>OZ022260.1:25797057-30801009 GCA_963978905.1 Trichostrongylus colubriformis
CGGCTTACAGTGGTTGATAAGAACCATTAGGATGTACATCGCTTGCTACTGCTATACGACCGCTTTAGCAAACGCGTCTGATGCTCAAAGTCATTGGGTGAACATATTTTGTTAAGTTCTGATATCATTGGCCGATGTATCAACCGCTGGATTGCCTAGTGTTCCAAAAAATGGTGAATTTCTGCTGATACTGCGATCTGTTAATGATTATGATACAAATAGCAAAGCAAGAGCTACACTCGTAATCATTTTCTGAAGCGGTACTGGCAGCAACATTGGGTATCGACCGCTAGACTATGTGAAATTCCAATTAGTGTAGCATCACTTTCTTTCTTCTATTATATAAACCACTAACTTTGCTTGTCGGTTTGTCGGTAGGTTTGTCGGTAGGTTTGATGGTAGGTTTGTTGGTATGTCTGTCCGTCCGCAAGTGAATGATTGTGATTGGGGAAAGATAGAGCAAAGCAACCGCTTTGAGTAGGGAGAAACTGATGGATGTTGGGTATCATTGTAAGGCCATGTTATCGTAGTGATAGCATCTCCTACTTATATAAGCACCTATTTTGTACTCTCGCCGTCCCTGTGGTGTGCTGGCGTCTCACTAGGTGTCAGGAAGGTGGGATTGCATGCAGGTATGCTGAGATGTGGGAGGAACTTTACCGTTTGATTTAGACCGACCTAAGGATGGGTAATTAGTAAATGAAATCATTAGCAGGTCATGGTCGGATTACTTAGCTATCATATTTGCGCAGATGGTCGGAAACGGCGTGGGGACGAAAAATCGTAAAGGAAAAAGTGTTGCCAAGGCGTCGTGCGTGCAGTGGCCGAACTACAAGGGTACCGTAGACCAAAATTGCCCCCTCCCGGTGTCCTTGAAGGGAAGGCAGAAAAAATCGTCTGCTCAGTGCAAGTGAGACTACTACATAATGTTGGAGTAGAGCCGTGTTTCTCTTATTGTGGCATCTCCTGAGTCTACGCAGTACACCCATAGCCACTGCCCACAGCCGCAGCGCAAGGTTGCTGATCTCTCCAATTCGGCGCGTGCGTCTTTAAGCGGTGGATTTTGCCGATCAACGATGTAGGTGTAATCGGGTGACAGCCGAGTATTACTGTACCCTATAGGTGTCGTATCGGCTACGTGATGGAGGTAAGTGTTGGCATTTGCCGTGAACAAGTTTAGCGGTGGGAGTCAATGGTATTCATGGAGGAAAGTGGTTTCCCCTCTATTATATAAAGCATTTATTTTGTGTGTCGGTTTGTATGTCAGTTTGTATGTCGGTATGTATGCCTGTCCGTTCGCGACTGAGTGATTGTGACTAGAGAATGATAGAGCAAAAGAACCGCTCTGAGTCAGGATAAAGCGATGGGTGTTGGAGTATCATTATAAAGCCATGTTAGCGTAATGATAGCACCTCTCACTTATATAAACACCTATTTCGTACCTTCGCCATAATTCTGCGGTGCGCTGAGCTTGCAATAGGTGTCGGCACACTGGGATGGCAAACACGTATGTTTAGTTGTCGGAGGAACAGTACCATTTAGACTAAAACGAGCAGAGGGCGGTAATTGAGTAGGTGAAAACTGTTACAGGATTTTCATCAAGTCATTGTTGGCTTAGTTAAAGTATAGAGTGCGTAAACAGCAGGAGGCGGACGGTGGACCTCACAAGGGGGTAAACGACTTTCCCTTTCAGATTTCATTTTTCTATGAATGTTACTCACTCTTTACACACAGGGCGTCAGTACTTATTTTTCTACTCCAGTGCTCCGTTCTTTGAGGTTGCAGCAGTGGCTCAGCCACACTATATGAATTTGCTTCCGTGTCGATCGACACATGAGGCTTAATGATCAGATCTGATCAAATTCCTTTACTGAGTCATGCCGGCTGTGGATCATGTGCGCTTCGGAAGAGCAGGCATAACTGCCACTTTATGCATATCCCAATTCTTTCGCCTTGAACAGTCTTCCATTTCCTTCTCCGGTCGAATGCAGCAAGCTACTATCACTGTGGCCTTCAAAGAGCAGCGAGGAGTTGCCTTTTCAGGATACCAGGGAAATTAGACGATGTATCGATTCCATCGAGGGAATTAAATTCATTTTCGATGAAATAATGCTCACAATAATACCAAGTGTTACCAGGTGTATCTTTGATCAGAGCTATGGTCATAATGCCTATTTCGCTACCTATCGGATTGGATAAAGTGAACTCTTCGCGGAAGGTATGCGTTTTGCCCATCTTGCTCAGTGTGAGTCAAACTATTGCCACATATCGCGTTGAAATCTTTACCACCGAGCGCTGATTGTCAGTAATCATATCAGTAGTGACCGCTAACGTTCGTAAAGAGTGTGTAAAGCACATTCATAAAAAAAATAAAATTTCAAAGCAGCGCGGCGAAGCCGGGCCCTCCTAAGAAGGAGGAGCGCCCGGCGGCAGCTGGACGATCCGACTGGTGTTAACAAAAACGAAAAACATCGATGATCACGATATGGATCTACCATCAATGTATAGGTATTGGATGCTCAGCAAGTGAACAAATCGTTACCAATCGATGCAATCGAATACAAAACTATCTATCTCCAAACTATCCAAACTCCCAAAGACCTGAATCAGTTGGCTGGCGCACACTACTGCGCGCGATTCATGTCGATGACGTGCAAAATGGGTTCGATGCAAAGCGACTGAAGTATATCAATGCTGAAATGCTTTTTTTATCACGCCATCTTCTCTGCTTCTTCCCAATTTGATGGCTCAGCTGAAAACAAAGGAAAGGAAGTTTCCGCTCAATTCCATACACAACTGTGGGCGGATCGAGCCCATTTTGCACAACATCGCCAGGAAGCGCGCGCGGTAGTGTGCGCCTGCCAACTGGTAATATATAAGTGCTGGCTTTTGTGTAGATTTATGGTTGCATGAAATATTCACCTCCATAGCGTTGCTGACTCGTTAAAATGGTTGATCATCACATTCTTGGCCCGGTAAATAAAAACCGGTGATTTCGGTCGATGTCGATAGTATGCTCGTAGTTCCATGAAATTTTCACCCAGCAGCATTACTTACCGCTGGGAGTGTGGGTATTGTGTGGAGGAAGGGGGGGACAGGGTTTTGGTGGCGGGAGGCCAAACAAGTTAACAACTGAAAAAGACTGATATGGAACGTCGAGCGTCATATACTATATGCCACTGAATTCGTTACGCTCTCGCCTCAGCCGTAGGGCATTGACACCTACAAGTTTTATCAAAGATGGGACGAAGCCATGGGTGAGGTGAGGAATTCAAAGAGAAAAAACCAATAAACGCTGATCTACATGCCCCGAAAATCGAAAAGTTCTAGGGCGTCATATTTTCCTATTGAGTCTCACGTTCATGTCGAGTTGTTGGTACGGAGGCATTGATAGGGTGTATGATCCAATGTGCTATGAGATAAGGCTTGTGATGTGTGCCGGTGTGTGTATGGCACCAAAGCAGTTGCGCTTTGGTGATCTGATTGTAAGCCATGTTATCCCCCAGGAAGTTGTGTGATGGAAGAAGACGACAGCGGGAGGCACCAGATGGCCATACTTTCGACAAAGGTTGATAAGAGTAAGTTGAATGGAGGAACGCCAATGCACTACTCGCTACTACTAAACGATCTCCATAGCTCGAGCTGTAGATGATTAACGGGTAAACACACTCCGTTACTGTTCCAAAATCGTGTGCCGGTCGTCGCTTTGGCGGTTTCCTATGGGGGCACGTTCTCAGGTGGATGACTGTGATCAGGAATTTTCCAGGAAATCAACAACTAGTGTCAATTCGGACTATATTATATGTCATTGTAAAAGCACTTTTTAATAATAGTGTCGTCCACGTGGTACGGCGATTCGCCGCTTATCTGCGGGGCGCTGACATCGCATTAAGTGTTAGCACAGGAGTAGTAGCTGTGGAGATGTGATGATCATTATAGGAGGAACAAGACAATTAATCCACACCGGTTCAAAATGTGGGTAACTGAGTACATAAAGTTTTGTAACATCGCTCATCGTCTATCTTCCAGCCATCATATTATGCGCAGGGGCAGAAACGAGAACCAGGGACTACACCATCCACAGATCACAGTCACAGAACTTTAACTTCTAGCTAGCGTATCCCCCAATGGATTAGTCCACACGCTAGTGCTAGTACCTCTAGGTTATCGCTGAGATCCCTGCCTAAGCGAATCACTGAGTAACTCCTCTTCAGATTCGATTTACGCGTATACCGCTCTCCATGCCATTGCCACATGACACGCGAGATGCATCGCGCGCAAACAAAACTTCGTTGACAAACAACTGTAACGATTCAGATAACCTCACGCCGTCAATCCCTCTCCTCTGCAGTACTACGTTTTTGACGCTCCAGCGGTGTACAGTCATGTCATTGTATAACATTTAATAAGTGCTTACTCTCTCCCCCTCATAAGTTCAGCAATAGAGCTTAAATTAGAATACTTACAAGATCCAATCTCCACTTGTAGAGATGAAGTGGGAGCCAACTCATTGCCCCCCGACAGTATCTAAATGAGTAACTCCGCTCATTTCAAATACCTGATGATCATCCTACTATATATTATCCGCTCGGTATGTCTGTCTGTCCGTGTGTGTCTGTTTGTCTCGAAATTCATATCTCACGTCTCAGCAAAGTTAGAACCTCGATCTTTGCAGGTGATCTGGGGGTGGCAAGGGGACACTAATTTTGGAGGACTGATTCTGATAACAACTGATAACGGCTGATAACGAGTCTCGAAAGGCGCATGTTGCCAAATCCGTTTCGCCTTCCGGGTTGATCCCAGAGCGCCAATATTCATAGGTTTGAGGGTTGGGGCGGGGGCATGAATGTGGGTAATTCTAATTGATAACTGATAAGATGCGATAAGGGGCGTAAAAAGGCAAATGTCGGCAAATCCGTCTCGCTTTTCGCACTGCTCCTAGAGCATTCGTATTCACAGGTGTTTTGCGGAGTGGGACGGGGACATTGATGGTGGGTGATCCAGCTTGATAACGGTTGATGAGATTCGGTAAGGACGTAACAAGGCTAAAGTCGTCGAACCCTTTTTGCTTTTCGCATTAGTCCTGAAGCATTGAAGCGTTCATACTCACAGGTGCTTGCGGAGTGGGGCAGGGACATAGATGGTGAGTGATCCAGTTCGATAAGGGTTGATACGATTAGATAGGGAATGTCAAAAGGCAAATGTCGCGAAATGACTTCTACTAAACCCTACCAGATCGTACATGAACTAATTCTATTGATGATCATTAGTCTTTCATCTTTTGCGTAGCGGTACCACATTTGATAAGTAGTGAATACAACAGGTAAAAAATCTTGCCAGAGAAAACATGTATTTTATCACATTATGACATACTTTCGATCTTGTTCCAAATGCAACCGTTTCTGCCTGCCTTTCTACTTGAAAATGAGAAGTAACACATTCACACAATATATCCGTCGAGGCTGTGACAGGTGCCGCTGCTCTCTCCCCTCTCCTTTCACGCTCCGAGGGTGAAATACCGTCATCGGTGTCATCAGCGGAGGTCAGTTGACAAAGCACCACAGTCATGACAACCGCGGTCCACCTCTATTGCCTTGAAACAGCGCAACACTACAAAGTGGTTCGTGGTAAGGTGGAGGGGCTCCGAAGAGGGTTGGTCGTTGGTTGAGTAAATGAGGAATCTTCAATGGGGGTCGTAATTGCTCCTGTTAAAGAGATGTCGTCCTTCTCAATCCCTCTATCAAACATTGCTTGTTCCCGCTTCGAGGTAAAGTGAGTGAAATATTGGACTGTGCGGTCACTCTGCATAGGGATAAATTCTGTCTTAAGGGGGGAGGCCCACTAGTTGAGGGGGAAGGTGCGAAACGTTGACAGCTGAAATATGTCCCTACCAGAAGTTATCATCTCATATCTTTTTTGCTGCAGGAGGGACAAGGAATAGAAAGATTCATTGGAATGCAGCATCAGGAAAAAGCAACAGATGTTTTCCATGGTCGCGTCACGCAGTAAGATAGGAGCCCGTTATCTCGGAAAAGTCCCGTACTCTTTTTTGGGGAACTTACAGATTAAATTGTTCAGTGATGATCCGTACTGAAGTTCGCTGTTGACATAAGTTACTACGGGAGCACCAAGTGCACATTTTAGAGTATCATAACCGAATGGATGGTGATAACGAATTTTTCTCCAGTAGTCACAAATGCTCTGCACAGTGCAATTTGTTTCATACAGGTCGAGTAGCAGAAGTGGCTCGTGGGAGCTCCAAGTGTACATTTTTGAGCATCTTGATCAAAAGGATGTTGACAGGTGCGGATTGCTGAATCGGCAGATGTGGGAGCTGTTCCGCTGCAAAGAGAAAAGGATGAAAATAGTGATTTTTCAAGAAAATTGAACTACTGGTTTTGACCGAAAAGATACTTCTGTGCCTGCCACGCGGTTTGATCCAAACTTTATTCAAATCAACTTCAATCTTGGGTAATCAAACGAGTCAAAGCAATTATTCAAGAAAATACAATAACGAGCGAAAAAAATTCAGTTAATATTGGAAAAAATATTGCTTTAAATGAAATCTTTGCACCAACCTTTATTTGGATTGCACGGCAAGAAGAGAGAAAAGGAAGCAAGGCTTACGGACGGTCACGACCGTCTTTTATATGCTCATTTATCGTGCCGTACGGATCAAGCTCTGTGAGCTTGGAAAAATGCAAACAAATGACCTTCTATCTTGTCCTACAGATCGAAAAGCTCTCAGCGTTCCAAATGTTAACAAAAGCTCCTGTCTTCTGCAATCGAGAAATGTTGGAATTTGAGTGAGCATACGAATACAGTAACCTTTTCTATAAAGGCATGACCACCAAATTCTATGATCACATCCGTGATAGAAATGGTTTTGGAAGGAACACAATCAGCCCAGGTTTTCGATTCATTTGCAGTTAATTCGCACAGTGCTACATAGCTAAGTGATCGTTACCCGTAAAGTTTCCTACTCTTTATAATCCGCTTAGTATGTCTGTGTGTGTGTGTCCGTCTGTCTGTCACCAAATTCATTTCTCGCGTCGCAGCAAAGCTGGGATGCTGAATTTTACAAATGATATAGGGGGTGGTAAGGGGACCCAGGCGGTGGTGGACCGAAAGTGATAGCAGCTGATACGCGCTGATAAGGAGCCTTAAAAGGCGAATGTCACCAGAGTCGTTTCACCTTTCGGGTTGATCTTAGAGCGCTGATACTCATAGGTGTACTGCGGGATGGGGCGGGAACATTAATAGCGGGTGATACAACTTGATGACGGTTGATAAGATACGATAAGGAGCATGAAATGGGAAATGTCGCCGAGACCGTTTCGCTTTTCGCATTGATCCTAGAGCCTTCATACTCACAGGTGTTTTGCGGAGTAGGACGGGGACATTGATGGTGGGCGATACAGCTTGATAACGGTTGATAAGATTCGATAAGGAACGTGAGAAGGCAAATGTCGTCAAATCCGTTTCGCCTTTCGCGTTGGTCCCAAAACGCTGACACTCAAAGGTGCTTGAGGAGTGGGACGGGCACATCAATGGTGGGTGATCCAAACTGATAACGGTTGATAAGGGCTGACAAGGAGCCTCGAAAGGCCAATGTCGCCCACCTTTCGGGTCGATCCTAGACTGCCGACACTCATAGATGTTTTGGGGGTGGGACGGGCACATCATTGGTGGGTGATCCGAGTTGATAACGGTCGATAAGGGCTGATAAGGAGTCTCGAAAGGCTGATATCGCCAAATTCGTTTCACTCTTCTGGCTAACAGTGGAATGTTCACACTCACAGGTGTTACAGGGTACGGGGTCCGTAACGGTGGCTTTTCGAAACTGGTAATAGCTTAGAGGAGCTGATAAGAGCCACTAGGAAGTGGGGAAGGGATAAAATCCGGTACACCGCCTGCTACTACTATAGACTGCTATAGTAAATGGGTATGCTCGGTACCATTGGGTGAACATATTTTATGTCCTGATATCAGTTGCCGATGTATCGACCGCTAGATTACCTATGTTCCAAATAATGGTGCATGTCTTTCGATACCGCAATTTATATGGATGATCAAGACACGATCTAGATCTGTGATAGCAAAACAAGCGATTCATTTTCTCATGCTATGCCAACAACATTACCGGGTATCGATCGCTAGACTATGTAAAATTCCAAATAGTGGTGCATGTTTACAAGAACGATAAGCATTGATAACTGGCATATAGTTCTACCACCAATATGTAGGAAATAGATACTCAGCAGATGGGCAAATTGCTACCAGTTAATGCAGTTGAATCCAAAACTGTCGATCCCTAAACTATGTAAACTCCCAATAATGACCACTTCTAAAGAAGGGTTGGTTGATTAGTGGATTTACCTAGGTCATTCCTGAACAGTGATCGTTGATATCATTGTAACAACAGGCATCGACCGCTGAACCATCTGGACCTCTGAAAAGCGGTGACCTTCTCCAGCGGTGATATCTTCGATATTGGTTGATATCTATCACCTATACATATGTAGAGAGTAGATGCTCAGCAAAAGTCAACATCGACCATTATTTCCCCATTACATAATTCTTTTGTGTTATTCGCACAGTACTGTGCGATAGCCCAACTGGTGTAATATAAAATAACTGGTGATAAAATGCCGTCGTAGACTCACCAGTGCGATATCCGAGTGGAAATGGAATGCGAAGAGGAAGGATTTAGCGCGGTTTGTGGAATAATATTTACTTTTTGTCAGCGCGAAATTTTCCAGAAAACCATTCTCACTGACTTTCTCGCCATTTTTAAAGGAAAAGTACTTCCCCTGTCTACGAGTTCGAGTATTTTCCGAAAAATAGTTAGAGACGCGAACGTTTGTAGCCCGACCATGAAAGGGGTAAGGAATAGCACTTCGACAATGCTACTAAAGGGTAGTGAAAGCGGCAACCTCAGTCTTATTGTCCAATTCAGGTGTCAGATGATATTGTGCTGGCCGCTTTGTCATACTTCATAAAGGCTGGTTGCGGAGTAAGCGAGTCATGTCTCCATTTGAAGACGGCATAAGAGGTAATGTGGTTACTGAGAAATCCCTGGAAGAAGTCATTTACATGGAAATTATAGGGGTAAGAAGGCTATTTGTGGCGAAATTTCGACAAGAAGCTGCGCCTCTGAGCTGTAGAAACGGCGCAACGGGTAGGAGCCGCCGCCTTTTGATAGTCGATCCCGTCCAAGCGAAGTGATTCGGGGTCGGCTGTGATGAAAGCGGCTAAGGATATCGGAGGATTGAGAGTATTCTGGGGCGCTTCCTCAGTTCTAGCATGATGCTCACTCCCAGAAAATAGATGCTATTGTATTTCCAAACATTCCCTTGTGTTTATTGGCGACATGTCGATGGGGAATCTATTTCGCACCACCCGTCTCTTGATGGAAAGGTCGTCCCAAAGGTCGTCCCTGCCTAGAACCAACATTGGGAGGGGTCTTACTTCTCGGGTTTTTGGCCATTTCCATCCGATTTTTCTTAACGGTTTTGTTATTAGGCATCTCGACTTTTCCATTCACTACTTCCTTTACTCTCCATCCGAATTTCCCCTAATACTGCCTTTCATACCAGTGAGTGAAGTCGTATCTTCTGCCCTTCCCCGCTTCTTACAGAGCTGTAGACCCATTGATACCACCATCCATGATGCTCCCGAATGGTATCAGAACCACATTACCATGGACATACTCGGGTACGTTATAAGGAGAAGACGTTGTGATGTGACCTGTGAAGATGTTGTCGTTCAAATAGGCGACCACATTCTTGCACCGCTCACATCCAGTGATTTTTGTTTCGGCTTTCCGGATCTGATCATAGCGGATGGCTGTGATCAGATTCGGAGATGGCCAGGGATCCGAACTCTCTTCCCCTACGCTCCCTCTAATTAGCCGTTTACCCCCCTCCCCCTCCCCCCGTTTACATCAACCTTGATGTAGATGTAAACGGGGGGGGGGGGGGGTTATTGGTGGGTGTCGATAATCTCTGAACCACATCTATCTAATCACAGGAAAACCTCAATTGCTCAAACGTTGTGCTTACTGACAGTGATACGTTTGAAATTTTCACTTCTTCACTCGGTCTGACACAAAGCCGGCGAATTGCTCTCTGAGCAGTGGAACTGTGGGCCATTTGAAACATAACACCAGTAGGAAGGTTGCTTTCTTTCAATGATCTTAACACCCGGCACGTTCTTTGGTGGCCACATGCCATTCTCATATGCATTAAAGACCTGGGTTCCAATTTGAATCTCAACTCACCGCGAGCCCCATTGATTCTTCATTGCTTTTATTCCAGATGTACTAGAAATGGTGCTAAATTGGAACTCGAGCTGGTACATACTCGAGAAGTGCCCGTTGTCACGTGAAGATGAAACCTTTCTGCAATTTTGTTTTGGAGTTGAAAACGTGGCGCATTCAGCCACGCCTAAAGGAATTGGCATGATCATTTAGCTCATAGCCAGTTTTTTTCATGATAATGGAAATGCTACAAGGGCCAAAGTTCATAGGAAAGGTCGGGTCCAACTTGCGACTCGGTTGACTGGATAAGTTTCCGAGCCACCAAGATTGGCTTTCCTCTTATGATTTTCACAATGTTATGTACGTAACATACATTTACTTATTATCTTCTTTCAGTAATGGAGGAAGTAATGATCATGGAACTGTATTTAAAATGATGTGTGTATTATCATGAAGCTGAAACCATTGTCGTAATCGTCTAGTTGTCTCGTCATTCGGGTTTTTTCCTTTGCTGACATTTATACATCGTATCCTCCTTCTGCTATCGTATTGACATGGAAGCTTCACTGCTTCTCATTGCGCCGAATGATAGAGCACCTTCGAAACTGTAGAATTTCGATTCGCCACCGCGTCGTGCCTATTTATCGAACAAAATTCAGTTCGTACACATCGCTATTACATACTATTAGGTTGTAGGGAAAGTTCTTTCGTTTTTTTAACGTGCTTTTTTCCCTCCGAACTGCTTTCCAGCAATTCCTTTTGTACACATGCATGTAGTACAAGTTCACACGCATCTATAGGCATATTGTCTTGCATCTCCCGGATAACTTTTTTCGGCAAAATAAACATATCAAAGGTCAATGTCATCTTCACTATCAAGATTTTTTTGAGTGAAGTTAGTAGAGGGAAAGGATACGATGGTGGTCCGATGGAGCAAGGTCAGAGCTATAAGTTAGATGGAGCACCACTTCCCATTCAAGCTCGAATATTTTTTGGCGAGTTTTTCCACATGCCGAAAAAGTTAATGAAGACCCATTTCCTGCTTCAGATCTCCAGCAGAGTAAGCAGCGCATACGGAGTTGTATGTGGACCTTGTCTCCGCGGATGCGTGAGCATACTTCTCTCCCGGCTGTGGAACCGGAAGTGTTTCCTTTGCAGCATCCTGGATGCATCTAATGATAGAATTTGCATCGCCACGCTTCTTCCTAGTCCGTACACCGATATGGACGGAGACACGTTGGCAAAACTTCTTCCTGCATTTTTCGTCTTTCAGGCCTGCTATGTCCAACTTCGGCTGAGGTGGAACTCCACGCTTTCTCTTCTGAAGAGGAGCCTTGAAGATTAGGAGAACTGGCCGGTGGTCGGAATCCAAACGCTTTATCCCACACAGCTCAAGACCTCCGTATATTCGACAAATGGATATTCCTCGTTACAACGTAATCAAGCTGCAGTTTCAGAACATTCATACTCCGTCTTCGCTGTTCCTCTGGCGTCAAGGATGTGATTCCGGGCCACGTAAGCTGATTACGGCGTTGGTTTCTCTTGCACGTCGACGCGATGATGAGGTTCCTCTGTTCGCAGAAGTCGATCAGTCGATGCCCGTTGTCCGATGTACGTTCCGCTGGATAATACCACTTTACAGAGGGCATCGGACTCTTGATCGAGACCCATCTTCGCGTTCGCATCGATTCCGACAGCAACATCGTGCTGGCTAGGTACCTTAGACATCAACGCGTTGAGTTCATCATAGACTACGTCTTTCTTATAGTCCTCTGCGGCCTCGGTAGGCGCATGAGGGCTCGTGATTCAAAGGTCGAATCCCCTGTGATCCCGCAGTCGCACGAATGCACTTCTAGGCGACGTTGAGCCAAAGTCCTTTACCAGGTTCTTATAGTCGCACATCCTCCTATACATCTTTCGTCAGCCCTCGAATAGAAGCCGTAATTCTCGATGATGAAGAACAAAGTTGAAGTTCACTTGACAATTAGCGGCAGTTCAGCGTGACGAGCTGGATATTTGTAGCCAGAAACCCCACACTTGTCGCCGGTATAAAACCTGACAGGTCATCATGGGCTACGGTTTTGAGCTGGACAAGCACCTTCTTGCAATCTATGGAATACTTTTGCCATGATAAGTGTGCGACTTATATAGCTCGAGCAATTCCAGTGTATACTGCGAACGCTTACTGAGTTCAGTAGAAGCAGGGGTACCACGTGCAGGTATCAGTAAGCTTGTATACGCAACCCCCTTATCTCACATATCTCGCATCATCGCGTTTTTTTCTTTTTTTCTCAAAGTATACCGTGTCTTTCAATTTACTGAAACCATATTTTTTTCAATCAGTTTATATCACTAATTTCCTACAGCATGCATATGCAGATCTTGTTTGTCCACATAGCACATTTTCCTCAACGCCGACATCTGGACATCGAGACAGTTCTTAGCTGTATGGGCGACTTCCATCTTTTACTGAATAATGAGTGTTGCTGTTGTTCAAGAATGCAGTTTTCCTTGTTGATCTGAAGTAGAAAGGATGAGGGAAAATGGTATAGGTTAGGGCTTCAGGAAGCACTGTGGCAGAACGTGAGGCCTGCTGGGGCAAAATAAGATTACAAATTTGCAGTTATGTTCATTTTTCTGAGTGATATCGAAAACTGAACGATTATTGCTACAGCAGAAGGTAAAACACCCAGTTGTTGTTCATCAAAGGTATTGGATCATTCCATAAGTAATACCGCTTTTTTCAAGAGGAAATTTATTGTTTCAAGTCATGAATTTGTACAGCATCTTACATACATATACGCTCCGTGTCCGACTCTCCATTAATCTCGTCATTTTACAGTATCAATAATACGTTGTAGTCAGCCTCCGAGATTGGTATAGTGTTTATTACACAGATTATTCAGCTGACGTTTCGGCCAAATGGCCTTCTTCAGAGCCTGGAAAGCCGAAGCATATAAGTGATACGAAACGTCGATTACCCTTTTTCAAATTACAAAGGAAAAACTGAGGGTGAATCAGTCATAAAAGATGATTCACCCTTACTTTTTCCTCTGTAATTTGAAAAAGGGTAATCGACGTTTTGTATCACTTATATGTTTAGGCTTTCCAGGCTCTGTAGAAGGCCGTTTGGCCGAAACGTCAGCCGAATAATCTGTATAATAAACACTATAGCAATTTCGGAGGCTAACTACAACGTATTATTGATACTGTAAAATGACGAGTTTAATGAAGAGTCGGACAGGGAGCATATTGAAACTGGAACCAGCCGAATACTTTCGACTCGTGAAAGAAGTCTTGTCCCTCCGTCAGGAGATTAACATGCTTGAAACACCATGTGGTCCCACAGTTTATAACGAAGAAATGACTACAGGATATCTGTGGATATCCTAAAGACTCAAAGAACTGCTATCACTGGAGCGACATATTCTATCGATGGCACTTCAGACGAGACATGATCATTTGTATGCATGTTTGAAAAAATATGTTGCCAAAGAATTGTGTTGCGAGCGTTTCTTGTCAGAGAACCTCTGGAGGAGGATTGTAGGTGAGTCGAAACGTATTTGTGATTCAATTCATTCTATTACCAAAGTAAAGTTGCAGAGGAAATTCTTTGGGTTAGTCAGTCGTGATCGGTATGATGAAACTCGCGGCCAAGTTAAAACTAACGGAGCAGGTCCAGAAGCTGAAGGATTAGACGGCGATCGTGTGTTTAGCTCCAGGGTTACGGTACTCGGGAGTGCAGAGCTATCCAACGACGCCATTGCTGTTTTGGACTTGGGACCAAATTATGCTGCCAGCCAATCCCTTAACCATTGTGCTATGCGCAAATTTGTCGCAAACCTCCAAACCTTGCATGATCGTTTGCGCCGCATGGCCAAGATGCAGTCGCTCGTTAACGGTGTTCAGGTTGCTGGGGCAAGCACAGTAATTCCACCCCCTCCTTTTCCATCCTCGTATCTCCCACCACAAGAACCCGATGTTGCCATCGATACAAAGTTTCGATTGTTTGCAACGTCGTTGTTCGCAATTCTACGTCGGAAGGTTGGCTTACATACACCTTCAAATCTAACTCTTGCGCAAAGGCGGGGACTCAAGGAAATAGGGGATCTATCGCGGTCAGGTGCGATGAAGGTCAGCGTTAGCGACAAGGGTGAGGAGTTTGTCATCCTTTCCCAAAACTGGATAGGGCCATCACGCGGTTACACCTTCAAGACCAAGCACTTTATGGCCAATCCAGCCCGGAAGAGTTTGCGCGGCAGTTTCGTCACCTCAACAAGGTATGAACCGAAATCGCAAGAGCAGCGAACCTGCCAAGGAGTACGGTGACCAGGTTAACATGCGACCTAGCTTTGTGTCCGGTGTTGTATCTGCTCATGAAAACCCACAAGCTTCCTTGCGATGGCGTACATATAGAAGACCCCGCTAATTTCAAGGTTGGACCCATTATAAGTAGTGTAAGTGGCCCTACGGATAGGATTGCTTGGTTTCTGAACCTTATTGTAGTGCAACTTCTCAAATTTATCATTGCACACTTACCCAACACCAATGGGTTCCTTCCAATGCTTCGTGTGGGGTCTCACAGGAACGGGGCAATGTAATGGAGTCAGTCGACGTGACTTCATTATATACAAATGTGTCCAAGGATAGTGCAATGCAGGCAGTCCTGGAAATCCTCACAGAACATCATGCTGGTCTTAACTAGTACGGTCTCACTATAGCGCAGATCATGGTGTTACTCAACGAATGTCTCAAATGTAACACATTCAGATGGTCTGGCGAATATTTCAAACAGGTGACTAGCTATGGGACAACGTTTAGCACCTGCTCTGGCGGTTGCATTTATGTTGAAGGTGGAAGAACCAGTGATTGAACGGAAGCCAATTCTCTAGTGCAGGTACATCGATGACTGCTTCATTGTATGCTCAACTCAGTCCGAAATGAACACGTGCTTTGAACTACTGGACAGCCAGTCTGAACATATAAGGTTAACACTTGCTAGGCTAGGAGAATAGGCTCGCCTTCCTTAATGTCCACATACAATTTCCTCAAGGTATTCAGAAAACTAGGTGGTATCGGAAGCCTAGCAACAAGAACACCATCGTCCATTGCAAATCGGCGCACCTATCCAGCACAAAGAACGCCATCATCAAAGACATGTTCAGGACTGCTAGCGCAGTCTCATCCGATGGCGCATACCGTACTGAGTCAATTGCATTGAAGAGCAAGCGAAAACTGCATTGGCTCATCGTATCGCGCAAGAAAATGGCTACTTGCAATGTGGGAAACCGGCGTGGCATGGACGACGAGCTAGGGAGGAGGCTGGACAAAAGGAAGAGCAAGCGAAAATACCTCTCTGCCTGTTCGCTACATTTTACTTGGGGAAAATCAATCGGTCATGTGTCTTCGCCACGATCTCTTCTACAAGTTCCATCAACTGGCTGATTGAATACTGGCAACACTCTGTCCTAAATCTTTTTCTAAATTACTAAATTCTTAATTTACCATTGTTTTACTGATTAATCGTACAAAAAATGTACCGCGTTGATTCTGACTGCGAATCAGACGCAATTTTCAAACCATGCGATAGGGGCCCAATTGACGTCATTACACTGATTGTTTTTTCAGCGAGATCAACGATGTGTTCACGTCCTTACTCACTGCCTGTTCTTATATTTCACCACTCTATCAGCCGACTGGATGAGAAAATTTTCTCGCCTTGATCCGAAGAAATTGTCAAAAACCAAGGAATTGTGGCGCGGAAACCTGATTTGGAGGAAGAGTGACACGTCTTTTGAAGGCAGCTTTAGGGGTAATTCGGACGAAAAGTAAAAGAAGTAGTGGGTATGAAAGCCGAGATGCCTAGTAACAGGACAGTGGAGAAAAAATGGATGGAAGTGGGCAAAAACCCGAGAAATAGGCCTCCTTCCCATCGTTGGTTCCAGGCGCGGACGACCTTTCCGTCAGGAGGCAGATAGTCCGCATAGGTTTTCCATTGGCATTACTAAGACATAAACATGAAGGGATTTTTGGAAAAGCGACAGCATCTATTTCCATGTGGTAAACTCCAAGCTAAAAATGAGGAAGCGCGCTCGTTACTTTCAATCCTGCCGATCTCCTTGACCAACCTCACCGTGACCAACCACAAATCACGTCGCCTGGAGGCGGGCTGCCCTAAACCAAGGCTTGTCCCGACGAGGCCGCCTCCGCCACAGCTCAAGCCACTTTTATCAATGCGATTTTCGCCACATATGACCTCCTGGAGTAGAAGGCTCGTTTTTAGAGAACATGTACTCCCAAACCTCAGTTTTCCCTTACCCCAACTGGTGCCTTTAAATCGAAGCATGATTGCAACTTGTTGAAGAAGGAGGTCGGGGCTGGGTACGAGACACATGATTAACTGTGATTTTCTCGGAAAAGAATGTAGTGTTTTAATGAAATGCCGGTTGGTCATTTGTGTCGACTAAAAACACCTTTTCACCAGTCCGGAAGTCGGCCACATTCCACGACACCGCAAAAAGTGCACATGCATCTTCAGAGAGCGGATGAATCCCTTTTGGATTATATAGGACGTAATGCGCAAATTCGTGACTTTAGAGGAAAATTTTTCCCCTGAAAAAAAAAGCGACATCACTCTTGGAATGACCCAATACTGAATTACCTTGTACAGTTCAAAGGTATCAAAAGAGTCAACAGGTATCAAAACAGGAAATTTGTTATACTATATGTATAAGGCAAGACTTTCATTATTTTGACGATTATAATGTTTGTTAAGGAGAATTGGCTTATCCATGACGAATGATCTCCTGGCATTTGCTCAACATTGCGAGCTACTGATATTAGGAGGAGACATGCATGTCCCCTGTTATACTATATGTATAAGGATAGTATGGCATTTTCCATTCACTGACAGTAACTGACACGGAGTGACGGTGTTCCACCTACGGATGGCGGACTGATTGAGTTTGTTCTCTCGTACGGGGTTTCTTAGGCGGTTTTCTTGATGTACCATCAGAGCCGCTAAAGGGATGAGGCGTTTGGTGGTGTAGTGGACAAAACCCTAAATCTTGAGCCATGTTTAGACCATTGAGAAAGACTGGTCGAAACGTTAGGCCTCCAATAAAAATCCTACCTAACAACCTCGCTGGCATAGCAGAGAAAATTGTAATCAACATCAATGTCGAGGTTTTACGAAGAGAAAAGTTGGTATCAACGCTTTCAACTTATCTGTGGTTGTTCATAGCGTTCCCCAGCATTCATTCCATTTCCTTGTCTATTTTTCATTCTTACTTGCATCATTCTAAAGAGAATGTATAAAGGATCAATTTTTAGATGCCACAAG
The DNA here is from genome assembly GCA_963978905.1 of Trichostrongylus colubriformis. Taxonomy (NCBI): domain Eukaryota; kingdom Metazoa; phylum Nematoda; class Chromadorea; order Rhabditida; family Trichostrongylidae; genus Trichostrongylus; species Trichostrongylus colubriformis. The sequence continues at coordinate 25,814,661 of OZ022260.1, forward strand.
TGTCCTCTATTTTCCTTCTGATTCTTACGTATTCAGTGTCGTGATTAGATCGGTGGGCTAGGAGGTTGAAAGTGATTCACATAGCAAACATCGAAAGGAAAGTCTAGAAAATTTGTTGCAAAAGAGAACTTGCTGTAGTTCTATGCGATAATTCTGGCAAAAACTTTGCTCAGGACCTAAGAGCAGGGACACGAAAATGAGGTTGGTCATTTTTCTTGCTTCTTTAACCCGGGACGTCCACGTGGCATTTAAACCCCAATTTTTTGGTTTCTTGAAGAAGTGCCGTGGTCAAATACTACCACCATATGTTTTTGAATGAGGAGTATAACATATCTTCCTAGACCGAACATAGACCGTTCTTTCCAAGAAACTATTGTATGTATAGGATTTTTACAACAAACTTTTGCACAGCATATGCAGCAAGCAATGGCAAAACAAATTCAGTTTTGCAATATCACTCATGCGCTACACTTCTTATGATGCTTTTTCAAAACTGAACAAATGGTCTTCACCTAGAAAAACACTTGGTGTTGATTAGATTACTGGGTTTTATCAGTAGTGGTGTTAAAACACGAACCACTTTTTGCACGGAATAATGACTCATTATTGCTGGCTGTTCTACTGAGTTATTATTCAGACTCCAGTTTACTAGAATCTGTTTTTACTATCGTCAAGTATCTGGAAAGGTATTACCAATGAGAACTGTTCCGTCATCGGTCGCATGTTAGGCCGCGTTCACACTCTTCTTTCGGATCACACCTCGCTCTGGGGTGCGATCCGTAAGGAGTGGATGTGTGTTTCTGGGGTGTGTACCCTTATCGTCAAGTACTTTGGTGTTACGTCTTATTCTTTTGGAGTTGTGCTTATTCTCTGAAGTTACTTATTGTCTGTTGGACTTGGACTTGCATACGTCGCCACTATTCATTGATTTCGCTATTCACTGATCACGCGTGTTCCCTTGTGGCTGGGGAGTACTTTTTCTGCTTAAGCCACCGTATCAGGTGATTTAGTTCCTTATTTTTTATTCACCGCTCATGGATACCCCCGCTGCCCCGCCCGTTCAGGGACGTCGAGGGAAAAAGCACAGGATGGATTTGTCAAGTCCGGCGGCGGATATGGATCTCGGTAGAGCAATTGAGCTGATCATCGGAGACCCGTCGATTCCGCCCCACCTCAAGGCAGCCATGGGGGGTGTGATGGAGATGAAGGAGCAGATGATGTCAGTACTAGCGAAGAACAAGGAACTGACAGAGGAGAAGGGTATTATTCGCCAGAGAAACTGTGAGTTGGAAAAAGAGGTCACTAATTTAAGGAATCAGATTAACACTCTGAAACAATCATTGGCATCTCATGATTCGTCTAGATTGCTTTCATCTAACTTTGTGACTTCATCGAATTTGGCTTCACCAGTTGATGATAATGATTTGGAACGTAGGCGCTCAGTGGTAGTTATTGGTGTTAAAGAGAGTTCTTCGTCTATCGCCTCTGATCGCGTTTTACATGACACCTCTTGCATCAGACAGATCTTAGATTTTCTCTCAGTTGAATGTCGACCTGTCGCGGTATATAGAATGGGGCGCTTCACGCCTAGTAAGCCTAAACTCTTGAAAGTTGTTTTTCCAGCTTCTTTTTTCGTTTCATTGATATTGGGAAGGGCTCCACAACTCAGATATTTCTAGACAAAAGGCATTTTCATTAGGCCATCTTTGACTAAGCTGGAGCGAGAGCGTTTGAAAGCCGAAAGGCTTTCCACGCAGATTACTTGCGCTCAGTCAAATGTAGATTGTGTAACATGTGTTTGTGTTTGTAAATCAACATCAATCTTCCAGTGTGATTGTAAGTAGGGTTCCGTCGAGCCAGAATCTTATTTTTGCACCGCAATCACTGTCAGTAATGTTAGTAATAATAGCCAAGATCATCATACGGAAAACGGGCTGTAGATCTTCGGAGTTCAGAATGTGTTATCGAATGTCTTTTCAATTACTCGTCCTTTTGGCTTCGTTAGGTCTTCGAGGATCTGCAACCGCTTTCTCAAATCCCAGCGTCAGGTTCGTTCGTGTTTGAGTCAGCTCAGCTCTCAGTCTAGTGTGAAATGTTTGTTGACTAACATCCGTTCACTCTTTAAAAATATACATTCGCTAATCTTTTTGCTCTCAAAAACCGAGTACGGTATTATTGCCTTATCGGAGACTTGGCTGAAGTCTAGCATCGACCTACCAGGTTTACTTGGTGACATTGGTGCTAGTTACGAGGAACTCAGATGCGACAGAAAACGTAGGAAAGGTGGCGGTGTGCTCCTCTTGATTAAACGAACTTTGTGCCCAGTTTTAGTTTTTATGGAATCTGTTCTGAAAGTTATGAGTTGGTTGCCGTTGACCTTTATGTTAGGGCGGAAAGTGCAGTACAATTTTGTGTTATAGGGCTCCCAAGTGTTCTAGTGATAAGTGTGATCTGTTAATTAAATGCATAAGCGATTTGTGTACTGGTGCGCAGGTCTGCCTTCTAGCTGGTGACTTCAACTTCCCGCACGTAGATTGGGCTGTATCTGAGCTTACAGGGCTTGGAGTTTCTCAAAAATTTGTTGATCTAGTGAATAATAATGATTTTCATCAATTGGTGTACCTTGGTACACGGGGTGACAGTATTCCGGACCTGCTGTTTTGTAATCAACTATCATTTGTAAGTGGGGTTAAAGTGGGTACCCCAATAAGATCAAGTGACCACGCCAGCATTGAGTTTTGTGTTAAGATGCCTAATTTAGTGAGAAGACAAATACTTAGGCGAAACTACAAGAAAGCAAACTTCAGCATGATTTGTTCCTATCTAGACTCTATTGACTGGTATGGATCATTTGCCGGCCTTAATGTAAACGACATGTATGGATTACTATTGTTTGTCTTGAAAGAATGTATTGATAGGTTTGTCCCTTTGCGTAGGGTCAGGAGTAGTGGTGCACATATTCCGCCGTTTCTGTATGTACAAGATGTACAAATTCCACTGCCACATTGAAAAGAAAGTCATTGAAGGGGAGAATAAGCTGGCCCTTTTCAAATACATCAGCTCTAAAAAAATTCTCTAAAGTAAAGATACCAGCCTTCTGTAAACCAGATGGGTTGGTAGCGGTGTCGGATACTGATAAAGCTGAACTCTTTGCAGATGTGTTTGAGCAAGTCTTAGTCAATGATAAGGGTCATGTAGAAGTTTGCCACGAGCTCTCTGATTCCCTTCCTCAAATGCAAGACTCTTTATGGTTTAGTGAACAAGAAATCTTAAAGCTTCTTTCCGGATGGAAAATCGGCCTCTCGGTAACTCCTGATGGTATTCCAATTTATTTTATTAAAAAGATTCTGCCATCGATCGTTGGACCGCTACGGTACATCTTCAATTTGAGTTTCTTTCGGGTTGAAGTTCCAGAAAAGTGGAAGCATTCTTTCGTTACTCCGATCCCAAAAAAGCCCCCATTCTCTATGTCGAACAACTACAGGCCGGTTAGTATCACCCCCATATTTTGCAGAGTTTTTGAAAAGGTTGTGAAAAGAGTCTCGAGCATTTGGAAAACAATAAGATTTTGTCGAGCTCTCAACATGGTTTCAGGAAAGGCAGGTCAACTGTAACTCAAATGCTGGAATCTTTGAATGACAGGACAATGTCCCTAGATAATGAGAGGGATGTGGATGTAGTGTACTTCGACTTTCGAAAAGCTTTTGATAAAGTTAATCATAGGAACCTTATATGGAAGCTTAGGCATATTGGTGTACATGAAAGAATAGTTCTGTGGGTTGAATCCTTTCTTCAAGGGCATACGTTCCAAGTGCGACTAAATGGTTCGTATTCTAGGGTCAGTGCCGCACCAAGCGGGGTTCCGCAGGGTGGTGTCCTTTCGCCGGTTCTGTTTTGTATTTACCTTATGAACTTCCTAAGATCTTAGAAGAGATTGGAGTCTCCTGTAAAGTTTTTGCGGATAATTTTAAAATTCACAAGACCGTAACTGCGGAAAATGATGAAGGAATGATACAGGAAGCTATTGATGCTGTTGTCAAATGGTCTGGAATATGGATAATCCCTTTAGCTTATGATAAAACGTCGGTTCTTCATTTGGGGACTACTCGGGTTACCTGTAATTATTCCATTGATGGTTTTCAACTTGAAGATGTCAAAACAGTGAGAGATCTAGGCTTCATTGTCGATCATAAATTGTAATTTGATTCTCACTCCACGGCGACAGCTAATAAAGCTGAAAAAAGACTTTTTCAGTTACTGCGAAGCCTGCACACTGAAGATCCTTTGTTACTCATCAGAGCTTATAAGGCCTATGTTCGTCCCATTATTGAATATGGAACTACAGTTTTCTTTCCACAGAATAAGAAAGCTAGTTCCAGACTGGAAGCGGTCCAAAATAGTTTCACAAGGAAAGTTTTTACTGGGGCACTGGGTTTCAGTTATAGTGCTATTCCCAGAGGATTAGTTAGAAATAAAATTCTGGAAATTGATTTACTTCTTCGTAGGAGGAAGGCTCAGGACCTAATAATGACGTTCAAAATACTCTCTGGAAGGTCGATGGTAGACTTACGTGGCACTCTTACCCTTTGGCCATCCTCCACTCGTGGTGACAAGTTCAAACTCTATTTTCCTAGGTCCAGGTCTGATGTTAGAGCCAAGTTCCTTGTTGGACGCGCCGCTTCGGAATTTGGGAAATTTGCCAAGAAATACAGCTTGCCTAAGAGTCTAGTTCAGTTCAAAAAAGTACTGCAGAAGTATTTTGCATGATGGCTGCTCCGGATTACTTCAGTTCGATCCCTGACACTGGAGCAGAGATAAAAAGTAGGCTTCTCTATGCTGTTTGTTTTTTTTCTAGTTCTTATTAAGTGCCATGTTGCTTTATTCAGCATCCTTGTTATAGTATCTTGTAGCTGTTTTTGATCCTCGGGTTATGTTGTTCGTTTGGTGTTTTTGTTCTTGACGTTCCATGTAGTACCACATTGTACATGCAGTAAATAAATAAATAGATAGATAAGCCGTTTACCATAATCGAAAGCGTGTCCTAACAACTTTAACTTTGAGAATTCGAAGAAGAAAGAAAAAAGACGGTCTTGAATGGCTAAGTGCCAAGTGACACATGGTGTTGCACGATCTGAAGAGAACAAGAACAGCCTCGGGCCGTTATGTGTTAACATACTTCGTATAGAATGTCATACGTAACACAAGGAACGGATCGAATGCACGCGAAACCTTATCATCAGCTAAAGGTGAACAAAAGGTTGAGCCTCGCCGCATGAAGAGAAAGTCCTTTCAAACAAAAACAAAGTCAAATCAGCCCCAAAAATAGTAGTAGGACACGGTTGCCGCTCTTATTACGCAATACACGCGGATCTCATGGAGTCCGACCAAGAAGTTTATTTGTAGACACCAATTAGAGGCATTCAAAGGCCGCGGTCACTTTCTGCGGTGCCGGCCGCGGGGCGTGGCTGCGTATCTCTGCGTCTCTATCCATGCCACCCTGCCCCCTTGCCTGCGTCATCTCTGCACCTCGCCCATGCCACTCCCTCGCTGCCTGTGAACGCTAACAGCGGTGAGCATGACCGTAGCCTAACGCTCCACATTGCAAAATCGCTGCGTTCGCATTTCGCACGCGTTGGTTTAGAGATATCATCATTTTTTTCATGCTTCGTTCAGGAAATCGTACTTAGAATGATACGTGTTCGCTTTTTAAGGTGCGTCTCTAACCTCATTGAAATGGTTCTCCGGTTGCGTTGTTGGACTCTGCACGGCCATATTCGCTGGATTGGCTTCTTTGTCGAAGGTGCTTTACTGGAAGAAGCAGTAGGTTAGATTGAGCGGGTTACTTTAGCTGTGTAGACGATAGCCCCCGCAGAGAGTGCGAAAAAGTAAGGCATAAAGGTGCGCAGACCACAGTGATTATGGGAAGGTTCATTCTCTTTCAGCCAAACGAAGCGACGGGAACCCCGAGGCGCCAGCTCCATAGTCCCTGGTAGAATCGAGGCTCTCGCGCCTCCTGTTAATTACGTAAATCTTCGTCAACCTCAGCTGCTGATTTCGAGAGTTCTCATAGCGTGGTTAGTTTTTTTCTCACAAGGTTGATTCACCAGCTTTTTCTGCTAGTTTTGGAGTACTGCTCAGATTATTGCTAGTTTTATCTAGTAAACAAGAAATGCTCAGTGGTTTGATATATAGTGGTGCCCATGAAAGCCCTTGAAATCACTCATTTGTTCTAGAGCTCAACAAACGCGGTGCTACGTGACATCGTACTAGCTGACTGTTAGTGACGACCCCCTTTTGAATTTTTCCTTACCTACTCGGAACTCTGACTTTTTCTAGGTAACATATACAGCTTTCCTGTCCACTAACATTCCACTTTTTTTAGCGTATAACGTGGACCACAGGCGTCGAACCCACTACGGGGACGAGTTACGACTGCGGATCAGGGAATTCTTCCGATAACTTTTTGCGCACGGCGTTACACGCACTAATGTACCTCCAAGTGGCATGTACGCCACACATGTATTCGAGTTTTAGACTTTTAGCACCAACTAGGCCATATTTTATCACAGTTTGACAGGTGTGTGCTGTAAAACTGCATCCCTCGGTATGTGGCGCAGTTTTCGCGGTGATCAGTACTTTTTGAGTAAGCCTAAAGACGATCCACTCCTGGTCAAAGGTTTCATGCACCAAGAAGTAGGAAAGGGGGAATCAACGATCTACTAGTCTAATGAATTGGGGGAGCGATTTCGTAGTCTCTAAAAGGGACATCACTCGACAATCACTGTACAAGGTAGAGGACAGCAGGGTCGGGCTCGGGTCGAGGGACCGCATGAGGAGGTGTTGGAGCCGTATCTCGAAGTTTTAGTCGACTTCCTCGACAGGCACGCTTTTGAGATCTACGGCCACCTAGCCGATCTGCGAAAGATCTCGTCAATCAACAATCATGCCGGTAGCACAATTACTAATCGACGAACTGAAGACCGTTTCTACTGTAGTACACGGTAATATGATGGAATGGCCCCGGCATCTCATAGCATTCCTGATTAACCGTGCAAAAGGATTGCATAGCGATATCGGAGTTGTCCCTATTTCCTGTACAACTCAACTGCCGCGGAACGCTGGACAAAGTAGTATAGTAGGACACAGTGATTTCAGGTGCCGCTGTAGAGGGAGGGACACTTACTCGCGCGAAGTCATCTGCGTTGTTTGAACGAAGTGGTGTACTGCGGTCGTCACCTCGCAAGCCCAAGCGTACACTTTAGGTAGTGGGACCTCGGTGATTTTGCCCTCACCTCGCAAGCCCAAGCGTACACTTTAGGTAGTGGGACCTCGGTGATTTTGCCCAAGTCCAAGAAGAACAATTTTTTCCTTGTCTTAAATTTGGGGAAATTACCTGTTCACTGAATCACAATAGCTTCTTCTCATCTTTCGCTGCAGAATGCGATGAAGGCACTCAATTTCAACTTCATTGGCATTACATCACGTTGTAAATATTGCTAAGCTACTTACTAGGGAAAGTTTTAATTCCCATGGAACTTTGAAATGAGACCCGGGGAGATCGATAAAGCTTCGAACGCTGATTGCAACTGTGAAAACCAAAATTGCTACCTGGCATTCTGAAGCGAGTTACGATGGGTCAAAGTTTGCCTGTGACACCTCATTGGCGAGGCACTTTGCCATCAGACGGATTGTCGAAATGGCCATTTGCAATGAGACACATATCACTGTACGCGGTTTTAAATGCTGATCTCAAAACTGTAGTCAGAATCTGTCAAGCAATTACCTGAATGAAGTTATGAAGATTATTCTGAAACAAAAAAGAATAATACCGTTTCATGGTATGTATGGGACCCCATAGCGTGCGCACCATACGTTTTCACGCAAAACCATTGTGATTTTCGTGTTCAGGGGATCAATTACCCTATGGGTCAAGTTTTCAGCCAATTCGAGAATTTGACCAAATTTCGGAAAAATTGGTGGGCTGGCCTTGTTGTTAAATGGCTGGCAACCCATTTAACAAGGAGTAGTCGTTGACCCTTGCCCAGCAAATGCTCTTATTTGGCGCTTGTTACGTGCGTTTAGTGTGATAAGCAAGTGTGATAGGTATGTTTACATTATCTTCTTCAGCTTGCAGGATTTTTGTGGAAGGAAACTCAAAAACTCCTACTTAACCCCTGGCCACCCCTAATTTTCCGAAGTTGGGCCAAAAACTGGATCCGCCTGGAAATTTGCACAGAGGGATAACTCGACCCCCACGCGCGAATATCATACAAGGAAACGTTTAGAAGTGAAGGAAAAGCACTTACTGACAATGAAACACAAAATGCAAGAAAGCAGTACCGGCGGAAATCAAACCCTCGACATCACGCCCACAGTACTGGAGCACCACCACTGCGCCATGGAAGTCGTTTCTGGCTCGCCGCTAGTCATGCTGATGACGAAGCGCCTCGCCATTGAGATGTCACAGGCAAGCCACAGGCAAACTTTGACCCATCGTAACTCGCTTCAGAATGCCACGTAGCAATTTTGGCTTTCACAGTTATAAACAGCGTTCGAAGCTCTATCGATCCCCCTGGGTCTCATTTCAAAGTTCCATGGGAAGTAAAATACCTTCCCTAGTTAGTGATTTGTTGCACTAACAAGGGAGGTCTTCAGGTCATGACGCGCTTTCGGAAAACGGTTTTTCCACTATAAGGGGTACCTACATGAAACATATAAGTGACTTCCATTTTTGCTGAGCGGCAATACGTATGCCAAGTGAAGAATATTTTTCCAAAAGGGCGATTTAACCCACTAATTGTTATGCATACGCCTTGTAGCTCTGAGCTCATGTGCAGATCAAAGGTGTTCTTCTATTTCACATGCAAAACGAAATCAAATATGGGAAAAAAATGAAACCTCTCCGCCATGTAATAAAAGTGCCTATCAGCTTCATGACCGTTCCTCAGTATGAGGCGTCTGCGGCGATCGGATGGCTTACTGGATAGGGCCATAGACTTGCAAACGAACAAATGGGGATAGAATGTTGGTTGGATCCCGAAGTTGTCGAACCTTTGCATTTTCTTTTGGCTTCACTTTCGTTTTGCGCAAAACTCCTCGCTCGTGCGCTTAAGGGCCAAAAAATGGACTGGCAAACTTGCTGAAAACTGGGGATTGAATGTGATTACTGCACTAAATCATCATGTTCAAATGTTTACGAGCCCGAGCCTAAATTTTGCAAAAATTGGTACTCAGTGGGGATCGAACCATCGACCCCGTTTTTGGCATTCGCAGGGCGGCTTAGCAAAAATGGACATCAGTTATGTGATTCTTGTACGCACGCCCACAGGCAAAAAACAGCTTTCAAAAAGCGCGTCATGAGTTAGAAGGCCTTTTTCGTAAGGACATATGTCTCCAAAAACAAACGAACAACTCAAATTGATCATTTTCAGATTGTTAGAGGAAACAGACTATGCGATGATCGGGCTTATGTCCGAGCCCGAGAAAGGGTTCCCTTAACACGCTCTCAGTTGTGTAGAGCTGATTGTTAGGAGTAAATTTCTTTCGTGTTCATATGAGTGCTCTCAACATCTATGGACATATAGCGTCGGAGTCCTTATACAGTATCACCAGGATCCACCAAGGATGAGGACTCATTAACCGTTGTCTCCGAATTTTCACTCGCTGCGGTGATATGGCGCAGCCTTGCAGAAAAACCAAAAGCGAAAATTTGGTATCAGTCACGTATCCGCTAATGTGACAAAAATGTTATTTTTGTAAGTAGATGCCGAGTGGATGTTGTTAAGTGCTAGGTGGGTCGTTGTTACGTGAACTGATCCCTCTGCAGCCCTTACATGGCGCTATGATGGAGACGTGCTTGAGGGTTTTGTCCATAATGCAGTAATATGTGAAAGAGTGCAGTTGTTTTTACAAATAATGCAATACACCGTATTACCGAGTTGCCCTATTAGATGATTATTATCGAAAACTGGAATTCCGCGAGATACAAGTTGGTGGTTGCCGTGCATATTTCTCCAAAAACCAGTAGTACATATCCTAAATACCATCGTTTGTCCCATATACGGTGGATGAAAGTGGTGTGAGTAGGATATCCTTATATCATGTTATTTCTGCTGACAGTCTGCAAAGTTGTGGCTCGACTGTCACAAACCCTGTTCTGTGACAGTCGAGCCAGAACATTGCTGTTCGCTGAAGAGACGTGAAGATATAATGAGGCTTTGATTTTCCTTGTTTTGTTGAAACAGTGATGTGCCGGCATCAGAATTGGTTCTGTTCGTTCCACATACAGTTAAGCCGCAGTGATTGACTATTTTAGAAGAATTTATTGAGGCTGTGCATGTGATAGGATCTGGGAAGGTGATTGAACAAGATTTTTCTGCTGCTTAGAGTAGATATTTGAGGGAGTAACCAGGCAATGGAGGGATAAGTGTGCTAATGATAGCGACCAGAAAGAGAGAGGTCATTGGATGAAAAAAGTGTTTTATAAATGTGAGATATTACAGATTTAATTTATTGGCTGGGCTGGGGAATATGCACGTCCTTGGTTTTCACTGCACGGCGGTGTGCGCGAACGGTTATTTGACCCTATGTCAGGAGTTCGGTCACGTTACCGCTGGTCGGTATGTTGGGTTCAAATCTTACAGAGTTGCAAGGTGGGGTTTGCGAGCGTTGTCAGAATCAGACTCACTGCTAATTAGAATTGAAAGTATTGCATTGATTACTAGGTCTATAGTTGTTGTTATCGTTGCAACTTCTGTTATTAGAGCATTGATTATTATTGCACTTATTATTAGGTTGGACGGGAAGTTCTGGGACACCTTGTGAGAAAAATTCAATTTATTTTAATTTTACTCACATGTAACTTCAGTCACCAAAGTATGCACCATCGTGATCTACAATGTACTGCCAACGCTCAGGAAGATCGTAGATACCCTTCCGGTAGAATTCGGGAGACTTCTGGTCAAAGAAGTTCTGGAGCCCGCTCTTGAGATCGTCGTCATCTTTGAACTGTCGCCCGTCAAGGAAGTGGCTCAACGACCGGAATAGGTGGTAGTCAGTTGGGGCCATGTCCGAAGATTACGGTGGGTGGGAGAGCTTCGTCCAACCAAGGTCCTGGATCCTTTGACACGCCAACTTTGCCACATGTGGGTGAGCGTTATCGTGGAGGAAGAGGTCTTGGTCCATTTTTCCGGTAAGTTTTGGCGCTCCGGTGTCCAATTGCCTGCAGTAGAGATCGGCAGTGGCTGTCGTGTTGGATGGTAACAGTTTCCTATTTTTTTGAAAATTTTCAAAAAAAAAAGTTTTTTTCTCAATGCAATTTTTTGAATATTTTCCTGTTCCAATTTGAGCCGATCGAGCCATCGGGCTGCCGCCATATGAGAGACAGTACCTGGGTCCATCGACTGGTTAATTTTGTTAGTGGCCTCGCATGCTGAGGAACCGAGGCGGTGTTCGTGAATTTCGCACCTTTCGCGAAATTGCCGTAAATTCACTGCTAGTTGAAGCCGTAGAGAATATGAATGTGCTATTCAGAAGCCCTTTTCAGACGCTTCATATACCCCCCACTACCAAATGCTCCCGAAGCTTTACAGGTTTCTACAGGAAAAAACAAAAAGTGTCCCAGAACTTCCCGTCCAACCTAATATCACGACGAGAGCAGTTCTTATTTCTACCAGTACGGAGCTTTCGCCGGGCGCTTCTCCTTCGCAGGAAGGTCCGGCTTCGCCGAGCTCCCACGATATTTCATTTTTCCTATAATCGTTTTGCACCTTTTTACATACGTTAGCGGTTATTACTAATATGGATACTGAAACTGAGCGCTCAATATTTAAGATTTTAAAGTGATATTGGCAATTGTTGGGCGCACTGAGTAGGACGGGAAAATCGCATACTTTCTGCAAAGGCTTGACTTCATCCAATTCGATAGGTAGCGGAAGAGATGACATTATGACAATACGTCTGATCAAAGATGCACCTAATAACATCTTGGCATTATTGTGGGCATTATTTTATCAAATATGATTCAAACGATGCATTGACTCATTTTTCTGGTATCCACAGAAGACAACTCCTCGCTGCTTTTCAGGCCGCAGCGATAGCAGCTTCAGGCATCCTACCGGAGAGGGACACGGAATCTACAGTTGCCATGACTCCGTAAATGAATTTGATCATAACTGATCATTAAGCCGTGATCATGTGCCGATCGACACGGAAGCTAACCCATATAATTTTGGCAGGGCCAGTACTGCAACCTCAAAGAGCGGAGCACTGGAGTAGAGTAATAACTGCTGACGCCCTTATGAGAAGAGTGAGTAACATTCATGGAAAATGAAATCTGAAAAGGCTGACGAAGCCGCCTGCCCCCCCCCCCCCAAGATGAAGAAGCAGCCGGCGGTAGCTCGGGGATTCGACTGGTATCTATACGATAATGTTAACAGGAGCTGCTCAAGAAGTGATTTAGCAAGGATTTATAATATTGTTGGATTTACACTTATCCACATATCCATTGGTGCCACCCATTATTCACAGGATCGGAGGATGTATCCTCTTGTGAGGTTCACCATCCACTTACGGCCCTAAACGCACCTTATGATATCTAACTTAGCCGACAGTGACTTGCTAAGAAGCTTGAAACAGTTTCCATTCACTTAATTACCCATCCTCTGGTCGGTTTAGTCCAAATGGTACTGTGCCTCCTACAACTAAACATATCAGCATGTCATCCCAGTGTGCCGATACCTACTGCGACGTCAGCGCATCGCAAAAAGACGGCGAGGTTACGAAATAGCTGTACATATAAGTAGGAAATGCTATCACACGATACATCGCCTTACAGTGATACTCTAACACCCATCGGTTTCTCCTTACCTACAGCGGTTGCTTTGCTCTATTATTCACTTGTCACAATCATTCAATTGCGGACGGACAGACATATTTGCATAAAAACATGCCGACATACCGACAAACAGGCGCGCAAAGTTATATAATAGAAAGAGGCACAAAGGCTTATATAATAGAAAGATTCGGAGGTTTACGGAAATGAGCCTAGCATGCGCCGGGGAGTTTAATCCAGTTTGTCTGATAAAATATCAATTTCGGCTATCATTATATTCTCTCGTGATTAACCAATATCCGCTTTGGTCAGATCCCACAATCTCTCTACGCCACTCATGAGTCTATCATATTTGGGTAAAGTACCCTCTACAATACCCGCCGTAAGTTTCGCGGAAAACGCGAATCCGCGTTTTTGTCGTTTTTTCATTATTACTCCATTACCATGCTAAATTTCCTTATAGATGTTTATACCACTGAGCTTACCTCGTCAGGCTCTACAAGACGATTGCTTCAGAAATTAGAAAATCTTATTTTTTATCACTTCAGTGTCTCAAAATGCCAGTGAGCACTCATCAGCGAGCCACGCATACTGTAATTATAACCAGTAGGCAAATGGGTCCACTGACAGCATTTCGCAACTTTTGAAAGTACTTATACCGAGTAAGAAAAACACAGAGATCCTTGTTTTTTTTTGGGAGGTAAGATACTTTCGATAAAGTTTTTACCAAAAAACTGCTTTCAGTTTCAGGTCTATTCTTTAAGTCTTTAAGAAAATCGTATGAAAATCTCCTGTGTAAATGAGAACCTCGGAAAATCTTGTATTTTGAACTCTGGTAAAAATTCCATTTACTCTAAAAAATCAATCTCCAAGATTTCTTGTTCCATGGAAATGATATAGTTCATCTCCCTAGTCCGAGCCTTCGATCTCCTCATAGTTAGCTGACTCATTAAGATGGGTGAGACAGTATGTAGATTGACCTCTTACGATGACATCACCATTCTCAGGTAACCAGTGTATCTTATTGACGAATTTCTGAAGTATTAGGCAGGTTGCAGCATCGAAACATAGTTTCCTCAATTTACATTTTGTACCATTTTCAAAATCCAATACTGATTGGTCTGCAAGCTCCACCCCCATATATGGGACCCACTGAATTTGCACCTGTTCTGTACAAGTATAGTTGTGTGACAAAACCAAGGCTAGTGCGTACAATTGACGACTATAAAAAATTGCAGGTGGAACAAGAGGCATTTTTTTCCGAATTTTGCTTTGCCCCACATTTATACTTGCTCCTCAATATGAGCTATTTCCAAAAGATTCGGAGCGCATCATCTAGCCGCATGAAATTTGTGGGTGATATCAATTATAAACTTAGGCTCCAACGCTGTAAGCTGCTCCATATAATAAAAAATAGAAGATACGATACAATAGCTATGTGGAAATGGGGTATCAGTGCAAAAGGTCGATCAATACACAGTCTCATCCTTCTTAATGGACCATCTAATTACGAGCAGATCGAGGGGTCGGGCAAGAAATCAAGAGCTCGGTCAAAAGATAACCTGCACGAGTTCCAAAGGTTAAGGAGTTTCTTATTCTAATAAATGATTCTTGAGCATGAATGGATTCTCATTTGAATTCAAACTACAGGTCTTTCCAGAAGTATTCGAATCGGCAGACAAGTAGGATTGGTTTTCAGATGGAGGTCTGAAGTGACAGCGGTCTTTTGGGAGGAGCTGGTATAGAACGATTGTAAATTCTGGAAAACCCCACGATCTGTATGGCTCTGACTCAGCATGGGATACCTATTCAAAAATTGCGGATTGCTGTCAGTGGACGCATTTGCCTGCTGGTTATAAATACAGCGAGCGTGGCTCGCTGATGGGTGCTTACCAGGAAGGGCTTTCAACTTCCCATGGAACTTCGAATAGGGACCCTTATCAATCGACAGAGCTCTGAACACTGACTACGACTGGGAAAACTAAAAGTGCCATGGGCTGCTCCGAAGCGAGTTAGGAGGGGGTAAAGTTTGCGTGATATCTCATTGGTGAGGCAGTTTGTCGTCGGTACGGCCGTTGTTAAGCTATCAACGGCCACTGTGGATTACTGGTAGTGTTCCGGATCTGTAGCATAGGGGTGTATGTGTTTGCTCCCCGCCGGTGAAGATTTTTTTGCATTTTGCGTCTCATTGTCTACACATTTACCTGAATGCGTAATATTATTGCATGGTACGTTCGGAAGCCCATAACGCGCGAGCCATTCGTTCTCGTGCAAAGCCAGTGTGATTTTCGTGTTGAGGGAACCAAATTACCTCGGGAGACAAGTTCTTAGCCAATTCGAGAATTTGACCAAATTTCGGACAAATTCACGGGCTATTGGGTGACAGCATATTGAACAGGGAAGTCGTTGACCATTGCCGAGGAAATGCTCTTATTTAGCGCTTGTTTCGTACGTTCACTGCGATGGGCAAGTGTAACAAGTATGAGTAGCATATCTTGTTCAGATTCCAGGACTTTTTGTAAAAGAAAATTCAAAAACTACCAGTTTACCCCGTGGCCACCCCTAATTTTCCGAAGTTGGACCAAAAACTGGATTTGGCTGAAATTTTGCACAGAGGGGTAATTCGACCCCATGTGCGCGAAAATCATAATCTGTTTACCCAACGACGTCTAATTCGTGTGGTGTGGGAGTCTCTTCGACCTGATATGTTTCCTTTGTGAGTATTGTTAGTAGTTGTAAAAAGTGGCAGAGTAAATGATGGGTGTGATAGGTATCAGTACAAGGAAGGGTTCAGAAGTGAAAGAAAAGCACTTTCAGGCCATGAAACACAAAATGCAACGAAAGATTTCACAGGCGGGAGCAAACCTTTGACCCTCGTCCTGCAGATCCGCAACACTCCCACTCGGCCACGGTAACCGTCACCATCTCAGCAACGGCTGTACCGATGGGAAAGTGTCTCGCCAACGAGGTATGACAGGTGAATCACAGGTGAACTTTGACCCCTCCTTACTCGCTTCTGAACAGCCCGTAGCACTTTTAGCCTTCACATTGTAATCAGCGTTCGTAGCTCTATCGATCTGTAGGGGTCTATTCGAAGTTCCATAGGCAGTAAAAAGGTCTTCCTGGTTAGTAGCGTTTTGAGACAGTAATGTGATCAAATTAAGGTTTTCTATTTCCTGAAGCGACCATGTTGTATATCTTGACGAGTTGAGTTCAGTGGTATGTACATCTGTATAGAAATTATGCGGTGAAATGGAGTTATAATGAAAAAAAACGAAAAAAATGCGTATCTGCGTTTTTCGCGTTTATTTTCGAAAATTTTCGGCGAGTATTGTAGTTTAGTTTTTGTCCATCAGAGTAAGGCAGAGCATCAGTAAAGACCATAGATTGAAGGAATGTGCTCTGATTTGTTGAATTGCGGTTCGGGTGATGCTTCCATAATTTGTTTGCGTGGCTTACTTGAAAAGACCACTGAAGATTCCCTCAGGTCCATTTTTGAGGTCGCTACTTTTTTCTTGGCTGTATCTGATAATCGTATACGTTGAGATGTTCCACAAATTTGATAATGACTGTTGACCAATGTTTCTATAGGCTTTGCCTTTATATGCTAGAGAGCACTGCCTTTGCAGTTTCTGTGAGATCGACAGGTAAGGTCCGAAGCTTTTCGATATTTGTCAATCCAATTATATTACCTATTTCATCTAATTTCTCCAAAGAATCCATGAAATCTGCGTCTTCATGGCATTCTGAAAAGGTTTAAAGTTGATTCGCATATGCAGCTAAGACAAGCTTATCGAACGCCGTTTCTAACGTCGCGGCGATGTTAAAAGCTATGATAAAGTTGTACTGTGAACGATTAGATCACTGAATTATTCCTCGAGGTTCCGACTGTGCTTGACTATTTGTTGATAGAGGTGTGGCTTGAGTGGATGGTTGGGAAAAAACTCTGAGTTCGTCTCCGTGTTCGCTTTGCTTTTTATTAGGTGCACCATGCATACGAACTTTTGTTCACCTTTCGACCGATTTTCTATCAGTAAATAAGTAATACGGAGTTCCTTTCGGGCTACTAAGTAGCTCGGAGTCGGAATTGTTCATAAAGGGAGGTATGCGTAAAGGAGAATTCGCTCTTTTACTCTTTAATTTACAAAAATCAGTTGAGTTAGAAATACTAGTTTCTTTATTGTGAATGATTCAAGGGGAAGAAAAGAAAGAATTAATGTAACCCAAAATTTAGCGTTTCAGCTGTCAACTAAAAAGATCCACTGAATCTTCAATGATCGGGTGCCGAGAATTACGGTGTAGTTGTAAGAGCGAGAGATCAGACCGACCAGCTCGAGGAGGGCTGGTTGCTGTAAGTGCCATCGGGTGGCAAAGAGGAAGAATGGACATACACTGTGACTTACACTGATTATTATGCTGAGTTAGGTTATCACCTCTGTACGGCTGTCGAGATTAGAGTACCTATGTGGAAATTTACTTGTGATTTGGGTGATAAAAGGTGATTACTGTCAAGATCTGTTTTGGTGTTAATGGGAAGACAAACTACATTGCTCTTTTTATTACGAGTAGGAAAACACCATCACTAGACAACTTGAATTGCACCATGCATTTGAATTTTCTTTAGAAATCATCAAATCTTTAGATTTGAATTTTCTTCAAAAATCATCAAATCAAAACCAATCAATCAAATTAAAGCCTATGTGACATATTCGGGCTAGATAGACTGAAATCCGACATTTCCTTCTTCTGAGGCGAATGATTCCGAAAGTAAGCCTTTTTCCGTGCGGCATTCACAGTGCCTTTGATGTTATTTTTGATAATTATAATGCAAATAATCGTACACTAGGCTTTGCTGCACCTTGCTGCTGTTTAATGGGTCCGGGATGACCACTCACAGGCTTTATTATATGTTTTTACGCGCGGTGGCGGAGTGAGGCTCTTTTTGACTACCGAGGATCAGTCGTGCACCGGTTGGAATCTGGAACGGTTGTTTATTCCATTTTGCGTCTACTCTATTCTTTTTTCTATTATGTTTAGTCGACCTTCGTTTCTAGTGAAGGTTCTTTTGTAGGCTCACTGATTGTAAATTCTTAGCGTGGCGGGAGGATGTTGGAATGAGTAGAAGAATTTTACAGGTTCTGTTTCCAACATTGAATAAGATTGAAGGACAGCCTTTCAAATTGCACCCTCTCGTATCGCCATGGGATATCTCCAACATTCCAACGCGACTGCATCTGGCACTGAAAAGAGTACAGGGGTTTTCGCTCATTTTTTTCTGTGATGAACAGAACAGAATCTCTGCTTTTCGTAATGCGAGTGATCATGCTCAGAAACTATAGCAAGGTGTGCCTCCGAGCCTTTGAATGAGTAAGGTTGGGCCGAGTTAGTTCATAAATCGCCTAGCTCTTGCTTGCTAAGCTTTAGTAAACCCATAACTGCCTGCCACTTCTGATCAAATAACTAACCGCCTACCACTTCAGATCAAATAACCAATTAATCTGAGGAGAGATCCTTCGATCTCACTGTTCCGGAGTCTCATGCTCATCAACAGTTGAGACACTGAAATATTTACCCGAAAAACTCAAGAAACCCCTCAAAAGTTCGCCATACTTAGGTGTTCGAACCTTCTTCAGTTCTGAAACAGTGGGGATCAGCTCTATTATACGATATACGCTGCTTCAAAGCGTTTCTTTCTACTTCACGCGTTTTTGGCAGTTGGCAGGCGGTCACGTCAAGAAATTTTTGAGACAGGGAGCTTTTCTACGGTTAACATAATATACTAGGGTCCTACGAGTTTGAATTGACCGTTTCCTCCAGTTTGGTGAACGATCAACCAATAATGAGCACGTCTTCTATATACCTTTTGTAAAACATTATTCCAGTGTTCCACTCTCCAACTAGTATATGATTCTAGTATATTCCAATTTGGTGGCAGGTGCTATCAACATTGTCGCAGCCTGGCCATTTGTTTTAGGATGTACTCACTACTGTCAATTGTATATCATGATCGCATAGATCGTAGGTCGTTAATCACTGGAATAATGTTTTACTAAAGGTATATACTCCAATATTGTGCTGTTCCGGAGTCTTATGATTATCTGGATGTTCAACAACAATTGCAACTTCAAAATATTTATTCAAAAGACTCAAATACCCCTCTACAGTCACGGAAGTTCTTGGGAATGTTTTTGCAATATTTCGGCGTTTAACGCCTTTTTCAGGACTGAAACTGTGGTTGTCAGCTAATTATATATGTTATACGTATATATGATAGTTCACGGCCCCGTCTCAAAAATTCTTCATTAATATTCAAGGGTGCGACCGGATGAGTTTAACATTTTCTGCAACATTCGTCTCTGACAGGGTGGGTCACGTCAAGAAAATTTTTTGAGGCGGGGCCATAAGCCATTATATATAACGTATATCATATATAATTAGCTAAGACCACAGTCTCAGGCCTAAAGAAGGCGTTAACCGCCGAAAGTATCCCATATGAACTGAGTACTGTCGAACACTGATAGAGCGAAACACGAAAAATGGTGATAAAGCAGTATTGCGAGCTAGGTATGATGATATAACAGCTTTTATAGTATAGTGTTTTTGAAATAGATTAGCAAACATATACATTGTACATATGTGGATGAACATCCTATACCCTGACATCTCGTGGTGTCAGTTGCTGCAGGCGCTTTCGAAGATATGCGTTCGGATCGAACTCTTCCATTAGTTCCAAGACCTGGTTCACATCGATTGTATTGTTCCCGTGCAACTTTGTCCACATTGCTTCGACTGCTATCGGGAAATACATGAGCCTAGCCTCACCGTACATTTCCAATAAAGATTTCTCCGTTGCCGTGTCCTCAGTCTGCTCACTCTAAAAAGTTGAGGCATCCCCGCTGAACCTTCTTAGAATGCCCTCGAAAGATCGCTTACCACGACTTGGCAGCGACTTTCCATGTCCTCATATATGATGCAATTCCCATAGCGTTTCCTCTCGACTGAACCGATTATCGGCCCCAATAACACCACGAACGTAGTATCTGCTTTCTTTTTGCGCATAAACCATTTCCGTTGCCCTTTGCGTGTCAACACTAATACCACAGGGTTTCCCATTTCGTACGCATCCTTGTATGCAACACATAGGAGCTGCAGCAGCGCATTAGCATTCGCTGGTGGTATATTGTGACGATCGCGAAGTGCAGGGTAGTCATCCTGAATGGTTGTGCTATTTACCCTTAACAAATATTGATCTGCCTCAAAAGTTTGTATCCATTTCAATTATTTTTGAGCAAGGTTTTTTCGCCAACGTGCACATCAATCAATAAAATATGCCGTCTTTGCACCTAATTGGTCGCCAATCAACTAATAAAAAGGTGATCGTCGATGCTCCAAAATGCTCGTGAATTCGGCTTTAAGGTCCGGCAGACCGCTCTCGAGACCTACCAGAGATCATATTTACATACCAGCTGCACTAGCGCACAATACTGCGCGCGTAATCATGACAGCCTCGGAATTGCTTTTTCTATAAATTTACTCAGTACCCATTACTAAATCATGCTTTGCATACGATGGGCGGACTTATCTTGCTTATTTTCATGTGTCGTCCAAACTCCGCACGCCACCTCAAGTGCACCTCACTGTGCCCTGGTATGACTTTCAGAAGCTCATCGGTGACCGTAATCCATCTTTTTCTCAAGTTTGGGCGAACCCAAGTTACAATCGGTCTAGAAACGGAATATTTCAATGCACGCCCCGCCCACCTTGGGTGGAGTTTAACTTCGTCATTGTGTGCTCCTTAATTCTAGTCCTGCCCTACCATCCCAAACCTGTTCCCATTTCCATAGATTACTTTCCATGTTATGCCTAATTTCGTAACAGATAAAGGGACGGAGGGACAAACGGACAAACAGACGTAACGTTTTATGTATACATAGTAGGGATGGTTCACAACATAGTTGCCGAAAGGTGAAAGGAGATATGAGTCGTGAGAAGGCAAGTCAGAGCCTAATGGGGCTATTCTTAACATGGATTCAGGACCGCTGGTCGCGTCAACTCGGAGACGTCCGATATTTATACATTGCAGTGAAGAAGGCGTGCTCTGCTAGATTTTGGAAATATCGAAAGGAGTTTTGCATTAAATTATAGACTGCAGTAGACCCAACCATAATGAGGATTGATGTGGGAGGTACTCTGTACAGTTTCCGCAGTCCTAAATATTAATTGAAGGGTGTGTCCTCTTTGAAGAGCAAACGTCCAAAGGAAGCCAAGTAAAATGATAGGTTTCACACTAAAGTGTCGTCCTCAGACCTCCTTTATTGTGCTCATACCTGTGGCGGTCACAGAACGAGCTCGTAGGAACACAGAAGCTCCATAAAGGGGTACACTTCTGAATGCATCGCGATGACCTTCTTATATATCTGATAAAAGTCATTGAACCGAATTTCGTAGAGTCATTCTGATACTGTACGTTGAAAAAAAGCAAAGAACCAAAGTACCATTGAGCAAATGCAACGTATAGTTCCAGATGCGTGTGACTTAGTTGAAATAACAAAACGATCATGTTTCCTCTTCCAGCAAAGAGCTTCAGGTGTGGCATGATCTGTTTCGAAAAGATCACTCAATTTGCTCTTCATAGCCCATGTGATGGGATTCTAGAGCCGTCACGTAAAATTTGGCATAAGTGTACAATGTGCACGGAGGTAATATGAAGGAGCCTGGTGCAGTGTAAAACGTACCTCACGGCCTAAAAACATGTGTCGACTGAAACGATAAGCGTCGAACGGATGGGCGAAGGCGTTTGCGTTGGAGCGAGGAACGAGGCCAGCTACACGAGTTTTCGCGTTCAACGAGAGGAAAACGTTACGCGATGTGATCACTGCTCGCACGTTTATCTTATTGCGAATAGCTATTCTATCCAGTATTCCCATTTGTTGCGAATAGGAATCATCGTCCACTGGAACCACTTCCAATCTGGGACGAACCTCCACGGGAATGCGGAGATCCGTGAACGATTCTGTAATCAGCGTATGCGGCTACTATACGTGAATTGTGACGTGGAACGGCGGTGTGTATCAACAGCATACCCAATTGTGGTTTGCATTCATTGCAAAGGCATGTCATGGGCGTAGCCGTTGTGTCCTTGTAGTGTTTGCCATAGTCCCACAAAAGCTGTTCACCGGGCTAAAGAATCAAAATGAAGGATGTTTCTAAGTGTATTGAAGTGTTCAAATGCTATATAGAAACAATGATATGTAATGAGGTTCAAAATTCCTACATCTATATTTCGTTTGGCTCTGAAGAGAACCAGAAACTGCATCTGCTGTCCTTGGTCAGTGGCGTAGCGATGTTGAGGTGTTTGAGTGTAGAGATTTGCATGTCTACTACTGTGATTGAAAAGGCGACCCAGCGTCACAGCGCCTTTATATATGGGATCATGTGCAAGGATTGAGTATTTCTGCTGTGTACGAACTCCCTGCTCACTGACGAAATATCCTGAAATGCTTATGGGTCTGCTGCTTATGGGTTTGATGCTTGAAGGGTCTATTGAGCCATGTATGATGCCTGTTTACCATTGTATTCCACTTCGTAGTCACCTACTAGCTTTTCATTGACCGAGTCCATTCTCATTTTGAGGCGGTCCTCACTGGCCACAAAGAGACCTCTGAAAAACTGCTCATTACCTTCCCTGTCAAAACAAGAATTGTTCACATCATTACCTATAATCGCTGACCACCTGGTCTTTTTGAATCGCAACTTTCGCAAATAGTCCTTTTCCACCGATGCTAGGAACATCGCGGATTTCAAGCCAAGGGAAATCCTTGAAGTATTTTATATTCCATATGTATTGCAATCCCATTGCATGGGAACCTACCTGTATTGGCTGGGCCACACGTCGTAGATTAAAGCACTGCTGCTCATATTCACTCTGAAAGTATCCTAATCCTCCTGAATATTGCCTGCTGTTGAGATCTTGCATGTAACTAAGCACGCGCGCAGGATCAGCAATTTCCGGTATTTGGGCAGCATAGCGGTCTCGTAGAGTCTGCTCTTGTTCTCGTTGCAAGCGTGCTGCTGAACGAGCTCCTCGACGAAACACAGCACGTTGATGCTCTGGTTCCTGTTCCTGTTCCATAGCTTCTGATGTGGTGGGCTCCGATGTGATTGTTGTACGCTCTGCTGCTGTGGAAGATTCTACTTCCTCGACAGCCACGGTTGGAGCAGCTTTTGCCTTGACTGTCATCATTGTCCGTACCTGCTGACCACGCTTTGTCTTGGGCCTAATTATCGAGTGTTTAGGTTGCGTTGCCGCATCACCTGAAGAATCAGACTCGATCCTCGTTGACATATTGACCCATCTCATTATAAGTATACCTACCTCCAAATTCAGCTTGAACTTCAGCTGCTTCCGCGATTCCAGTGGTACTGAAAGCTTGCACCGATTCCGTCTCTTTTTGGTGATGACCGCCATAACTTGTATGTGTGGCTTCCCTGGCGTTTTTGCGCCTCCTATCACTTCTACTGCTTTCAAGCTCCTCGCGGACATTGTCGCTGTCATCTTCAAAAGTCTCTGCAGAAGCACCGTGATCTTCTACGCTGAGTCTTCTCTGCTTCTTTTCGCGTTTTCTCGCTGGTAACGACGCTGAACGCAAAGCTCTAGGACCACCTAAATAACTACAGCTTATATAACGACACTTGGAGTCGATGTGTATACCTGATGGAGCCGTTCCGCTTGTCGTCGGTTCCGAATCGGTTTCATAATCGCCTATCACATCGTTGTAAAGCGACTCTTCCGATGACGTGCCACTTTGGAGCTCAAGAGTATTGTGCGATCCACGATCTTCACTGCTACCCTGTATGACATCTTCCTGCCTTGATGTTGACGGCACGACTTCAGCTACAGGTGATGGTCCAGACCCACTTCAATTGCTTTTATATGGGACACCGTATGGCAGATGAATCAGCAGTGCACTCACCTTGCTGACTGTTTTAACAGTTTCTTCACTTGCTTTATACGTGCTTTGATCTCATTACTCTTGCTAGCCTCCTCCTTTGCGAACAGACGCAACTTGACATACCCGTAAACACAGGACGACTGATATGTCTTTACATACAGCTCCTGCGCACTTTGTTGATGAGCTGGGAAATACAGGTAATAAATTAACATGATGACGTGAAAGATCTTCATAATTCTTCGATAATTTACATTGGGTTCTGGCTATATCAGGATCAGCAAAGTTGTAGAGAGCTCGCATTTCTTTCTCGACTGCCCTTTCAAGTTCCATACGTGCGGCACCACGTCTTGACTGAACGATACTTCAATAATGCTCGCTCATTGTCAGGAAGTAATAAGTGGTCAATCACCGTGTTACAGCTTAGGTTCAGTTCACTGCACCCTATTGTTCTAAAAAAATGCATCATAAGACGACGAGCGTTTTCCGGAGTCATGGCTCTTCCATTCCACTGTATGAAAAAAGCTTTCAGAGGTTCACTCGCATCCGTAATGTTGTTTAGACGGCACACACTGAAGCCGAAATCACAACAAGTTAATAAAAATTTGCATATAACAACTTAAACGCACTATTCGCGAAGTTTCACATAGTGATCGATCCACTTCTTACACTTTTTATCTACGACGAAATAGCCACCACTTTTGGTTGTAGGCGGGCGCACTCTGTGGTAGTGCTTTGGTTGTGGGTACCTTCCAACCTAAACTCGTAAATGTGGTATATTCTAGCCATGTTAGTGATGTGCATGATGTGCACTCCTCGATACTATATATATATATATATATATATATATATATATATATATATATATATGTATATATATATATATATATATATATATATATATATATATATATATATATATATATATATATATAAAACAAACCCAAAACTGTTCTGCCTTCATTTCCACAGGTTGTAGTCCAGCTTCTTCCACGTCAGCGCACCCACATATGTTGCCGTAACGTGTTTTATATGTGAGCTCGTTTCGTGCGGCATTGCAATGAACCAAGTATGCCATGATGGCACTAAAAGACATGCTTGCTGCTTCCACGTGGAACGTTTATTACTACTTTTTCCTTGTAATTACCTCATTACATAGCTGTAGTCTTGCCATTGCAATGAACCACATGTGCTGAAGTTCTGCATGACCATTTTTATCCCATCGCCGATCCGCTTAGACTCCATTATTGCTCTCACCACACAGTAACGCTCCATCTCCTAAAGATGTCAGATGTCTCAAGCACAACACTCTCACCTCATCCTTTTTCAATCTCACCGGTTCCTTGTTGCCATCTGCGCCGCTGTATGTTTCTAGCACTCTTTTCTCCTCATTAGTTTTTTTAACTTTATCCTCGGCATATTTCAGCGCATATCGCATTGCACTGCACCTGTCCGGTCCGGCTCCTCAAAATTTCGAGTTGCTTTTATGTAAACCTCACAGTGCTAAAGACTAACCAGGGCCCATATTCATATCTATAAATTTGTAGAACGACAGTATTGCCTTTGCGAACAACGATCTCACGCTCACTGGCACATGTGCTTCCTGCATTCTATGGAAAAATTCTTCTATGATAGCGAAAGAGTAAATTGCATCATCAAGCGTTACTGTTTCGCCGTATCTAAACAAAAAGGGAAGCGTCTGTAACTGAGCCGTTTGATTAAACTCTCCACTCATTACCTTTTTCTTGAACGCAAGGCGACAAGCATGAATCGTTCAACATTACTCGCATAAGGTCTGCATATCTGACGGACTTCTTGATGCACTTGTAGATCGTTGTTCATTCGTACTGGCACCGACTAAAAGGACGAAGCTATTAATTTGCACCGTGTTATGCTAAAAGCTAGATCCATGAGTCAAAAATGTCTTACCGTTGTTCTTTTGAGAGCGTCAAAGTAACTCTGCAATATTGGATGCTGCTCTCTAATGAGTTTCCTCCACAGCTTCAGTTCACTGTCCACTCTACTCATCCATGCTAAACAATCCGGCAATACCCGAGAGGCAATTTTCGAATCAAAGTGGTATGTCCACAGTGCACGATCCGTGAGTGAGCATCACTCGCGCTCTAACAAGGAAAGGTCATTAGATCAGCCTAACCATTCCCTATAGGTGCAGATCTCTGTATGAGTCTTGAAACGGTAAACTCAAAACCGCCCTCCAAACCTGCTGAACGACTCTGCAAGCGAAGTTATGAAGGCCTTTTGGAACGAGCATACTACTTCATTGTAAGTGTGGGCGTTCTTGGGGTGCGAACCAGATGTTTTTGCGCAGAAGCAATGTTGTTCCTATGTAGAGGAAGTCGAACTACTCCTGAAAATTAAGTTCTAGCCAAATCGAGGTATGGACCGAAATTCAGATTTTTCGGTGAAGTCGCCGTAGAATAGGTGGAAGTTTTTCCCCATTTTCCGCTTTTTCATTTTCCACGTAAAAAAATTCTTTGGTACAAAGGTAATCGAAATATATAATCAAACACGGGTCTTATAGCAGCAAGACAGCGTCACAAGTGTCAAAGAAGAACGTTTTCATGCCAAGGTTCAACAACTTCCCCGTTTCGAATGTGTTGCCATTCAGGGATACTTTAGAATCCTTGTCAGAATCTTGGTTGGATCAGAAACTTTTCGTTTTCAGGGGTAATACCATTTCCAAAACTTGAAAACGACATTGATCTTGCTCGAAAACGTTTTAGTCGCGCCATACAGAGGAGTGCACCTACAATGAAGTAGTATTGCTCATTGAGGAAAACCTTCATAACTTTGTTTGCAGAGTAGCTCCGCAAATTCGGAGGACATGAGCGACTTTTGCTCATGCACCCGTGTGCACCTCAAAGAGAAAGGTCAGACTGACTGATGATCTTCTCTTGTAAGTATTAGGTTGTCCCAAAAGTCTTGTAGGATTTTTCCAAAAGAATGTTCTCTAGGCCTTCTAGTATAATTCATATTGACCCACCAGATTCGTTGGAGAGTGCTACAGCGCCCGCAGTCGATACCCTCCCAACACGCGGTGTCATCTACTATGAGTGGTCTTGCGGCAGCTATGTGACAGAAGCTTGCCGCTCCATCAGCGCTGCATTGGGTAAGGGATGTGTGAGCTACGAGACCGTGCGCCACTGGCTCATCAGCTTCAGCAACGGCGAGATTGACATGGAAGGCAAGCCAGCACGGAACGCCCACCCGCATTCGACGACGAGACGCTGCTCTCCGCCGTTTGCGCCGATCCTGAAACCAACATGCGCGAGCTGGCGGAGAGGAATGGACAACACCCATAACCGTAAATCGTCGCCTCCACTAGCCCGGTTATCGGAAGGTGCTGTCGCGATGGACTTCATGCCCTGACGGATGCTCACGAGAGCGCCCGTGTCAGCATCTGTCAGTCGCTGCTGCTCCGCCCGCATCGCAACGACTTTCTCGTCTATCTGACTAAGGGCGATGAAAGCTGGGCCATGTACGATACCAGCGCACCCTGCGCCTTTTGGCTGCTACGTGACGCCGAGCCGCCAACGCAGCCCATGTCCGACCCCCATTCAAAGAAGATTCTATTTTGCTGCTTCTGGACGCGGAAGGAATACTTTTCCAAGAGATGCTGGCACAAGGTGAGACAGTACTCGCTTCCGTATACACTCACCAGCTCCAGCAGATCGCCGTCGCTATTCGAGAAAAGCGCCTGAGAAGGTCCGCGGTCACCCTCCTTCATGACAACGCCCACCCATACGTCGCGAAGTGTACCTAGGCCAAGCTAGAAGAGCCCGGCTGGGATGTGCTACTCCATCCGCCATATTCTCCAGACATTGCCCCTTCTGACTATCACTTTACCCATCCTCTTGAGTACTCCCTGGCCAAGAGGAAATTCGTTGATTATGACATGCTTGCAAAGGCGATCGCTGACTTCTTCGGCTCTCAGAACCCAAAGTTCTGGGAGGAGGGAATCAACGATTCATCTATGAGGGGGCAGAGTGTTGTCGATAACAATGGTGATTACGTTGTTGCCTGATTGTTGTTTGTTGGAAGAAAAAATAATAATAAGTGATGATAGAAAAAATCCTACGAGACTTTTGGGACAACCTAATATATGTCTTCAGTTCTCGCACAGTACTGAGGTCTCATAGCATGTTGCAATTATGCGCTCTACCTGTTTGGTCCTTAGGATGGTGCATAACACTTCGATACTTGTGTATTGCTATCACTTCAAGGCCCCCGTATACACAAAGACAATATAGCAGTTGTTTTCGACTACTTACCTTCGATAACTGAGTGGTTTGGATGATTAGACTTTTGAGTCTTTGCACATAATTTATAGCACTGAACTAGTAATCTTTACGTGACGGTCAGAGCCTTGAATGTGTTGATTGAAACACGTTGAGATGAGGGAATAGGGTGAAGCTCAACTGCACAGCTGAGCTCTTCGTTGCTTTCCTGTGTTATGTTTAGAACATGGGCTGAGGTGGTGCAGGAACAGGTGCCACCTATTCTTACTGTTATGGTGCAGGGATCAAATCTCGCATCAATTCTCAACCATACCAGCTAAGCCTTCCATCCCAGTAGGTGAAATGTTACTGGACTGGCCTGGGAGAATAAAAAACACTGACTAGTACATCGACTGGCTCCTGAATAATCTTTAGGTAACGCTTAGAGCCCTGAGAAACTCGTATTAGGGATACGCTGAGTTAATATAAAGGCCAATTCGCATTCAGCTGTCACCCGATCCTAAATGGTACCAGAATGTGTGCCGCATCCCAGCGGAATTGATTACGCTGAGAACATCGCTTACCCTTGATGTCTGGAGCATGTTGTGGCGATGTGAATCAGCCATTCTTTCAGGAATAAAGCGAAAATGATCCTAGCTACTTCCTACAAATCTTCGCAAAAGCAGTAATCGCTGCAGTAGTGCAGATTGCTATAGCTCTATAGCGTGATACGAAGGAATTTCAGTGCAGCCGGAAGTCAGCTATTTGCTCTTCGGAGGCGTTTCTATGTATGCCGGTGTACCACTGGTATCCTTTTATGCTCATCATGGAGCACCTAGGTTTCATATCCCCTTTCAATGTCTCTCTAATGGACATCTGAATATCTACTATCTTTTGTCATTCGAGAGCAGCATAGATTTTCAGCCATTCATACTGAATCTTGCCGATTAGAGCAACCAATTACTGTGAAGCATTAAGTGACATTCACAGTGACTGCAGCACAGAATAAGTAGCTGCTTTTTCAACGAAGAATTGTGAGGATACTTGTTCTAAATTACGGGTCCCAAGGTAAGATTTGGAGTTTGAGTAGGCTCTTGTTATACTCGAGCAATAACTCCTCATACATACTTTGCGATATTTGTCTTGACATGCTCTATCTCATTTCTGTACTTGCAAAGTACCTGACATACATATGTAGTTTGAAGGTAGAGTGATCAAGGAAATTCTGGGGAAGGTTGCAAAACTCCGCACCAACCTTCTCTTTTATTCCACCTGATATTCACATATGGGTGCTCAACTCGGAACCTCTCTGCATGATATTATTGCCGTAGGATAGAATTTACGTGGTGCTTGACGTGTCGGCTTTCCTGGTGAGAACGCCCACCGATCAACATCAAAGATTAGAATGAACGATATGCCACTGCTTTTAACACTCCGTATCTTATTTTTATGAACAACCACCTCTATTCGCTGATTAGCGGTAGATACTCTTGATAACGGAGCAAGAATAAAAGGTAGTCTCCCCTTGATCACCTAATACTTGCGCTGTACTGCTTGTACATTATGAACAGAATTGTATTCGATTATGCCTTTCGGAATGGCCTGCCTTTCGACGGTGGCGTGATTTTTCACCCTTCGAATGAGCCCTTGTTAGCTGACCGTCTTCAATCACCTACCATTGATGCTCTCGAACCTCATACAACAGCTGCGGGTGTCTAACCTCCATGTCAAGCCAACACGAAAAGCGCAGCGGACCGGCGATACCTGTCATTATTTACCGGCTTTCATCAGTCGAAAGACACGTTGAAACAACCATCATTGATGCCCTTCACATCTCAAGCATAGCCTGTGTTAGTCAATGCCCCACCGTAAACTCGAAAAGCGCAAGGGAATCCAACTAGTACCCTGTTACTCCTCAAGGCCTTATAAGTTGATACCACTGCAAACGCGTGTTCCCGTAGCGTCACAGTTGTCATTTGCAGAAACCGGTACCACAGTTCATGTGATGCAGGATTTTGATTAACAGGCAGAGACGCACAAGCACCGATATACTTATCAAGAAAGATCGTATGTATGCTACTGCTCTCAAACTACTCACAAAGACTGCGTTTGCTTCGAAGTGAAGCCGAATATGTCTGGACATAGTGTCGCTTTTCAACTTCATCACAGTCATCATGTTGATGGGCGAACATCAGTGTCTTGTCAGGTGTTTCCAAAAACACACTGTGTGGAGTCAGACCACCTAAATTTCTCGCCGGTTACTGTTTGCCTCACTGTTGCACAGCTTACGACACATTTACCTCGATAGTGTGGATCGTCAGCAATGTTGGCCGTAATGCAAAGCCGCTCTCTCGATATAAGTGGTGCCGCTCGTGTTGGTAGTTGCGATCTCAGTCGACTGCCGTCGTTCTAGAGGAGTTTGTCATTGACAACTTTCTTAAAAATCTGGCATCAGTTCACCTGACTCATTGCCCTTACTTGTACACATTGGACTTGTGTTTCTGCGGCTACATTCAACGATGCTTCTCCACTGTCTTGCTCCAAAGCTTCTACCTGCGGCGGACGTGATCGTGAGTGCTGTGCACTTGGGTGCGCAGAGAGCTTCTGTGTAGTCTAATAGTTCATAGTGAAAAACGATCCAATCATATCTGGCGCTTACGTCATTCAGCAGTGGAATGCCACAGTCCCGCAGCTGCAACAC
Organism: Trichostrongylus colubriformis; assembly: GCA_963978905.1. Taxonomy (NCBI): domain Eukaryota; kingdom Metazoa; phylum Nematoda; class Chromadorea; order Rhabditida; family Trichostrongylidae; genus Trichostrongylus; species Trichostrongylus colubriformis. Next base: position 25,845,381 of record OZ022260.1, read on the forward strand.
GAATGCATCGTAGATCAACCACTCTCTAGGCTTCTGTGGCGTAGGAATCCTAGCTAAATCCACAGACGCACCTTTCATCCTTTCCAAGATACCTCTGCCAACTTGTCCGTATACCTAGAACGTGATAGAATGAAAAAAATGAAATTTTAGAAAACAGTGTACTGAACGAGCAATTCTGTTTACCTTGTAAAGGTCATCGTCCTTTGGTACTTTATGCTTGCACTGCAAGTGTTTGTCCATGCGAAAGTTGCCGTGCTTTCCACACACCACACAGAACCGAACGCCGCTCTTTTCGGCTACCGGATAATACACAGCTGAAACGCATAGGCTCTTCTTCAAGCTCCACACCATTGTGCATTATTGCTCACCATCATCAATGTGTACGGGTAGCTTAGCTATCTTCCCATCACGCTCCATTTCCGGCAAAATTCGTTTCGCAAGGTCTCCAATTCGTTTTACTTCCGCCCTTGAGTCAGACGCAGCAGGTTCACTGCCGCCATCCAGAGGAACAACGGAATCGCTTTGCTGTGAATGTGTCTGTTCCATACCTTTAATTTATGTCTGCCTACTTCTGAAAAAGACAGAAAAAAGTGAAAGTTATTAAAATCAGTTAAAATCAAGTACACGATGAAGATAGATCAATCTATCCTTTTATCTGTATATACAGCATTTCAGCATAAAGTTTTATTATTCATGGAATTCAGGCACATGTGTAATATGTAGAGGCAGACGATACGTATCCACATAATTTCTCCAGTGTAATAAATCAGACAACATCTTTTCGGCATTATCCATCCTTTTGCAGCTCCTCCTATAGGCCAACGCACACATCACCACCACAATGCATACAAAAGCAAGCAATAGGCAGAACCACGGCATCATAATCGTCATGCCGTCGAAACGGTGCATCCAAGAGTCTGGTCCCATGTGTGGTGGGCTAGCATCGGGTGGGTACTGTGGTGTTGCGTCCTGATATATATGTATATATAAACAATAACAAACATATATATATACATATATATACATATATACATCAAACATATATATACATATGTACACTGCGGTGCATAATGATAAAGCCACTCATAAATTGTTTAAAAACTATCATAGTAAGATGTTTCTTGGAAACTTCTCAGGTATAGATTGTAGCAAATTTGATCGCGCATTCGTACATCAAACTAAGTCCCAGACCAAAATCAAGGAAAAATTTTATCTTGATTTTTCAAAAAATGCAGCTTTTGCGATGGTGCAAAATGATAAAGCCACCCTAAGTTTTTCCGTCGCTTCTCATCTTTATTTGTTGAAACGTTTTGCTGCTGTAATGTCTTTCTTTTCCAGGTAATGGGGAGAGGAAAACCCTTATTTGATTTTGAAAAAGGCCGAGTTGTCGCAAAAAAAGCGCTGGGATTGTCAAATCGTCATATTGCGCAAGAATTGGACCGCAGCCACACAGTCGTCGACAACTTCTTCAAGGATCCTGGCACATATGGAACTAAGAAGAGTTCTGGGCGACCTCCTTCACTTCACGAGAAGGTCAAGCGCCGTATTCTCGGAAAAGCATCGAATTCTACCCAGTCGAGCTCGGATATCAGGTCTTCTTTGGAGCTAAACGTCTCCAAAATAACTGTTTTGCGGGTTCTAAAAAAAGTGCAAGTTTATCTCGTGACAGGAAATAAGGAAAGCACCATTCATGACACGAGAACACCGCAAAAATCGAGTGGAGTTCGCCAAAACATGCAGCCGAGTGGACTGGAGTAAGGTAGAGTATTGGGTAGTAAAGTCTCTCTTGCTTTCTTATGATGTTTTTCCTTTCCAGATTGTTTTTTTCTAATAAAGAAAGTTCAACTGCGACGAATCAGATGGCAAACGATATTTTGAGAAAGCACATGCTTCGATTCTCAAGAGATTTCAAAGTAGGGGCCGTAATGGTATGGGCCGCATTGAAGAAACGTCTGAAGTTTTGGTTCCTTCCTAGAAAGGTGAGTCCTGCCGTTCATCAAGTGGTTACGCGCAGTGCTCTTTTTCTTCCAGCGCGAAAATCGGGGCCGAAATCTCGTTTTCGGGCAAGATAACGCACCAATCCACGTCAGCCAGAGCACAAGTGCATGGTTCAGCCGTCATCGAATAAGGCTGCTGCCCTGGCCGGCAAATAGCCCAGACCTTAATCCGATGGAAAATGTACGGGGCTTCTTGGTGCGACGGATTTACGCAGATAACAGGGAATTCCAAGGAGTTAAGGAGCTCAAGGGGGCTATAATCCACGCGTGGCACCAAGTGGACCAAGATCTCATTAATAATCTTTACATGAGTCTAGACAATCGGATTTTTCAAGTTATTCGGAGAGAAGGAAGGCCAACAGATTATTAGAGTAGCGTATTGCCCTTTCGTTGTTTACGAGTTGTTGAAATTCCTTACTGGCTTTATCATTTTGCACCACCACAAAAGCGACATTTTTTGAAAAAATGAAGATGAATCTGTTCTGTTATTCCGAGCTCAAGTTTGGTATTAATGTGTGAATGCGCGATCAAATTTGCTACAATCTATACCTGAGAAGTTTCCAAGAAACATCTTGCTATGATAGTTTTGAAACAATTTATGAGTGGCTTTATCATTATGCACCGCAGTGTATAACAAACATATATATATATATATACATATATATATATTGCTTGATGTTAGCAGCAAAAGAAGATACTGAAAAATGCCCACCGGTATTATAACGTTTAAATTTGCATCCAAGGTTCCTTGAACCACACGGGAATGAATGATTTCTTCACCGACCACTAGCCATTTTCCCCTTGGTACCTCCACAGCAAACACTGTCGATGGAACAGATATTGTGGGCGGTGATGTACTGGTTTGGTGGGACATCACATGCATTCGTTTTTCCTTCGTGGCTATGATCACCGAACGTGCTATTGGGCGCACAAACGTGAACTGTAACTACGATAAATAAGTCAAATGACAAAAATGAGAATTCACCAGTGAGAGTCGGACTGGTATGTGGTTTGCTGATAAGGGTGTTTTACGCAACAGACGGTGCGGTGGTTTCAGGAACTTACTAGAAAAATTACTGTTAACGCGGTTACTAGAAAAACTCTGCAGGGCTTCGTCAAAATCACTTCAAAAACGAAGGCAGCATACGACTGCTGCTGTACGAAAGTCATGCAATTGAAAAACAAAAAGGAATGAGGTGGAACCGCTCAACGAAAAGACATTTAAAGGTACATTCCAGGATTATTTCGGTGTTACAGCTCCCGACGTAGCCAGGTAGTTCGACCCACAGCCACTACCTTTACCTTTACCGCGGAGTAGATGTTAGTCCCTGGAGCGTGCTGAGTCAAAGAAGCAAGCGCAGCTCCACCATGCAGCATATGCCCGCCCACCGCAAAGGTGATTGGTGGCAATGACTGTGGCAACAGCAGTGGCAACAACGTAGCATGAGGCCCGTGATTTGTGTGATAACATAGAGTAAGGAAGAGACGCCAACGATAAAGGAGACGTTAACATGAGGCAGCACGTGATATTCCAGAATTTCCTGTAGTACCATCTAGTGGGGACTGATTGAAAGACTCGTTTTCACATATAATTTCATCCAAGGCCAGATGTAGCGAGCCTCATCTTGCCGTTTTCGGGCATTATTTCGCATTTTGCTTTGTCAGCGCACTTCTCAGCACCGCTAATTTCATAATTCATCGCTATGAGCCGCTACAGGTGATCCTGGAATGAACCTTCAAAGGAGCGACACGCTTCTCCAGTGAGCTGTGACTTAATGTACACACAGATGTATCCTAATGAAGGAGCATCTGACTGAATAGTGAAAGGCACCAGTAGCGGTAAGGGAAAGTTGAGATCTAGGAGTACATGTTCTCTGAAAAAAAGTCTTCTATTTCAGAAGAGGTCAATATGGCGAAAATCGCATTGGGAAAACGCGGCTTGGGATCTTATGGAGAACCCGCCGGTTGGCATGCCGTTATGTGATTATGCGACCGGGGAATCAAGGTGCAGGGGCGGGACGACGATCGCGGCCGGCTGGCTCAGTCCCTGGCCTGTCCTCAGTCCACTTTGGCTGGTGACGGAGAGGACGAGAGAGAGATTGGGGATTTTCGGAATCCTACTGCTCAGTTTTTTCGCAGTTTTATGTCGCTCTTTCTCTACTAAAACATTGCTGAGCACATCTACTTTCGTAATCCCCAAATGGCCAAATTTACCCCTCCCGTTGTCTTTAAAACTTGGCTATAGTAGCAACCGTGCTAAACATTGAACAGTGACACGCGTTTACGTGTCTGACGCGTCCATAAGGTGCAGTAGATATCGCGAATGCGGCATTGCCGTAAAGTTGGAGGAAACAACGGTTTTTTTAAGGCACGTATTTGATTTTTTCTAAATGTCGACTTTTGATCTTCTTGAGGAAGGGATTTTAGAGCTTGCCAGTGTTTCCCTAAGCAGCGTGGGGGAACGAACCCCTTCTGAGATTTGGCAAACACCTTCAAGAAGTAGTGCGTGAACCACTGAATAGCATTTTGAAGTGCACGCTACAATTAGTCATGTAAAGGCCTATAGATGTTCAACCGTTCGACAGTTGAAACTCATGCAGTTTGTCACGTTCAATGAAATTCATTCTCTATAAGAATAGCGATTTAGCTAAACCCTTTGTAAAGTGGCAATCACCCCTCAGAAGCGGTCATCTCTCAAAGTTTGGAGATTGCAAATTGTCTGCAGACGCCAATATTTGTGATCAGTACAACAAAAAGGAGCGTTCATTAATAATCAAACGAAAGCTACCAAATATTTTTGGAGAATATTTTTGGAAATTCTCGACCGCCTTTGCCCGCTACGTGCCGTCCTCCCGCAATAGAAACAATAGAACTCCACATCAATATTAAATTGGCTCACATGTGTGTTTGATGAGTTGCGCACGACGAAACGGCAACTATGTCTATCTGCCATCAGTAAAGTACATCCAGGCGCCTGTTCCCGTAATTTGCATAATTGGACTGATGACGAGAGGTAACACGCGTTTTCATCTTGGACCGTTTTGAGGTCGGCCAAGGTAACGTTTGTTTGATTTTTGGCGACCGCATACAATCCTCCGATATCATGCATCCAGAAAAAGCTCATGTTGTGCGAGAACTGGCCGAGTGGTTCCACACGAAGCAAGTAATTGACGTCCGATGGCATCGTAGTTGGATAGCACAACTAAAAAGATCTATTTAACCTAGGAGAACACAGTCACCACGACGCATACTCACTTGGATTTCCATCACTTTCTTGTTCATTCCAGTCACGGTTGCTTTCAGTGCATTCCTTGCACTACTGCCGTGCAGGGCCAACAGTGAGTTCTTGAAGCGCTCACCCATAAGCTGCTGAGTTGCCAGCATAAAACTGTGGTTGCTCGACGTCTCCATGAGCTCTTCCGCTATTCTACCAAACGCGAACAGCTGATCAAGGGTGTCACGTACCCTTGAAAGCAGCTGCTGCCTTACCAATGTGAGCGCATATCCGAATCGTAAGCTGAAATACCGTTACTGCTCTGGAGCAACACTTTCACCTTGTCCATAACTAAATATATATGCACTTCTTACCTTGAAGCTTCGAAGGTCAGGGTATTGCTGATCATGTTGAACGTCTGTATAAGGAAAAGCCATTCATCGGTCATCTCCTAAGATCCTTGTGTGGATAAATACGTGAGAATCGTAAGCAAACAAGCGCTCGGTCACCTTTTCAAGCGCCTTAACTTCCTGATTCTGCATGAGACTCGTTATACCCTTGACCATCAGACCGCCGATACCCATTCCAATTCCAAGCACCACCAGTCCAGCAAACGGGAAAAGACGCAAGTCTACACTTCTGAAGAGATTTATTGGAGCTGGAGGAGGATGGGTCATGGAGAAAGCATGTACAAAAGTCATGCTCACCTATAGATAGGAGTGGAGGCGCGGCGAATATCGAAAAGCTGTCGCATTTCGGCTTTGTGTGCTGCCAGCGCTGTTGCTTTCATCGCCTTGTACAACTGCAAAAAATCATTATAATGCCAGTTAACTGTGATTGCAAATCAGCAACAACCGTGTATTGGAGCGTTTCATTCAAAAACGCTGAACTGATGGATGTCAGCAGATCGTTTTCAATTGCTTTTACCGCAACTTCAAACAGCTCACCATCAACGTAGGCGGTGTAATCTTAAATGGTGTTTTTCCAACCATGACATCCTGATTTGTCATTAATGCATCGGAATCAGAATTTTCACGGACTCACCCATCAGCAGAATTCCACACTCCTTTTTTTGGTCAGCCACCTCGCCAACGATTTCTGCATGAAGGCCATTACGCAGTAGCTCTGCGTGAAAATCTGCATCCAGCTGCGCAGGTAGGTGCACAACGTCTGGCACATATGTTCCGAAGTCCGCATTACCTCTTTCGGTGCACAGCAGGACCAAAAGCAATAGCACCTTGTACATTCGTAGCAACTGCATCTTCCACTGTAAAAGGAGATACGTAAAGCAAGCTGAATTAATTACAGGGTGGCGAATAAATACGTGCGCCAAAAAAAGCTTTCGAATTCTATTGTTTGCTAACGAATTTTTGAAGAAAGTTATTTAAAACAACAGGCGATAACATCCTATAATTACAACGAATTGTCGAAGTGGCCACCTTCAGCTTCGATAGAGACGTTAATTCGTTTCTTCTTGGAATCAAAGGTGCGGCGCAGGCATTTCTCGTCTAAATCGTACTGAATTTCGATCAATTCTTTTCGCAAAGTTACCAGATTCTTTGCATTTCGGCTCCTGAGTTGCTCTTTTATGGATACCCACACAGAAAGATCCAATGGATTTAGATTTTGGCTGATTGCAGGCCACAAATCCTTCGTCAAAAAAGGGCCGATTTTGGTCTCCAGGTAGCGAATCGTTGTTTTAGCTCCATAGGCTTGTGTTTTGTCTTTTTGAAAGATGAAATTGGGGTGTTCTTGTCTCCAGGGCACCACAGCTTTCATGAGAATCTCTTCTTGGGAGACTTCTGCATTAATTTTCACGTTTTTACAATAAAAATCAAAGGGGTCTTGCCTGAGGCACTGTTGCCGCCCCAAACCATTAAGCTTTCAGGCAACAGACTTCTCGTGGCAGTTTTTGCTTGCGATGGTTCTTGAAAGCTGAGCAAAGAACTTGACGATGATTCTGAGACTTTTGAGACACTTCAGCGGTGAAAATTTTTCCATCAGGCCAAAGGGCGTCCTCGATTCGGCGCATTTTGAAAAATTCCCGTATCCTCTTGCATTTTTCCTTCCAATTTTGCTCTGCTTGATCGGTAAGAGCTTTTTCATTATACAGACGATAACTACGGTCCTAGCTCATTCTTCAAGTTCATTTGAACAGATTTGCGAGAAATGTTTAGCTGACTCGCCATCTTGTTTAAGCTCAGACCATCTTTTTGGTGAGCCCTTTTCTTAATAATCTCAAACACCTGTTGGGTGTTCACTGTACGTTTTCTCCCACTTCTGGGTTTGGTAAGGATGTGTTCTCCTACTTCCCATCGCTCTACAATCGTTTGGACAGTCCTCAGAGGAATGCCGAGTCTCGAAGAAACTGCTAAGCTCTTCATCCCACCCTCAGCTAACTGCGCAATCGCGTTAGGGCCTGAGCATTTCTTCGTCATGCCAGTAAGGCATAATTTTTTTCCACAAACCATTAATAAGAAACAAATGAGTACTCAGAAAAAGAAAAAGTATGTACAAATGCATTCTACAATAATTAAAACGGGGGTAAAGTTGCGCGCACGTAATTATTCGCCACCCTGTATACTTGCTGAGTCAATGTGACTTCGGAGGTATACGCAGTGTGACAGAGCATAATTACAGTCTTCCTTCTTCTACATGCGAAACCTTCATTGCTGTTGCATGCTTTCGGGATGATATGGTGACACTCTTTTTGCGTGCTATCAGGTGTGCACGATGCATGTGATACACGAATGTAGAATCATAGTGCGTGTCCTCCCCCCTTTCAACCAACCCAAGTTAACACGAGTTGTTTATAGAGAATACGGGAAAATGAATGAGTGCCTGGCTATACGCATTTGACTTATATTTAACAGAGAACAGAGCAATTGTTCCACTAAGTGCATGGGACTGGAAGATGGGCAGCACCACGGAAAGCTATAACTACCTACAACCGTGTTCTACCCTTTTCTCTCGACCCAACAATATTAATAAACCTATTGTACGAGTATAAACCTTACGTATTATACCACCCAACCAATCTGAAAATGTGTCTACAACATCTTCCATTTCGCCCTCACAGTTTATGGGTTATTCATTTTTATATTGCTCTACCAATAGGGCCCTCGAAAGCATTTTATACATCCAAGCCTTTCGCACGTCACTCGGAGATGAATCTGCTGAAATGCTTCTAGGAGCTTGCGGAAATTGAGCCCCATTACACTCCGTCTAACAATATTGATTTGAACAAATACCGCCTGTCAAAGAAGAACAACACTGGACAACACTCGAGCGTGCTGCTCATTAACCCATTCGCAACACAGACACCGTAGCTGACATCTATTCGGCCGCCTCGGACCGTGTCAGCCCTATGTGGCTTACAACGAACCTTCCGCAAGCGTATCAGACTAAATGACCTTTTTTTTTGAAGAGGTGCGATCGCGGACGGATTAAAGGACACGATCGGTGCGTACCTTTGCGTTAGACTCTTTACTATGTACCCAGAATAAGGCAAAACTGTTTCTCAAGCTTGAAACCCAGCTGTGTACCAACAAAAGCGACCTACGCCATTTGCTTCACGGCCACCTACGAATCCGAAAATCGAATGCATACTTTGAAAGAGGGTACTGATTGCTGATCGTTCAAGTTGAGCACTATCAATGGTGGTGATTAGAAAAATGCAAGGACAGCTATGTGCGGATTTCCTCAGTAAATCGAACGACTCGTTTTCGCTCAATTGATGTCCATTGCCAACAATGGAGTCCTCATCCCGAAGCAATAAGTCTCAAAGGCACGTTCTAGGTTTACTGGGGTGTTACAGCTCCTGTCGTGATCAGATAGTGCGACCCACAGCCGGTAGGATGAACCCTTACCGAGGCGTGAGTGTCAGGTCTTGGAGCATGCAGAGCCACAGGGCAGGGATGGCCGGTGTTAAGAGAGTAGGCTTACGTCTGCACATTCAAGACCACTGGGTTCTATCTCGGCCTAGGCACAAAACCGTGCTTTGCAAAAATTGCAAAAATGGTGACGTTACCAGCGTCAGGGATGGGTTGATAGGCCGGCTGATGGAAAAACCTAGTCACAAAACCATGTCTCAAGGCAAAAAGAATCACTCATAATGCTAGGACGTCACCCAGAAGTGGCATGCAAAACCTCGCCCGGTATGCGAGGGGTACCGAGGGGTGCACGTCCTCGGCCAAAAAAGTTAGTTCGAATCTTGACTTTTAATGTGGGATTGCTGACCGGCAAGTCCCCGGCTGACCTGATGAAACACAGAAACATCCAAGTTCTATGCCTTCAGGACAAGCAGCGGAGGAAGGCAAATGGAAATAGATCATGTTCTCGCGAGGAGACCGTTCCTAAAAGGGGTAAAGGATATCAAGGTGCTGCCTGGTGAGGCATTGGCCACCCACCACAGACCTCTGCTGGCGGACATTACCATAGGGCTTCCAAAGAAAACGAAGGTAAGGACTGAGCGTAGGATAATGTGGTGGAAGGGGCTAAGGCAAGGGAGGTCGGTAACGGTGTCAAACTCTTCTACAATGGAGGGAACACGCGTAGCCATAGCCGAAGCAGAGTCCCTCAAGGACAGTGTCTCTGCAGTGGACAGGATAAGCGACCGAATCATGGCAGTAACGATAGACACAAGTGAGGGATACTGGACCATAATGACTGTGTACGCACCGCAAAACGGCTGCCCCGAGGTTGTTGAGGACCAGTTCTATCTGAACCTCGACGAAGCCATCAAAGCGGTCCCGGAAAATGGCTATCTCACCGTAGCGACTTGAACGGCCATGTCGGCGGTGACTAGAAAGGGCTAGAGGGAGTGCACGGAGGCAGAGGCATTGGAACAAGAAATGCTGAGGGAGAAAGAATCTTCGACCTGGCTACAGCCCCCTGGCTGTGTGTAGTACGTTCTTCGCCGAAAGGGAGACTTAAAAGGTGACAAGCAGCGGAGGAAGGCAAATGGAAATAGATCATGTTCTCGCGAGGAGACCGTTCCTAAAAGGGGTAAAGGATATCAAGGTGCTGCCTGGTGAGGCATTGGCCACCCACCACAGACCTCTGCTGGCGGACATTACCATAGGGCTTCCAAAGAAAACGAAGGTAAGGACTGAGCGTAGGATAATGTGGTGGAAGGGGCTAAGGCAAGGGAGGTCGGTAACGGTGTCAAACTCATCTACAATGGAGGGAACACGCGTAGCCATAGCCGAAGCAGAGTCCTTCAAGGACAGTGTCTCTGCAGTGGACAGGATAAGCGACCGAATCATGGCAGTAACGATAGACACAAGTGAGGGATACTGGACCATAATGACTGTGTACGCACCGCAAAACGGCTGCCCCGAGGTTGTTGAGGACCAGTTCTTTCTGGACCTCGATGAAGCCATCAAAGCGGTCCCGAAAAATGGCTATCTCACCGTAGCGACTTGAACGGCCATGTCGGCGGTGATTAGAAAGGGCTAGAGGGAGTGCACGGAGGCAGAGGCATTGGGACAAGAAATGCTGAGGGAGAAAGAATCTTCGACCTGGCTACAGCCCCTGGCTGTGTGTAGTACGTTCTTCGCCGAAAGGGAGACTTAAAAGGTGACAAGCAGCGGAGGAAGGCAAATGGAAATAGATCATGTTCTCGCGAGGAGACCGTTCCTAAAAGGGGTAAAGGATATCAAGGTGCTGCCTGGTGAGGCATTGGCCACCCACCCCAGACCTCTGCTGGCGGACATTGCCATAGGGCTCCCAAAAAAACGAAGGTAAGACTGAGCGTAGGATAATGTGGTGGAAGCTACACAGGGTAGAGAAGAGTGATCCAAAAAAAGGGTAATGGAGGCTGGCCCTTCAGACCCCAGTGGTGCGATTCAGGAGACCTGGGATAGGGCCGCCAAGGTCATCCTAAAGAAACACTGGGAGAAATTCGCGGGGACTTCAGAGGAGACAAAGCGGCTTGGTTCTGGGAAGGTGAAACGGAAGAAGGAAGCGTACAAATGCTGCAGAAAACAGGAAGCAAAGAAAATCTCGTCGCCTATAAAAATTGCAAGAGGATGCCAAGGCAACCGTAACCAAAGTCAGAACACGGAAATGGATGCCTTGTACGAGAATGGAGGGCAGAGATGCGGAGAAGCTCGTCTTCAGGCTGGCCAATCGAGCCACCCAGGACACGCTGGTAAAGTCTGTAAAGAGCAGCAGTGACGGTGTCATTCTCAAGAAGCCACCCGAGGTGAAAAGGTGGTGGCAGGAGTACTTCGATGGACTTCTAAACAAGGAATTTCGCTGTCAAGAAAGCCCAATGAGGGAGGTCACGGCTGGTCCAATCCTGCCCTGGAAGAATAGAGAGGTTCGTCGCATGCTAGGGAAGATGAAGGGTGGGAAGGCGTTCATTCCAGGTGGGGTGCCCATACATAGAAGGCATTAAGTGAGTACGGGATAGAGTGGCTTACTCGAGTCCTCAACACTGTACCCGCTGAAGGAAGGATCCCAGATAGGTGGAGGACTAGTACGATCGTCCCCATCTTCAAACAGAAGGGTGATGCAATGGACTGCTCTAACTACAGTGGGATCAAGTTGACAGCACATACCATGAAGCTGTACAAGAGGCTGATCGAATCAAGGCTCAGGGAAGTCATCCCTATCTCTCAGGAACGATTCGGGATCATGCCTGAAAGATTCACAACTGACGCCATCTTCATCGCCACGCAGCTGATGGAGAAATATCGAGAGAAGCGGCGAGCATGCTCCCGAGCATTCCTCGATCCCGAGAAGGCTTTCGACCGTCCCCTCAGGCCAGTGCTCTGGAATGCCTTGCGTAAACACTATGTACCGGAACGGCTGATCGCTCTCATAAGGGATATGTACAATGAAGCTAAGGCAGCTGTACGTACTTCGCACGGGCTGTCGAATGAAGTGGATATTACGGTAGGGGTGCATCAAGGATCGGCCCTGAGCCCATTCCTCTTCCTTTTCACTCTGGATGTGATGGTGAAGGATCTCATGGAAGGACTCCTAAAGACCATCTTGTACGCGGACAATATAGCACTGGAAGCGAAATGCAGGGAAGAACTGCAAGCGAAAGTACAGCAATGGCAGGACAAGCTGGCAATGAATGGGCTCCGATTGGATGCCAATAAGAGCTAGCTCATAAGCTCCGAAGAATGCCTCAAACCGATAACGGACTGCCATGGGGAAACCATCGAAAAGGTAGAAGACTTCCGATATCTCGGCAGTGATCTAGCGGCTGATGGTACAGTAGATCAGGCAGTGAAGGCCCGGATTAAGGCGGCATGGATGAAGTGGAGGGAGTCTGCTGGAATACTGCGCGATCGGCGATGCTCCAGCACTCTCAGAGGTAAGGTGTATCGAGCGGTGATAAGGCCCGCAATGCTGTACGGAAGTGAGTGTCGGTCAATAACTAGGATACATGGAAGGCAGCTGCACGCAACTGAAATGAAGATGCTGAGATGGGCATACGGCTAGACATGGCTGGACAAGGTCAGGAACGAGGGCGTGAGAGCAATCACGCAGACGGCTCTTGTCCAGCTGAAGCTGAGCGAGCAACGGCTGCGATGGTATGGGCACGTGCTGGGGAGATTAGAAGAAAAGCACTGGAGTTCGAAGAGCAAGGCAAGCGACCACGTGGAGCCCTAAAGAAGAAGTGGAGGAAGGTCATCAAGAGCGACCTCATCAAAGTGAAGGCTACGGCGGAGGATGCATCGGATAGGAGGAAGTGGCACGTCTGACAAGAACAGCGGACCCTGCGACGGCGCGGGACTAACGCTAAGGAAAGAAGAATAAGACATAATAGCTGTTGAACAGCAACTGCCTCGGAACAGTATCCCAACCTGTTAGCTCTCTTTCATCAAATCCAACACCATTGCTTTCAGAGGTATTGGGTCATTCCATAAGTAGTGTCGTTTTTTTCAAGCAAAAATTTTTGCCACAAGTCAAAAATTTTTGCAGCATATTATATATCATTCGGGAGAAAATTCTCTGCTCTACAAAATGGCATACTTGGTTTTCGATTAGGTTAGAATGGCGCCGACATTTAGGCCGGCGAAGAGGTAGGTCTAGCAGACGAAAATTGGCCAAACCGGCAATCAATTAAAACACTATATTTTGCTTGAGGAAAACTAACCAACCATGTGTTGCGTACTCAGTCCCGACCTCTCCTGTAAGTTTCACTAGTCGGTTGCTCAAAAAGTCACGTCGTTCTTTTTCCACATTTAGTTTTTCCGCCACAACTCGGTGATTTTAGACAATTTCTTCAAACAAAGGCAAGAAAATTTTCTCAACCAATCAGTTGAAAGAATGGTGGAATGTTGAGAACAGGTGATGCCTAGGAACAGGGAAATACCACTGACCGGATTCCTTAAGTTTCCCATGGAAAAAATAAATTGTGAAAAAATGTCAACTGGATCCCTATCGCATGGTATTAAAACTCAATCTGAAACACAACCAAAACAAACTAGAAAGCTGTTTTCGATAGAGCAGAAAAAGTCCTTCGAAGTGGTTCATAGAACAACTCTAATCAAGAAGTTTGAAAGAGAAAATTTTATTTTGAATAAATGTGGATGCTTTCGAAAAAAAGAATTTAGGAAAATAACGATACGACTCCTTGATCAACTAAATATTAGCAATTGTAGAAGAGGTCAGGACTAAGTACGCGACAGATGACTGGTTGATTTTCCTGAATTGAAATATAGTGTTTCAATTGATTGCCGGTTTGGTCAATTTTCGTCGGCTGGACCTACCTCTTCGCCAGCCTAAATGTCGGCCCCATTCTAACAAACTCAAAAACTAAACATGTCATTTTGTAGAGCAGGAGGGCCTCTTCCAAATGATATATGACATGCTGCGGAAACTTGTAATTTTATAGGAAAAATTTACGCTCAAAAAAAACGACATTACTTATGGAATGACCCAATATGTATGTGCGTGCGGAAAAAGGTCGTATAACAACGCTAGAAAGCAGCTATCTCGAAAGCGTCATTGACGCGAATGCTCGATGTTTGAATCATGACAAGGTTTAGACTATCTTAATGAGGTTAGTTATCTCCTAAGTTGAATCCGGTGTTGAAGCCTTAATTTTACGTCGTTCAGAGAATAGCTCCGAAAAGCCATCAGCCATGCTATCCGAAGCCTCACAGAAGTAGCAAAGAAATATGGCCAAATCAAGAAGGATAGACTTGCATCAATCTACCGAAATCGCAAAGTACACGGTTTGTTTTTGGGACCCATTATGAGCACTGAGGCTTAAACCGCGTTATCTCAGCTTTCAAGAGCTTCTGCTATCGAGATAATCGGGGGCTACCATACGGTAATGCGCAAATAGCACAAGAATCATGTATTTGGGAAATGGTCTATACTGACCAACCGACATAAAGAATTCTATATCGTACAACATCACAAGCATGCATCTTGTTGGAAAGACAGGGATAGCTGAGTGTTTCAGGGTGAGGGCTCACTTCTGCACACCCACAACACTTAGGTCCGACCCACGTCGAAGCACAAGCCATGCCTTGCAAGAAATTGCAAGAATGATGACGTTACCAGCGTTAAGTCCAGGTTGACGGGCCGCCTGAATACCCGTCGTCTACAGAAGTTTCGAGAGGCTTGCCAAGGCAACCGTAGCCGAAGCCAAGAACACGGAAAGGGGTGCCTTGTACGAGAAGTTGGATGCCAGAAAAGCGAAGAAGTTCGTTTACACTCATGGACGAATGGGGAGGCTCGCTGCATGCTGGTGAAGATGAAAATTGGGATGGCGATTGGTTCTCTGGGGTACCAATAGATGCATGGAAAGTCGTAGATGATTATGGTAGAGTGACTGACTCAATTTTTCAATAGAAGGTTGGAGGACTAGTACCATCGTCCCCATCTTTGAGCAGAATGATGGAATGCTCCAGCTACAGAGAGTTCAACTCGACAGCGCCCACCATGAAGCTGTAAGAGAGACTGATCGATTTGATGCTGAAGGAAGTTACCCCTATTTCCTAGGTACAGTCTGGATTCACGCCTGAAAAATCCGCAAGCGACGCCATCTTCATCGCTAGGCATGTGATGGAGAAGTATCGAGAGATGTAACAACCATGCCATCTTGTATTCCTTGTCTTTAGGAAGGTCTCAAATGTTCCCATAGCCTGAACTCGTTACGAAAGTATTATGCATCGGAACAGCTGATCACCTCAGCAAAGAAAATGTACGAAGGAGCTGAGGCAGCGGTACGCAGCACAAATTGTCGAATGGAGTAGATATTACGGTAGGGGTGCATCAAGATCGTCTCCAAACCCTTTCCTCGCTGCTCTCTCCGGATGTGACGACGAAGGTCTTGATGGAGAGACCACTGAAGAACCATTCATAGGGTGACGGCAAAGGTATGGTAGCGTAGGGTGAAGCAGAACTTCACGGGAATGTACAGAAATGGCAGCACAGACTGGATAGGAGTAGGTTCCTGAACATGAAAAAGTTTGTAGTCTAAAATTAATGCCTAGAAACGATAGCGGGCTGCTATGATGAGACTATAGAGAGGATCGAAAACTTCGGTACCTCGAGAGTGAGCCATCGGCTAAGGTGCAATAGACGAGATAGTAAGGTCTGCATAAAGGTGACATGGGTAAAGTTGAGTGAATCCATTGGGATTTTGCATTGACGGAGCTCCAAAACGCTCAAGAGCAAGTTATCGAGTGGTGGTAAGGCTCGCAATGTTGTACGGGAGCTATCATTGGTTCATAATAAAGGTGAATGAAGGACAGCTGCACGCAGCTGAAGTGAGAATGCTCGGATAGGCATGCGGCTGCACGCGACTGCACAAATTCAAGAGCGAGCAGACGAGAGCGATCATGCCCGCACGTCCTGTCTATCTGAAGTCAGGGAAGCAGCAGCGATGGTATGGTCACGCGCTGAGAAGCACCAGAGGACCACCACACAAGGAAACCACTAGAGTTCGAAGCGCCGAAGAGTGAGCCACGAGGAGCCACGAGGAGCCCCGAACAAGAAGTGGATTGAACTCATCAAGAGAGATCTCACTGAAGTAAAGATCAATACGGAGGATGTCTTGGATCGGGACAAATTATTACGTCCCACAGGACAGAGGACCCTGCGACGGCGCAGGACTAAGGCTGAGAAGAGAACGAGGTATCCTGTCGGAAATAATTTGCTAATTCACATGGTTCTTATTTTGACGGATACATTTTGGAAATGAGCCGTGATTTGAACATTCGAAATTAGAGGTCGGAATTGGCAAGAACTCTCCAAACGACCTGATACATATTGATCATGAAACAGCAGTTGTTTAATCACCGGAATTGGATATGGTGCGCAAAGGATTTCTATGGCAGATGAGTAAATCCACACGTCATTCAGTCGAGTCAAACAAGAAAAGGAGTTCAAGGTGATGTTCTCACCTATCTTTGCATTGTACTCCCTCCGCTGAATTCATTAACCAATTACTAATCCTTCCACAACGTTTCACATTGACCTCCTTAGTACATAGATCAATGAAATCGAGCGCAAGCTTAACCTACAATAGCAAACAAAGTTTGTTGGAGCACCTGCTGAAGTCATAATCGACAATTAAATCACCCATGAGGCGTTTACTCTCGTCTCAGAAGAAGAGAATCAAGACTAGTATTTCCGTCGCGCCACCATCGCACGTCAACGATGCGAGCGTCATTCAATAACTAGCTGAGACGAAATCTATTGAAATGATTGTTGGGTCAGAAGACTTCCTTTAGGTGTAGTCTCAAAAGTTTTTGCGGTTTCGAACCTTCTCATTCCCGCTTACCATTTGAAGTCGCTTTTCGTTATACTCAAGCACATCAGCAATTATGTTCTGAAATGAATTTTGAATTTTCTTCTTAAGAACATCATAAAAACGACAGTTTTACACCATGTCTTGCACACCCTTCTCCTCTTGCACAAAAACGGCCCAGTGTTCCACCGTATCTTGATATGTGAACAGAGCTCGATTCTGTAGGACAAGCTATGACGTTCTGCACGATTGTTGGACAAATCAGCCTAACCAGCATGGTGGCGATCTGGTGGTCTACGGCTGGCCTAATCCACCGTAGCTTCATGGAATCCAGTGATGGTACAGTTGCAAAGAAATATAAAGGCCTTAGCGAGATGCATTGCAAATTGCACATCATGAGCTCGATATAAACTAATAGGACACATCGTTCTTTACCAATTTCCAGGCGGTTGAACAACCTTTTTTTGGGATGAACCCCTCAAAGCCCATCTCGATATTGAAGCGACCTTCGACGAATCTCTAGGCTAAAATTTCAGGCAACCGGAACAGGCAAGCTCGGGGTAGGCAAAGAAGTTGGAATTCGTATGGTTTTATTATCGACCTGTAAAGCCTTGTGCGAGCCGAGATATGCGAATTTGAAGTTCGCAAAGTGGGAGGAAGTACAGGAAGACAACGCTCAACGTTTGACCTTTAGGGGATGACAAGTTCCTGGACTTCAAAGGCTGAATACAGCCAGTCATAAGACGCTGAGAGAAACATCAAAAAAAAGGAGGGCTCTCGAGGCCGAAAAGCAAAGAAAAGTTGAAGGCTCTGTAAAATTGACTGTGAAAGCTCAAATGAAAGCGGCTGATTATCATTTCCTACCCTGGTTGCCACAGTTGAATTCACAATCCCGCATTACAATTACAACAGCATTCTTTCAATATAGTCTGCTATAAGCGCTTCACACTGGTTTTCCCTTCCAAATTTCGCTTTGCATCCGTCGTTTCATATTTATTTTTTGCTTTCAGCATCACAAGCAAAAATGCAAGTATTATCACAAGTTACTCAGCTTTCGTTTCATAAGTTGAAAATACGCCGACAGTTTGAACTACCTGCATTTGCTGTGCAGTGAAAGGAAAAGTTTGATTCAATCAAGGCTCCAAAGATACTCACGGTAGATCCAACTTGGTCACATCACTTTCTCTACACTTGTTGAGTCTAGAACGAGTAGGAGCTATTTCGAACTGAGGTCGTCGGTAACGTACTCAGGTGGTTTAGCAGCTACTCAATCGGGGTTTCCCAACAAATTACTCACTCGGATAATCCTATCTATGTCACCGTTTCCATTCAGAAGATAGCTGCGGTTCATACTACTCTTGAACTCCTCGTCACTAACTTGACCTGCCAGTACATACCTATCTCTTGTTGTTGTTTTTTCTCTTTCTTAAAGAGAGAGTGATAGGGGTAATGCGGGTGATGAGGATTCCATAGAAAGAGTCACTTTCTTAAAAACTATGGGTCTAGAAAGGCTACCTGCTGAAATCCGCTGCAAAAGGCCCGCCTTTAAACTATGGCGAACGCGGCCTTCCCAGCTCCAGCCGCCTTTCTTGACTCGCTCCGCCTCCTAGCGACGAGCATTCTTGATTGGCTGGCAAGGGAAGAGCCAAGTGGCTACGGCCGGATCGATGGCACTGTGGTGCGTTTTCACAGTTTTAGTTTGGAGCTCACTCTAGAAAAAGGATGCGGTCCTATTGTTGGAAGTGGGTCGTCCACGAGATGAGGGGAAATCCAAAAAGTCTAGACAGCCACTCGATCCACGGTTTCGTGGTCAGCCGCGGGTGCTACGTAATTAGTGTCTACACCTTCTATTACATGAAAAAGCACCTCGCTGTTAACCTTTTTATCAAGCGAATATATACAGCAATATTGTATGGCAATATGCCACATAATACAGCGAATATATGTATACAGCAATATTGTATGGCAATATGCCAATATATAAAAGCACTCGACTCAACATTTATATATTAATATATATATTAATAATATTAATAATAATAAAATTAATATACTATATACTAATATTTTTATATATTTAGTATATTTTTAATATATTGATATATATTGATAATATTAATAACAATAATAATATTAATAATAATATATATTAATAATAATGGGCTTCAGCTAGACAAAGAGAAAGGATATTAAGAGTACTAACCACCAGCACATCTGTCATCTTGGATCAGTGAACCAATCTTCTCAACAGAGATTGGTCATTGTATCCACCTGTATCCTTTGAACCCGAAAGGGAAGACCATCGCGTAGACCACGCTTAGGTCAATGAGCATCTGTAGTCGCTTCCTGCGAGCTACTGATTATCCACTTTCCACGCGGGGAAAGATCCACTCTTCACCGAGTGAAGAGAACGAGGCTCGCATCACGCGACACCTCGTGAACTAGGGGGAGCCCCCACCACGTATGGTCCATCATCAAGCCGTTCGCGACGGCGTTGGGGAACTCCCCTCTAGATTCCGAGAGAGACAGGTCTGCTCACCTTCCCTGAGCTCGGCAAAACTCCGGCCTAACGGATCAGCTCCATCCAAACACGGATCAACTGTCAATTGGGGCGTGCCTAAGGTTTATGGTCCCGTGCACTGATCCCAAACACCTGCAGATACTTGTGGTGCATGTGCGTTTTACGACCCGTATTTAGACAACTACAATTTGCACACAGTCCCTATCACAATCCGAGTTAATAATCACAGGGAGTACTCAATATGAATTACCATAATCCATATGTAACAGTATTTCCAAACATTTCCTTGTGTTTACATGGCAACATGCCAATGGAAAACTAGTCCGAACTATCCGCCTCTTGACGGAAAGGTCGTCCGCTTTGTGAATCAACGGTAGGACGGGATTTTGCTTATCGGGTCCTCAGCCATTTCCTTCCGTTTTTTTCATAGCCGTATTTCTAAGCACAAGGACTTTCATGTTCGCTACCCTTTTGTCCGAATCTCCCCTATCACTGCCTTTGAATACTTCGAACTGCGCGAGTTCCTTTCGATTCTTTTCGATTTTTCCCTTTAGTCCGAATCTCCCCTATCACTGCCTTTGAATACTTCGAACTGCGCGAGTGTTGTATTTTATTTCAACCAGTCGGGTTGGCCGGCTGAGGCCGGCCAATCCTCCTAGACTAGGATTGACCGGCTGATGCCGGCCAGTCCTCGTAGGGCCGCCTCCGGCGGCCCCTTAGGGCGGCTTCGCCGCTTTTGTAGCGTAGGGCGACTTTCGGCTCGCCGCTGGCGCGGCGAGCCGACTTTCGCATGCGCGCTTCGCGCGTATTGCAGCAGGCATAGGCCCTGACGTAGGTAAAATGCGGTTTCTAAATATTAACTAGACTCCGACTTATATCGGCTTTGGCTGAAACTAACACGGAGGGCCCATCAGGTCATGGTGAGCTTTTTCAAAACGGTTTTTGCATTTTATAGGGTCACATACATGAAGCAAAAAACCGGTCTCAAATTCGGCTAAATGGTTTTGGGGGGCCCAGAAAATGGTTGATGGTTCGATCCCCATTGAGAACAAATTTTTGCATTTTTCTAGTTTTCATTCATTTGTGCTCATGTAAGAACATGCTAATCATACGTGCAAAATATGCGCAAAATCAATTTTTATTCTACCAGGGAACCGCTATCTCCACTATTTTTGCGTACTGAGCGAATGATTTGTGTGGACCTGCCAACGCCCATAACAGGGAAACTAGGCCTTTCCCCGCAAAGCACGTGTGATATTCATGCTCAGGGGGTCGAACTACCCTAGGTGCCAAGTTTTCAGCCCAATCGTGATTTGGGACCAAACTAAAAAATTGGGCGACCACTAGTACTACTACTGCCATAGTAAAGAGCACTCAACGAAAGAAGGTTGGTAGCCGATATGAGGAAATATTTGCTATCTCTTTTCATCGCATGGTGTGCTAGGTGCAATTCACTTGGAGTGCGTTGATTCTACACATGTTTCATTGAATTTAACCGAGGCTACTAGTTGTTTGATTGTACAAGTAGAGCAGTGACTATGTGACCATGTCCATCCCATTGTCTCGAGTTTGGGTCAAAATCTCAATTTGGATAATATTTTGCATCTAAAGGGGTCTCCAGAGCACGAATAGCGCACTAGTTCCACACGAAAACGCCTGGCACGCGTGCTAGGGGCGCCGAAGGGTCCAAACACGTAATCCGCTGAAAACTTGTAAATGAGGTCACTACCGTGCACCACCGACGAGAACTGCAGTCATTTCGCTTGTGCGCAATTAGTATAGCGCTGGACAAAGAATATTAAGAAAATGCAAAAGCGAAAACATCAAGCAGACTTGAACCACAAACACCCCTCCACCGTGCCAATGTCAGCCAATCTCCCTATCCATTCGGCCATCCAACCGACCACTGCAAACATGCTATTCTGTGCATCCCCTATCAGTTTTCCTTGCTTTGTTTAGCAATTACCATAAGTGATTCTACATTTTTTACCCAGTTCGCTGTGGTTTTGGCGAAAGTTTGAAGGGACTCTTCTAATATGCGTATACTGAAGATCACAGCCGGAAAGCACTGAAACAAAGTGGTCAAAATTGCTCCTTTCCAAGTAACATTTATCACTCATTTTTTGACCACCCCAAAACCATTTAGCCGAATATGAGTCCGGTTTTTTACTTCATGTATGTGACCCTATAAACTGCAAGAAACCGTTTTGAAAAGGATAACCATCACCTGATGGGCCTTCCTTGTAAGACATACCATACGCGCCTATAACCCCTGCCCACTAAAGACAGATCCCATCAAAGAGTGGCAGGATTTGATCCGGATATAACGAGAGAATTGAAGTATTTAGTGGTACGAAGTAGAAAGATAGGGCAGAACGGTCAAAAGAGAAAATTGAAGTATTAGTGGTACGAAGTCCAGGGTCCATTTGAAGGATGAATGCGCGGCGCATCCAAAAGCGAATGAACTCTAATCGAAAAACGTATAAAATTGGGAAGAAAAGAGCAGTTCGCAAATATGTGTATAGACACAGGGTCCATTTGAAGGTAGAATGCGCGGCGCATCCAAAAGCGAATGAACTTTAAGCAAAGAAACGAAAAGTGAAAAAGCAGATCACAGACATGTGTATGTATATATCCAGGATCCATTTGAAGGCAGAACGGTCAAAAGGGAAAATTGAAGTATTAGTGGTACGAAGTCCAGGGTCCATTTGAAGGATGAATGCGCGGCGCATCCAAAAGCGAATGAACTCTAATCGAAAAACGTATAAAATTGGGAAGAAAAGAGCAGTTCGCAAATATGTGTATAGACACGGTGTCCATTTGAAGGTAGAATGCGCGACGCATCCAAAAGCGATTGAACTTCAAGCAAAAGAAACGAAAAAGTGAAAGAGCAGTTCACAGAGATGTGTATGTATATATCCAGGATCCATTTGAAGGCAGAACGGTCAAAAGGGAAAATTGAAGTATTAGTGGTACGAAGTCCAGGGTCCATTTGAAGGATGAATGCGCGGCGCATCCAAAAGCGAATGAACTCTAATCGAAAAACCTATAAAATTGGGAAGAAAAGAGCAGTTCGCAAATATGTGTATAGACACGGTGTCCATTTGAAGGTAGAATGCGCGACGCATCCAAAAGCGATTGAACTTCAAGCAAAAGAAACGAAAAAGTGAAAGAGCAGTTCACAGAGATGTGTATTGATTCAGAATCCATTCGATCAAAAAAATTATAAATATTGAGAAAAAAAGAGCAGTTCGCAAAGGGTGTATATATCCAGGGTCCATTCGAAGGAAGAATCCGCGGCGCATCCAAAAGCGAATGAACTTTCATCGAAAAAAATTATAAAATTGAGAAGAAAAAACAGCTCACAGAGATGTGAATAGATCCAGGGTCCATTTGAGAGAAAAATGCGCGGCGCATCCAAAAGCGAATGAACTTCAAGCGAAGGAGTCGCACTCTAATATAAAGCCCAAAACAGCTGAGGTCCTCAGAGCTGAAGAACTCGCTTGAGGAAGTTCATATAAAACAAGTTTCAGCTATTCTTTAAGCTAAGGAATTTTCAGTTATGATTCAAGAAATGATTCAAGAAATTGTACGAAGCGACAATTATTCAATTTGACAGTGGGATAGGGATATATGTGGTGCAGACAGGTTGTAAATGGTTGACGCTTGTCTGCAGAACTGAAATGGGTAATCTCGATGTATCCCTAGGTGCCTCATTTCCTTACCGGCCCGTCCTAGCACAGCTGCGTTCTAGGCAGCTCATAGAATGCCCAAGTCATCCATGCTATGAGTAGAAGTTGGTACACACCATGTACAATTAATTGGTATCCATATATAATAATACTAATACACATAAAAGAGATTCCAAATAATATAGAAGAGATTCTAAATTCAGTCTGTGTGAAGATATATAATAATACACATAAAAGAGATTCCAAAAGAGATTCTAAATTCAGCCTGTGTGAAGAATGGATGCGCGGCGCATTCGAAAGTTGCCAAAAACACTTCACAGAGATGTGTGTGGATCCAGAATCCTTGAAAGACCGATGCGCGACGTATCCAAAAGCGAATGAACTTCAAGCGAAGGAATCGAAAAAATCAGACTCTGTATATAAACCCCGGAATAGCTGAGGTGCTCGCAGCTGAAGAACCCTCTTGACTGGGTGTATGTCGATTCTATCGTGACCCAGATCGGGATGCCGCGCAGTGAGCCGCGTGCGGCGCACTGCGCGACGCTGGGCTACCGGGTTACGAAAGAATCGAGCGTCCCTTTGCAGCAGGTAATGGCCGATGCTTTTCCATGTTGATGGAGGGTGGTAGGAATTTAGTCGAAGCCCGGTGAAATGCTAGAATTAGAAGAAAGTGATGAAAGAAAGTTATGCAAGAACAAAATGATGCAGTCCGATAAACTGTTCCGTGCTACTTGTTATATATGAGATGTTTCAAGAATTAGTTCAGGCGTAAAATACGTCTTTCGACCTTCTACTTAAAACATCTATCAACAATAGCTGAAGCGTTAGAAGCTGTCGCTCCTTTCAGTCGAACCACTATTGGAACCCTTTTTTCTTCTCATTTTCTCCATTTTTTTCTGTAAAATTTATGATATCTCTTGAAACTGTTGAAAGATGTACAAGTTAATCCTCGTCTGAACCTGACTCGACGCTTTACCTGCCGCGCAGTGTGCCGCACGCGGCGCACTGCGCGGCATCGCGATCTGGGTCGCGATAGGATCGAGCGTCTCTGCTCTTGACTAAGTGCATCTTTAAAACACCGGTAGTGGTAAGTTTGGCAAATTGGGGGATTACGAAAGTAGAGGTACTCAGCAATCTAACAGTAAAGAAAGAACGACATAGAACGACGAAAAAACCGAGAAATGAGATCCTAAAAATCCCTTTTCTCTCTGTCGTCCTCTGCGTCTCTAGCCGAAGCAGACTGAGGACAAGCCACAGTCTGAATTAGCAGGCCGCTATTGTTGTCCCACCCCTCCACGGCGACTCCCCCTTCCGCATAACGGCATAACGACATGCTGTGCTGCGAGGCCGTCATAAGACCCCAAGCCGCGTTTTTTAATGCGATTTTCGCCACATATGACTACTGAAGTAGAAAATTCGTTTCCAGAAAGCATGTACTCCCAGATCTCAATTTTCCCTTACCCTTAATGGTGCCTTTGAATGAAATAAACAATTTAGAGTTATGCTTTAGATGGAACATATCGGAGTTATGCACTAAATTGAAGAATTTTCGAACCCCCCTCGATTGAGTGCATCTTACATGAAACCTAAGCATACTCTATATATAAATCATAACAATGAGATAGAGGTGTATGTGGTGCAGACAGGTTGTAAATGGTTGGCGCTGGACTGTGGGAGTGACATGGTACCCTCGCTGTATCCCTAGGTAATGCCTCCTTTCCTTCACAACACAGCTACGTTCTAGAGAGCACATAGAAATACCTAAGCTATCCGACGCGAGATATGCATTTCTCGCCATTCGCCTTTCGAAGCTCCTTATCAGCCCTTATCAGTTGCCCACATCCGTTCCTTCACCATTAATGTCCCCTTATCACCCCCATATTATTTTGAAAGTTCAGGGTCCCAGCTTTGCTACGACGCGAGATATCAATTTCCCACCAATCGCCTTTCGCGGCTCTTTATCAGCCCTTATCAGTTGTGCTGCGACGCGAGATATCAATTTCTCGCCAATGCCTTTTGCGGCTCCTTAAAGCCCTTATGAGTTGCTATCACTTCCGTTCCCTAACCACTGATCTCCCCTTACCACCCCTACATTACCTTAAAAATTCAGGATCCTAGCTTTGCTGCGACGCGAGATAGAAATTATGCGGTGTGCGGACAGACAGACAGACACACAGACAGACGAACAAACACACCAAACTCCTGGTTTATATATAGAGTATGATATGATTATATATAGAGTATGATTCGCTTTTCGAGGCTCCTTATCAGCCCTTATCAGTAGCTATCACATCCGTTCCCTCACCATTGATGTCCCCTTACCATCTCTTATATCACTTCAGAAATTCAGAGTCCCAGCTTTGCTGCGACGCGAGATATCAATTTCCCACCAATCGCCTTTCGCGGCTCTTTATCAGCCCTTATCAGTTGTGCTGCGACGCGAGATATCAATTTCTCGCCAATGCCTTTTGCGGCTCCTTAAAGCCCTTATGAGTTGCTATCACTTCCGTTCCCTAACCACTGATCTCCCCTTACCACCCCTACATTACCTTAAAAATTCAGGATCCTAGCTTTGCTGCGACGCGAGATAGAAATTATGCGGTGTGCGGACAGACAGACAGACACACAGACAGACGAACAAACACACCAAACTTCTGGTTTATATATAGAGTATGATATGATTATATATAGAGTATGATTCGCTTTTCGAGGCTCCTTATCAGCCCTTATCAGTAGCTATCACATCCGTTCCCTCACCATTGATGTCCCCTTACCATCTCTTATATCACTTCAGAAATTTAGAGTCCCAGCTTTGCTGCGACGCGAGATATCAATTTCCCGCCAATCGCCTTTCGCGGCTTTTTATCAGCCCTTATCAGTTGTGCTGCGACGCGAGATATCAAATTCCCGCCATTCGCATTTCGAGGCTCCTCATCAACCCTTATCAGTTGCTATCACATCCGTTCCTTCACCATTAATGTCCCCTTATCACCCCCTATATTATTTTGAAAATTCAGGGTCCCAGCTTTGCTACGACGCGAGATATCAATTTCCCGCCATTCGCATTTAGAGACTCCTTATCAACCCTTATCAGTTGCTATCACTTCCGTTCCCTCACCTTTGATGTCCCCTTACCATCCCTACATTGATTTAAAAATTCAGGATCTCAGCTTTGCTGCGACGCGAGATATGAACTTCCCGCCATTCGCCTTTCGAGGCTCCTTATCAGTTGCTATCACTTCCGTTCCTTCACCATTGATGTCCCCTTATCACCCCCTATATTATCTTGAAAATTCAAGGTCCCAGCTTTGCTGCGACGCGAGATAGAAATTATGCGGTGGGACAGACAGACAGACACACAGACAGACAATCAAACACACCAAACTTCTGGTTTATATAAAGAGTATCAGTTGCTATCACTTCCGTTCCCTCACCTTTGATGTAGAGTATGAATGTAGAGTATATAGGGTATGAATGAAACCTAAGCATACTCTATATATAAATCATTACAATGAGATCGGGGTGTATGTGGTGCAGACAGGTTGTAAATGAATTGCCGATATGGAGTTTTTTATTTGAAACTTTAGTGTGTGGTGTTGTTTCGAAAAAGTACAAATGCAACGACAGAAGCGCTAGTTTAAGCGCTTGTGTTTTGGTCTTGCTCGGTAGGTATCAATTACTGTCATTCATTATTACAGTGTATGAAATGCTGTAAGTGTTGTGAGATGTTGTAGGGTTTTGTAATGTTGCAAAGTGCAGTGAGGTGTTACTAATGTTGTTTTTATTAACTTTTGAGCACGGGGACGGCAAATTTCATATCTTTATCTTCTTCTGTGATTGAAAATTTCCGAATCCCATTTCATGTTTATAAGTGATAACACATGAATAATAATAAAAGGAAAAACAGGATCAAACCGCATTCCACATGAAAAAAAAATCGGGAGCCAAGGGGTCTGGGAAAACGTATTCGCTGACCTCTATCGCACCTATTAAACGCATTTGAATAGTCAACGTATCCAGTTAACTTTATAATTTCGGGCATAGCGGCAGTGCCTTCGCTGAAGCGGTAGCCTTTCCTCACCGCTTCGGCATGTGTAATGTTATTATTCAAGACCCCAAGAAAGAACTATATGAGAGGCGTGGGTACTGCAAGTTAGAGGTTTCTGTGAAGCTTTTATTTTTGTGACTACAAAACAATGATGATGCGGTGATGTGACTACAACACTAGTTCTAATCGCATTTTACACGAACGAGGCCTCTCAAGTGCAAAATATGTTCATGAAGAGTTGGCATTTGGCATTGACCAGTTTTTTCGCAATTGTTCATTCCATTCCTATCAAGAATTGCAACGGACGTACAAAATAACATTCGATCTATGCATGGCTGGTGTAAGACGGCCAGTGTGAGAGTGCAAGTTCTAATCCTCCCCGAAATCTCAACCATTTCTCTTATGTTAGATACGGTCCGTCGCAGCATCCGCTCATCCTCCTAGATGAACTGCTGCAATTTCGATCCAATACGGGGAGAAAGCTTGAATGTCTAGCCGTACTGCAATTGGTCTCAATCCTCGGATCATGCTTGTTGTAGCGGCGTCACTTGTCACTCCTTCATCTCCTCCTAGTATGGTATTTAGGAGCAGTATTTTCCACTTAAAGTAAAAAGATAACATGCGCAACCATTCAGCGAGAGGCGCTCCTCATTATCTTCCACACGTGTTCCATTTTAAAGGGTCTACTCTCGAATTTGGAGGGTTAAATATAATGAATGCTTGGCCTGTATTTACTTTTGAGTGTGCGGCTGGCCGACTTTAAAGGTTCCTAGTTTCTATTCTATTGTCAAAATATGAAATAGGTACGCGGCTAAACAGGGTCCTGAGCGGTTGTACAGACAACTCTATACTACTCTTCCCTCTTCTTTCCTCGATATTTTCGGTACTTTGATGGTCTTCTACTCGGGACGTACGTTCATCGTTCAAGCGGAGCAAGACTCCGTGAATCATGACAGCTCGAAAGAGATTCCATCCTTCATGGGATACAGTGCGAGGCAATGGCATGACACTCCGAAATGTTAGCACGCTATCTGATCTAAAGCAGTGTGACCCGTTTTCTTTTATAAGCAATACGCTGCATTTGTGGCCAAACTACTACCGTAATCTAACATGTGGTCACGTTACCCCGCATCCATTAGAAAGAAGTAACATCGTTGTAGAAAAGCCGAAGAAATCTTTTTACTGAATTTCCTGGAACTCGTCATAAATCACTGAAAAGTTTATCCTGGGAACCTGAAATGTTCCCGATACACATTCAAGCTCGCAAAGGATAAACAGTAAGGGTGTATCAGTGGCCGACCTGTTTCGAGTTGCGCCATGCATAGGGCTTTCACTTAGGAATTCGGCGCGCTCGTCACTTCTATTAAGACTTGCTTAAAGCAGCGCGGGCGCTTGCAGTCACAGTAGCATGTGAAGCTATGTTCGCCACAGATCTATTCACATCCACAGTTTCGTGTGCACTAATCGGATTCGTGACGCATCCACAAATGACTCGCACCACAGGTAACAGTAAAATGTTACAGCAGCGTCCCTCGCACTTGGACATCTACTGCAGAAAGTCTTTTCCTTGCCAAATGTGGTAGTTACCGTACTCGAGCGCAAACTCTTCTGTAATTTCCCATCGCGCTAGTCACTGTTAACCACTAAGACTATGACCCCTTCTTAGCAGACCGAATACGACCGCTCTCACGAAAATTCCTCAGCTTGCGCAAGTAGGACGACCTCACAAAAACAACGGATCCTGTAGCTCGAAGGGTGCGGGGCTAACACTAGGGGAAAGAGCGGTGTGCGCAATCCTCCGCGACTTCGATGCACCACAGCTATTGCTAGCCAACAACACAACACTTTTGTCCACTCTTAAATCGCGCAGTCGAATGAGAAACGACCAAAGGGAATGTTCACCTGGCGACTGCTTTCAGAACTCTTCTGTGATTTCCCGAGACCACACTGTCAAAACGGCCGGTTGGAGGTGAAAGAGTACTGTTCATTGCAGTGAGGCTACGCGCAACACTTTTAATACGTTGCAAGAGCGAGAAATAAACTCATTTTCGGTAGCAGCGCTAAAGGGGACTTTCGAGGTTCTTAGGATTCGGAATGGAATACGGCAACAATAGCTCTCTTCCAGACGCCTGCGGCAGTTGTTAAATAATTATTAGATTCTCCTTAGAAGGTGTTGCCTTTTTCTAATGCGAAAGCATTGCTATATTTATTCGCAAATTCAATTATATCCGAAGAAGTCAATTCTCGCGACGAAATGGAAAATGGTCAATGAGGACGGAGAACGCCGCAACTGTAGAGGCCCCACTCCTCAATTCACCAGTAGGGTAAGTTGGACGTGTAGGGCGCTGAAGAGTTCGAGCACGATGACAAATATTCTGGATACAGTTATTGGGAAATTGCACTCATTATTACCTACACATTAAATCACCATACTAGTGTAACAAATGGGGATGAGGAAAAACTGTGAGTTGGCGCCACGTGGCGCTAGCCAAACGACAACACAGTATCAGAAGAAAGTGAAAAGGCAACGAAGTGAAAAGGATATGAAAAGAATGTTATGAGGGTCTCAGTAGAGGAAATAGGATACTTTGTTCACAGGAGGTTTATACTCGAACGGTCATCTATCGAAGTTAAACTTGAAAGTGAAATCAAGCGGCTGGGTTCTGAGAAGTGGCAGAAAGGATGTGGTGGCTAGGCACTTCATCGAAAACGAGTTAAAGCACAAATAATGGGACAGGAGGGGATATGAGGAGCAAACGCTATTCGATGACGGTAGATGAAAGGACTGATGAAGCGGGAGAAGTATTCTCGCGAGCCTCTTCTGATCATACCAAACTATAATACCATACTAACAATAGAATGGCCAAGTCATGATAAGGAATGAAGGTAGACAGACATTCAAAAAGGAAATGAATGGAATGTTTTGCCTCTACCTTAGACGAACCACTGTCGTTCTCAACCCTTGCAACCGAAGCTTGACCGAAAGCAACGTCTTCCAACGGAGGACTGACACGATGATTAGGGCAATGATTAGGCCGAACCTGCCAGTGGTTTGATTAGATGACCTTTTGACCGCTACAATATTTATAGAAGAAGTCGAAGGGGGTCATCACTCATTCACTCAGAGCTGATAACAGCAGAGGAATATTCGTATGGTTTTCCCTGATGCATGTTAGAAATATGAAAAATAAAGTGGAAGGAACGGAATCAGGAGCAAGATGACTGGCTGAATGTTTGGGTGCGACTGTCGGCTCGGCTGGAAGTTGCGTAAGCGGTCCTCCCCATGTTAGTAATACAGAGCAGACGGGGAGCAGACGTACCAGATGTGAACCGCCTTAGCGAGCATGAAACAACATACAGTACCTCTCGAATGTCTTCGGCCAAATGACTTTTCAGCTGTGACATTTTTCTACTGGATCAATCCGAGCGAAATTGTAGTATGCTGTACCTGAGGATACTGTATATGGGATGTATCGCAGTGACTGAAACGGCAAAAGATGCGTGGTTATACAAGTGTAAGTTATGACACCAGCTTTTCATTCTTTGGAATGACAATACCTAAACTGTTCAACAGAATCACAATACGTGACTAGATCTCTTCATGCCTGCACACTTTCGAAGCAGGCAGTCGTCCAGGAAAACTGACAATTACTCTGACAGCTTCATGACTCGGTCTGGTATGCTATACCGACGAGCTTACTAGGTGGAACTCCTACTGACGGCCTTACGTTTCGACCAGATCGCCTTTTTTTAAGGCCCAATCCGCCACCGCGAGAGTGGAACGCCTTCATCTCGTGTCAGTTATTGTCAAAGAAATAACAGACAATGACTTCACAGACGACTGACACGGGATGGCGGGGTTCGCGCCGCGCTGGACTACTGGCCCTTTGAAGAAGATGGTCTAGTCGAATGTCAGGCCGTCAATAGAAGCTCCACCTAACAACCTCGTTGGCATAGCAGAAAAATCGTAATTAACAACAATCCGAGGTTTTACGAAGAGAGAAGGTGGAACCTCACACTAGCACTTATGATGGCCCTCCAACAACTTCATATGTAATCCTTGCTTTCATGGCAAGCCATCTGCGTTATTTTCTTTTATTTTGTAAACCAATTTTTCAACCACCGTCTGCTTTTGTTTCTTTTACACAATAAAATGATTTTTCAACCAAAGGTAGAGATGAGTCCAGACAGGGATCATCAATGTTTATTGATAAATTTTTGATATAATTCTGATCCTCTCAAAAGACGGGTTGCGGGTAAACGTTGGAATGATCTTCTCTTCTTATTCAGTCTGCACGAGGACGGAGGTACAACCGGTATGTAATAGTGTGATGCTCCCCATCCGCAGGATCTCTCCATCAATACATTGTCAGTCGCTATGACAGTAATTAATAATTCGCCAACATTTATCCCTTGACCTCAACGTGGATCCACAAAAATTCGATTGCCATTTAGTCAAGTTCCTATGTGTGTTGCAGGTCCTTACATTTCTCGATATTTAAACATACAGTGTCTGGCTACGCTGCTCTTTTTTTATGAAAGAAAGGCCTTGAGCTTGTGACCGTTTTCTCGAGATGATAACACGATTCTCATTTTTACTTCTGCTCTATGCTAACCAAGAGGGGGTCACTAATAAAATCGGTCAGCCAGAATTCTCTCCATTCGTATACTTACTGAAACTTCATTTGCTCGATGACCTTTTGAGACAATTAGGCCTTTTTGCGCAGACTAATTTTCAAGTGAGAATACTGGTTACATAATTCCGAGCATCACCAACCACTGCACCCAACCGTAAAACATTTGGCAAATAGCCAATTCGTTACAAGAAGTCGTAAACTTGAACACTCTCTACACGGAGGTTGCTTGACCCTTAGGCCGCTGTCAGACTTCGCCCTTTTGCGATTTTACATTCTGCGTTTTTGCGGTGTCCCCACGCGAAAATACGGCTCTGCAAAATTCAAAACCACAGAAATTGTCATTAACCACAACAGGTTCTATTAGTGTCATGAACGCTAATAGAGCCTGTTGTGGTTGAGCGGGTTTTGAACTAGATTCCAACGAGCATGCTACAGCACTGGAAGCTGTTGAGAACAACCTTTGTGTTCAGAGCTCATGTTGTCGTTTCATGCTGTCGTCTTGGAGCTTTTTCACCCAGCTTCTCATTAGTCACATCTTCTCCGCTGGTTGCGCCATCGCGCAGACTCCCCCTCAGGGATAAGGTGAATTATTCAATGTATTATATTCGATTCCCAAAAAAGTAAAGTCTTGCTCGTCGCTCTGATTGCCCTGTAAAGGCATTAATAGGAATTGAGAGCCCAGATGCTCCAACTTTGGCGTGAACATTGCACATCCAACGCTCCAGCATGCTGACTTCGGCGTATTCGACACAGTTGCAACGGGGAGAGCTAACTGAAAGTGCTTGGAAACTTTCTATCAAAGAAGGATCTCTCTATCAATCTCAGTTTTAAGATAATCTCCCCAGGTAAAATTCCATTATTCAGTTTTTTTGATTATCACTGAAATTTCATACTCTTGCCCGCAAAGCGTACTTTCCCCAAAGTTGATTACAGTGAATGGGTATGATGAGATCTGGCTTTTGCATCGGAAGGGCACCGTTTCACGGAGTGGTAAATTGCTCTCTGAGCACATATTGTGCCTCAATTGTATTAAGCAGGTTTATTCCTTTCATTTCTCTATAAAACGAAAATCTACGAAACTTGACCCTTCGTGATGTTAGTACTATGCATACAGGTATATTTTTTCCCTTACTTAGATGATGACCATTTTCTACTGAGTTCCCACCTTGTTTGTCACACCTGCTTTGTATTTGCATCCCTTTATTGCAAAGCAAAGTGCTTCTTGTGAAACGCAGAAATGGCAAACACTGTCATTAAACTTTCCAAAGTTAGATTTACAAAGCGTTAAAAGCACGTAATCTATGTAGTAGCACAGGAGTGCGAACGAAGTAGAAGAGTATTTCCAAAAAGCATCCTATAACCGCTCCATTCGAAGACACGGTGTGCTGCAAAGTCAACTTACGCACAAGTATCCAGTAATGTGCCCTAAACCATATGTCTCATCTAATCCACAGCTTTCTGCAATAATTTCAAAGCCCTTAATTAAAAGCAGCCTGCTCCGAATAATCAGGGTAATCGAATTTCGCAGCTCATTCTGCTACGCTAGGTTGTGTGCCGTGGAATATTTTTAGATACATATAAGCAGCGTGTGTTGGATACAGTCGCATTAGGGTGGTGTTAAGCGTGATATCTTTCTTGGGCTGTTTTAAGTACTTTCCCCGTTCTGTTGCTGGAGTGGGCGAAGAAGGTGGGAAGAAGTTGAACGATGAGAAAGCGTATATTAGTGAATTTGCAGAGTTTTACATCTGAGCTCAAAGTCAACAGAACAATGAAAGGAACTTCGTTTTGCCGTTCGATTTAAAATTATTTCAACTTTCAGCTAAAGCCACTTTCTCCTATCAAATCTGACCGGCCATCTCGTCGATCTCATGACCATTCATTCCCTGAAGAAGAGGAGCCGAAGAAACGAAGAAGACGTGGAAGGCGTGGATCGGGTAAGTATCGCGTTCTTCTTCCTAATTTCGCTTCCCTTTTGTCATCCTTCTGCCGCATTCTTTTTCGTTTTTTTTTTCGTCTATGATCTCAACTATGATTCCATTGATTGTACCTGTAGTACTGATTAGAACAGAGCTTTTTGGAACTGGTTACATACATTAATAGTTCCGTTCGCTCGACTTGTTCTCTGAAGCTGATGGCAGACTCCGCGATTTTGCGACTTTGCGGTGTTGCAACTTCGTACACGAGGTTGCGGCATTGTCTAGCTTCCAGGTCACAGAATCGCATGCGAAGGTGCGACATCGCAAAATAGCAAAAGTCTGACAGCGGCATACGCTTTTCGGTCGCTATGCAAAGAGTCTCCATTTGTGATGGTTCCCTATGATGTCATCTAATCAAATGTTAAACATAGTGTGCTAGTGTTCAACTTCTTTTGAAATTTTCATTAGTGCAGAGTTAACTAATATTGGGTATTTCTGTTTATTTTGCTCACCCTTCCTAGGTTTTTCAGCTTCGATATAGCCTTCATTTCCTATTAAGCTTTACCCTTCTATATTCGAAAACTTGTTGTTGTTTACGTGAAGAATGTTTCATATGCGTTTGAAGGTTCTAAGGGAGTAGGCACTACTGATTATTCTGTGATGATAGCATTGGCAGTAATGGCAGGTGAACATGAGGTAGTTGGTCACAACTCTTCCTTATCGTTAGATACAAGGAATATTGCCGAGGAGTATACTATTCCATTTTGCTTGTTCATTTATGATATATGTTTTTAATGGGAACTCTGTGCAGTGGGTATTACTCAGCGAGCTTTCAGACTTACTTCTTATTATCTTGGGGTATTTGCACCAGAAGAGTACCCACCGATGAGAATATCGCGAAGCTTGTATTTGAAACTTTTTGACTCATCCATCAAGCTAATTTATTCCGACGAAGAAGTTGGAAGCTAGAAAAGTCCGTCTGTGAGGAGAAGCAGGCTACTGCCGACTTTATTTCTTTCAAAGTTATCGGGACGGGATATTGATCGATTGCCGAATATGGAAGTAGAGGTGCTAGATGTCTCAGTGGAAGAAGAAATGCTTTATCTTTTTCATTGATCATCATCGCGAACAAGCTTTTGCGCTTTATACACCACTGGAGGTAATGGGGCAACGACCAGGCCATTCCATAGCTGTTGCCACGCCCACCACAGCTACTCACCCGGTTACACCACTACAACACTGCAGCCTCATATTTAAACGGTCAGCGCGTCCTTCAACTCTGGTTGTGACTTTGATCGTCTCCATAAAATACGGGGTTCGTTCCGGATTCTCGTGTCTTCCCACTCCTGGTTCCCCTATCCGGCCCCGATGCCTCCAAGCCACATCCTCCTGTCATATGCTACTATGGCGAATTCGTTACAATCAGCGCTGCAAGAAGGATGCTTCCATCATCTCACTTTTATTGTCTTGCCACTATAGCAGCTGTGCTAACAGATGCCAGGCGTGCAGACTGGCCCATTTGTAGCAGAGATCTCCGTTGGACCTTATAGACAAAAGAATGAACACGCTTCTTTTCCAATCTGAGATAAGAAGAATACTACGCGATGTCTGAAAATGTCTGAGCACGAAGTATACAGTACACAACATGAGCGCTGGAGATAATAAAGCCCGTGCAGCAGGGTGAAGTAGAAGTAATGACCAAGGGATCCTTCGCGGAAGTGTTTGTTTCCGTCATACTGATAATTCAATCGAAACTCCGATGAAATAGAGCGAACAATCGCAATAACATAAAAAATTCGAAGGAGCAATATTCGAAATGGTAGAAAACATACCAAAGGTTTCTAATCCTAAGTTCAGATACAAGGAACATCTGTTCTTACACAGTTTTTCCTTCAAGGATTTTGAGTATGCCACCATTTGGAACCATGGTCCCTGTTTCAGAAAATAACAGGTCGATTTAGAATAAATTCAGTGTCAATTAAATTTAAATAATTCGCATTGTGGTGGAAGGGCTCCTTCTGACAGATAGAATATTGGCAAGTCAATGGGAGAAAAGCTTTACCTGCCGTCACACCACCGCCCGCCCTGATTTCATGTGCATTTTTTGCGAATCATTTTGCAATAAGCAAATACGGTATTAAGCAAATAAGCACCGAAGGTGGCCCACTGGTGTGTACTCGAAGTTTGGCTCAGCTATCGCCACCAGGGAGTTAGATTCGACGAGTGTGGTTTTGGTCATTAATTATGAGTTGGCGGTAATCCTCACACTATCCGGCGCGATGTCCCCATAACGACGGCCGACAGGACTAGATCGTTGACAGACTGGCGGCTTTACAATATTCACTATGTAATGAGTTGTTTTTCTTGGGGATTACTGTAGCAGTAATATATTTCCAGTCCAGTTTCCGTCTCTTGATGCCATATTTCACGAATATTCCTTGTCACTAATCTGATACTCTTTAAATTATTTGAATTTGAATTTTCAAGTAATTACACCTGAGTTACAAGACGACGCTAGTTACAAAGCCCAATGCAATATGCTGATGGCTTCGAAAAAGCATGTAGTAGGTTAATAGACACCGTCAGAGATAATTCTAGCAGATTACGGAGTAATAGGGAATATGAAACACAAAGTGAGTAGTAGTGACAATAGGGGAAGAACGGAATAATACGTCTAAAAACCCGAGAAGTAGGAACCCGAACACTCATTCTTACTTTTTCCCCTTTCGCCCTTCGGCATCACTAGCCCGTTAGAATAGATGCATACATACGTCGACGGCCCTCATAGCAACTCATCAAGCGGATGCGGGGCTGGCTCGCGATAAAGAATCCCATACGTGCATTTCCAATGAAAACTTGGCTATAGATTTCTTCTGGACTGAAATGTCCTTCACGGAAAATGTGCTCAGTTCTCATTTTCTCCTTACTTCCCTGTACATGCATTTCTCGATGACTTGAGCTGATTTATGGCCTTTTATAACAAAAAGGTCCAATTTATATTTGTGATTTACACTGTCCCATCCTTTATTTTTCTAATACCTGAACTTCTATAAAATGGTTTCCATTCCTCTAAAAACCTGTTTAATTTGATGGCTCCACGTTCACCTTAGACGAGTTGGTGCAATGGGGGATCATTCCAGAGTTTTTTTTTTCTAAGTTTGGATGAATCTGAGCTCGGAAGCAAAGCATGGACCTCCTTATATACGACATGGGCGGATGGGGGCTCATCATCGCTCTTAGGCATTTTTTCCTGAATCTGTAAGACCTTTACTAAAGGATGCCTATTGCTTCGCCAAATCTCTCGACACCATGCTCTGCCCTGCTGAGGAAAGCCTTCTTGACTGGTAGGCATGTGGGATTCCGAGATATACAGTAGCGATCAAAAATATTCGGCCAAAACTTTATAGTCATAACTTTTTTCCTACTTGACCAAATTTGACAAAATTTTAATATGTGGTGCCTGAATCTATTGCCAACACTTCCTTCTACCTGAGTGCCGCTTGACTTTTTCCATGGCTTTTTAAAAAAATTTACTACAAGACCACCGAAAAAAGGAAAAGGCTTGGTCAAGAAAAACGGCTTTCTTCACAAAAACAAAACAAGCAAGCCTCAGAGTACATCAAATTTTGTAGAAAGACCCCGACTTTTGAAGACAGCGGCACAGCGAGACGGCATAGCGATGGCACTCCGAAAACAAAAAATTTTATATAACCACGTGACCTACACCGTTGAGCGCCAAAATAGTATATTGAGTACACAGTGTCTCCAAGTACAACATACTAAAATTTCTCTTAAATCGGTGCAGTTGCAAAAAAGTTACAAGTGAGAAACCCAAGTGAAAAACCATTTCGCCGAAGACTTTCAAGCACTACTGTGTGTATCGACCACTGAACTGTATATCCTTCCAAGTTATGGCATCTGTCTCTGATACTGCAACCTACATGAATAATCAATGCGATCTAGATTTGTGGGTGTGTACCCCTATGTCAGGGTTTCGCACGATGACGAGCGGCGTGCGAGCTAAGCGTGTTGCGGTAGTTGGGTCTCAGAGCGATTACACAGTAATGCTAGGGGCGCGCTACGCAGTTCACTTGTAATCGTTTCGGTACCCTACACCATGCGCCTTTAGCTCGTCCGCATTGTTTCGCAGACGACATGCCGCGGTGCGAAGTCCTGACATAAGGTTACACAGCCTAGATTTGTGATAGCACGAAACAAGTGAGCCACTTTCAATGCAGTGCCAGGTGCAACAAAGCGTATCGGCCGCTGAACTATCTGAAATTCATTTTCATGGGGAAAAGAAAGTTACGTAAACAGCGCGCGGGTCGTTGGAATTTCATTTCGATTGCAACCGCACTGTTAATCACGAATGCTAAACTTGCTTCGGGAAAGGACACTTCAATTCCCTATCAAAGGAGCGCTCTTTCTCTCGAATCTTTTTTCGTAGACCACAGCTGACCTCCGCGGAGAGATGGTTCGCGCTGCGTAACGCACTGGTGAGGTCAAGAAGCATGCATGGCATTCACTACTTCTGCCACACTGACTCGCTAGTCTATTGTTTTCAAGGGTTCTGCAAGTAGTGCTATACATCTGGAGGAAAGGAGTGTGCAATACCCTAGAGAACAAAACCCATTGATTCACGGAAGTTTCTCTTTGAATTTTTATTGGAAGTCCATACAAATGCATGCAAAAGATGACGACCTGCCGTTGTCTCGGCGACTGCATTCTGTGAAGCGCCAAGTACAACCACGACCAGATGAACTTCTGCCGGACCTTCAAATCACGATACGGGCTTCACCCCTTCGGCCATCAGCACCAGTGAAAGTTGATTTATTTCAAGTCGAAGCAAAGCGATTTGCGCACGTAGTTGCACGTTTTCCTTCTCCATGGCCTAAAAATATGGCATTTGAGCTACTCGTTTTGACACAGGCGCACCATTGGCCAGAGTAGACCTGTCAAAAGCTATGCTTAGTGGCAGTATAAAATATTTTATAAGCTTGAATCGCTTGTTAGTGAATATACATTCGTCCTCACAAGATAACTATTAATAACAAAAACCGAAAAAAAACTACTAGTGCTAGGATTTTTTAAAGTAGAAGTTCTTGCATACATTCGAATCCGCATTTCAAATTGTTATTCCCAGTTCTTTTGACAACTCAACGATACTCATAGTGGTAGCACTTTAGATGGATGAATTCGCATGTAAAGCGTTATGAGTCTTCCAACGCTCTTTCACGCTGCTCGACCGCTCAGCATTTTTCGTCCGGAACGTATTTTGGCTATGTCTTGAAGACACACCACGCGATAATCAATGTGGTGGCTCGCTTTCTTTGCACCTTTGTATGGCTGTACTGTACATCCTGACGGTGTTGTGCCTGCTTGAATAAATCCAAGCCACGCCCACCCAACCAAATCACACTTGACTTTAGAAAAAGAACTCCAAGGCGGAAGCTGCCTTCATCATATGAATGGCTGTCTCATTGAATAATCTTCCCTCATCGCAAGTTTCCTTCTCCACGTGAGCGCCGCTATATAAATTTATTCGTCTAAGGCCAGGTGATTTGGTTGGATAGGCGTGGGTTAGTTGTGTTCAAGCAGGCACAACGCGGTGGGGGTGCCGCGTGCAGCTGCAACAAAGGTGCAGCCTGAGCAGCTATCTAAGGACCTACTAGCCCTAAGAAAATAAGCCACTAATCTGATCATCTTGTGGTGTGCCCTTAAAATGAGTGCCGATTCTATATGGAAATTTGTAACATTTCGAGGAGTATCGCCCTGAGCATCCGCACTACATATAATCCGGTCAGGCTGTGTTGGTCGAATTCATTCTGGCGCCACAGCCCATGTTGAAGTGCTGCGGCATTATGATGAGACTATAAGCCGCGCTTTATCAGTGCGAGTATCGCAACACACTACTTCTCAGAAGTGGAATGTTGGTTCTCAAAGAACATGTATTCCCAGTTCTCACTTTCCCTTTATCCCTTGTGGTGTCTCTAAATATGGAATTTGGATACTCACAGATGCTATGTGGGTGGTACGGCGACATTAAAGGTGGAAAACGGGAACTGATAACAGCTGATGAAAGCTGATAAGTGTCTTGAATTTGTAAGAGTCACCAAATTAGTAGCGATTTTCTGATTGACCGTGGAGTGTCCCTACTCTTAGGTTATGTGGGATGGTACGGGAACATTTATGGTAGATAATCCAAAATTATAACGATTGTTATAGGGTTGGTAAGGAGCGACAGAAGGCATGCGTCGAGAAAAATGCTTTGTGTTCCCGGCTGAAAATGGAGTGTTAATAAATAAGTCTCGCAGAGAGTAGAATGATTTGCAAATGGATCTGCCGGTAATATGTAAGAATTAGATGCTCATTAGTGGACAAATAGCTACAAATCGAATCGATGCTACAAGATCCACAACTATCGATCCATATAACATCTAAGCTCTCAAATAATGACCACTCAAGCCCAAGTGTTGAAGACAGTGATAGGGGTAATGTGGGTGATAAGGAATCCCAAAAGGAGTCATTCACTGGAAAATTACGGGCTTGAGTTGTGGCGGTGGCGGCCTCATCAGCCAAGCCGCCTTTCTCATGTCATCCTGTCTCCTAGGGTCGACTTTGCCAAGGAATGACCGAGGTGCAGCATCATGAGCATGATGGCAGAATGATGCTTATCCTATTGCATTAAAGGCACATTCCGCGCTCGCTGATGGGTGGAGTAACAGTTGACACTTCACTGGTTGTCGACGGCTGGCAGGCGGTCTCTCCACGCCCTATTGCCTGAGTGAGGCGTGGTCGATACCCGACCCCCCCCCCAAGGGCCGACAACCAATGGAGAGTCAACTTTAATTTCACCCATCAGCGAGCGCGAAGTGTGTTAATCGAAATGACGTGGTGCTGATGTGTCAGTTTTCGTGGTGGAAACGTCCACGTGTCAGTATAAAAAACTGGAATGAATGATGCAAGCCTTTAACCTACAACTGCCCTTAAATTATCAGCAAGGAAGCAAATTTTGTTCGTGATCCGATATCAGTAGTACCAAAGGGTATCGACCGTCAAATCATCTGGACTTCCGGAAAGTGGTAGTCTGTGATATGCAGCTGTACGCGACGGAATTATAACCACTTTCGAGCACTGAATACTCAGCAAACGAACATAAGCACGTTGCGCTCCGATATTTGTAGCAATGGAATGGTGCCACTGCTACAAAGAGTGACGGTCCGAATAGCGATAAGTGTTTGTACAGATACCTGTTGAACTAGCGCTCAGTACAACTCTAACAACAGTAAGGGATAATGCTATATGGACTTCGAAATCGTTTTTCAGTATTGGCCATTTCCACATTTCACCATTTTAGCATGTCATTGACACGGTATTGTGCAATAGCGCAACTGGTAATTCCTTAAAGGCACGCCATGCGATGATCAGGTCAGTGGCTTACCTTCTTGGGGCAATTAGATTGTTGAATAACTGTTTGAACTGCACCTTTGTTGCGGCTGCACGGTGAACCTTCACAGTGTTGTGCCTGCTTGAACACAACCAAGCCACGCCCGCCCAACCAAATAACACTTGGTCTTGGACGGACGAATTCCAACGTGGAAACCGCCTCCAACCTCAAAATGGCTGTCTCACTAGATTATCATTTCAAACCGAGAGTTTCTCTCCCCACTCGAGCTCCAAGCTGAAAACTTGTTCGTTTAGGGTTAGGTGTGATTTGTTTGGAGGCTTGGTTGTCTTCATGCAGGCACAACACCGTGAGGGTGCAACACGCTAGGGCAATAACAGTGCAGTTTGAGCAGTCATCCAAAGACCTACTTGCTTTAAAGGCATCATAAGGGGAAAGTCGGACGAAAAGTAAAAGAAGTAGTGAATATGAAAGTCGAGATACCTAGTAACAGAACAGCGGAGAAAAAACCGATGGAAACGGCCAAAATCCCGAGAAATAGAACCCCCTTTCCACTGTTGATTCTCGACGCGGACGACCTGTCCGTCAAGAGGCTGATAGTCTGATCTAGTTTTCTAAAGGCATGTTGCCAAGTAAACACAGGGGAATGTTTGGAAATACGATAGCATCTACTTTTTGGAGTGAGCTTCAAGCTAAAACTGCGAAAGCGCGCCGCAAAACCTTCGATCCTGCCACATCTCCTTGGCCGCTTCCATCCCAGTCAATCGGGAATTACGTCATCGGGAGGCGGGATCACGAAATCAATGATCCGCTGCGCCGTTTCTACAGCTCGGAGGGGCGCTTTTTCACCGGGATTTCGCCACAGATAGCCTTCCTAGGCCCAGGACTACCATGTGAGTTACATCTTGTAGGGATTTCCCTATTACCGCATTACCCCTAATGATGTCTTTAAGAAAGTAAGACGGTAATCTGATTATCGAGTGGTGTGCTTTAAATCGCATGATCTACATTGCGATAAGCGTAGTACTGAGCGCGAGCCCAAAAGTTCCATGTTTGAATGGGCTAGAGATTCCACAAATCCCACCGTTGGGCAAAGGACACGCCTCCCTAACTGAAACCAAATGCGTATGCCATTCTAAAGGAAAGAGAGAGGGGGGAGGGATGAGTAAAGCGGAACAGCTATACTCACTGAAAAATCTTACGGTCCAGTATGCAGGTCGCAAAGACAAAACTTTTTGATGAAAATGAGAAGATATACGTGCGTGGAATCAGTGGGAACTGGCAATCACAGATAATTACATAGTTCTTGATGGTTATCTTCTAAGCGATGTCTACATACAGTAGTGTATCTGAGTTTCAATTCAGATGAAAAAGATACTTCAAGAATAAGAAATTTACCTCAACTTGTTGCCGATTGGCCACTTCTCGCTGCCGTCGAACCTCCCGAGAACGTCGAGCGGAATCATTATTCTTCCGTCTTCTCTCGTAGTAATCAGCCTTAAAGGAATGAAAAATGAGATTCTCTGTTACTCATATATTTATGTTGTATTTGCCTTATAATGACCGCATGCAAAGTTTCAAGCACAAATGTAAAAATCCGGCTAAGACACAGTTCCTCAACATGGTGGACAAGGGGGCGGGGCTAACTTTCTGTTCCTACTATGCGTCTCCCACCACGACGGACGACGGGGCGAGCATTCACTTTGAGATCTCGCTCCCTCGGCCAGCACTTCGTGGAGCTGTATCTAACTGTAAGCTGGATTCTCATTTTTCGTGTAAAACTTTGCATGAGACCCTTTTTAGGCAGATACAACATGAATATATGTGTAACGAAGAAACTCATTTTTCCGTGCACGATTCCTTAAATCAAGTTCAGGCACGATGATTAAGCTAATGAAATCACTCGCCGTGGTAAACAAGGGAAGCGTACATTATTGAACTGAAATACCAATTTCTCCCATAATGCAATGGAGAAGCACGACACTCGAAAATTCGTGGGGATCCAGAAAGGTGGACGGGGTCGCGTGTGCTCTAACTAAGAGTAAAATGGTCGCTGCCAGGTGATCGGTGAGCAGTATTGAAAGCTTAACTGAATGGCACAGCAACGCTTAAAAGGTGGTCTGATAGAAATTCAGACTAGTGCTTCGTCTCCCAGATTTGATTTCTGGTTAATAGCGAAGGTAATTTTCTCGTACTTCTTGTGTTTCTGTCCAAGTACTGAATCTAGTGTTGTGCTTTTGAGAAATTAGAATCTTGGCATTTCCATGCACGATTGGCCATTATCGCGGGATCAGCAGAGGTCAAATTAGAACGGGCCGTGTGATGAGCATAGGAATGAAGGGCGGTGCACGATTGCGCAACGCCCGCACGGTTAATAACAGTGGTGTTTGCCGAGCGGGTCAGTCGCAGATACCCGAGAGCAGCAGATATCATTTGAAAATCGCTCTTACGACCGGTTGCTTACTTAAAGGTTTCGCAGTGACGAGACTAACTCTTCATAAGAAAGGAGCTGATACTTACTAATTAATGGCAGCCTCCGCTGTGGTTGGGGTACTACTTGAGTGATCCGTACTCAGTGGGACCTTATATCACACATATATTCCGCATTTTTTGAATCATTCATCAGAAGTGAACGGTAGGCCGCGGGCTGCATCATTTGCAGTGACAAGCGAAAGCGCTACAAAGAAGCACATACCTCTTTTTCATCAGCCCGTCGCTCTATTCCTTTCGTGGGTAAGATGTCATTTGCAGAAGAGCAAGGCTCCGATGAAGCAGATCTCAAGTTGGACCTAGATTAAAGGAGGATCTAGAGTTTTTGCTTTTGACTTCAAGAAAGACGAAATAAACGCACCTCCGCGGTTGAGGCCATTCATTCTGAAGCATTGCCAACAAGCGCTGTTGCATTGGTATGGGGCTTCCAAGGACGGTTCGGAAGGCGGATTTTAGCTCGTTCACCTCCGCTCCGTTAGGGGAAGAACGGACATTCGAGACGGTGAGAGTGGCATGAGGAGGTGATGACATGGACGATTCTTCATCTCTATCCACGGATTCGTCGCAGGACATGGACGGAACGGGGGAGGAGCAG
The DNA here is from genome assembly GCA_963978905.1 of Trichostrongylus colubriformis. NCBI lineage: Eukaryota > Metazoa > Nematoda > Chromadorea > Rhabditida > Trichostrongylidae > Trichostrongylus > Trichostrongylus colubriformis. The sequence continues at coordinate 25,889,627 of OZ022260.1, forward strand.
TCACTCATCTGGAAATATCATTCGCTCTGAGAAAGGTAAAAAAACACAACTGAAGGCTTCTCTACTACAAAAAAATTGGGAGTGGGAATTAGAACTTCCCACGATTGGCCACCTATGGCCAGTGGACAGAGAGACGATATGCCGGAGCTATGCCAACTAGACTAAATGAGTAACTACTACTTGGGAGGAGGGGGAATGGGGGAGTGGGGAGGGGGTGCAGTCTAAAGAATGTGAGAAAGATCTTTCACTCAGTCATGGGGAAGAGTTTCGAAAGAAAGCCTAACACACATTTCCTAGGCTGGACTTTCCTTTAGTAATCAGCTTCATTATTAGGTTGTAAGGAAAGTTTTGGCCGGTTTTTGAAATTTCAACTTCGAGAGATCATAACTCGGCTCAGAGTGCATCTTTTCTCACAGAGTGAGCACCATTAGATTCGCCACACTCTTGGCAACACTATGCATACCTACACATCTCAATTTGATAAAGGGCTGATAATTTATATTGCGCGAAATGAAAAAAAGTCGACTTCAAATCGCCACTCTTTCTGAACACACTGCTACTGAAGGAGCTGGCCAGATGTTTTGGGAAGTGGGGCATAGTTAGCGCTAGATCTGATGAACATGATAGACGAGTAAGGGCCTCACCCTGCAACTGCTTCAATTAGTGGAAGAGGATTTGTGAAAAATGCGCTTGCGCATGACTGCCGTGGGGGGTCCCGCGGCACCCATTTTTTTGGATTTTTCCAAATCAAGGCCACTTGAGGTGGTCAGCTAAGGTTGTTTGTTGAGGGCCAATACTTGTGGATATCCCCTGCAAATATGGACGCTCATCGCCTTCTGCCGTTTTAGTTAAAGCGATTTGATCAATTGAAAATTCGAGCAGCTCGTCCTCATTTCTGCACTTCTGAAACCGGAGACAATGTGTTCCATCCAGTGATACACCCCCTCCTCTTGCAGTATTCACATTTGTGGTCACCTTCGCTGGGACTCGGCTAAACAAGAACTCTTGAAGTGAAGTCATCTTAAAAGTGCCATTTTCGCAGCACTTTAAAACTTCCCTAATAAATTGAAAACCTTGTGGCATTCCAAATAAAACATATATTCTGAAAGAGCAACTTTTTCTCTATCTAACGAGCACAATATGTCAGCTGATTCATGTTGACGCGCTCTGATATTTAAATTTATCTTGTGATTGCGAAAAAGCGGCCAGAACTTTCCTTACAACCTAATAGAAAGCTTCCAATAGCCAAGCATCAAAAGGCACGGCTGAGCGACTGGCCATAGGTGGAACGAGAACGAGAAACATGAGAGCGGCCACCTGAAGAGTGCCATGCGACTACAATTGGGCGCGCCCGCTCGGACCAACACGGCCATCATCGCGGGGGTCAGCAGAGGTCAAGTTTGAACGGGCCATGTGGTGAGTATAGGAATGAAGGCGCGGTGCACGATTGCGCAATGCCCGCACGGTTAATCACACTGGTGTTTGTCGAGCGAGTCAGTTGCAGACACTCAAGGGCAGCCGATGTCATTTGAAAATTGCTCTTACGAGCGATTGCTGACTTAAAGGATCTCGCACTGATGATACTATCTCCCCATAAGAAAGGAGCTCATAACTAACTGATGGCAGTCCCCGCTGTAGTTGCCGGTTGCAAGTTTCCAATGGCGCCTTGAACAGATTACAGTGATTTCTAGACCGCCATTGTGAATGATGGTGAAAACGTTTGCTAGCTCAAAGGAAGTATTTTGCTGATTCAAATGACTCGATTCAAAAGAGTCGTAAATCAAGAAGCAATCTTAGCAGCAGAAGAGAGCATACTTGAATTACATCGAATTCCTATCAACCAAAGTTCGAGTTCCTACATAGACTAATTGAATTTCACGCTTCCGTACTGGACCTATACAGTGGCTTGTTATTAATAGACCCATGTGTGTGAGCCATGTTCCAAAACGAACATTGACGAGAACTGCATGGATTGAGATATAGGCAGTATACGAATGAAGGGTGCTTTTGTGTAGAGGCTACCGTTCAATTAGATGTCAAATAAGTGTTGTTCAAGACGGAGCAGATTTGCCCCAGCACAGTGGTTTTGTGATCACACTGCCGATCAAAGCCCGCCATGTAAAGCGACTCTTTCAACCATCAAATATTACAACAATTGCCTCAGGGGTCATTAACTCTCAACTGCTCCCCAGCTAGTCCACATAAGTTCATTACTGGTTCTGAGTTAAACTCATAGGCAATTTCTGCTCGTTCATTCTGACCAGGAAGGCAAGCCAAGGAACAGTGGAAAATCTTGCCCCCACCGCTCGTGGTTGGATCTCTAATCGAATTCGTGCATGATTCCGTCCTCCCAAATTCCGGTGGAGTGGCGCTCGTGTCACCTTGAAAATAAAATATTGAGCAATGTTAATAATTCGTTGCTTTTGCCTGGCGATTTTTGGTGTTTCCGTTTTCTTAGTACACTAGCACCCACAATTTGTTCGCTGATAAAGGACACTGCAATCATTAACCAGTGCATGGCGTATCTCATGCGCTCTGATCATTGAAACTCCCCTTCACCCACATCGCGAAAAAGCAAGTATCGAGAAGGGTAAGATACCTATTGATCCGTAGCCCGGCTACTCGCTCAGTCAATAGAGCTGCATACTTTGGGGAGAAAGTCAAGTCTCCATCGACGAACCTTGACAGGGGGTTGTATTTAGTCCGCTGGAAGGGGGGGGGGGTGAGTTAGTAACGTTGAGGTATACAGTGATCAACGGAATTTCTCAGGCTGAGGGTATACAGTGCAAAGTGGGGATGTGATAAAACCAACTAACTGGGTTCAAATCCAAAACTGACACTTTGATTCAATCTTTGCCTCGCACCGTGCTGGAAGCACCCACGCTCTGCTGGCGCAAAGTATGAACGCAGCCTAAAAATGGCTAGAGATGTGCTGGTGCTATCCTGGGGCCGTATGCTATGCTCTCCCGGCCGGGAAGACGTCCCTCGCTGAGCGAGATTCCCGGCCGGGGACCCTTCCCGCCCGGGTATGCCATGCTGCCGGGGGCTTCTCGGGGAGGAGAAGACGCAGGGTTGCAATGGCGCGTAATTTCGATAGACCTTTTTTGTAACCGTGTGTCAGGCAAGTGATAGCTGAGCTCACAACTCCACACTGTCCAACCATTATAACCACAGTAATTTCAGAATAAGCGAAACAATCATTTTGACTGAAACTCCTTACGAATTGGTATTTGATAGTGCCGCAATAGATCATCTACAAGTGCCAGGGTAGTTTGCGCGACAAGTGATTTGAACCAAATCCTATCAAACAATGTAGCACTGATCTGATTATGAACTATATCAACACTGAGAAAGAATAGAGTACCAAATATCCTCAAATAGAGTACTGAATATGCTTGTATTTCGATTTTTTCATGAGGTTTTGCTCAGTGGCGCCAAATTAAAAATTTTGCGATTAGAACCACAACATGATGCCTAAAACTTTACCAACAAACACGACCAAATTGCCATCAGGAAATGAAAAGAAGACACGCAAAGCACGCGAATCTTTAGAACGTCGAGTGACCACATCTTCCCTCGACACATGCAAGACCTAGAACTAAAATCAGAACAAAAGGCGAGCGCTATGGTTCAAAAGGACCGTTATACAGAAGTCTTCCTCTGATCACTTTCGAAAATAGTGTGCGCTGGTAAATGCTTCGCTCTGCGGGGACAGGATTACTGTATCCGCGACGCTACCCGACCTCATGCCGGTCGGGACGAATCCCCGAGACAAGTGGTTGCGGACACGTAGTATACGCCGTCGGGGACCCATCCACTGCCGGGAGAGAATAGCATGCGGCCCCTGATGAAGGGACGGGCGCTTTAGAGAACGCTGATCACCTATACATTGATATTGCCATGGTGTTTCAGGATGCCCTCAACTATTGGTCTATAGTAATTCTATAGAACCAATAGCTAAGCAACGGTAAGAACATCCACAAAACATTCCCCCGCAACTGTTCATGCAGCCGTAGTTGCCTGGATATTCTGATGTGCGCCTCAATTCGAATTGCATTTTTTGTCTTGTCGCGTTTGCTTTCCGGCATGATCCGGCATTAGCACAGCGTTTAGCGTGGTAGCGTGATGAACCGTAAGCTTGGTAAGTCTAGTGAAGAACTCTTTGATTTTCGAGCATTCGAATTCAACGGATTTTTTGATGAATTTTACAAATCCAACGGTATTGGTTGGGGGCAAGATTTCGTTACATAACACTGGTTGGAGCCTGTTGAATAGTAGATCCCTGCTGTATTATAAATGGCATCCATTATTTTCATTGCAAATCACGACAGCAGAGTGGCACATGGTGCCGTGTTGGTGCGCATTTGGAGTGGAAATCAGACATGTCCAGGCTCTGAGTGCGAATATGGTATTCGGCAGTTGCGTTAACTCGATACTGCACACTGGTGCTGAAGGCGTCGGTTGTTCAGTTCGTTCCGTGATACTTCTGTTTTCCAGAATTCGTCTTTTTCGTGATCTTGGTCGTTAACCACACTGCACTCATAATTATTGTAATAGCAAGATGACACAACGCAGTAGCTGTAGGGATGGCTTCGGCTGGTCAACAGCGAGGATTTCCGGTGGCACGTTAATTATACCGCTAGAGCACCATTTAATAGAAGAGTTCTGGATTTCCATGGCTGGACTAATAATTACGGATAGCACTGCCAAACTGTCAAAGATAGATCGATGTTAATACATTAGTATGGCTCGAATCAGCGTCCATACTTCGAAATAGTCATGGGCACGCGTTTTTGAGGCGCGAAGAGGATTATATCGTGATTCTACCGTATTCTACCATTCGGCTGCTTCGGTCTTTTTGCCTTCTTTGGGCAGATACTGGTCGGTCTTTGTTTGAAGTCTTCGTCAGTTTCATCAGGACTTTTGGATAAACGCGTATCTCGAGAGGATAAGTCGCGTTCAGTGGTCTGTGAATAGTATTGTGGCTTGGCATCACTATTATTGCAGATCTAATCAGACCACCACCTGAATGATTATATCTGCAATCTCGCCATAGGGCCAACCTCCCTTGAGATTAATTCCTGTTTGATCAATTCTATCTCACCAATTTCCGAACAAGATCTTTGTAGATGCCTAGCTCGCTTCCATTGCTGCTATCGAGCTATTTTTCTCTGACTTGTTCTTACAGTTCCTATAATCGTCTCTGATCTCATAGTATAATCTGTGGAGGGCCTCTCTTCCCTCTCTGGTCAGGGGGATGCCGTTCTCTAACGGTGCTATAGCGGACATTTATCATAGTTCTCCTCGTCTGCCGTTGCACTCTACGCTGACAGTATACTCTTTGTATCTACTAACTAAATTCTTACGCGTCGTTACGCTTGATACGATCAGTCTTTCATAAATTGTAGAAAATTTCCATCAATAATTTCTATTGCCTCGTTTTTTTAAAGGTAGTTCTACGTTTCTTTTTTGTATGGAGTCAGTTCTGTACTAACGTAGTTCCCCTGGTTATGTGTGAAAAAGGTTGATGTGCAAGTATTGATTACGGAGGCACTACGTTTATCCCACGGTTTGGAAGAAATATTCTATGCTTAAAAGGAGTAGAGTGACAACAACGAGGTAAGCTTACCAGACCCTTTTAACAAACGGCTCCTACAGTGATCAGGTTTTCGAGGCAGGACACTCACACGCTATTCCACGCCCACCTTCAAGGTTTGAACGCAGGAACGCTGCGTCATTGAGCAATTAAATGAAGGAGTTCTGTTGAGAACTGCGGTTCTTTGATGAATCTTAAGTTGAAAACACGCTCTTTGATGAATTATGTCAAGGACAGCGGTGTTTATTGATGAACTATGTTAAGAACACTGGTTTTCTTTGATTAGAGGTAGGAGTTTAGTAGGTTCAAAACTGGATAAGTATCTCGTTGTGTTCAACTTAAAGACAGCATTAGGGGTAATGTGGTAATGGAGAAATCCCTCCAGGAAGTCGCTCACATGGTAGTCCTGGGCCTAAGAAGGCTATCTGTGGCGAAATCCCGGTGAAAAAGTGGCCCTCCAAGCTGTAGAAACGCCGCAAAAAGCCGCATCGCCTATTTGTCCCGCCTCTTTGATTTGTCGATCCCGCCTCCCGATGACGTAATTATCGATTGACTGGAGTGGGAGCGGCTAAGGAGATGCGGCAGGATCGAAGGTTTTGCGGCGCGCTTTCGCAGTTTTCGCTTGAAGCTCACTCAAAAAAATAGATGTTGTCGTATCTCCAAACATTCCCTTGTGTATACTTAGCAACATGCCAATGGAAAACTAGATCAGACTACTCCCCTCTTGACGGACAGCTCGTCTGCGTCGAGAATCAACATTGGAAAGGGGGTCCTACTTCTCGGGTTTTTGGCCAATTCCATCCGTTGTGTCTTCACTGTCCTGTTACTAGCCATCTCGACTTCCACATTCACTACTTATTTTACTTTTCTTCCGACTTTCCCCTAATGCTGCCTTTAATAAACTATACCCGAGTTAGTGTGACAGATTTGAAGAGTGTCCTGAAGCGTAACTTTGCAAGAGTTGTCATTTCCTCGGATCTATGGTTTTCTAAGGATCGGGTCAATCAAGGTATGAGGGAGGAACAACTTTACACCAGAGTCGGAGCTCCTCCCCCCCCCCCTAGGCTTTGGCCAAAATTCATTTCTTCTTCTCCTACATGAAGAAGCATCTGCCGAAGCATCTGTCTCAACCGCTTTAGCCTAAGCCTGGGCAGGGAAAGGAGCATCGACGTCTTACATCTCCCCCCATACTTCAATTGACTCTGAGGATCTCTGTGTAGTACTTTGTGGATGCTGGCTTTCATTTCTTTGCAGTTTCCGGATCCTATTTGTTCTGTCCATCGAAATGAAGACGTTGTTCCTTACTTTCTTTTCGCGCGCGTGCGTTTCCGAGTCCCGTATTGAAAACCCTAAGAAAGAGGCGTGGATTGGTTAGGAGCAATTTGTCAAAAACCTCCGTATCGTACTCAGACTCCTTCGGAGTGGGGCTGAGTCGATGACAGCTTCAACGGTCGATTGCAGCAACAAATGTGGTTGAGAACTTTGAGGATTCGGCGCTCCAGTGCATTTAATTGACTGCTTCCAACTGTCGCGTTAAAGGGCAAATACGCAGCTATCAAACGGGCGGCCATTCATTTCGTTTCATACTCCTTGTTACGTTTTCAGTGTGATTCTGCATGGAGCTAGTGGAAGGGTTTGATTTCTCTGAATGTTTGACAAGCGTCGTTGTTCAGTTCAACATGTCGTTGTTGCTTGAGGTGAAGATACGCGAATGGTTTCAAAGTGTAACTCGCTGGCCAAGGATCGACATCGACTGAAAATTGTTGTTTGTGAATTGTTGATGTTCTTTTTATTGGTGTAGGCATGTTGTCTCGAAATCTCGTGCTACCTCGACTGGTTGTTCATCGCTCTCTGACAACATCAACCCCTTTGACCAGTGGGCATCACATTGAGCACTGGTGGGGTCCTGAGAAAGCCGCTGGACGTGAACTCGTTGGATACGGAGTGTCGGGAGATAATGTGAGTTTCTTAGGTGTGTGTCATTTTATCAAGCGCATGCATTCTCTTTTCCTGCACTTTAGGTCTACTCTGATCGTTTGGACTATTGGTATCCGGCAATCAGGTTTCGCAAAGAGGATGATATCATCGCGCCCATTAGGAAGAAGGAACTTGGTGACTGGAAGAATCTTTCTATCGAGGACAAGAAGCTCTGTGAGTTTTTTTTTTGTTTATCGATCTCAAACTCTGGTGCTCTCTCCTTTTCGTCTTTCACATTCGTTCAGTAGCTTTTGGTTTATCGCGGCGATTTTGTATTTGAAGTAGTGGTTTACACCGGAACAGAAATTCATTTATCTTTGCACCAAACCTAAACTTCGAGTACCTATTGCATGTAATTATGTCCAGATCATACATGCCATGTCCACCATGGCGCACATGCCGTTTAGTTGCTTGTGTCAGACTACATTTTTGCGTCGGAGCTGAGGCTATTCGACGCTGGCGATCAACTTAAAAGCAGTCCTCATGGTCAACGCCTGTCATGCTTTGGCGAAGATAGCAAAAAAATCGGCACTATTCCAATACCACTCTCCCAGATACTGCGAGCTGGGTCAAAAAAAAAATTTTTCGCTGAAACTTCGCCTTGAGGGGTCATTCAGAGTGCTGATCACGATTATGATGCCTGGTTTTTGGTGTTTGCGCCAATTTGGTGCAATTGCACCATGTTGGTGCAGCTTCTCGTTTTCACCAAAATCGCTGAAATTTTGCCCTGGAGGTTATTTGGGGTGCTAATCATGAATATTGCATCCGTTTTCTCAAATAACCCCCCCCCCCCTCCCCGGAGCAAAATTTCAGCGATTTTGGTGAAAACGAGTTGCTGCACCAACACGGTGCAATTGCACCAAATTTGCGCAAACGCCAAAAACGGATGTCATATCCGTGATCAGCACCCTGAATAACTCCTAAAGGCGAAGTTCCAGCGAAAATTATTCTTTTGACCCAACTCGCGGTATCTGGGGTAGTGATAGTGGAATAGTGCCAAAGAATCTTGTCAGTCTGACGGGATATAGGATGGCGATTCAAAATCCTTTATTTCGAGGTTGTTTTGCGTTTGCGGTTTGCTTTGCTTCTCAAAAGTTTGGTCTCAAAGTCTCAAAGAGAGAGCTTGTTCCGAGACCCTGTCCTGTCATTGCCTGATTTTCACAGAATCATTACCTATTTTGCCCCGTACTAGTTTATGCGCTATTAATCACTTATATTTCTATGTGTTAGGCGTGTGCAGAATAAATGGCCAAAACGGACCCCTTTTTTTCAAAACGCCATGACTTCGCTCGGACACAGATTTATCTGCCGAAATAAAAACCACTCGAATCTACACAACCTTGTCAACGATCTGGCAAAGAAAGTATGCAATCATGATAAAATTCTGTATTGCGAAAATTAATAAAGTCAACAATGGCATTTTCAACATGCATAGTATCGGCGAATTTTTTCTGGCGCAGGTTTACATCGAGAACCCGGAAAAAGTGGTAAGCCGATGGGGATAGGTCTGGGGAATAAGGGGGGTGAGAGAGAGAGTCTCGATGCCTACCTGCATCAGTTTCTGCCGGGTGACTTGCGAAGTGTGGGGTTTTGCGTTGTTTTGCGCACCCAGCAAAAAATGATACAGTTAGGCATAGAGACCTCCCTCCACACCCCTTATTCTCCAGACCTGTCCCTGACGGATTAACATTTTTTCCGGGTTCTCGATGCATACCTGCGTCAGAAAAAATCGCCGATACTATGCACGGTAAAGTCATTCTTGAGTTAATTGATTTTCGCATTTCAGAATTTGATCGTGGCATATTTTCTCCACCAGATCGTTTGCAAAGTACTGTAGATTCCGATGAATTTTATTTCGACAAGTAAAGTTGTGTCTGAGCGAGGTTATGGCCAGTTATGTTTTGGCCATTTATTCTGCAAGCACCTAATGGATATCACTACTGATGAGCTTTCTTTTCATAAAAACTCCTTTGTCATATGCACATCGCCTTCATGCATTTGGTGGATTGGGGATCTCTATCTCATTGTATTGTCTGTTCATATCTGTCAAAAGTGCCAACCTTCACTCTGGAACTTCCTTCGCCTTTCTAGTTCCTTCTCAGTTAAAATGGTCTAACCGACACAAATAGGAGCATCATCGGGCGGTGGTTAGCCTCATGCAAAGGACCGCTCAAAGACATGAGTTAAGTTAAACTCTGAACTCTGCTGTCTGTTCTGTTCTTCGTTCGTAGCTGGTGAATATGCCCCAGAGATCAAGATGTTTCTGTTTTGGTTTCATGACTTCCATGAAGCCCATCTTTTGGTATGCAGTACGAACACTATTTAGAGGTTCTTGCTGATCTTGATAATATCTTTTACAATAATCTCCTCTTATACGAATCCGCACTGATCAAGTTTATGATATTCAATGTTTGTGGCCGCGCTTACGTTGCTTTTCCCCTTGCTCTCGGTTTTAGGGATTCGTGCTAATACTTTCCACTTTGCTGCACTAGATGCCGGTCGGTGGAAGGTTCAAAATGTTAAACTTGTTGGTTCCTTTTTTCGCCGTGCTTCAGCTGAGGCGATGTAGTAACTGCGATGGCCGGTATATCGGATATGGGACTTAAAGCAGGGAGGAAATATCAAGTAATTAATAGGTGGAGTGCGCAGTGCTACTAAGCTTTGTCATCATATTATGTTGGTGGTTTTCAGTGTACCGCTATAGTTTCAAGCAGACGCTAGCTGAGTTCGAGGCGCCCAGCGGATATTGGAAGGTGATCTCCTCTCTGTTTGTTTCACTTTTCATGTACTCTTATTCATCTCATTTTACCCACCCTCTAAGATGAAATGCTATTTGCAGGTCATTGCCTCTGGCTTCTTCTTTGTCGTCTCCCTGGCAACATTCTACAGCGTCTTCTTGAATTGTTACGGTATACTGATTTACAATTCTTCTACAAAGTTTCATTTTACATTACTTGCGGCTGCTGACAACTTTTGCAGTGTTCCCTGAAATTCCACCAACGTTCCAGAACGAGTATAAGGAAGCACAAGTTAAGAGGGCACTCGTCCTTGAAAAGGTATGTGCCTGCGGTTCCACCTCTTCTTCTGTATTAGATTTTGTTAATTATTGGTGGTGTATTCTCCTTGCAGATGTGTACGTTACTTGCATGCGTTTTTAGGGCAACTTTTTGGGAGCGCCCAAGTACTATGATTACGAGAACAAGAAGTGGAAAGCGTAAACATGTATATTAGAAGTGAGTTTTTCTCCTTATCATCTTTTCGAGTCATTACTTGCGAATATGCCAAACTTGTTACTTCAAGTTTTGTGAGACCTATGACCCCAGCGTATAATAGTGGTTTAGAGTCGTTTCTCAATTTTTTCGTTGAGTTTTATAAAGGAGGAAACGGAGTCTGCTTAACTCGAAATTCATGTCTCGCGTTGCGGCGAAGCCGGGATCCTGATTTTACAAGTGATGTTGGGGGTGCTAAGGGAACCGCAGCAGTGGTGGACCGAAAGTGGTAGCAGCTGATGAGCTCAGAAAGGAATGTCACCAAAGCTGTTTCGCCTTTCGCGTCGACCCATAGATGGTTCATAGGTGTTGGCGGGGTGGAACGGGGACTTTAATGGAGAGTGACCCGCACTGATATCGGTTGATAATATTTGATAAGGAGCGAAAAAAGGGCGGAGTCGTCAAACCCGGTTCGCTTTTTACATTGATCCTGAAGCGTTCATACTCACAGATCTGTGGTGGAGTGGGACGGGGACATTAATGGTGAGGGATCCAGGATAACGGTTGGTAAGATTAGATAAGGAGCGTCAAAGGCAAATGTCTCGATATCTGTTTCTTCTCTCAACAGATAGTGGAGTGTCCAAACTCATAGTTATCATAGGAGGTGGTATGGATTGAATCTGATTACGACTACTTAGCGCTGATAAGAGCTGTAGAAGTGGGTTGTGCAAAATCCAGTACACCGCTGAGTACTACGTATACACGCCGCTACAATAAAAGCGTCTGGTGATCAATGCTATTGGGTGAACATATTTTATGTTCTGATATCAATTGCCGATATATTGACTAAATTGCCTAGTGTGTCAATAATGACGGCGTCTTTTGATGCTGCGTTTTACATTTCATGATCAGGATATGTATGTGATAGTAAGGCAAGTAAATCATTTCCTGATGCAGTACTAGCAACAATACTGGATATTGACCGCTAGGCTATGTGGTGTTCGAAATAGTGGTGCATGTGTACAAAAACGATAAGCATAGATAACTGGCATACGGATCTACTAACAACATGAAAGGATTAGATGCCCATTGAGTAAAAAATTAGCTCCCAATCGAAGCGATCGAACAAAACCATCGATCTCTGAACTATCCGAATTCCCAGTAGTGACCACTCCAACCAAAGTGTCAGACGATTAGTGGATAAACACATTTCATTCTTAATACATTTACATTGATAGTCAATATCATTGTAACAAAGGTATCGACCGCTAAGTCATGTAGACCTCCGATAAGTGGTGACCTTCTTGAAAGCGATATGGTAAGTGAACAGATTATCGATGAACACTACAAGCAATAAACTTCCGGCGACTGAACGTACTTTGTTATCCGGTAGAAATAAACGGAAACCTACGACTGTTAAACCAAGAGAAATTCCAAATAGGGACAGGCCTATGTAGGGAGACCAGTTGAGCAAGCGCTCAGTGCTCATCGCTATGAAGTCATGCGATATGGACTTCTTCGCTGTGGTTGATCACTATCATCGCGTTATTTGAGCAGTACTGTGCGATAGCCCAACTGGTCAAGTGTAATTCCACAACTTACCAGTTTTTATTTCAGATAGCTTCGTCGCGCTTCATTCTCTCTCTGCGGTCGGATCAGTTCCTATTCTTTCATTAATTAGCCGTAGATGGATTATTGTATCAATTGCTCTGGTCTGATTTCTGGAGAGAAGCACGCGTGTAAATGTTCATTACTGTTTTTTACTGCGCAACGACGAGAATCCTCTGGCGCAATTCTTCTAGCTTTCAGCACAAGTTCGATGCATTGACATCTGCAGCTGAAATTAATAGCTGCTATTCCATATATGGACAAAATTTCATGAAAATCAAACAAAAACTAACTGATTTAGCATTAAAAACATTTTCCTCTCCTAGCTGATAGAAGTATCAAGTTGGTCTTGTTAAAGGAACCGGAAGGGGTCCAAAGCAAGAGGAAGATGCAAAGAAATGAGCATTTTGTAACGGGCACTGAAGACTAGAAGCGATAATCGGTGAAAAAATCCGGTTTAAAAAGCGCGATGCTACGGCGTGTATTCGCATCCCATTCGCATCAACACACTGACTTTCCGAGTTGTCCGCTGTAGGAGACGGGCCGCGGGCCAGCGTTAGTTGTAGCACCTGACTCCCAGCGCAGTGGAGTGGTCATTCCCAACTACATAAGTATTCATGTAAGTACTAGAAACAAGACAAGAAAGAGCAAAGGAAAAAGTAAAAGGAAAAAACAACTTTATAATAGAAACATCTCCTCTTGGCACCACGCCAAGGCGTCAAATTGGCGACTTTGTGCAGTGGCGGCCTCTTAAACTCGTCCGAACTACCTGATCTACCGTAGACCAAAATTACCCCCTTCCGGTGTCTTTAACCCTACACATCCACGGACTTCCACATGCACTTGATAACTTTTTCAACGTCTTAATTAACACATTGGCGACATTGCGTCTCAATGCTAGGACGCACGTTTTCTGCCACGTGGGACAATGCGTCCCAATGGTGGGACGAAAATTACTTTTTCCAACTGGTTTGAAGTTCACAACTAATTAATTTTGATCAACATGCACAAGGGTATCTAGGGTTATAACAGTACACTTCTTCTATCTTTTGAACAAACTTTTTTTTTCATACTTTGTATCGTCATCCAGCACAGGTATGTTATCATCGCTGTCGACCAACAGATCGTTGAAACTAGCATTCAGCTCTGTGAAGTTGTCGCAGGAATCCATAGTCATTTAGGAGATTTGTGGCCCTTCAATTCTTAGTCAAGATATTGATACTTGCGAGAAGTCGACTTTTTTGAAATGCCCATCACCTGCTTAGAGGAACCGGAAGGGGGTCCGAAACAAGAGGAAGATGCAAAGAAATGATTATTTTGTAAAGAACACTCAAGGTTAGAAGCGATAGTAGGCGAAAAAACCCGGAGTCAAAAGCGCGACGCTGCGGTGTGTATTCGTATCCCATTCGCATCTTCGCATCCATTCCGAGTTGTCGGGTGTGTGGCCTTTGACTCGTCCGGACTGGCACGCGGTAATTTGCGCGGCGACGCGGCCGACCTCGGCGTCGTTGGTTGGGGCGCAAACATGTTATAACGGGTAAAGGCTAAAGTGGTCAGAAATTTTTTGGACACAAGCTTCTCCTTCTTTTCTGTAGTAATTATAGGATGAGCTTTTCTTGTGTAACACTTCTATTTGATTAATACCCTCATATTACCAGCAAATCACTTATTCTTCTTTTTGGGAGCATCGTTTTGAAAGTTCGATGACAATGTGGTGAAATCCGCTTCTTTCCTATTTTTTGATGACATTACATGCAAGTATATTTGAGTACATACAAAGTGTTCATCACTTCAGCAACGGAAAAGAAATTAAGTATATTGCATCATATGGACATAATGATCGACAAAGTTACTTAGAATTGAGAGAGGTAGGGAATGAAGTAATCAAGCAACATTACATGCTTGTGAACAGTTTAGCACGGCTTTACTGTAGGTGCACTTTTTGACCAACACCAAAAGGAAAAAAGCAAATTTTATCACATTGTCATCAAACTTTTCAATTCCAGTTTCTGATGAGAATAATCCAAGTGAGAATATAAGAACGTTACGAATACGAACATCACACTCGGGGGCTCAACTTACAAACACTGATGAGAGGAAGGAAAAGCCCTTTCTCGTCGAAACCCCGTTGGTATCTTGATCTCAATAAGCACGACTGAGAATTCACGCTGCAGTCAAAGACGCCGCGGAGAGACGCGGTGTCGCGCACTTTGCCGCGCAAATCGTCGCGTGCCAGCCCGGACGAGCCAAACGCCCGTCTCCCCCGAGTTGTCCGCTGTAGGAGACGGGCCGTAGGCCAACGTTAGTTGTAGCACCTGACTCCCAGCGCAGTGGAGTGGCCATTCCTAACTACATTAGCATTCATGTAAGTACATCTAGAAACAATATAAGAAAGAATCAAGTAAAAAGTAAAGGAAAGAACAAATTTATAATAGAAACATCTTCTTTTGACACCATGCCAAGGCGTCAAATTGGCGAGTTTGTGCAATGGCGGCCACTTAAACTCGTCCACACTACGTCTGTTCTACCGTAAGCCAAAATTACCCCCTTCTGGTGTCTTTGAGCAATTCCCATCATTGCCATGCAGTTATCCCTTATTCAAGTTCTCGAGGGGTATCTAAAGTTTCGCAGCGCTCACTACTTTGTATTAGCGCTCAAGGTACGCGCGAAATTCAGCGGGTTTGGAAAAGTGATATCAAAAACCCCAATGCTGGAACGCAATTCTCGGCATAGGCGAGCACGCGATGTCCCACGTAGCGTGAAAAAACGCGCGGTCGCCAACGTGTTATAAGACACCGCACCTTACGGTTCGAAGTAGCTGTGGAGCGACTCACATTCCTCCAATGTTGCAGTTCCATTTGGGAAGGACCTGATGTTACATTAGCAGTACGTAGAGGTCGTCCCCCTTTCGCCATATACCCTCAAGTTTGCCTCCATTTCTTCATTCTTTTATTTGAAAATTACATCAAAAGTTACACATCCTAGTTCTAGGTCAGTAATACGGTACTCTATCCCTTTTTACATCCACGTCGATGCGGCATGAACAGGATCTTAGCCCCTCTTGTGGCCGCTCTACATCGTCAGTGTGACGCGCCTTTTCTGCGTGCAGCATGGATCTACCACACATTCCGCTGTGCTCGACACCCGCCCTTTTTTACTTGAGCTCTGGAAAGTAAAAGATATTCCATGTCATTAGGGTCACCAGGGCAATGCGAAATTAGGCACACATCGCGATTCATGCGATTCTCTTGTTTACAGGCCAAGTTACTCATTTCCACAAAACAGTGAGGGTGAATCACTTAGTTGAAGGGAACTATGCCTTGAAAGCATAAATCATCTGAAACACCAATTCGTCTTCAGTTCATGCATTTATTACTTTCCTTATCGATAGAGACTGCTTGGAGCTACGTACATGGCACTTAATAGAGAGCATCAGCTTCGGAATTAGATTGGGCGAAAACGAACAAATACTGATCGATTGTTCATATGAGTGGATAGACGAGAAAATTAAGAATCGCTCAGATTGGGCGAAGGTAAAAAGGAAATAGTTTTCAACTCTTTTTGACTTTGCTCAATCCACAGACATCTAAATCACCAACTGTGTAAGATACATCAGTAGCTAACGCAAACTGAGATGTGTGAATTTCCATTCAACCGGTCTCCAATCAGTTTGCTTCGTTAGTGATAATGGTAAGAAGCAGAACTGTAGGCAGCTTCAACTGGCGAACACTGATGTGAGCTGAAACGAATGGTGAAATAGGTCGCACTGTAAACCACTACTCAGTCGCACATCATGAGCTTCTTTGGCTCCTCACGTTTCCTAGCTGTCGATTTCTCGACCATTTGTCCATAGCGTCCTTCCAAATACAACAAAGCACTAGGTGTTGTACATTGATCTGGTTCGAAAAAAAAAATCCAGCGATCAAGATAGTGCTCCGCGAGCTGGTCAAGGTGGTGCTCCGGTTCGAAAAACTTGCTTCCTCTCAAAAATTTTGAGCAGACAGGTGATGTATTTATTTGGCACAATTGACTGGTTTCAATGACTAATAAAAGCAATATTTTACATAAAAGAAAGAGCAGGTCACTGAAGGTAACCATCGAAATTATGCACATTCTACCCCACTCTTGCCTCCGACACAGGGGAGGGCTAAGGGTACTGGAGGACACTCCACTCACCTCTCATAGTGGAGCTCACATCAAAAAAGAACAAATGAAATTGAACGTTAGCTTTCTCAATAGGGACAATTTAGAAATGGAGGAAAAAAATCTTCGACTGCTCGATGTATCGACTATATACAATCCCCTCCAAGTGACAAGCAAACTCGTCGCCTAAGTGAAAAGAGATATTACAAAATTTGTTGAGAGAAACAATGGTTAATAAATCAAAGATTGATGAAATTAGTTCGAGAAGAGGATATTTGTAGAGATAGACTCTCAAAAGGACTTTTCGGGCAATCACTGGGATCATTCAAGAGTGCGAGTGGTTTCAGCCCTCGAATTTTACCAACCAGTCCGCCAGAAGAAATCGACGATCGGCTACGTTCAGACATGAGACAGCTGTCTGATGCCGAAGCATGAATCTGAAAATGGGACCATACTTTTACAAACAGAGAGCTGCGAGAAATGCGAACATATAAGAGATACTTGATGAAGAATGACCTGCGGAGTGGGAATAGTTGCGGATTTAGTATAAATCTCATCTCGAGAATCTGAGACTGATTCGGGCACTGGGCAATCGCTATCAATCTCAAAATCAACCAGCGCTGGTTGAGCTAGCTCCGGTTTAGGTACTGTGCTCCTGTCTTCCTTGTTGACTGAAAAATCGAACTGAGGATAAAAACAAGTATGATAAAGAGGAGGAAAAAGATACGTTGATGCATGCGCGCGGAAAGTGCTGCAACAGCTTGCGGACGGCGTGTATGTATTCTGAATGCGGCAGTTACCGAGGCTAGAGCTTTTCTAAAATTTTGGATAAACATTTTGGTCTTCGAAAGACAATCCAGTGATGGTTGCTGTGTCGAAATTACCAACTTTGCAGTATTGCCAGATCTTGGAAGCGGAAGCCGCTCGAGCCGTCGAACGGGAATGTTCTTCCCAATGCATAAGTTGATAGTGACGCTGATCTGAATAAGAAGAAGACTAGTGCAGCTCGCTCATGAGATCGCCTCCTGCCCTAGTGCGATGGCCAGCATCGATAATCAATGCCGTTTTGACAGCGATAATTGGTCACAAACAGTCCTTAATCATAGTATTCTGCCCAACCCTCTCCCACCTGTCTTCTTCCCTTCGAAAGCACCATGATTTCCATTTTCCGATTGTTGGATAAAAAACTAGAATCGACTCAGTAACGGCTGAAGACCCAAAAATGAGGCCTCCTTCCTAGCTTATTTCCATCACATGTTTCCGCACACGCTTCATTACTGGTGGGGGATTGGAGAGGTGCAGGTTCGGCACTGGCCGAATCTAGCCAAAGCAAGCCGCTAGTTTTCCCACAACTCTGTCGTTACTAGGCCATCAGCACCACCGTGAGGTGATGATAAGGTGTGCCACACAGTCCCTCGAGCCCCAAGACTTCATTTATAGCGAATTCATGATAAAAATGGCTACACACACACGCGAATACCCTTGACCACTCTTAATGCCTTCGACTACTTCTAATTCTTGTTGTGGTTCGTACCTGCTCAGCAATGGATTCAGTGTACTCGGCAGCCTCTTCTATAGTTCTCAGTCGGATGGCGACATTGTTGAACACTCGTGTTTTTCCAGCTCGCCACATCCAGCTGTCCTCATGACATGTTAGTCTCAAGTAAAAACGACCAGTTCGAGATGATCGACCAACCTGAAAGAATTAACTTGGTAAGAGTTCGAGCCTACATGAATCGTCTCACCTCCAACGAAGTAACATCGTCGAGTGGTACAATTCTAACCTCTTCCAGTTTTTCGAAGTCATCATCATATACAGCGATGTACAGTTTGTTCCTGAAAGGATCGATAAGAATAGTATTCGTTGGAAGATTAGTAACCAAACCTTGTAAGAAGCAAGATCGTGTCAATCGCATCTGCACTTTGCTGCGAGCTACATAAAGCCCAGCCTCCTGAAAATGGGAAACTGTCCTGGAATACTTGCTAAAGCCAAAATTGACCGACCAACAACCACTTCTCCTTCTGGTAGAAGAAAATGCACAGTTTCAGCTACCAGTCGACACACATTTTCGTCTTCCTCCGACTCGGAATCCGAATCTGCCATTGATTCGGAGCCTAAGCATAAAAACCTAGCAGCTTGAGTATCTTGATTGACTGCACTCAAGAGCCCACACCAACCTTGATCTTTATTGTCTAGTAGAACATTGATAGCCTTTTGTCGACTAGAATCTCTTACATGAGATAGATAGTACCGAGATGCACTATTATACCCATCTCGCATGATACCAGCTAGTCTCCTTTCTCCACTCCTTGTCACATCTCCTTTCAATGCCGCAGTACCGGCATACTGTAACAGCGAAAATGCACAGGCACAAAAACCGTACTACGGACAAACCTGGGTAGAAATCGCATCTCCATTATCAGCCCACATGTGTTGAAGTAGAGTAACTAGAGTTTCTGGCGGCTCACAAAGTGGGCCAAACAGCCCCAATCGTTGGGCTTGACGCATGCAGACCCATTGAGATATGGCACCCTTAAATTAAAGAAAGCGTTAGAGGCAATTTCGGCCGCATGCGCAATAGAAACGTCGAAGTGCTTCGTAGCGCAACAGTGCAAAAAAAGAAATGAAACGGTCAAAAAGCCACGAAATAGAGCCCCACAATGCAGAGCACGTTTTCACGCCCCCTGCATCTACAGCCGCTTGTTGAAGGGAGATGATGCAAACGGCAAGAGCAACTAATCCAGCCAGTCATTAACGCTGCCCCGCCCTTCACTGCCACTTGGGCATCGGAAAGCGTACGACCGAAAAAGAAACAAACGCGGCTACAATGATCAATAAAAAGGCGCGCTTCCCACAACGAGTTAAAGGCACACCACGTGATAATCACATTAGACTTACTTTGTTGGGGCGAGTAGGTCCTTGGATAACTGCTTAGGCCGTACGTTTATTACGACTGTACGGTGCACTCTCACGGTATTGTGCCTGCTTGCAGACACCAAGCCACGCTCACCCAAGCAAATCACATCCGGCCTTAGACGAACGACTTTCCAATATGGAAGCTGGCTTCGGCATCGAAATGGCTGTTTCGTTCGGTTATCTTCTTATAACCAGTTTCCTTTTCCACGAGAGCGCCACGTTGTAAATCTGTTCGTCGAAGGCTAGGTATGGCTCAACCGAGTGGGCGTAGCCCGATTGTGGTCAAGCGAGTACAACTCCGTGAGGGTGCACCGTGAAGCCGCAATAAAGCAGTTATCCAGGAACCTTCTTGCCCAAAAAAGTAAGTCACTCATCTGATTATCGCGTGGTGTGCTTTTACGCCTCAGTTATACCTTCAAAACTCGCCATCTCAATCATACTAACTTCCCAGTTCTGACTCATTTCATTACCCCTGACTAAATTTGGGGCGGAGGTAGTGTGGTGACAAGTGGCAGAGGCTCTCCCACTGTTATGGTGCGGGATGAGATCATTCTCCAACACCCTCGCACGCCAACCACGTCTTCCATCCCTGCGGGGTCGGTGGATAGGTAAGACTTGTCTGCAGGATAAAAGCACTGACTTGAACGGCTGGACCCTGCAAGTTAGTGTATAGGCCGAATCGCATTCAACTGACACCACGACTCTGAACAGTACTAGAATGCATGACGCGTGCCACAGAAGGATCTAAAACGCCAAAAACTTCAGCCTTCAGCCTTCAGTGGGGAATTTAACATAATCCAATCATTCAGGGTAGATGTGAAACATATGTAGATTTCAGTGGTAACTTACTTGCACAACATTTGTCCGATCAAGACAGTCTACACAGTTGGTACGCACTATACCTTTTTGAGTTTTAACAATTTCACCTGAACCATTAGTCATTAGTACTGAAAACATCCTGTCAAGCACAATTATTGTAGATCAAAATACCTGTCCTATCTACCCAGCAGTACCCAATTTGTGTTAGCAAATCCTCCAACTGATTAACAAGGTCATTGATCTAAACAACATACCAATGCCTAAGGCAAAACACTCGAAATACAGAAGTCAACAAACCTTATCAAACTTGAGACCTCGACAATGACGATGCAAATCGAATGATACAAGGTACAAATCCGGACAATCCATCTTGACAGCATGCTTATAACAAAAGATATAAAGGAGAGTATGATGTGAATACGGCGACAGCAAAAGTGAACTGCAAAAAGCCTCAGAAGGCAGAAGATGTCCGATTTATAAACGAGGTCTGATTGTGAGTCAAAAAATGTTCTTTTCTCCACTGAATCCTGTTTATGTAGAAATGAAGGCTCGATTAGTATTTTTATTGGTGACGTTTCGGGCATAAGCCCTTCTTCAGATCAGCTGAAAACTATTACTAACAACATCACAACATGAGTGCAATGATACTAAACAATCAAAAACTACCAACCAAGTCCTAAAGCGCGATAGTGTGACGCTACTGTTTAGGACGGGAAGGGAGGGCGGGGGACGGTTCTTAGAGATGTCGACTAGAAATGACGGAGGGGATAGCATATCCTTTATATAGGCAAGGATAGTGACAGATCTTCATTTTGTCATGTAAGTCACCAATCCTCACATATCACGTTGTTTACATTGCTATCAACCTCATTGCCATCTTCATTTCCTCCCTACCGTTGATTGGTGGTTTGCACTGTTTTATTTCCATTGCTTCCCTTATCTTCCTTTCGACTGGATCTATTAGGTTTCTCTGAACAATGAAGACCCGTAGCTGTGGCGGTACTTCTTGGGCGTGCTTGAGTGTGCGGTGTTTCGAGAATGGATTCTCTAGATAGCTTTGAGGGCTACGCAGGGCTCTTATATGTTCTTCCATTCTTTTATAGAGAGGTCTTCCTGTCTCTCCTATATAGAAATCATGACAAGAGCGGCATTCTACTTTATATACAACACCCTTCAGCTGGCACACCTCGTGGTCAGTCGTACAGATCGTGCAGTTTGATCTTCCACACTGATTCTCATAAGGTCGTGATGATGTCAAAATGCGTCGTAATGTAGGAGGTGGCCGGAACACCAAATTTACTGGAAGTCCCGACCGCTTCACAACGCGGTTGACATCAAACGCAAAGGGATCAGTGATGAAAGGTAGAACCAGAGGAGAACCACAAGGTGATCGCCATGGTCTCCAGCCACGATCTTGTTGCCGCCTATATCCATTCCGCCGCAATATTTCGCTCACTTCTGTCTCCACCACGTCGGAGTTCACCGTGGTCAGCTCGTATGATGTAGTTCATGTGGCGAATGACGTTCGCCTTCATGTACTGAGGATGGCAACTTCGTGCGTGAATAATTATGTTGTGAGATGCCGGTTTCCTGTACCACATGCTGATAACGTGACCATCGGAAATCTTGATCTTCGTGTTCAGGAAAGGTAAATAACCATCTTCTGATGGCTCCTCAGCCGTAAATTTTATGGACTCGCACCGTGAATTGAGTTTCCCGAATGTATTCCGTAGTGCTGTTCGTGATCTGCCGACAATGAATATGTCATCGATATATCGACCAAAATACAGCACTCCTGTCGACAATGCTGACCGTTCAATGCTATCCATGAAAATTATCGCCAGTAACGGTGCCAGTCTACTTCCCATAGCCAATCCTGCGGTCTGCTTGTAGTACCGATTTCGAAATTGGAATATGTTCACGTCCACTACGTTTCGGAGAAGCTCTTCAATCTCTTCGACACATAGACCAAACAGCTGTAGGTGATGATAGTGCAGACGTAGAAGGTGTACACAAGCCTCTACAGCTCTTTGGATGTCAACATTCGTATACAGTGCCACAACGTCAAAGCTTTGATATTGTAGACGAGGTTCACCGTTGAAATTGCACTGTCTCAACTGCTCCAGGAATTGGTTCACATTCTTCAGATGATGCGGAACATATGAAAGCAGTAGGGAGAAATGAAGATGGCAATGAGGTTGATAGCAATGTAAACAACGTGATATGTGAGAATTGGTGACTTACACGACAAAATGAAGATCTGTCACTATCCTGGCCTATATAAAGGATATGCTATCCCCTCCGTCATTTCTAGTCGACATCTCTAACCAGGAAGGGCTTTTTACTTCCCATGGAACTTCGAATAGGGACCCCTACAGATCGATAGGGCTTCGAACGCTCATTACAAATGTGAAAACCAAAAGTGCTACGGGCTGTTCGGAAGCGAGTTAGGAGGGGTCAAAGTTCGCATGCGAAGACTCATCGATGGGGGACTCTGCTAGTGGTGACTCGTCAACGCGGCTAATCATGTATTTCACAACAGCCACGTTGGCTCAAAGGTAGTGATCCTCGTCTCCAGGCGTGGGGTGCTGGGTATGCTCCCCGCCTGTTGAGCCTTTTTGCGTTTTGTGTTTCATGGCCAGAAAATGCTTTTCTTTCACTTCTGAACGTTTCCTTGTACTGGTACCTATCACACCCATCATTTACTCTGCCACTTTATTTATAACTACTAACAATACTTACAAGGGAAGCACATCAGGTCGAAGAGACTCCCATACCACTCGAATTAGGCGTTGTTGCGTAAAAAGATTATGATATTCGCGCACAGGGGGTCAAATTAGCCCTCTGTGCAAATTTTCAGCCGAATCCAGTTTTTGGTCCAACTTAGGAAAATTAGGGGTGGCTAGGGGGTAAACTGGTAATTTTTTGAATTTTCTTCTACAAAAAATCCTGGAACCTGAACATAATCACCTACACATACCTGTTACACTTGCCCATCGCACTGAACGTACGAAACAAGCGTCGAATAAGAGCATTTGCTCGGCAAGAGTCAACGCCTTCTCCACTGTTCATTGTGCTGCCACCCAACAGATCGTGAATTTTTGCGAAATTTGGTCAAATTCTCGAATTGGCTAAAAGCTCGTCTCCTAGGGTAACTTGATTACCTCAAGACGAAAATCATACTGGTTTTGCACGAGAACGACTGGCTCGCGCGTTATGGGCTTCCGAACGCACCATGTAATAATATTAGGCATTCAGGTAAACGTGTAGACAATGAGACACAAAATGCAAAAAAATCTCCACCGGCGGGGAGCAAACACAAAACCTTTATGCTGCAGATCCGGAGCACTACCAGCAAGCCACAGTGGCCGTTGATAGTTCAAGAACAGCCGTGCCGACGGCAAAGTGCCTCGCCAATGAGATATCACAAGCAAACTTTGTCCCCTCCTAACTCGCTTCGGAATAGCCCGTAGCACTTTTAGTTTTCCAATTCGTAATCAGCGTTCGAAGCTCTATCGAATGATATGGGTCCCTATTCAAAGTTCCATGGGAAGTAAAAAGCCCTTCCTGGTAAGAACCGTCCCCCGCCCTCCCTTCCCGTCCTAACAGTAGCGTCACACTATCGCGCTTTAGGACTTGGTTGGTAGTTTTTGATTGTTTAGTATCATTGCACTCATGTTGTGATGTTGTTAGTAATAGTTTTCAGCTGATCTGAAGAAGGGCTTATGCCCGAAACGTCACCAATAAAAATACTAATCGAGCCTTCATTTCTACATAAACAGGATTCAATAGTCAAACAATGAAGCTCAGGGAACCTTCAATATTGCGGGTTCTTTTCTCCGTTAACATCAGGTTAGTTAGAAGAAGAAGCTACTTCTCCTTCACTGATTATTTTACCTCTGCGAGTCATCCCACATATCTGTACCACAAATTTACTAGATTCTATATTTTTCACGTCTTTTTCCACGTTCTACGTCATTTCTTTTCGAAAACTGTTTCCCTTTCCAATTACCACTGAGTTGCCTTGAGGTCCCATTGGACTGCGGCTATTCTAGAGCTTATCACTACTATCAGTCAGCTCACTACTATCAAGTACTATGTTCACCTCTATAAAACTTGTCGCCAGTTTGAGTTCTCTTCCAGCTTGGTCGAGTAAATTAACTGCCACCAGTGGAGCGCCATAGCGATCCAACAGCTCCTGCATATGACCAACGAAGTACGGCACGCTCTCAGTCAAATTCCGATCGATCACCAAAGGTGGGCGATACTTGAAGCCCTTTTGACTCCAAAAGATGGGCACGGAACCGCGCACCTATAGGTATGAAGAAGTTCTTTTGCGAAAGACATGATGTAGTCAGTATTATATTATTATATTTTGTAGACAAAATAACCTGAACAAATGACAAGTGGTGGTCAAAAATGTTGAGAATCAGTTCCGTCTCAACAAAGTTCGCCACATTCGACTCAGAGTCAATGCCCCTAAAAGAAGTTCAGCATTGAAAACAGAGAACACCGAAAAATTTATCTTCGAAAAGAAACAAAATGGAAAAATAAAGAGTTGCCTTGTGGCCCACTTCTAGTTTCGGTGCGTTTATATAATGTTATATACACAAACTATACTTTTTAGTCTTAAATGATTTACGATGTTATTGCGCCAGTTGAGAACATGGACCACATAACTGCTCCAGATTCCTCCTTTTAAATGGAAACCACCTTGAAACCGACCTTCGCAAATACCTCACTCCTGCGCGATTAATCGACCGCCGAGAAATCAGAGTTATATTCAGCATGGACGGGATCTGAGGATCATCTCCAACAGAAAGCGTTTCATGAGATATACTTCCTTGCATAATAGGCACGATCCTGAATTGTTCGGTTCCAGAACAAGAGGACTACAAAATAATATATTGACATGTTGAAATGTAGACAGAAGCGACACACAAGCAAGAATCTACCATCTCTTAGCCAGATTTTTATCAACAGACACATGTAGTAAATCTTTGAGTAGCACCCTATTCCAAAAGAATCGTTCGTCAGGTTCAGAGTCCGATGAAGAGAAATGCCTAAACATAGCTATGTTAATGGAGATAATTCGGTGAATATTTTTACATTTACTCACCTATAAGTGCAATGGGTAACGTCTCTACCAAAACAGAAGTAGAAGTCAGGGTGGTCATTGAAAAGTCGAAGTACTTCATCCAGCATAGCAGGAGGTTTGGCTGCGTTTCCTGAAAGACAACAGTCACAAAACCAGAAATCCATCAATAGGAGCACTCCTGTTATCATGGAGAGCTTACCAATTTTATCTTGTACGAATCTGAGAAGTTTTCCCGTGCCTTGCTTCAAACGACGTGTGGCTAGGTCAGATGGTGATGCAGACGATGCAACCCCATCTAACGTAATATTAGAATCCAGTGGAACCGCTTTGACTCGATCAATCCGATAAATAGGAAGTCTCCTCTGAATTCATAACAAAATCGCACAAGGCACTGAGATACATAAGATATACTAAAGGGATACGGTATGAGGGTTCGTCTGCTTACATCATTTTGAGAGAACTCCCCAACTTCAGTAGTTTCGCTGACAAAGAGCAAGTAATTTATGCCATCGATATCTATCCGACCAATGACAGATGTAACACTACATATTTCTTCGGCGTCCATTGGTATGACATCTGCAAGCACATGACAAAAAACGTGACAAAAACACGTGCAAAGAATTAAAGGTAAATCACCAGGGAGAGTTAACTCCTATACAGTAGCGATCAAAAGTTTGGACTTTGAATTTTCAAGCTCTCTCGATTAAGAAACGACCGAGTCGTCTCAAATTCACAGAATAGGCATAAAGTAGAGAGCACGATGTGTAACGCCGCTCTTTGAAAGTGGAACATCAAGTGTGAAAATGCTGTTTATTTCAGATACGACGCATCAAAAGTTTGGAAACTTCTCGATAACAAGGAAAATCGAACCCAGTAACGTCGGAGTACGAGACAGAAACTAGTACTTCGTTGAATAACCGCGTGAATCAATGACAGCTACACACCTTCTAGGCATTGAATCGGTCAGAGCATCAGTTTTGGACTGAGGAATCGAAGCCCATTCTTTGAACACAATATCAAACTTTTCATAACAGTTCGTCACTGAAATGCGTCTTGTACGACGCTCCAATTCCTCCCAAAGGTACTCAACCGGAGTGAGGTACGGACTTTGGCTTAGCCAGTTCATGACAGTAAATTCTTCGATCTCAGAAAGTCTCACGAGGCGGAAGGATCATTTTCGGGCCTTTCTATCAGCCAAAGTACTGATCAGCGTCGTCTGGGAGCTGGCGGATTATTTGGAAGACGTCGCAGCAGGAAGCCCTTAGCGATACTAGCGAGCTCAAGGAATAGGAAGGCACGACTAAGTTTCACCCGTAAGCACCTTGCCCGGACCAGAGAAGAGTGGAGGAAAGTTCAGTTCAGCGACGAATCGAAGTTCAGCTTCTTTAGCAGCGATGGTTTGAAGTACGTGACCGTCCTGTGAAGAGGAGAAATCATCCCAGGTACCAGGTACCAACAGTGAAGCATGGCGGAGGTAATGTGATGGTACGGGAATGTTTTGGTCTATGTGGCGTTGGCCCACTTTTCCGTATCCAAGGGAATATGGACTAGTTCCGTACGAGGGTACCCTGTGCAGTACCATGCTTCCTTTTGCTCGTCAAAGAATGCCGAGGAAAGGATTTTTCAGCGTGGCAGTGATCCGAAGAATGGCTCCTGCCTCGTGAAATTACTGTCATGAATTGTCCAAGCCAAAGTCCAGACCTCAATCTGATGGAGCACCTTCGGGACGAACTTGAGCGTCGTACAATGCATATTCCAGTGAAGAATCGCGATGAAAAGTTTGCTATTTTGTTCAAAAAATGGGCTTCGATTCCTTAGTCTGAAATTGATGCTCTAGTCGATTCAATGCCAAGAAGGTGTAAGGTTGTCATTGATTCACGCGGTTATCCAACAAAGTACGATTTGTCTCGTATTCTGACGCCAATAGGTTCGATTTTCTTCGTTATTGAGAAGTTTCCTAACTTTCAATGCGCCCTTTTTGACATTAACAGCATTTCCTCACTTGAAATTTCCACTACCAAACAATGGCGTTGCACATCGTGTTCTCTACTTAATTTTATGCCTATTCAGTGGATTTGAGACATCTCGGTCGTTCCTTAATCGAATGAGGTTGAAGATTCAAAAGTTTCCAAACCTTTGACCGCTACTGTAATTATTTTCAAGAACCATTGATTATCGACGATGGGTACATCAGGATGACACTCTTCAGATTTCGCAGTTGATCTTTTATAACAGCATGACTGTGACACAGTGCCCGAAAGGTGGATGCATCTCAAATGACAACGACGCAAGACTGCCCTATACGAATGAAGCCGGCTCCCTTGAATATTCGATCTTGCGGAAAGCGCGGAAAACCAGGGAAATTGGGCAACGGGCTCCCTTTGTTCCTTGACGTGTCGCGCGAATCTGTCACTACCCTACCTGACTACATGTCTCGTACCGTCCGTACCAACCAGCGAAAAGCAGAGTTAACAACATTTCTTCTCCTACAAAGACTTTGACCCAAGAGCCTCACATTATTGGATTCATATATTACTTGTTTTCGTGGTATTCTTCGTGGAAACATCCTGAGTCGTTATTGTTTAGTTCGACGTATCATCCACAGAGAAAGAGAAGCTGCCGTAGAGGCCTGTTTTTATCCTTGCAGAGTTGCTGTTTGGCTCGATAGTGAATACGGGAAAAGCCCCTGGAATTCTACCTGCCCGTATTCCTGTAGCACCACAGTATCTCTACTCCCCATACACCCCACACGCCATCATCTTCGACACCGAACCAGCAGGTTAGTAGAATTTGTGACGCGCAATACGGAGGTAAACTTCCTCCTGGAAAGAGTCAATTCGGAGCTCTGAACACTGACCACCTCTCAGAAGAAAAAGCTAAACAATGACAACCGAGAAGAACAAACATTTGTTGCCAAAGTAGTTCGGCAAACGCAAAGCTTTTTTCGTAGGTATAATTCGATGCAAGGAATGATAGCCATAACATTTTCTAACCGAAAGCAGAGATTTGCGGAATGCACATAGTTATGTGCATTAAGTAGGACTAGAACCGGCGTTGGGCTCATTCATTTTCTTCAATGCAAAGTCAGCACTAACTTCTTAGTGTTATATTTTCAAGTTGCAGTTTAGATGTATGTAGGTCGGTAGATAAGTGCATAAATAAATTAACATCGAGGAGACCGTTGCACTGACCAGGTGCTGGATCCACGGACAACCTGCCGTCGATTTTGGAACAGATGAGCCGATACCCTTCATCCTCGACTACGTATGCTGTCAGTGTAGAATACAATTTCATCCTGGGCCGGTCATGAATATCTGAAAACTGCTCCCTATTTGTTATAGATCTTTTGAATGGAATGAACTGGCGTATTCAGGGGTGGATTCAATGTCAGCTGTTTCAACAAAAACACAGTTGGACAATAACGCCAATGAGGATACAGGTCTACACGCGCTTCTGGTACGGAGAACAGGAATAAGGTGTATAAAAAAGCAAGCAATAGTGCAACGCCACGCAACTGCAACTGATGATCGATGGGCAGCTAAACGCCAAGCGGAATGGGTGGGGTGTGTTGCTGCGGTAGTCCACCATCAGCTCTCCCACGCCAAGTGAAACATGGTAACGCATCTTGTACGGGGGAGGGGGAGGGGGAGGATAAAAAAGATGCACCGGAAAAAAACTGAGTCAATCACCAAAGATTTCAAAAATCTAAGTACCGAACAATTGCCTGCCACCTGAAGCAAGCCTTCCGGTGAAACCTCATAAAAGTAGAACAGTAAGAGACGATTCAAGGCAGAGTTTCTCCGTCCCAAACCGAACAGCAAACCATGCCGATCATCCTCACCTGTGCTACGTATTTTTGTTTACAACTCCGACCAATCAGTCAAAGCCACCTGTTTCGGCAAAGCACCTTATGAAGAGCAAGCAACCATTATTACGAGCCTTGCTGCACGCTTTCTACCAACTAGAAGCAACGCCCAAAACTGAAACAACTCTACACAAACAATGGATGTCATAAAGAGCTAGGGAGACTCTCTTCAGACATTCTTGTCAACTAAAGCATGCAAAAATAAAAAAACGATATCAATATGGAGTTTCTCCCTTCTCAGGTTCAGCTACAGAAGTGACAGAACAATATGAGAATTTAAAAAATGCTGTTTGGCAATCTCTACAGTATAGTAAAATGTGGAGTACACCTACATGCGACTTATAGCTGTCGAAAACTAAGGCAACAATTTATTGATAACAACAACAAACTTAATCTTCATTGTCAACATTCACATTCGTGAGATTTTTGAAATTGGTGCATGGAACAAAGGTGCACAGGGTGTAGAGCTTGTGTACAGAATCCTCGTCCTCATTGCGACGTCGTGACAAACGCACGCGCACACGGAAAGGAACATTCCTGAAAACTCCGTCGGGAATGTAAGGATCCATTGTATTCAAACCAATAGGAAAATGTATTTAGAAAACCTAAAATTGGAAAATTACTCAATATTGATCCATATCTTTCCGGGATGTGCCACATGTTTCACTAGCGATCACAATGGCTTATGAATGCGCACTTTATATAGCGCAATCGCTAGGCCATATATGCTAAAGCGATTCTGAATGGGAATACAGCGGAGTTCAAAAAGGGCTCTACCAACGTCAAACTACTGATCATCATTTCCATTTAAGCACATATTTCCAGATTTTTCAAAACAGAACAGACAAGCCGTCAACGACAACGACAGTGTTTATAAGCGTGCAAGCCCGAATAAACAACGCGCGGTTGTTATCGTCCTACCTTCAAGATAAATGAAGGCCAGCACGGGGGACGCAAAGTAGACAATTCTTATGGAAATAGCATTGTAAACAGCAATCCCTCGTTCTCTCGATATACAGATGGAGGCCTACAGTGCACAAAAGCGCTACATATCCAAAAAATGAATCAAGTGTCACTAGGAAAGTGTTCGTAGTGATAAAAATGATCCGAACGGCAGCATTCCACTGAAGCATCGAGTTCTGCACTAGCTATCAAGGCAGCATGTTCAATTCAAGCAGAGAACAAGCGTAAGAATGTGAAATTACGCACCTAGATTATGGGTACCTAAATTTAGTTTCCCATCACAATCGCCATGAACGCCTATCATCCTACATTTTGGGCATTACCATTCTTTTCAGAATTTTCAAGTCAGACAAGAACAACCATTCGGTTGAACAGGAAGGTCGTAGAGCTCATGCGGTTGAAATTACCCGTTCACAATGCACGTGGAACAGTGGATGCATGATACTTAAAGGCAACGGGAGGGATGAGGAGAAAGTGAGAACTAATAAAGCATGCTCTTTAAGAACTAACCTCCCACTTCAGGAGAGGTGATGTGCGGAAAACTCGCATAGAGAAAGCCCAGCACGGCGAGTCGTGCCGCCGTTCTTCCGCCGACAAAGAACGTTCGCGGCCGCCTAACTTGGGCCCCTCGCTCATTTGCACTCTTCCCCACCGGCTAGTGACGCAGAGAGGCACAAAAGAAAAGAGGATTTCCGAGTTGAAATTTGGCACAAAAGAAAAGAGGATTCCCGAGTTGAAATTTCTAGATTTTTTCGCCGTTTTATTTCGTTGTTTCTCAACTGTTTCACCCTTACTTTTATTTTCCACAATCTGCCAATTACCCCTACGGGTGTCTAGGTGATAGCGATATCACTCGCACGGTTGCGTAAAAAGTAACCACGCCTCAAGTGGTTTCGGGAAGGCAAAGAAAAACACAACGAATGTTGAGAAAGAACTTGCTTTCAGCAGACGCTTGCAATGGGTAACACAGTTTTGCCTTGTTTTCATAGTGCAGATAACTATCCATATTCTGATCATGCAGATTGAACACATGCAACGAGGCAAGGAATCCAAGGCTTCTGCGATTTCCATGGCGCACAAAATGACCCTGAGAGCGGTCGCTTTGGAGCAGAGACAAAATTTTCCAGGAATACGTGGTTCATGACAGAGTATGCTCAAATGAATAGCTGAATAACCTATTCGCATCACTCAATGAGTCCACCCAATCCACGATCCCCTTTTCTGTAACGAAACTCGCAAGTCAGAAATTCCATAACACTTTGTTCACGTAGCATTAGCTGCAAGTCTGTAGCTAAATTCTTTTTGAAATGTAGGCCGTAATTTTCCGAAAACGTGAGGTCCTAATACTAAGCTCACAGATAATTACGACCTGATATTTCTATAAGATAAGAAACTTCTGCACAATTTCTAGCCAATATCCCTTTAGAACATTTTTGAAGCTGATAATAATGGACACCAAGAAAATGATAGCGGTAGCTAGACGAAAAATCTAGACTAAAAAAGTAAACAAGAGCTCAGCCACACATCGATATTAACTCGAAAATATCACTTCACACAGGGAGCCAAGTTTAACAGAATGTATGTCGTTAAGCGCGGCCCCTTGCAGCTAACTTGCCAATGAGGCCGTTTCTGCCACCCTAACGTCGACTATTCGACGCATCTTCTGCGACGGGTATCTCGTCCACATCACCGAACCTTCAGATGTTCGTAGTTGATGACTGCCACACAAGACTTTGTCAGCAAAAACTGCAAATTACTGACCTTCACAGACCTCTATTATTACACTGGCGAACTAAGCGTGAGTTCTGACAATTTTTTCCTGCTTTCGACTTTTTTCGGCTCCACTATAGTTTCAACAATGGGAAATACTGCTTGTTTATTCCGGGGTAGTTGTGTACAATCATTTACGAGTTGTAATACGAGCTTCCTCTCAGTAATTTGCAGTGCTTCTTAAATATGGCCCCTATGCGGTGATTATCATTCACGTATATCTGATTGTGAGAGTTGGTGCTGTGGGCCAGTTGCCCGACGGAGAAGATGCGTCGAATGGTCGGTGTTGGGGTGGCAGCTACGGCCCATGTGCCCCATTGGCGGATTAGCTGCAAGAGGCCACGTCAAACGACCGTCTCCCCATCTGGTCATCTTCGCTTAGGCGAACTCGTCCACTTTACCGAACACTCAGGTTTTCGTCCATCGTTCGAGCCATAACGGACCAGCTTGAACGGGCCTAATTCTATTCGACTGGTGATCTAAGCGTGTTTGTTAGCTGTTTTTCCCCCTTTTTTGCATTCTCGCCTCTTCCACACATTTGACAACGGGAAATTGTGTCCGTTCACCCCAGTGTTCAACTTCAAATCGTTCTGAAGTTGTAATACGAGCTGCTTCTCAGTAATTTACAGTGTTGTTTAACAAGGTTCTTCATGTGGTAATTATTAGTTATCAAAATCTGCGAGTTCGGCAATGGGGATGAGTCGCCCGACCAGAAAATGCGTCGGATGGTTGGCGTTAGAGTGGCAGGGTTGCGCATGCGTCCCACTGGCAAACTAGCTGCAAGCGGCCGCGCTTAAAGGCACCGGGAGGGGGGCAAGGGCGGAATAACGTTTACGAAAACAATGGCGTCTGAAAACAAACATATGGGTTCGGTAGATACAATGTGTAACGAAAGCGGCGTTGAAGAACGCGCCACAGGGCGCTATTTGCCCCCAGGGCGCGCTTCCGTCCGAACTGCAAGCTTCCGTGGCCGAGCCACGCTTCGTTCATTTTGAAGCTTGTCTTCGGCCTGATGTAACCTTATTTTCGAATTATTTCCTCTTTACTGTTTTCTAGTGACATATTTTACTTGTTTACTTATAGATCTTCTTAATTGTGCATTTCTATACCTAAAAATCTCAGAAGGGTCAAATAAAGTCGGGGGGAGACGCAACGTTGCGCGACGTCGATGCTCCTTTCCCTTACTAGGCTTAGGCTAAAATTGATATCCCCTCCTCCCACATTAAAAAGCATCTGTCAAAGCATAGGTCTCATCTGCTTTAGCCTAACCCTAGGAAGGGAAAGAAGCTTTGACGTGGGTGAAAATTTTGCCTCCCCCCCCCCCGACTTTATTTGACCCGTAAGTACATCTAGAAACAATATAAGAAAGAACAAAGTGAAAACTAAAAGGAAAAAACAAATCTATATTAGAACCATCTTCTTTTGGCACCATGCCAAGGCGTCAAATTGGCGAGTTTGTGCAATGGCGGCCACTCAAGCTCGTCCACACTACGTCTGTTCTACCGTAAGCCAAAATTACCCCCTCCTGGTGTCTTTAAAGACACCAGAAGGGGGTAATTTTGGCTTACGGTAGAACAGACGTAGTGTGGACGAGCTTTAGTGGCCGCCATTGCACAAACTCGCCAATTTGACGCCTTGGCATGGTGCCAAAAGATGTTTCTATTACAAATTTGTTTTTTTCCTTTACTTTTTACTTTGTTCTTTCTTATATTGTTTCTAGATGTACTTACATAATGCTTATGTAGTTGGGAATGGCCACTCCACTGCGCTGGGAGACTGGTGCTACAACTAACGTTGGCCCACGGCTCGTCTCCTACAGCGGACAACTCGGCATGGATGCGCTGATGCGAATGGGATGCGAATACACACCGCAGCGTCGCGCTTTTCAGTCCGGGTTTTTTCGCCTATTATCGCTTCTAACCTTGAGTGTTCATTACAAAATGCTCATTTCTTTGCATCTTCCTCTTGTTTCGGACCCCCTTCCGGTTCCTTTAAAGACATACACTCCAGACAGAAGGAGCAGAGGCAGAATCAGCCGGCCGCGTCGTGACAGACCCCCAGCCGCACTTTTCGATGCGAGTTTCGCTATACATCCCTTTCTGGAATGGGAGGTTTGTTTCCAAAGAAAATGTATTCATAGTTCTCACTTTCTCCTCACTCCAACTGGTGCTCTTAAATTACTTATCGATGGTCCACGTACTCGTGCACAACCATTCACATCCATCTATTCCAGGAAGGATAGCAACTAGAAATGAGTGAAATAATTTGTGAATCAAATCTCGGACTAGTGCTGACCCGGTTTTCGCATGGAAGTAAGTCAAATCGCATTCTTAGTGTATATAACATGTTAGGCCGGTTATACCTTGCGATCGGTTTGCAGCCCGCTTGCAGTCAGAATCCGCGATTATCGAAGCTCGCATATTTGCATAATCGCGTGTGCTGTCATGCACATTATCACTTGAGTGTGCCATTTTTTCCGGGTACTACCTTTCTGTGGGGTATGAATGGCAACCGCGCAGCTTGAGGAAAATAGCACGCTCAAGCGGGAGTGCGCAAATCGGCACTTACAATTTTCTACGATTATGTGATCCTGAGATCGTGCGATTCGCAGGATCGCAGAATCGCAAGGTATACCTTAGTCTTAGCTCGCGTTCATACTTTGCGCTGCCGCAGCAAGACACGGCTGCATGCCTCTGCATCTCCACCTGTCCACCGTATTTCGTTGCCTGTGCCGCCTCTCACCTTCCCTTTCCCACTCTGCCTCGCTGCCTGTAAACGCAGCCATGCCATGCCGGCGCAAAGTATGAACGCGGCCTTATACAATTCCCAATATGGCACTGAGTTTTTGGCTTTAGATTCGATAAGGGAGTGAGTACGGCACAACGGAATTTACGCCTTTGGGATTAGCGCAGCCCGCGTTCTTGCTGAAGGTAGCTCACTGTTCGCTTCAGAGCGACCAATAGATACCGCGGTAAAACACCATTATGAGTTATTCTGGAAGAACCATTAGAGTGCATTGCGATTTGAGGAGAGATTCGCCAAAGGTTCACCAAGCGCTACAAACTAATGACTGCAGAATGGTTGAGGGACGAGAACGCGACTATCAGGCCCCACCCAACACAGCAGCACCTGAATTTCTCGGGTCAAATAAAGTCGGGGGGGGAGACGCAATTTTGCGTCGACGTCAAAGCTCCTTTCCTTCCCTAGGCTTAGGCTAAAATTGATATCCCCTTCTCCTACATGAAAAAGCATCTGTCAGAGCATAGGTTTCATCTGCTTTAACCTAAGCCTAGGGAGGGAAAGAAGCTTTGACGTAGGTGAAACGTCGACGCAAAATTGCGTCTCCCCCCCGACTTTATTTGACCCGATTTCTCCAACAGACAATGCTTCACCGTTCGTGCAAAAAAACGGGTGTTCTTCCAGAAAATAAAGGCCAAAGAAAAAAACAAAATAGAAGAAAGTAGCACATTAATAATAGATCACCATATGAAACATATAACCGGCAAAAGACTTACAGACAGGTAAGCCACTCACTTGATTCCCTTTGACCACACAAACTTGTTCAATTTGGTGTCGATGCGAACATCTTCTGTGTTCATTTGCTGTTTAGCGAACTTTCGAATCTCATCAATAGCCCGAGGCGCTCGCTTCTTGGAACCTCTTAAGTTGAAGCCAGTCAAAATAAGCCCTTAACTTCCGTAGGAAAGAAGGACAACTCACACTCCTTTTATCCTTTTATGCATATGTATGGTGTACTCACGAGTGACAACCTCGTTGATGGCATTGCGAGCTTTTCGGTCTTGCTTGGCCTTCACCATTTTACCTGCGAAAAATAGCTAGAGAGAAGGGAAAACCAACTAGAAACTACGAAAATGCTTTCTAAGTTTGGGAAGGATGGAAACACATAGAACAAAACTGTCAAGTGTGTAAAGATATCTGGTACAAGTCCTCTGACCTTCATTTCTATAACCAATGAATGCAAGTGTCAGATCCCCGATGACAACATAACTGACAAATTCAACAGCAGAGAATGTTTTAAAACGAATTCCACGACTATTACTGAGACTAAGCTGTATTAAGATAAAAATCCATGTTCAAGTGAAATCGCGTCAGTTCATTCTCACAAACGAATGCTCAGCCGAAGAGTTTGGCTGCGTAATCCACTCAGGACCAGGCGAACTGACCTTTAACATCCACCCGCAGCTCCACCGTTACGTGCAGCCGTCTGCCATCGTGTTGCTTTCCCTTTTCGTAAAAGGGTCCTAATAAATTTCGAAGTTGTTTTAATGGGACCCACTGTTTGTATTCTGTCCATGTGGCGTGGGGCTCGCGTTCATGCTGGAAAGCGGTTCGAAACGCTTCATTTAAAATGAAATGCGAATGAGTTCCTTTCTTTCGCTGCGGAAAGGTTTAACGAAAGCAATTGAGCGTGACCCTAAGGGTATGTGGGGCTGGAATTTCGCTTGTAAAAGTACGAAGTCCGACTCTGCATAGGGTCAGTGTTGTATATTTGTGTTATGAGATTGCTATGTTACTGGTCTGTAGTTTGACATTTCAGAAATGGAGTACCGCTCAAAGTTCGCTTGCCTCAACATTGACGATGATTCTGATGAAGAGTTCACCAGAGTATCCAACAACAAAGCCGCATCAAAGAAAGGTGCCCAGAACGGGTGTGTAACGTAGGAAAAGCATTGTAAGGATGATCATGAGGGGACAACACGTAACCATTTTTTTAAGAAATGGTGGTCCAGGTATGAAGAACGGAGGCAAGCTCGTTGTCCATGCTGTCGAGAAAAGGCCTAAAGCAAAGAAAGGAAATAAGGAAAAGGTAGATAATGTCTTTTTCAGTGTTTGATTCCAGTGACGTTGTCCTGATACTGGTCAGGTTGTGGATCCAACAACAGGGTTAATTGTGCAAGGAGTCGACGAGAAGTACGCTGCAGAGCAGAAGTATCGCGAGGTTAGAAAGGCATCATTTGCATAATGTAGGATGGAAACAGCCACAGAGTGAGGTGAAACTGTTGACTGTTATGAGCTATTCCTTTCTTTGTGTTAAGGATCTTAAGCAGGCTTTGAGAGAAAGTACTCATACTACAGCCAAATCGAAAGCGCCTTCAAGCTCAGAGAAGGAAGTTTCGATTCCTTCGAAAGCCGAGGTAAGTAATGTTCGTATTTGTATGTTTTGAACCACAAGAAATTGTTTTGAGGAGCATACTCCTTCTATGGTTGACAAAATACTGGCTGCTATCGACGAGGAATCTCGAAAGCAGGGCATAAAATCCTCACCAAATTCAGAGAAGGTAATTGACTGCTTTATTTTTCACTTTAAATTCTTCTATGTCGGCATCTGTTAAGGATGCTCATCCTCTAGTGATTGCATTGTACAGAAGTAAGCTTACTGAAATGATCGAAGAAACGTTGAAAGCGAATGAGGTGGGCGTCCATGCATGCTAGTCTCAAGTTGAACCTAACCACACTTCTGTTTAGAAGGTGCAAGCGGCACAAACGGAAGTTGAGAAATATAGAACGAAGTATAGGAAGTTGGTTGAGCTTTTCCGTGACACCGAAGGTTTGCTTTCCTGTTTACACATAATGTATCTCCATTTCCATTATCAAACACTCATACTCAAACTATTAGGTTGAGGAATAAGTTCCCGCCGTTTTCTTGTTCTCTGTCTTTCATATTATCCCCTTCACCTTTCGATAAAGCTTATATATGTTCTCAGTAAAGCTTTTTCTGCTCTACACAGCGCTGCTTTTTGTTTTTCAAATCATTCGATTGCCTCATACAATATTTATGTGGTTTGTTAATAAAGTAAGCAGAAGGAAATAATTCGTACTCTTGAAACATTATCTTCTTCGTCTGCCATCTAGATCAAACAATTTATGCGCATAATTTTTTGATAGGGCTTGTTTAGTTCTACAAAATGGTTCTGCCTTTTATTCATCAAATCGCTGAACTTTTTGCTGTTCTAGAATCACAAATGCAGCACTCAGCAAAAGTCATTTAGGTATCTTCGCTTTCTCTCCTAACATCGAGATTGAAGAGAATATTCATATATGCATTGAATAGAGCTTTTTTTGCTCTGCAAGTGATGCCACTGGTCTTTTGAACCCACTCACTTTTTTTCGCAAAAAATACAGATTTTACCAAACACTTGTCATGCAAGAAACCCCTCAATTATAACAGCTGATAGCTCAAGGATATTTTCCCTCATTTAATTTCATCCGACGCGGAAAAGGTCACCTCCCTGGATCGATACGCTAGAAGTGTGGATTTTTCCCCACAAATCACTCTTATCTGTAAACCTCAAAAATAACGAGCAATCAAACGATCAAAAGCAAACGAAATCGTTCCGTAGAGCTGAAAAAGCTCTATTGATAAGATATGCGCATACATTTTCTGACCACGATGGCAGACGATGAAGAGGAAATGTCGGAAGTGCGAATTTTTGCCTTCAGATTACTTCATTTATAAACCTCATAAATATTGAGCAATCAAAGAAATTGAAAACCAAAGAGCACCGTTCTGTAGAGCAGAAAAAGCTCTATCGAACACCTATATAAACCTAATCGAAAGATGCAGAGAACGTTGCGAAACACGGAGAATAAGAAAAGGGTGGGAAACTATTCCTCAACCTCGTAATTACTTCAAAATGCGTTTTCTTCAAAGCTATTCAGAGGTTGCGTCTGTTTAGTCACCGAAAAGGCTAAATTAGTCATGGACCTGGAGAAAGCTCGATCTACTGAGGCGGAATTGGCATCACAACTGGCCGTAATGCAACGCGAACTGGAACAGTGTAAAAGCAAGTTGAGGGCTTTAGGAGCTTTGGTGAGTTTGCAGAATACTGATCCGTTCGATTAGTGTGTGAGGTTTTTTTTTTACAGAGGTGAAGGTTGACGGAAAACTACGCAATGTGGTTGACTTGCACAAAAACCGTTGAACTTGTTTTGTTTCGGGTGAAATTATACCGTGCTAAATTTCTATATATTGCCTTATGTGGTGATTCTGCTGCCAGATATGGAAAGAATAAAAACTCTTCATTTTGTCAGTATTTGTCAATGTCGAGGGTGCGGTGAGGACAAGCCGATGTGGTATCGAAAAATCTGAGGGGGCTGTGCGGCATTTTCACGAGGGACGGCAGGAAACTTAAAGGCACCGTAAGGGAGTAATTTTGGCTTACGGTAGAACAGACGTAGTGTGGACGAGTTCAAGTGGCCGCCATTGCACAAACTCGCCAATTTGACGCCTTGGCATGGTGCCAAGAGAAGATGTTTCCATTATAAAGTTGTTCATTACTTTTACCTTATTCTTTGTTCTTTCTTATATTGTTTCTAGATGTACTTACATGAATGTTAATGTAGTTGGGAATGGCCGCTCCACTGCGCTGGGAGTCAGGTGCTACAACTAAAGTTGGCCCGCCCCTCCTACAGCGGACAACTCGGAACGCCAGTGCGATGATGCGAATGAGGCGCGAATACACACCGCAGCGATGCACTTTTGAGTTCGGGTTTTTTCACCGATTATCGCTTCTAACCTTCTGCGTTCGTTACGAAATGCTCATTTCTTTGTATGTTTCTCTTGTTTCGGACCCCCTTCCGGTTCCTTTAATCTCGGCCCCTTCATCACCCACCGGGTGTGCTATTTCTGTATAGAATTATCGTTGGACTTTTACTTCGCATCTTCCTCGCATCTTAGCGAGCTTCCTTAATTACTGATCCGCTTACTAGTCCTCCCTCGACAGGTCATGAGAATGAAACAATGAGATTAAACCATATTCAATCGAATGAGTGCGCTGAAGTCCAGAAAAATGGTTGAATGAAAAAATGAAGGAGGAATACTGACATCGAGCCGCACAGGTATAACTAGCCGCTGTGAAAATTGATGAGGCCTTTCACAATTAATCGAAGCTGGAAATTCAAAATTACGGAATTCAAATTTGTGTGCTGGTTCACATCAGTAATTTTAAAATTTTTTTCGGCCCATTTCAAATCCTTATATTATGCTGCGATATGATTTTTTGATTTCGCATTGTTTTACTTGATTTATTCGTTTTCTATCCTCTGACTACAAGAAACCTGGGCACCGCTTTACTATCGCTACCCTCGAGGCCTCTGAATTGCTTACAAGGTAAGGTTCATCCGGTGCATTGATTAATGTATCCCCTGTTGTCGAGGGTGACGTGCAAGTGTTTCGACGAATGTTCCGAGTGGTCACCAGCGTTGCGTGGTGGACAATTCCTTGTGGAAAAGACTAAATTAACATCCTCATTAAACTAAAACTACATCCCGGGTTGTTACAGTGCTAACTTGTATAAAATGGGAAATATCACAACATAACCTTTTATATTACATACATCCGAGTTTATTACACATTTAACCTCACAAATAACTGCATTTATCCATTAGCCTTCATCTTTGACATAAGTAGACCAGCTACGACGACGACGACGGGCAGCGACGTCAACGCCAGGTTGGCGCAACAACTTTTGTGACGACGACACACAACTGCTCTCTACATTCGAACCTTCCATATAAGGATAGACCAGAATCTCAATCACTATTATTACATTCGCTTCAAACCACACTATGATCGATATTCGTAGTTTTCTTGGACCTTGTGCCAGGGTGTCCTACCCCTCCTGGCTGCGCAAATATAGCGTCGATATGCCGAATGCAATAGCAGTGAGGCTTCCGAGTACGGGTGATTCAGCATTCCGGTAACGGATATGAAATTCATTTCGCGCACAGGCGGTGTTGGCTCGAGTGTAACGTCAGTCCTACTATTTTTGACCATTCGGTGCTAATTGACTCTCGCACCTATAACGAATGTCATAGTTCTGCGCTACCTTCAACATGGGAGCTCAAACATATTTGATGAGGAACATTTGATGTGCAATTCGGTGCAAATCGTACCAACGTTGAAGCTGATATCATATTTGAGATCATCTCCCGGCACAAACCCTCTAGGCGAAGTTTCAGCGATACCCGTTTTGGGACACTCGCGATTTCTCGGTTGGTGATAGTTGAATAGTGCCTAAAGCTGCACCATTTTTCCGAAGTATTAGGTTGTAAGAAAAGTTCTGGCCAGTTTTCGCGTTCACAAGATAGATTCAAATCTGAAAGCGCGTCAGCTGGATGAACTTACGTATGTGCATTAACTAGACAAGAAGTTGCTCTTTCTGAATACATGTTTACTTGATGCCACTAAGCTTTCGAATTATTAGAGAAATTTCGAATCACTGCGAAAATGGCATGTTTCGCATGACCACTCCACGAGCTCTTGTTTAGTCGAATTCCAACAAAGGGAACCACAGATGTGTACCGCAAAAGGAGGGGGTAAAGCATTGGATGGAAAAGTTTGTCCCTGGTTCCAAAAGTGCAGTAATGTGAATGAGTTGCTCAAATTTTCAGTTGATCACGCTTCAACTGAAGCCGCAGAAAGCGATGAGCGTCTATAGCAATACGTAAAAGTATTAGTCTTCCCACACACAATTGTGGTTGACCAACTCAAGTAGTTTTGATTCGAAAAAGCTCAAAAAATGGGTGCCGCGCTACCCCTCGGAGCAGCCATGCGCGAGCGCATTTTCCACAAATCGTCTTGCATGGGTGAATTAGCAAAGAGCCCATTCAACCAAAGGCACAGACGCGGGGAAGTTGAGATGTGGGCGTACAGGAACTACTGAAGGACAATTTGCAAGGCCGGGTGAAGTGTGAAAGAGCTACTGTATGGGTGAAGAAGTAAGGCCGCGTACATACTTTGCGCACCGGCGGTGAAGGCGTCAATTTGACGCCGACACCGGCGTCAGTTGGGAGCCAGCACCGGCGGGACAGCGTCGGTGCGCAAAGTATGAACGCCGCAGAAGTAAGTAGCGCACCGAAGCAAAGCTGTGCACTGCACACGGCGAGGCGTACACTGAAATACTCGTTATACAAGTGAAAACTTTGAAATTAGATTCCAAAATCTAGATCTGGGAAAGTTGGGTTAAGGTTAGCGAAAGTTTCTGGAAGTACTTCCGCGATGGGCGTACCATGTTTCGAATAGTGAAAGCTTGCAGCGAAGATTCGTGGTTCGATTACAGCTCAGCGTAGAAGCTCCGTTCAAACTCGGAATGAGAATGACGAAGAAACGACCAAAAACGAAAGCTCGGAACTTCCAATTCGGTTCCTAAATGGCTTATATTGGGGAACATTCAGGTGGTCAAAGATGAGTTTCTGTGCAAGGCACCTACGCAACAAGTGGAGCGTATCCTGTATGGATAACGTTTAGCAAAAATGCGTTGTACGGCATAAGGAAGAATGGCTTGCAGCCAGCAATGAGATTCGGAAGGACAAAAGCGACCGTGGCAGGGCAGAGAGCGTCCTCAGTGGACAGTGCTTATAAAATGTGTGATTGGGTCCCGGTGCAGCTTTGAATAAGTGGGATATCAAGTAGGAATAGTCATAGAGAGGGAATGGGGAGTTGTGGAAAGTGACCATGGGTGTGTTAGAAGACGTTGGATCTTGTACTCATAGCCATTTGTTATCGCTCCCTGTTGATTTGCTGGGTACAAATAAGGAGTCATGGAAGGTAACGACGGGTAGATAGGTTGAGGTGAACATGGTGTCATTGGAACAGTTAAAAACGGTTATAAAGTTACTGTGATTAACAAATCTTCAATGTGACTGTGATAGAGGGGGGGGGGGAGAGGGTACTGTGGGCAGTGAAAGTTCTCTAAGTGAAACGCCACATGAAAGCAAGAGGTCTGAGAAGATTGTATGTGGAAAAATTCACGGTGAAAGGAGCTCCTTTGAGTTTTGGAGAAGACGCCTTCTTTCATAGCTGCGACCCGTTTTAATGTGGCTTCTTTGCCCTTTTGTCGAGACTGATTCGTTCGGAGGGAATCGGAGGAAAGAGGTCTTAGTTCTCGTGTTTTTGACCGTTCCTCCGTTCCTGTATTACTGAACACACCTCGATTACCTTTCCTACTCAGCCAAACAATGCCTAATTCTGTCTCGAAGGGGAACCATTTCGAATGGACAGGGGTTATAAGTAGGTTTGGTATCTCGTAGCGCCAATAAGGAATGATGATGATCCGAGGCTTAGCTACAATTATTTGCATCACTGCGTATTACCCACCCACCGGAGCTTCTTTACCCAGCCATGCGCGCGCAAAAATCGGCCCCTTTACAAAGAGGGAAACGGCGAAGCCGCCACTTTAGGGCTGTCGCGGGCGGCCCTTAGGAGGATTGGCCGCCTTGAGCTGGGCAATCCGACGGGTCAAGTTATAACCCATGAGCAATTCAAGTTATAACATATGAGCAAACCTTCCAAAAATTTTGAACGAGCCTGAGAGTTAATCTGTGAGAGTTCAATACCTCGAAAGAAAGAGATGCAAAGCAGTTGAGTCTTCCACATGATAAAAAGAAATAGATGCAGTGTTTCAACTTTATTGCTGCTAGTATAAGCAACTGCAAAGATTCATGACCTTGGTATGCTAACTTATGACTCCGATTGTGGTAAGCAAAGTGTTTTCCGTACAAGATTGTCAGCAATTTTCTCGAATTGTTGTCTATCCTCACGCCACATTTTTGCAGCATTCACGTTAGCAGGTGATTCGTCATTTGGCTCTGAAGAAACACTGAGGGTACATGCAGAATATAATCATGAATAAACTTTAAATTATAGAAAAGAAAGCGTACCCGCCAGCATGCTAATAACGCTGAGTAAGATCTTCTCAATAGACTGTACAGGACTCCATCTAAAATCGTATGTAGTACTGTAACAAGGTGCTAACAAGGACTCTGTCAATAGGGCTGGTTCAAACTTCACGATCTTGCGGTTATGAATACCAACCACGACCACGCAGATGAAATCGCGATCTCGTGAAAACGGCGGCATTCTCTGCCTTACCCATAACTGCTATTCAAACGAGTTTGAAAGCAAAACCAATTTGTATGGTTAGAGAACTGTTCATGCAAGATTGTCACACAAACGTGGTGACAGATCTTAGACTAGTTGCCTTGAACAGTATAGTGTATATGAAACGTACGCACCTCTCAGATGAACTTTC
This sequence comes from Trichostrongylus colubriformis, assembly GCA_963978905.1. Taxonomy (NCBI): domain Eukaryota; kingdom Metazoa; phylum Nematoda; class Chromadorea; order Rhabditida; family Trichostrongylidae; genus Trichostrongylus; species Trichostrongylus colubriformis. Next base: position 25,933,645 of record OZ022260.1, read on the forward strand.
GTATCCTGTTGGATCGTCGCCAGGAGCGTGGAGAATTGAAATGCATACCCGCCCATCTTTATAAATGTTGGGGTGGAAGAGGTCGCAGGTGAACCTAATCAAAGAAGATGTAATACGCAGGAACATACAACAGGTGAAAAACACAAGCCTTACCTCATTTTCGGCGGACTCAGAGGATAATCTTGCGGGAAGGAGATTCGCGCAGGAAACACACCATTAGCAAAGCAAGTGTCCTCTGGCCCAGTGATAAGACATTCCCATTCGAAAAAGTTATCTTCCTCCAAAGGTGCAGCGAGAATCCCTTCGGGTGGTCGGTTTGTCAATTCTGAATTCTGCGATCATAATGGATTATGCATGAAAAGGAAAATGATCGAAGTCACGATCAAATTTTCGGAATTTTATAGTATTGCGATCAGCTGCTTTTTATGACCACAGAAGACGCTTTGTATAGGACGGATCCATGCTGAAATGAAGTCTTGCTCAAAAGTCATCGGAAGAAAGAATTTCATCAGCATCTCGCAGCACTCGCAAAAACACAGACCTGAGAACTGTTGAGAACAATCTATTAGTCTGTGGTTAAAAGGAGACGAGACGTTCATCTGCGAGAATCGCATAACTCCCTTTAATTCTTCAGAGTACTCTCTCAACTTGTCACCGTTGAAAAAATGAAAAAGAAACGTAAGAAATGAGACTAACTTCACGAGATACCTCCATTTACACAGTGGATAACTACTGAACACCAATGGTATTCATATACTTAATCTAGTCCCATCAGCTTTCAGCGATATCGAAAGAAAGATCAAAGTTAGCCACCGCGGCCCATAGAGCGCTACAGGAGGCTAGATCTCTTCGGTCACCTCGATGAGGGTATCGAGTTCGTAGAAGCCTGTCACCACTACAATATTTCATAAAATTCCAACATTAAAAATTTTTATTTGTAAGGCCTTGAGAGAATACTATTGAAAAGAAAATTGATGAGATTTCAAAGCAAGGAACGATTAGTTAACAACTAACATCCCGACGCAAGTGAAGGAAGATCATAGTGACGCTTCCCCTAACAATGGCCATCATTATGAGAAAGGGGACCCTAAGCGCTTATTGACCGATATCTCACTTACCCAAAAACGACCCATTTATTCGGTCATGTGTACCATGAGTTCGTCTTTCTCTCTGCAATGCAAATCATTGAAGCGCTCGATGCCTTGACTATTCACACGAAAAGGTCACAGAAACCTCGAACGATTAACTGGGTCAAGCAATTTTCCAGTATCTCTGATAAACTCAGCATCTTTGGATCAGGTACTGTCCTTTTAAAAAGGAAATGTAAGGAGAAAACTATTTACTATGTCCGGATCTACTCTTCTTACAAGGGAAGGTATTTTACTCCCCATGGAACTTTAAAATGAGACCCGAGGGGATCGATAGAGCTTCGAACGCTGATTATAACTGTGAAAACCAAAATTGCTATCTGGCATTCTGAAACGAGTTACGATGGGTCAAAGTTTGCCTGTGACACCTCATTGGCGAGGCCCGGCTATCCAACGGCCTTGCTGATGGCAAAATGCCTCGCCAATGAGATGTCACAGGCAAGTCACAGGCAAACTTTGACCCATCGTAACTCGCTTCAGAATGCCAGGCAGCAATTTTGGTTTTCACAGTTATAATCAGCGTTCGAAGCTCTATCGATCCCCCCGGGTCTCATTTCAAAGTTCCATGGGAAGTAAAATACCTTCCCTGTTAGTGTTCAATGGCAATCGTCCTTCGTAGCACAGTGAGAAGTATAACACATAAAGACACCGCTAATTATTTTCCGCTTTCAATAGCATGAAAATGCGCACAATCCACTAGAGAAACTAATCGAACCTTTTTCATGCGAATCTTAGGAAACTATACATACCCTTATATTCAGTCATCAATCGTTTGAGCGCATAGCCTGCCATTCTATAAACGTAGATGCCGACTTCATAAAGTCACTCCTTCCTTCAAACATCCTTCCTGGAGAGAATTATTCAGATATGAAGAGTTTTTACTTTCATACATGAGCGAACCATTCATGACGTAACTTTATTCAAAAATACGTGCACATACACAATCGGACGACTAGTGCATCAAAGCTATCACAACTAGACAATATTCGAATGCACCAAGAACTAACGAAAACAAAATCGTCATGTAAGCTCGGTGAATGCAAGTATCTGAATAGATTGATGTCGTTCATGTGAAACTCTGACGTTATTAGGCAATCACTAAAACTAGGCTCACATTTTAAAAAACTCTGATGCAGTACCTAATACTAACCGCTAGCGATAAGCGTGGCGATGCTAATGAACTAGTAAACACTTAGAACAATTCTGCTTATGAATGCCAATCATAGTACTTTTGTTGTGAGCATTTCCGTTTAGATTGACTTTATGAAGTTGATGAGGCCATTAGTAGACACATCATGGGACGTGACCGTGCCTTCAGAAGCGAGCTCCGGTTGGATAACTTTAGCCAACTGCTTGCCAAGTTCCACTCTAAAAAACCAACTTCATCGAAAAGCATAATGATGATGATTTTTTGAAGCGGTCAGCCGAACGCGGACAGTGACAAAAGACATAAAAAGAAGATAGGTCAACTAACATGACATTTCCACTCACCCCCACTGATCGTAGCTATTGATGTCCCAAACCACTCCTTGCACAAAGATTTTGTGTTCATAGAGTGCAATAAGCAAACCGAGAGTAAATGGAGAGATTACAGGGAGCACAATAGACGTTGTAGGACGATTTCCTTCGAATACCTAAAGCAGTGTCCTCATATAAATCTTGCAATCCATTGTATTCATGTGAACGTCCATACTTTGTGAGGAAGAATTTTCGCTATTTTGTCAGCTGGAGTCTTCGCAGCTTTCAGCTCGGCTTCTGCTTCTTCGCGGGTTTTTCCTTTCATTAGCGCCTCTGTCTGTGCCAAGAAGTTTGCGAGAAGAATCTGAATACTCATTCTTGAGCGCTCAAGGGAAGAGAGAGCTATAAAGTTTGACCGCAAAAAATAACCATTCCAGAGAAAAAGCAAAAGAAAACTGCGGCGCGTATATCCTGACCTGATGATGCAGACCATTACGGATAGGGTTTAGTGTTTTAGCAGGAGCTATGAAATCACAAGGGATTAGTCGAGTGCCTTGGTGAATTAATTGATAGAACGCATGTTGACCATTGGTACCAGGTTCGCCCCACACAATCGGACCAGTAGAGTAGTCCACTCGTTCGCCTTCCCTTAAAGTTTTGAAAAGTTGTTCTGCTCAATGTACATTCGTCAAGGAAACCAATATAGTTATATGTAAAGAATGAATTCTGTCAAAACACACGTGCAATCATACGTCAGTGATAAAATCACTGTGTATACAGCAAATTCTCAACTAATGAAAAAATCTGTGAAAACTTCAATAAAGAGTGAAACCGTTATGGCGTTACAAAGGACCACAGTCAAGCCGTCAACTAGCAGAGCGCCAGGTTTTATGTATAAGGAAAAACGTCAACGTCGACAGTTTTTCCGTATAGCGAGAAATGGTAAACGAGTGAAGCTCATAATCTGATCTTGTATTTTTCGTGATAGCCTACAGATCAGCTACAATGAGAGCAGCACTCACCATTAGATGCCAAGTGCTCGCAGGTTTGTGGAGAGAATAACGATATTGCAAAACGACGATTTTACCTTGTCACGAATTTTCCGTTACTTTCCATATCGCCTTGCTGGAAGTACGCAGCAAAACGATGAAGATATTGATCATACGGTAATAATGCATGCGTTTCCGCCCCATACACATTGATGTACAAAACACCTAACATTGCCATGATGACCGGCACCTAGACATTAGTAATTGACAGGAACAAAATTTGTGAGAAGTGAATGGATAAAAAAGCTCACATTACGATCAAGAGGCTCATTCAAAAAGTGCTGGTCAGCAGCATGTGCACCTTCCAGAAGCTTCTTGAAGTTATCGAATCCAACGTGCACGGCAATAGAAAGACCGATCGCCGACCACAAAGAGTACCTGCCTCCTACCCACTGAAAACCATGAATGCCATTCATTAACCCTAAGATAACTAGCAAATACAATTCGTATTGAAGTGAACCAACATCCCAGAATTCAAACATGTTTGATGGGTCAATTCCGAATTCCGTGGCCTTGGGAACGTTCGTAGAAAGAGCGACGAAATGTTTGGCAACAGCACTTTTGTTTCCCGCCTTAAAGTATGACACTTCTAGTTACGCGAGTATCGTGATGAGACCGATTACCTTATTGAGGAACCATTCCCGCGCTGTTTCTGCATTAGTTATTGTCTCTTGAGTAGTGAAAGTCTTCGACGCAATGATGAACAATGTAGTTTCCGGATTGAGTTTTTTGATGACCTGAATTCGCCTGTAATCTTCCTTAGATATCTCTCTACACAGAACACTAATGCTTACATACCTCAGCGATATGAGTTCCATCCACATTGCTCACAAAGTGGACGTTAGGTCCAATTTGATAATGTCGGAGAGCCTCGCACACCATGAGAGGACCCTAAGGTTCACGTAACACAAACATCACTAGTGGTTACTCAATTATACATTGCTGTCATCACATATTAAGCAGCGCCCCAACTAACACATTAAGTTTTATACGCGACAAATTCCTTGCGCTCAAATAATGTAATACACAGCTGGACTAGGAGTTCCGTGTTTATGTATTCCCCTATGACACATAGGCGACTAACATGGGAAGCAGTGAAATCATTTACCATCTACAGCTCACTACTCCCATTTCATTCACTATTAATGAGACGATGTAAAAAGTGCAAGGCAAGGCTGAGGAGTAGAGGTGCTACTCCATTAGCCACACATGACCAGGAAACATCTTCTTGAATATGCCATCAGTATAGAATCGCTCAGAACCAGTAACTAATGGAGAAAATAAACGAACCAGATCAGAGCCGCCAATTCCAATATTGACTACATCTGAAATCTTCTTTCCTGTGTAACCAGACCATTCTCCAGTAATAATTTTATGACAGAAATCCTCCATGTGAGCCAGAACTCGATTGACATCAGGCATCACCTGCAAAAAGCTTGTTGCAACGAGAAATCTCATGGGAACCTCGGTTATAAGTATACACTGATGAGATGAACTGCGAAAAAAATACACTTGATGCTTAAGTGGAGGCCGGATCTAAGACGTATAAGTCAAAGTGTTCAGTAGAATTAGATACTCGGTGATCGCAACTACCTTCACAGTACCGCTGGGTGCTCGCTTCTATGCACACAGAATGAGAACAGTTCATATGCGTGCGTGAAAAATATGTTTCTCTAGAACTTGAGGCTTGGAGGGTTCCCGCCCCAAGATTTGAGGGAGATCCAAATCTCTAAGGCTTCGAACGGACCGCCGATTTGGGGATCTGGGAAATTTCCTACCGCAGCGCCATAACGTGTCTTTGCTTGCTTTCTCCATCAGCACCATGTTAGGCCACCGTCAGACTGCAATTTAGCGGTGTCATGACTCCGCACGCGAAGTTGCGGGATTGCACAATCTCAAGATCGTAGTGTCACGTGCGAAAGTGCGACGTTGCAAAATCGAATCGCAAAGTCTGACGGTGGTCTCTACGGCCATTAGCCAATAGAAAGTTGATGCCCCACTGTTTCACAGTTCATAGTTACCTGATGTTATCACATCTGTCGACTTAGACAATAAGCAAGCGAGTACTTCGCTGAATTTACTTTCTAACAACGATCGAATTCCTGTTCAGGTGAATTTCTACAGAGTCCAAAGTGACTCGCCTACTTATGAATGTGAAATAAGAGAGAGTAGACTCAGTAACGGAGAAAGACGCACATCTTTTCCATCAACAAGGATTGGTGTGTTGCTCCTGTTGCGAAGTGCAATGTGAAGTACGGCACGGTTTTCGGTGAAATTGATACGCTCTCCGTCGAACATAGCCGCACGCATATTTTCTACATTACGAGAACGAGCCTGCAAAACATATTGGTGCGACGGCGAGTTGGCAACTCACATCGATTGGGCTATGATCATACTTTGAAAGTAATAGTTGCAAGTAATTGCGATTGTGATTCCGCTCGCAATTACGGACATAATGCAGTCAAAAATACATAATGCTGGAAAGCAAACTAGATGACCAACTTCACTGAGATGAATCATTTCGGGTATTTAGTATAATTTCTATAATGGAGGAGAGGAAATAGGTAGCAGATATCCTTGGAGTGTGAAGAGCACTAGGGTGTCCCAGAGTTAAGCCGCGTACCGACGTGGATACCGGCAATTTGATATGGACACCGATGGAGCCGGCGGCAGTCACGCGTGACCCACCCTTGTGGTAAGTGATTCACTTACAGTCACATGTGAATAGAAATATGCGGATTATGCCTCGTCCCACTACATTGGCTTTTATCGTTATAGGTCCAGCTTTCAGATACAGAGCTCTCCCAATCGCTCATATACTATGGGGGTCACAGTAGAGACCGAATTTCATGACTAAGCTCCGAATCATGTAATAAACACTTGACCAATTGCTTCTAGAATGAATTTGTTAATAACCCTACAATAAACCAATGGCACTATTTACCCAAAGCTACCCCACTACCTCTTTAACCGATGCCGTCGAAGAGGTGATCTTTGGAAAACCTTTCGATCTAGCTGCAAACTTTTACCCAGGGGTATTTCGACCCGTAGATCATGAATATAACAATCGTTTCGCGGGAAATCGCTTGGGACAAATTTTGAGTGAGTTTGGTGATCCACCCCATTTTGGCGCCGGCGCCTATGGCGCAGACGCCAAGCAGATTTGCGCCAAACGAATGTCATATTCGTGTTCTACGGGTCGAATTACTCCTGGGTAGAAGTTTGCAGCCAAATCGAAAAGCTTTGGGTTAATAGTGCCAAAAGAATAAATAAAATCGCTCACACGCCATACTAATTTGTTTCAGCTACCGAAGAACTTCCCACCATAAGCTTGTGCACACAGCCCTAGCTTGACGCCATTTCTTCGCACCATCCAAAATCAATTCCTTTTCACTTTCAGAGAAAAAACTAGAAGTTTCACAGAAACGAAGCTATAGCTTTGTAACTGTAAAGACTGTACGAGGTCAGCATTAACAGGCTCTAACATGATTGAAAGCAACGGCGTCAGTTGTGAATGATGCCAGCACACTTTCGATTATTCTTTTTGTTTTATTCATTGCTTCTACTTATTCATTTTCTTGCTCAGGTGCTACACTATGCTAAAAAGAATATGTGGCCCACAAATCGTGGTTTTTTTTTTATTAAAAGGAGAAGGTGGGTAGGACTCTTTTCGCGGTGTAAAAGGCTTCCGTTATATTTTGTCGGTGGTGGACCTTCTTGGAGCTCCTTCTGAGTTCCTACGGGTAAGCGAAGATTCTAACTGCTTTGGCAAATTTTTTAAAAGATTCCATAGTACATGAGCGGTTGCCCCTATAAATACACGTACGAGATAGACAGGTCCGTAGAACCGGGAGTGAAGGCAAAACGTTCAGTTACTAACATAGAAACTGAATAACCATACTTACTACATCAATCAACTTGTCGAAAGAAATGTCGGAAATCCTGTGTTTGGAGAAGTCGAACAGTACGGCGCCATCAGGTGTGTCAACAAAGCGCCTATAAAAGTCAAAATCTAGGCATCTGTCACTTCATCATTAGAACGGAGCATTACGTGTATTTGTTGAAACGATCAGGATCATTGAGCAGTTGTTGATATATGCTTAGCTGTTCTTTTTCGTGACATTCGACGAACGTTTTGAGGTCTTGAAATTTGGCATCTCTGCACAGCGACATTCCTGATAAGAAACTTATCGCATCGCATGTTCACAATGCCGTCACACCATAATGAGGCGAGTATTGACATTAATGCAACATATCGTGGTAAATTATAGGATAATTACGAATGTTTTAATTCACAGACAATGCAAAAAGAAAATGAAAGTGTTTGAGAATGGTTTGTGTTATAAATCGGAATCCAAATCCTTATCTCCGGAACATGAACTGGAATCATGACTGCCTCAAAGTCCCCATCAATCAAGAGTGAACTTCCACTGGTTCCAAAAACGGGTTTGTTTCGATTCAGACTTTGAAACGCTAAGGTCACAAGAAAAGTCGCAATATACATATGTCAAGCCAGCGTGCGGTCATACAATGGCAGTTTCAGTTGGGCACTGCATCGGAGTCTAGACTACTTTTGGTTTCTCATTGAAACTAACACACAAAGCAGCTCCTACTAAGCATCATTTGTATGAATACCCATTACGCTCTGGATTACCTTTTTTCATATTAGATTTGGACAGAGCACCTGTGCATGCGGACTGGCAAAATTATAATTTATACACTTGAAAGCTTTTTGACTTCCCCACATTGGGAAAATCCTCACCCTTGGTTTACAACCATTTCTTCCTTCTCTCTCCATCTTTATTGGCTTGTTTTGATGGACTGGGATGCAGATTTGTATACATCGGAAAATACCCTCGTCCCGAACCCACAAACCCACATAACGCCGCTTGAAGTTTAAGACAATCATATCGAAACAAGCGAAAAGTCCCATTAACAAATCATACCGCTACAGTTATAGTTATGCTGTATTGTATCCCATGTTCTATTGAAGAACTCGATCATTTCGACGAGTACAGCCGTTAAAGGGCTACCGGACATCTGAAAGTAATCAAAAACAGATGCACTAACAAAAAAGGGAAAGAAAGCAAGCGCGCGTGGAGACGAGGAGTGTACGAACGTCGCACGCAGTCACAGCAATTGATCGCTTGCTGCCCAGCGTGAAAGAACACCCGGGTGTAGGTTGGGACACACGAATCTAGGCCTCAGCCTGTGACAGCCAGTGGCTTTTGCCCTGCGACATAAATTACTCAGACAATTTGTGCATGTAAATCCTATCATCCTTGCATGTCTGTTCCGGTATTGATGAATGATGATGATGATATAAAAGATGTCTATAATGATTTAAGGGTTGTGCCTGGACATCGCGTGATCTAGTGGCCAACTGATCGTGTGTGCCAACCGTCACCCAAGAACACCCCGTTTCCGCCTATCCGTCGTTCTCGCCTATTTGATCCCGTTATTTTCGAAAAAGGTTAACACTTCGGAGATCTTTATTCATTATGCAAGGTGGAAACGAGGGTACTACACGTTTGCAATCAATGGGCACAAGTGACTGAATCGTGAAACTTTTCGAATTTTTGTCGCATTCAAGGACATCAGCATTACTTTGTTTGTTATTATTTGCAAACAAATTTGGTGCTGTATCGATGCCAGAGGGGTAGGGAATGGATTCATTTCTGGAGCTCCTCGGCTTTCCAAGTTTGGGTGGAATCCACCCCGTTCTCACATTCACTTTTGCGCATCTCTCCTTTAACCCCTTTTTGGCTTGTATTGATTGTATGGGTGTGGATTCATATCCGTTGGCCTGGAATGTCGTCTGTATCAAGACCTTACGTCATTCGATAACCAAGAACGAATTATGCTACCGCTTTACTTTATACGTAATACCAAGTAAAACGTCCTGGTCAAGTAAGGAAAAGCACACATATTGTCCCCTTGTAGAAATACCAGTGCACGTGAATTGAATCTATGACTGCAACTCACTCAAACTACTCCCACTTGATTATTAGTTGTGAGATGAAGATGGCAGCATCGAGAGGCGTCGTCTCTATATGCGCAGTACCTATATCTGTTCGTGCTCAAAGGCTATTGGTAAGCTTTGCCTGGGGTAATGAACACTTTGAAATGATTATCGGGTAACCCCCGAGAGTTTCTGTAATCAGCGGAGGAACCGGATGACTATGACTCCGTGGTGGCGTTCAATTACTGCCGACGAGTTTGATCAGAAATTACCATTGTTGGTAGCAAAGAAACGGCATGATCCAAAGGGTGTTGGAATCGAAAATGAAGGTCATACTCGTCATCAGTTTTCTGTATCACTATAAGCTTAATGATTTATGTTAAGAAATGGGTGGAACTAGGTGCTGCCAACCGGCACCACCAACAATAAAACGGGTTCGTGTCTAGCACCACGAATTACCGCTGCGTGGTTTTCTTTCACCAAATAAGGTGGTACCAGACCAACACTACTGATTTAGTTCCAGAATGTCGAGGATAATCAATGTGGTTCTCTCCCACCTTGACTGAGAGTTTTCCTTATATTACATCCTGTACTTATCTGAATTGAATTATAATTTGCTTTTCTCTCCATAGAAGTCATTTATGGAAATCAGTAACTAGGAAAAAAAAGCGCCCGTTGTCCTATAAAGAGTTATTGGAAGAGTCCCTGACTTGATCCTTCAACATTCATGAGGTCAGAAGCCCGTGGGAACTTGGGAACGAGTCAAGAAAGATAAGATAAAAGAAGAAAGACAAGAAAGATCAGATGAGAATTTTCGCTCACCTTAGGGAGCAAGAAAGGGTTCAATCGCTGAAAATGAAACAGAAACCCTCTCGACTCCCACAAATTGGATTGTTACAGCATCATTCTCCTGTGCTTCCACAAAAATGCACGTTCCCCTCTCAAAGTGGTTTAACATATGAACGATTCCACTTATTTGTTTGCTGTTGACGGCATTGGACGAATACATCCTATTAGATACCCGACAATGGATAATATATGTTAATTTCATAATGAAGTTAAACACCTACTACGATTTCAAGTGCCTTTTTGGGTGCGACCCCTAGCATATGCAGCGCTCGGTCTGCCATCATCAATCTTTCCTCGCCTAACTTTTAACACCTCATAGTAGCCCTTGGATTTTGCAGTTTCGGAGGATGGTAGTGTGACTTCCTGATATCCCTCCTCCATGGGCTTCAAAACACATTTCATTGGAAAAACAAGTCAAGGAAAGCTTTTGTGGCAATGCTCGTACAACAAAATAACATTGTGCAGGCTTTCTGGATATGGACATGTGCTTAGTTCAGCGGCTAACCCCTGGCACTTGTTTCCGATATGCCGTGCATGTTATCAACAGAGAGCCGAAGAATGGCAACAGGGTTTAGGAAGCGATTTCTCAAATACTTATCTACATAGCAGGAGAAGGTTTACTCAGTCTAATCACGAAAAAGGTTTCCTGTGGTTTTCCATGTAACGCAACCCGAAGAACCATGGTTGCCATCTATGAGTAAAAGGATAACATGTATCACTCACATGACCACGGTTGTTCATGATGAAGAATGGACCTCTCCTCCCTCTCCTGAAATGTTTTTTAGTTCTTATCACATTTGCACTAAATGGTCTATGATTATCATTTGTACACTGGCACACTCATCCAGGTGTGATAGTGAATACTTGCAGATCACCACATCTCGCTGTTCTGGTTCCCATCTCTCCGCTTCGCCTATAGTATTGTAATGATTATCAATCTACATTGTCGCATCCACAACCTAGGATGCTGGCCTCCACTTGCGCATGGCCACACAAGTCAAGAAGGGACTATTGTACAGAATACTTCCTAGCACCTTTGTCTCGTACCTACCTCGCGCCTCCCTAGCACCGCCCCCACACCTTCGCCCGCGGGACCTCGCTTAAAGGAACTGGAAGGGGGTCCGAAACAAGAGGAAGATGCAAAGAAATGAGCATTTTGCAATGAACACTCAAGGTTAGAAGCGATAATAGGCGGAAAAACCCGGTCTCAAAAGCGCGACGCTGTGGTGTGTATTCGCATCCCATTCCATCAGCGCATCCATTCCGAGTTGTCCGCTGTAGGAGACGGGTCGCGGGCCAACGTTAGTTGTAGCACCTGACTCCCAGCGCAGTGGAGTGGCCATTCCCAACTACATTAGCATTCATGTAAGTACATCTAGAAACAATATAAGAAAGAACAAAGTAAAAAGTAAAGGAAAAAACAAATTTATAACAGAAACATCTTCTTTTGGCACCATGCCAAGGCGTCAAATTAGCGAGTTTGTGCAATGGCGGCCACTTGAACTCGTCCACACTACGTCTGTTCTACCGTAAGCCAAAATTACCCCCTTCTGGTGTCTTTAAAGGAACCGGAAGGGGTCCGAAACAAGAGAAAGATGCAAAGAAATGAGCATTTTGCAATGAACACTCAAGGTTAGAAGCGATAATAGGCGAAAAAACCCGGTCTCAAAAGCGCGACGCTGCGGTGTGTATTCGCATCCCATTCGCATCAGCGCATCCATTCCGAGTTGTCCGCTGTAGGAGACGGGCCGCGGGCCAACGTTTTGTAGCACCTGACTCCCAGCGCAGTGGAGTGGCCACTCCCACTACATTAGCATTCAAGTACATCTAGAAACAATATAAGGAAGAACGAAGTTAAAAGTAAAAAGAAAAAACGAATTTCTAATAGAAACATCTCATTTTGGCACCATGCCAAGGCGTCAAATTGGCGAGTCTGTGCAATGGCGGCTAGTTAAACTCGTCCACACTAAGTCTGTTCTACCGTAAGCCAAAATTATCCCCTTCTGTTGTCTTTAAAGACACTGGAAAGGGGTATTTCCTACGGTAGAACAGACGTAGTTCGGACGAGTTTGAGTGACCGCCATTGCACCGCCAACTTGACCCTTGGCATGGTGCCAGGAGCAGATAATTATATTATAAAGTTGTTCTTTCGTTTTGCTTTTTCCTTCGTTCTCATATTGCTTCTTTATGTACTTGCATAAATGCTAATGTGGTTGGTAATGGCCACTACACTGCGCTAGGAATTAGGTGCTACAACTAACGCTGGCCCGCGGTCCGTCTCCTACAGCGGACAACTCGGAAAGTCAGTGTGTTGATGCGAATGTGAGGCGAATACACTCCACAGCGTCTCGCTCTTGATTTCTGGAATTTTCGCCGATTATCGCTTCTAACCTTAGGTGTTCGTTACAAAATGCTCATTGCTTTGCACCTTCCTATTGTTTCGGACCCCTTCCGGTTCCTTTAATTGTCTGTTGACTTCTTGTCTACAATGACTGTTACATAAAAGCACACGGAACTTCTTATTAATACTATTATTATTATTTTATTATAATTATTACTAACAATTGACAAACAATTAACTGTAAAAATATGACACAATTAGAAATTCATATCGTTGTTTTTCAAGTTATAAAATTCTGGACTAATCCCAGAGTTGCGCAAGCGAAAAGTCAGTTTTGAATATCACACATAGCGATTATCACACATTCGTTAATTATTAGTATCAATAACAATGATAATAATAAATAATGATAATAGTGCTTCGATGCTCCATGTGCTTCGATGTAACAATCATTGTCGACAAGACGTCAACAGCCACAGCCGTCAATTAAGCAATATCATCTGAGGTGAAGGGGCGGTGCTAGGGAGTTGCGAGGTAGGATCAAGGCAAGGTGCTAACGATAAGTAGTATTCTGTGCAATGTTCATACACCCCTCAAGTCGGTACTCAAACTGGTGGCAGCCGGATATACGACGACGCTGGACGGCCCCTCTGCTACACACCCTCGACCCCTACCGCACTCCCCTTTATTATGTATGTAACTATGTTAATAAATATATTATATTATTATATTAATACAGATACAATATTATTATATCAATACAGAGACATATTGTATCTTCGCCATTTCCTTCAGCTGCAATGTCACTGGCAGAGTTTATTGGTGATCCTGAATATGACAATTGCTGATCTAAAAAATCATACATAAGCCCAGATCCACAGGGGTATGGCAGTTCTGCCAAAACAAAAATAGCAAGAACAGTCCATCCAAAAGGTTTGTTACTAAAGAAAAAATGAAATAATTGCGTGGGACATTCATTGGACAAAGCAATTCCCGCTTGGATTCCAACGCGTATGCTCTTCGTAAGCAATCGTGGTATGTAGTTTCACTGGATCTTGGTCTGGAACAACAAAACAGGACTTAACTATTTTTCTTCAAAGAAGGAACAGTTATGATTTATCGCTAGTAAATGCAACATCTAGGAATGAAAATCGTTGCGATTCATTTCTCTCACCTCACTCGGAATGCAATAAATCAGAATGCACTAAATAACGGGCTTCTCCAACAACCCTTCCAAATAAAAAAATGTTTAAAGTTTATCCATAAATTAACATCTAAAAACTGCCACAATAAAGCTATCCTGACTGAAATTACAGTGCGGGAAGGCCGCTTCCATACTTTGCGCACCGACGCCGTCACGCGCGTGCCTGCGTCACGCGCGTGCCTGCGTCACGCGCGTGACGGCGTCGGTGCGCAAAGTATGGAAGCGGCCGAACCGCCCTCACTCCATTGCGAAATCCCAAGCTCATACAAGATATTTTCTGTCTCAAATAGTAGTGTCTTTAAACATGTGAGAATTTAAAGCTTTTTGTGTAATTTTTCATCAAGCCCACTTACCAGGAGAGTTCTTTCAAGTCGCTCTCTCACTTCATCTCCTTTGAGCAGGAGACCTTTGATTTTAAGAGAAACTGCTCACGCAGTTCACTCTGTCTAAATTTTTCTTCTCTTTTTACCCCTATGCCCTTCTCTCTTTCCTTTATCTTCCTAGAAAGCGAAAAAATACAACAAACTGTGCTGGACGATCATCACTATCACTATCGTCGAATAAAGAGCGTTCAGCTTCATCTTAGATATCCACAGTTGAGCCATTATAACGAGAGCACTCAGCTAAATAAATTGATATCTTTTCTTTCTTATTCAATGTGATAACCAAAACTAAATGTGAATTTTTTTCTCTTCCCTCTAGCATCCTCCGGCCACCATACGCGATGAACACACAATTAGTAGGCCGTCAAAGAAATCTCCAATCAAAAAGGAAGGTTGACTAGATGGAGAGAAAAAGAATAGGAAGGAAGCAGAGTGGAAAGGACAACCATCCCGGATCCAAACCGGAGCACGACTGACTCTCGGTAGCAAAAAAAGCCTTACACTACCACAGCACACAAAAACCGACCATAAAACATAGATGGCCGGCCTCAAGCTCATAAAACAGCAACATGCAGCAGCTTAGAACATGTTTGGTAGCATTATTACTATCGAAAATAACATCAAACGATAGTTCGATAGTGGATTTCGTACGAAAGCATGGCACAAATTCAAGATCATTTATCTAAGAAACTAGTCTAAGTCAGTCTACTTTGCTCGAATTTGCGACTTAGTCAATTGATGGTTTGTGAAGGAAATTTAGATGCAGAACAAATGCATGACACAATCCAACTAATGCATGGCATTTGTCTACGAAAACTGTTTTACTATTCATAATGAACAAAGCAATGTAGTTGTAATAAACCAAAAAAGCAAATCTCCAAAGCAAAGGCCATTTACCACCCAAATCACGAGTGAAACTCCAAGTAGGTGTGTAATCGCAACAGCCGTTTGGAGGTGGTCACTCTACATAGCAATCAGTATCAATTTTAGTTGTAATAAACCAAAAAAGCAAATCTCCAAAGCAAAGGCCATTTACCACCCAAATCACGAGTGAAACTCCAAGTAGGTGTGTAAAATCGCAACAGCCGTTTGGAGGTGGTCACTCTACATAGCAATCAGTATCAATTTCACTGATCAGTCCACCCTTTTTTCCTGCCACCTGATTGGCACGTACAGCAACGAGCCCTCCTCGGACTGATTGGTTGGGTCCATCGCTCTTACAACTCTACCGTAATTCTCAGCGCCCAATCATCGAAGGTTCAGTGAGTCTCTTCAGTTGAAAACCCAAAAAATTAATCCTTTTTTTTGGATTACTAATACTTTATTCTCTTTATTTTTCTCCTCCTTTACTCATCCTTCATTCTCTTGTTTCTTCCTATAGAATCATTTGTGATGAAAAAGTAAGTCCTAATCAAATTAAATATTTGAATATTGAAGGGCAGTAAACAAACCTTTACTATCCCTTTGTGATCATTTCCAGATTCAGAACTACTCACTAGCTCAGATGGAACATCAAAAGATAGTTCGATCGTGGATTAGAAGCATGGCGCAACTTATAGAATCATTTATCTCAGCTATTACCGATAGATATTACCGATTTACCGATAGAAAATCGGTCAGAAGACGAACGAAAGTCCGTCCTCCTAGTGCACCCAAGAAAAAGCAAAGCAAACTCGGAGGGTGATTCAGAGCTTTCTCCCAAGCACGCACTCAAGCCGAACCGGTATCAAACAATCAAGCACGGTCGGAACCTCAAGAAGGAATTCCACTGAATATGAACCAACAAAGCACGGTATCCAGACGTCATAATGGCAAATGCTAACGTTAACACTGCTGTGACATTAGAAACGGCAATCAATAAGTCGCCTTAGCTTTACATGCCAATCAACTTCAAGCCTTCTCAGGAGACCATGGAGGCGTAGGTGTCATGGATTCCTCAAAAAGCTCAATGAAATAGGTATTAACATGGGACTGACAAATATCATAAAGGTAATGCTCTCACCTGTCCACATCAGAGGTGCTGCAAAGGCAGTGTATGAGAATCTTCCTAGCACGGAGAAGTAAAGTAATGAACAGCCATTACCAGATCATTTTTGAGTACAGCCAGGGAAGAGTGAATGACCCTGAAGATGAATCTTGGGGAATTTCCAGTGGTCTTTTCGAACAGACCAAGCAAAGAAATTATGGAAGCACACCCAAACTCCAATTTAGCGGACCAGCGCAAATTCCTTCAGCCCATGGTCTTAACTAATACCCTGCCTTACCCTGTTGAGCATAAAATAAAATAAGTTGGCCCTTCTCCCACCAATTACTTATGCTAAGCTCGTATAAGACGCAGAGGGAATCTGGGATCTGACCAGAGCATATATGGGTTCTTTGGGGAAAAATATAATGCTGGCCAAAATTGATGAGGTATTATACTAAACAAGCTGTAATCACGAGAAACTTCAGCGCGTTCCCAGTTTTGGACCGCCAAATGGAAAGAACAACTATCCTTATCGTGATAATACGTATCGTGATAATTAATGCCTTAAAGGTACACCACACGATAAAAAGGACCATATTCGCGTTCAAAAATGGACGAGAGCCGGTAAGTTACTCAATAGCAGAGAAAAAACCAGCGAAAAACACCAAGAACATCGAAATGGGAGCCTCATCGCCAGAGGGTCAGACGAGAGTTGTGCCGTGGAAATGGGGGTCTGGACGAGTTTTCCGAAACTTGGCGGCGTCCCCTATTGTAGCGAGGCAGGCTGCCTTCTTTCAGCTTTTTCTCGGTATCATTGCCAATGTTAGAAGTGGTTTTTTACAATCACCATTTATAGTAGTGTTTTGAAGATGGACATTTGCTTTGAGAGTCATTGTTTGTATGTCAATTCAAATATACGATGTCACGCTTGACCCTGTCCTTGCATCGCCCATTCAAAGAATCTACGTATGTACTTCGCGGTCTTGTGACATAAGGAATGAAGGCATACTTGACCTAGACAAGCTAGCATTGACTGCTAGGTTTTTTTGATTTATCCGTGTTCCGCTTTGCTGAACACTTTTAAACACTTGTAACTTTACTGAAACTTAAATTTTCAAAGTAATGTGAACTGTTCCCACAATAAAATCCCTTAGCCCAATCTACAAGCCGCATGGTTTCCCCAGTGGCTGCCCAGTGGTGTATGTAGAGAACCAGTCGACGAAAATCTGAAAAACTTTTGAAGTGTCTCTCTTTAAATGGTCGTAACTTCCTTCAAACTCGACTCTATGACTACCGATGTCCAGAACGGAATTTACGAAATTCTCGCTTTCTGAAGATTGCTCGAGCTACACCATATCCTTTAAAACAAAAGTTATTTCGCAGGAAGCCAGTCGAGGAAATTTTTTCCGTTGAAATGTCGAGATCTTTCCACGATTTTTTTGAAAAATGATCCATAATGTCGGTAATCTTCCAGACACATCCATTGTCCTCAGAGGCCCGCGGGATAGCGTTGGCCTCGCTGCAGGATGCGCCATGCATGAAAATTTCCTTCACATTTTTGCTGATTGAAACGTTTCGCCGGTTCGCACAGAAGCTCGCTAGCTACAGCTGACGTTGCAATCGTGGCTAGATATGAAAGAAGCCATGTCGGCCAGTTTTACGTTTTCATCCAGTTTCTTGAGTGTTCTTCCAGGCTTTAAAGGCACACCATGCGGTAATCAAAATAGGCACCTACCTTTTTGGGGAAGATAAAACCTGAGTAGTTGTCCAGGTCGCACACTTTTTGCGGCATCACGGCGCACCCTCGCGACTATAGGTCCGCACGTCGACCAAGCCGCATCCACAGAACCGAATAGCGCACAGCTTTGACGAACCGAATTTCAAAATGGCGTTTACGTGGCGAAGAAACTTGCGAACCATCCCGAGAAGTTGAAGGTAGCCTTAGAGGTGATTCGATTGTTTCATTCTTTTATGCCGAACCGAATAGTTTCGCCGGTTCGCACAGAAGATCGGTGGACGTGCTCACCACGAAAGTTTGTCAAGCACCACGTCATTCCGATCGATACGGCTTTGATACGATACGATAAGTATCATTCTGTTATCATGCTCATTAGTCTACACCTCAGTCAATTTTCGGTAAAATCGACCCCGGGAGGTGGGATGGACTTATCAAAGGTGTCAGATCTTATCAGCTACGCCCTCACTACAGCTCGGGGGCGCGCTTTCCGACGGGGATTTCGCCATGAACAATTTTCTCAGATCCATAGTTTTTTATGTGAGTAACTTCTTTTAGGGATTTTCCATTAACCATATTATCCCTAATGCTGTCTTGAAGGTAGGGCAGAAAATCTGAAGATGAAAATAACGTTAGCGTGACGAAACAGGTGATATTATTGAAATTTTGGTGATACCACTAAGCAGAGTCTCGATTCTAGGCTGTAGTACACGTACGAGGACAGTATCTATGAAACGTCGTTTACGGCATTCCTTTAGCATATCGTTCCTTTTCTTCTATGGTATTTAATCGAGCCCTCTCCTTTCGGTAATGGGTGCGACAACAATTACAATTTATCGCGGGATCTCCTTCAACCCATGGATAGATGCGCGCAACAAGGTTAACCAGTGAATGTGGAAGGTCTCCTTGTGCGTGTTTTCAGTGCAGGCGGATCAACGGGAGGATCATAAGCGTTAACCGGCATGGTTGTGAGACGCGCCATGCATGAGGTTTTATCGACAGTCCGTGAGTTGTATTATGTTATGTTCTATCGACAGTTCGTGAGTCCGGTTACAGAAGCTTGGCATCCTGTTCATAATATTAGGTTGTCCCAAAAGTCTTGTAGTATTTTTTTCGATCACCACTTTTTATTATTTTTTCTTCCAACAAACAACAATCAGGCAACAACGTATTCACCATTGTTATCGACAACACTCTGCCACCTTATGGGTAGATCGTTGATTCCCCCCTCCCAGAACTCTGAGTTCTGAGAGTTGAAGAAGTCAGCGATCGCCTTTGCAAGGAAGTCATAATTAACGAATTTTCTCTAGGCCAGGAAGGATTCAGGAGGATGGGTAAGGTGATAGTCAGAAGCGGCAATGTCTGTAGAGTATGACGGTTGGGGCAGCACATCCCAGCTGAGCTCCTGTAGCTTGGCCCGGTTACTTTTCGCGCATTTTTCGCGAATGGAAGCGGGTGTCATCATGAAGGAGGGTGACCGCGGACTTTTCCGGCGCTTTTCTCGAACAGCGGCGGCGAGCTGCTGAAGCTGGCGGGTGTATGCGGTAGCGGTGACTGTCTCGTATTGTACAGCACCTCGTGAATAAGCGTTCCTCACGCGTCCCAGAAGTAGCACAGTCCTTAGCGTGGTTTGTCTTCCATGTCAATTTCGCTGTTGCTGAAGCTGATGAACCAGCGGCGCACGGTCTCGTAGCTCAAAGATCCCTTGCCCAATGCAGCCTTGATGGAGTGGCAAGCTTTCGTCGCTTTGGTGCCGCAAGACCCCTCATAGTAGATGACACCGTGTGTTGGGTGGGTATCGACTACGGGCACTGTAGCTCTCTCGACGGAATGGTGGGTCAATATGTATTTCTCTAGAAAGCTGAGACGTTCTACCATATTTCTGAAGCACCCATACCTGTCTCGAAGTAAACAAGGGTTACTGCTTTTTTTGGAAAAATACTACAAGACTTTTGGGACAACCTAATATATTAGATTATATATTAGGTTGTTCCAAAACTCTTGTAGGGTTTTTCTTAAAAAATCAATGACTCTTGTTCACTTTGAGGCAGGTCTAGGCAGTTCAGGAATATGGTAGAACGTTCTCTAAGCTCTCTAGAGAAATACATATTGACCCACCAGATTCCGTGGGGAGAGCTACAGTGCCCGAAGTCGATACCCACCCAACACGAGGTGTCATCTACTATGAGTGGTCTTGCGGCACCAAAGCGACGAAAGCTTGCCGCTCCATCAATGCTGCATTGGGCAAGAGATGTGTGAGCTACGAGACCGTGCGCCGCTGGTTCATCAGCTTCAGCAACGGCGAGATTTACATGGAAGACAAGCTACTCACTGGACGCCGACGACGAGACGCTGCTCTCCGCCATTCGCGCCGATCCTAAACCACCATGCGCAAGTTGGCGGGGAGGAATGGACAAGCACCCACAACCGTTCCACAAGCCTGGTTCTCGAAGGTGCTGTTGCGATGGACCTCATGCTCTGACGGATGCTCACGAAAGTGTCCGTGTGAGCATATGTCAATGGCCACTGCTCCGCCCACATCGCAACGACTTTCTCGTCTATCTGGCTACGGGCGATGAAAGCTGGGACATGTACGATACCAACGCACCCCGTGCCTTTTGACTGCTACGTGACGCCGAGCCGCCAACGCAGCCTGTGTCCGACCTCCATCCGAAGAAGATTCCGCTCTGCTGCTTTTGGACGCGGAAGGAGTGCTTTTCCAAGAGATGCTGGCACAGGGCGAGACAGTACCCGCTTCCGTATACACCCACCAGCTCCAGCAGATCGCCGTCGCTATTCGAGAAAAGCGCCTGAGAAGGTCCACGGTCGCCCTACTTCATGGCAACGCCCACTCATGCGTCGCAAAGTGTACCCAGGGCAAGCTACAAGAGCCCGGCTGGATGTGCTGCCCCACCCGCCATACTCTCCAGACATTGCCCCTTCTGACTATCACCTTACCCATCCTCTTGAATCCTTCCTGGCCGAGGAAAAATTCTCTAGTTATGACATGCTTGCAAAGGCGATCGCTGACTTCTTCGACTCTGAGAACCCAGAGTTCTCAGAGGAGGGAATCAACGATTCACTCATGAGGGGCAGAGTGTTATCGATAACAATGGTGAATACGTTGTTGCCTGATTGTTGTTTGTTGGAAGAAAAAATAATAAAAAATGATGATCAAAAAATTCTACAAGACTTTTGGGACAACCTAATACAATAAAAAAATCCACGGAGCAGTGTATACTTTAACCTGCTTATCTTTTGCATTGTCATACGCTCTCCACTCTACAATATCGTCGTACGCCTTCAGCAATTTTTTTTTTGAAAAATTCATGTCCTTCTTTGTTAAGGTAGAAAGAAAATAGAAGAAAGAAGTAAGAAGTGCTTCAACAGGACCTTTCAATGAGAGTTTATATGGAATGATCTCACGACGCGCACGCATAATGCTATGCGCGCTTCGTTACAGAAGCCAGGCACCTTGTTCACAATCCATGATCCGAGGAGGACCAAAGGAACAAAATGCCCTCTGACTGTGTTTATCTTTGCGGATCAAATGGAGGATTTTCAGCGTTAGCCGACTTCGTTGTGGGACGCATGAGCTTTCCATCAACAATCCCTCAAGTTGGAGGGTACGCTGTTCCCGTGGTCGTCTTGGAACTGCGAATTGTGAACAAGGCGTTAAGTATCGATCTCGCGCCGCAGCGTTAAGCTATGTGCGTTTGGTGACAGAAGTTTGGTACCTTGTTCACACTCCATAGTTCGAAGAGGACCAAGGGAATAGCGTGCCCTCGGACTGTGTTTACCTTTTGCCTCTCCGCTTTCCTCTCTACAGAACTGTCTGAAATACTTACTTCGGAACTTTTGTGTCGTACATTGTTTCCTACTTGTGGGGGCGCTTTCTGCATGTCCTTTGAGATTTTTGAGCGGAGATCAAATTAAATATCAGTTTCGGATTTTAACCCAGGTATTCAGTTTCCCCACATCTATCCTTTCACTGCGGACCTTCTGCCTGAGGAATTCTGTTAATCACTGCTTGCCATGTGACATTTTCCCTCTAATTTTCTTCGCTTACACATGTTATTAATCAACCGAAATTTCGAATATATGTAAATTCCTTGTAGATGAAGAATAATGTTTTTCTCAGTTCAACCCTTCTCACAATTCACCCCGTCACTCTTTTCGACCACTTCGAATGGTCACTTGTTCCTCCCTTCTGCAATTCTCTTCGTATGATTCAGAGCTCGCGGCCGAGCTAAATTTTGCATTGGTGTCATACCACTGTTCACATATTGTTACTTCAGCGAATGTTCAGATTGTTACCACTGTATCCGCTAGCCCTCTTTCTTGTCATAAAACTATCGGCATTCGCTTCCTCCGAGTGCTGCGTGCAATTCGACCTCTTTATGTCACCAGTCGAGCCAAAGGCCTCAAACACGATGTACAGTTCACAATCGCGACCGTGAAAACCACTGGAAGGATTATGCTTCTCTAATTTATCGGATCACAACGTGCGTCAACATGTAATTAGTCACCACTGTTTAGTTCCATTTACAACTCTTTTTCTCGTCCTCTTCCCGGCAAAAACACATGAGCATATTCTCGAAGTCATCAAGGAATATGCCAATCCAAGCTCGAGGACGAGCTTGCTATGGGAAGGGAGACGTCGCATCCACGTTGTAACCTAGGATGCACGGCACCACCTGCGATGGCTACGCAGAACGGTACTTGAGTTAATGACAGCAGAATATACGACGCTGCAGGACGTATTCAACTATACACCCTCGACCTCTACCGTACTATACATACAGAGACATTTTGTAAACAGCACCGCTACAACCATCAGGTTGAGGATTCACCTGTCACCCGTCGTCCCGTTGTACATCGAGAGCCTCGAGCGGGCGCCAGCAACGTCTCCATTCGTTCCTGTCGCGAGCCACATCCAGTGAATGTTTCTGGCTCCAGGGACACGCAGCGTCTCGTTACTTTCGCGCAGAGCTTTCAAGAAGAAGTCTGACCATCGGACCGGCGGTCGGTCGTCCAGGTGTTCGTTTGACCGTCCTGAGGGATCCAGTCGGTAACCGCTCTGGTCCAACGGTCATCGCGATATCGCATGGCGTGTCCGGCCCATCTACACTTCGATTCTCTGGCAAATACTAGGGCGTCCCTGATCTTTAATCGACGACGGAGATCGGAACTCCGGATTCCTCTCTGCACTTGCGTATCGAGATACTCTAGCATCGTCCTTTCGATGGCCGGCTGGATGACGCCGACCGCATGCTCTTCCTCCTTACGTAGAGTCCAAGTCTCTGAGGCGTAGGTTAGGACAGGAAGGACAGCGGAATCGAAGACGTGGGCGCAGAGCCGGATGTTCTTCGTCTTCTTTACTACTCGCTCGATGGTCTTGAAGGCTCCCCAAGCCGCTCTTTTCCTCCTGCTCAGCTGTGGTGCCAAGTCGTTCATCATATTGACTTCCCGATCTAGGTACACAAGCTGAAGCATTCGGTTATGTCCGTTCCGTTGAGCGTGAGTGGGACATCAGATGCGAATCCGTTTCTCATGAACATCGTCTTCGTCAGGTTCAGCTGCAGACCGATCTTTCCACATTCGCAGTCTTAATCGGCTAGCATCCGTTCCGCTTGCTGGATTGTCGATGTAATCAGCACAATGTCGTCAGCGAAGCGGTGGTGGTGTAGGTTTGATAACCGCTTCTGTTTCAACGGAGTCGAAGGCTTTCTTCAAATTGATGAATGTGAGACATGACGACATATTGTACTCTTGCGACTCTTCAATGGGCCTAGTGACCCTGTGGATGTGATCGATTGTACTGAACCCTCTCCTAAACCCCGCTTGCTCGCATGGCTGTCCTTCGTCTAAAGTTCTACCGACCCTATCCAAGATGACACGAGTGAAGAGCTTGTAGACTACAGACAGTAGGCAGATTGGTCGATAATTGCAAATGTCGTCTGGATCTCCCTTCTTATACAGCAACACAGTCCTGCTGGTTTTCCACAAGGTGGGTGCCTTGCATTTCAACAAGTAGCGTGCGAAGAGTCGAGTCAGTGTTTTGACGATAATTGGCGGGAGATTTTCCAGATATTCCGGTCGAATTCTGTCGGGGCCAGGTGCTGTACCATTCTTCACGGAGAACTGGCGCGTCGGACTTCGCAAGGGAGAACTGATGGTACGACATATCCGTCCTGCTTCAGATTGCTCCTAGACAGTTGGAGTTGGCTATTGAAGAGATCCGAGGAAGTCGTAGATGACTTCTCCATTGCCCTTCGAGAAGCAGTAACTGTACCGTCCTGGCGCCGGAGACCGGTCATTTTGGTCTTATAGCTGGTGACACTTCGGCGGGCATTGCGGATGCTCCTCCCAGCCTCCGCTGCTTCAGCCCGCACTGCTGCTCTTCTCTCCTTGAGATCTTCTTGTATCGCCTCTCTGCATTGCTTCGCAAGTTCCGAAGAAAAACGCTTCTTGGTGACTTTCAAACTCTCTGTCCTCCTGGCACAATCGTGAAGATGCTCAACGAGCCGATTGTACTTCTCGTCGATGTTTTCGAAAAGAGAATTCTCCCACACACCTGCGAGAGAAAAGAAGTGTGCCCATTTGATGACTGTCTTGGGTCGCTCCTTGAATTTCGCGGCTCTCTCTCCACGTACCGAACAGAGTAATTTTGCGCGGATGAGTCGATGGTCTAATCCCGTGTAGAACTTCGGAGCAACAGCAACGTCGGTCAGGCAAAACCACGATTGAAGATGATGTGATCAATCTCATTATGGAATTCTCTACCGGGTGACTCCCAAGTCCATCGCAGATAAGAGGGCTTCTGGAACTGTGAGCTACCATGGATAGAGTTGATCGACATAATAACTCAGACGGCCTTTCACCCTGCTCATTCCATTCCGTTCCGTGAGTCCCGATGTGAAGCTCACTGTCCGTTCTTCTGAGGCCGATGTTGGCGTTGAAGTCGACGACGATAACCTTGAGGGAGGTGTGGTCTTTCTTATAGAACTTCTCCAATTCCACATGAAATGCTTCGAGCTCGACCTCGTCGTAGCTTGATGTTGGTGCGTAGGCGACGAAGATGGTCAAAGCCGGGATTGAACCGCATCTTTTCAATCGCAAATGTCCGATTCGGGTTGTCAGATTTTCGTACGAATCGAGTTCACGGCCAAGTTCGTGTTGACGAGAACGCCCAAACCACCAACGCCTCTCCTGTCGCATGTTCCAGGGAACAGTTCTTTTCCAGTCTCCTAAGCGGCGTGTAGCGTGCGATGCCTCCTCGTCTCGGTCAGTCCGATGACTTACTTGATCTTCCTAGCTTGCATCATCAGATCTTCGATACTCGCTTCCAATGCAAGGGTTCGTGCGTTGTAAGTAGAGATCGCCATCTTAGTCCTTCTCAATTTAGGCAGCCTGTTGTAGCCCGAGATTTCGGCAGCCACTCCCGAGCGGTTCTGATTGCTGTTTTTGGCAAGGTGGAAACCTACGAGTAGCTTGCCTGGCTCTGTCGTGGGGGCTGGGTATATTTCAGGTAGTTAGCCAGGCTATCCCGAAGTGGACGTGGGGTTTATCTGTAGGAGGCGATCCCGAACAGGCTCTCATGCACCTCCCAGTCGTTAGAATGCAAGCTTTTGGCTGGATCGGATAAAGGATACCAACTGCACCATACAGAACGCTCCCACACGTCTGCAAGAAACGTCTGCATGGATACAGAGGGCATGAATCAGCCCAGCGCAGCAGAAACAGGGAGTCCGTCCCCTGAATCCACCTGCATCTCAGGGCAGGTACATGGTGGCTTTTGGTCTGCGATTAGACCCCTATCCGCCAATTGGGGTCGCGCCACGTAGCCTTGCCACCTAACGGCTCGAGAACCTTGAGCTCCTCGATGAAGGAGATCCGTGGATTGAGGATTAAAAACCCTTAATCTGATAAGGTAGTAAGTTGTTAGTCAGTCTGCTTTAGCCCTTGACCAATATGCTTAGCATATCGCTTCTACCAGAGTTCTGTAGAGCATGACTGCTAGCCAAAGTCCTTTACGATATCTTTTTGATTTTCCGTCTGCGAGATTTCTCGAGTTTTTGTAGCCCACAATTAATACCTTTGTCAACAGTCTTGCATATTAGCTGCAGCTCATAACCCACTCAGAAGCCTTCCATACCCTACGAGTATTTCAGAGAAACATGGATGAAGGAGCACTCGATAGTCCCAGAATCTAAGGATACTTCGGTTGGCGACTATACTCTTTCTCAACTTCCGCCTATGCCTGCCTGTCAAACTTGTTTACATTGTCAAAATACAATCTAATGCAATGATGCGTTTGGGCGAAACTGGAGAGCTCTGGAAAATCGCTCGTGAAAGCAACATTTCCTGCTCTTGTGAAACATAGAGGGTCGAAGGGTATTAGGTCGGGAGAAAACACGGCGTGCCCCTGATGCGTGCTAGGATGTGTGGATGGTCGGGTGTGTGCCAGATAGATAGATCGCGTAATGATGAAGGAAAGCTAGGAACGGCATAATGGTTAGGTATTAAGTCGATAGCGGTGTTCTACGCCTTATTTTCAGCACAATCATTTTTATACTCAACTAATAGATCGCCTCTTGCTAACGCTCATTGCGTTAGCGAAGCTCCCAGCCATTCCAATTATCAGTCCTTGCACACACCCTGATAGTCAAATTAAAAGTTACGGTAGTCACGTCTCTGTTTTTCCAAATCACGTTTTAAGGAGAGGGTTCCGTGGTGAACTCATGTGCAGTACTGAAGCCGACTTTTCGAGCTTGTGCGTGTGCATACATCGGCAATCTACAAAATTAGAAGAAGAAGAACCGATTAAAACGTAAACCAATCACCGAGAGCACATCAAGAATACAGCTATCTTGCCACGACATGAACATGATGGCTTTTTACGATGGCTTGCTGGCGGCTCATTGACGCCCGCTATCGCACACCACAGCGCCACCACGTTGTCATGTTGCACTACGCTTTGCCCTGTCTTCTATGCATAGCAGGTAAAGCTCTCCCATTGAAACCTCCAGTATCCCTCTATTATATAAACCACTAACTTTGTGTGTCGGTTTGTTTGTTGCTTTGTATGTCTCTCCGTCCGCATTTGAGTGGTTGTGGTATGATATGATAGGGAAATCGATCGCTCAATGTAAGAGGACACTAAATGGTGCTGTTAGTCTAAAGCCACATTATTGTTGTGAGTTGTGATATCTTCCCACTTATATAAACATCTATCATGTACAGCCGCAGCCATTCTAGCCATTACGCCGTGTGCTGAAGTTACGAGGTGTTAGCAACAGGGATGGCATGCAGATGTGTTGGGTGTCGGAGGAGTACTACCGTTTGGAGTAGACTAATCAAAAAGTGTGTAATTCTGGGATCAAACCGATTGTAGTCTTTTCACCAAATCCTATACGGTCCAGTAGGCTACCATGATGGGGCGGAGGGCGGAAAACGGATAGTGGATCTTATCTTAAAAGTGCACACACAAAACTCCGACTACATTGAATAATGGGTTCCTCCAGTGGATGATTTCACCCGCATTAGTGTAATTCATGAAAGCGTGCAATCCATCTTTGTTAAAGACACTGTTCACGTTAATTTTCATGCGTCTTCGCGTTCCGTAAAGACTCTGAGGGTGCTGCAGAACACATAAGCGAAGAAGCAGCCGAAGAAATTTCGAACAATTTTTCGCGTGTTAATATCATTCGATAAGGTTGCTATTACTATGGGAATCCTCCGTATCCTATCTTATCGCAGTCCATATCATGCCTCTTATCCACGTAGATGCCACCGCTGCTCTGCTGGCTAAGTCGTAGAGTGGGTGTGGGCCAGCTTGAGACGGTGGCCGCCAGCTGACTTACGGGTTCTCTACGCGTTTGGCGCTCAACCCTCACGCCGCGGTGATGGTACACGCTCTGGCGTTGTGGTGGGGCCTATCTACTCGCGGATGGAACCAAGACACTTATATTATCGTGAACTGTCCCTTTAAGCCACATCGCTGAGTTAGTCCACCAGTGCCATGTGACACGCGAGGTACATCGCGTAGCTAAAACTGGTACAAAATAAATTTTGATATCACAGGACTTGCGGTTGCTCAAGCTCCAAACTGCGACAGTTACCTAATTTGCCAGAGCAACCTCAATGATGCCTTGAACCTCACCAATCCGCAACCGTGGTTCTCACCGGAAGAGTTTAGGCATAAGGTGAGTCTCAAAATGTTTCATACCGAGTCCGGAATGTAAATATGACACCGTCAGGTAGAGCAATACTATCAAAACCAGGGCGCTTTTGGCTTACGGACAGTATGCAAGTGAGTTGTTCAATTCTTCTTCATTTCGGTGTCTTATCACCGCGACAATAATTTTACGAGGTATATCGATTAGATTGATACTGACTTCTCTTGCAAAGTCCTAAGAACGTGATTTACTTTCGCAGTCAAGGGTGTGCACCAGTTTGATCCAAAAAGGAAAACGCGCCTATGAATAGCACCCTTGACATGGTCTCTGTCAAGGAATCTTCGGAAGGAGTCGTAGTTTGAGCCCTTTCTATTTCACGTTTTTGGGAAGGCTGTTGGACTATACTATGCACACACTGACTGAGATGCGTCGACGGGAGGAGGAGAGGAGTATTCTCCTAGAAAATTCTCTCGACGCGAGGCTTAACCCTGCTCGCACCTCTGTTGCGATCCCAACCCTTAACTAATCGTGAATTGGCAGCGCGCTGAGGGGTGTGCACACCGCCTCTGAGCTGTCCTAGTTTGCCAATTGTTGCACCCTTTCAAAGGTGATGAGTGAAATCAGAACCTGGAAGACATGATCTTCCCAAGTGAAGGGACGATTTCCAGAGAGATGAGTGGTGGTAAAACTTGCTCTGAGAAGCGCGTCTTAAGCTCTTTAGACCGCATCGTTTGGTTGCATATGAGTGCGGCAGAATAGACGTGAGAGCTGAGCAACGTTGGCTCAGCAGCTATCGCTAATCGCTTCACTCTCTTCAGCGATGCAAAAATCGGACAGATCCTCAATGAGGATCTGTGGTAGGAAATCAAGCTGATCAAGTTTCTGAACATTTCATTCAGTTATTTTTCTGCACTACTTAGCTTGTTTACTTTCGTATTCCTCGTTCGACCAAAGTCGTCCCTGGCGATGCTATGAAAATGAAATGAGCAAGTTTCTTGACGTTGGCAAAAGTGTGATTGATCGAATGAGACTTACTATATAGAAGAAAAAATACTAAAATAAAACTGGAAACGGTCGGAATATTCCAACCAACACGTAGATCAAACGGATGGAAAGAAATAAAGAAAGTTGCAGAAGTTCTCCAATTTTTAATAAAAGAGTCGCAAGGGCGGACACGGGCTTCACTTAGGGCATTCCGACAGTTCAAAGGATGTATGGGAGCCGAATACTCGTCCTGCATGAGCGCCGGCCATTTTGTCACTGCTTCAGTTCCAATTTTCGAAACCTACCAATTCATTAGCATCTTCAATCAGATGCACTACGTTTGTGGAGGAGGATTTCAGAGTAAGTCCATGTATTCGACACAGTTTTGATACCGATGGCGTATTATGCCGGTTAGAATTGACGCAGTGAAAAATGAAAATGTGAAATGTGTTTCAGTTTACATGGATAATGATGATTGTATGTCAAAAGCTTGGGGGGGAGAGACTGGGAATCAGTTGAACGCTTGTCGATACAAGTTTGAGAAGAACAGTGATGCAAGCTCCGAAGATGCTCAAACTGTGAAATAGTGAGTGTTTTAATGTTGTTTCAATAGGTTTACATCAACTACGCTATACACAGTTGCAACAACAGCTGCATTAATTTTGTGGGTGAAGTGAGTTCAATTGTAATAACCACATTTTTCCACACAGACTTCCCCTCACCGCCCAGCCTTCCTCAAGCGGTGTATGGCAAGCGTTCTGGTGGGTCAGATGAATGGGTTCAACTGATGAAAAAATTGATTCACTTCCGATTTCGAGTAGATCTACGTGTAGTAAAGATGAAGGCTGTGAGGGTTATGACTTTTCACGAAATGAAATTCTTCAATTTCTTTAAAGTAAATATCAAATGAGATGACTAGAATAGTTAGGATATATAGACGAACAAATACTCAGCGTAATTCTCTGCATATATATGTATCTATATTTAAGTAAAATATAAATGTGAAAGTGAACTTTCATCTATGAATATGAAATATTCATATACAAAAGTTTAGCCGATGGGAATACTTATCTAGTCGTATTAATTAGAAATGACTGTCAATCAGCACCGATGACCTGACCTAAGGAACACTTGCGCGTGGTTTTTCCTTGAACGCTTCTTTAGTTCCGCGTCCACATTTGTCTTATCGGCAGAACTGGGTCAAAGTATCACGGCCAGCAATGCCGGATCTTTGACTGAAACTACTACCTTGACTACTCGATTACAAGGATCCGACATTTTTCTTATACTCATGCAGTTATGCTGAGATTATTCACCACGGCAATGTGAAAGTTTCTGCAAAAAAGTCGAAATCTAGCCAAGATTCACGCCCTCAGAAGTTTGCCGACGTCAGTGAGGCGCTGTTCATACTTTACACACCGACGCCAGCACTGGTGGCGACAGTGCGCAGAGTATGCACGCGGGCTAACGCTTACAGGGTTGCGAGGGCTGTGGAACAAAGCGGCATCGGTCTCCTATTCCTTGGTCACTGATCTTGGTTACTTACCTAGATCGCGTCCCGAGAACATGACCGTCGTCCTCGCGGTACACTTGCGTAGACATGTTCTGAGGAGAAAATTTCTACTGTATTTTCATTTTTCTCTTGAAATTTTGGTGGTCTGTAGCCAATGAATACAGCTCAAGTGTCTCTAGGACAATTTAATTTAGCAACTCGCATTTCCCTAGCATACACTTCCAGCTGCACTTGCAGCTGCCTACCACCCTCCCAAACATAGAATTTTACTGTAACGGAAGTGAATGGAATAGTTGGCAACCGTCCATTGAATCCACTTTTAAACATTAATTTGTACAATTCAGCTTGGCCAGTACTTACTTGTCGTGTTTCGAAGAACAGTTCAAGGAAACCTGTGGCGTGAACTCCCGCGATTCGCAATTCTGGGGTTGCGAATATGCCCGCGTTAACGTGTTCACTCGTTTCCCTCAGACTGATGTGGGCTGTGTCTGTGAGTTTCATTTCTTCGGATCACCATTCACGATGATGCTCTCATACATGTTAGTCTATTACAGTACCCTATGCAGGCGGCATCATTGGATAGAATCAGAGCTGCAAATACTACGATGTTAATGGTATTATAAAGACCTCATCCTGCCAGATAAATTATTTCGGATAAATTTGTACGTGTTCAGCACCAAACTGGTATTCACATAGAATTTTTCCACTTATGAAATTGAGCTTATTCTGAAGAAATTGACAAGAAAGAAGTACCGAGGAATCTGAGAAGTGAAAAGGAAGATGTGGGTGCATGCAGACGCCGTAGGCTAAGCGGCATTGTAGTGTGATGGCGAGCAGATGCACCTGTATAAGGGCCAATGTTGCAATGAACGGCAAGGGAACCTATGGAAGTGAGAATGGCGGGAACGCAACCGCTCACAGGTTGACAGCTCATGTTTATCAATCTTGGCTGATCTATTCATAACCAAAGCACACTACTGCTTCACAGCAGCACCCTCAACGGGATCTGAAGCTTTCAACAATCACGTCAAGACTGATTTTTGGTTGAAAATGAGTAGTCTGCACAGCAGCCGTAACTCAAAAATTATGAAGCAAAAATCATTCCAGTGGTGAAGATTTACACAGCCATTAATGTGTGTGCGCATTGGCAATCAACATAAAAGTGCTGGAAGGCACTCTACTCTAGCAAAGTGTCAACATGAGTGACTCCTTTCGTTTAAAAAGGTCGGTGTTCCTCCTTGAGGGGCTAGAGCTATGACTAAACCTCTAAGAACCCATGCATTGCATCCTACTATGTAGCGGGTTCTCGTCGTAATTCCTCGACAAGGGGGGCCGTATTTGTTTCGCTGAGAGGGGGGAGAGGACGCAAACCCAGAGGTTCGGCAGTAGCCACTGCAATGAAATCTCTCACGGGTGAGGGTAGTAAGAGTACAAAGGAGGAAGTGAAAATAGGGTTGAATAAGGGTGTAAAAAGCATGTAGAAATCAAATCTAAAGCACAAAATTCTGAGAAAAATGCTAAAGAAGATACTCTAGAGAGGAAAGCGCATAAACAGACGCAGGAGATGAACATACTTGAAGGGTTGATGCTGAAGGACGTTCCTAGAATTGTGGACGTGAACAAGGTATCAAGCTTGTCAAACCAAAAGCGTATGATTTAGGATGTGGTGCGAGGTCACACTGCAAATAGGTAAACCACACAGGTTTGGTTACAGATTTCTGATCCAATCACAATCACTACCTCCAAGCCCACAGAGGGAACAGTGTACCTTTCGAACCGAATGATCTCCGCTGCGAATCTCAAGCATTGTGCATCCCACCACGAGTCCGACCAACGCCATTCGTCCCCTGTTGGTCCCATGCCATCAGAAGCAAGTACAGCGATAATTTCAACATCCATGTGTATTCATCCATCTGCGACCAGTAGGAACAGATGGATGAATACACATTAAGCTATAGGATGAAAATGAAAAATTAGCTGAAGTGGGCTACCTTCACATGTTACTACACTGCAAGTGCGTAAACTGGTGCTAGCGGGCCACTACATATACCAGAAATGCGTTCGTATTCAGTAAGATTGTGAATGGAGTTTCATGCATGGCGCATATCACAACTAAGACGGCCAAGACCAATCGCTCGTCTGTTGGACCTCTGAGAACAAAGGATGTGTACAGGGAGCACTTCACACTCACTGGATAATTCTTCCAAGAAGCCATGGGAAATTTCGCCAATTCGACGAGAAAAAAATTCCTCAACAAAACGCCTTCAATCTGATTACTCTCTTTCTGAAGTTAAGAAGTTACGGCCGTCTGAATTCAAGCACTTTCAAATCTCTCGAAATTTTCCTCAACGAAATTTGCCTTTAGAGCACAAGCAGCCACTAGAAAAGCTGAGTGGCATCGATTAGGCTAAGGAATTCACAACAAATGTAGGTGCACTTCTTCAAAATACAGTTAAACTATTTCACAATACTGAGACCTATTGAAGTTGCAGCTCATAAAAAACTGTGAAATTCGCCATAGAAAAGATGGCGCGCTCCATCGCTATTACAGCTTCACTATCGCAATGGAGAGCTTTATTTGGTTTCTGTTTAATTTCCAGCTTCTTAATCACTTTTTTATTTCTTCCTGCCGCGTTACCTAACCGACTTTTTATTAGGTTGTTGCAAAATTAATTTCGTAAGTGGACCGCATACTTCAAACTACAATAACTCAGCTTAAACACAAGTTCATTAATCGAAGTAAAAACCATCAGAATCTACATACACACTTTTGCCAACGAATAGGCAATAAATCTAAGCCTTCACTATAAAAACTACTATCACGAGAATCAACGAAGTCAAGGAAGGCACATTCAACATCGTCTAAATTAGTAAATTGTTTCTGACGCAGATGAGAATTGAGGGCTCGAAAAAAGTGATAGTCTGTTGGGGAAAGGTCGGGAGAATACGCTGGGTGAGGGAGAACTTCTATACCCAAGTGGGTCAATTTTTGCCGAGTGATTAGTGAGGTGTGTGGCCTTGCGTTGTCCTGCAACAGGATCGGCCCTCCTCTATTCACTACCGCCGGCCACAATTTTTGCAACTTTCTATACATTTGCTCCAGATCACAACAGTGAGACTCTGCTGTGACTGGCTGACCAGGTTGCAAGAAACTGTAATGGATTACACCTTTACAACACCACCACACAGTAACCATGAATTTTTAGGGTGAAGGTCGGGTTTAGAAAAAGTTTTTGGAGGAGCATCCTTATCTACCCAGACTAATCCCCGCTTCCTGTTATCATAAAGAACCCATTTTTCATCTACAGTTATAATACGGTTTACAAATGGCTCATTTTTATGGCGAACTAGGAGATTAGAGCAGGTGTCGAAACGTGCCAGACGCTGCTCATCGGTCAGGTCATGAGGCACCCACTTCGACATCTTCTTCACCTTGCCGATTGTCAGCAAATGTCTGGCCACTGTAGAGTAATGTACGCCTAGGTCTTCTGCTAACGTACGAGAATTCGTCTCCGGATTTGCTTCGACGGCTCTCCTTAAATCTTGATCATTAAGCGATGACCTGCGGCCGCGACCCGACTTCTCTTCGAGATCAAAATCGCCAGAAGCAAATTTTTTAAACCAGAGCTCCACTGTTCGTTCGCAAGGACAATTCGTCCCAAAAACAGTGCTGAGATTACGAACTGCCTCCGCTGCGGAGTGTTCCAATTTAAACTCATAAAGCATGATGACTCGATAGTCGCGTCGGTTCATGATTATACGCAGCCCTGGAAAAGGCCGGCTGGAAAACTTAAAGCGACATCCATAGAAGTTTCTGAAAGAGCAGAAAAAAACCCACCAAATGGTATGCCTGGCGTTCCTTGGGATGGAATAGTTCAGGGTAAAAAAATCCACTTATTTATACATACCTTGAAACCGAAATTAATTTTGCAGTAACCTAATATCACCCGCCTCTGTCACCAGAAGATGAGCACGTGACCCATGATCGGCGACGCTTCCTTTTCAGAATGAAATTAGGTTTTCCTAGGTTATTGTTTATTATTTTGTCATGTGTTTGGTCTCCGTAGACTTTTTTCTTTCTTTTTTTCTTTTCTTTTTCCTCCCTAGACTCTTAGATACCTTGCTGAATCGTGTAGGCTGGGTAAAAAACCTTAGAAATACCAGTAAATGAAGAGGCGTCGTATGGATACCCATTTAGGGAGAAGTCATATTTTTTGAAAATTTCCTCGATAGCTTGAGACACACGGATTTGGACCACGTCCTGTGATAGCCTGTGGCCTTTGGTCTCACGACATAGGATATTCGGGCTTTTCGGTTACGTAAATCTCCGTCAAGTCTCTTCTGCTGTATTCATAGCGCCGCGTTCATATTCTGCGCCGGTGGCTGCGTTCACAGGCAGCAAGACAGAGTTGCACGGTGACTCTGTCTTGCACAGGGAGGTGCAGAGACGACGCAGGCATTCAGACAGAATAGCACAGGCGAGGACGCAGAGACACTCAGCCACGCCCTGCCGCCGACACCGCGAAGTATGAACGCGGCCCAAGTGGGCGATGTTATCGTAAAATGATACATAAAAAAGTGAATTTCCGGATTGAGAGGAAAATAAAAGCAAGCCTTCCATACCTTAGAGAAGATCCACTTTGGTAAAGTCAAATGTCACACCCATTTCTCATTTCAGTATTCGTACAACGGTTCGAAACTACTACAAAGAACACGTTGGAGGGATGGGCATAGTCACCGTTTGACTTGCCGGCTCTGATGACCGTGTGTCCAGCCGTCACCCCTTTCCCTGCTGCTGTCTCGTTGCGAAATGCATTCGTAAAGTCGTGTAATCTAGGGCGGCTCCCCTTACTGGCTGGTATTTCTGCTGCTTCGATTTTCAATGTAAGGGTGATGACCTCTACAGCGTATTTGCCCTTGATTCATGTCATGCCTGTACAAACGCCTTCAGATCAAAGCGTTCACACTGGCACTTCGATCATTCTGCGGTACCATGCACCATGAAAGTTCCTCGTAGATCCCGTTCTAATGTGTTCATTACATCACATGTTATCTTCGAATGATAGTCGAATTCATTTCCATGTAAAAATGGATCACGGAAAATGTGTACATGGAGAAATGCAGGGCAGGTATGCGGTTTTCAATTGTGACGTCATCAGTATCAGATGGTCAGGCATTGAACCTAAATACAACATGAACTCAGTTTCAATCTACAAAATGAGATTGGTATTGGCATGACCAAATCCATTAACGACAGTGGATAAGGGGCCGAGCACTTGTAAAATATACGGATCAATCAAGGTGATTGGCTCTCCTTGCGCGGACTGGATGCTTTTGCCTTTTGTGGATGTGGTCCGACTCATTTCAGGTGCACTCCTAAGAGGCTGACGTCCCCTTCGATCGACAGTTTATTGATCTGATTGCTGGCAATGCGGTGATCGAACGTTGCGAATGGACAGTCATTGACGAGCACCTTAAAGGCATCATTAGGGGAAAGTCGGACGAAAAGTAATAGAAGTAGTGCATATGAAACTCGAGATGCCTAGTAACTGGACAGTGGAGATAAAACGGATGGAAATGGCCAAAAACCCGAGACATAGGACCCCTTTCCACTGTTGATTCTCGACGTGGACGACCTCTCCGTCAAGAGGCGGGTGGTCTGATCTAGTTTTCCATTGGCATGTTGCCAAGTAAACACAACTGAATGTTTGGAAATACGACAGCATCTACTTTTTGGAGTGAGCTTCAAGCTAAAACTGCGAAAGCGCGCCGCAAAACTTTCGATCCTGCCGCATCTCCTTGACCGCTCCCACCGCAGTCAATCGGGAATTACGTCATCGGGAGACGAGATCCCGATGACGTTATTCCCGATTGACTGGGGTGGGAGCGGTCAAGGAGATGCGGCGGAACAGACAAGCGGTTGCGGCGTTTCGCGGTGTTTCTACAGCTCGGATTTTTCACCGGGATTTCGCACAGATAGCCTTCTTAGGCCCAAGCCTACCATGTGATTGACTTCTTGTAGGGATTTCTCCATTACCACATTACCCCTAAGCTGTCTTCAAATGGTGAAATGATAATCAAACGCAGGAAGTCTCTAAAGTGATCGGAACGAGCATAGAGCTCTACAGCCGTCACTGCTGTAGAAAAACCGATAGGTATAATGTCCATTTTCGGAATACGCCATGCAGAGGATTCTCAAAGCAAAGCCGTTCCAAAGCGTTCTATGTGTAATCGGCTTAGATGAGCGTCAGTGATTTGGTGTGTACTTCAGGACTGTTCTACGCGTCGTTGGCTCACGCCAATCGGGTAACTATGCACGACAAGTTTATTGCTCTTGTACTGAAAAGGACTGGACTCGCTGTTAATTGGGGAGATGAACAACGGGACCGGTAAGGAACATGTCGCGGGCAGATTCGATAATGAGGGATAGTGCATGGCTTCCATGGCACACCTGCGCTTCCTCCTCCTATCACTCTTTCGCCTTGAAGCAGTTAAATGCGTAATTCTTGAAAGTTCGGTCCCCGGCAAATCCATACTATACCTACTCTTTCTTATTACTAATCATCATTTTGTTGGTTCGCAACTATTTTACTGCTTCCTACTAGGTAGCGGCACGCTGAGGGCGTGGTTGGAGGGGGAGCGTACTATCCTCATTCATGGGATGCCCGTGACTGTTGTTTATTTCCTATGCTGGCTCAATCCCCCATTATCAATCCACCCACAGGTCCGGAACACTTATTCTCTTTGGTGAGGATCGAGGTTTGTTAATCTCCACCTTGACTGTTCAGCAAGGGTAGAAAGGTATGATCCTCAAATTCAATTGTGAAGGCCAAAACTGTAGCGATCAATGGAAAAACAAAACTTGGGACACAAACCTCAAACTTATTTTCGTTACAATAAATGAGTAGATCGAAAGTTTGCTTCCTTTTGAACGGAAACTCCTGATCGGTACCGATTCGTTCCTCTGGACCCCAACGATCATTCAACCGCGACGTACGTAACACTTTCTGCAACTTCAAATAATATAAGGTTGTAAGGAAGATGAAGTTCTGGCCAGTTTTTCGCGTTCACAAGATAAATTCATATCCGAAAGCGCGTCAACATGAATCAACTTGAATATTGTACTCCTTGAATGGACAAAAACTTGCTCTCTTTGAATATGTTCTTTCCTTGGAATGCCACAAGGTTTTCGAGCTATTGGGGAAATTTTGAAGTACTGCAACATCACTTTTGAGATGACTTCACGAGTTCTTGTTTAATCGAGTCGCAGCAAAGGTAGCCACTAGTGTGAGTTCTGTAAGGGGAGAGGGTGGAGCACTGGATGGAACGCTTTGTACCTGGTTGCTAAGAGCAGAAATGAGAATGAGTTGCTCGATTCAATTGATCACATTTTTTAACTAAAACGGCGGAAAACGATGAGCGTCTACACTTACAGGGGACATCTGAAAGCATCGCCCTTCCCACAGAAATGTGGTTCACCACCTCAAGTAGCTTTGATTTAAAAAAAAGCAAAAATGGGTGCCAGCGACTGCGCGGGCGCATTTTCCACAAGTCGTCATCCAGTAATTGAGCAGTTGCAGGCTGGCGCCCTTACTCGTCCTCCATATTCATTAGACCTAACGCTAACTAAGCCCCAGTTTCCTAAACATCTGGACAGCTCCTTCGAAAGCAGTGTGTCCAGGAATGGTAATTTAGTCGAGTTTTTCTTTCGATTTTGCGCAATATAAATTTTCAGCCCTTCATCTGAATGAAATATTCAAGCATGCATAATGTTGCCAAGAGTATGGCGAAGAATGGTGCTTATCCTGTGAGAAAAGTGCCGACTGAACCTATCATCTTCCGAAGTCGAAATTGCAAAAAACCGGCCAACATTTTCCTTACAACCTGATAAGAACACCTTAGAACCAGAATAAAAACCCTTCACGGATGAAAGCCTACCTTGACAGGAAATAAAGCTTTGATTCGACATGCCAGTTCAGCATTAGCATGGAAATCGATCAAAAACTGTTTAGCTCCTTTTGGCACCAAGCCCGACACAAACAGTCGTCGTCCCGCGTAGAAATTACCCGGTATGTCGGCAGCATACGGAACGCTCTAAAGTATATTTCCAATTATTAATCGCATATGTAGAAGAAAGTTGGAGAAAAGGGAAAATCTTCAGAAAATGCTGCTTCGCTTGTTGAAGCCGTGTTTTCCTTTCAACATGAATGAAGAAACGAGGAAAAATGCTTTATGATGAATAAATGCATGAGTGAATTGGGCCACCCTTTCAACATTTGTCCGAACATGGAAGAGATTCGGAGACCTATCCTACTTGCATGATACCGTGCGAAGCCAAACTACGATTTGGACTGTTCATCCCTTTCTGATAAATGTGACGTCAATTGCTTGCACTGATTAGTTGAAGGCAATGGGTACACTAACATGTGGGTGCAGCGACAACAAATCCTGCGTGCTCCCTTTAGTACCCTTTTCTTTGGCAGTTGCTTCTCACGAGGCCCTGCATTGGCTACAACATTCGTTTACCCCACACACGGTGCCAACTCGTCCACTGTCCCGAAAACAAAGTTTTTGTGTCTCGGCGGAACACTGCGAATGCATGTAAGTCACATTCGAGTGGTGTGCGCTTCATTCACTTCAAAACCGGCAATCATGGGGAAGCGAATTACCGTCGATAACCGACAATAGTGCACTATCATCGGTTATTGCACTACCTACTTATTTTCTTTTGCAGTTTTCATAAATTCTCACCAGGATGGACCATGGACAGTGATTTTATTTGGGACGGGCAGTCCTTCAACCAACCGAATCCTTGAATTAATGTCTTGTTGTTTGGGAGGATACACACTCTGAATCTGCCATCATGTTACAACCGCTACGTCTACAGTGAACAAAGCACCGTGCAATTTTGTACGAGAAAGGATATATGACGCGTTTCGAGAACCTTATAGACAGAACTTTTCAGTGGTGCATTGAACCTCTTCAAGAAATGTCGCGACATTTATAGGCTCCGCAATAATAGTAACGTATGAGATAGTTAGTGACCAATATAGCAATGAAAAATACGAGTAAAGAGCCTTACATAAAACTTCCCCTCCCACGAGACTCCATACAGCAGCACCTCACCGTTCACATACACATGTGAGATGTTGTTCATCGGGACGTAATGGGCGAATTTCGCCACCAGACGATGTTCGACATAAATCTGAAGAAAAAAGGAACCTGCTAACCATAACGACTCCAAGAAATAAAGACAGAAACTCACATGGAACTGATCCTCAAAGCATCTTATCCTCAGGTCAAATTCATCATTCACTTTGTAATGCTGCTTGATAGCTCCTTCTCTAAATTATTCGCAGTGTCGTGGACTGTTGCAAGTAATCCAAGGAGAGAAACCGGTTGCGTAATGTCTGTTTCATTATGAAAAGAAAAAAAGGATGGGAAAAGTGACTCCAACAAGGTGAAATATGAAATAGCAGGGAACCAAATGATGGTATTTAAAAAATGTTGCAATCATTCTACATACTACATCGCTGGAGGTGGTTTAGTGACAGGTGGCGCACACCCCACTCTTATGGTGCGGGGATCAATTGCCGCGTCAACGCCCTCCCAGGCCAACCAAGCCTTCCACCTCCAGGGTCGGTAAATTGGCCTCAGACTTGTCTGGGAGGATAAAAGCACTAACTTGTACATCGGCTGGCCACCGCCAGTCATTGTATGGGCCATCACGATTCCGAATGGAACTAGAATGTGCGGCGCATCCCAAGAAGGGATTGATTAACCAAAACTTTATCCTTTATCCTTTTACTACATCGCTGGCGTACAGAATACTCCATTTATGCCACATGCGTAACCGTGCGGTACTCACAAAGTTATGCAGCTGATATGAAGTCTGAAGTATCATGAAGTATTACGTGAAACACCATCGCACAAGGCAGCGTTTTCTTAGTTTTGGAATTTGCGGAATTGCAGAATTGCAGAAAACGATAAAGATAGGCATCGATTGGGAGTATTGCGGAATTTGCAAAATTGTGGAAATGCAGAATTGTGGAATTTGCGGAAAAGTATTAGGTACGTATCGATTGCCATCCTGCAAACAGACGAGAGAATTAGTGAAAGAAAAGTGCGGAATTGTGGAATTTGCGGTGGAAAGGGATACGACACGTATCGATTGAAAGAATTGTGGAATTTGCGAAAAAGCATTAGGTACGTACTGTTTTCCATGCTACGAAGAGGAGAGAGGATTAGAGAAACCATGAAGACGGAAGATTCTTCATTTCCGCAAATTCGACAATTCCGCAAATTCCACGATTCTGCATTTCCACAAATTCCGCACTTCTCCCGATCGATACGTATATTCTTCCCGCTAACTCCGCAGTTCCCCAATCGATACCTATATAATGCTTCTCCGCAATTCTGTAATTCCGCAAACTCCAAAACTATGACCGCTGCCTCACACATGTTTCAGATCGCAGCGACAAATCTAGACACTCGCGCGGCGCATATCGCTGGCGCACCTTCTTTGGCGCCCTAGTATGCTGTACCTGCAGGGAGTCGAGAAACACCTATGTTTCAAGCGGTGTTATTTGACATTCATATACGACAAACATTGGTGCTGATGTAGTGGGGGTGGGGGAGCACTCGGCCGTTGGCGCTATTTTTGCCTAGGCTTTTGCCCAAGCCTCGGCTGGAAGAGGAACCACCACTACCTTCACCAATTGTGGCTTAGATAAAGGGATACATTGAAGTGTACGAGCTTAATTGTGAATGGGATGCAGTCTTCGCTCACGCTCTACCCATCCCATGCTTGGCTCGACCTTTATAAGTTGCCTTTCAGGTAGTTCCGATTCTCGTGACAGACGGACAGACAGACAGACACAAGCCGATTATATAGAGTAGGTTGGGATAATTGTCAATCGGAGGCAAATTAGTGTGTGAGCGAAGGTGTTTTTAAGTAATACCATGACTCATGACGATCGTGGCGGGATAAGAATTCGGTGAGAATTTGGTATAGAGCCAAGACGCGGCACAGTTCGCGCGGGTTTTCGTCACATACCTGTGCAGGCTCTCGCCACGATCCTACACTGTTTTATGGTTCGGTCCATCGTTATGAAAAGAGCGCTTGGCGGTAGAGCCGGCGTCGCTTGCAGCCTTCGAATCTCGCAGGACGGCTGTGATGCTATGCGCTGTGATGCTAGGGGACCTTATTCAACTAGGACACGAAATTATTATCTAATTTTGGGCGTGAAGCACTGTAATTACTTATGAGACATCGGTAGCTATTCAATTTCTACATGTTTCACTGGGTAGGACATTGGTATAGAAAATTCGCGTTGCCACATGCGGTGTGTAGCGAGGTGCGTGCGAGCTCTAAGCGCCGTATTCGATAAAGTCTTGAAGCGTTAACCGTGCCCTTCGCTTTACTTCTGTGATAATCGCTTTAGGAACTAACTACACGGTAAACCTAACTCGCATCATCGCGTCGTGCGCCATCCGCCGCCACCGGTCTTACTGATACATATCCTGTCACTCGCTCAGTGCAAAAACCATCGCGCTGGACCCAATGAGGCAATCAGTAATGGGCTGCAGTGTGATCACCAATCCCTCCAGTCGCTGGTATTTCGAAAAAAAATGTGTTTGTGTTCTATCTTCTTCTAAGCGAGTAGGAAGCGTTGTGAAGTTCATATCACTCAGTTCTCATTTACATACTTACTTGCCCCATTCACCGTCGACACACGCGTTGAAGCAGATCCTATTCTTACTTATATCACATCGAATTGATAGAAGTCGGTTGTCGAGTACCTGAAGTTAGTTACAATTACTCGGCGCAGATGATACTGAACGATTAGAGTATAACTGTAGAGTCTACCTCTCCTTCTTCGCCCGCTTCTACAATAGGACCAGACGTCAAGTTGACTACGAATGAGTCGGTTCCTAAGAGAACATTCGTTGGTAAAGGGAAAACAATGGGCAGAATAAAGGCGTCAGGTCTTCAGATGCGAGTGCTTTGTTCCCCTAGTCCCATGTTCCCCAGCAAATTGTTCGATTTCAATTTGTGTGTCGCTCATGTTATTCTGGAAGGCAGTCAAGTGTGGATGAAACAACTTTTTCTGTTCTCAGTTTCTTCCCTCAAGCAGACCACTTCTCAGGACTTCACATCGGGTAACCTCTCAGCGCATTGTACGTTAGTCGTGAAATCGTCTTTCTCCCACCTGATGTCGTTCTTTTTTGCGTTCGCTGATCAAAACAACCCAGTTTTTCTAATATCGTTGGTAATTCCCAAATTAGTTGGGATTCGCCGTTACCCAATCGACTACAGCAAGTAAGTCGTTGTGTGGCGATGTGCCGAGTTGTAGTATAATGGTGTGGATGCGAGAACCGGTTCACCATTAGCCATCAAGGCACCTTTCTTCAGCTCATCAGCTTAAAACATACGCAAAGATGAATCGGTTGATGATCACCAGTGATGAAACGTGACAACGACGACGACGCCGTTACATTCGCGCATGGTTTCACAATGCCTGTGGGTTAGTAAAAGTGAAGGACGGGAACCAAAACGCTGTACACGGAGTCATCGTAACCTTTGAGAGAGAGCGCTGGCAAACCTGTTATCACTCCTCTGACAATCAGTGATTGACCCGGTTGTAGTTGATTGCCTTCTAGACGTGAAAGGTAAGGAACACCCTAAAACATCACTGACAATCGATCGGAATTATCATAGAAAGGATTGGTGACGAATCTTGAGAAACGGGTAGAAAAGAAGCTCTCACCTATCTATTGCTGTGGATCCATTTCCTCTCGAACTTAAACTGATAGCCCTTTTGTTTCAGTACTTTCGAGTGCTCTATTCAAAGGTTGGTCATTATATAAACAGGGTGGAGAGAGCAAATTTATATTTGGGACATCGCGCTTTCAAATATTTGATGGTGTGCCTTTCTATGAGTAAACCTCAAGCGGTGTGCTCCAAAGACAGTGAACGGAAGATTCTATACCTCATTTTGCAGAGAAGGCTGAGACATCGATTTCTTCCCACCATCCTTTACCACCTCATAACATCCTCATAACATAAGTAAAACTAGTTGACTTAGAGTTAGAAGTACTGGGCCATCTCACTCAAAAGAGTGCTATCGTTGCTCTCTAGGTGTCTCAGCGATGAGCTAAATAGAAACGAGAATTTACTCAAGAGAATCCGAGTATCATCGAACTAGGAAAAACTTTGACCGCTTCAGTCTTACGAAATATTTAAATATCGTTCGGCGATTACGAGGAGACTCTAAATTCGCTTGTTTCACTGAACTGCTCTGTACAAGGAGGGAATCAAGGGTTAGTTATTCTAAAACTACTCTGTGTTCCGAACTTCCCAGAGCATTTTAAATAAATAATGATGGTGAGTTACTCTGTTCCGATCGAGCACTCTCTAGCACATTAAACAATCAACCTCCACCATGTCACGTCGAAGCATTAAATTTATAAAAGGCTAAGGAATCATTCCGAAGAATCTGGCAGAAACTCTCTGGAAGGTCCAGAGGTAATGCGAATTGGTGCTGAGGTTGATGCAGCATGCCAACTCTTGGAAAGGGTTTCGAGCGTAAGGCAGGACGACTCCCAAAAACTACTGAGTATTGCGAAAACTTGATCAAAAACACCATTTCTCGTTTCTGACCTTCCTGATCGTTCAGCGCACGGAAAGTGAGCCTCTCTATTACCCATATTTATGTTCTTGTCTATTGCTTGCTCTATTACTTGCTTAATACATAAAGGTCACATGCAAAGTTTTACGCGAAAATTGAGAATTCGACAAATATGGAACCCATCAAAGTGGCTGCCTAGGGGCGAGGCCTCAGAGTAAGCCCCCTGCACGTCTTCCGCAAAGGTTGAAGAAGGAGAGTGGGACTTTAACGTGAATTTATGTTCTCACTATGCGTCTCCGGTCTCTCGACATTCACTTGGAGGTTTCGCTTCCTCGTTCGCCAGTTTAAGAAGCTGTGTCTTTGGCGGATTCTCACTTTTTTCACGTGAAATTTTGCGCTCCGCACATTAGGCAAATATTAGGTTGTCCCAAAAAACTTGTAGGATTTTTCCAAAAAATCAACAACTCTTGTTTACTTCGAGGCAGGTCTACGCGGTT
Source organism: Trichostrongylus colubriformis (assembly GCA_963978905.1). NCBI lineage: Eukaryota > Metazoa > Nematoda > Chromadorea > Rhabditida > Trichostrongylidae > Trichostrongylus > Trichostrongylus colubriformis. Next base: position 25,978,546 of record OZ022260.1, read on the forward strand.
CAGGAATATGGTAGGACGTCTCTAAGCTTTCTAGTTAAATATATATTGACCCACCAGATTCAGTGGAGAGAGCTACAGTGCCCGTAGTCGATACCCACCCAACACGCGGAATCATATACTATGAGTGGTATTGCGGCACCAAGGCGACGGAAGCTTGCCGCTCCATCAACGCTGCATTGGGCAAGGGATGTGTGAACTAAGGGACCGTGCACCGCTGTTCCATCAGCTTCAGCAACGGCGAGATTGACATGGAAGACAAGCCACGCACGGGACGCCCATACGCACTCGACGACGAGACGCTGCTCTCCGCCGTTCGCGCCGATCCTGAAACCACCATGCGCGCTGGAGGAGAGGAATGGACAAGCACCCATAGCCGTGAATCGTCGCCTCCACGAGCCCGGTTATCGGAAGGTGCTGTCGCGATGAACCTCATGCCCTGACGGATGCTCACGAAAGTGCCCGTGTGAGCATCTGTCAATCGCTGCTGCTCCGCCCGCAACGCTACGGCTTTCTCGTCTTGTGGCTACGGGCGATGAAAGCTGGAACGTGTACGATACCAACGCACCCCATGCCTTTTGGCTGCTACGTGACGCCGAACTGCCAACGCAGCCCATGTCCGACCTCCATCCGGAGAAGATTCCCCTCTGCTGCTTCTGGACGCGGGGGGAATGCTTTTCCAAGAGGTGCTGGCACAAGGCGAGACAGTAGCCGCTTCCGTATACACCCACCAGTCCAGCAGATCGCCCTCGCTATTCGATAAAAGCGCCTGAGAAGGTCCGCGGTCACCCTCCTTCATGACAACGCCCACCCATACGTCACCAGTGTACCCAGGCCAAGTCATAGGAGCCCGGCTGGGATGTGCTGCCCCGCCCGCCATACTCTCCAGACATTGCCCCTTCTGACTATCACCTAACCCATCCTCTTGAATAATTCCTGGCCAAGAGAAAATTCGCTGATTACGACATGCTTGCAAAAGCGATCGCTGACTTTTTCGACTCTCAGAACTCAGAGTTCTGGGAGGAGGGAATCAACGATTTACCTATGAGGAGGCAGAGTGTTGTCGATAACAAAGGTGAATACGTTGTTGCCTGATTGTAGTTTGTTAGAAGAAAAAATAATAAAAAGTGACGATCGAAAAAATTCTACAAGACTTCTGGGACAACCTAATACAACATATATATATGAGATTAGAGAAACTCATTTTTCCGTCCACGATTCCTTTGATTCAGCCTCTCCCTTCTTATAAGTATTTCATCCAGAGGCTTCTTGGACTAGCTCTTGACCTCCATCCGTATCCGCCCACATGATCAGCTGCGGGGCGGCCAGTGTTCATAAAGCCACCTTTCCAGACAAATTTGCAGTAGTGCGCCAGCCCAAGCAAGCAGGGAGACCCACTCAACGTGGGCACTATCTACTCTATGGATCGTGCATACAGTAGCTGTACCGTTTGTTTCTACTTCACTATGTCCAGGATCTCCTCATAAACCCTAAGCTCCCCGAAGTAGGCCCCTTAAAGGAAATGGAACAATAGCGAAAGAAAACTGACAGAGGGATCACCCTGATGGAAAACCATGTACTACGCAGCCAGTTTGTGTGTCGCTCATAGCCGTTGCTGTGCTGTTAAAGGTCGACCAGTGTGGGTGTCTTCCGTCAGCGAATTCTTTCAGCTGCTACTGACCTATCAATTTACTGAGAGACACGCGAATCGCGGAAATTGCCTCTGAAGGCGTCATTGCTCATTCTACATAAAACGACGAAGATCAACTCACTATGGTCTTATTTCGGCCTGTAACCGAGTCCTTTCGTGTCTGCCGTGGCTTCTTTGGATTGAAAAATCGCCTGAAGAATGAGGCCATCTGATGGTAGGTGGGTATCTGAACACCACGACCATCACTTATAAAAGTTTTTGAATTCATGAGCACCCACATGACACTTGTCCATTGGTGCTCAAAGCGTTTGGAGCAAGTTCATAAATTTGGAAAACTGAATAATTTTGAAAAGTATGACACCAGTGGTTTTTATCCAACAGGCTCAGCGGTGGGGTGACGGTTGGGACATACGGTCAGCAGGGCTGCCAGGTCAATACCATAATGAGAGGAGGGTGTGACACCTGTCTTTAACAGAATGGACCTTCCCTGAGGTAGGAAGGCTTCTCTTGATTTGCTCTCAGTTTGAAAACTCATTTTTTAAAGTATTATTTTTGCGGTAGCGTCACCCACACATGAATAAAGAGGAATTCATTTGAGTGGAGGTTCACATGAAGAACTTGCCTGAATATCCTATATCGTAGAGCCAACCGCTACAGGCTACCCCAGGCTCAGAGGCTGAGGTGAAAACCAGTGTGTCCCAACCTACACCCCACGACGGTACTGGCAGACAACGAAACAATCACCGAACAGGAGGGTAAAGACGTATGTGTAAAAGGAAGTCGGATCGTGATTCATTAGTATCGGCTCAGAAAATGTTTTATTTTTATCCAAAAATAGATTGTTGTTGATTGGCAAGCGGTCGTGTTTCAGTCGAAGTTTAGAAATTTTGTGGTGGACCAAAGAGGTTAAAGGATCAGAGGTAGCATTGTCACTACCCTACCACTTTCATGGGCCACATATGAAGGCAGTGGTAGTCTTCTGGCCATGTCAAAAAACCTTTTCCCTCAATTCAAAGCGTAGAAAGGTAGAGCACTTGGCATTTCAAATTTTATTGGAATGACCACGTATAGTGTGGCTAATACAATGACTGCGAAGCTGGTTCTGCATCATTTCGTATTTCTTATCGTCACCAGAAGTCTGAAATCAGCTTGCCAGTTTAGGTGGGTCAAAGGCCTGCTGAGGCCAAGAAGGCATGGATAGGGTTCAGAATCCTTGGAATATGATAGCGTAAGCTTCGCCAATTGTCACTACACCAACCCCGAGTAAAATGAAATTATTAACTATAAGGTTCAAAATGAACGTAGAATACGCTGATACCTCGCGCTTTCATCTTTATAAAGCAAATCCAATGCATGGCTCCACTTTTTCGAAGACATCGGATCATCCGGCAGCTGATTACGTAGCTGATTATGTTGATTGAAAAAGGAGAAAAAGAGTGGGGATATCGAAAGGGAATGAGTCGGAGTCATGCTTGAGAGTAGTAGGGCTAAGTGACAAAGTTCTAGGTGAGGGATGAATACAGAACAGTTGATCAGAACATATGTGAATGGTCTTCTTGAAAATACTCGTGCAGCAAGGAGGGTCAACGACCAGATATGACTAAAATGGCACTGCTAGCCACGCACGGGTTTTTTACTGGCGGGTTACGTTTAGTAGCCATCCCGCTCATCCAAGTGGTCGAAATGACCACATGAGTCCATCACTACTCCGTCTTCTGAAGGAGGCGATGCAGATTCACTGGCTTTGAGGATAACCTCGAACTGCAAGGCACAGTTCATACGAGGATCGTTTCCTTGGTCCCATACAACTTGCCTGGAAGACATCCCTGTCCACCAGCTTCGATTAGTCTGTCCACGAAGCCGTGTCGGATTCTGTGGGCCCTGCGGCAAAAGGAGCAAGAAATGATATTGCAAAGATCGCTTACTACTAGAGGCAGCTACATAAAGATCACAACAAAGGTAGACTTTAGATTTCGATTCAATAAATCAATACGAAACAGTACAGGAAATCGGTTCTCGCGACGGTCGCTTGTTGGTGGTTAGGTGGGAGCATAAGTGGGTGTGTGTGTGATGGTAACGGCCGCCCAATTCGATTTCCACGTCCCCGCCCCAGCATACGATGTGACCTTTCTGATGCGTCGATGACGTCGTTCATACTAGAATGTTTAGTTGCTCCACGAGCTCCTAATAACAATTGACAGTGCGGGCAAACGGAAGAGGAATTGAAGGATTGATAGGCTCCCCTTATACAGCAGAATGGACTAGAACGGAATGCCTACCCACCATACATCTGAGATGCCTTTCTAGCAGCATTAGGGGTGTGGGTGCCATTAGGAGAAAGAATTCGTGGTGCCGCGCCCGGCATGCAACAAGATGGTGCAAACCATGTTCGCCATACTGGATGGGTCCTAAAGCAATGGCGGCGCTCTACGTCTCACTCTAGGTGTAATCGCTTCAGGACTCAACTAGTACGGCGCCCCTATCTCGCATCATTTCGTCGCTCGCCAGATGCAGCCACGTGAATTTTTTGCTCTAGTGGCATATACCCCAGCATTGGAGGTGTCCGAAAAAGTGGATTGAAGGGGTTGGGAACAAGGCTGATTTGTGGTTTTGCATACAAACAGGTTTGCTGTGTTGCATGGTTGTTGGGACAGTACTGTATATACTGAGCACTGTATACTGGTTTTTGGGATAGTACTGTATATACTCTCTGTGTATGCTGAGCAAAACAAAACTACTAACAATAAGGTTCGAAATGAACGTGGAACGCGGCGACACTTCGCGCTTTCATCTTCTTATAAGGCAATTCAATGGCTCAAATTCTTTGAAGACATCGGATCATCGGGTTTCGGATATCCTCGTCCCTCACGCTATTCCTCAGTTGCTCTTCATATATCCTCGTCACTCACGCTATTCTTCAGTCAATATAACCAGATTTTATTGGCGCTAGTGCGATAACAGGTTATTACTGAAATGAGACTATGAAGACAGACTAATTAAAACCAATATAGTATAAGGAAATGCAGAGGTACAGTCATTAGGAGACGGTGAACTACTTGTAGTGATTAATGCTTCATTATATGTATGTGTGTAGGCCCAACTGCTTCTTTGACCGTCCAGCTGCGCGGAGCTATGATTTGGACCTGACGAACTTCAAACGCCACCAAATTGAAGTATTGATGAAGAAATGAAACGAAAAACAATTGAAATCGCCTTCATCCGCGATAAAAGGGCCATTCGAGTGCGTTGGCCGTAAAGGCGTAATAGGAATGGGCATTCGTCTCCTCTCGGGCACAAATCGGTCATTCTCAAGAAATAGCGGATGTTGGGCTCGTAACGTCGAGGGTCTCGAGTGGTCTCGTCGAAAATTAAAGGTGCCAAAAACCAAGTAGATCAAACATGGAGTTCGGTACTTTTTGCATGACCTTCAAAGGGTTCCATTAGCATGCGACATTCAATTTTCAAGAACATTTCTCTCATAAAATGGGTGGCTGACCTTCCCGGCGCGTCCTGACTACAGACAAAAATTGCTGTTGAAATGACACTCGAAGTTCATCCATAGTGCAGCAATGGATTCATTAAAAGAGAGAGAATGGTCATGTGGTGAAAGGGACACAACTTCAGTGCAGTAGACATCATCGGCTACGAATATTCATGATATCCCCTTGGGAAAAGCAACAATTCGATTTTTCGTGGCGTGCAAGGCTGTTGAGCCAACCAGTTGAGGATGTTGCTCAGTTCTCCACAGCTACTCAGTCACAGGGGGTGGCGTGCAAGTGTTCCGACCAGTGTTCCAACAGGTCAGGCTGCCAGAGATATGAGACGGTTAATTCACTATAGAAACGACGATGACGAGCTTCCTTCCACCTTCATATTAATAGATCGTGTCTGCTTTCAGTCAGAAATCATACTGAATGAAAAATGCCCAAACTGAGTCATTTAAGTAATCCAAGTTCGCTACATATTTGGCTTCACAAATATCTGCCTTTATCCTTCGACACTTATCTGTGACATAAGTAGACCAGCTACGTAGCCAAGATCTTGAAATTGATAGTGAATGAATCGTTTCGTGTGTAAACCCTCTCATGGCTAGTCTGACCCCACACTGATCACCGAAACACTTGCAGACACCCCGACCGTAGGAACTCGTACGATCGAAGCACATTTCAACCAATCCGCCATAAAAACCCTCTTAGAACTACAAGGATGCTGAGTTATGGGCAAAAGCTTCGGTGTCGGACGGGACTCGAACCCGCACTTAATCCATTCCGGGGATATGTGCTAATCAGTCACATCCCGTCGAGTCCCGTCCGACACCGAAGATTTTACCCATAACGCATCGCGAGCTGCGGCGATAAACAGCAGTTATCAAGAACCAAAAACCTATTAGAACTCTTGAACTCTTGAGCGGGCTTTCGAACGCGATTTTCGCAACAGGTCATCTGTTGGAAGACAACCCACCATTTAAGGAGAACATGTCTCCGCAATTCCAATCTCGCTCATTATCTGCGGCGATGCCTCAGTTTTCTGCGTCCGTGAGCAAAGTGCTCATTCTGTGAAGAAGAAGAACGAAATTTTTTTCGTGAATTCAGGAGTGACTGAGGGTGCCGTCGTGGCCAAACGACTGTTTGCCACGACTGGTAGAAGATCACTGTCGATCAGCTCGATGAAACATCTCCCTACACTTTCCAATGATCTATTCATAAGTGAAATCTTTAGTGACCATTGTGAACTGAATATTGCAAACTGTGGTTGCCCAGTCACTTTTTCGCTGTACTCAACATTCCATAAGATAAAATTGTACACAGATTTGCTCCACTTTCTCTTGGGTTCGTAACCGTTCACAGACAGAGTTTTGTGAAAACAAATGTCTAATTCCTGGGGCACACTGTCGCCAATCACCCTACCGACCAACTTCGTTTCTTGAATTGTGGCCAAAAACTTTGCATAGCGTTCATCATGGATTGCACGGTTAAAAGAGTGAGGCACACATTCTAAACCATTGTGATGAAACGATTCCTCCCTTGGGCGGACCACCGTCGAAAAAAGTAACATCCTAGTTATGATTCATTTCATCACACGTCGAAAGAATCACCAACATGAAAGTTTTTTACAAGGTCAAAAATAATCAAGAACCTACCTGCGTGAAGATTTCGAGCGTATCGCCCACCAAACCGTTATCTTCCTTAAACACCTCTAAGGAACGCTCTTTGTCTCGATGTTCTAGCAGAAAGTACACAGTACTTCACAATTCACAACAAAGTTCACAATAAATGCCAAAACGTCTCAGATGGGGACCAATCAGTCACTAACACTATGCCTGGGGCGGTAAACTGATATCTTCACCGACGAGATGCGAACCCGCGTAGCGTACGCCGATGTAGCCCTCACACGCGCTCGACCACGTATGAGCCTTCGTACATGAGTGAATTAGTGCCACATGAATTGTGGTTCACCTATGAGAAATTGTAAAAACTTGTGTGGGGAGGTAGAACCCGTGCACGTTTGTAGTAACTCATGGGCACAAAGAGTTGAGCATTAAAGAAGGGGACGTTGGAAATGAAACTACCCAAAAACGATCCTCGCATTTACCAAGTTGTCGCTACAAGTTGCTGACTGTTTGCTCTCAACCCTTTTGCTTTTAATTCAATTCATAAGCGATGGCATATTCCATGCTGATGGATTACACTGAGGCTCACCAAGTCTTCGCCTTTCGCTGTACATATTGTCAGTACTATCGCATACGATATCACTATATAGCCTGCACGAATTTGCAAGAGCCGTTCCTTCCCCAACACAGTCTTATCGTCATTGCTTCGCTCGGCGAATAGTCTGCTTGATTATCTTACCTCCAATGATACGTGCTGAAAACTCCTTAGTCAGAGGCAAGAAAGAAAGAAGTCAGTTATACTAATCAGTGATGCAATCGTATTTCATAACGATCCGGAGGGATTCCATCGTCCAGTCTACGGCCTGAAATGAATCTCATCTGCAGGTTTTAACAGCGGCTTTAGCTGCACCACAATCGTCGCTCAAGGATGTATACGAGGGAATCATAACTCCTTCTGTATGGACAACGCACTAAGCAGTGGAGCTTTGTAAAGCATTGTTTCAAGTTTCAAAATAGAACAGTATGGACAAAATATTCCGTCAAAGTTCGCCTTATTCGGAACGTAGTCTGCCCAAGAATGCACACCAGTCCCAGATTATGGATTTTTCGATTCCCCATTCTCTTCTTCCTTTTCTGCTTTTTTCCTTTCTCTTTTCATTCCATCCCCGAGCAATCCAAGCTTTTCTCAGGGGCTTCACTAAAGCACCGGGAAGTTTACGCCATTCACCCCGATGTCCTTGTCCCTTACACAGATTAATGATCACTCAAGGTCTATATGAGGAAACCTTTTTCGTAATTGCATTGATTTTGTGTATGAGTCCTAATCCCATCCACAGTGGAATTGAGGAGGGGTGAGCGGATCATCGAACCATGATATAAGGTTATCCGGAAAGTCCTCAGCGTTTCGAGGGTTTCACTTTAAACGATCATTACTTTCTTAATACTCAATGCACTTGATCTAAATAAGCACCTTTCGAATCAGTACTTTTAAGTCAATATGACACCGTTCGTTCAATCTCATCAAAGAAAAAGCTGGGTGATCGAGAACCCACGGAATCCACCAAGACCTTTTTAGCCTGATCCTGATTGATGAAGTATTTTCCAGCAGGAAGGTCTGAAAATGTTTGAAAAGGTGATAGTCGATTGCTGAAAGGTCTGGAGAATACGACGGGTGACGTAGAACTTCAGTTCAGTCTCATTCGTTCATTTAATGAATAGCGACCTATGAAACGTGTGGGCGGACGTGGTCATGCAAAAGAATGTGACCCTTCCTGTTGGCAAGTGCTGGCTACAGCTGACGCAATTTTCGGTACATTTCGGTACATTTCTTCATAGTAGGACTCTGCTGTGATGGTTTTACCTGGTGACAAAAAGTTATAGTGATTCACACCAGACTATGACCATCCCCTGTGACCACCACACTGTGACCATAATCTTTTTTCGTGAAGATTCGGTTTTGAGAATTGCCTCGGTGGATCGGGCATCCAACCACTGCTCGAAACATCTCCGATTATCATACATGATCCTCTTTTCATCACAGGTGACAATTCGATCCAAAAACGTTTCAGAAGTAGTGAATAAGAAACTTCGAGACGTGCCAATATTTGCCGGTCACTCAAACTGTGGGGTACCCACTTGTCAAGTTTTTCACCTTACCGATGCGTTTCAGACCATCCGCAACAGTGACCTTACCAACGCCTAGCTGTTCTGCAATTTCTCAAACTGTTTCGAATGGGTCAGCCTCCACAAACGTTTTCAGATTCTCGTCGGGTATTGCTTCAGTTCGACCGTTACGAGGTACATCGTCAAGGTTGAAATCTCTAGAACGGAATCTGTTGAAACATTGTCGCACGGTGCTTTCTCCAAAACTATTGGGCCCCCACATCTGCTTAATCTGTCGAGTTGTCTCGACTGCGCATTGACCCCGTTTGTAGTTGGAGAAAATATCCTCCGGTGTAGCTTCATCCTTCAAGAAGTTTGGTGAAAGGGGGTTATCCAGCAATGGTGGAACGGCACTTCTACCATCAGATGGCGCAAAAAAATTCCCTTCAGGATGTACTACATAGAGGGAGAATGAGTTTTTATCAGCAGTGAATGTACAAAAAAATAATAACAAAAACGCTGAAAACTTTCCGGACAACCTAATACATTTCTACAATATTTCTTGTTAATATTATATTTTTGCGAAGCGTCATGATGACCTTGATCTTCGATAACAATGAGAGACTCCAAAAGTTCTTTCGACAAACTCCAAGTCCAGTCATAGTCCTTTTTCGAGTTTTATAAATAAACTCTTTGATTCTATTACTGTTTTTGGAATCTTCTTGTCCTTGAAGGTTCTTCTACTGTCATAGTGAACCATTGCACAATGTGAGCAGTCTTTGAACAGTTGTCAGGTAACTGAAGAGTCATCCCTCTATTTTGATTATAATCCATAAGATTTTTCGACCATAAATATGTTGTGGGAAGCTGTGGGATGTCACGAAGTCTGGTTGATTGTCAGCGCAACAGGGTGCTACCCCGATCTTCCTGCATTACAAGCTATACACAAAATTTCGTGTATAGCGTGATGCAGAAAGGAAAGATCTTCAAGCTGTTCAGCACTTATAATTCTCTCAAAAAGGTATACGGCTGCATATGAAACTATGGAGGGCTGCATATGAAAAGCTATGGAGGGCTGCATATGGAGGGGTTCGGTCGGTTGTTCCCTTCTTTTCCTCATCTCGTCCTCATGATACTGAAACAATCAGTAGTCTAGGCAACCCTTCTTTACTCTAACAGTAATCACCAATTTTTTCATATTACATACCTAGTTCCCCTTTGAAAGTGAACACAACATTCAGCCACGGGCTACCATGTAGTTGCTCAGTCTGTTCTGCTGAAGTAGGTTTCGGTGTTCCTCTCAATTTTTACGCTTGCTCGATTATAACGATCAATCAAAAAAATCCTCGTCATATTAAGGTGTTTTTTTTGAATGCATTTACTCCATGAATAACCGCTTCATTGGTTTTTCGTATCTCAAAGGACCAGGTAAAGGGCTAAGGTGAAATGAATCGAACGAAAAATGACAGCTGTCAAAACTTGTCTTTGCTGGTTTTATTCACTCGCAATGCTCTCTCTGCGTCACCACAATGGAAAAGCTGAGACCAGTTAAAGAAATGTTTATTACATATTCCAACTTCACACCGGCAATGCCATCATGCTACTAAGACTTTTCCTCCACGTGATTAGGGCAATACAACTCCATGGGAGCTTTTGCTACACTTCTCAAAAAACCCATACAAAATAAGTAGAGTATTGAGCTCATTAACAAACCATCAAAAAAATACGCTCTGCTTGCAAATCGTGCATGATCAGAAACTGAGTTCTTTGAGTAGCGTGCGGCTGCGGTGCGGTCGCTGGCGTCTTGCCAGTTATGGGACGTCAGGCGCAGAGGCTTTCGACTTCTATTCCACCTTTCATCTTTAACTGTGCAGAGTTTATCAGAAAGCAGTAATAGAGACCGTTCCATCAAAGGGATGTATGCCAAATTGGTTCCATGCAAATCTGTAGTGTTTTTCTTTGCGGCTATACCCATATTGGTGGTCATTAGTAATTGTGCCGCCGTATGAGTAATAGTCATTTGTCTTTTGTCCGCTCTTGGCGGATTCCCAAAGATGCAGCGATAAAATATTCGGCATTATTCAACTATCGCTGAGTCAAAACTGCCTACAGTGGTTTTGGGGTACTTATCACGAATGTGAGATCCATTTCTGACATTGACGCCAATTTAGTGCAATTGCAACAACTTGTTTTTTTCTAAATTGGTGAAACCTGGCCATAGGGGTTATTTGAGGGAAATGATAGCGAGTATGACATTCATTTGGAGCGCTAGTGTCGTTCGGCCCAGTAAAACGTTGCTAATATAGTAAGGGCACCACGCTTACTCTTTATTTTACTTAAGCCTCAGAAAAGTAGGTAACCTTTTTTTCACTCCGGAGGCTCCGGCAGAAATGAACGCTTGAGTATGCTTACTCATGATTACAGAATAGTATGAGGTGATGGACTATAGCGATAAGACGCATCTCAGCTACGTTAGCACCAAAATAAACCAAATGAACGAGAGTGGAGCCCTCTTGAGCCATTACCGTCCGCGCTGAAAATGAATGCATGTTTGTGATGGGCATTGCCCTGAATTACCCCTAAACGGCGGTTAAACGAAATTTGTGGAAGAAATTGCTCCACCAATTTGGTGCAGTTTTAGAAACGAATGCCATATCCGTAATCAGCAGCCCAAATAACCTCTGTCAAGTTTCAGTAAACTATTGCTCCACCAATTTGGTGCAGTTTTTAGAAACGAATGCCATATCCGTAATCAGCAACCCAAATAACCTCTGTCAAGTTTCAGTAAACTATTTTATGAAAATGAAAAAAATTCTTTCTTAAACTAGCTCGCAGTGTCTGGGAAAGTGGTAGTCGAATATTGATATGTGATTTTGAAATGAACCAGCATTTCTGACTAGGTTGGGACGAGGTGTGAATCCACATCTCAGCCCAATCAAAAAGTTAGTAATGGTGAGAAGACGATAGGAAGAAATAGCGGGAAGTTAGTTGTGATCAGGAGTGTAGATTCTACCTAAGCATGAGAAAGGAAAGAGCTTCTGGCCTGCTAATCAGTTTTTCTCTTACTCCCAACTTTCCATACTCTTTCAAGTCTCAGCCAATACTTCGCATGATATTAGAATCAGCTATTATTACGATGGTCGCCCTCAATTTCTTGCTGCTCTGTTGTGTTTAAGACCGCGTTCATACCAAATTGAATGAGAGTTTTGGCGCATTGGCGTAAAGTTAAATATACGAATCGATCAAGAAAATGTGAGTATTGGGCATCCGCCAAAACTCTCATTCAATCTGGTATGAACGCAGCCTAAGGGAGCAGTAGAGGATGATGAAGACATTCTGCTGTGGCAGTGTTCAGTCTCCGTGATGTTGTGATTCAGCGATTTTGCTGTGTGGTACTTTCACTATTCCGCGACATTGACTTATTACAATGCCGCAACTTCGCATGCGTAGCCGCGATACCGCAAAATCGCGGGGTCTAGAGCAGTGTTTATACTTTGCGCCGACAGGTCGTGGCTGCGTTCACGCAGCGAAGCAGGATGGCACGGGGACGTGCAGGGACGACGTCACGATACTGTATTGTATATGAGGAGACACAAAAACACGCAGCCAGACCGTGCCGCCGGCCCCGAAAAGTATGAACACGGCCTGATGGCTTCCTTGTGTTGTCACTTCTCGTGAAGTATGTCTCCCTAGCTGTGGAGTTTCTCGGCTTGTGGGTTCCGCGGGATTTTGAAGGATAGAAGTAGTTCATGAGTGAATTAACAGCTTTCCTTGTGAACTGAATGAAATTCGGTATGCTAGTATTAGTATGATTAGTAGCAATGCCTCAGTAAAAGTTCAATCAATTCATTGCATTGAAGGTCCTCATAAGGTTACGACGCACTGTGAGTGTTGTTTCCTCGATTGGCCTTTCAGAACCATTTCTCCTATACATCCACGATAACAGTAGCTGGAAATTCATTGATTGTGTGCCGTGATACGCGTTTTGAAATGGTTAATATTTTCGAAGGAATTCCATAAAGGAGAACTGTAAATCTGTAGGGTGTGAGGGGCATGTTCGAAAACCCAAGTGTCGCGAATGGCCCTCATTTTTTTTACACGTTGTCTCTATGATTTTTGAAGAAGTTATGTGATGATTTTGCTCTCACCATCTCCTTTACTTTTAAGGCAAATTTTTGGCATTAATTACTGATGAACTCACGTCTTCAGAGCTCGAAGGCTCCACTCTTTTTTGTTGAATCTTTTTTCGAAAGCAAACTGATTTTTGAGCACTATTTGTCGTCATTTAAATAGTTCTTTTTTCGTATTTCTCCTTTCCTTCATGAACTATTCAATAGCTGAACCGTGAGCCTTTCAAGGTCACGTACGTTTAATGCTTTTCATTTTATTTTATTGCCGTGAATCCCATAGTAACGACAGAGTTTTCCCATGATTTATAAGAACCTTTCCAACAGGACTATTTATAGGCATTTGTGCAGCACTAAAGGTGTTAAGGCTTGGTGTTCAGTGGGTTTGTTTTCGCATGCATTGTCCGATATACTTGATATTAAGTGTGCTAAAATCGCTTGTGATCGTTCTGCCGAAAATTGCTCACTTTGTGTGCGCTTTGTTATGCTTAATGAAAAGTTTTAAGGATGCCAACGCTGCCCGGCCACCAACGTAATGTATCACAAGGACAACATGTAAATCAATTATGTTTAATCTTTCTTGTAGTAGCAACTTTTACTTGAGAATTAAAATTATGATTCTCCCACTTTTTTTCAAAAGTTTCGCGTTTGTTTGCAATTTTATTTGAATTTTTTCTTTGGATTATTTCTGCTGCCCACTGAATGCTGTGCTTATTCATCATTTCTTTAGCTGATAGTAGATCCCAATGACTCGGGAGATGAGGATGATGCAGAACGTGGAAGAGCGGGAGTGTTCCCGGGAGGAAGTCCCACACATTCCTCAACGCAGTGTCGCCCGCAGAATAATAAGCCAAAGTAAATTGGAGCTCTTCGTTTTCTCTTGCTTACCTTAAGCTTTTCATGACACTCAGATTGTTCGATAATTTGGTCCTTCTATTTGTGACATTTCAGAGGACTCTGCAGTGACCCTCACATTCGCTCTAATGTCAAAGTTATATTAGGATCTGTAGTACTCACCATAGTTGGAACAGGTCGGTTTCCATTCTTTCCCTCATTTTCCATTTTCTTTCGCTACTTCTACAATAATTAGATAATTGGAAACCAGCAGAAATCGCCATATATACAATCGCTTTTCAGTTCTTTTGGTCATCGGAACCATGGTAATGTTTCGTCCTGATGAGGGTGAGTCAACATTCTTTTTAAGGCTTGTATTTCTTCTGCTTCTCTTTTCATATCTGGGAATCTTCTCACCACAAATTTTCTTTCTTTAGAAGTTACTCTTGTGCATTGTGTACGAGGGTTGAGTTCAGAAATTGATCTTACGCACTATTGTGGTGGCGACCAAAAAGAGAGGTCGATACGGTATTGGGGTTGGTATCGATGAGCTTTATGTTTAGGTGCGCCTTGTCGATATCCTAATATCGAAATCTCTGTAAAATTCGCATTCAAGGGATAAGTAATTAACGGACTACTGGCAAGCACCCTCATCCCGCGGGGAGCGCTATAGGATCCTTCCGGTAGCATAAAGGATCATCTCTAATAGTAGTGCTTAGATTCGTTCCTTTTCAGGAGAGAAACTGAAATTATGTTGCAACAACGCGTGATTTTTGTTACATTTCCATGTAGGCCTTTGGATGACCCCCACATAGCTTTTTAATTACTCATTGTCAGTTGTGTTTCTTCCTGCTTCCTGAACCCATCATCGCATAGATGTGTATAAATCGTGAGTATTTTTACACCATGTACTACGTGCACATGAGCCGTTAAAATGACCACTTCACGTAGAAAAAAATTGTTTAGTATGAACTGGAAAATAACTTGCTGCTGCTGTATCAATCCACATGGCGTCATCTTCGAGACTCGCTCTTTTTTCTCCATTCATTGATCAGTAGTTCGTGCCTGATTTCAGGACCACAAGGCTGGGTATTTTTGTTTGCCGGATTCCTATGCTTTATTCCGGGATCCTATCATGTCTACTACATTACCTGTACGGTTTGCGGTCGTCCAGGATATTCATTCGATAAGCTACCAACTTTCAACCGATAATCGGCTGCATTCAAAGGATCTCTAACAAGTTTTACCTATCAGCATGGTACGATTTGACTGTCTGTAGTTCAGAATGTGTCATCCTCGCTCCGCCTATCTCATTAATGTTTTTTAATATGTTTATTTTTTGTGCCACCAATTGGTTAGGCGATGTGTATTGAATAGCATCCCTATCTGCTATCAGATCAGGTGAAGCACAAAGTGTATCATGCCTTTTCCGCTGGTATTCCAATGGTTATTATCTCTACCAAAAAAAGGTTGCACATAATTTGATGCCAAACGTTTTCGTTTGAACGTTGTTTCATTCTATGGTGGTATCTGGGTTCTATACTATAGAAAAATAGATGTAGCCGAGCTTTGCCCATTCAGTCCGATGTGCATAATTGTCCACGTTCATACAGATCTACGGATTTTCTGATTCACTTTATTCTGTAACATAAGTTGCCGCGTAATGCGTCTAATGTGCGATTCTCAACTGATTTTTTGCCATTAAGAATTGTGTTCATACGTGATCAGATTCAAAGGAGGTTAAACCCGTATTATATTGTCTCGATGGTGATTTGAAAATGCAGATAAATGAAAGTATTCTGATATCTGAAACGATGTGTTAGCTGTAGCTAAATGACAAGTACGCGTTCAGAACCTTCTGTGCAATGAAAAGGTTAAGAATTCGAGGAGGATTAAAGGCACCATCAGGGGTAAGGGAAAACTGAGATGTGGTAGTACATGTTCCCTGAAAACGAACCTTCTACTTTAGACGAGGTCGTATGTGGCGAAAATCGCTTTGAAAAAACGCGGCTCGGGGTCTTATGACGACCCCGGAGCACGGCATGTCGTTATGCGGTTATGCGGCCGGGGGGTCGCCGTGGAAGGGCGGAACGCATTCGCGGCTCGCTGGTTTAGACCCTGGCCTGTCTTCAGTCCATTTCGGCTAGAGACGCAGAGGACGTGAAAGAGAAGAGGAATTTTCGCGTTCCTTTTTCTCGGTTTTTTCGCCGTTTTGTGTCGTTCTTTCTCTACTGTTATATTGCTGAGCACCTCTACTTTCGTAATCCCCTATTCACCGAATTTACCCCTAATGGTGTCTTTAAGTAGATTCAGGTTTCCTCCTTACATTAGCCCTGTGAGGGCTAGCCAAGCATTCACTTTAAAGTATGTGCAATGAGTTATGTTACTTTTTCGAAATTTCGAAATCACTGAGAAGTGGCGAATCACTCTGGCAGGTACCGTCGACATTAATGAAGGGTGGGCAACATTGAGGTTGCTGACATCCTGATAGCGCTTGTGATGCCCTGAATACTGTACATGTATTGGCGCCTCTTCAAAATTTTGAGCATGTGTTACGTACTTCGTGCAAACTCTTCCATCACAGATCTTGTCGTTGGTGAGCAGTTTGGCACAGTGCTTGTCAACAGGACACGCCGTCAAATTGCACGTGCTGAACTCCTGCCGCCGTCCTCTGTAAAGAACACATTGTTCTGTTTTCCGTGGCTCTTCCTGTGTTAAGGGTATGTGTTTGCCTTTCGCGAGCTGTGAGGGTCGTTTGTGCTCGGTCATGAATAGTCGGCGGTAAAAGTAAAAGTAGACTGCCTCGGGGATTTGATAATTTCATTATGGAAAAGTTCATGCAGTTTTTTCTAATTATTAGGTTGTTCCAGAAGACTTGTAGTATTTTTTTTCGATCATCACTTTTTATTTTTTTTTTCGTCCAACAAATAACAATTAGGCAACAACGTATTGACCATTGTTATCGGCAACCCTCTGCCACTTTATAGGAAATTCGTTGATTCCCTCTCCCAGAACTCTGCGTACTGAGAGTCGAAGAAGTCAGCAATCGCCTTCGCAAGCAAGTCATAACCAACGAATTTTCTCTTGGCCAGGAAGGATTCGGGAGGATGGGTAAGGTGATAGCCAGAAGGGGCAATGTCTGGAGAGTATGGCGTATGGGGCAGCACATCCCAGCCGAGCTCGTATAACTTGGCCTGGGAACTTTTCGCGAAATGGGAGGGGGCGTCGTCATGGGAGGGTGACCGCGGACCTTGACCGCGGACCTTTTTTGGAGCGTTTCTCGAACAGCGACGGCGAGCTGCTGGAGCTGGTGGGTGCATACGGTAGCGGTGACTGTCTCGCCTTGTACCAGCACCTCGCGGAAAAGCATTCCTTCTGCGTCCCAGAACCAGCAGAGTCCCAAGCGTGGTTTGTCCTTCGTGTCAATCTCGCCGTTGCTGAAGCTGATGAACCAGCGGCGCACGGTCACGTAGCTCACACATCCCTTGCCCAATGCAGCGCTGACGGAGTGGCAAGCTTCCGTCGTTTTGGTGCCGCAAGACCGCTCATATTAGACGACACCGCGAGTTGGGTGGGTATCGACAACGGGCATTGTAGCTCTCTCAACGGGATCTGGTGGGTCAATATATATTTTCCTAGGAAGCTTAGGGAACGTTCTACCATATTCCTGAACCGCCTGGACCTGCCTCGAAGTGAACAAGAGTTACTGATTTTTTCTGGAAAAGTACTACAAGACTTTTGGAACAACCTAATATTTCTCTGCAATGTATTATATTTAAAAAAACTGAATGTGATAGGAGGGTAGCACTGCATATGCCTTGAAGCTTGCTTCATGCAGAATCATTCAGTGTGTCTCATAAGTTTAAGTAGTGCGTTTTAAGTTAAAATTTTGGTACTATTCAACTATCATTATCCCAGATACCACGAATTCGTCAAGAAAATAATTTTCGCTGAAGCTTTGCGGGGAGGGGTGTATGGGGTGCGATCACGAGTATGACATCCGTATTTGACGTTTGCGCCAAATTGGTGCAATTGCACCATGTTGGTGCAACAACTCGTTTTCACCAAAACCGCTGAAACTTTGCCCAAACCCCCCTCGCGCTAAAAACCAATGTCGTATCCGTGATCAGCATCCCGAATAGCACCACCATAGGCTATTCAGGATGCTGATCACGGATATGACATGTGCAATAGCACCAGTTCCGCGCAAACGCCAAAAACGGATGTCATATTCGTGACCAGCACCCCAAATAAGCGTCCCTGGGCGAAGTTTCAGCAAAAATTATTTTTTGATAAACTCGCAGTGTCTGGGGTAGTGATAGTTGAATAGTGCCAAAGTTTTAAACTTAAAACGCACTACTTAAATTTATGATACACACTGAATGATTCTGCATAAAATGAGCTTCAAAGCATATGCAGTTACCCTCCTACCTTATTCATTTTTTTAATACATATAGAAATAATGAATTTGAAGAACCACACAAACCTTTTAGGTTGCCTAACAGCTCCCCTCCAAATCACCACCAAATTCAGTGCTTAAACAGAAACCAAAAAGAATCAAAAATCCCTTCGTTCTAGCACAAAAATCGCAATATCAACATTTCGTTTGTATTCCCGCCGATCAACCTTCTTGGTTGGCGACGGTGTTTATTGGTCTTGCACCCAGTGATGATCTGCTTCATAAATACAGCGTCAGGCTGCGTTCACACTTTGCGCACCGGCACCGGCAACGACGGCGTCAAAATACGCGCTCCGTTTGTAAAGAGCTTGTCCCAACCACATTACAGTATGATGATCGTGCCCAGAGCCCACGAGGACTCGCCAAGATCATCATACCGGCTGTGGTAGAGTCTAGCGCTTTACAAACTAAACACATCTCCAGAGTGCTGCCGTGGTCGGTGCGCAAAGTATAATGCTGCCTTACCGATCCCGTGATCCCGTCGCTTAGCAAGAAATCGCAAAAAGATTTTTTTCGAAAATGTGGATTTTAATGGTCTGGAGATGAGGAGCTAGTAAAGCTCATTCCTGGTCCAACATTTCATTTACCCAAACGCTTAGGAGTAACCCACTGCTAGAGTTCTGTAGAAGGTGGGATAGTCATTCGCGCCTGTTGTGTTTACTGAGTTCTACACTTGCTGTTCTTATTTCAGCCTAATTTTAGCGCTCTATTTTGTCGGTTTAGCTCCGAACACGTAAGAATAGCCACTCATCCGCTTTCCACGATCCGTCAGCTGACTTTGTGCTTCCCGCTTATCGCCGATGTTCATCGCTCAAACGCTTAGATTTCATGGAAACTGTACAAACGCCGCAAACAGAGATCAATATGCATGCGCCACGAAAGGCGTTGATGTCACGAAGTTTATAGGCATAAGATGTTGTCGCTGTGTTCAACGGCACGAAGATGACCGATTGAAGGTGTTTAGTGTGATTCAAAGATGCAAATATGTAGCACTCACGTGCACTGCTTTGTGCGGCAGATTCGAACTCTGGACATAATGCCACATCCACCACATGAGCGCGAGCATTGTGACCATGGTCCCCACTCGGTCCACATGTCAGTTCCAGCTACGGTCGTTGGCAGAGCTTAAATAACGGGCTTGTGATAACTAATAAGAATTATGACGTAGTAAATAACATACGTGTCGTCGTTGCGGTCACGGGGAGCGGCGTTGTTCTGGCCGGAAGATCAGCTGAAATAAACGCAATCTCGCCGCGGATGGAAGCCTAAAGGAATCGTCCACGGAAAAATGAGTTTCTTCGTTATCCATGTATTTATGTTGTATTTGCTAATGAGGACTGCATGCAATTTCAAAAGGTGAGAATTCGGTTCGGATAGAGCTCCCCAAATTTCGACCGGGTGAGCGGGGTGTCCAAGTAAAAGCCTCATCCCGTCGTCCGCCTCGGTCGAAACGGAAAGTTAGACTGCTTACGTAATTTTCTGTTCCTACGATACGTCTGCGACCGACGGACGTCGGGATGGGCACTTGCTTGAAGGCCCTGCCTACCCGGTTGAGACTTTGCGGTGCCGTATCGTAGCCGATTCACATTTTTTTGCGTGAAACTTCGTCCACATTAGGCAAATAAACATAAATCTTAGTGTAACAGAAAGCTCATTTTTCGTGGATGATTCCTTTGAGGAAGAGGTGGATGAACTTACTGCTACGCGCTTGCAGCTTGAAACCGACGTCATTGCTGAGCTGTGACCGGAATATTATCACTGCGACGTTGATTTCAGAGATGAACGTGCCTTTGGGCATGTTGTAGCAGCACCATCTGCAAGCATATCACCGTCAACGGCGTTTTATAGTATGACAAAAATAACATATAGCTTAGGATAGCTCTGACATTGACGGCTGTATCCCATATTCCCATGAATCACAGGGACTATCTTCAGCTGATCAGTCAGACTACTTCTGTCTTCTGGTGCGGTCAAGGAGTGCTAGGTAGGAGCTAAGAATCCACGATTTCATTAGCAGCTTGAATAGATAGCACATTGCAAGGAGGTTGTCATATGCCATTCCAGAAAGCGGTTTGTGTGAAGGACGGCGCAGAGCATAAGGTAGGGTTCATACAGGGCGTCGTCAAGGCGTGGTTGTTCACAGGCAACGAGGCAAAGCGACACGGGGGAGGTGCCGAGAAGATGCAGGCAACGAAAAAGGATGGCACAGGCGGAGACGCAGATACACGCAGCCACGCCCTGCCACCGACACCGGATAGTATGAACGCGGCTTAAGGCTGCATCCAGGGCGAAAATATGAAGGGAATAGCAATACTTGAAATGAATCCCACTGCTGAAAAAGAATCAACCATTTGACGGTGGAGCAACACATTTTGGGAACGCGTCACGCACTCTACTTCCATTTTCAGAATCAAATTCATTGTGAAATTTGAAAGCGCATTAACGAATCACGAGGGTTGCACAGCTATCTCACAGGATTTGGTCTTTGTTAAACACGAAGAGTGTGAACCTGTATCCAGTAGGGCGGAGATCGGCTGAGATCTTCATCTCGACATAATCCACGCATGTTGATGTGCATAGAAAAGAAAACTCTTCGATGAATTCAAATTCAATCCGCTTGCCTGCTGGTGCCTAAAGAACGGAGTTCACGCCCTCTGCCTCACTTCATTCTGAATTCATCTGATTAAAATAGCAGTCAAACAGACCTCGAAAAACCAGTTGCATTTCTGATCAGGATCGTAGCCTGGATCAGGGAATCCCGGCGATTCGATAGACTGCCATTCTTCAGTCACCCTCACTTTACCTCCGCATTCTGCCTCTGAACGCAATCACAGCTTCGACAAGATTCCATAAATCTGCTCCACTATATATCAAGAAGAAACCAACTTCTTGGCGGTTCGAAATCTTCGCACTTCGTACCAGAAAGGCCATTAGGACAGAGACAGGTGTCGCAATGCCTCGGATGAGGGTAGCCTCCGTTTTTGCAGTCATTTGTCCCCGAACACCGATCTAAAAACAGTCAGGAATAACGAAACACTTCAATATGGAAATTAGGGACGGCACATTTACTGCACGTACAGACTGATTTCGAAATGTTTGCCTTGAGCTTAACTGCTCATTGCGGGACTTGAAATGTTCGACCCATCTTTACTTAGGCCTGTCTCTGCTAACAGGACTAGCATTTCGCATTTGTTGACATTTCTATCCTTATTATATGAAAAACAGTCCATGAAATAAGAGCAAAAGATGCACGTGAAGTGTCTTCATAGGTTAACGCGAATTTATTTGGCATTTCTTATATGTTTGAACTATTGGAGGTTATGAGAGAACTGAATAGTGAGAGAGCATGCATGCTCTTTGTTGTGATCGGGCGAGTCGGAAGAGATGAGCGAAAGCACGTTTTCGATGGTGTGGGAGGAGTCCTGTTTCCAGGATTTGACCATTTCATTACGTTCTTCTACTAAACCGCTTCGCAGTTCTACATTACTTCTTTCATTTTTTTTACTAGCTTTTTTTCTAACTTTTTCTTTTATTCTACCGAAGTTATGCCAAGCCTCCAAGGGACATATGAGAAACAATATGGGAATTGCCTACGGAGGTAATCTTGAGGTAATGAAGAAAAAGACTATGTATTGGACAACAGCGCTTTGAAACAGGTCATTTTTCGAAGCCGCTGCATAGTAACGGTCAGATATCACTGCTCAGAAAAGATCAGTGAGGCTCCATAAGCGCTGATGTTGTCTGATAAGTTGACTAGAATTGCATTACCTGAACAGTAAGCTTTGTTGATCGTCTCAATGTCCAGAAACGATAAGGACTCCCTCTGACCGATTGTGCTTTGATAGAGAGGATCTCTTAATAAATAAGCGCCAAGAGTGAAACCAACTGAGTTCAAAATCAATAGAGAGAGTCCTACCGTGTAATCAGTGTCTTGCTCGTCTGATCCACACTAAACGCCGTGCTACCGTAATGCATCACTGAGCCGAGGTCGTATGGTAAACCTAGAGTGTCGATATCCTTGTCACGTTGCAAAAAGTCACTCACATACGAGGGTAGTATGAAATCAGATTCTACCTGAAAGCGGTCAGCTGTCTTTGAGGTGATTGTAGGGTCTAAGCAAGGCTCTTCACTCCTTAGTAAAGTAATTGTCTGAGGACATACCTTAATGTAAGATTGTGCATCAGGACGACTCTGTTCGTGCCACATCCCAATCGCATGGCCAATTTCGTGCTCGATGACTCCTGCCTGAAATCGAGCGTCGAGCAGATTGAAAAGTTCTCCGGCTGTTCGAAGTTTCTGGACGGTAACCTTCGTTTCGTTAATTCTCACCTTGACACAGTTTTCTCCGATTGAAATACCTTGTCTACCGCCATTCCTACCAATCATGGAATAACATCTGGAAAACAGTTTCATTTCGGACGCAATGATATGTTTGGCCACGTTTTCGTACAAGATGAGAGTACAAAATCTCACAGGAACACCAAGAGTTTCACAAATGGGAAAAGGACTAACCCTTGCCCTTGGAAAAACTCGATGAAATCCTCGCCATCAGTCACATCAGGAGTATTCTCAAACTGCAAGCACGTGACATTTTCCCAGTATCGAACGGCTTTTATGATATTCGAGAGTGCATAGAAGTCTGAACATTCGCTGTATTAGGAATTCCATACAAAATCATCATCCTTTATCAAATAGGCCCAAAGTGTCAAAAGTACACGGCTCCTCACGATTTTGAAACGCGGTTGCAGTAAGCCGCCTTGAACTCCTCACTTTAGGAGCTCCACCCATCGCATAAACCCAACCTCAACCGCAAATTCCACAATTACCTACGCTTTTTATGAGGTTGAATAAAATTGAAGATCAGAAACTCGATGCAGATTCTCTAGAGCATTCTAATGCGACTATGGAGGAGTCTCGCAATTTTAACAATGATGGTCCTGTTCCAATCGCTTGAACAGATTTCTCCCTGTGAAAGAGCAAAACCTATCTCCTGCAGGATCATATCGAATCGTTGCAGTCTCAAATTTTTTCAACTTCCGGTAGCTCTGGACATTCTGTTGAATTTTGCAGTAACTCGACTACTGAGACTAGTATTACGAACTTGCGCTCTCGCATAGAACTTACCGATACTCTCGTGAAATCTGTACTTGATCGGGGCTGCCGTTGGCCACTTCGACTCCGGGCTAGCGTCGAACGACCTGCGTCTCTTCTTTGATGCGCTTTCTATTCCAGACACTTCCTTCAGAATACTGATCGCTTGCTTCTTTGACAAAAAGATGTCACCTCAAATAGGTAAAATCTTGTGCACTGAAAACGTACAAGAGCTATGCTCAGCTGCTCTATTTCAAAATTGTAAAATCTGAGCCTTTCACCTTCAAAAAGGTATGGACTGACTTCCTTGGCTACGGTTGGCTGTAGAACACTAATGGCCACAGGTTTCTTAGAATCTTCCTCTGCCTGAATTGCAATTTTTAAGTGTACATAAAGTAACGAACAAGAGGGGGCAAAGTGGCTGGTTAGGGCCTTGGACGTGCTCCGTTTTCTTCGCAAAATTCTTGCGTGTCTACGGAGTTGTGAAGCATGGGAACTCACATCGTGCCCGAACTCCCGATTACCGAAAGCTCGCTGATGAGCGAGTTTCTTTAGTTTCAACAAAACATCTCCAACGCTGTCTAGGCTACTATCCCCAACGTCGAAGTGCGTCTGAAATCAATGTTAGTGAAAAAGAATGAAGTTGAGCTCAGAGCGGAAACGAATCGCTCAGAAAAGTCAGTTACGAGGTCACGAGCAACTTTTGATACTCGGCTACTTCCGGGTTCACTTAGACGTATTCTACAGTCCAGTTCCCGACGCCTGGCAGGGCGGGGCCCCACGGACTTGGGTGAGAGAGCACGTGGCGAGAGCGAGAGTGTGTGGCGGGATGAGAAAGATCGATCCACGTTCATCCAAGTCCGTAGGCTTCGCCCTGCCAGGCGCTGGGAAATGGACTGTATCTACTCTCTGTGGTCCGTCTGTCTGTTCCATGTCTCTATGTGGTCCGTCTGCATGTGACCACATAAGTTTCACGAAATTCAAGTAATGGGCCTTTGCGAACAGCTGCCAAGCGTCCACCTTGTCTGGAAAGCTCCCTTCCTACCAGTTGTACCAGATATCCGCACTGTGTTTCAACCTTCCACAACTCTTTCTGTTCGGAGTAGTTGTAGCCAATGCCCAGCCCTTTGTTCTTTGTTCCTTTAAAAAACTGAATCAAGGCGACATTGCTGTAGTTCTCAAAGAACTTCACGAACTTCCATTTCATGACCTTTAGTGTGCCATTACTGTTTCTGAAACTTGCTCACTGTTTAGCTCGGCATAAAGAGAACCTCTCTAAAAAGGCCCGTATAGCGTCACTGTCAAGAAATTACAAAATTGTGCCTGTAAACAAAGTCTCGTCGTGAAATGATTGGTACTAGTAAAAAATAATTACCTCTAGTTCTCTCCTTCCTACATTGCTGCCAAGTACATAGGAAACGAACGCGTAAAGTAGAAACAATAGAAGCATGAAAATAGAAGGTGGCTGGCAACTGACGGAGTGATTAAGCTGGATTGATAGAAACGGATCAATGACACTGCCTTCAAAGGAAGGGAAAACCTGTTCAAAATGGCGCTTGGATGAAGGACGACTGGCCACTATGCGAAAAGAAGCAGGGACATTAAGAATGGCCATTGTCTGATGGTGGTCAATATCGAACTTGACATTTTGTTGAGCTCGGGTCTTATTTCTGCCTTCTCTTTTTATCTCATAAGCCTAGCTTTTTCTTCAAACGCTTTTGGAGATCTATGCTCGGAGTGGCGGTTGTACAGGGCGCGGCAATCATATTGATAACCTGAAAAAGCCTTGTCACACCACCTACAGAGGAGGCATCAACTGTGCTCGAAGCACAAATGACCAACAGGCATTTCGTGTGTGCCCAGATCTTGAAACGATGGTCCTTGGGCCGTCCACTCTGACGAAGACGACGATCGAGAAATCCGCCACAGCCGCCGGTAATCGTCGTGCAAATGGCCCTAATGTTCTTCGGAGTAGACTTCAGACTCGGTTAAATTACTTGAGAACAATATTTCATCTCAAGTCTGGGAATGCTGCCCTTTCTCAATGAGTCAGCCTTGAATGGTTGAGTTTTTGTGTACGCAACAATGCACATAATCAATTACATACATAAAATGAATTTTCACAACATTCATCAAATCATGTGCAAACCGAGAACATACGCTTCTCAAAAAATTGCAATCTAATCAAATGTCCCGTTAATTTTCCTTATCAAATCCTCATAAACAACAACACTGCACCTACAGCTGCGTCTACATCACTGATTCACTGCAGTGTGGTGCACAAATCGATATGAACCAGTGGATAAGCTTCCAAGTGTTTTGGAAGACAAAATTGCTTGTATGAGTACGAGTCACAGGCAGACATGCAATGGATCAGCACCACTAACGGTCAGATTCATGAAGGGACCGCAGCAATGAGTTGATGCTCCAGTTGAGGCGGCCACATGCAGACCAGTAGTGAACCACTGGACATAGCAAGGCGGTGCCATTTTAGCATCCAGCAGTTCTCCTATGGCTGAATATGAAGCTGCGATACCCCCAAGCAAACCGAACACTGAAAACAATGATCTACATTAACATTTTGAGGGCATCACCTTACTCACCGAAGGAGGCGCCGTTGAAGAGAAGTACCGGCTTAGAAGTGTATCGCCAAATGCTGGAAATGTGTTATGGAACTTCTCACATTTGCAAGTTTCTTACATGTTACCATTTACATTTTTAACCCTTCCTGGCCAACCCCCCCCCCCCCCCCCCCCGAATGATACACATTGGCGAAGTGGCATGCAAGTGGTGGATTAGAGGATGCTGTTCAGATTACCACCACTAGTCCTTTGTACCAAAATTGTAAAATTAAAGAACGAACGATTGTTGATAGTGATCCATATAATATGGAATGAGCCCTATCCATTCGTGTAGTGATGGCATTTGAATACGATCGGTTTTTGCAACGACTCACAGGGCTGCACTATGCACGCCTTAGCGATGCCCGTTATCAATACACTGATGTTACGTGCACTTTGATATTTTTGATCTTCGATAGCTGCTGATTATCGCTGCAGCCCGCGATGCGAAACTAACTACTAGGATGCTGACAAGGGAAGGACCACAGGTCGAAGTGGCCATTCGGAATGGGATACATATGATCCGACGTATTTTCGGACGCTGATCTCGAATCTGTATTCGAAATTTGCAAAACGATTCTTTGAGCGGAGTTATGGAGGTTTTTTTTTGAAAAAAACTACTATTATGGTAGGTTTGGAAGCCCATAGCACGCGAGCTAGACCTTCTTGCGCAAAACCAGGGAGATTTTCGTGTTCAGGGTGTCAAATTACCCCAGAAGACAAGTTTTTAGCCAATTCGAGAATTTGACCAAATTTCGGAAAAAATCACGGGCTATAGGGTGGCAGCCCATTGAACAAAGGAGAAGTCGTTGACCCTTGCCTAGGGAATGCTCCTAATTGACGCTTGTTTCGTACATTTAGTGCGATAGGCAAGTGTAAAAGGTATGTGTAGGCTATCTTGTTCAGGTTGCACGGTTTTCTGTAGAAGATTCAAAATTCAAAATCTACCACTTTATAACCTGGCCACCCCCAATTTTCCGAAGTTGGACCAAAAACTGGATTTGGCTGGAAATTTGCACAGAGAGGTAATTCGACCGTCTGTGCACGAATATCATAATCTTTTCACGCAAAAACGCCTAATTCGTGTGGTACGGGATTCTCTTCGACTTGGTATCCTTCCCTTGTGAGTAATGTTAGCAGTTATAAATAAAGTGGCAGAGTAAATGATGGGTGTGATAGGTACCATTCCAAGGAAACGTCCAGAAGTGGAAGAAAAGCACTTACTGACAATGAAACACAAAATGCAAAAAACCCGCACTGGCGGGGAGCAAACCCTCGCCCCCTCTCCTGCAGATCCGGACCACTACCACTGAGCCGCTGAGGCCGTTGACTGCTCAGCAACGGCCATGATGATGAACCCTTCATTCAAAAAAATAAACCTCCATAACTCCGCTCAGAGAATCGTTTTGCAAATTTCGAATACAGATTCGAGATCAGCGTCCGAAAATACGTCGGACCATATGTATCCCATTCCGAATGGCCACTTCGACCTGGGGACCTTCCCTTGTGAGTTATGGGCAAAAGCTTCGGTGTCGGACGGGAATCGAACGCGCACTTCAAGCTTTCCGGGCATATGTGCTACTCCATTACACTACCGACACCCCTTTCACCATAATTCAGCTTCTGAATGATATATTTACCGCCAGTTGCCTGGCGCACACTACTGTGCGCGAAACACAATGTGCGTTAGCAGATCGATCGAAATTGCTCTTTTCATGAGGACAGAGTAGTTCAGTGTACGCTCCGCTCACCGTGGGAGTAGCTTAACTTTGTGCATGGGTGCTCCTTACTTCTTCTCTCGAGCCCTAGCCATCCCAAACTTGTTCCTATCTCCGCAGTTTGATTTCATGTAACGTCCAACCTCTGCCCACCACCACAAATGCTCCGCCCACTGTGCACAGGATTCTTTCGTGACCTTCAGAAACTCATCGCCGATCTAAATCCATCGTCTCCATGTTTGGGTCATGTTGAAATCCAACTTGCAACTTTCGGTCTGAAAACGGGACGCTCCGGTGCACGCCCCGTCCATCGTGGGCGGGCCTCAACTTGGTCCATGTGTGGTCTTCACTTCTTGTCCCATGCCCTACCCATAAATACTGATTTTGATATTTTTGGTCTTAGATATTGGCCAACCGGCTCAACACGTTATGCGTGCTAGTGGATAAGTTATGGTAAATATACCATTCAGAAGCTGAGTTATGGTGAAAGGGGTGTCGGTAGTGTAATGGATTAGCACATATGCCAGGAAAGCATGAAGTGCGGGTTCGAGTCACGTCCGACACCGAAGCTTTTGCCCATAACTCAGCATCCTAGTAGTTTCGTGCATATTTCAATTCTTGTGCATGGGTACATGAAGCAGTAGCCTTAGCTTCACAAGGTTCAAGCATAAATCTTACTCAATTAATCCAGCGAGTTGATTATCAGGAGAGTCCGGCGAGATTTTCATTGTGTTGATAAGACCCTCCCGTTTGTTGTGAGATGCGAATAAGAACAGGTAAAATACGCTGGGCAGCAGCATCGTCATTAAGGTGATTGTTGAGCCACCAACCTGAACTGACTCTTTAAATAAAGCGTGTTTCAGCGACTTTTTAAATTTTATCCTGGATTATCAGCCACTTTCACGCCTCTAATAAAGATCACTTGGTCAGGGAAACCGCATTCAGAGGTCAGTTACCCAGTCTACATGAAAAAATGTAAAGCCTGCAGATGAAAATAAAAGAAAATAAAAAGATTGGCTAAACACGTTTCACCCGCACTGCAGTTTCAGCCTTTTTTGTAACAGGATTTTTTTCTTACAATTCTTGTACCCTTAGGGTTGAAGAAATACTTGTTTCTTGTTCAATAGAGACTCGCAAACACATAAAACTCACCAAGTCCAAAAATACTCCGAAGTGGGGTATCGTCTCAGCGGTGAAAACAATTCCAAGAAGAATAAGTGAGCGAACAGCGAACCGACGTTTGGAAAAGTCTGCAGTAGGTTTGCATTTGAGCCTCTAAGCATATTTATACTGCAGCTAGTTTTGCTTAATATACACTGCGGTGCATAATGATAAAGCCACTCATAAATTGTTCATAAACTTTCATAGTAAGATGTTTCTGGGAAACCTCTCAGGTATAGATTGTAGCAAATTTGATCGCGCATCTACACATCAATACCAAACTTGAGCTTGAAATAACAGAACAAATTTATCTTCATTTTTTCAAAAAATGCAGCTTTTCCGATGGTGCAAAATGATAAAGCCAGTAAGGAATTTTAACAACTCGTAAACAACAGAGGGACAATACGCTACTCTAATAATCCGTTGGCCTTCCTTCTCTCCGAATAACCTGAAAAATCCGATTGTCTAGACTCATGTAAAGATTATTAATAAGATCTTGGTCCACTTGGTGCCACGCGTGGATTATAGCCTTTTTGAGCTCCTTAACTCCTTGGATTTCCCTGTTATCTGCACAAATCCGTCGCACCATGAAGCGCCATACATTTTCCATCGGATTAAGGCCTGGGCTATTTGCCGGCCAGGGCAGGAGCCTTATTCAATGACGGCTGAACCATGCAATTGTGCTCTGGCTGTGCCCTTATCTTGCATGAAAACAAGATTTCAGCTTCGATTTTCACGCCAGAACAGGAGAAGTGCACGGCGCATGACCACTTGGTAACAGGGGGAACTCATCTTTTTAGGAACAAAACATAACTTCAGACGTTTCTTCGATGAAATGGCGGCCCACACCACAACGCCCCCTCCTTTGAAATTCCTTCTCAAAAATCGTAGCTTGTCCTTTCTTAGATCATGCCAGTAATATCGGAGTGTCTCCTTCAGCCTTACAAAACAATCTGGAGAGGAAAAACATCATATGAAAGCAAGAAGGATTCTACGACCTAATACCCTACCTTACTCCAGACCCTCGGCTGCATGTTTTGACGAACTGCACTCGATTTTTGCGGTGTTCTCGTGTCATGAATGGTGCTTTCCTCATTTTCTGTCGCGAGATAAACTTGCACTTTTTTTCAGAACCCGCAAAACAGTTGTTTTAGAGACGTTTAGCTCCAAAGAAGACCTGGTATCGGAGCTTGACTTGGTGAAATTCGATACTTTTTCTGAGAATGCCGCGCTTATCCTTCTCGGAAAGTGAAGGAGATCGCCCAGAACTCTTCTTAGTTCAGGATCCTTGAGAAAGTTGTCGACAACTGTGTGGCTGCGGTTAAATTCTTGCGCAATTGACGATTTGACTATCCCTCCGCTTTTTTTTGCGACAATTTGGCTTTTTTCGAAATCAGATAGGGGTTTTCCTTTCCCCATTACCTGAAAAAGAAAAACATTACCGCAGCAAAACGTTTCAGCAAATACAGATGAGAAGCGACGGAATAACTTAGGGTGGCTTCATCATTTTGCACCATCGGAAAAGCTGCATTTTTTGAAAAAATGAAGATAAATTTGTTCTGTTATTTCAAGCTCAAGTTTGGTGTTATGTGTAAATGCGCGATTAAATTTGCTACAATCTATACCTGAGAAGTTTCCCAGAAACATCTTACTATGAAAGTTTATGAACAATTTATGAGTGGCTTTATCATTATGCACCGCAGTGTAGTTCGAGAGAACTTACGGCGTTGTGGTACGCTAGTCCATTCCTCGACTTGCTGAGCCAGTGGTGAAAAGACGATCACTACTGTTGGCAGTACATGAACCGTAATCATCACATTCACCAGCTGTGAGAGCCATCCAACCTGAAATTTAATTGTTTGAATTAGCTGCGCGATACGATCATATTGAGTATTCCAGTTTCGGTGAGTATATTGCTACTGCTCCACGCTGGAAACTACGCCTTACGTGAGCCACCCAAAACACACTTTGCACGTAACAGTACCAAGGCAATAATTGTAGCATGGGTCACTCACAAACAGGCTAACGCTGTAGATGCACATAGACTAAAAGAGACGAATGGGAACATTTCCAATAATTGTATCTGATGTTAAAGGATGTTAGAATTAGTCTGCACCGTAAATTGCTCGGCCGTTTGAAATGAAATAGGGGCGCTAAGCTGTGCCGTATACAAATTACATATAGGAACGGACCAAAGAAGTGAAGCCTCGATTCTGGGCGGTGGTTTGCACAGTAGACGTTCTGTGGTCCACCTCAGCGCTGAGGTATCGACCGGCGTCACTGGATCGCCACGTGTGGTGCTTACACGTACAAATAGCTAACATTCAGAGGCGTGACTGTTCGAGCAGATTTACGTAGGCCCCTATGAAGTGCCCCTATGAAGTCATTTAATAAGGCTTAAAGTGATTTTGATCTCATTCATGGTGATGTGAGACAAGTGAAACAAGAACCAACAACAAACAAGGGAAACAATGAAAAGGTGAATGAGCGAAAGAATAAGAATAAAAAAGGAGTTTATGGTAGAAAACATGCAACTTCAATGGCAAGGCGTTATGTGTCAATCGCAGCAGGCTGAATTAACTGCAAGTAATTACTGTAGGACGAAATCTACAGGGGGTGCCAAAAAACGATTTTGTTCGCGGCTTCACGGAGAATACAAAAGATAGGGTAATGAAAGAATGAAAGTATTAGGGCAAGACATTCCTGCAATGCTCCTCTCAAAGCAGGAACAAGCTGTGGCCCACTGCTTTCATCGCCACAAAAATTTGGAGCCTTCAGTCAGCACGGTCGAGTCGGGCTATAGTGCACCTACGCCATTAAGGTCAGCCTAAAACAGCAGAGCCAGCTTCCGTGGGAGGTCCCTCGCGGGAAGCTAGGTGAGGACTGACCCATCGGTTCATAGAAGTCACGGAGCTCTCGCTGTTCGGACAATGCTATGATCCGAACTGTCATTTTTCATGCCTCACTCCCACCTCCGTAGGGATTTCAATGGTATTGGCACGGTTATGATCCCAGAGAAAACAGAGTGCTCAAGAACGCCACCAAATAGGGACCCCTTCAATTACCCAGTGTGAATGGACCTCAGCAAGGTTGTGAATGACGGTGGCGATTTTGCCGAATTGAGGTGACGCATCATGTTCACGCAAAAGAAGCTCCCGATCCTGCACGTGCAGAAGGCTGTTACGGAGTTTACTGATAGTCTGAGGTGTGCTTCTGAGTTTGGAGATGGATGTACCCTGTCAAAATTCGCTGAATTTCGACTAATGTGGGGTTGGAAGTGGAGGGGAAAAATTACTTTACTGGCACCCCCTGTCGTATCCTGAGCTTGCATCTTGCGCTTTGGAAGAACTGTAGACAATGAGTTAGCCATTGTTAGTGGGTGCCTCTCCAGAACCGAGCAACAACAAGAAGAACGAGGCACGTGGGGAAAGAGAGGACAATGGGGGATTGGTCGACCTTAAAGGAGTCGTGCACGGAAAAATGCGTTTCTCTGTTACACTGTATATTTATGTTGTACTGGCTCAATAAAGGCAGCACGCAAAGTTTCACGTAGAAAATCGAGAATGCGGCTAAAATACCGTTCCTCAAAGTGGTGGCCGAGGGAAAGGGGCCTCCGGATGAATGCCCGCCCCGTCGTCCGCCGCAGTCGAGGGCGAAGAGTGGGACGGTTCATGTAACATACTGTTCCTATTATGCGTCTCCGACCGCGGCGGAAGAAGGAGTGGGCATTTATCCTGAGGCTTCGCCCCCTCGACCACTACTTTGAGGAGTTGTATCATAGCCGGATTAATCTCCCTGATTCTTTCGAAATGGCCAATTCTTAGCATAGATGCTCTGTATCATGAACTGCCACATGTCCTGTGTCAGATAAGAATCGGGATTGCTCGTCGGTCATTAGAAGGTCTATTTAGTGACCTCTTCCTTCTCGAGTGCTCTAGGTTACATGAATTCGCTCACCAACTTGCACGATAACAAGATTTTGGTGTTGGCTATGACAAGCATGGCGAAATTATTACTGCGGGTGGCAAATTGGTAGTCCAACGAGTTCAACTTGAAGGGAACTGAATAAAAATCCGGGCCCTTTGAGCCCACACCAGAACTTCATCGATTTATAATTCTCTGTGAAAAATGCAGTTCATTCCTCATGCCATTATTGGTGGTCGTCGAAACCATCGCGTTAGAGCTCCTTCCACTAGAAGGGAAAACCTCGAGAAAAAATGGCAAGCGACGAAGGTTTAGTCTTCTAAACGGATTGGACCTCACCTCCTACTCCAATCTGATCGAGAGGAAATCAGCCAAGTTTTCGCGACGTTCTCCACTCGTAACGATGTTTTCCTCACTCTCAGCCAACAAACGAACTTGTTCTCGTTCAGCACCCGATAAACAGTTTTTGTTGTCACAATAAGCTTTACAGAACGTCATGCTTCTGAGCGTTTAGTAAAATTTGACTCTTCCAAAAAATGCATCACCCTTCCTGATGGGAATGCGGAGCAGGCTCAGAAGTTATCTTTCTAGTGCCATGCACTGTAGGGTTCCCATAAAAGTTATCCAAAAACGAGCGACGCCAACCTGTTTTTTAGCTACCTCAGTATTAGACAATGCCGGCCTTTTCCTTGGCCGAATCAGCTTCTTTCGAAGTATTTAGCACTATCCATTTTCCCACTACCTCAGAATAAATGAAACTAGAATACCGAAATGGTTTCTTCGATCACAAATGAAAAGAGAAGAAAAAACGTGAGGGAGCTGTATCATTTTGCATTATCGCAAAAGCGGCATTTTTTGAGAAAATAGTTAAATTCGCTTCGTGATTTCGAGCTAAAAGTTGGTAAGGATGAGCGGATGCGCGCTCACATTTGCTACCCTTATACTTGGAGAGTTTTCACAAATATCTTGCTGATGAATGGTTTTGAGCAATTTATAACATGCTGTATCATTTGGCACCGCAGTGTAGTATATGGCAGATAAACTCATTTTTCTGCGCACCATTCCTTTAACCAAGAACGGGCCATGATAAGCTTACCTGCTCAATACTCCTCTTTGATATATCGTAGAGTGTGCCTCGCCTGTGAATACGTTTGTTTAGAGGACAAGAGGAGCCATTTTCGACCTCTCCTACAACTTTGCAACACTCGATTCCACTGGAATCTGCTTACCTGCAGTGATGGAATAACGGTGTCTCTCATGCTATCACCGTACACGGAGTATCCAGCAGACGACACGATTATGTAGACGATTAAAATGACTGAAAATTGTTGTATGAAACTGTGGCGTGGATCAGGGCTGAAATCTCTCACGATTATGAAAACCTAGATTTTAGGAAGCTATAATATTTGATAATATTTGAAATCTACGATACCATCACATTTTTTGAAATATCGACACCTGGCCGCGGACCAGTCGACGCAGACCGTCTCACCATCACAGGTTCGTTCCGAAAGGATGAAATGAGAAGAATTTAAAAGCTCTAGATACGTCTCGATGCAACGAGGTCAACCCTATGAAATACCGAATTCGGTCAAGTAGGTCAGAGAATTCACGATAACTGCTTCAAAGATTCCCTTTCGACCCTCACGCAAGACCCCGATTTTTTGGGCCTACATTCGCATGTTCAATCGTGCTCGCCGACGTCCCGCACGAAAATCTTTTTTCAGTGAATTATCTTCAAACTTCAGGGCATTTTTCAGTGAGAGCTTTTCAAAACATTCTGGAAGTTTCCAACTCATCCCGTCAGAATCGATCGAGTAATTGAATAATTCACTCAATTTCCACAGTCTACTAGTTGCGTACTGCAGGAACCAAAACAGACAAGCGTTTCTTCCATGATAAAGCCTCAAACATCAGTGTACGGTGTATTTCGAATGCAGATTAATTTCCTCGCTCACCGCTCAACTGACATCTTTAAACAATGAAAATCGCATGGCGTCTCCAGAAAGCAAATTCTATGCCAATAAAATAACAGTCATGTTCTCCAATATTTCAATTAATTCGCTGCCTCAGGGAAAACTGCTGACAAGGATGTAAAAATCATCTCTCAGTGACGGTTACATTTTTCATATTAGAGAATAGGACGGCAGTAACAGATAAAAAATGTAACCGTCACCGTGAAATGATTTTTACATCATTGAAGCAGTTTTCCTTCTGAACACAGCAGCGTGAATTTCATTCATGTTCGAGTGTTTTCAGCCCATCTTCACACTCAAATTGGAATTAACATTTTTCAAAACTCACGATTTAAAGCATCGTTTGAACATAGCTATTTATTCTAAAAAGGCATAAAATCTGCTTTTTGAAGAAAACTTGAGTTTTATTGCTTAAAGATGTCATTAGCGATGAGAGAGGAAATCAATCTGCATTCAAAATACACAATGTACTGATGTTCAAGGCTCTATCATAGAAGGAACGCTTGCCTGTAATTTGAAAGTTAAGATGATTTCTACAGTACCCAACTAGCAGTCTGTGAAAGGTGTTGTTTGAATCGATTCTGATGAATTGAGCTTAAAAACTTCCAATAATGTTTTGAAAAGCTCATGCTGAAAAGTGCACTGAAGTTTGTGCGAATCATGGGCTAGCAGCAATTAAAGATGAGAATGTAAGGCCGAAAAAAACGGAGTCTTGCCTGAGGGTTAAGAGTGAATCTTTGCAGCATTCACTGAGATTCTGATGACCTACTTTTCCGAATTCGATATTTCATAGATCGTTAAACTCGTTGCATCGGGACCAGTCCAGATCTTCTAAATTATTCTCATTTCATCCACTTTAAACGAACTTATGACGGTGCGAGGGTTTGCGTCGACTAATCCGTCGCCAGGTCCGTCGATTCTACAGAAAATGTGAGCAGTATTGTAGTATGGTGACAGCGAAGTCAGTACCTCCTTTCGAATAAACTAGTGCTGTCTCTAAATAAAAATAATAGAAGTGTAAGATGACATAAAAAAATCTACAGGGTTTTCAAATATCTTGGAGAAGTAGGCCTGTAAAGAAGTCAAAGCTATGATACATTGTAAGAAAATCCTCACAAATGTAGCTAGCCCAGACGGCTCGATTAAAGCGAAATGGTTTCGTCATGTCATGCTGAATAGTTGGGAAAGCACCATGTCCTCCTTAATAGTCATTTGCCACTCCACAAGGTAATCAAGAAATGAATTTCTGCTATAGAATAGGTACCGTAGGCAAAGGCTATTGTCCCGTAGGCGAGGAAGAGATTAGTGAACGAGAAATCGGGATAAGTGACATTCTGAAATTGTAGCAATGCAAGGGTTCACGGAAAGTGTGCGGAATGTTACCTGTCGACAGACTGGCGCGTCATGAATAGCTCCAGAGACAATGAGTATTGCTGCTACGGTGCTGGACACAGCAGCACCGACTGCAGCTTGCCTGAAAAAGAATCGCATAGGAAATAATGAGGAGGGGGTTTCTGGGAACATACCAGAAGTCCATTGGGCTTTTCAGCATCACAAATGGCCATAAAACAGCTGCTATAAGAAGAATCACGTAGCAGAAGTTGATTGAGAAACCGACAGCTGCCAGTAGATTCGAGAGATTGTTCGCGGCAAGAAGTGTGAGCACGGTGGCAATGCCGAACTGCGTTAGACACAAGCAGAACTCCACCAGTCGCCTCAAATTTATCATTGGAACGACTAGTATTGATTTTACTGGACATCCTCACACGATGTCACTACGGTAGTGGTAGCTGTAAAAATGAATTGCAAGAGCGCACAGCAACTCCGGCAACGCTATACACTCGCGAAAGCTTTGCTACTAAAGAAATTATCAAAACGGATCCCTAAAAGATCTCTAGAAACGTTGAAAGCTACTGTTCTCACTTTGCTTTGGTGCCCATTGCTCGGTACGCCATTTCCGGATATGGTCTCCTGCAGTGACTTTTGTATTCCGGCCATCGTTTCTACAATATCTTGAATTTCTCAAGAATACAAATCACTTTGAGCCTTCAGCGAATTCTATACCTGCATCAGCGTCCAGTTTTCTCCAAGCTGTACACCTGTGTATCCAGTAAAGATAGCCGCGAGAATAATGATCGTTATGCCGGGAACCAAGCCTGGAAGTTGTGAACCTTATGGCATATTTGGTTTTCAGTAAAATGATTTTTCAGCTCATTAGTTCATGCGTTCATTGAGCACGCAACCAGAAAAGAAGGAATTGTAGCACGTCGGGTACCGTGACACTCATAAGGAATACGTGATTGGGCCTCTTAATTGTTCTTACATTAGTGATTGCCGATGCTCATGGCAATGACCACCTTTAGCGTAGTATGCATACAGGGATGCCAAAAAAAGTAATATTGCCCACGGCTCACATTTGCCAATTATACAAAACATAGGAAAACGAAAAAGATAAAAGTATAGGTGCAAAATATTCTCGAAATGTTCCTCTAAAAGCAGGAACAAGCTGTGGCTCCCTACGTTCACCTTCATAAAAATATGGAGCATTCACGAAGCCAGGCTCCGTGGTAGGTCTTCTGTGGGAAGCTTCCTGAGGATTGGCCCTTCGGTTCATGGAAGTCACAGAGTCCCTGCTGCTTGGACAAGGCTGCTATGATCATTTTCATGCCTCAAATCCGCCTCCGGAGGGGTTTCAAAGGTAAGGGCACGTTTTGGTTCTTGGAAACGAAGGGCGCTGGGAACCCGGAAAAAACGGGATCTTAAAGAACACCTCACAGTATGAATCCCCTTAGGTACCCAGAGTGAACGGACCTCAGCAAGGTTGTGAACGAGGGCGACGAAATTTAGATTTTGCCCAGTTGAGGTGACACATCTTGTTCACTCTTTCCTCGCTCCCGTTCGTGCTCGTGCAGAAGGCTGCCACGGAGTTTAGTGATAGAATGAGGTCTGCTCTTGAATCCGGGGATGAAATTACCTCAGCAGAATTTGCCGTGGTTCGACTTGAAAATAGGGTTGAAAGTGGAGGAGATAAAATTACTTTTTTGGCACCCCCTGTATGTGAGGTCATTTGTCTTATCGCAATGGAGAAGCACTCCTTGCGGTACTGAGATTCGGAGGGGCGCAGTTACTGTTAGTCATTCAGATGCTCTAAATGGCCTTCACTAACATTTCCTATAATTCTTTACCTGTACCGCCTAAAAAGGACGAGTATTGCCAATCGAGATGACCGAACCTAGAAAGTCCTGCTACAATAATACTGTAGTGTTACAAATCTAAGACCTTTATTCAGTACTTAAAAACCGTTGCAAAGAGCTGCGAGGTCATGGTACTCGTAGTATGGCAGCGTAAACATGTGGGACCTACATTGGTGTGGCACCTCAATCCCTCTCTAAATAATTATTATAGTTAAAAAGTTCCAGGTGAGTCCTGATACTGTTTCTTGCAAAGGCTCATTGTATGTTTCCCCGAGTGTAGCATTTCACCGCTTTCTTTTCAAACTGGTTGTTGCACAGTCACAGTGATGGAATGAACAAGAAAATGTTAAGAAAATGATCATGTTTTTGTGTAATGCAATCACAGCTACTCTATCCTCGAAATGATTTCCTTCCCTGATGTCGTATACCTAGTGACACATTTTGGTTACAAACAATGCTATCAGTTTAGGTCGAAATATTTAAGTTTCGAACGAACCGGCATTGACCACGGCGATAGGCAAAGCAATCATTCCTCCACCCATCATATCCCCGACGATGAAGATGGCAGCCGTCGGCCATGACATCCCCTTGCGGTTACGGTGCTTTTCCGGCTTGGCGGACACCTGGAACGCAATAGGCAAAATCATAAGTATCAGCTTTCGCGTAAGTACTGAGATCATACGGCTGCTGATTTCATCACACCCTTTACAAGCCCAAATCCAAAATTCCTGGGATCAGAAAAGACTGGAGCTTTTTTGTCAAGATATAAGCAAAATACACATAAAACACTCCTGTTTTCAAGAAACAGTTCGAAAATGCGGATTAATCCAACGCCCTGGGCCAGGCTCTAAATCCATCCAATTATGTACCGTGCGATTATGAGTAAACTCACTATAGTGGCATCCGACACAATGTTATGTCCTTTCGAAACAACCATTTCTGAAAACAATTTGTTGAAGGAACTTCACACACATACACCATCACATATCGCGACAACAATGGACTCACTGCGAGGAAAACAGCATAAGAAATCCTGGTGGGACAAGATAGGCTGGAATTTCTTTGAAGTTCCTTCTTTTTAGAAAGATGTGAGCAGTGTAGATTCAAATTTTGCTGCTCTCAATCTTAATATTAGGTTGGCAACTAATCCTTGCGGATTTTTGTTACAAAATCAAAAACCTTTTTTTCATAGAACTAAATAACTTTACTCTGTAATGTATTGCCCATTTTTATCAATGACCTTTTGCCATCTTTCAGGTAGCATCATGATTCCGCGTTCATAAAACTTCTAGTTTTTATCAGTAAAAAACTGAGTCAGGTGCGATTTGACCTCATCATCACTACTGAAATTTTTATCACTCAAAGAATTTTGCAATGATCGAAACAAAAAGTAATCCGATGGTGCAAGGTCAGGACTATAAAGTGGATGTGGCAAAACATCGCAACCAAGCTCCAATAATTTTTGCCGAGTGGCCACCTGGGCGGCTCCACGATCTTTTCCGCTGGACATTATTAAACAACCCATTTTTCATCGCCAGTTTTCATTCGTTCTAAAAATGGATCATTTCCATTACGTCTCTTTAGCAAATCGCAGATGTTAATGCGTTGCATTAAATGCGTTCCCTTCAGTTCGTGAGGAACCCATGTATCCAGTTTTGACACGCACCCAAGTTGTTTCGAATGCTTTTCAATATATGTATGTGATACCTGTAGCTTCTCTGCAATCTCGCGTGTTATACTGTGACGATCCGAATCAAGTATTGCCTTGATTGGGTCGTTGTCAACTCCAACTGGACGACCAGAGCGTTTCTCATCTTTGAGAGAAAAATCACCAGAACGAAATCAGGCAAACCAATTTTGGCACTGCCGATATTTTAAGGCTTCAGCACCATAAACAGCACATAACTTTTTGTGAGCATGCGACGCGCTTTTCCCTTTACGGAAATAATAAAGCAAAATATGACGAAAATGAATGTTTTGATTCTCCATTTTTCAGCACACGCCCAACGAAAATAATGCAACCGATCAAGAAACTTTCTCTACTGATTGGTAACAGGATTGCCTACTATTAGATAACAATATGTGTTTAACATTTGGCCTACGCCAGTAAAGCTAAATATTCAACCAAAGCCATCTATGAGTGAAATCCGCAATGACTTAGTTGCCGACCTAATAGATCAACCAAAACACTTGAACGCTTTGTGTTCGATTCAATTTGACAGCACTTCGGGCACTGCTCTAGTAGCTAGCGGTAACCAAAAGTGCAGAAATGTTGCGGACGTTAAAGAAGATTGAGACCGGCAGGACGTGGGATGCTAATCGAAAGCACAGTGGCCGTCAGTCCATTGCCTAGTTGCCAATCCTGGCAATTGGTTTTTTATCCACCTGGTGATATTGCTTCCCGCAAGTTCTACAACTTTGTGAGATACTTTCGACTTGCTTAATTCTCTAGATCAGCATCTAAGGAAGTGTAATGTTGGAATCGGTGAGATCCCTAAGTCGCCCCCTTGCTGCGACGAAAAGTAGCATCACTTTCAAAGGGTAGGGCACGCATACCATGCGGGGAAACGTCGTCTCATTTGATAAGTCACTCTCATTACCTACTAAAACAACGTGAAGGTTGAGGTGACGACCCCTGTACAGGGCCAAGCCTGGTGCAAAGGAAATTTTTGGAAAAAATATTACCCCCGCCTGTCGACGCAACTGAAGGGCTTGAGTATACTGGAGCCACCTCCCCAGAAAATTCAATCAAAGGATCGTCGTGTATATTTTTTTATCTGTATCGAATTGTTTGACACGTAATAAATCGTTGTAATTGCTGCGTCGCCGTGTCATCTACTATCTGTCGTGAAGCAGTGAGATATCGGTTGGACCCTGTACATCCTTTTCACACCCTTCGGTCCCCACAGTAGGATGTACTAGACCTGTTGGATGTTACCAAGTAGTGCTGCTCTCACTAGCATGATCTGAGTCACGAACTCTCTGAATGGAAGCAAAGTGAGTGGGCATGCGAAAAAGGGTTTGATGGAGGCCGACCAGATCTATCCTGCTTCAGTACGGCGGAGATCCACTCTTCGCAGTGCCTGGCAACACTGAAGCCAACTGAGTACTGTAGTTACCAGCACTTTGATCGGTGCACCATTTCGCTTTCTCTTAACATACAGCTTTCGTGTTTTACACAGGAACTTTTGCCAGTGTGGTGATATCATCGATACAATGCCGCGTGATCGCGTTTAGCAGTGAAAACATGGTCATCTACAAAAGGGAAGCTATTCGTTTTTACTGAGAAGTTCATGCATGTGACAAACAATTACATCTTTAACACATAGACCAGCCCCTTCGCATTCAACACATGAATGAGTACTGCAAGAGCTGCGAAAGAGAGACCTGGTTACGCGATTGCCGATCATCAATAAGCGCAGCAACGTGAATCCAAAAAGGAAGGTGTCAGTGAGCTTGGATTCAGAAAAAACTAACGACGATTCAAAAACTTTTGGTCGAGGTCTGAGCTGAAATAAGCTGAGGTCTAGTGCTAAGGCTGTTGGTAGCACTGCAGCGAAGTAAAGCGAATTGAAATGGCCAGGAATCCGATAAAGTGATCTCTCTTCTTTCCGCGGATCTTTGTGTGGGTGAGTTTTGTCGCTCGCCGCACCGCAGAAAGGCATGGGTGGTCTACACAGGGTAAGCTACAAAGGAGGTAAGCTATTTGAGCGCAATGAAAAGTTCATACATGTGGTCAGACACGGTCAAATAACGAACTCGCTTGAAGAGGAAAAGAGAGTGCAGGAGGTTGCTGCACACTGCAGGGCCTTCTTCAAGGCTTCACGAGGATAAGATGATTTTCAGGAGGGGACAACTTCATCAATATGAAACTTAGGGTTTGAGGAGTCGATGCGAGCCATTCCTCACCCATTCCATGGCCCCAATAACGCGCTAGTGGATCTACTCCACTCTCTAGACTGCTTCCTTGAAAAGGACTGACTAGCTAGCCAGGGTGATCTCAAGGCCGGCATCCAACCTGGTCAGTGTTTTTGCTCGCAGGTAAAGTGGGCTGGCAATCCGAAATGTGACGATGCTGGGCGATATCTCTTACCAGTTGGGCTGGCGCACACAACTGCGCGCGTCACACATGGAAGCATGCTAATTGGGCTTGATCGATATCGATCGATCAGTAGCATCACTCGAACCGTTTCAGAAACGGGGAATTCGCAAAAACGGAAAATGGAAACGAAATTCCTCCCGTCAATCTCGTCCTATACCACTTTAGGAATTGAGAGTCCTAGCTTTGCTGCGACGCGAGGTATCATTTCGAGGCTCCTTATCAGCCCTTATCAGTTGCTATCATTTCCGTTCCCTCACCATTGATGTCCCCTTACCACCCCACCGATATCCCTTTAAAAACTCGAAGTCCCAGCTCTACTGCGACGCGAGATATGAATTTCGTGACAGACGACGGACGGAGGGACGTACAGACAGATGAAGCGTTTTATATATAGTGGGGATTATGTTGAAAATACTAGGCAAAGGCAATGAAAAACTCGCTATGTTTCTCAATGACACCTACAAATAAATTAGGGCAATCTTAAGTATTTCAAGCAGGGCACTTATTTTTAACGAAATGCTGTTGTGAAAATGGTGCTGAACTAGCGAACATAGCGGATTCAGGGTAGGTTTGTGAAGGTGAATAGTTGCTGCACCACATAACTAGTCGTAGTCAGATAAGCCGATTGCGGAGAAAACCGGAATTTGCATGCCAATGACGGTTTTTCGCTCTGTCCAGGTTCAGTTACGTAAGTAGCTAGAAGGACAAAGACCATCAGCGAAATAGTCTAACAGAACCACTATCTGGTCACGAAATTCTTTAATGGCACCCGCTCGACCATTTGTGTGCTGCCCAACTATATTTCAATCCTCTTAGGAAGAACCTTGAAGTATTGGTTCAGAAGTGACCTGACTAGAGTAGCTCCAAGTTTAAGCCGTACGCGGCTTCGAATGACCGCGAGAAAGGGCGGGTCAGCATCCCAGCCTTCCAACACGTCTAGTCAACATCGAGGCTGCGTCTCGTTGCTATAATTGGCTTTATTAGCTGCAAACTGTTTCACAGTGACGTCATCGGTGATCATTCTCATAGCTGTGATGTTGACTCTTCTGGTTCTGGTTAACATAGGCCTGATCCTTGGCTCCCGATCTGGGAGGGAAACATCAAACTCAGGACGAAATAGAAGCTCCACCAGCCCTCTCGATGACTACGTTGATTACGAAGACAACCTTTCCGAAACGTCTTCTGAGCCTCCAAGGAACCCTTACTCATTTCCTTTCAAAGAAGAACGTGCGAGAGCAGGTAATATTTATTTTAACAGTGGCCGTGTGCGCCTTGTATGCTTAGAATATTATTGGAGGATCAAAACCTTACAAATGTACTTAAATGTTCAGTATGACATTTTTGACCTTCTGCAACTATCCCAGTAGCTCTCTTGGCCTGACCTTTCTTAGAAGTCGATAGTCGATACTTGGGACATAACAGATATTATACCTTCCTCATAACCAGAGAACTTCTTTGCCTGAACTTTGCCACTCTTTATTTTTTCTGGTTGCACCGCACGCCGCAGAATATCACTTCGAATTGGTCGTATCTGCTTTCCTAAATCATGATCATCCGTTCTATTGGAAACAGCTTAGATGGACGGAATCGGTGCTGAGAGCAAATAGCTGACCAACGCTGACAGCCGCGACACGACTGGCAATGACAATGCCTTCACTCAAAGATGACGCGACCACATGATCCACTCCGCCTCCAGTTCGCTATCCTTTTTTCGAAAAAGAGTTCCTGAATACTGAACTGAACCAGGAGGGAAAAGCTTTCGTTGATAATGAAACCCTCTTTGAAGTACCCAACGCATCCGATTTGCAGTTGTAATAGTTGCCGTACTTCATGCAATTCAGCCTTTGCGGTGACTTGCAAAGGCCCACTGACATCCATTCACTCACTCCCGCGAGCCTGTGCCTAGTTGCTGAGGGAAGCACGGCAGACCGATCGGCCTCAGCATGCATTCGTCATGGGTTTGCTCCCTGAACTTTTTTTTGAAGAAGCTGGGCCACTTGATTTGTACCTACTCCACTACTCCACTACTATAGTTGTAGTAGCTTGTTTAATTTTCTTCACTAGCAATATTGTGTAGTGAGCAACGTCAATATAGAGAGATAGCAATAGAAAGGGAGATGTAAAGCGACTAGCTAATGGATTGCGTAGAACTCAATGGAAAGGCAGATTAAGGGTGTCGTTTTAAGGATTCAGTAATTCACTTCATGAGACCCTAGTAATTTTACCTACATGTCGTGTACGATTCGGACACAAAATAGTTATTCTACCTTACTGGTCGGCCGGATGCCTTTACTAAACTGACCACAACAGAGCGTAGTCGTTGTACGTTGCTCCCGTATCCACGTCAAAGTGGATT
This sequence comes from Trichostrongylus colubriformis, assembly GCA_963978905.1. Lineage (NCBI taxonomy): Eukaryota > Metazoa > Nematoda > Chromadorea > Rhabditida > Trichostrongylidae > Trichostrongylus > Trichostrongylus colubriformis. The sequence goes on from OZ022260.1 coordinate 26,022,970, forward strand.
GTATGAAGACTGATGTTGATATGAATAGGAATTTCTTATGCAACTGCTGGAGGAATTTGTTCAGAGCTGTGGTCAACCGTTCCCGGCAACGGGGGACGTGCACGTGTTCATGGACGGCCACTGACAGCCGCGACCAGCATTGAAAAGGTGGGTGAGTTTAGTTTTGTCATTATTGGTTTCTTCCATTCTCCCAGTATAAAGCTCTGCTTCTGCAAATTCATAACGACAGTGGTTATATGTGTCCATCTCGATTTTGTTTTCAAACATTACATACGAATGAAGGGCGCCGCGTGTATGGCACCGGGTGCAATAATTTGATCATCCTTCAAAATTTAGAGGGAGGTGTTACATAGGAGGTGAGGAAAAAAGCGAAGCTTAGCCAAATGACTGATTAACGAGGTCCTCCACCTGCCCGTTCATACTTAGGCCGTTTCACTGGTATGCCGTATCACAACCTCATACTGAGAATATGCTCATTTGATACACGAACTGGTACGGATGCTCGATGCGTTTATTTGGGGACGCAGCGATGGCAGAAGGCATAGAGCGTCGTGCGTGGGACCATTCGCCCAGAACTCACCTATCTTCACACCTCCACAACTTGACTTTCTCTTTGCAGGAAAAGTGTCCCCTTCGGCTAAGTAGCCAAATTTTTCGTATCATTACCTTTTTACATTCCATCGCTGCACAGCTTCGATCGCTAACTTAGATGTCCTCTGGTTTTCTAAGGAGGCATCCGTGAAATCCTCTGCCTGGTTCCCTGCTATCATCCCACAGCAGTGCAGACATCAACAACTATTCTGTTTAATAATGCATATTCCGATGTTTGTTCAATAAAAATACAGCATATGGGACCAAATGCTTTCGTCGACAGAATCTGGCGCGCTGCATTTGCTTATGATAGCCCCACTGCCATATGAAATTCTTATGAATCCTTGGCAATACTTCTCTTTAAGGAGATCTATCCGACTCTTCCCCGCACGGGCGTATTTCTCGTTGAAGAACCAGGAAGCAGTCATCGGCGCAACGAAATTCCAGCTGAGCATATCGGGTCACCAGCTCAATGGAACAACGAGAGATTAGGACCGAAGGTCGGTTTCGTAGGTCCTAAACGATAGAGAGAAAAAGAGCATGTTGACAAGTCAGTGCGAATTCCTTTACTGTTCGAAGGAAACATTCCCTGCACCCCATTCTTTTACGCGAACAGTTTGAGAGGTTGCTCTGATACCAGTTTTACTATAAGCTGGATTCCTGAAATACATATCCAGGAGCTTTGAATATAATAAACAGTGAAAAACAAGACATCACAGAATCTCAATCAATGTCATATTCTTTAATGTGGAGGAGTCATAACATCACTCCTTGAACGAAACATATTTAGTATCCGATTTTCCGCATCAATGGGAGGCCGTCTCACTCAATGGGCTATTCATATGCAGGTCAGTCCTAATTACTGTACCGTTTGAGAGGAATATTCTCCGCATGCTTTATTTGCATAGGCGGTCATTTGCGAAGTTGTTTCGAAACCAGTTTTGTTATCAGTTGGATTCAAGAATAACATATCTGGGAACTTCATGGAAAACAGTGTAAAAACGGGACAGCTATAGAATCGCAATTAGTGTCATATCCTTTCATAGGGTGAATTTTTCCCCGGTTTGCATACTTGCTGATGCTGAGAGGCACACAGAGACGCAGCATTCCACACATACAATACTCCCCATCTGTAAAGGGAATTGTTTCTTGTAAGCAAATATCGACTCACACAGAACTAGTCTGTGGGGGGGGGGGGGGGGGGGGAATGATAATCCCATATTTGCAATAACAACAGTAGGGTACATATTTCCTTAACGTTGAATGACATCGCAAATGACCACCGAGAAGTACCGCATGGTTGCCGAAGTTTCGGTACTCGTCCATATTTACTGCACGGTCTCCAAATAGTGAATGAACTCATAGGTATCGTGTCCCATTGAGCTATGGGCAACAAAAAGTTTGAAATTGAGCTTCTCATGGAGTTTTCTTCATGAGTGCTTTCTCTTGAGGCTCGTAGTGTAGTGTTCTGCATCGCTGCATGAATACAAACCATCGTTAACCCTTACTAGGGAAGGCATTTTACTTCCCATGGAACTTTGAAAAGAGACCCGCGGCGGCTTTTTTGCATTTTGTGTTTCATTGTCAGTAAGTGCTTTCCTTTCACTTCTAAACGTTTCCTTGTATGATATTCGAGCGTAGGGGGTCGAATTACCCCTCTGTACAAATATCCAGCCGGATCCAGTTTTTGGCCCAACTTCGGAAAATCAGGAGTGGCCAGGGGTTAAGTAGGAGTTTTTTGAATTTCCTTCCACAAAAAATCCTGCAAGCTGAACATGATAACCTAAACATACCTATCACACATGCCCATCACTCTAAACGCACGTAACAAACGCCAAATAAAAGCATTTACTGGGCAAGGGTCAACGACTACTACTTTGGTAAATGGCTTGCCAGCCAATAAGCCCATCAATTTTTCCGAGATTATGTCAAATTCTCGAATTGGCTGAAAACTTGTCCCATAGGGTAATTTGATCCCCCGAACATGGAAATCGCACTGGTTTTATGTGAAAACGTATGGCTCGCGCGCTATGGGCTCCCAAACATACCATGAAATGATATAACTTTTTTTTCAGAAAAACCTTCATAACTTCATTCACGTAATTGTTTGACAGATTCTGAATACAGATTTCAGATCAGCATGTAAAAGCGCGTACAGTGGTATGTGTCTCATTGCAAATGGCGATTTCGACAAACCGTCCGATGGCAAAGTGCCTCGCCAATGAGGTGTCACAGGCAAACTTTGACCCCTCATAACTCCCTTCAGAATGCCATTTAGCAATTTTGGTTTTCACAGTTATAATCAGCGTTCGAAGCTTTATCGATCTCCCCGGGTCTCATTTCTAAGTTCCATGGGAACTGAAATACCTTCCCTAGTTAGTCTTGCTGTGCCTTTCTATCGCGAAACTTCTGTTTTTTTGTCCATTCGACCTCAGGGTGTCCATAAGTAGGTGCTCATTACCTGAGTGTTGTTCATGTTTCACGTGGGTGTGTGAGCCTTCGTTTTTTTGTTATCTGCGGTCTACTTTTCGATTGATAATGCTCACAAACTGTCTGGATATGAATATCTTCTGGAGTTTGATTGTTCGATCTGATAGTTCACAGTCCTTCGTATGGTTAAACTAACACTGGATCCTATGCGTTGAAACGTCCCTCTGTGAGGTACAAGACGAACCTAACAACTACTCCCCTCTAAGCTCTTTTGCCCTATAGTGAATCGAGTTTCCTTGCTAATAATGCCTCAAAACTTCATTCCCAATGTTTAAAAATTCAACAATGGAGGCTAGGTAATGGAGGGCTTGATGTATTGATACATTTACATCAACGGTACTGTACACAATGTAAAAACCCAATATGTTGTTTTATTGTATTTTCAACTCGGTGCCCTTGAATTTAATAGTTTGAGTGTTCAGAAAATACAGTAACTCCGAACAAAATACTTCGCGCTTAGTTCTACCTCTTCACTTTCGTTTCGCAGTTGTGGCTAATTCAATGACAAAGAGATGTTGCCAGTTGATAGCATTCAATTATGCGTCAAAGTCTAGTATGATTTCAGGATACATCCAACGGCAAGCGAAACGCTATCCGATCATGATGTACACCTTGGTTCAATGTGTCCCATGTCAACGAGCCAAGCACCTGCTTGCAGTGAACTATGCGGATGTTGCAGCTTATTTCCTTGGTGAAGCACTTACGAAAACTCTTTTAGCTGAACGTTTGGGGGTGGCAGCAGCAATAGCTATAACATTTATATTACGTTGTTAACAAGTTTGTCAGTTTTTTATCCTCTTTTTTACAATTCCTTTGTTTTCCTACAATTCTTTATTTTGAATTATTCATCTGCTTGCTATTTTTAACGTTTACAAATGTAATACCCACGTTGCAAATTTTTTACATTTCGTTTGATCGAAAAACCTTAATTACATCAAGAAACTTATCAATGAGAGGAAGCCAGCTTGTTGGAGCTCGTTGATCAGTGGATAAGGAAACATATGGAAGGTCCAATTGTTTTACTCCCACGTGCTCAATTTCTAGGCCTCAAAAATACTAAACAAGTTGATTAATCAAAAAACAAATGACGGTTTGTGGAGAAGAAAATGCTCTGTCGCATCATTAGATTTATGTTGGAAAACAAAGAGAACGTTGTGAAAAAATGGGTAGATTCGAAACGCTTATTGCATAACCCAAAGCGTGGCTCTACATGAATGCAATGTCCATAATTAGCACAACTGTGAGCCTGGTGTATGAAAGAGCAGGCCCTCGCGTCGCGTGTCAGTCACGTAGCAGCAAGTTGTCAACCCCAAGGTGCATAGCGGTCTTTAATCATCATAATTGGTCAGTCGAAACTTATTTAAGAGCTTATTATCACTGGGATCTGACCCTAAAAACTGTAATCTGCCTCTACAAAATCTATTCACTGAAACTCCCTCGTTCAGAGCTAGTGGGCCACGAAGACTGGCAACGACAACTTCAAGTGGATCTGCATCGAATGACAGGACAAATAACCTTCCCTTATATTTTCATTTGTGGACGACATATCGGTGGTGAGCTTTCGCTAACTTCTTTCAACCAAAATGTCATTTCGTTAGTTTCCATTTTTGGCAGAAGTGTTTCGAACGAGAGTTTCAAAGAGTTCATTGTGCACATCCAACAGACACTTTATGTGCTCATACACGCTTATGTGACAGAGATTTGAAGGAACCCAACTGTAATTTCTAATTGATCGTGGAATACGTAAGTGGAGATGCCCGCCCTTCATCACTATTCTGCTTTCGGGGTGCATCACACGAATAGCGCCTGACGAGGTCGCAACAAAGGCTTTAGCGCGAGTTCCCCTGTATACAATCTCATTTAGACCCACCATTTCCAAAAACGTGCTGTCACAGCTCCTTTTGTGAAACCTCCAATAGTGCCTTTAACTCATGTACAACATAATGTACCAGTTGGCTGGCGCATACTACGCGCGCTTGACACCATGGCCTCAGTAGATCGATCAGAATTGCTTTTTCTATGATTTCATTCAGTATCCATTACCACATCTCTTCAATGGCAAATTCGTAACCCTTGGGCATGATGAACAGATTAATGGTCTATCAGTCGTTCCCATCCTATACACAAAAGCGGGTGTGTATCCTTATGTCAGGATTTCGCACCACGGCATATCGCAGAAGCAATGCGGACGAGCTAAAGGCGCCATATTGTTGGGTCCCGAAGCGATTACCAGTCGACAGCGTATTGCGCCCCTAGCATTACCTTGTAGTCGTCCTAACAATAAGACCCAACTACCGCGACGCGCATAGCTCGCACACACTGCGTCGCGCGCCGCTCGTCGTCGTGCGATATCTTGACGTAAGGGTACACACCCCACAAAAGCCGGTAATTGCGATAAATATCGACCGATGGCTAATATCGCTATGATATTCCCGTCCCTGCAGCATTACTCATCCGCTGGGTGGTCCACTGCCCATGTTCCGCTTACTACACAAAAGCGATAATTTCAATCAGTACTAATCGGCATTCACATCTATGAAAAATTTCCCTGTGCAAATTTGTTCACCTACTGGTGTGATTCGATGGAGGGGTTCCTTCCATTTTACCAATGTTATACGTGTATTAGATTTTGCCAGTTTCTACACTATCTCACATCCTATACCCATTTTCGATTCTGGCCTGTGCCGCATCGTGGTAGGCCCAGCCTCCGTCTGCACTTGCCTCTCACTTTTATTTATCTTTTTGTACTCCAGAGCTTTCCGAAACCTCATTACGAGTTTCTGGTTCAAGCTCCTCCCATCACCGCAAAAGCTGCGCCTAGCAGGGAATTTTACCTTCTTTACATAGCCTTAGCCATTACTGACTATTCTACTTCTCCCCGAACCTCTTAAAACCGAATTGCAGCTTTCCAGTGAATCCCATTCGACATTTGCACGCTCTGTCTATTGGGCTTGTCTCCGCTCACTTCTAATATGTTCAAAAGAAATTACAAAGGAAGGACCCCAGGTCGAAGTGGCCATTCGGAATGGGATACATATGGTCCGACGTATTTTCGGACGCTAATTGCGAATCTGTATTCGAAATTTGCGGAACGATTTTCTGAGCGGAGTTATGGAGGTTTTTTTTTGAATAAACGGCTACACGTTGGATCTCATTGGCGAGGCACTGTGTCATCAGCACGGCGTTGCTAGGGTAACAACGGTCTCAGTGGCTCGTTGGTAGTGTTCCGGATCTGCAGGACAGTGGCCATGGTTTTGCTCCCCGCTGGTGCGGGTTTTTTTTTTTGCATTTTGTGTTCTCTCACTTCTGAACGTTTCCTCGTACTGGTACCTATCGTACCCATCGTTTATTCCGTCACTTTATTTATAACTACTAACATTACTCACAAGGGACGGATACCATGCTGAAGACAATCCCGTACCACACGAATTAGGCGTTGTTGCGTAAAAAGATTATGATATTCGTGCACAGGGGGCCGTATTACCCCCTGTGCGAATCTTCTGCCAAATCCAGTTTCTTGGTCCAACTTCGGGAAATTGGGGGTGGCCAGAGGATAAAGTGGTAGTTTTTGAATCTTCTTTTACAGAAAACCCTGAAACCTGGACAAGATAGGGTGCTGTGTGAGTTGGGGGGGGGGGCAGCGCACTGTGCTCTGCGTCTCTAACGCTACGGTGGAGCGCAGAAAAGTCATAGCACTACCCGAATCGAGTTTGAATTGTGTACAGGAACGATCAGGATGAAGCAAATTCATGCTTCTTTTCCATCCTATGTTAGCTGAGCCTTGGGGAAGGTGATTCCCTTTCCCTAGGCTTAGGCGATTACGCGCAAGTGGTTCTTTAGTCTAGTTGAAGCATTTTCCGTAATATACTAACGAAAGAATAATTCAATCATTTTCTCAGTTAGTTAGCTGTATCTGAGCATAAAATAACCTTGAGAATGCCTATAAGCAGAAATTGGGTTCGACTAATCCTTTTGTTGAGTGCCCCCCACCCAAGTAGCCTACACAAACCTTTTACACTTGCCCATCGCACTAAATGTACGAAAAAGCGTTAAATACGAACATTTCCCAGGCAAGGGTCAACGACTTCTCCTTTGTTCAATGGGCTCCCACCCTATAGCACGTGATTTTTTCCGGAATTGGGTCCAATTCTCGAAATGGCTAAAAACTTGTCTTTTGGGGTAATTTGACTCCCTGAACACGGAAATCGCCCTGGTTTTGCGCAAGAACGTCTGTCTCGCGTGTTGTGGGCTTCCAAACCTACCATATAATAGTAGTTTTTTCAAAAGAAAACCTCCATAACTCCGCTCAGAGAATCGTTCTGCAAATTTCGAATACAGATTCGAGATCAGCGTCCGAAAATACGTCGGATAACATGTATCCCATTCCGAATGGCCACTTCGACCTGGGGTCCTTCCCTTGTTAGACTTTGGTCATTTTTTTATATAGTAGGAAAATTGATGTGCAACATAATATACAGGCTATGAATGTATTCTTGGGAATAAGGATGGGCTCCGTTGAAAGTGATCGATGGTAGAGCGTAATAGATTACTGCGTTGTCCCATCGATTATGTACTCACCAGTTGGGCTGGCGCACACTACTGCGCGTCACATATGAAAGCATGCAAAATGAGCGCGTGTATCGAACCCTCTCACCCCGCCACACACTCTCACTCGCCACGCACCCAAGTCCGTAGGCCATGCCGTTGTACCTCAAACTTGGGTAATTAAACCAAAGGGTGGACGGACACACAAACATCCGTACAAACACACCAAACTCCTGGTTTATTATATAGGTATTCTGAATGTAATGCTTGAGGGGAATGTCACGGACTGGAGGACTGATAACAAGGTAACAAGGATACTCAAAATTCGGATGTGTCACGTCTTCAATTTTCTACATTGGAATGCACAGTGAGGATGGTAAAATCACGTTCCTTTCTTCACAGCAGCAGAGCCTCAAGATGATGTAGAAATGATTTATAGTTTCATGCTCAGATGAGCATTCATCACAGAAAAAAAACAGGAAAAATTGATGGCGGAACGCAACAACATAACAGCTCGCCATATACAGATATCTAGTATACTGAAATTTCGTAACTATTTGACGTGGAAAACGACTAGGGCGGGTTCTTGAGTGCTTTTTCACGATTATCACTCACTTTAGAAAAAATGTAAAATGGTAAAAAAGACAAAAATAAGTGCATCTTATTGTGAGTGAAGCACTCAAAACTGTCCTCAGGCCGCTTTCGAAGCACCGCCATTACAAGATTTGGCTGCTGATAAAATATAAGGAAACAAGATACCCAGAGAAAAATACATGCCCGACTCTACTGGAGAAGAAGGCCCAAGATCACGATCGTACACTGTTTCAGGCGCCTCGGATTTGTTCGAACTTCATCAGAACGGGCAGCTACGATCCACGCTGAACAATTGTACCTAACAGTGAAACATCTACGTTGTTATAAGTGGAAAGATCTATCTGATACTAATAAATTAGTAATTGAAATATCTATGTATCACAATCAATCACAATCAAAAGCGAGTGAACCCCAATTCAAATTAAATTTGCTGCCAAAAGCGGTCATTATGAAACCTCCATACCCTCTGCCTCAGCTGTGCCCAAATGCAACAAATATTATTTAAGGACTCATATTCATCAAAGGCGGAATGAATTATTCTTCGTCGGAATCCGATCCTTCCGTGTATTCTTCATCGCTCGAAGCGACAACCTTCTCGTCTTCGTCTTCAGTGTCTTCATACTTGGGTAGCACTATCTCTTTCGCCTCTTTCACTTCAAGCTGAAACTTGACTGAGTGGAAGCAAATGCAGTGAAAAACAACAGTGGCTAATGCTCAGACACAAACCTTGATATCTTTGTTATAGTCACAATCCATATATGAATCAGATCGAACCGATAATTGATAATTATACATGCCTTTTACTGGCGGAGCCGCAAACCGCATTTCCACCTAGAAACTATCAAAATAAGGAACAACTAGTAAGTTCAAGGCTAATGCCGAAAGGCTTTCACATAGAAAAAAAAAAGAACCCGATACGTGAACTCACAGTCTGTTCGTCGACTAGAGTCTTACAAGCCACAGTGGGGCAGACAAGTCGTCGTTGTTTCTTATCCCACATCGTCAATACCAACCACCTCAAGGATGATTCACAATCAAAACTGTTCCCATTAGAGGGGGATAGATACAGTACCGAAAAGAGCTCACTCACCACCACTCATACTTTTCTGCGGGAAAGTGTGGACAATGCACCAAATGCGTTTTATGGGATTTCGCATCTAAGTTCACCTGAAAACAATTACTATTAAGGATTAGAACTATGAAAAAAAAGTTGGAGCCAACACACCTTTTTCAGAGAACCTTCTTCCCAATCATCCTCCATATCGCTTTCATCATCCATTCTGGGAGGTACATCTGACAACGACAATGATTCCTGAAAAGAATACGTTCTTGAAATCGCTTTGCTATCAAGTTGATAGTTAACACAGAAGCACCTCGTCATCGTCATCGTCCTTCACATCACTTTGGTTTTCACTTTGTTTATCATTTTTATTTTCTTTACCGTTCTTCTCTTCCTCTGGAACTGCGACAGGAGCAGCGGCAGCTGTCACAACCACCTATACATACACATACATGGATAAGAGAACTCTGAAACTTGCAAAAGAGCAGTACACAGCATCAAACTGACTTTTTTCGCCTGTTGCCTTTGGGGTTTTTTCTTCGCACCACCTTTCTTCTTCTGGGGACGATTTTTCTCCCAGGGCTTCTTCTTCTGTAATATTTGCAGCTTTCATATGAACCCAAATTGGCACTCTTTGACTGCAAAGCCCTCTCTCTGTAATTTAGGGCACAAAAAATTTATATCATACTGCCGGAAAGTATTCCCAAGGCATCACTAGGTAATGCTAACCTTGACTTCCTTTATCTCTTCTTCCTTGATAAGGCCATCTTCTGGCCCATTTTCCTCGTCTTCCTGGTCGCTAGATCCGCTAACATTTCCATCAGCTTCCTCCCCTATATGCACCCTTTGATCTTCTAGTCCAGCCGCCTGTAATCAAAATATATACAGAACGAAACATGTTAGAAGCAATCCTACTATTAGGTTGATCGGAAAGTTTTGATAGGGTTGAGATTTTTTCTATTTTATTTTACAACTCAACAAGTAATGCAAGCTAATGAACAATTTAGTAAACATCGTTAGTTATAACATTGTCCCACCCAACGGGCAGGTCAGCGATTCTCTTCTACCAGAATTAGGAGGATTAGGAGTCAAAAAAGTCACCGACCACTTGTCCAAGGTGCATGGTTGACGAATTTTTTTTTGCTAGGAAAGCCTTAGGGGGCCGGAACAAGTGGTAATCTGAAGGGGCAATATCAGGGGAATAGGACGGATGTGGAACCTTGTCCCAACCTAGCTCTTCCAATTTTGCACGGGTCCCTCATATAGGTAAAGAGACTCGTGCAAAATTGGAGGAGCTAGGTTGGGACAAGGTTCCACATCCGTCCTATTCCCCTGATATTGCCCCTTCAGATTACCACTTGTTCCGGCCCCCTAAGGCTTTCCTAGCAAAAAAAAATTCGTTACTTTGAACAAGAGGTCGGTGACTTCTTTGACCCCTAATCCTCCTAATTCTGGGAGAAGAAAATCGCTGACCTGCTCTTCAGGTGGGACAGTGTTATAACTAACGATGATTATTATATTGTTGATTAGACTGCATTACTTGCTGAGTAATAGAAAAAATCTCAACCCTATCAAAACTTTCCGATCAACCTAATATATTTGATCCGCTAAGTATTTTTGTGTTTTGTCCGTCTGTTGATCATATCATTCATATACCTTACGCCGCACCAACTGTATGATACTTAATCCTGGAAGTGATGGAAAAGGTGGTGTAGGAACATAAACGTTGGGGATCCAATTTGAAAACAACTGATAAAGGCGGATAAAGAGGGTAGGAAGGCGATTGTGGCCAAATACATTGCACGTTTTGTTGATATGCGGACATTAACGGTAAGTCGAGCCGGTGACCTCAGATAAAATCTGATACGAGCTGTGAACTTGATACCAAATTCGCTGGGCTTTTCGCGTTGATCCTAAGGCATTAACACTCCTAGGTATTTTTGAAGGAGTACAGCAGCTTTAATGGTGGACGATTCAAACTGATGACAGCAGATAGGAATTGACAGACAGAAGACAGAAGACAAGTGTCGTCGAGTTCGCTTCGCTTTCGAAACCGACATGGATGTTGGGTGTTGTAAGGGTGGTTCGAGGACATTAATTGTGACTGAGAGGAACTGATAACGACTGATAAGGACTAACAAGGATCACCAGCAAAGAGCTGGGGAGATCTAGAAGCTTGTTGTCTTTGTTTGTATGTGTGTAAGTGTGTATGTGTATGTGTGATTGGGTGTGTACACTAATGCCAAACTTTCGTTTCGCGACGTCGCACTCTCTGCGCCGTTAGCACAACTTGCGCAGCCAGTTGGAATGCAGCTCAAAACGCAAGGGTCTGGTACCATGGAGGTCCTTCAACCGATAGCTGTTTATCTCATCGTTATCTATGAAGCGATAATTATCAATGAAGCGATATCTTTTGGGCCCTAAAAAGACAAAATAGTGACATAAAAAGTAGAAGAAACTATAGCATTACATGATAACAATCCTAATTAAAAATAATCAATTCAGGCGTAAAATTCTGAAGGAAAAGTTTCAATGTACGCAACGCGAAAATTTGTCATAAGTGTACACACCCGGAGTGATCAGGCAAGTTAGGAATGGGTAGCGGCTGAGCGAAGCATGCATAGCACACAAGAACTGAGCCTGACTTCACCACTGTGGGCGGTGCTGGAGCAGAAATTGCCGGTGCAGATTTAGGTGTTGGAGGTCTGGCAAGTTAGAATTGGGTAGGGGCTCACCGAGCACAAGCACATAAGAAGTAAGTAAGAGATGGGTCTGGAGGGGTCGGGCAAGTAAGGATTCGGCAGGGATGATCAAAGTGTATGGGACACAAAAGAACTCAGCTTAACTCCGTCTACCGTGAGTGGGGCTTGCACTAAAATACCCGGTGCTCAAATTGGAGTCATCGCTACGACCCCAGAATAGCCCACGCGTCGGGAACAGATAAGCTGAGGTGAACCGCGATTTAATGGAGCAGCCATATCTCCCTTGCAACTAAGGAGTATTCCAGATGAGCGGAGCCTATCGCAGAATTGCGATTCCCCTCCTCTCCAGAATGGTTCATCAACCGGGTAAAAGTCAATCGGTTTTCGCGTTGAGAACCGGTAACGATTACTGAACCGAACCTTAAATGGTAGGAGTCACAGAAATGAAGATTTCGCAGGGTTATAGGCTACCAATACTGGTCGAAACACTACTCTGCGCAAAGGAATAGAAAGGCATGCAATGTCAGATCAAAGGGTAAGTAGAGGAGTGGGCTATTAAGAAAACAGAGGCTTCAATATTGGAAATTACGGCGAGTAACTCATTTCCAATGGTCTTAAGAAACTTTTGGATACTACGCTAGCGCGGCGAGCCGAGAGTGACTCTTCCCTCCTTATGGTGTCTGCGCAGCCGGTGCGATACCCAGTCCTAATAGGCTCAGTCTGTCTGTCACTAAATTTAGAACTATCCTACTATATATAATTCGCTTAGTATGTCTCTGTGTGTGTTTGTCCGTCTGTCACGAAATTCATATCTCGCGTCGCAGTAAAGCTGGGACCATGGATTTTACAAGTGATGTAGGGGGTGGCAAGGAAACACTAATGGTAGTGGATCGAAAGTGATAGCGGCTGATAACGGCTGATAAGAAGCCTCGGAAGGCAAATGTCACCAAATCTGTTTCGCCTTTCGCATTGGTCCAAGAGCGCTGACACTCAAAGGTGTTCAGCAGGGTCGCTCAGGGACATTGATGGTGGGTGATCCACATTGATAACGGTTGAAAGATTCGATAAGGATCGTAAAAAGGCTAGAGTCGTCGTCCGTTTCCCCTTTTGCGTTGGTCCCAGAGCGTTCATACTCACAGGTGTTTTGCAGGGTAAGACGAGGGCATTAATGGTGGGTGATCTAGCCTGATAACTGTTGATAAGATTTGATAAGGAGCGTAAAAAAGCTAGAGTTGTCGAATCCATTTCGCTTTTCGCATTGGTCCCGGAGCTTTCATACTCACAGGTGTTTCGCGGGGTAGGACGGGGACATTGATGGTGAGTGATCCGCATTGATAGCTGTTGGAAGATTCGATGAGGAGCATGAGAAGGCGAATGTCGTCAGGTTCGTTTCGCCTTTCGCGTTGATCTAAGAGCGCTGACACTCACGGGTGTTTAGCTGAGTGGGACGGGGACATTAATAGTGAGTGATCCAAACTGATAGTGGTTGATAAGATTCGATTAGGAGCGTGAGAAGGAAAATGTCACCAAGGCGGTACGCTTTGTCAGATAAATGTGGGATGTTCACATTCGCAGGTATTGTAGGGTGCAGGGACCTCAATGGTACTGTTGAGTACAGGGACCGCAGTGTTAACCGCTTACGGTGGCTGACAAGAACCGTTAGGAATCGGATGGGATGAAATTCTTCACATCCCTTGATACTACCAAACGACCGCTTCAGCAAAAGCGTCTGATGCTCACTGTCATTAGGTGGACATATTTTGTTTGTGTTATGATATCACTGGCCGATGTATCGACCGCTGAATTGCCTAGCGTTCCAAAAAATGGTGCATTTCTCTTGATACTGCGATCTACTTAGATAATCATGATACAACTTATATTTGTGATAGCAAAGCAAGCGTTTCACTCAGAATCATTTTCTAATTCGTTACTGGCAGCAACACTGGGTATCGACCGCTAGACTATGTAATATTCCAACTAATGAAGCCTTTCTACAAAAACTATAAACATCGATAATCGGGATATGGATCTGCCATTCATGTGTAGGAATTAGATGCTTAGCAAGTGATCAAATTGTAACCAATCGATGCAATCGAATACAATTTATCAATGTCTAAACTATCCAATTTTCCAATGACCTTAACAAATTAGCTCGCGCACACTACTGCGCGCGATTCGTGTCGATGACGTGCAAAACGGGTTCGATGCAGAGCGACTGAAGTACAATAACACCAAAATGCTTTTTTATCCCGCCATCTTCTCTGCTTTTATCCGAATTAGTAGCTCAGCTGAAGGCAGAGGAAAAGAAATTTCCACTCAACTCCATATACAACTGTGGTCGTGCTGATCAAACCCATTCTGCACAACATTGCCATGAATCGCGCGCAGTAGTGTGCGCCCGCCAGCTGGTCTGAGGATAATTTGTATATGTCGGGGGTCGACTGTGGGATAACTAATGCATGGGTGGAGAAGCAAAGAGCCCACTCAATCAAAGCCCAAAAGACACGGACGAGAGGAGAAGTTTGGATATGGGCGTTAATTCGACTTAATCTGTCTTTCCATCTCACCGTCTCTCTGTCACGAAATCCAGAACTACTGAAGGATCAACTGCAAAGGCCAGGTCAGTGTCAAGATAAGGTACTTCCGTAGTGGGTGTAAATCATTAGGACAGAAACGTCGCGTGGCCGTGTTCGGCACGCGAGGGATGGTGCGAGCTATGCGCGCCGTATTGGTTGGGTTTTGAGTGATGACGGTGCTCTACGCCTCATTCTAGACGTTATCGATTCAGGACTCAATAAATACGGCGCGCGTAGCTCGCGCCATCCCGTCGTGTGCCGAACACGGCCACGCGACGTTTCTGTTTCACTCCAAACGGGGCACGTTATTCGGGATGAATGCAGCTCGAAACCAGGGGCATGGATCATCGAGAACTAAGAAATACGGCGCCTACTGAGGACTCAGTGTGGGCGATGAAATAATCGACAATGAGACCGAGAAGTTTCAGTGTAGTTCACAAACGTCGGGCAGAATGGTTTACGGTCAGCGATGAGCTTAAGGGAACAAAAGGAAACATCTGTAGTAGTGACGAGAGTGTTCTCAAAAGTTGGTGCTTGAAAAATGCATGATTGGGCTCCGGTACAGCCTCAAGGAGGTAGGATATATATGGGAGGACAAAATTACGGGAACTAAATTGATGCCATAACTTTATTTCAGCTTGAACCAGAAATAATCACACCGCTTTATTCTACAAAGCATCACTTTTATTCAAAACAATCCCCATTTACTTAAACACAAACTCAAAGATGCTTCGGAAACGCGTTGACCGTGGAGAGGCCATCCATCAAAGGCGATGAAATTTCGGAAGTTTTCCTTGATCACTCATGAACAATCTTGGTCTTGTGAGCAGGGGCACCGTCTTGTTGATCGTACCATTTCTTATTTCCAAAGCCTATGGGCCCACGGTAAGACTCCGTTCTCAGCATGTCCAGATAGTTCTTGACTTTAACTCACTGTGGAACGAAGACCAGTGGTGTTTTCCGAACAGCAACTATTCCGGCAAAGACCATCAACGATTTTGGATGAGCACGACGAGTTAGGTCGCATTGAGCTTTGATTTTGCGTAAACGTGATCATTTTGCGTGTTTAAGCTTTGCTCCATAGTAAAAACCTCCTCGTCTGCGAAGAGAATGTTTCTGTGCGACTCACCACGGAATCGTCAAAAACATAGTGCAGCTCTGCTTTTTCTTCCTTTTGGTGTCTGCATAAAGGAACTGGCCTTTTCCTTGCTTGTATGCCTTCGGTTTCAACTGATCTTTCCTGCGCATCGATCTCGTGGAAATCGACAATTCTCCTGCCATATTCAAAACTGACCGCGCCACATATGAAGGCATACGATCTCGCGTCCTCTCAATATTCGTCTTGGTCGTGAGAGCAATCGGTCACCCACCGGAAATCCAATCGCAAGGTTCATGGAATTAGGAAACGTGATCGGTCGGAAAGGTTTCCTAATTCCATGAACCTTGCGATTGTTATCGATGCAAGACTTCTTTGTACCTTCAGACGGGGGGAGATGTCAACCGCTCAGAATCCTTGACGGTGCAGGTCGATGATGGAGGTCCAATGAGGGGATGGCCTCATCATTTTAAATCAGACATGAAATTTTTGCGCTGGCTGGTAGAGAAGGTTGCACCGACTCGGATAAAAACAAGCAAGGGCTTTTCAAATCCGAAAAGCGACTCAGGGGTCAAAGTTCCTACGCCCGTGCCTGGTTTCCGTGATTTTCCCCCACCCTGTACAATGGGACCTTTCCCGTCCCGTAGAAATAGATCATAGAGAGGGATGGAAATATGGAAAGTGATCATGGGTACAGAGACGTTGGCTCGGACATTCATAGCCATTTGTATCGCTCTTCGTTGTCGTATTGGGTACAAATAAGGAGTTATGGGTGGTGACGACGGTCAGGTAGGCTGAGGTGGAGTTATTGGAGCTCAAAGACGGTAATAGGGATATTGTGGATAATAAAATTTTAAATGAAAGATGATAGCTAGATGCCTGATGGTGAGGAGATCATATGTGGCAAAACTCACGGTGAAAAGAGCACCTCTGAGCTTTGCGAGGACGTCTTTTACAACGGCTGCCACCCGTTTTAACGTGGCTCGCACTTTTTTATCGTAGCTGACCCTGTGGAAAGCGGACTTATTTCTAGTGTTTTTGACCGCTTCTCACTTTTGTATTACTACACCCTTCAAAATCCTTTCCATTCTGGGCCCATCAATGCCTACTACTGCCCTGAAAAAGGAGCGTTTAGAATGGACAAGTGTTGCAAATTGTTGTTCGGATGTTTTAGCTTCAACCAAGATTGTTAATATTAGGTTGTCGGGAAAGTTCTTTCGTTTTTAAAAACTTGCTTTTTTTTCCTCTAAACTGCTTTCCAGAAATTTCTTCTGTACATATATACAGTAGCGCTCAAAAGTCTTCGGCGGAATGACCTTTCACTTGGGGTTTTTCACTTATAACTTTTTTGCAACTGCCCCGATCCAAAATTATCAGGTTGTTGCAAAATTAATTTCGGTTTCAAGGTATGTATAAATAAGTAGATTTTTTACCCTGAACTATTCCATCCCAAGGAACGCCAGGCATACCATTTGATGGGTTTTTTTCTGAAACTTCTATGAATGTCGCTCTAAGTTTTCCAGCCGGCCTTTTCCAGGGCTGCGTATAATCATGAACCGACGCGACTATCGAGTCATCATGCTTTATGAGTTGAAATTGGAACACTCCGCAGCGGAGGCAGCTCGTAATCTCAGCAGTGTTTTTGGGACGAATTGTCCTTGCGAACGAACAGTGGAGCTCTGGTTTAAAAAATTTGCTTCTGGCGATTTTGATCTCGAAGAGAAGTCGGGTCGCGGCCGCAGGTCATCGCTTAATGGTCAAGATTGAAGGAGAGCCGTCGAAGCAAATCCGGAGACGAATACTCGTACGTTAGCAGAAGACCTAGGCGTACATTACTCTACAGTGGCCAGACATTTGCTGACAATCGGCAAGGTGAAGAAGATGTCGAAGTGGGTGCCTCATGACCTGACCGATGAGCAGCGTCTGGCACGTTTCGACACCTGCTCTAATCTCCTAGTTCGCCATAAAAATGAGCCATTTGTAAACCGTATTATAACTGCAGATGAAAAATGGGTTCTTTATGATAACAGGAAGCGGGGATTAGTCTGGGTAGATAAGGATGCTCCTCCAAAAACTTTTCCTAAACCCGACCTTCACCCTAAAAAGGTTATGATTACTGTGTGGTGGTGTTGTAAAGGTGTAATCCATTACAGTTTCTTGCAACCTGGTCAGCCAGTCACAGCAGAGTCTTACTGTTGTGATCTGGAGCAAATGTATAGAAAGTTGCAAAAATTGTGGCCGGCGGTGGTGAATAGAGGAGGGCCGATCCTGTTGCAGGACAACGCAAGGCCACACACCTCACAAATCACTCGGCAAAAATTGACCCACTTCGGTATAGAAGTTCTCCCTCACCCAGCGTATTCTCCCGACCTTTCCCCAACAGACTATCACTTTTTTCGAGCCCTCAATCCTCATCTGCGTCAGAAACAATTTACTAATTTAGACGAGTTGAATGTGCTTTCCTTGATTTCGTTGATTCTCGTGATAGTAGTTTTTATAGCGAAGGCTTAGATTTATTGCCTGTTCGTTGGCAAAAGTGTGTAGATTCTGATGGTTTTTACTTCGATTAATAAACTTGTGTTGAAGCTGAGTTATAGCAGTTTGAAGTATGCGGTCCATTTCCGAAATTAATTTTGCAACAACCTAATAGTATGTACTTGGAGACACTGCATACTTAATATACTGTTTTGGCGCTCAAAGGTATAGGTTACGCGGTTATATGAAATTTTTTGTTTTTGGAGTGCCATCGCTATGCCGTCCCGCTGTGCCGCTGTCATCAAAAGTCGTGGTCTTTCTACAATATACATATTAACGTTCTCTGAGGCTTGCTCGTTTTGTTTTTGTGAAGAAACCCCTTCTCCTTGACCAAACCTTTTACTTTTTTTTGGTGGTCTTATAGTAAATTCTTGTAAAAAACCATGAAAAGTGTCAAGCGGCACTCAAGTAGAGGGAAATGTTGGCAATAGGTTCAGGCATCACATATTAAAATTTTGTCAAATTTGGTCAAGTAGAAAAAAAAGTTATGACAAAAGAGTTTTGGCCGAAGACTTTTGAGCGCTACTGTATGTAGTCAAGTTCTCACGCATCTATAGGTATTGTTGTCTTCCATCTCCCGGATAACCCTTTTCGGCAAAATAAAAATATCAAAAGTCACCTCATTTTCAATTCCAATTTTTTTTCTTTGAATGGCGTTAGACAGGGAAAGGAAAAGGTGATAATTCGATGGAGCAAGATCAGGGCTATAAGGCAGCAATTTTAATCCAAGCTCAAAAATTTGTAAAAAAAATTTAAAAATGTTTTCACCACTATTGAAAAAATGGCTCGCCAAAAAATTCTCGAGCTTGGATAAAAATTGCTACCCCATCCACCTTATAGCCCTGATCTTGCTCCATCGGATTATCACCTATTCCTTTCCCTGTCTAACGCCATTTAAAGAAAAAATTTTTTATAATTTTTGTATTGAAAATGAGGTTGACCTTTGATATGTTTAGTTTGCCGAAAAAGGTTATCCGGGAGATGGAAGACAATGATACCTATAGATGCGTGAGAACTTGTACTACATATATATGTACAGAAGAAATTTCTGGAAAGCAGTTTTGAGGGAAAAAAGCAATTTTGAAAAAACGAAAGAACTTTCCCGACAACCTAATAACATTACCCGACTGTCGGTTCGGCGTCGTCGCCTTTTTCAGGGTCTGTAATGGTGAAGTCTTCATGAAAACTATTCGTTCAAACGCCATTTTTCACAGAAAAAAAAGACAGTTCGTAAAAAGGGAGAAATCAAAAAGGGATGATCTGGAGAACTTTTTTTCTCTAGAATAGTTTTCATGAGAGCTTCACTTTTTCAGACTCTAAAGAAGGCGACGACGCCGGAACGTCAGTCGGAAATAGAGTGATACACAGTCTTGGTTGAAGCTAAAACATCCTAACAACCATTATTCGAGATCGTGCCAGATTCATAGAAAGTCGCACATAGTCTAAGCAGGTTTGGTATCTTGTAGTGCCAGTCAAAGCTGATGATGGTCGGATGCTCACAATTATTTGCGACATTGCGTATTACCTATCCACCGGAGCCTCTTTGCCACCCAATGTGCGCAGAGCTCGCGCGAAAATCGCCAGCCGAGAGTCGCCCCCTACAAGGCCGGCGAAGCCAGCATTGAGACCCGTCGTTCATAAGAACATTTTCTAGAGCTACTGTGGTTGGGAATTAAAAACTCCGCTGTGCTCGGCGTTCGGCGCTATTTGTGCCTAGGATTTTTGCCTGAGCCTTAGTCGACGGAGGGATCCCTACCCTATCCCAATTGGAGATTGGGTAAAAATATACACTTGATTGCACAAAATCAGTTGTAACAAAGGTATCGACCGCTATGTCACACACACTTCCGAAAAGTGGTAGATGGAACATTTCAGAGAAAACGACTGAACTGCCGACTACCAGCAAATGCTCAGCAAGGGAGCAAACATACTTCGTGCTTCGATATCAGTAGCATAGGAAAGACGCAGCTGCTGAGCTGCGTGAAACTCCGAATAATGATAGATGTTTGTTGAGATATCGGTTGGGCTAGCACTCAGTACTGCGATTATCACAGCGTAGAACTATGCGACATGGATATTTCAATACCCAATCAGTATCGAGCATTTCCACATTACTGATCCTACCGTGCAGTACTGCGCGACAGCCCGACTGGTGGAAATATAATAGAAGACAAAGTACGGAAGTAGATCTCACAAATCAATCGTTCGCGGTATAGGAAGATTGACGTAAATCGTAAGGCATAAAGCAATTATTAAGGAGCTCTAAAAACCTACGATTGGATCCAACAGACTCGATCTCTGAAGTGAAACCTTGATTGTGACGACACACCCAGCAGTGACTTCGAAGGCGTCATCTTCCCCTTCCACTTAAATGAAAACCTTGAAGGATCGCAAAGCTTCATATGAAGATGAAAAGATAATAGTTGCAGGCATAGAAATCCAGCTGCCTTCTCGGAGCAGTTTTCCACTCGAAGATGCTCAAACAAAAAAATGCTCGCGGAGGGCAGCAGTTTTCAGTCTCAAGTTGAGGACAGCGATGAAAAAAGAGCATTCCTTTCACCAGCTTGATCAAAATGAGACAACACAATCCCTTGGTATAAGAGATATAAAAGAGACAACGCACGATAGCGAAGTCACGTAAAAGAGGTAACCAGTAGTGCATTATTCACACTAATGACGTTGAGCTATGTGAAGCAGGCAATTAACGATAGTGGCCTCACAACAGTGCAATAAATGCCCAAGTATGGGAGTTGTCAAAAATGATATCTAGTTGTGCACATACTCACAAATGTATAAATGAACTCACCGACTACAGTGGTCTGAATGGAAAGCCGCGGCATGGAAGAGAGTACCACAAGCACATCACGGTATTCCTCGTCAGATAGAGATTTCAGAAGAGCGCGTCGCTTCTCTCCGTCAATTGCAGCTAAATCCCCGCAAGAAAATACACGTCCCTAAACATGACAAGTAGAATGGAGATGATCAGTGAGGCTTTCACAGACTATGCTGTTTTCATTTTGTTTTATTTACTTGGTGAGCGAACGTAGTAGTGAGTAGAGGAGAGGTACCTCCTCATACCCCTCTTAGAAAACCCATTGGCAGCTGAAGACTAAGACTTCAACATTAATCGCCCAAGGAGAGAGAGACAGAGGAGGGAGAGGAAGAAAAAGGGAGAGACAGAGAAAGATCGTGGGTGACCATGATCCCCAACGGCATGTCCAAACTGTTCATTATTCAGTATGTGAAGCATATAAAGGCATCAACTGCGAAGGAGTATAAGGTGTCTGCAAAAAGTGGACATACAGAAAATGGCAGAAGTGGACCTGAGGGAAAGCAGAAATTTATGATTACGGGCAATCTAAGACATTGCTGCCACGTACTTCACTTCGGAAATATGAAGAACGGATAAAAGAAAGGTGTAGAATCTAATATTACATAACGCAATCGTGGTGGTAAACATGAATGGCTATGTGTCAGAGAGATCAGAAATGATGATTTTCAACTCACCTTTCTTAGATAAGGAAGGTGATGATCGGTGATATGAGGGAGTTGCAGAAGAGGACTATTCTTCGGCCATAAACCCTGCACAAACATTGGCTGCAGTCGGAGTAGGTTATCCAAAGTTTCTATTGGTACTTTAGTCTGAAATATTCTACTAAATTACATTCCCTGGCCTAACATGATTGCTGTACTAATATAATCACCTGAGTGTAAAATGTAAGCTGTTGCGAAATTGAAATCATTTCTTCAATAAGGCGTAGTACACGAAGCAGCACATAACTGAAATAGTCGCTTAATAGCCCTTCCATGCGCTTGCGATTCAGTGAAAAAATTTGCAGACAACAGTTATCAATGAATAGTGTAGACCAATGGAAGTAATACGAACCGTTGATCATACTCGAGCCCTTCATTATCCAAAGGAATACGATTGAGATAAGAGTGGATTAGAATCCGAGCTTTGAGTGAATAAGGAAGAGATAGTGGACGTTCTTTCTTGTTTTCGCCCAAATTGGGAAGCGACTTCATCCGACTAAATGTGTTATAATAGGAAAGGAAACTAAATTTCAAAAAAAAAACACGCACCGAGTCAACTCCACGTCGTCAGTTTCCCTTTCTATGACTTCTTTGTTGTACTGCTTCCAAAACTCGAAAGCTCCTCCCAACAGCATTAACATTCCTGTGTAGAAAGTAAGGCTACGATTATTCCTTGCGAAACCGTGCTTTACACGACCGCACGCACTCTCTTCAGCGTGATATTTTCCATCCGCTGGTACGGCGTGTGAGCGGTAACAGACTAGTGGCTACCGAAACAGCACGCTCAAGTGAGAGTGCGCACGACGACACATGCGATCGCACGATCGTTGTTTGGAATAAATAGAGTGAGGAATAACAGCAACCATAGCTTTGAATTTGGTCCAGAGTCCGGCTCTTCGCGTTTTACGATCACTGTGAGTTGTTCGAGAATGGAATGAGCGAAAACCCAACTCATCAGGAAATAGCTAAATATTGCAGGAAACTCACGATTGATTTCCATTTTCGGAGTTTTATGCAAAAAGTAGTAAAACAACTGCGTTGTGTCCAATAAAACCTTATCCACATTGTACTTGATAGAGTTGTACCACCAAACACCCTTAACAAAGGAAATCAACCAGAGAGGTGGCAATTCGAAGCAAAGAAGGCTCACCACAGCCACTGGCAAAATGACCATAAACAGGAGTCCGTAAAAAGCTAGTACCCACAGACCATACTCCTTGCTTACGAGCCATTTCGGCAATGCAATACCGAAAGTTGTTGCTGGAAATATTAAGCGTCAGCAAAAGCGGGGTATGAAGTGGAAATGCAATCATGAGAAAGCGTACAAAAATGACAACCTACCCGTAGGTCCGTCAGGATTACCGTACTTTTCCCAGTTCTCACGTGATTCTTCATCAGTGAGAGCTTGGTAGGCTTTCGCTATTTTATCGAACATTTGTGCATCACCCCCTCTGTCAGGGTGAAGCTTTTTCGACAGCTCGCGGTACGCTTTTCTCACAGCTGCTGAATCTGCTCCCTGAAGCGAAGAATGTTTGTTTGTAATGCAGTCGGATGGGAGTAACGACTGACGTACTTGATCTAGCCCTAGAATTTGATAAGGATTATACTCTTCATGTGTAACTTCGATTTCTGTCACCTTCTTTACAATCAGTGCGAACACAACCCATGCCAACAGAAGAGCCTGACATAGAAAATCATCAAACCAGCTATGTTTCAGAAAGTAAAAAAAATAAGCTATACACATATGTAAATGGTAAAAGATTGTTTAGAAAATTCTTACAACAACAGTCAAGATTTTCTTTGTGCGTTTCCATGGTCGATTCGCCTCTTTCTGCTGCCGTTTCTTCACACAACCGTGACACTGACATTCATGCTCATCAACTTTAACCTGTTCTGCAAATTGAAACTACTCGGTAAAGCAGAATCACAATCAACACCTTGCACTCAAAATGATAATGGGCAAAAATCCAGAACTAGTGACTTCATTACATAGGCACCAGACCCTCAACGTGGTGTGAAAAAAAGAGCAAGCGAGGCACCTTTAAACTTCGTGCCTGCTCCCTTATCGCTGCGCCAGCAACGCGACGTAAGGTCGTTAGAGCATCAGTGCGGTCCAGGGAATAGGACAATGCAGGAATCACAGCCAATGCAATGCGCACGCATATTGGCCAACTTCGTGGCTTGCAAAACCAAGTAATGTCTCATAATTCACGGATTCTACTTCAAGCCCACTATCAGAGACTGCAACCACTCGAAAGCCCAGATTCTGCTTACACTAATACTTGGTTAAGCGTCCAGCAAAAAAAGATACATCAGTCATTACAAAGGCGCTCAATCATGAATTTTAGTGAAAGTACAGAAATAAAAGCCATGAGCTCTAGCGAAGTGAAAGCGATAGAAAGTAACGAACCAGCTTTCCCTGTAGGGAAAAAGAAGTAAGTGGCTGGTAGAAGAATAATCGCGTAGAAAGAGACGAGGACGTAGTAGAATGTGTTACCCACTTCATCATATTCGAATGAAGCCCGTCCCATGGCCTGAAATAAATGTACAGCTGAAAAGCATCGTTTGACGTAGGTGGGAAAGGGAAATCGATAAAACATAAATATACAACGTTGCCGCCCACCGCAAATGAAATGAGATGGCATTACATAAAATGACGTACATAAATGAATAGAAATGAATGATCATTAACCGTATGACTCAACAAACGGTTACTCCGTACGAGGAATATGGCAAAATGGAAATGGAAGTTCGCAGTTCGGAAATGGAAGTGACTGAGTGCCCTTGCCACCAGGTCTCACGATGTTGTGTCCCGACATAGCATTTCATAATACTGGTACTAATACCATACGATTAATGTTCATTCATTTTCACTCGTTAAGTCAATTCATTATGTCATGCCAGCTCACTCCATTAGAATTAGAAGATTCTGCCGTTAAAATAATACACCACAAGCAAATCCATTGATAATCAGAAATAGAAGTAGAAGATTCTGCCGATAATATTACAAAGCAAGCAAATCCTTCGATAATCACAGGCCCTTTTAACACTCGATAGTTTTCACAACAGATGAAATCGTTGGAAAAGTATTGAACCTCTATGTTTATCCAATTTAAACTGCAACAGCGTTTGATACAGGAAGAAGGAAGCCACCGAGCACGCTAGGAGAATACAGCGAAAATCAAAAAACGCTTACAGACATTTTGTATAACTAGCTCTTCATTGCCACTGAAGAATTTGTACACATCAATGTGGGAAAGCGACTCAATAATCACTGATAACATACGCAGATGATTCACTTAAATTCTTCTCATAATGGAGCTATTGAACAGGCTGACGAAGATCAAAAGCAGCGAGAAACGAGCTCAAGAAAAAAGAAAAGGGCGCTACTGGAGCTGAAAGGAGACAAGTCGGATTCCGTAGGCCGTGATTTGCTCCCACCGTAACCCTGTTCAATGGACGCAAACGCGCCCCTCAACATCTTGCCACCAGCACGGTCCTTTGAACACGGTGGAAGATGGGGAAGTCGAAGATGAGACAGATGCTTTTTACCGACGTCGAAGCTCCTTCCCTCTCTAGGCTTAGACTACAATTCATATCCCCTCCTCCTACATGAAAAAAGCATCAGTCAAAACATCTGTCTTCATCTTCGGCAATCCCAACCACCGCGTTCAAAGGACCGTGCTGGTGGCAAGATCTTATTAAAGGAACCGGAAGAGGTCCGAAACAAGCGGAAGATGCAGAGAAATTAGCACTTTGTACGAACCCTTAAGGTTAGAAGCGGCAATAGGCGAAAAAACCCAGAAAAGCGCGACGATGCGTTGTGTATTCGCATCCCATTCGCACCCAACACATTGACTTTCCGAGTTGTCCGCTGTAGGAGACGGGCCGCGGGAGTAAAAGGAAAAAACAAATTCATAATAGAAACACCTCCTTTTGGCACCATGCCAAGGCGTCAAATTGGCGTTGTGCAATGGTGGCCACTTAAACTCGTCCACACTACGTCTGTTCTACCGTAAGCCAAAATGACCCCTTTCCGGTGTCTTTAAGGACGCGTTTACGTCCTTTAAACAAGGTTACGGTGGGAACAAATGACCGGCTTTCCAAATCCGTCTTGTGCAAAGGAGGGGTGGGGGCAGTAGGATCGTATCTAAACCCAAGGCTGAGGTTCTACCGTACGGACCGTGCGGGTGTATATCGCTAGGACAGAACCGTCGCGTGGCCGTGCTCGGCACGCGACGGGATGGTGCAAGCTATGCGCGCCGTATTGGATGGGTCTTGAAGCGATGACGCGTGCCGAATACGGCCACGCGACGTTTCTGTCCTAGCGATATACACCCCGGACTGTGCGACCGGTCCGGACGAGCCCCACGGTCCACGCCATTGAATGATCGCAAAATTGCACACCGCGACGCACGATACAGTAGTTGCGCGCTCACTACCCAGTTTTGAATGATCGGTGCATCTGTAAATTGTGCACCAATCTTCTTCGATTCGTTGGTGATTGCGTGCTCATGTAACATGCTTATTTGTTTTTTATTTCACATAACGTGTTTTCGTTTCCGAAGTTGTTTCCGAAGCTTCCAAAAGCTGGATAGTGCGCGCGCAAATACTGTAGTGTGCGCCGCGGTCTGCAATTTTGATCGTGTGGACCATGCGGGTCGTCCGCACGGTATAACCTCAGCCTAATGTACGACAGCGCGGGCGGTCGCGTGCGCATCGTTGCTGGGCGCGCCAAACGTTTCGAAAAATGAGGGATAGAGTGGCGCCGTGGCGATTTCAATACAGATGCTCAGATCTACTCACACTCACTCTCTTCATGTATCCCGCTATATATACGCTACAAAAAGTCTAGATGTATGGAGATTTCCACTCCTTTCGATATTTCAATAGCCGGCCACCGATGATCAGCTACTGATAGTGCGAAAAGGATCGAAAAAAACTGACCACGATTTCCTTTTTTGAAAGAGCAATTCTGAAGACTGAGTTTTGTGCTCATTATATTCAATCACTAAATGGAAATGGACTCAACCATCAGTCATTCGCCTTTAGAGCACCATAAAAGTAGATGCACCGGCGCTTATGTATTAGGTCGTTCAGTATGAAATGTCCGTTTTCAGTAGTGCATAGTTCGAGAGTCCGTATCTAAGGCAAAACGCTCCGGCAGTCCTTGGTACTGAGTTTTGGTAAAGGTGCAGCCTCCCTCTTTCTTACCTTCGGTGGACCTCCGGCTGCCGTGGAATCTGACTTTTTTAGAAAGGTTTTTGTAACGACATGGACAAGTCCAAATTGCGTGTTGTCTTGGAGTACGAGTTCCGCCGTGGAAGCACCGCAGCACAGGCAGTTCGGAATATCACCGTCGTCTTTGGAGAGGATGCCCCTAACGAACGAACAGTACGTCGATGGTTTGCAAAGTTTGAATCCGGCGACTTCGATCTTCAAAATGAGTCGAGAGGACGGCCCGAGTGCAAGCTGAACAACGATGAGCTTAAAGCCGTAGTGGAAGCTGATCCCACTCAAAGTACTCGAGAATTAGCGGCAAAGTTTGGAGTATGTAAGGTGACGATCTCGTCTCATTTGAAGCAAATTGGCAAGAGTAGGAAGCTGGACCGTTGGGTACCGCACGACTTGAGCGATCGTCAGAAGAGGGTCCGCCTTGAGGCTTGCCTTTCCTTACTTTCTAGGCAAAAAAGCGAGCCTTTCTTACACCGTCTCGTCACATGTGACGAGAAGTGGATCCACTTCGATAACAGGAAGCGGTCTTACCAGTGGTTGGACAAGTCGGAACCGCCAAAACCTACGCCGAAGCCGGACCCTCACCAGAGGAAGACTATGGTATCAGTTTGGTGGTCCTCCGCAGGAGTGATTCACTACAGCTTTACGAGACCTGGTCAGGCGATCACGGCGGAGGCGTACTGTCAACAGCTGGAGGAAATGATGGAGAAGCTTGCTGTTATGCAGCCGAGAATGATTAACAGAGACCGACCGCTCCTACTGCAGGACAACGCTCGGCCACATGTGGCAAACTCGACCTTGTTAAAATTACAGGATTTGGACTTGGAAACTCTCGTTCATCCTCCTTACTCTCCCGACCTAGCACCTACAGATTACCATTTCTTTCAAGCTTTAGATCACTTCTTGCAGGGAAAATTATTCAATTCTTATGATGATGTAGAAAGTGCCTTTCATGATTTTATTGCCTCTCGCTCCCCAGATTTCTATAGAGATGGAATTAATAAGTTACCTTTAAAATGGCAAAGATGTGTTGATAACTTAGGATCATATTTTGATTGATTGTAATTTGCGTTGTATGAGATATGATAAACTGAAGTTGACTCTCAAAAACGGACATTTCATACTGAACGACCTAATAGTTGTGGAGGCACCATCACTGTTGCGCTGCCGTCCCTCACTCGAAACCGTCATACAATCATCAGTTTGTGCACTCAAGTGTATATTTTTCATAAGCCTTCCATGAAGGGGTAGGACCTTCTCTCTAAAATAAGGCTAAGGCTGAAAACCTGGGCAAAAATAGCGCCGGACGCCGAGCACAGTGGAGTGCCCCCCACGACGAACAATATTTGTACCGGATGGAGGGAGGTATTCAAATTACGTGAGTGGGTTGAATTCAGAGATTTATGTGGCTTTGCTCTCTTCAGCAGATGAATCCGTGGAATTCAAGGGTGCGAAAATGTTCGGATACGTTGTGAAATAGAACGAGGGCTCATCGCTGACGATCAGTACGACAAACAATTACGAGCAATGCACAATATGACGAGAATCAGATACAGACGAAACATTCTCTGAGACTCCCACAGCTTGGCGCGCCCCAGCAACGTGGCGCACGCGACCGCTGGCGCTGTCGCACCAGTTTAGATACGATCGTAATAAACACAGTTGGAAAAACGTTAGCAAGCACTGCAACCAATCTTACGGGGACATTCCAGAAACAGCTCTGATGGTACGGTACGAAATAGGAGAGAGATAGTAGTGCTAACAAGGGTTTCGGAAAAAAAGTAGCACTTGATGCTCACGAGCCAGCCTGACAGTATGATTTTCGACATTGATAATCGACAGTTTCTCACAAAAATGGGGCTACTGCTTTGACTCGTTCACCCAAAGGAATAACGCACAAGAGAAGGCGCCGACTGAGTAAACTCGATTGATGCAAACGCTACTGGGGTTAAGGGGGGAGAGGGGTACTCAACAAAAGCCTTCAACAGTGGATTACTAGGCATTCGCTCCAATAAACTTAACAACCATTACGCATATTTTCCTGAGCCTGAGAAAAGGAATCTCTTTCCCCACGCTTAGGCGTACATACAAAGGATTTAGAAAGGATAGAGAAAAGCTTGAATCCTTTTTACCAGAATCGCTTTTCTACGCTCTGACCATGGCGTTAGAAACACAGAGGTTAGTGTACTGCCAAGCGACCAAAACTATACGATCCAGCAGAATAAAAAAGCGGAAGTTTTTACGAAACAACGACCAAGATGGAAAACAGCTTACTTGAGTCACTCTCGATTATACACAGGTGTACAGGGATCAAAAACAACTAATTATACGCCAAAAGCTTCCTTGCCGCTATGGGCCATGGTACTGCCAAGCTACTCTGAGAATCTTGCCGACAAAGCTGTGACCGATGCATTTACTTCGTTGTTTTAAAACAATTCGTCTTGCAACAGAACAATGCTTCAGCTGGAAAGAATCACAATGTAACGCTATCCTGAACTACTTCTAAAATCCACATTCAAGAATCCAAACTGCTAATTTCCAGAAAGAAAACCATATGGGTGCTGTCACAAGCCACGGCGACCAGCGGTTCCACGATGTGCAGTAGCCAGGCGAATCCCGTCAGGACCGCCCTCTCCCGCCCGGTGGCTTGGCTTCGATTGCGTCCGCCTCAGATCCTCCTCCACTGGTCGCTTTCCTCGTCAGCAGCTTAGAGAACCCGTGCCAGTGTCTGGATATCTGCCAGTGCCAATCCGGTGCTCAGGTAGTTGGGAGGGGCTCACATTGTCGCACTGTCGTCCCTCACCTGTCACCATCCTACAATCAACAGTTTTTACAGTGAATACATTTTTCGGGTCAAATAAAGTCGGGGGGGGGGGGGGGGAGGGGGAGACGCAACTTTGCGTCGACGTCAAAGCTCCTTTCCCTTCCTGGGCTTAGCTACAATTGATATCCCCTCCTCCCACATGAAAAAGTATCTGTCAAAGCGCAGGTTTCATCGCTTTAGCCTAAGCCTAGGGAGTGAAAGGAGCTGGGTGATAGATTTACGTCTCCCCCCCCCCGGCTTTATTTGACCCGATATTTCTGCTAAGCCTTGGTTGAGGGAGGCTCTGGTGCTAATGTAGCTGGGGCACTCATATTCGCTCTGCCCTCCCTCGTTTGGTACCATCTTAGGTGCAGTTATCAGTTTGTACATTTACGCTTACGTTTTTACCTAGGTCTTTAGGAGATTTTGCTGTGCATTCGCGTACAAGTAGCGGTTACCGTAGTGTTCTTACTTCGAAAGAATTTTGAGCTGCTGGAATTTAATACACTTGTCTTTCTTCACCCACTTGCTCTGTTTTGCCCTGCTTCAATTCGCTTCATGACCGTTTCCGTACGAATTAGGTAATAATCGATCGCAGAGATTTTTTGCTGTGTTGCCTACACCTCTTATCACATCTCTATTGTTGGCTCTGTGCAATAAAGTCATCCATGCTGTCATGGCACAGTGTATACTTTAGTCACATCAGTTGAGGTCTTTCATGCACTCCCATTCACTTCCTGTGTTTTTCACCCTTTTTTATCCACTCACTTTTCCGAACTTCTTTTCAGAGCTGTCAATTCGTGAGTGAGGATTGTGTTTGCCCGATGATAACGGTGAGACAGCCGAAAAGGGTCTGATTTTTAAGAGGATCGATCATGTGACGGGAACAGGAGCACATTCGAAGGATATTGTGCGCGGAAGCATTTGTGGATTTGCTTTTCATTTTGTGGGCTCCCAACGTCTTCTGTTGTTAGTTCAAAATACATAGTTTGATGGATCGGTATTGCAAGCAGCGTACTCAGTTATTGCCCGTGCATCCCACTGCTGATATTATTTTTCCAAAAAAAAAATGAGAATAAACTCCTTTTGCTTCACTTTACATCCATTACAAGCTAAGATCCTACTATCCTACTTTATATAATCCGCTTGTTTGTGTGTGTCCGTCTGTCTGTCACGAAATTCATATCTCGCGTCCGAAAGTGATAGTAGATGATCGGGGCTGATAAAGAGCCTAAAAAGGCGAATGTCGCGAAAACCGTTTCGCATTTCGGGTTGGCTCTAGTTTGGCTCTAGAGCGTTGATCCTCATAGGTGTGTGTGGGGTGGGACAGGGACATAAATGGTGGGTGACTCGCACTGATAGCGGTTGTGGTCGAATCCGCTTCGCTTATCGCATTGATCCTGGAGCGCTCATACTCACAGGTCTTTTGCAGACTGGGACAGGAACATTGGTGATGGTGATCCAGCATGATAACGGGGGATAAGATTCGACAAGGAGCATAAAAAGGCTACTGTCGTCGAATCTGTTTCGCTTTTCGCATTGTTCTTACGAGGAAAGGGCATCAAATTCCCTTGGAACTTTGAAATGAGACCCGGATGGATGATAGCGCTTCAAATACTGATTATAGCTGTAAACACCAAAATTGCAAAATGGCATTCTGAAGCGAGTTACGAGGGGTAAAGTTTGCCTCTGACATTATTGAAAGCTTTTTGCCATCAGCACGGTCGTTGCAAAGCCAGCATTGACCACCGTGGGTTACTGCTTGTGTTTCACAACTGCAGGATCGGAGTCGTGGGTTTGCCGGTGCGTGTTTTCTGCATTTCGTGTTTCATTGTCAGTACGTGCTTTTCTTTCACTTCCGAATGTTTCCTTGTTCTGGTACCTATCGCACCCATCATTTACTCTGCGACTCTATTTATAACTACAATTACTCACAAGGGAAGGATACCAGATCGAAAAGGCTCGCCTACCAAACGATTAGGCGTTGTTGCGTGAAAAGATTATGATATTCGCGTCGAATTACCTCTCTGTGCGAATTTTCAGCCAAATCCAACTTTTGGTCCAACTTCGAAAAATGAGGGGGGGGGGGGAGTGGGGGCGGCCAGGGGATAGAGTGGTAGTTTTTGAATTTTCTTCTACAAAAAGTCAACAACAGTCGTCAAATAAGAGCATTTCCTCGGCAAGGGTCAACGATTTCTCCCTTGTTCAATGTGTTGTCACCCCGTAAATTTGCCCCCGTGAATTTTTCCGAAATTTGATCAAACTCTCGAATTGGCAAAAAACTTGTCCCTTGAGGTAATTCGATTCACTGAACACGAAAATCACACCGGTTTTGCAGGAGAACTACTGCCTCTCGCGCTATGGGTTTCCAAACGTACCATGTAATAGCATTATCCATTCGGGTAAATGTCCATAACTCCGGCTAATTTTGTTGAATCCTTCCAAAATTTACGGTACTATATATTAATTCGAGGTTAACGTTTCGGCGTCTTCGCCTTCTTCAGAGCCTGAAGTCGAAAAACTTGAGACCTCATTCACTCCGAGACTTTCACAATCCCGAGAACCTCTTCAGCAGAGTACTAAACCAGCTCTCGGTATCGATCAATCGAAGGGCGGCATGGGCTTACCTTGGTATTTGCGACCTGGGTGCAAAAACAGACCACCGGTAGGACAACTTTTAGTAGACTGAGGAGCACTACCTCCACCTCTACGAATCTCACCCCACCCAGAATGAAAATAGTGTGATCATACTGAGAGACTGATAAGCTCAACTTTCGGATTTAAATCCTTCACCCTAATATGCTACCAAACAGCCTGAAAGTACAAACCGCGGGTAGATTAAAGCTTACAGAGGCCAAGAAAGGGCGCGAGGTCACGGGTTATGGCTACACATTCTTCTTTCCTGTTAATTTTAGGGTCTTTTGCTGCAATCCAAAACCCCTCCAATGTTTTACGCGCGGTGGTTTCGGATTCGAGTGCCAAGATTCCATCGAATGGCCACTTAGCCAGAGTGTCTATCCATGCCAAGATTAAAAGAGAGTCGAACACGGAATATGTTCATAACTCCCTTCAGAGAATCGTTTGGCAGATATTGAACACAGGTTTGAAATCAGCGTGCAGAAGCGCATCAAGTGATATGTGTCCCATTGCAATGGCCACTTCGAACTGGTATCCTTCCCTTGTGAGTGATGTTAGTAGTTATAAATAAAGTGGCAGAGTATGATGGGTGCGATAGGTACCAGTACAAGAAAACGTTCAGAACGAAAGCACTTACTGACAATGAAACACAAAATGAAAAAAATGCACCGGCGGAGAGCAAACCCGCGGCCAATTCTGTAGATCTGGACATTTCAGGGAGCCACGGTGGTCGATTCTGGCTGAGCAACGGGCGTGCTCATGGCAAAATGCCTCGACTATGAGATGTAACAGGCAAGCTTTGACCCCTTTTAACTCGCTTCAGAATGCCATTTTGCAGTTTTTTCACAGTTATAGCCAGTGTTAATCGCTCTATCGATCCATCGGGTTTCACTTTAAAGTTAAATGGGAAATTGAAACTCTTTCCTTGTTAGAGCATTCGTACTGAGAAGTGTTTTGTGGAGTGGGACGGGGCATTGATGGTGGGTGATCCAGTTTGATAACGGTGGATAAATTAGATAAGGAGCGTCAAAAAGGAAATGTCGTGGAACCTGTAGTGTCCAAACTCATAGTTGTTATAGGAGGTGTACGGGGACTCTAACGGTGACGGATTGAATTCGATAACGACTGTTTAGCGCTGATAAGGGCCGTTAGGAAGTGGGTTAGCTTAACACGTTGGCGACATTGCGTCCCAGTGCTGGGACGCACGTTTTCTGCCACGTGGGACAAAGCGTCCCGATGCTGGGATGCAGCTCAGAAAATTACTTTTTTCAACTGATTCGAAATCCACAAATAATTTTGATCAACATGCACAAGGGTATCTAGGGTTGACATGGTACACATTAAGTTTTTTTTTCATGCTTTGTATCGCCATTGAGGACAGGTATGTTATCATCGCTGTCGATCAACAGGTCGTTAAAACTAGCATTCAGCTCTGTGAAGTTGTCGCGGGAATCCAAAGTCAGTGAGTGTCGGTAAACGGACAAATGTGCGGCGGTACTCACTGCCGCGACGCTTGAGCTCACGCGTCGCGGCCTCCATCATGATGCGCGCTGGCATGCTTATGAGCTCTAGGTCTTCTTATCTCATTGGGGAGGCTCTTTGTGAGCAGCACATGAGATCTTCGTCTACACGGTGTGTGTAAAACAATGACTCCTAACTCGCCGCTAAAGCGGCGAATCAAGAGCCGAGCGCGCTTCGCGCGCATTGCAAGGGAAGGAAGCCTCGACGTGTGGGCTAATATGGGCCGTCGCCAAATATCGTTGTTGAGTTTATGATATCGGTGAGAAGAAAGCGACCCTTGTCATCACAGTATGTATACTCAAGTGTATATTTCTACCTAAGCCTGCAAGGGAACGAAGCCCCGACGTGGGGGGCTAATATTGGGCCGTCGCCAAATATCGTTGTTGAGTTTATGACATCGGTGTGGAGAAAGCGACACTTGTCATCGCAGAATGTATGCTCAAGTGTATATTTTAACCTAAGCCTGCAAGGGAAGGAAGTCCCGACGTGGGGGGCAAATATGGGGTGTCGCAAAATATCGTTGTTGAGTTTATGACATCGGTGTGGAGAAAGCGACACTTGCCATCACAGAATGTATGCTCAAGTGTATATTTTAACCTAAGCCTGCAAGGGAAGGAAGCCCCGACGTGGGGGCTAATATGGGGTGTCGCAAAATATCGTTGTTGAGCTAATATCGGTGAGACGGAAGCAACTCTGCATTCGCCGCTAAAGCGCGCCGGCCCCACAACAACGGGGACGGAAGGCTCCCGCAATTACTAAATTGGCGATTTGGAACCCCAATCGCAATGACCACGGATCATCCTCCTCTACTTCACCGCTGCCCCACCGTATCCTCCGTCTCGTCGGACTATACGGTGAGACAACGTTGGCTTCCGTACCAATCATGCGTAGTACACTCTGCGAGTATCTCGCCACGTGCACTCTCTTACGCGGAGTGCGCAGACGGAGCGAAGAAACGGGAGAAAGCCTGTGCTCACTGACGACGAACCGCGACGCGAGCTTAGGCCGCGGTCATACTTTGCGCAAGCTGCGTTAGTTGACGCCGGTGCCGGCGTCAACTAACGCAGCTTGCGCAAAGTATGACCGCGGCCTTACGTGTTGCGGTAGTGAGTACCACCGCACATTTGTCCGTTTACCATTCCCCCAAAGTCAGTTAGTAGGTTTGTTGCTATATCATTCTTAGTCAAGATATTTATACTCTTGAGACGTGGACTTTTTTCACATGCAATTCACCTGGTTAAGCACTTCCCATCACTACCATGCAGTCATCCCTTATTCAAGTTCTTGAGTGGTATTTAAAGTTTCTCAGCACTCACTACTTTGTATTAGCGCTCAAGGTGCGTGCGAAATTCAGCGGGTTTGGAAAAGTGATATCAAAAACCCCAATGCTGGAACGCAATTCTCGGCATAGGCGAGCACGCGATGTCCCACGTAGCAGACACGTGAAAAAACGCGCGGTCGCCAACGTGTTAAATCCAGTACACCGCTGACTACTACTACACGACCGCTACAATAAAAGCGTTTGGTGAACGTTCTGATAACAGTTGCCGATGCATCGACCGCGAAATTGCCTAGGGCCCGAATAATGACCCCATTCAGGATGCGTTCCGCCCACTGTTCTCAGGCCTCTTAAGGGCCTTTGAAAAACTCAATCTTGATCTTAACCCGCCTTTCCCTTACGTTTGAATCATATCGGAACCCAATTTGCAATTTCGGTCTCAAAACGGAACATTCCAGTGCACACTCCGCCCATCGCGGGCCTTGTCCCCATCTCCAATGGCCGTTTTTCATGTAACGTCTAAGCTCCGCCCACCACCACAAATGCTCCGTCCACTGTGCCTGAACCTCTTTCATGACTTTCACGAATACCTTCCTGACTTGTATACATCTTTCCCCCGCGTTTGGGGCACACTCTAACCCAATTAACAATTTTCGGTCCGAAAACGGAGCATTTCAGTGCACGCCCCCCCCCCCCTCCCCCACCGTGGGCGTAGCCTGACTTGGCCTATGTGTGGTCTTTACTTCTTGCCCATGCCCTACCCATACCACATGTGTGTGTGGATGGGGACATTAGTCCCTGTGGATCTGTGTGGATGGGGACATTAGTCCCCATCCACACAGATCGTTTTTCATATAATATTTAATTTCGTGACGGACGAAGGAACGGAAGGGCGGACAGACAAACGAAGCGTTTCATATATAGTACGGATCGGTTAAGTGTGTGTTGATGTGTGTCTATTTGATCGGAGATCCATATATCGCGTCACAGCAAAGCTAGGACCCTGAATTGCAAGTGTTTAAGGGGGTGGTAAGGGAACCATAGCGGTGGTGAACCGAAAGTATAGCAGCTGATGAGGGCTGATAAGGAGCGTCGTATGACGAATGTCTCCAAATTTGTTTCACCTGTCGCGTAGATTTTGGAGTGCCAACACTCAGGTGTTTTGAGGGGGTGAGACGGGCCCATCAGTGGTGGGTGGACCAAATTGATAACGGTTGATACTATTCGATAGGGAGAGCCGAAAGGCGAATGTCGTAAAATCCGTTTCCCCATCCAGATTGATCCTAGAGCGCCGACACTCAGGTGTTTCGAGAGGTAGAACGGGCACATCTATCAATGGTAGGTGATCCAAATTGATAACAGTTGATAAGATTCTATTAGGAGCTTTGGAAAAAAGGGAATGCAGGTGTCATCAAATTCGTTATTCCTGTCACGTTGATCCTGGAGCTGTAACACTCATTGGTATCTTGAGGGTGAAACGTGGACATTGATGGTGGGTGATTCAATTCGATAACGGTTGATAAGATTGGATAAGGAGGGTGAAAAGGAAAATGTCGCTGAATCCCATGGAACGTCGGAAGACAAGTGTCACCGTGTCCATTTCGTTTTTCTCCGGCTGATGGTGGAATGCTCACTGGTATTGTGTGGTACTGGCACCTTGATGATGACCTATCTAAACTGATAACGGCTCACACGAGAGCTGATAAGAGCCGTTAGGAAGTGGACTGGATAAAATTCGGTACACCGCTCACTACTACTGTATAGTGAAAGCGTGTGATGAGCAGTGCCAATGTGTGAACATACTCTGCTTATGTTCTAATATCAGTTGCAGAAGTATCGACTGCTGAATTGCGTGGCGTTCCAAATTATGGTAGTTATGGTACTGTTGCTGTTGATGCTGCGATCTACATGAATGATCAGGTTTTGGTCTGTTATGTGTCATAGCAGGATAAGTGATTCATTCACTTATGCGATACCTGCAACAATATTGGGTATCGACCGCTAGACTGTGCAAAATTCTAAATAGTGCTGCATTTTTACAAAAACGATAAGCATCATAATTGGCATATGGATCTACCCATTAGGCAGGAATTAGATGCTCTGCAAATGGACTAGTGCTGCAGTCGATGCTGTCGAGCACAACTCTATCAATCCATCTAATCCTCCAATAGTGACCACCTCAGCCAATGTGATGAATGATTAGTGGGTTAACACAATTCATCCTTGATCCATTTACACTGATCTTCGATATCATAGTAACAAGAGGTATCGATCACTTGATCATCTGGACTTTCGAAAAGTGGTGGCGATAAGATTATCGACACCCAATAGCCTAAGCACTAAATGCTCAGCAAGTAAATATACTTTGTATCCCGATATCAGTAGCAACAGGATGTTTTGACCACTAAAGTACGTGGAATTCCGAATGACGATTGGTATTTGTAGGGATACCAGTTAGACTAGCGCTCATACTGCGCTTATCACAGTGTTGTACTGCGCGATATGGACTTCTTCGATAGCGGTTGGTCAGCATCGATCGTTCCCCATTACATAATTTGGCAAGTTGACCATCTGGTGATATGCATATCCTCGCTTGAACATTCCGCATGGCGTGTTCGTGGCAACGATAGATCAAAGACACCGGGAGGAGGGCAATTTTGGTTTACGGTATGGCAGGGCGGTGGCCGCATTCCACACACGGCACATCGCCAAGACGTCAAAAGTGAATTAAATAAGTTTTAGTTGTAATCACACTTTTTTACGCTTTTGCCTATTCTCCACCTAAATGTTTTACGGTGCTACTGGAGTTAGGGGGCCAGCGCACTGTGCTCTGCGTCTCTAACGGAGCGCAGAGAAGTCATAGCGCCTGCTGGTGCTGAAGTGGGCAGCTTGTAGAACCCGCTTCATTCACTTCGCCACCCTCACCCACCATCATCACCGTCTATTTCCCTCTCCTTCTGTTGTACTGAACATCAGGGTTTTAGCTCCACAGTGCCGCACTTGTGTTCGAATTGTAGTCTCTGTGGTTGCTACCAGCCAACAATGTCCAGTATCTCTATGTTTAAAATTAATGAAGGCCAGGTAAGGCTGCGGTCATAGTTTGCGCATTGACGCCAGCACCGACGTCAATCATGTGCCTGGCGCCGTCAACGGCGTTACTCGGTGGCGCGTTCCGTCAATGCCGGCGTCAATGCGCAAAGTATGACCGCAGCCCAAAGGCCAGTTACATTTTCTTTTTTCATGTTTTCTCATGTTTTTTACCTTGAAGGTTTGTCTACATTGCTTATAAGGTCTTTCCATTTATGAGCTTAGTTTATTGAACGTGCTCTGTCCTTTTGAAGCCGTCGTGAAGCTCTTATTTTTGCTGTGAGAGTTCCAACACTTCTTCGATTAATAACAGTTGTTGGGTTCGGCAATTAACTGCTAACTTGTTTTTTTTCCTTTCTGCATTATTCACAACTTTTTCAACAGTAGATACGATGTGTCTTTGCAGGCCTCTGCTTCGTATGCATGCTCACACTGTTCCGGTGCAATATTGATCCCATAACCTCGCTGATGTCAGTTTTTTGTTCCACACTGCCACTAATCTTAAATTTATAAACCACGCATTTTCGCTTCCATTTTTTGTAGGAAATTTAGTTGGGAACCGAAGAACTTGTGGGGGAAGAAAACTCATTTCCTTTTCATTACTAGTGAGTAGAGAGTCTAAATTCCCGCTCCCTTCTGCGTGGCAGCATTCCCAGCGCACTCGGCCTACTTTGCATTGGTTTTGTCGTAATGGCGTCTTATGGCCGTTTCCCTTTTCATCGAGAATCGCCTCCCTCGTGTTTCGAATTGCACTCGCCTCCATTTTACGTCGAGTTGTTATCGATATGTGGAGAAGTTCTTGCTCCAAATATTGTTCCATCCTCGCTGACAACATTATTGAATACATGATATTCTCCAAGTTCTCTCTTCATGAAATCTCGGTATGGTGTTCACATGATCCGTGTACTGTATTGCCGAACGAGGTTAGGGTTTAGTTGGTTTGAACTAGTGGACTTTTATGTGGTTTTTGGACCGCTGATAAAAATGAACCACCTAAAAACCTCGTTCGGCAAAGCAGTGCACGGATTATTTCATAGCATCCCGTGATCAGATTGTAACCTAGGGAACGTGTTTTTACGTCTCCACTTATCATATTAATACCATAAGCAGCAATCCGAATAGCAGAAATCGGAAGTCGCTGTACGAATTTTTCCGCTTACGAAAGCGAGTATGCTTCGAGCAGGTCGCTTCGCATGTTTGTCCATGCTTACCTCTAATCTTCATATCATTGAGACCAAGGTGTCTGTGTATCATCGAGACCAAGGTGTCTGTGGCCTCCTGGTTGTTTCGTTTGTTATTTTGCGACTAGTGCAGACATTTTGTCAGCCACGTGGGAAGTACCGTTCCTATTCTGGTAATCTCAACTGCAAACTCCTGTAGAATAGGATGGCGCTGTTCAAGGCAGCTTTCACATTGGCTGTGCTTTCGACATAGCATTTCTTTCCATTTCTTACATGATTTTTGCTTGCAAATTGTGTACTTTGAGGTTTGCATATGATTTGAGAAACATTCACTGATACCAGTTATGGGAAGCTGGCGCTTATAACTATGTTCAG
Organism: Trichostrongylus colubriformis; assembly: GCA_963978905.1. Classification (NCBI taxonomy): domain Eukaryota; kingdom Metazoa; phylum Nematoda; class Chromadorea; order Rhabditida; family Trichostrongylidae; genus Trichostrongylus; species Trichostrongylus colubriformis. The sequence continues at coordinate 26,062,811 of OZ022260.1, forward strand.
TCACACTCTTTATTGGAGCGTCAGTCGTATTGGCTGGCTGATGCCGGCCAATACTCTGGGGGCGGCTTTGTAAGGAGGGAGAACTCTCGGCTCTCGATTTTTGCCGCGCTCCTCGCCCATTGGAAGGCGAAGCAGCTCCGGGAGATAGGTAATACGCAATGTTGCAAATAACTGTAGTTAAGTCTCCGATTATTTCTATGACTGGCACTACGAGATACCAAATATACTTGCAATCCTTCCCCATTCAAGGCGATACTCTTTCAAGGCAGTAGCAGGCATTATTGAACCAAGTATGAAAAGAATGTCGAAGTGTTCAGCAATACAGAAGTGAAGGAGTGGTCAGAAGCATGAGAATGAGGCCCTCTCCACCGATAATCCCGAGGTCAGACACGATTAAAAAGGGGCGAGCCACATTGAAACCTGCAGCGGATGTTAAATAAAGCGTTTTCTCTGGAGATCACAGGCGCTCCTTTCACCGCGAATTTGCCACATATAATTTCCTCAGATCTGTAGCTTTCATCTAGCGACTCACTTTGAAAACTATTACCGTGAATACTTCTGACACCGTCCTTAACTGTCCTTCTACATGTTCACCTTAGTCTATGCAGCTGCCGTCACCTTCCCGCTTTTTTTGATCTACTTTTATCAAATACCCCCCTAGCCTGTCGTTCTGGTCACTTGCTACTGTACTTTTCTTTGCTATTCATTCTTACTCCCGATAAGCTACACGTGACGTGATTCGTCTTTACAACTCAGTTCACACGCTCTCTTTTAAATTTTCAGGGGCTATTGTTTTCAGGAGATCGTCTTGTATCGGTGTCGGTAGAGAGGCTGCCGAACAATGGGATCATGGATGGACCCAAACAGTAAATGGCACACCATCGGTGTGGCGCTAATCTGGGTTTGTTGTTTGTTTTATCTTGTAAAATCATGAAGGTAGATGAGGTAGGGGTATCAGGAATTCCCATTTTCGCTTGTTCATAGACCAATGCGGGCGGATAATGTGACTTTGGTTGAATATTTGCCTCGTTTTCCTTCGTTCCCGCTTAGTTCCTTCACGGTCTATGGTTTCACTATACATACTGTGTACGTCTTGATTGTAAGTTACTTTGCTGAGGCTCGACTCGCTCCTTTATCCTGTAGAAACTGCTTTTTTCAGGTTATTGGTTCGTTCATTTTCTTTCGAGCATTGCAATTCGTTGTACGGTGGTATCTGTTCGGCAAATGCACATTCCGAGCGTTCTCTTACTTCGGGCTTAAAGGACGAAATCGGAATAGTGACAGTAGTAGAGATTTAACAGTAAGTTCTTCTGTTACCTAAAATGTATACTTTGTAATTATGTCATAATATTTCCAGGTTATCCCACCAAACAAGAAATGGCGGATATCAAACGAATCTGTATCGTTGATTCACTCAGTGGTCAGCGGACTGTGGGCCGCCTACTGCCTTCTTTTCTATAAGGGCTTAATTGACGACCTTGTCAACAATCGAAATCAAATCGCCCTCAACTTGGTGGGTTAACATCGTTCTTCTCGAGTGGTCGAATTTCATTTTAGGCATTGTTCATAGTTTGCTGTTCTGATGATTGCGCGATCTCCTGAGTCACTCGATCAGTATGTATCTTTTTCCCTGCGTCTGAATTATGCACTCTGAACAATTCCTCAGTGAGCTTTGTCCATGTGGTTGTTCTTGCAATATCATGGTGACTAGTTTAGAGAGGTATCGCAATGAGCGGGGGACATCTTGTAGAAGTTGCACACTTAGGCGTATCAAAGGGATATGTTGGTGGTTATTTTCAACTCAATTCAAGATTCCTGGCCAAAGGTCCGTGTAATTACAGCTCGCACGATCACTTTGTCCCCTTAGCTGATGAGACTGATATTCATGTTTACCACATTCGCTCGCATGAGAGACCGCTAGTACTTGCTCCACTTTCCCAATTAGAGGTATATATGTCAATCAGATTTGGATTGAACATTCAGGTCTACGTATCGTTCGGTTACCTTCTACACGATTTCCTTGATTTGGTACTGAATGAGCAGTCTGCTCGTATTATTGAGCTGCTGTTCCATCACTTCGTGGTTATTACAGGGTTCGTCGTCACTTTGGTTAGTATTTTTGATGTTTCCATAGCGTTTTAGCTTTACGTCACATTTTGGTCAAGCTTGCTGTCGGCCAGGCACTCATCATTTGTCAATCAAAAGAGTTAGAACTTCGTTTCAGGTCACTTACAAATACCTCGGAATCGTAATATTCGGCCTTCTAATGGAACTTAATTCTGTCTTCTTGCATACGAGAAGCTTGATGAATTTGTGCGTATTGTGCGGTTTCTTGTATTTATCCCTCTTTCTTAGCCTTTATTTTTATCTAGTGCCAGGTTCAGTAGTTAACAACCTATATGCCTAACATTATATTGATTGTGTACATGCTTTGATTTAGGTATGGAGTGAAGAAGAAGTCGACGTCATTTCGTCTCGTAGCCCTGTTAAATATCATCACACTGGCTGTTTTCCGCATCAGCGTGTCCATCTACCTAGTATATTGGGCCGTGAGTTTCTTTCTGGATCTGTGAGAGAATTTGGGTGATTGTCGAATATTTGCATGACTTCGACCTTGTGCTGGAATTCTTTGTCATATCGGGGGTGTCGCTTCTTCAGGAACAGTACTTGATTTTCAGATAATGCAAATCAACGTTATTCCTTGGGTACACGTCATCTTCTGCATTTTCGTGATTTTCTCGTTGTTTTGCTCGAACGCGGTTCTCACGTACAGGGTGATGGCGGCTGACGGTCTTTTCGGTGAGACATGAACGCTTCCAACTTTTATATTTAGATTATTGGCTATTTTAAGGAGCTGCCCGAGCCCGCAAACCACCGCTGCCGCCCATAACGTGCTCCTCAGCTGATATTGAGTCTGGGGATCGAAATGAGGTCGAAGCTGACGACGAAGATGAGGTATTTTCACTGTTCACCTCGACCTGTCGAGCAGCATGATCATTGTGTACCAAAAGCACAATTGTAGTGTACAAAAAGCATAATAGTATTATAGTATAGAATTATTTTGGAAAGGTGTAGGACGACTAATGAGGGGAAGGGATTACAAGGAAAGTCTGTACTTTATGGACGACCGTTTTTTGAATTATTGACAACGATTTTGTCAAATACTTCTCGGAGACGTTCGTTGAAAATTCTTCAGTGACAGCTGCAGCAAATATTCACTGGAGCTGTCCAAATGTTTCCTATATTGGAAATAGACATTTCAATCCCATTTGCTATCAGCTATCAGTTCTGTGATTTGCGGTCTTAAGCATAATAACGTTGAAACAAATGCTGCTTTTCATCAGGCTGACGAGACATATTCAGAAACCACAGAAACCAGATATTCCTCATCTGCGCTCGAGCCTATGAGTGGTCTGTCTTAAAGCGAATCTGGCGAAATTGGTTTAAACTGTTATTGATTACAACTTTTTCGGAATTAGTTCCAAAATAAGAAAAGACCAACGTAAGGCTGAAAATTGTTTTTACAAAGTGATAAAAAGTTTGTAAACTATTGATTAGGGGAAAGGTACTTCAACTATGTATGGTGACTGGTTACTTGTTCAGGATGGTCAACACGAAGTTGCTGTGCAGACCACGGAAGCCCGTGTTTTGGTCGATGACGTCACCCAAACGGTTGCTTGAAGCGTTGTCGCTGATTTGGTCACTGAGCTTACGCGGTGCTCACCTGTCGCCTTGAGTTCTTGCACCTTTTCTTAATCACGACATTTAAACGCCTTACCACTTTCTTAGAGATTGTTTATTTATTATCAGCGTCCTTTGTTTGCATTTCAGTCGGAGATTTTTCATTACCGTATTAATTTAAGAGGCTACGGGGTTGTGAAGCCATGTTTCTCAGCTCTACTTTTTGTTTCCTCATTTCACGTCTTCCAAAGTTCGCAGATTACATACTTGCCTGCTTTACCCTCCACCTATGTCATTTTGGCATGACGAAAGATCTGTTGTTGTTGGTTTTTATTTCTTAAATCGTTGTTCGATGTTATTCAATAACTCAAATCGATGTTCTGTGTCTATCCTACTTCAAGACTCGTGTTAAAATGTGCTATTTTGCAAAATTGATTGTATATGGCAATGAAACAGATTTCATTCCACTTTTCGAATATCATTGATTTCTTTTGATTTTGGCATCGAAACTCAACGCAAAGCAATAACGAACGATTGCGATGTACCGCACTTCACAACGGGTTGCGCATAAAGGGGTGACGGTCGGGACACACGAATCTAGGCCGTGACCCTGTGACAGCCTATGGACTTTGCCCTGTGACATGAATAATTCAGACAATTTGACTATACAACGGAACAGACTTGCAAGGAGGACACGATTTACATGAACAAGTTGTCTGAATTATTTAAGGCTTAGGTCAAAGGCCACAGGCTGTTACAGGGTCACGGCCTAGATTCGTGTGTCCCAACCTACACCCCGCATAAAGCTTAAATATAAGCAAAGACTCAAGAAATTGTATACAACTGCTACCACATGTTTAAGCACTGACCTAGAAACCAAATAGTGAGAAAGACTACAATTCGTATAAAATGGTCAGAACATTGTTTGAAGTGGTGAACTTAAGCGGAAATCTTGCGTAGTATGAAGTTAAAACATGACGAAATCGCTTGTGAGAACTTCAACCTATACTGGTTGCGCTATTGGCATTTTCTTTGGATTCTTCATTTGTTTTCATTTTATTATTTATTTTTTCATTCCATTAAGCAACCTCTCCTTCTACATCGAAGTGATTCTCTTTCTCACGACATATGTATGTATGTCTTATGGTTAGAGGAAGAATGATCAACTAGGATTGAATTCGAATAAAACTTTATCTCAAATTTGTTCATAAAAGTTTTCCGTTGTACAGACAGATCAAAACGAATCGATAAACTTCGCTTGTGCTAAGTGACCACGATACTACATCATAACTTTGAAGACAGCGAAACAATGAGCTAATTTCAGCATGAACGAAGGACAACAGAGAGACGCGAATCTCGATTCAACCGCAGCACACTCACATGTTCACTCCAGACTTTATGCGGAATGATCGAAGTTGATGTCTCTCGTTGGTGGGAATAGGACTTCAATTTGGGGTTCCTGTCTGGTTGCAAGGATGGAGGTGGGGGGGGGGGGGGGAGGGTGTGGTGTGTGGGAGAACTCCATTGCGTCGGCGTCGGTGCTTTGCATAAATGTCTTTTGTGTGCTTTTGTATTACTGCTGTATTTTGCACTAGCTTTGGCTGGGGAAGAGAGCATCTTATGCAGACTCATGTTTGTAGGGTGGCATTAGGTAAGAGACGGCAGTGCAGGTATGGGTGCTCCCATCACCTTTACACTAGCACCTCTGTGTAAGTTTGTAAGGCATTGCTTTCTCATGTCCTATATAGTTTCAGGTTAAGAAACTGGTACCTGCAATACTGCGTTGTGTCTGCGCCACCAAACCCACGTATTTGGCTATCTTATGAATATGCTTGACTGAATTGTGTTGAAGCAACTCTCGACGAGATGAATGAGTCGCTTCCTCACACGCGTACTGGCTATCTCCTCTGATCGCTTTCCCTTCTATGGACAACTCACTGTCCTTCGACAACCTTGTTTAGAGGAGGATCTTATGCTGCCCCTTTGCGGAGACTAATGCAATCGGAGCAAGCATCTCGCATTTTTTAGAAACAAGCTAGGAAGGAAGGCTAGGCATCATAAGCTTGGGTCGCATAACTGAAATCGTTTGAATGGTCCGCCTTAGCACAATACAGGACACTCTAACCATGAAATTAATAATAGCGGAGCAATATCAGTTAACATACACGCTAGATTGCGATTTCTAAAACATGGCTCATCAGTATATTCGGCATCAAATGAGATGTTAGCTCGTGAGTATGCCACGAAATTAACGCGTTTTGAATTACTGTAACCATACATTTACGCTGAAGCTAGCTCACTGTCAAAGAGAAAAGGAAGTGTAGCAGCTTTCCTACCCGTATCATTCTTTCGAGGCCGCTTAAGGCTGAGGTTATACCTCGTAGGATCACAAAATCGCAGGTTGTCATGCCCAAACGATCTATAGTGGAAGGTCTTCACTTTTCTTTCTGTACACTCCATTATCCATAGTCGACTGTGAAGCTTTCGCATCGGCCGAGTGTGGCTTTCTCCTGGGGATCAGGCCTTCAAACAGCATCTTCTCAAGCTTCGTAGTTGGCACTTCAAACAAACAGCTCCAAACGAATGCCAACATGTAGGAGAGAACAATGACGGGTATTCCTCGGTACACGTACTAAAAAGGATAGTCTTTGATTTTAACAATCATATATGTATATGTATGTAACCCAAACCGTTTGCCAGATGGAAACGTAGTGCGCAGGTCGATCGTCAAGATTGAAGATGTATTGAATAATGTAGAAGTGGACAATGTAAGCGCAATAAGATAGCCGACCTAGAGGTTGCCATATTGGATGGTCCATGAATTTCGAGATCAGACCTGAATTTTTTGCAGTGTTTTTGATCACTATGAATTTTTTAGTACCCATTTCAAACAAGTTATTGTCATTAGACGTGAGGTTCTCCTCCGTTGACCTAGCACTCGCTAAGATTCACTGACACAAACAGCAATCCCATGACGGAAATCCGAAAATCTTTCTTGTTCGAACTTCTTTCCTGGCTTCGTCACAACACTAGAATTGGCGGTGGCTGCGGTGTACGAAATGCTTCTAAGAATGGAACAACCCACAAAGTTCGTTACATTCACAGAAAAATTTCAACTTTCAGTGGCCGCATTACAACCATTATGGTTTAAGAGAGTATCTACGCCTACGATCGGAAAACTTTACGATTGAGACAGGAGAGCTGGAGAAAATGGATTTCACGTTGTATACGGTGGCGTTCAGTAGTCCGCGACCAGATGGTTTTTCAGCTGTAACTTTTTCCTACTGGATCAATCTAAGAAATTTTAGTATGTTGTACCTGAGAGTAGCGCATAAGACATATGCTGCTTTGCATGAAACGGTAAAAGATACGTGGACATACAAAAATTTTGTTATGACACCAGCTTTTTCTGCTTTTCATGACTATATCTTAACTCTTTTCTTCATAAACCCAGCTTCTCGAAAGACTTTGTTCACTGAAAGTTGGTATGATCAGAGAAGGAAAATATGCCCAACTAGTGGGAAAATAGAGCGTCTTGCCTCATACAGTTATTGGAGTGGGCACAAAGTGGTACCTCGATGCCTTTCCGATGTGCCGCTGTCATTAAATTTCGCGATTTTCCTACGAAATACTAATGTTCTCTACGATAAGTCAGTTTTTCAGAAAAAACCGTTGTTCTTGACCACACTTTCCCTGTTTTTCGACGACTTTCTGATAAATGCTTGTAAAAAGCCATGAAAAGAGTCTGACAGCACCCAAGTGGTAGCAAATGTTCCCAGCAGGCTTGGGCACAACAAACTAAAATTGTGCCCAGATTGGTCCAACAAAAAAACTTATACCAACTAAAGCATTTGGACGAAGACCATCGAGCGCTAATGTAGCTAACGTGAGTTTATTGTTGCTGGCCTGTGGCAGTGTTTTTGATACAACACAGGATACCCATGCATTCGCAATAGCTCCACAAAATGATGTCATCGCAATTGATCACGTATAAGCACTTGGATAATTATGGGTCACCAAAGCGGAAAATTAGCGTCAGAGCATTTGAGTCTAGATCACCGTAGGCATAGTTTGGTCAAAATGCTATTACGACGTCTTACAGGCTTAGAGTATGAAAGCGCCGGAAGCGGGCAGCTTTTTGTTAGCGTAGTAAGAGAAAACAAAAGCCTGACTACTGCTGAGGAGACTGAGCATCGTCAAAACGAATTGCGTGAGATGGTACATGTGCAAATTTCCTTCTTCTGTATTCTTATTATTTTCATTCTCCTGCAGAAAGGAGGTTCTATTGCATGTTGTATTCACGATACGATTTCGAGAGATGGGTCAGTCGTAACAGCGTACACTCACCTCCCCATCCAAGGTGATTCGCCACAATCACCCACGATACTGCAAGCGACCATCCGATTCGTGAGAAATTGTTATACGAGGCACGCACGAACACACTGCAATGTACGATACATAGAACAACTTTTGAAACAGTACTAGGCTCACTTCGTCCGGCGCCTTCGGGATCAGAACTGAATTTGTCTAAGTAGAATAGAGGTTAAAGCAGATTGTTGTGTTCTGTGCATAGCATTCAGTGCAGCGAAAATACATTCCAGATATATGGAGAAGTTTTGCGAAGGAATTAATTATTCTGTGTTCGTTTTAACGAGAACTTCAGAGTGCTGGGCTACCTCCAGTCGTCGTGTCCTTTGATATATTCATGAGGGCCGTAGACAGATAATACAGCAACACTGGCAGCAACTATCCAACCTGCCACAATTGGTACCTTAAATGAAAATAGCATGTTGTAACCATTACTTTTTTTTACGAACACACGCTTCTCATGATTTAGATACTTCGGATGCGAGACACATAGTCCCGAGCGTGCCTGCTTACCCAGTGAAGTTTTGGTTTCCGGTTCTTCATTTGGGCAAGGATGTAGCCGACGCCTATTCCAATCAGATAAGGAGGGCAGCGGGTCCAAGGCTTCTCATAAAACTCGTCGAAGAAGACGGATGTTTTTCTAAAGTCGAGATGGCAAGGTAAAGAGATCCAGGAAGAAAATAACGAGGAAGATTTACGCGAATGCGAATGCTCCAAGGACCAATGCTGGCAGATCGTCTCGGTAGGTGATGGCATAGGTGAAAGCTACACTCGCCGCACAAAACAGGATGAGCACCACCCCTCCTGAAAGAATAAATAATAGCACTCACTTTCTTGTTTGTGACGTCGGTAAATTGGCAGATAATCGAATAAATGGATTCACCTATGATGGGAGATATGTAGAGAGTGATCAAAAAGAGTGGAGCGGCAACGTAGAGTTGGGTGTCAACAGCGAGATACCACGATATTCCGTAGCATTCCTGAGAAACTTGCCGTAAGCTGATTTTAACGAAGCATGCGGTTCTCAGTGGAAGGAGAGTGAGAATAAAGAAGACGGAAACAGGAAAAGGAAAGAAGGTGCCGATTCGAGCTGCTGATCAAAATGCTACATCCCCCTACTCACATTTTCCATCCCAAAAAAATTGTTGATATAAAGCATGTTCCGCCACCAGTATTTCTGGCAAGCCTCCTCGTATGTATTCATACGGTTCCCAGCATTAGAGGCCGTCCATGGTCCATTGGTGAATGGAAGCATAACAGTATAAAGCCCAATGAATATCATCATAGGTGGTGTAAGCCTGAAAAAGCATAAGGTCTGATGCAATTTAGTACACGTCTTTATAGCATTCGAAAGCAGACCTTAGATAACGATGAACGTAGAATAGAATCCACGTGAACGGGCTCTTTACACGCTTTGATGGTGGTCTGGCTTTGAAGAATAAATAGGCGACGAGTATTCCAGAAAGGAGAAAAAAGGTGTCGACGGATAAGAATGCGTTTGTGAAGGCAGTCGACAACAACGGATTCCATAATGAGAGTACCGGTAGTAAAGCATCTGAGAATGGGTCTTCACTTACGGATCTCAGAGCAGTGTTCACTTTACTCACCGCTGCTCATGGCATTTGTTCCAAGCGTATGTCCTACAGCAACCCATGTCATGGAGATAAATCGGATTGAGGCCAGAGAACGGAGATTTCCTTCTTTCGGTGTTCCGGTGTCCAGAAGTAAGGATGCGTTCGTGTAAAACGAAAACGTCAGAAACAGGCGAATCACTGAATGATCGTGATAGGACTATGATCAGTACTTCTGCGAAGTAATCAGTACTTTCGAGAAGAAAAGCAATACGAGGAAATGCAGCACCATTTCAACAGTAGTAGTTTCGCAGCACGCCTCATATTGGTGCCGGCGTACTCCGTTCCTGTTCAGTCCCTCGGCTTAGATAATTTTTGCCGGCACTGATAAGGAGGCAGGAGGACGTTTTGGTCTTAATGGATACATTATGTGGGCAAGCAGTAGAGGATGTCTCAGGCGAGCTTCGTTCCCCTCATGAAGCAATACCACTGCAATCCAGCATTGCAACGTAACCAGGCGTTGCGTTGCTACATGAACAGTCGTGGCACAGCGCTCATAACAGCTTGCAGGCGTCACGACGGTTCACAGCTAGATTGATGTTCATATCCTCTAGTATGTTCAGTTCACGAAAGGTCTTCAAAGGCCTCGGTATCAGTAAAGTGCCAGCGGACATCCAAGGCCTAAGTATCAGTCAAGTGCCAGCGGACGTTCTTGGAGCGGTTCCACTGCTCATGGAATACACTTAAAGGCAGCATTAGGGGAAAGTCGGACGAAAAGTAATAGTGCATATGAAAGTCGAGATGCCTGGTAACAGGACAGTGGAGAAAAAACGGAAGGAAATGGACCAAAACCCGAGAAATAGGACCCCCTTGCCACTGTTGATTCTCGACGCGGCCGACCTGTCCGTCAAGAGGGGAGTAATCTGATCTAGTTTTCCATTGGCATGTTGCCAAGTAAATACAGGGGAATGTTTGGAAATACGACAACATCTATTTTTTGAGTGAGTTTCAAGCTAAAACTGCGGAAGCGCGCCGCAAAACCCCCGATCCTACCCCATCTCCTTGGCCGCTCCCACCCCAATCAATCGGGAATTACGTCATCGGGAGGCGGGACCGCTGTGTCCAAGAGGCGGAACCGCTGCATGATTGCGGCGTTTTGCAGGGTTTCTACAGCTTGGATGGGCGCTTTTTCACCGTGATTTCGCCACAGGTAGCCTTCTTAGGCCCAGGACTACCATGTAAGTGACTTCTTGGAGGGATTCCTCCATTACCGCATTACCCCTAATGATGTTGTTCCCACTGATCAGTTTGGAGTTCAAAATCATGTACGTTTCTCATCGAATCTGTTGTTTATTCGAGCATCATGAGCGTTGAGCGACGAATTATTTCATGGCACCTCATTCGTGATTCCGCCTTTTGTAAGCAGCTTCCTCTGTTATGCTCAACCTTTGAAACAGAAGCTGTCTCCACAGTTTCCACTACGTATTTGCGCCCTCCTACATTGCCTAGTTGCGGTTTTGGCTAAGACGAGAGTCTATTCCCCGGACGAAGGTAGGGTTTTCCAAAGCAGTTCTTTTAGGTGATGCAGGCAAGCGTCATACTAGCGGAGTTAGTCGGTTAGTCAGCAACATTCTCTAGTTCTCTCCTTGATTTGGAGTACAATCTTTTCGAGATCTTTGACGGCTTCGCAGCGATTTTTCTTGCAGTGCCAGGTATTCAGCAATTTCCTCAATGAACTCAACGCACTGCACGAAAAGCGCCTTCAGGTAACTTTTAGTTGCTCATATGCTAATAATACCTGTCATATTTTTGATTCCCTCTGACTGATGGTGCTTATCCAAAAAATAATCAGCGACGCTTGCAAGAATAGCCCACGTGACGAAGAACGCCACAAAGCTCCTGCAATGAATCTTAGTGAGTCTGAAAAACAGGATGGATATTCTCAAAGTTTGCCAGACTCATGACTCACATGAAAATCCAAAATGCGGTAGTCGGCTTGACACTTGTGGGAACGCATTTGGCTGAAGGGAATTCTAGTGGCACAACCTGTTTGTTGAAGATTGTTGTTAGAAGGAGAGTAATGTCCTGAAAGGAAGAGTGATGTAAGTTCCTGGGAAAAGCAGTTGCAGAAAAGTAAGAAGATAAGCCTGCGAGGTCGAGTTTCTATGCAAAAAGTTTTGTTACAAATCTCTGGAAAGGCGAGAAAGAGGGCAGGAGAAGTGGCAAACTAGTAGGAAAAGTTTTCAGTGAGACTTTCAAGGAATATCTTTATGGGGGCTAACAACTGAAGAAAGGGACCTTCACCCTTTAACTGCCATTGATTTTTGTAAGGACGAAACTACAGTGCTCCGCACCTCTCAGTATCGGCGCAGGTGCGTGTTTCTGTGATACATGGTGATAGGCACTGGAATAATGCGTTTGCTTATGGGAAGAGGTAGCACGCAGGAAGTTTGTAACCGTACGTAGTAGAATCTTGTCAGAGCGCTTATAGCGTTTCTTCGATCGCGAAGAAGGTCGCACATAGTCTCATTGGACCCCTAGGGTTCATCTATAATAAACACCATTTGGGCTGGCGCACACAACTGTCACACATGGAAGTATGCTAATTGGGCTACATAGATATCGGTCGATCAGTATCATCACTCGAACGGTTTCAGAAAGGGGGAATTCGCAAAAACGGAAAAGGAAACAAAATCCTTTCCGTCAATCTCGTCCTTATACCACTTTAGGAATCGAGAGTCCCAGCTCCTTATCAGCCCTTATCAGTTGCTATCACTTCCGTTCCCTCACCACTGATGTCCCCTTACCACTCCCTATGTATCACCTTGAAAATTCAAGGTCCCAGCTTTGCGGCGATGCGAGATATGAATTTTCTACCATTCACCTTTCGAGGCTCCTTATCAGCCCTTATCAGTTGCTATCACTTCCGTTCCCTCACCACTGATGTCCCCTTACCACTCCCTATGTATCACCTTGAAAATTCAAGGTCCCAGCTTTGCGGCGATGCGAGATATGAATTTTCTACCATTCACCTTTCGAGGCTCCTTATCAGCTCTTGTCAGTTGCTATCACTTCCGGTCCCTCACCACTGATGTCCCCTTACCACTCCCTATGTATCACCTTGAAAATTCAAGGTCCCAGCTTTGCGGCGATGCGAGATATGAATTTTCTACCATTCACCTTTCGAGGCTCCTTATCAGCTCTTGTCAATTGCTATCACTTCCGGTCCCTCACCATTAATGTCCCCTTACCACCCCCTAAATCACTTCAAAAATTCAGGGCCCTATCTTTGCTGCCACGCGAGATATGAATTTCGTGACAGACGGAGGGACAAAGGGACGAAGGGACAGACAGACGAAGTGTTTTATATATAGTAGAGATATTTCCTCTTCGTGAACAAGGAATTCCGCTTTGAGCTCCAAATCTTACCTTCTCGCTGCAACTTTTCGGCATGCAAGTGGCTACATTCATTCCCATTGAGCCGATTAGACTGTTTGTCTGCAAATTATAAATTTATTTTTTCCAATTTGTCAAGACGTTAAAATATGCGTTAGAATATTTCTTGCGATTGATTATCGTTCATCCACAAATACAGTGTAATGTTTCAATAGTGTTTCCTTGTTGTGTAATTGAAGACAGTGATAGGGGTAATGTGGGTAATGGGAACTCCTAAAGTAGGTCCCACAAATGAAAGCTAGGGGTTTAAAAAGACTATATGTGGCGAAATTTCCGATGAGAAAGAGTACCTACGGGTTTTATAAGAGTCGTCTTCTCAACAGCTGTCACTTGTTTTATGGCAGCCCGCCCCCTTCAAGAATAAACGGCGGGAAGAGAGTCTTACATATTTCTCGAGTTTTTGACTTTTTCATCCGATTATTTCTTCACCTCCGTACCATTGGGCACCTCAACTTTCATATTTAATTATCTTTCATACTCGGCCAGAATAACTCCTATCACTACTTTTAAGGTGGAAACATTAGACACCTCTTCACTCACCATATTTTTGATAGCGATGTCGGCGTAACAGTAGTGCGTTTTATAGGGTGCAGTCAAATCTCTGCATTCGACATATGAGCCGGAACTAACCATGGTCATCTCCAAGATGCCCGCCGGCAATTTACCAAACGAATCAATCTCTAAAAGTTTCACTGTCAACTGGGAAACATTCAGCCGTTCGGCGACAAGAAATGTTTTCGAGATCCGTTATCAGTTGCCGACAGTGGTGACCATAACGAGCACTGAACACCAAGGAAAATTTTATGATGTCAAATGTGTTATTATTCACGTAAACTTCTCTAGCTTGAAGTGAGGCTTATTTGGAGACATTTCTCGTCATCCATGAGCAAAAACTGCTCGGTAAAGGCATACTTAGCTAAGGGCTCATACTGTGATGTGGCTGCAAAAGAGGGCATAGTACAGACGTGCGATCCTGCCGGTTTTTAGAGGGTGGTTCCGGCGGTGGCTCGATCAGGCGAGTGTGACAGTTGTTACCTTTGAGTTATTTCTCATAGTTAGGATGAGACAAAGCAATGCTGAGAACATGGGTCGTATCTACCGACGGCAGAGACCCTAGATCAAGCCATGAATGTTAACTCATACTATTGGGTTACAGAAGCTGACTTGGCTCTCTCAATTATTTAGCCTCAACGCTAGGAACTGGTCCATTAGTTGCAAACAATCATGCCAGATCTCAAAGTTGCTTGCCATGTCTTCTAACAGTGCATTAGCACATAATCGCTAGCTTCTCAGAGTCTATGTTTGACACTACAGATTTGAACCGCTGTGAGCTTTGATCCGCAGAACTCGATGCCAAATTTGATTCAGAAGGAGATATCCATGTCCGATGCAGAGTTACTAAAATAATCCAAGACCATAGCATTTGTCAGGAATCAAAAATTTTCCGGAATGGTTTTTTTTTTGACAGTTCAAGCAAAGCCATAGTGGTCTAAACTTACCTGCTTTAATGAAAAATGCTAAGGTGAATGAATTGGATTGATGGACTAACGTTTCACTGCAAACATGTCCTTCTCGAGTATCTGTTTTTGTTCATCAGTGCATGCTCCACTTCTGACACACGACGCCAATGTGGCGGCGTATTCACTGAGACTCGCTCCAAAAACGGCCATGTCTGCTACACATTGCGGCGACACTCCGAGTGAAAGCAGCTCATTGTGGTCGTTGAATTCAGACAAGTACTGCAATTATATTAGCATGATTCTTGTCGCACACTGGCCCATTATTTCAGGGAAGGTCACAACTTTGTATGGAAACACTCCGACGGGCAAAGCGTATGTACACCGGCCTACGAAGCCTGCTCATTGTTCCAACAGGCCCCCTTATTCTGAACCAAATCTAATGTTTCGAAGGAGAACTGGGTAATTGAGATAAAGTATTATCTTATTGAGTAAATAGATTGCATCAACGGAATAGCTAGTATTTGCGTGTTCCATGTACGTCTCATGTAACCGCCTACTGATGGATCAGTTGCAATTTGGACAATTCGCTTACTGCACTGAGCCTTCAATGCTTTTCGTGTTCGCTACATTTGAAATATTGCTTATCGCAGAACAGTTTGCAAAACCAAATAGTATTCGTCAGCAGGACGCCAACAAATAAACTTTAACAATTCCTTGCTTTAACTACTACTGTTGCATAATAAGTAATGTAAATTCAAAGCGATTTCTGCTTTCTGCCATAAGTGTCTAATCTTAGTCTAGTCAACTCACCTTTTTGAATTCGGAAGCGTCAACAGTCCACAGTGTTACTGCGAAGAATAGGAGCTCAGTAGGCGACATGTATGAGTGATCACCCGGTAATTCGGCTATATTTATAGATGTGGTGATAAACGCTGTCGAAGTGCAGTCTCTGACTGATGTGCCCTTATCGTTTTCGAGTTTGTGTTAGCGTCATTTCGGCCGATAACTGTGCTCAGCACAATCCCACTCAACCTTTACCTAATGCACTGCTCTCATAGTATGAGCAAATCTATAAATAGACAGGTAAGCATGATCAGCTAAAATACGTTAGGGTCAGTACAGATTTTTGATCTTCGAGGCTGGACCTGTGCTGAAGGATCACTTAGAAGTTGAGGCTCAGTTTCTGCCACCTGCAGCTTTAGTTAACTTACAGCAACCACTGCACATTGGCAGTAACTGTAACAGTCATGCGAAAACTCGTTATTTACTATGTGCTTCATAGTCTCAACTGGAACCGACGTATTGATTTATCTTATCCATGCTACCTTTAAACTGGTTCAGGAAGATACAAGGCGTGACTGGATTTCAACAGTTTTCGCCATTTTACCTTTTCTTTCCTTCGCTTTACCACTGTACAAACTCACTTACCCAGTTGAAGGATGAAGTAGAGAAAGCGTTGAGGTGCTTACTTCAGTTCATGTATATTGGGTTGGGGAATACGTAAGTCCTTGCAGTTTTTTTCAACCCCGTTTTTCACATTGTTCCCTCCATCTTTCGACAAAGCTTATGCATGATTTCGATAGAGCTTTTTTTGCTCTATAAAATGATACTATCTGTTTTTCGATTCCTTCGACCACCCAATATTTATGAGGTTTGGAAATGAAGTAAGCTAAAGTCAAAAATTTGGTACTTGCGCACCTCATCTTTTCGTCTGCCATCGAACCAAAAAATGTTTGTATATATATTTCGATAGAGCTTTTTGAGCTCTACAGATTGGTAGTACTTTTTATTCAAATCGCTTGACTTTTTGCTGTTTTTAAGGCTCACAATTGCAATACTCGAAAAAGTGTGCACTTTCGTTATCTTCTCTTCCTCGCCTACCATCGTGATTGGAGAGGATGCGCATATATGCAATCGATAGGGCTTTTTTTGCTCTACAAGGTAATATCACCCTTCTTTTGTATCCTGTCATATTTTACCATTTAGAAATAAGTTTCCACCCGTTCTTCAATTGAAAATTGCGTAATGAAAATGAATTTTTCTGACGAAGTGGTGTGAACCTTTCGATAGAGCTCTTTTCGCTCTACAAGATAGTGCTTACGGTTTTTGTTAAGATAAATTTTTTTCATTTTTTAGATCATTTAAAAGTCGAAGAAATTGAGCATTTTTGACACATTTAATTGAAAATGCTCGATTTCGTCGACTTTTGAATGATCTAAAAAATGGAAAAAATTGATTCGAACAAAAACCGTGAGCACTTTCTTGTAGAGCGAAAAGAGCTCTGTCGAACGATATAAAACGATCTGCCAAAAGTATTCATTTTCATTACGCAATTTTCAATTGAAAAACAGGTGGAAACTTATTTCTAGATGGTAAAATATGAGAGGATACAAAAGAAGGGTGATATTATCTTGTAGAGCAAAAAAAAACTCTATCGAATGCATATATGCGCATCCTCTCCAATCTCGATGGTAGGCGAGGAAGAGAAGATAGCGAAAGTGCACACTTTTTCGAGTATTGTAATTGTGAGCCTTAAAAGCAGCGAAAAGTCAAGCGATTTGAATAAAAAGTACTACCAATCTGTAGAGCTCGAAAAGCTCTATCGAAATATATATACAAACATTTTTTGGTTCGATGGCAGACGAGAAAGATGAGGTGCGCATGTACCAAATTTTTGACTTTGGCTTACTTCATTTCCAAACCTCATAAATATTGGGTGGTCGAAGGAATCGAAAAAAAGATAGTACCATTTTATAGAACAAAAAAAGCTCTATCGAAATCATGCATAAGCTTTGTCGAAAGATGGAGGAAGCAATGTGAAAAACGGGGTTGAAAAAAACCGCAAGGACTTATTCCCCATCCCAATAGATAAGGTAAAAACTAGTTCACACATCGCTCTTGAGCAGAAAAATCGTAACCAAAGATCAGCGCTGTTCTCATGTATTTCTCCAAGATAGACTTTATTTCTGAAAACTTTTAGTTGAAGGTTATTTAAGAGCATGCTGGTCGTCTCTCTGGCACTACTCTGTCTCTGTTTATCTGTGTCGGCAGTGGAATGTCCTCCACGATGCAGTCCTCATATCACGCTTCCATGGTGGGTCAATTTCCTTCATATGATTCGTTGTGAATGTGAAGCCTATGCGGCGCAGAGATAGTCAAAAAGTGTTGTAAACGCCATGACTGCGTCTCTCTAGACAATATACCACCGCGTACCGTTCCTTGAATGAGAATCGAGGCCTCACCAAAGCAAGAATCAAAAACATTCAATTTATTGCTGTGAAGCACCTCATTTTTATAATTCTGTGCATGCGTCAAAAAAGTAAGCAGCAACAAAATTTCAGTAGCTTTCCCAGTCTCGATCCATGTATGGTGAAGACATGTGAAATGATTTGCCGCAAAGATGATGATCGAGGCATGATAGGGTGCTTCTGTAGAGGTAGGTTTATTCATTCTCCATCCATCAATCATAGCATCAGTGAATCTCGGTAACTTTTTTTCTGAATCATTTTTGATTACCTCCTTTGGAACAGCCCTATTGTTTGTCCACGTACATTGGATGCTCGACATAATGTGCCTTCACTATACCCTAATCAGGGTTTGCGGCAGGTGCCTTGAAATGAGTGTGGTCACGCGAATAGTCGATGGCTGCGCCCAATTTGAGCGTCTTGTCGCACATCCCAATACCCGTGAGCAGCTACAGCCTCGCACCCTAAAAGACGAATAACATTATCACTGTCCCATTTACGACATCCAAGCATATGTACAGGGGGTGCCAAAAAAAAAAAAGTAATTTTGCCCACGGCTCACATCTCCCAATTATACAAAACATAGGGAAACGAAAGAAATGAAAGTATTGGGGCAATATATTCCCGAAATGTTCCTCTAAAAGCAGGAACAAGCTGAGACTCACTACTTTCATTTTCATAAAAATATAGAACCTTTAAGCGGCGCACTCGGGCTTCGGAGCACCCACGGTATCGAGGTCCCCTTAAAACAGTGGAGCCGGGTTCCATGGTAGGTCTTTTGTGGGAAGCTTTTTAAGGATTGGCCCTTCGGTTCATGAAAGTCACAGAGCTCCTGCTGCTTAGACAAGGCTGCTATGATCCGAAGTATCATTTTCATGCCCAAATCCACCTCTGGAGGGGTTTCAGTGGTAAGTGCACGTTTTGGCTCTTGGAAACGAAGGGCGCTGGGAACCCGAAAAAAACGGGATCCTAAACCACCTAGTATGAATCCCCTTAGGTACCCAGAGTGAACGGACCTCAGCAAGGTTGTGAACGAGGGCGACGAAATTTCGGATTTTACCCAGTTGAGGTGACACATCTTGTTCACTATTTCCTCGCTCCCGTTCCTGCTCGTGCAGAAGGCTGCCGCGGAGTATAGTGATAGAGTGAGGTCTGCTCTTGAATCTGGGGATGTGAATACCTCAACAGAATTTGCTGTAGTTCGACTAAAGTGGGGTGAAAGTGGACGAGACAAAATTACTTTTTTTTGGCACCCCCTGTATTTCATGACTGGATCTCTTCATAGACCTGTCAACCAAGTCATCGTCATCTACACTTTTGCTTCGTTTCTGAGGAAGCCACAACTGGAACACCCTTCAACTTTTTTTGCATCAAAGTAGGTTTCCCACTGCTGACGGCACTGGATCTACAATTTTAGGTTCACTAGAAGGCGCAGCCACACGAACTTGTTTCTGTGGCCCAAGCAAAAACCACGACAGGAACCTCACAGTGGTATTTTGAAGTGATAAAGAATTTATTCAGATTGTTTCGCTCACAAGCACTCAAGACCTTTAAGGTCGTACGATAGGTAGCTTGTGACAACGCAGTGCCGTTACAAGCCCTACACTCAGGCTAAACTACTCCTACCTTATCACAAGCTCCTCCCGTACCGTATGGGCACGTACAGCCTTTTTGTGTTGGACGGTATTCATCGTCATCGTACACCCATCGTACACTCTGCTGTGTACAAATTGGCGTTTGAAGACATCCCCTAATCAACAGTGCGTAAGATGATGACCAATTAAATTCACAGATAAGTATTCTAAATCTTTGCAGACCACAGTCACACTGGAAACTAATCGATGAGCGAAGATTTAGTTTGAAACAGTGAAATTTATGGGATCCGTTTCACACGAGGTGCAAAATTCACCATAACCCAATACTTCAAAGCAAATGAGAATCATAAATCAGTCAAAAAAACGAGCTCAGCAGGTCGGTTCTCCAGATAAATGCGTCAGCACAACAGTACTAGTGCGTCTTGTACGGTGCACCCAGATCTCTGCATTGGTGTTGAGTTGAGTGCTGGCACCTCCAGAATGCCAGCTGACGCTTTTCGAATGCATCCACTTCTGAAATATCCGTTTTGACGCTTATTGAGTATACCGCTCAAGTCATTTGGTGATAGACGTTAACTTTGAGAGACGCTACTGGTCATCAACTCGAAGAATGTGCTTAGTGTCAAGAGTAACTCGAAAGTGTTTGGGTCATGATACAAGCCGCCCCCGACTGAGGCGTGAGACTATTTCAGGATTTTGATTAACAAGCTGCCATTAACTGCTCTTTACGGAACAAACTACTTCACTGCTCTGCGTCCCGGCTGTACTCTGATTACATATAAAATGTCCCTGCTGCAGTTGGAAATGATACCTCATCAAATTTGAGACTGGAGCCTTTCAAACGGTCTAGGAATAGATCCTGGAGGCACGAAAATAGCCTCCCCACATATTTATTTTGCAAGTAAATTTGAATTCGGCTTTCTAGCATTACTGAAGAATATTGTTTGTGGGAGCAATAATTCTCACGGAGTCTCGACCGCTCCAAAAGTAGGTATTTCACGCAGCTTGACATTTCGTGGTGGAATGATCTCAAGAAACCCGCGAAAAAATTGAATAGAAAATAGAATAGGAATCCGCGGAGAAATCGCGATTGAGATTTGCTTTGATACCTATATGTTAAGCCCCTCTGCCATTTTCACTATGTACAATAAAATTCATGTAGTGAAAGATCACCGCAGTTTGCGTTTGTTCACTAACTAGGGAAGGTATTTTACTTCCCATGGAACTTTGAAATGATACCCGAGGGGATCGATAGAGCTTCGAACGCTGATTATAACTGTGAAAACCAAAATTGCTAAATGGCATTCTGAAGCGAGTTACGAAGCGAGTCAAATTTTGCCTGTGACACCTCATTGGCGAGGCACTTTGCCATCAGACGGTTTGTCGAAATGGCCATTTGCAATGAGACACACACCACTGTACGCGCTTTTGAATGCTGATCTCAAATCTGTATTCAGAATCTGTCAAACAATTACCTGAATGAAGTTATGAAGGTTTTTCTGAAAAAAAAGAGTAATACCATTTCATGTATGTTTGGGAGCCCATAGCGCGCGAGCCATACGTTTTCACGCAAAACCAGTGTGATTTTCGTGTTCAGGGGATCAAATTACCATATGGGACAAGTTTTCAGCCAATTCGAGAATTTGACAAAATCTCGGAAAAATTGATGGTATTGGCTGGCAACCCATTCAACAAAGGAGAAGTCGTTGACCCTTGCCCAGCAAATGCTCTTATTTGGCGCTTGTTACGTGCGTTTAGTGTGATGGGCAAGTATGATAGGTTAGTTAGGTTGGTTCGTGTTTGGTTCATGTTTAGGTTACCTTGTTCAGCTTGCAGGTTTTTTTGTGGAAGGAAATCCAAAAACCCCTACTTAACCCTTGGCCACCCCTAATTTTCCGAAGTTGGGTCAAAAACTGGATCCGGCTGGAAATTTGCACAGAGGGGTAATCGACCCCCTACACGCGAATATCATACAAGGAAACGTTAAGAAGTGATAGAAAGCCCTTACTGACAATGAAACCCAAAATGCAAAAAAGCCGTACTGGCGGGAAGCAAACCCACGACCTCGTGCCTGCAAAACCGGGTCACTTCCACTGCGCCACGGAGGCCATTACTGGCTCTGCGCTAGTCATGCTGATTCCGAAGCGCCTCGCCATTGAGCTGTCTTAGGCAAGTCACAGGCAAACTTTGACCCCTCGTAACTCGCTTCAGAATGCCATTTAGCAATTTTGGTTTTCACTGTTATAATCAGTGAAAACCAAAATTGCTCTATCGATCGAAATTGTTCGAAGCTCTATCGATCCCCCCGGGTCTCATTTCAAAGTTCCATGGGAAGTAAAATACCTTCCCTAGTAAGAAGTCATGGTAGCCCATAATGGCTATATGGTCAGGACAGACTAAGTTTACAAGAAGGCAAACGTGAAATTTGTCAGCAACTGAACATGGTTTCGATAAATGCATGTTGGCCAAGTAGCCGAACTTCATGAGCAAAGTTCGACAGTGGCACCAAATACCGAGAGCAAAGTGCGAAAGCAAAAGTCGTAAAGTGTAGTGTACATAGACTTTTTTGAGCCATTGTAAACACACATGTGGAAGTCGCTGACTAATACAAATTTGTGTTAATTAAATTGAGAAAACTGGGGTTATCACTTCGCCCTTAAATAGGAGTCGAGTGGAGCTCTTAAGAAGTTCCCAAAAACGACAAAAAATGCTGACTTATGGGCACAACTGGTCCCGAAAGGTCCTCTCACACCCCTTGTATGGTGCTTGACATTAGTACAGAAAATTCGGTGTCCGCGTGTAGCGCGCATCGCAATGGATGCGAGCTGTATAGGTTGAGTCATTGAAGGCACCGCACTGGCAGGAAATGAAGCTGAAAAGACACGTTCTCTGAAAACAAACGTTCGCGCTCAAAGCAGGTGATGCGTGGTGACGTTCGCAATGAAAAAGGGCGACCAGGGGTCTTATCACGATCCCGCAGCACTGCGAATCGCTTTGCCACTCATCCGTCGGACGTTCGCGACCGGGTGAGTCAGCCTCTCGCCCGTGTGTATCTATCTCACCGGCTGGTGATGCATATGGAAAAATTGAAAAGGGGATTTTCGGGTTCCTATTTCTTGGTTTTTTCACCGTTAGTTCTTCCACTACTGTTACACTACTAATCACTCCTAATTTAATGTTCTCCATTTTCCACAATCGCCAAATTTCATTTACTCGAAGTCGATCACAGTGAGTAAAACCATGGCCTTCATTCTGATGTACTGCAAATCTTTGCAGCGAGAGCGACTTCGAAGCATTTAAACCTATGGTTATCTACGAGAAATCTTGACAAAATGCTATCTCCAGGTCTTGGATCGAGACTACACGCTCCTATAGATTTTTACATCTAAATCTGTAAACACTCACGCTGTAAAGCGAAAGTATATTCTTTGCAATGATCTCCTTCTGTTCATCACTACATCCTCCTTGAGTAAGCATGACTTCATAGTTGCGATAAATCTCGCGAGATTCACAACGAGAATAGCCATGCTAGCTACGCACTGTGGCGGCGACACTCCAAGCATGGATGCCGTGGAACTCAGTCAGGTACTGTAAATCCACAGATCTGCATGTTATATGGTGAGTAAGCTGCTACTTGTCATAGAAATTTGCAAAAGTTAAGAGCTTCAGAGCGTAGTCCGCACGGCTCACAGAACCATGGTGAGCACGGGCACGTTGCTAGGCAATTCAACGCCACAATTTTTAGCGAACCAAATGTGGAATCTCCTCTTTTGAACGCTCTGTGAAGAGCCCGCATGTGCTCTATAGAATCTGGACCTGACAATCGCTTCTAGGTCGAACTCTTGGGGAGGGCAAGTTGATCACTGCCGTAAACGAAGCCTCAAAAGACTTCTTTGAAATGAAGAAGGACTGTAGGCGACATCTGAGTCAGAATTCAGACGCTGTTGCAATTATTGCAGGCTCACTGGGAGCGTCACGCCTGCAATAAGTTTTGCACTCAAAACTGAGGAGCAAAATGCGTGCAGTTCAGATGCGGTTACGAGTGGTTGACTGATAATAGCCTCGTCATAGAAAATAAATTGAGCTTTTTGACTGTTTTGTGGGAAAAGAAATAAAACCATGGAATACGAGTACGACTTTGTCAGAACCCAGTCTCCTCGCCCAAGGTCGCTCGCCGACAACTTCATAAGCGGTGACCTCTAATCGAAGAGGATCACACTTCTACACCCGGGGGCTTCAAAGTGCCACTTTCTCCAAAGTGATGTAGCTGGCGAACTTCTCTGAATTTTCTCCTCCAATCACTTGATGATTACCACTTCTAGAGGCTTTTGTATAACAAATTCTTCCATGATCAAAAAGCCTCACTGATATCACGTTGCACTGGGAGTTTCTGGGACTCTCGAAATTCCTGCAAGAAACAGTGACTCATTAGACTATGCTTCGAATGCAATAAGTTTTCACATGTAAATCAGAATACACTATGTGAATAAACAGTGATGCAATAGGAAGAAGATTTTTTTCCAACTCCACTTCCAGTAAACAAACTGGTAGATCTTCCTGCTGCCGTATTGGAGATGTCATAACTTATACTACTATATCTTGCATAGTAACACTGCTTCTATTGTGTAGAAAACATTTGCTCCAAGCAGTATATTTATTTCGCAACCTTTCCAGTAGCAAACTCAACTTCTTGTTAAAGCCTCATGTCAAAGTTAAACCATTGTATGTTATAAAAAATATTATGCGATATAATATTTCCAACAGCAAGTGAGAAGAGATATGTGAGGTATCAATGTGCGAGGATACTGGCTTTTAATAAGCATGTCGTATCACAGCAATCTATCCGAGAATTTGAGATGGGTATGTTTGAATTAAAGGCTCCAGTTGATGGTGGAAGAAATAAAGGAATGAAACGAGATGAGCAGAAGGAAGAAGAATTTGAAAAATCCCATTGGAAAGATGTGGATGTTACAACCTTGGCAACAGTACTGGAGAGAAAAAACAATGTGCGTGCGGCTTCTTCACCGACGGATATAGAACTGAAATAGTTGACATAATTGGGACTTCGTGTAGGTGTGTGGTGGATATTCATCGCGAGCCGCGAGACATAAAAACCCCATCTGAGGCCGTAACTCTTAGTCTGAAGAGCAGAACGCGATCATCTGATAGACAGCGAGCCTGAGGTCCTGAGTGATGCGAGCCATTGAGCGACAGCATGTGAAGGCGCTTCTGAAAGTGGCTGAATATCTTGCCTCCAAAGTTTTTTGAATTGTGTTCAGATACGAAGGAAAACTATATACATATATAGGCAGTGAAAGCTTACGAAGCAACCTAAAGCATCTGGTTGCAGTAGACGTCATCACATATGGGAAATTGTTGTAATTGATAGTGAGTTTATCTACGGTGTGATTTTAACAGTTACTACGAACAGTCCGTTACACCGGTTCTTCGAAAGTTACGACTGCCCATCCCGCACACGAGAACTACTGCTCAAAATCTCCAAAATGGTGGTCCCTCACCAATCACTATGGAGATACAGTGGAGCGCCGCGTCCATCACGGTGCCCAAAGCTTTCTTTAGTGGTGTTATTGAGGTTTACAAACATATGTAAACAGTTCGCACTTCACACATGTTTACCAAAGTTTTTTCAATATTTTTTCATATGGTGGTTATTTTATTATCTCGCTGCAGGAGCAGCATATGATTGGTGGGAGGGACGGTCAAAGCAATTGTCTGGTTCGATGCGTTGATTGACTTGGCCGTGATTTTTGCCCTACTAGCAATTGACTACGTTTTTTCTTTCCTTTTTCTGAATTGATACTAAAGGGAAGGAACGATGTGATGTTTGGAATCCACTCAAATCGATCTACTGTCGGCACACGTTTGGGTACAGTAGGACGCTCACACCTTTCATGCACCCTAAAGCAGATTCCCGTGCGATCACAGGACGATTCTCTTGACCCATACCTTCTCAGATTGCGTGAGAAATTGATTCTGGAAGATTTCAAAACGAAGTCCTCCGCCACCTGCAGCCACTGCAAGCATCCCAATTTTCTGGGGCACTAATCCTAGTTGCAAATATAGTAGCGCTCTTCATGTGAATCTTACACAGATCTTTTTTGCTACCCCTACTTTTGCTCTTTTTTCCGCTTTTTCTTTATCCATGCTTCTCACACTATACTTTCCTCTTTGATTACGATTTTGTCTGTTCTTCACTGCTTTCCAGAACTAGGTACGGCTCTCTGTCACACTTTGTTTCGTCATACTGTAAATCCAACTATACGACTCCTTATGGCATTTACGCATTCAACTCTACTTAGTTTCCAACACTTCTATTCTAAAATACGGTAACTCTCTATCTCTAGAACACGGTAACTCTCTATTACATAACTCTTACCGTCCGAGTTTGTCGAATGCAGGCGCAACATCGACGGTTCTTTTCGCTTATTCACTTTCTGCAGCAATGACAGAGTTGGCTGCACGAAGCAGAATGATCTCATGAAAAAAGGCGCTACATTGTTGGTTCGATAGCAGACCGCTCTTCGTTTTCCATGAGCAATTCGATTTCTTCATCAACCTAAAAAGCAAACATCTGAATTAAAACATCAACAGAGCAGCTGTGATGATGAACTCATCGTACCGAAGCAACTTTGCGCACGAGCTTAGCGTTAAACACAGTCACCTTGACGGGTCTGAAATATATTAAATAAAAGCATCCAAAGGATTGTACCTCCCACTCGAGCTCATTTCTAATTCCTCGGCCACCAAGTTGCTTTCTTATTTTGGGGCGAGATCGTACGATCGCGTCGTAGAGTATGAAACCCAACTCTAAAGAGAGTTTTGGCGAAAGACCTGCTGTTCAGGTTTGCATTATCTCAGCTAATGACCCGAAAGTAGTGCTGCTTCCTTTTCGTCAAATGAGCTTCCTAGTTTAGATTTATAAAGGAAGAACTCATAACTCACAATGTGCTGAAAGGGCGATAGTCGGGACAAGAGGTTGATTGCCGTACTCTGGTCTGACAAGGTCGAGTGAACTCGCAGCGAGTAGCAGACAGACGATAAAGCTTTTCCCGTTCTTGTGAGATCTGTGCTAGAGTACGTCGTCTGGCCATAAGCAGTGGACCAG
Organism: Trichostrongylus colubriformis; assembly: GCA_963978905.1. Taxonomy (NCBI): domain Eukaryota; kingdom Metazoa; phylum Nematoda; class Chromadorea; order Rhabditida; family Trichostrongylidae; genus Trichostrongylus; species Trichostrongylus colubriformis. Next base: position 26,089,313 of record OZ022260.1, read on the forward strand.
ATCCTTTTCGAGCAATTCGTAGACACAGGACGGCACTGTGAAACAGTGAGAACCGAAGGATCGAGGCCGCCTCAATCATCATAATCTGTGCGAGGTGGCTTACCTGCACTGAAGTCACACAAGCACAAAAGCGAAAACTCTTCATGTCTAACATTTGAGAAAATCTGCTTTCTGGAGGTCTGTCATTTTCGTTTTGTTTTTCATTTCGCTCTACCTATGAATTCTCCTAGCGACCGGGGTGCTCCGATCCTTTGTGATTGTCATTGCGTGAATAGATGTATGGGTACGGTCATTCTGACTAGTCAAAGTGTTTTGATTAACCAATCCTTTTCTTCCATACCTGAGCACACGTAATTCCGGACATGTTTCTCCCATTGCATTCCTTGATTAGATCACCTTCCCGCAAAAAGTTGGCCTAAATCAAGAAATCAATAACGTTGATCGAAAATTCTTTGAAATTTTTCTTACTTGTTCTGAACTCTCGTCCACGTAAGACACAAAGATTCCACTGGAACGACTGCCAATAATTCGAAAGGCCAGACCGCCAGGTCGCGATTTTTCTCGATGTATGTTTATCTGAATGAAAGGAATTGTTTGCGCTATGTGAGCTTTATGGATGTGTTACCTCAATTTCACAACTATTATCTTTGGAATGAATTTGCCAGTCAACGAGCTGTGACTCGTCAATGCCTTCATCTTCTTCAGCACAGCAAAGATTCGAATAAGCGGAGAATGGCCGTGAGCGCATGAATGGGGTCGACGAGCATGAAGTCGAGTCAAACATCTGCCTTCAGCTTTTCAACAGTTCTATCAGAGTGGTCGCTGCTAAAAGAACTAGAAACAACTTTAATTGTTTAATTACATGGTACTTCCATAGGCAGCCTCCCCAGTTGAAATTCTTTACTTTACTTTCTTTACTTAAATAAATTTCTGCAATAGTGAGAGCAAGTTTGAATAAAGGAGAAGTAAACATGCGTCTTCCAAAAAAAGGTGAACCCACCCGGGTATTTATCGTTTAGACAGAAGGGAATGGGTACGTCATTAGGACAGGGGATTAGCATGGCCGTGTGCGCCGCGCGAACGTCTCACCTACAACTGCGTACAGCGAAGATCCCAATGCTACAAAACTTGCATTGCTTATGAACGCCGACCACAAAATCCTTTTCACGGAATTCAAGAAATATGCATTGAAAATTTGACCAGCAATGAGAGAGGAAGAACGATAAAAAAACGCAGCAAATACCTGAGCGCCTTCTGAGTGGGAGGTTGGTCTCAGCCTGCGATGGTAGTTTGATGGTGACTTTCCTCAGTGAATGACCATGAGCGCTAAACCATTCATCAGGACAACTGACGGGCATTTGTCAAAGAAAAATGAGGAAGCATCTTTGTTCGATTCGATTTATATGACGATGCCAAAATGACCTCCAGGCTTTATTCACTTTCGAGTAATTTTGTGCGAGAAATCGAAGGATAGTAACAGGGGAACGTCGAAATCAATACAGCGAGGGTGTGGTGACACAAACAGAACGAGCAAAAAAGGGTCCAAAAATATTAGGTTGATTGGAAAGTTTTGATAGGGTCCGGATTTTTCTCTATTTTATTTTATAACTCAGCAAGCAAAGCAAGTTAATCAATAATATAATAACCATCGTTAGTTACAACATTGTCCCACCTAACGGGCAGGTCAGCGATTCCTTTCTCCCAGAACTGGGAAGATTGGGAGCCAAAGAAGTTACCGGCCCCTGTTCAAGGAGGTCATAAGTGGTAATCTGAGGGGGCAACATCATGTGAATAGGATGGATGTGGAACCGTGTCACTTAGCTCTTGCAATTCTGCACGGGTCCCTTTACCTATGAGAGAGACCCGTGCAAAATTGGAGGAGCTAGGATGGGACACGGTTCCAAATCCACCCTATTCATCTGATGTTGCCTCCTCAGATTACCACTTGTTCCGGCCCCTCAAGGCTTTCCTAGCCAAAAAATTAATTCGTCAACTATGACCACCTTAAACAAGGGGTCGGTAACTTCTTTGACTCACAATCTTCCCACTTCTGGGAGAAGGGAATCGCTGACCTGCCCGTTAGGTGGGACAATGTTGTAACTAACGATGATTATTATATTGTTGATTAACTTGCTTTGCTTGCTGAGTTATAAAATAAAATAGAAAAAAATCTCAACTCTATCATAACTTTCCGGTCAACCTATATTTCTTTCACAAACGGATGGCATCAACAGCTCAGCTGCGGATTGAAAAGTGTAGCTATTTTGCGCTCTGCGATGTTTTTCGATGGGCGGATGACAAAGCAATTATTCAGTGTAAACGAATATGAATCACCTGTTGGCTGAAGATATTTCTGTTATTATTTAAAAAAAGACACAATTATTCAATTAAATTCGAACATATCAAGGTAGTTATCTTTAAGGACTGAAAAGTTTTCATGTGAATATACACATTTACTATACTGTTTTTCTTCCTTCCATTACTGAAGAACACGGAGGGAGGATATCCATCATTTTTTGATTCCCGTCTACCTCTGCTCTTTTTCTCTATCAGAAGGTTGTTACAGAAACGGAAACCAAACCGATCCCCCCTCCAAAAAGGATCACTCTGAATGATTAATTGTTCCTACATGAATCTAAAATTCAATAGAATTCTTAATAATCTTGAGCTTAACACTTTCAGAAAACCAACACAACTACTTCATTTCATGAAGATGATCGATTTCAAGGCTTCGAAACAGAAACTCTACAGTTAAGGATAGCGATGCGACAAAAAACGACTGGGGTCACTTTGCGCAAACCAGCTGGAACCGGGAGATCACAACGGGCACTGGAGGAAACACGCTCACATATAACAAACAAGATCGGACCGTCGACACTTCTCACTCCACTCGGCAACTTTAGGAAAGAAAGTAGAGAAGGCGGCCTCTACATGATCGGCTACACCTACAATGATCATCTACGTCCAACGGAGGACAGAGCATAGCGTCAAAGAAATTCGCCAAGCCTCTCCTCCTTGAGAGACCTTCGATATAACCCTTTTACAGAGCTCCTCAAAATATCGGGGAACTGAGGGCGGGGCGTGGATGGGGGTCACAGTGACTTTTTTTTATGAAAATGAGGTGGTATGGGCATTACCTCTCATCGCGCTCGTCCTACGTTCACATACGTTTAACGTTGAGCACGCACGAAACACAAGCAAAACAATGGACGCTATTTTAAAGTCAGCTGAAATACAACTCCCCACCGATCATTACTCGACTCTTGCTGCACTGATGTGAACTTCCGCACACTTCAGGCATGGCTAGGAGCACTTCTCATGAGGCCGCTCAATTGGGGACAGAAATCGAATACGTATAGCGTCTCGGAAACAGCAAACTGGGAGATCCGATTCTACCTTTCCATACCACTGATCTTCGACAACTGCGCGAGTTGCATTCGACCTGTGACACTGTGTATCTGAAAGAACAAGGAGAATGTCGAGGAAATGCAAGCGAAGCGTGAGTAAGTGACGCAAATCGGGTCAGGAGAATCGTCCAGCTTGTACTTTCCTTCAAGCTCGAAAGATGGCGTAATTCGATACACACTACAATATACGGCTCTATACTATCTACAAAGACGTATAAATTAAACGCTGGAAATTCCATCTTTTTAGCGTTCCCACAGGACAGTGATAAGAACGTGAAGTAGAGGTTGGGCCGTCTCATGTACCATGGGGGCAGCACTCAAAAACAACACCCAGGTGGTAGGAAATTTTTGCTTACCCTGGGAGGGTAAAAGGGACCTGCAGAGTGTTCTCAATCACAAGAAAGGCAGCAAAAATTTTTTACATCAAAGAGTTAATTTATCCATTGCGGAGCTCCTAAGCTAGAATCACATTTTTCGGTTTGCATTACTACATTAATATCTTCCAGCACATAAAAACATAAAACCAGAACAGACACACAATAAAAATCCAAAAAAAAACAAAAATGAGACAATGAAATGAATGCGGTGTAACTGTAGCTACAGTAGCGCTCAAAAGTCTTCGGCCAAAATTTTTTGTCATAACTTTTTTCTACTTGACCAAATTTGACAAAATTTCAATATGTGGTGCCTGGACCTATTGCCAACATTTCCTTCTACTTGAGTGCCGCTTGACACTTTTCATGGTTTTTCACAAGAATTTACTACAAGACCACCGAAAAAAAAGTAAAAGGCATGGTAAAAAAAAACTTTCTTCTTAGGCTTTCTTTACAAAAACAAAATGAGCAAGCCTCAGAGAACATTAATATTTTGTAGAAAGACCACGACTTTTGATGACAGCGACACGCGAAACGGCATAGGGATGGCACTCCAAAAACAAAAAATTGCATTTAACCACGTAACTTACACCGTTGAGCGCCAAAATAGTATATTTAGTATGCAGTGTCTCCAAGTACAACATACTAAAATTTCTCTTAGATCGGTGCAGTTGCAAAAAAGTTACAAGTGAAAAACCCAAGTGGAAGACCATTTAGCCGAAGACTTTCGAGCGCTACTAAATGTACAAGTGACGCCGTGGTATCATAAGGCGCGAGACGTGCTGCGCGATCTATTCCACACTAATTCTCATGAACAGCTCCTTTCAGAACATACGTCACTCCCACATCACACCTTCATTTTCTTTTACAATGTTGCATGCGAGCTAATTTTAGCGGTGCGAAGGAATTCGTACAAACTTATTCGATGTGGGATTTAGTCTAAGCCTGGGAGAGTCAAGATTCGAATCGGCCACAATCACCATACTGTAGTGTGATTGGGTCCGCATTATCTATGGACGCCGTCTCTTGCGGCGGGCAAATGGTTGCGTGAGTTTGACGCCGTCACGCGCGTGACGGCGTCAAATCAACGCAAATGACGGCATCGAGATGACGCCGTCACGCGCGTGACGGCGTCGGTGCGCAAAGTATGGAAGCGGCCTAAACACTTCACAGACGAGCAATCATCAATCGCAGACATTTAAAAACAAAAAGACCCTAATGACCATGGAACACGGTAGTGCTACAAGTTTTGAAAATTTGAAATGGAATCAGTTTCCTACAGCACGTACAGTTACTACCGCGTTACTACCGTAAGAGTGTTAAAAATCGTGCGAAAAGGCGTTTTCGCGTTTTTTTTTTTGTCGTTTTTCGCTATAAATCAATGGATTATCGACTTTTTATGGGACATGTGTATATTTTCGGAATCAGCTCATCGAGCTCTACAAGGTAGTACCACAAGTTTTTGTTTCTTGATATTGTTACCAGGCCATTTTTTCACATTCTGTAACGTTTGAGAAAAAATTTCTTTGATCTGATAAACTTGCAGTTGAATCTTTTTACATACTTAATCCATGTTTACAGCTGTGTAAGGATTTGGAAGTATCTGCAAGTTCAGATAAGCCCTGTTCCTTGGTGTGACCTTAAACGCGTCTTTTCAAAACATGTACTACTGTAGAAACAGTACTGTTGAAAAAACTCGATTTCAGAAAAAGCTTCTCAAATGAAATATACGCCGTTCGACTACCCAGCAAAAATGCTATCGATTGATGAGTGAAAACTTTGGTAGTGTTAAATTTGATATTGTCCTCATTTTCAGCCTTTCCCTTCTGTGGATCGACGTCTCAAGCTCTTCATGACGTGTGCGATGACGAGCACGGACATGGGAATGCTGTGGCACCATCATGACGGCACCGCGCTATTCGCGTGCGCGGCCGTGAGAAACCGCTTGGCGTTCGCGGTGGCGTCATCGATGACTTATTTATACTTCACAATTTTGGGAACGATACACTGGCGAGAGTTAGCAGCAAGACGGCATGTCTCGAAGGTGCAGATAGTAACGGCTACTATCCACTATTTCCTTCCAAAGCTACAACAAGCCAAAAGCAATCCGAAGAATCGGCTTAAGAATCTGTGTTATAGAAAAAACTCAAATAGGCGCTCCAGAGAATTTGATGGGAGATTAATGAATCGGCAAATTTCTTGAATGAGAACTAAATGGCTTTAGATGCACACTAATTGAAATCTGTGCATGTTGGAAACGGAACCGTCAGCGTTGGATGTAAAATTTCAGCCCGGATTCTCCGCAACCCATTTCATATTACCACTCGAGCACGATGCCTATTTCATGCTCATTGCTTCTATTTCATGTATTCGGAAGCAATTTAAAAGCATTTCAGTTTCCATCACCACAAATTCAATTTAATCCGATAGTTGGAGCATTGAAATGGAGATGAGCGAAGGACGTTCATGTCACATCCTATTCCACGAAAATTACAATGAAAGCCATGAGAGCATAACAACAGAGTCTTCCTGTGTGACTTTTTTTCGAAGAATGAATTGAACACCGGTCCCACTGCCCATGACAGATGTCGCGTACTCATTGCAATTCAGTAAAACTTCAAGGGTCTCTTGACGCTGTCTCCAATCCTCTGAATTTTGAGTTAGATTCGAAAATCCGACACCACTTAGGCATATTCCGCGCTCGCTGATGGGTGGAGTATCAGCTGACTCTCCATTGGTTTTCTGGCGCTGGGGGCGGGCCTCTCCACACCCCACTGCAGGCAGTAGGGCGTGGAGAGGCCGCCTCCCAGACGCTGACAACCAATGGAGAGTCAACTATTACTCCCCATTAGCGAGCGCGAAATGTGCCTTTGAACCTTTCGGCCCGAAAAGTTTTTTCTCACTGCTTATTATCTGTAAGCACATGAATATAGGAGCACATGAGCGGGCGCATTTCCGTCTATAAACTAAGAAACTGAATAAAGAGCGAACATCAGTAATTTTATAATGCTATACAATACTACAAAGCGTCGTAAGACATCATAACACTTGACAACTTCTCAACACCTAACAACACCTTGAAGGAATGTTGCACGGAGAATGAGTTTCTCTGTAACTCTTATATTATGCTGTATTCGCTTAATAAGGGCCGCATGCAATTTCACGCGAAAAAGTGTACGGCCTCACAAGTGGCGGCGGCGGAGGGGGCGAGGTTTCAGAATAAATGCTCATTTCGCCGTCCGCCGCTGTCAACAACGAAGAGTGGGACTGTTTAGGTGACTTTCTGCCTCTGCTATGCGTCTCCAACCGCAGCGGACGACTGAGCGGCTATTTGATCTACGGCTTCACCCCTCGGCCACCACTTTGGAAAGCTGCATCTTCGCCGGATTCTCAGTTCTTCTCGTGAAACTCTGCATGTAGTCCTTATTAAGCAAATACAACATAAATATGTGAGTCACAGGAAAAGTCATTCTTCGTGCATAGTCCCATTAATAATCATAGAACAGCCGACACCAGGCTTCTGAGGGCAGCGCGATTTATCGTTGCAATAGGACATAGATACTCGTAATGCAAACACAACCCGAATGAAACGGCGCGTGAAAAACCAAATTCGAAAGGCAGAATGGTGCGAAGCACCTATAGCAACAGAGAAAAAATGCTGTTGCTGTGTTACTGCTGATCTCCAAATTTAGATGTGGCAAGTTTCATCTTCGGGGATGAAGTTATTCGGTAGAGAACATTAGGCCACTCCAAGGCTAATCAATGCCAAAGGCTTCGCACCGCAAACTATGACAAAAGCAGAGCTCTAGAAGACGAGAGATGCTGACAAAACTTTGAAGACGTCTAAGACAACAGTAGCAGGGTCTACAGGCACGTGTATCTCGTGTTCTTTCCGAAGAACCTTTATTATTAAATAACCAACCATTTACACATCGCGGTAGGGGTTTGTACATATGTAGACAAATATTAGCATTTGTGCGGTATCGTTTTCAAGAGGTGCTTATCTAAAGTATTCCCAAACACGTTGAACTAACATGTTACCAGCCATTTCTATAGGTAGCTCTTACCTAAGTTTTAGGTGTGAATTCACAGCAACGTGAACGGATTAGAGCCAGAATTTGGAAGAACTGTGGACACTTAATTACAACAGAACGGAAGAACACTCAAGCAACTCACAACCACATCACAGGACGAGGATGTGAAGGAGACGTAGGTACAGGAAAAGGTAGGGAGCCAAAAGGTTAAAAATCATGTTGGTGCCAAAGAACTGACACAAACGGCAGCTATTGGTGAGATGGGAATAAGTCGAGCAAGCATATATTTTCGCCCGGAGCTTAGACAAACACGGCAAGAGAGGATTCTCTTAGATAAAATCCTTTTCAGATGTGCGGAGCTCACGTTTCATTCTCTCATTTATGCAATGAGACCTGAAAAGGAGCTTTGATATTCTACTCCCACCGTAAGCTTCAAAGGTTTAAAAATTGTTAAAACTGGCTCGCAAAACATTCGGACACTCGATTCCCTTCTCTAGTGTTTACTGAGGACTCTTCGAAATAATCCAGTAGTGACAAGTAGAAGGGCAATCTAACCCATTGGTAAGAGGCAACGTGCAATGGGAGATAGTGGGAAGGGGTCATCTCCTGGTGAGTGGGATTTCGCATCGGGATGCGCGACATGAGAGGCGAACAAGCTCGGGGCGCCGTTACATTATTGGGTCCCAGAGCTACTCCTTGATTTAGGCTGCGACGCTACTCGGCGTGACGCAACACCCTGACGGAACGGCGCACACATCGAGGCGGGAGCTGTCTAGGATAGGGCGGAGGTGGTGTAGAGACAAGTGGGGCACACCCCACTCACACTGTGGAGATCAAACACCACGCCAACGCCCTTGCAGGCCAACCAAGCCTTCCATCCCTCCGGGGCAGAGGAATCAGAAACGGACTCGTCTGGGATGATATATTAGGTTGTGCCAAAAGTCTTGTAGTATTTTTCCAAAAAAAACAGTAACTCTTGTTCACTTCGAGGCAGGTCCAGGCCGTTCAGGAATATGGTAGAACGTTCCCTAAGCTTTCTAGAAAAATATATATTGACCCACCAGATCCCGTGGAGAGAGCTACAATGCCCGTTGTCGATACCCACCCAACTCGCGGTGTCATCTAATGAGCGGTCTTGCGGCACCAAAACGACGGAAGCTTGCCACTCCATCAGCGCTGCATTGAGCAAGGGATGTGTGAGCTACGAGACCGTGCAACGCTGGCTCATCAGCTTCAGCAACGGCGAGATTGACATGAAAGACAAGCCACGCTTGGGACTGTGCTGGTTCTGGGACGCGGAAGGAATGCTTTTCCGCGAGGTGCTGGTACAAGGCGAGACAATAACAGCTGCCGTATGCACCCACCACCTCCAGCTCGCCGTTGCTGTTCGAGAAAAGTGCCGGAAAAGGTCCGCGGTCACCCTTTTTCAGAATTGACACAAACGGCAGCTATTGGTGACGACGCCCGCTCCCATTTCGCTCCCATTTCGCGAAAAGTACCCAGGCCAAGTCATAGGAGCTCGACTGGGATGTGCTGCCCCACCCGCCATACTCTCCAGACATTGCCCCTTCTGGCTATCACCTTACCCATCCTCTCGTCGTTGATTATGACTTGCTTGCGAAGGCGATCGCTGACTTCTTCGACTCTCAGAACCCAGAGTTCTGGGAGAAGGGAATCAACGATTTTCCTATAAAGTGGCAGAGGGTTGCCGATAACAATGGTCAATACGTTGTTGCCTAATTGTTATTTGTCGGACGAAAAAAAAATAAAAAGCGATGATCGAAAAAAATATTACAAGACTTTTGGAACAACCTAATATATTGGGTCACTCCGAGTAATGCCGTTTTTTTTAAAGAAGATTTTCCCTATAAAATAACAAATTGTGCAGCAAGTTATACATCACTCGGAAGATTTTTTCTGCTTTACAAAAAAACCTGCGTATTTTTCTGTACGTCATAATGTGGTCGATTTTCAGGGTGGTGAAGGGGTAGGTCCAGTTGACAAATCTGACTAAACTGGCATTTAATCAAAAACCTATAGTTAACTCTAAGAAAATCAACCAATCATCTGTCCCGTACTTAGACCCCGATCTCTTCTGAAAGTGTCACCGATTGACTGATCGAGAATTTCTTTTACTAAATTTCTTTTTCCGAAAGCACCCACGTTTATTCGAAATGAAAAATTTCCCTTTAACTTCTTTGTTAAGGATTGCTCTATGGACGATTCAGGAAGTTTTTTCTGCTCTATCGAATCATGCTTCAATACTGTTCCGGTTGCGAATTCAGATTGAGTTTTGAAACCGTGAAATGGGGGTCCAGCTGACATTATTTCACGACTATTTCTTCAACAGAAGGTTATGGAGTCCGGTCGATTACGATTCCTAGTCCCTATTCGCTACTTCCACTTGACAATTCGTCACTATTCAAGCGGACTGATTGAGAAAATTTCTTGTCCTAATTCGACGAAAATGTCAAAAATCACCGAGTTGTGGCAGAAAAGCCAAATTTGGAAACGCCACTTCCCAAGCAACCAAATGGTGGAATTATAAAAAGATCGAGCTAAGTAAGGGGCAAGTGATTGTGATTTCTCAGTAAGGAAATATAGTGTTTTAATTTATTGCTTGTGTGGTCTATTTTTCTCGACTGGACCAACCACTTCGCCAGCCTGAAAATCGGCCCTATTATGACGGGCAGAGAAACTAGGCATGTCACTTGTAGAGCAGAAAAATCTCTTCCGAATGATATATGACCTGCATAAAATTTGTAAATTAATGGGAAATTTTCTGTTGATGGTGACGAATAAACTGAATGAACGGGATCAACTAAAAGAACCCAGCAGATGGGACTGGGTAGTTTGCTGGACTGCATACGAAATAAAGAAAAGGAGTCACGAAAAACAACGAAGAGAGAAGTAGTAAGGAATAGCGACAGATGCCAACAACATGAATGCTGGACGGTGCCGCGCCAATTTCGCCAAATCAAAAAGCCTTGTTACTATCACTCACTCACGCTAGAATTTTCAAAATAAGCATTCTCTTTGGAGCTTTATGTACATATTTGCATACACAACGCTGGGTGAGTAGTGGATAGTGCGAAACAAAACTACTGCCTCACTTCGTTAAGATCTGATGTGCATTCTCACCATAGGAAGAAGCGCGTGAAGGAGAAAGATGGGCACCACACAGTGTGACCTGTAAAATTAGGTTGCTCAATAGAAGATAGCTGGAAAATATGCGCATTCGCAGGGTAAAAACTCTGAATGTATCTTGCCAAATCAGCTGCTTCCGATCGCCGGAATTCAGGAAGTTTCAAAATCTGCAGGCTGAATCGTAGCACTTATTGAAGAAATTGACCGCGAAAATGCATGAGACCGTGCTCGAGCAGGTATTCTGGATGAAGAAAAGCCGAAGCTTTGGCGATATCCATAACAAAACTACGAAGTAGCGAACAAGTTTCCCTTTCAAGTCTGTGTTCATCTGATGGCAGAAAGGGTGGTTCAGGAAGTTAACGATTGGCAACGAGCAAGAATGACGCGCGTCACCGTGAGACGATTTTTTTACTGCATTCCATTCCTTCCTATTGTGCAGGACTTCCAAATGGAACCTCTCTTTGCCGAAGACCAATTATGATCGTTAATCCCTTCTTTCTGAAACAGCACAAGACGGAGTCTAACGGTACAGTTATTGGCCATTATGGCCTTAAGTACTCGCAACTACTACTTGCAAGGCCCTTACAAAACCATGTGAATCAAAGACATGTCAGAAAAGCAGCAATATAAAGATCAATCCTAAAAAAACAGGAGAAAGTTGGAGCACAATGCGAGATATTGGTGAATCAGGAGGAAAAGATAGGCTCAGGAAACAGCTAGCAGAAATTACTCGTCAAGGAGCATTGTTAAAGTGGTTTCGAGGGTGACGCCGCCGAGAGCAAAATTGTTTGCGAGAGCATCGAATGATATCAAAGAGAATAGGAAGGAAGTCTTGGGAGCAGAGCAAAAAATGAAGAATTCAAAGAAAAAGAGCTCAGATCGAATTTCTCCCCACGAACTCGTAGGCCTCATTAGAACAGATGTACATTTTTGAGAAATCTTCACCGCCGTAACGAAACGATCTCGCCAACCCTTTCCGTGTGACGCAACACACTGTCATTGGGCCATCGACTACAGCGGTGAAACCGGTGAAGAACGGGAACATCACGTGCATTGCCTATTGACGCACAATCAGTTCGCTAGCATTCGCAGATTCGTTTCGTAGCAGATTCGTAGGAGCTTCCATTGAACGAGTGAAATTCGCTTCCGAGTTTACTCAGCCTAGCAAAACGTGTGTGTCCCCGCTATTGTTGGGCTTGTGTCAATAAGCTAACTCTGAAAACTGCTTCCGTAGGCCATTTTCGTGAGTCAGTCAAATTGTAAGATGGCAAGGTGTAAAAATGGAAGCCTTTACCGCTGCAATTTCAATGAATTTAAGCACTCAACATTCTGAGAAATCTGGCATAACGGCAAGATATTATCACCATCTTCAAAACCTCTTGAACGATCGCTTCCCTTGGAAGAATTCCATGAGAATTTCCCAAGTTCACTTCTCCAAGTCTTTCAGTGATTTTCGATGAGAGTGGTGAATTCTAGAAGTGGAAGTCGGCTTAAGATTTTTTATCGGAAACTTGGACATGAGTCGCTCGAGAAAAAACATCAACAAGTTAATTGTGCATGTTAATAAGTTATCAGTTGATTTAGCTCAGTAATCGTTTCTCAGCTTGACCTGTTTGTTCTCATCGCTTCTAGTAAGCCAGCTTTACGAACCATACCTTTGCATATCAGCTGCAAATAGAAAAGTAGCAAAACAAAATGATGTAGAAAGTGTTGTGGTGGCTCTATGGAAGCGTTTCCATATGCTGAGCAAGTTCCACACTAGTGATTATGCTCTTGCCATCAAGAGGAGGCCAACGACGCCACATAAAAAGAGTGCGATCGAGTGTGATGGATGTACTTGAGGGAACTTACAATTGGGAGAGCAATTCTCTCGTCGAGATGAGTGAACACGCGATGCGGCTCATTTACTGAATGTGGTCGACATTGTTTTCAATGATGAAATTAGTGCCAGACATTGAGTAAGGAAGTCCCGAGGGAGATAGACGAGAGAAGATGGATTCGCTTCAAGAGTCCGCAAACAAACCACTGGAGATGGAGATAGATGGAGAGGAAATCTGAAGTAGGGAATCGTTTCAGTGCTTGGAGGCGGAAGCTACTCCCTTGTTGTGCAATCTGCTGGTGTTGTTTACTGTGTTCCTGTCACTCACTCACACACATCCTGATTGAGATCACCCTCCGACTAAATCCGTCTACGATTAGAAGCCGGCTGAAAAGTGGTGGTAGTCTTTGCTGCACAAACCGAAAGGACAAAACGTTTACGAAAATGGAAAATGGAGTATTGCATCAAGATTCTAAGACAGCACCAAAAAATTATGTTAGCAGTAGGACCTTTGCGCTGCAGTGCGGGACGGGATTCCATCAACTACAGGCTCTAGACTAGGTAGACTGCAGATAATCCAGCTGTTGGAGGAGTCACAGAAGAGGTCTTTGTATTGGAGCACTCCATGACGTGCACAAGGGGTGCCACTGTTCGTGTCGGCCTCGAAGGACAGCCCCCGTAAGCCTGATTAACCAAGGGTGCGGTGGGGGAACAGAACCTAGTAAGTTCGCGGGGGGGGGGGGGCATCATCATCCTATCATCGGTATTGCCGCCTTGAAGAAGAGTACGACATCAGTAAAGGGGACCCCGAAACACAGAAGATTAGGTTTATCAGAGTGCAATCTAAAAAATGATTCAACAAACGTTTAGAGCACTACTACTTATTACTTCTACGCGCCACTTTCCCACATAGAACACACGGTAGGAGTCTTACAAAAGATATGTGGCAAAAAACTACCTATCACAGACGAAAGTTCTACCTACAGCGAAATTGCATTCTCAGATCACTGCTTGAGCAATGTTGGCCATAAGCTTGACTTCATAGCTCCCAAATAATCATATTAAAAAAGTGGCTGGTAATTCAAAAGGTAAGGTGTACAAAACAAAGTGGCCGGTAATTCAAAAGTGTACAAAACAACGAACAGGAGGTACCAAAGGGAAAATAATTGAGAAGAAATTCATGGAAACAAACACTTCTGCGTGATTTCTGATTGGAACGCAAAGTGTTTTCGTGAATTTCTTCTCAATAAAGTGGAGTAGAAGTGGATTAATGGTCGCTTTTGTTAGTTTCTCCTGCGGTACCCCTCGATCATTTTGTTTTATACACGTAACTAATCACAGACATTTTTCAAATACGATTATTTGCGTACTATGGAGCTGAGCCCACGAAAAATGTAATACTTCATAAATTTCTTTGGCACTATTAACCTAAAGCTACCCCACTGCCTCTTCTAGCGATGCGGTCAAAGAGGTGATTTTCGGAAAACTTTTCGATTTGACTGCAAACTTGTACCCAGGGATAATTCGACCCGTAGAACACAAATATGACATTCGTTTGACGCGAAACCGCTTGGCGCCCGCGCTATAGGCGCCATTTTGGCGCCGGCGCCTATGGCGCAGGCGCCGAGCAGTTTTTCTCAAAACGAATGACATATTCGTGTTCTACGGGTCTGAATACCCCTTGGGACAAATTTCGAGAGAGTTTGGTGATCCACCCCATTTTGACGCTGGCGCCTAGGGCGCAGGCGCCAAGCGTTTTCGCGCCAAACGAATGTCATATTCGTGTTCTACGGGTCAAATTACCCCCGGGTAGGAGGTCGCAGCTGAATCGAAAGGTTTTCCATAAATGACCTCTTTGACCGCATCGCTAGAAGAGGCAGTGGGGTAGCTTTGGGTCAGAAACGTCGCGTGGCCGTGTTCGGCACGCGACGGGATAATGCGAGCTATGCGCGCCGTATTGGATGGGTCTTGAAGCGATGACGGTGCTTTACGCCTCATTCTAGGCGGAATCGCTTCAGGAATCAACCAATACGGCGCGCATCGCTCGCACCATCCCGTCGCGTGCCGAACACGGTCACGTGACGTTTCTGTCCTAATGACATACACCCCAGAAACGACGCAGGCAACGAGACAAGGTAGCACAGGTGGAGACGCAGAGACACGCAGCCACGCCCTGTCGCTGGCACCGCAAAGTATAAGCGGCTTGTGGGAAGGGATTTGTTGCAAGTATTCCGGTGGTTAGTGTGGGCTCAGGTCACGCATGAGTGGGTTTACTTCACGAGACGATTGATTTACTACCATTTCCAAGATTTTGGCTACGCAGCTAGTCTACTTAGGCCAAAGATAAGGGCCGAAGAGTAAAGGGGGATTCTTGTGAAGTTAAATTTGTAATAAAGTTGGATATTTGTTACTCAAATGATTAGGTTAGGGTATTTTCCATTAGATACAGTTTCTTATTGAACGCAGATACGATCTATGTTGAAGGTGGGAGCTAGTTACTGTAACAGTCCATACAATGTTTCAGTCTCCCAAGAACGCTAACATCGTCGTTCTTTAGTGAATTACCCTCCACACAACCCCGGTGAACTGATCTCCTGGAACACTGGTCGGAACACTTGCACGCCACCCATAGGAAAGTGAGCATTGACAGACGAAATTCAAAGGCAGTACAGTAGTTATGGTCAAACGCTAGAGATATGGTGACTGCTAAAGAATGACTGTCAAAATGCTGTAATGCAGTCATCGAAGGATCCATTCAAAGTCGTGGATAAATTTTGGTCGTATATTCACTTACTATCACATCCGCGTACCACCAGACGAATTTAACCAAGCGATTCGAAAGATCAGAACAGTTGCGTGGGCACGGCTCAACAAACCTAAGTTACCCTGCTTGAGCTGATCCATCCATGTGACGTAATCTTTCCGTGGTGTAGTGCAGAAGGAGCTGAGTGGTGTCGCAGCCCATGAGCCATGTATCCAGGATCTAGCTAGGGCCAGATCGTGCCGATTAAAATCGTACGACTCTACTCCCCTCGCCCTGAAAGGCTTGACAGTAGAATCATCCAGTAATGAGCCGCCCATTAACTTGTTCTTCGAAGGATAAAGTGCAAGTGGAGAGATGAGGGTTAAGTTCCCGAAAATTGTTGGAAATCACTTATGTAGAGGGTAGAAATTTTAATTTCCGCCTTATCATTCTCTCAATCTTACAGACCAGAGCGTGCCACTATCTGATTGCTTGCACATACAATTGTTGCAGCATCAGCTCGGCCGCTCAACTTTCGCCAGTCATCGATGAAGCAAAACGGATCAAGTTAGATGTTGTCGGATTGAGTGAAACGAAGAAGAAGGAACCGCTTTCTTGTACGCTCAGTGCTAAGACATGAGTGTTTCTTGGACCGCGTAAGGCCTATTCAACATCCGGTGGCGTGAGTTTTGTCGTAGCACCTCAATTCCTCAATACAGTCAAGTTAGTGTTACCTTCCACGGGCATCGATTCGCAGTGCTTACCTCCTCACTCACAAGGAGAAGAGTGTTTCGATCATTACGCCACTACGGCACACAAAGGCGAGGAGGAGCAACGACTTCTACAATCAGCTAGCCGACCTCGTGCAGTCTCAAAGAACCAACTATGTCGCGTAAGCGGTGATTTCAATGCACGAATAGGGGCCCGCAAACCTGGAGAAGTTTTCGTCGGACCGCACTCAGCTGAGACGAGAAACGAAGCAGGAAAAAGGCTGCGAGTTTCTGCGAAGTCCACCATTTTTTCCATAGGAACAGTCAGTTCGTCAAAACCACGGATGAAAGTTGGACTTATCTTCCTCCCAATGCGGAGCATCATCATGAGCTCGACCATATTCTAGGCAATCGAATGGCCATAACGAATGTCTCTGTGGTCCCTTCTTTCAACACAGGAAGCGATCATCGGCTTTTACGAGCTTGCTTGCATTTTGAGCGTGGGCAGACACGCATGCGTCGAAACTGCTCAAGGCAACCACGTCGAAGTGAAGGCAGTTAGTAGGGATGATGACGAACGAACTATCCTAGCTGCTTGCTGATCTCAATAAAGACTACGATTCAGTCGTAAGCACTATTTCAGGCGTAGTGCGCGAAACTGGATGTCGATTTTGATTGGTGGGCTGTTCTCACTCCAGTTCCAGCGTCCGCCATTATCCCGCTCTGAGTGCACCGCCTTCGAGAAACGGGGTGAAAGAAGATGTCGTGGTTACTGATCACAGAGGGACACAGACGAAGCACAGAAAGGACTGCATTGTTCACAGTGCCAAACGGAATTCCCAACGTTGTGGTTCCTACCGATTTTCCAGTGAATAACTACAAAGGAAACCTGTAAGCCGCAGCAAAACTTTCTGCGTTCCTGAGATCCTGTTTGCTGAACAGTACAGACATGTGTTATTATGTTGTGGAGGTTCACTACCGCACAAAACATATAAGAAACCTGTGGAGACACAAACGACTACAAGTACTAGCAAAAGCAGTTGCGTGTGGGAAACGAGCAAATACCTCGCGATGGAATGGAATTAGTATCGTCAGTACCCATCGTCGGCTATTAAATGCTCTAATTGAATTCGAGTTGCGAGTGATTCAACGAGGCTCGAAAGAAGGGAAGGGAAGGCAGTCTATTTTCACACAGTTCAGCTTTTAGAAGATTAGGAGAAGTAGTAAATGGAAGGATTAGGAAATAATAGTGAAGGGAAAGCCGCTATTCGGGCAGATTCGAAGGATCATTTGTTTGTACATGGCTATTGAAATTCTGCTATTAGCAACATATTTATGTTGAATTTGCATAGTACGAGCTACACGCAAAATTTCACAATCATGACCGTCTTTCTTTGTGACGGGGGCTTGCATGATCCTTTGCGTCCTCAGTCGAATACAGACCTTGCTCCACATCCGTTTAAAGTCGCCAGAAATTTCTGCGGTTTGAACAAGATAGTAAAGAACTCGGAACTACTTTATTAGCGATCCCTAACTTGAATTGGGCTCTAACTCGCTGTTAGATCCAAATTTCCTCTTCCTAACTTTTTTGAGCTCGGCGTAAACACCATTACTATCATTATTTCCGAGCATGAATTTCGGTTTTTGAATTTTCTACAAGAGGCCAAATCCTTGCCGCGTGCTCTGCCAATGTGGAAATATTGGTAAGGCCTCATTGTCAGATGTAAGATGGGTCGACATTCTATACTCTTTCTATAAACTATATAAACTTGTGGTTCCCTTTCAGTGGTAGAAAGCCTGTCTTTACCGTGCTCGCCCTTTTGTGTGCCACGCGGGTTCTAAATTGTACGGTACCAGACAGTGTACCACTAATATTTATTATACACAGAATAATACAGAACACCAGAATCTTCCACGTACTCGTCCTTTATTGCGACGACACCAGAGGGACGAGTCCGCTATTGTAGGCAATCGTGAAGAAGAGGGGTCCAGTATTGAGACGAGGGACGACGATGAACAGGGATCCGATAGTGAGGAACGAAGAATCCTTAGCTTGAGCGATCGTCTTGCCACGGAGGAAAAAACCAGATCTCTACTCAGTCGCCGTCCTTTTATACGGTAACGGACGTCGGCAGCGTGGGCTTGAAATGTAACCATATCCCTGCAAGCATTTAAGATCAGCCTGTAGATAAAGAAATGGAGAAAGAAATATTGATTTACAGTAGAAAATTGAAAGCAAAGACAAATAAATAAACTTCTAACCATTTAGTGGCGTTAGCTACACCTCCATTCTACTGTAGGAGAGGAGCCATCGATCCTTCGCTTCCTCTTCCGTTTCCCCGCACTGCCTGTTCTTATTATTAGGTGTATGCAGAATAAATGGCCGTTTCATGATAAGCCTTTTTTCGGCGCGGTTTCACAGCTCGAGTCAACCTGAATATATCATCTTGTAAGCCAATCAGCCCTTTTCAATTTACACTTCCTTTGGTAGCGGCCTCTGGTAACAGGTTTTTTACAGGCTCTGAAATTTAGAATGGATAGGTACGGTTTTCGCATCATCCTGCTTCATGAGTCAAACTGGGTCATTTTGCGGCCGAAGCCACTTTGAACCTCAGCCGTGTGTGGGGCCAAGAGTCTCCTGCCGAAGGAACCGTGCGCCGTTGGTTTGCGAGGTTTGCTTATGAAGGCTTTGATCTTCAAGATGAGCCGCATCAAGGGTGCCCACTATTTGGTGGTGTTGCAAGGGCGTAATCCACTTTTGCCTGATGCAATCTGGTCAGACCATCACAGCAGAGTCCTATTGCCGCAGTTTGGTTCTGATGTATGAAAAGTTGCAAAAACTGTGACCGACGCTGACAAACAGAAGAGGTCCAATCCTGTTGCAGGATAACCCAAAACCCACACTTCGCAGGTCACCCGGCAAAAACTGATGCAATCAGGCATCGAGACTCTTCCTCAATCCCATTATTTCCCAGACCTATCCCTAACGGATTACCACTTTTTCCGGGTTCTCGATGCAAACCTGCGTCAGAAAAAATTCGCCGATACTATACAGGTTGAAAACGCCATTGTTGACATTATTAGTTCTTGCAATCAAGAATTTTATCATGATGGCATATTTTCTCTACCAGATCGTTGGCAAAGTTGTGCAGATTCGAATGGTTTTCATTTCGACAAATAAAGGTGTGTCTGAGCGAAGTTATGGCGTTTTGAAAAAGTGGTCTGTTTTGGCCATTTATTCTGCATACACCTAATAGAAGCGCATGAAGCAACTAAACTGCAATCAGTGCAATTTTTATGTGCGCTTTCTACCACTATCTGCTAGCCGGCTTTTCGGAGTGAAAGGTCCACGACGTTTATCGGCTGCTCTTCGGAAGCTGCAAATTTCCCAGTATACCCCGATGGACTCCTACCATCCTTTCACTTGTTCCACTTTTACAGTTCATGCTTTTTCTTCTCGAAGAGATGACCCTTGTCATCCTAGCAGAGACCGGTACGTTTGTGTTTTTACTAATGGATTTCGCTAAGATTTTGGCGGGTTTACCCTACCGAGGGAAAGCGGGGACATTTCATAGAACGCATCTTGATTATTCGGCAGTCGGGAGGCATGTTAGTGACATAATCAATCATGCATAGTCATGTCAATGCTTCACGTTTAACAAACTTCACACGTCGGGATTCATAGGTGCTCGATATCATGGATTAATCCCCCACACGTCAGCACAGCACACGGTTTGACCCTCAGCCAAAGAGCGGGTGGCTTCAAAAATACGAGGCACTGGTGGGAGCCCATTGATTGTTTTGCATGGCCCTTCAGAGCACGTATGTCAACGAGGTGACATGTCAGCCTCACAGCTCTTGCGGCTGCTCGTCTATCGATGTGTTGTGTGCGGTTTCGCGTTGAATTGGGAGCAGCTGGCGCGGGGCCCTCGTCCGATCGATACGTGTTGTTGGGTGCCGGCCAAGTTCTCGCGCCGCGGTCGTCGCATCGGGTGCAGTTGTTCTCGCGTCCTTTCTATGAATCGGCTCCGTTTCGGCTAATCCTGGATGATTCCTTCATGCTTTCATCAGTTTCATAGAATCGAGTGAGGCACTTCCCATTCGTAAGTTTCTAGTGGTCGCGCCTTTAATTGATCAGCCTTTCTACAGCATGATTGACTTTTCGCGGCTTTTTTCCTGCTGAGACTGGACACTAGCGAGTCGTCACCTGGTATGAGCTCAAACTCCTACTTGAGCTCGTTCTGGTGACTATAAATACAGTCTCCTTGATTATTATCTCGAACGGAGACTAATGAGCCTAGAGCGTTTTTGCAAACTTTGCTTTAGTTCAGCAAGCTCAAGAATCCTCTGCGTAGTTATGCCAAGTTAGTCTGCTGATGAGGGTAGTTTTTGTTAAAAGTGGAACGTCATGGGAAGTGATTATTGATTTGTCATCGATAGTACTATCTCGTCGTGGGTTGCCTCGATAGTTCTAGGCGACATTTTCAGTTCTAACAGGTGGAAAAGACTAATATATGAGGAAACTGTCACGTAGTTGAAATTCAGCTGCAAATTCGTGTGACAAATTGTAAAATAAATCTTTTGCCTCAGGAAAGGATTATAGCAATAAAACATATTGCAACTATGCAATCCGGCAACAGTTAAAATTGTAGAGGTCAAAAAGGGCAGTCGTACTGAGACGGCTATTTTCCTCGACACCTGGCGGTGCCATAGGGCTTCATCCCATTCTAGGCCTAATGTTTGGTAGAATCCCCGCCATCTGACTCGTATGCTATCTTTTATTTTTCTTCGCATCGCTTCCCGCCTTTATTGACTTGTCCTGGAGTTCTAGATTGTTCTTTTAAATGCATTGGTTCTAAATCCTCCGTATCCCCATGTTCGCATTTTGTCCTGTACTATCAAGACGAAAACTAGGAGCCAATCCAATTATCCAGTGTATTTTAATCTTGTGAGGTTGATAGTTGAAGTTTGGTCACGACTTTCAGTCACATCCTGATGTATTCTCCAGCCAGTGTAAGGTTCTATTCCAAATGAAATTTGTTACTTAATTACACTACATGATGCTTCCCTTTCATGTGACGGAATGAGCCATTTTCATTTTCCGCTATTTCTGTTTGTGCTTTTCGCGTCCTGGTTATTGTCTCACTCGCTGCACGATTTTGTGTGGAAACCAATCCCTGCCGAGAGTAAGATGCTGTGATTATGGGGTAGGGTAGAAGTGGTCCACCATCGCGGTGCTCCACCCCTTCCACACCTCCTGACTCATAGTTTTAGGCCAAACCCGGTCCTTGTCGACCGCCCCCATTCCCAGCTAGTGCTTGTTCGGTGATGTTATAGTGAAGTACTTCCCGCATGCACTCTCCAAGGCTGAGCATGCAACAGAAGTGGTCGTTAGAACCGTTAGAACATTATAAACACCGTCAGTATTAGTGCGCGGAGTGAAAAACTCTTGGAAATTTTTCGTTCACTTTTTGACCCACAGTGCATGGGGCTTGGTACTCAACAATCCGGAATGGCGAATCTCGATCTTGCTAACTTTTTGGTTCCTTGTCTAATATGGGCGATGCTTACAGGGGAGATCTTTCAGATCATTGCGCGGTCTTTGAAAACGGTTTTTTCGGTACCTGCATGAATAACTGGCTTCCATTTCTACTGAGCGGCCCTACAAGTGCTAAAAAAAGAGTGGAGAAAATTCTTAATGAAAGGACCATTTAACCCTCTTATTGAAACGCATACTCTTTGAAACTTTGAGCGTGCAGCCAAAAGTATCTTTCTATTTCACTCCCAAGAAAGCCAGATGCGGAGGGAATAAAATCCCATCAACATCACATAGTAAAAGTGCATAGCAATCTTACAACCGTTCAACGATGCGCGGATGGTGAAGTGACCTTATGATCTACGGATACGACGATGGACTCGAAAACAGACGAGTTGCATCATTCACGATTCGAGTCCTGGCACTGACAGACTTTTGCATTTTTCTTTGCCTTCACAATATGACGTTAAGGTCAAACGACCATGATTTTCACAGCGTGCCAGGTTGACTCCTATTTACGACTTTTCGGTGAATTTGGTGATCTGATCTCTTTGGATTTGTATGGGCCCGTAGTGCTCCAAATTCGCGATCCCGCACAAAAGTGCTCCACTTTCTCTAAATTAGGCTCAAACTTCGGGTTCGGATAGAAAGGTGTGCTCAAGGGTAGTTTGACTCCTTAAATACGATGTGGCACTTCCGTGCTATCGCGCATTTCAAGCGGTACGGGCCCCCTACGTGTCCAGAAAATTCGAATCACCAAATGTACCAAAACTCGTAATCAGAGTCAGTCTGGCACACTGACACTGTCAAAGAAAATCGTAGTCATTTGGCAGAAACAGACATATTTGAAGATGAAAAAGTGAAAGCAACAAACGCTAAGGGTTGCAGATTTCAAGATCTGAACCAAAAACCTATGGGTGACAATTGGGACACACGGTCAGGCCTACTGGGTCACGCGATGACCATTCACATCCCTTAACTCGTTCTCTGTAACTGCTTGCTCTAGAGACAACAATGGAACAAACTTTCAAGGAGAATAGGATTTATATGAACAAATTGTTTGAGTAATTTATGTCACAGGGCAAAGGCCACAGGCGTCCCAACCTGCACTCATCGCCCGTCGTGTCGAGTAGGTCATCTGGTCGCTGCACCATCCGCGCATCTGTGATCGGTTATGAATCTGCTGCGCACCTTGAATACATTGTGTAATAACATTTTATTTCGCACCGCATTTGGGCTTGTTTTGGAAGTCAAAGAAGGACATCCTTGGATCTGCACACGCTCAAAGCTACAAAGAGTATGCGGCACAATAAGTGGGTTAATATCGCCCTTTAGAATTCACTCTTTTATTAACATTTGTAGGGCCGCCTAGCAGAAATGGACGTCAGTCATATATTTCATGTAGTACCCCCATACCATGGGAAAAACCGCTTTCAAAACGCGCGCCATGACACGATGTACACCCTTTAAGCAACGCCCCTAAGGCTTCAGATAACGAGACAGTACTGCATACTTCTTTTCTTGTTCAGAGTTGTACTATGATTATTTATGATTAGTTGTTATAGATTATTTGATCTTTTCAATAAGAACATGTCAGTGAAATATCAGAGTTGGCTGGTGAAAACCTGAGAAAAACGTGAATCGTGGGATTCCTCAGTCGTAGTGAACAACGCTCAACTTAGGTGGTTTGGTACTGAATTTTTCCGCTGCGCACGTTTCAAGTATCTGGCCTACAGCGCTGAGCTGCATCTGCTAAATCAAGAGTATCGGATGTACCCTGTACAGTATCCTATTCTGCGGAATTTTTTTATTTTACTATTTGTCACTCAAATTGATCGTTTGTTAACACCAGCTGCAATTCACCCCATGAACATTCTACCAGAAACAGGGGGCACTTCCTCTTCTATCTCTTACAGTTAGTCTCCCTGGGGTGTTTCGTGCTCTGGCGCCCAACAGCTGTGTATCTAATTTTTCGAACGTCGCTACCTTCTGAGACCCGGTGCCGATGCGGTCGATGCAACTGACTGCGAATTTTTTCGGAACCGACGGTGCTGAGTAATCGATTAAATTCACATCTAGATAGCTTATTCGCTTGACTTCATCGTTAGTAAGAAGCCAGAAATGAATTTTCTCAGTTTTTTTTCCACTTAAACTTCAGAGTTATGGGCACGAAAACCCCAGAAATACTGGATAAATTTGATAATACCAAATTGAACAAATTGAAAAATTATTTGCATAAGTCTTTTTGCCGTGATTTTCCCCATACTACGTTAGCGCTGCCATTCTGTGAAGATAGTGATAACTGCTTAGCGTAATTAGTGATCCACAGAATAACATTTCTCATTGTTACACAGGGTTTGATCACCCGGAAAACACCGCTAGTGGCTACTCATGCCGACATTGCGATTCTGCGACCCGCAGAGTCGCAAGTGCCATCTTACGCGCTCCCATTTGAACGCCTTATTTTTCCTTAATGCTGGTCTCTTGGTGGTGGTCTTCGTGGTCTAGACCGCGTGCAGACTTCGCGATTTTGCGGCGTCGCACTTTCTTTACGCGATACTATGACCTTGAGATTGTGAATACCGTAACTTCGCGTGCAGAGCCACGACACAGCAAAATCTCAAATCCTGACGGCGGCATTACCTCTCACGGCCCCTAAGCGGTAAAAGTAGCCGAGAAAGTAGGACACTCAGTATAAGTGCGCATAACAACACATGCGATTCTGACTCTGCGACCCGCAGAGTCGCATATTAATACACTATCGACATTATTTTCACCTAGGCCTATTATAAGAAATGAACCGCTTTTTTCTTATACTAAAGCTTAGGCGGAAACATACGCCTAGATGTGCAGATTGATCCATCAAAGATCCCTCCACGATGCTTAGATGTGCGACTTTAGATGAGATTCAGCCGAACTGCTAGATGACTGCAAACTTGTCCGCATGGTACACCTTCAGCCCCCATAAACATAACGGCAATGTTTATTTTCGTTGAAGAGAAGTTTTTCTGTAAAAGCATCTCGATCGCTTAATCAGGCCCCGACAAGTGTATCCTTTTTAAGGGATTGCAATACGCAGTTTTAGACTTTCTTGTATGTAAACAATTCCTTTTGTTTATTGTTACATGGATCCCACTTCAGATGCTCGGCAGACTAATCAACGAGTTTCTTTGCACCGCTTGACGTATTGCCGTGGCTTTTAAGCAGTAGAAATTGCAGATTTTTTCTTTGAATATTTTTTTTTGTCTCAAGATAATCCGAGGTTAGGCTGTCGTCGAACTTCGCGATTTTGTGGCGTCACGGCTCTGAAGTTGGGGCAGTGCAAGATTTCAGGTCGCAGTATCGCATACGGAGCTGCGACACCGCAAAATCGCGAAGTTGACGGCAGCCGTGAAAATCGTAATCATACTACATTCTATGCTTTTTTCATAGTCAGGTGAATTTCTAGTTAGTAACTGCACCTCAGTAGTTTCCAGAGCTTTCTTACTTCTTGTTTATAGGTAATGGGAAACATCAAAGAGTCCATTCAACTTTCTGTTGTGTAGCCATAGCCGAATAAGTTGTGAAGTGCACGTTTTATCGTGAGCTGTCCGGGACAGTTATTGGATTTTCATCCACCAGTCATGTGGCAAAGAACGTTTTTGAGCATTTGAGTGTGGAGCGAAATCATTATTTAGCCACAGTTAGTGGCAAGTCAGAATTTATTAGATCAAGATTCAAGCCAATCCTTGCTCACGCTCTTTTTGGAAGGGAGCTTAAAAAGTGAGTGACGTTTTTTTTTTTGTTGAAATGACGCATCAAGAGAATCATTATCCAGCCACAGTATAGAGGCTAGTCAGAATTTATTATATCAAGTTCCAGGCCACTCCTGCTCACGCTTTTTTTGGAAGGGAGCTGAAGAAGTGAATGACGTTTTCTGTTAGAATGAGGCTTCAAGAGGAGAGGAGAGTGTAGCAAAAGAAAAGGAAACATCGGAACCGTCCTGTCACTCTGTGTACCTGTGGACTAAAGCTTTTTGAAACGGTGGGGGTCTCGGGCTGTTTGTCTGAACATTTGAAACGACATCCTGGGAGACATGATTTTTTATCTTCGAGGCTTTCTTTTCAAATAATTCTTGTTATGCGCTGTAGTAGGTGAAACCCGTAATGGTGTCACCTTGTGGGGAGCTTTTTGGGGCGGGAAAAATGAAGTTCGACTGGAAGTGTTGTTCTCACGTCTTCGGTCATATTGACGTAATCTTTCGTCCATCTCCCCCTAAAACTTCTTTTGAGCGGGCAAGGCGGAAGCTCTGTCCGAGATCTTGAAGCTGGTAAAATATCCCTTGAGCCATATCTTTTTACAGTTTTAATAGTGGAGTAATCCTCTCAATGACCATGTGGTTGTGTATTTGTAATTTCTTTTACAAAGAAAGCAACGTTACCGTTGTCCTTCACATTGCTCTTTTTCAAAGTGTGTGAACCCGTCAGAAATCTGCAGTATCTCACGTCCTCATGGTTTTTTCATGATAATCTTATTTTTTGTGCACGTAACAATGAGTAACAGATAAGGGAACATCAAATGACTCTCCTTTTAGTTATTTCGTAATAATATTCGTTCTTATTTGGGCTCTCGCGGCACTTGAAATTGTAAGTTCTCTGATTATTACCAGTGAAATGGTTTAGGTATGGCTTTGGCCGGTCCCACCTCTGTGGAGGTTGGGAGATCACCATCCAGCTCATCCGCTAGCTCGATACCAACAATGACTGAGGATAAGCTGAAACTGGTTAGCCCTTGTTCTCATTTCTTTTGATTGTGTAATGGTTCCCACTTATGAATTTCATACAAGCAACCCGTTTTCACACTATTCAGGTTAGTTTTATTGGTGGAGAAACGATAACTTTCGATTGGAAGCCAGGAGATCCTCAAAGGAATGCTGAATTAGTTTCGATTCTGTTTGAGGTTATCGGGTAGGATGCCATTTTTATCTTTAACAGCCCCATCGAAAATGGGCGAAGAATTTCTTGGCTGTTTTTCCCGTCGTGCTCAGAAGTGCTGTTAGAGAAGACGTTAGCATAATTCTAACGAAATTAGGTTCCGGCAGAACTAATACAAGCTAGACCTTCATTCATTGATTGACTTTGGTTTGATATTGAGAGTTTTTTCAAAAATGCTTCTTTCATGTTTGTGCTCATCTGTGGTACACAAAAACGAGGTGGTTTTGCCAGCGCGACAATAGAAAAGCTAAGAAAGGCGTTTTCAGAGAGTGCAATCTCAACTAACCCATTCTGTCATTTGTAATTTTTCAGCTTGACATGTTGTGAAAGTTTTGTTGAACGTAATACGAAATCAAGTGTGAGAGGAGCAATTTTTATACCAAGTATTCAATAGCAGTGAACTCTATTAGACATATCTGCGCAGCTCTAGTGGTGGATGTCACCGAGGAAAGTGATCGTAGTTCCTTTTTAGGGAGAAATATTTTGCACTTCTTTTTTTCTCGCATATCAAACGCGGCATTCGCGATGCCTGCTGAAGGGAAATACCCTTTTCGTTTGCATTCTACCATTTCGTGTTTTTTTTTTGTCACGGCATATCTTACGTTTATAACCAAGCGGCAGTTAACCAGAAATCCATCCGTGTTGGATAAATTCCGCTGGAGCTCAGCACAGAGGGGTTATTTGGGGTGATGTGGCATCCGTTTTTGACGTTGACGACAATTTAGTGCAATTGCACCGAATTGGTGCAACAGCTTTCTTTATCAGTTTCGTTCAAAATGGTCACGTAGAGGTTATTTAGAGTGCTGATAACGAGCATAATATTGCTTCCTGGTGCGGAGGCCGTTTGGATCGAGGTGATGCCTGCCTTGTTTATTTGTACTGTAATGCTGCTACTGTAGCAGGACAGCGTCATCTTCCCGCTGTTGTCTTTCATCTGATACTATCCTACGATCATAATTCTGCACATTTAAGCTATAATTCCGTCTATGCTTTAGTGAAGAAGGAAAGGTTCCTTTTCTTCTCAAGGTTTAGGCAAAAGTTGCGTAAGCAGTGTGGTGCCTCCACAATGTTGTTAGCATTGCGCAATGGCAATGACGACGCCAGCGCGCCTCAAACCGATGCCATATTTGTAATCAGCACACCATGTAACCCTCATAAGCCAGGTTTCAGCAATTTTCCTGCAATTGCATCAGGTTGGCGCCAACATCAAAAATAGAAGTCATGTTCGTGATCAGCATTCCAGAGAACCCTTGGAGGCGAAATTTTAGCGAAAATTTTTTTGCGTAATCGCAGTGTGTGAGGTAGTGACCGTTGAACTCGCCGCACCTGAAAGCCGCGTTGATTTTGTGCCTGCTTCTGCTGTCAGTATACATTCGTATTCAGCACTGTGTGTGGATTGAACGTCATTTTTTGAAGAATACCTATTTTCATTCGAGCCAAATTGCATTTTTCCAGCTTCTAGCATAATTTCGCAGTCACTTAATATTGTATCAGCTTCCTCCATACTGTTGTAGGCTATGCATCAAGCGCCTCCCATGTGCTCTTCCGAGTATATTACATCACTTGGATAATGGGTCCGCTACTTTCAACAATGTCGATAAAACTAATATAGAAGAAGTCCGGGCTGTAATAGAGGATTTCAACAAAGTAGCAGCTCCGTATGCTAAACTGGTTGGTGATGTTCTCTTTTCTCACTTAGCGTACTTGTCAATTCACCGTATCCGTTGCAGTGGAAGGGGCAAACAAATCCAGCCTTTGAATCGTGGAGCCAAGACAGAGCTGACGTCGATTTACTCACTATTATTTGCACTCTCTCCTTTAGCAGGTAAGTGTAAATCCTGGCTTGAATGTTGACAGAGGTGATATAAACCGTGGAAATTTAGTACAACATTTGAAAAACTACGTTATCTTATCAATCAGTTTCGCTTTCGTCGAACCCAGGAAGTCAATGAGTTGGCGGATTGTATAATTTGGTTCCCTTTCATGATACGGCAATGCAATTTCATGTGTTTGCAAAAATTTTGCGAAAGAGCCGCGACCATGTGCTTACTCTGAGTCTAAGGTTCCTGATAACCTTATGGTTGTGTGAAGTTCGTGTTGTCCTTGAAGTCTCTAAGTCAATCCAATAGCAGTTTTCCTATCACGTCTTTAGCGTGTTTCTGTACTTTTTATTATGCCATCAGAGCCAGGCCCCAAGCGATCTCCTGCATTTGTTCATGACACTTTTCTTGCTTGAATCAAGGGTAAAGTTTAGCTGATGCTTTTTTAGGTCGATCCATAAGTTCTGGACCACCTTTACCGGTTTTTTTTTGTTTTTCATCCTTATATTTATTCAGCATATATGCCCCATTATTATCTACTACATGTTGCCAGCGCACAGAGGTTGTTCGATTCCCGTCTTGTGGAACCCTAAAGGTTTTTGGTCGAAGGAAAGTTGAATGTGTTTTTTGATGAACATCTTCGCTAATGTAGGATTCCCCCTCAAAAAGTTAGTGAGAGAGTGGAATAGGTGGTAATCCGTTGGAGCGAGATCAGGGCTATAAGGTGGATGGGAGAGAAGTGTCCATTTTTCCGAGTTTCATTCGCAACGTGTGGTCGAGAGTTGTCATGAAGAAAGTAAACGCGATCTGTTTTCCTATTAGATGGTAGGCGAGGCAGTCAAGCTGTTGACAGTATAGTTGAGCATTAACTGTAGTAAGTAGGTAGGAGCTCCTACTGAGCAGCTCCTCGTGCATTCCACCAGCAGCGCGAAAGGACCTTCTTTGATGTGGTTGATTCCACTTTTGGTGTCGGTTTTCATGGATCCTTGGGGCTCAGCCATTGCCCCTTGTGGGACTGGTTAACACACAGTACCCATTTCTTATCGCCAGTAACTGAGTTTGATAACCAATCGAAAGTGCGATGGCAAGTTAGGAGGAACATTGGTGTGTCGAACTGCATCTGGAGCTGTTGGGAGTTCAGCAGATATGGATCCAAATTCCATATATCAAGATCTCCCCGACTTCGTGAGCGTGCCTCAATACTGTCGCCTTATTGCAGAGGCAGAGCAGCGGCTAGTCTGTCTCGGATTTTCTTCTGCAGCATCTGGTAAGGCGTCGGCATTGAAGTCCAGGCGCCCAATACGTGTCATCTCCGAGTGAAAAGATGCCACCGCTGGATCGGTGGTACTAGCGATGAACCGTGGTTCCAGAGACGTTGTCTTCGCTCATTGTATGGTTAATCCTTTGAACGTCTTGGCGTTCAGACGAACTCAGGCGGTACTCATGCAAAATGAGGGCTCTGAGGGCTTTTCGGGAAGTTGGCGTAATAGTCATGCTTGTAGCGAGAAATTGATCTGAGTGGCTCATCTGAATAGCTATAGTCGGCTCTTTGTAACCATTCATGTTGCAGAATTCTAGGATTTTTCTTAAAATCTTTGCAAAACTCCATGTAAAGTGGCCCGGAACTTGTTGACCGACCTGGTAGAAAGCGTTCCTTTGGCCGCACTCTGTGTGAGGCCCATCCTTTTCTTTTCTGTTTCTTTGCCGCCTAAACAAGCTATCTTTTGAATAGCCTTGTACCCTGTGGCCGTCAGACTTTGCAATCTTGCGATTTTCCGTCGCACTTCCGCTCGCGATGTGCGACCTTGAAATCTTGCATTGCGTAGTTGCGTGCGGAGCCGTGACGCCCCAAATCGCGAAGTATGACGACGGTCTTCCCGCTTGCAATAATATCAATCCAACAACAAAAATATTTAGGAAATATAGCACAGTCAAGCGAGAGTCTATATGACAACGCATGCGATTTTGCGGATGGCAAAATACATTACATTTCGGAAGGACACATTCTTAATCTTCAATCGGACTGCAAACTGACTGCAAACCGATCCCGATGGGCCTTAGAGTAACTGCTTTAATTTCAGAGCAGTATCGAATCCTCAGCTGTTGAACAATCATTATGCTCCTTTTAGCAGTGGGGTGAGTGCTCTTTTGATGAACATGTTTTGTATTCTAACTATTAGCTCATTCTCAGGTGTATGGAGAAACGTCTTATGAACAGATGCAAATGATCATTGATCAAACGATTTTCCGTGATTCTGATGTTTTTTTGGACTTAGGCTGTGGAGTTGGGCAGTTAGTGATGTATGTTGCCGGAGGGACCAAGGTAGTTGTCCAGTCACTTTACATTTCGTTGCATTTCTGTATCAACGTAAAAGTAATCCAGGTGAAAAAATCTGTTGGAATTGAAATCAATGACTTGCCAGCGAAATATGGAGCTGCAATGAGTGAAGATTTTTCTAAGTAAGCATCTGCTCTTTTGTTATTGTCTGCATTTTGCTTAATATACTATGCTGCTTCTTCAGGTGGATGAAGTGGTGGAAGAAAAAGTGCCGTCCGTTCCAATTAATACACGGTGATATGCTGGACGAACAATACAGAAATTTGATCACACAGGTAGTACCTTTACGAGCTGATTTCCTTCTATCACTTTCACTTTATTGCATATGTTCACTGGTGAGAATTTCTCCTTTTTTTACACTTCTTGCGTGTAAATGGATTGTATTACCTGTTCGCTTTCACAACTCTTCTAATATCTATCCTTTATCTTCAGCATATTTTACACGGACATGCTTCGAGCGAAGAGACATTTTCTTGTATTTTTTGAACTGTCTTTGCGTAGATATTTTGATCTCTGGAAATATTACATAGGTTTCCATTCCATTTCTCCCGTGATGACATCACGTATGTATCACGTTAGCAAAAGTGAAGCGAGTAGCTAGTAAGTATAGCTTTCCTTGAGTGAAAAGTGCAATTGAGTCGTGTTATAACTCCCTGAAGACGAAGTAGCGAAAACCGCCAAAATTTTTCTTACAATTCAGCGGTATTTACTATGGTTAGCGCTTATATGCATACCAGTTGGCTGGCGCACATTAGTGCGCGATCCATGGCGATGTTGTGCAAAATGGGTTTGACCAGCTCGACCACAATTGTGTATAGAATTGAGCGGAAATTTCCTTTCCTCTGCTCCCAGAGCCACTGGATTGGAAAAAAAGTAAAGAAGATGGCGTGATAAAAAAGCATTTTGGTATTGATATACTTCAGTCATTCTGCTCGATCGACATGAATCGCGCGCAGTAGTGTGCGCCAGCCAACTGGTTTAGGTCATCATTGGAGGTTTGCATAGTTTGGAGACCGATAGTTTTGTATTCAATTGCATCGATTGGTAACAAATTGTTCACTTGCTAAGCATCTAATTCCTACACATTAATGGTAGATCTATATCCCGCTCATCGATGTTCATCGTTTTCGTAAACATATTCACTACTTTGAATTTGCATAGTCTAGCGGTCGATACCCACTGTCTGCCAGTACCACATTAGAAAATGATTCTGAGTGAACCGCTTGCCCTGCTATCACAATTATAGGTTGTATCATGATTATCAATGTAGATCGCAGTATGAAGAAAAGTTCACCATTTTCTGGAACGCCAGGCAATTCAGCGGTCGATACATCGGCCAGTGATATCAGAACATGAACAAAATATGTACACCCAATGGCACTGAGCATCAGACGCTTCTGCTAAAGCGGTCGTATAGTAGTAGCGAGCGATTTAAGGGATTTCATCCCATCCAATTCCTACCGGTTCTTATCAGCCACTATAAGCCGTTATCAGTTTCATCGAGGCCCCTGTACCCAGCGATACCATTGAGGTCCTCGTACCCTACAATACCTGCAAATGTGAACATTCCACTGTTAGTCGTAAAAGCAAACCGGCATTGGGGACATTTTCCTTCTCATGCTCCTAATCGAATCTTATCAACCATTATCAGTTAGGATAACCCACTATCAATGTTCCCGTCCCACCCTGCTGAACACCCATGAGTGTCAGCGCTCTTGGATCAATGCGAAAGGCGAAACGAATTTGACGACATTTGCCTTCTCATGCTCCTTATCTGATCTTACCAACCATTATCAATTCGGATCACCCACCATTAATGACCCTGGCCCACCCCGCTAAACATACATGAGTGTTGACGCTCCAGAATCAATGCGGAAAGCGAAACGGATTCGACGACTCTAGCCATTTCACGCTGCTTATCGTAACTTATCAGCCGTTATCAGTGCAGGTCACCCACCATTAATGTTGCCACCCCATCCCGCAAAATACCTAGGGTGTCAACGCTCTAAGATCAACCCGAAAGGCGAAACGACTTTGGTGACATTCGCCTTTTGAGGCTCCTTATCAGCGCGTATCAGCTGCTATCACTTTCGATCCACCACCACCTAGGTCCTCTTACCACCTCTTTATCATTTGTAAAATTCAGCGTCCCATCTTTGCTGCGACGTGAGATACGAATTTCGTGACAAACAGACGGACATACACACATGCTCAGACATACTAAGCGAATTATGACTCACCTGAGTATGTTCAGTTTCTAGAGTTTCCGAATCAATCCATCGCATATCTGCTTATTTTATGGTTACGATCTTCATCATTGTATTTTGTTTCGTCTCACATGATTATGCCATATGATTTTGAAAACTGATTTTCAGGAGGCTACTATTATATTTATCAACAACTACGCTTTTGAACCGAGCTTGGATCTGCACATTAAGAACATGCTAGCAGACTGTCATGTTGGCACACGTATCATTTCTACTAAAGCTTACGCAACCGGCACGAAGCGAGTCAATATGCGAAATCTTGGAGGTTGGTGGAGTCTTTTCGCTGAGATGTTTGCAGGGTGGGGGTCGATTGGTCGGATTCCCGCTTCGCGGCGTCGCGCTCGCGGCACCGTCAGTACGAGTCGTTTGGAATTCCGCTCAAGACGCAATGGCCTGGCACCGTGAAGGACCTTTGAAGATTGCACCTATTTTTAGCAATATGTTGTGAATTACAATTTCGTAAGACTGCAATATGAGCTCTCCATCGTCCTTCAAAGCTAATAAAGGCATAGCTATTACTGCTCTATTGTACTTGAGATTGCTATGTTATCTTGATAGGTTTCGTCATCTCTTAATGCTCCTGAACAAGCTTCTATGGATCACTCACTGCAGAATGAGAGAGAACAATAACATTCAAATTACCTTCAGTATCTCAGTTCTCTCAGAAAGTTCATAGGAAATTTCAGTTCAGTTCATAAGAACAAAAGCAAATGGCCGCCCGCGCTGGATTAGGTGCAATCTTCAAAGATCTTTTACGGTACCAGCCCATTGCGTCTTGAGCGGAATTCCAAACGAGTCGCACTCGCCGCGCCGTTCGCTGTGGGCGGTCGCGCGAAGATTTGACCAATCGACCCCCACCCATGTTTGCGTAGATTATAGCGTGTCCCATATCTTCTAACCATAACATTGAGGGCTCCAAAACCTTGCAGATGTTGAATCTATAATGGAGGTCACTCAACTAAAGACGGTGAAGCAGCCAACCTCGTGGACTCCAAATACCGTGCCGTACTACCTACACACCGTGACGCACAACAAGGTTGGTTTTGATTTGTTGTGCTGCTGGGCAGAATCTTAAGAATGCACCGAACGAGTTCGAAAAAGGCTATTTTAATCACAAGGTTATTTCTTGTGGGTATTTCCATGTCCGAATGGATATTCATCTGATATCCCATCTACGTATTCCTCTCATGAAGCGGTTATGCTTTGGATTTCTATACTTTTCTGTTACGTCGACTATTTCGGCTTCCTGTTCATCAATTCCTGTCCTTAAAATCTCGTCTTCCACCTGATTTTTTGGTTTCATTAGTATTTCGTGGAGCTTTGATGAACGTACTACGGCCTTCAACCAGAGCGTTGCAATTTTTTCTCTTCGTAGTATTTTGGTAACCATATTCTGCGCACCGCAACTTCAGCTTCTGAGAGAACGACGGGAAATCAAAATTTTGTGAGTTATCAGTATTATCAGGCTGTCCGGAACGTTCTCAGGGTTTCGTACCACATTTGCTGATTAAAGACTCATTCTCGCTTGCGTTTTTGTAGTACATCTTGAAGAAAATTTTCTGCGCTATCTGATGGTGTAATTGCCGTTTCATCATCCTTACCATATATGATCGGCTTAGCTGTCTGTCTGTCTGCCTGTACGCTGAAAATTTGATAGTTATCTAATATAATCTAATTCAGTTCCAAAACGGCCCAGACGTAGGGGGAAGTTGGGATAAGGTTGGTGACACGATTCTACGGAACCTGTAAGGGCGACGGGCGGAGCGTAACTCGAATATATTGGGTCATTCCATAAGTAATGTCGTTTTTTTTCGAGCGTAAATTTTTCTTATGAAATTACAAGTTTCCGCAGCATGTCATATATCATTTGAAAGAGGTTCTCCTGCTCTACAAAATGACATGTATGGTTTTTGAGTGTTAGAATGGGGCCGACATTTAGGCTTGCGAAGCGGTAGGTCCAGCCGACAAAAATTGACCAAACCGGCAATCAATTGAAACACTATATTTCAATTTAAGAAAATCAACCAGTCATGTGTCGCGTACTTACTCCTGACCTCTTCTACAATTTTCAATATTTAGTTGATCAAGAAGTCGTGTCGTTATTTTTCTAAAATCCTTTTTCCGAAAGCACCCACATTTATTCAAAATGAAATTTTTTCTTTCGAACTTCTTGCTTAGAGTTGTTTCATGAACCACTTCGAAGGACTTTTTCTGCTCTATCGAAAACATCTTTCTAGTTTGTTTTGGCTGCGATTCAGATTGAGTTTTAATACCATGTGATAGGGGTCCAGTTGACATTTTTCACAATTTATTTTTTCCATGAGAAACTTAAGGAATCCAGACAAAGGTATTTCCCTGTTCCTAGGCACCACATGTTCTTAACATTTCACCACTCTTTCAACTGATTGATTGAGAAAATTTTCTTGCTTTTGTTCGAAGAAATTGTCAAAAATCACCGATTTGTGGCGGAAAAACTAAATGTGGAAAAAGAGCGACGTGACTTTTCAAGCAACCGACTGGTGGAACTTACAGGAGAGGTCGGGGCTGAGTACGCAACACATGGTTGGTTAGTTTTCCTCAAGCGAAATATAGTGTTTTAATTGATTGCCGGTTTGGCCAATTTTCGTATGCTGGACCTACCTCTTCGCCGGCCTAAATGTCGGCGCCATTCTAACATACTCAAAAACTAAGTATGCCATTTTGTAGAGCAGAGAATTTCCTTCCGAATGATATATAATATGCTGCAAAAACTTGTGACTTGTGGCAAAAATTTTTGTTCGAAAAAAAAACGACACTACTTATGGAATGACCCAATAAAACGAAACTGCATAACTCCGTTCAACTGAAATTTGATAATTATCTGAAAATAATCTAATTCAATTACAAAATGCACAGGCTTTGTTTGGGATAGGGTTGGTGACACGATTCTATGAAACCTATAAGGGTAGTGGGCGGGGCGTAATTTAAATAGGCGTACCTTTAAACAAAAATTATTCCGTTCCAGCATGGCCTAAAAACTTCATTTGAAGAGGCATGAGAGCAGGGTTGAGAAATAGAGGGGGAGCTCATAGACAAAGTTACTCCTCTCTCTCACAGTGGGCGGGGCGGTTGTGATAAAGAGGTAGAAGATCGTCTGATTTCATTTCAGCAAAATACTAATGAATCATTATAATTGAGGGAGTCAAAATATAAAGAACAAGTGATAGTAGAATTGTGCCGGCTTTGCTGAATGGTAGATCTGCTATGGTAAGCCGCAGTTGTTAAAGCCGCTGAAGAGGACCCGTTGGCAAAAGTGTGCTGATTCGAGAGGTGCTTATTTTGATTGAATTGAATTAAGAAAGTTATGATTGTTCAAAGTGAAACACTCAAAACGTTGGGGACTTCCCGGAGAACCTAATGGCTGGAATGGCGGAGAAAGAGGCAAGAGGTGTAGTGAGTGGTTTTGCCGTTTCTACTCTCGTAATGCTGGTCGGATCTCGAAGCAGTGCTTGCCCTGGTCTTTACAGTGTTATGGGTGCGGTGACTTCGTGCCAGTGTGCTTCGGAAACACAGAAGTGCACCGGACCCCTCAAACTCTACAGAACGAATAGCATTCGATTGCTACTACAGTTCCAAGTGGAAATAGTCGTAGTGTCGCAAAGCAGTGGTCAAAGTGACAGTTTTCCCATGCCTTATGAGTAAAAAGTAATCGATTGGATGGTGGGTCAGTAAGATAATTACCATTCATTTTGTCGCTCTCTGTAGCCAGGATGTTGATCATACGTTATCCTAATTTGGATGTGTCATGCGGAAGCATGTTCAGTTAGAAATCTGCATATTATATCATAGGTTTTGTAAACGTGTTAAGAAATCGATAGCCACATCTTTTGCAAAGAAATTCACTGGAATTTGTGATCTAATCAGTTTCATCGTGTACGTGTGTTTCTCTGCTCAATCGTTGCATACATCTTGTGTGAAGGAGGTTGCTTCATGTTCATCCACATTCGGCTACAGCTCCATTCTTCCTTTTCTATAATTCCTCTATTAGCTAGAAATTAGAGCGCGTATGATTTGCTGTAACGTTCTTCTTTTCCTCATACGTCTTCCTCAAGTACTGTAGCAGCGTACTCATGTCCCATATCTTCCATTTTCGTGTTTTTCTTTGTTTCCCACTCGGTCTTCCTTCAATTCAAAAAAAAACGATCGGTGTGGGTTGGGAGAAGCGGACTTCACGTCGACTTCACGTTTCATGTCGTGAGCTCGCACGCATACACGTATAAACGATCAGAGGACGCTTTCACAACTTCTTTAGAATTCTAGTCTAGCCTAAGTCTAGGAACGGAAAGGAACTTCGATGTTGGTGAACAAGTTCCATATGCAAGAAGGGTTCAGTCACTCAGGGCTTCACTTTTCTGCCCAGGCTTAGGCTGAAGCACACATCCACCTGGCAATGTTTTTCATGTCATTACGTGTTCATAAGCTATACGCTATCATTCAGTCATGGGACGTGGAGTCGCGCCTCCCCACCCCCGAACCACATTGACCCTTGAAAACTTATCTTGCTGCCATCTTTGTGGTAGGTGACCTAAAGGAACCTACATTCAGTAGCACTCAAAAGTATTCGGCCAAATGGTTGTTCACTTGGGTTTTTCACTTGTAACTTTTTTGCGACCGGACCAAACTGAGAGAAATTTTGGTATGTTCTACTTGGAGACACTACATACTAAATTTACTATTTTGGCGCTCAACGGTGTAAATTACGTGGTTAAATGCAATTTTTTGTTTTTGGTGTGCCATCCTTAGGCCGTCCCGCTGTGCCGCTGTCAAAAGTCGTGGTCTTTTTACAAAATATTGATTTTCTCTGAGGCTTGCTCGTTTTGTTTTTGTAATGAAAGTCGTTTTCCTTGACCAAGCCTCTCTCTTTTTTTTGTTTGTCTTTTAGTAAATTCTTGTAAAAAACCATGAAGAGGGTCAAGCGGCACTCAAGTAGAAGGAAATGTTGACAATAGGTTCAGGCACCACATATCAAAATTTTGTCGAATTTGGTCAAGTAGAAAAAAGCTATGACAAAAAAGTGTTTGGCCGGATACTTTTGAGCGCTACTGTAAATGTGTTACTGTATATAGAGGCAGCGCCCATAGGTGGTGTGGAAATAGGAAGATCACAGAAAAATATAGATGTCTTCAGCGATTGAGATAATCGTAGAGTTGTATTGCAACCTCAAAGTATCTAGCTCTTTCACGATCCTGTGAATTCCACTAATTCCACGATCCTCTCGATCATGCGTATCCAGCTTTTTCCACCAATTCCATAATTTCGCTACTTTCTTAACCATGACCTCAGACATTGTATTTAAAGGCATATTCCAGGATTATTGGGATTTTACATCTCCCGCTGTAGTCAGATAGTTCAACCCACAGCCGAAGGATGTGTGTCGAACTGTACCTTTATCGGGTCGTGGCTGTCCAGTTCTTAAAGCGTGCAGAGCCTAAGAAGCAAGCGCGACTTCAGCAAGCTGCCCAAGCCCGCCCACTCCAGACGTGATTGTTGGCAAAGACTGCGGCAACGGTGGTAAATGAGGTCCACGATTTTTGTGAACATATAAGAAAGAGTTGCAATGATGAAGAACCGTTTACATGAAGGAACAGGTGATATCCAGATTTCTTATGATGCCATCCTGCGGGAAATGCTTCAGAGGCTCGTTTTCGCGCGGTAATCTTGTCGAAGACTATATGTCAGGGTACTTTATATTGCCTATTCCGGCGACTTCGTTCGGACTTTTCTTTGTCGGCGTATTCCTCAGCACCTTCGGATTCAGCGCTTTAACCCACTCGAGGTAATCCTGGGTGGCTTTTAACTCATTTGCGCACTCACCATACTTAAGTGAATTAATCAAGTTCAAAAACTGAAATGCTTGGTATAGATCGATCTCTTGCGGGAACATTACGTCGACTCTAGGGGAACATCCGCTTTCGCGGTCAACGATTTTGTGGTTCATGGTTCTAGTTAATTAAGCAAGTCTGTTTACTCAATTCTGATGGTATTGTCGTAGCGTAGGGAAGTATTTACACCATACGATCTTTAGCCGGAACTCATCAATAGCATTTTATCGCTTCATATTCGCGAACCCTTCAAAGTGCAATCACATACGATTCCGGTCATCGCGCGTTTGATCGCCAGCTCATCACTGATGTCTGACGCCTTGGTCTGCTGACGGCCATCGATTCACATAGTATTGGGCGCGAGGCGGGCGCGCCGCGGTCTCAGATGCGTGAGGAAATCGACCGGCCGACGCGACAATTTCGGCCACGTTCTACATTATTTGTTGCCATGTTGTGGCTTCAGCTTGAAATGTGCCAATGGACATGGATGTTCCAACCATCCATGTTTTTGGAGTCATTTACCTGATTATAGTGATGATTCTGTGATCTGCTGTCACCGTCCGCCAGAGAGTGCTACAGTATCCTCTCTTTTGGCCATTGTTGCAACCCTAGAAAATTGGAAGAAATGTTTTGAGAGGGTTCTGGTATACCATTATGGAAATCATTATTTTTTATCGCAAATCCACTACGAATTCCACTCACAGAAGTCTTTTATTTGAAAGGTTGTGTCACTGTGTATGCAGGAAGGTTTGCTCTTTGCTTCGTTAACGGTTGTGAGCGGTGAAGAATGCAAACCTCTTTCAACCAAAGAATCTGATCGCATAAGTATAGCCATAGTGATAGGGTAACGGCTTCCGCCTTCCAAGAGGGAATTTGCTTTGTATTGCGTTCTTTCGTCTTTCACGGAAGTTTTTGAATTTTGCGTGATTGCCTGCGATTCACGTTTGTGTATGACCGACTTGGGTGATTAAGCGATCTTTAAGAGTTGGTTCCTATTAGTCGCAGTAGTAGTAGTAAGCAAGCGGGCTTTTTCCTCGTAACAATGGTCTCAGATCATTCACGGAACATCTTTTTCGAAGAGGTATGAAGATTGCCTCTAGCTGAAAAAATCATTTTTATTCTCAGCTCATATCCTCACAACCTCACTTTACTTATTAATGTTTACTTGTTTATTATTTATTTAGTGCTTTTTCTTTGTATTTCCAGCCTCTTTCTGGGTTGTGTCATTGTTGTCTAAAGTCGAAAGATCACGTGCTTGCTGCAGGGTTTCAGGGCAATGCTTTCAATTCACGTAATGACGTCCTTTCGAAAACCGCAAAGAATGTATTTGTTATTAGGTCTCATTCAGTTTTCTACTTTTCCAGATGATGAACTTTTTCACACAACGAAAAAATGGTGGCGAACTTTCTCGCTCCGTTTCATCATCAAGCAAATCGGGGTCGCGTTCTCCAGATAGTGTGGTGCGTACATTATATGGATATTGGGTTGGGATCGTGTGCTGACGCTCTTATTCAGGAGCGCAACAGGCCGGCAAGAAGTGATTCGGCTAAGGTGGATGAGGGCGAGGATACTCTGGTTGACAGCGATTCAAAAGCGTGTGTAGTTTGCTGCTACTCCCTTTTAAACTCTAGAATACTATGGAAACCTTCTGACTGCGTCGGTTTTTTAGGCATGGTCCCACAACTCGTAATCGTTGGAAGGTCTATGTAAATCAATGCGAGGAAAAAAAGAAAAGGGTAATGCTTCCATATGTTTGTTTGAATGGTTTTTCGTGAATTCCAAGCTTTTGCTCTCGGGTTGGTTTATGTTGCCATCTATTTGTTTTCTTTCAGTGTTCATGTATTATGAAGATTTTGAAAATAGCTCCTTTCCGTTTAATTTTCAAAGTCATCGGGCTTACGGTGTGAGTGTACGGTAGCCCGTGCACTTACGCACTACTTTGCACACGCGACTTGTTGAACATTATCATGGATTAATCAAATTCACCTTACGCGACATCAAATGGCAGTGACGTCGGACGCCTGAAGCGTGAAGTTTGCGTTGAAGCGCGCTAGAATGCAATAGCACGCTAAAGGAGCGTTTTCAATGCGATCTTCGCTTCTCATTGTCTTTTCTGAGTTGAAATGTTCGTTTACAAACGACGGTGTTCCGAAATGCGCGTTCTTTTCTGGCCCCTCACCGCCCCCTCCCCCACCCTCCCGTGCTTTTGAAAATAACGTGCAAGTTTTCGAAGGCTAGGAAGTTTGATAGACTACTGACTAGAAATTTGGTATGATAGAATGATACGTGAAGTGTATGACTACACACATCTTTTCAAGAGTGTACACCTTGTAGTGTATCTCTTTGACACTACGGCATTATGCGATTCGTTCTTGATTAACGTAATGCTGAATAACTGCCCTTTTTGAGTGTTGACATAATTTACCAGAAATTTTTGAAGATTAATAAGTAGAGCCCGTGCAATCAGAATTGTTGCGTTCGAATTTGGTAGTAGACCTACTTTGGCTGTATCACATGAATCTCCGGCTGCAAAACTTCCTGGTCCTGCCTTTCAATCTAGTCTTTCACGTGGGAAATTTGTCTGTATGTCCTTATCTATTTCTCACGAGGCAGGAATATATTACAGTGATATCCGTTTCGGCATTACTCTAATTAGATTTCAAGCAGGAACAACGCTTCTTAAGCCCCTTAATCGACCTCGGGTCCTCATTGCTTTTCTTTTGGTATCCATCACTGTAAACAGTTTTTGCATTGTGATCTAAGCACATTGATGTATTTTGTAGGGCTCTCCAATGCCTGGAAGCCCACGATGGAATGAAGCCGATACTGATTACGTGCCTCCCGGTCTGAAGAAGCAGCGCAAATCTCACCATGTTGGAAGCGGTCTTCTCCACAAGGGCGAGGGCTCGAAGAAATCTGTTCGTTCACGGGTAGATTTGCTAGGGTTATGTGCTGTAGATGTCTTTGTGCATACAGCTTTAGTGATTACGTTGCTGAAATTAGTCGCTTCGCTCTATCACATATTTCAGCCTGTGGTGCGTGTTTCTGAGGATGCTCGAGAAGGCATTGAGAAAATGCACGCGCTCATCTCTACGCCTCGTCCCGTGGACATGAATATTGGCGAGGGCTTGGTGCGCGTAGACTTACCTAACGCCAAGCAATCAGCTGAAAAATTGTATAGCGAAGGAGAAGAACTCAACGATGGTAAATCTGTTGTACGCATCATCGATAAGGAGACGGAAGACGTCTTGTCAGCGAAACTTCCGATTGACGCTCTATGCTGTACGTTCATTTTCATTTGATTTCAAAGATTTTTTCTCTCGCTTATATACACTGCTATGTTTTTAGTGAGCTACAGAAATCGGATTCTTGCATTCCTGGATTATATGAAAACGCCGAGTTTCCGGCAAGACATTGAGAGGGATATTGCAAATGAGCGAGTGAGTTTTTTCCTTCTGTCCTTGCATGAAAGAATGGTTCTTTCTATCATCTCTTCTGAACCGTTGATCTGTTGATTTCATCTTTTTTTTTCTCTGTCAGGTAAGGACAATATGCTTGCTTTGATGCGTGGCAACTTACCACGGAATTTTTGTATTATCAGCCTATCACTCAGGTTTGTTCTGCTCTACTAAGCGGTATTCAGGCGCGCAACCTTGAACTTCATGAAAAAGTGCGTGTAGCAACCGCAGCAGTGGCTGCGCAGAGATCACAAGGTGTATGTGCTTTATATGAACGCTTGAACGATCTTGGAATGAGTGACGTTGAAACCCCGACGGAATTGTTGCAAGGGTAAGTCATCGGCATTTTGTTATCGGCATTTTTCCATCCCTTTAAACAGTCACAGTGACTGGTGCTAAGAGCACAGTGACATGTTGTCTATGCAACTCGATCACCGCATAGCTGTTCGAACTTCAGGTCAAAGCAAATCGTTGCGCATCACAAAGATTTGAATCAACGAGTTTCCTGTTTTGAAACAGAAGTATGTGCTTGGTGGTGGTTGGTAAAAGCCACTCACTTCAATCCATTCATCTTCACTGCTTTAGGTGGCGATGTTAGAAGGACGTGTACGTGCTGTGCGACCTTATGGGGACAAATTGGTCGAAGCGCTCC
This sequence comes from Trichostrongylus colubriformis, assembly GCA_963978905.1. Lineage (NCBI taxonomy): Eukaryota > Metazoa > Nematoda > Chromadorea > Rhabditida > Trichostrongylidae > Trichostrongylus > Trichostrongylus colubriformis. The sequence continues at coordinate 26,132,452 of OZ022260.1, forward strand.
ATTGTCAGTAGCCTTTTATTCTGTCAGCGGTAATTTTTAACTAGGAAACTGATCCGAGGATTCTTCTTTCAGCTCTTGGCGACAATCCACTAAATGTCGAGGATTTGCTCCATAGTGTGCTGCAGCAGACAGGCGGTGATACTGCATCCTCTGCAGCACTGCGTCTGGAATCTGAAAACGAAGGCGTTGAAGGGATGCTTCTTTCTCCCGGCGCCAGTTCTGCAAGTGGCGCACCTCATGTTGGCAACGTGTCACGTAGACCTCGTCAACGTCCTCGAGCAGGGCCTGGAACGCGAGGAAAGGGCAAACCAGAAGAAAATTCCGAAGAAATGCAACGTCAAATCAATGAGATTGTACAAGCTGTGAGTTTAAAAGTTCAGTTCTACTGTTTTTGGTCCTTCTATTTGATAAAGTGGCGCTGATCATTCATTGCCTCCTCTTCAGGATTAATTACTATCTACAAAGTAATATCTTTTGGGTTTTCTCAGAATGGGAGTCGTCGGTGGTTTTTAAGTGGTTTTTTCTTGGTTACGCGAATTCCATACGTAGTTTTGGTATAAATCGGCATTCATCTATACTTGTTCCCTTAAATGGGGAAACAGTGCTTCTTTCAGCACTTGCTGGGTGAAATGTGTCAGAAGGGATTGGTTGAAGGGAGGTTGGCTGATCTGTTCTATGAAGATGAATTTTTATGTTGAAGCATTCAGTTTACACATTTCCATTTCAGGCTCTGAAAGTCGACAGCGCAGCCAAGGAAAAGGAGCGACGTTCTAGAGGAGCTGAACGTCCTGCTCGTAGGTCTGGTGCCATGAGTAGCAGCATAGACTCAGTTGTCGTACCCTTACAACGCTCCACTCCGTTTACGATGTCCAATCGGCGAGATGATGACGATACCGTCTCCACACCTGTGTCAACGAGCAATTCCCAGATGGCTTTCGCGTCGATCACTCCGTTAACGGGTAGCATGTAAATGTTACTCTCACAATATACTATCTCATACTTCACAAATACCTCGTTGCCGTTGTTTTTCGTCGAGAGTCTCCTCATGTTCGCTCTTTCATAAGTTCTTGTCACCCTGTGATTCTATGAAAGATATCCAGTTTGGATTATTGTTAGTCTAATTTAACACGTGCCTTACGACACGTGTTTGTATCTTTCGATTTCAGCATTTTCTGAAGACGTTACTACTCTTTTTGACTGCCTTTACTTTTTACATGGTCTCAAAGCAATATGTATAATCACTGTAGGATTTTCTAACTTTGTGAAATATTGAACTCCTCGTCGAAAGGGCTGTAGCTTTCTCTGTTTTCTTGAAAGCTCTTGAAAGTTGGAATTTGAGTTTGTGTCGCACAAAAGTCGCACAAAAGTGCAAGGTTTCTATTTTCGCACAAGTGGTACTTGTGCGGTACTTCTGCTAAGAGCAAGTGATATTCTCCGGGTTTACGGGTCTTTTGATTAGTCGCTCCAATTGAGGTCGATTATTGCTTTATTGACTATCAAGTATCGCGTGTAATTCATTTCTTTGACAGTGGGACAAAGTTTTGCTATACTGTCGCTCACAAATATAATGCTCAGATTTCAGTTTCTTAATGAGTTTAGCTCTTAAATGAATATGAAAATTCTTGTTTTTGTTTCAGCATTAGCAAAGTGGTAACAAGCCACTCATGTACATTTTCTAGTGGTGCTGTAATCATTACCTTATCCGTATTAATTACTTCATCGTTTTCAGTTTTTGTTCAGGAACTTGATGCTCATATGGATATTTGTTCGAATGAATTGAACTCGCCTTTCAAAATTCCACTCAAAGACAGGGAAAAGGGGAAGAGGTCGCCTGCTGTGGCTGCGAAGTGAGTTTCAATAACTCCCTCGTGCAACCTTGCTGTATAGCATTATTTGAAGCTCCCCACTGGCTGATGCTCATGATGCCCGCGAATTTTCCCAGCGAGATATTCATACGATCAAAATGCGCCAAAGGAAGCGGTAAGTGTTATGATAGAGAATTGTTGCCGTTTGAGTGTTATTCCAGCTTTTCTTCAGCTATGCAGCCGATCATGCCCGAGAGGCGAAGAAGATTCGTAAACAGCCGGAAACCTCCGTGACACAGGTAGGTTTATTATGTCGAGAAATTATGCTGTCGTTCTTCATATGATCGAGGGATTACAGCTAGCCAAAATCCTGGCGCTCTTGCAGGATCCCCTGGCCGTGGTCGACAGGATCTGTGGAGAAATGGCGGCCTCACGTGGAAGAAGGGAGCAACGACCGCAACGTGAAGTTGAAGAGCGACCCCCTCAAGTTGATCACGATTCTAGACTATCGCGGGAAGCTCTGGAGCGGCATGCTTTAGACGATACCATGGCTCGGGAGGTTAGTATTGGGAGTTCATATACCTGCTCTTCGCTTTTCGTGAGTGATTCAGTTTCTGCTTCCAATGAAGTTATTTTCTTTGTGCTTCTTGATCGAGCTTTCTATTGTATTTCTACTTAGTTTGCTCGTCGCGAATCGCTGATGGAGCGTTTACTCGGGCATAAAATGCTCTACGGTCGACTTGAATCCTATACATCAATGGGTTATATAAAGGTAGATCCACCTCCCGAGAGTGGTGTTCGAGTAAGTATCCATTTTTTCCCTTAATAGCCTTCATGACATGTTTTCCCAAAATTTTTACAATATGTAATCCACGTGGCGTTTTAGCTTGATGTGGAAATGGATTATGGTGGTCCATCTTTACCACGACGAGGACCGCGAACTCCACCATTGGCTGACGCCCCCACAGTTGCCTCCGCCGAAACCCCGCAGCGACCGAAGCAACAACGTGGTCCGAAAACTCCTCCTGGGTCACCGGGTTAGCTGATTGCTTGTAGTTTTAACAGTGCTTTAAATTCTGCACTATCTCACCCGTTGTCGGTTCTAGGGCCTCGGACACCGCCACCAACTCAGCCTCCGCCGCCTCTTCTCCCTTCAGTTCTTACTTCTACAGCTCCCACAATGCAAACGTTACTAGCGAACATAGCAGCTATGGCCGGCACCTCAACTAGTCAGCTTGCTTCTACCTTAGGAGAGGATTTGAACAGAATGGCTGGTAATGTTAATACGGTGAGTGATATTCTACTTATTTGCGATATGTTGTTGTTTGACGTTTTTTTCAGTGGAAGGTTTTTCAGGGAGTGTTACTGGAATCATTCGTGTCGGCATTGCGTACTGCAACGTCACAGCAACCTAACGCTACCAATGATCAAGGGAAGGCCTCTCAACTGGCCACTCCCAAGCGCGAAGCTTCAACGAAGTACGCTTTTGAGTGACATTTTGTGATTTTTGGTGGTGAACTCTATTTTCAAGGTCACTTTCTCGCCGGGAAATCGACACAGATTCGGTGAAAATGGAACTCGTGTCGGACTGTTCATTGTCACCACTACAGGCAGATTCACCATCGCATGTTAATTCTCCACTGCAGGCGCCTCCTCCGCCTCCAATTATAGCTCCACCACCACCTCCTCCTGTATTACCGCCTCCTCCAATATCCGTTGCTGCTCCACCACCGCCTTCATCACATCATGTGCCCATGGTAAGCCTAATACTCAGAGACTTGCAGAATTCTTTTGTCTCTCATCAATGCTTGCATTTTTAGGTATCTTTTATTCCGATGGCTCCTCCCAACTTGCCCGTTCAGAACCATACGATGCCCTCCCAACCTCCACTCCTTCCGCCACCATTTCCTGTTCTTCCCAGTTTCGTGGCGTTACCACCACCGGTACCGGTTTTTCCGACGCAGGTACCTGCTCAGCCAGTGGCTCCACATTTGGCTAGTTCATCAGTCAGTACAATTTCGGCGGGCGGTGCTCCCCTACCGCATCATTCCATCATGCCTCCGCCTAATGCAAATGGTGTGACGAACGTTCCGAATCTCGCCGTGCCACCACCATCTATTTCTGCGCAAACGACAGTCTCCAATGTGTCTACACACGTGAATCCTCCTGCGAGCTCACGACCAGCTAACTTGCCTCCGTCTTTTACAGGATCGCTCAGTGGGACTCCTCAGAAGGCTACCATGGAAGGAGCGACACAACCAGTTTCACAGTCAGCGCCTAGGAACCCTTTTCTGGCTGAGGGTTCTAATGCAGAACGAAATTCTACAATATTCGATGCTGCTATAAAAACTGATTCACGAGTGAATGCTGAGAAATGGCGGGCGCGAAATAGCGATGAAAAGCCTAGGAAGACCGGTACAGAGGAATCAGGTGGTGATAGGACTACCACACAGTTTGATTCTAAAAGGCGGCAAGTATCAGCGGAATGCGCCTCTGGCAGGACGCAACGCGGTGGTAACCTTCGGAAAAAGTTCGAGCGTGGTAATCATCGTGGTGGTCAAAATCGCCAAAATAACGCGAATCCGAGCTCGGTCTGTCTGGGCACGTCGTTAGCGCCACTTCCTTCCGAGTTACAACAAGAGAGTAAATACAATCCACCAGCGCCAACGCAAGAAGATGCAGAGGTCACTAGTCAAAAAGTGACTAATACGCTGCTGTCTGCGCTTGGCATTGGGTCTTCGTCGACTTCGAAGCCACAAGAACAGCAACCATCGCTAAAACAGAAGCAATCACTAGCACGACAACCGCCAACACAGTCACGATATTCGCCATCACAAACCCAAAACCCATCATCCAAACCTCAGCGCCAGCCATCGCCTCACCCGCCAGAGCGCAAAATGTCGATAGATCGGTGCAAAGGTCCCCCTTCTCTTCCCAGTGGTCGTATTCCTCCACCACCACCTCCTGGCTTCCCTCCTTGTCCTCCACCTCCAGGTTTTCCCTTGCCTCCCCTCCCCCCACCTGGTTTTCCGCCTGGTCCTCCACCGCCAGGTTTTCCACTTTTCCCTCCTCCACCGGGTTTTCCTTTCATGGGCCCTCTCCCGCCACCGCCTCGTCCGTTTTCGGACAGTTCAACTACATCTCGAGGCAGTCGATCATTTCAAAAAGGCCGAGAAGGCCGAGGTCGAAGTGGCCGCCCTTACCCGCTACGCGATTGATTATTGCTACGTCCTCGGGTCCCGGTTTGAAAATTTACATATTCCTTTCATATACTAACATCTTTAGTTATTCGCACATCATAAAACACGTACCAGCGTCTCCTGCGCTCTGTTTAAGAGGTAGCGCTGTATTTCCCCACACGTTCTCGTTTGGAGTGCTGCATAGACATTATAGGTAGTTTTCCTCTTTTATCTTGGTATTCTTTTTTACCATGCTTCCTTTTATTGAATAGATCGTTGAACAAGTAACTAGCGGTCATCGTTTTGGCCATTGGAACTGTTTTTATGTTGACACATTGTTCATTTTTCCCATGTGGTCGTGCTGAGTGGTTTTTCATAAAGACGTTTTTCTTTGCACGCTTTGATGTCAACGATTTTGGGACAAACATCATGAAATTATATTCTGCATTTTTATGAGCTTATTTTTTGCTATATGCACTCATTTCATAAGACCCTTCTAGTATTCTTCTGATTTCCTGGAACGAGAGTTCGTTTCACATGACTTCTCAGAACTCATTTTTATTTACTATTTCCTATATCACTCCCAATGCCTTTCTCCTGGTCATTCTCACTGTCCTTTCATCGTGACCTCTTTGGTCTTATCACTATCTTATCATAGCTGAATTTTTACCAGCGTTTTCATCACAGTGTCGTCGCGTGCGCCAACTGCATCTCAACTGGCGTTTTGCTGGTGTTCTGGCGATCTTCAGGCGATGACGCTCTCACACTTGAACCGTCAGATTCATGTGATTTCTTGAGTATTTGCATTTAATATAAATAGTTATGTATTATTATTTGAATGGTTCATTAGTGACATCACGCGGGCATGCATCGGTGAGGTAATAATACAGTGATCAAAATGACTGCGAAGATGGGTTCATCAGTCGGTTCGGATGCTCTCTGAATACTCCGTTCGGAAGTATCACATTCATTCAGATTTCTGGATATTCTGTGGTAATTCAATACTATTCTATGCGTTTGGGGCTTGGCACAAGCACCTTATCAGTTCTCCATTACGTGGCTCGCTATGCTAATAATTTCAACGTAGCCACAATATAAGTCATCTTAATTTCAATTCATGTCAGTTTAAGCACCTCTCGATCGAGGAGATCGTGACGTACACTCTTAAATTTATTCGAAGCAGATTGAGTTTCTATCTTCACATAGTGGTTTGAAGTAGTGGATTACTTCAGCTTATTTAAATTCCTACAAGTGTCGATACAGAACGAAGGCTAATATAATCGCCTTCAGCCTACTGTGAACTGTACCGTAAATTGTGTGTGAATGATAATTCAAATGCGATTGCTGTATCGAAACTATCCGGCTTTTGAGAACTTCTGCCTCTTGTTTTGTGTTCCCTTGATTAAGTTCGGATTCTTGGGCACGAACAGCTCTCATACTGCTGGCTTTCAGCGGTTGTAGGGGCGAATATTTGTCAACTCTCGTCAGAGGGATAAGTTATGAGAAGTGTGTCAAATCGGGTTGCAGTTAGTGATAAACATGTTTTTGTGGGGTTTCTTACTACTGATTTGTGGAATGGACGCCTAGTTCGATGTCAGATCAAGGCGTTGAGTGTTGCTCTTGTGGTATTTTGGGGTTTCTGATTGTAGTTCATTCCTTTTTTGGATGACGAATCTACACGCCTTCTCTATTCTCTAATGATTTCATTGAGCTTTTCGTATTAGAGAACTGCCACTAACCGAGAGCGTGGATAGTTGACCGACCTGTCAAACTCTGAAGCGCTCACTTGGTGAAGCAGCTTACTGTCTCGGTTGTCTGGTTGTCTGAAGAATACGGCCGCTCACCTATTCAGTCCATCTCTTTTGTTAGAAATCGAATTATGCGATAGAAGTCACATTCATTACAGTGTCCACATCTAAGGTCACATACCCTCAGCTTTTTCCCTAGTCTTAACCATTAACATACAGCCAAAACTCAATCAGAACGAGATGAAAACGCGTGTTCGTAATGCCGTACTGTGAATAGAACCCTAAAGGGTCGATTCTTATTCCTAGGCTCACCGTCTGTCCGCTGGTTGTCCGTTGTCTACAACAAGGTGAGGGATTATCTATCCATAATAGCGTGGGCCCAAAATGGGTATGTGGTTGAGAAAAATCCTGTTACCTTTCGGATCGATACGTACGCTGTTGCTATCAGTGGTACTTACTCTTTCCCATAAAGGCTCGTTATCATGCTGCATACGTCATCATCCGTGCAAAGTGTGTAGCCTTATGTCAGGGTTTCGCATCGCTACGTGTCGCAACCGGAGCAGTGCGGACGAGGTAAAGGCGCTGTGTTGTTCGGTCCGCAGTGATTACAAATATGTGTGTATGGCGACCATATCGTCATCGTGTAATCTCTCCAAGACCCATCTATTGCGGTGCGCATAGCTCGCACTTACCGCGTCGCACGCTGCTCGTCGTGTTGCGGAATACTGACATAAAGGTAAACACTTCCGTACAAAGGTAGGAGTCGCAATGGTTATGTTCGAGACCATTCGAGAAAAAGCTGCCCATGGTTTTCAGAGTTTTTTAACGTAAGTGAAAGTAACCTTGCAAAAGAAGCTTCTCAGGGGTTCCTAACTGATGGACAGTCTTTAGCTGTTCTCCTTTCTCCCTCACTTTGCCTCTGTCATAAGGTGTGTAATTTCCCCCGTTGAGTTTACCTATTTATTAGCAGCACTTTGCTAGTGCTCTTCTCGAAAATCCAGCTACTCAGTCCAGCTGCTTTCAGAACCAGGGATAAGGTCGAGGAGCAATCGATCTCTCATCAGTGGTATATTCTCAAACGTTACTTTCTTGCTTAGTGCTTACTTTTCTTCGCTGAACACTGTTTTTCTCGCTACTTCCTAGACCACCCCATCATTCTTCTCATCCTATTTCTTGTGCCTTATCTCTGTTCTAAGGTGAGCAATTAATTTCAATTAAAAGTAACTCCCACGTGTGCCACGAAAAAACGTCCGTGAAAAACACACAGTCCTTAGCCTGGGTTATAATACCTCCCTCAAGCTAAAGAAAAAAATTGCTTCATTTTTTCATCTGGGGCCATCCCCTTCTTTGACGGGGCCTGAGGCATCATCACTAATGTCTTTCTATTGACCTCATTCTAGAAATAACGGTCTCATGAAGACCGTCATCTGCTGTTTGGATTCTTCTTAATCGCTAATGTGCGATATTTGGATTGAGGCATCCACTGACGTATTTAGCGATGCTCGTGCTCACAAATATGGTTGAGGCGGCTTCTCTGAAAGCGTTGGTGCTGAACTGCCTCTTCTGTCGATTCCTCTTCTCTATATCCACTCATCGTCATAGCCCTACTGATAGCACTCACTTCACTCTTATCACGTCTGAACTTTGACAGCTTTTGTTCCTTTTCGTTTTCCAGTGGTGCTTTACAGCATGCTAATTTGCACGAATGAATAGCTTCCTATCAAGTAGCTTGTGCTTATTAATATTGTTTATAGTTGACCTGTTTGGTAGACCCGCGGCAATCATTAGGATGACTCGGAATGGCCCAGCATCCATCTAAGTGTACGAGCCCTTCGTAATCAGGTTGTAGATGCCAGAGAATGGGAAATATGGGAATTGCTTTGAACAACGTATGTCGATTTTTCAAAGTTGTCCCATTTCAAAAAATTTCCTCTAAGTTTTCCCTGTAGGAGTAAAGACGTATGGAGATTATCATGCCATTGACAGGGTCACTGAGCTGCTAACTTACGATCGGTCACTGGCACTGATCAGTGACCACTCCTGCAGTCAGTGTATTGGCTAGCTCTCAACTAGCTGATTGGTTCTCGTGGGATATTTTTCCGTGAAACTTCTTGTACTGGTTCTCGTGATAAAGTTTCCAGTGCTGATTTTATCATTTGAAATCTGTTCAATCTCATGAACCTTTTCCTATCCCTCTTACAATCCTTTTCTGTTTAGTTCGACTCTAGTGCATCAAATACTAATTCTTTTTCGGCTCGGTTATGTTGATAATTTTTATTCAGAAAACTACCTTGGCGGCTCTGCAAGAAGCTGCTCTTGCAGCATGATGTGGTTGCTGCCCACAGAATTTACTATGCCATTTTATTATTTCCGTTTTCCCTCAACACGTCTTACAATCGTGTTCTTATTCCTTATTACTGTCGTCTCCGTCATAAATCTGCTGAACGAAATATCGCTTAATATCAGTGACAGGTCCTGTGGCAGGGGAACGGGCAGTTACGTTATCACCGATCCTTGTTTTCCCAACATGAAGCCTGCTTCTCCCGCTATTTTCGCCTTTTATCGCAGTACATTTAACAGTATTGCGCCGAAAGTATCTCAAGAACCTATACTGAGATCACTGCGCGGCAACAGTACTAATGGGATCAGCTAACAGCTGCTTCACATAATTGCAACTGTGAGAAACAATGCTGAAATACGACCTCTGTGCAATTTTGATGCCTCGATCGGATGGGCTGGAAGATTTCTTGAGTATTTTTTCTAGATAAGTCCTTGCGTTGCTTCGTGCATGTACAAAGGTCGGACACCTGGTTATACTACGAGAACCAGTCATGCTGCCAGAAGTTACTATCTACACCACAATTTTGACTGAGTCATCTTCCTCCGCTGCCTCGGTGTTATACTTTTCTCTAATTCCGAGAATTTTTATACAAAATCACCGGCTCTCACTCTCTTTTTCCTGTATATCTACCTGCTGGTAAAGTTTCCCTCCTTTTTTGGTTCGTATTCTTCAGTATGGGGAGAACTAGGAATAGGATGAAGCCTCTCGTTAATGAGCGCCTAGCTCTCGTTCAAGCGTCTTGTACTCGCGATCTTTTGTGGTCCATGAAATATGGGTCTGGGTGCTTGATGTAAGAACCCCTACTTTCGAGTATCTGCTTTCATTCTTAAACTCATTTCTCTGAACACTCAAAAATCTATTACGATTTTTTGAGGTGGTGAATATGCAATTTGGGTGTCTAGGAGGGATTAGGGATGCCCATTACAATTGGGGCGGGAGCCCAAACGGTGACTAGTGGACGCATCGGCGTGGGTGTCGCACTCAAAGTAACCTAGAAGAGATCTACACAGACCTCACAATGTTCCACGCATTCTTCGCCTGAAAGCGTGGAACACTGTGAGGTCTGTGTAGTGGTGGCTTTATTTGAACATGATTGATGCGGCGTGCGGGTGCGGTGGTCTAGGGTCCCAATAAGAAGACGACTATGCCGATCACATATAGCGGGATATCCTGAGCGTGCGTGCAGGGACGGGACTGCCTCATTGCTAATAGCCTTATTTCACGAGGCCATTGAGGAATCTACGGAGTCAATTGTCGCACTGATTAAAGTCATGAGTTACTGTGTATTGAAATTGTCTCGAAACATGTGCAGCACAAAATTGCTCAATTTTACAATTTGTTACTGCTATTCTTGGAAATAACTATTTTGCATGGTGCTGCACAGGGTACGGGAAAATTGACAAAGTCTTCCCGTTTTAACCAGAAAGAAGCTATCAACAAGACTTTGGTGCAAGTATAGGTGATAAATAAACATTTCTTAATGTGCCCGTAGTATTCGATAAAATCGCCCTCGGTCTGTACACACAGACGAAGGTAAAGAGTCTATGCTGTCGGACGCAGATGACCTTCGCGCTTATCGTCCCAAACTTTCGCCGGAGTAGATTTTTGAATGAATAAAGTGAGGTGTAGTGCAGATTTTGCCTTCGAGATGGAAATAGCTGAGCGGGTTGAATTTGGCTCATTCGTGGTCATTGTGTGAAGTAAGTGAAGTCGTAGAAGCTGTTCTGAGACCAGTGCTACACACTGATCACGCATTGTGGTCTGCGTCCTGCTGGTAGTCGTCCGAAGTGGGTTAAAGCGAGATCTTGTGTAGGGATGAGTGCGCGTCTTGATGACATGGTAGAGCGATTTCTGCTGATCGGAAAATACCTCTTATCGATTACTTCTGAACACCGACCCCTTTGAGCCGGGAGGAGTGTATTGATCCCATTGGTCGAAAACCGCAGAGAGGAGTGTGTTGTAATCACTGGGAGGGTAGCGCGAAAGGCGCTAGCTCTCTAATGATTGCACACACATTCCTCTTCTATTGGTTTCAGGGGTCTTGACCATGAACCACAACGCCCCGGAGGTTTGGCGTGCCCGCGATATCGAGATATTTTGCTGGGGAGGTTTGTCGGTCACATATGCACATATCATATCATATCTTGATACCATCTCTCTTAACGATAAGGTTGTCAAGCGATCAGTGCTTCTGACGCCCCCTGTGAGCTAGGAGACATGCCACGTCCGGTTGGAGTATTCTGCGGCAATTCGGTTCAGAGGCTTATTGCGAATAAAGTTTGCTGCATTGTTATCACTTCTTATGTCCACTCATGTTTACAGTGTCGCTTCTATTTCTGAAGTAAGCTCATGTTTTTATGGTGCAACGAAACGCCAACTGCTATGCTTTGTGCAATGACTTCATTTCTTGCACATGAGTGGAATTATCCCAGAATTGAAATGGCATTTCTTCGAGATTTTTTCGCCAGTTCCCATGGCTACAAATGACTTCACGGACGAGTGCAGCTTATGTCTGCCTTTTGTTGGCGTTCGTATCATGTCCTGTTTGCTTTATCGCCCTAGAGTAGCGCATGAAAGTCCTGTCATGCTCTCGCTATTGCATTTCTTTCCTGAATTTATCATTCCATCATTTTACCGTCTTACTACATGTATTATTTGTCATTGGTGAATTCTCATTATGACTTCATCGAACGGATTCGGTTCTGTTGGTCCCTTTATGATGGACATATTCACTTTACTGTGGTCTTCAGAACAGCAAGAAGATATTTTCATCCGAAATAGCTGCGATGTATAAGTAAAAAAAGCCCTGAAAAAAAAGCTCTGGGCGGAATTAGTCGAGCACCCCATTTGAGCGGAAGGGTATGGGGTCACGGTCAAGCCCCCGGTCAGATTTCCTCCGGTGAGGAATCCAACGGGGGGGGGGGTCGTATTTGGTCCGCTAGGAGGGGGGGGGGCGATCGTAATCGTTAAGGTAGGCAGTGATCAACAGAATTTCTCAGGCTGAGGTCTGAAGTGTAAGGGAAGAAATGATAAAACCGATTATTAAAATAATCATCATTGAGACCTGATGCATGGCCCGATCCACAACGAAGCCAACCAATGTCATTGACTCTTTCATGGGTCCGTTGGCACCGATTTCACGTACAGAGACACCTTCGAAATTCCCCGATTAGATCTATCCACAGGTATCACCGTGGATGGCTACTCCAGAAACTACGGGATGAAAACGAAAAATTAGCTGATATGGACTTATTTCATATCTTACTATGATCGCAAGTAGTAATCTAGTGTTAGCGGCCACTATGCGGACCGGAAAGACGTTTGTATTCATTGAGAATGTGAATGAAATCCTCATGCATGGCGCATCCCACAGAGTTACTGACCGACGCTTCTCGCCCTCCCACTAGGTTTTCGAGAGCGAAGGATGCATACTAGAGAAATTCCAGCAACAATGAATCAATTTTCGGAAGAATCATGGGAAGATCTCGCAAACTCGGCGAAAAAAAATTTCCCCCAATAGCTTTCCTGAATTTTTCTCGCTTCGTTTTGAAGATATGGCATAGCTCAGGTAGTCATTCGAAACGACAACCTAGCAAACGCCTTACCAAAACGCACTCATATGGTTAAGTTTGAAGGAAGTTCTGGCCATTTGAATGAAACACATCGAAATTTTCCTCGAATTTTCTCTAACCCTCATCTGGAAACCTATATCGAGAACTAAGCAACCGTCAGAGAAAGCAAGCGGCCAATAGATAGTGAGGGAGTTATTAGGGGGACAGTTCACAGCTGTTCGAAAGATGGGCTCTAGGTAAAGTTTAAAGTATTTCAAAAATGTCGGAACTTAGTATGGGAAAGATACTGCACCCCATCGTAATCGCCGCGTCGCAGCCGCCGGCTACCCGCGATCAGATGGGGCAGCGTCCTACATGTCTCCTATTTAGCTTTTCTTTTACCTTCTAGCTTTGCTATTCATCCTCTGCCCCGTGACTTGTATGACTATTAAGCCTTCTTCTTTGTCATCAGAGAACATTATCAGTGGTCGGCAACGCTTTCGTTCCGGAACATGAATATTGGAACCATAGGGTTCTTATGTTAGACGATTTTGTTTTGGAATATGAGTACTGAGTTTTGTTAAGCTTATTCCTCTCTTTTGTCAGGAGATTGGTTTGGCCTCAGATTTTTTTTACCACAGGCTCTTAATTTCCCTGGTGGATCGTACTGGCTTGGTAGAAACCACAGAAGAAGCGAAACCTGAAGAAAGAGGAGGGGGGGGGGGGTCGTATTGGGGCTCCCTTTTTTGGAGGGGGGGGGGTCGTATTTTTTGAAAATTTCCCTCAACTGGACGCTTGACCCTGTATGGGGTTCGACATGACAGTCAAATTGAGTGCCTGCCAATCCGGTTTTCATTGGGCTTAGGCACCGTCTCCTGACCTTGCCTGTCCAACTTCAGCAGTCTTGTCGCACACCAAATGTTTGACGTTACGCGGTTTTGTGCCGAACGAGTGAGCAAACTAACCTCGTGCATAAGTTCTCAACTACATGTGGGGATGCCGTTCGAAAATCACAGTCGGTAGCGAAAAGTGATGTGGAGGTGGCTTACAGAGGTTGCTGACTTTTTCCATTTCGGTTCAGTGTTTTCTTTTGCACTTTTGACCGCCATACATCGTCCTCAGCTTGGCAGTACTTTTTTTATAATGATTGCTTCACCTTGGTTCTGCCTTGGTTACCGTTTTGCTACTACTTTCTTTCCCTTGGTTTTCAGCCCACATATGACAAAACTCCTTGCGTTATTTGACCCATTTTGACTGCCTTGAAGCACACCCCTTTGCCTGATGTCTGAATCCAGGCTTTTCACCAGAGTCATTCGGAGCATATCTGGTGGGGGTGAGTACTGCGCAAGCGGTGGTGGCATATGCATGTATATCGGAGATCATGCCTACGTTGAAAGATGATATAATTTGACAGAGTGGCAGGGAACTTCCACTTATGGAACTGACATCTACACTCTCTCGTACGAAACTTTCGAATTCTTAGGCATTATTCAGAGTTCGCGGTCAAGGCGATTACGCGACTAGGCGGAATTGCTTTAATGCGAATGGGTTAGGCTTGTTTACGCTTGATGGCCTAATCACCTGATCGCCCGAGTGCCTGATCGTTTAAACGCATGTGCGTTCGTCAACTCTGAGCGCTTACCTAAAATTGCTTGCTCAGCTATCTTAATGACAATGAGATTTTGGGATGGCGTGATAGCCAAAAACCCGAATGGCAACTTTTCAGATGATCTGGGGAAAGTGATGGGCACGCTTTTGTTGTGTCATTCGGAATCTCGCGATCTGAGGCATGCGATTCGGTCGGAGGATGCGTTCGTCTATTACGATTACGGTAACACTACAATCGAAGAGATAAAAGGTATGTTTTGAAATTGACAAGGGAGTAAATAGTTCTTTTTCACAGGTTGCATGCATTCAGAAAAAATCTGCAATGCTTCAACGTCAAAAATCAAAAATTTCGGACTTCACATCCAAAGCAGACGTCATCGTTTAACACTTTGTGGAACTGCAAACACCGTTAGTGTTCTGATTTTCGTTCCCTATTTCTCCTTTCTACATTAATTCTTCGAACAATCTTTGGATCGACGAGAACAGTGGTTCGCATATGAATCAGTTTAAATCACATGCTTGCTTTGTTCAATTGCTGTTTCTTGCCTGCATATGCCTGAGGTTGTTTCTGTTTTTTTCACGTGTACGTGGCCAGAAATTCATCAAAAGTAGAGTTCTTGTACTAGTAAATGGTGATATACTGTAATAGGAGGCGTAAGTGGTCAAAAGAAAGAGACGGTGTAAAAAACTGTAAAAAATCAAGGGTTTCAGAGCTAACAGGGGAGGGGTTGCAGGGTTATGCAAGATGTGGGTGGGATGCTAGCAGATGTAGGAAAGTGATGGCAAAAAATATTAAGGGGCGATAGTATAATATTTTTCTTTAAAAAAAGCGATGAAAACCGAAAACTTCGTCTGTTTTGCCTTCTTGTTATAGCTCGATTCATTTTGAATTTTCGTTAAAAAATACATCACTGGACTCAGCTCAGTGCGCGATGTTAGTTGCCATTTAAAAATTCACAGAACCCTTGGATTTAGTTCTTTCATTACCTGTGTGTGCCCTGGGTACCTATTAGAGTGCGACGCTGGCTTTTTATTATAACCGGGAGGCATATATACTATTACTGAGAGTGCTCGGCAAGTTTTATAAAAACTGATTGTATTTTTCAGAAAATACTAACCCCTTTGTGAAAACTTCTCCCTCAAAACGGCTGCCATTTTCCGCCTCTGCCTCTCGTGTGACCTCACTCCGTTTCGAGGGAGAAAGCATCAGGAACGTTCCTTTAGTCCAATCCTTGTTAGAAACATTAAACCGTATGAACAGTGGTTTGCAATGCTTTTCATGGATCTCCTCACTTCCTGCCGGTGATCAGCTCTCCAACTCGACTTTTGTTGGATTGTGTTTATCATTTTCTTGCTTGAGATCTATCAAAAATCGATTTCTTGCTGCTGTTGCACATGCCGAAACAGTCATCTCGTGGGACTCTACCAACTGATTTCATATGATTTTAATTCTCTTGGTCATTTTTCAGTATTCTGGGAAAGTTAGAGGGATATTTCGTCGGAGCACATCACGTTGAGGGATGTGTGGGAATATGGAAGTTATTCCAGACGAACCCCTCTTCCTTGATGTGACCCCAAATAGCATTGCCCGGCATACACGATTTTCACATTCTTCGGATGCAGATATCTGGATAAATTGTATTTCACTCGATTCACATGGAAAAAGCCAGTGAATAATATACAAAATCTTCCGATATGGCAACCTTGTTGATTTCCCATTTCGTTCCTTTCTTCCTCTACTTGTCATCGCATGGCTACGACTTGCACGCGTACTAGTCCTAGCATGTAACAACCGTTGACCACTAACCTCGGTTGTCATCTCTTTTGTCACAACAGTCAGTTGTATCAGTAAGTATGCTATCTTTATAACTTCATCACTAACCCGTCCTTAGTACCCAACAAAGTTGAGGAGGCTATAAAACTTTGCTCATCGAAAACGAGAGAAAGTATCAGCTTTTATTGTCGTGAGCATTCGAAAAACATAATCATTCTGAATTGTAGCAGTTATAGCAGTCGTTAAAAAATGGTATATCAAATAATGAGGTGTTGTTCATGTGTGATTTAGTCAGCCTCACGGCACGGGGTGTACGTTGTAGCACATCTTATTTACTGTTCAAATGATGCAAGCTACATAGATGATAAATGAGAGGTAGCTAGTTTTCAGGGGAGATAAAACTCACGAGAAATCCAGAGATACATTGTTAAAGTGAAATAGATACAACACAGTCATAGGATGATCGATATATCTCTTCTCTCACGTATCTGAGTCAACTCACAAGGAAAGGATGCCAGGTCGAAGGGGCCATTTCGCAGTAAAGCACAAATGGCTCGACGCGCTTTTGAACGCTGATTCTGAATCTGCTTTTGAAATCTGCCACACCATCCTCTGAGTGTAGTTATGGTTTTTTTCCTAACTGCACCTATTCCACATGTTCCTAGGCCTCGTCACAGGTGAATACAAGAGCAGCAGCAGCATAGCACAGAGTAGTAGTGGTAGTTCGCGTGGAAAGGAACCGATGATATCCTCATATAAATAATTTTTTCTTGCCATTCATATGGGTTTCCATTTTATGCTGAGAAACGTGCCAGAAAGTTGTTGCAAATATGCTGTTATGGACAAATGCTTCGGTTTTGAAGGTTTGGACTCTGGCGTATAGACCGAAGCTTTTACCCATAACCCAGCATACATGGTTGCAGCAACTTCCATATCGCGGGCTGCGGCGAAAATTAGCAGCTATCAAAATTCAAAAATATCGTAATCCCCAAATTCTCATGTACAATCACCGTTATATTCGTCTTCCGCCTACTTCACTATCCCTATCTTCAAGATCGCAAGAAACTCTGCGATTCAGCTTCTTTATACGTATGAGCAGACCCTCGTGATTAGGCGTTATTGCGCACAGCGACCATGATATTCGCTCTCAGAGGGCCGAAAGGGCCGAATTACCCTCTCCGAGTAAACTTTCAGCCAAATCGAGTTTGATCAAAATTCGACAAATTAGGGATGGCCATAGGGTAAATGATAATATTTTTGAAATTCTCTATCGATAACCATCAATCATGAGAAAGACAACCTAACATTTATTACAGATCCCCATAACATTAATATACGCAAAAATCGCCAATTTAGAACATTTGCCAGACAAGGGTCTACAGCTTCTCCTGTTTTGTTGGATGCGCCCATTAACCCATAAATTTTTCCGAATGTGGCCGAATTCTCGAATTGGCTAAAATCTTCTCTTATGGAATAATTTGATCTCCGAACACGAAAATCACACTGCTTTGCGCGAAAACTTGTGGATCGCACATCATGGGCTTGCGAACGTACCATGTAATTCAGAAAATTCAGAAAATTATTTATTCAGAAAAACCTCCTTAACTCCACTGAGAGAATTTTTCGGCAGATATTGAATACAGATTTGAGTCAGTGTCCAAAAGCGCATCCTGTGATATGTGCTTCATTGCATATGGCTACTTCGACCCGGTATCCTTCCCTTGTCAGGTACCTTAGATCAACTGGAGAGATCACGGTCGAGATACTGGCGCACGAATCCCTTGAGGCATTCCGGATTCAGATCATTGATCCAACTGCACTAACCGCACGAGAGAATGCCAGTCGATTACGTGGGAGCCTGCGCCCTATATAAAATCAGATTTTCAACCGTGAACGTAGCGGCCAATCACGTGGACCTGGCAAGGGCAAGTTGTGTGTTTCTTCAGTGTTTACGTATCGAAGCCTTTTCCAGTTTCGACGGAGGGGTGGCTGGAGAGATCGATCAGTCTGCCAGAGCACATAATCGGGATGAAATTCAGGGAACCGTGGAGAACTTTCCAAACCACTTTTTGTAAAACTGATGGTTTTCCAACAAGTATTCGATCAGAAGGCTGTTTCCCCCTCCATGAGAAAGAGTGAGTCTACATTCGAGACAACGTCTGAAAATGACAGCCGTTTCTACAGGAAGGTTGTACAAAGCGCTAAAAATTCCCTGAAAATACATCAACTAGTGTTTCTTTTTTTTCGAAACGAGTCCCTGGTATTCGGAAAACTTAGTGTTTGCGTCGTAGTTATGGTAGTTATGATTATAGTCACCTCTCTAGTGATCTCTGACAGTTACGCACTGGCATTTTAAGGAAACAATGAGATCGAATTTGGAAATCGCATATCTTTCAAAGTGGTGTCTTGAAGAGCCCACCGAGCTGAGTCTATTGGTACATGTACTTTTCTGAAGAAAGTTCGACAAGAATTCTAGTTGTTGCCAAAGCACGCGGATCTGCGTTTTCTTTTTCGAACAATCAGGGGTATTGGAGATAGTTCTAGCTAAGTAGTAAAATTACTAGATAAGATTTGGGGAAGCTGGAAAAAAGAACCAGTTAAGTCTCAGTAAAATTTTTTTTGAAAAAGTTCATGTTTTTGTTAAAAACTCATATTTTGATTTAATATGGAATTATATGACAAATTGAGTTGAAATCAGATTCTCCTCAATCTCTATCTTCACTGCAGGCGTTAATCCTGAAAGGCTGCTGGGGGTTGAAGGACGCTGTTCAAATAGTAAGCTAGAAAGTATGTCATGGTCCTAGATGTAAGTGTTGAGTTGTAGGAGTTTCCTTGCTTTGCGAAGTCTCATGTGTGCTTTCACGATGAGTACATTGAGTACTACATGACCGCAGTGCTAGCTGTGGATGTAAGGGGAAATTACGTTGAGGTCAAAAACTTTTAGATTTCCAAATATGATTTCCTTCTGCGGATGGGGAAGGCTAACTAACTGATAGAAACGCTCGTTGTCACGGAAACGTAGACTGTCAAACACTATGTAACCTGCCCCACAGAATCTCGACTTTTCATCGCAAATTACAGAACGTAGTCTTGTAATTGGAGTCTTGAAAAGGTAAAAAAAGAGGTATCAGTGGGTGGCTGGTACGAAATTCGCTGAGAATCTCGAATTAAGAACACTTGTTTAAACAGATTTCAAAGTGACTGGGCACAGTAATTTGGCTGATCAAGAGTAGAAAATATATTGTGAGTATGAATAAATTCCAAGGGATAACATGTGACGCGTTTTGCGGTGGTAGGCACACTGAAAAGGACCTCTGAAGCCGGTACAGGTCAGCCGACGATCGTTCTTTTCATTGTGCATGCCGGGAATGCTCAGTTATGGGGTTTCTCAAGTGGGAAGCATCAAGTAATCTAATGACGTACGAGCCGCCAAATGTGAGCGGTTTTGTGTAACTGGAGCGCCTTGTACATAATGTAATACGATTTAATCAAAGATTACGAAACATTTCCTTCGGGCAGAGCAAATATTGTAGGCCTTCTTGAGTTTCTTGGGGACGGTAGATGGATTCATGTGCTCAGTACGTGGTTCCTTTGAATAAGGATTTCATTGTAGTATAAGATCTCGAATATCAGGTTCAAGTCTGAGGCAAAGTAATGGTATGTTTGTGAGTATTTCATGTGAAAGCCGTGGGGTTACAAAGAAAGTATATGAGAAACACTCACAAGTCTTGCTCTGAGGCGAGACCCTGGAAATTACAGCAATGTTACTTCAGTAGTATGGCAGTGACACGTGTTAATTCGAATTACGCTTTTCTCATGCCTTTTGCTACACATCGTTTCACCTGAAGACAGCCATAGGAGATTTTGGATAATTTTCAAAATACAAACAATCTCCAGAGTTGTTGCAATCTGACTAGCAAGCTGTTCCTTCTATGTATATCGCATTCACTTGAACTGAAAGGCGTTAGAAAATGTGTAGGCTTTAAGGGCTGCTTTTTGAAAGTGATAGCGCATAAGATTCGCTTTGTAGTTGATCGATCCACAGACATTGCGTCCGGAGAATTCTGTGGTTAGACGATTCTTCCGTTGGTTGTTCACGGAACGAATCGCCGATGGTGCTTTTCTGGACTTCTTTGTGACTGCAAAGGAACCGCAAGCTATGCAGATCATCAATCTTCTTCAGGGACTCACGCGAAAGAAGGTGAGAGTATTGACTGTGAGACCTGTGAAAGACCTGAGCTGCCGTCTGCTCGCAAGAACAAGAGGTGTACTGTATCCGATCTGGAAACTTTGTACTTAGCTACGTTACGGCATTCGATTTGTTGCTTTCACTGATTGTTTTCTTCATTCACTTGGCAACGCGACATTGAAAACATACATAGCAAGTAATGAATCCATAGCACCTATGCTTTTCGTCGTTGTCATTGCACATCGTCTCACGCAATAGTGTCTCCTTCCTCTCTAGACCTGCCGCTCTCATTTTCTCACTAATAGGATGATTCTCAGTACAAATGACATACTTTCAGCATTATAATTTGAAAGAGCATCGATTCAACACATAGCTCTATTTAGTAATTCTCCGCTCTCCAGACGCAATATCTTCGAATTTCCTCTGAATTTGCATGTTCAGGTCGCCGTACGGTTCATTCCACACTTCATCTACAGCGACCTTCCTCCTCATAACAGGTCTGATGATCCATGAACAATTTATGACACGCTTTTCATGGCTGGATGAAAGGAACTGTACAGGAAACTGAGCTCAGGAATCCATTTCGCTTTCATTAGTCCGGTGTCCTAGCGCAAGCCCTATACTACCGACACATCTTATCCTCGAAAAATAGTTTTATAAATTATAGCTCCACAAAGTCCTGATGTCTAATGAAGTGAGCGTTTTGTCTACAGATTGGGAGTATTTTGTAGATAATAAAAGGGTTTGCAATGCTTTCGCAGTGAGGAGTGCGGGGCATCCCACTGCGGACGCTATGGTTACCAAAGCCTAGAAAAAGGAGGAGGGAAGTGTACCTTTCGAAGGCAAGGCAGGTGGTAGCCTTTTGTAAGATGCCCCTCTCACAATTTACAACCACAAGTTTTTATAAGTTTGATGCAATGCTCTATGTTTTTCCTGAGGTTTGCTTCCCTTCCACGACGCAATGAATTGTCGGGCCCGCTTTTTTGATGATCTGAAGCAGTGGTCCAGACTCCAATGTACTAATCTCCAGAGGTTACTTGTGTGCGTGAAAATGGTAAGTATCCAATTGCACTGCTGAGAATACCGCAATTTGTGCGTCCTTCCGCGTTTGTGTGAAGGTGGTAGTGTGGCTAGGGGAAACCATGGATCGAACTTTGTCAGCCATACTGACAAGTGAAGGAAACGAGGTCGATCTAGTCGTATACATATGTTCAAGACCTATTTTTGGACGCTGATCTCGAATCTGCTTTACAAATTTGCAAAACGATTCTCTGAGCAGGACTACATGGTCCTTCTTCGATGAACGTCGGCTCAAGTACACCACAGGAGAGTGGGCTGTGAACAGTCGCCTGGCGGGTGTAGGTCGGGACACACGGATTTTGACCTAGGCCGTCGACCCCGTAATTATTGAGACAGTTTAATTATGTAAATCTTTCCTCCTTGCGAGTCCGTTTCGAAGTTTTGATGAATGGGTGATGTTACTGAACATAATACTTGAAAAAAATGATTTCAAACTGAGAGAAATTTAAAATAGAGCCTTCCATACTTCAGAGAAGATTCAATTTGTTAAAGTCAACAGTCACAGCCAATTTCTCACTTCAGTATTCGCCCAATGCTCCATTTGCTTTTCAAGACATCTCCAGAGAAAAACTGTTGTAGAAAACAAGTTTGAGAGAAGGGCACGATCACCGCGCGACCTGGCGGCCCTACTGACCGTGTGTCCCAACCGTCACCCCCGTCTCGCAGAGAGGTGCCATGCTGCAGAAACTGAAGACGACGGTTTATATCTTATTGTTGGTGCAGATCTTGCTTTTGTACTTTGTCGCTCCTACTGCTGGCTACTGGATAACCTTTTTTTTTGATATTGTCGAAGTTTGATGGTCCTTTTTTACTTAAGACGTGGTTAATTTGTGATGAGGACTTTTCGCAGCTATCATGTCCGATCGATAACTTCAAAAGCTAGTATTTCCCCATGACCAAAAATGATCTACCTTGTTTGAAAGTGTTGAAGTGGAAGTGGTACTCCAGTACTAAATGATCGAAACATAAAAGCTTTTCACAATGGGCATAACCTATCAAACGGATTTCGTCACGACCTGTCGCTTCAAAGGGACAACAAAATTGTGGAGGCATCTCAAAATCCCACCGGTGGACGCTCAAAGGCACCGAGAGAGGTGAAGAGAAAGTAATTAGGAACACATGTTTTCTGAAAACCGATCTTCTGCTTCAGAGAAGTTATATGTATGTAGCGAAACTGACATGAAAAAAAAGCGCGGATTGGGCTCTTATCACGATCTCGTTGGGTCGTGAAGCAGTTCGTCAGCCGGGGGAGTTGCAAACAGGATGGGACAACGTTCGCGGCCGGCTGGTTTAACATCTAGCACTTTTGCAGTCAACCCTCGGCTAGTAAGACAGAGGGGTGAGGGGGGGAGAGAAAAGGATTTTCGCAATCCTATTTCTCGATTTTTTCGCCGTTTTATTTCATTCTATCTGTAATGTTATACTGCTGAATACCACTACTTTTACGATTGCAAGCGAGCTAGATCATTGTTGGTTATGGAAAAATGCTTCCGCAAAGTTATCGATTAGATATGGTAGTTGCGAAAAGAGCTCAGTCTACCAGTTGACTGTCTTATGGCAAAAGGAGAATCAAAATGCGTTAGTAGCAAAGACGAAGTGCCTCCTGTAGCCAGCACCAGAAGTTCAACGAAATGCAAAGGCAACATGCGCACAAGGACCCGACCCATCGTCTCCACTTTCTGGAGCGTGACACTTATCTCTCTGCCAAGCTGGTGCTGACAGCTCACTTTCCTGCGGTGTAATCGAGCCGACGTTTGTCAAAAAATAGCCTATTAACTCTACTCAGATATTTTTGATTTTTGAAAGCTGCTGATTTTTGCCGCAGCCCGCGATGCGCAATTTCGAGGTTTGTGCTGGTCCGAGTCCCGTCCTCGACCGAAGCTTTTGCTCATAACTCAGCATACTTGTAATAACTTTCTACTTAGAGAATCGTTTGGCAAATCTGCAAAGCATATTCGAGACCAGCTTCCGAAAATTTGTCGGACCACATACATACGGAGTCTTCGACCTCGAGTCCTTCTCTTGTGAGTCCTCTACGCCTGTGTCTATGGTCAATTGGGGCAAAACTCGCAAATACATAACTTCTACCTCGTTCAGCAAATTCTAGGAGTGAATCGACATTTTTCTAGGAAATTCTATTTCTTCCTTTTTGCCCACGGTTCAGTTTTCTCTCGATTACGTCGCCTTCTCCGCTCGTTGGACATTAGGAATTGCTATCTGAATTTGCTTATTACTTAAACCATCACCATGCTCCGAACTCGCATAAGGAGTGTTTTCCCAGAGATTTGTTAATTTATTCTTACAGACGTGTTGTCGAGTTATATTTCGATGCCTCGAAAATGAGAGCAACAAGTGACGCAGTAGCGACACCAGCTGGTAGCGAAAGAAAGATGTCTACTTCTACTCGCTATGAACGCATTAAGACGGTCGGAAAAGGTCACCGCTTATAATTATCCACAATGCTTTCCATTTTTGGAGTGGAAATTTCGCTTTGTTGCGACTTACTTTCACGCCGTCTTGAGAGCTTCGCTCAGTCAACATCCCTGTAACAACTTCCGCTGAGTATTGCTTTGTCGTGACCACCGCGACCGAAGCCCTGAACATCCGTAGGATTGCATGCCGTCTCTATATTCCCTTCAGTATTACAATATCACCGCAACTTTTCGTTGATAACGTCTGATTGTCCTGCAGTACAGTTTCGTGTTAACAAAAATGTGGGTTTTCAGGTGCCACATTTGGACACCTACGCGTCCTGATCGTGTTTAAAAGTGAGAATATTTCACTGAAACCGTGGATTAGAACCCTCTTGTGGCGTGAAATTTGAGGGATTCGATCCAAGTCTACCACTGCGATGGTCTGCACTGCTTGAGGAAAATCATGTTCTCATCGCCTGCGCTGATCATTTTTTTGGAGTCACACCACTCGATAATCAGATTGATGGCTTTCTTTCCTGGGGCGAGTTGGTCCTTACATACCTACTCAGGCTGCACCTTTGCAGCTGCGCGGTGCATCCTCACGGTGTTGTGCATGCTTGAACACACGCAAGCCACGCGCATCAGGCCAAGTTACACCTGGCCATAGACGAACAAATTTCCAAGACTTGCAGTACGACAGTACGGGAAGATAATTCGATGAAACAGCCATTTCGATGAATAAGGCCGCTTTCACGTTGCAAATTCGTTCGTCTAAGGCCAGGGATTTTGTGGGGTAGGCGTGGTTTGGTTGTGTTAAAGCATGCACAACATCTCGAGTGTGCACCATGCAGTAACACAAAGGTGCAGCCTGAAAAGTAATCCAAGGACCCACTCGCTCCAAGAAAGTAAGCCACGAATCTTATTATCGCGTGGTGTGCCTCTTTAGGTGAGAAGGAAGCTATGAATGTTGCTTTTGTCCCCTTTTATATGTATAGGTCATTTTGCGGTTTTTTGCACTGACCAAACGACCCAGATTGTTCCTTCTACAAATGTGAGCTATCTCTTCACGTGCAGGGTAAATCACCCTGGGAAACCTCCACGCTGGAAATGGCTATCATGCTTGTCCTTTAGTAGCATTATTAGCTAAAGTTGGTCTTCAGCACTACAACAACACTTCAAGGTTTGCAGAAACGTTTTCGGACACTATTCAACCAGCTCTACCCACACCGCGAGTTGGCAAAATTTTTTCTTCGCTGAAACCTTGTACATTATTTGTACTATTTCTGATCAATAGGGGTGCTAATCACGCCATTTAGAGGTTATTCAGAATCACGAATGTGACACTGCTTTTTAGCGCGCACGCCGTTTGGCTAAAGATGACGCCAGTCTTGTTCATTTGTGCTGTAGTGGTGGTAATGATTGTAGCTGGTAAGCGTCATTTTCTTGCTGTCGTCTTCCACCTGACACTATTAGATCATGCATGTGCCCATTCGAGCGTGTAATTTCGCATGAGCCTCAGTGGACAAGAAAGGTGCCTTCTTGCCCGAGACTTAGGCAAACTATCCGGAGCAGAGTGTTGCCTCTTTATTATAAGACCACCTCTGCAGTGGCACTGAACGATGTTAGCCCCTCGAACGGAGAACGAATGTCATAATCGTGATCAGCAACCCGAATAATCTCTAGTGGCCAAGTTTCGAAAATATTTTTTTGCTCCACTCGCGGTGTCTGGGGTAGTGATAGTTGAATAGTGACTGTTTTCGGAAGGACGGCCAAACCCAGGATACATGAAGCATTTCAAGAGCCTTTAAAGTGGTATTGTTTTGTTTAAAAAGATCGCTGCTTAATATGCGCTTTATTTTCCAGGTGCATTCGGCTCGGCGGTTCTGTATCGGCGCAAGGAGGACTCTTCACTGGTCATCATCAAGGAAATCAATATGTACGATCTCGACAGCTCCCAACGGCAGCTAGCTCTAAACGAGGTAGTTTCAAGGGTTTCAATATTCTAGTTCCATCTTCCTGTAGTTTTCCTTTATGTACATTATCCTGTCTCCACTAGGTGCATCGTTTCATACGCTCATCACATGTGTTGTCTGCCATTACTATAATATCTAGCTCTCCTCTCCGGAATATGATAAGTTTAGCTGTGGAGGAAGTCAATGTAATCGTCTTTTCAGCCCAATGCGCGATGCCAATTCACCGACAATTGTTAAGATGGGTCCTTATGTCACTGTTACCGTGAAAATCCAAATTATTTGCTGCTGATGTGCTACCATGATACATATGTTCACTAGGTCCATCCACTATGATTTTGGGGCTTTTAATATCAGTTTGCTGATTTAATTTGTGCCAGGCTACGTTCATTTCGATATGTGTAGCGAACTAAATCATTTAGGAAATATCAGCTTGGTAAAAATCATTTGAGCCTCTCTCTTCCCTCAATTTTAGAATGGCAGATTACTTTGGGTTCATTCCATTCCATTCCTGTACAGGTGCTTCTCCTTTCACGCATTGTACACCCGAACATTATTTCATATTATGACTCATTCGAAGAAGACGGCATTCTCATGATCGAGATGGAATACGCTGACGGAGGGTATGAAAGATGTTATACATTTTCTATAAATAGAATGGATTTTAGAGATTTCAGAACTTTGGCACAGTTCCTGATCAAGTGTCAGACGTTCATTCCTGAGGACACCGTCACAGACCTTATGATCCAAATGCTTTCAGCGGTGGCTTACTTGCACGAAAATAGCGTTTTACATAGGTGAGTAGGAATTGAGTAAGGTGATGTGTTGGGAACCGAAAGGGCCTCTTGATAGCACCATTTGACAACAACTCAACAATTCGAGGAAGTTTTTTGAGTTAAATAACTCCTTGCACCCGTTTCCAGATCTTTATGCCTGGAGGGACGGGTCCGTATCCAGGTCCCCAATACCGTTAGCTGGGCAAAAAAAAAAAATAGTTTGCACTAGAACTTTACCTAAGGGGGAGGGGTCATTGAGAGTGCTGATTACGGATAGAAGCTCCGTTTTTGGTGTCGACCACTCCAAAGTGGCTCGAGCTGCGCTATATTGCAGTTTTTTCTCACCGAATCCGAAATTCCAGATTAATGACAGGCTTATTTATTTTTATTATTTCTTCCAACACCGTATTATTTCTGTCCTCTTCGCTGTTTCTGGAGCACCCTTTTGTCGCCACAGTCACCTTCCGAACATCTTTAAATGTGTGATAATCACTAAGAGGCTCCGAAAACTCTGAAATTCTAAAATAAGTTTTTGGAGCCTCACAGTGCTTCTCTCACGGTGGGCGGTGCGTGCATAGGAGTGTCCGTTTTCAGACCGAAAACTGTGAAATGGCTTCCAATATGACCCAAACGAAGAATGACTTTTTTGATGTCATAAAAGAGTCGTGAGCATAGTGGGTGGAACATTTTGTGTGGGGGCGGAGCCTGGACCTTACATGAAAACAACCTGTGGAGATGGGGTCAACCTTGGGATGGGTTGGGCATGGTACAAGAAGTTAAGAGCAAGCGAGGAAAAGATGGGTCAAGGTCAGCCATGAGTTCTCAGAGAAGAAGCCTGAGCACAGTGAGTGGAGAGCACCTTGAGAGTGGGTCCGTTCAACAAAAATTTATAACTCGCTTCCAACGTAGCCATAGACCAGAAAAAATCGGCAGAAGTGACCAGTGTCAAAGCTATCTTGAGCACACTTGAAATGAGAGAGAAGCCGCCCACAATGGGCGGGATGCGATAAGGTAATGGATACCGGAAAAATTCATAATTGACACACTGACGTCCATGATGTTACGTGCACAGTAGTGAGCGCCGGCTTACTGATACAGACAGTAAGCCTACTAGTCAAAAAATAAAATAACTAGGCGATTTATTTCCCTATTCTCTGGTCTTTCCTTCCTTTACTAGCAGTTGCAGCCAACAATTAGTTTTGCCTCCTTAGTATTAAACAGTTGGGCTATCGCACAGTACTGCGCGAATAACACATTAGAACCATGTGATGGGGAAGTAGTCGACACTGATCGACTGATATCGAAGAAGACCTTATCGCAGTCTCACAGATAAGCGCAGTACTGAGCGCTAGCCCAGCTGGTATATAATTTATAATTGACTGGCTGTAGCTGTGATGCGTACACGTATTGGTTTTTCTAGAGACTTGAAGACAGCGAATGTCTTCCTTATGAAGGATGGATTCGTAAAGATTGGAGACTTTGGAATCAGCAAAGTGATGGGCACAGAAACACTTGCTCAAGGCGCCAAAACCATCGTTGGCACACCTTACTACATCAGCCCAGAGATGGTGAGTTTTCAGGATCGAGAAAATCGGGGAGCTAGAAGACGCCGATGGTGAAAATATGTAGAGCGCGCAACGCCATTCGCAAGATTACTATCGTCGTGCTAAATCCTTCTGTTCTTCCCCAGAGCGAAGTGTTCCCTTCAAGAGTAGGGTACGCGTTAAGAATATGGGCATAGTGACAGCATGCATTGGGGATGGCAAGGGGACGGACCACAACCGCCTGCTTGAAGTCCATCAGCGGGGAGAGCGCTGCGCCGCATGTTATGTTTCTCTTCCCCCTGGCGTTAGTCCCGCGCCGTCGCATGTTCCACTATTCGTGTCTGACTTCGACATTTGTTCCTATCGTAGGCATCCTTCGTCGTGACCATCACTTCGGTGACGTCACTCTTGATGATGCCCGGCACCTCTTCTTCGGAGTTCGGCGTTGCAGTAAGTATCTTAGTTATGAGCCAGTATTCGCTCACGAACAGCATTGCGAGCCTTACCACCGCTCGGTACACCTTGCCCTTGAGCGTCCTGGAGCACCACCGATGGCACAGTATTCCAGTACACTCCCTCCATTTTCAAGCCACGTTTATCCGGGATTTCACTGTCTGCTACACCGTACCATCAGCCGCTAAATCACTACCGAGATACCGGGTCTTCTGCCCTTTCGATGGTCTCACCATGACAGTCCGCTATCGATTCTAAGCGTTCTTCGTAGCTTATGGACTTGGTCTTCTTGACGTTCAATTTGAGTCCGCTCTCTGCCAGCCTGTCCTGTCATTTCTGCACTTTTGCTTATAGTTCTTTTCAACTGCCAGTGCTAGTCGTCCGCACACAGTACGAGAACAGCATTAGGGGTAATGTGGTAATTGAGAAAACCCTGGAAGAAGTCACGCAAATGGTAGTCCTGGGCCTAAGAAGGCTATCTGTGGCGAAATCCCGGTGAAAAAGCGCCCGTCCGAACGGCGTGTAGAAACGGCGCAACGGATGACCCCTGACGTCTTTGATGAGTCCATCCCGCCTCCAGATGACGTCATTCCCGGTTTGCTGGTTTGGGAGCGGTCAAGGAGATGCGGCAAAATCGAGGTTGTCGCGGTGCGCATTCACATTAAGCGCACTCCAAGAAATATATGCCGTCGTATTTCCTAACATCCCTTCGTATTTGCGACTTAGCTACGCGAATGGAAAACTCATCCGGGCTACCCGCCTCTCGACGGAAAGGCCGTCCTCGTCGAGAACCAACGTGGGAAGGGCTCCTGTTCCTCGGTTTTTTGGCCATTTCCATCCGTTTTTTCTCCACTGTTCTGTTGCTAGACATCTCGACTTTCATGTTCACTACTTCTTTTACTTTTCGTCCGAATTTCCCTTAATACTGCCCTTAAGTGGTCCTTCCACCCTTGCGGTGATATCTACTTTGTTTGACAGCCTCTGCGGAGTGCGTACAGCTTGTGTCTCACCTCCGTCGCATGTATCCCATATGAGAGCGATCAGCCGTTCCGGTACACGGTGCTCTCGCATGGCATTCCGGATCATCGCCCTGTGAAGTTGATCGAAACCCTTGTGGAGATCGAGGAGTGCTAGGTGGCATGGTTACCTAATCTCTCGAAATTTCTCCAGTACCTGTTTGGCGATGAAGATGGCGTCTTTCGTGGATTTTTTGGCATGTACTCGAAGTGTTCTTGGAAAATAGGGATAAGTTTCCTTCACCTCGAACTGATCAGCCTCTAGCACAGCTTCATGGTATTCGCTGTCAACGACGCTGCTACGGCATTGAGGAATCGAGTGAGCCAGTCTATCCCGTACTCTCCCTGCTTGTATCGGTAAAGATCTGGACCAATCACCTTCATCTCCCTTAGCCTGCTCTGGACCTCTCAATTTGTCCAAGGTAGTACTGGATGGGTGAAGGTTTCAGTCCTTGAAGTATACGGTAAGATAATTATAGGACATTTGTAGGTCACTGCGCACCTCACTTTGCACATTCTAGCTCAGCCTGTAGGGTTACCCTATTTGATTGCTTCCAGCGACTGTTGACCATTAAACAGTGATGCGCATATACAAGAGCAAAAAGTGATCGCCTCACGCATGTGTGCCAAAAAATATTCTATCTGTCGGCTAATTAATAAAAAGGAGAAAACATCTCACTTGCTTCAGAGGAACTAACTCATAGGGCTCAAGGATGAATGAGATAAAGGTGGGTTGCGACATAAAGGAGATCAGGATTTCGCGAGTGGCCAGTAGGATGTTGTAAAAAAAGGGTTTTGTGATGATGATGAGACCAGATACAACAGGAGGTGTCGCATGCATAGGGCCATAGTGAAGTGAGAGCGAGTAGGACTCATAACCTAGAAACATGGGGCAGTGACGTGATAGGTGGTGTGATCCATGTAGGACGCATGCGGTGCTAGGGTGATGGTAGTGGCAGAATCTTGTAGGAGAAAGTGGCAGTGCAAGACTGGAAGGATTTTCATGTGAAGCTTATAGCTATGAAAAGGATTAACCGCTCTCATCGAACCTGTATAAATTGTACCTCTTGTGACCTTACACAAAGCAGTAGGTAAAAATAGATATTATTTGTGAAGTAGAGGTGTGAGAGGTTTACCCTATGAATTAATTTCTCTAGCTGACAAGTAGAGTATTTTTAGGCACATGGCGCGATCATGGGTCACTGATAATAAACTTAAGAGTTTGGTCTGTATCAATCAAGTGTTACTGCAAACTACGAATGAACTTCTCTATTCTACGCTTTCACCAATTCCCGTTTACATGTGTTTTAATTTTTGCGTCTTGAAGGTTGACAGTCAGAAGAAGCAATCATATAGGGTCACCTACAGGCAGAGCTAGCAGGTGCGAGGTGAAGTGCGAAGTGGCCTACAGTAGTCTTGTAATTATCCTGCCGTATGCTTTATGGACTAAAGGCGCACACTCGTATTGGATCGGCCCTAGCCTCCTTCTATGGGCTATCGTTACGGGAAAAAGCCTGCCTCAGTACTTCTTCCTCTTTTTAGTATCGGCTGGCTTTTTTCAGGATGTTACTGACGCTGCATTTTACGGTCTCTACCACATGTCTTGGGTAGCTCGATATCTGACTTCAGTCAGCCTGAACATGAATCCCTCCGCCCCCCGCTCTTTCCAGCTCGCAGCTCTATTGCTTTCTAGAGCCAACACCCAGTGTTTCCTTCGTTCATTGTAGGATAACTTTGTCAGCCCAATTCCAGGTCTCCTGAACCAGACCGCAGAGATCTGAAACGCCAGCCTCCATTCTCTCTTTTTGGGTCATCCCTCTCCAGTCTGGGTAGCTTTTATCATTGTACTCTTCACTGATTCTTACCTCTGTTTTCTTTAGAATATGTGCGACGATATCCTCAAAGGGAGGCCTGTGCTGGTTACCATTTGCTCATCCGTAGTGCCTTGATGACCTTTACACTTTTAAGGGTGATCCCCTTACAAGCACATGGTCCATTTCCGTTTGCCATCTCCCGCTGCTGCAGGTTACCTACTGAGTTTCCATTTTCGTGAACAACGTACTACAGATAGCCAAGTCATGAGCTCTAGCTAGGTCGAGCACCTCTCTCACATTCATCATTCCTTGTCTCCATGCCTCTGCCTCCATGTGATCTCGTCCATCAGTCCTTTCCCGTCGTCATGACCGTTCAGGTCGTCCGCTACAATGAGGTAGTCATTTTTCAACTGTTCTGATGGCATTGAGGCATGATAGGACTCACTTTTTGAACTTTGGGCAGCCAGCTCACGGTGAGTGCACTGTCATTATGGTTAAGTACCGTACAACTCCTTCGTGTCTATTCTTACATCCATTATTCGGTCGTTGATCCTGTCGACTACAAAGACAAAGTCGTTGAGGATTTCTGCTACGACTAAGCTTCAACGTTTCGTTTGATGCGTTCTCCGTTGTAGAAAGGTTGCACACCATTGCGATCTTCCTTACCTTAGTCTATTTCCAGCGTGTTTCCTGGAGGCATAGGACTTGGATGCTCTTGCGTTCCATTAAATGAGCCACTTTCCGGGACTTGTCGTTCAGTAACCAATCATTAATAGTCCCGATTGGAACTAACTTCTTTGATCGAGGTCGTCCACCCCTCGTAAACATCGCATACTGACCACAGGACTCGGGGAGTGTCCTGCGCACCACTTCCAGATGATAGATTCTTTTTGCAACTTGAGCCATTTTCGTTGTAATTAGATTTCCCGGCCGGTTTATCAACCGGTAACGTTACCATTCAGCAATTTCGTTCTAGCATGGTTTTGCGCCTTCACTCTTAACCACTCGACTATTCCTGCTATCTTTTCCATGTTTTGAAATGGTTAATAGCACCATCCCCTGGTGTTCACCTATTTCACTTACATTCTCGGTGCCGCTGTGCAGTGGGAGTGCTTACGTAATAATTCCTATTGCTTCAGCAGATTAAATCCATCTAGAGCCGCAATAATACTGTTGCAGTTTGGGCATCACTAGCTAGCCACGGCACCAGTGGATACGCATGTGTTCCTTACTTCCCAGTGCCGGTGTGCACCGATGGCCCATCGACAACACCTCACCAAAAGGTCCGGCGAGGCGAACTCACACTGGAGACCAACGGGTTTTATAGACCTACATTACCAGCGACCCGACTACTACTGTCCGGCCTGATGGTCACAGCTGGAAACCTTCACAAATCCCTGGCAGCACAGCTAGGACGCCACCCATCGGTAGGCTGCACACAGTGTACGCCCATTTCGTTAGAGCCTTCAGTGCCATAGGGTGGACGGTGTGGAGCAGAGCGCTGATCCTAGTCGCGAAGCAGGCGTTAACACTGGCCAACTCATATGTCGCCCAAGCACATGGAGTGCGATGCCACTCCCATTCCTGTGTCAACCTCTGGCCGTACCTGGTAAAAACTGACTCAAAGTTGACAGCCGACCCCATATAGCGGCTTCAGCCGCAGAGGACGAAGGAAAAAGGTAAGGAAGGTGGTTCACATAGTGTAAGTAGAAGTAAAAGAGAAGCCCACCGCATTTCTGGAGCCACGGCGCGTGTAGGCTGCCAAGTGCGAGTGGGTCGTAGAGTGCGACTCAGTGTAAAAGAATTTCTATTTTTTAATTATTTCTCGGTTTTAGTGCTCCGGTAAGACATACAACGAGAAGAGTGACATGTGGGCTCTAGGTTGTATCCTTTATGAGATGGTGTGTCTGCAAAAGGCCTTTGAAGGCGAAAATCTGCCTGCACTTGTCAACAAAATAATGACGGTTGGTTCACTGAACCTTTGAAATGCATTAGATCTTTTGCTAAAAACAGCGGTCTATACAAAAGCACTGAACCCAACTAATTTCAGTGCACTTATGCTCCTGTCCGAGGTCCTTACTCATCAGAAATCAAGTTGCTCATTCGAGAACTTCTTCAACACGACCCTGAAGCTCGCCCACGGGCTGCAGAAGCGCTTCGAGTAGGGGATTTTTGAGAAATATTCACCCTAGTTTTAAGTGATCCAGCATTTTGCAGATGCTTCGACCGCCCATATCTACTGCACATATCATCTCACATCCATCAGATCACGCAAGCAGTTCTACACTATACTCCTTGGATCCTGGAACAATAACCTTGCGGCCTGTGGAACATTTTCCAAAGAGGATAGCGATCAAGCAGGTGCACAAGTTTCGGAGATGGTATTTCAGTAATAATATAACACTTTAAAGGGATCGTGCACGGAAAAATGAGGGTCTCTGTTGCCCATATATGTATTTATGTTGTATTTGCCTAATAAGAAGCACAAAGTTCACGCGACAAGGTGTGAATTTGGCTAATATGCAGCTCCTTAAAAACGTGACAGACTGATGGGGCAGGGCCTTGGAGTAAATGCCTACCTCGTCGTCCGCTGTGATCGGAGACGCAATGGGAACAGAAAGTTACGTAAACAGTCCCACTCTCCGACCGCGGCGGACAACGGGAGGGACAATGATTCTGGGGCCATTTCCCCCCGGCCATCACTTTGAGGAGCTGTATCTTAGCTAGATACCCAACTTTGCATGCGGCCCTGGTTCTCATAAGGCAAATACAACATAAATATTGGTTAAAGAGAGGTACGCGATTTCCTTTATGTGTTGTGTGATTAAGAGCTAGCACAGTAGAATCTTTGCATTTGTTTTCATCTATTAGATTGTCCCAAAAGTCTTGTAGGATTTTTCCAAAAAAAATCAAAAACTCTTGTTTACTTCGAGGCAGGTCCAGGCGGTTCAGGAACATGCTAGACGTTCTCTAAGCTTTCTAGTAAAATATATACTGGTCCACTAGATTCCGTGGAGAGAGCTACAATGCCGGTAGTCGTTAGCCACCCAACACGCGGTGTCACCTACTGTTAGTGGCCTCGCGGCACCACAGCAACGGAAGATTGCCACTCCATCAGCGCTGCATTAGGCAAGGGGTGTGTGAGCTACGAAAGCGTGCCCCGCTGGCTCATCAGCTTCAGCAACGGCGAGATGGACATGGAAGACAAGCCACGCACGGGACGCCCACACGCATTCGACGACGAGACGCTGCTCTCCGCCGTTCGCGCCGATCCTGAAACCACCATGCGCGAGCTGGCGTAGAGGAATGGACAAGCACCCATAACCGTAAATCGTCGCCTACGCGAGACAGGTTATCGGAAGGTGCTGTCGCAATGGACCTCATGCTCTGACGGGTGCTCACGAATGTGCCTGTGTGAGCATCTGTCAATCGCTGCTCCTTCGCCCGCATCGCAATGACTTTCTCGTCTATCTGGCCACGGGCGATGAAAGCTGGGACATGTACGATGCCAACGTACCCCTCGCTTTTTGGCTGCTATGTGCGCCAAGCCGCCAATGCAGTCCATGTCCGACCTCCATCCGAAGAAGATTCTACTCTGCTGCTTTTGGACGGGGAAGGAATGCGTTTCGAACAATAAGAGGTGCTGGCACTAAGCGAGACAGTGCTCGTTTCCGTATACACCCACCAGCTCCGGCAGATCGCCGTCGCTATTCGAGAAAAGCGCATGAGAAGGTCCGCGGTCACCCTCCTTCATGACAACGCCCACTCATATGTCGCGAGGTGTACCCAGGCCGAGCTACAGGAGCCCGGCTGGGATGTGCTGCCCCACCCGCCATACTCTCCAGACATTGCCCCTTCTGACTAACACCTTACCCATTCTCTTGAATCCTTCCTGGCCAAGAAAAAAGTCGCTGACTATGACATGCTTGCAAAGGCTGCGCTACTTTCGCTGACAATCGCTGACTTCTTCGACTCTCAACCCAGAGTTCTGGGAGAAGGAAATCATCGATTTACCTATGAGGGAGTAGAGTGTTGTCGATAACAATGGTGAATACGTTGTTGCCTAATTTGTGTTTGTTGGAAGAAAAAATAATAAAAAGTGATGATCGAAAAAATCCTACAAGCCTTTTGGGACAACCTAATAGCATACAAACAAGATTTACTCTAGCTATAGCTTGCGTTTACGGTGAACCTCCCATCCATACGTCATTATTGGGCTTAGAATCAGTCGTTTCGCGAACTCATGAGACTGAGGCGATACGTATAAAACATTTGGCATCAGTAGATACTTCACCGCATCACTTGAACGCACCACTATTTATGCCATTCGGACGATAGGTTTGCATAGGATTATCCATTTTTGAAGAGAAATCCGAACAAGTCGCTGCACTGCAATCGTATCAGTTCTAGAAACTGGGACCGCGATAAAGAACGTACCTTAAAGGCAGTATTAGGGAAAAATCGGACGAAATGCGAATGAGGTGGCGTATATGACGGGCGAGGTGATCAGTGATACGACTGTGAAGGAGAAACGTAAGTAAATGACCAAAAACCTGAAAATAGAGCCGCTTTCCCACCACTGATTCTCGACGTGGACGACCATTCCGTCAACAGGCGGGTGGCCCGGACGACTCTGCTATTGGCATGTATCCAGGTAATCAATGCGCAGAAACAGCGTGGAAACCATACAAAAAACTTAACCGGCATCCCATCTTTAACTACAAACGAGCGAAGACATCGAGTGAGAATCGATGAAAAAAAAAGAAGGATAGGAAAGAAAAACGCGCAGATTCTACGGGTGAGCAGCAACAATCAAAACCACCAAAATGATAAACAGCTGATCAGGAAAGGGTATGCGACGTTCTGTTTATCAAAGCGCGCTCCGATCACTCCAGCCGTGCCGTTCGCCTTGGCCCCTCTCACCCAACCAATCAGGGGGAAGCTCGTCGCTGGAAGGCGGGCTGCCCTAACCAAGGCGGCTTTCCCTGATGAGGCCGCCTTCGCCACAGCTCAAGGGGCGCATTTTGCGGGAGATTTCGCCATACATCGGCCTTTCAGATCCGTAATTTTTCAGTGAATGCTTCCTTTTTGGATTCCCTGCCACTCAAATTACCCCAAACACTGCCTTTAAGGATACATCACGATCTCGTCCGGTTGCGTTTCGATTAGCGGTTTCGATTGATTGCTGGTTGAGAAAGAGAGGCAGCGTTCAGAGCTAGGTGGCTTAATTACCCTCACCGTTTGCATCACCACCTCCGAGGAGCAGCTTCTGATGCAGAAGGCGCGAAAGCACGTCTGCATTGTGAAGGAGCCATCTTTTCTTCTCTGTTGTTGTACAACATCGCAGCTCTACAGTCCTCCACAATTAGCTCAGTTGGCCCTGTTCTCATTGCAAAATTATAGGTAGCAGTAAGCTGTACGCACACAATGGTTCTAACCTACGATAACGAACTTTTCGCGTGGGGAAGCAACGCACATGGAGAACTTGGGCTCGGTGACACTGTTCCACGGTGAGGTATACAAGCAAGCTCCTTTTTCACACTACTACTCTTTCATTTCAGATCGACACCCCACAAAGTTGAGGCTCTCCGAGGGAAAGACATTCATTCTATTGGCATCGGATCAGGTTTCAGGTACTGCGTCATCCGTTGACTAATTGTAGTGGTGTTTGAGTGCTACTGTACCTCAACAGTTGCTTTGCCATAAGCTTTGCATGTGAATACCATGTCCATCTTGTTGTCCTTGTTTTCCATGTTTGTTCTATCAACTTGAAATCTGGATGCGCAGAGGGCGCCAAAAAGGTATTTCCTCCACTTTCAACCCCACATTAGTCGAACTTCAACAACTTCTGACAAGGCATTTCCATCCCCAAATTCAAGAGCGCACCTCATACTATCACTAAGCTCCGTAACACCCTTCTGCACGGACATGATCAAGAGCTTCTTCTGCGTGAACATGATGTGTCACCTCTACCTCTTCTTACCGGGTGGTGTTCTTGAACATCCTGTTTTCTCCGGGTTCATGACGCCCTCTGTTTTCAAGAACCAGAACGTTCCTACCATTGAAACCCCTACGGAAGTGGGTTTGAGGCAAGAAAATGACACTTCGGTTCATGGCAGCGTTGTCCAAGCAGCGAGAGCTCGCTAACTTCTATGAACCGATTGGTCAGTACTCAGGAAGCTTCCCACGGTAGACCTTCCACGGCAGCTGGCTCTGCTGTTTCAGGTAAACCTTAGTGCGGTAGGTGCTCCTATAGCCCGACTAGCCCGACTGTGTTGACTGAAGGCTCCATATTTTCGTCACGGTGAAAGTAGTGAGCCACAGCTCGTTCCTGTTTTTAGAGGGACATTTAAAAAATATTTGGCCTTAATGTTTCATCTCTTTCATAATTCTCTCTTTTTGTATACTTTGTGGAAGTGAGCCGCGAACAAAATTACTTTTTATTGCACCCCCTGTGCTTTATGTGTACACGTGTATCCATAAGACTCTTCATCTTACAACTTGTTTTCAAACACTGCATATTCTAGTGTAATTTGCTGTGATCGCGGAACTATTCTTGCCTGTGGAGATGCCCGTTTAGTAGGTTTGGATGGAAAGGAGGATGTTACTCGACCTACACTACTTGATGAGCTTTTGCGGTAAGGTTCACTCCACTGAACTGAAAGATCGCTTTAACAGTGGCGTTTGTGCAATACCTGTGCACCATCACCCGCCTACATACGACCACTAAAAGGTGTGGCTTCCTCTACAAGCTTTTTACAACTCTTATGGGTAGCCACACTGCTATCATCTATAAGAACAAATGTCAATACCCTCTAGAGCGGGCGGGTATGTACAGGTAGCAAGGAGGAAGAGCAAGGCATGGGTGTGCGTCAGGACTGTTCAACCAAGGCAGGCTACACGAGGAAGCTGCAGCCG
This sequence comes from Trichostrongylus colubriformis, assembly GCA_963978905.1. NCBI lineage: Eukaryota > Metazoa > Nematoda > Chromadorea > Rhabditida > Trichostrongylidae > Trichostrongylus > Trichostrongylus colubriformis. The sequence goes on from OZ022260.1 coordinate 26,170,632, forward strand.
CCTCCGCGTGCAGCGACGCAATTCGCGTTCAATGATGACCTAAGATGGACAGTTCTTACGCACACCCGCAAGGCACTTGAGTTTTATGCGCTTTGATACCAGCCCAACACCACACTAAAAGTTATCATAGCTAGGATGTGCTGAGACGTTTCACATCAACTGAATTGTCACAGTCAGATCCCACCATACGCAGCGTTAGGGGAAACTCCGACGAAAAGTAACAGTAGTGAATCTGAAATTCGAGGTGCCTAGTAACAGGACGGTGGAGAAAAACGAATAGAAATGGCGAAAAGCCCGAGAAATAGAACCCTCTTCTCTCGTTGATCCTCAACGCGACGACCTTTCCGTCAAGAGGCACTCCGAACGAAATTTCCATTGGCATGCTGTCAAGTAAACACAAGGGAATGCTTGGAAATACGACAGCATCCATATTCTGGGGTGGTTTTCAAAAACTGCGAAAGCGCGCTGCAGTTCCTTGATCTCACCGCATATCCTTGGCCGCACTCATCGTAGCTAACCAGGCAACACGTCGCTTGGAGGCGGGGTCGATCATCCGAAGGCGTCAGCTCTTATCCGTCGCGCCGTTTCAACAGCTCGTAGGCGCACATTTTCGCCGGGATTTCGCCACGGATACCCTTCTTAGGCTCATAGTTTCCATGTAAGTAACTTCTTTCAGAGATTTCTTACCAACCAAACTACCCCTAATGCTGTCTTTAAGTTAAATGGCAATGTGTACGACTTACCTCACAACCAGTCTAGATAGCTGCATATTTCTGATTGTTCTGATTTATTACGAACAAAACGGACGAATTCACGACAAGGAGGAGATCGAAATAAAGGGATGACGGGAAAGCGGGACTGTAGAGAAAGGGAAGGCTGATCCGTTGCAAATGTTTTTCAAGACAAACTCGTACTTCAACTTCGCTCGACCAGCTGAGTAAGCAAAGCTCGTGTGATGACTGATATAGGCTGATCATAATGGGCAGTTTTCAGCGTTTTTATAACGTCCTTTAACTTTCCGTTCCGATTAAGGGTTCATATTTCGGAACTGGTATGCGGAAATGAACACTGTCTGGTACTGACGGAAGACGGCGACATCTACGTATGGGGAAACGGCGAGGATGGTCGGCTGGGAACGGGGAAGTCTGAGTGGGTCAGCACGCCAACTAAGGTAGGATTTTCCCTGGTCGTCTAAATGTTCTTCTAACCTATTCGATGTGATCATCTTCAGAGTTGTGTCGTTGAAGGAGTTAGAGTGACCAGTTGTCGGGCCGGAATCAACGCCTCAGCTCTGCTCACGGAAGATGGTCGCCTCCTCGCCATGGGTAACAATCAATATAACAAATTGAACTTGGCCCAACGTCATGGTTTCTTCACTCGAGAACGCAACGTATGACACTTTCTGACCTTATATTGGAGAGCAATTTCTATAGAAACCTACTTTAGGATAAGTTCAATGATATTCTTCTTCCAACAATGCTAAAAGCTTTTCCAGTTCGTGTGGTTGACGTGCATCTCGGGGAGTTCCATAGTGGCGGTAATTCAAGCTTCGTTCTTGTATAAAGATGTCCATTGCGCTATTCATAACACATGTAAAAAAGATCGTCGTGGAGGGCTGTGGAGCAGAGCGCGGCGATCGCGTAATCGGAGACGCAGAATGGGAAACGAAAAAAATCGGGCGCAAAATTCAAACTGCGCTGCTCCTGCCACCAACTGTCAAATTGCTTGGCGGGAATCCAATGGCAAATACTGTTCTTCCAGTCTTCGATTTTTGCATTGGAACGAAGGAAATTTCTTGGTTTTTTTGTGTCTTTTCTGTCCATACAGTGTGTGTAGTAGTAGACTGATTGTGATAGGGATCAGAATAATGGAATTTCCTTGGACGATCCCTGTAAGCTTGACTAGCTACATCTTCAAAATGACTTCCCAAAAAGGAAACGATTTTTGCAGTTCTGCTTGAATCTGGTGAAGTGTTCTTCATGGGTCGAAATACGAATTTCGAGCTGGGTTTTGGTCACTCTCAATCCAACGCCTTCTGTGGCCTTCGACCAGTGAAAACTCTACTTACAAAAGCTTGTTCGGTATGAGATCTGCTGTGTTCGAGTTGCCCATACACCAGCTTCATGCGTACGGTGATGATGCAGTTTTCTGGAATAAATTATGTGTCCTAGATTAATCCCAATTGTGGAGTCGGTTTAATGAGTATGCGGTCTCGGATTCTCTGGATGATAAGTTTACCCACTTGCCATCGCAACCATGTTTCCCCCACCATTTTTCTATCGAATCTTACCTTTATTAATCACGGGTAGCGTGAGTGAAAGCACCAGGCGCGAGAATTATGTATGTCATCAATCTGAGACCACAATGTGTGACCCCTTCCCTGAACACCCCCAATTATCTCCTCTGCTTCTTTTTTTTGATATTTTGTAATTTCGTATATTTTCCAGAAACTAGCATGTGGTGATGGGTATTCCTTAGTAGGAACTACTGACAATGAGCTGTACTTCTGGGGATTGAAAGACCCGCAAAAGATTTCGTCTGAAAAACGAAGTGTCGATCCGAAGTGGTAAGTAAACACGTTTTTCAAAATCGAATCCCAGTGTGCTTGATGCGATGGTAATTTTCAGCGATGAATCCATGCGATCTACGTTTTCTCGATGGAGCGCGAAACGGAGAACGAAGGACATCGACTCTGCTATAGGTGACGTCGTACCACTGCCATCACTTATCCTAAGGTACTCCTTAACTGAATGTATTCGAAAATCGTGATCTCAAAAATGATTTTAAGGTTGGACAGCGGGGATTCAGAAAAGGAGATCCGGCTGGCCGGTATTCATGTGTGCGGTGGCAACACATTTGTGCTAGTGGACACGTATGAAACGTGAGTTCACCTTGTGCACTCACATAAGCATTTTACGTAATTCCGGTGAATAAGTGCCCTATTCAGAATAACCGAGTCCACTTCCCGCCCTACTTTGCCTCGAGGTAGATCTGCACCCGTCATACGGGGAGACAAGGATGACAAAGTTCACACTTGGCTGCAAAAAGAGCTTGAGGAAGCGGAGGTGATTCCCTTGAACACCACCGAGGTAATCACATCGCTTTTATTACAGCTAAACCAGTGAGAAAAGCCTATTGCAGTAAAATATTATATGATAAAATAGTATAATACACGATATGATAGATAAGGATAAAAGACCCACAAGGAAAGCGGCAGGGATAAAAGATGAAAAAGAAAGGGATGAGAAGCTAGAACTGACAAGGAAGCAGAGAGCGCCTCATTGCGATTAGAGCGCTGGATCTTCTCTGTAGTAAATTTAATTTTTCAAGATACTTGTAGCTTTACTGAATCGCGATCTTTCACAAAAAAGTAAATTGTTCTCAAAATAAGTCCCCTCCAACTACCGGCGACTTGGTTTCCCTAATGGCTGCGTATTCCTCTACATGCAGATCCAGTCAAGCCCAATTTGAAAAGATTTTGAATCACTTGAAATGGTCGTTACTTCCCCTGAACATAGCCCTATGAGTGCTGATTGCCGTCGGAGGATCTGCGAAGTAGCTTATAGCGACTGCATGATCCATACCACATCTACAAAAAAGTTATAACAAAGGGAGTCAGTTGAGGGGGATTTTTCGACAAAATGGCTAGATCTTCCCACGATTCTTTGAAAAAAAAAATGGTACATAGTGTCTGAAATGTCTGCAGTACACATCGTATGCTCTAAGAGGTTCAACGGGATGGCGACTTTGACCGGCCTTTCTGCGGGATGCGTCATACACGAAGGTTTCATTGACATTCGCAGCGAATGCAAACGCTATTCTGGTGCGAATATGTAGTAGATCACTAGCACCAGTGTCCCCTTGTACATGTTTTCGGTGCCAGCGGACCAACAGCATGGCCTGTGCTGGCCGGCTTTTTTGCGGGATGCGCCACGCATGAGATTCCCATCAACAATCCGTCAGGTTGAAGGTGCACTACTTTCTTGGTTTTCTTGGAACAAGGTATCGATCTCGCATCACTGCATAACTTTTGCGCGTTTGGTTACAGAAGCTTGACACTTTTACAGTCCACAATGCCAAGAGGGCCAAGGGAAAAGTATGCCGGTGGACTCCGTTTAGCTTTTGCGTTGTCCATACATTCTCCTTTTTACAATATCGTCTTCAGCACTTACTTGTATGTCCTACATTGTTTCCTAGTTGCGAGATGCCTCTTTTTGTATATTCCTCAAAAAACATCAAGGATTCCGCGGTTTCTGTAGGCACTTTCATGAAGTACAAGCTCAACAGACCTTCTTTCAGACTAAGGATCTTCGATCGCAATCGTGTGCAACTTCACCTGATGCGACCTTTTTGTGAGTTTCGTAGAGTTTATTCTTCAAATGTTCTCATGCAGTCTTAAGAGCGGTCTCGGATGAGATAGGAAACAATCTTTCCTATAAACTGCAGCGTAGTATCCCGAAATTTTGCACCCACATACGCCAAGGGGTACTGATGGGACATGGATCTGTAATGCGCAGAAGGCGGCATATAAAATTAAGTGGAAATCAAGTCAGCAGCATTCTTTTATTCATATGATGTTGCGTCATAAGACTCGTAAAGAAATAAAAGCGGGTTTTTTTGACTGAGCCCTTAGATGATAAATGTATTCTTAGTGATTTTTAAGCACAGAGCACAAGCAGTACAGGATCAGCAAAACGTTTGATAATTCATCTCCCATAAGGGGTCAAAGTAACTTCAGGCACGTTGTCATGCATCCTTTGTCTGTTAGGAACAGCAAAGACTTGTCTCGACAAGCGAGTTTGCACCCCCTGTGTTATTTTCTGCTTAAGTTAACAGCTTGGTTCTAATGTGCACGCCATTAAAGGCAGTTGTGGGAGTAGTTCACTTGGGTTATTCAGTCCAAGCTTGATACTAACCGGTGGACGCTTTTAGCACGAAAGCTGACACGTCAAGCACCACGTCGTGTTGATCGATAGGCAGTACTACGATATGATATGTGTCATTCTGCTATCAAGTTCATGACTATACCTCAGCCATTCTTCTGCAAAGTCAACCCTAGGAGGCGGGCCGGCATAAGAAAGGCTGCTGGAGCCTGAAAAGACCGCTACCGCCACAGCCCAGAGGCACATTTTGGCCGGGGACTTCGCCACAGATGGGCTTCCTGGACTCTAGTTTTCAAGCGAATAACATCTTGTAGGAATTTCTCATCACCCACATCACCCCTATCACTGTCTTTCAGAAAGGCCAGCTCTGATTCGGCATTGATGCGAGAAATTGAAGCGCTCAAGCAACAGATCAAGGAGCAGTCGAACACATTCGAAGGCCATCAAGCTCAAATGTCCAAATTGCAGGTCAGTTTGGCCTGCATTTCCAGCCACCAAGTCTTAATGTATATTCCGATCTATTGTCTGCGTCTGTAGAAAATCAAATACACTTAAAATATTTCGTGTTGTTCAAGCGTCCTACGTAATGCGCCTTCATTCAACCTACTAACCTGTACACATCGCTCGACACTTATTTATCGGGGCTCAGTGTTCAAAAATTAGTAGCACACTTGTTCATTCCTATTGATAATATTGTCTTATTACGCCTCGAATATAATTTTGTGCTTTCGCAGCTCTCGGAGGCCCACTCTATAGTCGTTGAATTTCCTGCCCATTACATGAGTTCAGAGCATGAAGGCCACACACTATACGTTCCTTGGGTTATTCAACTACAACTCGCTCACGATAATACTTTTGGGACAGAACTTCGTTTCATAATCTTATGTTTCAGGAAAAACTCACTGAACTCCAGAAACGACAGGCTGAACTCAGAAAAAGCGAACCACCACCAGCGTACGTTCCAAAAGCGCCACCGATTTTCGCAGTGTCTAAGAGCCGTGCTTGTACAATGCTATAGCTGATGTGGCCTTGGTTCGTTTTCATTCTTGCCTCTTCTTTTCACCATGGTGGTAGGTACGAGCAATGTTGTATCTACAAAAGTAACAATACAAAGTAGTGTAGATAGCGAATTAATTGTGATTATCCTGTGCCTTTCTTGTCTACATATCCCTATTGATCTCTTTTCTCCTCTCCATTTCGAATGGCTTTTGTCTTCGTATGTATTGTTTGCGTATGACAGTTCAAAGTAAATGAGTACCTCCGCTGTTGTGGCTAATCAGTAAAAGGGATAGCAGCGTAAATGGACTGCGGAACAGTCACTGGAATCGCTGCTGGTGTATTGGGTTGTAAGGGAAGTTCCGACTTTTTTTCACGTTCATCAGTTAAATTCAAATCTAAAAGCGCATCAACATGAAACAACTGACATAGTGTGCTCCTTAAATAGACAAAACGTTGTTCTTTCTGATTGTATGCTTTCCTTGGAATGTCACGAGGTTTTCGAATTTATCTTTTCCCCGGGGAAACTTTAAATTACTGCGACAATGGCACTTTTTATGACTTCACTTCACGAGTTCTTGTTTAATCGAGTCGCAGCAAAGACAGCCACATATATGAGTAGTGGAGGGGGTAAAGCATTGGATGAAACTCTGTGTCCCTAGTGTCGCTCTATCTTTCAACTGATCAAATCGCTTTAATTAATACAGCAGATGGCGATGAGCGTCTATACCTACAGGGGACATCTAAAAGCATTGGCCTTCCTCACACAAATGTGGTTGACCACCTCAAGTAGCTTTGATTCAAAAAAAAACCTGAAGAATGGCTGCCGCGCGACCCCTCGGAGAAGCCATGCGTGAGTGCATTTTTCACAAATCGCCTTCCAAAAATTGATGCAATTGTGAGCTGAAGCCCTCTTTCCTCCATCATATTCATTAAGTTTACCGCTAACTATATCCTTTTTCCCAAACATCTGAACAGCTCGTTCAATAGCAGTATGTTCACAAAGAATGGTACTTGGAGTCCACCTTTTTTGATCGCGCAATATGAATAGTCAGCTCTTCATCAAATTGGAATATGCAGGAATGCATAATGTTATCAAGAGTGTAGTAATAGTGCTTATTCTGACAAAAGAAGTGAGACAAAAGATGCAGTCTGAGCGAAATTCGACCGAAACTTACTTTGCAACCTTACTATAGAGATGTAGGGGACGGGTTTATCGCAAATTTTAAGGATGCAGGATTTTTGCGCCATATCTTCTGCGAATTTCTGGAAGCTTTCAGAAAGTTCTATGGGTGGCGTTCATGAGGAGGACATCCAGTGAAATTCGACAGTCTATTTGATTATCTCTTTACGGCTCAGGCAAACCAGATGTGTTGTCCAGTGCGAACAAAGAAGCCATTAAAATCAATACTAACTGATTGAAAATATATCTTTTACTTCATTCTTCTCTCAGCCTGGAAACTTTTGTATTTTATCCAGTTTTCAAATATGCATGTCTCGTTATCAGTCTATATAAATAATGGTGTCATTTTTCAAAAATTAAGATTCAATTTCTGGTGAAGAAGACAAACTTGGAGAAGTTTTTCATGAAATTGTTGCAGAAATTTCCCTACAACCTATTATGAGGCATATAGTTGTCAAAAGCTGTCAAAAACTAAAATGTCAGAAAGTGGATAGAATGAAGGACATCTGCGACTTTCTGCCGTTCTCCACCCGCGGCGGGGGGTGCGTAGATCTATGCCGCTTTTTCGCTTTGCGACATCACACTCATGACGCCGTCAGCCCAACTTACCGCGGTCGGTTGGAATTCCGCTCCGTTTCCAAGGGCTGTTACCATGGATGTCCTTCAAGAAACAGCTGTTTATCTCATCACTATCTAGGATCAATAACTTTTGTGCCCTACAAAGGCAAAAAGTAACATATTAGGTTGTAAAGAAAGTTCTGGGCGGTTCGTTGCGTTCACAAGATAAATTCAAATCTCACAGCGCGACAACGTGAATCAGCTTACATATTGCGCTCGATAGATAGACCAAAAGTTGCTCTTTCTGAATATTAGTTTTATTTGGAATGCCACAAGGTTTTCTAATTATTAGGGAAGTTTTAAAGTACGCAAAAATGGCACTTTCTGGATGACTTCACTTCACGAGTTCTCGTTTAGCCGAGTCCCAGCGAAGGTGACCACAAATGTGATTGCTGTAAGGGGAGGGGATGAAGCATTGAATTGAACACTTTTCCTTGATTCCAGAAGTGCAGAAATGAGAACGGGTTGCGCGAAATTTTAGTTGATAAAGTAGCTCTAACTAAAACGACAGAGGGCGATGAGCGTCCATACCCGCAGGGGATATCCACAAAAACTGGCCCTCAACAGACAAACTTGTTTAACCACCTCAAGTAGGTTTGATTTGCAAAAACCCAAAAAATGGGTGCTGCGGGACCCCTTAGAGCAGCTGTGCGCAAGCGCATTTTCCACAAGTAATTAAAGCAGTTGCAGGCTGAACCCCTACTCGTCCATCATATTCACCAGATCTAGCGCTAACTAAGCCCTACTTTCCCAAACATCAGCCTCTTCAGCAGCAATGTTTTAAGAAAGAATGGTGATTTGAAGTCGACTTTTTTAAATTTCGCGCTATATAAGTCATCAGCCATTCATCAAAATGAGATATGCAAATATCCACGAGATTGTCAAAGGAGTAGCAAATCAATTGGTGCTTATTCTATGAGAAAAGACGCAGTCTGAGCAGAGTTATGATCTCCCGAAGTTGATATCGCGAAAACCGGCCAAAACTTCCCCTACAACCTAGTAAAAAGTAAATGAAACGATAGCATTACATAATAATAAGCCTAATTTAGAAACAATTGATTCTGGCGTAAATTTTCAAAGGGAGGGTTGCAATGCACGCTATCACACGCGAAGAAATGCATGGCCCCGCTCGCAGCGCGCGGCCGCGCGAAAATTTGACATAAGTCTGCGCACCGCCGGATTTGGTTTCTGACGATCTTGCCAATATAATATTAGGTTGATTCATAATAAATCGGACAAATTGACCAATTTTAATCATTGTCGTACAACTTTTTTACGACAACAGGGATTCACTTGAAATATACTCCATCTTTATCGATGACCTTCTGCCACGGTATAGGCAGATCATGGATGCCCTTGCTCCAGAAGGCCGGAAGCTGGAGCTCGAAGAAGTTGCCGAGTGCCGCCTTGACCTCGTCGCGAGTTTTGAAGTCTTGGACGTCCAGGTGGCCTTGGCTGTGGGAGAAAAGGTGGAAATCTGAAGGGGCCAGGTCTGGGGAGTACGGTGGGTATAGAAGTACGGTCCAACTGTACGACAGCAGCTCGGCCTTGGTCGATCTTGCGAAGAGCGGTCTGTGGAAGTAGACACATTGTCGAGCTGGAAGTAGACATGTGACCGCCGCCGTAGCGAACTTTGGACATTGGCCTTCAATTCTCGTAATTGACGAACGTAGACGTCGGCGGATACTGTGGTACCTTCATCGAGCAGCTCCCAGTACTCTACGCCGTGTACGCTCCACCAACCGCGGTTTTCGTCTTCGATGGAATAGTCGCCTGACGCAAATTTCGAATGCTACAACTACAGTGTACTTCCGCCGGGGGCATGCTCCTTGTGAACTTCTATCAGACGTCTGCCGATATGAATAGAAATGAATTTACTTTGGAGTGATTACTTGCGGTACTTTGAAGAGCTTTTCATACTCATTCCAACGGTACCTCGCGCGTCCATTTTCGTTAATTCGTTACTGAGTTATGATCTCTAGAAATCATCACTACCATTTGTCCGATTTATTATGAATCAACCTAATAGAAACACGGATATGTGAAACAAGTGGTATAAACAATTGAATCATTCGTTTTCCTCCGACTCATATGGACTACTACATATATGGTCGAGTTTTATTAATGAGTATGGCTGAGAACGTCCGAAAACGGTTTAAGATACAAAATCCAGTGCTATTGCAATGATGGGCAATGTCCCACTATGAGCATTAGTTTTCCTATGCCTGATGATATGAGAAACCTCTTCTTCTCCCACTAACCCGAAATCCCACGGTAAGACTAATTGCAAGCATTCAAGTCCCAAGGCCTTCGCTTCTGTGATGTCAAATGCTGTGTAGATGTGTTACTTAGGTGATAGGCAAGGGCTGATTCTGCAGAACGAGTTCATTTTAAATTTTGAAGGCTGTGAGGACGCGATGGCGTGAACTGCTGCGCTATGTTGTGCAGGTACATGTAGAATCGCTCTAATGGTAGTAGAAACATTAATTGCTGAGGATTAACCGTTCGCCGGCATGATGATACACAAGCCCTTTTCGGTGTTTAGAGGGTAATTAGCTGTCCAGAGCTAATGATGTGGAAAAAAGGACAACTTAGCGGGCGGGTATTGTCAGCGACATACGACAATGAAGCGTATCGCCTGTGTGCTGCTGCTTCTTAACGTCGCATCTCAGCTGACTGGTTCCCTCCGTCAACGGAAGTCCGCCTTACCACCATTCTCAATTGAACCGCTCAGCAACAGTCAACTGATATTCCTCAACACAGTCACCAACCTGCAGCAGCCAGGTATGTACCATGTGCCCTAATCGGGGGATAGCCGATCATTTTGTCGGAACTATCCTTTTGAAAAGAGGGGAGAGGCATCTTACAGAAAGCGCATATACAGCAAAAGAACAGTCCTTCAATTCGGGGAGTGTATATATAGTTTTCTGTAATTTTAAGCCATGCGCCTATTTTCTGCTCGAGAAAAGTTTAACTCATTGGATGTGAACAAACAAAAAGTTTGTAGCATGTTGCACAGTTTACTGGAAAGAAACTGCTCCCCACTCCGCATTCATTTTTTATACTTACTGGAAGGCTGTTGCGAATTCACGAAATTTGGAAAGCCCTTCTTATCTCTGATACAGAGGCAGTTGAAAATGCAGTATTGGTAGAAGAATTGTTTTATGAGTGGTCGCTTCACCGGAACTAGCCATCGGGCCGAATCAGTCGCCTCGGATCACCCATGAAAATCTTCGCGATCTCGACTGGACTAGGATCGATCGACGAAGCGAAGAAGGTGGGCTTGCTTGACATCGAGTTCAGGTACTTACTTTCGAATGGAATGAAAATTAGTACACTTCCAATTTTTCTTTCTTAATACTGGTGTTGCACCTATTCTAAAAACCTGAAGTTAATTTCTGAAGCACGGAGGATATGGAGTTTCATCTAGAGGGTAGAACTAATGTTGCGTTGTTCAGGATGGTGGCATCTGTATCCATATGGCGAGAGATATTTTGACGACGAACTTTCTCATAGACCGTGGATGGACAAGCAGATCGATCTCGATTTTTTCCTTCCATATTACGGATTTCGATTCAACTACACATTTGTCGGTTCCACTCTTTTTGTAAAAATAGAACCATTGCTAAAATTCTCCTTCATTCCAGATTTTCCAAGAAGGATTCGTTGCATTCTCCAACCCATGGTACATCCAACCACCATATTCGTACCCAAATCCTCATTGGCCGAAGCAACCTGACCCTAGTCTCATTGCTGTGAGCTCCCTGAAAGCCTCAGGGTGTTTCCTGGTTCTCATTCCATTGGTTCCAGGTTTTCATGGCTGAACAGCAGATGCAACATGTAGGCGATACCCGAATTAGCAACGTGTGGTTTCGAGTGATTGAAAGGTTTAAAGACTAATTTAGCATCAGGAAATTGCACTATTTTCAAATTTCAGGCCAACGAACCTCATTGGGTACAATAATCTGCAGCTGGATCTTGACGAGACTAGTAGAGAACCAAGTCTGCAGCAGCCCCTTGGTGTGTACAGCTACGACGATCCGCGGTTTGTTCCATGTATCCTCAAACTCTAGGGAAGGTGGGTAAGCGGTACATGGCGCCATTTCTACATGCGCGATCCATGGATCAGATCTCTAATCTGACCTTATCAATAACAGTAAGACTAACGAAGAGCACCACTGCTCTTGGGTCAGTTGATTAGACTCCGGTACAGAACCACACGCGCGGCCCATTTCACCAAAGGAATGTTCTCTGAACACATAATACTCTTAAAGTGTCGTAGGTTACCATTTGCATGTGAATTTCCGTAGATTTCAAAAACATCGTGTTCACCCACAGTGGTTTCTTTTCAAGTTTCTATCGAACCTACGGAGGTCGTCAATTGAAAACTCAACAAGGTCGATTAGAAGATCCAGAAATGCTAGATAGAATCACAAGGTACGTGGCAGCCGGCATGATTTTCAATAGACAATAAAAATTTTGGCAAACAGTCACTGTTCCTCTTTTTGTCAATGAGCACCAACTGCTTATGGAAATGGATAAACCAACTCGCATTTCAACAGCTGCGGTGTTTTCAGGGATATACGTCATTCTATGGTCGGTGCTCGCGGATGGAAAGCAGACTATGCGCTGTTGGTGACATGGGAGAGAATGAGCTACGGTGGAGCTCCTAAAGTCACAGATTTGAGTAAATACGAACAAGCAAAAAGATGGGTATGTCTTGAGTGTGGAAGTACGACATGTTAAAAAAATCTTCCCTTCAGAATGCTTAGAGGTCGTTTATAGGAGTTCCATTGTTCTAGTTCCTCCAACAATCACTCTACTAGTACACACATTGTATTAACATAAACACGAAAAGAACCAAGAGTTTCCATTCGTTCCAATGCATTTCCAGAAATCGAAAACTGGAAGAACAGCACCTGCCACACGAATCCCGCCAAGCAACCCTTCAACAGCTGTTGAAGGGAGCAGCGCAGTTAAGATTTCCGCGCCTGATTTCGGCTTGCTTCCCCTCTGCGTCCCCGATCACGTGATCGCCGCGCTTTGCTCCACAGCCCTCCAGCATCCCTGCCCCAGTCTCAGCTCGTCACACGTAATCGTGAGGAGCTATATCTCTACCGCATTCTTATTTTTCCGCATAGAATTTTTTAGATGGCCCGTAGTAAGCGAATACAACACAGATGTACAGTTTAAAACATCCAAACACACCACGATCTTCTATATGAAGGCGCTGGCTGCCTTTCTTTTGAGCGGAGACCAGGTACGTGTAGTGGGATGTCAGCACGGAGTCGCGTGGATATGCCGCTATCAGCTCTGCGTCGCGTTAAAGGCACCATTAGGGGTAAGGGAAGACTCTGAAAACGAACCTTCTACTTCTGAGGACGTCATATGTGGCGAAAATCGTATTAAAAAAACGCGGCTCGGGGTCTTATAACGACCCCACAGCTGGGTATACCGCTATGCGGTTATGCGGCCGGGGAGTCGCTGTGGAGAGGCGGGACAACGATCGCGGTCGGCTGGTTGAGACTCTGGCCTGTCTCCAATCCAATCCGGCTAGAGACGCAGAGGACGAGAGAGAAGGGGTATATTCGGGTTCCTATTCCTCGGTTTTTGCGCAGTTTTATGCCGTTCTTCCTCTACTACTACATTGCTGAGCACATCTACTATCATATTCCACAGTCTGCCAAATTCACCCCTTCTGGTGTCTTCAAATAAGTTCGTAGTGCTGGCTCTGAACAGCCCAGAGCCAGCACTACAAACTGCTTTCGTGCTGCTCTAATCAGGTTGGCTACTTCGAAAATTACTCTAAGCCAGATCCTACCCTAACGATACAAACCTGGTGAATCAACCGAGAACGATATCCGTAGTTTCTCTGCAAAGTGAATGGCTTTGTCCTCGACCCGTATTTTTGAATTTTTTTCTCAGAAGCCACCTCATTTCCAGCAAAACACCTACCAAATGGTGCTGGCAACGGACGAAATCCGAACGTACTGCATGCTGAACTACGCTAATATCAACTGGACGTCGTCGTCACAAAGTGGTGCTCTCACTCGTGGACGAGGAGGCAAACAAAGCGCTCTGGTAAAGGGAAACTCACTCATGCCAAATAAATATCCGTCATGTCACTAGCAGCAGTGAACAATACTTTCTGACCAAATGTCTAAAAGAAACGACCACAAGGGTACTTGAAGAACCGAATGATTTTGAGGTTGGCTTCAACGGCGGCAACGGTACAGGTTTCTATCAACTTCCTTTTTCTTCAGAGGGCAATTCATACAAATTGGTCCAGTTCGGCTCAACCCAGGTAATCCATTCATCGTCTTTGGAATCGTCCACGGGATAAAATGAGTTTTTATGTCACCCATACATTTATGCTGTATTTGCCTAATGTGGGTCGCATGCAAGGTTTCACGCGAAAAAAACGTGAATCTGGTTAAGATACAGCACCACAAAGTCTTGGCCGGGTGGGCGGGGCCTCAGAGCAAATGCCCACCCCGTTGTCCGCCGCGGTCGGAGACGCATTGTACGAATAGAAAGTTACGCAAACAGTCCCACTCTCCGTTCCCAACCGCGGCGGACGACGGGACGGGGCTTTTACTCGGAGGCCCCGCCACCGGGCCAAGGACTTGGGGAGCTGTATCTGATTGTGAGCCGAACTCTCACTTTTTCGCGTTAAACATGACATGCAATCCTTATTAGGCAAATACAACATAAATATAAGGGTACAAAGACTATTTTTCCGTGAACGATGTTAATGACACCGAGAGGAGCTCTTTCAGGTAGCTGGACGTTGGTTGGCTCGAATCGATGAGCAGATACAGTACGGCGGATGTACGAATGATAGCACAGGTAGACCTCATTCTTAATGAGCGAACCGCTTTTGGATCGACTGATCAGCCTTTAAAGGGACAATGGAATTATCGCAGCAGTATGGGAACATGCTTGGAGGATTTGCGCTGAATGTAACTGGACCCTGCCTTCGTCCCACAGATGTCATCAAGATGCAGTTTGACGAAATTACGATCGACTGCGAAAGGGTGCGTTGACAGTCGTGCTGAGAGTTCTTGTGCTTTGTTTTCAGCTCACGGCAACGTTAGAGTGGCCAACTGAAACCCTTTGGAGAGTGTAGCAGACAAATGGTACATAATCACTCCAGATCGACATGGTTATGGCTCGATGCGTGATTCCGACAAACAGCGTCTTCAAAATCGGCGTTGTAGACCTGAAATTGTCTGTGGACGGAGGAAAAAACTATCCGTGGCACACCAAGTTCTACATAAGTGAGTTAACAATCGAAAAGACTAGGTCGCGCGTGGGTTCAGGTGAAGAACCACCGGACATCACACTGCCTCTGGAGGGGTTCGTGTTCCGTATTTGGGGTTAAAAGGAAGCCGTCGATCGAAATATTGTTTTGTATTAAGAAGCGGTGATGTGACTATTAATGACGATTTCTCAAAAACACAACTTTAGTGTACCAACAAAATCTATTGTCATAGAAGGGGAAGGGCTTCGTGCATACATAAGAGGACCTGACTTGATCAAAGTGAGACGAAACTTGGATATCATGAAAAAAAGTGGAATCTAGCCAAAACATCGCACTGGTGGACAGAATTCCATTCCAACGCTGTCGCAACTGCGCGTTACAGAGTCCGCAATCACGATTGTGACGCCTAAGCTCTCCTTGTACGACTTCATTTAGTACAACCTGGTCTAGCACGTCGGCGAGTGAACCTCATCAACGATCCAAGAGAACCAATGAACAGTTGGAACTTTTATGATCCTCAGGTATAACAATATATTGGGTAGTCTAAAAAGTCTTTTCGTATTTTTAAATACTGCTTTTTCCCTCCAAACTGCTTTCCAGCAATCTCTTCTGTACATACACGTGTAGTACAAGTTCTTACGCATCTATAGGTATTATTGTCTTCCATCTCCCGGATAACCTTTTTCGGCAAAATAAACATATCAAAGGTCAACCTCATTTTCAATACAAAAATTTTTTTTTGAATGGCGTTAGACAGGGAAAGGAAAAGATGGTAATCCGATGGATCAAGATCAGGGGTATAAAGTGGATGGGGCAGCAATTTTTATCCAAGCTCGAGAATTTTTTGGCGAGTCACTTTTTCAATAGTGGGAAGACTTGCCAAAAAATTGCCTCTCCAAAAAATTTTCGAGCTTGGATAAAAATTGCTGCCCCATCCACCTCATAGCCCTGATCTTGCTCCATCGGACTATCACCTTTTCCTTTCCCTCTCTAACGCCATTCAAAGAAAATTTTTTTTATAATTTTTGTATTGAAAATGAGGTTGACCGTTGATATGTTTATTTTGCCGAAAAAGGTTATCCGGAAGATGGAAGACAGTAATACCTATAGATGCGTGTGGACTTGTCCTACATGTGTATGTACAAAAGAGATTGCTGGAAAGCAGTTTGAAGGGAAAAGGCGGTATTAAAAATACGAAAAGACTTTTTAGACTACCCAATATTTCAATGAATGTGATTTGTTTTGCCGACAGAAGAGTGAACGAATTAAACAGTCACTGGACATTGTGATCGGCAAATTCGCAAGCGCTAAGCTCTATTCAGAACCTGACGCTATCCTGGGAATGGGAGAACATCACTGCAAACACCAACACAGCTGTCGACATTGCCCTGTGGGGCTACTGGGAGGACACTGAAGGGCATTCCTTCAAGCAGGTGGCTTGTTTCTCTAATTCTAGAGCATTGACGTTTTCAATGGTTGTAACTCAGATTGGTTATATAGCCAAGAGGCATCCCAACAATGGCGTGCTCTCCTTTTCACCTCGCAACTTGGAGGTAAATGATAACGCTGATCCCATTAATACTGAACCCGAGTACTTCAAGAATTCAGGTAGATCTAGATGGCGATCCGGATGCGTGGCGATTTTTTCAAGGAGGTGTTATCCAAGTACGAGCGTCGGACACGTGGTTGGAGGACCGCGGTGATGGGTAAGGCCGCGTTCAATTTTGCCACCCATTTTTACTAACAAAATCTTCAATCCTGAACGACTCACTTTTTATATGGAAACATTCCATTCTGGAAAATATGGACAAGAATTTCTTTGGAAACGTGACAAAATGGTAACGAAATCCCACCTCAGTCCTACTCTAAGCTTATATTTGTAGGACTTGAAGTAATTATTATTTCAATGAGCTTCCTTTCTCTGATGTGGCGCTAGCCTAGTGCTTCAGTGTATGCACTGCCAAAAATGTCTATTAACTCAGTTTCAAGTGCAAATTCCTGTGTGAAGTTTACACTAATCGATTCCCTAGGTAAAATGCTATTGAATGCTCTCCAAATCTTTTCATAGTGATAAGTTGTTATTCAGAATGTGAAAAATGACTTATAGTCCATTTGGGAGCGCCTGGCACCGCGTGGATTACGGACGTGGATGAGAGTGTATCAAACTCTCTCACCCCGCCACACACTCTCACTCTCGTCGCTCACCCAAGTCCGTAAGCCACGCCCTGCCAGGCGCTCCGAAATGAAGTGCATCACCGGTTCGAAGAAAATTCGACGAAATGGTTTGGAGAATATAAACATTGATATTGAGTCGGGGTTTTGCAAACAGTGCCCGTTATCAGATTGACGCCGTCGTCTGCGGCAGGCACATGATTACATCGATTTGACGCCGGTGCCGGCGTCAATTGACGCAAACACATAAAGTATGATCGCGACCTTATAGATACATGATATGTAGGTAGGGGCTACAATCGAGGGTGTGTATCGTTACCGCCGGTTCCGTCGCGAGCGGCGCTGTGACTGCGAACTGCTCCATCGTTCTGTTGGTGATATCCCCATACTTGTCACGCTCCTATACAACCCTACTAGTTCTGTCCACAATCGGTGGCCGATGTCGTTTAAAAAGCTATGTTGGCGCTCTTTCATTCCGAGTGAATGAGCGTATTAATTCAAGAAGCATTTCATTACCATTTCATTTCATTGCCATCACTTGTCTCACTACAATGTATTCGTAGACTTGACGCGTGTGACCCATGAACAGATAACTTTCTGACACTCTATACAGCACCCCTTCCTGAATGGCAAATTGAGCGCATCGCACCAAAGTTCACTTTTAGCGTCACTTTCAGCACACGGTAACACCTATTTAGCCTATCACCTCATCGAAACCGAAGTTTTCGCAAGATGAACTGAGAAGCAGCTAATCCTCTTGAAGGTACCCTATGGTATCAGATTACGACGTCCGAAGAAGAACTCCGCTTCGACTGCGGGCTATCTACTGATGGAGCCGCGAGCGCGACGCCGCAGCGCGATTTTTGAACGTGACGGTACACACCCCCACAGTCGATAGCTCGATTTCGAGGAACACAGCTTCTTTGGTTTCAAACAGGACCAAGCATAACATACACAAAAGGGTTAAACAGTAATCCATTGGTCTTGAAATTTTTTGTGTTTTCTACATAAGGTGTACATGCTCGTGCATTATTGATGAACACGTACGTATTAGGGATAAAATTGAATGCCACTGTTATTGTCAGTAAATAAATCAGTCATATGCATCACTCGAGAGTGCTCAAACCCTCTTGATTACAGAATGCACTGGTCGATGCCGGTTGCCTTTGGATGGTTTTTCTATCGAAAATGGGAGTACGAGTATGGTCGAGACTGGGCATTACAGGTACACAACTTTGTGAGTACAGTATTAGTGGTTTTGTAAAAGAGTGAAAATTCCGTTGCAGATATGTCAGCACTGGTTCGACTACGACGGCAGGAGAGAGAATTTCGTGATGGAACTCGAACCGAAAAGTTGGCTTAAAATTTCTTGTATAACTTTATAAAAAGGCCAAAATATGCCGCAACTCTCACACTTCGAGTCAACTCCTTCGAAACTATGAGCATTCCTACTATATCAAACGCTTCTGTCTGTCCGTCTGTCTGTCTGTCACGAAAATAGGCATAACATGGAAAGCAATCTATGGAGAATGGGACAAGTTTGGGATGGCTAAGGCATGGGAGTACACATCAGCCATGTTAAGGTCCGTCCAGGGGGGGGGGGGGAGCGTGCACTGAAAAACGTACTGTCCTTGAATCTAAAATTGTTCGTTCGGTTCGAAAATGACATATGTGGGATGGGTTGAGGTCAGCTATGAGTTTCTGGAAAGTTAATAAAGAGGCTTAATTTCTGCGCGGGCGGAGCGCACAGCGAATGAGTGGTCTGTTCAGACTCGGTTTCAGCGTAGCCTTGAGACCAGCAAAAAAATCACTAGAAATGGCCAATGTCCCTGAACCGTGTTTTACAAGAGTTGGTAAGCTAGTTGAGTGTCGACAACTTACAAGATTTAAAGGGTTGTTACTGCACTGTTCGAGGGTTGTAATAAACAATCCTTTGTTTTTATCTTATTAATCTATCGTACAAAAGCCCATTTGCGGTGAGAAAAATGTCAACCATCAATGATCAAAAAGGCTTCCTACTGAATTCTTCCAGTTCCGTGTCCCTGCACGCTAGATCAGGCTCTTCTGGACATCGGCCGATTCACCGCGCTGCCTGACTGCGACAAATTCGGCGACCATAGATGCCAATATACGCAAGGAGCTCAACATTGCATCTTGTCTGCTGCCAGTGTGTAAGTCATTCACACTTTCCTGTTGGCCGAAAAGTTGTGCCATAGTTTTTGATTTCTCGTATCTTCCAACTTGCCGTCGCATCTTTGATAATATCTATCATCGATGGTGATGATGACCCAAAGCCAGAGTGTTCTCCTCAGAGTGAGGGCTACGTCACAGTCGGCCGTCACCACCTGTATGCTCTGAAGGTCAAACTAAGGAGATGTGTAAATAGATGTTCCATAAAAGCGTTGGGGAGAAGCCTCGAATCGAAGTAGGGCTCTATCATGGATGTGGACAGACCTTTGCATCGGAGAACGTACTGGAATGTGAAAAGTAACGAAAAGTGCGAAAAATAAAACCACGGTAACAGCTACCCTTTAACCTGATGGATTGTCGATGGAAACCCCATGCATGGAGCCTTGTACAACAAGCCGGCTAACGCCAATAGCTCTTTCGTTGGTCCGCTGGCACCTTCACTACGTGCAGAGAGCCTTCGAAGTTCACCGATTGGCCGTTGGAAGCGGTATCTAACCACGGGTACAAGCGTGGATGAATACGCACGAATCAGTGGGATGAAAGCAAAAAGTTAGCTGCAACGGGCTCCTTTAAATTCTTATTACGATCAAAAGAACGTAAACTGATACTAGCGAGCCACTACTCGGACCGGATCTGGTTTATATTACCAATAATGTGGATGAAATCCCCATGCATGACGAATCCCGCAGCGAAGCCGGCTAACCCTAGTCGCCATCCCGTTGAAGCTTTTTTCAAGGATTCGTTGGAAAATCTCTCCATTTGGATGTGAAAATTTTCCTCGACTGGCTTCCTTCAAAGTAATTTTTTTCATTTCGGAGATATGTAGTAGTTCAAGTAGTCCTTGGGAAGCGACAACGTCGCAGATCTGGGGCAACAAATCTGCACTCATAAAGTTAGGTTCGAAG
The DNA here is from genome assembly GCA_963978905.1 of Trichostrongylus colubriformis. Lineage (NCBI taxonomy): Eukaryota > Metazoa > Nematoda > Chromadorea > Rhabditida > Trichostrongylidae > Trichostrongylus > Trichostrongylus colubriformis. Next base: position 26,190,843 of record OZ022260.1, read on the forward strand.
AAAGCCACGACCATCTGAAACAAAATACTTCAACATTTTTCAAAAATTCAGTTTACAGTGCTTTGAAAGATTGAGTTTTAGAAGAGCTACAGGTACTCAAAAATGCTTAATTTTATTGTTGGGAAGATATCGGCCCCATTGGATCGCCTCGTTGATACCGCAGTTGCTACGCGTTATTCGCAGTGGAGCGCATTACATGGCTCTAATTTAGTTTCTAACTTTTCTATCGGAGATTATTTTCTGGAAATTTTCCTCGACGCACGCTTAACGACCCTGGCCGTTATGGCCACTTAGACGTCGTTGAATTAGCTCAGCCTTCACCGACTTATCTTTCCTGGTGAGGAAGAAAGCAGCGAACTAAACTGATATTTTGTTATCACATGGCGGTTGGAGTAGCGACGCTACTTTTGGTTTTCTTGTCCTTTGGTGAGTTATCCGCTCTCCATATCATGAATATCACGCGGGAAAAATTTGCGTGTGACACCATTAGCCGAACTTTACGATAGATTATGAGCATTCAGATGGACTGGAGCTGGTCAGACATGCTGCTACGACTGGGACGGTTGGCTGATGTTCAGCGACGACTTCGAATATAACGATCAGTACCTCAGGTTCTATTCAGCTGGCGTACCGTACAGGTGAGCTGCACGTTCAAATTGTGCAAGCGACAGCCGGTGAAACGTTCGTGAAACTCTGTCATGACCTTTTTGAAAACGGTCTCAACACTCAAATGAGCTTTTTCTAGGGCTCATCCTTTCGGTGCTTTTCCTTACAAGCGTCCACCATATGTGCCAACAATGTCGAATTTTTTTAACGATCTTCTGCCATATGAATTTTGCTGCAAATGGGCCGGCCATTGCGAGTTCTACTTCTGGAGACGTCAAACTAGTACATGTCAAGAGTACGAGCCGCCTACAATAGGTATCGTGTCACTTACAGTAACGGTCTGCAAAAAACTCGACGCCATAGAAAATACGAACACAAAAAAGAATGTAATCCCAACGGACACTAGGCTGGCCAATAAACAATTCAGTAATTTTCTCCAACCTAGAAGGAAGGGTTTAGTACTCCAGAGCGGGAGCTGGTTGGAGATGTCGGGCGCTAACGTCGCCACGTACTACTTACATCCTCTCAATAGAGAGAAATAAAAGGGAGGAAGGGGTGGTAGTAGGTATGGGAAATTAGAAAAGTATGCACATTTACTATACAGGGGGTGCCAAAAAAAGTAATTTTGTCCTCCACTTTCACCCTAATTTAGTCGAACTACAGCAAATTCTGTTAAGGTATTTTCATCCCCAGATCCAAAAGCAGACCTCACTCTATCACTATATTCCGTGGCTGCCTTCTCCATGAACAGGAACGGGAGCGAGGAAAGAATGAACAAGATGTGTCACCTCAACTGGGCAAAATCCGAAATTTCGTCACCCTCGTTAACAACCTTGCTGAGTCCGATCACTCTGGGCACCTACGGGGATTCATAATGGGTGGTGTTATTTAACATTCCGTTTTTCCGGGTTCCCAGCGCCCTTCGTTTCCAAGAGCCAAAACGTGTCTTTACCAATGAAACCCCTCCGGAGGCGGATTTGGGCATGAAAATGATACTTCAGATCATAGCAGCCTTGTCCAAGCAGCAGGGACTCTGTGACTTCCATGAATCGAAGGGCCAATCCTTAGGAAGCTTCCCACAAAAGACTTACCATGGAACACGGCTCCACTGTTGTAAGGGGATCTTGATACCGTGGGTGCTCCGAAGCCCAATGCGCCGAATGAAAGCTTAATATCTTTATAAAGGTGAAGGTAGGGAGCCACAGCTTGATCCTGCTTTTGAAGGAGTATTTCGGGAATATTTCGCCCCAATACTTTTATCTCTTTCGTTTCCCTATGTGTTGTATAATTGGCAAATGTGAACCGTGAGCAAAATTACTTTTTTTGGCACCCCCTGTACATATGTATGCAAATGTAATTGAATGTACTGGATGATCTGCTCTTTTTTGTCGTCGTTTTTTACCAGTCATGCTGTGCAGCAGCCCCACCTTTTCGCGAGAGCCGAATGCAACACCTGCTCAAAAGGTAGTCCTTGTCAATGGGTCTGGTTTCAGGCTACGTCTATGGAGAAAATCATTTCACAACGTTCGACGGTCTCAAGTACTCCTTTCACGGCAAAGGTCACTACGTTTTATCTATGATGAAATCGCCACGACATGACTTCATGCTTCAGGCTCGGTTTGAGCAGCCACCAGAAACATTATGTAGGTGGGATGTGAGATTTTGGCTTTTCAATCCTTGAAATCGATGTATTCAGGGGAAGAGCCAGTCCGATCGACGGTTCTGACTGGTGTGGCTGCCAGAGACAATCAGTCTTCTATAGTGCAGGTAAAGTGTGCATCCAATTTTATGCAAAAAGTATCTTTATTTTGAAAACAAAAAAATAGAAAATTAAAAGGGCGACCTCAATCAACTTTTCTGGAATGTCCACGCATTCAAAGACTCAGAACTCTAAAATGCATGTCTTCCATGTAGTCACTTTTGAGAGACCGAGTTCAGTTCGGATGGAAGGTTCGAACTAACAATACATTTCAGGACTGTCAGGACCAGGGTGTACCAAAAGCTACGGCGCCTGCCGTACCGCAATGGGTGTTGTAATGCCTAGAGGCACTGCTTGTTTAGGCCTTGCCTCGAAGCGATTACGCGGTGACCACATAGGGCGCTTTTAGTATTGCCGTGTAATCACTTGAGGACCCAAACTACGAAGGCGCCTCCAGCTCGCGCAAATCGTGTTGCACGCCGCACGTAGCACGGCGAAATCCTGATGTTGATTTTGATTTTTGATAGCTGCTGATTTTCGCCGCAGTCCGCGATACGAAAGGTGCTACAGGGCTGCTTAACTATAAGCAAAAGCTTTGTTCTCGAAAGGGGGTCGAAACCGCAGTTCAAATTTTCACGGTTCGATGCCGATGCTTGCCAGCCGGGTCAACACGTACGCGTGAGTGCTGATGACCTATGTTGAATATGCCACTGAAAAGTAGAGATCAAGAGAAAGTGGACTTGTTAATGAGCTGGCACATATGCTCGGAAAGCAAGGAGTGCGGGTGCGAGGTCAATCTGAGACAAAAGCTTCGGCCTCCCCAAGCCAACCTGAGGTTAAGATGCACGCTCTCATCAACCCCTGACACCTTGACGTGGAGGGGTATGATAAGATCACCCCATATGGTCGAGACCTCACACTAACACGACATCTCGGGTAGAAGAGAACGGCCATAGCTAACAAGAACGGCGGACTCTGCGACGGGCGTAGGCCAGTGCTAGGGAGGGGGAGTAGAAGAAGAGCATCTCTGGAAAAAGTTTTTATGACTGTTCACTAAAGGATCTTGTATCAAACAGTTGATATACCATGTCTTCCTCTTAAGGTATTCGCTCGTAAAGAGCATCGACGTTGGCGGTACAGAACTGATGTCTACGTTGACGGCGAGCGCATATTCTTTGATATGCCGTGGAAGAAAATCCAGCTATTCAAAGGTATATAGTAAATTTTCCGCAAGCTACTCCCACGGTACTTTTCGCAAGTTCCGTGTTATCTTTTCAGGCGTGACAATTCGTTCCCCACCAAGGAACATGAATCAATCGGAGCTGGAGATCATGTTCGCGTCCGGAGCGGGTCTTCGCATTGAGGGGAGCCGGGGTCTCCTGAATGTCGTTGTTGCGCTACCACAAGCATTTAGGGAAGTCGATGGGGTGAGACAACGCTCGTGTCTTTTATTTTGTGTTCCAAACTAGAGCCAACAGGTGATACCACTGAATTTCAGTGTGTCCGACTTAATCCTTAGCAAAAGCACAGCCCCTTGGACCAAATAGAACTTAATTCAATACTTCGTCGTTACAAGGATGTGCTACACTGGTGTGCAAAACTTAGGGACGAAAGCAACTTCCGATCACTGAGCCTCTGCCAGACAACATAGCTCGATGAAATTCATATCATATCATGTGAGAACCTTAACGATATTGTACAGAAAACATTACACATAGTAAGTCCTCACGATTTATCCTGGTACTACAAAAGGAGTTACACGGATTCTGATAGGGTGTGTGATCACCACTATACATGCTCTGCAATGAGATCCCATGCTCTTCATGTGGTTGGTAATGAGTTCCTGGGGCAGGGCATTCCACTCCTCAATCAGTGCATTTGACAGTTGCTGGATCGTCTTTGGTGCATTTTGTCGTGCTGCAATGCGTCCACCAGTGCATCCCACACGTGCTCGGTGGGATTGAGGTCAGGGGAACGGGCGGGCCACGCCATTCACCGGATATCCTCTCGTTCTAGAAGCTCCTCCACCTGTGCTATTCGATGCGGTCGCGCATTGTCATCCATGAAAATGAAGTCAGGGCCAATTGCAGCTCTGAAAAGACGGACATGATGTAGGAGAACCTTGTCGCAGTAACGCTGACTGGTGAGGGTTCCATGCTCAAAAATCCGGAGGTCGGTACGGCCATGCAACATGATGCCCCCTCATACCACAACACCTCGACCACCAGATTGATCACGTTCGACAGTGTTTTCGGGGGAATTGCGTGTTCTCACCTCCAACCACAAGAGGGTGCGTCCAGAATCATTGCTCAAACTGAACCTGCTCTCATCCGAAAAGAGCACACGGCTCCATTCCTCATCGGTCCATTCGCCATGCTTCGGCACCGCCGCAGGCGGTCTCACCGATGCGCGGGGGTCAAAGGAACACATCGTAACGGTTGTCGGACGAAGAGACCACACCCATGCAGTCGTGTTGCCACTGTAGTGCGTGAGATGGCTTGCCCTAGAGTCCTGTTAAACGTCGTTGCAATAGCCGAAGCCGACTGACGAGGATCTCTTCTTGTCTGCTGCACAATGTAGCGGTCGTCCCTTGGTGTAGTTGTCCTTTGTCGGCCACCTCCTCGTCTTCTCGCCTTCGGGCAGCCGTACCAAAGGTTCGGATCCCTCTCCATACATGTGAAACAACGCTAAGAGCGATACCGAACTCCTGAGCTACACTCGTCATAGTTCGACCTTCGAGTTTCCCTATGATCCTTCCTCGAGTGGAGTCATCCAGATGCCCTCTTCGGGACATGATGTATTGAAGGATACTACCACAGTTCTTCACAGCTACTCGTTGATTGAGAAAAAGTTTTTTCATACCGATAGACTGCCTCGACTTGCGCGGTCAGCTATATTTGGCACTTTATTCAAGTTCTTCTTCCACCGAGAAAAGTTTAGCTTCCTGTGCATATTCTTTAGGCAAGTGGCAACATGCTCTCACACTTTCATCTACTTCGACCCAGTCATTAGTGTTTTATGTTACTTTATCCATCTCGTCCATAAGTTTTGCACACTAGTGCACTTTGGTACATATTCTCGTTAGCGCCTTTATCTCGCACCGGGTGTGTTGCAAGAGTTCCGATAATTAGTGCAGGGTCAGGTCACCCATGTCAACTCAGATGTATGTAATATTAATGTATGTTGTGACATTTTCCATCATATACAAATTCCGACTGAAAGTGGAAAAGAGCTGTAGAAAAAGTGGAGGCTAACACTGTAACAGCCCGCAGAATAAAGGACTGATGAGCATGTCAATTTAGTCTTTTCCGCAGGGAATATCCTGCCACAAAACGTTGGTGGCCTGGCCTTTCGGAACATTCGTCGAAATACTTGCACGTCACCCGATCTGCCTACCTATTTACAGGATTGGAAATGAAACAGTAATGAAATTTACACTCGATTGAAAAGATTTAATGACTGTCAAAATCAATGATGAGTTGATTATCAGATAATGGGTTGTACGAGCCTGTCACTGAAGTTGTAACGGTGGTTTGCGCGAGGTAGATTAAGACACAGGCTATATATATTTGTTATATTATTAGTATTATATATTATATAATACAGCTAGTGCCGTAGAATTAGTTTTTTCGCCATAAATCAATTGATATCGATTTTTTACTTAACTTGCACGCATTTTCGGAATCAGCTCGTCGAGCTCTAAAAAGTGGTGCTACAAGTTTTTGGTTTTCTCGCGCTCAGTACTAGTCATTTTTTTCACATTCTGGAAAGTTTGAGGGAAGGTTTCTCCTGAATTTGATGAACTGGCTGCGAAATCCTCTCACATCCCTGATCTAAGTTCACAGCTGTGTGAGAATTTTAAAGTTTCCGTCATTTCAGACAAATCCCTGTTCGTTGGTGTGCCCCTAAACATCGTCTCCGTGTGTACACTGCTGAAAAAACCAACTCTTAACTTATTTTCAGACGCAGATTCCCCAATGTAATGTACACCGTTCGTTTCCCCAGGAAAAATGCTATCGAATGATATATAAGTACTTTGATGGTGATAAATTTGTAATTTTCCCATTTCCAGCCTTATCCCTCTGTCAATCGACTTCGCGAGCTCTAGTCCGCCGCGTGCGATTCACGTGCACGGCCATGAGAGAGCGGTCACGGTCGATGGCACCATCGGGAGCGCCGAGCATTTTGCCATGGCCGTGCACGTGAATAGCGTGTATATTACCAAGATGGTGAGGAGACATAATGGGCGAGGTTGCCAAAAACTGAAATGCTTGGACGGGCCCAAAGTACGACTCTCATCTACGCTACGCTCCATCACCCTCGAACTATCCCACTTTTTGTTCACTTTTTCTTGGATGACGTGATGATTACCCGACAGCGGAAAGAAAAGGCCGCCTGATCATAAGTTGCACAATTTTATGAGCGAGCGCGAAACCACTCACTGAATATCGATAGATTCGCCGTCTCCTTATCGCCATCTATAACCATAAAAACCTCTAAGAAGCTGGAAGGAATTCAAATTCTCAGTAGAGGTTTATGTATATTCTTCTAATCACCAATTCAGCGGCTATGGGAGGCTTCACAAGAGGAACCGTATTTCTGGGAGCAGACCACAAGTCCGATGGCGCTTCTCACTCGATACGACAAGTGTTCAACGCACTATCGTACAGTTGGGCTTTTAGGTACTGGAATATTTCTTCAATTAGTTCTGTTTTGCAGTTCTAAAGTTTGATTCTGTTCTCTGGACTTGAGAGATGAGGAACTTTGGAGAGAAGCAAAAAGCTGAACTTCTCCTGTTAATTACTGAAACATAACTCTCCTCAGGAACTTTTAATGGCGATTCATCTGACGACCTGACCACGCCTGATTGTATGGAGATTCGCACGAATTATCCGCAAAGTGAGATGGACGCTAGGAACATCTACTACGAATTCGGTGAACGTTGTAAGTTGTTCATCTAACTTCCTAGTCGAAGCGTTGGAAGACCACCGCTCCAATTATAGGGCGGCTCGATAGAAATTTACACATTCCTTCACTATTCCAGCCTGAGCACAAGCCAATCTACAACCCAATGAGGTTTGAATCTCATGTTTCTGAATGTGTTAATTTTCCGAAAGTGGCTAACTCTTATTCGATACAAAAGCTAACAGGTCTACCTTTGGCAGCAAAGGTTAATATCGAGCGATAACACCTCTGAATTTCAGTTTTGCTGATGAGCAATATCTTCCTCTGTTCGATCCTTGGCTTCACTCAAATTACAGCAGTTGGGCGAGACTTATCTTCACTCGAGAGGAAGTTAGAGTATGTCCGTTCAAAGTTTCAGTGCTCAGAAGGCACTATAACAGTCTTGTAATTGGTCGTTCCTCGTTTCCCTGCATGAGCGTAGAAATCTGGAGGTGGGATGCGTCCCAGTGTACCGTTACGTCAAAAAATCGCGTGGCAGCGTGTGGCGCACGACATTGTGGTCGAATGGGTATCGCACTTTGAACTGAGACTGCGTGTGGTGTACCGATCGCAGTTCAAATCCAGCCGCGCTCACCCAACCAACCTAGTGCGAGAGAGACAGAGAGATGTGAAGCAGGTGCGACATAAAGGTGTCAACCAGGATTCTGTGCAAAAGAGCTCACTCTTTTTATTACCTTAAGGTATCCACCCTAATGTCATTGAATCCCTACTTCTACTCTTCTCGCTTGTAGTCATCCAGCCTACATTTACAAGCCGAGATACCGCCGCATTTACAAGCCGAGATACCGCCGCAGTGTCACCTATGCAACTGAACTCCTCTCCTTAGCCTAAATGCATGGAAATCCATGCCCGTGTATAGGATACCAGCGGCGATAAAGCCTTTCCGTATAACACGTGCATGATCTGGCTTGCCAAATTGAAGAAAGGACGAATATTATTTCCTCTCAGGAATGGGTCAGTCGACCCATCGAGTTGGATTCAGTGCTGCTAGGACTTACCGCGTTTTCGGGTTCACAGTCTACATATACTTCTGAGACTAGCATCGAGGTAGTGTGGGGAAGTGAATGATTATTTTACTTCAAATTATTTACCGCGGAGGTACCGCAGAGTCCTCAGAGAGCCATCGCAGAATTGCCCTCGCGGGGAGACGGTCGTTTGGTGCTTGCAGCTACTTTGGAAATGGGGCACTTGGGCCGTGGTTGCCACCCCAACACCGACCATTGGACGCATTTTCCGCGACCTTATTAAAGAAGGACCTTATTAAAGAAGCACATACAAATTACTGAGAGGAAGCCCGTATCAATATCCCAAAATGATTGTAATATACTACCCTGAGTAAACAAGCAGTCTTTCCCAGTAAAAATGTAGTGGGGACGAAAAAAGCCGAAAGAGGGAAAAATTAGCGTAATCCACGCTTAGTTCGCCAGTGTAATAAAATGAGGTCTGTAAAAGTCAGTAATTTAAGTTTTTGTTTAACGAAGTCTTTTGTATAGCTATTATCAACTACGAACAGCTGTGGCTTGGTGATGTGAACGAGATATCCGTCGCAGAAGGTGCGTCGAATGGTAGGCGTTGAGGTGGCAGCAACGGCCCATAGGCCCCATTGGCAAATTATCTGCAAGGGGCCAAATGTCATACACCCCCCTCGCGGAATCGTAGATTTTGAATGGAATCGGAAGCCTAGGCGTTGTTGATGCCACCGTTTTCTCTTCCATTCAACAATGGACGCACCTCCCGCTGAACTGTTACGGTACATATTGAACAGCTTCTGCACACGAGCCGTGGTCCACGCATGTATATAACCTCCAATTTGGATGTACTGTTATCGGTTGTGGTACAAAGTAATGCCTTTGCTGTACATTCTCTGGTAACCCACTAGAGTAGGGAACGACCCGAACACCAACATAGAACTTGCGGTGATCCTTGGCCATGCACAATCGACAGGTGTATAGGAAGAATCAACAGCAGATCGCTAAACCTAACACCGATTTTCGTCGGTGGTTCTTCAATCAGCTATATCGATTACGACATTACGAGCAGCGTGAGAACGTGTACTGCTCGTCAGAAAATCGCTCGGCTGATACCAGCTGGTCAGCTTGTCAATGACCGAATAAGGAGATACGTTGCATACGTTGTGATAGTGGAGACTTGGTTTTCCATTTTGAAGACTTCGCTATCATTACTTATGCTACGCATCCCTTTCTACGTGGACTGATACAATGCCACTACCTGCCACTAATGAATAGATATGAATGGTTTAAAAGATGTCCTGAGTGGTAATATTGAGTAGCATTCGAAGGGGTGTGTGCAGATATGACAGCGAATCGCGTGGTCGCCCGCGGCGAGCGGCGCGGTGGGTGAGAGTGCCAGTGGCAGGGCATGGCAGCCTTCAAGCGAGGCAGTGTAGCATGGGTAGAAGCGCAGATGCGACGCAGCCGCGCTTTGCCGGGCGCCCAAGAGCATCGGTTCACAAGTCGTACTGTGAAACGCAGCGAAGCGATTCGAAGTCATATCTGCACACACCCCCTTCGAAGGTGCTTTTGCAACTGCCACAGCTTTGTGCTTCAGCATCAGTTAGCTTGTTTGGGAGTTGTTTATGGTGACAGACGATTCGCGTCGTGGCCGGGGCGTACAAGGAAATGGGTGCAGCACTTGAAGCAGTCACCGTATGTCGCGGATCGCCGCGACGATGGCCTTGGGGGCACCGTGCTCCCCGGTCCGTCCGCGCTGCGGCGCCGCTTGTCGCGCCATGCGGCACGCGGTGGCTCCCGACTGGGAGCAGCCGTGGTTGGATCCCCATACCAGACACCGTCGGCCATATGGCTACGTGACAACAGCCGGACGGGGGTCTAATACGTTAGCCGGCTGCCGGAAGTCGCCCTAGCGGAGGCGACCTTGGGAAGCCAGGTATGATATGTTGTATTGTTGTATTACGTAATAAATGTGTGTTATATTTCTCGTTGTGTAATTTATATGTAGTTCATGTGTTATATTTATATCCATGTTGTGTCTTGTCATGTTTAGTACTGGCGGCAGGTTGCCAGTGAAGTGACGTTCAGGGTTCGACAGCCCTCAATCGGCGTAACGGGTGGTGTGGGGAATAGGTCGGTAATCCCCTTAGGTTCCCAGGGGGGTCCGCCCTGCCGGCCGTTGTGGCGGCCGCCGGGGTGTCTCCGGTGAGGGCGTCTGGGGGGCATCATCCACCATTGGGTGTGCCCTGGACGTGAGAAGTTTGTGTGCGCTAGGACGATGCAACGCGCGATGTCAAAAGGATGCCTTTGATTCGCGACACCGTGTTTGCCACCCGATTTCAGGCTTAGGACACGGTAATCGCTGTAGGACCCAACTCTAAACGCCCCACCCTACCTCGCATGCATCCTCCGCACGCTGCGTTGCAAAATACTGTCCTATAATGCTTCCACGACCCCATTTAGCTAGCACAGTTGTGGTGTGAAGATACAAATGTATCTATGTTCCTTGCTTCATTGACATACACACATTACAGGTACTCTGCCAAGGGACACCGGCATGCGAGTACGACTTTGTATCCAGTGGCAGGCGAGAAAATGCCTTGGATACTTTGGAATACGAAAGGAAGTTCGAGTCGAAGAAGCAGAACGGTGAATTGAGAGGTACTGAATGAGCTATTTCATTAAAGTGCAATCGTCTTGCTGTTATTTTTTCTCTTGAGGATCCGTTTCGGAACGCGTTGTCTCTGTTTTACAGTGCAATCCTGTGGTCCTCTGGTGAAAAGCAAAGGAGTTCTCAAATATCCTTCTGGAAACAATTACCTACATGGGATCACAGTCACGTTTTCCTGCAAACCAGAATACTTTTTACATGGTGAACAGCAAAGGTACCCTGTAGAGACTCAATATTTATAGACACGACGAATGTACTGACCTATTCAGAACTTGCATCAATGGCAGTTGGAGTCCAGGATGGTGGCCGTGGTGCAGAGGTTTGCTTTCAAAATGGAATTTTGAATGAGAAGAACGGGTACAGGCTCCTCGAAGCATTTGACCTCTCCTGTCGCGGCTTTGCTGACCGGTTGCCCCATGAACGGTTGCGCAACTGCATCGGGGTTCCAGGCAGTATCAAGTGTGACGTCGAGGAAAATTCTCAGAGAAAAATCTATCCCCCCCTTTCTTCCCAACCAGTGCGATTCACCGAGGAAATTAGGGACCAATGGTAAAAAAAAGTGAGGCCAACCTGCCGACAAAATGAGAGAAATGAGAACGAAACGAAACTACTCGTATTCCGAAACATAAGCGTCTAAAATAAAAACCTAACAAATTCAATACTCATATTCCGAAACGAAGGCGTCGCCGAAAATGGGTAATGTGCCCGTCCTCTGAAGACAAAGGAGCAGCTTAAGAGTCATGCAAGTTGTGCGCACGGGATAAAGGATGAAAAAACAAGAGTAGAAAAGTTAAAAGTCAAAGGGAAAAAGAAAGGCTAAATAGGAGCTATGAAATACGCTCCACAGCGCCCCGCCTGTTGCTACCGCAATAGCGACGCGGTGATCAGATGGAGCGCGGTATCTTCTCCATACTGGATTAGGACACTTGTTAAATACTTGAATTTTTACTCAGCCTCCACCTTTTAGAGAACTGTAAAGGGTTTTCTTGATAACTTCTTTAGACTAGTTTATTGCCGCTCGATTTCCCTGATGGTTGCGTCGTTCTCTACATGGGTATCCAGTCGAAGAAATTTTCGAAAAATTTCGGAGTGTTCCACTTCAAATGGTCATAACTTCCTTCAAATCCAACAATATGAGTACGGTTTTTTGTCCGGGCTCTGCGAGGTTATCGCTGTCAGATGACTGCCTGAGCTATGTCACATCTCCAAAATGAAAGAAGTCATTTTGAGAGAAGCCAGTCAAGAAAGTTTTTTTGTCGAAGCTGCGAGATCTTCCCACGAATCTTTGAAAAATGATCCATGTGTCCGTTACGGCTCCAACACGCATCTCCTGCTCTCAGAAGGCCAACGAGATGCTGATTTTTCGTTTTCATCCCGTAGTTTCTGAAGTATCCATCCACGGTGATACCAGTGGATAGATATCGCTTCTCACGGTCAATCGATGAATTTCGGAGGTGTCTCTGTACATGTTTTCATTGTCAGCGGACCAACGAAAGGGTTATTGGTATTGGCCGGCTTCGGTGTGGATTGCGCCATGCATGATGTTCTACAATAATTAAGTTAGATTAGTCCCGGGTTCAAGCCCAGTTAGTCAGTTTTATCACATCTCCCCTTTACACATTGAACCCTCAGCCTGAGAGATTCCGTTGATCACCGCCTACCTCAACGATTAGGACCCCCTCCTCTCCAGGCGGACCAAATACGACCTCCTGTCAAGAATTCCTCGACGGAGGCTTGACCCTGGTTCCATGTCTCCTCGCCAGTCTCCTGCTGAAGCTTCACTGAGGACCACTATACTGGTCTCCGGGTGGGGTCCACGAGGTCGAATTTCCGCTTCGCGGCGTTTCACTCGCGGCGCCCCCGTACTAATCGCCGTATCGATTGCCCTTGGTCGCGCGGCCGAGCGTGACTGCGTCACATCTGCGCTTTCCACTCATGCCACACTGCCTCGCTTGAAGGCTGCCATGCCCTGCCACTGGCACTCGCACCCGCCGTGCCGCTCATCGCGCGCGGTCGCGCGGAAATTCGACCTCGTGGACCCCACCCCTGGTCTCCCCCAACCCCCTTCCCCCCCCCCCCGCTCCCCGCCCCCTTCCTCTCCACCTCCCAACACGACCGCCTTTTTCAAGGTGCTTATCACATAACTCCGGGTAGAAAGGCGAAGGTTTCGACGCACATCTTGTGACACTCGACCAGTCTCACCTGCTTTTCTTTCGGCAACAGGCAACAACTATACAACGGCACATACATAGATTGTGAAACTATTCTATACATTATTTACTCAGTTTTGGCAATACCCTACTTTTCTTCCGAAACTCTGGTCATGTGTCATCCCTTCACAGGTCGATTTTCTACCTCTGCGGTAGCACCATAATCTGCACCCCTGTCGACTACCACTCAGTCAACCGCCTACTGCGGTAGCCGACGCGGGCCGGCACTCATCCGAGCCAACCGCACCGCGTCCTTATTGTCTGCGAAGTATGATAGACAAGCTCTCGCCCTGTACTTCTACCTGGCAATCTCGCGGTGAATGCACGGTACTCCTTGACTGTGGGAAAGAGTTTTCTCCCAGCTAAGCTAGCACTTATGCCTTCTGACTGCAGGGCATTGCATGATGGCGGAGCCAGCCCTGGAGCACTTTTGTAGTCTCACTACGTTGTTTTACGCCATACATGATGTTTTGCTGATTATCGCGCTTACTACGCATATTTTTACTCCACACTTCCAAACTATCAGTTCTGCTCCCTCTCCCCTTCAAGCCCTCACCATTGTCTTTCAAGACCATCTAAGATCAATTGGCTGTGGAAAAATACAGAGCCGAGGTCTTTAAACACGTAAATCTATAGCAAACATTAATCATTTAACGAGAAATCTGATGAATATTGCAGAGCGCAGTGAAGAGACGGCGCTCAAGTGGATGACAGCCATCCTTTCGACAGTGGCGATCCTTTTAGCCATCGCTGGTGTTTTCGTATGGTGTGCAATGGAAGGGCGACGAAGACAAAAGCAGTTCATCAAAAACAGGAGGACTCATAGCGGTCTACGGTAGGTGCTCGTTGTGCTGCACTCATAACATTCTGAGCAAATTACATTTTTCTTCAAAGGATTTCGAAAAGCTAGTACAGCTAAGCCTGATGCAGAAATTTAATGCAGCACATACCAAGACTGCCTGATTTGTAATTAGGATTTTAAGATGAGATCCAATAACAATAAAAATTCAGGTGGAATTTGCAAGCCTCTCGACCGTCGCCGTCTTTTTCGAGGTTCCACACCGAACAATATTTGAACACAGATAGAAATGTAAATTTTAGAATTTTGTATCCTTGTTGATATGCCTTAAATTAAAAGTGGGATGAGCAATCATAGAAAAGGGAGTGAGGTTATGCAACAGCTAAGGACACAGAGAGAGCTAGAGATACGGAATCCCAATTGCTCGGAATAACCAATCTTTTCAACCACGGAAAGCGAACGTGATGTCAGAAGACTTTAGAAAGGGACAAAACTCACAAACTCCAAAGCAAATGCGATGATTATGTTTTTGCTGTCAACGAGGTTTTCAAATGGAATCTGTAATCTTGGCCCAAACGTTTCGACCGCTTTGCCTTCATTAGAAGCCTGAAGATGGCTCGTAGCCTTTGATTTGTCTGGGTCAAAAATAAAGGTTCCGTCCAAAAAACCTCGTTGGCTGAGCAAGAACATCACCGAGAAACTGTGCTGACGCTGCGATGAACTTGTGTGTGCGCTTCAGAAGGGAATGCCAGGTGGCTCACCACTGAACGAGAGGTAAGGAGCGTTTTTTCCTGCTGCAGGCAATCTTCCTCATTACGCTAGTCGGGAGGTGTTTGGCGAAGGATCCAAACAAAGGAGACGAGCAAAAGTGACGCACTAGCCAGCCACGTCCTCCGTTCTAAAGTGGGCGGTTGCGACGTTGGGTGGTGGACATGACCGCACCACGCAGTCTCCCAGGACCTCGGGAACACCCTGTTGTTACGATAATGGCACAGTTTCTGCAGATACCAAGCGGTTGATCCCGACTGCTTAGCTTCTCATCTTTTCTATACTTTGTCTGTTCTTCATTTGCATTGCATTTTTACAATATGCTGCTAGGAAGGCGCTTTTTTACCAGTGTCAAACATTACGAAGTGAAGCAAAATGTTTGTTTAGGGTTCGACATTCTTTCAACAGCCGCCCGTTCCTGATCGCTGCACACCGATATCAAACCCATCAAATTGTAAGGATTACGGAGAAACTTCAAATGGAGTTTATGAAAAGAGAATAACGAGATGCAGGATGATTTGCAAGCGGGGTCGGTGCGTGAGATGAGGAGTTCTCATGGGAGTCATACTTAATGTTACAAGAATGGAGGGGAAGAGGTCATATTTTTGGAAAACTCCTCAAGCAATCCTGACTGAGCACCTCTTTTTTGGTGATTTTGGGCGTTGAGATGGTCTCTGGAATCAGATCGTTAGTCTAACTCTAATCATGCTCTGTGCAGGTAACAATACCGTGATCACTTTTTGTGAGGGAGGTCGGAAGACCGGGAGAAGATTATTCTAACAACATCATTCAGCAAAGGGATGGAGAGTCGTATGGTCAGGGTCGGTCAGGGGGGGGGGGGGATCGTCGTTCTCAATAATTTTACTTGAGCCGGCGCTTGATCCTGTTTGCAAGTGTCAAATTTGCTGAACACTTGAACCTCACGTGATGTTCACATTTCACTAAAGCACGTTGGAATTCAGTGCATTTTTCGGCTTGTCGACCGATCAATGCAATGAAAAGTAAGACGAAGTGGCTCATCTAGAGTCCTGAGACCGTATTGAGCATATTCCTTAGAAGGAGCAAATCATCTCTGGTGGCACATTTCGAGAGACTAGCGAAACCAATACACCTAATTCCTCACTTTCTCAGTCATCTTAGATGGTTACAAATGATGAATATTCGTTAAAAGATTTTCCGTTTTTCTGTAAGGATGGCCTCCAATCAAGTGTTCTGAGTTCCCATTAGGTGATGATCATACACGGATAAGTGCCTTGGGTGGTCCAACAGTACATCGTTTTGTATCAATCGGTCAAACTTCGTAGTATGGCTGTGGAACCTGACCTGAGATTTCGTTTCTATTTAATTATTTTAATATTCAGGAGCGAAAGGAGCTAAAAGAACCACATTGCATTTCCGTCATGACACTGCAAATCTACTAAACTTTAAATTTTAGCATTCGACCCACATCCATTCACTGCGGTGTGAGCGGAGGGTGTTTTAAGAAGGTCCTTCACAGCTGGATAAAGACCTTGCTATTGAAATTTTTAATAGTGGAAGTACTGAAGTGGCTTATGTTCGTGATTACCCCTTTTACTGATGGCAGTTGTCAAGTGCATTTACTAGATCACATAATATTACTGCTTGTTACTGTTAGTTCGCTCTCTAGTATATTTTGCAGAGTTTCTGTCTGTATTGAGCGATGTCTGTTTTGATGTGTTTTTTTTTTGAGTAAATAAAAAAATCTGACAAGAAAGGAAGAGTTGATCTCTCAAGTTTGTGGTCAAGTCATACATCGATGCTTATTTGGAGTTGGTGGATCAATTTGAAATCAAAAGTGCTGAAAGATTAATGCTGCACGATGAGTGTAACACTATCGATTTTTGAATAGAATGGTTTTGGTCGATCGGAAACGGTAAAGCAATGTCTTCGCGTTCGATCGTTTGCAACAAATCAATTGCACTAAAGGTAAATGCGTCTGTCAAGTCGGCTAAAAAGTGCCTTTTTTCACAACAACAATTTGACATACTCGATCTCTTCTTTTGAAAACTGAGGGAGCAAAAAGTGTTGAAAGGCGATTTAGACACCCTCTTTTCTGGGAATATTCTATCCCGCAGGATTTGTGGAAATACAGCTGACACTGACAAAGTATAGAGCAGAACTTCTGCACCTAATTTCGTATAGTTTTTCGGATAGCTCATCTTCCAAAGTGGGGGTTAGCGCAATCTCGGGAAAGAACAGACCACTTTTGCTTCCAAAACGCCCTCAGACACAACTTTATTCGCCGAAATAAAAACCGTTCGAATCTACAGAATTTTGCCAACGATAAGGTAAAGGAAATATGCCATCACGATGAAATTCTGGATTGCGAGAATTAATAAAGTCAGCAATGGCATTTTCAACCTGCATCGTATCGGCGAACTCTTTCTGACGCGGGTTTGAATCGAGCACCCGGAAAAAGTGATAATCCGTCAGGGATAGGTCTGGGGAATTAAAGGGGGTAAGGGAGAGTCTCGATGCCTTACTGCATCAGATTCTGCCGAGTGGCTTGCAAAGTGTGGGGTTTTGCGTTGTTTCGCGCACCCGCTAAAAACTGATGCAGTCAGGCATCGAGACTCTCCCTCACCCCCCTTGTTCCCAGACCTATTCCCGACGGATTACCACTTTTTCCGGGTTCTCGATGCAAACCTGCGTCAGAAGGAATTCGTCGATACGACGCAGCTTGAAAATGCCATTGTTGACTTAATTAAAGGATAAAAGGATAAAGTTTTTGGCGTAATCAATCCCTTCTGTGGGATGCGCCGCACATTCTAGTTCCATTCAGAATCGTGATGGCTGGTGAATGTGATGTGGCCTATACAATGACTTGCGGTGGCCAGCCGATGTACAAGTCAGTGCTTTTATCCTCCCAGACGAATCTGGTACCAATTTACCGACCTCGGAGGGATGGAAGGCTTGGTTGGCCTGGGCGGGCGTTGACTTAATTAATTCTCTCAATCCAGTTTTTTATCACGATGGCATATTTTCTTTACCAAATCGTTGGAAAAGTTGTGTAGATTCAAATGGTTTTTACTTCGACAAATAAAGTTGTGCCTGAGCGAAGTTATGGCCAGTTATGTTTTGGCCACTTATTCTTCATTCAGTTAATAGACTGCACCTAGAAGAGGCCATGAAAAAAAGACCAAAGTGAGTATAATAATATTTTGGCTTACTGTCTCTCTAAAGGCACACGTGCAGGAGTACCCCTACTAACCAATGCCTGATCCTTCCAAAACTACTCATCATATTTGAAGCTGAATTCGACGATAGGAGTTTCGAGGCTTCTAGTGCCAGCAGCCAGAATTCGTGTTTCTCTGTGGTCTCGTATAAAGGCTAAAACATCGTTCTTCTGAGGAGCTACCAATGACAATATGTAGGAGAAGCAGATTTTCTCTACAAATTATATCTGAATAGTTCAGAAAATTGTGAACGACACTACTGAAAAACACGAAGAAGTAGTTACAGTACATAACGGCGAGAACGTCTTGATTGATCTGAAATAGTTCGCTGGTGCAACAAATGGGTTCTTGAGTTACGAGAGATATTTCACAGCAATTACTGAGATTCACAAAAATTAACTTCACAAGTGAATCAATTGCTGTATATGCAGCTCTGAAAGCCGCCTAGTTAAAGGCATGAAAGCTCGTTTAATAATGGAGAACAGAGCAACAAACCAGACGCCTTTAATAGGACTTGGATTTCAACAAACATTTTTAGGAATAACGTGGGCAAATGCAGTTGCAAGCCTGCAGCAATGTCTCTATGCTATGACAAACAAGGTTTTCACTTGTGATCAACGACAACCAGCGAAAAATGAACTGTCAAAGTTTAAAATGAGCACTACAAACTTGTGACAACGGAATTGCGAAGAGCTCTACTGAGATGTAAACTGTTTACCATCACTGCAAGCCTAGTAACGTACAATACAAGCCAAAATTGAACTTCCAACTCATATCGCATATCGCTGCATTTTGTGAGATGATCTTACAAAGTTATGCTACCGAGAACGGTGGATACTTCTTGACCGGCTTGAACTATTGATTTGTTGCCCGATCGAGCGGAAAGCGATAGTATTTCTGTCGTCACAAGGCCCGCAAGAATTTTCTTGTAAGTCCCATTATTATCCTCAGCATTTCAGAAGTAGCCCAAAACTGCAGGCTTCACGTAAGGTATGTTAGCAGTCGCAAATAAAAGTTTCTCAAAGTAAAACGTATTTCAGACGCTTAACTTTAAACTTTACGCAGGTGGACTTGATGGGGTGTATGCCATCAGGACAGGAAGATCGCGTTGCGGCGTTCGTGCACGAGTCGTCCGTTTCTGTTTAGGGCAGCCTTTTGCCTCAACGTATTATTCTAATCTTTTTTACCTTCTCCAAATCCTAGCATTTTCATAAGTGCTAATGTAATTGTGGCGAAGGCCACTACACAGAGGTCGGCGCCCGGCGCTATTTTTGCCTGGGTCTTTGGCCTAACAATTAGCCTTACTTAGTTTAGGGGGAAGCTAACACGGATTCGATAGAACTACGAAACGGCTCTGTGGATGCTCTTCAAACTAATCTACGCACGGTCAGTATTAGCGCGACGGTACTACCGGTACTGAATTACTGGCAACGGGAGGGGTAATTTACTGTTCCGATCTTTGAGAACTTAGATGTTTGAGTTCCCCTTTTCAATTCTTTCTTTTTTTGTTTTTACTTATCCACTTTATTCTTGATTTTCCTCGAATCTCTTTTCATCACCGATCATTGTTTCGAAATTGACGTGGTATTTTTCCTGAGTGTAGTGGTTTTATTCTGCTAAATTCAAATCTGTGGCCAATTAACCAACCCCTAAAGCCCTTATCTGAGCTGTGATCATTAAACTGTGCCAGTGAAAGTTCACAAATTCATCAGCAAATATTGCGAACACTTCAAATTTCCTTCATGGTATTCGCGTATCACTTCCGGTTACTTATGTCTTAATAGATCATCACAATTCTACGTTTTTTCATTCGCTTTCTTTCGATGTGCCTCTCGCAGACGCCACTGTGAAGACAGATCCAATCGAGGTATTTCCGTGAATCCGTTATTACAACTCCACGAAACTTCTTGCTGACTGAAATAAAAGTGAAATATTAGGACGAGTAAAGCCGTTTAGAAGTCTGATATTCGCAAATAATTTTGAAGCAACTAAAATCTTGTTAAGCTCGGATTCGTTTCCAATTCAGCATGACCGATCGTCACTGCCAGTACCATTACACCGGCGTGTGGATCTTCTTTCCGTCGCAGCACTTTCGAATCCTATTCTGCCGGATTTGGAGCAGCTTTCAAAAAATATCTATTTTCCTCAGTTTCACAATTCCAATTTGCATCTTCGAGTCACTTCGGGAATCGGCCTTGGTGGATCAAAGGTATCGGACTGTGCCTTACAAAATTCAACGCCGAAAAATTGTACAAGCAATTGTGACGGCCATCTTTTCGAGTAACCTCGCAATCGTGCGATGCTAACTGTCCAGTAACCGCGAAGCTATCTGGAGACTCAAACAGGTTGGTCACACATGCACTTACACTAACGCGGCCTAAAAAGCACAGTTGATCTAGCACGACTTAAATTGCTTAATAATGAAATATAGAGATGCTATGGAGGCACGACAGTACCCCACATTATGAAGTAGAACCTTCAACACTAGGAACAAGGACTTTCTGATCTCCGGATTTTTGCGAATCGCATACTAAAAGTGGACTTTGAATCACCTAATCCATACCACGCCAAATTCAAAGCTAGCACTTGTATTTCCACGCCATTGATGGAAATTTCGTCGTATCAAATACTATGGATAGGGAATATAATTGCGAAGTTATCCTGATTTGTATTTTGAAGTATTTTACATGCTTTTCCTTGTAGAGCTCAAGCAAAATCTGCTCTCCTTTAAAACAAACCGCGTTTCCCATGGCGTTTCATGGCAAGCTCTTTGTAATTGCAGTCCAGTGCTTTCGATAGCAATCCCATAACAGTATATTCCCTGGAATTTGCTGGCTGCATCACTCCACTTCCACTATCGCCCTGAAATGAAATCGCTTCGTTTCCTTTCCCGATAACTAAGCACAGACGAGCACCTTACAAGCGAATCCCTCACTCTCCTGCATGCAGAATACATCTTTCCCAACTTTAGTAGATGGATCGCAGAACCGCTCCTTTGTTAGAGTGATCTTCTTCGCGTATTTCACTTTTCCACTCTCTTTTGCTGAAAGTTAAAGAAATACTCGTGTACGTATGGGAAGGGGGAGATACCACATCTTATTTCTTCTTCAAGGTCTCTCCTCACGCAATTTATTCTTCAGAAAACCAGATCTTCCTGGCTTATATAACAGTTTTAAAATATCAATTAAAGGCAACAGAAGTGATAGGTGACGGGTGGGACACACGTTCAGTAGGGCCTCCAGGTTACGCGGTAATCATGTCCATCCCTTTCACGTGTTCTCTTTCATAGTTTTCTCCAGGGATATTTTGAAATGCGAGTAGACCATTGTGCTAATACTGTAATGAGAAGTGGGCGTGGCATTTTACCTTAACAAATTGGATCTTACCTGGATTTTGGAAGGTTTTATCTCAATTTTCTCTTGTAAGGGTGCCGTTGGAAGAACGGCGTTTGCATAGACCCCCTATAACTCACCGGTATTTCAGGGGAGTGGACGATAGAGGAAAAGCTGAAGAGAGGCGACCGAGAAGGGAGCGCGGAGACCGACCGCTTCGAGCTATACAGTTGAACCCCTTCAGGGCGATGCCCTACCCCACCTCAGGCAGTTATGGACACGAGGATCTCCTGTGAACCCAACTATGGATCCTCTGGTGATCTGTTATTGTCACGCCATGAACCCGTGAATCCCACTGTATTCATGCCTTGCCTGTATTGTGATTCTGATTTACTTACTAATAAATCATATTCGATCGGCTCACGGATACAGAAGCAGGGTCAGCGCACCTTCCGCCGCGCACACTGTTTACTATATTAGCTGTAAGGGGCCGCGCCCAACGACATACATACACCCGTGACAAAGGAGAATGGCGCGGGTGGGGTCCGTGACCCAGTGACAACCTGCGGCCTTTGGCTCTATGACACAGGTAATTCAGATAATTTGTCCATGTAAATCCTATCCTTCATACAAGTCCCTTGAGCCGTGTTTATGACTGGTGATGCTTTAGTAGAATAATAATACCTAAAAAGGTGAATTCTCGAATCAATGGAAAATTGAAGTGATGCCTCACGAAGATCAAATTTGTTAAGGATAAATGCCACGCAAACTTTTCATTACATTATTCGTACAATTGTCTACTCGCTTTTCGAAATCCAGCCCAACTTAAGACCGCCTGGGGTTTGAGGGGAGCTACCCTGGCTCGCCGCTTACTCGGCTAGCCGATGTTCGCGGGCACTTCGCGCTCATTTGGGGTGAAGGGGAATTCCCTCCGCTTTATGGGTGTTCCAAATGATTTATAGTTGAACTATCAACCATCATCGGCTTTCGCCTAGACTAACGAGGGAAGGGTTTCAACTTCCCAAGGGACTGCGAAATGGGACCCAGATGGATCAATAAAGCTCCGAATACTAATTGTAACTGTGAAAATCATAATTGCAAAATGCCATTTTGGAACGAGTTAGGAGGGCCAAATTTGCTGTGGCATTTCACTGGCGAAGCAGTTGGCCTTTAGCACGGCGATTGCTAGGCCAGCATCGGCCACCGTGGATCGTGGATCACTGGTGGTGTTCCGCACTTGCGGGATAGGGGGCGTGCGTTTACCCCCCCCCCCCGGTTTTTGCTTTGTGTTTAATTGTCATAAGTCCTTTCCTTTCACTTCTGCACATTTCCTTGTACTGGCACCTATCGCACCCTATAACTGCTGATATTAGCCCTCAACCTCCTCATCAAAGTGGTCCCACTCGGAATCCGCAGAGACGTCTGACTCCTAAATTTCGTCTGATTCTATTTCGACTGTGGATACGACACTCTTACAAGTATCGCAGCAAATCTTTCTGCTACCTTTCTCTCTTCGCGAGTTGCAGCACTGGTGTCTGGAGGTGTTCCGAAATCGGCAAAAAGTACTGAGACTACCTTTGCAGGTGAAAACGAAGAATGAATGGAGGTGTGTTAGCAAAACTGGATATACATATATGGTGCGAATTTCCAGCAACATGCAAGCGCAAATGAAACATATACTCGTGTGTGCCACCAAAATCTTATAAGGCAGGCGTGCAAAAAGTGCGCATTCTGCGAGCAACATTTTTGCTTCACACACTTTTTTGCTTTGTTTCATCAGTGTTAATTGTGGATTGGAGTGGTTTCATTTGATTTTCTAGCGATGAGTATAACAATTGAATTCGTTGATAAAATCGTGAAGGTTTGAGTAATGTTGGTAGATATAAATAAAATGGCAGAGTAAATGATGGGTGCGGTAGTGCCAGTACAATAGTTCAGAAGTGAAAGAAAGCACTTACTTACAAAGAAACCAGAAATGCATCAAATCTGCACCGGCGGGGAGCAAACCCACGTATTCTACCCTGCAGATTTATCCACGATGGCCGGGAACACTATGTAGCTCTGGACCACAGTGGCCAGCGCTCGCTTAGCAACGATCGTGCTGATGTCAAAATGCGTCGCCAATGAGATGTCACAGGCAAAAACTCACCTCTCCTAACTCGCTCCAAAATGGCATTTTCCAATTTTGATTTGAATAGTCACAATAAGTATTCGGGGCTCTATCTATCCATCCGGGTCTCATTTCAATTTTTTTCACGATAAAAAAGGGCGGGCCACGTTAGAACGGTTGTCGGCTTTTGGAAAAAGCGCCTTTTTCAGCTCAGAGGTGCTCCCTTCAGTGTAAGTTTTGCCACATTTCATTTTCTTAGAGCCTAACTTTCATCTGGGTGACTCATTGAGAGACCTCATTGCCAACTTTGCCCCTATCACCGTCTTTAACTGCTCAAATAACTTCTTATTCACTTTACCTAGCTATCCCTCATCGCCTTTCATAGCTCTTCATCTATCCAATAAGACAATAGGGAGCATTAGCAACTGACTGTAGATCCTCGTTAAAGGAACCGGAAGGGGTCCGAATTAAGAGGAAGATGCAAAGAAATGAGATTTTAGTAGCGAACACTGAAGGTTAGAAGCGATAATCGCTGAAAACACCCGGATTCAGAAGCGCAAAACTGCGGTGTGTATTCGCATCTCATTCTCATCCACGCCCCTTTCCGAGTTGTCCGCTGTAGGAAACGGGACGCGGGCCAACGTTGGTTGGAGCACCTGACTCCCAGCGCGGTGGAGTGGCCATTCCCAACTACATTAGCAATCATGTAAGTACATCTAGAAACAATATAAGAAAGAACAAAGGAAAAAGTAAAAGGGGAAAACAAACTTATAATAGAAGCATCTCCTCTTGGCACCATGCCAAGGCGTCAAATTGGCGAGTTTATGCAATGGCGGCCACTTAAACTCGTCCACACCACGTCTGTTCTACCGCGGGCCAAAATTACCCCTTCCGGTGTGATTAACGTCTCTGCACCCATGACCACTTTCTTAATATCTCTATGCTTTTTTTAAATCTCGGGACGATTGAAGTTGACCATATTCTGCACTATAACCGACTTATCTGTGGGTTGTACCGGACCCAGCTTTCCATTTTTGCTTCAAAGACGGTGATAAGGGTAATGTGGATGATAAGGAATCCCAAAAGGAGTCATTCAGTGAAAAATTACGCATCTGGAGGGCCTTTGCATGGCGAAATCTCCCGCAGAAGGCGCCCCTTGAGTTGTGGCGGAGGCGGCTTCATAAGGGTAAGCCGCCTTTGCTTCTTACGAGTCCATCCAAATCCACTCAGTTGTGCTTTCTTGTGAAGTTTCGTTGTGTTTGATGGTAGGCAAGCGAGGGCGAAACGCCGATCATGTGGTAGCGGTTTGGCAAGTTCGACGATGGCGATGTCACCTGATCGACACCTTGATGCGAAATAAAGGCGAGGAACTCCGATCTGAAATCTGAGTAGTTCAACAGACTTCAACCTGAATTTGATCACGGACCGGACTCACATGCACCACTTTGACCCTGCTCATAAGGTTCCCTCCCTGGCAACCATTTTTATTTCCTTGCAGTACAGCACAATTTCCACCCACGTGCACTTGCACTTGCAAATCATGCGGAGATGAGAGCGTGGAGGATCTAAAATGGAAGGTTCCATGGAAAGTTTTGCGGTGACGAAAAAAACGTTGATGCATACCGTAGATATTTATACCGAGCACGACATTTGAACGCGTTCACAAAGCAATGAGCAGAGGTCAGCACGTGTTGGCGGCTGATAAGTACACCAGAGCACAATTTCTCGCCTGAACGCGAATTCTCGTCAGAAAGGACCGCTTCACTGAATGTGGAAAGTGACGTATCCCTTTCTCTGGGATACCACTCACTCGCCATTCAATCAAAGCAGGAGTCATAACTCGTCGTCAGCTGACAAAACGAATGGTGCTGAGAATGGCGGCAGGGAATGAAATGATTCGAAATGCCCACAAAAAACAATAAAATGTTCCTCGTGCACTGTCAGTTGACCTCTGTGTGACCGTATATACGCTGCATCACTGCGTACCGGTCAGAGTCAAGAGGTACTGGGATACCAGGTGATGCTGATCCGCACTTGAATGAATTTTCATGGTGGCAAGAACCTGCAAACCTGCAGTCTGTTAGACACCGCATAACCTTCTTCAGCATGGGAGTGGCTCATCACTGTAAACATGGTCAACTAGTGTGTTATCGGACTCGTAGCTCCCTTTTACACGATTTCCCTCACTGGGTATCTTAGTTATCGCTCCTCCTCCCCTCCCTGTCCTGCACTGCTGCAGAGCCTCTAGTCTGGTTGACCGTCGTCATTTTTTCTTATCCAAGGCACCATCCGCCGTGGCTTTCATTTCATTTTTCTTGATGAAGCCCCACCACGTCCTTGGGGTTTCACGTGATTCCTTCAAGCTCAGATGCTTTTCTCACTGCGCGATCCCTTGTCCCCCCAGTAAGTGACCACCATCGTAGCCGTTGCTCCCCCTAATCCAGCCGACCTGCTTTGAGGGAGCTTTAAGGGCGCTCGCTGCTTCAAATGTCCACAAAAATTCCTTGCTTTTCAATTGCGGGAGGTTTATTTTTTTTTTGCTAGATCTTGTGCGAACTAAGGTTTGTTACCTGCATGATAGAAGGCTCTAAACTACGGGTGTTCTGGGGGTCCTGTGGGTCGCATGCATGGTTGACCCCATACTTACTGGTTAATTCGGCAAACCGCCATTTTTGCAAGATTATAGAATCACATTGAAGTTGAGCTCTGCAGTCCTGCTACTTTCCGGCAGATGACTCCAGTTCGAAGATACTCGTGAGCTAATAGGGATGATTTTCAGAACCTAGGGTAAATTCGCTCGAAGCTAATTTTTTGCCAATAAAGAGCATGTTGCGGCACCGTTCGCATTGCGAGCTGCTGCATAAAACAACTGCTCGAAGGAAAATAACGGGTGTGTACCATTGTGCCAGGATTTCGTGCGGCGCCGAGCGGCGGGCGACGTTCGCGCGCGAGTTGGCTGCTCTCACAAAGGAAGGACTCAGGTCGAAGTGGCCATTCGGAATGAGATGCATATGGTCCGATCTCTTTTCGAACGCTGATCTCGGATCTGCATTCCAAATTTGCAAAACGATTCTCTGAGCGGAGTTATGGAGGTTTTTTTGAATGAACGGTTCATCAGCATGGCCGTTGCTGAGCAGTCAGCGGCTCATTGGTAGTGCTCCGGACAGGAGAGGGGTCGAGGGTTTGCTCCCCGCCAGTGCGGGTTTTTTTGCATTTTGTGTTTCATTGTCAGTAAGTGCTTTTCTTCCACTTCTGGACGTTTCCTTGGACTGGTACCTATCACACCCATCATTTACTCTGCCACTTTATTTATAACTGCTAACATATTCACAAGGGAAGGATATCAAGTCGAAAAGAATCCCGTACCACACGCATTAGGCGTTTTTTCGTGAAAAGATTATGATATTCGTGCACAGCGGGTCGAATTACCCCTCTGTGCAAATTTTCAGCCAAATGCAGTTTTTGGTCCAACTTTGGAAAATTGAGGGTGGCCAGGTTATAAAGTGGTAGATTTTGAATTTTTTCTACAGAAAACCCTGCAACCTGAACAAGATAGCCTACACATACCTTTTACACTTGCCCATCGCACTAAATGTACGAGACAAGCGTCAATTAGGAGCATTTCCTAGGCAAGGGTCAACGACTTCTCCTTTGTTCAATGTGCTGCCCGCCAACTGCCCGTGAATTTCTCCGAAATTTGGTCAAATTCTCGAATTGGCTGAAAACTTGTGTTCTGGGGTAATTTGACTCCCTGAACACGAAAATCTTCCTGGTTTTGCACAAGAAGGTCTGGCTCGCGTGCTATGGGCTTCCGAACCTACCATAATAGTATTGTTTTTTCAAAAAAACCTCCATAACTCCGCTCAGAGAATCGTTTTGCAAATTTCGAATACAGATTCGAGATCAGCGTCTAAAAATACGTCGGATCATATGTATCCCATTCCGAATGGCCACTTCGACCTGTGGTCCTTCCCTTGTCAGTGGGAGTCGCGTGTAATCGCATAAGAAGGGCGGCGACCTTATCCATGCCTATTTTTATTTATTTCAACGCTATTCTGAACTTATTTTCAAATTATTTCATCTCATTATACAGTATTTGGTTTAATTTAGTTGCATTCGAACGTGTTATTCAGTTCCCTTTTGGATGAAGAAGCATTTTGCATGCATTTGTTCCATTTCCTGTGCTATGTATATCCTTACTAGCATATCAACACGAGATACTGGAGTAGATGATTTTTGCCTCAGCCCAGGAAGAAGGAACCCCAAGGTGAGTGAGACCATCTGCATGTGCAAGAACGTACTTTCGCATTATGGAGGGAGTGATTCACTCATCGCCAAGCTTCATCCCCCTAGACCAACCTATGCAAATGTCAGGAGCGCACTGCGCCTCGCTTCGATACAATACATAATATGTTATTCACGTTACAATACCACGTATGAGGCAGGAAAATTCAGGCAAGCAAAAATGATGCATATGGAAGGTGAAGAGCATAGAAAATGGAATGAATGCATGCAAAACATTATTATCATCCTGAACTGAAATCACTCAAATGAACTAAATGTAACGGAATCCTGCCTATTGAGATGAAAACAAGTCGGAAACAATCGCAACTTGGCGGTAAAGTGAATAAAAATAGGCGTGGATACGGTAGCCACCCTTTTTACGCAATTACACGCAATTCCCATCTAGAGCAGTCAATTCGCGCGCAAATGTGCGCGGAGAACGTCGCAAAGCGAATCTCTGACATAAGGGTACACACCCAAAAATAACGGATCTCAACATTATCTCATGGATGTGGCTTACGGAGGTATTTTTTTTGCACCTACCCACACATTCTATTATATGACTAACCTCAGTCATGAATATAATAATCACCCACCTTTGTTGATCTCGATCATCACAGCGTATTTCATCTCATCGTTTTTGACCCGCTTTCCAGACATTATTTTCAGCTCTAAGCACATCACTTAGTTAAAACGAATAAAAGATAATGCTGGATTAAAAACTGCTTTTTTATTTTAATGCTGTAAGGTTCTCTTTTCGTAAGAATTTTACTGATTATTTCAGAAATACGTTGAATTTCAGAATATTAATCATCAGAGGCACTCTTAACGTCACCGAAAGGAAGATTAGCTGGATTGCCATCAGTAAAAGGACGCTGAGGAGCGTGTCTAGCCCCCCGCCCCCCCCCCCCCCTTACCCTCTGAAGGTTTGTTTCATGTCATGAGCACAGCTGAGGGGAGTGGCGAGTCGGACCCTCTTCTTCTACCATGACGGCCTAGCGGAGTCCTTCCTTAACGCGAATGGCGGCCGAGTATACCATCGAGCAATTTTCATAATACATTGTTTCACCCGTGTTAAACGACTGTGACCGTGTATCACTACTCCCTGCGCACAGACGAACCCATGACAAGGCAAGACAATGTATAAATAAGAGCGATGTATATATAAAGCGATCACACAATGCCGCTCAATTTTCCACTTCGTCAAGCGGAATTACGCGATTCATGTGTTCGTCATAAAAATTTTTTTTATTAGTTACAGATCATCACTTATATCAGCAAACCCCCTTTCAGCGCAAATGGAAGTACATAAGAGGGAGAGGGTGGGAGAAAATAATGCATAAAAGGAAAATGAGGGAAGAAATGGAATTTTTTCGCTCTCCCGTTAGTTCTCGTTCCAGAAGATTTCATGTGCGCTGCATCACAAAGCATGCGGATTGATATCGTGGTGGCCACAAGCAGCTTAACCGATCTGGTGGTAGAGAGCATTTCTATCATGTAATGCATCACTGGTTCTCCTTTACAAAACATACTTTCCTTCTCTTAATATCCAAATTATGGCAGCTGCTGTCTTCAGAGGCCCAACTCGCGATAGTTACATGATTGTACTTACCTCGTAAGGGGCAAGATCATCGGATAACCATCCAGGATGCACCTTTTTGCGCCGCTACTGACAATATCACAAAGCTACACACCCGTCATGACACTGAAGCGTAGCGGCGAGCCTGAAGTGAGTTCAAGCAGGTGTAGCGCCGTGATATCGCATCGTGGCGGCCCAAAAGGTTGCAACCTGAATAGGTACTCAAGGATGCTGACTCAGGGACGTAAATCGACGAATCTGATTATTGCGAGGTGCGCCCTTGAAGCAACGACTCATCCGAACATATGAATCTACTCTGAACTTATTGAAACCTTCTTATTAGGTTGTTAAAACTTATTAAAAACAGATTGCACGATTATCTAGGTCTGGCTATGCGCTCAAAACGAAGGTGGTAGTGCGTTGTAGACCACCAACGAAAAAAAAGCAAAAGAATCGCCGAACACATTGAAGTGAGATATGTTTCAAAACGGAGTCGGTATTCTCCCGAGCAGCCTTCATTTAAAACCATACCCTTTCCAGTGGTTGAGGTACTTCTTCCTACATCACGGACTTTGGTATTCTGTCCACGTCAGACTTATTTTCTTGCTTGAGCTCAAACGCGGCGTTTGGGAAGCGGACGATGACTTGTAATGGAATAGTGTTTATGGCTGAATCTCTACGAACAAAGACGGAAAGACATCATTGCTACCATACGTTTTGAGCAACTCGTTTCGATTCCTCCAGGCACGCTTTTTCTCCAAAGCGGATGGCTTGGCTAGAATTTTGTGAAAATATTTTAGAACTACTATAATGCCTTCCCCCAGGTTAGCAAGATTTACTGTCCTCGATCATGCCTTCAAAATGAATCCGTGGAATCAGACCCCTTTCTATAATGACCGCTTCAGTAGGTGTGTAAGGTAGATATTCTCGACCCAATAGTTATGCAGCGCCATTTACAGCCCTGCTACCATCCCTGTTGGCCATCCCAAGGTTCTTAGCGCCAACTTTTTATCATTTCAAATTATATGAGAATAACATCAAATTTTTTGCATAATCAAAAGCATAAAACAAAAGTCAAAAATCATCAAAATCATCGAAAAGTGAAAGCAAAAATTCGTACCACTTCTATGGCATATGGTGTTCAGTATCTTATTATCCATTTCGCTGATTTTTCCGAGTCGTACTTTCTTCACGGACGCCACACAAATAAGGCCAAGTCCCAAAACTGCGAGTACTCCGAAATTTGTCATGGTGTTCACAAAACGTAGAGGATCCCTGCAGGCCTATTTATGGAACAGTTTCAATGCCCTTCCCGTATGTGAACGTGTGAAATAGCCTTTTTGGGAAAATGTATTTTTTACTAAAATGCAAATTTAATCTACGAATTCTCGGCA
Source organism: Trichostrongylus colubriformis (assembly GCA_963978905.1). Lineage (NCBI taxonomy): Eukaryota > Metazoa > Nematoda > Chromadorea > Rhabditida > Trichostrongylidae > Trichostrongylus > Trichostrongylus colubriformis. Next base: position 26,221,428 of record OZ022260.1, read on the forward strand.
TAATTTTATCACACACGCCATGGCAATTTCAGGAACGGAGCACCTCCCACACCCATTTTTTTGCATTTAATAGGGATGTTTTCATGAAGCCAACCCATTTATAGAGTCTATCTCTTCTGATTGTGAGAGCGATCGGGAGCATGCAATAACGAAATTTGGAGTCAGTTTCCTAGACTTTGACCCAATGGGAGACTGCTACAGCTATATCATTCCATCATCTTCTACAGATGTTCCTTCCGTTGATTCTAAATGAGATTCGTACGCCTTTTCTGACATTCTCGAAGGCAACCTCAGACCAGTCGACTTCCCTCGTTGGGGCAGTAGATTGTTGGGTCACTATGCAGTCGGCAGCCGTTGAGCCCCCTCATTGGTCAGTCAGGCTGAAAGAACACGCTGGTGCAGCGTCGTCATGGCACACCGTGGCCACGCAAAAAGGTGCATCATCGGTAGTTGCTTCTGAGGGATATCGGTTTTAGATGACCCATCACTGGGATCAGGCTACGTGCAACTGTGACTGCGCGGTTATGCACAGCAGCGACGGGGCCATTCATGGTAGAAGCCGCAGTTACTGCCGCAAGAGTGACCAAAATTGGGCGATAACGCGTTTTCGTATTCTGTAATTTTTCGCTATGATTTGGTTGATTATTAATTTTTATTGGATTGTATATATTTTCGCAATCAGCCCGTCACTGTTTACCAGATGATGCAACATGTTTTTGAATTCTCCGGTGTAGTAATAAGCCAGTTTCCTCAATCTGCAAAGTTTGGAGGGAAATTTTTACAGCAAACCTGATGAGCTTGCAAAGAAATATTTTTGAAGTTCGAATCTAAGCTCACATTTGTATAGAGGTACTGAAGTCTTCGTCATTTTAGAAGACTTCTTCTTCCTTGGAGTGGCCCTAAATAGCACCTCCGTGTATACTCTGCTGAAAAACTGCTCTCTAGTTCGCTTTCAGATGCAGATTTACGGATGAAATGTGCACCAATTGCTTCGCCGGAAAAGCTATCAAAGGATATATAATACAAAACATATGTGATATCAATTAGCTACTTATCCCATTTTCAGCTCTTTCCTTGCCGTTAATCGACGTCCATGCTCTTCTTGGTGGCTTGCCATTCACTTGCGCAGCCGTAGGAAAGTATTCACAATCGACCGCCATCGATCGTGATCGCTCTGCCGTGGCCACGACAAAGAAAAGGACTAAAAAGGAGTAAAAGGATAAAATCAGCACCGCAGAGAGTCTTCTTCATCGTTCGATAGCATTTTTCCTGGGGAATGGGATGGTGTACATTTCATAGGGATCTGCGAACGAAAATGAACTAGGCCGCAGTTTTTTTTTGCAGAGAATACACAAGGGCTTCACTTGGGGCCACCTCAAGGAACTGGGGCTCACCAGAAAAAAGGGACTTCAAGTTTCTTCACAACTCTACGTTTCGATCAGGACTGTTTAACAGTTTCAACGCCAGTTATCAGGTTTGAGAGATATTCCCTCAAACTTTTCAGAATGTGAAAATGGCTTATTACGGGTTTAAGAAATCTAAAAATATGTAGAACCATCTTGTAGAGCTCGACGTACTGATTTCGAATTTGTATACATCTTGATAAAAAATTATATCGAAAAATTTGTGAAAACACATTTTTGAGCGACTTTTAACACTCCTACATCACTAACCGAACAATAGAGTCCGCAGGAAAGTGTAAGATTCTATCAAGTCGGAGGCGCCTCACACCGTTAATATGCTGAGCCGAAGAAGCTCATCCAGGGACGTTTTTTTCAAGCTTCTAGCACTTCTCCTTCATTCTAGATTTCGATTTTTTTTCCAACCGCGGCGGACGGCGGGAGTGGGCTTTTGCTCGGAGGCCCCGCTCACCTGGCCGAGAATTCAGGGAGGTGTATCTTAACCGAATACTCACTTTTTCGCGTGAAATTTTGCACGCGGCCCATATCAGGTCAACATAAATATATGCCCAAGGGAATCTTTCACGAAGGAGGAAGAGTTGCTTTGTTACCCATATATAAGTACAACGTATAATACAAGTTCAACATAAATATATGGGTAACAAAGAAACTCATTTTTCCGTGTACGATTCCTTCAAGTGAGGAGCCTTGTCGTGCTAGGCCAACTGTTATCGATCTCAAAAAGTGGAATGGAATCTTGGAATCGTCTGATCGTTGCAGAGGAATTCGGTCGGCTACAAGTTTCATGTTTTTTCGAACAAAAACTGGTCACATTTATTGACCTTCATAACAGGAATGACTGCGGGTGGTTCGCTAGGAACTTCACAACAGGTGGTCAACGCAGACTCGTTCTCAGCCGTGACAGAAGTGAGCTCCGCTTCAATCTCCCTGCACAAGGCGCTTTATGCCAAGCTTAGCCTTGGGCTCGGCACTGCCACTGCATGCAGCATCAGAATAAGACATAGAGCGGAGAAGAAGCGGAAGCCCCAATCGCACTCGCACGTTATCGTGTTCACTACATTCGAAGCAGAAAGCTGTGCCCTGAAGTCTATCGAGGATCGAAGGATGCAGCATGTGGACTTGATAAAGCTGTTCCGAGACACGCAAGTATTCTTGTATCATAAGCGTGGTAGAAGGCGTTGAACGCGATGTGGCGTACACATTGACCTCCGTTCAATTCAGTATTTTCTTCCCCGTATTGTTCAGGGAGATTACTACCAGTTCGGCCTGATAAGGAGGAATGGGAAGCGTGGTTGAGTGGGATGGGCAATGATCACGGATCTGATTTCCAAACAGGGTGGGTGCTAGCAGCGCCACTCTGCGATCTGTAGCTCCTTGAATTGAGTCGCCTAAGAATCAGTACGCTTTTATACGATAATCTTCGCTAGCCTGATCTTCGCCAGCTTCAAAGTTGAGCACGGATAAAAGAGCTTAGGCTTTAGCATGATCATCTCAGAGGTGTCTGATGGGATCCAGACAAACGCAACAGAAGTGGACTATTGAACCATTTTTTTGACGTCAAGGGAAAGCCGAGTGACGGCCGCCTCGACCAGTTCCCTGCCGCGTACATATTCTACTAAACTGCTTCTGTGATGCTGAAAAGGCGCCCAGGGGTTCTCGCTCACGCACTCAGATGGCAGTAGACCCAATCCGCTCAGGCCAAACAGTCACTCGATCATTACCCATCAATCAATGCTTAGATATCTAGAAGATTCTCGTCATAAAAAGTGGAATCCATCTGGAATCAAGACCAAGCGACGCCCTGGACCCAGCGGGAGGCCAGTGCTGCGCTTCTGTTATGGGGTAACAATCAAAAGCCGACGTCGACTGTGTTCTTGAAACCTGGTTGGGAACAAATGGCCGCGAACCTCCGAAGGATGCGACGGAGAGGGCAGAGCTGAGGGCACTTCACCGGGACGGGTTTCGCTTCTGCTATAAGAGAGACAGATGCGTCGTCACGGTGGTCGACCACCATCGCTTCCTTTCCACCTCTTCAGATCTATTTTTACCGTTTTACACGGACAAGGAAACTCGTCCACCGTTAGTCAGACGGAAGCTTCACTTAGAGGTTTTTGTTGACTCTGAAATCCGTGTATGACTTCCGTGTCCGGTCTGCTGCGACGACATCTGACACGTTTCAGGCAACCTTTCTCTTCTAGTTATCGTCTTGGAACCAGGCTCAGCATAGCCAGGTTTCTTTCTTTCAGTTCTTTGTCTCGTTTCTCGAAAAGTAAACTCGTTTAATAGAGCATTGGCTGCAACTTACTTCGAATTTCATGACAACTCATATTTTAAAAATTCAGATGTTAGCATCGACATATATTGCACGGATGAGTATGGGATCGGCTGCTATTCTTCTTACCATATCGTTGATCACCATTTTTCTCACGGCTAGGGAAATCAACGACATGTACGAGGGTGCGATGAAGGATCTCGATGAATGGAAGGCAAGTGGTTTTCCTATCAAGGATCGCACTAATCATTTGCTGTGCCTTCTCCCGAGCTCTTAACTTTACTGGCTACATTTTGCGTCCACCAGTCCATGTGCCCAAACTAGCTGCCGCAAATATCCGCCTCGCTGGCATTACCAAGGCATCAAAACTAATGATCTATCGCAATGTGAAATTTTTATTGCCTTGTAAAAATTTCCATCAATTAATCAATTGGATGCTCCTGGAAGTGCAACGGGAACTTGGCCCCGTCATGATTGCACCGTCTCCTCAAAGACTTCAATGGTTGTAGAAGTAGTCACCGATACCCGCCACCCGTGCGGGCCCATTCAGCCTCAAAGAGCCAAATTGGCCATAACTGGCTTTTTCGAGGAATACTTCTGCTTTTGCAGCGCTACTCAGACGAAGCTTGGTATGAAATGAAATCGCTACTGCAGCGATCTCCACGGCAGGTCTCGAATCGAGCACGGAAGATTGCACGACGATATTCTTACTACTATCCTCCGCTGCCACCAGATTCATACTCGATGCCCCCAGCGTCTTATGCCCAAGTGGACGTTTGCAGTAAGTACCTGGAACCTATTAAAATTAAAACACTGACTGAAACATCGATGTGTTTTTAGGTTGTGCTCAACAACCCAATAACTGCCCGAGCGGACCTACTGGTCCACCAGGTCTCCCTGGTCTTGATGGAGGTCAGTTTGACTTTCGTACCACCGTAAGATGAAATTGAGAATTCCTTTCTTTTCTTAACTGGATAATTGCAAGAATGATTGTTATGGTATAGCACACAGCCACAGATTACCAATACAAGCATCTTGTAGTCGGGATTGGCCCACTTGCTGCGGGAGGATTCACTGAAACTGCTTTTCGGAATAAAATTATGGGTTATTGAAGAATGGTTCATTCCTGACCAATTTAGCTACTTCGTGTCGCTCTTTTTTGTGTCTTCGCTTTTACTCAGTTTTATTCCCTTGTATCAGGAAGATGGAATGACCTTTCGTAGTATAGCTCTGTACGCGATGTGGTGTAGCGACAGGTAGTATGTGCTACCTACTGGCACGGTCCGGAGTTAATATCGCACTCATGCATACGGAGACTTACCTTGCTTACTCTTCCATGGTGGGCGAAATGGTACCAGGCTCGTCAAGAGGATGGGAGTACTCACTCGTACATCAGCTGGACCCTGCCATTCATTGTCATATTCATCTGCCTCCACGATTCCGAAAGGGATTAATATGCATGGCGCATCCCAAACAGGAATTGGTCAAGATCGAGAACTTCATCCTACTACTTCGATACGCTGTAATATATTCATGCTCTATTCTGAATAGTAGAAGCATGTGAAGCCAATTTTTCTTATTGTTAGAGAAGGAAATCAGTTGACTTTGACAAAGTACCGAGTTTAGGAGTGGGGCAATTGTGCCACTCGCTACTGTGAAAATAGGTTTCTCAGATTCAGATATGAACACATTACACGCCCGAAATCATCTTTTAACTTTCGGTAACTACGAGGACTGTTTACATAACCCGAAACGGACTGGAAAGTAATGCTCTATTGCCAACAAACCGGTGAACAATTATAGGTGTTCATCGGACACATCTCCGCCTGTTTCTTTCTTAATAATTCAGTATTTTGAGAAATATCAGTACTTTTGAAGCCCTTGCATTTTTATACGTACTGAACAAACCACTAACTTAATTGCATTGAAATGGGTATCCGCTATGACCGGTTTTCCAGGTGGAATGGAAACCAGAAACCATGCAATAAAACTTCACACCCTATAGAGCTATCCTTCAAATTTTAGTCTCCGTTGAGTGGTTGATCGCTCGTTATCCACTCCATTAGAGGTTTCTTATGGGGAAGGCCACCAGCCTTTCCAGAGACTTTCGCATAACCTGAATCGCCGCTGAATCCTGTGATTGAAGATGGGGACGAACCAGTTGAAGTCTATAATTGCTGGAGAGATAGGTAGAACAAATAAGGCACCCACAGCTGGGTGGAATGTAGTGTAGGATCCACATAAGGGGCAACAGTTGCTTCCTTCTCATACGATCCACAAAGCTTGAAAATGCATGGAGTTCGCCCTTCTGGGTGAGACCACGCTACTCGCAATGAATATCCAAATTCGAATATTGAGAGTGTAATGAGTTCGAGCTTTTTTAATTGAACTTCCCCTGCAACTCGTCACAAGTTTCTAATCTCATGATAATGTTCAGTGATGCTTCCACTTCATTTATGTATTAGGTTGTCCCAAAAGTTTTGTAGTATTTTTCCAAAAAAAAAATCAGTAATTCTTGTTCACTTCAAGGCAGGTTCAGGCGGTTCAGGAATATGGTAGAACGTTCCCTAAGCTTTCTAGGAAAATTCATATTGACCCACCAGATTCCGTGGAGAGAGCTACAATGCCCGCTGTCGATACCCACCCAACTCGCGGTGTCATCTATTATGAGCGGTCTTGCGGCACCATACGACGGAAGCTTGCCACTCCATCAGCGCTGCATTGGGCAAGGGATGTGTGAGCTAGGAGACCGTGCGCCGCTGGTTCATCAGCTTCAGCAACGACGAGATTGACATGAAATACAAACCACGCTTGGGACTGTGCTGGTACTGGGACGCGGAAGGAATGCCTTTCCGCGAGGTGCTGGTACAAGGCGAGACAGTCACCGCTACCGTATGCACCCACCAGCTCCAGCAGCTCGCCGTCGCTGTTCGAGAAAAGTGCCGGAAAAGGTCCGCGGTCACCCTTCTTCATGACGACGCCCGCTCCCATTTCGCGAAAAGTACCCAGGCTAAGTTATAGGAGCTCGGCTGGGATGTGCTGCCCCACCCACCGTACTCTCCAGACATTGCCCATTCTGGCTATCACCTTACCCATCCTCTCGAATCCTTCCTGGCCAAGAGAAAATTCCTTGATTATGACTTGCTTGCGAAGGCGATCGCTGACTTCTTCGGGTCTCAGAGCCCAGAGTTCTGGGAGGAGGGAATCAACGATTTTCCCATAAAGTGGCAAAGGGTTGCCGATAACAGTGGTCAATATTTTGTCGCCTAATTATTATTTGTTGGACGAAAAAAAATAAAAAGTGATGATCGAAAAAAATATGACAAGACTTTTGGGACAACCTAATATTATGTATATTGTATATTGTTCTCCTTAAACGGCTTTAATCTACTTGATTGCGTTCAATGGACGACCTCATATCGTAGGAAACCAATATATTAGGTTGTCCCAAAAGTCTTGTAGGATTCTTTCGATCATCACTTTTTATTATTTTTTCTTCCAACAGACAACAATCAGGCAACAACGTATTCACCATTATTATCGAGAACACTCTGCCCTCTCATAAGTAAATTGTTGATTCCCTCCTCTGAGAACTCTGGGTTCTGAGAGTCGAAGAAGTCAGCGATCGCCTTTGCAAGCATGTCATAGTCAGCGAATTTTCTCTTGGCCAGGAAGGATTCAAGAGGATGGGTAATGTGATAGTCAGAAGGGGCAATGTCGAGTATGGCGGGTGGTGCGGCATATTCCAGCCGCGCTCCTGTAGCTTGCCCTGGGTACACTTCGCGTCGTATGGGTGGGTGTTGTCATGAAGGAGGGTGACCGCGGACCTTCTCACGCGCTTTTCTCGAATAGCGACGGCGATCTACTGGAGCTGGTGGGATACGGAAGCGGGTAATGCCTCGCCTTGTACCAGCACCTCTTGGAAAAGCATTTTTTCCGCGTCCCAGAACCAGCACAGTCCCAAGCGTGGTTTGTATTTCATGTCAATCGCGTCCAGAAGCAGCAGATTGGAATCTTCTTCGGATGGAGGTCGGACATGGGCTCCGTTGGCGGCTCGGCGTCACGTAGCTATCGTACATGTCCCAGCTTTCATCGCCCGTAGCCAGATAGACGAGAAAGTCGTTGCGATGCGGGCGGAGCAGCAGCGATTGACAGATGCTCACACGGGCACTTTCGTGAGCATCCGTCAGGGCATGAGGTCCATCGCGACAGCACCTTCCGATAACCGGGTTCGTGGAGGCGACGATTTACGGTTGTGGGTGCTTGTCCATTCCTCTCCGCTAGCTCGCGCATGGTGGTTTTGGGATTGGCGCGAAAGACGGAGAGTAGCGTCTCGTCTTGGAATGCATGTGGGCGCCCGTGAATGGCTTGTCTTCCATGTCAATCTCGCCGTTGCTGAAGATGATGAGCGAGTGGCGCACGGTCTCGTAGCTCACACGTCCCTTGCCCAATGCAGCATTGATAAAGTCGCAAGCTTTCGCCGCCTTGCTGCCCCAAGACCACATAGTAGATGACGCCGCGTGTTGGGTGGGTATCGACTACGGGCACTGTAGCTCTCTCCACAGAATCTGGTGGGTCAATATATATTTTACTAGAAAGCCTAGAAAACGTTCTATAATGTTCCTGAACCGCCTAGGCCTGCCTCGAAGTAAACAAGAGTTATTGATTTTTAAGAAAAATCCTACAAGACTTTTGAGACAACCTAATACATAGCTGAATCTTCGAATTTGGCTAAACATCCCGTACGTCACTACTGTGGTTCAATATGTGCCCTGAATGAGTATCGAGGTGGCCCAATGTGCGACAGCTGGAAAACTCTTCCTCCCTCAAATTCGCTCCAGCCTCACGCCGAAGGTACCATGGGTTGGCTGCGCGTTTGCAAGCTCATTCGCAATGGTTGTTGTATTTGTTTGATTACGATTAATTGATATTCAAATGCAAAAATGGATTTAAAAAGATTCCAAACTTCTCAGTGAATTATCAAGAGAGTGAAAGAACTTTGTTTTTGGCAAAAAAAGCTACAGATCCCACAAAGTGACAAGATCGATACTAGAGGGGATGGACCTGGGGCAAAATATTACTGAGATCTGCAGGAAGAAGTCGTTCACAGCTTCCATTTATCCTCGGTATCCAAAATATGAATTCATCTATCTTCGTCGAAGAGCTTATAAAGTCCTATGATACTAGGTTGGTGACTGAATTCTACAACACTGTCGAATCCTTCCTGCAATTCCGTTCCCGCGTCTTTCATGGACCTGGATTATGTAGGACATTCCCGTTCCAACCTGTAGAGCACTATATCAGGAGTTCCTCTTGATATAAGTGAAAATGGCTTCATAAAAGCTCCATACCTCGCAAGTCATTTATTACGAATACTTTTTGAGCACTCCGCAAGGTAGGCGGCTTTTAGTATCTGTGGTGCTTTCGGAGAGACGTCTTCCCTTGTGCCACAGCATCACAATGGTTCCATCATTTTCATTCCGGAGATACGAGTCTACTGGATCGACAACGTACAGGGCGTCCATCGATCACTCAAATAGTGAATCCATGAAGGTTTCAAGTGAATCCAAAGGCACGAGTTATATCTACTACACTGGGGGCATCCCACACTACAATCAGCAGGCGTCTCACTAGGGTAGGTATTTTACTTCCCATGGACCTTGAAATGAGACCCAGGGGAATCGATAGAGCTTCGAACGCTGATTATAACTGTGAAAACCAAAATTGCTAAATGGTATTCTGAAGCCAATCACGAGGGGTCAAAGTTTGCCTGTGACTTGCCTGTGGCTTCTCAATGGCGAGGTGCTACGTCATGAGCATGACTAGCGGAGAGCCAGCAATGGCCTCCGTGGCTCTGTGGTTGTTCCCCGGTTCTGCATGCGCGAGGTTGTGGGTTTGCTTCTCGCCGGTGCGGTTTTTTGCATTTTGTGTTTCATTGTGAGTAAGTGCTTTTCTTCTACTTTTAAACGTTTCCTTGTATGATATTCGCGCGTAGGGGGTCGAATTACCCCCTGTGCAAATTTCCAGCCGGATCCAGTTTTTGGCCCAACTTCGGAAAATTAGGGGTGGCCAGGGTTTAAGTAGGAGTTTTTTGAATTTCCTTCCACTAGAAATCCTGCAAGCTGAACAAGATAACCTTAACATACCTATCACACCTGCCCATCACACTAAACGCACGTAACAAGCGCCAAATAAGAGCATTTGCTGGGCAAGGGTCAACGACTTCTCCTTTGTTAAATGGGTTGCCAGCCAATAGCCCATAAATTTTTCCGAGTCAAATTCTCGAAGTGGCTGAAAACTTGTCCCATAGGGTAATTTGATCCTCTGAACACGAAAATCACACTGGTTTTGCGTGAAAACGTATGGCTCGCGCGCTATGGGCTCCCAAACATACCATGAAATGGTATTGCTTTTTTTCCAGAAAAACCTTCATAACTTCATTCAGGTGATTGTTTGACAGATTCTGAATACAGATTTGAGATCAGCATTCAAAAGCGCGTACAGTGGTATGTGTCTTATTGCAAATGGCCATTCCGACAAGCCGTCTGATGGCAAAGTGCCTCGCCAATGAGGTGTCACAGGCAAAGATTGACCCCTCGTAACTCGCTTCAGGATGCCATTTGGCAATTTTGGTTTTCACAGTTATAATCAGCGTTCGAAGCTCTATCGATCACCCCGGGTCTCATTTCAAAGTTCCATGGGAAGTAAAATACCTTCCCTAGTCAGTGATCTCGGCTCCAGAAAAACTCGCGGTATGAGTAGTACCCACCAACTCAGTGAGTCGAACAAAGTCAAGCTGTCACTATGTGTCAGCCTTCACTGTGCTGTCCTCATCTGACTACACTTCTTCAAGACATTATCACCGGACATAAAACCTGGGTCCTTCATGTAAGCAAGACGTGGAACCGTCAATGGCTGCCCACCGAAGAATTGCCACCGCCTGAGGTCAGACCAGGGTTCCATGAAGAAAAGATGTTGCTCTCCTGTTGGTGAAATCCCTCAGATATGTAGTACTTTGAGCTGCTACCCAGTACTACTGCAGTGACCGCAAATGTCTACGCCAGCTACAGAGATTGAGCGGCATTTTCCTTCAGCGTTATCCAATGTGAACGCGTTTTGTTTTGCAGCATGACAATTCAAGATCACATGTTACAAAGATAACGCAGGATAAGATCGAGGAGGTTGCTGGCAAATATTCCCCATCCTGCGCATTCTCCAAACCCCATTCCTTTCGATTACCACTCATTTGGAGCTCTCAAACAGCATCTGAAGGGAAAGAAGTTCGACGAACTGGCTAAGGTCGAATCCTGTGTGCGAGCGTTTTTGATTCACAGCCTCCGGAGTCTGAGGAAAGGGCATTCGGGGGCTACCTACGTGTTGGCGACGTGCCATAGAAACAAAGGCAATTATATTGTAGGTTGATATCTGTCACCTATGAAGTGATAACTTTTCGAAATTAGTGTGTCTACGTGTGTCGTAAGACTTATGCACCAACCTAATCCTAATACTATACATGCCCGATGTATGCCCGATACTTAACCAACTGCTTAGCTCCTTAGGTTCACCTACATGGAGCAGCTTTTTAAAGACCATTACATCTGTCAACAAAAATCCTCGTCCTTTTACAGCACTAGCAGCCTCACTAGCATCCCACTACATTTTCCCCATAAGTCTACCCTCAGCGGAAATGAAAGCTATGCATGCCACCAATCGCTCAGTTGCGTTCGAGAACGTTCTATCGACAAGACAATGTTTCGGCAACAGCGACACTGCACGCGAAGCTCTCATTGTTCGAAGGAGTGCTTTACTTTCATCATCGACGAATACTTTACATCGCAGCACTCTAGTTGCTGACTTTGTGTAGATGCAGTCGTCTTTTTTCTGTAGATCGTGATTTACACCGCATAGGAATTCTCTGTGCAACAGTGAAAAAGTGAGAGCTGGAACAAGAGCCTTAAATCCATAATAATTTAATGGTTAAACTGAATAAATAATGGAACAATTCCAACATTTATCTTTTTGAAATTTCAGAGAATGGTTTCCCAGGGTTACCAGGGCATCCAGGGCAAGATGGCTTAACCGTAGGAACGTATCAGCAAGAGCTTCCAGGTTGTATTCGATGTCCAGTAGGCCTTCCAGGACCACCTGGACTGGATGGATATCCCGGGGAGGCGGTACGTTATTCAGTAAACTATCAAGTAAGACACAAAACACAGACACATTCATGCAATAATCGATTCTGAACGTTCAGGGCCCACCGGGACCAAATGGTCTTCCTGGTGCCATAGGATATCAGGGGCCACCTGGAACGTGTGGTCCTCCTGGGGATCGTGGTAAAGACGGTGAGTAAAGGATTTTCATTTTTGAAGTTAATCTGTATCCTTTTTCTCCAAAAAAAGTGTGATTAAACATGTTTGACAGGAGCGCCGGGTCTTCCGGGACCACCAGGAGAAGCTGGTTTGGACGTCGTTGTCCACGTAGGCACACCTGGGCCTAAAGGACCACCAGGTAGATCTGGGCCTTCTGGAAGACCAGGACAACAAGGATACTGTCCACCACCGGGTCTTCCTGGTTTTGCGGGGCAACCCGGTCTACCAGGATTACCTGGCAAACCAGGATTGACGGGACCGCCTGGATATGTACGCTGGATTTTGAGCTCCCTTTTCAGATAAGCTTTTCTACAAAATTTGTATTTTTTAGCCGGGCGTACCAGGAACACCTGGTCTAGATGGAGAGTACTGTCCGTGTCCACCAAAGTCTTCATCTTTGGACTCCTATCAACAGCCATCGGGTAAAGGTCGGTGAAGAAAGGCGACTTTACGACAATGGTTCGTTGAATTCAGTGTAAATTACGCACAGGTGAATACGCTACTCAGTATGATGGTATTTCTTATGACAATACGGCGGAACTTGGCTATGAGAACCCTCAAGAATCGAGAGCCGAATACCGACGGAGGTGAGCCAGGTCAAAACTTTGAAGCATGTCTACCCTTCCAAATGATTTGTCTTGCAGGGTTATCGCCCGCATGCTCAGAAGGCGGCGAATACTTGCCAAGAAGAAACATATCTGATGACTTATTGATCTCGTGCATCTCTAAATCTTGTCTGTGAATAGTGAATAAATTCTATGCCATTTTTCAGAATTAAGCTCGAGTAATCGAAGATAGGTACACAGTACAAAATCTCATGATGTCACGTTGTCCATATGACTTTTAAGGTGTGCAAAATGCCAGTAGCAGAAATACACACATGTGTATTTTACAGCACAGCTGTATTCATTGAAGTAGAAAATAATGAAATGACATCTCAATTTAGTTTAGACCGTCACGTCTTCAACTGAACATCTAATATGGTAGAGACCCGCGCTGATAATGCAACCGTGGGTGGACAGCGGCGATAGATTTTTGAACCTCTTGACAAGAGGTTAGTAGGATCAAAGACTAATCGGCCAGAGGGCCGATTAGTCTTTGATCCGTACTCGCCCTTACGAACGAGAATCATTAATCTCTAATAACTAATGGTAAATAGTACCAGAAGTTTCAAAGTTCAAATTCTTTGAAAACGACGATTTGTTCAAAACTTCGACAATAGAGCCATCTCGTAACACACCTCGTTATATCCAGAAAAGTAACACAACAGCATCAGAAAATTTCTTTGAATTCCCGATCGTCTAGACCAAGAATTTGCATGGAGCTTTTAACAGGTTACAATTGCCTCCCCCACCTTTTTTGCCTTTGATAGTACGGCTTCTACTATGTTCCCGTGGGGGTGAGATGTCTTGGCTTCTGATGGAATTCCCTAGCTCTCACTGTTTAGTTCAGGCATACTGATTCTATGTATACTACTATTTGTTATAACATCACCCTCTCCTTTATCACATGATGCTCGTACACAGAGGCTAATATGCTCAGCTGCCACGTTGAACTCCTATACTATTCTGCCTATACGATGCATGATAAACAAGGATTGGGACACGGGATAACGCTCGGTAAAGTGGGAAAGGTTATGACCGGGCTATTAGGTGGCCTTATCCTCATTGCGGATGGCGTAGTTCACCTACCTGCAAACCGCAGCAGCCAACAGCACAACTCCCATGCGGTTGTTGAGGTTTGCTGTTTATAAATGTTCTGTCACCCTTTCCGATGACGCTTAGTGTTCTTGTATGCATGCATACGTGTCTTATAACTCCTTCCCCACCATCATGATTGTGGCGTGGAAAGGGACAAAATGGTCATAGCGGTTGCATGCTTGAAACATCTCTAGTGTAGTGGTACCGCCGTGACCTCTCATGGTATAGACCAGGGTTCAGCTCTTGTATTTTGTGAATCTCAGGTATTTTTGTGTGGATTATACTTCTTCAAACGGATCTAGATAAGCCTCTCAAAAGTGCTCAGATGGGTTCCGCACGTTGGTTTATTATAACGCCTGTGATGTGAGGAGGGGACAAAATGATCATAGTCCTTGTACGCAATACCAAGTATTGCAACGGCAATAGCACTGTGGTATCGCTGGATCCTCTCTCTGTACAGAACCTGATTCAACTACCGTTTAATATACGGTTTTGCACCTTTGGAATCAAACTGCATCCTCAATGGCTTCTAAGAAGTGGATGAAGGCACTGAAGGCACATGTGTGCACGAGGCAGGTACAGCAAGGCGTTTAATATGGAAGTTGCTAACGTGGCGGTAACAATTTTGTATGTAAGGAAAGTTTTCGGAACGGTGGAGGTCCAGTTGTTGATGAGGAGATCGCTACAAACGTTGGCGACAAGTACATGGGGTTCATTAAGTTCCATTGTGCCTCCGCACTACATCATTGTGTTTGGCAAAACCAGTGGAAGAAAGGATACGATCACTGATTACACTGATGAGATTTGCGCGCACAACCACTGTACTCTAGAACCGTTAACTACCGCAGACAGTCAAACATCTTAGGTGACTGCTACGTCGCTTCGCCTTCTTTACCACTCCATAGGTAATGTTCTCAGTGTCTTCAGACACTTCTTATAATGGCATTGCTGCTTTTAAAAGGAAGACAGCTCGATCCCAAAAGTCCAAAATCTGTGCACCAAACGGGATTAGAATCAGGGTCTGTACCGTGGGAAGGCACAACGATACAACAAGACCACTGCTGTGGTGCAGCAAAAATCAAGCAGCCCATCGCGTCTACCGATTGATGGACGGTGGCGTTCTGTGGACTGGGCAACGCCGCAGTGGCGCCCCCAGCGAAACACCCGTAGGAAGGTGGCTCCCACGATGAAACGAAGGCATGTTGCGCCATGAGCCGAAGTGTGGCCTATTGCGCTTAAAAGCGAACACGCAAAGTGGTGAATGCCTCGACTACCGATCTTGGACCCTTTCGCCTTTTAATGGGTGAAACCATAGGTAATGTCTCTTTTTTCTGAGGAAGAATTTTCCCATCACGTCACAAGTTTGTACAACATGTTTACCCAACACATTAGGCACTGATGAGTCAGCAGTTTTTTAAAAGAATGGAAGATTTCGGAAAAAAGTATGGGACCAATTTCAATCAAATTTTGCATACATATGCAACCAAACATGCTGAATCCAACGGTGCCACCAGCTAGACATGAAGTTCAGTAGCAAGCGAGATATTTAGCTGCTAAGAAACCTGCACTTCTTCCCTTATGCTTTTCTTCAATGGGACTCTTCAAGGAAACGCTCAAAACTCGAAGTAGCCGCCTGTCCGCGCCTTCCTTACTCGACTTGGCGGCCGTCATCGCTTCGTCGCCTGCGTGCTGGGAGGCCGTGAAAAGCGCCGCACTGATCCAGCACCCCCGTCAACAAGTTCATGGGTCCGTATCTCGGTTCATACCGGATGGATTGAGCTCAAATTTTGAACATAGCATATATATCGACACTGATGCCTACATCTGTAATCTCAACGATCCATTCCCACTTTGACAACTACTTCAAGAGTTCTTGACCTACTCGAGCTGCAACATTGCGTCGATGTCGAAGCTCCTTCCTTCTTAGGCTTAGGCCAAAGCTGACATCCCTTCCTGCCACATGAAAAAGAATCTCTGGAACCCTTTCGAATTATCTCTCATTTCTACAACAACAAGACCTCTCCAAAGGTGTTGCCGCTGACCCTTACAGCTATTATGCCCATCGGTAGGACGACCTATGCGTAGGACATCCCCCGGTAGATCACCTCGGGCGTGGCTTGGCACGGCAACGCGAGGCTAGGTCACTCTCCAACATCTCGTCAATTCTACTGCTTTGTACTATTCCTTTACACATAATTATGAAGTTTATCGGTTTCTGTGTGGTTTTTCTAATCCTAAATGAGTTTGTTTTCAGGAACACCAGTGCGAGATACCGATTTCAAAGTGGAAATGCGAGGAAGAAGGAGTGCTCGCGGTAAGTGGACACAATTCTATTGTTGGCAAAAAAGGGTAATTGGCTATTTGAGGTGCCGGACAATGTTTGACTGGCCGGTCTCCTATCACTCATTGAGGCTGGTTGTGGAGTAACCGGCTTCAATCTCTATTTTATATCACTGGGTGAAGTCGTATCTTCTGCACTTCCCCACTTCTTACGAAGCTGTAAACCCATTGATATTACCATTCATGATGCTCCTGAATGGTATCAGAACCACCTTACCACGGAGATACTCCGGTACGTGGTAAATATCAAACACTTTGATGTCTCATGTCAAGGTTATCGGCTTTCCGAACCTGATCACACCGGACGGCTTGAAACCATTCGTCGACCGTTCTGGGATTTTTACGCGGGCTTGATCCCACTGTAGTGCGCATCAACAGTGTTGGCCGGTGGTTACACAATTACACCACTGCAGATGTTCTCCAGTTTATTGTGACTAGAGAACGCTTCGCATTATGCAGTGTTTGTGGTGATTCTGCTAAGCCGAAAAAAAACTCGACACTTGTCGCTTGCTTAGTCGAGAGATGTACAAGCTCGTGCACTGCAATGAGCCATTATGGAAGGACATGCAAAAAACACTGCGTTACTTCTAAAGCTGTTAAGAACCTTCAACATCGTGTGCTGAAAGTAAGCCGGAGGCCAAATTCCAGTTTTGCATAGTGTGTGCGAAGATTACAAGGAGGATCAAGTAGAGGTGAAGTCATTATTTGACCCATACGGGAAATTCATAACACAGCGATAGCCTCAATTATTTTCAATTTAGGTTGTGGTACACACTGAGCTTTATAAGGTATACATTATTGCCCGTGTGTGGAATACTTATCCGAATCACTCAAATTCAAGGCTATTGAACAAGTGGGTAGAGGAATATTGGAAAGGATGGAAAGTGCTTTCGTAGATTTGGCCAAGATTCCCGAACCACGAGAACCGGGAGAAGCGTTGATCTACAACGCATTTCTGTGCAGTTGCGTCGCAGTGGCATTCCATTGCTGAATGAAGTAAGCGGTTAATGTTTTTTTAACACCTATCAATAATATTACATTTTGATCGTTCAACAGATTGAACAGCCAAGTGTCCAGCAGCTACAGCGTCCATCACAATCGGCTGTAGACGTAAATTTTGCCGTGGGTGAACAGCTGATGTGGAATTATGGTAGACAGTATAGCGAAACTACCTCTGTGCCTATGCCATGTTTATGCCGGGAATGTGAGCCGCATCTGGGTAAGATTGCTGTAATACATACATCACGGTCAATATAACTCATTTTCAACAATGCATACCCTCGTTACAGAGTCATCCGCACAGCTACGCATCCCCGTTATGATCCCTCCCAGAATTGAGGTGATCCCAGCTGACGATGACTCCTATTCGCAACAAATGGGCATTTCGCGTACTGTTGCAATTCAGCGGGCAATAGACGGGCGAGCCGTCATCACGTCTCGTAACGTTTTTTACTCGCTGAACGTTAAGGCGCGAGTGCCTGGCCTTGTGCCTTCATCCGGTCCTAGCATGAGCCCGTATGATGCATACCGACACAGTCGACATATGTTCTTAGGCTCAGAGGTATACCTTGAAAACGGATTAACATAGATACACATTTATATTTGATTTAATGAATGTTTATCCCTTTAGGACCACTATCCTACATCGAGAGAAGATCCCAGTATACCATCAGGAGCCGGTGGTTACACAATTACACCACTGCAGATGTTCTCCAGTTTATTGTGACTACGCTTCGCATTATGCAGTGTTTGTGGTGATTCTGATAAGCCGAAAAAAACTCGACACATGTCGCTTGCTTAGTCGAGAGATGTACAAGCTCGTGCACTGCAATGAGCCATTATGGAAGGACATGCAAAAAACACTGCGTTACTTATAAAGCTGTTAAGAACCTTCAACATCGTGTGCTGAAAGTAAGCCGGAGGCCAAATTCCAGTTTTGCATAGTGTTTGCGAAAATTTCAAAGAGGAAGAGGTAGAGGTGAGGTCTTTATTTGACCCATACTGGAAATTCATAACACAGCGATAGCCTCAATTATTTTCAATTTAGGTTGTGGTACACATGAGCAGAGAAATGCTGGAAAAGTTGAAAGTCCTTCATATGCCTACAATGTAACTCCATATTTTTTTACCGATGCCAGCTCATTGGGCTGTCAGCGAAAGAGAATGGGATGCGTACAAGTCCGTCGTGCTATAATATTTCCTATTGTATGTCTGTAATTATTTGCAAATAAAACTATGTACATAACTCTGTATGACATTTGTGCGGAATCCTCTCCACCGGAAATAAACTCATTTAAACCACACAAGTCAATGCAGATCTTGAGATAAAAAGTTTTACTCATTGCATTTATTACAGATTGGTTTCAAGAAATCACTGAAAATACAAGGCACAAACAGTGAGAAATGATGAGATCATTGATTCAGCAAAGTCCATTGCAGCACATAGAAGACTCCCTTTCCAAGGCACAGGAGCTTTCGATCTGAATGAAGGCTGAAAATTGAAACCATGAGAAAATGACAAAAATTCTACAAAATAGACATTAGAAGACCTCTAGTGAAAACAGATTCGAATTCGAAAAATATACCCCCGAGGTTTCTATTTTTATCACATGGTCCCACATCACAAAGAGATAAAAGGACAATAGATAAAAACTTTTTCAATATTCAACCAGAGGACTTGAAATTTATAGGGATCCTTCAAGATCCATCCCTCTTACTCCCCTCAAAATTTCAGCCTTCTAGCTTCACTATGAACTCCGTGTCACTCGGAGAACGCCTGAGGCGCCGCCGAAATGGAGTACTCCGGCGCTCGCCGAGCCGGCAGGCGCCCGAGGCCACGCCCCCAGAACAGGTGATTGGTTGAAAACATCCGCCATAGTCTTCCGCTGAATTTGATGGGGTTCGATGGCACCGTTGTCGGCGTCTCTCGAAAAGCAGCGCTATTTTCCGAAAAAACACTGTCGTCTGAGGCTCACACTTCAATTTTACCTTTGAAAGGCCAAAACTCACCTTAGAACTCAAAATCAGCTGAACCGAACTGGCGAGTTCGATATTAATTTTTCGAGCTCTATCGAATGCGCTATAGAACGTCGCGATCCGATGATTTTGAGTTTTTCACTCACTGTCCTGTCGGGTAACTGAGTAAATGAAGAGGATTGCAATCTTCATCAGACTGAGCATGTCTTTGAATAGCGTATCGCACTGTGTAGACATCCAACCGTCTCAATACAGCATTTATTCGAAATTTCTGTACAACAATACGTAGCAATTGTAAAAATCTCACAGGGCACTTGTCAAGTGTTCTAGAGGCGAGATATTCCGAGTTTTTCGAGCTAACGAGCAGACACCCGCTTACCGGCGGCATATCCGAATCAAAGAAGACGAGAAGGGATCAAGATGATTATGGTTTATTAATGATTGCGATTGAACTACTGAAACTCAAGGAGAAACAGGCATGAAAAAGGTCAATCATGGAAAAATATATTGTCGCACCTCTTATATGAAAAGTGCTCTATGAATGAAATACCAGTGATGATAAGATGCTCGATACTCTAGCGTGAAAACCATTTTTAAGAGAACGACGACAACAGCGTAGTATAGTGATGCATTATTTATACATTGAAGAGAAGGCAGTGTACAGCGACTAGAAGATGATGAAGAACGGTGAACGAAGCGCTATAACGAAACTGAGTCGTGGTCTCAGTAGTTCGTCTCCAGTTGACCGTCAACCAGCTTCAACGTTCTCGTACGACGTACTGAAAAATCAGTGATTCAGGTGAATACGTAACCACATCTTCAAAAAGGCTCTTGGAGAATTGTGCTTGTTGAAGAAATAGCCTATGTGAGGTACTGAATAATAGTGCTGATTCAAGTATTACACAAAGGCTAAAAATGGTACACTGAAATTCAAGTGTTGGCTCTCAAGAATGCTCCTAAACTCTCACAAGGGAAGGGTTTCAACTTCTCATGGAACTTTGAAATGAGATGGATCGAAAGAGCTCCGAATACTGATTGTAACTGAGAAAACAATTTTGTAAAATGCCATTCTGAAACGAGTTAGTAGGCGTAAAAGTCTGCTTCCATCAACATGGCCCTTGCAAAGTCAGCATCGGCCTTCATGGTACACTGGTAGTGTTCGCATCTACAAGATAGGGGCCACAGGTTCGCACTTCAGCGGTGCGTTCTTTTTTTTTTGCGTTTTGTATTTCATTGTCAATGTGTGCTTTTCTTTCAATTCTGCTTGTTCGCTTGTACTGCTACCTATGGCACCCAACATTCACCCTGCCACTTTATAATATTTTATAACTACTATTATTACTCAAACTTTTACTTCACACACTTTTTTGCTCTATTTCGTCAGTGTTAATAGTGGCTTGAAATCGGTTTTATGTGATTTTCTTGTATTGAGTATGACAATTAATTCCGTTGAGAGGAAAAGACTGTCACGCTTCTGGAACCAAACGCGTATAACTTATGGTGTGATTGATCCTTCGTACCTCATTCACAGTTCACAATTCCAAGACGACCACGTGAGTAGTGGTTTTACGGGAATCGTAATTTTTCGTGAACTTTTCAGGGGTGGAAATGGCGTACGAACAAAAGCAGTAGCACCACCTTGTAGAGCTAGGCAAGCCGATTTCGAAGATACATACCACTTCGATAAAAAATCAATGATTATTTGATTTATGGAGGAAAAATGGTAAAATGCGATAACGCGTTTCCTCGCCATTTTCGGAACGTTTCATACAGCACTAATTGTCTGCGAAACAGTGAACCAGGGTGGTACTATTTACAGGGTGGTACTATTTATTTACAGAATTCAGAAAATACGTACAAGACTTGCGGTTGAACTGCCGGGCCTTCCGTCGATGATCTCGGGTTTCAGACTGTAATGTGGCTGCTTTGACGAGTCCATTGAGAATTTCGTCTTCTGGAGAGTCATTAGCAGGATCATTCGGATCTGCAAATCGTCGAGATTCTGAGAAAGTGATTTTTTTTTGATTTTTTTTTTGCAAGTTTTAGACTGAGCGCGTAGGAAGTCTCAGAGAGGAAACTGTTTATTTACTCCATGAAGGCAATACATAGGCATGACAGATTTGCTGCGCGTGAGACTAAGCAGTATCTATATTGGAGAAGATTAACCCTGGCATTTTTGCGGAGATGGGTGATAACCAAAATGTTCATCGTCCCGCCACTGCGTCAATCTTCTGACCACAGCGCGATTGGAGTTTGCAGTGCTGCGTTTACAGTCATAAGATGGAGCTCCATTTCGACAGACATCTTTCTGAGATCGTCCTCGACTCGAAATGAACATTTTGATGAAGGCCTGTTCTATCCGTCATATCTGGCAAACATTCTCCATAATTGTCGTTCGAAGTCTGAGTAGATGGTAGGCCCATCGGGTTGGCTTACTCTTGCGATCCCTGGCGCCCAAAATCGGTGCCTATTTTGACACCCACGTCACCTATGCTATAGCATTGGACACCTACTAGGGTACAAGTCTACATTTTCCAAAAAAAGTACGCACCTCTATTAGCATTCGCATCGCTTGGCGGCTTGGCACGCCTCCTCAAGGTTCCATCCCCTCCATCGGCAATGCCAGTCAGCATTCGAGACATTTCTTCATGTCGCTGAAACACTCCTCTTCAATTAGTCATGAGTTCTCTCAAAGTTGCAGACATCTCACGCGTTTTTAATCCTGGCCTACGACATAGATTTTTGTGTATAACAGCGCTAGGCGATGGAATTTACAGGCACATTCCGCGCTCGCTGATGAGTGGAGTAACAGTTGACTCTCCAATGGTTGTCGGCAGCTGGGAGGCGGTCTCTGCACGCCTTTTTGCCTGCAGTGGGGCGTGGTCGATCCTCCCCGGCGCCTTCGGCGACTATCCTGGTTCATAATTTTCGAGCATTTCATTAAAATTTGCTCGAAGAGGGCCCACGAAACCAATTATTCAGTCCCCAAGGAGCAAATCAACACATAAAAATTGGTTAAGGTTACAACCTGAAGATATACAAGGCATGGACATGCAGAAATCATTAGGGGTGCAGAAGTAGTCTAAAGCTCGCTTCTGGAGACTATTTGATTCTATACTGAGCCACACGAAAAACTCATTTAGAAGCTGATAAGATACAGAGAAAAACGGCCTACAACTGAAATCACCTGCAAAGAATTGGGTCCATTTTGCGATGATCTTCGTCGCCGATTCGGATCTCCTCCGTCGGTGGTGCTTTCGAGAGCCCAGATCTTGCCTCTGAATTGAATATAAAGGCTCTACCATCACTTCGATATCACTCTGTTCATACTGACCTGGTTTTATTCCTTTCACGTTTTTCAGCCATACGCTTCCGTTGTTGTAGAATTTTCTCACGCGTCGTACGATATTCCAGAGCAAATTCAGTTACCTAGGTCATAAAAAAATTTTCTGTGTACAAGTACCTAACTTTACATCTATGAACTTACCATTTTGAAGACATCATTTGGATTTTGGTCAGGAATCTCGTTTACTGCATAGCCAAAATATAGCAAAAACGCGTGCCACCTGAAAAAGTAACAACGGTCCATGTCAAAGTCTCATGACAAGTTCTCTCATTTTCCTCAGGGAGGTTAAATCTTGAAAAATATATAACAGTCCCAAGGAAAAAGTGTCACTTAAAGGAACTGCATTCATCTCAGGCAGCAAAACAGGCAGAAAATTTGTGGCAGTCTTGGTAACGCGGCTCAGCCTATGGAATTTCGCAAGCAGACTGCTAAAACTAGAGCACATAGCGTGATATGGGATATCAGGAGTGATTTAAAGCAATCGTTCACGGGAAAATCAGTTTCCTCTGTTACACATACAATACCGCTCACATTTTTTGAAAAATCGACGGTGGGCGACGGATTAAACGGCACAAACCGTCGCACCATCATAACTTCGTTAGAAAATGGATAAAATGGGAAAAAATTAGAAGCGTTAGATTCGTCTCGATGTGTTAAATTCAACGACCTATAAGATGTCTAATTTAGATAAGTAGGTCACCAGCTTCTCGGTAAAAGCTGCAAAGATTTCTTTAATCTTACCCTCAGGCAAGACTCCGACCTGTTTCGGCTTGCATTCACATGTTCGATTGTTGCTCGCCCATGTTCTGCACAAACATCATTTTTTAGTGAGTAATCTTCAAGTTTCAGGATACTTTTCAGCACGAAATTTCCACGACGTTTTCGAAAGTTTTTGAGCTTATTCCGTCAGAATCGATGGACAAATCGAGAAGATAACTCACCTATCACAGACTACTGGTTACGTACTGCAAGAATTACCTTGATTTCCGAGTTATAGGCACGCGCTTCTTTTGTGATGAAGCTTCAAACATCGGTAAACGGCGTACTCTGAGCGTGGATAATTTCCCTTCTCTCTCCTAGAATAACATTTTGATCAATGAAAGTCGCATGGGGTCTTCGAATAAACACCTTAAACTTCCAGAAAATGAAAACGGCATTCAAACAATGCCCAGAATCGTGAATTTAATAAGAGTGTTAATTGCACATGAAAGGATGAATGTGGAGGCACACTAATTAATTTCAGACGAAACTTATACTGATATATTTAGTGTTTAAAATGCTGTTCATCGGTATAAAGATCATTTCACTGCAAAAATTTTGAACTTTTACCACTGTTCTTGTATTCTTTTCGAGCGTTGTCAGCTCCGACGCCGCTTGCTGACTTCTTAATTACTCTGTGGCGCTCTCCACAGTTGAGGTCAGAGTGCCCCGCGGTATTATCACATCACATGAATGCACACTATTGACCTTCAGAACCGCTTACCCCTTCGAACCAAAGGAACTGGTACGCAGCCTTGTACAATTTTGCTTAGATGATAGTTTTTTTTATAAAGAATTTCTTCAAATATATTATATAGTGTGTCGTATGACATAAACTTTTATGAGTGATTTTCTGTTTTAACAGTTTGGTGGTTACGAATTTCTACTTCGTGTATTAATCATTATTTCCGTGATATTCCGCAGCGATCACTGAGTAAAATAGTAAGCGGTTCTGAAGGTCAATAGTGTGCATTCATGTGATGTGATAATACCGCTGGGCACTCTGACCTCAACTGTGGAGAGCGCCACAGAGTAATTAAGAAGTCAGCAAGCGGCGTCGGAGCTGACAACGCTCGAAAAGAATACAAGAACAGTGGTAAAAGTTCAAAATTTTTGCAGTGAGATGATCTTTACACCGATGAACAGCCTTTTAGACACTAAATATATCAGTATAAATTTCGTCTGAAATTAATTAGTGTGCCTCCACATTCATCGTTTCATGTGCAATTAACACTCTTATTAAATTCACGATTCTGGGAATGTTTGAATGCCGTTTTCATTTTCTGGAAGTTAAGATGTTGTATTCGAAGACCCCATGCGACTTTCATTGATCAAAATGTTATTTTAGGAGAGAGAAGGGAAATTATCCAGCGTTCAGAGTACGCCGTTTACCGATGTTTGATGCTTCATCACAAAAGAAGCGGGTGCCTGTAACTCGGAAATCAAGGTAATTCTTGCAGTACGTAACCAGTAGTCTGTGATAGGTGAGTTATCTTCTCGATTTGTCCATCGATTCTGACGGAATAAGCTCAAAAACTTTCGAAAACGTCGTGGAAATTTCGTGCTGAAAAGTATCCTGAAACTTGAAGATAACTCACTAAAAAATGATGTTTGTGCAGAAAATGGGCGAGCAACAATCGAGCATGTGAATGCAAGCCGAAACAGGTCGGAGTCTTGTCTGAGGGTGAAAATGAAGAAATCTTTGCAGCTTTAACCGAGAAGCTGGTGACCTACTTATCTAAATTAGAGATCTTATAGGTCGTTGAATTCGACACATCGAGACGAATCTAACGCTTCTAATTTTTTCCCATTTTATCCATTTTCAACGAAGTTATGACGGGGCGACGGTTTGTGCCGTTTAATCCGTCGCCCACCGTCGATTTTTCAAAAAATGTGAGCGGTATTGTATATTCATGTTGTACTTACCTGATAAGGGCCGCCTGCAAAGTTTCACGCAAAAAGTGAATCCGGCTAAAATACAGCACCGCAAAGTCTCGGCCGGGTAGGCGGGGCCTCCAAACAAGTGCCCACCCCGTCACCCGCCGCGGTTGAAGACGCATTGTAAGAACAGGAAGTTACGCAAACACTGCCACTCTCCTCTCCCAACCGCGGCGGACAACGGACGGGGCCTTTACTCGAAGCCCCCCCCCCCCGCCGAGAATTAGGAGAGCGGTACCATGGCCGAATTTTCACTTTCTCGCGTGAAACTTTGCATGCCACCATTATTATGCAAATACAACATCAATTATGGCTAAGAAAAAAATCATTTTAACGTGGACGAATCTTTATGTACGTGGGGCGAGGTGCAAGTATTTCGAACACGAGACACATCGGTTTGTGCTCCCGGCTTCAGGGTCTGCACATGTTTGAAATACACTTCTATGACGTCTATCCTATGCGTTTGTATGCTTTTATTTCACTTTCTCTTCTACTGTCCATGCTGTGATACTTGTCATGAGCTGAGTAGAGCGCACTCGGGTGACGGTTGGGACACACGAATCTAGGCTGTGACCCTGTGACAGCCTGTTCAGACAATTTGACTATACAACGGAACAGACTTGCAAGGAAGACACGATTTACATGAACAAACTGTCTGAATTATTCATGTAACAGGGCAAAGGCCACAGGCTGCCACAGGGTCGTCACGGCCTAGATTCCTGTGCCCTAACCTACACCCGAGCGTAAGAATATTGTGAAGTTCTTTCGGATACAACATAAATATATAGGTATCATGAAACTCATTCTGTAAACCATCCCTTTGAACGGGCGGCGCACAAAGTTCCACGCAAAAAAAGTGAGAATTTGGCTTAGATACAGATCTTCAAAGTGACGGCCTGGGAGGCGAAGCTCAGGGTAACTGCTCGTTCCATCGTTTGCCGCCGGAGACGGAGAGTGAGACTTTTACGTGGTAGCGTCGGTTTCATCGTATGACCGCAACTGACGGCTCGTGTTGCATATTGTGAAGTTCTTTAGGATAGGATCGCGACGCTTGTGCCGAAAACGGCAAAACGGCAACGCTGAAGATTCTGTCTGTGTATGTATGCGTCCACGTGCGCCTATGACGATGACGCTGTCGAGGAGTTCTACGAGGCGCTTTAAAGACCTATCAGCACCTGCCTAAAAGAGAGCTACGTTGTTTGTGCTGGCATATTAATGCTCATCTGAGCGTCGGCGAGCCTGGGGAAAAAATGTGGGTCTCTATGGAGACCTGAACGAAATTTTCGAGGTGAAGCGCTGGCTTCATTCGCTGAACAATGTCTACTGCGGGTCTCGAACTCATTTTTCGAGAAACGTCAGAGACGCCGTTGGGTGTGGCATACTCCTAATATTAGGTCTATGCAGAATAAATGGCCAAAACGGACTACTTTTTTTTCAAAACGCCATAACTTCGCTCAGACACAACGTTATTTGTCGAAATAAAAACCATTCGAATCTACACAACCTTGCCAACGATTTGGTAAAGAAAATAGGCAATCATGATAAAATTCTGGATTGCGAAAGTTAATAAAGTCAACGGTGGCATTTTCAACATGCATAGTATCGGCGAATTTTTTTCTGACGCAGGTTTGCATCGAGAACCGGAAAAAAGTGGTAATTCGTCAGAGATAGGTCTGAGGAATAAGGAGGGTGAGGGAGAGTCTCGATCAGTTTCTGCCGGGTGACTTGCGAACTGTGGGGTTTTGCGTTGTTTTGCGCACCCAGTAAAGAAATGATGCAGTTAGGCATTGAGCCTCTCCCTTACCCCCCTTATTCCCCAGACCTATCCCTGACGGATTACCACTTTTTCCGGGTTCCCGATGCAAACCTGCGGCAGAAAAATCATGCACGGTAAAAATGCCATTCTTGACTTTGTTGATTCTCGCAATCCAGAATTTGATCGTGATGGTATATTTTCCTTACCAGAACTGGGGGGTTTTGCGTTGTTTTGCGCACCCAGTAAAAAAATGATGCAGTTAGGCATTGAGCCTCTCCCTCACCCCCTTTCCCCCTCGTTGGCAAAATTCTGTAGATTCCAATGGTTTTTATTTCGAAAAATAAAGCTGTGTCTGAGCGAAGTTATGGCCAATTACGTTTCGGCCATTTATTCTGCATAGAGCTTAGACGAGCGTTTCGTGACATCGACTTCATTATGACAAACTGTCTGTGTCTGTGCCACAACGTCAGAATCATCGGAGACTCGCATTTTGACATCGGTTCCGATCATCGTCTAGTTCGAGCGACCACTGCGTCGAATCTTAAGAAAGACAGGAGACGGCTAGCTGCGAGTCACACACGGTAAGCTCGATTTACGCTGTGCTAGAATACGTAAAGGACGCTTGTTTGCACGACAGACTTCTCAGGTGGTGATGAAAGCATTCATGCTAGATATGTATGGGAGGTTGACCTATTTCATCGGAACCGTTGTTGAGGCTGCTTTGGAGCGCGTTCTAAGCAAACTACGTCAGCTGCTAAGATTGATACTCTACCAATGCTGCTACTCGGAGGGAGCTGATAAGTTCTCTGAACCCAGTGGCTCGCACGGTGCTGAACAAGGTAATTCGCATCAGAGTGAGAGCCAGTATCGTGAGTACGCTGTACGGAAAGCAAGGCCACAGATGACGCCAAGTGGCAAGGAATCGTGATGCCTGGCATGGATGTGCCCTGCAGATGGCGCGACCACCCTTGAAGAGAGGATTTCAAGGTATTCAGGATAAGGTCTACGAACCATTTTATGGACCGCCTGCACTAAAACGTTCCCTACTTTCCGAAAGAAGGGAAATTCGCGGCTTATTCGGGCGTGACAGTACATTCGAAGTGGATCACCGCGTCACGTTAATTGCATCACTGCACATGGCAAACCCTTTGCTGGCTCCGTAGTGAATTTGCCGCGCGCTAAGAGGTGCGGCCGCTCCCTTTCTGCCTGACTTGACGATTTGAGTGCCCTTTCACACACGACACATAATATGGGAATTAATGTACATATGTCCACTCGAGGAGACTCTACCGGCTAACCTGTTAATAGTGACATTGTAAATGGTGTTCAGCTGATGAATTCGCTGTGCAACATCCGTCAAATAATCATTGATCTTTTGACGCATGGATGAATTGTCGTTTTTCGAGATCTGAATCGAAGCATCTAATGTAGTACTTTCACGAATTCATCAAAGACAATGACCATAATATCCTCGATCATGAGTTCCTGTAAATGTTACATATAGTGCCCATACTAGGCCGCTCGACAACCTGTGTAATTACATCTCCAAGAAAAGTGAGCCTAACCATTTGCATGAGCTTGACCTGCTAGGATCAAAATCGTTTCAGCTCTGCTTATTTATTGAAGTCCTCATGTTGCCTCTACCTTCCCCCGTAGGACTTGTAGCGTTGAAATTGTTTTCAATTCGCAGGCAGATAGCAAAATCTTTTCATCGTATGTACTTAACGCTGACATGACAGCTCTAATATTAATAGCTAGCCAGGAAAGTAATGTTCAAAAAGTTGAAACAAATTACAGAACACACAGGAAAGATTACCTTTGCTAAGTAGTCCCAACTTGCTTTGCATTCTTTCTCGAGACGTTTGAGATTGTCAAACAATTCCTTATAATCAACCTGAAATCTAAAGGAGTCGTGCACGGAAAACAGTTTTTTAGCTACTCGTATACTTATGTTGTATTTGCCTGCCAAGGGCGGCAGTCAAAGTGCCACGCGAAAAAATGAGAATCTGACTAAGGTACAACTCCTAATAGTGGCGGCCAAGGGGGTGGGGCCTCCAGGCAAGTGCCCCGCCCCGTGGTCCGATGCGGTGGACCACGAGAGTGGTACTGTTTACGGAGTTCCTACTTTGTGTCTCTGCTGTACATGACTGTATGAAATGCAATAAGGAAAGAGGAATCTAGTTTGAATGGGCCTCCACGGGATTCTGCTAAAACATCGATCAGTCTAAATCTTTAGCTGTTACTCTAACCCCAACTCTGAAATACGAAATATCCCGGCGTTCCGAAAGTTCAAGCGGCTAGAGCTCTCACAAGGAGGCAAATTCCTTATCCTCGGATTTCCGAGGCACGAGCAAAGTTACAAATATTCGACTGGACCCACAATCTACGTCGGCCTATTTATTTCTGGCTTTTTGAGCTCTTTAGGCCTAATTAGTCAAAAATTCCAATATATGTAGGGCTCTAACATTACAAGAATCTTGCTAGGAAAGTGAAGTCAAGAATTCAAACCGCTCTAACACAGATGAGTTAGTGAACTAACCCTTGCACTACGTGCCACAGCTCCAAATTCTGTGTAGAGATCTGTTCCTTCTGGGTAATGCTCAAGCATGTATTCGGCCAGATGATAGGTTAAGGTGTGCTTGTACACAGGATCCTTCACTTCAGACGCTTTTGCCAGGTAATCCAGTTGGAAGCCTTTGATCTACAACGACAGTTTATCACCAAAATAATTATCTCAAAGACCGCAGACTAATCAACTTTAAAAATTGCGGACCGGGCTTCAGAGCACCTACGGTATCGAGGCCTGCTTCAATAGAGCCAGATTCCGTAGTACGGCTTATGTAGGAAGCTTCCTAAGGATTGGCCCTTCGGTTTATGGAAGTCACAGAGCCCCTGCTGCTCGAACAACGCTGCTACGATTCGAAGTGTCACTTTTCATGCCTCAACCCTGCCTCTGGAAGGTACTGGTTCTTGGATACGAAGGGCTTTGGGAACCCGGAAATAAACGGAATGTTTAAGAACATCAACCAGTATGAGTCCTCTCAGGTACCCAGAGCGAACAGACTTTAGCAGGGTTGTGAACGCGGGCGACGGAATTTCGGATTCTGCCCAGTTGAGGTGACACATCTTGTTCACTCGGAACAAGCTCCCGTTCCTGCTCGTGCACAGGGCTGTCACGGTTTAAAGATAGAGTGAGGTCTGCTCCTAAGTTTGGGGATGAAAATACTTCGTGAGACTTTGCTGAAGTTCGACTAAAATAGGGTTGAAAGGGTAGGAAAGAAAATCACTTTTTGGCACCCCCTGCATATATAGATATACATGATATAAATTTATACATATAATATATACATTATAAGTATATACTTATATATGTATATGTATATACATATGTAAATATATACATGTATACATATATACATATAGATGTATATATAAGCAAAACGCAACGTACTTCGGTGCCACTCAGAGTATTGCCTATGGCAAGGAAGATGCTCATCGCTTTTCGGAACGTCTTCGACTCCTCCATCTCCTTCATTGCCAGTTGCAAATCCATCAGAGGTTCAGCGATGTCCTTGAAAAATATTGAAAATATTGTTAGAGACAGTAAGAATTTCCATTTGGTCGACCGCTGAAAACGAAGACAGGGAGGATTCCAGGTCTGAAGGTGAAGGAATCAAAACTTGAGTAATCTGAACCCAAAGAACAACCCATCTGCGCGTTGCCTCTTATGTCGGTCGGTTCGGGCACACGTTTCACCAATATGCGATCATGACCCCTAGCCTTCATCTGAAGCAAATTTATTCCTCCTTTTTCGACAGTTTGGTTATCGCTCCCCTTTTACTTTGGGTGGAGTAAGAAGGGGTGTAGGCCGTTATGACAGAAAAATCGTGCGGCCGCGTGCGGCGCGCGACGGTCGCGCACGGATTGTCCAATTCCGATTGGGGCAGAATACCATCAAAAGGAATCCATATGACAGTCAATTCCATTACTTTAGGACAGCTGACTGAAGAATTTCGCAGTGTTGTTTTGATAGTCAACGTAGCAGACAATTCGCTGCTTTTACACATGCATTCGGTGCAAAAGGCTGCCATGGACGGCTCCCGTCTGTGAGCAGATGCGCATGATTACTACAAAAAACGCCTCCATCCATCATGGTTTGCATGCCACCAAACGGAAAACGAACCTTTTCCATCGTCTTGTAGTCGAGCGTGAAAATCCAGAGCTTGAGACGTTCCAAAAGGCAAGGGATTTTTGACAGCATTAACACGAATTGTTCTGGAACACCCTGAAAATGGTGTACTCACAGCTGGTATTTTTTTTCAGAAAGAACTTTATTATTAGACTCAATAACTAAACATGATTATGTCTAGCTGACCCGAACTAGGTTAGAGCCAGAACTGTCGGCATTACAGAAATTAGAAGGATGAAGAAATGAGGAGATGGGCGTGGTTCTCAAACACATCGCTATGAGTCAAAGCCCGTCCAGGCAATCCGCGTCTTCCATTTCTTCGTGCAAAAAGGGTAGAGAATCGTCTGAGACGATGAAAGCACTACGTAATACACCGGCTGCGCCATTGTATGTGTGGAATGCGCCATTCAAAACATCAACGAAGACGAAGTTTCTTTTTTTGTGCTCAATACCTATCCACCCACCAATTGCATGTCAGGGTTTTCCAGTTGCTTTTCCTGTATCTCTTCGACTTCTTTTGCTGTCGGCATCATCGTCTTCAGTATCTTTTCAATTCCATCCTTATTCAGCACCATTGAATCGAACTTCTGAACATTCTCACGCATTATATGGTACATCAAAAAGAACAACAAATGTAAAATGTCACCATAATAGCCGTTGGTATCACGTTGATAGGTGGCAACTTTGTCAGAACAATGCTGATGGCTTGCGAACGTTTCATCGACAACACTTGTAAAACGGCGGGTTTAGCATCGACAGGTTTCTGAAAGCGTAACACTTCTCCGTTAGTCGTATTTTCTTTGTGAAGGAAAGGCTAAGTGATGTGTGGCGAATTTCTCACTGATGGAGTACTGTAACTCTTCACCAAGGCTTGAGCTGGTCGGCAGCTCCTTAAAAGCCGGTGCGTATTGAAGTGTGTGTAACTGCCACGCATCACAGATGCACATGGCTCCGATCGATAAACCCCAGTACTGTCGACATGGCGCGTATTAGATCAAGGACCACGGCAAAAGATATCGAGCATTACATAAAAAACACTTTCTTATATCTGATGGAATGAAGGACCTCTTCGTTTACTGTAGGAGTATTAAATCCACACCCTCCTGAAACGCATTAGTATGTAGTACGACATGTGCAGTTACAGCAATATTATAAATTACGCTCACATCACTGCAGCTGCTCTAGAGCAGCGGTGTATCATTTAGAATATTATACTTTCTTTAGCTTTGGCCGATTATATCCGCCTTTCACAAATTTCGAATGCATTTTAGGCTGTTTTACGATATTGTACATGGTTAAGACAGGATTTCGTAAGGCCGCTTTCATACTTTGCGCACCGACGCCGTCACCGGCGGTGACGGCGTCGGTGCGCAAAGTATGAAAGCGGCCCAACGCGACATACGGCGTGCGATACGATGCGTGCTACCTGGAGATGCCTATGCAGCTAGACCCAAAATCGATTGCCGTGTCCTACACTTCACTTGAGGCTTGAAAGATGGAATCGCCTAAGACTCAACTACATGCAGACCACACGCATCGCGTTGCATGCCTCACGCGGCGCCGCGTGTTCCTGTCTAAACCACACACTCCCGTTCGAATGAGTAAACCAGTAAAAGAACATTGAAGGAACAGTTCACGATCAAATGAGCATCTTGGTTCCATCCGCAAGTAGATAGGCCCTTCTACATCGGCAAACGCGTGCCATCACTCAGGTGCGTGCTAGACGAGTATGAAACCCGTACATGAGATGGTCACCGTCTCAAGATGATTCACACCCATCTTACGATTTACCAGCAGGGCAGCGGTGGCATATACTTGTATAGGAGGCATGGGATCGACGGCTGCAATGAGAAAAGATAGGGAAAATTTTCATAGGAACAGCAATTTTATCGCTTGATAATATCACGTGAAAACTTGCCGAAAGGTTTGCTTCCAGGCTGGGATTCGTCGAAGCCAAAGGTCAGAAACACATTATTTTCGAGGTTTTTGGAGGGTTCCTTTTTCGCTACATTTGTGTCTCTCAGCCCTTCTTGAGACTCTATGGAGCGCGAAGACATACGAAAACAATCGTGAACTGTGCCTTCAAAGCAAATCATAATCGAGCTTTCATTTTCCGCAACCCCTAGTCTGGAGAAAAATTAAACATTTAACAAATGGGGTGTCCAGAAACTACAGTACCACCTTGACCGCAACTTCTTTGTTGTGTTTCGCTTCGAATAGCTGCACCAGCTTGTTGGCATCGATTTGTGGATGATCGAGTTTGTTCCAAAACGATCCTTTCTGCTTAAGAGACGGCACAGGGGGTGGTTCAGCCGATGTCGGTTTCCAGTGCAATTTCAACACGCCTCTTCCAACTGTTCCACCCGATGGCCCTAAAATATTGAGTGATGTGCGTATGTACTACACGCGTGAAGATAACGAGCACATATAAGAAAAAGTACGGGTAGGTTATCAGAATCTTTTCTCACGCTTCCGGGAAAGATGAGACAAACCCGCTTAATAGTGAAATTCTACGAGACCTTACTAATCCGGGAAGGTTTTCTAAAAACCTACTTGATTTATGAAAACAACCAAAATAGAATATCAAAGGTGCATTGAAGGCTCGCTGCACTGGCAAAAAGTGAATCATAAAATGTCAGAGAAGAGTCAGGAAAATCCAAGAAACTCGTGGTTTTTTCGGAATTGAGAGCGAAGTCTTACCTGGACTCGTTTCTCGTTTGAAGTTCGGTGGAGGAGGTGGCGGAACACCGCCCGGAAGTGGCGGTGCAGGTGGTGGCACACTGCCACCTTGACCTTGCACTGAAAAAATAGTTTGCACAATAGAAAAAGTTACTAAAGGAGGAATTATGTGATAGAAGAAGAGGAAATGGAAAGTGATAAGCAACAAAGACAGTAGGACAGACAGAGACGGAGAGAAGGCAGCAGAATCTTGGGTGGGGGTCACGAGGTCGAATTTCCGCGCGGCCGCGCGCGAGAAGCGGCGCGGCGGGTGCGAGTGCCAGTGGCAGGGCATGGCAGCCTTCAAGCGAGGCAGTGTGGCATGAGTGGAAGCGCAGACGTGACGCAGTCACACTCAGCCGTTCTCCCCCGAGCAATCGATATGGCGAGTAGTACTGGTGGCGCCGCAAGTGCACCGCCGCGAAGTGGAAATTCGACCTCGTGACCCCCACCTCAGATTCTTTGGGTAATGCAGTAAATGAGCGGGAGCTGGAAGAAAAGCATAAACAAGTTAGAGACACCTCAACGAATCACCGGATGGTTATGGGAAAGGAAAATGGAATATATCAGAATAGGATGAAAATAGAGAAAATCATCAGTAAAGGTCTGCGAGTCCGCCTCGATTCCAAAGACAGTGATGCGATAATCTGGGCGCCGGGGAGGAAAATTAGAGTCTACCATGTAGGAAGGTTTTTGGTGCAAGCATCTTGGGTGTAAGTCGCACTCGAAGCAACTTATCAGGATCTACGGAGTCCCACACACTCCCCTAGTCCCAGCTCCAATTTCTAGCAGGAGATACATGCTGCCTGTGACGAATAGCGGTGCAGATGATCTGCGTCGATGGGTAGAGCTGTGAAAGTCGATTCATGGGTTTGTGGACATTTCTTTCACTTGTTCCTCCTCTGCGACCTTACTTGATACTTTGATTTTCATGTTTCATCAGCTCCACTCGAAGAAATTATTGCACCTACTGCCTTTACGGTGAGCTGATATTTCCCGGCAGGAGTATATACAGAGTACTGGCCCTTCAATGGAATTTGATGGGTTCGAATTGGATTTGTTGATGGCCGCCACAGCTGAAGGGGAGCCTATGATAGTGTTCGCAATTGGGAAATAAGTGGAATTGTAAAATTAGTGAAAAAGGATGAAGATCCGACTGATTGGAAGAGTCGTAGAAATGATGTGAAATCAATAAATTTCCTAATTCCACGTTAGCGTTATTCCGAGTCTTCTGATCAATACGCATCCTCCCCTTTCTTCAACTCCACTATCCGAGAATTAGTGATTCCTCTGTTACGGACGGTGCACAATGCGCGGAGGGGAAGGTGGAGGCGGATCAACGCTTGCACTACCAACGTTGATTGAAAGATACCCGAGAAGCTCAACGCGTTGTGAACATAATGGATCTTTAATAGCCAAAATGGTTCCAGAGTCACGCCTGTACGAGCTCTCGAGAAGCTATTACGTATATGAAGGTGTTGAAAACATTGGCAAAAGTCTTAGTTAAGGCCATAACTTCTGGAAAAAAGCTCACATCTCGGCGGAAGGGGAATTGACCCCACTGGTGGCGGAGGCGGCGGACCACCACCGTTCATTCGACCTCCAGGTAGCATTCCTTTGTCTTGAGCCATTTGGGCGAGCCGTGCCATCACCAGTGGATCCTGCTCAAACTCCTCGGCATGGAATTCGCTAAAGTCCAGATCGTTGATTATCAGTGGCCGTGATTTCAAATTCTCCGCTGCCTGAACGAGAGCCTCCAAAATTTTTGATGAGTATGCTTTTTCCGGCTATAATCATTACCTTCTTCCACTGAATATCAGCTTCGCTTTCCTTCTGCGCAAAAGCGTTGCGATTGGCCTCAGCTGATTTCGCGGCTCGCTTTTGAAGCAGAGCAGCGAATGAGCCTCCTCCATCGTCACGCTCGATCTGCAAGAACAATTGATTCGAACACGGCCTCATAACTTCCTTTGATAATCATGTACCTTAGCTCTAGGTGGTGGGGCAGTTTTCTCAGGTTCCGAGTCCTTCACAGGTTCTGGAAACTCCATCGTTTTTGATTCCGTGGGCGAGAATATCGTTGGGAATGAGGGAGGTGGAGCTTTCACCTGAATGTCAAGAGTTCTTTGCTTCTCCAAATGTAAATATTACTGGGAATCCGTGAAAGAACCATAACGAACATTGCGTTCGTGTCCTTCTTCAACCGCCGCCTCGTTGTCCACACTATCAACCCGTATCGGTTCCGGGATTCGTTTCGGCTCATCCTGTGTTATCCGAATTGGCTCCGGAATTTTTTTCACCGACGGCAACTCTTTGTTCTGCTTCTGCAAATCACTTATCTGCTCGTCCTATAAAGAGGGAAGCCTATAGATATTAGTTTTATATATGTTTAGAGCGCTTGCAACAACGCTTACCACCATGTCGGCGGCCTCTTTCCTCCACGGCAACGAAGATTTCGGCATGGGTGGCGGCTCACTGTAAAAAAGATGAGAGACTTCGAGAATAAATTGAAAACTTACATTACTACGGTAATTTTCAGAGCTCCGTCGGTATGAGTTATGACTTGAAATTGTGATGTTTTATACAACATTACTACAGGAAAGGCCAAAATTTCTGACGACAGCTATTGGGCACACAACTGGCCTATGAGAGGAAAAATCAAAAACCTCTGGGAATGTGTCTACCCATCATTCGGATAGTGAGGGTACGCAAAAGAAGTTGACCTAAACGGATTTTAGATCTAAACGGATTCTATGCTAACCTCAGCATCAAAATGGATTGAATCAAATCAAATTTGGATCATGACTAAGCAATTTTCTAGGAAACGACTCCCCAGCCAGTACACATACTGTCATGGCAGTTCAGAGGAGTGTAGGAAATAGCATGTCGGTTGATTTTTTTAGTAGCTCAGCTATTCGACTGGTCCCTTGCTTTTGACATCACTGAACCCTGACCGTGCACAGTGATGAGAGTGGGGAGGGGAGGGGGGCGGAGGTAGGAGACGATCAAAGAATCAGAAAATGATTTTGGGAAAGTTCCGCTGGTAGCCCTTTGTGAGCCCTATGGTGTGCAGAAGGATGAGGAAGTCGCAGCAAGGTCAGTCGAGTATGGAGCTGCTCTCGTTAAAGAATTCGCAATTTCAATTCCAAAGATTTTGCTTTTTGCGATGTGTGCCCCTATATTAAACTGCCAGAAATGATTTTGTGAAGCCACAAAAAGGGCAGCTGAGAATGTACCCAAGAAAGATGTAAATGATCTCCTAGAAGGCATGATTCCTTAATGAATATAAAAGTAGTTTACAAAAGGGAAAGGGGTACAGGAGTAATGGGAGAAGTTAAAAGGATGTGGCTGGAAGCAGTAGGAAGAAAGAAGTAGAAAATTATGAACGAAAAGGGATGTTCGAGGAAAGCGGGAGCAGGGTGAGTGAGGATGATAACTTATAGTTATGAAGATAAGTGACAGTCTTTAATGCTTAATTACTCCACAACTACCTTCTTGCGTACTGGCATATCCTGACACTTTCGTGTTGGTATTACCCTCTTTTCACACAATAAGTTGGATTTCTTAAGGTATTTTGAGCCACATACTTCTCTTTAGCGAACAGATTTCGACTTTGGGCGAAGGCAATATGCTCCTCTTGCCGTTGCCGAGCTTCTTGATGTCTTCGCCGCATCACCGAACGACGATCTGATTCGTGCATGGTTTGTTGGGAAGAAGTTCTAAAACTATGACATACAGGTAAATAAGCAAGAAGAGCATTATCTTCGGGCACCAGTAAGATTCTACGCTTATTGTTATTCCACTCACACATCATCCAAGAAATAAAAAGGAACACGAGGTAAAAAACGCCGTGCATACACACCTTTCCATGCTGGGTACAGCAGCCGCTGACTCGGTCACGATTTCACCATCTGGGCCTGCCCGCAGTCGGGAAGGTACTGCTGGATCACCATTCATGTCAGGTGCTCCCCATGAAACCTCCTTCTGTTCCCCTTTACTTGACATGCCCTCATCGTTGTCATGATGAATCCCGTTGGAGGCGAGAGGCCGAGGTGGAATTGCACTGTAGGACCAGCCATTGGTGGGCCGGTAAGGCTGGGTATGATTTTCAGAAGGGGATGAGAAGCTGGTTGGGGAAAGGAAGGACGGTGCCGGATGAAATGGAGGAGGTATCTCGTGAAGATGTGGCAAATTATTGCTGAACGAATTCTGAGATGGGCTGATGGCTGAGCTGCTGGATCGTCGTCGAGTCCCTGCCGTCATCACATTTCCATTTCTGAACAACACACAGCAGATTAGTTACAAACTCTGTTAATGCACACACTATGGTACTTCATGCATGGTGAAATTACAGACAAACTACAATACCGCAACAGCACCCTCATTAAAAAAATTCTGGAGGAAAAATGTGTCTACTTTCAAAGATTGCGCAAAACGTATGAGTGCGTAAAATGTATTATCGATTGATACTGATAGCGATACTGTAGTTGTATATGAATTTGCACTTTCTGAGGTTATCCAGGAATGAAAATTAAAGCTTAGCGGCCGGTGGTTGCAGGTAAAGACGATGACACACGACAAAGAGATGGTCGGGTGCGATTGGACGCGGTTGCCGGAATGCCAGCCAGTCTTGTGCGAGGGGAAAGCGGAAGTCGCAGTGGCGGCCGATCCGGAGATGAACGCACCTCATGCGTGCATTGACGTCGTCGTCACTGTTCTCGGCTCGTTCATCCTCCTTGCTCAGTTCCCGTTCATAAAGCCTGCACTGCTCGAGTAGTTCGTTGTTCGCCAACTTAACCATGCTCTTCATGGCTTCTTCCATACCCAACATCTCCAAAGTGTCCACTGCGTCGTAGTAGGTGTCCTAAATAGACAACGCCAAATACATTTATGAGTCAAGGTGTGATCAAAGGTATTACTAGTGAATAGGTGATAAGATTCGAACATTTTTTGTTCTTTAGAAAAATCCGAAAAGATGCAACAAAAGTGAAAGATCTATAAGGTTCACTCACGCTATCTGGAATGCCCCGCAATGTTTTGTTGATCACCGTCATACCGTAGACAAGGGTTTCTGGATCAGGTGAGTCCTTCTCAGAGATCACCTTCATAAGTCCACTCCAATCCTGCTGACCTGAATGGGAACGATTCACTGCCTGAAGCAATGTGAGTTTCCGTGGAACTACTGCGCATCCCCTACAGGTTACGACGGAACCCTGTCTACTCCACTTGCAAAGGCTAAGCTGTATCATTCTATGACGATTATTACAAAGGTAGTTCGCTTCTCCAGCTTACTGTGTAGACTACGGATGCAATCATGAAACTTCCATAGAGAACAAGGCGTATCGAGATGCATGATGAGTCATTCAGTTTCAGCGATCTAGCACCCGATTTGAAATTCGCGGCAAACCTCTTTGGATACCCGCACCACATACAACCGGGTGTGTACCCTTACATCAGGATGCCGCACGACGACGAGCGGCGTACGACACAGTGTGTGCGAGCTATGCGCATCGCGATAGTTGGGTCTTAAAACGATTACAACGTAATACTAGGGGTGCGATACACAGCTGACTTCTAATCGCTTCGGGACCCAACAACATGGAGCCTTTAGCTCGTCCGCATTGCTTCGCTTGCGAAATGCCGCAGTGCGGCATCCTGACATAAGGGTACACATAGGCATCCTGACATAAGGGTCCCATACAACCTCGTTTGCGTAGACTCAGATCAGAATGTCATATCCACTCCATACCAGTCAGCTGCTTCATCAGTCTGAGCTCGCCGACTAGGTAAAGACGCATGGCAGAGAGTTAATGCCTCGTGACTATCCATCCGTGCGATATGCTTAAGATCGTTGAGCATATTTTTCAGAATGTACTCAAAGCCCATCAAATATGATTCTTGAATTAGCTTCGAAAAGGCTGTCATGTTCATACCTGAGAGATGAGCCTTACTATTAATGAAGCAATGACTCAGCTGTTTGTACTTACTGTCTGCTGCACTTACTGAGGTGAGGTCCGAGTGATCACTACCCTTCGAAAGTTCTCTCTTTCCTTCAAGATCCCAGACATGTAACGGCGGATCCGTTCTTGGGAGGTTACGCTACACTTCCTGTACCTTAGAGCCCATCAAAGCCGCGAACTCACCTTTGCTTCGGTCGACAGCTGATATGGCGGCCAATACAAGCAAGGCGTTATTGTCGTTGTATTCTATGAATACCAGAAGGAGCTTCAACGCCGTTTTAACGACAAGTCGAAACTGAAAGAAGTAGTTTGAAGTTGATATGAAGTTTCATAGCGACAGGAATATGTGATACATTCATGAGAAGTGTGTTAGTCAGAACCAGGACGATAAGAGTACACAGCGCACGAATTTGTATAACAAAAAACAGTCATCACACACTTATCGATCGATACAGCACCGGAAACTCCAAGATTGTCCGAACACAAAGCTATTACAGAAAGATGGGTTAATTTGGGAAACATCATTAGGAAATACAAAAAGTTGAACCGGCCAACGCCCAGCTGTCATTGTTCCTCAGCCCGAGCCACAATTAACCGCGCTTGTAAGCACTGTAAAAGGGCATCAGGAGAGATAGTATGCATTGAAGTCCAAAAAGGAAATCTTTTTCAGAGTAGCAAGTACGAGTTTAAATTCATTTGTACAGGGTTTCAGTACGGGGTCAAGGATGAATCGCGGAAATCTTCAGAGGGAGGAGTGGGGTCGCCTACAGCTTGCTAAGAGAGTTATCCGGCAATCATCTTCTTGATTGGCATCTCCACCGAGCTGAGTTAGACTCGGGCCACTGTGCTTCACCTGTGTGCGTTGGCTCCAGCTGAAGGTTGCACTCCTTTGTGAAAAGGGCGTTTGAAGAGGACCTACACGAGATCAGAATATGAGCCCTGTATTCGAGAGACATGAAAAAGAGTTCGAAATAATCATGTTCCTGCTGAGAGGGAGCCTGTTTGGAAAGAGGATTGGATGATATCAAACAGTAAAGAAGGAGAGAAATCAGTCACAAGTAGGAAAGGTAAAGCTCACCACCCCCCCCCCCCCCCCCCCCCACCTCGATGAATGGCATATTCAGCAGAAACCCGCGATGAACCCTAAGCTGAGGAAAGGTACGACGGAGGCATGTAGGGAAACCTCCGTAAGGGGTCCGTATTACTGACAAGGGCAACTTCTTCAGCGCCATGTTAGAAGTAGGGAGAAGAGTTGATATTATGCAAAGGAGTTTACACTATGAAATCATAACATAATCCAGATGGGATATAAGGTGCATGCATTCGAGGGGATGATGTGGGGATGAACACATGCAGAGAGCTCTTATACCGCTCACCCATTCAAGCCGAAATGGACTCATTTCTCGGCGTTCCTTTTCGTCGAACAACTGAACGTACACTTTGAACACGACATAAACTCTACACATCAACACACACATGACACGAACGATAAGTGACACAAGTGTCGTAGTGTTAGGAATAACTACAGAACTCACCGGTGAATCCAATAACTCGTATAACCACTGAATCGTCGTGTTATGAGCGATGATACCGTTCATGCCGTCCACGTACAACATCACTTGACCAAGCGCTGAACACGGATCATCAGTCTTTTGGAAAACGAAATTTAGAAAACACCAAAACTGAGAAGCTGCTGAAGAAAAGTCGCCTGAAATTAAAATGGCCGCCTGCGATTTCTATAAGATGAGTTCCCTGGAGAAGAAATGACGAGAGAAATCCTCTCAGCACTACACATGAGTTACGGAAAATGCCTTGATCAGTTCTCAAATAACTGACACTAGCCTTGACAACTCGAAAATGAACTGCAGATTTTGCGAGTCATACGTAAAAGGGATAATGTTTGCGGAGGTAATCAAGCCTTGTTGGGATGCGTCGCGCACTCCAGTTCCATTCAGAATGGTTGTGGCAGGTGGATGCGATTTGGTCTATACAATGATTTACGGGGGCTAGACCATGTACAAGCCAACAATTTTGTCCCGCAGACGAATCTGGTACCAATTCAAATACCCCGGGGAGATGTAAGGCTTTGTTGGTCTGAGCGGACATTGATGCTTGATTTGATCTTTTCAGCAGGAGAGTGGAAGTGCGCGCGACCTGCCACTACACCACCTCCGTCCCAACCATAGAGATAAGGACAAGAAAAAATAATGCAAATATTCTACTGGAAAACAGTCCGAAAAATGCACAGCACCTCGCAATATGTAGTTCTGATGATTTTGATCAGCAAGTCGACCAAGTCGCACCATACAATCGAGACCACCATTTTGCACGAATTCCGGCACGAGATCACGGTCATCCTGAATACTGCGACCTTGCTCTACAGTCAAATTCGAATAAAACTGAAGTTGTGGGCACCGAGAGAGACTCCAGCTTAGTGTAGGATCACCCTACCCTCTATGGTAGATGGAAACGTAATGCCAAACTTTCTTCTAACAGTCGGTAAATTGTTTAACTTTTCTCGCGCACCCTCCCCCAGGCCAAATACTCACGCAGTCGAGCTGCTGCCAACCCTCCATAGCCCACGGTACCGAAACCGATAAGGCTGCAGAGGAAGTAACGGCAGTCAAGGACCACGATGAAACCAGGGTTTCTATAACAGGTGGGCATCGATACAACTGGGTATTTGACAACACAATCATTATACCAAGAATAATAGCAAAAATGATACATATTACTAGTATCAGAAGCAGTCAGAATTCGGAATTCAACGTAGAACTAAAATAGCTCGAAGGAAAAAATATAAAAAAATAGACACCATACCTGGAAGATTTTCTTTAATGAGAACAATGCCCGGCGTTGATCGCGCCCAGTATTGGAGAGCAGTTTGTCTGGAACTAGCCGTATTACAAGCAACCCATACTGGATGTGTAACATTAAAACAATGCACCTATTATAGTCTTAACCCGCAATGGTGTTTGAGTCCTCAGCACCAAACTGTATCTTTTACTGAAAATAGAAAAAATCAATAAAAATATTTATGATTTCAGTTAGAATTCGACTAGTCTCTCATCCCGTTACAATTCTCAGAGATCGCTGAGATATCGCAAACCTGTTCATCGCGTAGTCATCGTTGTCATCCCAGCGGAAATCGTCGCCGTCATCGCTGCCCCATTCGCTCTCGCTGAGGGACTCATCCAGGGGGGTGTTTCGAGGGCCTACAGGTGGTAGTGGTTCCACGGATAAAGCAGATCGGGAAAGTTCACTAGGGAATTCCATGGAAGATTTGCGATCCGATCGATAACCACTGTCCTCCCGAAAATGGCTAACGTCGTGGGACACCTCCTTTGATACCGTGGGCTTCTCATCGTCCGTACTGGCCATTTCCCACGGGAATCGCTTCAAGGAAGCGGCAGCTCTTCCATCCTGAGCTGGCAGTATCTTCGTGGGCGGCTTTAGAGGGTCGGGCGGCGCTTGCAGAAACGAGGAGCGGTTTAGCTGCAATGGTTCCTGGTCCCTTCTCACGACTGATGCTACAGGATCAACCAACTGTACAGGCTTAGCTGAGCTCAATAAATCGAGTCGACCAAGTTTTTTCTCGAAGTCTGCCAACAGCCGGGGCGCCACCTTCTCGGATGTTTCCTGTGAAAAACCGCCGAGTTCCATATGGCTTCTTGCAGGTTTTGGTGGTGCAATGACATCGTCGTCGATGAAAGGAATACCTGTTACCTCGACAGGCGCTGCAGTATGCAGTATGGACGGTTTTCGGAGGAAGTTCTTCGGAAGGGTAGATGATTCTGGGCCACCGTCGACGCTGCTCGAATACCACTTGGGCTTGGCATCATCTGCACCTCCCATCGTTCTCCGACGGCAAATAGCGGGAGCCTCAAGCCGAGGCTGTCTTGCTTCAACCAACGGTTGATCCCGAGTCTCAGTGCTACGGCTTCTGCGCTCCAGAGTTGAATCGCGAACAAACTGTCTCAAAGGCTTCACAATCAACGGCAGATCTAACTTGGCGGCTGATTTTCTCGGTCTATAGGCATCCACCTCGTCAAAGGTACAGGTGACTCTTCCCAGACGAGGTGGTGCCATAGCTGCCGACGCATCGATGTGGATAGATAGATCAATGTCGTAAGCTTTCAGAATCGGTTTGCTGGGACTTGAGTAGATCTCATCATAGCTGGGTGTAGACCGAGCGAACGATGCCTTTACAGGAGCCGCTGAGTAAACGGCTTTGTTCTGCCGAGAAGCTAAAGGTGGATAGCGGGACGAGTAGGACTCAGTGAACGACATTGTGACGAGAAGAAGCGCTGAAGACGATGAGGGCAGTAGATCCTACAGAAAGTGTGAGAATATGAAAATGGCCTAATATCGCAATCGACGGGACACCATGAGCCAGGTGACACCCGATTGTTGCGGCCTGGTGGCCACGCCCATCGAGAAATTCCAGTGTATCCCAGAGATAGGAAATTTTACGGGTGGGGTAGGGGAGTGGAGAAAGTGGGGCTTCAAGGGATACGAAGTGAAATAGCAGCCTTTTCCTTGCATTTCTTTGCCTTTCCGGTCAGATCATCTCATTGATTGCTTTCGTAAAGTACTGATCCCGCAGTTGTCCTACCATGGACTTCAAGAAGGTCCCATTCAGGAACAGTTCATATCTCGGTTCAAATCCATCTCGCATACTTCTTTTGGTGACATTTCACCCTGACGAGACTGATGTGTCAAACTTCTTTCCCTCATAGCCCATCCATGTCCATAGAGAGCACGTCAGCGGTTAAACTGAAGTTTCCATTCGAAGTCTTCAAAACGTAATACCCCACAATCATGGAGGACCCTTTCCGCTGTTCTCTCCAGAGACAATTCGTCCATGAACTGTAGTTGTCGCGAACCATTTTACTACTGCGACCATTACATATTGGGTCGCGGTTTAGAGTCACTACAATATGAGAAGGAGAAAGGATAAGAACGACGACCAGCAGGGGGCCACGAATCGCACCCAT
This sequence comes from Trichostrongylus colubriformis, assembly GCA_963978905.1. Classification (NCBI taxonomy): domain Eukaryota; kingdom Metazoa; phylum Nematoda; class Chromadorea; order Rhabditida; family Trichostrongylidae; genus Trichostrongylus; species Trichostrongylus colubriformis. Next base: position 26,266,166 of record OZ022260.1, read on the forward strand.
CGCGAGTACTCATCAGCCAGTCGAGAACCTGACAGAGTTCTTCATAAAACTCTCTCCATCAAATCAATGCGATCTCAATTTTAAGCCACATAGGGGATTTTATGTATATAGTACATATGTACGTCAGATCCCATAGAGATCCACATGACATTATTGGAGTTGAATATCATACATAAATTTAGTTCAGTTTAAAGAACTTATCAAAATAATGAAATAGGGCCACACTCACAGCCTTTCTATCTACTTATGCGATGTCCAGTTCACGATGTTTCAGAAAAGTTGGACGGCTGACCGAGCGCGAAGGGCAGAAAGTTTTTGAGCGAACTTTGTTTGAAAAAGCGCGAAAGTGTGAGGCTGGCGTTACGTTCACCTCCTAAGAATATTGTACATAATTACTGTAATGAGGAAAGGGCAAGGGTCCCCTTGGAGAACGGGTAAAACGCACCGTATCTACACAGGTTGTGCCCTTTTCATGCATGAGCAGAGATGGTAGGGTGACTGCAGGCTTACTATGTAAAGGGGATGCCGGTTAACTCTCCGGGTTGTTTACCTCTCATCCATAACAGTGGACGTACAATTTGAAAGTAACCTAACAGGATTAAACAGCTGAAATCATAAGATTTAATGTATATCATATCACTCAGCTACAACACAAGCAAATATCTGTCTCCACAATAAGCTCGCTGATCCTTCGAAAATTACTACGAATGTAAGGGTTTTTTTCATTTGTTCACAGCGGATTTTTTACATTTTCACTGACGTGCCATTTGCCACCTCTGCCTCCATTCTCAAGTAAGATAAGCTCTTAGTACTGTGGAATGTGAGGAAGGAGTTCCTTTCCTGTTGGAAAGCCTGCTTTTATCACAGCTGTCTGTTCCGAGCCCGTACCAGCATTCATGTCCTAGCCACATTACGTTGACTTTTCATGTTTACCAGCGATGTTAAGCATTCCGAATAGTATTTATTCGTAGAGAATTCAAAAAATCATTTCTTATTCAAAATCTGGAATCTTCTTGGGTTTTTTGGACAATTCAATCGTCTCTTTTCTCTTTTTCTTTGGAGGCAATTACACTTTTTTAAATTGAATCCCCCCTCAGGTTATACTAATACTGATGGATAGGAATTGTGGTGATTACATGCATGCGGTGGGGTCCTCGTAATAGCCGGACGATTGAAATGAGAATGTCACATGATCGGTGACGATGATTCGGAAAGATCATGGGACCTGATTTCACGATCCGAATTTCACGGTTGGGGACATCTTCACGTAGAAATCTGCCAAGAAAAGAAAAGAATGGTTCACATTTTGAGAATATGCGCTATTCTAATAACCAGGGACGGTAGTAAAGTAGCAGAAACGGACAATTGTGAATACACATTTACTTCCAAGTGAGCTGTAGATTTCGTAAAACGTGTTGAAGCGGCCTAGCAAGACTTCCTACTGCATGAAAGTGAATAAAGTACAAGCTGGAGGTTACTAAGGCAGCGTTCATAGTTTTGAAATTTGCGTTTTTGTGGATAGAAGAATAGATACGTATCGATTTGCGTTTTTGAGTTTTTGTGGAAATGCGGAATTGTGGAAATGCAGACAAAGCATTAGATACGTATCGATTTCCATGCCACGAAGAGACGAGTTTTTTTGTGGAAATGCGGAATCGTGGAATTTGCGTTTTTGTGGAAATGCGGAAAGGGATAAGATACGTATTGATTTCGTACCGTATCGATGTTCTGAGCAGCGTACCGGGAGTTCATGTCAGCAGTGTTGTGTGGAGAGTAATACACTATGAACGACGAAATTAAGGTGCTTGTGGGATTAAAACATTGTATTACGGACTGCACCAGTAACTAGCTTCCCCTTCATCATCGTTTCTGTTGAGTGTCAAAGGGACCCATTATTGTGTCTTGTAAGCGCGCCCGGTAAGCGCCCCCAGCTGCTTTTCGGACCTCCATGACTCAACCCTTTTCAGGGGCGGAGTGCGAATCATAGAGGAGACGTCTGGCAGCAGCGACGGAAGACGGTCGACCCTTCCTCGCTTTCTACCTCATGGCGCTTCGCCCCTCTACCTGTTCTTCTGCGGCCTTACAGGCGTGAGACCTCATCATAATCACGCCTGAGGCATGTGATCTCTCTCGCCTGGTATTCACGTGTTGATTTCGTTGCTTATCGTAAAGTACAGTATTCACTTGTCGTTCTATCATTGTTCCCTTGCTGACGTAATTTCATACATAAATCTTTGTTATCAACCTCGAGAGATCGCAGAGAGATCAAACACGCTTCCACGGTGCCACGATGCTTACTGTGTGGCATCCACGTAAGTCTTAGAAAATAAAAGGAATTCCGTTCCCTGCCATCATGACCTAGGTAAAAACATGCGTTCGAGTTTGTAAATTAGCGGATTTGTTCAATATTCTCGGAGCTGTTCCAATTCTTATTAGAATAGCATATAATGTTCTTCGCTCACGAATTTTTGAAGTGTGACAAATTAGATTTTTAAAGTTAGTGAGGTAAGCTTAGATAAAAGGATAAATGAAACTTCGTAAAAGATCAGATAGCTAAAGGTACGTAAAATTGTACAGGCTTGCCAAAAAAAAGACGAAGGTCTCTCTGGAGTGCACATTTTCAGTAGTAAGTCGTATGGCTAGTACGTATGTATAACATAAGCTGATTGTTATTCTTTTAAAAACTAAATCTATAAAGGTAATGATCTATGAAGGAAGTTCGACCGTTCGCGAATGATGAGCTTCGTGGAATGACACGCACCGCGCACGTGGCTACCACGCCTTCAACAATCCTGCATTTCCACAAAAACGCAAACTCCACGATTCCGCATTTCCACAAAAACGCAAGAACGCAAATTCCGCAAATCGATACGTATCTACTCTTCTTTCCACAAAAACGCAAAAACGCACTTTTCCCAGTCGATACGTTCCACAAAGACGCAAAAACGCAAATTCCAAAATTATGAACGCTGCCTAAGAAGTCACATCAAAATAGTGATGAGCAGAAAAATTGCAGGTTATTTGGAGTTCGCAATGACTGAACCACGAGCAGAGACGCGGATTAGTTTAGCGTCGGCAAGAGGTCCTCTGAGGGGGTTTTGGCTGGCGTAACTAAACTGGTCAACTTCCCCTCTTTCACATCACCGTTCCACCTCTCTAGCTACCTCTCAGTAAGCCTTCCAACTAGCGGTGAGCTAGTAGTTGTAAGGCGTTTCCGGTAGCTGATAGCAAGATTGCCACATGGAATGCGTGAAACCCTCCAGAGGTATAACGGAAAAGGGAGAGAGGCTGAGCAGCAGAGAAGAAGAAACAGATTGCGAAGCAGTAGAGACACGTGACAGGACGTGGAAGCATGACATGGCAAAACTCCATGATGTGGCCTAGGAATATGCCAGCAGTAGTGTGACAGGTTCTGAATAAGGCAATCACTTTGAGAGATGTTGCCTAGTCAGCAGCAGCCATATGGCCTTGTAGGGTTACATGGCGTAGTGGCACTGCTGCTTACTGTGAAACGAGAGATTCGGGGTTCGGTATCGGTCCACACCAGAAGTTTTGGTCACAACCAAAAAGGCCCAGTTTCGAAAACGGTAGCCTTGCAGTTCCAACCGTTGTGATTACAGCGACACCCCACATCTATTGTTCCTATCTGTTAGTTTCGAGCAGTTTCTTACCTTTTCAAGAGCGGCATCTTCTTCAATGTAAGAAAGTTTGCACGAAGAATGTCAAACTTGTTGAACTTTGAACAGCGACATGCTTTTCCATGACTGGCACATCAAAAAAGTCAACTTCAGATATTAAACCCGGGACAATGTGAAAAAAGGGTGACAGCGGAGGCTAACATAAGCTGGAGGAGGGAAAGCGTCCGATGGGAGTGACCTCTTCTTACATGAAAACTATTTTTGCATTTTTGCTCGAGGGAATTTCCACGCACCACAGAACTCTTGTCCTTGGTCTCGCCATATGATTGTGCGTCATAACAAGCCCTGCTAACCCTCCTTTACTGTGACCCTCATAGCATACTCGCTGCTGTTTTCCTTGGCATGGTTAAAACTCAAAACCCACAATAGGCATTTCAAAAAAAAATTCAGGTGTTCAAGATGTAAGTGTTGGCAGGGGACTGGAGCCGGCACTCGCGGCGCCGTCAGCACAACATGTCGCGGTCGGCTGGAATTCCGCTCAGGACGCAAGGGTCTGGTACATGGAGGTCCTTCAAGAAATAGTTGTTTCTTCATCATTAACTAAAATCAATAACTTTGTGACCTAAAAAGACAAAGAAGGGACATTTAAAGTAAAAGAAACGATAGCATTACATGATAACAATCCTAATTAAGAACTAATAAACTCGGGCGTAAAATTCTAAAGGGAGTGTTGCAATGCACGCGATCACACGCGAAGAAATCCCGGTGCCGCACACCGCGTGCGGTCGCGCGAAAATTCGACATACGTGTACACACCACCTCCTCTACTAGACTTAGAAGTGGATGGAGTTATGAAAATAATATCATTCAGCCGAAAGCATTTCAAAAAGATTCACGTAAACGAAAGAATGCTCTTCGAAAAAGTATGCAAACTACTGTTGAAGGCAGAGACTAGCCGAATCCTTTTGGCAAAAGGTTAACAAAATCTTGAAAACTCTATCTAAGAAAACTTACCTGTCGCTTTTCATTTCACTAAATTCGTCATTCTGATCGGCTAATGTAAGATCGCTGTCGAGGTAGCTCAGGAATTCTCCACCGCCTTTCTCAAGGGTTTTGTACAGTTGTAGAGCGGAATCACCGGGCTGAAGCATTCGCTGATAAGATCGACAATCACTATCGCTATTGCAACAAAATTGATGATGTGGCACAACACCCCCATTTTCACAAGGGAGCTGTGTTCAGCGGTCGACTTCCTAATCGTGAATGACTAAGAATCAGCTAAATGCTGATAGGTTGAAGCCACTCGATAATGACTGATTGCTGAGCATTTTGCAGCTTTGTTTTTCAGTTTGTTTGTTTTACTATCACACTCAGATAGCCATGGAGATTCTGAAGTCCAACCATCAGCAGTAGGTGTGCGTAGGTAGGGTCTATCCGGGTCGCGCGACGAGGTCGCACCCGCGCCCCTGCACGTGGCAAATTCACAACGGGTTAGGCAAGGCCTTTGGCGGGCGCGGGACGCGATGGCACGGTGATTTAGTCGGACCCACACCTACATGTGATATGGGGAAGTTCACTCCATATTTCACTGAAGACGTCTCAAACTCGATTTTGAACTCCCGTGCAGGAGACGTAAAAAAAAGAAAAAAAAGACGTACATTTCCCTGGTTGTGCCCGTGCCCTTCCCAAGCGACTCAGTCATCAGAGATTCCCCCGGCTTGGACTGTGTCAGACGCTGTTTCTCATTCGTCTGCCTGTCACCAGCTGAGCAGAGATGCAGGCCAGAAGGTTGTTACTTCTGTACAAAGTTCCCGTTAGCACCTTTCCTCTACCATGCACGTACCTGGTACCGGGGCGTGAGGTGCTAGCGTGTTTACAAATCGGTTCAAAACTCCCACTCCCAGACCAGGGAACACGAATCATCTAGTGATCCTCTCATGCGTTTATTGCGCGAGCCACATGGATGAGGACCCTCGACTCTTTTATTAGTTGTAAGAAAAGTTTGGCAGGTTTTTGCAATTTCAACTTCGGGAGACCATAACTCGGCTCACGGTGCATCATTTCTCACAGAATAGGCACCGTTCAATTCGCTAAACTCTTGGCAATATTAGGCATACCTCCACATCTCAATTTGATGAAGGGCTGATGATCTATATTGCGCGAAATGAAAAAAAGTCGACTCCAAATTGCCAGTCTTTCTGAGCACACTGCTACTAATGGAGCTGTCCAGAAGCTCGGGAAAGGGGGGCCTAATAGCGCTAGATATGGCAAATATGCCGCGACACTCATCATGTTGAGTTTTCCCAAATCAAGGCTACTTGAGGTCGTTAACTAGGTCGTTTGTTGAGGGCCAGTACTTTTGGACATTCCCTGCTAGCATGGGTGTTCATCGCTTTCTGCCGTTTTAGTTAACGCAATCTGATCAATTAAAAATTAGAGCAACTCGTTCTCATTTCTGCACTTCTATAACCAAGGGCACAGTGTTCATTCCGATGCTTCCCCACCTCCCCTTGCAGCACTCACATTTGTGGGCACCTTCGCTGGGACTCGGCTAAACAAGAACTCGTGAAGTAAAGTCATCTAAAGAGTGTCATTTTCGCAGTACTTTGAAATTTCCTTAATAATTCGAAAACCTTGTAGCATTCCAAATAAAACATATACTAAGTAAGAGCAACTTTTTGTCTATCTAAGGGGCACAATATGTAAGTTGATTCATGTTAACGCCCTCTGATATTGAATTTATCTTGTGAACGCAAAAAACCGGTCAGAACTATACAATGACTTGCGGTGGCAAGCCGATGTACAGGTCAGTGCTTTTATCCTCCACAAGTCTGATACTAATTTGCCGACCCCGGAGGAATGGAAGGCATGGTTGGCCTGGGCGGGCGTTGATGTGGGATTTGATCCCCGCACCATGAGAGTGGTGTGTGCGCCACCTGTCACTACACTACCTCCGCCTACGCATTCATCAAACAAATTAAAACCGGAATTAATTTGATGGTACAATCAAAAACTGAAGTGTTCTGATCACTCCAGGGATACCGGGGTAGCATGGGCTGAGCAACTCCCTGAGGGGTCATATCTTTGGATGGAAAAGGGAAGATATCATTTATGGTGAGAGGACAGAATCATCCGGCAGTTTTTATCAGATTGCTTTATTTTACTGTTTCTTTCAGTCGTTCATACAGGGTCTCTCATTCTTCGCTAGACAGCAGCAGTGGCAGTGGTGTATAATAATCGACCGCGACCTTTTTTAGAAACCACTTTTTAGTTCACCAGTTGTTTAGTGGGAAGGCTCCTGCATCAGTGAATATTTGCCAGGGAAAGGTTGTAGTCCCTGTAGTTTTCGAAAATATTGCTCATCGCAATGTTTGACCTCATCGTTTGATAACCAGATACTCGACCAGATGACTCCGGAAGAGATCCATACACAGGCCCTGCGGAATGCGAATCATGCTGTCGTGTTGGGAAACGCAGAAAAATTTTATAATATCAAAGAAAATCGAATACACAACCATAAGTAGGCAAAATTGTTTCCATCAATCTGAATCACTAAGTAAGTGAAAGACAACCGACCTTATGCGGCGCTCGAAGTACTCGAATGAGTTCAGGTAACTGGTCTCCAATGGTGACATGTATTCGGAAATTGAACGTGACCGGCCTCATCGGCTCCAGAAACGCGTTGGACGTCGGAGCGAACGGATCGCTGTCGTCCACGTAGTGTACACGACATGTGTACGTATCTTCAGTCATCGCGACCGACGTCGACGTCGCGAAGTAAAAATCACCTGCAAAACAGCATCGAAAAAAGATCGTCGTATGTCCATGTTATTCGCCATAGCGATATATTCTGTGGAAATCTCCATGAAAACGATGGGTAATATAAGTGAGCGTGGTGTAAATACAACTGATAAAATAAAAAAGGATTAAAAATGAAAGGAATGTTGATAAAAAGAATGGCCACTAGCCAAATGAGCGTTAAATAGAAGCTTGTTTCAGGTGTGGGTCAGTAGTCCTCGATGTCCGCTTTTCATATTTATTGCGCCTCCTAACGAACGCATTCCATTCAGTTCAAACCACTCGAGCAGATTTATGTAGCTTGGGACGGAAGCAGCGGCAAGTGAGCCGAAGTGCAGATGAAGAAATTGAGGGTTAGTGATGGGAGGCAAAGCCACAAAATGTATTGATCACTCACAATAAAACCTACAGAGAGAATTTAGACCGCGCAATAAAAAATAAAAATTACATGCATGCGTTGAAACTCGTTCGGATGCGCTATGTGCACGAATCACAGTCAGGATATGAAATGGCTCGCGTACTGAGCCTATAGTTACTCAACAACAAATATTGTCTGCGTTAGATGCCGGCCTAGAAAAATATGAAATAATGAGAACAGATGATCAAGGCAGGAGAGACGATTGGTATGGCAAACGTGACAACTCCACTCATCTGACAGAGCTGCAAAAATTGCTTAATAATTCCATCAATCGTTAAATAATCAGACACTTTTTACAGTATGCATACCGTCTCACACTTCCCATTGGACCCAATTTGGGGGAAGACGTAAAACGTTTTGGACAATTGCTCATACTCTCACTCGAGAAATAACATAACTAGCCTTTTTAAGAAATGGCTTTCATTCCTATTTTTGAAAGTCTTTAGAATAGAAAGCTTCATTCGGGGATGATTTTCATGTGGGCGGAAGCATGTGTGTGCAAAATCTCGATATAACTATCATAGTGTTCAGAAAACCCCTAGATATCAGGATTTAATGGAAATGCTGCACAGCAAAATCCTTCAAAAAGTCTGTTTGAAGCTCGTTCAGTGTATTTTGCGTTTTTGAATATTGCATCAGAATTCAATAAAAGGTAAAAAGATAAGATTACTGATTTATCAATTCCATGCTGGATCGCCCTCTGCATTCTGCTTTCATTTGACAGGTAAATGCAATTTGGCTTATACAGAGTCGAGTGGGCCGACATACATACAAGTCGGTCTTTTATTCTCCCAGACCAGTATCATACTAATTCACCTACCCTAAAGGGATGGAACGCTCGGTCGGTCTAGGCGGTTAGTGATGCGGGCTTTAATCCTCGCACCATGAGAGTGTGAGTGCGCGCCACATGTCACAAACACCACTTCCGCTTAGAAAACGTTCAGAACACCACTTCCGCTTAGAAAACGTTCAGATCACGACGATTTCAGAAACAGCCATAAAGGTACCTGGGTAACAACGTCATCACTGGTCCGCTCTAACCTCTTACGTTGCCCTTGTGCACCTTTATGTTCCACCTTTTTGCTTTTGCAGTTTCCCGTTCTCGTCCAGGTTCCGTCAGGAGAATAGTACAAGCTCAAATAATGGCACGACCACTCCTTCTCAATGCCATCTACCCCATCTGTCGTTACAAGCACTTTTTGCGATGCTTCACCGTCCTTCCCGCAAAATCCTTTGTTTTCAGCTTCACTGATGATTTAGCGGTTTACGACACATTCGATTCGCTTGTGGACAAATAGTATGTAGTGTAATGATTGAAAACGCTGCACTTGATGAGCCTCAGAATTGCACCCTTTTTTGACAGAAGATTATGTGTTGAGAATTTAATTATTTCTTAACTGGGTATCAGAGAGCGGAGTGACCAAATTGGCTGATCCATTCAAATCATTCTTAAAAAATCGAGTATACACTGAGTGATCGATTTCCAGTGATATCGCATGCTAGCGGATCGATATGTATTGCGGCTTTCTACTCAGTGTAGGTGGCTATGCCCAAACATCAGCTGGAGTTAAAAGCAATGCACTATAGCGAAGTAAATATTGATTGTCTCGAAAAATGAGAGGAGCAGCAAATAAGATAAATAATGGAATTTCTTAGAGAAATAAATTCATTTCCACAACTAGTTGCGGAATCGCTTTAATCATCAGCCTAACTGCTCTGCTTAAATTGCTGTCACTGTGAGAGCGTCCCAAGATATATCATAAATAAATAAATAAGTATACAAATAAATAAGTTCGAAACACAATAATGTCACATCGTTTCAATAGTCCGCATGATCAGCGCATACGCAGGGCTGCAAGGACTTCATATAGTGAAAGTCATCAGACGTCAATCTTGAAATAGGAGAAGGGATAACAGGAGCGGTATTGATACAAGAAACAACATCAATAAGAGATCGAATTTAAAAGGACACGAGGTAATGTATTGCCAGTGAACATGGCACTGGTTGCTGCTCAATGGCTGAACAGGTGCAACCAGTGATAGTTTACGATGTCTGAAATTCGCCCATCTTCAATGCTCCTCCCTTAGCCACGATTCCGTCCTCTACGAATGATTCCAATTAAAAGGATTCTAATGTGATGCTGAGCTATGAGAGACTGCCCATAAGGGTATGCACGAGTTGGCTTTGTATAAGTTGAATGGATTCACTAAATTTAGAGTCTCCAATACGAGTATCGACCCTGTATCAATATTTCAGCGAAGCAATCACACCTTCCCCCACCTAGGGTCGATTAATTACTAGCATACTACTTTGAGTGGATAATCGAGCACCGAGTAACACATGAGCTGCACTGGAAAGGGAAAATATGGTGCTTAGAACTGAGAAATTCTGTTTTCTACAATTGAATGCACAACATTCAAGTAGACGATCCATCTCGCAACTCGAACCACAAAGGTGCCTAAAGGAATAGTCGGAAATTTTATTTCTTCTATTACCCATATCCCCATGTTGTATTCGCTTATTACGGGGGGAACACAGGAGGTAGAACGGACAAATAACGGGCGCGAAAAGTTGAGCTGTGCTCTTCCAACTGTCAATTGTTAGAAAGTGATTCGGCGGGAATTCAAACGCGTTGCAGTTCGTCCGGTTGTTTGATTTCTGCTTTGGAACAAAGAAAGTTTTTCTGGGTTTTTCCGTGTTCCTGTTCATGTGCTGTATCCGTTCAAAAGTCATTTTGAGAGGAATTAGAGCATGGAATTACCGTGGCAATTCCTTCAGATAATTCTTGATTCTAATGCATATGTGTCATCGGTAGTTTCCATCGAGTTTCACTTTCCTTATCGAATCGCTCGATACAAGCCTACCCAGTTAGATATAGGGTGTGATCAAAGCATTGTTTGCTGCTTATTCATTTTTAAACAGCATTTATCGTGTCAAAACCATTTGTCCTAGCTGAACAGATCAATAAGCGAATGATCGCTAGTGCATACATTTGAAACATATGGCGGCTGACGCTTAGATGATCAACCCACGAGTTTGACCCGAAGTGCAGTTCGATTCCGAAGATACTGTACAACTAGTGCCGCAAGAGATCTGAAAATCGCGCGTAAATGCATTTTTGCGTTTTTATGGTTTTTTCGCTACAAGTCGATTAATTGTTGATTTTTTATCAGAGCGTACATCATCTCGAAATCAGCTCGTCGAGCCCCTACTAGATGTAGCTATATGCTTTTGGCTTTCTTCCATTTGGTAGGAAGCCATCTTTTAACATTCTGAGAAATTCAAGGGAAAATTCCTCCGAAATCTGACACAAAAAATTGCATTGCTGCTCATTGGAATTCAAGGGAAATTTTCTCAAATTTTTTGGAATGGTAAAAAATGGCATACAAATGGCATACTACCCAATCGAAGAAACCGAAAACATAAAGCACCATCCTGCAGAGTTCGAAGAGCTCACTGTGAAAACATGTACAACTTCGATAGAAAGATTAATAATTAACGTAATTTAGACCGAAAAAACAATGAATTACTGAAACGCGTTTTCGCGCGGTTTTTAACTATCTTAAGCAGCATTCATAGTTTGCAATATCGTGGCAGGGCGTGGCTGCGTGTCTCTGAGTCTCCGCCTGTGCCACCCTTTCTCGTTTCTGCGTCGCCTCTGCACCTTCCCGTGCCACTCTGCCTCGTTGCCTGCGAAAGCAGCCACTTTGTGCCGGCGCAAAGTATGAACGCGACCTTACGGTACTAACAGCAGCTGTGGTGCTGTTGTTTCCACTTGGTATATCATGCCTCGGAAAAGTCTGTACGTTCAGAAAAAAAGCTTTCTAGAAGTTTCGGATTTACTCGCAGACTAATAAATTAGCAAACATCTTACGATCTACAGCAGAAAGAGAAAAGCACATGAATACATTAGAGAACGGAAGTTGTGAGCCCTAACCTGTACCCTTAAGCTACATTTCATGATCACTGTCAAGCACAAAGTAAAAAAAAAGCCGAAGGGACAGTTTCCTATGCGCCTGTACCGGTTTTACTCGAGGTAAGCTTCCAAGGAACGTTTGGTAAGATGGAGCGGTAAGATTAAGACGAACAAGATTGGGTACTTGTAAAGCATTACGGCATTCAAGCCGACTTCAAATGCTTTTACGAAGACATATTCTGCACCTAGATTCAGGCTAAGTTTTCATTGATTATTTCCATGATCATTAATTATTATCTTATCATAACGAGTCAGGGGCATAAAAAATACCGAAAAACAAGAACTATTAAGGTTCTGAGACAATGGTTATCATTCTTCAAACCAGATTGGAAGAGATTCAATCAGATTCTCCGAAGCTAGTGAAAATCCGTAGCCGTAGAAGGCACAATGCTTACGATGAGAAGCAACCCTCGCCAAGGATCGAATCCCTGAATCGTGCGTAGGCCAAACAGAACCTTGACTCCTCCAGGCATGGTTAATTAGTACTATGATTGTCATGGACTGTTGAAGCACTTGATTACCAAACACTACGTGAATCACTCTATAGGATCAGAATGAGCATGTGCATTTTCATAATTTGTGGGAACGCATCATATTGAAAAGCAAACAAAAGTGCAACCTGGCCAACGAAGGCATTACATCCATGAGCTATGTAGATGGAGAAAACGGTGGGGTTCACAGGAGAAACTGAACTGTTGCTATTTCTACTGATTTCTACTGCATGAGGCCTGGTTCAACGCAATTTATATACATACTTTCTTTCAAAATCCTTTCTCATCAGATATAGTTATGATTCATACAACAATGACTGGAAAAGGAAGCTAATGACAAAGAATGGGGCCACAAGCTGCCATCGATTTCTGCAAGCCTGTGATACCGTTTCGAAAAAAAAACTTTTCAAAATTCAGAAAGGATTATAGTACTTGGAAGGGAGTAGTTTTACTCAAATTTGGAATTGGGGAAGGGGTGGGGGAATAGATAGATAGCTGTATAGCCCTGGAGCGGAAGGGTTCGTATTATTGGCTTGCTCCTAGAAAATAAAACCACAAGTTGAGGCGGGCGATTTGGCCTCTGACCAGCGATTTATCGAAGGAAGAAAACATATGTTTCGTATAGCGGAAAAGACACAAATCCGCTCAGTAGCAGCATTGGTTCGCCTCTCTTCAGCCATCACGGTGGAGAATAGTGCTCCGAGACGTCAATACTTCACCCTACGACTGGGATCCCTCCTTTTCAATGGCTTGTCGGGGTACAGCTCATCTGTCCGAAAAATGAGATTCCTATGGGCAACATTTGAGCAGACCCTATCGCGATCGTATTACTGTTCAATCACCCTATACCATTAGTATTGCTCTTAATTATAATTACTACAGCCCGTAAAAGAGAGTTCTTCAAGTTTATGTTCCTTCACTCTCCTGGCCAGCTAACTGATGCAAAATGTCTGATTACCATTGTATGTATTAATCGAGGAAGAACGGACATTTGATTGCATGGGCGGATTTGATCTCGTTGTAAGGTAAAATTACATAAGGTCCCTCCTTGCTGCATTACTGTTCTCTTCACCTTGAACTGCGAAATTTCCCCAGTTCAAAACTCCCAAGTGTTAAAGCGATTTCACGCATTCAATTAGTCACCCACGCAAACGTCGCGAATTAGTTGAAGGTTACATCGCAATCTGTACGATTTGACGGATCTAATAGGATTGAAGCCGAATATACCTTCAATCCACCCGTCTTCAGTTAATTTGAATCTTATTTGTCTTTGAAGGGATAAAAATGAGTAAACAACAGTTGGAAAATTGTCTCGCAAAGAGCGGTACTTGCCCATTTAAGAACAATAGGTACGAAAATTTGATCGGCCATTGGAAATTCTGATCGAAGGTGGTGAGTAGAGCAGGTAGCGGAGAAAACACGATATAAGAAATATACATACAGTAGCGGTCAAAAATATATGCGGTTTTGGATTCTAACCATAACTTTGGTCGAAGTTTACATTTCTTATTCAATTTTTTTTTTGTTTTTTGAAGGCAACTGGTACTCATGAAGCAAAGTAGGGTTAGTGTTGAGATTGGGAAATTTATTCAACTAAAAACTTCAAAAATAGTTAAACTCTCCAAAAATTCAATTGGCCATAAAAAGCTCATAACTCATCGAAACGGGCTGGTGGGCAGAAAATAATACGGAATGAGGCTGGGACTTTGTTGCACGCTATTTCAAATCTTAACAGCACTGAGGCACGGAGTTGACCATTTTCAGTGATTTCAGTTAAATAATTTTTTCAACCTTCACACTGCATCCTACTCGGCTGAGATACTTTATTTCATTGAGTAACAGTTGCCTTCAAAACACAAAAAAATTGTGTGAGATATGCAAACACCGAACAAAGTTATGGTCAAAATTCCAAACCGCATATGTTTTTGACCGCTACTGTATGTATACCAGTACCACCCGTGGGTTTTACCGCGAACGTCTCCCCGGATGAGATCTCACTGACATATCGACAGGTACACGAAGATCTGTGATGTGTAGCAGTCATGCGCTCAGTAAGACCGCTGAAGGGGTTTGTCGATGTTTCGAGCGCACTCTTCGAGCAGCCACAGCCGTCTGCTTACACGCTTAGCGCGAAAAGGATGGTCGTATTTGAGCCGCCGTTAGTCGTATCTTTCGAAAAAAATTCTCCACGCAGTAGAGGGACTTGACCACCCTCCATCTTCTAGGGCTACCCCTCGATAAATACTTCAAGTATTTTCTACCTGTTCTTTCACCTTCATTGTGGTAATCACACTGATCTCTGAAAAACATGCGCCTTGTGAGTGTTGGAAACAGAAATTGAAAGTGCCTGTTTGGGAGCAGCCACTACTCTCTTGGAGGATAGCCGTAGAATAATGAAAAACAGCCGCAAAAAGCTTGATGAGGGCACTCCGAGCGACGGCAAGTTTCTGGGTGGCATCAAATCATCAAAAACCTGCAGGAAAAAAAGCTACATTCAGGAAAAGCAAGTGATGCAGAAAGAGCGATAAGATAACAAAGGAAACGAACGTCATGGATTATTCTGAGGAACAGAGCCGAACAGCCTCTATGTAGGTCAAGCGCAGTAAATAGCAAGACTTTAATTCTCTGAAGCAATCCTTCCTTAACTTGGATGCTTTCGAAACAGTAGATCCTTTAAATAGGAGAACAAGACCCTGTACTATCGCTCATACTGTACTATGGGAATTTCGGGTGGGATGAAATCCCAAAACAAATCTCTAAATCATAGCTGGTTTGAATGTGGAATCAACGCCGTGCAGATACAGGTTAATCCGTCACAAATCATCCTTTTTGCAATTTATTCTGACAATGAAAATGCGTCGCGGTACAGAACAGTGGTATGGATAGCCCTATCAGCACCAGTTTTGACGGCTGGGTGATGCTCAACATACTTGCATGAAATCACAATTCCCAAGCTTAGCCTCAGATTCAAGAACCTCATTCCGGGGAATCGTGAACTTTTCAAGAAAGGGCATATGACTCAGAGAACAACTAATACCTCTTCTTTTCATCAAATCAAAAGCTGAAGCATAAAGCCTCCTACTGTACCAGACACTTCCACTGACAACATTCTAAAGAAGTAAATGATTATTAACAACGAAATGACTTTGTATTAAACATTTGAGGGGGGAAAACAAGGAAGAAGTTCAACCTCCATTTCGCACGGGCCCTTAGACATAGGTTAAACTTAGGAAAAAAACTCCCTCTGCGCTCATCAGTAAGGGAAGGGAGGCAAGCATGTTTTGAAATAGCATTAATTTATTAATTTAAATTATGAAGTAATCTGAATGCGAACGATTCATGTAAATGTAAAATGAAAGAAGTTTGTGTATAACAGGTTCTAAAATGCCACTCAGTCTAGGCTACATATTTTTCGCACCTTTATTCCATCATGTAGAAGCCATTAACCTTCATAATGATAGCTGAAGCATAGCTGTCGTTCAAATCCACGACCACTTCTATCCGACAGTCTAGCGAAGCCGCCATTATCGGGTTTCCTACTCTTCAGCATATTATTTTCACACTGAATTTTTAATCCACTTATCCATCTTAGAAATGGTATCAAGCTTTGTAGCAAGTTCTTCGAACTCCTACATTGATGGCACACCTTCCCTAGTGTCATTCTGTTAGCCAGTCCATTGCATGGACCGATGAGCCTCAAAATCATGAAATAGCTAACAATAAGGATTATCACAGTTCCTAGATCCCAATATTCTCTTCCACTATAACGCAGACAGCTCTTCCTCTGCCGTTGCACATCTTGCCGTCTCAACATCCATTAAGATGCGGCCAAAATTATCCGTTGTGATATCATAAATTTTTAGAATGACCTCATGATGGAACTGATGGCATACGTGAGAAAGAGAAATGACACTCACAAATCGTCAAAAATTGCTAAGAAAAGCTTCAAGCAGTAGAGGGATTAGCTTATGGACCGTAAAACTTTCCGACTATGCTAAACATTTGTTTCACGAATTTCGATGATCCCACGAGATCTCGTGTGTCACAAGGGAATAGCAAATAACTGGAAAACGCATCATAAAGCCGACTTAGTCGGGTTTAAGAAAACGTACCATTAACTTTCGCTTATCCTTGACGACCGGATGAAGCTACGAAAAGACGTTATGTCAGTGATGACAAACATCCATCAAATCGAAACGCTCAGCCACAGTCGCCTTCCGCGCTGCCACCAAGTGGAGCAAAGCAGAGGAGGCAGAGGCATCATGAGCGATGAATATCATACTTGTGATGCGTTGGTGCTTTCGCATGAGAAAAACCGAATGATCAAAAACTGAACAGGTGTGCATGATCCATGGGAAAGCGCCCCCTCGGGGTGATTAACTACTTTCACATTGCACGGAAAGATTGACAAGCCGTGGGACGCTGCCACTACGGTGGTATGTTCACCAAGAGCCCGCACGGGGGACGCGGTGGTGAATGAAATCTGCACAAGAAGGTCAGAAGGACTGTCCGCGATGTGGTCACGGAGCAAGAAACGGAGACAGGATTAACAGAGTTGGACCTTATGGGGCAATAGGATTTGAATTGTACTCTACTCAGTTCCGCATGAAATTAGTGTGAATCGGCATTAGCTTATGTTGAACAATTCGCCAAATCGTTGTCAGCTTTGTTGGTTTGAAGGAAGTGGTGGGGGCAATTCAGTTGTGCCATTCATTCCAATCTTTGAGGCTGACCGGTGACGTTTTCACCACGAAAACTGACACGCCAAGCACCACGTCATTTCAATCGATACAGTACGATAAGCATCATTCTGCAGTCATGCTCATTATGCTGCACCTCAGTCATTCATCGGCTGAGTCGGCCCTGGGAGGCGGACTGATTGCCCTGATGAGGCCGCCTCCGTCACAGCACAAGGGGGTGCCTTCCGCGGGGGATTTTTTCATACATAAGCCTCTCAGGCCCGTAATTTTAAATGGATGACTCTTTGTGGGATTCTTATCATCCAAATTACCCCTTTCCTGTCTTTAAGAAAATTACGAGACGGCAGGGAGTTTTACGTGAGGTGGTGAAGTTCAAGAACAAGTTACGCTTATCGACAGCCTTAAAATCTAATAGATTCGGAAATAGACAAATTAGATAATTTTTACGACATTATCAAGAAATTCTCTGATAGCTTACAGAAAATAGTGTCTGTGAAGTACATAAGGGAGGCAGCTAGTACGTTGAAAACAATAATTCCTCAAGTTGGTCGTCGGTTGCGCTTCCGTAAAGAGTAGAGCCTTCACGGGCTTCAACGATGTGGATAGGGCCGCGGCAGTAAACGCCACGACTAGCTGAGTCCACTCTGTATTTCAATCAATTTTCTCTATACTTGGTAGTAACTTTCTAAACTTTCAATTTATAGCAGAGTCAATTTTTGAAAAGAACTTCATAATAGTATTAATAGAGGTTATCTTCAGTGTCTCAGCGTAAAACTTTTGAACATAGGAGCACAGAAATCGAGGGGTCTCCACCTGCACGACAGCAATTCGAAAACAGCGAAGGAAAGAATGCTTTTCTATCGAAAAATGAACTAACTCGAATAGCACCCACATGAGTGGTTTTTGACAGACTACCTACCAATCAGAGATTCAAAAGCTCCTTACTTCTACCAAACCTCGTCTCTGTTCATACGGTAACAGGAATGTCGTGCAACTGCGGAAGATCTAATCCTCATACCTCTCGCATAATGTTAGTCTCCTAAGCGACTTTTGATGGAAACCGGCCCACGTACGTGTTACTTTAACTCTGAATGCTGGTTCATTTCGTGGATCTGGCTGGATTACGGTAAGTGATTCATGGTGGTGAAGTGAACGCTCGCTCCAAATCCTAGGTAAGCTGGTACGGTAAAGAAGAACTTTGGTTTGGTAATGGCGCATTGTCTATTTCAGTATCATAGAAATACAAACTCAAAGGGCTTTTACAAGCTCCATACGTAAGTTAAACACACGGCAACATTCAAAGGTCATCAGAAGAGCTTTGAAAATTTCAAGCAGTCGAAATTAGAGCGACGTCTGCGATAACAGCCTTCCAAAGGGTCACTATGTATGGAATGGCCCAAAGAGACTCAAACGCCTTCCGGAAAGACCCAGCAGGCGCCTGCCAGTCGACCTCGCAATGCTTTGAAGAAGTTTTTGTCTGCGTCAG
Organism: Trichostrongylus colubriformis; assembly: GCA_963978905.1. NCBI lineage: Eukaryota > Metazoa > Nematoda > Chromadorea > Rhabditida > Trichostrongylidae > Trichostrongylus > Trichostrongylus colubriformis. The sequence goes on from OZ022260.1 coordinate 26,284,674, forward strand.
CACTTTCTATTCCAAACAAAACAAGCGAATTTCAAATAAAATTTGAATTCACTGAGAAACCGGTAGAGCGAACTGGCGCTTTTTCTGTTGATATCGGCATCCCTGTTCAATATGATAGAGTTTGAATTTCTCCCTGGGTTCCATTTTATGAAGGCTCGAAATGGTGCCGACCACAAAAATGTTCCGGTATCGTTTAAGAGGTTTTACATGTCATATAGAGGTAGCGCGCGGTTTGCGAACTCATAAAGTTGCGAAGTGATGCGAAAAGGCGAATCAATTAATGCGTCATAAGAAAAACAGCAGTGCGCTGTTGAAACTGCGGTTCTATGCATTCACGGAGAGCGAATGCCCGTCAAAAGTAAAGAAATGAGAAGTTGAAGAACGCTCAAGATTCTGAAGATCCAAAGATCTACGGAGTCGAGGAAAAGGAAAATCATAGGATTCCAAGTTTTCCTAGCGCTTGAAGTCTATATGACGCATGACAATGACAATGTACACGCCTACTCAATAAGTGTGACGGAGAAGGCAGCAGGAAAAAACTAAACAAACGAGATTTCATCAGAAAAACAGAGGGATGGATCTTTACAGGAATTGCAATCGATAGATAGAGGAGCACATCTGTGAAGAATTTAATTCACTGAAGGATCAATGAAAGAAGCTGGGCTTCGACAGTTGCAGGTACTGTTGAGTAGCTCGAAAACAGTCGCAAGAGCGACGGAGAATTGATGACTCGATCGAACAGAGCTGCTACCTGAGCCAGCCGAATGGGAGGGCAGGATTAGCGAAGAATCGACAGAACAAACAGAGCTGCGGAACTGGCAAAAAAATGGCTCACACTCGTCTCGTGCGCTGCTAAGCAGCCACCAACATCTCGGGATGCGAGCACACGAACACTTTGGAAACAGAATCTCAGCTGTAAGGTCAAAACAGTATCAGCAACTGTGCCATATGGTTCATTGAGCACACGTCCGGGTGGGGGATGGACTTGCTTAGGCAATTGCTCCATTGAGCAGTGCGGTTAATCGAAGTGGAGTAGAGCATTGTGATTTCTGTTCCCCTCGATCACTGCTCGACATTACACAACGGCACCCCCCCCCCCCCTCTCCCGTAGTCGTCGTCGTCATCGTACTCAAAGTGCGGCGAGAACGCGACTGTGGCCGGCTGGTTGGTGCGCGCCGGGAGATGCGACTCTGCAATAACACATTTCGAGTATCAACTTCTTATGACCAACCGGAAGAGGTACGTAAGAGGGAAGATGAAACCTCAGTTCAGTAGTTTCTGCTGGTTTCTGCAAGAACCCAGCGGCAGCTTTCGACTGCCACATACGTAGTCTGATGCAACCGATCTATGCCGCGTGATCATAATCAGAAAGACAACCACATAAAAGCAGCGACCAAGTGAAGCCGGCGCGCGCGGCATCTTCATGGTAATAACGATTATTGAAAAGCATATCGAACGCGCCGTTAAAATGCACACTTTAAGTAAAACTGATTGATGAGATGTAAAGCAGCCCTACACGCACACCCAACAGCAACAGCAGCTGACTGAAGTCGAATCAAAGGAGCTGGTGGACCGCCACCGTCTCCAACCGACTCACAGGAAACCTTTACTTCGATTTCAATTGATTGCTCACGGTTTTTTTTACTGCTTTGGGTGGTCGCACGATTTTCATAGGAACAATCCAGTGGGGCCACTCTGGGTGTGATGAACACAAATGCGCTCATAAAAGTGACTGCTGGAGGCATGGAAATGGCGCAGTAGGACGCATCGCGGCAGGGCACCTTACAGATCTTTGGCCTAGCGATACGTATATATGACATGTGGCCTGAAAATTTAAGTGCGATAGTATGAAGTCAACCAGTCTAAAAGGCGACGAGATCAGCTGACTGCACATTGCACACAACTTTTTTGCAGGCCATTTTTCCAACATTCTGAGATTCACCGGAATCGCTTTGTTTACAACATTGGGGGAAGTGATGCAGTGACAGATAGAGTCGCTTTCACATGAGCAGATTTCGGATCATACTTTGATCATAATAACCTGCTCATCCTGGTCAATGCTGCGTGATTTGTCCTTTATCCTAATACTCAAAATGAGTAAGTGAAAAAATACTTAGAAGAAACCTGTGAGAGACCCCCCATTCCCATAGTATCCCTTTCTATTGCAATCGACAATCGAAATCGGTACCAGCGCTGATGATTAGTTAGCGTCAACAGTGTTGTAGGCATAGCAGAAGTCGCGTGAGGGTTATCCGCATGGTGGCGGAAGCAAACGTGAGGATGTTCAGGTTTTCATTGCGGAGGAGTAGCAGGAGCAGTGCAGTTGGATGAGAAGGTAGAGAACAGCAAACAAACGACTCGATGGAGAGCTTGAAAGCTCAGCCGACAATGCAGCAACAGCAACATGAGCGAGAAAAGTGCAAGTCTGGATATGTGGCCACCACAGACTTCCACCATGCCTTGCAGCTCCCGCATTTCATTACAAAATTCTGCAGCCGACACCGGTAAATGGGCGCGTGCGTGGATGGATGACAATGACGAACATAATCAACATTCGCATATGTATGAATGCCTGAGTGGCATTTGCACCGCTTGTGGACAGGTGCGCGTCAAAAAACCGTCAACTGGCAACCCGCGACAAACTGTTCCAAGACGGGGTACGGCAGTCTATGGTCACTTGAACTCGTGCTGAATAGAGGATTCACTTTCACATTTACATCCATATACATAAGTTAGTGGTAACTCATACGTTGCGCGACCACGCCCCTTACAAAGGAGGCCCATCAGGTTATGGTGAGCTTTTTCAAAACGGTTTTTTGCATTTTATAGGGTCTCATACATAAAAAACCGGTCTCAAATTCGGCTAAATGGTTTTGGGAGGCCCAGAAAATGAGTGACAAGAGTTGCTTAGAAAGCAATTTTGACCAGTTTGCTGCAATGCTTTCCAGCTGCGGCATTCTATATATGCATATCAGAAGACTGTCTTCAAACCTCTACGCCAAAACCACTGCGAGCTTTTGTGTTTAGGTTTATTAGCGTTGGCAGGTCCGAACCAATCATTCGCTTAGTAAGCAAAAATGCTGGAGATAGCGGTTCCCTGGTAGGATGAAAATTGATTTTGCACATATTTTGCACGTATGGCCTTACATGAGCACAAATGGATGCAAACTAGAAAAATGCAAAAACTAGTCCTCAGTGGGAATCGAAAAATTAACTATTTTCTGGGCCCCCAAAACCATATAGCCAAAATTGAGACCGGTTTTTTCATGTATGTGACCCTATAAAAGGCAAAAAACCGTTTTAGAAGCTCACCATGACCTGGTGGGCCTTCCTTGTTAGGGAGCCAACAGGACGATTGTCTCGACAGTTATGGCATGGGACGTGCTGGGACTAACCGCCACAACAGAATAATTCTAACTTGTAAAAAGGGCAAGTTCTCTGAGGTGGGCCTGCCGTCATCGACGAGCAGAAAATTGGGGTCTATAGTCCTTAAACGACTCAACATGCAAAACATATTTCTTTATCACATGGGCCAGTGGTAGGAAACTGATATTGGCTAAGAAAGTACAGTTCTGCGACCTCATTTGCATTAAGGAAACCATTGATCTCTTTAAAAGTGTACCTCCAAAGGAAATGCGATCTAGCATTTCCTGCTTTTTATCCCTTTCCCTATCGAGCCATTGTGGGGGCGATCATGCCAGTCTTGGCCTACTAGCCCGGATTACGAGTCCTAACTTGTGCACTGACGAATTGAGGTTAGAGCGGTCTTAGTGCAACACGCCGTCTACCATTTATCAATGAAAAATGATATAGCAAAAACCGATTTTAGTTATGATCTGCAAATAGAAATTTCACTAACGTGCCACAGAATCAGGACTTCCAAGTTTTTATGCTCAATGGGTTTGTTTTAGTGTTTATATAGGGAAGATGAATTGAGAGAATGCAGAGGTGCAAAAAATTTCAAAAATGGAAATAAAACAAAAAACATAAACACAACACATAACAACAACTTCAAATAAGCAAAAACTGAAACAACATATTCGGAGAGCTCCAGAAAGTTTACTTCACTCCACGCTCAGTAGTTTCCAGCATTAATGGCAAGCATTTCTTATTAACAATCACGCATACAGTTTCACCCTTGATTTCTGCCCGAAAATTTTTGGCATGCACCATTAGCATAATGGAACAACTACGTCTAGCATCGCAGCGTTGAAAACATTCCACATCACAACAGAAGAAGCAAACAGCATCTGATAATGACAGAACGTTGGTGTCAGCCCGGAATCTGAATAAGCTTTTATAGACCGCACCAGTTTAAGTACGCTCTTCGTCTTCAACAAAATGCACGGTGCTGCTTCAAAGCAAAATCACTACAGTAAAAATTGACAGTGGGCGGCATATGCGGCGCCCTCTGCATAAGCCCTGCGCACTTCTCAAACCCTGCCTGACGCAGCATTGCCATCGACTGTAACATGGGTACTGAATAATGAATGCAATGAAAAGTTGAAAAGCGAAAAGAACATGGATTCAGAAGATGCGGATTTCACCGTGAAGGAGGTTTGTCACAATGAAGATTCCTGCGAAATTACAGATTGTACAAAAACGAAACTCCCAACTTGCAATGAATTAGAAGAAAGAGAGTCTGAAACATCAATTCACTTCAGGAAAAGATTGTCTTCAGTGATTAGTCACATAAACAGGACGGCTTCTACAGCGGCTTGGCTGTGGTCAGCGTACACCAAGAGCTGTTTGTGAGGATTCCTCGACAGGGGGAGTCGTATTTGAGTGGACAGGAGGGGGTACGTAACTTCAGAATTGCCTCAAGTAAGAATACGAATGCATAGTAATAGGTCACATTACAATATACAATCCGGAAACAGTTACTGATATTTGTAGAGAGCAAAAGGGGTCCTATCCGGTCCTTATGAAGGGGGAGCGGTCGACTATGCTATTGTCCTCGATACCTGGGAGTGTGCTGTGATCGTCAAGTAAAAGTCACCAATCAAGGAGCCTTCCATGTAGTTCAAAAGACTGCGTTTACAAAAGAAACAACATTTCTCTTACTACTCTCCCGCGCTTGACTGTAGTAGCCAACGTTTTTGAAAACTTTATTAATGGCTGTGAGGACGATTGGTTCAGGACCAGTTTATGCCATTGAAGAACTTCTTCCAGAAAAACCCTTCCTGCTAGTGCTGTAGAGAACTACACCAGATTAAGGAACAAATAACGAATCAGTTTTTACTAGATAAGTGAAGAAAACCATTACCACTTTTACTTTCGAGAGAGATAATTGGTCGGTAGAGACCTTGGTTTGGAGAAGAAGAGTTGGAAAACTGGTTCGTCAATTGAATTGACGGAACGCGAACATATATTGCCCTTAAATTGTTCTTTCCGTAATTGCAATCTTCCTATGCTGCATTACAAAAAATGTAAAATAAAAATATCTTTTGTGCCAGAGAAATATTTGGTTAAGTTATGCACATTAATTTTTGTTCATTGTTTGATTCATACAACAGCAATAAGTGGTTAATCGCAGATGGTAAATCAATCTTGCAGAGAGTTTGGATCTGTTAAAGTTGCTGCAGTAGAATATTACGAATACGTTCCACGTAACAGTCCTTAGGCCGCGGTCATACTTTGCGCAGCTGCGTTAGTTGACGCCGGTGCCGGCGTCAACTGACGCAGCTGCGCAAAGTATGACCGCGGCCTCACCCATTGAGATGGCCTGGGTGGGGGAGCCGTGAAGCTGGGCTGGGTGAAAATAGATCCCCCAACGAGAAACATGGAAGGGACGTTTGTGGTTGCGTAATCACTAACACGGGACTTGGGCTGTATCAGGTCTCGAAGTTATAGCCTTGTCCTAAGGCTAAAATAAGGGTCAAGACATGGTAATCACTTCGGAACACCTACACACAGCACACTCTGCACGCGTTGCATCGCACGCCACACATCGCCTTGCATTATCCTGTCCCAACGATACCAGCCCGCTTTTTGTAAGTGCACGACTCCGTCCTGGTAATTAGAGAGGGAAAGAGATCTTCAAGAGTCGGTATCGAAAAACTTTCCATGAAATCTGATTGGACTATTAATCACGGATAAAAGCAATCAATTCGGGATTTGCACTGGAAAACAACTGGCGACCAAGCGGTAGAACCGGTATCGACGAGCAAGGGGAGATTTAGGCCGAAAAAGCCTTTGCTGGTGATGAACTTAGCCTTGATCATTCATCAATAAGGAACGATAAAGAAAATGCTAAAAACCGGAATCATGTGGGCGGTGTCAGTCGAGAGGGTTAGACGATCACCAAGCGATGGCCTCCAGCTGACTGGCGACGCGGAATGCAGTGGGCAGATGGATAGACTAGATGACTGTGTGATGTAGCAATAACGCCTTCAACGGCGTAAGAATGCCGTCCACTCTACTACCAACGTAGGAAGGCTTGTCTCCACTGAAATCGCCCCTCCCCTACCCCTTCGTGAAGCCAACTGTTTTTCAAGTAACGGTATCCATTGATGGCCATCCGCAGCAGAAAGTTCGAGGGATATCGAAGGCGGATGAGCAGCCAGTGCTTCAGTGCTGGTGCTTAAATGAATGCGGCCATTTTTTGCGTGCGATGAAATTTGACACCGTAATATCACCATACACTCCCACCCAACACGCTACGACCACTATTTGAGACACCGATGCCGATATGTCAGTTGAGAAACGCTGAAGAAGGGAGAAGAGATCGAGCGTTTGTGACCGGTGGAATTGTTGCGAAAACTCCAGCCACCAGGCCTTAACCCACATAACCTTCGCTACCGTAAACATAGTGTAATCCAAAGGATACCATTCTCGCATCGGATTCGAGCCGAGCAACAATCAGTGTCATACTTATCAAAGAGGAGGGGCAACTTGCCTCTACATTCATGAACAAGCAAGTTAGGGTTCCAAAGTCAACAGCTCAACCCCCCCCCCCTCACTAATATAGAACTCCGCGTTTTATCAAGATTGGAATCTTTCTCAGTGCTTGCCATGAACTTATCCTGGGGTTTAAGCAAGGTCAAGCATCATGCTGAGGAAAAGTTAGTGGGACCCTATGACCTGCTTCTTCGACCTACCCTGATGATACGACCACCGGATCTCCAACATGACTGATGCGACCATTGCTGCTGGTCTTTTTATACTAACGTAGCAAAGTACCTGAAAAAAAGTTTTGTCTATAAAAAAGTATGACGACCAATTTCAAAAGTATGCTCATCGATCGGCGAGAGACAATCCGAAATCAGCAGACAGTGTTAGGCTGCTGGAGATTCCTCGAACCAATTCATTCAAATTACGACCCTCTATCCCCAACTTACAATACGACCCAGCCTGTGGATTCCTCAACCCATGTTCGGCCTTGAAGGAGCGCCTGCTAGGTATAACTTAACTCAGGGAGAGAGGTGGTGAAGATGTATACTAGGCAGAAGTCCGTTTAAATCGTTTCTCATGAAGGTAACAGATACGTTTTTTTTTAAAAATTCCCAAGAAATTCGCTTAGTTTTACCATAGGAAACGTTTGACTTGATGATATTACAGAAAAACCACGAGAAATCGAGTAATCGTGATTTAGCAGCTCACCTACATATCTTATGTAGACATACTTATCGAATAATACAGGGAAACAAGGTGAATAATCTCATGTAACTCCCGTGTTTGTGGAGATCAAAAACCAGTCGTCCAACGCAAAAGGAAAACTGTGGGTAAGCTCGTTTTGTCAGGAAACCATCAGAAAAGAACTCCATAGCGAACAGCTTCTCTTAGGAATGCTTTTAATCACTGGATACGCCGAGTAAGACGACAATCATCACGAGCAAGGAACGCCGATACCACGCGCGTGGGACGCCGGCCGGGGTACCCCATGTGGGATATGCAAGCGTGGGATCTTATTAGCAAAGGAAGGGTGCTAGATATTAAGGCACAAAAGGGTGAATCACTTACCAATTCCCTTAGGGCACACCACCTATTCTACTTTCGTCCGGTACCGTGGTGTTACTTTAATGCAGTTCGGCCTAAGAATTACTTATTGAAGCCATCCGATGATTAATTCAGTCGGTTTCTACTCCAAGACATCTGATACCAATTGAAAAAGTACACCAGTTCCGCCGAGCAATTCTCGAAGGGAACATACTTACACCGACTTCGACTGTGCATATGCCATTTCAGGGACAAAATAAGTCTAATGGAAATGGAGTCGGATGCTTCTACGATAAATTGTAAAAGTTACATGAGCGGAGTTCCTTGACTTAAGCTTCTAAAATAATAATTTCAAAAAGTAGAGGCTATGAAATGAATCTGATGGGGAGCCGAAAGCTCTTAGCAAATTCTTCGTTTTAGCAAAATAAAAGCTCAGAAAGAAAAAAAGATCCGAATGGGTTTCACTGAAGTTTCATAGAATAATTCCAGAGTATTATCATTTGTAAAATTAAACGGAATAATAAACTTTAAAAAGGGAATGGGGGGGACGGCAGAGATATGCCGTTGACTTGGGAGGCTTTATCAGATTCTCGTCGTAATTTGCGCGTACGCTAGCGAGCGCTACGTAATCGCATACCGCCCAGACCGGTTGAACATCAACAGCGTAGCTCTGGGTGTAGCAAACACATAGACAACCGCATGTATACTGACCGTACCCCCTCACAAACCATGCACTGAGCATGATGTTCGCAGAAAAAAAAGGAGTAGGTGAGATTGAGGAAAACTCGCAGAGAAACAGGACGTCACAGGCACACTACATGTGAGCTCCATGTGCTCGGCTGATAGTCCAGAGGCCAGCTTCTTGTCGAGTAACTAACTGATTGACTGCTTCCAGATGTTAAGGTGAACGTGTTCTTACACTCTATGTCCTAAAAACCAGTCTCAAAGTTCTGTCAGTATTACACTATGAACAGAATTAGTATAAAGATAAAGGCGTCCAGCGCCTTCGGCTGTGCGCCAGTAGGACAGGAAATTCGCTCCGCGGCGTTCAGTGAGTTTGCGCGAGCTATGCGCGCCGTGCTCAATGGATCCTAAAGCGATGGCGGCTTCCAACGCCTAATGTGGGGCGTAATCGCTTCAGAACTTAGCTAATGAGGCACCCCTAGCTCGCACCCATCGCGTCGCGTGCTAAACGCGGCTACGGGATTTTCGTCTTAATGGCACACACATAGTTTTGTCCAATCCCTCAAGATTGAGCCATACATCCCTCTTCAACATGAATTTGCGTCTAAGATACCTACCAAGCATGCTTGTCGAAAAGAAATAAATCTTAGTTTATTCAACTGGGTTTCGATTCTAGCAATACAGCTCTGTAGAAAGCAACTTTCGTTGCTGCTGTGGGTAGATGGATAGTAGTTAGAAACTTGTTGAGTGGTTTCGGCACAATCCACTGCTTCTTGGGTTGTATTTCAGGTTAGTTGGAAGTGTCGCACTTGCTAAGCGCCGACTGCTCAATCCTCGTCGCACCATGGTTCAGTTGGTTTATGTACCATTTGAGACAAACCAATACCTTCAGTCATCAGCAATGGGTGTGAGTCCACCTCTCCTCGATGGATATTTTGGGAAGGGGAGGAGGAGGGGGCGGGGGAGCGAGGGGAGAGGTGAGCGAGTTTTCTGAAAAAGTACTCTCAACGCAATGCTTAGTCATGAAAGCCATCTTTCCTTAGTTCCAAGTTATCGAAAACGGTAGAATGGTGCGGAGAATTAGCGCATAGCATTTGGTGATACGGTACTTAATCAAGTAGGCGCAGGCGTCAGAATTGATGCACTAGTTACTCAGTTCGGTCACGATTGATCGCAGGTGGTGCACCGAGCCAAAACGAATATGCAAAAGTTTTAATGAATCAAGAATACTTATAAGCCACACGGAATTTTACGCTGAGCCTCGCTTTGAAGGAACCGGAAGGGGTCCGAAACAAGAGGAAGATGCAACGAAATGAGCATTTTGTAACGAACAAAGGTTAGAAGCGATAATAGGCGAAAAAACCCGGATTCAAAAGCGCGACGCTGTGGTGTGTGTTCGCATCACATTCGCATCAACACACTGACTTTCTGAGTTGTCCGCTGTAGAAGACGGGCCGCGGGCCAACTTTAGTTGTAGCACCTGATTCTTAGCGCAGTGGAGTGGCCATTCCCAACTACATCAACATTCATGTAAGTGTATCTAGAAACAACATGCGAAAGAACAAAGGAAAAAGTAAAAAGGAAAAAACAATTTTATAATAGAACATCTCCTTTTGGCACCATGCCAAGGCGTCAAATTGGCGAGTTTGTGCAATGGCGACCACTTAAACTCGTCCGAACTACGTCTGTTCTACCGTAGGCCAAAATTACCCCCTTCCGGTGTCTTTAAGAGTTCGTTTAGCAACTTTCTATTCGGAGATGGGTCAGTCATTACATTTCATTTCATACCTGCGCAGCATCTTGTAGTGATTATGGTGTTCCGTTCTGATTTTAAATCTTTGTCAAGTCGTAGTTCACACAGTGTCAAATGGACGGTGGCTCGAAGATAACGCGACGATCACATATTAATGCCAACCGATGGATTTACTTCAATAAAATGCCGTAAAAATGTCAATTCGCAACGGCGGTTAGCAAGCGATATAAGGCGAATGACTTTTCTTGGAGGAAGACTTGCGCTGCTCTTGTAAGCCATCGTACTCTAATCCAAGTCTGTTCAAACGTTTTCGCTCGTAAATTCTGATGGCTTCAGTCGACAACGAAGCGCGCGGAAACGAGCAGCCATACAAGTCCGACCATCGTTTCACATCAGCAAGTTATGACGGCAATCCAGAAGAGAGCATGTCTTCAATAGGATGCGGATGAATTGGCGCAGCCACACAGCAGTCGAAAGGAAAGGTTGTCGGCGGTGTGATGGATGGGAAGAAACTGGTGAAGAAAAGAAGTAGAAATTGGCGAAGAAATAAAAAAAGAAATAGGCGACTTATGGATTCCCACTGCCTTTCACTTAGGATTCCTCATCTGAATATGGGATCCCTTATTAGACGAGGCGATAGCGACCTTTAGTTGTGTATTTACTATGCCATTTGAAGGAATCGTCCACGGAAAATGAGTTTTTGTGTTACCCATATATTTATGTTGTATTTGCCTAATGTTGGCCTCATGCAAAATTTCACGCGAAAAAATGTGAATCTGGCTGAGATACAGCACCACAAAGTGCGGTCCCAGTGGGCGGGGCCTCCGTGTAAAAGCCTCGTCCCGTCATCCGCCGCCGTTCTGAACGGAGAGTGGGACTGTTTACGTAACCTTCTGTTTCTACAATGCGTCTCCGACCACGGCGGACGCGGTACGAGGCTTTTACACGGGGGCCCCGCCCACTGGGACCGCACTTTGTGGTGCTGTATCTCAGCCAGATTCACATTTTTCGCGTGAAATTTTGCATGAGGCCAACATTAGGCAAGTACAACATAAATATATGGGTAACACAAAAACTCATTTTCCGTGGACGATTCCTTTAACATTTATTCTACTAAAAGCGTAAGCGGTATTTATTTATTTATTTCGTTACGTCTCTAGACGCGCTATTACCTGAAACAATGTCGTTAGTGCAAACAAACAGAATAATATTAGGAAGAAAAGAAGAAAACTCAACGATACTCAAGCCAATGCTTAGGCTAATTACTAGCAGCTGATAGGATTTAGACCTGAATTATCTGATACGGTGTGCAACAATTGGAACTAATCAAATTAATGACTGAAGGGAGGAATTGATAACCCTCCCTTTTGAACTGGGAGGTACCCAGTGGAGATTACTTAGTTGATAATAAGGAATGCGGTAGTCCATGTAGTACGATAGAAGTGTTGTTTGGTATGGACTATAGGAGAAAGTTCTTTGAAAGTACTGCCCCTCCTGCCTTGAAAGCTGTAATGCGTGACTTTGACAAGAGCCGCATCGGCCGGCTATGATGCTACGAGCGCATTTAAATATAGGTGAACCTCCTAATTTTTAAAAGCGCAATCGTATAAATGCATAATAAGATAGCAACACGAAATGACTGAATCATAGAGCGTAAGTGTAAAGAATAATATAACGTAAGTAACAAATAATAAGTTTATATAGGCTGGTAATAAGAGCTACCAAGGACGACGGGCAACAAGTGGAAAGCAGCAGAGTACATAGAGAAGAACAGATTCCAGAGAGAAAGTCCTGCCGGATGTAAAGTATGCGTTGGAGGACGGCACGCACATTGCAAACACATAATGGATAACTATGGCACTGCTGGGACTGAGTCGGCTTCGAACCAAATGCTTCAAGATGCTTTTGCTTGTATAAGATGATTCCGGCAGAGAAGCCCGATGGCGCAAACTTCTGGAAAGCTACAAGGTGGCCATAACTAGAAGGCGTATGCTTTCGCATTAACTTTCTCACATAAATCGAGTCAAGCATTACAAGTCCACGATGGCAGCATATTCAAGGTTTATCCTCATGGTGTACTCACGAGGTAAGCCAGTTATAAGAGGACGCTGGAAATCGTAAGGTGCGCCGCATCAAGTATGGTATCCGGTTTGGCAAGACTTATACACAGCAGGAAGGGGTGCACAACAACTAAATGGTCGCTATCTGATGGCTCTTATACTGCAGACTTCACTGAGCAGAAAAATCCTCATGCGTTTCTTTTCGAATGGGTGTAAGGGGTAGTTTGGAAATTTGGGCTATGCAAAGAAACATTCAGCTTTTATTGTAAGTGCATGCCAGAACCAACCAAAATGAGACATAGACAAAGGTAGTAGAGACCCCATGCAAGCGAAAAGTACAAATGGAATCTTCCAGCGAAACTAGGTACTTGCCCATGGACGAAAGTCAACTATGGCTCATTTGCGTGGGTAACCAACGGAGGATCAATAGCCTCTAAACTGAACAGACTTCAATTCACCCCACTTCTATGTATGAGGCTACTCGGAAGGGAGTTCATAAAGTCAAAAAATTACCGATTCACCCTTTAACGTCGGGAACGGTTCAGATCAGTACCCCTGCAAAGCGCGGTCTTTTCTGTGATCCAAAAGGCGAACATCTTGAATAGTACAGTGCTATTCACAAAGTTTTGGTTCATAGCAAAAAAACACAACGTTCAGTAGACATTTTTGAAAATATGACGTTTTGCGCTCCCCATGACTTTTCAGCCACCCTGTAGTTTCGGAGAGTCGTCAACTGCAGATACACTGCACTTGCAACACCATGGGCTCGAAATACAGGATGATTGCTTACTTGAATTTCTTGCTAATATTTCCAAAAAACGAAAATATCAACCATAAGTCACGTACGATGTTTAAATAAGAAAAAAGCGCTCGATGGGAGGTAGCTTTGGAAAACTCGTCCACTTCTTAGCTCCTCCCACTTGTCCGTCTATCAATTTCCAATCCAACTTTCATCGTAGTGTTCCAATCCTTGGTCTGTCAAAAAACCAAAACCACGTTGTCAGTCTCCTCACAATGAGCCGAACGTTACGGTGAACCTAATAAAAAATTGCGAAAAATCAAAATTGGCTCCTCACTGGACGAGGAGGTACTTACTAGAGGTGAACGGGTTTTCGATTTCCTATTTTATGTTTCGTTTTCTTAAAAAAACTATCAAGTTATTGATTCCCCAGTTACCGAGATACGATCAAAGGAATATGATAGCGAAAAGGTAGCATAAAGCAATCGCAAGTCCCCCCACCGGCTGTAATCTGGGCCCACATGCAATCGTTTCATAATGCATGGGCTTGTAATGTCGCGATAGACGTTCATTTGAGATTTTGTCTGAATAACACGGACAACTGTTCGGAATTTGAAAGAAAAATTGCTGCCCCGTCTATTGCCGTCCGATTAAATCACGCGCTCGGTCACGCTGAAGTGCATCCGCTATCTAGGTCTCGGAATATGGGGGATACCCAAGAAAAGGGCTTTGTAGCTGCAGCGCTTTATTTTACTAGATGGCAAAGAACACCACTGGTAAATTGAAAGTGCCTTCCCGTCACGACTTCGCTTCAAATGAAACCGACTGCAACCTGTCAACTTCAAAAATAAACTTTTCAGAGAGATTATGTCTCAGAGTGTCGATAACATGAGTGGAATGACCACAGCACAAAACTGATGACCCGTTAGGTTTCAATTCCTATTGTTTAAAAAAAAAATGATTTTTCCTCTCGTATCGGTCACGTATAAACTTTAAGTGAATCATAACCACTATGTGCATTACATGGTGCGATAGAAGCAGAAGAAAACAAGGCCGAATTAAAGAAAAAAATAGAATTGTTCAAGAATAAGAAGGAACTTGTGAATGGGATGGACAGTACCGGAACATAATACATACGAGCAAGATTAATTTGCAGTCGATTGGCGGCGCACATACAATAGATCAGGTGAGAATAATGACTCGACGACAATGACGACGGAACAACAATTAAAGCCAAGGGTGGAGAGGCCGACCACAATCACGGATGCTCGGCTCCAGTTGCACCAGCCCACAGACAGCCCAGCAACCCACACCTCCCCGTGCAACAGGTGCATCCGCCCGCGACGTTGACGGACTGCTTAGCGCTGAATTGATTTTCTCACAAAGCTAACTAAGATGTTATCATTCGTGCCGTCACAATTACAACAAAACCTCGCGCGCGGGAACTCCAAAAGGGCAGAGTCGCTCTCTTGAAACTTTAATTGTTGTGTCTGCTACCAAAAGATCGGGAGGTTGTGACTCGAGCTAGAAACTAGCAAGCTATGTAAGGCATAAAAATTGGAAACTCCGTGGATATAGCTTGCTTCCACGGTAGCTTCTTGGGCATCCGCTTCCATGACTATTTATGCGGAATCGGATCCTGGAAATGATCGTAGAGTAGCCGATGAGAGCGTAACGTTGAGCGCGAATGTGTGGGACAGGTGGTCAGGCGGTATGTGAACACCTGCAAGCGGAGATCATTCATTAGCTCACCAAGGCACATTCACCATCCACCAGCTACAGCGAAAAACAAAAGCAGAACGGACCTTGCAGGAGTTTTCGAAGCCTTGCGCTACTCAAGTTCCGTAGCCCGCTTAAAATTGTGAGAACCTTAGCGCATGTTCAGAAGTCTGAGTGACAATTAGTTGAAGAAAGTTGAAATTAGCTCCGACTTCCTATTAGTTACCGTCACCTGGCCCGCTTGCCCTCCCTCTTCCCTTCTCCAAACCCTACAATTATGCACATTGACTTTGACTATTATTTTCTTCACAATCTCATGCGCCACCCTCTTCACAACTGGTTTCCTTCTATATGCACTTCACGGAAACCTGTCCGTTATGTAGCCTGATCAACGCTCAGACGATTTAGCCTGTGGCAAATGTCGGATCGTGAAAAAGTCGCAATGGCTCATTCAACGACGACGCTTATGCGAAATTGCTTAATGCACCCAGGAACAGCCAACCAAATGAGCCGAACATTACGACCGTGAAATGACGGCACACACTCGGGGGTCAAGAACTGAAGCGGAAAACTCGAACAAAACGAAAAAACAGATCTTGAGGAGAAACCGGGAAGCATCGAAATGCATAGACCAATGTTAAAATTTACACAATCTATTTTTTTACTCACAACTGTTTACACACCTTCAGAAAATAATTACATACTGGCCTTCAGATTGCGTACTACATGCCCATGACAAGGATAAATCAGTTAAAAGGAAATCACTGAAGACCTCGCACTCTTCGGGCCCCTATGCGGGTTTTGCCCCATGGAATCGACCCCAAGGGTTCTTCTTCCAGAGGTCGGGGTTGAAACAGTAATCTATACGGTAGATCAGTTCTTTGGACGGCGCACCCACCGGAACCTAGAGCATCTCCCCCCAGGGTTGCCTCAGGAAAGTGATCCTATGACTTCCAATAATTCAAACCTCTCTTCTACCAGTACAGGACGGCAGGATCTGTGGTCTACAGTCTTGAGCGTTTGTCAGTGAATGTCCAGACCAGGGAAAATAAAATTAATACCAGTCCCGGTTGGAAGCTAAGCATTCGAACCACTACAAAATTTCACGATAGTTTCAAAGTGAAAGGTTGAAAATAGGATATAATCGCAATTACAATCAACAAGAATGCTCAAACGCATCCACTATTCATTGCAGGTAGCCATATCCGTTTGGTTTGTTGTTTACGATCGCCACACCCAATACAATAATAATGTTGTTGTTGACAGTAGTAATCACCGCTGGATAACAGCCCCTAATGCTGATGATAATCCGAGAGCGATAAAGAAGCTCTACAAGCCCAATAACACTAAAGTTTTACAGAAGGATATGGACCTCTGGAAAAACGCAGCCTCGGAGACTCACCAATGTGTAGGATGAAACGCATTCAAATGAACTCACTATTTCGGATAGATGTCAAATACGTGGCGCAACTTGGAGATAATGAGAAGCGCCGGTCATTTGATCTATTAAACCTCTCCAAACACTCGTAAGAGTGAAGGCATAAGGGCTAGATCTGCGATAGTGGGAAGGCAGTGGAACGAAGCGTCAAAAACCTTAGCAACGGGACCTTCTTCTCCGTTGCTTCTAGTTACAAACGCGTTTTCTCTCTGGCTACATCGTGAGCGCCGCCGCAGGGCATATTAAGAAGTTTATTTGTGGTGCACATGTCTTCCTGACTCATGTATACCCAAATTGTGCGAGTCCTTGAGTTGAGTTGTGGGACTATTTGGGACTATTTGAACACCAACGGGTGCAGCACAACTGGGTTCTGCCTACAATGTATTGCTTGCTCATAGCTGCACATCGATCGTGCGGTAGGTGGATAGGCGGGAAGGCAATTAGAAAAAAATCCACCAAAAACACTTGAATTGAATTCGGGCCCTTCATAACCACTATGTACTGCACGATGTGCGCCCTCGGGTGTAATCGTAAGGACAGAAACGTCACGTGGCCGTGTTCGGCACGCGATGGGATGGTGCGAGCTATGCGCGCCGTATTGGTTGAGTCCTGAACGATTACGCATATAATGAGGCGTAGAGCACTGTCATCGCTTCAGGACCCATCCAATACGGCGCGCATAGCTGGCACCATCCCGTCGCGTGCCGAACACGGCCACGCGACGTTTCTGTCCTAACGATATACACCCGTGCGCCCTCAACGGAAAGGCAAGTCAATCATCATGTTGAGAGGGAGCAACGGTCTGACCTCCGATGTCTTCATAATAACACCAGTTCATCGCAATTTTTTTTTTGAAATTATGAGACGACACGGAAGGAAGGTCATCCTTACTTTTGCATATTTCCGACTGACCTTACAGCGACCGAGAGCGTGAGCTCAACCAGTAGTTTAGCACTACTTAATGATGGCTGACGGTACAACTGGATAGTGTTGGCCTCTTCACCTCAAATTCCTGTTTTCCTTCGAAATTCGATTCCTGTCGTTCAGGCAAATGCCGGAGAGCTTCCATTTGGTTTTCGATTCATTTTGAATTAGGCTGAGAGATCTGCAGCAGAGAGAGCCATAATTTACTTGAGCGAGCGGTAAAAAGTGACTAATAATCGACGACAGTGACGATGGAGGCCTTAGCGCCTGCAGAAAATGATATAGTAGCAAACAAAGGACGGGTCGAATTTTCTTGGTGGGCTCCATCGGGAGAACACTCCCCACACACAACAGCTATCCAGGGAGCTAGTCTGAGGAATACCCTTCCAACGCTGACAATCACAAATTGGGAAAAAACGCAAAACAGTTTGTGTGAAGTGACGGATAAGGCAAGCGAATGCGGAGAACCACAACACTAGTGTAGCTCTAAACAGAGCTCTGAGTTGCCCACCTGCTCCTCAGATTATCTGATCTACACAAATAGTAGAGGTGTGAAATCACTGGGGTGAGTGTCATTAGGACAGAAATCGCGGCGTCCACCAGCTGACGCGACGCTTGCGAGTTAGGGACACAGAATTAGTTGGGTCCTGAAACTACGCCTTATTCCAGGCGTAATCGCTACAGAACCCAGCCAATACGGCCCTGAGAAAGATTTGGGATGGAATGTATGGAAAAAGCAGCGTGTCAAGGGCGGTTGAGTGATAGAGAGATTTTGAGCTTGTATCCTTGTTGGGGCAGAGAAACTTATGATATGACTGCTGTGTCTTGTTACATAAGATGTGAGTAAAGTTGTGAATATGTTGATTTTTCATTCACTCTATTGACGCCAACAAAATATTGCAATACATTGGCGCCCATAAATTTGGGACACCCTGTAGGACAATGGAGAAAAAATGGAAGGAAATAGCCAATGACCCGGGAAATAGGACCTCCTTCTTTTGTTGATCCTCAACGCGGACGACCTTTCCGGCGAGAGGCGGATACTCCAAACGATATCTCCATGCTGTCGTAATTCCGAACACTTCTTTGTGCTTATTTGGCATGCTGCCAAGTAAACACAAGGGGACGTTTGGAAATACGACAACATCACTTTCCTGGGGTGAGCTTTAGGCTAAAACTGCGAATGAGCGCTGCGATACCCTCGATCTCACCGCATATCCTTGGCCGCTCTCATCGTAGCCAACCAGGAGTCACGTCGCTTGGAGGCGGTGTCGATCATCCGAAGACGGCAGCTCTCATCCGCTGCGCCGTTTCTACGCTCGGAGGCGCACTTTTTATCGGGATTCCGCCACAGATAGCCTTCTTATTGTTAGACCAACAGTTTCCATGTAAGTAACTTCCTTCATGGATTTCTCAATAACCACATTACCCCTAATGCTGTCTTTAAGTTCGCCATTATAGGAGGTTTCTCCTCCTGATGACCACGAAAACAGAGAAGGAGGCTCTCTGGGCTTATAGGGGGACAGTCCACGAGTACTCGCCTCGGGGATCACTCACGCACGAACAAACATTCGAAAGGAAAGTGATCGACAATACATAAGGGGTTTTTGAATACCACTTATTCAAATTGGGCAGGTTTAAACAAACCCACCTGAGCATGCGACAATGCAAAGGAACTGCAAGAATCACTGGTTTTGCACCTTCTAGGTACAGTGATTAACTCATACTTGTGGTATGCGCTAAATTTGCTTTTGCTATTTTCCTATTTTTTAATGGACCGCTTCCTGGAACATTAGCTAAGTGTGTATCACAAGCCAACTTGGCTATCAAGCCTCCTATAAGTTTGCCTCAGAGGTGAGAGGTTCACGTACCATGATGTCCTATCCTGGACACACGCGATGCTGAGAAATATATGCTATGCTGAGAAATACATATATTTATTTATTGATGGACATGCCGTATTGCATGTGTTCAGAACAGGAAACACATACAGAAATGAAATGCCTCAAGAAACGAAGTGGTAACAACAACAAACGGTTTCCAAACCATAAAATTACGTAAATTTCTCGGTTATTTTCTTGAAATGATCACACTTCATTGGCTCAACATTCGATCGCTAGGAACAAGTGAATTTGGTGCGGATCCTATCTGAGAAAAACCTTGACCTGACACAGTTGTGGTCGAAATTTTCGCTGATGCTCCCCTTGTATTGGACTTTACGACTACGAAAAATTCGGAAATGTCCAAATGGACCATACCATGAGAGTTTTTACACGCCGTCAAAAGGTCAAACCTCTTTCTCCTATTAGCTAAAGATTTCATCCTATGCAAATATCTTGTTTCTTTCAATTGCATTTGGCATGTCATTGTAATCGGCATGGAGACGGCGAAGCATTAGCTTACGGTTAAAGTCATTCTGCACCCCCCTGAGGGCGAAAATATCCTTCTCCTAGTAAGGAGAGTAAACTGAAGAAACACACTCTAACAAGGGCGATAGGGCGACGCATGTTTCATACGCTTGCAACAGAATGACGGGTTTGTCGTACGGAGAACAATATAAATATTGAGTGTTCTACGGAGACCTATATCTACTAGGGATTTATAGTCGCCAAAGAATTCAAGACTCTATCATAGAGAAACCCAAGATCTCGCAGTTCAGACGCAACATGAGATTCCCATCTCCAAAATGATATTGTGGGTGCCGAATTCGTTTATCTATGCACATCATTTGTGTTTTATCAGTAGAAAACGAAAGGTTGTTACCTTCAGCCCATTCCAATACTAAATTAATGACTGTTTGAAGATTCGAATCAGCATCAACTTCTTGCATCACCTTGTGGATCTTGACATCATCTTCATAAATATTGCTCCAAAACAAGACCCCTAATGATGAATCGAAGATCTGTAGTGTAAATGATGGATAAAATAATTGAGTCCACCCCCCCCCCCCCCCTCGAGGTGCACCACTTTTCACCAGGCGATTTGAGGAGCATGAGTTACCTGCGCGTAGTTGGAAAGTTCAATCACATAAGAATCTTGATCCATTCCTAGTTAATGGATAGAGTGTAGACTAGTGAGTGAATGTTGACGAATAAGCCAGTGCTTCATCTAATCGCTACACTATTTACAAGTAACACCTCTCGTCTGGTTTGGTTTGAATATGGTAGAATGGGTGAGGCTACTTACGCCAGAAAACCGTGTGGCCGCCCGCTGCGAACGGCGCAGGGCATGGCAGCCTTCAAGCGAGGCAGTGTGGCAAGAGTGGAGGAGGCAGTGTGGCATGGGAGAAAGCGCAGAGTGACGCAGCCACGCTCTAGCGGGCTCCCAAGGTCGATCGATTCGCAAGACGTTCTGGTGGCGCCGCGAGTGCGACGTCGCTGAAGCGATTTTCTGGCGTAAATAGCCCCACCCTGGTAGAAT
This sequence comes from Trichostrongylus colubriformis, assembly GCA_963978905.1. Taxonomy (NCBI): domain Eukaryota; kingdom Metazoa; phylum Nematoda; class Chromadorea; order Rhabditida; family Trichostrongylidae; genus Trichostrongylus; species Trichostrongylus colubriformis. Next base: position 26,305,349 of record OZ022260.1, read on the forward strand.
ACTTGCTTCGGCTAAGATAGACAGCGTTTCTCATACATTGTGGATGCAACAGCCAACAACCACTGTGCCTCCGAATACTAATTCAGAACGTAGGAACATGATGAAGGAATTTCAGAAAAAACAAAATAGAAAGAAAGGAAAGAGGATAAGAGGAAATCTCTCGAATTATGCACTCTTGTTCTAATACAGTTAGTGCCGTAAGAATGAGAAAAAACGCGCGAAAACGTGTTATTGCGTTTTTTACCGTTTTTTTTTGTTCGCTATGAACCAGTTATTGATTGATTTTTCAGTCGAAGTTGTGTTAATTTCGCGATCAACTCGTCGTGCTCTACAAGATAGTGCTACATTTCTCTGGTTTTCTTCAATTCCTTATTAACATTCCTTTCTCACATTCTCAAAAGCTTGAAAGACAATTTCTCTGAAACCTGACAAGCCAGCAATCAATATGTGACCCTCTAAAGCATTTCCGTGTATATTCTGCCAAAAAAGACTAACTTTTATCCCTTTCCAGATTTTTGAATGGCATGAGCACCATTCGATTCCCAGGGAAAATGCCGTCGAATAATGTGTAAAACTGTTGGTGGTGGAAACCAGGTTACTTCTCTCCCAAAGACTTGAGATGTCGATCGATAGAAATGGGTACAATGACAAAGTATCACCGCGGAGATCTTATATCATTCGATAGCATTTTTACTATAGATTTAGACGGTTTCCATTTCATTCAAGAATCTGCGTTGGAAAAGAAGGCATAAAAGATATTCTTTTCTACAGAGAACACATGAAGGTGCTACCGAGAGTCACGCCAAGGAGCAAGGGTTCATCCGAAATGACGCGAACCTCAATATTCCTACACATCTGTGAGCTCAGGCGGGGACGGACTGTCGGAAATTTCATCGCTATCAAGTTTAGGAAAAGAAAAAGTTGCAGCAACATCTTGTAGAGGTCGACGAGCTGATTCCGAAAATGTATACACCTTTAATGAGAATTCAAAGATTGATCTACTTATAGCGAAAAACTATAGAAAGAAGAGTCTTTGCGTGAATTCTAACACTCTCATGGCAGTAAATGTACCCCATCGGTTTTTTACGATCATCCATGGTTTTTCAGGTCTAAAAGGAGAAAACTTGTACGATGAAGGAGGAAAGGCCGTGTGCATGGACTCAGCCTTGGCGATACTCACATGTAATGTTAGTCCATTGCTGAGGTAGAGTAGTGTTCGTGTCAGTAAATCATCGGCCGTCGAATGAAAAGTAATATAATAGACCACAAGTCGAAGACAACCACTCACAGCACGCAATTTCTGGTTCCTCCGGTTCCCGGTAATTGAACCTGAGCATTCTTAGATCCAACTTGGGTCAATTGAAGTGAGGAGAAACGCAAAATTTTCACCGACGTCTAGGCTCATTTCTTTTCTTAGGATTGGGCTAAAGCAGATAAGACGCCAAGGGAGGGAAGGAGCTTCGACGTCGGTGAAAATTTTGCGTTTCCCCTTACTTTAATTGACCTTTTATCTCGAATCATAGAGGAATTAGTAGGAAACGAACATTAGATAACATTAAAATGTATGAGCAAGCTGTAACTTGAGCAGGTAAGTTGACAAGGGAAACACAAGGGAACGGGAACACGAATTCAATGCTGAACGTCAAAGCAAACATCATAAGTATGAGCCTGTCCCAGCTGGACAGAGGACAAACACGCAGGTGGCCACATTACGCAGCCAGTTACTATGCTCGATTGTGGAACACCACAGGGGTTTATGTCGGATGGCGAGGTCACGATGCTTAGGCCTGCACTACTCGCCAGACGAGTAGGGGGACTTTTGTACAGTATGCTCCTTAGCACCTTTGCCTCGCTCCTCCCTAGCACCGCCCCCCACCTTAGCATGCGGGCTGACCTCGCTTAATTGACTGCTCTGCCTGCTGACTTCTTGTCGACAATGATTGTTACGATCAAGTATTACAACAACATGAAATAATTAGGAAGTCAAAGGTCGAATTAGTTACAAACTGGGACATTGTCTTGAAAATTGATATCGCGTCGCAGCAAAGCTGGGACACTGAGTATTCAAAGTGATATAAGGGGTGGTCAGGGGACATCGATGGTGAGGGAAAAGAGGTGATAGAAACTGATAAGGGCTGGTAAGGAGCCTCGAAAGGCGAATGGCGGAAAATTCATATCTCGCGTCGCAGCAAAGCTAGGACTCTAAATTTTCAAAGTGATATGGGGGGTGGTAAGGGAACATCAATGGTGAGGGAAAGGAAGTGATAGCAACTGATCAGGGCATCACAATTCACTGTGGATCCGATAGCGGAAATTGAGCCCAAATAATAGGAAACCTTTTTGTTTAATTGTTTTGCATTTCCAGATACCTGCTACTGCGACACGAGATATGAATTTCCCGCCATTCGACTTTCGAGGCTCCTTATCAGCCCTATCGGTTGCTATCACTTCCTTTCCCTCACCATCAATGTCCCCTTACCACCCCTTACATCACTTTGAATACTCAGAGTCCCAGCTTTGCTGCGACGCGAGATATCAATTTTCAAGAAAATGTCCCAGTTTATAACTATTTCAAGAAAATGTCCCAGTTTGTAACTAATTCGACCATTTGACTTCCTAATTACATACTTCACATTATTGTTATTCTTGATTGAAAACAATCATTGTGGACAAGAAGTCAGCAGGCAGAGCAGTCAATTAAGCGAGGTCAGCCCGCATGCCAAGGTGGGGGGGGGGGTGTAAGGAGGTGGGAGGCAAAGGTGCTAAGGAGCATTCTGTACAAAGGTCATCCACCCAAATATATTACGGGTGTAATTCCATGAAAGTAGCTGCAGTTCCTTGCTGCTATTTCCTCAGCAGTTAACCTACAAGTAGAAAATCAGGAAACTATAAGGAACTGTGGTAGTTGCGGGCCTCGGATGTGTCAATTACGGGACAAACGCCTCAGTGGCAATGTGACCGCACCACTCGACCGTCTCCCCACCAGTCACCATTGAGAAATTTCCCCTAGGCCAGCTGGCGTTCATCAGGAAAATCGAATGAGTGGCCTGGAAACGATCCAGAACGAATACTGCTCTTTCCTTGAATCATGGTTGAGGGTTTGAAAGTACGACCACCTTCACGACGATCCTCCGAAAAGCCGGCCCTCCATCCCTTCACTGACAGCGTTTTCGGTGTACTAAAATGTTCTTCCTAAAATGTCGTCAGTCGGATATCATAGTTATGCCACCCACTGCAAAGTTATGACGATTGACGACGTTTTCAGAAATTACCTCATCGCAGAAATCCCTTCAAAGGAGGTGTGGTCTAAGGTGTATCATCGAACCCACAGGATTCAAACCTCAAAACAAAAGAAGTTCTTCGAGAGATCTACGCAGCTTATAGGTCACCTCAATAAACAGCGGAATGCTCGTGTAGTCGTCATAGATTTTATTCAGGAATCGGAGAAAGGTCATCTATTTCTATACAATTTACACAAATCATAGAAGAATCGTCAGCAAGACAGTACTACGGTGAAACACCTAGCCTGGATGCAAAATATAGATTTCTAGTATATAGATTTTTCACAGTCGAAACCATAGTAGTCTCGCTACCTTATATGATACATGGAATGAGTGAATCACAAGCAGGTCACGGGATCTCAGATAACTATTCATGAAAACTCTTAACTACAACGATAGAAAATGAGGAAGATGTAGATAAAAAAGCCGAAATAACTAGAAAAGAGTTGGAGGCCCACATATTTCTGCTCCATCAGAGGAAACCTCTGCAGTACAAAAAGTCAAAACGTTTGTTGACTGAACAGTCAAGAATGTCACAAGGTTCCCTGCTGCGTTTCTTACAGGATCGGAATATAGTTATCGATCTTAGTGCGGTGTCGCTGAGAGATGCACTCCGCAATCCAGATGATATTACGCATCTCTTGCTCTTTCAACTTGATGAAAGCATAGAATGCGCCAAAGTGGAATTGGTGTAGATAGGACTGCACGTTCAGTTTCACCTAGAAATCCGACAAAATCAATAAACAGACTAAAGAAGGTAACTAAGATATGCACAGCTAACCGAAAATGATCTAATTATGAAGTTCCGCCAAAAACTTAGTAAATCATTTGTCTGTCAAGAACGGAAGTTTTTGGCTTTGAGGATGGAAGGACTACCCAAATACATACAGCACATGCAATCGAATACCAAACAAAAAATTCCACCGAAAAGCTGAAATACGTACCTCATGTTCGAAAAATTTGTCCTCAAGTGTCTTCTCAGAAGAAGAATTGCCACTGCCTTCGAACAAAGGCTTGTAGTCAGCATAGAATTCACACACTTGTTTAACTTGATCATAGTCATCCGCCCGAGCAAGACCAGAAAGCCCTGAATTCAAAAATCAGGAAATGTGATTTTGAAAATGCAACAGTTTTCGTGCTTACCTTCCGGGTACAATTTACCACATCTGGGATACAGTTTTTCACGATCATCTTTGCTCAGTTCTGTGTCAAAAGAGTTGATTGTGATAATGATGGATCTGCGATCCGCTTCGAACTAAACTGTAAGAGCTTGACCACAAATGTTACTTCAAACAGCTTGGAAGACGATGAGTCTCAAAAAATTTGAAGTCAAACTTACAGCAAGAATTTCGCACATGACTTCAGCAGTGGTGCCTCCCAATTTCTTGCAGAATTTGTAGAAATCCTCTATATATGCCTTGTATAGCGTATTTCTGATGAGTTCCACGTTCATCTCATCGAGATCTTGCTCGTTAATGCAGTCAACAAAGTAGTTGGCTGAAAGTTAATGGGTATGAAACCAGATGGGTGCTGTTGGAGACAGTAGTAATTGAAAAAAATGAGCCGTGCGACAACAAACAAAACAGTTAGTGAAAACCCGAATATCCCCGTGAAAAGTCGGCATTGGTACCGCTTCCATGTGGAGTATGTATGTATAGAAGGGCGTCAGCTTCTGTGGTTTTATATCGAGGTTGTCTCTAACAAGGACGACGGAGAAGATATGTAGAATGACTGCACGGCAACTTATGATACAATTAATTTTAATGAGCAGGAAACCTGATTTGCTGGATCTAACTTTAGCATTCGCTCACTTCGTCTCAGAATATGCAGGAATTCCGCATCATGATAGATGACACAATGCAGAGCTATTTGTTGAATGGAAACTAGTGTGATTCGCGGATTTAATTTTGGCACCAATCAACTATTACTTCCCAGACATTAGTGAAAGGTGAAAAAATAACTTCCGCTGAGGCTTTGTCTACACGATATGACATCCGTTTATAGCGAAGAGTGCAACAACTTTTCTCACCAATTTCTATTAAAATTGACATGGGATCATACTGAATACCGATCACGATCATTTTGTTCATGTGCTGTAGTGAAGCCAGTGCAGCTGGGAAACGTTATTTTCCTGATGGGGTTCTTCTCCTAATACTATCCTACAACCAGTTCGCACACTCAAACATATATTTTCGCCTAAGCCTCAGCCGATAAGGGAAGGGTCACTTCCATCCTAAGACTCGGTCAAAAATAGCGGGGGCAGTTTGGTGTCCTATACTGCACTAGCACCGTGTAGTGGCACTGAACGACGTCAGCGCTTCAAACGATGCTATATTCGTGATCAGTACCCCTATAACCTCTATAGGCCAAGTTTCAGTGAATCGAGCTAAAGTGAGTTGTGGCACCGATCTAGAGCAATAACACCAAATTAGCATCAACGCTGAAAACGAATGCTATATACTTGATCAGCACCCCAAGTAACCTCCAAAGACGAAGATAGCAAAATTATTTCTGATTAACTCGCCACCAGAGCAATCCACTATTTAGGATCTAAGGCCAACGAAACCAGGGTTCTTCAGTTCAGAGTACTATGAGACTTTTCACAATGAGTATTCATATCCATAAACTGGAGAAACCTAAAGAAGAGAAAAGAAGCAAACATTGCAAACAGACGTGAAACTAAGACCGAGACGCATTAGAAGAACTAAAAAATTCTGAAAAAGTGAATAAAACTCATGTGTAAGGTATAGCATGTACCAATTGTAAAATTGAAGAAAAAGAGTGTGAAAATTTTAAAGTCCCTCAAAACAAAGTCTACATTTTTCACTGACCAAGAGGAGTGTCAACGAGCACGGCATTGTACAGCTCAGCAGGAGTAGAGGCAATGTGGATGGCTTCCATTTGTTCGAAAGAACCTTGAATTCATCTTCTTTTATATAAGTATGCCGTACATAGCCATAGATATGGGAAATAATCTATAATGGCCGTAAAGCCGAACAGCCGATGTGGGAAATAATCTAAGAAGGCCGTAAAGCTGAATAGATAAGACGGCCCAATTTACCAAAACAAAAAACACCATCTCGACCTTGACAGACAGCAGACCTAAGTAGACGTGTTCCGAAAATGCTTAGAGCCGCTAACAAAAAGCAAACGAAATGATCCACCGGATGAGGGCGTACTATAACCACTACAAGAATTACATACTAAGCTTGGCGCTTGTGAACCTGTGGCCCACGCATTTCAATCAACAACCTAGCACAACAGGACAATTCTTGGGGGGGGGGCACTACGGACTTGACGTAAGACAAGAAAGAAAGAGTTAGAGGTGGACGATCTACCTGCGCCGAGATGAAAGGCACAGAGTCATAAATTAATAGCAAACTCATATAGATGCTGGCCTAGGACCTGAACATCCTTAAAGATGAAATAGAACAAAAAGAATTCAATGGTTTACCTAGAGGGTGGCACTTGCTGATCAGTTCAGAAATGGGGCGCTGATGTAAGGTACCAGTGATGAGTAGTATAATGTTATCAATCATGTACGAGTACCTAAACAGTTTCGACCATTAGCTACAGATACAACAGGATCAAAATTTTGGAATTATTACACAGCACTTTGCGACCTACGTAATATAATCTAAAAATGTTGCAAGAGGCTCAAGAGCATTGTTCCTCAAGTGAGTGAACTCAGTTACAAGTTTCTCCTTCAGCCGCTCGTCAATCACTTGCACCTGAACAGAATTTTTATTATTGACTCCCGAAACAGTGAAAACTTCGTAAACTTACGGTGATCGCTCCGGGTTCATTTGCGAGAAAGTTACCGTAATCAGTGGACTGTATATGTAACTTGAGGTCTGAAAGGCAAAACAGTGTTCCTTTTCTTTTTGGAAATTCATGGAAATGTAGAGCAGTGTGATGCTGCATGAACACACATCGAACTCCTTCAGACTACACATAACAAACCTTCCAAAGTTTCACACTGAACAAGGTTGGCGTAATCACTCTGGGAAAGCAGTCCTGTTTTGAATCCACGGATGAGGGCTTCCAAATACCCGTGGTCAATGTTGAACATGAACTCACCCATTGTTCGAAAACTGCAAAAGTCAAGATGAAAAACTGCTAATACAGTTGAGGAAGCTCATTTTCGCGCTTTCGCGCCCAGCTTGTTACCATCCTACAGCCATTGCATATTTTTGTCTAGGTTGAAGGGTATACAGTGTTCCCCTTCAACTAAAGTTTAGGAAGAAGAAAGAGAAAGTCAGTGAGTGTAATGACGTAGTACTGTGTATTATGCTTCATGGCAACAATTGCACGCGAATGGCATTGAAACGGCTTCATTATTAGAGCACCTCATACCAATGCAGAAACAACTTCCTAATGCAATGAAGGAGTTTATAATGAGAAAGTGGCCGGAGCAACTTTCCCTAAGCTTAGGCAAAATACATAGTTCCTGACTAACAACGCCATTAATTCAAGGTAAAATGTAAAGTAGACAATATCCCATTCGACATGCGTAGATATTCTATTCAAACGCTTAGTGCAGTAGAAAGGGTTTGTCATACTATTAGGCCTAATCGGTATAGTGAACGCAATACAAAACTGCATATTCCTCCCAAACTTTAGCGAACACTGTAGTGAAACTCCTTCCATTCATTCAACAATGAGACGAATCATGTGTCGCAATCGCCTATCCACAACCATACGACCAACTCTTAATACTAGTAACGTTGGACTACAAGACATACGACATTATAATCACGGATTCACAACACGGAATCTCCTTCCCGAAGGCTTAGGCTAACATAGCAGAGAAAAAAAGCACGAATTTGCTTCATCAGAATAGTTTCTATGCAGAGTTTGACCCCTATTTGGCTCGCGCTACGACTGCTTTGCGTTCTAGCCATAGCGTTAGAGACGATCTACTGACCCCCCTAACTCCAGTAGTACCCTACTGATCAATTACACAGAAAAAAAAAACGAAATTCGCAAGCCACCTAGTACTTACTACTTTGTATCACCCCCTCTCAGCGTCGAATAAAATCAGGAAACGCCAAAATCCAGGAAAGGGACAAAATAGATAATAAGCATTAAGCGGCATCCCAACATTTGCCACACATCCACACAGAGATCACAGCGATCAATAAAACTAAGGCCACCAAACGAGGAGCAACGTGCAGAAAGAGAGCGACGACGAGATTGGCCGCAATGCATCGATCGCTGGTCTCTGTCGGCCTTGATTCAGGGGATGCGGGAGGTTCAAACGGTGGTTACGCCCCCTTCACTACCACCAACCGTGGGAGGCCCGCCGCTGCTCCTCGTGTTTTTGGGAGGATCGACGAGCGCACTGCTCGGATGCACCCGGCATGGACTGCATCGCCCGGGTGTTCACGGTCGGAAACGGCTGCAAAGCGGTCCGTTACGACGACGAGACCACCGTCGAGGTCTGTTTTTGCCGTCATTCTCAGTGCTTACTCGTGTACATCAGCTTTTCTTTTTGAACGCTTCTTTGCTCTTGAAAGCTCTTCAGACGCTGGGAGGGGAGGGAGGGCATTTCTGAATGGTGGCCACTACATGCTTCTGACTTACATTTTAATTACGTATCTTGAAATTTTTAATATATACATGGAAAAGAGGAGACGGTGTTTGCCTGACAATAAGCCAAAGGGGAGAGGAATCTGTGGGATGGGTGGACCATGACTATTACTTCCACAATCCCCTTTTCATGCAGGGAAATTCTCTCACCCAGCTCGAAGCTTCTTTCCTCTGTGGTTTCAAACACATCTCCCTCGCGGTATGCAAAGGCGGACACTTTGACTCCTGGGAAGGCATGCATGTTTTTCTCCTTCTCCTCCCTTTTTATTATTTTTTGGAAATTCATTCAAATATCTTCTTTTGTATTCTTTCCTCTGAAAAGTTTTACTCTCCATGCGTGTGAGACTCCTTCGATTAATCTTCAATTAACCTTCAAGTTGCGTTTGACCCATATCGGCCCTCTATACTGGATCAATTAGCTGTGCAAATTCGACCTGTGCGCAGGAATGGAGAATCAGTAGCAAAGCAGTGATTGTCGTTGAATACGTAGGGTATGTGGGTAAGTTGGGTAAGTGATGAGTAAACGGACGAAAAACCGAAGGCCTGTTGGGTAAGTTTTTGATGACTAATCGGACGAAAAAAGCCATGGCTCATGTCAATCAATTCTTTTGCTCATATCTTGCATTGTGAAGAGAGGTCGTCAGGCTACCACCACTAGAGTGCGATATGTTGGAACAAGGACGACGTGGTCGTCAGCCGAATATTTGCATTCCTCAGCATCTTCCGGACCACAATCTTTAGCAATCGTACAGCTGCGCGTATCACTATTTTCTGATGATATTTATTTCGTTGTCGTTAATGTGGTGTGGTGTTTTTAGCGTGTTTGTGTATCGGTGTACAGAGAGATCAATCAAACAAGTTCGCCATATGTTCAGTATTCTATGTCACCTCTCGGGGGTATTTTCCAGTGTAATTTCTCTCACCCGCATGTGAATGAAGTCAAACAAACGTGATCGGGCTTCAGATGGCTTCTCCAGCTGAACTGTAGCAATTTTGATTGAAATAATCTCGGCTTACTATTACCGCCCAAGTTCACTGAATTGGTGCGAACTTGAGGAATCCAGTCTTCCTCAAAAATATGCTTTAATGGGAGTGTCCCCTTATTTGTCAGATGTCGTACTTCATCTTTTAGGTTGTCCCATAATTTTTGCGATATTTGCCGGTAACTTTTAGAAACTGCTATGGATGAGATCTATGGACAAGGCACCCAGTACAATTGAATAGCTTATTTGGACCCTTCTAACTTGAACTCCTGTGATGAAAATTACCATTTTCGAGAAGGACTTTGAAGAGTGTCATCTGTGCTTTAACTCGAAAAATGAGGCCATGGAAATTACTTCAAATATGTGTCTTATTTCTTTTCTCTCAATTTGAAAATTCACTAATTCAAATCAGCTCAGATTTTAAATATTATCTCAATGAATCAATGTAAAGATAAGAGCAGCAATTCTCTTCAAAATCAGAGCCTTTTTTGGTGGAGAAGTTAGATCTAAAAAGAAAAACGTTCAAGAAATGTTGCCAAAAAATTCCCGTACAAACTAATAATTAAGTATCATTCATGTACTTAATAGTTGCGCTGAAGCAGTAGCAGAGCGTAAAACAATTAAGTCATAAGAGTAATATTAAGAGAATTAAGGGTAATATTTTAGCCTGAGAAAGCGGTACTTTCCCGAAGTCTCATCTAAGGCCGCGTTCATACTTTGCGCACCGGCGTCAGATTGACGCAGGCACCGGCGGCGACGGCGTTGATGCGCAAAGTATGAACGCAGCCTAACCCAGGACAGTGGAACATTTTCATTTGTTTTCTACATTCACTTTTCACTTCTTCCGGGCGCTCATTCAACGTGGGTCATGAGCAACCTGAGGTCCTGAAAGACGCACATCCGCTTGACAGTGCGTTACCGCCTAAGTCACCTGGATCTCCTTACAGTGGCAAAATTGCTTCCAACGAACAACACATGCCATTCCTCTACCCCGAGGTCGCCGCGAATAGTTTTCATCGCATTACATGTTGCATCAGAAGGATCATTAGCTAAAGTTACATCTTAAAATATGTGACCTCCGTGGCGCACCTCCGTGTGTATTAATAAATAAATAAATAAATAAATAAATAAATAAAAGCCTTTAACTGCTCTCATTAATATTGCGCACATGCGGAATATGGTTCCGTTGCTGTGTTCATTTCATGGGTGATTCGTTCGGTCGTTCGCTAATTTTATGGCTTTGCTTTCTTTGGAAAAGCATTAAAACGTTTCGCTTCCTGTGTGAAAAAAATTGATTTCATGGTTCCGGACGTGCATAAAAACGGTCTGCTTCTTGTGAAAAAAAAAGATTTTATAGTTATGGGCCTGGGAGACTTTGGCTATTCACATGCAATGAGCATGAGAGACATTAAACGTGAAGGTACCGCAGGTATTTCAAAGGGAAGGGTGTCTCCTAAAAGTGTGGAGATTCCAATCCGGCGAACGGCATAGGTTGGCGCATAGCAAATAATTGCAAATCTCGAAGCAAAAATACCGCAAAAAAACAGAAAAAGATGCGGAACGCACTCAGTCCTCTCAAGAACCTCTCAAGAATGGGCCCCAGGGTTGAATCGAAATTGCCTAAGATTTTAATCGATTACGCCGTTGTCTCCCCGTCCTTATTTCGCACGCATGCTTATTGATTGGAGCCCCTTGGTAAAGAATATAATGAATAGAGCGTCTTCTTCCAGTCATGTTCAAATCCAACATCAAGGAGTTTAAGATGGCTGGCACTCAACCGATTGAATGAGCCGCGCACTAAACTTCATTTCTGGTCAATGCACAAGGACCAGGGACTGTCCACTTGACTTATATCCGGTGATGGTTCGAACCGGTGCGGTCATCCTCTATGACATAGACTGTTGGTCCTATCAATCCTACCATAAAATTGAAAGCTTGGCTAGCTTCACGGTAATCCCGTGAAGAGGTCATGTGGTATGAAGCAGAAAGCATCCTGTGCCGCAACACAACCGTAGCATTCCAGGTTCAAGGCCTTAAATCTCTTGCGAGGATTATGCTCGCTCAGCCATGGGGGTTCGATTTATGCAAGCTGATTAGTTGAATTGGTAATGATAAGTTGAGCTGATCCAGAAATATTTTTCTTTTACACATTTGCATGGTTTTTTATAATGAAATATATTTCATCTAGTTTTCCTTCTCAAAACGTTTAGAGAGCTCATTTCATCACGAAAATTGATAGTGCAATTGTTAAAAAAGACAGCTGTTGTCTCGGCTGTGTTGCGTTGGGTAGTGCTTCTGCTGAAATTTCAACAATGCACTTATTACTCTCGACCTATGTGATACTCATGAGAATCAGGACCACAGGGCTCGTTTGAAATTTTGGAGACCCTTGTTTTTTAGTTTCTTTGGTAGCGGCCTTCGACATACCTCACTTTTCAAAGACAACTTGATACTCTTGTAAGAGCCCTTTTGTCCCTGATGTACCGCAGTGAGCCACTATTAGGTACTCATTTTCTTTATAGCCTATAATCTACCTACTATGTACATATAATCAACACCGCAATAAGTTTTTATTATCTGCAATCCTTCACGTTGTTTATCGGTTAAATTTCCATACCTGCTTTGCTGAACTCGTATTATCAGCGTATTTTCCTAAAACGGATGTTTCTCCCTTTTTTTCCTTGGCTTTTTCACTGTTTTCGTCTCTTTTTGAGAACATCACACGGAAACACCATTCGCCAACACCACACATCGGCTCGTTCTCGGTCTATTGAGGAGATCTACCCACGGTGAAAATAAGAAAAATGCCGTAAAAAAGCTTTGTGCAGTTGTGTCAAAGCATGCGTCCATCTCATCAATGCTGATGTACTATGCTTTCATTGCGGTCACTCAACCCCATCGTGAACAGCCACTGATGAAGTCTTGTTTGCGATTACACTTCTTTGGTGCTCTAATCATTGCGCTTTACGAACATTCGCCTCGGATTTTCCAAATGTAACCAGCATAAGCTTGTCAAAAAACTATGCGATCACTACAAGTAATTTGTGGCTTCCGTTCCAACCGCAGAAACTTTTCCCGTCACTTTTTTGTAATCATGCTCACACCTGTTCCCGTTATTATTGGAGAGAGCGCTTGTAACCCTGAATCGAGACTAAAGGAGCGGAGGTCGCATTGAAGCAAGTTTCCACGCGGTCCCATTTCTGTTGGGGTGTTACGGGCCTTACTGACACCATCGCGCCACCCATCTGACGCATCTGCGTCTGATGGAAGTGCTAGTTCTGTGTATAATACGCGTTGGTGAGGTAGGTGCGAGGTGCGTGCGAGATGAGGGTACTCACAAGTATTCTGCATAAAAGTCCCGCGTTAACATTTTCGTTTTTTTTTGTCCATTTTTCGTTTGAGGCTCTCATCAGCAGATGGTCTCGGCAGCAACTTTTTTAGGATAAACGTGGGACTGAGGCTTTTTACCTTTTTGGGCTTTTTTCAGTTGCAGTTCTTTTTTGAACATTCATTCGATACATCCGTACCATCTCTGATCCTTGAAAACGAACGATTGCGTATATGCGGCTCCCTGTTTTTGCCATTCTTTCTTTGGAAAATTGTATCGAAGTTTATCGAACGTTACTCATTGTGGTGGCCCTTCCAGTAAAGTACCTAATAAAGCTCATGGCAAGCCACTAGTGTAGTTGTTGTTACAAAAGATGTACTGTTCCTGATTGAATTATTTGAATTTTTCGGTCTTGCTCTACCGTTATACTTCTTCTCTTCTTCTCCACTTCATTGAACTCGCTCCTTTTTCCTCCTTGTCTTCCTGTGATTTTCAAAGCTCACTGAGACTGCCCGTCTCAGTGGCTGGTTGATTTGCAACAGCTTTTGAAACGAGTTTAGTTGCAAGATTGACGATGTGTAGTTCCGTCGCTTGTTTGCGTAGAAAACGAATTGGATTATATCCATCTGGGAAGCGGATGGTGAATGTCATACATCCCTGCTTCCTTCCCATGGGAGTAGAAGACTCGAACAGTGACATATTTCTAAAATGTCGCAAGTTTTTGCAGAAGGCTCCAACCGGCCATAACGGATTATGCAAAACCTCTCAGAACATGCATTTTACCTTATGGAAATTCAGCAGTTCACATAACTCATATGATTTGGAAATACAATTTTTTTATTGTAGCGCGTGCTCCAAGTGGTACTCCAAGGTATTGGTATCGCAGCAGTAGCTCATGCTCACTTTGCACTTCGACTTCTTTCTGGGCCTTCTCCCAGAACTGCCGGTGAGTTTTTTGGGTGATCTCTTGGCAAGCCTTGTTCTCCTGCTGATATGTTCTGTTTCAGGCGATCACGTATGGCTTCATCCATACCTTCTCATATCGAATCTACGGCACACGTATGCAAAATTTCTCCCAGCCAGCACATGTCCTCAGGATCTCAAGTTCGTTTAACTTGTCATTTACTAATTTTCTTTTGAAATCTCCCGTTTTAATTGCTGTTCTTTTATTATGTGCAGATTACCTATACATTTACTGCGTGTGCTATAGTGGGTGTTCATCTTATATATAAGAAATATATTTCTTTGATTTTTCGTCCCACTTTTTTTGAAAAGCACATTCCGAGCTCGTTGGATGGGGAGTGAGGGATTTCAGTGATATCGCCATTGGTCGAAGAGCACTGGGGGCCCATTGTAGACAGCTGGGCGTGGAGAAGACGATTCTTCTAAGTCATTCTGCCGTCGACGGCATTATATCGATTTCTGCTTCTTGTGAACATGAAAGAGATGTATCGATAGAAGTTATCCTACAGTGATAGAGAGATCGAACGGGGGCTAGTGGCAGAATGAACCAGTTCTATAGAGGTATGTATAGTCGGTCAAGAACTCACAATCAGACAAAAATAAAATCGAAGCCGGTAGAGAATTCTGAGTAGACCCCGACCGAGATGGGAGCGCTAATTAGGCAAGGGGCGTTAGAAATTTTGCTGACATTTTGCTTCTTGGAAAGCTTTTCTTTGCCGCGAACTCGATGAGATCAAAGATCTGATTTCAATCTCAGACAGAGGAACAATTTGCCCATGTAGTCTGCAGTTGTAATTTGTTTTCGCCGGACTAATTGGCATAGGGACTTCTTGGCGCTTCCCAGAGCGTGATCTGCTCGTTTGTTCCAATCGTATAACTTCATAGGACGTCTTCAAGAAATGTTATCAAATAAGTTGATGTTCCTATTTTTTGAGCAGAACTTTCGATTTTTCATGAAGCTGAAAAAGCTCAGGCTCCCAACCGAGGATTATTGGGAACTTTGTCGTCATATTTCAACAAAAAGGGGAAATTATTGGGTCATTCCATAAGTAGTGTCTTTTTTTTCAAACGAAATTTTTCCCATAAAATTACAGATTTTTACAGCATGTAATATATCGTTCGGAAGAGAACTTTCTGCTCTATGAAATGACGTGTTCATTTTCTGAGTATGTAAGAATGGCGCCGACATTTAGGCTGGCGAAGAAGCAGGTCCAGCAGACCAAATTGGCCAAACCGGCAATCAATTAAAACACTGTATTTTACTCTAGAAAATTAACCAGTCGTGTGTCCCGTACTTAGCCCCGACCTCTTGTGCAAGTACCTCCAATGTTGCTTGGAAAGTCAGGTCGCCCGCTTTTCTCATTTATTTTTTCTGCCCCAACTCGGTGATATTCGGCAGTTTCTTCGAATCAAGGCAGAAAAATTTTCTCAACCAATCAGCTGAAAGAATGGTGAAACGTCAAGTACAGGTGATGAGTAGGGACCGGATAACATCGACATCACTGACCGGATTTCTTGAGTTTCTGTTGAAAATATAAAATGGGAATAATGTCATCTGGACCGCTATCACACATTTTTAAAATTCAGTATGGATCATAGCCAAAGCAAAAACTAAACACATTTCGATAAAGCATTGAAAGGGAATGTTTCATTCTGAATATGTAGACGTCAGATCTTTCGGGAAAAAACTTAGATAAGGATTGACGCGACTTCTTGATCAACAAATTTTTGAAAATTGCATCGGGGCTAAGTACGGGACACATGTCTGGCTGATTTTCCTGAAATGAAATATAGTGTTTTGATTAATCGCCGTTTAGCCAGTTTTTGTTGGCTGGACCTACCTCTTCGCCAGCCAGAATATCGGCCCCATTCTAGAACACTCAAAAACTGAACATCAGTTTTTGTAGAGCAGGAAAATCTCTTTCAAATAATATTGGGTAGTCTAAAAAGTTTTTCGTATTTTCAAATACCGCTTTTTCCCTCCAAACTGCTTTCCAGCAAACTCTTCTGTACATACACATGTAGTACAAGTCCACACGCATCTATAGGTATTATTGTCTTCCATCTCCCGGATAACCCTTTTCGGCAAAATAAACATATCAACGGTCAACCTCATTTTCAATACAAAAATTATAAAAAGATTTTTCTTTGAATGGCGTCAGACAGGGAAAGGAAAAGGTGATAATCCGATGGAGCAAGATGAGGGCTATAATGTGGATGGGGCAGCAATTTTTATCCAAGCTCGAGAATTTTTTGACAAGTCATTTTTTCACTAGTGGTAAAAAATTTTTCAAATTTTTTCTTTTAAAAAATTCTCGAGCTTGGATAAAAATTGCTGCCTTACAGGCCTGATCTTGCTCCATCGGATTATCACCTTTTTCTTTCCCTGTCTAACGCCATTCAAAGAAAAAAATTTGGAATTGAAAATGAAGTGACTTTAGATATTTTTATTTTGCCGAAAAGGATTATCCGGGAGATGGAAAACAACAATACCTGTAGATGCGTGTGGACTTGTACTACATATATATGTACAGAAGAAATTTTGTGGAAAGCAGTTTTGAGGGAAAAAGCGGTATTTAAAAATACGAAAAGACTTTTTAGACTACCTAATACATATGTGGGATGCCGCAAGAACTTGTAACGTTATAAGAAAAATTCTTACTTAAAAAAAAACGACATTACTTATGGAGTGACCCAAAACATCGAGCAGCGCGAGCAGCCACATTGTTTTCTAGATGCTGTAAATAGGGCTTTCTATCTGCGAATGTTACCCTCGGCGTTGTTTTCCGATTGCGCGTACATATCTTGTACGCTGATCGAGCCTTGGTAGAAGCAATCTCTATTGAAGGCAAACTTCACGTCGGAAAAGGGCGCTACACTTTTTTCAAGATGGACCAGATGGACCCTGAGCAACATGTGGAATTCTCGCACGAAGGCAAATCCAAAGGCTGGAGAATATTCAATGAAATAAACCCCTTCAACCCTCGCCACCATATTCAAGGTGTGACAAGCAGCAACTGTTGTAGACCGCTTTCTGTAACTTTAACGCGATTTAAAAGGACCTGTAAAGATTATGGGTGGCTTTTATGTAGGAGAGGGGCGCTTGAGTAAAGAGTCCGTATCCTTTTATGCAAGCCTAGTATTTCTTTCTATCAAAATCATTGGTTTTGAGAAACAATAGGCAACTCATGCGGAGATTGACAACAATAGCATGCGTCGATATTGAGTGGGGTATTAAAGGCTTAAATTGTGAAGCCACTAATCCTAGTGTTTTGAGGTCAATCAAGATGAAGCGCAAGATGTGTGGTGGTATACGTGCAGTGATCGCACTGAGCGGGTTTTCGTGGGGTGACGTGCAAGTGTTCTGACATCTCAGGTCACCAGTCATAGCTAAAGCAAAAACTAAACACATTTCGATAGAGCATTGAAAGAGAATGTTTCATTCTGAATAGACGTTAGCTCTTTCGGAAAAAAATTTGGATAAAGAACGACGCGACTTCTTGATCAACCAAATTTTGGAAATTGCATCGAGGTTAAGTACGGGACACATGACTGGTTGATTTTCCCAAAGTGAAATAGTCCCCATAGTGAATTGCCGGGTTGCATACCCGGCAATCCACTATGGGGACGCTTAAGTTAACCCTCCGTCAGTCTAATTTTCCATATTTTTGACCATTATAGTAACTATTAGGTTGATTCATAATAAATCGGACAAATGGTAGTGATGATTTCTAGAGATCATAACTCAGTAACGAATTAACGAAAATGGACGCGCGAGGTACCGTTGGAATGAATATGAAAAGCTCTTCAAAGTACCGCAAAATAATCACTCCAAAGTAATTTCATTCCGCCACAATGCCGCACGATTTCAAGCGGTCCAGAGACCACATCCGCAACGTCATACTATTTGTATCGCTATCTGGCCAGGAACCCGCGGATATCGGCAGACGTCTGATAGAAGTTCACAAGGAGCATGCCCCCGGCAGAAGTACACTGTAGTTGTAGCATTCGAAGTTTGCGTCAGGCGACTATTCCATCGAAGACGAAAACCGCGGTTGGTGGAGCGTACACGGCGTAGAGTACTGGGAGCTGCTCGGTGAAGGTACCACAGTATCCGCCGACGTCTACGTTCGTCAATTACGAGAATTGAAGGCCAATGTCCAAAGTTCGCTACGGCGGCGGTCACATGTCTACTTCCAGCACGACAACGTGTCTACTTCCACAGACCTCACTTCGCAAGATCGACCAAGGCCGAGCTGCTGTCGTACAGTTGGACCGTACTTCTATACCCACCGTACTCCCCAGACCTGGCCCCTTCAGATTTCCACCTTTTCTACCACAGCCAACGCCACCTGGACGGCCAAGACTTCAAAACTCGCGACGAGGTCAAGGCGGCACTCGGCAACTTCTTCGAGCTCCAGCTTCCGGCCTTCTGGAGCAAGGGCATCCATGATCTGCCTATACTGTGGCAGAAGATCATCGATAAAGATGGAGTATATTTCAAGTGAATCCCTGTTGTCGTAAAAAAGTTGTACGACAATGATTAAAATCGGTCAATTTGTCCGATTTATTATGAATCAACCTAATAGTCGATTTCTTGATTTCTTTTCGATCATTCTTGCTCCTGGGTAGCTCGTGTGCGGTTGCCTTCCCAATCGCTCTGTGCCTACTTCGCCAGTTATCTACTTCCTTTGGATTCACTTCCTTCATTGCTGCTGCTTATCGTATCAAGCGGTCTATCTCCTGAAGTCACTGCTTTCAAGAACGGTTTCTGGCTAACAAAGGCAAGTGGTTCATCGATCGTCTTCCTGTACCGACATAGTAAGCCAGCGAGTGCCGATTTCCGACTATTCTATTTTCACTGTTTTCCGCCAACGCTGCGGCTATGCAAAGAAGTAGCAAGACTGCACCGGGGACCAGAGGATTTGGCTTGGACGACGTGGAAACGAAGGATGTGCTGCTTCCCAAAGAATTACAGGAGCAAGTTTCGGCCATCACGAAGTCCGCTCGGATTGCCGATGGAATCAAGAAAGTAATAATGACGATATCTCGTGAATTGCATGCGCTGCGCCTCGAGAATGTGAGTCTTAAAAAAGAACTCGACAATGTTCGTGAAACTCATTGCGAGAAGTGTCGTCGTGAATTACCCTCGAATGATAGCAGTCTCCTGGTAAACAACCTAAACAGACAAAACCCATCTTCTGTCAAATCTGAAATGCCATATCAAGAAATTGAAAGACTCAGATCTTTAATTGTTAGCGGAGTGCCTGAATTGAAGTCTAGTATTTGTAGAGAGCGTCTGACATATGATTACTCTTCCGTATGTAACATCCTTGACTTTTTGGGTGTTGAATGTAATCCGCTCATTGTTCATCGCTTAGGGAGACCTCAAATAGGGAAGGATAGGCTTTTGAAAGTTGTTTTACCATCTCGTGTTTTCCAGCGTATTGCTTTGAAAAGAGCCTCGCGTCTTCGCTACTTTCCCGGGAAAGGAGTCTATCTGAGAGAGTCCTTGACCGCAGAACAGAGGCAGCGTAGACGGGAGGAGTACATCCGTAAAACTGGGGGGTGAGGTCGACCGGCCTCCCATTCCTGACAGTCCCGGATCACCAACTGTTGTCCTAGATTCCAGCTATGCTGGAAGCTACTCTAACCATGTTGCGGGAAACTGAGAGAATTTCCTAGGTATTTTCGTTTGTTGTGCTTTTTCTACGCTAATGTGCGTTCAATTTCTAAGAATTCGGACTTCATAAAAGTTGAACTGAGTCAGCATTATGATATTTATGCCTTTTCGGTTGAATGGTTGAAACCAAGCCACACGCTATCCTCACTACTGGGTGACTCTATAGATAACTACGATGTTCTCAGATGCGATCGTTCCGAAAAAGTTGGGGGTGGAGTTCTTTTACTCGGTTTGCATAGTCTTTCACTATCTCTTATATTTGCTGAATCGGTTGATGACTCCTATGAATTACTTTGCGCTGATGCATTCTGTGATAGCTTCAACTTAAGGATATTGGTTGTTTATCGTTCTCCATCATGCACCACGGAGAAAATTTAATACTGCTGATGAAAGCCCTCAGCGATCTAATCTCATGTGATAGACAATGCGTTATCGTAGGGGATTTCAACTTACCCGATTACTGCAACCGAAAAGAGGTGTTATATCCATCTTCAATGTTAACCCCTTTCATCGACTTTATTCAGTGTCACAACCTTGTACAACATGTAAGGGAACCTACCAGAGGTGATAATATTCTTGATTTGGTGTTTTCCAGCGATCTACACTTAATCAAACGGCTCACCGTTGTACCCCCAGTGGGTTGCAGTGACCACAGTAGCATCATTTTTGAACTTAAGTGCGAACGCTCTCATCCCGAATACATTTGCAGGCGAAGTTACTCCTCGTGTAATTTTGACGAACTATGCCGTAGTCTAGCTCAAGTGCATTGGGTACCACTGTTAGAATCTAGGAATGGTGTCAATGAGAAGTATGAACTGTTCTTATCGGTTTTTCTTGATGCCCTTGATTTTTACACGCCATGGGTAGTAGTTCCTTGTGTTAAATCCCTTCACCTTCCGAAGCACTTGCAGAAGATGTGGGAGCATCGTGAATGTCTCTTTCATGAGGCCAAGCGATCCAACAGATGGGACGAATTCCTAACTTTCACTCGGAAATTTTCGGTACAACTCAAAAAATACAACTGTTATCTGGAAAAAAAGTTATTGATACAGGAAACGTGCGATATTTCCATAGGTATTTGAGCAAAAGATTACAGGACTCCAGACGCATCAACTGCTTGAAAAAAGGGAATCTGGTAGCTACTTCCTCAGCCGATAAAGCCAACATGTTAGCGGAGCAATTTGTTAGTGTTTTCCAGGACGAGGCAGAATTATTCCACAGACGTTTCGTCCCAGGAGTGAGCCCATGAAAGATTTTCCTTGGTTCACCGCCTCTGTGCTATTAGATCTTATAAACAAATGGCCGGGTACCCCATCTCTGACACCCGATTTTGTACCGTTCTTAGTTGTGCAAAAAACAGCTCATGTCATCTGCGGGCCTTTGGCGTACATTTTTAATCAGTCACTGATGTCCGGTGAGGTTCCCCGACGCTGGAAACATTCTTTTGTTACTCCTATACCAAAAAAAGATCCTTTGTCCGATCCTGAGAACTATCGGCCGGTAAGCATCACATCATTGTTCTGTAGGCTATTCGAGAAAATCCTAAAAGATCATATGAATAAGCATTTAATGGCCAACAATGTCGTTTCTAAGAATCAACACGGTTTTATCCCAGGTCGTTCTGTCGAAACAAATCTGATAGAATGCCTCAATGACTGGACCCATATTCTGGATAATAAGGGTTGCTGTGACGTTATCTACTTTGATTTTGCAAAGGCATTTGACAAAGTCCCACACGAAAAACTCATATTCAAACTGGAAGCTCTTGGTTTTCACCCAGTACTTACCAAATGGATTTCAAACTACCTTAGGGACAGAACCTTCCAGGTTAAGATTGATCAATCATTCTCGGATATTAAAAGAGTAACGAGTGGGGTCCCTCAAGGGGGTGTGTTATCCCCTGTGCTGTTTAATATTTATACTGCCGAACTTCCCGACATGCTTAGCGAACTAGGCGTTAAGGTGAAAGTTTATGCAGATGATGTAAAAATCTATAAATCTATCTCCGGTTACGATGACTCGTCCAAGTTGCAAGAAGGCATTGACTTGATAGTGAAATGGTCTAAGCAGTGGCAGCTGCCAGTTGCCCCTCACAAGACCATTTACATGCAACTAAGTTCAAGAACTTCGTCCTGTGTACGATCCTATACAGTCAATGGTATCACATTATCTGCTGTTGAATCTGTCAGGGACCTAGGCTTTCACTATGATAACAAACTGAACTTTTCCGAGCACATTCGGAGGAAGGTGAACATGGCCCAGCTTCGAACTTATCAAATATTTAAAGGTTTAAACATAGCGAATGAAAAAGCATTACTTCTAGCATATAAAGCTTATGTACGACCACTGGTTGAATCCAGCACCACGGTTTTCAATCCTTTGAGTAAAAGGCATATTTACGCACTAGAAAGGGTTCAGAATAAATTTACTCGTAAACTGCTCATTCGGGTTAACGGCTATTCGTACTCAAAAATACCTAGTGCTGCTACACGTAATAAACACTTTGGACTGCAGTCTTTGCAAGTAAGGCGCAAAATTTTTGACTTATGCTTGGTACATAAATTGATAAGGGGCGCGTGTGGGCCTGGTTCATCCAGCTTGTTCAAAATGTCTCTTTCTAAGACTAGAGGAGGATCCATGAAAATTTCCTTGGATCGTCCTAAATCTAGCCTACGGTCCAATAGTTTCACTTTTAGAGCGGGTAACGAATATTTGAAGCTGTCCAAAAGCATACCACCCACTCTTTCGCAGACTCAATTCAAACGATATGTTGTGAACAAACTACAGGAGAAGTAGAAGTCCTAATTCTCCAGATGATTGAACGTTGTTAGTCATTTTCACTGTTTTGTATTCTCCTGTTAATGTGCTGTCGATTTCTATATTGCTGTTCTTTTTTTGTGACTTTCTCACGTATGCCTTTTGCAGACGTAATAAACATAAACATAAACATAGTTTCCACCTCCTGCTTATTTGCTTTATATTGGAAATTTTGTTTAGTCCAGTCCGACACCGAAGCTTTTGCCCATAACTCGGTATCCTTGTAGTATACTATGATACATATTTAACCTCTCATGGGAATCATTCATCCGCTTTATTCTTCGTCGTTATTAAGCAGCTACGGAACGCGACAGGTGCTACTAGAGGGTTAACGACCCGTCACCTCCTTTAAGATCCACGTGCTTCCCACCACCAATTTGTATTTTTTCTTGACAGTCGCAGACATACAGTGCTCTGCATAATTATACAGCCACTTGGTGTGAGATCAAATAATCATTCGAATTTTTGTTTCGTTTTCGAAAGGATGAACCATCCGATTACCGAGCCTTTGTGCGCCATACCCTTCCTTTTCATGCGTCTCGAAATCTTCACCAAAATCTTGTTTTCATGCAACTTAATGGACCATCCCAGGTCAAAGGAACACTCGTTCATAGTGAAGCCGTCACCGAATGGACCTTCTGACCCGGATAACGAACTGCTCCGATCTCCTGATGGGAGATTATCTGGGGTTTTATGGGGAAAAGAATTCAGACTAACTGGAAGGAGTCAGGGAGTTTAAAGACGTTATTATCGGAGCGTGGCAGCATGTGGTCTAAAAACATTCTGAAAATCTTCATATGGACCTACATCATCAAAACTTGTGGCCATTCGAAGCAATAGAGGACCAAATGATCGCAAAATCCGGTTGATGAATGCGTCAATCTGTCCAGTGGCTGTATAATTTTGCAGAATGGTATAAGCGCCATTTTCAAAACAAATTAAGAGAAGAATCTTCCATGTTTCTCGGCTAAAATTTGGTGTGGATGCGCGAATGTGCATCCACACTGGCTACATCTTTCACTTAGAGACTTTTGTGAATCACTTTGCGAGCAGAGTTTTTGGACAATTTATAAGTGGCTGTATAATTATGCAGAGCACTGTATGTTGCTTGGTGGAGAAGTTACCAAATCTGTCTCTTACCACGTTCAAAGCGGCCATAGTTTTCCTTCTTATCATGGAAAGATGGCAGCTAAAGTGGCTCAACCTCGTATATTCTTTTGTCTTTGTGAGCAAGAGAACAATTAGAACTCTGATATCAACAGAACAGAATATCAATATCGCTAATCTCTCCTTCAACATTTCCACACTCTCTGGACAGACCTTTTTTACATCTTCTACAATCATCGCTAATCTAACCCCATATTTTCCTCATGTTTGCGTCATTTCGAAGCTTAACTGAAAATGTTTGACCTTCGTGCCGATGTTCGGATGGAACCATATGAGGTCGCAAAAGGATTAATACTTTATAACCCGAGGCCCGAATAAGGGGTGCACCTCTCTCCCACACCAACCCCTCCTCCTCCCTTCCGATTCTTGAACCACGCGATGTGGTTTTCTGGTCTTATGGATTTTCCTGA
Source organism: Trichostrongylus colubriformis (assembly GCA_963978905.1). Classification (NCBI taxonomy): domain Eukaryota; kingdom Metazoa; phylum Nematoda; class Chromadorea; order Rhabditida; family Trichostrongylidae; genus Trichostrongylus; species Trichostrongylus colubriformis. The sequence goes on from OZ022260.1 coordinate 26,329,573, forward strand.
GTTTGTATCATAGGGTGAGCCTCCAAAAATGTCAACATTTTTGTTTCTAAAATTTTGTAGTATTGTAAGTACCCTTAGAAAACACTGTTACAGCTTTGAACTGAGGTTGAGGTTTATTCCTCAGTCTGCGTACGAGCTGTTGCTGACTGAATCCAATGCATTCTTCTACCTCAATGAACAGGTGTGTTAGAAATGTTATGCTGTTTTTCAATTTGATCTTGCGTAGTATCTGTATTCTTAGCAAGTGAGGACCAATTTCAGTAGTGGAATTGAAAGCCATTCGAATGTTAAGGTTTTCGAGGATTTCCTTGGGCACGTTGCCTGGAAGGTCGATCTTGACGCAGCTCTGGAACTGGCTGCTCTGAAAGTATGCCGAGACTGCCTCGAAAAGCAAGTGTTAGTTTGCTTTTTGAGTGTTCTTGTAGCTCCTTAGAACATTTCAATCGACTTTACATTTTCAGCAAATCGTGCCTCGATCACAAAATTGACATTGATGCCATTAATATGGATTCCGCCATACAAGCGTTCATTCCGAAATCAGTGCTCTGTGGAGGAAATATTAAAGTGAGAATTATGCTGTGATTTTCCCGACTTCTTCCTGATTTACTAGGATGGGGATAGGAATGTGGGTAATGAGAATTTTCGAGACACAATGAAAGGTAGGGGTTTAGGAAGCCTGTACGTGGCGGTACTCCATTTCCAATCCCGAACCGCAAGCTTTAAAGGAGTAGTCTTTTTTAATAGCCACCGCTTGTTTCATGCTAGCCCGCCCCTTAATTTTTTTCGAAATGGCCCGCCCTCTCTAGAAGTTGACGGTAGGAAGGGAGTCTTATTTCTCGAGTTTTTCACGGTTCCATTGTGTTTTTCTTCACTTTCGTACTACTGAGCAGCTCGACTTCCATAATCAGCAATCTTTCTGCATTCGGCCCGCGCTACCCTTACCGCTGCCTTCAAATTTTTCTTAATCTCACCAAATGCTAGTTTGTATGTGCAGCCATCTACATTGCGTCGGCAGTTTGGCCAACTCCTCAAGAAGTTTTCTTCACTCTCGCCAACTGAGTCAGTCCTTCGATCGCTGTCAATCCTAATCGACATTGTTAAATTCGATGTTGAGATCTTCAAAGCTAGCATGGGGGTTCGTTTGATTTCCTTGATCATTTATTGACTTTTAGGAAATTTTCTGAAAAAAACGAAGTCTGTTATAATCTCTGTGGGCAGCATCGAACTTCACTACTTACCACTTAGGCCGTAGCTTAAGCTCATATATGAGTTTTATAGAGCTAATCTGCTCTATAAAACGTTGCTATTGTTACACGATTCCTTTGGCTCAGTATTTATGAGGTTTAGGAATGAAGTAATCTGAAGGTAAAATTTCGCACTGTCGACATCTCACCTTCTGCCATCAAGTTCAAAAATTTGGGGGCATATGATATCGATAGAGCTTTTTCAGCTCTACATAACAGTTGCATTTGTTTTTGATTGTTCGATCGATTGTTGGGTTCGAGGTCCAGAAATGTAGTAATGTGAAGGCACAGTTCGCACTTTTGGCACATCAACGTTCAAGGGCTGACCTTTTCCACATGAGATAAAATCAAATGATGGAAACAAGACATCGTTGATCAGTCCACTGTTATAACCCAGGGTTTCTTGTCCAGAAAGTGCTTGGTATAATTTCGATTTTTGCCAAAAAGAGGGTGGTAGCTTTTTGCTGAGTGTGCCATTTCTAACAATAAGCTCCAAAAATAACTCGTTGGTAGGTGTGGAAGAGAAGTTGCACATTTTTGCCGTGTACTGCATTTGTACGCCTAAAAAATAGCAAACATTTGGGCGATTCAAATGAAAGGAAGTATCATTTTGTAGAATTGACGAAATTGTATCGGAAGCATACATATGCGCATACATTTTTTGACCTCCATGGCAAACGAGGAAGAGTGTCGAGAGTGTGAATTTTACCTTCACATTGCTTCATTTCTAATCCTCATAAATATTAGGTAGTCTAAAAAGTCTTTTCGTATTTTTAAATACCGCTTTTTGTCTCAAAACTGCTTTCCACAAAATTTCTTCTGCACATATATATGTAGTACAAGTCCACACGCATCTATAGGTATTGTTGTCTTCCATCTCTTGGATAACCTTTTTCGGCAAAATAAAAATATCAAAAGTTACTTCATTTTCAATTCCAATTTTTTTCTTTGAATGGCGTTAGACAGGGAAAGGAAAAGGTGATAATCCGATGGAGCAAGATCAGGGCTATAAGGCAGCATTTTTTATCCAAGCTCGAAAATTTCTAAAAGAAAAAATTCAAAAAATTTTTTACCACTGGTGAAAAAATGACTCGCCAAAAAATTCTCGGGCTTGGATAAAAATTGCTGCCCCGTTCACCTTATAGCCCTCATCTTGCTCCATCGGATTATCACCATTTCTGTCTAACGCCATTGAAAGAAAAAATTTTTTATAATTTTTGTATTGAAAATGAGGTTGACCGTTGATATGTTTATTTTGCCGAAAAGGGTTATCCGGGAGATGGAAGACAATAATACCTATAGATGCGTGTGGACTTGTACTACATGTGTATTTACAGAAGAGATTGCTGGAAAGCAGTTTGGAGGAAGTAAGCGGTATTTGAAAATACGAAAAACTTTTTAGACTACCCAATATTAAGAAATCAAAAGAATCGAAAAACGAATAGAATTGTTCCGTAGAGAGTGTTTGTGTCGTCGAGTGGGACTGGCTGTCGGCTGCTCGAGGAAGACGTACCGAAGAGCTTTATTCGACTCCGACTTAGCAAATTTTGGTGCCGTTTATATACAACACCTTAGCGTCCAAGAATCAATATACCTCTTCAATTTTCATACTATCTCTAGAGGACTCAGAGAACGATGGGATTATGTTGATGCTGATGACTGAGCTTTCTACCAGAGATTGCGAATGAATCAGCATTTCATTTAGATATTGCAAATGATTAAGAAATGTTTCCATCTCAAGAATGCTAAAATTCTGTGGTGACACAGAAACTCCCACAAGCGAGAAGACTAGTAGTTTTTCTTCGACACTATAGTTGGAGATATTATTTGGTAGGAGCATGATACAACAGTTAGAAGGGACAGGATTGAAAACAAAAGGAGGAGATTTTTCAAGGTCACGAGATTGAGAAGAAAGGACTGAAGGGAGTCAGCGGTATTCAACACGAAATCGGAAATATTTGTCATCATATCTGCAAAAAATGACGAGGTTGTAGTGGAGATTTTTCTTGCGCTGCCAACACTAAGTCCATTGTTGAGGAGATCATCTTCCACGTAGGCCAGTGTTCCTTTAATCGTGATGTTGGCAGAGCCTCCCGGGCAAGACGCAGAGCAGGAGACGAGGACGTGATTCGTAGAGAAGTGAAATACGAGTGTGTTGACGTGGGTGGTTGGAGTGCATTTCGCCATCTGAGTTTGATCTTGACAGTTGATGAAAGCCGTGGTTTCTCCTTCATTGCTTGTACAAGCGAAATCGAGCTGCGCTCCTGTAGTACAACTGTAACAGCCAGTTAGGTCACCTGTTTGGAACGTACAGGAGCTTTTGTGGTGTTGCGCGACAAGTTTCAGATTATCCATCACGATGTGGAGTTGCAGGACAGATCCGACATTGAGTTTTGCAAAAACGTGTCCGTTCTCGTGAGTGATGAGGAAGTTTTTCCCTGTTTGAGGTAGCAGTGAAGGCTTCATCAGTCTCTTTAACGTTCCATCGGGGCAGTTGCATGACGTTTTGTGGAATCCGTTCGCACACTTGCATGTTTCTGCCGCGAAAACACAATGGAAATCTTGGGCATCTTGTAATGTTGCGCACTGCAGTTGACCAGCGGTATTCGGTATAAGTTGTCCCTTGTGTACTGATTTGATTATCCCGATATTATCTTCGCTTTCCATGAATGTCGAGCTCAGAACTGGTAACTGAGGTGTGGTGGTTCCGATAAGAGTCAGTCGTAGATGGTTCCATGAGTGGGTGTATCCAGGAGTGAGTGATATTCGCGTTGAGGTCGTACCTTTGTCTTGAGTCAGCGAAATAAGTGCTGTTGCTGTCAGCTCCCAGCTAGGACAATTGAAGATGGTGTATATCGATGAGCTGGTCGGTTTGGCGTAGATTCTATAAAATAGACAGCTTGGATGGCATAGTAGACACCCTCCACATGTTAGGCAACCACATGATGGAGTGCAGTATGTAAATCCTGGGTTACTGTTCGCTGTCGTCGAGAATTCTTCCAATTTTTTCTCTGTATTGATGTTGTCGCACGTGTTTTGTGAACAGCTCCCGGCCAAGTAGCAGCGATGAACTGATTCCGATTCAATTTCATGGTCTCGTGAGAAGAATTCGATGTTCTTGTGACACTGGTATTGTAAGTCGAGTAGAGTGATGGAGATGGTACCGAGATGTTCATTTTGGTGATCCTGGAGCTCCAAGCATGCTTCTTGTTGCAATGGTTGCAGAGTCATCACTGTGGCTCGGTTGAACACACAGTTCTTCGTGTTATTGGCTATGGTGCAGATGGGTTCTTCAGCCGCTATCGATGTGAATTCAGAACATGTGTTGCTGCATTGGATTTGAAGAAGTATCGTGGTCAAGTAGATGAGCTTCTTTCGAGCGTTGTGTCGTTGGCGTTGATTTGTGTATCTTCTGAATTCTCCACCTTTGCGTGATCTCCACGGGTGCTTGATGAAATAGTAGAGAGAGCGTAGTAAAAGACGCGATGCTTTGCTCACCAGCTTCACAATTGAGCACAAAATTGGAACAGCCAGTACGACAGCTGCGAGGAGTAAAATGACGTACATTGTCTGGGGATAAGTCCAACACTGTGTATTATATATCCATTCCCAGCACAGTGAACAATCCAAGGTTTCGCAGATAGGATGAGCGTCACATCTTATTTTGGTTTCATGTACGATGTGATTGTGATGCCAGGCTTTCAGTCGAACTTCATAATTGTACATGATGATCGAGTTGGGAAAAAGAACCTGTTGAGATGTGACTTCTTTTAGGAAGGTACAGTAGCTTGTGATGCACACTTCCACTACTTGTAACGATGTATTGCTGGTGAATGTTAGTCCTCCTTTTGAGCATTGTGTGCGTATCGCTACTGATAGTGGAGATTCATCCGATCCTGTCATGTTCTTTGGGTACTCGTAATATGTCGCAGTGATGGTTCCCCATGCTTTAACGATTATTGGCGATGCGTCATGCGAAGGTGCGTCATTGGTGACGAAGACGGCGACGGGGTTGTCGTATGCGCAGAAAAGCAGGGCGTTGTCTCTGCAGTGATGTTTTTCGCAAAACCGTGATGTGCCCGTTATTCTTCGAGCTACGCGTCTGATCCATCCTTTGCGGTCCACGCAAATGAAGTCGTTCTGGTCGATGTAGTCTTGGATGCTGAGGGTAAGTGCTTCAACGATAAGCGTATTGTTGTCGAACAGTTGTATCTGATTGAAAATTCCTATTTTCTTGGTGGAGTCGCATCTTGGTGAACTTTCAAATGAGCACACATGTGGCGGACGGTAACGTAGAAGACTTTTTGGTATCGAACTGATGGTTGACTCCGCTGTTCTCCAGTTGTTCGAGAAGGAGCAAGATTGAGACCAAGGTGGGCACTTGCATTGTTCTCCACAGAGTGAGAGATTTGGTTTCTCCGGTCCTTCAAATCTTATGGCGCCTTTAGGGCAGGTAACTGGGAACCAGCAGAACTCTTCTTTTGTGGATTTGTTGTACCTTGCAATAGCTATTCCGTGTGATACGCATGCCGTGGCGTAGAGGATGACCTTGTTGGTGTTCATTTCATCTGGACAGCGGGTGTCTATTGCACTGATCAACTGGATACATGTTAGTAATGTGAAAAGAACAGGAGCGGAAAGGAGTCTTGCTTTCGACCTTGTAGTCATCGGATGAGTCGAAGATAAAGGTGATGTTTCTTGTTTCGGTGAAGGCGTCGAATTCTCGGAGTGTATTTCCAGTTTATACACCAAATTGTGCGGACGCGAGATGACTTTCTTGGAAGGTAGTCGTATTTCCACGGACCTTCGGAATTCATCTTGAGATCCGACGATTTGTCCAATTCTCCACTGACCACGTTCTAGGACAGGGTCATGGATGAGTACGTAGTCTCCTTTCTTGGGTGGATCGTCTTCGTGAGATCTTGGAGTGTGATGCTCATTTTTGTACTGCTCTCGTAATGAGGTGAGGTACTCCGTAGTCCAGCGCTTCCAGAAAGTGGATAGCAATTCACCGGTGCGAGTCCATTCTTTTAGAAGTGTGTCTCGAGTCGTTGTTGTTGGAGTCCATTCTTCGCTGACTTCTTTGGGATAGGGACCGGCAAGTTGTGCATGCGGGCGGAGGAAATCAATGGGGCGAAGTGGAAGATGGTTGATTTCATCACTGACGTAGGTCAACGGCCTAGTGTTTACTATGGCTTCTGCTTCTTTTATCAAAGTTTTGATATCGTCGATATGCAGGAGGCGATTTCTAACGGCGTGCTTGAAGGATTTTTTGAAGACGTCCACCATTTTTTCATAGATCCCTCCTTGCCATGGACTCAGGCTTGGAATGAATTTGATTTGGATTCGCTTTTTTGAGCAATAGTCGATGATGTCTTTGTCGCTTTGACTGTCGGGTAACGTCGAATAGCATTCAGCAATTGTTTTGAAGGATTGCGCATTATCGCAGAGTATCCATGACGGGCAACCAACAGTGGCGATAAATCTGCGTAGTACGTGGAGTACCGCGCTGCTGCTCATGTTGAGGACCAAGTCGACGTAAATTGCTCGAGTGTTCAAGCATGTCAGAAGGAAAATCCAGTATTTTTCACTCACGTTATCTGAAGTTCGGTAAAGCATCGGTCCAAGAAAATCCATCCCTGTATTCTGGAAGGGATACTGCGGTGGGGTGACTCTGTTGACAGGATGCATCGGGAACTGCGGCAACTTGTACGGTTTTGAAGTGAATCTTTTGCAGTAAAAGCAGATGTTCTTGAGTATCCTCTTCACAGTCGTTCTGCCTTTGGGGATCCATACTTGTTGGCGTAATTCCGTGAGTGTATGACTAACGCCGCAATGGTTGTTTTGAGAGTGAACATGTAAGACGAAGAGGTCAGTGATGCGATTTCTACTAGGGAGGAAGACAGGAGTTTTCGTCTCTGGCGGCAAAATAGCGTTGTCAATGCGTCCTTGAGATTTCCAGAGATGTGTCTTCTCGCAAAAGAAGAGTTGAAGTTGAGCTTTCAATTTGGCAGATGGGGGGCATTGTCGCTGTGCGAGACGGAATAAGATACGTTCTGCTCGGACCTGTAGGGCTGCGTGGCTGATTCCGAAGAATGAAGCTGCCATTTTAGACTTGTGTACAATGAAGCGTAGTGCGATGATCATCGTGGCGAGTAGCGAAAACCATGTGCTGAATCGTGATGAGTCTAGCAGCGGGACTTCTTCAGGAGGAGGTCCTGTGGTTGCTATCGCTGCTATCTCTGTTTGGTCCTTGTATTTTTGAGATGCGGGGTCCTCCATTGATAGAGTTGGTTCCTGAAGTGGGGGCCAAGTTGTTTCGTCTTGTGTCAAGAACGTTGGTCCTCTCCACCACTGGTTTGATCCTTGTAGTTCGGCAATCGTCGCTCCGCGGCAACCGATGTCTGCTGGGTTTTCGCTGGTAGGAACGTAGCGGATCTTCACGTCGGCGGTTAATTCGCGGATTGTTCTGACTCGGTTTCGAACAAACACGGGAAGAGTCTTGTCCGTCTTGATCCATGTCAACGCAACCGTGCTGTCGGACCAAAGATGTTTTCGGCTGAGTTGAGTGTCGAGTTGTTCGGCGATAAAGGTGAGCAATTTGGCTCCAATAGCAATGGCTGACAGCTCCAAACGAGGGATGGTGACTGACTGATGAAGTGGGGCTAGTCTTGACTTTGCCATCAGGAGTGAGATCTTGGGTGGTTGATTGTGACTGTGATGGACGAGATATGCAACAGCACAGTAAGCATGTCCGGAAGCATCGGTGAATACATGAAGGTCGACATCTGACGTGGTGAGGGTTTGTGGGTGGACGATGAGCCGATCAAGTTGCAGTGAAGAATGTGTCCATTGGTTGATGATAAGTTGCCATTGATCATCTTGTTCTTTTGGGAGTGCGTCGTCCCATCCGATATCGATTTTCCACAGCGATTGGAGGAACAGTTTTCCAATGAGAGTGGATGGAGTCAGGAAGCCTAACGGATCGAAGACGCTGGCCACTTCTTTCAGAACTTTTCTTTTTGTCCATATTTCATTGTTCGACGGCTTTTGAGGCAACGCTATTATCAGCTGGTCCTTGCGTATGTTCCATCGGATACCAAGGAGCTTTTGCGTTTCGTGGACCCTTTCACCTTCTTCCTTTTCGAAGAATTCGTTGAGCTCTTCTGAATTGCTTGCAAACTTGCGCAAATTCATTCCTGCTCGCTGAAAGAGGGTTCTCGATTCGATGTAGAACTGTTTTCCTTCAGTCACATTGTTGACACCGTGGAAGACGTTGTCGACGTAGGTGTTACGCAGAAGGATATTGGAAAGTGGCGTTGCCGTAGTTGTCATGTGATGATGAATCGTTCCGGATAAGAGGAATGGCGAACAGATTAGTCCAAAAGGCACACGCGTGAATCGATAGGTAACGATATTACTGGAAGTGATCGGTTTGGAGATATCGTGAAGCCACAAAAAGCGTGTGTAGTCCTTACAATCTTCGTGAAGAGCCACCATCAAGAAAGCTTTCTCGATATCGCTGATTATCAGAGTATGGACAAGTCTGCAACGGATGAGGATACCCGCTAGGTCGGGTAGTAACACAGGTCCTCGATGAAGTATCTCATTGATGCTAGGGTTTCCTTTCGTTTTCGCAGAACCGTCAAATACGCATCTTACGTTGATGTTGTCGTTGTCACCGGTTATCACTCCATGGTGAGAAAGATAATGTGATGGTCTCAATATTTCTAAACTCGGTACCTCTTCGATAATCCTCCTTTGCACTTGGTCCTTGATTATGTTGTCGTACTTCTTCATATAGAACGGCTTGCTCTTCAGCGATTTCACTAGGTTGGACAATCTTGAAAAGGCAAGAGCGTAGTTGTCTGGCAGTTCTTTCGGGTTTGATTTGAACGGTAATCTTACGACATATCGTCCGTCTTTGTTGTTGTATGTGATGGTATTGTTGAAAAAGTGGAGGCAGATGTCATCATCCTTTTGTGCTGGATTATCCATTATGCCCACAGCTTCTAATTCCCAGAACTTACTCACGAGACGAGTTAATTTGTCGTGGTAGATTGGGTTGACGATGTCATCGTTCTCGAGTAGCGAAGAATACGCGGTGATGTTTCTCAGTTGAAAGCCTTTTCCGATGAAAATCTTTCCAAGATTAGTATTCAGTAAACGATATCCATTGGGAAGTGTCTCATAGTAGAACTTATCTGATAGCACCATGTCCCAGAAGTAGTCATTTCCGATGAGGATCGATGGCTTGCATATCGATATAGTTGCGTCGTCAACTTTCATATTTTCGGCATGGTGGATATGTCTCAAATGACCTGTGAGAGTTGGAACCGACTTGACACTGAGTTGCTTCTCGCCGTTTTCCGTGCAGATGCCGATGACGTGCTCATTTGACTTCAGTTGAAGAGGAGTAGTAGTACCAAACGTTGATATGGAGATATCTTCAGTTGATATTGATGGCAGTTGGAGCTGCTCAGCTAACTCTTCTGTGATGTATGTTTGGCTCGAACCGGAGTCCAAAAATGCTTCTACCGTAATTTCCAGTGAGTGGTCTGTAGGGTTGAAAAGGCGTACCGGAGTGCACATAAGAACAGTCTGCGAATTAGATATTTGTCTTGGAGGAGTGATAGACGTGCAGATGGCGTCACCGATGTCGTTGTTGTCGCAGGGTGAACGTGGTGGCACATCAGAAGGTGTATGAGCGACGTTGACGATTTGTTGATGTTGTTGGATACGTGAATACAGTGGCACATCAGAAGGTGCATGAGCGACGTTGACGCTTTGTTGATGTGGTTGGGTTCGAAGTGGATGCGATGTAGGAGCAGTTGCGTACTGACCTTGTGCAGAAGTTTTACCATGTTGCGACGATTGTAGCTGCGAGAAGCACAGTGAAGAATGATGGCGTTTACTGCAGAATTTGCACGTGCGCTTGGATCGACAGTCCTTTGTTGAATGTTTCCCGGATAAGCAGTTGAAGCAGAGCCGCAATTCTTTTACTCGACGGCTACGTTGATGAGGAGTCACGAAGGAGTCACAGGAGATCGGTAGATGGTTTCGATTACAGTACGAACACGGTCTTGTTTTTTGTCCACGTCGGATGGCTTGTGCCTGTCGATCAGGTCGCATAGCTTGTGTCTGTCGATAGGCCTTCGGTCTTGTAGCAGTGAAAAATCCATGATGTTGACTCGGTGGTAGCTGATGCGGTCGGGAATGATGATCCATTTCAAACAGAGTCGCTTCCTTGCGAACAATGTCGGTGAGCAGCCGCAGAAGTTCACTCGGTGAGAGATTATGGGAGTGTCCCGTCATGTCGTATATTCTGCTTTTCACTCGTGCAGGTAGCTTGTTGATCAGGATTGCTCCTAATGCCGTTTCGTTGGAGTCGTCATTGCCGTTGGTGAACTGTCGAATCAGAGCAAACATGCGATTATAAAGTGTCTGCAGATTACGTCCTTCCGGGTCGCAGTCCGGTAGTTGTGCTAGTTTGGTGTAGAGAATATGCTTCATCGTGACTTTGTCGTCGTAGTGCGTTCTCAATATATCCATGGCGATGGTGAAGTTTTCTGGTGTCATTGAGAGTCCTTGAATTGACTGCAGCGCACGGCCTCGTAGGCATGATTTGAGCAACGAGAATTTAGTGGTATTGTCCAGTTGAGTCTTGTTGCCGACAAGCGTAGCGAATCGTGAAGCGAATTCAGGATATTCGAGAAGATTACCATCGAATGTTGGGAGCTCCAGTTTTGTCAATATAGAGGCGTCGACGAAATTCAGAAGTGAATTGTCATGGATCTGCATTGGCGGTAATCTGACGTCTGGCGTAGCTGGTGCAGCAATTGCAGTTATTGACTGGCGATGTGGACCACTTTCATCTGGTACGGTCACTGCTGAGGAGGCTGAAGAGATGCTCAGTTTGCGCTGGTTGCATTCATGGTCTATTGCGTTGAGGAGTGTATCCATTTCCTCCAGTCTGGCGACGGCTTCAGTGATTGTGGTTCGGTAGTCTCCGTGTGCAGAAATGTACTCGTCGAAAAGTTGGATTTCACCTTGGTCCGTTTCTTGAAGATGAGCCCATTCGTCGTGAAGGCTCGTCATTCGTGAATAAGTTTTGAACAGGTTGCTGCGCGTCGTGTTTAGTTCGAGACGGAATGCTTCAAGTTCGTCATCGTCGAGGTTCTCGAAGGTGGGCTTTTCGATGTTGACGTTGTACTCTTTTACAGAAAGAGTTGCCGCTGCGCATAGTCGTTGAGTTTGTTTCTTGAAGAAGCCGAGCAGACGTCTGATTTTGACACTGTCGTTGTATGGCATCCTTGACGTTGATAGACGAGGGTGTTGAGGGATGGGAACGGTATTCGATGGTCAGAGAGTCGTCGAATGTCGACGGAGGGTGAAGGGTATGTCGTCGTTGACAAGGGAGTCGGATGGTTGTCGATGTCGACGGAGGATGGGAGATATGTTGTGGACGGGGTAGACAGAGAATTGCCAATGTTGACGGAAGATGAGGGATTGGATTTCGGAGGTCCCTTGACAGATGGAACAGGAGAGCTGGTGGGTTGGATTCTTGACAGGTGGAGTAGGAGGACTGGTGGGTTGGATTTCGGAGGTCCCTGGACAGGTGAAGCAGGAGGACTGGTGGGTTGGATTTCGGAGGCCCCTTAACGGGTGGAGCAGGAGGAGCTGGTAGATTGGATTTCGGAGGCCCCTTGGCAGGTGAAGCAGGAGGACTAGTGGGTTGGATTTCGGAGGCCCCTTGACAGGTGGAGCAGGAGGAGCTGGTAGATTGGATGTCGGAGGCCCCTTGGCAGGTGAAGCAGGAGGACTGATGGGTTGGATTTGGGAGGTTGGGCAGAAGCCGCAGTGGGAGATGGTAGTGGTGTCGAGTGGTTGGGCAGAAGCCGCAGTGAGAGGCAGTGGTGTCGAACGGTTGGGCAGTAGCCGCAGTGAGAGGTGATAGTGTCGAACGGTGGGGCAGAAGCCGCAGTGGGAGACGATAGTGTCGAACGGTGGGGCAGAAGCCGCAGTGGGAGACGATAGTGTCGAACGGTTGGGCAGTAGCCGCAGGGAGAGGCGATAGTGGTGATACAGTCTTCTTGCTGTGACTCGCGGAGGCGATATACGTCGTCGTTGATGAGGCTGCTGTTCACTGGTTCACTGGTGCCGTGGTCGCCACTTGTTTGTGTCGTCGAGTGGGACTGGCTGTCGGCTGCTCGAGGAAGACGTACCGAAGAGCTTTATTCGACTCCGACTTAGCAAATTTTGGTGCCGTTTATATACAACACCTTAGCGTCCAAGAATCAATATACCTCTTCAATTTTCATACTATCTCTAGAGGACTCAGAGAACGATGGGATTATGTTGATGCTGATGACTGAGCTTTCTACCAGAGATTGCGAATGAATCAGCATTTCATTTAGATATTGCAAATGATTAAGAAATGTTTCCATCTCAAGAATGCTAAAATTCTGTGGTGACACAGAAAGAGAGGAAGAAACTCTAGCGAAACTTATATAAGACCTGTCGAAATGTGAAGAGAACGTTGTGAAACACAGAGAGTAAGAAACGGTGGAAACTTCATCTTCAATCCAATACTTAAAAAAAAAATCCAATACTTAGTGAAAGAGCAGTGCAGTATCGAAGAAAGTTCTTTAAAACCATGAGATACTATGACGATGAGTTTAATAAGTTCAGAATAATAAGAAATAATTCGAGAGAGTCAAGGAGCAGACAGCCCTGGAGAATTTCGAAGTGGATATAATCCAATCCGCTTATGAAAATTGATGAAGTACAGAGTTTTCGCTCACATTGTTTTAAAAGTATTTTTCCTATAATTACCCGTTTTTATGTTGATTTCCATTTTTGGAGGTGGGATGGTCATCCCCTGTGGATTTGCTTGTCGGGCCAGAAGTAGGGCTTTCGTATCGAATCAACGAACGATGTGAGGTTGGTGTACTGTGTTACAAAAATCCAATGGAGATTTTTATTCAACTTTTTCTATCTTAGAGCTCTCGGCTGGCTGAACTCCGTTCTGTGCTCGAGATTGTCATTAAGAAGATGGAGCAAGGCTCTGAGAAGGCTATAGTGCAACTGAAAATTTCGGGTAGTGCACAGCCAATGGTGAGGACTTCCACCATCACCTTATCATTTGCATGCCTATCATTGATCGACATCATTTTCTTCTTCGTTGTAAACTTCCGCGACTGGCTTCCGTGAAGAGTCACGCGCTCGAATCGGTTGCCATTCTGACGATAGTTTTTTTTGCACTGTCATTAAGCATGTGCTCTGTCCTTCAAGCATGATATGGATGACCTAGTTAGCCCACCAGCAGCGTAAAAAACAAAAGAAGTTACTTGATGAAATGGGTCTCCACTGAACTATCTAGCAGCCTTTGGCACTGAAATAGCCCTTTGCTGTTTATTCTTGGGAACTGGGACAAGGCAAAAAGGGTCGGATACTGGGAGTAGGAAAAGAGACAGCCCTCGTTGAGACGGGAACATTTGGATCCAGTTCATCCAAATCCACATTTCAGCGCAGTCAAAGCAAGTGAACTTGAGTGATGAGAAAGGGGAGGCATTAGAGGACTGCATGGTGAAACGATTCTCAGCCGTGCTCCTTTTCCAATAGTATCAACCTCTATGGTACTATTACACATCAAAGCTTTCGTTCAAGCTCGGATAATAATAATGAATTGGCGTGGGCCTCCAACAACGCAGTATCTTAGGACATTTTCTAGTGAGGCAATTTCGAAAGAGATGTGTAATTGCTTGGAAGATCCTGGCCATTCAGTACTGAACACACTTTAGATTGAGTAGCCTTCGTGATTTTAGACACAAACGTTTAGTTGTAATATCAGCTAATATTTCCAGTGTTTCAATCGCCTGAATTGTTTAGATTTCAGTTGATTACGGTAGCAACTCATGATATTGCTGAGTCCTTAGCACATCTTATCGACGGCTATCAAATAATGTACAATCAAGGGAGCTCTGTTTTCAAGAAGAAAGGTAGGTGCGTCGTTTTGGGTACAGGTCTCACCAGAATAGTTTAAAGGAATCGTCCACGGAAAAGTGAGTTTCTTTGTTACCAATATATTCACGTTGTAATGGCCTAATATTGAATGGGGCCGTATGCAAAGTTTTATTCGAAAAAGCCAGAATTCGGCCAAGAAACAGCCTCAAACTCTCGGTCAGGTGGGCGTGGCCTCCAAGTAAAAGTCCGTCCCGTCGTCCGCCGCGGTTGGGAACGGAGAGTGGGGTTGTTTACGTTTACGTGTTTACGTAACTTTCTGTTCTTACAATGCGTCTCCGACCGCGGCGGACGGCACTGGCCCGGAGGCCCCGCCTATCTGGCCAAGACTTTGACGTGCTGTATCTCAGCCGGATTCATATTTTTCGCGTGAAACTTTGCATGCCTTCCACATTAGACAGCAACATAAATATATGGGTAACAGAGAACCCATTTCTCCGTGGACGCGGTCTTGAAGATGGGAGTTTCAGGCTTGGAACGTTGTGAAAGTGCCGATTTGCGAGCAACCGCTTTGTACCGGTCGCAACCCTCAACCTCTGTAGGTAAGTGCTTTGTCAGATTTTCACCAGTATTACAGTGATACACACTCGTATGCTGAGAATGCCAAAGATATATGTTTAGCTGGTAATGATGCACGGATAAAGAGGGAATATGTCACTTTGAAGGAATTGATTGGTGGGGGACAGTTCGGCAACGTTTACCGAGGAACCCTTGCAAACCCGGTGAGATTTCAATCACATCGAGAGAGCCTTTTGAGTCATTATGTCATTCAACTTCTATTATATCTTTTCCAGTTACTATATCACTCAACAAACAACAATAATTTTGTCGCTATCTCGTTTTTGCACTAAAATCTGCCGATTTACTGTTTGATAAAATTTTACACAAATTTTACTTGGCAGTTGTATTTGTGACGACTCCCGTGCGTTCTAAGTTATACTTCAGAAATTTTGAAGAATTTCATCCTCACCTGAGAATTTGTCTCATGATAATTCCTTATACATTTTGTTTTTAGGGCTCATTGCCCATCACGGTGGCTGTCAAAGTGTGCAAAATGGAGAACGAGCCTACAGATACTCAACTGATTCTGCAAGAATCCCGTTGGTTGTTTCCTATTGCATTCGACCCATACGCACTGCGGAAAGTCGCACTTAGTGGTGCCGTAGATGATTTTACGGCGCCATATACATTATATGAAATGGTCGTGTAGGTTACGAGTCAGAGTAGTTGGTGATAATTTCGATCATTTTTGGGGCACATTGACTTTCGGACAGACCTATTAGCAAGCCGACGGGGGAGGGGGGTATTGCAGTCGTTTAATCCTCCACAATCACGAACGGTCGATGAGATTTTGAGATTGTGAGCAGATTTCCAAAAAAGGTCATTACTTTTACTATGTAGCAATGATACGATTTTTTGAGAGACTGCTCGAGTATAGCCTCAGATGCACTGACCGAGATCAGGAGTGCTCGTCTTTTCCGAAAAATTTTTCCCAGAGCTGAGCTTGATCCTGCTCGCAGCAGTGCCGGTCCAGATAAATGTCTGCCTCTTTGTAAGCATGCAATATGAACTCTCTCACATCAGAATGTATTTTAATATCGATGGTTGTGGTCCTAGTACAGTAAGTAATCCGAATTTCAGTTCGAAGGGAAGGGGTATCTGAAAAGAGCGATCATTATACTTTTCGGAGCTGCTACCTTTACAGATTTAATGAGGAACTTGCGGCATGATAATATCATCTCTCTGATTGGTGTTTGCATGGATGCGCCGATGTGGCTGGTAATGGAACTGGCGCCTCTTGGCGAGGTATTTTTATAATGTAAAAGTTATTTTTAAGGGCAGTCAACCCAAATTAAGCAGGAAATCTGCCTCGAAGTTTAGCGTGTTTTTTCTGCCTCTGATCCACATGGATTTCGAATCGGACTTATTTTTACTTTCAGCTTCGTCAATACTTGCAATCGAATCGAGCTTCACTATCGCTGACGTCACTAATCCTTTATTCACTTCAAGTTGCACGTGCACTTTCCTATTTGCACGAAAGATCATTGGTGCATAGAGATATTGCGGCGAGAAACGTGCTCGTATCCACTCCCAAATGTGTCAAATTGACAGATTTCGGACTTAGTCGCGCCCTCGACTATGACGCTATTTACACAGGTACATTACATGTTCATAATTTTTCTAATAAAATTCAATGACGTCAAATATAATTAAAACCCACAGATACTCAAGAATTTACTCGACTAGTCGTTATTGGATTTCTGGACTGTTAGTCCGATGGAATCCTTTTTGAAATCAGCTAATGCGGCTTGATGTTTCTTTCAGCTTGAAGAACGGTTGCACTCGGTAAAGGGGGAATGTACCTATTTTCACTAAAACACTTTCATAGGCCAACTCTCTTTTCCGTTCTGATCCTTGATGCTGTGACCACTCTCGATGGTGGTGCTCCCTTGAGTACTTAACCTTGAGGCTTCACGGTTCTCTTGCTTCGAAATGTCTTTTGACAACGATCTTTTTACAGCTTCTCGTGGTAAGCTTCCGATAAAATGGCTGGCACCTGAGTCAATAAACTACAGGGAATTCAGTATGGCATCCGACATATGGATGTACGGTCAGTCCAATGCATATTCCTACGACCACATTCCTTGATGATCTCTAGAAGTATCACGCGGGGTAATTTGGATGTTTGGATAGTGGGGGATACAGTAATTGTTAATAAATATTGGGTTGGAACATAATTTCTGTCACACAATGACAAAAAATTTCAAATTTATTTTTCTTTATTTGTGTCTAACTTCAATCAACAAAATATGCACCATTATGATCAACAATATATTGCCAACGAATAGGGAGATTATAGATGCCTTGCTTATAGAAGTCTGGAGATTTCTGGTCGAAGAAAGTCTGGAGGCCGATTTTGAGATCATCGTCATCTTTGAACTGCCGTCCATCGAGGAAGTGGCTCAGAGATCGGAATAAGTGGTAGTCAGTTGGGGCCATGTCCGGAGATTACGGTGGACGGGGGAGCTTCGTTTAACCAAGGTCCTGGATCCTTTGACACGCCAACTTTGCGTGGGTGAGCGTTATCGCGGGGGGAAGAGGTCTTGGTCCATTTTTCCGGTAAGTTTCGCCGCTCCGGTGTCCAATTGCCTGCAGTAGAGATTGGCAGTGGCTGTCGTGTTGGATGGTAACAGTTTCCTATTTTTTTGAAAATTTTCAAAAAAAAATTTTTTTTCTCAATGCAGTTTTTGAAATTTTTCCTGTTCCAATTTGAGCCGATTGAGCCATCGGGCTGCCGCCATATGAGAGACAGTACCTGGGTCCATCGACTGGTTAATTTTGTTAGTGGCCTCGCATGCTGAGGAACCGAAGCGGTGTTCGTGAATTTCGCACCTTTCGCGAAATTGCCGTAAATTCACTGCTAGTTGAAGCCGTAGAGAATATGAATGTGCTATTCAGAAGCCCTTTTCAGACGCTTCATATACCCCCCACTACCAAATGCTCCCGAAGCTTCCACAGTTTTCCCCAAGGAAAACAAAAAGTGTGACAGAAATTATGTTCCAACCTAATAGAAGGTTCCTCTGATTCGAAGGGCCATCTGTAGCATAATTCGGGGTGAAAGGTGCGCTGTTACGTCCCAACAACTGCATGCGTTTGAGCTGCATACCTCTCACTGTCCGCTCCTCTTAAACAGAGCCGTCACGCGCCGCACATGATCGCCACGCAGCACAGATTCACATGGCTTCGAAGGTCATCGTTGAGGTGCGCCGCAGAACATTTTTTGCTGGAGAAGTTGAAGGGGAAAATAGAGTCACGTATTCGAAGAATTTGGCTATTTATTGTTTTTCTGCCACCGCCTTGCTGAGCTCCATATCTTATATGTAACAATCGCTCAGAATACTCTTGATGGTTCTTTTCAATCCAATATTAAAAATTTCACAGGTGTGTGCGTGTGGGAGATTCTGTCATGGGGAGCAAAGCCATGGCAAGGTGTAGCTAATGCAGACGTCATAACTCGAGTAGAATCTGGTGAACGTCTTCCTTGCCCGGATGGATGCCCAGCTGTCGTGTTCAACTATCTGGAATTGATGGTGTGGGCTTTGCAACCTCAAAAACGCCCAACTGCTAAGGAAATTGTTATGGTGAGATAGTTTTTGAACGGAATATGAGCCTTTTTGGGGGCCGAATAGAGAATCACTGGAATGAAATGGACTTAAAATGTGAGCTTGTAGGTTATGGAGTCGTTGCATGAACAGCTGAAGAAACACGTTCAAGTAGAAGAACTTCACTTGATTCGCCCTTCACCGGTATTACTTATTGGATATGTGTAACTAGTTGATTAATTGTTCATGTGCTATCATAGAGTGTCCCCGTTCTGCTGACTAATATCTCCACGCTACCCAATTTAACTCTGTGGAGGACACTGGAGGAGCAAAAACGGCAATGCGAGGAAGATGACAAATGGTTGGAGGAGCAAGAAGATCTGGTGAGTGCTCTTTTATATGTACTGCAAGTATGATCCGCAATCTGCTAGATTCTTTCCAGGTGTCATATGATCCATCTGAAGAACAGAATCGTATCCACAATGGCTTCGAAGCCAGTACAAGCAGAGCCTGTTCCAATGGATCTCTAGATGGGAAAACTATCGATGGGGTAAGTCTTTTTGCGAAATAAATGTTTTTGTCCTTTGCAGAGATAAAAAGGACTGAGGATTGCTGTTGAGTTTCGTGCTCAACAAACTTTCTTGAGTTTCCAATTTTCTAGTTTCCCTCTTATCTCTTATATCTGCAATAGAAATTTGATGCTTCTAAAAAACATTTCTGATTTTTCTATGTTAACGGTAAGGTTCTGCAGTGTTCTTTCAAAATAGGGTGTTGTGACTGCGTTTTTTGCTTTGACAGTTCTAGCTCCCACCTTTTTGTGACAGCTAGGAAAGGATATGTCGTGATGTAAGGATTGTGAAAAAAATGACAAAAAGGGGGAAATACATCCGGACCAACCCCTTTTCCTCTCTTCGTCTGCTTTTTCTATTTCATCATTTAATGATCTGTCCCCTTCTGATGTACTTCGCCTTTCGTTCAACTCTGTCCATCGTCATATATCCGCTAATATTCGCTGTGATGCAGACAGAACGTCACGATTCTTGTGTTTAAGAGAACTTCTCCGAGCCTAACTCCCATCTCTCAAGCAGTTTCGTCAATAACAGATGCAGTGGATCATCTGGCTAACGCTTTTAACACCAACATGAAACACGACGAATTTTTTTCCAGTATCAGGGTGGGTCGTTATATACTATTGCATTTCCCCACCAGGATGTCAAGCCTGCCGTCATGGGCAATGCTTGAAATACGCTCCCTCCCCTTTCATCGGTCGACGTATATGGTAGTGCTGTTCTTTAATGCCTCCTAAAAAAAAAGGTCGATAATCATACCACTGTTACATAGTCCTAGCAATAAGAGTTGTTATCGGTCGTTTTCAGAAATCGGCGACTCAAAATCTCCTTGACAGTGTCTGGGTGTCGAGGATTTATCAGGAAACTTTGGAATACCACCCTCCCCCCCTCTTTCTAACCCAAAATGCCCCCGCCCATCGATTCTTTAACGGAAGCCTTGCCCCTCGAAATTCATGTATGGGATAAGTATTATAAACAACCTGTCGTGTTCACTGCCAACAAAAGTTCGTGAGACGTGAATTAGAATAATTTTGAAAATGAAAAACCGGTCCTTCGCCAGGAATAAGGCTTTGCTGGAAGTAGGAGATGTGTGTTCAGGATATTACCTCAAGACTGCGAGAGATGTTCGTAGAATCAACAGAGCTCCTTAGACGAATGCCAGAAGAGCGGCGAAAAGAGGTGACCGCTGATTGCATCTGGTTCTTTCGGTCTCCGTTAGCAAACAGTTAATGGCTTCATGTTTCAGGTGGAGCTAACTGAGTCTCTGATAGGGAACGACATGAGGCAGATGGGTAAGGTCGTCCAACAGGTTGTCGATAACATAAACAACCCGGTATGTTACGTTGTGTCCTACACGCACGGTGAACCGCATTTTTTTCATGGAACTCAGTGTATGGTTTTAGAAATTCTTTCGAGCTGTTTTTTTGGATACTTAATCATTGATGAGAGTCGGTCATGGCCCTGATTATTTCTTGGGCGAGCTTAATTATATCTTGTTTTTTTCACAGTTCTTCACGCGTTCTCAGCTGAAAATCTGATTTTATTAGATCAATTGCTTCTTGGTTTCCACCTTGACAACTTATCACATGGCTCATGATCGAGAATGATTGCGCCTCTGCGCATCAGGCTCGGAAGTAGTGTTCGACAAGGGCAGCCCTTCCATAGACCCAAATTCCGGATTGCTCACCTGGTCAGCCGAACCTTCATCCCATGCTAGACTAATTGATTCCAAATTAATCTCGGAGGATGAGAACACGAACATTTGTACTAGTTTTCCAGAGCAACAACTATATATGTGCGCCGAATGTTCTACATTTTTGCCATTCGCCATATTGAGTGGTGAGGTAAAAGTAGGAGGTAACCTGAAAAGGGAGGAAGTCGTTCTTCAAAAAGGGCAGGGGTGGCTGTTCGAAAAAACTGCGACGAGCTCACAAAATTGTTCGATGAGCCCACCAACTATGGGATGTGCACCTTAAAGTTTGTTATGTGGACTTTTTATTTCTTTTTTAGTCATACCACGTCTATCGTCGCGAAGTGGTTCGCATTGCAAAGGAATTGGCGACGAATTGTACAAACTTTCTGTCATTATTTGAGAAGCGGAATCGTGCGCAATTACCCGATTTCCGAGCGGTTCTTTCTGATTGCTGAACTTCTTCCTCTTCTCCTCATTTATTGATGCTCATTTGAATTTGTGATATACGTACACACTTTGCAAGTTAACGCTATACTATTCTGCCTGTATAGTGTTTGCGATATGTTCACTATCATGCTTCTATTTCTATAGCTATCGGCTAGTGGCTTTCAATGTAGTATAGCTAGAAATAATATTTATAGGTGCTCCCAGACATTGTACATTGCTTGCAGCTAAGAGCTTTAAATTTGTATCATATCTTTGAATGTAATTCAATGTTGAGATTATTCCACGATGGATGTCGTCGACTACAGGTTGCCCTTACTTATGAAGTTTTATAATGAATATCTTCGCGTTGTGGTGACGTTTATTATGAGTCCTTCAGCGTGGTGTCGAATTAGATGAGAGCCACTTAAAGGAACCGGAACGGGTCCGAAACAAGAGGAAGATGCAAAGAAATAACAGTCAAGGTTAGAAGCGATAATAGGTGAAAAAACCCGGACTCAAAAGCGCGACGCTGCGGTGTGTATGTGCATCCCATCCGCATCCAACACACTGACTTTCCGAGTTGTCCGCTGTAGGAGACGGGCCGCGGGCCAACGTTAGTTGTAGCACCTGACTCCTAGCACAGTGGAGTGGCCATTCCCAACTACAATAGCATTCATGTAAGCACATCTAGAAACAATGTAAGAAAGAACAAAATAAAAAGTAAAAGGAAAAAACAATTCATAATAGAAACGTCTCCTTTTGGCACCATGCCAAGTCGTCATTGGCGAGTTTGTGCAATGGCGGCCACTTTAACTCGTCCACACTACGTCTGTTCCACCGTAAGCCAAAATTACACCCTTCCGGTGTCTTTAAGCCACCATTTACTGGAACGACTGGAAAGACGGTGTTGGATCGGGTGGGTACAAAGTGTCACAAATGAAAATTTTCGCACCTATTGTGCGAAGTCTCCGGACCATATGTGAGAGGAGACGTTGGCGAGGTGCAAAATCAAAAAGTCATGTGTTTCCCGAAATCTCATTGATCGTAAGCGAAGTCAAGTACAATAATTAGAGGAACGAACCGCATGTATTGTATTTATTATACGGAAATATACGAACTAAAAGATGCAGTTACATGGTATATACTACTGAGATATTTACAAAATTTATGAACGAACTAGAAAAGCCTCATTCGTAACACATCTCGACTTCATGACTGTTTCTTTGAAAACATTCGATTTTTCGGCACGCTATCATGTTGCGTATCAGATGCACGTCTTGCCTTGTTCTGCAAACATTCTCTTTCACCTTGTTACTTCCTGAGGCCGACGACAACAGTTTGGCAAATCTGCGATTTTGAGATTCTGTGATCTTGGAATATTGCAATGCGGCCACTTCGAGTGCGGAGTTGCGACACAGCAAAATCGCGGTCGCCAGTAGGGAGTCAACTGTTACTCCACCCATCAGCGAGCGCGGGATGTGCCTTTGAATCTGAATGTATGCCAAAAAAGATCGGAGAGCGTGAAGCACGTATGATTGCCGAAAAACCTTCCCTCATTTTGACTGTTTTTCATTATTTTTTGCTATATTTGGTATATTTTGGAATTTATTTATTATATATTTTTGTTATTATATGCTATATGGGATATTCTGTGACATTTCAGCTTAATTCCAAGTTTTTCTTTCTTCTATTTCTTTGAAGTAGGAATCCACTGTAAGGGACACTGCAGTACCAGTTGGAGTGTGATGTTCTGCTGCTTCAAATTTCTTGGACGAAATTCATCATGCATGTTACCATAGAAGCGTTTCCGAAAAGCTGTTGAGGCTGCTTTTCGGCCTTTCAGTTAATTCACTCACAAACCATACCTCGGAGCTATCGCTTATGGGTGGGAGAACTTCTAGAGAAGATAAAGCCAGTGAGTTATTTGCTTTTGTTTATCCATAATATATTTCTATTCGGAAACGTGAGTGTGAATCGAAATTGTGATACTCCGTGAGCACTCCGATTTTCCCCAAAAAATGATTACAATAAGAGCAAAAATCTTTTTGAAAAATGCGGTAGACACCTAGCTCGAGCCATAAGTGCCATGCACACAGAACCGCTGGTCTAACAATAAGTAAAAGCAGAGTGGTTATAAGAGTGAAACATTTAACAAAGGCGACAAGCATGTACCAAATAGCAAAGCAAGACATCACCTCACTTTGTCACAGTTCTGCTAATTTTTGTTTTTAAAGTGTCGCCATTGAGCAGTTGGGGAGGATCGCTTGACGATCTGTTATGTGGTGAAGGAAAGATTTGTGGAGGTAAGCTGTTCTTCATCAAGTATTCGGGATATCGTTATAGATGATCCAATGCAGATCCATGGACTCCAATACCGAGCAGGGATGGTTCGCTTGATTTGAGAGATTTGGAACGGAGAAGGAGCATGGCCACCTTGAAAGATGCACGCCAAGAAGGTGACTTTCTTGCTTTGCAGCCAGTAGATCACTTCTCTATCTGGTTCTAGGTATTTCATGTGGAATTTCAGATTACGATGTTGACTTCGAGGTGATCAGACAACAGCCACTGCCTATGGACACATACAGTATGAGGTTGGAAGAGTTTGCCAAAATCCTACATCATCCTTCAGAGGGAGGGGTGGTCGTACTAGTCGTACTCATGCCCGCTAGAACTGCACAACCTCATCCTTCCGTACTCCTATTTTTTATGTGCTATTTATGTCTCTGCTCGACTACGTCTCAATCATAACAGGAAAAGTGCTGTTATGAGACCAAAATCTTACACCTACGGAACATAAAAGCAGCATTAGGGGGAAGCCGGACGAAAAGTAAAAGAAGTAGTGAATGTGAAAGGCGAGATGCCTAGTAACAGAACAGTGAAAAAACAACGGGTGGAATTGGCCAGATGCTTGAGGAAGAGGACCCCTTCCACCGTTGTTTCCGACGCGGACGACGTTTACATCAAGAGGCGGGTAGTCAGGACGAGTTCTCCATTGGCATGTTGCCAAGTAAACACAATTGAATGTTTGGAAATACAACAGCATCTACTTTTTGGAGTGAGCTTCAGGCTAAAACTGCGAAAGCGCGCCGCAAAACCTTCGATCCTGCCGCATCTCCTTGGCCGCTCCCACCCCTCAATCGGGAATTACGTCATCGGGAGGCGGGACCGTTGTATCAACGTTTTGTGGCGTTTCTACAGCTCGGAGAGGCGCTTTTTCACCGGGATTTCGCCACAGATAGCCTTCTTGGGCCCAGGACAACCATGTGAGAGACTTTTTGTAGGGATTTCTCCATTACCGCATTACCCCTAATGCTGTCTTTAAGCCAAAAGTTGCTTGTGACCGCTCACCTTATCGCAGTCAAGTAGACGAGAAACTTTTGTTAGTGCTGGGCTCTATTGTTCCTCAGTGAAGGGCTCAGGATTGGGTTTATTTGTTCTACGATCTACATTATGGTTACCGCATGTAAGATTGAGCAAAGTATTTTGACAGGGTTCCAACGGACAACGATTACTACGCAACGCCTCTTCCAATCCGTCGACGACGAAGTGCGTTTAATAACAGTGCAACTTCGGGAAGAAGTGGTGGGTCTGATATAAAATGAACGAGATCGATCATGGGACTGCATGAGCCTGCTCAGCTCTAATAAGCTGTATTTTAGGAAGACCGAAAAGGAGGCAAAGGAAAAAGAAAATCACGCGCTCCGTCAAAAAGAAAAGTTCGTGAGGTTTTTGGATACCGAATTTTATTGTTTTTCATTCAAGATCTTAAAAAATGGAAAAGTAGCGGAAATATCATCGTGAATGATCATAAATATCAAAGCCAATGAACATTTGTATGACAAGTAAGAATGAGAAATTACGCAAGAAACCTGCACATCTATAGCAAATTTCAAAAGTTCGTGGTCGAATTTGAAGCTCTTCTAACGCTACTGCTTATCACACTGTATCAGTAAGAACTAATGGTGTTACCATTTTCAAACTTTGTGGATTTTTGAGGTCTCAAATTGACGTGGAGGACGGGAAACGGTAATCAAACATTCTCATTTGGCTTCAGTGAAATATGCTCGGCCGATAATCATACTTTAAGGGCCGCGCCGCATTAATAGATCTGCCACTGTCCTCTCTGGTCCCACGGCGTCAATTCGTCCAGGTAAGTGTTCACCCTCAAGTGATCTACCGAAGGATTATTTGCAACAAAAAGCCGTATCTTCTTTAGCGGAATGTTTATTTTTGCCAGAAGAAAATTAATCGTGGTTTTTAGCAATAAAAATACAGCCTGAACCTAATCGGCTATTCGATTTTTTCACCATTCATATGACATTGGCGAAATGAACTCATAGTTTGAAAAGCACCTAATCGCTGGAATATTTTCAAAAGGCTCATAGTCAACGCAGGAGGGCCCACCACTAAGAAGGGAGCAACGCGCACACCGCGCGCGCCATCCCTCCAGAATCCTTCACTCTCTTTATAAGCAATCACTCGGAAAAACGGAGAAAACTTCAAAATAAAAAATTCGTTTTTAAAGATCGTAGTTTTTCTTAATAACCGCATATACTAGAAACAATGAGTAGACTGTAATGTGGGTGCTCAGTTAAATTCTGATGCTATTTTTAGCATGGCGTTCCAATATCGTTCAACCAGTACGTGTGCGGTCTTTATCCGTACCGGCGCAGTCTTATGTCAGTTCAACTCACATCAGGAGGTGATTGTATTATGTGCCGTAATTTCTTTTTTGTGCTTTATATTTATTTATCTGTTTTATATATAAAAGAGAATCGTTTCGATTTTCAAAAACCTCTAGTTTAACACTAATTTTACCCATTAACCCACTGCAATAATCTCCAGATTTTAGTGTTCCTCGAAGTACAGTTCGAGTGACGAGAGTTCCAGTGGTAATGATGCGAAGAGCCAATTCGAAGGTAAGACATGAGTGATCATTTTCGCAAATTCGGGATATACAAAGCCGTTTCACCACAGTTTACGTTATCTGTTGTACTTCAGAACAAAAGTTTCATCGTTGGCACCAAGAAAGTGGTCCCGCCGCGGCATCTACGACCGCATGCAGTGCCACCTCCACAACCTTTCAGGTTTCGTCATCTACCGGACCAGCCATATTTCCGCGTTGGGACTGCTGGACACCCGTATCTTTGAAATAAGTGATTGAATAAAAAGATTGTTCGCTGCTTACATGAGTTCGGAACTCAGTGAATGAAAGTTGATGTTCATAAATGTCACTGTAATAGAGGCTATCAATCCATAGGAGTATCGTTGAAGATCGAGCCGGTCACAGTAGATGAAACGAGCATTCAGCCCTTCTGTGAGCAACCAGTGGGTACCTCTCGCTGTCTGTGCGGTTCGAAGTCTTTTAAGATATCCGTACATTGAGAAGTCTTCGATCAGGAGGACAGACGGGGTGTACGTTGGGACCAGGGTCAAGCGAGGCGTTGAGGATGATTTTCAAAAAATACGTCCCCATTGCAGCCCATTGTGTCCCAGGGGAGCTTCTCCATCGGGGGAATGCGTCCCGGTGGAGCCTTTGGGCGGTGAACGCGGTGAGGCCAGCGCTGTCGTGACTCGTGCACGACTTCTTTATCCCCGTTGGGCCGTGCGTGAAATATACGCGCACTTGTCACCTTCCTGGCCCCTGCCGTCCAAAGGGGATAAGCGGACTCACGTGCTGGGGTCCTATCGCGCAGCTACCGTAACCATGGAATGTTCTGGACCGTGCCGGCTTCAGGCCCAAAATCATTCCTCTTCGTAGTCTCTGCTCGTCCTGAGTTCTGAGCGGTTGGTTACGACGCCGCTCTCCACTGTCCGCCTTGTGCGCAATGCCATCCAGCGCACCCGTCGTCTCCGAAGAACATCCCTGCGCAGCTGCTTCCCCAAGCAGCCCCTGGTGCGCAGCCGTCGTAGACCATCGAGGAACATCGTCGCGAGGATGTGGCATGGAGGAAGCAGGAACTTCCGTCCTCTGCTGGTGAGCGCCCGGACGTGTCGACGAAACCCTGGTCGACGCCGCCAAGCACGACGGAAGGGTTGGTTAGCCCTCGGCGCCCCCTAGTGAGGAGAGGACCGATCCCGTAGGTTTCTTTAAGTTAGGCGTTTTACCTCATCTGTGAAGTAGGCATAAATGCCGTTATAGTATGTTGTGTTCGTGTTGTGTACGAGTATATATCTAAGTGTATTTGGTACATATTGCTTGTGGGGGTCAATCAATATGTTGCGCATGTGTCAGTAACTATTTATTGATTGGTCAGTTGTCAGTTATAACATCGGGGGTTTGGTTGGTTCATACGCAGTGTCCGTCTTGGGGTTAAACGGGGTACACCGACACCAGGCGCAGTGGACGAGGCGCAGTCGGTGGGCCGAGAGGTCGTGGTGCAGTAGAAGTCGTATCTGGGGCATCCAGGGTAGGACCATCCCTCTTCTCGTGGCAGGCGAAGTATTGGGCGCAATTCCCTGGCATTCCCTCTCGGCGCACGGCGCGGATGGCTCCACACTATTTGCCACCTTGCCCCGTGGAGCCCTCTCGCGTCGCGACATGGTGCATCGGGCTGAGGTTAGGCGTGTGGTAACACACGCCTAGCCTTTGTGATCGAACCTCGTCGCGCCCATGGGCGTGGGCGATCGGAGCACCGCTCAGACGCGCGCACGGAACGACACGGTTGGGTATGGGCACCCGCAGAAGAGTCGCGAAGGGAGATCGACTAGGGCGTACCTTCACCCCCTTGGTGCCTGTACGGATGGCGAGGGACTGGAGTGGCACCAGGAAACTCGACGGCGTACTCTGCACGTCCGGACCCAAGGCAACGGGAAGGATTACCCTTCTGGTGTAGAGTGTAGGCAAGGTTGGCGCAGGAGCTGTGGGTAACGCCGGGGCACATATTGCAATGGGAGTGCCCAGGGGGTTGGGAGTTTCCGCTCCATTGTAATCCCGGTTAGTGACGGTCCGTGCTGCTGAGGCAGACCAGTGTACCCGTCACCACCTCACACCTACCCAGGCCGTATCTCCGGCCCGTTGGCATCTGTGTGGACCTCAGTATCAGCGCGCACGTTCCTGGCAGTCCGTTCGGAGCGGGGCTCCGTGTCGCCACCCACCATGGCAGACAAGCCGTTCACCATCCCAGCACACGTCACAAGTCATCCAGATGCACGACCAATATGACCAACGCCTCCCGTGGTCACCCACTGTTGCTCTCTACCCACTTTCGCTTATTCGCACTTGTACCGTTGTTAAGAAGCGCTGCTGGCCACAGTTACTTCACCACACAACGCCCGTTCATCCGCATTTCAGCTCGGACCATAACATCCATCGTCCATCACCTCCCCGTCAAGGCAACTGGCAGCACATGCAGACCAAATCAGCGAAGTCGTACACCATCACTACCATCAGGCAGGAAACCACCAACCCGTTCCACAAAAACACCTCCACCAGCCGCACAACCGACAGCAGACAACAACGGGACGGCAGTGGGAGCAGGAAGAGTCTCTGGAAGAGACTCACCCCATAGCATTAACCCGCTTGTGCAGTTTCCCCATGTTCCAACATCCTGGGGGTTACATCCATTCACGGCGCGACCACCACCATCCTCGCCGTGCCTTGGTCAGCTACCAAGACGGTCGTTGAAGTGTACTTGCAAAGTTCCACCCACAACTTTGCCCAACATCCCCACTCCAGGCGCACTATGTAGTACGTAAGCAACCATAGTCGGTAAACCGCGTAACATCACTGCGCACGTTCACCGTTCCCCACACAGGGGGCTCCCCGCGCACATTTCCGCAGCAACGCGGATTTGTTCGCGAGGATACCCATTATGCGGGACCAGTAGTAGCCTAAAACAACTCCTCACACTTATTAGTAACATAGTCGGGAAAGTAGTGCTCACATTCGCGCGCACATGGGCACACCATAGAACGTTCGCCGTTGTACGTCTTCAAAATCACCAAAAAACTTTAACAGCGGTCTTACGTGTTACAATAACTGTGTGTAAAATTAGTCGCTACTACTCCACTAGTACGTTCAGCTATATAACATCAACCAGTAGTGTCCTCCTGGGAGCAAAGTAGTTCATTCGCGCACGCAACATCGCGGTTCCATCAGTATCAGTGTCAGAAGCTTGCATCACCGTCGACGTGGTTGCCAAGATGCGCAAGTTATTAGCTGTTCATTCAACCATTGGGTTAGTGCAATCACAAAAGACGAATGCGCTGCGTAGCAACTCATCAACCAGCGGTAAACCATTGCTTATCCACGTGCGTTCACTATCAGAATAACAAAATAAAGTTCTATTCATAAGCCAATCGTCAACAGTACTTTCAATTTGGCAATTTTGTACACGCGCAGATTGTCGTATGCGCAAGCGCACGACAATCTCATTAACTACCGTACAATTCATAGCCATGTCAACATCTAAGTACTATTTCCATGTTTGTTGCGCAGTCATACGCAGGGTCACTAAATCACGCTCCAGTGCAAAGTCGACACACTGGCGCCAAGTCACCACCTTTGAAAATCGATCTGCGCAGCCGACCATGGATAATCACAAATGGCTTTCATCTCCTTCATCAATACATTGCTATTCACAACAACTGCCTACTATTTACAATCTTGGTATTCATATACCTCCTTCTCGTCATTCTCCACATGCCCACTTGGTCAGGTATTCCCTTTGCGTTATTTCAGCGTTTGCATACTGCGGTGTACTGTTTACCGTTTAAGTACGTTTCCCTTTCACATTTTTGCTCATTACGCAGTGTCTTCATACTGCGCATTGTTTGTTGCTGCATAGTTGTCCATCGTATTCGCGCACCTGCTTCTTCCTTCCCCACGGGAACTTGGAGGTACGCAGCCGAATCGGCATGCTGACTATCAAACATCATATTTACATCTTCGTGCACGTCAGCAACATTTCGTGGACAACCATGCGCACATGTCTCTTTTTTACAGGTAGTTATACATTAGTATTTTCCATCCCCTCTCACGTTCATACAACAGTGCTAATCGTTTTTACATGTCCAATTCCTGCACAATTTTCAATTTCATATCTTCACAGTACACAATCCTCCTCCCATGCCGCCGCACGCGCATGCACCCTGACCAAGTGCATCCATACAACTCCTGGTATCCTTCTCCTTCCAATCATTCCATTCCTATCATTCAAGATTTTCCACAATTTCACTGTTAACTATTTGTAATACGCACAATACATCCATGGTTAAGTCAGTTGGTTATCGCAAACAGTATCGCCATACTGCGTCTGCGTACATAAACTCACCTGCGTTCATTTTGAGGTAATTGCGCACAAATTGAAGAACCAACTAACCTCACAATTCCTCACAATGGTAGGACGTCCGCTCTCGCGACCGCAATTTCAGGTTCCAAGGCAGGTAAGCCCAAGTCAGAGGGATAGTAGATCGCGCAGTCGCTCTCGCGACCGTGCACGCGTCCCCCCAAGGGAACCCTCGCGTCAACCAGCTCAGGTATTCGCAGGAGACCCAACCGGCTCCTCTCCGCGCACTCGCCCAGGTACCAGCGAGTCTTAAACATCAACCGCGCAGTAAGATCGGGTTAGGATCCCCTCAATACCGCGCAGTTGACCGGCTCAACTGCCCGTGCGCCCGGAGGCTCCGTCTGTCGAGACGGAATATTCTTCATCTGAGGAGGTTCCGTCTGTCGAGACGGACCACAGTTCGTCAGGCCCCAGGCACAAGCGGAATCGGAGTACGCAGGCTCAGTTGGGACGTCGTACGGAGCGCACAGCCGCTCGCGGGAGCTACAAGCGCAGACAGCGGATCCGTATAGCATGCCTTGGCAACCAGTAGAGGTCCCCAAACGCGCACGCTGTTTCTTCTGCGCGCAGCTGCATTTCTCTTCAGGTTGCCCCAATGTCACAAACTTGAGGCGAAGGATCGAGATCCACGCGAACAACGGGAGATGCTTCATCTGCGGTGGCGACAATCATGGCGAAGAACAGTGTGAAGCGCAGACGCGCTGTAGGGCATGCCGCGCACGCGACCATCATACCGCCTCCTGCCTCAACAACAGACACGCAGACGGCGATATAGCAGGCGTAGAGCAGCAAGAATACTTGGCGCAAGCCAAGGCCCATGCACGACGTGTACGCGCAGAAGACATAGAGCATCAACCATCTTGCTCGCCGCGTAGTATAATAAAAAATATACTCGCCGATGTCTCAGGCGCACTCACTAACATCCCTGTGTGAACTAATCAAGTCGGTGAATGCTGAGGCGTGCATGCTTTACGCAACTGCCCGCCTCGGTATACATCAGCACGCGCATCTTACTCGTGCATACCATCGCACTTGTCGTCTTTTGTGTAAGCGCCAACGGACGCAACTTCCTGGGGAATGCGGTGGGAGACCGCATATTACTTTTCGCTCGTCCCGGGTTTAAGCTACGTGCCTTTTTTTTGTATTGCCCTGGGGAAAATGTCTCTCGTCTCACGGTGAGGAAAATCTCCCCCTCACGGCAAAAATTGACCCCTGGAGTCAAAAAGATTGCTCCTCTGAGAAAACTAGTAGGCCCACACAATTCTACCTCGTCACGATTTCGTCGTCACTATTCGCACTTGCCGTCTCAGCGTCAACATCATCAACGTCACGCTCACCGTCGCAGTCGAAGTGAAGATCGAAGTCGTGTACGCACTGATCAGTTTTAACCTCGTGATACTCATTTATTTTGCTCATCATGTATTTGTGTGTTTAACTATCAGTTATTGTATTGAGAAACGCCATGACCTCAACATCATTGCTACCCCATCGGTTCCTCTCACCCGTGCGAGCCGGGGAAACGCACGGCTACGTAGGCCCCCCTGGTAGGCGCCACTTCGTTTAACGTGTATGTACATTTGCCTAGGTAAGGAGGGCGTCAACTCCTGCGGCGCGATGACCTTGTTGTGTGGCCCCCAGTGTCGTGACTCGTGCACGACTTCTTTATCCCCGTTGGGCCGTGCGTGAAATATACGCGCACTTGTCACCTTCCTGGCCCCTGCCGTCCAAAGGGGATAAGCGGACTCACGTGCTGGGGTCCTATCGCGCAGCTACCGTAACCATGGAATGTTCTGGACCGTGCCGGCTTCAGGCCCAAAATCATTCCTCTTCGTAGTCTCTGCTCGTCCTGAGTTCTGAGCGGTTGGTTACGACGCCGCTCTCCACTGTCCGCCTTGTGCGCAGTGCCATCCAGCGCACCCGTCGTCTCCGAAGAACATCCCTGCGCAGCTGCTTCCCCAAGCAGCCCCTGGTGCGCAGCCGTCGTAGACCATCGAGGAACATCGTCGCGAGGATGTGGCATGGAGGAAGCAGGAACTTCCGTCCTCTGCTGGTGAGCGCCCGGACGTGTCGACGAAACCCTGGTCGACGCCGCCAAGCACGACGGAAGGGTTGGTTAGCCCTCGGCGCCCCCTAGTGAGGAGAGGACCGATCCCGTAGGTTTCTTTAAGTTAGGCGTTTTACCTCATCTGTGAAGTAGGCATAAATGCCGTTATAGTATGTTGTGTTCGTGTTGTGTACGAGTATATATCTAAGTGAATTTGGTACATATTGCTTGTGGGGGTCAATCAATATGTTGCGCATGTGTCAGTAACTATTTATTGATTGGTCAGTTGTCAGTTATAACATCGGGGGTTTGGTTGGTTCATACGCAGTGTCCGTCTTGGGGTTAAACGGGGTACACCGACACCAGGCGCAGTGGACGAGGCGCAGTCGGTGGGCCGAGAGGTCGTGGTGCAGTAGAAGTCGTATCTGGGGCATCCAGGGTAGGACCATCCCTCTTCTCGTGGCAGGCGAAGTATTGGGCGCAATTCCCTGGCATTCCCTCTCGGCGCACGGCGCGGATGGCTCCACACTATTTGCCACCTTGCCCCGTGGAGCCCTCTCGCGTCGCGACAAGCGCTATACTGGCGCGCTGGTGCGCCGGCTGGCACGCATGCCGGCATGTCCCCTCTCGCACCAAATACGACGCCTCCCTACCACCCCTCGCCCTTCCCCAGATTCCGCTATTTCTGTGGTTTCTATCCAGCCAATGCGAGCCAATGCACCAAGGAAATTAAGAGTCTATGGTATAAAAAAATACTGAGGCCAAGCTCTTGGGAAAATGAGAGAAATAAGAACCTAAGAAAACTCAATTCTTATATTTGAAAACAAAAGTGTCTAAAAATAGGATAAGAACCTAACAAATTCAATACTTATATCCGTCGGAAAGGAAAGCGTCGTCGACCATTGGTAATGTGCACGTCCTCTGATACAAAGAAGAAGGCTTAAAATGCAAGTTATGCGGGAGGGATAAAGGATGGAAAAACGAGGATAGAAAAGACAGAAACCAAACTGGAGCCATGTTATGCGCTCCACTGCGCCCCATCTGATCGCCGTCTCACTACTACGGTAGCGACGCGGCGATCGTATGGAGCGCGGTTTCTTTCACATCCTGGATTTGGACATTTTTTAAGTACTTGAAACTTTACCTAGACTCCACCTTTCGGAGTACTGTAAAGTGTTTTTGTCAGTAATTTCCTCAGACCGATCTTTTTGCTGCTAGGTTTCCCTAATGGTTGCGTAGTACTCGATATGGGTATCCAGCCGAGGAATTTTTGGAATTTTGGGAAGTGTTTCACTTTGAATGGCCATAACTTCCTTCAAATGTAACTATATGAGTGCGTTCTTGTTGTTTGGGGTCTGCGAGGTTACCGCTTCCAAACGACTACCTGAGCTATGCCATATCTTCGAAATGAAAGAAGTTATTTTGAGGGAAGCTACTCGGTGGGAATTTTTTTCAACGAATTTGCGAGATCTTTCCACGAAGCTTTGGAGAAATATAATCCATTGTGTCTGTTACGCCTCCAGTACGCATCTTCTGTCTTCTGCTCTCAGAATATGAATGAGAGGGTGCTTGGCTTCGGCTGGCATCGTTGCGGGATGCGCCATGCATGAAGATTTCCTTCCCATTCTCAGTGGATACAAACGCTTTTCCGGTCCGCATAGTGGCTCGCTAGCACCAGATTACGCACTTGCAATCGTAGTAGGACATGAAAAAAGTCTGCATCAACTTTTGATAACTGCTGTTTATCGCCGCAGCTCGCGATGCGAAAGTTACTACAAGGATGCTGAGTTATGGGCAAAAGCTTCGGTGCCGGACGGGACTCGAACCCGCACTTCATCCTTTCCGGGGATATGTGCTAATCCATTACACTACCGACACCACCTTCACCTTAACTCAGCTTTTTGAATGGTATATTTACCATAGCTTATCAGCACTCACACGTATAACGTGTTGCCCATAATTCAGCATCCTTGTAGTAACTTTCGCATCGCGAGCTGCGGCGATAAACAGCAGTTATCAAAAATTAAAAATATCAAAATCATTACTAAAGCTTTCAGCTTCACGGTTCGATGCCGATATTGGCCAACCGGCTCAACACGTTATACGTGTGAGTGCTGATAAGCTATGGTAAATATACCATTCAAAAAGCTGAGTTAAGGTGAAGGTGGTGTCGGTAGTGTAATGGATTAGCACATATCCCCGGAAAGGATGAAGTGCGGGTTCGAGTCCCGTCCGGCACCGAAGCTTTTGCCCATAACTCAGCATCCTTGTAGTAACTCTGCATCAACTAATTCTTCGGTTTCATCCCATAGTTTCTGAAGTACTCATCCATGGTGGTACCTGCGCCAGCGGGCCAAGGAAAGGGTTATTGGCATTGGCCGGTATCGTTGTGGATCGCGCCACGCACGGGGCTTCCATGATGATTAAGTTAGGTTAGTCTCGGGTTCGAACCCAGCTATTCAGTTTTAACACAGCTACCTCATCACACTTTGGGCCCTCAGCCTGAGAAATTCTTCTGATCGCTGCCTACCTCAACTATTACGACACCACTCCTCTCCCAACGGCGGTCGGGACACACAAATTTTGGCCTCGAACTGAGCTTGGTTTACCGCGCACGGCGACGCTTCGCGAATTTTCCGAGTGGTCTCAAGGCTGCCTGCTCTCGCAAGTTGCCAAGTTGTGGTTAATCCCACTTTGTCGATCAATACGGCTATTGCTCTGCGCTCGGCACTCTGCTATTTCGCTGGACTATGGTTTTGTTTTTGTTTTTGCCTGATTGCAATCCGCCGCGCACGGATGGTCATGGCTACCGCGTGACCTAGTGACCTCACTGACCGTGTGTCCCAACCGTCACCCGGCCAGACGTATACAGTCTATTTCCCGAGGCTTGGCAGGGCGTGACCTACGGACTTGGGTGAGTGGCGAGAGTGAGAGGGTGTGGCGGGGTGAGAAGATCGATACACGTTTGTCCAAGTCCGTAGGCTTCGCCCTGCCAGGCGTTGGGAAATGGACTGTACCTTTATCGTCCCTCAGGTGAGGTGTAGGCCAATCAACAATGGGGGAATCTCGACGCTTGTTGCCTTGAGACGAAATTCGGCTGGCAGTTCTACATTATCAGACATCCTGCTAATCTCCATATTTCTTGTATAAGCCGTTACGGAACAGACTCGACGTTGTGAAAGCGTATTCCAATCCTGCAACCCTACTCGTCCACGGTCTTTGAGTATCGACTTAAAGAACGAATGTGTGCAGCTCACATGAACTGTTGCTGCGCGCTCTACCTTCGCACAAATTTGCCCCAGATGAAGAAAACCGAGCGTTCACTAATGCTCGCCAACTAGTTATAGCCTCTGAAGGGGTGTATGCCATTGGGGGAGAAAATTGGCATTGAAGTGTTGGGTGTGCGACGCGATGGTGTGAGCTTGCGCGCCATACTAGATGGGTCCTGAAGTGATGACCGTGCTCTACTTCTCTTCTGACCAGGAAGGGCTTTGAGCTTCCCATGTACTTCGAATAGGGACCTCTATCAATCGATAGAGTTTCGAGCGCTGATTACGACTGGGAAAACTAAAAGTGCTACGGGCTGCTCCGAAGCGAGTTAGGAGGGGTCAAAGTTTGCCTGTGATATCTCATTGGCGAGGCACATTGCCGTCAGCACGGCCTCTGTTGAGCTATCCGGCCACCGTGGCTTACCGGTAGCGTTCCGGATCTGTAGCATAGGGGTTTTGTGTTTGCTCCCGCCGGTGGAGATTTTTTTTGCATTTTGCGTCTCATTGCCTACACGTATACCTAATGAGTAATACTATTACATGGTACGTCCGGAAGCCCATGACGCGCAAACCAGTCGCTCTCGTGCAAAACCAGTGTGATTTTCGTGTTCAGGGGATCAAAATACCACAGAGGACATATTTTTAGCCACTTCGAGAATTTGACCAAATTTCGGAAAAAATCACGATCTATTGGGTGACCACACGTTGAACAAAGGAGAAGTCGTTGAACATTGCCGAAGAAATACTCCTATTTGACGCTTGCTACTTACGTTTGGTGCGATGGGCAAGTGTAACAGGTATGTGTAGGTTACCTTGTTCAGGTTAGATTTTTGTAGAAGAGAACTCAAAAACTACCCCTCTACCCTGGCCACCCCCAATTTTCCGAAGTTGGACCAAAACTGGATTGGGCAGAAAATTTGCACAGAGGGGTAATTCGACCCCTTGTGCACGAATATCATAATCCTTTCACGCAAAAACGCCTATCTCGTGTGGTACGGGAGTCTCTTCGACCTGGTAACCTTCCCTTGCGAGTAATGTTAATAGATAAAAATAAAGTGGCAGAGCAAATGATGGGTAGGATAGGTACCAGTATAAGGAAACGTTCAGAAGTGAAAGAAAATCATTTGTTGACAATGAAACAGAATGCAAAAAGAGTTTCCACCGTCATGAGCAAACCCTTGACCCGTATCCTGCAGATCCGAAACACCACCAGTAAGCCGCGGTGGGCGTTGCTAGCACAGCCGTGCTGATGGCAAAGTGCCTCGCCAACGAGATATCACAGGTAAATCACGGGTGAACTTTGACCCCTCCTAACTCGCTTCGGAACGGCATTTAGCAATTTTGGTTTCCACGATTATACTCAGTATTCGGAGCTCTATCGAACTGTAGGGGTTCCTAGTCAAAGTTCCATGGGAATTTGAAAACCCTTCCTGGTGAGTGTAATCGCTTTGGAACTCAACCAATCCGGCTCTTATAGCTCGCACCATAATGTCGCGTGCTAAACGCGCCACGCGATTTTCTGCCCTAATGGCATACATCTGCCTCTTAGAGGTCTATTCGTAGACTGCCATAGCAAAGTCACAGAATTCGCTCATACAATGAGGTACTTATTCATATAGAGAATTGCACAGTTGCAGAGTCTGCGCAAAGGGTTCGATTTTGTGACTCCGCCCTCTTTGCGTACGCGTAGGCTGCGCAACCAATCAATAGCGTCTAATCCTCGTGAATACCGCGAATTTTGCAGTTCTCCACTGCGACACGCAAAACTATGGATCTCTGGGTCAAATAAAGGTGGGAGAGGGGGGGGAGACGCAACTTTGCGTCGACGTCGAAGCTCCTTTCCCTCCCTAGACTTAGGCTGAGATTGATATCCCCTCCTCCCACATGAAAAAGCATCAGTCAAAGCATAGGTTTCATCTGCTTTAGCCTAAGCCTAGGGAGGGAAAGAAGCTTTGACGTGGGTGAAAATTTTGCGTCTTCCCCCCGACTTTAATTGATCCTATTCTCTAATTGTTTTGTTAGGGAGGCCCACCCGTCAGTGCAGAAAGTGTGCTTCGTTCATTGAGTTGTTCCTGAGCTTTTTGACGGTAGATTCTCACAAATCGTTCCGAAATGTAGTTTAAAAGCTGCTCTACACACGTACAAAAAGTCCTACTCATTACTATTCTTTTTTTAGATAACGCAAGTGCTCTCCTATGTTCAAACTCTGCTCCGTTGATCTTGAGAAGTGTAGAGTTCTTCATCTGGAAATCAACCAAAATGTTGATGGTAGATCGACATCACCACATGGTATACAGCAAAAAATGTGCAGGTAAATACATATATTTTTCGGCAAAGCAGGTGTTTCTAGGGAAGTATCCAGCAGGGTGTGTTGCATCGAAGTTTTCTTTTTTCAAGGAGCGAGAATTCTTCTTGATAAAACAATCGGGTGGCAGTTATTAATGTGTCTCCAAACCTTCCAGAAAACCGAGTCCGTTTATTCAAAACGTAGTGCGTCGAAATTTGCACAGGATAGACTGAAGCGAATGATTATCCTGAGAAACCAAATTTTTGTCTCAAAGCTTCTGAGACGCCCTAGTACAATCTAGAGCACGTTCAGGGTCTTAGCCGATTTGGCATATCAGCGAATGTATGAACACTGGATAAATATTGATTGTATCATGAAAACAGGTCCACATTCTTTCTTTTCCTCACTCTAATTCTCTTGGAATAAAATTCGAGGTGCGCGTCTACTATTTCTTTTACCGATTCTCCTATTTCGATATCTCCCCTGTATCAAAAGAGTAAGGTGAAAAGTCTTCACCCTGGTGGTAATTGTGCCACTTCGAGCTCCATTTCCTGGTTGAGGTAACCAATTTCGTTTTCTGAAACTTCAGAGACTTCCTGTCGGCATTTTCCCTCTCGGGAACACTCGCAGCCCCTAAGCGTGATCTAAAAGAAATTATGGTTGTGGGCAGGGTCGACTATATTTCAAACTCAGCTGTGGAGTTTCAGCATTGGCTTCAACAGCATTGTGTAACGGTGAGATCCTTATCTATTGTATTAATTTGGTATTTTTTAGTCTTAAGGAAGTGACTACTTTTTTATCTGTAATATTGGTTGAATTGGTTGAACATTATAAGATTGAGTTTTAGTCTGACAGAAGGTCTTGCAGATCAAATCAGTTGATCGTGCCGATAGCTCTTCGTTGGAGGAGTGTCTACGGTATTCGTTGGTCGCGTGGCTCGAATCTCATCAGTACTATCGCTGTGGTGAGGCTTTGGTCAAAGGGCCTTTTCTTGGAACCAACCCTTTCGACGTGATAAGTATTCGTGAGTGTAATAACTATCACCGTGTACGTTATTAACTCATAGTTGTTGGCCGTTTCTTGTTTTAGTGTATGCGCTGCACTGTAATTCTGTCGGGGAAGTGTATCTAAGAATATCGCCAGAAACACTTCGTTTGATTCCATTGGAATCATGGCAAATCGAAGATTCGTCAGCAGAGCCACGCTGGGTATACTGCTTGCCCAAGTATGTTTTCTCGTTTCTGTTGCTGCAGCCCCCCCCCCCCCTACGTGAAACCGGAACCTTTTACTAATAATTTCAGAAAGCTTGAGTGAGTGAGAGCATTAACGATTGTTAATCACTTCTGTGCTGAGATCAGCCGCTAAACATAGCCACTGTAGACAGAGATACTCGAGGTTCAGTTGAAGTAGGAGCACAGCTTCGCTTCGAACACGGTTATTCTCTACCTTTACTTTGCCTTGAAGCTGATCGAAGGCGCCGCAAACAGGCGATCGTGATTCACGCAATCGATATGCGATGTAGTCTACGCGTTCCAATCCCATACCTTTCTGAATCTATGCTCGTACGCTATTTCGTCACGTGGCCGCCGTGAGAGTTATCTTATTATTCGTGCTCAATAAAAGCACATCTCGTATTCTTTGGGGACACGCAACCTTGCTGATGAGTATTTCATGAGATAATTCATTTTCTTTCTATCAGTTTCGCTTCTCGCACCACGGCCATATCAATGGTAGTGCTGACCCATATGTTGCAAGTGTTATTTCGTACCTATCTTTAGACCCATTCTTATGGAAATAAGAGTATTTTCGTTATATATCTCCTTTCTCTCACTGGCTCATCACCTTGCTCGTATTTTTATGCGAGTCGCAAACTCATAGATTGAGAAGAATTTTTATTGGAAGCAGCGTTTTGAAGCAAATGAGCGACGGGACGATTCTAGAATACATTGTTTTCTAAGTTCAGATCTTCAGACGGAAAAAGGAAGGGTGGGGGGTTTCCTCGTAATGGCAGTTTTTCAGCGGTGGCAGTGCATGCTTATAGCGTGGCAGCCATTTGTTTCAGCTAAACTAAGATTCTATTACCTGATCGTCGTAGTGTGGCTTAGATTGATTACGTCAGCCTTCATAAATTTGGGTTTGTTGTGAATATAATGTGATATCTTTCTTGTATAAATTTTAGCAAAATACTGCAGGCAACCGAAGTCAAAATTACTGCAGAAAGAAACATTTGGCACATTTATTCCTAATACCATAGTCTTTTTGTCGTGGTTAGCCATCCTCTAGCCGAAGTGAGGTTCAAATTAACAAAATATTTGCTTTTTCAGATGGTCACTGATGTGTGTAGGGTTTTCTATCGTATGTGTTTGCATAGGGTCACGTTTTGGTATACCACATCGCGGCATCTTCTGCCGTCTGAAAGCCCTACGCAATCGCGATAACACTCGTTCATCGTAAACAATCGCAGAATTTCTTGTTGTTCCGTTCATACACGAAGGAAATGTCTCAGCCCCTCTGCACGTTCATACCCTGTGTTTTAAGCTATTGTTTGATCCATAGGAAAAGTTGTCATTTCCTTTCTTTTCGGCTGGAAGCACCGTTAACTACCAGGTTGCTCTGTTCTTGGAGTGCTACTTTTTTAATTTTTTTTTCATACTTTGATATTGGATCAGGATCACATACTGCTTCAGTTCATTTGATTAGCTCTGTGTGACTGCATATGTTGACAGCCGTTCCTAGTGTCAGTAACTAAAAACATTTAAACGTCGTTAATTTCACACTTGGTCGAGGGCAACTGCTGGCGACGTACCGGCATATCCCGCCTGACTCCGCATTTGCGAACTATGCGGAGATGCGTGCGTACTGGAAAAACTGCGTGAGTACGGATTGTTCTAGTTCTCGTTATATCGTAGCTTAAATGTCTGCTTAAAATGGGAGGGAAAAACTCACCGGCGCGCGAATGCGGCGCTTGCTGGGTGTCGTCACGGCAACCGCGCGACGCGACAGTGTGCGATGGTCTGCGCTACAAATATTGCGCTTCAATGAGGATAACCTTGCTGTCATTTCACCAAAGTCTTGAGATGGCTGGCGCTTTTCTACTCTGTGTTTCCCGGCATAGTTATACATCGGATGGTCACACACAGTCTCCTGAAATTTCTACATCATGGGGCTGAGGCGAATCCATACGATTGGACAGACCGGCCACACCGAAAAAGCCATCGCTCCCAGCCGTCGTATATCAGTTAAAGCAGCAAAGCTCGCCGCAGCATTATATGCTCGCCCTTGTTCCAACAAGGTTACCCTCACTGATGTTCAATGGTAGGAGTGCAGGCCATCGCTCACCGTCGCGCCGCGCGGTGGCTGTGACGTCAACCTGAACGCACCGCGTGCGTGCGCAGGTGTGGTACGGAAATACCGCTGGTAATGTAGTTTTAGCATGGATACGATTTGCCGTTGGAAGAGCCTGAGAATTATTACAGTGTGTGGTTTAACGGAATAAGAAGTTCGTTTCTGTAAGTTTGCTATTGTTCACGTGAATGCACTCGTTTGCAAGGGACTGCAGTTGACTTTATTCAGATATCCGGATTTCTGTGTACTAGCT
This sequence comes from Trichostrongylus colubriformis, assembly GCA_963978905.1. Lineage (NCBI taxonomy): Eukaryota > Metazoa > Nematoda > Chromadorea > Rhabditida > Trichostrongylidae > Trichostrongylus > Trichostrongylus colubriformis. Next base: position 26,371,119 of record OZ022260.1, read on the forward strand.
TCCAAGCCACAACCTATAGGGTTCGTCGAGGACCAAAAAATTACGCTTGCTGCCGTGGATGAATTCTCGAAGGCTTTCTCTTCTAAAGAGCACTTTTTCTGCGGTGAACGTTGTGAACGTGAGGATCGTTGCTCGAGCTAAGCAAACCGGACACTTTTGACAAACGGCTGCTACCGTAATCAAGTTTTCGCGCCAGGGCGCGTATTGACGCTGCTCGTTGTCATCACACACTCTCTCGCGTTTTGTCGTTCTTTCTGCGCTCTCCGCGTAGGAGAAGGCATGTGGCAAACTGCCCGTGAATTGTACCACGCAAGCCGTCTAGGGCAGGCAACACCCAGTGCACTACTGAGAGCGGCAGGGCGAGAGGAGCCGAGGGATGGGGAGAGAATGGGGGAACGTGATGGGTCACGGTGACGGTTCTCAAACCGTCCCCAATTTTTGGAGACGCACGGGAAATGGTACGCATGCGCTCACCGAGGAGGTCTACGGTTGCGGTAACCTATCGGGGGTGATAGAGTTGGGTCACGGGGCACACCTATGTTGTAATGTTAGGAATGTTCGCCCATATTAGCCCCTGCGTCTAAGGTTCCTTCCCCTGCAATGCACGCGAAGCGCGCCACGAGTCGCGTGACGACGAACTTAGGTGCTTCACAATTAAGGGGGAGGCATCCCACAACACATCTGGACCCTATTTTGACCTAAGCCATGGAGGGGAAAAGAGTCCTTCCTTCCCCCTCCAAGGCTTAGGCAAAGTATACGCGTGAATACACAGATTGACCATCAAGGATCTCTCCATGATGCGCAGATAAGCAACTTTTTAGAAGATGCCCCCTCCCCTCATTGCGATAGCACTCAAACGTAAACATTGAAACATCACCTTTTAACATAATTCCTTCGTTCTTTGGGTTTGAGGTAAGCAAAGCAAACCCAAAACACTTGGAGGATGTAAGGAAGCATGTGTTGGTCCTGCCACGAAAACCTGATTACGGTAGCAGCCGTTTGTCAAAAGTGTCCGGTTTGCTTAGCTCTCGTTGCTCTTGTCATTAGAAGTTTTTTACGCAACGATGCGATTGATCACTGTTGTTTAGTTTTCCCTTCCGATGTTGGATTTATCAGACCGCCTGATCGTGCACTTAAAACTATCCCGTACAGTCGAAGAACGGCATCGAATGTGGTGGGTGATTGTTCTTCCAAAATATTTTATTTAATGATGGCCAGACTGTGCTCATGGCTCTTGACATCAACAATAGAAACAACATTAACGCAACAATGCGATACTGTAAAACAATAAAAACATTTGATTCATAGCCGAGTTCTTTCTGCGAAAGATATGCCGCTGTGGCCACGAAGCACCCAAAAGAACCTGTGATCAGTGCGGCAGAGGGTAAGGCAATACAGTATACTAGAACAAATTCACACTATTTAAAAAAAATATCATACATTACAATCATAGGCCACGGATCGCCCAGCCCAACAAAGAGATATGCTGCTGCAACGAATACTAGCGTCCCTTACGGTAGACGGGTATCGTTTCCTGATACTAATAATCAGATGAAGGTAAGCAGACAGCTGTCACTTATCCTTAGTTGCCTTGATTGACTTGAGTTGCCTGCAAAGCTTCCCCAGCTTGGCCGAAGCTACAAAATGATCGCAAAGGGCAGTGTCGACAATCATTTTGATTTTATTTCTGTTAGCCGTTTTAGGACGTCTTGCGTTCTACGTGATTTCTGCGTATCTAACACTTGCTCTTAGAAGTTGACATGTTTCTAGACAGCGTGAATTATTAGCATGATTAGCATAGTTCCGTAGGAGAAACGTTCAAGAAAGCGTCTTATTTCTTTAAATATGGTGTTGATGGTGATATTTTTTTATCGTGGGCTAATCACATTTTTATTTATGTGTTTATTATTATATTAATTGTCATATAATGTAAGTAATAATAGATGATGATGTAGAATATGAGATGTAAATATAGAAGATACAGAAGATGTAATTAGAAGAATATAGAAGATGATGCTATAGAAGATGTAAATAATAATAGTGCTACATGCATGCTTCATTCTTATTGCAGTTGTTGGTATCTGCTTACTTCTTATTTATTCAATCTTTATCAACCGCTATTTTTGATATTCATGTACCCGACATGCTACCTGTGATTTTCGTTACTGATGTATAGCAAACATCGCTGCTTCCTCTACACATCTTCTTTGCTGTGCCATTGTGGTGATGAAACGTCCATTCGAACTCCACTTTCATGTGGTTACAACGCGCAAACTATTTATCAATCCGTACTCCATACTCTCATGTTGCCTGTCCTTCCCAAAAGACTGGAATGCAAGAGGATTCCTTAGTTACCTAGGCTGAAAGTACCGAGGAAGAAATGGAGTGAATAACTCCCAAGAGTTTTACGCTATTCCGGATGTTTTACAGTTGCTTGTTCTCTATATGTTTTGGGAAATGAGTTACATATTTAGGCTCGCCAAATTTTGCTCGGTACACAAAGTTACACCGGAACTGTTCGTAGTCGCAAGCGGCACATTGATGTTGAATAGCGTCGTAGCTTTTTCTCAAAGAAGTATTTTGTCTAGTTGTTTTTTTTTCAAGTTATGTTGTTAATTACCATGTTATGTTTGACTGCACTGAACAAATGATTATTGCGAGTAGCGATCTTCTCATGACTATAGAAGATGTAAAGTTAGATTCAGTGATTTCATATGTCATACTTTGGGTCGGACTAGTTCCTCGTCTACCAGCATTGACAACGCTCCTCAAAGTAGTCATTATGTGTTTGTCGTTTCTCTACTGCGTGTATAATGTACATGTGATTCTGATCTTCACTTTGACAGTGACGAGTTCCTTGTCCTTCCACCGTCCTTGTGATATATTGAGCAATTTGCAATTTGACCTTTTGTTGTTTTTGTGACCTTTCAGTGTGCCATGAATATACACGTCATGCTTTATCAACAGGGGCGGAGGTGGTGTAGTGACAGGTGGCATGGTGCCGGGATCAAATCCCGCATCAACGCCCGCCCAGGCCAACCAAGCCTTCCATCCCTCCGGGGTCGGCAAATTGGTACCAGAATCGTCTGGGAGGATAAAAGCACTACTTGTACATCGGCTGGCCATAGCAAGTCATTGTATAGGCCACATCACATTCACCAGCCATCAAGGTTCTGAATGGAACTAGAATGTGCGGCCCATCCCAGAAAGGGATTGATTAACGCCAGAAACTTTATCTTTTAAATTTAAACTTTTATGCTTTGTCAACAGGGCTTGTTAAAGCTCAGAGACCTTCCAAATGGGTGCGCTCGTGACTTTTTATGGCTCATTTAGGGCGCAGAACAAATTCATACGCTAGGTTCGAGAGCTAAACGGTGGCGTTCTCAGACTAAGGTTGATTCTTTTATCCTTTCTTTGATTTGTAATGTCCGTATCTTTTAGCACTGGTGGACTACTGCAGTTACTAGGTTTCCAGAGAAGTGTTTTTGAAACGGCCCTACGTTCACAGTACCAAGGTGATCATGTCACCTCTCACTTTCTAGCGAGCCGAGTTCCTTTGAGAAGGGTGACGAGAAGGAAAACAGAAGAGGCTTTCCAGAAACCCTTCTTCAATCGCATCTTATACAGTGCAACATGTTCGCAAACGACTGCATTATCATGTACCGTACTTGGAGAAAAGTGGACGCAAGCTCCAACCCTCTGAATGAGTACGCAGGTGGTGTTAACTTCACGAAAGTGAAGCAGGAAACGTTCTTTTCTCATTCACTTCCTTTTGGCCTATCCTTTGAGAATGAAGCAGGCTGTAGTCGGCAGTATGTTCAGAACTGCCAATACGGTCTCCTCGAAAGCGGATACAGAACATAGGCAAGTGTCGTTGACCATGGCCCATACATTGCACGGTTTAATGATCACCTCTCCGACCGATAAAGTATCATCCTAGTTGCCATTCATCCTGGATGAGATGTGTAAGGCGATCAGGGCCAGTATGTACACGTGAGACCTGCAGAAAGATCCTCAGAAAATCGCAAAAGGCTGCTGGTTGGTTCCAAATCGTTTGTATGGCAACTCGTGTGATGCGTCCTTAACGAGAAGGGTGACCGCATGAAGTTGGGGATAGCCTATCTGATCCGCTGTCAGGCCTGAGGCAGTAAACATTGGACGAAACAAGCTTTCTCTCTGCACGCGAGTAGAGGAACACTGGGAGAGTTTCAAAGGTTACAAACCGAAACTCCCTAGGATAGTGAGATATCGAATTTGTATTGGGTCATTACATAAGTAATGTCGCTTTTTTCAAGCAAGAATTTTTTTCTATGAAATTACAAGCTTTTGCAGCACGTCATATATCATAAGAGGTTTTCCTGCTCTACAAAATGATATGTTTAGTTTCTGAATTTGTCATAATGTGGCCGATATTTAGGCTGGCGAAGAGGTAGGTCAAGCCTACCAAAAATTGACCAAACCGGCAATCAATTGAAGCACTACATTTCGCTTTAGGAAAATCAACCAGCCATGTGTCGCGTACTTAGTCCTGACCTCTTCTAAAATTTCCAATATTTAGTTGATCAAGAAGTCGTGTCGTTCATTTTCTAAGAGCTTTTTTCGAAAGCACCCACACTTATTCAAAATGAAATTCTTCCTTTCAAACTCCTTGCTTAGAGTTGTTTTATGAACGACTTCGAGGAACTTTTTCTGCTATATCGAAAACATCTTTCTGTTTTGTTTTGGCTGCGATTCAGATTGAGTTTTAATACCATGTGATAGGGGTCCAGCTGACTTTTTCACAATTTACTTTTTACATGAGAAAGTTAAGGAATCCGGTCAGTGGTATTTCCCTGTTCCTACCCACCACCTGTTTTTAACATTTCGCCACTCCTTCAACTGATTGGTTGAAAGAATTTTCTGACCTTGGTTCGAAGAAATTGTCTAAAATCACCGAGTTCTGGAGGAAAAACTAAGTGTGGGAAAAGCACGACGTAACTTTTTAAGCAACCGACTGGTGGAACTTGCAGGAGAGGTCGGGGCTAAGAACGGAACACATGACTGGTCAGTTTTCCTCCAATAAAGTATAGTATTTTAATTGATTGCCGATTGGCCAATTTTTGTCTGCTGGACCTAAATCTTCGCCAGCCCAAATGTCGGCGCCATTCTAACATACTCAAAACTGAACATGCCATATTGTAGAGCAGAAAATTTTCTTCCGAATGATATATGTAAACTGCAAAAACTTGTGATTTTATGGCAAAAATTTTTGCTTGGAAAAAAACGACATTACTTATGGAATGACCCAATAGTTTCACTCACAATTCTGGCGCACTAGAACGCGAACTACCGCGAAAAAACAATAGAGGCGTTCTGGATCGCGGCAAACACCCTAAAATTGGTGTCCAAGTTCGACTTTTCATAAATCTTGGCATGGTATTATCTTGATAAGTGTTCGGTTCTTGCAGCCAACACGGTTCGCAATCGGATGTATGACCGCGCGTGCTGTACCCCTGACTGTGTGGTCTGTCCGAATGGACGGGTAGGGGACTGCAATGAATCAGGTGTGATCTACTTGATCTCTTGTAAGCTTGATCCCTTGTAAGCAGGAGACGAGTACATTGGCGAAACCGGACGACCTCTGTGCTCTAGGGTCAAGGAGCACCTCGATGGCTTAAGAAGATCCAAGCCCGAGACCCCCCTGGGTGCTCACCGGCTACAGTGTCATGAAGACGTGGAGTTTGAAGTGGCTGTCAGGATTCTGTCGCGGGAATCGCGGACCCCAGCGCGCAAAACTTTAGAAGCGTTTTGGATTAGCGCCCAAAGCCCTAGAATGAATAGGAAAGAGGAATGCTCAGCCATAACATACGAACTTGCCCCGTTTCTCACCTTGTGTGGGCTGAAAACGCCATCGGCTTCAGGCCGTTGGGTCGGGTCATCTAAGCCACCCACTGAATCAGAATAACGGTGGTCTCAACGACGGCCAGCTGTGCTGTTAGGTGAGTTCGTCAGTAATTGTGGTTTGCGACTCCTATCCTAATTCTTCTAGTCTATGTGGAACTGTTTTGTAAGTCTGAAATGGTATTGGGGGGATATCGCAGTTATCTTTGACTTTCCAGGCTCTGACGAAGGCGACAAGGCCGAAACGTTAGCCGGATAAAGTTAGTTAATATCTTGGTGTTGGCTGCAAGAACCGAACACTTACCCTAAAATTGTTAGAGAGGAATGTGGTCGTAACTTGCGACCTCACGTCCCTTGTAAGATTTGACCTACCACGAGGTCGGCGTTGAGGAGACGTTGCCACTCAGTCTGCAAAATGTTACCGTACTGGTGGATCATCTTGCACATCGATCGCAAAACATCAGGGTACGTGAGCCTAGTGGTACACGCCATAATTCACATCGAGAGCTAGTTTGGTGCTCTACCGAGAAAGTTGTTCGAATGTTAAAGTCTCTGAGTGAATTGGTTCATGAGCTTTCTCGACTTTTCAGGTTCTGGAAAAGGCGTAGACGCCGAAGCGCCAGCCTCATATAAAGCTCTAGGAGAAGTGTCCACTGAGCTCGTCATGTCAAGGTCAAAGAGGGTTGAACACGAAGAGCCATTAAGTACGCATCAAAAATTCCTATAGTTGTCTCGCACATATATATCATCGCCTTAGCCGCGGAATGGATGGTTAGTGCATCGGGTTCCTCGTTTTCCCAGCTAAGACAGACATTGTAGGTAGGTCAAGCTAAGGTTTAGCTCACATAGCCACGTTTAGCTCAATTGTAATGGCAAGGAGTACCCTCCAGTAACATTGACACGCTCCACAAATTCTGAATGACTAACTGGGTGTGAGTCTTCAGTCGGGAATGCCACACATATTTCATCGAGGGGATTGAGTTCGTCCGGTAGTTCTCGTGTTGTTCCCTTCATGTCTGCATGACCAAATGATAGGCTAAACTTCGCGGTGAAAAATACTTGTTGAAGCAATTGGCAGCCGGTAATGATCTGAGTGCCCATTGTTATTCTGGTGGTGGGTCTCGCAAAGCGTTTGCAGCTACTGCTCCATCTTCTGGCAGGGTGTTAATCGCGCCGTCGTAGTTGATTCTATTACCACAAGCCTCTGGCAAACCACCATAATGCTACTCAATTGGCGGCCACATCAAGCGGATAACTGAGCTCAGCCCCACAGATAGCCGTCGCGTCATCTTCAAAATTGCGCCATCAAGCGCAATTCAGATGGAGTCGGGAAAATGTGACCATTTTCGTTTATCATTGCGTAGATTGTTTGCTCTTGTCCTTCAAAAACGAACTCGATGTTCAGGTAATCATCGCTTGCCCTTTCGAAGCCCTCCAAGGTCAGACCTCCCCAAACAGTAATAAGCGAGAAGATTTTGTAATGTGTACGAGGTTATATCTCTTATTGCACTTTAGCTCCTGATTTGGGATCGGTGGAGCGCGCATCTCTAGTGCACGGAGTCAACCATTTTAGCTCTTTACTAGTATATTATGCCTGCTTAAGAACTGGTGCGAATTTCCGAAAATGTTTTATTTTGTACCGTAGCTGTAGTCCAATAGCGAATTGTCCGAAAAAAAAACTCGTTCAAAGTCACGATCTGCTAAAAAATCAGTATTGAGAAAAGATCTTACTGGTGGTCCCGCTGGGGATGAATGGAAACTTTAGATGTTTGCGCATTGGGATTGCGATGTGGGAGAAGCCGATAGGGTGCCGCGTCAGCAATTTTCGCCTTTGATTCCGCGCAGTGTCCATGGCGGAATGATGGCGCGTTACCGTTTGCGACTTCGTTGACAACAACTGTAAGAGCGAACTTTTGTGGGTCACAGTTAGGCTGTGTTCACAGTTTTGGAAATTGCGGAATTGCAGAATTGCGAAATTTGCGGAAATGAAGAATTGTGGAAAGCGTCGATACGTATCTATCTGCTTTTCCGCAAATTCCAATTCTGCATTTCCACAGCTCCGCAAACTCCGCAATTCTCCCATTCGATGCGTATCTTCATCGTTTTCCGCAATTCTGCAATTCCGCAAATTCCAAAACAGTGAACACAGCCTTAGCGAAAGTGTGGTAGTGGCAGGGACAAGTTTGAAATATCAGATGAAGTACAATCTCCCATTCTTCATTCGTACACTCTGGGTCCTCTACACATTCGTAGCCAGCGCAAATTTTTGCCCCTACCCGCCTGTCCCGAAAAATGCGAATTGAGAATGCGGCGAGGATCTGGACAAGAAATGGAAATCCAGCCTTTATTGCCGCGTGGACCGCTCTCTTAAACCGTCTGACCTGTGTATTGGATGATGAGAGCCGTCCAATGCTGTCCCGCTTTAGACTAATTGAGTGAAGCCGTCTTATAGAGGCATTAAAACACCGAAATTACGCAGTAAATCGGTCAAAGCACTAAGTGCTCTCGAAACGGCAGATGATCTGTTGTGAATAGAGGGGTGAGTGTTGGTTGCTGGAGGACAGACACAAGGCATATCTTTATTTTCTACGACAAGCATTTGTCCTGTACTAATTCACCGGTTGACATCTGACATGGAATACTTCGATCGCGGCTGTCCTGATCAGCTTTTTTCCACTTTGTTCGGCGATTTTGGAACCAGATTTTTACCTAAAACGAAGCATCATTCGAGCAAAATTCGCTGAACACTAGAACTGTGGCCACCTGAGTTTCCGTAACGTGAAGATTTTTTGCCAGTTCACTCCTTTCAGCACTTGAGAGATACTTCTTTGACTCGAATCTAAAAGGGTTGTTTCATGACAAACTTGAGGAGGAGGTGCTAGTGACAAGTGTATCACCTTCACCTTGTGCACTAGCATGACCGGGGGACAAAGTCTTAGATCGGTGTATGGCTACAACTACCAAGCCCTCCGTCCCTCTGGGGTGGATGAGTTAATTACAGACTCAGCCGGGAAGATGAAAACACTAGCTTGTTCAACGACTGTGAACAGAAATAGAATGCGCGGCGCAGACTAGGTTTAGCGACCACATGGCATAATAGTGGTATGATGTTCTTGTAAGGGGTGAGGGGAGAGCAGGGGTCAGTCAATAAAGTCGCATAAATTCACGATATTAACTGCAGCATAATAGGATCAGAGGATATATAAACCCAACAATCAGTGATATCTACAGACAGCTTCAATGTGCCCCATTCACACTGAGAAACCAGCATTGGACATGTCGGCTCCCATTTTCGTCTTCGACGTGGAAGACGTGTCCCTTCAGACGTCTCAATTTTATAAGCACATGGCCCCACGGCAGAATTTTATGGCTCCTCTGTGGAACGTTGCATGTTTGGTATAAAAGTGTGCATATAGGAAGGAAAGAAGCTTTGGTTTGAGCGTTGGAAAAAGTCGAGTAATCAGCAGGGTTAGCAAATGTCATTTTATTTAAAATGTTAACATAACTGCTCATAAAACTAGCCAGAAACGTACTGCTTTTCAAGTTCAAAGATCTGCCTGCCGCTAAACGTTGTTCTCGCCTTCTTCTTTTTGATCGGTCTATTCGTATTCTCCGTGAGGTTTTGAACTGAAAACAACCAATTACCGAATGGATAGCCCATTCACGGCAACGAACCACTTCTTCCAAAATCGTCCAGCTGTGGAGCATCATCATTGACGCCAAGTATATCCTTGATGAAATATGATGATCGTTTTTGCGGTATCGAATAATATGAGTACAGTGGTAGGTAAGGCAGAATACTGGAGGCGAATAATCCGAACGGATAAGCCATCACTGAGTACGACCGACAGAGCTGCTACGTTTCGTCGTTAAGCAACGGATACTGTAGCCACGCGCTAGAGGAGCGCCACGCCTTCGCCGAGCTCAGTTGCAAATGAAATCAAGAAATCTCCGTCCTGGGAGAACTCGGCCGCGAATTGAAGCACCTCAATCAGTGTAGATTACTCAGCAAATGCTTTCCTCAAGCAAATTGAACAGCTTAGCCGGATTCCATGATATTGCTCTGCTGCACTGGAGGATTGCTGTTATGGGATTGGGAGGTTGTTAAAGCGTTTCAAAAACTTTCTCTAGTGCTCATTTTATGGGTTTCGCACTCAAAAAACATACAAAATCAAAATAGAAATTTAATTCCATCACAAATCATCACAAGTCTAATAAACAGCAATATTCACGCGATTGTTTCATTAATTAAATAATTTATTCATTGACTTGCACGACACGGTACACCAGAACAAAATAGAAGTTGGATGGGACATATGATTAGTCTAGCCGAATTAACTTTGCTAGCGAGTGATGTGGCTACAGAAAGATCAGAAAGAGGCTTACTTGAGTACATAGGAGTGATAGGTCCTCAGCAGAGAATGGTTGTTCAAGTGAATACAGCCTGCTTTTTAACAGAATATTTCATCTGACAATTACAACGGCTACTAAACAGGCTTCTGCGCAGAAACGATTAATGATAACAAACCTCGGAGTTCCCCTTTTAGTCTTGGAACCACCTTTTCTAGCTACCAAAGTCTATTTGACACCAACTTGCATGTGGCACTGATGAAAATTGGCGTAGGAATGAATCCGTAACGCTTCGCAATTTCAAAGGAATCCATTTTCTCGAGTATCAGGTACGTTAGTGAGTTAAGGGAATCAGAGGCGGCGCTTATGGAATTATGGGTCATCATTCAATCAGTTTTTTGTTATGTTCGGTATTTCTTGCGTTTTTATATTGCATACTGCATTTTGAGTGTTAAACGGTGCGAAGAAGACATTTCAAACCACGGAATGTGACTATGTGAAAGCCTAAGAAGAAGGATTCTTGAAATTGCCAATTTAATTATCTCTTAATGCTAATTATTAATGATACACACCTCTCTGGACTCCTTTCTACACCTGAAAAAACCTTGCTTCTCACTCCTTCAGGGCACGCAAAGTTCTCATCCTCGTACCTGCCTGTAGTTGTGCTATCGCAATGAGGGGGGGGGCATCTTACTATGGACATTAGTTACCTCAGCTCAGATGAGGGTAGAAATCCTCTCCTACATTGAAGCTCAGGCAAAAATTAAAAAAATGAAAAATATTTACCCGGGAATGCAGTTTGGCCTTCAAAAAAATCCACTGTAGATGCATAGTTGGGTGACTGTTTATTAGATGCCCCCATTGCGATAGCACTCTGCAAGTATACAGTCTGCATCACTGCATCATGGTTCTCAGCTATCAAAACACAACAAATGGAGATTTTTTTTTGAAGGGCTCCCGCGGTGCCATAATTTAGAGCCCGAGCGAATTCCCAGCTGCAGCGCCAAGTCGTGCTGATGGCGCTGCGGAGCAATTTTTTCGCAAGGCTACACACCGGCTTTGGACCGAGCTATGAATTGCTGTTGTACGGACCGCCCGTTAGGGATGCGCACGGCCCACTGTGCCCAGGCCTCTTTCATGACTTCCGAAAACTCGTGGCTGACAACCTATCTTTACCTCATGTTTGGACTATTTTCGATCGACCGAACAATTTTCGATTCGAGGACCGCACGTTTCAGTGCACGCTCCTCCCGCGGTAGGAGGAGCTTGTCTTGGTCTATGTATGCTCTTCACTTCTGTCCCATGCCCTACCGATACCAAACGTCTCCATTTTCACCAGTTGTTCTTCATGTAAATTCCAAGATCCACCCGCCGCTGAAACTTCTCTTTCTCTCATAGCTCTAACCACTACTGATAACTCTCTCTTCTCTCTCGGTCTCTAAACAATTCTGGGAATAAATTGCTATTCTGCAGTGAGTGCCATCCGATAAGTGGTAGACTCCGCCCATTAAGGGTGATTCTCCACACATGTCAAGTGTGTTCAAGATAGCTTGGGCAATGGTCATTTCTACTGATTTTTCGCGGGCTGCCTTGGATCAGGGTTATATCTTGTTGTACGGACCGCTCACTGTGCTCAGGCCTTTTTATGAGTTTCAGGAACTCATTGCCTACCCTCATCCATCTTTCCCCCACGTTTGGGTCATATTAGAATCCAATTAGCAATTTTCGCTCTGAAAGCGGAACATTACAGTGCACGCTCCGCCCACCGTGGGCGGAGCTCAACTCGCTCTTCGCTGTGTGCTCTTTACTCTTACCCCATGCCCTATCCATCCTAAACTTGTCCCCATCTTCACAGGCTGTTTTTCATGTTGCGCCTGATTTCGTCACAGAGAGAGGGACGGACGCACGGGCGGACGGACAGACAGGCACGGACAGACAGATAGACGAAGCGTTTCATATGCTGTAGGGATAGGGATATGAACTTAACCGGCACGGACACTTATCAAACACTCAGTCCAAGACAAGAAGGAAGTGAGGGGCGATTCGTGGGACAACCGCATTCTAGAAATCCCAAGGGAATGGAATGGAAATCGAAAGTTCTGAATTTTGCTTGTTGTGGAAAGCTAATGCAGATCCTGTTGTATGAGTAAACTTAATTCTGTGCAACCTTTAAGCATCGCATGAAAGATGGAACATACACGAACACGCATGAAAGATAAAGAACACAAAAACTTTTTCTCTAAACTATGTGTCTTACAGAAATACATATTTGCAGCGCGTTTCGGTGCGTTTGCATTTCTCATCCTCGACTCACATCGGCCCTGAGATTGAACGGTATCATCCTTGTTCGTTCCCTGTCGTAGAAGATCGTTTGCGAGGGATGGATGTCACAAACTATCTAACGGCCACAACTGCCTTCGACATAGATTGAATGAAAAAAATTTGGGTTACGGTGAACTACTTTTGAGGCGACGGACGTGTTGATATGGGAACCGAAATTTTGAATAAAAATGCTATCTATTTGTACATAAAAATAACAGTGACGTAATATGTATTTATCAGCTTCCAACGATAAAGAGGAACTGCAGAGCTGCGTATGAAATTTTGTGAACTATTATGAACGATTTGTTACGGTTTTAGTTTGATTTCTCGTCGAGTTTCCACAGACTGGAAGCGATTCTGTAACATTATCTCTCAGGTGTTCACATCACTGTAATGAGTGTTGTGCTTTTTTTTCAAGAATTACCTGTTCCTTATTTATTTATAGTACATCAGAAAACATTACTCTTCGCATTTGAAGCCATCACTACAATGCTAGTAGAACGAAAATCTACTATGTTGTGGTCTTATCTAATTGTTTAGTCTCCTGTCTTTTAAAGTTCATAACACCGAGAATCAGTCTGTTATTGTTGATGCACTTTCTGAGTTGGTAAGGTTCCATAACGATAATCTATGTTTGGGCATGGGTTCCTACGCCCAAGCTCTTTCGATAAAATCATTGTTTAAGATTTCTTGGTGCTTTCGTTGTTAGATGTGTGTATATTGCGTTCAGGTCAATAGATGTTGCTATGCTCCAATAGTTCTGAGCTCTATCTACATACTTCAACTTTTTATATTACATTTACTCAAAATGGCAGCAAACGCGCTTTTGAGATGAAGCCACACTCTATGTGATGTAAAAAAGCTCTGGAGAAGCTATGTAAGTAACGCCTTTCTGAGTGAGCACCGTGTGCCACATATATGTAGCGCAGCGCATTCGCGTCGCGCCGAGCTATCTGTAACTCAAGGAGCCCACGGAAAAACTCTTCCATGATCAGTACGAGCGAGTGGAACCCATTCTCGGGTTTCTGGCCACATCGTTTTTTTTCCTTCCCATTGTCGCACCACCACATTACTCCTCAGCATTCTTATTAGGTTGCTGAGTTATGGGCAAAAGGTTTGGTATCAGACGGACTTCCAACCCCCACTCCTTGCTTTCCGGTTATTTGTCCTACACTATATCGAGATCCCTTCACCCTGACTCAGCTTCTGAATAGGATGTTTACCAGTGCTTTTTGGCACTCACACGTATAACGTGCTGAGCCGGTTGGCCAATACTGGCATCGAACCGTGAAGCTGAAAGCTCGAGTAGATATTGATTTTTTGAATTTTTGATAGCTGCTAGTTTTCGCCGCAGCTCGCCGCGCGAAAGTTGTCATGAGGTTGCTCAACATTCTTCTTGTTAGATCCTTTTAGGGCCTAGCAAAACGTTTTCCATAAATTCCGCTGATATACATAAGCTTCACGCTCTGATAATTTGCTGGATACCCCAATAAACGAATTTAGCAATTGCATAAATGCCAGTATACGACTGGTCAATATCAGCTTACACAGCGATGGGATGCGGTGAACGTACGGACGGGGAGTCGACTTCATTGTTGTTTGTGGACGAGCACTCGTTGCTTTGGTCGCTGCGTCTGAGTACTACCTGTGTTTTTGAGCGCTAATCGTCTTTCGGCAGCGGCAGGATTTGCATGATCTAGTGATGCCAGTGCTGTGACTGCGCTCGGCGCTCTCTGGAGCCAACATTGCTTCGATTCTAGTCCTGTTTCAGTTGCCAGAGCTGCTGTTTCTACGTGTGTTTAGTGCAGGTCCCACAATAACCTGGCTTTTATTCATCCGTAATTCTGGAGGTCTCGCTGTTTCCTCTTATTTCATAAGGTTAATAACAGACTATTTTATTGTGCACTTGGAGAGTCACACTTTTTTATCACATCTTTTTACCTCACTAACAAAGTGCCCCTCATAGATTTCGCTTGAGGTTTCGCTTCAATGTTGATTATATCATTTGGATGAGTTCTACTGTAATTCCTTTTTCTTGTGCCCTTTCCGTTATAATACCACACTGGCCGAACCACGTTGAACTCCTTCTGCACCGATTTTCGCGATATGCAAACATATTCACACTTCTCAGGTCATAAAATGACCTTGACCCTCGACGAACTTCGGATTTCGCTAGAACAGGTGTTCTCTGTGATCACCAGTAACTCATGTTCACACCTGAACTTTGTCTATCTTTGAAAACATCGAATATTCGGTAATCAGGACTCTCGATCAGGTGATTGCAATCAAACTGTGGCCAAAAGGATTGCGGAACGCCACGTGCCACGATTTAGCTCCACATGCAGAATGAACTTTTAGTTTCAGATCACAATACCTGACCATGTGCAGCCGCAGAGATGCCGAATTTCATATGACATGGAAGAGGATTTGGAAAGTATTAAAATTATGGGAATCGATCATGTTTTTTGGAAAGCATATTAGCTACCAATTCCTATACGTGTCCTGAAGGATACGTGTTTAATATGTGTTCGAGTCAGCAATAGTGAGGCCCATCTTTCCTGTTTAGTTCCTCGACCCCTTTATGAGGTTTTCTCCAAAGGAATTTGCTCCTAGGAAGTCACTAATGTCAGTGACTCCTTTGAATCATCAGTAACCCCTCGTCCTTCGAAAGTCCACATTTCAACCGGGAATGTTATGGATTTTTCGTGTGCTTGCGACTTTCCGACAGCTGCAACGAAAGCAATATTCTTGCATTTTATGGCTTTTTTTTCAGCCAGCATTGCTAACACTCCAAGCTTCCATTCGCTTTGGATGGTTTGCCTCATCTTTGGAACAATTTTGAGCCATTCTCTGCTTGGAAAGCAATCACGGCTTATGCCAGCTGGCTGTTTTGTTCACACTTTTCTCATCACTTAGGATCTGTCTGCGGCAGTTTTCGAGCGTAGCAAAAAAGGTAATTTGATACTCACCAACTTCTCTGATCATGGAACCTCAGCATCGATTTGCTATCAAAACTCTTTCGTGCCAGCGAGGTTTTTAGATGGAATTCTTGAAGAACGGCAACCTTTCGACCACATCGTTTTCCTTAACGTCTAGCACCGCTCAAAACTTGAGAGTGGCGGCATAACATGAATAAAGGGAGTTAGCTGATGATCGTGGGAGAAATTTCCACTTACCTTGTTACCAGCTCAGAGGTTACTTCAAAGCCTCCTTCTCACAATAGTCTCTTCCGCTTCCCTACCTAAACTTGTTCCTTCCTCCCAAACACTTCATGTCGCTATTCCTTATCGGTGCCTTCATGAGGAAAGAAAGAAAGAAAGCTATAAAAGCACGCTGAAGAAAAGTGCAAAGGGCTTCGATTGCTTGTGTGAAATCGTGATGGTGTTTGCGATGAAAGAGCATTGTCCATTTCCCTCTCTCGTGCATCATCCAGAACAAAGAGGCCGCACCATTCCGCTTTAATCGGCCTCTAGCATGACCATTTTCGTCTTAACCGTAATCGATGGAAAGTCTCATGTTCGACAAGGAACATTACTTCAGCGCATTTGATTTATCTCTTACAGTGTTACACATTTTGCAGGAAATTCAGCTGTTCTATTCTTCCAACCCTTAAAAATGGCCTTAAAGGGCCTTTTAGCATCTTTGGAGTATCTCGGAAATACGTGGGCGTTCGTATCAGCCTGGATTTACTTGTTTCGTAATCAGTGGAAGGATGGTTGAAGTAATTCGTAGGTCTAACTCATCGTTGTATTTCATCGATTCTAATTATTTGAATTAGCACCCGCTTATACCAATCCAAGCATGGGTTGGTATAAGCGGTGCTTATTTTTGCGGAAGCTATAACATACCTCAGTGAAGTAGCACGTTCATCCCTTTCCTCCACTTCATTCTAGATGCATGGTAACTTACGAAGGATAACTAAAAGATTTCATCATATTCAGTAAATCTGCTCCGAAATCAGACACGGATAAGTCTCAAGGAGACATGAAAGTGATACCTCTTTTAGTCGCTCGACTTCTTGAAATTTACCAGCAATTCGCCAAAAGGCTTTTCTAGAGGAAAGGGCAACCGCACAAAAGAGCATAATTCCTTTGACAAGCCGAAAGGACCAAGTCAAAAACGGAAGGGATTTCAACAGGAAAATAAGTGTGCTTGTCGTTAGTAATCGATTTGCCGATTTGCAATTATCAGAACTACTAGACATCCAGGATCTGAAAATTAAAAATCAATTTTCGACTTTTTTCAGTAATTGACTGACTCAGTGAAATTGTATGGTTGAAACGTTACGCCTGTCTCTGAAGGTTGATGTTGTCTAACCTCCAGCGACATCTTCCTACAAAAAGCAGACATTAGTTCCTCACACTGGCTACCATCGCTAGTATTACGACACTTGCGCAAGCCGTATCAGCCAGCACTCGTTGTTCATTGTAGCGGTAACATGCACTTTGCGCACATGAAAAGAATGAAACCACTCATTTAAACACCTTCAATTTTCCAAAATCAGTTTAAGCTGATAACGCTTTTATATGTCTCTATATCTTGACCCGAAAGTCCATTTGTAGCGTCTATGTTACCCTGTGGCCAACGTCGTCCATCCTTGATTCTAGCAGCATTTTGGAACTGCTTATCCTGGCAGTTTGAAGCTGTCCATTTTTCTCGTTTGTTATCTAATAATGTTATCCTTTCCCACACGGCGCACTATCTGTTTACCAACATAAAAAAAGGTTTTCCTTTTTCCCACGAAGCTGATGGTGCTTCCGAATTTCCCACTGTCCAATCATTTTCTGACGCTAGCCTTTCTCAGTTCCTCATTCCGTGAATACTCCTAGTCCCTTCATCCTTCAACCCAACAAGGAAGTCACAAACAAGAGGCACAATGGAGAGGAGGACTGATCATTTATCTTCTGGAATTTTCAAAAGAAAGCTTCGGGTATACTGGTGAATCAGTTGATGTCCCGTGACTTTTTCTTCCTTATAGGCAATTCTTGTCCTACTGAAATTCCCACACAGGTAGTAATTTACGCCTGCTTCCCCATTGCGAGTTGGACGGGGTTGATGGAATGGATCCCTCCGACATTCATCCACGCACTCTCCATGATAAAAAAGATTTTCATATTTATACAGCCAGCCCTATGCTGCAGGATCCCTAAATATGCATTCAGAGAGTAGGTTCCCATTCCCATTATCTGAGCCTTTTATTCTTGTTTGAGGGTTGCTTCATGAATGCCTTTTTCAGCTTCACTCCGAGAGCACAAGGGGTTTTGAGATAATATTTGACGGACTACGCAAACTATTAGATGTGCCCCTAGCTTCCATCACTACCTTTATTGGTATCACCGCGACTTTTGGAAATTGCTTGCATACAAAATTGCTTAAACTGAGTGACTTTGCATGTCAATCCGGTTAATCCGGCTCATACAAGTAATACACTGAAATGCCCCTTTAAATGCGCTTATTTTGTAAGCAGCGCCCAACGCCCAATCCCTGACTCTCTCAGGTGCGATCATACATCATCCAAAATCAGAAGTTCAAATATCATCGAGAAAACCGACTATGCAATTTGCGACGCAATAGCTGCCCTAGACAAGGCGTTACCACTAAGCTAATGCGATTAACCCCCCAAAATCTCCTTTATCGCCTCTTCCTACCACCTTCATTATAAGGCCTGCTTCAATTTATCCGGCCTGTTATTGATCAAACTCCTGCTTATGATACCTATTGATACCTTAGAATACCTATCGCACAGCTTAAGGGCACCTTCCACACACCCAGAAACCGATAGTTGTACCCGAAGGTCGCGACCCACCGGAAGGAATCAAAAATCTTTGTCATTGGCTGATGTAATACGTCATATAGAGCCGATAGTTTTGGATTGCTATAGTGACCCTCAAGTTCAAACTTTTTCTTCGAGAATTTTCCCTTCAACCACTATTTCCCTACTGCTGTGCATTCTAGCTAGACAAACATGAACAAATTAAACTGCCCATGACTTTTAAATGTTCTCGCATGACCAATCAGGCCACTGTAGGGAACCCTTCCAATGGTTCGTCCTGAGTCATTGGCGGACAAAGGAAGAAAAATCTGCGCAACTGCGCAAACGCGCCTCGACGTCATCGGCTTGTTTGTTCTCCAACGTGACTGTTTCGAGCAGGGTTTTCAGAAAGGCCCAGCCAATTTTTCAAAAAGTCTTTAACTTCAAATATGGCCGCTGAAGGGGAAAGTTGAGATTGGGCATTTTTGAAATGTAGAGATGCCAACTGTAAGTGAAGCGTATTGGAGGAAAAGCGACATGACTTGATCACTTGGGAATCTAGGCCCCTTCACCTGTTAAGTGCAGCGGCATATGTTTTCCCGCGCACACCGCGGCTGGAGAGGTTACATGACACTTAGAGATACATGAAATAAATTGCCCCCACTAGCTCAAGTATTAAATTTGAACACAGATGCAATGGGTTAATAATGTGGACATTCAAGAAGGGTGCTCGATTCTATCGTGACCCGGAACCGCGATGCCGCGCCAGTGGGCGGGGCAGGCGGCGTCGCCCTCCTCGCGGCCAAGATAGCAGGAAACAGGCTTTGAATCGTGAAGGAGGACAGTGAATAACTATTGTTCAATATGTGATAATGCATTCTGAGAACACTGTATTTAGTCAAGTATTGTCTTATTATGAACGCGGATAGGCTTTTCCATAGAAAGCGTCTGCTTGAACAACTGTTAACAATCTATTATATGTTCTTTCATAGTATTTACCCACTTCTGTCTTGTTCATAGCTTCTGTATAGGTCTTGAAATAGCGAATGTATTACAAGAGAAACTGACACCAACCTTCATGAGAAGTGACTTTCATGAACAACTGTGAGCAAAGTATTTGGCTTAGAAAACTGTCTTGTTACTCGTAGCGGTTATACTGAATGGTGAAGAGGAACGTTTTCTTCTTGAAACGACATTCGAAACAATAAACTTTCAGAGCTTGAGCTCTCCATCGCCATTGTCGTTCAGGTCCGCGGGGGCCGCGCGACGCGACGCAATGGGCGTGACGATAGAATCGACCGTCCCCCCTTCAGCCACTGCAATGCCTTTTCTCCTGGTTACTATTTGCTAATACGCTGTTTTGGTATTTATCTACGTTGCTTCATTGCTTGTTTTCTGTGTCAAATACGTAAAACAATACCAGCACGCAAGCAGCGACGCTGACGTGAGCATTGATTGCATATAAGCTGAGCATACAATCGAGCCCAACAGCGCGAGGTGTATACCGCTAATGTGACGCAGCCAAAGTTGTCAATTACTGGACAGTATTTCACTCATATGTGACATTTTTCTGGATGAGCTCAAAAGCAGTTCTTCACTTTCGACAGTATTCAAAATCTTCGAGTCTCACTGACTGAGAATGTTCGATCCTACCCTTTCGTGATATCTCCACTGCCGTTATACAATCTTGCCTCCTCTTCTTCAAACTTGACTGCAAGGTTAAGGGCTCATGATCAACCAGAATTCTGCCACTAATGAGGTCGAGATGACACAGCCTTCAAGGATTGGGTTTTGCTACGTGTGGAATACGAAGGTAAATTGCTTTTATCTTCTGTGATGCTATCTTTTTCCTCTTTTTCCTTCATTTCCAGAGAATAACAAAATTTGAGATTTTGTTGAAAATGAACGCTGACTGTCGCGGTTCGGCTGGGCGGTTGCCCTCCTAACCGCTGGCGCGACAGCATCGTGGTTTCGGTTCTCCAATCCCCGCGCCACCCGGCTGCTGTGCCACTCTGTCGCTGTCCACGTGGGCTTCCCCGGGGATCATACTGCTTTCTCCACAGCATGGCCGCCGCTCCCCGGAGGTATAGGCTTGTTATCGACCCTATAGGGTACCCTAGATACGGGAGTGTACCCTTACGTCAGGATTTCGCACCAGGGCATGTCGTAAGCAAAGCAATGCGGACAAGCTAAACGCGCCATGTTGTTGGGTCCCAAAGCGATTATAAGTCAACTGCGTATCGCGCCCCTAGCATTAGCGTGTAATCGTTATAAAACTCAACCATCGCGGCATCTCGCACACACTGCGTCGCACGCCGCTTGTCGTCGTGCGAAATCCTAACATAAGGGTACACACCCCTTAGGTACGACAGCAAGTACACTGATTACGACAACTATACTCATTATTACATAACTTCTCGCATTAGTCGACTACTCTCATCATCCTGCCGGATCGCAGTCCAACCGTGTCTCATCCCCCAAGGGTCAACTAAAGAAATCATAACGGAAGCGGTAACTCCTACACCCTGCTAGCTCTCTTCTCCACCTGCAGCGTCCATATTCATGTGTAGCGGACGAGAGCGTACTAGCGCTCAAACAAGCCGACCGCACCTCGCCCTGACGGTTTGCAGAGAGTCAAGCTCTCGCACTCAACAGTCCGGCCTGGTATCCTAGCGGGTGATGCCTAGTGCCCCTCTCCTCCGGAGGGAAAGGTATACAAGCACCGACTGGCAGAGGCGACTCCTTCTATAGAGCCATGCCTGGGGGCAGGGCCGGGCGCGGTGCGCCCACAGGGTTAGTCGCGAACCGCGACACTGATGGTATTCATCGAGGTTTTATATTCTAACGCCTTACAACTTTTGGAGCAGCATAGAAAGAACGTAGTGAAACGGCTAAAAAAGGAAACAAGATCTTCCCCCCCCCCTCAACCCTCCTCCCTACCCCGCCATTGGTCCTCACAGAGTTTCGCGTCCTGGAGGAGTGGGGCAAACGCTAAAACAGTCGGGCTCATTGCCCCACCCACCGTGATTAAACAAGTAGCACAACGGCGCACTACAGCTTTCCCACAATAAGGAACCAGAGGAATCCTCGCGAGGAAGTTGCGTTACAGATCGTCTCCTTGAAATTCGCACATCTATTCACAGAGAGTGAAATGTTAAAGCAGATTTATTCTTCCTTGCCCAACCTCAAATGATTAGTTTTTAGATCTCGATGCGGGCCGTTTCGGACAATGACTCTGTGATTCTGATCGTCTCGCCAAAATTTGCCACGGTGCACGATCACGTTTCCTTTCAATGGAGTCTTAAAATTCATGGCACAACGGGAAGAGTAAGTTTTTCTCCAGCATGAGAGGAGTGAAAAGCGAAACCATTCATAAACCACTTTCGCCTAGTGAAGACATCTAGCACTTCACCGGGATCATAAAAACAAAGAGAACTTATGTTGATTCTGTTCTGATAGAAAACATGAGGAACGAAAGAGACATTGAAGACTGATGGCAGCAAATCAATTGCATGTTGTTTTCGTGTAACTACTTTGCTGATAGTGCTGTATTCCAGAAGCTGGTATGATCTTACCCATCTGTCCACGACCGTACACCAAGTCAATTTTCCGAAAAATTGCTTGCTTTCAGAAAACCATTTGTTGGAACTTAAAGGAATCGTCCACGGAAAAATGAGGTTCTCTGTTGTCCATGTATTTATGTTGCATTTGTCTTATGTAGGCCGCATGCAAAGTTTCACACAAAAAATGTCAGTCCGGCTTAATTACAGCACCATTGAGCCTCGGCCGAGTGAACGGGCCTCCGAGCTAGTTCCCCGCTCCGTCGTCCACCGCGTTCGAAGACGCACTGTAGGAACAGAAAGTTACGTAAACAGTCCAACTCTCTGTTACCAACCGCGGCGGACGACGGGACGGGGCTTTTATACGGAGGCCACGCCCACCCGGCTGCGGGTTTGGGGGCTGCATTTCAGCCGAACCCTAACATTTTCTCGTGAAACTTTGCATGCCGCCCTTATCAGGCAAATACTACAAAAAATGTATATGGGTAACACAAAACTCATTTTTCCGTGGACGATTCCTTTAAACTTTTGCTGCATACTTTGCTTATGATCTCCACTATAGCACACTTACTTAACCTAAGGCACGTTTTTTTTCGCCACTCAAATTGTTCACAGATCCCTGGTGACGAAAATCGTAAATTACCAGCTGTTTCAAAGACGACTGTTTGATAGGAATAAGCCGATATTGAATACCATAATATTATATATGTTGTAGTTCAATGGATCAGATGATGATCCGGAGGAAGAGGATGATCCGCCTTCCGATTACGTTGCGGTGGAGCTGTATTTTGTTGACGGTCCTGTCAGTCAAGTAAGAACTCATTATTCAAATTGAAAATACCTTCCCTACGGGGACACTACGCAAAAAATAAATTCCAAAAACCATATGAGTAAGGAAACTAGGAAGTTTCCTCAAGAGTGTTGCAAATATTCCCAGTCCTTCAAAATGGGCTCCGGCATCAAATGCACACTGGCGAAATTTCTTGGTCAGCCTAGAACAGCCATGTCAATATACTTGAAGCCGATCAGTTTACTATAAACTTCACATACCAGCTGGATTGCAACAGCCCTAAACAGGTGGCGACGTAATATCACTTCGCACAGCATTGTCACTTCAGTTGTCTGATGACTTTCAACACTACTATAACTGAAGTGAGAACTAATCGATGACTTTGAATTTTTAACTCTACATATTTTACCTGTTTCTACTTCCTCATTTCTAATTATTCAACATATTCTGATCGGTTTCACTGTGGTTCAGTGGAAATAGTGATGAGAGGGCGCGTAGAGATAGGGAGAGAGACCTGCAGAACCTTAGTTGAGTCCACGTCTCCTCCATAGGTATCACCCACGTTCATAGCCGACGGGCGATCACGCAATCGGTCATCGAGTATAAGAGCGGCCTCAGTAAAGCACTGTTGCAGGCATTATCTTATAATAGCAGCGTATGACTGATAGATAGCGCAATCATAACATCATTGCGCCGTTGCTTCTGATACCATAACAAAACGAATCTATTGAAAAAAGCAGCCATAAATAGATTAGAGGCACATCACGCGATAAACAGATTGGTGACATACCTTCTTGAGACGAGTAGGTCCTTATGTAACCACTCTTAGTACCGCGTCTCAGCGCATTCTCACGGTGCTGTGTCTGCTGAACACAACCAAGCCACCCAACTGTACATCACATCTGCCCTTAGACGAACAAATTTCTAACGTGGCGATAAGAGAAAAGAATTTGACGAAACAACCATGTCGTTGATGTACGGCATCCACCTTGGGGATCCACTCGTTTAAGACCAGGTGTGATTTGCTTGGGTGGGCGTGGCTCGATTTTGTTCAAGCAGGCACAGCACCGGGAGGGTGTACAGTGCAGCCTCACCAAAAGCGCAGCCTCAGTCATCCAAAGACCTAGTTGTCCAAACAAAATAACCCACTAACCTGATTATCGCGTGGTTTGCCTTTAATCCTCAAAAACTTAACCAACAGCCATCTTTTCCACACCCTCTCAGTTGAGGGAATTGGACGATGTCTTGAGATATATTGATTTCAAAGCGAGTTCAGGTGGACGTCCGAGCTGTTGTTCGAGTGATGCAAAAAGACGCGAAGAATGAAGACAATCCTGAGGTTGTAGAAGAAAGTGAGCATTCTTGGAAAGTTCATCAAAGCCCCGGTAACACGCAGATATGCTGTGAGAGAGATCTAGAATTAGCCTCGTATGTCTAACGCCTGATGCCCATAGTTGCAGGTTGTCATAAATAGCGAATCGTATCTGGATTTCCTAAACGCTCCCTGTACGACCCTCACCACTAAAGGACAGTGATAGGGGTAATGTGGGTAATAAGGAATTCCTAAGAGGAGTCATTCACTTAAAAACTTGGGGTCTAGGAGACCTATCTGCGTCCAAATTTCTCACCAGAGGCGCGCTTCTGAGCTGTGACGTAGGCGGCCATTCAAACTTCAGTCGCTTTCTTGGCTCGGTGCGCCTCCTAGCGACGAGCATCCTTGATTGGCTGGGGTGGGAGTGGCGAATGAGCTCTGCCAAGGCTCGAGCGATCGCGGCGCAATTTCGTAAAGAGTAATGTCGAAGACCCTTTTCTTAACAGCTGATTATCTTTGTCTGTGTTTTTGATTTCTGATGGTTACCCGTAGAGTTCGCGAGCTTTTCTTGGTGCTACTGGAGCTAGGGGAGAGCAGTGCACTGTGTTCTGCGTCTCCAACGCTATGGCTAGAGCGCAGAGAAGTCATGGCGCTAGCCGAACCGGGGTGGGTGTCGATTGGTCGAATTTTCGCTTCGCGGCGTCGCACTCGCTGCGCCATCAGTACGAGTCGTTTTCGATTCCGCTAAAGACGCAATGGGCTAGTACCGTGAAGGATCTTCAAAGATTGCAGTTTGGAAGCTTCGAAAGTCCGCCGGTTGTTGTGGTTGTTGTTGCTTCAACAGTTGTGGTTGTTGTTGCTTCAACAGGCAAAGCTGCAAACGACGCGCCGAGCGGAAATTCGACCAATCGGCATTCACCCGCCGATTCGGGTGTGAATTCTGCATAGAAACGATACTGATATGGTAGATTCGTGCATTTTTCCATATTATGCTATCCTAAGCCTCGGAGAAGCAGGTTCTCTTTCCCTAAGCTTAGGCGAATACGCGGAAGTGGTTATCTAGCATAGTGAAGCGAATTTCTCGTAATATACAATGGGGGAATGATTTAATCGTTTTATCAATTAGTTAGCTGTATCTAGGCATAAAATAACCTTGAAGAGCTCACAAGCAGAAACTGGGCGCAACTTATGCTTTTGTCGATTGCGCCCCCCCCCCCCCTCCCTAACTCCAGTAGCACCTTTTCTCCTCTATTTTTTTCTTTTTCACTACTTCACTACTTCTCACTTGTTGTCTTCGCTCGTTTGCAGCCAACGATGAGATGCCTTTCAAGTTTTTGTATTTCCACGCTGTTCTTGCCCAATGTTACTTGACCACATGACAATGGAAGAGTCACTCGGGCTACTCGCCTCTTGACGTAATGGTCGTCCGCGTCGAAAAATAATGGTGGGAAAGGGGTCCCACTCCTCGGGTTTCTCGTCATTTACTTCCGTTTTCTCTTCACCGTCGTATTACCGATCATTTCGACTGTCATATTCACTACTTTTTTCACACTCCGCCTTTGATCTTTTACGGCAAGTCATATCCCTAAGACCAGCGCATAAAGCAAATCAAGCGCTTTATTGGTTCCCGTGGGCTGTATCAGCCCTTTAGTTCAAATTCTTTATCAGAAACACCATCAAATCTTTCAAAAAGTCTTATTCCTGTTCATACTTTGCTGCACAGTATGTAACATGTAGAATTCCGAACAGTATGCTTCTAGGAAAGACTATATCCATGCAACGCGGTCGCGGTATTGAAGTGACTGGCAAGGATCGGACACCTATATCTCAATTTCTCCAAGTACAGTCGACTTTTCTGAGACCGCCCCCTTTTTCTTCTGGAAGTTCCCAATTGTGCTGTTTCAGGATAATGTTGACAATGTCGTGAAGGTCTCTGTGCTGATTAAAATGGATGCTAAACTGTTCGATCCACACACGTATCTGGACAAGGTCAGTACATAGAGAAGTCCCTTCACTGATACACTCTAATTCACTGTTTAAGGTGTCTCCAACGCCTCATAAGTCTTTTCTCACGACCAACTACAACGCCAGAGTCAACAGTAAAGTGTGGAGAAGGCGGTCGAGAAAGTGAGCTGTAGAGGGGTGTGTTGCAAGTGTTCCGATTTCTAGAGGTCGACACCGAACTGGGTCACCGCCCTTCGCGAATTGTTCGAATGGTGGCGTGTCCTGCCGTCTGGGCTCTCCCAGATCTGCCTAAGCCTTTTTAGGGGAGAAGCTTTGGCAGTGTTAGTTACCTGTCTTTACCTGATTGCAATCCGCCGCGCAACCTGACCTGACCTCACCAATCGGAACACTTGCACTCCACCCGTTGTAGAGCGAGGAAAACTGAAGGAATCAAGTAAGAGAAAAAGTGCTCCATTCAGGCGGGAAAAACATGCTCGTAATAGACGTTAAAACGGAAAAGCACTAGCGTCGTCAGTAGTATTTCGAACTGTCCCGGTCGTTTTCCAGATACATAGGCACATGTGTTCTCGGTAACGCAAAGGTCTTACATGGGACGTCGAGAAAGTTCGACATCAAATGAAAGGTTTTCGGGGGCTGCAATGCAGCTTGTTGGAGAAGAATCTGACATAAGGAATTGTGATGGCACTTCTATGTATTTCACCTTCACCACAGAAAAGCCCTTCCAGAAACGAATAATACAAATAAATTGTGTCAAATTGAAAAGAAGAATCGAAAACTAACCATCATTTGGTGATGTATTGCGGTCCTTGAAAACTGGCAAATCCTGAACTCGTCTTTGGCAGAGATGCAGGCCCACCTTCCACATCCCATATTTTTGATTAGTGCACATGTAACAGCACAAGATGGTAAGTAAATAAACGATACATCATAAATCTATGCTTTCTACCAGGAAATCGTCGAAGGACGAAAACGGAAAAGTCAGCCGTAAGGAGAAAGTGGACTTTGAGAAAAAGTTCGCCGAAGTGATGGAACAGGAAAGAGAAAAAGTCAGCCATGGACAATTCAAGTTTCTATAATAGTTCGCACACCAATTTTCCTTCACACCTTTTTTTTTGACAGATGTCAACCGACGTAAATCGTCTCCGGGCTGGTGATCCGCCGTCGAGACGCGGTTCTACTCAAACTATTCTCAGCCATCATCATTCACCTGATCACGAGCATCTTTTCAAAAAGGTATCAGATAATCATACTATACGTGATATCACTCCATATCTTGCAGATGGTGGAATGAGGCGTAGATGATGATTGGAGAGTTCCTACAGCTCTGGGCTCCACACCTACACTTGGACTGTTCACCTGTTTTCAGAGTTACTGTGACTATAGCGCTTGTTGAATTGACTATCACTTGTGGGAACCTGGGTGGGGGGAAATCCGCCAAAAAATCGCGTCAGCGGCGTCGCACTCGCGGCGCCACCAGTACGACTTGCGGATCGATTTTGCTCTTGGGAGCCCGGCAGAGCGTGGCTGCGTGACTTCTGCACTCCAGCCATGCCATACTGCCTCCTCCAGCCACGCCACCCTGCCTCCTCCACCTTTGCCACACTGTCTCGCTTGAAGGCTGCCATACCCTGCCACTGGTACTCGCACCAGCCGAGCCGCTCGCCGCGGGCGGCCACGCGATTTTTTGGCGGATTTCCCCCCACCCATAAAAAATCCTTGAGGTGACATGTTATTTTCCTAATTTCCAGTCTTTTCCTTGTTGTCAGTCGACTTTTCAAGCTCCTGTTGGCCGCGTGCGATTCTCGTGCACTGCCATGGGAAAGCTGTGAAGCAATCGTGACGGCTCCACGCTATTCACGTGCACAGCCATGCGAAAGTACTTGGTGTTCCCAATGGCGCCACCAATGGTGTGACCGCTCTCCCATGGCCGTGCACGGCACGTGAATCGTACGCGGCCAGAAAAAGCTTGAGAAGTGTATTAAGAACAAGGAAAAGGCTGGAAATGAAGAAAATAACAAATTTGTTATCACAAAGATTTTTATAGTATTTTAGTAGTATAGCATATATATTATTTACATATATATAGTAGTAGTATAGCATATATATATTTTATATATTTTATAGTATAGCAATAGTATATTTTTCTGGAGAATCGAATGGCGTACATGTCATTGGGGAATCAGCGTCTGAAAACAATTTAAGAGATGGTTTCTTCAACAGCATATATGGAGAGGTGCTGTTTGGGGCCACACCAAGGAACAGGGACTCATCTAAAATGATAGAAACTTCGAAATTCTACGCAGCTGTGAACTTAGATCAGATCTGTGAAAAGATTCCGCTGTCACTTCATCAGGTTCCAAAATAAAAAAATCTCTCAAACTATTCAGAATTTGTAAAAATAACCCAGCATTGAATTCAAGAAAACCAAACAATCGTAGTATCACCTTGTAGAGCTCGACGAACTGATTTCGAAAATTACGCGATGAAAAATCGATAATCAATCGATTAAAGCGAAAAAAAACTGTGAGAAACGCGAGAAACACGCGACTTTCAACTCTCTTACGGCACTGACTGCATTAACCCAAAAATGTGCCACGTTGCTTAAGCAGCGTTCATACTTTGCACCAGCAAGGCGTGGCTGAGTTCACAGGCAGCGAGGAAGAGTGGCTGGCAGGAAGGTGCAGAGACAACGCGAGCAACGAGACAGTGTAGCACACGCGGAGACGCAGAGATACAGAGCCACGCTTTGCCGCCGGCATCGCAAAGTATGAAAGCGGCCTTATTTGGGAGTACCTCATACTCGTATCCGTCTCTCTATTCTAAAACATGTTTTGGTCGCTTTCCTTCCATTAAGCAATTCACTTACAGTTGCTCATCAGCTGCTGTGAATCGTGTGAACGACGGAGAGCCTCATTTATGTACGATAGCAAGACAGAAGACGAAGGGGAAGATGCTGAGGTGAGAATATGTTGTGATATGGAGGCTCAAGAGCATGATAACAAGAAGCATATCATGCCAGTATTATAAATATCGTTAATATTATAAGTCAGTAAAATGAATAAATGGATCATTAATCGCAAACGCGTTTGGAGTACATTAACATGAGCTGCAGCACAAGCTGTAATAAAACATTAATATATTTCCAGAATTGGAGTTTGTCAATTACGTCAGCCTCAAAGGATCTTTTCCACCGTATGATTTTCTTATTGCTTTAGGAATCCGAATCTAGCGAAGAAGAAGAACAGAAGTGTTTTGAATGCCGCGACAGCGACAAGGAACATGTGCATGATGTGAGTTGAAAGCACAGTTCCTGATAGGCTTCAGTCGTTATCGTATTCAATAATGAAAGCAGGGGTGAGTGCTATAGGGGTAGCCAGAGAACAAAACAGGGAGAGGGACCGCTCAAAACATTCATATTTGAGATATGCTGACCATCGAATGGCGCGCTCACATTGCCACTGGTGTGTTTGCCTCGTGACACCTACTCATCGCCCATTTGACTTATCCTAGTTAGACCGCGGTCATACTTTGCGCAGCTGCGTTAGTAGACGCCGGTGCCGGCGTTAACTCACGCAGACACTTGGCAACTATTTGCCAGCCGCAGACGACGGCGTCAATAGATAATCCGCAGAGTTTGCGAAATTCTTGACCCAATCACACTACAGTATGGTGATTGTGGCCGATTCGAATCTTGGCACAGCGCCAAGATTCGATTCGCCCATCGTGCCATGCCGCCGGCACCGGCGTCAACTAACGCAGCTGCGCAAAGTATGACCGCGGCCTTAGGCGCCGCATAACTTTTCCAGATCACTCACACTAACATCGCCTGAACCATTCCGCAGCGATGGGAGGCTTGCCTGGGCCAAATAATACGTTCATAATTACTGTCAGATGCCAGTTGTTGATCCATCATACGGCAAAGGATTTCATTGGCCCGGATCGGCGGAAGTGCGATTCACTGCATCACTTTCATGCCATCTTCCTTCATGTTTAATCAATTCTTTTGTTTCCAGCTTCTCGCTAACATGTACTTTAACAAAATCGTACTTCCTGGCCTGGAATACGTCGAAGATTTTGTGGATTTCCTCATCGATGCTGAACTCAATGACCTTCCAGTTCTGAAACGCGCTTGTGAGCGTTATTTGTGCGGCGAGCTTAACACCGTAAGCTGCCATACCTACTTTCATAAAGTAGCGTTCACTACAGACTCATGGTGTTTACAGAAGAAGGACCTGCTCACGTCGCTTCTACTCGATCTTCTGTTTATTTCGATTGTTTTCCAATTACCTGTCATGAAAAGCATGACATTATCCGAGTTATCCAATAGAACTGAAGAACTATCGCAAACTGACAAGCTGATGGAGGACGAAGAATACAAGTAAGACATTTACTGTTTCACTGAACTTCATATCTCTTGGGTCAATACTGCTGCTCTACCTTCCTGGACACAGAGTGGATCATGTTAACAATAAGGCCGCAGTTATATTTGACGATCGTTCGCACGATTAGTCGCTGACACTTACACCGGGTGACGGTTGGGACACACGAATCTAGGCCATGACCCTGTGACAGCCTGTGGCCTTTGCCCTGTGACATGAATAATTCAGACAATTTGACTATACAACGGAACAGACTTGCAAGGAGGACACGATTCACATGAACAAATTGTCTGAATTATTTAAGGCTCAGGTCAAAGGCCACAGGCTGTTCCAGGGTCACGGCCTAGATTCGTGTGTCCCAACCTACACCCCACTTATACCGCAAGAGAAGGCACGACCTATATACTCAATAACGGCTGCAACTGGTAGTGATCGTAATGGATGCCCTCTGGTCGAGCGAAGATCTGACAACGGTGTACGCTATGACACTCGAATAGGCTCAAGTCACACGACGTGGGCGACCACACCCTTCCTGGCGCGCAATCATACCACAACCAGCAAGGACTTGTCGCCTGCGGTGATCAAATTCAAGTGGCATGACGCACATGCTTTGTTGAGCGGTCGCCACGCTGTTTGTCACAAATAGTAGCCGAATATGGATGCGGCTATTTTTTATAGCCAGAGAACGCAATTTCTAAACCCCCTCTCTTTAAAGGCACATCCCAGGATTAGGGAAACATTGCAGCCCTTTCACATGACCTAATAGTTCTCCAAACGGACAGGGAGGCTGTGCACATATCGAAGCGCCATGATGAGTCATCGCAGCGTGCGGAGCTCTCGAAGCCAGCTCGGCCGCACCCTAGAGCTCGGGCGCTCCCATTTCAGACGTGATTGCTGGCAATGACGGTGGCAATGATGGCAGCAACGTGGCAACTGAGGCCTACGATTTGTGTGATAATATAAGATAAGGAAGAGATGCCAATGATAAAGGAGACATTGACATGAGGGAACAGGTGATATCCTAGAGTTCCTTCTGATACCAGCCAGCGGGAACTGACTCAAAGGCTCGTTTTCACGCGGAAATCTCGTTCAAGGTCAGATGAGAGGAGGTCTTATTTTTGCCCTCTTCGGGGACTTTTTTCGAATTTTTCCTTGTACGCGTATTCCTCAGCATCTCGGATTCCATACTTTAGCGCTTTAACCCACTCAGGTAATCCTGGAATATGCCTTTAAAAGAATCGTCCACGGGAAAATTAGATTCTTAGCTTTCCTTATATTTATGTTGTATTTGCCTATTAAGGGCCGCTTGCAATCACGCGAAAACTGAATTCGGCTGAGATACAGCTCCCCAAATTCTTGGCCGGGTGGGCGGGGCCTCCGAGTAAAAGCCCTGTCTCGTCGTTTGCCGCGATTGGGAACTACAATCCGTCTCCGACGGCGGCGGGCATTTGCTCGAAGGCCCCGCCCACCCAGCCAAGACTTTGTGGTGCTCTATCTTAGCCAGAAACAACATAAATATATGGGTAACATAAAAACTCATTTTTCCGTGGACGATTCCTTTGAGACACGTCACCGCCTTTCAAATGTTGTGAGGACTCATTTGCTGTCACCAACACATGCACATGCCAAAGCGTGGCATTTTAAAAATTTCTCAGCGTCTTCCAAACCAATAAGTATAAGTTTTCAGAGTGTTGGATAAACGAATTCGATCATTGTCAGATCGTAATTTGGTGGAACTGATTGAACAATGTGTCGCATTCGCAGAACAACGGAACAGAGTGCAAGTAATAGCACTCAGTGCATGATGACGAGTTAATTGAATTACCACGAGTACCCTACTCCATGTCCCATGCCTTCCTCAATTCACTAATACGGATCCCCTCTAGATAGTCTTAATAATGTTAAACGAGTGCATTCATTTCCTGTATATTCGGCATAGCTTACTTCAAAGAATCAGCACCTACATAATAGTTAAGTGCAGTGCATGCCAACGGATAACCAGGAGACACATTAACCACCAGCTATTACACTTTTCTATATGCTAATTTTTTGTGTGATTTCTTTTACTCTGAACGATTAAATTTTTATCTGTGTATTCTCTAGCACAGTGAACCGGAAAGGAAATGCTCAATGAGATCTGCACAACGTGAAAGACACCTAGAGAAAGGGACTGCCGAAGAATCACACAAGGAAATTGGAGGAAAAAGCAGTGATGGATTGAAGAGCAGAAGTAAACTGAGTGGAAAACTCGAAGCGAATCGGAAAAGAACGGTTACTGACGAACGCGAGGACCATATCGGCAAAGGCTCGAGCATCACGCTCAACTTCACGACATTTGACGAGCCGTACAACAACAGCGGGACACATCAGACACGACTCGACTAGCGTTCGCATGTGGCACAAGGCAATGTCGGTACCGGAAAGATCAAGTCTTCGAATACATCCCATGCTCATCCACTCGACGAATGAGTCGAAGTCCGTTACACAGCAACCGACCATCGACAATTCACGGAGACTGGGCAACCAAGTAGACTAAATTCAATAACGCACGAATAACTTATGGAAGACAGGTGCAAATGTGAACGCACCACAAAAGAAATGCCGCTGAGATCACAACCATCTATACGGAGACTAGTGAGGTTTTCGCATGATGACAATATACTCTCAACAGTGCTTCCTCGAATAAAGCTGTTGAAGGATATGTCCAGCACCTGAAGGTTCGGCAACTCTAAAATGAGCATATGATAATATTGAAGGCACAAAAATCTAAACGAACGAGCTCGAGAGCGGTTTAAAGGGCTTGGAGTACATTCATCCTATCACAGTCAACCCACCAGCTCTCGAGTGACCTCCGTATGACAAAACAAGAACAAAAAACAACAGAAAAAACAAAAAACGAAGACAAAAAGAGTAGTAATGTTCTTGCTCTGCATCTGCCCATGTTTACTTCTTTCTAGGAAATCCCTACACAACTCACCTGCGCACTCGATAGTTTACCGCGATGAATTCTATGCTTGCACTGTCACGCAACACAAAACTTATAGAAACCCTACCACATATGGCCGTGGGGAGTGCTTCCTCTCCGATTCCTATTTCTAAGTCACTGATACGTAATTCTGACAGTTGAAGACACCTTGACAGGAGTGAGTGAGAAATCGCAAATCCCGAGGTGAATTCGTTGTGGGAGAGATCTACTGAATGTAAAGAAAGCGATCCCTGCAAATAGCAGAGTAACGAGTCTGAACGAGCGGGAAGTTATTGAAATAGAAGCTTTCCTACGTACCAAACCCAACATCGCAAGAGAATTGTCAGTAAATCCTGTATATCTGCAACTGAACTGTCGAACATTAGGCAATATCAATGGCAGAGAGGATAGAACGTCATTCGTGAGATCTACAACCATCCATAATAGCTATACATATTTTTTTAGGCACTATTCAACTGTCACTATCCCAGATACCGTGAGTTGGTCAAAAGTATAATTTTCGCTGAAACTTTGTCTAGAGGGGTTATTAAGGGTGCTGATCACGAATATGACATTCGTTTTGGCGTTTGCACCATGTTGGTGCAACAAGTCACTGAAACTTCGCCCAGGATGGTTATTTGGGGTGCTGATCACGGATATGACATCCGTTTGAGGTGCTAGCGTCGTTTAGATCCATTACGGTGCTAATATAGTGAGGGCACCACACTGTTCCCGCAAGTTCTGCCTAAGCGCTAAGAAGGAAGGGACCCTTTATTCCCCTTCAAGGCTTAGGCGTAAATATACACTAGAGGTGCAATGATGGTTGTAGGGTAGTATCAAATGAAAGACGGCAGCGGAGAGATAACGCTCTCTAGCTGTATAAGCACTGTAGCAAAAATGAACATGACTGGCGCAATCTTGAAAGGCGCTGAAAACAGCGCTCGCGCCGAAAACCAATGTCATATTCGTTATCAGCACCCCAAATAACCCCTCTGAGCAAAGTTTCACCGATTTCGGTGAAAACGAGTTGTTGCACCGACATGGTGCAATTGCCCCAAATTGGCGCAAACGCCAAAAACGGATGTCTATTCGTGATCAGCACCCCAGATAACCCCCCTGGGCAAAGTTTCAGCGAAAATTATTTTTTTGACCAACTCACGGTATCTGGGGTAGTGATAGTTGAACAGTGCCTTTTTTTAATTTTCTATATTGTTGCAGTAAAACAACAAAGCTGACCACATCCATCGAGCACGAGAGAGCTGATGGAACGATTAAGATCTACAACAGCCTTTAAAACGTCCACAATCAAGCCAACATCTCCTGAAGCAGCTGACGATAGATCGAGTATACCCGATGCATCGAACTTGGTAATGTACTTGAGCACATCGCCACGACCATGACGACCTCCTAAAATCCACAGAATCTATAGATACTTCATAGCCTTTATCGAGTTATTCTTATGATATGGGTGTTCTAAAGATGAATTCAATTCTTAATATGGAACTCTCATTTATCTCAGCAGTTCTGTTCACAGAAGTCTATACGATGCATGCTGTCGGAGGATACATGAGGCTTATTTTAAAACTATTTTCATTGACCTAAATAAGTCTGACCTGTTCCGTTCTTGTACAGAGTTTCTGTTGTCAATTTATGCAACCGACAAACAATAGCAAGTGGTTCACCAAGAGACAACAGAGGAATGTCAGAGTCTGCTTCACGTCCATCAGAAAGCCTGATATCAAATGACTTTACTTCACTACCCGCAAGCTCAGATCGAAATCGCTCTTCGGCACTTGCCATCGTGGCCGTTCTGAATCGATGAATTGCAAAATTACACTTTTTGTAAGAAATTCAAAAATTTATGGATCTACAAAAGAAAGTATCTAGTCAGCAAACCTCGGAAACGAGACCACTTTGTCAGGTCGAAACATTTCCCCTGCTTCATTCTCGAATTTGAGGGTAACAACGATGGGGATAGCTACAGTAGGTGAAGATGTAATGCTGGTAGCTGGAATATCCACGCAAATCCGCGACGGACTTTCACTCCATCCTGTCATGGTATCCTGGGTCAATCTGGAATCCAAACTCCAAAGTTGTATTTTTTTTCTCAATTATCTAGGTCACCAAATTCTCGTAACTGTGGTAACGCTAGCTCCATCAATCACAGCCCTAACAAGGTAAATTTCCATCAGTCCGTTTCACTCACATTTAATTATATGTATACCCAGGAGACTTCAAACTCTTTCCCGACAGATTTCTCCTTACATGAAGACATAATGCTGAGCAAAAACGAAAGATATTACCACTACATTATACTAACGAGACTGGTACAAACCTGGGCTGTGACTTTGTGATGACAGAATCAGGAGATGGATCTCTGTCGTAGGCAGACGAAGAGGCTTGAGTGCAGCAAGCAGATGCATATCTAAAGAAAAACACTAATAACAAAATTTCGTAAATATGGAAGCGTCTCACATCTGGAAACACACCCCCCAACTTGCGAAGGCCGCTTCACTCGCTCAGTGGAGGCACTGGGAGAGTTGCAATTTTTCCTTTTCCTTCGCCTCTCCTCGAACGAATTGTTTATTGAGAAATCGTCATGGATCGAATTTAGGACAGCAAAGTTCTGTAGATGTTCAATGCACAACATTCATAGACGATACTGTTTATCATCCAAGCGGACTAACCTGATTTCTTTTCTCTTTCAACGGTGATAATGCAATCGATCCAGATGTTGGTAATGGAGAACGTGAGGTGGACTTGGAATATTCTTCACCACTTCTACTAACATCTTCACAATCGCTTGGAAGGATGATCTCGTCATCACACGATGGATTTATTTCAATTACATCATCTCCGTAAAAAAGGGCAGCATCGTTGTGCAATCGAGACGTTTGTACGCTCTTTTTCGACTGAGCTCCAAGTCCTCCAATTACACGCTGCAGATGATGGGTTTTCAGAAGGAAAAAGGAATGGTCACCCGAGCACAAGTTTCTTTGCTCGTAGATAATGGATCAGCTGCAGTATTGAAGGCGCCGCATTTTTTCCCGCGATAATGCGACTCTGAGATCTTGCATTGATGCAGCTTCGCGTGCGGAGCCGCAAACCGTAAAACCGCAAAATCGTGAAGTCTCGGCGGCCTTTATGGGATTGATCTAGCGGTTCCACGTGAGCTCATAACAATTTTTGGGTTCGGCAGTTGTTATTCTATCGTGACAGCGATTCGTTATAACTGGTCATACTTTGTTCACCTCTTAACGCAAAACGCACATCAAAAGGATAAGGCACAACTATTAAGTGGGTTTCAACTTCCCATGGAACTTTGAAATGAGACCAGCAAGGATCGATAGAGATCCAAATACTGTTTATAACTGTGAAAACCAAATTTGCAAAATACCATTCTTAACCGAGTTCGGAGGCATCAAAGATTGCCTGTGATATCTCTTTGGCTAGGCACTTTGCCAACAGCGCCGCTCGTTGCTGTGCCAGCCACGGCGGCTTACTGGTAGTGTATCGGGTCTGCAGGATAAGGGTCGAGGGTTTGCTCTTGCCCGTGGAAACTCCTTTTGCATTTTGTTTCATTGTCAATAAGTGTTTTTCTTTCACTTCCGAACGTTTCCTTGTAGTGGTACCTATCACACCCATCATTTACTTTGCCACTTTATTTATAACTAGGTACTAACATTACTCACAAGGAAGGATACCAGGTCGAAGAGACTCCCGTACCACACGAGATAGGCGTTGTTGCGTGAAAAGATTATAATATTCGCTCACAGAGGGTCGAATTACCACTTTGTGTAAATTTTCAGCCAAATCCAGTTTTTAGTCCAACTTCGGAAGATTGGGGGTGGTCAGGAGAAAAAGTGGTAGTTTTTGATTTTTCTTCTACAAAAATCCTGCAACCTGAAGAAAACCTGCACATACCTGCTAGACTTGCCCATTGCACTAAACATACGTAACAAGCGTCAAATAAGAGCATTTCCTCGACAAAGGTCAACGACTTCTCATTTGTTCAGTGTGTTGCCACCCGATAGCCGAAACATGGTTTCCGAAACATGGTCAAATTCAGGTTGGCTGAAAACTTGTCCTTCGGGGTAACTTGATCCCCTGAACACGAAAATCACACCGGTTTTACACGAGAACAATTGGCTCGCGCGCTGTGAGTTTTCGAACATACTATGTAATAGCATTATTCATTCAAGTAAAGGTCCATAACTCCCTTCAAAGAATCGTTTGACAGATATTGAACACAGGTTTGAAATCAGCGTCCAAAAACGCATCGAGCGATATGTTTCGCATTGCAAACGGCCACTTCAAAATGGTATCCTTCCCTTATGAGTAACAAGATCATGCATCACCGACCGATATTGATTGAAAATATCGGTTCTTGTGCAGAAGGCTGGAAACGACTTATGGACCACCAGTTGGCTGGCGCACACTTCTGCGCGCAATTCATGGCGATGCTGCGCAAAATGGGTCTGATAGGCCCGACCACAGTTGTGTATGGAATCGAGCGGGAATTTCCTTTCCTCTGCTTACAGCTGAGCTATTGAATTGGAAAAAAGCATGGAATATGGCGTGATAATAAAGCATTTTGGTGTCACATACTTCACTCGCTTTGCAACGAATCCATTTTGCACGTCACCGACATGAATCGCGCGCAGTAGTGTGCGCCAGCCAACTGGTTTACGTCTTCATTGGGAGTTTGGATAGTTTAGAGGTAGACAGTTTTGTATTCGATTGCTGATCATCCAGTTCCTACACATTAATGGTATAATGGTAGATCTATATCTTGATTAT
Organism: Trichostrongylus colubriformis; assembly: GCA_963978905.1. NCBI lineage: Eukaryota > Metazoa > Nematoda > Chromadorea > Rhabditida > Trichostrongylidae > Trichostrongylus > Trichostrongylus colubriformis. The sequence continues at coordinate 26,409,194 of OZ022260.1, forward strand.
CGTTGTTTATTGTCATCGTAAACATGCTTCACTACTTGGAATTTTACATAGTCTAGCAGTCGATACCTAGTGTTGCTGCCAATACCGAATTAAAATGATTCCGAGTGAGCCGCTCGCTTCGCTATCACAAATATAGCTTGTATCATGATTATCAATGTAGATCGCAGTATCAAGCGTCATGCTCCACTATTTGAAACGCTAAGCAATTCAGCGGTCGATACATCGGTCAGTGATATCAGAACCTAAACAAAATATGTTCACCCAATGGCACTGAGCATCAGATGCTTTTGCTAAAACGGTCGTCTAGTAATAGCAAATGATGTAAAGGATTTCATCCTGTCCAATCCCTAATGGCTCCTATCAGCCACTGTAAGCCGCCATCAGTTTCACTGAGGCCCTGTACCCAACAATACCATTGAGGTCGCCGTACCCCACAATACCCATGTGAACATTTAGCTGTTAGCCGCAAAAGTGATTCGGCTTTGGTGACATTTCCCTTCTTACAGCCCCTATCGAATGTTATCAACCATTATCACTTTGGATCACCCACTATCAATGTTCCCGCCAACCTGCTGAACACCCATGAGTGACAGCGGTGACATTTGTCTACCCACAATCATTATCAAATCTTATCGACCATATCGATTTGGATCACCCGCCATTGAAGTTCCTGGCCCACCCTGCTAAACGTCTATGAGTGTTAGCGCCCTAGGATCAATGTGAAAAGCGAAACGAATTTGACGACTCCAGCCATTTCACGCTCCTTATCGTATCTCATCAACCGTTATCGGTGCGGGTCACCCACCACTAATGTCCCTGTCCCACCCTGCTAAACACCTATGATTGTTAGCGCTTTTGGATCAGTGCGAAAGGCGAAACGAATTTGACGACGTTTGTTTTCTCATACTCCATAACGAACCTTATCAACCATTATCACTTTGAATCACTAACACTAAAAGTTCCCACCCCATCCTGCAAAACACCTATGAGTGTCAGCGTTCTGGGATCAACCTGAAATGCGAAACGCATTCGTCGACTCTAGCCATTTCACGCCCCTTATCGTATCTTATCAACACTTATCAATGCGGGTCACCCACCATTAATGTTCCCGCCCAATCCCGCAAAACACCTATGAGTGTCAGCGTCAACCTGAAATGCGAAACGCATTCGTCGACTCTAGCCATTTCACGCTCCTTATCGTATCTTATCAACACTTATCAATGCGGGTCACCCACCATTAATGTTCCCGCCCAATCCCGCAAAACACCTATGAGTGTCAGCGTTCTGGGATCAACCTGAAATGCGAAACGCATTCGTCGACTCTAGCCATTTACGCTCCTTATCGTATCTTATCAACACTTATCAATGCGGGTCACCCACCATTAATGTTCCCGCCCAATCCCGCAAAACACCTATGAGTGTCAGCGTTCTGGGATCAACCTGAAATGCGAAACGCATTCGTCGACTCTAGCCATTTCACGCTCCTTATCGTATCTTATCAACACTTATCAATGCGGGTCACCCACCATTAATGTTCCCGCCCAATCCCGCAAAACACCTATGAGTGTCAGCGTTCTGGGATCAACCTGAAATGCGAAACGCATTCGTCGACTCTAGCCATTTCACGCTTCTTATCATATCTTATCAACACTTATCAATGCGGGTCACACACCATTAATGTTCCCGCCCCATCCCGCAAAACACCTATGAGTGTCAGCGTTCTGGGATCAACCCGAAAGGCGAAACGGATTCATCGACTCTAGCCATTTCACGCTCCTTATCGTATCTTATCAACAGTTATCAATGCGGGTCACCCACCATTAATGTTCCCGCCCAATCCCGCAAAACACCTATGAGTGTCAGCGTACTGGGATCAACTCGAAAGGCGAAACGGATTCATCGACTCTAGCCATTTCACGCTCCTTATCGTATCTTATCAACACTTATCAATGCGGGTCACACACCATTAATGTTCCCGCCCCATCCCGCAAAACACCTATGAGTGTCAGCGTTCTGGGATCAACCCGAAAGGCGAAACGGATTCATCGACTCTAGCCATTTCACGCTCCTTATGGTATCTTATCAACAGTTATCAATGCGGGTCACCCACCATTAATGTTCCCGCCCAATCCCGCAAAACACCTATGAGTGTCAGCGTTCTGGGATCAACCTGAAATGCGAAACGCATTCGTCGACTCTAGCCATTTTACGCTCCTTATCGTATCTTATCAACACTTATCAATGCGGGTCACCCACCATTAATGTTCCCGCCCAATCCCGCAAAACACCTATGAGTGTCAGCGTTCTGGGATCAACCTGAAATGCGAAACGCATTCGTCGACTCTAGCCATTTCACGCTTCTTATCGTATCTTATCAACACTTATCAATGCGGGTCACACACCATTAATGTTCCCGCCCCATCCCGCAAAACACCTATGAGTGTCAGCGGGGTGTGTATAAAGTGGTACGAATGACTTTCTTCGCACCTGAGGTGCGAAGAAGTAATTACGCTTCGCACCTGATGTGCGAAGAAGTAATTAACTAGGGGCGAGAATCTGAGGTCACCCTAATTATGTAACTTGCATACAACAGCCACCAAAAGAAAAATGATGTGAATAAAGGAAGCCAGGAGTAAATGACTTTTCTCATCGGGTACTATTAGGTTGCAAGGAAACTTTAGCCGCTTTCTGCAATTTCAACTTTGGGAGATCATAGCTTGGCTCAGAAAGCATCTTCCCTCACGAAATTAGAACTATTCGATTCGCTACATTCTTGGCAATATTATGCATATCTACATATCTCATTTTGATGAAGAGCTGCTGATTTATATTGCGCGAAATGAAAAAAGTCTACTCCAAATCGCCATTCTTGCTAAACACACTGGTATTGAAGGAGCTGTCCAGATGTTTGGGAAAGTAGGGTTTAGTTAGAGCTAGATATGGTGAACATGATGCACGAGTTAGGGCTTCAGCCTGCAACTGATTCAATCACTGGAAGAGGATTTGTGGAAAATGCGCTTGCGTATAGCTTGTGTATAGGACATCCCCTGCAAGTATGGGCGCTCATCGCTTCCAGCCCTTTTAGTTGAAGCGGTTTGATCAATTGAGAATTCGAGAAACTCATTCTCACTTCTGCACCTCTGAAAACGAGGACAAAGTGCTCAGTCCAATGCTTCACCCCCTTTTTCACATTTATGGTTGTCTTTGCTGTGACCCGATTGAACAAGAACTCGTGAAGTAAGTCATTTAAAAAGTGCCATTTTCGCGTACTTTAAAATTTCCCCAGTAATTCGAAAACCTTGTGGCATTTCAAGTAAAAGATTTATTTAGAAAGAGCGACTTTTTGTCTATCTAAGGAGCACAATATGTAAGCTGATCATGTTAACGCGCTCTGAGATTTGAATTTATTTTGTGAACGCGAAAAACCGGCCATACCTTCCTTACAACCTAACACATGCCGTTTCAAATATTTATTACATATTTATTACAGGTGATACACGAAAACAAAGCAAATCAAATTTAGATTTGAATTCTGTTTTTTTACGTGAAACTTTGCACACATAAGGCCAAATTCCGTGACTTTTGAGTTTATATTCATCCAAAGGTTATTGATCGAATACTGAATGTGTGTTCACGAACTGAGGCTCTCTTTTTTCTCCTGTGATACCGGATAAAAAATTCGTTTAGTCATGGCTTCCTTTATTCACATATTTTCTTTTGGTGGCTGTTGTAGGCGAGTTACATCACTGGGTGACCTCAGATTCTCGTCCCTCCCTAATTACTTCTTCGCACATAAGGTGCGAAGCGTATTTACTTCTTCGCACATTAGGTGCGAAAAAAGTCATTCGTACCACTTTATACACACCCAGTGTCAGCGTTCTGGGATCAACCCGAAAGGCGAAACGGATTCATCGACTCTAGCCATTTCACGCTCCTTATCGTATCTTATCAACAGTTATCAATGCGGGTCACCCACCATTAATGTTCCCGCCCAATCCCGCAAAACACCTATGAGTGTCAGCGTACTGGGATCAACCCGAAAGGCGAAACGGATTCATCGACTCTAGCCATTTCACGCTCCTTATCGTATCTTATCAACAGTTATCAATGCGGGTCACCCACCATTAATGTTCCCGCCCAATCCCGCAAAACACCTATGAGTGTCAGCGTTCTGGGATCAACCTGAAATGCGAAACGCATTCGTCGACTCTAGCCATTTACGCTCCTTATCGTATCTTATCAACACTTATCAATGCGGGTCACCCACCATTAATGTTCCCGCCCAATCCCGCAAAACACCTATGAGTGTCAGCGTTCTGGGATCAACCTGAAATGCGAAACGCATTCGTCGACTCTAGCCATTTCACGCTCCTTATCGTATCTTATCAACACTTATCAATGCGGGTCACCCACCATTAATGTTCCCGCCCAATCCCGCAAAACACCTATGAGTGTCAGCGTACTGGGATCAACCCGAAAGGCGAAACGGATTCATCGACTCTAGCCATTTCACGCTCCTTATCGTATCTTATCAACAGTTATCAATGCGGGTCACCCACCATTAATGTTCCCGCCCAATCCCGCAAAACACCTATGAGTGTCAGCGTACTGGGATCAACCCGAAAGGCGAAACGGATTCATCGACTCTAGCCATTTCACGCTCCTTATCGTATCTTATCAACAGTTATCAATGCGGATCACACACCATTAATGTTCCCGCCCCATCCCGCAAGACACCTATGAGTGTCAGCGTTCTGGGATCAACCCGAAAGGCGAAACGACTTTGGTGACATTCGCCTTTATAGGCTCGTTATCAGTGCGTATCAGCTGCTATCACTTTCGGTCCACCACCGCCTAGGTCCCCCTATCACCCCCCATATCATTTGTAAAATTCAGCGTCCCAGCTTTACTGCGACGCGAGATATGAATTTCGTGACAGACAGACGGACACACACACACACACACAGACATACTAAGCCGATTATATAGAGTAGGATGTTAGCAGTTACAAATAAAGTGTCAGAGTAAATGATGGGTGCGATAGGTATCAGTACCAGGAAACGTTCAAAAGTGAAAGAAAAACATTACCGACAATGAAAGACAAATTGCAAAAAAGTCGTCACCTGCGGGGAGCAAACCCTCAATCTCTATCCTGCAGATCCGGAACCGTACCAGAGAGTCACGGTTGCCGCTGCTGGCTTGACAACGCCGTGCTGATGGCAAAGAGCCTCGCCAGTGAGATATCACAGGCAAACTTTGACCCCTCCTAGCTCACTTCAGAACGGCATTTTGCAATTTTGGTGTTCTCATTTGTAACCAGTGTTCGGAGCTCTACGGATCCTTCCGGCTCTCATTTCAAAGTTACTTGGGAAGTTGAAACCCTTCCCTTGTAAGAGGTGGTCCTAATGCCCAACATACATTTGCTTGCAGTACAGCAAAAGAACATGAGCAACAGCAAGTTACCTTATAACTAGTCAAATCAATCGCTGCATCTGCATCGGAAGATCTTGGTCGCGAGGTCTTCGCCACAGGCCTTGTTCTCGCTGACTTTTGCCGTAGTGGTGCACATCCACGGACCGGAAATGACACTGCAAAATGAGAATGACGCAGCGTCGATACACCTTCATCCAAAAATTTGAGAATAACGGAGAATGTTCACCAGACGCAGAAAACACTTACGTTTTCTCTGCTGTTCTTCCATAGACTCAGCAAGAGAAGTTAGCTCGTTAATGTACTTCTCATCGTCACAGTCACAGCCAACAATGAAATTTCTGAAAATACTGCAAGCACGTCCAAATTTGTGGACTGCACTTTCACCTCCTTGCCGCCGAGTAAGGGGAGAAGGAGCACCACATGACAACAGTAAATCTTCTTTCCTATGTAGTTAAGAGATTTCACGCGCTTAAATCCACCATCACCAGATACATTGCGCTGGTATTAATGAAATGCTCATTACGATAAAATGCAGCCTTGATTGAGAAGTTCTGCGTAACACTCAAAAACCTTTGAAATACCGAGTTGAAAATCGCAAAACGTGGTCGGAAGATGAAAGGCAAACCTCAGAAAATCGACAGCTGTCCAACCGTCTGCATTCTTCTTCACGACGGAAGCTCCACATTTGAGCAAATCTTTGATAATGTCGGTGAAACCCTTGTCGCAAGCCTCCATCAAAGGAGTAATACCGCCACCAGTCTTAATTTTAAAATGTAGATATCATTCAAGCATAAAAATGTCGAAGATGAACTTTCACAGAATATTGGAAAACCAACATAAAGGCGACAATCAGATATAAAGATTATTCAGAAGCGATAATGAGGAATACCGAGTTTTCATCGTCATTGAGCACTTCTGTGCTAACGGGGTCAACCTTTGCACCGGCTTTAAGCAACGCTCTCACATTATCTCTCATTCCAGCAGAAACTGCTTCACTTATTGGTGTCCAGCCACCATAATCACGCTTGTTCACGTCGTATCCCTAAACAACTGATGAAGATATAAACATTCTCATTACTGCCTGTATTTCTATGAGTTATAGACCACACATCTTTTTATATTACCTTCAGTTGAGCTACCACAACAAATCGCTAGCATTTCATTACAGTACAATTGAGACCAACAGAGGCACACTTGAAAAACGAACACGACAGTTCGCTGCAGACACGACCTGAAGGGTTCAACTTACGGCTGCGATAAGTTTATTCAGCATGACTGCATCATTGCTCCGAGCAGCGATGTGCAGACGAGTTTCTCCATGAGCGTTCTTTTCTTTGTCACGATCCCTCTCGATTTCTCGATCGCTATTGCGGGAACGAGCTATCTCTGGAAAAAAAATTACAAATTATCACTAAGCATGCCTAAACTATGGGAGAGGTTGTATTTATACCCATGCACTCTGACAGAATGGCTTTATTAGGCCTCGCTTCCAAATCGTCACTTATATCCTCTGGATCATCCTCCTCTCCGCTTCCCTCGGCATCCACTTCACTTCCCAAGCGCTTGGCTTCCGCCAAATACACGGCAGCATCATCGTCTTTATGCAGTAACAGACAGCGTCCCATTGCTTCGTAGATCGTGGCCTGAATTTACAGCATGTCCCTAATCCAAAGAATAAATGAATGTGAAGGGATGTACCTTAATGAATGGACGTTCTTGGGGAATGTCGAAGTTGAGTGCGTCAAATTCATTTTTCAGCGACATCTTTGACGCACTCCGCCGAGAAGCCTTCGCTTTGAATATTAGAGCTCGAGTTTCGCAGAGCTGTAGAGGTAAATGTGGTAATGAGATCTACGGCCGTTGCTGAGCACTTACTTTGACTTCCGGTCTTCCCAATTTCTTTTCAAAACAGAAAGCCTTCTCAAACCAGTCCAGCGCTTCATCGAAGTCCTCTAAATCCATTAAAGTTTGAGCTACGGAAATGGCAGCGCTGAATTTTTCCTTGTCCGACACGCTTTCTCTGAAAAATCTCGAAAAAATCTATCGCCGAAAAAAATTGGGATACTTGGCTGAGATAGTTCGTCGTGTTATTAGCAGAATCAGTGACTATGCCCTTTTCAGAGACTTTCGAGATTAAACAATGGCAAACCTTAGAAAAACGTTCAAGCGTGACTTAGAGCAAGAGGAACGAGTCACTGCATTTTAAATCAAAATGAACAAGAACCTTATAAGAAAAAATGAAATTACTCACTGGAACATCATCTTGTAGAATTTTAACGCGTGCTCGAATATCTCTCTTCTTTCGCCTCTAGAGAAAATTTGTGTCGACGGCTAGCAAAACGAAAGCCGAATGAAAGCTTACCCATATGAACAGAAGGAATCAGCTATTAGCTCGTACATGCGCCGCCGCTCTCTGCGACTGCAATCGGAGCATTTTGAGCGCTCGAGACGATGAAAATACTTGTATACTGAAACGAGCAACATATTGTTCGTGCTGTTCCGAACTTGAACACTGAGGGTTAATTAGATTTTCGGAAACTTACAAAATACCATGCGAGCGTCGAGCAAGTCAGCATCTTCTGCCATGAGCGAAGCTCTGTGATGGAGGAGGCACTCAAAAAGAGTGTTTTGCGCGCTTAGAAAGTCTCCAGCGTACATCAGCACCTAAGCCAAACATCAAAGTCTATATATGTATAACATCAAAATCGCTAGTTCTCCTCGCCCTCACTTCAGTTCGAGATATAGGAGCGTACCTGAGCCAGCTCCATTACAGCATAACCTTTTTTCTTCGCCGGTGCGAAGTTCACTAGTCTTTGAGCATTATTTACTGGCGATTCCCAGGAAAAGTCTATCCGAGCAAGAAGAAGCTGGTATTCCAGATCTGCGTCGTGAGTTCTCCTTAAAAGGATGAAATCCAGTCGACCAACCAGTACAAACACTGGCCAACTTCAAGAACTACGAATGGTTGACAAGCAGACAGTTTTTGTTTTTAGAACGATTTGTTGAAACGACCATGATAGTATGCATTCGCTATAATGATTGAGTAATGTAATGTTGCTCGGACGAGTAATGTTGCTATGCACCTCTTCCGTGCTTCTGCATGAGAATGGTTTCCAAGAAACTAGAAATATCAAAGCACCTACTTTGCGTAAGAATACGCAGAATCCCAGTATTTTTCAGCTTCACTTTTACGCTGCAGATTTGCACAGATGCCTGAACACAGCCGCTCCTGAAAGACAACCTTTGTCACTACGAATAACAGAATCGCAGATCTGGATAAATTGTACGGCAAAACCCTGACAATCACATTGCAATCAGACCGGAAAGTAGGTTCGCACCTGTTCCATGAGGCAGCATGGCCCACTCACCCCCCCCCCCCTTCCCCCTCCCACACGCACACCCACACACATACGCTGAACTGATAAAAGCGTCTCATTCACAGTTTCTCTTTGATTTGCTCGTAATTTCACCTTTGGCAAGCCTATGAGTTGTCAGCGAGGTCTCACAATCACCATTCCCAAATTCTGCTACTGAGTAGAGACAGAGAGTTGGAAAGAGGTCGCAAAACATGTCACTACTAAAAAAGGAAACAGATCAAAAAATAACGTACCAGACCGGCTTTTCTCCTCGCAGAATCTCCACCCACTCTCACAGCTTTCTTGTCAGTATCAATTCTTTGACCAAATTTTTTGATATAATCGATGCTTCTCAAACACCATAGCAACGCCTAGTAAGTGAAGAGCTCGTAAAAACAGATAACACCTAGATGAAACTCATAGATATACCTCTTCAAGATCAGCAGTATTATGTGACTGCTGCATGTTCAACTTCTCATAAACCCATCCAGTAACATGCAATGAAAGCTGGATTTGCGAATAACTTCCACTCTGTTGTGCTGCCTGCCGGAAAAGTGAAGCATGCTCCAACGCACTTTTTCTATCACCTTCAAAAGACTTGAAGCGTCAATTACGTGCGTATATTACCATTGTAGCATGCCCTACTAGTTCATGAGACACAACATCTATGGAGGTCGAGCGAAGAAATTAATCGTTTATAGGCGCTCTGTCCAGGAAACAAGCTTGAGCGCAATATGAAACTAACCTTCTTCAGCATAGATTTCAGACAAAGCTCGATGAGCAAAGGAGAGATCTAGGTGATTTCCGAGATCAGTAGCAAGGTGAACAGCTAAAGCAAGATCAGTTCAGATCATTACAGTCCTACTAGGCGTGATGTTTACCTCTTTTGTAGGAATTCTGAGCTGCTTCCAGATCACCATCAAGTCTATAGAGGTCTCCCAATTCATTTATGAGATCCAACTCCTTTGTTTGATCTGTAGTTCTTGCAATTTCTTTTCGCAACTCTAAAACTCATCAAATTGAGCCTTATTAGTCTTTAGAATTAGGCTAATACATTCTTAATTCATTGTAAAATCTCACCTTCCTCCCTTCTCCTCTTTTTCATAACTTCTGAACGTGAACTGTGTGAACGCAAAGCGTCGTAGCCGCAGCAGATTTAGCGATCTAAAGTAAATATTTTGAATTGGCGCCATAATCGTGTTGGAGCTCCATAATCGTGTTGGAGCACGGAACACGCATCCTGATGATGCGCCAAACGACATACACCCTCCCCTAAGATTGAAGCGCGTTTGTCTTCAGTAGGTTGCTGTTTGTCTTCCAAGGACCCCTTTGCGCAGCAAATAATTTCCTGTGCCACCCTATCCTTTCACACTGACAGGATCTCTGTGGTTAAGCCCGTATCGATATCTCATTTTATGTACTTGCTTTTTTTCCCTAGTCCCGAGCTGATCGGTTGATTGAATACCTCACGCATAGCTCCCGTATTCATTTTTATATTTCTGTTTCGCTAATTCTAGTAATGCAATAAAATTATACAATATACCTACATACAATTCATGTATGATGGTGTGAAACTGATGTTATCGTTCACCACCCACGTCAAAGAATAGTAACTTCCTAGTTAAGACTAGCCCTTAACCCCCTCACTCATTGAGCCGTTATTACTTAATACAGAAAACTGAGTGAAGGGAACAAAGTATTGTTCATTTGTTTTAGATATCGCGTAGTTTCGGGAGTCTGGTACTTTGGGAGTGATGAACACCGCTGGATAGAATTATGGCGGCCCGTCGTTACATTGAATGCGCTTACAGAACATTTGCTTCTGCAGGGCCGGCCGTCAAAATCAACAGTGATTCGGTATATTTGCAACGAATCATCATCAAAATTTCTGGCACCTCATAGAACCGATTTTAGTTTGGTTCACTCCATCGCACTGATATTCCGGTTGAGCGACTAATTCGTCGGAAAGATGTCGACTTCAAAGCAGTGAAGCCAGCCCAAAAGATAAAGGAGTTGAGCGTGCCACTGGGGCTTTCCAAAAAGAATTTGGAAAAGCTTGAAAAGTTGCAGTCTAGGGAAGCTAGTCCACCTGGTCACACGTGTTTTATAGGTCTTTTTTATTTTGCATATCGCTTTCACTTTAAGAAAATCCGCGTTCCAATTTTCAGCTTTTAGAGTGCTCTCGATCTGAGTTCAATCTTCTGGAAAGTAGACCTGATCTTCGTACACCGTTGTGTAGTGAGTACTGGATTAAAAACAAGTATCACGATGACTGGTTCGTGATAAAAAGGAAAACCAAGGTATTGCGTTAATTGATCTGACGTGCCTGCATTCGCTAGAGAACAGTTTCAGGCATCACCAAGCCAATTTGTCAATTGGGAAAACGCATGGAATCATTATGTTCCCGATCGTCTTGATCCCTTGGTGAGAGAAACTCTGGAAGATCTTCGGTTGAAGGCACCCACGCAGATCCAGGTTTTCTTTGTTGCATATCTCTCCTGTGAGGGATAAAGTCGTACACTGCGTTGCCCTCATTTAGTCGCAGTGCCTACAAGTTTTTCCTTCTCGTTATCATTTGTTCATAGCCGCAGAAACTGGATCTGGAAAAACTATTGCTTATTCAGCTCCACTAATCACTAGATTATTGAAACAGAAGCGAAAAGGAATAAAGGAAAGAGGTGGGTTTCCGAAAGCTCCACCACTGCTCAGCCTCTTGTCATTGATTTATGTTTGTAGCAATCATTCTTGCCGTCACTTCATCGCTGAAGGAGCAATTATTTTTGGTGATATCGAAATTCACATCTAAAGCAGGACTTACCACTTCGATTTGTGGTTCTGAAGATGCTCTCTCCGTGGGTTTGAATGCCTTTCTTTGGTGTATTTGTTATCGCTTCTCAAGTCTGTGTCTCACCTTATATTAAAATAATATATGTATTATAATTATATTTATATTATTATAATAATCATTATTGTTATAATTATATTAGGTCTATGCAGATTAAATGGCCAAAACGGACTACTTTTTTCAAAACGCCATAACTTCGCTCAGACACAACTTTATTTGTCGAAATAAAAACCATTCGAATCTACACAACCTTGCCAACGATCTGGTAAAGAAAATATGCCATCATGATCAAATTTAGGATTGCGAAAATTAATGAAGTCGACGATGGCATTTTCAACATGCATCGTTTCGGCGAACTCCTTCTGACCCAGGTTTGCATCGAGAACCGGGAAAAAGTGGTAATTCTTCAGAGATAGGTCTGAGGAATAAGGGGGGTGAGGGAGAGTCTCGATCAGTTTCTGCCGGGTGACTTGCGAACTGTGGGGTTTTGCGTTGTTTTGCCACCCAGTAAAAAAATGATGCAGTTAGGCATCGAGCCTCTCCCTCACCCCCCTTATTCCCCAGACCTATCCCTGACGGATTACCACTTTTTCACGGGTTCCCGATGCAAACCTGCGGCAGAAAAATTATGCACGGTAAAAATGCCATTCTTGACTTTATTGATTCTCGCAATCCAGAATTTGATCGTGATGGTATATTTTCCATACCAGATCGTTGGCAAAATTCTGTAGATTCGAATGGTTATTATTTCGACAAATAAAGTTGTGTCTGAGCGAAGTGATGGCCAATTACGTTTCGGCCATCTATTCTGCATAGACCTAATAATTATAATAATATGTATGTATTATATTATAATAATATGTATGCTATACCTCGGTGAGGGCCTATAATTTTGTAGCTTCCATAGTAGGCAAGGAAAGAGCTCTTCCGTGTTCACTGTAATTGTTTTTGTGGTGCATGATAGAATGTAGAAAACAGAACTGAAATATGTTTGGGAGTGAACATATGGAATAGTTGCAGTGTAGCCATGCTAAGTATTTTATTTCGGCAGTTTGAGTTACGAAAACTATCGGTCCACGATCTTCTTTTGAGGAAAAGTTGGCACGATTATCTTTATGGGATATACATTTACCATAAAAAGAGTTAGGTGTGCTCACAGACAGTATCGCCGAGGGCACAGAAGATCATTGTCCTGCACAGTACGACTGCGCATTGTCGCCTCCTGTCACAGAACCGTGGGTCCAATTCACTTGTCTTCTTGAACATGTCCATCGTCAAAACCAGCGGGTAGCATAATGGCCATATTTCTCGGACTTGGTTTTCGAGCCTATCATCTCGTTTTTTTCTTTTCCATCGCACCGCATAGCACCCCTTTTTTCATTATTGACGGCTAAGCGAATTATACTCCGTTCGAATAATGTAATCACCTAGTTACTTCTGCGATCTTCTTTGTTGCAATGGATCTTTAGTATGATAATTCCACTGGTGCCCGGGGTACAATATCGAACATTTCAGGACAAATGGGATATTCTTGTGGGCACCCCAGGGCTAGTACAGAAGCATCTACAGAATAATGGAAGCTGCATTGCCGATGTGAAACACGTAAGGTTCTCGACTTTTTGTTATTCTTTTCACAAAAAAGCGTGCAGTTGTTTCAGTTAATTCTGGAAGAAGCTGATATGATTTTGGATGAGAGTTTTACTGAAGTTCTGACCGATATATTCGCTCTGATACCTATAGCAAATTCTATCACGAATAATGGTGACGCCACTTCTGGTATGTTTGCAAGTTGCTTGACGTCACTCAGTGAGCCCACTCGGTTTGAGAATGCGTCGTGGTTTAGGTGCTCGCGTCATTTTTTGTTCAGCAACCTGTCCAGAGGAAGTGGAATGCCTGGCTGACGGTGTTGTAGATCGCCAGTTTCTCAGATATATAAAGAGTCCAAGGCTGCATTCTTTATTGCCTAATGTGGAGATGAAATTCATACGGTGAGTCGTTCATGTATTACTTAAACTTTGCTCACTTTAGCGTATTTTTTGAACTTCATAATCAAAAGCAGCTGTGAATAAGTGGTCTGGTTGGGCAGAAGCTACCACTTCATTCGAAAATCTTTTCGTTAGGAGCGGTTGATTTAAGGATTCGAGAGAGAGATAAAATCACCCGACTGGCAGATCTACTATCTGCAGACATGAAGCGAGGAGAGTTGAACCAGACCATCGTATTTTGTAAGGTTAGTTCCCCCTCTGTAAGTTGTATAATTCACTGCCGAATATTATGCAATCAATCTTCATTGTATTCTCTTATAAGAATCGTGCCACAGCATCTTACGTCCACAAGCAGCTACAGTCCTTTGAGCACAAGGTATCCCTGTGGAATTCTCCTATTGATGCCACTGATGAGGGAAGTGCAAGAATTTTTATTGCTACTGATGTAGCGGCCAGGTGAGTATACTTTGGTTGTGTTCCATGGCTTTCATTATGAAATGGCTAATAGCGTATTTTCATTTTTGCTGCTTATTTTTGGTTCACTGCTTGCTGCAGTGACAGGCAAGTGTTCCAGAGAGGCCATGTCAAAGTTGTTTGTGACGCAGTTCACTATGGGGATGATGAAATTAACATTCCCATCAGTTCACAGTTTTATGTGGTGGTCTGGGAGGATAGCGCTCTCTAGTTCTGAATATATTACTGATTTTCCGCTTTTTTCATGAAATTAGGCTTTGCGAAAAGAGTCACAACCTATCATTTATGCTTACATTTAACTTAAGAGACCACTATATTGTTCTCTTTCGTTATCGCTCCTATGTGTAAGTGAGCTGCATAGTTAGGCTCTCGATATCATAAGTAAGTCAATTGTTTTTAGGCGATGACGACCATAAGCCACCTGATCTAATAGGAACACCTCTCACTCTCCCGGTCCTTGAGCTGAAGTGATACGCTTATTGAACATAATACCTTTCAGAGGGATCGATCTCCCACGATTGAGCCATGTCATCAACTACGATCTATCGTCACATAACGTCGGCTTCCTCCACAGGTTCAAATCTACACATTTATTCGTTTTATCGACAGGAACCTCAAAGGCGCCGGAAAAAGTTAAAAGAAAGTGAGAATGGGGATACATGTTCTGTGAAAACAAACCCTCCACTTTAGAAGAGGTTATGTGTGGCGAAACTGACACTGAAGCGTGGTTTTGGGTCTTATCTCGATCCCGCAGCACGGCGTGTCGTGTAGAGTTCATCAGCTGGGCGAGTTGTCGAGAAGCGGGGCAACGTCCGCGGCCAGCTGATTCAGCCTTTGCGCCCTGCGTCATTGGTCGCGGGTAAAGTGCAGGGGGTAGTCCATCGCAGTCTACCCGCGGCCAGTGACGCAGAGAGGCGTGAAAGAAAAGAGGATTTTCAAGGCACCCACCAAATCTCATGAATCGGCTGCCGTGCATTTGCGTACTGCTGGCAGGTACCGTGACGTTACGACTAGTTATAATTGCCTTGGAGCATAAATTGAGATGTAGTATTCACTTCAACACTGCTTAAAATGTGATGTACTCTGTCCTAATCGTTATCACGTGAGAAATTTTATGGTGCTCATGTGGATAGGGGGTCACTACACTGCTCTCGACGTCTGGCGCTATTTTTGCCCGAGTCTTAGTTGTGGAGGAACTCTTTCCTGCCCCTGGATAAGCTCTAGGTGAAAATATACACTTCAGTGTACAAATAGATGAAAGTAGATAATTGCAGGATAATATAAGGTTAGGAACGACAGCGTGGTAATAAGTGCCTCCACCTGCACCATTTAAATATTTCTTCCGCATCTGCCTACTACATCACAATGGGGTGTGTTTGGATGATTCCAGCAGATTCAGTCGGTACCCATTCATCGTTGTACTCTACCCTTACATTAGGGTCAGCGAAGAAGACCACAATGAACTGCGCTTCCCTCAGCCCCACTTTTATCGGAAACTGTGGGTCTACGTAAAAGTCTAACAGCACTCAGGACATGACGTTCCAGAAACTGTTGATTTCAAATCACAGTCTTGCTCGTTGACGGTTTGAGCTACGTTAGTTCGAGACAGGTGAACAGTAGGGATGGGAAGAGGGATTCACTGCACATAGCGTTCGGCGTTGTTTTTGCCCAGGCTTGGGCAGGAGGATGAACTCCTACCACCGTTCTCCAACAAGGGAAGGATAACAGGTCGGAGTGACCTTTTGCAATGATACACATCGCTCAACACCTTTTGAACGCTAATTTCAAATCTGTATCCAATATCTGCCAAACGACTCTCCGAATGGAGTTATGGAGATTTGGCGTGGTAGCGATTAGCTTGCGGTGGGGCCCACGGATGCGATCTCCATGCAGGCCATATTTTTGCTTCTTGTTTTTCTTCCTCTTTTATGTCTGGAAAAAACCCCAAAAGTGTTGCCATGTGCAATAACCGTTATATACATTTTCCTCGTATCACAATATCCCTGTCTTCGAGATCGCAGAAAACTACGTGATCGAGCTTGTTTATATCGAACAACCTCAGCGCACGAATTAGGCGTTGTTGCGTAAAATTTGAGATATCCGCGCTCAGGGGGTTGAACTACCCGTCTGTGCAAACTTTCAGCCAAATCCAGTTTGTGGCCCAACTTTTAAAATTAGATAGGGCCAAGAGGTGAGTAATAATTTTTGTGAAATTTCCCTTAAAAAAGCCACCAACCATGACAGAGGTGACCTAAACATATCTATTAAAAACTGTTTATATTTATGTTTATTACGCTACTGAGGGAAACGTGGAACAACCATTCAAGAAACAGGACACCGAACAGATATGACTAAGCATAAAAATACACGTTGGTATACATCACGAACAGAATTCACGCATCTTGTAACTGAGGCCTTGATACAACAAGGTCACCATTTCAAAATTAACGTGACAGGAACTAGTGAACTTCCAGGTACAGAAAACCACATAATCACAGTACTTTGGCTGTGCGTTGCTTGAACTGTTTCAAAGTACCGATGGAGTCTACACTCTTAGTTACTTTGTTATAAAAGCTAGCCGCCCTGAATTTGAAACTCATGGCCCTTACATTAGTACAAGGCCTAGTTAGGAAAATCTTAACCTCCCCCTGTTACCAGAATGTACCAATTCATAGAATCCAAGAAAACTAAAGTCATAACTGATAGAACTAAAGAGAATACCTGATACAGGAGTTCATAGACCACACACACATCAAAGATTTTTCGCCTTATTTTAGGGTTGCTAGTCCAGATACTTGTTCCAACAAAAGCTTTAGGGATCCTAGAGTGTGAGAAACTCTTACTGCGAAAAAGTTTTTTTTCATGAAGTTGTTCTGTACTTTTTCCAGAGCGATAATGTCCTTTTTCTCTGTAGGGTGGGTGAAGCACAGTGGCACCAGACCCGAACAAGGGCCGCACATAGGTCTTATAGGATTTCAGCAAAATGGACCCTCGTGGATAGTGCCTCGAAAATGTGCCATGTACGCAAGAGAGCAAATTTGCACCGTCTGTTACCCTAAAATCTCATAGATAAGAGCGGTTTAATTCACCGGTAAAAAATTCTTAAAAATTCTCTAAAGATTTCTCTAAAATTAGCATTGGTTTAAGCTTCTCTTCAGCAGCAGTCACTTCCAATGCAACAGTAAAATTAGATTTCTCATGGCCGGTGGAATGAATTTTAACGTTTTCTCGTCTCTTCACATCAACTGTCCGTTCATAGATGATATCAAAGGGAACTGGTACTTCATCAATATTTCCTAAATTGAAAGGGAGTACGTTCAAGGCTTCAGCTGCAACGAACTTTCGAAAATCCAAGCATTTTTGTAGATGGTCAGACGGTAATGGTTGAGACACTTGTTCTTGCACCAATGCGGAGATGCTTTAAGATTTTGGTGACCATGCTCTCTGCTAATTTTTTCTTTGGTCCTTATTTCTTTCACCGTGACAGCTCTATTTTCTTCCCGTTTTTTGACAACCTCCGCGACAGCTCTATTTTCTTCCCGTTTTTTGACAACCTAGTTGTAGATGGAATCTTCAACTTCTTCAGCGCTTGGTTTTTTGTATTGTCGGGCTCTCTTCTTGCTGGCATCTTTTGAAGATTTTATCGATCAACAACCCACTTTCTTATCATTGCTTTAGTGACTTCAAAATGGCTAGCCGCGGCAGGGTTCTAGGCAAATCACGATAATTGACGGCGTCTAGCTTGAAAGCTGCTGTATACAATTAACGACGTTTCATCTAAAAAGTAGCAGGTGATACAGGATAAAAAGGTATAGAAAATAGTAAGAATAAAGGCATAGTTGTAGGTTATTGTTGCGATAATCATGAGCACACAACGCCAAAAAAACGTATACAAACGTCAGTTTTCATTTCCTAGCACAAACCGTTCTTATCTATGGGCCGTTCTTATTTATGGGATTTTGGGCCATATTTCCATAAAGGTGGAGGTAATGAGTTTCAGCTTCTTCCTGCTTTCAGAAAAACATTTCGAGAATTATTGCCCCAATACTTTGAGCTTCCTCTCAGTAATTTACAGTGCTTCTTCAATTAAGCCCTTTATGTGGTAATTATTGCTCACGTAAATCTGAGGGTTCGGTGCCGTGGACGAGTTGCCCGACGCAGAAGATGCATCGAATGGTCGATGTTGGGGTGGCAACTACGGCCCGGGTGTATATCGCTAGGACAGAAACGTCGCGTGGCCGTTTTCGGCACGCGGCGGGATGGTGCGAGCTATGCGCGCCGTATTGGTTGAGTCCTGAAGCGATTACGCCTAGAATGAGGCGTAGAGCACCGTCATCGCTTCAAGACCCATCCAATACGGCGCGCATAGCTCGCACTATCTCGTCGCGTGCCAACACGGCCACGCGACGTTTCTGTCCTAGCGATATACACCCACTACGGCCCATGTACCCCATTGCCAAATTAGCTGCAAGGGGCCGCGGCAAACGACCGTTTCCCCATCAGGTTTAAAGGACGCAGGATTTTCACGCTGCTATCTCCCGTCGTTTTATTTCGTTCTTTCTGTTACTGTTATACTACTAAGCACCCGGTGTCTTTGAAAGGTGTCACGATTTCCAAGATCACAGGCATAAGTTAACGGTTATCAATTCTTTTCATTTTCTTATAAAAAGAAATGATGCATTTCAGGATAGGGCGTATCGGACGACTCAGCTCCTCTTTCCTTGGGAGAGTTACATCATTTGTACGCAGACCGAGTGAAGTTCAACTCACAAACGCCATAGAGGTATGGCTCACGACACCATACCGTGGGCACACTTTCAGTAGTCTATTTTAGTTAGCAGCCCGACTCGGTCGTCCGCTATCAGATGTCAGACCAGAGGTTTTCAGTGAAGCTTCTCGAGATGTCAGCGATACTGACTAGTTTATATTTTATGTGACGACAAACATATAATAAAGGGTTTACTCTGTACAGAAACATTCAGATAAGTTAGTACACGCAGGACAAGAAAAGAGGACTTAGTGATTTACAAATGCACACGACAAAGCTCCCTTCGATTAATTCCCCCACCATAATTCCTATCTCAAACGAAAAAAAAACCCAACAGACACCTATCCTCAAGGAAAACGTAAGAAATAACACCAGAATTCTGTAATTGTGATATGACCGTCATAACTATAGTATAGAAGAAATGAAATGAAAGGCTTTCAATCACAATATCCATTAGTTAGCTTCTAGCTGTACTAAGCAATGCGATACAATTCAAACTGGAGAGAAGTTTGCGGACCGAAGAACAGTCCAAAAGTCAGAATCTTCTATTTCGAAAGAACTGCCAAAAATTGGCACTGCGATACAGAACAGTAATTACGTTGTTCCAGTCTTGTAGGTTTTCTCGATCTCCACTTCTTATTATAATTTCTTGCTAGAAACAACAATTAGGCAACAGCGTATTCACCATTGTTATCGGCAACACTCTGCTACCTCATAGGCCGATGATTGATTCCCTCCTCCCAGAACCCCGGGTGCTGAGAGTCGAAGAAGTCAGCGATCGCCTTTGCAAGCAAGTCATAAACAACAAATTTTCTCCTGGCCAGGAAGCATTCCAGAGGATCGGTAAGGTGATAGTCGGAAGAGTAATGTATGGAGAATATGGCGGGCCGGGCGGGACATCCCAACCGAGCTCCTGTACCGTAGCCTGAGTACTCTTCGCGACGTGGGAACGGGCGTTGCCATGAAGGAGGGTGACCGCGGACTTTTCCAGCGCTTTTCTCGAACAACGGCGACGAGCTGCTGGAGCTGACGGGTGTTCACAACAGCGGTGACTGTCTCGCATTGTACCAGCTCCTCGTGGGAAGTCATCCCTTCCGCGTCCCAGAAGCAACACAGTCCCGAGGGTGGCTTGTCTCCCATGTCGATCTCGCGTTGCTGAGGCTGACGAACCGTCGGCGCGCGGTCTCGTAGCTCAGATATCCCTTGCCCAATGCAGCGTTGATGGAATCGCTGGCTTCCGACGCCTGGTGCCACGAGACCATTCATAGTGAGGACACCGCGTGTTTAGTTGGTATCGACTACGGACATTCTGGCTTTCTCCACGGAATCTGGCGGGTCAAAACACACTTTGCCAGAAAGCTTGGAGAACGTTCTACCATATTCCTGAACCGCCTTGACCTGTCGCGATGTAAACAAGAAATCTGGTTTTCGGAAAAATCCTACAAAACTTTTGAAACAACCTAACACTTCACATGGGACAGTGAAAATATTTAACAAAGGTTACTAGTTGTTCAAAATAGCCCAAGCATCATCATCCCATGCTTTGTTCGATGACCGACTTTCCGCTTTCTTTATAGTAGTCGTTGCAGCTGCCGTACGCCGTGGCTTGTTAAACGATTCCTCAAATTGAGTGATAGTCGAATCTGGAAGCCAAGACCATTTTTAACTGTAGTTGGTCTGAAAGGACTTTGTCTAACTCGAAGTATCTTCATCTTCCGGTGGGGACGACACCGCTGTAGGTACTGTTGCAGGAGACTTGGAAGCCTTCTTTTTCTCAACGGTATACTTCCTCTTCTCAGTGCCAGTTTCTGGAACATAACAGGTTGTCCTTCTTGGACTGAATATTTGTAACTCTCGTGACTATAAGACTCAAGAATACTTTCAGAGGAACATAATTCCTCTTTTTAAGTATTTGAAGAGATATTCAGAACGATGAGAACTGAGAGCAGAAAGAGAGCCAGAAAACTGTGAGATGTAAGCATTTGCGGGTTAAGATGTGTTGAGAGAGGAAAGCTCTGCTCTTGAGACGATGCGACACACTCTCAAGAAATGCAATGCAGTCAGATAATTGCTTTGTAGCTACACGGATAAGAAGTAAAGCTTGTTGTGATAATGATAAACTCAATAGTATGTGATCAAACAACCGACAAGAGTTACCTGCTAGAGAAAAAAAAGCATTGCCGGCCTGTCCTGATGATTTTTCAAAGGCGCTGAATCTGAATGCAACTCCAATACTGCCATACTGTAGCCGTATCGATATCGAAGGGTGGGAAGGGGGTCGATTGGTCGAATTTTCGCGCGACCACCAGCGGCGAACGGCGCGGCGAGTGCGAGTCGCTTGGAATTCCGCTCAAGACGCAATAGGCTGGTACTGTGAAGGACCTCTAGAGATTGCACCTACTTTCAGCGCTGGCGGCCATTTGCTTTTAATCTTATGCTTTCTGAGAGAATTGAAGCATTGAGGCAATTTAAAAGTTACTGTTCTCTCTCATTCTGCAGTAAGTGATCCATAGAAGTTTCCTCAGGAGCGTTAAAAGTTGACGAAATTCATCAAGATATTACAACAATCAACAACAACCTAAAGTACAATAGAAGCAGTGATAGCTATGCCTTTATTCGCTTTGGAGGACGATGGAAAGCTCATTGCAGTTTCAGGGAATTCTAATTCACAACATATTGCTAAAAATAAGTGCAATCTCTGAAGGTCCCTTACGGTACCAGCCCATTGCGCCTTGAGCAGAATTCCAAACGACTTGTACTGACGGGGCCGCGAGTGCGACGCCGCGAAGCGAAAATTCGACCTATAGGCCCCCACCCCGAAGGGTGTGTTCCCTTATGTCAGGATTTCGTACCGCGACGTGTCGCAAGCAGGACGACGCGGACGAGCTAAAGGCGCCATGTTGTCGGGTCCCGGAGTGATTACAAGTCAACTACGTACCGCGCCCATAGCATTACCGTGTAATCGTTCTGAGACCCAGCTATCGCGACGCGCATAGCTCGCACACACTACATCGCACCCCGCTCATCGTCGTGCGAAATCCTGAAATAAGGGTACACACCCGATATCGAATTACCCCTTTCCTCACCCTCCACTGTCATAGTTCGACTTGCCATCGAAAGAAGCGTTTGAAGATTCATCCGTAGGTGAGGCCATGTCCTCATAGCCTCTGAAAAATATGTGATCACGATAACAAGCACGGAAAGAATACTCAACACCATGATCTTTCTTGCGAACAATAGAACAGAAATTTTTTGAAATTACACAACATTAAGTTTTTGACTCACTTTTTTGGAAGGATGTTTCCGAGGCCTTGTAATGACGGCGATTTAACGAACTGAGATATACCTCCCCATGATTTCTGTCCGATTTCCGTAGCTTTGCTCGCAACTCCAGAAAGCAAACCACTGTTTTGTGACTGAAGAAAGCGTTCCCCATAGTTAGTACTACTCAACATACTTTTGAAAACGAGATATGAAAACTTCAGTTTTCTGTAGCACGTATAAGTTGAGAGGAATCAGCTTACCGAGAGTTCACTTGCTTTCTGAGTGGCCTGAATACTGACATCCTTCGCAATAGCCGCTGCATGTGAAGCTCCTTTCGAAATAAGATTCCATCCCTGATTATGAGTGAGGAAACTGCTAGTAAATGCGAGGTTTTCCGAAAGCACATACCACAGAAAGAGAAGACATGGCACCACTCAAAAGATCGTCTTGGTTATTAGCTGAATCGACAGTGTTTCCGAATCCTCGATAACGATCATCACTTAATCCATATTTCGTAATTTACAAGATCATTCTCAAAAAAAATTTGTACAGCTGAGTTATTATAATGCTTTTCATTGCACTGAACTGAGTTCCGCCCTGTAGCAGTTTATGTACAAACGTCATGGCTCAGAGAGTTCCTTGCCGTGAGTGAACATTGAAGCAGTTTTTTTTTCTTCTATAAATAAGGCAGCAGTGCGCATAGAACATTCAACCCAAAAGGAACTAAAACTTTTCGAAAACCGAAGTAAGCATATAAAATTGCCTCTAGGGACAAAACAGCAAATCTTGTAGGATCGGTGTGCATTTTCATACTTAATGCACTATTCCACAAAATTGTGAGATAGGAGGTGGTCGAAAGGATGTTCATAGCTATAACGAAATCGAAGAACATCGAGATCGGAACGAAGCCATTATCCACTCTTTGTTGGTCTTCAGTTTGCAAAAGCAAAACCGAGTGGAAAAGTAGCAGTGATGCACAAAATCCCTCCAGTTTTCAATGAATGAACAATGGGAAGCTACAGCTATTTGATCGATGACACTGAAGCGAAAACTGTGATAAATCTGCAATTATCTAAATCATGCATACCTTTGAACACCGCCACCGCCACTGTATGCACCTCCATCAGAATATGCAGCACTATTCCCTCCGTAGTATGATCCCAAACTTGTTCCTGAAGCGTGTCGCGATATATCGCCCCCTGATCTATTTCCTGTGTTCAGCGTGGAAGGTACATAATTTCGTGCAGATGACGTTGCAGCCGACCATTCCCTTCCTTCTGCTTCAGTGGAAATCTAAACCTATCAGATGCGGTGTAAATGATGAAGGAAACAGGGGATTGAAAATAAAAAGAGACAGAAAGTATACCTTGTCTCTGAATAGAGCAGCAGCCCTAGAATTATACTTATCATGAAGTGACCAGTCCTCGCGATAATCTGGTTGACTCATGAGAAATTGACGAAATTTCTGATTACCACCAACCCGCATCTTGGCTAACTCTATATCTTTCCATTTGTCCATTGTCACCGAACGCACAAAACTGAATAACACAAACACATGCAAACAGTAACTGGACCATAGCACTTACAAGAATGAGGCAACCATTCACTTAGCTTTTCCATACAACATGTGTTACCACTCATATCGTGCGCAGAATGAGTGCTGGGCGAAGCTTGGGCAATACTATAATGTAATACGGGAAAGGGAGCAGGGATAAGGTTCTAACAAATCCGGGATATGCAAATTTTCCCAGGATGATGGAAGGTAAACATAAAACGTGTCCTTCATATCGTTTGCCATATATGTGCCGGACAAAATCTCCATTTTCTCTGAAAACCAAGGGAAATACCCAAACAGTGGCTTTGAAATGGAGATGCAGTAACGCCCCAAAATGAAACCTGCTCCCTAACCCTAAATCCCGCCGTAGATCGAAGAACTTTAGGGCTGAGGCCACACCCTGGTGCGCCTAAAGAAATTACAAAACATTTACCTCAAATGTACACCTA
This sequence comes from Trichostrongylus colubriformis, assembly GCA_963978905.1. Taxonomy (NCBI): domain Eukaryota; kingdom Metazoa; phylum Nematoda; class Chromadorea; order Rhabditida; family Trichostrongylidae; genus Trichostrongylus; species Trichostrongylus colubriformis. Next base: position 26,433,323 of record OZ022260.1, read on the forward strand.
GACCTCGATGAAGGCCGGAACAGTCGAGGCATATCCATATTCCATACGAAACCGACACCCATTGAGGATTATTAGCACCACATTCAAAGCAGGTCTTAAAATGTTCTACACACTTTATATGAGATGTCTTTCATACCGTTTACAGAGATTATCCAACATGACAGTAATTACACCTATACCCTAAAGAATAAGGAGAAAAAAGCCCGCTTTCATATTAGCTCGAATGATACGAAAGACTAAATAAAGGACTGCAATTTGAGGCTTTTCGGGTAAATTGAAGTGAGGGAGGGGGGGGGGCACAACACTTCACCGATGTCAAAGCTTTTTCCCTCCCTCGGCTTATTCTTATCCTCCTTCTAAATGAAACCTATGGAGGAAAGGAGCTTCGACATCGATGAAAATTTTGAGTTCTTCCACCTCCCCCTTAAACTGACCCGGCTCTCTATTTTAGCTGTCATAGATAAGTGAAACTTGCATTATTCTCGCTGAGAGGACGCAGCTCCTTAAGTACCCTTCTTGTGCGAGGACTGGCCATGTCGACGGATCCTGTTTATAAAGAGTGATGAACGCAGAAAAGGTTGACACAGATAAGCGTAGACTGAGAGGAAAGTACCATACGCAGAAAAGTGTGGACAGCATAAAATGCAAATCGATGAGCCGTTTTGAGCAGTTCCGACGTAATGCGAATGGGGCGCGTCAAAAGCTCCTCGCCCCATTCGCACTGTTGTGATCCTACATCATACGAAGTGTTCGCTTCAAAGTATCACTTGTAAGACAATAACATTTTCGAATTTTCACAAAAATCATCAATGAAGACATATATGATCCACAAACATAAACGACAAACAAACAGGGAAAAAAGAAAATTCACAGCGACAAACCAACTCACAGAAAGCAAAGGCAAAATTATTAAAACTGAAATAGATACAAGAATATGACAAGTTAGAGTTATCCATAATTACTCTTGAGAGTAAATCTGGCAGCATTTTACATCCCTGAACTAAAAATTATTCCTTCCCAGAGTCGATGGAGCATTCACACGAGGGATAATCGGGTCTGGTGTCACATATCCTTAAAATGAAAAAAAAGATTGACTATCCTCAGCCAGAACTGAAATTTACTTTGAAAGCAAAAACGCATGAAAACCTTAATCAATCATGTACCTGGTGCTGTGGGTGATTTTGACGATAAACGCGGCAGCGAAGTTCGTACACCAGAAAAAACATTACTCTGAGACTTCGCCGTAGGTGTACGACTAGTGTGCCTTGAAAACGAGAGTGATCACAAACAGCTCGTGATAAAATGTGAGAAAAGCAGCTGATGCTGTATACAAACTGGAGATGACTTACTTCGGAAGAGTAGATGAGCGGCTGAAAACCTCCGCATAAGGATTTTGAGTGTCCAGTCTAAAACGTTGACCTATATTATGTTACAGGAAGTTTCGCAAGAAGCAACCGCAGTCTAGAAGACTTTACCCTGTTCTTCGAGATGTGTGTGAAATCCCACCAGAATTGTCAAGACCTTTCTTAGGAAGACCCAGCATTTTTGGTGTTGTCATCTAGAAAATTGAATCAACTTTAAAGAGTAAAGTCAGACAGATTCAGTATGTGGGGTAGATGAGTTGAATAATACCAACTTCCGATACAACGCTGTTGTTTCCAGATGGCTGCGGACTGACAAGATTGCATGGCATTGAACTCAAGGTGTTGCTAACATACACCTCCGAAGGCTGGAAACAAGGACAATTATAATATATCACAGTTCATAAGAGGACAAAGCAAGGTAAGTAACATCATCAATTATACCCGTTTTTCGCGCCTTCATACACATATAAATAGTAATATGGTCATCATATATGTATATCCCTTTCAAGCGAAAGATATTATTAGCGGTCTAAAAAAGAAGAGAAAGTGCACCGTTTGCAAAAATGAAGGAGTCGACTGTTCGGTTACATCAATAGTGTCGAAGTTTCCATCAAGCGACACATTTCCTGCAGACGCTACCCTATCTGCACAAGTAATGCAAATAAAATAGAATTACAAACATCTCCATAAAAATAGGATAGCGTACCTACTGATTATAGTGAAAAAGGAGTTTGAAATGAACTCACTGTCAGGTGGAGCTGCAAATATTTTGTCAATAGTCGTTTCATAGTCAGCGTTTCTGCCAAATCTGAAAACAGAGTGCGAAGATATGCAGAAAAACAACAGTTTTGCAGATGACAGATGCAAAACTGAGTTCATTTCAAACTCCTTTTTCACTGCTGAAGTGAGGGCATCCCTTCAAGGATATTCTTCGCCCATTTGCTGGCATTTAGGCTCACGCTATGACAAGACGTAGGGCTTCAACGATTCATCTCCTGCTTTTAACTCTCCCGTGAATCGTATGAATCTGCATATGAAAAGACCTGTGACTGTTGAGCAGTGGATAATAGACATATTGCGGGAAGTATGGTAATATGGCTATGCTTAAGGAAAGAGAAAAGAAGTATGAAATGAGACAATTTATACCCTTCTTGCAGGCTAAGGATGCCGTAGAACAATGTAATGAATCCACGAAATGCTTCAGTCTTGCTCGCGTGTAGGCGATAGCGTGCTTGGATGAGTGGCTGTCAAAGCTGTTTGAAAGCGTTCAGCCCACTTACCGCCATTACTGCATTCACCTTTGAAGGAAATCATCATTTCTCCTCTTAAATGAAACACAAGGATAACTACTCGTATGCATTATGCTAACTTGCTGCTAACACTTCTCATTTAACAACGCCGCTTGCTAAAATGTGAGAGTGTCGCTATGCATCAACTCATCCAAGCACCTACTTTTCTTCACCTACACAGCTTATTTCCGAAAACCACCATCCTTAGGAAAAGTACAAATGGGACCAGAAGAGCTTCCTGAAAACAGCTGCTGGAGAAAAGCAAAAATTGAGGTTGTACAAACGTTGTGAGCGTTCTGTTATCTAAGCTACCATTATACATATCTCCAATAAATTTCTGATCGCGAATATAAGTCATTTTCTTGGAAAAAAAAAGCACCCAGAACTTCTACGAGATTCATCTAAATGTTCAGTATGAAGTCTATCTAAGTAACCTGCTAGTTAATTTCTTCAGGTCCTCGATTTCCTTTTGCAAGCACGCTTTCTCCTGCTCATTTTCCTTCATTTTTCTTTCAGCAACGTTAATCCACTCCTTCAGCTCTGCCATTTCCCTGAAAACTCATCAACATGATTAAATGAGCTCGCTCAGAAATGTCCCGGCTTACCTTTCTTTATCCTTTGAAAGTTTGGCTTGCTTCTGGCAGTACTGTGTTAACTGTTCGAGTTTTGCTCGCTTAAAAATTTTTATCTGTTTCTTGCAAGTAGACATAACCTCGGAAGAAGCATACCTGCTTCTTCAGATGATTCAAAAGGCTGTTCACTAGTGTTTGCTGGAAATCATATTTCCTCTTCAATACTGCTAGTTTCTCCGCTATCAGTTTCTTCGGTGGCTGAATAATGCGTAACCAACAAATTACACTTATAAACTGTGAATATGATATTATACACCTTGAAAAGATCTTGCAACTTGGGGTCCATTGCTGAATTGATTTCTACAACTTTCATTTCATGCTTGCATACTGTGCACAGAAGAGGTTCACCTGTGCTAAGGAAAGTGATGAGCTTGCTGAACAAGAGTGAAATAGAACGTGGCCGTTAGAAATGAAACCACCTGTCTCTTTCTGCAGACAGTTCTTACAGAGTATGTGGTAGCAACTTGTAAGAAAGAAAGTGTTGTCTCCTTGAACAGACGGCTGCTTATAGCAAGAATTGCAGTGCATGAAATCAGCCATAACGAAGAAAAAAGCGGCAATCACTGAAACTTCCATTTATGGTGGCTTGCTGCATATCGTGGATGAAGAAGTATGCCCGTGTTCTAAAGGAACGGTACTTTCCACTCAGCAAACCAATCCCGTCACAGATGAGGATTCGAATCGCGGAGGAGTTAAAAAAGGAATCGTTGTAAGACAAAAAGCGGAGTCTGCGGCAAAGGCGGGAAAGCCTGTATCCATAGTCTGCGCGGCTGGACGGGGCGTCGTGGCACAGACGCGGAGGGTCATCTTTCCGGCAAACGCTTGCTTGCGATTGGGGGCGTGTCCTACGTCGTCTGGGCTCTCCCAAATTTGCCTAAGCTTTTTTTTAGGGAAGGGGCTTTGGCAGCGTTGCGTACTATTACCTGTCTGGTGTCTGAGCCCGCGGCGGGAAGCCGAAAAGCGCCAGCTGTCTCTGGCCCTCATATCGCATATGTATATCAGACGCGCTCTATCCGCCCTACTGAAAGCCTGAGGTTATACTTTGCGTTCGTACGTTCCGCAGATCGCGAAATCGCACAGTCGCAGAATCTCATATGTTGGCATGGCATTCTCGCTTGATTGTGCTATTTTCCCGGGTTTCTTATCGCTCTGTGGTGAGAAATCTTTATGTGGGGAAATAAGGCGCTCAAGTGGGAGTGCGCAGGACGGCACTTGCGATCCTGCGATTGTGCAATCCTATAGATCGTCGCAAGGTAGAAGGCCGCGTTCGTACTCACCGCTGGCAGGGCGTGGCTAGCTTCACAGGCAGCGAGACAGAGTGACACGGGGACAACGAGGCAGGGTGGCATTGCCGGCAACACAGAGACACGCAGTCACGCCCTGCCGCCGACACCGCAGAATATTAACGCGGCCTAGTATCGACCGAGCGCTGATCTTTCTTGTGTAAATGCTTTCCCGAATGCATAGCATGCGGGATCATTACCATAACCGGTAAGGGATTTGGGTTCCTGCACCTACTGGGTTGCTGCGCGTCTAGGTGCGAAAACGTAAAGTCATGATGGTACTCTTATAGCACCTTTGAAGGAATCGTGCACGGAAAAAATGAATTTCTTTGTTACCCATGTTGTATTTTGTTGTATTTATGTTGTATTTGCCTAATAAGAGCCGCATGCAAGCTTTCACGCAAAAAAGTGAGAATTCAGCTACGATAAAGCTGCCCAAATTCTCGGCCAGTTGGGCGGGGCTTCCGAGTGAAAGCCCCGTCCCGCCGTCCGCCTCGATTGGAAACGGAGAGTGGGACCGTTTACGTAACTTTCTGTTTCCACAAATCGTCTCCGACCGCGGCGTGGGCACTTCTTCGCAGGCCCCGCCCACCCGGCCTAGACTTTGTGGTGCTGTATCTTAGCAGAATTCTCATTTTTCTGGCGTGAAACTTTGCATGTGCCGCTTATTAGGCAAATACAACATAAAGATGTAGGTGAGCAAAAAAACTCATTTTTTTTTGTGGACGACTCCGTTAACCGAGTGAGAAGGTAAGTTGGGAAACGATATTACGGCTTCATAGAAAAAAGCCGTGCAAAACGAACTATGTGAACGAGATGCGCATGCTTGGGGGAAGACGAAGTAAGATATGAGATGAGGAAGTCGCACGTTTCTAGCTGCCCCGTCCTGCTGGCGTTAGGGCCGCAGAACGTGAAGAAGTCTTGAGCCGCTATTTTGAAGCCAGTAGATCGGCCAAAGAAGCTATTTTTCGAGCGTGTAAGTTTGCGAATGTTTTTCAACATGATGACCGAGGGCTATAAAGATTTTATTCAAGTAGGTGAGGCATTTTCCCTTCATAGAGCCGCAGCGGATTATGAGTATGAAGTCCACTTCTTTTTAGTATCATGCCTCGGATCCGTTTATCGCGGTTCTGATCACGATCGGTAGGCTCGCCTCGGTCGTCCAGCCGGATTTATGATAAATATGTCGTTCGGAGCTCAACGAGCTGGACCTCAGTGTAGATGATGGGTGCAGCCGGGAGTGCACATGAAAGACCCTCGCGCCTCAGGATGAACTCTTCAAACCCCCGCCGTCCACTTCCGATTTTCCCCTTAACCGACTCGCGCTCTCGACCCTCGCCATTTCAGTTTCTACTGTTTTGGTCATATTTAATCACCCGTCATCTTATTCTCTCTCATTTATGTCCCGTATCTTTTGTAAAAGTCATCAGACAAATCGCTCGAAAGACACCGGGAGGAGAGCGATTTTGGTTTACGGTATGGGAGGACGGTGGCCGCAATGCACACACGGCACCTTGCCAAGACGTCGAAAGTGAATTAATTAGGTTTTGGTTGTAATCACACTTTTTTTACGCTTTCGCTTATTCCTCACTTAATTGTTTTACTTGCTTGTTGGAGTGTGTTGTTTCACTTATTTCCATCATCAGCAATGAATAAAATACCCTCTACGAGACAACAAAAGACATCCCTACAGCGGACAACTCGTAAAGTCAGTGTGATGATGCGAATGTAATGCGAATACACACCACAGCGCCGCGCTTTTGAATTCCGGTTTTTCATCGATTATCGCTTCTAACCTTGGATGCTGTTACAAAATGATCATTTCTTTGCATCTTCCTCTTTCTTCGGACCCCTTCCGGTTCCTTTAATTTTTCTTCATTCACCTAGCGTATCCTATTCACTCATCACATATATATTGGGATTCAATAAAACACTTGCTTTTGTTTCCGTTGGTGGTATATTGTAAAGTGTGTGACACCACACATATGTACTACCAGTTGGCTGGCGCACAATACTGTGCGTAAACACCATGCTCGCCAGCAGGTCGAAAGAAATAGTTTTTTTCTTCAGGACAGAGTATTTCGGTGTGCGCTCCGCCCACCGTGGGTGGGGCTTAACGTGGTTTATGTGTGCGCCGTACTTACTCTCCCATGCTCAACCATTGCGAAAATTACTCCATCTCCCTGCGTTGTTTTTCATGTGATGCCCAAGCTCCGCCCACTACTGTGGGAGCTATGCCTACAGTTCAAATGTTTCGACCTTTCTCCAGGTACTACTGAGCACTTCCCTTTTTCTCCCGGTCTCCAGATCGTTGAGATAAATTACATTTTTGCAGTAAGTTTCATCCGACTAGTAAGACTCTCCTCCCACTGTGAGCGGGTTTTCGCCTATTTAAAAGACAGCATTAGGGGTAAAGCGGTAATGGAGAAATCCCTACAAGAAGTAACTCACATGGTAGTCCTGGGCCTAGGAAGGCTATCTGTGGCGAAATCCCGGTGAAAAAGCGCCCCTCAGGGCTGTAGAACGGCCCAGCGCAACGGAGCATTGATTTCTTGATCCCGCCTCCCTTTCATTTCTTGATCCCGCCTCCCGATGACGTGATTCCCGATTGACTGGGGTGGGAGCGGCCAAGGAGATGCGGCAGGATCGAAGGTTTTGCGGCGCGCTTTCGCAGTTTTAGCTTGAAGCTCACTCCAAAAAATAGATGCTGTCCTATTTCCAAACATTCCCTTGTGTTTACTTGGCAACATGCCAATGGATAACTAGTTCCGACTACTTCCCTCTTGACGGACAGGTCGTCCGCGTCGAGAATCAACGGTGGGAAAGGGGTCCTATTTCTCGGGTTTTTGGCCATTTCCATCCGTTTTTTCTCCACTGTCCTGTTACCTGGCATCTCGACATTTATATGCACCTTCTTTTACTTTTCGTCCGACTTTCCCTAATGATGCCTTTAAGCGTGATCAAGATAGCATGAACAACAGCATAAACATTGTTCATTTCCACCGATTTTTTCCTAGAATCTATGCTTATGCCTAGCTGGAATCGAGTTATGAATTTCTGTTGTACGGACCTCCCATTCGGGTGCGCTCCCCATTGTGCCCACGCATCTTTCATGACTTTCACAAACGCTTCCCCCCTCAATGCGCCTTTCCCTCACGTTTGGGTCACACTGGAACCCATTTTACAGTTTCTGGCCTGAAAATGGAACAATTCACGTCATGCCACGCCCATCGTGGGCGGAGCCTGACATGGTCCATGTGTGGTCTTTACATCTTATCCCACCTACCCATACCACACTTGTTCCTTTCTCCACAGGTCGTTTTCCATATAATACCTAATTTCGTGACAGACGAACCGAGGGACGAAGAAACGGAGGCGGAGGAACGGAGAAGTGGAGGGACAGAAGGACGTACAGACAGACGAAGCGTTCTATATATAGTAGGGACATTTACAGATATCTCTTTTGGTGTTACGTTACCCTTAAAAATGCAGTGAAGCACCCTGAAACGGTCAAAAGGGTGGAATAAATCTTCATCTCTCTCCACTCACATTATCGGCCTCGACCATTGAGGCTGGTCTTATTCAACTGCCCCAATAATAGTGATTCCAGTTCTAATTGCTTCTGAAAGATTTATTGTATCTGAGTTCATTTTCTCGAGTAAAAATCATAAGAAATTAAGTTCCACAAATTACCTAATTTCATTGTAGATGTAAGATGACATCTAAACGTTTATAATTGTGTTGGCTTCAGCGAACTTCTTAAATCATATAAATTTATGTATGTCTTCCAATCTTAATTGTTATCTCTGATCTAGATCATTTTCTTTCCTTTCTGATCTGATCCAGATTTCTTAACTTTTTTCGTACGTTTTTTGCGTTTTCTCTTCACACGTACGCGTTCCTGTAAAAAGCAGATACTGTATCAAAACTACTATATCATAAAAATGTTCAAACGACCAATAAAAAATCTTAAATGCTACATATAAATTTGTAGTATAAGCAAGGAAAATAATTATGTTCATTAGCGTATCGCTCAAGTTCATTTCTGTTTTCAAACTCTGCCACGCATGGGCTGTTGAGCAAGCGGCGGCGGCCCCTGCGTACGTTCCGTGTAAGGCCGCGGTCATACTTTGCGCGCCGACGCCGTCACCTGCGTCGATTTGACGCCGTCACCGGCGGTGACGGCGTCGGGGCGCAAAATACGAAAGCGACCTAAAGATTGTGGTATGGTCGAGATTCATTTCATCTATGCTTTCATTTTTTTCGATACTGCAAAAATAGGAAGTGGAGGCCATGGCTCAGCCCACGGAAACCCGCGAATTTTTGTGGATTAAACGGTGTTTTTTCTTATGAGTCTACCCTCGCTGGTATCAGAGGAATCGTGCAGCAATTCTTTTCCACTTAAATCAGTGTATTGGATAGGGTACTTCAAATTAAGCAAAAAATAATGGGAACATCTTTTTCGTAATAAAATTTCAAAAACTGTGAACTGTTTGAATTGCCAGCGAACGACCCCGTAGATGAAATACAACATGATTGTAGGGGCAAGAAAAACTCAAACTTCCGCAGACAATTTATCTTTAAAGGAACCGGAAGGGGGTCCGAAACAAGAGAAACATACAAAGAAATGAGCATTTCGTAACGAACGCCGAAGGTTAGAAGCGATAATCGGTGAAAAAACCCGAACTCAAAAGTGCATCGCTGCGGTGTGTATTCGCGCCTCATTCGCATCATCGCACTGGCGTTCCGAGTTGTCCGCTGTAGGAGACGGCCGCGGGCCAACTTTAGTTGTAGCACCTGACTCCCAGCGTAGTGGAGCGGCCATTCCCAACTACATTAACATTCATGTAAGTACATCTAGAAACAATATAAGAAAGAACAAAGGAGAAGGTAAAAGGAATGAACAACTTTATAATGGAAACATCTTCTCTTGGCACCATGCCAAGGCGTCAAATTGGCGAGTTTGTGCAATGGCGGCCACTTGAACTCGTCCACACTACGTCTGTTCTACCGTAAGCCAAAATTACTCCCTTACGGTGTCTTTAAGCGTCCTAGGACCCCGGTCCTGTGTTTTTAGTGAAGAATGAAGACAGTTAGCCAAGTTCAATCAAGTATGACTGCTACCGTAGTGAAAAGGGATCTATTCCGGGCGTAGTTCTATGGAACAAAGTACATAGTATCAACAGTTTACATAATAGCAACATGATAGATGAGAATTTAGTTTAGGTGATGCTTCCTTACAAAGGGTTTTGCTGTTCGAATTCCAAACCATCCACAGTATCGAGTTCCAAAAAACATGATGGTCCAAAAGACAAGACATACGGCACCGAGATAGTCGCTGAATTCCATAATTCAGAGTCTGTACTGATTCCCTGGTTATACATATTGTCAGGTGGAAGGCGGAACAGCTGAGAGATGGGCCCATGGGTCATCCGGAGTGCGGGCGACATTTTGGGTAGCAGAAGCGCGGCCTTGGTGTGGGGCTAACCCAGTTCAAGATTTCAGGGGATTCCTCAAGGCGTGTTTTCGTTCCTTTCGTACGCGGACGGAGGATAGTGTTCCTATTTGTTGTTTTCGTTTTGTTTGACACCATGTATGTATCACTCCTTGCATGGCTACCTGTTCCCCTGCAAACGATAGTTGCGGAAAATTCGTAGCGTCACTGTGACACAATCGGGCTTACTTTCTTGTTCATGTTGTTTTTTCACGCATAGTTCATGTGTAGCTTTGTTAGACGGTGGCGATTTACTGTCTACCTCTACTTTTTGAATTTTTTTCGGTATTTTTACAGCAGTTTCCACAACCAACGTAAGAACCGTGTGATGATGACCGGTAAGTAAAAGGCTGTGTTTGAACAGCGTGGTCGCCACACGACTGCTTCGCACGTGGGACATGACGTCATAAATTTGTGGAATCGCAATATCAGAAGGCCGCGAAGCCTCACATCGGCCTATGGCACAAGACGGAGAGCAGGGAATAGTACCGATCGTCGCTCTCGCACAGCGATCAGTACATTTACATCGTACAGTGACTGGAGTGCATTGCTAGCGTGGTTTATACTCTGCGTTTGAGTTGCGACATGGGATCGAGCGACCGGCGGTAGAAGGGTGGCTAATAATGGGCATCATCGGCACACGGTAACTTCCATGATGCTTTTCCATGAACCTATTCTGAAGCGAAATTAGTAACTGGACCAGCATTTCACTTACATTATCCAATGGGTGCAATGCAACTGAAAATCCGTGACAGTGCAACCCCTAAATGAAGATATTGTGCTGATATTGAGCATGATAATAAGGTCTACTCCAGAAGAGGTGATGTGTGGCGACACTCGTCTTGAAGAAGCATAGCCTGGAGTCTGATCAAGGTAAGAACATGAGAAACATGGCCAGGAGGATATAAGCGGCACTGCGAGTCGTACTGCTGTTCATTTGCCGGGGGGAGGGCTGCCGGGGCGAGGGCGGAACAACCTTTGCGGCCGGCTCACTTACATCCTCTGCCGTCTGCATCCACCCCACCTGCTAGTGACGCAGAGGGGGCACGAAAGGGGGTGGGTGAGAAGAAAGTTTTCGGGTCCCAATTCCTCGGGTTCTTCACGTTTTTTCGTTCTTTGGGTCAATGTGGGTCGGAGGAGGGGAGACTCGACCTCACGTTCCTTGACTGAATGATAACGTTTCGCGTACCCCTGCTGAAAAACGTAAGAACATGACAGACATGGCCAGGAGGATATAATTTCCAGCCTAAGCTTGGGAGGGGAAGGAAGCCCTGGGTGAGTAGACCGTTTTGAGCTCAGAAGCCTTCTCCATAAAACTTGTTTCACTCATACCGAAGCTCACACCCCTCCCTAAACTTAGGCTAAAATTAGGTTGCGTTCATACAAAATCGAATGAGAGTTTTGGCGCATCAGCGCATCCGCAATTTAGAGAATTGGCGTGCCACGTCACCCTTTTGAACGCGGCGCGTGCCAACGTGCGGTTGATTTCTTTTTCTCCTATTTCCATTTCTTGATCTTCTTCTGTTAAGGCAAACATCCAAAATCGCGGATGCGCCAATACTCTCATTTTTCAATCGATATGTATCTTATCCATCACGCGAATGCGCCAATTCTCTCAAATCGCGGATGCGCCGATGCGCCGATGCGCCAATAGTCTCATTTTCTGGATCGATACGTATTTTATGCATGACGCGAATGCGCCAATTCTCTCAAATCGCGGATGCGCCAATACCCTCATTTTCTGATCGATACGTATCTCATGCATGACGCGAATGCGCCAAAACTCTCATTCAATTTGGTATGAACGCAGCCTTAACATCCCTCACACAAAGGGAGCATTTACCATGATTTGTTGTAGGAATGAAGTCCGTATTTATGTATTTACGAGCTCACGATATCAAAGTGGTATCGCTTCCTCCCCTCCCTTTCCCCCCCCTCCCATTCCACATTGACCCTGTTCTTTCTCACCTGTTACTCTGCTGAGCACTCCTTTCCAACTCCATAATCCACCAAATTTTCCCGCTCATATGCCTTTGTTCATCAAAACGGTACTCTTACGTGCTATACAAGTGCCTAAAACTTACATTCGGCCAGTGATCAACCTTACACTCCTGACAAATGAAGCAAGCACCACATTTTTTATCTGCTGTGAAGAAACGTGCATGTTCCTTCATGTTGTATGCGAAACCCCTACTATGTAGACCATAACTTTGCGTGTTTGTTTTTGACGATATCTCGCTGTGTGAGTATGTAAGCATGTCTGTCCGTCCGCAAATGGATGATTGTGATCAGGAAGTGATGAAGAAAAACGATCATTTACGGAGATGAGCAACTAAATGGCTGTATAAATCTACGAACACCCGCAGCCATTCTGCGCTGTGCTGATACCGCGCAAAGGCCGTGTTCATACTTTGCGCCTGCAGGGCGTGGCTGCGTTCACAAGCAGCGAGGTAGAGTGGCACGTGGAAGTGCAGAAACGACGCAGGCCAGGAGAGAGTGTGGTACAGGCGGGGACGCAGAGACACGCAGCCAAGCCCTGCTGCCGGCACCGCAGACTATGAAAGTGGCTAAAGGTCAGCGCAGAGGAAGCGCTCAGATGTGATGGATGTCAGAAGAACAGTGCAGTCATGGCTAAAGGAAAACGAGCAAATGAAAGCGATGTTTCTCAATAAGCCATAGCTCAGTCGGTATCATGTCGCCACATGTGGCCCCGTTACCCGTTTCTTGCCCTCTGCGCACAGTCTGATACCGACTGAGCTATGGCTTATTGAGAAACAGGGCAAGAAACGGGTAACGGGGCCACATCATCAAGGGACCATTAGCGTCGCAAAAATTCAATTTCCATGAGTAACGGGCCGCACCTATGGATGCTTCAATCGCATGAGTACTAATTCAACAATTATTTCCAGCATAACTCGTTCATAGCAGTGCCGAGCGATGTGTGAGGGTATGTACATCGCGTAGCTACAACTGGTCAAGCACTGAAGTTGCACACTCCCTCCTCAGTTAAATGAAAGTAGTAGTGATCAGTGGTTTAGGCAATACTAGAGTCCTTCATCTTTTCCCCACCAGATCTCAGAATAACAGAGCGACTGGGGTGAAAGTTCTGAAGTTGAAGGTCCTTCTTTTTGAGAGGTGGTATCAGTTGTTCCTAACCAGTCGGATCAGCCATAGTTCCAAGTTCCATTTGAGGATTCTGTGTTCCTTTCAGCTGTGTCTAGTGATCATATGCAAAGGCAATCGTTAGTATTCCCACTTCCCCATTAACCTGTTTGCAACGTATGATTCGATGTTTCGGCGTCAATTCGGTTGTCTTTAGTGGTACCTGCAAGCGAGACATGTAATTCACGCGTCATTCCGAAAAGCCCTGATTTCAATGGCGGTTTTCTGGCTTTTCTGTTTACTGCCTCTTTACTTTTGTTACACGCTTCATTCTTCTTGTACCATTTATTTTATACACCAGTTGAGTAAACGTGATTTGCCGATACTGACCAACCTATGTGGAGGAAGTCTATATCGGATAATTCCACAGTGTGAAAAGTGCAGTACTGAGCACTAGCTTGATCGGTATCTTCACAAACATTTATCACTATTCAGACTTCAATGTGGTTCATGTTCTGGCTTGTAACTAAAACCCACGATCACTTCCGCTTCATAGGGAGGGGGGGGGGGGCTTAGGATGGGGATCTATTTCCTCACGCGCTGCCCGAGTGAGCGCCACTCTTCGCCTTGTCATCATGTTTTTTACTATTCCGGCTCTGACGTAGCTTAGAGGTCGAAACATTCCTACTACCAAGTTCACTTGCCGAGCATTTGGTGCTTAAGCCTTTTTGATGGTTGATAGTTCAGTCGTTCACCACTGCTTATCACATGTCTTTTTTGGATATCCGAATGATTTAGCGGTCGATACTTTGATAAAACTGACACCGAATCAGGAAGAAAAATGGTGGCTCACCCTCATTTAAGGACACTGGGAGGTAGCAATTTTGGCCTACGGTGGGACCCACCGTAACGCTTGCAGTTCATTCAACTGCAGCCTTTGCACACACGACACTTTGCTTAGACGTCGAGTGTGAATTCAATAGGATTTTTCACCGCGAACAGTTTTTTACCCTTTCGCTTATTCTCCCATTCAATGTTTCACTTTATTGCTGCTGTTTATTGTTTCACTCATTTCACACCATTATGAATGAATGAAAAACAGCCTATGAGACAATAAATGACACCTCATACGCGAGCAACTCGGAAAGGTGATGTTGTAGTTCGGAGAGATGGGCGGGCGATGCAAATACAGACCACGAAGTCGCGCTTCTGAATCCGGGTTTTTCACCGATTATCGCTCAATCTCGAAAGTTCGTTTCAAAACGATCATTCCTTCCCATCTTCTTCTTTTTCCCAATCCCTCCCGGTTCTCTAACACTTTGGCCGTAGTGGTATTATTTGGAAAGTCAGGCAGTTTGGCTTCGATAGTTTTGGATTCTATTGTATTGACTGTGCTCACTCACGAGCATAAAGTTCCAAATTGGAGGTGAATCGATGGCCAGTTACTGGTGCCAGTCGTTTGCTGAACTTGCAGCACTATTTGCTATATCAGATGCCCTAACGGACGATACTTGCTATCAGAACACAAGCCAAATATGCTCGCCCAATGACATAGAGCATCATACACTTCAACTTTAGTGGTCTTATTGTAATAGTCAGCGGTGTACCGGATTTCCTATCCGGTTACTAGTAACTCTTATCAGCCCTTATCATTTCGATCCGTCACCATTGAGGTCCGCGTACCACGCCCTAAATATCTATAAGTGTAAACATTTCAGTGTCTGTTGTGAAAGCGAAAGAGATTTGACGACATTTGCCTTCTAAGGCTTCTTATGAATCTTATCGATCATTATCAGTTTGAATCGTCCACCATTAATGTCCTCCTTCCACCCCGTGAAACACCTATGAGTGACAACGCGAAAGACTGAACGGCTTTGGTGATATTTGAGGCTCCTTATCAGCCCTTATCAGTTGCTATCACTTTCAGTCCACCACCGTCGATGTCCCTCTGCTACCCCCATATCACTTGTAAAATTCAGAATCCCATCATTGTTGACGCCAAGTATGACTCTCGCAGCAGGCGAGCGCCCACGCGCATAGATATACTGAGCGAAATAGTAGGATCATAATTACGACTATCTGGTCCCGCACACATGTAAAGTGTGCTATCCTGGGCTGTTAATCGTGATTGTGTCTGAGAAGATATAGGTGGCCAAGCTCCTCGTTTCTATTGTAACGATCCCGAATATTTGGAAGGTGATTCACAAGAAGTCATGAGCAAGACTTGCGCAACCATTGATCTGTCAAAACAGCGCGGTATCTCCCTGAACATCTACTAGTTGGCAGCTTGCCGTCTTTTTCCACTCACCTAGTGGCTCAGGTTCACCACTCAACGCGAATCGTTATTTTTTGTTTGCATCCTTATTTCTCATGGGATTGTTTCATCGCTCGCTAAGAGCCGTCAGACCTTCTTTTCGTATGTACGCTTCACTCGTTTACGCAGTGGCTAATAGAGTGCAAAAGTATGAGCGTAAGGGCAGAATGTATGTAAAAAACTGAGAAATATAACAGCCGATATCTAATCCTTTTCTCTTCGCTCAGTGCTCAAATCGTCACCATAAATGATGACTTAGGCAATGCCCATAGTCTTCGCACTGAAAGTAATAGCGCATAATTTCTGAGCATATTGTCTAACTTTTCATTACCCATTTATGGTACCATAAAACGTGAGAATGTGTCACGCGCAAACAAGTAATTGAAATCACTGTCTTTATGCTACAATATTAATGCACCTCTTTAAAATACTTGTCACCTTGTGTTTCGCTTGTCATGTTCAATCCTTCTTCAGCAGTGTTTTGAATGAGTAATGGTGCATCACTTCATGACATTATTCTGATCTTTCGCTTCTATTAATTATGTATAATTATAATAATATTCGGTAGCTCTAACCAGACTCAGAAGGTTTTTTCTATCGTGTGTTTTGTGCTATATTCTATTCCTTATTCTAATTCTGTTATATCTAGCATGCTTTCAATGAAACTCTATTTAGCACCTGTCAGTGCTCCAGCGTTCACCAATAGGATCTTAAATTTTCGTTGAGTTGGAAGCATATCATAGCCCATCGTAGTTGTTATAAGTATGAAATTCTTTGTGTGACGTTTGGTGTTGTTTGAGATCATCGATTGAGGACCGCAGCAGCAGCAGTCTGCTGACCTTTTCTGTGCTTGCCATCCCCCTTTTCCCCAAAATACTTATGCTTTCTTTGAGTCTTAATGAAGTTGGACTCACTGTTTTTAGCAGTTTGCTCATGTTCTCATTTAGGAATCGCAGCTGTGAATCATCTTCCTTTGCTGAATCTTCCTTTGCTTCCTGCACTATCAGGCTCAATGCTTGATAGGAACTATTCTGCTCCGTCTACCAGTTCCGGAAGTAGCGACCATGACGAGGTCGAGGTAATATTCGTTGAATTTTTTGAATTCCTCTTAATTTGATTCCGTTCAGCATGAACGTTTTCCTACCAGCGAACCAGGCACGAGTACAGCAGTCGAACCAAAGTCTGCAATTGACGTCGCTCTTGAGCTTATTGCACAAGAAGAACTTGAGGCAATAAACGCAGCTAGAATGTATGTCTTTTTATGATATTTTCATTATTTGCTCTCTATAGTGCTCACAACCGTGGAAAGCTCTACCTGGTCTAACAAGGTGATGCAGTGCTTCGCAAATGTGTGATCTTTTCAAAGGTTTCACTTGAAGTCTGAATATTAAGTTGTAAGAAGTTCTGACCGGTTTTGCGCGTTCACAAGATAAATTCAAATGTGGAAGCGCGTCAACATGAATCGACCTACATATTGTGCTCCTTAAATAGACAAAATATGCTCTTGCTCAATATTCGCTTCCTATGGAATGCCACAAAGTTTCGAATTACTAGGCGTAAACAGAGCGTCGCAGACCCTTTTCTTAATCAGTTGATTATCCTTTTCTGTATTTTTGATTTTTGCTGCATACACGTAACGTTCGTGACTTTTTCTTTTCTGTTCTCCTTTTCTTTTTCATTAATGCTCACTTGTTGTCTTCGCTCGTCTGCAGTCAACGATAGGATGGTTTTTAAGTTTTTTGTTTCCACGTGTTTTTGCGCATTGATTACGTGGATACGTGCCAATGGCAGAGTCGTCCGGGCCACCCGCCTGTTGACGGAATGGTCGTCCAGATCGAGAATCAGTCGTGGGAAAGGGGTTCTATTTTCGAGATTTTGGTCATTTACTTCCATTTTTCCTTCACCGTCGTATTACTGATCATCTCGCCCGTCCGTCATATTGGCCACTTTTTTTCGCATTTCGTCCGATTTTTCCCTAACACTGCCTTTAATCAAGTCGCAGCAGAGGCAGCCACAACTGTGAGTACTGCAAGGGGAGGGTGCGAAACATTGAATGGAACATTTTCTCTGGTTTCAGAGGTGCAGTAATGAGAATGAGCTGCTCGAAGTTTCAATTGATCAAATTACTTTAATTAAGACAGCAGAAAGCGATGAGCGTCTATACCTACAGGGAATATATAAAACATTGGCCTTCCTCCCAGAAATGTGGTTGACCACCTCAAGTAGCTTTGATTCGATTCCTTGAATTGTCTTCCAGTAATTGAAGCAGTTGCGGGCTGAAGCCATCACTCGTCCATAATATTCATCAGATCTAGCACTAACCAAGCCTCACTTTCCCACACATCTGGACAGCTCCTTCAATAGCAGTCTGTTCAGAAAGTATCGTGACTTGGAGTCGACTTTTTTGATTTCGCGAATCGTCAGCCTTTCATCAAGTTGAAATGTATGTTGTTAAATGTAGGTATGCATGATGTTTCAAAGAGTGTAGCGAATTGAATGATGCTTATTTCTAAAAGAAAATATGAATCTGAGCCGAGTCATGATCTTCTGAATCGAATTTGCGAAAACCGGTCAAAACTTTCCTCACATTGTAAAAGAATCGAATTTCCTGTTGTTTCATACTTCCTTGAAATTTTCGTTTCTGTGCTCATAATTCTTCCTTTCCGAAGTCTCGTGTGCAGATTTTCTTTGTTGAAGATATTTACTGTTCCGTAATTCAGCTAGTACTATCTCAACGCTTCGTCTGCCGCATTTCTTTAGATTGACGGTTTTGCAAGGTTCCAGATTTATCTAATGTTTCCATGTTCTCTTTACATGGCTTTTCAGTGCCGCTCTAAACAAGCCAAAACCTCGTGGTCGTCCACCACTTTCTCGGAAAATTGCTGAGTAAGTGCATTAAGCAAAAAATATTTGGATACTGTTCATAGAAACACCACATTTCTGATTTTCTGATACCTAGGGAAATTAGGGTCAATGTGGGTCGGGAAGAGAGGGGGAAGGAAATGGTAGACGCGATCTTACGTCCTGTGACTCAAAAGGGGCATCGTACACCATTGCACGAATACAGTGAAACTTGAAAACATAGACAAGCATGTGAGTTTTAGCCTGAGCTAAGAGAGTTTGAAGGAGTTTCGGGTCCGTAAACCATTGAGAGGTCCTTCTTGCTTATCAAAACTGTTTCACTTCCTTCCCTCATAAGCTCAAGCCAATATTCACATCCTTTTTTCTTCACATGAAAGAGGCCTTTGCCATCATGCTGTGTAAATGAAGTCGTAGGAGGAGCGTCCTTCACAAACTTTCATGCGTATCTAACGCTTGCCTAATGAACGTTAAGTCGCGTCGGGTGTATGCTGGTACACACGAATTTTGACCTCGGCCTGAGGTCGAGTCACCGTGCGCGGCGACGCTTCGCGAATTGGCTGAGTGGCTCAAGGCTGGATTAGGAGATACCTGGCCCGTCCCGGCAACACGATTTCTTGCAGTTGGGGGCGTGCCTTGGCCGTCTGGGCGCTCCCAGATTTGCCTGAGCCTGTGTGGGGAAGGGCTTTGGCAGCGTGTTTTCACGCGTATTTACCTGATTGAAATCCGCCGCACGCGAATGGGCGTGGCCACCGCGTGACTAGTGACCTCACTGACCGAGTGTCCCAACCGTCACCTAGTCGCGTCTCCCCCACCCAGATTGACCCGGAGAAAATTGTTTTTTTTTATCCTACCTGAGCATGGGCTGGTGCATCTAGTTGTTCTAGAAAAAGCTTTTAACTCTGACATTACCTTACAGCTCTCCTTATATTTTCGAGCTAGGAAAGTACATGTATGCATCACAATTTTATTCTGACTAGCTTTCCGTTTGCTTACTTTCTTCCGTGAACTTGCTCATGATGAAAGTTTTTTTATTAGTTGCATTTTAGAAGTGCTGCTAATGCAACGACGGAAAGCGACTCGTCGAAACTTCGACTACTTATACAAAGAAAGGAAATTGAACGCTCGCAAGTAATCTTTTTAATTTTTAGTTGTGACTCGAGTTTTTCGAGCGCTCTGTTTTTAATTTTGAGGTTTTGACTGTGTTGATATATTTTGGTTTTATAGCCGGACGCACCACATATCACCCTCTTCTTGAAAGATAGAGCTGAAGAGCTGAACATTGCACCGTCGCCTGTCCCAATCCTGAAAGATCACCTGGAAGTTGAGGCTGCTGCTCAAAGCGAGCCCCAGTCGATGGAGGTTTCCTTATTTGGCGCAGACAATGGCGAGGCCGAGTCGACTGATTTCCACAAAATGGTCTTGCTTCATTACGGCAGTGTAGATGGTCGCCTAGAAGACGACGATGAAGATAATGAGGAAGGCGAGGAAGATGGCAAGAGTTTGCTCCCACAAAGGAATAGCTCTCAGGACGTGTCACCACCTCGTAAAGATTCTGCACCTAAAAAGGGACCTAGAAAGAGTGAAGAAAGTTTACGTGAAATATCTGATAGCAATGAGATAGCTGTCCCTGTTCCTCTCCGTGTGCAGTTACCGCCTTCAGATGATGCATGTTCCACCATTGAGGAACAGAAGCCCACTCCTATTAGTATGGAAACAGATGAAATAAGCGTACCTACTGTTGCTGCTCCTCCGACAATCAGCAAGCGTCGTACTTATGAAAAGTAAGTTTTACATCGTATGACTCGTGTGCTGTTTTTATTAGAAAGTTTTAGGAAAGCAAGAGGAAGGCCACGAAAAAGCGGAGACTCCGGGTCACTTGCGAAATCAAGGTTAAATCAATTTTTGATTTCCTTTTCAATGGTGAGCACACTGAGACTTTTAGTAGACCTCGTGGACGCCCGCGAAAGGATGGTGGTGCTTCCATACAGAAGAGTGAACGAAAATCTGTTGAGAGGCGAGTTGACGATTCTTTTTCTTTTTAGAGGCATTCGCTTTATAACAGGGAGAAGTAAGTATGTATGTGAGAAAGAAGAAATTCAAATACTGCTTCCCTATTGTTTTTTGAACAGCTCGTCCACTACTTTATCGCGAAAATTCGGTCGGTGATTTGCGCATGGCCAATAGTGCCATTTGCAATATTTGTGCATCCTTGCGGTCAGCGATTTGAGGAGATGGCTAGATCAGCTGATGTTGTCACCTTCAAGCTGATCGTGTATGTTAAAATGATGTTTTGAGAGAAATTTCGTTGAAGTTGAGTCAATGAAATTCAGCATAAATGATTAGAGACCGAAGAACCATTTCGAGTTCGGCTAACAAATTATGTAAATCGACTATTGAAATCTATAAAAAAGCTGTTGTGCAATGCAGGTAATGAACGACGTTTCTAGGAAATTGCATGAACATTTGCAAAAGCGACGACCACGGCGAGCCGCTGCTATGATACAAGATTTCCTCGAGTTGTACGCCAAAGTTGACTTGTCTGATCTTGAATACGTTCACGCTAGGGTTTGTTGACAACTGACTTGACTGTTTTGACAGTTTTCGAGTTTTTATTGTACTTAAATAATAAGATTACAAGAAAATAATTTTTGGAAGGTGAGCCACGTATGCATGACGTGCTTGCTCATTAAGGCTACTACATTTGTCAAGATGCTAGTCGATGAATACGTGGAAGAGTCCAAAGCCAACACGACAAAGTCCGCATCTCACAGCCATGCTCAAAGTTCACGTGATATGGAAGGCTTGTTGAATTTTCCACTAGTTTTTTATCCGCCGTAATTTTATTCCGACGAACACTTCAGAGGATCCTTTTTTGTTTTTGTTGTTATAACACGTCATGGGCTAACCGCTTGGGAGTGGGCGTAGTAGCAGCGCTCACTGAAGCTCATCATGGAACCGATCTGTTTTGGCGAGTCCAGTTTTCGGCTGGCGCATGGATCGCTCTTGTTGAAGCAGTTGTTATGGGTTGGTGCGACATTCGTAGATTGATGGGAGCGCGCTACTTCTAGCTACCATTGAAGCTTTATGCTTCTATAACTGAGATAGCCGAGTATTAAAGAGAATAACCTGCTTATGAATACCGTGCTAATATTATACTTCAGTCTCTGAATTCAGCATATTTTCCAAAAAGTGGCTGGTTCCAGGCACGGGATCAGAAGCGGCAGAAAGAAAAGGTGAAAGGAAGGCAGGTTCGGGTAAGAACAACAACCCACACTACTTTTCCAGACGTAGATCATCCGGTAAGTTTTTTTTTCATTTCAGTCTTATCTGATTTCAGAGAATCTTTTCGAGTTGCGTCATAACATGCAAAGTATTTTCAGTTGGCATGGATGTTGCGGGCTCCAGTGCAATGGATGACGTAGCGAGTGCTGAGGAGCCTGAGAGCTCAGCAGAGGAGATCAGTCCCGAGGGTGGATATGACAGCAGTTGTAGGTTCTTACAATTTCTGTCGCGGAAAATGATCTATTCGAACTTGTTCCAGCTGATCCGAGCGGTGAATTTGGTGAGGAGAGCAGAATCAGAGACACGTCGATTCGGCGATCGACAAGTCTCACGGACAGTTTCATCGATTCAATTCCTGTAATACGAGGAGCAGTCTTACAACAACTACCCACTATGGTTGATTCTGCTTGATCTTGCCTTTTAGCGCTGACTCCATATTCTAAAAGGAAGTGTTTTGAGTCAAGTTTTCCCACTATTTCATTTTGAACACTTTTGCAATAGCTTCTCTTTTTTTTTCTTTATTTACTTGCTCATAGTTATGTGCTGCGGTTTTCCATGCGTAGCTTTGTCGAGTTCTGGGGAATAATTGGCGAATTGTTGTGAGATGTAGTAGTGATGAATTTTATGTGGTGATATCGTTAGGTATGATTAACAGCAGTACTGCTACTCTTTTGACAGGGCGAAAAGTCACTAACTGAGAGCACCAATTCACGCCTACGCGGACATATGCATGCATCCCGTCTATCTCTGGAGGGGGACGTAGCGCGGGTGAGAATTCATTTTATCATTGGTCGAGGTCACGAATTGTTTTCTAAGTGCTCATTAAGAAGCGTCATTGGCCGGAAATAGTGTTTCGATAGGAATGCATCCTGTAAAGGATTTGGTACTGTGTATTTTATCCCCTGTCGTTGTTTGTCGTCCTCACGTTCATCTAGTGCCCACTGTGCAATTTATTACTGAACTTCCTGAACGGGCTCCAGCGATGCCTTGTTCTTCTCTGTCGCTGTCGAGTGAGATGATTTCCTCTCTCGAACGACACAAAGCGTAGCATGTCATTCTACAGCATCAAGCCTGTGGTAACGTTATGGTTGAGGGAGGATCGCTAAATGCATCATCTATAATTTTTCACCATCGATGGCTCAAAAGCATTCCGCGACTGCCTTGAATTGATTAGAGCGCTGAATTATGAAATTAGAGCTGCTAAAGAGTACACCGACAAAGAAAATCCGAAAGAAGCCCCCGATAATGGCAAAAATAAGGCCTCTGCATCTGGCATTGTACGAGATTACCGCGTGAAGTGAGCCTATGAGTCAGTTCCCGTTGGATGGTATAATAAGGAACCCTAGGATTCACTTATTTACCCATGCAAACGTTTCCTTAGGAGAGACTCGAGCTGGCTCATTGCCGTGCCGTGACGCCACAAAAGTGCAGCCTGGACAGTTGCCTGCAGGTCCATCTGCCCCGAGAAGCTGAGCTGATTATCGCGTCACGTTCCTTTAAGGAGTTCTTCCTTCATTTTGCAGTTGTGTGTATGTAGAAAGTGCAAAGCGTCGGTCTTATGTTCTTCCTGCCTGCGCAGATTTCAGGTCTGTTATCCATGCGTAAAAGCAGGATTGATATAATTAAGAACATTTGCGCAAACCCAGATGTGCTTGATCTTCACAACTAATCTCTCGATGGTCCTGAATGCCTTCATATCGTGTCCTTCCACCTGGGGCACAGAGCTGGGCTCTGACTGATATGATTTTCGCGCACCACTGATGGAGAAGGACCTCGATCACCGGCGCACTGCAATGATTTGCGGCGAGTCTATTGGCGTGAGGCCAGGTCGTGGATGTGGGCTAATGGCGTTCGGTAGTCTCCATGTGCAACCACCGAGATTACGGGCAAGTGGATTCAGGGATTTGATTGCCAGCTCTTGCTGATGAGCCTAGTGTTTGCTGCTTCTTGGCTTGCGTGGCACATTCTACGTGCTTGCGATCTTATCCTTATCGTTGGCTTAACAAGCTTTCACATAGGTGGCTCAAAAGTACATGATAAGCTAAGAGAGGTCGCTTAACAATCCTATTACAACCGTCCAGCAGTAGATCGTTTTCCTGCGAGCGCATCAGAGCCTCACAAGCTACTAGTTATTGCTCCATTTGACGAAGGCAGTGACTGGGTCAAATTTTTTGGTTGAACCCGCCATCGGTGCGGTCAACCATAAGATTCATGTTTCGGGGAGGACCAGGTGCATTCTAGAAATATCACCTCATATGCAACTCATTACCACTGCATCTTGCTTCCTCAAAATTCTAGGGCATATCAGAATGTGAAATCGGCGAGAATAAGTTCCATGATATGCCATATTGGTTTCAATAATAATAATTTGAATGTTTCATTTTTTTGTTGAGAACATGCTGAAGAGATGAGGAAGAGTGGTGAGTGCACAAGTGAGTCTTGAGCGGCGCTTCCCTCCGTGTGGCAAAAATCAGTTTTCAGTTGAACGTGGGTGTGAATCATTTGTCAATCTCTGAGAATTTTGAACGCTCCGAGTGTAGACCCTCATGTGCATCTTCGCTAGCCTCTGCCTCGTAAGCAATTTGAATCTATACTGCTTTAAGCCATACCGTATATGCTGACATATACTTGTACCCGTAGGCGAATTGAAAATTAATTGTGCTGTTTATTTTGATGTACAACGTGCAAACTACCACCGGGTAAAAATTAGCAAAAAGGTAGTTGTCTCATTTGATTAATGCGCTTCTATGTTGGCTTAACTCAACCCCGATATCTGTCTGTCATTTCTTAATTATGTGCAAAAATTCCTTACTTTCCACAGTTCAGTCGTAACAACTTCTTCTGACTTTATTTTGCCATTCATATGTGAAAAAAACAGATCGGTGTTTACTTTGAAAGAAGCATTATACTTGTTTCGTACTTTCTGCGATTTTTCATGATACTTCAAGTGTGTCTGTCTTAACTCCTGCATTTTATACGCAGTTGTGCGTTTATTTGTTTGTGGTGCAGTTTTTCATTTCTCGTACATCCTTGCTAATCCCGTATCTTATCTCGTACTTTACATAGATATTTTGGAATTTTACGAATAAATGACATATCTCTATAACAACTTCAGTCAACATTAAGTCTCCTTATATATTCTACGCTTTCTAGGAGACGAGCACTATCTTGATTTTGGCGTTTCGACCACACTCCCACCCTGCGAAAAGCGTGGCCGAAAGTAATTTACAGTGATAGCTCCCACAACATAGCCACTGTGAAGTTACCTTTGACGCGTAGAAAAAACAGTTTGAGATTAGAAACGAAGTGAAGGCAGAAATTCGTTCTAGATTTGAAAGTGTTGGCAATGCCTCTTATCGTTAGGACTCACTTTCTCCGTTTTTTTATAACGTGCTTAAGAGGGATATTCCGATGCCCTTGCTGTTAATTATCTACTAATATCTATGACAGATGGCTCTCTGTGTGTAACCATGGCATTTGGACTTCCGATGCAATGTCGTCTCCTTTCATTTGATTTTCATAGTGCACTCAATTCTGCCTAGAGCGCCTAGAATTTTTCCCTATATCCTGCTGAAGATGAATTCGATGAGAAATTCGGAATCAAGTGTGAAACGACAAAAGAAAGTAACAATATGTTCAGTTTTATGATTTCAATAAAGAAAAAAGCTCGGTGAAAGCAGGTATATTTGCCGGAATCCAGTCCAGTTATTGTTGAGATTCCTTTGGAATGTCGAAGAACTCAATTTCTACATATAATCCTACACTCGACTCCTCAACGGAAGTTTTGTTGAAAAGCTTAAGGGCTAGTGGTTGAAGGCGCCGCATTCGTTTGCAATGTCTAGAGATCAAATTCCGCTCCTAATATCCTGATCTCGAACATGAGCTGGGCAATCATAGCATGGTTCTCGGAGAACAGTTGTGGAGGTGGGCGGGAATTTACCAATGCTATCTTTTCTCTCTTCGTGCTTTTTGCCAAAATAAGCGCCAGAAATCTAGCATTCCTCACCTAGTGATGTTTAGTGAGGCAAGAGGCAGATTGTATCCGGTCCCAATGAATATAATTTTCCATTTCGGAAAGGACACCTTTCATCTTTGCTATAGATTAGTACATTCATCATTCATTCAGACTCACAGGCACTTTCAAATTTTTTTTTTCAAAACCACCTTATTACAAAATCGAAACCATCTTGTTCAGCGTAGACGGCGGGCAGAACATGACAGTAAGTGACATAGGAGCTCTAAAAATGGCGTGCTCTCATGTTTTTTATCGTCTTTTTTCGCCATAACTCTATTTACTGTCCAATCGAAGACATTCACATATATATATAGATATTTATAAATGAAATCCGCTCGTCGAGCTCTAAAAGATGGTGTACATGTTTTCTTCGATCCGGTAGTAAGCCATCATGACAATTTCGTTAATGTACGAGCTCGCGATGAATTATTTACACTCCTAGTCTGGGCTCACAGATATATAGGAATTCTGGAGTCGCCATCACTCTTTCTAGGGGTGGCCCAAAGAGCACCTCGGTGTATACTCTGCTGAAAAACTGTCTCCAGTTCACTTTCAGATGCCGATTCTCAGATAAAATGTTCACCACTCGACTATCCAGGGAAAATGCCAACGAATTATGTATAAAATATTTTCTCATTTCAGCTCTTTTGTCGTCAATCAACGTCCCAAGCTCTTTTTGACAGCGTGCCATTCACGTGCGCAGCCGTGGAAAATCACAGTCTGTCGTGCCATCGATCGTGACCGCCTTGTTGTGGCCACGACAAAGAAGAGGGCTGAAAAGGAGGAAAAGGATAAAATTAACACTGCAGAGAGTTGTCTCCATCATTCGATAGCATTTTCCTGGGGAATCGGTTAGTTTCGGACGGGATACATTTCATCCATTAATCCACGTCTGAAAGTGAACGATACAGCTGTTCTTCTAGCGGGGCGTACAGGGAAGCGAATTTTCGCGCGGCCCGGTTTTCTTTGCGTGTGGTTGCTCTCCCTTTAAAGTTTTATGTTATCTCCTAATTAGGATTCTTTTATGTAATGAGATCGTTTCTTCTACTTTTTATGTCACTATGAACAGCTATTTCTTAAAGGACCTCCATGGAAACAGTCCCTTGCGTCCCGAGCGGAATTCAAACTGGCCGCGGCAAATTGTGCTGACGGCGCCGCGAGTGCGACGTCACAAAGCGAAAATTCGGCACAAGTGTTCACACCCCCGTTTCGGCATGCATGCGGAAATGTTGGTGAATGTGGCTACCTGTTGAGTATTCTCTGCGCGGGGCAACGTTGTTGACTTAACCCCGCTTGAGTAACAGGATACACCTGTCGCCTCACTCCATGCGCTTACTTTGCTTTTAATACAAGCGCATTTGATTCTGTAAACTCTCAATCGAATCCGGCAACTGCTCCGTGGTGTCAGAAACGCGTGTCAGTTTTCAAGGTACGATCTTCCTTACTTATGTGTAAGGAATTCTTGACACATCAGCAATTTCAGGCAATTTAATCGATGTTCGATTACGAGAGTAGAGGTGCTAAGCAGTCCCGAAGGGGGAAGGCTGAAAATGAAAAAAAAAACTCAAAACCCCGAAAAGTATTAGGTCGGTCAAAAAGTATCCGCAGTTTTGCTTTGCTTAAATTTGACGGATCGTAATTCCGCTCAAATACAACTGATTGAAGTGAAACAAAAACCGTGAGATTAAGCACGCATCTCTCTACAATTGCAGTGCAGATGCTACTTTTCTAACACGAAATTTTCTCTCCTCAAAATCTGAGAACTTGAAAGGCGATTTCCACAACTCACTCTTCTTGGAACAATATCTCCTCCGAGAGATCTTCAGAGTGCCAAGAAGTAATGTTGTGTATTGGACACATCCTAGATTTTCAAGGAATAAAGCAGAAATTTCTCACCCTGTTTTGTGCATCCGATAATATTTTTGCATAGCTCATCTTCGGATGCGGTGGTTCTGGCATCATCGCGGGAAGCGCCGTGACTTAACCTGTTCAACAGAGAGAAGCGTATTCCAGTCATACTTGGTCGCTTTTATATTGAATGGTTGCATTGATATGTAAAGGCTCGCTTGCAGGATTCTGGAAGTCTGTGCTCACGATAGGCCATGAAAATGTGACCAAAGTATGCAACATTTTGGACCGTTGCCTCTTGAGACGCAAACTTGCAAGCCCATCTTTCTGTTATTCACGCGTGGCAACATCCCTCTCAGAACTAGTGGTTATATCTCTAGTTAACTGCGCCGTATTTCCTAGAAGCTCTGAGGCACTTGCGCCATCTCCCAAAAATCGTACTTTTCTATGGCTTGGAGGAACGGTTGGAATAACGCGTCTTCTGAAAATCGACTTTGGGCCTCACATGTGGATGGACGAGTCTTTCCTATACAAGGTAATCCCACACAAATTGAAATGGTCACGAATTGTGGTGCTAAAGAGCGAGGCGAAATGGTCGATGTGAGAATTCCAAGGATAGGACAGTTGTCCGACCTAATAAAACCTCTTTTTTATAGCTGTCCACATCGAGCCCCTCTGAGTCTTTTGAGCCTTCTGTGTCACTGGATGGGATTGGACAAAGGTCGATCCTCCATCCACAGCTACTCCAGCTGCACCCACAGTGCGAGGAAGCTATACTCGCGCCTTTGAAGCGGAATGCGCCTGAGATGGTCTATTTGCTACTCGTGCGTTCTTTTATTGAGAACACTTTCCGGATTCTAATGATAACTCCGATCAGATTTCTCGGTGCTCCCAAGGATAAGAACATGCTCTTAGAGCTTTCTTGTTCACTTTTAGATACAATAGCGTGCCGCAAAACTTCATACTTTCCGCCATCTCCTTTCTAATCCCCGTTTTCGATGAGACCAGCGCAACGTTAGTGAGTTGTACTTCTGCTCTTAATGCATTTAAAGGCACACCTCGAGAAATCACCTACGCAACTGCAAACTTGGACGCCAGCCAAGCCATCGATTCGCTTAATTTTTTCCCGAACAACGGGATTCCATCTATCTCCCACTTGCCTATCTGGGTCAGAAGAGGTCGTTCGAGTCTACGTTTGTACTTACAAAAAGTGAAAATGTCCAGTGGCGGAGCTTTTCAAGCTATTCACCCTGTTTTAACGCGAAGAATTCAACTGATAAAACGAACAGAACCTTGGAAACAGGGTCGTAGTGCGGCAATATTGCGGGGCACTGCTTTCCCTTCGTGTCTGGTGTACCTTCCTTCAGAACGATCATTGTTTAGGGCTCTTGGAAACCTTGATACACATACGCCTCCGTTAATTGCCCAGGCGTCACTGACTTCTTCTCTCGACACGATGTCAAAGATCTTTCGAAGTTCTCCATCATAAGACACACGACGACATCGCACACTCTTATGCTTTGGTGAGCATCAAAATCGTGTGGATTTGCTCGACTGTGCTTAATTTCCAGCCGCACAGCTGTCACTCATCTAATCTTCTGCCAATCGTAATGAATATGAATTGCGTGGAAAGTATGTAGATCGCTGTCAGTAGGCGACGGCACTGTAGCTATCATTGAGCAGATTTTAAGGTAAGTAAATGAATAGATTTATCAATATTGAACGCTCCTATAGATATGATCGTAGGTGCTGTACTGAGTAGGGAGGGGACAAATTGTTGGATGTGGAGCAGCAGCGTGCTTTTACCTGACTGTCGTGTCCATAGCGTGCCTTAAAGGAACCGGAAGGGGACCGAGACAAGAGGAAGATGCAAAGAAATAAGCATTTGGTAACGAACTTCGAAGGTCAGAAATGATAATCGGTGAAACAACCCTTATACAAAAGCGTGACGCTGCGGTGTGTATTCGCATCCCATTCGCATCAACACACTGACTTTCAGACTTGACCGCTGTAGGAGTTGGCCCGCGGCCCATCTCCTACAGCGGACAACTCGGAAAGTCAGTGTGTTGATGCGAATGGGATGCGAATACACACCGCAGCGTCGCGCTTTTGAGTCCGGGTTTTTTCGCCTATTATCGCTTCCAACCTTGAGGCATCTTTACAAAATGCTCATTTCTTTGCATCTTCCTCTTGTTTTGGACCCCCTTCCGGTTCCTTTAAATATCGACCCTAGGTGTGTGGTAGAACGATCACGCACTTATGGTCCTGCAGAGCTAATTGTACTATTCCACGCTCATGTGAAGGCCTGTTTCTTTACTACCATAAACAAGTTGTCCCCCGCCTCCTCCCACCACTACCTCGTAAGGTAGCGCCCTATTGATGATTTTCCACTGTTTAAGTGAGTGCTCTGCATTTAGTAGGAAGAAGGTGAAAGGTAAAATTTTTTTTGTCGATGGGTGCCTGGCAAAAAATTCTGGTCTGTACGGGTACATTCGTGCTTCACCCTTCTTCAGCGAAGTAAGGAATTCAGAAGGTGGAGTTAACGGAACAACGTGGTCCATTCTGGTTCTCCCTAAGGTTGCGTTCATACCAAGTCGAATGAGAGTTTTGGCGCATCGGCGCATCGGCGCATCCGCGATTTGAGAGAATTGGCATGCCACGTCACCCTTTTGAACTCGGCGCGTGCCAACGTGCGGTTGATCTCTTTTTCTCCTCTTTCCATTTCTTGATCTTCTTCTGTTATGGCAAATATCCAAAATCGCGGATGCGCCAATACTCTCATTTTCTGATCGATACGTATCTCATGCGTGACGCGAATGCGCCAAAACTCTCATTCAATTTGGTATGAACGCAGCCTAACATAAAACACGTGAAAGTGAAAGTTGGATGATCTATTCTTTGCTGTCCGCGAATAGCCTTGCGGTGTTCTGTTTGGACGTCAAGCTCCTGTCATTCGGTCTTCCCGTTTATGGATATTATTCTAGTCTATTGGTACTGCACTGGCTACTGGGTTCTTTCTCGCCATAAATCGATCAATTACTGACTTTCCACCAAAGTTGTACACACCTGTCTGAAATCACCTCGACGAGCTCTACAGGATAGTGCTACATCTTTTTGATCTTCTTCAACTCTATAGATAGCCATTTTTTCACATTCAGAAAAGTTTAAAACATTCCTTCGAAATCGCTAAAAATAAGCTGGCGACAAAATTGCTCAACAGTCCTAATCTATGCTCACAACTGTGCGGAGATTTGGAAGCCTCCTTTATATCAGGTGGCCCCTTCTCTTTGTGGTGGCCGTGCATAGCACGTCCGTGTCTACTCAATTAAAACTGCTTTATAATTCATTTTCAGATACAGATTCCTGGATGAAATGTACAGTATCCGATTCCCCAGGAAAAATGCTATCGAACGATGTAGAAAACTCTTTGCGGTGTTAATTTTATACTTTTTCTCTTTTGCAGCCCTTTTCTTTGTTGTGCCCACGGCAAGGCGATCACGATCGATGCCGGTCGATTGTACTTTCCCACGGCTGCGCACGTGAATGGCACGCCGCCAAAAAGAGCTTAAGACGTATATGGACGACAAGGAAAGAGCTGAAAGCAAAAAAAAAAAAAACAACTCGACACCACATATGTTTTACTAATTATTAGATAGTATTTTTTCTGGAAGTCGAGTGGTGTACATTTCATCCGAGAATCTGCATCGTAAAGCGAACCAGAAAGCAATTTTTTGCGAAGAATACACCGAGGTGCTCTAGGGCCACCCAAGGAAGAAGAGCTCATCAGAAAAGACGGCGACTCCAAAACTCATACGCAACTGTACCGAGACTAGAGCTGTTGTAAACATTTATCGTCTTCTTATCAAATTTCGAAGAAATTTGTCCTCAAACCTCAGTATGAGAGAAAATGACTAACTACCGACTTGAAGAAAACTAAAAACCTGTAGCACAATCTGTGGGCTCGACGAAGTAATTGGAAATATATACAACTTATCACAAAAGCAAAAATTGATCTATTTACGGGATCATTTACGGTGAAAAAACGAGCAAGAACTCAAATCAACCGTTATCTGCTTTTCCATAGGAACTCCCAGAGATTCTCAATCTGGACACAGAGCTCACG
The DNA here is from genome assembly GCA_963978905.1 of Trichostrongylus colubriformis. Lineage (NCBI taxonomy): Eukaryota > Metazoa > Nematoda > Chromadorea > Rhabditida > Trichostrongylidae > Trichostrongylus > Trichostrongylus colubriformis. The sequence continues at coordinate 26,464,931 of OZ022260.1, forward strand.
TTGGGATGTTTTGCCTTTGCGCTCATAGTCCCCATGTCATGCCACACAGTCTTCCACCCTCCTCCATTCACTAAACTGTTGCCTTATTTGGAAGTTCTTTTGTGAGTTTCTGCAACCAATCTTTTCTTGACGTATCAGGGATTGATACGAATTCGACTCGCTGTGTGTGGGGATGGGGTCCAGTCAAGTGATCTTGTGATCGCCAAAGGTGGCAGGCTTGTGTGTGCACCCTTGTAAGCGTGTTCTATAAACACATCAGGTACCGTCAAGAATGACCTCTGGGAGTGATGAAGCACTCCGCCACAGCTGACGAGTTGAAAGTTACTATTCCTCATTAAAAATACATAAATAGGCATATTGGACGTGGTAAATGTGGGAAGCACTTTTCGTTTCTACGTATGCATAAGTTGGCGAAATGCTTCGAAGCTGCGCGGAAATCTGAAAGCATTTTAGAATGCCATGCAATTTCAATGACGCATATTTGATTTCAAAATGCAGAAAATTCAAAACGTTTTACGACCATGAATCACACCCCTTAGAAGTTTTCGATCAAAAGTATCGAAGTTGTCGATGGCCTACTCAGGTCGTGAGCATTCTGCCATTCTCCATCAATTAGTCTGCTAGAATGCTTGAAATGGTTTAAATGCACACCTCGCGAAAAATTATGAGAGCTATCGCGTGTGTTACAGAATGTAGAGGCCCTAGTTTACCCACTAGTTAAGAAAAATGAATCGAATGCTTCAAAACCACCGAACATAAAGCTCCCTGCCCTCTGTCCTCGTACGAGTATTGGAGATTATAGAAGAGCTTTTCCTAGAAGAAGAAGATTATATAAGATTTTCTAGGATTAAAGAAGAAGAAGAGGAGATATCGCGCAAAATGCTACGATATCACCTGTTCTTCCCTGTTGAAGCTGCCTTCACTACTGAAATCGCCGCCTTATCTTGTCTTATCGCAAGTTTCCTTCTCCACGTAAGAGCCACGTTGGAAATTTGTTCGTCTAACGATGAGGTCAGGTGTGATGCGGCTCTGAGGGCGCGGCTTGGCTCGGGTAGAGCGCGCCTATCGCCGCGAGGATGCACGATCAAGTCGCAACAAGGGTGCAGTATGAGCACCTATCTAAGGACCTACTTGCCCCAAGAAGGTAAGCCACTTATGTGATTATCGCGTGGTGTGCCTTTAACCCTGTGTGAAGAGCTTCTGCTCTGCATGGTTACAGAAGTTCTTCCACCGCTGGTGATGCCGGAATCCTTCCAACGGCTGGAGATACCGGACCTTGGTAGCCAACAATATCCCAAACCCTTTATAATACTATTTCTATATGCTTGGCAATCCGTCTTATCTGGTCCACCAAGAGTTAAGCATGTGTTGAGGCATCCCCGAGGTCGGGTCGTATTTTAATTTAGAAAAAAGGGTCTTTTTTCAGAAATCCCCCTCAAAGTTTCCAACAAGCCTCTGCTTTCGTAATCTCTAAAAAAGCTTTCGACCGATAGATAATTATGCTTTATATTGACCAGTAGTATTATACCACAGTTATCGATCGAAGAATTTCTTTTTTTATTTTCAGAGGCAGCTTTACGGTTTATCAGCAGCATCACCCATGGGAGTCGTGGAAGGAGGGATCGTATTTCCCAAAAAAAATTCAACGCAATTCTTGACGGTGCCTTTCTCTTTCTGACTTCCATTACGGCACTCACGGCGACGGTTATCGATCGACACTTCAATGAAAGGGGCCTTCCCTTCACATCCACGATCTGTATATCAAATTCTTACATAGTCATCAGATTATAAGATTCTCTTTGGAGGACAAAGGCATTGATTTTAATGAGCATCGGTGAGAGGGGTAACTAAGTTCTGACCGATTGCCGCGACAATTACGGGCAAAAGTTCAATACGTGTGGAGTCCCAGAATGATTGATCGATGTTGGTTTTATCCGTTTCAATCGATTCTGGTACCTCATCTACCTGTGCCTTTGACTATACCGCTGTGTTGGGCAGTGTGAGAAGAAACAGCTGGACGGAACGAATTTATTTGACGACGAGAATGTGAATGACTTGGTGTAAATATACGTGTACGTGCATTGGATGTCTGTTAGCGCATCGTCTTTGCTTATGTTAGTAAATGGTAATACTGCTCCGATAAAAAAAAAACTTCAAAAATTAGATCATCAATCATTCCCAGGGACTTCATATACATATACAAGTGCACACGTTGTATGTTACTCTGTTTCCTTTAGGGGAGAGTAGTTATAAGTGTAAATATGGTGATACCTATAGAAATATACGATGTTCTCAGTGTAATAATAAATTCCAGTATATGGATGGAGAGAAGAATAGCCCAGCGCTATGAAGCATGCGACCACCACCGCTCTGGTGAGTGCGCATATTAGGAGGCATGGATTTGGCGTTTTCATGAATAGTTGTATCTGATGGGGACGGGGGTTACCGATATCTGAGGGTTGGTTGGCAACTTGTTACCAGTTCAGGCTGAGATCTCGTGATAAGCGAACAAAGACAGAGAACACAATAGAATAACTAATAGAGTGAGTGAAAATGGGAGAGAATACGATGAATGGGAGGTTGAATTTCTATGGTCCTGCAACGAAGAGCAACTACCCCCTCTGGCTGACCACAGACAAGCAGTACAGATGGCGAGTTTACTCACTCTCAGATACAGCTCCCCATGGAGAAAATCGCCGCCGGACGACGACGTTCAAGGGAACACCGACGATGACGGACACGAGGAGACACAATCGATAGACGAGTGGATGAGGCGCAGAAGTAGAGGAGGCTTCAATCGAGAAACAAACCATTTTCAGTGCATAATGAAAATTTGAAACAACAACAAAACACTTATCATGAGATGACGAAGACCATATAAGTAATATAACCATATAAAATGTATACAATACTTCTTATTAAACTTTTAAAATATTCTATAACAACCATATAATGACAATGGACAAGTAATAATACACAAATTAAAATAATACTCAGTTTATATGAGAAGGCGATTATAGCTCCCGAATATAAAGCGATGTGTGAGTCTCTGTGTGTAGATGGAGGGGTAGATGAGTACGGTAAATAAAATATGTAGCGAAGAGAAGACGATGACTTGGTATGTGCGGTGACTTTCAATCGGAAGATCACTCTGAAAACAAACATCGAATTAAATACATTGCTGTCTTCCAAAGTACACTACGAAATAACGAAGTAGTACGAAACAAACAACACCACACAACATCTGCAAATATGGGGCTTCAAAAAAGGTGCCGTGTAGCCACATGTGGCAAGTGACATCATAGGTGGGAGCTAAGGGTACCGTACTAGTTGGGTTTTGAAGCGATTACGCCCAAAGGATGGCGCAGGATTGCCTTAGGACCCATCTAATACGACGCCCGTAGTTCGCACCCATCGCGCCGCACGTCAGATGCTTTTAATCGAGTTTCCTGTCCTAATGGTACACGACTGTCTCGATCCGATAGGTGGCTATGCACCGAAATAGTTAAAAGAAAATGCATCGAATTTGGTTTTGACTTTCCCGAAGATTTTCTCTTTTTTCGAAGGTGTAGGCATTTCATCCCTCAGAACCACGAATAGAGGTCGAAAGCATTGCGCGCGCATTAGGAAGTTGATAAATGCCGGTAACTTCTGCATCTTCAGTGACCACATTTGCTGAAATACCAGCTCCCCCCGCTGACTCATAATCTATCCGTTTCTGATGCTCTGTGAAAAATTGAACCGATCCTAATTTGTATGCGAGGGACGCAAATCTAATCAGAGCTAATGAGCGCTCGACCCCTCGGGCTACTCCCGTTACATTAGAAGCGTTAAATAATTCAACGCGCACATTAGCATCGTCATTGCATAACAAATTAATTGAATAACCTTAAAACCTTAAATAATTAGGTGAACTGTCCCTGATATAACATCATACTCCGTTTGCAGTGTAGCAGGCGTTTCTCGTCCTCATTTCACAATAGCCAGCACACGACAGCCAGCGGAGGTAACAGACAGTTGCGGCAGCTCTCGGGAAATGACAATACGCTTATCATCAGAGCGCGACATCCAATTTCTCAAGCAGCAGCTCATTCTTAATACGACGTATTGTGCATTCGTAATTGGGCAGCCCCATCACCGAACGCGACGGGCCGACTGACCCGCCGCCAGCCTTCTGCCCAGCCGGCTGCTATTGCTGCTGCTAATCCGGACAACCCTGGAACTCAATTATATTTTCACGCGCTCACCAAGAATGTCACCAGTTCTCCCCCAATGTCCAGGTAAACAAGCGCAAACTGCACAATATCTTTCAGTGTGGAGCTCTCACAACACAAGGGTAGGACTAGCTATGAAAGCTGTTGCACTCACACACATACGGCGTCCCACCTCACATATATTTGAAATGATCAGGCGCAGGAGGGATTACTAAAGTTCATGAGAATCCCTGCAACATGCAAGCAGGCAGCCGCCTCATTCATGAGTGCACTTCGATTCCGTTTTCTGTTCTTCTCAGGCCCTTCATGTGTGTGTATACGCGTGGGGATCGCAACTCAGCGAAAAGTACAGTAGCGGACATATCAGCAAAGCGCATCCCACTCCTGCTGGCTGCACTTTACGAGTCATCCTATCGCCGCTTTCTCCCGACACTTGGCATACCCCGACATTTTGATTGTATAGCGGCAAAAGTTCACACAAAATGATAGCAACCAGTTGGCAAATATCGGAAAAAAATAATCAAATCCCTCTTCCATATCACTAGTACTGCAAACTGCTCCATCCCAAAATATCCAACCTCTCATGGTATTACCAGGCATCAACCGCTCTACTGACAAAATCAGTGATTCACGACACAGCTTGTCCGAACTGCTAGGCTGTTCCTGCTGTCAAAGGACACATCAATTTTCTGTTGTAGTGCAAGTGAACCTGCTCCGAATACATTTGAGTTTTTCTGACGTGTACAGGCCATACATTACATCACGACATCACCACCACAACCACCAGCACAGTGCAAGTGAACACAGTACCTCAGATTTATAATAACATGAATGCAGATCAAGGGGAAATTTACAAAATTAATATAGTAAAAAAGGATGATCATGATACATTGTTAGGGGTGGGGCGGGCTGGATTTCACTGCTACAATGTGCGATTAAGATTATAATATACAAAATATGCAAATGCATTGATAGAGTCACACTATAATATATCTGAATAAAGCAATCCGAGAATCTTCAACAATAATAGAAATGTGATTATAAAAAATTCTGGTGATCGATTTGTTTTTTGGGAGTTCATCGGCAGTTTAGAAAGAAACAATAAAGTTCAGGAAAGTCTAAGAATGAAGGATGATGTAACGTACGCTCAGCGCACGCAATAGACTCTCAGAAATCAAAAAAAGATAAACTCTGATAATGGAATGATAGCACAGTTCACACGTGTCGCGAATAAAACGCTCCGTCTACATACAGCTCTGGTTAACTTTTCTTAAGTAATCTGGGTATATATGTGTAGATATGAGGCGTCAAATAATCAGCACATATTTATATAAATAATAGGCAATAATCAATTAGTTAGAAAAAGAAGGGCGGGCTGACCGCTACACGTAAATATATTAGTTAGGTGATAATGCTAGTAGTACCCTCTATGTACTCGTGATGTAAAAAATGGAGGTGAAATAGAAATGTAGGCAGCGAACAAAATACATAAGCATTCACAACGACATTACAACACCGTGGCCTACCGAACTCGGACCTCCACTGGAGAGTAGTTAGGAGCTGCAATCTGTGCCCATTACACGGTGAGCATGGCCACACCTTTCGCTTCTGGTTCACGAGGTGCGTCGATGTCCGCCCAAATCGATGACATCAAATTGTAAGCGGTTGATGAAATGCTGCAAGTACATCGATGATTGAGTGATGCATGAATATGCATAGCATTTGCGTCGGGTGGTGACATTCGAGAGCTTCAGAATAACCTACTTAGGAGGCGAGTCGCCGAGACCCTCATCACGCTGGTTCGAAGGAATTTGTTGACCGCAAGACATCGAGCCGAAGCCGGAAGACCAAAGTGACGCTCCTGACAGAACGGATGAGCGATTAGAGAACAGATCTAAAACGTTAATTATATCGCACGATTTTTTTCCATAAAAGGCGCTGTTCAAAAAGTTGTAACATTTGTTGAAGTAATTCAACTCAGACGATTAGGAACTCACCAGGCGTTTCATTCAATCCGAGTCCCGCATAAATGTTATTAGACCACGGTTGGAAAGCATTCGATGTCGTACTGGAAGACGACGAACCGAAAAACGATGGAGAAACCGCTGGCGGAGAGCCTCCAGCAGAATACGAAGACTGTTTCGTAGTTTGTGGATAGCTTCTCAACTGAAAACAGTCACACACTGAAAATGCGCGCGAAAAATCATTGAATAATCACACTGACCAATCCAGATAGTCCATTAGTATATCCATTTCTGTCCAGTGGTCGCGGATACTCTGGATAGTTCTCATTGCCAGGGGCACGACGAACCATCGGCTGTGCCAAACTTCCGTAGGCTGATCGTGCCGCTGCCGAAGCGGATGCGGCCAGTGTGAGGTTATTCTGCTGAAAAATCAATAACGGAATTCTTTGAAACTTCAGATATGCCAGTTATCCCACCTGCAGGTTCGAGTATTGAGTGATAGAAGCCTCCGGATCGGTCATAGGCATATTTCCAGTACGCTGATAAATGTGTTGTTCTATCTCTTTACGGGCTGCCTCCACGTTCTGTGGCAATCCAGTCACCTATAATAACGTGCAACTATTAAAATTAAGGAAGCAATTTTTGCAGCACGTTAGGCTACACTAGAGAAGAAAGACTTCGCACTGCAAACATCACGCCCATAAAATAATAGCGATTATTTCACATTCATTGAGAGCAGGTTACGAGACAACTTAGACTCAAAATAATCGGCCACTTAAAAGCTACATATTTATAAGAGAACTTTATTTATAGCCTTTCATTATGTAGGATACGCAGATGTAATGAATATCCCGTTGGCAATCTAATGGACATGACACATTGGTGGACGAGGAGAATGTGGTCGAGAGCGTAATGACATGCTGTGATTATCGCGGAAAGTAATTAGCACCCCTGCCACAAGAGTTACTCTAGCCGATGTCACAGATTAAAGATAGCGCGATGTGTTCACCATCTTTGTATAGCAGTAAAGGTCACGAACACCTCTCTCCGTAACGAATAAGTTGGGACGAATAACAGACAACGATACGAACGTGAATAAGGGGTGGTGCTCTAGTTTACCTCGAAGATTGGTTCTCTTTCACGGCTCGGAGTGATGATATATGTGTGCGTATCTTGTTGAATCCTTTTGATCGTCGCTCCCTTCGGTCCAACGACCAGTCCTACCACCCGAAGTGGAACCCGAACATACAAAGTGACATGACCGGGTGCCGGTGCTCCTCCTGTAACATTTCTGTTTGTATGATAAGCATATTAGCAAAACAAAATGTCATGACGGCACATCAATAGCATTAGTTATGACGCACCATGTGAATGACGTCGGCTGGCTCGAATTTGCGTGAAGTGCTCAGCAGCACATTCGATTTCCCTTTTCGCTTCGAGCACGTCTTCCGCTTTTCCAGTCACCACAAAGACTGGGTCTTCGCCACGAATCGGCGTTTTGATGTAGGTGTTAGTCTTTGCCCGAAGAGCTTTGATCTTGCATCCTGAAAGAAGATGGGAGTGAAGCCTTATATCCTACTATAACGGAAACTTGCCGACACCTAGGAAAGCTGGATATTCACATGAGAACTCGATTTACACTGTATCCCAAAAAGAGCAGCATTAGGAGTCCTACATGTTCCACCTTGGCTACGTTTCGCTCAATGAACATTTTCTCGAGCGTTTCAATATGACGACTCGATAAAAGGATGCATCGCCCAGCGCAGACTATTCAGCTTCACAATCGGGCATGATTCAACCGTATCTCAACACATGTAACAACAGCAATGTGCCGTCATGTTCACGTTCACACTACGATGACAACCGGCTTCTCCGGCATCGACAAGCAGGAAATACTTGGTGCCCAGGTACCTGCAGCAGCAGCAGCAACTCATGCATGATTGTCTGGCCGTGTCTCATGCTCAATCGATTTGGTCAACGGCTGGTCACTCTGGGCGTAATCCCTCCCCTTGTCGGCCTCATATACATCGCAAATACTATTTCTCACCATCTGTCCGCGTAAATATTTATTCCTAATGTCATACGAGACATTCGGTCCCGCACGCTCTTTCGATCCCCTTCTCATAAACAGCAAGTTCTTGAAGAGACAACGAACTTGCTGCTCTCGCCACGCATATGCGTCGTGACTTGCGTCCGTTACATCAGACTAAAGCGAACAAAACTTTTCGACTGACGGCACCAAAGATTACAAAACGGGTGATAGCTGGGGATATCCATTATTTGTAAAATCGCTCGCCGTGATTTGGTGTGGAAGCAACGCTTCGATCGCCTTTCCATATAACGCGAACTTTTCAGATAAGGTACAGAGAGGAATTACCTAAAGGGACTATTTGTGAATAACAAGAATTCCGTACCTTAAAACTCTCGGATATCCAACCACTTCATACAAATTAGAAAGGAACCCATACGTGATAATGGGACCACTTCACAGAACCGTCAACATTCACCATTTCACCAAAAAGAAGAACGAAATTCACAGATAAAAAACTACTATGTAGCTAGTTTCGTGAACATTAATGAGGATGCACGGAAGAGGGGGCTTCCGTGGGCGCGGTCTCCAGTTTATCGTTTACACTGTCATATCTGCTCAAATTCCTTTTGTTCTCCCCCCTCTCACGCTCCCACTATACAGTCCCAACACACGCTGCAGCCACAAACAAGGGCGACTGCGGGAACTTCCAGTAACTGCCATGCCTCTCGACAAAATCGCATGTCCTGCCCTTGTACTTTATACGTTATGCTTGTTAAAAACAGCCAGTGCTGAACAGTCGAGACTTCCAGAGATGCCACTAAGTCTTTGACCCCTCTATCAAATTCACTGCCAGAATTGCTATTCCAACATGGTGTTATGGAAGGGAAGTGGAGCGCGCGACGAAATAGTGTGCAGATACGCGCGAACGCCAGAGATGCAGGCGATAGAGACAGGCGGACAGGGACGGAGAGCAACTTGCGGACGACCAAAGCTCGTCAACGCAGCGAATCGAGGTAATTGCCGCTCACAGCACACCATCCCGCGAATACCGTAGCCATACAAAAGTAGATCACATGGTGTTTAAGGGACTTTCGTGGGGAGCGAGCCTCATGGGAAGTTTTATCGAAAAGTCAGGTTTCCCCAGCGATATTGCGGTCGTCATGGGTCGTTGGAGAACGGAACGACGAGCTTTACTGGCCAGTCAACCTCATTTCCCATTCCTCGCCAACAAACGGTAAACATATCACAACAGAAGTGCCCGTGAAACTGTGCTGCTAGTCGGAACGGCGACTGACCAGCCATATCACCACCGTTCAAAGAGAAAATCGATAAGCCACCACCAGAAATAGGCTAATATGGGAAGAAGAAAGCACAAAAAAGGAAGAGACAAGCACGGACAGGAACGTCATTGCAGTAATACGGCGAATTATGCGAAAGCAGAGAGCAAGAAACGAACAAACCTTGTCTGCCGACGATTTCGGCCACATGCTCACTGCTCGGCACTTCAACACTTTCAGAGCAGTTCCTCGAGCCCAGAATTCCTCGAAATGGCGCCATCTCATCGAGATCGTAGGTTGGGGAGGCGGATGCGTCGTCGCCCATCTCATAGAACCATGCCCCTGGTAGTTGGCCTTGGCACCCGGTTGACTCTTCCTTCATTCTGAAACATGTGAACGTACTCTTTAAACAAATAAACATTCTCAAACATATTCAAAACACCACCGTACAAATAAAAGAACACAAGGATTGTCGCGTTTTAGATGTTCAGACCAACATACGGCGGCCGACTGATAACACAGTAGATAGGCGGCGACAAATAAACATATAAAAAATCGCGCAGCGAGCAGCCAATAACAGTGCCAGGAATCGGAGCCCCCGAAAAAGGTGATGAGACGAGTGGATGGGGGAACGAGGACGACGACACGAACGTCAATGCACAGTGCAGTAGGCAGGACTTGGGATCGCGAAAAACTGCAAGATCAGCACAAACAGCGCAGACGCAAGGCGTGCGGCAATCGATAGGAGACCGCCTTACTTGACTCGCTCTCCGCTCTTCAAACTCGCTAGAAAACGCAAAAATAACACACGTTCTGTAGAGAGCGCTGAAACAGCCAGCCGAGAGTTTCTCTGTGAGGCCAACAGAAACACAATCTGAAGAGGAAGAAGAGGATCGCCACTCCGAGCTGCAAGCAATAAGGGAATTGTCATATCGGTTCGAGGTGAGGGGCATTCGAATGGAGCCTGAAGCCGTCAGCCGCCGCCCCGCCAACTGCCGCAGACGGCGCCGCCGCGATCACCAGCGCCGCACACGACTCGTGGTCGCCGGCGATCGCGCGCCAGAAGATCACACGCTTAGATCAGAAGAGGGAACTACGAGGGTACCGCTTTTGGAGAAGGCTAGGGGCACACTGGCAACAGCGATAGCAGCAGGTCGGGCTCCTCGGCACATCGACCTGTCACGCCTGCTACGGCTCAAGCGCAAAGCCCCACGGGAACTCGCGCTAAATCTTGCGCCAAACGAGCCGGCGGTCGAATTAGATAAGCGCCCCCATGCTGCTGTTGCAGCAGCAGGCCTCTGTGGCGCATCACATCATTATTGTGTGAATACTGGGACGAGCTTGTCTGGCCACTTACAAATCCAGTCAACTGATGTAACCTGGAGAAAAGTCACTGTGAGAGCTGTTGGTCGCCTGCAGTCATCGTAATGAATATGATGCAGTTGGCGCATTATCTGCATAATTGGCAGTTGTGCACAGGGGCACAGAAAAAGGGGAGACGGAGGACAAACCAGGGTGAAGTCGGCCAGTACTGCTTTGGAGGAGAGAGCTTGACGGAGAGGGTCAAAAGCTGGGATGGGGTCGGATGTTGTTGATTGCGGAGCTGGCCGTACGTAATTAGAAAGAGGGTAATTGAAACGCGACGCGCGCGGAATACAGCAGCTCAGCACGCTATCTCGAGATTTGCAGCCGATTCGACAGTGGGCTCCTGCTGTGAAGGGAGTGACATCAAGCTGACAGACAACAGTGCGTGTGAGGGAAGTGTGAGCTGAGGGTAGAGCGAACAGCAAAAAAAAATAACTCAACGCGCGGAGTGGGCAGAGCTTTTCGCTCTCCTCCCGAAAAACAATTGCCCCCTGCCAAACTAACACAACGTACATTGCTCCCATCAGCACTGGACATTGGTCACCCTAACACCAAGAAAATGAAACAAGAAGCACGGGGAGATGTAGATGGTACGGAGAGCGAAGAGATGATCTTATGCACACAGTTCCACACTTACGTATACACACGCACTTACACACACGCATCATACCACACAAAGAGAGCTACGCGGCACAAGGTCGTCTGGCACTTTCCGTCTGGACGATTTTCGAATTCATGAAACGTAGAGATGAATCGGAAGAAACACACTCACCCGAGCATCAGTTCAAGCTCCCCGCTAGAGGTGCCGCTATCGGAGGCGCACTTGTGTTGCTCAAACTCTGGAAATAATCTCAATGAATTAATTCCAACCACTAAAATAGGTAAAATTTTACGAAAATGGAAGTGATGGCCCCGTCCTGGGCCGTCAGTTAATTGCCATGCGAGTCCATCGCGCAGCGATACTTTGGAACTCGCGGCCTAAATGCGGATGGATCGTCCTCGAATTCAACGACTCGAATCGCCGTCACCGTCACCATCACAAAAGGAAGTGAGCGAGCGACAGACGGTGACGAGGTGGGGGCTTTGTGAGGTACAGTGGTTGGAGATGGGGGGATCGTGGAAATGGTAGGATAATGGGGGAAGCTCAGCTTCAGCAGTCAGCTCGAAAAGGCTACTAAAGCCAAGATTCTCATGGCCGCATAGCACGACGCACAACGATTGCGTGCAGCGATACCAGTTTTGACTAGCGGTAGTGATCCGCCTACTAGCCCGACGACGACGCTCACATGGACCGGCTTCTACCCCTACCAACTCTTCCTTTTCTCTTTCGACAACTGAACATGCTCCCAACACACCAACACACACTTCCCCTGCCCACCGTCTTCCATACAAGTGTTCGCGGTGGTAGGCGCAAATCCTTGACAGGCTTAGCCCAGTCGTCAGACGACCATTCGCCTCAATCATGGATTAGGCGATGATAGACGACGCTCTAAGACGCTTAATCGGCCGAGGCCTGCTTGGTTTGCCCCCCGCTGAGTGGACCCGTCACCCCCACGTCTCCCCGTTTTCCAATGAATGGTCATTCTGACGGGGTGCCCTATTAGCATACACACACAAATCATCGGCTCTCACCACTGCACCCTCATACCAAAGGTTCATTCGTAGTTCACTATAATGCACTTACGGTTCTCCTCGTTCAATCGAAACTGGGAATAGAGCTGATAGGCGAGATTGTCAATGGCCTCGTGGGATCCCGTGTGGAAACCGTCCTCACTGTCTCCTCGACTTGTCGAATACTGTAGCAGACCCGCCATTTCGTTCGAAGTTTACGAGATAGGTGAACCGTCGTGTCTCGTGCGGCGGCCGTGAGTGATCTGCAAGGGGTAGTGACTGAGAGAGAGAAAACTGCAATGGGAAGCGAGTGACGGAGAGTGGGAACGGCGCGGATTTCGAAAATTAACACACGTTGTCCATTGATGTTATCTCTGAGAGTGTTAATCAGAAGCAGTAAAGAAGAAGCGACCAAAGTACGGCATAGCAATTGAATTCGAACTGTGCCTAACACATAACGGCAAAAAGAACGGACGGTGGAATGGGAGCCGGGGTGCTGCGTGGTGGTGAGCAGAAAGAGAGAAGAGGGGTGAATGAGAGAGGGATGACAGATTACTGCGAGCGAAACCCTGTTTCGCGAGTAATGGGACGATAATTGGACATGTCCACATACGCACCACACAAAAGCCAGTGTCAAGGCAGTTGGGCAATTCAAAGTTAAGCGATATGTTTCACAAAATACATAATTGAGTTGGTGACTGGTTGGAGCAAACCGACGGGTGGTGCTTCGCACCATTTATGGAAGCACCATCTGGCCACTTGCAATCGGTCATCGCCGTGCACCATACGTACACATACAAAACACCTGGACGGTCGTTCGACAGCAGCAGCAGCAGCAGCAGGAGGCAGCAGCGGACAGATGGTATCGATGCCCTCACGAGGGAGTCCGCGCCTAGGGGAACGGCAGCACGCACTGCTATCTTCTCGCAATTTGCATTATTTTGCCCCGATTCAGCTTGATAGGGGCCGTGCCAAACGGTGTCTCGCCGTTTTCTTGTCAACAATACACAAACATCAATGAACCAACAGACACCTGCATAAGCAGCCAGCCGTGCGATAGAATCACAGGTCGCAGCAGAGAGGAAGCGAGAGTCGTAGTTAGCGGGTGAGTAGTCACAAAGAAAGGTTTTCTTGAAGGAATACTACGTAAAGACCGACAGTGTTCGTTGCAGACAAGCACAGGTAACGATAGCTATTTATTTAGCCTGGAATTGTCGCTAGTGGCAACGAACGAAAGGAGCATCGATCCTACAGAAGTACTACTACTCGACATGGTTACGAGCCCGCAAAATGAAGACGACAGCCGACGCACAGCACAACCAACAGCGTTTCTCACACCGACTACGACGATGACCTTGTGTCGCATCAGCATGTTCGTGTTTTTTTGCGACGCGTTGAGGTACGAAAGCCGAAGAACACAAGGAAACAACAAGAAATCCTGCAACTCTGAATTGAGTGCGCCTGTCGTAAGACAGATGGAGAGATGGAGAAAGGAGAAGCCTAGAAGCAGACTGAGAGGATGGCGAGGACCGGCTCCCATGGTACGCAGCGCAAATGAAGGGCAACAACGATTGGTGGCAGTGGACTGAACCGAACGAGGAACGATTTTAACTTTCGTCAAGCTAGAATGAGTTATATGCGGCACAGTGACAGCACAAGATGAGGAAACAAGCAAACGCAAAAGTACCACAGCTTATAATTGGCGAGATGAGAAGGTATCGTAAATCAGAGAAGAGTGATGAGGAAAGAACACCAGGAGACAGAGTTGAGATAAAGTGTCTTCATAAGTAGACGAACAAGATGCTGAAGAGGCACGCGAGGTACGCGCGAGGCCCTGAAGAGCCACACTGGTCAAAGAGGGGCGGGGTAGCCATTGCCGTATAGGCGGGCCCCACCTACGACAGCTGGCCCGTGGCAGCCACAGAGACAGCGGAGACACACAGACCGAGTGAATCATTTCAATGGGAAGACAATACGTGTGTCTTTCGAATAAGGGATTTCGAATTGACACAGGTCACACAGAACGAGTATGTTTCAGAAAGTTCCAAAGAGGTAGCCAAGGTGAATGGTGTCCATCTGCTCGACATATGGCCGCCAACCCTCTAAACAACGCAAGAAACGTTCTCTGCTGTAACACCGTCGACTTCTTCATCGAAAACGCTGTCTACAGCTTTCTAACAGTTTTGAATCAGATTAATACATGCCATCCAACAGTTCAGTCTCTGGGACAGTTTCTTTTTCGAGCCCTTTCTATTTCGATCGCAGAGATACTTAGTGGGTCTAGTGTGTCGCTTTATTCTTCAAAACAGGACTTTGAGAAAAACACAAACACGAAAAGTGATAGAGGGAGATGAACGGCGCCGAAGAGACGCTGAGGATCTGGCCTGGGTGGGTGATTTCGCAGCGGCAACGTTAACGGTGCATTTTGTCGTGTACCGTGCCGCCATCGGATCGAATTTCTCTGTTCACACACGCAAAGTTGAGCAGCAGTGAGGTGAGGAGCTGTAAAGATGAACGGGACCGTCATACCACCCTTTGATCACGGAAAGGAGGGGGTAGGATCAGAGTTAGCGAGCTATGCTCAGCGTATCCGTACTGTATATTTGCCAAGCACGATCGAACGAACGAAAGACGAAGAAGAAAGCGGTGCCGCCGTGATCGTGTCATCGAGGCACCACCGACCGCCTTTTACGACAGACGGAAATCATGAGGAGATACTGACACCGATGAACAGATGAACTTGCTGAATGTTCCATTTCACTTCAGCTTTTTCCTGTCCTATCGCTTTTGCACTCTCGAGAGAAAAAAAAGCGCGGACAAAAGATCTAGTCGCCTGTCGGTCTGCTCACACTCTGTTATCACACACACAGCTGTTCACTCTATTTTACGGTCCTTCTTTATCAGATTGGTTTCCAGTGATATTTCGTCGCACCGATCAATCGGCTCTCTCAGTCATTACTCTTCTCACTTCGTTCTTTGACTCTTTTTCCTTTACAATCTGACGAACTAAAAACACTCTTCAAACGTAGAATCGGCAGGTAATATCTTATGAGAGGCAAAACCAAGGTCTCGTGAGGTCGTCAGGGAAAAAACGGCGATTTTCCCGGACCCTGTATGGAAAGGACGTCCTTCGTCATATAGGACGAAGGAAAATAGCCCTGATTAAAAATGTCCCTGAGACTCCATTCATAACATGTCATCAGTGCGAGCACTTCTCGCAGCGAGTGCTGTGCCCGAGGGACATGAGGGGTCATAATGAAGCGATTGGCTGTGGTTGCCAGAGCATAGCACTTGAAAACGGCCATATTACCCGAGACCACAACCAATGTCTATCTAAAATCACTCGAATCGATCGAAGGATAATTATCGATATGAGATAGAGCGGATGTAGGAATGCTTAGTACTCGAGTTCTTACAGCCATAAACTCTATGGGGGTGGAGGGGACAGTGCTCAGCAGCAATTAAGTGTAGCTTTCGTGATCAACTAAAAGCTAGAGTAAAAGTACTGCCTTCTAGTGACAAAGCGCCTAGAGCTTACAGGATGAATTGAGCACGTCGCCGTTATCATACTACTTCGTACCGAGGGCCCACTATGTAGACAATCGGATACAGGGTCAGTGTCGTCAATGTAGTCGTAGAAGGGCACGGATGGACGTAGGGTGAGTGTGGAACGACGGAGTTCTTTGTGAGGACACGGAAGAAGGGAGTTTCAGTCAGTGTCTTCGAGGTGGCATTCAGTAATTCGACAAATGACGCATTTTGCTCAGTTTCAGGAAACCCTGAAGACGTGAGATGACGCTACACGTAGCACCCACCGTTGCAGCGTGCTGCACTACATCTGGAAAAACCGCAGCAGCGTTTGCGCTCGTCTCAACGAGGTGCTGACTGAATTACTTGTGTCAATAGATCATTCCCGTAACCGAGCACACACACGCACACATCGAGCACCTCCACGTACACACAGGTCCGTCCCTTCGCGCCGGCCGCCACTATCCAGTATACCTCCAAAACAATGTTAATTATTTACCCAGTTATGGTGGTAGGTGAGCATATTTCGGTCTCAGCTTGAAGAGAACGGGTCATGAACGAACTGTTACTGCTGTAACTGTGCTAATAGTTTGCTTGGTTATTTGCCATTCGTTAAAAAGATAAGAGAATCGTTCCTGGTTCCACTTATGGAGAGGGGAATTTTTCGTTATTCATTTCGAAACTCCGTTCAATCAGGAGATATGATCCATTTTTGAAAGGTGGAGGCAGGCTGCTGGGAGCAGGTGGAAAAGAGATTCCAAATATTTCATTCAGCGAGATAAAACAAGTAATAAAGCAAGCTAGATGATGCTCGTTCTGAAAAGAACAGAGGATAGATTGATCGATCTACTGAGATGCATCATGCATTCCATTGGCAAACAATTGAGAATGAGTAAGATCTAGTCGAAAATTCGTGTAATCAGTCCAACTTGTTAGATCACCTGAAAATTCATATTACTAGGTAATCGTCCTCAAAAAAACGGGAGGTGGAGTTGTCCTGGGAACCACTTTCGATCCAGGGACGTTAACACGTTAGCGCGTCACACACCTTCTTCATCCCACGCCTTAATTTGGTTTTTCTTTTGTTACGTCTACGTGCTGAAGCAATTGAGTCCTTCAAAGCGAGTAGCCATCTCATTGGGCCCGGATGTCTTCGTGCTGAAGCAATTGAGTCCTTCAAAGCGAGTAGCCATTTCATTGGGCCCGGATACCTTTTTAAACAATCTCAAAATCTGGTCCCACTGGACTCGATCAGGTCGACTGACATAGTAAATCCACGATAATGGAAAGATCGCAATGAAAACTGAAGTGAAAACTTCAAAAACACCATTGAGTAGCTGGAACAGAACAAAGGACTACGCCAGCGTGCTTCAGAGCAACTGCTGCGTTCCACTCTTTTCTTTTAAGTTCATTTTTCAAAAGAAACAGAACAGAAACAAGGTTACAATCCTATTTTGGAAATGATACTGATCCCTGTTGTAGTCTTGAGGGTGTTATGGGTCCTTATTCATATCATATATAGGATTCGAACCACGTACTAGCGCTAATTTCACGTCAGTGAGTGAGTGAGCGCAAGTATGAGGGCACCCACTGACAACATCTATTATCGCTTGTTTACTGCTGTACAACACTAACAATATACAAGAAACTAATAAAATGGTTACAAGAAGGTACAACGATTGACCATGCTTGTCATTTCAATTCATTTTCGCTCTGAATTTAGCATATAAACATTTTGAAGATGATTAATTGTTCATGATTAATAGTGCAGTCGTGAGATTAGTGCAATTACTCGGTGTTTACTGCTGAAGCGCTGCATAAGAAATTCGCAAGAAAGACTGAGGTAATACGAGAAACTCGGAAATGTCGGCCAAGTTATGGGATGAATGGAAACACGAGGACTGAGGAACTGACCGGGCGATTGGCCGAAGAACGAGAAACAAACAACGCGACGGCCGAGGGTGAAGTCGCGCTTGGATCGACACCATCCACGATACAGCCGCCGCCACCGCCATCACACCACAACCATATCCCCTCGGCCTTTTTATTTGCTCTCACCATTCGCAACGCGTTTGTTTGATGTTTTTGGAGGGACGACGACGATGACGATGCGACCGACGGACGGGCGCAGGATAACGCTGCTCACACGGACGGTGAGTGCGCGCGCAAACCTTGGGTTCCGCGTTCGCTTCCCGCTGACCCGTCCGGCGAACACTTCCTTGTTCTGTACCGCCGGCTATTCTTGGGATGAGATTCGCCTCAGGACTCATACGATCTGAAAATCATGGGATCACAGTGGTATCGGTCAGCGGTGGCCAGCTGCTCGTCATAAATGCGACGACGACAACGAGTGGCATCTGCTGCCTGTTTAGGATGGGACATTCTGTGCACCATTGCACGCGGATGGCCACAAATGGAACCGACACACGATATTACAGAGTTATGAGCACGCGAACAAAGGACAGTAATGGATTATGGACGGAATGCCTTCGCGAGCCAAGTCCTTTGTCTGAGCGAGAGACAGCAGAGGATGAAGGAAATGGAATAACACGAGAGACAGCAGAGGGTGAAGGAAATGGAATAACAAAGAGAAAGGGAAGTAAAAGGCAGAGAGACCGGGTGGTTGATCGATGACAGGTAAGTAGAAGCCCGGTCATTCAATTTATGGAGACTAGCGACAGTTTCCTCTTCCTGCCAAAGGGGTCAGTGGTAATGGTTCTGGATCTAGCGCTTCTTCATACCGCTTAGCAACTAAATGGCAAGTGAAAACAATCGAGTTTTGGCGCCAATTTTGAGATGCTTATCATTGGTGAACGACCTTGTCCTATGGTTGTATGGTGCGCATCAAGTGTGCTCGCACGCCGAAAAATAGTGTTGCGGTTAAAGACACGTAGACCCATGATGCAGGTACGGTAATGAGGTGGTAAGGAGGATGGGTATGACCTCGTTTTTCGTCGCACAGTGAAAACCAGTTGAGTAAGTGCGAAATTTGCGGTTTCAAGAATTACCGAATGCACGAAAGCAATCTCAGGCCTCGCTAGGATGAGATGGCAGTCAAGGGTCGAGCATCGTGGGGAGCACTATCAAGCATCATTTGTTTGTATTCGCGATGAGTGCTGCAATCGCTAATGCATGGAGTCAATGGATATCGGTGGCCAGCGTCTTAGGCCGCAGTAGGGAGACTTCGCGTCTTTTCCAATGAATAGCGCAATTTTAGACTTGATGGGTAGGGTCAAGCATAGAATGTGAATCTCAGGGGTCGTATTTTGGATGAAAAAAGAATGCGATTACAACAAGTTCAGGTGATACTCATCGATTCATAAATAGCCTCCTTTTTAGTGATCTTGGGGCCGACGTGATGGTCTGTAAAAAGGTCATTAATCGATAACCATAATTCAAACATTTTAGCCTAAACAGCAGTACTAAGGCTATCGATTGACGATTCCTTTCAACCGAGAGGGAGAGTACTGCTTGGACCATTGCAGTCATATCCGTCACCTCCTTTCCACTTCTACTTTTTATTGAAAAAAGTGGATGCTGCTAAATGTGCGCCGTGTTCACACACGCCAAGGCATCGACTACATCTAACTCAAAGTTCATCAACGTGGGAGGACTTCGTCGCTGCATGGCCCTCGTCGAATGAGATTCTCCCACACCACTGGGCCACCACAGCAATTCGACGAGCCCCTGCCGTTATCCAAGCTTTGGAATTCTATGCTAGGCTTGGGAAAGCTAAAGCTGATGAGTGGAACGAATGTGCCATTCGTAGTGAACTCACGCGGCAAGTTGCCATACTCTCTACACCGACACACGCATGACGCATGGATCGTTTCTGAACAAGTGGCAAGTTTTCACTTTCTCATAGGCAGGGAGAAAACTGGAGGCGACTGGCATTCCGCTTACGTGCACGGTGCTTTGGGGAATGCTATCGGATGTCACTGGAAATGTCCAACGTTAGGGATAACGATCAGCAAATGTTGTGAAAGATCGCACGAATGCACGAACGCCACGAGAAAACTCTCCCTGCCCCTCCTCCGCCGTTTTTCGTATGCCAGCACTTTTTGTATTGACACGAAAGAGAATACGTAGAAAGATTTCTTCGTCCAGTAGGTTTTTTGTGATTTGTTGTTCTTGCGAAAACGGGATTCATCTCGTGAACTCGGCAAAGTTTCGTCATTACGCATTGACCTTGCTGAAATTGCCGTCTATGGAAGGAAAAAATCACCTCTAAACCTCAAGTGATCGTCAGCAAGTTTGTCAAGTGGTACTATCGGTCGAGACTGATTATGACTGGCTTCTTATTGCCATAGAAAAGTTCTTAATAGAACCACAAACTTCTTACACTGCTCGACAGGAAACCACCATCGAATCGTCTCGTAGAGATGCTCGCCTTCTGTCCGTGCCTCTTCGCCCTATTATACATTAGGCACTTGAGTGACAATAGACGTGGATAAGAAGACAACTAGGGGCGGGATCGCAAATCTCCTCGCCCAACGGCGCGACGTCGGTCGGTGACGCCGTCGACGACCGAGAGGAAACAAAGGCAATTGACCCCCGATTCTCCCGCCGAATGCAGTCGTCCGTTCTGAGGAACAGAGAAAAATAACTAGAACAAAGAATGGACTGTACGATCCATGGCAGGGGTTCTTGACCAAGTTTGTTGTGCAATGGTCCGATGCACCGGATAACAAAAGTACCTAACTTCCACTGGTCAATAATCCCTACGAGGAACTCAAGCTGAGTTTGTTTGTTGGAAAACTATTCGAAGTATTTCTGTTTCCACAGCCAAAGGGGAAGTGGCGATGATCGCTTGCCAAATCCGTGAGGGAAGGCTCGTTGATTAGCTGGAGATTTGCCTGACACTGAAAACTTCCACTTCGTTACCATTTCGGTGGGAAGCACTCATTACTTGTGAAGGGCGTTAGGTTTTCCCTGACTGGCACCGGAAAGAGGAGAGGGACAAGGAAGAAAGAGAGTATGGGAACAATGTTCTCTACGAACGAACATTCGATGTTAAAGAAAATGATCTGTGGCGAAATTTGCCTTGAAAAGGACGCCTTCTGGGCCTTAGTCGCAATTTCATGGCGCTTCGCTTCAAGCTACGGCGCTTCACTGGCCGCGTTGCCATGGGGCTGGGCAACGTTCGTGGCTGATTCGCATAGCTTCTCGTCGTCTGCATCTAACCACAGCGGATAGAAATGCAGGGAGGCGAGAGGGAAGAACAGAAAATGTGGTCCATTTGCTTGCGTTTCTAGCCGTTTCATCCAGTTCTTTCTCTACTGTTGCACTACTTAGCGCTTTCATAAGTCATAATCGACCAGAATTACTCCTTCCGGGGTCCTGATGGAAGGCGAGGGGTTGAACACATCCAATCATGACGTCCTTTGATGCAGTGAATCAGGATCGGAACGTATTCATCACTCGATAGTCGTTATTTCGCTTAAGAAAAACTTAGTTTTTACCTTCAAACCAGAGACATCCAAAAACTGCAGCACTCACATAGTCTATGTGCTAGCGTCTTCCCTCGTGTGGCAAGGAAGTTTTGAGAACGTGCTGACGTCAGCGATATTCGCTTTCCCCTATGCTTACTAAGGCCCGGACCATGTTTGTGTGCATGTGTATGTGTAATAATGGTGTGTGTGTAGAGGTCGGTTGGTCGGTCGGTATACCCACCGCCGGTTGAGTAATCGAACGGCTGCTGTTCGCAGTTCGTGGTCATAAGCACTAGCTCCCGTCGCACGCCGCAGCCGTTTGGTCATCCGTCCGTGTCTCTCTCTCTCGCTCTCAAACACCGCCTTCTAATGATGTTTTGAGTCGGCATCACCTTTGTGGACGTTTGTATTCATTTCCCGACGTCCACTACACCAACATGTAAACTGGTACCCCCCACTTGGGGCGCAATTGGCGCAGTACACCACTCTATTGAATTGGAGAAGGAAAACAACGATTGCGCTTTTCCAGAGGAAGGGGCACGACGTATTTCATAAAATCCATATGAAAGTTTTCCTTAAGACTAGCGCTTTTTTTTAGCGCAAATAACAAATGCTAGATGGAATTCATGAAGAAATTTTGCAACAAAAACCTGTTGAATGACCAACAACTAAATTTCAGGTGAAGTAAGACAAGGCAAGAGATGCTGACGACAACCCAGCAGTCACCATGAGCTTGGGTTGACCAAAAGGCACTACAGCTTGCTATCCAACAATAAGCACAGTAAAACTTGTACTGTAATAATGTACTCAACCATTCTAAACAACAATAAAATCAAATAATATCGCTCATGAAATTACTGAACACTTTATAATTGAATGAATCCTACCAATCATTCTTTAGACAAGGATACAGATCAATGAGTAGATTAGATTGATAACAAATCAAAAAGGCCATTTGTAGCTTCTTTCTGTATTCGTAAAGGGATCCAGTAGACCTTACGATTCGGGAGGATCTGATTCAACATTAGACATTTTTGAAAATAGTGAGCTGCATGAAGTAGCACTTGTCAAACGATATTTGCATGCCACTCCCTCTACTTCTTACACTCGCTGTTTCTCTTCCGCACCTTCAAACTCTCACGGAGCTTTGTTCCCAATCACAAGCCGGTCAGCGATTCCACTGGCAATTTTTCTATGAGATGATTCGTTTAGTGAGGCGACTGAGTCCGTCCAACAGAGCTTCCCATAACTGGGATTGTGCCAAATGCAGATGCCGCCCTATAGAGACAAGCAAAACACGGGTCTGAAAACTTTTTTGTGTTTCTTTTGTATGCTGTGAGTGAGATATTCCCAGCAGGTGACAGTATGAGTGAATCATCATGTACGTAACTATGGATGAAAGACGCGCCGACACAACAGGTGGTTGTGAGCGCGATGGCCGCGACATCGCTGGCCTGCCGCGCGGTACCCATCGAGGATTAAGAGCAGAAGGACAACGACAATGATGATGACGACGTTGAGGAGAACAGAAAAGGATACAATTAGCATATCTTGAGACGAAATCGCATAAGCGAACAGCTGCGCTATAAAGTCGCATTCGTGACGTATGAAGGCCACTGATGACCTGCCACATGCACAAGACCGCTTCCGCAGAGACATAACTGCTAGAGTGGTGTGCGGAAGAGTCCCTTGGGGGGTGTAAAGGGTAAAGGGACGGGCCTGCCGGAGATTTCAATGATTTACTCCACTTTATCGATCGAAAATATAACATGCCCTATAATTACGATAGGTAGTGCGAAGAGAGCCAGTTCTTAAATAACATTTGTATTTGAAGGGTATATAAGATGACATAGCAGATAAAAGGTTTCAAAAAGCAACAGCTGTTCGATAAAAAAAAAGTGAAAAAAGGAAACGAAAACACCAGCGTCACGCACTCATGGCACTCTAAGTGTCGAGTAAAATGGCCGCTTCAGTACGACCCTCTCAACGAGGACCCATTTACCACTCCCCTTCTCCTCCTTCGACATCTATATAATCTGTACAACAACATCAGTAACTTTTGTCGATGTCGTAGACTAGTACTTCATTACAGTGATTTTTGAGTTGATCACTCAAATGTAATCATCTTGTACATAAAGGAGTAGGTTAGCAGAGCGCTCTGCTTACCCTCCAGCCTTGGACCATTTCTGACCCCTGCAATTACGACATTCCACTCCCTTCCCCCTGTCAAATACGACCCCTATCGAGGAATTTTCGCCTCCCGGTGTACCTACACCTGGAGCACCAAAATAACCGACAAGAAAGCGTTCGAATGATTGGCACAAAGACTGGCGAGTTAACTACATATATCTTACCAAATTCCCTTTGTGTTCGGTATCAACAGGACTTTTAGGAAAGAACGGAAAGTTTTTAATTCACGTAGGTCAAACTGATCTAGCAGCAGAGGTATGGTAGCGATTCTGCAATGATCGACCGTTCAGGAACGAAAATTCAACCACACTGAAGATGTTGAGCCTAGCCTGCCTAGCAGAGCAGCATGGCTGTCATATCGGAACTGCTTTTACATCTTAGCCCCACATACAATAAGCGGTGAGCTCACTATATGAAGTCAGCGATTCCAAGGCGAAAAATGACAGTGACCGCATCCTTCTTCGGCGGACAGTGTATACTTCATCCTGGCTTTCCTCTCTTACAACATAAACAATTAGCCCCTCCAAAACACGAGATTCTTATCGCAAAGAAATTTACGACTGCCTTTCGGCTGTCACTGATTCATCGTCGCCGTCAAAACCGTGAGCTATTATTATATTATATTATACTGTTGCCGAGAACCGCTACCTTTCTACAACCACAAGAAAACATAATCAGGTGTGAACTTTATTGCAACAAGAAACAAACGAGGGCCATATTATTACACAAACAGTTAGTTAGTGACCAGAAAAATCGCAAGACTCATAAAAGCCGGATAAACCAGTTACGTTTCCAAGCGATTCGAAACTTTTGCACAGGTATAGAGAATGCCTGGTTTATTTTATAGAGGGAGCTGTGTTTCGAAAGAATAAAATATGCTTCCGCAAAAAATAGCGACCTCGTCGTCGGTCCTCAGCGGGCAACAAAGAAGCCGTTGACAAGGTTTTTGGCTATTTTTTCTCGAAGGTGGACAGCCCCCAAATTGATGGAATCGATATGAATACGCCTTGAGCTTTGTGAACATGTTGATCCGCCTACAGCTTAGTAGAAATGACGCTATATTCTAGAACAATAATTCTAAAACATTGTAAAAAAAAGTCTTGATAGAGACAGCAGAACTACTGGGGCCTAGTGTCATGTTCACCGAGGAAATACTCGAAAACAAGCCGGAACGCGTTATAAAGGCAGTAAAAAGTGTCTTGATAATATTTGCTCAATTTTTGGTCCCCAAAAAAAAATCACTCCACCTCGGCTTGGCGGCGTAACCTGAAATAGTTCAAAACAACCAAAATATAACCCAAAACAGGCATTTGAAGGTAAGAACTAATGATGAGCATATACTGAGACGGAATTACTCGCTACAACAGAAATGAAGAGAAGGAAGTGTTCAAGGTGACAATTCATCGAAATCGGAAGCTTTGAACTGAAAAGAACCACCTCTCCTGAGGAACTAGCCAGTTCAGCACGTCCTAATGCACTATTGCAGGACCGTTTCCGAGAAAAAATTCTCGAGTATGCCTTCAAAGACGAGATTATATTCGACATATGTTGAATTTGAACAAAAATTTTGTACACACGGACAGCTTTCGAGTTCTTATCACGAGGAAATACATTCCCGACCTGGAAACTATCCTAATACAAAATTTGGAGATATTATCCATTCATTTCATAAACGCTCATGTGTGGATCTCCACTACCAGTGACAAAAAACCATTCTGCAACTCACCCTACTTCTTCAGGTTTCGCCGAATCTCTTAGCAACCACAACCTCTGTAGAACCATTGTTGAGACGGCATGAAATGGCAAAGATCTTGCCATTTCATGCCATCTCAACAATTCAGAAGATTAAGCGCTGCTTGATGTGATGTGTTCGCCTCTGCAGGTTCGACCCATCACGCGAACAAAGAGAACCTCAATGCCCTAGCTAGCCGTTTCGGGTCTTTCATGGTTACCGCGATGCCAGAGGAATACGCAAAGAGGGATGCAGAGCTGCGATATACCTGGAGGAAAAAAGGCCGACATAGGTGTGGGTGCGAAGTATTCACTCATCTTAATTTACTGAGCTCACACCATTATAACAACGAGTGTTTACTTTCATTATGTGTGATTGCCTAAGGAAATTGTCAGTACTCCCACTAATATCCCCAGGGACCTCATCTAGATGTTGCAGAAACAGCAGCGTTGCTGAGGGTTGGTAATCATTTAATGCTTCCGCCGGCTATTTTCCCTTTACTTACAGAATGCGTCTTACTCAGGACCACAACAGACCTATGTGTTATCCTCTTCTCGCTCCTTTCTCTGGACCTTCCTGTCAGTTGTAACTTTGTATGCTACCTTTTTCTGCCTAGACATGCCAATATCTTTAACAAGAAAACTCTTTCCGGAAATGAAACGTTTTTGAAAATGGATTTGCATCGTAATGGGGTGCGTGCATGAAACGCATAACCGACGTCCATTTTTCCGCGGTCTGCCCTCCCCACCCCCCCCCCCCCTCTGCCAGAGAGAAGCAAAGAGACATTTTCTAATAGGGGCGATATTACGCACTCATAGTGTCGTTTACTCTTTGTGGACAGCTAATTACATAGAGAAAAAAAGTTTCATCATTGGCATGCTCCGAATGCGTAGGAGCTTCATCAGCGTTCCCTGAGGCTGTTGCCTTTTTCAATCCCAACATCTGCCCTCTTACTGATGATCTATCCTACTTCGAGTCATGACAGGAAAATTGACTGCGTCTGCAGGAGTTTTCTAGGGAGAGCATTTTTCTGAAAACCTCTTGCCCAGGAAAGAATAAACACTTCTTTTCTTTTCGGCCACAACATGACTAATATGCCGTCCCCTTACGACTGGATAGCACGAATCTTTTCAGTGGACCGGACACCTTCTATGATCGCTTGGGTACTTTTGACTCCGTACCCCATGATGACAGCACCGGGTCTGATCGATCCCTTGCCAGCTAGTGCTCATACGGGAAGGAATCTCAGTTTTGTAAAGCGGAAGACATCCATGATAATCTGTCCTTTTTTCAAGGTTTATCAGATTAGATTTCCTAATCACCCTCTATGAACCAAATTTTATAGTAGCGTCATTCCTGCGTTTGTTGTCATCCGCAAGCCATGAACTACCACCTTTCGTGTGAGGTCCTTCGCACAGTTCAAACAGAAAAGGGTGTGGTAAGTGGGTTAAGTGCAGAAATACTGTACTAGTAAATATCATACATGATGTCCTGAGTGATGCAAGACAGACCCAGTACGATAGAACGGTTTGTTTTTCATCTCTGTAAACAAAGAGGAAATAAATAAGAAATAAATAGCATCTATTGATTCTACAGGATGACATCGGCAGTTCTTTGGGGTCTTAGGATAACATGGCACTGCAATGTATTTCAGTGGTAAAAAATAAACAAATATAGATTAACTGATGGCATGTCCCTTCTGAAGGAGGCCCTCGGCATTTCAAAGGAGAGCACCTTTCTTAGGTGAATAAAGATTGACAGAGAGTGCCCTTCAGAAAATGTTGATTAGTCTGCTAATAATACCATTGCGCTGATAACGGGTTTCTCATTTTCAGGTAATGTTCGAGTACTTCATGTATATTAATATGAACTGGAAATAATTTCGCATTTGAGGTGAGCCATGAATCGCATTTCTATGAAGAATGCAACCGCATGAAAGTTATGACAGTACATGTTCTTGGAATTCAGAAACAGATTAGATTCCCATAGAACCACGCTGATCCACTTTCTAGGGGTATGGTAGGTGTAGCCCCATATGAAACTGAGGGCGCCGCTAACGTTTAGTTGGGTGGGGTTACCCTGCAGTGTTCTGTTCCAGGTTTTGAGAGAGGAAGCAAGAATAGGAAAGAATTGTCTTGTCTCCCCAGTATTAGCCAGCTTCAACTCAGCCTGGACAGAACGACAACATGGGGAGCGCGAAGCTAAGATGCGATCACCCTTCTTCGAGGCCAGTCAAATGTAATACGTGAGCATGTGAAGATTTTCTTGTGTACATTAATTTTGCATGTTTACATATCCCAACTATTGCTCCCGAAATGGGATTAATATGTGAAACCCATGAGCCATTGAGAAAAAGATCTAATGATAAATTCAGAGCGATATGAGATGGATTATGAACAGCTATCCAATGACCAACGTTCGAACGACGAGCAATTTCCATAGAGTGACTCAGGGTACCTACCGTATGGAGACCATTTGAAACCCGAGTTTCGCAACAGCCGACATTTTTTGCCGAGCCGAAGCTGTTCGGTGGCCGATTTCATCACTTCACGAGCTAGACGAGCGTCGCGTCGGTTCGTAGTACGGGGTTACAGATAGCATCAATACTTGGCGTTACGAAATTCATGCAAGCACCCCGTGCACGATCGGCGTTAACCCTTGAGGAAATTAGCGCCGCGGGAGCCATCGGGTACGCGGGTGCACCTGTCATGGCGACCCTCGTGGAATGGATTATGACCCACATGTGATTGATGGCCGGCTATCCGATTTTCTTTCTGGGAACAAAAACCTTATAGTATGCCTGTGTAAGAGAATGGGCAAAGTGGGATAGTCATCCATGTGGATGAATACGAATGACTTAAGTTCAAAATCAAAGAGTTATTCAAATCATAGCTGGTGTGTTCTATAGGGATTCTATAGGTTGAAAGTTCGCGAAATGTAACGGCGATTGTCAAAGTGAAGCATGGTGTCGGGGAAACTGACTATAATGCCTGTGAAATCATGCCGATTATCACTCGCCTTGAAAAATTACTATCATACGATCTCCTTAACCTCCATTTAGGGTGTCAAGAAGCAAACTGGTTCAGCACACAAAAATTACCAAAACAGCTGACTTATCGTTCCATTTTCGCTCGCATCCCCTGTGCAGCACAGCCTCCCCTTAACACAACCCACTTTTGGGGATTTCTCTGGTAACGTGCCGTGTTTGTGGCAACTCATCACACGCACCATCGCCTTTCTGTAGGACCTGAAGGTGTCAAAACTATTGCATGGATGTTATCAAGAGAGATATCGGAGATATCTTCACACATCCGGATTACTGTACGTGTCACTTGTCACTGAGCAGATTTCGCGTCGAGATTCGCGCGTTGATAAGATCGCTTTCGCGCAATTACGAAACCCAGACAAAATGATGTGTTCCCGTGGGTTTAGCGATGAGAAAAGCTATCCGGACAAACACCACAAAGGGAGGAAGTGGAGAAAGCAGAGATTACACAGGTTTGATGAGTGTTCTGACTCATGCCATTGCACTTCTCCACGATAAAGCTGATTCTTTGCTATCGGTGCCGATATGCACAGACGGCCAGTCATCTGTTGAACAAAAGCGAATGCTATTTAGGAGATAACTGGAATATGGCTAGTGGGCCTTTGTGAAGGGCTAAAGACACACTGGACATTTCTTTTTTGCCCGAATATTCAAAATGGACTTGGGACTCGGTTCTCAAGACACACACCGTTCACTGGCTGTAGTCCACCAGCTGTAGTGTCTACCTGACAGAAAGCAGTAATCGGGAATTTAGAGAGACTCAGAGGGATTCCACTGCATCGGAAGTAGAACCAAAGATTTACCGAGTCAGTGGCAGATAGCATGACAGCTTATGGTAGTGGAGTAGTCGTTGAGCAAAATGTGCTACGAAATAGAACACAGCAAACTGGTCGGAAATGGCCGCGGTGGAAAGCTGCTATGGTTTTTTGTGGTCGATTTTAAGTCCAATTCGAAAATAACCATAATGCACCCACTGATACAGTTAACGCTCTCGGTGGGGCATATCGAGGCTTCATTGTCATCAAGGGAGCCATTTCTCATGGCTTCTTCCCATGGAAACGACATTTTCGGTCTTGTAATGCACTTAGTCTTCTCCTGTACGAAGAACTGTAAAAAACGGGATATTTTTTTCAATTCTTTTGTGTTGAACATCGAAGAAACAGTCTGAGTGAGAAGCAAGGGAGACGAATATCTCGGGGTCGGCAATGCACAAAGAAGCGACTTTTCAGGGTTTTAGACAGACATCGCTTTGGTGTGATTAATGCACGCAGCGCAACCACATCGAGGACATCTCTCTCTCAGTGTTTCGCTGAGAGCTGTGATGAGCCAGAACGGTTGGCGGATCAGTAAGGGTTCAAATCGATTGGATCTATTCTGAAGCTCTAGTTAGAGGATCCATTCGTATTTTGTACATATGCCACTGTGGTCCAATGATTACGGCCCGACAAAAAGTAGATGTGAGTTAGTTTCTTGACACTTCAGTGCAGTGAACGTCACAGGAAAGCCATCTTCTGTTTGACCTAGTTTTCGCACTGGACTTGTATAACCCAGCAGTAACTGCACCACAGATGGATTTTGCTTTTTTGGACATGGTTTCCTATTTGAAGGAGCTGTCAGTCGACTCCTACTGTACTAGCTGTCCGCCGATCAATAAATGTCAAAAATGAGGTGTTTCAAAATTCTAGAGGCGAGAGGCGGACGTACTAAAGCTGCTCCTGCGACACTTCCACTGGTGCGACAGCTGGGCCTAGAAAGCCGTGTTCTCTGTGGTTACAGTACCAGCTGTATTTCCAATCTAGCGATCCAGATGATACCCTCTGAAAGCACGCCCATGCAGTTATAACAAGCCATTAAAGTTTCTCACTAAATGAAGAGGTGGTGAAGGCATAAGGCTGCTTCATGATCGAACAGCTTTAGTAGGACTGCCCTTTCTCGTCAGCATGAAATGATTGTAAAAAAAATGAAGGAAAAAAAAAACTTGAGCAATTTTTGAACCTCAGGCTCACAGGAGAATGACTTTTCTGAGTAAAGAGCGAAATAAGCCATTGTTTCTTGTTTTTGCATAAGTATTTATTTTCACCTACTAATCTTTCAAACCGCTAATTTAGGGAGCATCATAAAGTGTCGATGCAAAATAAATAAATAAGCGAGCCAAGAAAGGAACAACTCAAGGAGCGGGTCCCTCGCCGCAGGCTCGTTTCACAACTCATCATCCCATTAGCGAACCATATTTTTCGAAATTTAGGCCTGATCTGAATTATTAATAAAGGGATTTCGGCCAATCTCACCAGTACTTGGAAAAAACCATTACAACTTCAGCCAATGAAGCTTGAAAATAAATCCAGGTTGAATCTAAGCCAATGAAATGCAGATTACATCTCAACAAAAGGTTTTTGCATTAAAGATGAGATTTTCAGCAATGCGATAGGTTTCTTATCGAAACAGAGCTGGCATTTGTACAAGCGATCAAAGGATGAACGAAATGAATAAGTACGTATCGATAATTCAGACGGCTATTCGCCCAATCGATACACGTCTACTTTTCCCGCCTATTCACCTCAAATGGCCAACTGTGTGCAATATCTCAGTAGATCAAGCTTTTTTGTGCATTATCGCTGTACACAGCTTTGAGCACAATGTAGATGATGTAAAGAGATGGTTCAATCTAATGAAATAGTTAGGATGAATTAAGAAATGGGCATCGACGAGAGGAAATAGGTAACTTAAAATGGAAATAAAAAAGGGTTGCTTTAGGTGAATGAGGATCACTAATGGAGTCGTCACAAGGTGGTCATGAAGTTGTTTTTGAACTTGGAGACTTTTCGTAAAAACACACGTTAAAATGCGAACATGTTCAGACGCGTTCACTTTAAACCCATCTCTTTCGAGAACGTTCCTTTTTGGGACGGTCCTTTTAAGGTTCTCATGATTTTTCCTCTTAACATTTACAGCGGATAACAGCACGTTATTGCCTTTATGATGGAGGTCAAGAGACCAAAGCCGGCTGAGATTTGCCGGACCGCGTTCGATCAATGGCTCCTGGCTTGTCTCTGTACATAAAACCACTGTATTGAACATCGCCTGTTTATATCAATTCTGAGCGTTTACTTAAGATTTTTTGAGACACTGATATTGCGCTGGGGTCAAATCAAGTCGGGGGGGGGGGGGAGACGCAACTTTGCGTCGACGTTTCACCCACGTTAAAGCTTCCTTCCCTCTCTAGGCTTGGGCTAAAACTGATGAGACCTATGCTTTGACATATGCTTTTTTATGCAGAAGAAGGAGATATCAATTTTAGCCTAAGCCTAGGGAGGGAAAGGGGTTTCGACGTCGACGCAAAATTGCGTCTCCCCCCGGACTTGATTTGACCCTTGCGCTGAGTATCCATTTCTTGAAAATCCAGTCGATTTTTCAGTTAGACGATGTTCTTCATGAATTTCATTGTTTTTCTCGCAAGGGGAACTAATCATTGGGTTGGTGCATAATTTAAGCGGTTTTTTCATTAAATTTTGTTTAGCAAAAATGATGATAGAATTTAGCAGAAACGTGTTCAAATAATTATTCGGAGGCGTTCTCACCGTCGCAGTCAGAGACTGTTTCCCATTTGGTAGTCGTTAAAAAGTTAATTTCCACTACAAAAAAAAACATTAAAAAGTCGCATTAAATATGCGCCAACCTAATATTTGTTCCTATTCCTTCAACCTTTTGGCCAAAGCTTCATTATTGATATTATCATCACTTCTCCGCTGCACGTGAAGGTGGGGGACATTGTTGAACGTTAAACAGTAACATGCTTTAAAGGAACCGGAAGGGGGTCCGAAACAAGAGAAACATACAAAGAAATGAGCATTTCGTAACGAACGCAGAAGGTTAGAAGCGATAATCGGTGAAAAAACCCGAACTCAAAAGTGCATCTGCGGTGTGTATTCGCGCCTCATTCGCATCATCGCACTGGCGTTCCGAGTTGTCCGCTGTAGGAGACGGCCGCGGGCCAACTTTAGTTGTAGCACCTGACTCCCAGCGCAGTGGAGTGGCCATTCCCAACTACATTAACATTCATGTGAGTACATCTAGAAACAATATAAGAAAGAACAAAGGAGAAGGTAAAAGGAATGAACAACTTTATAATGGAAACATCTTCTCTTGGCACCATGCCAAGGCGTCAAATTGGCGAGTTTGTGCAATGGCGGTCACTTGAACTCGTCCACACTACGTCTGTTCTACCGTAAGCCAAAATTACTCCCTTACGGTTTCTTCAAGAGACATTGTCCTCAGCCAAGGGAACGCGAATTCCCGCGAGAACTTACCACTGAAGGTTCAACTTTCCATGGTATTTCAATTGAGACCCAGATGAATCAATAGAGCACTGATTAGTGATTATAACTGTTAAAATCCGAATATGAGTCATCGCAGTAATGCCGTAACTCTACAAGACCCACATGTACAAGCATGGTACCAACGGTGCAACACAGCCAAGTCAGCCACGAAAAGCAGGTTACTGTTTAAATTTCAATAGTGCACTTTCTCACTCGTGGAGCATCCACAAATTCTGAGCTCTACTGAATTAGAGCTGGAGTGCTTCATAATTTTATTTGCCATACATTTATTATAAATATTACTCTATTTCATGCAGAGAAGGATCACTCACAGTTGCTGACAAAATGTATAGCTGCCATGTAAGGAGCCCACATTAGGTATGTTCATAATTGGGAATGGGTGGAGTAGTATAGTGATGGCGAACAATCTCCAGTAGTCCAGCAGTAGGGTTTCCGATTTTATGATAACATTTTTTCGGTGTCCACCACATGCAGCAGAGTATGGGCAGAATATGGCCCGTCCTTTCAACTTAAAATACAAAACCTTGGTAGACGCCCACAGTTATTCTCACTTCGCTTCGTGATAGTAATTGAGTAATACATTACTTATTAATACATTTCACATTGTTCTTGCAAGTAAGCGTTTTCAATTCCAATGGTTCCTTGATAGGAGCGAGTCTCACGCTAAACTAAGCGGGTCACATTCATTTGAGGGAATAATGGATCCTTGGTAATTGGTCTGAGAAAAGCCATGGTAAATGGTTGGGGATCGGAGAGTAATTAGGTACTCTTCGCTCCCATTTCCACAAAGCGAGCTAGATCACTTGAGCGAGGTGGGGTTCCCTAAAAGGGTCTTTGCTATTGAAAGGAATTAAAAATCAGAAACGGAATAAAATCCGATTGGTTCAGCAATGCTCTATTGTTTTACTTTCGGCTGTCTTCAATGCGAGTGAACTCCATCTAACTTTGCTTCTAGATTTTAGAACACTTGCAATTGAAATAGCTGAAGCAAGTAATGTATAGAATTTATTTGAGAGCAAATGTACGAACCGAGTGTCATTAGCTGGTATTTTTGATACTTCGAATATCGTATAGTGGTTTAACAGTTAGATTAATTTCTTCTTTAACTAAGAATTAGTTTACCTCCTCTACGGCACGGCTTCTTTGAAAAACCTCCAAGCATGACCAAAAGCTTTCTTCAAGAAATTTACGAGGAGTACAATTCTCTTCATCCATATTGCCTTTGAAATCACTACAACAGGCAGGCGTTGATAATTCATTTCCATCCGAAATACGATCCACTTAAGGGCTTCGCAACTTCTACTTGTCCCTGCCGAGTGACTTGATTACTTGATTGTGAATTACTTCCTTTTCTCCACTACCTTTTCGCCGGAAGGATAGTGCAGAATATGCGTAACAACCCATTTACCTACGCCTTGTCATGCCTCAATCCTTTGATCCTCCTTCAATAATCCAAAAATCACCGAAACCACCCAGAATTGTTTTCAGTTGTCGTGTTGGGTTTGCAAGCACAGCTTGGCTCATTAAGCGAGCGCTGCGCACAGCTGAATCATGGGCAGAATGCAGCTGTGTCAATGCTCGGACCAGGTGCTAGAAACACCACTGGGTCACAACCCACGTCGCATACAGCTCAATGCAAAGAATGACTATTTACACTGGAGACTTCTCCACTGCTGATGTCCGACTGATAACCACTAGAGAGTACAGTCAGCTCAGATGGTTACCGCGATGCGTGTACCGCGTTGTAAATCACTCTCCAATGGGTTACCACGACAGCAGGAATCGTTCACATCCGGCACACCTGCTATTTCCGGGCAGCTTTCTCCGGCTTTTAGAGGGGTCTCTTCATGGATGGACAGCAGCAGCGTGTTTATAGAGCAGCTAATACGACTTTATTGCGCCATGCGAAAATCGTCCACGGAGGATTACTGTGTACGGTGAGAAGTCTGTCCACAAATATGGTTATGGATGTGCTAACTGAACGATGGACGAACGCGCGCGCGACCTGTCAACGGAACAATAACGATCTGTGAGGATTGGTCGCTTCGCAGGAGGAAGGGGGAATTGAATGTTGGAATGAGTAATAACGGTGGGACACGCTGGAATTCCGCTGCGAACCATTCTCAATTTTGAGGGTGACAATGTGGGCTATTGAATCGGAGGAAAACATTTACGACAGGGCATAGTAGCGTGAATGGAAGATACAAGAACAAAGCGTTTGGAAGCCTGATGCAGATACCTTCTTGAATGAGCTAATTCGTACA
This sequence comes from Trichostrongylus colubriformis, assembly GCA_963978905.1. Classification (NCBI taxonomy): domain Eukaryota; kingdom Metazoa; phylum Nematoda; class Chromadorea; order Rhabditida; family Trichostrongylidae; genus Trichostrongylus; species Trichostrongylus colubriformis. The sequence goes on from OZ022260.1 coordinate 26,499,923, forward strand.
AGGGATAAAGTGGCTTTTGGAAATGTCTATGCAATGATTTGCAACGGTCCAGCGATGTACAGCACTGTTTGCTGTCATCCCAGGCAAGTGCAGAACACTAAAAAGCGACTGGAGCTATGTTGGGTTGGAATAGTTGAAAACTGAGTAAGGAATTGTTCCGTGGATCACATTGGTGGTAGCGGTGCCAATTGTCATTACTCCATCTCCACCCACGTTTTTATCTGAAATCAAATCTCAGTAACATAAGAAGATACTGTGGATTTGAGTGCTATCAAGAACCACCGCAGAGTCTAACGATCTGTGTCTGAGTGGTGTGAGTATTTTGCACCCATTTATCTCATTCAACAGGGAAGGAGATAATTGAACGTTTTACCTGCAACATGCCATAGCCTCATGCCTACCCACGGGCGAATCTCAGGTACTACAAACCTGTGAGAATAAGACTTGCCTAGCGAAACGAGACGTGCAGACACTGGTATACCTCAATTCAAGGAAGTGTTCAGTGGAAGTCACGTTGCTTTCAAGCCCCCGTTCTTATGGCCATCTGCTTGAGCGTCAAAACAAGTTGCAGTGATGGTCTGCTTCGTCGAGTTGTGTGAAGTGCAAGTTCCGGCTCAGCAGGAGCGTCTTGCTGTTCGGGTCCCCGTAATGGAAAGGGCAACGTGAGCATGTTTGCTGCTCAAGTTACGAAAACATATCCAAAACTACAAAGAACAGGTGGACTCGTGCTCTCGAGCTTGGCTAGTTATTACTTTTCGAGAAAACGAAAACACGGAAATCAGGACAAGTAAAGCCCAACATCCAGCTCTCAAAATATAAAGCATTAGGCGTCGATGTACCCCTTTTTTGGATGCACAAGGCACTCTATTTTCATTCGGAAGAAATGGTAGCAGCTATTGGAAGGGTGACCTACAAGAACCAGTCGTTGTACATTCTAGTGTTTTTGACTACCCCAACTCGTCCGTACCAACGAACCCCGGGGATGGGCGGCTAAGCTGGATTGGGCGGACACTGATCCACGATTCGCTCTCCAGACTAATGGAAGCGACCCTCTCCGCATTACATCACCTCCACCTCTATTTTCGAACTATGATGGAAAGGAAGCCCCGCGCACCCTTTTATCCCGAGGGACACAAGCCGCCCAAATTCATATGCATAGATCAAATTGCGTTCCACGTTTCGTGGCTCAGTGATGAATCGCGTTTAAAGGATATAATTGTGGCTCGCTCTCAAGGGAAGAGCGAATTGGCTCTGGGAACCCAAATTAGTTGTTTGGTATAATTACTCGTACCACTAAACAGCAACAATCGAAATAAATGAGACTATCTGTTTGCCCATGTAGTACTACATCACGAGTTCCATAAGCGAATGGAATTTCGTGGGGATATTTTCAATTACACTGTTTTGTTTTAGTTATTTACAATGGTAATTTCAATTACTTCCCAAGGCGCGCACTTCTTCACCTTCTGTTTCTTGCTCCTACAGAAACTGAAGCCATGAAAAGGTGACTCATGGCGTCCACCCGCGACATTGCTCGGAGCGGACCATTATTTTCAACTACTTGCTTCCAAGCAAAAATTAATGCGGTAGAGTTCGAGGGCAAGTATGCTGTGAATGCCCGCATGGCGAAATTGTAGTCAACCCTCATACACCTTTCCAATGTTGCAAGAAATGTTGCTACATTTTGTAGCATTTCCAGTATTGTCTGGAAGTTTACAAGAACACCATGAATTTGGAAGATCCAGAACCACTGAGAGGCGAAGAAGTTCATATTGCCTAAACTCGAGCAAGCAAATTTCAAGCGACTTTTCTGTCACAAATTATCAATACTATAAATGCAACCAAATTTGCATAGGAAGTTGGAAACCTTCATGACCTTACAATGATGACTGTTATAATTGGTTGTTTTTATGACTAGGCTGGTAGTTTTTATGGCCTTCCATTACGACGCATGACGTTGACGCACGGAAACTGGCGAAACAGATAATTATACGTCGTAAAATTCACTAGCTGGCTGGGCCTTGGCTACGGTAATTACAGTAATTGTCACGACCTTATCACTCACAACCACCTGTCCATTGTGAAGATGACCTCGTCGGACACGTATACCGTACAGGGTGGTAGTGGATCGAAGGGGATTCGAAAAACGGCTCTGAAACGTGTCTGAACGATGAAGGAAGAACAGGTTGTGATGGTCGACACCAAGGTGTACAGCTCATTTGTCAGTCGTTTCGGCGGCTTTGATAATACGAGGTTGCCGACTAAGGAAATGGCTTTGACCATGATAATTCTGAGGCGATTGCCCATCCCTGTCAACCTCGCTCTACAATTGAGCTCAAGGTGAAGTCAAGGCGGTTGAGAAATGGCCGGTTATTAATTGACCACCAAGGCGGTGGGTTTGATCGAAGGGAAAGCGGTTCGAAGTATTTCGATCGATCAAGGGCACCAAAGCTGCAATAATATCACTGATTCTTGTTTCCAATGGATCTGAGAGGTAGAACCTACATCAGATCTTAATTGGGAGCAGATTAGCCTGTTGTGCTGGGAGGAGTAAATAATTAGCAAATGCCCGCATCTAATTGGCTCGTAACCCTGTCACATCAAGGCGAATACTTTCATCTATACCGCCATTATGAGCGGCTTTAGCTAGGATGTCGGCTGAGAAGTGGGATCACCCAGTATCTTAGCAATTTGAACGCGGAGCCCACGACCTACAACGTCTCAGCGGGACGTCCGCCTCTGGGTCAAACTCGCTCTCTTCATTGTTGAGGGAAAAGCACTTAGGATAGGACAGCGTCAACACTTACCTTGTATTATGTAATATCTACTCGTTATGACTAGTTAATGATGACTCTTTCGAGGGGTAATTATTTACTTCCAGTGAGTCACGTATTCTGAAAGGATGTTGAGCAAGGGATGGTAATTGCCGTTAGTTAATCACTCCCTATTGCGCCACGTATCCTAATTCCACTTGCGGTACCTGCAGCTGATCAGGGCAAAAGCCATTTATTAGGTAGTCTAAAAAGTCTTTTCGTATTTTAAAATACCGCTTTTTCTCTCAAAACTGCTTTCCACAAAATTTCTTCTGTACATATATATGTAGTACAAGTCCACACGCATCTATAGGTATTGTTGTCTTCCATCTCCCGGATAACCCTTTTCGGCAAAATAAAAATATCAAAAGTCACCTCATTTTCAATTCCAATTTTTTTTTCTTTGAATGGCGATAGACAGGGAAAGGAAAAGGTGATAATCCGATGGAGCAAGATCAGGGCTATAAGGCAGCAATTTTTATCCAAGCCAAGAATTTTTTAAAAGAGAAAATTTAAAAAATTTTTTACCACTAGTGAAAAAATGACTCGCCAAAAAATTCTCGAGCTTGGATAAAAATTGCTGCCCCATCCACCTTATAGCCCTGACCTTGCTCCATCGGATTATCACCTTTTCCTTTCCCTGTCTAACGCCATTTAAAGAAATTTTTTTTATAGTTTTGTATTGAAAATGAGGTTGACCGTTGATATGTTTATTTTGCCGAAAAAGGTTATCCGGGAGATGGAAGACAATAATACCTAGTACAGATGCGTGTGGACTTGTACTACATGTGTATGTACAGAAGAGATTGCTGGAAAGCAGTTTGGAGGGAAAAAGCGGTATTTGAAAATACGAAAAAACTTTTTAGACTACCCAATATATCTCTTTCAAGCGACGCGTTATCCTTATCAGAGGCTGAATTGCAGAGAGTTGAGCGAGTCTATAAAAATAGCCTTCTGGATCTTCCTAAAAAGCGCACTGGGTAACCAAATACTTCCTATAGACCTATTTGGTGAGTTTTGGATCTATTCCTTCCCGAGCTAGTCAGCACTCATTGGTTCATTACTCATCACGAGACTGGCATGGGAAGTGAAGACACTGATTTGTCCATTGGCTGGCCTCTTACCAATAGGTGAAACCACGAAAATGCGCTTCAGTAACGTTCCTGACGTTAAGTAAATGGCATAACGTAATCCGGAAAGTATCCGATCAAAAACGGATGCTTTATACTTGAGAATCACTCTCGATAATCTGGCAGCGTAGCCAACACCGTGCGAACAACTCAATTGTGGATCAAACTCAACCCTACGATACCTCAAAAGCCATTATGCGCTCCAAATACATTTCCGAATAAGTGCATTAATAATTCCCTGAAGGTAAATGCATTGGCTACCGGTTGAAAGTGGAATCGAATTAGCAGTTATAATTCGGTTTCCACCCTTGATAGGACGACATGGGGTCCTTGTTCAAAACGTTCTTTTCCGTCTTGTTTGTCAATAATTTCTGAGCAGAGGCCATCAGCATCAAATGCGACGCGAACGCATAAATCGGAACCTGTCGATTCTGCGTGCACAATGGAAATGCGGCCGAGCGGAGCCGTGAGTATTTTCCCCGTTCGTAATATTTCAGCTGAACAGGGACCGTGTCAACTGGGTGTGACACAAAGTTAACCACGCATATAAATTTGCCCTGTAATCTATGTGTTTAGATTCGCATTAGTGGCCACATTCTGCCGGTTTCAGCTAGTGAGGATTATCCTACTTGGGGGACATACATTTCGATCTAACAATAAGACCCAAATTCTTCTCATCTCTTTAATTTTCAAAATCCTACCAATAAGTCCATATAGAAAATGGCATAAGGCGATGTTTCTATGTATGTAAAGGCGGAGACAATCGATGAACTAGCAATTTCAGTTAACGCGCCATAGTACTCGTAATATTCGCCGTGAATAAAACTTTCTTCCAATCCGTGAACTTGATGGAAAATCTAGTGTTTACAACTGATCCCCTAAAATCTATCATTCAACGGAGACCAATCATGTCTTGAATCGGTGACGAAAATGCGGTGGTAATGCAGGAAGTTCCTATATGAGTATCCGACCAGCCACGAGACCACTTGTGTTTCTGACATCAGTGTTTGTTACGTCCACAAAAGAAACCTTCAGGAAAACATCTTTCTACTCCAAATGCTGATTTGAGTGGTTTTGATGACGTAGCCTTGAACGCCGTAACTCGCTTAGCGATTGAAGGGCTTTTGAGCTCTTGAACATCTGTCAGCCAGCCGGACACCGACTTATGGCTTCGCAGGGCAGAGTCAAGGGGTTAAAAGATGCTGCTTGTAATAATGATGATAGCTGCAGTAGATTTATGAGTTAATTCATTCCATCACATTTTATCAAACGGTGATTACGAGGGTGTGTGCCATTAGGACAGAAATTTCGCATTGCGGCGTCCGGCATGCGACGCGATGGTGCGAGCTGTGCGCGCCGTATTACATGGGTCCCCAAGCGATAACGGTGCCTTATACAGGGCGTAATCGCATCAGGTCTCAACTAAGATGGTACCCGTGCTCGTCGTGCGTCAAATGCGTTCAGGCAAATTTTCTGTTCTAATGGCACACACCCTGAACACAACGACCAAAGAGCTTCCGTTATCTTCAGAAGTAGAAAGCATGACACACGGAAGAAGGATCGACTGAAGCCAAAGCCTTAAGGTTTTGTTGTTACTTTCCTGTTCTCGCCTCCATACGGATCATTTAGAACAGCTGGAAAGACATTTCAGTTTGAGGTACACCTTTTACTAGATTTACTGAGAAAACAGGGCTTGAACGGTTCACAGAAACCGACCAGCTGCTAATAATCCTCAAAACTGACAAAAATCGCCTCAACGGTATTGAAATGGAGTTCTGGCTTTTGAAAGTTATACTCTACCGACATCGACCACAGACAATGATCCAGTTGCGTCCGGAAGCAATTTATGATGCAAACCACAGAGTTATTGTCCACGATCGCGTAATCGGACTATCGGTATCGTGCAGAGTGACGAGCAACAACGACAATGCGTGGCCAGGTGCATGCTGGAGCCATTTCATACACAACCACTTTTGCGCCATTGTGGCGTCATCGCTTCGCATCGAATTCCTACTCGGTTCAATTGTTGTGTATTGGAGACAGCGATGACACGTACTATGTGAAGGTGGAAACTCTCCGTGAAAGGGAATAGCTCAAAAGACACTAAATGCTTATATTTCAGGCAATACCAGTCATAATCATGTAGCCATGAATGAAACTTTTCTGGATTGCTCAATGATAAGTGCAGATACATAAATGGAGTGCGGCAGTAGGGTGGATTCATTTCTCTACTAACCTACTCACTCAACATATCGTCAGAGGATGCTGTCAGGATTCAAACAGTCAAGTCTCGTAGCAAGACATGTCAGCAGTAGCATCCGATGTGAGTGAAGTTGCATTGAATGCTGATGATATATCATCAAAGAAAAGGGTGCGACGTTGTCAGAGGTCCCAGTATTGCCGACCAACAATACTGGGCTCTGCACTACTTTGGGTTCTGAAGGGTAGGTTCAACGCAGAAGGCGGATTCACCAAGCACATATTATCGTTGATACAACCCTGGGTGCTATCGCAATGGGGGGGGGGCATGACACTATGAGCTTTATTTTCACCTAAGCCAAGGAAGAGAAAGGAGCCTCTCCCTTCCTTCTGAGGCTTAGCATAAATATATTGGGTAGTCTAAAAAGTTTTTTCGTATTTTCAAATACCGCTTTCTCCCTCCAAACTGCTTTCCAGCAATCTCTTCTGCACATACACATGTAGTACAAGTCCACACGCATCTATAGGTATAATTGTCTTCCATCTCCCGGATAACCCTTTTCGGCAAAATAAACATATCAACGGTCAACCCCATTTTCAATACAAAAATTATATAAATTTTTTTCTTTGAATGGCGTTAGACAGGGAAAGGAAAAGGTGATAATCCGATGGAACAGGATGAGGGCTATAAGGTCGATGGGGCAGCAATTTTTATCGAAGCTCGAGAATTTTTTGGCGAGTCATTTTTTCACCAGTGGTAAAAAATTTTTTGAAATTTTTCTTTTAAAAAATTCTCGAGCTTGAATAAAAATTGCTGCCTTATAGCCCTGATCTTGCTCCATCGGATTATCACCTTTTCCTTTCCCTGTCTAACGCCATTCAAAGAAAAAAAAATTGGAATCGAAAATGAAGTGACTTTTGATATTTTTATTTTGCCGAAAAGTTTTATCCGGGAGATTGAAGACAACAATATCTATAGATGCGTGTGAACTTGTACTACATATATATGTACAGAAGAAATTTTGTGGAAAGCAGTTTTGAGGGAAAAAGCGGTATTTAAAAATACGAAAATACTTTTTAGACTACCTAATACATCTGAATGTGCAGAGTGGATCCACAAAATTCTCCAGGAGTATTCATGTATGAAACTTTTTGTGAGATGCCCCCCCCCCCTCATTGCGATAGCACCCAGTCCTGTTTTGAGCAAACATCTCTCTCACTCTCGATCACTGTTCCATCAAGTGGTAGTTAACTCGAATGAAAGAGTGGAGACTCGGAGACACCATCAGGATTTATGTGGTTGGAGAAGTCTCTATAGAAGTCAGTCAGAAACTGATGGCCTAAGAGGCCTATTTATGGCGAAATCTCCGTCGATAAGCGCGCCCCGAGCTGTAGAACTGGCGTAATGGTTAACTGCTGACGGCCTTGGATGTCAACTCCCGCCTCCAGGCAACGTGAATCCTGGTTTAGTACAGTAGGTGGCTAAAGAGATGCGACAGAGTTGAAGGTATCGCGGCTCACTTTCTCAGTTTTAGCTTGAAGCTCATTCCAGACAATAGATGCCGTCGTATTCTCGAACATCCCTTTGTGTTTACGACTTGGCAACATGCCAATGGAAAACTCGTCCTGGCTACCCGCCTCTTGACGGAAAGGTCGTCCGCGTGGAGAATCAACGGAGGAAGGGTACCTATCTCTCGGGTATTCGGTCATTTCCTTCCATTTCTTTAACATCGTGTGATTAAGCACATCAACCGATGTTTTCACTACATCTTTCACTTCGATCGAATTTCCTCTATCGGTGCCTTCACAGCACTGGTCCAAAGAGTAGCCACTAGCTGCGAGGGCAAGCGCACCATATCCTCTGTATGATTGTGGAAAGGGTCAGATCTGTAACGCATATGACAACCAATTATCAATTATACCTTCCAGACCATTGTTTTATTTTTGATCGACACGATAGTGGAAAATATCTTTCGAAATCATATGTTCTTTAACTTCAGATTCTTTGGCTCGTTTCTCATCTACTGACCCTCCATTTGAAATTTCAGAAGATACCCAGATGATTATTGTGAGGTAGTGCCCACACCACTTTTATCAATCGACAAGGATTTTACTTTCCCCAACTTTCAGAAGATTCCCACGACGTTTCATCAAGAAAAGCTACTCGGAAGCTAATGACCGTCGTCCAGCTAAGAAATTTCGTATAAGTGACATGGTGAGAAAATTTGCAGAATATCAAGCGGACTTTGCGATGTTAGGATAGAAAATTGCACTGCGGCTTGCGGCGCGACTGACCAACGGACATGGATGTGAGTCGCGCGGTACATATGTGATTACGTATGACACAATAACTCGTCTTTGCTACACACCGCGGCGGATTTTGTGTTCACACGACATACCCTTGTGCTTTGTGAAGAAGGTGATGTTCAGCAGGATCAAGTGGCGTTATTACCTCCTAGCGGCAAAGGAGACAACAATGAAGATTTTAAATTCCAAGTTCCATATCCAAAGTCAGCAGTTCTCTTTGCTTTCTTCGATGACCGTCCATCAGCCATCAACAGAGTCGTTCATTTTCAGGGAAATAGTAAAATACCTGGACAAATTCGTTATCGGTCAAGAACTTGCAAAACGAACATTAGCAGTCGGAGTTTATCAGCATTATAAAAGATTGGAAAACAATACTGAAATACAAAATGTTAGTTCTATACGATAGAATGTCTCTGTTTGTGAGAGAAAGGAATACACCGGGTGTCTGCACTTATAACGAAAAATCGCTTCGCGGTCGTCACATCGGCGCCATCAGCACAACTTGCCGAATCGATTGCCCTTGGGAGCCCGGCAGAGTGTGGCTGCGTCACCTTTCCCTCCATGCCACACTGCCTCCTGTACCCATGCCACTCTGCCTCCTCTACCCATGCCACACTGCCTCGCTTGAAGGCTGTCATGCCCTGCCACTGGTACTCGCACCCGTCGAGCCGCTCGCCGCCGGCGGCCATGCTATTTTCCGGCATAAGTGCACACACCCGAATACACATACGCACTGCTCAGAATTAAAACTTCAAGCGCAAGGGCAAGTGGACGGAAAGCATCAAATATCTATCGGTAGGGCGAGTAGGCGATTAGATGAGTCGGCGAATACTAACCGATGAGTATGTCAGTCTTTTCCTCTGTTCGTCTATTCGCCTATTCATACGATCGCCAGCTCCGAAAATTACCTCTCTGTGTGCACAAGCTGAAACGTACTATTCTTGAGGCATCGCGAAAGGAGGACGAATTCTTTGCAAATAAGTGCTGTTATCATCCAAGACATGTTTAGAAGAGATTCGCCGATCCCCCAGAGATAGCCATGAGGGCAGGAAGTTTCCGTCGCAGAGTTGGGCGCGCGACGCGATTGGTGTGAGCTAGCGGCGCTGCATTAGTTAGATCTTAAAGCGATCACACTGTCTTACGCTTCGCGTCGCGCGCCTAGGAGGATTTTCTGTCCAAATGGCATACATTGCGTAAGAGGTAACACCTGCATCGATCTGACATTTGAAGTCAAGATGGATCGGGCGCGGGTGAAATGCTATTCCTTTCTCTATTCTTGTCCTAAGAGCCAGTTATGACCTAACTGTTTGGCAAGTTTCTTTCGAAACAGTTCAGCGCAGGGTCTACATGCTCCATGAACAAAGAATTTAGGTCACAGAGGATGAAGGTGTTTGAGAATGCTAACCTAACTTGGAAATGGTGCTGTCGCCCTCATTTCAGCGCAAAATGCTTGACGATGCAGTCGAAGCTGTTGTACACGCTAAAGGAAAGGGAAAGGAAGAAAAAGACCAGGAATTCGACGAGTTCTACGAGTGAGTTTGGGTGTTCGTAGGGGTCACGCGAAGATTCTGTTCCCGATTCTGGGGAAGGAAATAGCCGAAGAATCTTGCATACATATTTCATACCACTCACCATTGTGCAATGTGTCTAAAGTTTCACATTTAACTTTCGACGACCATTATTCTAAGCCAAGTAGGAGTGGAAAACCTCAGACGCTGGGAGCTTATAAGAAATAACCTTTGGTTGCAGACTGGAGGATCCACCAGCGCCTAGACGAAAGACAACATTCGAACGTCTTAAAGAAGAGGTTGACCAGCTACTTTTAAGTGACATGTTCATGATGAAGCCTCAACGGCGTCCACTGTCACAATCATCAACAAATGTTTGGCCTTATGTCAGGATTTCTCGGCGCGACGTGCCGCGCGCGACATTTGCGCGCGAGATGGCTGCGCTTGTTGTTAGGCCGCGGTCATACTTTGCGATAGCGGCGGCAGGGCGTGGCTGTGTGTGTCTGCGTCTCCGCCGATGCCACCCTGCCTCGTTGTCTGCGTCATCTCTGCCCTTTCCCCGTGCCACTCTCCCTCGCTGCCTGTGAACGCAGCCACGCTCTACCTGCGGTGAGTATGACCGCGGCCTTAGCGGGAATTGCATGTAACAGCGTGAAAGGAGCGCCAACTGTGTCCTATGCCTATCTTTACTTATTTAACAGCTGTTTTGAATTTGTTTTCAATCTTGTTTCATTTGTTCGAGCGAAGCTCACCATTGCTTAATGATAGTGTGCGCTATACATCACTCTGCATATATCATTCTTATTTGCATCATTCTACGCTAAAATGTGAAAAGAAGCAGAAAAACACAAACCTGTTTTAAGAAGGCTTTGTACTGTAGTCCGGAGCGCAACTCCGCGTTAGCTCCTTCAGCTTGACCCACCCAACCAATGAAATTGAAGAAGAAAATGAAAGGCTCAAGAAGAATTCAATTTGCATTCCAGACGCCTTTGACAATGGACAAGTCGAACATAGTGTTACTGGGACCATCAGGAAGCGGGAAGACGTATTTGACGCAGTGCCTCGCACGACTACTCGACGTACCTATCGGTAGCTTTTTCGAACGGCAAAGTGTACATTCTTACTCATAGTTGATCTTTTACTCGTAGGTGAACTTAGTTGTGAAGACCCTGAATTGCGAAGTGACGGATCGAAGAGAACAAGTTCGAAATCCTTCAGATTCAATCCGCACAGCACACTTTCTTTTAGCGATGTGTGATTGCACTACTTTGACACAAGCCGGATATGTCGGCGAAGACGTGGAGACAGTGATTCAGAAGCTACTCTTCAGTGCGCAGGGTAATGTCGAAAGGGCCCAGGTAGATGGACTGTTCCTTGAACCAAATCCATGTATAGCATGCGATGTGCGTCCACTGGGCACAGTTTGTCAATCGTAGAGTAGAGCGGTCTGTGGACCGTTGTCCCCATTTATTGTTGCCACTTCTAGAAAACTGCCCACTTGCTAACCCGGAATTAAGGAAAACAAAACGAGTTTGGTTAGAGCGAGATCCCTTCCTCGACCTTACACTTCTTGCGATGCCACTTACAATTAGACCCTATTCCACCTTGGAGCTCAAATTCTTCCTATTTATTAAGAGGTGGGCTAATATTATATTAATGAACGGATATAAATCCAGAGCTTAAAATAGTACAGGTATGCACTTCTCTTTGATTCTCAGCCGTGAACTAGTGCCAGGGGTAGGCCCCCCCACGTGTGCACATTGAGGAAAGTTAAGGACACTGCTTGACTAGGTTGAACTTTCCTCACAAAATGTGCTTCAGCATGGAATCGTGTTTCTCGACGAATTCGATAAAATTCACTCTTCGAGCGACCCTATACATTCCATCGGAAATCGTGACGTGAGCGGACGAGGTGGGTTCGGTTCAGCTCGAGAATACTATTTAGTTAGCCAGTAGGTGTGGATGCACTGCAAGATGTCAGGCTGCGTTGGAACCGTCAGATTTCAACAGCGGCGCAGTGGAGGCGTACACGAGGAAGCTCACACCTCATCTGCCAGTTTGCAGTACGTCCAGCACACCCAATGCGTCTAAAAAGGCTAACCAAGGGCAGCACAGAATCTCAGAGAGGGTACATCGATGAGAAAGCAAGATCGGCGAGATGAGGTTATTCAGGTGTGCAACAAGCTCTTCTGAAACTTGTCGAAGGTACCATGGCAAAGGTGAAAATGCCGGGACAGATGGGGCATAAGGTTTGTTACTAGCAGTAGAAAACGAAATGTGCAACAGTACATATTAGTCTTCAACAAAATAAAACAACAACATAACACATAACAAGGTCAAGCGTTAACTGAAGAATCTGCAAGTTAATGTGGGTCGTAACGTGGCTCGAGGCGGGAAGAGACAGAGGTGGTCAAAGGGTCGTAGCGTGGCAATAGGCGGAAGGGGGATCATATTTGGGTGAGTGTCGATAGGTCGAATTTTCGCTTCGCGGCGCCATCAGTACGAGTCGTTTATAATTCCGCTCAAGAAGCAATGGGCTGGTATCGTAAAGAACCTCTAGAGACTGTGAGTTGAAACTTCGGAGTTCGCCCAGTTGTGGTTTTCCACATCGTTTCCAAATCGCGAATGCGCATTTCACAAGTTGTTACAGTTCCATGATTCTCCATGATTTCTAACTTTTATGACGTTCAAGCCATTCAATCGTTCATACTGTGTATTCAATTGGATCAGGTCAAATATGCGTTTATGAACTGCAACGCGCTCTCTCCAGTGCACTCGGAAGCCGTCATCCGGGAACGTGTCGTTTAACAATATCGTGTGAAGGGGGGAGGGCATATTAAAAAAGTTGCACATCTGAGCATTTTGGAAAGACTTTGAGGGATCAATCCCACGTTCAAGCAGAAAGTTAGCACTCACCGCGCCGCTCGCCGCGTGCGCCGCGCGAAAATTTGACCAATCGACGCACGCCCGTCAAGGTCGCTTCTTCCACAATCATGCGTGATCATCTATCGACACAAGGCATGATAGAAGCGCTTTTCGGCATTAGTTATCGATTAGGTACGGAGGCAACCGTTGAGAGAAGGAGAAGATCGTCGTTTGCTAGACTGGGTCTCTGAAGAAGGTGAAAAGAGCCAAATAGTTTATGTTTTTATGTCGACTGAACACTTTTCCATTAGGTGGACGTCGACACAACCAACATCCTGTTCATCGCATCGGGTGCGTTCTCAAGTCTTGAGCAAATAATCGCACGAAGAATTGACAAGCGGTCGGTTATAAGCTTGGGATTCATTTATTCTGAAAAATGCCGTGATTGATTTCAGAGTGCTTGGTTTTGGCTCCACGTATGCTAATGTAGCAGAAGATCTGTCTTCCACTGACGAAACGATCGCTGCCGAGAAGCGTAATGAAGTTCTCAAGCAGATCGATCAGTCGGATTTAATGCAGTGAGTACTGCTTTCAAAATCAAAGCCCTCTTGAAAAGAAGCACTGTGAGAGAGCTATTCGTTTGATATTAGCTGCCTTCGATTTGCAGGTTTGGGATGGTGCCTGAATTGGTCGGACGGTTTCCAGTACTCGTACCTTTCCACGCTTTAGATGAGAAGATGCTGATTCGAGTCCTGCAAGAACCGCGTAACAATCTTATTTCACAAGCGCAACGTTTCTTCGCTATGGACAGCATACAGCTCAGGTCCTTTGATTCTGATACATTTGGCAATTTTGAATCATTTACAATTTTGGTAGCTACCTAAGTCAGAATCTATAACTTTTTTCGAAGCAGGAATCCTAAATTGAGGAGTTATTGTGCAGTGAGGACAAATATAGCGTTGCTGCCCATAAATTCACAGTTCGTAGTAGGAGCTTCAGAGTTCCAGTGTTTCCTGGAAATCCGAGCCTACCAGTTAGCTAGGTGGTACAAGAGTCGTCTAGATGAGTTTCTGGGACGTTCTGATCTGCAGGCGTGCAACAAGGCACTGACATTTAGTCAAGGTCGCCTCGCCCGGCTCATCCTTTCGCGCGCGACCCATTCACAACGGGAGCAACAGGGCACCTGTCGTGCGCGGTGAAGCATTGCATGTGCCCCTTTGGACGCACCTGGTCCAAATGTACCGCTGTTAGGTTTTGTCAAGGTCTGCGTCTTCTATGGAAAAGGGACATGTGAAAAAAGGTCTGCATGGACATGTCGTGTTGCAAAGCGATAGAGGTGGCCACGCTACGTATGAGCTATACTATCGGTGGGGGGAAGGGGGGGAAGGGGGGGGGGGTACGCAGCTTTATAGCACCTCAATGGAATGTGTTTCAGGTTCACCCGAGGAGCGATAAATGAGCTGGCTCGGAGAGCTGCTCAGAGTAAAACTGGTGCCAGAGCTCTCAGGTTAGCACTTCAAGCATTGATTTCGCTATCCACGATAATGTGTAATGTCTAGGTCCATACTGGAGGGTGTGCTACTACAGGCGAAATTCGAGTGTCCTGGTACAGGAGTTCAGACGGTCGTCATCACAGGAGGCACGGTGCGAGGCGAATGCGACTATTTGACATTGTCATCTCCATCGAACAAAAACCCCGACAGCGTTGTACCGACAGATCCAGCAGGAACTGAATGAATTCGATTGCGTCCGATGTTCCAATTTTGTTAACATACGCTCAATAAAGACGATCTCTTTTGATGATTAAAGTTTCAAGGAAGCATGGAGTCCCGAGAAACGGGCACCTTCCTACCTCTTCCCCCCTGGTAAAGCATCGGAAGGAGAGTCACATGGTCGCTCGGGTACGAGTTGGCAGTACATGTCCACTATGATCGAAAGGCGTCAAGAAGAATAGATTAGGCGCAACCCGTTTTGGAAAGATGCCTTTATGCTCCTTGTCTACTGTAGTGCGCGGCAAGCAGCACGGAAACACGTCCGCGCTGAGTCTCATCGAAAACGAGGAGGTTTAGTTTTTCGGACTTTCGACCGATTTGTCCCACTTCGTCTTCGCTGTGGTACAACTCAGCCCCTTTATTCTCTCAACAATCGACCAACATTCTCGAGTTATTCCTTTGAGTGTCTTTCGTAGCAGAAGCTCCAGTCATATTCATCGAAGTGGATACAGTAGGCGTGACCAGGGTCCACGTAATGCTCCAGAAAAACGAACAATCAGACACTGCCAACATTGTTCCTCTTTTCCACACATATCTAATACAAAATCAAAAAAAGCCAACACAAATCTTGAAGCAGGAACATCCACAGATTTAGAAGCAGGTTGGAAGAGCCGGAAGCAGTGTGGCCACTGTTCTCGGACGTTTTCGTGCAGTTCCTGGGACAAACTGCCATCGGGACTTGAGTGAATTGATGCACCATGATCTGGCCGTCTTTGTAAAGACCTTCTTTCACAAACTGAAAATGTAGCATTTGTCAGCATAGGATCAGATAGAAACTGCAAGCGCCCCAAGTTTAGAGAAAGGTTCCTCGTACTCACTATACCTACACTATACATGTATAAACTTATGCATGAGAATGAAAACGGAATTATGGAGAGTGAGCTCAGGTAAAGGGATGATTATGCCACGCATTCGACACCCAAGAGAAACTTGTTTTTGCGGTTCTCAGAGGATTAGAAGCAAAACACGACGGGCTGGATGAAGGATTCAGTAGTCAATGGAAAGACGTAGTATGCCTCGTTATTCGTTTTTCTATAATCTACCGGATCATATCATCACTACCGGATTATTCAAGGAAAGGGGGCGAGGGGAGCACCCTCAAAAGAGACAAATAGATAATACTTTCAGGTATTAAGGCACTAAATTTCTTGTGAAGGCTTCCACTTGCTCGAGTGAATTTGTCTACCGGCAATACAACTATGGTCAAAACAGAAAGATTTCGACATGCTTACATTCCACGTCTGGCACCCTTCCAGGGAGTGGTTTCTTGCTCCTGTTGCCTTGAGAGGGCGAGTCAATTGAAGAGTCAGTTTATCACCTTGATGGGAATCTCGTAATGATGCACGAACTTGAGCTTTCTTGAAAACCCACCAGAGAAACTGAGATGTTCTGGTACGGCATAGGCATGAGAATCCAAAACTGGAGCCTCATAACCAGATGTGAAGCCGGTAACCAAGGAGGGCTTGTTGTCTTGGATGATCACAATAATCACCTCGAGATTATTCTGAATTAATTATTCTTAGATCAGGGCAGTTTGCCTTGACTCATTCAGTACAATGTAAAGAGTGCGTTTCGGTTTATTTTTCACAGAATGGTTAATCCTTACCATGTTTCTCCCAAAGCCAATTCCTGTCCAGTGATTGTTGGTAACTTTCCGATTTTCATACTCCACTGTTACGTTGTCGTTGAAAACCTGGATGGAGTGAAATGTGGACTATTCTGGTCCTGTGTTGCTAATGGTATAATCTCTTATCTAGCTACCAGTCGGATTGGCCGGCTCCCACCGACCAATCCTTCTAAGAACCGCCACAGGTGACCTCTCGATGCTGCCTTGGCTGGTTTGTAAGGCCGCGGTCATACTCACCGCCGGCAGAACGTGGCTGCGGTCGCAACAGCGAGGGAGAGTGGCACGGGGGAGGTGCAGAGATGACGCAGGCAACGAGGCAGGGTGGCATAGGCGGAGACGCAATAAGCAGCCACGTCCTGCCGCCGGCACTGCAAAGCACGACCGCGGCCTAAGCGGGCGACCCTCGGCTCGTCACGTGGGCAGCGAGCCGATCTTCGTGCGCGCTCCGCGCGCATTGCAGGTCAAAGAAGCTCCTGGTGATAGGTAGCACGTGATGGCAAATAACTGCTATTAAGGCTCCTGTCATCATCGGCTTTGACTGACACTCTAAAATACCATACCTACTCACAACTATTGCCCATTCAAGAGGGCCCCCTTGAAGGTAGTAGTAGGTATTGTTGAGCTGAGTACGAAAAGAAAGTCGAAGTGTTCAGTAATACGAAAGTAAGGAACGGTCAAAAGCATGATAAGGCCCTCTCTCCACCGATGGTCCCGGTGTTAGACATGATAAAAAAGGGGCGAGCCACGTTGAAACGGGCAGCAGCCGGAAAAAGCGTCTTCTTCAAAGCTCAGCGGCGCTCCTTTCACCGTGAATTTGCCACACATAATTCTTTCAGACCTGTAGCTTTCATGTGGCGATCACTCTGAAAACTGTATAACCCACGGTACCCCTATCACCTTAAGTTCAAAAATTTCGTTACCCTTAATACCTCTGTCACCGTCTCTTGCTTTTCCAATAACTCCATGTTCATCTTACAAGGGAAGGACCCCAGGTCGAAGTGGCCGTTCGGAATGGGATACACATGGTCCGACGTATTTCCGGACGCTGATCTCGAATCTGTGTTCGAAATTTGCAGAACGATTCTCTGAGCGGAGTTATCATTGGTGAGGCACTATGTCATCAGCACGGCCGTTGCCAAGACAGCAACGGCCTCAGTGGCTAACTGGTAGTGGTCCGGATCTGCAGAAAGGAGTTATGGGTTTGCTCCCCGCCGGTGTGAGTTCTTTTGCATTTTGTGTTTCATCGTCAGTAGGTGCTTTTCTTTCACTTCTAGACGTTTCCTTGTACTGGAACCTATCGCACCCATCATTTACTCTTCCACTTTATTTATAACTACTAAGAAGGATACCAAGTCGAAGAGAATCCCGTACCACACGAATTAGGCGTTGTTGCGTAAACAGATTATGATATTCGTGCACAGGGGGTTGAATTACCCCTCTGTGCAAATTTTCAGCCAAATCCAGTTTTTGGACCAACCTCGGAAAATTGGGGGTGGCCAGGGAAAAAGTGGTAGTTTTTGAATTTTCTTCTACAGAAAACCCGCAACCTGAACAAGATAGCCTACACATACCTTTTACACTCGCCCATCGCCTAAATAAACGAAACAAGCGTCATATAGGAGCATTTCCTAGGCAAGGGTCAAGGACTTCTTCTTTGTTCAATGGGCTGCCTCCCTATAGCCTGTGAATTTTTCCGAAATTCGGTCAAATTTTCGAATTGGCTAAAAACTTGTCCCTTGGGGTAATTCGACTCCCTGAACACGAAAATCGCCCTGGTTTTTTGCAAGAACGTCTCGCTCGCGTGCTATGGACTTCCAAACCTCCATAACAGTACTGTTTTTTCAAAAAAAAAAAAGAAAACCGCTGTAATTCCGAGAATCGGAGAATCGTTCTGCAAATTTCGTATACAGATTCGAGATCAGCGTCCGAAAATGCGTCGGACCATATGTATTCCATTCCGAATGGCCACTTCGACCTGTGGTCCTTCCCTTGTTAGCCAATGTACCTGTCGTCACCTTCCCTGGCTCCTTCTTTGTACCCGATGGGACACCTAGAAGCGATGGCAAATGGCTATGAGTACTGGAGTTAACGTCTTTGCACCCATGATCACTTACCACAATTCCCCATTCCCTTCCTACGATCTCTTTCTACGGGACGGGAAAAGTTCCATTGTAAATCCTATTTCCTCCAGGCTGTACCGGAGCACAACCATGCATTTTTCACCCTTCATTGGGAACACTCCCTGTCCTACTATGGACGGTCTTTTTTTGTTCTTCAAAAATCGAAAATCCAGAAAAATCAAAAATGTTCTAAAAATCTCATCGCTGACCGCGAACTATTCTTCCCGTCGTTTCGAGACTAAACTGAAATGTTTCGGTCTGACACTGAGTGTCGGTCATTTTATAGTGCTTAGTAGGCGCTGTATTTCTTACTTTTCGATGATCCGTGGTCCAGGTTTCGAGCTGCACTCATCGCGAACAGCGCAATTTGGAGTAAACAGTGGGTACCCTTTGCTCTGACTCAGCATGCATTTGACTTCTATTCTTTCGCACAGAATTGACAGTTTTGATCAGATCGATCGGTAGCTTATGATCCTCCAAAATTTTACTTCTGCGATTTCAACTACTTGAGGATTCGGTTCAGTAAGAGTTCCCTGTTCTCTGCGCAAAAAACGATAATTTCACTTTCCCGGTCTATGAACCATTCTGGAGAGGAATTGCTATTTTGTGGTAACTATCGTCTATCTAAAACACACCTTACTCATCTGGAGAGATACCCTCTTACTGCTCCATTGAATCGCTATTCACCTTGGCTTATCTTTTCCCGACGCGTGGGCTTTTTTGAAACCTACGTGAGGACTTCAATCTGAGCATCGGGAACTTTGGTGCTAGCCTCATCTTGTTGGACGGAGCTAAGTTCAGGTTTTATACGCTCTACTTACTTTGCTCACTCCCTACCGAAACCTAACTTGTCCGATCTCTCCACGCCATTCCTTACTTGCTTCTATATGTGCCCCGTACTTGGTGAGCCCCTACCTAATCCTAACATCCTAACTTTTCCGACCCCAGCAGACTCATTCTTGACCTTCCAATTTTTGGAACCCAAGCGAGCACTCATGTTTGTGCACCTATCAATTACCGTACAAGTCCCGCCTACGGTGGACGGAGTTAGACTTAGTTCTTATGTGCTCTGTACGCCTTGGCCAGCCCTACCCAATGCTAATTTGCCTGACCTCTCCAGGCTGCAGTTCAGTTAACCATGCATTATGCGACGAACGGACAGACACACATCACATACTGACAAAACAACCACACCAAACTTCTGGTTTTTATAGGTAATGGATAGCACTGCCGGTCATACTCCATCTTCCACTTCAGACGGAGTAGTTGCTAGAAGTAACACAAACCACTGTCTACTATTTGTAAGCGGGGCTTTGTTGAAACCGCGGAATCGGATTATGCTTTGATCCAGTCACAGGTAAGAACGCTAGTCTTCAGGTGATAGCAAAAAAGCCCACGACCACTTGACAGCTGTTGTTGAAAGTTTATTACCACTGGAGCCCTGCTTTCTGCTGCAATAATCAGCAGCAATATTAAGCACATTGCAGGTTATGAGTAGTCTACGGAGTGGCATCCTTCAGAGTTTTATGTGAGGAGTGGTCAGTGCTCATCTAGGGGTCTGATTCCACATTGCTGCAAGCATGCTTCCGAGGGGTGCCTCTAGTGATTGCAAGTGGCTTCACACGATCGACTGAAGATACTGTTTTACTTACATACCACCGTACTGTGATATCTTCATCACTGAAGGAGCACCGAGGGTGGACTGATGGAAGCAGTAGGCTGATCACCAGCAATAGGATCATGCGTCGTTGTATCTACAAAACACGCTGAAAAATACATATTAAACCGGATCAAAAATCTGCAGGAAATGACGGTGCAGGTAAATTCTTCGAGTTTCAAAATGCTTTGTTATCACTTCCGAAGGCAAACTTGTAAGAGTGGAATGGAGACTACTGAATAATATCGCTTCTCATTGATTGCTATTGAATCTATTCAAAATTAGGTTTTCGTCAGCCCCTGCCCACGACTCTGTGGCTTAAGGAGTTTCAGTAGGAAAACTAACAATCAAGAAAAAGTGGAAAGTACGTAAGACAATGAGAGGCACAACATGATGAAATAGGAACGGATTATTGAATATCTGCGAATGCACTAGAGTGTGACAAGGAGCGTGGTATAAGAGGAGGCAATGAGATATGAGGATGGGCTTTGAGCTGATAAGAAGAAAACATCAAAGCAGCAGAGAACGAGGAAGATAGCGTATGGAGGCAGAAGGGACAATTGATTGCAATGGGGCTCTACCTCATTCTAAACTTGATCAATGATCAAGCGCTAACGCGCCAAGCCCAGTGTTGGTCTGTTACGTGGCACATGAGGGAGTCGATTTTGATATTGTCAGTCCTTCCTGAGTTCAGAAGTGCGCGACTGCTCGCGGCATCGGAGACCCTATATGGGCTTAAAGACAGTATTAGGGGTAATGTAGTAATGGAGAAATCCCTACAATAAGTCACTCACAAGGTAGTCCTGGGCCTAAAAAGGCTGGAGAAATGCCGCAAAAACCGTAACCGTCCATCTGTCCTGCCTCTTGATAAGTCGATCCGGCCTCCGCATGACGTAATTCCCGATTGACTGGGGTGGGAGCGGCCAAGGAGATGCGGCAGGATCGAAGGTTTTGCGGCGCGCTTCCGCAGTTTTAGCTTGAAGCTCACTCTGAAAAATAGATGTTGTCGTATTTCCAAACATTCCATTGTGTTTACTTGGCAACATGCCAATGGAAAACTAGATCAGACTACCCGCTTCTTGACGGACAAGTCGTCCGCGCCTAGAACCAACGGTGGGAAGGGGGTCCTATTTCTAGGGTTCTTGGCCATTTCCATCCGTTTTTTCTCCACTGTCATGTTACTAGGCATCTCAACTTTCATATGCACTTCTTCTTTTACTTTTTATCCGACTTTCCCCTAATGCTGCCTTTAAAGTAAGGCAGCAGGATGAATGTGACGATGTTGTCATCGTGCCAATGATCTTCAGTCAAAAGTCGACCATCACAGTGTTTTACCACCAAGGCTACTGTGTATCTCAGCAGCTGTAGCACGGTAGCACAAATAACACGATGTTGTGTTCTTGTCTGCCCGCCCGGGGCGATTTGTGAACGAATTCCCGCCCCATGTACGATCATCTAGCGAAATTAGGATGAT
Organism: Trichostrongylus colubriformis; assembly: GCA_963978905.1. Classification (NCBI taxonomy): domain Eukaryota; kingdom Metazoa; phylum Nematoda; class Chromadorea; order Rhabditida; family Trichostrongylidae; genus Trichostrongylus; species Trichostrongylus colubriformis. Next base: position 26,521,395 of record OZ022260.1, read on the forward strand.
TTGGGGCATTTTTAAACCAAGACCACAAAAAGCTTCTAGAGGCCATTGGTGGGGATGGTCAAAATCCCAGATTCCCTTAGTGAAGGACAAAGTTAACCATGGCGCGCAACTTCGTTCAAAAATCGCCGCGGGAGGGCGTGTTGCCATCACCAAGGTCCCCCATTTTTGTGCGGCTCTAGACATCATCGGACACTCTTGGACAAATCGTAAACAGTTGAGCCTGGGGTCGTGGAGATTTGGAAAAGTAGGGGACCCCGATAAACGAATTCGGTCCCCACGCACTGGACCTGGGACGAGCTTGCTGCCGCTTCCGAAGCGGAACGAAAGCCTTACTTATGTACCAGTCCCTCCAGTCCCAAGCGTTCGAATCCTCACCCCCGTAGCAAAAATTTGGGACCCCTTGCCATTAGTAGATCCCTCCCTTCGCAAATCGTTCCAGATCGCAAAATCACAGAATAGGGAAATCGGAAATCGCAGTTTAACGGTGCAAAATGGTAGATGCTGGGGCGAACGATGAGACCGTCTCGCTCGGGTGTGTGCCCTTATGTTACAGGAATTCGCACCGCGGTGTGGACGAGGTGTAGGTACTCTGGTGTTGGGCCCCAGAGCGATTATCAGTCAAGTGTGCATGGCGCTCCTAACATTACCGTGTAATCGCTCAAGACGCAACTACAGCGGCGCATGGCTCGTGCACACCGCGTCGCAAGCCGCTCGTCGTGGTGCGAAATCCTGACAGAGGGGTACACCCCGTCCCGCTCCAAACACAAAGTGATTTCCCGCGCGATCGTATCAACGGCGCGCTCAAGCCTGACGTCGAGGAAATATTTTAGAAAAGACGATCTTTCACCCGAGTCCACGCATCTGAGGACTCGAGCCCTCTCCCCAAAAAAGGGCGTCAATCAATAATTACAGGATTTCTACCAAGTACTTGTAAGTACGAATATCTTTTTAGAAATCAGCTAACCGACTTCAAATCTCTTGGTCAAATTGTAGAGGGTAGTCGACTAAAATTTCAAAATTCAAAACATGATCCTCCCTCTTTGAACCCAGAAGACGTCCCTGCCCGTTAGCATTCCTCGACCCGAGCCTGACCCTGATCGACGGTCGAAGTTAGTGATCTAGTCGAGACTCATCGGTAGACAGTGCTGCACCGTCTTCATCTGGTGTTCCACCACAACTGCGCTTTTGAGAAGAAGTCCATGCCAGTTCTGGGCAAAGTGGTCCTGTTTTTATTTCTGAGAGAAAAATTTGCTTGTTACAAATTACCACGAGAAAATAAATAGTTTTGGATAACTTAGCGATCTCATTTTGTGTTTGTTGGGTGGCGAAGTCTCTCGTGGAAGTTTTGCTATACACGTTAAGGAAAGCTGAGGTAAAATTGATTTCGGAGACTCCGATGTGGGATTCACCCATGTGGAAGCTTATTTTCAGATGCTGCTCTTTTACACCCGTACAGGGTCGGCGGATATGAAGACGTCTATGGGAATAGCGCAGTTCTCAATTCTTTATATGAGACGGCCGATTGGGATAAACCCACCAACGTAGTAGGAGCCTCATCTTTTTATTCTTGCATTATTCAGTAGGTTCTCATTGACAAAGATCACAAAGTTCTTATTCTGGAAATATCCATGGAATCCTTTTCAAACCAGAGTCGCTCGTGAACGTTAGTGGGCGCCCGCGCGAGCGTTTGAGAAATCGCCACAATTTTTGTCGAATTTTCCACAGGAACGGAGGAACCAGCAATTGTTCTTCAGAATTCTGAAGGATATGATCTGCTCATGAAATAGATCGAGTTCTGGTTTACTATTGTCGCTTGCACCTCGGTAATTCGGCGTCACAATCTTGCCATCCGTGTTAAGCTGCGATCGTTTCGACCCGGCTCACTCTCCACCTAGTCATCGTTGAGGTCACATTTTTACTAATTTATACGCTAAAATGTTGTGGCTTCAAGATAGCATAGAGATCTTGGCAGTAGATCAAAGAGTTTGTCGGATTCTCTTCGCCCAAATATCGCTGGCCATGTGTGGCGAACGTCAACACCCGCATTTTGCATGGCTAATCACCTGTTCCTCATAAAAGTAAGCAGTAAAACTTTGAAGGACGTTAGATAAATATGTTTTTTATATGCCCACGAAGTTTGAAGTCATTCCATCGCACGGTTTCGGTTTTACAGCCATTTTTCCACGCCACACTCAACACGACGCGGCGCTGTTTAGGTCCATCACGAGGACGATGGGAGTGGGGGCGCGACGGGGGAACCCAGCGCGCTATATGAGCGACCACGGCCGACTGCGCACCAACCGTTGTCAAACTCAACGTCAATCGTCGCCATGTCTGCTCCAGCTGTCGCTACACCCAAGGCTACCAAGGCTTCGAAACCTAAAGCTGCCAAGAAGCCCGCATCTCATCCGACCTATTCCGCAATGATTCGCAAGTCGATCTCGGAGCTGAAGGAGAAATCTGGTTCATCAAAAGCCGCTATTCTGAAGTATATGCTGTCTCATTACAAGTTGGGGGAGAACGTGACCAAGGTAAACGTCTGAGCTTTTTACAGAATTTCCTAAAGCCTTTTCTGTTATTTGGTTTAGCAGTTTTTCGATTGTAGTTTGCAATTGCTTAGATTCCCTGATTGCAGATCAACTCTCAGCTCCGTTTGGCTCTCAAGAGAGCTGTCATCAAGGGAGATCTCAAGCAAGTGAAAGGAAACGGTGCATCTGGAAGCTTCAAGCTTGGAGAGAAGAAAACAGCATCTCCAGCTGGCAAGAAGGTTCGTACAGTCCTGAGGTCTTGTTCCTTGTTGGTTTATAACTTTCGTTTGTATCGTTTTTGTGCAGTTGCGAAGAAGCCATATCGATTTGTTTACAGAGTGTTGCCAAAAAGCCAGCTGCTGCCAAGAAGCCGAAGAGCCCCAAGAAAGCCGCCGTGAGTAAGAAGCCCAAGGCTGAGAAGAAAGCGAAGAGCCCGAAGAAGGCCAAAGCACCAAAGGCCAAGACCGCCAAGAAGCCAGCTGCCAAGTCAACGAAGCCAAAAGCCACGAAACCGAAAACATCGAAGCCAAAAGCGGCGAAAAAGGCTAAGGCCTAAACTGTTCTACTGTTAGTGCCTTTAATCCTGTAGAGATCTCATGTACATATGTATATTGATTGTCTATATATTGCTAATAAATTCTGAGGTTTAACTTCTTAGTTTGACGTGAAAACTCACCAATACCACAAACTCCGCAACTATGAAAGCAACCTCACAGCCTACATCTAACTTGGATGAGCTGTAATCTGTGTGCTTACGCCACAAGACGGATTCCACAGGCCGTAAAATCGTTACACCAACGATCCCCTGAACACGGTGAAAGTTGGGATTGTCGAAGGTGAGACATGCTTTTTCGCGTAGGAGGAGGGGATATGAATTTTAGCCTAAACCTAGGGATGGAAGGAGCTCCGACTCCGGTGAAAAGTTGCGTCCCCTTCACTTTAATTGACCCTCAGTTTGTATACTCGAGCGTATATGTTTACCTAAGCCTTAATTCAGGGAAAAAGGGACTTCCCCCTAAACTGCGGCTTTGGCTAGAAACCTAGGAGACAATCCCAACTTTCATCGTGTTTAAAGGACCGCGTTGGTGTTAAGATCTCTAAGGCTGCGTTTATACCCAACTGAATAAGATTTTTGGCGTATCGGGGCATCCGCGATTTGGGATTTTGGCGATGCCACGTACCACCGCGTCAGTACAGTTGCTTTGTGGCAAATCGCCAAAATCGCGGATGCACCGATACTCTCATTTTCTTGAACGATACGTATTTTAGGCATAACGCAAACGCGCCAATTTTCCAAAATGAAGGGCTGGTGAACGTTCGCAGCTAGTTAGGGAAGGAATCACTTATTGGCAAGTAAAACGACAAGGATATATACAATGACTTACGGCTAAATCCAGTAGATTGAAGTGATACGGTCAGAATGTACATGAAAATCGAAGCTCCAGCTTGAAACTCTGACTCGTAGAAAATCAAGCAACTGAAAATTTTTGATGCCCCTGTGCCGGTTGACTCCCCTTTTTTAGGCATGCACTTAATTCTGCGCTATCGTTCTTCGCCTTACAATTATCACTTTGAGTACTAAAGCGCATATTTCTAACTATGCCCATTAAAGGAGAGGTGGAGTCTCCTCGTTCAAGGCTAAGGCAAAGCCTAGGCAAAAATAGCGCTGCACGCCAAGCGGAGTGGAGTGGCACGAGCAACTACGTTTGACATTTCTGATATTGACCTCTCTTGCTTATACTTTCACACAGCTAAAAATAGGTTCTGTAGGTGCGACCATACAATGCTATCACCATACAGAAGGTGCATATTCCGAACTCATTCATAATGGTAAAGGATTCGTGTCACGGCTGCTCTGAAAACTGCATGAACCACTTATAAATGTGTTCATTCCTACATCAGCTTGAGAGCAATATTCCCGTTGCAATAAAAAAGGGATTTCATATCATGCCACGGTAATTCTAACACACCGCAAAACTGCTTCTTTCTTCGTTGTCGCTTTTCGAGAGCGAGTTAATCTTTTACTTTGCGTATTCTGTACTCGCAAGGGAAGGGTGGAGGTCAAATAAATTCTCATAAAGCATCCATAAACCTTCCCCTTTCTACAAATGAAACTTTGTTCAGGTCGAGGAGTGAAGGGAAACTCCATTCCATTACTACTTTTTCACAGCGCCCCTGACTGCAATTTGCGATTTAATGTTTATATCTGCACTGAAGTGATGATTTCTTACAACTGCGATGGCGACGTTTCGTATGAAATGTGCAAAAAATCCAAAACTTTGTTGTATCATTTTTTGATTTGAGAAATGGCTAAAACTGGAGTTCGAAAGTAAATTCGCCTATAAAGAATCTACTGAATGTTAGGACTACTTTCAACTAATGGAGAAGCACAATTCATTACGGCGGACCCTTTTTATATCGAACATTTTATGTCCATAACTTCGAAACCGTATACATAGACTGGATAAGATTCCATCGTAGTACCCCAGATCATGTTCGCCACGAGTTACCATGACTCTGCCGAAAAGGGTAACTGTATTCATAAGCGAAAGTATCCATAAAGACCATCGAAGCGTGAGCTCTGACGATTATTGTAAATCGCATTTTCGGGAACAGGATTGGTCAGAACGTCCCTGGTTTCAAAGATTTGGAAGCATTGTCGAGGGCACACCTGAAAAGGGTGAATTTACGGATAGGAAGTGTAAAAAACGTAAAAGTAAGGAAGGCAGAATCGGAAGCTTCTCTTCCTTACCACCATCGACAATGGAGGGCTAGTGTGCTTCTGAACAGCTCCATAGTTACCCAAGGGGCTGGACTGAATAAACTGAAATTGAAATAACTAATTTTTCTTCGGAATTCTTCTGTTCTCGTAGTGGATTTTAGAGTAAACGTCTTATCCCCAATACTATTCAATTTATTTTCAAAGATACAACACTCATTATCTCTTGTCAATAATGCTGTATGCAAAACTCGCCAAAGAACTCAAGCTGCAAGAAGTGATTACCTTCCCGCAGTATTTCAGGTTTTGCAGTCTTGGATGAATAGACTTGTCCAGTCAAAATCTCTTATCTGGATTTTCACCTCGAGTATCTCCACTTCACACTTTGTTAAAGGACTCGGGACCTCTGGGATGACTGAGATTAAAAACTTAAAGTTTATATATATACTGATAAAATCGGTTTCTCTTCGCATTACAAATATTAGGTCTGTGCAGAATAAATGGCCGAAACGTAACTGGCCATAACATCGCTCAGACACAACTTTATTTGTCGAAATAAGAACCATTCGAATCTACAGAATTTTGCCAACGATCTGGTAAGGAAAATATACCATCACGATCAAATTCTGGATTGCGAGAATCAATAAAGTCAATTTACCGTGCATAATTTTTCTGCCGCAGGTTTGCATCGGGAACCCGGAAAAAGTGGTAATCCGTCAGGGATAGGTCTGGGGAGTAAGCGGGGTGAGGGAGAGGCTCGATGCCTAACTGCATCATTTTTTTACTGGGTGCGCAAAACAACGCAAAACCCCACAGTTCGCAAGTCACCCGGCAGAAACTGATCGAGACTCTCCCTCACCCCCCTTATTCCTCAGACCTATCTCTGACGAATTACCACTTTTCCCGGTTCTCGATGGAAACCTGGGTCAGAAGGAGTTCGCCGAAACGATGCATGTTGAAAATGCCATCGTTGACTTCATTAATTTTCGCAATCCTGAATTTGATCATGATGGCATATTTTCTTGACCAGATCGTTGGCAAGGTTGTGTAGATTCGAATGGTTTTTATTTCGACAAATAAAGTTGTATCTGAGCGAAGTTATGGCGTTTTGAAAAAAGTAGTCCGTTTTGGCCATTTATTCTGCACAGACCTAATAGATAGCATTCTGCCCTACCTCTATCAAAGATCTGAACCAAGCACGGTATCTTATAGTAAGTGATGGCGGTCCATGAAATTTATTTATACCCTAGACCGGAAAATGTAACGATATTTTTCCGCCCAGCAAGAAGAGGGACATTGCATTGATTCAGAAAATTCAGAACAGTCTCACAGGGGAGGTGCTTGTTCTTCAAGGAGGTTTTTTATTCACATCAGTATCGGAGGCCATAGTGAAGATAAAAATTTTCGGAAACTCCTCTATAGGCGCAACTTCCTTGACTTGTGTATGTGTGATGTTCAGACTTATTGGCGACTACTGAGGTGTACAGACCGTGATGGGCCCATCGCGCCACCCATTTTACGCTTGTTCTGCGTCGGAGAACTCGTCCAGATCACCGGAGAACATTGCACTCTTTCACCACGCAAATCAGTCTTACCGCTGTTTCTTGTTCCGTCTTATCTACAGGTGTGGCAAAACTATTGGCGAGTTGTGGTGAATAAATAGGAGCCGTGTGGCCATTGGTTTGTCCAGGCTGGCACGCGGCAATTTGCGTGGCGACGCGGCCGATCTGGGCATCCTTCGTTGGACAGCGAACACGTAATGGAACAGGTAAAGGGAGGTGGTCAAAAATTTTGTTAGGCGTAAGCTTCTTCTTCCTTTCATTAATGGTTGCAGGATGAGCATTTCTTGTTTAATACTCCTATTTGTTTAAAGACAGTGTCAGGGGTAATGTGGGTGATGAGAATCCCTGAAAGGAGTCATTCACTCGAAAACTACGGGTTTGGAAAACCTATTTGTGGTGAAATCCCCCACGAAGGGCGCGCCCCCGAGCTGTGGCAGATGCGGCCTTTTCTGCTCGAACCGCCTTACTGTGCTCGGTCCGCCTCCTAGCGACTGATTGGCTGGGGGAATAGAAGGTATCACGGCCCGCTTCCTCAGTTTTGGCTTGAAGCGCACTCCAGGAAAGGGATGCTTACTCATTATCGAACATCTCTTTGTGTTTATAACATGGCAACACGCCAATGGAACAGTCGTATGGACCACCCGCCTCTTCACGGTAATGCTCCACATCGAGGATCAACGGTGGGGAGGGGTCTTACTATTTCTCGGGTTTTTGGCCATTTCCATCCGTTTTTTCTTCACTGTCCTGTTACTAGGCATCACTTTCACATCACTACTTCTTTTACTTTTCTGCCGAATTTCCCCAAACACTGCCTTTTATACCCTCATATTATTAGGTTGATTCATAATAAATCGGACAAATGGTAGTGATGATTTCTAGAGGTCATAACTCAGCAACGAGTTAACGAAAATGACGCGCGAGGTACCGTTGGAATGAGTATGAAAAGCTCTTCAAATTACCACAATATAATCACTCCAAAGTAGTTTCGTTCCGCCACCATGCCGCACGATTTCAAGCCGTCCAGAGACCACATCCGCAACGTCATACTATTTATATCGCTATCTGGCCAGGAACCCGCGGATATCGGCAGACGTCTGATAGAAGTTCACAAGGAGCATGCCCCCGGCAGAAGTACACTGTAGTTGTAGCATTCGAAGTTTGCGTCAGGCGACTATTCCATCGAAGACGAAAACCGCGGTTGGTGGAGCGTACACGGCGTAGAGTACTGGGAGCTGCTCGATGAAGGTACACCAGTATCCACCGATGTCTACATTCGTTTCGCAACGGCGGCGGTTACATGTCTACTTCCAGCATGACAACGCGAGACCGCACATTGCAAGATTGACCAGGTTCAAGCTGCTGTCGTACAGTTGGACCGTGCTTCCACACCCACCGTACTCCCCAGACCTGGTCCCTTCAGATTTCCACCTTTTCTCCCACAGCCAACGCCAGCTGGACGGCCAAGACTTCAAAACTCGCGACGACGTCAAGACGGCACTCGGCAACTTCTTCGAGCTCCAGCCTCCGGCCTTCTGGAGCAAGGGCATCCATGATCTGCCTGACCCGTGGCAGAAGGTCATCGATAAAGATGGAGCATACTTCAAGTGAATCCCAGTTGTCGTTCAAAAGTTGTACGACAATGATTGAAATTTGTCAACTTGTCCGATTTATTATGAATCAACCTAATACTAACCAAATCACTTTATGTTCTTTTTAGAGAGCACCATTTTGAGAAGCTTGATGACAAGGTGATCAATTCACCTCTTCCCTATTCCTTTTAATGAGATTACATACAGGCACACTTAGGTAGTACATACAAAATTTTCATCACTCTAGCAATGGAAAAGAAATAAAACGGATTACACCATACTGACATCATGATTAAAAAGGTAACTTTGAACTGAGAAAGGTAAGGAATGAAAAATCAAGTAACGTTGAATGCTCGTGGAGCACGGCTCCACAACCAGATGCACTTCTTGACCAGTGCAAAACGAAAAGTAGATTTTATCTGATTGTCATCAGTCTTTTCAAAATTAAGTTCCTAAAGGGAGCAGTAAGTAATCTAGATGGTAATATAAGATGATTGCATGGATACGTACATAATACTCGAAATGCTCAACTTATAAGCACGTATGAAGGAAGGAAAAGCCCTTTCTTAACAAAACCCCCGTTAATTTTGATCTATTGGGTTGAGGAATAAGTCCCCGCGGTTTTTTTCAACCCCGTTTTTTACAATATTTCCTTCATCTTTTGACAAAGTTTATATGTGTTTTCGATAGAGCTTTTTTTGCTCTACAAAATAAATCTATCTGATTTTTGATTAATTCGACTACCTAATATTTATGAGGTTTGGAAATGAAATGAGCTAGAGGCAAAAAATTGGCGCTTGCGCACCTCATTTTTCTCGCCTACCATCCAGATCAAAAAATGTTTGTGTATATGTTTCGATAGAGCTTTTCCAGCTCTACAGAATGATACTACTTGTTATTCAAATCGCTCAACTTTTCGCAATTTTTAAGTCTCACAAATGCAGTACTCGCAAAAGTGTACACTTTGGTTATCCTCTCTTCCTCGCCTACCATCGAGATCTAAGAGAACATCCAGCCATGCATTCAATAGAGCTCTTTTCACTCTACAAGATGATGCCACTCTTCTTTTGAAACTTTTCATATTTTGGCATGTAGCAATAAGTTTTTACCTGTTTTTCAATTCAATATTGCATAATGAAAATAAACTTTTTCGGCAGAGTGTTTTACATCATTCGATAGAGCTCTTTCTGCTCTACAAGGCAATGCTCACGGTTTTTGTTCGAATCAATTTTTTCCATTTTTTAGACCATTTAGAAGTCGACGAAATCGAGCATTTTCGACACCATGTGATGAAAATGTTCGATTTCGTCGACTTTTAAATAGTCTAAAAAATGGGAAAAATTGATTCGAACAAAAACCGTGAGCATCGCCTTGTAGAGCAAAAAGAGCTCTATCGAATGATGTAAAACACTCTGCCGAAAAAGTTTATTTTCATTATGCAATATTGAATTGAAAAACAGGTAAAAACTTATTGCTACATGCCAAAATATGAAAAGTTTCAAAAGAAGAGTGGCATCATCTTGTAGAGTGAAAAGAGCTCTATTGAATGCATGGCTGGATGTTCTCTTAGATCTCGATGGTAGGCGAGGAAGAGAAGATAACGAAAGTGCACACTTTTGCGAGTACTGCATTTGTGAGTCTTAAAAACAGCAAAAAGTTGAGCGATTTGAATAACAAGTAGTATCATTCTGTAGAGCTGGAAAAGCTCTATCGAAACATATACACAAACATTCTTTGATCTGGATGGTAGGCGAGAAACATGAGGTGCGCAAGCGCCAATTTTTTGCCTCTAGCTCATTTCATTTCCAAACCTCATAAATATTAGGTAGTCGAAGGAATCAAAAAACAGATAGAAATATTTTGTAGAGCAAAAAAAGCTCTATCGAAAACACATATAAACTTTGTCAAAAGATGAAGGAAATGTTGTAAAAAACGGGGTTGAAAAAAACCGCGGGGACTTATTCCTCAACCCAATACATCAGTATCGCATTCCAGTCAAAGACGCCGAAGCCGGACGCAGCGTAGCGCAGATTGCCGCGCAAATTGTCGCGTTCGCGCCCCTATCATTAGCGTGTAATCGTTCTCAGACCCAACTACCGCGGCGCGCATAGCTCGTACACACTGCGTCGCACGCCGCTTGTCGTCGTGCGAAATTCTGACATAAGGGTACACACCTTCTTCCCTCGACATACGCCCTATTATTCCGTTCTTTACTTGAGGCCATCAACTCCAACTATCTTTTCTGGTCCTGAACACATCTCAAGCGCTGATTTCTCACTGTAAGGATCGGTTTTGTATACTCTGCAAAAGTCTAGTTAATCTCTGTTGTCCCTCAGGCAATCACTAGATTGGATCCATTATGCATGATACGGTAGCAGTTGTTGTCGATTGTTAAGTTACTTTGATACTTTTTGTCCATTTTCCAATTACATGCACACGTCAGATAGCCCGCAGGATTAATCAAGTAATGTGTCTCACAGCGAGACACGCTTCTCCGAGCCTTTGAAGCTCGCTTCCCCTTTGTCAAAATGCTTGTAATAGTGATCCTACGGCAAACCTTACATATGCAAAACCGTCCCTTATTGTTGATTTAATGGGCAAGCGATAGGAGATGAGGCATAGCCATACCGGTTCCGAAAGTGCACAGATGCAAACAGGGTAGAGACCAATTTTCAAACAGCTTTCGCCAAAACCAGTAATATTAATACGGTGGTTATGAAGTCTAGTTTGGAGAACTGTTAGAAACGTCGTTCTGACATTTTCTTTGAGGGCTATTAAAAGTGTTAATGCGGTTACTGGACTAGTCTGAAAAGTTAAGTCACTGCAAAAAATCTCATAAACACCTTCATTATCAGTATCACACGTATCATCACAGATGGTTTCCTGGCAAGGCAGTGCAGCAAGCGGAATGCCGGTCGTCGTTTTCGGGCTGTTAGTCACGAATCACATTCTTAGTGCAGTCCTTCGGGCAGACCTTCATGGAAACCGGTGTGGCCGTGTGCGGACCGAACTTTCCATCTTCTAGTGGACCTTCCTTCACGAACTGAAAGTGATTGCCGTGCGGGAAAGTAGTGTTACATAAAGGAAGGGTTGGCGTGTCATGCATGGTTGAAAACGTTTGATGCGCTTACGTTCCACTTTTGGCATTCTTCCAATGAATGTTGTCGTGGTCCATTTGCTGCCAGTGGTCGAGTGAAGCGCATTGTAAGCTGATTGGCTAGAAATTGCCCCATCACCTTTTTTACTGCTATATTCAAATGATAATTCAGTTCAAAATTCAAAACACGAAATCTGAAAAATCAAAAAACGTTTCAGAATAACTTACTGTTGAAACTTAGCAATTTCGGTGCCACGTTGGCTGCCGAATCCACTGTTGGAGGAGCGTAACCGTTTGTGAAACCGGTAACAAGTGACGGTTTGTTGTCTTGAATTTTCACCAGCACCACTTCGAGGTCGTCCTTAAACAGGAAGGGGGCTTTACTTACAATTGCAAACGGTATACAAAAAGAATGAACTTGCTTAATGTCGAGCTCGTTGTCCCGAACCTTACTGCAGTGACAAAGGAACCAGTTTAAAAATCTTCCCTGATTTTTGCTCATTTTATTGCGGCTTGTTAATGGGGGATTTTTTTTTGCACATAATGCGTGAAAACAGTGTCTGGTTCTCGAGCGCATCGATCGCAAGCGAAACGACACGTTGGAAGCCATTTCTAGTACAAAAACCTCTACTGGAAATGGGCACAAGTAAATGAGGTTCCAAATTTTTTCCTCTCCTTTTTGGATATTATCCAAATTACATCCGAAAAAAGAGTTGTATACTCAAAAAAATAGGGCTGCTCCTAACCCTATGAATTTGAAGCTGATCACAGGTTTGCCGGAAGAAGTAATTTGGCTCTCTCTGTATGGGGCCGGTTCTTTCTTCTGAATGGCTCTAACTCTAACCTCTGAAGAGGCCTCTAAATTCTTCCTAAGGACCAACATGGCATAAAGTGCCAATCCCTTACTTGATGACCTCGTGTAATATGGTGCCGTATCTTGAGCCTTTTCTGCTTTAGACATTTGTTTAAAACGTCGGGCTTATACCCCTCCCTTTAGACCCTTCGATAGGAGAAATGTAGCTATCACATGAAGGTCCCACATCTGTCGGCGTTTCTTCTCCCATGTGCATCAGGAGCATATGTACAAAGTGGTACGAATGGAAATTTTGCACCTGTAGGTGCGGAGCATAGAAATGCCAATTCTATCCTGCCTTTTTTAATTTCCCTACATTCTATTCTCTTTTTACCGATTTTCAATCTTTTCTGGGGATGCTCTCATATTTTTAAGGCCTTATGGTGAGAAGCGAACATGCATTTCGCTTCACCACCTATGCCGTGGCATGCGCAGCATCTGTCTTATCTCCAGCTTTACCAGCTTTAGGGCGTGCACCTGCACCTTCATATTGTGAGGGGTTTGTTCCATCTTCCCTCAAAGCCTGTCTCTTCATATCACTCAGCATTTATCTTACCCCCACCTTCCACCCTGCAGGATCTACTCATCCTATCAGCTTCACCCATCACCGGCTTTTCATGTTATGCAGCTCCCTTACCGTTTTCGAATAATGATTACCAGTTGGACTGGCGCACACTACTGCGCTTATCAGACAGGGAAGCATTTAAAATGGGTGAATTCCCGGTAAAACAGACACAACGCACAATCCAACGGACACAGTCACCGGTTATATAAAGCAGGACCAATAAAGTGAAAACCTGATTTGTTTCCCTAGTTACCTAACCCTATTATCGATTTTAATGCAGATTTTTGACAGCCCATGGCCTCCTGTTCCTCGTAGCTTATCAATGCTGCTTTCGCTCATATAAGTGCGAAATTGCCCCTCGTACCACTTTGTACATCAGAAGGAGAGAAGACGCAAAGGATTTTAATGTTACAATAGTTATGCTTTTTCCTTTTTCATGCATTGCCTTCTGTTACAGCTGGCAGCGCTCTCGTCATAACAGAAGCTGATTCATTCGAATTCACAAAACAAGACCTCCAAAAGAAACCCTGGTGCCGTGTAACTGACTGTATTAGGTTGTAAGGAAAGTTGTGGCCGCTTTTTCGCGTTCACAAGATAAATTTAGATATCAGAGCGCGTCAACATGATTCAGCATACATATTGTGCTCGTTAGATAGACAAAAAGTAGCTTTTTCTGAATATATGTTTTATCTGGAATGCTACAAGGTTTTTGAATTATTAAGGAAATTTTAAAGTACAGCGAGAGTGCACTTATTGGATGACTTCACTTCACGAGTTCTTGTTCAGCCGAGTCCCAGCGAAGGTGACTACAAATATGGATACTGCAAGAGGAGAGAGTGAAGCATAGGATGGATCACTTCATCCCTGGTTCCAGAAGTGCAGAAATGAGAACGAGTTGCTTGAAAATTCAATTGATCGAATCGCTTTAACTAAAACGGCAGAAAGCGATGAGCGCCCATACTTGCAGGGAATGTACAAAAGTCCTCAGGCCCTCAACATACAAACTTGGTTACCCACCTCAAGTAGCCTTGATTTGGAAAAACCCAAAAAAGCGAGTGCTGCGGGACCCCTCAGAGCAGCTATGCGCAAGCGCATTTTCCACAAATCCTCTTCCAGTAATTGAAGCAGTTGCAGGCTAAAGCCCCTACTCGTTCATCATATTCACTAGATCTAGCGCTAACTAAGCTCCACTTTCCCAAACATCTGGACAGCTCTTTCAGTAGCAGTGAGTTCAGGAAGAATGATGCTTTGAAGTCGACTTTTTTTAATTTCACGCCATATAAATCATCAGCCCTTCACCAATATGAGATATGCAAATAGCCATGATATTGCCAAAAGTGTAGCGAATCAAATGGAGGTTATACTGTGAGAAAAGATGCAGTCTGAGCCGAGTTATGATCTTCCGAAGTTGAAATTGCGAAAACCGGCCAAAACTTTCCTTACAACCTAATAGTTAATCGGATTGATGTAAGTATCTGTTGCAAATTCCAGTAAGACCCGCTGAGGAACTTTCCCGCGGGTCATAAGGCTATCGACTCAAAAGGTATTGCAACGTACACCGTGTTTTCCTTGAATCTGTCTGCCTCAATGATATTCTCTGACGCCATCGTTCTATTTTTTTATTCTAGTCGAAAAATTTCAGCCACATACCTCTCACGACATACCGTTTATGGCGTCTTGAAAATGGTTAAAATCCATTCGGAAAAATTCTCGTCATAGTTACTTCGAAAGGAAGCTTTTTCTACTGCCAATATTTACGAAAACAGTTAATGATTTTCCAAGCCTGTTTGTGCCATTTTGAGCCACAAAAGCCCTTTCCCTCTCCGGAATCGGTAGATTTGGCTGGTCTACCTTGACCCTAGCAATCCGCTGAGCCCTTTTGGTGAGCATGTTGTTCTCCACTAGGTCTAACTGGTTTTAAGTGGTAGTAAAGTTCACTTAGCCCTCTCACTTCTAACTGAATAATATGTATAAATTTCATTACACGTGTAGTTTTGGAAACGTATGACCCACCATGCCAGGGCCGAAGCCAATACCTGTCCATTGATTGTTACCGATCTTCTTGTTCACAAATTCCACAGTCAACTCGTTGTTGGAAACCTAGAAAATTTTCAGAGTATTTTTTTTCTCATGGAGAGAGCATATAGCTAGCAGAAGAGATTTTGAGATTGGGACTAGGCGAAGAAAAAACGGAAGCTAGGCTACTTCCATTATCTCGCACTGTGGCAACTTCTAATCTCCTTTAGTATTCGAGTAATTTTTACTGGAATTAGCTATCTTTCGAAATGAGGAAAAAGATAATACTTCTCAGCATGATATACTGGGTGCCAAAATTAATTTTGACCATTTTCTCACTGAGAAAGAACATATGTACTGAAACTTGGTACAAGCTGTTTCGGCCAAATTATTTCCCATATTTTTCTCATCTTTCTGAAACTTCGATTATACCGTCGCAATGAAACTGTGCCATTGTGGGAACATCAAAGGAACCGGGAGAAGTCGGAAGAAAGAGAAAGATGGGAATAAATGATCGTTTTGAAACGAACATTGAGGTTAACAGCAGTAATCGGTAGAGAAACCCGGCTCCAAAAGGCGACGTTGTGGTCTGCATTCGTATCTCCCGCGCATCTTTTCGAACTGCAAGGTCACGTTTCCGAGTTGCTCGCTGCCACCTGTTGTCTCGTAGGTGTATTTTAGCAGCAATCAAGTGAAACAGTGAATGGGAGAACAGGCGAAGAGGTAGGAAAAAAATGGTGTTCGTGAAAGAATTCTATTAAATCCACACTCGACGTCTTAGCAGGGTGTCGTGTGTGCATTGTCTGCAACCTTACGGAGTGGAAGCGTTACGGTAGGTCAGCGTAGGTGAAAATTGCCACCCTTCGGTGTTTCCGAAATCGGCAACCTATTCACGCACTTCTCCAAATCGTATAGCAACTAGACCGTGCTACAGTGATCTGAGCAGATAGTTTTTAGGAAGTAGTATATCCTGCTAGAAGAGCGGATTCCTACCAGAGCTGCAGGTTTGTTTTCTTGACAGCTTTTGCACCACACTGCTAAAAACCTCGATGATAACGAACGGCTTTGCGGTCGTCACTCACTGTTGCTATTCTTTTTCGCGCTTCTTTTTTCCTCTTTTAGTTTGTCCTTTAGGGCCCGTAGTCATAACCAGTATCCTCTCCTTCGTGATCTCCCTGAACGAAGAGCAGTCACTTAAGGCCATGACCATTCCATTATGTCAGCGGTTTTGATCTTGTCTTGATCCACCCACTAGTTCTTGCGTGCGGAATTA
Source organism: Trichostrongylus colubriformis (assembly GCA_963978905.1). Lineage (NCBI taxonomy): Eukaryota > Metazoa > Nematoda > Chromadorea > Rhabditida > Trichostrongylidae > Trichostrongylus > Trichostrongylus colubriformis. Next base: position 26,537,597 of record OZ022260.1, read on the forward strand.
GATTGCGTTCATACATTGCGCACCGGCGCCGGCAAAGTCATGTGACCGCCGCAGACCACGGCCGCCGTCGTTGCCGATGCCGGCGTTGGGCGCAAAGTATGAAAGCGGTCTTAAAGTACATCCACATTGGTTAACAGTATAATACCCCACAGAACATTCTTTTCTACGCCTTGCAAGTAAATAAACAGTAACTGAGGGAAGGCAATTTGTGTAGCGATCACTTTTCCTCCTTTGGACCTTCCCAAATGCATATAAACAGTTTGTAGCAATAGCTCTCCAATTCGTGTCCAAGCTTATATCCACAATGCATGCAGTCACAGGCTTTCAACAATTTTACGTGGCCCTGGCATTAATCGTCACTATCGTTGAAACCGTTATTTTTGAATCGTTCAAACAAACGAAGTGAGGACAACGGGGCCTGATATCCGTACGTTCCATGGGTTCCATGGGTATAGTTCCACGGGTACTAGAAGATTTTACCTCCATGTCAAGCAGTAGAAGAATTAAATATCGAAGATGCTTTTTTGTGTTCCTGATTGGTCGGCCACTATTAATAATAAAGAAATCACTAAACATAAGTGAAAACTGGTATATTTTATGGGCAAAGATCAGAGCTGTCGAGAATGACAGTATCCAGCGAGATTTAGCTTTTGGTGAATGTCGTTGCCAGAATTAACTTTACCATCTTTTATTAATAAATGCCACAGACAAGTCGCCAACCCACCTGCCAGCGAGCACTGACGTCTCCACCACTGAACGAGCATTGAGCTGTCACACATGGCACAAGAACAGCGATGAGCAGGATCACCAACATCTACAAAATCATCTGTTTACGATACGGAACGAATGTTCATGGCTGTGCGTCATCATCATCATCTTACAGCGCTTGATGGGCAAACAAAGCGAAAGGCAAAGCAAAACTTGTGAACGACTGGAAATGATCGTTGAAGACGGTGCAATCGTCAGTCTAAATAGTCGTCGGAAGGCGGGACTCTGTGTGGGCCCCGACTCGACAAATAACGATGACGACAATGCGAATGATTCAAAAAACCACCATTTCTCGGCTTCTCTTAACTTTTGTACTTGTGGCGAAATGAAGGGAAAATACACTAGCTGCAAATGATATCGAAGCGCTTTTATGAGCGAATGAGGAATCACTTGAAAAATTCCCAGTAGACCTAGGGACCAGTTTTGGAGCTGCGGGACATAGTTTAACAACTTATTTATCTTTTGATATCTCATTGCTAGCGATGCCTTGAATATCTGTTAATCATCAGTTATTCACAGTTTGTACGAATTATGGAGTAGTTTGCCTCTTTTCGCACTTGATTGACCCAGTTCTCAATATCGCAAGAGCACGACGGTAGTAAAAACCTCCAACTTTCGCATTCTGCGTCCTTGAGCGGCCGTGGATATGCAGGCATGGTCAGATCTATGGTTCAAGAACGTGATGTCAAAAAATGGAAATAGATAATTGAACCAGCATTTTACTTTGATGTTGTCTTGACTCATCGTGTGACCAAGGCTTTACTCTAATCCTCTATGTATTTGTTTGATAGTCGAGAGTTTCAGTTTCCTGAGTGTCTCGAAAATTGCTCTCTACTGTCAGGGTAATATAATTATCAAATAATTCATTCATGAAGGTCCAAATAAAGTCGGAGGGAGACGTAACTTTTCGTCGACGTCGAGGCTCCTTTCCCTCCCTAGGCTTAGGCTAAAATTCGTATCCCCTCCTCCTACATGATAGAGCATCTGTCTTCTAAGCCTGGAAGAGAAAGGTGCTTCGTCGTCGGTGGAAATTTTGCGTCTCCCCCGATTTACTTCATCCTCCATAATTGATTTACGATTGAATTCTTCAAACCCATCAAGTTCAATAATTTTTGGATTCACGAATTGGTAATGATAGGCTCTAATGTTATTCCCTGGGAAAGATATGCTATGGGTAATAGTTACGTGGTCAACGCTTCTACGGACTGTCTGCTACTCAGTGGGAAGTCCACGTAATGATTTTCAGGCGCCACGATTTGATCTGATGTAGCAAAAGGAATGACTCTCAATACCTACTGATTCTCTTGATTGCACTGCCAACAACCTGCTCTGCTCTCTGAATGGTTCCACTCTGTCACTTTCAGATCAAAAACTATTTGATCGAAAACCACTTTTCCTGAGATTGAATTTAATTCATGGGTTGCATTGCACTTCACAATCGTTATTGTCGTTGTTGGCCGCAAAGACTAGCATTAGTAATCAGGTCATATCGCGGGAATCAGGCACGTCTGCCAAGCACTTCTTGGCCATTATTTCATGAATTTGCTTGAGACAAGTGTAGGGGCAAAAGGTGTAGCCGTGCTAATTACCTGATCAGCTCTAATTGTTAAAAGTCCTCCATTAATTCTGAGTTTGGCAACACACTTCCCAGGATTATCATGAGTTATGGAAGCACCGAACTATGAACTAGGGGTGCTGAGGAGTGCGCCAATAAAGAAAAATCCAAAAAGAAGTCTCAAAAATGGCAAAAATAAGTCTTCATGGCATGTGGCCTTGTACGAGGTTACCGCGCGAAAGTGAGCCTTTGAGTGTGTTCCGCTGGTTGGCCCATGAGGCATTCTGCGATATCCTTTGTTCCCCTTGTCAACACTTCGTTCACTAATGGGATCTTTTTCTTATCTCATCGCATATTGCAGGTCCCCTTTGCAGAGGTCGCCAAAGACGCCCCTAACTGTACTGTAACTGCGTTCTAATGGAAATGATTTAGAGTAGACACTTTGTGTGTTTGGGAATGGGACAGAAAAGATCGCTAATTGCCCTTTACTGCATTCATCGAATCAGTTTCTCTTTCCATTTTCCGTCCTTGATCGGCGGCCTCAACAAGTGAAATGAGAAGTATTCCATCACAATACGACCTACTTCCAAGTAGTGGTTTATGTGCTTTGACGACGGTCCCAAATTGGTCTCTCCGGGGGAGAGAACAGCTTTTGTGGGGATTCGAATTGCCCTCCTGTTTCAAGAAAAGGTCGAACTATCTAGAATTTCAACAGCTGAACGACTAACAATAGCAACCTATCAATAAAATAATTGAGACGAAGATTTGGGGAAAGGAGCCGAAGTGCCCTCTTGGCTCTGATCTCTCATGACATGATTCTGAAGAAGTAGAACAACGAACACGATTGAAATCCCCTTCTTTTTACCATTTTTGAAATACGCCACGCATTCGACTTTCATTTCACATCCTGGAGACATGTGAAATGTGATGCGATTTTGCGACATGAAGGGGCCAGCGCATGCATACAAGCTATTGTTTTATCTCCCGGCAAGTCTTTCAACGACGCCATAGGAATGTGAAGCTCGGTTGACGTTTGACAGACAGCGACCTGAGTTTTGCAAATGGGATCGGCACCACTGAAAAAATGATCATTGGAATATTAAATGCTTCTCGACTGTATCTATTACTTGTATTTTTTTATACAGTTTTGTGCGTACTGCACAGTTCTTGCCACGTGTACATGGGGTCCAGTCGTTGCGACGAAAGTTCTGGGAAGTCTACAAAGCAACTCATCTACAGAGCCGGAGGGCATAGAAAATTTCGCAGCTTCTTCAGTTTGCCTGTTATTGTTGATAAGAGCTCTTAGGCCGCGGTCATACTCACCGCCAGCAGGACGTGGCTGCGTTCATAGGCAGAGAGACAGTGTGGCACGGGGGAAGTGCAGAGATGACGCAGGCAACGAGGCAGGGTTGCAGGGGCAGAGACGCAGAGATACGCAGCCACGCCTTGGCGCCGACACCGCAAAGTACGACCGCGGCCTTAGGGGCTTGTACACAAGTTACTATCGGTTTCACATGTTTTCCAAGAGATCACCATAGCCATTTCTGTACATCCTACTTGAAACCCTTTTAGCTGCTTCGGACTTTATTTTCCTTATTTTTTAGTGAAAGTCGGTGAGAAAACATCATGTCTATTTGATACAGGGAATGCAGACCTTTTCAACATAACTTTTTTTCGCTGTTTGGATTCAAATACAATTCCAACGAAGATCATTATATTTCCTGCGGCTTTGTCATAGGTACTTCTTTCAGTCAGGGCAAACTTGAAATATTTTCGAGATGATCAGAAAAAGGTGCTTTATAATAAGGTTTTGACGTTACGTTCATCCGGATGAGTGTGTGGCTTTGAAATAGGCAATGGTGGTGTGTTCAGCTACGAATCAGCTTTCATATGTTAGGTCGTTCGGAAAGTTCGTGCCGTTTATGCAATTTCAACTTAGGAGGATCATAACCCGGCTCTGAGTGCATCTTTTCACACAGAATGAGCACCGTCTAGATGTTTGGGAAAGTGGGGCATAGTTAGCGCTAGATCTGGTGAATATGTTGGACGAGTAAGGGCCTTACCCTGTAACTGCTCGAATTAGTGGAAGACGATTTGTGGAAAACGTCTCGCGCATAACTGCCGTGAGGGGGCCCGCGGCATCCACTTTTTTGGATTTTTCCACATCAAGGCTACTTGAGGCGGTCATCTAAGTTTGTTTGTTGAGGGCCAATACTTGTGGATACATATTCCCTGCCAATATGGACGCTCGTCGCCTTCTGCCATCTAGTTAGGGCGATTTGATCAATTCAAAATCCAAGCAGCTCGTTCTCAATTCAGCACTTCTGAAACCAAGGGCAAAGTATTCCATTGCTTCACCCCCTCCTCTTGCAGTATTCACATTTGTGCGACTCGACTGAATAAGAACTCGTGAGGTGAAGTCATCCAAAAAGTGCCATTTTCGCAGTAATTTGAAATTTCTCTAATAATTCGAAAACCTTGTTTCATTCCCAAAAAACATATATCTAGAAAGAGCAACTTTTTGCCTATCTAGGGAGTACAACATGTAATTTAATACATGTGGACACGCTTTGAAATTTAAATCCATCTTGTGAACACGCAAAAACGGCACGGACTTTCCGAGCGACTTAGTAGCTCCATCACAGTTTACTTTGACACGCGAGATTGTATACGTACTAGGAGAGGTCAGAGATCGCTACCCTTGTTCGGAGTTTAAATGACAAAATGCTGTTTTTCACTTGTCAAACAGTGATGACGAGCTGTTGTGGAGAGTGGGCGTATATGGGCAGAGGTGAGCAGTTGCGCACAGATGTGACTTGTTTGATGGGAGCTTCGAAATGAACTCACGTAATATTCCGCCTTAGCGAAACTTGAATCCGACCAGCTTCCCCGAGATAATCCCATCACTCCAGCCATCTTCTGGCACGTGGATGGAGGGGAAGTGTTCACCTACCCCAGATGTCTTCTCTTCTTTTGCTTGGGTTAAATCAAGAGCCGTTCCGCACAATTGTCTCTTCGTACCGTCTTCCCAACTTTAGTGACTTGTTTTGACTGTGATGGAATGTAAATTTGGGTGCTGGTCAATGTGCTTCGTCTCGAGTGCCTACACACATAACACCAAACCTCTCAAGATGAACTCTGGCCTGAATCATAGTAGTCGCCCATAGCAAACGGTACACGTGTAACCAACTAAGGTAGAGATTTCTGAATGAAACCAAATGCCTCCTTAGGACAAATTATGCGAGACGTGTGACGACAGCTACGGGATGAAAATGAAGTCCAAACTCGCACACATACTGACGACACAGATCTTGATACGGGAGACGGTCGTTTGGCGCGGCCCCTTGGAGCTAATTTGCCAATGGGGCACTGCCAAAGCTCCTCCCCTAAAAAGGCTTAGGTAAATCTGGGAGAGTCCAGACGGCCCATGCGCCCCATTGGCAAATTAGCTGCAAGGGCCGCGCCAAACGACATACACCCCTTGATACGGTGCGTGTGGATTTTCTGCGACACGACGACATATTGCACAACTTTTTGAAATTTCGTTTAGAAGTTGGTTTTGCGGACATTATTTTCACATATTTGGCAATGGAAGTGTTTGCTTGAGTTGGGACCTCTTCTTACTTTGTACTTAGCGCTTTCGGAATTTGGGTCAAATAAAGTCGGTGGGGGAGACGCAACTTTGCGTCAGATTTTCACCAACGTCAAAGCTTCTTTCCCTCCCTAGGCTTAGGCTTAAGCAGATGAGACCTATGCTTTGAGAGATGCTTTTTCATGTGGAAGGAGTGAATATCAATTTTAGCCTAAGCCTAGGGAGGGAAAGGAGCTTTGACGTTGACGCAAAGTTGCGTCTCCCCCCCGACTTTATTTGACCCCGGAATTTTTACGGGGGTCAACATCAAGTATTTTTTGAAGTGCAGTGGTATAGGTTCAAAGAACTTTGATCTTGAATACGCCAGGTAAAAAACTGCTCCATAAGTAGAGGCATGAAGATGTGATGAGGACGGTTGAGCTGTCTGCCATACTCAATTGTTTTCGGAAAATTCTATTATTATAGTATATTCACCTCTAAGGTACAGCAACAAATTTATGTTTCTTCATTCTAGTCCCAAATAAACAGTTCTCAGTTTCATCCGTCAAATCAAAGGATTGCTGTATACATGACAGATGTCTCAATTCCGGGCTTCGTACTCCGGGGAAAAGGCCATTTCATGAGCTCTAATTCCGAATTTGCGCCATCTGTAATCATATTGTACGTACCACCTGCGGCACAGCGAACGATTCAGCCTTTATCGGATGTAGAGAGCTACCTTCATTTTTGGCGACGTCACATAAAAGAGCAGTCCTGCGCCACGCAAATTTGCCTTTGGAGAACAACCAAGCACTCAATTGGAGCTTCCTCAATAGGGCCCTTTAGTGTGCAACGTAATTCTTTGCTGGATCCTGGCGAGGAAATGGAACCCCCCTTCGTCTAAGACTGAGGCAAAAACATAATGCAGATTGAAATGTCATTTATGCTTAGATGTTCCAGGAGATGTCTCACGTCATTACGATATCACCCTCGTCTTTTCGCCGCTTCGAGTGAAACCGTTAGTAATGCGCATCCTCTGCCTGATATCGAGAGGGCCTTTTTTTCTCCCCTTTCCGTTATTTAAAAGAAATGACAGTTTCTTATGTGAACATGTGTCGCTTGAAATTGTATGCGTTCTGACTGCCACTTTTGCAAGGTGCCCAGTATGCACTAATGAATTCCTCTGAAAAGTTGTACCGTTGGTGGACACCGTTCTTTCCGAGGGTCGATTTCCTCGCTGTCCACAAACTTCACTAAGTTTCTGACTATATAATCCACTTAATCAGTCACCGTAAGCAGATAACGTCGTGTAACGCCATCCAGTGGGATGGGGAGGGGGAGTAAGGGAGCTTGGCACACACTGGATTCCGCCTTAACTCTTGGAATGTTTGAACGTGTGAGGATATAAAGCTGTATATAACAGATATCTACTTAAAGCTTATCGAATATTTTTTTGTAGTTCACATTCATAAGTTTACAAATGAGCAACCATTTGTTCTCTCCTCCGTTCACATCATGTAAAAGAGTAATAATGCCAGATGGCAGTGAATGCTGGGCAGGCTATGCCTGTTCCTTGCCAAGAGAATGCGGTCGAGGAAGCACCAACAGCGGGAGAAAATCAGAAAGATTCAGCAGTTGTCGAAGCAGTTACCCAAACAGCTGGAGGTGAGTGAACAAATATGTACTTTCTCTTTACTGTTTCAGTAGGGAAGGAGTTCGAGAAGAAGTTTTTGCAAAGTGTTCCAGATACAGGGGAGGGGCATTCGCTTGCAGCAACTCTTGTAGAGCAGGATGAGGCAGCAGGTATTAGTTTGTAACTCTCTCATCTCTGTGCAGGCTACTATTGAAATGAATTTAGGAGATAGAGAAGCTTCCACAGCTGGTGGAATGTCAGCCGGAACTGTTGACGGTGCGTCATGTTATAAATCGCCCCTAGTATTTCTTTTGTAAAAACGATCTAAATAAAGTTACTACAAGGGTGCTGAGTTAAGGGCAAAAGCTTCGATGTCGGACGGGACTCAGCACATATGCCCGGGAGGCATGGAGTGCGGGTTCGAGTCCCGTCCGACACCGAAGCCTTTGCCCATAACTCAGCATCCTTGTAGTAACTTTCGCATCGCGGGCTGCGGCGATAATCAGCAGCTATCAAAAATCAAGATCTAAATAAAGTTCATGCTTCGTTTACAGGTTTTTCGACCAGATTCTTGAATGAAAAATGGATAGGGCGCTATGATGCTACTCATGAATACATGGAATTTCACAACAACGAGTGGAGGCCCCTTTCCTCGGACGATCTCGAGTTCATCCAACAGCTCTGGTATGAACAAGAAGCTGCCGAAACGCAGGTAAGTGAATCATTTCCCGGTCACTTCATTCGCTGGCGCTACCGAACCATTTGTGTCAGGTGGTAAACGGCGTGAAAATGAAGTGGAATGCGAAAAAGCAAGAATGGGAACGTGTAGAAGAAGCAGTTGACGAAGATTTTATCGCCAACTATCAAGCCAGTTACGGTGTTCCCTATGATTACAGTATGTTTCACTTCTTCGGTTCCTTAAACAGTTTTTGCATTTTTGCAACCAGTTGATTTTATTGTGGCTAATGAAAAGTGGGGACAAATTCATAAGTTGTGTAATGATGAAACGAAATGCTGAGTTTTATCTTACAATTTCTCCAGTGGTACACCGGAACGTTGTTTTTGTAACATCACATTTACGTTCTTGTGTCCTGATTTTCTGTTGAATTTAAATGAATTGATTTTGTCATTTTAAGGTAAGTTAGATGAAGAAAGGAAAGCTGCTGAAGCAGAAAGATCGAAAAATAACAAATCTGCTGAGAAGAAGGAAAGGAAGGCAAGAGATGCTGCAGAAGCACAAGGTGAAACACCAACTTTGTTTGATAAATTCCGACTGTGGGGTAAAAACAGATTTGATGTACACTTCCCCTTAACATATGTGTTATGGAGTGTACTAATCGTTAATATATCTGAGTATTCTTAAGGCTGGGTGGACATGGATGAGAAGGTTCACGCAGTCTACGTTACCAATCTTCCCACAGACATAACCATGGATGAATTCAAAGTAGGTTGCTGTCCTTGTTGCTTCAAAGCTGCGGTTTCCTTTTTTACGAGTGGTGATTGTGTTTCTGCCTTTCTCCCTGTCCCTTACACTTCCTGATAATATCTCACTACTACACTATTATTCGTCACTGTTTTATTATCAATTTCGCTGTTTTGTGCTCTCATGCACTTACATTTCGAACTCCTTCAAAATCTCATTCGTTGTCTGTATTCAACTAGCTCTGTACAATTTGGGATACATGTTCCCTATACACAGATTATTCATCCCTTTGTCTTTTGATTGCAAAGTTCGCCTCGATTATCTCCATCTTCTCATTCAATCTCTATTTTGATTCATTCCTTAAAGTAGATTAGCATGGCAGTTTTGATCATGTTTTGTTTAGGAATTCATGTCGAAATGTGGTGTCGTTCAACCAGACGCGCGCACGAACAAGCCTAAATTAAAATTGTACACGGACGAAAACGGCCAGCTGAAAGGCGATGGAAGATGTTGTTACATTAAGAAGGCCTGCTTTTCATCTCATTATGAACTTATTTTCCCAACATTTTTCATTCAATGGGAAAATGTTTATCTCGGCTACCATATACCTCAGCTAGATGGTCTCTGTCACACCACTGCAGAATAAGCAGCGATGTTCGATGTTGACACCCGATTAAGTGACCGTAGCAAACCGCCTCCATATCGGATAGTCCGATACAGAATTCTTATATCAGTCGCTTGATTGAGACGGAATTCGTCTGTCAAGAAAAAAACTCATGCATTCGTTTCTCGAATGTGTAAATCACACGAATGTGTCAGACTCCCAGTTCCTCTTCCGCGAGTTTTCGCTAGTTTTTCAACAACTTCAGGAGTCTGTGGACTTGGCGCTTTCAATTCTTGACGGATACTTATTGAAAGGAAAGGAAGTTCACGTAGAAAAAGCTCACTTTGAACTGAAAGGAGAATTTGATCCAACAAAGAAACGTAAGAAATTAACAAACGCTCAAAAGAAGCGATATATGGAAAACCAGAACAGGTAACGCTTACGCATGGGACTTGGATTATTCTTGTCCTTCGATTCGATTGAAAATTAATGCACAGTTTTGCAGGATCTTTGAGTGGAGGCCTGAGAAACCACGTAACTATCGCCCCCTTTCAGACTGTACCGTTGTTATTAAAAACTTATTCACCTTAGAGATGATGGAGGTTGGTTCGTGTCTATGAATCACTATAATGTTTTCAGGCAAGTGATAATTTTTATTATACAGAGAAATGCGGCGTTATTATTAGATTTGAAAGAAGAAGTGCAAGAAAGTTGCTCTAAATATGGTGTTGTGAAGAAAGTAGTCGTTTATGATGTGGGTTTCTTTGCTGAAAATTTTCTTTTTTGTTTCTTCATATCTTGTTTATATGGTGGAATCCATGAAAGATTCTTTCAGAGTAATCCGGAAGGAGTAGTTACAGTTGCATTTGAGAACACCGATTCTTCCGATATGGCTGTTAAAATGCTTAACGGACGGCTAGTAGATGGACGAAGGTGTGTTTGTGAATCTCTTCAGACAGATTAGAATTGTTAATTCATTCCAAGGAAAGTAATCGAAATGTGTGTGAGTGGATATTTTATCAGTACTTCCTGTAATAATTAGTGGCTGTCTCCCACCAGACCTTAAGCAACACCCATCATATTCAAGGGCGGAGAACAGTCATGATCCAATGACTTAGCGCAGTGCATGATTGATTACATTGGGTGATCTATGGGTATTGTGCGGAGGGGGGGGGGGGGTTCGCGAGCCACGCACCAGAACTCCCATCGCTGACGCTGAGGACGTAATGACGAGCGAGATGCAAGCTCAGCATCGTGGTGTGCATCTTACGCACTCTTACGTTCGGTCGCTCATTCTTACTCCATGTTAAATGCATATGGCGACAGATTGACGCCGTCATCTACGGCAGGCACATGACTGCGTCAACTTGATGCCGGTGGTGGCGTCCATTGACGCGGACACGTAAAGTATGCGCGGCCTAAGATTCACTTCCCAATGACCAATGATTTTGATTTCAGGTTAGAAGTCGCTTTGTGGGATGGTAAAACGAAGTACAAAGTAGAGGAAAGTGAAGAGGACAGAAAACGGCGGTTGGCATATTGGCAGAATTACATAAAAGGAGACAATGATGATGACGAAGGTGATGGCGAGAAGAAGATGGGAGGTGAGGAAGAGAAGGTTACTGAGCCAACATTACAAGAATCTTCCGTCAAGGAGCAGAGCACGTCTTCACCTGTGAAACGGCCGAAACTCGATGACAACTCTGAGTAGTTTTGTGTGCGATTTTTTTTCACATTTGACATTCTTGTGGCACGCTGTAGAATCTTTGAATGTTGACCCAGTGATCTTGAAGTTTTACGGTTATTGTAATAAAAACGAATATCTTTGGTCGTTTATCGATACTGGAAGGATCATTCATTAAATATTTATCAAAAAAAGGGAAACCACACGTTAATTATATAATGCGCAAATTTTTTATTACAAATCACAGATTACCTATCCTATAAGTGAAAAACTTACAGAAAAGGGAAATTCCTGTATAACTAACTTTGATATTATTTCGTAATTTATAATTATTTCAAAGAGGAATTTGGAAGGCGTGACCGTAAGTCCCTAATGGCTCGCTCGACTTGTGAACGAGTCTCCTCATAAGCCCATAACGAGCAAAATACCACGTTGCTGTGATCTATACGTTCCTTATTTGTAACTTGACTTTTGATTCGATCCTCGGCCTGAAATCGTGCCTTTGAAGGCGGGAAAAGGTTATTGAACCCTGAATTCCAATTATATTACCAGCTGTCACTCAGTAGTCCAAAGAAGTGAATGGGGTGGATGAGGGAATGTCTACCTCATTATGATAACCCTATTGGATTGTATTCCCTACATAAAACCATCAAACTAATCGGTACAAGTGATCTCCCATGACAGTGAGTCTAACACAGATTGAGTTGCACAGAATCACACAAAACATGGCTGGCTGAGTTAGGACGAACCATACCGTTGAACACAAGGGTATGCCACTGCACCGTAAAGAACTACTCAGGAATATTGGTGCAAAAACACTGAAATGGAAAGAACCTGTTGTTTTGAGAGTCCATCCCTCTCCATGATCCGTCGTATCATTTCCTCGTGAGGGACAAATACAGTCCACAACTCATCCATGAATAAATGCCATTGTGCCTCGATAATAGCAGCAGCCTCTATCACTAAAACTACTTTTTTCGCCAACAAAGTGAAGTAGTTACAAATAACAAAAATAAAAAGCAAATATAAAATATAGATATGGGAGGACGATGAGAGCAATTCTCACAGTTTTTCAAAGTTTTTACCTTCCCTATTTTTGTAAGGTTATGTTTACATCACTTGGCCGCCACCACGATTTTCTAATCACGAAACAAATCAAGAAGACATTACATCGCTTCATAAAATGTGGAGAAACCAACGCACCAATAACTTCGCTTTTCGATTTTGCCACAATCTCTTCGATCCTCTTTTTCAGCACCGGCCATACTAACCCACATAATGTCCGTAAATTCTCCTGAAACCCACAGAGTTTAAGTCGAATGTCAGCAACGAAGACATCACCGCTTACCTCATTACCAAAAACGAGAGCTCCTAAAGCTTTCCTATCGACAACTCCATCCTTCACAACACCATCGAAATATCCCTTGATCGACTGCGTGAGTTCACTTCCGGGTTCATAGCATGTGTGCGCCAATTTGTCACAATCGATCACCTACGGTATGAGTTGACTTATGGCTAGTCGGTCATGAAACAACCTACGGATGGCAAAGTGAGTTGAAGGTAGTACCACTGAAAGAAGCATTCGAAGCCTCGCATACTATACTAAGACGTTCAAAGGAATAACCATAGCATACAATTCTAAGATTCACCAAGTGAGTAGTGGGGGGGGGGGGGGAATGTTGTTTCACTGCAAGGGGCCGACAATCTGACAACCATATCTAGGACACGTATCTTAAATGGTATAGGGAGCCGAGCGTCCAGCGCTCAGGGCATGACAAGCTATGTAAGAGCCCATTGTCACGCAAGAAACCCGTATAAAAAAGAATTACAATGAGAACGCTAATACCTCAAAGCCAGGCTGTTCCCTCAAAATCTTGGCGATGTTGCTTTTTCCAGATGCGATTCCACCACACAATCCGATGATGTAGGGTCGTCCCGATCGCTCAGGATGCGGTGTGGGCGGTCTCAGTAGCTTACCGAGATCATCTCTGAAAAAAAAAACAGAGTCAGAGCTGCCATGTCGTTTAATGAAAGATCGATCTGAATTCAGTGAAACTGAGGCGCATGTGGACTTGGAATTACAGCTAAGCCTTGGTGAACCATCAGAGGGAGGGATGGCTTCGAAGGACCATTATTCCTACAGCGTTTGAGCTTCCACGTAATACCACCATTGTTCTTACAATGTTTCAAAGCGAATAAAGGATGAAAGGTGAATATACCTCCTTCGACTTGACGAACTTATCTTCGTTTCATTGAGCACCTCATCAAATGCCGACAAAAGATCGATCGTAATCATATCCAACTGGCACATATTTTTCTCCTGGAGAAATCAGAAACAATCAGATGACGTAAAACCATCACAAGGGGCTTGATAAGAAGACACAGCGTAAGTCGTATAAAACATGCGGCAAGCTGTTAGTGATGTACAAGCGTGCTACCATATGAGTGATAAGCGGAATGAGATAAGATTGAATCGAAAAAGAGAAAAGACAAAACTCGCCTTTCTCACACGGTTCACTGCTTCTCCTCCTTTGACAGTCTCCTGACTGACGACAATTGCCTAAAGTCTGTTTTGGTCGACGGTGCCTTTACGAATATACATTTGATCGCTTTAAAGCTTATTTGTGCTGGTATAAAAACTCGATGAAAACAGAATTCTGAATACTCTCTACTTACTTCTAGATCCGGAATACGAATAGAAGGACCAAACGGATCCTCAATCGCCTCGGCAATACAAACCACGGTATCAGCAACATCGTAAACAAATTCTTCAACTGCTCGTGCTCTGGTGGAAATCGGCTCGATCATTTCCCATAGGGACTTTTCTGAATCAAGAAGGAGTCAGGATTTCTATTCCTGGATTTCAAAGTAAGCATACATCAGCGGAAAATAGACCAACTTTCTATCATCTTTTTATGTGTTATTCCACAAACGACGCTCTCTTTTGCTAACAGAGCAGCCTTTGAGAGCAGGACCTAAATTTCAATAGCACGCTCCCTCTCCAATACGAAAGAAAGGAAATTGATCAACATCAGCAAAATAAGATAATGTACACCCTGATACTCACTTTGTGCCCATTATGCAGCCGATCGAACGTTCCTCCTAGTACGACTTTCTTGTACTTTGGTTGAACAATAGAAGCCTCTTGCAGTTTCTCATCCCCGATTAGGTGAGCATGCTTAGGAATTTTCCTGCCTAACAGAACACGAACGTCCAACTGCGGACATTCAATTGATGACTGTAGGTACACTGACGGTATAACTGTATCCAAGTCAGGTCCCTGGACTCTGAAATTTAATGAAGCTAGAAGCGATCTCCAAACAAAGATGTGGCGACAGCTCCAGCTCCAGAATCAGAAAACTGCTACTACCAACTAATCTCTAAATGAAATCTCTGGAATCCCAATTTTTTTTCGAAACTAAATAAAATTGAGAAGATAAACTTGAAAGTGAACTTTCAAAAAGCAATGGCAGTTCGCGCCGCAAACTGAACCCTTTTTCAGCATCTATTTCGATACTCTCAAAACCCAACATGAGTGAAAATAAAGTGTCAGCACGACAATTAGAAAGGCAAATAAGACGACAATCAAGAACTACTTTCGAAAAATGGGAAATTTTCCCAAAAAAAATTTGGCCTTTTTTCCTTTTTTAAGAATCAATTTTCATGTAAAACCATTGCCGTCATAAATATGTGTATAATTTGCTTCTCGAAGCTTCACTTCGTTGCACTACCAAACTCAGTAGTAGAGAAGTATGCCCTGTCCAAAATCGCGTGTCTGTGGAATCTATCCGGATAAATTATCGTTGTGGAATGTTTCGAAAAAGACCTTATTGTATTGATATGATCAAGAACAAAACTCCACTCTTATTTCATTTCGAATTCAAGTTGACAGCAAAATCTTTACACGCCTCCGTGACATCAGTCACTGCTTCACAAACAGGCGCAATCAATTTTTACTGCCTGTCGCTACATTTCTGCTATCTTTGCGATTCCGGGCACAAAACAAGAAAACTTTCCACCGAAACGCCCCGGCTGTGGTTTATTGATCCATCTAGTTAGCGATGTATAATCCGAGGTGATGGAGAAATAAAACGGTGCGAAAGTTAGACTTACCGAATATAAAGCCGTGATCTAACAGAATGGGCAGCACTAGCAAGTAGCGACTTCAGCGATGGCAAATTCCGTGCGGACAGTACCAACAAGCCGACGTCGGGCATTTCTAAAGCCATTTAGGACATATGTACGTGCAAATCGAGAGCTACCAGGGCGGTCATTCGGGATCGGTGACGTGTAGGTGAGGTGTGGCGGCCGGTGACCGTCGGCGCCGATGGCTGCTATCGCCGCTCGTTGGAACCCAATTTTTGCTGACACAACCCGTACCCAACATACTAACAACCCGAAACGCTCGCATATTCAATTCGCCCGGTTACCCAACGAGCCAGAAACAAAAATACGCACGAAAATGCGGAAGTTATTGGATTGTCAAAAAGCGCGGTCTGCCCACCATTCATTTCTTATTGAATTATTCTCTTTTGTCCTCACAGCTCATGCTTTTTATACCCAGAAACCCAGAAATGTGCTATACTCGCATCTGATTTCCAAATCATTCTTCTTATCTTTTGTGTGGAAAGGAATCAAACCCAATATATATATATATAAAGGGGCGCGCGGCGCCATTGTTTCCAGCAGCTGTGCATTTGCGTACACCCGCCAGCTACCGTTTTTACGTCTAACTGAAAGCACAATCGTGGTGTCCAGTTCCTTTTGCTACTCCATAAGTCGTTGGCACTATGTATTCCTTCGATTTTTGAATTCTAGTGCAGTTGAACATTTTTCTTTGCGAAATGTGTTTTTGCATCTCATTTCGAGCACTGGGGGCGCTTATGTGCATTGCGATCTTTACTGCAATTAACTAACGCCACTGACGTTCACTGTTTCTTTCCTTTCCTTGATCTCAAAAATCGAATCCGCAAGGAAGAAAGGTGAGTATTCTACATAGGCTAGGGGATAGGTGCATTGGACTAGTCGTTTACGTGTTTCATGACTTCTAGTCACTCATCTATGAGATGATAAAGTTGAATGGCAACCAGAAACAAAATATGCGATGCAGCGCAAAAAAAAACTTATGATAGAGGAGGATAAGCTTAAAAAAGAGCTAGTAAGGTGTTATGAAGGAGCTAAAAATACAGTGGTAATGCAGTTGGGGACCACTCATTATCGCGCTGTCGTCCTCCACTTGAAAACGTTCTACGATCATCGGTTCGTATACTCAAATGTACATTTTTACCCAAGCTTCATTCACGGGGTAGAGGCTTCAGCTAAACTTAGACTTGTGCCAAAACCTATGCAAAAATAGAGCTTGACGCCGAGAACGGAGAAGTTTTCCCCTCCCAAATACATTAGCACCGAAAATATTAGGTAGTCTAAAAAATCGCTTCGTATTTTTAAATACCGCTTTTTCCCTCAAAACTGCTTTCCACAAAATTTCGTCTGTACATATATATGTAGTACAAGTCCACACGCATCTATAGGTATTGTTGTCTTCCATCTCCCGGATAACCCTTTTCGGCAAAATAAAAATATCAAAAGTCACCTCATTTTCAATTCCAATTTTTTTTCTTTGAATGGCGTTAGACAGGGAAAGGAAAAGGTGATAATCCGATGGAGCAAGATTGGGGCTATAAGGCAGCAAAAAAATCCAAGCTCGAGAATTTAAAAAAAAATTTAAAAATTTTTTTACCACTATTGAAAAAATGACTCGCCAAAAAATTCTCGAGCTTGGATAAAAATTGCTGCCCCATCCACCTTATAGCCCTGATCTTGCTCCATCGGATTATCACCTTTTCTTTTCCCTGTCTAACGCCATTCAAAGAAAATTTTTTTTATAATTTTTGTATTGAAAATGAGGTCGACCGTTGATATGTTTATTTTGCCGAAAAGGGTAATCCGGGAGATGGAAGACAATAATACCTATAGATGCGTGTGGACTTGTACTACATGTGTATGTACAGAAGACATTGCTGGAAAGCACTTTGGAGGGAAAAAGCGGTATTTGAAAATACGAAAAAAACTTTTTAGACTACCCAATACAACATTGCATTGTAATCCCTAATGCTCTGATCAACGCCACGATCCTCAATTTGACAGTTTCAAACGAAATTGGTGAAAAGCAGCAGTTGTTAAAAACGATGTCATATTCGTGACCAGCTTCTCAATAACCTCTAGGCGAAATTTTAGCGGAATTTTGTTGACTAACTCTCGGTGTCTGGGGTAGTGATAGTTGAGTAGTGTCTTCCTGGGAAATCCGGCTTCCCCCGGTCGACTCATCCGAGGCTACCTGCTCCTATATGTAGTGAGGTGGTTTCCCCGAAAAGGGTAAAATCTTTCCAAAAAGGTGCGCCTGCCGAGGAATAGTCGAAAAATCTATAAATGCGACTCGCCCCATCTCCCCACCCAAGATACGATCCCCCATCTCCCCACCCAGGATACGCCGCCATTTTCTCACCCGAAATACGATCCCCTCGAGCATTCCTCGACCATGCCTGTCCTGGTGCAAGCGGAAATATTCCTTCGGGTTGAAGCTTTGGAGGAAGCGAAGACTTTCAATCAAGAGGAATGTTGTAAGAGTCTAATCTCAAATGTGGTCGTGGTTCTCGATTTGACTAAAGACCACCTCTGTAAGAAAACAGGTCGATCTGCAAAAACGCCATGAGAGCATGCTGTTCAGATACTGATAGAAATAAGCAGTTTTGACGGTGAAATAGTGAAGATAACGCAGCCGTGTTAATGAGGACCTTTTCCACAGCTGCTCAGTTGTCGACCTTTTTTCATCTTTGAACCTTTGTGAATGTTGTCAGTGGTGATTCTAAGTACTTATGTCGCGAGCGACGAGAGGTGGCGTTCCTTTCACTCAGATGTCCGTTATCTTGGGGAAAAGTCGTTCCGGAAACGTTGTCGTTCGGCGGTATGTGGCTGGCATCTGGACCTGAATATAGCACGGAATATCATTTCACGGCCATTCACTAGAATAATGAGGGTCAACGCTGACTAGTACCCAGTCGTTCTGGTTCTCGCCTTGTCACCGTTCTGCGCAGGTTAAAGGAAACGTCCACTGAGAAATGAGTTTTTCTGTTACCTATATACTTTTGTCGTATTTGCCTAATGTGGACCGCATGCAAAGTTTCACACGAAAAATGTAAATCCGGCTGTGATAGAGCACAACTAAGTCTCGGCCGGGTGGGCGGGGCCTCTAGGCAAGTGTCCGCCCCGTCGTTCGCCGCGGTCGGAGACGCATTGTAGGAACAGAATGTTACGTAAACAGTCCCACTCTCCGTTCCCAACTGCGGCGGACGACGGGACGGGGCTTCCACTCGGAGACCCCGCACGCCCGGCCGAGAATTTGGGGAGCTGTATCTTAGGCAAATTCTCTTTTTTTGTGTGTGGGGCTTTGCATGCGGTCCTTACTAGGAAAGTACAACATGGATATATGAGTAACAAAGAAACTCATTTTTCCGTGAACGATTCCTTAAATACCACTCCATTGGCAGCTCAGCAAAATATGTATGAGATGGGACACCAGCAGCGGCGTTTGCCCGGTGTGGATTTGCCTAGTTGTACACCACTTTAGTCTGGTTCAGACTTTTGCAGGGGCTCACTTCTGTTGAGTACCTATCGTTAGGCCAAGATTTTCCACCGTGAAGCCGCAGGAAGAATATAGTAGGCACCGTGAAGCCGCAGGAAGAATATAGTGATGCCGTGCGGCAGAATGAGGATTAAAAGAAAGGGAGAGAATTTTTTATTTTCAAAGCGAAGCATGGAAGGAGCTTCGCAAGGTACAGTTCCACTCAGTTCGCTCCTGTTCTGTCTATATGAGTACATGAGGAAGTCAATCCGTTCCTATAATAGGCACGACTTCGTTTGTGATTACCTGCTGGGCCACTGCTCTTCCTAATCGAACTTCCTACATGTATATATAAGATTGTGCATCATATCATTCGAATAGACTGACCTGTTCTACAAAATGGTAGGTTTAATTTCGTGATATTTTAGGAAGAATCGGTTTTCAAATTGGCAGTTTGATAGTTCTGACTGAGGAAATTGACCAAACTGGCAATATGCGCACCAAGCCTCGACGTCCTTTGAATAAATTCCGATTTGTTATCCAATGAGTCGTTTGGTTCATTTTCCAAGTTTGATTTTCTTTCCACCAAAATTCGATGATTTTTGGCAACTTCTTCGAATCTAGACCGAAAATTTTTAGAAAGTTGGCTGAAACACTGATGGAATGTGAAAAAAAAGTAAAGAGTAGTAGGATGGGGCTACATCATTTTTGTTTTTCTTTGTTATCATTTTTAGTTCAGGCGCCTCCAATGGCATGATGGTCTACCCACTATCGATTATGGTTAGACCTGCTAGTTTTTTTTGGGATCGCAATCTCCCCCCACTCTTTTTCTAAGTTTCTATTGCATTACCTTATCATCTATTTCATACTCAGGATTCAATAAAAAGAGAGGGTCCTTTTGCATAAAACGCCAGTGCTTCTGACATTAAAGAGCAACTGTCGTTCAGTTACTTTGACTTGATCGTCCTTCTCGCACTCTGATTTGTGCTTCGCCATGATTCACAACGTTTCGACGAATTCGTCCAGTCCGTTCCACTTAACGATAAATTATCTATTTTCTTATCTTGTCGACTTTGTTTGTCCCCTGCTGGCGCCTTTATTACCTGTTACTACGTCATTCGCTTCTATTCTCGATCACTTACCGTTTTAGTGAAGCGAGTATTCGTTAACTCAGATATTCGTTACTACCTGTCGATGACTGACTGGACCTGGTCGTTTTTTGAGCCACAAAATTCATTGATTTTCACCCCTTTTTTAATGATTCTGTTTGCATTCAGTATCACAGCATTTTCCCTTATATTCGAAATGGAATGGAAGGGGCATTTTTTCATACGGCATGATTACGTTTGGTAAATTTTCGATACTTTCTGCAATTTGAAGCTCATTAAAGTGAGATCATGAATATCTTCATTTTCGTAACAGTCATTGTCACTACCTTCAACATGTCGACAGTGCTTATTTATACTCAAGGACCTTCTCTAGGAATGTAAGGGTTGCTTCCCAAAAAAAGCTCTCATGGGTGTGGCTATCGAAACGTGAGTCGCTGAAAAGGCAGAGATGGTGCGGTCTCTGAACAGTATCTGCCCACGACCACCAACCATTCTACCCCACAGCTGAAATCGTATCAGACTAATTTGGCAGAATAAAAACGCTGGGGTGTGTACCCGTACTTATTTTTCTATTATTTGTCAAGGCTGCGCACGGCGATAAGCGGCGTGCGACGCAAAGTATGCGAGCTATGCGCGTCGCGGTAGTTGGGTCAGAACGGTTACACGGTAATGCTAGGGCCGCGATACGCAGTTGACTGGTAATCTTCGGGACTCAACAACATGCCGCCTTTAGCTCGTCCGCACAGCCTCGCTTGCGACATGTCGCGGTGCGAAATCCTGACATAAGGGTACACTCCCGAAACGCTGACGTTCACATCAGCTGGCTCCCGTAAGTCATTGTGAACATTAAATCGCTTCAAGCGCCACTACGATCCTGAATGACGGTAGAATGCTTGACGCCCCAGAATGCCGAATCTTTACACCTCGTGGATTGCTGATTGTTCTATTTCTGAGATGGCTCAAGGGCAGGATTGGCCGCTCGCATATTAGATGCTGCAAGGGTTTACTTGGTTTTTTCATTATCTACCATACTTCGAAATCGCTTTCAGAACTTCATCATTGAACGGGTCATGGAAGTTAATGGCTTTAACACCGGCTGGTCCCTTGCAAATCATGGGATGAGCAAAATGAACACTGGCTACGATGATAGCCCAGTGTGATTCTTGGATTCTTTGAACAGCTGTCGCTGTACATACAGAATTCGGCCTTCATATAGGGTCATATGGGATTCTTCGATTTCTGAGCAAATAAACGTAAAACATCCGCCTTTGTCGTGACATGAAGAGCAATCTTGGCAGCACGAAATTGAGGTCCTTCATGTGCTGCGACGATAGAGCGATGTTAATGCACGTCCTCAGTAATTTTCCGTGAGGGTGGTTCACTCATCATCTGTAGTCCAAACATTCTCTGGCTTTTGCGAAGCTGTAAGTGATGCGTTTGTGAAACCGAGAGTACCTAATTGATGGGTGAGAACCTAAGAAGCCGACAGTGACAAGACGGGTGAAAAATCCGAACGAATGCTGAAGCGAGCTGAACCTAGTTTCTCCGGAACGCTGTACTTATACACTCGACGGGGGGCTGTATATGTGCATATTGCTAAAGGTGTGCAATGCAAACTATTGTGATTGGTCAGCCCATCTTTGTAGTAATCAAAACCGTGCATCAGCATCATGGTGACCAAGAATCGTGACAAAGGGTGTGTAAGGGAGGCGAAGCTATGGGACAGTTCCTCCGTATAATTCCGATCCCGTTAGCCCTTCTGATTACCATATCTCATTCACCCACAACTCTCACTTTCCTGTCGGGGAATAGAGAATGCATCTTGAAAGCGATGGAGATGAGATGACACGGTGGACGCCGCTCCGTCGCCCCTTCAATCATATATGTAGATTTTCCTGTGCAGCACTCCTCACCACAATATAATACAAAGCAACGCATGGGATTTCAGAAACGCCTGTCGCGCGGTTCCGAAATCGCAAGCAACATCGTCCACAGTCTGATCCATCATTGCGCTGGTGATTAATCATTACATTGTCGCCGTGCGCGATGTCCCGGCAATAGGATTCGAACCTGCACTCACGCTTTCCGAACCTCGTTTTCCGAACCATTTTACCCCCGATACACGTTACACGGGTGGAATAATCCATGACCCCTTCGAAAGACTGAGAGGGGGTGATGGGATCTTAGTAGTGTAAAGGATGAGTCGTGCCTGAAAGGGACAGTTTAGAATCTCGGGAGAAATTGATGTTTTGTATACTTTTTTCAACTTCTTCCTATACTTTTTAAATCTTATTTCAAGGTAATCGCCACCTTTTTGCTGATGTTCTTGGCTTCCCTGTGTGCTCCTTTTTCGTGTAAGTGCTTTTTCTATGGGATCACGGCGGCACTGTGGCCCTCAAACCCAATAAGACTGCAAAGTAGCAGGGGTGAACTTGTAGGTGTTGCGAGAGGTCAGGTCACAGTGATGCTGCCGGATAATTCACAGCGATAACGACAAAACTGACATTTTCATCATCTAAAATTTCACAATATTAATTGTTACAGCAACTAGCTTCTAACTACTCTATGCTTCCCATCTGTGTTCTGTTGTATTTTATGAATTGTATTTTATGAAAAAAAAAACTTAATTATTCATATTATATGAATTCAACTATATACTTACTTCGATTTTTTTATCCTTACTCTTGAGTTTTCGTCTTTTATATACTTGGATCAGTTACGTAGATATGATCTTAATCCTGCAGTGAATCAATAGTTTCGCGAGGCGAACCAAATCATGGCCGAAAGGGCCCATCGGGTACCTTGCCACACACCAGTAGATGGAGTTGCTTACCCACTTTATACCCACGACAAGATATGAGCAGACAGCGCCACTAAAACGGAGGTGGGACATATTACTACAATCTGTTAGTTCAACCCAAGTATTCCTTCACCATTTAAATCTTCCTCAAAGCTCTCGTCGATCTCAATCTGTATGAACAGTTCCCCTAATGGCCAGGGGGGTTTTGTCAGTGGTGTCGTCGGTTACTTGACATTTTGGATACTTCTAGAGGACGAACTTCAGGTGAATAACTTTTTTTCTGTACCTTGAGTGCTTTGTTTCTTCCCTATAGCACCACTCTTGGTTAAATTCTTGAAGCCATGAGACTTTTTTTGTAAGATTCCTTATGTACTCAATTTCGGCTTTCAAAACTACTTCGATTTTCATCTACGACCTATTCAGTAAAAAATTAAAAAGTCATATCGGGTCATTCCATAGCAAATGTCGTTTTTTTCGAACGAAAGTACCATCTTACATGTCGTTAAAGCGATTTTTCTTCTCTACAAAAGTGTGTATTCAGTCTTTGGGTATTCCAGTAGGACTAATTTTCAGGTGGCGAAAGGGTGGGTCCAGTGAACAAAGACTTACCAAACCGGCAATTAGTTAAAACACTACATATATTTCACTTCAGGAAAATAAAACAATCGTGTGTCCTGTACTTAGCCTCGACCTCTTTTCCAATTCCGATTAGTGGTTGATTGAATACTCAAAAAGGAATGTTTCCTTTTGAATTCCTTGTTCAGCATTGATTTATCAGCCAGTCCGAAGGATTTTCCTGCTCTATCAAAAAGATGTTTCGATTCTGTTTTGGCTGCGATTCAGATTGAATTTCAGAATTGCTCTGGATTGACGGATGACAGTATTCCACAGTTTTTTTTTTTCAACAGACATCCAAGGAAACAGGTCAATAATGTTTCCTCGTCCCTACTCATCACCTCTACTTGACGTTTCACCACTCCTCCAACTAATTAGTTGAGCAAATTTACTTGCCTCCATTTGAGAAAAATTGTCAAAATCACCGAGTTTTGGCGGAAAAGTCAAATTTGGAAAAAGAGCTAGGCGACTTCTCGAGCAACCATTTGGTGAAACTTATAGAAAAGGTCGGGGCTATGTGCGAGACACAAGATTGATCGACTTTTCCGAAGCGAAAGGTAGCGTTTTAATTCATTGCCTATTTGGTCAATTTTTGTCTACACAACAAACCACTCCGCCAGATCGAAGATCACCCCATTATGGTGAACAAAAAAAAAACCAAATTGTCATTTTGTAGAGCATAAGAATCTCTTCCGAATGATATGAAATGGCGCACGAACTTGTATGTTTATAAGGAATTTGGTTGGAAAAACGTGACACTATTCATGGAATGACCCGATAAATTGAACCTGTTCAAATAAAGTCGATCAATAATAAATTGAACTTTTTTGTCTTCCAGTCAATTTGTGGCTTTACGCTGTGAATGATCAATTTATTCTCTACTAAAATATGTACATAGGAACAACAAACAATGGCAGGAGCAAAGAAAACAAAGCATGTGTGATTCACGGTTTCTTCCACTCGGAATGGAACGAACCACCCCGGTGGGTAAACGATAGGATCAATCTGGCACAAATGATTGGCAGGCTGAGGCTGTACACGGACCCCGCTGTCAGTGTCCCTGACTCAGAAAACCGGGTGGGATAATCCTCGCAAAAAAGAGACCGCAATTTGATAAGGGACATGGCGTCGCTATAAGCGGACTGTATTTGTGAGCGATGCATTCAGTAAAAGATGATCTGATCCCCGTATTGGTAACGGATGCCGTCGATAGTAATGGACGGCTGAAGCGATTGATCGAAAACACGGACCCTCTCCGATCACCCATTTATCGCCCCGTCGCTCAAGTTTGATGTGCAGGACGCCGGTAGCACCACGAAGTGACAGTGCTGCACTGCCTTCTCCTCGTGATCTGAAGCAGGGATGTTCTTTACAGGACTGCCGTTATGGTCAAAAAGCAATCCTACCTCAGTAAAAAGTCGCCAAGTCCCCGGCTTTCGAGAAGTTTCTCAGCTCCTACTCGATCGATGTTCCTTTCCAATAGTAGCTCCTCCTCATTGCGAGACTCCACCCTGCGTGGTCGCTCAACTCTCAGCGAATGACGCTTGGATTCTAGTGGAGAGTTTCCAATATGAACAAGGTGATTCGAAAACGAAGGCGAATGTGGAAGTGGAGAATCTGTAAGAAATGCATATTGGCGAGCAATTTATAAAGGGACTGAGTTTCTAATTTAATGTTCAGTTTGGGGGTGACGAGGTCGAATTTCCGCTTCGCGGCGGTGCCCTCGCGGCGCCACCAGTACGACTCGCCGTATCGATCGCCCATGGGAGAACGGCCGAGCGTGACTGCGTCACGTCTGCGCTTCCACTCATGCCACATTGTCTCGCATGGAGGCTGCCATGCCCTGCCACTGGCACTCGCACTCGCCGCGCCGCTCGTCGCGCGGAAGTTCGACCTCGTGACCCCCACCCGGTAAGAAAGGTTACTTTTCTGGTATCCTGTGCTGAACATGGTTAAATGTTTTTTTAAATATTTTTTTTATTATTTTATATTGCACACAACACCATCTCGGGGTTTCCTGAGCTATTTCCATATAATAGGTCTTCAACATTCCGATGTAAATTGATGCTCCCGTACGGGCGCTTTTTAGCAGTGCTCAGATATTGCCATCGGAAACCAGTCAATTCGGAAAGGAATGGTTCATACGGGGAGCGATAATGATAATTTCGGTTTCCCTTACGAAATGCCCCGAATAGGAGCTTCTCCATCTGGCAGCTATTATATTGGCCTTGAAAACCAAGGGAATCACAAAAAACGGCAATCGGACTACTTAAATGAATAGCTAGCTCGGCGAACATTTACACATGAAGATGTGAGTGCATTCCTCACGGGCAGCCTATCAGAGGGATGTGGGTCCTCAGGCAGGAATGCACTTCGAGCAGGTCATGTCTCATCCTCTTATCTGCCTGTGAGATGAACTCACTTAAAGGCCCAGGGAGGGGAGGGAAAAGTGATAACTGATAATACACGCTTTTTGAAAACACTTTCTTTTCAGAAGAGGTGATGCGTGGTGAAACTCGCATTGAAAAAGCGCGGCTTGGGATGTTATTACGATTCTGCAGCACGGCGTATCGTCCTGCAGCTCAGCAGTCGGGCGAGTGCCAGCGGGGACAGGACAACGTTTGCGGACCGCTGATTCAGCCCCCGGCCTGTCTGCAGTCTGCCCCTGCTAGTGCTGCAAAGGGACCCTGGAGAGAAGGGGGGGGGGGAGGGGTCCGGGTTCCAATTTCTCAGGATTTTCGCTGTTTCATTTCGTTCTTTCCCTGCTATCACATTGCTGAGCACCACTACTTTCATATTCCACAATCTGCCGAATTTATTCCTTCCGGTGACTTTAATTGGCGGAGTTGACTGGTGACTTTGTCCCAGTTGTCTCAGCTATGACAAGTAGCAGATCGAAATCTTTACATCAGCTGCACATAGTCCACTGAGAATGTGTAAATGAAAGGGTCCTGATAAGGATTGTTGAACAGACTATTCGTAATCATGCTCGTGAGAGCATGCCCCATGAAATGCCTTGCTTCATGCGATTCCAAGGTGCTTTTGCTCCCAATATCTTAGCTCTTTCCCGTAGATAGAAAATATCTTGCCTCTCATGCACATTTTTAAACTATCAGGAGTTACTCGTCATATTCTTTTCGTTTTATTAAGCAACTAAAAGCTAAGCTAAGTTACTGAGTTAGTTCATTTCGGTAATAGTTCGATTTCCCAGTTCTACTACGTTTCTCTAGTTGTATTAATTCTTACCAATTTTCATCATTTCTGCGAATATACTTATATAACATAAATATGCGAATTCAATTCCACATTTTCTAATCTTTGCGTCGCAATTTTTGACGAAAGCAAAAGTGATCAAGGAGAGTAGTAGTAGCCACATGCAGTTGGTGCGAAGTAATTAGGGAAGGTGCGATGTAGGAGGTTTGGAAGGTCAATCGTGATAAAGCCCCTCTCCCAATTCGAGGTGTCTTGGTCGTTTCCTCGAGTTGCTGGTAATTCGAAATCTGTGCCAGGACACGTTATGCTCTCTTCAGGTGCGAACTATGACTTTGAAATTGCAGAGAAATCGGAAGGAAGGGTCTATGACTTTTGACGAATAAGGCTTTTGGCACTGATCAATCCTTTTTTGGGATGTGCCACGTATTCTTGTTCCACTGCAGATGAATGCGATTCATCCTATACAGTCGACCCCAGTGGTGAGCCGATGTCGGTGTTTTATTCACCCAGATAGTTTGTTACCTTCAGAGAGGATGGAGGGCTTACTTGACCTAGATGAGCATTGATCCAGAGCTTGATGTCCGGACCATACGAGTTGGAATGGATCACTTGTCTCCGCTCCCATGACACCCTCGTTCGACGGGACATTATGTTAGCAGATAAACTTCCAGATAGAGCTGTGAATCCACGAATCAAGAAATTTTCAGAGCGCGGATGGCAGCGTTGCAATGTCTAATAATGACCATGAGCGATTTAATAACAGAGGGCTGCCTTGGTGGGAACAATGCACGGAAAAAAACCTGCTCGGAGAATCTCACGTCACTCGATCGTGAATTTCCCACGGTCATTTAGCAATCGGCGCGTTGAAAGTCAACAGTAGAGGTGTGCTCGGACTCACTTTGAGGCGAATCTGCAGCGGTCGATGGACGTTTGGCAAACACGGCCTCGGCGTTGGACAGTCGAACAGACGTGGGTCTTGCCAGATACTCCCACGGAGTATCGTAATGATCCTCTTCCATCAGTCCAGGCTCATCATCTGTAATGTCTCATCTTAAATGCGTCCGTGAAGGATTGAAGGGTCAACGTGAATGGTGGTGGGGGAGCTGCGAATGAATTATGCATAGACGGTTGACTAAACGAATGAGAGACGCATCAGTTACAATTTGAGAGCTCTTCACTACTGCACATGAATAATTACGTAATTATCGGGTACGGTATCGAATTCTTCTAAAGGATTTTCTCAAATCATTTATGAGACTTAAGAGGCGATCGAAGAATGGGATATGTTTACTATGATAGTGCAAATAGTGCGGAGACAAAGAGGAAATTCGACCCGCCCCAGACCACACAGCCAGATCGATGCAACGATGGACGAGAGAGGTGAATCGAATTCGAACCCATTATGGGCACAAAATCAGCCCCGCCCTGCTGGATCACGTTTCGTGGCTTCACCCAGCTCATGAATTGACTGAAATAGGAGCCGGCGGGAGGCCACTGCAACCCAAACAAGCGGCTGTCAGCTGGTGCCTTCCGGTGTTTTGTTGAACTGAGAGTGTACGTGCTGCAAAGCGTAAGTACCCTGAACTTTTCCGTTTTAATGACATTATGGGAATGTTCAAAGGGTGGACGAGTGAGGTGGATTGATTGGAGTAGGACGGATGTACTGATGGTGCAGCTCAATCAAAATCGTCACATGTTGCAAGCTGAAAAACTAGCGCAGCAGCACCTGGTGCAAGCAAAGTGTCGCAGGAAGGGTCGTATTTCATCTGCGGATTTCCTCTTCTCGCACTAATATTGACTGAAAGTGGGACTATTCTGCGAAATAGCATGCTATTCCTCTGGTTAATACGATATTGAAAAGGATTCTCTCAATCCATAAATGTATAAAGAATGAGAGAATTCAGATAGTCAAGAAGTTCTTTCATTAAGATGGAAGAAAATGGACCGTATCCGTCTTTTTGGGGTATTGTAGCGCTCACAAATGGGACTGGATCTGTCGCTACATAAAGAGTGTTTGAAACATACAAAAAATACATGGCTGTCTATTAGCGGAATCTCGAATATCCATCAACTACAAAAGGCCGCTTCAAGTCTTGACCACAGTCTAACCCATCTCACGGAAATAAAAGCAGAAGCGGGCAGAAGAAAGTGGCGTCGCTATTATAATCAGCACTATCACAAGATGTAATCCCACATTGGCTTACCAAGTGCTGATTTACCAGGGTAGATGAGCTCTATGTTTGTATGAAGACAAACCTCCATTTGCAAAACTCGAAGCTTTTACCGTTCGGTATGAAGCTTTGATTGTTATTATATTTTTATTCTACTAACGTTCCGGCAAATCGCCTTCTTCAGGGCCCAAACAGCCGAAACATGTCAGTGGTACAATGGTACAACATGTCGAATACCCTCTTTCAGATTACAAAAGAAACTAAAGGTTAGTTAATCCTAAGAGGCATAGTGAAACCCGCTCTGCTTTTGAAGATGTGGAGCTCTAAATTGGCATCTTTAGCTAGGATTTTTTGCGGTGGTGTTTATATATGTGTTTTAAAGCTTGCAAGGTTAGACAGGTCTCCTATAGGAACCCCCCCCCTCAGGGAGAATACTATCAACAACTACATATACCAACGGTTATCGACCTTTTACCGTTCCTTGTGAGAATGTAAGCGCGCGCAATCCTAATGAATCAATCAACGCCGATGGGTTTATACGGTGGTGGAAGTGCTCCCGGCGAAGTGAAAAAGATTGCACTTGGATCCTACGGGGGATTTTTCAGTCTTGACTAATACAAATTGCTAGGAATTAAGTGAGGGTTAGACTGAAGAAAATAATCCTTCTAGCGTTTCCGCGACGAGGCTATATGGATCCGCAGAAATTGATGGATAGATCGTACGTGGACGGCGGACAGAGAGCGAGAGCCGTGGTGCTTTATAAACATGACATAATGCCGTGGCAGTAAATCGGGGGAGGAACAAAACGAGGGCCGTTCCGTCGTGCGTTCGTCGGAAGAACCGCCGACCACGACTTCCTTCGTTCGATTGTAACTAGATCAGAGCAATGAATGTGAATGTGAAGAAGAAATGAAATGAATCGATGAAATGAGAATAAGTGAGTGTCAGCTGAAGAAAAAACTGAAAAGAAAAGCTGATTTGCCAACAGCAGCGATCATCTCGTGGCGTGCTCAACCGATGGGAAGGAGACTGAGTGATTGATCAGCTGTTCGCCTACTTTTAATACTTGTTCGCTGAACAACTGGTGAAACACTCGATGACAAATGGACAGTTCTATCAGCAGGTCTTTCATGACAGACCAGTTACGTTTGCAAGGTGGAAAAGGCAATCGCCCGGAAGCGGTGTCCGAATGAATGCCTAGGGGAAATCGCTTGTCACGGAGAGTAGTGCATGCTGGGATGAAGATTCATACGAAAGCTAGCCAAGCGTCGTCTGTGCATGAGGTAAGACATTGGACGGGGTAGATTTATGAAAGGAGAACTCCAGATGCGAAGTCAAATGACGCAAGCCATTGCTAATCCATGTCGGAACGTTTGAGGCGCGGATTGGAAAGCGAGTACATACGCCCATTCTGTGTACCTTTCGGCCTACACAAAGTCAAACACAAGGAACTATCATTTGGCTTTGTACTTCTACCGAGACCGCCTAAATAAGGCACCGTCAAGTGAGTAGGAACACGGAATGCATGACTTCGGGTCAGGTCGCTCATAAGCGACCGCGACTGAGGAGCTGAGGGTGGAAGTCATGTGTTCGGACACTTATTATTAGGTGCTTCGCAGATTTCCACGAGATGATGATTGATGTGTGGCGAGTGGGACCCGCCTGTCATTAAGAAGTGCGTTATAGCTGCTCAAATGGGGACCTTTCACTGGGAATTGGCTCGCAGTGCCCTTCAGTCATGCTCTGACAACTAAGCTGAGCGAAACGTTTTTGATATCGATGAGCGGCTACAAAGTTTCGAAAGCAGCAATTGAAACAATGATTCCAGTGGAACTATAATAGTAATACAGTAATACATAATAATAAATATCTGTTGTGGCTTGAAGAATCAAAATGAATGGTTCCAGAAGAGATTGATTCACAACTATTGTCATTTTAATTGTACACGGATTCGGAATGTTGGAGAACATTCTGAACTCTTACGATATGAAAGATTCAGAGCACGACCTACTCAAGCTTGCAACCTTGCAGGGTTGACGAAAAAGCAGCCACAAAAGCGAACGATTTGGCTTCAAAGAGATCAGCCTCACCCTCCTGTCTAGAGACCATCTGGGCCATAAAAGCCTTTTCAGATTGTGTTTGAGAAAGGGTGGATGCCTAACGGTGAGCGGAAGCTGCGCCACGTCGCGGAAAGGCGAGATAGTCCACGGTGGATCGATGGTCAGTGGGCAATTAGCCATCGCCGTCTGTCGTGGCTCTTGCGCAATAGAACCGCCCAGTTCTCGTGCGGAATTTGCATATTGTTAGGGGGAGGAGACGGAGACGTGGTGGACAGGAGCAGTAGTGAATTAGCCGATCTGGCACTCGGAATTCCTCCTTCTGGCCTTACGGGAACGGGTCGATTAGGCGACGACCTCGAGAATTAGCATTATGTCAGCTCACACGTGTTCTTAATTTGATTGATCCCTGATGTTTCTGCTGGCAGTCAGCTGCTCAGAGAAGAATTGGGCTTCTGTTCTCGTTGGAAACGAATTTGAGCTTTCTTTTCTTTAACAAACTGAGATTTTTTCGGATCACGGATTCGGACCTCAGACCAGCACGCCTACTTTTCACTTGCCACATATTCCTGCCATGTTCTAGAGAACCCGACAGTAGTGGTAGTCAAACACCCTATTTAGCCCTTATATGAAGCCATTTTAGACATCCTGCTTGATAAATATGTGTTTCGCTTTCCGAATTCAGCCTTACTGGAAAGCACCGTCCAACGCTTATGAAAAATGGCTTCCAGCAGTAGAAGCAGATTGTTTGAACAATCTTGGACACTAATAGCCATGCAAATGAATTCTCGAGGTGGCTGATTGATTCCGTTCCTTTTTTCATGAATAAGCAACCAGCGCTCGAATTCCGTTGAAACGAAATGGCTGCCATTATCAAATGGGCAAATTTTTGAGAAGCACCGGTGGTGCTGACTTGTCTTGGGTCATGCATCATGGAGAGGCGAGTTTCTGGATCGTACGCCGAGTACAAAATCACATCCCTGAATATATCCTCCTCCCAATCCAACCAAAATATGACCCTCTGCAGAAGGTTGACTCTAGCTGAATCTGGGCTAAATGAGCAGAAGGGTGCCAAGGAATGTTAGCCTTCAGCTTCACTCTTAGACGTTACCGTGGAATCTTATGGCAGCTGTTCACAGTGCCGTATATATAAATATGTTTTATACAACATCAAGTCAGCTGTCGGAAGCTTCTAACTCGCTAGAGCATCACACCCTATTTTCTGGTAAAAATTCCTTCAGGGATGCCATTTATCTCTCTGGAGTCACATAGATATCACAAGACTTGCCGAGAGACGGTCCGATGGCACGGTCACATTACCAGTAGGCACTTAGTCCGTTATGGACATCTTTACGCCCCTCTTAGCGTGTATTAGGTGCAAGAGGATTATTGATTGTTCAGAAAAGATGATTGTTTCATAGTTCATGCTGGCTTTAAAACCATGCTCATCCAGCTCACAAACAAACAACTACAAGCCATTCCGAGTCTACCAATTTACCGAGAAAATGATAGTGAGGACATAGTGGCAAGAATCGGCAACCTATTGAATTGAACAATACCAGTAATATATTTTGTTAAATGCAGAATGGTGCGAGGAGGCCCTTCTCATCACGCTACAGTGAAGCCAATCGTTCAGGCGATGTGGGTTGGGTTACTGGACGAGTTGTATGGCGCCTAGAAGACGTTAAATGTGCGGCATACAGGTGTCAATTACGGAGCTAGCGCCCCAGTGGCAATGTGATCGCTTCATTTGACTACAGCCAGACTTGCCCAGAGAGATAAGCCCTGGTTTGAACATACTCGAGCCCCCATAAATTTTTTTCGGGTCATCACGAAAATAAGTTCCTGAGCATGCTCACCACTGGTCAGTAGTCTCCAAGCTCCCTGTGACTTTTCAGTTGCTTGGCATTAGAAAATGGACCAGTTTCCTTCTTACATTCTTAATTTTAAGCTTTTCATGAACTCAGCAATTTGAACCATTCCATCCTACCCATTGTATCCCTTTCGATTGCGTACAATTGCAAAGTTTGCTTTAATGTACAAGAATATAGCAATAGAATAGAAAATAGGAGCATTAGAAGTGAAGAAGGCGTGCTAGGTTCGCCCGAGTAGTTGCAGTTCTTCGGGCGGGGCAAACGGTGGGGGAGGGGATCGTTTGAAATGAAAAATACATGAGGATGCTGAAGGTGGACGCTGTTGATCTGCGGACATCCTAGTACTATACTCGTCCGAGTAAGAATGTGTAACGAGGCTAGGCGTGGTTATCTCGGAAAACAGGTGTGCATATGTTATTACAAATGGAACGTGAAGTGTCAATGTCATAGGTATGCAGTGAAAGGGGGGAGGGGAGGGGTGGCTGGCCGATAGACCAGCACTGGTAGTGAATGGTGAGGGAGAATGACTCGGAGCGAACGCCATAACTCCCGTCGTCGCGAACAGCCTCCGCCGATGGCACGGACGAAACCAGACTCATCGGCAAGTGAAAGTCACAACAAAGAGCCCTGTGCGGGCTATTTGAATTAAATGATCCTGAATGACGGAAGTTTCCTTTGAAGACCGATCGATGTGAACAGAAGTTCTCTTTGAATGAGTAATGAAAGTGCGAATCGTGTGATGATAATGGCTGATCCTATCAGTGAAATCGATTTTCCTATGAATTTCTGGCCATTCTCAGGCTTGAGGGAACATCGAAATTGTGCGACCTGAAGGGTTAAGTAAAGGATGCAATAGTCAATGATTATTGATGTCATACGGATGCACCACGTATTCGTCTTTACCTCGAATTTTCTGGTGATTCCATACATATTTTACAGACAGGAGGTGGAGCCATGAAAAAGAATAACTTTGCATCAGTAAAGTTTATTTCGTGCCCAGTGACTCAATGAAGATTGGATCAGAGCAGGGTTTACCCGAGAAATTGCAGAACGAAAACCTTGTCCTCCGCACCATTCGATGAGCTTGAGAGGATTTACGATATTTGCGTCTACTGAAGCAGCTGCATAAGTTCCCAGGGTCCAGTAGAAAGGGCCTCCTCGGAAACCATCACTCTGCTCATGAACTCCCACGAATTTTATGCAGTTTGGACAACGCTGCTAGGTTCCAGAAGCCTTCCACACGTGAAGTGGCCTTATAAATCACGCCGGTGGTAGACATTTCCGAGATACGATAGAAGAGCAACTGGTGTTGAGACAATTTGTTTAAGTGTCAGGTACTGATTAGCTGTGCCATATGGGCTTACGTTTAGCGTTTGACTGAATTTGAAAATTCCCTCTGTCAGAGGGAGTGGGGGGTCGCTTGGGATGGCGTACAAGTGTTCCGATCAAGTCGCTAGTGTAGTGTGAGAGTAATTCACTATAGAAACGATGGAATCAACATTTTCATGAGACTAAAACATCGGGTAATGAACTGTTACACTAACTAGCTTGCACCTTTTTCCATAGATCGTATCTGCTTTCAGCTAGAAATCGTATTTAATGGAAGATTCATAATTTATCTATATAAATTACAAGTATCCAACTTTATTACATATTCAACTTCACGAGAATCTGCTTTGATCCTTCGGCCTTAATCTGTGACATAAGGAGACCAGCTCCATAGCCAGGCTCTTGAAAGCAGTAGTAAATCAATCGTCTTGTGAAGTTGACCCACCCATGACCTGACTCCACATTAACTACCGAAGCACTTGCCACACACCCAGGTAGCTTGGGAAGGAGGGTTATATTCAGTGGACCTGGACAAGTCACCTACTGCCCAGCTAATAGTGACTTGGTACCGGTGGCGGAGGCTGGCCCGTACATGAAGATCACGTCTCCAATTCGCGATGTGCTTGTGTTTATGCATGGGAGGGGCTTCGATTGCTTTTGCGTTGCCTTTTTAAGAATCGATTAGGGGTGAAAATTGATTCTCTGCTAACGTTTCTCTAAAAATGATTTCGTTTTTATTATTTTTAAATCTATCACTTCGATAGGTATGGTAATCTAGTAAAAGATAAAAGTTAAAAAATTTGAGCTGAAGTGGGCGCAAGGTGAAACTACTTTTATGGGTTATGACAGAGGTTACCAAAGCTTACTATAACAACTACCTGACAAAATACAAAATGAAAACAGAACAAAATCTCTGCTTCTTATGAAATAGTCACGCACAAAGCAATAAGTTCGGTTTTCGACAATAAAAGGGGATGACTAAAGCATCGCAGGTGTTTGATTTATATCGAACAGTTCAACCAAGTCACCTCGTTCTTGCCGATTCTGTCCCAGAAAAGTCAACATTGAGTGACCTCCTGTCTTCACTGTCAGTGTCACTTTGGTTGGAGCATAGTGGGTGAGAGGTGCGCGACCTTACATCCACAATGGTTCTATGTAGGACAGGGTTATTCTATTGCAAGGCCCTTGAGGGGCCATCGCAGCAAGGCCTGACGCCATCACCAACAGACGAATGTTGAGTGAGAAGTAATACTGGAGGGTTCAGAAGGGAGAAACTTGCGGCAACACTGAACAGAACTGGTTAGAGCGATAGAAGAACCTCAGAAGTATTGTGAACGCAAGGCAAGGCGGTCTTGAATCGAATGAATATCATTGGCTGAATTGACGGCAGTTCAATCATTTTATGAGGCAATCAGGCCAGCATTCATTTATATCACTAGAAGATCGATATCTATTGAATGAGCTTGAAAAACTCGACAGCCAAATAGTTGATGACGAATTGAACGGTGACGCGGCGGACGGGACGAGTGGCGGTGGGAGACGTCTTCCCCCCCCCCCCATCGTGGAGATGGCTATCTAATCCAGTGTGGATGAGACAGCAGAGGTCGCACCATCATTGCAGTTCACTGGCAGCGGAGAGATTAGCAGCAGCGATCGGACACTCGTCGTCATCTGGGTTATCATAGGTACAGACGACCATTAGGCCGGGTGGCCTGCAAGTGTTCCGACCAGTGTTCCAACAGGTCAGGTCATCAGTGTAGTGTGGAGAGTAATTCACTATAGAAACGATGAACGATATCATCGAGACATTCAATTATTAACGAGGACTAAATGACGTTAATCCGTGACCCATTATAATCTTACGAACAGTTTGTCAGTGTCCCATATTTTCTCCAATTCGTGAAACATGGCGCGTTTGATTCTATTAGAAATGACAGGAATCGAATCAGAGAAACCTCATCAATCCAGATGATCTCACCGAATCTCTATTTCTCCTGATCATGTATAGAAATAGAGCTTTTGTTGTGAAACTTCCTTTTCTCCGGTCTTTTGAGGATTGGGGTAGTACGATTGAATAAATTGCAGAGGAGCATAAGGGAGGTGGGGAGCGGCCTCTTGACCGATTGGGTACGCCACATACCGACGTATTACGTCGGTATAGTGAAGCCTGTCGGTTGGACGTAGGAATTCAGTCAATAGCCTGGGGTGCGTAGCATTCCCATATCAACGTTGTTTTGTTTTCTCCACGATTATGAGGAGTTATCTGCCACCTCTGTGATTGGAACTGTTAACTCAGTGATATTAGGCATTGATGTAGCGAGTACAAAAGGGGAAAAGCGCTAAAAAGAAGGGCAATGGTTGTGCGGTGGTGTATGAAACGCATTCAGCAGCACGGTGGATGTTGAATGTGACAGTAACGAGCTGGATCTTCTTAGGGAACTGTATGAAATTGTACAGGATAGTTCTATTGTCTCAGAGGCAATCAAAGAAATTAGAGATAGTGGACTTAATTAGGATAAAACAAAATTAACAAATCAAAATTTTCGATTGCATTCGATTGTTACATTTTTGGACAACAAAAGTTTCTGTTTTTTTATTGTGAAAATTTTCCATTAATGTTTGATCAATCCAAAACTTAATGCGAAAGTGTACTACCCCAAAAAAGTTGTTTTCTTATTCTGTAGGTCCTTTTTTGTGGAATTTGTAGCGAAATATGATGACATTAGCGTGGTTTCCCGATATATTCGCGATATTTCATTAGTTTTTGACGCCATGATAACGATTATCTCTGGCGATCATCGATGTTCGGTGAACGGAGATAGTGTGCGGAACCCTACGAACTGCTTTTTTTCCTCAAGAATTATTAATGACACAATCGCGTCGTGCGCACGCAGTACTGATCGTTATCGTGTACGTCCCGAAAGATTAAAGCCTTCCTTTTCAGGAAAGTACTTGGGATGAGAAAAGATGAATGCGATCGTCTGCGTGGTCTGCTTCGTCTGTCCAGCGAGCCAGGTACTCCTGACGGCAGACAGGTCCGTTTCGTGCCATCTTCTTACGCAATTCCTCTTGGGCCAGCTGGTTAGTTTCAGGACGCTGGGGTGCTGATTTTGCTTGATGGAACACCGCAAGAATATCGAGTGTTTCTGTGTATTCGATCGGATGAAATGAGAAGGCACCCAGGAGAAGTGTGCTTTCCCGGTGGAATGCGTGACGCGGACGAGAATCTCCAAGAAACCGCTATCAGAGAAGCAGAAGAGGTTGGTCAAATCTTCGAAAAAAAAAAACAGATCATCCAAATTAGGTTGCACTGGGTATTCCATCTCCATACATTACATTTAACATAAGAAAAACGAAGCCAATATCTGACGGTAATCAAATATTTCACAATGCGCCGTGCACCCATATTCTACTACAAACCATGAAGGAGGACGTAATTTCAAAGCAGAAGAGCGCTTGAGAAATTGGTGAGAAATTTTGGATGAGTGAGAGATTGATTAAATTTGCGAGAGAGACTGAGATTGATTAGTTTGACTGAGATTGATTAAGTGAGAGATTGATTAATTAATTGCGCTTTTTATGATCGTCTCCGGAATCGTGTATGATTCTCGATTTCGATCCTGCCATTATTTCTGTGAAATGGGTGATTGCTTTCTTGTAAGATCGTTTTAATGCGTTGCAATTTAATGTTTTAATGCGATCACATGATAATGGCCGTTGGATGAATGCATGCCAGGAGACATGTCGAAAGCTAGCAGACGCTGTGTAAAACTATGAAAGGGAAGCTCAAGCGAAGTGCCCCACTCTCACCAGGGTTTTATTGTAGACTACACACAAGCCACTCATAAGCTCTGCAGTAATGCCCACATGCATTCTTAATGATTGGCATACGTTTTTCTGATGCCCAGAATATGATATATTCGTGATATATAATCAGTACAGTTATAATCACGATCCCGGTTGCTCAATATGCTCATCCCTAGCAGACCCTTCTGTCTTTCCCATTTGGAATATACTGGTTTTCCTTTCATACAGATTGATATTCTATACTTTTTTGAAGAGAATGACGAATGAAACCCTGCAACGACCCTTGACTGCTAGACGGATGAAGATGTTATCAGTTCACAAGTAAAGAAAAACCTGTTTCATTCATGATTTTCGAAAGGCCTGCCTATTCATAGATACTATGAAAATAAGCAATTTGTTCTCCCACATGCTTGACGACACCCTCATTAATGGTATGAGAGCGTAGGCCTCATCATGGCCCCTTGGACTTCACACCCCATGACTGTCGCGAAGTAAGGTGCGAAAAATGTCACTCGTATCACTATGTACCCACCCAATTGAAGCTCTTTTTAAAAGGTTGCAACCGAGATGTTCAGGTATCTGGAAAATTTATGCCTATGCCAAGTTTTAATCAACAGAAGTGAGATCTGATTAGCTACTGAAATAGATGTGAGTTCAAGCTGAAACAAACTTCAAAATGAAGTTTCCTGGAGCGGAACCAGAGTTGCATGTGCGTGGGCAGTTACTTCGTATAAGAGGGGTGACATGAGTCATGGTCGAATCCCCCGGGCCTGCCCATCGTGATCTGAATGACGAGTCGGAGACACTATCGCAGGGAACGAGGGGTAGTTAAGGCCGACTGGCTGATGAAGATTCCAGAACTCGTCCCGTCACTCTCTTTACGTAGGAAAGTTGATGTTGAGGGGGTCTGCCCACTGATACCTACTCAACCATGAATTGTACACTTATCGACCAGAGCTCCACTACTTAGCGCAGAAGCCGTTCGAAATCGAATTGGCTCGAGTAATTGCTAATCTGTGGAAGAGCTGTTGGGGAGAAGAGAAGCCCGCGACAAGGTTTCCGATGAATCACGCCAAGAGTAAGAGTCAACGCTGTGTTTGACTGCTTCGGTTTATCCGACAATGTCTCGAAGATCATAGCCCCATGGGCTCTATATGGCTGGGAAAGTCGAAAAAAC
Source organism: Trichostrongylus colubriformis (assembly GCA_963978905.1). Classification (NCBI taxonomy): domain Eukaryota; kingdom Metazoa; phylum Nematoda; class Chromadorea; order Rhabditida; family Trichostrongylidae; genus Trichostrongylus; species Trichostrongylus colubriformis. Next base: position 26,576,608 of record OZ022260.1, read on the forward strand.
TATGCAGTAGGGATAAAAGCAAGCATAAAGAGGGTAAGATCATATACGGTAGCGGTCAAAAATATATGCGGTTCCGTATTCTAACCATAACTTTGATCGGCGTTTACATTTCTCATTCAATTTTTTTCGTGTTTTGATGGCATATGGTACCCAACGATCCGAAAGCATATTAGAGTGGGATGCAGGGTTGAAGGTTAAAATGTATTTACTTGAAACTCTGGGAACGGTCAACTACGTGCCTCTGTGCTGTAAAGTGCTGTCATGATTCCAAATAACAAGTTCTAGGCTTATTCCTTTTCACTTTCTTCACAGCTACTCGTCTCAGTAAGTTGTAATCATTTTATTGCTGAACGAATGCTTTGAAAGGTCTGCTCGTTTCCCAGAGTCGTCAGTTCTGCTCGTCCCAGAGTCTTCAGTTAAATAAATTTTTCAGTTTTCACCCTGCGCTCTACCCAGCTGAGATACTTTGCTTCATTGAGTACCAATTACCTTCAAAACAAAAAAAGTTAAATGAGAAATGTAAACGTCGATCAAAGCTATGGTCAATCCAAAACAGCATACATTTTTGACCGCTGCTGATACAGGAGATGGTACTTTGTAGCGGGCGTGTGATGCGCTCTCCAATATGACCCGTAAGCATCGATTTTCTAGAGGTCACAAGACTAAACAAAATATTCAGGAAGGAAGATAATGTGGTTCATAACGCTTTCCTCGCACAAAGCACTGCGAAAGTTCATCCAGAACTTCTTTTCTCAGTTTGAATCGAAAATTATGGGTAAAATCACGCTAATCACTGACTTGAAGTGGGTTGACGAAGTCGAACTTTGCAGAGAAAATGGGTAGTTTAGGAAAAGACTAGATAAAAGCAGGGAGGTTGAACAAAGCCAATCCTGTGTCACGGAATCCTCAGTAGGGATCATGTGGATCGTACGCTGAGTCTTCCGCTCGATTTGAGGAGTGGCACGTACAAGTAGACACACTGCTGACTTTCGAAAAAGGCCGCGAGACGCAGGCAGTTTCCTTGACGCGATTCTTCAGCCGGGTAAGGTAGGTTAGAGGAAGATAGAGGGTCAAAGAGAGATCATTTACTGAGACTAAATCAGGCGAGAACTGGACCCGTGAAATAAAGAAATGTTCATTGAACTTTCCTGTAACTTTCTTATCATTCTTCTCATTCTTTCAAGATTTCCAGACTTAAAAAGGAGGGAGTGGATTGTGGAATGTGAGGGATTGCCATATTCGTAGGGTGAAGCAGGACAGAAAGTACGGAACTGCATTCCTGTCGCTGAGAAAGATGGGAGAACGAGGAAGACGAATACGTCCATTGGCAGCTTAGGGTTTGGAGGCGATTAGTCACGCAAGAATCGCATCACTCCATGTCACAAACAATTTACTTCAGTCCCATGAACAGTGGTTTCATGTGGTCAGATTGGTCTTACCAGGAAGGGCTTTTTACTTCCCATGGAACTTTGAATAGGGACCCATATCATTCGATAGAGCTTCGAACGCTGATTACGAATTGGAAAACTAAAAGTGCTACGGGCTGTTCCGAAGCGAGTTAGGAGGGGACAAAGTTTGCTTGTGATATCTCATTGGCGAGGCACTTTGCCGTCGGCACGGCTGCTCTTGAACTATCAACGGCCACTGTGGCTTGCTGGTAGTGCTCCGGACCTGCAGCATAAAGGTTTTGTGTTTGCTCCCCGCCGGTGGAGAATTTTTGCATTTTGTGTCTCATTGTCTACACGTTTACCTGAATGCCTAATATTATTACATGGTGCGTTCAGAAGGCCATAACGCGCGAGCCAGTCGTTCTCGTGCAAAACCAGTATGATTTTCGTGTTGAGGTAATCAAGTTACCCTAGGAGACGAGCTTTTAGCCAATTCGAGAATTTGACCAAATTTCGCAAAAATTCACGATCTATTAGGTGGCAGCACAATGAACAGTGGAGAAGGCGTTGACTCTTGCCGAGCAAATGCTCTTATTCGACGCTTGTTTCGTACGTTCAGTGCGATGGGCAAGTGTAACAGGTATGTGTAGGTGATTATGTTCAGGTTCCAGGATTTTTTGTAGAAGAAAATTCAAAAAATTACCAGTTTACCCCCTAGCCACCCCTAATTTTCCTAAGTTGGACCAAAAACTGGATTCGGCTGAAAATTTGCACAGAGGGGTAATTTGACCCCCTGTGCGCGAATATCATAATCTTTTTACGCAACAACGCCTAATTCGAGTGGTATGGGAGTCTCTTCGACCTGATGTGCTTCCCTTGTGAGTATTGTTAGTAGTTATAAATAAAGTGGCAGAGTAAATGATGGGTGTGATAGGTACCAGTACAAGGAAACGTTCAGAAGTGAAAGAAAAGCATTTTCTGGCCATGAAACACAAAACGCAAAAAGGCTCAACAGGCGGGGAGCATACCCAGCACCCCACGCATGGAGACGAGGATCACTACCCTTGAGCCAACGTGGCTGTTGTGACATACATGATTAGCCGCGTTGACGAGTCACCATTAGCAGAGTCCCCCGTCGATGAGTCTTCGCATGCGAACTTTGACCCCTCCTAACTCGCTTCCGAACAGCCCGTAGCACTTTTGGTTTTCACATTTGTATGAGCGTTCGAAGCCCTATCGATCTGTAGGGGTCCCTATTCGAAGTTCCATGGGAAGTAAAAAGCCCTTCCTGGTTAATCCTAAATGTTGAAGTAACCGAAAACCATAAAAACAGAGTATCATTGGAACTCCACTCCAACATAACTTCAGAGTAGTTTGAAAATCGCATTGCGAAAACAAAATCGTTCCAAAAAAATGCATACGAAAAATGCATCGGATACAACGATGGATCCCTGCTAAGTGGACTGAATGAGCAACGTTTGCACATACATTTGAGGGCCATTTCGTTGACCACTCAGAAACGAGATGTCTATTAATAGTAATGAAGGACCACTTGCGGTGTTGCAGACCTGTTTTAGACCTGTGTTAAAGACGATATGCTGAATCCACTGTATCAGTTGGGGGACAATTTCGAACGGGTAAGGTTTGTAATAAAAGCGAAAGTTAAACAATAGGATACATATTTTCGGGATAATATAGGTACAAAGCATAAGTATATAAGATATAAAATAAGCGTGCTTTAAAACGAATAATTTAATAACTAATACTTATTTCTCTGAACTTAATGTTAAAATTAATGGCTCAATAATGTGAAATGAAACCTGGAAATAATTAAAGCAACTGCTTGCGTTTTCTGAGGGATTAGGCCACCTATTTCTATCATTCCTTGGAAGTTCCAGGTTTTGTCAAAGATGGTTACAACTCGAAAAGCAAAATAACATCTATACAAACCAAGCCTAGTGAATTGGAATGTCCAGGCGCTCTCAACCGACGAGGATTACACATATAGTCCGTCATTGAAGGAATCCAAGCAAATACTCAAATAGTTAAATAATGTGAAATGAACCCTGGCTCTGGAGCGGATTCCAGTAAAGGAACAACAAGCGTATAAGCTGTATCTTAGTGGGAACTTGTAGAGTTTCGGGGGGAACTTGTAGAGTTTCGGGGTGAGTAAGAAGGGCGGCCGCAAGGATCGCGGAGGGGAAAAATGACCGTGGGAGAGACTACTGTGAGCCGTGTGTCTTTGTTGTGCATGTTGTACGGAGGTGAATTATGAACGAGGCGATAAATCGTGTACCGCCTTCGGCATCGGCAAGGACGTAACGAGTTCTTCGGCGAAATGGATAGCGCCAGGTGGATGGACCATCGTGTACACAGATGGTCACATGGGTCGCTATCCATTAATTAGTTACGGATTGTACGCCAGTATGCGAGGGCAGATGACATGCATGTCTGAGTGACGGTTGGCGGTCAGTCGTTTGAGTGATTGTTTGAACGACCGGCAGAGCGGATCGCGGCGACCGCGACGAGATTTCGGCAACGAGTTCCACACCAGTCGAGGTGAGGATTATCATCGGCGACTGGGCATTTGGTGTGGTGAAACTGACAAAAACCTGTATCAGTTGTGATGGAGCCCTCATAGAATTTGATAACCATCGATGGCTGAGTGATACCGTTTAGACCTGTCAAGTCTTGGAGTAGGGCCAACGATAAGGATACATATTGTAAGCTCACTAAGGCCAGTAGACCTGTGCTCTACCCCTTCTTCGTCAATTTCGATGACACAAGTCACTCTGAGGTAGTAAACCATCTTGCCTTGATCGATGGCCTTCAGTCACCTCGTAAATCCCGACGGATCCAATTACTGTAGCTCATATGCAGGCTGTATGTACAGCTGTGTAAATTCTGGTCTAGGGAGGATAGCACGCGTTTTTTGATTTGTTCAGAAGTGATTCAACTAAATACAAGAACAGGCTATCCCGAGAATACTGCATCACGGCCATGGCATCGACGCGTATCCGTGCCAACCTGCGATCAACGATAAAAACGAAACGTAGTGCAATGCCCAAGATTGAACAATTCAAACTTTCTGGGTGCATTGTGTCTTTTCCAAGATTTTTGGCGAGAACTGAATTTCCGTAGTAGACATCACTGAAAAATTAGGCAATTAGGGAGCGGAGCAAGCATTTCACTAGCAAGTAACACACGTGCAGTTTTTTCAGGAAGTTGGACTTCGACGAGACGACTTCACCTTGTTAGGAAGTTTACCGTCGTTTCGTGCACGATTCGGTGTGTTAATTCATCCAACTGTCGCCTTGTTGAGGTGAGCATCAGAGATATTCGCACGAAGGGACGAAAGATGTTCCGGTCTCGCGGGAACGTCTAGTGTTTCTAGAATTCGGAAACGAATTTAGTCCTCCATTCTTATTCGAGGCTAGTAGGAAAACAGGGATTACTTAAAGGCAGAAGGCACCTTGAGTGAATGGGCGGAGTCGTGTCAGCAACTTGGCGCTTTTCATTGATGGACCCCGCCTCTCCCGTTGAAATTGTAAGGCACACGAATGATATAAATTTACTCACCAGCTTCAGTGTTACCTTTCTTGTAAGTATGCCTCCTGAAAACGGGCACAGTGGTAGAATCAAGGGTAGAGAGTGGTAGAGAAATCTCCTACAATCTTCTAATCTGTATAAATCTCTACATGCTTCAGAACCATGCCTGAATGTTTAGGCTTATGTTTTCAGACGACCTTTTCTTCCCCGACTGAATGCACAGGAAGTACGGGATACTTTCTGGATGCCATTGGAGCGTTTTCTCGACAACACACTACACATGTCTTTCGTCATTGACAACAAATACGCCGTTCACAGCTTTTCAGTGAGCTCAAAATGATTTACTTTTTTCCGAATTTTCGTATTTGCGGCCAAAAATGTTCCTGAATAGCTTCGGGAAGATTACATTTCGTATACGAAAGTTGCTGTGGGCATAGATTTGTGCAATGCTTAGCCTCATTCGACGGAAATTCCTTCAAAATTCCGCTTTGATGAACTAAGCCGACTGCGCGCAGTGAAATCTAATTCTCCGTGTTTGGGGGTAATTCACGTCTGTTTGGAGTTTCCCTGAAAAAGGGGTATTTGAAATAGCATGGAATGTCCGAGGAGAGTTCGAGCCACATTTGCTCATGATATTTTCCTAAATCCATAATGCGTCAAAAATATAGCAAGAAGAGTCCTTGTTCGCGCAGGTTCTCTTCCTCCTCCTAAGCGAACAAACCTTTTGATGTTCTAACTTAATTTTATTTACTTACTACCTTCTCCCTATTTATTATTTGTTAATGTAGTTCTTTCGGTTATTGTTTATTGTTCCATTAGCTTAAACTTTTGTTCCGTGTTTGGTAAAGTAAAATGAGCTCCTTGAATAAGAATTGGCAGCAAGGAATCGTTAGTGTTGGATAACCTTCTTATCGAAACAGCTCGGAATGGGGAATCAATGGGATGTGCCACGTATTCGACTTCTACTAGCAATCGCACAATAAATGCAAAAAGCGCAGTTGGCCTGCTCAATGGCTTACCATCTCAACACCAACAAATGTGGATTCATATACGGTGAAGGCACTATTGGAGACTGTGGGTATGTGCGTGGGATCTTCCTATGTAGAGTTGCGGTTGAATACGGTGACCAGCGGGTTCGAGCGCTTGTTCGCTTCTATTGCATTTCTTCGTTCGCTTTGAAAAACTCAGCAGATAAAGTCAGCAGAGTTTTTTTACTCCTCCATTTCCATTCATCCTCTATAACTTCGATTCTGATCATCCTTTTGAAACCAATCTTTTCGTACAGTTATTGTTATTTTTATAGTTGTCATTCATGGAGAAAGGGACAGAGGCGAATACGAGGTTTTTATGATGCAGCTGTACCGCTACGCAACATTTGCTATGAATGACTCGCACCAACGACGCTCAGCTGCGCCAAAGACACAGCTTGTCAGATTTGACAAATTCTTTCGAAGGGATCGTAAAAACGTACGACACACAACAGTAAAAGGTCGTCATAGTAGAAGACCAACAGGGAAATTTCTTCGATGCATTAGGGTCTTCTCTTCAGTCTAGATCATCACTAAACAGGACTCAGAGGAAAAGGTTGGGCTGCTTGGGGGTGGGAGATTTAAAAAATTGTATCATCCGATAAGGGCAGGCATCCGCGATAGAAATGGGCACTGTTCCTTACTGTGATAGCGAACAAATAGATAACAAATCTGTTATATTCCATAGATGAATCACTGGAAAAATTTTTTGTGATTTGCTCATTGAAGGCTTATTTCGCCCTAATCAGATGGGTCGATCTACCTTCTTGGAACGATATGTAGATCCTCGTGTAACTAGTCAGGCTGCACCTTTTCCGCGTCCCTACGGTGCGCTATCACGGAGCTACACCTGCTGGAACCCACTCCGACGCCACCTACTTGAGCTCCCTTTCGCACTGTGGTGACACGAAAAAGGTGCAGGGTGAATCGACCCAACTGATTATCGCGAAGTGTGTCTTTGAAGGCATACCACGTGATGATCGGGTTAGTGATTCACGTTCTAGGGACTAGTAGGTTTCTGTATAACTGCTCAGGCTGCACCTTTGTTGCACGATGCATCCTCACGGTGTCTGCTTGAACACAACCAAGCCACGCCTTTTCAGTCATATCGTGTGTGGCCTTTGACGAACAAATTTTCGACGTGGTGCTTGTGACGAGCGAAAATTGCGACTGAGACAAATTCAGTGAAACAGCCATTTCAATGTAAAGGCCGCTTTCATATCGAAAATTCGTTCGTCTGAGACCAGATGTGATTTGGTTGGATGAGCGCGGCTTGGTTATGTTCAAGCGGGCACAACACCGTGAGGGTGAACTGTGGATCCGCAACAAAGGTGCAGCCTGAGTAGTCATCTGATGGTCTAGTCTCCCCGATAAAGTAAGCCACCAATCTGATTATCGCGTGGTGTGCCTTTAATGGTGAGCGGCATCGTTCCTTCGAGCGCATGCCTGCCGTTCTATTGTTGTTCCAAGGGATTCGCGAATATTTCCGTTGCTTTGGATTTCATTTTCGGCAAACGAAGGTAGGCAAATTTGAATCCCGAGGATACATAATAGTACGGAAAGGCTGCTGAGAGCTCAAATATCGTAGAATCTGGGCTATATTCATAGAGGTGATTCTAGTAAAAAATTTCACGTGCTAGCCAGACGTTAGTTCACAGCGACGCTGTTACAAAAAGCTATCAGTCGCACGTGGCGATTAAGAGGTGGGATTTGTGAAGTAGGCGGAACCAAAAAAGCGTCGCTCATCTGAAAGTGATAGTGCCTGATTCATGTTGAATCAAAGTGATGCGATACTGTACTGAGCCCCTCGACACTACGATTTTGACTCGTTCAGAATGTCTAGTTGTTTCCAAATTTCTAGTAATGAGTGATTTTTTCCACCTGCCTACTTTAATACGAGCTCCAATACTACGATTCGATGGAGGTAGAAGGTGAAAGCTATCGGGTCATCCCATTCCACGAGGTGTTGGAAGAAGCAGAATTGACGTTCAGGTGGTTTGGTGCTTAGATGTGGATGAGAAAAGAAGTTGTCATTCATCATGCCACGGTTCGTCAGATGCCGAAGGGGTTTCACGGGATGTGTACAAGCGTTGTAACATTCTCCAAGGTTTTCTCATAGGTTGTACCACATTACTTTCCTGCGTAATTAGTTTCCAGGATTTGATGCATATGTGCGGGGACCGTCACATTGTAAAAGTTCCGCAGGAAATTCATGAAATAGTTCACTGGACAGGAAAGGATGAAGCCTGTTGGTAATACTCTTCTACTTGCAAATGCTCACTAGGTTTCCAATGCGGATGGGTTATTAAAAGCGTTGGGCTGCGGTCATGTCTTGAGAACTTCGCTTGCAGTTTAGGGAGGATGGATAAGTGTCGATCAATGGTTCTGCGGTTTTGCTGATTTTGCGCTATCGCAATCGCGAAATCCGAAAAACCGACGCATGAGATACGCAAAGTGTTTGCCATCAGGTAGCCGTGAATGATAGCGAAGTAGCGTTGCGGCAAGAAAATAGTACGCTCTAGCGAGAGTGCACACGACGAACTAGCGCCACGTGTGGACGATTACCTATCGTGCGATTTGCACGATCGCAGTTTCGCAAGGTTTAGCTATGGCCTTAGGTTGAGGGGTTATTTACTACGACTTCAGGTGATGTGCTTTTTTTATCTGCCCATAGCCTTGCAGCTACTTTTTCTGTACATTTACAGGGGAACACTTGTGTGCAGTTCCATAACTATAACCAGCTTCAAACACCAGCTGTAGTCTGCCACACACTTTGGGTCTCCAAACATTATGACACATGATGCTAGAATTAAGACCACGAACACGGAACATCTGTCCGCATCCAAAAGTGCAAGCTCCGCTACAAACCCTTTATCTGTGCTTTGCTAGAGGCGTGGAGCACCAGATCGCGATCTGAACTAAATTGCGGCTTGCAGCACAAGCGTGGAAATCGTAACGAATGGCGGAGGTCTTGTGGTCGCTTGTCACGCTCGGGGCGGGAATTTGTGCACGGCGCCGGTGGTATGTACCCTTACGTCAGGATTTCGCACGACGACGAGCGGCGCGCGACGCAGTGTGTGCGAGCTATGCGCGTCGCGGTAGTTGGGTCTTAGAACGATTACACGGTAGTGCTAGGGACGCGATACGCAGTTGACTCGTAATTGCTTCGCGACCCAACAACATGGCGCCTTTAGCTCCTCCGCATTGCTTCGCTCGCGACATGTCGCGGTGCGGAATCCTGACATAGGGGTACACACCCGGCGCCGGGTAGCGACATGGTGCATGGCTCAATGTTGTGCTACCTACGCATTTTTGCGTACATCCTTAATCTAGATGCAGTTGTGCGTAGTTTAATATTAAAAAATTTGTCACTATGGAATGAACCATTTTCGTCCTTCGAATCAGATTTCACCTGAAAAATTTGCTTACAAAAGATTCAAGAATTACTGCAATACTCACTTTACTTTTTTGGATAATCTGAGATGTTCTGCGGAATTTTTTCAGTTCGAAGAAGCACACACGTATGGCGTGACGGCGTTGATGTGCATTGTGACGGCTATGGGTGTGCTTCAGAAGATGCCTCCGTTCGACATTGCCCCATTCCTGCCCGTTTCTCGCCTTGCCACCATGACCCCTGCTGAAGTTATGAGCGAAGTCTGCGAGTACGCTGGTCAGCCTTTCAAGAGCCTTTCCAAACTATAGACTATTTGTACATGTAAATAGTTATTGGAATCAAACACAGAGTTCATAGTTTATGTGTAGGTGCCTTTTATCTCGTGAAGTCATTACCTTTGATGCTAGAAAGTTTGATATTTTGTGAATGAAAATAGCCTCTGCTACTAAGCTCGAAGTGCTCAACAGCCACATTGCCAAGGGCACATTCGCCTATCCATCCGGTCTGAATGGGGCAAACTTTGTGAGAGTGAGATTCGGTAAGCAATCGCAGCGTCAGACCTTCGTTCAGTTTCGTGGTTCGAAGTTGTGTCGGGGGAGCGTTTTCCAGCGAAGCACCACCGACTATTCGATCGAAGCTTGCGGATCTGTGATGCACAGCAGCGTTACATGGTGCATTATGCTTTGATTCGAAGGTAAAGCAATGACACGAAGACAAATGATCCTTGTTTATTTAAGCACGCTTATTTGAGCCTCCTGAACAAATAAGTTATCGTATTCACTGGCTGCGAGCAACGGTCGGCGAAACCCCGTTTTGTTTGGGTAGAGAAAAAGAATCAAAAAAATCAGAACTGTTTTTGTTACACTGCGTTGCGGTGAATACTCATTTTCATGTAGTCCTTTCAAGCCACGCTCTGATGCATTAGAATGCATTAACATGCATAAATAATTTCTAAATTCTTTTATTAGCCTTCCATTAGGAGGACACAATTCTGAACATTTGGAAGTTATAGGTTATTTCGATTGAAACAGAATGGTTTGAAAATGGAAACTACAAAAAAATAAAAAGAGGACGCTACATAAAAGTATTCCACAACAGTAGGTGAGATTTGGGTGGGCGTCAAGACACTCTAATGTGGGTCACGCGAGACGGCTGTGGTCCCGTTGTTAATTGATCGCGCGCTTTGGCGCGACAAGACCAGCAAGGCACTCGACTCACGCGGCTGCGCAATTCGCGTAGCGCGGTGACCGAAATGAAGTGTCTGACGTCCACCCAATGAAGTCGAAGGACGTTCACGTGAAGCGTTCCCGCCGATAAAAAGCAAAAACGGTACTCAGTCGCGCCAAGTTCGAAAGGATTTATCAGATATGCCTATTACCTTTGCGGTTGGTGAACAGCACTAAAAGCAAATGGCAAAGTCAGCTGTTTCCGAGGTCTACGGATTGTTAGTACATTTGTGGATGGAACTGAAGTGTACAGATCTCCTCATTATTTTTGGAAAAGGGAGAAAGTGAGTGGAGCAGTTGGAGGAGGAAAGGAAGAGATTGAAGCGGAAGACGATGGGAAGAACAGTTCCAGCTGTGTGCGTGCATTAGAAGAGAAATTTCGCTGCCTCCGGCATGCGGCGGGGTGGGAGCGATGAGCGCGTGATTGGATGGGTTGGATGGGTTCTGAAGCGATGACGTAGCTCTACTTCTTATTTTGGGCATATCGCTTCAGGACCCAACTTATACGGTGTCTCTGGCTCGCACCCATCGCGTGCCAAACACAACAACTTGAACTTCCTGTCTTGAGGGCACATACCCAGATTAAACCCATGTGGGAAAATACAAAAAGAATGCAAAAAGGCTATACTTCGCAGAAGAATAAAGCCGAAAACACCTGAAATTTTTACCAAAAGGGATTGCCCTAATATAAAAATAAATTTTTGAACATAAATACTCAATGAATTACAGTTGCTCACTTCTAGACAACTCAAACGCACTGGCATTGAGGTTATGCTACTGGAAAAAATTCTGAAAGATCCAGCCTAAAATGAATGATTTTAGAGGAATTTCAAGAAGAACGGGTAACTATGTAATAGGGTGAAATATGGATGAATCAGTCTGGTCGTCAGTAGATCGTGTAGGGTATCCTTCGTTCGGCTCGATGATGGATCCATAAACGAACCCCTGCGACTATAATAACGAGCAGGGCGAACCCAGTCATGAAGCCAACTGAAAGTATCTTCATAAAAACCGTCACGAGTTGATTACCACATAAAAAGGATGTGATAATGATGTGATGTGATATTGAATATGTAAAAATATAAAATTAACAACAGTGGTATGAACTGTTGTAAAAAGGATGTAAAAAGGTATGGCACAGGACAGGTTTGACGCCTTCTTCTTGCACACGACTATTGGGTACTCTCCCTTCAGCAGACATGTTTTTTCTTCCGAAAACTACCACAAAACCCGCCCATCTCACAAAACCCACCCCTTAATTAATCACCGAGCGCAGAACAGTAGCTCCACGATTCATGCACTAGTAACTTGTGCATATGTATGAATTAGAAAGTGCCGGTAACGTTCAGTACAATAGCCCAGAATCTTCCAGAAGATGTGCTCTCCCTCCATAACTCGTGGCTTTCACATGTGCACCCTCATTGACTTTCTGAGCATAGGAAGTCGTGTTCCACATCATTAATTGTTTCCCATATGCTCTTATGAGGGAACGCTGGATGACGCTTGAGACATCCTTGGTAGGGCATCTGGATTTTATTTGGAAGAGAGTTGGGAAAACTGAATGTGGTGCCACAAGACCACAAGACGTCAGTCATTGAAAGATAAGCTGGGGGGAGGCGTATCAAGAGGCACCGCACTTCAATAAACATCAATGAAAGGAGAGTAGAGTTGATGACAGTGGGGAGATGTTGTTTGCGAGCTTTTTCCCAGGGAAACGGTCGTTAGTTGTGGAGACAAGCTCTCTTGCAGTTTGCTTGTCTGCCATTAATCCCCGAATGCATTCAAACAAAAACGGATAAGCTGACGTGACAACTATTTCTCGCTTATTCCACCACAACGTTGTTTTCACTGTGGTTCTCGAACAATGGATTCAGCGCTAGTCCGCGTAGACGTTATTGTGTAACGGTCCACAAGTGACACGCAGCACCCATTTTCCGGCATAATCCGAACGCTCTCCCATCAATACCATTCACGGAATTAACTATGCGGATCTAGCCTGTTAGCCCGTGGCTTGGAGCGGAAATGAGCACATTGTCTTACATCGCCGAAATGTTTATGAAATTTGTGAACAGACTCAGCTGAACAGTATATGTGCAATTCTTTCTTAGTTTCAAACAAGTATTTTTAAGAAAAAATCTGAGTGCTTATTCAACTCAGAAAAGCATAAAAATGAGGAAAGGCTTACAAACAGGGCCATCAGTCACCGAAATAACTCACTGAAAAACGAAAAACCGTGGAAATTCGGCGGCGCGGGTATTCCCGTTCCGTCGCTTGTCGATGACGGATGAAGCTCCGGCTGTGGAGCAAGAGTGGGCGGCACGACAGGAGCAGGAATTGGTGAATCTGTCTGAGTCTGTTCGGGTGGTACGATATGCTGGCTGGGAATGGCATTGTCATCCAGTATTTCAGCCTTTGTTCGTTTGTCTGCTGGAGTACTTTGTGCTTTCGGCACGACTTTCTCTCTCTGAAATGAACGAGTCTCTACCCAAACTTGCCATTTGAAGCCTCAGCTAAGAACAAAAAAATCCAAACCAGTTGAAATCTCACACGAGCTATCCACCCACCGATGAGCTGTCTTTTGAGCTGTCGCTGTCAGAAGAGCTGGAACCGGCGCTCGCTATGGAACTGATGTGAAAAAGGAGAAATACGAGAATATGTGACCAAGTTATGCAAAACATTCCTGAAAAAAATAAATGTCTATGATGCCGAAGGGGTGGTTGCAAGTGCCAGTGCGGGAGGAATGGACGGAGTTCGACGGAAATCGATGGAACAGTGTGAGTTCAGCTGCAATCGTGTACGACAAAGCGAAACGCCATATTGAAATAATCCGTTCAACAGAGCAATGGCGATGTCACGTTCAGGGAGGTGGGGCTGAGCTCTATGAAATTGTCCATATGACTTGTGAGGTGTGCAAGTGCCAGTAGTAGAAATACTTACACACGTATTTTACAGCAGAACTGTATTCATCAAAAGTAGGAATTAATAAAATGACATCCCAGTTTAGTTCAAACGCGTCACGTTTCCCACCGAATATCTGATATGATAGAGACCCGCGATGATGATGCCCTCGTGGGTAGTCAGTGGCGATAGATTATCAAACTTCTTGACAACTACATAGCTGAAGGCCAAATAGTCTTCGATCCGCATTCGCCCTAACGAACGAGAGACGTCATTCATCTGTAACTACTACTGGTAAATAGTACCAGAGGTTTCAAACTTCAAGTTTTTTGAGAGCGACGATTTGTTCAAAACGTCGACAGTAGAGCCATCTCATTACACACCTGTTTCACCCAGAAGAATAACACAACAGCATCCGAAAATGTCTTTGAATTTCCGATCGTCTGGACCAAGAATTTGCATGGAACGTCTACCAAGTTACAATTGCCTTCCCTCACCTTTTTTGCCATTGATAGTATGACTCCTACTCAGTTTCCGTGGGAGTAAGGTATCTTGGCTTTCGACGAAATTCCATAACTCGACGATAATAATGGAGGGGGTGATGTTATGTTATAACATCACCCCCTCCATTATTACATGATGTTCGTACACATAGGCTAATATGCTGTCAGTTGCCAGGTTGAACCCCCATACCGTTCTACCTGCTTTGCGATGCATAATAAACGAGGATTGGGCCACGGGACGACGTCCGGAAGGTTAGTGTAAAAAAGGGTATGACCAGCCACTAGTTCACCTTAGCTTTATAGGCAGTAGATTTGTTCTAAAATTTGCTCTATACCAATAGCATATGAGGTGCTCAGTTCTAGGTAGAAATTACTATTTATTTTTATTCATGAAACAAATTTATTGTTCTCAGTAATAAATTATATGACAAATTAACACAGATCACAGTTCATCTTTAAAAACCGGCAGTTGAGTAGGCGCTTGCTCAAGGAGATCCGGTGCATCATCCACTTCCTGAAATCCATATGGTAGAAGGCTGGTGTTGTTTTACAAGCTATTTGAATGCGACTACTGGACTACGGTTTTTAGCGACTTCACCAAAGACACTTCCAAAATGTTCGAGAAAATGAGTACATGGGAAATTAGTGATAGCGATTCATTTTCTTTTTTTACCTTTTTTTTGGGGAGAACATGGGAGCTACCAGTGATAGTGTGAACTTCCTAAGATTCTCTGAGACTTGATGATAGTGTTTAAAACTATAAGCCAGCTTCCCCATCCGTTGGGTGTGCCCGTACATCGGAAGGGGTAGATTTGGCAGAATGTGGAATATGATCGCAGAGGTGCTCAGCAGTGGTAACAAAAGAAGAGGTCTCCCCTTCTCTCTCGCGCTCCTCTGCGTCATGAGCCACGGGCAGACTGCAGACGGACTAGAGGCTAAACCAGCCGGCCGCGAACGTTGCGCCGCCCTCGCCAGCAACTCGCTCGACAGGTGAACTGCAGAACGACAAGGCATGCTGCGGGGTCGTGATAATCTTCAAGCCGCGCTTATTAAATGCGAGTTTCTTCACCCATCACCTCTTTTGAAATGTAAAGTTGTTTTCAGAGAGCATGTATTCCTGGATCTCACTTTCTCCTTACCTTGCCGGTGCCTTTGAAGGAATCGTTCACGGTAACTCTGTCGTTCTATTTCCTCTCAAATCACTAGCTTAAGTATAAGAACAGAGATCCAAGAAGAACTAAGGCCGCGTTCATACTTTGCGCAACCAGGGCGTGGCTTATTCATAAGCAACGAGGTAGAGTGGCACGGGAGCTGCAGAGGTGACGACGGCAACGAGACAGGGTGGCATAGGTGGAGACGCACAGACACGCAGCCACGCCCTGTCGGCGGCACTGCGAAGTACCTAAGATATTCCCTTTGTTCCATCGCTCTAATTTCTCGTGGAGCAACTTTGAACAATCGTCGACGGGTACAGCGCAGTTCAGATCTTCGCGCCCAATGTTGATTTGCGTCTCTGAATACGTGATCGCCGCTCATTTGCTCCCAAAGTCCTCGTGATCCAGCCTCCACAGGCAGCCCCACCCAATCAGTCATTATTTTGAAGGGCTGTATTTTAGCCAAACTCTTGTTTTTTCGCGTGAAGCTTTGCATGTGGCCCATTGTAAGCAAATAGGACACAAATACATAGTATGTGAAGGACTGAAATTTTCGTGGACGATTCCTTCAACTATATTCGATCAAGAAAAAACTACAGTCTGGAATTTATTTCGAAGCAGTGAAAAGACGGGACAGTTAATCCCTTCACTTTCGGAAAGCATCTTTGAAATAGACCTTCAAAATCCTGTTTCATTTTATTTTGAGTGTCGGTTATATTCCTGATGAATAAGAAATTCTAATAGTGTACCTTATAACTAGCAATGCCATCATTATTGAAGTCGAGGATCCATGCGAGTCCAGGATCCCTCTTCCTGCCTTTCTCTTTTGTCTTCGTCTGTTCCATGGCGGCTTCATCTCTTTGCATTACCTTCGTGAATTCCTTCTCATCGATTTCACCGTCGCCATTTACGTCGAAATACCTGAATATCCAGTGAGCTAATCAGAGATCTTGCAGGATACCTGTCGCACCATCTGAAAAAAGAGGCGCGAGCATTCTCGGTGTCATGAACAGAATCATCCTAAATTATCCCTGCTATATAAAACGCTTCTGATCTGTAAGTCCGTCCCTCTGCTCCTCCGTTCGTCTGTCACGAAATTAGTTATTACATGAAAAACGACCAGTGGGGATGGGAACAAGTGTGGTATGGGCAGGGCAGGACAAGAAGTAAAGACTACACATGAACCAAGTCAAGCTCCGCCCACGTATGCGGGGCGTGCCGTGGAATGTTCTGTTTTCAGACCGAAGATTGTAAATTGGGTTCCAATATGACCCAAAAGTGAGGGACGGGAGGATTGAGGTCAGGACGTTTTTGAAGTCATGAAAGAGGCGTGGGCACAGCGGGCGGAGCATTTGTAATGGTGGGCAGAGCTTGGGCATTACATGAAAAATGACCTGTGGAGATGGGGACAAGTGTGGTATGGGTGGGACGTGGAACAAGAAGTAAAGACCACACATGGACCACTCTGAGCTCCGCCCGTGGTAGGCGGGACGTGCACTGAAATACGCTGTTCTCAAGAGAGGAAGCAATTTCGATCGACCTACTGCCGCACATGGTGTAACGCGCACAGTAGTGTGCGCCATCCAACTGCTTAATAATAAAAGGTGATCGACTATCTCTTGCTCTGGTTGCGGAATATCTTGAACTCCCTGCAATGCATCTCTGCTCGTAGTGCAAGTGTAGACTTTTGAAATACAACCATTGGCTCAACATCTAAAAGTGGTAACCCTCAGAGTAACGCCACTCGAATATATGCAAGTGACAACAGGAAATCGAATACGGGCTGTTTAATGCGAATTTCACATCGACTTCAAAGCAGCTCCCATGAGTGTGAGTCAGGACACTGGACTTGGCTCACCGCGTCACGCGAACTGCTCTGCTGTCCCGCTGGGAAGCGGCCGCGCATAAGTTAGCACGGGCGCTGACTCCTTGCGCAAGCTGACCTAATTCGGATGTCATAATGCGCGCCCCGCTTTTTCCTTCAATAAGGCTAAGTAACCGAGCCCAAGTGACTTTTTATGAAAAGCAGTAACAAAAGATCGAGCTGTGAAGGTGCTTGGATTCTGCAGAATAGAAAGCTGAGAGGATCCTTAAAAAGAAGCAAGAGCGAACGGTCAGCAGGGATTGGAAGAGATTCGCCGAACAACAGGAAGAGTACCTTATATAGTACTTCACAGCAGTGATGTTGTCGATATCTTCGTTCTTCCAAGTTTTTCCGTATTCCTTTCTCATTGTAGCGAGCCATTTCATTAGCTAAATTGGCTATACTGTTAAAATAAATTTCAGAATCAAAAGGTATTCAACAGTAGTGGCCACGCTGACGATACTGCAAGCAGGTGGGCGGAATTCCAGCACGCAAAAATGCGTCCCAAGCAAGGTGGGTGACCAGGTATTAACTTGCAATGAGTCTATCACGTCTATCGCTTTAAACGTGAAGTTCAAAAAAGTTTCCAGCATTAATCAGTCTCTTCTGCGAGAAGCGCCACACATTATAGTTCCACTCAAAATCGTGGGGCCGGTTAAATAAGATTTGACCCATACGACGACTATCGAGGGTCAGCCGATGTAGAAGTCAGTGCTTTTATCATCCCAGACGAGTCTGGTACTAATTCGTCTACCTCGGAGGGATGACTGGCTCGAGCAAACATTGCCGCAGGACTTGATCCTCGCACCGTGCGAATGGGAGTGTGCAACACCTTTCACCACACCTTTTTTATACCCATTTTTATCTTTTCTTATTTTGATATTATGAGGCGATTAAATTTCTTGGAAGCGTTGCATCACACACACCTACACGAAAACATCCACAAGTAGAAATATAGGACCGATAAAGTGACCAGATGACCGAACTTTACAGTTTAGTCGTGTGAACTTCAAGGTCACCTCCAGGAGAGCTATAGATCTCCTCAGTACAGAAAGTATTTTAAAAAATTCGAAAATCTTCACCGTTGATTCTGTCAGTTTTCCCTTCGAATCGACATCAAGGAACTGGAATTGCCGATGATGAGTATACGGTTCCACAGTGAGCATTTCCAAGTTGAAAGTGAGCCAGTGCTCATCGTTTGGAATGTGCTTCCAAACTGAAACCATCACAAATGTAGGAGGCGAACCATATGTGGTAAACTGTTCAGAAATTTCCACACTCACCTTTACTTTTGCTTTTTCGACTTAGTCGATATGGCACTTGCAGTTTGCGGAGTTCTTCGGCACACATCCCCTTCAGTCCCTTCAAACACAGAGCGACACAATTTATTCAATATTCTCATGACGGATTTCAGAAGCAGTTCCGAAATGGAATAAAAGTGTTGGTTTTGAGTGCTAATTTTCATAGCGACTCCTTTACTTTTCTATAATTCCAGCATCAACACCCTACGTTGATCGTCGGCGCAGTTTTCTGGATCGATTATGGGGTCGTAGTACTTATACGAGGTCAGTGTGGGCAGAGGAGATGCAGTATAACGCAACATTTCGCATCAGTGCACCTCACACACTTAACAACACGCAAAAAAGCCCAAAAGGATCTCATTCTCAAAAGCATGTGATAGCTGTAAATCTTCTGATGTAGAAGAAGAAAGTCAATTTCAGTATAAACATAATTGTGTCTTCTCCCCCACCCCACCCCCCCCCCCCCCCGGACTCACACTGAGCCCTAACTACCTTCTGGTCACCATCATACTCACCGCAGGAAGGCCATGGCTGCGGTCACATGCAGCGAAGCAGAGTGGCATGGGGGGGGGGGTGCAGAGACGGAGCAGACAACGAGGCAGGGTGGCATAGGCGGAGACGCACAGACGCCAAGGCACTCCCTGCCGCCGGCACTGCAGAGTTTGAACGCGGCCTCACCGTCGCATTCGTTTGTACATATCTTTTCAAGTGTTCACTATTAAAAGTAAGTCATTTAGGAGTTGAAGATTTTGCTAGTAAGAAAGGGTGAATCGCTCCGGTCTCACTGCAGAAGAATAGTCAACGAGTAGACTGATTACGTCGGCAGTATCTCCTACCATGTGAAGGGTTCAAAAAAGCCTCTTGGAGCTCTCGTGCTGGCTTAGAGAAAAGCGTTGAGGTGGAGGAGCAGAAGGGAGACAATGGAAACCTGTCATTATGTTATTCTTTTTTTGCTTGCAACTCCTCTTTCAACAGCCACGTAGCACTCCCTTCCACGAATTACCCGGCTCACACGTGTACCTCATTGCAAACGTAAGTGGTCATGATAGAAGTATCATTGTAGAAGATCACAGCGAGAATAATAGGGCGACAGGGTGAACCCGATCTGGCAGAACATTAATGATTAGATATCTGTCCCATTCAGTATGCAAAAATACGTAGGCTGGCCGAATCGGTCCAAATTCGCGTACCTTATCTAGACCAGGCATGGTCATCCCCACTCCGAGCTGAATCGTCACAGGACCTTCGCCGTAAGTTTGATAGACTTTTTTGCCGTCTTCGGTAAACACCTGAAGCACGTACTTCAGTTGATGGTCGAATGGGAGTGGAGAAAAGGGCATTGAACTTGGCGAACCTTATAATGGAACGTCACGAAATCCTTCCGCTTGGCTGCAGCCGGGCACTTTGCCGGTACCCACGTTTTTTCAATCTGAACGAATCAATCTCAGCTTGACATCTTATTCATAGAATTGACGTCATTTTGAAAGGCCGACTCAGAAACTTAGGCATGTTGACAGCAAAAAACACGCACAAAAAGACGGCTTTTTTCAAGCAAATTTATCTCTACCCAATTCATGGGTAATAACCAATCACCAAGAGGCCAGTCAGTACTTTTGCCGCAGAAACTGATAAAAGGAGCACTGATTTCGTCAAGTACATATATAGCTTGGGCCACACTGCGCTGAGACTAGTACCTTTACATCGAGTGGACCTCCGTTGCTGATCTCCTCAAGATGCCGAATCTGAGCAGCACTCATAGGTTTACCCTCTCCGCGGATTTCAATCACCGGAATGGTGTCTTCGGTTTTCTTCTGCTTGACTGCATTTTCACAGTGAACTGAAAGGCAAGTAAATCAGAAAAAGTATGTATTATGAGTATGTATTATGACTGTATTATCACTATGTATACCATCAAAAATAGTCCCCCTTGATTTCAGGAACACAACGAATGAACTTTTCCAAGCCCTCTCATCATTTTATCAATAAACCAGTCGGGTTGGCCGGCTGACGCCGGCCAACCCTCCTGGACTCGGATTGGCCGGCTTCGCCGGCCAATCCTCGTAGGGGCGGCTTCGCCGCCCCGGCAGGGTGACTTTGGGGCTTTCTGTTTTGTAGCGAGGAGCGACTCTCGGCTCGCCGCTGGCGCGGCGAGCCGACTTTCGCATGCGCGCTTCGCGCGCATTGCAGCAGGAATAGGCCCTGTGTATAGGGAGCGCACATAGCAGCAGGGAACGGATAATATGCGGCTTGTACATATTGTGAGCAAACCTCCAACGATCATCGGCTTTGGTTGAAACTAAGAGACACCACACCCATCTGTAACCTCTTCCCCACTGAAGGCAAAACCCCTTAAAAGAAAGGCAGGATTCGATCCGAACACAAAAATAGAATTGAAGCACTTAATAGTACCAAAGTAAGGAAGATGGATCGAAACGGTCAAAAAATCCAAGAAAGAAGACCCCCTTCCCATCGTTGATCCAAGTGTGTAAGGCACAATCGCAAAGGTGCGGCCACGCTAAAAGGAGCGGCAGCAGTTCGAGGTGTCTCATCGTGAGCGCTGAGGCGCTCCGTAGTAGTTGACTTCTGAGGGTTAAAAGTTTGGAGAGGACGTGCATGTATCAGTTCTATAAGAAACATTGACCTTAACTGATTGCCGAGAGATACATCTGATAATAACACACCACTCCCTAATGGTAACCGAGAACAAACAGTCACTTTGTGAGTGTGGTACCATTATTGCAATTATGGCCGGGCTAGGCTTAGAACTTATGTACTCTATACACAGGGGGTTGACGTGTACAGAGTACATAAGTTTGGTGCGTTGACTCCTACCCAATCCTAACCTGCCCGACCTCCACACACCCGTACCTAATTTGCTTCTTGTGTGCTCCCTACATTTTGGTCTGTCCCTATCCAGTTCTTACTCGCACGACCTGAGCAGTCCCATTCCTGACCTTCCCAATTTTTGCAACTCAAGCGAGGGTTTATAAATTTGAAAACCCATCGGTTTTGGTGCAGGCCCCGCCCATAGTGGGCGGAGCTAAGCTTAAAACTTATATGCTCGGTACACATGACCCCTATCCTAACCTGCGCGACCTCCACAGGCCCGTGCCTTATTTGCTTATTGCACCCTTCACTTTGGTCAGTCCCTCCCCAGTCCTTACATGCGCGACTTCAACAGACCCTTTCCTAACTTGCCCGATTCAGCACTTGAGCGAAGACCTGAATTCGTTTATTCATCGATTTCGGGCGAGCCCAGCCCATGATGGGCGGAGGTAGGCTTAGAATTTATGTGCTCCGTACACTTATGTTTTCCTCTACGCTATCCTAACTTGCCCTACCTCTACAGGCCCGTTCCTAATTTGCTTCTTGTGTGCTCCCTACATTTTGGTCTGTCCCTATCCAGTCCTTACTCGCACGACTTCAACAACCCTTTCCTAACTTGCCCGATTTTCCGCACTTAAGCGAGGACCTAAATTCGTTTATTCATCGATTTCGGCGCAAGCCCCTCCCACGGTGGGCGGAGTTAGGCTTAGAACTTATGTGCTCCGTACACTTATGTTTTCCTCTACGCTATCCTAACTTGCCCTACCTCTACAGGCCCGTTCCTAATTTGCTTCTTGTGTGCTCCCTACATTTTGGTCTGTCCCTATCCAGTCCTTACTCGCACGACTTCAACAACCCTTTCCTAACTTGCCCGATTTTCCGCACTTAAGCGAGGACCTAAATTCGTTTATTCATCGATTTCGGCGCAAGCCCCTCCCATGGTGGGCGGAGTTAGGCTTAGAAATTATGTGGTCCGTACACTTATGTTTTCCTCTACGCTATCCTAACTTGCCCTACCTCTACAGGCCCGTTCCTAATTTGCTTCTTGTGTGCTCCCTACATTTTGGTCTGTCCCTATCCAGTCCTTACTCGCACGACTTCAACAACCCTTTCCTAACTTGCCCGATTTTCCGCACTTAAGCGAGGACCTAAATTCGTTTATTCATCGATTTCGGCGCAAGCCCCTCCCATGGTGGGCGGAGTTAGGCTTAGAACTTATGTGGTCCGTACACTTGGTCCCTACCCAATACTAACCTGCCCGACCTCCACAGCCCGTGCCTAATTTGCGTTCCCTGTGTTCTGTGTTCCCTTTACTTTGGTCAGTCCCTTCCCAGTCCTTACATGCGCGACTTCAACAGACTCTTTCCAAACTTGCCCGATTTCCAACACCTGAGCGAGGACCTAAATTCGTTTATTCATCGATTTCGGCGCAAGACCCGCCCATGGTGGGCGGAGCTAGGCTTAGTTCTTATATGCTCTGTACGCTTAGGTCAGCCCCTCCCCACTCCTAACTCGCGCGACCCTCCAGGATACAGTTGAGATGAGGCCCTACCAAGTCTTAACTTGCACGATCCCTACAGGCCCACTCTTGATTTTTTTTCAACCATTTCTGCGCAAGCTCCGCTCACGGTGGGCGGAGCTAGGCTTAGTCCTTAATGAGCTCCGCACACTTTGGTCAACCCCTACCCATCCCCAACTTGCCCGACCTCTCCACGTTGCAATTGAGTTGAAAGTAGATATGTGACAAAAAACGGACACATGCTTACACACACACACACACACAAACACACCAAACTTCTGGTTTTAGCTTGCCTCTCATGTGCTCCGTACATTTTGGCTTACCCCAACCCATCCCTAACTTGCCCGACCTCTGCAGGTCCATTCCTAGCCTGCCTGATTTTTGGAACCTAAGCGTGGACTTAAATTTGAACACCGGCAGTTTCCGCGCAAGCCTCGCTCACAGTGGGCGGAGCTAGGCTTAATTCTTATGTGGTCTGTGCGCTTAGGTCAGCATCTACCCAATTCTAACATGCCCGACCTTTCCAGACAGCAGTTCAGTTGAGACATCATAACAATGGGATAGGGGTGTATGTGGTGCAGACAGGTTGTAAATGGTTGACGCTGGACTGTGGGAGTGACATGGGTACCCTCGGTGTATCCCTAGGTGTAATTTCCTTACCGGCCCATCACAACACAGCTGCGTCGCCATTCTCCTTTCGAGGCTCCTTATCAGCCCTTCAGTTGCTATCACATCCGTTCCCTCACCATTGATATCCCCTTACCACCCCTACATTACCTTATAAATTCAGGATCCCAGCTTTTCTGCGACGCGAGATATGAATTTCCCGCCATTCGCCTTTCGAGGCTCCTTATCAGCCCTTATCAGTTGCTATCACTTCCGTTCATTCACCATTAATGTCCCCTTACCACCCCTACATTACCTTAAAAATTCAGGATCCCAGCTTTGCTGCGACGCGAGATATGAATTTCCCGCCATTCGCCTTTCGAGGCTCCTTATCAGCCCTTATCAGCTGCTATCACCTCCGTTCATTCACCATTAATGTCCCCTTACCACCCCTACATTACCTTAAAAATTCAGGATCCCAGCTTTGCTGCGACGCGAGATATGAATTTCCCGCCATTCGCCTTTCGAGGCTCCTTATCAGCCCTTATCAGTTGCTATCACTTCCGTTCCTTCACCACTGATGCCCCTTATCACCCCCTATATTATCTTAAAAATTCAGGGTCCCAGCTTTGCTGCAACGCGAGATAGAAATTATGCGGTGAGCGGACAGACAGACACACACACACAGACAGACAGACAGACAGACAGACAAACAAACACACCAAACTTCTGCTTTATATATAGAGTATGATAGGATTCTTCTTTATAGTTATTCAAGACATTTTCTAAAGAAATTTGAGTGGCTAGCAAAGCAGATCGAAGTAAATCGCTTGCACATATGACATGGTTAATGCTTGCACAGTCGCCCGATGGTCATGTGCGTGTGGAAATTAGCCGGCCCGCGATCATCAACTTGATCTTCTTCCATTGCGCACCCGTGTAACTTTCTCACTACGATTGAACTTTATTTCGCTCAAGAAAAGCACTCTCATGTTTTGCTCACAGAGGCAACCTGGCGTCACACCCGACTTCGACGTTAATTGGGCGGGCTGATTTGTTACGCCACACAGCTTTCTAATATTGAATAATTTGACGGTGAACTGTAGCAAAGTCTAGTTTGAGGCACCGGGAGTGGATGCAAGGGAACGAAAGCGTATTTGGAAACACTTTTTTTCGTTAGCGAACATTTGAGCTAAGGAGAGATAGTTAAGCGCGCTCCACCTCGAGCTGCACGCTTCAGTGGCCGTGTTGCTCGCTGGCAATGGGCGCAGAAGGTCGGCGCCACTGTAATGTGATGTCACGTAAAGCGAATTTGATTTCATTCATGATGGTGTTAATCTAGTGAAGCAACAAGCAGCAACAGACAAGCGAAGCAAAGAAAGGGAAGATAAGTGGAAGAGTTGGAGAATAAAAATTTCAGTGAACTCACAATCGAAATTGTGCACAGTGTCGTATGTGCAGTTGCGGCAAAGTACGAACTGCAAGTGTTCTACGTAAGCCAAAATTGCCCACTTCCGGTTCTTTTAATGTAATGCATGTCTAATCAAAGCATAGTCAAAATGGGTTAAATACGAGTTGAAAACTATGTGTAGTATCTAGCGTGCCACACTTCGAAACCATCTCGGAATACGTATTCGACAACCGTTATAGAGAGTCGCTTCAGCGCGGAATGTGAATTCTAAACTCTCAACAGGGGTACCGGTGAGGAATCGTCGAGATTGGTCGTACTTTGGAATGAAAATGGGGGTCCTAATTTCAGTTTTCACGCAGCTCAAGCAAATTTTGGATCGATGAGGCGACTTCTTCAAAAACTTCGTCACCGCCTTGGGTATGCTCAAATGCTTCTACCGGTAGAACCGTGCCCCCCCCCCCTCCCTACCCTTCAACCGACAATGCTGTTGCGGAGCTCAGCCTCCAGCGCCGCCAGCTTCTCATCCTAATCACGTAGTACTCAGGGCCCGCCAAATACGATTCTCTCTCTATACAAACCGAACTATGACCTCTCTAAAGACTACTATCTTGACGCTCAATCTTGGCCAACGGCGCAAGTGAATTCTTCTCACACAGAATCACTACACTGCTCGGTTAGGGATTAACAAAAGAGGCTCGAAAGGACATATGTAAGTGGGAATTAGGTGGAACACCATATTCGATGTGATATATAAAAATAAATTATGGATTGATTAGATAACGATATAATAAGAATGATTGGTTGTACTTAGTGGTCTTCAGAGGTTTCTAGCCATAACTGCAAAAAATTTCCTTACGAGCCTCGTCTATAAGGGGTGCCAAAAAAAGAGTAATTTAGCTCAGAGCTCACATTCGCCAAGTGTACAAAACAAAGTATAAAGAAATAGATTAAAAATGTAGGGGCAAAATATTCCTGAATGTTTCTTCAGGAGCAGGAATAAGCTGTGGCTCACAACTTTCACCGTCATAAAAATATGGAGCCATCAGTCAGCACAGTCGGCTACAGAGACTTACGGCATTATGGTCCGCCTAAAACAACAGTGCCACCTACCGTGGCACGTCTCTCGTGGGAAGCTTCCTGTGGACTGACAATTCAGTTCATAGAAGTCACAATTTCGCTGCTTGGATAATGCTACTGTGATCCGAAGAATCATTTTCATGCCTAAAACCTGCCTCCGGAGGGGTTTCAGTGGTAATGGCATTATGGTTCTTGGAAACGAAGGGCGCTGGGAGCCCGGAAAAAACAGAATGTTTAGAACACCGCCCAATATTAATCCTCTTAGGCACCCAGAATGAACGGACCTTACCAAGGGCGAAGAAGCTTCGATTTTGCCCAGTTGAGGTGGCACATCTTGTTCACTCGGAAGAAACTCCCGTTCCTGCTCGTGCAGAAGGCTGTTACGGAGTTTAGTGATAGTATGAGGTTTGTTCCTAACTTTAGTGATGAAAATGCTCTTTTTTTTGCTTCTGGTTGTTTTTCTTTGGTGGTTTACTATCTTCCTCACATGGTCTCGATCACTCTTGATTTTTGTTTTTGTTTTAGGAATGAGTGTATTGATAATTTGTTTCTCTAACATATGGCGCACCTCCGTGTGTATCAATAAATAAATAAATAAATAAAATGCCTCGTCGGAATCAGCTGACGTTCGACTGTGTTGAAAGACGAGAAGAAAAAATTTCTCATTTTTTTTTGGCATCCCCTGTACATACGACATAGTGGTTCTGTTCTCGTCCCGCTGACTTGTCGACTTACAATCCAATTGGGATTTTCTGTGCATTCAAGAGTCATAACACTTTAATCGAAGGGGCGAGAAAATGTTCAGCTCAAGGATGGTCATGGTTTTTGTAGATGTATAATTCGTTCTGTCATGGTATGGACAAGTCGGACAGTTCTGTGATGAACGCTCATGCGAGGCAGACTCATCAATCACACTGACAGTAAACGAAAATGATTGTCAAAGTTGACCGACGGTGAAAGTAGGTTAATGACAGCAGCGTAAAACCACCGGCATACACAAATAACCGATTTCACCGGCGACGTTAGGAAAAAACGTTCCAAAAAATGAGAGAGTCTCATGCATAGTAAAAGTCTCGAAAATCCCCTTGAGAATCATAAGGGAACTTAGAAAGCTATTATTGCTTCGATAACAGGATGCTGCTGCACCTCGGTTATGATATTTTTTACCTATTTTATCAATAATCAAAATGTTACTCTGCCTCAGATCGACGAAGTATAAAAATAAGAGACGGTCTAAATATCCAAATGAGATGTTTGGGTCAAGCATGTGTCCCGGAATCCTCAAGTGGAAATTCATATTTGGAGACCAGAATCCCGTAGATGCTTCCAACAAGTCCGAAAGTATTTTGAAAGGAGGCGCCCACGGATCTTTGGGAGAGAGTGTGCCGTACCATAATGATTCTGATTGATCGAAAACATTCTTTTGAAAACACAGTGTGGATTTCGGGAATAGATCATATTCTTTGGATGCACTTTTCGGCGCAGCACATGGCCCTGATTCGTATAGTTAAAAAATACTCAGTATTTGTAATCGCTGCCATCCCCACTAGTCATTTCCTATGACATACGAAATGGGACGCAGCATTCAGAAAATGTGGAACCTGTACCAAACAAGACTGCAGAAATGAAGTTCAGAGTTTAGATTTCGTTAGACTAAAAACACGGGCGTTATACACCTCAAATTGAAGTAATAAATCTTCATGGGCCTATCTTACTTATGTACTATACAGATATAAGTTCCTTATTATGGTGATACACAATATTATTTGTGAACCAATTTAGAGCCATAGAATTCGTCCCTACCAATTCGGTGATCGATGTCATGAGAACTACAGCCGAGAACAATGAACCTTTTCCTGATCCGATCACATCAGTTGGATGGCGCTCCCACACCAATAGTAAGATCTTACTGGAGAAGGTTCAGCCGAGAGTATGAAGTCCTGAATAAGCCCCCCAGCTGATTGTTTTCTAAGCAACACGAGAAAAACATGGGAGCATCCTATAAAACGTTGCTCACCTGAGCATCTCTGAGTGGTCGCTTTGCACCTTCGGCCGTATAGTTTTGCCAAACCCTTGGCGGAAAGAGAATGCGACTTATTATACTTTCTACACCTATTGTTAGTATGGAATAGCTTTCATGGTGATGCCCCCTCCATACTCATCGCCATAGCATGAAAAGCAGTTCTATTGTTTCGGTCGCACCATGCTACAGATGTGCAGTTATCGAATGATCATATCAGAAAGTTGATAGGCATGGTAACAGCAGAAACAGAGGATTAGGTGAAAACGAATAAGAAAGAAAGGAAGGAGGAAGAGCAAGACAACGAATTTTTTGGCTCAAGCGAAATGGCCCCCCTAAATCCGTTTGCATTTGAATAAATAATGGATCAATAAATACCCTGATATAGGTGAGGATATTCAAGCGTTTGGAAGTATCGCCGAGGGCCTAGGGCACATTAGGATGAGAATTCTGTGCTTTCCCGGATCTCCTACGAAATAAGAAAACGATTACTTATATAGTTTACCTTCAATTAACAATATGCCGATGAACGCGAACACCACACGCATGGGAGAGACGTAAGTGAAGTGGTACTGACCCCGATCTCAACGAGCGTGCGATCAATAGACGTCAGAAGAGAACTCTCTGAAGGTGACGAAGGACACGGGCCAAAAGAGCCCAGCTGAGGGTCACCGGTAACCTTGACACTCTTTCGGGGGTGCGTCGTTTGCACATGGCAGGCGCTTGAAACCTCAATGGCTGACAGTTGTGGGTGCCCTTGTCCACGAGGGCGGCCTACTGAGCGACCTCTAAGAACCTGGTCCCAATTCGGCTACTTAAAAGAGCAATAAGGTTTTTTGGCCCGCTCGGACAATGATGCGGGATCTGATCCCGGCTTCGGGCGAATGGAAGCGACGTTTTTCCCGCTCTTTTCACTGAATTTATTCAAACACCATGTACACATGTACTTGTGATCTAATTGTATTAAATATCCTTATAAAATTTATTGTTATACGACCATAAATCGATTAAATTCATTAAAATCTTCTAAAGTGCACACAACAATATGATATTAACAAGTAAAGAGCAGATCACAAGTGGAGTAGGCGAGGAACCTAAGTAGACACTCGTAAGAAGAGCACAGGTACGTAAGGCTACAGTCGAATGAAGGAGTAAATACACATGACTGGCTGCACAACTAGGCGGCTAGGAGAGGTCTGAGACTCAAAATCTGCGAAATTTCTTACAAGAATCGCTTAAAGCGTCTGAATAATCTGATATTAGCCTTCTAAGAAACGTGGATAAACTTCACTGGAGAGATTCGCCGCGCAGTGTCGCTTTAAGAGCGAGTTATTAAAGTGAACAATAAATCTATGGGTAACCTCCCTAAAGACAAGATTTGAAAATGATCAGAAGATTGTGGCGAAATGCGGCAAATGGAAGAATAAGGCCATTATGCGATAGTAAATGCAGAGAGACTACTGGAAACAGTTCATCTATGTTAAAGCCACTCCTAATAAAAGTATTCAATCACTGGTGCTGGTGAGCTGCGTGGAAGATGTCTGAAAATCTCAACACATTAGATTACGTGCAAAAAATCAACAGAAAAGGATATGGAAGAGGATGACTCACAGGCAACTGTTTTCGACCCGAATGCGAAGCTTTCTGACGTTTCAAATCCTCAGTGATCATAGCTGGAAATATGTAGAACTGATTCATCAAGCCATTGCAAGTGTTGCTGTTTCGCAAGACACAACAAAAAGGCGTCTTGCGAAGAATTGAATAGGTGTCAAGAAAATGGCAATGAGTTGTATTTTTCGACTTTACTACTTATCCTCCTCGCTGTCTGTCTGTCTGTCTGTCTGTCTGTCTGTCTGTCTGTCTGTCTGTCTGTCTGCTATTTTTCTCTGACATTTCCTCTCCGTGTTGCAGTCTGTCGGCCTGCATGTTCGCTATCTCGATGCGCAAGTAGTAGCTGGCAGAGTCAGGCAAGGACCATAAGAATTCTTGAAAAGGGGCGTATTTTGGGCTGCAAAGAGGGGGTGCAGTATTTCGAAAACTTCATCAATTCCTCGTTCCCTTTTGAGAGTATTTCGAACCGATGAGACAATCCCTAAAAAGGGCCTTCGTCGGCGATTATCCTTAGTAAAACATACAGTAGCGGTCAAAAATACAATACCGCTCACATATTTTTCGAGAAAGCGACACCGTGACGGATCAATCGAAGCAAACCGTCGCACCGTCGTACCTTCGTTTGAAGTGGATAAAATGAGGAAAGGTTGGAAGCTTTAGATTTGCCTCAATGTGACGAGTACATCTACCTGTAGAATGTCGAATTTGGATAAGCAGGTCACCAGCTTCTCAGTGAAAGGTGCGAAAATTCCTTTCCTACCCTCAGGCAAAACTCCGACCTTTTTGGGCCTACATTCACATGCTTCACTGTTGTTATTCAACTGCTCAACTGTCGCTCAGCAGTTACTCGATCGATTCCTAAGAAATGAGCTTAAAAACTTTCAAATTTCGTGAAAAGCTCTTGCTGAGAAGTGTACTGAAACTGAAAGATGATTCACTGAAAAAATGATGTTTGTGCGGAACGTGGGCGAGCAACAGTTGACATGTGAATGTAAGCACAAAAAGTGGGATTCTTGCTTGAGGGCGAAAAAAGGAATTTTTGGCAGCTCTCAGCGAGAAGCTGGTGCCTATTGATCCGAATTCGGCACTTTATAGTTCATTGAACCCGTCGCATTGAGACAAATCCAAGGCCTCCAACCTTCACTTTACCAACTTTAAAGACATCATTAGGGGTAATGCGGTAATGGAGAAATCCCTACAAGAAGTAACTCACATGGTAGTCCTGGGCCTAGGAACGCTATCTGTGGCGAAATCCCGGTGAAAAAGCGCCCCTCTGAGCTGCAGAAACGCCGCAAAACCCCGCAAACGCACTTATGCTCCGCCTCTTGACAGGTTGACCCCGCCTCCCAATGACGTAATTCCCGATTGACTGGGGTGAGAGCGGTCAAGAAGATACGGCAGGATTGAAGGTTTTGCTGCGCGCTTTCGCAGTTTTAGCTTGAAGCTCACTCTAGAGAATAGATGCTGTCGTATTTCCAAACATTCCCTTGTGTTTACTTGGCAACATGCCGATGGGAAACAAGATCAGACTACTTCCCTCTTGACAGACAGGTCGTCCGCGTCGAGAATCAACGGTGGGAAGGGGGTCCTATTTCGCGGGTTTTTGGCCATTTCCATCCGTTTTTTCTCCACTGTCCTGTTACTAGGCATCTCGACTTTCATATGCACTACTTCTTTTACTTTTCGTCCGACTTTCCCCTAATGATGCCTTTAAACGAACTACGACGGTGCAACGGTTCTCGTCGATTAATCCGTCGCATGGTGTTGATTTTTCAAAATGTGAGCAGTATTGTACATGCAGTTTTGGATTCTAACCATAACTTTGGTCGACGTTTACATTTCTCATTCAATTTTTTTTTATGTTTCAAGAACAACCGGAACTCAATGAAGCAAAGTATCTCAGCTGGGTAGGGCGCAGGATGACAACTGCAAAGTTTATTTAACCGAAAATTTGAAAATAATGAGACCTTTCAAAAACCTCAATTACCGATAACTTAACGAAACGAGCAGGTGTGCAGGAGGTGGGGCCACTTCACTGCGGAACGGAATAAGGCTAGGACTTTGTTACACGTCATTTAGAATCATGACAGCGTTTTACAGCATAGAGGCCTGTAGTTGGTCATTCTAAATTTTCAGTTAAATGAATTTTCACCTTTCACTCTGCACCCAAGTTATGGTTAGAATCCGAAACTGCATATATTTTTGACCGCTACTAGTGCGTTAAGCGGGGTCGTTATTCAGGGAATTTTTCACTTTTCGACAGGCTTGATTCCGGTAAATAGGCAATAAAGGGAGAGGAGTCGAGACAAGCAGCAGGAACGCAGCCCATGAGCTTGGCGCAGCCTCTACTAACCACATGCAACGCGGTAGGAGGAAGGGGAGTGTGCTTACAGTGTGTTCGCTATTCAGCGACTTTGGTGCCCTACAGTTTAAATATCACGCCTTGGTAACCAAACTGATCCATCCGCTGACAGAGGAAACTGGAACAGCCACATAACCCTCTAAGTGCAGCAAAAACAAAACAAAACAATAAAAGAATGACAATTTCAAAGAGCAGTGTGGGAGAACTCAGCAAAACTGTACCTGTAAGAATAGTGCCAAGTACTAGTGCCCCACTCATAATGATGTTACTTGTGAGGGTGTTCACGGTGTGCATCACTGTACCCATTGCTGATGTTAATGCGATGCCGAAAATCTAAAAAAAAAGAATCTCTAAGGCTCAGTAAAATCAAGTAAAATATGTGAATGAGATAGGCAAAGGTTTAAAAACTTCCATATGGAGTGGAGAAAGCGGATCCATCGCAAACTAATGAACACAGCCGTTATTTTAGCATATTTTCAGTGGTATCCATATAGAAAAAAGAAGTGGAAGCTTATGGTGAGTGTCTAACACAGAGATTGTGGGGCTTCTTAACGGCGACCAAATTAGGATTGCAGCCAAAAAAGTACTTAAATTCACCAAATATGTACATGTGGCACAAATCCAGAATTCGGCACATGCGGAGATTTGAAGTAAGGAATAGTGGAAATTACCTGAGCACTCGCGTTCAGCAGGCCACTCGTCGTGCCTTCAGCAGCGGGAAAAGTGATTTCTGCAGCGAATTCGAAGCCAATCGGAAGGTATCCAGTCATGAAGAAGCTGGAGGTTGCATAGTAAGGTATGTAGACAACTTGGAAGGTATTTTCATATGTTATTAGGTGGTCAGGGGAAAAGCGTCTGATCATATTACGCGATCAACAATAAAATCTCGCACTATTTTAGGGGAATGAGAGGATGGACTTAACCGTCTCGCTTGGTCTTAAGTTGAAGCATCTGATTACCCTAATGTCCATTTCTTTTTCGGAGTACTGCTGAACTGAGGCGTTCTCTTGAAAAAATTTCTCAATTTGCTACTATTTCTTATCACCTGACATCACTATCCATCACATGAGATGCTCCACCAGGCTTAGGGCTTCTTCCCCACGTGAAAGGTTCAAACTGTGCTCGTCGCGACTGTGTTGTTTATTGGCATTTCGTGTACAGCACATCAATGTGTAAATATAAACAACAAAAAAACTAAAAAACTAAAAAAGCGTACTAAAAGACCGATGCTTAGCAGCACCTACCCGAGAACAGCGGCGTTCACAAAAACAATGGACAGATAACCGAGGTCCAATGTAAAGGTGAAACAAAGCATAGCGAGGAAGGAAAAAAAGTAGTCGAGTAAGGTAGTCAACCTGAAATAATTCGATGAAGATGATGATACTATTTTAATATCAACGATTTTTTAATGAAGTCCAAGATTCGAGCACGATATAGACATTCAACTTGGAACTACTCTCACAAAGCTCAGATCTGCGGCCACTTCACTGCGGAACGATAAGATCCAGTTTCTTGATGTCCCTTCAGCAGTTGTGGCGCAACTTATATTGGCCGATTTAGAAATCCAATCAGAACTGTAAGTCCCCCTGAATTGCTTGTCAAACGCATCCAAAAATGTAGCACAATTATCCAGTCTTCATCAGCGAGCATCTATCGCAGTGCTGAACAAGTCTGAGGGAATAATCAGTAAATTTGCGGTTTTGGCGTAGTTTTTTGAATAACGAATTGCTCCCCTCTAGTTTTCAGCGGATAGTAAGTGTTTCGGATAATCTCTTGCGACATACTTGAATTTTTTGAATCTGTCCAGTAAGAAACCGCCGGCAACTGATCCAAGCATGCCAGATACGACTATAACGACACCAATCTGACCGATAGCCACCGATTCTTCCGGATAGAATGGTAACACCATCTGAGCCAGTAAAGTAGAAACTGCATAGAATACACCGGTATTGATTCCTGAAAAGCTCGTGATTAGTTTTAAATGGGGTTATTCTTGTCATTTGCTGGACGCTGGAGGAGTTTGAACCCAAATACTACAGAATTGAGAAGATTGACCCCGTGTGTAAGTTCTCAGCTATGAAACGACTGGTTTCAAGACATTTTCTGCGACATCGAGTGTGTCCAAAGATATTGTTAAAAAATTCGAAGTGTTCAGTGGTTTCTAGTGGTTTTTATTTGCTTATATTAAGCCCCATCGCTCGCTCACCATCACATATACCAACCAACTTCTGGACGCTCTCTATCTCTCTAACAGATCGGCGGACCCACTGGTCAAGTTTTCACAAGACAGTGCGTAGCGATGATCGTCACACACCACAGACCCACGTAGCGCTAATCGATAGTCAGTTATGGGGCACGCCGGAAAACACGTTGACATGTCTATGCGGTTCATCAGCAACCTCTAGGAGCAAGCAAGTCGATATGTAGGAGCTATTATACATATATTGGGTTGAGGAATAAGTCCCCGCCGTTTTTTGAATCCCGTTTTTCACATTGTTCCCTTCATCTTTCGACTAAGCTTATATATGTTTTCGATAGAGTTTTTTCTGCTCTACAACACGCTACTATCTGTTTTTCGATTCCTTCGACTGCCTAATAATTAGGAGCTTTGGAAATGAAGTAAGCTAAAGGCAATATATTGGCACTTGCGTACCTCATCTTTCTCGTCTGCCATCGAGACCAAAAAATGTATGTGTATATGTTTCGATAGAGCTTTTTCAGATCTACAGAATGGAGCTACTTTTCATTCAAAACGTTCAACTTTTTGCTGTTTTTATGACTCACAAATGCAGTACTCGCAAAAGTGTACACCTTCGTTATCTCCTCTTCCTCGCCTACCATCGAGATTGGAGAGAATGTTTTCATATGCATTCGATTGAGCTTCTTTTGCTCTACAAAATAATACCACTAACCTTTTGTATGCTTTATATTTTAGCATGTAGTAATGAGTCTCCACCTGTTCTTCAATTCAGAATCGCGTGATGAAAATGATTTTTTGGCAAAATGATTTGTATCATTCGATAGAGCTCTTTTCGCTCTACAGGAGAGTGTTTACGGTTTTTGTTCAAATAAATCTTTGCCGTTTTTTAGATCGTTTGGAAGTCGACGAAATCCAGCATTTTTGTCACATGGGGTCGAAAACGCTCAATCGCTCTATCGAATGATACAAATCATTTTGCAAAAAAATTCATTTTCATCATGCGATTCTGAATTGAAGAACAGGTGGGGACTCATTTCTACATGCTAAAATATGAAGGATACAAAAGGTTAGTGGTATTATTTTGTAGACAAAAGAAGCTCAATCGAATGCATATGAAAACATTCCCTCCAATTTCTATGGTAGGCGAGGAAGAGGAGATAACGAAAGTGTACACTTTTGCGAGTACTGCATTTGTGAGTCTTAAACACAGCAAAAACTTGAGCGATTTGAATAAAAAGTAGTACCGTTTTGTAGAGCTGAAAGAGCTCTATCGAAACATATACACATACATTTTTTGGTCTCGATGGCAGACGAGAAAGATGAGGTGCGCAAGTGCCAATATATTGCCTTTAGCTTACTTCATTTCCAAAGCTCGTATTAGGCAGTCGAAGGAATCAAAAAACAAGTAGTAGCGTGTTGTAGAGCATAATAAACTCTATCGAAAACATATATAAGCTTTGTCGAAAGATGAAGGGAACAATGTGAAAAACGTGATTTAAAAAAACGGCGGGGACTTATTCCTCAACCCATTACATACATGTGACTGTTTTTTAATGCTCGCGTCATTGCAGCTTCTCTAACAAGGCTTCTCAAATTTCAGGATGTTTGACCTCAGGGCGAAGCTGCTTACAGGCCAATTGGCGCTCTCTAGAAATCGTATTTGTTTCTTTCATTAAAATGAACCTGAATCCGCTGCGAGGGTATCGTGTCCAGTGATGACAGCCGATATGCTAAGTGCAAATCAGTGCAGGAAAATAGCCCCAAACCCTTGGATATGGGCTTCTCTTATCGCTAATGCACAGGTTAACGCAAGCCTTCGGGGGAGAGTCTGGAAAGTGAGGCTGGTCAGAGGCTAGAGAGGGAAGAGAAGATCGGCAGCGACGCAGACAACGTGGTTGCCACTGCTCTATCTACAATTCCGTTGATGGTGTGTTTGCTCGTTGTGTGGCCGCTGTTTGAGCGATCTTAGTGCCGTAATGAGCAGCCGTTGCACTGCCATAAGGGTGCATCTTTGCTAATGACAATCTGATGTATCTTCTCGTAGAGCACACTGGATTACTCGGGAGAATATTTCTGAAGAGCCTATGCATTTATTGCATGTACAACAGGTACAGGAAACATCAAATAGTAGTAGCACCGAGTAAAAATCATGACCCGAAAAACGAAGCCGTCTTTAATGTCAAAAGTAACAAGAATGCTGAAACAAAGCAACTGAAAAATATTACATGCAGAGAGAAAACACCGCTCTTTGTCTGCGCCAGTGTCAGATACGATTTGAAGTATTCTATAGGAGCACTCATGCACGATAATTGTGTAATGCCTTTTTGAACTGAGGTATACTCCTAGGCAAGCTAAATTTTTTGGCTAAATTTCTCAAATCCATTCAGAAGCAGAAGCGCCCAACAAAGAACTTGGCTCTGACATTAGAACTAAACCGAGGGAAAAGGAGTTCCAACTTATCACCTCGAGTGGAGGACGGGCAAAGGGAGAGAGCGCCTCTCAGTTCTAATATAGACCTTCCCGGGAGTATTTTGAACACCGTCATCAGGTCTTGAATTTTCCTTCTACGAAAAAGCGAATCCTTTTCCAGCATCTTATTTCCACTAGCCTCCTCGGAATAACTTTATAAATGAAATCCATCACTCTAATAAAAACCTTCCTAGTGAAACTATTCTGCACCGCTTCCAGTCTAGCAGTGACTTTCTTGGTGTGAGGAAAGAAACTGTAGATCAATAAAAAGAACTAATGTTTGACAATTTTCACAGTTCTTTGAAGAACGAATCCGAAAAAGACCTACCGTACGTAATAAACAGTAAGATGAAATTCTTGCTAAGCATAAGTTTCGTGAGCGTTCGCCAGAAATTGCTGTCGAGGGTCTTCTCTTCTTGTGCTGTGATTTGAGCAAGACTAGGAGGAGTAGGCGGTCGTGCCGAAAAGACTGAAATCACTCTCTATAGAAGGCCGCTCTGGACCGATTCCAAAGCAGCACCAAAATCAGAACGAACAGCAGACAATCAGGGCGAATATGGCTGTGTTCAGTAAAGCGGAGGACAGAAAGAGATAGGTGAGACGTGTGGAGACTTCTTCTTGAGTGCCGTTTCTGACGATGAGTGGTGGTACAAGAAATCCAGCTGCGATACCCAACTGAAAATGCGCGTATATAAAATACCTCAGCAAATTCCATCGGAAAAGCTGATCCTACCTGGTTTCCGAATACGCCGGCTGCGCAAGCAGTGGAAACTTCATTGGGACCGAACCATACAGCTGCCAGTCGTGGTGGGATGCCGAGGGTGAACATTTGCGATGCGCCGACAATGCTTTGACCCACAAACGTGATCCAGAAACCGTCTACAAAGACCTACAGAAACTCAGAAGGCGTTGTTCCAGAAAGCTGGTGAGCAGATCTTACCTGGATTCGTCGAGAACATTCGAATCCACGCACCCACAGCGTTTCCGGTGGCACCGAGCAACAAGGACAAACGTAGGCCATATTTGTCCAGCAGATAACTGAAAGAACTCGACTTATCGAAGGAGTCAAATCGCTATTAACGGCAATCCCCTTTGCGCATTCGGCATCGGGCGAGGTATGCGTACAAGAGCCGCATCGAGAATGAGCCGCTCGCTATGTCACCAAAGCAACTTTCTAAAACTCGAATCATGACTTGCGGTAGAAGGACGAAGGCCCATAAAGGTATCTGCCAAAATATAAAGATTTCGAAGCCCTTCAATATTTACCATAAAATTTAGATGAAAACAAAACAAATAAAAATAAAAGTGAACAAGAGATAAGAAGAAAAAGAGATAAAAATAAACAGGAGCGACTCTCGGCTCGCCATTTACGCTGCGAGCTGATTTCCACGCGCCCATTGGGTGGGGAGCTTCGGTGTGTGGGTGTTCCAAAGAATTATAGTTAAATTTCCGACTATCATCGGCTTTCGCTGACATTAAGAGATACCAAACCTACTTGTAACACCGCCCACTCAAGACAGGTCCCTTTCAAAGGCAGTAGTAGGGACTGTTGGAGCGGGATTGAAAAGAATGTCGAAGTGCTTAGCAGTACAGAAGTGAAGAAAAAACGAAGCGGAACGTTCAAAAAAATACATTCTGCCCAACGTTGATTCCGGTAGGGGAGGGGGAACGAACGGCAGCCTTTGGAAAAAGCCTCTCCTTCGAAGCTCAGAGGTACATCCTTTGCCGTGAGTTTTGTCTTATACAATCTCCTTACGAATCCCATCCTTCATCTGGGTGACTCATTGAGAGCCCTCCTTACCCTCTCTACCCCTGTCACCGTCCTTAACTGCTCCAATAACTCCTTATTCACCTTACCTAGCTATCCGTCATCGCCTTTTATAGCTCTTTATTTCTATCCTACATGACAATAGGGAGCGATAGCAAATGACTGTAGATCCTCGTTAACGTCTGTGCACCCATGACTACTTCCTATATCTCCCTATTCCCTCTTCAAAATCTCGAGACGATTAGAGATGATCATATCCTACACTATGACCGACTTATCTGTGAGTTGCGGAACCCAACTTTGCATTTTTACTTTGAGCACGTCCATCGAGGATAGCCCCGCCCACTACGGGTTTTTTTCCTTCAGAATCTCATGGCTGGCCACAAACCATTCCCTCTCGTTCAGGTCCTTTCGTAGCTGAATTGGATATTATCCAATTAGGGTGCCAATTATTTCAGCGTATGCTCCGCCCATAATACGCCACGTACCTCAGTTTCTGTCCTTTGCGAGCGTACCTCTTCCAGAAATTAATCGCTGACCTTAACACAGCGTTTCCTAAATCGTGACTTGGGAGCTGAATTAGAAGATTTCCACTTCAGTACAAAATGTTTCCGCCTACTGTGTGCGGGGCGTAGCTTTGATTATTTGCGCTACTTTCGTTTTCACCCATGCACTACCTATCGCACACCTCACCTGACCTTTAAAGACTGTTCTACAGGTAGTTCCGAATTTCGTGAAAGATGTATATATCTTGACTATTAACCTACCCATTGTAGCTTGAACAAAGCTTCTTATTTTTGCTGGGACCGAACCACGACATTTTTGCAGGCACCGCCCCTTTCAAAATGCGCTCCTCGCACCATGTGCGGGTCTTTCCTATCCCTGCCAGCAATCCATGGCTGGCCTTCTCCCAACTTCTCATTTCTAAGGCATTTGGGAACTGAATTAGAAATTCTCACCTGAGCACCGAACATTCCAGCGCTCGCTCCGCCCCAGTGGGCAGGGCGTAGCATGGTTTATTAGCGCCCTCTTGGTATCGTTTACATGCGCCCACTTGTCTCACTTTGAACGAAGCCCCTAAGCTGTGCTGGAACCCAACTACGAACTTCTATTTTGAGCCCCGACAATTCAAAATACGCTCCGCCCACCGCAATCGGGCTGCATAGGATGGTGCCGTCGACCATTTCCCAACTTTTCTCCCTCTGTAGGGCCATCTCAGGTATGAATTAGAATATTTTAAGCTGAGTATCAAATTGTCAGAGCACGCCCGCCCACTGTGCGCGGGGCGTAGCGTCGCTTATTTGCGCTCCTTATTTCTTCACCCATGCACTACCTATTCGACACTTGACCTGACCTTTATAGGTTGCGCTTCCGATAGTTCTGAATTTCGTGAGAGACAGACAGACAGACAGACAGACAGACAGACAGACAGACAGACAGACAGACAGACAGACAGGCAGGCAGACAGACAGACAGACAGACAGACAGACAGACAGACAGACAGACAGACAGACAGACAGACAGACAGACAGACAGACAGACAGACAGACTAAGCCTACTATTATATATACTAGTGACAACTGTTAATTTTGAAAGATGCTTGACGATGTTTGAAGGAAAGGAAGCCACCGGCTGCACATGAAGACGGCTCAAAGCAAAGAACATCGGGAGCAGTGGTGCGTCGCTCTCTGGATGACGTCAAAACTGCTGGCGCCAGACGATGAAGTGTGCAGTGGACCCTTCAATGACGCTCTTGTGTGGATCTCCAGCTTCACAAGTTAACCGTTGCTGTGAACTAGAGCGAAGGCGAAAATCATGACAGGAAGGAGAGCCCAAAACCTGTTATGCTCAACTTTCGCACGCTACTTCGGTTTGATTGCACTGAAGATACGCAATCTATACATGGGGCAATCATGCACAGTCTACGCTAGTTTTGACTGAGGAGGTGGTTATACTCAAGGCTTTTGATCTGCATAATAATCCACGGTGGTTGAAGGTACTGGTGCTTTTTGGTATTAATTTTTCGCACACAAATCGGGCCAGCATTACGACTTTTGTGATATCGTATTTTTGATGGTCTTTCTCATGACCCACTGAGGTATATATATGATATATTCTCATGGTGAACTGAAGAGGGAAACCAGGTACTGAAAGGTGCCCGAAATGTTTAAGGTGAGCCGCATAGAACTTTATGATTCAGTAAGTACTTCATCAAAGAAAGGGGTCACAACCACTAAAATAATCTCCAATGGCTCCTGCACTGCAGACTTCACTTTTACCTTTTCATGGTTGCTTTTTCGAAAAGTTGTGATTGTGATGCTCAGGGCAGGAGTTTCTGCCATGCTATGCTATGCTAGTTTCTGCTTCCTACTATCTTTCTGCTGTTGCTTCTGCTAAGGGAAGCTCTGCTTTTATTGTCAGACCATTTGAAGGCCCCAGTAGGGGTAAGGGAAAACTGAGATCTGGGAGTACATGTTCTCTGAGAACGAACCTTCTATTTCAGAAAAGGTCACGTGTTGCAAAAATTGCATAGGAAAATGCGGCTGGTGATCATACGACGACCCCGCAGCACGGCATGTCGTCCTGCGGTCCTGCGGCCGGGCGAGTCACCTGGGAGAGGCGGGAAAACGATCGCGGCCAGTTGATTCAGCCTCTGGCCTGTTTGCAGTCCACTCCGGTTAGTGACGCAGAGGGATGCGAGAGAGAAAGGGGATTTTCGGGTTCCTATTTCCAGGTTTTTTCGCTGTTTTATGTCGTTCTTCCTCACAAGGGACGGCCGTTGCAACGACAAACAACGGCCTCCGTGGCGCTGAGGTAGTGTTCCGGATCTGCAGGCGAGAGTTCGCGGGTTTGCTCCCCGCCAGTGCAGGTTCTTTTGCATTTTGTGTTTCATTATCAGTAAGTGCTTTTCTTTCACTTCTGGACGTTTCCTTGTACTGGTACCTATCGCACCCATCATTTACTTTGCCAACTACTAACATTACTCACAAGGGAAGGATACCAAGTCGAAGGAATCCCGTACCACACGAATTAGGCGTTGTTGCGTAGAAAGATTATGATATTCGCGCACAGGGGCGCCCTCTGTGCAAATTTTCAGCCATATCCAGTTTTTGGTCCAACTTCGGAAAATTAGGGGTGGCCAAGGGGTGAAGTGGTAGTTTTTGAATTTTCTTCTACAAAAACCCTGCAACCTGAACAAGATAGGCTACACATACCTTTTACACTTGCCCATCGCACCAAATGTACGAAACAAGCGTCAAATAGGAGCACTTCCTAGGTAAGGGCCAACGACCTCCTTTGTTCAATGTGCTGCCACCCAATAGCCCGTGAATTTTTCCGAAATTTGGTCAAATCCTCGAATTGGCTAAAAACTTGTCTATTGAGGTAATTTGACTCCCTGAACACGAAAATCGCCGTGGTTTTGCGCAAGAACGTCTGACTCGCGTGCTATGGGCTTTCAAACCTACCACATAATAGTACTGCTTTTTCAAAAAAACCTCCATAACTTCGCTCAAAAAATCGTTCCGCAAGTTTCGAATACAGATTCGAGATCAGCGTCCGAAAATACGTCGGACCATATGTATCCCATTCTGAATGGCCACTTCGACCTGGGGTTCTTCCCTTGTGAGTTTCTCCTCTTTCAACGCTTGTAACTCTGCTCCCAGAGACAGGCAGCAGATATGGAATGCAGATTGATGAATGGCATCCCGAGTCCTATCATTGGTATAAACCCCATTTCAAACGGCCACTTCGACTTACCATCCTTCCCTTGTCAGCTCTTATATTGTTGAGCACCTCTACTTCACAACCCCCAATTTGTCAGATTTGCCTCTCCCGGTGTCTTGGAACGATTTATAACAGCATTATCTTTTGCGCGCGGTCAATTTCGCGATCTCTCGTTTGAAGGCCTACGCAGGAAGAGTGGGGGACAGCTTGTATTTTGAAGCGTTCGTATGAATGTCGTTATCTGTAATGCTTCGGTTCTTTACAGTACGTATAGTTACTCAGCGTACATTTGTGAAAATACGGCGTTATTGCACTCGCCAGAACTTTTCAGCGATCCTGTAGTGATAACAGTACAGTTGCATCAAAGGCTACAACTTCTCCGAAACTAGGCCAGTCGATATGGGTTAAATTTCAACAGTTTTCAGGGAAGAATATTCCTATGAAATATTCTAGCAAGTATGTAATAGTTGCGAACTTCAATCAGACATTTTCCATATGTTTAAAATTCGCTGAAATTGCGAGTCAAAAGCTCACAGCCAGCTTGAAGCTGACGTGAGCAAAGATAAAGGCCGAAACTCTCAGCGTTGATACGTCCATTGCTCCATCGAGCACTTGTTAACGCGGTGCAAGGTTACACATCCAAAACAAACAGATACAGAAAATCGCACTTCTCGTCTGAGTGAGTTTCTGTCAGTCAAAGGTGAAAGAACGACAGAAAGTCTTCAACAGAGTGGGTGTATGAAGGTGCCTATCAGCAGCATTAGCAGGCAATAATTGGTGAAAGTTATTTCACCGAATCCCCACGTTAACACGTATGACCACCTACTTCTTGCTGACTGGTTCTTGCATTTACTGGTTCTAAGCGCCCATGTACTATGGCGGTTGTACTCAAAAACGATATCAAATGAATGGAATTTTTTCGCCCTTTTTGAGGGAGTAGGAGGAGTTCCGAGTAGTGTCTTTTATCACAAAAGGAATGCAGAGGAATTTTCTACACTGAAAAATTGATTCACCCCCCCCCCCCCTAAGAGCTCTGCCCCCAAGGCGTAGGCAGACATGTTTCTCGGTTTGCAATAATTTCTTAGCACCTTCCAGCGCATAAAAGCGCAATACTAGAAGTATCCTGCAATAAAAAACTTAGAGAAAAGTAAAATCAGTCACTCAATAACAGTGCGGTGTGGCTTCACATATAGCTGACGCCACTCCCTACTAACTCCCGCTAACAGGTCCTGTTAGATGACGCCTGGTCTATAAAGAGTATTCACATCTTAGATGAGCACGAGATTAGCGTGCAGCGCATTATGAAAAAAGCAATGTTTGAGGGGTGCTATC
Source organism: Trichostrongylus colubriformis (assembly GCA_963978905.1). Classification (NCBI taxonomy): domain Eukaryota; kingdom Metazoa; phylum Nematoda; class Chromadorea; order Rhabditida; family Trichostrongylidae; genus Trichostrongylus; species Trichostrongylus colubriformis. Next base: position 26,619,840 of record OZ022260.1, read on the forward strand.
TCAATGAGAGGGGGAGGGCAGCTTATAAAAAGTTGCAACTCTAAGCAACTTGGAGAGATCTTAGAGGGGTCAATTTGCACACTCAAGCACATTTTTCTCTGAGCTTCGGTGGATTAATTCTCCCCCTTCTAGGCTCAGGTAAAAATAATGTCCATAATGAGATGCCCCCTCATTGCAATAGCACCGTTTAAGGCTTCTGCCTCACGGGAGCTCAAAGCTTCGAAAGCCTCGATAAAAGAACAAGGTCCTACACCAGGTCAAAAACGTGAGGAGCAGGACTGCTTTGGAATCAGGTGACAATCGTTGGTCCGCAACAGTCACCCACCGGATTCCACGAATCGTCAAACCATAAGAGAGAACGCGTATTTGGCAATTCATGATCAACCTTTTCTGTGAACACTGTGAAGTAGCTGCATGAAGCAGATCGTTTCCCTCGAGCGAAAGGAATACAATGGATGCAACTTGACGACCAAACAAGCACAAGGGTTACATGTGCCCAAATCCGTCCTTGTTCCCACGTGTATACATATTGGGTGGGTACCATCTGTATACTCCCTGATAAGGAAAATCTCTCGCGAAATCTACGTTGTTTTAGGATATATTGAAAACCACGATAGTCAACGCGGAAGTCAGCACAGTAGGTATGGCTATTCCGAGAAAATGAAGTTCAGAAAATTTTGGGAGAGTAGATGCGGTTAAATATTCGAGAAATAAGAACCCAAAATTCTTGCTCCACTTCCGCCTCCTCTGCATCATTAGCAAGTGGAGGTAGACGCAGATGGGTGAGGGTCTCAGTCAGCCACTAGCGAACGTACATCGCCTTCGCAAGAACTCGGAATATCGATGCGTTGCAGTTAGAAATGATAACCGGGAGATCGCAGTAAAACTCTCGAGGCGCATTATAAAAATCCAAAAAAAGTTTTTTTTAGAAACCCACCAATGTAGTGCAATAACTAAACACATCAATGTATAAAGTACAAAATTATCACCCTCTGATGATTTAATTTCAGTGACACCCTCTCTACCAATAATTCCTCAATGTTAATAGCTAATGACAATTTAACCGGTCAATAAAGTAATAACATCTAAATGGTCTATGTAGACAAGCAGAAATGATCAGACTACAATGAAGACTATGAGGATTATATCAAGTCTAGTTTACTGTAATAGACTTCCCAGCTCAAAAGGTTGACCATATGGACAGGGAAGAATGGATTATCAGGTAATTAATTATGAACAAAACCTTCAAAACTCATTGGCATTAAATAATTTTCTATATAATTAAACACGCTAGCAGTACTGCTTTTTCGTCCTTACTACTGAAGAGCGCAAAGGGTGCATATCCACTATTGTTTGGTTTCGTTTAAGAGCCCGTGCGAAACGGAAACTGGATTAATTTCTTGTTACAGGACCCCCGAAAAATTTTTTCAATCATCACTTCACTATTTAGAATTCAACACTTTGAAGAAACGATGCATTAATTACTCTGATTAGGAGGGGCATCGTGTATTGCAGCACAACTACCGTAATGCACCAAATACACCTAATCCCACGCGACATGTTGACATGGGCAGTAGCATATAAAATGTGAACTCACGCTGCTGGTATAAACAGTGCAATATAGGTGGCCATGTAAATCATACTGGTCCAGTCAACAGCCGCAAAACTGGAATAGCAAATTTTTTCGCCGAAGCTAATTTTTTTGTGCAGACACACACCTGACACCATAAAAGTCGGCGACTATTTGAGCTATCACGGAGTACATGATCCACTGGGCACCGTTAGAAGCGCTGAGTGAGATGAACATCGCTAACATGACCCATCTTTTCTTGTAGACCCGTGGCTCCATATCAGTCCTCTCCATCTGAAACAATGTCAGATTTTTTCTATGATCCAGCTGGCAATGGTTGTGAGGAACGAAAAAGATGGGCAATGGAGCATAAGGACCGAGGAATTAGGATAACGGCTTGAGCTTGACACTCAGTAGTGAATAAATATCTAGCTATGCAGACCTCAAAGTAAACAAAATCACAAACTCTGAGAACTTCTTTGTAACGACCGCATCCAGAAGTATGTACTTGAGTGTTTGACAATGAAAAGAAATTGGAGCACCCCTAGCACTAAGTAAACCTTGAACCGGCTTCATCAGGTGATTAGCGTCTTCCCACCTGGCAAAAGGCTGAGGATGCGCCATTTAGTGACACTTTTGACGTCCCTGATCTCAAATCTCCGCTATGTGCAAGTAATTTGGTGGGATTTCTATAGCATGCATTATCTTACCGGAACTTGCACTTTTCTAAAGGGAGTTGGTTGAGAGGTAGGGGAAGTCAAACCTTTCAAAGGTCTTGTCTCGAAATCTTTAAACAATTCCTTTTTTCTCCTAGGCTTCCCTGACAGAGGATCCCTCGGGAAAATTAAGCAAGAAAAAATGAAAAGAACCCTTCAAGGTCAGTACAAAACCAGTCACTCACCTGTAGCTGTAGGTCGTTACCGATTCCCATGTCGCGACCACTGCCACTGTCAGTAGGGGGCGAAGTCTTGTCCGCCGACACGGGCAGAACCTCAGCGACACGCCCACTTCCCGGCTGAAATCATATCCACTCTGAAGTCAAACTGAACCGTTTTGAGGACAAAAATAAGCGGTTATGACTGGGGAGGAAGCGGGAAGTAGTTTTAACCATAACGTCTTCTTTTAAGAGCCCGGCAAAGCTTAAGTGCTTTACAACAAGAATAGCTTAGCTCCAGTGCTTTTGCTTGGGAAAAAAGATTTTTGACTGAGTAATTCATTAATGTACTGTGTACGATAACAACGCCAAGTGAAAATAGTGACGAATTAAGCCTTTACCAATATGGGAACGAGGTGTGGTGATTTTTTAATAAAATGCGAAAAAGCGCGAGTCAAAAGAAGAGGCAGGGAGGGATCGGTTTTCGCTATCGGTCTGGCGACAAGTGTTCTCACGGTACAAGCTCGTTTTCTTCTTTCCTATTTGTAAGAAGCAATTACTGCACAGACTCAGTCAGTTGTATCGATCATCGCTTTAATAAATCTACCGAATATCTGGGCGTGTTCCGGGTGGCATACACAAAAGGAATCGACGGACAAGTGGTTGCAAAAAAAACTTCATGTTCTTCTCTGGTTAATGGTTACTATGGACGATACCCCTTTCTGCAGCACTATTTACTCATGTTCTATCCTTACTGGTAAGTTGTGTGATGCTAAATGTCTATAAACTTCCCTCAGGTCTCTGAAACGACTTCATGTTGTTCTCTAGTACCGATAGACATAGCCAGAGTAAGTTGTCCACGGAACTTAAAAGATTTATTTTCCCCGCGCTGTCATGCTGTATTCATTCACTTCGCGCCACATTCAATTCAACGCAAAAGAAACGGAGACCGGCAACGATAAATTGCCACAGAATTTAGTCCACACCGGTAACGTGGACGGGGCCGCGAGGAAAGCATAGCGGCGACAGTTTTTAATTCCTTCAATGTCACTGATACTGGCCTCCTTCCTGTGATCGCCGCCATTCTGCTCCACAGCCATCGTAGCCTCATGTGAACAAAACTTTGACGGGTTCGCATCTACAGGATTTTCTTTTTCTTTGTAAAACTTTGGATGTAGCTTGAAATGAACAAGTAGAACATAGCGGGCTGGAGGAAAATCAAAAGTTTCGTTTTATTTTTACATGCGATATGCGACATATGGAACGGTACGTGCCTGGGCAGAAGGTCACTTTTCACTTTTCAGTAAGTTTAAAGTTGCCGAGTGTCCTACGTACTCCCATTTAGCAACTCTAGGTGCTCTAACGGTTTCTCGCCATCTATAAGATTAGCTGAGGCGATGCAGGGGTCAAATCTTCCAGCCAAGGGGGGGGGGGGCAGCAACACTTCACTGTTTACCGAGCAGGGCACTTGTGGTGAAATAAATCTGACCAGACCAATCAGTTCCTTTATTTCATCGAGCACTTGATCTCGAGCAGGATCTTTTAGCGTCATGTACCTTGCTTGGATGTCTTTTTTGTCAAACCAAGAGCTCGCCTCGCCCTACTTATATAACCGCATAATCACAACTATTGCCTCTATTTGTAAAATTATTTTGAACAGTATTGCAATTCTGTCCCCGCCCACGTCAGAAGGATCAGCTTCACAGAATTGCACTAACCACAGGGGTGATTTATGGACTCGTTTCACAGCAAAAGCTAGACAATGACGAGGCAGCGACGCACGGCTAATCGGTGACTGATCCGCTAGCGCCAGGCTGCGGTCCACAGATTAGTCAGTCGGATTTTGATGGATACCAGCCGAAATTAGCTGTTTCAGCCATTGCCCACTGAATGCTATGTCCATAGCAGTAAAGGGCATTTGAGAGCCACAAAGCACTACGCAAAAAGGACATGAAGCCGCTCGGTGAAAAGTGGAGATAGCCGAATCGAATCGGGATAGCACAGAGATGGATTCGAAGCTGTTTGAACAACAAGCCCATTGAAGAAAGAATGAAGCGGAGACAAATTAGGGATGGACAAACAGTTTTCACCTTGACATTCCCTTTAGCACGCCTCTGACAAATCCAAAACGAAGTGCGTGGAGAAGGAAAAAACCTAAGCTCCATCTTTACAAGTGTGCTGGGTGGTGGTTGAAAGATTAGTGCAATGAGAGTGAAAACTCCTAACGACCATTACTGCTCCAACTGTTCTTTTAGTCGTCTTACATGCGTAGCGTATAACCGTATAGATACTCCTCGAAGCTTCGTCCACGTGGGTAACCTGGGCGGGGCTGCAAGAGCTAAACCAGCTTCCAGTGGCTCTGTGACCCTCATGGCCCCACGTCACTACTGTGGACGAAACTATGAGGGGATGGGTCTCTGCCGGATTTTTATTTGTTCACCTGAGACTTTGTTTGGCCCGTAATGAACAAATACAAAATAACAGCATTAAAATAATGAAAACTGGAAATTCCGTGGATAATTTCTTCAACCTTTTTGCGATCAAACTTTCGAAGGGCAGGAGACAATACGAAAACATGACAGTTATAACAGAACGCAAACAGTTCAACGAAAAACTGGCAGCACAGAAGTTTGGGAACTAAACCCGTCCTTCGAGTTTATTGCGACTCAGTGGAGTTGATGGCTATGGATGATACTCCGCTCCGTAGTACTGTTCACGTCATCATGTTCTATTCGTAGTACTGAATTGTGTAATCCTGAGTGTCTATAATTTTCCCTTAATTCTCCAAAAACCATGCACGCAGCACAGAAACAATGACCTATTCGCCTGAACATCCCCACGTCCTGTCCAAATTCCATCATGAAACAAGACAGACATGCTTTTCTCTCAGTTTCACCTTCAGCCAGTCAACAAGATTGTCTATGAACAATTGCAACAGAGTCTCCAGTGGCTCAGATTTCTGCACCTGAAGAACTGCGCCAACTGTTGTCAAATACAGGCATGAGCTCACTGAATGAAATGCGAACAAACAATTTTCGTAAGCAATTTTCGCAGGGCGTTCAATACATTCAATGGACACACCGCTTTCAAGTGTTTACAAAGCCCAAAACATTGTACACAACTTTTGCACAGAAGTGGATTCTGACTTCAAAGCAATCATTTAGAGTCTCGCAAACTGCTTGCTGCTTGACAACTTCACATCCTGAGACACATGGCAGTCGCCTAGCCGTGCAGGCGGGAGTGAATTTTGTCGAGGGTCGTTTTGGCTAGTGGGGCTGCCTTTCAACAGTAAAAACGAATCATTTCATACTGCGCTTTAATGTTTAGTTAAAACTGAACCCTTATGACACTTCACAGCCCTCTGCTCAATAGGCGGGACATAACTACAATAATTTCCAAAGCCAAAACTGTACAAGAAGAAAGACAGCATCGTGTTGTCCGAGCATTTTGACAGATTACAGAGTTCCGAATGCAGGCCATAGCATTACGGCGAATCGCCGAAGCGTCAAAATGCACCAAATATTGAAGAGGGCGGAGATTTGAATGGTCTTTGACGGATTTGTTGTTTTCAGAAGAATTTCCTGTTAATAGCGAGTAAAACATGGGCGCAATGTGCAAAAACCGAAGGGGAGAGGGGACAGCGGTGAGAAACAATTATAATACGTGGCTTCTGCAATGCAAGTACTGAATTCGAGGACGGTTGTTCGTACAGGGTGCATGTCGGAAGGGTAAAGTTCCGCATCACACCGTTCACGTTCCATGACTCTACGATAGCGTATCGTGCACCATTTCTCACAAACACGTGAATATTAGACAAACATGGTCAGGAAGATGTGAATTTCAAGGCATTCTCCCGAGTTCGCGATTCAAGCGGAAAGGATAAGATACGCATCGATTAGCTGAATGCTACGTCTGAATTGCTTGACCAATGTGCATCATTTCCATCCGCCTGAATCGCGCGAGTAGAGCGATGCCTAAATCGCGAACTGTGAAACAGTGTTTAACCTATATAACCTATACCCGGCAGAGAGAGGAGCTCCAGATGAGTGGACCACCGAGGAGGCCCTTCCTACACATGGAAGTCGTCTTAGCCACGTCAAGGCTCATTCTCGTCCCCAGATCTGGTCTAATATTCATAACCACCTCCTTTCACATGGAGAAAGCATCCGTCATTGATGAGCAGTAGAGAAGTCGTGTAAGTGCCTTTTGCCCGTTTTTCACGTGTATGTGAGCTTGTGATGTAGTCATATAGTCACCATGTCGCGTCTCTCCGCGGACCCATATTGGCCCCATTATTGGCATGTATTCACGTATTTGTGACCAATAGTGCACCATACGTTGGCATCTAGCGATGTGACTTGAAGTCGCGTCCCCCCTTCCTTCCCACACTGACCCAATGGACAAATACCCATAGAAAGTGGGCAGTGAGCCAAATTTGATTATTGAGATATTTACGAAATCTAAAGGGGTGTGTGCCGATTGGTCGAATTCTCGCGCGGCGCCGCGGCAAGCGGCGTGAGCAGGTGAGATTCTTTTGCAGTTTTATCTGTTGAAATAGCAACAACAACAACATTGGCGAACTTCCGAAGCTTCCAACCTGCAATATTTGAAGATCCTTTACGGAACCAGCCCATTGCGTTTTGAGCGGAACTCCAAACGACGCGGCAAGTCATACTGACAGCGCCGCGAGCGCGACGCCGCTAAGCGAAAATTCGACCAATCGCCACACTACCAGTCAGTCGGGCTCGGGCTACTCACTAGAGTTCGTCGGAACGTTCAAACCTCTCACCTTTACATTGCTTTCGGTCGACATAAAATGAGCATGAAAAGATCGATATAGCTGACATGAGATTGAAAACAAGGGCTTGATTTCTTATCACCAAACTGGGCGATCGATAGGAGATATAAAACGAATGAGGGTGAGAGGCTGCTTTCATGGGAAGGTGGTAGTGAACTTCATCGAAGTATGGTACCTTGCTGAAATCACTCCACTCTTTGAAGATCATTCGAACGTAGAGCATATCTCACCATAAAACTAGGTGCAGCGTCGCGCATCGTGAAGAAAGTGGAGGTGCTGAGCGATGCATCGGCAGGGAAAACAGGGATTCAGTGGCCCGTTACCACCTGTTCATCTCTGAGTGGACGTATATCGCGGTGCGCGGCAACATTACGTATTCATCGAGGCCAGGCCGTTCTGTTACACGTGGAGGTGGTACGCAGCCAAATTGCGCGCTCACTTGTGGAACGAGCTTGACCCCTGCATGGAACTTGGATCCTTTTCTTTCGTTTTTTGTTTCAGTTGAGTTTGAGTGCAATTTTCACCATGAACTGTGCTGAACGCTATCTCTTTGAACCCTTGAATTTCCATTACAGTCGACAATATCGCGCTTTCTACGGCTTCCTAGAAAGAGTCGCGAGGTGATTGCAAAGACCGACTTTTTTTCCGCACCAACCAACCAGACTGAGGGAATCATCCAATTTTCATGAAAACACCGTTTCATAACTCAATTGCATGATGGCATATGTAATGCGATCAGTATGAAAATGAAATTTATCGCTCTGGAAAACCATTAGAAGAATTACAATGATCTAGCAGATGTGCCTCGCTGCGACATTCATGAAAACGAGTTGAAGCTTGTAATCAAAATCTGAGAAATCAGACCGATCAGCAATACACCTGTACAGAAATGAAGGATATTTCACGGACAATGGCTGCGACACGCGGTCGAGCATTTCTGGAATGAGTCATACGTAAGACTTACGAGAGGTAATGGAGACAACCTCAATAATAAAATCAATGCATGAAATTGCAAAGATTTATTGAAGCCACACCTCGCCACAACTGAAGACCACTCCATCGAATAGAGGGTTAAATCATTCTGTGGCTACCTAAGTTGCTGAATTAAATGGTTATGGCCCTCAGTCTCTCGAAGTGGAACTGGGAACGTAACGAATATGGTCAGTAAATCACGCGATCAGCGCCTCTGTCGCTTTTCTCTATCCATTCTGACCTAGTTCCTGCCTTTTCTTTGTGGTCTCTCGCTGGAAGCTTTCACAGTAGCGGATAGCACAAATGGCAAAAAAAGATTGGAAGTAAGTATTACATTTGGGCGAGTTTTCCTGAGATTTTCTTCCCTGGCTAGCAACCTAGTACCGCTGCCTATATTATTGGACCCAGCCGACAATATCGCGGACGGTGCCTTTATGACCCACGTTACCCAGTTGCTCTGATGTCCAGAGCTTCTCATTTCGAGCAGTAAAGTGCAACACGACAGAGATTTCGACACTGGCTGGCCGATTGCAATATATGAAAGTAGAATTGCTAAGCAGTGTAGCAGTGGGGAAAGAACCGAATGAGACCCCCAATAACAAAGAAGTAGGACTTCGTTCTCTGGATCACTGCAGAGGTGTAGCGATGGCCAAGTGAGCCCGTAGTCGGTGTCCCGCCTGCTCGGCCTTCTGCACCAAGATGCTGCACCAAGATGTACCACGCTGAACCACGGTAGAGCCATAATGAGGAACTCAACACACGCATTTCAACGCCAAATCAAAACTCGACTGGCAGAGACATGTGTTCTCACCCCTGATTACTCTCCTCGTTCTGATTTGCTCAAAATGGAACTACCTAAGTGAGTGGAGACCGGATTGGAGTCGACAAGGTGGCAACCCAACAGAAGTCCCGACGGATTTCTGCTGGCTACTATGGACAAGCGAGTAATACAGGAATGAACTACAGATGCTACAAAGATGCTAAGTTCTGAGCTAAATCTTCGGTCTCGTGCGGAACTCAGATCCGCACTCCATCCTTTCCGGGTTTATCGCTAATCCGTTACACTCAACTCAGCGGCTATCAAATATCACAAACATGAAAATCGATCTAAAGACGTTTTTATGAGGAAGGACTTTTCGTAAACTAATAGAAGGACGATGATCTGATGAGGGACAATATCATAGCTTCTTAAAATTGTCAAAAAGAAAAACGACATGCGTTTGTCGCTATTACCAATATTACATCGAAATTATATTGATTCAATGAGCAGCAAAAGTCTCTTCCATGAAAGTACTGACATTTTAGTCTCTGAAAATTTCCTTACAAGTACCCTGCCACCAGAATGCACTGTACAGGAGTAGTTTGAAACCAACAACAAACTCCCAACATCGATGGTAAACACGGAGAATTAAAATTGTATTACAGTGGTTCAATTCAGAATTTTCAGACAGTTCACAATCGATTAGGGATGATGATCAATCAATAAGAGGCGATTGTTATGACATGGACAGCACCGCTACAGAATCAAACAAAATATGAAATGAAAGATAAGAATAGAGCTGTCCGTTTTTACGCAGAGCCTGCTGTCATTCAAATGCCATGTGGGGAGGCTTTTTTCGTTGGGCATGCCCTTTTACCGCCATGTAAACACTTTTAGAATGTAATCCACGTGGAAAATGAAAAGTGGCGCTTTCGAGACTGAAATCGATTATGACATAATGAACGTGGCTATAGGTCCCACAACTCTATCACATCGTTGGGCAAGGATCAAAGCAATGTTATGATTGATGCCGGCTTGACTGAGAAAAAATGGTGGATGGTACGTCAATTTTCCTGACTAGCTTCACACCTTGGCCCGAAGCGCGGCGGCTCACTTCCGGGTCTTTTCTCTAAAAACTTGCTACGATAGTTTTTTTTTGTTCGTAAAAGACTGATTCCTACGAGAGGGCGTGAAGAATAAAACTGTCGGAGTCAACCCATTCCTTCGGTATGCTCCACGTAGTAGCCTCTTCCCTTACACTGTTTTCGGGAAAGTGCTCATATGTACAGCGCACCGCAGCAGCCAACCGCAATGACTTAGGTCGAAACGTGAAGACATTTGATAAGGTTTGTTCAGTATGATATAATTACGAGCAGCTCGCACGTCTCATAGGTTCCTTTCTCCCATTCAAAAAGGTGAGGCAAGGGCCGAGGAATTCTCGACGTGGGGTGTTATTTCAAATGTTCCTTACGGCCTACTCGACAACAACGAATTGTCGAGGAGATTTGGGACTGGTGAGCCGATCGCTGAAAGAGGACAAAAAGTTAGTCAATAGAAATTCATCCCTTTGAGAAGACGGTTCGAGGAGTACAAGCGCAGACAGTCCGAGTCGACAGCCTTAATCCTGGATGGGAAAGATCTGACCCTACACTTGACCCTACTCTTCATATAGCACGTCCGAGAACTGAGCGCGGTGGGACGGAAAGTTTATTGCATCTGTGAACTTCATATGAATCTTTATGACTTTGAAAGTAGCAAGTATCCTAAGTAAGTACTGGTTTTAGAAGCATTGATTTTTCCGCTTTTTTGATACAAATACAAAGTATATGTGAATTGAATAAAATCAGCTGCAGGGCTCGCTTTCGTACAGTGATCGGATCAATGAAGGAATGTTGATATTGTAAACGGTGAATAATTGACGGCGTGTTTGAATTTATTAGCTGCAGTTCCCCTGAGCATATCGACAGACGCATCTAGGAAAATTGGCTAATCTGGCAATCCCATGATCTATGACGACGACTTTACCGCATCAGTATTACTTTACTGAGTTGGTGGGTAATAATCATCTGATTTCAGAACAGAAGTTCCTCATAAAAAAAAGAAGGGAATAAAAACCTCAAAAAAAAATCAAATAACTCTTCTAAGTAGCAAAGTTGCCTCTCACCTCTGTGCTCAAAATTCAAGATAAGCTCAAATAATACAATAGTAGACAAAACAGCAACGTATATTGACAATATCAAGAAATTATAAAAAATGGGCGGCAAAAAAACCTAATAATAACGAGTGCACCAACTAATATCGTCGAACCAGATGAGCATTTCAGGATGGGTATGTGGTAAGCGGTTTTTGACGAATACGAGCTATGAAAAAAGTAGTATATAGAAGAAAAAAGAAAAGGGAAAACGAGAAAATAAATGATAAATCTTTCAAAAGGCAAAGCTACCTTCCTTATATATCTAAATTCAACATAAGCTCAAATAAATGGAGTGTTAGACAAAGAAGGACTTGTTACAGTAAATAAACTTTCAAAAAATTTCTAATAATATTAGGTCGTCGAAAAAGTTTTTTTCGTTTTTTTAACACGCGCTTTTTCCTTCCAAACTGCTTTCCAGCAACTTCTTCTGTACATATTGGGTCATTTCATAAGTAGTGTCGTTTTTTAGGCAAAAAATTTTGCCATAAAATCACAAGTTTTTGCAAAATATCATATATCATTCAAAAGAAAATTTTTTGCTCCACAAAATGACATGTTCAGTTTTCGAGTATGTTATAATGGCGCCGACATTTAGGCTGGCGAAGAGGTGGGTCTAGCAGAAAAAAATTGGCCAAACCGGCAATCAATTCAAACACTATATTTTACATGAGGGAAACTAACCAATCATGTGTTCCGTACTTACCCCCGACCTCTCCTCCAAGTTCCACCACTCGGTTGCTTGAAAAGTCACGTCGCTCTTTTTCCACATTTAGTTTTTCCGCCACAACTCGGTGATTTCACACGATTTCTTCGAACCAAGGCAAGAAAGTTTTCTCAACCAATCAGTTAAAAGAGTGGTGAATTGTTGAGAACAGGTGGTGGGTAGGAGAGAGAAATGCCACTGACCGTATTCCTTAACTTTCTCATGAAAAAAATGAATATGAAAAATGTCAACTGGACCCCTATCACAAGGTATTAAAACTCAATTTGAATCGCAGCCAAAACAAACTAGAAAGATGTTTTCGATCCAGCAGAAAAAGTTTTTCGAAATGGTTCATGGAACAGCTCTAAGCAAGGAGTTTGAAAGAAAAAATTTCATTTTGAATAAGCGTGTGTCCTTTCGAAAAAAGGTTCTAGAAATAGAACGACACAACTTCTTGAACAACTGAATATTGGAAATTGTAGAAGAGGACAGGACTAAGTACGCGACACATGACTGGTTGATTTTCCCAAAGTGAAATATAGTGTTTCAGTTGATTGCCGGTTTGGCCAATTTTTGTCGGCTGGACCTACCTGTTCGGCAGCCTAAATGTCGGCTCCATTCTTACAAACTCAGAAACTGAAAATGTCATTTTGTAGAGCAGGAGAACCTCTTTCAAATTATATATGACATGCTGCAATAACTTGTGATTTTATGGCAAAAATTTTTGCTTGAAAAAAAAACGACACTACTTATGGAATGACCCAATACATATGTAGTGCAAGTTCACACGCATCTATAGGTATTATTGTCTTTCATCTTCCAGATAACCTTTTTCGGCAAAATGAGTATTTCAAAGGAGTACTTTCGAGGCCTTCTACTATATGATTTCAAATATGGCCTCCAGCAACCGAATCCAGTCGTCATATAAACGCTGCATTCGAAGAGGGATCAATGTCCGAGCTTGTGGCACAACTTTAGTTCAAACGCTTTCGAGAAGGCAACTACAACGTCATAGATTCTGACCGGTCCGGCTCCCATCGGAGGTCGACAACCAACGACTGCAGGTGCTGGCTTGCAACACTATTTTAACAGTAGACCTATACTGTCAGCAGCCGTATATTATGGTCGCGAAAATCACAGAGAAACGTCCTAACCATGACACGATTCTTTCCCTACACGATAGTAGTCGCCCACATACAGCAAAAAGCGACTCGCCAAAAGTTTCTCGAGCTTGGTTGAAAAGGCTGCCTTATCCACCTTATAGCCCTAATCTTGCTCTATCGGATTATCATCTTTTCCTTTCTCTATTTAACGCCATTCAAAGAAAAACCGAAAACAAAGAACGAGATAATGAAGATGACATGGAACGGTGGTTGTGCAACTTCTCCAAATCAAAGCCAGAACAGGTCCATGCACGTGGCATAGCAAATTTGCCTGAAAGGTGGCGAAGAGTGGTAGAACAAGATGGTGATTACCCTATTTCATAGTACATATGATCTGTGTTTTGTAATAAAGTATAAAAATGAATTGTTTCAGAAAACGAAAAAAAATTTCGACAACCCATTATAAGTGTACCAAACATTGTGAAAGTTCATAAGCACAACGCAGTAAATCACAACCTCAACTTTCATTATAGTAGCCTTTAGTGCATATCCCATACAAAACATCTTCCGCTATTCCCCAACCATCCAGAGGCACCTATGAGATCTTCCCTCAGTCACCTACCATATCTGAAGAATTGTACATTTACCATTTGGGCCACCACCCACTACTGCGCGCGTAACGTCACGAGTGTTAATGGTCGATCGCGATTGCTTTTTTCTATGAATTTATTCAGTACCCATTATCATATCGCGCTCCGCCCACTGTGGGCGGGTTTCCGCTCATTTAAGGTGTGTGCAAGATGGCTTCGACATTGATCACTTCTACTGATTTTTTTTCCTGGTCTCATGACTGAGTTGAAACCAAGTTATGATTTTTTGTTGTAAGGACTGCAAGGGGACGCCCCACCTGCTACGCCCAGGCCTCTTCCATGACTTTCAGAAAATCATGGCCGACCTTATCCTACCTTTTTCTTTGCTTGGATCATTTTTGAACCGAACAAACGATTTTCGGCCCGAAAACGGGACAATCCACTGCCCGCGCCGCCCACCGTGGGCGGAGCTCAATTTGGTCCACGTGCGCTCTCTATTTCTTACCCCATACCTTACCCATCCCAAACTTGTCCTCTCCACAGGTTGTTTTTCATTTTATGCCTAATCTCGTCACAGACGGAGGACGGACAGGCAGACGAAGCGTTTTATATATACAGGGGGTGCCAAAAAAGTAATTTTGTCTCCTCCACTTTCAACCCTACTGTAGTCGAACTTCAGCAAATTCTGACGAGGTATTTTCATCACTAAAGTCAAGAGCAGACCTCACTCTATCCCTATACTCCGCAACACCCTTCTGCAAGAGCAGGAACGGAAGTCTTTTGTTCCGAGTGAACAAGATGTGTCACCTCAACTGGGCAAAATCCGAAGTTTCGTCGCCCTCGTTCACAACCTTGCTGATGTCCGTTCACTCTGGGTACCTGAGGGGATTGGATTCATATTGGGTGGTTCCCAAATATTCCGTTTCTTTCGGATTCCCAACGCCCTTCTTTTTCAAGAGCCAAAACGTGCCACTGAAACCCCTTCGGAGGTGGATTTGGGGCATGAAAAATGACAATCCGGACCATAGCAGCGTTGTCCAAGCAGCAAGGGCTCTGTGACTTCCACGAACCGAAGGCCCAATCCTTAGGAAGCTTCCCACAAAAGACCTACCACGGAACCTGGCTTCACTATTTCAGGCGGACCTTGATACCGTAGGTGCTCTGAAGCCCGACTGCGCCGACTAAGGCTCCATATTTTTATGGAGGTGAACGTAGTGAGCCACAGCTTGTTCCTGCTTTTAGAAGAACATTTCGGCGATATTGTGCCTCAATATTTTCATCTCTTTTGTCTCCCTATGTTTTATTTGAGTGGCAGATGTGAGCCGTGGCCAAAATTACTTTTTTTGGCACCCCCTGTAGGGGTGCGCCTCTGCCAGTCGGTGCCTTTGCCTTCCCTGCGGGAGGAGAGAAGCACCGGGAGTCAACCGCGAGGATGCCAGGCCGGACTGTAGAGTGCGAGAGCTTGACTCTAGCGTTCTGCAGGCGGTGAGAACGCGGTGCCGTCGCGTGCACTACGGTCGGCTTGGTTGGGCGCTGGTATGCCCACGTCCGCTATACCCGACGACGGCTGCAGGTGGCTAAAAAAGGGTCTGCAGGATGAGGATCACCGCTTGCCGCCATCCCTGCAGGATGATGAGAGTAGATCGGCTAATGTGAATAGCTGTATACATAATAAATATAGCTGTCGTAATCATTGTACTTGCGGTTGTATTAAGATAGCCTGTAGGATAGAGGCAATATGGGGTGAACGGTAGTCGCAGAGAATGCGCTCCGCTGTCGATACTCTTAACCTGGCACGCCAAGGGTTAGAGACCGTACTTCCGGAAGTGGCGGCCATATTGTGGGGAAAGCGGTATGGTCCCCGGAGAAGCCCACGTAGACAGGGACAGACTGTAGGCACGGCAGCTGGATGGTGCTGAGGTTCGGAAACCCGCAACCACGATGCTGTTGCGCTAGCGGTTGGGAAGGCACCCGCCCAATCGAGCCGTGACAGTGCATAGTAACAAAGTGAATGAGTGACCTGAGCACCACCCATTTATTCCAAGCCTATCCAAAAGCCCATTCACAATTAACCGCACAAAAAATATGCAATGCTAAATTAAGCTAGAGAACGAGACTCACCAAAGTATCGCATGGTTTTTTGCGTATTGTATATTTAGTACTGAATACTTCGATACATAGAGCAAGACACGAACGAACCCATACCCATTCATGGCCTGATGAACGGATTCCCGTTCCCTTGCGGAACCAAAACAAAGAAAATCAAGGCAACAGACTCAACCTGTCGGTCGCCTGCCGGTGACCGACCAGCCTAGGAAATATTGGAGTGATATAACATTTAGAAAAAAAACAAACGCAAAAGAGATGGACTTCTCTTCTTGAGGCTCAAGATTCAGAAAATAATTAGAATAGGAAACGTTTGAGAATGAAGAGCACAGCTAGAACTTCTTGCAAAATGAAAGAAAATCAGCAAGAATAACACGTAGGCTTACGCCAGAAACAGTTAATGGGCATAAAAGCGAATCAGCCGAGAACACTTGCGCGCTGTCAATGGGGGCGACTAACTTAATTGCAGGAGATTTGAATTAGCGAGAAGAGCTAGCGCCACTCGAGTGCTACCACATCATCAAGGTGTAGGTAAGTATTTGCAAGTTTGCAACCCCACGTTCACACTTTTTATGTGAGGAAAATTCCTGAAAAATCAAACCATACAATAGATAGATAATAGAGCGCGATCTTCTCAGTGAAAGCAACTTATCATCGCCAGAGACCCCTGAAGAATAGATGATGATCTATAGATCCGATGAAAACTTGAAAGTTTTGTGTAATTTTCTATTTCGTCAACCTTATTACCCAGGTGCAGATGTATTAAATATTTAACGCAATGGACTCCTGAACTGCCGATTGACTGCTCAGTCCCTTGGGCTAATGAAAGACCCCCTGCAAGTTTTCGTATGACGAAAAAGAGAACATTCACATTATAACAAGGGGTGCTCATCCGACGACCTTCTACATAAAATACGACCTGCCTTTTAATGATTCCAAACCATGATTCTCGAGCCATGGTTGACCATGGTGCAACCCACACAGTCCGCTACGCAACTATCCCATCAGGAACAGATGGATGTGGTTTTCCGCGACTGCGCTCAGTGATTCACACAATAAAAACTCTCTAATGTTAGTTACCCGTGAGCACCATGGAAGCCATCGCAAAAGTCGGCACTTCTTTTTGGATCATCGTATAGATTTTTCATTTCGTAATTAATGACGTAACGTATTACGGAATGACTTTACAATCTTTCATTTCGTAAAGTCATTTCGTAATTCATTACGTCATTATTGTCCAGGGTGAGCTAGTGGCTCCATAGGAGCTCTAGTAAGTAGCATTTCTACGACGTTAAGACACGGAACAAGCCTTCATTAAAAAGTTCAGCTATTTTTCTGTAATGGCATCTCCTGCGATTTTCAGTTTACTCCGATACCCGTGATTAATCTTGGGATTACCACGTTCCCGTCAGTATATACGTTGTTGATTCAAATCAAAGATTGGCTGTAGGTAAACAATCCAACAGCACTAGACTGAGCAAGATTTGATCCATGTACCGGGTGCTCGGTGAACAGCACCTCAACCCTTTCAGCTGCCTATTACCTAACCCAAATGAATACCTTATGGTAATTCCACAAGCTCTCGAAAAATTCCAGCTTTTCGTAATTTGGACAAAACAAAACACAAACCGCGTGGCGGTCTTGCCTCGAATTTTCGTAACACAAACAAAGTAAAGGCAGCCTTGGATGGAGATAATGACGTGCTGTAGAGGAGCTATTGAACAACGAGGTGTTCTAGTGGTGTCCCTATTTCCCTCATTTAAAGTACAGTTTTTATCGGGATACCATGATGATTCTTGTTGTCAGAGTTACATATATAGGGGAATGCCCACACATTCAAGTACAGGGGAATCCAGAGTTGTGAGGTCAAACCGATGCTGCATTATCGAAGGCATCAAAGATCAGGTGGGTGGTGCGTCATGCTGTTCTGCAGCGGCTATTTGCCGCAGACGACTGCCAGCTGAACACTTTTGTGCCTTCAACGATATCGATAAGCAAACATTTCCATGTGATGGTCCAACATCGTGAATCGAACATGTGCACCACTCGGGACACCTAGAGCAATGGAACGGCGTGAACGAGAAGTGATCAAACACGTTCCGGTCCTAGCTCGACATACCACTATAGCCACGGTGGTACCGATTGCACTACTGAATCAATCAGATAGCGGAATCCACCAACTTTCATTCCTATGAAACGAAGTGATTCAACAAGTAGCACACTTCTGAACAGACAGTCACGAGAAGAAAAATCTGAAGAAAAAGAGACGAAAGATCTAAAAAGCGAAGCTAAAAGTGGGAAGAGCCGAGGAAAACCATTATTTGAGGAATGGTAGTCCTACTTCCTCTTTTTCATATCTGCCTAACAAAAATGCAAATTCGGAGAGACTTCATTGCAATGACATCATGTAAAGCAGAGCCCAGAAAAGTTTTCCATCCACTGCCTTGGTGGTATTTCAGCTTGAAGGTTCTATGGGAATCAGTAGAAATGGTCAGGTCAACACATAACAGTAAAATTAATTTTTTAAATATTTTATGTGATGATGAAAAGCTACATAGTTCCCTTTTTTCGCGCTTATTTTGTCACTGATTATTCATCATTCAGAGCCTTTCACATCAGTCGGGTTTTAAACTGATTGACTGATCAGGTGAGTATAATCTCTAAGCCTTCAGAAAGACAACAATGATTTCTCGAAAGCACCAACAGTGGGTATACTTATGTACGCCGTTTCCAAGAAAAGTCAATCATCTGTTTTGGTAGTATTCCCAATAGACTGCTCCTTCCTTTCCGATATATGCCAATAAAAAATGAGTCATGAATTATCACATTATTTATTTGAGAGCAATCAATGGAAACTATGTAGTTGCACACTCAGGGTTAACAATCAACTGATAAACGCCAGACTATTCATCGTTCCACTACTGATCGCTGGTGTTTCGTTTATAAGAGCATTTCGTTTTCTACCTCCTTTTGTATTAATTATTTGGTAGGAGCGGGCGCTAAATGTCAGATGAAACGCCAAAATTATTCCACTCAGTCGATTCATAACGAGTGCACGTTAACAAGCGCCCTTTCAGTGCTATTTTTGCTACCAGGAACTCGGAATGTCACTCATTTGAATCAGAGAAATTATCGGAATATTATTCAACTGAAGTCAGGCATTCAGAGAACGAATTTGAGATTTTGTAAAACTAGGAGTCTAATCTGGTGGACTTTTTCATTTTTGAGAGAAAAGAGAAATTTGTGACTCGAAAGGTTATTCATGAAAAATTTCTAATACTTCTCCCCATTTGCTTATAACACTTGTTTTTTTAGCCTGTTCATTTATGTACCGTGGTGCCAAAACCACAAAAAAGGAAGGTCTAGAAAGAGTGAATATCACCTCCGAACAGAGTGAGGTAAATCGATTTTTAAAGGAACCGGAAGGGGTCTAAAACAAGAGAAAATACAAAGAAATGAGCATTTTGTAACGAATGCAGAAGGTTAGAAGCGATAATCGGCGAAAAAAACCCGAATTCAAAAGTGCATCGCTGCGGTGTGTATTCGCGCCTCATTCGCATCATCGCACTGACTTTCCGAGTTGTCCGCTGTAGGAGACGGGCCGCGGGCCAACGTTAGTTGTAGCACCTAACTCGCAGCGCAGTGGAGTGGCCATTCCCAACCACATTAACATTCATGTAAGTACATTTAGAACCAATATAAGAAAGAACAGAGGGAAAAGTAAAAGGAAAGAACAAATTTTATAATATAATAGAAACATCTCCTCTTGGCACCATGCCAAGGCGTCAAATTGGCGACTTTGTGCAATGGCAGCCACTCAAACTCCTCTGCACTACGTCGGTTCTACCGTAAGCCAAAATTACCCCCTTCTGGTGTCTTTAAAGTGGCTACTAGTGCAGAGAGTTTTTTTTATTCTGATCGAACATATTAATTTTCTTCAAATCGCAGTTATTTCCATCAATTCAATGAATAAAATCTAAATGGTAGAAGACGCCTATGAGGACATAAAACCAATACCAGAGGCAGTGCAATAAAATGTGGTGGCGACACCACGAACGGTCAGCTGATCAGTACACTGGGTTAATTATGAGGTTTATTCCGTTCAATCGTACTGTAACAGCCCAAAAATTAATATCGAGTACTGCAAGGCACTGCTGAGACCATACAATCATCCGGATGTATCGGTCACAGGTGTTGGAATGCATGGCGCATTCCCGAGTTGGGCTTTTATAGAATGTTTGACACACTTCGGAAGAAAAGGCCTCAGCGAGGTGTTCCGTGGTTAGGGAGATGAAAATTTTCAACAGAGTAGTGACATAGCATTTTGTGGAAAAAAGGGGTAAAAAATTAATCACAAAAGGGAAAAGAGGGTCCCAGCACGAAATGGAATTGGCTCATTCTTGATGGTAACCATATTTTCTCCAATTTCTTATTATTCAGATTGATCGCGACGCTCTTCTATTGTTGAATTAAGGTTCACTCTGATTTGGTCACATCCCAACGATCTTGGAATTTTTCTTATTTTCCTTTTTTTCTTTATTTCTTCTCCTATTTTTAAATTTTGTACAGGCTCTCCACTGCATTACTCTGCCTTATAAGTGAAACTCTCACCCCGTGAATGAAGAACTGAATGAGTTGACGTCGTATGAGCTGGAAAACGTTTCGGGGTGGTATTTCTGTGGTCGCCTCCATTCCACTGCGTTAAGGACTATAGCCGTAAGCCAAAAATCGTAATGTGAAAATTGGAGGTCTGCCGTTGGCAACGATCACGCGGATGGTGTCGTTATCACGGTGTTAGCAGAGGTAGCAGTAGCTGTAGCAGCGGAAGTAGTGACGGTGCCCACGCCCGTCCACGGAACGGTCTCGATTTGCATTGAATGTTGAGCGGGCGGGCGGAATACGCCTGCCGCCAACTTGTTCTCCGCATTCCGGTGAACTTTAGCGTACGTGCATGGAATTTGACCACTCCGTTCCTTTCACTTCAGTACTTTTCTCTTTCACAGACTGAAGCACTGCTAGGTGAATACTGAAACAGTATGCTTTTGTCGAGCGGATCGCTGTTCGCCTTCAACAGTACCGTACAGCAGTAAGCTTGAATTATTATGAAGAAGTAGCAAGAATGACCAGTCCCTTAAAAATGTGTCACAGTTGCCATTTTCACTCGAAAAGCCCCTCGAACTATGCACTTCCGATGACCGCTGGTCGATGGAGCGCGAAGTCAAACCGCTTCAAGCATCGAAATCCGAGCCATTCGCCATTGCACAGATTCAGAAAGGCTTCCAGTAAGAGCCCAACGGGTGTGTACCCTTATGTCAGGATTTCGCACGACGACGAGGGCCTGCGACGCAGTGTGTGCGAGCTATGCGCGTCGCAGTAGTTGAGTCTTAGAACGATTACACGGTCATGCTAGGGGCGCGACACGCAGTTGACTCGTGATTGCCTCGGGACCCAACAACATGCCGCCTTTAGCTCGTCCGCACTGCTTTGCTTGCGACATGCAGCGGTGCGAAATCCTGACATAAGGGTACACACCCGACCCAAGTAATAGAGACCAAGGAAAGGTGGGTAGGGGAGAGACGAGAGGGTGCAGAAAGGAAAATCCACGTCCACTGATGGGCTGGAAAGGACTTCTGGGGACCGCATTATCCACCTACGCAGAGCACTGCTTTGTTAGCTTCATTGTAGAACTTTCCTTTACCGGCCCTTGTGCGACTAGAAATGATAGCTTGGTGCTTCGTTTTTTTTTTGTTATCTTTTTCTAGAAGGTATGCAGGCGATGGAATGAATGTGCTCGCTCAATCGTATTCACCGTCCCTAAACGTGGCTGCCACATCACCTCTCTCTCATCCTTAAACTATTAGTCCCTACGTGTGAATGATTTTTTTTTTGTTGATGATGCCTCTTTTAATCATCTGTTGCGCCATTCTGATCAATCGCATAACGAGGATATCGTGAGGGATTGGTGAGTATTAATCCTCAACACTTGTTGGGGGTGAAAGTTAATTCGCAAATTTTATAATTCATCGAAAAAATCGAAGGATTTACAAAAGCTACAAAATGAAATTATGAAAGAATTATAAATAACACTATTACAAAACGTCAAATGTGGCAGTCAAGTAACCTGAGGGGATCTTTTTAAAGCAGGTTTTTAACATAGAACAACCCAAAAACCCAAACAAGAACACGTCTTTAGTATTGTGTCCTTTTTCTTCTTTTAGTTTTTTTTCTGTTCTGAATTGAGCAAATAAGAGCAAACTTTTTTGGGTGCATTCATACTGCAACGATTTTTGTGAGTAAAGCAGAAAAGGAGATTTGCTTGTGGCCTGCATCACTCATCGCTGAAATCGCTTTGGTGTGGAATAAGAGGATGGATGGGGGGGGGGGGGGGGGGAGCAATAAAGAATTCCCGCTTTACCCTGTGTCAGGCGTCGGCGTTGCAATGGGTAGCGGTGGTCACCTTCACCCGTCAGATCGGTGCTTGGGCCTTCCTGGATATCCTGCACTGATGGGCATAGTAGCAAACTATGAAAAGCCTTGGAATTCAATCTCACCCAAACTATAAGCAAAGTGCTGCTGTTCAAACACAGCGAATGGTTACCTGATGCTTTAGCCTGTTTCTCTCATCCCATGCAGGTGTGGAACAACTAGCTAATTGGGTGAGGATCAATGGTAAGTCTGTTCGAGGTACGATCCGGTTTACAACTGCGCAATGGTAGGTCCCTCGATACCACGCAAACAGTCCAGTCCATATATCATGTCAAAATATAGAGCCAGATATTCGCCCAGAGTGAATACCGGAATTCCTTAATAATTCACTTGCAGTTCTGCGAATACTTTGTCCGCGGGGTGTTGCAGAGATAGAACGAAAGTTTCAGTGCGGGGAAGACGAACAAACCGTTCGAGGTCTTCTTACCGCGTAACATCTATGTACCTGTAACGCCCCCCAGCAAGCGGGTGAAGCATGGTTCAGAGGACCTATCACTCACGTGAGGTCCCTTATAAAATAAAGGACGAGCACGCTACTTAATGAGACAAGAAGCATTTTCACATGGTTAGGTAGCTCCAGCAGTTGCCAGTGCAGCAGAGCAGCCTAAAAGAAGAGCACACAACGCTCGCTGTCACTGGCCTTTGTCGTGCACACCATCTTTAGCCACCGCACCGATTGAAATAACCTTCTGCCCATTACGGAATATGAAAGTGAAGGCACTAGTAGTAAGCAGTAAAGAAAGAACAGAATGGAATGACCGCGAACCCGAGAAGTATGGCCCCTTTCCTACCATTGGTCTTCATCGAAGACGGGCTTCTGGCCCTCTCCATCACTGAAAGGGTACTGAAGGATGCTTGTGTACTTTCATTCAACTGCTAAATGATCACCGGCTCAATAAAAGACTATCAGAGTAGACATTAAATATATAACAATTTAAATAATAATATTCAGGAAATTATTTAGTAACTGCAAGCTGCTTAAAAGGAGTTTACTCGAAGGCTTCCGAACTGCACGAGCAACGCTCTTACTTACGTTGTCAACATCAAGATTATGCATGGCACATGTATGGCCATCACCCCCACACTAACTTAGGCGTAAAATAATATGTGACTGTTGTTACGGCACACATCAAGCTATACCACACGTCATACCCCTCGTTTCGACACTTACACGGATCCTTTCACGTCACCGATGTCCAGTATCGCGTGGAGAGTTCTCCGACGCAATGCTTTTCACGAGAAAGGTGAAAGTTCCGGCGCGGGGGACTACCAATACTGAGTCGCAAAGCAGTGGGCCCAAGCAACTGTACGCAAAGGGTTACTGTAGCAGGGAGTTTAAAGGCGCTGTATCTTGTATAAAAATGCTCCCACAGTTCCCGAAAAGGTAAGTTTGTCATGAATGGGTACACTGTTGAAAATCTCTTGTAGAAGGAAAAATGAGGTGAAGCCCGTGAATGGTGTTCCACACTCGCTTGCAGCATGCCACTTATCCTCTCTAAACACCAAATGGATCTTCTTCGTATCAAATGCAACAGCGCTCCGAATAACTTGAGCTAATAATGGTGTGAAGACACCGCACAGCATGCAATGGATTTGTTTATATTTGGTTGCAAAACATTTTTGCGAAATTCCCGCCGCAATCTTCTAGAAGATCACCTCTATGGGTGGGATTCAAAATGACGGTTTCTCGAGAAAGGCTTTGATTTCTTTTCTCTTCGCGTGTCGTCTAGACTTCAACGCGAATGACGAGGCCTCGGAAGTGTTTGATGAGCTGGCTTTATATGTATGACATGTATTAGGTCTGTGCAGAATAAATGGCCAGAGCATAACTGGCCATAACTTCGCTCAGACACAAGTTTACTTGTTGAAATAAGAACCATTCGAATCTACAGAATTTTGCCAATGATCTGTTGAAGAAAATATGTCACCATGATCAAATTCTGGATTGCTAGAATCAATAAAGTCAAGAATGGCATTTTTACCGTGCATAGTTTTTCTGCCGCAGGTTTGCATCGGGAACCCGGAAAAAGTGGTAATCCGTCAGGGATATGTCTGGGGAATAAGGGGGGTGAGGGAGAGGCTCGATGCCTAACTGCATCATTTTTTTACTGGGTGCGCAAAACAACGCAAAACCCCACAGTTCGCAAGTCACCCGGCAGAAACTGATCGAGACTCTCCCTCACCCCCCTTATTCCTCAGACCTATCTCTCACGAATTACCACTTTTTCCCGGTTCTCGATGCAAACCTGGGTAAAAAGGAGGTCGGCGAAACGATGCATGTTGAAAATGCCATCGTTGACTTCATTAATTTTCGCAATCCAGAATTTGATCGTGATGGCATATTTTCTTTACCAGATCGTTGGCAAGGTTGTGTAGATTCGAATGGTTTTTATTTCGACAAATAAAGTTGTGTCTGAGCGAAGTTATGGCGTTTTGAAAAAAGTGTTCCGTTTTGGCCATTTATTCTGCACAGACCTAATATATAACATGAGCGAATACAAATAACAAAATCATTTTTAGAAAATTAAGCGCTAATCTAAAGTTTTGAAAAATTTCTTACAACTAGTAGTTCTAAAAAGACTCCCAGTTCAAGTAATCACTCTCCACCATAGTAGCTCACCGCAGTTCACCCAGATTAATAAAGCACTTACTTGAGATTCCACTGAATAGTCAGATGATTACTGAAATGTTGCGAGGAATTTTGAATGAAAATCGAAGCGATGGACAGTTTATGGGAGCCCTTCATTGTTGTTCACTTCGAATCGGTTATTTCTCTCTGCAGCCGATCGATTTTCATTTTTGAGTATTTCCTGTCTCACGATCCTTCCCCTTCCCTTTCTGAGCGATATGCAACATGACAGTTCCAGAAAATTCCGATTCTGCATCCACTGCAGTCAAATCGTTCTGCCTTGGAGTCATTGGGTAAACCTTTTCTGCGGGTTTCGTAAGCCATGTGCTATTTCTCGGGTTTTGACGTTCATTACATTTTTACCTTCACTTTCATGCGACTAAGTACCACCACTTGCATATGCAATGCTCTTTCCATATTCTGCCCAAACTACCCCCACCACTGCCTTCAAGCGTCCTGGGAGCTCCAGAGCATCGGCTGGTTGATACCTATGAAGCAGTGGTAAGGGTGAAGTCATCAACTGTGTGATCAAATTGTCGGTACAGTAATCAAAGGTCGAATAAGGAACATTTCGCGCACCTTTATCGCCTACCCAGCCATGTGAAGAGGGGAATCTTGGGGGCCGTCTCCGGATACAATGATTTTGCTCTTCTGTCATGCTGATCGAATAATTTTGAATGAGACTCCCATTCGACACTGGTAGCTTTGAAAACCAAAGTTTGGTAGTCTAGTGAATAGCGAGAATCAAAGTTCGTAAATCGCGTCCGCGTGGGACAGAAATTTTGTGCAAAAGGCCTGAATAGCAACTTACGTAAAATAAGTCAACGATAGTGTGAGAAGTCAATAATAGGTCCAAATCGGTATATTCTGCCAGACCAATCAGCATCGGTTATTCTTCAGTAGAGTGGTGGGATTAGGACGACAAGAGAAGTTCACGAGAATGAACGGGGACCCCCGGTTGTCAACGAGGGAGGATAGAGGATGATTGTGGTAGGAAAATCTCTGGTGAGACTGATTCGACGGGACAGGTTGCGCAAGAAATAGTGCTGAACCTGTCAGAGATTCAGGACAAACTCGAAAATGGCGACGATAACAACGGCCGATGGGCATCATTCGCTATGAGCTCCCACTGCCTACGGAGCACAAAAACTTGTGCAGTCACTTTTCTATTTCGCAATATTCTTCATACATTTAAATTTGAAAATTATGAAAGAAAAAACTTCTTTTCAGCGAAGGGTTTCAATTTACCATGGATTTTCTATGATGATAACACTTATACTAGCACTTCTTGCTTGGTTTTCACAGAAAAACTAAAAACTAGGAAATTACCAGAAGTTCAGTCGAGCCTCGTTCCAGCCACTCTCTTCAAACAATTGGCTTTCTCCAAACAAAACGTAAGTAATGAAGAGGGTCAGAAAAAGGCTCAAGCTCTTTCGATGGATCAGGTTCCAGTAAGCGGACACCTGAACAAGTGGATACTGAAAAAGCTCTTTTAAATACTTCATGGAAAGCGTTCTAGATGGATACGAAAAAAGGCTGAAGTAAGGAGGGATGGCTAATGGTATTCTATGATCCATGGATCGAATAATAAACCGAACATAGGAACCTTCAAGCAGCTCGGGTCAGAGGTTATATATTAGGTTGTTGCAAAATTAATCTCGGAAATGGACCGCATACTTCAAACTACTATAACTCAGCTTAAACACAAGTTTATTAATCGAAGTAAAAACCATCAGAATCTACACACTTTTGCCAACGAACGGGCAATAAATCTAAGCCTTCACTATAAAAACTACTATCACGAGAATCAACGAAGTCAAGGAAGGCACATTCAACATCGTCTAAATTAGTAAATTGTTTCTGACGCAGATGAGAATTGAGGGCTCGAAAAAAGTGATAGTCTGTTGGGGAAAGGTCGGGAGAATACGCTGGGTGAGGGAGAACTTCTATACCCAAGTGGGTCAATTCTTGCCGAGTGATTTGTGAGGTGTGTGGCCTTGCGTTGTCCTGCAACAGGATCGGCCCTCCTCTATTCACCACCGCCGGCCACAATTTTGCAACTTTCTATACATTTGCTCCAGATCACAACAGTAAGACTCTGCTGTGACTGGCTGACCAGGTTGCAAGAAACTGTAATGGATTACACCTTTACAACACCACCACACAGTAATCATAACCTTTTTAGGGTGAAGGTCGAGTTTAGGAAAAGTTTTTGGAGGAGCATCCTTATCTACCCAGACTAATCCCCGCTTCCTGTTATCATAAAGAACCCATTTTTCATCTACAGTTATAATACGGTTTACAAATGGCTCATTTTTATGGCGAACTAGGAGATTAGAGCAGGTGTCGAAACGTGCCAGACGCTGCTCATCGGTCAGGTCATGACGCACCCACTTCG
This sequence comes from Trichostrongylus colubriformis, assembly GCA_963978905.1. Classification (NCBI taxonomy): domain Eukaryota; kingdom Metazoa; phylum Nematoda; class Chromadorea; order Rhabditida; family Trichostrongylidae; genus Trichostrongylus; species Trichostrongylus colubriformis. The sequence goes on from OZ022260.1 coordinate 26,647,023, forward strand.
ACATCTTCTTCACCTTGCCGATTGTCAGCAAATGTCTGGCCACTGTAGAGTAATGTACGCCTAGGTCTTCTGCTAACGTACGAGTATTCGTCTCCGGATTTGCTTCGACGGCTCTCCTTGAATCTTGATCATTAAGCGATGACCTGCGGCCGCGACCCGACTTCTCTTCGAGATCAAAATCGCCAGAAGTGAATTTTTTAAACCAGAGCTCCACTGTTCGTTCGCAAGGACAATTCGTCCCAAAAACACTGCTGAGATTACGAGCTGCCTCCGCTGCGGAGTGTTCCAATTTAAACTCATAAAGCATGATGACTCGATAGTCGCGTCGGTTCATGATTATACGCAGCCCTGGAAAAGGCCGGCTGGAAAACTTAGAGCGACATTCATAGAAGTTTCTGAAAGAGCAGAGAAAAACCCACCAAATGGTATGCCTGGCGTTCCTTGGGATGGAATAGTTCAGGGTAAAAAATCTACTTATTTATATATACCTTGAAACCGAAATTAATTTTGCAGCAACCTGATATTTATGTTTGTAGTCAGCTCATGGTGGGTATGATTTCCATGATCTTTGCGTTGGAGCTCAGGCGGCATCATCGAGAAAGAGCAATCGAAGTTTTTCTAGAGAAATCGTCATTTTTGTTGCAGGGTCAGCGATTGAAATAAATCCAAATAAGCCGTTGAATTATACTGGGTGCCCCGAGTCTCACCCACAGAAGTTCTTAGAAACTGCGAGAAAGTAGCGGGTTAAATGACGCAAAAATTATCTTACAACCCTCTGTGTACATGAATTTCCGAATGAAGTCATCTATGTAAAGTCGTGACTTCCAGTTGAACAGTTCAACGATGATAGCGGCTTACAGGATTATCAGCAATACAATGATAGATACAAGGAATGCAGTATTAAGTGAGATATGATCCTTTCTATGCCGAAAAAAAAACGGGAGGGCCTGAGTGTTGGTACATACAATACCGCTCACATTTTTTGAAAAATCGACGGTGGTCGACGGATTAAACGGCACAAACCGTCGCACAGTGATAACTTCGTTAAAAATGACTAAAATGGGAAATAATTAGAAGCATTAGATTCGTCTCAGTGCGACGAACCCAACCACCTATAGGGTGTCGAATTTTGATAAGTAGGTCACCAGCTTCTCGGTAAAAGCTGCAGAGATTTCCTTTTTTTGACCCTCAGGCTAGGCTCCGACTTTTTTCGGCTTGCATTCACATGTTCATTTGTTGCTCGCCCACGTTCTGCACAAACATCATTTTTTAGTGAGCTCTCTCCAAGTTTCAGGATACTTTTCACCACCAAATTCCACGACATTTTCAAGAATTTTCAAGCTCATTTCGTCAGAATCGGTGGACAAATTGAGAAGATGACTCACCTATCACAAAGTACTCGCGACGTACTGCAAGAATTACCTTGACTTCCGACTTGCAGTCACGCGCTTCTTCTGTGATGAAGTTTCAAACATCGGTAAACGGCGTATTTCGAACTCTGAATACTTTCCCTTCTCTTTCCTAAAATAACATTTTGATCGGTGAAAATAGCACAAGGTCTTCGAATACAACATCCTACACTTCCAGAAAGTGAAAGCGGCATTCAAACAGTGCACAGAATCATGAATTTTAAAAGAGTGCTTGTTGCACATGAAAGTATGAATGTGGACATGCACTATTTGATTTCAGACGGAACTTGTACTGATGTATTCAGTATCAAAAATGCTGTTCGTCGGTGTAACGATCATCTCACTGCGAAAGTTTCGAACTTTTACAACTGTTCTCGTTTTCTTTCCAGGCGTTGTCAGCTCCAACGCCGCTTGCTGACCCCTTAACTACTGTGCAACGCTCAGCACAGATGAGGTCACTAATACCTCGCGGTATTATCACATCACATGAATGCATACTATTGACCTTCAGAACTGCTCACTGTACCTTCGAACCAAAGAAACTGGTTCGCAGCCTTGTACAGTTTAGCTAGATGGCAGTTTTTATGAAGAATTTCTTCAAATATATTATATAGTGTGTTACATGACTTTAACTTTTATGAGTGATTTTCTGTTTTAACGGTTCATTATAGATCGTTGGTTACGAATTTCTAGTTTGTGTATTTATCATTTGAATAAGTAATTTCTGCATAGTGTGCATTTTTACCAGAAACACGATTATGTAGAAAAGTTCACGTGATAAGTCCGCAGCGCACTTGTCCCAACGAGTTAGTTTGGTACAGTTCATTGAAATCAACTGTGAGAGTTTCCAGATGCCAACACACTCTGTCCGTTATCAGTATGCTCGGAAACAGAGTTGTTACCAACCGGTTGGATGGTGCAGGCCGAGTGACCGCTGTTCGCGGGCACTCATGAAGTGATGATTCGTAGGGGTTCGAGTCCTCTGGAGCCTGCAACGTTTGCAAACGTGTGTTTGTGATTAGTTGTGTGCTCCTGCGTCCCTCCGACCGGTTATTGAAGCAAAACTGTGGACCAGTTCTTTCGGTACGAAGGCACTAGCCCCAGTCCCCTGAAAACAAGGTAACTGGGTAGATCACTGAGTAAGAATAGTAAGCGATATTGGGTCAGTAGCGTGCATCCATGTGTGATAATACCGCGAGGTATGACTGACCTCATCTGTGCTGAGCGTTGCACAGTAATTAAAGGGTCAGCAAGCGGCGTTGGAGCTGACAACGCTTAAAAAGAAAACGAGAACAGTGGTAAAAGTTCAAAACTTTCGCAGATGATCTTTACAGCGATGAACAGCATTTTTGACACTGAATACATCAGTATAAGTTTCGTCTGAAATTAATTAGTGCACGTCTACATCTATACTTTCATGTGCAATTAACACTCTTTCCAAATTCATGATTCTGTGCATTGTTTGAATGCCCCTTTCATTTTCTGGAAGTGTAGGATGTCGTATTCGATGACTTCATATGGCTTTCACTGTTCAGAGTGTTATTTTAGGAAAGAGAAGGGAAATTATTTAGCGTTCAAAGTACGCCGTTTACCGATGTTTGAAGCTTCATCACAGAAGAAGCGCTTGCCTTCTATTCGGAAGTCAAGGTAATACTTGCAGTACGTAGACAGTAGTTTGTGATAGGTAAGTCATCTTCTCAATTTGTCCACCGATTCTGACGAAATGAGCATAAAAACTCTCGAAAATGTCGTGTAAATTTCGTGCTGAAAAGTATCCTGAAACTTGGAGATGGCTCACTAAAAATGATGTTTGTGCAGAACGTGGGCGAGCAACAAATGAACATGTGAATGCAAGCCGAAAAAAGTCGGAGTCTTGCTTGAGGGTAAAAAAAGGAGATCTTTGCAGCTTTTACCGAGAAGCTGGTGACCTACTTACCAAGATTCGACACCCTATAGGTCGTTGGATTCGTCGCATCGAGTAGATTCTAATGCTTCTAATTATTTCCCATTTTACTCATTTTCAACGAAGTTATCACTGTGCGACGGTTTGTGCCGTTTAATCCGTCGACCACCGTCGATTTTTCAAAAAATGTGAGCGGTATTGTATGCTGTAAAGCGAAGGGTGTGGGCCATAAATTTATGCTGTTTCTACAGCATCCAAGAGGTTCCAATAATTTACTGAGATGTTTCTAATTTCATTCTGAAAGACACTATCTGTTATGTTGGCCGAAATGATCGAGACAATTGCAACATAAAAAATAATCAAATTTTCCATGCGTGCCCTATGTGGTCGCGTATTTTATTGTATTGGAGCTCGATTCACATATGTACATGTGTGCGAATGCAGCGCGAATAAATAAATGCACTAAGAAACATGTCTATCCTAAAATGATGGGACAAGCATGGGATTTCTTCGCTGTGCAATTTAATAACTGACGTAAATAATAAATAATGATCAAAATAAAGAGTTGATGCCATGCTCAATGATATTCAAGAGTGCCTATTAGAACCGTTCAGAGTCACAGAGTGAGCAGGATGCGCTTCTGATACATAAACCAATGAAATGAAAAAAAGAATATTTACGCGATCAAGTTAAAAAACAAAGGAACAAATAAGTCCATTTGAAGCAGTCAATGTGAAAGCCATATTGCTATCCTTCCAACAAATCCGGTACCACTTTTGTAAATCAATTCAGCCACGGTAGAGTGCTAGGTAAATTACCCATCAGGAGGAAGTCGATCTCAGGAAACGTGCCCGTAAAGTGCGCATCTTGTCACTGTTTCATCCATAATGTAATTAACACATTGACGACCACGCGCTTTCTTCCCACGCTTACGCCATGGTGCTACGCGATTTCAAAATTACACCTTTTTATGGAATACTTTTTATCTGTTATTTTTCTGCATTGATTGTGTACTGATCCATAATTCAGATACATTCAGATACACAGACCATGTTTGAGCTGAGATGGCAACATGCAGCTTTTGCAGTGTTCTTTGCTAACTGGAGGTGTTGGAAAAATAACAGTAATTTAGTGTAATAATATGGAAATAAATAATTGCAGTCTCGAAAATATTCTTTTGCTTCTATAATGGCACTATGTCAGCAATATTTTTGCATCGGTTATTTTTTATATAAACCTCTCAGTACCATTTACTGACCGATGTATTTGAATATAACTCAGCCATTCAAAGCAATTTCTATGGACAATGCTTTTAACAGCAATGTATACGTACGATTACACATAATAAAAAAATCAGATCCAAACAACTAAAAGGAAGCTAAATGTGTGAAGAATAATGTGAGGCTCCAAAAATTATTCTCAAAGCACTCAAAAGTTCCACAAAAGAGTGCGAAAGAATTTTGAGCTTATTGGCGAGCTTTCTGTGCTCAGCGCCTTTCTCGAAGCTTCTGTCGCCTCTTTTGTGGAACTTTTGAGCCTTTTGAAAATAAATTTTGAAGCTTCACATTGTTCTTCACACATTTAGATTGGCATGAGGCTTCGGGACAGAAAAATACTCAGAGATAAAAAGAAGCTGTAAAGTGGCTGTGACACAACGTCGTGTCACACGGTCCTCAACGTGTTGAAGCCTCAAGCTACTATCGCGCTGAAAAATGCAAATCTGGCAGGGCTATGGGACTAAGTTTGCCACGCACACAGTCTTCAGACCTTTTTTATTCATAATTATATTTACAAGTACAATACTACTAATTATACTGCCTTTTTATTTTTATTCTTTAGTGCGCAAAACCCACAGTAACACTTTGCAACGAATCTATGAAACGAAAATACAGCACTAAAAAAGACAGTAAATATTATATAGAATCCGGTACCACTAAGAGACAGACAGAATATATTATGAGAAAAGGGAAGCGAATTTAAGCGAAGCGAATTTCCAAAGACCAAAGAACATTGCGGTGGATAATTTGTTTTTCAGGAGACCATGTGCGTACACCGTAAGCATTCATGGATTCGCGAACATGCTATTTTTGCCACGATATACCAAGCAACCAAGTAATTGGTTGGTGAAATGTGAGAACGAATTTTTGGAGCGGATGAGTGGGAGAAGCGGCCACAATGGCAACAACCATTAACTGATCCAAACCCCCAGCATTCAAGTTCATTGACCTCAACAGTTGACCTTCATCGTGGATCCTAATTTCCGCACGTTGGTGGTTTCCTAGAGACCACGTGCAGAGTTCAGTGCGGAAAATAGAAATTCCAAAAAAACGATTCTCCGGAACTCTCACCTTGCGGGCGCTGGTGGACACATGGGTGGGACTACATAGGACTTTCGTGCATGGGATGGGATGAATCAAGTGGATGTAGTTATAAAGTGAACCGCAAAGCATCAAACTTGAAACGATAATGGGGCAAGATAAGCCAACGTAGCTTCCGGGAGCGAACTCGCACAAACACTTCTTAGGTGGCGAATCTCCCATCAGGAGGAGTTCTACGGCAGGAATTAAAACGAGATAAAAATGGAACCATCAGAAATGTTTATGATTGGTACACGTGAATGAATTCGAGGAAATAATGAGCAGCACGAATGGAAACGGAGGATAATGAGTGTTCAGCGCTGCGGATGGTGACAAACCGAATGAAGCTATCGGCAACAAGTGCAAATTAGGCAATAAAATGAAAAGAGATCCAGAAGCGAAATCATGAGATTTGACTCAGGCGCTCACAATCCACACAAAATGAATGAAAGACAATTATTTTCAAAATTCTCTAAAAAATATGATTGCAGTAGCAAAAGGCAAAACTGGCTTAGAGGAAAAGAAGTGGAACGCCCTCAAAAGTTATTAACCACCTGTCACCATGGCGATAGATGTGGTTATCCAGGTATGGGAAAAAAGCTCGGATTTACGAGCAGCATTCCCCCACCTGGTGAGAGTGGAAGCAAATTACGAAATGATGGTAGTGTGGCTCACCACACACATACAACTGCCCAGAAGATACCACGAGAGCGGGAAAAGGTCAAAAGGGTGATGGAACGAGCAAGGAGGATAAAAGTTGACGGAAACGGTGTTTTATTACGGTTTATTCGTAAAAATCAACTCCACTCTCGGATTAGACTAATATAAAGAAAATTCTGGAATAACCGAAATTGCTCCTTACTTGAGGAATCCTCTTGGCCAGCAAAGTGAAAGTCGTGTTGCCTCACAGGTAGGAAATCGATATAATTTTTAATAAACATAGAATTTTCGAGACTGACGGGCTTCTGAATCTACACTAATGGATAAATCATAACGAAGCTGAAAGGATTCCATTTGCCCGAGCAAGCGCCCAAAAATTGTCCATTAATCATGAATAGCGATTGCCTAGCTATTACCTGCAATGTGCCCTTATTTTCAGAAGCTGTGGTGTTTTCCTGTACTTCTACTACGCGATTTACTGCATGACTGGTGGGTGGCAGCCAGCTGTCAACACGTCATTGTTGCTCTGCGAACGCCATCAATGCAAGCTCGCACAATGCCCCTCCAGTCATTTACTTTAAAAAAAGACGGACTGGTTCAAAAACGGGCATCTTTCACGTGATTTCTAAAAGTTCATGAAAAATAGCACACCAATTGCCACCCCTGAGTTATGGATAACCCATCTTCACTTGCTCAGATAATTTCTCCCTTCCCGCTACACTGGTCTCTACTTTCTGTCTATATTTTCCATTTTTTCTTCATTTTTTTTTGAGTTTTCTCGAAAACAAGGCTATAGGTCAACACTGTTGATGCGCCTCTATCTTCCTGTAGTCGTGGCTTTCGAAACGTTGCCAGAATGGTTTCGACAGGAAAAAGGGGCAGGCTCTATAAGTTTCCGTGACACAATTTCTATCGGGAAGCAGCCTAATTCGTTCATCGAGGCACATCTTGCGATAAACGTGAATATCGCCGCATCCAATAATAAAAATAGACACCGATTTGCTCGCTAGTGAAGAGCGAACGAATAAAAACCCCAGAAACACCACGTAGAGTACGAGGACCATAGCCCAGAAGTGTGTTCCAACGAGCCTTTGCTCGATAAGTTCAACTATAGATCAGCTGTTTCTCACTGCTAACGCTGCCGCTATGCTACCATTCTTGTCACACTCATTAGCAAGCCATTTTCTGCCACGTGACAAAAAGACACGTCCATTCCCAGTTTAGTAGGTGTGGCTAGTCCCAGTTGGGGCGTGCTCAGTGCCGTGATAACGCACGGGCGCCAGTAAGGGTGCAACTGATACAGTTACACAAGGATTTATCTCCCTCGAGAAAGCAAGCGGCAATACGATTAAAGCGATGTGGGTCTTCAATGTAATGCCATAATCGCTACAGTTACACATTACGTACCTCTGTCATTACCGTTAGTAATCATCGCTCCGAACAGGTGAGAAAATGCAACCAAGGCATGAAAGTATAGTTTCTACTATTTACCACGGAAGAACCTTGATCAATAGTTGGCAGGTGCATTCATGTGTTATTGGTTACACAGGCAGTTCAGATCATTGCAACCAAAACAATCACAACTAACAAGCATTACGCAGTAACCATGGACCGAATACTATCGTTGATACCATATCGTTAAAAGAACACTGCGAATGATGATGCGGTATATGAGCGGCCTAGCGTGCTAAGTTAAATACTTCGCGAACTCGAATAGGGCTGCCTTAAGAGCTTCGCCTACCTTATGAGGCCCCGTTCCCTGTGTCATTCACATTGCAGTTGCTCCATATCGAACAACGAGTGGTCCATCACGTATCTGGCAGACGAGGAATAATGATCATGTCACAAGAGCCTAACCAAACCTCCAATGAGAAACCTATGGCCACATCACCGCGATCCGTTCATTCATTTCCATGACATCAACAACAAACAAAATACACGTCTTCACTGATAGAACTTATTAAATTACTATGGATGCAAAGCTGCAGTTTTCAGTGTAACAGTACAAAAGAAACAATCAGATACATGAAAAAACTCAGAAACTGAAAAAAGAATCCTGTAACAGGAGCATGACTTATAAGATCCAGCAAACATACAGACAAAAAGGTCAACAGTACCAGATAATTAAGTATGAACAAAATGAATTTCCAACAAGAGCACTTCACTCACGTAGGGCAACAAACTGTTGAAATGTCTCCAAGACGTTAGGATCGATATCGGAGCTGGAGAATAATTCCCGTCGAAGATCATCAGTAAACTCGTGGAGATCAGCGCCATGCTACAACAAGAAATTCCATGATAGAAAATGAGAATGATGATGACAGTTCCAGTTTTGGTTTTGGTAAGCTGAGACGGAGCAGTGAGGAACAACTGTGCCACAGAAAGCACCGAAAAAGCTGTCAATGGCAAGTTTCGAGAAATCGAGGTCCAAAACTTCATACTAAGCCAATTAGAAACAAGCCATAGACAGTAAGAATAGGTGCAGAAAGACTCAGAAGCCCTCGATAACTCGTGGGATCTATGCAATCAAAAAACTCTATACTTCGACATCATAAACAGTTAAGACCTCCTGAAACCCGGTAGGTGTTACGATAATAATTAATCATACATAAATTAACGATGATCGATGATTAGGGTCTGCAAGTAGTTGCTCGTCGACGTCATGTAAAGAAAGGATGCGAGAAGCACGTAATACAGACGAGAGATAAACAGAAGGAAAAAAGGAGCAATGACAACTCTCACCATGAGGAATATTTGTTTGAATCGACCGTTGATCCATGCGAAGTAAGGAGTTCGGAAGTCTGTTCCTTCAGTTTCACAATGGACTATGAATTCCGTCAACAATACGGTGAATTTCTAAAAGTAAATAAATTTCGAAAAAGACCATACTGTAAACATATCAAAATACCCTACGCACATGCAAAACATCGAGGAAAAGTGATTTTTGGAAGTCCTTGAGGTTGTCGAGTTTTTCTTGCTGCTGTTCAAGTTCCTCCTGTTCGCGAGTCTTGACGTCAGAATCTTCCATCTGAGAAAGTTTTAGCTAACTTTCTCGGAGTAGAAAGGGAGCTCAAAATGGTGTAACTCAACCTCGTCACCAGCTTCAGTTCGTTGCCTGTCAACCCTTTTCTGTAGGATTTCCACATCATGAGCAACTTTGTGGATGTGACGGGACAGACGTTCCAGAGCCGTGTTTAGCACCTCCCACACCCACTGCCTAAAAGCCAAAAATATGTGTGAAAAGCACTACGGGAGGAAGGCACAGAAAATCTTACCGATCCGTTTCACTTCTGAGACTTTCGCTGAAAATCCACGAAATGACAACGCCACAATCCAATATTTGCATCTTGAGCATTTTGTCAACCAAAATGATTATGCGCTAAAACAAAAAATAAAAAGCACTGTAAAGAGAAACTGCTGATAAGGTTACCAAATGATTGTGTCGCCAACACTGGAAAAGGCAAAACAGGAGCACTTCTTGCATTTCATCAGAGGTATCTGCGATGGTTTTCAGCGTTGTGCTATATCTGAAAAGAGAAGACGAGTTACTTGCGGCTTTTCGAGTAGAAAAGTGACAAATACAAATACCTGGAGAGGGCAACAAATGTGTGACTGAAAGACTTCGCAGAGGTTTTCAACAGTACCTGGAATGCACCAAATTAACCAAGCAAAATAGAAACAATTTACTAGCTTCAACTAACAGCAAAAAATATCCCAAACAAATCAGGATCGTAGCGATTTTCTCCGTCACGAATTTCCGCCATAATAGTGTTGTCATCGGATCGGCTTTGTATGAGAGTAAGGAATTTGGACGCCGCCTCATAGCCAGGCTGATTCTCTGAAACATGAAGGAACTACCTATTTAGAACAAAAACACTCTTCAAAGTAATGTAAGCAAAAATACGCACCATCGTCAAATTTGCAGACAACGTCTGGAGGAGGCGGAATCATGGCGGCAAACGAGGTTGGAAGGAACTCCTTCAACTGGCCGTAGTAAGACAGCCGGCGGCACCTCTCTATCACTTCCCGTGCGAATATTTTTTTCGCATCCCATCTATCGGCCTTCAGAAATAAACGAAATTAGCACACACAGAGCCAGCCACGATAGCTGAAACACCGCATCCTCACAGTAAGACAATCCTTCCAGTCATTCCAGGACCAACGGAATCCGAAATTGGATAAATGGAAGCTGAACCAATCAACGAATCTGAAGCAGGGGAGTTTAGTGACTATCACAAGATTTCTGCTCCAATATATCAGCTAAAAATAAGCTTCTAAGAATACCATACATAAAATCCGAATTCGGAAATAACCATGATTTCTGAGCTTACGGAAATCTAGGAAAACTTGAAAACATTAATAAGTTATACAGATACTCGATGATTCGCATCAAAGAATCCGAAGAAGCATACCTGTCTAGGCACAAAGGTTGCATTGTGGCAACGCGTTGGTACAAAAGTTCGGCAGCTTGCGCTAAGACCTGAGGCATAGTTGACGATTGCACTCTACACAAATCCAAAAGCACAGGACCTATAATATTTTCATGCAATTAGACATATCTACGAAACAATTTTTTGCGGTGATCCTCCTACTTAGACGCTTGCGTGAGTTTTGACACAAGGTTTTCCGCATGCAAAAAAAAAACAGTAACAGGTCAAAATTCGAGACTCGGCTACTAAACTAACTTCACCAAGTCGTACTCCATGAGCAAATCCATTCACGAAATGAAATAAGATGATCGAATGGCAACTATGAAAATAAATGATGTGTTGAGATACTAGCCTACCGTAAAAGCCAGTTGGTTGCGGCGGAAGAGGAAGACGGAATAATTGTGAGAATAGCACTTCCAAGATCATGTAAGCGATGGGTACGTTAGCACCACGAGCATAGTTAGTCAACTCCTGTGCACTAAAACGACAGTAAATTGAGCTCAGCAAAAATCGAGTGAAAGACGATGCAGCAATGGTCAACGTGAAACAACCCCCCATGAAAATTTTGCGGCAATAAAAATTTTCAGCTCGTTTGGGAGGCGTTATGCCACTCTCACACAGCAAACTCCGATATGCGACCGATAAGAACTATTTTGTACATCTGTGACACTTATCAGACCTCTTGCTTAAAAACAGGGTCGAATCAAGGAAGGCATTGTGCACTCGAGGTGAATAATGCAGCAGATTCACCAAATGAATTACTATTACTCACTAATACCACACTTACCATATTTTCCTGTCACTAGCATTGAACTCGATAATCCAATTCAACTCTTCTTCTATCAAGAATCGTTCTATTGAGTGAGCTCCAGGAAGTACAGTACCCTGTAACAAGACATCACTTCTCTACATCATGATCAAAATATCATTGGCTGCTACAGAATGGGCAACGGCGTGTCTGATTTCTCGAAGGTTGGAAAGGGGTTATCAAATTCCGCCAAGAAGACAACGAAAGGTGAGGATTCCTCCGCTTGGGAGATATAGGGGTGGCGCCTACTTACTTATTTATTTATATCATGATTATTTATTTATCTATTTCCTAATTATTTCAACTTAACCATGCACCGAAAAGATAGGAACCACCTAGAATCAACTTCAACTGTTCGCTATAACATCGCTACAGTGGAAGAATCTGTTTGAAAAAACCCACGTCTTCCGGACAATCCGCATAATCGAAAAGTCTAAACACAACCATGGGTAGAGGATAACTCGAGTCTTCTCTGTGGATAGGGGGAGTGAAACTGGAAAGATGAAAAATTACCAACAACGCAAATCTGACGAGAGTAACAACAACGAATTATGTTGTCAACAAAAACCTTCCTAAACCACAATTGCAAACGAACCTCGGCAAGTTATGCTGCAAAGCATCCTGAAGGGCGGCGTCAAATGCAACGTAATGCCTCGCAATCTGCTTCTCCTTCCAACCTACACTTTGCAGAGACTTTATCTGGGCTAATAAACAGTCCAGGTAGTCTTCCTGCTCGTGAGGTGAACTTGAACTCCAAACTTGCAGCATCTGAAACCGAAGCCTTGTGCGCTTTCGAGCTTAGGATGAAGTTGCTCTTATATGTCACCTTGAGATGAACTTTTCTGCGACCCTCCACGTACTTGCTGGCCCCTTCGAGAATGTTCTCCAGCTCATCTTTCTTCTTTTCACTTAGCTCGAGACCAATCCATGGTAGAACGCGCAGCACCACATAGGCGAACCAATCTGTGCGTGCCTAAATTGAAAAAATGCAGCTATTTTGGAAGCGTATTCTCACAACGTTTTCAAAGGACCTACTTGTGGTACATTCTCTTCAAAAACACATTGTAAAAGTGCTTCGAGGAATTCCACAATTGAACTCAAAGTAAGCACTCGACTGTTTCCCAAGTCGCAAAGAAATGTTATCTACAAATACAAATAACATAGAAAACGAACTTGGATATACGCTTTTTCAAGCACTCTAACTCATTGCAAAGATGGAGCTCATAAAAACAGCGATCGCCGAAACCGAAACATATCTGCTAGTGAACATCAATTACACGCAAATATAAAAAACCCACAATAAACATCGCCTGCTGGAAATCCTCAGCTTCGAGCTTTTCCTGCAGGTCAGAGATCAACTTTTCTACTATCTAAAACTGAGTTGTTATTGAGAAAAACGATGATACAATTTCAGAAAACATACCTCTCCGCCAAAGTTGAAGTTTTTCGCATTTAATAATCCTACGAGAGTAGAATATACAGTAATCTTATCAGGTAGCTGACAAACGCTGAAACAAAACAGTAAGGAATAGCTAGTGAAAACACGCGAATTACTCACCAAAGTGTAACTATCTCAATTATTTTTGTTCTATATTTATCGAGATCCGATTCCAACAGCGAACACAAACTTTCCAAGTTGCTTTCTAGGGAAGAACTGCCCGTCTAAAATGAAACCTATCAGGACAAGCCATATGGTATTCAAAATCAAGCCGAATCGAATCATGACCAGAATTTCGCTCTCGCGACAAATCCATTCTCAAGAAGCCCCACCGCCTTCTTGCCGCGCAAAAGCCTGGCACACTACGGGCGAAGTATAGGCATTCTGAGCGAACCACTGAAAGTTTTAGGAGCGTTTTTGAGTCGAATCCCAAAAAATGTGTTGAACACTTATAAAAAATACAAGATCCTCCAGTCTTTTATAGGAGTTGAACCTGAAATCCTCTGCAGCGAGGGCTGTAATAGACTCACTATCAGATTCTAGTCCTTAGTTTCGAGGACCACAATAAAGAAAAGAAGCTAGACAAAATAGTTTCAGTGAAAGATCCAAGAAGGAAAGATACTACTCACACTCTCGTCCACTCTGATAATTAGATTCTGGAGTCTACGTTCGACCTCATCATATTCAGGCACATTGCGCCGCCTTTTAATGTCGCCATCGTAATCTAAATTCATGGAGTTTTATTTCTGGGTGGAAGTTAGAAAAAGTACTAGAAACCAAAGACTGACCATCGCTCATACGCCTCCTGCGGTTGCTCATTCTGATAGATTATGCCCTCAAGAGCAAACGCTGAAAGTACTTCCTCATAGAACACAAAGAGAAATTTGTACTTAATTGCTATACAACACAAAAATACTGCCCAAATCAATGAAGTAGAAATGCGCAAGCAACATCAAGGACTTATTCAAAACATTTCTATAAAATCGTTCATTTATATATTCAAGAATGAGCTTCCACCAGGATAAAAACACTTCATCGAGCGTTCCCCAGTGACGTACAGCAACTCGAAAATGTAGGGCGTAGGTGTAGATCCTCGAACATTCACAACAAGCTAAAAAAGATACTATAAAAGCTCATTCGAAAAACCTTTCTTCACTGCACTACAATTCAACACCAAAATTGATAGTGAAGGGGAAGAAAAGATACATTAGAGCGTAGTTCTCACAAAGACAGACAAGACACCTCACCTGTCCGGAAACATCCTTGCCAAACCCCGATCCAACTGGAGTAATTTCAATAACAAAATCAGCCTTGCTTAACATCATAGAGAACGCTTTGGTCTTCAAAGCGAACAGTGCTAACAACAGACCATCTAGTTCCAGTCTAAAGTAAAAAAGATAAGGAATATCTCAAGGATCCCAAGATGTGACTCACGGAGCTTACCGGCTATAGAGTTTATAAAGGAGACAAACAACTTTGAATTCTCGCATATTCAACCTTTCCAGAGTGGAAACATCATCAAAGATAAGAAGAGAAGGTGGAGGGCCCGAATCCAACACCTGAACGACATTAGGTGATAGCACTATATGAATTCAACGAATGTAACAAGGGACAGTGGTGCGCACGTTGCACCAACACCTTCGTGTCAAGTGTCTCCGAACACGCCCACGTTCTTCATGTTTCAACAAATGCCCGCAAAAATAACAGCTCCAGCCATAAATTGCTCTTGTATGCATGTGAACATATGGTACAATGCAAACACGGAAATATCGCCACAGACGACTTCCATATACGGCGAGTGGGCCAATATGAGGCATTAGCCCTGAAATGGTATTCGCGCGGGAATCGGAATCGTATCGAGGCCCTAACTGTCTTTTAGGGTGCCGCACGCGGCGACATTTTGCAATGCGCGCCTCATCCCGACGGCACACATCTCTTGAACATGGCGCTCGCTGTAAGGCAGCGTTCTAGTTTTGGAATATCCGGAATTGCAGAATTGCTTAATTGAGAAAAAGCATTAGATAGGTATCGATTGGAAGAACTGCGGGATTGGCGGAACTGTAGAAAGAAGACTAGATACGTATCGATCGGGAGAATTGTGGAATTTGCAGGTATGCAGAGTCATGGAATTTGAGAAATCGTGAAAACTGCGGAAATGGCGACACTTCCCGCTCCTTGGTTTCCCTAATCCTCTCGTCTCTTCGTAGCACGGAAATCAATACGTATCCAATGTTTTTCCGTAAATTCTATTCTGCATTTCCAAAATTCCGCGAAGACTAGATACGTATCGATCGGGAGAATTGTGGAATTTGCAGGTGCAGAGTCATGGAATTTGAGAAATCGTGGAAACTGCGGAAATGACGACACTTCCCGCTCCTTGGTTTCCCTAATCCTCTCGTCTCTTCGTAGCACGGAAATCAATACGTATCTAATGTTTTTCCGTAAATTCTATTCTGCATTTCCAAAATTCCGCAAAGACTAGATACGTATCGATCGGGAGAATTGTGGAATTTGCAGGTATGTATTTTCCTTTATCGTTTCGGTATTCTGCAATTCAGCAAATTCCAAAACAATGAACGCTGCCTTATTTAGACAGAGAATGTTTCACAAAAGTGGCTGTAAGAAAGTTTGCCGAGCAAAAGCATTGACACCAAAGGGAAACCTTAGTAGAGCACCAGGATTCAATTCTGAAGCTTCTCAGACATTTAACACATGTCACCACATGCCGCTTTCTATGTGAACTCTATGGAACCTGTCGCGAGGTTTTCGCCTGACGATTGCTTATGCTTGACAGAAGATATCACATCAGCCCGCGTCCTTGGAAAGCTCGAACCTGGTTACTTTGATTCATAGAAAAGACTGGTTTCTGACTTGACTGGGAGCTGATTCTAACCAAAGCATTGCGACTGTCACTCACTATGCACAGGCTACCAGAAAAAATTTTGACTGCCTGCCAAGTCCGTAACAAAGGTTGAATCAATATTTGAAGCCCATATGATGGTTATCACTCTAAGAGATTTGGTAATTATTTTTGCAACAACATCGACTGAACTTAATTTTAGTGGTAATATATGAAAAATACCCCGTCTAGCTTTTTCAGAACATCTTCTTCGTTAATATGTAGTTGATCACCTAGTAAACTATCGAGATCAACAACTGAAATCAGCGAAGGATCCCATCGAAGCGCCAATTTACTGAATATCACTCTGAAATATAGACATTCACATTCTACAGGTTCACGTGTATTAATGGGTAGGACTGAAGCATACCTATAGTTGGACTCAGCCAGATTACTGCTGAATATCAATACTCGCTTCTTGTCTTTCAAAAATATTGAACAATAGTGAAGATGAAGAAATAGATCAGACGAAGAACCCGACGACGTCACCACGCCTACGCCGCTGCTTACACCTGCTACTCGCGAAAGAGGTTCGAGCATCATGCGCAACTAAAGTTGATTATTCGATATCAATGGAACTACACTCAATTTCTTGAAACGTACGACAAGACAGTCCACGAAACCTTCGCGGCGCTACTGGAGTTGGGGGGGGGCCACTCGACAAAAGCAAGAGTCGCGCCAGATTTCAGCTTATAGGCACTCTCAAGGTTATTTTATGTCTAGATACAGCTAACTAACTAAAAAAACCAATTGAATTATTCTTGCAAAAGTGTATTACGAAAAACTAGCCATAACTAGTCTAAACAACCACTTACGCGTATTCACCTAAGCCTAGGGGAAGGGAATCTCCTTCTCCAAGGCTTAGGCTAAGTTAGGATGAAAAAAAAGTACGAATTTGCTTTACAGAATAGTTTTTATGCAGAATTCGAACCCGATTCGGCTAGCGCTATGGCCTCTCTGCGCTCTAGCCGTGCGTTAGAGACGCAGAGACACTACTGCAGTGGCCCCCCCGAACTCCAGTAGCACCACCTTCGCTGCCAATTCCAATCTCCCCCCAACCTGCTAATCCTGCTCGTTCTACATCAGATTGCTTGAAGTTCAGAATTCACACGCCAGAAAAGCACAGAATGTCAGAAAACCCATGCGCAAGGTCCTCTCGGTGCGACGCCTTCTTTTCAAAAAAAAAAAATCAGCAAAAATACGACTGGACGTCAGATCAGTGTGTGAGGGTGTAACTGCAGGCAGTACATACAACACTGTTCTATGTTCCCGCTTGTTGTGCGTCCTCTCATATCTTCCACTACTGGGATCTACGTCAAAGTAGCTTTTCGCACTATTCGGATGGCAGCGCAACTACTTGAGCGAACTTTTTCCGTGAAATAAACTCTGTCAAGGTGCAAGACAGATGCGAGATTGATGTGCCATGTAGCGTTATAGGGGTGTATGTCGTTTGGCGCGGCCTCTGCAACTAATTTTCCAATGGGTCGCAGGGGCAGTTGCTCACCGTTGGGGGCGTGTCCTTCGCCGTCTGGGCTCTCCCAGATTTGCCTGAGCCTTTTAAGGGGAGGAGCTCTGGCAGCGCCCCATGGGAAAATTAGCTGCAGAGGCCGCGCCAAACGACCGTCTCCCGTGTTATAGGAGCTAATTAATCGGGAAGAGCACTCCTTTCTGCGTCGTTCTTCTACTGTACTATCATACAAGCATCAGTTTGCACACCGCAACGTTTATTTTTCCCTAGCCCAAGAGAACGGGGGTAGAGATTCATTTTCCTGACAAAGCCGGGCAGAAAAAACGTCGAACGTCAAGTGCAGTGAATCCCTCCTTGCACTTTCTTGTTCACCTGATTTCGAACTAACGTAGGTCTAACCGCCAACAAGCTAGACTGCGATTTGAAATTAGCAGCTTCTGGAGCACCGCTATTTCTGAAGTGTCATGTTGACCGAAATGTGCATGAAACTGTGTGAGACTTACGAGATGTAGGCCAACAGTTTCCGATAGAAATGGAATTGGCGAAAGCGTGATCCGTTCTGCTCTTCTTCGTTGACGCTAATGTAAGGGATAGAGCACAACGCTTGATGGGTACCGGCTGAATCAGCTGGAATCATGCAACACACCCGACTCTGATGTAGTAGACAAATGCGGAAGAAATATTAAATTGGCGCAGGTGGGAGCACACATCTTTACGCTCTCGTTCCTCACCTTACACCATCCTGCAATCATCTGCTTCCATCTGCTTGTACACTGAAGTGTATATTTTCACCTAAGTCTTATCCAGGGCAGATCCGAGTTCCTTCTCAACTAAGGCTTAGGAAAGGATAGTTTCGGACGTCGAGAGCAATGTGTGCCCCCTGACCGCATTAACACCTTGAATTTTCCACGTGATAACGACTAGGACGAAGAACATCACATGTTAAAGGCACCGGGAGGGGGGCAAGGGCGGAATACGTTTACGAAAACAATGGCGTCTGAAAACAAACATATGGGTTCGGTGGATACAATGTGTAACGAAACCGGCGTTGAAAAACGCGCAACAGGACGCTATTTGCCCCCAGGGCGCGCTTCCGTCCGAACTGCAAGCTTCCGTGGCCGAGCCACGCTTCGTTCGTTTTAAAGCTTGTCTTCGGCCTGATGTAATATTATTTTTGAATTATTTCCTCTTTACTGTTTTTAGTGACATATTTTACTTGTTTACTTATGGATCCTCTTAATTGTGCATTTCTGTACCTGAAAATTTAGAAGGGTCAAATAAAGTCAGGGGGTGAGACGCAACTTTGCGTCGACGTCGAAGCTCCTTTCCCTTACTAGGCTTAGGCTAAAATTGACATCCCCTCCTCCCACATTAAAAAGCATCTGTCAAAGCATAGGTCTCATCTGCTTTAGTCTAACCCTAGGAAGGGAAAGCTTTGACGTGGGTGAAAATTTTGCGTCTCCCCCACCCTCTCCCCCCCCCCCCGACTTTATTTGACCCGTAAGTACATATAGAAACAATATAAGAAAGAACAAAGTAAAAACTAGAAGGAAAAACATATTTATATTAGAACCATCTTCATTTGGCACCATGCCAGGGCGTCAAATTGGCGAGATTGTGCAATGGCAGCCACTCAAGCTCGTCCACACCACGTCTGTTCTACCGTAAGCCAAAATTACCCCTCCTGGTGTCTTTAAGCAATGATGAAGTGAATAGAACACCCCAAACTCTGCTCCAGAACGATTAAAAGTAGGCGTAAAGGTACGGTGCCTACCACAGTACGCAAATGCACGCAGCCGGCGTCTGCTATTTCGTTGCGGTCTATGAATGTGGGGAGGCGGTCGTTTGGCGCGGCCTCTGCAGCTAATTTTCCAACGGAGCGCCAAAGCTCCTCCCCTTAGAAGGCTCAGGCAAATCTGAGAGAGCCCAGACGGCGAAGGACCCGCCCCCAACGGTGAGCAACTGCCCCTGCGATCCATTGGAAAATTGGCTGCAGAGGCCGCGCCAAACGACATACACCCTGAATATGGAGTGTTTCTATCTACTTTGTAGGTACTGAAGTATTTTGCAATTCCTTGCAGCATTTTTCGCTTGTTTTTAAGGCATTGTATTTTCTGGACAGCAGGGACCTAATTTCGTGTTAGTTTACATCTGTTTTGCTCGATTTCGAGGGGTTACCTCAGTACAGTTTTCCTTCCACTGTGTGAATCGGAAGAAAAGAAATACGAAAATCTGACACTGCCACTATTAGATGGAAGTGTCATCGTGAATCTTTCCGCAACTGACTGTGATTGGTCACAATTGAGGATTGAATTCCATTATTTTCGCAAGGTTATAAATAATACATATGTGGAATTATAGTCCAACTTTTATCGAATATATCATTCGCTCTCCATGAGGTAGAAATACTCTTGCCCCTTCGCATTTAGAGCAAATGAACGGGACATAACAGTGGGTAGGGGAAGTATAAAGTAAACAATATAACAACAAAGCGTAGCGTTAATAGAGGAGTAGAGCAAAGACACTTGAGCCTTGAAAACTCAAAACATTTAATGAGATGGCTTGTACCGAACCAGTGCAAGTAAAGACTTAGTCTAACAAATAACGAAATGTGTGCTTCGTGCAAGGAATAGGTACAACCCTCCTAATGCCTACAACTATGCTATTCTATCCCTACAGTCAGAAGGTACCTAACATTAGGTCTTTTCGTTACTATGAACTCTCAGCTTCACTTAGATCCCTTCACAATCAAAGTGTGACCAGCCGAGCAGATCGCTGAGGAATGCCAGGGGTTTCTTCAGAAATTGGCAAAAAATACGTCCCCGGAGTGACTTGCTGAACGAATTCGCCGTATTCAGGAATAGCCTGGAAAGTAAAGTTACCATATGAATAAGGATCCTATACGATTAAACGTACATCATACTGCCAATCACTTTTGTTGAAGCGAAGTACCCTTCGACGCATCCATTCTTCGAGTGAGAGACGACCCGTGCAGTTGGCACGTTCAACATGCACACCGAACCTGTCATTGCTGAGCACGTATGCATTTGGACCCCATTCAACAGCAGCCAATAACACCAAGAGATCATCTTCAGACCTATAGCAACGTCGAAGGATCAGAAATAAAAATTACAGAAGATGTAAATTTGTACAGAACACAAATGTAACAGATTTCATTGAACTGCTGTTATTTGCCTTGTGCACCACAACCACTGCTGTAACCCATAATCCACGCAAAAACCGAGCCCACATTCGTAGCGTGACCAAAACAGAAGGGACTAACTATATTGAGGAGTCTTTAAAAAACCTCAATTTTATATAATGGGTCACATCCGTGACGTTCACTTTCGTGCAGTGTACATTTTAGAAAGGTACCTTCTTGAAACTTACAATGTAGAGCATGAGAATACACGAACATTCCCTCGCCATTGCACAGACTTCAACTTTTCAGCTAAGAAAGGTCGCGTAACGAGAACCGCATTATCGTATTCCGATGTCAATCTGTAATTTGTTACTCATATCGTCCACATTTCAAAATCGAAGCCGAATTTGTATCGCATTGCTTTTAGAAATGCTATGTAGAATTTACTACAATGTTCGTCAAATGTTTTAACCCGTTTCTGATGGCCATCGTGAATTCCCCGCTCTTATCGAAATCAGTAATTAATAAACCATCTGTAATTTCACTAACAAACATGGGACAAACATCAATACAAAGCAATCGAGAAAAAGATTTAATAACGAGTACCTAGTTCACCGTGATATCTAATGGCGACGGTGAAAAAGAAGAGCTTATCCTCCTAAGAAGTTTCCAAGTTCGTTTCCAAGACGGAACGCGCTATGGGCTGTAGGCGCGCTGGCAGTACGGGATGCTTCGTGCCAGCTATAAGCCATTGGTTTGCTCTCTACATTCTAAAAACAAAAAAAGCAGGTCCGCCAACGTCTTCCCATTGCGCCTACTGAACTTATGTAAAATTTGCCAGCGACTGGGGAAACAGACTCTCCAGCAACATTCAGTAAGCAGATGAATTGAAGTCAATCTGCATGTTTCCAATGGCAGTTGATTAGAACATCACCGAGCACATACGTAGACTAACACTGAGACTGATCTATCCCCAATTCATACCATTTCATGACCAGGCCGATCGCTGCACAATGCAAGCAATGTTCCGCCTCCCTGATAACTCACTACATCCTCAAAACGTAACTGCCACTCTTTGGTGTACGTACTAAAGAAAAACATCTGTTGCAAGAAAAGAGTAGGAACTCAAAGAAAGTCGCTGAGAACTAACCTGTTGGTCAGTCTAACTAAAGGACCAAATCCGTTTGTTCCCCCATGAAAGACGTTTAACGAGTCGATCACTACAACTCGCTCATTATATCCTTTCGACCATGAGTGGATACATTTTCGTAAAGTTGAGACTTCCTTCCTGGTAACGCTACCTGTGAAGCACAGTAAGAGCGACCCCATGCGATCCAATATATGGGAAAACTTACCGCTTCCTTTACTGAGATCGTTTAACAAATTATTCAAGTCGTTCTTCAGACAGGAAAAGTCATGCTGGTCGAAAGGTTGCTCTTTGGGTAGCGAAAGTTCTTGATTCCTTCCAGCACCGACCTCGATTTTTCCACTTCTCGTAACCGATACAGGTTCAAATTTCGTACCACAAGCCCTGAAATCACACTGTTTCGTAAAAAATCCGGTAAATCATGGGAAGTAGAAATCAGTTAGAAAGCGGACATTTCACGCTCGAGTAGAAGGAGGCTGCAGTCTTCAACCTCACCATTTGGGCAAATTTCTGAACATTTAAGAAAGGGGAAGTGGGCTATGCTGGCAAATTTCTCACTTGATTATATTTGTCGTATAGTTAGACCACTGGAGCTGAGTCAAAGGTTTGCGTTCTGCTGACAAAGCAGTCAGGTACCATTCCATTACTTCTTCCTTCCGCTGCTGAAATATTGAGCTCATTGTCAGTAGAAAATACTGTGGTAACAGCTCATTCAGAAAAAGACGCACCGAGTTTTTCAGAACGAAGTTGACTATATGATATACAAGTATGGGTGAGAAATGAGGTGACAATGGGCATGAGGTCATAATACACCTTCAAAAGAATATTGTAATGCACCATATAATGCGACAGCGGATGGAAACAGTGATAGCTCGGTATGACAAGACTCACTTGAAGTTATCCCACTGATCCAAGTCCAAGGCGGCACATGCTACATGGTGATGGACTTCCGCTCGATATATCATCTGTTTCATTTCATCAACAGAGATTTCAGCCACCGTTCGAGCTGGATCTATTACGCATCCGAGGAGAACGTCTGCAATGAATATCTGTACTCTACTGCATAAAACGCTCGAATGAAGAAATGGCAAGTGGTGCCCCTCGATTTCTCACAAGCTGAGGCCGACTGCACCTTCCTCTGATTAATTAGCCACGGGCCCGCTGGTTTCGAAATTCTTCCTGCATATGAACCAGAAGTTTATGTTTTTGTCTGTCCGTTGATCGCTATTTGGGATTGTATAGGGGCAGAGGCTTACAAGGGTCAGTCAATGTATGTACGATTCTGAGCAGTCACCCACCAAAACGTTACAAATCAACGGAAGGGATGGATGGACTGGCTCGCCTGGACGGACAGAGATAAGGGGCGCACATGAACAATGTTACGAACCGTCCACAGTAGGCGGGGCGCGCGCTGAAAACTCGATAATCGGCTGAAAACGATCTAATTCAGTACTAAAATAGCCCAGACGTAGGGAGAAGCTGTGATAGATCGGTGGCACGATCCCGTGAAGCCTGTGGGTGCGGTGTACGGAGTGTAATTCGAGTAGGCGAAGCCTAAAACAAAAATTCGCAACTCCGTTCCAGCATGGCTTACTCCGTTCAAGAAGTGAAGAGAGCATGAGCGAAGAAATCAGGGGCACACAGACAATGCTACGCCCGCCCAATTGAGCGGGGCACACAAACAAAAATTCGTAGTTTGGTTCCAACACAGCTTAGAAGCTCCGTTCAAGGAGGGACAAGAGGGGTACACAAATGATACCAAGAGGCGCACATAAACGATGCTACACCTTGCCCACTGGGTGGTTCGGTCCCAGCAAAAACTAAGAGGCTCCATTCATACTGCAACGGGTGGGACATTAGTCGAGATGTATACATTTGTCACGAAATTCTGAACTACCTGAAGGACGATCTGTAAAGGGCAAGTCAGGAGTGGGATAGGCCGTGCATGGGTAAATACATAAGGAGCGCAAATAATCAAAGCTACGGTCCGCCCACCGCTGCGTGCGCCGTAATATTTGACACCCAAGTGAAAAGTTTCCAATTCAGCTTCCAAAGTCACACTGTAGGAAAGGTTGTGTTAAGGTCAGCGATGAATTTCTGGAAGAGGTACGCTAGCAAAGGACAGAAACTAAGCCGCGTGGCGCTTATTATGGGCGGAGCATACGCTGAACTAATTGGCTCTCAAACGGGTGTGTACATATTGGTACGAAAGACCTCCTTCGCACCCCACGTGCGAACGCTTAATTACCTCCTCGCACCTCATGTGCGAGAAAGGAATTAACTAGCAGAGGTCAGCTGTAGACCACCCAACTTTATTAACTGAGTGTAACGTCCATAAAGGAAAAACTAAAGAAGTTTTATCGCAGTACGAACTACGACACTTACTACATTGATGAAACGTACAATAGGTTGCAGGAAAGGTAGCGGATTTCACACTTGCTAAAAAACTTATAAGCTTATTAGTGACGTATTTGTAGGTATTGGTAAATATCACAGCTCAACAAAGTTTGTCGGAAACATACACTTGTACGTGTATTGCTCAAACACCGTTTAACCCTGCATTTGACCTCCCATCGAACTGCCAAATTTAGCTTGTGGCCATAGAAACTCATATTAAAAGTGTGAGATACAACTATTCTCCTGTATGACTCCCTTACGGGCATTCTATAACATATCAAGACTAATAATAATATGCCTTTATATGGTAAGGTTGGTTAACATTTGCGCTTTACTAATTCACCCAAGTAGGTTTAATTCCATTCATTCATTCCACTCATATTTATTCTTTATACCAACTTTCATCTTTTCCTTTGCAACTCTATAGCTTTTGAAAATGTTACAATCATTCCCATTCACCAGTATCTGACTTGACCATAGCACCATTGAATCGAACTCTTTTCTCTCGAAAAAATCCTTTAACCAGAATTTCACCCATGTTTTTCTCTGTGGACAGTACATGAGTTGCGAATAAGTAATTAAGAGTTCGCACATGGGGTGCGAAGAAGGTCATTCGTACCAATGTGTACACACCCCTCTCAAACCGATAAGTTCCAATTCAGCTACAAAAAGGGGCTGTACGTGGGAAAATGGTTTGGGGCTAGCCATGAGATTTTCAAAGGAATCGTCCACAGAAAAATGTTTTTTGACCCTTACACTTTTGATCTATTTGCCTAATGTGGGCCGCATGTAAAGTTTCACGCGAAAAAAATATGAATCCGGTTAGGATACAGCACCATAAAGTTTGGCCGCGTAGGCGGGGCCTCCGAGCAAGTGTCTGCCCAGTCGTTCGCCGCGGTCGAAGACGCATTGTAGGAACAGAAAGTTGCTTTACCAGTCCCATTCAACGTTCCCGGGTAAAGTGGGTAGGGGGCTCTCAATGAGTCAACCAGATGAAAGATACGGCCCAAGGTATTTGTATGTGCCACATGTTTTAACACGGCTGTCTTTTTTTGAGCGCTTAAGCGGCGAGCCGATAGCTGTTCTCCGGCGAAGCCGCTCCTCTAGGCGGTCTCAGGCGGCCCCCTAGAGAATTGGCTGGCGTGAGCCGGGCAATCGGATTCGTTAGAATTTGATCCACCAACCATGCAACAGAATGTGCGTCGAGACAGTCCAAGCGGGTCAGGTCACGGCGACCTGCTTACTAGCGCGCGGCCAATTCATCACAGAACCACCAAGGCATTTGACGGCGGCGATGCAATTCGCGCGGCACGGTGGCCTAGCTGGAAAGCCCTGACGCACACTCCACCATATTCACTCCGCAACACAGACTTCGAACCTTTTATAGAGTCATTCGAAACTTACTAATCGCAACAGCCATTGATTGAGGTAGTCGAGTAGATTTAAATCTTTCGAGCAGATCTCGAGAAAGGGAGGCGATATCCGGAAGAACTTTTGAATGTTTGAGTGGTGCACATCGACGACGTAGCTCGGCGTCTGCGAGTAGACGTGCCGCTTCAAGCACTGCTGGTCCCGATAGTGTGGCCATATGAAGACTAATATAAGCACATCCGTGAGAATACTTGTGACATAGTCGAAGTCCAGAAAGTACACGATTTGGATTTGTAACACTTGAGAAATCAAAGACTTCCACAGGAATGGTAAAATCGATAATCTTCAGAATTGGGTAGTTGGAGACTTGTTCCGGCTGAAATGTACATTCTAGAACAAAAAAAGGGAAACTAAAGAGTCTACTGCTCCAACTTACCTCATCCAGAGAAAGGAGGGACGAAACATCTGAAGCATTCATGGACGGCGGTGAACTCGTCTTCTTCGCTTCCATTTTGGGGAGAAGATTTTCACTGCTAGGTACGAGGGTAGATGTTTCCGACTTCCTCTCGCTCGGTATAGGCACAGAAATTTTCTTGGCTGGAACAGTGGAGGACACTTGCTGGCTGGCAGCCTTGAGCAACTTTTTATCTGCGACGGGTGGTTCGGTTGCTTCCGATGGAGCAACAGCCTCAACAGGCGCTGCACGGACTCCAGCAGCATTCTTACGTTTGCGAGGCTTAGGCGGAGCACTGCATAGACCTCTTGAGAGCAGCACTTGCCAATAGCACTGAAACTGGAAACGGTTCACACATGCAAATTGCTGGAACTACTGCTTCTTCTTACCTTCGTGCTAATTCTTGCTGTCGCCGAGAGCATTCTTATCGGCAATGTTAACACCTTGCTCAGCCAGTGTGTGCTTGTATCGCTCAAAATTGTGCTTTCTTATGAAATGTTTTACCCACGAGACTGGGCAAGCACCTTCAAATGATCGCAATTCCGCTCGACAAGATCGTTTTGCCTGGAAATTCTCAAAAATAGTGCCAGAATAACTTTTGTGGCAAAGATTGTACATCAAGAGGTTTCTTTCTTCCATCATGTAAAGCAGCTTTGCAACTGCTAATTTCTCTATATTGAGGAAGTTGATGAATAATTGAGCGGTTGAAGTCCCCTGCACATCTTTCAATGAAAATCCCAAAAATGTCATTCTTTTCACGTGGTACTGCGAATGTGAAGACAAGCACACCTGCTCTTCCTCCTTTCCAGTGTCGAGTTCTCTATCAACACAACGCAAGTAGTCGTCCCGAGCCTGCAATGTGGTAGTATAGATTAGCGAGCCGGTATCAAAAATATTCCTTGGTTTCTTAATTTAGGCTATTCGGCTCTGTGTGATGAAGCACGGTCGAACCTGAGCATGAGTTCAGACAGGAAGAAGAGAGCAGCCGATATTGATGGTTGACGTGTGCATAATAAAGTGAGAAAATAAATAAGATAAACAAATAACATTGAATATAACAATAAAATATAAAATAAAATTGTTATTGCTGTAACAGATGCGTTTACCGTTACACAAGGGGAGACCGTAGCAAAGTAGATGACATGAAGTCTGGCCGCTGTCTAGGAATGTCGATGCTAATGCCGCTCAGGCTTCTACGCGTAGGTTGAGATAAGAACTCCAACCTCCGTAGAGCGGCGGCTACGCTATGGAGAAAGCAGCATGGTCCCCTTAGGAGCCAATAAAGCCTGTCAACGGGTAATTGAAGGTCGCGCCGGGCTTGGGACGTCAACCACTCAGCCATTTGCCGCCCTCTCCTAAGAGAATTTAACGCTGTGAAACTACATTATTTATTCTTCTACGATACTGCAATACGCATAGTATTTTGTACGGGTATTCGAGGTAAAAAGACAGCCGAAAAAAAGGTCTCATTCACTCCTGTAGGGCCTAAAAACGAACTTCGACCTTTCCACTGTTCCTTCATCATCTGTCAGTGACTCCACCCCATTGATACAATCTTTGGTTACGAGTTGAGGCAAACTTCATACTTCTGACAACTGGTATAGCATAGTACCACCAATATTTACAAACCTCCCACCAGTAACTATTATGAGTTGCGCCTAGCGATCCTTGTCGCTTCTTGTCACCACGACAGTCAAGAACACAAAAAAGCACAGCTTGTTTCTGCGAAATGCATGGGTCATTTGCGTCTTGCAAGTATTCGCTCTTGTCGCAGAATATAGAAGTGATTTAGGAAAGTCATTGTTTTACAAAGAATCACATTTGTTTACCCATATAGCACACGAACAGTTATGAAATTTCATTACCTGATGACAACGCTGTCTATCCTTTTTCAGTGCTAAGCCCTCCTTAGTCGCATCGGACATCACCGTCCTCACCTCACTGTCTGAATAGATATCGAAGCCTTGCAGTTATAATACGAAAACATTGCATTGATGGAGAATACTTTCGCAAAAAAAAATGCAACATTGCCAAAATAATATTCCAAAATTCATGAACATTTATTAATGGAGATACTATGCAAAAATCAGAGATCGAGCTGGACTAGAGGAATTTTACACAACGCGCAAACTCTATAAAGAAAAAGAAAATCCAGAACGATAATTTAAAAGTTTTTGCACAGTGAAAACTACGTATTTGTATGATATGTAATCATTTCTTTCCTTTACTCTTCTTCTTCATCTTCTTCGGGTTTATTTTCTGGGGACTCTTCATCCTCGCTTTCACCAGTCATTATGAACTCTTCTTCACATCTGATTACCACCTACAACAAAGTAATATTCACTGGATTGGAAACGAACTTCTTGAGGCATCGTAATTTCCGCTCACCATGAAAGAGAGTATGCAGAAGAAGATTCCAAACGCCAACAGTTTGATTTCAACACACTTATCCTCAATGAGGAACAATTGTAGATCAGCAGTGGAATACACTGCCTCAGTCCATGTAGAGTATGTGGAATTTGTAAAGTTATAATCTATAATAGCAAAAAAAAAAATGAAACCGAATAGAGAACCGAGTCACTAACTACTGCCTTTGCGAACATGGAAACTATACCTTTTATGGTAAAGGCTGGTGATCTCGCAAGATAGAAGTGAACGGGAGTACGGTAGCAATGAGAAGTGTTGGTCTCGGGATCGTTGAGCACAGTGTACGTGTAGACCTCAAAACAAATCCAGTATATCACGAAATTACCGAACTGTAAAGAAGAATGCTGAATTTGGGAAAACGTCGAGCCTAGGGAAGGGTAAAGATATATCCGCAGGTACTTATAAGTGTACACATTTTGTGTACAAACAGCAATTCGAGAGATGTTCTAAATTCTGATAACGAAAAACCAGATTCTTCATATACGATCTTCTACATCGCCTTCGCAGTAAAAAAACATCATGGAAGTTTCGTTGCATCTCACGGAACCCGCCAATCCGACAAACCCCGCTCTATAACGGGACGAAGCGCCTGCAAGTACACAGCCTGTTCAGCCATGCCCCATCGCTGAAAATTGGTAAAACCGGTTATCGCCTGGATTTACAAAGAAAGTTGAGAAAAAGAAAGAAAGTTAAAAGAAAGTGATCAAGGTGGATGAAACTCACGTTTTGACCCTTGCTAAAGTGCGTGCAGGACATCGCTCTCGTCTCATCACTATGCGCATGGTCTGTAGTTCCAGTTAAATACATAGTCAAAACCTGCACAGGAAATCGCAGACGTTCCCTTGCACCCATTTTCACATATGTGGATTTTCCATTATAAGCTGTAATCAAAATAGCTAAGATGGTAAAATTATATGCAAAAAATTCTCAAAATCGACAGAAATTTGTCCTAGAAAGCTCTAAAGCGAATCTTTCACACATCTAAGCTCTCTTAACCATAAAAAGATAGCAGCGACATCTTCCCAATATTCACTGTAGGATAGCTATTAGCACTGAAACTCTTCTTACAGCAGCCCTTCAACCAGTACACTGATCATTCTTACCCAACCTCAGAAAACTCTAATCTCGTCTGGAGGTACGATGAGGCTCTTCTACAACTCTATAATAAACTTATCGAACAGGCTTAAACTAGTTAAGGGCAAAACCAGGCGTAGAAAGAAGTGAGAACGCTCTGGGGCCCTTATTGCTATCACACAGCGCTGCCAATCGCCCTTCATTTGCTGAGCGAGTTGCTGTGAGGGCGTGGCGACGTTAGCAGCTAAACTTCGTCTCTCTCCCGTAACCCTCACTAGTGTTGCAGGGGAAGAATGAGCACAAGGGTTTTCAGGCCATTACTTCTCGGGTTTTGACCATTTCATTCCATTCTTTCTCTACTGTTACACATCTGATCAATTCGACTTTCAAATACCACAGTTATTTCACACTACGACGAAATTACCCTCAGCGTTCCCCCTGAAGGAACCGTGCACGGATAAATGAGTTTCTCTGTTAGCCCTGTATTTATGTGTTATTTGCTTAGTAAGGGCCACATGCAAAGTTTCACGCGAAAAAGTGAGGACCAGCTATGATCATCTCGATAAAGAGTCGCCGAGGGTTGGGACGTAACAGTAAATGCCCGCCCCCACAGCCACCACTTTGAAGGGCTGTATCTTAGCCAGTGTCTCACTTTTTGGTGTGAAACTTTGCATGCGGACCTTATTAGGCAAATACAGCATAAATATATGGCTAACAGAGGAACTCATTTTTCCGTGCACGATTCCTTTGAATGAATGATCCAATTAATGAAGGGCACTTTTTTAGATCCAAGCTTGAAACATACATTGTGGATCCGGTGACCTTATTCCAGTGATGTTATTAAGATAATCACAAGAAAACCAATCATCGGAATCTATGAGGCACTCAAAAAGCTTCGACACCTAAAAAATCATGCTGTAAACGGTGAGAACGCGTAAACAGAAAGTGGTTGAATTTATAGAAGCGAGAAGAAAAAAAGCCAGTGGTGTTGGATGAGGACTATGATCAGCTTTAAAATGATGAAAAAAGAAAAAATGAAGAGTAGCCCCAGTCAGATCAGCCTACATTGTGCCTTGCTGGCCTTACCTGTTTGTAAAGGCCCAGACATACTGGCAGCAGCGCAAGCAGGGTCAAGCCTCCGTTGAGGAATCCTCAACAGGGGGTCGTATTTGGTCCGTCAGGAGGGGGGAGGGGTCGTAATTGCTGAGGTAGGCAGTGATCAAGAGAATTTCTCACGCTGAGGGTCTAAAGTGTGAGAAGAGAAATGATAAAACTGACTAGCTGGGTTTGAACCCAAACTAATTTAACATAATCATCACGGAAACCTCATGCATGGCGCGATCCACAACGAAGCCAACCAATGTCAATGACCCTTTCATTGGTTCGCTGCCACCGATCACCTACAGAGACACCTCCGAAATTTATTGATTGGCCGTGGAAGCGGAACCTATTCACGGGTATCACCGTGGATGGGAAGGAAACTCCAGAAACTATGGGAAGGAAAAGAAAAATTAGCTGATATGGACCTATTTCATATCTTACTACGATCGCAAGTACGTAATCTAGTGTTAGCGGCCACTATGCGGACCGAAAAAACGTTTGTATTCATTAAGAATGTGGATGAAATCCTCATGCATGGCGCATCCCACAGAAAAGCTGACCGACGCTTCTCGCCTTCCCACTAGGCCTTCGAGAGCTAAGGATGCATACTGGAAAAATTTCAGTAGTAATGAATCGGTTTTTGGGAAGAGTCGTGGGAAGAGCTCGCAAATTCGACGAAAAAAAAGCTTTCCTCAACTGGCTTTTTTGAATTTTTCTTGCTTCGTTTTGAAGATGTGGCATAGCTCAGATAGTCATTCGAAAGCGACAACCTAGCAGACTCAGCTTCACTAAAACGAACTCATATGGTTGAGTTTGAAGGAAGTTATGGCCATTTCCGTGGAACACTTCGAAATTTTCCTCAACTAATCCTCAACTGGCTTCTCTCAAAATAACTTCCTTCGTTTTGAAGATATGGCATAGCTCAGGTAGTCGTTCGAAAGCACAACCTAGCAGACTCAGCTTCACCAAAACGAACTCATATGGTTAAGTTTGAAGGAAGTTATGGCCATTTCCGTGAAACACTTCGAAATTTTCCTCAACTAATCCTCAACTGGAATTCCATATCGAGAACTAAGCAACCATTAGGGATAGCAAGCAGCCATTAGATAGGTCTGAGGGAGTGATTAAGAAAACAGTTTACAGCTGCTAGAAAGATGGGCTCTAGGTAAAGTTTGAACTATTTCCAAGATGTCGGAATTTAGTATGGGGAAGATACCACGCTCCATCGTGATCGCCGCGTCGCAGCCGTCGCCTGACATGAGATCCTTAACTTCTCTAGATGTGTGGAGTATTCTAAATTATTGTTTGAAATTGTTCGATTATGAGGCAGAAGCGTGATGCGATCTGGAATCTAGGATTCATAGATTATATATTGAATGTACAGTATTGGGAATTCCACCTGTATTACATATTTTTCGGGTTTGTGTCCATTTAGTTGTATATTGGTGTGGAGCATTTAAAAAGTCGACAAATGCTTAATTGATGGTTTTTTTGCAGAGAGAGGGGGGTCGTATTGGGTCCCCTTTTGGGGGGGGGGTCGTATTTTTTGAAAATTTTCCTCAACTGGACGCTTGACCTTGAGCGCAAGCTCCTAGATGGAGTCGAAGCGGCCGCACACCAATGGAGTTGCCCTTGGCGGCATTGCATTTTGCACCCGTCAGCGCGCTCACACTACGCCTACGACATGCCACTGCGTCCAGCGAGTTCACGACCTTGAAGAAACTAATTTTCATAGACATCAGTATATGTATAGGAAGGATTCAAAGGCAGGGAACGTGTCAGATAAAAAACGCTAGCAAAGTATGGAAAAATATAGAGAATAGAAAGTGAACGACCAGAATTTATATCAACATTGATAAATGAAAGCCAAAGCGATAGAAAAACCTAACTTGAGGATTACATCGCTCTGTAGAAAGTAATTTCGCGAATGGGAAAGATATTTATTAGCTTGAGTCAATATGAATCGGACAAATTGACAAATTTTAATCATTATCGTACAACTCTTCAACGACAACTGGGATTCACTTGAAATACGCTCCATCTTTATCGATGAACTTCTGATCATGGATGCCCTTGCTCCAGAAGGCCGGGGGCTGGAGCTCAAAGAAGTTCTCGAGTGCCTTCTTGACGTCGCCGCGAGTTTTGAAGTCTTGGCCGTCCAGGTGGCGTTCGAGGTGGGAGAAAAGGTGGAAATCCGAAGGGACCAGGTCTGGAGAGTACGGTGGGTGTGGAAGCACAGTCCAACTGTACGACAGCAGCTCGGCCTTGGTCGATCTTGCAATGTGCGGTTTCGCGTTGTCATGCTGAAAGTGCACATGAGACCACCGCCGTTGCGAATTTTTGGACATTTGCCTTCAATTCTTGTAAATGACGAATGAAGACGTTGGCGGATACTGTTGTACCTTCATCGAGCAGCTCTCAGTACTGTACGCCGTGTACGCTCCACCAAATGCGGTCTTCGCCTTCGATGGAATAGACGCCCGACGCAAACTTCGAATGCCACAAGTACACTGAACTTCTAGAGGGGGCATGCTCCTTGTAAACTTGTAAGGAGCCCTAATTAGTTTGTTCCTAACCTCGTTGTGTTAGTGTTTCTAACCGCCTAGTGATATTTGATCTTGCGATAGGCAAGGAGAACTGTGGCACGGAGAGTGCCTATTGACTGCTCTTTTTCTTTTCCCCTCCACTCGGTTCTTTTTTCGTGCCCACGGCCACATATATAAACCCAGTACCAGGACCACACGAGATTTTTGAGACCACACACGTCGACCCGAGTGGACCCGTCACGGGGATCGACAGTCAAGCAGAGGCGCCTACCGACGACCGGAACGTCAAGTCCAAAGGTGAGTTCTTCGTGTAAATCCGTCTACACGGATTTCTCTATAAACCGGAGCGCAAGCTCCATTACATGGGGGCCGAACCGTTCTTGGCTCGGTCAGTAGGTAGGTTAAGGCAGTAGGAAACCGAGGGCTCTCGGGTTTCCGAAATCTAGCGAGCCTCTGAGCCGTTGATAGAGCGGCGGACTTGGCAAGCTGCCAGAAGTGCAGCTACTGCAGTTTGCGGCCAGAGAAGTGGCAGTGCAAACTGTAGGTCGGAAAACGGTTTTTGCAAGGCGGACCGCTGCGCAAAAGGAAAAGCAACCGTTTTCTTTGCAGATAACTGAGCGAGTCATTGGATAGCCTCCAGAAGGAAGCTCGAATTGATCGGTGAAGCTAAGGTAGCACCGATTCAACGTCGTACTGTCCGTTGCACCGATACCAAACGAGGTTCAGGGCAAGTATGGCGGACGATATGGAGCGAGAGCTAAATCGCATACTGGAGGAGGATGACGCAAGAGACACCAAAATGGACGAGGTGCAGCAGGAGTTAGCCCAGCTCAGAGCCCAAGTGGAGCGCGAGACGCGAGCTCAAGCAGGGCTCCCTGGTCTCCGTTGCGACCTGGCTCGATCCAAGCCAGTGAAGAATCTGTTCGAGTTGGCAAGCGTGGCGTCGATTGCGTTGCATCCACACTGGGGGGGATGATCGCAAGGAAGCGGAGCT
The DNA here is from genome assembly GCA_963978905.1 of Trichostrongylus colubriformis. NCBI lineage: Eukaryota > Metazoa > Nematoda > Chromadorea > Rhabditida > Trichostrongylidae > Trichostrongylus > Trichostrongylus colubriformis. The sequence goes on from OZ022260.1 coordinate 26,681,048, forward strand.
TCTCAACAAGGATTCAAGATATCTAACCATTCACGGCTTGGCCACAGCGATTCACGCGCATAGCAAATTCTGCTATGATTTCGCCGCTGCGGTAAAAGAGAAGGAGGACGTCGAGCTGACACATCCGCCAATATTCCCGACGAATCCTGGCTACGACATCGAACTGTACTACAGGATGGTAATGGAACGAAGAGCACAAATCGGAACGCAGTCGACGGACGGCATGCCGAGCAACCCGATCATGATCGCTCTTCCCAAGGAGTTTGCCCGAGTATTGACCGAAGTGTTGGAGCCGCCGACCGTGAAATTCATCGTCTATACACACTTTGGGGACCTGGCGGATCAACTCCAGAAGCAGAGTATTTCATCGGCCCTTGTGTGGGTTTGGCCGCACGAAGTTCCGAGCACACAGCACATGTTGCTCGTCCAACATGCTATAGAGAGGCACCTGCAGTGTGGAGGGACAATGGAGCTGTTCCCACCACCGTTCCAGTTGAACAGAGAATCGGAATGGAGACTCATTGGGACAATCTGCAAGAAAATGGCAGAATTTTTATCGGGTCCTTCGAGAGGATTCGATGCCAGAATTGTTGATTTCTACAGCCCGATAGGAGAGGAGCTCCCAATAAAACATTCCGCAATCAGTCTGGGTATCAACCCTAGGAAGGGCGAGGACCGCCTGAAAGGATGGCAATGCAAAGTCTTCTTGAACCAGATTGCAGATGTCGCGTCCAATGTGATAGTCCTCCCATCATTCAAGACCAAAGCAACCCCTCGACACACCGAGGATACCGTGGCCAAGGAGGCCACAGCAGCTGAAAAGCGCAAGAAGAAACCTCAAGGATTCCAGGCCTATTATTTAAAGGATGTCAGGCAAAAAAAACGCCAGGAAATAGCCCCTAAAATGAAGCAAACGAGCCGCTGTCGAGCACAAAAGCCGTCGGGGTCAGCTTTCCGGAGGGGAGGGATGTAAGGAGCCCATGTATTAGTTTGTTCCTAACCTCGTTGTGTTAGTGTTTCTAACCGCCTAATGATATTTGATCTTGCGATAGGCAAGGAGAACTGTGGCACGGAGAGTGCCTATTGACTGCTCTTTTTCTTTTCCCCTCCACTCGGTTCTTTTTTCGCGCACACGGCCACATATATAAACCCAGTACCAGGACCACACGAGGTTTTTTGAGACCACACACGTCGACCCGAGTGGACCCGTGACGCGGATCGACAGTCAAGCAGAGGCGCCTACCGACGACCGGAACGTCAAGTCCAAAGGTGAGTTCTTCGTGTAGATCCGTCTACACGGATTTCTCTATAAACCGGAGCGCAAGCTCCATTACAAACTTCCTTTAGGCATCCTTCGATATCCGTGGGTTCTTGGCCAGATAGCGATAGAAAGAGTATGACGTTGCGGATGTGGTCTCTGGACGACTTGAAATTTCGCGGCATGGTGGCGGAATGAAACTAGTTTGGAGTGTTTGTTTGAATGTATTTTGAAGAGCTTTTTATACACATTCCAACGGTACCTCGCGCACCCATTTTCGTCAACTCAGCTGAGTTATGATCCCGGGAAGTCATCACTACCATTTGTCCGATTCATATCGACACAACCTGATATAAAAACAGCTCACAAATTCCCGTTCGATCTTCAACTTCGATTTGGTGTCGGTATCCAGCTGAATGAAGTCTGTGGCAGCGCGTAGTAGCGCGCTGGCTGCAGTGACCACTTGGGAAATAACCGCGGATCGCTCTGTAGAGTTCCACTGAGCGCGATCAAGCATCGAATTGTAACGACTGAAGTAAATTACTCATAACGTATGCAGGAATATGCAATTTCGACAACTTTTTAGTGAGCGTTAAATAACTCGAGAATAAATCTAATTGAAGCAAATTGCAAAAATTTCGTTTCTAAGGATCTTTAGCTACTTACAGATACTCGTACTTAATCTGGTATGGTGCCAGTACTAGCCCAGGTATAGATGAGTTGATTTTCGCGAATGAATTCCAGCTTGATGGGGGCATTTCGGAATATTCCGTCGGAGCGGCAAGTGTTCCATCGGCAGCCGTTACCCCAGCCGACAATGATGTCAACAGCCCGACAACCTGCAGAGATTGATGCTAGACAGTTCAATTCATGGCAATGGTACAGGACATTGAGACATATTACTTTTACTTCTGATATTGGGTGGATAGAAAATTCTGAAGAAAAACTTATCAGAAGCTTTTCACTGGAGTCTGAAGTTACAGCATACCGAATCTGACGGGCACACGGCGAAATAACTAACTGACCTAAGGCGAAATGGATACCAAGCCCGAGGATTCAAAATAATTTCTAACCATCACAAACCTAGAGTACAATAGTTCTTTTCTTTTACCCATGCGTTTACCACTTACACAATCTGATTGTTGGAGTCCATACAGACATGCCCATCCCCGTCCTCCCCTGGTGCTTAACCAGTGTCAAAACGTACTTTTAGGAGGAAAAGCAAAAATATTGAACTCTATGGTGGCTGATCCCAAGGTTAAGTTTCAAGCAATTGAGACTCAAGCACTTTCACATGCCACAGTTTGGCCAGGGACTGAATACTTTGCACATCTGCATCAGACTGCTTGGCACAAAGCAATCCACCCGTTCTCTCAGGCAGGCACTAGTGACTTTGATGATTATGCATTAAGGGGGGCGGGGAGAGGAGGCAACTAATCGAACGTTTAACGGTAGCATGCCTTCAAATGATTAACGTGCCCAATCACCTGAAGCTTAAGTTACGAACTCACTGATTATGTAAAGGAATAGTACTGTTCAACAAGTTGCCCCCTCAACACTGTACAGCTCAAATTTTTCTAAAACATCCGATATCGTCTTCCAACTGATAATGGTACAAACTATTTTACCAGGCCATTCTTGACTTGGTTGCCATCACCATGAGCGTACAGTCTACGACCATCAGTAGTGCTCCCCAGCTGTTGCACTTCTATTATGCCATCTAACTGAGAGGCAAATATCAGTTCGAGGCGATCTTTCAAGTCCTTCCTCGATATTCGTGGGAAAGCGCTATGCCTGAGGGAAAAAAGCGTTAGAAATATCACTGAAGAGTTATACGACTTATGTGAGAAAGCAAAATTTCGAAAATGTAGCTGAAAATTTCACAGATATTAACAGTAAAGGTTTTTACATCATGTCATATGCCACACTACCGCTGCCGATGTAGTCGAAAGATTCCTGGAAATATCTTTATAAGGAAAGTTATCCGTCACAGGAGCGAAAGATTGACTTACCCCATCAAAAAAAGCGATTAGAAGATGTTTATTCGAAGCCAATGAAGCCTGCTCAAAGACATTCATATTCCTTCCTATAACCTGGATAACCGCCAGAAGAGCTATCACAGACGTGACGACACTGATCTCGCCAGGTGATATCTCCGGAATCAATCCAAAGCTATCCAACTAAAACTTGCGTGGTTCGGTCATGTGTGTAACAACGAGAATTTCAACCCGACATGTGGAGAGCAATACTTACGCGAGCCGTCAACATTAGATATCTGGTAGAGCGTGATTCCGCTGTTTCAGTGTGATTTCTCGGAGGAAGATGCACAATGACATTAATACCAACTAAAGGTCCACATTGAAGGCTGTAAAGCAGACACTATTCGAGGACTGCTATAACCATAAGAAGATACATAAAAGCATAATTGAAAGGCCACACCGGCTTGAAGGCAAAGTGAGTAATGACAGGTGAAGTCGCTCCCACTAGTATGGTCTGAGGATGAAACCTTTCAGCATGCATAGGTCACCCAAGCGTGCCATTCCTAGGCATGGGAAATAGCCGATGTTACTATTTTGGTATATTGGTCGATCAGTTCAGAAAGGAAACAACGAAGCACTTGATGATTCTGCTTGAGCGCGAGATTTACCTCAAGCCATCAAAAGGATGATATCATGTTATTAGGTTTCACGAACACTGCATTGAAAAAATTCTGAAACAGAATAAAACATACCCGCTACTGCCAGTGAACATACCCATTATATGGGGCCACATTTCACTCCTTCGTTTGCAAATCTCTGTAGAACCAGCACCGCTACTGAACACACCGAATGAAGCACTACACAGTGGAAGAGACACAGACGACTGCACCGTACTGTTAGGCATATTGAATAATTTGTGACACTGCAAAAATCGCATCAACAGACTTGCTCTGAAAATTTGCAGGAGCTCAGTTACGGGAACAACACGTGGAGGATTTGACAAACAATGGAATCTACGCAAAAAGTGAGAAATTGTGATGTGAAAATTTCCCGAGTGCGATTTGAGGACCGTAACATACATTCTTCCCTAAATATCCTAACTCTCAGCGACCGCCAAAAATTACTTTTCCTATAAGACCTTCAACCACTGCAGCAACATCATCGCTATGAGATGTTTTCATCCTCTAATATGGGATTCTTGATTCATCGAAGAGCATCTGACGGGATCGATTGTGGAAGCACCTGAGCTCCACGAGCTGCATATACGCAAGAACGTAAGCGCAGAGTGATGAGGCGACTGCCTCAGTTTAAACCTCATCCGGGGAACTCCTTGGTGAGTGAGCCTTGGAGAGCACGAAGACAAGAAGAAAAAGGAAGCCCTCTGTGTACGAGACTGAAATGAAGATCAGAAGTTCGCAAGCCTACGTGTTCGGGCTTCCAGTGCGCGTACAGGGGGTGCCAAAAAAAAAAAGTAATTTTGCTCACAGCCCACGTCCGCCTATTATACAAAACATAGGGAAACGAGAGAAATAAGAGTATTAGGGCAAAATATTCCTGAAAGGGTCCTCCAAAAGCAGAAACAAGCTGAGACTCACTACTTTCACTTTCATAGAAATATGGAGCCTTCAAGCGGCGCAGTCGAGCTTCAGAGCACCCACGGTATCAAGGTCCCCTTATAACAGTGGAGCCAGGTTCCGTGGTAGGTCTTTTGTGGGAAGGTTCCTGAGGATTGGCCCTTCGGATCATGCAAGTTACAAAGCCCTTGCTGCTTGTACAAGGCTGCTATAATCCGAAGTATCATTTTTCATGCCTCAAACCTGCCCCCGGAGGGATTTTAGTGGTAATGGCACCTTCTGGCTCTTGGGAACGAAGGGCGTTGGGGACCCGGAAAAAAAAACAGAATATTTTAAAACACCACCCAGTATGAATGCCCTCCAGTACCCAGAGTGAACGAACCTTAGCAAAGTTGTGAACGAGGGCGACAAAGTTTCGGATTCTGCCCGGTTGAGGTGAAACATCTTGTTCACTCGGAACGAGCAACAGTTCCTGATCGTGCAGAAGGCTGTAACGGAGAACAGTGATAGAGTGAGGTCTGCTCTTTATTTTAGGGATGAAAATATCTGGTCGGAATTTGCTGAAGTTCGACTAATGTGGGGTTGAAAGTGGAGGACCAAAATTACTTTTTTTGGCACCCCCTGTATAATGTTAACTACTAGAGCCAACGCATGAAGGAGAATGCTGCACAATTTATCGACTTTCATAGAATCGCGAGGAGTTATGATGATCCTACAACCACAGCCATGGTTTCCAGGAAGCTGCACAGGAGTGCTTGACCTAGGATATCACGCAGCCGTTGTGGGCTGACATAACGTATGTCGTCTTGAGCTCGTTACGAGTTCATATGAATTCATTTTTTGATTGGGAGTACAGCGCAGACCGGCGAGAGCCTTATTCTGCATGTAGAGGAAGATTTCGAAAACCTCTTACCCTAGATGCAGAGCCCACTCTGCCACTCCTGCGAAGTAGAATTACAAAAAAATCAAGTTTACAGCTCTTGGCCGTTTTCTTCGGACAGCATCGAAAAAATTACAACCAGAAAAATATTACCTTTCTAATCGCGTCTATATAAGTCTGGTTGTGTACGTAGAGAATCTGAATGTTCCAATCGATATTGCGCAAGCCTTGAGGCAAGATAGCGCCCTATTGATTCCATACATTGAACATACATTGTTCCTTGGAGAAACCTAAACATTCTTTTTGGGTGAAACGCTGGAGGCATGAATCTGGAAGTGAAGATATTTTTCCGATTGCAGTCTCGAATACGCATATTTCCATCCATTGAAATCTTAGTTGAATAGCGACGCTGACCAGGCTCAAAGCAGACTTGGTAATGTTCAAAGACAAGCATCTATGGTAAAACAACATCTTCGCAGGCAATAATTCTAGTTCTAAATCACTTTAGCAGCTATTATGACAGCAAGATCATAGAATCATGGTATTCCTAGCAATTCTAACACGTCTGCTCAGCATAGTTATCAGGTACTTATTCTCTCAAAGATCATCCACATCCCAGTCATTCACGCTTTTCGGATGATGGAAGAGTCAATTCACGCATTCAATCCTCCGACAGTGAGCGCAGAAACATCCATTCTGCTCAGAGTGGCAGACCCCAATTAGAAAACTCTGGACCTGAAGCACACCCGACATGCAGCCATTCATATCGTACCTGTCAATTCAGTTAAAATTCGAGGTTGTTATGCACAACCATTCGTAATTTCTACTACTCCATTCATCATATCATATGATAGATTAAAACAGTTACAAGAATAAACCTGCACTGACCACTCTCGGAATTCGGGCAGGCAGCATCATGTGAAAGAGGCTTGCTGCGGTTGAAACTAGGAACAGCATACAGTATAATACCAGCTAGGCACTTCGACCGTAAAATTTCTTCTATGGTGGAACTGAAACACGCATGACACGCGTTCTGTGGATGCCAAAATGAAAGGCAGTATGACGATAAAAGGCTGAAGCACCACACAGCCGGTATGACTTTCCCTCATTGGTTAGGGGAGATAGTGAATGAGTGTAGATAAAGTGGTCGACTTTCAGCCGTCTACCCAAAGCGTTTTACGCTTTTGAATGCTATTCGAAATCATGAAGATGAGTGCAAGCATAAGAGCGACCAACATAACCTACGCAGTGAATCATGTCAATTATGGGGTCAGGCTCAGCAAAGAACGACGCATATTTTCTTAGAAAAGAATTTGGTAACGCTGGTAATGGTTTGGACCCACCAACGCCATGCCCGACAGCGGCGCTTCCCAGATATATGTGTACATATGACTTCCACCCAAAACCGTTGTTCTACATTCATTTTAAAACGCACAGGAATGGCAATGCACTAATAGATTTTGCTGGCATCACATGTTTAACTGAACTTTAGAAATGAACAGCGTACCGATCTATTCCATCGACAGGCATGAACAAATGGTACTTCCCCGAATAGCCATGAAATCGACTTCGCCAACATTCTCGCAGTCCTGACAAGTCTCCATTTTCCTCAATAACTACCACACCACGTGAATCCTCGACTGTGCCTGAACATCGACCCATAGCTGTGATTGAGAGCAATCTCTGTGGGCCCTAACTGTTCACCAACACAGCACACAGAAAAGATTGAGACCAAAACAAATACAAAAGAACTTACTGTGGAATCCGAACTGATGCGTACCGTTGAATATTCGGTAACCTGCTTCACCTTCCACTACGTTGAGGGTGACGTAGAAATCATCTGCGATACTATCGCCACGACACAGCGTAAATACTGCAAAATAGACAATAAGCAGTGATCCACGATCCATGTATATGCCTTGAAAAATCCATTCATGAACGCGCGAGAATGCGCGAACCTGTGCGCTACTGGGAGAATGCCATTGTTAGGACCACATGACAGCAAATACACTGATCTTGATATCATATTGTAGTGCCCTCTCGTGAGATCGCTGGGCTACAGATACAATTTTTCTCACTTTCTACTGAGCAAACTCTAATGGAACGTCTGGCGGTCCATTTTACAGCTTGCCCTTGCCTTTTGCTTCAGCATGAATGGCCCTTCGTGGGCAGTGCAAGAGCACTTGTGTTCACGCCCTAATGTCAGTTGTTTGGTCTCGAGTGTTTTGTTTGTGGCTATGCTAGCACGCCGTTTTTTTCGCTGATGGTCCACCTCACCATGTAAAATGAATCTGCAGCTCTGCAGCTAACAGTCACCTACCACCAAAAGGAAGCCGGTCGGATGGCGCGGTGGCATTGCTGTTGCTGTGTCTAACTGACACCATCGGCCTAGGATGGTCCAGCGAGTAGAGTAAAGATCATTTACGAAACACCCACTAGCCACAATAACCTTGACGCCAAAAGAATGTCCCATCCTGGAGACTGAGTTTGGCGCCAGGAAATGGAATACCTGGATACGACTGGAGCGATCCTTTGATGTTCCTTCCAAACTTCATACAATCACCATTTGATAACCAGGTCCTGATGATTCGGTCGCGGAGGGCTAGTGCCTTATGTCGCAGTCATCGCACTTTGTAAGTTACAACCTATACATCTCCTCTCTACTGAATGTGACAAGAGAGGCAGTAGTGAAGATCGACCGCTCGTCAAAAGTGAGAAATTAATCAACCTCGAACTATCACTCGAAGGCGGCACTGTGATTATGATAACCACTTCACTATTCTACGGTAGCTACTCTGTTCGCACGCTACCACTCTACGCGTTGCCCGACTCGTTATCCATACATCTACCGAATGCGTAGTACGCACAGGAATGGTTAAACCCGCGATTTTCGAGAGACTACAGTGGTTACCCGAAATATGAACAATCGAAATACCCAAACAAACCCAAACAGAGGACCCGTCACTTTTCACACCTACTTCTCCCTCGATTCACCGTCTCCGAATAGCAGAGGAGGCGCTCATGTACTATGGGGGTGGCACTCAAAAAAAATTTTTTAGGAAGTGGAGGTTCTCTCCTCACCCTGAAAGTTTAAGAAGGAGCTCCCAGGAGTGTCCTCAACCAGAAAAAGGATGAAAAAATATTTGCTACACTAAGAAATATTCACCCATTCCGAAGCTCCTTCCCCCTCAAGACTTAGGCCAAAACCACATTCCCCGGTTTGCACTGGTATCTTAGTACCTTTCAACACATTAAAAAAACATAATACTAGATGGGCACGCATAAAAACCCAAAGAACAAAAAAGAGACAATGATATAACTAGGATCAAGCATTTAGCCTAAGCCTTGGTTGGGTGGGGGACACTTCACAAACGGGAGATCATCAATAGGGATTTTTGTTTGTTTGTTTACTTTCGACATTTCAAAATAAAAACATCATAATGACAACGGACACGTTGATATTACATGTTTTGAAGATTTGTAATGGAATTAATTCTCTGTTATAATTTCAAATGTGTTTTTGAGTGCCACCCCCATAGTACATGAGCGCCGCAGAGGATCCTGAATCTTTGGTGCAATCACAATGAAAGGGATATCTTCTAAAAAGCCGCAGATCCAAGCATCTCAGAGGGATCTCTAAGGAATGAATCTGCCCACATAAGTGGGTAGAAGAAAGGGATTTTTTTACCCCTTCTGGGCATAGGCACAAATAGCGTCGATAGCGGGATGCCCCCCCCCCCACTGATAGCACCATCTCCTGTTATCTTGCGCAAGGTATACCCTTAGCCAAGACACTGACTGCCGGAGTGAGCCTGATAGAAGAAGCTTTTCTCAACAGAAGAGATCGATTCTCCTGAGCAGCTACTCTGAAGGACCTGATAAAAAAGGATCCTACACAGTGGCTGCAAGCGAGAGCTACTTTGAACGGATAAGGTTGATTGGCCTAATCAGTAGGCATAGATGAGCTACTTAAATACTTGGACTACACTTACTGTGGCATAGCAGTACCGAGTGTATGAAGCGCATGATAGTGAACAGCCACTTTTCAGCACATCTTCTGGTAAATGAATATCACCACCAAATATGCAAGAGAGAGAGAAATGAAGTTCCCTTCCCATACAAGATAACGATTAGATAGCGATACTTACTCCTCCGTCTCAATCCTTTCAGGCCCATTCCCTGTCATTCTAGCGACACCTTGACCTTAAGATTCTGAAACCCTTCCATTACTCTGTTGTGCGCACTATTAACACCTCCTTTAGGCCATATATGCATCCCAACGTTCGCGTAATTGAAAGCCGAATGATCCAGGACACATCAATTGCGTTACCAAGCTAGACGGCTGCACGAAAAGATGTGCAACCTCCCCGAGCCCCGGCGACTTGCGCCTATTAGTATCCAGGATTTTACTTCTGAGCTGAAGGAGTGAAAGCCATTTGGCATGAGATTGCAGGGATATGGTTTTCTTTGAACGCGCATCGTCCAGACTTTGTGAATGAGTTGCCTCCAGGAAGTAACGCGGTAACCAGAGACAATCCACATAGTGTCCTTAACTAGTTCACAAATCTATCCAAGCTTCAGTCCGCCGTTAGCACACTAGCCTTTGTACCCTTAGCAAATCGAACGTCAGACGGTTCAGCGCTTGAAATAAATTATTTAATTAAGGAGCCCAACTAACCTCACGCTATCGCCTTTATCCTTTTAGAGGTGTCTGCAGAGATAAGCCGTCACCCACTTCAGCATTCGTTATCAGAAATGTTATGCTATTGCAAGAATAACATTATAAAACACATAATCGCAAGGCTAAATGCAAATCGCATGATACAAAAAATTAGACAACATATCGAAATAGATATATAGTAAGAACTATGGTTTCCGGACGAAAATCTTCCTTCAGGATGAAAGTATTTACTAGTGTAAACAATGGAAGTACCCACTGAATCATGAGAAGACTATTCTTCACCTAAGAGATCAATTACTAAACCACAATCAATTAATAATTCAATTGAAGTTCACTTGAAAGGAAAAATCCAATAGTCGCAGTTCAACGTTACAACGTAACAATTAGGAAAATCAAACAAGGACAACATAAGAAAAACTTTCACATCATTCTACCCCGTATTTATAGGTCAAGAACAAGTAAAATATAAATGGAGGGACTCGGCGCACGACAGTTTTCTTTGGGATACTTACAACGGCTCTCCTTCCTTTGCTAGTCGTTCGCCTTCGTCGATAATGAACGAGTCATCCGTGCAGCGACCGACTATCTAAACCAAAATATGATAAATGTAGTATGATTCGCCAAGAAAAGTAAGCTAGGGGGACAAAAGTAAAAGGATAACATACCAAAAATGAGATAAGGGTCATCACAATTCCTACTAGAAGCATAACCATCTCAAATGATTCCCGCTCGACCAAATAAAGCTGAAGGTTATCGATACTGTACAATGATTCTGTCCATGTGGAATACGTTTGATTAGTGAAGTCATAATCTGAAACAATGATTCACTCTAGAATGGTAAACTTTCCTTCAAATATAATCACCAACCCTGAATCCTGAAGGCGGGAGAATTAACTTGATAAACATCCACAGTAGAGCGATAACAATAATATGTTCCTGTATGAGGGTCGGCTTGCCATGTATATACGTATACCTGAAACCAGATGCATGAAAAGCTCGTTGCCACGTTCAGCACGAGCTCTTTTAGTTTACCAGAGTCTCCTTCACTTATGAACAACTTGCTTTCTCACATTTTGATCTCCTCCTAAGTCGTCACAAGTGTTTTTATCCTTTACATTACTGGTATATGATGTTGAGCCCGTCGCATAAATCGCTAACCATTCCACAAAAAAGCGGATAGGATTGCGATATCCGGCAGAAACGTAGGTAGATTTTCCCGCATAAAACCCTAAAGTCACTACATTGATCAATCAAGAAAAACATGAGCAATTTTAGATTTTGAAAAATGGCCGAACCAGAAGACGGCTTGAGACGGCCTCCGTTGATTCGCTTGAAGAAATCGCATGAGAACCAATCAGGAGAATCGATAAAACATTCAAAGAGTGTATTTATCTGGAAATCGCCGAATGACATCGATATTTCTGATTTTTTCAATAGATATCTGCTGATTTTCGCTGCAGCCTGCGATGCGATGCGAAAGTTGTTACAAGTATGAAGAGTCATGGGCAAGGCTTTGGTCTCAAGCGGGACTCGAGCCACCATTCAATGCTTTCCGGGCACATAAACTAATTCATTACACTACCGAGGCTCCTTTCAACTTGACTCAGCTAGTGTGAAAGAGGTCTCGGTAATGGATTAGCAGCGATTATGCCCAGAAATCATGGAGTGCGGGTTCGAGTCCCGTCCAAGACCGAAGCTGTTGCCCATGACTCAGTATACTCGTGACAACGGTTAAAAGTAATTTTAGTAGATTCTGGAACAATTGTAAGATATGCAAGTCGAGGTGCTATGCAGTTGTTTTTCTTTGGCATTTATTCCCCAGTCCTTGCCACCTTGCACTCCCTCCCAACACATGTTTCCCTTCGGCATCCTCTGCTCATGTCTTTTTCAAGAATCTTACTTCTTTCTCAATCAAGCAAAACAATCACGGTGGTTTTCAGTTGAGCGGGCACATCTATGCTCTCAAACTGATTAAGAAGTTTCCGAGACAGTCGAGAAGGGGACCTTAAGGCACAAAGGTCTGGTGAATGCTAAAGGGTAAGTCTGGACAAGGCATAAAAGTTTTTTTTCAAACTCACAAAGTCCTTGTTCACTTGCAAGGTCAGCTTTTGACGAGTATCTAAGCGCACATGATCTCCAGCAGCTCGTACCAAAGCACTAGCCGCTATCATCACTTCTGACATCGCTACTGAGCGCTGGGTTGAATTCCACTGAGCTCGATCAAGCATCGAATTGATACGACTGAAAATATGCAAAAAAATATGTGTATCCTTAAATGCGATACGAAAGTTGAAACTGAGCAAGGAGGTGCCGGTCAACCCCTTTCGTGAAGCGCTTCACAAAGACATGTGACGGCGATAGATGTGGAAGAGCCTATATTGCCACACAGTCTAGCTCGGACAGCCGAGCAAAAACTAAAGGAAGTTCAACTGAGCCGATCGAATCGAGATTAAAATGCAAGTCTTCGCCATTAACACAGGTAGAGATGTTGCACACGATGTAGCTCAATTGTGATAATATATAGTCACAGGATGATAATCGTGTGACTCAATCGTGATAATATATAGTCAATATATCGTCTTTTAAGGAAGAAAACTCAAATACTTGGAAACTGTGAAGCATTCTAAAAACATACCGATATTCGTACTTCTCCCGAAATGAGGCCAACACCACACCACGAATAGAAGAATCAATTCGAGCGAATGGATGCCAGCTCGATGGTGGCATGTGAGACTTCTGTGTTGGAGGAGTCAACAGACCACCTACTGCGATCGCTCCAGCCGACAACGCATCCAGTATATCTTTGAGCTGACAATAAACACATCAAGAGGTGAACAAAAATATACATGAGCCCCGAAAACCATACTAAAAAATCTAACGTATTAAACATAAAACCAGAAAAATCCGAAGTGTGAGAAGCAATACGGTGCCAAATATAAGAAACAGATGATAGCTAACATTAACCCAACAAATGCATAAGGAGGTAAAAATAACCTCTCCGCGTTGAAATTGGCCTCCATCAGCATGACCATACAGCTGGATGCCATCACCTGTTCCTAACTGCTGTACTTCAATGATGGCTTCTAGTTGTGAAGCAAGTATTGGATCGAGTTGTGCTTTAAACTTATCGCTTAATTTTCTTGGGAATTCCCCATTCCTGAAAGAGAATAAAGATAATACTGAGAAACATATCCACCAGATACACAACAACTTGCGACAAAGAAAAACAAATTAGCCTTACATCATGTCATAGGCCGCATCACTGCTTCCGATGTAGTCAAACGATTCCTTAAAAAAATTATAAAGATTTGACCTGCTTTTGGTTTATGCAACATATACAGGCCATGGTGCGTACCCCATCGAAGAATGCAGTAATAACATGACGGTTCGAGACGTTCGCCGCCTTCTCAAAAATATCGGAATGCTTTCCTATCGTCTGTGCTGCTGCCAAAAGAGCAATAACAGAAGTGACGACGCTGATTTCTCCAGGCGATATTTCAGGAATCAGCCCAAAGCTGTCTAGCTGAAAGCAAATTAGGAACAAATGGATGCTCGCATCGACCATTCCGAAGAATCATCTTCACTCTTAACATCCTATGATGACAGTAAACATCAGAATTGGACGAAGTTTTGAGATATTACAATTCGTCAACGCAGACACGAGCTCACCCTGGCAGAGAGCATAAGATATTTTGCAGAATGTGCAGGAGCGGACTCTTTGTATATTTTCGGAGGAAGAAAGGAGAGAATGTTGACACCCACTAACGGACTACACAAATCACTGAAATAACACTGCTTACTCAACAAACTGTGGTGAAAAGGCTAAATCGTGCAAGTACCGAGAAGCTCACGTACTCTCTATTCTCAATACTGAGATCGAGTAAGCGCGACCAAGGCTTGCTTCTTCGATAACAAATCTCTGTAGATCCAGCTGCAGCGCTGAATACACCAAAGGATGCGGCACAGAGTGGAAAAGAAACGGAAGTGGAACCATTCTTTGGCACATTGTATAAGTCATGGCACTGGAAAAAAAACACTACTATATTTCGTTAGCATAACCGTAGTAACATCAACATCAAATATTTGCAATCACATACTTTTCTGATTGTATTAATGTGAGTTTTATTGTACATATATAAGATCTGCATTTTCCAATCAATATTGCGTAGCCCAGCTGGTAGGACAAAACCCCGGTCATTCCACGCATAAGGAGCAGAACACTCATCTCCGTATATATCTGAATTAGCACGCAATAACAATTATTATATTAATAACATTCACGATAATGATACTTTATTTCAAGGGTCTGATAAATTACAAAGTTATGTATCATCTCATGGAAAACGGATCCTGTCACAAGCTACAGCGACATCCGAAACAGGTATCAGTCAGTTTATCATCTAATAAAATTAAAGACTGTGGAGAAAGTATGTAAGTTCCGTGAGATGTGCTAAATAAATTGCGTCACGACTTGTACTCGTTGCGAAATCTCCAAACTGGGTCACCATACCCTCTACCAGAATAGTACATGGGACATACGTTTACAATTATACTTCGTAACAAGAGAAAAACCCGGAACTGAAAAAGGCCTAAACTTACCACTGTGACGATTCGGGCAAATACCGTCATGAGAAAGCGGTTCCGCAGGCTCTATCTTTGATTCTGGATCAGTAACTATCAAACCGGCGATACATTTTGATTCCAAAATTTCTTGAACCACAAAGCTGGAGTAAACCTTAGTTATCCGCAGAATCCTATGTGACCACATGATAACGAAAGTGCGAAGAACTTTGAAAGCTAACCGATCGATCATGTCTATAGACAACAAAATATGATATTTGCCGAGATAGTCACGAAATCGACTTCGCCAGCAATCGCGCAGTCCTGCTCTTTCTCCTCGATCCATTTTGACTACGACGCCGCGAGAATCAGCTTTTGAACCTACAGGAAATAACTCCAACTAAATAAAATCAATGTGAATTAAAAGTAGTTGAAAGCATGAACTTACTATGAAAACCAAATTGATGCGTCCCGTTGAACAAGCGATATCCCGCTATACCTTCTGTGACTGGGATCGTGATGTAGATATTTTCAGACAAGCCCTCCCCTGCACCCCTCGCGAAAACTGCAAAAACCCTGTGAACTGAAGGCACGTAAAGCGAGAAGGTTATCATTCATTTGATGGGGCTATACACTGTACCAGCCACATTTTCCCGAAATCAACCAAACGTTCCATTTTTGCGAATCGGGAAGTTGGTCTGGAGGCTCCAAACACTGTTTGGGAGCGTAAAACACCGAACTGAATGTATGTTCACTTCCCAAGCCACACATAAAGGCTATAGGTGTCAAAATGCTACTGTTTTTATAAATGGAAGGCAGATGCCTGGTTCAACCCGAATCCTGAGCAATTTATCGTTCATTTTTCTACCGTTTCACTATGTCCAATCGCTCACTATTGAAACTGGTTTGCATTCACCACTTGGTAGGCAATATAAGCAAGAAATTTTTACGAAATGGCGTCTCCCAAGAGGCACGATGCAAGTATTTGTTTCGAGAAATAGGGGACTGATCGTCCACGCCACCATGTGATTCACTACACAAATAACTGCGCCATCTCGAAATTGCAAAAGGAACTAAAACCAACCGTAAAAAATAATGAAGACCAAGAAGACCATTTCGACCGAATCTAGCGAGTAATGACGACTAGTACATCCTCAAAATGACATTTATGAGTACACTTTTCCAAAATTACACCCGGGTGGCTGAAGATCGTCTCTTGGTTTGGAAAGTGCGGATGTTCACAAGAGACATTCGAAACGTGGACGAGACGGAACGACACTAAGCTCCTACCACCATTATGGTGACCATAATTGAAAAACACTTCAAGGTAACATGATGAAATAATTTTCTAAGCTTTAAACAAGTGTCAGAAACCAGTAGTGAGTTTGTTCTAAAATTTATTTCAAAGCATATCAAGCTATCGCTTGTAACAAAAAATACTAACGACATTTTAACAAAGAACCAGTGTAGCATAAAACTTTGACATCCTAATCATATAACAATTGAGCTCAACTAACAATGACCAGGTCGAAAAACTCGAAAAAACAAATCTCCCAAAGTTACTTTGGTTTGTATTCCTGTCCAGTTTTTTCTTTGTATAGTTTCTTCAGCTCGAGAAGTTTTTGTATGGCAGCTTTCGAAGCATCCTTGAAAGTATACAGGTATGGTAGAGAAAGAACACTCAGAGGGCTTGATAGACCCGAACGTAAAATAACTCACTGATTTCGCATCCTTTTGCTTCTCTTGCCGTACAAGATCACCCTGGGCTTGTATCTCATTATAAAGACCCGAAATGTCAAAAGATACTTCTTGCGGCTGTGACTGGTTTGAGGAGGGTGGTTGTCCTGGTTTGCATGGATGACCAGTACGCCGCTCGTATTCTTTCTTCATCTCCAACAGCTTGGCTATAGCGGCCTTTGCAGCTTCCTGAATGAAGTAAAACTGATGAAAAACAGCCATTTTACGGAGCAGCTGGAGAAATATTCATGAAAATGGGTGAAAACACCGAAGAATATATGAAAAACTTGCCGACTTCGCGTCATTAGCCTTTTCCTTCCGTACAAGGTCTCCCTGAGCTTCAATCTGAGAGTAAAGCGCAAGTGCGTCAGAGCTGCTATCGGAGGATGTGGATGAGGGCGGAGCAGTCTGCTGACCAGGCTTGTAATCTTGACCAAATTGCTCTTTGTACTGTTTTTTCAACTCCAGTAGCTTTGCGATGGCGGCTTTGGAGGCCTCCTAAAATTTTGCAATGACACGGACTCCCAGTATAAGACAAAATGTCCTCCCTGAATTTTCACGACGATGAACGAGCCCATCGGTCGCGCACCCGAGAGAAAAATATCAAAAAGTTTTGCGCATGCCAAATAGTCACTTGGAGATATTATAGACCGCGCGCCTCCTAGATGTGTGTGATCCCAATAATAGGGCTGTACTGGGTCACGCGTTTCCCGGAGGCGTGCTTGACACAAGTATTCCGGTTTTATACCTATTCAGTTACTGGCTGCCACTTTTACAAAACTCGTTTCGGCTCTTCGTTTGCATCAGCTCCAAGTGCTACTTCATCTTTATGGGAATGGCGTGCTCCCGCTTTTCTTCAATTGGGAACAAAACTCAGTTACACTCGAAAAGAAATAACTGAGTACTTCCTCGACATCTGATCGACCAGTTAATGGCAACAAAACTCTTCTCTTGATATTGTGTCGGAGTTGACTAACTCACCGATTTGGCATCCCTTGCTTTCTCAGCTCTCACAAGTTCACCTTGAGCTTCAATCTGAGAATATAAAGTAGCATCGGGTACAGCATTGGATGGAGCAGGAGATGTAGCAGCAATCTTTTGTCCAGGTTTATACTCTTGGCCAGTTTTCTCTTTGTAGTTGCTCTTCAACTCTAGCAGCTTAGCTACGGCCGCCTTGGTAGCTTCCTGAAAAAGTTGATCGGACAATCCTCACTGTAGAAAAAGCATCATCGATTAGGGTGTGCACATCAGTACTTCCTAAGAACCTACCGACTTGGCATCCTTCGCCTTCTCGCTGCGAACCACCTCGCCCTGAGCCTCTATTTCAGCATATAAAGCCGAAGCATCAACATCCGTATTGGTGGAAGCACCAACGGAAGGTGCTCCTGTTGCTGGAGGTTGACCTGGCTTGTATTCCTGACCGGTCCTCTCTTTATACATCTTTTTGAGTTCCAACAGCGTCGCTATCGCGGTTTTGGAGGCCTCCTCAAAAGTAGAATTGTCTTTGAGTAAGTCCCATATTCCTCGAACCTGCTACTAAATTCTCTGGCATAACCGACCGATTTGGGATCCTTCGCCTTTTCATTTCGAACAAGCTCTCCTTGTGACTCGATTTTCTTATATAGAGAAAGACTGTCGTCAGCATTCGATGTAGGAGTCGACACAGACGATGACGCCGGTGGTTGCCCTGGCTTATATTCTTGACCAGTTGCGTCTTTATATTGCTTTTTCAACTCGAGCAACTTTTGAACTGCCAATTTGGTGGACTCAGCCTAAAATGAGATTTCGAAGGCAAAGTGACGTTTGGTATCGTACTAATGACGTGATTTTAAAAATAATAATGCAACGTAGTAACAAAAGTCCAAGACAATGAATGATGGAATAAACAAAAGAAACTTCAGATGTGCAAAATCAGATAAACGATAACAGTGTATTAGAGTGTGAACAGGGTACATACCTTGGGGTCCTTGGCTTTTAGATCCCGCACAGTATTTCCTTGTGCTTCAATTAATTTGTATAGTTCGAGAGCGTTATCACACTTTATGACAGATGGCAATATACTGCTCTAAAATATTTGGCAAGTAGAATCTCTGAAGATTGCGATCTGGTTGCCTTCACGTACATAGTGGCGTTTGCTTTAAGCAAGACAAACAGACTAACAGAGCCCACAGCCACTATCTGGAAATCTTTACGTGGGAAAAGTTACAATCGCACAACGATGGTGCTTCATCCAGGAACAGACGAACTTTAGGGGCTGCTTCTTATTAAAGACTGGTTAAGACTAACCGGCTTGGACTTCGTGACTTCCTTTACGTGACCATCAGGGATGTAGATGAGCAGGAGAGGTGATTCAGCTCCGCTGCAATTCAAGAAATCGAATTTAGTTCCACGAAAAAAAAACACTTATCCAGATGCGTTTCTTACGTGAACTCGCTTTTCGCTTGGTAGTCATGATCGCAAATGTAGAATCCCTTTCTTTGGAGTTGGATAATGTCGCCCTTTTTCACGTTACGCAAAGCAGGTTCCCCAAGCATCCTCGTAAAATGCTGAAATTGCATTTTAACTTAACCAAAAATATTCAGCTATAGGACATGTAGCGAACCGTTGAGTCATAGTTAATGAAGTTTTTCCAATCTTCGTCCTTCGCAATAATAGCTTTGCTGATGATGTGATCGTATTCAATTGTCATAACAGGAATACAAGCGGCGCCTGGTGCTTCAGCTTCAGCAATCCATGTCACTTTCATTGTCTTTTTGAAATCCTTGAAAAAAACATATGTTGAAACGCATAAAGTGCCAATACACTGAACCTGATGCATTGTAACAACGAGCAATGAAAATGCCAACCTGATTGGCAAGATCTAGAACTGCATGAATCTCAGTTACGACATCCTTCTTTTTATCAACCGAGACGATCTTGATGTTGCCCCAGTTGACAAAAGTAACAGTATCTCCAGACTTCATCTCCTGTGCGTCCACCTGTTCCACCAACAACTTTGCACTATGCCATATAGTCTTCTTTCCAATGTCCGCATTCTAAATGCAGCGTATCGAAAGTGAATTTTAAAGAAAGACAAGGTGTTGAGTACAGAAATGAGCAAAACGATCTCCCTCCTACACCCTGAGTGAGCGAGAGCCCTTTCGAATCTTTACAGGTTTCAATTCTGATCTGTAGTTTTCACCATAAATTGGAGGAATGCATTACGAACAATCTTGTAGCCTTATCATCTATACGAACTTTTGCTTACCTTCGGATGCAGAGGAACTTGCGCTTCTTCAACAACAACCGGCGTGGAGATGAAAACGGGCACCAGCGATGTAGCTTCAAGGGCTGTGTACCTGAAACTAACGATTAGACGAAGTGGTAAGAAGTGGCCCGTGAGAGCATTACCTTGGTGCTACAGGATCCACTACTTTCTTATTGAAAGACCATATTTTATCCCATTCCATCATGACGACTGATCGCGATCCACCCTGCGCTATTATAAACTGACGCAGGCCTTCTACAGTCATTCCTCTTCGCATTACACCACGAACAGTCGGGAAGCGTGGATCATCCCTAGACAAGATAAATGCCTTGAATGTTTACGGTATCAGAGTGAAAGTTACTTACCAGCCCTCGACAAGTCCTTCATTAACAAACCATGTCAACTTGCGCTTACTCATGACCGTATTTGTCATATTAAGACGAGCATAAGACCAGATGTGAGGTTTGCGAAGACCAAGAGCATCACAAATGAAATAGTACTGATCATCTCTATAATGACAAAGGTAGTATCGGCCATAAGCTCGAAACGATACAGCCTTCACTATACCTGTCAGTGTATTCGGTTGTTCTGAGGGCATGGGTCACCCCTTCCACACTATCCACGATTGGGCAAGCAAAATCGTAAGTTGGGTAAACTCTGAAAATGGATGCGACTGAGCAATTCAGCCAAAGCTGAAAAGGATCTATTTCAAAAGGAAAAGAAAAAAGTGAAAATCCTACTTGTATTTCATCCCAGTGCGCACGTGTTCCTCTGGCTTGCATCTGCAATTCTAAACGAAGTTTTCAGATATCTCAATGCGATGCCGTGACAAGCATACCGGTAAATTGTTGGATCCCTCATAGCACCGTTGTTGGACTGCATGTCAATCTTGATGCGCACACAGCACTGCAAGCCCCTTTCAGTTCCATTTTTCATTTCCTCCCACAACGCAAGATTCGCTTCGGGAGCTGGAAACGAGTTGACCTTACTTATATAGGAAGATAAGAAGAAAACCAGTGAGAAGTGTTTTGAAACCTCGAGTATAGAATAGCAACCAATAGACACTTACATAAACTACGATTTTTGCTCTCGATGCGTTCCTCGCGTTCCTTGCGCATAGTTTCCGTGTCTGTGTCATCCACATACGCTTTACCTTCTCGCAACAGCTTCTCACACATTTGCAACATTAGTTCAAAATAGTCAGAAGAATGAGTCCAACGATCAGGAATGACATTCAACATTGCCAGGTCTTCTTTTATTACCTGAAGCACTATACTAAATAACACGGAAAAGCTCTAGTCAACGGTCACAAACCTTTTCGAAATGGGCATTCTCCTTGGCAGGGTTGGTGTCATCGAACCGCATAATCAACTGGCCCTCGAAAGCTTGCTGGTAGTACTGGTTCAAAAGAGCGGCTTTGGCATGACCAATGTGCAGGTATCTGAGAATTCCTTGTACTATAAACAGGCGACATGAAGTATCACGTTGCATACCCGCTGGCCTCAGGTGGGAACCGCACCACCACCTTTCCTTTCTCTGCTCCCGGCAGTTCAACAAATTTACCCTCATCTCGTTGTTTCTCCTTGATGCATGGCTACAATAAAAGAAATACACCTACAACCACTTGTGATGTCATCAGTATGTAACGATCAATGTAGTGGGCGCGGCAACTTTGTTGTTTAAAAGATAGAATTATGTTTTTTGAAGTGTGGCGCATTTCACTGAGTAAACGCCCGAAACCCAGAGCCCCTCTCAGCACTCCGCTGCCTTTCTGCAACCATAGTGGATGAAGCGAAATGGGGCCCATTTCTTAAAGACACCGTTAGGGGCAATTTTGGCAAATTGGGGGATTACGAGAGTAGAGGTGCTCAGTAATATAACAGTAGAAAAAGAACGACATAAAATGGCGAAAAAACCAAGAAATAGGAACCCGAAATTCCCCCTTCTCTCTCGTCCTCTGCGTCTCTGGTCGGAGTGGACTGAAGACAGGGCAGAGTCTCAGCCAGCTGGCCGCGATTGTTGTCCCGCCCCTCCACGTCGACTCCTCCGGGCGCATAACGGCATAACGGCATGACGAGCTGCGTGGCCGCCATAAGACCCGGTCGCGTTTTTTATGCGATTTTCACCACATGTGACCCCTTCTGAAGTAGAAGGTTCGTTTCAGGGAACATGTACTTCCAGATCTTAGTCTTCCCTTACCCCTAATGGTGCCTTTAAATTTTACCACATTTCATTCCGTTCCCACACTATCGCACCTCCACTTAACATTTCGTGCACATTACTTCTAAGAAAAAATACAGACAATCAAATAGGTTACCTTCGCGACTTTTTCACTGACAAACTTTCCAACCATCGCGTGAGCAGCGAGAAACCGACGATCTCCAACAACAGCATCGAACAGTGCAGAGAAAGTCTTTTGCAACTAGATAGAAAGAACATCAACAGGATGAATTTAAAAAAAAAAATAAGGTGGGCAACCTACTGATGGATTCTTTATAATCAAGCTCCACAAAGCAACATCAGAGACAGTGACGCGATTTTCAAAAAGCGTGCCAGATTTAGTTAGTTGCACCGCGGACAACACTTCCTCGTCCACCAGAAAACCGTCGACTACCTTTTCACATAAAGTCAACACCTCATCAATCTGTAATTTAAATAGCCCTCGAACTTCAAGACATATTTCAACTGACTTCGGTAAACAAACATACTTTTACGGTTTCAAAACACGTCGACCCAGTAAATTCTGGTAAGCCAAGGCTTTGGGAGACAACTCTCGCAATGGTAATGTCATTTTTTATAATGAAACCATCACTAAAAGCAAAGCAGTCAATAACACAGTAAGAGGCTCATCTGAATTTGATCTACCCCTCCGAAGTATTGTGTGGTGCATCCACACAATACTTCGGAGGGAGTATTTTGCAGGAACTACTACTAGCATTTCTATTATTGACCGTAATTTTTCAAGCCACTCTCATGAATCTATATGAAAAGACCTGGGCTTTACGCCAGTTTGCCAGCTTAACTCACCTGTAAATGCTAGAAACATAATTGTAACATACATGTTCAATCCTATTTGCTCCTTCTCGTTAAAAGCAATAGAGAGACACGGGTTGTAACCTCCAAAGGCAATTGCAAGAGCGGTAGCATATGGAACTTCTCCCTGTTTCGCGTTGATTACAAGCTGTTGCTGAACTGCAACCATGAAAAACCTGAAAATTTACCGTGGGCGTACCTTAAATAAGTTCCATGCCAGAATAAACCAGCAACTACACAGATGAATAATTACCAGAAGAAAAATCAGGACGGTATGGTACAGTTAAGTTACTTAATTCTTCCCTTTCAATTCTCACAACGACGTGGGGAAACCATTGTGAGGCAATTTTACAGAAACCGAGTAAAACAGACGCCACGGAAAACCATATCTGAACTAGTCGCCTCGAAAGGCAATACCTTGACGACAAATGGAAGAATGCCACGAGCAACTACAAGGTACTTCGGGTCAAACAAAGTCAGGGGGGGGGGGGGAGGAGGAGAGACGCAAAATTTTCACCGACGTCAAAGCTTCTTTCCCTCCCTAACGTTTAGGCTGAAGCAGATGAGACCTATGCTTTGACGATCGCGATTAAACCCAAGGTGCGGCAGCGCGAGCGGTCGCGTGCGCATCGTTGCTGGGGCGCGCTTAGCGGCGTCGTTCTGAGTGTGGGAGACTCGTAGGGTGCTTTCTTTCGTTATGATCTGCATTACTCGAGAATCACATGTCGTATCGATTGTTGAAACAATCCTCCGGGAGGAGGGAAAAACTCACCGGCGTGCGTATGCGGCGCGTGTAGGTGACGTCACAGCTATCGCGAGACGCGACGTGTGCGATGGCCTGCGCTACAAACATTGCGTTTCGATGAGGATAACCTTGCTGTCACTTCACCAAAGTCGCGAGATGTTTGACACTTTTCTATTCTGTGTTTCTCCACATGGTTATACATCGGACGGAGCACACACAGTCTCCTGAAACCTCTACATCATTGGGCTGATGGAATTCATACGGCTGGACAGGCTCGACACACCAAAAAAGGCCAGCTCTTCCAAGTGTCGTATGTCAGTCAAAGCAGCAAAGTTAGCCGCAGCATCATGTGCTCACCCTTAGTGTATTAGCAATGTACCAAGAAGCCTATCCTCATTAAAACGCAATGGTAGAAGCGCAGGCCATTGGTCACTGTCGCGCCGCGCGGTGGCTGTGACGTCACCCAGCACGCGCCGCATCCGTGCGCCGGTGAGTTTTTCCGTGAAGCCCCTCCTCTCACAACGAATTGACATCACATATCCGACCATTTTCCCTTTACACTTGCATAACGCATAAATATAGCAAACTACATGAGAAAGAGAGAGTGCGAGCAGATCAAGGCAGATCTGTGCAGCTATGATGGAATCCTTACGGCGCCACTCGGGGCAAATAAAGTCGGGAAGGGGGGAGGGGGGAGCCGCAACTCTGCGTTGACGTCGAAGCTCCTTGAAAAAGGATCCCACATGAAAAAGCATCTGTCAAAGCATAGGTCTCATCTGCTTCAGCCTGAGCCTGGAGAGGGAAGGAAGCTTTGACGTAGGCGAGAATATTGCATCCCCTCGACTTTATTTGAGCCCGCCACTCCATTTCTTAGCAGATTCCCTGCATCTATGATGAAATCTCTATGGCCGCTTCCATACTTTGCGCACCGACGCCGTCACGCGCGTGACGGCGTCGGTGCGCAAAGTATGGAAGCGGCCTATTGCGCCACTCCATCCCGCATTTTTCAAATCATCTGGCGCGCCCCAGCAACGATGCGCACGCGACCGCCCGCGCTGCCGCACCTTGGGTTTAACCAACACCTGCTTTGACAGATGCTTTTTCATGTGGGAGGAGGGGATATCAATTTTAGCCTAAGCCTAGGGAGAGAAAGGAGCTTTGACGTCGGCGCAAAGCTGCACCTCTCCCCCCCCCCCCCGCTTTATTGACCCGGTACTTCAGTAACTACGAATGCAAAGTACAAATATGAACACAGGACATTCACAGAAGAGTGCGGAGGCCAAACAGCTTTGACAGCGTATACCAAAGACGCCCACTAAATCTACGGCGCCGGCTGCCGTGCACTTGCGTACTTTTGATAGATACAGTCCATTTCCCAAAAACTGAGTAGGCGTGTCCTACGGACTAGTATAAACGTGTATCAAACTCTCTCAATTCTCTCACCCCGCCACACACTCTCACTCTCGCCATTCACCCAGGTTCGAAGGACACGCCCAATCAGTTTTCGGGAGATGGACTATACCGACTCACGCCTAGTTTTAATCGCTTGGCGCAACTTGAGATATCAGTTTATAGCCGCAGCGGCACTGATCCATGTTCGGGCATCTTACATGTCTTCTCATATATTCCGCTGCTGAAAGATATCAGATCATAGTTTTTCGCACTGTTTGAGGCTGCAACGATGCCTCGGGTTTACGCTTTGGGAATACATGATGTGGAGCAACAAACATGTAGGTGACATGCACTTCCGGTCACCTAAATGCGGGCACAATAATTTAAGCGAGTTCTGTCACTTGAAATAAACTATGTCAAGGTGCACGATAGGTGCAAGATAGAGGTGCTATGTAGGATTAGAGGAGCCAATTAATCGGGTAGTACACTTATTTTTGCTGTTTCTGTTTCTTTTTTGGCTGTCCTACGGGCACCAATTTGCTCGAACGTGTATTTTTGCCTAGCCTTGGTAAACGGGGTCAGGGGTTCTTTTTTTTGGTTGAAGCTAGAGCAAAAGGATGGCCAAGCGCAATGAATTCTTCCCACTCGTCATGTTGATCGAAATGAGCATGAAAATGCGTGAGACGCTTATGAAATGTAGACCCACAGTTTCCCACAAAAGCAGTTTGGGGAACTCTGACTATAATGTAAAGGGCAGAGCGCAACAATAAATGGGCACGGACCGAATCTGATGGAATCATGCAAAAAACCCGATTCCAGTGTAGTAGACAAATGCAAGAAATATTAAATTGGTGTTGTTGGTGGCACTCATTTTCGCGCCGTGGTTTTTCACCCAATAGTCCTATAGTCATCTGTTTTCATCTGTTTGTACACTAAAGTGTATATTTTCACTGAACCTTATCCAGGAGCAGGTAGGAGTTCCCCATCAGGTGAGGCTCAGGCAAAACCCATAAAACCTACTGTAGTTGGGAAAGGGCCACTCAGTGTGGCGCTGTCGTCCTTCACTCGACACCGTTCTGCAGTCATCAGTTAGTATAGTCAAGAAAATCGAAAAGAAAAAAGTCATTTTCACCTAAGCCTTACTTCAGGTGCGTGGAAGCTTTCCCTGAAAGCAAGGCTCAGGCTAAAAACCTAGCCAAAATAGCGTCGGACAGGAGCTTATCGGTGTGGGCTGCCAACTACATTGGCACCCTATATAATTATCCACGTGATAACGACTATGACGGAGAAAATCGCATGTGAAGCGGTGAAAAAGTGAATACAACACCCCAAATTGTGCTCCAAAACGATTATTATAAGCGTGAGAGTACGGTACTTGCAGAGAATACGCAAATGCACGGCGCCGTTGCTGGAGATTTAGTGGGCGCTTGTGCAGTACACCACTCGCCCCACCACCCGCCTACAGTCCCTTCCAAAGCAATTGTTGAATTTCCAATCTTCTGAAGCTTCACAATGAAACCACTGACAACAATAATGAATTTCGCCCTATTACAATATACACTAACACAAGCACTTATGTCTCGGTTGCTGAGAGCAGTCAGAGATCCACCACCGAGAGTTCCAACCGAAATAAGTTTCTTGGACAACAATTCCCTTATTGGAAAGAGCCTTTACATTCATTCACTTTTAAAAATTCCCATTTCCACAGTCTCATCGTTTCCTCACCTTCCCGCTGGTCTCGAACCGTGTAATAATTACACTCAGTGCAGTTCCGCAATGTGTAGTTCATTGTCCCCCGTGTCCGAATTCATCCAGCTGCCGCAGTGTGGTTCGAATTTGAAATCTGTAGGACGAGTTTTTCTCCATCTGTGATGGAACTTTCTTTAGAAAGTGAGTGGAAAAAAGAGTGCCAATGTAGTCCGCGGAAAAAAGGGTGCCAAAGAAGTCCGCGGAATTTCACTTGAGAACTGTCTCCATCGTGTAGACAATGGGGTACAAATATGTAGCTGCGGTGCATATTACGTCGAATAAATGTAAAGGAGAGAAAAGACAGTAAAATAGAAAGCGAAAGTTGGCCAAGGTCTTTTGGCACTTATGTACCAACCTGATATGCACAGTCTCGCTGATTAAACAACTGAACTGCCTTACTGTTCAGATTTGGTTTTGGGGACCACTCATCCTCGCGTTGTCATCCTTCACCTGATGCCATTCTAAAAACGATATTTGTACACTCAGGAGTATATTTTAATGCAAACCTCACTTGAGAAGACGGTAAGGGTTTCTTCAAGGCTTAGGCAAGAAGTCTAGGAAAAAATAGCGCCGGATGCCGACCACAGTGGAGTGGACCTCCGAAGTGCATTATACTAAAAAGTTATCTACAAATAAGATCTTGAACCACGTTAGGCCTTCTGGGAAGACGATCTGGTCGAAACGTCAGGCCATCAATAAATATTCCACCTGAAAACCTCGTTGGCATAACAGAAGAAGACTCAAAAGTTAGTCCTTCAGTAAAAACAAACGCAATACGAGGTCCAAGAAATTATACTCACATAGTTCACGAAATCTTCTGCTTGTTTTACGCCGTATTGGCTTTATATGTGAAGCGTTATTGTAAATATTGAGAGTCGCTACCGTAATAGGCACGTCCGCTTCTATACACTGCCTCCTCTCGAAGGAATCTTATGCTTGTTAAAAGTGGGAAGGCGAACAGTATAACATTCTTCTAGCGCGGGGGATTTACTAGGTAACCAAAACAAGGTAAAAAGGTATACGTGATGTTAATGTGATGCCTAACTCTAATGGTATTCTTGACCAATCTTCCGTAAATATTTCGCCACTGTGGTAAAGGAGATGAAAATTGGAATGTAGTCACTCATAATCAATAAGTAAAAAAAGGTTAATATGAATAACTAAAAAAACGAAGGAAGAAAAGATGTTAGTATACTCCTTTTCGGAGCGCTTAATTGGGCGTGGCCTATGGACATGGGTGAGTGGCGAAAGTGAGTGCGTGGCAAGAGTGAGAGTGTGTGGCGGGGTGAGAAAGTTTGATACACTCACCCGAGCCCGTAGGTCATGCTCTGTCAAGCGCTCCGAAATAGACTACAGAGAATCCCAACGAACACTCTGGAAAAGAGGCGTGAGGGCGAGTGGTGACTGCACGGAGTTTTGGGGCAATCTGCCATGTGGTGCATTGCGCAAGTAGCCACTGTCAAAGCGGTCCGGTTTGCTTACAGATAAGAAAAAGTGAGTAGAAGTGGCGTGTAGTCAGAAGCGGCAAATAGATGCAATCGTGAGAGAACATTTCAATATCGGAGACCAAAGGTCTACCAAAACACCCCTTCTGTGCTCATTCGCTTGGACTGCCAAGGAGATACTCCCTGTAACTCCTGAATGTGAGCTTCGAAACCTACTGTGGAGCTTTATTACGTTACTAGGGTTAACTTCGGATCTCTTCCAAGCTGCCCACAATAGACGACCACGCAGCTATGAGCCTCCACAGTAGGCGAAAACAGGCAGTTGCATGCTTCTTGAAGGGTATTCGAAATCGCTCTATGGCTCTGTTAAATCGCCCGTTCACACAAATACATACATGGTTGAGCTATGTAAGGAGAAACAGGAGGTAAGTGATTTTCCACTGAAGGAAATAAAATTTTTGTGCTATTGTGCTTTCCAAGTTTTGCTTTGCTGCAGCAAAAGGCCATAAATCGCACACGAAAAGCTGAAATGGGAAGTGTCGGTGAACAATCCCACGTAAAGATGAACGTCTATTTGAAGATCGTGTGAGTCTTAAGATTTCTCAGGGCTTATTGTTTGACCTTCGATAAAATCATATGATATAATAGGATGTGAAAAGCGTTTCAGAAAACGAATTCTCGTCGTAGATGAGGAAACTTCAGAAAAGAAAGCTCAACGGAGTCGTCCCACTGGTACTTTATCCGAAAAAACCACAGATCGATGAAGGGTTATTCTATTGCCTCATACGCCTCCGAAGAAATGGTCAGTCTGTACAGATGTGATCTACAGGAAGACATCGGGATTGTGGAGATACACAAGGAAATCTCAGAAGACGGGTGAAAACTGTTTGCGTGACAACTCGTGTGACACGTCTGCTCCCTAAACAAGAAGGGTGACTGCATGGATTTTTGGGGCCATTTGCCTGATCCACGGTCAGACCAGCAGCGGTAAATATGTGGGCGAAACAGGGCGTTTCCATCGCACGCGGGTCAACGAATACTTGGAGGGTCTTTAAGGTCAAGAATCGAAGGTTTTTTTGGAATGAGTTCAGTGCCATGGAGATACCGAATTTGCAGATTGACTCACAATCTTGGCAGTCGAATCTGAACCGCACAAAAATTATCGGAGGGCTTTGAATCACGGTAAAAGACCCTAAAGTCAATATGAAGGAGGGATGTCTGACCATAACCTTTGACCTGGCGTCTGTGGCCTTCCTCGGCCTCGTAAGTTTTCGACGTATCACGAAGTCGAGGTCGGAGAAGAGGGGGTAGTACTCTTCAGTTTACCAAAAAGTCATCCTACCGATGATACATCGTGTGCTCCGGTGCCTCCTTTGCCTGATGTTTGGCAGATTATCAGGTTTGACTTCAGGGCTGTCCATTACTTTTTGATGATGCTCAGTGTTTTCAGGCGCTGATTAGAAGCCACAAAACCAGATCGTGCCAGCTGTGAGATATGTGGCCGACTTGTTGCAGGTAGTGTTATGTAGTACCTTCCTTTTTGTCTAGATTTCACTGCAAGGCTCCACTTTGTGAATATTCCTCCTCTGCTTCTTTTGATTGCCTTGCCGATGCCGCTGAGCATGACGACAGGAGCTTCTATGTGCTTCATGATTCACCACATTTCACACTGGACCTATTAGTCGAGCTTCACACGTTTTTCCTCAGCCGTTTCTGAGTGGTACTTTTTGGTAGTTTGAGGAAATTGCTGTGCAAATAGGGCCTGGGATCTAGTTTTAAAGACCGAGTTCAGCTCTACATAGAAGCATTCTTGCGTTCTCCCCGGGAGAGGAGGGGGACCAGTAGGTTCCCATATACTTCACTCGCCAATTTCCGCCACGATTTCTCTGTCTTCATATCTGTAGCTTAGTTTGTAGTGAGAGCGGCGCTACATTCCTGAAAGTTTCTGGAAGTTTCTTGAAGCCATTTTCAGGCCTCTCGAGGCCGGAGCTTCTTAAGCGCGTGTGATTTCAGAGCTGGTCAGGAAAACCCGAGGAGATGTCTCTCACTGTCTTCTCTATGCTTCTGGTCATATACGCCGTTGTTCAAGTGATTTGGGCTAGAGTAAGTTTTTTGCCGCGTATTTTCACCATTGTTACTTTTCCTTTTTGGGACGAGGACTACGTGATTATACTGTCGACGTGTGTTTTCAAATTCAATGGGAATTTGGGAAAATGGAGTCACCAACAAGGCTAAAGTACATAGTTTTCATAGGATTTCATTTGTTGTTCATCCTGCTATCATTAATTTTCATGCTTTTCGGTAATACCAAAAATGGATTGGATAAAGAGTTTTATAGAGCTCATGGTATTTCTTCTCCAGTGTTGTAATGAAAATTTCAGGCGAAGCCTGTTGATATCTTCCGCGGAGCTGGCAAAAGCGATATATTACAACTTCGCAATCCTAAAAAGAATGACACGTACGTATGAGTTCATTCTCTTTCTCCGAAATGCCGCAGAAATCAAGCGATTTTAGTCTGCCATCTTTTTTTTAGAAAGCCTTTTATTTTAGAAGAGTTTACAACGCTCTGTACAACTTTTCTCGCTTGAAATGGATCGCCACTGACAATGATGGGAACATCGTCATACCGTACACCATCACGGGATCATATAGTAAGCTACACTCTTTTAACCCACATAATCATTCAAATACTAATTTTTAGTTCCATTTTGGACATGTGAATATCAAGTTCCAAATAGTCAACCACCTTGACTCATGGTTACCGTACAAAGATTTGTGGGTCATCATGCTCATGTTCTTCCTAAAAAAAAGCTAATTAAAAGCGGTGAACGCACTGGGTGCCCTAAATATACATGCTAAAGGGCGGGGCCAGCACTTCCAAGCACCAATGCAAAAGTGGTCGGTCTGCCCCTCAGCGCGCTAAGGCTCCACCCATCGGCCTGTAGTGCACCCAGCGTTGCAGCTGCTTTTGATCATGGAAGCTGTGGTCATATTAAAGAGTTGAAGGCTTTAACAGGAGGATAAACGTATCAGTACTGCCTTTTAGGCTTTTTTATCATAGTTGAAATACCAATTCAAAGTGACTGCTTTTGAAGGTTTTCGGGACACAGCTGCGATTGCCAGAGCAATGAGTCGAATTGCGCGCAACACCTGCATTCGCTTTAGAAAACGGAATCGTGAAACTGATTACATAGACATTGTGAACAAACCAGATGAAGGGTAAGTTCGGAGCTGCTCGATTAGGACAATTCTTGCGAGTGCTCGATGAATTGATGAATTTCATATGTTACACGAATGTCGGGCGTATTGGTGGTCGCGGTGTTCTGCAACTCGAGGCCGGCGATAAAGCCACGTAAGTTAATTTGCGAATTTCGATACGATTTAAAGTGAGGCAGTGTCGTTAGATCTGAGCTCCGAGGCGCTCAGTTATCCAAGCTTACTTTTGAAGCACGCTCCACGTTCGTTAGAATTAAAGCATGGTCTGGGTCGTCATTGGTGGAATACGGCGGTGCTGGCTGAGCTTTTATACGCAAGGGGTGTGGCAAAAACACTTTGCAATGACCCTCCACCAATGACGATCCAGACTACGCGTTTCCTCCGACAAACGTGGAATATGCTTTCTAGGCGATACAGCACCACTTGCATTTTCATCACTTCAATTAAAGACGAATTCATTCAAAAAATTGTTGCTTTTCATTGAAACTTGGTCTTGGGCGAGCTCTCGAATGGTCACGGTAATGCCTCAATTCCGCTCCCAGTGGGGCGGGAAGGAGTCACCAATGAGTGGTCTTTGATTGGTACGAATCCGCCCCTACCGCCTGTGTGCCCATTGTATTTGAGAAGATGGTTTTGAGATACCCTATCTTGGGTTTGTACCTTTACGTTTGGATATCGCATGCGGCATGCGATGCGATGCGTGTGAGCTGAAGGTGCAGCATAGGGTTGGGTCCTGAAGCGAATACACGGTACTACTAGGAGCGTTATACGTAGTTGCCGTGAATCGCTTCAGGGCTCAGCTAAGTACAGCAGCCGTAGCTCGCACGCCGTACACCGCGGTGCGGAATCCTGACAAAAGGGTGCATACCCGCTCTCAGTTGCCCTTGCATTTCTTCGGAAGATCAGGGCGATGATGAGCGGGTATTGTTTCAGTTTGTACCATTGATCACAACCCGGAAAACACTGAGCTTGAATACTTCAGGGTTCAGTAGAAGGCGGCTTCTTTGAGGATTGCGCGAACATGTAGGTGTGTGCAGAATAAATGGGCAAAACGGACCACTTTTTTCAAAACGCCATAACTTCGCTCAGACACAACTTTATTGGTCGAAATAAAAAACCATACGAATCCACACAATCTGGTAAAGAAAATATGCAATCATGATAAAAATCTGGATTGCGAAAATTAATAAAGTCAACGATGGCACATGCATAGTATCAGCGAATTTCTTCTGACGCAGGTTTGCATCGAGAACCCGAAAAAAGTGGTAATTCGTCAGGGATAGGACTGGGGAATAAGGGAGAAAGGGAGAGTCTCGATGCCTAACTGCATCAGTTTTTGCCGGGTGACTTGCGAGGTGTGGGATTTTGCGTTGTTTTGCGCACCAGGTAAAAACTGATGCAGTTAGCATCGAGACTCTCCCTCACCCCCCTTATTCCCTAGATCTATCCCTGACGGATCACCAATTTTTCCGGGTTCTCGATGCAAACCTGCGTCAGAAGGAGTTCGCCGATACTATGCACGGTAAAAATGCCATTCTTGACTTTATTAATTCTTGCAATGCAGAATTTGATCGTGATGGCATATTTTCTTTGCCAGATCGTTGGCAGAATTCTGTAGATTCGAATGGTTTCTATCTCGACAAATAATTGTGTCTGACCGAAGTTATGGCCAGTTATGTTTGAGCCATTTATTCTGCAAACACCTAATATTAAGCTTGATTTAAGCAGCTCCAAAACAAAAACAACTAGAACAATGGAAAGTTCCAGCTCCGGCAATAACTTCGGTCCAGCCTCCGTAATTCAGATGCATGACGACGTCAATCGTGTTACACGAGTTGATGCATGTTGTCGGTTTATGGCATGAACATCAAAGATTCGATCGCGACGACTACATCAAGGTTCACTATGAGAATATTGGCCAAGGTAAGCTGATCTGTGAGATTTGCATCCATCAGCTTTAAAGTGTCCTGATAGGACCTTTGGAAAGGATGAATCTGCTGAGGGGATTGTTCTGTGAAAGGCGCGTTGCTGATCGCTCCTTGCTCATTGTCCACACGCTTCTAAGAAACCCGGTTGTTCAGAGTACTACGATCAGTTCACGAAGGTACAGCCGTTTGAAGCCACCACATACAATGTACCGTATGATTATGAATCTGTGATGCACTACAAGAAGGATGCCTTCGCATTGCCCAATAAAATTAGCATGGAGACAAAAGATCCGGACTACCAGGTACTTTATTTCTTTATATCCTTTGATTTGTAATTTCGATACATATTTGATTCAAGGTATTGTAAAAAATGCACGCAAGAGGTAGCAAGAGGTAGGGGCAGTGATGAGCAGCGCCTTTTCCACTAGCATGTTCAAGGATCAAATCCTTGTTCAGTGCGCGCTCGAACAAACCAAGCCTCACATCCCTGTGGCGTCGTTGATTGGCACCATTACACTTGTGTGGGTCTATAAAATGGTAAGGTGTGTGACGACTATCCCAGACATCATAGTATAGACCAATTCGCATTAGAGCGTCACTATAAATCTGCTAGATGTAGCGAGGTGTGTGCAGATATGACAGCGAATCGCGTGATCGCCCGCGGCGGGTGCGAGTGTCAGTGGCAGGGCATGGCAGCCTTCATGCGAGGCAGTGTGGCATGAGTGGAAGCGCAGACGTGACGCAGTCACGCTCGCCCGGCTCCCAAAGGAAATCGATACGGCGAGTCGTACTGGTGGTGCCGCGAGTGAAAAGCCGCGAAGCGATTTGCTGTCATATCTGCACACACCGGAGGGCATAAAAGCAAAAGCTTCTTTTTTCTTTGTTACCAATAATTTTCTTCTTAAATTATTGATAACAAAGTCATGCCAAATAAAACTATAGATGTGATTGAGGCTGAATAAATTCCAGGATGTGATCGGTAATCAACATGACGCCTCACCGACTGACTATTTCAAAATCTGTGAGATCTACCGCTGCCAAACATGTATGGGGATACTGTTGTGATTCCGAAGAAAAAAGCTTCCCATCATCGTTCAGGCAAACCAGTGAATAAAAAGCAAGACAATGGAAGTTCAAAATGGCTTTCTCCAAAATTCCATGGTGTTTTAATATCCATAATTCCATCCATCATTCTATACTATCTGTGAGCGCTGATACAAGTGTATCTCTCGATGCATCAGAGTCCATTCCTTAACGAAACATGCTATCGAAAGGATCCAATCCAAAGTCGTCCGGGAACGGGCGGCCGGTGCTGCTACAAACTGCTTTTGCAAAATAAGTATCAGACGAGCGCGTGATGCTCCATGGCTCAAAACTATGACTATGAAACTTTATTTGGTAAATGAGAAATGTAAAAAGCCGAAAAGGCGTACAACAATGCTTAAAATGAAATCCTCCCACCTATCAGCTCAGAGGAGATGGCTTAGGCCGCTTTCACACTTTGCGCACCGACGCCGTCACCTGCGGTTGCGTGACTTTGACGCCGTCACCGCCGGTGACGGCGTCAAAGTCACGCAACCATTTGCCAGTCGCCGACGACGGCGTCCATAAATAATGCGCAGCGTTTGCAAAATTCTTGACCCAGTCACACTACAGTATGGTGATTGTGGCCGCTTCGAATCTTGGCGCTGTGCCAATACACGAAGCGGCCACGATCACCATATTGGCACAGCGCCAAGATTCGAAGCGGCCACAATCACCATACTGTAGTGTGACTGGGTCAAGAATTTTGCAAACGCTGCGCATTATTTATGGACGCCGTCGTCGGCGGCGGGCAAATGGTTGCGTGAGTTTGACGCCGTCACCGGCGCTGACGGCGTCAAACTCACGCAACCATTTGAAAAATCAACGCAGGTGACGGCGTCGGTGCGCAAAGTAGAAAGCGGCCTTATTCACCAAAAGAAGTGGGCGTTCGGACGAGTTATCAAAAATCAAAAATGTTCGGACGAGTTTTTTCATTATTCGATCACCCAAATCAAACTATATCACTTCCTCTGCTAATGAGGCCTCCACTATCATCATTCTCCCATCTTATTTTATCGCAATCAATAGCAAGCTTCTTTCGCCATGCATTTACCTTTGCTGTTCAGATGACTAAGGCGAAGGTAGGCCATTTTCAGCCATGCCGTATTGATCCTAGCTTTTGCGGCCTGATCTATCGTACCATCCTCCGCTACATTATTCCAGGTAGAGAGTCCCGAAATCTTTCGAAGCTCTTCCCATGGCGGTCCTACGATAGACCGCGCAACGTCTTTGGAGCTCAAGAATTTGGTTTAACATTTAATCGTAGGCCATTCTTCATCAGCTCATTCTTCGTCAGCTTTTTAGTCATGCTATCCTGAGTGAGCAGGAAGAGGAACGGGCTCAGAGCTGATTCTTGGTATACCCCTACTGAGATCCCTGCCTGAGTTGCTAGCGAAGTACACCGGAAGACGAGGATTTCTCGACTGGGGGAGGGGGGGGGTCGTATATGACCCTACAAGGGGGGCTAGTGAATCTGAACTCTGGAAAAGCAGATGATAGCGAACCCGTGTAAGGTAATGTGTGATAAATAATTTTGCTTCAAGTAAGAATACATAACAATAAAACACATTGTAACTATACAATCAGGTAACAGTTCTTAGTGTTGGAAAAATCAAAAAATGGGGGAGTCGTATTTGGTCCCCGTAGAGGGGTCCCCGTAGAAGGTCGTACTGAGGCGACTACTTTTGTCGACATCTGGAAGTGCCTAGGTTGTCAGCCCCTGTGGGGTGAGTATGACCATCCTGTGGGGTAGGCTTAGCCCCATCAATGTCCTGTATGAGGGCGACCACGTGCTTCGGTATCTGCCTTTTTCGAAGCGCCTTCCATTACTGGTTGGGAGCATTTTGAAGGTTAAGGAAGGCTAGGTGGCAGAGCCGACGTTTTCCATGATACTTCTCCATCACTTGTCGCAGTATGAAGATGGCTCCCGTGGTGAACCGCTAAGGCATGAACCGAACAGCCTAAGAGATGGTAACGAGCTCTCTCAACCTTAAAGGAACCGGAAGGGGTTCGAAACAAGAGGAAGATGCATAGAAATGAGCATAACGAACACTCAAGGTTAGAGGCGATAACAGGCGAAAAAACCCGGACTCAAAAGCGCGACGCTGCGGTGTGTATTCGCATCCCATTCGCATCCAACACACGGACTTTCCGAGTTGTCCGCTGTAGGAGACGGGCCGCGGGCCAACGTTAGTTCTAGTACCTGACTCCCAGCGCAGTGGAGTGGCCATTCCCACTACATAGCATTCATGTAAGTACTTCTAGAAACAATATAAGAAAGAACAAAGTAAAAAGTAAAAGGAAAAAGGAATTTATAATGGAAACATTTCCTTTTGGAATTGGCGAGTTTACGTATGTTATACCGTAAGCCAAAATTACCCCCTTCCGGTGTCTTTAAGTCAACCAGACGTTCCCAGAGCTTCATATTATAAGCTACCAACTTTATTCTGCGGTAGCTGGAACACTCCGTTGCGTCCCTCTTCTGGTTGAATATGGGAACGAGAGGAAGGATGGGGCGAGCCGTAGCCTCTTTCTGTTGGCTTCCCTTATGAGAAACTCTTTGTTCAGGAGCTTATCGAAGTATTTCCGCCATCTCCCTTTGACCTCGGCTGGTTTCCTCAGTAAGGTCCCCTCGGTGCTCTTTATGGCCTTTCCCACCCCGATGTCTCGAGTGGCTCGATGCCTGGCCTGGCCAGCCTAAAGACGAACTTCTGCTTCCCTGCCATCCAACCTTTTGTACAGGGCATACATTTCAATGTTCTTTGCTTCGGTTACAGCAGTCATGGCTAGCCTCTTGCAGCGTTCGTAAGTATCGAGGTCTTCTGAGCTCTCCGCTTTCTGCCAGCGCTTGTATAATTTCTCCGGTTTCACTGCCCTCTGTACCTTCTCATTTCAGAACCACGCCGCTTTGTCTCTTCTGAAGTCACTCCGAGTTTCTCCCAGCGTTTCCTTTACGCATCTGAGGGTTACCTCAGTTGCTTTGTTCACGCCTCGTGGGCTCTGAAAGGCCTATTTCTAATAATCTTCTCCTGAGATCGTCCGTTTCCCATTTGTGTAGCTTCCACCATCTGATTCTCCGTTCCGTCTGAACCCTTGCTTTTTTGGAAAGCTCTATGACAGTGTCTGCTAGGAGTGGTTTGTGTTGTGAGGTGCGTTCCCTTGCTGACAGTACCTTGATGTCTTGAGGGCTGGCCTTCTTATCAACATTGGTCGACTTCCGTTTGTCTCCTTGCATTGCTGTAAGCAAGCTGTTGAGTCTCCGTTCCCGCCCAGAATGTGCTGCAGACTGCTAAGTCATGAGCTGTTGCCACATTGAGAACCCTCTCCCCTCAGCGTTCATTGTCCCCATTCCTTTGCTTCCATGCACCCTTTCAATACCTTTTCTATGCCTGCTGACGTACATCAGACTGCCACGGTGAGGTTATCTCTCTCCAAAACTGATCTGATGGTTTCGCTGAGGTTGATATAGAACTCGTCCTCCTCGTGTTCGGGGCCACCGGCTTGCGGCACGTGCACAGTGATTATGGTCTTTCTGCGTCTATTCTTACTGCCATAATTCGCTCCTTGGTAGTTTTTACGGCAGAGTTTGAGGGAATCTGCTACCGCGATGGCTACTCCATTCCGTTTAGTGTCTTCGCCGTTGTAGAAGAGCTCGACACTTTTTTTGATTTTCCTTGCTTTTGCGCCCTTTCATCGAAGTCTTTTGGAAACATAAGACTTGAATGTTTCGTCGTCTCATCAGATCAGCACTTTCTATGAATTCTCGGAGCGAACCTACGTTCAGCGCCTCTATTCGAACTAATTTCTTCAGCCGGTAACCGCCCTGATTGAAATTAGCAACCGCAACTGGTACGCAGAGGAGCACTATCAAGACAAGTCACCCAAACAGTCTGAATGCACACTAAGCGATAACTTGACTATTCTCCTCAGCCTTTCGGCAGCAGTAAAGTGCACTAGGGCAAGTATTAGGTTGAGTCGATATGAATCGGACAAAATTTTATATTTACGACTTTTTAACGACGACTGGGATACACTTGTATTATGCTCCATCTTATCGATGAAATTCTGTTACCGGTTAGGCAGATCGTGAATGCCCTTGCTCCAGAAGGCCAGGGGCTGGGCCTCAAAGAAGTTCTAGAGTATCTTCTTGACGTCGTCGCGAGTTTTGAGGTCTTGGCCGTCCAGATGGCATTGGAGGTGGGAGGAAAGGTGGAAATCCGAAGGGGCCAAGTCTGGGGAGTTAGGTGGGTGTGGAAACGGAGCAACTGTACGGGAGTAGACGCCATGTTCGGCTCTCTATAAACCTCGGCATTGCTTCAGCGATACTATTTTGTTCTTGAACAGCACGGAGGTTGGTAACAGATCTTTATTGGCTTACGTTTCGGCGAGATCGCCTTCGTCGGAGCCTAAAACGAGGGGAGAAGTCACGACATGATTTTACTCGAACAAATATCTAGGACAAACCCTACTAGAATTTCAATACTATCCTAGGACACCACGCAACCACTAGAGGAAAAACGCCGTACCTTCACTGAATCCACGGGATCAACCGCTACAGGCCGAAGACCTCGGAGTGAACGAGTTCAGAGCCCGGTTGAAACGCTAGTCTTATATAGGGCGCGAGTTCCCGCGTAATAGACAGGCATTCACCTCTGCGGTTCATCTTTGGATCCCTGGCTTGGATCCAAATCGCCTCGAGGGTTTTGCGTGCCGTTATTTGAGTTTCGCGCGCCAGTATATCGACCGTGACCTCAAAGTCCTCTCCCCTGTGGCATTGTTCCCTGTGGCAACCTAAGGGGGTCGACACGCGTGACCTAGCCTTGCCGTCCAAGTGTTCTCTAATGCGCACAATGAGGGGTCTACCCGTCTCGCCTATGTATTCATCCCCACATTTTCGGCAGGAGATTCTGTAAACCACCCCTGCAGTAGTACAGTCTCCTTCCTTTCCGCCAGGGCATATTACACAGTTGGAGGAGGTACAGAGGCGGTCATAAAGACGGTTTCGAACCAGGCACTTTTTCAGGTTGTTTGGAGGGACTGACACAATTCCAACTATGGTTTCTAGACCCGATCTCTTCAGACACTTCCTTATGGAAGTGCTAACTTCATCAGAGATAAAGGGTACTATGAAGGGAACCTTACCAACTAAAGGACCATCAGTCGTTCTGTAGGATGGGGCACCTGCCCCAGCTCTATGCCTTGGTGGGTGGAGGTAGCCGTTCAACGCAGCAATCTCTTCGGCCTTTTTCAGGGATTCTTTCCTTTCATGCGCTCCCGTGCAGACGCTAGCAGCTGTTCGGTACATGTTTCTGATAACTGCTCGTTTTATATGGACCGGGTGCGCTGACCGGCAGTGAATAATGATGTTTTTGCTGCTCGGCTTCCTATACCATTTAGTGACATAGGTACCCTTATCGAGCCTTACTTGGACATTGAGGAAAGGAAGCCAGTCGTTGGAGGGCCTCTCTCGCGTCATTCTGATGTGCTCAGATTGTGTATTCATCAGCTCGAAGCACTTATCCATTTCTTCTTGTGTGGAGCAGACTACGAAGCAATCGTCGATGTAGCGACAGTAGAGTAATGGAAGCCTCTGCAGCACGGGAGTCTCTATTTTAGCCATGAAAGCAATGGCTAAAGTAGGTGCCAGACGCTGTCCCATCGCCAAGCCTCTAGTCTGTGCGAAGTACTTTCCCGACCATCTGAAGATGTTACAATTGAGACATTCTTTGAGCAGCATCATCATTTGACTTATAGAGAGGCCATGCATGTTGATTTCGCCACAATGCTGAGAAAGGAGCTCGAATACAGCCTCCATTGCACACTCGTTGCTAACGTTAGTATAGAGGGCTTCAACGTCAAAGGACTCCATAACGCTATTACTGCTCAGAGGCACGCTTCCAAGACGTCTTAGGAATGATCCCGTGTTTGGAAGGTGCGATAGTATATATTGAAGCAGTTGTGTTAAAATAGTGTCGAGAAACCACGCAATCCTATCGGTTGGCCCTCCTACGCAGCTAATAATGGGCCTTACCTTATAGATGAAGCATTGACTGAGGTCAGGTCTTCTTCTGCCGAGAACTTATGCGTTTTGATGAGAAGATAAAGCACAGGGCAGCTTGGGGTGTCTATCTTGAGGCGTGCAGTGAAGTTAGAGCCAAAACCCGAGGATTTAGCTACCTCAACCCATACGCGATTCAGTTTTCGGAATTGCGTCTGAAATTCCTTAACTGATGATGACCGGTAAAGTGAGGAATCCGCGAGATGTCGCATTGTTATTTCGTGGTCGAGCTCGCGAGGTATCACCACGAACTCACCACCTTTGTCACTGACCGATAATCTTATGGCATTGGAATTGACCAAGTCTTTTATTTCCCTGATTCCCTGCAGCTGCGCGCGTGACAAGTTGGATGCTCTGGGTAATAAGCTCTGGTTTTGGTACCTGGTAAATACCTTGAACACTTCGTCGGCGAAAATCCTGAAGCGGACGTCAGTGCCTAAATCAGGATCTTGTTGCTTGAAGTATGTGCTCGGAAAAGGTATACTGAGCCTGGTTTGGGTGTCCGTAGAGCTGTCTCTGTCATGCTTAGCTTTGTAACGGAGACGGTCTTGGAGCTCATGTAGACTGCAGATCACTTTGCGCATAACAACTGTGGAAATGGGCTGGGATGGCGAAAAACTGGGACCCAATTCCAAAGCACAGCGTGCACGGTCCGAAAGCGAGAACTGCCCCAACACGGTGACTCTGGTTTTCGATAACTCAGATTGTCCCCCGGTAGCGGCCACCTGACCCACGCGAACCTGATTGGTGCAGTGTGATCTCTCTACTGTATTACGTGATGCGCTAAAAAGGTTATCGAACTTCTTCTGTAGGGTAGCTTTGACATTTGATCGAATAGAATCACAAATTGACTTCGACCCACCCACTATTCTCCTCCAGAGACGATCTTCTAGGAAACGGGAACAGCATTCTTCTTTTGATACACATTTCTTCAACACTGCAAACAAGTGATCACGTTTTGAGCGGAGTGCGATGCGAAGAAGTCGGTTCTCGATGTCCCGAAGTTTCCGAAGTCCGAAGTCGGTCTCTGGACGGCTGCACAGATCGCGTAATCGCTTTTTTGCAATGAACTTTGGTATCACGCGATGGTCCATACAGCGCTTGAGGAAGTGGATCGCTTGTCGAGCTAAGAC
This sequence comes from Trichostrongylus colubriformis, assembly GCA_963978905.1. Lineage (NCBI taxonomy): Eukaryota > Metazoa > Nematoda > Chromadorea > Rhabditida > Trichostrongylidae > Trichostrongylus > Trichostrongylus colubriformis. Next base: position 26,722,746 of record OZ022260.1, read on the forward strand.
GATCTTCTGTCTTAGCGATAGAGCTTCTCTCACGAGCCGTTGATACTGTGTTGGCACGTTGCGAAGTAGACGCCATGTTCGGCTCTCTATAAACCTCGGCATTGCTTCAGCGATACTATTTTGTTCTTGAACAGCACGCTAGAAACCATAGTTGGAATTGTGTCAGTCCCTCCAAACAACCTGAAACAGTGCCTGGTTCGAAACCGTCTTTATGACCGCCTCTGTACATCCTCCAACTGTGTAATATGCCCTGGCGGAAAGGAAGGAGACTGTACTACTGCAGGGGTGGTTTACAGAATCTCCTGCCGAAAATGTGGGGATGAATACATAGGCGAGACGGGTAGACCCCTCATTGTGCGCATTAGAGAACACTTGGACGGCAAGGCTAGGTCACGCGTGTCGACCCCCTTAGGTTGCCACAGGGAACAATGCCACAGGGGAGAGGACTTTGAGGTCACGGTCGATATACTGGCGCGCGAAACTCAAATAACGGCACGCAAAACCCTCGAGGCGATTTGGATCCAAGCCAGGGATCCAAAGATGAACCGCAGAGGTGAATGCCTGTCTATTACGCGGGAACTCGCGCCCTATATAAGACTAGCGTTTCAACCGGGCTCTGAACTCGTTCACTCCGAGGTCTTCGGCCTGTAGCGGTTGATCCCGTGGATTCAGTGAAGGTACGGCGTTTTTCCTCTAGTGGTTGCGTGGTGTCCTAGGATAGTATTGAAGTTCTAGTAGGGTTTGTCCTAGATATTTGTTCGAGTAAAATCATGTCGTGACTTCTCCCCTCGTTTTAGGCTCCGACGAAGGCGATCTCGCCGAAACGTAAGCCAATAAAGATCTGTTACCAACCTCCGTGCTGTTCAAGAACAAAATAGTATCGCTGTACGGGAGTAGCTCGGCCTTGGTCAATCTTGCAACGAGCGCTCTCGCGTTGTCGTGCTGGAAGTAGACATGTGACCACCGCCTTTGCATTGGACATTTGCCTTCAATTCTCGTAATTGACGAACGTAGACGTCGGCGGTTACTGTTGTACCTTCATCGAGCAGCTCCCAGTACTCTACGCCGTGTACGCTCCACCAACCGCGGTTTTCGCCTTCGATGGAATAGTCGCCTGATGCAAGCTTCGAATGCCACAAGTACACTGTACTTCTGGCGGGGGCATGCTCCTTATGAACTTCTTTCAGACGTCTGCCGATATCCGCGGGTTCCTGGCCAGATAGCGACAGAAAGAGTATGACGTTGCGGATGTGGTCTCTGGACGACTTGAAATCGTGCGGCATGGTGGCGGAATGAAAATAGTTTGGAGTGCTTATTTAAATGTATTTTGTAGAGCTTTTTACACTCATTCCAACGGTACCTCGTGCATCCATTTTCGTTAATTCGTTGCTGAGTTATGATCTCTGGAATTCATCACTACCATTTGTCCGAGTAATATCGACTCAACCTAATAGTAAGCGCGGAGAGAACCCATATGTAAAGCTGCGTTCATACCCAGCGCAGGTGGGGCGTGGTCGCTTTCACAGGCAGCGAAGAAGAGCGGCACGAGGGAGATGCAGAGACGATGTAGGCAACGAAGTAAGGTGGCATAGGCGGAGACGCAGAGACGCGCAGCCACGCCCTGCCGCCGGCACCGCAGATCATGGCGGCCTAAGATGGTGCCTACGTTACAAGATGGCCTACACCCGCCATTAATTTGAGCAGTGGATCAGCGGTGGTAACTAATGTGGAAAACAGGTCTCCTACGCTCATGATAAGGGAGGACACACGAAATTTAGGTAGTGAAGGCATCTCTATCACGACAAAAGGCATTAGCTGAATTTGAAGCGATTGATCAAATCTACTCGTCTCAATGCCCACTTCCAAGAAGTGATCCGTTTAGGTCAAATGACAGAAGGACCATATAAAAGATTTTTGTTTACTTGACGTGTCTACTTGATTTCGTCCTCATTTATGAGATCTTCAATACCCCTCAAATTACTACTAAGCGTGATGACCCACAGAGATTATCGTGAATCGTGTCTTCAAGGGCATTGCCTGTCATGCTGCGATTGACTATGCGATAGGACAGAGTGGGCTTCACGGTCATAAAAACTGACGAACATTCTCCAGCTCTATAGGATCGTCTGCATCTCAAGTTTATCGCGTGACATGGAGGACCGGGTCTTGTTCTACCAGTTCTGATCGGCTTCAGCTAAGCCAATCTCACTGATAGCCGCGACGCATTACGTTCATGCTCTTCGAAAAAGATTGCTCGCCCATCGCCATCATTGCTTGTATAAGGAGACAATAAAAAGCATTCCAACGGACAGACTGGCCGTTGGAATGCTTGCAAATGCATCAGGTTAGACTCGTTGATGAGCTTCTTCTTTTTCTGATTCCTTCTAACTCCCGGTGTAGTGTCCAAACAAGTTCCTGAGCAGATGCTCCTATTAGAGGAAAAACACTCCCCTTTGAAGCAATTAGGCTTTTAGTGCTGTCTGTTGTGGGTGGGAGACCTGTACTGTTCTCTGATCAATCTTCTAATTCCATGAGAATTGATCGAGTTCACATTGGCCCTCCGAACCCCCCCCCCCTCCCCGTCCCCACAGTGATCATAGAATTCTTTTATAAGCACCGTAATTCGAGCGCTCGAGTCCGTTCAGTTCGACTTATGTGTTTTCGAACAAAGACGCTTAATATAATGGGATTATTGCTGGTTTCTGTCGTGACCACTGCAAACGGCGCTCTGACGCAAGCGCGCTTAGGATTCTTTGGTCTACGATTCCTGGACATCGATGTTGCTCTCGCTAATTGCTGAAGCAGACCTAGGTTACCCTTCTGACAACTAGCTTGAAAGCTTCAGGAAGTTCAGAAGAAGCTATACAACACCGGTTATCCGAATCTTTAATCTGTATAAAGTAATGCGGTACGTTTCTGAAGGCATAGAGCACCATTACGTCAAAAAATCCCATTTACAGGAAAACAAGCATTCAGAAGCATTCTGACGTTTGGAAAGGTCGATATTGTCTTGAGTTAATCTCTGGTAGTTCGAGGAAACGATGTGTGTACCAATTCTTAATAAAAGCCCCCCCTCCCCCCTTAGGGGCTGAGCTCTTACAAGAGAGCTCGTCGGGCGCTGCGCAGGGTCGCCACACATCACAACTTTATGTGGCTCCTATCGATAGGTCAACGATGGCGCACGCCGGGAAAAACACATCCAGAGGTTGATGGAGGTGTCACTCCTCTGGCATTTGAAGATTTTATTTCGTTTCTCTCGCTGCCGCGCTATTTAGCACTTCTACTTTCACATTTACCAATTGATCGAATTATTCCCTCCTTCAGACACCTCCCCTTGACTAAATTTAACAGCTCACCGGGTAATTTCCGAAATCCTAACTTCAGTATGTGTTAGGTTGTCCCAAAAGTCTTGTCGTATTTTTCCGAAAAAAAAAATCAGTAACTCTTGTTCACTTCGAGGCAGGTCCAGGCGGTTCAGGAATATGGTAGAACGTTCCCTAAGCTTTCTAGAAAAATATATATTGTCCCACCAGATCCCGTGGAGAGAGCTACAATGCTTGTCGATACCCACCCAACTCGCGGTGTCATCTATTATGAGCGGTCTTGCGGCACCAAAACGACGGAAGCTTGCCACTCCATCAGCGCTGCATTGGGCAAGGGATGTGTGAGCTACGTGACCGTGCGCCGCTGGTTCAACAGCTTCAGCAGCGGCGAGATTGACATGGAAGACAAACCACGCTTGGGACTGTGCTGGTTCTGGGACGCGGAAGGAATGCTTTTCCGCGAGGTGCTGGTACAAGGCGAAACAATCCCGCTGCCGTATGCACCCACCAGCTCCAGCAGCTCGCCGTCGATGCTCGAGAAAAGTGCAGGAAAGTCCGCGGTCACCCTTCTTCATGACGACGCCCGCTCCCATTTCGCGAAAAGTACCCAGGCTAAGTTATAGGAGCTCGGATGGGATGTGCTGCCCCACCCACCGTACTCTCCAGACATTGCCCCTTCTGGCTATCATCTTACCCATCCTCTCGAATCCTTCCTGGCCAAGAGAAAATTCGTTGATTATGACTTGCTTGCGAAGGCGATCGCTGACTTCTTCGACTCTCAGAACCCAGAGTTCTGGAAGAAGGGAATCAACGATTTTCCTATAAAGTGGCAGAGGGTTGCCGATAACAATGGTCAATACCTTGTTGCCTAATTATTATTTGTTGGACGAAAAAAAAAATAAAAAGTTATGATCGAAAAAAATTTGACAGGACTTTTGGGACAACCTAATATATTCTGAAAGATTAGGTGAGTGTTACCGGGACTGAAAATTCGCCTTGCAAGTGGGCTAGCGAGCGTAAGATACGGCAGTCACCTCAGCACCCATCCACATACGGCGAGCTTATTTTGTACAAATCGTGTCGTAACACACACACTGGAAAATATTAATAAAGGATAGTTTGCAGAGCCCCTCTTTAAGTGCTGACTCTGGAGAACATCCGGCTCGAGGATGCCGATCTGTAGCTTTACTATCTTTTAGTTTAACAGTCTATCTGCATTAATTGAGGTATTTCACCATTCCGAAGATTAGCTCTTACTCGTAGATTCGAACAAACTTGATTTTTACCCTCTTGAAAAACTTTTCCCCATGAGACTTTCTCACGGTTCAAGTAGCCGTAACTATGCTAGCTATTTTCGAGGACTATTGTCGCTACATGGACATACGAACTAGTCGGATGAACCTTTCTTAGCAGAGCATTTAGCATTTTGTTACACCGCTCAACATGCAAAAGGGGAAGCAGTGGAACTTCTTTGGAACTCCTCCGTACCTTGCAATCCTCCTTTCCACTTATACTGTTTTTACCGTGATCGATCGTTGTAGTGTAGTGTTCGTGCCAGTCACTGAGCTTTGAAAGAATTCGCGCTGCGCGCCCGGAAAGCAAGTGACCTTCGTTGATGAACGAACCTGTCTCCGTAGGTCGTATGCAGTTCATTCTCGGCAATAATTCAGAATCATGTCGCTTATCTCGTCCTTGGCTCGAGTTTCTCATTCTCTTCAGGACCTTCCTACCAATGGATTTTTTTTTGAAAGAACTGATCGCCCTTTTACGGATTACCATCACCAACGTTCCAGCGGCAGCACACTCGTTTTCCAAAGTAGTGTATTTCCGGTGAGTAGCGCCTAGTGGGTCTGAACATAAATTACCCAGGTTATAAAGTGCCATTATTATTTTACCTTATCAAACCATCCATTACAAACCTGTTGTGTGCTTGACAACAAACCAGTCATCCACAAAGTTTAACAATTTCCTTTCTCGTGACGATCGTGTGAACTTGGTCGCATAGGCATGGTCGTCGCAAGGCTTTTTGAATGGCGATCTCGAGATCTGGTTCGCAAGATCGATCGGCAATTTGAGTTTTTTTCGGAAAATTCATCTGAAAACGTTCGAGCGGTGCCGGTTGATAATGGCACTGCCAGCCGAGGTTTAACCACTTCACATACACACACACCCATCTCCACCTCGAAGACAACAACTAAGAGGCGGCAAGAAAGCCAAAAAAACCTGTCCTTAGCCCGAAATCGGCATGCTGCTGCTGATATCGTCGTCGTCGTCGTGTCGTTCTGTGTTGTGGGTGGGTGCGGTGGTGTGTATGGTGGTGGTGACAGATGACGACGACGGCACGATCGGGCACTCCACTCCCAGACTTTCTGCTCGCGAGCGCTGTTAGCAGTTCTTAAACTGCTTAGGCAAACCGCATTCCATCGTCACGCTCACTTTCGCTTCTTATTTTCGTCATGAAAAACTGTTATCGAGTTCAACGAGCTGTGCTGATCAATTGGTTCTAGTTGTTCGGCCGGATTTCCCCCTCTATTGCCATCACCTCCATTTGCAACTGTTCTAGTTGATAGTCTCACCGAAGCATTTTCTGATTTCACAATGAAAAGTTTTGTAGTTTTCCCTAAAATATTAAATTCTTGAGATTGGTAGTCCCTAGTCGTCTTCACCTCAAGGTTTATTATTCTCTTTCTCCGGCGGCTAAATTTCAAACGAATGGAGCTAGTGCAGACATCGCTTAACCTTGAGATTTTCTACCATCTTTCTCCATTGTTCACGTCAGCCATTTCTGGGTAAATGAGGGTTTTTTTAATATTTACTGTAGTGTGTACGCTTGCTCCCACTGCTACCAGGTTAGAAAAAGTACATGACTACTTCTGCTCCACTCCACGAAGGGGGTGTGGTCTGTGCGATTGGTGGGGTCAGTAGGGTGCGATGAACTCTTGGAGTCTTCAGGCTTAAATCCAAATATTAGTATTTTGGGGCCATGGATGAGTGCACATCGGCCCTGCCTCCATCTCTTCCGGTGCATTGGTGCTGTAAATGATGTGATATTGTTGGTCCGTGGCCTCTCTCTCACTAACACGGTCCGTTTATCAATCTCAGAATACCCGAATAGATTAATAAGACTCACATGCTCCCGCAGTCACATATACAAGTTTCGTATAGTAAAGTAGAAAATATAAAAAAATGAAATGTAGAGCAATACAGTGGAATAAAAAATATTGATGCAAGGATTCCTTGACGTGCGGCTTTACTATCTTCTAGTTTATCTATCTGTTTATTTGAATCTATTTGAAGTTCTTCACCATAGAGAGGATCGCGGAAAATGTAGAAAAATTTGAAATTTTCAATTTTCACTTTTTCATTCATTTTTTCATTTTCTCATTTCAAAATTTTCAATTTTTCAATTCTTCTTCTTTTTTCCCAACAGAGGATTTTTTCGACAACAAAGTAGCTGTAGTTATGCTAGCTTTCTTTGAAGATAATTGCCACTGCACGGACGTACATATGAACTGCCAATCGGATAAACTTCTTTTGGCGGACCACTTAGCACTTTTTCTAGTGCATAAAGTATGTAATGCAATGGCATAATAATTTTCAATACAAAAAATAGGAAGGATAGTAAAGCATTTACCTCCAGAATGCGGCAGGCATTCAGCTCAGCTCATTCAATCTCTAGTTCCATTCAGGAACCAAGAGAAATGATCGCCAACTGCCCTGCCCATTTCAATCTTTACTGCTATTACTATATGATGGTTACACATTCTACAAAATTTTGTTACTTTTTGAAGTTCTTGTATTTGAAAGTGCAATTCACAGATTTACCTGAATTTATGGCTTCCCCAACTTCTGATGAGCAATTCTATATTTTTCCTTGCTTACGCACCCTTTTCTTTGTTCCATGTCTAACCAGTTCATCCATTTCGCTATTTTTTGTCCGCACGGGCGGGATGGGCCTAAATTCCAATCGACTTTGGGAATCTCATCTAGTAAATCTAACAATGCCCACCTGCTCCTTCAGTGTCACAACTTGCTCGCTTGAAGTGGCTGATCAATGGACGGGTGTTCGCCCCAAATCGTCACAGTTCACTTTGTGGTGCTATCGATTCGGCAATGAATGAGATGATCACACAAACCACGCAACCATCGTTCAATCACCCACCCCCTTCCCCACCCCCACATGCACCCATCCTCGAGCATGACTTGCCAATCGTTCTTTGAATTGATACGACTTCACGAGTGATGGGAGCACTTCACTCCACCACCTCAACACTAGGACTGTTATACATCGGACTGGGCATTTTATGGAAATAAAAAATTCAGCTCAGGATTGGCTGTGAGACGTTAGGAATTCATTACAACAGTAGTATCACAGTACCTTCGCCGTTTCGACCCTGCCCATGCCGAGCATATACTTCCCTGTTAGTCCAGCGCCATACGCGCATAGGAAGCCAAGGAAATGGAGTTAAATACTGCTAATTACTCCTGTAGCCGGTTTACTTGGCACAACTGGTCCCCCTGCTAACGATCATAGATATTAAGACGAACCGGACGTATGGCTTATCCCGCACTGAGTGATTGCCATCAAGCGCTCTTTTTCGATTTTGGCCGACCACTAGAACTTCAAAGGTCGGTATAAGTGTGAGCCATCGTTACCACTGGTACCACCGTTACCATTGTTGCTTCTGGAAGAACAACAGGCCCACTGACGTGCCAATAATGCACCAAGGACGTATGACTCTGCAAAAATAATGATATTGTTAAACATTTACCAAATTGTCGCCTCATTCTTTTACCGTGGCAAAGCATGTGAGGATTTTTGAATATCGACGACGACGACTAGACAGTGACGAGCGAGTGAACGATGTCTCGAACGTTTTTTAACGTGCTCAACATTCGATAGACCGGAAATTTTCAAGAAATAAAAACGGTTAACGGATTGTTTCTTCAACGAAACACATCAACCGATGAAAATTGGACAGGCTCGTGTGGAAGGGCACAAAACTCGGCGCGAGGTACGCGCTAACGCTGGTTTCTGTAGAAGAAATTGAATAATGATATGATTTTTCCAGCCATTCTCATGAGATGGCGGCAACTGGTCCCAACAAAGCCGTCATTCTTTCCAGAATGGAACTGAACCTGTGGCAATGACCTTTTTTTGAGAGTATCCCATGATTTCATCGGCAGCTGAAGCATCAAATTTTCCAGCATGATTAAATATTCGGGCATAGACGTATAAATATGAATACGGTATACGGTATAATATGAATATAAAATTAAATATAGCAAAGCATAAAAGTAGTTGTTATGGTGCAGCAGTAGGAGGATTAGAAAGAGTGAAACATTCGACGGCGATGAATCTTTTTGGGATGAAGGGTTTAGTGTGATGGAAGGCATGGCCGGCCTGGGTGGGAATTTATGTGGGATGTGATCAGCGTACTATGCTAGCGGCGCTACTGTGCTATTAATGCACCATCCCCTCCTTATAGCAGTGTCATGTAATTGTAAAAAAATGTATTGCCATGGGAATTACCTCATATAAAAATCTGCATATAATTATCTGTTTGGAAGAGGAAGACAATGAATGCAAAGCAGTTAACGCACCGATTAATCTTTGGATGAATTAACGAATCTGCGTAGAAGTGAAATGTGTGGCGTTTTCGAGGTTGAGATCAATATCGCCGCTTTTCACACTGACACACATGCAAATTTTGAGTTTTGCTTTGGAATTTGCTGTATTTTGTGTTGCTGAGAATTTTTGAATAACCACCTATAAAAATTATAATTCTGATACGGTAGAAGAAAAGAGGTGGTCCTAGAAATTGTGTTTCCCCTACTATGAGGAAGAAAAACAAGCTGTCAGTCCATTGCATTCACCGCCGCAAGCGTAAATCACAGTTCTCATTGATGTCTTCGTTTGGGCGCTTTATCGAACAACTGACAGCCGGGCAGCCAAATCGAATCCCTTCCCCCACCGTACACAGTCTTTGCCGAGTCGGCGTTGTCAGCAGATCGTTAGTCAGTTCGATCAATAATTTTCAAGCTTATGTAAGTTTATGGTGGCCAAATTGCTGGAAATTTGCAGGTCTAAGGGAAAAGGTTTGGCCCCAATAATAGTGAATGAAGCAGGTAGTGGTCTTCTGGAGTGCTTCCCAGAGTATGAAGAACCACTGTCGACTCAAGCGCTAGTGGGCATAGAAGACTTGAGCTTAATAGGATGCGAATTGAAATGGCTGCGAATTTCAGTCGTTTCTACGGAGAAGTAGACGACAGAGAATGTGACAAGTTTCACTCGTTGGAAATCTTGCAGTCATTTTTTTCGCCGATAGTTTTTCTCTTGATTTATGCTGACCGTTATCTGAAGAGCTCCTCATTTGAAGCTTTCTATGAACTTCCGCAGCGCCTTTGCGGTGTAGCCGCAACTTTTGGAAGTCTCTCTGTAGAACTCAACAATTAACTTGTATAGCGATTCAAACGGTCGAATAACTGGCAATGCTTTCGCAATGAGACGCCACAGCGTTACCAGGAATGGAACGGTCGAAAACCCAAAAATGGGGCTTCGAGAACCTCCTTTCCAGTATCATCCTTTCGTGCTCTTCCCATCATTAGTCATTAGCCCATAGCTGGTGTAGATACAGACGGGCGAGGGGCCAAGTCAGCCAACCGCGATCTCTGTCTCCCCTCAACCCCCATCAGAGCGATGTCTGTCTCCCCTCAGCCCAGCAGCAACCTCGCAACCCAAAATGCAGACAACCGAGGCCGAGATGAAGATACCGGAGCGCGTTTTTTCAATACGAAATTCGCCACCACAGGTCATATCTTCTGGACTCGAATGTTCGTCTAGGGAGGACAAGTCTTCTCAGTTCTCACTCTTCTTGCTCCTAGCGGTGCCTTCAGAAAACTGTCACGACCACTTATCTTTCGTCGTAATATGGTTAGAATCCTAACAATGAAATTACATAAAGGGGCACAAAACAGATCTTGATTCGGTAATCGAGTTATATGATGATTTACCAAACAAGTACCTAACTGTTACTGTATAACTCGGCCACAGTTGCATTAGTGCCTTCACGCTAAATGCTCCTTGATTTCCTGTTTCCAGACATTTTCCTCCACTTCCTTCTCTGTCGCAGAGAATCTCTCTCTTTCACGTAGCCTTATTCTTACGTGCCAAATTTGTTCTCTTCAGCGTATCGAATCGTTGCAGTAATTTTCGTTGAATTTTCCAAATATCTTGAGGATTCGCTATGGCCTACCATATTCGGGTAGCGTTCATTAGTCATCCCAATGAACGGCTTTCTAAGATCAATGTTGAAAAGGAATTACCATTGTTCCGCTTTGAATTTTCTCATATGCAGTGAAAGATTTCGTCTTTTCATTTTTATGGCTTTAAAACGTCACGTTACTCCCTATCGATATATCTTACAACCCTTAGCGCGCTCCACACACCTCCGACCATCCCCATCTTTTCATTCTTCCAATCAGAATCGATGCTCTATATTTTCATCGATAGCAATACCTATATCGTTTCGCAGGCTTGAAAGGTTTATTTTTGAGAGTAGTCGGAGACAGAGACAAGCGTATATTTATCAAAGTTAACAACTTCCTTATTTAATTTTCCATGAATTTGTAAAAATACAAGAGTTCAATGGCAAGAGGCACTACTGTGTAGTGGTTTCACCTTACCATATAATTTCTTTGAAACTTCAAAAAAGCGCCGGTAATCTTGTTTACATCTCATTCCTTAAATGTTTATTTACTTTTCTTGCGCTCGAGGCGTCCCATCGATTTTTATCTTTCTCACCTGCAATATCTCTCGTGAATATCGCTTTTTCCAGTTTTTTCCTGATCATGAGGATTGATCCAGTCAAAGGCAAAAATAAGGGTGATTCGAGCCGAATATGGGGAGACCACCAAATATGAACTTCGACGTGCTTAATAGCACAAAAGTGAAGAAAAAAACGGAATGAAACGGTTACAAAGCTAAGAAATAAAACTCCTTCCCGTCGTTCGTTCTCAAAAAAAGAGGGGAGGGGGGTAGGGCTGAAAGAAGGGTTGGGCTGGGATAAGACAAGTGGCACCTGTCGAAGTAGACGGCTCCCTGTAAAGCCCGAGGGCGCTCTGTTACATCGGGAATTCCGCCACATATTGTCTTCTTGGACCGCTAGCTTTCATTTGCGTGAACCAGTTTAGGAGTTATCATTACCCACATTATTTATTATCCCTATCACTGTCTTTGAAAGAATGATTTGCGAAGCTCAATGTGATGAAAGCATCATCGCGCTCACCGATCAAAGCACACATCAACCTCAAGAGAAAAGAAATCCTGAAAGGCTTCAAAAGTCTAAAAAACCGACCGCGAAGTGTACGAGATTACCACCTAGCGGTGGGCGTGTGGATGGATAAGTTTCCGTTTTATGTTATGGCGTGAAAATGTGCAGTGTCATCGATGTACTCCCACTGATTTTGCCTTCATTAAAATAACTCGGTGGTTCAGTTTTTTGCCACGCTGTTCCACACCACACAGCAAATACCACGGTTTATTGCCACACCAATCCAATCGACCCTCAAACTTGGGTAATTAAACTAAGAAGCCAAGATTACGAAAGAACACAAAGCGGAACAGACTGCTCAAACAATGAAATAGATAATAGAAACAAGGAAATAGATAAACTGCAATGGATAGATGAAATAAATGGAAAGGATGAAATAAATGGAAAGGTATATAATGAGAAAATAAACGGCAGCTCAGCTGCCTGCGAAGCTCAAGAACAAAGATGTCTTCGAGCTTCTCGCGAGGCGGAGACTGTATGTTTTTAATAGAGAGATAGTACGCCGCCGCGCGAGACGCTCGAAGCTCGCCTACATACCACCATGATACAACAAGCCCATAGCTGAAACTAGGAGTGAGCACATAAATGAGCAAACCTGAAAAGGATAAATCGCGATTAGTCGCGATACTCCCCCCGGCCACAAAGGATAGGGAATGTATGACTTGTAACAAACGATCAGCTAATACCAAACAAAGAACAAAGATAACATTTACAGTTGCCCCCAGCCGCCTCGAATACGAGTTACCTTCACTCCATGTGACGAGTTACCTCCACTCCCAGTGCCGTACAGACGCATCAACCTTTTTCCTCCGCCGGTCATGGCCGACAGCAGCTGAATGTCGCGATCCTCGGAGATATCTGGCTCTCGGGCCAGTTCATGCATGAATCGTACGCAAATGGGCGAGCATCAGTGTGTTGGCACTCGGGCCAATCGTGTACAATCTCGTACAGTACACGCCGGACGGTTGACCGTCAGTGTCTTGGGCACTCGGGCCCTTCGTGTACAATCTCGTCTAGTACACGCCGGACGGTTGAGCGTCAGTGTCTTGGGCACTCGGGCCCTTCGTGTACAATCTCGTCTAGTACCCGCCGGACGTATGAGCTTCTAAGCACCCGTAGGTCGAAGCGGGAACGATACCCGCACTCTTTGGCCAGTCGCGAAAGCCCACGGAATGGTTACTTCTGATAGCTCCGCGAACTGCCTGGTTCTCCAGATTGATTTATGCTGGTCGTCAGTCGGTTTATCCTGAGTTTGTACTCGTTTATCCTTCGATTGAGCTTCCTTATTTCCTTGTCGATTTGTTCGGCTTGCTCTGGCGCGCCGCACAAAGCTGCGTGATGGTCCATCCTTCCACAGTGTCGGCAAGGTGTTCCCAAGCGAGGGCACACGTTGTGCTGATGCAACGGGAGTAGACACACTTCGCACCGATGATCTTCTCTGACCAAACGTCTCCGGGCGTGTGCCTGACGGTGTTTAGGGCATGCATCCGAGTAGTGTTCTCCTATGGCTTTGCAGAACACGCACGGCAAGCCTGATTGCGGTTTTTCCGGAAGGAACCTTCTTCTTGCAGTGGGTTTTCTTCTCCTCAGTTCGTTCACGCGTTGCTGAGCGCGGAGCTTCTTTTCCCTTGTGTTCTTCAACTGCTCCTCCAGGTTGGCGATGTCGTCAGCGTGCTGAACTTCAGCGTGTTGCCCTGTGTTACGTCCAGAAGCTGGAGCCACCTGTCGAGTGACGGTGCGGGGATCAGCGAGAACATCTCCGGAAACGTTCGGAACCGTTACCACTATCTCCCGCTCATCCTCATCATCACTGACCTCATCCAACACAATAAGTCCTTCTTCCTGCTGCTCCCCCCTATCTTGCGGGTCATCGATCTCTAGGGATTCTATAAACCCTTCGTTGTTCTTGATCGTCCTCTCCTCAGTTTCCCGCATGTCCCCGTTTCTTTCCCTGTCATTCCTCAGCGTGCTCGCTTCCTCCGGCCTCTCCTGGTGGTCGATGGTGGGGCGTTTGGCTGAAACGTTACCTTCTTGTGGTCGTTCCAGGCTTTTCCGCAGTAAGCCATAAATCGCCCTAATCCCGGTGAGGATTTCGTCTTCGAAGGATCGTTGATCTGCAGCTACGGCTTCTTCCACTCTCCTCATGTCATCGTAATACTGTGCGCTAGTCTCCTCTGCCATACTTCTTCGTATGGTTGCGAGTTGAGTGCTGTAGTTCCCGAGGAATTCCAGGTTATCCGAGATGAGCTGCTCTTGTTGCCGTGGATCGAGGTCTATTGGTTGATCTTCCGCGTCAAAATATCGTTCCTCGAGAAATTCCTCCCATGTTGCAGGAGATAGTTTTCCTGTCGCCAGGAGTCCATCATATTGCCTATGTAGGACTACAAGTCTCGTGCGCGTCAGATAAAGACGTAGCCTCAAGTTTTCTATCTGCGTTTCCAACGTTTCGATGCGTAGTTGTTTGACGTACGGATGATCCTGCGAGCGTTTGAGGACGTCAATGTTGGTGTCCAGACGAAGGACATCTCTGCAGGTTTCGTTGAGGAAGCCGAATACTCCCAGTAGTTCGTCGAAAAGATGTCGCGGTTGTGGGAGTTCTCCGAAGGCCTCAATGAGTCGTTGGTTCTGGCTTTGTAGCCCTTTAATTTTGAGCTGTTGCATGCGTAATTTCAGCAGCAATTGTGCTCTCGGCGTGGGCATCAGCGAAGACATTCTCGTTTTCCGCGCTGGAAGTGAAGAGATAGTATTACAGTAAAAAAAATAAGTGTGGTAAAAAATTTGTTCTTGATACAGAAACTTGTAAAGGAACTATCTATTATTCCCTCAAGTAAGTGTGGTGTGACAAAATTAAAGATATTTTTCGTGTCTCTCTTTTTGCGCATGGAGTCGGAGAATTTTCCTAAGTAGGAATAGTGTGACACGAAATGGGTAGCATGCGAGCTTCAGGACGCCTTTTATCAGTCCCCAAATTAAGCGTAGCCCTAGGGATTGTAACAGCATGTAGGAGATGACTAGTGCTATTGTTACCCCTATAAGGCTAAACAGTAGTGTTTTGTACCAACTACCCACAACTTCAGCGATGTGAAAGAAGTCCGGTAGTTTTATTTCATGGAAGTTGGTACTATTCCCCTCCAGCATGATCTTCAGTGTTTCATGGAAGTCATGAGTGTATTTTAAGATTCCCGTCAAGGTAAAGTAGTTGAGTTCTTCACCGCATCGCACTGAACAGTTGATAAACTGCTGTGCTGAATCGAGGTGGAACAAGAGTGTCGACTGCACTGACGTGGGTCCGCAGGGCACTACAAATGCCTGTTGATTGCACAGGATCTCTCCCAGCACGGTGTTGGTTGAGTAGCAGGAGATTTTCGCTTGTGCCCCTTTGGAACAGTGATAGCAACCTTCTATTTCACTATTTGCGACGTGGCACCTTCCACTAGTGACGAACTGTGTGGACATGTCGATGGTTTGGTTGAGTTCGACCGTAAAATCTGCAGAAACCATATGGGAGATTTTGGCTATGACTGAGTTGTCAGCGCGCTTTGACATTTCCCAAGCTGTGGTTTTGACTGGCAATTTATTACTGATTTGTCGGAACTCCTCCTCAAGGTCGTGGTCAGAACAGGTGCATCTTGCACTGTTCTCCGCCCCGACACATACACAATCATCCTGGAACAGACACCTCATCTGCAGAGCACGTTCCGCTGTTGAGCATATCAGGCTCGGTTTTAGGTTATTTCTCCATATAGCGATGTCTGTGCCGTCCGTAATGAATTCCTCGCTAAGTGCTGGAGTTGGAGGTAACGATACATCTGTCATTGTGATGGTCAATAGTGGCAGCTTCTTTGGTACATTCGGGATTAATGACAGTATGTAGCTGTGTGTTCCTTTGGAATCTTCGGCGTTCTCAATGGTCATGTTGAGTTTGATTTCCTCAGTCCATCTAACGCATTCAAATATTTCGTATATCTTTTCACTTTTTGGGAGGGCATAGATCCTGAAGAACAAGCAACCTGCACTTGGTAGGACACAGCCGCAGCCCAGGCCCCCGCATGACTCCATGCAACCCGTACGACCTGGGAAGTTGTTGCCTTCTTTCAACTCCTCGATCAGGGTGGATGCGTCTACGCCCTCGCATTTGGTATTGATACATGATCCCATCAGCGGGCACCTCTTGCTACTGATCTGCCTGAGCTCTGTAGCTCGTGTAAAATATTTTGTGCTGTGCTCACATCTCAGATAAAGCCCTTTCCAGCGAAGCTTTACGTTTGCTATCAAGGTGGAGTTCTTCGTGAGACGTAGGCAAGCCTCACGGTGATATGTGTTAATTTTCATAAGCTCATTTAGAGCCACTCTGCAAGTCTCATGCGTGCCATTATGGAAACATGTTGTCTGGTGATGTTCGAGAACATTCACATGCTGACACGTGTGTACCTGACCCACTGTTACTGCTATTATTATCGCTAAGGCCGCAAGTATCCTCTCCCTTCGAGACCTAGCGCGATTGTTTCGGATGCAGTATGCTAAAAACCGAATGAAAAGGTATGCGATGTGCCTCAGTGTTCGAAGGATTTTACGCACGAGCCTGACTGTCATAGATAGGATAAGACGGAAAGGTTTTCCGATCGTAATCGGGACATACAGCAACACATAACAGAGAGCAACTGAGCTGTACAGCATTACTGCCACGATTGTTATGGCTGCTACCGGTCGGCATTCTGGGTTGAATAAGGTGGCCGCACACCACCAGCAGTCAAGCTGTTCGCAGAAGTTTTGCCTGGCACATGTGGTCTCCATTACGGCTAGTTGCTCGCCGACTTCCCATTTTAATGTTACCACATAGTCATGTAGGATTATGTGCGCAGGAAATTTCACTAGGAAAGGATTTGTATGGGTCTTATGAAGTGTGCACAACGTTTCTGCACATACTTGTATTGTTTGGTTCTCCGGAATGTGAATGAGTGCGCCTGATGGTGCGCATGTTAGTCGCACATTCGTTGCTGTGGTGGTACATGTTGGTATAAGTAGACTCAGAAGCATGATGTGAAATAGGAACCACTTCGACGAGTATGAACGGGGCTTCCGAACTACGTTAGAGTCCGTTTTTCTCTCCACAGTATTGACCGTCTTGCGAGGCCGCAAGTTATATCGTGGTTCTACGCTATCTGGTGCGTTTTGCGGGCCGCTTTCTGTGCTTTCATTGTCATCCCTGGTGGCTGAATGAGAACCTTCGCTGTCCTCCAAATCAGAGCCGATTTCAAGAGGTATTAGTAGGTTGACTGGCCGCCGAATTTTGCGATGGGTCCCTGTCACCAGTTCTACTTCGCGTATGGCAGCGTCGGTGCCGCTCCTGGTACCCGTGATCCGAGCCATACGCCAACTGTTCCGTGGTAGTACTGGGTCGCAAAGTAGAACCACATCTCCTACTGCCGGGATTCTTTGAGCGTGTCTTTGACTAGTTAATGTCTTTTTGTGTTTTTCTCGAAGACTCGTTAGATATTGCTCTTGCCAGATTTTCCAAAACATGTCCGTGGTTTCGCATGAGGACTTTAGAGCATCTAACACTTCTATCCGTGTTCGTAGCATGCGAAGCTCCTCCGGTGGTAGATAATCTGTGTCTCCGTCAATTTCACGGTCAGTATTTAGGGGAATTGTCAGATTGATGCCTTTCTGAATGAAATCTATGGGTCGGATTGAGGAAAATTCCTCCTGTGTAGCACCCTGGTAAGTCAACGGTCTCGAGTTGAGGCATGCTTCCACCTCTGTCAACACAGTGCGCAGATTGTCTCCCGAACGTTGCGCGGAGCCTCGCAACGATTTATATAGTGCCTGTTTTACGGATTTGATGAGCCTTTCATAAAAACCCCCTTGCCATGGGGCGTAGGGAGTGATGTGTCTCCACTGGATTTCCTTAGTCGCGAAAGCGTCTTGGATTTCTGCTTTGAACTCGCTCCTTCTGGAGTTATCTGACAAGATCGTGGAACTGAGCAAGAATGTGGGTGCGTTGTCGCACGTTATAGAGTCAGGTACCCCTCTTCTTGCTACGAACCGCCTGAGCGCATTGAGAAAGTCTATGGTATTCATACTCTGGACCATTTCCAAGTGTATTAGTCGGGTTGCTGTGCATGTAAAAATGCATCCATAGCACTGTGTGTCCGACTGTGCGTCCGCCGGGAGGTCGAAGAAATCGAGTCCGATGTGTTGAAATGGATGACTTCGAACCACCCTCCTTTCCGGTAAGTCTGTGGAATCGGGGTATCGGTAAGGTAGGCCGTTGAAGCGCCTGCACTTAACGCACCTGTGGATGACCTTTCGAACGGCCTGTCGTATTTTTGGTATCCAGTATTCTTGCCGGATGGTGGAAATGGTATGCTCTGTTCCTTGATGATAGTTTTCGTGGGCTTCTTGTATAATCAAGCGTGCCAGATCTGTGTTAGGAGCTACGAGAATTGGTGATTTAGCTGCGTCACCCAAATCAGAACACCCGAGACGTCCCTTCGAGCGCCAAAGTCCATCAGGGTCCATGAAAAGTCTCAATGAATTTTCCATGGATTTCCGATAAGATTTCGTTACGTGTGTCAGTTGATGATGCCGTATGAGTGATATACGTGCAGCGCGTATATCCGTCGCTTGTAGGCTTTTTGAGGCACCAGAAACGACACGTAACTCGGGAATGCTCCTCCAAATCCTCCTTTGTGACTCTTCCGATAGTCGACCCAAACCCCTCTTTATAAAAATTAAGGCTAGCGCTGTTACGCGTTTTGCTCTTGTTAGTGAGCTAAAGCGTTTTAGGTCTACCCATGAACTTTCGTTGGCTTCAGTCTGAGATGTCATTACGTTCATTGTTGTTTCCTGTATCAGTTCTCCTGACTCGTCTAGGTCGCAGTCATAGAAGGTGGTAGTCCATTTCGAGATCGGATTACGTAAAAATTCCGGCCCCGACCACCAACTGTGTCCCTGCAACTGTTCGCGTGTTAAACCTCGTGTTCCTGCATCTGCCGGATTTTCTTTCGTGTTCACATAAGCGAAGCGTACCGTGACGTCTTCCTGCTTAAATGCGTCAACGATGCGACGGATTTCGGCTAGTCTGTTTGATACGAGAACTCCTGGGTTGGATTTATTTGATGAGCGCGATAACCAACCTAGTGCGATTTGAGAGTCGGAGAATATGAATATATCATTCAGCGTGTAGGGTGTTGACGTGAGGTGCCGTATTATTGCCTGGTATACCGACCACGCTAACCGAGTCGCCATCGTCAATGCGTTCATTTCCAGTTTTGGTATGGTCGTCACCGTTTTAATGGATGGTAGCTTACATTTTGCCATGACCAGCGCTGAATGCTTCTCTGTAAATGCGTATGCGCACGTGGCCATTGCAATATCGCTTGCATCAGAGAATACGGCTAAGTTATATCGGCCATCTTTTCGAAGGAGCCGTCTCGGTATGTCGCACTGGAAATCGCCTGCCTCCCGAACTAGTTTGTTCCATGCATCTTTGAAGTCTTGGGGCAGAACTGTATCCCAGTCTAAGCCGTGCTTCCACAAAGTCTGTTGGAAGTGCTTCGCTGGAGTGAGCAGCGGGACTAGCCACCCTAATGGGTCATATACCGAGGCAAGCTGTCGAGCTACTATCCGCTTAGAGGGATTTTCTACGACTTCCAAATTGCAAGCGATATGAAGCTTGTCTTCGGTCGCGTGCCATCGTATTCCAAGTACCTTCTGCCTGTCAGATTTGGCACAAGCGTCTTCTGCGAGAACGGATTTGAGATCCACTTCATTCGCAAGAAATTCACGTAGGTTCATGTTCATGTCTGCGAAAATCTGGCGTGAGGCAATAACCTTCCTAGTAAGGTCTTCCTGTGTGTTCGCAGATAGTATGAGATTATCTACATATAAGTTCTCGCGTATTTCTTGAGCTAGATTTTGGTCCGTTACACCATTGGCGAGATGATGGTATATCGTCCCAGCTAACAGAAATGGGGACACGTTCAAACCAAAGGTAACACGGGTGAAACGGTATGTGACGATGTTCTCATCTGTGATTGGTCGATTGATGTCCTTTATCCACAGAACCCTCGTAGCGTCCCTATCTAATTCATGGAGGCGCACCTGTAGAAATGCTTTTTCTACGTCCGCAGTTGCCGCATAGGGTAGTAACCGAAATCTGAGCACCATCGCGTAAAGGTCTGGGAGGACTGTGGGTCCCTGATGTAAAATATCGTTCAAGGATGGACAATTCTTATAATGTGATGAGGCGTCAAATACGATCCTCAGTTTTGTTGTCTCCTTGTGCGGCGTGAGAACTGGTTGATGCGGAATGTAATGTACGACTGGACCTTCTCCTGGTTGATTGTTTGGGATCTCCTCAATGATTCCCTTTTCCAACTGTGTTTGGAACGTATTGTCGTAGTCATCGAACAGACTTGGCTTCTTTTGCAACATGTTTACCACTCCCTGTAAACGTCTGAGGGCGATCATTTTGTTATCCGGTAATGGTGGGTGGTCGTCCTTGTAGGGGAAGCGAACGTAGTAGCCATCCTGGCGGCGTTCGATAGTGTTCTTGAAGAACGTTTCCACTTGTGCATTAACCGATGCTTTCTCAGCATTTTTGGTTCCTGTGAACTCACATACCCCCGCTGAATCCATTGTCCAGTACCTGTCCCACCTGGTGATGTCATCTTCTAAGTCTGCATCCGTGTTTATAACCGAGACAACGTATGCGTGAACGTTACTCTCTTTTACAGCTCCTTCCTGCAGGGATTGCTGTTTGCCAGTCAGCAAGTACCCAAGCTTAGAGGGGATGAGCTGTAGGCCCGAGGGCAGTCTCAGTCGTGGAAGTGGAGCTTCTAGCAGCTCCCACAGCTGGTCGCAACCAAGCAATATTTGGGGCTTGGAAGTAGTTTTCTCTTTTGGTTGTGATAACCTTATGTTGTGACGTGACACAAATGCAAGGTCCTCCTGTGTTAACTGGGTTGTTTGCCCTTTACCAGTTAATACCGGGGTCGTATACAGACGCACCCCATGTTTCTTCCCTTCCTGATCCCAAATATCCAATGTTGTGCTCCCGCATGTAGTGGATATGGGCTTTTCCGTGCCGAATGTGTACATCAGAAACTCTTCCTGTTGTGTACAGGTTAATCCCAATTCGTTCGCAAGCGCGAGCGTAATAAAGGATTGATCGGCACCAGTGTCGAAGAGGATTTCCACCTCTTTCCAGATCCCGCGTCCTTCGTCGCGTACCCGTGCTGTTCCCGTTAGTAGTAGTACTCTACCACTGTTTGATCCGGTCACATTGTTTTGGAAGGTCATTTCCTGAAGCGTTTCCCGAATAGCCTCTGACCTGCCTTGCTTCTCTACCAGATTGGGTTCTACTAGCACCGGATGTGCCTTGACCCTGTGACCGGATCTCTGACTTTTTACGGTCTGTTTTTGAGTGTCTGGTGCGGTGTGTGGTGATTTGCCTTGATATGGTGTGGTATGTTTCTTCTCTTCTCTAACCCCTGGTGTGCTTTGAGTGATTCTATCGCCTTGTCTTTTTGGGCACAGGGTATGATGATGTTTCAACCCTTTACAATTCCTACATCCGTCGCTCGAGCAGTCCTTTATCCAATGTCCCTCTTTCCCGCAGTTGAGGCATTTGTTTTGCCTCTGCATTAGCGAACGTCGCGCAGCAATGTTTGTGACTTTCATACAGTCAGATGACTTGTGCTGCAACGAATCGCAAAACATACAGCCTGATGGTCTCTTATCTGGCGCATTTATCTTGGAAGGCGCGCCGCGTATGTTAGTGTTGTAAAGATTTTTCCTGTGACCGAGATTACCGTAAGATGGCTGGTCAACTGCACCCAAAATTTGCTCTTCCATGGTAATGAAGTTATCCAGCGTACACAAAATGTTCTTCATAACCCAATCACTATCCTTTTTGTTCAGAGGGAGATAGATACTCAGAACTTTCCGTTGCAGTTCAGGTGAAAATTTTGCCAAAAGTTTTCGCGTGAGAAACGAGCCATTGAGCGAGACGTCTAGTTCTTCCAATTGTGTCACGACTGGGAGAATCTGCTCCAGAAGATTGCGTTGGGCCGAAATTGTTTGATTTTGCGCTTTTACCGTTTCCAATCGAGACTGCAGCTCGTTTATGAGCGCAGATTGGTTACCGTATTTGTCCCTCAGCAGTTGGACTGCATGGTCATAATTAGCCTCCGATATTGGGAATCTTTTCACTAACTCTCGGGCGCTCCCCCGTAGAGCATTGATTAGATAGTTGAATTTAATCAGTTTGCTAAAAGGCTGACTATGGACGTTAGCCTCATACAGCGTCCAAAAATTTGTGAAGTCCCCTATCTTACCCGTAAAGGTTGGTATGGGGATTGCGGGGAGGTAGGCATTAGGAGCCTGCGTGAGTGTGACCGGAGTATTTTGTATTTCGACCCCCAGCTTCCCTTTTTCCAGTTCAATTACGAGCCGTTGTGCGCGGTCGAGTATCGCGAGCGATGATTCAACGTACTCGTCTGTCTGCTTCGCTTGTTCCTCTGGTAGATTCTCGATGGTGTCTAGCGCGTCCGTGAACTCATTCAAAGCATTGCCAAGAATGCCAGCTGAAGCGTTGAGGTCGATAATCAATGCGTCCGCGCGGGTTGATCGAGATGAGTCATGCGTGGAGCTCCCTTGGAAGGCTTCTGCCTCTTCGAGTACCCTATTGAGATTGTTCGTATAGCGAGTAACCAGGCTCTTTTTAGATCTTAGAAATGTGGGTCCAACCATTTTCTTTTGTTTTTACGTTACCAATGAATGATTACGGTAAAGCGTTTGAGTAGAATAGAATAATAATGTGTAATTGAAAGATGTACTGTGAACAAAAAGAAAAAAAATCTGGCTCTTGCTCGCTGAATGGATGTTGAAATGAAAAGAATCAGAATGAATGCGTGGAGTCAGATGACGAATGCGTGAATCGGTTTTGGAGCAAAATCTTAGGGATTTTGCAAAGTTTCCAAAATGTCAAGAAAAAAAAATAAATAAAAAATTTTTTCGGCAAAATCTTAAGGATTTTGCAAACGGCGAAATGTGTAAAAGGTGTCAGAAAGAATGGCGGACGTCGCGACCTCAGTGATTAGAGATGATGATGATAAGATACTTCAGCGTCCAGCTACAGTGCCAGGAATACAGAATCCAAAAAAATTCTCGTACCTTCTGGCGATCCGTGTCCTCTTGACAGATGCACCATAAAATAACTCGGTGGTTCAGTTTTTTGCCACGCTGTTCCACACCACACAGCAAATACCACGGTTTATTGCCACACCAATCCAATCGACCCTCAAACTTGGGTAATTAAACTAAGAAGCCAAGATTACGAAAGAACACAAAGCGGAACAGACTGCTCAAACAATGAAATAGATAATAGAAACAAGGAAATAGATAAACTGCAATGGATAGATGAAATAAATGGAAAGGATGAAATAAATGGAAAGGTATATAATGAGAAAATAAACGGCAGCTCAGCTGCCTGCGAAGCTCAAGAACAAAGATGTCTTCGAGCTTCTCGCGAGGCGGAGACTGTATGTTTTTAATAGAGAGATAGTACGCCGCCGCGCGAGACGCTCGAAGCTCGCCTACATACCACCATGATACAACAAGCCCATAGCTGAAACTAGGAGTGAGCACATAAATGAGCAAACCTGAAAAGGATAAATCGCGATTAGTCGCGATATTCATCATTAGACTTCATATCGCATATATCTTTATATGTCACAAACTCGTTGGCCACGTGGTCACTACGACTGCCACTAAAATCGAACAGTTGGTAGAGCAAACCTTGGGTAATGGAGGTGCTGTGGCTGCACGGACTCTGCAGAGTACACCGAGCACCCGAATCGTTTCCCGAATATGTCCTTTTGATTCATTAACTTCACGTTCTTTGCAGTGGAGGTCCGCTTGTTATGCATATCCACGTAATGGACTGCATTATTGTGAACTGTGAACTGGCAGCATTATTGTGAACTGTACCATTAGACATTTCGTTTCTCAAGAAATTTGAACTGTTTCTGATTACCAAAAAGTTTACACAACAAAGGTTAGTTGAGTGCATATTTCAAGCGCAGTGACTGCAGGTGACCGGCAAAACGGTGATTTCTGATACCTGGGCAGGGCTAGATTTCACGATGCATGTGGAAGGTGCACGTGCAGCCATTTTGTTAGTTTCACCTTGATAAATGCGATCAGGATTTTCAAAAAAGTTTTTTGCTTCCATTAAAATATAGAATTAAATTAAGAAATCGAATTTCAAGCATTGTCTGTCATGCTATCGCGTATTCTCTGAGTTTGTTACAAGATATAGTGCACGAAAGGTGTAAACACAAGAAAACGCTAGAAATTATTCCAGACTTTTGCAGATTTTTCAGAGTTTCTAGACGAGTCCCAACAAACTACAACACTTAGACAGTTTTAATGCATTACTTACCTCGGAAGCATAATGGCACTACGAAAACTCCTCATTTCTGGTAGGGGTGTACTGTTGAGTGCTCACTTATGCGCTAAACCGCGGTCGTTCTTTCTGATTGCCAAAGAACAAGAATGGAAACAGATGCAACCCGTTTCCACTAATAAAAACGGGGCTAGGACTTCAAGCAATTCCCATGCATCTTATGTTTGTATACGAAGGCATGAAATGTGCTGAGATGTGTGGGCGGCATCACTGCGACCACCTGCTGTCTGGGAAATCATAGGAAGAAATCCAAATGGAACCACTCCCTTGAATTTTTCCCTACGAAATATTTTGTAATTAGTGCGATCGAAATTCCCCTTCGAATTTCTGTGAATCTTTTCCAGCCGTTCACCATCATGAGCAAGTACTTTCTCTTCGATCATAATCAGAATGCGTACTGATTTCTCTGTCCTTTGTCATTTTCCATTACTGTGAATGACAGCAATGAATAGGTTTGTTCCAATACGGCAAAGGCGAAGTGCAAAAGGCATTCGGTCGAACATATCTGACGAGCAGGGCGGCCAAACCACCCGTCCCTCTTTCGAACTTACAGGGGAGATCGAAAGGTGAGCCCGATCGTTAGTACTGGATATGATGACTCTGTGCTTTCTAAGATGCCAAACTCAATCCTTTTTCCATATTTGTCGAAGGCCTATGCAGGCCGATAAAAGTGGGGAACCTGGTCTGAAGCCAGCGTATAAGGATGGAATCGGAAGGAAGTAGTGGTGTAACCAGTCGGGCGTGTGCCGAGAAATCCTAAGAGACGGATGATCGCATTCTGGGTTGAAGGTGGTTGAGCTCGTATTTTTGGAATTTTCTCGAAAATTCCTTCTCGTTGACTAGTTCAAGGGAGACCCCATGAGAGGATTAAGGCAGTGGTAAGGGTGATTTGAGCCGAATATGTAAAGACCACCATATATGAAGTTGAGGTTATGAAGGATTTTTTTATGAAGTTTGTGCATATATGAAGTTCGATGTGCTTAATAGTTCGAAAGTGGAGAAAATACGGAATTCTCTCTCGAGGGTCAATTCAAGTCGAGGGGAGACGAAAAATTTCCACCGACGTCGTTGCTCCTTTCCCTACGTAGGCTTAGGCTAGAGCAGATGAGACAGATGTTTTTCATGTGGGAGGGGATAGAGGAATCTTAGCCCAAGCCTAGAGAGGGAAGGAGCTTCGACGTCGGTGAAAGGTTGCTCCCCCTTCCTCCACTTTGATTACCTCGAATCAATCCAACGGAGCAGTCATTGTTAGGTAATTCCACGGAGCGATTTTCTCAGCGTACAAGCTGTTGATGAGAGAAATATGAGGGGCAGTTCGAGGTAAACTCGGAAGGGACCAACGCAGACCGGAAGCGACCGATAAACTGTGATGATCCAACAAAGTGGGAAAATGTGAGTGCAATGAGGACTGAATGGGATCGTAATAGGGCAGAATTCGGCTCCGTTGGAAACAACTGCCATCATCAAGGATCTCTAGAGGATCGATAATGATCTACTGACCCAATGAAAATTTGCGAGTTTTTCCACATTTTGCGTTAAGCTATATTAACTAAGTATTAACTAGGCGTGTGCCTGCAAGTCATTGTATGGACCATATCGCATTCACATGCCACCATGATTCTAAAAAAAACTAAAATGCGCGGCGCATACCCCAGAAAGGATTGATGGATGCCAAAAGCCCTTCAAAAAACTTATAAAAGCATTATTAAAGGTGGAGTTGAGAGCGCATGAGGGTGGAATCAATAGCCAAGTCGAGTAGGAAGTTGAAAAGCACACTCATATCACCATCATTTGTTATTCTTATTCCGAACTCAAATTTTTCATAGATTTCCAATTTTCTAAAGTGTTTTTGCAAGTTAGTTTGTAAAATTAAAACACAGCATACGGTTGAGAACGATTAGTTTCTGATGCATCATCGGCCGAGCTCCAAATCGGATAACGTGCCTGTTCGTTTTGCATTACACAAAACACGCCAAAAATGTCGAACTGAATGAAGGAACCAGCTGTGATCGGGCTCCTTAAAATTCATCACCCTTTTCTTTTCATCTGCTGACTCATACATACATTACCATAGGTGACTCGACGTTGTGTTCAAGACAGTGGAATTATCCTTTAGGGATACGCTTGAATGTGCAGAGTGACCTCAAAAAAATTTTTCGGAGGTACTCAGGTGTGAAACTTGTGGGATCCCTCCTCCCCAGCGATAGCACCATGAAAAGTGTTCAGGTTGCGCCACGCGTTCAACTTCTGGCCACAATTGTGGCGACGCTGAACGAGTTTTTGGGCTGAACCGAATAAGTCGTTCATCCCTTGTTCATAGCACTAGTCTTTCCATGTTTCTCAGTGTTTACCTAAGTCAAGAACTTTTGTTCCATCACTCACTGGAGGTGCTGCAATCCATTGACTTTGTTCCATTCAGTGTTTTCTTTGTGTGTTCTAATAATTGGCTGCCAGAGGACGTAGGGCTTTATGATGGTTCTGATAGAGAATCCACCAGGAATGGGGACCCCCAGTGACACCAATACGGCCTCCATGTCTCCTTTTCATGACTATGGTATGCAGTCTACCGCGGGACAATGATCAGTAAAAAGTGCCTTTGTGTCCCATCAGGAACGATTTATGGCGGCAACGGCCAGCGCTTCAGGACAATAAGTGGACCAGTACACATCACAACGCTTCCCATCTCTTAGCACTTCTTCTCATCTATCCTAATCCTTTATGTGGGATTGTATCGATTTGGGGGAAGGGGATCGTGCACGACAGGTTTTGGAAAGTTGATGTCAGAAGAGTCAGTGATTATGTAATGGGGAGGGCATTAAGACAGTTGAGTATTGTGAAGCTCAGAGCTTAATCTTTCGGCGTTATATTAGGTTGTCCGAAAAGTAATGAGACAAATGCAGTGGTGAGATTCAACATTAAGTATTTTTGGACGTCGAAGTCGTGAGAGGACAAAATTCTGGAATTTAGTGTTTCAAGTCCAGTACATATATGCCACCAAGGGCATATGGTCCGTACTGTTTTCATCTTTCACAAACGTGCTAAAGATGGATGAGAAAAAAAGCTGTATCGGGCAGCTCTCCTTCTACACTATCGTTCAGGTAAATCCGCGGATGAGGCCCATCGGCTTTTGCTGGAAGAAATGAAGGATCAAGCACCTTCTCGAGCGACGTGCTTCAGATGGTACGGCAAGTTCGACAAAGGAGGGAAATATCTCGAAGACTGTAGTCGTTCAGGACGTCCACTGACGCGAAAGAAGCAGCTCATACTTGCCATCTGTGAGGAACGACCTAACGTTACAGTGCGCGAGCTTGCCACCTCCTCGGGTGCTCCTAAATCCACGGTACACGATGTTCTTCGTGCGTCAGGTAAAGTGGCAAAGTTGCCTCGGGTTCTTCCGCACGCTCTCAACCCTCACGACAAGAAGAAGTGTGTTGAAGTGTGCACTTCTCTGCTCAGCCGTCATCGCACGCTTTCCTGGATCGACTCCATCGTTACCATGGATGAGAAGTATTGTGTCTACGATAACACGGTGCGCCGAAAACATTGGGTCGACTTCGATGAATTGCCGAAACCACAGCCGAAACATCCCGATCATGACAAGAAGGAGTTGCTCTCATTCTGGTGGGATATAAAAGGCCCGGTGTTTTGGGAACTGGTTCCAAGTGGTTCTATGGTCGACTCTGAAAGATTCTGTACTTAGCTGGAAAGAGTAGCCGAAATTCTGCGTAGTCGCCGTCGTGGGAGAGGCAAAATCCTACTCCTCATGGATAACGCCAGGCCACACACGTCGAAAAGGACTCAGAGTAAGCTGAGAGAGCTGGAGATCGAACTTGTACCCCATCCACTGTACTCACCAGATCTCGCTCCATCAGGCTTCCACATATTTCGTTCTCTTCAATCCCCTTTTGCTGGAAAAAAATTCACCAATCGGGAGGACGTCGAATTAGCTGTCAACAACTTCTTGAAGTCGAAGCCTCCGGAGTTCTTTGCTAATGGGATCAGATCTCTGCCGCAAAGATGGCAGTATGTGAAGGAACACAATGGCGAATATTATAGTAAATGATATTGATGTGTAATAAAGTTACCGACGAATCACTGCACTACGACATTTGTCTCATTAGTTTTCGGACAACCTAATATTTAAGCGTGATGGCAGGCACCGGAAGTCTAACTTTTGAGCTTTTTTCATTATTTCTTAAAATTTGATGGTCCTATACATCCTATACCATCCTCTAGGGATTGGATAATTGTTATAAATCGACGTAACAAAATGAGACTTCCTTGATTTCAGTGTTCAGAATTGGCAACAATTTTTTCCTTATTTTCTTATCATTTTATAATATTTATTTTTGTTACAATTTTATCATATTTAATATTTATTATTATTGTTATTACCATCTTTATTGTTATTTATGTTATTTGTTTTATATTTTATACTATTTTTGTTATAACATTTGTCGAGGAAATGAATGATCGTTCTGTATCAGCCCTGACAGCACTAATCAGTCTGCAGTGGAACCACCACAGAACATTTTCATGTATGACGAACGCATAGCAGTGCTCATGTTTTTAGCGGAAGTTAACCATTAAACGATTATTTAAAATGTCGAAAATGTCATGTTTAGTTAGCCCATGTTAACTTATTCGAATTATGCAATTATGTATTGCTCCAAATATGTTGGATACTTTTAGAATCGTGAATTTATTTGAATACGCAAAGGCAGTAAGAGAAGTAACTCGGGTATTCAAGAGTGAAAAGACATGCTAACTGTAAGCAAATGTCCAGATTCAAAGAGGACGATAAAAGATGCAGCTGGGGTTCAAAGGCATGCCCTAGGCTCCTCATAAAGGTGTTGTGTTGCTGCGGCGCGCTCGGTGCGGTAGACGAATAGCTGTGGAGGGTGGGGCGATGCTTGATCTTGTTCCACCCGCCCTGTGACAGTAACACACACCTTTTGATGCTACTATGTGCCCACGTCTGAATTTAGGAAGTCATGGGCGCAAAAAGAACGCGATGCGGTAATGAATGCAGCTGTAACTTGTCTTCATCCTCAGCATCTATACACTAATAGGGCGGCCAACGTTGTTGTCCAATTCAACCCAACCCGCGCTGGCGATAATTCATCGGGCCCCCCGAATGGTTTCCAGTTGCTCTGAAGGACTGCAGGCGATGCGATGAAAAGGACGCAAACCCGTTTCGGGTCTCATCTGTCGAGTACCCAACCAAATCGTGACGTGAATTCCTCGAAGAGTAGACGGTACTGCTCCACCGAACCGGTTAAGGAATTTCCTAATGGTGGAAATCAGTAAAGTTCTCTTACTCTCCCATTACTCGTTCAGCACCACTTAATGTGACCTCGCTAGCGAATCTTTGTGCAGCTCTACCTTCCCCACTTCTGTATTGTTTGAGTGAACAACAGTCTATGAGATGGCCATGAATTCCTCCCAAGGGCTCATAGCGATCCAGAGCTGCCAAGGTTGCGTTGCTTTCGTAGTCTACCCATTAAAACCATGTGGACTATAGTACCCACCCGCTAAAAGGAGTTCCCACCCAGAAAAGAACGGCTATATTCGTCCAGTGTCTCGCTAACAATTTTTAGTCATGAACAGCCCAAAGCCAACCCTGGTAGGAGTTTATTTTGGAACTTCTATTTTTCATTTAATACTTATATATTTCTTCTTCTTCTTTATATCTTTACATCACTTTCTTTTTTTTTTGTTTGTATGACAAGTTTTTCCCACATCATCTCAATGCAAGAGATGTTATTTCTGATAAGCTGTACACTTAGGCTATAGGACGATGTACCTTAAAATGATCACCTTTTTCCCTTCCTCTATATCTCTTTTCTTTGAACAGCATTCCGAACAACAGGTTGCCCACAACCCTTTCCTGATCCTGTCCAATAAATTTTTTGAGCCCATAGTCAAGCGATAAGCATGATGACGCCATTACAACTGTGAATGAATGATCAGCGGACGGGGTGCTGGGCATTTTCACTTCCTCTTCGGATCTTTCTGTTGAACTACTTCGATACTTACACGCGTTACATCATTCAAAATCTATGTAAAACTCTGCTCTAATTTGCTAAGATTTTCGAGTTGATGTGAGAAAGAAGACATGCGCGTGACGTAACATCGCAACACATTGTGTTCCGTTGCACCGGTTGCATCTAAAAGCACGGCAGACATGTTTTCTTTAGAAGGATATGACGCATGTGCTACATTTCTAAAGGTATATCGCTTCAACTTTTGTGTATAGGAATGGTTTTACTCACTCCGCACCACCTTCCCCCTTCTGGGCCCATTTAAAATTCTCACCTCTACCCTCTACATGAAAAAATACCACTGCTAGCACATGCTACAATGACAGAGTCATCACAGCGTTTATGTGTGTTTTTGGACGTGAATGGTGCAATGGAACACGGTACACGTCACTACACCAGCCCACCCCTTTTCACACATTTATTGCATTTTCCTGTCCCTCTGTCAAAAGACAGTACGGCGGTTTCGATTTTTCAAAAATGTTTATCGATATTATACGTTTTGCATGCATTTATACATAGTTTTGTGCGATTATATGTCCAAAACTGCCTTCATTCGGGGTCATTTATACCATTCATACCACTAGACCTACAACTGGCGTGCGGTTACGATCTTGTGCAGTCAACTGCAATATATTTTGACTGGTTCAAAGTAAAGTAGTAGCAGCACGAGCATGTGAAAAATGGCTACGAGCTATTCTATCACATTGTTCAAATGTTTAGGAGATGTCGTAACTATATACGTACAGTACTACTATTCACTAAACTATTAGTAACTCTATTCGATTTTCCGAGTGAATCAGGGAGTGACGATGATTCACGGAGTCACTCTACGATGATATCAAAGGGCTAAGGTAGAACGGGCTCGAGTCTGGCCAGTATTAGGGTAATGCTCGTGACAAAAGGTGATTACGCGATGAACATGAAGAAAATAGGGTTTTTGGGGAACTTTATCCATACTTAAAGAAACCGGAAGGGGTCCGGAACAAGAGGAAGATCCAAAGAAATGACCATTTTGTAACGAACACTCAAGGTTAGAAGCGATAATAGGCGAAAAAACCCGGACTCAAAAGCGCAACGCTGCTGTGTGTATTCGCATCCCATCGCATCCAACACACTGACTTTCCGAGTTATCCGCTGTAGGAGACGGGCCGCGGGCCAACGTTAGTTGTAGCACCTGACTCCCAGCGCAATGGAGTGGCCATTCCCACTACATTAGCATTCATGTACGTAATCTAGAAACAATATAAGAAAGAACAAAGTAAAAAGTGAAAGGAAAAAACAAATTCATGATAGAAACATCTCCTTTTGGCACCATGCCAAGGCGTCAAATTGGCGAGTTTGTGCAATGGCGGCCACTTAAACTCGTCCACACTACGTCTATTCTACCGTAGGCCAAAATTACCTCCTTCCGGTGTCTTTAACCTTTCCAGAAGAAACAAGTTGTGTAATGAAAGTAAGGTGTAAGGGACAGAACAAGAAGTTAGGGTTGGAGCTATCTGGAGCACGAACTTGGATACCTCCGCCCTTTGCTTCCTATTGCTCAACTCTGCACCAACAAGCTTGGCCGTTTCGTGCAAAGAAATCTCTGATTAAGGTCGGAAACACGCTCCAACCGAATCTTTTGCAGTGATATCTCCGACTGATCTGATTGATCATCGGCGGCGCTTTTGCCAAACACGCTAATCGGACGATATCTGCTTTCCACGGACATCTTAGAGCGACAAGAAAAAGATGATCGCGTAAGCTGCTGCATTCTAGCCCTACTCAGCGCTTTCTTTCTGCCGCTCGCACCGTGAGTTATAGGGACCGGCTAATGCCATCAGAAGTGTGACACACCGCGTGAAATTAGGTAAAAAGCACTGTATCGTAAGGCTTGCGAATTGTCAGGATTCGAGCTACACGTACTCGTCTCTCCCTACTCGGAATCGTCTTGCCTTGATCTGTGCCGAGCACTTACATGATAATTTATAAAGAGCTTGTACAAAGGTTGCCAGGAACGGGTCCATTTTCAGTGTGCGGGCGTTTTCCTTTCTTCTTTCTTCAGCTGATAGTCATGAAGAGCCTTTCCTTTCACTACTTAGCTCACCCAGTTATGGTAGAATTTCCCCTTAGGCTCAAATCAAATCAAAATACCCTACTCTTGCTTATATGTGGCACAGAGTACTGGATAAAGGGTAAACTAACGAACTGCATGTTCAGTGAAAATTAGTTTTGGTTCAGCACATCACTAGATAACACAAATGAGCTCACTCATGTATTTCCAACGTGAGTGCCTACTGCTTCGAGCCATTAAGAGACCCCTACTGTAACTCATTCGCTTTGATGACGAAGATCATCCAATCGACTGCTCAATGTGTGCGCAAAAACCGGGGACTTCACTTTCCTGAGTGCCCGGCAAAAATAGGGGACTATTGGTATTTTTGGATGATGATCGTTCTCGTCAGCATACACCAGGTAGACTTTTCTTTTCAAGGGTACAGCAGGCTCTAAAAGTCCGCGAATAAATAAAATTATCGCTCACTTCACTATTCAAGACAGTTTTTATCCTTTGTTGAGAGATTTTTGCACCAAAAGTATCTTGTATGCCTTTAGCGCAGTGGGAGTTCCTCAGACTTGAAATTTTAAACCGATTTTTTAAATGGGATTGTTCAAGCTCACTCGTCATCCTTTGAGGTTACGGGACTTAATGAGCATCAACTAAAAACAAGGGATTCCTCGACCATCGCTCACCGAATAAGACCACTTTCTCTGACCTAAAGTACGACTCCGCCGACCTTTTAGGACTCCTTACCCCATGCTTGAAAACGTCTCAAGGTCTACCTTTGCGTCCCGGAATCATTCCCCAAGAGAGAATTACAGTGCTCTTGTTTCTTTGTAATTTTGCTTTATTGTGTTTACATAAGATACGGTCTACACTGACTGAGTGAAATATATTTGTAGCGGGCGACAAAAATCAAATTTGGGTAGACATGCCTTTGACATTCTCTATGAGGTGGATGGACGATCATATGGTCTTTAGAAAGCCTTGCATGCAATCCAACATGCAATAGCTATGCAGCAATATCATTAAAGTATGATCTTTGGCGGAGATTATGGAGTGGTATGTCGAGATGATCAATCATCTCTTCCGTGATGAGCAAATTAGGCGACAGCTTGTCGTCTGAACGAATGACTATGTCGCGTTTTTCCTCAGCAAAAAGGTTTTGTTGGCCACGGCCAAGACGCCTTTCACCCTGCGAACGTCACGTCGTTGAAGTTCCGTAGAAACACATCCGCTCACACGTTTTCTTGTCGTAAAAACGTACTGCTGCAGCAACAGCCTTGGAAAGAAGTTCCTCAAAGGCTCATCTTTCAAAGAGGGAAAGTGGTGTATGGGAGACAGTGGATGTTCTTTGTGGACGTGAAGGAACACACGGTGATAACAAGGAACTGTTCTGGTGTAACATTACTCGTCAACACTGTGTGGTAACTGGCTAGGATGAGTGTTCCTTGTGAACGACTTCGGGATGGGGAAGCGCACTGTGTAAAAACGTAGACAAACAACGTATGTACTCACTACCAGGCTGCCACCAAAACGAGTCAGAGTCGCTCTCGGAAAGCAAACGCCAATTTTCAGTAATTCAACGCTGACTGAATACTGATGTCTTTTTTTCTTCAATTTCTCATTTGACTATGGATTACAGCGCCTCATCCTAGTGAATTATTTGAAAAATACTGATAAAGTATTTCAAAGGCACATCTTGCGGCAAGTAAAATGGTCTTATCCTCCCTCCGTGGCAGAAATTTGTTTGCAACCAGCTTCCTTCTGTTTTCGTGTTTTTTTTTACTTTTAACTTATGCCTGCCTGTGCACTAAGCATTTCATACCTAGCTTCCGCCGTTGTGCTAAGTTTTCTGATTTTTTTATTTAAAATCGCCGACACGGTCTCGAGCGAGGTATCTCATGAGCGCTGGACAATGTTGCTTTCGTTATTCAAGTATGAACCAGTTCCCGATTGGGGAAATATATTTTATTTTGATGCTTCCACCTTTCTCACTCGCATGTTTTGGATTCCTTTGTGATTTCCATATCGGTTAGGGAAGGGCGCTACGGAGGCCTAAAAAGGCAGCGTAGTGATGGATGACGACGAAGTTCTCTAACAGCATGACAAAATGCTACATCATCGCAAGCTAACCCGGTAGTAAGCTTCCTACCGGGCTTATACCGGCAGGTGTTCTTATTTATTTTACCACGAGTCATTGCTTCAATAACCACTATGAGGCCAGAAAAAGTAATTTTTGTCCTCCACTTCCAACCCCACATTAGTCGAACTTCGGCGAATTCCAACCAGGTATTTCCATTCCTGAAGTGACGAGCAGACCTCACCCTATCACTGTTCTCCGTTACAGCCTTCTGCACGACCAGAAACGGTTGCCTGTTTCGAGTGGACAAGATGTGTCACCACAGCTGGGCAAAATCCGAAACTTCATCGCCCTCGTTCACATCCTTGCTGAGGTCCGTTCACTCTGGGTACCTGAGTGGATCATACTAGCTGGTGTTCTTAAAAATTCCATTTTTTCCGGGTTTCCAACGTCCTTCGTTTCCAAGAGCTAGAACGGCCATTACCACTGAAACCCCTCCGGGGCAGGTTTGAGGCATGAAAACTGATACTTCGGATCATAGCAGCTTTGTCCAAGCAGCAAGGACTGTGTGACTTCCATGATCCGAAGGGCCAATCCTTAGGAAGCTTCCCACAAAATGATCTTTGGCGGAGATTATGGAGTGGTATGTCGAGATGATCAATCATCTCTTCCGTGATGAGCAAATTAGGCGACAGCTTGTCGTCTGAACGAATGACTCCCACAAAAGACCTACCACGGAACCTGGCTCTACTGTTTAAGGGAACCTTGATACTGTGGGTGCTCTGAAGCCCGACTGCGCCGCTTGAAGGCTCCATATTTTTATAAAAGTGAAAGTAGTGAGTCTCAGCTTGTTCCTGCTTTTAGAGGAACATTTCGGGAATATCTTGCCCCAATACTTTTATCTCTTTCGTTTCCCTATGTTTTGTATAACAGGCGGATGTGGGCCGTGAGCAAGATTACTTTTTTGGCACCCCCTGTATATGAGCCAATATCTCTGAAGCCGTTGAATAGCAGAGCCAGTGATGATTGCGATCGCAGCGTGAAAACCTCTGATGTGAGTGCTCGAGTGCGGCAAGACGCTATCGAATCCATCTTTTTCACCATTGTAATGTTATTAATGAAGAATGCAACTATGGAAAACCCATCGTTCGATGAGCTTTTCTTTTTCTTCGGCGACACTCATGAGACCTGTTCTCATTCGAGCATTCGCCGTCTTGCACTCCTCATTATACTATCCTCAATTTCAATTTTTTCATTCGCTCTACTTCAAGAGGTCACGCTAGTTATCTATTCATTTTATGCTTACTTTATTTTCTATGAAATACTTCAAAAATATTGTGCATACATGTACGAAGATAAATTGGTTTCCACGAGGCACATTGAAGAAAATTACTTGTTCCAGCCAAACACACATGGAATATTCGAATAAGACAATAAGGCTCTTCCCGAGAATCACTGCAAACTATCGCTCCAGCGACTGCTCAGCGCGAACCCTTGCGTTTTTCTTAGAAATGCTTTTCTCGCATTCTCCTCGAACCTAATGTCCAGAGTTTGGGGAACCTCTATCGAAGTGCTCTTCTTATTGCTGGTAAAGCCATGAGATCATCTCTGAAGATACTTGGAACTGGGATCCCATAGCCGTTGCTAATGGGACGAGTTGTCGGGAAGACGAGTTTTCTGAGACTTTCTATGTCTATCTTCCAGATTATCGTACATTTTCTCCAACAATAATGGAAAAGCTTCTAGCTCCAACTGCAAAATGTATGATTACTTGTGATAACTTAAGCAATATACAGTCTCTCAAAAAAAAAGAGGGCGGGATTGGGGACTGAGAGATCGTAACGCCGTTCCCTCCGTGAAGAGTATTCGCAGGGTTATTTGCAGTGTTTACACCTGATCTTCCTCATACATATTTTCCCTTTTCTTCCATTTTTTGATATTCTGCTAATCCCTTGTGAGAATGAATTTCGTTTTCTCTTCTACTGTTCTCGTATCGAATCCTTCCCAGTTTGGACGGTTCTTAACTTCTGGATTTCGGATATCACAGCATGATAAGATGGGCGTTGTCCTCGAGTTCATCTCCCGGTAGACGTAGGTATGGACGTTGTCCTCGAGTTCATCTGCCGGTAGACGTAGGTATCGAAAAATGGGAGGGTGCACGGCACATTCCAGAAGAAGTGTTTTCAGGGATTTCCATAGGCGTTCAGGATTCTTGCAAGCATGAAAATTATCTGGTGGCTGTTAACCCCCTTTTCTTCTGATTTCCGCAATCCTAAACACTCCTAAGCCAGTTTCTTTGGTAAGCTGTACAACTCAGCTGCGCTCCTTCCAATGTCCTGGAACCGCTAACGATTTTTCCATCCATTTCCATGGGCAGGGCGATTGTCGTCATGGCCACTTCTCTTAGAAATGATAGAAACTCAGTGGCAGTTTACGAGCTGTGCCCGATCACGTGGTTTTTCAGCGAGTTCCTTGGATGACACGGCTTGACTCCAAATCTTCTTTGACCTTCTACGTTGCCCTACTTTATAGCCAAAGCACGGGACTACGACGGTGTAATACTGCCCAGTAAACTGATAAAGAATGATCAAATCAATCTGAAACTTCGGTGGAATGGTGGCAATGAACCATGAATTACGGCGGTCTACGCCAGTACGTCATTCGCATGACTCTTCGGGTGAATGGTAGTCTGAAGGCACTATCTGCCTCATAGCGATGGTCGCTCACCGCTCAAAGTACCCTGAATCTGGTCTCCCGGCTTCATGTTCAGCATCAGTTCCTATAGTCCGCCATGTAACTATTAGGTCGTTCGGAAAGAAAAGCGCGTTGAGTTTGTCCATTTATTTCTCTCCTACTATAGAAGATTTTGTAAAATCGTCTTGTCTGCTAGGAAGAGAATTTTATTGTGCATCTTTCAAAATATTTTTGTCTATGTCTACTTTGTTTTTTTCGAAGAAAAAAATCAAAAAGAATTTTTCAATTTTTTTTTTCAAAATTTTGAAAAAAAAAATTCAAAAGAATGCAAGATTCAATGTGATATACGGTAAATATTTGTCACAGTGCATAGTAATGTTTGCGGATGGACTTGGCTGTATAAAGTGTCGAGCAAACTTCCAGCGTTTC
Source organism: Trichostrongylus colubriformis (assembly GCA_963978905.1). Taxonomy (NCBI): domain Eukaryota; kingdom Metazoa; phylum Nematoda; class Chromadorea; order Rhabditida; family Trichostrongylidae; genus Trichostrongylus; species Trichostrongylus colubriformis. Next base: position 26,760,165 of record OZ022260.1, read on the forward strand.
AAAAACCGTAATGAAAGCTTGGAGGACGAAGAACATGGAAGTCGGCCTCAATTTAGAGAATCTTCTATGGTAGGAGAGAAAAATGGACAAATGCAACGCGCATTTCTTTCCGAACAACCTAATAATATAATAGCACTGTTATTAACCTTGGAGTTTATTTTTTTATCTAATATTATAGTTGTGATATTTTGACGTCGCTCCTTGTCAGATTCCCATCTTGATCTATGTGCAAAAGCAATTAGTCTAGATTAACCCATTCAGGGACGCCCTGGCCCATGCCAGTGGGAGCGGCGCCACTTGTCACTACACCACAAACCACAAATAAGCATAAAAGTAGTGGGAACCCTAAAATAATCAGTCCAACAAGCTCAAACATGCTCTCATTTCAGCACAAAATTTCGGTTTTTGGTAAAGTTTCCAGAACATTTTGGAATACCTTCTTATCTACAGATTGCACTTTTGACTAGATTGCAATGACTGATTGAGTTTTTCATTAAGCTCTTATTTCACTGAGTGGTGAACGACTCGAGCACCTTTCCCTTGCAGTTGAGTTAGTTGAAAGCTGTAACCGTGTTTGAAACTATGCAAAAACTGCAGTAACCTCTAAGTGGGTTATCTTCGAGTGGGATCTTGAAAGATTCCACCTTGAAAGTGAAGAGCGTAAGTAGTTGGAAGTAAACTTCAAGGAAAAAAATTGCTCGGTTTTCGTAACTGCTTGTACCAGTCATTTTGCAGCCCGATGAACCATTCGGTTAACCTTCATCGGCTGGTTAGTAACGATGTGTAAGTAGGGACTCTGGTAAAAACTGCTGCTACTTCAAATCGGTCGTTGTCGTTGACATGACCTTAAGGTGGACATAAGCGGAGGGGGCTCATATTGAAAGACTGGGGTGAGCTTAACCCAATATTGATTGGAACCACGTTGAACTGTGATGTGAGGCGGTCATACGCAACATGTGACGCCTTCCGAACAGATTAAGTCCCTGTAAAGGCACTGGGAAGATGAGGAGAAATTGAGAACTGGGAATACATGTTCTCTGAAAAAAAAAACGCTCCACTGCAGAAGAAGCGATCCGTGGGGAAACTCGCACTGAAAAAGCGCGACTCGGCGTCTTATCGCGATCCCGCTGCAGTGTCAGTCGTGCTTCCCTTCATCCACAATGGAAGTGCCCGCGGGGGCGACACAACGTCGTGAACCTTCGGTTCAGCCTCTCGCCGGTCTGCGTCTACCTCACTTGCTTGTGACGCAGTGGGGGGAGGGGGGAGGGAGGAGGGTTTTCGGGTTCCCATTTCTCGATTTTTTCGCCGTTTTATTTCGTTCTTTCTCTACCGTTACACTGCTGAGCACCTCTACCATCACATTCCATAATCTGCCAAATTCACCCCTTCCACTGTCTTCAGCAGCTAGGGGGTGCCTCCATCGTCAACAGATCTATTTCTAGTCAACCAAATCATTTTCAATGTTGCCTTCAGGTGAGAAAAAGTTTTTAGGGGCTACAGTGCAATGATAGGCATTTCTTATTTCATTTCTCAAAGCGATCCATACTATTTTATAAGCGAACAAGTTGACGACAACAAAGCCGTGACGTCGTTGCGTGCTTCCTGCGAAGTATTTGCGTTGGTTTGTCTGTGACGAACTATCCGATCACACCTGAGAAGAGCAGGTGAACATAGATATCCTATCACCTTGACCTGCTCATACACGATCGCCTACTCTGAACATTACGAAAAGCCATTCGGCGAGCTCATCACCAAATACAGATGTCAGAGGAAAACTTTATTCACTGTTCATTAAGCGCTCGCCATTTCATTAATTACTTGGAAGCCGATGAATCTCCACTTCATCTTTTCTTTAAGTTCGTCAGGCATCTTCTTCCATTCATGGGTCATTCTGAAATAACGAAAATGTTAAAGAAGTAATCAAATGTCTCCAACGTAATCATAGCAAAGAGTCAGCCTACTCATTCTTTATTCTGTCCCTGTTTTTCCTTTTCTCTACCAAGTCCTCCAGCCACTGAAGAACCTAAAGCAAAAGTCTCTGACCCTTACGCCCAATTGATTGTTTACGCACGGAATTCTTTCAGAACCAAACCACAGGTGTCGAAACGAGAAAGAAAATCTCCCAATGCTCTCCTTATGTGAACCTCCCAAGCTCACCATTTCGTAGAAAGCTTTGACGCGCTCATGATTATCATCACCGTCATCTATAGCCATCCACTCCAATGTGCGCATGTATTGTTGCTGCACAATATTATATCCCGTAAGCGCTTTGTCCTGAAAACTGCTCGCATTATGTAACACACTTGAACATTCGTTTTGTCATCACTATTCTTACAAGGTCTGCTCCAGGCGCCTGCAGCTGTGCGAGTGTATATCCAAACACAAGCTTTACTACATCGTCCAGTCGATCTGCAATGCGAATAGGACTAGTTGATCGCATGCTTCTGGGAACATGAGGAGATACGTCCAACGACAGGGCACTGAGGCTTACCAGTTGCGGCTTCTCCTAGTGGCACTAGGAAGCACAGCAAAACCATCAGCATCATCTTGACAATGACCATCCAAGTGATGCACACTTCAGCTGCGCCCCTTTTATACGCTTTCTTATCACTTACACTGCTATCCTCATAACTCTCCTTCATCTTGGTTATGATGAGATACCCGGTCGTGCCGAATGTGTCGGTAGAATGCGCACGCCTTAATTACTCGCTACAATTCGGACGTCTTCACGGGGGTGCGCCATGCATTCAAACTCCTGTCAAAGTGGTAAACGTATATGAGCTCCCCTCGGTTGATATAGTTATGCGTGTTTTGTGTTTGGCGCAGTTAGCGATTCTACGTTTCGAGGTCCCCTCAACGAACAATCTCTTTTGGTGCTGTGGGATGGAGGGGGGGGGGGTGGACTTCACATGGTGACTTTGGGTACTTGTTAGTGGTAGCTTAGTCGGCTATACACTTGTCAATGTTCAAGATTCAACAAGATTAACACGTGCAGGTGTTCAGCAAACTGGGGAATCTCCCCCCCCCCCCCCCGTGCTCATAAGATAGCCTTTTTTCCTGTCTAGTTCGACGATGGCAAAAAAGGAGGATAACGAGAATCAACGCTGGCGCTTGCCACACCCTCTCGCTTTGCGAGCGAAATCAATCAGCACTTTATTTTTCAGGAATGCATTATTGGAAAGGGCAATGAGTTGGCCGTTCTTCAACCTGATATCACTAACTTCAGCGGTCTGCTTTCCGACTAATCACTGCGTCGAAACCTATGTGACAAGATGATACGGCTGCGATATAACTAGTGTTTGACAGATCTTCGGAGCTTGTGGGTGCAAGTGGTGCTCTCGCTTTTATGGTCCGGCAATCACAGTCTCACTGCAATTCCGCAATAGCAGAGTGCGCGGTGTATACTTCCAAGTTTTGATGAACACGTAATGCTTCGTGCTACGTCACCATCATAGGCTGCAGCACCTTCTGATAACGCTATCACTTATTTATTGATCCAGCTGCGGTATTCAGTAGCACGCAGTCCCACTCGTCTCTATAGGCAATGTTGTCGTTGTAAGAAAAAGGTTGGTAGCCTAGCGGGAAATGTTGCGATTCAATTGCATCTAGCCACAACAGGGGCGGGAAGTCTATTTTTGCCTGTACGTATATAGAACACCAGTTGGCGGGGGCACACTACTGCGTGCGATTCATGGCGACGTTGTGCAAAATAGGTTTGATCGGCACGAACACGGTTTTTTATGGAATTGAGCGGAAATTTCCTTGACTCTGCTTTCAGCTGAGCTATTGAATTGGAAAAAAGCAGAGAAGATGGCGTGATAAAAAAGGCATTCCGGTGCTATGATACTTCAGTCGCTGTGCATCGGACTCATTTTGCACGTTGTCAACATGAATCGCGCGCAGTAGTGTCAGCCAACTGGTTCAGATCATATTTGGGAATTCGGATAGTTTAGAGATCGATAAATTGTATTCGATGCATCGATTGGTAACAAATTGTTCACTTGCTAAGCATCTAATTCCTACACATTGATGGCAGATCCGTATCCCGATTATCGATGTTTTTCGTTTTCGTAAACACGCCTCACTATTTGGAATTTTGCATTGTCTAGCGGTCGATACTCAGGGTTGCTGCCAGTACCGCATTATAAAATGATTCCTAGTGAATCGCTTGCTTTGCTATCACAAATGTAGGTTGTATCATGATTATCAATGTAGATCGCAGTATCAAGAGAAATGCACCATTTACTGGAACGCTAGGCAGTTCAGCAGTCGATACATCGGCCAGCGATATCTGAACATAGACAGAATATGTTAACCCAATGACAGTAAGCATCAGACGCGTTTGTGAAGCGGTCGTATATGTAGCAGTAGCAGCAAGCGATGTAAAGGATTTCATCCCATTCAATTCCTAACGGTTCTTATCAGCTGAAGTGAGCCGTTATCAGTTTCACTGAGGCCCGTGTAATCAACAACACCATTGAGCTCCCAGTACCCTACAATACCTGCGAATGTTAACACTTCACTGTTAGCCGCAAAAGCGAACTGGCCTTGGTGACCTTTCCCGTCTCACGCTCCTTATCGAATCTTATCAACTATTATCAGTTTGGATCACCCACCATTGATGTGCCCGTCCCACCCTGCGGAACAGTTATGGGTGTCAGCGCTCCTGGACCAACGCGAAAGGCGAAACGAATTTGACGACATATGCCTTCTCATGCTCCTTATCAAATCTTATCAACCGTTATCAAGCTGGATCACCCACCATTAACGTCCCTGGCCCACCCTCCTAAACACCCATGAGTGTCAGCGCTCTTGGATCAACACGAAAGGCGAAACGAATTTGACGACATTTGCATTCTCATGCTCCTTATCAAATCTTATCAACCTTATCAATGCGGGTCACCCACCATTAATATTCCCGTCCCACTCCTCAAAACACCTTCGAGTGCCGAGACTCTAGAATCAACCCGAAATGCGAAACGGATCCAACGACTCTTGCCTTTTTACGCTCCTTATCGAATCTTATCAACCGTTATCGATGCAAGTCACCCACCACTAATGTCCCTGGCCCACCCTGCTGAAAACCTATGAGTGTCGGCGCTTTTGGGTCAACGCGAAAGACGAAACAGATTTGGCGACATTTGTCTTCCGAGGCTCCTTATCAGCCCTTATCAATTGCTATCACTTTCGGTCCACCACCATTGGTGTCCCCTTGCCACCCCCTACATCACTTGTAAAATTCATGGTCCCAGCTTTGCTGCAACGCGAGATATGAATTTCGTGACAGACAGACACACACACGCACACACACACGGACAGACAGACATACTTAGCGGATTATATATAGTAGGATGAGTTAGCCTTTGAGGACTGTATTATAGTGCATGATCTGGAGGCATTCAGAGTATTGTTTCCTTTACGCTACTGATTTTTGAGATAAAGTTGCACTGCTTGGATGGCACGCGAATGGGCACTCCTGCTGTGTTCCTCACTCTCTTCACCCTTTCTCTCGTTCCAGTACAAAGCATCTTTTTACGTGAATGCTATATTTTGTGTATCTACCGGTGATTACGAATGTATTGCCTTCCTCTATTATGGCCATGATCACGAAGAAGTCTCGAAAGAGTCAGGGGAGGTTCCCACATTGGCAGGAAAAAGCAGTTTGATTGAAATGCTGCGCCATTAGGGACATACCATTATGTAAGTTTTGCTGGTGCAGGATAGGAATCGGCACTTACCACCCGTTCTATCTTGTTTCATTTAAAGTGCCATTGGGGAAAAATTGCAAACACGTTGTCGACTGGAGGATTACTTTTCGGAGGCAATCAAGGATATAAAGACGGGAACAGGCAATATTGCACGTTTTTCCGGCTTTGCTCGATACTGTCCTTAGCTCCAAATATTTGCATACCAAAGACATTTTAACGGCAAAAACCCTTTTCCCATCATTGGAGGAGAGTTTCAAAAAACGGTTTGAGAACGTTCCTCATGTTAAATGTGGTGTCATTTTTGCAACGTTTCAAGGGTGCTGAATGTGATTAGACACCGTACATAGGAAATTCCCATTCTTGCATTTCTGATTCCTACCCTTGCACCCACCACCCGACTCTCATTGACGACATTCCCGTGGAACTGAAATGGCCGAATTCTACTATGTGGCTCAGCATTCTCGCATTTTTCAGTGATGACGGGGGAGGTGTTGATGATCAGATAATATTTTGTTGTCTCGAAAGTATAGAGGCAAAGGGACACGCCCTATATCATTGTTTAATTAATGATTAAAGATGTTGATTCATTCAAGATCCTGTTCAGTAGATTAATATTTTCCTTTATTTAGTCTTTTGCCTACTTCTGCTCTACCTAAAGCCATGTGACATTCGGTGCGTCACGGCGCGCACAAATAAATAAATTGTTGTATTGATCGGAGCCACGCCGATCTACGATGTGTGGCTGTAATACGCAGCGCATGGCTCGTTCATTTGAAAGCGGAAGAATGACGCTGTGCAGCAGGTTATGAATCTGTTGAGCTGCTCCAAGTTCTTCTTCCACCGCAAATGCACTTCACGTCATTTGCTTGCATGTACACTCTTTTTTCGCTTTTCACATTTGATGTTCCTGCTTAGCCAAAATGTCGTATGCACTGTTTTGATATTCACTGTGCGATGACTAATGGCGTAGAGTCGACCAATGCCTGACAACTGATTCACTAATAGGTGCCACCAAATTAATCATCGGCTACCACATACCAATGAAGACTAATAAATAATATCGGGAGTGGCCCACGTGCTCAGAGCACCCACTTCCTTGAGCGGTAAGTGGCAGTAACCGCCTAACACAACAGTATGACTCGGGTTATGAAGGAGGTGGTTTTGGAGGGTTTGGATTCACTTTGTTTGCTTACAGTTTGCCAAACGAGTTCAAAACAGTAGAACCGCTACTTCGAACATCACTCAGACCATCCATGATTAGTTATTGTGTAGACATCTGCTCCTTTGAATGATTCAACGACACTTTTATGGGAAATGGTGGTATGGGAATCATTTTCGCTTTTGTCCTCTCAAATTACTCACTTTTTTCCTCACGAACTACCTTTGGTAGTATTGAGCATTGTGTGTCTAATGAATTTCCTTCTCAGTGCCTATCGAATGTGAGACTCATTCCACCGTGCCGTGTTCATGACTGAGTTTTTCATCGGGTTACAGTGCTTGGGCCTTCAGTTACTGACTGAAGGCCTTTTGTAGCTGGCCCTAACGTCGCAGTGGCAAAGGGCACCGTTTCCACGACCACGGTGCGCTGGTTGAACCTTAATACAGGCCGACAAGGGTCTCACTTTCTCGGACTCTCTATAACTGGTACCGAACTGGTTTTAAGAGTATAAAAAACTCGTGTGAAGATCAGCTGGCCTTGTTCCCATTTAAAAAGCTTTCCATTCTGTTAGATTCTATTACTTTGTGCCAGAAATTGATGTGGTCTGAACATTGCATAACTGCTTTTATGCAGCCGTTTCTGATTTCGTTCTTGTTGAATCACTTCTTTTAGTCTTCATGACTCCTATACAAAACGCAGAATTCTTCGAACGCGCACCGTTTGTTGTGCTTTTTTTGAGACTTCACAAATTCAGATGAAAGTGCGGTTGAGAGAATCAACTTTAGCACTGTTCCTTTCGTTGTTGGCGATTGGACAAGCGTCTCTCAACGCTGGGTACCCCGAGGAGTAGGTTTAGCTCTGTTCTTTTTGTTCGTTATCGCTTTATTGTTTACCGGTTGTGGTAGGAAGCAACGAGATAAGCACTCTTGTGCTCGATCTCTTTTGCTTTCAATGAAATTCTAGCAAGTTTGTGGTTCTTCGAGCGTCTCCAACCACCACGGAACAGCTTGAGATCGTCCGTGAACTGCACGACAACATGCACAAATACGATGTGAGTTCTTACACACACATGTGTTCGGCCTCTTCTAGACTACCAGTATAGGTGTTGGTCCCATATCACGTCATTACCCGGGGGGGGGGAGTGAGAAGGGTCGTCGGTGGCGGTCATTGATAAAAGCCAAGGTTTCATCTCTCTTTCACTTTCGAATGACTTGAAAACGGTAGAAAGCTAACAGCGATGCAGCTAATTCCGCCACACCCTGCTTTTCCTACCTGAAATCGCTGTGTTTTCCTAGGAGGATTGTTTGGACGGCCATATCAGAAGCTATGTTATGGGACAGACCGCGAAATCTTCCTGAAACCGCATGTGTACGCCCACAGCTGGACCATATTTCGGAAAGAGCATCCATATGATCATTACCGGGAATTTGCAAATTACAGCTACGGCCATATGTAACGTTAAGTAAAAGTGAACGTGTTTTCTTAGTCACTATAGAACCGGTTCCATTTGGTGAAAGTTCTCATTACAGTTTTGCGAAGAAGTCCCTTTCAGAGCATTCACGAGAGCGTTTTTTGACGTTGAGAACCAAGAATTGCGGGCTCAGAAGAAGTCTTACAAAGTGTTAGCACAAGATTGTCCTGTGGGGACGACCAGAACTTCCGTTACCGCATTTCACTTAGGCAAATTTAATCGTCTATCGAAGAATTCACTTCTCTATTTTTTCTTAGGAATATTTTACAAATAGTCACATACATTACCACGAGAGATAAGCATCTATTTTGCTTCATTTCGGGCCCTACCCTAATTCAAGTCCTAGCCGCAATACGCAGCTGTTAGCCATGTAGTTGGTGTCCGTAATCCTTATTTTTGACGCCTCTTTGGAAAACGAGCCGCTTTGTGACCGCGCGCTCAGTATTCATTAAATGCTGCCATTGTGTCATGTGAATTGTATTCGAAGTATTGATTTTTAATTTTTGGTAGCGGTTATCTTTTCTGGAAAGCATGGAGTGCGGGCTCGAGTCCCGTCCGCGCCCGAAACTTTTGCCCATAAATCATCAACTTATTATCTTCGAAGTAGTTCAATCGCAGTCATCAAATAAGAACTCTATAAACGGCCCATTCCTATTTTATTGCTATTTTAATTAAATGTCTATTCAAGCTCGACTTTTGGCTCACTCCACACTCAGTCGACCACAAAGCAGACATCATGGTCCGAGAAACGGAACAAGGCTGGTTGGAGGAATTTTTGTCGAATCAGAGCATTCCTCATGTGGTTACAATTCCAGATGTTCAGCAGTGAGTTCTCAGAAGTACCCCTGCTACACGTATTATCTCTCGGTGAAGTACCCACGAATGACTTGAGTTTATGGGCGAAAAGTTGTTGAAATCAAACAATGACCGAGGCTTTTATATTGACGCTTTTGTGTGGTGCATGTCACTTTTCCACTTATGAATTTGAAAGCGAATATAATATTTATCGATCATGCGGGAGCTCGCTGTTACGTTAGAAGGACTCACACTTGAGTGGTTTCTGGAAGGTAGCTTCCCTACGACAACTCTGAGCCTTAGGAAAGATTGAAGAAAGTGAAGATAAAAACTCAGTTTTGTATTTTCGAGTGTTATATCTCTTCACTATTCTGAGTTCAGATCAGCATCAAATCCATAAGAATGCTCAAGCGTTGCTTTTAAGGTTGATCCTGGAACGAGAGCACAAACCACGCTCGGCGTCGTCTGATTTTAACAAGCGCCTGAACGACGAAGGTGGAAACAAGGCCCGGGTGAGTTGGCTTTTTTGGTGCTCAACCGATGCTAAAGATTTTCAATGGAATGACGGCTTTACGTTAAGAACCCACACAATCACATTTCTTGCTTTTTACATTTCTTAGCTGTTCTATCGGAAGTAGAGCCTGTGCAATAATCAGCTTATCCCCGGCAACAGGTTTCATGGAAATGGGGCCAGTTTTTGACTTCTGTTGATTACAACTCTAATGCAATGCACATTTGCACAGATCCTTACTTCGAGAAGGCCTATATGAATGCTCGACGTTGATGATTTTTGAAGCACCTTAGGTCTTCACTAAAAGGAGCTTCTTTGACAGCACATCTAGTTCACGCTGGTCTCTTTTACAATGCTGTGTGGTAATAGGCTGCATGGCGCAATCCACACTCTCGCCCTTCTATGTTTTCCCGCTAACCACAGCGCAGTTTCTGAAAGATTCCCGCCTTTCAGTACGGACTTGGCGAATATCACTCGTATGATCATATACTATCGTGGCTGGAGGACATTCAACGTCTCTATCCTGACAAAGCACGAGTAATAACCATCGGCTTTACTGAAGAAGGGCGTCCCATCAAAGGCATCAAGGTTTGCATCCGATTATAATTTCCTGTCTATGGTTTTCAACGGAAATGAATCTCAGATTGGCACCGGAGTTCATCGTACTGACAAACGAGCATTCTGGATTGACGGTGGAATTCACGCTAGAGAATGGGCTGCTGTTCACACGGTTATCTATGTGATTGACAGAGTAAGTGATCTCTGGCAGAGCATTCATTCAGAACTCCGATCAACCATGTAATGCTGCTCGTTCCCTCACATAGGTGATAGCCATCCCATTTCAGACGCCTTTGGAACACATTTTTGAAATACGAACGATTAGTGTTGTGAAAATCCTGATGAGATTTCAGAAACTATTCTTTGAATTATTTTTATTTTTCGTCATTTTCTACACTTCAGCTTTGATTGGGGTTGATTTGCCGTTCTTTTTTTGGCGGTTTGCCACATTTGATTAACGCAATGATGTTCATGACAGTTTTCTCAGGTTTGAAGGAGTATGTAGCAGGTAGCAGAGCTCTGCAATTCACCCAACAGGAATTCAATGTCTGAAAACTAACGTAAGAGGAAGGTGCCTAAAAACTAACGTAAGAGGAAGATGAAGAGAAATGAAAAATTAATAAAACTGAATGCTTGAAGAATCATGACATGTTACCTACCCACAGTACAGGGGGTGCCAAAAAAAAAGAAGTAATTTTGCCCACAGCTCACCTGCCAATTATACAAAACATAGGGAAACGAAAGAGATGAAGGCACTGGGGCAAAATATCCCCGAAATGTTCCTCTAAAAGCAGGAACAAGCTGTGGCTCCCTACGTCCACCTATAGAAAAATATCGAGCATTCGGCGCAGGCGGGCTTCGGAGTATCTACAGTATTAAGGTCCGCTCAAAACAGTGAAGCCAGGCTCCGTGGTAGGTCTTTTGTGGGGAGCTTCCTGAGGATTGGCCCCCCGGTTCATGGAAGCCACAGAGCCCCTGCTGCTTGAACAAGGCTGCTATGATCCAAAGCATCATTTTCATGCCCAAATCCGCCTCCGGAGGGGTTTCAGTGGTAAGGGCACGTTTCGGCTTTTGGAAACCAGGGGCGCTGGGAACCTGTAAGAACGGAATGTTAAATAACACCACCCACTATGAATCCCCGTAGGTGCCCAGAGTGATCGGACCTCAGCAAGGTTGTGAACGAGGGCGACGAAATTTCGGATTTTGCCCACTTGAGGTGACACATCTTGTTCACTCTTTCCTCGCTCCCATTCCTGGTCGTGCAGAAGGCTGCCACGGAGTATATTGATAGAGTGAGATCTGCTCTTCAATCTGGGGATGAGATCACCTCAACAGAATTTGCTCTAGTTTGACTAAAGTAGGGTGAAAGTGACGGAGACAAAATTACATTTTTTGGCACCCCCTTTATATTGGAATAGTGCGAAAACTTGACCTCTAAGCTGAAGTCTCACGACTAATGATGTAATGTACATACTATACAATTAAATTTCAGTTGATCGCAGACTACGACACAGATCCTTTGGTGCATCGAGCAGTCGATCAACTCAACTTTTACCTTTTCCCAGTGCTCAATCCTGACGGATATGAGTATACCCGTAGCGGAGTTTCGCCAATGGTAAGCTATACGTCAATCTTTCCTTTCCCTTTTTCCTTGGCCCATAGAACAGCTGTTGTTAATTCAAATCAATTTTTGATTTCTCCTGACTACTTTCAACGAGTTATATCCAGTTGTCATTTATATATTCATTTTGGCCAGTCAGCACTTTAACATTACAGATTCGCCTGTGGCGAAAAAATCGCTCTTCGATGATCTGCAAAAAGGATCAGTGGTTCCGCGAACGATGTTGCGGTGGTGTGGATCTTAACCGAAATTTTGACTGGTTTTGGGGAGGTTAGTTTGTCAAACTTTCATCGCCATGGTCAGGCTTCTGAAGGAATCTAGGTTACTCTACAGCCATGACCACTACTACAAAGGCCCCCAGTGACCCATCAAAAACTTAATTGTGTGACCAATAATGCTACTGTCAAATTTATTTATTATTATAGTGTTGTCAATCGTAGCGTTACTCAATATTAGGCCACGTTCATGCGGTTGTACAGCTTTATGCCGACTTTTCGCTTTACGGCGTCCCACTCACGTCGCCATCAACACGGCTTCCAGCGGTCGGTTGGGATTCCACTGACGACGCAAAGAGCTAGTACCATGGAAATCCATTGAACAGTAGCTGTTTACTCATCATTTCTGAAATTAATGACTTTGGTACTCTGAAAGGACAAAATAGTAATATAAAAAGTGAAAGAAACAGTACCATTAAATGATAAGAATGCTGACCAAGAAATATTAGGTTGGACGGGAAGTTCTGGGACACCTTGTGAGAAAAATTCAATTTATTTTAATTTTACTCACATGTAACTTCAGTCACCAAAGTATGCACCATCGTGATCTACAATGTACTGCCAACGCTCAGGAAGATCGTAGATACCCTTCCGGTAGAATTCGGGAGACTTCTGGTCAAAGAAGTTCTGGAGCCCGCTCTTGAGATCGTCGTCATCTTTGAACTGTCGCCCGTCAAGGAAGTGGCTCAACGACCGGAATAGGTGGTAGTCAGTTGGGGACATGTCCGGGGAATATGGTGGGTGGGGAAGCGTCGTCCAGCCGAGGTCCTGGATCCTTTGACACGCCAACTTTGCCACATGTGGGTGAGCGTTATCGTGGAGGAAGAGGTCTTGGTCCATTTTTCCGGTAAGTTTTGGCGCTCCGGTGTCCAATTGCCTGCAGTAGAGATCGGCAGTGGCTGTCGTGTTGGATGGTAACAGTTTCCTATTTTTTTGAAAATTTTCAAAAAAAAAAAGTTTTTTTCTCAATGCAATTTTTTGAATATTTTCCTGTTCCAATTTGAGCCGATCGAGCCATCGGGCTGCCGCCATATGAGAGACAGTACCTGGGTCCATCGACTGGTTAATTTTGTTAGTGGCCTCGCATGCTGAGGAACCGAGGCGGTGTTCGTGAATTTCGCACCTTTCGCGAAATTGCCGTAAATTCACTGCTAGTTGAAGCCGTAGAGAATATGAATGTGCTATTCAGAAGCCCTTTTCAGACGCTTCATATACCCCCCACTACCAAATGCTCCCGAAGCTTTACAGGTTTCTACAGGAAAAAACAAAAAGTGTCCCAGAACTTCCCGTCCAACCTAATAATTAATTCGGGCGTAAAGCTTCAAATGGAGCGTACGCAATGTACGCGATCCACGCGAAGAGATCAGCGGCGCCGCTCGCCGCTGGCGGCAGCGCGAAGACTCGACATAGGGCTACACACCCCGTTCATACTCCGTGGTGCCGGCAGCAGGGCGTGGTTGCGTGTCTCAGCGTCTCCAACCACGCCACCCTGCCTCGTGGCCCGTGAACGCACCCACGCCCTGTCGGCGCTGAATATGAGCGGGGCCTTTACAATGATAGATTACAAGTGAGCTCTCACATAGACGGGTAGTTGTGATGCTATTACCACAGCGTGGCCCTGGACCATTACCCAGTGTGGGTAACCAACTCATCCGACCTGGTGGTGCGACTCTCTACTGCTTACTTGACCAGGATGTTTCTTGCACCACATTTCATTGTGTAGCCAACACGCATTCACTGCTATTCTACCAGCGATCACACGTGACGTGACGTAGCCAGGAAGGGACAGATCAATCAATACCTAGAACTTCACAGTTTGACTTCCATTTCGCACGCTTTCATTGTGAAGGCCTGTGCTTCACCATACGATGATAAAAACAATTAATTGTCTTAAATAATACAAGCATATGGTGCTGGGTAATCTTCAAGCCCCACAGTTCCTCACTAACTATTTAGAACACTCTTACAGAAACTGGATCGAGCTCGGATCGCTGCTCGGAGATCTACCAAGGAAAGGCACCGTTCAGTGAGAATGAGTCCAGGTTCGACTAGTTCCATGAGACCATTGTCCTTTTCAATTCTTTTAAGCTTTGAGGGAAATTTGTAGATGAAGATGTTTTGTTCTCGACTTGTTCAGTAAATAATGAACAAACATAATTCTACTTATGTTCATGGTACACTTTAATAAGTGAAAAGTATTCTGATTCTCTGAGAATAAAATGTTGTAGTGCCTTTTATTAAGGGCTGTACGTGATATAATGTTCTCGCCGGAACTAAGAGGAAAAGTGGACGCGTTCCTCACCTTGCACACTTACTCTCAGGTTTGTTGATGGTCAAGGTATGCCTCTAGATACAATTTACTCATTTCATCGACTTATTTAGATGTGGATCCATCCCTTCAGTCACCAAAGGAAAACTGTACCTGAAGATATCAGTGATATTGTACGCACAGGCAGATCAATTTACTCTTTTTGGAACTTTTCCAAGAACCAAAGCTTTCATTTGTACTTTAGGACCAGGTTGGCAGAAAAGCAGTCGCAGCTTTGGAGAGCGTCTACGGGACAAAATATCGGTTTGGAACTGGAGCTGATATTCTATGTCAGTTGGCTAGTTCTTGAGATAGTCGTACTGAAAGAAAACTGCATAGATTTGAGGAAATTTGCCCTTTAAGTAACCCTCCCTCACCCCTTGTGAAATTCGGGTTGTAGCTTGACTTCAGAGTTTTAAGCGAAATTGCTCCTAAACTAGCAAAAACCTGAAAATTTCGTTGGAACTTAATTGGCAGTGAATCACATAGTCTCAGAGCTTTCTGGTTTCAGACCCATCCTCGGGAGGATCAGATGACTGGGCGAAAGGAAAGGGTGGTGCCAAGTATGTCTACTTGATGGAATTACGACCAAGTGAAGAAGGTAAGTGGAGAGAAAATTCGTCACAATTGAGGAATATTACTAACGTGAAAAGGTTCTGATTTCAGTATGGGACGGATTCATTTTGGATTCCCGGCAATTGATTCCAACTGGACGTGAGACATGGGCCGGTATCAAGGTGGTCATCGAAGCGGTGTTGAAGCTGAATCGAGGTATTTTTGAACAAAATCAACGGCTTCTACCGCCTTGTAGTAGTGACACAGGCAGAATAGACTATTGATTTGTAGACTGGCTATTAGAGATTTGTATTAGGTTGTTAAAATTGGAATTTTCAGTTTTCTAGTGAGTCGTATTTATCTGCAAAATACTTCAGAAATATACTTATACAGTCATGCGCCCTCCAGTAGTCCAACAAATCTACTTCATAAAACCTCAGCCTGTGCTGTAAGTTAGAATCAAAGGAAGGATGAGGTGTAAGTAAAACCTACAACACCTAGAAGATGAGCGCGTTTTCATGACTGGTCAGATACCCCTAACAAAAAAGGCAATTTCCTTTGATTCAGAGGCCTAATAAAGCCACTGTAATGGGTGAGGAGAAAGTGAGAACTAGGAATACATGTTTTCTGAAGAAAAGCTTGAGCACGGCAGAGGTGATGCGTGGCGAAACTCGTACTGAAAAAGCGCGGCTAGGAGTCTCATCACGATCCCGCAGCACAGCGAGTTGTGCTGCCCTTCATCCATCGGGGAGTTGCCGGCGAGGGCAGGATAACGTTAGCAGCCGGCTGATTTAGACCCTCGCCCGCCTGCGACATACACCTCGGCTAGTGACGAAGAGGGGCGCAAAGACAAGAGGGTTTTCGGGTTTCTGTTCCCGAGTTTTCGCCGTTTTATATCGTTATCTCTCTGTTGTCAGCATAAAAATGAGGACAGTATAGCGTCTGCTGAAGCTGGGGTGGGTGAACTTGAGATGGATAGGGGACAGTGGCGGACTCAGCCCTAATTCAAAAGGGAAAGAGACTTCTTAGTTAGTGCGCCACTTGGACGAAGTAAAGGCGAGAAGAAAAATGGCGTTAATTGCGCATGATTTCGTAATCGATAAGCCTATTGCAGTCTTGGCTTGCACATATACACTCAGTGCCGGCTGGGTGTGGCTCCGTTCACAGGCAGTGAGGTGGGCACAGGGAAGGCGCAGAGACACGCAGTCACGCAGTGCCTCCGGCACCGTAGACTATGAACGCGGCCTAAGGCCAAGCGCTAGAGCGCAGATGGGTGGCAGCAGCTGAACCCCTTTGGATGGAGCAAAGCCGATTGAACTCCGCCTTTGCCACTCCACCTCACTGCCTTAAACGCAACCATCCCTGTTGGCGCTGATTAACGCTGCCCTATAGTTGTACGCGCCGCCCATTTGGGGCACATGACGCACTCCACAACTTGGCAACGACGTTTAAACCTAGCGACCTGAATGCATTATCCTTCCCGAACAGCAAATAAAATAATGGAAGAGACACGGAAGTTCAATAACTGTGAAGTCTAAGATTCAGGAGGGAAAGTTACGTAATCCAAACATGAGAACTTCTGGTCAAGTTTCTGAAGAAATCACAATATATATTTGAATAGAATTTCCAAGTTTCAATTTTAGCAACCTGGTAATTAGTGCTTTTAATAGATCGTTGTAGATCGCTTTTAGACTTGCCTAGTAGTTCCACTGCGGCCACACCACAACTTAATCCTGTAGAATCGTGGTCGCCAGTAGTGGAAGCAAGCACGACAAGCAGTACTAGCTACACAGACACGACCACGATGGCCTGGACCACCACGATGAGCACGACATTCAGCACCACAACGATGGACGCCATCACAGGAGCTATCAGCTGGGGTATTGACACAGTACAGTCCGCACCGCTTCCTCACGACACTACGCCTTTCGAACCTCTTTCACCACCAACCCCGTCCTACTCCTCCTCCACTATAACTCCCCTGTTCACCATGTTCACAGATGCACCTCTCAGTTTTGCAAGCGACTTTCATGCGCCACCAGCTCTCCCAACACCTTCTAATGACGTGGAGAGGTGGATGTTTGTTGAGTCACTGCTGTATACTCTAGCTCGTACTGGTACTATCCGAACTACTCCAACCACCACAACCTCCACAACAACTACCACCACTACTCAACCTCCAACAACTACCCAAACGACCACGACTCCATTCTTCAGACGTCGACAGTTCCGACCAGCAGTAAGGCCGGTACGTGAAATCCAGATCGGATGAAATAGAAGGCAACTGTCAATTCCACATAGGATTTTTCCGCCTTTTTTGATCTCGTACATGCCTCAGCAAAGGCTTTTTTAGCGTGTATTCGTGTCACCAGAAGCTCGCGCTGCTGCTATAGAACGATTCCGTGAACAACAGGCCCGTCTGGAAGCGATGCGACAACGGTTACGCGCTGAGACTGGTCGCACCAGACAGAGTGAGTTCACCAAAAATAGGCAAATTACCATTTTCCACTGGCTCAAACAGACATGTTCAGGGTCGCGGCCTTGCTAAACTTTGTTCAGTTCCTGATTTTATTCCCAATTATTTCTAGGAGGAGAAGTACGCTCATCGAATCGACGCTTTTCTTCAAGTATAACGTCAACGGAACGAACAATAGTGTCGAATGATACCGGCGGTAATCCTGTAAGTTCTACCTTTGGTTTTTATCGGCTTTCGGTCGACTATTTAGCGCTCACAAATGTCAGCGATCACAACCTTTAACGTTCAAGAAAATTTCCTACGCGCGATTCTGTGTATTTCTAAGCACTGAGCCTGGATAGAGGCGGGATTTGTTGGTCCTGTTTTCATATAATGCCTTTACCCACCCGGGTAACTTCTTCCATTTTCCTCTTTAACTTACGTGATTTCTTCTCAGCAATGGAAAGACGTTCCATAGTTCTCATATGCGTTCGAGCCTGTAGGACGCGGGGCGAGCTGCGCATGTCGCGCACCAGGTGTATGCATATGCCAGGACACTCAAACTATTATGAATCACAGCTTCTGATGCGAAATACTTCACCGCGCGCAATATTAGCCTGTCCGCGTCCGTTGTGCATCGGCCCAACCCTAAAGACATGGTCACTGTGTGTTCCAGCGATCAAGACCCAATCCGAGTGTCCTGGCCTATCCCATCGCGGGCTCAGTAGTTGACGATATACTCGACGTCCCCCTTGAGTGACTATTTCGTATGTGAAGTGTTAGGCCACGACGTGGCATTGCGTAAATTTCAAAATGCAGCGTTTGGCACACTTGAACGCTACATCTTTGGGTGACCCGTCGTTCACCACGATTCCCATGCAAATGTGCCGTAGGCCGCATGCAACCTCGAGCTGCTAATGACCCGTACGGTTCCGATCTATGGGAACAGATGTCTGGGTGTGCTAGCTTCGAAGGATTATGGTTACTGGTTATCGATGTGTGAGTATGTCGGAGCTTCATGGCCGAACCCCGATGTTAGTACCTACGTAGCGCGCGGTCAAGAGAAAACGCGCTCGGGTCAATTGAAATGAGGGAGACGCCGAATTTTCACCGACGTCGAAGCTCTTTTCTCTCCTAGGATGAGGCTCAAGCAGATGAGACAGATGCTTTGGTAGATGCTTTTCCATGTAGGAGGAGGGGATAAGAGTTTTAGCCTAAGCCCATGGAGGGAAGAAGCTCGGCTCCCCCTCCCCCCCCCCCCACTTTAACTGACCCCCTTTCGATTGGCAGTAGATCACGGAATTTGCCCTTTTCAGTTACGAGTCTGTGCGGACCGATCACCGTGGTGTTCAGCATGGTTGCAACGGAATGCACGGGTGTGCGTGATTTCATCCATATTCATGCGTCGAGATTGTGCCCGATCATGTCGTTTTTGCTAATTTTTGCTATGCTCCTTCCACTGCCCAGGGCTCTGCCGTCCATTGTTGATTCGTGTACATATTATCCAAAAATAGTCGTTTCAAATTCCTCGCCGTTCTCTCGCTTTCATCTCTCACCGTGCGTTTCTCACAGCACGGTTCATTCCGTCTCTAATCATCATTCCGTGTTTCTTTTATAACATTTTTTTCTTCGTTTCATCGTCGTGACTGGTCACATCGATTGACTGGCCGTCTCCCGGGTGATAAATGTTGCTCAGCGTCACGTTTGTCATACTTTTTAACTTGCCTGAAACTATCCATTACTCGCCTTACGTCGAATACGCGAGTTTTCATGGAATAAATGCACGTATGAGAAGTCTGTGTTTGCTGGAAACATGCTTTCTCGAAAGAAAGAGGTACCGTGGAGTGAATCAGGAGCCGCAGGTGTAGATTTTCATATTCATTAAAAATGGTTTTGACCGATCAAAACTAATGCGGGCGAGAACGATGCTCCATGTTGCCTTTTTGATAAGAATATGTACACAGCCATAAGGCCGCTTTCTATGGGCTTGCATCATTTCGAAACTCTCCGCATTCTCTTGGCTCATAGCTCGAGGGTTTTGCGCGAACCGCGTCATAATTCGGCCCTCAAAGACAGCATTAGGGGTAATGGTACTATCGAGGAATCCCTAAAAAAAGTCATTCACATGGAAACTGTAGGTATAATAAGGCTATCTGTGGCGAAATCTCGGTGAAAAAGCGCGCATCCGAGCTGTATAAACGGGGCAACGGATAAGAGCTGCCGCCTTTGGGCGATCGACCCCGCCTCCAAGCGACGTGATACCTGGCTGGCTACGATGAGAGCGGCCAAAAATATGCGGAAGAATCGAAGGTATTGCGGCGCGCTTTCGCAGTTTTAGGTTGAAGCTCACTCCAGAGAATAGATGCTGTTGTATTTCCAAACATGCCTTTGTGTTTATTGGCAACATGCCAATGGAAATCTCTTTCGGACTACCCGCCTCTTGACGGAAAAGTCGTCCGCGCCTAGAACCAACCGTGGGAAGGGGGTTTTATTTCTCAGGTTTCTGGCCATTTCCATCCGTTTCCTCTTCGCTGTCCTGTTACTAGGCATCTCGACTTCCATTTTCACTACTTCTTTTACTCTTTGTCCGACTTTCCCCTAACGCTGCCTTTAAGAAGAGGCAAAAACAGGATGCCACATGAAGAAGCGCACTAGCGCAATTAACGGATACCGTGAGGGCCGTGAATGCCTTTCCTGGGCAGCTCAGACCACATTGCAAGGCTTCCTCGCGTATACCACCTGGTCCGATTTACTTTGTAAGCTCTCACCACATCATTTCCGAGACGTGGATGGCGAACTGCTTGGATAGATTGCTCTGTTGGACAAGAGGATACCAGATCATCGGGGTAGGAGGGGGGGAGGGGGGGGGCAGGGGTGGAAAGGCAGGCTCAGTTCAGTCCGTATAAGCTGAAATTTCTGCAGAGGGACGGTGCTTACCGAGGAAATTATGACAAAAGTGTTACTTTCCAGAAGTATCTTGAACCAATCAAAATTTTCACTTTTTGTAACAACCGTTTTGAAGATTTGGGAAGTTTAAGCGTCTAGATAAGTACCCCTACGTATTGCATGTCACCAAACTGACTTATTGACCTTGTCGCGTCAGGAGTTTTTCACAGTCGCTTGGGAAAAAGTGGGCTATACCAAGGCTCACTGCCAACTGCCTTCCCTTCTTATGATGCAGCAGCAAGTGGTGCTAACTCGCCCACATGCAAGCTTCTGAGAGCTTTTGTAGAATAGATGGGCGCTATCCAGTTATTTGAAAATTTCACCCGTCCATTAAGAGCCGCTATGTTTGCCCTAGTATGGTGCTCACTTGGAGATTCTTGAGGGAACTTTGTTTGATGGAGCAATGGTTGTCATCAACCCGCCCTGCCCTTCCCTCTTCCAGCATATATGAACACTCCCCTAAGATGGAATCGCTTCATAAAATATTTACTTTCAATGGAACCATGTTCTAAAAGATCAGAACAAACTCCTAATGGAAATCCATCAAAGAAGCGAGGTGGCACGAATGGTTTTACCGGTCATCGCAACAGCTACATATATAGTTATCCGACGGCCTCAACTTCCCAACCCTTTTCCTGTTCTCATAGCGCTCGGCCTGCTTAGTCGTCCCCGCAGGCCTTTTCAAACACCTCTTTCCTTGTGAGGAATTCGGCGTCATCAACGAATAAGGCAAGCCCTTCATTCATCTTCTTTCACTATAGCTGGCGATGGTTTTCTAACGACGATTGCAAGCTACAATTAGTTTTAAATGCGCCTGAAAGGTAGCCATTAACTCACTTTATCCTACCGTATTCTTCTAAACGGCGTCCGACGACTGCGACTGGTGGCGTCGATGAATTGCGTTTGAAGACTACAATCAGAAAATACGCACCCTAACCAGCCTCTGTGGTAATTTCTTCTTTTTCTTGTGGGCTTGTTAGGGGACTTCCGAGACCACATCGTAATCCTTTAATAGAGCATTGTTACGTATATGAAAGATATACTGTACCCGGGGATTAGCACTGGATTAACAATAACTCTCGTCTTCGTCTTGGTAACGCGACACTAATCGATGCCAAATTGCGTGCGGAATACGGTGCTCGTGCGCGCCCGCATGGTCCCTAACACGGAGCTGGCTGCTGCTGCTCTTCGGTGGTGAGGTGATTGATGCGATGGTAATGACCTTGGAGTTACTGCTTGTCCTTTTCGATTACGTCATCATGCACTTGCACGACAACCGATGCATCATTGCTGATGTGTGGGTTACACGTCAACGGAAGTCACTGCCTCGCTCCCCCTGAGTCCACCACCTTTGGCTCCTCTTCACAGAAACCCTCGTGGTGGTGGTGGTGGCATATCCCGGACCTTGGTGGTCGTTTCATGCAGGAGCCCACCCAGTCAACCTAGCCATTACGGATTTCACACACCATTGACCGCTACAAACGATCGCGCAGGTGTCCACCCTAGCACATGGATGCTTTGTTATAAACAGACTTCCGTCATGTCTTCCACTTCCTCTGACATCTTCATACGACTCTTTGTCCAAGAGGTTCGAAGGGACCCCGTGATCACCCCACTCACACTCTTAAAACCAGTAAGTACCTTGAAGGAAGAGTTCTCTGTCAAAAATGTAGGCATCCAGTTTCCCACGAGATCACCTGCAACCGCTATTGTAGACGATTTGCTCGAGGGAACAATGACTTAGCCAGGATCTTCCCACCTTGGCTCGAATCTCACCCGCTGAGTCAGGGAGCTTAGTGCTAATTGCATTAAGGTAGTTGTCGTCTGTGCACCTGACATGCCAAGAGAGACACACAGCGGGTGACGGTGGCAAATGATAGGGTTCTCGACGAGGAAACCCACTCTGGACAGAACAGAGTCGACCAACTGCGCCACTGCACATCCTTATGGCATCTTGACCATCTTGATGTTTCGTCTTTTCTCAACATCGTTTTTCCATATTCTAGAATTGATTGGGCCCAGCCATCATCTGAGACACCTAACCAGGTGAAATAGAACTGTCAGAAATCCGACTCCTTGCAGCAAAGCTTGTGCTGAACCCTGTGACCGAATTCTGCTGAAAAAATTCTTGGGGAAAAAAGTACAGGTGACGACTCGTTGCTGAGCTTCCTCTCGCGCGTTAATGAGCTCGAATAGCTTTCGAGCTCTTCAAAAAATGAGCAACTGATCTTTTTGTTGTGGTCGAAAACCGTTGATTGCCAGTGCATGTAGCTGTCGCAAGTTCCCTGTCAGAAGGGTGCCCTTGCAGTGCTACAGTATTGCTGAGAAGTGCCGCAAACTCTCCTCTCCTGTTTTTCTTTGAGAAACCGTAAGTATTTCGTGTCAGTATTGATCCTTTCTCAGGTAATAATCAGTGAAATCTTCACTCTTCACTCAATCTTCAAAGAACTGAAACTGCTTCTGTGCTGCCATAGGCTTGTGGCAGCGAACAATCTGGATTCTCAGTGGGCCGTCTTGTGGAACGAAGACATGAAATTATCAGAATAAACGATCATTGCTTTGCACCAGAAGACATGATTCTAACTACGAAAAAGAAGAATCGCGACTATGAAAGTAGCGTATCGTTTGGAAGGTGATGACAAGGTGTATAGGTGGGTTCGGACTTGCTAGCATACATTGGTAAACTCATCTTGCAACAAAATGTTGGATTCTAAAAGCAGAAATCAATATAAGGTATAGCGCGAACCGTTCTCTAAAACATTGACCTGGCACTACGGGGAAGAGAGAAGCGAAAAAAACGTGGTTGGAGCTCTGCCTAGAGGCTATTCGTGAAACCCGTTCCAGATGTTTAAATTCTGTAATGAGGCGGAAGCCGAAAATTATACGACGAGAGACGACGATTGATCCGTTGGCAATGAGGGAGGCAATGATAATTGGAGCGGCCATGTAAAGCTGCCACTAACACTTACCACATGGGGTTGAGTTGTAGGGTGTGGGTGGCTCTCCTTTCCGAACATAAGGCACATGAGCTGCCCGTCGCTTGCAGCGCCATATCAGGACAATGGTCAAAGGCATAGCGCCTTCAAAATTGCTTATTAAATCCGGAAATTCGGCATTCGAAAAGCCAAAACACTTATTCCAACACTGCGGACCCATCCCCCATTTACGTTGCACCACTACACCAGAAGAACCAATTGAGTTTAGCATGCTCCAGCCGCGTGGATACGGAGTGGATAACGGCGCGTGACACGGCGCCACCCGGTCTGTACAAGTTTCAAGGCACTTTTTTCTGGCGAGGCGCTAAGTTGGCCTCGTTAGTGGTGGTGGTGGTGGTGGGAGAGCGCCAGTTAACAACGTTCCTAATGGTAGGCGGCAGTCCTTTGCTGGGAACATCACACCTGGAATCACGCAATGCCACACCACACAATTGCATACCGTATGTAGCAATTACACTGCAGCACCCTCGAAGATTGCAAATACACAGAAATCGGGCTCTGAAAATCGATTTAATGAAATCAGTCCTTCGGAAAACAAGCCATCCTGCCTTTGACTGGTTCTACTCCAGTTAGCTACTTCAACTACCTGATGCCTTCGGACGCAGCATTGCATGTGGGGTTCTTCGACGCCGATTCGCTCTCGGATTACGGTAGCGCCTGAGCGCGACCGATGGGCGTGGCCGAGATGGTCAGACATGCTCGGTATGAACAGTGCGGATCAGACGTCAGCGACCACGACAGCCATTCCTCCTGCTCCCACGACGATGTTACCTCTTTCGGTAGGTCCTACTGACTAGAAGACGACCGACCAACGGCGGCTCTCAGTTGCCGGGCCTGTCCAGACGTTTTATTGGAATTCGAGGATATGATTATGTAGCAAATAACAGGATTGCGGGCGACGGCCTAATCATACATTCTTTCCTTTCGTCACCCTTTATTATCGCGATAGTATATAAGATGATTCTGTGCGGTTCAGTGGGCTCAAACCGCCGCTTTGTGGGTGAACCACCAACAGACTACTGACTATATTTCACACTTGCATTTATTTTCGCTTTATTTTGACGTCATCAATCACGAAATCCTCCTAGATGTTTCAGAATGATCAGGGTCCACTTGGGAAGTTGATGGAACAATGCAGTCGTCTCAACGCTAACGTGATACTTGATAAGCTTGAGGTAAGTTCTGATGGGCCTTGCCTGCCTTCTCGTTTCTTCTGCTTCGAAAGGGCCTTTCATTTCTGGAATGATTCTAATTACTACACGATTGAAGCCCCATATTTGAACGCTCAGGGAGAAATCCAAATTCCATTTCAGGCAAAACCTGTGGTGGATAAGTCTCCGACGAGTACCGATTCCACGTATCCACAGTATCAACACTATTGGCCAGGAGCTCCATGGTAAGTCTCTCAACCTTCTTCTTTCCCTACTTTTTTCCAGAACTTTGCGAATTTTAGGTGGGATCAAACTGGTACATGGTCATTACCGTACACCTCAGTGGACGCCTACTCTCCATATTTGTCTTCCCAATTGGGATTGATGTCTTCTTTACCACCTTCCACATCATCACTGAATCAACGGCTAACTATTGGCAAGCAACCAACGACATCAACTGGAGGTGGAAAGTTTCCAAGAGGCAACTGTGAATGTCCGAATTGTCAGGAAGCTGAACGAATAGGTAAGGCTAAGGTATTACTTGAATTTTCCAATGAATGACGCCATAGCAGAGCGCCAGTTCCGCAGCTGCGGAGTCATGCTTGGTGCCAGAAATCTTTTCATAAAAAAGGTTGAAATAGTGTAATAAAAGTCTCGGAAAACTTCAAATTAGTATATTTCGATAATGATCGGATATTCAGAACATAGTTCCGGAATCTTAGATAGAAGAAAAATGCTCAAACAGTATTTGCAACTGGTTCAATTCCGTTTTCACGCCGATTTGGGTCTTGCTCGAACCACTTAGACTGTACCTACTGTTATTCCACGAGTTGTAGTGATTTCATGGGCGAACGCGCATCACCGAGGCGAGATGATCGTATCGGTCACCGCGTTACACAACCGCAATGCCTCTTCCTGGCAGTATATCTTGCTCGGTAATGATTTCCAAGGTCTCGTTACGCAAATCATAGGCACCTTGGCACACGAGCATCTCCCTTTTTTGAATCTAAGGTTGGAAAACAGCCCAGCGTGAGGCCCTACAGCTCTCTGAGCTCTGACAATATTTTGCAAAAGGGAAAGGTTTAGGTAATGTTCTTATTGTTTATAAATTCCAGAAGATATCTTTCTACACATTTTTATTTGAAGTTTTCAGTGTTGTGGCATACAGTAGCGCTCAAAAGTCTTCGGCCAAAACTTTTTTGTTATAACTTTTCTCTACTTGACCAAATTTGACAAAATTTTAATATGTGGTGCCTGAACCTATTGTCAACACTTCCTTCTACTTGAGTGCCGCTTGACACTTTTCATGGTTTGTTACAAGAATTTACTACAAGACCACCCAAAAAAAAGAAAAAGGCTTGGTCAAGAAAAACGGCTTTCCTTACAAAAACAAAACGAGCAAGCCTCAGAGAACATCAATATTTTGTAGAAAGACCACGACTTTTGATAACAGCAGCTTAGCGGGACGTCATAGGGATGGCACCCCAAAAACAAAAAATTGCATTTATATGCAGTGTCTCCAAGTGCAACATACTAAAATTTCTCTCAGATCGGTCCAGTCGCAAAAACGTTACAAGTGGAAAACCCAAGTAAAAAACCATGCGGCCGAAGACTTTTGAGCGCTACTGTAGTTTATTGATACCTAGTGAGATGGCCAAATGTTGCTTCACATTAAATACTTTTTATGGAAACGCCTATTCTGTACTGCTTTAATGTCTTCTGACTTCTGAGATAGCATTCCTTACAAACTTTGTTAGCTCCTAAAAACGAATCTCATCTCAGAATGTACCCTATCCCTGTTTTCAAACTGGCTACAGTAACCTTTATCCCTTATGGTCTACTGTGGGCAATTATGGAATTCGCGTCTGTCCATACTCTGTCTGTTCAGTGACCGTAATTGCCTACACAACGTAATACCTCAGGTTGTGTAATCGGCAGTTCTTTTGAAAATTTGTTATGCTTGAATATGTTGACTATGTGTGTTAAAATGGTGAAGTTCCGTGAAATCGCCACCTAGTTTTCCAGAATTGGAAATTGTTGTACAGCGCTTCCGAGGTTTTGTAGACGTTTCGAAAGAAGGAACCTCATCCAGACCTATGAATTGTTTTCAAAGTTGGCCATGAAATTCGGGGCTCTTTGATTTCCCGAGTGGAGTAGGAAGCAAGGGGTTAAGAAGTTGAGGTGTCAACACATAGTGCGATAATTTTTCTTGGTTTATAGCTTCGTACCTCCTTTCTGAGACAGAGCATAGGGATTTTATTTGTAGAGAAGCTTTCTGACAATTACAGATCCCGAAAGAAGATGCCAGTCCTCAAATTATCAGCTTCAGTTCTATATATACCCAGGCTATTTCAAGCGGTAAGTTGTGCGAAGATGGAAGGCCAAAAATGACAACAGAACGTGGAATGCTCCTCATGTCACATTTGTGACGATCCACGTTAGCTTTCAAACTCCCATAATAAGAATAAAGTCAATAATTATTACAACTGTAGTTATAATAGTAGTACGGCAGCTGGACTATCCTTAATTCCTTTTCTCACACTCTCTATTCTCTTTTTTGAAACCAAATAACACGAATAAACCTTAAAGGAATCGTCCACGGAAAATGAGTTTTTGTGTTACCCATGTATTTATGTTGTATTTGCCTAATGTTGGCCTCATGCAAAATTTCACGCGAAAAAATGTGAATCTGGCTGAGATACAGCACCACAAAGTGCGGTCCCAGTGGGCGGGGCCTCCGTGTAAAAGCCTCGTACTGCGTCCGCCGTGGTCGGAGACGCATTGTAGGAACAGAGGGTTACGTAAGCAGTCCCACTCTCCGTTCCCAACGGCGGCGGAAGACGGGACGAGGCTTTTACACGGAGGCCCCGCCCACTGGGACCGCACTTTGTGGTGCTGTATCTCAGCCAGATTCACATTTTTTCGCGAGAAATTTTGCATGAGGCCAACATTAGGCAAATACAACATAAACATATGGGTAACACAAAAACTCATTTTCCGTGGACGATTCCTTTAAGGGCGATAAGTAGCCGGGATTTGCCCCTACTTCAGAGCCTCTCAGATCAAGCGACACAAGGAATTTCTGCACAGGGTGTAGGATTCCTGCAGAGCAATTCCTTTGGGCTTTTTGCTATAATCAAATATAGGCTGGTATGCGACGATTTACTATACAAAAGCTCTTGAAATAAAATATTTCACGGTATGCCTTGAAGCGCTTGGAAATTATAGTCCAGCGCCCACAGAACGAAGATGCACTTTTCCATTCCTTGAAATCGAGACCGACTCCCTGGCGAGATAGCAATTCAGAAAGTCTTGAGTTGCTCAGACAAAAGCAATTGCATAATGTCGTTTTATGAATCTGTCAGCTGACTTCAATCTATGCTTTGACTCGCCATATAGTCATACATGGACTTGGATCGAATTTTGCTGCAAGCTTTAACGACTCCAATCGTTTTGAGTCACCTGTATCGTGTCTAGGAGACGCTACCCTAGATTTAATGACAGACCTGCACAAAGCCCATTCTCTCCAAGGAAAACTTATCTGTTCAACGAATTGCTGGGAAAAAAATAGTGGACTAAAATCATCTGATGTGTTTAATTAGACTTAACCTAAAAGCTTTTCAAATGGAACAGCGTTGTGCGGGAATAGGCGGGTCGAGAGCTGTAGAAAAACGCTCCAAACGCTTCTTTGAAAGGCGGTCATTGGTGTCGGTGGTGTTAATCCGTGACGTTCAGTCGGAACGCTTTTCGCTAGCGGCTATCTCACCCGATCAGTAGCCGTTCAGCGATCCTATCTGTTTCGCGGCGTGCTATAATGTGTTACTGTCTCATGCATATCTCACAGCTCAAGATAGGCACATCGATAATGGGCAGGCCTACAAAAACCCACCATGTCTCATCTCCAATTCCAGAGCTATTTTCAGGAATCAATAATGTGCCGGTGAAAAAACGTGGTATTCACAACTGTCATATAGCCGGTTGTGGGAAAGTCTACAATAAGAGCAGTCATCTGAAGGCACATCTGCGTTGGCATTCAGGAGAACGACCTCCGGTGAGTTTCAGCGACACTTCGAATTGGCATATTTTGTTTTTTCAAGCAATTAAACATTGTTGTTGGAGGCGAGCCAGCCCGGTGTGTACTGACGCAACCACAAGACCGTAATTAACCAACTACAGTAATCCAGCTATTAGGTAGTGAATCATCGCTAACGAGGAGCGGATCGTTTTTCAGAACGGTTCTCGGAATGCTCAGAAACGTTGAGGAAGAGGAAAGCAATAGAAAAGAACAGGGACTTCTAAGTGTAATTGGGGAACTTCAATTCATGGCATGAAGAAGACAAATTAGAAAGAGCAGACTATTTTGGGCATACGCTACCCATCTCGATTTATACCCCGATTGTGTCAGTTTTCTGGGCGACCCATACCCGGCAAAAAGCCACTTCAGCCTTTACCAGTCCTTGTTCCCGTTCCATAAGAATGTAAAATTATTTTGGAATAAAATTCAGCCGGAAGCTGTGAAATAAGATTGACAGCCTGCTTCTTTCGGTCGTCTGAGCGAGTTTTTTTTTTCAGAAAAGGCGGTCCGGTGAAGTCACCACCACTACACAACAATGAGTGAATATGGCCAGAGAGACCT
Source organism: Trichostrongylus colubriformis (assembly GCA_963978905.1). Taxonomy (NCBI): domain Eukaryota; kingdom Metazoa; phylum Nematoda; class Chromadorea; order Rhabditida; family Trichostrongylidae; genus Trichostrongylus; species Trichostrongylus colubriformis. The sequence goes on from OZ022260.1 coordinate 26,789,310, forward strand.
CTCAGTCCGATTCCGCACATCGACCTTATCCGATCAGAGATCACATCTAATTCGAAAAAAATCGAAAGAAAAACCTAATTATACGATATTGTGTTTGTGATTGTGCAATTGTGCGTGTGTGTATAAACGATGTCAGACTGCTGCTGTGGTCAGACCATGTGTCCTCGTTGACCCGCTTACAGCGGCTGCTGACGAAGTTGTTCACTTAGCTAACTAATGGGTCGGTAACATCAATCACCACAACCATTTCAGTAATCGATCGATTCACCTTTATCCTCGCCGCCCACCTGGGAACGCGCAACTCATCGCGTAATCGCGAGAAAATTAACACCGTTCCTCCATATTTCGCTTTCTTTTCCAATTAAGGTTCATTAGACGGTAACAGGAAAGAGAGGCTGCACGCAATAAATAATTACAAAAATAATCAATTACGAATGGCTTGTGATTGATCGGGTACAAGGGGAGTTCTTCCTCGTTTGTCATCCTCTCTTCGAACGCCTACAGTCCTTCTGGATAGAACGGGTGTAGTAGCATGTCCTGCACAGCGCTCGGTACGTATCTTCACCACCAATCACTTCGACCTGAAGCGCTTAATAGACTAGAAATTTACAAAGTATATTAATCTGAATCATTTCTGTATCGGCTACGCAACGAAAGGAAGGATCTCCAGCCTGCAGGTACCACTCTCAGGAAATTGTTACCTATACTGACCTGATTACCATTACATAACGAGGATTGGGTAAGTAAGCTCAGTACATGGCCTAGGCTTACCGCTTCCTCATTGGTGCATCTGAACGTGAATGGCGCGTCATCACCACAATCCATGCATACCGCTGACAACTTCTTGATCTCATCACTAAACGAGATCAACTGCGAGACTTCGACGAATGGCTGGAATAGACATAGATCACCATGTCATTTGGGTTGCAGAAAACCTCTATAAAATAGAAAGTTCATATTTTGGTACATACCTTCCTCAGAAAATTTCCGTCGAGTGCGGCGACCAAAACCATTTTTCCCTTGCATGCCAACTGCTCGCAAGTGTACGATAGATCGTCAAACTGAATGATAAGCTATGTTTTCGATTTCTCAGATTCAAACTAGGAGCAGTGGTACTGCTACAGCGTTTAAAGAGACCATATTTGGTCATGGGGTCCAAATTTATTTGAAGAAAGGCCAAAGAATTGGAGTGTTTTCCATAGCTCAATCATTTTCGAACTTTGAATGCGAATTGGGGCTGCATGCGAGGCTTGCTTATGTTCTAACACTGATTTTGCCTTTCTGGACATCATTTCACCCATGTTCGACTTCGGCGCATGGGGAACACGGAACATCTGGATGACATACGATTACTCCCAAAACGACACCATCATTGACTGAATGAGTTACATACGAATTGTCCTTCGTCGATTGCAACCACTTCAGTCTCCAAGGCGAACAGTTCGGCTCTGATTTCCCTCAATGTCCTCGCTATCAGCGTTGCTCCATCAGCTGTTATTCTGAGGACAATGCATTTATTTATGTACATATTCCAATGTCAGAAAATCTTCAAAAGGAAATCCAAAACTCATTACTGTGAAATATTTTCAAATTAACGTTTTGTTTACAGAGGACCAGATGATACTCAGGTGTACACAGTCATATTGAAAGAGATGGGTGTATTCCAAGCGTCGCTTCCGTCGCCACAGCCAAATGGCTTAGGCCACGTTCATACTTTGCGCCGGCAGGGCATGGTTGCATTCAAGGCAGCGAGGCATCTTTGCACCAAGGAGGTGCACAGACGACGCAGGCAACGAGGAAGAGTAGCACAGGAGGAGAGGCAGAAACACGCAGCTACACCCTACAGTCGGCACCGCAAAGTATGAACGCGGCCTTACTGTCTTCATGTGGAACGGCTGATTGGCGCTACGCCGCCTTGGCCTGTTCTAGTTGGATGGTCCTGATGCACCCCTCTGAAGACAGAAGGTGTGGAGAGGATTTATCTCTTCAAGGCTGCAAGGCTTAGAGTCTACTCAGGATAAGTTCAATGTTTTGGGAGGATAATGAGGTTACCTCTTGTGTGTGACGATCAGCTCCGGGTCGTAACGAGTGTCACCGGCATATTTTACGAGAACGCAGTTCTTGCCAGCGATTCTGTACCGATCATGCATACGAATCAATTCAGTACTTAAAATGAAAACATTTCAGGTGAATTCAAACACAAAATTTCCTTCGATCACCCCTGGCTTACGTTTTTCCACTGAACATCGGCCCGACGATGCAGACGACATGTCCTCGTCGAATATCCGAAAATCCGATTGTCATGGTCTAAAAAATTTTGCAGTATGATAAATGAGGCATGGACAAAGCAAAATGAATATTTCGGCTCTATTTGGGCTGTCTTTTCGAAATATTCCTAGCACTTTCTGAGCTGAGCAGAGAATCGCAAATGCTTTTAATAATGTGTGTCAACACAAAGCAAAAGATGACTGCCGTCAGTGAGTTGTACTTACACCAAGCGTTTTGATTAGGAGGTGTGTTTGAATGCCTATTTTCCTAAAATGTTCTTTAACTAACCGATTTAAAGGCACACCACGCGATAATCAAAGTGGTCCTTACCTTTTCAGGGCAGGTAGACCCATGGATAGTTGTAAGATTGCACCCTCTTCGCGGCGCCACGGCTCAACCCCGCCGCGTACGGCCTTGTCGACCTGAGCCGAGTTGAGCTCACCGAGCCGAATCACACCCGGCATCGACGAGAGGGAAACTTGCGATAAGACAAGATAGGGCAGCGATATCAATAGCGAAGGTAGCTTCAACAGGGAAAAACAGGTGATATCGTAGCATTTTGCGCGATATCATCGAGGAAAAGCTCTCCTATAATCTCCAATACTCGTACGAGGACTGAGAGCAGACAGCTTTTTGTGGGGTTTCGATTCATTTTTCTTCACTGGTGCGTAAAGCAGGGCGTCCACTTCCTGTAATACGCGCGACAGCTCTCACAATTTATCGCGAGGTGTGCCTTTAAAGAAACGCTTCTGTGTTACCGAAAGAATCTGCTGCCAACTACATGATCGAGGGGAAAGGAGGAGCTGTTTGAACGGAATACGAGATAGGGAACAGGGTGCATAAAACAAGCCCTAATTTAACATAATGGGTCGAATTGCGTAATCTATGGTGGCTTACTCCGCATATGATAGGTGGTAGAAAATTATTGAAAGCTTCAAAAGTGCCTCAAGAAAAAGACGAAGATTTTCGGGATGTGAAGTGATCTTCACAAAGAAGATATGAACGCATAGCAGATAAGCCAACGGAAACTCGCCACCTCTCAAGTTTCATATCAGCGACGAATTGATAATCACATCGCATACTGGCTAATGACGGGACCGTCCGATTGACTACGCCCAAGACCACAAGAGCCACTCTCTTCAGCGATGGATGGACATCCACCTACAGCCATTCTTGCCTGCACAGTACTCCTGCTCTTCCACACTGTTGTGCTCCACTATTGGCCTGTATATTTTGCCCGAAAACATCATCAGCGGCCCGTTTTTTTTTGTCTCCATTTTTTGTGATGCGTGTTGCACCGTGCCTCTCCACGACTGGTAATATGCTACGGTATTACCACATCGTACGGCAATCTTCATGCAAAACAGCGCTTTCTTTACCGCTACACGCGAGAGAACATCCATCTTTCGTATTGCCAAGTTTTTATGGCAACAGATGAAATGAACAACAATTCAATAATTCAACAAGTTCATCCGGAAAGGGGGCACACCGAACTAAATTGAAAGGAATTTAAAATCCGTACATACTTCAACAGATATGACAAGCATCTCACTGGGATGATATGACACAGACAAATACCGTACTCATGTGAAAATAATACACGTATACGTATGGTGAGCTTATAATGCAGCAGAAAAAAAGCTAACTAATATCGAGCTGAAAAAAAAACTAACTGATATCGAGCCATGACAAAAAATTTAAACAACGTTAAAATTATCAAGCATGAGATCTAAGAAAACACTTCACAAAACTGAGCTTTGCAAAATTTTGCACTTTAAAGAAGTGTTCAGAGTGAGACTACTGACTTTAAACGAACGGCATCCAGCCAACGAACATCCGACTGAGGTTGTCCACACTTGTTGCTTCGGCGAATAAACGGCGTACCTAGAAGTCCACCATCCGTAATCGAAAAGATATGAACTGGCATTTGCCCTATTACTGCGACCTCGGGTTTGTTCATTTTCATACTTTCTAACCAGCCTCACTCCGATGGGTATGCCGAAAAGTAGTATGTCAGTTGTTCCTCTTATTCTAATCAAAAATACTTCAGAAATTTCACAGACTACTCCGATTGCAGCGGATCGCAGCAGAAGTAGCGGCCTCGCTAACTGCAAAACAGTGCACCATCGAAGCAAAATATGCAATATAGCTAACACAACCCAAAATAGGGTATCATTGGGGTGCTCCAGTGAATTTGTCCATCCCAGCACAGCGACTTACCTGATGCTCAACATCCTGAACACCAAATGTGTCATCTGTTCCATTCAGTTTGTCACGAAGCCTCGCTATAGCAGTCTCCGAGACAAACGAGGGTCGCTCGCCTGCATTTGGTTCCACTTCTTCGAAATTGGAGATGGTCTCCCGCAGCAAAACTGACGCTAGCCCGAGAATGACCTAAAACTGACTCCAACTTCCTTTCTACAACATTTGTATAACAGTAACGACCCACATGCTTGCTTTCTCTAAGTAATCGCATTGCACGGACCGCACTCTCCCTCAGTCGTCCATCCGTTCCTTCTATAAGGATTGGATCTAGGAGGTCTCTCGTGAGGCGGAACGGGACCCGCTCAGGAATCGGTAAAGTTCTTTTGCTGTACTCAAGGATCATACCTACAACACAAAATTATCTGTGATGACAGTAATACGAAGTCCCTTCTTTTCATAGCTGACTGTCGCCCCACTGAGTGGTAACGGGCTCAAACGAGTTTTTGGTTAATAGACAATAGAAGAATACATAAAGACTCGGGAATAAATATTGATGCAAAAGCTTAGAAACAAACAAAAACAGCCTACCCAAATCTATATGCACCAGTTTACATGTGTCAGTTTCGAACAACACATTGCTGAGATGGCGATCGCCAAGGCCCACCACATAGGTCACTTAAACAACAAATGAGTCTAGCATGCAAATGCTCTTGCATTTACCTTTGAAATACATGTAAAATCTTTTGAAACAAGCCTTTTTAGTTCATAATCGCATCAACTTTGAAGACACACGAATGCACGTTCTACGGTCACGAGGGATTTTCCACTTGACCATCATTGATGGGAGGATGTTTGTGGCCAAAAGCTTTACGCAGGGGTGGCCCAAACCCCCAACCACCTTCTACGAATGATCGACAAGAGCACGCCTCTAGGTGACTGTGAACTGAGAAATGTGCTTCCAAATCAAAATGGATATGTTTTTGCGAAAAAATGGTCTACTCTTTGCACTGCCGGTCTACCCGCTGCACTGGTGATCATCAAACCTACCTATACTCCATTGAGCAAGGCTGCGCCTATAGTGGTCAATCATATGCGCCCAAGATTGAACCGTACAGTGCTGTCCATAGAAAAAGTGCCTAAAACAAGTATTGAGGATACCAATCGAATATTGTTGAACTAAAACACACAAAAAATCACGCAAATATATTTCAGCAACTCATGACGATTGGAGGTAAAACCGTGAAATTTAATACCTGAAAACCGGTTTGAAGTGAGCGCAAGCTTCTCGGAACATCTTCGACGCTTCGTTCACTTGCGTTTTTGCTGCATCTTTTAACATCGTCCGCACCTGTAGTGCTTTGCTATCGCCAGGCTCTTCCCTCACGTGCAGACCACTTATAAGATCCGTTCCACACAAAAGCTCTTCTTAATAAATATTTAACTTGGGGGATGCTTGCTTAAGTCACCAAATAAAAGCAGCATACTTAGAGATACTGTTCCCTGACAGAACTCTATAATACCACATTTGCTATCCAGAGGGACGACCTAGAATAAAAACACAGTAAAAAGTTTAATTTAGAGACCTACACTGCTACATGAATATTTGAATCGGCTAAATTGTAGTGAGATGGTTTACCTTGTAAGTACGCAGAAATGCTGAAGGTTCTCCACGATTCAAGATTCCATTAACGACAGAGAAAAGCTGCTCTACGAGGCTATCTTGACGAACGTCTTCATTCTCAAATTCAGAGCGTAGTATGTTTTCAAATGGCACTTACCTGAAACAGAGTTAACAAGAAGAAATTCCGACTGCTTACCTTCCATATGATTTTATAAAGCTTCCCATCACTTCCTTTCGTTCGCAAAACTTTTGGAGCCGATAGACCGTCTGCTTGCATACATACCCGTTCCATAGTTCCCCACATGACAATATCTTGTCCAGAATAATCACATGCGATGCCCAGCTGCAAAAGTAAAGCTGGGATTCGAACTTTATCTCACTTAAGCACCTCGAGTACCTTCTGATCAACGATTGGAAGTGGTACCCGTCTGAGAACATCTCCCTGAGAAATAATAGACAGCCCGTCCTTCATTTCGTATTGAACTGCTGAAGTAAAATACAATCAAAACACTTCCTGGAACAATACCAAGCAGAAAGGAACTGAAAATAGAGTAGGACCATTCACTTGCAAATACGGAACAGTTAAAGATTTGACGTTTCCGAAGGCTATCATCTTTTGTGTCTACAGTACAACACTTGTCGACCCAGAGGTTGAATAAAACCTTTTACCAAAATAGCAGCGATGCCGAAAACAGGGTAAACGACAATAAGAAATGTGAAACCATAAGCCGGTACGCACTCATGCCAGCAAATGATTGTGCCTAGCTCGTGAATGAGAAGTGGCCTACAGCGAATCATGAAAAGTAAACACTGGTTGACACAAATCGTTAACAGGCCCAGCTCGCCCACCACTTTCCTGGGGACCTCATAATTACAAGAGAAGTTAGAATATTTCCTCCACTGTAAAGCCTGAAAAATGATCACCTTTGCTCCCCGGTAGTTGCCTCTTTTCGAAAAACCGCGTGTCACTGATCTTGACAGAAACAAATTGTATGTAGGCAACATGAGCTGTGGTCATATCTTCGATAATTTCATGAAGTCGAGACCTTGCAGTCTTGTCGGATATACGGCGTTCAGCCTCTTCCAACAATGTTTCCACGATATATGCGTGATTCTGAGCGTTCGGAATTCAATACGATCAAAGCAAATTGAAGATAGTGAGAGTGCATCTACCTCATTGAATTTGTACATGAGTACAGTGTGTAAAACATGATATGGATAAGCGATAATGAGCTTCACAATCATCTAAAAAGGAAGGTAATGAGCCCCCTTTCAAAACGTAACACCCAAAAAAACATGCATGCAAAATATGAAGAAAGTAATACATTTGAATATTTTGATATGAAACACTTACCGTTCTAATTACAGGAGCAAGTATGCTTTTAGTAAAACAGTGGGACATGAGGTGGCTGACCACATGTATCCACACAGCTGGTACCATTCCGTGAGCAATGTAACCCTCAAAAATTCGCTACTTTTGACCGTAAAGCATCGTAGATCAACTTGGCGGTGATCGAATTCAGCTATCAGAGCATGACTGTTATCGAAATGACGTGGGATAATAAGATGGAGATTTCCTTTCATCCGAATTTTACATCTTCTTTAATCGGAGTTTACAACATTTTATGCTGTTTCCTAGCGATCTCTGAATGTATGGTCCAACGGACAAAGAGAAATCCTGATGGGTTCTACTCACCCTAAAAGCTTTTACGACGTCCTTGTCACGATCGAATCGAAATATCACATCAATAAGTGGAAAAATTAATCTCAAGATGTCGTCGTTTCTCTCCATGGGCTGGCATGGTTGTTTTATGTATGGTTGCGACAGCAATTCTAAAAATTAGCAAGGGCGTTATTTTTGAAATTTAAACCAGAAAAACTATCCCTTAAATGGAAGCAAACGAACTCAGAGCCTCAAGACCAGCGGCCACAGTGTCCACGGCAGCTGCAACCAGTTTCCGTTTGACAGAGTCCACCGCTTCTTTTTCGCACCGTAGTTCGCACTCAATACGTCGGACCGTATGAGATGGAGGACTTGAAAAAAGGTAAGAATAACCGTGCGAAGACCAGGAGAACACAACAGAAGGTCAAGCAAAATACCCCCGCGCGGCCACACTGCGTTGCCTCGTCCACTCACGAATCGCATCTTCTCTCATGCGGAAGGCTCTCGATTCCATGTGTTCTTCGATTCCAGAAAGTTGGCGTGCTGCCAGCTGGTGCAGCAGAGAAAATAGCCGGAGACGAACTTTGCAACTGATGGGATCCTCTTCGATGCCCTCAATCCCCTGGAATAAGAAATGTACATATAAAATGTTGGTGCACAGTGGCAGCTTGCCAGCCGAAGCAGAACACTACCGATTTACAATCACACAAAGTAAAGTGTTTGGTGTGTTGATGGATGCGTTGGTGCACTCGACTGGCAGATAATTACCTGTCGAAGTAGGGTAATTGCTTCATCCAGCATGTTTTTGTGATACGCCAGTAATTCCGCAAGTATACATCGGCTCTCTACCCTGATTTCTATTTCGCTGGAAAAGTTTGGTTTCAACGATTGAAAAATTAGCTGAATACCCTTGATTACAGTTCGAAAAAAAAAACCAAAAAAGTAATCTGAAACTTACTTAGAATCTAAGAGCGTATGTAACAAACTGTCTGCCGTATTAAAATCATTTTTAGCCATAAAAACGCGACATCTCTCAAGTGTTGATGAATTACTAGGATACCTTTCCAAAATTGACAAGCACGCCTTAAACGAGATCCAGTATTCACTTTAGTGGCACTTTTGTTGGGAGATGAACTCACAGCATAAGCCTTCCTTTCGCAAAGTCTTTTCATTAACACAGAGATCACGAAGTTATGTGCTTTTCCGTCTTTTGACGTGTTATTTCTGGAACGACGGAGAAAATAAGTAGCATACAGTACCAGTCGATTAAGTGACATTTCCTGGAACGACAAGGGAATTGAGTTGCCGACGGAATCAAGCAGAATACAACAATTTGCAACGACAGACCATGAGATCCTCTTCACATGCTTCATAACTCGGCCTAAGAACTTTCAGATCACGCAGATTATTAATGATCGAAGGACTGGGGAACCAATCACTTACAGAACCTCCGCATTCAAGATTCCTACAAGAACATCTGAGAAATTAGTATTCCAATCTTCCAAAATAATGCTCAATGTAATAAAAAAAACGTAAAAGAAAAGCTACTAACTCTATATGGCGAAGGACTTCCTTCAATGAGCTCGCACAGTGACCGCCAACATACATAGCTGAGAACAAGGTTTCTTCGTGAGAGCCAAATCTACAATGAATTTGCCCGCTTTAGAGGTCAGTCTCAGACTTTTAATAGCGTAGCTTCATTGAGATGGGATTTTTTCATTACCTCACAGAAGGGTGGTCGACACCTTTGACCAAGTCAAGACAGTCCATGGTCGGTTATCCGATTCTAGTAATTCAAAGGCACATTTCGGGATCAATCAAATGGGTCGACTTACCTCCTTGGAACAGTAGATCCTTGGAAAACTAGTATGGCTGCACCTTTTTCGCATCGCACCGGTGCGCTATCACGGCCCTACATCTGCTCGAACCCACTGAGACACCGCCCATTTTGCTCGGTTGACCGATAAGAGAGCTCAAGTGGGTGGCGTTGCAGTAGGTCGAGCAGATGTAGCGCCGTGATAGCGCACCGGGGCGACGCGAAAAAGTTGAGCCTGACTAGTTACCCCAAAATCTAATGTTTCACAAGGTAAATGGAACCATCAGATTATCACGAAGTCTGCCTTCAAAATAACCAGTACCACACCTACCCAGGGGGTAAAAACATGACTTGTGGCGAAGAATTTCTTCAATACTTGACATTAGGTGCATCTATCAAGACATAGAGCCAGCACGAGTTTGGGTGGCCGATGTGAACCATTTCTCTAAGAAATACGTGTTGAATGTCTAGATCCAAGTAAAAGGATGCCGCACATGCCAAGGCAAACGGTGGACAACAACTATATCATTTTACAGACTACAAAAAAGAAAATCATAGCCATGAAAATGAACCCACTTCTTTGGATAGCTGACTTCCGTCCATTCTTCTCTTCGGAGTGCCAAGCCATACTTCAGCTCCCTGCAGCGTTCAGAGCGATCGACCCCGCTGAATATGTAACTCGACTCGAAATTGATTGAAGAACACCAAGTACTTTACTAAAACTTACCAGTACCAGTGAGCATCCATCAATTCTTGATATGATGCTGCAGAATTCGATATCACATCCAACCATTGGAACCGAGCTTTTGAGAGCATCAAACGTACGTTGTCATCATTCTTGAAATTGAACATAAAGTGGCTGAGAAAGCAAAAGCAGTAGTGAAAGACGAAATTTTCAAATTCGGCTGCACAACCAGCTAGCGGTCAAAGAGCACGCACCTGAATTTTTATCGGCAGCGAACGGAGTGCAGCAGTTGAACCAAGGGCTAGGTAAACGTTTTTAAGAAGTTGGAGAAGCTGTTCATTTTCCAACCTCTTGCCATCTAAAGCTGCCAAACAGCGACGATTTTCTTTTGCCAGCATCCTAAAATATTGAAATGATATATACTATCTACTAATATAGAAGAGAATTCTTCACCTATCGTGAAGCACATTCACCACAGCATATGCATATGTCGGGAGATTTGCCATTAGGCAGCACTTTATTAGAGAGCACATTCCATCAAAATATTCTTCATCTTCTAAATTCACACGAGAGAGGCGGTACAATCCGATGCCGTCAACGCATTCTGCTAAGCAACGTGCCATTCTACAGCGAGCCGACTCCATGGAATCATTAACTTCTGCAATGGCTCCCCTTTACCGTATTCCAAGTAAGAAATGACTTCGCTCCACGAAATAACCTGAATCAACTAGGAGTCGAGCATACTGTAGTAGTATGCTTACGATTGCTTCGCCATCGGAGTTGTCTATGGCTAACACATAGGGTGCAAGGATCTGGCACAATTTATACTGGAAAGTTTCGACTAAAGCTCATAATAAAACCACACTTGGTCATGTTGACTCACCACATTGCTAGCACACCCGTTAATAACATCGAGAATGGCAGAATCCTCCGCATCGCAGTTTATGACTCCCACGATATCAAGAAAGAAGCATGATAACCACCGCGGAGGACCACTTTCGTCGATACCAGCCTGGAAAGGGAAAATCGAGTCCCATGGGCAGGAAAAAAGTGTTCAACAACAAACTGGGATCCTTCTGTCGACTGCAGGACAGAGAATTGCGGACTCATCGAATGTTTCACAAGAAAGAATGGAAAGACAGCTGCTGAAAGTGCCGACAGTGTCCAGTCTGAACGGTAAAAAATGAAGTAACTCTAAAGGAAATAATATTGGGTTGGAGAAAAAGTTCCCGCGGTTTTTTTAACCCCGTTTTTCACATTGTTTCCTTCATCTTTCGGTGAAGCTTATACATGTTTTCGATAGAGCTTTTTTTGCTCTACAAAATGCTACTATCTATTAGGTTGGCAACTAAGTAATTGCGGATTTTTAAATAATGCTTTTTCCCTCCAAACTGCTTTCCAGCAATCTCTTCTGTACATACACATGTAGTATAATTCCACACGCATCTATAGGTGTTATTGTCTTCCATCTCCCGGATAACCCTTTTCGGCAAAATAAACATATAACGGTCAACCTCATTTTTAATAAAAAAATTATGAAAAGATTTTTCTTCGAATGGCGTTAGACGGGGAAAGGAAAAGGCGATAATCCGATGGAGCAAGATCAGGGCTATGAGGTGGATGGGTGAGCAATTTTTATCCAAGCTCGAGAATTTTTTGGCGAGTCATTTTTCCAATAGTGGTAAAAAAATTTTAATTTTTTTTTTCAAAAAATTCTCGAGCTTCGATAAAAATTGCTGCCTTATAGTTCTGATCTTTCTCCATCGGGTTATCACCTTTCCCTTTCCCTGTCTAACGCCATTCAAAGAAAAAAATTGGAATTGAAAATGAGGTGACTTCTGATATTTTTAATTTGCCGAAAAGGGTTATCCGGGAGATGGAAGACAACAATACCTATAGATGCGTGTGGACTTGTACTACATATATATGTACAGAAGAAATTTTGTGGAAAGCAGCTTTAAGGGAAAAAGCAGTATTTAAAAATCCGCAATCACTTAGTTGCCAACCTAATATTTTTCGATTCCTTTGACTACCTAATATTTATGAGCTTTGGAAAGGAAGTAAGCTGAAGGCAAATACTGGTACTCTCGACACCTCATCTTCCCAGTCTACCATCGAGATCGAAATGCATCTGTCTATGTTTTCGATAGAGCTTTTTCAGCTCTGCAGAATGGTACTACTTTCTATTCAAATCGCTCAACTTTATGCGTTTTTAAGACTCACAAATGCGGTACATTGCAAAAGTGTGCATCTTCGTTATCTCCCCTTCCTCGCCTACCGTCGAGACTGGAGAGGATGTGCATACCTGCATTCGATAGAACTTTTTTTGCTCTACAAGATGGTGCCACCCATCTTTTAAATCCTGTCATATTTTAGCATGTAAGGATAAGTTTCCACCTTTTTTTCAACTCGAAATTGCGTAAGAAGAATGAATTTTTTTGGCAAAATGTTTTGTATTATTTGATAGAGCTCTTTTCGCTCTACAAGATGGTGCTTATGGTTTTTGTTCAAATTATTTTTTGCTATTTTTTAGATCATTTTAAAGGAGTGCCAAATCGACGAAATCGAGCATGATCGACACGAAAATGCGCGATTTGGTCGATTTCGCACTCCTTTAGAATGATCTAAAAAATAGCAAAAAATAATTTAAACAAAAACCATATGCGCCATCTTGTAGAGCGAAAAGAGCTCTATCAAATAATACAAAACACTTTGCCAAAAATTCATTTTCATTACGCAATTTCGAGTTGAAAAAAAAGGTGGAAACTTATCCTTACATGCTAAAATATGACAGGATTTAAAAGATGGGTGGCGCCGTCTTGTAGAGCAAAAAAAGCTCTATCGAAAAGTATAAGCTTCACCGAAAGATGAAGGAAACGATGTGAAAAACGGGGTTAAAAAACCGCGGGAACTTTTTCCCCAACCCAATACTACTTGAATTCCACCTGGGACTGCTCAATATCAAGTGGCAGTAATCTTTGACAATAGTGACAGCGTTCTGGAATTCTAACTCAGCATGAGGAACAGATGAAACGGACCAATCCAGTAGTGATAGAATAGGTGCTATAAGTGGGCGCACATGGGGTAAGATATCCCATGCGAAAAGTAAACGAGACACAATTCCTGGAAACAGGCACTGCACAATGCACACGTGACTGGCAAGACATGCTAATGAATAGGTTCAAGGGAATTCACTTACCATTATGTATAGAATTATTTGATAGACGATGAAGGCTGTGCTCAGCTTCAAGCGCAGACCGTAAAGTCTTCCAAAACGAAAGGCAGTGGAATACTCGTACATCCTACATAAAAATATATTGAAAACAACAAGTTCGGACCTATACAGCTAACCTTAAGGTGAGCGGTGCGTAGGAGTTCTTCAACTGCTGCATGGATGAACTCTCTCTCTGAGGTACTGCTTGTCTGATCAGAATCTTCTTGAACGCGTCTCATGAAAGTAAGTTCCACTGATGAAAAGCAGTGGGATGCTTCGATGCGAGTGAAAACTCTTTCAATTAAGTCCGGACGGCTGAAAATAACTACCATAGTGAACAGAATGAACAGAGCTCGAGAAAACAGAACCTCGAACTTTTTGCTATCCACATCTTTATGCATCGTATGTAGCAGCGCATTTGACAAAACAAAGTAAGCAATGATTCCCTCGGCAATAACATCAACATACCTCTTCACAATGGCTCGCACCAATGATGAGACCACGGACGTAAAAGCGAGGACAAAACCTCGCTCCATCTTTTCATTGAGAGACTTTCTAAGAGGGGATCGAGCTATCGACAACAAATTGTGTAGCAATAGCATATGAGTATTACGAGCAATACTTTCGGTTCTCTGGAAAGAAAGAGAATAATTGAAACGCGAAAATGTTAAGGACATATAGATGAAGACCAGTGGGATACAATTGAATTGGAGTCATTATCATTCACACTCATCATCGAAAAAAAGCTTGATCTTACCGCATCCCATAGAGCCCCAAGCGCACTGTGCGGATTCTCCATAAAGAGACTCCAGAAAATACCAGCCGTTACATCATCGGAGCTACAAATATACCGATACCCGATGAAGAAAATTTCCAAGACAGAATCCTTGGGCCATTACCTCTCCATGTTGTCCACTTTGAGAAAAAGAGCAGCTGGAAGGTATTCGAACTTCAAATCGCTCGTGTTTCCGCTCCGAATTCCTTCCACAAGTTGGTCATTTCGAAGGGGCGAAGAAACGCTAAATTGAAAATATAACAGATTGCTACGAATGCCCATTTGATATCAGAGCGAAGTAACGTACCTTATGTAAGGCAGACGTTTTCGGGTAAACTGACTGAGCATAACGGAGTTATAGTGGCAGTCTAACAAATCAGCAAAACCAGGGATCAGATCTTGACACGCCTTAAACAGATTGTATGATAACCATGGAACGATGTATTATCAAAAAACAGAACCTGAAGCTACTACAAGGATGCTGAGTTATGGGCAAAAGCTTCGGTGCCGGACGGGACTCGAACCCGCACTTCATCCTTTCCGGGGATATGTGCTAATCCATTACACTACCGACACCACCTTCACCTTAACTCAGCTTTTTGAATGGTATATTTACCATAGCTTATCAGCACTCACACGTATAACGTGTTGAGCCGGTTGGCCAATATCGGCATCGAACCGTGAAGCTGAAAGCTTTAGTAATGATTTTGATATTTTTAATTTTTATACACGGCTATGGTAAACACGTTATACGTGTGAGTGCTGATAAGCTATGGTAAATATACCATTCAAAAAGCTGAGTTAAGGTGAAGGTGGTGTCGGTAGTGTAATGGATTAGCACATATCCCCGGAAAGGATGAAGTGCGGGTTCGAGTCCCGTCCGGCACCGAAGCTTTTGCCCATAACTCAGCATCCTTGTAGTAACTTTCGCATCGCGAGCTGCGGCGATAAACAGCAGTTATCAAAAATTAAAAATATCAGAACCTGAAGCAACTTTTCGTGCTGAATGACAGCCTCTAACAACTTGGGATGCAACTGAAATTTTGTGGGGTCACAGAGTATAACCCTTGCCAGCTTCTGAAACAATAATTGCTCCATCTTATTAACGACACATTTCAGAAACGAATAACTATGAATCTCATTGTATGAGAGCGGAAGTACTGAATACACTCACCAGAGCTAAAACCACATTACTCGAAGCCCTTTCGAGCAGATTCGAAATGACCGTCCATTCCAGCATGGATGAGGAAAGATTTTCCAGATAGCGAATCAAATAAGTTATACTGAGCGGACTGAGATCCACAGAGACACACTCATCGCTCTGAAAATTAATGGAGTATCGTTTTTTCTTTATGACTAGAAATCTACTAAAAGAACTCAAAGGTAGTCAAGAACACCTACCTTGCACATTCTTATTATGCATGTATTCAACAACCGATGATAAATTCTTCCCTCCTCTTCGCTGTATTCACCTTCCGACACGTCCTCTCCGATCAAGCGCCTTGGAAGCATTTTTACTTCCAAAGAATTTCAAAACAGAGGTACAGAAGATATAACCTTCGAGAACCCTTCACACACCACACAAGAAACAAGAGTGAAAACTCACGAAATTTTGCACGCAAGCCTTTTCCTCGATTCGCCGTCAATAACTTCTCCACACTCATCAAAAAGTAGAAGTAGATCTGGAACTGTGTCCACGTCATTAGTGAATTGCTCCAAAAGACGTCCAGCTGCGTATTGTAAATCTCCAGAAGAAGATTCATGAAGTTGCTCGCCAACTTTTCGCATCACACTCCTCTACAAAACAAGAGACACTCCGATAACAATGTCGCAGTGAAATGAAACTCCTGTAAACCTACAATTGTGGCAGCGGAGACTTCGAAGTGCACTTGAAGTGACATGAGGTAAGTGGCAAGAGCTGGACAATCTGCCAGTCTAGCTACCAGTAGCTGGCAGAGGTCCGAAGTAATCAGTGAACTTGACATATCAACAGGACGAATCAGCGACAGAACTTCTGGTTTCATATCGGGTAAAACTGCACATAGCCACTGGTTCATCTTCTTGAAAAGGCTAGGTTTTGAAGGATCAAACACAATAGCAAGAAACATAGTTGCGTTCCGAATTCAAGATAGAAAATGTACGAACATCCAGTTGATGGGCCGCTTCATCACCAAGTTCAATCTCGGGCTTTGATAGAAATCCAGTGAAAGAGCACCATAATGCAATACGCACTTCATCATTCAGATCTAGAGCTAACTGTTACTTCAAAAGGCATAAAATATAATAGGATGCAGGTTTGCAGTTATGCGTGAAGGGATTCAAAACATAGGATACTCACCAGAATTAGACCAGCACTGTGAGATTAGACGGTTTACATATCCCACTAACTCAGTGATAACTATAATCGGCAATAATGGGACAGATTTTTTTGGAGAACACTGAGGATTTATGAGTCCAAACAATTCCAAGTCACGTTCAATTCCATTTTTTGCTGTAAAAAAGGGCTGCGATAAGAATGTAAATATATGGAGGTGGGAGGTGAAGATAATGAGACGATGAAACAAAATATGCTGTAGTCACCAGAAAGCATAGCATATTGCGCATCTTTTCAGAAAAATCAGAAATTTTGACCTTAAAGGACGAACAGCCGTACACGCAGTTCAGAGATCAGGCATTACAAAGAATTGTGTTGCGAGCACTCTACTGTGAAAGGCCATTCACTCAAAAATAGAAAAAAAGAAATAGTAGACAGCTCACAGTAGGTAGTGTGATATGAAGGCTTAGACTTGGTAGCTGGATGAAGTGAACACAACAAAAATAATAACTCTCCAATATTCGCCTCAGGATCTATATGACATATGAGCCATTCGGCCACTTGACAGCGGAACCTAAACGACAGAACGTTGTACTGAAAGCAAATGCAAGGAATGGTTCAAACAGACCTCCATTGCTTGAGCCCTTTCTTTTTATCATTAACTCCAGGGAAATGCTTCATCTCATCGAATTCAAAGTTGGTGATGAGAAATGCTGCCAGCTCATAGATAACCTTCCCGCGACGTGCAGTACTTCGTGACAGAATATCGCTGATAGCATCTGTAAGATCTTCCTCGTCTCCCAGATCCTGTAATGGCCGCGTCAGTAAGCATCTACTGTCTGGTTTCTAATTTAGAGACAGTAGCTTACCGATCGATATCTATTAATGAGCGAAAGCAAAAGTAACGACGCTGACTCGAAGACACCTTGCAAATGTGCCACTGAGATAGCAAAATTCCAGAGGGTTTTGATAACCTTTAAATATCACATAAGCTAATCTATGGAGCGAAAGACGACTTCAACTGTCTCATAAAAAATTGCTACATCTCTATTTTGGCAGCAAAAATCATCAAAGAGACCGTTTTGAAGTAAAAGCTCGAGCAACCGACAGTATACGTCTTTCTGACAATCCCTGAAGTCAGAAATGTTGTAAAACGGTAAGTATCAGCAATCACAAAAAAAATACAAAATCTCACAACTTGATGTGTTCTCTGAAAGTCCAAACTTTGGACGCTACAGCGGTGAGCCTATCAGGTTCAATACGGTGCCGCCATCGGGATACTATTTCGAGCGCAACAGAAATGCATGAGACAACGTAGTGGGGACGGTCATTGAAGTCGACTCCTTCAGCGAGATTCCAATCGAAGACAATCAAAAATAGTCAAGTTCATTATAGTGGCCTTGCGCAAAAAGACTCCAACTTCAGCTGATGAAAATATAAATCCTTACATCGAGAGAATCTGACTTTTTTGTACGTTTTGCCCGTTGTGTGTAACACGAAACACTGGCATCCAGATCATTACACGGGGTGTAGTCAGCTATCAACAGTATCCTTGAAAAATAATCCGAGAGCGATTTTATAGGAGCAGATTGGGAATTACAAAAAACTTCGAGAAAATATCTATACCAGTAGCCCATGCTTACCATTTGGCGCAGATTTTTACTACTTTTTTTAAAAAGATTGAAAAGTCGTAAGCAGCAGTAGCATTCTTATCCTAACACAAATTATGATAGACACATTGTAATCAGTAATGAAATCAAAGTAAGGAAAAAGAGGCTCCTCCTATAATACTTGGATGAGTAGTAGTGAAAAATTACCACTTACCTAGCAAATAAAGGCACGTGGTCGCGTTTAAGTTCATAATCCACCCGACCGAGCGTAAGTGAAAGCAGAGCCCTGAACCAATAGGTGATTCTCAAATCATAAGTTCGGGTAAGCGCCGGAAGCCATGTATCCACGGTATGAAATATGAGTCACAGTAAATGAGTCGCAGTTCAATGCACATTCGCCTTTATAAGGGCTTAGCCACGCGAAAGTAGGTCTTTGCCTGACCTAGTTGCACTTCCAACACAAAAGTAATGTAGGTAGTTTATGAGCAACTATTCTATCATAAGAGCCCACGTCATCTGGGGCACGACACACCATACACACGATATGTTGCACACTAACGAATGTTGCACATGAACGATCACTTACCTTCTGAGCACATCGCATGCGGACTGTGCTATAGAATAAACCTCAGTCGGCACCAAGTAGCTCGATTGACAGTCAGGTATAGCAAGGTGAAATAATCGATCGAAGAATGCCCAGAAAACATCCTGAATAATAACCACACCGAGTCGAAAGTCAATCGTAACAAGAGTTGAAGTCGTCGCCTTATGGGGGAATGATTTTGTCTTTTAGCCGGTGGTCAGGAAGCTAGAGCGTGCTCAAACCCGTGAAACAAACGACTTCGGTAGTGCCTATTGACAGTTATATAACTGATGACACTGAATTGGAAGGTAAATAATTACCAGGTCACTGGCTGTTGACGACGAGAAGTCAAGCTTTTCCACAAGCGTTCCAGCAAGCGGTATGCAGTGAGTAAGCAGCGAGTCTCTACATTCTATGCCCCATGCATCAATGAGAAATGAAAGAAACTCGATGGCGTATTCAATCTGCCCATTCCATCTGAAAGCACTCATAAACACTAGATTTTATTAACAAAAGACCTAAAGACGTCGCGATGAAGCGCTGTTTACCTTTTAATATCTTTCTTCTCCATAGCTGCGAAAAGCTTCTCGATTACTTCAGTGATAATATTATAACCAGAATCGCCCGATATCATTGAGCTTTTATGCAGATTTTTTACAAGCGCAAGAGATATGTGCAGATAGTTGCCACAGGATCTGCCATTATTCTGCACGACAGCAGGAAACCGTCGCCAAACAACTGACCAGAGCTCTGCAAGGCGATAAAAGGATTAGAACTATAAAAAGGCGAAACGGAGAAATGCCTTATCCCCACAATATCCGTTCCTAATGGAGAAGAGCTGAGCTGTCTCAAAGCAGGTATCCACCATCCACCAAAATTAAAACTTGAATAACACGGAAACTCAAAAAATTGAATGCCATCTAACTTTTGAAATAATCTTCTGCAATGAAGGATATAGAAGAATTGACGAATTTGGTCAAAACGCTAGAAACGTCGTCTTCCATCCACATCTGATAGTTTAAGAACGGTTCATCTAGAACGGCAAATACGAAGTCGAGAAACACTGCGTAGCTATCGCACAGAAGCCCTTCTAAAGCAGTAGTTCCATAAAATGCATAAACGAGTTTGAAGCTAGCAAAATTCGAAAAGGACGCACTTTCACTTAACTTGTTGAGCATGGTGGTAGTTAATTCGAAACATGCAGTTTTACAAGAAGAGGGGTTCTTCGCCAGCTTCCCTCCATTGTTTTTCACTTCCTGCAAAGCAATGACTGGTTTCGAAAATTCTCCTCAAATGTGGCAAAAAAGTAATTCCTACAAACAAAGCAAGGGAGCATAGATCGGTAACCAGGGCGTTTAAAGGATACACATGGGTGTCAGCTCCACTGAGGTAAAAAGATGCACAGTTGGAGACAATTGTGCCAATGTCTCGAATGGCCGCCTGTAAATTCGAAATATGGAAACAACATTTCAAAACCTTCTATCTAAGAAGCAACACTTACGTCGCGTTCGCTGACTTTTTTGATTGACTTGTCTAATATACCTTGAATCAGCTTTGCCAACTGGGGAAGGCCATTAAGAGCATGATGTTCGCTAGATACATGACCATTTGTTAACATCTCTAAAAGAGGACTTAGGCATGGCTTTTGAAAGGTTACTGTAGAGCATTGTAAAGGTTGAATAACTCTCGTGTGACGAGGTGCCTTCGGAAGCATGATGAAGCCGCACACTCCTTGCAGCTAATCATAGAGGTAGACAATGTCTGTTTAATGACGTTCTTTTCTCTACCGCGGCTTTATCACTGAGATGGGGCTAGACCGCTAATGAGGCTGCCCACATCTACGGATATATGTCTTAGGACCCTACAACATTACACCTCAGCTACTTTTCATATGGCCAAAGCTCCTCTTTCTTTTGCCTCCCCGTGACCTCAACGACGAGGAGATAAAAGGGGGCAGTGTGAAGACCGCAAAAACTGTATGCAGAAGGCGAACAAGCTTGGTGATGCAATGATGTAATGCCGATTTGAATTTGGGCGTGCATCTCACTGCTAATATCAAGCGAGATAACAACTGATGCTTTTTGATGACAAGTGGGGTACTGCACCAGATGCTATGAAAACCGGGTCACTAAGAAGGAGGAATAGTAGAGCATAGCTGACAGTGTCCCAGAACTGAGAGGCGAAGACCTTCAGGGGGGTTGAAATAATTTCCTTGTGTAGAAGGGTTCTCAGGTGAGGGGTAGTCCACCCATCCCGGCACTCATTCCCCTCCCTATCCTACGGCTAGCCCCTACTGCTATCTTTCCCTCACACTTACCCTGACGGTCCGATATTATGACTGAATTAAAATCAAACTTGAACTCGCAGGTTTTACAAGATCTTTGATTCACAGTAATCTTAACCCTCCACATGGCATTGAACATCGCTAGAAACAGCAACCTCAAGATTCTAAAGACATTCACAGAAACCAGACAGGAAGAGATCTTCACCATCATTCACCAACCATGAGAGATGTATGTTACACTTGTGTAGGGCATGGATCAACTAGGATCAGAGCAAAGCTCTGCAATTTACTCAACAACCTTCAGCAGCCGACCGGTAGCTATTAGTTAGTATTTTATAGACCAGCTTTGTGTAACCGATTTCCCAACGCGTTCATTGAAAAACATCGCTGAAAAATCAGTAACTGAAGCAATCACTTAACGTCTTCTGCTTTGAGATCGGATATGACGACACATGAACTTTAAAGCAAACAGAAATAATACCCAACAAATAAGAAAACTTCCCATGAACAGTATCGAGAAATTCAAAAAGAATTCGACCGGTATCTGCAATAGTGGGAGAGCTGTACGCAAAATTGCGTACATAAAGTGTTCCGACTGAAAAGACACCGATGTGTTGCACTTGATGGGTCCATCGAACCATCTAAATTTGCTGCGTGAGGAGCATCTTGAGCTGCTCAACAAGTATGGTGATCTCCAACAAAAATACGCCGCTTTACAAAGTAAGGTTGATCCCGATCAAGTCCCGGATAGCACTACTCTGGGTGGACAACTATGTGCTACCATGAAAAACTTGTATGAGAACCACGCTTTCAGGTTAGTATCTGATGCTTTATTGCCTTTTTATAGCCAAAAATTTATTATAAGGTGTTTTTGGATTTTCCAACCCTACCAGGTACGTCGGTGCAAAAGGATTTCTATGCTCCAGCCAATGCATGTAAGAATGTTATCTTCAGTGATGTCACTATCCGAGTGGATGGCCGCGAGCTCAAGTGTCACAAGTTCCTGCTGGTGGCAAGAAGCAACCATTGGAAGGATCTCGATTCTGCGGATTTTGTTGATATTCCCGGTACCGCTCAGGAAATCTCTGCTGTTACCATTGATTGTTGCATGTTTCGGAAATGCTTCACTTAGCTACAGCCCTTTATTTTGAAGTTGAATAGGCAGAATTAAATAGCGATACGCAATTTTTCACATCCACACGAATTTGCGTTTATTGAAAGCGGGAGTTAAAAGCCCGTAGCTGAGGCATTATTCCTTTAGATAGTAGGGTATTGCAGTTATGAGACGTGCATGGAATCCTCATTTCTTTCATAGTTAGGTTGATTGCATGTGAAGTTTTCACTTTGGTCATGCAATTTTCCCTTTGTATATGAACACCATACGGTGAGGCATTGCTAGCAGTGAGAATGCATCTCATCTTGACCCTGTTGATGGTAGAGTAGCTCCAGCTTGATTTATGTGGTTGTATAGTATAAAATCACAACTTCCCAAAGCCAAACTACTGTGACTTGCGTTGAAATTTAATTAGCATTGAATTTCCTTGATTAAATACTATAAATCTCGTTTCCCTTGCGTTACATTGCCCTCTTACAGACGCCTCTTTCAAGGCCTTCGACGTTGTATACCGATGGATGTATACAGATAGCCTTCCCCATTCACAATTTGACATCGCCCTTCTACAGGAAGTCTGTCAGATCGCATTCCGATTCCATTTCAGCGGTCTTCAAATAAGGTAATTATTTGTAATTTCAATTTTTTGTCAAGACTTAACGACTCATTCCCTTCTGCGAATTGCAATTGTTCAGATGTGTTCAGCTGCTCAAAATTCGTGTGGATGTGAAGAATTGCATATCGCTATTCGAGTTTGCCGACTTAGAAGGCATTGTGGAGTTGCGCGATTACTGTTGTGCTATTATTGCTGCTCACTGGACTGAGTTTAAGCCGCAGCAGTTTTCGCATTTGTCTGCACCTGCACTCTTTCGACTGCTTAAGAAGTAAGTTTCTATTTATCTTTATCTTTATCTTTATCAGTGCGTCAGCCACTTAAAAGGGAAGAACAGAAAACACAACAAACATCCATTAACCAAACAGACTGACATTGAGTAAGTAGCAAGCAGAACTGGAGTAGAGCAAAACTATAACAGCAAAGATTGTGAAACATATTGAGTGCAGGTAAACAGTGGAGTACCACATTCAACCACAGAGGCCCGGTGAAGAAATACACACTTGATAAGGCAAGACGCATGCTGGCGCGGACGGGAGTAAATTCAAAACTTAAGAAATTGACGAGGCGGATGATGCTAGGGATAACACCATTCGACAGGAGCACCAGGGCAAACCTGTCGAACCTGAGGCAGGATTTTCGGTTGTTAGGTATTCCCTACCCCTAACAATCCAGCCCCAGGCCCTGCCGAACACAATGAGCAGTATATAAGCAATTCCCATAAGCGCAGCCCAGCATACGAGTGAGTGTTAAGATCAATTGAACACAAGGGCCGCTGTAAATGATTTAAGTGGCACTCCTATAACAATTATGGTGGGCAAACCGAAACACTACAAATCACTATTCGCATTGATCTGTTACAAATACATGGATTAAAAAGACACAGCGTCTGAGTGCAAAGATCACTGGCAAGTAAGGAAGGAGGCTTTAAAGCAATCAGTCATAAGGCAAGTAAGGTCATAAGGTAACTGAGCACTGAGTCCGGAATCATTGAGGCACATTATTTGCAACGGAGAGTCGACTCTTGAATAGCTTTGCTAAAAATAGTTTGAATTCCGAAGATTTCCTAAATCTGAAGAAATCGTCGCTCAATTGATTCCAAGGAAGAACAACTCTATAAACAAACGAACCTCGGAGAGACGCGGAGTTAAAACCATCAAGACATAACTTGAATGGGTGCCCTCGCGTGACACCGATAAGCGGCGAAACTCGAAATAGATCGGAAAGTTTAACATCAACTTCGCTGGATGTCATTTTGTATACAAGACCTAGGTCAGCAATCATTCTTCGATCCTCTAATGCTAGAGCATCTAACGATGTGAGGCGATTTTCATATGACCTCCTCAATTCACCTTTCCTAGCAAAGGCTCTGTAAGTGAATTTCTTTTGCACCTGCTCAATTTTATCAATCATGCACGATTTATAAGGCGACCAAACAGGGGAACAATACTCGAGCAGAGGCCTCACATAGATAGAGAACAGTTTGAAGAGAAGACGCGGGTCCCTTGTTTGGAAGGCACGCAAAATGAAATTAGCTCTGCAGGTTGCTTTCGCTACCATATCCGATATGAAAGCATCAAAACTGAGGCAGTCATCATAAACGACACCGAGATCACGAACGCAAGCGGAGCGCTTAAGGGGAGAGCCGCCAATGACAAAACAGAAATCAGGGTGGTTTTTGCCTAGGCACATAATCGTGGTTTTTTCTTTTGATATATCAAGACCCCATCTCAATGCCCACTCCTCCAAGGCTTCAAGTCCTTCTTGCAGGAGCGGCGCATTGTTAATAGTAAATAATTTGGAGTCGTCCGCATACATGGAGATACAAACCCCTGAAGGGAGAACGGAGGGCAGATCATTGACATATATCAAGAACATAAGTGGCCCTATACAGCTTCCCTGTGGTACTCCACTGGTAGTAGGGTACATACGAGATCTAGCGTCATTAATGACAACTGACTGGCTTCTGTTACTCAGGAAAGAACAGATAAAGCGCAGTAGGCAGCCAGTAATGCCGATTTTTTCTGCTTTGTCAATCAGCAATGATATCGGGATAGAATCAAAAGCTTTTTTAAAGTCAATGAAGCAAACCGACACATAGTTACCCTTATCCAACTCTTTGTGCCACAACGGAAGAGTGGAAAGAAGAGCAGTAGTCGTAGAGCGTTTACTGAGAAATCCGTGCTGGGTAGGAGTGAGGAGGTTGTTATCCTCCAGATACTTGGTGATGTTGAGGCAGATCAGTCTTTCCATTACCTTACTGACACAACAGGTCAAACAAATGGGCCGGTAATTTTCGACCACATTACGAGGACCTTTCTTATGGACGGGCTTCACCAGTCCCATTCTCCAAATATCGGGGCATTCGCCCAATAAAAGGAACCTGTTGAAAAGCAGTGTGAGTGGTTTAGCAAGACCAAGAGCTGCTTTCTTGAGAAACGCATAAGGGATACCGTCCGGAGAGGTCGAGTTCCTGTTAGGGAGTTTACTCAGTAGCTTGTAGACTGACTCCGTAGTAAACTCAACCCAGTCCAAAGTGCGATTGGACTGAGGAGAGGAACCATGGGGCAGGTTGGGAATTGGTTCTTTGTACACAGCACGAAAGAACTCAGCAAATGCTTCAGCTTTTTCATAATCGCCACGAGCAACAGTATTATCACCAACGAAGAGCTCCGGGATTTCATCAATTAATTTGAGTTTATCGGTGCAGTAACTAAAAAATCGCTTAAGATTTTTTCTTCTAGCTAATTTCTCCTCCTCCATGATAGTTAGCCTAGTAACCATACGCTTTAATTTTTGCGCATATTTAGCATACTTGGCATATCCATAGCGGTCTATATTAGCATGCATATGGTTGACTTTAACTTTCAAAAGGCGTATTTTCTTCGGAATATGTATGCGATCCCTATTAGGTCTCATGAATGGTACGTAACGAGTAATAAGTGAATGACAAAAGCTGACAAACCGGGAGTAGCATTCGTTTGCAGTGCCTGTGGCTAAGGCAGAAACCCAGTCAATCTCAGTAAGCCGCCGATTTATGCTCAAAAAGTCTCCCTTGGAAAAAATTGGTCGACAGGTTTGAAACCGAGGTTCCACGCAGACCGGTTGCGACAATGCAAATGCCACACAGCAGTGATCCGACGTGCTAAAGGGGGGTTGAACTTCGATATTAGTAACTAGCCTAGGATCAGAAGTGAGAACAATATCAAGTATATTCAAACCGTGCGTGGGTTCAGTAACAAGCTGTTCAAGATCAAATGACGCACAGAATTCAATGAGAGCAGATGATGACGGTGTGCTAAGTTCGCCCCGATGTTTAAGTGATGGCCAATCAATAAGTGGAAAATTGAAGTCGCCCAAGATTAAGATTTTACTAGAACTACCAAGAATTAAATCGGATAGAAAATCCAGAAGCTCGCGGAAGGCATCGCTTCTACATGATGGGCTTCTGTATACTGTAGCAGTTAATATGACTTGTGGGCCATTGGCTAACTGAACAACAACAACCTGGCAATATTCAGAAAAATTTCGACATGCAATGCAGGTATGAGGGACATTCTTATTAATGGCCACAACTACACCTCCTCCAGGTCTGTCACCCTGTCTATCACATCTAAAGACATCATATTTACCTTTAAAACTTAACACAGCATCATGGATCAGGTGTGGTTTACACCAGCTTTCGGTA
Source organism: Trichostrongylus colubriformis (assembly GCA_963978905.1). Taxonomy (NCBI): domain Eukaryota; kingdom Metazoa; phylum Nematoda; class Chromadorea; order Rhabditida; family Trichostrongylidae; genus Trichostrongylus; species Trichostrongylus colubriformis. The sequence continues at coordinate 26,815,760 of OZ022260.1, forward strand.
ATGAAAACTGCACATGGATCTTGACACAGAATAAGATCGAATTCAGGTATTTTCCTTAGTAGAGAACGGGCATTGAAAAGCAGAAGTTTCCCACAGAGAGAGTTGAGGATAGGTAACCTAGAGGACGTATACAATGCAGACCGCGCCGGGCCTACCCTTGATCCCTAGCGGGGAACCCTGACTTTGTATCGCCTGGCACTAGTCCCATCGATAACAATATCCTGAATCGATTCATGCGCCGTGCCATTTCGCGCGGGAACGTCACGAGAGTGCGTGGAGGAACGATCAATGGCACCTTGAACTGACTGAGCATTAGGGGAAGAGGAAGCATCAGAATTGGAATTAAGCATGGGCCGTGCATCCATATTTGGTAAATCACGAGCCACTCTCAGCTTAAAAATCTCAAGGTCCCGAACCACATACATGAGTTTACCCTCCGTGGCATTCATCTGCCCAGCTTTTTTTCTGAGTTCCCTGTCGTAGTCGAGTTCCTCTTTCGTATAGTCCCGTCTTGCGTACGAATGTATGAAACGCTCGGTTAGTGATAGACGTCCTTTCCTCATAAAAGCAAGAAGTCGATCCCGGAGCTCTTTGGAGGGACAAAATATTTTGATTATTCTTGGCCGTTTCATTGTACTGCTGCGAACCCGAGGATAACGCGTCATACTAATACTGCCAGCGTTCCAATGAGTAAGCAGGTCCTCATCAGCCGAAGCAACAATTATTTCCTTGAGAGCTTCCTTGTCAAAGGCTGAAGTCGCATGCTCATCACTTTGTTCTTCTATGCCTATCCAAGTAATGTTGCACTGCTTATCATTGATATGTTTCGAGTCAGAATGGAACTTGACAAGAGTAGAGTAAAGCTCAGTACTAGGATAAACGTTATTCAGCTGCCCATTAATACGAGTTTCAAGTAGCTCTACTTTTTTTAAAACTTCCCTATGGGTCTCCTGCATGGAAAGCAAATGTTCAAATAAACGGTCAAACCTCACGAAGTAGTCGTCCCACCGTTTGAGGATCGAATCCAGCCATGAGGGCATATCCGTATCCTTGTTGCAATTACATTTTTTTGGCGCCATGGAGAGCAGTCGAGAATGCGGCCGCACACGGTGAACAGATCAATGCGAATTTATGGTGACGCAGTCGTCTGCACAGTGCACCATTCATTTGTTAACTCCTTCAGTTGAACATATCCTTCACTTTCTGAATAAGAAAATCGCAAAAACATATGTTCTTTCAGAAATTCGCCTCATGTTCTGCATTCGATCGTACAACTTAATCGTGAAGACGTTCTACTCCTTTACTTCATTGAAAATGATTCTAAGGTGAACGTCTGTTGTTATTCATTCCGTACCTCAGCTCATATTCGTTTTGGGTGAAACTCAGTGGATACCAGTGAGTCTAGTGTGGATCGTAAATGCTTTAGCAAAGGTTGCAATGGCCAGTATTGGCTACCATCGAAGAGTAAGCCTGTTTCAGGTTCACACTGTTGTTAATGCAGTCGATGAAAAGGGACTATCCGCATTGGAGATAGCTTTAACCTCGGATCTGGTGAATATTGCGTCCCAATTAGTAAAAAAGGGCGCCGACTGTAATCTTACCGATGATTCTGGCCGATCTATTCTGATGCGAATGATAGAGAAAGGCAGGTTTGTTTTCATATCCTTGGTTCTGCTCTCACGAGAAAGAGTGTAAGCTTAAATGTGGAGTCACAGGTATTTTTGTTTTCAAAACTTTGAATTTCTTAGGTGATGTTACTGCGTGCGAATTCTTAGCTTCGGCTGGGGCTGATCTGAACTTCGTCCAACGCGACACTGACTTCACTCCTCTTCACTACGTTGCTTGTTCGGTTCTGAATCAAGTGAATATGGCTGAGTGGGCCGGTTCACGTCTCAAGGAAATGAATATCAATGCGGTAGATGTGCAAGGGAGGTAAGGAATTTTCAGGTGAATGCTAAATGCGCTGGAGTGACGGTGCTCATTCAGAACTGCTTTGCTTCTGAGTGTTTTGGTGGGTAACGTTGCTTTTACGAGAGTTTTGCTCAAACATGGCGCTGATGTCCTCAAAGCAGATAGCGAAGGAAAATCGCCATTGTCTGCTGCTTTATACGACAGAAATGATACAGAACTGAGCAGAGAAATTGTAAATTGCGGAGGCGTGACTGCCGTGAACCATTGCATCGATGGAGGTGAGTTTTTCTCCCTGTTTATAGGTTATTATTTGTTTTCCACGCATATTTTCTAGTTTCTTTGCTCCACATCGCCGTTCAGAATGGTGAAATCGAAAACGTGCGGTTTCTGTTGGAAAATAACGCAGCTATTAACGCTGTTAATGGCAAGGTTCGTCACTGGTTTTCGTTAAGAACATTTTGTGTGTTTATCTGTGATTTATAAGTATTGCAGAACTCATATTTTAGGATGAAACCCCTATAGAGGTGGCTGTGCGGCAAAGCAATGTGAGCCTGGTCTCTTTGCTTTTGGACAAAGGTGCTTCAGTCAGAATGCCCAGTTCCGGCCAAAATTCAATTCTGCACAGAGCTATCTTATGTGGTCCTGAAATGTTAACGATTTTCGCAAAGAAAGCAAAGGGTATGTCATCTATTCACAGCAGCCTATGAATTTCTTCCTAATTGCCTCAATCCCACATTGAAATATTGAGTGAAATGCAGATGTGGATTGGACGATACACGGACTTTTGAACTATGCTTTGGATGAAGGTTTACGAAATTGTGCGAAAATACTAGTCACAGGTAACTTGAGAAATACCGATGTCGATCCTATTCACAGTGATCTCTTTTAGCGGGAGCAAGTATCGAAGAGAAGGATAAGTTAGGAAATACTCTGCTTGTCCAGCGGATTTTGATGTCAGATGACTCTGGAGCGGTATTCCTTCTTGAAAATGGTGCCAAGCATTTGGTTAAGTTAGTATTTCTGATTGATTCTCTTTAATACAATTATTAACGTCTAGTGGTTACTTCAGAGATTCCAAAGGTCGAACCTGCTTGGAAATGTCGGCGTTCTATGGTCTAGTGAACACCCTAAGGACTATATGTGGACTCGGGGTTAACATCAACGAGCGGACAAACGGCGGACGCGGTTATACTGTTTTGCAACAAGCTTTGAGTGAAGGTTTGTTGATGCCCTACTCCGGATATTAGTCATGTAGCATGCAGCTTTGTTTGCTGTAGCGTTCCGTTGTACTATCAGGTGCCTCTTTGTTCTTTGATTGGCAGGGCAGAGCCATCAGTCACGATTTTCCTGCTTCATAGACAATGTAACGCTTCCTTGTGTACGCTGATCCTTGCTGAACGTGCTGAGTGCCTTCGTTTAGGTCGCTACGACTGTGCATCATTGCTTGTATCGCTGGGATGTGACTTGGAGTCCAGTACTGTAGTTGGATCATTTGTGCAGACTATGTTGCATCACTTTATAGATGTTGGCGATGAACGAGCAGCAGTTTTTCTTGTCGACAGGTGAATGCTGTTGTATTCTTGGGGCAGCGTGAAGCTTGATCAGTTGCTGGGAATGAAGATATAGGCGCCAAGTAGCATAAGCGAAGAAAACTAACTCCTCAATGACATCAGTGGCGGATCTGTTTTCGGCGTCTGGCCTTCCACTGTCATCCTCCTCCACCGATTCCTAGCATTTATAGTACCAACATTTCACCATTTTTGAGTGCCAAACATTCCTGTGGCTTCTTTTTTCGATAATGCTCAATTGAAAGAGTTGACTCCTCGAAAAGTTGAGAGTTCGAAAAACTTTGCTTTTGATAAGTGTTATCTACATAGCAGCTTTTATAGTGAAGCGATCATAACGCAAGCTTGTCGGCAACATTGACTTCTCTGAAGGAATCCTAAAAATGTGAAATTGAATCACTTTGTGTTCAGTGGCTGCGACTGCAATGCTGTTAGAATACCCCGGGAGGCTGACCCCGAAAAGGAGGAATCGCCAATTCATAGAGCAATTTCATCAAACATGATTGCTTTAATCACCTCTCTCGTCAAAGCAAAGGCCAATCTTGCTGTGCAGGTCTTTGACTTTTCTTACCACCCATTGTTGTATCTATTGTGCATTTCTGCGTTCAGGATTCACAAGGTCGCACGGCCTGTCATCTGGCCGTCCATCAGCGCAATGTTGAAGCGTTACTCGAACTGTTGAAGGCCAGTGATGTGGAGTTCTTATCACTGCGTGATAAAATGGGACAGACTCCGTTCTCTCAAGCGCTTTTCTCGAAAGAACATGCGGTAATTGTTGTTGACCTCAGCCACACTTTTCGAGGCAACTTCTTTTTTTGCAAGTGTCTTTATCTTTTCTGATTCGATCTAGATAGCAACCTTTCCTTTAACTATTCCAGTTAGCAGCGGCTATTGTGAAACGGCAACCACATGTCGCATTGCAAACAAATGGAAATGGTACGAACATCGAATTGTACTCCCATAGTTTATGGTTTACTATGATGAAACTCGATCTCTTGGTGTGCGTTCATGAGGCATATAGTTATGCGACTACTACGCGCTCTACGAAGGGGGGGGGGTCGCAATGGGTTATGAGGAAATATTGACCTTTTGTGTAGACGTATATCATAGCTATATACTTGCATTCATTCATAAAATCATTAAGTGACAGTAAACACCTTTGTGTTTTGCACGTAATACCCTACAAGAGGCCACACATTCTTTGAAAAAGCTCCCCCAAATTGTTCCACGCTCTGTAAGACCTTCCTTGGCAGTCAGTAATGAGGCTACTGATTATATCATCTAGAGCACAGCATCCAATAGACTTTGCAGGTGAGAACTTGCTGCATACATCAGTAAAGTTGAATGATTTGGAGAGCGTGCTGTTTCTCCTCAGTGCCCACACCGATGCAACCCGTTTGACCGCGGATGGATCACGGCGTAGTGCACTTCATTATGCTGCCAATGTTGATAACGAATTGATTTTACGTAATTTAGTGAGGATTTTTCTGATTCGTTGAGGTTTTTTTTTCATGTAAGCCTTGAGATCTTGCAGCTGCTAGCTGGTTGTGAGGTGGATGAGATAGCATCGGATGGCACTACACCTCTGCAAATTGCTGCGCGGAACAATCGTTCTCTTCATGCTGAGATTCTTTTAGAGAACAATGCCAACCCGAATATAGCTGATGAGAGACGAGAAAATGGTCAGTTTTAGTTATATTGGCGCGATGATACAAGTGCAATCTAGAAATTGCCTATAAAATGTGTTCTAGCGCTATTGGCTGCCGTGCGCAGCGGAAGTGTAGACTGTGTGAATGTATTTGCCCGCAACTTGAATATTGACAGTCTCGCTGTTAATAAAAAGTAAGTTCTCGATAGTCCTTATTTTTATGGTCCATATAGTGTTAGATAATAAATTTTGTTGTGACTAAAACATTCATTTCAGCGGGCAGTCAGCTATACATTTATGCGCAACGTTGTCGAGCGATAAACTCCCACCACGAAGATCAGCGGTAGAGATTTGTGAGATTCTTCTGAAAAGAGAAGCTCATAGGCTTTCGGAGAAAGATTTCGCTGCTTACGTTGACATGCAGGATGCCGACGGGAACACAGGTACTGTTTTGAGTAGTCTTGCTTTTTTCTTGATGTACAGATTAGGAATTACGTCCTTGGTCCTTTTTGGTTTTTTATTTCGCCACTTCTTTCCTTAGCAAGAGAGATCTTTATCTTCATTGAGTGAAGAAAAAGGTTTGTAATAGACTAGTCACATTTTAGCCTTACTTCTGGCATACATGGCTGGGAATGGAGACATCTGTCGCTGTTTGCTTCGGTACGGCGCAACCATGGGTGCGCGAAACGCTGATGGTGCCACCATGTTCACTTACGAAACTCCTACAAGACTGCTCCTTTTTCGGTTGCTAGGTTTGTGTCTTTTTCACTTTTTTATCTGTGATTGTTCTGGGTCAGTGAGATCTCATTGATTTTTCCGATCAAGGACAGTTGTCAAATTTCTTTTGAATGTACCGGGAGGGCTAAGGAGAAAGTGAGAACTGGGATTACATATTTTATGAAAACAAATTTTTCACTTTGGAAGAGATGCCGTGTACAGAAACTGGCATCAAGAAAGCGCGGCTTGGGTTTTATCACGATCCCGCAGCACGGCGTGTCGTTCTGCAGTTCGTCAGCTGTGCTAGTTGTCGGCGGGAACGGACGGCATTCACGGCTGGCTCATTTAGCCTCTCCTCCCACCTGCGCTCTACCTGCGGCTAGTGAATCAGAGGGATGCGAGATTGAAGGGGGATGGGAAGTTTCTCGTTCCTGTTTCTTCGATTTTTACCGTCTTATTTCATTCTTCTACTGTTACACTGCTGAGCAGCCTTACTTTCAAATTCTTTAATCGTCAAATTTACTCTTTCGGTGTCTTCAATGAAGCAGTGTTCAGACTCCCTGGAGCGTGAACCTCGTTGGTCAGACGGTGACATGTGTGACTGTGGAGTTCGTTTTTCCATTACTGTCAGAAAACATCATTGTCGGTCAGTCTCAGCTTGTTAGAGGGAGATAATTGATGTATTATCAAACTATCAAACACTTGAGACTAGCTACCCTTGCGGTCAAGTCAAGGAGTGCTTCAGGTTTTCTTTGACTGGTTGAATCGCGGTTTTATTTCATCACGTCCCTTGATTCTTGGAATTATCGTTTCATTTTTTGAAATCTGATTTTTATATTGTTTAGGCATTGCGGTCGTCTTGTGTGTTCCAAATGTTCGGAGGTAACCATGCCAATAGCAAAGTACGGTGAGGAGAAGAGAGTCCGAGTGTGCTCACTGTGTGCCGAAGTACTCACCACGGGAATTGCACGATAACTTCGAAGAAATAGTAAAAGACTGGTTGACATGCTTTTCTGTAAAAACTTGAGCTGCCTTAACTATGGGTGCAAGTGTCTACTTAACTTATCGATTTCATGCCAAACTCGTACTCTGTTTTTGAAAAATGCCAAACCCCTATGTGGTTTTCTTTGACTTACGTTTTCGAACCTAATGAGAAATCGAAAGTCATCTTCGTAACTAATTTCTTGTCAAAAAATTAACTGGTCTGTCGGAAATCAGTGTGAAGGTGAATGCTAGAAATAGTTTTATTTTCACTTAGAATTCTGGATGAGATCTACATAGTAGTTGTATTAATTTTTTATTGCCTTCGACTTAATTATACGATTGTGTTTACGTTGCATACATTGTGATAACTGTAAACGATGACGGCTTCCTGGCATTCCACTTATCATTTACTTGAATCTCTGAACCTTCATACTACTTTATACATTTTAACGTGCATAATACTAGTTTACCAAGGCATTCACTCAGCTTTCGGACCACTTCGTTAAATCGAGATAACGAAAGAAATTCATTCTCAGTAGCGTCATAGATTTTTTGAATGTCAGTTCGGCTTGTGACAAAAAGTGTTTATAAATAATAGATTAATGGCAATTTATAAAGATACAAAGATTACCTAATAAATTGAAGTATTTGTAGTGTACTTCTTTTTTCTGAAAGCCTCATTCTTATGAGACCCTTTGCGACATTCTCCCATGCATAAAGCTACCCTAAAAAAGTCGTTCCGAAAACTGCCTGATTGATCTCACGAGTCTTTGCCTCCTCGGGAAAGCTACGAAAGTAGTGGTGAAATTGAGACTCCGAGGGACATCCCTGATCAGGAGCACAATATGTGTACTATGAGCGATGAGTTTTAACTTGAGAGACAGTGGCTTGCAAAGGTAAGTCATGCTGTTAGTTGTGTTACTATTGAGCCCAGTTAAAAAGTAATGTCTGTAAGTTGTAAGTTATCTTGGGTCATGCATAACCTTCGGGTGGTTCCTAGTTTCACGTTCCAGCCCCGGACGGTCCTGTGCAGGACGTCGGGGAAGCTTTACTCGTTCGTCTACTACTGTTTGCCGGTGGTAGAACGCACTGTGGGTGTATAGTGTGTGTACTTGGGTAGTGGATTGTTAGAAGGGTGTCCTTATAATCGGATGTGCCTCTCAGTATCAATCGAAGCCGCACCCTAGGTATTCTCTCAAGTGATAAGTGTAGACAATCGTGAAGTGCCTAAAGAAAAGTGGGGAATGCTAGATGAAACGATCAAGGACGGATTCTGGTGGGATACCAGAACAAGTCCAGAATCTATGGAAATTTCAGGTAGATGGGTAGCAGTTCAAAAGAATGGAAGCCAGGTGTTCAAGGATTGAGGAGAGTTTGCTCCAGAAGAGTCTGCATTAAAAGTTCACTGTTCTAAGAAAGCGCTCATGGGTGCATAAACTGATAAAGGTAGAACGCTTATAAGGACAGTTCGAGTATGGATATGTCACTAATTCCTATGGCTAAAAAGTGTTCTTTGTCATGCGCTGGCCAAACTGATAAGTGAAAAGATAATTTGGCATTTGTTCCAGTTTGATCAAGGACAGTAAGCAGTAAGTAGATATTCGAGAGGTGTTTTTTTGGGAGCAGTTCCATTGCTGCTGGTGGTGTTTACTGGAAAACTATGGCTTGTTTGCTTTGCATCCTTCTCGCGAAAAAAAAAAAAACGGAATACTTCAGTGTGCAATACTTATATCAGCAGTTCTGATTTGTAGTGTCGTCCCTATCAGCAGGGCATGTGACCATGCATACCGTTCCCGAGCTGTGAACTGCGGGGTTGTTTTCCGATCTGCTCTTCACTGATTAGCCAAGAGTTTATTTAACTTCTAATAATCTCGACTCAGTCCTCATTTCTGTGTCTACACAATCCAGCTGGCTTATCTTGTTTTGTTTTTCACGATTCATGTGCAAGCAACTTGTATAACCACCAGTTGTGCCAGTGCGCATACTGCGCGCATCACTCGATCAAAATTGCTTTTTCTTCTTAATTGCGTGAATTTACTCAATGTCCTTTATCACATCCATTACCCCACGTCTGGGTCATATTGGAACCCAGTTCATTTTTCGGTCTGAACGCGCAACATTTCAGTGCACGTTCCGCCCACCGTGGGCGGGGCTTAATTGGTACATGTGTGCTCTTTACCTCTTGTCCCATGCCCTACCCATCCCAAACTTGTCCTCATCTCTACAGGTTGTTTTTCATGGTATGCCTAGTTTGAGAGACAGAGGGACGGACGGACGGAGGGACGGGCAGACAAACGAAGTGTTTTATTTACAGCGAAAGTTCGTGCATGGGATAGGGGAAGTGTAGAAAAAAGACCCATAAGAATGACTTCGAATGATTTTCGACACTTTGGGGAGCGCGAACTATGAGATGCGTATTTCAATCTTCAGGAAATTCCTATCTTTCGAGTGACTCGCCTCCCTTAGCTATGCTAATTCAGTGCCCTTCTCAGTGCGATGCGATTCATGATTTCCCAGTTTATGTTCTACAATGGAACAAATCAGAAGCAATTAGGAACTCGACGTAGGGTTAACCTAGATCGATAGACAGCACTGTCAGAGGGTTCCGCTTTTGCTTTCAAGATAACCGCCTGAAAAACTGCGGATTACCGAGGAGTAATTTCATGTTTCCTCACAATCAGAGGCCATAACTTGTGCTCCTGTCGCACTCTCTTCGAACTGTCGATTGCTAAAACGTTATCGGTGTTGTTTCTTCCACTGCTATATCACGTTCACGATTTCTAGTCAAAGAATGTGAATACATTTGACCATCTGTCTCATGTCTGATGCTTAAAGGAGTCGTCCACGGAAAATGAGTTTTTGTGTTACCCATATATTTATGTTGTATTTGCCTAATGCTGGCCATGCAAAATTTCACGTGAAAAAATGGGAATCTGGCTGAGATACAGCACCACAAAGTGCGGTCCAGGTGGGCGGCCTCCGTGTAAAAGCCTCGTCCCGTCGTCCGCCGCCGTTGGGAACGGAGAGTGGGACTGTTCACGTAACCTTCTGTTCCTACAATGCGTCTCCGACCACGGCGGACAATGGGACGAGGCTTTTACACGGAGGCCCCGCCCACCTGGACCGCACTTTGTGGTGCTGTATCTCAGCCAGATTCACATTTTTTCGCGTGAAATTTTGCATGAGGCAACATTAGGCAAATACAACATAAATATATGGGTAACACAAAAACTCATTTTCCGTGGACGATTCCTTTAAGTTGCCGAATGATCTTTTCGAACCATTTACGTAGCAGTGGTCAATAACCCCTCCCCCCTACTCCCCTCTCCAAAAAAAAAGAAAAGAAATCTCGCTTTCGGAATTGAATCCATGATCGTCATGCTGTAGATAAGAATCGAGCTGGCGAGCTCGAATTGTTTGGTCAGGGGTCAGATAAGGTGCAAACATGACGGGACCTATTCATCTTTTCAGGATTGACTTCAATGTTTTTGTTGGTTATTTTTATCGGTATCATTAGCTACTGCTTCTTCAGATTATGGCTCCAGGCGAGAAAACTACCACCAGGTTCGTTCTGAAACCACAAGCATATTTCCGTTGCCATATTTCTCGACAGGGCAAAGATTTTTACCTACTCACGCATCTGCTTAGATCGAGTGACGTTATTTCCATATCTAAATGCCAGCCATGCTTGCTTCTGATGGATCAGGATGAATCCTAACAAATCTTTCAAACTTAAACTACATATGCCAGTAATTTTGCGAAGCACTAAATATTTCAAGTTGTTAGGTTTTACCTTGCACTTTGAATTTAAGAAAGAAGTTGTGTTTAGTAAGCTTTATTATAGCGTCGATTTAAGAGGTTTCCCTATGTTTTTTGGTACAAAACCCGTGGAATTGTTCTCCACCCTTTTCTGCTCCTTTTAAGCAGTCCTTGGCCATTCATCGCGATTTCCCTAGTAAACTTAGCCTCTACTCTATCTCTTCTTCTCTTCCACATCTGTGAAAGCGATCCCTCACCAAAAATGAAAACTTCTTATTGTTAACTCCAGCCAAGTCCCAGCAACATTCAGTGGTTCAGGTCCGGTGCCTCTGCCTCTCATCGGTAATGTGCATCAACTCGGTTACAAAATGCTTATCAAAAAGAAGAACTTCGTCGAGGCCGTCCGAGATTGGACCGAGGTTCGAGAGCTATAGTGTTCTGCGTGGTGTAGGAGACAAGTGTTATTGTTGGTAGGAGTATGGTCCAGTGCATACCTTGTGGTTTGGACCTCTGGCAACTGTGAACATCTGTGATTACTCCACAGCCGTCGATGCAATGGTGAAAAAAGGCTCAGCCTTTGCTAGCCGGACGATTCCTTATCTTTTCTCATTGACGAGAAGTAAGTCAATTTGAGTTTTATAAGGGTTTCAGTCAGAGTACATGAGAGTGGAGGATTCCTGGACAGGGGGGTCGTATTTGACCGGATAGGAGGGTGGGGTGTCGTACCATCAGAGGTCAGCGATAGGCACTAAAATTTAAACTTGCGATAAGCAGATGAGAAGCAAGGGGTATCTCACCACAAATCCGTGTGACAAAATGTAAAATAAATATATTATCGCCTTAGGAAAGGATATATAGCGATGAAACACATTGCAACCATGCAATCCGGCAACACTCACTGGGTTTTAGAGAAGAGTATAAAAGGGGGTTCGTATTTGGTCGCCGTAGAGAGAGGGGGGTCGTAATGGAGCGGCTATTTTCCTTGACGATTTCAGATTAATGTAATATTCGCAAGTGGATTACACTAATACTGCTTTGTTACCGTGAGCAAGGAAAAACGAACATCAAGCGACCCACTCCCAATGATAACTCAGGCGGCATTTACGAAGACATTGTGTGGTTATATTCCAGATGGACGTGGAATCATTGTTACGAACGGATTGCCATGGATGGAACAGCGTCGTTTTGCACTGCACACTCTCCGAAACTTTGGTCTGGGAAGGAATGTCATTGAAGAGCGGATCATGTACGAATTCGAAATTGCGTGAGTATCTCGTACCAGCCACTGTAACGAAGGCACACCATTGCCACGCTTGGAAATGAATGTCACGACCCTCCTCAGTCGTCCTGCAATTAGGAAAGCAGAGGAGAAACCATGTGAAGTGTGTAGGCCTGGAGGCTTGAGTTGGGTTTTCGTGCCATGTGAAGTATTAGGTTATAAGGAAAGTTCTGACCGGTTTTCCGCATTCACAAGATGAATTGATATATGAAAGCGCGTCAACATGAATGAACTTACATATTGAGCTTTTTAAATAGAGAAAAAGTTGCTCGTTCTGAATATATCTTTTCCATGGTATGCCGCAAGACTTTCGAATTATTAGGGAGATTTTAAAGTACTACGGAAATGGCCTTTTTGAACGACTTTACTTCATAAGTTCTTGTTTGATCAAGTCCCAGCAAAGGCAGCCACAATTGTGAGCACTGCAAGGGGAGGGGGTGAAGCAGCTTCGAATGGAACACTTCGTTACTGGTTTCAGAAGTGCAGAAATGAGAATGAGCTGCTTGGATTTCAATTGATCGAATCGCTTCAATCGCTTCAATCAAAACAGCAGAAAGCGATGAGCGACTACACTTACAGGGGATATCTAAAATTTTGGCCTTCTCACAGAAATGTGGTTGACCACCTCGAGTGGCTCTGATTCGAAAAACCCAATAACGGAAGCAGCGCGAACCCTCGAAGCAGCCATGCGCAAATGCACTTTCCGCAAATTCTCTTCCAATGATTGAAGCAGTAATAAGCTGAAACACTTACTCGTCCACCATATTCACCACATCTCCTGCTGACTGAGGCTCACTTTCCCAAACATCTGGACAGCTCCTTCAGTAGCAGTGGGTTTAGAAGGAATGGTAATTTGGGGTCGACTTTTTTTTGATTTCGCGCAATGTAAATAGGCGCTCTTTCATCAAAATGAGATTTGCAAGTATGCGTGGTGTTGTCAAAAGTGTGAAAAGTCGAATGGTGTTTATTTTTTGAAAGAAGATATAGCCTGAGTTGAGTTGTGATTTCCCAAAGTTGGAGTTCCGAAAACCTACCAAAACTTTCCTTACAACCTGCAGATAGCCGAGGTGACAAGTGCCTCGCTGTTCTCGCTATGAATTGATCTCGCTTAGGGAGGGAAGTTGCCACGACTAGCTACGGCAACCTGGTCCAATTCGAGGTCATGGCCTACCCTCGTAGATGTTTGGAGGAGTTGCTCAGTTATATCACTCGATCACTGTTCAGCGTTGCATCGAATTCTGTTCTCCCTTACGTGATATCCAGCTGGTCTTCAGATCCGAAGCTTTTATTCAATCTTTTTTGCAATTCTCAAAAAATGCCGCAGTGCGAAAAACAATAAGGGCAGTGCGTGTTCAAATTCATTGTATCTGCGGGCATCGTGATATCCCACTACCGAAGCGAGACGCGTGGTTCCTCCCCTCGGCGTCATTAGCGCAATCACCACTTATCACACTTGATCTATAACATATGATGCTGCTAGAGAACTGTATGACGAAAGATGGAAGGCAGCTGAGATCCAGAACGATCTTTGGTCAAACGATACTAAAAGAACGACAAAATACCTTCTCAGCTGAGCCTAACACTATCCTGATCCATAAAGAGACACGAGTTGATGGAAGCCTTTGCAGCTGTGAACGATTGGATAAGCGTTTGCAGGCGGAAGGGAAGTCCATCGATGCTCACAAAAATTTTGAATTGCTGGTTGGAAATATTATCCACAGGATGTTATTCACTGACAGATTTGAAAAGGTCAGCCAGCAAAAGAACTACCAAAAGGGTTGATGAGAGTTTTGTTTTACAGAAAGAGGAGGAGACTTTTTTTGCCCTAAAGAAGGAAATGGACGATATGATGGAGGAATTCTCGATTTTTGACATGCTAATTGATGAGTGGAATGTGAAATGGCCTTTCCTTAAACAGAGAACTGAACGTATTCTCAAGAAAATGGACCCTATTTTTGCCTTTCTTCGAGGCCAGATCGAGCAAAGGTAAGTGACCGGGTCGAGCGTCAGAGAGGAACTAAGTGGGTCGGATTGTTGAAAAAATTAATGAATATTTCAGGAAACTGGAAATTGCCAACGGAACTCATGTTGTGCAAGGTGAAGGTGATGATTATGTTGACGCGTTTCTCATTCAAATGAAGAAGGAACAGGAAAGTGGTGTTCCGACGAGCTTTGAGTTGGTTTACCTAACTTGAAATTGATTTCCCCTTTTCTACGTTGGCTCTACCCTATATAATCAATTTTTCAGCGAGGAAATGCTACTGATGTCACTGCTTGACCTATGGACAGCCGGACAGGAAACCACTATTTCCACCTTGGAGTGGGCATTCTCTTTCTTGCTTCTCAATCCGCAGGTAAATTGTTTATGGATGAAGATTGTCTATCCACAGAAAAAAAGCGTATGAAAATAGAAGTAAATAAATAAAATAGCCAGTGATAAAAATGTGAATAGCTACACGACGATCACTTTTACATTTTATAGGTAACAGCACGCTTAGAAGAAGAATTGCTCTCTCTCACAAAAGGTCGACGTCCTCTCTCCATCACAGACAGGCCGAATACACCATACTATAACGCCACATTGACGGTAAGTTCAAGAACAATTGGGTCGTTAATCGTTTATTCGTCCAAAATTAAGATAGGCTTGGTGGCAAGAAAGAAAAGACATGAAAATAGCGAAGAAAATGAATCATCATTCCACTCACTGGTTTTTGTGGTGGACGGGTTTGGTCGCGTTCATACCTTGGTACCGGCGAAAGGGCGTGGTTGCGTGTCCCTGCGTCTCCGCCTGTGTCACCCTGTTTCTTTGCCTGCGTCGTCTCTGCACCTCCCCCGTGCCACGCTGCCTCGCTGCAGGTAAACCCATCCACGTCCTGCCGGCGCAAACTATGAACGCGGCCTTTGGCGTTGTGTCATACCACGCAGGGACTAGATTCACGCAGATTGTGACACGTTTTAGCGACGTTTAGTACTTGAAGGGTCTGAAGGATTGAGCGCAAACCGAAGGCGGTGAGCATCACGCATAGTGCCATATTACTCCTCTTGCACGGTGCGCCTCATCACGAAGCACTGCATATCGTCTCTTCCCCAGCCTTCCTTTTAAAGGCACCGGGAGGGGGCAAGGGCAGAATAACGTTTACGAAAACAATGGCGTCTGAAAACAAACATATGGGTTCGGTAGATACAATGTGTAACGAAACCGGCGTTGAAAAACGCGCCACAGGGCGCTATTTTCCCCCAGGGCGCGCTTCCGTCCGAACTGCAAGCTTCCGTGGCCGAGCCACGCTTCGTTCATTTTAAAGCTTGTCTTCAGCCTGATGTAACCTTATTTTAGAATTATTTCCTCTTTACTGTTTTCTAGTGACATATCTTACTTGTTTACTTATGCATCTTCTTAATTGTGCATTTCTATACCTGAAAATCTCAGAAGGGTCAAGTAAAGACGGGGGGAGACGCAACTTTGCGTCGACGTCGAAGCTCCTTTCCCTTACTAGGCTTAGGCTAAAACTGATATCTCCTCCTCCCACATTAAAAAGCATCTGTCAAAGCATACATCTCATCTGCTTTAGCCTAACCCTAAGAAGGAAGCTTTGACGTGGGTGAAAATTTTGCGTCTCCCCACTCCCCCCCCCCCCGACTTTATTTGACCCGTAAGTACATCTAGAAACAATATAAGAAAGAACAAAGTTAAAACTAAAAGGAAAAACAAATCTATATTAAAACCATCTTCTTTTGGCACCATGCCAAGGCGTCAAATTGGCGAGTTTGTGCAATGGCGGCCACTCAAGCTCGTCCACACTACGTCTGTCCCACCGTAAGCCAAAATTACCCCCTCCTGGTGTCTTTAAAGTAAAGATACATAACTGCCCTTCCCAAGTTATCGTATCTACTGCTTTTAAGGTCCAATAAGCGCTGGAGATATAAAACTGGTATTCTAGGAAATCCATAGATGCACGATGTTAGTGCCGATGAATCTATGGCGAGACACATCTGAGGATACCGTCGTTGGATCCTACGTGATTCCCAAGGGAACCGCCATTACAGCCCAACTTTCTCTCATCATGACTGATGAGCAGCTATTCAAAAAGCATGAGGAGGTGAATAATTTGGAAAATGTGCGCTTTGAAGAATTCCACACTTTCACTTTTAGTTCAATCCTGATCGCTACCTTAATGGTAGCAAATTGGAACAAAAAGTGACTCCATTTGGTTTGGGAAAGAGGTCGTGCCTAGGGGAATCACTCGCTCAAGCGGAACTTTATCTGGTGGGTTTTT
Source organism: Trichostrongylus colubriformis (assembly GCA_963978905.1). Taxonomy (NCBI): domain Eukaryota; kingdom Metazoa; phylum Nematoda; class Chromadorea; order Rhabditida; family Trichostrongylidae; genus Trichostrongylus; species Trichostrongylus colubriformis. The sequence continues at coordinate 26,831,897 of OZ022260.1, forward strand.
TCTTACCATTTCAACCCTGTCTCAAAACACGACATTATATGAGTGTAAAAGAATGAATCTATTTTTGACGAAAAAACATTTGATAGTAATAATAGTACTATTGTATTTATATTGCATCAATTTAATAAAATATATAAAATGCAGTAATAATGATATAAACCTATACCTATAACAAAATGTAACCTAATGTACATTCTATTAAGATCATCGCTAATGTTCTGCTTCGGTACAAAATCTCAGCAGATCCGCGACATATGCCAAGTATGAAGGCCACGAATGAAATGGGAACGATGCGGAAGGCACACTCCTATCATATTCACTTTGAACGTCGATAACATGACTCTTTACATGGTTCACCTGTGACATGGGTTTTGTTTCCTGTCGATTGCCTTTCTATACGTTATGTACGAGGGGGTGCTCAAGAAAGTCACTTTTTCCCTCCACCTCACATTGAATTATTACAGTATATTAAATGTTGCACGCTTCTAATTGTTCGTTCGTATAAGGACGTGAGAGGGCGACAGACGTGATCTCCATATCGGCTGTGCTGTTTTTACGGACTCTTGTTATCAGTGATGCCACTTGTCTCACGCTTCACTCGTTCGCGAGGTGCTGATTCTGGGATGCGTCTACACGTTGTACTTACTGGCGACAGGATTGATCCTATGGAACACGTCAAATCCATTTAACTTCGGTTTTGTGCGTCATCAGGATTCAAAAGTGCTGTCTGAACAGTTTCGTTCGGTGGATCATTTCGAGGAATCCAACAGATATTGCCAGTGAAGTTCAAGAACTTTATTTTCGAATAAAATGAAGCGCCTGTTATTTATTTGATATGTCAAGCGACATGCCGTAACCAAGGGTAAGTATCAACAAGAAAAATGCTCCAAGAAAAAGAAAAAAAGAACACAGAAAAGAAACAACCTATCTGGGAAAGCATTAGGTGAATGGCACCCTGAAGTAGAAAGCAGCTCGAGGGTTGAGGGTTAGAGTATGCTACTCGGAAAATGAACGCTTCACGGATTAGGAGATATACTATCCCTCTGTGCTCTAGTGAACATCTCCCACTCACCAGCGGCTGCGCCACCAGACCTTCCAACTGAACCTACACCAGCCGGCAGTGGTGCCCTTCCCCACATGAGGGGTCACAGGAGCTTGCCGCAACTTCGCACACGGGTATACCGGCCATCCACGTGGAAACAGCAAGCTAGGTGAAAGCAGAGGCCATACCAGTGTGGCAGCTGGTGAGGGAAATCCTATATGCTAGCTAAAAAAATTAGTTCAAGTTATAAGGGCTTGGCTGAACCGTAAACAGGTTACCCTCTTGATCGCACCAGAAAGCATACACCTAACACCATAGGAAACAGTACATAAGAAACCACTCTGCCAAGTCTCAAAGATAAAGTCATGTAGCTAAGAAACATTAGTAACACAGAAGAACCTACAAGAGACACAACGCAATACCATGGGCTAGGCACCATCACTATGCAATCACAACTATAAGCAGATAGCTTAGTGAAGCGAGACATGATCAAGCTGATGATGAGAATTTATTCAAACACCGCAGGGTGACGCATCCGCCAGGCATATGAACAACATCCATCTCCCACGTTAGAGACCATATTAACTCCATAGCCGCATATCCGAAATCAACAAAACTGACTTAGATCGCTAGAGGAGGAGAGTTACTGCATAAGACGTGGCTAGAAGCTAAACAGAGATACGTTTCACCTGGAAAATACCAATTAGATACAATCGTCCATGCCCAAGACAGTGAACAATTCAGTTTGCTTTAATTTGAGAAAGCCCGGCTATTCTCGGCTGATGCTCGCGAAAACTTCGGGCTACTAGTGGGGAACACCAGCAAAAAATGTTATTCACTGACGGTTTGAAAAGGTAAGCGAAAAAAGGGAATCTCTTTCTTTGCAGTACTTTATGCATTCTTTATAGCTAACTAGTTCAGTTATAAAGGCACTGCGCGGCAAAATATCACTTTAGAAGATTTTTAAAGTCAACTGAAAATAATTATGGGAAGGGAGATTCCATTTTTTCAAAAACAGGCTGGACTATAGATGGAAAACGTGACGCTGTTTGATATCCTCACTGGGAGTGGGTATTGTGCCGTTTAAACGTAGGAAGGATCGTGTCTGAAGCCTGTCTGTGCCGTCACGCGCTTCACTCGCTGCCAGATCCAACTCGGATGTCTTATTCTGGATGAGACTCACATATGATCTCCGATCATCCGTGTGTGAAGAAGAGTCTCATTGTCAGATCCTTGTACACCATGCGTTCAAGTATCTTGACATGATCTGTAAAATGAAATATGGTTTATCCTTTTCTTGCTTTTAATTGCTATGCTGGCTCTATCTTATAACTGCAATGAACCTCTGTGTGTATTGTGAGCGTTATGCCCGTCTTGTTTTTTTTTTTTTTTTTTTGAAAAAAAAAACACCTGACGTGGTTTAAGCCTGCATAGATCTGCTTGCTGCCCGATGATTTGTAAGGCACCGTAAGGGGTAATTTCGGCAGTCTGCTGATTATGGAAATTTATATGATCAGTAGTGCAACAGTAGATAAAGAATGAAATATAGTAGTTAAAAACCGGAGGAGATAGGAACCCGGAAATATCTCCCGTTTCAGGCGCTATTTATTCTGAGAATCAGCTACTCTCACCCATTACACGACGTTTTGCTGCTATGTTACTGGTTAAGAAACGGTAAAGAAAGACAGCGAAAACATTTATGTATTCAACCTTCGAGCGTATAGCGAATTGAGATGCCAGTGCAGCTTAACGCATCCTGACATATATGAATTACGAAGCAGATTAATTAGTTTAGGGTTACTCATTAATCCGTCGGTGACGGGATATGGTTCTTCGCCGAGGCAACATTAAATGTAACACTTCGAGCGATGTCACTTCAGTGACGCGTATTCAGTACTCGTGACCGCTCTTAGTCCTATTCCAACAGTTGCAATTAGACTTCAAAATCGGCCAACGAATTTGACAAGCTAAGAACTCATCGTGTAACATATCTAATTGCTAGTTCCTGCGGACTTCCATAGAAGCAAATGAAGTTTTTCTAAATAAAAAAAAAGGCCCCGTTTCACATCAATCAAACTCTCAATCTATTCCACATTTCCCTAATTACCAATGCAAATAGGTACAAAACAGTAAATACGAAATGTAATAGCGTGCCAACAATGTTGAGGAACTCTGGTCGGTATCATGGGTGGGTGGGGGTCTCTAGTCAGGATTGACCTTCCATGACTCCTGCCTTGCATCTTCCCCAATTACTTCGCACCCATCCGAATGCGTCCAAGGGACGACCTCGCTTAATTGACCGATCTGACTGTCTTCATTGATTCATCAACTACGTGACTAATTAAGACCTTTATTACATCAGGCAAATGGAATAATTGCAATAGAATGGAACCATTATGAAGCAGAAAAAACAGAATTTCGAAGTTATATAGAAGTATTAGCAATATATCTGGACATTTTCCTACACTACTGATTTATTTGTTCATCACTGGGTCTGTTTTCACAGCATCTTTCGTGAGCGCACATGCTTGGGGAGCAGTCGAATGCATGATGCTGTAGTAGGAACTTCTCAAGGGTTTAGAACATGAGAAAAAGTGGGAGGACTGCGAAGGTTCTGGCGTCGTGTAGGGATTGAAGACAGGCGCGTTAGAACCCATGTACAGTGTAGAACCAGGTTGTCGTGCAGTGCTTATGAACCAAGTGTCAGTCGGAGTATTGTCCACCGGAAGTGGAAATAAAAGGGCTCTGGTAAAGGTTGTCGCACGGTACATTGGAAATCATGCTCATGTAAAACAGACACGGTGTATCGTGCTATGTACTACTCTTGTGCACCTGCTTTAATACGCGAGAGGGCATGCCCTGCTCAGGCGATTGCAAATAGCTATTGCTGCCAGAATCTTTTCTGGCTCACGTAGATAAAAAGTACCTTGTTTCTCACGAACGTTTTTGGACTCGGACATCAGAAAATCTGAAAACTATCAGAATTACTCCTCATAAATACATACTTGTTCCCTTATATTTGGCATCTAGAAAGAGGCCGATATTGCTCAATTAGCTCTTTTTCATTTCAGACTCATTGTTCCCTTTTTCTTAATTTAATTATGTCTCTCTTTCTTTCATGAATTCTTGCTAATACAAACTAATTCTGCAAATCTCTCTTTATCCCAACTTAATTCCACGCTTTCTGTTCCTTGCGCTGTAGATCTTGACGTAAGCGAAGACAATTAGGGACGTCATCCCTTGGGCGCATTCGGAGAGGTGCGAAGTAATTGGGGAAGGTGCGAGGCAGGAGTTGTGGAAGATCAGTCTTGACTAAAGATCCCCACCCACATGGAGCTGGTGCGGCTCTGTCCTTCTCGCGTCGCTCTCGTCTATCGAGATACTCCAAGGTCTCCATAAGAAGGCGACACACCCTATTGTTTTCCTGTAGATACATTATAAATTAAAAGCTTAAAAGGAAAACGGAGAATTTTCCCAACTAAACAATTTCTGCGTACTTTAACACTCATCTTGTATTACATGCCTTAAAGTGAACTCTGACTGCGCCTAACTGAGAAGGTTCTGGTGTCGTGTAGGTCTCAGTGTAGGTCGTGTAGGTCGTGCTCAGTGCTGCCGCATTCATATTGTTGTCTTCCATCCTTGAAAGTTACTCTTTCAAGGATGGAAGACAACAGCTCAGAAAGTGCTCAAAAACATAAGTTCCACAGTGATCTCTGATTTCCGTAGTTCGAGCGATCCCGCCGAAATTGATTAATGACTACATTTTTTTATTAGACGTGACTTATTATTTGGCGCATTCCGTTGTAACAGATCAGTGAATTTCTGCATCGAATAATTTCTGAGGCTCTGGTGCGTCGTTTTGGCATCAAGGACCAGCGCCTAACACGTGTTTCAACTCAACTTCCTGGTTGAAGTTCGCAAGCAGCTGCAATCTCCACACATCGATTTCCACACCCTCATCTTCCCAGCAATATTATCCATTCCTGTCTGTTCCTTATTTGACCCAATCTGTTGTAACAGATCAATTTATTGTACGTCGAATATAAAGGTAACTTCTCAATGTAAGCGATTATGAGTACTGACAGTCGTGGCTCGGTCTTCGTTCTCGTTTACTCGATGAGAGCAGTATTGTGCCATTGAATTCTGCTGTGAAAAAACGTAATTACAATCTTTTCCTCTATTCCACAGGAAACTTTCACGGGAAAAACAGTGAAAACTCAGTATTTACCTTCATGTTCGTTGTAAAACCCCATGATGCAAAAAATGGACGGACTCGCTGAACTGTAAAGTTTCGCCGTACTTGTTATTGGTGCTGTTTGTGACTAATTCAGCAGCATATTTCTTTTTCCACTGCGCAGCACCAGCTGCCACTGTGATGAACCCACGGTCGCCGTGTTCGATGTTTACTCTCTCAAGCGGAATCAATAAGGGTGTTTGCCGACAAAAGTGTTTGCCTGCTCAAGGCGAAATCATCAAATACCTCGAATACATTTGAAAGTCTTGATAAGTGCAATCTCCATGTCCGTCGTTCTTGAAACCTATGCACTCCTCTAAATATATGTGTTTGTGTTTGTTTTCTGCCGCACAGGTTTCTTAAGGGGGAATTTTTATGGGCCTGACATGACAACAATCTCTTCGTTATCAAAGCCCTTGGTCCCACCAGCACCGAGCGCTTGCTTTACTTGATGGTACAACTAAACAAGAAGGTGCAATCAAAATTCCACCTTAACAGATTTGTACGGCAGAAAACAAACAAACATGCAAACAACCTTTATATTTAATAAGTGTTCCAATAACTTTTCGGTACCATGTGAATACGGGGAAGTCGTGGTTAATTTACCCCACAGTTCCTTCCCTTCTTGGGCGCCTCACGATCATTTGTGCTTGTGGTTTCTCTACCTCCAACGGCTAAAGTCTCCTTCTCCTTATTCTGTGTAACTTCGGAATGTATTACGTCTGCAATTCAATTCTGCCCTCGTCGCACGTGAGTGCTGTCGTTGATGTTTATGACTGAAGAATTCGCTGGATCAATAGCTCTTCTAATGGCGGCGGCTCCCGTCTTAGATCAAGGGATGACCTTAATTCTCCGATGGATGTAGATGTATACTAAAGGAACATTTAGCTGCGTACTGTATGCCTTCTAAAACCGTGTATAAAGATTTCTAAAACTGTCAAGGGAAATCGAATGTGTGACGCGTGGCCAAGTCATTGGTCAACAATCGCTTGTTTACCTTTTGCTATCGATTTCAGACAATAATGTGATGTCAAGCGTTGTTTGATAATCAAATGAGTAATATCGCGACAGCTGAGATAAGGAAGTGTTTATGAACATCTGCGAGCACTGATAACGAGAGTCAACACCTTCCAGATGCTCTGCTGGGTCATTGTGATCCGTATCTAAGGCTAGTCACTGCAATAACGGTAACTTACCTCGCGCCTAGTTGTGGAGGACTCGTTGTGGATTACATAGTCGCTGAAATCTCTACTGCTATCGCCCCTATTGTTCACAATCTATTATTGATGGTTTTTCCCTAGTTTTCTTTTCGGTGGAACAACAGCTCGGCGCCGTGGCTTTAGCTTGACCCTGTTAGGGAGAAAGCTCTCCCACCCCGGAGCTTCTGCAATTTCATGCCGAGTTGTTATCCCCTTGACTGATATGAAACCCGACCACTATTGCCATTATATTTTCTTTAAAAATCATCAGCTCGTTTTCAGAATGATTTTCCTAACGATTTTGCTGTTGCTTATTGGTTACGCGTTTCTGAGGACTTGGTTAACGCGCAGGTCTCTCCCACCGGGTATGTTTTGAGTTGTACTCTTTCCCTGTCAGGCATCCGATTCTGAATAAAAAATTTGTAGGACCTATCCCAATTCCGTTAATAGGGAACATGCATCAATTAGCATATAAAATTATGGTGGAGAAGAAGGACTTTGCCGAATCTATGAGGGATTTCGTCAATGTTCGTACCTTTTATTACAGCCAAATTTCATCCTACTAATTTTTCAAAACTTCTCTATTTTACTGGTTTTTATTAATTTTGCCCTTGCTTAATCCTTTTCAAATTTTCTAGACTTTTAGAAATATGGTAATGTGCATACCTTCTGGTTTGGACCCGTGGCTACGGTTCAAATATGTGATTATCCAAATGCAGCCGAAGCGCTGATCAAACACGGTTCTGCATTTGTGAATAGAGCCCTACCGTTCCTCTTCGAAAGCTCGCGAGGTGACTGGGTCTTAGTCAGCGTCAAAATGGTCCTAGAAGTGATCACTACCATAATCACATTGCACAGGTGGTCGAGGACTCATGGCCTCAACGGATTCCTTTTGGACGGAGCAACGACGATTTTCGCTGCACACGCTGCGTAACTTTGGATTGGGAAGAAATCTAATTGAGGAACGGATCATGTATGAACTGGATTTCACGTGAGTTCCAATACGCACACTTTTCGGAAATTCGATAGTTCACAGACCATCCTATATAAGAAACAGAAGTTTAGTATGTTGTTTGTTTGTTTGTTTGTCTGTGATTATAAAAATCCATTAGAATCTCTCCAGTTTGGTAAAAGAAGGGATACAGAAGGAAAGGGCAAAAAATGAGGGCTTTTGGCACTTGGAGTTGACAGCAAAGATGAGATGATTCTCGGTAAGCACTACGACCAATTAACCAGCTTTTTTGGCGTACTGCACCAGTATGCCTTCCTGTAAAGCTTTTCGCTTCTTAGTGTTGTACGCACACTTTTCGGAAATTGTAGGGTCCATCGTTCATACGTGACTGACGAAGTCACGTATGAACGATGGGCTCTACAAGGGATAAGATAGATTCACTCTTGTGTCGCGAGTAACACCATTTATGTTTTTCCGGCAGGTATAGTGGTTTGTTTCCCTTTCACCCTATGTAGGTTTAGATACTTTCGAGTGGGTTGTAGGGTTTTTTTTCTACGTCCTCTTGACTAGTACAGGGGATAATTTTTTCTGTTAATGTTCTGGCGCGTCTCATGAACGCATAAATAAATAAATAAATAAATAAATAAATAAAGTCTCATTGCAGATGTGAAGCACTGGAAAAGCAAATGGTGGATGGGAAAGTGTCGCTCGATCCAAATCACACGTTTGATCTACTCGTTGGGAACATCATTAATAGGATTTTGTTTGCGGAGCGTTTCGGGAAGGTAGGTATCCTTGCTTGGTTATGAGACATTTAAAGTTTTTCTCAGCCATGAATCTGAGTTGAATTGTGAACCACATAAAAATCCTATGCTATTTCAGCAAGAAGAAGAGACATTTTTCGCATTGAAATCCAAATTGGACAACATTTTTGACAGTTTCAAAACGTATGATGTGTTAATCAATCGATGGACGGTCGGTTTCCCACCGTTGCGTCGCAGAGCGGAAGAACTTTTGAAGCCGCAGAACGACCTTTTGGACTTTCTTGCCAACCAAGTGGAAAGAAGGTCCGTTGGTTGAACCAAGTATAGTTATTGAAAGTTTCTTGGAATACCTTCGAAAGAGGAAGTGATTTTCGCTTTCTTCTCATAACCCTCGCTCTTCTTGCAGAAAGAGTGACATAGCCAAAGGGCTTCATTCGCTGGAAGGAGAAGGAAATGACTTCGTTGACGCTTTTCTCATTCAAATGGAGAAGAACAAAAAACTCGGTGTCGCCAGCAGTTTTGAGTGAGTACAAGGGATTTTGAACGTTTCTAACTCATAGTAAACAGGAAAAAATTGAGCGTTTGTAGCGTAGTGGGTAGAGGCGCATTATGTAATTTGCATTGCTCACTATACCAATCCCGCTAAAATCAGCCTGTCCATCTAATCTTTACAGAATCATGACTGATATGTGGCTCCAAAAGATGTGAATGATCATTCGGGGGTTTCTGGGGTCGTGCTGACGCGGTCAACTTCTTTGACAATGTAGCTGTACTTTCCCCAGGCTGAGAATTGCACTTTCTTTGTTCCAGAGGACAGGAGGGGCTCGCAGGCGAAGGTTCGTAGCACTATTGTTACAGCCTGTGGAGTACTGCCTTCGTGTCATTCATTGCTGTTTTAAGGCGCCTTTATACTCTGCGGTGCCGGCGGCAGTGCGTGGCTGCGTCGTCTCTATGTCTCCGCCCTTGCCGCTCTATCTCGTTGCTTGTGAACGTAGCCACGCCCTGCTTGCGGCGACACCGTGGTCCTACCACAGAGTGTGAAGCAGCTAAAGGGTTCCAAATGTGATTGTTAAAATTTGGCAATAATTGCAAAAAAAATATGACGGAAAACTACTTTTAAGCGATGAATCCCTGAAGCATACTCTGCTTGATCTATGGTCAGCAGGTCAAGAGACCACAGCGACAACACTGAAATGGGCCTTCGCATATCTTCTTCTCCACCCAGAGGTACGTGCCGTTTGCTTCACTGCTTTCCATTTATTTGATTGTTTACTTTTATTTATTCATTTACTTACTAATTTAATTTGATATGCACCATCATGATACACTAAGCCATAGGTGGAAGCAAAACGCCTATCAGGAAATGGAATAGAGAACAGTACTAATCTATTGAATAAAGGATGGTGATAAAGGATTGTAGAATTAACTAGCTTCTTAGAACAAAAATGTCACAAATTAATAATTCTAATTAATTGAATTATTGAATTAATTTAAAACTGATACGTTTTCAGATGAGCAAGCTGAGCAGTTCGTGGCATTACTGCGGAGTCGCGCTCATATTGAATGCAGAAACTGCCTATACATTTTAATGAGTAGTTTTGCTTCAGGTGAGATCCAAAGTGGAACAAGAGCTTCGTAATGTTACCCAATCCAACAGACCCCTATCTCTCACAGACCGGACAAGTACTCCGTACTTCAATGCGGTGTTGACCGTAGGTTCAATGTGTTTCCTGCCCTACGAAGTGGAACTCAATCCACCAATTTCAGGAAATCCATCGATGTGCAGCAATTTTCCCTATGAATCTCTCGAGGAGAACAAATGGAGACACACCGGTAGGAAAGTACACGATACCTGATGGAACCTCGATCAATGTGCAATTGTCACTCATTATGTCGGACACTAAATATTTCCCTGATTATTCTAAGGTAAGTACGAATAAAAAGAAAAGTTTAATGTTAGCAGTAAAGTATAAAGCAGAATAGAGTTACTCCTATACCAGAATCTCTTTATTCCAAAAACCAGCTTGTTTATAGCGATTTTGGCCACGCCTCTTATTGCTTTACTTGACTTCGTGTTTCTCTTGGTGCTCTTCGCTCGCTGTTAGTATACTACTCCTCATCTCAGTTTTCCTCCTTTTTGCCTTTTACTTCTCCTTTTTCCGCTTTTGCCTTAAATCATTTTCAAATCTTCACTCCCACGGCGACCCTCAAGTTACTCGATCCCCTCTCCGTAGTGCTTCTCATGCCATCCAATGTTCTTTTGCCTTGATAGGTTCATCCTCGGCTTCACCATCTCAGTGATTAGTACTACAATCCAAAGTACTTGACTCGTTCCAGTTTGATCCAGACCGCTACATGACAGGACAGAAATTGGAACAGCAAGTCGTTGCCTTCGGACTGGGCAAGCGGGCATGTCTTGGAGAATCTCTGGCACAATCTGAGTTGTACCTTGTGAGTTTAGCTGCTGTCATCCGATAAACTGAAGAAAAGATAGTCGAGCGGTGAGGGTCGCGTCACCTTCGCTCCTTAGGAAGCGATGGAACATGGCGAAACCGCTCCTAAAGGCTCGTATAACCAACGCAATTGACCCGCTCTTCCTCCCGGCGAGCGTGGAATGTGGACTTGCTTCTAAAGTCACTGGGCATACTGCGAATACCGTACTGGTGGGCGGAGCTGCCGCACATTTCCGTGCCACGCCTCTCTGCATGCTCAGGCTCCGCACACCAGCTTTCAGTGCGCCCGGTGGGTCCACTGCGTAAGTTTTGGTGTATGAAAGCTGCAAAAATTTCAGATAATTGGGAACCTCCTCCTACGGTTTGCCATATCGGAAGATCCAGCACATGCCCCAGTGGACAAAGCAAAGGCCGTATTTGGAGTTGTTCGAAAAGTAACTCCATATCATGTAGTATTCAGTCATACTTAGGCTTTTACCGTTGATCTTTGACCAAGTGTGTATACTGCCTGCCCAGGTGTGCATTATTCGATCCAACCATATCACCGCGCAAATGCTGTATGGGGGGTCTCAAATCATGTGACTATCTGAGTCGTCTGCCCCTCTAAACTCTCTTCCAATTCCATGTCTACTCACCTTTCTTCTTATCCAAACCCCTTGAACTATTGTGAACCGGCCGGCCGCTGGTAGCCGCTTCACAATGTGACCTGACCTACTGGGAGAGCACTGATGTACACCCGTTTCCCCTCTTTCACGATCGGCACTTCATGTACATATTTCACGGGGTTGAAAAAAATAACATTGAAATGTGCGTTATGTCTTATGTAATGGCACGTCAATTGACGTAATAAATGATGTATCCACACGACTATCCTCTGGCAACATTGAATTCAATGGATAAATATCCGAGTAAAACGAACTGAAATAAGTCATTTTTCTTTATAAAAAGAGCTTTGCAACGTGAACTTGGAGAACAGCGGCTGTTCTAATTTTATGAATCCCACCCGTCTCTGTAGGCCACGCCCTCGAAGGATTTGTCCCGTTGTGGGTGCATTATTTTTAACGCACATCGTCCATTTTCTCCTCGATTTAAACGGAGCATAATTATAAAAAACTATTTATTGAATTTTGAAACTTCTTCTGTTTGCCAGCTATTTATTTAACTTATTTATTTAACTTATTTATTGAATTTTGTTAAAACAAATCTACAAACACTCGTTAAAAATCGAAAGAATAGTCTTCTTATGGGTGATCAAATTCTCCGGTTTCATGCACGTCTCATGATTTCCATCGATCTGAAAATTAACGCGATTGGAGATGAACAGAGCAGTTTCGGTTTATTCGACTTCATGCAGAATCTTAGGTTGATAGGTGCTCTGTTTCAGAGCTTTATAGGCTAATACATAGAATAGCCAAATTAAGCTTACCAGCCATACATCGACAGGTTGTGAAGACGAATAAGCAAGTCCATTCTCAGTTATCGCTCGAATTACACTTTCATTGAGATCCGGCCTGTTATTGAATAGTTTGAAATGTCCTTTCTCAGAATACATGGTATTAAAGCAACGGGAGCGGAAATTCGGTCAATCGCTGACCCACGCAGGTAGAGCAGCTAAGTCACGGGGCATTGATAAAAAACGACTTTGAGTAATCAAACACCCGATAATGTATCTGGTGACGGACAAACAGTTATTGCGGTAACAGTGTTAAAAATCGCCGAAAACGCATTTTCGCGTTTTTATCGTTTTTTCGCCGTGAATCGATTGTTTACTGATGTTCCATCAGACTTTCATACATTTTCGGAATCAGCTCATCGAGCCTTACAAGAGGGTACTACAAGTTTTTGGTTTTTTCAAACTCGGTACTGAGCCATTTTTTACATTTGAAGTGTGAGAGAAAATTTCTTCGGAATCTGATGAACTGGCGATTGAACCTTTTCAGAATGTGATCTGAGTTCACAGATGTGTAAGAATTTTGAAGTTTTTTCTCATTTCAAATGGGCACCTGTTCCTTGGTGTGGCCCCAAACAGCGCCTCCGTTATAAACTGTTGAAAAAACTATCTTGTAACTCATTTCCAGATGCAGTCCCCAATGAAATGTACAACGTTCGATTCCCCCGGAAAAATGCTGTCGAATGATAAAAAAATCCCGAGGTGATGAGTTTGTCACTTTCGTTCCCACGGCCGTGCACGTGAATCGTACGCGGCACAAAAGGGCTTGAGACGTCGATGGACAGTATGGAAAAAGTGTGGAAATGACGAAATTGACGAACTCATCACTTCGAAATTTTTTATGTATCATTCGATAGCATTTTCCGGGGGAATCGAACGGTGCACATTTCACTGGGGAATGCGTCTGAAATGAGCTACAAGAGCGCTGTTTAGGGCCATTCGAAATTCCTACACATCTGTGAACTCAGATCACATACTGGAAAGATTTCATCGCCGGCTCATCAGATTTCGAAGTATCTTCCCTCAAACTTTTCAGAATGTGAAAAAATGGCTCAATACCGAGTTTGTGAAAATTAAAAACTTGTAGTACCATCTTGTAGAGCTCGACGAGCTGATCCCGAAAATATATAAAAGTCTGGTAAAAAATCAATAAACAATCAATTTACCACTAAAACCACAAAAAAAAAACGTGAAAACGGAATTTCGCGCGATTTTTAGCACTCTTACGGCACTAACTGTATTGTCCCGCGCGTAGCTCCTTGGCTGATGTGAGGAGAGCGTATGCAACACATGACACATGATCCCCTTCGAAATGATCACATACCCTCTGATTGGATCCCGAACCTTTATTTATGACAAACTATTCACCCTTTTAAGCACCTTGTTAAACTCGTTCATTGTCTATAAACAGCATAAAATATCAGATATGCATAAGTGAAGCTTTTCTTACCGTGCAGTTCTTCGGAATGCCTCATCTTCACTCACTTCTGCGCTTTTGAATAAAAAGATTTTCGTCGTAGACATAGCGGGAGAATATCTTCGCAACATATCCGCCAACCGAGTTACTTTCTGGACCCGCTCTGCGTAGTCAGGAAGTGCCGAGAAAGTTTTCTAAAGTAACTTTTGCTGACATGAAGTGTGAAGCGAAACGCAGGGTAAAATGGATACCTTAGCGAAAGCGGCCACTTGTTTCATTTCGAAATTTTGCACCTTCCACGTGTCGAACATCACCACAAACGGTATCTGAAATCGGATTCTCTCTCCCTAAAAGCGAAACAATTCTGGAAAAGTACAAAATGCTGAAATCCTTTGATGGGGATCTTGCACTATTATACCTGTCCTGAGCTTTAACGAACTGCAACAAACCCCAGACACCAACCTCGCTGTGCATTCATTCAGGAGCAGAGCTGACGCGGGACGGAGCCAGCAGTGGACACATTTGGGGTCTTATCTTTCATTTTCAGAGGGCTTTTGTTCACGAAAAAGCTGCACATCAACCTCTTGAACCCATGGTTAGCGTAATTATGTTTATTCTATTTGCTGGCTGGGTGACAAAGTTAATGACCGTATAATATCGAATAAGAAGCTCTATCAAATGGTTGTCTCACCTCCCATCCCCATAGCTTCAACTCGGTGACGATCTCATTACTTATGGTTCCTCCCATGGAATGACCCATCACAAAAGGTTTGACTTCTCCTGTGTGAGCCGCTATCTGGAAGTTAAATATAAAAGTGGTTATAAGTTTTGAAAAAATAAGCTGTAAATTTGATTTTGCAACCATACTTACGGCTTTCGCATAGAATGCAGCCAATTCTTTGAGTGTGTCAGCTTCGAAATGCAGTTGATATTCAATGGCATAAATATTGACGGTTCTGGGAAATATCTGCAGAAAAGCATAATATGGGAATGTGGACCCACCGACGGCATGGATCAAATAGATGTTGAACTTGGGTTCAGGTCCTGCATAGAGAGTTCTAATGATCGAAATGTCTACCTTGTCGAGGCTATGTTTGGATTGTTCTGTGATAAGCCTAGCCAGTCCTTGTACGGTCAAAGAGGAGAACAGATCGTGAACTTCAATGCTCACGCCAAATTCAGTGAGCAGCCGGTTCTTCAATTCGAAAAGAAGTAGCGAATGCCCACCGAGTGTGAAAAAGTTGTCGGTGGACTTCACATTTTTCACATTCAGAAGATCCTCGAAGATCATGGCCACTTTCTGTTCAGTGACGGACATTTGGCTAGCCGTGGAGGCTAAGCTGTCGTCCATTACTCTGCTATATTCCTCCAGTAACTTTTCCTTATTCGCTTTCCCTGACGTATTCAGCGGAATTTCTGGGACTCGGATGAACCGCGATGGCACCATGTACGGTGGTAAGGTTTCTTCTAATTTCAGTAGCACTGCAGACATTCCCAGAGGCCTCTCATGGACTATAAACGCTATCAATGTCTCGTCCAAAACAACTACTTTTACATCGGAAATCTCCGATGTGGCCTCCAGAATCGCCCTTTCCACTTCTCCACCCTCCACACGATGGCCACGAACCTTCATTTGAGAGTCGAGTCTCCCTCTGTAAATGAAGCCCTCCTTTTCCTCCCTGACGATGTCTCCTGTACGATAACATGGCAGTCCGTTGAGTCGGTGGAAACGATCGTCATTGGGATTGTTGAAGTATCCCCGGGCTACCTTAGCCCCACTGAGAATTAACTCACCCTCTTTTACTCCTTGATCTATCCAGCACGTTTCGTTGGGCATCGGTTTCCCTATGAAGGACCCTTCTTCAGGGAGTACTTTACATCTGTTAGTTAGGGACCATACCGTAGCTTCCGTTGGTCCATAGATTTGGGTCACATCGAGCCCGGCTTTTAGGACCTTGGCCAGATTTCTATCGCGGACGGTATCACCTCCCACGAAAAGTTCCTCCACCATCTCGATCGCGCTCAGTTCAGATCCTGTCAGGGCGTCAAGCATTGCAGATGTGAGGAATACCACGTCACATTGGACATCGCCTACCTCACTGGGTAATCTTCGAAAGTCTTCATGCAAATAGAGCTCACAACGGTTCGCTACTGACCCAAATATGTTAAAGACGCTTACATCAAAGGCGACATTCACTGAATGGGAAACTGTGCGACCCGGTCTCAGAAAGGCCTGCGGTGTAGCTCCACGAAGAAACGCGCTCACATTTCTATGACTCACTGCGACACCTTTTGGCACTCCTTGAGATCCGCTGGTGTGGATCACGTACATCAAGTCGCTGCTGGTGATTCTATTCAGGATAATCCCACGTTTCCGCTGCTTTCGCTTAGAAATTGTCTCGAGGAGTGAGGCTGAAATGCTTAGAGCGCATTCAACATTCGTTATTATCTGGGCCTTTTTCGACTGTGGCCATGTTTTGTCCATTGGGGCGTAGGCTGCGCCGAGCTTGAGTACGGCCAGAATCACTACGACGGCACTGTTCGAATCGAGATCCAACGTAACAACGTCATCGCAGCGAACACAGCAGCCGGTGGACTTCATCCAGGAATCGTTTATGAATTCGGCGATCTCACACATTTTCCGATAGAGGGTGTGGTAACTGAGAAAGAAGCTCCTTTCTCGGATTGCAATTCTATCTCCATTCTTTTGAAGATCACTTAAGCAGCGGATAACTGAAGTTTGGGGATAGTCAATTCGAGAAATGCAAGGCAGAGCCTCGACCCGAGTTCTGTGCTGGAAAATCCGTAACATATCCTTCACAAGGTCCTGTATCAGATCCGTACGGTACTTACTTGAGTTGTATTCCATCAACACCCTTGTTCCTTCAGGTAATTCATCAAAAGTAACAGAAAGATCGAAGATCTTGTTCATGGAAGCCTGTACAATTTCCACATCAGCATCGGGGTAGTCCGTAGTGGGGAAATCCAGTTGATGACGATAATTGAAGAAGATCTCAAAAAGATGATTCCCTCTTCGATGATGCCTGCTCACAGCGGCAGCAAGCTCATGGAAAGGAACACATTCGAATACTTTCAAAGCGGTCGTAGCGGCTTTTACCACAGAAATGACGTGCTCCAGGGTATCCTGCAATCGTACATCCACTGCTAACACCACATTGTTTAGGAAATAGCCGATCAAATCTTTCACCTCGTCATTTCTACCCGAGACAGGATATCCCAGGACAATAGAATCATCATGGCTCTTTGATTTCAGCCTTCTCAGGCTAATGATGAATGCTGAAAGAACAACGATAAACTCAGTGGTTTGATGAGCTCTGGCCAGGGCTTTCACAAGAGCAATCAACCTTTGGGGAACAAACTGGACGATTTGTTTGAACAGCGAGGGCTGAAGAAGGGTTCTTCTCTGTGGCAGGGTGGTTGCTTCCCTACCCTCATGGGATTCTTTGAACTCTTCTAACTTCTGAATGAAATGGACAGTACGGCGTTGGAACTGGGCGTATTCACTCACTGAATATGAAAGAGGTTTCACTTCCGCAATTTCCTGCCTGGAATAGGCACTGTAGATGTTCTTCAGCTCCTCAGCCAGTACAGTCACTGACCAACCATCTGTTAAAATATGATGCTGATTGAACACAATTACATAGCTGCCATGGTTATGGGCGCCTCGGATTCTCAAAGGGATGTCTTCCAAATCAAAATTGAAGCTTTCCTCTTCACTGAGGATGTCATCGACCATCTCTTCTGGTGAAATATGCTGGTAACACTCCGTCAGCGAGTGCACCACTTGTTTTGGCTTTGACGAAAACGAATCCCTCACAAAGGATGTACGAAGGCTGTGTTGGCGAGCGATGAGAGAATGAATTGAGTAGATCATTTTCGCAAACGAGAACGATGGGGAGGTTCTTCGGAAATAGATGGAGAAAATGATATTATAGTGAGTACCCGTCTCTAGTTGACGTAGTAAGTACATATTTTCTTGTGAATACGTCAGATCAGCTGGTGTGGTTGGATCAAAGGCTGGTACCTTCTCTTTAGAAACGTCTTGAGGTAGCATTTTGACGAACTCATCCAGTGTCGGGTACTTGAATAGGAGATCTACAGAGATGTTTGTGGACAACAGTTTGTTGAGACTCCAGACAACCCTGAGAGCACTCAGGGAGTTACCTCCATTATCAAAGAAATCCGACTTGTAATTGACATTAGTACAGAGTATTTCGCTCCATATTGATATCACCTTATCAGTTAATGAGAGGTTTTCTCGAACAGTTGGCAAAGGTCCAGCGCTCCCACTTGTCTGAATTTCCTCAACCATTCTGGCCATCTGCGGTGGAGGAAGAGGGGAATATGCGACTACTCCACTCATCCCCAGAGTTTCTCTGATTACTCGTCTTCCAGTAGAGGTAGAAATGGATGCTTTGGATATAATGGACTTCAGAGCGCTATTTTCATAGGTGGACGCCATTCCGACATCTCTCCAAGAAGGCCATTGGATGGCAAGTATCCGCTTCACGTTTGCGTGGGCTTTCAGGGCCAGTGCATCCATGAAAAGGTTCGCAGCCGCGTAGTCTTCTGTGCCTTGAAGGGTTATAACGCTGCTCAAAGACGATGCCATCACAAAGTTGTCAAGCATAAGATTATTTTCGCTGAAGTACTCCAGGATGTTCAGAGTTCCAACGACTTTCGGCTGCAGCACTCTCAGCACGTCCTTTGTGGTTTTCGTTAGTGATGGTACTGAGGGAACGCCTGCAGCGTGAATAATGCTGTTTATGGTACCGTACCTGAGTATGACCTCATCAAGAGCTCTTGCTACGGAAGTTTTGTCGTCCAGGTCCATGCTGACGTACGATACACCTGCGGTTGATTTAGGTGCCGTGTTTCTGCTGGTCACCACAATATTTCTTATTTCAGACCTTCTCCTAAGCACATCCACATACGCTGAACCGATCGCTCCACTTCCGCCAATTACAACCACAGTTCCTCCCAGGTCGATGTTTTTCTCTGCAGGGCTCACTTCTGCATAGGCCATGTTAAGGATGTATCCCGGCGTTGTGAGCAGGACCTCTTCCGTTTCTTCGTTTGCTGATAGCACCTGATCAATGAGTTTTCCTAGAGAAATTCCCTCTGTATTGTCCACGAAAATATTTTTGTGTCTTTCACCCAAATGATACTGTTTGATGGGTCCCACAGTAGTCCAGTGTAGGGGATCACCAGTGGTTGAAACTACTAGGAATCGCGATTCAGGCGATGGAGCAATAGCCTGACAGAGTCGACGGGACAGCAGAAATGGCTCAGTAACGTTAGCCAGGTTGCTCTCTGGAATATACACAAGAAGAGAATAGTCTGTGAGTTCCTCCGTCGCCAATGCAAATGCTTCGGACGGCTTCGTCGAGTGGATTTCACAAATGCAACAATCAATGTTGGAGTTTTGCTTTGAATTCGATATAATGAGTGTTTTCTCCTGATGCTGGTGGGTCTGTCCCTTTTTGATATTCGACGAAAGGCTCCAGGATGCTTTGAAGTAGCGAGCAGTTGAATCCCTGATAATTCTATCTTTCCAGCAACTGATACGATCGAACTGATAGACCGGCATATCCGCATCAAAGCTTGATCCGCCGAAGATCTTTCTAAAGTTCACATTGTAGCCCGATTTCCATAGATCAGCTAAAGACTGCAGAAGTTGTGAATGCGAAGGGCGTTCAGTGGCTCTTCTTCGGCCTAAAATGGTACTGACCACGTGTACATTGGCCGATCTTTCCGTCAGAAGGTGCTTGACAATTCCAGCTGGACCAATTTCTACGATCAGTTTGATTTTTTTGTTGGACAGTACTGTATCTAGGCATTTTTTAAGATCCACCGGGCTTCTCATATGCTCCCAGCAATAACTGTAATCGAACTCAGTAATCATCTGACCGTTTATATTTGACACAATTTGCTTGGTTCCTTTGCGAAAAGTGATTCTCCTGGCAGCTCTGATAAAATCGTTTTTTAAACAATCCATCACGGACGAGTGAAATCCATGTTCAGTGGTAAGTTCACGGAACGCGATTTCTTTCCTCGTTAGCTTATTCTTCAGAGCCTCGATCGAGGCCGGAGGGCCTACAACACATTTCATTCTGTCTGAGAGATGAGCGGTCACCTCAACGTCTTTTGGGAGAGCTTCATTGAAACCCACAATGGCGAGCATCCTGGCCTCTTTCGTCGTGCTTACCAGATCTCCTCGTTCCTTCAGAAGTTTCATACAGGAAAATTCGTCCAGAATACCAGCATAGCAGGCAGCCGCGTATTCGCCTACACTGTGACCTATGAGGAAGTTTGATGAGATCCCCCAAAAGTTCAGTTGTGCAAGTACTGCTTTCGAGATAATGAAAAGGGCCACTTGAGCATATTTAGCTGTCATGATGGCGCCAGAGCCAGTACTGGCTTTTGGATACATTATTTCCATAAAATCCATCTGAAAAAGTTGGGATGCAAGACCAATCAGCCGTTCGAGCTCTTCCCTGAAGGCTTCTGCGCAACTCATAGAGGCCTTCTCCATATTTGGGTATTGCACCCCTTGCGGAGCAAAAAGAAAGCATATATTGGAGTTGTCCAGCGGGATTGAAAGGGTTGGAGAATCGAAAGCCTCCAACTGCGATATTGCATCTGACACAGATTTCACAGTAAAGGCAGCTCTATATTTAAAATGGTCCCTTTTCTGCTGAAGGGTGGTCGTGACCGCTTCCAGATCGACGTCAGGTCGGCTTTGTAGATACTCTGCTATAGCTCGGCACTGGGCAACACAGGCTTTTTCAGAAGAGCCCGAAATGGGAAGAATATAAACAACTGGGGTTGAAATCATTGAACTGCTACGGGAGGTCTTCACTCCCTCTAGTATGATATGGACATTGGTTCCTCCGATACCAAATGAACTGACCGCCCCAAGTGAATCGGGAGCCAGTGCCATGGGCTTCTTATTGACTGGAAATGGTATATCCGTCTGCAGTTTGTCTAGGTTGATCTGTGGTGGGACAACCCCGCTCTGAAGAATTTTCATCACCTTGAACAATCCCGCCATTCCACCAGCCGCGAATCCATGGCCAATGTTGGCTTTCACCGATCCAACTGTTAGGCTTTTCTTGTCTCCATAGACACTTTTCATTGATTCGATTTCGATTTCATCTCCAACTACGGTGCCGGTTCCATGGCATTCCACGTACCGTATTCTGTCGACATCCGTAGGGTTCAAGGAAGCCAGGGCTTCACGTATACACTCCTTTTGCCCAGAAGAATTTGGCGCCATAAAACTGGCCTTGTGCAGGCCATCATTGCTCAGACCGTAGCTTTTAATAACAGCATGTACAGTATCATTGTCCTGAAGTGCTTTGTCGAGTTTTTTCAGCACAACGCATCCAACTGCGGAACCCCTTATAGTCCCGTCCGCTTTGCTATCGAAGGGTTTACAAACGCCACTCTTGGACATCACCAGACCTTCTTCAAATTCATAACGAGACTGATCAGGCAATACTAGCGATACTGCACCAGCTATTGCCAGATCTACATTTGAAAGTCGTAGGGAATCACAGGCCTGGGCTATAGCTACCAAAGCGGTGGAACAAGCTGAATAGACTCCAATAGCGGGTCCTCGGAGATTCAGCATATGAGCCGTGAAAGTGGCCACAAAATCTTTCATATTGAGTTTGAAAAGTCGGCGAAGACTACCTTCAGCCTCCTCACTCGGATCGCCGTATTCTGATGGCTCTGCTCCTGCGAACATCCCTATCTTCAGGTCATTTCTTTGTCGCACGTATCCTGCCCTTTCTAACGCTTGATAGGCGTTCAGTATGAATACGCGTAACTGAGGGTCCAGCATAGACGCATCGTCGTGAGACATTTTCCAGAAATTGTGATCAAACTTATCAATGTCGTCTATCAGGCCAGCAGCGTCAACGTAGCTTTCTTCCGTCGATTCTTTCCGAGTGATGCACTCTTTCCCCGCCAGAAGGTTCTGCCAGAACTCCTCAACGTCCCTGCAACCAGAAAAAGCGCCACTATACCCTATGATGGCTATGTCACCGCTGAGAGTCGCGGCCGGAGAGTTTTGGGGCTTGATTGCGGTGGCATTCAACATTACCCGTGGGTTAGCCCGACTAGTGACCAAATTGGTCAGTTTATCCAGCGTACAGTTATCGTAAATCTCCGTAGCTTTGAAAGTACAACCGAAGCGCTGATTGACAGCCACGCGAAGTTCCTCTAGCATTAGCGAGTCCATGCCCAAATTCATCAGAGGGGTGTGCCTTTCTTCAGAAATTCTATGGATTCCACTGATACGAATGATGATCTCCTCCAGGAGGTGCTCGCTTGGTTTTCCGTTTGCCGATGAATCCAAAGGAACAGATTCACTGAATGGTACCGTAATTTGACCATATTTTTCCAATTGCACTATTTTGCTCAGAAACTTTCGTAAATGTTCTTGTTGCTTAGCTATCAGTTCAAAGTCACCTTGAAATACCACCACATTCTTTGCCGTTGAATTTAACACTTCCAATGCATCCACGGGTTCAAGTGCCTCCCAGCCAACGGCTCGCAATTGTTCAAACACCTTGCCAGCATGAGCGCCTTGTAACATTCCTGTATCCTTCCATGGTCCCCAATGGATCACCATTGTTGGTGATTGCAATGCTTCCGCTATAGAAGTCAGTAGCCCGTTCGCAAAAGCGTAGTTTGCCTGTCCTCGTGAGCCGAGGATCGCAGCCACTGATGAAGCAACCACCACCAATTTCGGTTTCATTCCTTTCAGGCTCTTAAGAAGGGTCTTAAAACCAGCACATTTTGGTCTGCACACATTCTCGAATCGGGAATAATCCATTGACGCCATAAGGGCGTTGTCGACCACACCAGCGCAATGAACCACAACGTCGTAGTGTTCATGTTCAGGAAGGCTTAATGTGACCAGATCAGATTCTATGAAAATTTTAGGGATTTCCCCATTCTTGACATGGTCATTTTTGGCATTCCTGGTCACGACTGTTACTTTCTTGGCATTCATGAACTTAATTATTCGTTTCCCTAAGCCTCCTGTGCCACCTGTAATCAGCATGTGTTTCGGGGTCTTAACATGGGCTCTTTTAAGCGTCAACGGTACCAATCTCTCCACATAACGACAAGAATTCTCATAGAATACACACTCAAAAATGTCGTCATGCGAAAGTTCTGATTCCAACTCTTCATGAGTACAGTAGGAGACGAACTTGTATGGCAGCAGTCGCTCGCTGGCCAGCGTTCTGCACAAGGCTGTCCATTCAGTATAAGAAGTTCCATTGCATCTACAGGCGATAATCAGCACGAAATTGTCTTGGGATTCCAGGATCTGCCACAGAGAGATCAGTTTCAGCGCTTCCTCTGTTGATGAAGAGTCAGGGTGATATAGTACTATCCTTCTCTCGGATGACGATTCCAACTGTTGAAGTTCGGGAACGGTACAGTGCCTGAGATTGGCAAGCTCCACTTGCTTACCAACACTTATGACGGAAAGGCTACGGTCACGTTGGGACCTTGGTATTTTCAAGCGGATCTTCTCAAAGTAGATCTGCTTATGAGAAGGTTGTAAGATGGGGAAGTTGCAGACGAACTGTTTTTCGAACGGCCAATACTTTTTGTTGTTGAACCGATATGACGGTAGAACGGTATCTTCGTTCATTGCTTCAGTGTTGTACACGGCCCAATCGACGGAATGACCACTAACATACGAGTTGGCAATGAACTGATGAAAGTAAAGAGGGGTCACAGGAGCGGTAGGGATGTCCTTCGGATCCAGAGTGGGTAGAATTTGCTGAATGAACTCACTCACAGTGCTTCCTTGATGACGCTGTTGGTAGTGAGAATATCCATGGCCATATGCGAACGTCACCAAATGGGGACGATGCAGGGGTTCGATGGATTCTGAATCGCCCAGAGGTTCTCCAGTTTCCCAGATAATGTGCCTTTTGTAATCATAGAGAATACAATGACGATATCTGTACGAAGGCCGTGATTTTTGAAGTTTCGTACAAATATGGCTAATCAGCTGATCAGACTGTTCTACGAATACCTTGTACTCGTCGACCATCGCCTTCAGAGACTTCCTGTCGGCAGCAGAAATGGGAGCCATGTGGTACTTCACGAGGACGTCCTCAGAAGCAATCCGCGGTGGTAACTTCTCCACGATCATCGAGCAATTAGTGCCACTAAATCCGAAGTTATTGACTGCCATACGATCTAGGCAGGTTTCTTCACCAACGGCGTAAACAGTCAACCCACCAAAGTTAGCTTTAGGATTTGGGCATTTGAAAAACCTCTGAGAAACTCTGTAATTGTATTTCATCTGTTGGAGACAGGCCATCAGGGAGGTCATGCCAGAAGCGGCTTCAGTATGGCCAAGAAGGCTCTTCACACTGGAGATAGTGGCTCGACCGTAGCATCTCGAAACGGCGCGAATTTCTATCGGGTCGCCCAAGGAGGTACCCGTCCCATGACATTCCACATGGTCCACTTTTCCTGCGTTCAAAGATCGCATTATTCGCTCCTGAGAACTTCCATTTGGTGCCTGTAGGGAGCTCCCTTGACCGTTGTGTCCTACAGCCCAATTGGTGATCCTGAACTTGGCCAGTGATCGATCCTTGGACAGAAGGATGCAACCGACCGCTTCGGAACGAACGTAGCCGTTAGCACCAGCGTCGAATGCCCGACAAGTACCCTTCGCCGACAGCACTCCAGCATTCTTCAGGACTTCAGTGACAGAATCGTGAAGAATCATGTTGACCCCTCCTACAATGGCATGATCGCATTTCCCCTGACTGATGGCGTCCAGCGCATTCGCCAGAGCTACGAACGATGACGAGCATGCGGTATCGAACACCACGGCGGGCCCTTCTGTCCGAAGCCAATGCGCGATTCTTCCCGCCACACAGCTCGCACTTGATCCCACGCCAAAATATCCGCTCATATCAGCTTTCATTTCATCGTAAATTCGATTATTAAAATCACTTCCGCTCACACCCATAAAGACTCCGGTTTTTCTTGGCACTGACGCCCATCCGGCATTTTCCAAACACCTCACAACAGATTTCATCATAAAACGTTGGAGTACGTCGACGTACTTTGCCTCTCTTGGACTTATGCCAAAAAACTCAGGGTCCCATTCGGTCACATCAATGTCCATCAGAGCAGGGCTTTGTTCGGGACACTCCCTGAATTTGTAGTCTTTCTGTAGAATTCCAGTTTTCATTGTTTGCCATGAATGTTGATTATTAGATAAATCGTAACAGAAGGTTCCATCATATCCGATAATGTATACGCCGTTACCTACCTCAGGAATGTCTTCATTCGATTTCACGGTGTGTGGACCTGAGGTTTCACTGCGGGAAGGGGTTTCAGGGATAGAATTCTCCGGTGAATTGTCCTGTCCAGCTATTGACTGAGTTGACTTTATAACCCTAGTCAAGCTGCTCTTGTACTGAAAGATCAGCTTACCGTCCACCTGAAGGCATGCGTGGGCATCGATCAACTTTTCATTTTCAGCCACCTTCTTCGTCACGAGGATAACTGATTTTGCATTGGAAAGATCTGTTTCGCCGCTCATCCATATCTCTCGTATGGCTATGGGAACAAAGTAGACGTCGGGCCTTCTGTGAACCACATTGAAACAAACAGCATGTAAAGCTGCATCGAAAAGGGTCCATATTGCGCGTGAATGCCCAGCCTGAAGGACTGAGAAGGTGCAATTATCACTTCTCTTCAGTGTTTTAATCACTTGGAACTGATCACGATATTCAAGACCGTTTATGGCCATCACAGTGTAGAACTGCTGGATATCGCAATCGATGGTGCATTCCTTTCGAATTTCCTCTGCATTCAAGTAGGGGATAACTGGCGCTTTGCTGAATCTTGCATGGCTAATGCACGTCATTTTCCCGTTCACTTCAAGTCTGAGAACGTTGGTGTGAGTTCTGATCAGCCGGAAATCTCCCGATTCATGGCCTTTCCATGGGCTCACGAACTTAGTGTCAGTCAGAGTGAAGTACTCTTTGCAAGGCAAGCCTTTGTTGATCCACGTCAGGAGTTGATAAACCTGATAAACAGCGGGGACAAGGTTTTCCTTATTGACATAGTGCCCTTGTAAAATCCCCTTGTCTTCGTCTGATATTGCGCTTTCAATTTCAAGAGGAAATTCAACAACAGTTATTCTCGTTGGGGTTTCTCCCATCTCGCATTGGTACATTGACGGCCATGAAATAGGGACATTCTGCCGTTCCAGGGCAAGCGCAGCGTTGACAACGAGCTCAGAATCTTCTCCTCTATTGGAAGCCGTCTGTAGAATATCACTCCGCTTAGCCACATCGATATCAAGGGTGCTCCGCAGAAAAGACGTCATAGTGTTCGCGGGACCAACATCCAGCCAGGTCGTTACCCCAAGGGTCTCAAGGGTACGTATGCATTTGACCAGCTGTACAGGGGATACGGTTTGATGGATGAGGTAGTCAGCCGAAAATGTATTGAGGACTTGGCCAGTTACATTGCTCAGTATCGGCACTAGAGCTTCTTTGAATTTGATTGTTCCTAGGACTTTCCTCAGTCCTTCCAGATCATCTT
Organism: Trichostrongylus colubriformis; assembly: GCA_963978905.1. Lineage (NCBI taxonomy): Eukaryota > Metazoa > Nematoda > Chromadorea > Rhabditida > Trichostrongylidae > Trichostrongylus > Trichostrongylus colubriformis. The sequence continues at coordinate 26,858,035 of OZ022260.1, forward strand.
CCCGTATTAGAGGACTGTGAAAAGGATATTTTGGATTGACAAGCTTGCCTCGAATATTTTTAGCCTTCATATAGTCGAACACCCTGAGAAGTTCATGTTGTGTTCCAGCGATGACTACTTGTTTAGCGCTGTTCACTGCTGCCATGTGAACTTGGAATTTCTTCAGTACATCTTTCTGGGCTCTGCTGTCTATTGCCAGTAAACCGCCTCTCCCAACGATTTTCTCCAAAGCAACTCCCCGCTCCACTACTATACGGACACCTTCTTCGAGTGTCATAATTCCGGCTACCACCCCTGCAACCAACTCTCCGACGCTGTGTCCCAGGTAGAAGTCCGGCTGGAAGCCAAAAGAACGCCACAACATAGCGACGGCATAGCCGAAAGCGAATATTATTGGTTGTGTAAGACTTGTTGATTGAAGGAGCAAAGCGTTTTGGGGATCATCAACAATCTCCAAGAGGCTCACACCGTTAGCTCGGTGAGTGTTCGCCAGCCTGAGACACTTCTCATATTCATTCCGGAACACTGGAAACATTGTGCTTAATTGCTTACCCATGAAAGGATATTGAGCGCCTTGCCCTGCAAACATTATCACGCTCTTTCCACGACAGCTCCTGCTACATGTTCTATAGAAAAGTCCTCTGAGCTTAGTTTCGACGTCCGCGAGAGATCTACCCATCACATGCAACACATAGGATTTGGAGGACGTGGAGGGCAGCGATGGCGAAGGCGTGGATGACAGGGCTTTTATATGCCAGCCTACACACTTACAAAAGTCATCTTCGTCATTGAAAAACACATTCAAGCCCAGCAAATTGCATATCGGAGCGTTTTGTCCAGGAGGTTCTGTTGCCATGTTGACATCGACGGTGGAGTGACCTTCTGAAACCTCACCGCTGTCGTTCCTATGATAGAGGTGGCTTCTTCGTTGGGGATCACTCCGTTCAGGAACGATACGTGCTTCTTTTTGCTTGGGAAATGGAAATTCTAGTGGGATGTGAAATCCCTTGCGGTTTTCAGAGTCCTTGTAAAAGTCGAGGTTTATGGTATCACTTTCCGATGCCTCCATCACGATATCTTGCCTGATATCTGGCCGGTTCTTCAGCACCGTGCTCCAGTCCACGTTGGCCACAGTCAGCTCGTAAGGTTTGTGAATTATGGCGTATGCCAGATATTTAAGGGCTTCTTTGTTTCTGAGCCCCAAAAAGCCTTGATTTATCAAAGCGCTTTGCACTCTTCTTGCCATTCCTGTGTCCAACCAGTTACCCCAATGAATCGTGGTCCCTGGCTTTCCTTTCAGCCATCGTAAATACATCTGATGATCAATATACGCATTGGATACTCCATAGTTTAATTGTCCAACGTTGCCACAGATGACCGTGAAAGACGACATCACAATGAAATGATCCAACTCATGGCCATTGTCTCGCAACAGTTTATCTATTACGTGATAGCCATCTCCTTTGGGCGCAAACACCTCAGAAAAAGTCTCCAAAGTCTGCCGTTCTACAGCGCTGTCACGAACAACCCCAGCGCTATGAATAACACCATTAATTTTGAAAGTGATTTTTGAGAGCTCACTTTGTAGTTTTCTGGAATCCGTAATGCTTGCACTAATTATTTTGATATTTCCTTTTTGTTGAAGTTGAGCAAGCTGATGGGCAAGGTCCTTATCCGGAACACGTCGACTTATCAAAACGATATTTTCAACAGAACATTCATGCAAAAGCCACTTTGCTATTGTCAATCCAATGCCGCTCAGTCCTCCTGTTATGAGCCAATTTCCTCCAATGTTTGAGGTAGGTTCGTGAAGCTTCAAACGCAGATTCAACAATCGTTCTTTGTATATGTATTGAATTCTTGGATACTTCTCTGCGGCCAGCGTTTTGAAAAAACTGCGAGCAAGAGCATTAGGAAGTGTTGGTTCGTTGGACACAAGTACACGTAGAGTTAGATTCGGAGTGGAGAGAATCTGACGTGCAAAAAGCAGCAACAATGAAAATAACGACTTTGGTTGAATTGTAGCTTCGGAGTGGAATTTTACCAGAACTCCATCCGCTATGAGGTAGGAAAAATCGGGAACAGGAGAAGATTGTGAATCGAACTGCAGTCGTGATCCATCATGAAGATTAACGATACGAAGACTATTCCCCTTGGTTGAAGTCAGCAAGATATCAGCGGGATCGTCATCTTTTTCGAAAATCTCGATATATGCATAACTTTCAGGCAAAAAATCTCTTGCAACACAACCGCGACAATCTTTCGCATGCTCTTTTGAACATTGTGGAACAGTACCTTTTGAAACAGATGGTACGCACTTCTTCCGAATGTGCTCAGCTAGTTGCTCTATCGTGGGATAGTCGAAGACATCTGCTGTGGAGATATTCAGTTCTGGAAAGTACTTCTGATTCAAGCGGTTGACGAACTCTACCATATTCAACGAGTCCAAACCCAGGTCAACGAAGCCCATCGACAACGTCTCTCCATTGATCCGAATCCTTGGAGGGAGGACATCCTGAGCCGCATTCATAACTGCTTTTAAGATTTTATCGGACATGCAGTTTGAAAACCTGCTTTCGTCAGCATTCTTTACCGCTCTCAGAATTTTATTCGACTCGCAATTTGAAAACGTTCTTTCGTAGTGGTTTTCCATATGGCTATTGGCCTTCAGGTTCCTTATATGCTCAGCTAATTCTTGTATCGTAGGATTGTCAAAGACATCTGCTGTGGAGATATTCAGTTGTGGAAAGTATTTCTGATTCAAGCGGTTGACGAACTCCATCATATTCAACGAATCCAAACCCAGGTCGACAAAATTCGTGGATAGCGTTTCTCCAATGATCGAAATTTCTTGAGAAAGAACATCCTGAGCAGCACTGAGCACCGCTTCTAAAATTTTATCGGACTTGCAGTTTTGAAAGTTTCGTCCGCCGGTACTCGACATTGATTGAATAATTTTATCAGCTTTGCTGTGTGGTAACGCAACGTTTTGATCGGTATCCGTGCAGCCAGAAAACTCCCTTCTGTGATGGCTTTTCCCGGAATTTTCCACCTTCATCTCTTCAATGTGTTCAGCTAATTGCTTTATCGTGGGATAGTCAAAGACGTCGGCTGTGGAGACATTCAGTTCTGGAAAATATTTCTGGTTCAAACGATTGACGAACTCTACCATATTCAACGAGTCTAAACCCAAATCGACAAAACCCATCGACAGTATTTCTCCATTGATCGGAATCCTTTGAGAAAGAACGTCTTGAACAGCATTCAGTATCGAATCTTGAACTTTATCCGGCTTAAATTTTGATAGCTTTTTCCCGTCGTCCTCCTTCGTCAGGCTATCTTTTTTTGTCTGTTTAATGTGTTCGGATAATTGCTCAATGGTTGGATAGTCAAAAACGTCAGCTATGGAGATGTCAAGCCCTGGGAAGTATTTTTGATTGAGACGGCTCACAAACTCCACCATATTCAGCGAATCCAAGCCAATATCTGTGAACCCCATCGACAGCGTTTTTTCATTAATTGGGAACTCTTGGGAAAGAACATCCTGCGCAGCGTTCACTATCGATTTCAGTACTTCATCGTGCTTACAATTTGCAAGCTTCCCTCTGTCATTATCACGATCAGGGTTTTCCTTCATTGCCTGTTTGATGTACTTGGCTAATTGTTCTATGGTAGGATAATCAAAGATGTCAGCCGTGGAGATGTTAAGCTTTGGAAAGTATTTCTGATTCAAGCGATTAACAAACTCCACCAGATTCAGTGAGTCCAAACCAAGATCCACGAAGCCCATCGACAGCGTTTCTCCATCAGTCGGGATTGTCTGAGAAAGAACATCCTGAGCAGCCTTCAGTATCGATTCCTGTATGTTACCGGACTCGCAGTTTGAAATCTTCCCTCTGTCGTGGTTATCTATGCAGTTTGTGAAGTTCCCATCATGGTCCTCTGTATGGCTTTCCTTTTTTGCTTGTCTAATGTATTCGGCTAATTGTTCTATGGTGGGATAATCGAAGACATCAGCTGTAGAGATGTTAAGTTCGGGGAAATACTTCTGATTCAGACGGCTCACAAACTCTACCATATTCAGCGAGTCCAGGCCAATATCCACGAAGCCCATCGATAGTGTTTCCCCATTAATAGGGAATTCTTGAGAAAGAACATCTTGAGCTGCACTGAGCACTGCCTCCAGAACCCTGTCGGACTTGCAGTTTGTAAATGTCTTTCGAGCGTCGTTTGCGTGAGTTTTCCGAGTCGACTTTTGGTCATGAAATTCTCTGTTCGTAAAAGCTCGAGCTTCCATTTTATTTTGACGGCTCAATTCATTAATTTTGCCGGAAATGGGGACCGACTCCGACTCGGGCTCGACCACGCTTCTGCTAGTGGAGGGCACTGCCACGTGAGCGTCATTCAGCATGCTGTTCCTCGGATGAATTATGCCTTTGTTCTTCATACCAAGTGAAGTCATTGTTCGGGAGCTATCTCCAAGTGATATCCTCTGCCCCGTTGAGTAGCGGAGTAGTTCGCTGATGTTGTCATTATAGCGTCGAAAATTATTGAACGCTTCACACTCGAATTCTTTATATCTCTTCTCTACGAAGCTTTTCTGGGATAAATTCTCTGTCGAGCTGTTCATAAAATTAAATACCTTTTCTAGATAAGCTGTAGATGAGCAGCACTCTGGTAGGCACAAGTAAACAAGCATAACTGGTTTATGTTGGGACCTGACCACTACTAGAGCTCTGTTCCCATTGCTAGTACACATTAGTTCAAAACTCGAAGGCAGGTTTGAAATGCAATGGACGGAACTCAGAACCATCGTGGGATTCATCCTCAATGAAACCTCGATGACAGCAGAATACGCAGACTCATTGGATTCGATGTTCACGGAAGCACAGTATAGGTCTTCCGTTATAAATATTCTTGACTTTTTGAACTGGGGAATGACCAGTGGCAACATTTCCACAGTATCCTTGGCATGAGAGGGAAGTTGGTGTAATTTGGTTAACAGTGCCTTCATCTCGAAGTCTTTCATTGATGTAGCGATGCAAATGAAAAACTGTTGTTTGTCTAACTGTGCGGATACCATGCGGAAATCACCTATGCTCCTCACCTCCGTCTCTAGTAAGCAGGTAGAGACGGGATCGACTGGCATCATCCTGATGTCTATAATGCAGATATTTTCACTGCTTTGCTTGCTGAGAGCAGTAAGAGCTATTTCGACTGCAATACCTATTCCAATACTGTTGCCCTTGAATAGATGTGGATGACGCAGATTGTCTAGCCAATTCCGAAAAGTGGCTGATGTTTTCGTTTCTTCTTTGACCATTCCAAGAAGATAATGATCGAACACTTGGGGTTTGTCTATGTACCACAGAGATCTTCGGTTGAATGAATATGTGGGAATCTTCACGTATCTCAAAGGACGGCTATACAGGCAGCAAAAATCCAAATCAAAGCCTTTTGTGTACAAATGAGCCGAGGTTAATAAGAATTTATAATGTGTCATTGTCGAATACTTATCACAATGTATTTTGAACATTGAGGATTCACGTGAGGTAGGTGGAGCGGTATAACGTCCAAGAATAGCATTGCTGGACGGGTGGATATCAAATTTCGCTAATTCCTTGAGAATCTCAGGAAGTGAGACCAGCTGTAAAAGACCGCGGGAAACTTGATTTTCTGGTAGAAATGACGAAGCCGCAAGGGCAAGTATGAGCTCTTTATGAGTTTCCACGAAAATTTCCACTGATCGGAAAATATCTGCAGCGAAGCGGATGAAACATATGAGCAGCTTTTCCCTGTCGGTGAGGCCTCGCAGACAAAAGAGTGAATCGAAATGCCTGGCAAAACCGGGAAGTTGGAGCATGTCGTACGAAATATCTGCATTGGAGAAAATTAGAGCAACCGACTTCGCTCCCTTCTGGCATGTTCCGAATAGCTTCTGCCTCTCACGGCCTTGCCTGTCTATAACGATAGCGCAACGATGACTGTAATGATTCTTATGGAAGGCAAAAGCTCCAGCAATATCTTCCATGGGCTCATTGGAGTTCCGCAGAAAGCTTTTTATTTCTTTGAGCATCATGTTCAAAGATTCCGTGCTCTTGGCGCTGATAGGTATAAAATAATGCTTCCTCAATACCTGTGGACTCCGCGGCGGATTTGAAGATTGGGTTACGATGGCTGCTGCATTTGTTCCACTTACCCCAAACGAGGACATGCCACAGTTTTGCAGCACTCGTTCTTCACCCACCACTGGCAGTATCAAAGAGCCCATTTCCATTTTACTACTGGTAACATGGAAATTAACTTGTGGCGGAATGTAATTGTTCTTCATCATGAGCACCAACTTGAGCAGAGCGGAAGCACCTGATGCAGCCTCGCTATGGCCAATGGCCGATTTTGCAGATCCGACAGTCAACTCATGGAATGTTGACGAGAGAGCTTTCATTTCGAGCCGATCACCAACACGAGTACCGGTACCGTGTGCTTCCCAGTACTGGAGATTTTTACATGCACACTCCTCGGTCAAGGAGTTAATCAACAATTTATGAGCCTCTGGATTTGGAGTCGAAAGCGAAGCACTTCTTCCTCCATGGTTGACATTTGTGCCGGCGATTTCAGACATGTATACCTTGCCAGGCTTAATTTGTTCGAGCATCAACACCACACACCCATCCGCCCTACCGTAACCGGAGGCGCGAGCGTCAAAACTCAGTGACATTCCGTGACGCGACAACATGTTCCCATTTGCGCGGGCACCTTGCCCCTTTTCACTCAGGATCAAATTCACTCCAGCAACTATTGCACTTGAACACCTGCCATTTTTCAAGGCGTTAATTGCGAGATCTACGGCAACCAGGGAAGAACTGCAAGCGGTATCAACCGTCATAGAAGGGCCATGGCTACCAAGCACATAGCTGATTCTGCCCGAGGCAAAAGCATACATGCAACCGAACAGAGAAGAAATTGCCTTACTGCTTTTCATAACTTCAGGATATTCTGTTTCCATCATACCCACGAACACGCCCACGTTACTTGTGTCTGTCACTCCAGCGTTTTCCAGACATTCTTGAACACACTCGAGCAAAAGACGTTGCTGAGGATCCATATTCTCTGCTTCACTGATAGATATGCCGAAAAAGGAAGGATCAAATCCTGATATGTCTTCAGTGATAAAGTTTCCTCCTTCCAAGGGTACTCCATACACCTTTCCCTCAATGAGAGTATCTCTAGTTGCTATCCGACTACCTGGAATTCGAGATGCTGTATTTCTACCACTTTTTAGTAAATCCCACAGCTCAGAGTCGTCAGTTACTCCTCCAGGAAGACGGCATGAAGCTGCCACTAATCCTATCCTTGTGTTGTCTTTGGGGTTCTCTACTCTTCCGCTCTTCTCCTTTTGTGAATTCAGCTCGTCTGAATGACACTGGTAGGGTTTACCCAGTTCGAAGGATGAGGAGAAGTTGGGTGCCGAAGTGGGAAGGGAGGACATTATGCTGCATTGTGTTTCTATACTGCGACACGTTTGCTGTTTTAGATCTCTAGCATCTGGCGATGCTAATTTGAGGCTGAGCAATTTTGCTTTCGGTCCATTTCTAGGAGGACAATAATTTTCCTGAAACGACCCACACAACGGCGGTTTCAATCCTTTACTGGAACTCTTGGCATTCCTTAGTTGTGGCTGCGAAGAGACGACAGAGCAATCTTTCTCATCTGAAAGCACATCCAGATCCTTTGCAGATTCCGCCGTGAAACCTTCGTCCACAAGTACTTCATCGTTACTTCGTTCATTCACGTTTGCAGTGCAAGGCTGATCACAGTAAGCATAGGGTGCCGTTTCTGTGGGAAGGCGTTGGCGGATGGGTACATTACTGTGTCTTCTGGGACGAGCGCAGGCACTGAATGGGCCCACCTTGCTCCTCATGTGCTTCGACCAAGCCTTCAAATATGTCCGCGGACAATCATGGATTTGTGAATTCGCGCTCATACGTGGGCAAATGGAGCGGGTCATGGCAGGTTTACATCCTTGCCGTGCATGCACCCATGGCCAGGATAACAGGGGCCATTTTTCAAACAAGTATTTGATGATAACTGCTTGCAGAAGACCTTCAGCGAGCATGTCAATGGCTTCGATGGACGGGCTGCTGTGCAGTTTCTCTACTCGCAAGCATTCGAATATCGCTATGGCGAGAACACATCGTAAGCGATGGTATCCGTTGACCCAATATTGCACAGAGCTCTCAGCACTTTTTCTCAGTTCACTCTGAAAACCACCTTCCTCCGATAGTGTGGTGTTAGGACGATTGCATTCAAGTAGTGGAAAGCGCGAACCATGTAGGCGTTCCGGCACTTGACTCGTGCATTTTAGGCGATTGATGTAGTTTTGATAAGGACGAGTGATCAGAAAATCCTTGTTCATGAAGCTCCGGGCTGCTAACGCACGTTGATCTGGGTAATCCATAAGTGCTGTCTTCAAACTGCATGTGACTGGTGTTGACGTTGCTTCCTCGGTCGCAAAGAACTTCAAAAGCTGTTCCTTCAGGCAAGGGTGCTCACTGTCGTTCCCAGTTACCACTACCTCTACAGTATCACATAATTTAACGAGATTGAGTACTATTTCGAAAGTGTCATGCGTCGTTTGGGTCTCGTCCAGTTTGATAACGAACAATCTCAGTCGTTTCCTCGCCAGGTGATTTTTCTGTAGCATATTCGAGGTACCGTGATTGAAGTAGTGTGTGTGATTAACAACATTAGCATTCGAGCGTTCACTAGCAACTTCCTTTGAGGATTTACCCGTACCTGTTACGTCTGACCATTTTTCTTCCTTATCGATGAGATGTACAGCATAATATCGACCTTTCACAGCGATCAACACCTCCCATTTCATTCCCTGAAGAGTATCAGCAAGTATTTTCAGGGGAAACTGCAAAAATGGGATGAGAACCACTTGAAAACTAAGACTGTTGTCAATATCGAGGGGGCACAGCCACTTTAACGATGGAAAGGAAGATATCATAAAGCGAAGTGCAACAGTGCTGGATGAGTGTATGTACTGACGAAGACTCCAAGCCATCAAGTCCCCCATGAAGCGAAATGCGAAACATGCAAAGATGTCTGGATAGCAGTGCGTACGATCAAAGTTTTAGATGTAATGAAGGGAATTCAAATGCGAGCAGGCCAAAGATTTTTCCGTGCAAGTTATCTTAAATAAGAAAGTGGCACTAAAAGGGAAAGAAGTGCATAAAAGTGAAAGTAATGGAAGGACCACAACAAAATTTGGAAACTTGAACAAGACATCCTACGAGCTTTTCTGCATTTTGTAGATAGTAGACTAGTACTAAAGGAGGATTTCAAAGATTCTAATGAAAAATCTACTTGAACTAAAAAAAAAACTAAAACCTGAAAGGTAAATCACTCCGTAATGCTGTGTATTAAATAAATGGATCAGTTCTGTTAGATGAGAGCCACAAGTCACTTTTTCAAGTTTGAACATACAATAAAAACAGTGTGACGGAATATAACAGTTGCCTTGAAGTTGTTGAGATACTATGTGGCAGTGTACGAGCTATTTTGATCGTGAAACGTTCGACTACAGCCACTTATCCAGTCGTTGACACGAAAACCATAGCTAATAATGAGAAAGGAAGATCAAACCAACAGACATAGGTCTTCCTCAGAATGGATTTCGGGGGAATTCCATATGCGATGGTTGTGATACCTGCTCTTGCTTGCTGATAAGTCATGACTGCTGACCTCAGGCTATTTTTTTGGATTTCAGTTTTCTGCATTTTTGAAATTTCAGTTTTTTCGCATTTTTGAAACTTCTATTTTTTCGCAACAAATCACGCATATGCGACTTACTCGAACAAGTAAGAGATCCATTCCCCGTATACGATTTCCTTGGTTTGCGGAATGAGAAATCGAATCGCTGACAGCAATCGATAGGTTTCTGGGAACCCAAACTCCTTGCCTTACAACCTCGCTTTTTCCCCAAAGTTATTATATGGAAAAATCACCTATCCATTAAGGAGAACAACTGTTGTTGTTTGTGTTTAGTTTCTTCCATTTGGTTATCTGCTACGTTGCATTTGTGTATGCCATCTTCCCTTACTTGGGCACACTCGTATGAGAGTATTTTCAAATAAATAAAATAAGTTATGTCGAATTCTTGACTTTTCGCATTTCACTCCTTGTGCTACTTTTCTGGAATCACCAAAATGATCCATTAAATTTTCTAGAGAGAATAACAAATCAAGCTTTATAATCTCACACTTATCTCAGCAGATTGCACAGTACACGTATTGTAACAATAATTATCATACAAACATGGATCAGTAATGATAGCAAAGCATCGAGACATAGGGCAATCATCACTATGAATTATCACTGAAGAATATCTGTGCTCCTATATGAATAACTGAAAAACCTCACAATGCGGTGGGGAGCACAGGGGGAGGGCAGGAGGTTAAATGGAATTGAAGGGTCCTACCTGACTGGCATGGGCGATTTGAAAGTTGGTGAAAATGATTCATGTTAAACTTACTCACAAGCATGTGAAAACGTCGAGATTGGAAAAGCTCGAACGATTAGTGAAAATTTTTGAAAAATAAAAAATACAATTGAGAAACAATCTACAGTTAACATTTAGAAGCTCACAAATTACTTTTACAGAAAAAAAGCAAAATAAGAGAATATGCAGTAGTGAAGTCCCGTTTCAACAATGCGTCGTACAAGGTGTGTGTAGAACGGAATTATGGAAAGCGATCGATAATCGACTAGTGAAGGAGAAAAGGCTTCTACCACATGCCTCTAGCGCTATGTGTAAAGATTTCCTGTACGTTGAGCATTCGCTTGATTCTCTTTTATACGCGCTTCAGGACTTCGCACTCCGTTCGAATATGGCATCTCGTATTCGTCAACAGCTGCAATTTGTCACAGAAACATTTAAAAAATTAATTCGGAGGACATATAAGGACAAGGGAATGAAACATTGAAACAAGACATCTGTATAAGCTTCTGGAATGGCCAGAGAAATTTGATGACTCCCAATCTCCATTGAAGTGCACAGATTGGGTTCTACAGGCAATGGGCAAGGTAAACTGCTCCCACAAGATAAGCAAGAATAACGGAGAGGCAGGTGCATTAGCAGATACGCGGCATTACAAAGCGCAGGAAGCCTTGCAGCTCTTCAATTAAGCCCGAAGAACAGTAGCAACGCCTCCTGACGTACCCCTCCTCAGAGACTGTGTGTCACCAGCATTTAGCTTTGTAATCGCTGTAGCTATGCGGGGCTGTGACGCATCAGCTACTTGGATAGGGGATATGTGTCAAGACACTCGAATTGGATCAGGCCACGCGAGGAGGTCCTGGAGCCGTGATCAACGAGGCCTGGGAGGCACTTCTCGCGCGGTTATCTTATTCAAGTGTGGGCTCTTCCTCCTGATAGGCATGTACATTGATCAGACTCAACGACAGAGTGGAAGACTGTGCGACCTATGCTGCTAGTTTTCACAACTTAACCGTCTGAGGTGCCTACGGAGTGCGAATCCACCTGCTTTCAGGCAGAATCATCGTCAGTTGCTACCACCAAAACTACTCATTGAAAGCAAAGGATGCCTCAGATTCGCCATTCTGCCATAAGCGCTTCCACTAAGCCTCCCTGGGTAGCAGATGTCAGAACCACCGACCTTTTCAGCACTGTGTCCTTTTGGATTACGAGGGATGCTCATAGCATACGAAGGTCCCAAGCTACTATTTAAAAAGACAAGAGTAGGCTTCAGAGCTCTCCAACTTGATCAGATCACAAGAAGGGACTGTCGCGCCCCTTAGGCGCGCGGTCTATTCACAACGGGGCAGCCTTTAGTACACGAGTAATTTCATAACGGGACCAGCGGCACTTGTCGCGCGCGGCGACACAAATCGTGTGGCGCGGTGACCCGTTTGGTATACACTGAAACGAAACTGGGTTCCATTTGGATCGAATAGCCCTTCCGTTTTGGTAAAAATATTTCAAATTACCTCGTGGAAGAAAAACCAAATGTTTTAGTTCAACACTGAGTTGAAGTGCATTTGTTATAGAAGTTTTACGAGCACGAGTGTGATCTCAGAGAAAAAAATAATGGAAACGATCAATGATGAAAGGTGCGATGACACATTGAACCGGTCATCCAGCCGATAAACCACACATCACAGTGAATGCAATATCACATGCAACCTCCACCACCGGTACTCGTGCAGAAAACCAAAATATCATCAAAACAAATAAAAAAACGAACGTTTAGACATACGCATAATAGACATGCAAAATCGGCATGCCAATGAAAATCTCTTTAGGACTCTGACGATGTTCACTGTTTGGCGAGGTTGCGAATGGCTTTTTTGAACTGAACTTGAATATCTGAACTACAACGACTAAATTCTACAATGATGAAAGCCCTACGACTAAACTCTACAATCATAAAAGCGCTAAGGGCAGCATCCATGGCGGCACGGAGATTCGTAGATTAGCCAGGACTGAACTGAATCGGAGCTAGGTAAGCTGCACTGCAGCTGCTATAAGTTGAGGTGCTCAACTAGCATGTGGCGCAAAGTCCGACGGAAGAGTCCTACGATAGGACGTGTTTTCATCAAGAGTGATAAACCACCACATTCTCAAAAGCACTAACATAAGCGCACGACGTAGTTCTATGAACAGCAAGCGTGATCACTGGAGTTAGCTTGAGCCCACTGAGCTACGACAGATACATCGCTTCGTCGTTCTATGAACTGAAAGGCCAAGAGTTCAAACTCAACGAATTCAGATAAATGCATATTCATGCAATTTGGTTGAATTTTTAATGGCATCAGGTTTCTTATGTTCAGCCCCGCTCAGCCTAATCTGGCCACCACATACCCGATATAAGAACCAACAAAATACATATATGTTTGCGTATCATCCCTTTACTGCCATTAGTCTTCCATAGAGCACATCCAGAAGCTACTATTGCGGCAATGGCACTTGACCAGATCATCCTGTTCGACGATATCTGATAATGAAGCTTTTCCTTCAAGGAAAATAACTAAGCTCTAAGTGAAGGAGATACTTTTGCAGTAGACTACAGCAGCCGCGAATTCACGCTGCCTTCCGCACCTTAAAACCAGCTGTAATTATCGCTTAGTACTGACGCCGTCATTATCGCTCAGTATTGACACTGAATTCGATATGGCCCATAAAATCACTTGTGGGGACTGGCCAATGTGCAGGTCAGGTTTTCGTCCATGTCTCCGTTCCCTGCAGTTGGCAATGGATATGCGGAACGAAAGCAATTTCGCCACTGCAACAGAGACATCTCAGGCAAACTGTCTAAAATCTAGGAGCCTGAATGATTGCGGCGTGAAAGGTTAGAATCACTTAGGCTTATTGAAATTATAATTTATGAAAATATGATAGAAGCTTTGAAAACAAAGAAATCTGTAAAAAAATATCCTGAAAAAATAAAGCCGCGGTCATACTTTGCGCAGCTGCGTTAGTTGACGCCGGTGCCGGCGTCAACTCACGCAAGTGTCTGCGTGAGTTGACGCCGGCACCCGCGTCAACTAACGCAGCTGCGCAAAGTATGACCGCGGCCTAAGCAGAGTCTCTCCCCAAGGAGAACAATAGAAACTCCTTGAGAAGGCTAGCTCTAAATCATTCGCTGAAGATTCTTTGCTGGACTGAAATTGGTCTAGGAACACAGCGTAAAGTGAGATCAAAAACGGTAAATCAAGAAACAGAGGACATACAGTGCGCATCTGGAATGGACATGCTGGCATGCGGGTGAGTGAAGCGAATCGGGTAAGTATAGACGTTCAGTTCAACTGGATGACTCGTTCGGCCGCATACTTTCGCCATATTCTCGTGATTCAGCTAGAAGTGGTTCTGTACACTGGCCTCCACGTGATGATGATGATGATGTGCCGGTCATTTCATCCAGAGTGGCGTAGTCGTCTGCAAATACGGACATTGGTCAAACACGGCTTATTCCCGCCCGTGGCCAATCAAGTAGATGTATTACTGTGCGTTCGATCCGTACGAGATCGACCTCGAAGTTTCTTCTCCTCGAGAGCTTCCTCTTCAGCTGTCAACGCTCCTCTTTCTGAATCCACTATCACCGACTGTCTCGAGTACAAAGGATTGTTGAACTCGGTACCCTCGTCATTGTTCTCGGCATGGAACCTGAAGGAAGTCTATTAGTGCAAAGGCAAAAACGATATTTCTCCCATTTATGACACTGTTGTGAGCGACATCCCCACTTCTAGACTCATTTAATAAAGTAGGACATTAGATGAGCGCCAATTGGTCCATTCCGGACTTTCCTGGAAGTGCGATTAGAAGTTCGTAGCAGTGCACCATGAAAAAACAAAACTAAGGGACCGAAAACTCTAGAAATGGGACCTAAATTCCCCGTTGTGACCTTCGACCTACACTGAGCCTCAAGCGTCCATTCTTTAAAAAAATATTTTCCCCTGCCCTGAACACCAAAATTGTCCCTGCGGCTTTACGACAACGGGCGGCTTTACGACAGTGAGGGGTGGGCGGAGCCACAAAGCCCTGCCCACCCCTCACTGGTGGACCCTACTCATTTTTTGTCCCCATGCTGAGTCCATCAGTTGCCCTCAAGGAACGAAGAATAAATACTAGTGCCGGTGCATTGGAGCATCCTAGAACAATAATAATAATAGTAATAATTCCAAACATATTTTTACCATTACCAACTATGCATACAGCCATCCCTAATGATATGTTTACCTTCTTAATCTAGTTTTAATCCTGAAAAAGTTGAAAGGCAACCTACACAACGGTTGGAACATCGGGTTCTTTTTCACGGAAGTACTTTCGCCGATAATAAAGCATCATCGAGACGAGAAGAACCGATGCTAAGCCAAAGACGACCAGCGCCAGTAAAATGATGCCAGCACGAGACCCATGCTCACCTTGCTGTCGTTGGAACTCGAGCACTGAAACGAGAAGATTTGTTCGTATAATGTGGGAAAATCGTTAAGGACTCCTTAGGGCTTACATGCTTGTCCACAGCTCAGCTGATCGGCATGGCAGCAGCCTATGGCTGCATCACATTCGTAGCCCACACCACAGTCACCGCATTCTCGTGCACATCGCAGGCCATAGTGACCCTTGGGGCACACTAAATTGAATATTTAGACCTGCTATACAATGAAGAAGAGGTCTGTTCCCTTACAGGCATGACAGAATTCTCCTGTGAAGCCGGGATGACACTGGCAGGCACCAGTGACGCGATGACAGCTTGCAGATGACGTGCCCCGACATTTGCACTTGTTGATACAATCAGGACCGTAGAAACCGTCTTCGCATGGCACATTACAGCGGTCGCCTTGCCAACCTGAGAAAAGGACATCAGCGCATGAAGGAAGATACCGAAGATATGTGACAGTGTCTCAACTCACCAGCAGGACAAGCACATTCTCCAGTCTTAGGGTCACATTGCTTGAATTCCGAGGCGCAGCTGCAATTTCGAGCACAGCCCATTCCCCAGAAACCCGGGACACATACTGAAAAATAACAGAAACTAGACTTCAACCCCATGCAGGGTTCATAAGGTTTATCTAGGCATCCAGTGAATAATTTGGGACGGGTCGCAGTCTGGACCACTGTTTTGACAATGTGGATAGCGACAGTTTTCAACATCATCAGTTAACCGAGGAGATTAAAAAGGAATCTTACAAATTTCAGGAATCTGGACGAACCCAGAATATTATACCTCTCTACCTTCTCCATCATTCACATAGGGGCAATTGTCAGCGCCGAAAATCTGATTTCATTATTCTTAAACCCCAAATAATACGATAGTAAAATCTTGAACGAAAGCTGACTATGGGACGCACGGTGTTGCTCCACCCACACGTTAGGGACGCCCACTGCTGTTAACAAAATCATTTCCCAGCCTGCCCTTTGTGAACGAAACCGATAGCAGCTAAAAATTTGTAACATCCACTTCCTTGAACTTCAAAGCCTGTGACGGTGATAACGTTGTGATTGTGATCATTATGTGTTGTGATTTTAAATAAGCTAGGAAAATTTGCACTTGCAAACAGGACCTTAATGAACCGCGGATGACCCCTGTGTTTCACTGGTTTTTTTTTTCATTTAAAGGCACAGTTCACGGTAATTTTCGTGCGTCGTGTCGCTCCAAGGACTCTGGAGGTGCTGAAGAACACATAAGTGAAGAAAGAGCCGAACAATCCTTTCAAAAACCATGGTTATTAGGTGCCCCTGACCTCTCGCTTCGACGAGCCTTCAGACCAGAGGCAAAGATTTCGACAATTTTTTGCGTGATAATATCATCCGATAAGATTGCTGTTCCTAAGGAAATTTTCCCTATCTTTTCTTATCGCAGTCGATATCATGCCTCTTATGCACGTATATGCCACCGCTTCCCTGCTGGCAAATCGTAAGATGGGTGTGAGTAATCTTGAGACGGTGGCCGCCATCTCATTTACGGGTTCTTCACGCGTTTAGCACTCACCCTCGCGCCGCGATGATGACACACATGTTGCTCTTGTGGAGGCGGCTATCTACTCGGGGATGGAATCAAGATAATCATATTATCGTGAACTGTGCCTTTAAGAATTCACAGACTAGGATCATTATTACTCACATCTGTTACAGAGACGTCCTTCATATCCAGCTGGGCAAGAACAGGTACCGTCCACATGGTTGCATTTAGCCCCATTGACACATGATGGACATTCGTTCGCGCAATCGACTCCCCACTTCCCTTCAGGACACTCTAGAAAGGATAGGTTCAGATCATTTCATTGTTTACCAGCAGATTTCCAGAAGAAAACGACTACCTACTTTGTTCGCAATTTTTCCCCGTATATCCATGGTCGCAGATGCATTTGCCAGTCACGGGATCACATCTGAAAACAGTGTCAAGAGATACAAAATCATAAACATGGAAACGATAGAATGAGTCTGCTTTTTCAATGGAATCGTGCACGGAAAAAAAGAGTTCCTCTGTTACCCATATATTCATGTTGTATTTGCCTAGTAAGAGCCGCGTGCAACGTTTCATGCGAAAAAGCGAGAATCCGGACAAGATACAGCTCTTCAAGGTGGTGGCCGAGGGGCCGTGGCCTGAGGGCAAAGCCCGCCCCGTCGTCCGCCGCGGTCGCGAACGAAAAGCGGGACTGTTTACGTAACTTTCTGTTCCACTATGCGTCTTCAACAAGCAGACGACGGAGCGGGCATTCACTCTGAGGCTCCGCCCCCTCGAACGGCACTTAGGAGCTGTATCTCAGTCGGATTCCCACTTCTTCGCGTGAGACTTCGTATGCGCCCTCACTAGGCAAACGCAGCATAAATATCTGGGTGGGAGAATAATTCATTTTTCCGTGCACGATTCCTGTAAGGCACTAGACACGATGAAGCGGATTGATAACCGTTACCACTAGCACCTGCTCAGTAAAGAAGAGTGTCCACCAATAGAGTGGACTCTAGTGGGTGTGGGTGTATGCACTAGGATAGAAAATCCGTGTGGCCCCGTGTGATGCGCGATGTGATGGTTGTGAGCTTAGGGCGCCGTATTAGTTGTGTGCTGAAGCGCTTACGTCAAAACAAGGAGTAGGACAACGCAATCGTTTCAGGACCCAACTACATACGTTGCCCCTAGTGCGCACCCATCGCGTCGCACACCACGTCCGAATTTTCTGTTCTAATGGCACATACCGCGGTGGGCGTGAATCAATCCACATTCTCAGTACACACACTGCTTAGAAATGTAGAAAAAATCAAAAAATAAATGGGTGGGAAGACGTACTTATGACCATCTGAGCACGTGCACTTGTTGGCGCAGTTCTCACCCCATGTGCCATCTTCGCAGCTGTGCTGACAGTTCGTTCCTGCCCTGAAATTAGAATAAGGTAAGTAGCAGATCCATGCTTCAAAACGCATCTTGACTAATTCCCAAAAACGAGGAACTTCGCACAGGGGCTGCTGAGGGTTGGGATGGCTCAACGATTCTCTGTTGTGTACAAGCACAGGCGTAATGGGTCTCTGTATATGTAATAAGGGACGAAAAAGCCATAACCATACTTACGTAATCTTCGGAAATTCGTGGCATCTTCTTAAGAACGTATGGCAGCAGGAAAATGGAAACTGGGAAGTTGCGTTCAAATTTAACTCTCTTCATGACAGCTGTTCTAATATTTTAACAGGGAGAGCATAGCACTTGCACCCCTAGAGAGTCCAACATGTGCCAAAGTCTATATAGTCTCCAATTTTCCGGAAAGACATATGGCATAGCTATTCAGTTTGGGCACCACATTGCCCGATGGAGCATAGTTGCAATAACCTGGGACCAACTAAATATCGGTTTGCACAGAAAAAGAAAAGTGCTGTAGCCAGTAATTGGCCCAATGGGAAATGAGTCAAAGTACCTAATCCAAAAGATGATGCACCATTCGTGAGGAGACCCCAGCAGGAACCATACGCGGCCGCAGTTTAGTGATTCTTTGACCATTTATAAGACGAATTCTGGGTAAACTCTTACTTTCCGATGGGACACTTCAAACATGCTCCGGTCTTGCTATCGCATGCGGTCGGACTACCGTCTATAGTACAATTTCCACACTTTTCAATACAACCAAAGCCAAAATATCCGGGTTTACAGTCTGCAAAAAATCATTGGGTGCAATTATCAAGTATATTTAATTTGATAAAGCGATGTACCTGATGAGCAAGTATCTCCTTCTTTTCCAGGTCCACAGACACATTTCCCCGTTTTCTGTTGGCAGCTTCCACCGCTACAATCACATTTCAGATCACAATCGTCACCATAGAAGCCGTTATCACACTGTGTAGAACAATCCTGGCCTGCGAAAGGAATATCATCATGAAACCTATCCTAAGGCTCTTTTTTTTCTTTTCTTTGTTTTCTTTTATTTCTCTCTTTTTCTAAGGTGTTATTCATCACAGAATTATCATACTGGAAATAACGCATGCTACCGGCAAGCGATCGCGCCTTGTCAAGTTCAACAAAGCCTTTGCTCTTTTGCGGTTTTATACATGACATAAGACTTGCGCGGCAGGATATAAGACACTCATGTGTCGCCTGATTTCTCACTGTAGGTAAAATACGTATCAAAAATACAATAAAATAATCATGGCACGATGTACAAACGTAAATATGCTTTAACATCTCCTAATTCGATCTAGTGAAGAGGCGCAGGGAGATTTTTATCGATCGAAGCCAAGCATTTTACCAGTTCCCAGTTGGACGGTAAAGTAAGGAAACAACGCAGAGAACATATAGGCCGCGTTCATACTTTGCGGTGCCGGCGGCAGGGCGTGGCTGCGTGTCTCTGCGTCTCTGCCTGTGCCACCATGTCTTGTTGGCTCCGTTGTCTCCGCATCTCCTCGCGCCACTCTACTTCGATGCCTGTAAACGCGGCCACGCCCTGTCGGCGCAAAGTATGAACGCGGCCTTGCGTTAGTCCCAATACGACTGCGTGGCATTGTCACAATCATTAAAGATGCGTACAACAGTTTTCATGAAGTCAGAAAGTAGAAGAGAGTAGAGACTGAAAAAAAATGAGCGGAAATCGAGGTAATGTAAGGCAAACCTTTGAAACCCCGTGGACATTGACATTCACCACTGTATCGGTCGCATACGCCACCGTTTCTGCAGCGACATGTGATGGAGCAGTGTGGTCCATAGGTGCCAGCCGCGCACGGTGTGTCACATTTGGAACCGGTCCATCCTAAAACGCCATAAAATCGAGTGAGCACAAATTATTCGAAAAAACTACTAATGAAATATTGATCAACAAAAAAACCATATGGAAGAAAGGCACTGAACAGAATCTCCGAATACATTCAATACTGGATTAAATCTTAACAACAAAACATGAGTAAGTATAAAGAAATAAACAATGAGAAATGATTATGGTGGAAGGTTCGCAGGTATCGAACCATCCCTAGCCCAAACTATGCTGATCAGCATAATATATATAATATCAAGATAAAGTTTGTTGTTCGATGGATTGGATCATTTCAGACCATGAGACTGCGGATTCGCCAGTGGAATCTCATAAACTTCATTTATCATTACTTAAAAGTTCATGAAATAAAAAACATGTCGATATCAAGGCAATATCATCAATAAAAGCATGAATATGTATGTTCCCTCTTGATAAGTAACCAAAAATTAAACATCCTGCTTCACAACTTTTTTTCCCATCGTGAGTTGGCCCACCATTCACACCAATATTATGCCACACCGTAACAATAGTCACTAAATGAAAAGTGAAAACTGAATGAGCACTGTACCTGCGGCACAGAAGCAATCGCCGGTGACAGGATCACAACCAGCGCCGTTTCTACACTGACAAGGAGCACAAGATTCACCAAAGTGGCCTGCTGGACACGATATCGTGCAAAGAGCACCCGAAAATCCTGAAATCCATCGGAAGCATAAATATGACTCAAAATGGAAAGAAGGACGCATGTTAAATCCGCATGAAATGGCGTTAAGAACTCGAACGGCTCGATCTATCAGTAGGATCCAAAACTGTTCCTACGTGGCTTATCCGATGAGTCGAAGGGTATGGTTATATGACGATCATTCCTTATTCCAGATGAATTGTCAAATACTTTGACCCATCGTCGCTTATACGTAGATCGCAGCTAAACTTTCTCTTCGGAGATGCGCAAAACTCACCATTACGGCATTTGCAGGAGCCATCTCTTTTGTCGCACACGCCATTCTCCCCACAATTGCACTTGAAGGCGCAGTCCAAACCAAAGTGGCCTTCCGGACACTCATCGGCACATCTGGAAACAGACATATTGCAGTGAAAATAACCAAAAAATGCAAAATCAACAATAACCATTTTTGATGTCGTTGTGGACCCGCATCACTACGGGATGGGCACTAGTACGGACACTCAAATCTACGTTGATATTGTCCCCTTTTCGAATGTGAAGGTTTCCTCTTGCCTATTTCTCTTCGTATAACCGCGCATACCTTCACTGGTCGCTGGTAAAGCTTGATTGTCCTCAACCTACTTTTGCTGCCCCTTCGCTAACGACCTTGTCGAGAAATAGACCTTTTCCCTTGCCCTCAATATGCCTCTATGGATAGCCGCTTGTTCTTTCTTACAGTCGCCCAACTGTCTGGCGCAAGATTGAAGGTAACCGGTGGTTTGGGTATAGTCGCAATGACCTCAAAAGCAAGCAAAAATGCTCGGTCGCGTGTCCCTTCTCAGATGACCACTTGATGATGGGAAAAACTCACTTCGCTCCGGTTCGACCTGGTAAACAAACACATCTTCCGCTTGTTGGCTCACACTCTGACGTCACATTGTAGTCGCACTCGCATTTGTTCGCACAGTCCCGACCTGAATGAAGGGAACTGCACGGTACGGTACGCTATAGTGACAGATGGAAATAATATTTCCAGCCAAAAGCTCACAACAATAAAATATTACGATATCAGAGAGATTCTTTGAGATACTGTAAGAGACAAATAGTGCAAAGGGAACTAATACAAAGTGGTAGGCCCAAGGCCGAGCCTGCATAACATCGACAATTATAAAATCGAGAAGAAAGTGTTCAAAGCATTAAAGCTCACCCCAGAAGAGCTTGGAGCAGACTCGTTCACATGAATCTCCGGCGAAACCAGGCTTGCATCGACAATAACCAGTGTCTGGAGCACATCTGTAAGCTGTCATATATTGAGGAGCTTGATACGGAATCCTACGAGCTCTACTCACGATTCAGTATTCTCCATGACACAAGTGCATTGCTTCGAGCAATCCTGTCCATACATATCCTCGTCACATACTAAAATATTCAAAAACCTTTCTCCTCCACTCTACGTCTCCGTGAGATTTACAAAAATCGATTCATCATATAAGATTTGCTATCTTTGAGATCAACTGTACAGAGATATGTAAGGGAGGAACGACGTCAGCATTTGCTACTTCGAAAAAGTCGAAAATTGTGAAGTTTCCGAAAAACTCGAAGGCTACCGTTCAGTCTGTAACCCTTTCGATTACTAGGCGATGGTGGTGATAGTTTTAATGAAAATACACGAGCCGAGAGGGGAGATAACCATTTTTTGATGCAGATGAAAACAGGTAGGAAATATGCACGCGAACTACAAATTAAACTTATTGTTAGATTGTGAAATATTACCCCTCATCTAGTTACTACAAACGCTGTGCCATTTTCATCGCACTTCTGGGAGAGTTCTTTACATGAAAGCTTTTCGAATACCAGCCAAAGTCCAATGAGAAACATAGTAAAAACACAATGTATAGAACTGAATACTCACTTCTCTCCTTGCAATCGGGGCCTTTATATCCTCGCTCGCATTTGCAGGCACCAGTCACCGGGTCGCATGCTGCGTTAGAATCCGTCCACGATATGCCGTTGCAAAGCTCACACTTTTTGGAGCACTATAAAACAAGAACGATCGATGGCATAAATTTTTTGAAAATTGGATTCAAGAAAACATTAAGTATTCAGGAAACAAGAAAATGAGAAACAACTGAACAACGAGAAAACTTCCATGGATGACATGGAGTGCAGATTTGTTCTTCCTTTTCTTGCGAAGCCTTATAAACTTCGAAGAAGTTGGGACATCAAACACAAAATCAGTTTAATGTCCTTGCAGTCCAGGACAGGAACCTAATTCGGAGTTCTTCTATTGGTGATGTTCAAATCCTTCACTCAAAAATCAGTACACAAGTATCGACAGGCACACTATTATTAAATTTGATCAGATTAAGACTGTTTGTGTGACCATGCAGCGAAATTGGTGAAGAGCTTCGTAAAGTGCTCAAAGAAAATTAGATAATCAATGATAGACTCACCATTGGGCCGTAAAAACCTCTGGGACAACCACGTTCGCATTTCTCTCCCATCCATCCCACGCAGAGGCATTTTCCGGTCACTGAGTCGCATTTGTTGTTGTTCAAACAATCGCACAGCTTCGAGCAGTTTTTGCCGAAGAACCCTACCGGACACCGATCTTCGCATGTTGGTCCCTGAAATCTGCTGACCTTCAGAGCTTCCACAGACACTAACATCGGCAGGGCGAAACGTGCGTAGTGCGATTGATGGGCTCAGAAAGCAATATCAGAAGCAAAGACCCTGCCCTGGGTTACCCACAATTAAGGTTTAAGCCCGGAAATCGCTTTGTGCGGGGAAAAGCAGCTGATGAGGAAAAAAATTAGAACAGAGAATCTGCAAGTCATGCAGGAGTATAGCTCAAGATATACAAGGCAAATTAATTGTCCACATGCGACCATTTCTAAAAATGTCCGAAAACAGCTAACAGAAGTTCACACTCACACTGAATCCAGCGGCACAGATACATCGCCCATTGACGGCATCACATGTGGCTCCATTTTTACAGTGGCATTCGAATTTGCAGTTCGCCCCGAATTTGCCTTCCTCGCATTTTCGAAGACAAAACTCGCCTGCGAATCCATCGAGACATTCACATTTTCCGTTACGATCGCATCTAAAATTGTTCTGTCAGTGAACAAGCAAAAGGAAACTCTAGAATGATTTGAAAGCTGATTCCAGCACTATGACTCGTTCTTATTATTGGCCAACTATGACACTTGTTCACGAAGTGCTGGAGACAAAGTGTCTAAGGGGCTAAGTACGACAAGGTAGACAAAGCCACCGCTAGCACGAGGGTCGTTAGAGGAGCGAGGTGTCATCAAAAGAGACTGAGGGCTGATATAAACAGAAAGTCTATGGAGGAGAACAATCAGACACGAAATGACAAGAAAGTTCTGTGTACAGTGTACTGTACAACGAGCTTTCTTGTTTGTCCTGAGTTTCTTTAGAGCACTTAGAGATACTCCTACCACTTAGAAATACTCCAACCATACCTACTAGTTAAGCTTAAAAAAAGAGAATACTTGAGAAATGCGTAGACTGCTTTAACACAACTAGGCTCTTCAACAAACAAAAGCAAAAGTCATTAACCAGTGAATTTATAAAACAATACATACAAAGCAGGGTAAAGTTTTGGATCTATAAGGAAGGGCAATGAAACATATGGAATTAAACAGACATCTCCCTTGAACGATAGGACTTGCTACATTCCCTATGATAATGGCTATTACGATGCCACGAGTCGATGTCTTTTCGTGCATTCATCAAGATGCAGAACTAAAGGGCGTCGTTCATTGAGAATGACATACCCTCGACGCTTCAAGAAGCGCCTAGGCAGTGGTGAAATGGAGCAAAAAATGATGGAAAAAGGAGAACACAGGCGATTTAGACACTCAGAAAATGAAAGTCTCAGGAAAACTATGAAAGTAAAAGAAAACTCGCGAAGAGGCAGAAGATCTTACCGGCCACCATTTTGACAAAGGCATTTCTCTGTGCAGTTCGGACCATATCGGTCAGGTGGGCATTCTTTTTCGCATCTGACACCCATGAATCCTGAATTCAGCGTGAATTTTAGATCTTTAAATCGCTTACGAAGATATGACATATACTGCAATAACTACCTGCATCACAGATGCAAGCCCCCGTTTCCGGATCACAGTTAGCGCCATTATCACAGTCGCACTTCCTCTGACATGATGGCCCCCACAATCCAACCGAGCAGGCTAAATACAAAAATATATTTTATGAACACATGTATTCACAATACTGTAGTCAAATATCGCGACCGACTCGCAAAAATGACTTCACAAATTCTGAGAAACCCTTTTTCGAATATGAACTTCTCATAAATAAAAAGAAAAGCAAAGGAATTCTATACGGGTCTAAGATGGTATTGACAGTTAAAAAAAGGCAATAAAGGAGGCTAGCTGCTGGCAGGAGCGAATTATTCACAAATCATAGAAAAATAGCGTGGACACTACCACGCCGAAAGAACCAAAAGTCTCAGAAAAGTCAAGATATTTTCAGCAGAATTACTTGCTCACGGAAAACTGTAGAATTGAAAGTGACTAACTTGATGTGCAGTGTTTCCCTCCATAGCCCGAGTCACATTCGCAGACATTCGGCGCGACACAACGACCTTTTTTGCATGGTGGCTCGCATTCCGCTGAAATTCCTCGCATTATTTACCCTTCAGTCTCGCCTAAACATTTGGCCCGTTGAACAAGCTCCAGGGTAAAACTGGATTTCTTTTCCGTTCGCACAACCACTGGGCTAGATCACACAAAATATGTGCATTGATTGCCTGGTTGTAAACTCTTCCTGGTTCTTACTTACATACATTATACTAGAGGGTCCAGAACTAACAATAAGTGCTCGGGTCTTGCATTACGATCCGAGCATATTTTCTGGGCCACTAAAGCAATCTGGAGAAAACTGGAAGAGCAGTAATGAGGGGTGGTTACAAGCTACAAAACGGAAAAAAGGGTGACGGCACCACACAACAGTCCCTAACTTTTTTCGGTTTGGAAATCACTTCACGATCGTAGAGAGGGATCCCACAGCCGAAATGTAATAAAAAGTATGTCTAAATGTATGAACCTCTTCAGAAGTCAGCCAGCAAAAATCAGTCAGCTAAGCCAGCAAAAATTGAGAAAAGGAATCGTGAGACTCACGTTTACAGAGATTGTCTTTTGTCTGATAGTATCCTTCGCAACAAGCTTTCACATATTTTTCGACTTTGACCAATTTATTCTCATATCCATATCGGCCACCTTTCCTACAATTTGGAACCACAATGAAAATGCAGTTTAAAGGCAGTTCACGGAATCGTAACAGAAACCTATTTCCTTAAAAAAATATTCCAAAACCAGTTGCCAATTCTAGATTATGTGGATAAATCCTACGATGAGTGACGAGAACAGCTCACTTAAGGTCAGCCACTTTAGCCTTTTGTTTCTAGCCAGCTGTAGAACGCAACAAAAACATTATCCCGGTTCTCTACCGGCGAAAAGCAAAAAAAAAAGCGTCTGTTGGGCTTTGGTATATGCCCAGGCGAATCGCATTGTTTATGGTAGATCTGGCATATTTGCCCTAAACCCTGCTGTGTTCGCTTGGAAAAGTTAGTTGGTTGAGACGACAGTCGACCCACGAATCATTCGTGTTTCCCCTTCGCGGTACTGGGGCTTCTCGCTAGGTGAGAACTATTTTGAGACTGCAATATTTGGGCAAGTGTCACTAGGTGACATTTTCAGCTCGCCAACTCATCTATTTATTCAGATGAGCACTTATAAGCTTTAACAAGCAGTATGACTATGCTGAGAGTAGTCGTATTGAACGTCTCAGACGTTTTCGATGAACACTTTCATCGAAAACGTCTGAGACGTTCAATACGAACACTTAATAGTCCCAAAACCACATAGTCCTCTAGGCTCTTCAGCTTTTTCATAGCATCCGCAATATGTACTGTAATGATAGGCAACCACTAAACCGCACCGAAGCAGTAACAAAAGTGCTTCGAAAGAAATTCCAGCAAACTCACTTGACTACAGGACATCTAAAGCCTTTAGAGACGTCTAAACATGTTTCGTACTCGGTGTATTCTACAGGACGGTAGACCTTTTCCAGTTTGTACTCATCGACTCTGTAATCAGAAAATACAATAAAAAACCAAAACCAAACCAAAATGTTTTGATTTCTCATTTGTCTCCATAAACAGGAGGGACCACCTTGAACTCGATTAGTATGAGGAAGGGTGCATCAATTGCCTAAATATACCTTCTGGGGGCGGGTCACCAGTCGTCTGGCATGCGCCGCTATTCCCTAAAGCTATGCGTGGCTGAAATACTATAACGTTCACCGGAGTAGATGGGAATGGGGGGGGGGGAATGTGGGTGTCAGCAAGGAAGAATGAGGGCAGCTGCCAGTGATATCGCTCTCGTTCCTCTAGTAGGAGCTGTGAAAAGATCCTACGCAAGTGTATACAGATTCAAGTATGAGGCGTAAAATAGTCAGTGAGAAAAGTGCTGGGTGGGTAAACGCGAAATTCACTAATTTCCATAAGTAGAGGATCTGGGAAAGTTGCAGTGAGAGGCCAAAAGTATAGCGGATTTATTACACAAACAACATCCTCACCCCTAAAAAAGAAAATCGGAAAAAAAGTTCAGAGGAAAGTGGAAAGATCTTAATATCGAGAAAATGTAGTAGCCTTCCAACACTGGAAGGATATTGAAATGTGATTCAAAACATGCAATACCTTTTTACTCGCTATCTGCCGAAAACCTCAATTTTGGCACCAAAATTGCCTGAACTGCAAACGATGGGTTTCCTAATTCCTGATTATGGAACAAATTCGTGGAGGAACGGAATTATTCCAAGTGCATCTAGGAGGTTGCACAATCCCATACAACACTTCGCTACTCAGATTATCCGGAGAGATTTCCTCAAGGCCTACTGTTTTCGTGAGCGATTCTTGAGCGATTACTCAAAACGCAAAAGTCACGCAGTTTACTCAAAAAAAAAACAAATCAAAACATACTGCAGAAGAAATTGTGTAATTGCTCACATTGTTGGAACGGTGCATACATTGGGGCCTGTGGGCTCCTGTCGAGCTGGAGATGCCGGCAGTGAAATCGTCGCCAAAGCAGAAAGTGCCACCAACCACCGCGGTTTCATGATGCACACGTGGTGTTGTTAGTGAGCGAAGAGGGCGAAAGAGGTCGGACAGCCTCTATCACCTCCGGTGGTTATATTCTCAAATTGAAAATATTCAGTGATTAAACAGTACATCAGAATTCAATGAGCCACTATCACATTGAACAAGATACCGACGAACAACATGGATCGAAGACCGTAAAAAAGAAAAAAGAAGAAACTTAAAGCGTGGTGTATGACAAAAACAATGTTGTTAACTGAAGAAAAGATCTGCGTAGGATCAGATCATTCAAGTATGGATGGTAATGCTGTACCAATAATAAGGAAATCAGTCTATATAGTGATACGCCATGCATTCTCACTTGATCCAGAATCTTAGCATCAGTGGAATGCGATCTATAACAGCTTGATGGGTGGAGCTGAAGTAATACAAGTCAGTGCCGCTATCTCCTAAGAAGGGTTAGGCACCATCACCGACGCGGACAGATGAAAGGCTCGGTCGGCCTAGAAGGGGCATTGAACCGGGATTTGACCCCTGGGCCATGCGCCAACAATACATTAAATGACATTGGACGTGACAAAAAATGTCGGTAGAGTAAGCATTGCAATGGATGGCAGAACTGAGAAATTTAGTAAATTTAGCAAATACTGTCTCTACTGTAAGATCTTGCATTTCCAAACTACAAACAGAGCTGGAACGAAGAAGAATGGACCGCTGATGTTTATCAGTATAAATGAAAAACGGTTGAAGAAGTTGTAACAACAACAATAAACAAAGTGTTCACAACAAATGAATAAAAAAATAATCACCATGGCGAAGTAATTAGGAAAACGAATTAAAAAAACTGACCATAAATCTATCAATCAGAGACGCTTTATCAAAGAGATACAGAAATTAAGCGACCTGGTCACCTATACGAGAAAAATAAAAGACATCCACCCGAAAATAAGAGGTGCGTGAGGTCACGGAAGTCGAAAGCAGAGAGATTAAGGTCAAGGATTTTTGCAAGAAAATGTATTTTTAAAATACAACACAAGGTATGTACATTAAGCTCAGGCACCCAATTACACTGGTGGTGCTTTGCAGCAAAAATTTCAAGAGATCCAGTATGAAATACGCTTTTCGGCAGCTGAACATGATGAAGGGACATAATGAGACGACAGGAGCTTGAAAGTATTGGAAAACGGCACGTAAACAAAACGAGTGGACGTGTGTAGCGCCTGATTTGGCACAAGGACCGCGGGAAACGAATGAAGAGAGGAAGTACAACAAACTTTGAAAAGCAAACATCTCGTTTTCAATGAAAATCGATATTGCTATGCCGTTCTGAAGGAACAAAAAAAGCGATAATGGGGTGGCAGAATAGAAGAAGATCCAATCAAACGAGGGCTTATCGCGCCTATTATTATACGAATAATTTCGCCTGTTGAGCTGTGTGGTTAGTGGGTCAGGTCATCAAATGACGAATCGTGTCGTCTTACGTTCGTAAATGGAAAAATGCGGACGGACCGCAGTGACCTTCACATCAAGATGGAACAATCGATTTCAGGCACTCTAACCAACCGAGAACCGGCTCAGAGAACACGAGTTGAATGAACGGCCAGGCTTCCCCCAACCTCTACCCCTCCCTAAGTATCCTCTTGAGAGTCGACCATCAACAGGGCGGTAATCACTCAGTAAACGGGATCGATCCACTCCGAAAGGCACTCCCTTAGATACACATGGCACTCAGGAGGATTAACTAAGCCTAAAATATTATAGATCAATCAATCGATGGGGTAGGAAGCGATCGTTTAAAATTATCTTATGCACACATCGATGAGCATAGTGGGTAGGCATGGACTACCATTACTTTTCATAAAACAAATCATTCGATACCCGAGAAAATAAATCGGTACGGAAGTGACCACGTATCCGAGCTTTCCTTTTCTTTTACCACTTTTTTCTACATTCGTTTGAATTGTATCATTTAGACGATATTCAGAGTGCAGATCCTGAATATCACACTAATTTTTATCGAACGCCGTTCGGCTCAAAATGACGACAGTCTTGCACCGCGCAGTGGCACAGAACGACGCCAAAGTCAAAAACGAATGGCATATTCGTAATTAGCACCCCGAATGATCGCTATAGGCCACGTTTCAGTGAAAATTATTTTTCTGACCTAATCGCGGTGTCTAAATTAGTGATAGTTGAACAGTGCCTCCAATTCTGAACAACCAGAAGAAATGGCGGTTTCCTATACATTTTCTAGGGGCAGCATTCCCACAAAAAACAAGGTAACATTACTTCAGAGAATATTTGACCAGTTAAAGCCATAATGGCGTGCAAATGTGCCGTGCGATTGCTAGTCAGATCCGACTACTCGACGGAAAAGAACGCCACGCAAAATAACGAGCGTTGGTATAAAAAAAACCATCTAACAATGTGGCAATGCGCTACGACGCACCATTGCCTTCGGCCGTGTTCATACTTTGCGCCGAAAGGGCGTGGCTGCGTTCACAGGCAGAGAGGCAGAGTTGCACTGAGGAGGTGCAGAGGCGTTGCAGGCAATGAGACAGTGTGGCACAGGCGGAGACCCACAGACACGCAGCCAAGCTCTGCCTCCGGCAGCACAAAGAAAACTGTACTATTCAACGAACCCATTAGCCCACTATGTGCTGACTATGGCTAATAAGAACGGGCGCCAAAAAAGCAATAGTCCCTCCATGATTCTTTATACCAATCCTTCCAACCAGTTTTCTCCCCATGTATTCATGAAAAGTGGGTGAACACTTTACTTCTGAATAGCTAACTTTGCTAGGATAGTCCAGACGGAAATTTCTGTTGGTTGATGAGCCTAAACATCGAAAACAACAAGAAAGGAGAGTCGTAGGGGCCGTATGTAGTGAATCAGAACGCAAACAACATGAAAAATACTGAGCTACCAGAACTTTGAGAAGTAACATCCCCCATCTATGGAGGGATAGAATTCTGAATTTCGAGGAAATAGCAAAGCTCGAAAAACTTAAAAGACTGTTATAAGAAACCTGCAAAGATCAATGATATTCATTGATGAACTTATACCTTGCAGGTTCCAGTAAGAAAGTTCAAAAGCGGACCGTCATAATTGCTATTTTATTGGCAAGCCACTCTTTGTCAGTTTTGGGCTCAATTTATGAAAAGTACATACGTAAAAGCGAAAGGAGTACAGGTGCCGCTCACATTAATCAAAATGTCCTACTCAATTTTGCAATTTTTGGCTTCTTTTAATGCCATTTAAAGCCTCATCTTCGCGCACATCGCTACAGCAGGAATCAGCTGATGAATTCTTATTCAACATCTGCTCTGCACAAAACATTCCCATCGTTGCCTAATATTTAAAAGAAGTCTCAGCGAAGTTAATTTCAATTCCACAAGAAGCTAATCTCACATTCCTTAGGCCGCTTCCATACTTTGCGCACCGACGCCGTCACGCGCGTGACGCAGGCACGCGCGTGACGGCGTCGGTGCGCAAAGTATGGAAGCGGCCTTACCATCACGCTTCAGCGTCAACATTCCATAATTGGAAAGGAATTCAAAGAAAGAGAAAAATCAAAACGACCGCCTTCAAATGAAGCGAGACTATAGAGAAAGGAGATATGTGAAGAAAAAATCTGTCGACATCTAAAGGATTTGTGCTGTGAACAATCTGAATCATGGGTATCCATGGAAGACAAATGAGAATCATTCTAGCGATAGCGCGGCTCGGCCGTTGACCCCCAAGAAATACCGTTCCTGCTTCCTCGTTGTATACTTTCAACCCCCTCAACAGCAAGGTTATTCGTAAGCGTTTCCTGCTCCCTGCCTAGCCATTAAAAACCCTTTTTATGGTCGTGTCCTCCATTTTATTGGTCAGCCAGACAAAAATTACAAAAAGAGGCTGACGAACAGCAGCGCAGCCGAGGTGACGCATCTCTATTTGCAGGGGTACCAGCTGACACCTCAATGGGGAATTTTTTGAAGCAGCTTCCGCCTATTCAATAACCCCATAACTCATTGCGAGTATTCCACCTCATTATTCCCGTCATACAACTAGAGTTAACACTTAGAAAACTCCGATTTCCTAACTGCTTCCTGGGAAAGGGACTAAACAACCGTTCACCACGTTAACAAACTTATTTACATTCATTTATTTGCATTTATTCCTTTATTTACACCTCCTTCCGCGTCCATGTTTCCCCACAGGTAAGTGTGTAAACAAATGAACAACTAAGCAGTGAAATGGACAGATAAACGAGTAAATACCCAGGAAACGAAACAGAGCTTTTCAAGCAGTTCAGGTGAGCGGAAATCGAATCGCTATGTGAAGATGAGCGTGGTGAAAAGTGAAAAGAAAGTGACTCGTGACTCGACATTACTCTTCGAATGATCTTCGATGTTTAATGGTCGATGCCTTACACAAAGCTGACATCATTGGCATCGAAATTGGGGAAAGTGGAAGTGAATTCATTGAGCATACTAATCGCATGTGCCGTAAATGAAAAACATCATCGCCAACAACAATTACCTTGCTGAATCATTCAAAAAAACTGCGTATATAAATAAGGTGGATGACCTTATTAGTAAAAGTTACATCCGCCTTTCCTTTTCCACTCAGAAATGCTGATAAATGTTGTTACATATCATTTTTATTTGCAAACTTTTCTGCGTCCAAGCCGCTGAAAACAAAGCCATTCATCAGCGGTAGGCAGCCACTCTCCTCGAATAACGAGATCTGTCTTATTTTGAGAAATAGCCTCAATTCCCGCTTAGGAACGTTCTCCTAAGTCTATGAGCGATTGGTGGGACTCCTGAGATATTTGTGAGGTGCCCAAATGACCTTGAGCCTCTCTAATGGTGATTCTAACATCCAGTTATCTGTCCTTGCTAGTCTCAAGCCTATGGGTTGTTGATTTATTCTATAATTTACTCCCTATAATATTCGTAGGGTTTTGCTGCATGTTGTTGTGGCGCACCTCCGCGTGCATAAACAAATCCATAAATATCCAAAATGAGACTTCATTCTGCGAAAAAAACCGACCGACTCAGAAACAGCTATGTTCCAGAGAAGGCACCTTTTCCAAATAATTTTTGATTAGATTGCAAGAGATGGTTATTATGACTGGTTAGCACTTTCCTCGTGACTTAATGTCTCAGGGTGTTTGTCCACGTTTGTCGTTTAATATTCTTGATTCTATTTTTGTTAAAGGCGAAATCTCACAAAATCATAGACTGATGGATGCGTCAGTCCGGGCATTCACAGACTAGACTGCATGTAATTAAATTCAAACTTGACGAAGCATACAGCCATAGATTCCATTTCGATCAATAACGAAACTCGAGTGAGAATGGCGTGACAGCGTAGCGGAAAATCGGAGAATGAAAACAAAATATATAGGACACGTGCGGAATGAAATGGAACCGTCGAAGGCCACCCATTCACGGGTCTTCAAAAGTGAACTGAACTACGACCTCGATCGCATGAAGGAGACCGCTGCGGAACAAGACGAGACTCCGCCAAGCTGGCTACTTTTTCCCGACCTCCGCGAGACTGACTCATCGTCGTGGGGAGGAGTGAGACCGCCCCGTTTTGGACGCAGGTGTTTGAAGTAACGCAGCGCGGCCATTGTGACCACCAGCGAAAAAGTCACGAAGACAGGTGACCTGAATATGACCGCGACGGAAATGACTAATCGCCTCGAACGTAAAGGCGCTTAATTTTATTCGGTGACTCATTGTCAAGAAACTAGTTCCTGCGCAGTTGTCAGCTCGGCGACAATCAGAAGACGCGATTGATGACACACTGATATTGACAGACGGTGCCCAGAGAAAACTGATAGAAAAAAGGGCAAATATGAAAATGATGTCAGGAAAAACATTAAAGGTCACTATGCTCGGACGAGGAGCTGTCAAATGTCAAGCAAGTTTGCCCAAGCTTCAGTGAAGGGCGGAAGTGGAAGCCTGAAGCTTAGGCAAGAGCAGTGTCGACGCTGTGCAGTTGGATCGGCACCTTTTGAATATACTAGCATAAAAAAACAAACAACAGCAAGTAAAAATGAAAATGGTCCGAGGGACCGTGAAAACCCCTTGTAGCTGACAGCGCACATCAGACCGAAGGTCCACTATTTTCAATGCGCCTTTTTCGAAGGCAGACGCGGTCAAGAATTTCCTAAAAGCCCCCGATTAGTTTCTCTCGAATGAACCCGTGCAACAATCGGGGGAGCACAGCTGGGAATTCAACGAGGCGATCTATCCAAAAATGAATTTCGCGAAATGGGGTTTATTCTGGGGTTTTATGGTTCCACTTTCTAAGTTACCGAGGTGTTGCAATGAAGAAACTTGGGGTCAAATAAAGCCGGGAGGTGGGGGGAGGGGAGGGGGGAGACGCAACTTTGCGTCGACGTTCGCTCCTTTGCGAAGCTCCTTTCCCTCCCTAGTATGGCTAAAATTGATATCCCCTCCTCCCACATGAAAAAGCATCTGTCAAAGCATAGGTCTCATCTGCTTTAGCCTGAGCCTAGGGAGAGAAAGAAGCTTTGACGTCGGTGAAAAATTTGCGTCTCCCCCGCCCCCCCCCCCCCTCTGACTTTATTCGACACGAATTTTGTACGCTTAGGAATTAAGCAAGCGTGATGTGATAGTGCGACTATTAAAAGGAACAGAAAACCACAGGTGTATGCGTCGTGAGGCCTAATTATGCCAAACTAGTTCCAACCATATAAAAGGATATGTGAGGGTGACGGTGATATCAAAATTGCAAAGTGATTATCGATTACTAGTTGATGAATGTCACGGGAAATATCAATAACAGGTCCACGGCAGAGGAGATGAGTCAGGGAGTGGAGTAACGCTCACCGACGAGTTGACCTCGTCACGTATCACTCGTTCTTCCCCTTCCGCCTCTCTCGGAAGAGATCAAGCGTTCCGATTATCTCTAAGAGATACTCAAGTGATCGTCATATAGAAGTGGCGGCTGAGAGTCGGTCATTGATTCGCTTTCAGACACTGGGGACCATAAAAAGGCACTGAAACGACTAGGAGAAGCCTTGCTCCGCACAGTGCAGAACAGCGCTCATGACCGCATTTCTTAAGTAAGAGCGCCTTGACGGATTGCTAAATATAAGAAAATGTCTGCAGGAAGTAGAAAAAATACAAAAAAATATAGTAGAAATAGTTACTACAAGGATGCCGTGAACCTGAAACCTCTAATACTGATTTTGATATTTTTTTGCTTTTTGAAATTTGCTTTAATCGCCGCATGATTTTTGATGACTGCTGTTTATCACCGCAAGCAGAAACAGTAAAGTAGTAGAAACAAACACAAAAAATAAAAATCCAAAAAATATAATAGAAACATAGAAAAGGAGGGGTATGCAGGAGATGGCTGGTAGGAGCGAAAACCAGCTCTAGGAAAAAAAGGTAAAAAGTAAAGAAAACGGTAAGCATCGTAGCAGTGTAGGTAGATACGAGACGAGAATGGAACTCATGCTAGCATCCCTCGTAACAGACGGATACCCCGTTCGTAATAATCCTAACTGTTACGCCACGAATCAACAACGGGTCACAAATCAATCTTACACATATGTAGGTCCCTGAAACGAGGCTTGCCGGTTCATTAATCACGTTTTATGCCAAGCACTAGGCCAATGCATCTCATTCCACATCCTAGGACGATACAGCACGACTCCACCTGAAACGATGCTAGGACGACTTCACGTCTTGGGTGGACCGTTTCATACTTTGCGGCACCACAGCGCCTGGCATCGGTTTCAAGTTTTACAACTGGTTTTCACGTTCCTTCGAGACTATTCTTCATTCTCGAGGCGCTCCATTCATAGTGCTCGATCGAATCTCACATCAGTATGATGGTCACGCGAATTTGTGGCAAAAGCCCCCGAAGCTTGTCACAGTTTGGCACTATGCCAATATGCGCGGGAGCTCTCGCCACCATTGTCACACTGCACTAGGTTCTCGAGCCTTATGAATAGAACGCGTAACAACAGTGCCGATGTTGCCGGTTCTTCGATTGCGCCATCGATGCCGGTACCGCAAAGTATGAAAACGGTTTAAGAAGAAATAACTGTTAGCCAGGGATGTAAGTGAATTGCACCATAGCTCAGGGAAAGGAGCTCCGGGCTACATGAACCACTGCCGCCCTCGTCTCCATATCTACACATCACCTTTTTCCATCGAATTGTTTTTAGCGTCTACAGTAATCAACCAAATGGAACTTTGAAACATGGGAGACCGGATAAATTTTGATTTTGTCTGAAAAGAGGTTTTGTTAAGTTAACGAAAATTTTCAAAGCTACAAGGGGAGCACATTGTCAGGAAGAACGCCACATGGATGTTTTACGGAATGAGGTCTCAACAAGACCACCGATCAAATGGTAGAGCCGGTTGTCAACAAAATGCTTTTTTTAATAGCTGGCTGTTACTGCATTTTATTGGGCTCGAAATTCGTCGGCAATGCTATTCAGTACATTCTAACACATTTGCTCGGCAGCCAAGCCTTGTAATTCGATTCCTACCATTGATTCGGTTTGTTTGTACTGTAGCACCAGCAGTAACAAACCATACTGTCTTGGGAAACAAGAAACAGTGTATGAAACACAGAAAATTAATTTTTTGGAAAGGAAAATTTTTTTTTTGGGTGAGAAAACTTAATCAGGACGTGTAAATAGTAATTCTCCACAACGAGAAGACCATTCATGGTGGGATATCATGGTGAGATAAATGAGGCTACACCAGGTCATCGATCACCCGAGATTTGGTCACGGTCAAAATGTTGGGTAGTCTAAAAAGTTTTTTCGCATTTTTAAATACCACTTTTTCCCTCAGAACTGCTTTCCAGAAATTTCTTCTGTACATATATATGTAGTACAAGTTCTCACGCATCTATAGGTATTATTGTCTTCCATCTCCTGGATAACCCTTTTCGGCAAAATAAACATATCAACGGTCAACCTCATTTTCAATACAAAAATTATAAAAAGATTTTTCTTTGAATGGCGTTAGACAGGGAAAGGAAAAGGTGATAATCCGATGGAGCAAGATTAGGGCTATAAGGTGGATGGGGCAGCAATTTTTATCCAAGCTCGAAAATTTTTTGGCGAGTCATTTTTTCACTAGTGGTAAAAAAATTTTTGAATTTTTTCGTTTAAAAAGTTTTCGAGCTTGGATGAAAATTGCTGCCTTATAGCCCTGATCTTGCTCCATCGGATTATCACCTTTTCCTTTCCCTGTCTAAGGAAAATGAGGTGACTTTTGATATTTTTATTTTGCCGAAAAGGTTATCAGGGAGATGAAAGACAACAATACTTATAGATGCGTATGGACTTGTACTACATATATACGTACAGAAGAAATTTTGTGGAAAGCAGTTTTGAGGGAAAAAGCGGTATTGAAAGCAGTTTTGAGGGAAAAAGCGGTATTTAAAAATACGAAAAGACTTTTTAGACTACCTAATATTTATTTGTAAGCAAAAGAATTCAGTGAAAACTTTGGATAATTCTTAAGGGACTCTTCAAATCATAAATATTTTGCATTTAATAAAAAATCTATCCTACTGGGTTAGACAAAGTTTTGCTATGTTTTGCAGACAGCCATACTGAACCACAAAGAGAGAGGAAATGTGAAAGGAAGAGTGACCTATCGATGTGACCATGCAACAACATTTCGGTCCGCACCGAAAGGGTATACCACTATTTACTCAACGTAATGCGTAACAATCGATACTTCTTCGAGATGTAATCCTTGGAAATGTAGCATATACATCACTCGGCGGAAAAGCAAAGTTAGCAACCAATAGCTGTCCATACTTCAGTGGTTCATAATCAATTATGCATTACTGCCACTGCCCACTTTACTGTGATAAAAGTATCTTCGTAAAATCAGCTGATTGAAAATGCCACTGATTACCTAAAAATGTAGAGAACTACAGCTGTGGCCTCACAGTGGTTCAACCCCTCTGAGGAATAGATGAGGACCAGAGAGTAGAGCAGCGGTGAATTAAACGACCCATGAAGTGAGGGCATCCGGGTCGTCGGGTCCGAACGGCTGTGATGGCACCCGCGTGCGAATTGCTATCGCTGCCCTCTCCAGCCGACTTCACAATCACCGGTCCACACGCTCTTTCTCTGTGCCCCCAACTGCTCGCTGTGTGATTCACCGGCACAAAGTGATAGAATACACGCACGCGTTATAAAAACGTACCAAAGCTCAGGAAAAATGTCACTGCAATCGGATTCCGTCCGATGTTTATCGCGTTTAGTTTATCCCGGAAATTATTCTTGCTGTTCACATTGCCATAACGTCGTCCATATGGTTTCTAATGCCATGAGAATGGTCTATAAATAAACAAAGATCGCCACCAATTAAGGCCATCTGAACACATATCACACATTCGATGATGCCTTCTGAATGACAGCCAGTTGCATGGCTCATCCCGGGAGGGGGGGGGGGGTTAAAGGCGACATGCATTTTACACTATTTCTTTGTTCGCGATTGAACTCACTGAAGAGTTCCTAAAACGGTGCTACGAGGCTGGCAACTATTGGAAAACCTGGGCTACGCCATACACAGGGTTCAAGGCATATTTGATAAACTATTCCTATATACTTGTCCTCCTGTAAAATGTCGAAGGACAGATTCAAAGAAGGGACATCTTACTGTTCGAGAGCGAAATGCGGGGATACGACTTCTATGCCCTTGGAGGGTATCGAATAAGTGCTGGGCAGTTGAGTACGCAACAATAATAGGCCTTTCACTTCGATTTGCTATCTACTTGGCAAAGCCAAATCATCGTAATTTTCGGCATCCAAAAATCCTTTAATCAACTGAGGCAAATAGTATGTTGTTTGCGATTTATAGGGGTTTCAGCCGGATACATTATGAAGGACATCAGACTACCACCGGAAGTGCACTCATAGTACATAACGATTAATCGCTGTCACAGTTTACATAATTGCTGATTAAACGTTGTGAATGTGTGATTTATGCTCACTATGGAGATTTACTGTGGTGACCACGTTTGATTGAATCATTGAAGGAACCGGAAGAGGTCCAAAACAAGAGGAAGATGCCGCAATTAAAGTGGACTAAAGAGCCATGAAATGCTCTCTGCAATGGGGACGGAACTGGTGCAGCGAAAGAGGTGTCCTTCTACTCGTGTGATTAGAACGCCAAACTCCGGCTTAGCAACCCTGCCAGCCCTTAAGACAATTCAAAAATTCAAGTGTACAATGTTCCAGCACATTTATGTTGTTATGATACCCTGCCCTTATTCCAGAAATCCATTGCACTTATGTTTAGACGCATTGGAAAGCCCCCCACACCTCCTTTTTTTACGGATTCAACGTCTGGTGGCACGACATGGCAGATTCACAGCAATTACTTTTTTCTTTGCTTGATAGTGACGCCACATTTATACAAGCATGCCCTCACATTTCAATAATAATAGACTTCCATGCATATTTACAATAACCATGTCAACGATCAACAACAACTTCAACAACAATAACAATATCACCAACAATCAAGAAAATAACAACTAATTAAAGCTTTGCATTATCTCATATACATGGAGAGGGCTTTCTGTGATCCTAAGCTACCAATATCGCATGGTTATGAGCATCCATAAGAGGTCAAACTCGAAGGCACGGGACTGAAAACGTAAGGATAAAATCAAATTGTGCAATATTCATCAAATCTAGGCACTGCAAGTGCTCTACTATGTAATGCAATTGCCTTTTCCAAAAAAAAACAAAAGAAAAACGAATTATACAAAAACGGAATCCCTCACTTGACGCTGACGTTGCATCTCACGTCGTGGCGTGTCTGTGAAGGGTTTCGATGATGGGAGGCTTCCTTCTGCGGGACGTGGAAAAGTTCCTTCTACTGTAAAACGTCGAGGCTGAGGGTAAAATGCATTGATACTTACCATAAACCAACCTGGTGAACTAAACCCGTCAAAAATTGAACCCCCACATCAGCAACTCTACCTCTGCTATGTAAAGCTATCGCTGTGGCAACAGAAACCTTACATCAGGTTGGTTTATGTGATTTGTGCACCTAGTACTGTAGGGAGAAAACCGTTGATCCGTCCAAGATCGGTTGTACTTACCCACTGTTGGGGTGTGTGAGCATCGTTATAACTCATTGCAACCCCCCCCCCTTCTCTTCCCCCTCAAAAATAACTGAGCAATTTCAGGAGCAATACCCTTCTTTTCCAATATTCCTGCTTCCATTAATTAGAAGAACTTCCAGGCGACAGAAAAGGGAAGTTCATTAAAAGAAGCGTACCAACACTCTCCCGGGAAAAGCTCGGAGATTCACAACGCGTCGACTCACTGTCATCCTATACAAAAACTTGATTAAATTTTCACTCCGACAGAAAGAAACTAGCTATACCTCTCCAGTGGAGTCATCAATAGATTCCGAATCGCATTCATAGCTGCTCTCACTGGTGTAATCGAGTTCCTCACTTGCCATCTCATCCGCAGAATAGCTATTTATAGTAGACGCTAAAATGAAAAGTTGTGAGAATGCACCTTACACATTCAGCGGTAAGAGGGAAGACAATGTGAGCGTTAGGAAAAAAGATATCGTACAAGGAGATGATGTATGACGCAAGGTGGTAGGAGACTGGCGGTAAGCTCTTAAAAAGGCCATATGACGACACGCAGGCCGCATGCGTTCAAGCTAACCCCTCAAGCGAGCGCGGCATTTCACTGCAAATCACCGTAACACAGCATAGATTCGACCGATGGAACAGATACTCAGTCATGAGGCGAGGCCAAAAAAAAACTGTCGCGCTCAAAGGAGCGGAAAACATGAAAACGGCTTCCAAGGTTTCCGCTACTTCTTTTGTTTTTCTTTACTTGCACTCTTCGAAGCCTCTCCTTTCAATTCAAACGAAAGAAATGTTATTATTACCACTGATATTGCTTTTGCTCTTTCAACTCGCTACATAGAATTACCGTCACTTCTTATGAGGGGGTTATAACTATGAAATGCCTAATTGAAGAATGATTATTGGAAACAGGATTTTTTAAAAATATTGAGGAAAGAACAAGAGCGGTATCTCCGTCAGCGTGTCTTCTGCAGACGATCACAAGAAAGAAGCAAAATTTAGACTGAAAAAGATTTTTCTACCAAGTGTGTAAACAAGATGTGACTGTCTATAGTTATTTTGTTTCTGCATCTTACAAGGAATTATCAAAAGAGAAAATAATGAACCGTTGCACGCCCATTTCTTCAAAACTTGCTTACCCCAGTTCCTAGGCAGACCAAGTCGCACTACGTCTATCTCACTAGCATCAGACACATCTTCAGCGGACGAAATGTATACCATTTGGAAAGTGCGCTGC
Source organism: Trichostrongylus colubriformis (assembly GCA_963978905.1). NCBI lineage: Eukaryota > Metazoa > Nematoda > Chromadorea > Rhabditida > Trichostrongylidae > Trichostrongylus > Trichostrongylus colubriformis. The sequence continues at coordinate 26,898,968 of OZ022260.1, forward strand.
CCGCTATGCTGTAATAATCATATGATTTTTCGTCATAATGAAGGTAATAAATAGATAAATAGACCGACATTAACTGCTGTACTCTGCACTGGCACAACTTTCCCATCGATCATAGATTGTTTAAGATTGTCCAATCTAAACAACATACACTCAGTTCGTGATCACTGAAGACTCCCTCTTAACCAGCAGCGAAATACTCCAAACTGAGCAGTTTACCAATCAAAGACCCATAAGGACGTCGATGTAATAATGGTATGAGTGGAGAAAATTATCACCTTTTCTTATCCGCGATTTGGAATTCCAGCATCAGGAAAGCAGCATACAGAACCGACTCCGATTCCCCTGAAAATTATATTGAGAAAAATAGGTAGTGATCCGTATAGCTACTACCAAAGATTGGTCCGATTTTTTTGGCTCAAATTTTATACGTAGCTACCGTCGCGCAATCGCTCATGAACACGCTATCTCTTTTCACAACTCATAATTTCATTGTCTGCGCCTTTCTTTGAGATACAGTGTCAACATATTCTACGTTTGTTTATAGGAATCTTCAAAAGAAAACAAACCGATGATTTTCGAGAAACAGTGAAGAAGCTTCGCAAACGTGTGGCTCATTGCCTCCTTTGCAACCTCCAAAGCATCGACAGCGGACTTTCGTGATGCGAAAAGCATGCGTAAGCCAGAACACGTTTTTTGCTAAACCATAGGTCACTGCCGCAAATAGGTATTCATTTCAATAAACTTACAGAGTAAAAGTAAAACAATGAGTCTCTCCAACTCTCACAAGGTGCACCACTTACATACCAGGCGCATTCTCCTGTTGGAAAGGAACGAAAGGATATCATCCTCTTTCAGATAAACAATCCCTCCGTTGGTAAATTGTGGACGTGGGTAGCGCTGAATAAATTGAGCCCAGTTAGGTGCGATGAACTGAAGAAGTATCTTTCGTAGATAACCCTACCACATATCCTTTCGCGCATGGAAAATAGGAATACCACCTCGCGTGTGGATCATCTGAAGGGATGTGGGCAATGCCTATTGTAGGTGACTTACACGGAAAGGAACTTCTCTGAAAGAAGAATGAAGAAGCATCGAGCCAAATTCTTTGTAAAAAAAACGCTAAAAAACGCACAGTGAAGTCAGTTTTAAAGATCTTCACTGCTCTCTCATCAACGACACTTCCGATTTCTTGCTTTTCTGCAGCAGTGCGTGGACGCATAAGAAATTCACGCAAGACGCTCGTTTGATATCGTAAGGGTACTGAAACTCTAAGTGAAAATTGTTCCCTGAATCCCTTTCCAGTATGAAAGTGCGTACCGTAGAGTAGTTCGTCATCATGCGATTCTGCTTTGACATCGTATGTGTCCTCCGGAAAAGGGTTGGCAATCGATGTGCTCTGCAAAACATTAGCGTAGAGAGACGAACTAAAATACTGTGTGGGTGATGAAAAAAAACAAAATACTCGACACTCTCGCGAGTGCGAAAAAAGATCGCGAAAGTAATTAAACAAATTGTACATGTTACGCTCCATGCTGTTTCCACTGACTTCGAGCTTCAGACCCATTCTTTTCAACGTTGAACCCTCCCACATGATTGTGGACGGTAGGGTGTTACTACTGCGGCTACGGTAACTTTTGCAATCGATTTTCGATGTTTCTCTTCAACATGGGAATATGCAAGAGCAATCACTGATTAATACGCTTTGCGCCTGCTAGAGAGGCACTGCATTGTAACTAAGCCGTGGCGATGCAGGAGGTCGGTCTTACCCTTCTCAAGCCCAGAGAACTCCATGTGCCTGTGCTAGCGTCTCTAATCCCCTATGGAGGGCTCTACGGCAGGTTTCCAGAGCAGCGGTTTGAAGTGTTCGCTTTATCATGGGTGGGGAGCAGCACTGCAGTCTACTTCACCCCTAAAATTACGTAGGCGACAGCAGCGATGCACCGCTTACAATCCCGGACTCTTATTCACCATGACAGCCCCTCCGAGGATGTCAATAAACTCCGAAAAAAGGTAGCCGATTCATTAGCTTCGTTTCGACTCCTCCAGAAACCCTTCGTGAAGAATCATATCAGTTTCCAACAAATATATTTCATGAACTAACACTGTCTATTTTCATTGAAGGTGGAACACAGTGATCGAATCCAACTTCTCTTGCAGTAGTGAATATACTATGGGTACATGTTCCCTCATCGGCAACGACTTCAGTATCACTAAAAATGAGAGAAGGGGAGAATCAAAACAAAAAAATCATAAACGAAGTTTTCCATTATTCTGAACTTTACAGATATTTTGTTAATTCCCAAATCGCAATCATAGAGCCCGTGAAGTGGTTCATGCACAAAATATCTTACCTCATAACCTGGCGAACTGAGAAGTATTTTTCGTATAGTAGAGGCTCCACCGGTTTACTGTAATATTTTTCATAATTCAATAAAAAGTACAGAGTTGAGCCATTCTGTGTGAACTCAATACATACGATGATTCAAATCGAGGATAAGCAATCATACTTCGTCTGAAGAATGTCCAGCGGATCGTAGCCCTCCCAAGACATCATTCTCATGACAAAGTTATAATACCACTGCATGAAGTTGAATGATTTATTGATAGCATCCTTTAACAGCAGTAGAAGTTTCAAAAAATTACGCACAGTAATGGCACGAGCATACCTCTTCTACTGCAAATATTTGAAATTCTCGGACGTCATCCAAACCGAAACACAGTTTCAAAGCCATCAAAATGAATGCAAGTGCTTTTGTTTCGGTGGAGAAGAAGATGCTTGAAACGAAGTGATTGCGAAATTTAAACTAAAGAGTAACCAAAGGTAACATACTCGGTGTTCATATTATATGCACAATTGTGTTTCGGTCGACCAAATGCAGCCAACAATGAAGAGGGACTGGCGCCATCTTTCAGAGCAGAAAATCCATGAATAAGTGAACCCTGAGGCAAAATGGAAATCTGCCCATTTTGCTACTGAATAAACAACCTCACCTGCTCGACTCGTCCTTGTCTTCGCAAGCTCGTCTCGTCAAGATCGACGCAAGGAGGCGCTAATTTCATCAAAAGTGAAACGCGTTCCATCATAGCTTCGGGCAAATTCAAGTGGTATAGTAGTCGAGACACAATCTAGAAAGGTAACTGAGACAGCGTCTTTGTATTCATCAAAGGGTGAGGATACTCTAGAAAAAAATCATGTATCATTTCCTAACCGACAGTGAAACAGTTCTACAACAAATGCGATTATAGCATTCCCTTTATATTCACAAAATGTCCGACCTATAAATTTCTCACAGACGGGAAGATGTCCGAAATCTACTCTAGCAACAGTGCTCTATTGAATTGGGCTGGTAAAGCGATGTTCCCAGAAAGCTTGCTGGAATATCTTCAAAATACTGGCGCAAAGCGGGGGTGCGGCAGCTTCAAATGTAGCTGCTAGCAGTGGCATGGCTTAGAATTGTTTGAATGAGTGCCGCCTGGGAAAACCAAGCAGCTATCCCAGGATAGTTAGAGATCTAGTACTACGGCGAGCTTGATTCACTTCGTGAAAGAAAGCCCCGAGAGCCGGCAGAGAGCTTCACAATTTAAAAGTTTAATAAATAACTGAAACACGATCATACGAATAGTTATGAAGAACCCACACACCTGCTGAAAATCAATTTTCGCAGGTACTGGTGGCAAGCGACAGATCTGCCAGACAAACAAGACTGTCCTTTGAAATTCATATAATGGAAGAATCTGAAAGCAGACTTGAAGAAGAAAATATTTCACTGCGGAAACGCGACGGCGAAATCATTCAGCTCACAAGTTTTGTCTTCCAATTCCCTCCCATTTTCACTTTATCTAGGGATCCAGTGCACAAAGCCGCCAACTGAAAAACAGAGATACCCAGCCTGTCTTCTCGCATCCATCTGAAAGGATCGAATAACGAAGGAATAACACAAGATTTTAACAATCAGTATAGGTGTTACCTTAGAATATCTGACAACATAATCCATCTGCACCCTATCGTTACCGTGGATATGTAAAGTAGAGCTGCGAGGACGTCCAATGTAAGGTACAGCGATGATGCCTTGAATAATTAACACCAAATTCACATAGAAATGTTCTCAAATATCAGCCATGCGAAAGAACTTTGTAAAATGCACGCGACACTGAGAAAAGCCCACATTCTGCAGCGTTTCTTCCGGGATGTTCGTGTCAACGACGTTCACCAACTGAGACTGCTTTATAGCGGCCGAAGAAGAAGCCTCGGCACCAGCGTCCTATATGCCGCTTGATAAACCTTTCAGAGTACAAACAAAAACAAAAAGCAGAGCTTGCTAACATTGGGCTCATCTTCATCCGATTGCATTTCTAGATTTTCGTCCAAAGTCCCACCCATAAGTAAATCCCAAGCAGTTGTAGACTTCTCCAATGCATCTTTCCCACGCTTCTTTTTGAGCAACATTTTCTCCTTTTTCTCCCGAGCTCGCTGGAATGCTCTGAACATGACATCAGTAAGCATGACCTTAACCATCACTTCAATTTTTCGAGACAACTTACAGATTAGTATTGAGCACTAACGCACGGAACATATGTTCCACGTCCTCTGTATAATCTTTGGGAGTAAAAGCAGCACCACAGGCCGACAAATATCGTTGATATGTGGCAAGAACATGGGACTATAATAGTTGATTAGAGAAAACGATGAGCAGTAGCATCATTAAGGAACATAGTAAAAGCGAAATACAGCGGAGAATAACCAACAGAAAAATCACTTGGGACAGCTTTTTCGTGACTGATCATTGCAGCACCTTTTGCCAGCAACTCCGTGAATGTGGAGATCCTCAGACCAATACTCCGCAAATATGCAGGAGCATGTTCTCTGTACTTTACGGTGTAGTCTCTCCTGTAAATGGTGAGCTGTTGAAAATGTTGAAAACGTGAAGTAACGTTTGAGAGAGAGTATCCTTACTGTAGCTCTGAGGTCCTGCCAGAAGTGTGTACAGAAGAGCGATAGCCTTCAAGCCGCTCCCCCTTAAATATATTAAATGAATGAAAAAAAACGAACCAAGGACAGCAAAGGTACCTTGCGTCGCTTTCGACTTGATGTGGACAGATCTGGTCCTGAGGTACTCGCTTTTGACTTGTCACGAACTTCTCGAGATTTTTGTGTTCTAACTTTCGCAGAACCAATAACAAGCCCCTCTTCATCTGCTTCGACCTCGCGGAAATCCTGGACAATTCTCGACCTTTGCTTACACAGAAGGATAGACACATCCACTTAATCAACAAACAAGAGCGACATTTGACTAAAGTTCTGATTTAGACAAACATCACCATGCACTGATCATTAGCCTGATACCCGCCGCCAACAACTCCGCTAGTGGCAATGCTCGAAGCGATAGTGAGGCTCAGATTTTGAAAGACAGGAAAGCGCTCATCTACAAAACGGAGAATGGAGGAAGATGTCACGATAAGGTGTGCACAGCGCTACCAGAAGTGCAGTCGTTTTAGAAGCAATGTCGCTCTGCTAATAAAGCGGTTCAGCCCGATTTTCTCTACACAAAAACTTGTTCTACGTTTTCTTCACGCTATGCAAATTTGACAGTTGTAGTCGCTCATCGCCCGTACAGCCTCACCTGATACAATTATAATGTATCCGAGAGTTCATTTTCTGCACTTTATCCATTTAGCCCGATTTTCGGCTAACGAACCCTTGAAGTTCAGATTAATATTACATCGGCACGGGAATCTACAACAGGTCAACATATATCTAATTCACCCAAACTACAAGAGAGCCTTGTGAGAGGCTAGTAGTTCACCACACAAGGTAATGATTAACAGAAAGCTAATTTGAAAACGGACGCTTGTTGAATGGAACGTTGGCACGAAAGTACTCACAAATATTTGAGTGCCGCATGTGGCGCAATACATCAAACCATCCAAAATCCTAGTCTGTGAAGAACCACAAATGGAACAAGTGGTGGACATTATGTTGAGACCTCGAAACAATTATCTAATAAGACCGAGCTGCAAAATGCTGGAAAACGGATACGTAAAACACAGTAGAAGCAAAGATACTGGAATCAGACGCAGCGCCATATGACTATGAAATACAAAGGAATGCAACCCAGAATTACATTCAGAGCAATATGAAAATTTTATCAGCGTTATTCGTAATTTAGACTCAACGGGTAAATGTGGGTCGGGGAGGGGAAAACGCGCCTTCACGTTCAATAACTTAATAGCAGGTCGCACACCATTGGTGGCAAAAGACCTGGGTGAATTAGGAGGAGGGGGGGGGGGGGAGGGGGACATCGCAATTAGGAGGAGGGGGGGGGGGAGGGGGACATTGCATTATGGACATTATTTTTACATAAGTCTAGCAGGGTTAGGAATCCTCTTTCCTCCACTGAACCTTAGGCAAATGTAGTCAGACTGTCTCAAAGATTCCTCGAAGATGCTTAGATGTGCAACTTTTTGTAAGATGCCCCCCCCCCCCTCATTGCGACAACACCAAGACATGACAAACATGCCGAATGGATGAAGATTTAGGTGGGAGGATTCCCTCGCATGAAACTTGTTCCACTCACTCCTTAGGCTTAAGCCATGAACTTATCAACCCCCTCCTTCTACATGGAAAAGCGTGTCCCTCCTACCCTCCCCCGACCCACATTGACCGGGCTTTGCAATACCGCTAGGGGAAACGGCTTTATATGAGGTCACTGAGTGAAACAGCCACGAGTGAAACGGAGATAGCGACCTTCGTCGATTGTTTTGGGAACCCAAACGAGGATATGTGAAGATAGAGAAAGGGACGTAGTGTTACTGAGGACCAAACCTAGAAACCTCAAATATTACCTCTGTCTTAAGTGAGAGAACTATATGAAAACATTAAAATGGAGGCGAGAAGCGAAGAAATGTGTTTAAAACGAGCAACTTTCAAAACCTTCGCAGAATTTAGCCATTGGACGTGTATTGACCCTGGAGCGCGCACTGTGCTCGGCAACACTTGCACCAGCGCAAAGATCCAGCCGGGAGATGGGCTGTAATTCTCGGCTGCTTTCAACGAGTTCCACATAATTGGATCATAAATGTAAAACGCCCGGTGCCTTTTCAAAAATGCGCCACGTACACGACGTTCATTCAAAATTGTGTTGACACATGAACGCTATGTGGCTTCTGACACGGGCGGTCGATGCCGAAGTCACTGTTATCAGAGAATGCTGCCCTTTTTTGGGCAACAAGCTTCTTGCCGCGGAGTGAGACTTAAGAAGAAGAGCACGTGCTTCTAAAAGCTTGTTCCGTGAAAGACGTGAAGAGCGGGAGAGCGCAGACGGTACGCCGAAATACAGCACATACGGATTAGCAATGCTACGATTTTTCGGTCTTCAGATAAGTCTGGTACCACAGATGGTGCTCAGCAGAGGCGGGCATCCGAACTGAGTTAGATCTACGGTCTCGGTGCCTCCGCAGTTTGAGGGAGAGGTGGCAATTTGCGCGCTCTGTTAATGTTGATGTTTATTATGTTGCTAAGGAAAGCGTAGAAAAAGAGTTAACAAACGGAAAATCAAATCAACGGAACATCAACAAACATGATAAACCAACAAATTTAAATAGAGAATTCATAATCAGGGTATACAACACTGCAAAGTTAATGCACGCATTTTATCAATCAGAAGTGAACCGCTGAACCTCAAGGAACTAGGACATCATGTATTTACCTAGTACTTTAGTCATACGTTGCTTGAACTGATTCAAGTTGTCAGAGGAGGTTACATTCTTAGTTAACCTATTATATAAGCTAGCCGATCTATATGTAAAGTTTCGGGCCCTTACATTGGTTTTGTGAATTTCAAGAAAATCCTCAGCTCACCGCCCCTGGTACGAGACCGAACCATCTTATAGAAACTAATAGAGCCAAAATCCTTGATCTGGTACAGGAGCTTATATACCCTGCACACATCGAATATTTTGCGCCTTGATTCCAGCGTAGTAAGTCCCAGATATTTATTCCTAATAAAAGCCTTCGGAATTCTGGAGTGTAAAAAACTCTTACATCGAAAAAGTATTTTCCGCGTGAAGTTATTTTGTACCTTTTCCAGAGAGTTAATATCCTTTCTCCTTACGGGGTGAAAACAGTGGCACCAGATTCGACCAGAAGTCGAACATAGTTCTTGTAGGCCTTGAGCAGAATGGACTTATTCGTCATGGACAGTGCCTTGAAAATATGCCCCGTACGCATGAGAGCTAAGCTGCACCGCTTTTGAACATGTATAGAGAATCTTGTTCCTCTATCATTCTACAATCATCGGTTTGTACATTCAAGTGTTCATTTCTACCTAGGCCTTAGTTGATGGGGACAGCACTGGAGGCCAAGCATAGAGGGGTGGCCCGCTCCCCAAGTATAATAGTATCGCGTACATTAGTATGGCGGTTTTACAAATTCTAGAGGTCAACGTTGCATTGACCATAGGCTGTCAGTGCTTCTTCTTCAAACACAGCTTACGACAATAAGTTACAAGAGGACTGATAGCGGAAGATAGCAGGAGGCTAGTGAAAATTTAAAAAATTAACACTCGATGAGGCAAGATAGGAGGGAAGTCAGCACTACGAGCGGAACGAAAGCAATGTGGCTAAGGAGGCCCCGTTAATGCGATTACACTAGCCCTCTGAAAGGCTTGTACCATCCTCTCACCCTGCTCGTCCAGTAGAAAACGGGAAGTTTCGTAGAGTTCAAGATTTCTGAAGTACCTCTGAATTTGTCGCCTCCTTCATTGAGCTCAACTCAATACGAATACTCTCTTTCCTATTCGCAAATACGACTCCTAACTCCGACGGATCAAGTGCCCCTCACAAAGGCTCCTCAAGTTAGTCTGATTCTGCTTGGGTAGAAGACCGGTTCGTTAATACTCAGAGGCTGCAAAACTACGATCCACAAGATGGTGCGGTAGTCATGCACACTCTCACTTGAAAGAGCCGTTTCCCTTCCTTATGGTTTCTTACCAATTAGTCCGTGTTCATACTTAGCGGTGCCAGCGGCAGGGTGTGGCTGCGTGTCTCTGCATCTCCGCCTGAGCCACCCTGTCTCGTTGCCTGCGCCGTCCATGCACCTCCCCTGTGCCACTCTGCTTCGCTGCCTGTGAACGCAGCCACACCCTTCCCGCGCAAAGTATGAACGCGACCTAACAGGCCATTCATGAGGGAGAGAAATTGGCATGCTCGAAAGTGCGCAATGCGATCTTGCGATTGTGCGAGCATTTATTTATTTACTTTACATTTATTTATTTACGAAATCCTCAAATCACCTTCATTGATAACAATTCAGATCACCTAGAAAATGACTGAGAACACATTATAATATGCACGGGAATCACGGAAAACTTCTCATTTGACTTGAGCATCCTACACGATCTCGAAATGTTGAGGATATGGAATGTTGATGACCTGACCAGAGAGACAACAGCGTACTGTACAATGAGATGTGAGCAAAAAAAACGAAAGCGATAACGGCTATTTCGGGGTTAGTCGTTGAAAAACCAGTCCGGTGGTTGCACAAAGAACACTCCGCCATCGGTTGCACAGTATGTGGGACACACCTGAATATCCATAATATTTGTACAGCACTCTTTTCAATCCTTTTCTTCTGATATCGATTTCAGTTAAACAACCAGAGGTGATTCCTAGGAAGGTTTCAGCTTCTGCGAGCGGTAGGCGTAGTACGCTGTTGTCGCACACAGCGACAGCAATGATTATCGAGGGGTTCGAGAATAGTCGTATGAAATGGCAAAGCGTTCAGGTAGGATGGCACAGAACGGCAAAGAACTGCAACATGGCGGCAAGTGCTGCCCACTGGCAGTCAGCGAAAGTTTCGCGAAATATGTAGCTGTGAAAGCCCTTCGGCAGACTATAATGGACTTGACCACTCGTTCAATCAACCCAATAGAAGAATGAGAAAAAATAAAGTTGCTCATCTTTCCATCCAGAGATGAAAAAATCGTAAAGAGATAGATCAAACATAGTTCAAAATTTTCTAAGCACTATTATTCAACTGTCACTATCAGAAAGAAACGGATTGAGGAGAGTGCTGTAAAAGTCGCGAGTTGGCCAAAATATTTTGCTGGAACTTCATCCCAGGTGGGTTATTCGGATTGCTGGTCACGATTGACATCTGTTTTTAGCAGTGACGCTAAATTGGTGACAATGAGGCTGTTGCAGGGCATCACGCTGTTTTTGCCTGAGCCTTAGCAATGCTCAGGCAAAAACAAGCGCTCCACTGCCCATACCTCTTACCCTGCTTTGCCAAGGGTTACAGACCATACCTCCGCGGAGCAACCGCCATACTGTGGGGAAAGCGGTATAGTCCTCGGGGAAGGCGACGTGGACAGTGACCTGCAGACACCGCAGCTGAGGGCGCGGGGATTGGAGACTCGCAACCATGATGCTGTCGTGCTAGTGGCCAGGAGGGCAACGGCCCAGTCGAGCCGCGTAAGGTGACAGCAAAAAGTGGAGTGCTCTCCAGCCACATTAGCACCACTATAGCCCATCATAAAAGTGCATGTCTGACCGTACGGGTCCGCGCTGAAATGAATGTCATATTCGTGATCAGCATTCTTATTACCCCTATATGACAGTTTTAAACGAATTTGGTGAGAAAAAAGAGATGAGTTGTTGCACCAGCTGGGTGCCATTGCACCAAATTGGTGCCTATGCCAAAAATGAAGGCCTCATATAGGTGATCAGCCCCCAAATAATCCTTATAGGCCAATCTTCAGGAAAATTCCTTTCTTTGCGCAACTCACGGTTTTCTGAGAGTTGAATAGTGCCGTTTCTCACGCTCTTAGAATCACATATGATGTAGTAAGTCAAAATGGCAATCGCGACTCAGGCGAAAGGGTAAGATACGTATCGACTGGGTAAAGGATACGCCTGACTCGCGCGATTCAGGCATCATCACGAAAAACATGACGAGAAAACCCCGAGAAAATTCACATGTGACTTTCACGAGCATCTATCAACTCCATTATTTCGTTGCGAATTATAAACTGATCTTACCCCTTTTTCGCCATCTTCTCCTTGTTCACCCATTGCTCCTTCTGGCCCAGGATCACCTTTTCCGCCGGGGAATCCATCTTTCCCTTTCTTTCCACGAGGACCTGCCGGTCCAATGGGTCCATCGATTCCGGGCATTCCCACAGGCCCTGAAACGCAGCCCTTATTTTTAGGATAACTGAAAAATTATTCTTTTAGGTCTCATGTCTTCACTTCACCTGGTCGCTATGTGGCACCATGAGGGCAAAAGGCGGACAGTCAAACGAACAAGTAAACACACCAAACTTCTCATTTATTCGTGATGAATACCTGGTGGCCCTGGTGGTCCTTCGTCTCCCACTTCTCCCGGTGGCCCCGGTATGAATGGCTGCGGTATGGCATCTTCTCCTGGATCACCAGTTTCACCATCAAGGCCGGGAATACCACGTGGACCAGTCTGAATGTATGACCCAAAATTTGAAGAAATCACATTTGTTAACGGATGCACACTTGGCATGTGTTCTTCTGCAATCGGATATAGTTGTTTTTTTTTTCGCTCACCTCTCCTTTTTCTCCCAAGTTCCCGTCAAGACCTCGCTTTCCAGGCAATCCAGGGATACCAATGATGCCTTTATCTCCTGGCGGACCCTGAAAGGACTGCGTTTGCACTCGATCACATCATCGTAATATCTTTTGAAGGAATCGTGCACGGAACATTACACATATCTATGCTGTACGTCCTCAATAAGTGCCACATGCAAAGCTTCACAGGGAAAAGTGAGAAACCGAACAAGGTACAGCTCCTCAAAGTGGCGGCCGAAGGGGCGGAGCCTCCGTGTAAGTGTCTGTCTCCAACCTCCGCCGCGGTTGGAGACGGAGTGTGGGATTGTTCACGTGATTTTTTCCTCTTCCTACGCGCCTCCGACCGCGGCGGACGACCGGGCAGGCATCTGCCCTGAGGCCCAACCCCTCGGTCACCACTTTGAGGAGCTGTACCTTTGTCGAATTTTCACCTTTTCGCATGTAACTTTGCATGCGGCCCTTATAAAGCAAGTACAACATAAATACATGTGCAATAGCGAGACTCATTTTTGCGCACACGATTCCTTGAACAAGGGTACTCAGAATGATTCCTAAAATGTAAAAATTTAAGACATATCTAAATTCCAAATACAACAATTTCGCTTCCTTATGACCAGCGGAGTAGGGAAAGTGATTCAGACTTAAAGGAAAAACGACACTTCAAAATCACTCACCGTCTCTCCAGGTGGTCCCTGCACACCCGTAGGACACGGATCGGGGCAGACTTTCGAGTAATTTATGGGTGGATCACAAGGCAGTCGAGCCGGTAGTCCTGGCGCTCCCGGTGTACCAGCTGGTCCAGGAATTCCATCTCGACCGGGCAGACCAGGCGGTCCTGGAGGATATTCGCATCTAAAACGTCAATAAAACATGTGAAAGGTTTTGCAATGCAATTCTTTGATGATGAAGTTACCTCGGGTGAGTACTGAGAATTGCCCCAAAGAATGCTCGAAAATGTATGCTAACAAATGGCAGCTGCTTACATACGCGGGAGAACACGGTCGAACATCAGTGTGTCTTCTCAAGGGGTTGTGAAGGGCTTCAGCCATCGAAGACTGAGTCGCAGTCCTCAATGGATGAAGCCTTTTAGTATACTTATTCTTCCATTCGTTTCCTTATATATTCAATTATATTAGGTTGGCAACTAATTAATTGCGGGTTTTTGTCAGAAAATCAAAGACCTTTTTTTTCATAGAACTAAATAACTTTACTCTGTAATGTATTGCCCATCGTTATCAATGACCTTTTGCCATCTTTCAGGTAGCATCATAATTCCGCGTTTATAAAACTTCTAGTTTTTATCAGTAAAAAACTGAGTCAGGTACGATTTGACCTCTTCATCACTACTGAAATTTTTACCACTCAAAGAGCTTTGCAATGGTCGAAACAAAAAGTAATCCGATCGTGCAAGGTCAGGACTATAAAGTGGATGTGGCAAAACATCGCAACCAAGCTCCAATAATTTTTGCCGAGTGGCCACCTGGGCGGCTCCACGATCTTTTTCGCTGGACATTATTGTTAACGACCCATTTTTCATTGCCAGTGATCATTCGTTTTAGAAGTGGATCATTTTCATCACGTTTCTTTAGCAAATCGCAGATGTCAATGCGTTGCATTAAATGCGTTTCACCCATATATCCAGTTTTGACACGCACCCAAGTTGTTTTAAATGCCTTTCAATACATGTGTGTGATACCTGTAGCTTCTCTGCAATCTCCCGAATCAAGTATTGCCTTGATTAGGTCGTTGTCAACTCAACTGGACGACCAGAGCGATTCCCATCTTTATGAGAAAAATCACCACACCGAAATTTGGCAAACCAATTTTCCTTCTTCTTTCGTTCTTTCAAGGCTTCGGCACCATAAACAGCACATAACTTTTTGTGAGCATGCGACGCGTTTTTCCCTTTACAAAAATAATAAAGCAAAATATGACGAAAAAGACTGTTTTGATTCTCCTTTTTTCAGCACACGCCAAACGAAAATAATGCAACCGATCAAGAAACTTTCTTTACTGATTGATAGTGGGACTGCCTACCATTAGATAACAATATGTGTTTAACATTTGGCCTACGCCAGTAAAGCTAAATATTCAACTAAAGCCATCTATGAGTGAAATCCGCAATGACTTAGTTGCCGACCTAATTAAACTTTCTTTGAGAGGACGAAGTACGAAATCCAAGGGTCGGTTATGTATAACCGCCTTCATACTTCGCGGTACCGGAGCTGACAGCAGCACCCTGTGCCGGCAGGAGTGGAGGGTGCGGGAAGGGGAGCGAAGGCATCGTACGACTTCTCACATTGTATTAGGCCTATTCCAAATTAAGCTCTGCTTTTTTGCCCTTCCGGCACCAGCGTCGGGCGGCTAAAATAGGTACGCTTAGCATAGATCAGCCGTTTTTGAAATGGCCCACTCATACGACTTTTTTCTCAAAACCACACAATCACACTTTGCAGCGTAATCATTCCCCGGAACGCCTTGTAAAGCACTAGCCCACTGGGTCTGGTTGGGGTTCAATGTCATGGATTAAGCGGGTGTTAGGCCTACAAACTATGGCATTCGCCCATGACTTGGTGATAACGTAATGTCTCCTATATGAAACTTGTTACTGGGCAACCAAAAAAATTCGTGCGATTTTTCCTAATTGATTAGTTCTACGTAATGTATTAAAAAACTGATTGTGGTGGAGGGTGACATTGCATATGCTTTGAAGCTTGTTTTACGCAGAATCATTCAGTGAGTCTCATAAGTTTAAGTAGTTCGTTTTAAGTTTGAAATTTTTAGGTGGAGTATGGCAGTGTCGAATGAGATTTCCCGAAGAAAATTTTTAAACCACTTCTGACCCGTCCTTTCCGCTATGGCACCTTCCCCCAAAGCAGCGCATATCTTACGACAAGCTTCTGCAGCTTTGGTGCCAAGTTTAAATCCGCAAGGTAAACAGGCGCAAATTATCTCATTCGACCCAGCCATATTCTTCTTAAAAATTTTGAACTTAAAACGCACTACTCAAACTTATGAGACACACTGAATAATTCTGCATTGAACAAGCTTCAAAGCATATGCAATGTTACCCTCCTACCACAATCAGTTTTTCAATACCTTGCATAGAAATAATCAATTGAAAAAACCACACGATTTTTTTTTCATTGTCTAATAATATGAAAGGATCACGTATGCACCTTTCCTAAGAGAAGCGAATAAGTTTTTGTGAGCGGTCTAAAGTAGGGAAAGGTCGACTTTTTAAGATAGGAATCAGGATCAGCAAGCGATTGTTCAAGTGCATTAGCTAAGTCGTTGATAAACAATCCGCACAGTTATCGACAAATGTTCGCCCAGAGTTGTCAATATCGTGCGCATGACAAATTCCCACTAAAGCTTACATTTCTAATCGTCTTGTCCTTCCAGTTGAATGACTCTGATGGACATTTTATAAATTTCTCTAAGAAGAGGAATCACCCAAGACACTCATGAGTTACCCTAGGATCCCGGAATCATTCGTGGCACTTATCAACTGGTAGCTGCCACGCGTACTAGTCCTCCTGGCAAGTACGTAGTGAGGCTGCCTCATTTCCATTTCAGTAGGAGTCTCCATTAGTTGTGGAATCTTACAATTAAAATACTCTATTCCCACTTGACTTATCTTTGCATGTGACGGACGTGGGATTTAGCACATTAATCGCCGACGATTCGTTCCGGAAAGAGTTTTTGATTTGTGGGGGGACAATGGCGCTGCGTCCGATTCATGACTCCATGTTTCAGGAATGCGTTGAAGTCATTTCGCCAACCATGACTGCCTCCTTATCAAGTGTGGCGAAACTATTAGCAACACATGCAGAAGTATACTTGTTTTTGTCCCAACATAGGTGGAGGGCGGAAAGGAGGTTTCTCTTTCCCTTCTAAAGCACAGAACAAAATGGCGTCGACACCGAGCCATCTAGATTGGAACCCCCTCACCCACCAAATACACTGGCAACAGATACAGAAATTACAAACCAAAACAAATGAAATAACGTAAAAGATCGTCCCGTGGTACCGCGTCAGCCATCTATGGCTAGCAGCACGCAGCTGGCGCACCAGTCCAAACGCGCCATTTTTCGAGAAGGCGCGGCCCCGAATTGGTTATTTGAAACGATAATTTCCAAAGCAACTGTAGCGAAAGTGGACAGACTTCGCGATACGAACCTGCCCATGCGGGTTTCCTTCAAGAAAGACAAGCTCTGAAGCGAAAAGTTCTAGTTACAACGAAAACAAAAGGTTTTAATGCGAAACACACCGAACTATTCTGTAAAGATTTTCACCTATGAATTAGGAAAGCTGTTTAATCAAACCAAATGGAGTGATAAGGTCTTCACGAGAGAAAAAACTGGAATTGGATGACCAGAACCGTGAAGTGAAGATTCCGCCGGAAACTCGATTCGGGAAAGAAAATGAAAACTCAGTTCAGAAAGAAACTGATAATTTGTTTCAGGCCGTCGTACAGCTTTGACATAGCAACAGATAAGTAGTTCATATATGTATATGACGCAAACGGGTACAAAAAATTTTGGTCTGACCTTTGGCCAGTATAAAATTGTATAATTCGAATATTATATGCGCATTCCGGTGTCTTTACAGCTTCAAATAAAAGTTCGAAGCGTGAAGTACCAAAAGAGGTGGATCAGGGCCAAATACATCAGCTTTCCACAATAAGTAGTACTGTATCGCAAAAAGAAAAAGGGCTTAGCTAATTACTTAATCAGGATGGAGCCAAGCGCCTTCTCGTTTTGTCCGGACGGCCACGAAAACTTTAGGTCGTGTTCATACTTTGCGTCGGCACTGCGCGTCTGCGTCCACAGGCAGAGGGTCAGAGTGGCACGGAGTAGGTCACAGACCACGCGGGCAACGAGACAGTGTGGCACGAGCGGGAATACAGAGATACGCAGCCACGCTTTACCGCCGGCACCGCAAAGTATGAAGGCGGCCTTAGGGGTTTCAAGCGTCCTACAGCTTATTGTATTTGTCTACCCATGTCGGGGCTGTGATGAGAGAAAGGGGAGATCGGAGGCGAAAGCTAAGCGTGGAAATAATTTTGATAGATTCTAAAACTCTGTTTTCTCCATCCCTTTGAGAGTAAGGGGTTCGTAATGACGGGTCTTCCTTGAAGCACGATGCTCGATCCTGACGGGTAGATGAAAAGGAACTCACTTGCAGACTTTCTCATTCTCCGTTTCATAGTCCTCATACTCGGCAGTTGTCTTCCTCTTTATCCTTGCACTTGAATTAACGTGGCTCATTCCGAACCTCATCAAAAGTGAAGAAAGTTCTGCTGATGAGGTCTGGAATTGCTTTTTTGGAAGCAGTTGTCGAGAATCAAGTGATTTCAATGGTCTTACCCCGCAATAGATGGCATCACTTTTCAACGAAGCGCTGTTGGTTTCAGCAAATTCATCTACCATTGGCAGTACTGTGATGAGGAACACAGCCGAAACAATTGTGGCCGTTAACGAAACAGCGATCACACCCTTATAAGCGGACTCCTTTGCGGAGTCCAATGAGTCCACGTGCCGCATGAATGTGAACTCCGACCAACCAATCGATATGTCGAGCTCCGCGAATCGATAAAAAGTACAGATCGATGGTAGGAAAGCTGACAGTTATTTTAATAGAGTTCAGAGGAAAATACGGGTGAACAGTGATGTTATCAAATCGGCCGGAGCGCTGGAGCGATATAAGACACCGCAGGGACAGGCGGGCGCCGTGATGACCTACTATTGGGGACTTAGATGTTCTTCGTGAACGTCCCAATTCTCAGATTATCGCCGGTATGCAGAGAAAGTCGGCAAACCACGAAGAATCCACCGAAAACCAATCGTTACCTTTCGTCTTTTCTGTCCGCCCCGACAAGATCTCAGATAAGAATCTATGCAGTTTCATTCAAAAAAACAGAACAAGCAGAAATGAAAAATCGGATGTGACAATTAATCGGAATGGAACACTGTACGTGCAAACGTATTCCATCAGGCCGAAGTGAGTTGAAGACCAGTGGCTCTGCTCTCACTATCACTGTCCTAGGATCCGTGTCATGTGGTAGTTGCTCCGACAGGTCCGGTCACCAGTGCGTTACTATAGCAAAGATGTCCCCTGGTTTTCTTATGAAATTATATTTCTTGGAAAAATTCCAACCTAATTACTTATATTATGTATACGTATTTAATTAGAACCACGCATTTAACTATCCTTATCCTTATTTATTGACGATTGCCTTTACAACGCAATGTCGCGCACTTCACGCGACCCCACATTGTTCCTTTGTACCACCCAGGTGGACGCCACATGTCCGCTGGTCCGCCTTTCTTCGCCACGGCGAGAAAAGCAGAAAGCTTTGAGACTGTGAGGCGAGCAGTCGCCTTTCTCATCTACCCTGTCGTATTTTGCCACCCGTTTGTTTATTTCTTAATAAATATATAAAAAACCAGTGAACCACTTTACAAAAGGAAATAGTACTATAAATCTCCTGTGGCTGGAACAATAAAGCAGCCACACGTGAACCAACTATGTAACTAAAATTTGCAATCAGCGGCTAACCAAGAGTGTCGCGAAGACGACCTAATCTTGGACGTCTGACCCCTAGGAGCAGTAGCCGCACGGGAGTGGCGTGCAAGTGTTCCGACCAGTGTTCCACCAGGTCAGGTCATCAGCGTTGTGGGGACGTGTTCCTATAGAAACGACGAAATTAACATTCTTGTGAGAATTGTTCTGTCTCGAAGCTTCATGCCAATCTAAATGTGGGAATAACAATTTGAGGCTCCAAAATTTACTCCAAAAGACTCAACACAAAAAAGCGCGAAAGAATGCAAAAGAATTTTTGAGCATATTGAGTTTATTGGCGAGCTTTCGGGGCTTAGCGCCTTTCTCAAGCCTATCTTATCCGGTTGCGGAAGTGAAATGAAAATGCAAATGATTTTCACTTCCGCAACCAAGTAAGATAGGCTTGAGAAAGGCGCTAAGCGCCGGAAGCTCTCCAATAAACTCAATAAGCTCAAAAATTCCTTTGCATTCTTTCGCGCTCATTTGTGGATTTTTGAGTCTTTTGAGAATCAATTTTGGAGCCTCAAATTGTTATTCACACATTCTTGTGAGACTAAAACATTGTACAATATTGTGGACTGTTACAGTAACGAGCTTCCACCTTCATCATAGATCGTATCTGCTTTCAGTCAATCATTGCCTAAATGGAAAATGCCCAAACTGAGTCATTGAAGTACTAAATATCCATGTTTACTACATATTTACCTTCGCAAGTATCTACCTTTATCCTTCGACCCTTATTTTTGACAGAATTAGACCAGCTATGTAGCCAAGACCTTGAAAATGGTAATGTTCAATCGTCTGGTGAAGTCAACCCACTCATGAGTGACTTGACCCCATACTAATCCCCGGAACACTTGCAACACACCCGCCGCACGGCCCCAGGGACCATGTGACCACATGGGTAAGCAAGTAACCCATTCTTCTCGGAAGGGTGAACTTCTACCAGAGTCGTTTGGAAGGTTAAATTCACTTATTCGCACACGGGCTGACCCCACTAGCCTTTATCGACCAGTCATTTCCAGATGCCGCTGTGATTCTGAATGTACACTAATTGTGTGACGCATGATCGATTCAGTTCATAAGGAGAAAGTAAAGCAACGGTTAGAGGTGTGCCGAAGGACTCTGATCACTCATTGGATCAGGTTTACCCGGACAATCCCTGCATGACCTGACCTAGTTCAAGCGTTCTGACGCACACACCCTGACCATTTTTACCCGGTAATTTCCCCTACCGTATGATATTCCAAAGCCGAATAATTCTTCGATTGAGTCATGGATTTCCTTCACCACATCCACTACCATTTACAGACGTACAGATGGAAACTGATCACAGAGGTAAGACTTTATTGACTCGAGAACTCGGACTGAGCTGGAATCTTTCAAAATTACAAAAAAGAGCCAATAGAAGATCTCTATGATAGGTCACTTTAACCACTTAGAGGCAGCACGATGGACAAACTTGATCGAGAACATGAAAGTGGGGGTGATAAGTAGAACCTAAAACGAAATGCATGGTTTGAAACCCGAAAAATTGTATCCCTATTCTCTTCAAAGATCGCTGCAACGGGCGTGCTTTCCGGTGCGCCTATCACTAATAGTTGAAGTCACGTGGATCTGGGATGTGTGGTAGCGATATGGAGTAGAATGACGTGGTCGCTTATGGAGGCGGCTCGGCCAACAGGAAGAAATGGGTTCAAGGCTTTGTTGAGAGGCTAAAGCATGCCTTGAACAGCGAATTAACACCATCTCCTTCTGCAGCGTCTAATTATAATAACCGTACTCTCCCTTCCTGAACACTCAAAAATATCCGTCGTACTGCCTTTCGAGTGCTGAATTCACATTCAAGACTAGACCTTCATAAAACGTGATGAAAATATGAGATCCCAAGAACAGGTAAAACGTCTCAGCGCTGATAGTATCACTATACAAACAACAAATCCGTAGAATTCGAGAATGATTTCCATTCAATCATCCTCTGAAATATCAACTTTACGACGTTTCAAAATAATAGCACCATCACTAGCAGGTGTGGCATCCTTCTTGATTATTTTTGGAGGTGTGAAATCGAGTAGCCCATCAGAATCGGCGGTTTCATTGATATCAGATGTGATATTGGACGAACAAGAATCTTCAAAGTTGCCCAACATGGGTCGCGTATCGATGGCAAAGTCCTCGCCGTCCGCGAAAATCTGAAAGCTTGGGTGCAGTCTTACAGCAACACTCAAAAGACTCGTTGTAAACGTAGGTTGAAAATGAATAGAAAAACGTCTTCGTTTCCCTGATATGGATAATGAGGCGTGAAAACGTAGAGGAGGCAGGAGAAAATTCTAACAACTACTCAACGCATCCGTGGTGGTGCCTCGATAACGGGAACAAAAACAAGCGGAAAGCCTCACATCGTCATCATCGATGGTGATCTCACTCGTATCAGCACAATTCTTTTCCATCATATAGTGAGCAATGGCGACGGTATCTGGGTCTCTTTCCGCTAGCATTTTATTGAGATCAGAGATTCCCAGCCACGAGCAGAACTCCGCTGTCTGTGGGTTTCTAAACAAAAACACTGTAATAATCCGTGTGCCGCACACTGATTTTGTAAAGCACCTGTAGTATGGGGATGACTGAGCAAGACGGGCCTTCGGGGTGTCCTCCTTGAGTGGTGGAGCGGTTTGGCGAAAGTTTTCAGGAATTGTCAAATCGCCCAACTCCGCGATAGCCGCTAGTTCGCTCTCCGTTGGCCGAAAATCTGACCGTTCTTCGCAATGTGTAGAGGGTAAGAACGTATTCTGCAAATACAGTATTGCGATCCTTTGACTTAGTTGGTTGCTCTAACATTTAACACTAAAGAACTGCCTTCGAGAATTTTATTGACTAGTAAACACCTTTACATTAGCAGTTTTTGCTGTATTTAAACCTTTTGAGCAACTGCACTGAAATCCTCGGTCTGGTTTTCAAAATATAAATGGACGAGATAAAGCTAGTCAGACTGTGGGTAGTCATCAGTACAAAGATAACTTACTGATCGCGATATGCTGGTGAAACCGTCCGTGCTTCTCAAGATCGCTAGCCAAGAAGGGTCATATGATAGCTTCATCTCTGCGTCAGGTGCAATATCCAACTCTAGCGCCTAGAACATTCTTAATACAGTTGAGCTAAGACACAGTAGCCCCAGATATAAATTGTGATAAGAACACGGCTCCGTAGAAAACTGACCTGAATGAAATGCCTCCTCGGTATAGGCTTATCCAACGCCAAAAAGCGCGTTGGTGCAGCACTCTCAGAACCATCCTTTGATATGTGGGGCACTATAGCTGCAAAGGCGACATGCAAGTGTGCTGATAGCCAGTAACGTGGGCGTATGTCCTGAAGAACTGCATAATAAGGCTTGTAAACCAAAAGATTTTGAAATAGAACTGACATAGAGAAGCTGCATGGTGGAAGGGTTTCCCAGTTTTCCACTTTCAATGTCAGCAAGGAAAAACGGTTTTATCCTGATGAGTTGTTGTTTATCACCATAATCCACAATACCAGCCGGCCAGTCATGGGTCACCATTATATCAATAGGATTCTAAAATTATATGGATTGCATAAACAAAAATGCTCTGTGAACGTATAGCGATGTACAGAAGTGTGATCGTCGTCGGCGGGCCTCAGATGCTTTAGTCTCCAAACATCAGTGTTTCGCACATGATATGAGGATATTACTTCAGAGCGATCAGAATACGGTGGGCGCTCGTAGTGCCCTGAAATATCAACAGTAGCAACACAACACATGGTAGTGAAATAAATTTTAAGAAATACAGCACTTCGAAAGAAATCACGAAAAATACAAATGATACTGGGCAAATATAAAAAAGAGCGCAGACGCTAAGTATTTGGTTGAAATGATTGATAAGGCTTCCGAAAATTTCGAACTCACCTCGATTAAATTCCTTCCCATTGAATATTCCTGACAAACCGGCTATTCGAAAGCCGGCGAACCTGAAATGTTAAGTTTACGGAAATGGTGACGACGCGAAATGTCATTGAAGGTGAAACATCGGTAGATATTAGGGCAACAGCCGTGACATAAGTACAGCAAAAAATAAATCCGAAAAATTCACCTTATCACATTTGCAAAACCCATATAATATATTTTTGGAGCCACCCAACCACCATTCGGTAATTCAGCCAAATAACCGGAAGCTTCATGATTACCACCAACAAAAATAGTTAATATCGGTGCTTCCTAAAGTTGTAGCTAACATGGAATTTCTACAGTCATCTCGTTACATGAATACTTACCTTTTCCCCGGAGTAGTACTTGTAAAATGTTTGCAACGAACGATATTTTTCGCTTACATGCATGTGGTGTAGGTCACCATAATTCCTTACAGACTGTAAAAAAATTGGTACGAATCTTCACAGATAAGTGCAGAGAGATGGACAATTACTCGTAGAGACTCAAAAAATCACCTGATAGTCCCCACAGCATATGAGCAAGTCAAACTTGTATCCTTTTTCCTTCTCAATTTCGGCTAACACTTCATAAATCTTTTCCATTTCACCATGGGCGCAGCCAGCAACTGCGAGCCTGAGTTTTCTAGTTGATCCATTCACTGGTTCACGCACTTCCTCCGTGGCACCTTCAGAGAAACAACTATATAAAACACACCGTAACCTACAAAGGGAAGCGCACCTGATGAAGTCGCAGTTACATTGTCGTTAACAGCCGGATCCTCAGCCGTCCTCGCTTCGGCACAGCTTGAACCGAGCGCTTCATCACTGGAACGGACGCATCCTGAGAGTTTTTCATGTGCTGGATCTGTCAGAAAAGGTGTATTCTGAGGAGAGGAAGCTAATGTAGCATGCGAAAACATGGCATTGGACAGATGAATATTGCGGTAGCATTCTTGAAATACATTCCTCACAAAACGTGCCATGTTAAAGAGCTTTCTAATTTGTTACACGAGCTTAATAAAGGCTGAGTCTTAAAAACAAGGTTGATTGGATGTGCGCTAATCATTTTGCAATAAAATCCCAAGAACAGCCACTAATGTGAGCAAACCTATGAAATCGGCTCCCACCTTGCAGCTCTTCGTTGGTTATATCCTCAGCTGCCTCACCCGTCACAACCCCTCGGACTGACTGCTCTTCCACAGCACCATCAATCATGTCAAATTCTAAAAAATATATTAGCATTTGTCAACTTCTGCTCAACAAGGTCGAGGTACAAAGTGGTGGTGACCCCTAAAAAATACAGAATCAGAAAATAATATTTTTATTATTGCAAATTTATGTACAAGAATGCACAAGAATTATTTTCTCCAGTAATCGACTTTTTCCATTTCCACCAGAGGAAGCAATTGATCGGCGAAGTCTCGTAACTGCTTAGCCGCCTAAATTCGAGTGGAACAGTGACACTTAAAAGGCTGCGAAAACAAATATGTAAACTTACAGCAGTGTACTCAGCAGAATCCGGTAAACATACACTCATTTCCACCAGATATGAGTCGGAGAATCGTTTCAAATTACTTTGATCATAATACCCTGCCTATGCGAAGAAGCGATTACATTTTGTTAAACTTGAGCGAAGCTACAATCGTTGACGACGTTGAGAGTCGAGAGCCTACCTTCTCAGTTTTTTGAATCTGGCTTATAACAACTTTCATTTTTCCGTTTGTCCACACCGTACCCTTTGCTATGTACTCGTAATCCATGCGTAATCCTAATGTACAATAAAAGATTCGTGTAAATACAACAAGTAATAATTACATCTGAGTAAAGACGAATGTAGATTCACACTTTGCCATACCTAGAGTCTTAACGAAATCCATCATCAAATGAGAATAAGCGATGGAATCTATCACTTTTCGGACAATCACTGGACATTTCTGGTCAGGTTCCGGTCCTGCAACTACTATGCTAGAAATATCATTGAGTGAAGCGATGGTATACCAATAACCTCCGATATATCGGAATTGCCACTGGTGGCTATTGAATGAATCGACGTTGAAGCGACGACGAAGCCTAGAAACACGAACCACTAGCGCTTAGGCACCTCATATTTCCGAGAAATTGGATCACCTTATCGTAACATCAGGATCGGTTCCTGTGCGAAGACTGAAGGAAAGGTCATGCTCGTGAAATTCCGTTGATCCGGGATCGCAGAGACCGGTCAAACGTCGCTCCAAGTCCTGGCGCAAGCTCATAATGAAAAAAACAAGGACAATGAAACAAGGAGAACAAGAATTCGCTATAACACTGATCTAAGCTATAATACTTCTATACCATTACTTCAAAATCATGCGCACTCACCGGCAAATTATCCGCGAACACACTTCCATATAGGATGAGTTCCTGACACTGGTATGGCATGGACGTGAGAGCTGCTTTTGTAGCCTATGGGAAAGCGAGTTTAATTTTTAAAAAAACCTAATGGAAGAGTGGCTTGACCGGAACAAGGGAAAACTACCCACCTTGGCTCCCTCTGCATCTTCTTCAGTTTGGTCTGCATTTCCTGCGCGTGTTTTCATCATTCTACAACAAGGCGGAACGAAATTACGAGGGCAAAACCAAACAAGATGGACCCGAACTATAAGCAAAAAAGTCTGCAAAGTTTCGTCTGGAATTTCAAATGGGAAATGGAACCAATTTGAGTAAAGCAAGCCAACCCGCTTTGACAGCTACTACTTGTGCATTTGCACCACATAAACCACGGCCCCCCTACAGTAACTCAGCCCACTTCGTTACTGGTAAGAAGAAGCTGCGCTGTATTTCAATCGCTGTCGGTCGGAAAAGATCCATTGTTGCACAAAGCGTAATGCGCCTCACTGACACTTGTAGTGTCGGCGAGAGCCTCTGTTGTTGTTCCTCTGCCGTTTTTGGCTCCAAACTACGGTTGCCTTTGCAGAGTCCTTGCGTGCCAGTTAAAGACACCGGAAGAGGAAAATTTGGTAGATTGTGGAATATGAAAATAGGGGTGCTAAGCAGTGTAAGGGTAAAGAAAGAACGAAATAAATTTGCGAAGAGACCGAGAAACCTTCCTTCCCTCACGCACCCCTCTGCGTCACTAGCCGGGGTAGACTGCAGACGGGCAGAGAGGCCAAATCAGTCACCCGCGAAAGTTGTCCCGCCTTCGCCGGCAGCTCGTCCAGCTGAAGACATGCCGTGCTGCAGGATCGTGGTAAGATCCCAAGCCGCGCTTTTTCAATGCGAGTTTCACTTCACATCACCTCTTCTAAAGTGGGAGCTTTGTTTTAGGAGAACATGTATTCGCAGTTCTTGCTTTCTCCTTAGCCCTCCCGGTGTCTTTAGAAGCACACTATATATTTCACTTCGATCCGTTAGAACGTGCCGCTAGAATGATTCGCTGGGTCTCTACTGTTCTTCCAGTAACTCAAACGGAAGCTGGTGACAACATGTACCGTACTACTGACGGACAGGTTGCTGCTATCTATGCTGGACGGACAACGGACACCTTGGCTTTGGCTTTCATCTTGATCCATCTTTGATGATTAACCAAAAGGAACTCCTTGGACAGATCTGCTCATCACAACAGCTCATCACAACAGGAGCTACTAACGGTTACTATAAGTAATCCAGTACAGAGGACAAATTTCATCAGGCAGTGATGCCAAGCTGAAGGAGGTGCTCGTGTACTTCTAAATTACATTCAAAACTCAGGTGTTGTCAGACATGTAGTAGTGTTGAGTGCTGAGTTGTAGTCTCGCTATTACGTGCAACAAATAATGTGATTATCAAATCTGCCCCTTTAACAATTTGCAAATTTCTAGGTAGGCAAATCTTGTTCTTATCGCCAGTGTTTTCATTGCGAAGCCTCAGAACGTCTCAAATTCCCATCGGTTGCTCTGGAAAAGAGAGTGGGTTACGGTAGGCGATCGGTGGTGCATGCATTGCTCAAGTTCTAGTACACTTACCTCTGTAGAGCGCGTAAACCTCTCAACGTATTGTGCCCTCCACGCTGTCGGTGAGATATTCTTATACTTTATCAGTCTCATTGTAGTTTATATATTATTTACACATATGTTGTGCTACCTTAGCGTAAACTTTTTTAAGGTCATGAAGAGACCGAAGCGTCCAGTCATTGAGTACGATCTTGACTACACCAAAGATGCAGAAGAGAACTCGAAAATATTGTTGAAGGAGAAGTATGAAATGCTTCGATGGACTGACACTGTTGAGATCAAAACACCAAATCTTTTAATACCAACACAGATTGCTAACTATGTGGAATCGTTGCCATTCTGCAAGATTACGGTGCCATCGTAAGTCTTCTTTAAAGACATCATTAGGGGTAAGGCGGTAATGAAGAAATCCCTACAAGAAGTCACTCACATGGTAGTCCTGGGCCAAGAAAGGCTATCTGTAGCGAAATCCCGGTGAAAAAGCGCCCGTCCGAGGTGTAGAACGCCGCGAAAAGGCGCAACCATGCAGCGGTTCCGCCTCTTCGACACAGCGGTTCCGCCTCTCGATGACGTAATTCCCGATTGACTGGGGTGAGAGCGGTCAGGGAGATGAGGCAAGATCGAAGGTTTTGCGGCGCGCTTTCGCAGTTTTAGCTTGAAGCTTACTCCAAACAATAGATGCTGTCATAATTCCAAGCACTCCCTTGTGTTTACTTGGCAACATGCCAATGAAAAACTAGATCAGATTACCCGCGTATTGACGGGAAGGTCGTCCACGCCTAAAACCAACGGTGGGAAGGTGGTCCCATTTCTCGGGTTTTTGGACATTTCCATCCGTTTTTTCTCCACTGTTCTGTTACTAGACGTCTCGACTTCCATATGCACTACTTCTTTTACTTTTCGTCCGACTTTCCCCTAATGATGCCTTTAATCTTATCTACCATATCTTAGTTCCACCATTTGCAGTAACTTTGGAAGAAGGAGAGATTCCTGCTTGTTTGAAGTTCCATGGGAAGCCTTTTCTCTGGCGGTGCTGCCTTAGTAGTACTGATATGACCCGTCTTAGGGCTATTATCTGATCTTGTCCTTGTTTGATGTGTTGTTCATGATTTTGTAATTGGAATATGCAATCATCTTTTATCTAGTGTTACCATTGTTGGTGCTTTTGAAGTTGAGCCACTGGGTGTCAATTTTTCGGAAGCTAATGGGTGAAGAGCTTGTGGGTAGACGAATCACTCCCTTCCGCACAGCGCTCGAACTTTTGAATAATCAAGTACTGGAAATAGTTCTGATAAAATCGCGGAACTTCTCCTCTGTCTTGATTAAAAATTTGACCTGTTCTCTTCATTGCACGCAGATTATGCTGCACAGAAATTGGTTTTTCTTAGATTTTCCGAGTATGGGTTGTTCTCCACATTCGCTTTTTATCCTTTTCTTTTCTCCAACAAAAGTTTTCCAGAGTTTCGTTCATGTGAAGAAGTGTGGGAGAGAGGAGCTCAGATTACATAGGCGTCCTGATGCCGGAGGCGGAGGGGGGGGGGGAGTTTATGTAGATAAGAGACGTTCAAAGGAATCGTCCAAGGAAAAATGGCTTCTCTGTTACCCATATTTTTATGTTGCATTGCCTAATGAGGGCCGATGCAAAGTTTCACGCGAAAAAGTGAGTATTCGGCCAACATATAGCTCCCCAAATTCTCGTCCGGGTGGGCGGGTCTCGGAGTAAAAGCCCCATCCCGCGTCCGCTGCGGTTGGGAACGGAGAATAGGATTATTACGTAACCTACTGTTCCCACAATGCGTCTCCGACAGCGGCCGAGACTTTGTGATGCTGTATCTCAGCCGGATTCAAATTTCTTGCGTAAAACTTTGCATGTGGCCTACATTAGGCAAATACAACATAAATATATGGGTAGCAGGAAAACTCATTTTTCTGTGGACGATTCCTTCAAGGAATAAAACCAAGTTGTCAAACCTATCGAAATGCTCCTTCGTTTTTCGTCATGCCTTTTTTCCTACATCCAACCCCTTCTGTTCTAGTTCGGCTGATCGTTTTGCGATAATGCATCACAATCGTCAGATGGACGTATACGCTATCGAGGGGCAAAGCATAGTTCAAGAATCTAGTGTACAAGGTATTATTTTCCACTTATCTAACTTTAGGTCGTTTTTAGGTCTTTATGACAACTTTTAAGGTCCTTGTGTATATTTTTGGACGTTTGTGTGATTTTAAGGTCCTCATATATAGTTGGAGGCCACCCCTTTTTCGCTGACGTCCCTCTTTTTCAATTAAATTATAACTAGTCAGCCCAGAGCGCATATTTTTGACTGAGCCTCAGTGGAAGGGAGAAGGGTTTTCTTCCAGTAAGGCTTAGGCCTGAATGCCGCCGCACGCTCTCTCCGCCTTTTGCTTTGCTTTTTCGGCAGGCGGTTTCAGTAGTATTTGAAATCAAACTCGTCCTCTACCCTTCGACATCTGAACTTTCAGTAAACCAAGTTGACTGGTTAAGCGCGATTTCTTTTATGAGATGGTTACGACGTTCTTCAAAATTTCTTCCAACAGTCCTCCCTTGTCAAACAACTCGTACCAATAGATCTATTTTGTCTAGAAGAGATGTTCAGGATAGCACACTTTTTAGAATTTTTTTAAACTACATTGCTTATCGTTAGCATTTTCAGTGCTGGAAGACGAGTTTCCGCAGTATTGCTTGTTAGAGTACAGTGCCTCTGGTTCGTTACTCTTATCAACTCGAAGTAGTGCACAGGTTGACGTGTTTGATCATCAAGGAGGATACTGCTACGACATTCCTCTGGTTCGTGAGATGGTCATCCTTAGGTCTCTTTCGTGGCATTTTGGCAATTCATACTTCGCTTCCACGCTTTTAGGAATCACCTGAGAACAACATTGATCTAGTGTGCGCCATTTCTGCAATTCGTACCGTTGCTAGTACCTCGACGGATGATAAATATCTCGATACTTTATATGCGCTACAATACAATGGAACTATGTCTGTTTACAAAATCGGGTATGTCGTTAACATCTAAGTATAAGTAGCTGTTTTGCTTCTTCTGTGACTGTTGTACAATCAGGCGCTTGACGAGATATCAAAAGATGTGGTCCATCCCGCTCGGCATTGGCCTGGCCGGTACCTTCTCTGTTCTGCCAAAATACAACCTGTTACTGGTAGCGGCACATTATCGCGCATCTGCTGAGGGAAACTTGCCAGGAGGACTATGCTCCTTCCGTCTGACAGACGCAGAACCATTCGCAGAACCAATAAGGTCTGCCAATGATCAAGGTAATCAGTGCATTTATTGTTTCTCTTTTATATACTCTGCCTTTCTCTGCATTTAGTGAGCGCTATTACTTTCTATTTTCAGCTGGCTGGCTGTCTCGTCTTCCTTTTAGCTCTGCGAGTTATGCATATTTGGTTTCCATGTCACTGAACGAATCATTGTCTAAGTTGGTCGCTATATCTAGTAGTGGCGACTTCTACCTTTTTGATGTACGTCAATAATTTGAGGGATATTTTCATCTGAATTTCTTAATTATCTTATTTACAGATCCCGTACACGCGCCCAGTATTCTCCATAAGATACATTTCCGGTCCCCGGCCTGTTCAAGCGGTATTCATCGAAGATGAGGTTCGCCTGTCTGCCAGTCTCGTTTCCGTTTTCCATTATCTTTCGTTTATGGGTGATTCCCAATATCCTGTTATTCTGCCTCTTGCGCAACTGAAGCTATGTCCAATTTAGTGGAGCAATAATCAGCAGTATTGTCCTGGTTTGGCATGGTTAAGAACCTTAAAGCTCAAAAAATGTCTAATTAAATTAATTAATTAATTAATTGGAAAAAAGAAAGATAAGTCCTCTTGAAGGAATCGTCCACGGAAAAATGAACTTTTTGTGTTATCCACATATTTATGTTGTATTTGCCTAATGTGGGCCGGATGCAAAGTTTCACGCGAGAAATGTTAATCCGGGCAAGATACAGCGCCACAAAGTCGTGGCCGAGAGGGTGGGATCTGCGAGCGGGTGCCCACCCCGCCGCAGTTGGAGACGTTTCCTAGGAGCAGAAAGTTACGTAAACAGTCCCACTCTCCGTTCCCAATCGCGGTGGACGACGGGACTTCTACTCGGAGGCTACGCCCACACGGCCATGATTTGGGTACTGTACCTTAGCCGGATCCTCATTTTTTCGCGTGAAACTTTGCATGCGGCCCTCATTAGGCAAATACAACATCAATATAAGAGTAAAAAAAAAGTAATTTTTCTGTGGACGATTCCTTCAAGTTGCGGTATTTCCGTGTTTTCAGGAAGTCGGAGTCTTGTTCCACTCAGGAGAGTTTGTAAGAAGTTCATTAGATGAGCTAAAAGACGCTGTATATTCCCTCCGTTGTTCCGACAAGTTCACATCACGTACCACACTGATTGCTCCTGCGCACAGGGAGTTATTCGTACTAGCTACAGATGTAGGTTGCAATCCATTAGGTATACATCTCTTATTTGCACAGCGATTCGAGAAAAGTACGTATTCCCTTCATCTGTACGTGGTGGTATCGGTCGGTATGCTTTTCAGGGCGGCACGGAAGAACTGCGTGAGGTAGCTCTTCAGAGGACATCTTTGGCATGTCGCCTATGGATTTACACCTTATGGAGCTCTTTCAAAAATGTAACAATCTCAATCGCTTCTTAATTTTACTCCATTACTACTATCCTAGCATGATTATTGTGGTTTCAGCTCGTTGGAATAGTTGTGGGTGATGCCGCTGTTCCATTAGAAAAGGCTACACACTCAGAATCTCTCAATTTCGCTCTCTTGCATGCTCCTACGCGAACACTACAGCAACTATTCGAAAAAACGGTAGGAAATTTCATTTTTTCTATTGAGTTTCGAGTAAATTTAACTTGTTTCAGTTGAATGAAGGTGATTATTCTCGTGCAAAGAGCCTCGCTGAGAGTTATGACACCATTGATATGAACATTGTTCTCAAGAAGGAATGGAATGATATTTGTCAAAGTCAGGCAGTGACTGTTGAGAGCGTGGATGATATTTTGGTACGTTGCAAAATCGAATTTTCAGCGAGCCGGACCTTTGTTTTGTTAGTTCTTTGTAAACCAAAGCCAGTACATGCCTTGCCTCTTGTCATTCTGAACATTGTGGGCCTTGTAGGCCACGAATTCTTTTTCATCAGTTAAATACAAACTTTATAGCGTCAAATCAGGGATAAAGAGTGGGTCATTGAGACCTGTACCACAAGTGACGCACCATCTCTTCCAGTGCAGAAGGCGCTTGTGGATTTGGGTCAGTTTACTTTGTCAACGATTTTGCTAATAATTGTGAACAACTTGTAATAGAAAGATTATAAGTTATGTGACGATGAATATTACATGTCGTTGCCTTACAATTGTAGTTGTCCGACATGCCCAGCTTGCAACAAATGATCCTATAACGAACAGATTTCCAAACTTTACAGGCACATCGTTCCCGAGTGCCTCTCTCCTTTTGCAAATTCGTTTGCATCACAATGCCCGGATTCTCACCGTTTGCGAGGACGTGAATGAATACCTCGAACTGCGTAATGTATCTTGCCTGGAGGCGGCGTTCCGATTTGCAGAGGTTTCTTTTTTTACGTTTCACATTAACATCTTTCGATGATTGAATCGGTTTAAGAGGTAAGAACAGGAAACACCTCAGTATGATTTAAAAACTGTGTATGTAGTTTCCAAAGAATCTTACGATAGTCATCTTTATTTCAGCGATTGGAATTTGTCTTGTTGGACCGACTTATTGAGCAGAACTACTCTTTACTTGTTCCCTTTATTCTTGATATTTTGACGCACATTCCTCCAAGCGTTCCACCGAGCAGGTTCGAACATCTTTTGCCCTCGAGAAATGGGAGACCAATACAACTAGATAAGGCAAGTTGACATAATTTTTTAAATTTGTTTGTTTGACAACGAGTTATCTTACATTTTTGATTATTGAGCTACAAGCAAACAATGGTTGTGCATAGTGAAGTATTTTTGAACAATCTCACCGAAAACCAGATTGTACGCTGGGAAAATGGTTATTTAGGTGCTCAACGCTCACCTTGATGCCTTGTTCCTACTTGCCGCAGAAAATGAAGAGACTGAGGAAGCTGTGCGAATCTGTAACACTGGTGAAGGTAAAATGTGGGCTCTTAATATATTATTTTTAATCTGTATGAAGTTTATCCATGGTACGTGTATCTTGTAATGTGCGCAGAGGAAAGAATAGAGTTGAGTGCGACTCACTGAACCCTAAAAAACACGTCCAACGTAATTTTGACCAGTTGTGGAATGTGAAAGTATACATGCTAAATGATGTAACCGCAGAGAAAGAACGGAATAAAACAGTCGTAAACTCGAAATAAGGATCCTCTTTTTGGGTATGTGGCGAGTGCTCCTATGGGTCATGTTATTCCATGAATGAATTCCTCTGCGAAGCGATTGGTACTATTGTTTTCGAGATATTAGCTATGTTTTTGATCTACGTATGTTAAAGATAGACTATACAACAAAGATAAATATCTTGAG
The DNA here is from genome assembly GCA_963978905.1 of Trichostrongylus colubriformis. Taxonomy (NCBI): domain Eukaryota; kingdom Metazoa; phylum Nematoda; class Chromadorea; order Rhabditida; family Trichostrongylidae; genus Trichostrongylus; species Trichostrongylus colubriformis. The sequence goes on from OZ022260.1 coordinate 26,931,597, forward strand.
AGATGAAGTTAGTTACTGTAACAGTGAGTAATATAATTTTTGGATCGACGATTTCGTAGTTCCCATATGGCCGCCACGCAACACTCGAAACTGGACTTATCGCAAGAATCCACGTCACCCCTTTTTCCTACCACTGATCATTATCAAGGACGAGCTCTCGTGCGTCACTGAGGAGGGAGAGCCAGCCACACGTCGCGGCTACACCGCCGTAGGCAGTCATCACACCAAAATACACCCAAAGGAGGCCGCGATGCAGACCCTAAGATACGCTTTCCAGCGCGACCACTGATCATCTCCTGAAACCTCACACTTAGTTCATAAAGATCATGTCTTACCATTTCTGAGCATGACAAAGAGGCAGTGGAAGCAAATGGTAATGCGTTTGAATTCGTTGTTTTAAGTGGTACTCCAATAGACGACTACGTCGAATGGGTGCGAAAAAGAACCGACTTAATGGATTCTGAAGCCGGCCTCCCTGAACACTGTGTTGCTCTACTCAATATTTCTGTGCAGCGCGGTTACGAGGTAGTCACTTTTAGTGAAATGGCTATGCCAAGATAATGCTCAGCTTGCAGGAATTGAAATCGCTTTTGGAATGCTTTAAAAACTACAGCTTCTTTATTTCAACATGTTCTCTTGTCGGCGAGACCTTTCAACGGTTTTGCGAAGCCTCACCTGCTCACTACATATCGTTTCTGCGTAAAGTGAGTGTCCTGCTTATCGCAACATTTCTGCTAGCGATTTTGCTACTCTCTGAAGGCTACCATCAGTCACTGAAAAACCATGATTGTTTGCAGTTGCCAGTCAAAGAGCTGGTAAGGAACACAGCTCAGATTCTGTCATTGTTCGAGTGGAAAACGCGTGATTCGCCCACTGCAGATGAAGACTTGAAAAGTGTAGTTGCATCATTTCTAATGGCTTCAACCGAGACCAACATCGATGTGTTGAAAGCGATACAAAAAGAACGGCATCAGTTGCTGGATAAGGATGTGGTACGACATTTTTTGTTTGTGGAGTGCTTATTCTAACAGTTACATTGTAAGAACGCTTCTGTCAAGGTCATCCAATGTTTATGCCATCTGGAGCTAACAGGAGACAGTTTGCTTCGCGCAGTACTCTCAGTTGGAGTTTGTCCGGAGTTGGCTAGCGCACTGGGTACTTTTCATTCGAGAGGAGTCAAACCATCTTTCAAACAGTTGTGGGAAAGCACGACAAATGCGTAAGCTTTTACTGCCACCTTTGCTTTTGAAGTGTGAGAGAATGATTTCCTGGTTGTAGTGATGGTGCTAGAAGACTGGTCATTCGAATGGCACGCTGCGGTCAAGCGGGCTCCGTTGCTGAATGGGAAGCCCTACGTGATGAAATCCTTGACCTCACAATAAGGTAAGTTTCAAGACGATAGCTGTGGTCTCCTTAGGCTATCTTAGAGCATACATAACTCCAATCAGTTTCCGTGATAAGTAGACTTCCTTGTTATCTTCATCGAACTACTGGAATTTTCAGTATCTATCCTGGGCTGATTGAACCTGAGGAAGCTGCCGATGTTGTGACCCGTGAAATGCTATCGGACACTCGAATACCTCATGACAAGAGTGTTCTACAATTGTTCCTAACTCTCGTTAAAAATGCAAAAAATGGGGTGGCTTCCAGAAGACTCAGCTTGGAGAAAAGCGTCGAGGTAGGTGTTATGACGTGGGAGTTGGCCTCTGAAACAAAGTTCTTCGACATTCTAAATTCAAGATTGCTACTTGTTCCGTGGAATTGTTAAAGAAAAACTGCAGAATTCTGTGGTCTCTCCAAAATTTGCCATAGGCCATAGATTTGAGCGCCATTGACTGCCATAGAAAGAATGCTATAGATTTTGAGTGAACCTCTGCTCATGACGTTTCTTTCAGGTGCTCATAGGGAAGAGTGAGGAGTTGATGCAGGAGGCGTCGTCACCCGATGATCCCGTACTGTGGCAGTCTCGTAGTTTGGCCGAGTCCGCTCGAGAAATTGCACCGAAAGCAGCTGCTCAACAGCTTAAGCTTCTTGACACTGTAGATCTTGCACGTGAACTTGGATCCACAGCATTGCCAGTTACCATCAAGTATGATCGGGAATGGATGTTATAGAATTGCTCATCAAAAATTTCATTTATAACTCTTCAGATTCGCTGAACCATATGCGTTTCTTGAGGAAATTGTCAAGTTGAATGGAAATTATCGACAGGGGAGTTCTCTAACTAGACCCTTCTCTTTATTGAGAAACGTTTGTGTTATTCTGTACTATGTAGGGCAAGAAATGCGCGAAACTTGCTGTTCTTCTCGGGGTAGAGACACCAGTCGCCACCGCGCTGTCACTATGTGCCTTGTCTGCCCTCATTGCTCATGATGAGCGATACCTCGGGAAATACATCCATGAAGTCATCGCAAAGGTATTCTATTACTAGTGAATATTGCGTCTTTTCTACGGCTATAAGAGATGGTTATTCAGGCTAGAGATCTGCCGGTCGTGCATGAGTTGTGTATCCGAATCATGGAATCTCCTTTCATCCCAGCGGTAATTTTTTTTTCGCAATAGTATCGTTTTTGGGAATTTACTTGGATATTCATATGTGTGTTTCGCGGTCCAATCACATAAGAGTGGTTTAGCGCAAAGACTGTCACGTATCCAGCCAGTAACAGTCTACTTTTGTAGGTCATGGAAGAAATATACGCTTGTGCTCTTTTAAACGCCCCACAAGAGAAGTTGGTGGAAACGCTGGATCTGATACAAAATCACAGATCTGCTCGAAAGCGCAAAAATCATGATGAACTGGTGATCAGTGATAAATTAGTGATTGATCCGATGTATGCAAGGGTAGGTTACATGTTTCATTCGATTAGTGTGTTTCTAGCGGCGCCGTTTTGACGGCATCATGAATAGTATTTCTGAGTAGATAAGAAGCTGAACAAGTATTTAGAAACAATCGTGGCAGTATGTTTGTGAAGCTGCTGGTGACTCCCGTGATGTTCTCCGTGAATGCTCTGATCTCAAAACTCAGGAAGTGTGTTTTGTATTTCATAACTTATCCAGCGATTTTTTTACTGTATCCCAGTACTTAATATGAAATTCGAGATGCTCGGTAGTAGGATAGTGAGGGAAAACGGAATTAAGCAAATAAACACCGAGAAATGGGGTCATGTTCCTACTAATTCTCAAATTCCATCTATAGGGGTCGAGCCACGGGGCCGGATTAAAGGGAGACGGTGCCTTCAAAGGCATTTCCTTCACAGCTCAGAGGTGCGCACAGGCTATTCCGTCTCCTCCCTAGGTAGTATCCCTAGGCCTCTAGTTTTCATTGAATAAGAGTTCCTCATTAATCACTTCACCCTTATAATGTTTCCAACAGGGTCAAGCCTCAGTTGAGGGATCCTCAACGGGGGGGGGGTCGTATTTGGTAAGCTCAGAGGGGGGGGGGGTCGTAATTGTTGAGGTTAGCAGTGATGAACAGAATTTCTCAGGCTAAGGGTCTAAAGTGTAAGGGAAAAATGATAGAACTGACTAATTGGGTTCGAACGCAAACTAGATTAACTTAATCATCATGGAAGCTTATGCATGGCGCGATCCGCAACGAAACCGGTGAACGCCAATAGCCCTTTTGTTGGCCCGCTGACACCGAAATCACGTACAGAGACACCTCCGAAATTCACCGATTAACCGTGGAAAGCGATATCTATAAACGGGTACCACCGTGAATGGACACTCCAGAAACAATGGGATGAAAACGAAAAATTAGATGATATGGACTTATTTCGTATCTCACTACGATCGCAAGTACGTAATCTAGTGTTAGCGGCCACAATGCGGACCGGAGAAACGTTTGTATATTGAGAATGTGGATGAAATCCTCATGCATGGCGCATCCCACAGAGAAGCTGACCGACGCTTCTCGCCTTCCCACTAGGCCTCCGAGAGCGAAGGATGCATACTGGAAAAATTTCAGCAACAATGAATCGATTTTAGGGAAGATTCGTGGGAAGATCTCGCAAATTCGACGAAAAAAAGGTCCCCTCAACTAGCTTTTCTGAATTTTTCTTGCTTCGTTTCAGAGGTGTGGCATAGCTCAGGTAGTCATTCGAAAGCAAAAACCTCGCAGACTCTGCTTCACCCAAACGAACTCATATAGTTAAGTTTGAAGGAAGTTATGGTCATTTGAAGTAAAACACTCCGAAATTCCCCTCAACTGGCCCTCAACTGGCTTCCCTCAAAATAACTTGCTTCCTTTCAGAGGTATGGCATAGCTCAGGTAGTCATTCGAAAGCAAAAACCTCGCAGACTCTGCTTCACCCAAACGAACTCATGTAGTTAAGTTTGAAGGAAGTTATGGTCATTTGAAGTGAAACACTCCGAAATTCCCCTCAACTAACCCTCAACTGGAAACCCATATCGAGAACTAAGCAACCATAAGGGAAAGCAAGTAGTCAATAGATAGGTCTAAAGAAGTTATTGGGAAAACAGGTCACAGCTGCTTGAAAGATGGGCTCTAGGTAAAGTTTGAAGTGTTTTAATAATGTCGGAATTTAGTATGGGGTGATAATAAGATAACGCGCTCCAACGCGACCGCTTCGCACGTCGCCCGAAACGGGCGGTCGCCCGTCGCCTGAAACGAAACTTCAAAGGTAACAGTCTTTTGTTTTTGTTTTTTTGATCGAGAGCCCCTTCTGGATCATTTCTAGACTTGTCCAGTTCTCGTGCTTTCATTATTACTGATTCAGTTTTTATTCAATCACAGCCCATTGATGGACATGAGTCAATGTGTGTCCATAATATAATAGTTTGTAGAATGCTTTTTCGAGTATATGCATGGGAAGCTCATCTGGTGCTGTCACAATGAGGGGGGGGGGGGGGGAGGAGGGGGCATCCCTCTGGACATTATTTTTACCTAAGTCTTGTAGGAGGATGAAGACCGAGCGTTCCAGGAGACGTACGCGGTTGCGGAGGCTCTCGATGGCGTCGAGGAAGGTGGCGACGAAGTCGCCAATGTCGACTTGGATGAGCCGTTCGGAGGACTGGGTGCTGTTGCCGCTGCGGTCTGCCATTGAATACCGGAGGCTTGTTCGCCAGCAATAAAACAAAGGGGGTGGGAGGGAAGGAGAGAGGGCGTTTTCTTCGCCATGCGATGCTGTTTTTTGATAAAAACTGTGTCAACATTAAAAAAACCTTTATTGATATCCAACAAATTGCAGCAAATTCAAAACTAACAATCGCAGACGTAAAAGGGGGGGTCGTATTGGGGGCTCCTTTTTTGGGGGGGGGGGTCGTATTTTTTGAAAATTTCCCTCAACTGGACGCTTGACCCTGCTTCCATACGTGCATGTGCCGGTTTCGAAGGCACTAGGAGGGGTAAGGAGTCAAATAGAACTGGGAATACATGTTCCCTGAGAATAAACCTTCCACTTCATAAAAGCTGATGTGTGGCGAAACTTGCATTGAAAAGGCGCGGCTTGGGGTCTTATCACGATCCCCTAGCACGGCGTGTCCTTCTGCAGTTCACCAACCGGGTGAGTTTCCAGCGAAGGCGGGACAGCATTCGCGGCCTGCTGATTTAGCTTCTCCGCTCGTCTGCAGTCTACCCCCGGCTACGCAGAGGGGCGCGAGAGAGGAGGGATTTTCTGGTTCCGATTTCTCGGTGTTTTCGCCGTTTCATTTCATTCTTGCTGTACTGTTACACTGCTGAGCATTCCTATATTCAGTTTCCATAATCTGCCAAATTTACCCTTTCTGCTGTCTTTAAGGTTGCAACCTTGTTAGCAAATATAAGTTCGTCCTACGCGTTATGCGTGGCATTGACTGAAACAGAGTGCGGGCCGTGGACGAAAAGCGATTTTCTGATCAAATACGAACAGGTAGTAAATCTGTTCAAGCTTTTTTGGGTGACTATTTAATCTGTGTTAATAATATTTCATTGAAGGCTTTGCGCACTCTTGAACCACAACTCAATGATCACATTGTCGAATCAGTTCCTCCGTCGGTGCTAATTTCGCAAATTACATCTGATGCAAATCAAACTGCTTTGGACAGGCTGTCAGACTACGGTGAGATCTACGGCGCTTTCCTCTTCAACAGAATATTGCTACCATTCTGTTCCACCATTCTACCATTTCTTTTTTCTGTTGTGAATAGGTGAAACTTTTGTCATTCTTTTCGGCATGAAAACCACTATCGAGATTCTGTGCTTAAGGAATGTTTGCATAAGGATCCTTTTTAAAGAGGAAAAGTAGTAAAAGCAACTGCGTCTTGCAGTTTGATGCTCCCTTTCAACCTCTATAGGCATTCATTGACGTGGATAGCTTTGAATGAAACTGAAGTGGCATTGTAATTGGAATGCGACTATTACAGGTGTATGAATGTTGTTGCAAATCAGCTTTTGTCAGTGGGAATCTTTTGGGTATTTGCGCCTCTGCGGCTCCAGTAGAAAATCTTCTGAAGTCCCTATGGAGAATTGCTGTCTGCTTTCAGGATGCGACCGCGTTCGATTTATCGAAGATCCTGAGTATCGAAAAGAGTCAATTATAGGACTGGCCATGTAAGTACTTCACTGCGTTCCAATTTTGTGGTTTGTTTTTGGTGAATCGATTGACTTCATCCAGGACTGAGGATGATGTCATGTATGCAGATGCGCTTCAGCTGGCTGCAGATTTCAAAATGAATGATTGGCCTGTTCATTTTGCTTCGCTGGAAAATGCACTCACCTCGTAAGTGGGAACCTAAACACTCAACTTGATACTACTTGTGGTTTATGTGATTGTACTTTTCAAACACTCTCCATCCGTAGTTTTTCATGATTTGTGATTGTCAAGGCTGGACATACATGAGGCAAAGGCAATACTGAAGTCTCGAGGACATCTCGCTCGACTTCGTGCGGAGCCTGACAGGCTACATCAACAGCTACGAACTTTGGTCGGCCCCTTAATGACCAGCAATGAGCAGTTCATTGCTTACCTATCGTTGTTTGCTGATGGACAAGCGGAACGGGCAGCTCTGCCAGTATTGAAACGCATTTTGGAGAAGAAGCGTGGTGTGTTTTGAGCATTCTTATCATCCCATAGCTTGCATTTCTTAAGATCTTTCCAAAGTTCTATTCACGTATGTTTGCGGTTAGTCTCGTATTGATTCTTTAGATCTGAAGGCTGTACGTCTCTTCACAGATGCAGACTACCTGTATAATCTCATTATTTCTATACCTGATCGCATAATTCTGTCACTAGTTGATGGAATACTTTCAATTCCGGTACAATGTTTTGTTTTTATTTCTGATCATCGATTCACTCGCAATTGCTCCGTATAGGTGGGACCTGAGGCATGTGAAGCAGCAGCCCGAATTCTCGTCGATGGTACTGAAATAAGACCGGCCGCAACCCCTGCTGTTATATTCGCTCTCCTCGGCAAAGATGAATCTAATTTCGTTGACCTTATCGCTAATAAAGTGGTGAGTGACTTGAGGATATTAGACTTTATCTTGGTTGTACAATTTTGTTTTTGCATAAATGATCTTTGTTTTGGACTTGCTTGTTTACTCAGCTTAACAGTTTCTGATTCTAGTTGTCGAAAGAGTTGGAGTATCTCGAACGGGCGGTGTTGATGTTGGAAGCCACACCGAATGCTGACAGCCGTTTGCTTGAAGTTGTCAGGTAGGTGTTCAGCGGCACAGAAACGGCACCCGGTTTGAGCTGAGATATGGACGGCCAAGAGGACCTCTCAGTGATGTACATATCACTCCAAATGCACTGTTCAGTGACTGGGAGGGTTCAACGTGTTCCACATGGTTAAGGTCCAGTTCCCATGCTTGATCCCATTAGGCTTATTTCGTGATTACCACAACGAAACATCTCTCTTGGAGCTGAACAGCTTCTACAAAAGTTTTCCTTGTGCAGTGCTCGGTGAGTGGAAAGGGGATACTAGGCGTCTTACAGGCAGATCGGTAAGATCGAACTGACACCGTCATCACTTTTCATGGTTCGGTGCCGTAGGGCCTTTTAGGCGTTTTGATCGCCTTCCTTTTTTCCTCACTCTGGTCTATTTGCTGCATTTTTCACACTCAGTCGTCGTTTCGAGGTCACGTCCGTTCTTTTAGTCGGCGGCTTGCATTTCTCTGTCATCCGCGGAAGAGTGTGAATAAAGCATGATTTGTGGCTGGTGTTTTGTTTGTTTTAACTGAATTAATTTTTTAGGGAAAGGCTATCGACATTACGAACACCAGGGGAAAGTCATAGTAGTGCCAGTAGCACGCAAGATCCCTTTGAGCAAAATGCTATGGTCTCTCATAGAAGAAGGCGATGAAGTAGCCTGGTTCAATTTTTTGTTCCTTCTCAGGAATGATTTTTCTTGATATATTTCATGGTGCAGCCAGTGTCTTTGAATAGTTCTGTATTCACTTTCATTTTTTTGTATTTTCAGTCCGACCATTGTGATATGTATCTTATTTTTAAAATCGGGTTCTTAATAGTAAATGTGAAATAGATTCTACAATACTGGTGTGCATTTTGTTTTTGAGGTGATGAGAAGTCTTCAACTATACCTGTATTACGATCTTTTACGCGGGTAGGTAGCCGATTGCATGGAGCCACTGCTGCTTTTGGCATGGGTGACGCAATACGTAGAAGCGTCCAGGCGCATGTTGACTTGAACTGATGAGGTGTAGGTCAACCTGTATGAATTCAACGAAGTGTTGGTTGATATTTTTTGTTGGTTGGTCCGTACAGAAAAAGAATGTTAAACGTAGATCAATGTACTCGCGTCTGTCGACTCACAGAAATTCGTGCAGGGGATACTAAATTTTCCAGTGAATCTTGCAAGAGAAGCTGGCAACCTATTAGACGTTTGTCTAGGCTGGACTTCGCAGTGTTGCTGTCCAATATTTGGGAGTAATCATCAGAAACAAAGTGAGGAAGTAGATGAGGTAGCGCAAGAAATCTGCAAATTCATTCCTCATAACAGTCGTCCGTATCCACAGCGTTCATCAACGAATTGATTTTCACGTTGGTTGTAGGGCTCAGGACAGCACTGATGATTCCTGCTATATATTAGGTTGATTCATAATAAATCGGACAAATTGACCAATTTTAATCATTGTCGTACAACTTTTTTACGACAACAGGGATTCACTTGAAATATACTCCATCTTTATCGATGACCTTCTTCCACGGTATAGGCAGATCATGGATGCCCTTGCTCCAGAAGGCCGGAAGCTGGAGCTCGAAGAAGTTGCCGAGTGCCGCCTTGACCTCATCGCGAGTTTTGAAGTCTTGGCCGTCCAGGTGGCGTTGGCTGTGGGAGAAAAGGTGGAAATCTGAAGGGGCCAGGTCTGGGGAGTACGGTGGGTATAGAAGTACGGTCCAACTGTACGACAGCAGCTCGGCCTTGGTCGATCTTGCGAAGTGCGGTCTGTGGAAGTAGACACGTTGTCGTGCTGGAAGTAGACATGTGACCGCCGCCGAAGCGAACTTTGGACATTGGCCTTCAATTCTCGTAATTGACGAACGTAGACGTCGGCGGATACTGTGGTACCTTCATCGAGCAGCTCCCAGTACTCTACGCCGTGTACGCTCCACCAACCGCGGTTTTCGTCTTCGATGGAATAGTCGCCTGAAGCAAATTTCGAATGCTACAACTACAGTGTACTTCTGCCGGGGGCATGCTCCTTGTGAACTTCTATCAGACGTATGCCGATATCCGCGGGTTCCTGGCCAGATGTGATATAAATAGTATGACGTTGCGGATGTGGTCTCTGGACCGCTTGAAATCGTGCGGCATTGTGGCGGAATGAATTTACTTTGGAGTGATTATTTTGCGGTACTTTGAAGAGCTTTTCATACTCATTCCAACGGTACCTCGCGCGTCCATTTTCGTTAATTCGTTACTGAGTTATGATCTCTAGAAATCATCACTACCATTTGTCCGATTTATTATGAATCAACCTAATATAAAAGCGTCTGTCTATACTTCCCTCCGTTCGTGTCACGAAATTAGGTATTCTATGAAAACGAGCTGTGGAGATGGGAACAAGTGTAGCATGGGATAAGAAGTAAAGAGTACACACGAACTTGGAATGTTGCGTTTTCAGTGCGCTAGTGGTAAATTGGGTTCCAATATGATCCAAATATGAGGCAAAGGTAGATTAATATCATTAATGAGTTTTTCAAAGTCATGAGTAAGGCCTGGGTGTGGGCCAGGCGCACTCTGAGTGAAGGTTCGTTCAACAAAAGTTCATAACTCGGTTTCAACGCAGCCGTGAGACCAGGGAAAATTGGCAGAAATGACCAATGTCCTAGTTATCTTGAAGACACTTAAAATGAGAGAAAACCTGCCCGCAATGGACGGGGCGTGATGTGGTCGTGGACTGAAAAAAATCATAAGTAGCAATTTCGATCGACCCACTGACGCCTAAGATGTTACGCGCATAGTAGTATGCACCAGCCACCTGGTAAACTATAACGCCAACTAAGTCGACTATCTACAGAAAAACGAGGATATCTTGGACTGACGACCTTCAGCACCTGGATTGCGGGCGAAGCACAGAATTCAGCTCCACGGCCACTCATAAAAATTGCATTTTCATTTCGTTTTGTATCATGCCTTAATTTCAGCAGTAATTCATACCTGTGAAAAAGCTTATAAAACGTCTTTCAGAATGAAGAAGTAGTCTGCGGTGAGAAATCAATGGAGGTGAGGCAATGAGCAAACGAAAGAGTACAGAACCGGAACAGTTTGACCGTGTAGATGCGAATACATTGAAGAGGTCACATCGAAATGAAAGCAGCAGTAGCAGTACGAGCGGAGAATGGCTGTGTGCTAGCACTCGGGTGCCACTTCCTGGTGAAGGTAGGCTGTTTGGGAAGAGGTCACGCGAAGGGCTCATACTAGTGAGGAGGTGTCAACCCTTCCTCTCCAGGGGTGTCAGTTGCCACAGGCAATGTGAGGTCTGCATTTCCGGCACAACGGCATAAATTGTGTTCTGGGGCACCGTGTCGTGCATCAAAAGTGAATAAATTAATATGTAATACAAATAAGTCTGTGAAATGACACTCTTATTTTAGCTTTGAGTTTTTCACTTGGTAGAGCAAGAAAATCAACTGTGTCGGCGTCTCCAAAACGACGTGTCCAAGGTTTGATGATATGCTTACTCTTACTATACCGATGCTGAATATTTACGCTTTTAACTATTCACGTATGTAGTTATAATGTTAAGCTCTTTTGTACGAGTTTGTTCCAGACACGCGTTTGTTTTGGGAGATCGTTCGCAAGTGCTGTCTATTTTTTTAAACTTTTTAAGAAACTTCCAAGAAAATAACAATCCCGTATATGGAGACGTCCTGGCTTCCATTTGCTTGCACTGCTGCCGCTTCTGCGCTTCTCACTCATTGCGACAGCCCAGATGATGAGCCACGAACCTCTGCTACTGCTAGTGCTCTCCGAAAAAGGAGAACGATTAAAGGTAAAACTTGTTGAGAACTATTTTCTAAGTGTGGGCTGTCATCATCATATGGTTGAGAGTTGAAAAATTGAGGTATTTTTTGGAACAGAATTCCTCCAAAAACTTAATATGATCTGGTTGCTTGGTTGTCTGGGATTATTCTGAATGTAGATTTCCCTTTCGCTCTCTTCATTCCCTGTTACGGATCTAGATTAATTCTTTCATGAGTGATTCATTTCTTGCGGCCTACGATGTAGTGGCAGCTGTTCCTGAATTTGGCGTCAGGAGCCTACGACTTAAGAGAAATCTGGCACAAGGCGGTGGGCGTTTCGCAAACGAGTACTCACTTGGCCTAAGTAAGAAAGAATCCTGCAGATTGTGCACTGGTGTAGCTGTAGGCCATCCGCATCCTTTTCATGAGTAGTATACTAGCTCAAGTTGCGGACCTAAGATATCAGATGATAACCTCCGTTCTGCAAATAAAATTCTATTGGTGGCATAAAGAATATCGTTCCCTTGATCAGCACCGGTGGTTTGTGCCTCAGTCTCGCCTTCCACTTAGTATAATAAAGGCACCATAATAATTTTAAACACACTGACTTCCGGTGATACTGTGGCCTGCAATGAATCGACAGCCCGGAACTGGAAGCTGCTTTTCCTTCAAATTTCGACCTCTTCGACTTCAGTAATTTTTTTTGTTATTTTGTGTGCTATAGACCAAACTCGAGTCTATCGGAGTGCTCTATTATCTAAGTCCATTTTTCAGTGTCGGATTTACGGCGTGCTTCTCTACCGTTGGTTAGCACACATTCGAAGTCTCTTCGGAAAACATCTTCTGCTCTTGATCCTGACAAACTAAAGTGTGGGGCAGTTTTCGATGCACATCTTTATATTAATACGCACATAGGCAGGGTTCTGCAGAAAAGGGAAATTTTTGAGCAGCTTTGGATTTTCGAATTTTTGTGAAATTTTCAGATTTTTCAATACTTCCTATTGCATAGTTGGCAAATTTATCGCAGTTACCGTTAGGAATGCTTCACTCCTCGATTTGGTTCCCTTTTTAGAATGCTTTTCCATGTATATGATAAAGGTTTTCGGCAGCAATAAGGGCACCAAAATTATAGTAATGTAAAGATAATGAAGATATAATGCCATTTCAAATTTCATGAATTTTGTGTCATTTCCATCACTCCATTTCCGATAAAATTTTTTTGTTTGTCTCTGATCTTCCTTAACAAACAAGTTTTTCAAGAGTTTTCTTTTGCTAAAATTCCTCTTCATTCCTTTTTTATTGAATAAGCTAGAGCAGACTCGATGGACGAATCTGAGTGCTGTTTGCCAAATTCTTGTGAGGTATTAAATTCTTTCGGTCCCTATGAATACCTCACGTTGGCTAATATACTTCTGCAACAACAAAGTATCATACTATTACCGGTTACCTTTATTGACAGATGTCCTTGTTTTCGTAAATAAATGCCAGTTGTTCGCGTAGTCCGTCGATGTTTTATGAACCATACAACGTGTATTGATTTTGCCGTAATGCAGTTATTATGGATTTCTTTTCAGGGCCTTCTTTCCCGAATTCACGGAGGAAAAGTGCGGTCTTAGAGGAAGTGGAATCACCGCTGAAGAGTGGTCCGTTTTTCGAATTTTTTTACCTGGCGCTCTTATATTAAGCTCCCTCGTATTGAATCGAATCTGTTTTTTTGTTTTCTTCCCCTTGTTTTGCAAGCCTTTCAGGCGCTTTTAGTGCGACTTATAGGCAGCTTGCGGTAAAATCTTTGCCAAGACCTATCCTTTCAAATTCGCTTTTGCCTAGGAACTGGTTTGAACACAGCCATTGGATATGTGTTCTAAGCACTCGAGAGCACTTCCTCTGTGCTTCACGGAGGTCCACTAGGTTGCCAATCAAAAAAGGCATTACAGTCACGCCGACCACTTAATTGTTTTACTTTTTACTCCCTTTGATAGTGTCTATTAATCAATTCAAAAGTACTTTGGCGCGCCATCATAACCATTGAACCATAATTTGAAATTATTGTTCAAAAAGAAAAGCAGTTCAATAATCTCACGAGCCACGTGATGATTCGTGATTTCTGGATCGGTGATTGGGGGGGGGGGGTGGGTTGGGCCCATGGATTTTGACCTCGGCATGCAACCCTGTGACAGCTTGTGACCTTTAGCCCTGTGACACAGGTTATTCGAGTGGATTATTCATGTCAATCCTGTTTCCATACAAATCTACTCCGCTGTATTCATGACTGGGTGATGCTATGGCGCATAATATTCGAAAAATGATTCTCAAATTGAGAGCAAGTTAACGAAAAACCTTCCATACCTCAGAGAAGGTCCAATTGACTAAAGTCAGTGTCACACCCAGATCTCATTTCAGTATTGGTAGGGTAAGCTACTCGCTTTGCGAAATATCTTTAGAGAAAACTGGCAAGAGAACACGCTAAAGGGATAGGTATGTCACCTCGTGACCTGGCGGTCCTACCGGTCGTGGTAGCTACCTTGCAAAGCAAAGACTGTTAGCACTGGGTTTAGTGTCAATCACATTATGTTCCAAAGGTGTCCACTGAGTACACCACTGTGTGTTCCAGCGAGTGACGGTCAAACGGCTTTTACACCATGTACTGCGAAGAACCTCGAGGGTGGTGATATACCCAACCTTGATTTCCGTTTTTAATCTGTTATCGATTAATCTCAATGTGTGGCACATCGCTGAAAGTAAAGAAGCAGAGGCCGTCCAGGCGAGATCGGTGACAGTCCGTTAGCTTGAGGATTGATCCAAAAGGTGCCCCCATTGTGCTTCTTTTGCGATTGTTTATTTCAGTAGAAGTTTGCTTCATTTATTCTTCGATATAGGTATATGTATACCTTAATCAGTTCTTTCCATGATTTTAAGATTCAGATTGCACTGCCAGAGCTGTTGAGCGAACTCCTTCACCACAAAAGCAGTCGTCATCTTTGGAGACTACGGTGGTAGACTCTCAGCAGGACGTTTTTTCCGTCTATACGAGGTGAGTTATTGGTGATAACTCCTGAAATCAGACTTTTATTGTCCTGTGATTCATCATTCCAATAAGGGTGTTTTCGAAGCCTTTGAATTCAAGTGCCTTCCTGAATTCAAGCAAGTGTTTTTGCTTTTTGAATTCTCAAGTTGTGGTCCAAAGCGTCTAATGAAATTTTTTCCAGGAGTTCCGAAGATGACCGATATGACACATCACAGGGAAGAGGGGGTAGGTGTTTAAAGGTTATATCAAAATCTAGATGCTTTCTGTTGGGGCGTGTTCTTCTTGAAATGTAAAAAAAATTCGCGGCCGTGTTTGTCCAGCTCACCTTATCTGACAACGAGTGTGAAAGTCTGGGAGATGGATAAACTTCGAAGACGTAGGAATTCTGACTTTCGGGCGATTTCATTGGTTTCGAACTCTCAGGAAGCAGCATCTGAATACCATGTTATGATTCCGAAGCGGATTGTCTTTTCTTGCCTTGCCAGTGAGATGGAGAGTATCAGTCGGAAAAACTACTTTCGCAAATAATGAGCTGATCGACAAATGATCCCTCTGAGTCGCTCCTGCTCTGAAAATCTTCGGGTATTCTGCATGGCGCGTCTCGGGCTGTTTAGTCAATGTGAACCATTTTATCGTTCCAGACTAAGTCCACACTCCTCCAAATAATATTTGAAACGAAGCTGTAGAGAAGAAATCTTGAGAAATTGGTTTTTTGTTAGATGTGATTCTACTGCTAGATGGAGCTTGCTGGAATTCTGAAACGATCGGAAAATTTTAGAGTCATGCACTTTCGATGGGAAGGAAACCGATGACAAGCGAAATGTGGTGGGATCGAGCGCTGTGGACAATCTTGTCACTTCCATGCTTCTGGAATCGTCTCCTGACGAAGCGTTTCCTGCTAGCCCGATGAAGTGCATTGTCTCAACCCCGGTGAAATCTGACGCATCCAATGAGGTTCCCGCTACTCAGGTAGGTTGCTGCTCTTATTTTCTGTGTATTTTGCGACTGAACAATTGCTACAATTCATACGTGAGTCTGGATCATAGTTTTTGCCTTTCTCAGTTAGATAAATTGGGGGATGTAGAATCTTCAAAATAGTTTAATTCGAACTGTTTATATCTACAAAGCAAATGAATCGTCTTATACAGCAAATTTACTCATGAGGAAACTACGGAGTGTTTTGTTGAACAGAAATGACAAGCAAAAAACCCGGTAGTTTTAGGCTGTGTTCATACTTCGAGCCTGCAGGGCGCGAAGCTGTGTTCACAGGCAGCGAGGCAGAGTGGCACAGAGACGACGGAGGGGGTGTGTTGCAAGTGTCCGATTTCTAGAGGTCGGCACCGAACTGGGTCACCGCGCGCGGCGACGCTTCGCGAATTGTCCGAATGGTGACGCGTCCTGCCGTCTGGGCTCTCCCAGATTTGCCTAAGCCTTTGTAGGGAGGAGCTTTGGCAGCGTGTTTTTACCTGTCTTTACCTGATTGCAATCCACCGCGCAGCCTGACCTGACCTCACCAGTCGGAACACTTGCACTCCACCCCGACGGAGGCAACGGCACAGGGTGGTGCTTGCGGAGACGCAGCCTCGCCCTGCCGCCGGCACCGCAAAGCATGAAGGCGGCCTTACAGATGGTTCCATTATTAATCGCCATGTAGAAAGACACATACACTTCTTGATCTGTCGCATCTCAATTTCCTTTGCTGACCTCGGATGAGGGACTGGGTTTGCAGGGTGGGCGGAGTTTGTGTGGTTTAGCGGGATCTGGGAGATCTATTACGAGGGGCGTGCTGTTATTGCCGATCAAATGACAGATCTATCGAAAGTAATTTTTTACTTGAAATTTTTACTGGAAATTAGAATAGTCTCATCGTAATTACACATATTGTAATCCAATGTTTTCTATAGCTTTTGCGTAACTTTCGGTTTCTCATTAAGGATGTGGTAGCTGAATCGGACGCTGAGGGGCATGTTCCATCGGAGAAATTTTATGTGGACGAGAGCAGTCGTCTAAATTCAAATCCTCCTTCAGCTGTGAAGCGAGAACCTGATGCAGAATCAGAAGAGGATTCAAACTCATCTGACGATGAAGAGGAATTCAGCCGTAAAACTGTCATGAGGATGAACCTGACCGGAATTGCACGTAAGTCACGAGATACGTTTTCATCTTCTACCGAATGCACCAAACAGTGAAGCTACTCTGAATCTTTTTCACGGCACTAATCGTACTTTAGCGCCATACCACGTTATCTTCGGATTCCCTCACTATGATCCGAAATCTTTCGAGGCAAAATAAATCTATGGATCATTATTAGGAGACACAACTTCTGTTTTTCTACACTGACTTATCCGGAGAGGGCGAGTGGGCAGCTCTTTTTGTTTAGCCGGTTGGGTAAGTCAGGGTGACTCTCCAGGTTATCATTTTTTTTTTTGCAAGGACTTTTCTGTAATTTTTCGTAAAAATATGAAGTAACTGCAAAGTTCACTCGTCGACTACACTTTTTCCCTGCTCAACTGCATAATCGTCAACAGCTTGTTCTTCTAGCTAATTTGGTGGCCTATGAGGGGGAGCTGAGTATGAAAAGATAAAGTTAAAAAGTTAAAGGATAAAGTTTTTGGCGTTAATCAATCCCTTCTGTGGGATGCGCCGCACATTCTAGTTCCATTCAGAATCGTGATGGCTAGTGAATGTGATGTGGCCTATACAATGACTTGCGGTGGCCAGCCGATGTACAAGTCATGCTTTTATCCTCCCTGATGAGTCTGGTACCAATTTACCGACTCCGGAGGGATGGAAGGCTTGGTTGGCCTGGGCGGGCGTTGATGCGGGATTTGATCCACGCACCATGAGAGTGGGGTGCGCGCCACCTGTCACTACACCATGAAAAGATACTTCCCCAGAATTACCGAGGCATGGAATATAGGTAGGTAGTGACCAGTTCCTTCACGAGTCTCTAATTGGTTTGGTGATTGCGCTTGCACTTACATCCGTCATCAAGGCTTGGAGAGGACAGTTTGGAAAGTTCCTCGCCCAGGGCGGGTTCCGGTTCACCAAGGAGCTGTGGCGCCGTTAGCCATTATATTCTCTTCATCACTGATCCTTCTTCAACATTTGTTGTTCTATTTGATTCGTTCTGAAAAGGCTGGATACCCTCCAGCAATAAATCTCGTCGGTATTCCAGGCGAGTTTGCGGAATATCTGCTTCTGCGGCAATCAGAACGGGCTATGGCCAAGAGGGATCCCGATATACCCACAGTTACCTACGAGGTCGTGGAGACGATCAGGTCAGTGGGAGTTGTTATGATTTTAGGTTTTCAATGAAATTATCTAAAGGCAGTGATATGGGTAATATGGCTAATGAGAAATCTTGTACAGGTGAGAAGAGCGCTTCGGAGGAGGTGTCTTTTTCAACGGTTGCCGACAGTTTTATACAGCCCGCCTCTTTTTCAGCCCAGCTCGCCCCCTTCGATGACCAAGAGCGAGAATGGGGTCTTATTTCTCGGGTTTTTGACTAATTCATTCGAATTTTTCTTCACATTTATACTTTTGAGCACCTTGGCGGCTTTCGTATTCAATAATCTTTTCACATTCGACCAGAATCATCCCGTATCACTGGCTTTGGAAGACAGCATGAAAGGAGAGCATGGTTTTCCTTTTTCTAGTTTATTAACGCATTAAAGACTGCGTGACACGACGTCATGTCATTGTTACTTTTACAAATTATTTTCAAAATTTTGGTCGTTTTTTGAAATTATGTGTCCATCGCACATCCAATATCGAGGAAGATGTTGTCCATAAAAGCAGCGTTTAGTTGTTGAGTTATTTCTTAATACATGATTGAGTATTATATACTGAGCGCACTTTTTAGAGTTAGGTAGAGAACGATCAATGCAAAGTTAAGCTGGCATTGTGCTATTACAAGATTAAAGAAGGTCTTCAGTTTGTGATCTGGCTCGATGTTATTACACTGAAAAACCATTCTAATAACTAAATCCTCCAGCTGGGGGAACAGTTTGCAATAGGCGTCTGTTGTCGACTCACTTCGTAATTACGGTCTATGCATGAGAACTATAAATCATTTCACAGTTTGAATAGGAAAAATGGCAAACTAAAGAATTTTGAAAAAGAGGTGTCGTGTAAGGGACGTCGTATCATGTGCATAAAGGAGCGAAAAAGGGCGTGGTTCTGTGCGCCAGAGCAGTGTAAACGGCGAGGTGGTCAATCTAGTAAAACCATTATAAGTCCACTCACGAGCTCTTAATATGAAAACAACATTCGGGGTCTTAATCTCCCAGCGTGATCCGTGTTTTCGGAAATCAGATGATTTACCACAGTTATCGCAAATGTCTCCATTGGTATACTTTCCAATGGCATCCAACCTTCTGAATAGATTTTCCACCCATGAACAATGCCACTACTCTTGTTTGTTCGTTTGTTTGTAAGATGAAAAAAGTGTACAATAAGTGATAACGTGTGGTCAGTTCTTTATGCAAATAGCGGTTAATCACCATTTCTTACTCTTGGAGGTATTCGATCGTAATGGACTCTACGGTGATTACGAATGGGCACTTTTGAACTTTCAACTTCCAGGTAAGAGAATTCGGCAAATAGCAATCTACACGGTTGGGATCACTGCAAAGAATGGCAAGTAAAAGTTGATAAATTTTTCGAGCAGTTGTCACCGTGCTAGTGTGAATCTTTCCGGTCAACTGTCTACTATCGAATCCAATTCTTTGCCCTTTTCATAGATGCATAGCGTTCTCTATAAGCAGCGGCTCGGCTTCTAAAGATCTAACAAAATCCTAGCCTGAGGTCACACTCTTTTATACAGCCTACCTCAGACGGAAGTGCCGTGTGGTAAGAAAAATACTGTGCGCTCGTTCCAAAAATCGAATTCGAGATGAGTGCCCCTTCGCGTTAACCAAGCCTTCCATCTCGCAGTGAATTCCGTGAAATAATGCCTGTCTGTGAGGATAAAACACGGGCCTATTCATCGCTTGAACACCAAACATCATTCGTAGGCCAGTGTATTCGAATGGCTTTTCAATTCTACATGGAAATATAATAAAATGTGTGGCGCAACACCGAAATACACAGCGATGACTTCAGTATCCAAAGCTTAGTCGAAACGCTGTGTAAGACAATGTTCAAAAATGAGGAGGGGGCAATTCTACCTTACGATTCTATGAGCTTGTGGGGATTTCTTTGCGACATTTTTTATTTTTTACTTTTTTGCATCCATCTCCTACACCAAAAACTGGACCCTAATTTTTGAAAATAATTTTGCTTATTTACATCGTTTAACTTGATATGCAGATAATATGTACAGTAGCGCTCAAAAGTCTTCGGCCAAAACTTTTTGTCATAACTTTTTTGCTACTTGACCAAAATTGACAATATTTCAGTATATGGTCCTTGGACCTATTGTCAACATTTCTTTCTACTTGAGTGCCGCTTAACACTTTTCATGGTTTTTTACAAGAATTTACTACAAAACTACCAAAAAAAAGAAAAAGGCTTGGTCAAGAAAAACGGCTTTCTTTACAAAAAAAAATCGAGAGCAAGCTTCAGAGAACATTGATATTTTGTAGAAAGACCACGACTTTCGATGACAGCGGCACAGCGGGACGGCATAGGGATGGCACTCCAAAAACAAAAAATTTCATATAATCACGTAACCTACACCGTTGAGCGCCAAAATAGTATATTAAGTATTCAGTGTCTCCAGGTACAACATACTAAAATTTATTTTAGTTCGGTGCAGTTGCAAAAAAGTTACAAGTGAAAAACCCAAGTGAAAGACCGTTTCGCCGAAGACTTTTGAGCGCTACTGTACAATATTTGAAAAATTGAAAACTTCAAGAAGGTGAATTTTCAGTTCCGATAGAACTAAAAATATATTTGGAATCAGTTTATCGTAGATTCCATGGCCTCTACGTTAGCTTTAGAGCATAGGTGAAACTCGTGGAGAGGGGCAATCAAACTTCCCTCCGAAAAACCGTCATTTTCGTCACAGGAGTTAAGATTGGAATAATCCAAACGAACTATTGTATTCTATTGGATCCCACCCTCACAAGTTTTCGGAAGCTTTTGGAAATTGGCTCTTGAAATGTTACAAAAATTACCCTACATCCAAGTTGAGCAAGGGCGAGTGATGCAGTCCGTAAAGGACTTTAGGCGAGGGAGCTTTGTCATTCTGCCCTTTATCGCTCTACCTCAAATAACCAGTCGGTAATTTCGAAAGCTTCTGACCCTAAGAAAGAAATCAACTCGAGATTTCATTTTCATGGCTCCAGTGTAAACAGATTTTGTCCATATCATGGGATCGATTTCTTACTCATTTATGAAGAAGTGCCTTGCACATACACAGCACAGATTTCCGACCCACCCTCGGCTGTGACCTGGTTTTAAACTGAACTCTTGCTATTGTTTCGAAATACATGCAAAAATGCTGTAAGATGATTCACCTAACAAAGTAGCGTATGATTATTATGAAACCAATGAAATGCATGCCACCTCACATGACTCAGACTGACCCATTGCTCATCGATTCACATTGACTTGAAGTGTTCAGCTACTGGAAGACATTGCTCTTACGATACCCAGAGTTTGTGAAGCGGATAGGGATCTGGCAATGACATGTTCATGACAGCTATAGAATTTTTCTTGGTTAAAGGAAATCGAACATAGCAAAAAATTGAATGGGGATTCAGGATGTGACCACGGTGTACACCTAATGAAATGAGGCTGCCTTATGTGGGTGAATTCCGTGGAAGTTACCGTTTACCACCTTTGTTATGTATATTAGAGGAGTGCAAGTGTAAACTAAGCTACCACCACAAATCACGGTTGCTAAGTAATTTTCAAATTATCATTTCCAGCTACTGTTCTGAAAATCCGAGATAGATTTTTCTCGCGGAAAATTGTTTGGTCATGCTTATATGGAGAATGTCAGCGAATCGGCCGAGTGCTGTGCTCCACTCTATAGAACCTTAATAGAACCTTCTACAGAATATCATTCCATCTTTAATTTCTTCGGAAGTTATGCGATTGCCTTGACCCAAGATTGTGAACTTTTTCGAGATTTTTCAATAGAAAACCATAACTCTTTCTTGATGGAGATCAGTGCAACCCTGTGGGCGGAGTTTGGGCGTCGTTCTAGCCCCGCCCATCGACCTGTAGCACGCCATACTGTTCCTCCTTTCAGTTGTGCTGTTTATCGTTAGCAGTCCAGGTTATCCTAGAAATTACGAACAACGACGAGATTTTTAGCCCATGTTGGTACAATGAACAATTTTTTGCAGCGCTTGGGGCATGTCCGTGTCGTGGTTATCACCGAAGGCAATAATGTATTCTCTACCATTCGTACGAGATCCAGCCACCGTAACGCTGGCTCTTCCGCTGGAGACCTTGCCGGATGAGTCTGATCCCGAGACACAGCTTATCATTAATCCTGTCATCGTTGCAACCACTCAGCAAGTAGTCGCCGCCGATGCGGCTGAACAATGATCTCCATGCTGAGGCTGTTATTACAGCTGTTTTTAGGTTATCTATGGATTTATAGTTACGGCTTAGAAGACTTATATAAAAGATATTGTATTCGTAGTGGAGTATTATTTTGTTGTTTATTGTTATGGTTGTTTGTTGTTAAGAAGGAATATGAAAATTTAACAGGACATTCAGAATTACACAACAGACACATGAAAAATCTTGCGCAGCTTTTGGTGAGAACATGTCCATTTAGCATATGTATGCTTATCCATATTTATCCGATTTGCAGTATTGATGTTGTGAATGAAACCCCCGGGATGCACCATGCACTAGTCTTTCAAGCGCAGCACCAAAAGCTGCAAATTTGTTTTGTGAATCTGACGAATACGCAACGATTGTCAAACGGTGATCTGATGGACCTATGACCTTATATTGCTCGGATGAAACGGGTTTAACTCAAATTTACCTCGTCTTCGGCCGTATGAGCCTTCAGTCGGGCTGTGACAGGTTTCTGTTCCGTTTCATTGGCTATATCAGTGCCTTCCTGGAATGCGCCATACCTCCTAGCGCCCTTGAGAGTCGCATTTGTATTTAAATGTGCTTTGACCTATACAATGACTTGGGTATTCAGCCGATAAAAGAGTGTTCGTATCTTTTAAGGCTGGTCTGTGCCGATTTCCCAATCAGGAGGGCGAAGTGATGAAGGGCATTGACGGTCATTGATCTAGGATTTAATTTTCTGGCTGTGGAGTGATACTACTTATTACCACACCACCCCGGTCTTTGGCAGATCTTACTCACAATCAGTGATTGTAAATTTTTAGTGATGATTGCTGTGGTGCGAGAAAAACAGTTTTTGTAGCTCTGTCATAGGGCACCGAACGGCAGACGTTTTCTGAAAGCAATGTCACTCTCTTTTATCTGATTGAGCAAGCGTATGACGTGCGTAGAAATTCTTGGAATATCACGAAAACAGATCTTTCAGCAATCAAAAAGAGAACGAGAAATGAATCTAAATGAAATGTGCCTCATTATTATTACCATGTAAAACAATGCAGACGTATTCTGCTTGTATCCAGTTGCTCATTTCGACATCTAAACTCACCCATGAAGGCTCAGGCTCAAAATATCATGTTGTGCTGAAATCATCTGCAACATGAAGGAATCGTGCATGGAAAAATGAGTTTACCTGTCGCCCTTATACATATTTATGTTGTATTTGCTCATTAGGGGCTGCCTGCAAAAACGTTCATGCGAAAAAAAGTGGGAATGCGGCTGAGATGCAGCTCCTCATGTTGACGGACGACGGGGCGGGGCGTTCGAATGGCTCCCTCTCCTCGTTGACCGCCGCAGTCGGAGACGGAGAGTGCGACTAAAGGTAATTTTCTGTTTCCACTGTGCGTCTGAAATCGCGCCTTTGCTCTTCAGCTAGCTCTAGCGTCTGACCCACCCGGACGCCCCGTCCCCTCACCCGCTTTTTTGAGGAGCTCTATGTCAGCCGGGTTCTCACTTTTTCACGTGGAACTTTGCACGTGTCCCTAAGTGAGCAAATACAACATAAATATATGTCGGAGAAACCAATTTTTTCGTGCACGATTCCTTTGAACACCAATGACAATAGCGTTAGTTCAGTGATAATAGTGTGGCTTATACTCCATGATCCAAGGATCTAATTGCTGATCAGTGGTAGCCCATAATAACCAAGCTTCGCGGACTCATTCAAGAGGATTAAAACGCTGAAATGTACATTGGCTGGCCCCGTAAGTCTTTGTATGAATAGGTCGAATCGCATTCATATGCCATTATTGTTTTGACAGAAAGTGCAATGTGTGACGCGTACCAAAAATGGATTGGCCAATGCCAAATCTTTATTAAATTCAATTCTTTATAATCAGCGATGCTTTAGCATTCGGGTCAACAATGGTCTGTGAGCTCCGTGCTTGAAGATGAATACGGAATGTAGTCTCATTGACCTCTTAGGTAAAACTGTAGAGAACAGTCTCTAAATTCACACTTTTCGGTACGACGCCCATCATCAATTAGTGAGGCTGTTGTGTGTGTGTGAGCGAATTTCTGGATCCCTTGAAACCCTTGAATAGATCTTTCAGAAACCAGAACAGCATAATATGAGTAATGCGGTCGAAGTTTAAGAAGTGTAGGTTGATGTACAGCCTCGTCTGCTTCGAAGCTCTGATGATTTGATGAATGATGTGTGGCCACCGCAATTTCGCAGATTTTCAATGCGGCAATGGAGAAAAGAAGTAAAGTGGCGAAAAATATTGATTTCAATTATAGTTCAATTGTGTTAAATGAGATTTCTGAATTGACATGCTATCTCTCTCGAATAGCATGCCTGAAAATTGGGAAAAAGAAAAAATTCAGTTGGACGCCAGCTGCTGAAAGTGTTTTGTCCGGACTGCATGTTTCTGTGGAATGTGCTTTTGCAGCTGTAAGAGTGTGCTGTCTCCCTCACAAAAAGCTATCGAAGTCATGTTTGAGCGTGACTCAATGGTGATTTCGCTTATCTTTGAGGAATCGTCGTGCTTCAAACAACTTTTTGTTTTTGATGAGCGATGCCTGATGCCACGTCTTCAAGCGAGGCCTCTGATTTCAGAAGCGAGTGATAGAATTGTGCCCTCCCTTGGTTGGTCACCAAATTGTTGTGCTCCAAGAAATCATGAATTGTTGACCCTTACAGAACGAAAGAAAAGGTGTTAGTTAATGCGGCAATGAAAAAAAGACGCCACAGTAATCTTGGCGTGGACGAGTTTTCCGTCACCTTGTTGTGCTCAAACCAACGTTGAAAGGCGTCCGCCTAAGAAGAAGCAAGGAACTCCCTTTTGCCGCGAAATGCGCCACAAGTGGTCTTCTTGGATTCCGGCTCTTCTTCACAATTCGAGTAATGTCTTTCTTAGCGAATTTATGAGTTTCGCCTTCAAAATCGCAGCCTGTGTATGGTCTTTAATATTTTCAATTCAATATCAATATTTCCAATTGTTTACTTATTTATTTCATTTGTAAAAACAACACGTCGAAACTAAAGTGGCAGCAAGGACGCCAAAGAGGAAATATTAAAAGAAAGAAGAGAAAGTAACCAATGCAGGAAGAGTGAGCCTGTCTATCCGCATGAAGTAGACTCGGTAAAAATGAAGTAATAAAAAAAGAAGTGTGCAGATAAAATAATGTTTGAATGATTTTTTGAAATGCATCTCGCATTCGATACCTCTAGTGACTAGACTAGTGGAGCTATTTTATGTTGGACCTATATCAGTGAGACCAGTCAATGTTCAGGTCAAAGTTTTTCTGCCTTACAATTTTGGCAACGAATGACCGTTTTTCAAGAGAATCAGTGCTTGCTTTTCATGCCGACTGGATCCGAAATGATCCTTGAACCCTCCGAGGGGTCCTGGGCGATCAGTTCTTCTTGGAAAGCGCACATCTATACACTCTTCTAGGAAATTTCAGTGGTATTCGAACGTGATTCCACTTGTACAACGGGCTGTGGGGCTGGCCGATTGCATGTTTGTGTGAGGATAATAAATAATTTTTGAGACATTTTTCCGCAATATTCTGGAAGCTTCCAGAAACTTCTGTGGATGGGAATCACAACGAGAATACCCTGTGCAATCCATGACTGCTCTTTCTCCACGACTGTGCCTTTGCTCCAGAGCAAGCGATGATGCTACTATGAAAATATTACTAGGATGGGCTGATTTCAATTATGTGTTTTAATTTTCCGCTTAGTTTGGAACTGCTTCTGAATTTTTCCAAATTTATGTAATACGTAAGTCTCGGTATGTAATGTCATGGAAACTAAATTATTTTCCAGAGTTTAGACACTTTCAGGTATAGAAGATGGATTCAAGAAAAAGCATTCAAAAATGTTGTAAAAAATCCTTACAACCTAATATTTATATTCCTATGCCGTGCTTTCTTATACAATCTCAATTTTTTGGCCTGGTAGATTTCGGACAATTACTTTAACTACCTCTGGGCTCCACAGCATGATATTCTCACCTCCAAACAACAATTATTTACAGTCATTTTGTTTCTCTCGGTTTTCCTGATCATCTTTAACAATGCGCCATGCAGTGGTGATTCATCTAGTATTGCACGTAGATAATGTTAAATACTTGTAATGTTGTGGATGATTTGATAAATAAGCTAATTAAAAGCTATTTGGAATATTCGAATTTACCGCCCATATTCTTCGCCCGCCTTTATGCTTATTCTGCGTAGACTTTGTGATAACATTGATCATAAATCCATATCTTATCATTTATTGTAGTTCTTTCTACTCTTTGCACTTTCACTTCAATTTTTTTGTGACATTTTACACTTGATCAAGGAAAAACTGCTATTCGATTTCCATCATAATTGTCGCCGTGATACCGTGACGCTGTAGTGTTTATTGCTAATTAACGACATTACCATCTGCTCATAGTAGTGGTGAAAAACCCGAGAAGAGACCCGAAAATTCGAATGAACAGCTGATCTTAGCTATGTAGCCAAGAGATTATATAATAATACAATACCGCTACTAATTCATGGTCAATCGACACGAAAAGACGGAAACCTCATGATTTCTCCGTCTTTTTGCCATAACTTTCTTCAAAGTTCTCCAACTAAATCGAAAAAGGTTTCGTTAGAAAGCCCTGATTAAGGCAAATGTGAGAGCCTGTGGAACTTCCATTTTTCTTCTCTCCTTCGGCATAATTTTTGAAATTTTCGGAAAATTTGCCTCAAAGTACCACGGGCGATTCTAGTCGACGTAGCGGAGTCGTAAACCCTCCACTTCGACTGTGACTTTCAAAACAAAAGCTTCACAGCCCACATTACCTCTGTATTCGCGAAGAGCATGAATCCGTGATCATTTTGGTATCTCACATGTTAGGATTCAGCAGCGGTGAACTGAAAATTGTTTTGAAGTAGTTTTTCCAAGTTTGGAATGAGTCCATAGCTCTGCATTTCAAGGGAAACACGATGCTACAAATTCATAAGGAAGTAGTGATGGCATAGTCTGCTAATTTTCGAAATGCTCTTTTGAGGCAAATTTGGCGAAAATCTCGAAAATTATACCGGAGGAGAGAAGAAAAGTGGAAGTTCCACAGGCTCTTACACTTGCCTTGATCAAGGCTTTCCACTGAAAGCCTTTTCGAATTATTTGGAGAATTTTGAAGAAAGTTATGGCAAAAAGACGGAGAAATCACGGAGTACTGTTTTTTCGTGTCGATTGACCATGAATCAGTAGCGGTATTGCATTTCTGAATCAATTCTGTCACAAATTTGAAAACCTGTGAAGTGTGTTTGTTTTTTCATGTGGAGCGAGGTGTTGTCATCTTATAGTACTTGTCTAAAATTGTAGCAATCACTCACTTTGCATAACAAACATACCCTAAACTACCATTAATCGATTATTTGTTCATTCAGCTGAATAATATTTCTCACAACTGTAGTGCAGTCAACAAGCACTTTTTCAGCGGTCCAGTAGTTACCCAATTTCAACTGTTTTGTTAGCAATAACTGAACAATAACTATCATATAAACGATTTTTGCCACAAAAAACTGTGGAATTTTTTCATTGGTGTTCAGCGCCGCGTAGTAAACTGTTAGCCTATCAAACAGACAAATAAATGAATAAATATGTGCCGCTTTCTCCAAATTTCTTCCCAAACAAACGAAAAGTTGGCTCTTCTAATCCCTTCTATCCGTTCATCTTTATTGTTGCAGCTTTTTTGTGTACACTGAAATAGCAGGAACTTATACAGAGTTAATTAGCAATATTTTTTGGTTTTTAACTTTTTCCGCCCCTAATTTACCCTTTCGACCATAAGAAAAGAGATCGTAGCAAATTGGTTTTTCTTGTGATGTCATGTTTTTTGTGCAGTTGCATTTATCCGTTCGTCTTGTTTACTTATTTACTGATGTACTCTTTTATGGGTCCAGTTTAAAAAAACAAACAAGATGAAAACCATTTGTGGTATTTATTTGTGATATTACATGATATTTGTGATATTTATTTATTTGAATTTGTGAAATTTAATATTCCATTATGAAGCGAAGAAATTTATCACAGTTACATGTGTTGGGTGTGGAAGGTCGATTATAAGCTGGAACTGTGCAGTGCATTTTTGTGTCATTTGGTGTGGCCAGCACGACTTCATCATCGCTATTGCTATTTTCTTTGCCGGGTTATCGGAAAAGGAAATTCAGCGGCGCTACCAGAAAACTGTCGACGACGTGGAAAAACCCATCGCCACCTGCGGGACATCGTGTCCGTCGATGCTATCTGGTAGTTTATGACCGATCCACACGACGATGACGCCACGTACTGTCCTGCGATGGTCTGCGGGGTGAAAGGGAACTTGCCCAACTGTGGGCAGAACCGAGAGCCCACATAAGCATCTTCCCCACCCTTTTTCTTTATTCCTTCAGGGGCTTGGATCAGGTCAGAGCGCTGCCTACGATTTTAGAAACACCTTGAAGAGCTGAGGGAGCGCTCCCGCTCCTTCCAGGAAAAGAGAGCTCTTGCAGTTCACCATATGAGACAATTTATCACAACTGATAGTGACAGCTGACAATCACAATCGACTGAGGGCACAATTTACGATCTCCTGCGCGCAAGCCTGGCGGGTGGCCTAAGCTAATAGTACTTCATGTACATGTATTCATCATGATTTGTTAATGTGGAATAAAATCAATGTTTGAATTTCCAATAAAATTTATCAAAAGTTCTATTTTCCACGTTTCCGTGGAAACGGCATAGTTTCCAATAGTGCATGAAAATCCTCTAGTTTTTATTCATTTAAACACACTCCTGTTCATCTGCATCTCTTCCATTAATTCTAATAAGGCTATGGCGCTATTATTATAACGATTCAATGATAAGAATTTGGCATGAGTGACTAATTTTTGAAGCGCCCGACTTGGGACACTGCCTATTTCAATCACTTTTCGTCGTAGTCGTTGATTGATACGGGGTGTTACTTCGGCTGACAGATCTTTTAAAGGCACCATTTTGTAACCGTTTGTCTGGAGTGGATTTGATTTTGATCTTGTGAATGAAACCCAGACAGGAGCTATATGTAGCTACTGTACTAGATAGAAGTCAATGTGCTATCTCAATAATGCTTAGAATTCCATCCTGTTGCTAACTCTTCATCCCTAGCAGGATTTTTTTAGTCAATTCTGCTTTAGTTTCTGTCACTACAAAAAGAAACTCAGAAAAAAACTGAATGTGAGAAAAGCGGTGTATAAAAGAAAATCTTATCAAAAGTTATGGGCTATCAGTAGTTCTTCTAGAAATTCGCGAGGTTGTTTGAATAACTGGTAAAAGTTATGAGATTTTCTGTAGAAACACACAGATTTGCTATGATACCAACAGCAATTGGATATCTGGGGTCATCCACGAAAGTTGGTCATTGAGGTCGTTGTGAATGCTTCAGCGAATGCTTTTTGTAATCCTTCAGCTATTTGACGAAATATGGTTTTGTGGAGATTCTATTGGTAGAAAAGGCACTGAAGAAGTGATGTCTTACAACGAAAAATAAAAGGTTCAGCGATCGATAGATTCGCGAAATCGCAAGAAAAAATTTTGTAATTTTTTATCTTCTCTGACATCCAATTTCTACATAAATTGGATGTCAGAGATGGTGAGGCTTTGTTATGTTTGTAAAAGGACCTAGAATCGTGCGTGCCCATTTTTCTTACGCCCCGTATCGGAAGCTCGTCTGCTGTGATTGTGCCAGCTTGCAAAGCATACGAGATAGCAAATTTCGTTTCCTATATTCCTGACGTCGGGGGAATGATAAAAGCACGCAGGGGAATGATAAAAGAAGATCAAAGGGAGGCCAGACAACAAGGGTTTCATCTTACAATTTCGATGGAAGTATTGAAGATCCCATCGAAATCGTAAGATAAAACCTTTGTTGTCTCTCCTCCCGAATGAGAAGAGAGGGGGAAGTTGCTCAATACGAAAAAGAATCATCCATTCAAATGATTGGCATCTTAAAAATCCATTGTAGATGTCAAATATACACGAACATGATTAGGTGTAATAACGTTGCCATACAGCAATCATGTAAGGACATAACAGTTTTCTATTTGACAACTTGACCCTCCCCACTTCCCTTGTTCGAATAGCGCAATTTTGAGCGAATGCAACCTCCCGAATTTCGGCATCAGGAGCCTTCAGATGATTCAAATTCGCCCATCCCAACTACGGTTACCTCCTGACGACCTTACCAGCACGGTGCACCGCCGAGCGAGCGCCATTCCCACGCGTCCCCCTGTTTGTTGTGTCATCGCCAAGAGGCGGGGCCTACGTTTGTCTGAGGCCACGCCCACCTGGCGTCTCCTCTCATTGTCGGCTGTCACTTAAATGTTGCACACACATTTCCCAGCTTCATTGCCACGATCCTGATCTACTGTGACGATAGGTGACAGTCAAGTATTCACTGGTAGTGCTATGAGCCTCAGGGCCACGATTCTTGTGGTTCTTGTTGGGACTACTTACTCTCTGAGGTAAGCTAGAGCCTTTTTTCCACCCCTTTGAAGTTCTTTCGCTGTCGTAAAATTATTTCTGTTAATGAAAAATTTGATATGATTGAGTGCAAAGTCTCTTGCCGTCTTTTCGCCCTTCACTGAAATCTGATGTAATGCTTGTGGGCGGCCTGAGAGAAATGACGAGAATTTTTCGGACTGACCAGGGGTCAGCTTTGAATTCTTTAAATTCCTCGTGAGGCTGTTACGCACTTTCCCGGTCCTTTTTTCCAGCTTTCATGCAGCTCATACAGAAATCAATTCCCAAATCGGCGATATCGTCGAGTTTTGTGTGGCTAGCTGTTCATACATGTTCGTGGTGGCTAATATGATAACTATTTGGTGTTTGAAAATCCTCCTGGATGCGCCACATAGTCGATTTCTATTCAGAAATTTGATTTCGATTAGACGCTCTTGCTCATGTTATGGCACCCTCAACCACGATTTTTTAATTTTTTTTCTGATTTCTTTTGGATTCGTTCTCAAATTAGCTCTATGTCGCTAGCACAAGTTTTCAAGATTCGAATGGACATCATGAAGCATCGAACTTCTGTTTACGTTAAGAAAGAATGAATTAGAGAATAGGTGAAAAAAATTTGAAATAAGATTTTGCTGATGAGAAACCAATGTGTTTGTCGATATCTTTCAGTATTTCCACTGTGCTTTGTAAAAACTTTGAAACATGATGCTTGACTTCTGAAACAGATAAAAATGGTTCGATTTTGGTAGTCGTGGAGAACAGAAAACTTATCAGCAATCATTACCGAGCTTGCAATCGCTGTGCTTATCATTCGGACCATGTTGTCTTGTTCGGCGCGAACACTTCGATGTGCAAAAAACGCTCGCAAAGCGGCGGTCGTAAGATCACAAACCATGTGGCTGGAACGAACTCGGGTGGAAACGGATCAAACGAGACTTTTTGAATTGCTGGCACGAAGACGGTGTAGTGAGAATAGTAGTTACTTTCAAATGTAACCGACAATGATATTTGCAAACATAAAAAAAAAAGTTAGCCTCAAGAATTTGCCCCCGCACTGTGGCGTGATCACGCATTCTTGTGGTCATCATATGGGCTCCCCAGCAACATAGAGGGGAGATTTTGCAGCTCCTGCACTATTGAATCACTTACCTCTGGTCTCTTTTTCGGTGGAAATTTTCTGAAATTTTTAGGAAATTTGGTTTCGGCACTCTTCATTTCTGTCTTTCCAGCAGATAGGTCGTCTTTCCTCTACTATGACTGCTATTCTGTTCACTCTGTTCTTTTTGAAAAATTTCTGATCATAATTTATTTTCTTTTTTGAGGGTTGGGGAGGAGGTATAGAGGTGGTTCCTCCACTCCAAGGTCTTTTTATTTCTTAGCTCGGGTAAAATCCACATCTGTTGGTTCACAATCATTTCTTCGTGTCGTCTTCTCATCTTCATTAGCTCTCTTCATTGTGGTAGACTGCGGACTTGTATATTATTTTATATACCACGTTTTTAAATGAAATATTATTTGATGTGATCATATTTTGCTTATTTGCATTTCTTTCATTTACCCTGAAGTCTGATAGGTAAGTTCGCCCGCACGCGGTGTCGCGCGCGGCACAGGCGACCAGTCTCCAAAGAACCAACCAAAGATGAAGGAAATTGAGGAAGCTATGATTTATGGAATGTATTAATAACGAGTTTATATTGTATTTTATATTGTATTTGTGGATATAAAAGCGAATAGCAAGTGATGTTGGGGTTACGGAAGGTGAACACGGAAACTTCACAATTGGCAGAGGAAAGTGAACTAATGAGAGGAGAATCTTTGTTCAACGGGGGTTCCAATGCAGCAATGGTTTTGGCGATGAAACAGCGGTTGAATAAAAACCCTTCCTTATGGTGCAGAAAGCCTCGCAGAAATGGGTCTTTCACCTTATTTTTCCCCTGCCAAACGCGCTTCTGCTTGCCGCGTCGAGTTTTTGCACCTGATGCAAGCCCTCCTTCTAGTCATCGAGCCTTCTGAAATGTCTGAACAACTTATGATCAGCAGGGAGGGATAATAAAATTGTTTCCGTAAAATTTCATTGATAAATCCACGTAGAGCGACTTTTCACGCACCTTTGCGTACGCCGACCCAGTGAGTTATTCATCTTCTTGCTATTTTCGTCATCTTTCCATATTACGGTAGAGTCACCCAGGTGTTTCGAAGGGCTCGATGCTCAAAAGGAAGTACTACACAGCTGTTTACAAGATGGATGATCACTGTTACAGGGGTAAACGACGATTTTGATACGTGGTATTTTTAAATATTGGAAATGAAGTTGAATGAACAGTGTCTACAATTCTGTCGTTTTCAATAATGAAGGGTGCATCGCGATCCCGTGCTCTTTGAAGACTGCGCCAGCGTTCGCCGCTGCCGTGCGCGACACCGCGTGCAGGCGGATCTATCAGACTTCCGGGTACATTGTATGCGAAATTACCAGATCATTTTCACACGTACTTAGCCAAACTCTCTCCCACATCATTTATCAGAGGGGCAAGGATACAGAAGGGCTGTGCCGAGTCTCTTTCCCATCCTTTCTCATTTTTTCTTCATTTTTATCCTTCGAGTTTTTCTCACTTCCTCTTTATATTATTGTGTTTCCAACAGAATGGCACTTCAAAGGCGAGAAAGAGGAAGTGCTATACTATTGGAAACACAATCATATAAAGTGCATTCCATGAGATTTGATATTTATTCCACACATTTGCGCCGACCATTAGTCATTTTTTGCTGTCTGGTGCATATGTACACGCTACATGAGTCCATTTACGACCGCGAGTGTTGATTATGGAAAAACTAAATTAAGCAACTTCTTAACTAGATAAATCAACTTCATAAGATCTCCAGTTATTATTTATTAGTTTTATTGTATAACGTCCGACGTGAAGATCTACCTTTATTCAGATGCCAATGCTCATCAGAAGCCGGCGGTGTCCGATGCTACAACGGCTGGTGTGATGTGCAGGATCTTGGCGGGAAGGTAAGAGTACTGTATTTCGGGCTGCTGCTTGACAACGTCAGTTCCTGCCTGCCAAGTGTTTGAGCGCACAAGAGGCCATCACCAAGTGCCGCGTTGAGAATGTGCTCATCAGCGCTGTACTGTAGTGCTTATAAAGTGTGAGATACGTGTGCGTTCCCATCAACAACGCTGTGATTCACGTCGCGTATTGAAATGCTATTGCGATGTTCATTGAAATGATTTACTACTTATTTATGCATTGTTCTACAACACGAGAATCGAATTAAATTTTTTGGAATAATATAGATGTGGATACACATAAGGAAGATGCAATATATTACATATAGATAGAAATAGATAATATATAGCACAAGTGTTCAGATTTTTGGAAAGTTTTTTTTGGTAACCTCTGATATGTCTGAAAAGTTTTGAAAGTGTAAACATTGGTGATTGATGACCTTGTTGAGCACCAATGTAGCGGAGCTTTGTAGCTAATCTGAATCTGTGGGGGGGGGACAAACTTTTGTTGGAGAATGCGCGATGTCCCTTTATTTTCAAGAGCCTTTGAGATCTGCTTACTTGTGGTAACAGAAGACCTGACGAAGAACGGAGATTTCTTGGGCTCAATGCTCAACCTGTACCCGATGAAAGTACAAAATCCCCAAATCTAAATCGGAGTAATCAAATTTCAATGGCGTGGCCATTGTGATCAGTTCTTCTTTCTTTGACACATTTCACAGTCGCTAATTTCAGGTTGGAGCGTGTGCTTTGGTGCGGGTCGGTACCCGACAGCATTTTGCATGCGTTCGTGTAAAACCGACCAGTGATGATTCGTGTAAGGTGGAACAGAAGAATGGCGAAACACTGGTGAGTTAAGGTTTTTTGTTTTTTGGAAACCATATTTGAAGTGAAATGATTTCTACAGCTTTAATGAGGGTCCCTTTTCTTTCCTTTGAGTTTTAATTATGTGTTGCCAATGCCTTTTGTAAACAACAATACTCGATTTCTCCCTCCTACTAGAAAGCCCTCTGAGATCTCCAAGTACTCATAAACAGGCTGTTTCCGTAGTGTAAAGACTGCTGGAATGGTGTATGAACAGAAGTAAGATGTAAGATAGTTCATGGTATACGTATAAAATTAAAGAAAAATTCGGTTTTCAATTTTTGGAAAAAAGTCGTCGAGAAATGTGTCGGGAGTTGATTGATGGCACTTGTGTATACATTCTTTATGAGGAAAATAATTACATTTAATTTTTTGTTTATTCATTAGTGACCCGTAGCAGGCTTATTCCGTACCTTGAAAAACACCAGAATAAATAAGTTGCGAATGCATAGTATTTGATATTGGTGCATAATTATTAGACGTTTTTGGCACGCAAATCTACCCAAGAAAACTTGGTTTGTTTAGTTTTTGTATAAAAATATCATTTAATTTTTAGGTTTTGTTTTTGCTTAGAAACCTTTGAAATATTGTGAACTGAACCAATTTAATGAGCTATGAGGTATCCATCTAAGGTCTGATATCTATGCAACATTCCACCTAACTCTGGTGCTGAAGCAGAAAAGTAAGCTGTAAAACTAGTTCAAAAAACATGAGAAGAAAAGACAAAATTGATTAGAAAAGATAATGATACACCAGTAAGTAATAAACAATAATATTGAATAAAAGACAAAAGATAAAATTGAGTGGATAATTAAGTATGTATCCAGCTTTGGGAAGCGTTCCATTTTATTCACTGATGAGTTCGGCCAGAGGTCATAGGAAGGGGTATGGCCTTAAGGGAATTCCTTTGAAGAAGGTTACCATCGGAAAGATGACGGAAATGGAGGTGTTTCACGCAGCGCGTATGAGGCAACAGCGCCGAGACGATGACGCGCCCCTTGGGTGCGGTTTGCGCTATTGTTCCTGTGGTACAATTGTTTGATTGTAATAAAGTTTATGAGATTGGAATTTCATGTGTCATTGTCAGTTAGGGAAGAGGTGCCTAGCGAGCTAACCGCTTCTACCATGCGCCCTGCTGTCACATAGGAAGCGACATGGGGATCCAATTCTTACCAATTTCCCTTCTGCTGTATTTTTAGAAAAAAGGCCCCGCAGAGAACGAACTGTGTATCGATTAGTGCTCGACGTGAAAAACGTGCGTATTGATCACATCTCACCTTTGGAGCCTCTTATCTATAGGGCCATGGGTCAAGCGTTGGTGCTTATTTAACAATATACAAACGATGACGAAATTCTCACATATTCTGCGCTATCAGTCGATATACATTTTGCAAATTGCTGTTGTCGGTGATAAGGCAATGACTTTGAGTCAGGTTACGTCTGGCGAGTGCCCAGGCAAGGTAAACGTGATCGGCTTCCAGGGCCAGATGATATTATGTAGGTGTGAAAATTTGGTTTTTCGGATTTTTCAGGCTTTTACACCTAAACCGAAGTCGTTACCTCGTCCTCGAATAAGAACTGATTTTACGCGCTTGAAATTGTAACAATTTTCAAATAGTTACATTTTGTGCTGATCGAAAATTAAAGTCACACCACGCGGTAATCAAAATAGGCTCTTACCTTCTTGGGGCAGGTAGACCTTTGGTAGTTGTCCAGGCCGCACACTTTTTGCGGCTTCGCGACGATAGGCTGTTCGAACTCAACCGGGCCGCAGCCACAGAACCAAATTACGCCCGACATTGGATGAACCGAATTTTTGCGAAATAAAGGAAGCTTGCGAACCATCATGAAAAGTTAGGATGAGACAGAAATTTTAATGACGAAGACAACGTTAGCAGGACGAAACAGGGGTTATCGTTGAAATTCGAGTGCTACCACCAAGCAGAGTCTCGATTCTGGACTGTAGTACTTGTACGAGGACACTATTCAGTGAACCTCGTTTTCGGCGTTCCTTGAGCTTATCGTTCCTTTTCCCTTTCTGGTGGGTGAAGGAAGACCTCTACTTTTAAAATAGGTGCAACAACGTCTACAATTCATCGCGAGGTGTGCCCTTAATCAATCCTTGGGTTTTTAGGTTGATACACTGCTAATCTTGAACTTTCCTCATCTTACTCACTCTTTTGGACTGCTCAAATGCTGCTTGCAGTGTTTATTTTGATCAAAAAGGAAGGTGGTGGGGACTGAGCGGCGATTTGTTTCGGCACCCCTTCCTTCGATCTCGTCCTTGCATTCACCTCGCCGAAGAATTTTCACTTTCGTGGCCACCCTGGTGTCCATGTCACACTCATTAGTCGTGGTGGCGAACGCATGAATTAAAAAAGCAAACAGAGCTGCAGCTCGTCACGAAGCAACACGACGACCGACCGGCCGCAATGCGATGAGTCAAAGCCATTAGATGGGTCGTGTTTGAGCGTCGGCCGCTAAATTGCAACAACCCGGCTCGTCATGACCCGTTCTGAATCGCTGGTCCTGCTAGAGCATCAAAGAGCAACGGAAAAGGGCAGCGCTTTCGAAAGTCGCCGTTTGTTTCCTTAGGGTCCGATTACAACCGAGATTTTTCCGAGGAGAAATAATTGCATTTTTGCCTCTTGCATTATCTTCGAATAGTTTTATAATTTGTGAATGATTTTTGAACATCATTGCTACAGTTGAGGGGCTTCTCATAGGAGTTGGATAGAGATAGCACAGTTGCAGCCGACAGCCGGAGCGGCTTATCTTACTGATTTGATTACTATCTTCTTTTTTACATCTTTTCTGAACTGTTTTCGCTACAGTCCCGATCTTTCCTTGGCAGAAGACATGTCTTTTGGGCGACGTACTGAATAAATAAAAAATTCCGGTTCGGATTAAGCTTCCACACTTTCTCGCTCGGTCGGAAATCAGTTTCCATGGAGGAATCAGTTCCCTTGATCAGCAGATCACTCCTAACATATAATCATTGTATGTGAGGTCACACAGAAGAGATGGAGGTTCAATAGTGTTAAAAACTTCGCTAAAATATACTAGAAATTAACCCAACTCAGTCCTGGGGTGTGTTTTATTATGCTGAAAAACGGCAGGCCACTAATGTAAGGGTTTGTGTGGCGGAACCAGGTCGTATTTTCTCTTTGCTACAGTACTGATGCTTGTAGTAGTCCACAAGCTTCAGATTTCGGCAATGTATAATGTTGGAAGTAATTTAAAATGGAAATTGAAGCATACAAATTTAAGAAAAGTCGAGCTTTGATCTCAAAATGAAGTTTCATGGACAATATTATTTGTGTACATGGACAGTAGTTGTACAAACATTTATGTGGGAGGCCACCACTGAGAGGAAAACAACATCGAGCGTAAATCAGCGAAAGCGAGTATCATGATGTGTTTTGCTTTCTCGTTCGTAGAACTGGGTAGAAATCGAGGATTTTCTCTTTTTCAGCCATTGTTAAACCGTGCGAGATAACATTGGCCTCGTGTTTATTTGCTCATGAATTAATTAGGGTCAGGAATCTACCAATATGTTAAGTTTTTGCAACCATGTGAATGTTAAAAAGAGCAATGTTTGCAGAACTGAAGCCTTACAACATGGAATGGTTCTGAGAAAAGACTCTTTGTAATAACTATGCAGTAACCAGTTCTAAGAACGTCTCCAATGGAGCGTCATTCCATTCTACTAATGCCTGTCCGCTATAGCTCCTATGTTTTTCCTTGGGGATCTTAAAAGCGTGTGATTGCGATGTCCCCGCAGCACTGCGCTGCGATAACAACGACGACGATCGCTGACGCTATCAGATCTTCGCGCGTATTTCCCGAGTGGGTAACCGTGAAGATGATGGGATATTACTAATAGTATGCAGCAGTATGGTCTTTTCTTAACCCTCTCCCCCCCCCCCCCCCCTCCCCCTCCCCTTCAGCCGTAAATATCGTAGATAACCCACAAAAACAGAGAATTCAGTTTCTGTATAAATTATGCCAATTTTGGAACAAAGTATGTTTAAAAAATTTTCAGTAATGATATACCCTATACTAAGAATCCAGGGAGCGAAAAATAGATGGAACGACTTTTTGGAATAAAGAGGGAGTTCTTCGAAAAGGCTTTTTAGAAATATTATTCATACTGTCACCATATGTGCCACAGTTTTGGAAGGACAGCGACCAAAATTGACTTCTTCCTTCGATCAAGACACGATTTTCCTATCTGTTAAGGAATACGTGGAATCTGTGATCGCTCCCTTCAACACGAAAATCCTACTTCCCAAAATAATCACATAATAGGCTTTGATATGTCTTATGTAACTTTATCTGAAGTGACATTTCCGAAGGGATAGAAGCAATCCTTTCCAAAGCTATTGAAATAGCCAATATTTTTATTTTTTATTTTTTTCTATGGGTGTACGTCAAGACTGCCCAACTAGGTCAGGTCACGTGAGGGGTAAGCAGTTTCGCACTCGGTGGTCTCAATAGGACCGGCCGGGCATTTGCTGCGCGCGGCGAAGGGTGCGATGATTAGTTGTACAGTTGCGACGCACACCCATTTTGATATTTAACCCGAAGTTTCCCCATCTGCACACCCATCCGTGCCTAAAAGAAACCATCCAGGCTATGGGGCCGTGCAGTTACCCATAATGGTGCATACTGGATCCCCTTGTTCATCCAAGCTATCGCTCCTGGATAGCTGTTTGTTTAAATTAGTGTTCTATGCACTAACATAAGTTATATCCTCATGATTCCTTTTTCCATAGAACTTCCGAAAGAATCTATGCATAATTGAGAAATACTTCGAATTGAACTTCGTAAAAAAGGAGTTCGAGAAGATAGTAAGGACATGTTTTCCATTAAGTTGTCTTGAATGTCGACCACATTACCAAGCTACAAGTTTAAGATCGTATTTGTTCATGGAAGGATTAAATCAAATGTCTGATATAGCAACTCTGGCTCCGTTTTTGCAAATTTGGAAATTCGGTTTTTGGTTTGGATTTTCTTCGAATGTTGCGGAAATGTTTGCGCGTTTCCTACAGAGTTGAATTTGAGGCTTAGTGGTAGTGTTCGGTGTTCCCTTGGTTTTTGTAAAAGAAAGACTGTAAATAGGGTGAGGATCGTGAGTGCGACGTTCCCGACAAAGAGCTGTTCCGTTGCGGCTTCCTTTTCCGTCTTTTCGTTTACAATGTCGTCTTGGTACATTGAGAAGAAGGATGGGACATACACGAATCCTCGCAGGTCGTTTTTCTCAAGTCCCGTCCAGGCACGTCGGGGTCGCTGAGCAAAGGCTAGTCAGAGATGCTTTTACCCCATGAGGAAGCTACAGGAGCACTCATCAACAGTAACATGTCTTCAGATGACTGACGAGTTAATGTATTGTAGATGTCATGTACGCGTAGATCATGAAGAGCCAGCAAGAGACACCGTTAAACATTCATGTAAAGGCATGTTGCTGTTTCCAATTCAACAACTTGTCCCCCCCCCCGTGGTATAGGCTGTTTCCAATTCAACAACTTGTCCCCCCCCCCCCCCCGTGGTATAGCACCGTTGCTCAATTGGAAGCATCCAGGAAGTTCCGTGCTTTTTTTTTTCAGACGTGACGAAGACAAAGTCCAGACGTGTATAATGCCATATGTGTGAAAGTGTTCCAGAGTTCCGGGGCCTAAAGTGCTCGCGGGATCTTCCCACGTCTTTTGAGAGTTTTATTCCAGGTTTTTGTGTGGTCCATGAATGAAGTATGAATCAGCGGATGATAGTTAGGCAGTAAACACTGTAACTAGTCATCGGGAACCTTTTATGGTTCGTTTGTGATGGGAAGTTTTGATGAATGGAGAAAAGAAAATGAAAAGGTAAATGGATGACTACTAAATGTGGAAGAATCAGTAATAATGTTTATAATGAGACCTAGTTTGAAGAGATTCGAAAGGGGGAGGAAAAGAACAAATAACAACCTCCATTTCGTACGTACCCTTAAACGGAGGTCACACCCATACAGAAGTTTAAACCAGTTCGTTTTAACGAATCATTAGACCATGATTCTCAGGCTGTTCCTCAAATGGACAGCGAAAGGGCTTTGTGGAGGCCAAAATTGAGCTATAAATATTTTAATGGCCATAATTTAGCTACCGAATAGCATGTCGACATAATTCTGAACTCTACTTAATAGGGGCAGAGGTGTGATATACTGGTAGCTGTGTGCCATCTTGAGCGCCTAAACCAGGTGCTAACACGATTGTGAGCCATGACAGGAAGTTTTAACGAGATCCGGTTTTTTTTTTGAAAATTCGCAAAACGGCAAAGCTACCAGCCATCAAACTATCTGTCACTGTCACCTTCCTTAAAATTTCTTTTGAGGAAAAGTTGGAGTATGCGTTCTGGAGCAGCCTTCCTCATCACTGGGTACATCTACAAATTTAATTCCACACTTCTACTGAAAATTTTCGAAAACAACCTCACCGATGACGCCTCCGACTCGAATTTCTATCTTATATTAGGTCTGTGCAGAATAAATGGCCAGAACCGACTACTTTTTTCAAAACGCCATAACTTCGCCCAGACACAATTTTAGTTGTCGAAATAAAAACCGTTCGAACTTACACAGCCTCGCCAACGATCTGGTAAAGAAAATATGCAGTCATGATAAAATTCTGGATTGCAAAAATTAATAAAGTCAACGATGGCATTTTCAACCTGCATAGTTTCGGCGATTTTTTTCTGACGCAGGTTTGCATCGAAAACCGGGAAAAGGTGGTGATTCGTCAGGGATATGTCTGGGGAATAAGGGGGGTAATGGAGAGTCTCGATCAGTTTCTGCCGGGTGACTTGCAAACTGTGGGGTTTTGCGCTGTTTTGCGCGCCCGGCAAAAACTGATGCAGTTAGGCATCGAGACTCTCCCTCACCCTCCTTATTCCCCAGACCCAACCCTGACGGATTACCACTTTTTCCGGGTTCTCGATGCAAACCTGCGGCAGAAAAATTATGCACGGTAAAAATGCCATTCTTGACTTCATTAATTCTCGCAATTCAGAATTTGATCGTGATGGCATATTTTCTTTACCAGATCGTTGGCGAAATTCTGTAGATTCGAATGGTTTTTATTTCGACAACTAAAGTTTGTCTGAGCGAAGTTATGGCCAGTTACGTTTCGGCCATTTATTCTGCATAGACCTAGTATTTTGCATATACAGTGCGTTTCATAATTATAAGGTCACCCCCAAATTTTCGGTTTTCGGAACACACAGCCAACCAAAAATTTTTTGAGTATTTTTTACGAATTCCTCACCACAGAAAACCCTTCCATACTAGTTTTGATGACATTAGCTTTTAGCCCGATATTTCTATGAATATTTTCTGATTTTTGTGCCGTTTCATAATTATAAGGTCACCCCGAAGAAAGAGAAGATTCGCTAGAGTTAACAGCGCATGCAAAGGAGCTCATAATCTATGGTTCCCTCCTGTTTAAGACCGACATTAACTAGCCGTTTGGGTAAGTGCAAACGATATTTCGAAGAGCCTTACCATAGATATTGTTCCAGTCTTCAACAATTACCTGTTTCAGCAGCTTTGCTTCCTGGAATTGGCAATTATTGGGGTAAATATTTTTGCGGCGATGTCTTCCAGGTCTCCCCAATAGAGCTGAGACCAAGACTACATGTTATCTATGGCTGAAGGTCCGCATTTCGGAACTTTAACCACGATTCCGCTGAATAACCTACGTGAACAACAGCCTTGTCATGCAGTTAGATGCAATTATGAAGAGCCGGTCGGCTCCAAAAGGCAACTGATTTCTTCTTAAGATCTTCTAGCAGCCTCTGGAGTCCAGTCTGCAGGTTTCGAAGGGAAGGTTCAATGCAACCTCATTGCCGAAAACCACTTAAGCCATCACCCTTCTCCCACAAAAATTGCTAAGGCTCCGCTAGATCGGCGTACTTCTCAGACCAAGCTGGTACTACCTCTACCCGTCAGCACCATACAAATAAAGTATTTTCAGACTCAAAAGTACAATTTGGATGGAATTATTCGCATGCAGGGTGCAACTGCTGTGCAAATTCAGTTTCGTTCAATCCGTGCTCAAGAACAACTTTATGAATTGAAGTCGTTCCGTCTTATGGTGTGCTATAGGCCTCGGAATCTACTTCATTATTTCTTCAGTGATGTTTCTCCTCTTCCTCGCTGCTGTACACTCTGTGGTTCCGGACTAAAAATGGTTTAACTCCAAACAAATCTGGTCCATGGAGGAGGTGCTGTAGGAAGTGGCCCCCACAATCCCTTCCTCGTTAATGATAATAATCTCACGTGGGAGTCCAGAGCCTGAAAAACATCTGAAGACACCGAATCTCTCGAATGCCATCTAACTGAGCACAGGAATCTTCCGATTTTTTTCGGAATGGCCCTCAAACTGAGCCTACATCACAAGGATCCCAAATCTGGGCTTTTCTCTCGGAACATAGTAGCTAGCCACAAGACGATTGAATATGTATCTCGAAGATGTATTTGGAAGACAAATCTACCATCACAGATCTGCCGGGGCCTTAACTATTTTCTTTTTTCAGGGTGACCTTATAATTATGAAACGGTGCAAAAAACAAAAAATACTCCTAAAAAGATGAGGTAAACAAGACTGGTACCAAAAATCGGACACGGGGGTTATTTCAGGTGAGGAATCCGTCTATGACACTGAAAAGATTCCTCAATGGAGTGTTGTCGAGAAAACCTGAAATTCAGGGGTGACCTTATAATTATGAAACGCACTGTATATGTTTGTTTATTTATTTATTATTGAGCATTCACGACACACCATAGTCGTAGTAAAAATATCAAACATAGTTCAAGATAACCGTGATAGAAAAAGCAAAACAGTGTTTTATTTCAGATATTCTGTTTCTATGCCCTTTATTAGTATAACTATGTCTTTTTCCTTCGTTCGTTGCGGTGATGCGGACCATTAGAGATGGGCGATGTAGAAGATGTGATTATGGTGTGCGGGTAAAAAGGCAAAGGCAGAGTATTTGCCGATTATTAACATCTGTAGGCTACACTGAGGCACAGCATGATACGAGTCACAAAAAAATAAAATAGTACACCAATGCTTGAAGCAAAAATGCTTTAAAAAATCTGATCAAAGACTCAGCATTCTTACTACAAGGATACATAATGCTACAAGGATCAAAAATCAAAAGTATCACAACTTAGCATTGTGTTTTCGAACTCAGTTCAAGGTTTTTTTTTCAATTTTTCGGTGATCGTATCGCGTGGGTTCAGCCGTCCATTTGCTTGTTTGTCGAGAATCCTTACGCATGGGAAAATTTCTGCGGTTCTCGTCCGTGTTGAGATCATAAGGATTTTTGTGGGCGATCTTTTAGTAGCGCAAGAGGCGCATTCCGATCACACATGTTATCGCTCGATCGCCTGGGGGCCAGGGTACAAAGCTTGACGTTGACAAAGCAGCAAAAAGAGTTATGATGCGTTTCTGGAGACTGATGTGATCCAGATGACTCATAAAAATAGCTGTCGCAGTTGCGAATCTTATAAAAAAAAGTAGTACTGAAATAAGTGAAAATTAACAATGAAGTAAAAAATAAATTATAATTAATAAAATGGAGCAAATTAATATGTCACATGAGATGGTAAATGAATCATAGACAAGTATTGGTTGGTGCGTGATTATCAGATGTTCTTGTTGTCGTCATATGTTGACAATAAACTGATGGTTCGTTTATCATAGCGATTATTCAAGAATATATGTAGTTACTCATTTTTGTGGATTTATAAGTAATAAATATTGTCTAATAATGCATGATGTGTCTAGCAATCCTGCGATAAGGATGACGTGATAATTGATATCCTATCAAACAAAATAAAATAGATGTCCAATTATAGAACTGCTAAAATATCACCGTTTTACTGTGATGATAGCCTTTTCATCGAATTTATTATCTACAGCAGCTATGGAGGTCTTTGAAACGGCTCATCCATGTTTATGCTTCATATTTATCAATAAATAAAAATTTGAGTTTGTGAGTTGGCGAATGCACTTTGCGCCAGTTTTTGCAACTTTGTCGCTGTTAGATACATGAAATCCTCCTGATTTTTTACAGAGTTGACGGAAAATGTGTCGAAATAGTACTGTACAATTAGCAAGAGATCGACTTTGTTTACCTTATGGTTTTGTTTTTTTCATTCTTTCAGCAAAGTCTATAATTCCGTTTTGATATTTGTTTCTTTTGAAACCAAAGGCTGACTTTTACGAACGTTAACTTCTGACTTTTCGGAGGAATTCTGATGATTTGTTATCTGTTATCTAGGAGTGCTCACAGGAT
The DNA here is from genome assembly GCA_963978905.1 of Trichostrongylus colubriformis. Lineage (NCBI taxonomy): Eukaryota > Metazoa > Nematoda > Chromadorea > Rhabditida > Trichostrongylidae > Trichostrongylus > Trichostrongylus colubriformis. Next base: position 26,976,269 of record OZ022260.1, read on the forward strand.
TTATCTGTGCAATCCATTAAAAAAGATCAGAAGAAAAGACGGAATGTGATAGATTGGGACAGTTTGGCAGTTTAGAGACGAGTTTCTTGCAATTTGGGGACAGCTAGGAAACATTCATGTGATTAATCGCAACATGCCTCTTCAAAAGATACATGAACACAAACGGGTTACGGTACAGTCGTTTAGGCAACAAAAGAGAATCGTTGACAGTGAACTTGATGGATCGTGGACCTTAGACAGAACTGCTTTCGGGAAAAACTAGAAAAAAGTCACCACCTGTGGAAAGAAATTTGACGTTTAAGGGTCTGTTGGCCAATCCGCATTCCATCAGCCCCGGCAAGGGGTCATTAGGTTGGTGCTGAAAACTCACAGGATGATATGAAAGCAATGATTGGATCAGTTCTCGTCCTCGGCTAATTGATTCCCGCTCCCCACAGCTTCTTCTAAGGGTGAATTTTATTGTTGGAAATCGTTGCGATCCAGCGGATCTAGATTGCTTGAAGTTATGAAATCGAAGAGGCTGCCGGGCTGGATATGACAGCACATCGTCTACTCGGGATTCGCACAGAAGGGACATATCTACTCTATTTATCAAATACCGAATCTCGTGTGAATCAAATTTACTAGAATAGTTCCATAACTGATTTATTCGCATCGTATCTGATTTATGAATACTTATAAATATCTAGTCTCTGAATTATTTATTGAAATAAGCTTATTCGGGACCCATTTGGAGAAGCGGGTCTTAAAATCCTGATCTTTGTGAAAATGCGAATATAAATCTTAGAAATCATATTGGTCGAAAAATATATATTTGAAAACCTCAATGAAACATCTGAAAACTCGTTGTTTGAAGTTCAAATATTACACATTACTTGCACTGTTGTGAGTTATTTGAAATTGTAGTGATTTGTGCTCTTTATTCGCTCTAGACAGCTGTTTTTGGATTTTTAACAATTTTTTAAAGGTCCGCTGTTGGTGTCGCAACCAGGACTATTGCAACACAGACCTGTCAGACCGAGTGGATGACGATAAAGAACTTCCTGCAAATCTGGTGGCTGATGAGGTGAGTTTGAAATCTCGAAAAAGAAGTGGCTTTGGACATCTCAGTGTAAAGAGGAGAAGTAGCTCTTATTATTTTCAGGGAGACGAAAGGACCACTGCTGCTGCTGACAACGGGGAAGAAGGCATTGTTATCGAAAGGAATTACGACATCAAGGACGAGTACGTTTCCTCTTTTTTGTGCCGCTCCTTTTTTTCCGACTTACTTCTGTCTCCCGGAACATCCTCGTCAAATACCCCAGCACCGTCCTTATTCATTGAAGTCTTGTTTGTTAGCTCATCCTTGACTGTAGCAACGAGTGTGGCACTCTGTTCTTCGCTTGCCGATGCTGCTACACCGTTAATCGCTCTTGCTGATTCTTTCCCGAAAATTAAGTGTCTCTTTTATCTATATATTTATGTTATAGTTGCTCAACAAAGGTTGCATGCAATGTTTCACGCTAAAAAAGTGGGAATCCGGCTAAGATACATCTCCTTAAATTTGTGGCTAAGTAGACGGGACCTCAGAGTAAGTGACTCCCCGTCATCCATCGCGGTCGGAGACGCATTATATTAATAGAAAGTTACGTGAACAGTCCCACTCTTCTCTCCAGTCGCGGCGGACGACGGGGCGGTCACTTACACTGAGGCCCCTCCCCTTGGTAACGACTTTGAGAGGCTGTATCTTAACCGAATTCTCACCTTTTTGCATTTGTATGCGGTCCTTATTAAGCAAGAGCAGCATGAATATATGCGTGATAGAGAAACTCATTTTCCGTGCACGACTCCTTTAATCGAGACGTGGCACAAACTGCGAGCAATTCGTGGCCTTATAATAGCCGATTCAGGCGCTGTGTTCGAGATCCTCTTGGGAGTTTGTAAATTTGATGAGAATGCCTTAGAGAAAAGCCTGCGAAAAGTTTTGATATTTTTTAATTTCTTGATAGCGCTGATTTTTCGAGTCTCGTCCGGGATCGAAGGTTTTGCCCATAACTCAGCGCTTGTAACAACCTTCGAAGAGTCTTTGAGGAGTGTTGGAGGATCATATTCGAGTTCTTCAATTCACCACTGGTTTGCCCAACCATCTCATTGCTAGAGCCATCTGCGACCCATCCTTCCCCTAACCTGTTCGGCGCTAATTTTTGAGGTGCAGATGCGCAATCTGTTGAGAAGCCCGTTCCGCGGACTTTTGTTCAACCCTGTTGCTGTCTGTTGCTCATCAATCCTATGCTGAGCAAATTTGAATTTACAGGCTTTTCGCTACGCATGGAGGCTGGATGCACGAATTATAAGCGTAGACTGAAATTGTAAACCATTCCTAAACTTGCACCGTCTTTGAGATCGGTTTACTTAGAGTTTAAGTAAATCTTTCATTCATTCATGATGCCAGCGCTGCCCATTTTGCCCAGAAGCTTCTATCAAATTTCGTGTTCCAATTTAAGGACAAGATATCGGATTACACATGAGGCATGCGTGCCGATTTCACCAGGACAAACGAGGCGTTATAGCGACGCTCTGAAAAATTAGTGAGGGGAAAACCTGTGAATGTCTCAGGAACTTCTTTTCAAGCAACTAAAATAACCCCAACCATATGGAATCCATCAGGATTGATGACAACTGTGTCATAAATGCTAATTTTCCGTGTTATAAGAACACTAAAACTCGAAGCATTCTGCGAGGTCAGCAGCGATTATGATCGAGGGAATGACGGGCTGTTGCATTTTTATGCCAGTCCTCCTCTACAATCTAATATGACTATGAAATGGAATGTGTTTCTGTTATGATGTAGGCACTAAGTATTTTGGCGGAATTTTTATTCGAGGATTTCACATACTGACGGATCGCCACGATCTGAAAATAACTAGGGTTACGGTTCCCTTGCCGATTCACAGGATCCACAAGTCACTTGAGCAACAATGAGGGTGCAGTGTTGGTTTTGAGTTTCCTACTTTGCTTTTTCCCCTTGGATCTTTTTAAACATGATTTCTTTGTTTACAATTATTATTTCTTCTCCCGAGATTCTACCTCATACGATCCCATTTTAATGCTAGGTGGGGTGGGTAAGATGAATTTTTTTTTGTACGAAGCGCTTGTACCATACCTAACCTACTCACCCGCTCCAGTGGATAGTGAGCCGCAACAGAGCGTAGACTGACTCAGCGCGAGCCCTCACCTCTCGGCTAAGTAAAGCAGAATATGATCCCCGTCAGGATACTTCGACCCATTAAGTAGCCTTCCAGCACGGGGCGAGTGACAGGGTAAAAATTACCACCCACCTGAACCCTATCGAGGTCAATGTGTATACCTAATGGTCACATTCAAACGTATCCATTATTCTGAAGTGAAATCAAATGTGACGTGCCGTTAAGGGACTGTCAAGGTCCATCAGTCCACCTTTCAAGCCTTTAATACATTTCATGATTCTGAGGTATTATGTGTATCTATCCAACACTGATGGAGAGCTCTGGTTCTTGTTCCAATTCTGAAAACACCTAACATTATCTGTCAGTGAAGTAAGCATTGATCTCTCCAAATCCAGTCCCTAGCTTCCAAAGTCCATTGTATAATGTAGAAAAATTAAGAAACAGCTTGTCTGCCGTGCCACTTTCCTTCTGCTTCTCCCTAGCTGCTACCCTGGCTTCGGACAGGTTTCCAAATTCAAAAACTAGCATGTGGACTGACCGCAGTTGACCCAAAGGTTCAGTGGGCATTTCTGTGGGTGAATGGGTTGCGTTGTGGCTTTCGGGTGTCAATAGGGACGCCGATGTTTGTCTTGTAATGGGAAGATGCCGTCGTAAGCCCCTTTGTAGTGGCCAACATAAAGAGGAAGCACGCGGCTGGGCAACCAACCAGGGAGGGACAGATCATTGCGGCCAGTTCCTGTCACCACCACAACTGAAGGGATTGCCAATAAGGGGAACCGATTGATTTTGAATACCTTCAGAGTGAGTGAGGGCAAAATTCCGTTTTCCTACTGATAGAGGCGTCTTTTACTTTCGCTATAAGTGGTACTGATAAAGTCATCAGAAATCCTCTGTATGTCATTTGGGTTATACAGGTATTCCAGGACTACTCAGAACCGTTCCCTCCCCCGAAAACCTGAACATCACCTGAAATCGAGCGGGAATCATCGTCTATAACCGATTGTAAGGCATCACTAGAAACGGAACCTGAAATTCGATAAAAGCGTTAGTAACCCGTGAAGGCCGGGCTAGTATGATTGAACCTTCCAGGCATAGAGTTTCTAAAAAATTCCTAAAAAAATAGAAGGAATCGACGCATCCTGAAGAGATTCATCAACAAAAAAAAACAATTCTTTGATATTTTTAATTTAAATTTAATAAATTAAAAATATCAAAATAATTACTAAAGTTAACAATTCTTTGACCTTTTAGACCATTTGGGGCTCTCAATGTCTTTCTTGCCGATCGGTCCCAATTGGCATTTTGCGATCAGCTAACCACCACTGATGTTATGCATAGTTGCGTGCTTGATGAGGCAGATGTGAACTCAAACTTGGTCAGCCGTAATGGCAGGTTTTGTAGGAAAAACTGAGGGATCGGTAGGTGAATGGGGCTCTTTTTCAGTCATAACTTTAGAGCCGTGTGAAGATGTGGGCCTGGGTCATTCAGGGGATTCACTTGAAAGCTCTTGAACGAGTCACACGGCTGCTCGGTCGTTCAGCGCGGTGTCTTCCTTTGCTTACACCGGGCCACTTTCCAGCGTGTTTACCCACACCCACAACGTTATTTTGTACGTTTATTTGCTGAATTATGTTTGTTGTTTCGAAATTTTGTTAGCAGAGCGCTTAACGTCATCGGCACACTCACAGCGATTCGAGGAATGTTCGCCGTTCCGATTTATCAAGAGGGAACCCTGCAAAAGTGTCGGCAGCAAGAATATCAGAATATGAAAATTACGTACCTTAGAATTTTTTTTCAAAATTCCAAGCGATTTTGATTTGGCTGCAGGTGTATTTTTAGGTCTTACCAGAACTAACAATGTAGGACTTCAGTGCTTCATTAGTCATAAAAGACACTTGAACTGGTGAAGACATTATGAGCCCTATTCCCCCAACAGTTGATGGTCATGTAGCACAACACGCTTTCTACCCGTTCTCAGCATTTTGGGCTTTTTACGTTTTTTTTACTTCACTTCCTGTTCCTCGAATTCCAGAACATTTGGTTCAAGTGTAGAACCTGCAGATAACCAGGAGCTCATGCTTCTATCGACGCGAAAATCTTTCCTTCAACTTCGTGAGAGGTTTTAAAAAAGAGAGAGTAAGGGGTGAATGGTGAAGTATAACAATACCAGTTGGCTGGCGCACACTTCTGCGCGCAATTCATGGCGATGCTGTGCAAAATGGGTTTGATAGGCCAGACCACAGTGGTGTATGGAATCGAGCGGGAATTTCCTTTCCTCTACTCACAGATGAGCTATTGAATTGGAAAAAAGCATAGAATATGGCGTGATAATAAAGCATTTTGGTGTCAACATACTTCACTCGCTTTGCAACGAATCCATTTTGCACGTCACCGACATGAATCGCGCGCAGTAGTGTGCGCCAGCCAACTGGTTTACGTCTTCATTGGGAGTTTGGATAGTTTAGAGGTAGATAGTTTTGTATTCGATTGCATCGATGGTAACAAACGTTCACTTGCTGAGCATCCAATTCCTACACATTAATGGTATAATGGTAGATCTATATCTTGATTATCGTTGTTTATTGTCTTCGTAAGCATGCTTCACTACTTGGAATTTTACATAGTCTAGCAGTCGATACCTAGTGTTGCTGCCAATACCGAATTAAAATGATTCCGAGTGAGCCGCTCGCTTCGCTATCACAAATATAGGTTGTATCATGATTATCAATGTAGATCGCAGTATCAAGCGTCATGCACCACTATTTGAAACGCTAAGCAATTCAGCGGTCGATACATCGGTCAGTGATATCAGAACCTAAACAAAATATGTTCACCCAATGGCACTGAGCGTCAGATGCTTTCGCTAAAACGGTCGTCTAGTAATAGCAAATGATGTAAAAGATTTCATCCTGTCCAATCCCTAGTGGCTCCTATCAGCCACTGTTTGCCGCCATCAGTTTCACTGAGGCCCTGTACCCAACAATACCATTGAGGTCCCCGTACCCTACAATACCCATGTGCCTTCTCACAGCCCCTATCGAATGTTATCAACCATTATCACTTTGGATCACCCACTATCAATGTTCCCGCCAACCTTGCTGAACACCCATGAGTGACAGCGGTGACATTTGTCTACCCACAATCATTATCAAATCTTATCAACTACTATCGATTTGGATCACCCGCCATTGAAGTTCCTGGCCCATCCTGTTAAACATGAGTGTTAGCGCCCTAGGATCAATGCGAAAAGCGAAACGAATTCGACGACTCCAGCCATTTCACGCTCCTTATCGTATCTCATCAACCGTTATCAATGCGGGTCACCCACCACTGATGTCCCTGTCCCACCCTGCTAAACACCTATGATTGTCAGCGCTTTTGATCAGTGCGAAAGGCGAAACGAATTCGACGACGTTTGTTTTCTCATACTCCATAACGAATCTTATCAACCATTATCACTTTGAATCACTAACACTAAAAGTTCCCGCCCCATCCCGCAAAACACCTATGAGTGTCAGCGCTCTGGGATCAACCTGAAATGCGAAACGGATTCGTCGACTCTAGCCATTTCACGCTCCTTATCGTATCTTATCAACAGTTATCAATGCGGGTCACACACCATTAATGTTCCCGCCCCATCCCGCAAAACACCTATGAGTGTCAGCGCTCTGGGATCAACCTGAAATGCGAAACGGATTCGTCGACTCTAGCCATTTCACGCTCCTTATCGTATCTTATCAACAGTTATCAATGCGGGTCACACACCATTAATGTTCCCGCCCCATCCCGCAAAACACCTATGAGTGTCAGCGTACTGGGATCAGTCCGAAAGGGGAAACGGATTCGTCGACTCTAGCCATTTCACGCTCCTTATCGTATCTTATCAACACTTATCAATGCGGGTCACCCACCATCAATGTTCCCGCCCAATCCCGCAAAACACCTATGAGTGTCAGCGTTCTGGGATCAACCTGAAATGCGAAACGCATTCGTCGACTCTAGCCATTTCACACTCCTTATCGTATCTTATCAACAGTTATCAATGCGGGTCACCCACCATTAATGTTCCCGCCCAATCCCGCAAAACACCTATGAGTGTCAGCGTACTGGGATCAACCCGAAAGGCGAAACGGATTCATCGACTCTAGCCATTTCACGCTCCTTATCGTATCTTATCAACACTTATCAATGCGGGTCACCCACCATTAATGTTCCCGCCCCATCCCGCAAAACACCTATGAGTGTCAGCGTTCTGGGATCAACCCGAAAGGCGAAACGGATTCGTCGACTCTGGCCATTTCACGCTCCTTATCGTATCTTATCAACACTTATCAATGCGGGTCACACACCATTAATGTTCCCGCCCCATCCCGCAAAACACCTATGAGTGTCAGCGTTCTGGGATCAATCCGAAAGGCGAAACGACTTTGGTGACATTCGCCTTTCGAGGCTCCTTATCAGCGCGTATCAGCTGCTATCACTTTCGGTCCACCACCGCCTGGGTCACCTTACCACCCCCTATATCATTTGTAAAATTCAGCGTCCCAGCTTTGCTGCGATGCGAGATATGAATTTCGTGACAAACAGACGGACACACACACACACACACACACACACACACACACACACACACACGCACAGACATACTAAGCCAATTATATAGAGTAGGATTCTACCTGTATTTTCAATGCTACAGTTCTATTGAGAAAAATAAGATGAAAGTTAGTTATAAATAATATACGTAATCTTGGTTCAAAATAGTAAGAAAAGTGGCGCAAAGGAGAAGTTGGTTAATTTTGGATCGGTCCACTCGTGGTAACCGCAGTTTGACTTCCGATCAGAATTGCAGCAATACTTGCAATATAATCAACCTAACCCGGAGGGATGGGATAGGTGACCAGGTTCATTCACTATTTAGCCTCCATTTTTCTCAATTTGCCTCTGAAAAAGAGTAGTCATGCTTGGACAAGGACGTATCGCAATCGGCCAATAATTCTGAACAGCTGGATAAATAAATGTCGAACATTCAGAGTAATGCGGCAGCGAACGCACTGAATTGTCAAGGATACAGCTGTTGGTCGGTGTTTTCGTTTTTCCAAATCAATTAGGATAGATAACCAAATGAATAATTAAGCCACTATGTTTGAAGGACGAAGGATAAAGCAGGCAGCGCTCATCAATGCGTTTTTGAAAAAATCCATGCATTTCATCTCCTGATACTGCCGAAGCGGCAGTGAAACCGATGTGGCCTGCACAGTGAATAGCGGGGATGACTAATGTAATCAGTTCTCATCTCGTCCCGTTGAGTGAGGTAGCAACTGGCCGACTGCTGAGGAATAGAAGGTTGGGTTCGTCTGGGAATGCGTTCATCCAGGATCGCCTAATGGAGCCATGTTGTTACCACAGACATCCGGCTGAAATGTGAACTAGCAAGATCGGCTTGTTGAAGACAGCCTTCCCTGCGCCAAGATCCTTGGCCGACACAACTTGGGAGGCAGTACATACTTCAGTCTTTGTGGGAAAGATGATGGGAGCTAGGGAGCCTGTAAAGCCAGGGCAGGTTCACTACTCCAGTTGCTCGTATACCGTACCCATTAATATTTTGTGAAAATTACAAATAATTTTGATTCTTTTTTTTGCACATAGCGTTTTTGCTACTGCTTCGCTGAGCGTCGTTTAAAACACATGAACATCGCAGAAACTTGTAAAGCGTGATTCATATATGAACTTTATGTTTTTTTTATGAATAGAGTTATGAGCTGAATCATCCATAAAACAGAAGTGAAAAATAATTGTTTATTCATTTCTCATGGCATTATATATTCTGATCAATTATTTTGATACTGAACAGGCTCATCAACGGGGGTGATTCATGGCCATTGACCTTCACATGTTCCAATGTTTCCAACCTTTAAATGTTCCATAGTTGTGCTACACACAGTTATTCTTATTGCTCACTTTCCACCGTCATCACTGGCATTTTCCTTCTTTCACATTCGAGAAAAGCTCATTCAACTGCTATTTTGTCCTGAAAACAATAGTACAGAAACAAGTAGTTTCCATAAAGGAGTGGTTTCGGCGGCCAAAACTGAAATCACTTATAGATGATGAAATAAGTGGGGGGGCATCTTCGTCGAATGTTGAACAGTAACGTTTCTTCATATGATTAACCTGTGGATGTCGCATGCGCGTGTATATGATTCCGTAAAGCTACGAAATACGGCAGCTTCATTCCTACGCCTCAAATATGGAGTTTTGACGGTAATGAAGCAGATGTGCGCCTGCCTGAGCTTACGGGGGGAGATGAAACTCCAGTTTGAGAGATCTTGGATTGCGGAATCCCCTTTTTTGGGAAGGAAATTGTTTCATCAGCATAGAGCTCCTCCACCCTCGTTCAGAAAGAGCGGTACAGGAAAAATTAGGAGTTGCGTTGCCATTTCCAGCGGTTACATAGAGCTGGCACATTAACCAAAGACGCCCGTTAACTGGTACCGCCTGTGAGATCTGATTCTGGTCAGCCATCATTTTTTTCTTTCTTAAGACTTCATTGATAAGAATGAGGCAGTTTAGTGAGAAAACAAATTTATTGGAGCTTGCACTCATTTTGAGAGTGCTTGAGATATCCAGTGGTACTGCGAGTGTTCTTCCAAGATTGTCAAGTTATGACTGGTGAGCTCAGATTCATACTAAACCTCCCAAAGAACCGTTGAAAATTCGAATTATACTTTAGAACCATGCGTAACCTTGGTGAACAGCGAAGGTGGTGTAAACCTGGCTTTTCCTGTGGTAAAAGGCGGCATATAAGGACCCCATATGGGATAAACCTCCACTATATCATCATTCACTCTTTTTCATTCCGTTCATTCATAGCTATCGAGAATGAAGGTTTCCCCCATGTGGGGAGCCAGCCCCATACTTTACTGTCAATGCAAAAGGAGTATGTTTTTAGCTTGCCTGAAACACTGTTCGTTTGAACACCGTCAGCCGTAAAGAGTGAGTCATTCGCTGTTCCTTCTGACAGTGTTCGCTACAGAAGCAACTGTGAGTCATCGGGATTCCTTTGAAATCAAAGTTACTCAAAGAAGCATCCAGTCCGGTGGCACAGTGAACAATCAGATGGGGGTAAAGGATGCGCGCTATTGCAATTGCACTTTGTGTGAGCGAGCGGCTAATGTTTGCTTTAGCTTCACTCCCGTAGGTCCATTATGCTCACCTGTGCAAGCTGAACGTTTCGAGATCGGCGGCGCTGCCACCGGATTGCTTAGCGAGGGGTCGAAATTTCCAATATAGAGCGCAAAGTGGTGCCAGACTCGCGTGGGAGGATAGAATTGCGACGATGTGCATTGGCAGGACTTGCAACTCACTTTATAGGCCAAATCGCTCATAAAACACTACTACGATTCTGAGTGGGAATACAAAGCGTGGCGCAGCCGATAGAGAATTAATCGACTTCGAATGCTCTTAATTCGCCATGCTTTTCATTTTTTAAATTTGTTTTCTCGTGTTGTGATGATTCTGAGCAGCGGTCAAGGACAACACCTCTTTCAAACAGAACAGGAATCCATCGTCTGGACTGCACGTGTACGCGCCGTGCATGTAACTACTCGCATAATCCTCTCGAGCTCATTTAATGGGTTGTGAAGCTGTTGACTTGCTTACTCTCTTTGTATCCCGTACAGCTCACATTTTCAGACAGACAATCTAATATTAGGTTGTCCGGAAAGTTTTCGGACTGACGTCGGAGAACATTGTATAGATAGTAGCTGTATCGACATCGTGTACCGTGGATTTGGGAGTATTGGTAAGGTCTGAAGTCGGCGTACAGAAAGGTTAGGTCGAGCCTCACAGGTAGCGAGCACGAGCCGTTCGTTGTGTTTGTGGTCGAGATTTCTTGAGCGATTTGTCACCGTTGTCGAACTTGTGGTACCAGTAGAAGCACGTCGAGCGACAAGGGGCTTGCCCCTTCATTGTTTCCTGCAAAAAGCGATGGACCTCGTTTGCGAATCGGCCGGAGCGGTATTGTAGAAGCAGAACTGGTCGGTAGAGCATCTTCTTGTCATCCATCTCGAAGGCACTACTGGGAACAGGAGACGATATGTCGCACATGCAGCTGACATGTACATAAACCGGACATAAAAAACAAATCCCCCGAGTTAGGTCCGCTCACAACATCGGGTGACAACGATATGTTGTTTCGAACCTTACCATGCATTTAGTCCGAAAACTTTCCGGACAACCTAATATTTAATCGTTATCCCAAAAGAACCCCCTCCCCATTTTGATTATTCTTGAAATTTTTCCTCTCTGCGGTACTGTAGTCTTCCATAGAACTTTTTTCGAAAGCAAAAAAATTCCTTTACGGAGTACTCGAAAGTCTGCAAGACGTTTTGTTTACTTAGTCCTCACCTCAGCTACTCTACAAAGGATTACTGTAGCACGGACAACGAGAAAAGTCTAACGAAATACGAATCGCATTGCAGAAAAAATTAAGATGAAACCCGTGTAGCTACAAAAAGCGCATGTACTGTCAAAACTGAGGGTATCTATTTTATTGTTTACTTAGCAGTTATCTTTTAGACATATGATTTTTCGAATTTCAAAAACGTTTTTTACTTATTGAGAAGTGCTCGTTTGCTTTGGCATTCCATTACATAAGGGTAAAAAGGCACTACGGTATAATTTTTTCGAGAACAGTAGTACAAATAGAATGGCAGACAGTAAAGTCGATAAAATAATAAATAGAAATTTGGTAAGTGGAGGTTTGCAGAGAGGGGATAGGAAGTCCTACTGATTCTACTGACCGCTGTGAATTAAGTCATATAATACCTAGGCAAAAGGTTGACCTCGAACGACTCGAACTCGTGCCCACGCATGCGAGCTCTCCACTTTATCAGTCTTTCTGGCCTCTACGGGTCTTTAAAGGAACCGGAAGCTGTCCGAATCAATGGAAGATGCAAAGAAATGAGCAATTTGTAACGAACACACAAGGTTAGAAGCGATAATCGGCGAAAAAACGCGGACTCAAAAGCGCGACGCTGCGGTGTGTATTCGCATCCCATTCGCATCCACGCATCCCTTTCCGAGTTGTCCGCTGTAAGAGTAGGGCCGCGGGCCAACGTTAGTTGTAGCCCTGACTCCCAGCGCAGTGGAGTGGCCCTTCACAACCACATTAGCATTTATGCATGTACAGCAAGAAATAATATAAGAAAGAACAAAGTAAAAAGTAAAAAGAAAAAACAAATTTATAATAGAAATATCTCCTTTTGGCACCATGCCAAGACGTCAAATTAGCGAGTTTGTGCAATGGCGGCTACTTAAACTCGTCCACACAACGTCTGCTCTACCGTACGCCGAAATTACCCCTTTCCGGTATCTTTAAACTGTCTTGAGATCCCCTCCTTCATGTTGGATGGAAATAGGAACGTTGTGCTTATCGACGTCTTGCGGTAGTGACAGTGCACAAGTGCACATCTGCGGCTTGAAGAGTTGTTATCTGTCAACACTGCTCAGAGGCTAAGTTCATTGTCCGATGCAGAAGCACGATGTTCTTCATGTAAAGCACTCAGAGATCCGGTTACTTTCATTGCAAGCCGCTTTGACTGCTCTGCACAAAAACTCTACCCATTCATCAACGATTACGATTTTAAGGAAGGTGGAGTAGTGCGACTTTGATGTCGTGGGACAGGAGGCTGGAAGTTCTACGCTGGGTTGTTGTGATTGGTGATAAAGGAGTACATCACAGATCACAACTACCCATTCGGGTGTTGTACGCAGTAGTGTGGTGCTATCGAAGTTACTGTGTGGGTACGTTTGCCCAGTAAGCAAAGTTTCAGTTGTACTACTTGCTGGATAGAACCATTCTAGGTCTAGAATACTTTTGCTCGTTCGGGGGCTCCTCTGGGAAGGTAAGGTAAGGTAACATTATACTAACAGGAGTCGGTAGCGACGTCCTACTACTCTCGGTGAATTACCGGTCCCTAAAGACGATGAAAGGGTCGAAACGTCAGGCCGTTAATAAAATTGATCCGCCTGAAAACCTCGTTCGACAAAGCAGCGCACGGATAATGTGGACATCCTGCCGAGTTTCCAAGAGAAGAAAACCTGGAGAAAAGGTATATGAAATTACATTATCGACCGGCTCTTAGGTAAGCAAATTTAAAAAACAAGGGTTAAGCTTCCCTAATTCCGCTGGGAATCCAATGCACAGCGTGTCCCAAAGGATGCATCCCACCTCTGTTTTGTTTTTGTAGTGTACTAAATGAAATATAATTCACACTTTTAATATCTATTATACTTTTAATGTCGCATTCTCATTGTGAAGCAATAAAAAGTAAAAAAAGAGCAAAAAGTAAAAAGTAAAGCAATAAAAAGTGCTTCTCACGTGATTCAGTACTAGGCCATCCCTTTCGGTGGTTTTCAGTCGATGGAACAGTTGGGGGTCATAGCTCCTCAGTGGCAATCCCTCTATGTTCTTCTGCGAATTCCTTCAATCGATCAGAAGAACGACTCTGGTCAGTAAATGGTTTTATTGTTCCCTTGTGATGGAACTTCACTTACAGCCGCGTCACATAAAACGCGGTGATTTCGTGAACGTAGCTGGAGAAATGGGTTTGGACTGGCCGAAAAAGTGGGCTCCTCATAACATTGGGACTGGGATATGGGAGGTGGGAGGTAAACATGGCAAGAATGCGCTCGCGATCCTACTTAGCCTTGGCTGACTTAATTTGCGTATAATATTGAACAAATTGCCACGTATTTGTTTCTATTTATATATTTTATTTGCATATGCATCACACCACGTTGAATGAAACCATCAGTGCAGAGTAATTTGGTGATTCACTACTGATTTCCATGAAATCTGACTCACATCAGAGTAGTGTCGTACCTAAATTCTACATCGCATGAATGGTTGGGGTGTGGCTACTTACCCAGAAAATCGCTTCAGCGGCGTCGCACTCGCGGCGCCACCAGTACGACCTGCGAATCGATCGTATTGGGAGCCCGGCAGAGCGTGGCTGCGTCACCTCAGCGCTCTCACCCATGCCGCACTGCCTCCTGCATCCATGCCTACCTGTCTGCTCCACTCATGCCAAACTGCCTCGCTTGAAGGCTGCTATGCCCTGTCACTTGCACTTGCACCCGCCCGCCGCTCGCCGCGGGCGGCAACGCGGCTTTCTGGCGTGAGTAGCCCCACCCGAATGATCGACACTTTTCAATTCCACCGCCAATCAAGAAATTCTATTTGATAGCTTCATAGGTTTGTTATCATGATTCCATTTGGCTCTTGGGTAGTGTTAGATTCTCATGATGAACGAGCCTGTTTCACCGCCCTGCTATTAACGAGGCGATCCTGTTTAAACCGACCGCATCAGCCAATCTTGTCCTCTTATTCAATTGTGAGCAGTGCTGTGAAAATCTGGTAGTAAAAACCGGCCTTGTCGTTACGGTATTCTTGGCAATTGAAATTGTTTTTTGACCAATGACAATGTCGGCTTTCTCCATCTCGTCATGTTCCCCACACATCATCGCATCTTCCACCTATTCATAGCATGCAAATTTTTGCTTTATAAATTCATAGTGATATATTTTTTCCGAGAGGCTTTGGTAATGACTCCTTCTAGACCTACCAGTCCTTGGATTCTTGACCAATTGCAGAGTGACACCAAAGCATTTTGGGTGCATTTTGCAAGACAGTGCAACACGATTACCGGTAAAAAGTGTTTTGCTGGTCATTCGTTTAAAAAACTTTTAAAAGGCCTCAAACCCAAGAATTGTCTCAAACTCACTATTCGATAATGATGGTATTCCTAAGAACCTGTTGTCCGACCTGAGGTTACCATGAACACGAGATTCGCGCGTGAACCGCATTCGCATTTCTGCTCTTGTCTACGCTCTCATCCAGTTGCTCACTTCACAACCCTCACTTCTGCGCAACATATACTTCGATCTTTCCGGACAGGACACTCGGATTGGGTCACGGCGCCACGCGGATTGCGTCACCACGCGCGACAGGTGCCTTGCTGGTTCTGTTGTGAATTGCCTGCGTCTTGAGGGTACAGTCACTACCTTATCGCGTGGCCTTACGACACAATTCCAGTGACCAGCCACGCACCATTCCTTCAAAAAATTTTTTTTCAATTTATCAATATTACTTCCATATTTTAGGGACTATCTAAATAAATATGACAATGACGGGTCAACTGAAGAAGATGACTTGTATCCACCACGTCCTTATCACAATCCGACCACCACGACAACAACGACAACACCAAGGTCAGTCGTCTTTCATTGTTGTTTGGAACTTTGATTTAAGTTTTTCTTCAGCTGTGCAATGAGAATGTTTCAGGCCCACAGCTGCAACGACTGCATATCCACCATGGAGACGTGAATATCCAGCAGAACAACCAGATCAGTATCGACCGCAGTATCCGTTGAGACAGTTGGATCAGCCCAGACCGGAATATCCACCGGTGCAACCTGCACGACGACCAGATTATCCGGCAATACGACCGGAACATCCTCAACCACCACCTCCGATACCTCCGTTACCACCGCAACCAGATCCGTATCAACTACATCGTCAAATGGAAGAGGAGCGACGTCGACGAATCCAGGAGCAATATGATCGACAACGAGAACGTTTCGAGGCTCACGATTACCAGAGGAGAAAAGGTCTATACTCCTGAAAAACCATGGGGTGTCTTGAAAGGCCCAATCGCGATTGCTACGCGCAGTAGCGGCATAATTATTAGGCTTACCTTCAATGGGGTCATTATGCATGTGCGACGTCGCATCGCCGCCGCTGGCCCTTCTTGAACCCCCCGAAGTTTGGCTTTTGCACAGAAGTTGACGCTCTCGTTGGACACAAATTTTTCATGAAATGTTTCGGAGTGGCGCTAAAATAGCGGGACTGAAATCCTGAGTAGCGCAGTTCGTTGAAAGCAGTGTAGGGACAGATTGGGTCTTGGGAAAACATAAGTATTATGAATGAAACCTGAGGTATCAAGGAGATGGTGCGCGGCATAGTTCTCGGTTAAACGCGCGTTCCATCTCGCTAGCCAAGTATCCCAGTGGCCGAGCTCCTCCCACAAGTGAGCGCGCCACGTGCCGCGTATGTCCGCCACGCATCACAGATCCACGTAACTCCAATCGAATGAACGATGGGCATTAACGATGAAAAACAGCTTTCCTGGAAAAGTCAGTCCTCGGGTTTCATTTCGTGGATCTTTGGCCATTTACCTCATTTTTTCTTCGGTGCCGTACTGATTGGTAAGCATGTCCGCTTTGCCAAATAACTATTCATTCTGAAAATAGTAGTCCAGTTGTCCTTGTTTTCTTTTAAAAGACTTACATTTCAGAAACCACCACCTCTTCAACGACGACCACCACCACTACCATAGCTCCCATCGTATGGCCACGTGGTCCAGTGGTTGATACAAGAACGCGTCAAAGGTTCTGTTTCTGATGTATTCGAGTGTAAACGAGGAGTAGTCACTCTACACTGCTCCTGTTCTGAAGGTTCTTCATCATTATTACTCAGATTTACAGGCCCGAAGACCAGATGGAAGCTGATCGAAGAAGGCTATCTGCGGAAGCGCTGGAACGGCAACGCCACGAGGAGTTGCTCCGAAGAGAACAGGAGCAGATTGTGGAGCGAGCACGAGCTCAAGCTGAAGCTCGTGCAGCTGAGGCACGAGCTCGAACGCTCAAACAGAATGTGACTCGACCAAGGGCTTGGATTAAGGTACAGTGTTTTACAATTTCGATTGAATAACACAATCTTGGCTCGAATGTACCTTGGGTTTGGGTTTGTACCGGTACCCGCATGCCATGTCATTCGTTTGAAGTCGTGATTTGAATTGTGAATATTCTCAAAAAATGCACATGTTTACCTTTAACAGAAAGAATTTCAATCAATTCGTTGTTGTTATGAACATTTTGGTCTTGACTGCACTCTTATGGATGTGCATCAGGATGCACCATTCACTATTGTCGCCCTGAATTAAGCGATGAAACATATCCAGAATATGGGTATGGACCAGGACACTCGAATCAAGTCAGCTCGTCGGAGCCCGCCACGCCCCTCCACGTGCGTGGCTAGTTCACAACAGAGGCGGCATGGCGCTTGTTGCATGCCGTGACGCCACTTGTAGAGCGCGGTGATCCAGTGCGAGTGTCCTGACCTATACTCGCACAATGTTCATGTCGCCGTGCGCAGTGTGTTTTTTCAACGCTGTGTCGCGAATGGTGCCTTTTGAAACACATCCAGCTTCCGCTAAACTGTCTGTGTTAGAAATGTCCTGCATGAGTCATCCACCTGCATGTTTATCCCCACACTCAGGATCCGTTTGGTGATGTTAAACCGTCAGACGATCGACCGCGACCTCCGATACTTCCATTTCGTCGATATCGTCCATTCGACCTGAATAGCATCATAGGCGTGTCTACCACACAGGTTTGCTAACTCTTCACCTCCATGGATTTATCAAACTCACCATTCACGGGTCTTATTGGTTTACTTTTCAATTTCCTTAAAAGTATTGATACTAGGAATCCACAATGCTTGATGAGAATCATGGTCTTTACCTTAAAAGCACTGTTACGATAATAGAGATGTAGAGGAAGGCGAGCATGCTACTTGCGAAGGAACATCGAGTGTTGAAGTGTATGGTGTATAGTGTCCCGCAGTGCGTGCGTAGCAACCCAGGAGTGAGACCATCACGTGTCATAAATAACCGTCGCACATCACAGATCCGCCTTACTCTGATCGATACCCATTCGTGATATGCGCCACAAAGCACGTCCGAAAAGAAAGCGCTGCGGAGACCGTGGTTCCCATTTTTTGGTTTCAGACGATTTTATTTTGTTCCCTCTCCACTGTCCACTATTTAGTACCGCTACCTTCATTTCAAACAGCCGATGAAAGTATATCCGATTTTTTCAACTAGGATCGAAGGAATAGAGACGGGTGGGTGTAGTATTGCATCTGAGGAATGGTGGTCCTCCCACCCGTTTATGCCATGGCTAAATACGACTATAGCCCTAAGAGCAAGAAATAAATAGTTTGTGAAAAAGTGTGACTTCATGCTCACAGCTGCGTTGACGATGAGGCATCATTCACTGTCATGTCAAAAAAGACAGTGAACTGAATATAAAATTCGAAAAATATTGGAAATGGTCGGGCCGCATAGAACCATGAACCATATGAGGCCTTTCCCACAAAATGTGTAGGCGGATCGGCAACTATCTTGTATTCAATCCATTCATTTCAGGTAGTCTCCACAGATGGATCAGGAGACGAGCATAAGGAGACCACCACGACGACTTCGAGACCCACTACAACGACGACGGCACCATCCACGACTACAACACCGTCTACAACCACCACGTCGTCCACCACGACAGCAACGACGACCACACCGACGACGACCACCACCACCACTACGCCGACCACCACCACTACGACAGCGCCGACAACAAGAACAACTACCACCACTCGAAGGAAAAAGACGATGACGACGACTACACCCGTGCTGCCCGCAGCTACGGATCCCCCGAAGCTGCAGAGCACATCTACCAGAAGGACCAATCCATTCCACACTGTTAAAGCCACAATGTACTCTCAGCTGCCCACGACATCAACGGTGCCGTCCGAGATGTCTCGTGCTCATAAGCCCAGGAAACAGATGACAACGGCCGAGGAGTCATCTGCCTCTGTTCACTTAACATATTTTACTGCATTGATTGCTGTATTACTTGCGCTTTCTCTGAGGTAGATCGCTTCAGACTCTCTCCGGCTATTCGATGGTGCAACTTTCGACGATGCCTCTTCCTCTTTAACTGCTATTGCTCACCGCTACGGGTTCTAATTCTAATTGCAATAGTCATTCAAAGCATACTTTAAAAAGCATATCACTGTCATTCATTCGGTTCAGATTCTAATAAAGTGCAATAATACATGCATCGTTGCCGATATTGTTGACGCTTAAAATTCACTTTTTTTTTCTTGGAAATGTGCTTCACGCACATCAAACGGTGTTCTCTTCTTGACCCATGGACGCACGGTCCTGCTGTGCTAATTTCATGGTACGACGGCGATAACAAGCGAAGTGACTGATACTATACTAAAAGTGGGGTAGGTATCTTTTTTCAAACAACACCTATCAGCTGAGTGAAATCAAGTGGAATAAAGTTATGAAAAACTCGTCTAGGAGTTTCGAAAGACGCCGCAAAAACGCCTGAAGGCCTAGAAAGTTTCGCTCGAAAAGAATGGACAACTCGTTATAGTGAACATAGAAAAACTGTTGAGGAATTTGAGGAAAACCAGAAAATGCCCTAGAAGCATTTGAGCCGGCCGGAAAACCCGAGCAATATTATTGCTATTTGCAACTTCTGAGGGCTTGTCCGAATGCAGCCCTGCCCCCTTTGAGTTTTTTGAGAAGTTCGAAAGTCACCCAAATCGCATACGATAAATATGAACATAAATGGAACTCCGTGAGCTTTGTACGAAGATCGGAACCCCCCCCCCCCCGAAAACTGAATCATCCCTTCGTCCCAAGGACCACGTCTCGATCCAAAATTCTTTAAAGAAAGGGAGGTCCCACTACGGACAACTCGTCCACCGAACCGAAAACTTGGAAGTCGAGATTTTTCGCTAAGTTGGGCTGGGCCCAAGCCCAATATGGGATGGAAAAGTATTTGACAAAAGCCCAATTTGATCCAGTTTAATCCCAGTTCCTCTTCCTTATAGGTGTACAAGGGTTTGGATGTAGTTTCCTTGCAATGATACGGAACATTAAATCACATACATATGGTAATATGCATACTCTTGGATGTGCAAGATGATGGTCAGTCTTATTTCATACAAACTTTTTTTCAGTTATGCTTTAGCCGTATAGACCTCTTTTCCTCTCGAGCTTGGAAGGAAATATCCACTGCTAATAAAACCACGTTCGCACCGGGTGTGGTTTGTGGTGCTATTGCAAAGAGGGGGGGGGGGAACCCTACTATTTTTTTTTGTGTAAGCCCAGAACGTGAATGATTCACTTCCTTTCTAACGTGAAGCTCGGCAAAAATGTGCGCTTGATTATGCAAATGAACTCGCTTAGGTGAGTAACTTACGCAACGTTTTGCAAGATGCCCCACCCCTGGCGTTCCACTTTGTTGAGGATTCATCACGTGCTGGGGTTCGTTCCGGATCGGTCAGTGGCCGTATTTCTGCGCAGGCGACCTGCAGGCGGTGGAGGCAAAATGAACCCACAACAGCAATACTGATTGCCGAGGTTAAGATGGGAAAAGAGAGGAGAGGGATCGATGGGATTGAAAAAAATCGAAGACGGGCTCGCGACGCTCCCAGTTGTGACAAGGAGCTGGCGCGAGATCGGATATCAATGATTGGCTCTCTGCCAATCATTGATATCCGATTCCGATACCGTACGGGGGCAGCGCACATGGGCAAAGTCCATACTACACGTTCTTTGATCGGATAACACCTTCCAGAACGAAAACGGAAACGAAATGGTCGCCTTGGAGGGTTTCGGGCATCGACTCAAAAGCCTGCTGTGACGGTAACGACGGTTTCTTCTACAGCTTCATGTCCATCGATAGTAGCTTTCAAGGGTTATCCTCGACGAATTCAATCGTTATGGTGTTGTAGACATGTTGGGAGGAAGGGATAGCATTTCAGGCCAACACATTCACACACCAATTCCTGCACATTTGAGATAGGCTAATAATTGGGGTAAGGAGGGGCTGTAAATAAATGATTGTAAGTCCCGGGAGGGAGGAGGTTGATCTCACCTAACAAGGGAGGTCTTTCAGGTCATGACGCGCTTTTGGGAAACGGTTTTTCCATTATATGGGGGTACGTACCTACATGGAACATATAACTAACTTCCATTTTTGCTGAGCGACCCTACGAATGCCAAAAAAGGAGTAAAAAAATTTTTTTCTAAAAGGCGATATTAACCCACTTATTTTAACGCATACTCCTTGTAACCTTGACCATGTGCAGATCCAAAAATGTTCTTCCATTTCACATCCAAATAAAGTCAAATACGGGAAAAAATAAAATCTTACCTCCACCATGTACTAAAAGTGTGCAGCAGTTTCACAACTGTTCCCCGATGTGTGCATGGTGCAGCGATCGGATGGACCACTGGGTACGACGATGGACTCTCAAACGGTCGAAAGGCATGGGTTGGTGGTTCGGGTCCCGGCCATGCCGAAGTTTTGCATCTGTTTTTGCCTTCACTTTTTCATCCTCAGTTATGTCTGTTTATGCCAAATGACTATGATTTTTGTTGACAGCATGTCAAATGACTCTGTTTACGAATTTGCAGTGAATCTGGTGATCTTACTTTTTTTGAAACATAAGGGCCCGTAGCACTAGAAATTCGCGACTTCGCTCAAAATGAGTGCCATATTCGTGCTCAGGGGGTCAAACTACCCTTGGGGACACATTTCTAGCCAATTCCAAATTTTTACCCTAACTCCGAGAAAGACGTTTGGTCATGGATGCATGGTGCCCTTTCTATTTGTAGAAGTGAGTAACTAACAAAATCGCTGAAAATCAGTGGAATATGCACAGCATGGATGCCTATCGTTTTAACTTGACCAACCAAGCATCAAGCAAGAAATAGTCAGGATTTCTGGACAAGTGATACCGTCGTCTCCTTCGTTGAACATGCAGTCGAAGGTATACAAATGCCCAACTCAAATTTTCGAGTTTTGGTCAAAACTTCGATTGGGCTGGAAACTTACTCCTTGAGGTGGTTAGACCTCCTGAACACGAATATCAAATCCGTTTCACGCAAAAACGCCTCGTTCGTGCGCTATGAGCGCTAAAATGTCAAAAAACTGGACCGTCAAACTTGAAAAAAAACTGCCTGGCAAAACTGGCAGTAGAGGGCAGTCCGGGTTACAAATGTGATTGCTGCTCTCAATCTTCATATTCAAATGTTTACGAGCCCAAAAACTGAAAATCTAAATTTTGCAAAAATTTGTCCTCAGTGGGGATCGAACCATCAACCCCTTTTTTGGCAGCAGCAAAAATGGATATCAGTTATATGATTCTTATACGCACCCCCATACATGCAAAAAACTGCTTTAAAAAAGCGCGTCATGAGTTGGAAGACCTTCCTCGTAAGCACACAGCTTTAGGAGCAGGCACGCAATGTACTGTGGTTGAACGATACTCATGACATCTCGTTTCATCCTCAGACCATCGGTTACAAAACCTGATCCCAATTTTGGTTGCTAATACCACTTCACATACATAGGTTATGAGTTATGGTTTACATCAAGTGAGCATCGGGAAATTCCCACAAAATTGCAAACTTCCCCGCCAGAATTACAGAAACGGTGTGAATACCATAAATCTAATCCTGATCCTAATTTTTGTTCTGGTACATAATTGTAGCGTGGAAAGGGGCCAAATGATCATAGCGGTTGTCGATGATACACCTATAGTGCAGTGTTATCGTTGTAACCTCGCATGGTACATACCAGGATTCAGCTCTTGCATGGTGTGATGACATTCTTGTTTTTTGTGTGGATGAAACTACTATAAACGGATCTATATATGCCTCTCAAAAGTGTTCAGGTGCGTTCTACATGCTGGTTTATTGTGACGCCTGTGATGTGAAGAGGGGCCAAAATGATCATAGGTGATCCTTGCACGCACCAGGTGAACTGCGACGGCTGTAGTATTGTGGTATCGTTGTATTCTCTCTCTGAATAGACCCAGGTATAACTCCATGTTGGTATACGTTTTGCACATATGGAATCGACCTGCAATCTCAATATGCTTCCGAGAAGTGGATGAAGGCACTGAAGGCACACGTACCACGTATCGGCCTGTAGGGCGAAGTGACGTAGCAGTCACTTAAGATATTTGGATGCGGCTGTAGTTTGCTTCTAACAAGGGACGGTATTTTACTTCCCATGAAACTTTGAAATGAGACCCGGGGAAATCGATAGAGCTTCGAACGCTGATCATAACTGTGAAAACCATAATTGCCAAATGGCATCCTGAAGCGAGTTACGAGGGGTCAAAGTTTGCCTGTGACACCTCATTAGCGAGGCACTTTGCCATCAGACGATTTGTCGAAATGGCTATTTGCAATGAGGCACATACCACTGTACGCGCTTTTAAATGCTGATCTCAAATCTGTATTCAGAATCTGTCAAACAATTACCCGAATGAAGTTATGAAGATTATTCTGAAACAAAGAGTAATACCATTTCATGGTATGTTTGGGAGCCCATAGCGCGCGAGCCATACGTTTTCACGCAAAACCAGTGAGGTTTTCGTGTTCAGGGGATCAAATTACCCTGCGGGACAAGTTTTCAGCCAATTCGAGAACTTGACCAAATCTCGGAAAAATTGATGAGCTATTGGCTGACAACCCATTCAACAGAGGAGTAGTCGTTCTTATTTGACGCTTGTTACGTGCGTTTAGTGTGATGGGCAAGTGTGATAGGTCTGTGTAGGTTATCATGTTCAGGTTGCAGGAATTTTTGTCGAAGAACTTTCAAAGACTATCACTTTACCCCTTGGCCACCCCCAATTTTCCGAAGTTGACCCCCCATTATTTGACCCCTCCTAACTCGCTTCAGGATGCCATTTGGCAATTTTGGTTTTCACAGTTATAATCAGCGTTCGAAGCTCTATCGATCCCCCCGGGTCTCATTTCAAAGTTCCATGGGAAGTAAAATACCTTCCCTTGTAAGGGGCAGTGGTTGTGTGCGGAGTTGCCATCGGTGTGACCAGGGATCGCATCCTCACCTACGTCAGTTTTGCCAAATACAAGTGTGTAGTTCATTGGCATCATGGGTTGCCAATGCACGGCGTGTACTTGCCGCCAACGTTTGGGGAGATCTCTCCTTCAACACCCAAGCATCTACAATTCCGAGAAGTTTCTCTTACACACAAGAATGTTACCTTCACGTTGGCAACTTCCACATTAAACGCTTTGCCATACCTGCCTTCTGCACGTTACGCCGTCTTAAACAAGGGCGAGAAAAGTCCACGCTCGGGGGTCGTGGGGCAGTAGGGGCACAAAAACCCGGTCCATGCTTAGGTTCTTCTCAGTTACTTACATTCTCAGAAAAAAATCGAAGCGCGATCCCGCGAGGAATGTAAGGAACCGAGAAGAACCTAAGCATGGACCGAGGTCTTGGGCCCCCACCCTGCCACCTTGAGTTGAGTGGATGCATGAGGCCTGTTGATGCCCCCACTCTACTACCACATGAGGCGCCTTTACCCCTCCATGTTGGCAACTTACCACAATTAGTTCAAAATGAATGAAGGAATCCAGGCACACATTTTGAATTAATTACTGCCAACATGGAGGGGTAAAGGTACCTCATGTGGTAGCAGAGTGGGAGCCATCAACAGGCCTCATGCAGCTCATTCAAGGTGACAGGGTGGTGGCCGAAGAACCCGGTCCATGCTAAGCGAAGAACAGGGTAAAGTCCTCTGGACTGCGGTTACTTCTTGCGAAATTCCTGTAGTATAATATAGGCCAACTTTTAGACTGGACACTCAAAATCCTTATGGGGAGATTTTCAGCCGCTCATCTACTCTTCCGAGGTAAGTTCTCTCCAGATAGTAGCATCAACAGCTTTTCTTACATTTTATCACGAGCTGTTTGTGATCACTTTCGTTTTCAGGACACACTAGTCGTACACCTACAGCGAAGTCTCAGAATGTTTTTTCTGGTTTACCTTCCCCGCCATGTATATCGTCAAAATCACCCACAGCATCAGGTACATGATTAATTGAGGTTTTCAAGCGTTTCTGCTTTCAAAGCAAATTTCAGATCTAGCTAATGATAGTCAATCCTTTTTTCATTTTAAGAATATGTGACGCCAAACCCGATCATCCCTCGTGTGAATGCTCCATCGGCTCTGGAACGGAATTATTTTTAGTACAGGGAGTAATTATGGATAACTCATGTTTTGCTCGTACTCTTGTATCTATTTAAGTTTTAATAATTTTGCCTTTGCTTTCTGTGAGTTGTTTTGTCGCTGTAAATTTTCCTTTTTCCCTGTTTGTTTGTCGTTTGTGTTTGTGGATCATATATGTCTTCATTGATAATTTGTTGTGAAAATTCGAAATTGTTATTGTCTTACATGATACTTTGTAGCGAACACTTCGTATGATGTAGGATCACAACAATGCGAATGACGCGAGGAGCTTTTGACGCGCCTCACTTGCCTTACGTCGGAACTGCTCAAAACGGCTCATCGACTAACGGCGGTCCGAGCGATGGACCAGACATTCCGTTCAGATGAGCACCGCGTACCACGAACCATAGCCGCGATATGTAAAAAACTAGGGACGAAGACTCAAAAAATCATTTTCTCCGTTGATTGTCTTAAATCGAAACCTTTGTCATTTTTATAACTAACTTAAGCTATTTCCAGGAAGCAATACGCGCCCTAAAGCAAGCTGCATACGGTGACAATACAGTAAGACAGGGAACACACTCAATAGAAAGTGTTTATCATACAATCGGTATTTGTGTTTAATGGACCCCAGTTACTACCAGGATTTCAAACTACCCATGAGATCAGTGACTTGAATATGTGGCAAATTAACAAAACGGATTGATTAGGGCCAAACTCTCCCGTCAGACAGCGTGAAGCAAATCTGCAACGTAGCCCAAGAAACAAGAATAAGAGTCGAAGAAAACAGAAGAAGCACATGCAAATTTCCGCCGGAAGAAAACTCATGGTACGAAAAATTACTTGGGCCTCTTCATAGGTGGGCCCTTCTTCTTTGGTGCTTTCTTCTCCTCCTGAGCCTTCCTTTTTGCTGCCGTAGGCTCAGATTTGACCGTCTTAGCAACCGAGAAGAACAGATCAATTCGACCCTAGAAGATATTTTACACCTCATTATATAGTATCTGCTCATATCACCTTTCAAAGCAGCAAGAGAGATAACTTATGTGTTCAAGAAGGGGAAAAGTAGCGAAAAACATTGCCGAATGTGAGAGTATATGTGCTCGGTAGCGCTATAAAGAAGAAAAACAGAAAGAAACGGCTAAAACCATGAGAACTGGGCCCTTTGCCGGTGATTCTCACTACGGGTGTGGACTCTAGTTGTAAGGTTGAGCCAGCGCAAATCCAACCCCGGCCATTTCCCACCCTCCATATCATATCAGACGCAAACTTCCCCTCCTGGCGCCTTCAAGGAGATGGAAAATCAGCCGCAACATACCTGTGAGGCTGATCCACGTCCTTTCTTTATCCTGTCGATTGCAGACCGCACACGATCTTCTCTGAAACATTAATGGAAAAAACTTCTCACGAAACACAACAGAGCTCCATCAATTCCACTTACGCGAAATTTTTCTCCTCACACATGAACTGAATGATGCCATCAACATCTGGCTCCTTCCATACCAACTAAAAAATGGATTTGCCAATATAATTCATTAGATAGAGCATAGGATAGCTGAAAATGCAGCCAGAAATCACATGATGACTCACATTAATGCTTTCACAATCTGCTACCTCAGGATTGGTAAACAACTCTCTTGCTCGTTTATACGGCCAGTTTTCCGGGGGAACGTACTTCTGAAAACCGTTATAGTAACTCCGTCCAAGAAAAAGAATGATCAATGCAAGCAGCTTTACGGTTTTAATCAAGGCTAGATTCTCGAGGAATGGTGCATACTTTTGTGTCAATATTTTCCAGTATTGATTCAATATCTCCATAAGTTTTAATGAGCTCGAACGCCTTCTTCGGGCCGATTCCACGTATCGACTCGCAATAATCACACCCCAAAAGGATGCAAAGATCGATAAATTGATCCATTGGCATATCGAAATCCTCCAAAATACGAGCAAGAGAAAATTCCTAAAAGCGGCATTGAATATATGGCAACTTAAGGCAAGTAAGAAGTTGATAGGAAATCAGGAAATGTTGAGGTCACCATAATGAACAGCGAACCTTGATCGGCATCTTCTTTGCCTCAGAGAATGTCATGTGCCTGAGCAAAATATTAGAACCAAACGTTAACGAATCCATATCCTCGGTTGCCGTTGCGAAAACCTAGAAAAGAACAGATCAGCGATAAGAGTAAAAAGGAATAGCACCCGGAGGAATACAGAAGTCAAGCAGAAAGTAGAAAGAAAGATTCACGAAGAAACAAAGATAACAGTGGTCAAAAACCACAAAAGCTCCTACCTTATTAGCCTTCACAAGAGCTGCACACTGAGCTTCAGCTTCACAAGGTGCTTCCACAACAGGAACACCCATCAGACGAAGCAGTCGCTTAACGTCTTCGTTTTGTTCTTTAGTGACCTGTAAAAGACTAAGTCGTTTGCTGAGTACATTACACAAACGAAATCATCAGGGACGCTCTTTACCTTCACAAGTCGACGTTCAAACTTGTCAACAGCAACAGTGTCGCCTTTTTCTTTGGCTTCAGTAAGCGACTTTTCAGCTTCCGCACTGAAATTACTGACTAAGGGCACAGAAAACTTCTAAAGCTGAAGCTCGCTCACCGTCTTTCAGTTCGTTTTTCCAATTCCGCACTTTTCATATCTGGTGGTTTGCCGTCAAAGACATAACAAGGCTTCACCCCGTTATCAATCATCCGAATAGTGCGGTAAAACATGCCCATCAAATGACTGCAAATAATCAAACGTTGACTGTTTCGTATTAATTATCATGAGAGCTCGAAAATCCGTCCTCACTTGCCTCGTGACTTCCCCACTTTCCGACTGCAACTGAGACCCGTCTTGCCGAACTGCGATAAGGAATTGGTATAGACACATGGAGGCATCAACAGCAACCTAAATTCATAATTTTGAACCGCTACATTGAGAAAAACTAAAAAAACATGCCGTTAAAGAGACGATACTTACCTTCCGTCCGAAATAGTTCTTCATTTCATGAAGCTTGATAGCATTTGGAGCATTGTCTGCTATGACTTTCGACAGGTCCTTAATTCCCATTGTAAGAGGACCTGCAGACTTCTTATTCGACCTGCAAAATTTTTCTCGAGACATCTGTTGAGAAAAATATGAAACAAAATTGCTATATCAAACAGAGGAATCAAAGCAGAATTTGGCAAAAATTATCATTCTTTCACGGATATTCTGTCATCCAATAGTACAATTGAAGACCCCAGTCAAAAATCGCAAAAGCCTTCGCAACTCCTGTATTGGAGGAAAGGAAAGCCCAAATTCCCCGAAAATTCGAACGAAAATGGTAGAAATCTACTGCAATATGAATGCCGTCCCAATATCCACACATTCCGAACAATCATGCCGACCACACCTCCAAAAACAAACTAATGGTTTCCTCAACTGCAAGATGAATTTCGCAAATGTATAGAACCAAGGAATTTGAGCAATGGAAGAGAAAACTGGAGCAGTGCGTGCGTGCACAACCCATGCGACAACATGGGCAGAAATCCCAGCTCAAATCGTCGTTTTCGCGGGCTCGTCGTAATTGCGTAGAATGCATCTTATTAGTACAGTACCACAGGCAATTGCTATCACACAAGATGCGAGGTCTTCATCGCCTAAACTTCACGAGTTATGTATTTTATGTTGTTTGAGGGTACCATGATGATAAGGGGTGAGAGATGCAGGTATGATGCATATTCACACATTAGTAGCCCAGAGCAGGGTGCTACTGGAGTTGGGGGGGGGGGGGGGGGCAGCGCACTGTGCTCTGCGTCTCTAACGCAGGGATAGAGCGCAGAGAAGCCATAGCGCTAGCCGAATCGGCTTCGAATTCTGCATAGAAACGATTCTAATGAAGCAAATTCGTGCTTTTTTCCATCCTATGTTAGCCTAAGCCTTGGGGAAGGAGATTCCCTTTCCCTAGGCTTAGGCGAATATGCGTAAGTGGTTGTTTAGTCTAGTTGAAGTGAATTTCTCGTTATATTCTGATGGAGGAATAGTTTGATTGTTTTTTCAGTTAGTTAGCTGTATCTAGGCATAAAATAACCTTGAGAGTGCCTATAAACAGAAATTGGGGGCAACTTATGCTTTTGTCGAGTGGCCCCCCCCCCCCCCAACTCCAGTAGCGCCCAGAGCAGGACTATCTAGCATCTAGCTTAGTTGGTGAAGGCTAGTGCGACGAGATCACGAATTCCTTCTCTAAGAGGCACTTCTCTAAAATTTGAATTGACCTACGAACACGGGGGATTAATCTAGCGCTTATCCTTTGATCTGTGACATCGCAAAAGCACCAACAAGATCGTACACACATCTGAGCGGATCACGTTCTGGTATTGAGCGTACGATTAAATAAACAAGATGGAGATGAAAATGAGGGAAATGTGGGTTGACTCTGCGCCTGTAATGCAGAACCATCCCCACAAGGGGTCGTGTGCTCAACCCGGTTCCGCATCCCTTCCCCGGTCGAGCCACGATCCCATGGGTGGAATAATTGTGGTATGGCGACGCTGGTATCACCTGCATTCTACTGGAACCTAGGCCAACACCGAGTGGTGCCCGGTTCAACCAAGTATCCCATTCCTTGGGGAGCTGTTGGTTTGTAGTCGGCTTGTCTGGGAGGACAAGTACAGTTGTCCAAGCTCTCACAACTCATTGCCAGATATTATGATTTTGTATTAGTTAAATACGTGGCGCACTACATGGTCTTCTGAAAGCACTCATTTATCCGCACTTATTTGTTCATTGTATTAGTAAGTACTGAGGCACGTATTCCACATAGATATGGTTTATTTCACGCTTCGTATCTTAACGAATAAAGGAAACGTTCCCATCATGCGAAATGATTTGAGACATTGTGGCAGATACTAATAACAATGCTGAAACATTTCAGTGTTAGCAATAGATCTCCGATCAACTGTTTATGTGTTAAATCGAATAAATAAGCAACATAACAGATAAGAAACACATCAGGTCAAAGCCAACAACAACATATCAGCAAATATTTAATACTCTTCACCATCCATATTATCATCCGATCCGAGATCTCCATATCCTTCACCGTTGTCAAAGTAATTTGCGCAGTAATCATTGTCCTCCTCGCCAAAATCGTCATCAGAAGCCACTGCACTACCAGGATTCTCCCGAGATCCCTCAGAACCCTCTTCCTCATCCTGAATATTTTCATAAAATATTGTCATGGAATGTTACAAGGCAAACGATGATCTAGGAATAGTTAAACGAGGAAAGAACGCTCACCTCCACTTCTTCGGTGTTCTCTTCCACCTGCTCAGCTTGTTCCAATCGCAGCAGTTTCTGCTGAACTTCTGTAGTATCATCAATCACTTTGCGCTTTTTCGCAGCAGAAACCTGCACGCGGTCATGGCGCCAGCAGAGCTCATCGGGTAGCCGTAGGAAGTCTGAATGTGGAACTAGACTATTCACGAGAATGACAGCAGAGTATAAAAATCAGCCATTATTCAATAGCTGAACATTGATACCCTTGCGTAAGAGAATCAGTTTAGGGAGAACTAGCCCTACCAACGTTATTATAAATAGAACCTGTTTTAGAATGCTACTTTCGTCCATTTCCTTTTTTCACTTCGGCGGTCAACGATGGTCAATTGCACTCGAGTATATCAAAAACTGTCAAACCAATTTTTGGAAAAACAGCTAACCTGGCTCCAGCTTTTCTCGTTGGATCTCATTGTATTTATCAGTGTACCGTCTAATGTCTCGTACTTGAACGTTATCCAAATAGAATGGAGATTCTTGGAATCTGGTGAAAAAACAGTGGATAATCCAAGAGGTGCACAAATTAGCTTGGAGGAATTACCTGTTAATTAACTCCAGCTTCAATTCTGAAATGTATTGTAATTCATTGGTGAGGTCCAGTGGAATAAGCGCTCGTTGTACAGTCTTAAAATGGTAGTCAATTTGCACGGTAGGTGCAGGTCCTATGTGAAATTGGCAATCTTCGCATCAAAGGCAAGCACAGAACCTCAGATGATGGAATATAGCGCATCTGGTCACACACCGCACCAAAAGGAAAAAACACATGCGACTTGAGGATTTATGCTATGCACATGTGGAATAGTGACTTGACGGTATGGAATTCACTATTGGAATGCTGTATTTTCAAAGGTTCTTACATCCACCACCAGCCTCCATTCATAATTTTGTTGATAGCTAATGCGTCGATTTCAAATATGTCAATAGCCTCGAATATGTGATAAGTAAATGACACAGGGTATGGCATTAAAATCGGTCTAAGAAATGTGACACCCATTCTTCCTTACCTTCTACCGTGTTATGGACCATTACAACCGTGATGGGGCCGAATGGTGTACACCACAATATAACCTGCGATTCCCCACCCCACCCCCCCCCCCCTTCGCGCGTAGCCATTTCAAGCGCATACCCCTTCAAGAATCCTTCCACTGTGCCCTGACACAAAGAAATATCAAATATAATGGAATGTGTTCCTCAATAAAATGGAATATGTTCTTCCACACTTCTAAGTTCATGCTTCTACGAAATCGAGTGTAGAAACTACGATGGAAGAAATCCCTTTTAATGTCTGGAAATCGAATTACGCTGGTAACCCACGGGATAATCGGGAGGATCCTCTATCGTCCGTTGATTGGTGTATGTCGCCATGTCTTGTCTGGCTATTCCCAGAGCCTGAGCGACTGCACGAACCGTCGTACCTGGTCCACCACCCCGTCCACGGCCACGCCCTCCCATCTTAAATCCAGCGATGATGGAAACTGTTCTACTTATTATTCTTCTGACATAGAAATATATCAAGTCCAAGTAGATTGTGAGATACATATGACATAGCAGTTAGTAGAAAAATCATCTGTACATTTATTCAAACAATATTTCATTTGACATTTACAAAATTGAACCACATAACAAAAACCTAAACAACAACTAGCAAAGAATGACTGAACAATTCATGGTCACCGAAGATTCTCCCACGAATGTAAACTCCTATCATGTACAAATATAATTAAATTGTGAGATACGAGGTTAATTAATCAGAAGCCCCTACAGGTGCTTTTTCTTTGTTCCAATCTTTCAAACCCTTCGGTAATTCTGTATCCTCATCCATACCTTGAAAGAAGGGTATCATAAGTAAGTTCAAAAGTTCACATATACAATAACTGAAGAGCTCATACGCACCTCCTGTACCGGAAACCATCTCCTCATAAGTTTGTTTCTCAGCAAACGGTCGTTTACCTAACAATTCCACCATGTCTTCGCGTGATAAGATCTCTTTCTCCAAAAGCCGTTGGGCTACCTTCAATAAGCAATGGAAGAGAAATATGGCGCACATTACTGCTATTTGAAGCATAGGGAGTCTGAGACGTTTCGTCCTAATCATTCTTTTAGAATGCGCCAAGCACTCTAGTTCATCGGTACAGAATCGCAGGGGCAGTTGAATATGTCATGACTTCTACAAGAACTTGTGAGACCCTGCCGAAGTGAAAGTCGGTATTTCTAACTCTCAAATGACACTGAGAGGGTAGACACTGGTATCAGTTCACCGACCCTGAAAACGAGCGAGACTGGCTCGACTGAGACCAGCATGGTCCGAAATCCGGTTTCCAGGTCATGCAAAAAGGGCGGAGCCACTGCCATCAAATCAATATGAGAACCAACGGAGTGTACCGGACAATACAAATGATGATTACTAGTTTTATGACGAAGTGAAGGTGGCGTACCTTTTCTATATCTTCCCTCTTCGAAAGAAGAAGTTCTCGCGTCCTTGTCAAAGCGGTGTTGACCATGTCACGAACTTCTTGATCGATCATTTGTGCAGTCGCTTCCGAATAAGGCTTGTCGAAAGCCATTTCACCTGGACCTGGTGTTTCAAACGAGAGTGGACCGACTTTCGGAGACATTCCATATTTTACAACCTAAAATACACTGTTTTAATTCGTGTCTAATTTTCACTTTTGAAACCAATTTCCGCGCCTAAGCCTTATCAGATGAAAGCGGAAGTGACCGCAAGACCGATCGCAGTGGCAATACTTCGAAGGAAAATCATCGGACGAGTCAGTCTTGCTTCGCAAAGAAGGGATGGGTATGCAGTTATAACGTGAAACTTGTAAAACGTCTACGACATTTTCAGTGAAGAGACTGTACAACAGCCATTACTCTGAGCACATCACAGCATCCTGTTAGATGGAGATGAATCATTCCGATGACATTTAATCGCGCACAATAAAAGCACCAGTGACAAATAAAAGGGTCGCATTCGGTCGGCTCCATGAGTAGCAGATCCGTTATTGGGAACGTATATAAAGTCCTAGGAAGCTTACACACGAGGAATCACCACACACTGCACCGTCCGAGTTCAATTAAACTCCTGCTAACATGCCTCGTCTGAAACTTCGCATAACCATACTTATCTTCTGTCTGCTACTGTGTAGCATAGCGACAGCAGCAAATGCAACAGGTAAGTGATTCCCAATTTACAAATCTGGTGCTCTTGGAAATTAATTTCGAATTTAATTCTAGGTACAACTCAGAAAGCATCTGATACATTTAGTTCGCTTAACGAAATAGCCTCTCTCAGGAAGGTAGAATGACATCACAATATGTAAATGGAGTAACTGCTCATAACAGTTTTCAGGACAATACCAATCTGAAAGACCAAGTGGATACTCTAAGCAGCAGAATCAGGTCCGTAGAAGGCCTTAGGGTACGTGAACTAATTGAAATCGCCACATTCGCATGAAATCCGAAAGCAGATATTTCAGGACACAATTTCTGCCCTTTCGCTAATACCACTGCTTCGGAACGCGAACTCGAAGGCTAGTCGCTCTTCTCTTCTATAAATTTGGGTCATTACCTAAGAAATCATGCCAGAGAAACAATGAGTTATTACGTATGATAAGTTGGAAAGCAATGGAAAATATACAATTATCTGAGCCATACCAAAAAGGAGGACTGTCGCGGGGGGGGGGGGGGAAGGGGGAGGAGGAGGGGATTGCTCATTTAAAACTGAACTATAACCATTGCAGCGAAAAGCTTATGCAACCTACATTGTTCATCAATCATAATAATTACTACTGAGGAGCAACATGGTTGTAACATATTGTACTTGACGTAGAACAGAAACCGGGAAACAGTCTAAAAATATCGTTTACGGCATTTGCTTTGGCTAGACACTCATTTCGAAAGAATTCCAACCACCTTGATGACAAGTTCTACGCTTGTCATTGAGGTGATTGGAATTTTTTCATAATAAACGTATAATAAAGCAAATGCCGTAAACGATATTTTTAAACTGAATCATCTAAACTAATAAAGCAGACGATGGGAGGCATAACGATGAGATAGGAGATGAGTCTGTTTAAGATTGAAAGAATGAGAGTCATCTATCAAAAATATGAATATATAACCCGGGCAGATCATTCAAAAAAGGGTAAAAGTAGAACAAACAAAAAACAGAAGGGCAACATAATTACGAGAACGTATAAAGTGGCAAGAATATGGTAAGAAGCCTGCGAATAAAATATTTAACCAAGTACCATGCGACAGAGTCAATTCCACCAAGGTAGACGGAAGCTGATTCTTTCCTATTGCATGCACGGTACTCCACTCAAGATCGAGTTACAGGGCCCGCTGGACAAAGAACGCGAGTTTTTTGGAACATCTTCATTATCTCCCGAAACAGGAACTGCGGCGACACCCAAACCGGTAATGTTATGAACATGCAGAATTAATGATACAAAAAGGAGTGTAAAAATATATGATACAAATACAAACTCAAAGGGAAACAGAAAAATAAAAATACATTTACAGGTCACGACAACATCCACAACAGTCAACCCGGCAGCAGATTTTTTTAAGGTTCTGATTCAGTCTACCTGCAGTTACATAGAGCCGCAAACTATGCGCAAAATTTTTTAGTTGTAATCAATAATGAGATTCGCGTAACCAATACTGTTTAGGTCATGAGGTGGCTATCAGCGTTTGCAGACATGACTCACGCTACGCCATCGGTACCGTTTTCTTTCTATGCCCAATCGATAATGAAGGATTTCAGAAGAGATATCTCCAGCTAGCTGAGCAATGATTTTCAGAGCTTCCCAAACATGAGGTGGCTGGGTGCCCTAGGAAGCGCACCCGGGAGCGAACTGCCAACTACACCTTCTCAAACGGTATCGCTGTCCTCCAACTGAATCCAGTCTATATCTCATATTTTTTGTACTTCAGAACAAACGCATTATGCTAAAACAGTTGAATTACAGGGTTTTCCAAACATGAGATGGTTGAGCGCTTTTGGAGGGCCAGGAGGTGTCGAACCATCACGCACCACACAAGTAAG
This sequence comes from Trichostrongylus colubriformis, assembly GCA_963978905.1. NCBI lineage: Eukaryota > Metazoa > Nematoda > Chromadorea > Rhabditida > Trichostrongylidae > Trichostrongylus > Trichostrongylus colubriformis. The sequence continues at coordinate 27,011,723 of OZ022260.1, forward strand.
TTATAAAACTGAGATATTAAAAATGAGACGGTCATGCCCTAAAACCTTTACAGAAACCACAAGAAACCGTTGAGTACCCTGTAATCGTCCTTCCCGAATCAAGTTTCTATCACACGGCTCCAAAGGCATATTCCGCGTATCCACCCAGTGGATACGACCAGGCAAGTGATTCAAACATATGAAATTAAAAAAGTTATGCAGACTGTTGAATAGTTGTGCCTGCTACATATGATCTAAACGGCTAAATATTATTTGTTTAGTATCCCGTGCCACCACCACCACCGCCTCATGCTACCTACGCAAGACCGCCTTAGAATGTCTCGTATTAGAATGGAAGTTCTCACCAACTTCGCTTGATCAGAATTAAACAGCAAAATGATGAATAAATGATAAAAAGAAACCTTGAGAGGGAATCGGTTACAAAAATCATTATATAATGAGCTCAACACCAACCTGAGCGTAAGCCATTTGCGTAACCTTCTGTAGATCATCTTGCGCTCCTGTGGTGATGCGTCCAAAGAAAATTTCTTCAGACACACGTCCTCCCAACGTCATACACATCCTGAAAACCACCTTTAACCAGAATCTTTAACCAGAATCAAAAAAGGAAAAAATACAAAAGAAAAATCAGAAAGTATTCAAACATGAACGAGCATTTGATAATACAGTACGAAAACCGAGGGAATCGTCACAGAAATAAATGCCAATGTTAGGGGAAAATAAATAAAACAATGCAAACCTGTCAAGAAGTTGTTCCTTGGAGTACAAATATTGCTCTTTAGGAAGATACTGAGCGTACCCAAGTCCCTTACCTCGAGGTATAATGGAAACCTGAATTCCTATGTTAACAGAGGTCAAAATGAATTGTTACTTTGAATGCAAGAAACGACAAACAATTCTACTTTAAGTAAAGGATCAGCATGTTCCAGAAACCATCCCGCGATAGCATGGCCTGCCTCGTGATATGCAACTGTTCGCTTTTCCTCCGGTTGCAACACCTTCAATTACTACCTTTCTTCAATAATCGGTGAAGTTTAATGAATCGCAAATTGATACCTGACTCTTTTTCTCCATACCAGCGACAACCCTTTCAATAGCCTGTTCAAAATTCTTCTGACTTATCTCTTCTGAAGCATCTCTAGCAGCAATCAAGGCCGCTTCGTTACAAATATTAGAAATATCAGCACCTGGAAGCAGAGAATTTCGACAGGATATCTGAAAGAAGCATGATAAGTAGTGCGAACAGCAATTACCAGAAAAACCCGGAGTATGAGCAGCAAGTTTCCGTGAAAGCTGCACTTTGTCCAGTGATGTTTTAAGGGGTTGAAGATGAACTCGGAATATGGAGGCCCGGCCCTTAAAAAACACCGTGAAGACATTTTTGGCAAATATGAAGAGAACGAAATAACCTTGATGTCCGGGACAGGAACGTATATTTGCCTATCGAAACGACCAGGACGCAACAAAGCTGAGTCGAGAATATCGACTCGATTTGTGGCAGCAATGACAATCACAGAAGACTCCTCAGTAGAAAAACCTGGACAAAAAACTGATGTATGAAGAGCTAAAGCACAACTCACTATTTATTGAACTAACCATCCATCTCGACCAGGAGCTGATTCAGAGTATTCTCTTGCTCGGAATGCCCTCCCATGCCTCCTTTTCCCCCTCTCTTTCGGCCAACAGCATCGATCTCATCGATGAAGAGGATACATGGACTGTTCTTCCTAGCCATAGCGAACATATCACGAACTCTAGCGGGTCCCACACCAACGAACATCTGAATATCATTTCACCATTTTGCACCGAGGAACTCCAAACGGTTGAAGATAACGGAATTTGTACCTCGAGGAATTCTGAGCCAGATACAGTAATGAAAGGTACGTTAGCCTCTCCTGCAGTAGCTTTTGCAAGCAAGGTTTTTCCAGTACCAGGCGGTCCGGTTAAAATAGCACCCTTAACATGTGGAACAATTTACAAGTATTGGCTATAGCACTTCAAGAGATAGCAAACCTTTGGAATTTTGGCCCCGAGATCTTTGTACTGCTGCGGATTTTTGAGGAAATTTACAAATTCCATAATTTCAATTTTTGCCTCTTCACAACCAGCAACGTCTTTGAATGTGACCTCAAATAAAATAAGAGAGGATATCACATGTAGCACGAGAGGAAAAGCAGAGAAAGAATACTTTGATATCCTCCTTGTTGATAATTCGTGCAGTACTTTGTCCAAAACCACCAAACATTCCTCCAAGTCCGCCACCGCCTCCTGCTCGACCTGCACCTTCAAATAAATAGCAATCATGAGAAGCATATCATCACTTAGTGTAGTCCTGCGTCATAAAAGTAAGACTGAAAGAAGATAGGGTATCAATTAGAAAGAAAATAGAGTATAAATTAAAATGGAAAAGAAATTAGGATGACGGCAATTCACCTCCAGCAGCACCACCTCCTTTCAGCATACGATAAATATAGTAGCCAAACAGTAGTGGAAACGCTACGCTTATCATATTCGGGATTTCTCTTTTACTGGAAAAAGAATCAATTATGGCTCAACGGAGTGGTGAAAGGACACAAAAAACCAGTATACTACTTAGTAACTCACAAGTCGAACTCTGATTTGTAAAGAACAGGAATCTGCCGATCGGCATCGTATCCCAAATGCATTTGTGCCGCAGCTAAACTTCGTTCGAAGCTATCTACACTGCCGATGTTGAAGTAACACGTTTGCTAAAGAAATAATGAAGTTCGTTACATCCATAAAATATTGCTGAACTTAAAAAAAGAATTACCTACCCCTGACTTCGAAGAGGAAACTATGCGGACCCACCTCTTATCAACTACTTCTAATCGGTCAACCTGAAAGAAAGAATAAAGAGGCTCACTAAGTCAAGCTCTATCCCAAACGTGGAGACTTTCTTGCGCTGAGAACTTACGATGCCGGGTTCCAGAAATTCGTGAAAGAACTCTTTCCAAGATATCTCTCTGTATGACTGATAATCTATGATCAAATATAGAACTATAATAACACCAACGCTAACAGCGAATTGCTGCCAACCGCCAGGACTGAAAATATGAATAAATATGAACTATCCATAGCATCACTTCTTGCTACACCCATTTTGAACAATCTCAAGAATTTCAAGTACCATAGGGCTTTAGTTGACCAATTAGATGATCATTAGTTGTTAACTGGGTATATGTCGAGGATTAAACCAGAGCACATTCAGAGATCGAGGAAAATGGCCGCTTCAGTACGATCACCCCCCCCCCGACAGGAACTCAAACATAACCCCCTTTACCTTGTTTCAACATCTAGATAACCTCTACGGTATTGTAACTACTGTCGATTGCATAGCACCATCAGTAAGTATTTCACTACTGTAATTATCTGGATCAGCTGACAACACTTCACGCTTATCATCTAGCCTGAGACCATTGCTGACCTCTGCCAATACGGTCTCTCATGCCGCCCGTCAAACAGGACCCCTTTCAAGGAGTCTTCGACTCCCAGTGGATCCAGGTGGTAAGTTGGAAGTCTCTTAGTGAGCGCAACCATGGTACTACCGCCTGATAGCGCTAAAACAAAAAACTACTCGAAGCGTTCTCCTTCTGAATGATTATACCGCTTCGCAACAAATGAGTTCAGCCCTACTGTGACAAATCTGAGCTGGCTTTTCCAAAATTTTCCGCTGTCCTCGATCTACTCCGAGCAGTACAAGAGAGACACAGAAATCATGCAAGGTAAGAGCCAAAAGATGAGACACTGCGCCCACAGACAATTTCGATCCCACTGTGAAAAGAATACCGAGGCATTTGACTTCATCTTCGAAAATTGAATCACTCTGGCAATATCGTAAAAAATCTTACAAAAAGCAACAAAAAGAATGAAAATGGGAGACAGATGAAAACTTCTTTTTATAAAGGGAAAAGGAAAATAAAAAGCATTCAAGTTTTATAAAAAAAAACGTGAATCCGCTTACAACTGATCAAAGGGCCCACCGGAACCGCCGCTGCCTCCAGAGCTCTTGGCCTTCTTGGCATCTACAAATAGGAGTTAAAATATCAGAAAAAAGCGGGATGAAAGGTCTTGCACTAGAAAATGCATTATAATTGACCCCACCGATCAATCTCACCTGAGGATTTTATTGTCTCTTCCGATTTTTCCTTTCCAGGACTCTTTGTATCATCGGATTCAAAAAACTTTTTGAAGCCCTTGGGTGCAGCCAACCAAGTAATCCCTTCTCTGACTCGCATAACAAAACGCTCTTCGAACCATGAATCTTTTTGCAGCAACCGGGACACTTCTTTTTGTGATAAAGAGCTTCTATTCTGAACAAAAATCACATCTACTCATCAAAACATTAATAAAAATACCATACGTACCTTATCGCTAATGGAACTACATGAAACTAGAGGCGAGGATGTGGAAGAAAGACATCGCCATTTCGTTATGAAAACAACTCCGTTTTGTATGTAACTACGGCTACTCTTTCCATTCATGCAAACGCGTAGCATACCTAAACCTGTACATCTTATTGAATATATCGACCAAATATAGACAAACGCATTAAAAAAATGGAACAAGACAATTGAACAAAACATCTGTACGACACAACTCTAAGAGACATAAGCTGACACTATATCTTCTAAATTTATAACATAACACTGAAAAGCCTCCACAATACGGCACACTAAGACAATGTTTTTAAATAGATACATCATCGAAGAAAAAGATTCGAAAATGATGAAATGTAATCGGAATTTGTACTGCGCTCGATCTCAGTGAACTTAACAACTGTCTCCTTTGAAATGGAAGTGAAGCCAACAAATGGCTTACATCAACTGGTTGAAAAACAGCCCAAATGGTTCTGAAGAATACATGCGAATCCTTTTTTGAATTGTTTGTCATAAGCAATATAAATACCTCGATGAAGGGAAGGAGCTGCGCGGCTGCGTTGAGGCCTTTGCATTGGAGCAGGTTGTCCCACTCAAGTACAATATCGTTTCGCAACACGATACTTTCGGTTCCATCATTATCAGAGGGATTCTTATTAGAACTCTTTTCGAAAGCCTATAACGGCAACCGGCCATTTCTCACTCACGTTCGTGAGTATGATGGGAAACTCAATCCCACGTCCCCATAGCCTGATGACACACATTTATTGCTTCATATGCTACGTTTTCAAAATTCATAGACATAGGACATTGCAGGGAAATGTAGGATATCGAGAAGCCCGCTGTTAAGTAGAGCCAAAACGCTTCAGGCTATCGTTCTTTTACCAAAGGCTAACACGAATTCATAGGGGCGGGCTATCCATGCCTCAAGTATGATTTGGGTAAGTGTGCTTTGAAAATTGTAATGCTCACAGACATGCTGCATTTGTGTAGCCGACCCAGATAGGCACGGAATCGTAGAAAATACACCGGCCGAAGGAGGAGGAGCATCCTCTTCGTAACTCATAAGTGCGTTTGTTGCGAAACGGTCCCTCCGCACAGCTGGAGATAACACGCCCCATGGCGAATTTCGTGTTGGGGCGTATTATCTCCGAAGAAGTTGGCCAACAAAGATGAAGGTCTTTTTGCAATATTCTACAGAAGAGCAAGTCGCCATCACATTCAAATGGAGCTAGAAAGGAGTTGAGATTGAAAATAGTTTTTTCGTTATGTAGAGGGTGACTTACCAGCGTCAATAGCATCACGTATAAATGAAGTAAACCATAGTTTAAGCTGGCAGGGCGTGCTTGCGTTCTCAGGCAGTGAGGCAGAGTGGCAGGGATAGGAACAGAGACGACGCAGGCAATCATACAGGAGGGACGCAGAGACACGCAGCCCGCTGTGCCGGCCACACCGCAAAGTATGAACGCGACCTAACACACAGATAAGAGGTGCCTTTTAATTCATACGCATATACTACTTAGCTTTTTATTGCTACAAGAATATCATTAGTGAACCAGCTGTTCACAGCAAAGTAAGGTGATGTTTCTCGGCGTTGATCAGTCTCTTGTTGGGGTACGCTGCGCATCCTACCGCACTGTGAGAGTTGGAGTGTGTACGTGCCACCTCCCTTCCCGCCCCCATCACCACTTTAAGCGGAATAGAAGCATAAAATACCTGACAACAACCAAGACAACCGCCGAAAACGATAAGTGTAGTTCCGGACTGTGAAAATTTAGTTTAAGTGGCTTTTCACCAGGCCGTCCATGCTTAAGGTCTATTGCAAATGAACCATGCATTCTTCAACCCCTGTGCTCGAAGAAAGAGATCGGCTGAATGTTCATTTTTCTTTAGTTCCCGGTGTTTCTGATGAATTATGCAGTCACATCCCCTCCCAACCAGCAGTTGTGATGGAGGATCACTCTGAGCAACCCGCGATTCAACGGCGCCCTAGGCCGAGGCAATGGGCCTCGCGCAGGTTCTGCACGACTTCGCCAATTGGTCGACTGTCTGCGGTGTGCCTCATATCGCCAATGCCAGAACTAAGGTACTACTCGGCTTTGGAGCTGTTCACATGGCTGACACCTTGATTTCCAGGCATGGCGTATTTTCTGGTCGGTGGTTTTCATCGGCATGGTTAGCATGTTCATTTACCAACTTTATACGATGATCGTCAAATTCATATCATTTCCCACCAATGTCAACACAGAAATCTTTTTCGAAGAGCAGGTCTCTTTAATTGCCTTGAAGGCTATAATTGTATAAAGGCACCTTCCGCGATTACCTTGAATGGGTTTGAGAGCTGAATTATGAAATTAGAGGTGCTGAAGAATACATCGAGAAAGAAAAATCCGAACGAATTTTCCGAAAAAGGCAAAAATAAGGCCTCCTGACATCCGGCCTTGTACGAGGTTACCGCGTGAAAACGAGCCTTCAAATCAGTTTCCGTTGGATGGTATCATGAGGAACCTTGAGATATTACTTGTTTGCCCCAAGTGAACGTTTCATTAACTACTAGGATTCCTTCTTGGCCTGCGTAAACGCCACGTTGGAAAAAGCCTCGTCCAATGCCGGGTGGGGTCGTAGTTGATAGGCGGGGTCACACTTGCTTTTCGCGGGCTTAGCGCTGCGGAGGCCTCATGGCGCCCTTTAAAGGGTACAGCCTAGACCTATCGGCTACGGCAGGGTAAATACCTAGTGTGTTTATCGCGGAAAGTGCCTTTGAGGCACTTTTCTTTGAATCCTTGGTGCATATTGACTAGACTATTAACTAAGAGGCGTAATCAGCTGGTTTATCATTGGCAGGGGCGCGTTGAAGAAGAGGCATTTTGACCACGTCACAAGCCATAAGCTGTGAGAGGCGTGGCTAAAACAATCCAACGCCCTCCTGTCAATGGTGACTCGGATGATCCAGCCCCTTGTGAACGTGAAGCCGTTGAACCTGTCATTGATTCTTGTACTGTAGACAATGACTGAGTTCTTTCTAAAAACCCGGTATAATTAAAGAAAAAGGCTTGTTCTTATTTCAGGATTTTCCTGTAGTTACGGTATGCAATTCAAATCCGTACAAATACTCAGTGATAGCCAATGACAGCAAACTTGCTACCATTGTAAACCTGATGGAGGTGTACAAAGAAGCTGTTACCAAATCTTTGGCTACAGACGATGCCTATGGATTCTTTGTAAGTTGTTTATTTCCTATAGTAGTGAAAATACATGACATTTGAAAATTGCATTCTGAAGATGAGTGGAGGTTCTAAGTTGCTCTTGGGATGCACCATGGATTGGGCTGTCGATCGGAGGAGCTAGTGGTTGCAGTGTGGCGCGTACAATATGGCATGAAGATCTTTCGGTATTTCGGATGGGGGTCTTATCTTAGCACCCCAAAGAAGTGAGCATTGGCCGCGGAAATGGGGAATCACGTCAGATCATTATTTGAAGGTATCGCCAGAAACACAGACCCTGAATCCCGAATTTCAAAATTCCAAAAAACAATGAAAATGGTAGTAGGTAGGCTTGCAGTTTATTTCAGGAGATTATGAACACTGAGAGTGAAGGGAACGTAAGCAGTAATGAGTACCAGATAGACCAACTTGCGTGGGAGGCATTAGCACTGGAAGCTGCTCAGCTGGGCGAGCAGCAGCTTGCTCCTGCCCTCTACACCTTTGAAGATCTCATCACAGACTGCACATTTTCGGGAAAGAAATGCTCAGCGTGAGTCTGTCTTCCCGTGCGATCATTGGAAAGTCAGTGCTCGTCAAACATTCTGTTTCAGGGCGGATTTTACACGGGTTTATGATCCAACATATGGCGCTTGCTATTCATTCAACGAAGATGCCAGCCTCCGTTATTCCACGAACCGAGCCGGCATGAAGTTCGGCCTGAAACTGCTCATCACTGTTAGCGTAAGTCATTCCTAACAAGTGCACACGGTGCGTGGTCCAAGTAGACTTCACTGTTTCAGCAGTACACCACATCTTTAGAGAAAGATTTTCTTCCAACGACAAAAATGGCGGGAGCGCGGGTTTCCATTCAACCCAGAGGTTTGATATTTTCCCATGATTCATTGAATCTACAAAACCTTCGAAAACTTTTGAACCTTCAATAATCCGTCCTTTGAATTCACCAGCTTGTCACCTGCAAATAATATTAAAATTGAAAATAATTGAAATGCGTCTCATGAAATCGAATGTGTACAAACCACATGGATTTTTCAAGGCGGCTGTCGGAATGGAACACGTTCATTCTATAGTTAATCTCATTTTTGAACTTCTCAATTTTTTTGTTTATGATTATTTCGCCGCTTCTGGTAATTTCAGCAGAATACATGACCTACCTCCATCAAGTCCTTCCCTCTCATCATTGTAGCTCAATCGTTTCCCCCATTCGAAAAAAAACACTGTGATTCCAGGAATACATCCAGCACTTGACAACAACGGTATCAACGTTGGAGTGGGTCATCAGACAGCTATATCGCTCACATCGGTTCGTTCCTCTACTAATATTGAAGTGCTATGAAAGGAAGTACGCAAAATGCGATTCAGACAAGAACCCGACGGATGAAAGAGCCCTATGGAAAATGTGTGGACAACGACCCAGCCGGCACCAGTCCTTACAAGGTAAATTAAAACCGGACCAGGTCGCTTTCATACTTCGCGGCACCGGCGGCACGGCGTTGCTGCGTGTCTCATCGTGTCCGCCCGTTCCACCCAGTCTCGTTGCCTCCGTCGTCCTGCACCTCCCAGGTGCCACACTGGTTCGCTGCCTGTGAACGCAGCCACGCCCTGCCAGCGAATAAACGAATAAACGCGGCCTGGTCCGTCCGAGAAATTTCTCATAGAAGGCCGTATAAGCGATAATCCTTTTTGGAACGAGCCACGTATTTGACTTCAGCACATTGAACAGTTCAATCACTGTCGGAATTAGCCTTCTCAAGACCTATCCCTAAAAATGAATTCCCTTTTGATTATTTTGAATTCGTGAATTATGAATCTTTGAATCACTGAAAAATAGATGAAATCAGCAAGTGAAATTGTATACAAAACTAACTAGCCAACTTTAATTTTAGACTGGCTACACTCTGGAAACGTGTTTCTACAATTGTCGTCAACGTGAAACCATGAAACAGTGTAACTGTGCGAATCCACGGTTCAAAAAATTTGACTCGCAACAGTGGTGTCTGCCGAGAAAGGCTGATTGTAAGTTCCACGACAACATAGACTTGTCATGCAGTGGACAGCAGAGGGAGAAGTACCCCCTTCGATGCTCCATGTATTGCTCCATTCACTTACCTTCCACTAGGAAGCATAAATATTTGAATGCGTGTACGTCTGATGGCGATATTTACCAGTGTCAGCCGATGTCCCAACAATCAAACTTTTAGCCCTAAAGCCTTAAAGGCTCCGAAAGAGGCAACGAAGAAAAGCAAAACCTGGGAGGATGCTATTTTTAGACGAACATTCGAGCTCAGGGGATGATCTCTTGCAAAACTCGCGTTGAAAAATCCGTTAGATGAATTTGTAATGAAAATTTGTAATGATGAAAAGCGCGCTCTCGAGGTTTCTATTGCGATCCATCGAGCTCGACATCGGCTTTACAGCCAAATTTTGCTACAAATAGAAAGGAGGTGTGTACCCTTATGTCAGGATGCCGCACTGCGACATGTCGCAAGCGAAGCAATGCGGACGAGCTAAAGGCGCCATGTTGTTGGGTCCCGAAGCGATTAGAAGTCAACTGCGTATCGCACTCCTACCATTACGTTGTAATCGTTCTGAGATCCAACTACAACGACGCGCATAGCTCGCACACACTGTGTCGCACGCCGCTCGTCGTCGTGCAGCATCCTGATGTAAGGGTACACACCCGGGGAGGGGCATCGCGGCTGACTGGCATGATCCCTCGTCGTCTGCATCTACCTCACAGAGACTTATGATGCAGAAGGGGCGGAAAAGATCCAATTCTTTCTCTGCTATTGTACCACTCGGTGCCTCATCTTTCATATTCCTGCAGTAGGCCACCTTATCCATTCCAGAGCCTTGTGCATAAAATTTCGGCGCTGGCAGATAACTGCAGAAAAGCGATTCATTACTAAAAAAAATTAAATCTTACTGAGCTTTTAATTACAACTTACAAAAACACAAAAAAACGGAAGACTTAACTGAGCTATACAGTATTCGATTGCTTCACACCAATGATTGTTCGTCCAATGATGGAACCACTTCCAGCTGGTAACGCTCAACCTCAAATGCAACTTAAAAATTAGAATTTTTCCAGTAATGTGCTTGAAGTCTCTCCGTGGAGACCAGTCGTCGACAACACCGAATATCTGCCCTTTGAACGATTGTTCCTGCGGTCCACCGTGCTCTGAAATATCGTACCTTACCACCGCCAGTATCCTGAAATTTCCTGCAGAAGGATATTTCGTCGCAACTGATCCTATGCAAGGAGTGGTCAGTGACTCGTTCCATTGGCAGTATAATTGTTACTTGGAAACAAAATTATGTCATATTTAGGTTGGAAGCTGTGACAACCAAAATCCAACGTTCAACAAGGTTAGCTTCCTAAATAATTAGAGTTGACGAGCTGCTGATGATGGTTGTGCTTCGGGACGCTCAAGTCAGGTCGAAAGCAGTAACCCAGCGGCCGGGCCCTTTCGAGCGCGGTCAGTCCACAACGAGATCAGCAAGGCACTCCATGCGCATAGTGGTCCATTTCGAGTGCCCCGACGCATTCCTCACGATGAACCTGTAATCAGAAGATCTAATCCTCTGTTTGTTTCCAAAACTGACTTAATCTTCGAGAAAGCTCTAACTTCTCAAGCTCAAATTTTGCCTGTTTTGAACGGCTTCTTCCGCAAGCACCACAAAATTATACATGAATGTCCATTTCTATAAACACTACAAGTTGTTGTTGTAATGTAATACTCAAGCAACTATGTGATAACAATGAAATCTGTTTGATAAATTTGAGCTTGAGTTTTTCGTTGTGAATTTTAGGAAAACATTCTAATATTTGATTTTTTCTGTGCGTAGCCGGATGGAGATGCTTTCAGGATCAACGGAAGTGTCGTGATTGGTATGCTGAGAACGCCTTGCTGCTACAGGTGTTCTTCGAGACGTTGAAATATGAGTCGTACACAGAAGTACCCAATTATGGAGTAGGATTTTGGATATTAACAATAGCAATTGCAGCACACAATTCCTTCTGTCGCAGATTTCTGCAGTTCTGAACGACCTGGGTGGTCAAGCTGGGCTGTGGCTGGGATTTTCAGTGATCTCCGTAATTGAAGTAAGTTCACAGGTGGTAAAAAACTGGCTTATAATTAATTTTATGTCCAAACGTTAGATGTATTAAAGACAGAGGCGAAAACGGCTTGGGAATCAAACCCTGGACCCAGTCCCGTGTGTTCTGAGTCATGTACGGGGCTAACATATCTAAAGGGTCCAATTATCGATAGTAGATTCGCCCTGGAATGCGAACAACTGACTTGGGATGAACTGCCGTTCCACATCGACCGCTCCACGTTAGTCATTACGTAGCCAAATACAAATCAAATACTACTGCGTTTTTTAGTAGATTCGACTACACTGCGCATCCCAAGACACCGGTAGGGGTAAATTTGGCAAATTGAGGGATTACAAAGTAAAGGTGCTCAGCAATATAACAGTAAAGAAAGAACGACGTAAAACGGCGAAAAAACCGAGGAACAGGAACCCGAGAATCCCCCTTTTCTCTCTCGTCTTCTGCCTCTCTAGCCGGAGTGGACTGAAGACTGGCCAGTGTCTGAACCACAGCCGCGGTTGTTGTCCCGCCCCTCTACGGCGAGTGTCCCGGCCGCATAACCGCATAACGACATGCCGTGCTGCGGGGTCGTAATAAGACCCCAAGCCGCGTTTTTTAAATACGATTTTCACCACATTTGACCTCTTCTGAAGTAGAAGGTTCATTTCCAGAAAACATGTACTCCCAGATCACAGTTTTCCCTTACCGCTACTGGTGCCTTTACGGTCCATTTCCCAGCGCCTGGCAGGGCGAGGCCTACGGACTTGGATGAACGTGGATCGATCTCTCTCACCCCGCCACACATTCTCGCTTTCGCCACGTACTCTCTCACCCAAGTCCGTAGGGCCACGCCCTGCCAGGCGTCGAGAAGTGGACTGCAAATAGTTTTATCTGGTATGATTATCACTGCAGTGGTACCGAAACTGCTCCTTTCGACCAAATACCTTTTTGAGGCCACCTTATTATTTTCTCACGGTTTTTCACAACGATGCACAGTTGCTTCTATTCAATGATTGTTTAGGTATGCGCTTTAATTATAATGCTAGGTCTGTTCTGCGTGACTTGTGGTAAACTAAAAGTCAGACCTGATGACGGAGAGTTGGAGGAAGACGAACGAATAAAGGTAACCATAGGATTTAAATACTTTTTTCCACTCTATACTGACAGCCCCAATTCACCATCTTCAGGACGTCGAAGAGGTGAAGAAGGAGCTTGACGAAGCAGATAAGCACGATAAAATAATGAACGATGACGAAAGTGACGACGATGATGATTTTGATGATGGAATCCGGGACAACAACAATGAAAAGCAACCGAAACCGTGATAGCGAAATCGCTTTGTGCCTAAACTGGCGGGAATAAAGTTGAATGAATAATCAAATTATTATAATATCTGGCGGCAACCGTTTTTGTTGGACCGGCTCTCAATCGGCGATCGATCACTGCATTGAGTATTGAAATTATTCACATCAACTATATCATATGTTTGACTTTTCACATCTCTACCATTATTCTTCGGTGTTTAGCTTTGATCATATAGCTGAGATCTTGAAATCGGTACTCAATTAAAATCGTCTTGCAAGAGGAACCCACCCGTGGCCGACCTGTTCTCACACTTTAATCGGCACAGCCATGTATTCTATTTCTACCATAATCTTAATAAATGCGAATGCGATGTGGCTCACAGTGATGCCGATTTGAAAACTAGCGTTTTCATCAGTATGAATTTGTGAAGAGAGTGATAGGGATAGTGGGTGATGAGAAGCCATTTGCTTGAACGCCAGGGGTCTAAGAAGCCTATATATGGGAGATACTCTGAAGTAGTGCTCCTGAGTTTTAGGGGGGCAATTCATCTAACACCTGCCACAGAAAGAAGTAAATAATTGTGAAGGAGAGGCCATGTTCAAAAGATTCGAGGGGAGTGGTCAAGGGAGTAGTTTAACCCTTCTCTGATGCCGCATTCATACTGTACGTGTCGGCGGTAGGGCCTGGCTGCGTGGTCTATGCGTCTCCAGCTCATGGCACTGTGCCTGTGAATCTGAAGGGGTTCTGTGACCTAGTATTGCAGTGTTTTCTTGAAATTTAGTTATTTGCCTATAAATAACATCAAGAAAAAAACAAATGCGGCGATAGGGCTTCCACATTATGTATTGGGTCATTCCATAAGTAATATCGTTTTTTTCAAAAATAAATTTTTACTATGAGCAACAAGTTTTTGCAGCATTTCACATATCATTCGAAAGGATTTTTCCTGCTCTACAAAATGACATGTTCAGTTTCTTAGTTTGTTGGAATGGGGCCGGCCTTTGGGTTGGCGAAGAGGTAGGTCCAGCCGACAAAAATTGGCCAGACCGGCAATCAATTGAAACACTATATTTCACTTTAGAAAAATCAACCAGTCATGTGTCGCGTACTTAGTCCTGACCTCTTCTACAATTTCCAATATTTAGTTGATCGAGAAGTCTCGTCGTTATTTTCCTAAAATTTTTTTTTTCGAAAGCACCCACACTTACTCAAAATGAAATTTTTCTCTCAAACTCCTTGCTCAGAATTGTTTTATGAACAACTTTGGAGAACTTTTTCTCCTATATCGACAACATATTTCTTGTTTGTTTTGGGTGCGATTCAGATTGAGTTTTAATACCATGTGATAGGGGTCCAAATGACATTTTTCACAATTTATTTTTTCCATGAGAAAGTTAAGAAATGCGGTTAGTGGTATTCCCCTGTTCCTACCCACCACCTGTTCTTAATATTACAGCACTTTTTCAACTGATTGTTTGAGAAAATTTGCTTGCCTTGGTTCGAAGAAATTGTCTAAAATCACTGAGTTGTGACGGAAAAACTAAATGTGAAAAAAGAGCGACGTGACTTTTCAAGCAACCGACTGCTGGTGGAACTTGCAGGAGAGGTCGGGGCTAAATAAGGAACACATGATTTAATAGTTTTCCTCAAGTAAAATATAATGTTTCACTTGTTTGCCGGTTCGGCCAATTTTTGCCTGCTGAACCTACATACCTCTTCGCCAGCCTGAATGTCGGCGCCATTCTAACATACTTGAAAACTAAACATGTCATTTTATAGAGCAGAAAATTTTCTTCCGAATGATATATGATATGCTGCGTAAACTTGTGAAGTAATAGCAAAAATTTTTGCTTGAAAAACGACACTACTTATGGAATGACCCAATATTATTCAGAGTTCGTCATTCAGCGATTGCGCGATTCTGGCGAAAATGAAAAGATACCATCGATCAAGAGATAAGGGCCACAGCGCGATCGCCTGAATCGCGAACTATAAACAATGTCTCAATTTATTCGCCTTTGCAGCTGCTGTGAGTAATAAGTGCGTCATCGTTAATGGCATAAAAGCAGAGCTACCTTATGGAAATCGAGAAAACTCGTCCCTGCGGCTTTCGGGATACTATAGCTCATTTCATTTCGATGACTAGTTGCCCTGCGCTGTCCTATAATACCTCTACCTTAGCGACTTCTCTTTGCACGTATCACGGTGAGCTTAAATGCGTTAGAAGTATACTACACGTCAACCAGGAAGCAGAGTGCTTCGCCAATATGCTACTCCACCAAGGTATTTCCAGTGCCAATAAGCTACCCGGAAGTGTTGTAGCTACATAATGCGCCCCTTCGGAACAGAACATGAAATCACGGTCGAGTTTCACTTGTACAACAGTTTTAGGCTTTATCGTTAGCCTGTTTCCACGCATCGAAAGAACTCAATAACGCTACGCAACATTTCCCCCTGGAAACAATTCCAGTTTGTTGAAAAACAACTTCAAACAATGTGGCTGGTTGGTCGTTCATTTTTCGCAGGCGTGGTAAACATCCTGCGATAGATATAATCCGGTATGAGTGAACACCTGGGTGCACGCTCGTTGTATAGGTTTTTTACTGTTTCGCCAAAAGGTACCATTTTTTCTCTTCAGCACTGGCTGAGGTTTAGATCCTGACAATTACGAAGCCTCGAGCGGTAAAAAACAAACTGTGGAGATGACAAGACCTTGAAGCCATCCCCTCCAGATGGAAGCTACTCTCATTTTTGAGCTACTTTGGTATTTGTGGTACATGACTATGCTGTTACAGTTCTTTGATAGTTTGTATTGGGTGAGGTCGCTGTGTGAACGTGGTGGGGGGAGGGGGAGGTGGAGGGGAGGAAGGACACCAACGCCAAACAATCCTTCTCCTAGAAAATCGAGAATCGATGATCTGCAAATCCGATGAAGTTTTGTGAAATTTTTGGCGTGCACCAGGTCGCCGGCTACATTGATTAAAGCAACCGCAGTGGGTTAGGCGGCGTTCATGCTTCACGCCGGCAGGGCGTGCTGCCTTCACAGGCAGCGAGCTAGAGTGGAAGGAGGGAGGTGCAGAGACAAAGCAGGCAGCGATACAGGGTGGCACAGTAAGAAGCATAGACATGCAACCACGCCCTGTTGCCGACACTGCAAAGTATGAACGCGGCCATACACAGCAGCGGTTGCGCATGACTTTACGAGGCCTGCTGCGGGTTTCTAAAAAACCCTTACCGTCGCCTTAGTTGCGACGCTAAAGATCATCCGGGGTTTTAATAATTCAGTAAGTGTGTGCTTTTTACAATTGGGTGAAATGGGGGACAAGTCATATTTTGAGGTAATGTGAGCTCTGTGAGCACCATGCTACAGAATTGTTCGAGGGTGATCTTTCCTGCCGGAATACGCCACACACATGTATTCTTGGGTTGAAGCAGGCTACTGATGTGACAACTCAATCGGTTGTCGCTTACTTCGACTTTAGGACGGTTTTTGCTATCGGCTGAGGTCTTCCGAGCCAAATATGGCTTGTATGAATGTGTTGTCAATATTTTTCATTTTATAAACTTCTTATGGAGTCCCTAATCCTCCAGAAACTCTGAGACCGCCTGCTAGAACTTTGAGGCATTGAAATAAAACAGCAGCATACGACAGCTGCCCAGATCTGCATTAAGCATGACATCATGCTCGCAACCACAGCATCAGCAGCTGAGCGAGTGTTGGCCGATTTCTGCTGTGTCTGTAAAAAAAGTCGCCAGCCTCGCCGGCTGTTCAAAGCTACGTTTTCCTGAACTTTGTTTATCTTTTCGTCTCTCTGAACTTTGTTTCTCTTTCTTTTTCCATACATACTTCATGGTAGATGTTCATAGATATGTATATTGAATTAGTAATCCTTATTAGATAAATAAATAAATTCTGTTTGCTCCTTCTTGCATCTCCATCTGCCGATCCTTGTGCTTTTTTTGAACGCGATATTTGACTGACATTTAGACAGTCTCTCGCTCCTCTCTTTTTATGGCACTGCACTCTATATCAGCGTTTATGAACGCAGTAATCCCACTTTTGGTAGGGTTCCCTCCTTTTACATGATGAACGGCACAGATTGATAAAAAGCCCAACAAAATGAACCGCTCTGGATACAGCAGATGTGGGCGCTTGCACAAATGCGAATAAAGTGAAGAAACCCGCAATAAAGATACCTTATTTATGTCTCTTGTTCATCTGAAGACGGGGGATCACAACGTGGTTGTTTGAGACCGCAAAATTCGCTAACCATGAAAATGCCAGCAATCCACACAGACGTAGAGCTTTTTGCGGTGAGAATAGAGTAAGAAAGTCTCTTCCCCACAGTGTCGTTACCTCGCCCCAGCCGTGTCGTGTACTGCGCACGACCGCCATACGTCTCAGACAAGTAGGTTTCAATCAATAGCACGGTGAAGCGGCACGTCGGAAAACGAGTTTACCGCAATAAGCAGTGGATGGAATGGAGGCTCCACATCTTGGCTTCCGACTTTTATTTTGTTGTTTTTTCTCCACTGCCGCATTCTCTTCATCCTTTTTCAACTATAGACCAAATCAGGTAACTTAACCACAGTTCTATGCTTAAGCGCTCAGGGATCATGGGATCGAAATTAAGGTAAGCTCATCCCGATCTACCGAACTTTCATAAGAAGCAAGTAATAACCACTTGATAATCAGTGATTGCGACAGCTGCCCATTCAGCACACCGGTTCTCTACGTCTCTCAATCTTTATCTCTGATACGTCGTTGAATCTGAATCGCGCTTCTCTTCTACGCTTTGCGGGTTATAATCGTTACATAGATTTCCGAATCCGTTTCTGTCACACATGAAGTTGGTGGGGTACATACCGCTTAGGAAATATATTTACAATCACCGGATATTCCACACGTGCCTACCCCATATTCTCTCGTTTTCAAAATTTTTTTATGATGAAAAAATTGTCGACATAGATTTAGCGCTCAAAGTTTCACTAGTGTGAGGTAATTGTGCACAAAAGCAGTGTATTTCGTCCCCAAAAACGAGCAATTCCCCCACAATTTCCGGGTTTCCATTGATTGATTTTCAGTCGTCTTTGCGTGTCCGCAACTACGACACCGCCACGAATTAATAGCAATCGGCTTAAACCTGTGTCTGCTGGCGGTTTTGCATTTCTACCGTCAAATCTTATCAGAGTTAGAGAACGTCAGGCAGTTATAGTTCTTATCATTTCGTCTCCCCAAGCTCCCCAGAGCCGTCTGTTCTTGCTCCTTTTGCTAGTTAATTTTTTTATCTTTTCAGCCGCCGATAATCATGAATTCATTGTGATTAACCCGTGATAATTGTCTAGAATGGTTTTGAAAATTGTGTTCATAGCGCTGCTTTATTATCCGCTTTCGATTGGACTTACATTTTATCAGAAGTGGTTTATAAAGGTGAGGTTTTCGCTTGAATCAGTATACAACGCCTATTGTCACCGTTTGTTTCAGAATTATAAATTACCTTTATTCGTGGTTTGTTGGCATTACATTGTGAAGTATATTGCCGCCATATGCATACGATTTCTTTATGAAGTTCTTCGTAAAAAACGAGTTCGACTTCAAATGAAGGAGCAGCTGAGGTTCTGACGGGAAATATGGTGCTGCATGAATCGGGGAAACAGTGGCAAGTGAAAAAGAGAATGAGTTTCAGAGTGTGTGTCACTCCTAGCGTAATATGAAACCTTGTTCTTTCATGTTAGAGAATTATTACACCTAACTAGGGTTGCTCCGTTGAGTTGTTGCTGTCCAGATTCATGTAGCACAAAAATTTTCCCTTTTTACTGCAGTTTTGAGCAATTTCGGTATTTTCAGATGGCTTGCTCCCATCGGTATATGTGCTTCACTCGATATCGGGTTATCAAACTGGGCTCTCGAATACGTCACTGTCAGTTTGTACACAATGGCAAAGAGTAGTTCTATCCTGTTTATTGTGGCATTTTCGCTATTGCTGCGACTAGAGAGGTGAATTTCTTTCAGTCGAATTTTTTACGGATTTGCACTGAACCTTGTTTACATGCACAATCGAAAAAAGATGGTTTTGTTTTTATGTGAGCGGATTTGGCTTCGAAAATTACTCTTCTCAAACTCTCTCCTGGGCTATAAAGCTACCACAGTTCATCCACCCAGGGATGTACCGGTATGGATGCGATGGGTGTTTCGTGTAACGCTATCCCCAAAACCAAACAGCAGCTGTTGCTCATGGATGACGAATGGATTCGCATATTGCATATGATTTCCATTTTTTATTGGCAAGCATTGTAGCAATGTCTTCAATGCATTCATTAAGTGTAATGACCACGTAAATTGCTAAAACAGTCTGATAACGTGAAAGAAATTTACCTTTTCACATTCTGCATTCCAGGTGGCGTCCGACACTTGGTTTGGAAGCGGCGCTGATTGCTAGTGGTCTTTTTCTGTTCACTTGGCATTCGTCTCAATTGGACCTAACTGGGCTATTACTCGTAGAACTGGCAGCGTCGTGCACGGGTGTTCGGTAATGTTCATCTTTCGTATAAATTAAATGATGTTATGCTTCTTACGTGGTCCATTCTTTCGAAAGATCATTATCAACAAAGTAAGATATGAAAAGAAAGACCCATCACAATAATCTTTTCAGATGGACAGTATCACAACTAGTTATGCAAAGAGAAGAGCAACCATTAAATCATCCTTTGGATATGGTCGCTCATGTACAACCATGGATGCTCATACCTATAGTACCGCTTATAATTACGTTTGAAGGTCTGTGTTTCATTCCTAAATGGTTTTACACATCGTTGCAACGCGTCTCGGTGCCATGCACCGCCACTTTTGTAGGATCGGAACTTTCTTTCGACAGTATAATGTATTTCAACGGAGTATATGCGCCTGTTCAAATAGCAATGCTGGTAATTTGCGGCGGATTACTTGCGTTTTGTATGGAAATGTCAGGTATATCTCTCACCTTCTATGGATTCTGTGAAATAATGCTCACTCTTTTATTCCGTCATGGTTTTTAGAGTATCTTCTTCTTGTTAACACTTCCGGGATTACGTTGAACATTTTCGGTATACTGAAGGTTAGCCCGCCTTTTCATCTTTCTTTCTGATTTGTTACCCATGTGACAAGTAACAATTCTTCAAACCGCTCATATTTTGGGGCGAGCCCATGCCTCATACTTCTCATCAATTACTTGAGTTTACAAAAAACCGTTCGATTAAAAGTGATGTGCCGGGTTATCAATTCTAGGAAGTAGCTACTCTTTTGCTAGCTCACATACTAAACAACGACCGCCTCTCATCTGTGAATATCGCTGGGTTAACTCTTTGTCTTATCGGTATGGCATTGCATGGAATGTCACGAAAGCGACAACGGTACAAAATCTAGTTGATTTTCTTCTGCAAAACTAAAGCTCTCAAATACTTCCTGCTTTAAGGTCTCATCCAGGGAGCCCCAAAGATGACTCACGGAAGTTACTTCTAATTGATGATATCGATTCATAGGTAAACTTTCCAGTAGCGGTTAGTGAAATATGAGGGCCGAAGATCCGGCATCGGCTGGTATGTCCAAATAATTTGCAAAATTGTAAGATCTGACTTGTGTGTAGTGTGTGAACAACAAAATAGGACGGATACCTGCCTGAATCATTATATGCAGAAGAGATGTATCAGTTAAATTACAGATATGTGCGTTCACATGCTCGCATTTTCACGGGCAAAATCAACATTTCACATCCTTGCAAATTATCTGTATTAATCATTACTACTTGATGGGTGATTCTTGTGATTAACTGTCCTTAACTTTTTATTTATATGACTTATTTTAGACGGCTTCACTGCTAGAGATTTTCTGGCGGTTCTTAATTGTATAAATTCAGCACTCGGATGATGCTTCTTACATCCTGTTTTGTCAAGCTTATAACAAAGTAAACACCATTAGAGAACTCGTTGCTATAGATTTATATAAATAGAAATCGTCTAATATATCACAACGTTGTAAACGAAGATGTAGCACAGATTTTTCATAATTTAAGGCATTAAGTATGTCCGCAAAGCAACATGGAGATATCACAGGAGAAACAACCTTAGCACTGACAACTGAGCATAAAACGTTTCTAATATGAGTGCGCTTACGAAAGGAAATTTGGCAAGGGTTCAATTACATGAGGCGATTATGGGATCAAATCCAGTTAGGCCACTCGAGTCATTTACTTTTCGAAAGATCTCTGACGTGAAGAAAACATCTCTCTGGATGTGTTGGTACCGTGCACAAGACATGATGAGCATTGCAGGCAGTAGGACGATAATTTAACACGTTGACGACCGCGCGTTTTTTCACGTGTCTGCCACGTGGGACATCGCGCACTCGCCTTGCCGAGAATTGCGTCCCAGCATTGGGGTTTTTGATATCACCTTTCCAAACCCGCTGACTTTCACGCGTACCTTGAGTGCCATTACAAAGTAGTGAGCGCTGCGAAACTTTAGATACCCTCCAGAACTCGAGAAAGGGACTACTGCATGGTAGTGATGAGAAGTGCTTAACCAGGTGATGGGCATCTTAAAAAAGTCGACGTCTCGCGAGTATAACTATCCTGACTAAGAATTGAGTGGCCACAAATCTCCTAACTGACTATGGATTCCTGCGACAACTTCACAGAGCTGAATGCTAGTTTCAACGATCTGTTAATCGACAGCGATGATAACATACCTGTGCTGGATGACGATACAAAGCATGCAAAAAAACTTGTTTAAAAGATATAAGTGTACTGTGTTAACCCTAGATACCCTTGTGCATGTTGATCAAAATTAATTATTTGTGGATTTCAAATCAATTGAAAAAAGTAATTTTCTGTGCTGCGTCCCACCATTGGGACGCATTGTCCCACGTGGCAGAAAACGTGCGTCCCATCATTGCGACGCAATGTCGCCAACGTGTTAAAATTAAGGAAACATGCCCACAATCAACAAGCAGGTCAAAGGATAGGAGTGTGGCACAGTTTGCAGTGAGATACAAGCTCTAAAGGTTCTATGGCGAAGTTTACGCATGTAGCGCCTCCCACAAGAAAACGCGTCATTTAACTGCGTACCATTCCCAGGTAACTCAGACCGTGTGGCTCCAACTGCTACTCAGCAATGCCGAGCAGGATAAAGGTTCATTCTCATTACTATATTTTTGCTTGTTTCGCTTTTCACCACTATCGCACCTCTGCGAGCCTTCCATTTTCAACGAGCTATCAGGTATCACTCCAGCTGCCCCCGAACCTCACGTGAAGCGCCACATCAGTACCGAATCTGTGAGAAACCCCCTTGGATCTCCGAACCCGACACTCACAGCTCAGTCGTCCGAACATGTGAAACATGGTACAAGAATATTAACAACATTCTAGAAAAACACAAATTAAATCCAAAGCCTACAAATAGCATTGGAATCATTGCAGGACGTGTAGTTAATTGCTACTCCTAGTATTATCTATAGAAACTAGCTTATAATCAGGTTAGACCTAATAAGAGACCGCAGAACCCAAACCCGTCCACTGGTCAGGGACAACCGGAAAATAAGTATCGATAGCCTCAGAGAACCTATAAGGATCTTATGAGTTCGGAGACATGAACATGCAGTAACGGAAGAACATACCTCGTACAGTACATCTCTGGACTGAGAATGGTCGGAAGATGAGCGCCAGGGATAGCAACAATTTTTACCCACGATTCGAGTTTCTAAACAATGTGAAGTTCAGATGTTTCTCATCGTTCTCAACTAAACCTCCAGGTCTGGGCTACGATTAGCTGTACAGATAACAATCAAAAAGTTTCAGAAATACTGGAGGCATGTCTTTTGGGCTAGTGTGGTCGAAAGCTCTAGTGGGAAGAGTCTGATGGGTCTGCCAGTAACGACAGATGGGGAGATAAGAGCAATGTTTCTACAGAAGTGCTCATTACGACATAAACTTGTTCGGGCCTCATGAAAT
Source organism: Trichostrongylus colubriformis (assembly GCA_963978905.1). Taxonomy (NCBI): domain Eukaryota; kingdom Metazoa; phylum Nematoda; class Chromadorea; order Rhabditida; family Trichostrongylidae; genus Trichostrongylus; species Trichostrongylus colubriformis. The sequence goes on from OZ022260.1 coordinate 27,034,728, forward strand.
GCAGGCAGTTTTGGAAAGGCCACAATCTAGCTAAAAAGCTGACAAACGCGGACTATGTTTCAAAACTAAATGAGCCGCGATAACCATACCTTGTCCAGCGTGTACGTCCTCATGTAGTCAACTATTCCCAGAATTAATTCACCGTTCGTTTCATCGACTCCAACGAGTAACGAGTAATCCATAACGTGCTGCAAAGACAGTGATGCTAATCACAACAGGAAACAGGTGACTGATAGGCTGTCTTTACCGCTTTCGATTTCTAATAGTTATAAAAAGAGAAGAAACCTATCAAAAAGTCACAACCTCAGCTTACCTGAGAACTCAGGAAATGGCTGTCATTGCTAATTGCCTGGTTTAGAGCAGCTTTAGCATGCGGATAGATGTACAGTTGTTTATTCCACAGGTCTTTCATCAGATTTTCGTCCAATAAAACGAGATCCGATGTACTTTTACCCGTTGAGGCCATTCTGTAATCAAATGGATAGAATAGAACTGAGAAACTGCTTCAGTGCAATATTTCATTGTGATTTGGTAAGGCCACGCTCATACTTAATGTGCTGCCGGCAAAGTATGGCTGCGTGCTTCTGCGTCTCCGCTTACATCACCTTGCCTCGTTGCCCGCGTTCTCTCAGCATCTCCCCATGAGTGTGCTTCCTCATGTCAGGATTCCGCACCGCGGCATGTCGCAAGCGGAGCGTTGCCGAGAAGCTAAAGGGGCCGTGTTGTCAGGTCCTAAAGCGACTACGAGTCAACCGCGTATCGCGCCCCTAGCATTACCGCGTATACGTTCTGAGACTAAACTACTGCGACACGCATAGCTCGCATACGTTGCGTAACACGTCGCTCGTCGTAGTGCAGAAACCTGACATAATGGTACACCGCTCACCCCGCCACTCTGCTTCGCTGCCTGTGAACGTAGCCACGCCCTGCCGGCCGACGCTATGTGTGAACGCTGCGATTTCGCATGCAACGTAGTCATAATCAAAGAATCTCAAATTCGTAATCCAACGTCAGCCTCACTGGATTGCAGTGCGAAAAGGACGAAAACGTTCCGCTGCACATGAGTTTGCTTACGCGGCTAATTAGATATTGTGAAAGAAGACTAACCGATTCCTGAGAGAGCCCTTCAAGTCCCATACTTGATTCACATTGTGTTTATAGAACAAATACTCCATAACAAGAATATCAAATTTTAGTTGGGTGGCTTTGCTTTTGTATCCAACTCGGAACACACCATATACCTGATGAATTGTTAGATCATTTTGTATGTGACTGTTGTGACTGCAACTTCTTCAGCTTTTACCTTACATAAAGCCGTCAGCTTATTTTCTACCACAGCTGTTTTTACATATTCGAAATAGTGAGGAGCGAATTCTACAAATGACTGAATTTCGAATCGAGACATCTGTTTTACAACAAATCGGTCATCCTGTGTTCGATAAAAGAACGATCCTGATTTTCCACCCTGGAAAAACACAGTAGTACACTAGGATTGCATAGAAAGATTTCGTTCAAGAAAAATGAATGAAAGATACGGAAACTAAAAAAAATAACAAAAAGAGGGTAGATAGAGAAGATAACGGCTAAATAAATGGAAATTACTACTGAACCTACCTGTGGTGTCCATATTGTGCTCTGAGACAATGAACGTATAAATGCTTCTTCACCTTCAGTAAGTAACAGCTTACGCAACAGACGGAACCTTCCAGCATAGTAAACCTAGGTTAGAGACTATGGATATTACGTCACCCAACTGAAAAAATAGTACCTTCACGTAATAAGAAGCTTGACTATCCTGGAACTCTATCTCAAGGTGTTCTGCAGCCAATGACTGCTCATCCACTGCTACGCTGTTCGAATTGAGATTGAGTGGAGGTTGCTCTCCCTTAGCAGCATCTCGTTGTTTTCTGCGATGCTCCTGTAATCTGATGCAATGGCCAGAGAAAAAAGGAATTTTCGAACGGTTTTGTGTGATGTAAAGCAGAAAAATCATAACCCATAAACTCAAATAGCTGACCTCATAATCTGCTGATGAAAGTGCATATGCAATTATGCTACCTATGTCAGGCTTGTAGTTCCCTCTGGAGTCCTTAAAGCAGAGTAGTTCCACTACAGAAACTTTGTTCATATTATGGATTAGAATGCAACATACCATGATGTCACGAACCACAACGCCAACCCTTGGCTGAAGTTTGAGTCCAAGATGTAAATAAGTTGGAAATGGGTCGTCTATTCGTTCCAAGCCTATATCAGTAACCTGAAAATGTTCGATGACAAAAAGATGAGGGATTTTGAAATAGCTTTAAGTACTTCAGAAACGACGCCACTGTCTTCGGTGTTCTTTTTCACAGCACGAACGGTTGCTGCAAGCACTGTACTCTGATCGTTCCATGTTGTTATAAGCTGATAGATGGCTTCACGAATATGCATTAGAGCTTCACTCGCCTAGAAAAATATACCGCTAAAACATCGAGAAAGAAAACTGCATCAGGGAGTTGGTTGGGTAAACCTTCAAATCTCTCAGCATAAAAAAGCTAACACAGAACTACGTATAGCATCCTTCTGTAAAAGTAAAATAAGAATTATCAACATGCCTTGACGGCATACATGTCGTTTGAAGGGATAATTACACGATCAAGAGTTGTCAGCTCCTCTGCGTACTTGCGTTTTTCTCTGAATAAATGTGAATGATGAGACACGGAAATACGGCTCAATTATTTCATTTGGCAAGAAGGAGTCTCACTCGATCAAAGCAATGGTTCTGTCAACAATTTGACGTAGCACGGTATGGAAAGTACCAGCATACTGGCTGTAGTGATCATGCTGAGTAAAAAGACGCAGCCGATCTTCTGCCGTTCGAACAATGTCATCAGCCAATGAGGCCATTCTAAAGCATTCTCGCAAATTTTGTTAAGCTTTTCAATATACGTATGAGACACAAAAGTCACATACCTCGTAACACCATCCATAAGAGCTTGCTTACTGTACTGATTTGGAACTATACGACACTGGACAGGGGAAAATTGTACATTATAAGGACGGACCTGAACTTACTCAATCAAAGTCAAGAAACACTAATGGATTTTAACAAGCGGAAAAAACTAACCGAAGATATTTTGAAGCTAGCCACGTAATTGCCTTGCGAGTAAAAGTGAGTATGTTTGTGAAAAAAGCAGTGCGAACAGTCCTGTCGCCCAGGGGTCACATCACCCTGCAACTGGTTCATTAGCGGCTATGTGAAGGCTTTGCATGATGTCTCATCGAAAAAGCAAGTGATAGGCAATATGACACTCTAAATGCGTCAGATGGGGCGAGGAAGCGGCGCCCAAGCCCCTTACCGCAGGACCATTCGCGTGTCGCGCGTCCGAGTACCTTCACGACCGTCTGTCGCACATACGAAGCACAGCGCAGAATTAGCAATGTAAAAAACTGGACAACAACTATCGCGAACGTTGAATGAATATAAACTAGGCAAAAATTAGATTAAAGTCACAAATATCATATGCAGATCAGGGTAAGTTAAATGCGTATTTCAGCTGATCAAAAGCTATGGTAAACTATAGCAGCCGTTGAGTTAACAAGTCGCAAAGTGGTCCACCTTGAAAAAACCAGTAGCGTAAGCGATGTAGTCGAGAAATTTTCCAAATGACAAGTGCCAAACAGATGTGCTCAGTGGCACCACGGGAGATGATAGTTTGCAACTGCAAAAGGAACAATCTGATTCCCACTGAAACGACAGTCTAAAGATTTTTCTCACCTGTCACAATAGTTCCATGCAAAGATCTGTGAAGGAGCTGCGTTGGCAACAGAAGATTCGTCTGAACCACTAACAACTATCTGAGTTGTAACTTCGACGCAAACACGTCCATAAACCTCAACACAGGGATCAATGGTAAGAACGAATACAGCTTCTACCAGCGAGCCTACCAGTTTCCGAGAGTGATCAAGCATAGGGACATCGCAGTTCGATGACGGGCACTCGTAAGACTTATTGAAGCAGTACCTGAGGATGGTAAGCTACGTTCGACTTGATGGCGTGGCGTTCGTGACGCTATTTTATTGCACAAAAATTGAAGACACCTGCACAAAAAAAAGAAGTAAAATTTCCTTACTTCGTGAGGAATTCTCCGAGAGTCATATCGTGAGATCCATAAAACTCCATATTGACTACCCAGGGGCGGACACAGAAATAGGGAGCATTTGGCGACTTCGGAGAAAAGGAACCAAATAGAACAGCTACTCGCTGGTGCACATAAGGATCCAGCATATCATGCCGTCGCGACCGTTGCCGTTCCTTAAAAGTGTGTTTGAAGAGACGGTTGAGCTGTGAGGTTTGAGGGAGCATTACTTTACTACTTTCCGTCACGTCCTTCATCTTTCGCATTTGTAGACGCTTTCTGAAGATAACTCCACCGAATGCCCGGAAATAGCTGAGATTCTCGGCGTTATCGGCGTTGCGACCACCACAAGTCGCATAGCAATGACGAGGAGTGTCAGGGATAGGAATCTGAGGATAAATCGATTTGAGCCCGATTTCCTCGTATTACTGAGGCAGATGCATACAAACGTTTTGCTGTCTAGCGAGATTTTCCTGAACTTCGTTCTCCTCCTCTGCAATTCGCGCATCAAAATCTTCAGCTGTGAAAAATCGATAAATTGGCACATTAAAGTATGGCAAGAGAGAGCAGTTTCTGAAAGAATGACATTCAGAAATGCGCTGGATAATAGAAAAATTGCTTGACCATACCTCCCTCTCACAGATTCCAAGTATGGAGGTTCGTATTCAATGAATGGTGAGGCCGACAGAACACTTTCAGCAATGGCTTGTTCAAAATCCGACTAAAAAAGTTCAAGCTCAGTCGCATGTACCTTAACTAAAGAGAAAGACAGAAATTTTAATAAGATAATGAGCAATCACCTTTTCTGTGTCTTGATCGATGGCTTCTCGACGAGCTTCACATACATCACAACTAGATATTTGATATACCATCCGAATATTGAGCATGTTTAAAAATGCTATCTCTAGTCGAGATGAGTACAGGACAGAAGTCAGAAATAGCAGTATGCGCTAAAAACACCTCTTTCCTAGAAGTAAGGGAACGACCTCACGTCTATCACCTCTACCACCATAAAAACTACATGTTGCCACAAAACTTGCCTTAACAGCTTTTAATTCTCGTAAATTAGCACACTTGAGAAGCACACTACACCCTCGATCGGGGGGACATTCATTCACGATCTTAAGCGACAAATTACAAAGTTACTATCAATCAAGTACGAGCGAAGGAGGAAACGTAGTGTAATGAGTACCAGAAGGTGTTTGATGCGTCCATCCTTTAGAGTGAATTCCCGCTGAGCAAAATATGGACAAAATCCTATATTCTGTTGTATAAGCTGAGCGTCGGAGCTAGGAAGTATATCAGCTCCTGTTGAACGTGCCACTCGTTGCAGCACACTAAAATGATCGAAACCACACCTACTACCAGTAAACCTGAAGAAACTACGGGAATAATGAGGGAAGAGCTCACCGCTGGCTCACATTCACCACAAGCCGCACGTTAGCCTCACGCAGTAGATCTGATGCAAGTCTTGACACATAGCCCTCCACTAATAATACCGAAGGGCGCCGCGACAGTATTCTTTCCACCTGTAGATCGTTCAGTTGATATACACAGTAAGCATTTAGAGGATTTTCAGAGAGATAAAGCACTAACAACTTAGGTTCAAAGACATAGAACTACCTGCTTCGACAGAAACTCTCCTTCTTGATTCAGAATAGGTTCAAGCGTAGACAAACGTCCAGGCACCCGTTCGTACTCTATAGAACCTGCCACAATCATAACAGATGCATCCCTCAAAGGTTCCGCCATAGACTTATGCGAAACAGTTTTACTGCATACAACACCCCACATAAGCTGTAAAAAATGCTTAAGAGGAAATAAGTGGAAGAAATCGAAGCACTCTACTGAGGCAACGAACCTCGGCCTGCGGGTCCTCATAATCTAAGTAGAGCTTTTTGACATGCACGTAATTGACAATATTCATGCTGTCACGTCTCTTTGCAACATCAACCTTTACTGTGTGGGCTATTTCTTTGGCAAGCCTTAGAATAATCGGTTTCCACCTAAAAAGCCTCCATAGAAGAATAGCCGAACTGTCATTCAACTATTATTGCGTAAGCTGATTGTATTGTGCAGGGCATAAGAAAACGAGAAGGCACTCGGACGCATCAATACAAAGACAATACGTGCAGGAATAAGAACATTAGACGGCTGGTACCATTTCATGTGAGACTTTACAGTGTATTACCCACGTTTTTCCGTTTCAAATTAACCCAAATACAACGCTGCAGAAATGCAGCGATAATCTAGAACGCAAAATGCCGAAGTAATTGCTGTCCTTGGAGACGTACGTTTAGAAATTTTATAGGAAAACTTCCTGCGGTTCTCTGAAAATGTGATGATAGATGAAAAACTATACCTGAGGTCACGTATTCGCTCACGAGAGCAGAGATAAGATAGTATCTGTTCAGCTCTGAGATCGAAGGCTTGATCAATATCGTCGTCGAGGTGGGTTTTTGATGGAGAAAAAGAAAGTGATGCTCTGCAATCGAAATTCAATGATGAAATGTTGAACAGCTCGTAGAAAATGAGGCTTCAGATCACGAGCAAGGAAGAACGGTCAAAATAACACGAGCAGGAAGACTCACAACCCATAAAAGCGGCTCATTCGAAAAAACTCACTTAACAGAAGAATGTTTATTCTCGCTTGCCTTCTCGCATGGTACTCCAACAGAAATTGGGACAGGGTCGAAGTGGTTTTCCACTGCGCATGCTTCGGTGCTTCGCACTTTCTAGAATGCTGTATTCTGGGCGTTGTTCTAATCGCTCCACTTATGATTTCACAAATTAAGTAACACAAACATATTATTTACTGCCTTCCTACTACGATCCTTGCAAAGGCTGAGACATAACCTTGAAAGACACTGCGATACCAAGACCGCACGACCACAGGGCTCACACGGATCACAGAACTCCGCTGCCACGCGTGAAACAGGCGACGCGGTCAATCGTCGTCCGGCACTCTCTCACTTGGTTCAATTTTCCGAACTTCTTTCTACACACTGCTGCCTACCACTCACAGCGACCTAATGCTGTGCGACTTTTACGCGCGCGATCTTGCGATCCTGTATTGATATCGTGGTCAAGACGTATCGAATTTTTGAGTAAACTGGGAGCGAGGCAAAATAAGGCAGGCAGGTTTTCACGGCTCTCTAAACTTTTAACCGTAAGATTAATAGGTCAAAGGCTATCGAATTACTCTCAATAAGATTGGAGCACTCACCCACAACTGACGATACCTTCTAATAATTTAAAGTGGGACCTACACTATCATCTTTAATCGGGATGAGCGTGTCTGGATCCATATTGCGAAACCAATCCGGACCAGAATCTTCCTCATCTTGGAGGCTGGTCACGATGCTGTCCTGCAATGGTCATTCAAATTTCGGAACTCACTGGACTAGCTGTTTTCTCCTGACCTCGGTTTCGACTCGATTTTCATGCTGAAGGTACAGCTCATTCACGCACAGCATGGATGGTGGTTTTCTCGCAAGTTGAGTAAAAGAGGTGTCCTTATTGCCCGATGTTGAAGCACCAACTCCGGATTGCCTAGCCCATAACATGGTACCTGTAATATGATTTTCGCATATTCAGAGACATAAGAAGTTGCTGAGATATGCTATGCACAAATAGGATTTTGTGCTGCTGAGGTTATACTAAACCATAGCAAGAAAAAAATTCAAACGAGCTGAAGTTCCCAGCACGAACTGACCTGATGACACCGTGGAGATGTTCGATGGCATAGCATTTAGCGAGGCTCCCTGACGTGTTGAAGACGGACCATTAGCGGGGCTACCAATATCAACATCTTCAGTAGACTGACGACGTTCCTCTTCTGTTGGAAGATACTGCGCTACCATCTTTGCGCAGTAATGGCACAACCGCAAATCACCAATATATCCTGAATTATGCACAGTCTTGAAAATCAGCGCTGAAATCGGCTCCCTATTGAAGCAGTGGCTTCCGCCCTTCTCACAATGGTTTCCTGACAAATAGGAATTTCACAGCCAATCCGATGGAATAGGAATTGAACGACTGCAGTTTTTCAACAGAAAATCATCATTTTTTATCTTTTATCCATGTGAGACATGGAAAAGCGATAGAGAAAACGTTAGGGTCAAGCAGGCGGCTGAACGTACAGTTTCTGAAACGCCTCCCCACCTGGAGTGAGGACACAGGGGGAATGAAGATCATGCGCAACGCATGCAAAAAAGACAATGGAGCCTTCAACGAAATCAAATGAGATATGAGCAATACTAATCATTATTCATTGATTAAGGATTAATCATGGTAAGTGACATTTGTGGACCTGCCGATAGAGACGTGGGTTTTTTTGGAGAAGCATTCCGTTTCATTGGTGCCGACTAATTGGACATCTCTACAGAGAAGTCTAATAGTTGTATTGAACCCACCCAAAGCAGATCCTGGCACATGAATATTGCAGCATTTAGCGCAGAATATCTGTCCACAAAGACGACAATGATGTCTCCGTCTGAAGAATACGAGAACTATAAAGAAAAGGATTCCAATCAACTGCTAGAGCCTACCTGAATGTGGAAAAACGCTCTTCACATTGATAACATTCCTTGCCCGTGGAGTCGGGCATCCAATACTGCCCTGCAATACGAGATTTCTTGAACGAAGCACCCAAAACATTGATTCCGGAAGAGAACTTAAGCTTACGGAAATTGCTCCTATCATAGTCTATCAGTCCTTGTTTAGTCCCGCCTTTGAAGATGCTGGTTAGTTTGTCCGCAAATTTCGCTTGCTTACCATCGTTGTCAAGGCTATCTGAATATTAAAGAAGCATTTCATGGAACGCTCTTTTTCCTTTTCTGGTACAACTCGATCCAAGAAAATGAAGAGTATGGACTGCTCTGAAAATTCAACTTTTAAGTGCCAACATAAACGATACGTGGGCATTTACAGAGATACCCCTTTCGCTTGCTGTAGTCGAATGCACATACAGCATGTATACTATGGACTGGATTTGTAAATGAATTAACCCTATTCACGTCAAATAACTCAGCAAAAATGATAGCTTACTGCCACTTGCAGAAGGCGCAAGCCTGGAGTACACATCTCTGCTAATTCCACGTATGTCATGTGCATTCTGAAAGAATTTGTTTGCTGGTCCATAAAACTGGGAATTAAAGGTTTGAAGGGAATTACAGGAGTGTTGCTGCTAATATCCTCCGTTCTGGTCGTGGTGTTACCACTCAGCGGATCAAAGATAACTCCATCTTCCTTTTCATCAGTTCCTGGATCGTCTTCTAGATAGAACTTCGCAGAGCTGGAGGTTTCGGGCTCCGAGGTGCTTTGGGGACGCCAAAAACGTCCAAATATACTTGACAGGACATCTGAAAGGTCGATGAATGAAAATTAAATGTACACTTGTATACGTTTATTTTCTGCCGTACAAGTTTATTGAGGTGGAATTTTTATTTTGCATAACGTTTTGACAATTTCGTCGTTTTCAAGAGACTTTGTTCCACCAGCACCGAGCGCTTGCTCAACTTCGAGGACAAAACGGAGCAAACGTTGTGGCCCCTTCGCATAAGCACCGCTGCTAGCTGGCAGCGACGAATGCTGTGCATAAATGTTACCCATAACTGATAAATTAGTTCAATTGACTCACTACTACTTGCGGACAGATTCTCCTCGGCTGCTTCCTCTGCTAAGCGATTGAAAAACGTCAAACCATTGCCATCGGAGTCTTTTTTGGAGCTGTCTGTCATAACCCTTCACTGCAATGGAGTGAGAGTGAGGAAATTAGGGTCAATTAAAGTGGGGGAGGGGAGAGACCCAAAATTTTCACCGACCTCGAAAATCTTTTCCTTTCCTAGGCTTAGGCCAAAGCAGATGAGGCAGATGCATTGACAGATGCTTTTTCATGTAGGGAGAGGAGATATGAATTTTAGTCAAAGCCTAAAGAAGGAGATTCGACGTCGGTGAGAGCTGCGTCTTCCCACCCCTCTCCCCTTTAATTGACCCCAAATCTATGTTGATCCTATTGCGCCACTTGAACTGTGAGCTGTATGCTGAATTCAAAAGGCGTCCATCCAGTACAAAGATGTGTACTTGATAGCCTTCAAAATTCGCGAAATGATATATTCACAACAATTATAGCTTAGACAGTTGTCGTACTTCGCGACTTGGCGTTTCTGTGATTCAACGATTCTCCTATTTTGCCGTGTCGCGACTCCGCACGCGAAGTTGCGGAGTTGCATAATCTCAAGGCCGTAGTATCGCGTGCGAAAGTGCGACGTCGCAGAATCGAAAAATCGCAAATACGCAGAATCGTGAAGCCTGACGGCCTCAAGTACCGGAGTTCAAGACTGCGAGGCACTCTAACAGCTGTTTCGACAAATCATTGCAAATACAATGCCAGCCGCGAAGGCAACGTTCAAATTAAAGCTGAGAAGCAATTGCGAGCCGCACTAGTACAACAGCAATGCTTTACATTTTTTCATTCAAAAACAACAAAAATATTGTTGCATCCACTAAAATCCAAGTAAAAATCACTAATCACAAGAGAAAGCGAGATGATAGACCTCTACAGAAAGGTGCTGAAACCATCGCATCCGTCCCAAATTTTTGATACGGCCATATGCCATACGTGATCACAAAATTGGTAATTTGCTCCCACTTTTTGCGAGCTTTATCGCTATGGCGCATAGGACTGAAAGTTTGATTAAGAAAGAATGTTAGCTACGGTAGTCCACAAAACCCATATTTCCAAAATAAAAGCCAAAAAATGAGCTTATTTCAAGGAAAGACCTCTTCACAGTCAAACCTTTTTTCACTCCAAATTTCGGTGCTATGGGAGTTAGGGGGGGGGGGCCAGCGCACTGTGCTCTACGTCTCTGACGTCATGGCTGAGCGCAGAGAAGCCATAGCGCTAGCCGAATCGGGTTCTAGTTTCGCACAGGAACCATTCTGATGTAGCGAATTCGTGCTATTTTTCATCCTATGTTAGCCTAAGCCTTGGGGAGGGAGATTCCCTTTCTCTAGGCTTAGGCAAATACGCGTAAATGGTTGTTTAGTCTAGTTGTAGCGGATTTTTCATAGCATACTAATGGAAGAATAATTCAATCGTTTTTCAGTTATTTGGCTGTACATAGGCATAAGATAACCTTGAGAGTGCCTGTAAGCAGAAACTGGACGCGACTGCTGCCTTTGCCGAGTGGTCCCCCCTAACTCCCATAGCACCCAAATTTCTAATCGGACTGAGAATAATTCCCATTATCCCAGAATCATTTGAAAAATTTATCATATTCCCTCTGCAGAAGCCCTAGTGCAAGCAAAAGACAAAAGCCGTTGAAAAAGGTGGTAAAATGTAGCATCAAATACACAGAAATTGAACTGGAGCGCGCTTGCCGTGCTCCAGTGCCACTCCCTAATTTCTGATGCGAAAGGAATGCTTTAACGCTCTGTCTGCAGAGAAACTCAGGATCCTTTCTGCTTTTCCTTTCTTGTGATCATTCCTGCCGTAAGTGTAAGTTTTTTTGGTGCTACTGGAGTTGGGGGGGGGCCAGCGCACTGTGCTCTGCGTCTCTAACGCAGGGATAGAGCGCAGAGAAGCCATAGCGCTGGCCGAATCGGCTTCGAATACTGCATAGAACGATTCTAATGAAGCAAATTCGTGCTTTTTTTCCATCCTATGTTAGCCTAAGCCTTGGGGAAGGAGATTCCCTTTCCCTAGGCTTAGGCGAATATGCGTAAGTGGTTGTTTACTCTAGTTGAAGTGAATTTCTCGTTATATTCTGATGGAGGAATAGTTTGATTGTTTTTTCAGTTAGTTAGCTGTATCTAGGCAGAAAATAACCTTGAGAGTGCCTATAAACAGAAATTGGGGGCAACTTATGCTTTTGTCGAGTGGCCCCCCCCCCCAACTCCAGTAGCGCCGTTTTTTTAGTGTGCTTTGTACAATTACTTGCTTCTTTGTACTATACTTTGAGAGCTTTCCTACTATAAAGGCTGCACCGCCGGTACTTCATTGATCGAGCTAACGATTTCAATTTATAAAATATGGAAGAGACTTAAGGATTGTGTGTCATCATTAAGTTAGCAAAAGCTTCCTTCCAGAATGAAATCGTGGGTCAATTAAGGTCGGGAGGGAGACGCAATTTTGCGTCAAGGTCAAAGCTCCTTTGCCTCCCTAGGCTTAGGCTAAGATTGATATTCTCTCCTTCCACATGAAAAAGCATCTGTCAAAGCATAGGTTTCATCTGCTTTAGCCTAAGCCTAGGGAGGGAAAGAAGCTCGACGTCGATGAAAATTTGACGCAAAGTTGCGTCTCCTCCCCCCCCCCCCCCCCCGACTTGAATTGACCCGAAATCGGGGTAAATATCGGTGGACATGTCCGCCACAGAAAACCAAGGACTGATCCAAGGTTTGGCCACTTGCACTCTTACGTACATTGCACGCAGTCTTTGTTTGTTATTGTACGCATGACTCCTTTATAGCACCAACCTGAATAATTGCTTAAATAGAGTAGGTGTGATATAGAGTGAGTATACACGTGCGATGGTACAAAGAAAGTGAAGCCGTTATGTTACAGGTAAACGCTGGGTAAAAGTTTCTTGCTTTTCAGTGCTTTAAGCACTTGCTGTGCGGCATGAACAATCTCCCGTTTTCATCGGCTAATGCGGAAGGCAAAGAGCTATCACTCGACGATTATGACAGAGTGAGTCTCTTTCATCATTCTCTATTTATACATTCTATACATTCGTCACCGCTCATATGACGCATATGCAATACAACTACATAATTCATTTACTTGTTGAACAAATAAATAACTTTACAACTATTACGAATGCAATGCATTGTGAAAACATTCTAACTTGGCCTAACTTCGCTCAGTTCTCATGAGAAGAACTACGGGGTGTACAGATTTCGACATTATGTGTATGAAAAGGCAAAAAGAGTTTATGAAGATAGGGCTGCTATTCCAAAAAATCATTTTATCCAGGTCTCTTCCACCTAGGACAGGGAAGAGGGGAGCTCTGGGTTCGATGAACCTGTTTGTCCCTGCCATTATCTAATTACCCCTAATTATATACTATGTGTATGAAAGTGACAGCAGGAGCTACTTCAAACTGCTGTAATGTTATTTTTAATCAACAGGTTCGCACCCCTCACAAATCCCTGGCGGATAATACTGAGCTTCGATTGCGAGCTGGAACTCTGTCCACAGAGCTGAGTTGCCCCATTTGCCTGGATCTACTCACTCAGACGATGACAACAAAGGTAAACAATTGAGTGATCTTTAATATTCGTATAAGTGTGACTGATTACTTGGTCGCTCCACTCATAAATCGGATGAAGACCCATTTGCACAACCTCATATTGGCCCGATTTTACGATTCCTTCAATAATTTTAGGAATGTCTTCATCGTTTTTGCGCTGAGTGTATAACAACGGCGCTTTTTCGAGGGAATAAGGAGTGTCCCACGTGTCGGAAAAAGCTGGTTTCCAAGCGATCTCTCAGACCGGACCCGAACTTCGATTCACTAATCGCAAAGGTAACAGCTCTATCAAAAGTGTAATTTTGGATTCATACTTCAAACGAATTTCGTTCAGTAGTCGAAGGAATTAAGAAACTGGTACCATGAAAATTACTCATTACTCGAATTCGCCATCATACTAGTTTGTAGAATTTCCAGTAACCATAGTAGCTATACGTCATTTGCAGATATGGCCAGACCGGAAAACGTATGAAGATCTTCAGTCAGTTGCTTCGGAGAAATTTGCCGCCCAAACGAATATGGATGCTTTGCGTAGTTCCATAGAAGAAGGCATCAAAGCACAGGAAGTAAATAGACGAAAACGCGTACAAGGCTCATACGAATGTGAAAGTAGGCATTAATACTGTTGTTTTGCCCTCGTTTTTAAATAAAATTGATATTTGTCACCGTCTCTCAGAGCGAAAGAAGAAACGTGAAGAAGACGGCAATACCAATGGAACAGAAGAAAACGCTACTGGAGACAACGAATCAAATTCGCCAATTGAGGAAGAAGGTGGTATGTTGAACTGCCAATTCGTGTCAAAGAAACCAATTCGTTCCCAAACTTGGTTGACTCGCGTTCATTCAGAAGCCACGGTTCCGATGTCATGGTCCAGCACAGCGACCACTGCTCCTGCAGCCGGCTTTTGCAACGAATACGTTGAAGAGGAAGAAGTCATCGATGAACTCGATCATTTAACAGAAGTAGGTTTAGTGCGCATTACATCTGCTCCATTCCGTAGAAGAACATACGGATAATAGTAGACACAATTGTATTTGGCGCTGTATAGCTGTTGTCATCAGGTACAGAGTGGATATGATTCTGCAGCGTTGTCCTACGAAAAGACGGAGGTGATTGTTGTTGTGGGGTGGATCTGCTTGGTTGGTGGCGGATGTCTGCAACTTTAAATAATCATGATCTTTTATAGGAGGAATTACAAGCTGAGCTCGATGAGTTGGAGGAAGTGGAGCTCGAGGAAAATGACGATATTGAACAAGAGTCGAGAAGTGATGATGATAGTGAGTTCCCTATTGTGTTTCCTATACTTAATTGTGCCCTCGACATGAACAGTTCCCGTTAAGCTGACTACTCTTCATCAACGTACAGTAGCTCCGGTGCATCATCACTTGATTCTTCTTCGCCTTCTTCCTCTCTTTCGCTTTCTGAATGTAGCGATGATGCTCCTCCACCTCAGTCATGTGTGAACGGAAGCCCCAACGGAACTCCCGCAGTAGATGTGAGCACTATTCTCCGTATATTTCCAGTGTTATCGTGATTGAGTTACTATAATTTACTTGTTTAGTTTGGCGTTCTGCCATGATTTATCATTAGTTCTGTAATTTGTAGAGTGTAACGCCTCCTATGGTGCTGGCCAACAGCGATGATACGGCACAAACTACTATTACGAGTTTGAATCCAAACACTTCCGACCTATCACCGCTCACGAGTGAATCGCAACACAGCTCAAACAATACTATCGAAATTCAACCGCCGGTCTCCGTTCTTCACCCTAAAGAGAGACTGAACCAATGGTTGGATGAAAACCCATCCTCTCCTCACCTACCAGAGGAAAACATGAATGACCCACTTCAACGAAGGGTTTGTTTTATGGAATTCTTGATGATAATTCATGTCATATAGTAATGTAAGATTATTCATAGAAGTCACTTTTTCAAGTTTGATCCTACTACCCTTTTCATTCTTGCGAAAGTATGTATGCAATCGTCGAGTATGTTACTACAACCGTAGCTTCTTGACAAAGATGAAGACTCTTCGGGGCAGATTTGATTCCTTTTACGTCGCATCCATGACAAGAATAGCAAGAGAATTCAGATATTTCATGAAGTAATTATCGAAAGCAAAGGTCTGACTTTATGTTCCTTCACTTAGAAGTCAGAGTAAAATTGAAAGTAGTAAGTTCTTGTGTTGGTTACATGTCAATGCGTTGCATGTTCCTTTTTGTCCTCGTATCTCTGTATTTTCTCGCGTATCGTATAACAAAATTCATACCTGTACTAGTATAGAGCGCTGTCCAGCACACATCTCGAAGAGGTTTATGGTGTACAGTTCTTGCTGTGCACTCTTTCTGAGGAGCACGTTGCATCTCGCGCCATGGACTTTATCTGCAAGAACTGCTGCTTGTAACACGCCACAGCGTATGATACATAAGGAAGGAGAACAAAAAACATTTTGGAGTCCCCAACTGTCCTGCGGGAGGGGAGGGCATTAGCTGCGACCTGGTGAAATGGTAGGGAATGGTAAAAGATGAATATCGATTTTTTGCCATGTCTTGACATGTCAGTGGTGGGTGCATTCATGTACAGGCAAGAACATGTCGTGAAACACGGCCAAGGGCCTTTTACTCAGCGCGGCTCTCTTCATATATCATCCTTTCATTGTGTATATGTGTATCGTTTCATTGTTTCTCTCTTCATATATCATACACCTTTTACTTTTAATCACTTCGTCGTTATCGCAATAAGGGGGGGGGGCATCCCACTACTGTCGCTTTTTCTACCTGAGCATGGGAATAAAGGAAATCTCTTCCGTCTTTCACTGACGGTTAAGCAAAAATATTCGGCTGAGTGTGCCTCAAATATCCATTAAAGATGCCTTTGTGGAACTGTTCATAATATGCCTCTCTCACTGCGAAAGCACCCGTTCTTCAGAAGGTTCCAATCTTTTTTTCGAAATTGACGCTTAATAACTTGGAGATGAAAGCAAGAACGTAATTATGGGGAATATCTGCAGCTTTTTTTTAAATTTGACATCAGCTGTTCTTAATCGCTTACATTCAGACGGATGACTCCGACATGTTGGATCCTCCTGTGTCTGGTATTGATGAAATCGAAGCCGAACTATTGCCTTCAGCTGCATTACTACGTCGTCAATGTCCTGCGGAATTGTTGTCTCCACGTTATATCAGAACTAAACATGATACAACAAGTGAGTTTCAGCAGTTTTAGCAGACCTTTATTTTTTGTTATGTTTTCATTTCTGTATGCCGCTAAAAAATGTGAGAATTTAGTTCCTCACATTTCTTAAATGGTGTTTTGTTGTCCATCTGGGCTTATTACTGACCGCTAACGCGTTGTCATTATGAGAGGCGTTTTAGTGACCACGCTCACTATTCGCGCGCCGCATCAGCCCCTTTGTAGTTGTTCTCAGAGAGGAACATCCCAGAAGCCTTGGGTCTGTAGTAGTTGGCGGAAGAGAATGAATAATGCTTTTTTCTCAACAATTTATGAACATTTCAACCTCATTAACTACTCGTTTCAGTGGAACATTTGGCCGAATTCATACATCTGCGTGTAATGGAAGAAGTGCAATCAAATCAATGTGATTTTGATGCCGATCCAGTTCCAACCATTCCACGTCCTCAGCATTTTTATGTGTTTGTAAGTAACCGCCTTTTCTATGGAATCAGGGGTCATTGTTCAATATTTAACAGTAATATGATGTCTTTGATTACTGTTGGACAGCAACACGCCTTCTCATGACTTTATCATGAGCCAACATAGCTTGGGTTTTTGTAGGCTAAGGAGGAGTTCAGGGTTAGCGTTACCTCCCTTGTGCATGAAGGGGGAAAGTGGTTAACTCTTCCAAGAACTTTTCTTTTCTCTGATCTTGAACCGCTTTCCCTGATATAAAAAAGAGGCTCTATGTGTTTCAAGGCGTGTATGATATGCACGGGGCTTCATAAATACATTGGTCATGCAAAGTCACGTTACTTTTTAATGCTCAACAGTGCCTTCTTCCTATTAACTGGTGCCCTGATCGTAATCTTACAAAATATTGTCGCTGACGTTAAAAGGTGCAGTTCTGTAGATGTCCATCATTTATCTACTTCAGAGTCGAAATGACGGACACCACATCCGAAAAATTTTCTTGCATGAGACTATGTTAACAGCTCAAAGTGCTATGACGAGAGACGATCACTTGGTTAGTTATCTCTTTTGCCCGCATTCTAAACGTTACTGCACGATTGCCCTTGCGCCCATTTATTACAGATTATATTCTTTGATACGGAGCCACCGCAACTCCGCGAGGAAAAGTCTAGCGTGCTCGAAGACGTGGTTCATGCGCACTTTCTCAGTTTACCCCATGTTTGACTATTATGATTGTTCTTTATCTTAGCCTTAGCTTTTATATTATTAGGCACTGTGTGCCTCTTGTGATATCGAAATCTATAGCGTGAAACGACGCTTCTTCTCAGTATTTTCTGATTTTCGCTCCAACTGATCTCTTCTAACAAGCATGTGTAGATAGAATACTTGCGTTTATTTTTTCATGTTTGTGATAATGTATTTCTTGTCAAATTTACTATGGGGCACTTTATGTCCAGTCGATCTTCACATGTTCTGGGTGTGTTTTTATAATATGGTCCTTTCTTCTAACCATATGTGCTGGCATTCTCGAGTTCTTCGTTAAGAAATTAGCAAACTTATGCTTATTAATAAAAGCACGACTAGTGAATGTGCTCGATCTGTCATCATACATGCTTATTCGGTCTATGAAGGCTTTGCGCATCATCTTTCACAGCGAAATTCAGTTAAGTAGACCTTCAGAGATTCGAGTTCATGCCTTTTTTCTTCGTGATTCCGGTTGGAGGATAAAAGCTGTGAAGAGAAGAGGAAGGGGCTGCCATAGGGAATTACAAAAACGGCATCAGCTGAAAACCATTTATTTCAAAATATTAATCGTGACATTTACGAAGAGTACGCATCCCTCTGTGGTTGCTCTCTTTGTTTCCGAACAGAAATTATCATTGGGAAGTGATGGAATCTACGCGAACAAAGTATTTGAAATATTGGATCGAACTATAATTTCTGTTACACAGTGACGAAAAATTTCGAATTTGTTTTTCTTCATTTGTGTCTAACTTCAGTCAACAAAGTATGTACCATTATAGTCAACAATACATTGCCAGCGAATAGGGAAATAATAGATGCCTTGCTTGTAAAAGTCTGGGGATTTCTGGTTGAAGAAAGTCTGGAGGTCGATCTTGAGATCATCGTCATGTTTGAACTGCCGTCCGTCGAGGAAGTGGCTCAGAGACCGGAATAGGTGGTAGTCAGCTGGGCCATGTCCGGAGGTTACGGTGGGCGGGGGAGCTTCGTTCAACCACGGTTCTGGATCCTTTGACACGCCAACTTTGCCACATGTAGGCGAGCGTTGTCGTGGAGGAAGAAGTCTCGGTCCATTTTTCCGGTAAGTTTTGCGGCTACGGTGTCCCATTGCCTGCAGTAGAGATCGGCAGTGACTGTCGTGTTGAATGGCAACAGTTCCCTTTTTTTGAATTTGAAAAAAATTCTTTTTGCAATTTTTTGAAATTCTTTCTGTTTCAATTTGAGTCGATCGAGCCATCGGGTTGCCGCCATATGAGAGACAGTCCCTGGGCCCATCGACTGGTTGATTTGGTTATTGGCCTTGCATGCAGAGGAACCGGGCAGGGTCAAGCCTCCTTTGAGGAATCCTCAACGGGGGGGGTCGTATTTGGTCCGCTAGGAGGGGGGGTCGTAATCGTTGAGGTACTAGTGATCAACAGAACTTCTCACGCAGAGTCTGAAGTGTAAGGGAGGAAATGATAAAACCGACTAATTAGGTTGGTACCTGAAACTAGTTTAACTTAATCATCATGGAAACCTCATGCATGGCGCGATCTGCAACGAAACCGGTCAACGCCAATAGACCTTTCGTTGGTCCGCTGGCACCGAAACCACGTACAAAGACACCTCCGAAATTCACGAAATTCACCGATTAACCGTGGAAAGCGATATCTATCAACAGGTACCACCGTGGATGGACACTGCAAAAACATTGGGATGAAAACGGAAAATTAGTTGATATGGACTTTCTTCATATATTACTACGATTGCAAGTACGTAATCTCGTGTTAGCAGCCACTATACAAACCGCAACACGTTTGTATTCATTGAGAATGTGGATGAAATCCTCATGCATGGCGCATCCCAGACAGAAGTTGACCGACGCTTCTTGCCCTCCCACTAGGCCTTCCAGAGCGAAGGATGCATACTAGAGAAATTTCAGTAACAATAAATCAATTTTTCTGAAGAATCTTGGAAATATCTCGCAAATTCGGCGAAAAAAAGCTTTCCTCAACTAGCTTTTCTGAAGGTTTCTTCCTTCGTTTCAGAGATATGACATAGTTCAGGTAGTCATTCGAAAGCGACAACCTAGCAGACCCTGCTTCACCAAAACGAACTCATATGGTTAAGTGTGGAGGAAGTTATGGACATTTCTGTGAAAGACTTCGAAATTTTCCTCATCAAATCTCATTTGGAAACCCATATCGAGAACTAAGCAACCATTGGGGAAAACAAACGGGCAATGGATAGGTCTGAGGGAGTTATTAGGAAAACAGTTCACAGCTGCTCGAAAGATGGGCTCTAGGTAAAGTTTGAACTATTTTCAAAATGTCGGAATTTAGTATGGGGAATATACCGCACTCCATCGTGATCGCCGCGTCGCAGCCGTCGCCTGACATGGGGTCCTTAACTTCTCTAGATGTGTAGAGTATTCTGAATTATTGTTTGAAATTGTTTGATTATGAGGTAGAAGCGTGATGCGATCAGGAATCTAGGATTCATAGATTATATACTGAGTTTATAGTACTGGGAATTCCACCTGTACATATTTTTCGGGTTTTTGTGTCCATTTAGTTGTATATTGGTGTGGAGCATTTAAGAAATCGACAAATGCTTAATCGGTGGTTTTGTGCAGAGAGAGGGGGGTCGTATTGGGGCCCCCTTTTTTTTGGGGGGGGTCGTATTTTTTGAAAATTTTCCTCAACTGGACGCTTGACCCTGGAACCGGGGCACTATTTGTGAATTTCGCCTCTCTCGAGAAAATGCCGTAGATTCACTGCTAGTTGAAGCCATAGAGAATATGAATGTGTTATCCAGTAGTCCATATTCCAGGAGCTTCTACAGTTTTCCCCAAGAAAAATAAAAAGTGTAGCAGAAATTATGGTTCAACCTACTAATATCATGACGCTTTGGCGTGCCTCCATATGAAGTGATATATTGAAAAAAGATTCGGTATAGCAGAGCTACCCAGCTCACTGAAGTGGTAGGCCACAGGCCCTAGCACTAATCATGAGCAGGAATATCATGCGGTCAGGCTTTCCCATGAACCTCAAAGAGCTGCCCCTGTCAAGCTAACTAAGACTTGCGTCCAAGCGCGTCAACTTTTGGGATGAGGTTTTTGTGTTTGTGACTAACAATAAGCATTAGCTATGGAATCCTTTTGACGTCAAGCAAAACTGAAACACCAACAAAGACTGACCCACATGAGGCATTTTATTACCGTTTTTCTAAAGGGTTGAATAACATGATGATCAATAGTAGAACTGATCACCAGATGTTTATTACTTGAATAAAACGGCGTAAAATGAGAATGGCAAGTTCAATTTTTTGACTCAGTCTAGTGAAACGCTTTTCGCTGCATTGCATTTTTAATTTACACGACCACCAAAGTAATGAGGAGCAATTTCCAACCGCACCCGCGCTCAAACCGGTAGTGGTCGTGTCGGTGTCACTGTCGTTTTTAACAGGTCATACTTCTTTGTTAGAAAACTGTTAGAGGCCTTGAAGAAACAGGAAGCAAAGGGCAAGCGATAAAAAGAACTGAAAAAGCGTTCCGATACTAATTATCTTCAGCAGAACCTGAAAGTGAAGGGGCTGGCACGGTGCCTTGCACGTTGCCCGTCAACTTGCACGTCCTACTCGAAAACCACGCGGTGGTAAAACAAATGACGACGGTTGTGTCATATTTCTGACGGCAAGCATACCTCTTCCTGTCTTCGTAGATGTCAAACTACTTTACAATGCGTGGTGATGTTCTCTTCTTTGACATAGTGGCTTTATCCATATTGCAGGAGCGTTCACCACAGTGCTACCAAGTGGGGTTAGCTTAAAACTTGATTCAAAAATCTGAAAATTCATATAAGTAGCTCAATTTGAAGTAGTTACATGATCGCTGGAAAAAGGTTCAATGCTGAAGAATCCGGCTTTGGCACTCCACCTCAATCTATTAGGTTGATTCATAATAAATCGGACAAATGATAGTGATGATTTCTAGAGATCATAACTCAGTAACGAATTGACGAAAATGGACGCGCGAGGTACCGCTGGAATGAGTATGAAAAGCTCTTCAAAGTACCGCAAAATAATCACTCCAAAGTAAATTCATTCCGCCACAATGCCGCACGATTTCAAGCGGTCCAGAGACCACATCCGCAACGTCATACTATTTATATCGCTATCTGGTCAGGAACCCGCGGATATCGGCAGACGTCTGATGGAAGTTCACAAGGAGCACGCCCCCGGCAGAAGTACACTGTAGTTGTAGCATTCGAAGTTTGCGTCAGGCGACTATTCCATCGAAGACGAAAACCGCGGTTGGTGGAGCGTACACGGCGTAGAGTACTGGGAGCTGCTCGATGAAGGTACCACAGTATCCGCCGACGTCTACGTTCGTCAATTACGAGAATTGAAGGCCAATGTCCAAAGTTCGCTACGGCGGCGGTCACATGTCTACTTCCAGCACGACAACGTGTCTACTTCCACAGACCGCACTTCGCAAGATCGACCAAGGCCGAGCTGCTGTCGTACAGTTGGACCGTACTTCTATACCCACCGTACTCCCCAGACCTGGCCCCTTCAGATTTCCACCTTTTCTCCCACAGCCAACGCCACCTGGACGGCCAAGACTTCAAAACTCGCGACGAGGTCAAGGCGGCACTCGGCAACTTCTTCGAGCTCCAGCTTCCGGCCTTCTGGAGCAAGGGCATCCATGATCTGCCTATACCGTGGCAGAAAGTCATCGATAAAGATGGAGTATATTTCAAGTGAATCCCTGTTGTCGTAAAAAAGTTGTACGACAATGATTAAAATTGGTCAATTTGTCCGATTTATTATGAATCAACCTAATAGAACTGGGAGTGGCACTTAATGCAATTTGGCGCATACAGTGACTTGCAGATCTAGCTGATGTCCAAGACATGTATTTTTATCTCTCAGACTGGTTGGGTACACCTTCAACTTCTCAAAGAGAGAAGGTTCGGCAGTGACTTAAGGGACGATTTATGTCGTCTTGTATTAATGGGTTGCGCGCAAAGAGAAGGGCATAGGAGGGGATGCCTCTAAAGGGACTTCACATAAAAGAACTCCAGGCAAAGTAGTCACTATTTTTGGGGCTGGTTCAGTTTACAAGAAAAATTTGACGTGTTCTCACCTTTATATGCATCGTAAGGCCAGAGACATGTGCTTCCATACTATGCGCGGCTGCCACCGACAGTGGGGATATCGTTGGCACCGGATTTCGCGTGATGGCTCTTCCGAGATCTTGCCCGAGAGCTACGCTTCGTTGGCAAGTGGTTGCTTTATTGGCAGGCTCCGCCAGAGCATGAACTTTAATGGTAGCGACAACGAGATTTCGCTGATCAGGGAGTGGAAGTGTAGTACTTTGTCTTGAAGGCAACCTTGGACCCAGCAGTTAGTATGTGGTCCACATGACGGTGGGCATAGTTCGGGCAGAAATAGCGAAGCTTGTCTCCGTACGCGTTATCGCTTCACTTTCAAGCGAAACATGCACTGCGTGTAACCGCCACACATCACAGGATCGCCATTCTCTGAACATTGTAGCAGTAATGCGATGTACCTATAAAGACAAAAACCGCAAAAACCAAGGAGCGCTAATACAGCTCCATTTCTTGGTCTTCCTCTTTTTCATTTAATTCATCGTCTTCTGCTGCACACCATAATATCTTTGCTGACATTTTCAATGCTCAACAAATTGACATACGCACTTACTTCAAAATACACCGCAATTTTCTGATCACGACCACGAGCGTCTATCACCGTTATTTCTATCTTTCGGTAAAAACCAACTAGTGCAGTGGATGTTCTCAAATTAACATTAGTCGTCTACGTAAACGACTCTTGCGCTTGTGGGTGGGACAACCATTACTCATTGACTTATCACTGGTGCTGGCCATCCACTAATTGCCACCTATGTTACACGTGCACAAGCAACTCCATGACGCTATCGGTGCTGAACAATCGCATCCGTGGGCATTCGGTAGCACGAACACGGTAGCGGTGACATCACTATAATTTTTCCTATGCATCTGGGCTGCTTCAAATATATAATACAGAGCCGATCGATGAACAATAAGTAATGGAACTAACACGGTAACATACTGTAGAGCCACCCTCCCCCCACTTTTCTGAGGAAACATGCCGTTGCCACATTTTGTTATGAACGCTATGTTGATTTGAATTCGATGTGATGCATTTATACCTATTTCTGTGACTGGTTCTGTATGTTTTGGGTATGGATGGAATGTGCTTCACATTTTTCAACTAATAAAAAAAGAAAGAATAAGCACGAATCTCCGATCGGTATTAAATGTTTCCCTTCAAGTACCTCTGGCGTGCAGACAGCTTTTCCTACATTTTCTCGACTATTTTCCAAAAATTCAACGTAAACATTGCCTAGTCACTGCAATCCTTATTTAGTTTTAAAAACCTGCGCATACTTCCAGAAGTTTCCGTAATTCCAATCGGAAGTCGAGTGCGTGGCTTATTCGTGAACGGACCGTCATTATATGTAGAGTTTCTCATTATTCTTATAACTTTCTAATTGCGGTTTCCATAGCTAAACTGTTATTGCTAAACGCAGCATGTGGAATTTACAAATCTTCACTTTGCTTGAAACGCATATCATAAAAAATCATCCGACGACATGCAAACAGACTAGCTGGTTTTTTTAGGCGACTGGTACGACATGACACAAGTTCTAGATGTGGAAGCTAATGTTGCAAGCAATTAAGTCAAGTTCGTGTGCGTCGGAGTGGGGAGGGAGAGTGCGCAACATGTAGATGCAAGGAATTTTAGCTGTGAAGTGAAGGACCTTGGGGGAGGGGGGAAGTTTCCATCTGCAAAAACAGGCTCTCTTTTTGAGAAATAGTTCACTCACCTCAAGGTCCCTTCCCAGTCCCCCTGATCCACGTTAACCCATCAAGGCTCGTATAATCACGATCAGGGACACCTATTGCGTTGAGCAAAATTTTTGAGAAATATTACTAGCAACACCCCCTCCCCCCCCCCCCCCGCAAAAAAAGGACCTCACCACAGGACCGTCTTCCCTTCCCATGTTTCAGGCGCCTTCATACTCTGCAGTGGTAGGTATTGGCTGCGTTCACAGGCAGCGAGACAGGGTGGTAAGGGCGGAGACGCAGAGAGGCTGCGACCAAGCCCTACCGCCGCCACCGCGGACTATGAAGGCGGCAAAATTTGGCTGCTCAAAAAGTGTGGAGGGGCACCCCATTATGGCCACTATTCACCTAGACCTAGATGGGAAAAGAAACTCTTTTCCACACATGGCTGATGCAAAAATATACGCCTTAATGTGCTCTTTGACCTCTCGAAAATCCTTCAAAGATTATTAATGTGAAACTTTCTATAAGATGACATCCTCAATACGACAGGATCTTCGAGATTGACGGCTTCTTTCATAGAGATCACCTTTCGGTAAAAAAAAAATCATTAAATTTGAGGTGGTAGATGAGAATTACCAGCGTAATTTTCAAAAGAATAGACCTATACTTTTTTCATGCTCAAAAACAAGCCCCTTGAAAATTCCTCATCCCTGCTTGACCCTGCTCTTGAACATAGTACCCGAAATGTTAGTACTTTCCCAAACCCTCACAAACTGTTGGAAAAATATCTTCCCCGGGAACACTCTCACTTCCCGTCCCTCTGTCAAAAAAGGCTTTCCGTCCACACTGCCACTACTCGAAAGTAGAATTGCAAGCGTTCAAGTGCAAGAAAAGGACGTTTGGAGGTCTAACGATGAGAAATCGTGTACTCTACTTGCACCTAAGTGCATTCGTCACACCCACCACGTTTCTGCGCTCAAATAAACTTCTGTCACGGACTTCCACCATTGTACTTTCTCCTCTTAGGACATTCTCGACGAGGGTCATACCCTCTCGGAACCCCACAGTGAAATGTGGGATTGTCCCTCAGCCGGCCACCAGTCGTGCAGACCGTCCGCAGCGGCCACCCACGGCCTTGCCGCATATCGATCGTGCAGAGACGCAGTGGGTCTCTGGTCGTCTGCGTGCTCTCCTCCCGCTCCCATTCGCACCCGTTGCTGGGCTGCGCTACGTGGGCACGACCTTCTCGCCTTCATCGTCTTCCCGTTGTGTATCTTTTCGAGGCATTGCCAAGTGCATCGTTGGGATTGCTGTGTGGAAAGGGGTTAAGCCGTGCATTTCATCTCGTCGACTGTCCCCCTAAGTGCTGATGAGTCACCGCGGAATGACGTCAGAGCCGTGTATTGTTTGCTGTTGTTGTTTTAGATGTGTCATCATTAGTTAATCTCATTGTGAATGTTGATAAGGTTGACTCACAGCTGAGCTCAGTTGACCTACTAAGTAGAAGAGGGCATCATGTGCAAGCAGCCCCAAGTACGGTTCATCATCCGGTTGCTGCCCTGTTTAACCTGTTCTTTGTATTCTTTACCACTGCGTTTGTAGGACGTAAGCAATACTTGGAGAGATGAAAAGTGCTTTGTTCATAGCGTTTTGTACGCAGCTATAATTTTAGAGACTACGGAAAAGTTCACGTAGTTACTGTGAATTTGGTATTCTCAGAGAGAATGAATGAAGGAGCTCTTCTACTCAAGTTCTTCTCAGTAAAGTTGCCAACATATCCCACATAGTTTTGCATTTGACTTCGTATCCATCCCATACACCAATGTAGTAGTTGTGTAATGTGTGAAAGTCGTCCCACTGATTCTGGTTTAAGTTTAGCGACTGGATAGACCGGATGTTCGACGAAGGTACCAGACTGAGAAAGTTTCTACAAGGTTGACAGGTTTTCTAAAATCGTCGGAAAGTTGGTCTTCCTCATCTGTGTACGATGCAGACTGGTACCAGTTTTGTGTTCTCTTTGTCTGCCATTTGAGAGTGTTTATTGTTGAAACGTCATATGGTATGGTAACGTGACGTCATAACTGGTTATTCTCTCTTAATCTTCCTCACTTATTAAGTTGTCGATGTAGATGTGGTCAAAGGGAAAAAACTTGATCAGTACTCAATTAAGCCGAGTTGTTTGAAAGACCGGTTTTGCCTTTTGAAATTCGTTCCTCTTCTCTTGCTGCTATGAATTTGCTCAGAACTCACTGAGATTTGTTATCATCCGCATGTTTGATAATTTTTGAGAACACTGCCGGTTATGCGGAAGTTGCAGAACTCCCATTAAGTCATTCGTGCACTTAAGTCGTTTAATTTTTTTCTCGTACACCAATGTCAGCGTCTCAGCTACGATCACATCAAGCGAAGCTCGTTTTCGGCGAACTGGTTCATCTCATTTTCTCTCTCACGACGATGAGAAACTGAGTCATCCTTCATCAATAACTTTTTCATAGGCAATTGCATAGTGTTGCGATCTGACGTAGATCAAATTGTACGGCTTTTTGCTTAAAAGTCGATGAGATGGCTGGTTTCCTTCAGGATTTGCTGGTCAAAATAGTATTCATTGCATTTGAAATCAGTGTAAGGTATTGTATCAGACTTGAGTGTGGATGAGGGAAGTATGTATTCACGGTTAGCAAGAAATATTGGGTTGAGGAATAAGTCCCCGCCGTTTTATTAAATCCCGTTTTTCACATTGTTCCCTTAATCTTTCGACAAAACTTATATATGTTTTCGATAAAGCTTTTTCTGCTCTACAAAACGCTACTATCCATTTTTTTATTCCTTCGACTACCTCATGTTTACAAGCTTTGAAAATGAAGCGAGCTGAAGGCAAAAACTTGACAATTGCGCACCTCATCTTCCTCGTCTGCCGTTGAGATTAAAAATTAAACGTGTATATGTTGTCGATAGAGCTTTTCTAGCTCTACAGAATGGTACCACTCTTTATTCAAATCGCTCAACTCTTTGATGTTTTAAGACTCACAAATTCAGTACTCGCAAAAGTGTGCACTTTGGTTATCTTCCCTTCCTCGTCTACCTTCGAGAGTGGAGAGGATGTGCATATATGTATTCGATGGAGCTTCCTTTGCTCTACAAGTTGGCACCTCTCATCTTTTGTATCCTTTCATATTTTAGCATGTAGGAATAAGTTTCCACCCGCTTTTCAATTCAGAATTGCGTAATAAAAATGAATTTTTTGGCAGAGTGTTTTGTATCATTCGATAGAGCTCTTTCCGCTCTACAAGATAATGTTTACGGTTTTTGTTCGAGTTGATTTTTGCCATTTTTTAGATCATTTAAAAGTCGGCGAAATCGAGCATTTCCGACCCCATGTGACGAAAGTGCTCGATTTTGCCGACTTTTAAATGATCTAAAAAACGGCAAATTTAGTTGAAGAAAAACGGTAAACAATATCTTGTAGAGCGAAAAGAGCTTCATCGAATAATACAGAACACTCTGTCAAAAAAATTCATTTTCATTATGCAATTTTGAATTGAAAAACACGTTGAAACTTATTCCTACATGCTAAAATATGAAAGGATACAAAAGAAAGTGGTATTATCTTGTAGAGCAAAAGAAGCTCTATTAAATGCATATATGCTCATCCTCTTCAATCTTGATGGTAGGCGAGGAAGAGGAGGTAACGAAAGCGCACACTTTTGCGAGTACCGCATTTGTAAGTTTTAAAAACAGCAAAAAGTTGAGCGATTTGAATAAAGAGTGGTACCATTCTGTAGAACTAAGAAAGCTTTATCGAAAACATATACACATTTAATTTTTAATCTCGATGGCAGACGAGAAAAATGAGGTGCGCATGTGCCAATTTTTTGCCTTCAGGTTATTTCATTTCCAAAGCTTGTAAATATTAGGTAGTCAAAGAAATAAAAAAACGGATAGTAGCGTTTTGTAGAGCAGATAAAGCTCTATCGAAAACATATATAAGTTTTGTCGAAAGATCAAGGGAACCATGTGAAAAACGGGATTTAATAAAACGGCGGGGACTTATTCCTCAACCCAATAGTTGTTGTGGGTGTGATGTGTGAACGTCCCTGGGTGTTTGGAATGGCCTTCCTGTTCCCTTTCTCCTCCCTAATAGTCATTATGGTGCTATCGCAATGAGGGGTGGGGGGCATTCCACTACTGGACCCTATTTTTACCTAAGCCAAGAACAGGAAAGGAGCCCTTCCCTCCTCTTTAAGGCCTAGGCACAAGTATACGCCTGAATGTGCAGATTGGCCCCTTAAGGATCTCTTTAGGATGCTTACCTTAGATGAGCAATTTTTTATAAGATGCTCCCCCCATAGCGATTGCACCGTCATTATTTTTCAGTGTGTTTGTGTTTTTCAGTGTGGGTTTCTGTGATCAAATTCGTGGTTCTGTATATCAGTTACCTTGATTCGATTCTGCACCGCTGTGAATGCGTCACGAAATTCTAGATCTCAGGCTCTCTAGTCTTCTTATCCTGTATTTTCATAGGTGCTATACTGAAAAGTATGTCGCCTAGGTACTACATAAAAGCACCTTCGCTCACACTTGCAATTACGTACCACCCACCACGATCATCACCCGACGCCTAGGTAAATCGACTCTGGGGCGCAACTTTCAATATAGTATTTATTTTAGAAGAGTTGTCTATTGCGCGAACAAATTGAACCTTCTAAAATCGGTGCTGTAGTGTGCATGCTGTTGTGAACATTACACTGTCTCATGAAAGAATAAGCGCACGACTTCTGAAAGCCATGTACCGTATTCATGGACCGTTTTGAATGGTTTGGACTTGGTCTTCGGAGATGTGTACTTATTCTCGGTGTGTCGAATACGTCGAACGAAATTTCTCAAGAAGGTGAGATATATTCCATGCAGATCCATTTCTACGGAGGCATGATGAAAAACCCCACAACAGGGATGTCAAAAGAGGACTTTTATGCACAAGTGTACAATATAATGAGGAAGCAGGGATAATGTATTTGGGGGTGGGGGAGGCACTACACTCTGCTCTGCTGTCGGTGCTGTTTTTGCTTGGGCTTCCATTCTAAGCTCTAGTTTAGAAGAAAGTCTCTATCTCCATCAAGCAAGGCTCAGCTAGCAATACACCTGAGTGCGCAAAATGATGATTCTGGAACGGTATTGAGTAGGGGCGACATTGCGTCTATGAGTTTTCCCTTTAAACTACATTACAGCAGAAGAATCTTTCGCCTAGAGTTGATCCTCAACCTCAGATAGGCAAATGATGGATGCCGATGTTTTGAGAATGCAAGAAAAAAGTTAGGTAAACCCATTATTGAGACGCTAGAAAACTCAGTGGTCCATGTAAACAGCAAAAGACTTCTGGCACTCGTCTGCCGTTCTATGTACAACAACGTCGAATTTCGATTGTTGACGCTGTGGGCTCGGGCGAAAAACAACTGTGGTGAGACGAACGCGGTGTTTCTGGAACGAAAGTCGTGCTCCAGAAACAATTCGTCTAGGCGTTTTGGTGTCGAAGGTACGTGATTGCGCGTGTGAGCGTGAGGTGCTTTTACCTAATACCTGTCGGATATGCTTGCAACCATCTTTATGTACTCTAATAGTTGTCGTGGATAGGAAAATGATTGGAATTGCTAGAAACGTAATCCTGTACTTTCAAGCTTCATTCAAAAGCCCAGTTCGTGCGAATCTAGCGTTCATTTTTGTTAATTCATCACTTTCACTGACTGGTCGGTCTGTTAAGGTAAGTGCTAGGCATGGATTCATTTGCTATGTTGAACGAGGAAGTGTTCAAGCATCTATGCAGCTTGGCTATCGACAAGGTGAGCGACAAAGCAGAAAAGAGAAAAGCCGGTTGTGGTGGTGTGGCTATGAGGAAAAGGTGGGTAATTCGCATTTCCATGTTACTGTATATGCTTATACTTGATTACCTCCCTACTGTTCTGAAATTACTCATGAAGCGAGTCAGTCGCCAACAAATTTCCTCTGTAGTAATCACTGGTGGCTAGAGGGTATATATCAATGTAAATTGTTTCTCAAGTAGTATTAGAGGTGCTATCGCAATGAGGGGGCATCTGACTACTGGACCCTATTTTTACGTCGGCCAAAAAGGGGAAAACGGCCTCCTACTCCCTCCTTCGAGGCTTAGGCAAAAATATACGCTTGAATGTGCAGGGTGACCCTACAAAAATCCTTCAGAAATACTTAGGTGTGAAACTTTTTGTGATATGCCCCCCATTGCGATAGCACCGTATTCAATTTCATTTGTTGACCATGAAGGTTTTGGAATTGTTTGTTTCTGCCCATCTTCATTCACAAAGAAGTATAGAGGTGCCCGTTTTAGCTGTTCCCTGTCATTGTGGATCGTGGTTTAGAATCTGAGAAAAAGGATTACACCAATTCACTTGGAAGTGTATGTCGCAAAGTTCGTTTATTGTGTTTCAGTTATTTTAGGCTTCTTATCAAGAATTTCGTTAATGACCTGTGTCGAAAAAAAGCTGAGGATGAGGAGATGGAAGATAAAAGTTGTGCAGTTCAGGGATATGACGACGTGTATGCTCAGGTATTAAATTAACTGGATGAATCATTGTGTTTTGTCATCTGCATTTTAATTTTATGTTTTTCAGGATGACGAAGTAGAGGACGATACGGATTCGTCTGCTCGGGAAGTACCGAATGTTAATAGGGATGGAGTTCTGGAGGAAGGTGACAGTATAGCTGGCGACGATGATGACATGATTCCTGCTGTTAGTGTACCCCTTTTCCTGATACATTTTGCTACGGTCTTGTTTAAATGGTAGCAGTTTCAGCACGATATTTGGTTGGATTCCGCGGCGATGCCTGACAACGCTGCCTTCTCAGACACTCTTATCTTTGATTCTGTGCATACAGGTACACACTAATTATTCAAATTTGTTCAAATTTGTTGTGCGGTCAAAAAATTTAGGTTAGGTTTTGTCGTCGCATGATACGATTGTTTTGATAAGTCGTGCCAGTATGCGCTTGCTCATCATTCAAGTAGTCTGAAATGCGAAGTGTTTTGCGCTGCCTATTCGTATCTCCTTTGGGTTTTGCTCCATTCCGCGAGTAACATTGAAATCAGAAGCTGTTCTCTCGCTGAGTTACTTTTGAAATTTGATTGGGTTAGTATGTAAGTTAATTTCCACGACGTGAATTACTTGGGAAATGCGATTGTAATGTTTAAGTATGATCACGGTGAATCGCAGTCGTTCTTCCGCCATACCGATTTTTGTTACCCAATGCATTATTTATGATATCTATTTTATTGGGTGTGTGCAGAATAAATGGCTAAAACGGACCACTTTTCTCAAAACGCCATAACTTCGCTCAGACGCAACTTTATTGGTCGAAATAGAAACCATTCGAATCTACACAACCTTGTCAACAATCTGGTAAAGAAAATATGCAATCATGATAAAATTCTGGATTGCGAAAATTAATTAAGTCAACGATGGCATTTTCAACATGCATAGCATCGGCGAATTTTTTCTGACGCAGGTTTGCATGGAGAACCCGGAAAAAGTGGTAATCCGTCAGGGATAGGCCTGGGGAATAAGGGGGTGAGGGAGAGTCTCGATCAGTTTCTGCCAGGTGACTTGCGAAGTGTGGGGTTTTGCGTTGTTTTGCGCACCCAGCAAAATCTGATGCAGTTAGGCATCGAGACTCTCCCTCACTCCCCTTATTCCCCAGACCTATCCCTGACGGACTACCCCTTTTTCCTGTCGTTGGCAAAATTCTGTAGATCCGAATGGTTTTTATTTCGACAAATAAAGTATTGTCTGAGCGAACTTATGGCCAGTTATGTTTTGGCCATTTATTCTGCACACACTTAATACATGCGCTATGCTTAGCCATTCTCACAAGCCCATCGCTATCTTCAACACTTTTCTACATCTAGGGCAGGGTAAAAGCTCTACTGATTATCATTTCTCGTTTGATTTACAATCTGTTGCTAATGCAGTTGTAGTGGGTACTTATTGTCGCGTTGTCCCTCAGTTGAAGCCGTCCAATATTCATTAGTTTGTACTCTCAGATGTATAGTACTTCCACTTAAAGCAACCGGAAGGGGGTCCGAAACAAGAGGAAGATGCAAAGAAATGAGCATTTTGTAATGAACACTCAAGGTTAGAAGCGATAATAGGCGAAAAACCCGGACTCAAAAGCGCGACGGTGCGGTGTGTATTCGCATCCCATTCGCATCAGCGCATCCATTCCGAGTTGTCCGCTGTAGGCGACGGGCCGTGGGCCAACGTTAGTTGTAGCACCTGACTCCCAGCACAGTGGAGTGGTCATTCCCAATTACATTAGCATTCATGTAAGTACATCTAGAAATAATCTATATATATATATGAAAGAACTAAGTAAAAAGTAAAGGAAAAAACAAATTTATAATAGAAACATCTTCTTTTGGCATCATGCCAAGGCGTCAAATTGGCGAGTTTGTGCAATGGCCGCCACTTAAACTCGTCCACACTACGTCTGTTCTACCGTAAGCCAAAATTACCCCCTTATGATGTCTTTAAAGGAACCGGAAGGGGTCCGAAGAAAGAGGAAGGTGCAATGAAATGATCATTTTGTAACGAACATCCAAAAATAGAAGCGATAATCGGTGGAAAAATCCGGATTCAATGGCGCGGCACTGTGGTGTGTGTTCGCATCACATTCGCATCAACACACTGACTTTCCGAGATGTCCGCTGTAGAGATGTCCTTTGTTGTCTCGTAGAGTGTATTGCATTCATGGTGATGATGTGAAATAAGCGAAACACACCAACAAAACAAGTGAAATAATTAAGTGAAAAATGTCCTTTGTTGTCTCGTAGAGTGTATTGCACTCATGGTGATGATGTGAAATAAGCGAAACACACCAACAAAACAAGTGAAATAATTAAGTGAAAAATGTCCTTTGTTGTCTCGTAGAGTGTATTGCACTCATGGTGATGATGTGAAATAAGCGAAACACACCAACAAAACAAGTGAAATAATTAAGTGAAAAATAAGCGAACCTAATTAATTCACTTTCGACGTCTTGGCAAGATGCCATGTGTGCATTGCGGCCACCGTCCTCCCATACCGTAAACCAGAATTGCCCTCCTCCCGGTGTCTTCAAACCTTACTTTGGGGAGGGGGAGTAGGCGCTTTCCCTAAACTAAGGCTTAGGCTAAAAATCTCGGTGAACGCTGAGCACCGTGGAGTGCACCCTCCCCATCTACATTCAGCACATGTAGTTCTAGAATTTGTTTCTGTTCAACGTGTCAGAATCATACTGAAAAATCGATACCATCAGCTAGGATGCGAATTTTCTCACTGCGGCATCTGTCTATTTGTAAAAATTTCGTGCAAGAAGCCTGAATGTAATGATTTCACTTGCAGGTCGTGAGGGAGCAATCGGACGACTGGATGACAAGTCTAGCGAGTCACGGCTCACTCTTTATTCCTTGTATTCGTCTGTTTCCGAATCTGCGGATAGAGGAGAGGAGTCGCTGTCTGCATGTGATCCGCAGGAGTCATTGCTACCAAACTGGTTCGTTTGCTACTTTTACGTTTAAGGTGTCTGACAATGAGAGTAGTTGTGATGATTCGGAGCTTCTTATGCGATCACCGATGATAATTCCCTCCTTATTGTAGCTTCTTGTTTGAAAAATGACACCAAGGGGCGAGGGTGTACCATTTTTCTCTTATTATCTACCTTATCTAATTGGCCTGCTTTCAACGCCTTCGCAAAATGTGTTGAATGCAGCATTCTTTACCCATAATGTCCCATGTTGTTTCCTTAATAACGGGTTTTCTTTACAATCGGTTTTTTAGTTTATACGATTGCGTGCGGTCACCGACGTTTGATACCGCACCGCTGACGTCAATGTCAGCGATCAACAATCTATCATCGATGTGTGATATGGATAATTCGTCAACCATACAACCTGTTTTGGCTGAAGAAAGTGATCAAATTTTCCTTTCTCTCAGCAATCACAAATACTCTGATCTCAAAACATATGTGAGTTTTTAAGAACACTTAAGTGTTTCAACTTTCAGCTATACTGATTCGTTTTTGCATTACAAATAAGTTAATGTTCTAGAACCCCGAATTTCCGCCTTTGTCCACTTCTTTACTGCCGACTTGTATAAATAACCAATCTCGCGTCAGCTGTTCTGTGGCAACAAAGCGTCGGAGCGATGAGGTTCATTTGAAAGCTCTATCAAGAGTGTTCGTGTGGCTCATTTGCTGTTTTCAGATGCTACTTTACGACTCTATTAACGCGGAAATTGGTTATCAGAAGAAAATCAAACTTTGAGTGATTAAACCTCCTATTTTTCCCAAGTATAGTTGTATGAACTATTTGGTTTGTTTAGCATTATTTTTGATTATGCTCCCATACTTTCCCTACGGGCGTCTTTTTCTCGCTGAGCTTTACCGTTTGGTATTTGTTTTGTAGTATAATTAGTGAGTTGCGGTGTTTGAAGCTATTACTGAGCAGCGCAACCTGTTTTGTGACTAAGAACCTTGTCTCTCCTTTTACCTAAGTACTCGTGTAGACTTTGACTTGATCTCTTTTTTAATAGGACCCGTAATTTTTTGAAACTTTTATTCTGATCTTCCAGCGTACTATTGGTCGTTTTGATTCCAGTTTTACGAAAAGACTGCCATTTAGGAGTGTTGCTCAATTTTTATTTGAGTATGGTTCTATTATATTTGTTTATCTGTTTGAAGTCCCGTCTCGCTCCACCCACACTGTCGCCGTAATATTAACCTTTCAATTATTTATCCTGGCTGATGTGTATATGAACTTTGTTGATTTCAATGTCGTCACAGCGTTTTTTTTTTCATAGTAAAGTGTATTGGTTTGTTTGTGAAATATTTGAAAAAGATTAAGACAACGAGGTCGGAGCATTGACTCACCTTGGTACGTAGTTCTAGTGTACAGTGCATTTCGGAAAAACTGACGGGGCGTGTCCTACGGACTTGGGTGGATGGCGAGAGTGAGAGTACGTGGCGAGAGTGAGAGTGTGTGGCGGAGAGTTAAAGACAATGTCAGGGGTAATGTGGGTGATGAGAATCCCTAAGAGGAGTCTTTCACTCGAAAACTACGGGTTGGAAAGCCTGTATGTGGCGAATTCTCCCACGAAGGGGGCGCCCCAGAGCTGTGGCAGAGGCGGCCTTTTCTGCTCGAGCCGGCTTACTGTGCTCGGTCCGCCTCCTAGCGACTGATTGGCTGGGGAGGGAGTAGAAGGTATCGCGGCCCGCTTTCTCAGTTTTGGCTTGAAGCGCACTCCAGAAAAGGGATGTTTACTCATTCTCGAACATTTCTTCGTGTTTACAACATGGCAACACGTCAATGGAACACTCGTCCGGACCACCCGCCTCTTCACGGGAAGGCTCCACGTTGGTGGGGAGAGGTCCTATTTCTCAGGTCTTTGACCATTTCCATCCGTTTTTTCTTCACTATCCTGTTACTAGGCATCTCGACTTTCACATTCACTACTTCTTTTACTTTTCTGCCAAATTACCCCAAACAGTGCCTTTAAAGAGAGTTTGATACACGTTCATCCAAGTCGTGGGACAGCCCCGTCAGTTTTTCCGAAATGGACTGTAGTTCATTTTTGTTTCGGGTATAACTGGGTATCTTCTTTTACGAGCATATTGTTCCCACTGACAGAACTTGTGCATTAACGATCACAGTTAAATGCTCGTGGAGTATTGAATTCAAGACAGCAGCAACACCACAACGGAAGCACTGGCATTTGCCGTGGCTACCCAATTTGAATTATTCTGAGGACCTCTCCCCCGCTCCCTCTTTAGCCTCGTGCAAGCCTGAAAACCACAGTTTCTTCCTCAGTCTACCACCAAGCATTCCCTATTTGG
The DNA here is from genome assembly GCA_963978905.1 of Trichostrongylus colubriformis. Lineage (NCBI taxonomy): Eukaryota > Metazoa > Nematoda > Chromadorea > Rhabditida > Trichostrongylidae > Trichostrongylus > Trichostrongylus colubriformis. The sequence continues at coordinate 27,071,217 of OZ022260.1, forward strand.
CAGGTCCTATTATCGTTTCTCATAGATTTGAATGAGTGTTTCTCGTATGTTAAAAAATGAGCAGCTCGGGAAAGATTGAGTCACGTCTGAAACACACATAGAAAGTCTGAAATACGTACACCCGGAGTTTTACCGGCGTTGCACCCAGTGAAGGCCATGGTGAAGATAAAATACTGCATTCACTTGACATAAGTGTATATCATGCAGCTTCAATTGCAGTACAGCTACTAGCGTGAGAATGATGAGATGAGATGACCTGCTCAGTGCGACCTCATGGTTAACGTTAAGTCAACGGAGGAGAGATGCTGCGAATTTTAGCGGTTGTCTCAGAATGTGTGACTCGATGTCACTACCACCAATCAGTAGCTTTATCAATATAGTGAAATATACACAGCTTCATGTAAATTGCAGGTTGCGACAATAAGCGGAATCGCTAGCTAGTGATTGTCGTAGGGCAAACTGAGTCTAACGTAACTTTTCTTGCATAGTTGAAAAAAAAAACGGTAGACGGATTGCAACGATAGAAAGACATTACAGAAACTAACAATGTACGTGCTCATTGGGCCTGCTCCACTTAGCCACCTTCGAGAAAAAGTCTTTGGAAAACAAGGCTAAATTCAGCTTCTTGGCCCACTGTCGTAGCTCCTGAATATGCAAACACGTATGATTAGATGTAAACCGTTATCCCATGTCATAACTTACAACGTATCGTAAGCCTGTCGTGACTGCAGCGACAGCGGCATCCAAGTTTCCCTTGTAAGTTCTTTTATTATCATACGCAACCGTACGCTCCTGACTTTCCCATCGCTGGACCTGCGATTCAGTTGTGCCGCACGATTGGCAAACGAAATTCACGATGGCGGCAGTTCCAATACCGTTCAGCTCCGTCTCACTCAGCCTATGACCACATTGTGGGCATAGCTGAAACAACTGCACTAGTCGTCTGCCTTGCACTAAGTAATACCGATCCAATGCTGCTGGATCAGTTTCCTTGAGAGATGGCTCGAAACTACATGACGACATTGTGGAGCATTCCGACGCATCGTCACATACCAAATCATCCGTACTCTGCAACAGAATCAATTTCACTTCTGAATATATGTACTCTAGGCCCATTAAAAACTAACCACCCCTGGAAGAGAATGAGCCTGTTGTTGCTGTTCCTCGTTCCCGAACGGCTTTACGTCACCATTATCAAGCACAGGCACTTTTGACTCTTTCCCGTGATCCTTAGCATCTCCATTCACCTGGGGCACATCTCCAGCGATACTGTCCTGAATTGGTCGCTGATACATCTATAAAGAATTCAGAACTATTCGTTCTACTCACCTCGGTTACCGGCCAAAATGATGTTGAGTAGTATCGTCGTAAAGCGTCATTGAGAAATCTGCCAACATCTACAGCTGTCATGATAGCGGTGCTACTCTAAATACTCAATTATTGTGGCCATATTTTAATACAAATTTTTCAGCTACACCAGTACAAGAAGAGAAAGGGTTCATTCTCTTACACACAACCTGCCTCACAATCATTTCTACCCATCATATCTCTCCTCTTTTGATAGCCCACTTGACCAGAGAAACGGTACGATATGCGTGTTATACAATTAATTTTGCTGGACAGTTGGATATCAAAGTATAAGTTGCAATACTAGACTATATATATGGGGATGGAAGGGCCAGAAACTGATTAAAACAATCCACTAATTGTCACTGCTCCTCATTGAGGATGGGTTTTTGCGCCTTCTGCATCACTGGGGCGATACAGACGGCGAAAGCAGCCGCTCCTACGGCCAAAACAGAAGTCGCACCAAGGTGCACACCATGATGCACTACAGCAGGGCCACCAGAAAGACCTTCAAGTGTCCTTCTGATGCGAGTTTCGCCCTATTTTCGGGAACTGCCCCATTTTTACAATGAAGCATCTTCTCAAATTACCTATCATCATCTCCCTGAGACCGCCTTCATACTTTGCGACATCGGACGCCCGTGCTGCAGAGTACGATTGCGACTTGATGGCGCCTTTGAGTTGGATGTGGATTTGGATACTCCTACCTCAGTGTTAATATAACCACTGAGTGATGTGAATTACAAAACGTACTTTGGCACATCTATTCAGAGCAGACACCAATTCCTCAGAAATATCTCCATTTTCTACGTATGCTGTACGTACACCAGCAACGGGATCCACGAAACGCGAGACCCTGCTTCCCATCGCGTCCATTTCAGCCAGCAAAAACTGAGCCTGTCCAAAAACACAAGATGTATTTAGGATGTGTATCACGAACTGCATATAGCTTTTTTCACTTACCGCATGAATTATGTGTATATTACATATTCTGTGACATGGCGTAATCTTCTCAGCTATTGCACGTGCACTTTCGATATTCATTTGTCCAGAGAGTGCGAGGGACATTACCAGCACAAAGTTATGTTCTTTCTTTTTGGAGGCTCTCCTTATACTGGCATGTGCCACCATTTTCCCACATACTACGCAGGTCCTCATTTCCATTTTCATTTTCAGCAGCGCTACAACATGGAAATATACTCCATTTCCGAGCGCCTGATAGGGCGTGGCCTACGGATATGGGTGAGTGGCGAGAGAGGTAGAGTGCGTAGCAAGAATGATAGTGTGTGGCGAAGTGAGAGAGTTTGTTACACTCTTACCCAGATCCGTAGGCCACGCCCTATCGGGCGCTCCGAAATGGAGTGGAAATGAAAAAGATACATGACGCAAGATACACGACGCTAGAAAACAATGATAGGAAAAAGGTACTGAGAGTAAAAGCTCCATATGAAACCATTGTGAACTCAAGAGATCAACATGAGCTCAAACAAGAGCACTGTAGTAGTAGTAACAGCCACGTTACATATACTATACCTCCTGTCACATTTCACGCGAACCATATTTTCCTTTGTACCACCCTGGTGGACACTACTATCCGCCTGGGTCCGCCATTCTTCGCCACGATGATAAGGGCAGAAAGCTTTGAGATTGTGTGGCGAGCAGTCGCTTTTCTCGTTACCCTATCGTAATTTGTCACCCGTTTGTTTATATATTGATAAATATCCAAAAGGAATTAAAATAAATTTCCTGTGGCTGGATACAATAAGTCCGCAACAAATTTTGGTGCATCGGCCGGAAATCGAACCCGGGCCGCCCGCGTGGCAGGCGAGCATTCTACCACTGCACCACTTCATAAAAGGAATTGAACCGAATTTCCTGCGGTTGGATACAATGAATCCGCCACACCTACCTACACATTAACTAACTACACTACAGAATAGCAAGGAGGATAGAAATCCGTTACAGGAAAGCTAACAACTGCATTTGCACGCCATGTACACACCCATTAGATTCGTCCTAGGGCTCTCGTGTAGTACTCAGAGCATGACCGTATTATTAATATTATTACATTATTGTAATAAATTATATTATAAACTTATATTATAAACTCTATTATAATGAATTGTTACATCCCAAGGAAATGGTTAGATTGTTTCACCAATAGGATAAAACCCTTTTCAACTAAAACCATACTGACTGGCTCCCGCTCTCGATGACTTATCAAATGCTAGGTATTCACTGAGCAAGTTACGTGATTTGCATCCTATTAATCACTGTCGCAATAATGGTTCCTCCGCCATCGATAGGAAAAAATGTTATCATGTCTCGTTAGCCCAGAACTGTTTGGGAACGCTCTACAACTGCAAACATTAATGACATCCAACAAGGGAAGGGAGACAATTTGTCAACCTCATGATATAGAAAGCACAAGGAAGTATTTTACGCACTTCAAAAAAATTCAAGTAACCTTCACGAAAGCGGTGACCTCTCCAATATTCTCGATGAGTACGCTTGTGGATGGCAAAGTGGCTGATGAGCTTTACTGTCACAAGATTTTAACGATATCGTAAAGACTATGCGAAAAGCACTAAACTGAGGAACGGAAGTTAAATCTAACATACAACTCTCAGCTAAAGAATCTCACAGATACGGATCACGATGTGTAATTGCGGAACTAGCATTAATACCGTGTTTTACGCTTGATGCTAGTTCCTGACCCTGTTGAAGCACCACGATCAGTCCACGTACAACCCTCGCTGGTATTACAGAAATTGAAGCGGACTTGAGTGTTTTGAAGCTTTCGATGAAGTTAAATATGGATTTCTGCTTTCCCTCATTAACCCACTGACGACAACGCGCGTTTTTGCTCTGAGGGCCGCGTGGGACAGCGCGCTTTTTTCGTCTCATGCAATACTAAGGGTAAGGTGTTTCAAAAAGAGTTTATGGAAGAGTTCCCAAGGAAAGATTCCATGTGTAAAAAACCTGAGTTGAGTGGTAATTTATTAGCTCACATCTCATTCAAATGCCCTGTTTTGTTCTTCGCAATGTTTAAGATCTGAAAGAACGGTTTGCAATTTTGGTGACGAATAGAAAATGCCAGTTTATAAAGTATTACTGCACCATCATATTCGAAGTCATTATATAGACGTGAACCAAAAAATTGGTACTGTTTCGAAATGAGTGCGATGAAAGTAACACACGCGCCTTCGGCACTGGTGTCACTGGGTCAATTCCGTTCAAGAATAATTATTTTTCGAAACGGAACGGATCCACTACATCTCATTATATCGATGATATCTTTGAGTTGGATTCTGTAGATCAATATGGAAGATTACAGTAAATCTTTCGTATACAGTAAATCGTGCGTATCTGTGAAAAAAGGATTTGAATAGGTGTAAGACATCCCACGTGCCTAGCTAAGTGTTATACGTAGTACATACATGTATTAAATACATTGTCGTCACCTGGTTGAAGTTTTCAATTGGATTTAGAATCTTTCAATTTTATAAGATTTGTGAAAGTAACTTTTTACAGAGAGCCGTTTACAAATTTAGAAATCGCACCCCATATAGGTCTTGTTCCACATTCACATAATGCTGTTATGGTTTTCGGTGTTATATGAGGGGTTTGGTAAGACATCTCTACATGACTTAATCAAAAAAGGTTGTCAGTGTCCTCTATACCAATGGTCTAATGGATTCATATATTCGCAATATTCTCGAAAAATCTCTCCAACTAAAGACGACGCTTGGGTCAGAAGAACGAAATAATAGAAAAACGAAGCAGGATTCATCAGTTCTCAAAAAAGTTCGATAAAACAAGACAAACAATAAAGATAAGTTCTTATTAATGATCACTTCGAGTTATTCGGAGCTGCGATAAAAAAAATGAAAGTAAACTTCCATGCTTCAGAGTGGAAACGTGTAAATTGTGACAAGGAGTGGTGATGCTAGCAGGAAAAGCACTTTCAGTAGATCAAACTGAGTTGAATACGTTAAACCTTGTACAATGTGACAGTGGATGGTGATACTAGCAAGAAACGCCCTTCTGTAGAACGAGCTGACCTAACTGTGCAAGCGTCATAAGAAAAAAAAAACATATCAACAGGCAAAATGAACCAAAACAAAGATGTCGTGTGAACTGACGATCACATGCTCACTGGGGTCTGGTCTATTTAACGAACTTCGTGAAGAAGTCTTTCGAGAACAAGGCCAAATTCAACTTCTTGGCCCACTGTCTTAGCTCCTGAATATACAAACACGTATGATTAGAAGTAAATTCTTGTCCCATGCCATAACTTACAACGTATCGTAAGCCTGTCGTGACTGCAGCGACAGCAGCATCCATGTTTCCCTTGTAGGTCCTTTTCTTGTTATACGCAACCGTACGCTCCTGACTTGCCCACTGCTGTACTGTACTGCACGTGTTGCAAACGAATTTCACGATGGCTGCAGTGCCAACATTGCTCAGCTCCGTGCCATTCAGCCTATGTCCACATTTAGGGCAGAATTTGAACAATTGCACCAGCAATTTCCCTTGCACTAGGTAGTACTGGTCCAGGGCTGCAACACCTGTTTCCCTGAGGGATTGTTCGGAGCCACACGAGGACAATGTGATACATTCCGGCTCATCGTTACGTTCCAAACTCTGCAACTAAGCCTGTCTCGCTGGTGGATCCTTTCTAAGGTTTCTAAAACTGACCAGCCCTCGGGAAGTATCGGTCGAGTGTTGATGTGTCTCATCTCCAAACAACTTCACGTCACCATTACAGACCTCAGCATCTCTATCCACATGGAACACGTCTTCAGAGATTCTGTCCTGAAATGGTCTACAATCATTTATGGAAACTTGAGCAGTACTTGATCCGTTAACCTCTTCACTTGACGGCCAGAACGATGTTGAGTAGAAACGTTGCAAGGCACCATTGATAAATTTACCAACATCTCTAGCTGTGACGTAAGTCTGTCCGCTGTCCTAAACATTCAAATATCGGTGTTAAGGGTAATTTAAATTTACACTAACACGGAAGGGGAAAAGACAGAATTAGAAATGTTCATTCATCAGAAATATATACTGGCTTTCCCCTTTTACAGGCTCTGAGAGGTGCAGTTTAGTCGGTTTGTGAATGTGAAAAGATTCTAAGTAGTGCAATATTAGTAAAAGAACGGCCGAAAACAATCGGAAAACACGATCCCCTTACTGCCACCGTTTCTAGGGGATAGAGACATCCACCGGTACCAAAATCTACACCCTGGCTCGCCAAAATTTCTTCGCGCCGTCATTCCCTTCAACATTTATAAAAAACTACCATATATTCACAGTGATCAGGTTTTCGAGAATTAAAACTCGTACTTCAGCACACCTATTCAGAGCGGAAACCAGCTCCCCAGGAATGTCTCCAATATTCACATACGCTGTACGCACACCATCAATGTCATAACATAAAATCGTGCGTCCCTTCACGGCCATTTCAGCCAGCAAATATTGAGCCTGAACGAAAAAAGTATGTATAATACCGGCTCTGTAGCTCTACTTCACTCACCGCATGAACAATGTGCATAGCGCAAATTCTGCTCATTCCTGTAATCCTCTCAGCTGCTGTACGTGCGCCCTCGATGTTAATTTGCCCGGATAATGAGAGAGACATCAACATGATATAATTGTACGCTTTCGTTCTAGATACTGGCCTTGTATCTTCATTCGATACGAACTTTCCACAAATCATACATGTCCTCATTTCCAGTAAGCAGCACTATAACATGGAATTATATTAAAATAATAAAGACTGTGAGCTTAATGCGAACTTATATTTATGTCTAGTGAGGAGAATCTTCTGACTGAGTTGCCCTGAGGTGGTGAACGCATCATCGCAGACGGAAGTTTCACCTCCCGGCTCGGACTATTCAACTGTCACTACCCCACACACCGAGAATTAGACGAAAAAATCTCTTTGGAACAAAACTTAGCGAAATGGTCAAGGAAATTATATTGTCTCAAACATTACCTACGGTGTTATGGAAGGATGGTCGATCTTATCAATAAATCCACACCCTCACGCGGCGCGTTTCGTGCGCAGTCTCTCTGGCTCGCTGCCAGCAGTGGCCGTAGTGCTGTGCGCGCTTCCAATGCTTTGCTTGAATTACTATTTGACGAACTGCTGCTATTGACACATTTCACTGGCAATTATATTAGTCATTATGACGAGTTTGGTACGGGGTGGAGGAAGAGAAAGGAGGTACGAGGTGGAAGAACCGTTCTTAGCGTCAAAAATCCCCTCTTGCAGATAGGAAACTCTTCATCTCGAAACTCCTCCCTACTCCCTGACGTAAGTTGAAACTCACTTTCAATCTTAGTGAAGCTTGTTTCTTCCTTGTCAAGGGGAAGAGGTGTGAACTTCAACACGAGCCTAGGAAGGAGAAAGTGCTTCGGGTGAGTGAAACAATATCCTTATGCAAAAAGAGGTTTGTTGCGTGAAAAGTGTTTCATTCGCCCAGGGCTCCCCTAAGACTCATATCTCTTCGTTGGATTGCGTTTTCTATCTTAGGGAATAGAACAATACTTCTTATTAGTTCGTACAGTTTGATGTATCCCCTTATCTAAGCCACAGATGAAGGTAGTGGTTCTTCTTCCAGCTAAGGCTTAGGCAAAAGCCTAGGCAAAAATAACACCAACGGACGAGCGATCCTCCACTTCAACAACATCAGCACCAATGATTGTCGCATACGAACGCCAAATAACACGCTAGAAACTTTGATGTTTCTCAACTCCGCGGAGATAAAGCGCGCCAGAGCGCCCGATAAGGTGCGCGCGCGACACGCGTCGCGTGAGGGTATGGATTTATCGTTGCGATCAGGATGGTCGCAAATGTGACATCCGCTTTCAATGTTGACGCCGATTTGGTGTAAATGCACCAAGCTCATGCTGCCCATTCATTGTCACCAGTTTCGTTTAAAATTGTTATACAAGGAGTTATTCAGAATGCTCACTACGAATAATAATATGGGGCACTCATGTACTATGGTGATAGCACTCAAAAACACATCTGAAATTACAATAGACAATAGAAACTTAATTCCATTAAAAGTCTTCAAAACATGTAATATCAACGTGTCCGATTGTCATAAGGATGTTTTTATTTTAAAATGTCGAAAGTAAATAAACAAACAAAATCCTGCCTGCCATTCATGATCTCCCGTGTGTGATGTGTCCCTCCTCCCAAGGTTTAGGCTAAATGCTTGGTCCTAGTTATTTCATTATCTTTTTTTTTTCTTTGGGTTTTTATGCGTGTCTATTCAAGCATCATGTTTTTTTAATACGTTGAAAGGTACTAAGATATCAGTGCGAACAAGGATTGTGGTTTTTGCCCAATCTTGAGGGGGAAGGTGCTCCGGAATGGGTGAATATTTTTCAGTGTAGCAAATACTTTTTCCATCCCTTTTCAGGTTGAGGACACTTTTCGGAGCTCCTTCTTAACCTCTCAGGGTGCGGAAAAACTTTCCACTTCCTAGAAATGGTTTTTGAGTGTCACCCCCATAGTACATGAACGCCTAATACGAAATTGTTTTCGAGCGCGGACGGGGTGCTGACCACGAACATGGAGTTGATTTTTAGCGCGGACTGAATTTTGCCACTATATTTCACCGTAAAAGGTCTAAGACGAAGAATCTCAGATTTGAAGGTAAACTGGTGGCTTGGCGCTACTGGAGTCAGGGGGGGAGCACTCGACAAAAGCACAAGTTGCCCCAACATCTGCTTAGAGGCACTCTCAAGGTTATTTTATGTCTAGATACAGCTAACTATCTAAGAAAACTATTAAATTATTCCTCCATTAGTATATAACGAGAAATTTACTTCAACTAGACCAAACAACCACTTACGCGTATTCGCCCAAGGCTAGGAAAAGGAATCTCCTTCCCCAAGGCTTAGGCTAACATAGGATGGGAGAAAGCACGAATTTGCTCCATCAAAACCGTTTTTTTGTAAAATTCGAACCCGATTCGGCAGGCGCTATGACTTCTCTGCGCTCTAACAATAGCGTTAGAGACACAGAGCACAGTGCGCTGCCCCCCCCCCCCTAACTCCAGTAGCACCCTAGGCTTTTTACTCGACTAGCAGATAGTTAATTCTGTATCGACCTCGCTCTGATGTAATAAGTAGCGTGCATTTACGGTAACAATGATTAGTCGTTTTACACGAACAAAACCTTATGTGAATGAACTAGGGAGGATCGATGTAATCACATTTACAAGTGTTGCCATCACGACAGCCTACAGGCATTTGTAGCTTTCGAAGACAATGTCTGCGTTCCGATGTACTGATGTAATTTGAAATAGAATACCCTTTTATCGGTTCCCTCCTCGCCACCAATTCCAGTGAAATTTTCAATAATTTTATTGCAGTGCTGCATATTCAAACTGCTTCACAGTGAAGGTTTGCAAAATGTGACAATGAGTAGAGAAGCTAAGATGGAACCTATTTTATGTTTTATATATGAAATGAACTCACATGAATAATCTGGAAAAAGAGAACAGTATACAAATAACACATGTAGAAAGAGTACATTTGAACTAACAGAATACATGCTGATTTTTGCTACATTTGACCACTTTCGTGAAGAAACCTTTCTAAAAAGGCAAATTCAACTTCTTTGCCCATTCCCATAGCTCCTGATTATATAAACAGCTATGACTAAGAGTAACTCACTGTCCCACGTCAGTGAGTTATAAAGTATCCTAAGCCGGTCGTGATTGTAGCAGCAGCAGCATCCAAGTTTCCCTTGTAAGTTCTTTTCTTGTTATACGCAACCGTACGCTCCTGACTTTCCCATCGTTTTATATGCGGTTCACTTATACTGCATGTTTTACAAACAAATTTCACGATGGCTGCTGTCCCAACGTCGTTCAACTCGGTGCCACTCAGCCTATGACCACATTCAGAACTCAAACGATTGCACAAGTAGTCTCCCCTGCATTAAGTGATAATTATCCAATGTTACTGGCTCAATTCCTTGAGAGATGGTTCGAAATTACATGACGACATTGAGGAACATCCTGACTTATCATCACATTCCGAGTCATTCTCACTCTGCAACTGAATCCATTTTACAACTGAAAATGCTTCCATTTTTTCCTAAACTAACCTCCCCTGTTGGAGAATTGATCAGCTGTTGAGGTTTTTCATCTACGATGACCGTCTCACCAGCAGTACTGAGGCCAGGCTCTTCTGTTGCACTAACACATTCCCATGCATCTCTTACTACATGGAGCACGTCTCCAGCGACATAGTTCTAAACTGATTTATAAAACACCAATTGGGCTGGCGCACAATACTGCGCGCGTCACACATGGGAGCATGCCGATTGGTCTCGATCGAATCGATCAATCGGTCATTCGAACGGTTTGCAGAAAAAAGAAAATTGCAAAAACGGGAAAGGAAGTCAAATCCCTCCCGTCAATCTCGTCCTTCCGCACCAATCGATATCCATCGAGCTCATTTTGCATGCTTCCATGTGTGACGCGCGCAGTAGTGTGCGCCAGCCCAACTGGTATCTAAAATTCATGATCCCAGCTTTAGTGCGACGCGAGACATGGATCTCCCGACATTCGTCTTTTGAAGCCTCTTATCAGCCCTTATCAGTCGCTATCACTTCCGTTCTCTTACCATTAATATTCCCTCATCATCTCCTATATCACTTTTGAAATTCATGATCCCAGCTTTGGTGCGACGCGAAATATGAATTTCTCGCCATTCGCCTTTCGAGGCTCCTTATCAGCCCTTATCAGTCGCTATCACTTCCGTTCTCTTACCATTAATATTCCCTTATCATCTCCTATATCACTTTTGAAATTCATGATCCCAGCTTTGGTGCGACGCGAGATATGAATTTCTCGCCATTCGCCTTTCGAGGCTCCTTATCACCTCTTTCAGTTGCTGTCACTTCCAGTCCCTCACCATTAATGTTCCCTTATCACCCCCTGTATCACTTTTGAAATTCATGATCCCAGCTTTGGTGCGACGCGAGATATGAATTTCTCGCCATTCGCCTTTCGAGGCTCCTTATCACCTCTTTCAGTTGCTGTCACTTCCGTTCTCTTACCATTAATATTCCCTTATCATCTCCTATATCACTTTTGAAATTCATGATCCCAGCTTTGGTGCGACGCGAGATATGAATTTCTCGCCATTCGCCTTTCGAGGCTCCTTATCAGCCCTTATCAGTCGCTATCACTTCCGTTCTCTTACCATTAATATTCCCTTATCATCTCCTATATCACTTTTGAAATTCATGATCCCAGCTTTGGTGCGACGCGAAATATGAATTTCTCGCCATTCGCCTTTCGAGGCTCCTTATCAGCCCTTATCAGTCGCTATCACTTCCGTTCTCTTACCATTAATATTCCCTTATCATCTCCTATATCACTTTTGAAATTCATGATCCCAGCTTTGGTGCGACGCGAGATATGAATTTCTCGCCATTCGCCTTTCGAGGCTCCTTATCACCTCTTTCAGTTGCTGTCACTTCCAGTCCCTCACCATTAATGTTCCCTTATCACCCCCTGTATCACTTTTGAAATTCATGATCCCAGCTTTGGTGCGACGCGAGATATGAATTTCTCGCCATTCGCCTTTCGAGGCTCCTTATCACCTCTTTCAGTTGCTGTCACTTCCGTTCTCTTACCATTAATATTCCCTTATCATCTCCTATATCACTTTTGAAATTCATGATCCCAGCTTTGGTGCGACGCGAGATATGAATTTCTCGCCATTCGCCTTTCGAGGCTCCTTATCAGCCCTTATCAGTCGCTATCACTTCCGTTCTCTTACCATTAATATTCCCTTATCATCTCCTATATCACTTTTGAAATTCATGATCCCAGCTTTGGTGCGACGCGAGATATGAATTTCTCGCCATTCGCCTTTCGAGGCTCCTTATCACCTCTTTCAGTTGCTGTCACTTCCAGTCCCTCACCATTAATGTTCCCTTATCACCCCCTATATCACTTTTGAAATTCATGATCCCAGCTTTGCTGCGTCGCGAGATATGAATTTCGTAACAAACAAACGGACACACAGACAGACAGACAAACAAATTATATATAGCAGTGATCATTGAAACGTGGGAAGTATTTGTTTCACTCACCTCTTCATTTAACGGCCATAATGGTGCTGAAAACTTACATAACTCTGAAGATACAGCACTTTCTAGAGTGTCCTCGATCAAAGTCTTTTTAGAAGCTCTGAACCAAAAATAACTCGAAGAGTTTCGAGAAATAGTGGGCTTCTCTTAGATCGGGAGGGTCATCCAGATGGACAGTGAAGGGCCCTTGATGGTGGTGATATCCCTTCCAATATTTCCCGTTTGTCCTCTGTTTGAGCATACCATAATCAGATTAGTGGCTTACTTTCTTGGGGCAAGTAAGTCCTTGGATAACCGCTCAGGCTGCATCTTTTGCGGCCGCACGGTGTACCCTTAGGCCGCGCTTATACTTTGCACACTGGCGCCGACACTGGCGGCGACGACTGCAGAATCATGTGCCCGTCGGTGTGTAGTCTTATGTTAAATTTTCGCTTTGTGACGTCGCACTCGCGGAGCCATCACACGACTTGCCGCGGTCGGTTGAATTCCGCTCAGGATGCAAGGGTCTGGTACTTTCCCTTTAGGAAATAGCTGTTTATCTCTATGCTATCAAGAAAGAATAAAAGGCACGGATAGCGGAGTGGTTGAGAGAGAATGGACTCATGTCTGCACTTAAAAGCCACTGGGCTCGACCCTGCCGAGGGACAAACCATGCCTTGCAGAAATCGCAAAAATGATGACGATACCAGCGTCAGGCCCAGATTGACAGGCCGGCTGATGAAGGCAGTTCGAAATTCGAAATGAAACCCTACATGTCGAATCGCTTACCGGAAAGTTTCGAGAGGTGGCTGACCTCATGAAAGGAGGATCATCGAAGCCCTCTGCCCTCAAGAGACCCGCTGGAAAGGGTCCAAGGCAAGAGAGATTGGGGGCAGTGTCAAGTTCTTCTAAAGCGGAGTAGATACCATACCGAATGGAGTTGCCCTCGCTGTAGCGGAATCTCTTGAAGGCTGCGTCTCTGCCGAAAACAGGATCAGCGAGCGAATACTAGCTGTGAGGATAGACACCAGGGAGAGGTTCTTGACCATAGTAACCGTGTACGCACAACAAGCCGGCTGTCTCGAGGACGTCTATCTCAGCCTTGACGAAGCCATCAGATCAGTTCGTGAGCGATTACCTCACCGTGGCAGGTGATCTGAACGGTCATGTTGGAGGGGATAGAAGAAGCCTGGACGAGTACACGGAGGCAAAGGAATGGGGGCAAGGAACGCTAAGAGAGAGGAAGTTCTCGACCTGGCGACCTAGCAGTCTGCAGCACGTTCTTTGCGAAAAGGGAGACGCAAATGGTGACCTATAGCAGTGGGGGAAGGCAAATGGAAATCGACCATGTTTTCGTAAAAAGATCCTCAAAAACATAAAGACATCAAGGTACTTTCGCCACAATCACCATACGGTAGTGTGGTTGGGTCGAGCGTTTTGCAAACGGTGCGCGTTATCAGATTGACGCCGTCCTCTGCGGCAGGCACATGGTTGCGTGAATTTGACGCCGGTGCCAGCGTCAATTGACGCAGGTGTCTGCCTCGAAGGGCGAATGTTATTAAACCCGTGTCCTCTTCTGGCTATCGGTGGAATGTTAAAACTCACAGGTATTGCAGGGTGCGGGGACCTTGTTGGTGACTTTTTGAAACTGATAACAGCTTATAGGGGCTGATAAGAGCCATTAGGAAATGAGGTTGATAACGGCTTACAGGGGCTGATAAGAGCCATCAGGAAATGAGGTATACGACTGCTATAGTAAATGCGTGTGATGCTCAGTACCATTGGGTGAACATGTTTTGTTTATGTTCTGATATCTACTGCCGCTGTATCAACCGCTAAACTGCCTAGCGTTCCCAATGAGGCCGCGGTCATACTTTGCGCACCGACGCCGGCACCGGTGGCGAGGCGTCGGAGCGCAAAGTTTGAACGCGGCCTAATGGTGCATGTCTTCATGTTTTTTCGATTCTGCAATCTATATGAATGATCAAGACACGATTTGTGATAACAAAGCAAGCGATTCATTCTCTCATGCGGTGCCAGCAACAATACTGGGTATCGACCGCTAGCCTATGTCAAATTCCAAATAGTGGTGCATGTTTACAAAAGCAATAAGTATCGATAACTGCATATAGATCTACCACCAATATGTAGGAAATGATGCCCAGCAAATTTCAATTTGCAACTAATTGATGCAGTTGAACCCAAAACTGTCGTTGTTGATCAATCTGAACTCCCAATAGCGACCACTTCAGCCGGAGGGGTAACTGATTAGTGGATTTACCCATGTCATTCCTGAACATCGATCGTCGATATCATTGTGACAAAAGGTATCGACCGCTAAATCATCTGGCCTGTGAAAGTTGATGACCTTCCTCAGCCGTGATATCTTCGATATCGGTTAATATGTATCACCTACATATATGTAGAAAGTAGATGCTCAGCAAAAAGCCAACATCGACCATTTCCCTATTACATAATTCTATTCTGTTATTCGCGCAGTACTGTGCGATAGCCCAACTGGAATGGTTTATTCCATTTTTCCACACAATCTAACTCAAAATCAAAGAAAGCAACCACAGATTTTGGAGCGGGAACATCCACAGATTTTGAAGCGGGTTGGAGGAGCTAGCAACAGTGTGAAGCTGGTTGGAAGAGCGATTCTCAGACGTTTCCGTGCAGTTTTTGGGACAAATTACCATCGCGACTTGATCGTATTCATCCATCTTGATCTGACCGTCTTTGTAGAGACCGTGTTTCACAAACTGAAAATGTAGCATTTGGCAGCGGAGAACCAGATAGAAACTACAAGCGCCCCACGTTTAGAGGAAGGTTCTTCGTACTCACTGTACTTTACATGTATAATTTTTTGTATGAGAATGAAAACGGAATCATGGAGGGTAAGCTCAGGAAAAAGGATAATTGTGCCACGCATTTGACACCCAAGAAGAAATTGTTTTTGGGATTCTCAAAGAATTAGAAGCAAAACGGCTGGATGAAGGATCAACAGTCAACTAAAAGATATAGTGGCCTCGTATTCGTTTTCTATTAGTTACCGAATTATTCAAGGAGAGGGGACACTCTTAAGAGAGACAAATAGATGATTCTTTCAGATACTTAGGCACTCAGTGCCTTATGAAGGCCTCGAGTTCCTTGAGTAAATTTGTTCCTTCAGTCACTTGTCTACAGTCAATACAACTATTGGGTAGTCTAAAAAGTTTTTTCGTATTTTTAAATACCGCTTTTTTCCCTCCAAACTGCTCTCCAGCAATCTCTTCTGTACATACACATGTAGTACAAGTCCACACGCATCTATAGGTATTATTGTCTTCCATCTCCCGGATAACCCTTTTTGACAAAATAAACATATTAAAGGTCAACCTCATTTTCAATACAAAATTTTTTTTTGAATGGCGTTAGACAGGGAAAGGAAAAGGTGATAATCCGATGGAGCAAGATCAGGGCTATAAGGTGGATGGGGCAGCAATTTTTCTAGTAATCTCCATGTCCGTCTTTCTTGAAAACGGCAGAAAATAAACACCAACACATTTGCAGCAATTTTTATCCAAGCTCGAGAATTTTTTGGCGAGGCAATCTTTTGGCAAGTCTTCCCACTATTGAAAAAGTGACTCGCCAAAAAATTCTCGAGCTTGGATAAAATTGCTGCCTCATCCATCTTATAGCCCTTATCTTGCTCCATCGGATTTCCACCTTTTCACCTTTTCCTTTCCCTGTCTAACGCCATTCAAAGAAAAATTTTTGTGTTGAAAATGAGGTTGACCTTTGATATGTTTATTTTGCAGAAAAAGGTTATCCGGAAGATGGAAGACAATAATACCTATAGATGCGTGTGGACCTGTCCTACATGTGTATGTACAGAAGAGATTGCTTTATCAGTTTGGAGGGAAGAAGCGGTATTTAATTACGAAAAAACATTTCAGACTACCCAATATGTTCAAAACAGAAAGATTCCGACGTGCTCACACTCCACATCTGGCACTCTTCCAGGGAGTGGCTTCTTGCTCCTGTTGCCTTGAGAGGGCGAGTCCATTGAAAAGTCAGTTTACCACCTTAATGGGATTCTCGTAATGATGAGCGAATGTGAGCTTTCTTGACAACCCACCAGAGAAACTGAGATTTTCTGGTTCGGCATAGGCTTTAGGATCCAAAACTGGAGCCTCACTACCAGATTTCGAGCCGGTACCAAAGGACGGCTTGTTGTCTTGAATTGTCACAATGATCATTTCGAGCTTATTCTGAATTGCTCACTCTTAGTTCAAGGCAGTGCGCCTTAACCCGTTCAGTACATTATAAAGGGTACGTTTCGTTTTTTTTATCTGACAAAATGGTTAATCTTACCATGTCTTTACCGAAGCCTATTCCTGTCCATTGATTGTTGGTAACTTTCCCGTTTTCATAGTGCAGTGTTATTTTGTCATTGGAAACCTGGATAGAGTGGAAAATGAATCATTCTGGTCTTGTATTGCTAATGGTATGATCATGTATCTAGCATAGCCCTGCCGGTCACATTCCATCTTCCGCTTCAGATAAAGCAGTTGCTAGAAGTAACGCAAACCACTGTCTACTACTATTTGCGCGGTTTTGTTGAAACCACGGAATCGGATTATGCTCCACTCACAGCTAACAACAGTCATCTTCCAGATCATAGAAAAATAAGGCCACGACCAGTAGACAGCTGTTGTCAAAGGGATTATTACCACTGGAGCCCTGCTGTGTGCTGCGATAATCGGCACTAATAGCAAGTGCATTGCAGGTTATAAGTAGTCTACGAAGTGGCATCTTTCAGAGTTCCATGTGAGGAGTGGTTAGTGTATTCAGGAGTCCGATCCAGCATTGCTAGCAAGAGCATGCTCAAGAGGTGCTTCTAGTGGTTACAAATAGCTTCACACGATCGACTGAAGATATTGTTTTACTTACAGCCCACTTTGCCGTGACATCATTATCACTGAAAGAGCACCGAGAGTCGACTGATGGAAGCAGTAGGCTGATCACTAACAATAGGATCATGCGTCGTTTTATCTACAAAACACGCTGAAAATAAACATCAGATCAGATCAAAAATCTATAGGAAATGACGGTATAGGTAAGTTATCCGAGTTTCAAAGTGCTTTGATATCACTTCCGAAGGCAAACTTGTAGGAGTAGAATGGAGGCTACCAAATATTATCGCTATCGATTGTCATTAAATTCTTTTCAAAATTGGGTTTCCTTCAGCCCCTGCCCACACCCCTTTGGGGCTCAAGCAGTATCAGAAGGCGTAAGGCCGCGTTCAAACTTTGCGCACCGACACCGGCGGCGGGCACATGATTTTGACGCCGGTGCGCAAAGTGTGAACGCGGCTCAAGACAACAAGAGGCACAAGATGATGAAATAGGGACGGATTATTGAATATCCGCGAATACACTAGTGGGCGACAAGGAACGCTTTATAAGAGGGGGCAATGAGAAAGGAGGATGGGTCTAGAGGTGATAAGAAGAAAACATCAAAGCAGCGAGAACGAGAACGATAGCGTATGGAGGCAGAAGGCACAACCGATTAAATGGGGCTCTACTTCATTCTACACATGATCAATGATATTTGCTATTGCAAGCGCTAACGCGCCAAGCCGAGTGTTGGACTGTTACGTGGCGCATGAGGGGAAAATTCTGATATTATCAGTTCTTCTTGAGTTTAGAGAAGGGCGCGACTGCTTGAGGCATCGGGGATCCTGTATGGGCTCATAGTAAGGCATTGAGGATGAATGTGGCGATGTTGTCATCGTGCCGATAACCTTCAGTAAAAGTCGTTCACGAAAGAACTGTGAACGAAACTATACCATCACAGCACTTTACCGCCAAGGGTATTCTCTATCTCAGCAGCTGTAGTACGGTAACACAAATAACACGGTGTTTCTATCTCCTTGTGTGCCCGCTTCGAGGCGATTTTTGAACGAATTTCCGCCCCATGCACGATCACCTAGCAAAATTGGGGGTGATCTGGGGCGTTTCTAAACCAAGATCACAAAAATAGCTTCCCTAGACGCCATCGGTGGGGATGGTCAAAATCCCAGATTTCTTTCCTTAGTAAAAGGCAAAGTTAACCATGGGGCGTAAATTCGTTCAAAAATCGCCGCCTGAGCGCGTGTTGCCATCACCAACGTCCCCCATTTTTTGTGCCCCTTTAGACAGTATCAGACACCCTTGGACATGGAAACAGTTGAGCGTGATGTTCAGGGAGATTTGGAAAAGTAGGGGATCCTAATAGAACCAGTTGGACCCCACGCACTGGATCTGGGACGAGATTGCTACCGCTTTTAAAGCGGGCGGGAGTCTTACATATGTACCAGTCCCTCCAGTCCCAAGCGTTCGAATCCTCTCCCTCGCAGCAAAAATTTGTTTGAACCACTCGCCATTAGTAGACTCCTCCCTTCGCAAATCGTTCCCGGATGCAGAATCGCAGAATAGGAAAATCGGAAAATCGCTGTTTGACGCCCAAAATGGTAGATGCTGGGGCGAATGATGAGATGGCGAGACGATGATACGAGTTCACCGTCCAGCTCGGGTGTGTACCCCTATGTCAGGATTTCGCACCGCGGTGTGAACGAGGTGAAGGTGCTGTCCTGTTGTCAATTACCAGTTAGGTGTGCATGGCGCCCCTAGCATTACCGTGTAATCGCTCTGAGACCCAACTACAGCGGCGCGCATAGCTCGCACACACCGCGTCGCAAGACGCTCGTCGTGGTGTAAAATCCTGACAGAAGGGTACACCTCGTCCCGCTCCTCACGCAAAAGTGATTTCGCGCGTGATTATATCAACACTCGGTCAAGCCTGGCGTCGAGTAAAAATTTTGGAAAGTACGATTCCCCACCCGAGTCCGCGCATCTGAGGAGTGAGACTCGAGCCAGCTCCCCAAGAAAGGCGTCAATTAATAGTTACAGGATTTCTACCAGGTACTTGTAAGTGCGAATATCTTTTAGGGATCGGCTAACCGACTTCAAATCTCCTGGTCAAATTGTCGATGAACTCTCGAATAATTTTAAAATTCAAGACATGATCCTCCCTCACCAACCCAGAAACGTCCCTGCCCGTTAACATTTCCCGACCCAAGCTCGACCCTGATCGACTGTCGAAGTTAGTGATCTAGTCGAGACTCATCGGTAGACAGTGCTGCACCGTCTTCATCTGCAGTTCAGCAGAACTGCGCTTTTGAGTTCTCGTGGAAGTTTTCGCATACACGTTGTGAAAAGCTGAGATGAAAATTGATTTCGGAGACTCCGATGTGGGACTCACCCATACGGAAGCTAATTTTCAGTTGTTGCTCTTTTACACCCGTACAGGTTTGAGGGATATGAGAAGTCTACCGGGAATAGTGCAGTCCTCGATTCTTTTTTATGAAACGGCCAATTGGGATTAAACCACAAAATTATTGTTAAGATAATAGATAGCTCATCTTTTTATTCTTGCATTACTCAGCAGATTCCCATTGAGCAAAGACCACAAAGTTCTTATTCTGGGAACATACATGAGATCTCGTTCGTGTGCGTGAGTGGGCGCCCGCGCAGGCGTTCGAGAAATCGCCACAATTTTTGTCGAATTTTTCATAGGAACGAAGCACCCAACAATTGCTCTTCAAGATTCTGAAGAGATATGATCTGCTCATGAAAAGTATCAAGTTCTGTTTTACCATTGTCGCTTGAACCTTGATAATTGGGTGTCGCAATCTTGTCATCCTTGTTAGGCTGCGACCGTTCCGACCCGGCTCACTCTTCACCTAGTCATCGTTGAGGTCACATTTTTACTAATTTATACGCCAAAATGTTGTGGCTTCAAGATAGCAAAGAGATTTTGGCAGTAGATCAAAGAGTTTGACGAATTCTCTTTGCCCAAGTATCGCTGACCATGTGAGATGAACGTCAACACCCGCATTTTGCATGGCTAATCGCCTGTTCCTCATAAAAGTAAGCTGTAAAATTTCGAAGAATGTTAGACAAATATGTTTTCTATATGCCCACGAAATTAGAAGTCATTCCATCGCATGGTTTCGGTTTTACAGCCATTTTTCCACGCCACACTCAACACGACGCGGCGCCGTTTAGGTCCATCACGAGGACGATGGGAGCGGGGGCGCGACGGGGGAACCCAGCGCGCTATATGAGAGACCGCGACGACTGCGCACCAGCCGTTGTCAAACTCAACGTCAATCGTCATTATGTCTGCTCCAGCTGTCGCTACACCCAAGGCTACCAAGGCTTCGAAACCTAAAGCTGCCAAGAAGCCCGCATCCCATCCGACCTATTCGGCAATGATTCGCAAGTCGATCTCGGAGCTGAAGGAGAAATCTGGTTCATCAAAAGCCGCTATTCTGAAGTATATGCTGTCTCATTACAAGTTGGGGGAGAACGTAACCAAGGTAAAAGTTTAAATTTCTTAGAATTTTTTAGTTTCCTGTCATTTGGTTTTGCAGTTTTTCGATTGTAGTTTGCAATTGCTTAGGTTCCCTGATTGCAGATCAACTCCCAGCTCCGTTTGGCTCTCAAGAGAGCTGTCATCAAGGGGGATCTCAAGCAAGTGAAAGGAAGCGGTGCATCTGGAAGCTTCAAGCTTGGAGAGAAGAAAACAGCCTCTCCAGCTGCCAAGAAGGTTCGTACAGTCCTGAAGTCTTGTTCCTTGTTTTATAACTTTTGTATGGATCATTTTTGTGCAGTTACGAAGTAGCTATATCGATTTGTTTGTAGAGTGTTGCCAAAAAGCCAGCTGCTGCCAAGAAGCCGAAGAGCCCCAAGAAGGCCGCCGTGAGCAAGAAGCCCAAGGCTGAGAAGAAAGCGAAGAGCCCGAAGAAGGCCAAAGCACCAAAGGCCAAGACCGCCAAGAAGCCAGCTCCCAAGTCAACGAAGCCAAAGGCCACGAAACCGAAAACAACGAAGCCAAAAGCGGTGAAAAAGGCCAAGGCTTAAGCTGTTCTATTGTTAGTGCCTTTAATCCTGTAGAGATCTCATGTACATATGTATATTGATTGTATATATATTGCTAATAAATTCTGAAGTTTAACTTCTTGGTGTGATGTGCAAACTCATTAATAACAGTAACTCCGCAACCAAAGCAACCTCACAGTCTACATCCAACAAATGAAATCCACTCGGTTTAACGATGGTTTGTGTGCTTACGCAAAAAAAAGGGGGGGGGGGAATTCACGACACACAAAACGTTCATTGAAAGTATTAGTAAATACAGTGAAAGTAAACTTGATGAAGAAGAAAAGTTTATTTCACTCTAACGTATCACATGCCATGAAGTTCACACTGCAGTACAGCTCGTTGTGAGTGGATTTTAACATGCGGTACTGGTAGAGCAAAGAATCAGTGAGATAACCCACATGCAGCGATCAACAAGGGTTGGTGTATGATATGAGATGCACTTCGAGACAAAAGAATAAAACCACTCATTCACAGAGAGACTGCTGAGCTATACGAACTTCGAACCCTTCTGAATTACAAGAAGTAATAAATCTCATGCGCTCATTCATCCTCAGGAAGAGTGTCATTCGCGTACTCGCCGACGAAGACAAACTGTGGCAAGGTGTTCTGGAGAGTGACAGACGAGGTGCTACTCTTTGCGTCTGCAAAAATGCCATAATATAGATTCCAACTTCTCTTATCGTAGAAGCTCGGCATCGATATTATTGTAAGACTTCTTCTGTTGTGCCAACGAGGTTGTTAAGTGGAATCCTCATACGGCCTGACGTTTCGACCAGATCGTCTTCCTCTAAGGCCTAAACGTGGCTCAAGATCTAGGATTTTGTTCACTATACCGTCAAACGCCTCATCCCTCCAGCGGTTCTGACAAAAATCTAGGAAAACAACGGAGAAGCCCCGTACGTCTGAAATAAACTCACCCCGTCCACCACCGTACGGGTGGAACAACGCCACTCCGAGCTAGTAGTAATTAGTGAATGAGAGATGCCATGTCGTCCTTATACATATACATATAGTACGATTTGGGACATGCACGTCTCCCATTTTAGATCAGTAGTTCGCAATGTGGTGCAAATGGCAAGAGGTCATTTGTGACGGATAAGCACTCTTTCGGTTGTCCATACTTCGATTTCTTGCAGAAATCCACAATCCTCGAGCACTTTTCTGGCGGAAATCTCAGTCTCATATGCCAAAATTCCGCACTTAACATCAAAATCGTTTCCGCCATGCTCCTCGATCATATGCTTTCCCAAAGGTGTTCTTACGTTACCACGTCTTTTGCCAGCAAGATGCTCTTGTATACGTATAGCTAGTGCTCTCCCAGTCTCCCCAATGTACGTTGCGTTACATGTCAAACATTCAATCAAATAAATGACGCCGATTTTGGCGCAATCCCCAATTTTACCATACGGACATGTAACACAGTTCCCTGATATGCATCGCTTGTCGTAAAGCCTGTTTCGCACGAGTTGGCTTTTGATATTGACATTAGGAATACTAACTATGACAACATCATGGTCCAGTTGTGCTCGAACGAGGATCTTCGAATCGCAGAAGTAATTCTATCACAGATGAAAGGTAATGAAGCAGTCGTCTATCATGATGGCATGTTCAGTGTAAAGTATTACAGAAAAGCGCCTAGCTCCAGTGCTTGCGATCTGCTTCATGAGCAGAATAGAAGAGCCAGTGCTGGAACGCTTTCCATTGATGTACTGCAGATACATAGACGACTGCTTCATTATTACATCAACACAGTCCGAAATGGATGAGTGTTTTCGCCTGATGAACCAGCAATCGCAGTCGTCTATGTATCTGCACACTCTCTCGTCAAACTCACAAGAGAGGTCCCACGGCAAGGTTGGCTCCCCTCTGAACACGCAGGTGAAAGGGTCTGATGGCATGCTCAGTGTGAAGTGGTACAGAAAAGCTAGCTCTAAGAACATCTTGATTCACGCTACATCTGCACATCCCACCACTGTGAAACATGCAGTTGTTAAGAACATGTTCAAGACGGCTGCAAATGTATGCACTGGCCCGGCGGAGCGACGAGAATCCATACGTCTAGCTTTTGACGTAGCTGCATCTAATGGCTATGTTGTACCAGGACATTGTGGTAGGATTCGCACTGAGCACCGTAGTGTACCACGTCTGGATATGGTTCCCCTGTGCATACTTTCATCTCTGCTGGAATTACTTCTGCGATTCGAAGATGCCTCGTTTGAGCACAACTGGACGATGATGTTGCCATAGTTAGTATTCCTAATGGCAATATCAAAAGCCAACTCGTGCGAAACAGGCTTTACGACAAGCGATGCATATCAGAGAACTGTGTTACATGTCCGTATGGCAAAATTGGGGATTGCGCCGAAATCGGCGTTATCTATTTGATTGAATATCTGACATGTAACGCAACGTACATTGGGAAGACTGGGAGAGCACTCGCAATACGTATACAAGAGCATCTTGCTGGCAAAAGACGTGGTAACGTAAGAACACCTTTGGGAAAGCATATGATCGAGGAGCATGGCGGAAACGATTTTGATGTTAAGTGCAGAATTTTGGCATATGAGACTGAGATTTCTGCCAGAAAAGTGCTCGAGGCATTGTGGATTTCCGCAAGAAATCGAAGTATGAACAACCGAAATGAGTGCTCATCCGTCACAAATGACCTCTTGCCATTTGCACCACATTGCGAGCTACTGATCTATAATAATATGGGAGACGTGCATGTCCCAAATCGTACTATATGTATATGTATAAGGACAGCATGGCATCTCTCGTTCACTAATAACAACTGATTGTGAGTGGCGTTGTTCCACTCCTGCGGTGGTGGAGTGGTGAGTTTGTTTTTGACGTACGGGGTTTCTCCGTTGTTTTCCTAGATCTTTGTCAGGACCACTGGAGGGATGAAGCGTTTGACGGCATGGTGAAAAAAATCCTAGATCTTGAGCCACGTTCAGGCCTTTGAGGAAGACGATCTGGTCGAAACGTCAGGCCATCATTAAAGATTCCACCTAACAACGTCGTTGGCACAACAGAAGTCTTACAATGCCATAATATGTATGTTGCGACATGAAATAGAGAGAACTCACAAAACACTGTGGAATCAACACGAATCTTCGAAAACTTAGGCTTCACAAATATGAATACATACATATATGTATGAAGTAGTTATCGAGTAATAGGCGCTCGTATGTGTACTAATAGGGTCACACTCAGGAATATTCGAAATTATGACAGCTAAATAATTCCATTATAAATTTGCAAAACCTGTATGCCGCGGTCTACTTTGGGGCGTCGGCGGCAGGGCGTGGCTGCGTATCGCTGCTTCTCCGCTTATGCTGCCCTGTCTCGTTGCCTGTGTCATCTCTGCACTTCTCCCGTGCCACTCTTCCTCTCTGCCTGTGAACCCAGTCACGCCCTGCCGGCGATGAGTATGACCGCGTCCTAATATTGACATGTCCGATTGTCATCAAAGTCTTTTTAGTTTAAAATGTGCGATTGATGATCACCCATCTGTGAAGTGATTCCTCTCCTTGGCTTAAGCTAAATGCCACACCCCACTTCTTCGTACCGCCAAAAATCAGCTCGCATGCATCATTATAGAAGGAAAATGAAAGTGTAATGTGGGAGAGAAAATAGTCTGTTTTTACGTCAAAAATTCCTATTCACTTTCTAAGAATTACAAAAGCAAAGCCAAACCTGGGAAGGACTGTGGGGGGCTGAATCGAGATCGGCAAGGATTGTCTTTGGCGGTGAACATGGTACTTTAGAAATTACGTCAATTTTGCGATCAGTATCAATAAATTGGAGCACACCAGCTCATCAGATTTGATAGGTTTAGTAGTTGCCTTTGGAGGGCTGGGGTCTGATGACCTGTAACGTTTATGAAGAACATTAACGAACCTCACATGATCGAATGCGAAGGCATATTGAAAAGATCGCTCACTAGCTCACGAAAGGGTAATAGCAAAAGGTCATGTCAAAACTATCCTTTCTGCCAGAAACGGCGTCTAACGTGCAGCTTCACGAAAGGTGGTAAGAGGCCTTTCGCCTTCTTCGCAATTCGGGAAGCCGATGTTTGTATGACACTCATTCTACAGTACATATTCCTGTTACTCCCAAAAGGCACAGGGTTCAACATTCATTCGACGCATAAAAGGTTTTCCAACGCTTCACACAATGCTGCTTGTGTAGGAAGTGTAGTTGTTGGAGGTTTATTGATACGTCTAGTACAGTTGGTGTCAGTGGTAAAATGCTAATCAAACGGAGTAAGGAACCTGGGCGTGACTCTAAGTCTCAAATGAGGTCACACCTCAGGTGCAGGCGAGATGACGAAGTGCACATAATCTGTGTCAAAGATAACTAATAGCTGGATACGTGAAAGAGTGTGTGGTTGGTTCTGGTGGAGTACCAGAGTACTGCTGACTGGGTAGAGCTCGGCTGACCAAAACTACCCCTTCAAATGTAATCTCAAGGGAAGTTTGACAAAAAGCTGGATTGTGAGATACTGGTCTTGCTAAATCCTAGCAACAGCAATATGATAATCAAAAAAAATTGACCAGAAACTTAGATCAAGAGCAGAGAAAAGATAGGGAAAATGAGCATTAGATATATCGGCTGCTGGTCTACCATGACTATCGACAAGGCAAGATTATCGAGACTTGAGCTTACGCTTCATGTAGATTGAGTAGCAACTGTGTTTGTGAATATTCTACATCTCGGTTGAAACATTGCTCGAAACGCGTTTAGAATGTTGATATCCTGAGATCCATCTGCGCATATGAGAGCTTTATCAGCCGATACTGCGCTTATTGCAAGCAGAAATACTGTAAACACTACCCACCTTATGTAATAGGTGGATGTTTGACTAAATGGGCTGTGAAGCTGTCCTTTCGTGAATTTGTATTACGTCGTACGCTTGAGTTTTTAAAGCTCTTTCTGGATTTCTTCGAGAATGTCCTGGCGGAGCTGTGAGCACTGTTGTATTGGATTCTTCGATATTGTCTTCTTGCCGTGGACGGGATTGTGTAATGGTCTGATCTGCATCGAGGCCCTCTCAGATGCTCCGCTACAGGAGCGAACTTCAAGAGGATATATTAGGTTGATTCATAATAAATCGGACAAATTGACCAATTTTAATCATTGTCGTACAACTTTTTTACGACAACAGGGATTCACTTGAAATATACTCCATCTTTATCGATGACCTTCTGCCACGGTATAGGCAGATCATGGATGCCCTTGCTCCAGAAGGCCGGAAGCTGGAGCTCGAAGAAGTTGCCGAGTGCCGCCTTGACCTCGTCGCGAGTTTTGAAGTCTTGGCCGTCCAGGTGGCGTTGGCTGTGGGAGAAAAGGTGGAAATCTGAAGGGGCCAGGTCTGAGGAGTACGGTGGGTATAGAAGTACGGTCCAACTGTACGACAGCAGCTCGGCCTTGGTCGATCTTGCGAAGTGCGGTCTGTGGAAGTAGACACGTTGTCGTGCTGGAAGTAGACATGTGACCGCCGCCGTAGCGAACTTTGGACATTGGCCTTCAATTCTCGTAATTGACGAACGTAGACGTCGGCGGATACTGTGGTACCTTCATCGAGCAGCTCCCAGTACTCTACGCCGTGTACGCTCCACCAACCGCGGTTTTCGTCTTCGATGGAATAGTCGCCTGATGCAAACTTCGAATGCTACAACTACAGTGTACTTCTGCCGGGGGCATGCTCCTTGTGAACTTCTATCAGACGTCTGCCGGTATCCGCGAGTTCCTGGCCAGATAGCGATATAAATAGTATGACGTTGCGGATGTGGTCTCTGGACCGCTTGAAATCGTGCGGCATTGTGGCGGAATGAATTTACTTTGGAGTGATTATTTTGCGGTACTTTGAAGAGCTTTTCATACTCATTCCAACGGTACCTCGCGCGTCCATTTTCGTTAATTCGTTACTGAGTTATGATCTCTAGAAATCATCACTACCATTTGTCCGATTTATTATGAATCAACCTAATATTTTGCTAGGGGCCTGTGCAGGACAGTGTGGTTTGGCATTCTGACTTCGGCCGATATAATCATACCGTCAGCGCTCTTAATGAGTTCTATTTTTTTTCTATGGAAGCAGTTCCCTCTCAGTAGATATTTAATTTATGACTACTATTTCTCCCAGTTGTGGGTATTTAGAGACGTGTCGTGGTTGATTCAGATTTTTTGTTTGGCTATCACGCAGAGCTGTGAGTTATTCTGTATTCCATTTTTCCCAGAATTTAGCAGTTATTCCGACCTCTTCCAAATGGACAGCCCATTTTTGTCATTTCTTTCGAGTCATATGATCCCAGAAGTTCACAGCCGACGTTTCGATTTGCTATCACCACCCTATTTTCGAAATGCCCCTTCTATACGACTATTGAATGAACTCCCGTGTGTTGTGCCTCTGTATTAACGCGTTGTGCGGTGAAGATTTATTTGGTTGTGCGATAGCAGAATAATACAAGAATCCCGTATCAGTGGGTCAAATCTCTTTTATACGCTACTTTACTGATACGGGAGAACGAATAGATCCCTTATAGACACGGGGAAGCAAATAGACATGTATGGGAAAGGTCATGTGGAGCAGGACATTCCGCGCTCCTTCACAAAAACTAGTAATACATATTAAAAATTAAGTAATAGAAATAACAAAATACATTGGTATTTTACAATAGTATAGTTAACGATTTAGCTAGGTGTCCGCAATTTGACCTTTGACG
This sequence comes from Trichostrongylus colubriformis, assembly GCA_963978905.1. Lineage (NCBI taxonomy): Eukaryota > Metazoa > Nematoda > Chromadorea > Rhabditida > Trichostrongylidae > Trichostrongylus > Trichostrongylus colubriformis. The sequence goes on from OZ022260.1 coordinate 27,099,383, forward strand.
CTGGTTAGTGCGTTGTACTGTTGTTGTGTTGCATCGGTGGTTCGGTGGTAGGATGCTCTCCTGCCACGCGGGTGGCCCGATTCGATTTCCAGTCGATGCACCAAACATGCCCTTCTACGGGGAGCTTGAGCGAATTCCAGAGTGTTGTGCCACTGTGTTAACGCGGTGTGCGGTGAAGATTTATTTGGTCGCACCATAGAAAATAATACAAGTACCCCGTATCGGCGGGTCACAACCTTATTATACGCGACTTTCACTGATACGGGGGGGAACAAATCCCCTTATAGAAACGGGGGAAGCAAATAGACATGTATGGGAAAGGTAATGTGGAGCAAGATAAAAAGGACGAATGAATGATCGACGCGAGACAAAGAGGCTCCCTACTGATGTTTAACGTTAAAATTCGAACAAACCTTGCAAACCTTCCTCCAATACCCCTTGATAAAACGGCCGACCTGTCATTATGCTCAAAGGAAAGTTTCATCTCATGCTCATGAAGCCCCTCCGATTGTCACCGCCGGATGATCACACATAGTACCCTGAACATCATACCTCTTGTAAAGCGACACAGGACTCCGAAGTGAAGCTAGTCCAGAATAAGAATACAACTCTTGCGAAACTTCTCGTGTGACGCGTTCTATAGCCAACTGTAATTGTCAGGATAATAACAATCAAAGGTATAACGAATAGAACGCACCTTTAGAATTAGATGATAAGTAGGTTTTGCGATCGTCGTATATCTCTTAACGCAAAGGGCGTTTCATTTTCCACTCTTACTTTCCACTCTTACGTGGCCAAATGATGCGGTTTCCCAGATCTTTGTGTCCATTACATCGAGCTAAGTTGTGCCTGAGCCAGTACTTCTACCGGTATGATACTAATCATGAAGCCTGTGTCCAATACAGGCCCATGGTCCGTTATTATCGTTCTTGACTACTAAGCACCAGTTTCTTGCTTTCTGTACCAGCTGTGACATGCTATCAATTCCTTTGTCCATCTCGTTTTCCTTCGGTGCTTCCGCCATCTGATTAACCCGCGATTCGCTCAGTGGACAATACCGTCCAATATGCCCTACATTAGAGCAATTCTAACACTTTCGCTCTCCTCTGCTTGCACTGGCCGAATTGCTGGGACAAAATAACACATTGTATCATGTCCTCTAAAGCCTGACACTCCTGCTCAATTTGTTCCCCAATCACCTTATCTACCTGAATTCTATATTTGCCTGCTATTCTGACTTTTATCAGCTCCTTCTCATTCGGTGTGTGCGATCCTTCTCCCCGGCACGGCCACCGGCTCCCATTACATTTTCCATGACTCTGGAACGTAAAACCATCGTAATAACTCGCAATCATCGACGAAAACTCGGTGAGCACAGAAATCCGTTAAGATACACGCAGAGACAAAAAACGTCTAATCACGAGCTCTCCAGTTGTCCAATCGATCCCGACTCCGTCCTGTCTAACCCTGCGTCGATCAATAGATCACAGCCTTTACAACCTAATCGGCTGTTGCTTGATCGTTCAACAAACGCCACCGATGACCAGGGCGATCCACGGTCCGTTCCACCGGTTCGGCCCCATGTAGCTTTGGTCAAACTTCTATCGAAGAATTAAGACTGTTTCGATCGGTTGCTAGAGCACCACACACCGTAACGATGACGTTTATCAATAACATGAAAATAAACAACGAACACAATAGAACAAGTGACAAGCACGCAGTATGCTGGTATTGACGGGTAGGGAGAATCCGGGGGGGAGGCATCCAATCCGGGGAGGCACGGCCAACAGGAGCTCTGTCGGGGAAGCGATGCAGCTCGGGGCGCTCCTTTCCTGAGCGTGAGCAAAGAAGATTCATATTGTCTTCCATGCTCCCTATTATGCTGATAACTCCAGCCGGGAACTGGGTTTTTTGGCAGTCGGTCACCCTGTGATCTCTCCGGTCGGGTTCAACCCCCCCCCCTCACCTCTTGCCACATAGCAATTTTAGGTGGGAGTAGAAAACTGTTCATTGTCCTTGAAATTATCTAAATAATTAAACTGTTTATTAATATTGTATCTATAGCAGATAAATTTGTTTCTGTGAGAATATTCCGTGTTTCGACTATCTTTCAATCTTGGCATAGACAGACACTTGGCTATTTTTTGTTGAAGCCTTCCAATATATTCTACCTTATTTATTCGAGGCTTACATTTCGGCGTCTCCGCCTTCTCCAGAATCAAAATACCAAGACTTTGAAGAAGGCGAAGACGCCGAAACGTTAGTGAACAAATAAGATAGAAATCTTGGAAGGATTCAACAAAAACTAGCCAAATTTGTTTCTGTAAATGCCTTCAATACGTTAAGCACTATGAAGTCCTAAACAAACTCATTGCCTACAAAGATACCTTGAAGTTTTCGTAGTTTTTTGAGAAATATTTGGACTTTAGTTGTTGTGTTGGCGATCCCAAGGGTTTCCGTATATACAATGAGGAAACTTATTGTACTTAAAGCTTAAATCGCCTGTGTTATTGTACAGGGTGGTAATTACTTTGCCATCACTAAGTGTAATGTTTAAGTCTAGGTAATTTTAATGGAGCTCATCAGTATGTGTTTTTCAATTCAAAATTATTCTTATATTCCTCTTCTAATTATTTATCAATATTAGCTTCTGTCTGGTTATGTATTATCAAAATCATCCATGCACACAAAAAGTATGAACACCTGATCTCTATAAAATTTTCTACTTCTAGGGTAGTCGTATTCCGTATTCCAATATAGAGAGCGTAAGGTCTGCCAAAAGGGGGCTACAATTACCTCCTTGAGGCACACCTTTATTGTTTGTAAGTAATAGTACCACCAAAAATGCAAAAGCTATTATTGAGTTGATGATCTGCTAAACATAATAAGTCACTTGAGCTATAAATATTATATCCATTTTTATGTTCCTACCGTCTGAGTAGAACACATGATAGCCACTGGTAGCCAAAAAAACTTTACTAGCGTTTTCGAAGCAGATATCTAGTAGGACTTTAATATTCCTGATGATAACATTGCGCTTTAAATTGGTGAACACATCCGTAAAATCCGTCGTATATATCTTAAGGTTTTCGTATGGTATCGAGGCAACATCTTGACCGTTGTTGGTGTTATTGATGGACTTCAATTGGTAATATTTCTATGTCATACGACCCTAACATATTAGATTGAGTCGATATGACTCGGACAAATGGTAGTGATGACTTCTAGAGATCATAACTCAGCGACGAGTCAACGAAAATGGATACGCGAGGCACCGTTGGAATGAGTATGAAAAGCTCTTCAAAGTACCGCAAAATAATCACTCCAAATTAGTTTCATTCCGTTGCCATGCCGCACGATTTCAAGCCGTCCAGGGACCACATCCGCAACGCCATACTATTTAAATCGCTATCTGGCCAGGAACCCGCGGATATCGACAGGCGTCTGAAGGAAGTTTACAAGGAGCATGCCCCGATAGAAGTACAGTGTACTTGTGGCATTCAAAGTTTGCGTCGGGTGACTATTCCATCGAAGACGAAGACCGCATTTGGTGGAGCGTACACGGCGTAGAGTACTGGGAGCTGCTCGATGAAGGTACACCAGTATCCGTCGACGTCCACATTCGTCATTTACGAGAATTGAAGGCAAATGTCCAAAATGCGCAGCGGCGGCGGTCACATGTCTAGTTTCATTCCGTTGCCATGCCGCACGATTTCAAGCCGTCCAGGGACCACATCCGCAACGCCATACTATTTAAATCGCTATCTGGCCAGGAACCCGCGGATATCGACAGGCGTCTGAAGGAAGTTTACAAGGAGCATGCCCCGATAGAAGTACAGTGTACTTGTGGCATTCAAAGTTTGCGTCGGGTGACTATTCCATCGAAGACGAAGACCGCATTTGGTGGAGCGTACACGGCGTAGAGTACTGGGAGCTGCTCGATGAAGGTACACCAGTATCCGTCGACGTCCACATTCGTCATTTACGAGAATTGAAGGCAAATGTCCAAAATGCGCAGCGGCGGCGGTCACATGTCTACTTCTGGCACGACAACACGAGACCGCACATTGCAAGATTGACCAAGGCCGAGCCGCTCTCGTGCAGTTGCTCTGTGCTTCCACACCCACCGTACTCCCCAGGCATGTCCCCTTCCGATTTCCACCTTTTCTCCCCCTTCAATGCCACCTGGACGCCAAGACTTCAAACTCTCGACGACGTCAAGAAGGTACTCGAGAACTTTTTTGAAGCCCAGCCCCTGGCCTTCTGAGCAAGGGCACCCACGATCTGCATAACCTGTAACAGAAGGTCAACGATAAAGATGGAGCATATGTGAGTTTGTGAAGCTTGAGCAAGGTATAAATTATGAGAAGATCTTCCTAGAATAAAGGTGTAGGATTATTTCTAACACAAAAGAAATTGTGACTTAGAACTATGGTTTCTTTATTATTGTCAAAGATACGTTTGTATGCATTGTTTGTATCATTAAGTGCGAATAAGTGCTTTTAAAAATTATATTCAAACCCAATTTCTTCCATAATAGTCACTAGGTTCTTTGCATCCTCCTCTTGTTTCGGACCCCTTCCGGTTCCTTTAAGGTGGTCAAAAATTTTGTTGGGCGTCAGCTTCTCCTTCCTTCCATTAATGGTTGCAACATTTCATTTCGTTGCATTTCTTGTTTAATACTCCCATCTGTTTAATACCCTCATATTACTAACCACATCACTTTCTGTTCATTTTAGAGAGCATCATTTTGAAAAGTTTGGTGACAGTGCGCGCTGGCCTGCATTTTCTCTGGTGTTGACTGACAGATTAGTTCGTAAACTTCAGGTTCCCCTGAAATGTAGTGTCTACACCGTGCACTGGCAAAAAGTCGTTCTAAATGGGCACTTTGCCACAGAAAGGGCTGCAGGCTGTATGACGGCTTGTTGAGGTCATATTTCGCGGTTACCGAAAAAGGTCATCGCGCCACTTCCTATAGGTAATGACTGCCCTGCAGCGCTGCGGGAAAAAAAAAATTAAATATCAAGGAAATGAGGGAAATGCGGATATGTATCCATCGAGCGGATTTGTTTATTTTTTATTAATTTATGCGTGCAGTGACGCACCATCATAACACAGAGCTGTAGATGGAGCTGATTGTAGATGAGTATGGCAGATGAAAAGGAAACTGCAAAATGAGTAGACTCTTGTTCTGCGCGCAGCTCAACGCCGGAGAGCCTTCACCTGACTTGACTCATGGGATGGAAACCTTCAGTACGATCTTCGAACTTAAAAACGATTTCATACCGCACCTAAAAGCCTTCTTAAAGACACCAGAAGGGGGTAATTTTGGCCGACGGTAGAACAGACGTAGTGTGGACGAGTTCAAGTGGCCGCCATTGCACAAACTCCCCAATTTGACGCCTTGGCATGGTGCCAAAAGAAGATGTTTCTACTATAAATTTGTTTTTTCCTTTACTTTTTACTTTGTTCTTTCTTATATTGTTTCTAGATGTACTTACATGAATGCTAATGTAATTGGGAATGACCACTCCACTGTGCTGGGAGTCAGGTGCTACAACTAACGTTGGCCCACGGCCCGTCGCCTACAGCGGACAACTCGGAATGGATGCGCTGATGCGAATGGGATGCGAATACACACCGCAGCGTCGCGCTTTTGAGTCCGGGTTTTTTCGCCTATTATCGCTTCTAACCTTTAGTGTTCATTACAAAATGCTCATTTCTTTGCATCTTCCTCTTGTTTCGGACCCCCTTCCGGTTCCTTTAAACCGTTGATTGCAGACACATCACCCACGGTCGATAATTTCTTTCCCAAGTCTACTGGTGTGCCTTCAACAGCTCACTGACCTTCGCCTTGGATGATGTGAGATTGGGAAATATGTGGCTCGAACATTTTTCTGAGAACACCTTGATTATGAAGATCCTAATGCAGTCCAAGGAACGACTTCAACAGGTGTATGAAACGAGGTCACATTCCTATCTGATACCACGTTGAAGGACCTGGGTGTCTTGTTGAACCAAACCTTAACATAGTCACTAAACAGAGATTTCTCTACTTAAGTGGACTGGAGGCCGTGCTTCGACTATGCGTGTATCCATAGTAGCTCCGAGGTACACTGAATTAATTCCATATATGAACAATCATACAGGTGCGGGCTTGCAGTGTTCCAGTACGGTTTGACCTGGGGGGCATTCAGGTAAAATCAATTTTTTTAGTGTTTTTATAATTTCACCAAATAAACTCCATCATATACAATAACGTCCCCAATGTGATCCCTATGTTTTCACAAATTATCCAACATACTCTTATAATTATTACTGCAACGGCGTTCTACACTACGCCAGCGCTGGCAAATCGCCAGCTCATCCGCCACGACTCGCGGCGGCTATACATGGATGGTCGTATTGATAGCGCTGTTAGCAGGAGCTGTGCTTGGCTTCCTAGCAGTGCCTGTCATGAGTGACCCTCAACAAAGGACAGGAAATGTAAACAAGTCCTGCTGCATTTATTTTATTTATTTTTGTAAGAAAAGGCACAGGTAAGGTTTGAGGTTGGAGAAAGCAGCACACTAAAGTTGCCTTCTGTTGGCTAATTGAGATCAAAGCAGTTGGTAAGGTAAAAGTCAACCGATGAAGGAGGCGGGTTCCCAAAGTGCAATCAGTGTGGTTGCGTAGCCTCTTCGAGTTGGGAAGCACTATTCTCAGCTCGTAGAGACGATCATTTTTGCTACTACTTTCTCGATCTCTGCCCCCTCCACACTCAAGTTCTGCGCTGCGTGCCGAGCGCGAAGGCCGCTTCCATACTTTGCGCACCGACGCCGTCACGCGCGTGCCTGCGTCACGCGCGTGACGGCGTCGGTGCGCAAAGTATGGAAGCGGCCGAAGTGGCCTTAGTGCTGAACCGAATAGGATGTCGGTGCCCATACATCTTACTTTTTCTTCTGGTTGATGCTGAAACCTTGCGACGCCAACACCACACTGATGTCCATCGGTGAACTTTGGATTCATGCACTCATGTGCAGTACCCGCCTTAAGTTTTCAAAAGAAAACGCGGAAAGCGCGGATCCGCGTTTTTTTCGTTTTTTTGCTGTAACTCGGTTTGTTTTGCCTCAATCTCCATATAAATATATATTAATCGAATCAGCTCACCGAGCTCTATAGAATGGTTCCTTCAAACCCTCAAAAAGCTAACTTTTTATGTACTCGTATGCACGAAGTGCCAGTGGGCACTCACCTGCGAGCGACGCGCGCTATAATTATAACCAAGAGGCAAATCTGCCGTCAACAAACAAAACTCAACAACTTACATGGATACTATCCTTGTAAAAACTAAATCAAAAATAGTTTCTTAATCTTTGATGGTGGTATTTCATTAGGTGTCACTTCACCCAGTATGCTATAGTAGTCACTATCTGATTATTATTCAAAAAAATTAAATTTTCTTGAATTTCAACGGTCTTACCTCATCCAGGGAAAAATTCAGTGTACCGGTTGAGTGTATCACAATTTATTTATTATAAAAACCATGATCACGCGTAAAATTATCGATCCTTTCATAAGTTTTACCGTTCTATCCTGTCTGACCCCTCGATCATATAGCAATTAGTGAGCTCACTGAGATCTCCCAGACAGGTATTGATCGGCCTTCTTCAGTGATATGCCACTGCATCAACCATCAGTATCCTAGATATACTTGATGTTGAGTGTAGACCCGAGTCGGTATATCGTCTGGGTACATATGCAGACTCAAGAAACAGACTAGTGAAAGTGGTCCTACCATCCAAATCACATTGGTTGAAAACACTCTCTAATGCTCGACTACTACGTCAATCAGGTATGACAGATATATTTATAAGACGCAGTATGTCAGCTGAAGAGCGAGCTGCTGAATATAGACTAAGACAACAAGCTCGTGAACTGAACAAGGTCGCACAAAAGGAATGGGTTGTCTACAAAAGCGAGCTGAAACGGGTTAGTGAGCTCTCTGCTAAAACAGGAGCGGGAAACCGCCAGTGATGCACGGTCCTTCCGCCGGCCTAAGGTGTTACCTGCTAAACTCCCGGAGCATAGTTAATAAATTTCCCCTACTGCATTCTTTTCTTGTTATGACTAACCCTGACATTTTGCTAATAACTGAAACATGGCTTGATGATAAAGTTTCGGATTCAGAAATATTGATAGGCTTAAATTATAATCTCATACGATCTGACAGGAAAGGCCTAAGAGGAGGAGGAGTGTGCTGTTTAATCAAAGGTAATTTACAGTGGCGCTTATGCCGCAGACAATTCCAGGGATTACTCTCAGATTTACTTTGTTTTGATATCATATCGGAAATAAGTGCCAGTATATCACTCCGAGTAATGCTTGTCTACCGCCCGCCACGATCCACCGTTAATGACGATGATGATCTGATTAATGTTCTTTACGACATATGCTCTATTCCTGGTCCTCTTCTTGTGCTAGGAGATTTCAACCTCAGTATTGACTGGATTAATAATGTTGCACGAACAAATTCTGACGTACGATTTAAGGAAACTTTCATATGTTGTAACCTTAAACAGTGGGTTATGTGTGCTACTAGAGGTGATTCCATCTTAGATTTGATTTTATCTTCTGACACCATGGTTCGAAACATTTATATTCTCCCTCCTCTTGGCAATTCAGATCACAATATCATACATTTTGAGGTCGATTTTAAGAAAGTAGAAAGTTTTTTCTTGCCTGAACCAGTTTTTGCACGTGTCGATTATGATATGCTCAGTAACTGTCTGAACGCAATAGACTGGAATCAATTATTCAGTAATTATACGTCAGTTGCAGAACTTTACCACAGATTCTGTTTGGAATTATATACAGTGTGTCCCAAAAGTATAGGTCCACCCTATTTTTCATCCATATCCCCAGAATGGACCAGTGATTCCTTTCCAAATTTTTATCTGTGATACCTGATCACTAAAGCGATCAAACGCCTAGGTAAAATTGGAGACATAAAATTGCAAAATTTTATTTGCTTTCTTTTTCAAAAATAAGGGTGTCCCAAAAGTATAGGTCCACTCAGTCTCTCCGCCCTGTTTCCATTGAAAGGTAAGTTGTGAAGTAGATGTGCTGGCGCATCCTTCTGAGATTTACTCTACAGTGCCATGCCACAAGGTACGCATTTATCCGAGTACGAAAAAGGGCAAATTCTGGCCTACAAGGACGCGGGACACAGCAATCGCAAAATTTATGAGAAGATGAACCTATCCCACTACTTGATCAGCAGCTTCTGTCGCAACATGGACCTGTACGGAACGAAGAAGAGAAGTGGAAGGCTGCAGAAGCTTTCTGAGAGGCAGAAGTGTCGGATCCTCAACGCTGCGTCCAATTCCAGAAAGGGTGTTCGTCGGCTGTGCAGGGAACTGGCACCTCATGTATGTATTTACCGCTGTTTATATGGTAGTAAATTACTTTCTAGAACGTCCTGATATGCCCTGGAATCCGTACGATGCGTAATGAATGGTATCCTGCTCTCACCAAAGCGAGAGAAGGCGGCACAAACCATAACATTACAACCAGTGAATCCGCGCCTCGAAAAGTGGCGCGGCTCCTTCCTCAAATCCTTCCAATGACTTGCCAAGCCTCCAATTTGAACCTTTCTCATCAAAAAAGATACCGGCAACGCTATTACTGATACGCCGTGAACTACACTATGTCAATAATGTAACCCTGCAGGCTACCTCATCCCATTGATGCATCCAGCTGACATTTTACTTGGCAAAATGGATTCGAGCCTCTTCGTGCGCCCTCGTGAAGTATGCCATGAACGAAAACCGTCTTCGCTCGATGTGAGAAGACGACTTGAGCAGACAGTGCACAGTGCTTTTCGATGCAGTAGGTGCCAGTCCCCTGCACAGCCGACAAACACCCTTCCTGAAATTGGACGCAGCGTTAGGATCCGACGCTTCTGCCTCTCAGAAAGCTTCTGCAGCCTTCCACTTCTCCTTTTCGTTCCGTACAGGTCCATGGTGCGAGAGAAGGTGCTGATAAAGTTGTGGGATAGGCCCATCTTCACAGAAATTTTGCGATTACTGAGTCCCACATCCTTGTAGGCCAGAATTTGCCCTTTTTCGTACTCGGATAAATGCGTACCGTGTGGCATGGCACTGTAGAGTAAATCTCAGAAGGATGCGTCAACACATCTACTTCACAACTTACCTATCGATGGAAGCAAGGCGGAAAGACTGAGTGGACCTATACTTTTGGGACACCCTTATTTTTGAAAAAAAAAAGCATATAAAATTTTGCAATTTCACGTCTCCAATTTTACTGAGGCGTTTGATCGCTACAGTGATCAGGTACCACAGATAAAAATTTGGAAAGGAATCACTGGTCCATTCTAGAGATATGGATGAAAAATAGGGTGGACCTATACTTTTGGGACACACTGTAGATGCTTTTCAAAAATTGTTCCCTTTCGCTACACATGTGACAGAAACCGGCAATACCCCACTCACATCAAAAATCTAATTGAGCAAAAAGCTCGACTTTTCCGGAAACTGCACGATCCTCTGTCTAATGCGCTCTACAGGAAGGTATGTTCTGACATAGATTTCCACACCAAAAAGTACCTGGCCAATAGAGAGCGCTGTTTACTGAATCGCAATAACTTCTCATTCTATACATATCTAAGGAAAAAAGTAAACGCATCTTCAAAGCCTACAATTGTTATTGACGAAGATGGTCAATCTATAGAATCCAATAAGCAAATAGCAATAGCTCTTGGGCGATATTTTGCTAGCGTATTCTCACAATGTAGACAGGATATTGAGCGTCATGTATCATGTGACCAACCAGAAATTCTAGCAGAACCGAACGCTGATATCGATCTTGTTATCCAACCATATGATGTCTTAAGAATCATGAAAAAGTTGAAAAAGAACTCTTCTGTTACCTATGATGGCATACCTCAGGTCGTATTTCGAAAATGCTGTGATGCCCTTCAATATCCAGTAGCGTTTATACTCAATGCCTCACTCCTTTTAGGGGAAGTGCCATCTATTTGGAAAGATGCTCTCGTGACCCCCATTCCAAAGGTTCCAAATGCATCCAAAATAAGTGAATTCAGACCCATAAGCATATGTCCTGTTGCTGGTAAGATCCTTGAAAAGTTAATCTGTGAAAAATTGACTGCATGGCTTAGTAGACGTAAGCTGATACCATCACAGCAGCATGGCTTCATCACAGGGATGTCTACCACTTCCCTATTATGCGACTCCCTCTACGACTGGTTAATAGCTCTCAATGCTGGTAAATCAGTTGATGTTATATATTTCGACCTAACTAAGGCATTCGACAAGGTGTGTCATAGGAAGTTAATCATGAAACTCAAGCACCTTGGAATTCAGGAACAACTCCTGATTTGGTTAGACTCCTACCTAAAAGAAAGGCATATGACAGTCAAGGTTGGCAATGAATACTCAAATCGGCACCCTTGTACGAGTGGTGTTCCCCAAGAAGGTGCACTCTCACCTCTTCTATTCCTGATATACACAGCAGACTTACCAGAGTTCTTGAAGGTTCATCCCTGGGTTGAAATTAAAATGTTTGCTGATGATATCAGGATTTATTGTAGCTATGACAACAAGGAACAATCTGTAGCACACAGTGCCTTGAGCCTAACAATTCAACGAATGATAGAATGGTCTGATATTTGGGAAATACCGCTTAATGTAAAGAAAACAGTTCATTTGCACTTGGGCCCGAGCCAACCGATTCCATTTCAGGTCTCTGGCACTTCAATAAGACAAAGTTCAGTGAATGATCTAGGAATTCTTTTCGATGACTCGCTGAGCTTTAACGGTCATATTTCAATGGTGGTAAAGAAAGCTCTCAACGCACTGTTCCTTATGCTGAGAAATGTTCATTGCAATGACCCCTCTGTGTTTATCAGACTATATAAAACCTATGTTCTACCTCATTTGGAATATGGCGCTACAGTATGGAATCCACATCTCAATAAGCACATTAAATGCTTAGAGAAAGTCCGAAGAATTTTCACGAGAATCCTTTTTTATCGGTCATTCCCGAATTCGAGATATCCCCAATCTATACCTACCTACAGAGATCGACTGATCATCTTGAACATGAAGAGCTTGAAATATAGAAGGATAATAAATGATATGACCTTTGCTTTCCGCATAATCAAAAGGGAAATCAATTTGAAGGCTAGCAAATACTGGATATTTCGGCCATATAGAAGGACCGAAAATGGATATGTTCTTCGTTACAAAAAATTGCATCGCTATCATTTTAACACAACCTTCTATTCCTTCTTTTTTCGCACCGCTAGGTGGTTGCAACTGCTGCCACATAATCTCTTGTTGTGCAATGACTCTACCCAGTTTCGATCGCAGCTACAAAAACTGAACATCTTTGACGTCTTGAACATCGAAGATGTTAACTAGTACATGCTGTGAGAAAGTTTTTACTGATATGTTAAGGTGACAGCCGAAACTTTTTCCAACTACGGGTCCATACAATTATGCTACAGCAACATATAGCAACCATGGAATGTCGTGATGCGATGCTTCCAATTCAATCCATTTAAAAAAGAACAAGGAGAGATAGTCTTGAAGACTAATGACTGTAGATGACAGTACTAAACTCTTGACTACCTAAAGTCGATATATAATACTTTCTGAACTATTCTTTGCATTACGACCTACCATTCAGTCATTCCGCAATGTTGTCTCATTCTGAGATTATACGATTGTGCTTTCAAAAAATGAGGAGGTTTACCTATACTCACAGAGCAAATTCGATTTGTAAAGTAATGGTAGTACTAGGTAGTGATTTTTATTCTAACTGACCTAGTGATATACTAATTTTAAACATCGAGCTCACTATCCTCCTGCCTTTCGAGCTTGATGTCAATACCTTAACATGCTACCCACTTGCCAATTCCACGTGGGTGGCCGGTAAACCCGTGTCTCGGAGTTTTGGTGAGTGCCTATGACCCCCGGTGTGGCGAAGGGCATCATAGCCGGCTGATGCGGCGCTTGTCAAGGTCACGCATTACAGCTTCCAAGGCAGGAGAGGAGGTTCTTTGAGGAACTATCTCCAAGGTCCATACCATATATCATTTCGGTCGTGCTACATGTACTACCACATACCTTAACATCAACTAATTATTTTCCAAAGGGTGCCTCCCAGTTTAAAAGCCTGTCGTTACCAATACATCGCCTCATTCATTAATCTGATTACGTTTCAATTGTTGTACATTGTATTAGATAATTTAGGCCTGAAAATATCATCAGCTGGTAATTAGCCTAAACATTGGTTGAGTACTGTTGAGTTTTCTTCATTTCTCTTAAATATTATTCTGAGTTTGCAACAACGACATTGTCTTGGTTAAGGCACGTCTAGTGACGTAATGAAATAAATAAATAAATAAATAAATAAATAAACAGATTGGATAACATGGTAGTTTTATGCAAAGTGCATATATGTTCAATGTGTGCTTTCAACTTTCTCAAAAAAGACATCGAAAACGATATGAAAGATTCCTTTCCTTCATACATGGTTCATATAGGCCTCTAACCGATTGCAAGGTTTGAATGTCGATCCAGGTGGCTCTTTTGTCAGTTATCAGAGGACGCTCTCCGCACCTCAAAGGAAGGGCATTCGTTTTTAACAGTGAGATTATGAAGGCATCAAGCCCCTTTCATTGCAATTATTGGCAGCTAACTATCAGTGGACTAATAATATTTATTGAAAGCATTTTTCATTTAAGTTTTCAAATCTATGAAAAGTAAAAAGTAGAAAACAAGTAAGTATTGCAGTAGAAAATCTAAGAGTGCATACTTTTGAGAAGAAATGAAAATTCAATTTATGATCATGGATTTCAAACATAAATCAATTGAATCTTCTATGTTGTGCGAAGCAACCATCTATATTGTTTTCGATTTATGTCTTCTTAAGAAAACTGAAAACAGACATTGAAAACATATGCACTTCGCATAAAACTACCATGCCGATTTGTTTGGTTAATGAGTGGCATATCACTGTGGAAGGCCGATCAATACCTGTTTGGGAGATCTCAGTGAGCTGACTAATTGCTATGAGATCGAGAGGTCAGACAGGATAGAACGGTAAAACTTTTGAAAAGGATCGATAATTTTACTTGTGATCATGGTTTTTATAATAAATAAATCGTGATACACTCAACCGGTACACTGAATTTTTCCCTGGATGAGGTAAGACCGTTGAAATTTAAGAAAATTTAATTTTTTTGAATAATAATCAGATGGTGACTACTATAGCATACTGGATGAAGTGACACCTAATGAAATACCACCATCAAAGATTAAGAAACTATTCTGATTTAGTTTTTACAAGGATAGTATCCATGTAAGTTGTTAGGTTTTGATTGTTGACGGCAGATTTGCCCCTTGGATATAATTATAGCGCGCGTCGCTCGCAGGTGAGTGCCCACTGGCACTTCGTGCATACGAGTACATAAAAAGTTAGCTTTTTGAGGGTTCGAAGGAACCATTCTATAGAGCTCGGTGAGCTGATTCGATTAATATATATTTATATGGAGATTGAGGCAAAACAAACTGAGTTACAGCAAAAAAACGAAAAAAACGCGGATCCGCGCTTTCCGCGTTTTCTTTTGAAAACTTAAGGCGGGTATTCTAGTAGCTAGTAGCTATACAGTTAGTGCCGTGTAGTAGCTATACAGTTAGTGCCGTGGGAGTGATAAAAATCCCGCGAAAACGCGTTCTCGGGTTTTGTACCGATTTCTGCCATGAATTGATTAATCATCGATTTTTCGTATAACGTAAAAATATTCGAATCAGCTCGTCCAGCTCTGCAAGATGGTGTTGGCCTAATACAGAGTTTAAGAAAAACCAAAAACTTGAAGCACCATCCTGCAGAGTTTAATGAGCTGAATCCGAAATTATATAGCACCTTAAAAAAACAATAATTAATCATCTTGATATTTTTGATTTTTGATAACTGCTCTATCGCCGCAGCTTGCGATGCGAAAGTTACAACAAGGATGCTGAGTTATGGGCAAAAGCTTCGGTGTCGGACGGGACTCGAACCCCACCTCATCCTTTCCGGCGATATGTGCTAATCCATTACACTACCGACACCCCTTTCACCTTAACTCAGCTTTTGAATGGTATATTTACCATAGCTCATCAGCACTCACACGTATAACGTGTTGAGTCGGTTGGCCAATATCGGCATCGAACCGTGAAGCTGAAAGCTTTAGTATTGATTTTGATATTTTTGATTTTTGATAACTGCCCACGGAAAGGATAACATATCCCCGGAAAGGATGAAGTGCGGGTTCGAGTCCCGTCCGACACCGAAGCTTTTGCCCATAACCCAGCATCCTTGTAAAAATTAATCAGTATATTGAGGAAAAGCCATAACAAACGCAAAAACGAGTTTTCGGGCGATTTTCAGCAATCTTATGGCACTAACCGTATACAAATTAGGCTCTGTTACAGCAAATGTGGTACTTTGATTCTTGAAGCTGCAGCATATACTACTTTTTTTGGGCTAGCTGAGGATGAGCCCATGAATGGGAATTCTGCACGGTCTGAGACGCGCGAAAGCGCGTTTTTTATCCTTTTTTCGCTATACAATAGCGCTCAAAAGTATTCGGCCAAAACTTTTCTGTCATAACTTTTTTCTACTTGACCAAATTTAAAGAGATTTTAATATGTGATGCCTGAACCTATTGTCAACATTTCCTTTGACTTGAGTGCCGCTTGACACTTTTCATAGTTTTTTTACAAGAACTTACTACAAGACCACCCAAAAAAGAAGGCTCGGTCAAGTAAAACGGCTTTCTTTACAAAAACAAAACGAGCAAGCCTCAGAGAACATCAATTATTTTGTAAGACCACGACTTTTGATGACAGCGGCACAGCGGGACGCATAGCGATGGCACTCCAAAAGCATAAAATTGCATTTAACCACGTAACTTATACCGTTGAGCGCCAAAATAGTATATTTAGTATGCAGTGTCTCGAAGTACAACATACTGAAATTTCTCTTGGATCGGTCCAGTCGCAATAAAGTTACAAGTGAAAAACCCAAGTGAAAAACCATTCGGCCGAAGATATTTGAGCGCTACTGTACATCGGGGTCGCTGGTTATTGGTACGACCACGCCTTCTTCGCACCTAATTACTTTTGCCTCGCACATGGGGTGCGAGGTGACTCCATTTAGCTGCGAGAACTCACGAATCATCACGTTGTCCACATTGATCCATATATGATTAAAAAACAAGTTAGACAAGCAATATAAATGGGAAAATTTTCTTGAAGAAGTATCTCACAATTTCACAAACTTTTCAAAATATGGTCATCTTAAACTCTATCCACGAAATGCTAAATAGTATTGGTGATGGCAATGAACTCTGACTTTCAATGGAACTTCTAAATGCACATTTACATCAGAAACAAAATATGACTCCTTCTGATATGGTATGAGATGACCAATGATGAAAAGCCTTTCTTTTGCAATACCTATGACAGCAATTTAGCTAATCGAAAGAAGGTGGTCTTCTCGCAGGCGAAACACTCATTACTTAGCCTCATATGTTCAAAATAGATTTACGTTATTTTTGTGTTATAACCCTCAGTTAATAGATATTACATACACCTGAATAATTCGCATAATAGCGGTTAATCTGCATTTCAATTAATGAAACCTTTACTCGATTAATGGATCAATGAGGCTGACAAGATGACCCGCGAGTTCTCGCCGCTAGCTAGGGTCATTTCGCACCTCATGTGCGAAGCAACAGTAATTATCTGCGAAAAAGGCGGGGTCGTACCAATAACCACCTTCCCCTGTACATCGTTTGATTATTGACACTTCGTCAAAATTGTATACATTTTCCGAATCAGCTCGTCGGGTTCTACAAGGTGGTGTCACAAGTATTTGAATTTCTTGGACTCGGTACTAGGCCATTTTTTCACATTCTGAAAAGTTTGAGAAAAAAGTTCTTGGAAATCTAATGCGCTGGCGATGAACTTTTATCAGAATCCTAGTCCAAGCTTACAGTTGTGTAGCAATTTTGAAGCATCTGTCATTGCAGACGAGGTTCCGTTTCTTGGTGTGGCCCTAAATAGCGCCTCTGAGTATACAGGGGGTGCCAAAAAAAAAAGTAATTTTGCCCACGGCTCACATCTCCCAATTATACAAAACATAGGTAAACGAAAGAAATGAAAGTATTGGGGCAAAATATTCCCGAAATGTTCCTCTAAAAGCAGGAACAAGCTGAGACTCACTACTTTCATTTTCATAAAAATATAGAACCTTTAAGCGGCGCAGTCGGGCTTCGGAGCACCCACGGTATCAAGGTCCCCTTGAAACAGTGGAGCCGGGTTCCATGGTAGGTATTTTGTGGGAAGCTTCCTAAGGATTGGCCCTTCGGTTCATGGAAGTCACAGAGCCCCTGCTGCTTGGACAAGGCTGCTATGATCCGTAGTATCATTTTCATGCCCAAATCCGCCTCCGGAGGGGTTTCAGTGGTAGGTGCACGTTTTGGCTCTTGGAAACGAAGAGCGCTGGGAACCCGGAAAAAACGGGATCCTAAAGAACACCACCCAGTATGAATCCCCTTAGGTACCCAGAGTGAACGGACCTCAGCAAGGTTGTGAACGAGGGCGACGAAATTTCGGATTTTGTCCAGTTGAGGTGACACATCTTGTTCACTATTTCCTCGCTCCCGTTCCTGCTCGTGCAGAAGGCTGCCACGGAGTATAGTGATAGAGTGAGGTCTGTTCTTGAATCTGGGGATGTAAATACCTCAACAGAATTTGCTGTAGTTCGACTAAAGCGGGGTGAAAGTGGACGAGACAAAATTACTTTTTTTTTGGCACCCCCTGTATATTTGCTGAAAACCATCCTCTTTTTTTGAAAAATTTGAGAGAAAATTCCTTCGGAATCTGATTAGCTGGAGGTAATTCACCACAATCCTAGTCTAAGATAACAGTTGTATAGGAATTTCGATGTTCCTGTCATTTCAGATGAAATAACGTCCTTTTGTGTCGGCCTAAATGGTGCCTCCATGTACATATACCCCATTAAAAAACCATCTCTCAACTCATTTTCAAGAGCAGGTTCAGCAATGAAATGTACACCAACTGATTTCTCAGAAAAAAGCTATCGAAAGACACACAAACTTAGCGATGTGATGAACCCATTATTTTCATCATTTTCTGTCTTATCATTGCCTTCGAGCAACGTCTCTTCGGCCAACCGCGTGCGATTCACATGCTTGGCCAGGTGAGAGCACCATCACAAGCGCCGGGCGCTTTCCCACGGCCGTGCAACCGAATGATTGAAGGCAATGAGAAGACCGAAAATGATGAAAATAGCGAATTTATCACCTCGGAACGCTTTATATATCATTCGGCAGCATTTCCTGTGTGAAATCGACTGGTATACATTTCACTGGAGAAACTGCCTTTGAAAAAAAAATGTGTTGAGATGATTTTTGATATTTTTAATTTTTGATAACTGCTGTTTATCGCCGCAGTTCGCGATGCGAAAGTTACTACAAGGATGCTGAGTTATGGGCAAAAGCTTTTGCCCATAACTCAGCATCCTTGTAGTAACTTTGTGTTGAGATGGTCTCTTAAAGAAATATACACGGAGGCGCTAGTTAGGGCCACACCAAAGGACGTTAGCTCATCTGAATTCACAGGAACTTCGAAATTCCTATACAACTGTTATCCTAGACGAAGATTCTGAAAAATTTCATTTCAAGCTAATCCTATTCCGAAGAAATTTTCTCCCAAACTTTAAAAATGGATGGTTTTCAGCAAAATATACTCGGAGACGCTATTTAGGGCCACAGTAAGAAACGGACCTCGTCTGCAATGACAGATACTTCAAAATTGCTACACAACTGTAAGCATGGATTAGGAAAATTCGTCGTCAACGCATTAGATTTCTAAGAGATGTGCTCTCAAACTTTCCAGAATGTGAGAAAATGGTCTGATGCCGTGTTCAAGAAAACTAAAAACTTGTGACACTACAATACCGCTACTAATTCATGGTCAATCGACGCCCAAAATCGTAAACCTCATGGTTTTCCCGTCTTTTTGCCATAACTTCTTTCAAAGATTCCCAAATATTTCGAAAATGGTACCAATAGAAAGCTCTGATTGCGACGAATGGAATGGTCTGCCTAATTTCTGAATTTCTCGACTCTTTTATCATTATTTCAGAGGTTTTCGCAAATTTAGCCGCAATTTCACTACAGGCTATTTTCGACGACGCGACGGAGTCGTAAACCCTCCACTTCACCTGTGAGTTTCAGAACAAAAGTTTTATAGTCAAAAATAATCACGTATCCGAGAAGAGCATAAACTCGTGATCATAATGGTATCCCGCATGTTAGAATTCAGCAGTTTCAAACTGGAAAATGGGTTTTAGAAATTACTTTTCTCATCGAGTTTGTCATGTTTTCAAAGCTCCATTTTGAGGAAAATACATCGCTTTAACCGCATCAGGAAGTGGCGATGACAGGTTCTACTTAAGTTGAGAATGAGCTCTCAAGGTGAGCACCACGTTCGTTTTTAGCTCTAAATATACAAACACAGGAACATTTAAAACCCATAATCTCGCCAAAGCCTAATAGTGACCACATTCCACTATCAGGAAAGACACATATTTATGAGAGAAAAAAGGACTCGCTACTGTTCCATACGCTATGGATATTCCCTGAATTTCACCGTTTCAAGATAAAAAATGTGTCTTCATGATGAAAATGATAATCACTAGATCAAATTTTGATAAATTATTCCCAACAGCAAACACACTGCCCTCAATTATCGCCAGTAGCCAGCAAAGTGTGCACTCGCTGTTTCATATTCGTTATATTGTTTCGACTCTTGACTTCTCGTGTTAATTGACTGACGACCTATGTCGACCCCTCGCTATCGACCTCATTAGTCCACCACATGTGGTACGGCAGCCAACCGTCAGGAATAGGTCTTATGCTATGTTTGGCGTTTATGAATACAAGTAAGGTCTGAGGGACTGTTTCTTAAGTTGTCATGGTTGAGACATTTTTAAGTGCTTTACTATTCCTGTGCACCTATGTGATCATTCAAGCCAAAACCGCGTATCATTGCCCCCGGTTCGCGACCGGGGGGCCGAGTTTATTAGAATCCGATCGAATCAGCGCAGAGCGCACAACGATGCATTTGCAAACGTTGTGTTTGACGGGGGATCTGAACCCCTGCGGGTCCCACATCAGGAGCGACGTGAAACGCAACCACCCCTCTGCGCTATTCGACCGGTTGCATATGCAGACAAATCGACGGCCCTTATGATAACGGCTGAGCCGGCTGCTAGTCCAAGTTCGCATGCCGTTTCATTAATCGATTCGTTACGTGTTATGTCACGTCATAATCATTCAGTGCGCATTCGATCGTTATAGGTTGGGAGGGGGTCCTTAGTCAGGATTGACCTTCCACGACTCCTGCCTCGCACCTTCTCTAATCACTTCGCACCTCTCCGAATGCGCCTAAGGGGTGACCTCGCTTAATTGGCTGATCTGACTGTCTTCATCGATTCATCAACTACGTAACTAATCAAGATCTTTGACAACCTTACATGAAGTCTAACGCGTCTGTGTTCGATCCCTACACGACACCAGGACCTTCTCAGTCATTATACGTGGCTTACACGCCATCCCAAGTCACTCCGTCTCACTTTTTCTCAGGTTCTGAACCCTTGAGATATTCCTACTACAGCATCGTGCATTCGGCTGCTCCCCAAGCGTGTGCGCTCACGGCTCCACTTCAAAATCCCGTGCGTTAGCAAGAATTCATGAAAGAAAGAGGAACAGAGTAAAAATGTAAAAAATGGAACATTGAGTCTGAAATGAAAAAGAACTAACTGAGCAACACTGGCTTCTTGCTAAATGCTAAATAAAAGGAAACAAGTGTTATTAATGAGTAGTAATTCTGGTATTTTTTTGTTTTTCTGATTTCGGAGTTCAAATACGTTCGTGAGAAACAAGATACTTCCCCTCTACTTCCAGCCATATTACTAATGCTTCTAAATAACTTCGAATTTCTGTTTTTTTCTGCTTCATAATGATTCCATTCAATGTAATTATTCCATTTAGCCGATGTAATAAAGATCTTGATTAGTTACGTAGTTGATGAATCGATGAAGACAGTCAGATCAGCCAATTAAGCGAGGTCCCCCCTTAGGCGCATTCGGAGAGGTGCGAAGTGATTAGAGAAGGTGCGAGGCAGGAGTCGTGGAAGGTCAATCCTGACTAAGGACCCCCTCCCAACCTATAACGATCGAATGCGCACTGAATGATTATGACGTGACATAACACGTAACGAATCGATTAATGAAACGGCATGCGAACTTGGACTAGCAGCCGGCTCAGCCGTTATCATAAGGGCCGTCGATTTGTCTGCATATGCAACCGGTCGAATAGCGCAGAGGGGTGGTTGCGTTTCACGTACGCTCCTGATGTGGGATCCGCAGGGGTTCGGATCCCCCGTCAAACACTCGGCCCCCCGGTCGCGAACCGAGGGCAATGATACGTGATTTTGGTTCAAATGATCGCATAGGTGCACAAGAATAGTAAAGCACTTAAAAATGTCTCAACCATGACAACTTAAGAAACAGTCCCTTAGACCTTACTTGTATTCATAAACGCCAAACATAGCATGAGACCTATTCCTGACGGTTGGCTGCCGTACCACATGTGGTGGACTAATGAGGTCGATAGCGAGGGGTCGACATAGGTCGACAGTCAATTAACACGAGAAGTCAAGAGTCGAAACAATATAACGAATATGAAACAGCGAGTGCACACTTTGCTGGCTACTGGCGATAATTGAGGACAGTGTGTTTGCTGTTGGGAATGATTTATCAAAATTTGATCCAGTGATGATCATTTTCATCATGAAGACACACTTTTTATTTTGAAACGGTGAAATTCAGGGAGCATCCATAGCGTATGGAACAGTAACGAGTCCTTTTTCTCCCATAGATTTGTGCCTTTCCTGACAGTGGAATGTGGTCACTATTAGGCTTTGGCGAGATTATGGGTTTGAAATGTTCCTGTGTGTGTATATTTAGAGCTAAAAACGAACGTGGTGCTCACCTTGAGAGCTTATTCTCAACTTAAGTAGAACCTGTCATCACCACTTCCTGATGCGGTTAAAGCTATGTATTTTACTCGAAATGGAGCTTTGAAAACATGACAAACTCGATGAGAAAAGTAATTTTTAAAACCCATTTTCCAGTTTGAAACTGCTGAACTCTAACATGCGGGATACCATTATGATCACGAGTTCATGCTCTTCTCGGATACGTGATTATTTTTGACTATAAAACTTTTGTTCTGAAACTCACAGGTGAAGTGGAGGGTTTACGACTCCGTCGCGTCGTCGAAAATAGCCTGTGGTGAAATTACGGCTAAATTTGCGAAAACCTCTGAAATAATGATAAAGGAGTCGAGAAATTCAGAAATTAGGCAGCCCATTTCATTCGTCGCAATAAGAGCTTTCTATTGGTACCATTTTCAAAATATTTGGGAATCTTTGAAGGAAGTTATAGCAAAAAGACGGGAAAACCATGGGGTTTACGATTATGGGCGTCGATTGACCACGAATTAGTAGCGGTATTGTAGCTTGCAGAACTCGACGAGCTGATTCCGATATTGTATGAAATTCTGACGAAATATCAATAAAAAATCGATTTATGGCGAAAAACTATAATAAACGCGTGTTGCCGCAATTTTTAACACTCATACGACACCAACTGTTATGGGCATGCTCTACCCAGGGTTGACAAGAGCAGTCCTACAAGAGGGATCTTTCTGGTTTAATTCCTCACTTCTTGAAATTTACATGAGACAGACGGCGGATAAGGAAATCGCTTCCTTAAAGTACATATATTAGACGCATCAGAAAATGACCCACAGATGGGGCTAGAGATTCTCCGAAATGGGTTATAGCGCAGTTGATAAGATCATAAGTATTCTAAAAGACGATATTACGTGGCACGGGAATTATAATGGAGGGACTTTGCCACAAATGCGATAAAGTCGAGCTTAGAGTGGGCACAACAGAATTCACAAGCTTTGGTTCCCATATCGGGAGCCCTGAAAACCCGAGATACCACGTGCCATTCGATAAGCCATTTATGCTTGAACTAATCCTAAGTAACTTTCTGTATTTTGAGGTTTAATAATATGCGATCTGACTCAGTCCATTATCAATATCGCCACGCAGTTTAGGCTATCCGAAAATGAAACGCGTTCTCAATTCCACTGGCCGTCCAATTGTCCATGCTTACGGATGGCCCTTCCTCTTCTTTCTTGCTGGTAAAGTAGACAAGGTGCGTGATCCATTACTACTCTAGTGAGCATGGCGCAGCCCGCGCGGTGACTCATGGCACGGGCATGGCGGTTGCAAAGTGGCAAGGGAGTGCCGGGAGCGTACCCTTATGTCAGGATTTCGCACCGCAGCATGTCGCAAGCGAAGCAATGCGGTTGAGCTAAAGGCGCCATGATGTTGACTGCGTTTCGCGCCCCTAGCATTACCGTGCATTCGTCCAGAGACACAACTACCACGACGCGCAAGCCGCACACACTGCCTCCACGCCGCTCGTCGTGGTGCGAAATCCTAGCAAAAGGGTACACACCCGGGAGCGCCAGTGGCCAACACCACCACTGCAATCCACGCTGTCACGTTGTTACTTTTTTGGCACTTAGCATGCGATGCACCATGCAGAAACAGTGCCGCTTTGCTGCCCGAATGCACGCAATAAAAGCGCTAACAGCAAGACCTGGTCAGTTTAGGTTCCGCGTCACAGTGACGGTAGCGCCGCAAAGTATGAAGACGAACTAGGGCCGCCTCCATACCTGGCGGCACGGCGTTGACGGCAGCACCTGACACCGGCAGGCAAGGTGGCGAAAGACGCAGAGAAGAGTGCCATATTCGCGTCTCATTCAGCATTCTGTGTCTGTCACATTGCACTTCACGTCTTTGCGCGCTCCTTCTGGCACCGCATGGTATGAAGGCGGCTTTATACGGAGCAATGGAATCGGGGGAAGTATCGAGGAGGGTGACTAGTCAATGCAATTATCACCATTTGATCTGACCTCTTTCTCATGTGTCCGCGATCATTTTGCTCATCTTTTCGATATTCGTTCTGTGTAGCTTTCTACTAAAGCAGCTGTCTGAGTAATGCCAGTCGACTGCGATGTAAGTTTTCTCATGCGTGAAACCATGAGAAAGGTGCCTCATGCATATCATGTGTGAAAAAATAACGCCTCCTACAGCCACCCCTTTCATTCTTCCTGCACCACGTCTTCAGCTAGGTTCTTTGGCAAATGCAGTGATCTGCAGTAATACTTTCTTTCTACCTCCTTGTTGACGGTGTTCTTATATTCGGATTCGTCATGTGTATAGGTCGAAATTATGGTTAGCTATGAAATGAATGTCTTAACATGTTTCGTAAAAAGGTTAAAGACACCAGGAGGGGGTAATTTTGGCTTACTGTAGAACAGACGTAGTGTGGACGAGTTAGAGTGGCCGCCATTGCACAAACTCGCCAATTTGACGTCTTGGCATGGTGCCAAAAGAAGATGGTTCTATTATAGATTTGTTTTTTCCTTTTAGTTTTTACTTTGTTCTTTCTTAAATTGTTTCTAGATGTACTTACGGGTCAAATAAAGTCGGGGGGGGGGGGAGACGCAAAATTTTCACCCACGTCAAAGCTTCTTTCTCTTCCTAGGGTTAGGCTAAAGCAGATGAGACCTATGCTTTGACAGATGCTTTTTAATGTGGGAGGAGGGGGTATCAATTTTTGCCTAACCCTAGTAAGGGAAAGGAGCTTCGAAGTTGACGCAAAGTTGCATCTCCCCCGACTTTATTTGACCCTTCTGAGATTTTCAGGTATAGAAATGCACAATCAAGAAGATCCATAAGTAAACAAGTGAAATATGTCACTAGAAAACAGTCTAAAGAGGAAATAATTCAGAAATAAGGTTACATCAGGCCGAAGACAAGCTTTAAAATGAACGAAGCGTGGCTCGGCCATGGAAGCTTGCAGTTCGGACGGAAGCGCGCCCTGGGGGCAAATAGCGCCCTATGGCGCGTTTTTCAACGCCGGTTTCGTTACACATTGTATCTACCGAACCCATATGTTTGTTTTCAGACGCCATTGTTCTTGTAAACGTTATTCCGCCCTTGCCCCCCTCCCGGTGCCTTTAAGGATTTAATAATCCATGATGACTCCATGAGTATCTATAATTACATTAATTATATACGCATGTATTCTTTCTATCTCTAGAATAATTGACAGATTTTCGACGAGAAGAATGATTGATGCAGCGGCTGAAACCTAAGCTTAATACTTGCAACTGCAGGATTAGGGTTCAATTCTCTTTAAAGGGAATGGCGACGTCGATTAATGGCTGCTCATAAAAATCGTCTCCTATGCTCTGAAGCATGTAGGCCGTCTTCATACTTTGCAACACGGGTGCCGGCAAGGCTTGGCGTACAGAGAAGGAGAGTTCGACTTGATGAACGCAGACTAATACGAGGCACATTCTGCGCCTCTGCCCGCCCCGCCCGACGGCGATGCCGTGACGCAAAGTATGAAGGTGGCAGTACTATTTGGAATTGAAATTTGAGATTTGATAGGAACTGAATACTTTGAGGTTGCGGGAGTCAAGTAATCAAGAGTGACACCCTTCCGTTCTTGCCACGGTAGACTGGAACTTTGGAGACGTCGAAACATCGGGGTTCTACCAATGTTTTACCTAACAATCTCTATGCCGCTACAAAAGCGATAGGTTGAACATTTGCAAAGCAGGTCAACCATCAAAGAATGTTAGGGATGAAAGAAAACTGAGAGCGTGACAGATCATGGATTGGAAACTGCCAAACAAGATTCATTGTATTCTGTCTCAAAAAATTTGATGATGACGAAGATTCAAGCTTCTATGCCTGTTGAAGGATTGCAGAGAAGACCGTTGTGCAATGCAGGAATTCCCCTTGCGCGCAGTAAGAGACATTCAATCAACATAGAGCTTTGGAAACGGAAGAAGACATGGTCTTTGATCGCGTGCTGTCCACTTGATGAGAGAGTGTGCATGGAAACTCCTGTGTCACAAATAGGGTAGAAGAAAATTATGAAAACCTTCAGATGTGCAGAGTCGCACACGGTTACTGATCTTCTCGATCATGCAGTAAGTCTGATTTTGCTACGCTGTGTTGCCACAAGGATGCTGAGTGAATGACCGATTTCATCGTTAGATGGCACAAGAACGTGTACCAGCGCTCTCCGGCTAACAGCTTATTCATTATAAAAAGCCAAAACTTCCCCTTTAGCTCGTTAGTGCATGCCGACCGCCTTCATACTTTGCGGCACCGGCGCCCGTCAATGTCATTGCCGACACGCGGGGCGGACAAAGACGCAGAGTGCCATTTCTGAGTTTCATATCACATTGTGCGTCTATCGGGTCGCACGCTGTGTCTTCGCTACTCGCCTTTGGGCCACCGGCGTTGGTGCCGCAAAGTATAAAAGCGGCCATACACTAGCTCAACACTGCTCCAAATGAACTGTGATTAAATATGCCATAGATTACCTGAGGAACCGTGGATGGGATCTCAGTAGTGTAATAGAGGAGCACACATACTTGTTGGAGTGCGATATCGAGTCCCATATGGGGTCAAAGGTCCGGATGCTTTTGTTATAACGCAGCATCCTTGCAACACGGTTTTTGGTCTTGCTTAGGTTTTGGAAACTCCCTTTTCATTCATTTGCCTTTTAGTTCGTGTTGAAGACTTTAGCCAATGAACTGAATCATGTTTCTGCTGCCCTCTATTTGAGAGCTGATTTCCAGAAGAGAATGGCTCCAGCAGAATTCTGCTGAAAACCATTTCCGCCGGTAGGAGGCTAACTCCTATTCAGCCAGAATGGATTTTGCATGCTATTTTTGAAACCAATACCCCAAGAGGAGAAGGAGGAGTCGATTGAAAATGAGTTGAAGAACAACCCATGTCTCCACATTCACGTCGGACTTGGCTGCTCAGCCGTTCTTTTGGACGAAGTGGGAAGGGGGAGGGGTGGAAAAGGATGGAGTGCTCAGCGTTGAAAAGCCTTGCGAAGGGCCACATACACAAATCTCATTGAAACAGCAAGGACATTTCCATGTTTGACCATCCATCCTCGAGCCGAAAAGCTGAGGAAATATTTTTTTTTTCGTTTTTTTTCCTGATTTGTTAGATACTGTGACAGAATATTAATCCACAGCCAATACTAATGATAATGCAGTTTTTGTTGCCACAGAAACAGGCGGCTTCCCAGGCATGCAAGCATTTGCAGCGTCGGGCGTCTCTGCACCCGATTCAATCGTCCTCATTGCGCTGGCTGGCTTTTCATCGCTCATTAAGCATCGAGCGCGGTTTTCGGAAAAATGCGAATACCAAGCGGAATTCCGTCGGGAAAGACAATTATTCCGAAGGAATTATGTTTTGGGTCAGCACACCTGGACACGATCGATTAACAGGGGCGCTTCATTTCGTCTGAAGAACCGGTGAGGAGAGGGGAGGAGAGCATGAGAGCATGTTGGGCTCGTCAGACGTTTTTCCCGCACCCTCTGCCTCTTCTACCCCTCCCTCCGTTGCAATCAGTGATGGCAAAGGCTTGCGATCACCAGGCCTTTTTTCAGACGTGCGCCTCTGTCTATTGATCGCCAAAACTCTGTGGCTCTGCTGGATCCACCACTCTTTCTATATCTATTTGTTATCCTAGTTCTATACTTATTAATTTATCCCCCCTTCACATCATATGGGCGCCAAACCGCTCTCTGTTTTCCCTCTTTGCCAATGTGCTTAATACACGGGGAACAATACTTTCGTGGCTATATTCCTCATGTTTACCTGCTTTTTAGCTCAGCGCTCACCAAATACCATACTAGCTAACTTATCTTGTAGATAGTTACCCTGATTCTTCGTACATATAGCCCCGTCTTTACGCCCAGACTGATGTCAGATCTTGCCATTTTGCGATGTCGTGCGAAGCCACAACATTGCATGTTGAAAATCGCAGAATCGCGTGAAGAAGTGCTACGTCACAAAATTTAGGAATCACCAAATAGCGAAGTCTGTCGTCAGCCCTACTTTGGAATGCGAGTCTATGAGACTCGACCGGAAAGATAGCCTCCCTCGTGTTCCACATTGTCAAAGCTCCAGTGTGTAGCCTAAATTTATCACGCAGTCTTGCCATCTTTTCAATAAGCCGTTTAGCTGAACGGGTTCCATTTAAGGAAATTGTAAAGAATAAATTGGAACTTTGTTGAGTAATTAATTTTATCAAGAAGAGTTATCGCTTAGTAAATTGATTGGCATTGTTTCACTTTCTCTGAGACACACTGTACAGCACATTCGCTCCGTTTATGCTTACTTATTGTTAATAGTTTAGGTCAGCTCCAACTTGAGCAACACCTAATCTGCTACCTAATATCACTGGGTGTATGTCGTTAGATCGGGACTTCGCATCGCGGCAATCCGCGGCGCGAGCTGCCGCAGCCGGTAGGAATTCCACTTATTGTTAGTGCGCAATGAGCTAATATTATGGGAGTCAATCATGTCTTCCATGAGATCGTTGTGAGCTTTTGGCATAATGAAAATAGCACAAGTAAAATAATATTAACAATCACTTAATGACAATTCTATTCAGCAGGTGATTAACTCCGGCGTGAGACTTTAAAGGGAGATGTTCCTAATCACATGTGAAGAAAACGATTCTTGACGCGCCGTTCGTTATGTCGGCCGCGCGAAATCCTGAACTTACGACATACGCCCCCAATCATTCCGTCGCTAAGGCCGCCATCATACTTTGCGACGTTGCTCCCTACATCGATTAGTGCCTTGACCGGCGATGCCGGGGGAGCAAAAACGTAGAGAACGATCTAATAGTCACGATGCGATATGGGGAACAGGGATTTCTCTGCGTCGTTGTCCGTTCAGCCCTGTCGGCACCGGAGCCGATGCAAGTGCTACAAAGCATTAAGGCAGCCTGAGCCGCGGCCAAACTTCGCGATTTTGCGATTTCCTCGATTTTGTGGCTTCGCGCTTCGCCCGCTCACTTGCAGCCTTGGAATTTTGCAGTGCCGCGAAATGGCGAAGTCTGACGGCAGCCTAGGAGATTTAAAGTTCGCCTTGTTCGGGATGGATCCATACGTGAACTGGGGAGCGGTAGCAGTGCTTTTGACATTAACCACTTCCGATTTACGGTAGCACCTCCAAGGGGCGAAGATGCATGCATTATGGTACTTTTCTGTCGGTCACGAGCTAAACCGCTGATGAAGAAAATAGGGGCTTTGCAATAAAATTAAGAGGAATTTGAGACGAATGGAGGGGTTGCGATTCTTTTTGTGACCATCCTCGAGAGGATTGATTGCCTGTGGCATGTCAGAGAGTGAAAGTATATGAAGTGAAGGAGGGGAGGTGAAAGTTAAATGTCAGTTCAGCTGGCAAAACGCGAGATCAGATTATCAAAGAGCCTTTCTTTGGGGATCTATTCGGGTTTTTCTTATGTATTCTTCATCTTTCGATCTTTTTGTTACACGCACTAATTCTGAATGTTTTCGACTCTTTAGGAAATGCCCTTGTGCTTGCACGTCATTCCTTTTTGCCCACCCTTTTCGAGACCTCGCTTGAATTCGATTAACGCCTTTTCGCCTTACCTCGAGCTTGCCTCGGGTGGCAGCCGTTACATTTTCGATCGCTGGTTTCTTGTGTTATTTATTATTTCCTTGTGTTATTTATCTAGAGTAAGGAGAGACATATACGCTGTCCAGACACCATGCTCTATCCTTAGCTTATCGTCTTACCTTCTCACCAGATTACAAATGCCATTGCCTGGAGGTGGCATCTTCAAATTTGCCATCTACTGGCTATGTGTAACGCCTTCTCTGTAAAAACTTATGGGGTCAATTGAAGTATGGGGGGAGACGCAAAGTTTTCACCGACATCGAAGCTCCTTTCCCTCCTTAGACTTAGGCTAAAGCAGATGAGACAGATGCTATAGCAGATGCTTTTTCATGTAGGAGGAGGATATGTGAATTTTGGTCCAAACCTAGGGAGGGAAGGAGCTTCGACGTCGGTGAAAAGCTGCGTCCCTGCACACAATTTCGGCACTATTCAACTATCACTACCCCAGATATCGTGAGTTGGTCAAAAAAAAAAAAAAAATAATAATTTTCGCCGAAGCTTTGCCCAGAGGGGTTATTTGGCGCGCTGATTACGAATATGACATCCGTTTTTGGCGTTTGCACCAATTTGGTGCATTTGCACCATGTTGGTGCAACAACTCGTTTTCACCAAAATCGCTGAAACTTCGCGCAGGGTGGTTATTTGGGGTGCTGATCACGAATATGACATCCGTTCGAGGTGCTAGCGTCGTTCAGTCCCATTATAGTGCTGATATAGTAGGAGCACCACACTGTTCCAGCAAGTTTTGCTTAAGCCCTAACAAGAAAAGGAACCTTTATTCCCCTTCAAGGCTTAGGCGAAGATATACATTAGAGTGTGCAATGATGGTTGTAGGGTAGTATCAAATGAAAACGGCAGAAAGATGACGCTCTCTCGCTGTATAAGCACTGTAGCAAAAATGAACATGACTGGCGCATTCTTGAAAGGCTCTGAAAACCAATGTCATATTCGTGATGAGCACCCCAAATAACTCTTCTGGGCAAAGTTTCAGCGATTTTGGAAAATGAGTTGTTGCACCAACATGGGACAATTGCACCAAATTGGCGCAAACGCCAAAAACATATGCCATATTCGTGATCAGCACCCCAAATAATCCCCCCCCCTGAGAAAAGTTTCAGCAAAAATTATTTTTTGTCCAGCTCACGGTATCTGGGGTAGTGATAGTTGAATAGTGCCCACATTTCAATTGGCCCAACTCATGGCAGGGAAATGCCATTCGTATTCGTCAGTCTGTGTAACAGAGACAAAAATGCTGGCGTAGTGATTGTAGCCGTGGGCTTGAAGTCAGTGTAACAGCGATATCGTTTTTATTTGGATATATTGCGCCGTTCGTAATACGGCATTTTTGAAATCTATGCAACGGCCGAAATGCTCCTAAAAGCATGTTAAAAGTTGTTCGACGTCCATTCCGCAAAAGACATCGAAAGAACTGGGCGCACAGTAATGCAGTGAACTAACAGTGGACTAACATTGAGGCTACGGTTATATCGTGGGGATCGTGCGATTCCAAAGATTTCAAAATTATAAAATCGCATAATCATAGAATGCCATGTGTTGTCGTGACACTCTCGCTTGAGTATACCCAATCCGTTAGAGGAGATATAGAGTATCTTTTTGCTTGATGAACTATTACATACACACATAAACATATACATAACGTTACATATACATAACGAAACACATTGCAACGATCAACCCGGAAACAGTTAGTGGTACTCTAATGATCAAAAAGAGGGTGGGGGTAGTACTAAAGGGCTCTTTTCCTCGATACTTGGGAGTGCCCTGGGTGAGAGACCGTAAACTCGCTCAAGTGGGAGTGCGCAGGACGGCACTTGCGGTTCTGCGGTTATGTGATTTTGCGATCCTTCAAAATTGTACGATCCGCAAGGTATAACCACAGCCTGAGAGTGTGATCTGTACAAACTGCAAAATCCAAATTATGAGTCTGTATTACATCGTTCTTAAGAGGTGCGGGTTGAGCTCCTATGGGACTAGACTCACACGCAAACTATTACTATACTGTGAATGCGGTTGTTTCCACAAATGCAGCAAGGCATTGTTCAGAGTTCGCGATTAAGGTGATCAGGTGGGAAGGATAAAATACATATCGATCAAACGATCGCGACTCAGGCGACAACATATCATTCATTGAACGGTACGTATCTTATCCTTTCCGCGTGATCGCTAAAATCACATAATCCCCTAAAATGCGGCGCGAGATTGCAAACTCTGAACACTGCCTAAGACACCCGAAGCAAATCACTGGAGAAAACTCATTTCGATATTTTTGATTTTTGATAACTGCTGTTTATCGCCGCAGCTCGCGATGCGAAAGTTACTACAAGGATGCTGAGTTATGGGCAAAAGCTTCGGTGTCGGACGGGACTCGAATCCGCACTTCATCCTTTCCGGGGATATGTGCTAATCCATTACACTACCGACACCCCTTTCCAATCAATACTAAAACTTTCAGCTTCGCGGTTCGATGCCGATACTGGCCAACCGGCTCAACACGTTATACGTGTGAGTGCTGATAAGCTATGGTAAATATACCATACAGAAGCTGAGTTAAAGACAGTGTTCGGGATAATGCGGGTGACAAGGAATCCCAAAAAGAGTTATTCACTGTAAATATACGGGTCTGAAAGGCCTAGGTATGGCGAAATC
This sequence comes from Trichostrongylus colubriformis, assembly GCA_963978905.1. NCBI lineage: Eukaryota > Metazoa > Nematoda > Chromadorea > Rhabditida > Trichostrongylidae > Trichostrongylus > Trichostrongylus colubriformis. The sequence continues at coordinate 27,131,836 of OZ022260.1, forward strand.
CTCCGCGGGAGAGCCCCCAAGAGCTGTGTCGGAGGCGGCCTCATGAGGGCTTGGTTAGGGCAGCCCGCCCCCTAGGGTCGACTTTGCCGAAGAACGATTGAGGTGTAGAGTAATGACTGTGATAGTTGAATGATACTTATCGTATCGTACCAAAGCCGTATTGATCGATATGACGTGGTGCTTTACGTGTCAGCTTTCGTGGTGGAAACGTCCACCGGTCATTATCAAAGACTAGAATGAATGATACAACCGAATTATCCCGAACACTGTCTTTAAGGTGAAAGGGGTGTCGGTAGTGTAATGGATTAGCACATATCCCCGAAAACTCATTTCGTTTTCTTGTTGAACGAGTGTTTTTTCCATCAATAAATCATGATAAAATTGTAAATCAAAATGTTCCAAAAAATCAAGATGTTCCTATTGAACTAAGAAGAAGGAGGGGTTGATTGGTCAGGTTGCTTTCATAGGTTTTTTCACGCTGTGACGCAATAGTACTATCACTCATCACTCTAGGTGTCAGCACATGCTCCGCGATTTATACTATGGCATGCTCGACATGCAACATATTGATCGCTGATTGCGTTGCAATCGCTACGATCGTAGCGATCGCGTCGCAGAGTATGAAGTCGTTCTCACAGTAGCGAGAATCGCTGCAGTTGACAACTGAAAATCCTGAACTAATTGAACGGATAAATATGGGAGGTTGTGAGTTCTGCGGAAGATCAGAGAACCACGTAAGTCAAAGAGAATCGCAAGTGGAAATCCTAACCAGTTTTTTGTCAGTTACGCAAAATGCCCACATACCGTATAGAATATCCCACGGCCTGAGCTAATTCACAATTACTCTCTCTTCCTCTTCAGCCTCCAGCGTGCAGCGAAGCACGCTGGAGGCTGAAGAGGAAGAGCGGAAGAGAGGCGATGACTGGTATGATTTTGAAACAAAAAATGCCAAATGAAATGACAAATTACACAACTGCAAAGCGCAGCTGCAATGATTTTAAAACCTTAAAAACACCATTATTCCAAGAGTGATGTTGTGATATTGCATGAGGACAGTTCATGAGCTGATTTTCGCTCTTACCTGTTTCGAAAGTTAGCAGCTGAAGAATCGCAGGGAAACGACCCCAATCTATTAATCTGTCAAAGTAGTGATTGCTTGGTGTCTGTAGCCAAATAAAAAAGTATTAGCTGCAATGCGGATCCCACATGTTGTTTCACGCCTGACACAACCCGTGCCGGCTATTTGACCTCATTCTTCATTTTCATGGGCTGTCTTCCCAATTTATAATTTGCGTAGACGTTCGTGCTTCAGTCTCTTTCTCTGTGAATCCCGACTGTCCTTGGCTTATTCATACGCAGTTATTTTAGAACGTTATAAATGCTTGTTATACTGCGGCATTCAAATGGCTGAACTTGTACGGAAACGTTCGGTACATATACGTGATGCGAGGATAGCTGGACTTTATGATCTGGAGCATACTATTGGTCAAGGGCATTTTGCAGTAGTAAAACTTGCACGGCATGTCTTCACAGGAGAAAGGGTGAGTGAATTGTAATTAAAACTTCATTCCAATTTGATGTTGTTCTGTTAAGGTGGCTGTTAAAATTATTGATAAGTCTAATCTTGATAGCGATTCAATGGGACATGTCATGCAAGAGGTAAGGATATTTTTCCTTGATTTCATGCTTCGTAAATAGCTAATCGCTATTACTATTTCGCCGTTTTCTTGAATACGAGATTTCTCGTATTTTCTAGTAACTGCACGGGATTAAGGATAAGGAATTTTCACATAGTTCATAAATCGAATTTAAGATAGTTGGTAGCCGTAGTGAAAATTTATATTTTGAAAGGTCGAGTTTAGGTTGTGAAAGAATTTGTTTCATGTTCACTTGTACTTGTTCATTCATAATAATTATGGTGCACTAAAATACTCAGTTTGACGCCTGGATTTGAGTGTTGTGCTATCGTAGAATGTTAGAAATGTTTGATTTTGTTTATTCTCAAATATCTTGCATAGCTTGAGATGTCGTAATGTCGACCACATTGTAAGGCAATTAATCGTCTTTTTTGAGGTGCGCTGCATGAAACTAGTACAACATGCAAATATCGTACGGCTTTACGAGGTCATCGACACCAATACTAAATTATTCCTCATTCTCGAATTGGGGGATTATGATATGCACGACTTCATAATCAAACACGAAAATGTACGGTGCTTTTTTCATTTTTATGCTTTGTAGACATCTTGTTGTGCACCCTTATGTCAGGAATTCGCGTGGCGCGCGACGCGGTATGTGCGAGCTGTGCGCATCGCCGTAGTTAAGTCAGAGCGATTACACGGTGATGCTAGGGACACCATACATAGTTGACTTGTGATCGCTCTGGAACCCAACAACGCGGCACCTTTAGCTCGTACTCATCGCTTCGCTTACGACATACCGCGGTGCGAAATGCTGACCTAAGGGTACAACCCTAAACTTCTACTTGATGATTATTGATTCCTTTATTGTGCATTTTTCATTTTTGATACTGCCTACTGTTTTTGTTGTATCCCTGATATTCGAGTCTAACGATAAATGTTCTAGGGCGTGGAAGAGTCATTGGCCCAACAATATTTTTGCCAAATCATAACTGCGATAGATTACTGTCATAGACTCCACGTTGTTCATCGCGACTTGAAGGTAGCATTGAAACTTTTTGCAGTAATTCATCTGTAAACACGGTTTATTTCAGCCTGAAAATGTCGTTTTCTTCGAAAAACTTGGTATGGTCAAACTAACTGATTTCGGTTTCTCTAATCATTTTGAACCCGGTGAACAGTTACGTACCGCATGTGGTTCACTTGCATATTCTGCGCCCGAGATCCTTCTCGGTGATGCTTATGATGCTCCTGCAGTAGGCGAGTCCTCAGAGCTATGTATTACTACAATTCTCTATCATTCCATTATTCTTTCGTACAAGGTTTCCCTTTAGATGTATGGTCTTTGGGTGTTATACTTTTTATGTTGGTATGCGGACGATTACCTTTTCAAGAAGCTAACGACTCAGAAACACTAACAAAGATTCTCGATTGCCGGTATAATACTCCGGATCATCTATCTAATGCTTGTAGAAAGTAAGTTTTGGACAGCGTGTATTACGTTTCTTGTCTTATTTTTGTATTGTGCTTTGAAATGTTTGTTAAGTCTTATCCAACGTATGTTGGTGCGAGATCCATCGAAGAGAGCTGGTCTGGCTGAAATTGTTTCAAATGCGTGGGTCATGGCAGGTGATCGAGGACATGCTGCTGTGAGTTTATAGTTTTCTTAAGCTCTGCATTGTTCATACTATAATTGAGAATTAGTAGATTTCATTAATTTTTCAGGTGTTACCACTGATAGTTAAACATCATCTACCCCATGCTGCCCATACAACTATTATAGAACAGATGGTAGTAGGAGGAGTAGGAACAGAGGAAGCTATACTCAGGTTTGCCTTCATTTATGTAGGACTACTTCTTAGTTCACAATGTTTTTCTAGGGCTCTCGAGAACGATGAGTATAACTCGATGACAGCGACTTATTATCTTCTGGCTGAGCGCGTATTAGCGTCTTGTAGACAAGAACAGGCTAAAGAGCTGATGGCGAAAACTGGAGCTGGTATACCTGAAGAAGAATTACAAGACAAGTAATTTTATTCATTTGTTCTAGTTTTTGGAGGTTGGGCTCATTGTTAGTTTCTTCCCTGAAGTCACATCAGAGATGTGCAGTTGCATGGCTACCTTGCATTAAATGCATTATTTTCAGTGAATCGCGATTACCGGGAGCTACTCCTTCCATAGGATCACGCTGCTGTAGCAGGTCGAATTCATGGCGTGCTCGTCCATGTACTATTCTCAAAGAAGAGAGCGAAGAGGAGCTATCCTCCTATCTGCGCTCAAGTCGCCACAGTAGCCGGTCTGTTTCTTTAATTGCTTTCTGTACGTCACTAGGATACGATTTTGATATTTACAGCTCTCTTGCCTGTATTGAAATGTGCTGTCTTGTTTATTCGTTGTTTGCTCCTTCGTGTTTTCTGTTCCTGCAGTCTAAGCGATTTCAGTCTTTTGTGTCGTTCAGATCTTTTTCCAACGATAGCAACTCCATGTCCGTTCACTCAGCCGCGCATGAAACTTCGCCACTACGGCCTTCATTCGTTGGCGGAGAAGTTCGTGACGTTCCCCGCAGCCTGCCAATCGCTAAAGTTGCTCAGTTCGATGAACTTTCTCCTATAGCGGAGCACTGTCTCAACGCAGTGCCTCTGACTACCGACAACGAGGAGAAGAATTCTGAGCTGGTTGTCGCGCAGCGAAGAGCGGTATTCGCTCGTACGCGGTCTTGTGGAGCCAATAACACCTCTCGTTCAAGATTCTCGAAATCCGACGACGAAGACACCTCTATAGGGGCCTCATCGCGTCAACGATCTTACACGGGGCTTGTGGAATTTGCACGCAGGTGGTTACGTTATTCGCACGTCATTTTTGGTTTGGGCTTTGTAATATTTTGCATGTGCTGCGTCATCAGATTTAGGGATCACTTTGACTAAAACTCATAGTAAACCGTATAGGTGTGGAAATCCCATTCACATTTCCGTCACAAAAATAAATTCACCCACAACTTGGCTTTCAAAGCAAATAGCAACTTCGTCTGACTAAGCTCTTCACTTAATAAATTGGGTACAATTCGGAGACTCTAATAAATAAGCCAGAAATTTTCCATTTTCAAGCTAATGTTTTTACCCTAATGAACCTCTGTTAGACTAAACAAATTCGAAAAAGTAGCGACAAGCTGTGACAAGGTCGAATGTCGAAAAATAGTGTGATAATTCTCAATGCACCCCATAGGTGTGGCCGTGTGCAGTTGACGTAACATTTTTCTGATTGATTTCATTGCATGCCTTTTTTGTTGATCGTTAAGAGTTCATATAGCATGATTTGTTTTGCATTCACTAGTGGTGTATAACGTTGCAGTCAGTGATATCAGACGAGTAGAGTATGATTTGAGTTGATATGTCGGTTCATGTCGTAACCATTCTGTTGAACACAAGCATAACATCGGTAGAGGGCTAATCTCACGGTTGGAATGCTGTGTTGTAGTCACTCAATTCCTTTTTTGTAGGAATTCATCTCCTTCAATATCAATGTTCAGTGGCACACGTGACCGTGTGAGTCCGCAGGCAGTTCAAGATCTCATGGAACTGTGCCGATTAGGTAGCTTGCTGCGAATAATAATTCCTTTTTTGTCTGGCTGATCATCATTTTTACCCTTGCCTCCATTAATACTGGTAATCTTGGTTCTGTAGGTGGTGGTCGACGCGCTGTCAGTCCAGAAAGCCTTAGGAGTAGTCGATCACCGTCGCCTCCAACCAGTAGTGGGAGAGCTTCTCCAGGTCAGCGATTAAATTTTAGCTGAGCATCGTCATTTTTGTACGAGTGTGAGCTGGCGTTGTGTGTCATCACTGTCATAATTCTGAAAGTTCCAAGCTGCGAGTGAAGTGACTTATTCAGCCATGTCATCACTTTCTTCGTTATCGCGTTTGAAAGTTGCTTCGGCTTCGTTTGGTGGCGGCATGCGGAAGTTGTCCTCCTCGCCACATCTGTTGGGGATCTGTGAAGAGGGTGAAGACGTGGATTCCAACACAGTTCTTCATACAACTGCTCGACAAGGATCTACTCGGTCGAATAGGTTTCTTGAGTTTTATTGTACTCTTGCGAAGGAATTAATTGGTATTATTGGATGATACGACAATTATAAATATCTTTTGCGTGTGTTTGTAAATATATCTTTGTAGGTCGTCGTCAACTGGGCTTTCGCATTTGCGGCATGGAACCATTCAGCCGGTAAAAAGTACAGGCGCTCATGCACAGCCAACTTATAGGTCAGTCGTGTTATATGGTCTAGGACTAAAATCGGCCCTTTTGTGAATTATTGAATCAAGCTAATCTTCTCTCATTATGGAGCCTTTTTTAACATCTGTTTTGCTCTTGCTAATCGTCTAAAAAGTAATTTCCGCTCATCAACAAGATGTGTTATTACCGCCCATCGGCGATTTTTAGTTTAAATGAGTTGTATAATTGAGTGTTACTCTATTAACCTGTTAACTTGCATGAGCTCTACTAACCCATGGTTTTAGTTCGGTGCGCATGATTCGCCCACGTCATGCTGTAGTATCACCAGATGTTTGCAGGCGTTATGACCAACATCAAAGGCTTATCGCGCGTAGTCGTCGTAGTACAAGGTTTGCTTTTCTGCTTCTGTTTCGGTCAACTCAGTATGAATATTTCTTAAAGTTGTTCCTCCTCCGAGGCGTCTGACGATGAAGAAGGGAAACGTTTATCGATCCTTGGCTCAATGTATTGCGGTAGAAAACGAGACGATAACGATAGAGATGACACTGCCGGTGGCCAAGGTGTGTATTGCACTTCTAAGCGCTAAAGCATTTTTCGCTCACTATAGTTCGAAATCATTTTTATTCGATATTGGAGTGCCAGGGGGAAATTTTGGGGTCTATTGATTTCATTATCTACCCGTTATGAACCATCTCTGTCCGCTTGCTAAAGCCACAGCATGTGGTTGGGCAACTTGTGTCTAGTTCGAGTTTTTCATTTCGTCTCCGATTGTAGTTGCGAACCACATTCTTAAGCCGCATTAATTTTTGCGCAAGAGCGTGGCTGCACTCAAAAGCAGCGAGGCACAGTGGCACGGAGGAGGTGCAGAGACGACGCAGGCAACGAGACAGGGTGGCACAAGCGGAAACGCACAGATACGCAGCCACGCCCTGCCGTCGACACCGCGAAGTATGGACGCGGCCTCACGCTCAGCGAACACCTACACAATCTTGCCTGATATTCAACTGTCCCGTGCACAATAGAACTGTCTGCGTTGTTTAATAAATTTTAGGGTGCCTGCGGTTACATCTCAAACGATTGTAATCCTGCATACAGCATGTTATGAGTGGCTCCTTGAAATTTCTTCTGCTGTCAAACTTCTCTATCGACCTTATGCAGTAGTGGTAGTTTCCTGCGAGCTTCTGTTGAACTTTTGCTGACTTTTCATGTGTTTTGAGGAAAGGCGCACCTTTTCGTTGAGTTATGCTTGTGAAATGTTTCCATCTTCTCTGTTCACCATACTTTTTTTTGTTGGTGGCCAAAGATAGTATCGTACAGAGTATAAGAGGTGGGCCTTAATCAACGAATATGCATTGCCTTGCAGGAGGTGTCGCCGGAGGTTCCGCAGGTGGTAACGAAGCAGGAAAGTGTCATTTCACTTGTGGTGGTTCTGGCACAAGTGCAAGCGGTGATTCAAGTCGAGAACGAAGGTATGTCCAAAAGAAGCGGGAACCATCATAAAGTTTTAGAGGTTGTTCGTTTGTAGGAGGACTTATTGCAGTGACGTCTATTTTTCAATCATGTCGCGAATAGTGTACCATAAATGTAATTAAGGAAAAAGAGCAGTGGATCAATAGAAGCGGCTCAATGTACTGTAATTTTCACCTCTAATGTAATTGTAGTTCGAGAAGATAATCCTCATTAAGAGACTGTTGCGAGTAGCTTCAGGCATAGACCAGTAATCGCCCATATTTCGCATTAGAGGGACTTAAGAAACCGATGAAAGGAGTTTGTAGCATTCATCTAAGTACTTTTTATCTACAGTGATCTATGCCCAGCTCTGCTGCTGATCAAGTCTACAAATCATCGACAGATTAGTCTTTGAGAATCACCTACAAATTGGACTCCTTCTGCACAAGTTTCCACTACTCATTTTTGTGCACCTTCAAGTAGGGCGTATGTTGAGAAGAGCTTGATGATTCGGCAAAAATGCTCATTTTGTAAAGTATTCCTGAATATTGTAAAGTCATTCAGGTCTGGAGGGGCGACGGAGGGATGCTCTTCAGCTGGGCTGCAACATCTCTGTCCCATACCAGAGATGACCCATCTTGATAGCAATCGGGGAGAGTGTCTCCGCGCAAAACTCCTTCATAGGTCAGCTTCTTCTTCTCGAAAAGTATAAACTATTCCGAAAGCAGTTTTCCAGGTCGCACACTGCTGAAAGGATAGCCAGAGACTGGGCCTCGGTGTACACACGAAATTACGTACGGGAGATATCCTGCTTTGGTACACCGCCCAGGGATGTGGTCAACATTTCTGGTGAAAATCGAAGTAGTGTGGATTGTTGGATTCGTACCTTGAAACGAACCTATTCGGATGATGGAATGCAACTGGTAAAATTGTACAATATTTGTTGGAAACTTCCGCTTAGGTGGTCTTTCGTTAAATCATTTGATCTTGTACTCATTTTTAGGCACACTACGTCGATGGCGATAGCATAGGTGATTCAGTGTTCGACATTCCAGCAGAGTCAGTACTTTCATCTGTAAACGACATTCTGGAACGAAGTAGTGATTCGGGATGTTCTAGTGAGAGATTATTAAAGGAATCAATGAAGGAGAATAAGCTCAAGGTAAGCAGTTCTCCCACTTGATCCGCATATCTTCAATGAAAGTCTGTAGAACCGGTGTTTGTGTCAACAAAATTAATAATTAAGAACTGTGAGATCTCTCCGCTGTCGTCTCTTCATCCGCTTCTTCTCTATGACCAACCACGCCGTGAAAAAGTCGATATCTGGCTCCGTTCGACTCATTTCATTTGAATAGTCATTGTTTTCGGTTTGCTTACATGACTCTGAGCTTGCATCATTTTCTGACATTTTTATTAATCTCACGCTGAAAAGCTATTTCATGCAGCCCTAATGTACAGTTGTTCGTTTTATCAACTAACCCACAAAAAAGTTTCATTTTGGCATAGTAACTCTTAGAATTGCTTGCATTTTTTTGGAAGTACAATTCCACTAAGGGTGGCGTCTCTTTATGTTATGTTCTGAGAATGTTTATTGCTGTTTTATGGGTTGCATACATGTGAATAACAATTACCATATGTTGATGACTATCCTCATTCATGATGTATTTGTGCTCTGGCGCAAACAGTGTTGTCGTTTTAGTTTGCTTCAAATCCGTTTATTAATGTTTAATTACTTCGATTAATGTAGCGCTGTTGATTCTCAGTTATTGACCCTGTTGATGTTCTCGTGTTATCCTTTCGTGTGAGCTTTTCCATGCAGATTTCCACACAGCTGCTAGTATGACATGTTGCTCTGTAAATGTAAATAAATAGCTATAATAAATTCTATCAGACGTGTTGATATTTGTACTGATTATTACTTTCGAGGAGCAGACTCCATCACAATGTCGCTTTATGTCAACCTTTTACCTTCGATTAGTGCAGTGCTCATGTCATGAAACTCATTCATTGACCCTGTCTGTGTTCTCGTGTGATCCTTTCGGAATTTAAGCGGTTATGGCGTAGAATGATGCTTTTCTGAAAAAAAAAGGTTGAGAAGAAAAGTGTGGCGGTGATACCATTGTATCTCGGTTTGAGTATTGACTATTGGATCAAGTGATAAATGGCCAAATGTCACGAGCAGATTATGGCTTGGAAATTTAAATTTGGAAAATGGATGTATCATTATACTTGAGGCTCGCGTAGGTTGCAAAATAGTTGCGAAAAGTTGCCATCTCTTATAATTGATACGGTTATTCTGAGCTACAGAACCGACTACAGGATGATATGGCGGCGCTTCGGTCGTCGGGCAGCAGTTATGCATGGTTCAATGTCCCGTAAAAGGGCTGCTCATACTGCGGCTGCTCTCAAATGGCCGTTACCTGAAGATAGCGAGGTAGATCATCCTTGCCTCATTATGTTAACATGGTTCATTTGTTACATGACGATCAGAAATGTTTTGAAACGGAGAGCGATTTCATCCGTCTGACCTTTGCAGTCACGGCGACTCAGCGAGAAATTACTGGAATTGCAGTCATACTGGAAGCCTATTTATGAAGCACCAAGGCTTCGTCACAATGCGAAGGTACTTTTTCTATCTGAATTTGATTTGAATTCGTTTTTGGAAGAGCTGTCTGAATACAATCAGTTTTCCTAAGATTGTAGGGAATATCATGCAAAGAAGGCAAGTCAGAGGATGCCAATCTTTCGTCTCTCCCCACGTGAATCTACTGTATATGTTACCGATACAGCCATGCTGACTTTTTCCAGAGAGGAACAGAATAATCTCTCTTTTTGAGACAACATGCTGCGTCCAGTAAACCCATTAATCTCAGTTTCTTTACATTTTTGATCCATCAGGTAACATTACGAGGATTGCAATCTTCCCAGATAACTGGACGGTTCTGAATTCATTGTCTGGAGCGGGGAATGGGGAGGAAACTATAATCGTATTCGAGTCTGAATAACAGCTTGTTATTTATTAGTGATGGTCTTAATGGATGGTTTTAGAACGGCGCATCAAAGTATATTCTGTCGATGTTCCCGTACCCATCGGGCTCTTTACATATGGGTCATATGCGAGTTTACACGATTTCTGACGCCACTGCAAGATATTTTCGATTGAACGGGTACAATGTGAGTAGTTATGCATGTACGCACTTGAAGTTTTCCATTATTATATTTATAGGTGATTCATCCGATTGGTTGGGATGCCTTCGGATTACCAGCTGAGAACGCTGCTCGGGAGCGAGGAATAGATCCAAGAAAGTGGACATTATCGTAGGGTTTTACGATATAAATTTTATTGTGCGAGGAATACTTAGATTCGGATATACGGGCAAGTATACCGGTGTTTCTGAGAGAAGAAGATTTCAACATTCTCTTTGCTTAATCTTGTTTTTTTAGCAACATTGAATCGATGAAAGATCAATTGCTCAAAACTGGGATCCTCTTCGACTGGGATCGGGTATGTTACGTTTGGATTTGTATGCGTAACTGAGTGTGGATGGTAGTTCATAAAAGCGACTGCTCACGTGGGAAACGATGTTGTAGGAGCAAAATTAGTCTGAGCAAGAGGCATGGCATCATAAGAGTAGGCCGGTTCTACTGACAACGTTCACGGAAGATGGTTTAAATCTTGAGGTGTTCTATGGATCACCTTTTTAGGAAATTTCCACGTGCGATCCATCATACTATCGTTGGACTCAGTGGATTTTTCTGCGATTGTATGAGCACGGTTTGACACGACGCAACTTGGCCGAGGTAAGAATCTCTGTTCAAATATTTTTTTGCTGATGATCGATATTATACCTCCTAGTCTGTTGATTATACCTCCTAGTCTGTTGAAGGGTTTTATTTCCCGATAGTCATAATTTTCCTCAGCCCTCGAGGTGCTTTGTGCTCCCAGGGGCCATTCACCTTATACATCTGTACTAGGTTGTATTTCTTTTTTTTTTCTTTCTTTCATTTTTTTTCTTTTGTGTTCTTTTCTTTTGGAGGATTTTTCTTGTTAATATTTCCACCATGGTTACGGCATGTCGTTTTGGCATATCAAATAAATAAATAAATAAATAAATATTGTGCAGGTGAATTGGGACCCAGTAGACAACACAGTGCTTGCCGCCGAACAGATTGACTCCGAAGGAAGGAGCTGGAGAAGTGGTGCTCTCGCTGAAAAACGCAAGTTGCGGCAGTGGATGGTTGAAACTACGCGTTATGCAAAAGTAAAGCAATTGATTAGAAATTATATTGACGGTAAAGTGATGCAGATACTGTTCCAGCGTCTGAGCGATGGCTTGCAGAAATTGTCAAGCTGGCACGAAGTAGCTGACATCCAGTCTGGTTGGATCGGGAAATGCGATGTTTACCGATTTCTGTTTCCTGTTTGGGTGAGTGTTCCTCTCTAGGCCATCAACAGATGAAAGTTTTCTTTGACTTTTCATTTTTTCTAATTTGTTCGCTTGTTTTTTTTGGTTACTGCACTTGATCTAGTATAGGATGACGGGTTCGTTTTCAATATTGTTGGAGCTGTAACATTCAGCTAGCTCTGATAAAAGCATCACTTTCGGTAATGTTTCACTATTAATGCACCAGTGGATAAACGCATCTGCACTTGCACAGCCTGTACGATCGAGATTAACGTGAAAACGTCGAATGTCAGCTCATCAGTGAAAGTCATATTTCATGTCATAGTTTTCAACTTAAGCATTAAGCTCTAAAATTGGATACTTTCACGTGAAAAGTTCTATGCGAACTTCCTAGATTGATAGATAAGTGTATCAGTCTACTATATTGACATCATATCTTAGAGAACTGGCGCACCTATAGATTTCCTTGTGAATAATTTTCAATCATAGGACGATAGACATCAACCTGTGGAAGAGCTTCTTGATCTACGCGTAGATGATCCACTCGCTACTGCTCGAGCTACGTTCATAGTTGTCCGTCATGGGCACCCTCTTAGCGACCAGGAACGCTCCTCTGTGGATACTCCATGTACGCCTAAAATTTGCTTATAATTCTAGCAATTTTATAACTGGTCAACGTTGCAGATCGTCTCCCAGTCAATGTTCTGAATGGAATTTCTGGCGTATGGATGCCAGTCATAGTTGTCCCTGAGAACTACGTTGGTCCACCTATGCATTTGAATGCGAGGTAATCTACTGTTTCTCTTTCAAATGATTCTGACGGGAATCATACGAAGTTCAGATGTGGTGACTTCGTGGCAGATGCTTCCCTGGTGGAACAATTCAAGATTGTTCAGGACCGACGAGCCCTAATGCCTATGAGTCTCAGTGACGTACAGGAAATCGCTAAGGTTCGCTTTCTTACCTATCTGCGATCTTACGTTTGGACTTCACCAACTTAACGTTTCAGTTCGGTAATTTCGGTGGATACATGACATCCCGAACACTTCAAGACTGGGTTGTAAGTCGGTGAGTGGAAAGGTAAGGAAGCGATGTCATTACCATCTTCATCTACCATTGCATCCAGGCAACGTTCTTGGGGGACTCCGATCCCAATGATTCTCAGTCCTGACGGAAAAACCGCAGTACCGTTGACAAATGATCAGCTGCCTCTTCTCCAAGGTCAGGAAGCTGGCAGAAAGGTGCAATGTGACAGGTATGTGCCGTCAGGAGTATTTAAATTTTCTTTTTTGAACTTATGTAAATGTGAATGGAAACGCTTTGCTTCGCATTCTCTCATTATGGTACTGTTATGTTGTTGACAATGTTGTTTGTTGTTGATTGATATTGTTTAGGCTACCAGGAGGTGAAGGTTTCTACGAAACGGATACATTGGACACATTCTTCGATTCTGCATGGTGAGCTCTTTTGAAGGGTTTCTGGATGTTTCAGTATGTATAGCTCCGATTACAGGTACTATCTACGTTATCTTGATCCAAATAATCAGAAAGCACTTTTGTCTCAAGAAGCGACAGCGAGGATGCCGGTCGATATTTATGTGGGTGGCATCGAGCACGGTACGGGATTTGTTTCGTTATTATTCCAACCAAGCCTTGAAGACTTTTACTGAGCCATGCACCATTTCCAGCAGCGGTACATATGTTCTTCGCCCGATTTATCTCGTATTTCCTTGCGGATATTGGAGTTACTCAGGTTGGTCGACCTGAATATTACGAGAAGTAGAGGTTGAAGACACGTGATACCAACCAATTTGAAAATTAGTAGACCGCCTACGATTGGAATGGAAATATTGATTGGCGCGATTTGCTTCGATAACTAATTTAATCAAGCTAAGAAGTGCACAGTGTTTTGATCATAATTGTAAAGAGAGTAATCACTAGCCATTACCTCTTGCGTTAGATGCCTCGGTGTAAAGAAAAGTCTTCTTGAACATATTCAGGCGTTCTCTTGTCTGTTCGATACCTGGACAGGATACTAGCTCATATTTTCCGGTTTGAGTAATCAAATATCTTGTGGACTGAATTCCACCCTAAACACAACTACAAATGAAAGTCTTGAAATCCACCACCTGATTAGTGACTCTGACTGAGACTGGCCTTAATGTGCTTGTATTCAGTGCTTAGGGCAATTGGAAGCATTCTCTAATTCTTGCTGTGAACGAATGACTCCCGCTCCCAAAGTGTGCTTCCTGAGTAAGAGATGGTTGACAGTGCTATATAAAGAGATATTCAAGAATGGGTACAGTTGAGCCCAAAGTATTTTTCCAGGTTCACGAGCCTTTCCGTGATCTTATACCTCAAGGTATTGTTCGCGGCAAAACGTTTATCGATTCTGAGGGACGATATGTGCCGAAATGTGATGTCGTTGAAAAGGGTTAGTTCATTCATTCAGTACTATTGCAGAATAGTCGGCTGGGAACTTGTAACCAGACATAATCATTTGTCGCTTTCTTGCATTTTCAAACACCTCATCGCAAGATGGATTTACTTGTTTACCCGTTTTTAATCAACAAATCGATCAACTTTCGTTTATTGTAACAGTAGTGTTAACCATGTATGAAGCAATGTTTTGAGACTTCAGACACGGGATACTTGACGAAGAATGGTTCTGCGTTAACCATGTCGTACGAGAAGATGAGCAAATCTAAAGGGAATGGTGGGTCTCCAAAAAATACTCAATTATGCTCTAAGTTTATTATGCAAGCACTGTAACACTTCATTTCGTGTAGGAGTTGATCCATTAGATGTACTCGAAAAAGTTGGAGTTGACATGGCTCGATTGCAACTGCTCGACTCGGCGGCCCCTCGTCAACCGATCAATTGGGAAGAATCAGGTCAGAAGCTGGGAAATTTTCAAAGAGACTTTCGAGCGAAGTGGATATTTTTGAAGATCTCAAAGGGCTGAAGAAGTGGATCGATCGAGTTGCTTGGATTGTTTCTGCTTATGTTGAGGAGCGAAAGCGACTGGTGGAAAAGTCACTCGATGTTCCTGCGTCATCTGATATGGAGGAACAATTGCGGGAAAACTATAATTTTTTTGTTCGAAACGTAGGTACTCATCTTTTTTGCAACTTTAATCATGAGGAAGAGTTAGCGAAGCTACCGGGTTTAATGAGCATATTTTCTGGTATAGGCGGAGCCTCTGGGGCGATCGGGGCGTTTTCAGAAAGGGGAGGAGTTGGTAGAAAGTCGACTCAGAAGCAGGCTCGATTGCAGAGTCATCGTGCGGAGGGGAAGAACAAGTGGTTGGAAGGCCCCCAGCGTAAGAATCCTTGCTATTTATCCATCCAATCGTGGTAGCCCTGGCAATTTTCATCTCACACCCCTACTCCCTCCCTCAAAGTCCCCTTGACCCCTTTAGATGTCACGAATTGTCCATAGAGAAGAGGTCTCCCTGAATATGAGCCTGGTGCGCAAGTTGTGAAAAAGTTCCAAAATCGCAAGAAAAAAGTTTGTTCCTCAAACGTTTTCGCCTAAACCTATTTTTTTCAAGACCTCGATGTGCCTTGAAGTGCTGAATCTACACAACACTGCTCTGGCTCGACTCCAAGGATTCACGAATGCTCTCCGAGTAAGTTTCCCATTTTGAGTTCTTGTCTCATACCTTACTGGTCCAAAATTGTTTTAGAAACTCGATCCTTCAGTGCTTGGTAGTAGTCCAGAAGCAGAGAGGTGTATTTATGCTTTAGTGACTATGATGCAGGTATAGTAATAACATCCTATACCGTTTGTCTTTACTTTTTTACTAAACAGAATCTTCTTACAGATCTTTACGCCATATCTGGCTGCTGAATTTTGGGCTGCACTACAGTCAGTGTCCCCGGTGCGAGTCCCAGCAGCCAGTTCAAGCCTTCTCGATGAGGTGCCATGGCCACAAGTGGATGCTGACTGTACCATCGATTTCATTCTTATAGTAAGTGATCAGGTCATATCGTTTGCAAGGTAGTGTGAGCAGGAGCAGGTAAAACAGACGATCACGGTAACCTAGCAGAGAGCGATGGTAGTGGATCGGTCGGTATCACTATCGCAAACATAGTCTAGGAAGAGAGTTGAGGATTGGGTTTTACTCGAGCTAATTAGTCGAGCGCAGTGTCTTTTGGAAGTATGGAAAGGTTTGGTCTAAGTGTCTATCCAGGCCCACAAATAATGGGTGGGTAACTCAGGGTGCATGAGTATACTTTCTAGCGAAGTCTGAACCGTATGGATGACCTGGTCCAAGAGATTTTGAGGTTTGCCTCCGTCAACTATTACTGCACTTCGCAAGAACTATTCTAAGTGATCATAATGCTCATTTCGCTAGTTTCGAACTTGTTATAAACAATTTTTCATGTTTAGGTGAACGACATTAGTAGTGGGCGAGTTCCCGTTCCACGGCGGGAAATCGAACACTTGTCAATAGAGAAGTTGATGGAACGCGCTAAAAATGTTGAGCATCGAGACGTATTTGAGAAGTTCGAGGAGAAGGGGTTCATGTGCAAGACGGTAACGAGTACAGCTAGAGAAGGTAGGGTTCAACATCCATTTTCGGGGTGGGAAACAGCAAGAGGAGACATTTTGATTGTTCGATTGGTGCGGCATGAAAAGTATTCATTTTCAGGGTTTCATGTTACGGTGAACGTATCCTTGGAAGGAGAAATCGATCCCAAAGACATATCTCAGATTCTGAATGACCTTCGAAAGAAGTGGCGGACAGAAAAGTACAAGCAGAAAGAGCGGGTTGTGGCAGCGTCAAGCTGATAGCGATAGCGTTAGTAGTAATATTAGAAGTTTTATGATATGTATACGGTAAATCTCAGGAGGAGGCGCCTAGACTACTGTGGAGGATGTTCGAAAAATAGTTGACAAAACTCCCACTGGGAGTATGGGGGGGCCTTTAAGGGGGCATAATAACTGCTATCGAGCTTGATCACAAGAGGGTAAGACTACTGAAGTTGAGATTGGGTTCCTCTTCTTTCCTGTGCAGATGTTTGTTCTCATGGAGATCTCTCGGATGATTTGCGCACTGCAATTCTCCGTTCTTTTCGTCCATTCCTTAGATTAAAGTTCTCTGATTTGTGGTCGGAGCTTTCCACTCGTTTGCACCATGGTCAGGCCTCCTGTTGATCAAACCTACTGTCCTTGTCGTGTTGTTAACTTATTAAGTTTTGGAGCAATCAAAATGTAGCGCTGTTTTCCTATCGTTACTATCTAAGGTGAGTAATCGAGTGAGCGGTGTGCTTTTTGTAGCTTCTTAAAACTTTGAAGATACTGCATTTCGACCCTCATTCGAGTCGAGCTATGGACAATGCTTGGGTGTCACTGGCTAGAAACCTTGATTTCTCGTTCCGAAAGCCTGTTGCCAGGAAATGGCACAGCCCTTAATATCCATTCTGGCCCATTGAACTCTTAAACGGTATGGTCTGAGTCATAGTCGGAGCTTTATGTAAAATAATCATGGAATGTTATGTAGTAGTTATGTTCTGAAGCGATGATCCGTTGACTGTATGTACATATGTTTGTTAGAAATCGTATTGTTTTTGAAATTGTTGATTTTGCTAGTATTTACTTCTAAATGAAATATTGAAGTAGATTCTGCTGTAACCACGCTACGGCAACGTTTTCAGCAATGTAATGGGATTTAATCGATGCAGCTCCTTGGAGTTACGAGAGAGAAAATGTTGTAGTGGTTGAATATGCTCACATTCTTTGAGGTAGATCCCTTGAAGACTGAAAAGTATCGTGTGGGCCAAATGAGCGCTCAGGTGTGAATGAAAGTCAGATGCGTGGTGCACTATGGAGCAATCAATGGAAACCAAACACTTTGTCGTCGTTCCTCTATCCCCTCATGTCAGAGTTGAGTTGTACTCATTCTATGATTGATACTTTTTCGTGATTACTGTTGTGCTTCTGAGTACTGGCATATATCTGAAAGAAGATCGTCGATTTG
Organism: Trichostrongylus colubriformis; assembly: GCA_963978905.1. Lineage (NCBI taxonomy): Eukaryota > Metazoa > Nematoda > Chromadorea > Rhabditida > Trichostrongylidae > Trichostrongylus > Trichostrongylus colubriformis. Next base: position 27,149,543 of record OZ022260.1, read on the forward strand.
TCGCAAAGGATTTACTCTCCAGCCCCTTTCCATTAAAGGCACTGAAAGGGGCAATGAAGGAAAGGGGAGTTTGGGACGATTTTGTCTTGGAATGAAAATGCCAACTATGAGGAGATAATCTTTGGCAAAACGCGCCTGAAAGCAGCATCAAAATCTTTATCACAATCTCATCGCGCTTCCTCGCTGCACCGCTACCGGCCGAGTTGCTGCGATGGCTGGGCAACTTTCGCAGGTCGCTCGCAAAGCCCCTCGTCGTATGCATCTACCCTAAGCTGTAGCGAAAGAAGGGAAAGAGAAGGAATTCCTATCCCCTGTGTTTCAACTTTCATATCACATGGTGACTAAAATTACTTTCGTCCTCAACTGGTGAAGAAAGACAACAGAAGCTGTTGTCTTTCCTTACCAGCTGAGGAGACAAGATATACAGGGTGGCTCCTAATTATTTGCGCGTAGTTTATTTCTAATAACTTCAACGAAAAACAACGGTTATACAATCTGATACAATTTCTCTGTAGAGCAATGCCTAATAATCATTCACTCCAGAACATGTTCGAAATGAGCTCCTTTTGCAGCAGTACAGGCCTTCAGTCTCTTCTTCACCGACATCACTGTGGGCCGCAGGTAGGTGACGTCGATATCGTCCCACGCCTTCTGAAGTGAAGCTTCGAGAGCGTTCAAATTTTGCTGCCTTCTTGAGGAGACCTTCTGCTGCAAGTGGCCCCACACAGCGAAATCCGTCGGATTCAGATCGGGCGAATAAGTTGGCCAGAAGGCCTTCGTCCAGTAGCCAGGAAAGTGACTCTCGCAGAGTGCAAGTGTGGATCTCGCAGAATGAGCAGGTGCCCAGTCTTGTTGGAGCACGCATTGACCACTGACAAAAGTTTCAGCAACCCAGGAGAGTCTTTGAGTGCTATCTTTCCAACGAATAAGATTTTATCAGGTGTAAGGAGCGTTTTGGCTGGTTTTCGCAATTTCAAATTCGGGAGATCATAACTTAGCTCAAACTGCATCTTTTCTCACAGAACAAGCACCTTTTGAGTCGCTACACTTCTGGCAATGTCATGGATATTTGCATATCTCATTTTAATAAAGGGCTGATCGGAAGGCGTGGGACGATATCGACGTCACCTTCCTGCGGCCCACAGTGATGTCGCACGGTGAGAGTGGGGAAGAAACTGAAGGCCTGTATTGCTGCAAAAGGAGCTCATTTCGAACATCTTTTTGAGTGAATGATTACTAGGCATTGCTTTACATGGAGGTTGTATCAGATTGTATAAGCGTTGTTTTTTGTTGAAGTTATTAGTAATAAACTACGCTATACTACGCGCAAATAATTAGGAGCCACCCTGTAGACAAAAATCGAAAAATATGTATAATCAGTACATCATATCTAAGAAAAAGTGACTAGTCTGGTGTAAAAAACAGATTGGGGAAAAGGAGAGGCCCTTTTGGCCAAATTGCAGGTACCCGTCATGAAAGGCTCTCAGCATGAAGCATTCCCATGGAAAAGAGGATGAGGATCGCGTCATGTGAAGCTGTTCACGTTGCATTTTCCGACGTGCGATAGTTCCTGATTAGTAGTGAGTCAGGTCGGACACCGAACTGAATTCCTATCGATGATATGTCGAAAAACCTTCGCCGAAGCGCTTATCAATACTATCGAAGCCGCCTCTACATCGAGTTTCTAGAAATTACTCCCATTCTTTTTTTGGCATACTTCTTTTGAAAACGTCTTTTACTACCTACTGTCATTTTATTGATACGTTACAGTTGATCCCTACCGTTTCATTATTGACGTAATTCCTTATTTTGTTGTTGGTCTCACATTGATCCCGTGGGACTACCACGCTACTTCTCGAAAAAAAATCATCGAGCTTAGAATCCGTACAGAATTGTGGTCAGCGATGGTGTTTGTTCATTTTTTATTTGTTTCATTATTATAATTTGTATTAAGGAAACGATGGCGGGATCGTACGACATGTTCGGAACAGGATACCGTCTCAGCATAGTGAATCCCAGGAGACGCACGTTAGTTTTAAACATTCCCATAAGTTTGTGAGTAGTAGTTACTTTGATTCAAGGGCACAGTTCACGATAATATGAGTATATTGGCTTCATCCGCGAGTAAATAGGACCTTCCACAACCGCAAAGTGTGTGCCATCACCGCGAAGCGAGGGTGAGAGCTAAACACGTAGTGAACGTCCAAGGCCGCGTTCATACTTTGCGCACCGACGCCACCAGCAGCGGCGACGGCGGCAATTCGACACCGGCATCGACAGCGACGGAGACACCACAGTATGATCGTAGCGAAGGCTCAAGAATTCAAATTCGAATTTCGCATGCTCTGGCACTATACCACGACTTAAATTCGAATTCATGGGCTCTTGCCACTTATCATGCATGATTTGGTACTGTACCAAAATCAGAATTCGGCCGGCACATGGTTTTGACGCGGTTGCTGCCGGTGTCAGCGTAAAATTGCGCGTCGGTGCAAAGTATGAACGCGGCCTGAATGACATGGCGGTCACCGTCTCAACAGATGGCCCACACCCATCTACGATTTGGCCAAAGAGGCAGCGATGTCGGTGAGACTAAGAGGCATGATATCGATTGCGATAAGATAGGATAGGGGATATCCCCGTAGGGGCAGCAACCTTATCAGATGATATTATCACGTGGGAGCTCGTTCGAATACTTCTATTCAGCAATCTCGCCCAAACCACTGGTTAGGAATACCTCACTATCAAGGTTTTCTTAGGTTTCTTTTGTTCCTATTTACTTGTCTTCTTCAACATACCCAGAGTCTTTATGAAGCACGACGAACCACTAAAATTATCGTGGACTGTGTCTGTAAAATTATTTACCTTTTAAACTGTTCTTTAATGTAACAATAAAACAAAGATAATTATAATCGATGGGGACCGGAAATACTTTTTTATCTTTATCTTTTTTTGTTGTACGAACAATCGGCTCTCTGTCCTCTTGGATAATATTTCATTGATTCAGCCGTCTCTTCTGTTTTTTTCTCATCTCTGGCGCGTCTAGCTGACGCATACACAAATAAATAAGTAAATAATATGATATAATATTCATTGGGATCTTGTGAATCAATTACTAGGGATGCCGCTCGCCCCCACTCGCTTACACCCCTACGGGCTACCCTTATACAAGAGCAAGTACAGTGTTATATGACAATTACATTTATTATTTGCACATCAACAAATAAGAACTGGGACCGATTGTGCCTCGTATCTGGACGGAGTGGCACGGCAGGACTCGACGCGCCGTAAGCCCAGGCAACAAGCTGCAAAGCGCTTTCTAGAGGTATGTACCATAAAGACAAAAATTTCTGGTTGCGTGTAACTCTCGACGCCCGTCGCGGTGGTTGCGAGCTAGGGCCACCGTACTGGTTGAAGTTCGAAGTGATTAATCCTAGAATAAGGCGAAGTAGGCAGTCAACGCTTTAGGATCTAATTACATTCAGCACCTCAAGCTCGTGCCCATTGCGACTTACTTTGGACGCTGCGACGCGGATTTTCTGTCCAAATAGCACAGCAGAAAGGAAAAGTGTGTGGCTAGTAAGCTACTGAGTGGCGTTCTCATAACAGAGGGAGCCCTAGAAACATCAAAATGAGATCTTATGCGCGTTTAATTCTGCCTTCGCACGTGACTCCACCTACAAATGGATGTGTTAGATAGTGTTTATGTTTCCAGGTCCACCCAGCTACTTGTTATGTATAAGACAATAACATAAGGTACAAGTATACACCAAAATTGAGGAATTGAGAGAAGAACGAGAGCCTTATTTCGCTCGCTTTCGTTTTTTGTTGTTTTTTTCGCTAGCAACACAGCGCGCACTTTCTTCTTCAACGACCACCATTGAATGACCAGAAATCACTGCGCTTATGCACCTTCAGCAGATAAGGTGTTCGTATCGTATCTACGATATGTTATGAATTTTTTTATTATTGTTATCATTACTATCATTATTTTGCATACCTATTTTATTATTATTTAAATTGCATTTGGGCGGAGGTGGTGCAGTAATAGGTGGCGCACACCCCACTCTCGCGGTGCAGGGATCAAATCCTGCATCAACGCCCGCCCAGGTCAACCTAGCCTTCCATCCCTCCGGGGTCGGCAAATTAGTACCAGATTCGTCTGGGAGGATAAACGCACTGACTCGTACATCGGCTGGCCACCGTAAGTCATTGTATGTGGCACATCACATTCACCAGCCATCACGATTCCGAATGGATTTAGAATGTGCGGCGCATCCCACAGAAGGGATTAATCAACGCCAAAACTTTATCCTTTCTATCCCTTTGTATTTGTGCCTAAGTGCAATGAAAGCGCACAGAGTCGTTGCGGTTCGGAGCCGGGTCCTGAAAAAAGCTCTGGCCCCAGTTTCGTCGCAGAGTGCTATTGGCCTACGCGGGGGAGGTGGAACAAGGTGATTGTAACTGATAGCTATTTGCCAAGGGTTTTTATCAAACCCTGATCCCGAAACTCTCAATCGTGCACGATTTCTGTTGCCTTGTACTGCGAGCGAGCCAGTGAGGGCACTTCGTGGCGACCGTTACGGCGGTGTCCTTAAAGTCTGATAAGATAAATTTGAGCAAATATAACTGATTGTACGAACATTGACTTGCAACACTTGCTCTCAATTTCATTGTTCGTATTGCATCTCCACTAATTTGTGCACATTCGATATAGTCTGCTTAGAAACTCATGAAGATCCATGTTAACCAAATTATTCGACGGTAATGCTCTAGCTGTGGATGCCAGCAATAGGAGTTTTTCCTCTATCATCTTTCATAGACTTTAGTTGAGGAGTCTTATTTAAGGGTGCCCCAAACGTTCGTCTCATCGTCCAGCACGGTTGACAGTCAATCCAGTCGAGTATACAAGCCTTTCGTCAATATGAGCTCGTCATTGACCAACCCTCCACAATATGACGCCTACAGCTTGGACTCGAACCATACGACAAGCCTGGTACAGCCGGCAGTGGACGATGGGCTACAGCCGTTAACTTATGAACGCAGTAAGTCACCGACTAGAGTTCGGTTCGCGGATTCCATCATCACCACCACACCAAGCACACGTCGAAAGGTACGAGTAGATTCACGTCAGTACGACCGCTTCTTGAATTAGGTCGATATGACCTCCTTCTTTATCGCTTCTCATCCGAAGGGAAGGGGGGGGGGGGTAGAAGGCCGGGGCCACATGGTTCCATGAATAGGATGAAGAAGGGTGTTGTGCTTTTAAAATGGAATACTATTTTTCCCTATATTTGAGTAAGCCCTTTCTCCATTCAATTGACCAAAATGGGTGTTGGTCGATTGGTCGAATTTTCGCAGATAAAGCACAACAGATAAAGGTGCAAACGACTCGTACTCGCACTCGCCGCGCCGCTCGCTGCGGACGGCCGCGCGAAAATTCGAAAAAACGACCTCCACCAACCGAAATGCGTACACCCTGTCAGGATTCTTGGCCCACGCTGTTGACTATAGAGCTTTGCTTGAAACGCACCCACCATGAAATGGTTATGGAGGTCAACCATGAAGTTTAATGGAGGCAACAGTAGGGTCAAGCAAAGGTTTCAAAAATCCTCAAGAAGGGTCGTATTTGGGCATGGAAATAAGGGCTTGTGCTTGAAGTTAGAAAATGGGGTCATACTCAGGTACAAAACTTCTCGGGGTATTCTCAAGGTCTCACCTACTTTTTTGATTTTTTTGGATGATTAGGTGGTCTCTAAAAAAATCATGAGTTGTCCCGCTTAGTTTTGAGTGGCAATGCTGTAGTTATCAGCGACTGGTGAATTGATGACTTTCTAGGAACACACCTTTACCACACCAACAACACCAACCAACATGGGAAGAGATCGTACCGTTCGACATAGATTTGGGGGAGGGTCTTATTTCTCAAAAATTTCCCGTTACCCAATGCTTGACCCTAGTTGGCGGTCTATCAAAAGTGGTTTCAAATCGCTTACTTTCCCTCCAGTGCATCCTGGGACTCAAGTATGTTGTTATCAGTTACTATCGAGAGCTAAGCTTTTCAAATGGGCGACGAACATGAGAGAGTAGTTTTTGTCTGGAGAAATCTTGAAAAAAAGAAATTTGTACTTAAAATTTTATTTTTAATCATTTTTCATTAGACCCAGTTTCAGGCCTGTTCTGATCCACCAAAGATTATGCAGCTGTACATGAGTGCCATATTCAAGCAAGACATTGAAGATACTCAATGGTCTACCCCGGCCGCTATGCCGAAAATCGAGACCACGCTGAAAGTCGGCGGTGTTGATTGGTATAGTGACATTTCATATTTTATAGTGGATAGGACGGAGAGGGAGAGCAAAGATATGTAATGAGGGCTGAGCCAGGCTCTCCTAGTCAGATTACAGGGATAGGTAGACTGAACTGGGCAGAGAAATATTATGGTCTTGAACTGTCTAGTGTTGCCTTTTACTTCTTTCGTTTTTCAATTCATGTCCATTTTAGGGTGTTCAAACTGCAAAAGCGAGCTCTTGAAGGTACTCCGCATGTCGGATTCACCCTCGTCTGCGGTGCAAAAGTCAGTCGCTATTTCATTTTGCGCTATGAGAGATGAGAGGAGGAGCCTGCTGACTCCCCACAGAAAATATTGATGTCATTGTATGATTACTATATGTAGTAATTTAGCTGAGATCTGCTCTTTGGCGAATCGGTGCCAACGTGAAGCTTGTAATTCGGAGGAAGGATGGTGATCGATTTGTCGAGCGAAATGTACGTTATTTGGAGTATATTTTCAATAATTTTTCTCAAAAACATTTTTTGGCGTACGGTCCAAAAAGAGTAATAGCCTTCCTTCGTAATCCATCTGTACTCAATGACTGCATTTACGATTTTGCGTGCATGTGATCGATATTCGTTTCAAAGTCAGCCTTTGTCCAGATAGGTCGCCAGATGTGTATTATTAAAGCATACAGATCAGACGAATATCTATAACTACTGTAATAAGTAGAAAACTATACTACCGTAAATAAATGAAACAATAAGTAGACAGTTACTACAATGATGCTGAGTTATAGGCAAAAACTAACATACCATTCAGAAGCTGAGTTAAGGTAAAAGGGGTGTCGGTAGTGTAATGGATTAGCACATATCCCCGGAAAGGATGAAATGCGGGTTCGAGTCCCGTCCGATACCGAAGCTTTTGCCCATAACTCAGCATCCTAGTAGTAACTTTCGCATCGCGGGCTGCGGCGAGAATCAGGAGCTATCTAAAATCAAAAATATCAAAATAAGTAGACAATTCTATTTGACTCTACTCATCATCACATATTCGACTGATCTGATAAATAAATCAGACAATAACTAGACAATTCTATTTAATTGTATTTATCGATTCCAACGAAGTTTAGTATCCGAACAACGAATTCACTTTTGCTACGAAGACGCTGGCAGATATGGTTCCATGGGAGGAAATTGACACAACCTTGTCGATCGGCGATGCTAAAGCGCAGGTCATCCTCACCATTGAACTACATATCGATATCGTGAAAAGCTATGGATTCAGGTGTGTTTCAAAGCTTCTTGATTTCCGTGAGAGGCATAAAGAATAAAAGGCGGTGGGTAACATCAGGCAATGGCTGCATCGCACATAGCTTGCTGTTTTCCGCCTACGGCAATTTTGCAGGAGACCTGCTTCGAAGCATTTGGGTGTGGACCTTTATGTCAGAATTTTGCACGAGGGCGTGCGACGCAGAACGTGCAAGCTAAGAGCGCTCTACGTGATTGGGTCTCAAAGCGATTATAGGACCTCGCAGTTCGAAAACAGTCGCACACTGCCTTCACACCCTGCAGGGATGACGCCGGCAGTCGGGTACGGGCAGAGACGCAGCGTGCGATCTCTGCGTCTCCTATCGCTTTCTGATTCTATCACATCGCACACTTTCGCGGGCGTCAGCGCCGCAGAGTATGAGCGGCTTTAAAGCACCAGAAGGGGTAAATTTGGCAGGCTGTGGTGTATGATAGTAGATGTGCTCAGCAATGTAGTAGTAGAGAAAGAACGACATAAAACGGTGAAAAAGCCGAGAAATAGGAACCCGAAAATCCCCCTTCTATCTCTCGCTCCCTGCGTCACTAGCCGGAGTGGACTGAAGACAGGCCAGAGTTTGAACCAGCTGGCCTCGATCATTGTCCCGCCCTCCGCAGCGACTTCCCCGGCCGCATAACCGCATAACGGCATGCTGAGCTGCGATGTCGCCATGAGACCCCAAGCCGCGTTTTTTCAATGCGTTTTTCGCCACATATGACCTCCTCTGGAGTAGAAGGTTCGTTCCCAGAGAACATGTACCCCCAGATCTCAGTTTTTCCTTTTCCTTAATGGTGCCTTTAAGCTCCATTCATGTAAACGTGTCGATGTCATCCCGGTGCCTCCTACCTCCAAAACAGTTTTCGTGCCTTACTAGTATTAGTTTTGCTTTATGTCAGGCGTCGTGCTCGTTATGAATACTCGTTCTTTGAACCGTCGATCGAAACGGATATGGTTCTGATAGTAGAGAACAAGGAGCTCTACGTGAACGCTACGGTGAGCCGCAGAGATTCCGTAGGGACTGTCAAAAGCCATTTTTCAAATGTACTCTATTTCAGTATCTATCAATGCTGTCGTCGTTTTTCCGCTCACTCCAAACCTCATCACATCCTGCGCTTTACGGAGAACTTCCGGTCAGTAGATGACAAAAATTCACAGACATGGGCTGCATTAGCGAAAATTACTTATACACCCCAGTTGGGACAGAACTTCGCGACGCGGCGTGCGACGCGATGTGTGCGTGCGGGGGACCACCGTCCGTAGTTGGGTCCTAAGCTCTGCCTTCTTCAAGACGTACCCACCCTTAGGTTGTACACATCGCATCGCACGCATGCCGAGTTTAACATCCTATAGTAACGATACATACCCGGTGTATCCCAAGAATGGGACGAGGAATGCGCTCCCTTGTGTGCTGAGTGGTTGACACTAGGATCAAGCATGGGTTGAGGACTCCACAATTGAGGATGTCATAGTTCGTGTCGAAAAGGAGTGTGGGTCATATCTGATGAGCGCTGGTCGAGAAATTCTGGCGTTTTCTGTTTTTTTTTTCTTTAAAGACAGTGTTAGGAATCATGTGGGTGATAAGAAATCCCAAAAGAAGTCATTTAGTGAAAAACTACGGGTCTGAAAGGCCTATGCATGGCGAAATCCCCGCGGAAGGCCCCCCCCCTTGAGCTGTGGCGGAGGCGGCCTCATTAGGGCAAGCCGCCTTGATTAGGGCAGCCCGCCTCCAGGCGACGTGATTAGGGGTTGGTCACGGTGAGGTTGGTCAAGGAGATCGGCAGGATTGAATGTATCGAGCGCGCTTTCTCACTTTTAGCTTGAAACTGACCACATGAAAATAGATGCTGTCGCATTTCCGAACATCCCTTCATGTTTACGTCTTCGTAATGCCAATGGAAAACCTATGCAGACTACCCACCTCTTGACGAAAAGGTCGTCCGCGCCTAGAACCAACGACGAGAAGGGGTCCTATTTCTCGGGTTTTTGGTCAGTTCCATCCGTTTTTTCTCCACTGTCCTGTTACTAGACATCTCGGCTTTCATATCCACTGCTTAATTTACTTTTCGTCCGAATTTCCCCTAAAGCTGCCTTTAAGGAAGCAAGAATGGTATAAAGAGATGTGCAAATTGTAATGGATAAGCTACGCATGGAAGAATTTGAATTTCTCACTGGAACGGCTGTGATTTCCCTATCTTGTTTTATGTGCGCGACGAATTGTGACGAGAACAATCATCCTTAAGAAGTTCTGTGACGCATTGCTGACATGAAACCGAATTCCAATGGTCCCTCATTTTGCCGGTCCCTCGCAAACGGAAATCTCTGTTTTTTCTGCACGCATTGACAGAATGATGGGTCCCTGAATGATATATGTGTCGATGTCTCGGTGAATACCAATGGGGTCTTTTAATGGGCCGGAGCCATAGGCACTCGGGAATTCGCGTGCGATCTTCTGTTTGTTATGTGTTGATTGCAGTCAAATGGTTAATGTTGCTGACGAATTGTAAAATGTCAAAAAAATCACAAGTTCTCATCGAATGTATGCAGATCACTACGGTCTTGTAGGGGTGTCTGATGGTGGTGGTGCGGTTCTTTTCAATGGACCAATTTCGCCTAATTATTGATCCCATTGATCCGACTGATTCGACTTGTTCCGTCCTGGTTGGCACCAATCCGCCTACACATTGTCTTTAGGCTTTGTTGTATCAGATAAAATACCATTTCAGACGGAAACCATCCCAGATGTTTCTGCAGAAGACTTCTTGGAGCTCTTAAATGTAGTGTACCCATCTCAGAAACCTGTGACAGGTGGGGGACTCTTTTCCGAGCAACATTACTACTATTTTTAGAAATATCTTGTTTTTTCGTAGCTTCTCTAGATTTGTTGCAGTTGAAAACGTGGAAACGCTTCTGAAGCTAGGCGATCGCTATAGTTTCGAGTGTGTTTTGGTAAAATGCGAGAATTTCCTCATCACCTCAAAGGCAGATGAAATTGATGTGTTCACGCGACTCGAATGGGCCAGTAAATACGCCATGGCCGATCTTCAAGTAAGCGCCTCCTTCTATATGAATAATTCCAGAATCACAGACAGATTTCCATCACAAATCGTGAGTTGCTGGTGTAGGAAAAGGTCAATGGCGGTTGCGGGGGATACAATATAACGCAACATTTGGGTATTGTGCATCACGCATCACCGCACACACCTAACGGCACGCAAAAGTCCCACGACGACTTCATTTCCAAAGGTCGTAGTAGCAGTGAGCGCTGTTCTCCCGCTAAACGGAGAAAGAATGTGAGCTTCAGCTTACGCCATATTGCTAAACCCACATTGACCCTTAGGAACTTCCACATCCTTGGAAAATGAGCTCTGATGAATTGGTGACTAGCTGATACAAAATAGTGGCTCTACTTATTGGTGCACAAATACTCAATTTACAGATACGAGTTTACCTCTTATTTCCACCTTCCAGGATCACTGCGTATCGAAGTTGACGAATGCCGCTGCCGTTGGGGCTGTGAAGAAGACGCTGCTGTACGGCACTTTGTCGCATGAGACGAGGAAATTGTTGCTTGAACTCATGCTTAAGTTCAGCAACATGTAGAAGACCGCGTAGACACCAGCTCCTGGGTCAAATAAAGTCGGGGGGAGACGCAACTTTGTGTCGACGTCGAAACTCTTTTCCCTCCCTGGGCCTAGGCTAAAATTGATATCCTCCCTCCTACATGAAAAAGCATGTGCAAAGCATAGGTCTCATTCGCTTTAGCCTAGGCCTAAAGAGGGAATAAAGATTTGACGTCGGTAAAAATTTTGCGTCCCCCCGACTGTATTTGACCCCAGCTCCTCATTTCCGCACATTGCCATTCAATCATTTTCGAAATCGCCGTAAGTTAGAAATATACAAGAGTGGATTTGAAGTTGTTATTTGATAGAGATTTTCCGCCTTGAGGGCTTTTATACTCTGAGTGCCGGCGGCAAGACGTGGTTACGTCATGTCAGCGTCCTGCCTCTGGCACACTACCTCGTGCCTGTGTGTGCAGCCACGCCCTGTCGCCGGTACCACAACAGAGTATGAAGTCGGCCTCAATGTCTATTAAACCCAGCGAGGACAACAATCTTCTAGTAGTTTACGAGGAAATACCTTGTTGTATGTCCATCCAACTGCTATCCGTCATGCTGCCCATCTAATTTTCACCAAACTCGCCTTTTTTCTTTTCTTTTTGTATTTGTGCCTGTTACCTTTTGACCTTGTAGCTCTTGAATTGTGTCGGTATATCAGTGAAGAGATGATCGTTTGTTTTCAATACAAATTTTTATTTTGAATCTTTCAGTGTTTCATTCAACAGTTATCCCCATTTTGAATGACTCATCATTCGAAAACGATAATGATTTGTTTATAGCGATGAATTATTTTGGCAGCTAATTTGATTGTCTGTGATTTTATCTCCATGTACAGTATTGCTTGGTAAAGTATTAAAAGAGCCTAGTGTGTTGTTCTAATACCTAGATACTGAAATAGAGGTTGGATAGTTCTTTCTACTTTTCGTTAAGCGTATTGTTTACTTTTCATTATTTGTGGATTTATTGTTGGTATATTGCCAATAACGCTAAATACCTGTGAAGAATCAATTCTTTCATAGATTGAAGTGAGGCTACCAATTTGGTTGCGAATGGCAGGTTCTAGTGCACTTCTACAGCCATATTATGGAATGTGATTCAGCATTATTTGGCTCTGAACGCACTTTGAACAAGTTGCATGCTTGATAGCTGTTGAACCTTTTTTGAAGCGGAAACAGGTATTAGGGTGGATTCATCTGTTCCATCTTTTTCTGTTTTTAGGTGCTGGTGACTTTAAATGCAACAAAATTTTCCCAAAAAAAATCACTTCTGGCTTTCCATGGGGTAATATGGTTTATAGAGCAGTAAGCAAGGCGGGGACAGAATTGAAAGAAGTGGATTTCAGTTGTGTACGCTGCGTAAGAGAACCCAGTATAAGACTCTACCGAAGATTGGATTGATCAGTGCAACTGCAGCACAGAGCTCAAAAGAAGTCATTGTCTCATTGTCAAAAGAAAAAGAGTAATGCTTTATTAAGCGCCGGCGATCCTACGCGACAGGTACTTTTATTGTACACGTTGATAAAGAAATAGCTGTCGAACCACACGTTATTGAGATTGCGCTGTGTGTAAAGCATTTAACAACTCTACCATGCCATTAATTTGACAACAATTGCAATGTTCGCGACAGGTTTCGGGCTGTCCTATTGTCCAACGTCATTCCTCATATGACTTGACGCTAACTCGAAATCACTGCGATGTCGCCGATCCCAGTATTTCTGCAGCGAGACGCTTACAAAACAGGAAATTCAAGAGTAATCACAAAACTGGGATTACAAATTGGAGATATGTAGAGTATCCAAAGATCTCTCCAACGCTGATAAATACTTGAATAGGATTATCACATGAAGGCAGTGATCAATATGCTATCTATAACTATACTTGATATTTTTGACTTTTGATAGCTGCTGATTATCGCCGCAACTCGCGATGCGAAAGTTACAACAAGATGCTGAGTTATGGGCAAAAGCTTCGGTGTTGGAAGGGACTCGAACCCACACTTCAACTGAGTCATATAATCGGTCACCAGCTTGAAAATTCTAATTCAAAATTCAGTTCAAAAAAAGCATTGAGTTATAAGAAGTGATGCCAACGTTTGTTGGGGCAAGTCCTTAGACGTGTCAACTACCTACATTTAATGAAAATTGCATCAATATTATATTGAATTATATCAAAGTATAGTTTTATTATATTAAATTACCCTGTTATTATATTACATTAATATTAAAATGTCATATAACAGTACAGTATACGGCGTTACAATAGATAGTGATAAGAGGTATATCAAATTACTATTATTATATCATATTAAATTCGATTAAATAGATATTAACTCGTGATGTAGGAGTACAGTACATATACGGCGTGATTCTATAGGTGATGATAAGTGGTGGTAACGAGTGGTAACAGGTAGGTATAACGACATTGGGGCACCAAGAGCGACCAAAAGGATTGTAGGCTGGATTTTATGTGGGTGAGTTGACTGAATAAGAAATCATACCTAGTACAGAATGAAGATTTTTTCAGTCATACAGAAAAAAAATTTACAAGTATTCAACCATTACTCTAAAATGATGATGATGAGAAAGTACTGGAGGAAGTGAAAAACATAAAGGACATTCCATCACAAACCTGCCGCTATCACTTTTGAATTCACTTGTCTCCCTTATAGCCGTTGAAAAGTATTGAATGGCTCTATACACATATTCTACTCATGGATGCGATACGAGTATGCTTCATGCTTTAGTGCGTAGCGGTGTTCATGAGCGGATTGAAACCAGCTTTTGATAGTGCTGGGCAAGATTTTTGTTAGTCTGCACGTTAGCGAACATGACACTGCCGTCGCTTCTCATTTAGGCTGCTGAAGACTTGAAAGAGTGGTTTCCGTTTTTTCGGCACGGTCTGAGTGAAGCACGATTTCATCAATGCAGAGCATTTGTATTTATAGAAGCTGCTTCGCATTATCGGACACCTTCGTTCTCGGTTCTACCTACGGACCTCCTTTCCAAATAGCCCATAATTCGACTGCGAAGCATTTTCTGATAAATTTACTGATATAGTTTCCATGTAAGGTCCGCGGAAGGTGTAGAAAATTATATGGAGTTTTTGGGGAAGTGTAAAAAAGGTTCAATGTTAAAGTTTATGTTCAAAAGATTTGCATAATTATTTTTTTACACATATTCACACCTTACCTACGGCTGATCTGCACAACAAACTGATAGGTAACTGCAGATTTTTTAAAATATTGTAGGATGTGCCAAGGTGTGGCTGTAGAGGTAACACTTACAACTAATTGATCAACGCCGATATTCCACAGTAACTTTGTTTTTGATAATTGTGCGATCTTAAAAATTTTCATCCCTCCTGAGAATCAGTTACAGATAACTACAGATTTTAACAAAATACGGCTGTGATGGACAATCAATTTTCCGACAGAATCTAAGATTATTTGGAAGGTCAGCTTTCATCAATCCGTTAAGGTTTTTGGTGGTCTGAACACCTTTTTTCCTGACACTTGGAAAAATAAGGAGTCGTTTCATTGGAAAAATGCTTTTGTGTCTATAATCTTCAGAACGGCTCATCACCATCCATCATAGAACCTTCAAACATTAAATTCGAATTCCAAGACATATCTATAAATATTAAAAAATCGCTCCGTTGAAGGTCCAAGTAGTTCTTTTCACAATTTTATTTGCGACATATCATTTCATTCAAATGCAAACGTCTTCAGTGATGTTCCATAGGCCTTATGGGAATAGTGACAAGGCCTTCACCGAACTCGTGAGAATTCTTCTTTTTGTGATTTGGATGGAACCGCAGAAAGACTTCCAAGGAACTTTCCTACGGACTATGAAAAAAGTCCCCATAAAACGAGAAGAAAGGAAGTTTTTGCAAAAAAAAAACTAGATTTTGAGTCGATTGTTTACCGAGATCATTTGTTGTGACAAATGAAAAAGACCGACTCTCACCTTTACAGTAGACACAATTTAAAGTTCTTCCTGCACAACCTTCATTCCATTCGTCTTACACAGTACGATGGCTAGTCATGTTGTTTCTTTGCGCGTACGCGCTGGTGTTTCGTTCCACCTCCACAACCGCATATAAGCTAGTCCCCCTCAGCCTGCCCGTCTGAGTGTTCGCCGCCAGCTTCCACATTCAATCTTTCTTTAGAGACTCTACTCACTCCTTCATCTCCATTCCCTGTTGACTCTACAACTTCTGCAACTCGTAGTATGACTTACTCTACTGTTTAAATGGCTTACTGCTGAGAAGCTTGATTTTTTATGAAGATTAAGCCGAGTATTACAAGTTCAAGGAGCAGAGTCACGACAAATTCGGGCGCCTATATCTATCTCCAGCCAGAATTTACAGTAATGCTAATTTTACTACTCATTAAATGCTTTCTAATATACCGTTTTCAGTTGAACAGGATCAACTTGATCATAGTACCTATAATATGTGGATTACTGTACATCCTTTATCATTGTCCTTATGACTGAAATTACCCTCTAAGAAATAATCTGAATTGAGATTCGAAAATTTGGATAAAATTATAAGGGATAAAGAATAATAGTCAAGATGAATTGATAATAAAAGCAATAAGAGAATAAGAATAGAGAGATCTCAGGAATTTTTTTAGCTATCTGAAGATGGGTGGGCGTATTGAGGGTTCTGGAAGAAAGCCAGCCCTCTTTACATCTCGAGAGCTATCGTAAACGTACAAAATTTATACTGAACACAATACCCTCGCGAGACACAAATATGAGGGGAAACCATAAAACTCGTTGTGTTGCATTGTCTTCTTTTTGCTAATACATCAGCAGCTGAGAGGATTGCACGTAAAAGGAACCGGTCCACGGCCCTCTTAGGCAGCCCTCGACTCCCTCTTTCGGAGTTCTCAAAGCGTGTGTTGAGTCTCTTAATGCATTTCCTTGTGGATCCATTTGCGAGTTTTTCCATGACAGATTTGATCCATTTCCAAAGTTCCTCCTTCGACGTTCTTCTTTCATCTGCCTTCTTCACCAAGAAACTCACATCTCATCCCCTTTTCATTGAGTTCGTTTCAGAAAATGGAGGAGAAGAAGGACTCTCTGAGAGGTGTGGCGTTTGCAGCCGTCGTTTTCTCAACGGTGGCCGTTTCGGCTTGCTTGGTCACTTTTCCACTGGTCTTCCACTATGTTCAAACACTACAGGCAACTGTCCAGGTAAATGCCTAGATTTGACAAGATACGTCTTTAAAAATAGATTTTTAATATTTCTGTTCAGGGAGAAGTCGAGTACTGCAAATCCCGCTCAAGAGATATGTGGCGTGAAATGGTAGAAGTGGCCCCTGAAGGTGGAGAAGATCCTCTAGACATCCTTCTCCGTACAACTCGTCAAGCTGAAGCTCAGTGCTGTACATGCCAGCAAGGTCCACCTGGCCCAGATGGCCAGCCTGGCCCTGACGGTAAAGATGGACAACCAGGAGCGGGGCCTGGCGAGCCTGGACCACCAGGACCAGATGCTGAGTTGCACGATAGACTACTGCCAGTACCACCACAGTGCCCATGCCAAGCCGCCCCTGGTATGGCTGGACCAGCTGGACCACCTGGACAGGACGGAGCTCCCGGACAACCTGGTGGTAATGGAAATGATGGAGCTCCAGGTCCACAAGGAGGTAGTGGTCCACCAGGACCTCCTGGACAACCCGGTCAACCTGGACAACGTGGACCTCCTGGAGAGCCTGGACAGCTTATACCTGGTGGTCCTGCCCCAGCAGGTCCACCTGGACCTCCTGGTCGCCCTGGATCTCCTGGACAACCAGGAAAAGCTGGAGCACCTGGAAGAGATGGCGATAATGGAACAGCTGGAAGCCCTGGAGAGCCCGGTGAGCCCCACGAAAATATCGAATTTCCTTCGTCTTGTATATTTTGTCTGTTTCAGGTCAAAGAGGACCACCAGGACCACCCGGACCAGGCGGTGCTCCAGGAGCCGCTGGAGACAACGGTTCACCTGGCAGTTGCGATCACTGTCCTCCTGCCCGTCTTGCTCCCGGCTATTAAACACCTTTCGATTAATAAAGATTATTTTACAAAGTTTGACGTGGTCAAGTGTCTGATTGACTTTTCCCGATTTTAGAAGAGAATGGCAAACAATAACGATTGATTATGTGGTCTAAAAAACTCAATAGGGAGATTGAATACATTACTTGTGAATAATTTACAGAATCTTTGCCATGAGATCCCTTTTATTTGGTTCTCGAGCCAGCTGTTCATACAGAAAAACTTTCATCTCTCTGCATTTCCAGTCTTTCTACACGACTGCACAAACATCACTGGGAAGGAAGGGCCGCTTGGGCCCCGGCAGGCCTATGAATTGACGCATGCATAAGCAATGGACACCCGTAACACAAAACGTCTTTGTCAAAAATTTTCATATGAAAAGACAGTTCAGAAGAATAGAACACAGACTAAAGCATACGCCCGTCACATGAACAAATAAAAAAGTGAAAAAGTTAGTAAATAAATAACTTTGCACGGTAACATAGGTAGCTCGAGCTTACAGTGTAAAGGCGCATCCCATGTTACCCGAAAGGAGGGATTGAAGTGGATTGTTATTGGAAGGAAGGCGCTGGAAAGCTTTTCTGCCTCGTCCTCTGCGCTATTCCACCGGTGATGATCCTGCTTAACCCCTGCTTTCAGCGAAGTCGTTATAATACCTTCTGTTAACCGTTTTCCAAGACAGCTGAAGCGGGATCCATTCTTTGCCAATTCTTAGGAGTAGGAAATAAAAACAATCGCTTTAAGATGGTGTAAACATAATAAAAACAATGGTGTTAATATGTATACAGCGCGTTTCATAATTATAAGGTCACCCCCAAATTTTCGGTTTTCAGAACACGCAGCCAGCCGAAATTTTTTTGAGTATTTTTGACAGATACCCCACCTTAGAAATCCTTTCCATACTAGTTTTGATGACATTACCCTTTAGCCCGATTTTCCTATGAATATCTTCTGATTTATGTGCCGTTTCATAATTATAAGGTCACCCCGAAGAAAGAGAAGATTTGCTAGAGTTAACAGAGCATTCGAAGGAGCTCATAATCTATGGTTCCCTCCTGTTTAGGAACGACATTAACTAGCCGTTTGGGGAAGTAGAAGGGATGTTCCAGTCTTCAACAACTGCCTGTTCCAGCAGCTTTGCTTCTCGGAATTGGCGATTACTGGGGTAAATATTTTTGCTGCGATGTCTTCCAGATCTCCTCAATAGAGCTGAGACCAAGACTACATGTTATCTATGGCTGAAGGTCCGTATTTCGAAACTATAACCACGATTCCGATGAATGACCTACATGAACAACAGCCTTGTCATGCTGTTAGACGCAATTATGAAGAGCCGGTCGACTCCAAAAGGCAACTGATTTCTTCGTAAGATCTTCTAGCAGTCTCTGGAGTCCATTCTGCAGGTTTCGAAGGCAAAGTTCAATGCAACCTCACCGCCGAATATCACTTAGGCCATCACCCTTCTCCCACAAGCATTGCCAAGGCTCCGCTAGATCGGTGCACTCCTCAGACCAAGCTAGTACTACCTCTACCCGTCAGCACCATACAAATAGAGTATTTTCAGACTCAAAAGTACGATTTAGGTGGAATTATTCACATGCAGGGTGCAACTGCTATGCAAATTCAGCTTCGTTCAATCCGTGCTCAAGAACAACTTTATGAATTGAAGTCGTTCCGCCCTATGGTGTGCTGTAGGCCTCGCAAACTACTTCATTATTTCTTCAGTGATGTTTCTGATCTTCCTCGCTGCTGTACACGCTGCGGTTCCAGCCTAAAAATGGTTTAACTCCAAACAAATCTGGTCCATGGAGGAGGTGCTGTAGGAAGTGGCCCCCACAATCCTTTCCTCGTTGATGATAATAATCTCACATGGGAGTCCAAAGCCTAAAAAACATCTGAAGACACCGAATCTCTCGAATGTCATCTAAATGAGCACAGGAATCTTCCGATTTTTTTGGAATGGCTCTCAAACTGTGCCTAGCACCACAAGAATCCCAAATCTGGGCTTTTCTCTCGGAACATATTAGCTAGCCACAAGACGATTGAATATGTATCTCGAAGATGTATTTGGAAGACAAATCCAAAATCAGAGACCTGCCGGGGGCTTAACTTTTTTCGTTTTTTCAGGGTGACCTTATAATTATGAAACGGTGCAAAAAACAAAAAACTACTCCCAAAAACATAAGGTAAACGAGACTGCTACCAAAAATCGGACACGGGGGTTATTTCAGGTGAGGAAACCGTCCATGAGACTGAAAAGATTCCTCAATGGAGTGTTGTCAAGAAAACCTGAAATTCAGGGGTGACCTTATAATTATGAAACGCACTGTAGTGTAAGCATCGCCTTTACCGAAGACACTCAGAAGGTGATGTGTAAATGTGGTAATCGAAAGCAGTGCTTTGAAGTAAGTGCTTTGAAGTAAGAAGAGAGTGGAGGTGTCTTTGCCCAAGCTTGAAGAAATGCAATTTCCCCACCCAATCATTTCCCTACTCATTCAGTTTTTTCCGTTTTGGGTATCGAGCCCAGCGGTTGAGTGGGGGCTCAGTCCCATCTTTTCACATGAATTCAATAAAATTTGATCAACTCCATCACGTAAGAGGCTTTCTTTGTCTCACAAGGTTTGGCTCATGATCCGATCTCGCGCAGAAGCGGCCCTTATTTGTACTGTTTCACTTCCTTTCCCGTTGGAAATGGATTTATTTTTCCATCGTGTATCGCTTACGTTGTTATTGCTCTCCTAAATGGGCGCGATGGACTCACAATCAGATGGCACATAAAGACAAATAATGGCGACTTGGAAAACCAGTTTTGCGAAGTTTGTTACACCGCTCGCATACCACCAGGCGTGCAGTGACGCCACTCATCAAAAATTCGCTATTTCAGTTGTCTCCACATCATGATAAGACCTATCAAATCAGTTAATCTGACAGCTATACTATGATAATTGTTTCCCTCCTTCTTTTACGAATAATAGGCTGGTGCATAATTAATGCGGCTTTCAGAAATTGCATTTTTTGCAGTGGAAAATGATATTTTGACGACCACCAGATGGAAAGCACTCCCTGATCGCTAAGGTGAATGCTCCCGAATAATCGTTCGAACACGTTTTTGCTGAATTTCATCATTATCTAATTTTGGTAAATAAAATTGTTGAAAAAAGCCGTACTAAAAATGCACCAACCCAATATCACATTATGATTGAGATATTTCCTCTGCTAGAAACTCATGCCTAGCTATTCAGCTGAAGCCCATAGTATCATTTAATTATAAGTTTCTTTACAGAAAGATATCTACCTCTTCAAAAATGGACGAGAAGCAGGTACGGCAGAAACTGAAAATTTTCTTCTTTTCAATACTCTTTGAAAAACTTCTGAAAGCCTTGAAAAAAAAACTTCAAAAGTAAAATCTCAAGATTTTCGAAATTAGAAGTTCAAAAAATTGAAATTTTCAATTCCAAAGTAAAAAAAGAAAAGTCCAATACTTTTCTACATCAGTCATCGAAGAGAGTAGTTTTCTGGAGATTCAGTGGCATTCCGTTCGGACGTTCAGTGATTTTCGGGGTTTTCGAGATAATCGACACAATGGTAGGTAGTTACCAGGAGCTCACAAACAAATTGAACCCAATTCAAAATTCGCGCGCAAACCTTATTGTGTTTTTCTATGTTCGTTGGCGAACTCTTCAAGTGGCTTACTCACTATCCATCTTAGGCTTGTGAGCTCGCAACGGAAGTACAGCTGTAAAGTGGCACAGCATGGCAGTCCCAAAGGCTCTACACATTTGTTAAATTGTGCTCGTTTCTGAAAAGGAAAACAAATGACGTGGTGAAGGTCATTTTTCTTTCTCGGAATCAGTTTTTATAGATTCAATAGAGGCTGCACAAATTTACTGCTGGTTTCGTTTTTCGATTAAAAATATTGACATGCCATGCCCATTGGATTGCCGGCAAGCAAGCATATCGACCGAGAACGCGTTCTAAAGCCTACACGGAAAGCTTCAGGCACACTATTGAAATCTGTGTGTTCAAAGTAAGGAAACCTCGCGACGTTATAAGGTCTCTAGCGGCACCTGGATATCGATCACACGGGCGTAAAATCGATACCCTTTTTGATCTGCACGCAATATCTGAAGAGGTTCAAGTGGCAAAACAATATCTTTCGAGATAATCCATATCTTGAGAACTAATATAAGAAAAGCGTCAGATGATAATCGCATTCGAATTTTCATCCTTGGAGTGGACAAATTCTCGACTGTAAGCCGTCGCAATTTTGCCCGATCGAGGAAAGGTCACAGATGCTTCGAGCGGGCAAAGATATGAAATGTGTGAACAAATTCATGATGTATAGTTACACTTAAGAAGAATTGAAAGGAGTCTAATCGATGAAACTGCCACCACTTTCACTCAGCTGAGCTCCATGGAATTAAGAAGGGAGCCTCAGCTGAACTATCCATCTGGGATGAGCCATGCTTTCGGCAGCGGTCAGCGACCATGTTCATAGCCTTGTAATGCGTATTCTAGGCACCCTGTGCTTAAACCGAGCTGCGGATGCTTCCGTCTGTTCAAGTCCACTAGTGACAAACCAGCCATAGAAGACTTGCCTTTCAGTATCTCAGCCTTGGCATCGAGCCAGTGAAATAATCTGTTTAGGATGATATTAGCGCCCGACTAACTCCCTCGTCCGCTCCCTCTTCCGAAGTGTATCCGGTGGCTGTGGGCTTTCTCTTATTTCACCGAACGGCATCGCATCCGACCAAAGATGCCGTTCGTTTCTGATTGGTTTTGAGAAGACTATGAGTCACCCGAGAGAGCGAACAATGGCACGCCTCCCCGTGACGCTGTCTATCGACATCCCATCAGCTTCTTTGGTCTCTTCTTTTGAGCAAGTTTTGCTAATTTCAAACCAGTTTCCAAGACCTATAGAAGCTCCCAAGACGGGTCTTTCAAGCTTTTAGTGTGTAATCCGAAATCATCTCAAAGCTTAAACGCAAATGGACGAATTACCATGATTCCATCGCACTCGAGGTGATAGGCCGCTCCATTATATGACGATTCACTGGGTTTATGAGTTCTACTGCATTGCCTATTTCAATCGCAAAAGAAAACAATCGAAGTGGAAGGCGTCTCCAAGCAGTAGAGTAAAAAACTCTCGCAGGAAGGAATAATTACAACGTGCGAGGTTTTTTGAAACTCCCACATTTCACCTTAGTCCCTTATTCTGGTCAGAAGAAAAAGCCGTATTTTTCTTACGGCAATAAGCCTCTATCTGCCTTGAAAACTTTTTGCAATATTAATGTGTAGCCATGCTTCTTAGACCACTACGGCAATAAGCCTCTATCTGCCTTGAAAACTTTTTGCAATATTAATGTGTAGCTATGCTTCTTAGACCACGCCCCTCAAATATTACAAACTAGGCCCCATACCTGGTCGCGGACCACGCCTTTCACCAGGTGAAGGGGAGAACAGATCAATTCTTATGATGATGAGAAACTTAAAAGGTGTTTATAGTCCATTTCGAAAAAAAACTGATTGGGCGTGTCCCACGGACTTGGATGAATGACGAGAGTGAGAGTGTGTGGCGTTGTGAGAGAATTGAGAGAGTTTGATACACGTTCATACAAGTCCGTAGGGTACGCCCAATCTGTTCCCTGAAATGGAGTGTACGGACCCTGGCACATTGTCAAAAACTGTGAAAGTCAAAGATTAAACTTTAGAGAAAAACAACAACCATTTCATTGCTCACAGTTTTCGTCCAAACTATCTTTTCGGCGGTTCCCGGCTGAACTTAAAAAAGCAATGTTCGCGTGCATGATGTCACATGAATACTGGGCGTTGAAATAGAGCCGTCGACACAGCACTTAGTACATCTTTTCATACTTAATGGCTATCTCGTCATCGGTTTTCATTCGCTATTGTAAAGCGGGTAGAAGGCTACATTTTTTGGACCATACTCAAATCTGTTCAATGGTAAGCATTTTTGAGTGAAAGCTGAGTTATCTATCTATTTATCTTCATACCACAAAACCAAGAAGGATAGAGAGGAAATGCCTCCCCCTCCCCAAAGTGGCCGCAATGATGAATTCAGGTGTTTAGCGAATGTCTAGTGTTTTACTGATGTTTTATATTCCACGCTTCAGATTGCATCTGATTTCGAATAACAGAATTCTGCCTTCCATTGGCAACGGCAAATTTGGTGACAGCGCCTAGCATAACGGATGGCCGTTGTTCGTCATTTAATGGATCCTGGGCTCCGTAATTACGGTTCCATACACTCGTCTACCGTAGCCGATAATGCACATAAACCGTTCGTCGATCGATAGTAGGCTCAGCTTCATACTTGAAAATGCTAAGCATAACTCAGCCGAACTTTCTTTTTCATTATTCCTTTTTATGGGTTTATGTCTTCTAGTGTGAATTTCTGTCGGATACTCTGCTGGGCGGCGACCTACTGTTTTTTGGGGAACAGTGAAGGAGTTTTCGGTGTTTTTTTGACGAGGCAATGAGTCCTGGATTGGTTTCGACAGCGATTACTTTTTGTTGGTTAAAGAAGTTGCTTTTAGGAGAAGAGCACCGTGAGAGGGTAATGAACGTGCCCTTCCCCTGATTATACGTATACTACTCTATGGAATAAAAGCTTTTTAAATCGCAAATTACCATGCACGAGGTGAACAGCAGTGCTGTTGGCTGGTTATATTTTACACTTTTGTTCAGGTGCCGCAGATCATTCGCGGTCAATTGAATATTCACGCCTTGAATTAGATAATATTAGAAAAGTTTTGCGGCGTTTTATGCCACAGGTATGGGCCTTTTCTTATCGAACCATGTTCGTTCAAAGGCACACGAGAAACTAAGCTGAAACCTGTCACATTTTATGTAATTTCGCTGTTCTCTTATCGTAGTGCACTAGACGATAAAACTCTGCGTGGAATATTTGGCGTCGGGGTAGTATATGAGCTGAGCATCTCCGAACGACGTCTAGCAAATCATACGAACAACTTCTAAGCTGGAAAGAATCGTATCTTTTTATTTAGTCCATTCTTCGGTCTTTGGATGGATCCCGTGATTCCTTGCTTGTCAGACTATTCTAAGCACGTTAGTAAGAAAAACTGCCAATAGCAACTTGTGTAACAAGGAGAATAGCTCAGAAGAAGGGCTTTCAATCCGTATCCAAATTCCAAAAGCCTGCGTTCAAACTTTGCGGTGCCGGCGGCAGAGTGTGGCTACGTGTCTCTGCGTCTCCGCCTGTGCCACTCTGCCTCGTTTCATGCGTCGTCTCGGCATCTTCCGTTCCACTCTGTCTCATTGCCTGGGAACGCATTCAGGCCTTGCTGACGCAAATGAACGCAGTGTAAAATGGGATTCTTGCCGCTTTGGAACCACTTTCAGCGACTAATTTCCAACGCGGTGTAGCGACAAGGACGAGTTATTACCATAAAAGCTATGCGAATCTGACGTTGTTTCGATAACTATCCCTCTTGTTCTCTTTTCTCATAGTAGCTCTCCGCAAAGAGAAAATAAGACCTATCGTCCATTTTTCCATAATTTGCGAGTTTGCTATAATAATTGTTAATAACATCAATTATCTATGAAACCGAACACGCTTTATTTATTCAGAGGCTAATTATGGCTTCTATGGAAATGCACTCGCTTCCTCATGATGCGTTTTTGGATAATCAGCTTCCGGATCTGGTGGAGGTTTGTTTAATTGACAGCTTGTGTTAAATGATTTTCGATTGACTTCAACGTTATTGCGATCTAATTTCCAACTTAGCGACCCTGGCTGTATGAGTAGCACTTGTTACCGTGATATCTTTGGTAAAGATTACTTCGCTGGATTTAATTAAAGTGTATGCTGTGTATGTATTTATAGATATTAGCATAATGGCCCAGGCGATATACAAGTGACTCTAGAAGAAAATAGTACACCCTTCGTTTATGTATGATTAGAGAGAAATTACACTTCCATGGTTTTGCTCCAGCTTTTCTTCTTTCACTTCTGTCGCGCTAACTGTCTATTAGTCAGTTTTATTGTTATCCATTATATGCAAACACTTCTCTTTTATCACTCACTTGATGTAGGAGCGCGGACTTCCCAACAGTCTTGCTATTCCACCTCTTTTCGCACCCTTCGTCCACCTCTCAAAAAGTACACACATATATTCGTGATGCTTTATATCTAATGCGTTGTCTCCTTCGTTAGCAATTTTGCTTGAGAGCAAGGAAAAAAATGTCCCGCTTTGTAAGAAATGGTTAATCTCCCTTAAGAAAAAAGAAATCACTTCGCTAAGAATAATTCCCGCCGGAAATGAATCGACATCACTAGAAGAATTCAAGCGATTTTAACTTCTTCTATTGTTCTGGATATTCGCGATTTGAGCATCGTCCAAAACTAGACAGCATAGACCCATTATGCTCCAAAGTAACGCAGTGATTCGATGGAATCCCGGCCTTCACGCCAAGGCAATCATAAATGAAATGAATGTCCATTTCATAAAACTTCCCACAAGGAGATGCTGTGCCTCGGAAAGCACAATCTTTGAAATGCTAAGAACCCCATAGTATAGTCTACTAGTGAAACTTTGTACCATTGTCTTGCGAATTACCTTTTGAGCTAACTGGGTAGCTATATACTTTGGTTTGAAATCAACAATTAACAACATGTTTGTGATTAATGCGATCTGACAAGGTGTACTGCACACTTCTTCAATACTCTATCTCTTGAGGAAAGAATTGACACTTCGTTTGGCAGAGTAAAGATATCAATCTATGGAGATCGCAGTAAACATCCACTGATTACATTTCACGACTTGGCACTTGACTGTGAGTTTGGTTTTTGCTTTACTTTTGTATTTTCAGAAAAAAGACATTTAAAACTGTTCACAAGTTCCTGCTCCACGTGATTTGAGTGTTTTAGTATTGCCTAAATATTCTGAAAGTCCAGAACTTTTACATGGCACACATGCCACGTTTTTCAGCTGATAGCAACTTCCAAAACTTTTTCCAATTTGTCTCCATTGCCGAGTTTACGGAAAAGTTCTGCATCTACAACATCAATGCTCCAGGCCAGGAAGTGGATGCTCAACCTCTGCCAGACACGTGAATGACGGCTTTTATCGATCATCCTGAATTGTGATAGACCGCTATTTTCAGATATGTATATCCGTCAATGGATGGTCTTGCCAAAATTGTTGAAACCGTTGTTGACCACTACGAGTAAGTGTAATTTTCTTGTCTGTGCATACTATAAGCTATTCATTGTACGTTCCAAAAGAAATTTATCACAAGTGAGGAAGATTTCTTAGTTTCCCTTTCATTTCCTTTTATTTTGCACTTGTTTTGCTGCTTTTTATGACATGAAAGTTACGCAAACATAATATTAGGTTGTCCCGAAAGTTCCGGAACACCTCGACCTCTTCCTTTCAAATCTATTCCATTACAACATAAAGCCTTTTGCAGCATGTCATAAATCATTCGGAAGAGAATTTCCTATTCTACAGAATGACATGTCTTGTTGGCTGAAATGTGTTTATGTTGTAGAGAAATAAATTTGAAAAAGTGGTCGAGGTGTTCCGGAACTTTCGGGACAGCCTAATATATCGTCAAAACACGAGCCCATCTATAACATACATTAGAAAAGTGCGTTATCCGCAACTAGGCTTGTGTCGATTAGGCTAATAAACTGTATTTTAATATTGAGTGATGTCAAAGAATACTCAAATCCACGAGAAATTTTTGTGTGCATTAATTTTTGCCAGTTCTTTTCCTTCAATTTTCTTCGTATGACCTGCAAGGTGGAGTGCTAGTGTACGGTTTTTTGCTGATATTTTTTTCCAATCTAGCGTCCCCTCTAAATTGATTAACTTCGAGTGAAAAGACATCTCATGTGAACAGATCTGAGATCGCAGCATTTTCAAAAGATTCCATTTTCATTGAAGCAACCGTCACTGACCGATTCGTTATCTTCTGAATCAAAGCGACGCGTCCTCACCATGATTATTCTTCTCTGTCACATAAAAAAGACATCTCCGGTATTTTCAGACTTCAGTCTGTTATTGCCTTTGGTGTGGGTGTTGGAGCCAATGTTCTTCTAAGATATGCGGTTAGTTTGTCGATAGTTTTTTTAATGCTAAGGTTTCGAAAATATTACATGTGATTATTTTTGACTGAGGGAAGCATTCCCTTACCTACTTCGAACTGAGCAAAATCCATGGCATTTCTTACCTAAGCTAAGGAGGCTGAACTCAGGAAGAAGCTGCTAGTTCTTGGATTCACATCTGCCGCTGTACATTTAATATTATACTCTAAACCTTTCCTTGCAGCTTTTGAATCAGAGGCGTTTGGATGCGTTGATTCTTGTGAATTGTGTTGCAAACACTGCTGGGTGGATTGAGTGGGCGTACCAGAAGGTAAATGATTCAACATATTGTAAAAGCGGTGATTTTGTTATTTGACATACTTCCTTCCCTTTGAAACTATCGAACGCTTTTTTCCTGCGATTTTTGTTGAATGCTAAATAAGATTTTTTTGAGACCTCGCAGACTTTTAATAATTTATGTTGAATAGTTGTGGTCCTATATATTGTACTGAGAACCATCATTGGTTACAGATGAACCTTCGCTATTTACGTGGGTCCGGAATGAACACGTTTACTGTTGATTATCTCATGTGGCACCATTTTGGACGTCGCACAGACGAATGCAGTCCAGACATCGTTCGTCAGTATCGCGTATACTTCCAGCACTTCAGCACTTGCCAAACCCAACGAATTTGGCAATGTTCATAGAATCCTATGTCAAGTAAGTCCGCAGTTTCTTTTCTTCTGCAATGAATATAGGTCATCACCACTCGCAGAGGTCCGATGCATTTTTGAACTCTGTTATCAATTGCCGTTTTTAACCTTGTTAGTTGCACATGGTTGGCCATCAAAATGAACGCAGGTTTTTGGCATTTTGGGCATCGGAGTGGTACTGGATTCAATACACAGTA
This sequence comes from Trichostrongylus colubriformis, assembly GCA_963978905.1. Classification (NCBI taxonomy): domain Eukaryota; kingdom Metazoa; phylum Nematoda; class Chromadorea; order Rhabditida; family Trichostrongylidae; genus Trichostrongylus; species Trichostrongylus colubriformis. The sequence goes on from OZ022260.1 coordinate 27,177,762, forward strand.
GCTTATTTTCCATAAAGAATCAGCCTGAATCAGGATAATGGTTGATTTGTTCGTGCAATCGTTTTAGTCGCACTGCCATTGCGATGTCTCGAGACGGTCAAAACGGTCCTCAACTTACTGTTCCTGTCCTGCAGATTGTTGGTGCTGGAAGTCCATTCGTGAACGACACGGTAGAAGTGAATACGAAATTGGATCCTGCGCATTCGGATTGGATTAAGGTAGGTTTCGAAGTACATAAGTAGGGTATGAAGGGGTATCCGTTCACATGACCTCTATTATTAGAGATTTCTTCTTAGGCTGAAGTATGGAATCAGTAGAGACTCCCTCTGACTGACCTAATATTTTTTATATCCGTTTGTTTATACACCTTCTCTCTCCTACTATCTTTCGTAATAACCACGTTTCTGTTGATATTTAAAAATTTTATAGGTTTCTGATGCTTGTGGGCTTGTGTTGGACGACCGCCCAGAAGTTGTTACGGAGAGTATGATGTTGTTCCTGCAAGGGCTCGGTTTCTGTAAGTGCCTTAGTGCCAAAGTTTGATCATTCGTGCTGAAATGACTGCTTCACTTTTTTTTACAAACATAGCTCGAGAGGTCACGTGACCGCCCGCCCGATATGCACTTACTGCTTACTTGTACTGCGAAAAGATCGCGATCTACAGCTACAGTCTAAGAGCGAAGTTTTGCTATTAATTGAGAAATCTGTTCACTTAGTGTTTTCTTTCGAAATTTTTTGAGTTTATTGGCGTCATTCGTCCATTCTGAGATTACGTCTGGGACATGCAACAACCCATCTTTCATATAAGATCGCGTTTTTGGGCATTTGCTCCCCTCGGAGATGAAAAAAAAAAACCATCTGTTGAACAGCTTGTCTCACTTATTTTAGATATGTATTCATAACTCACTCGCTTGGTTTTATTTTCATTGGGATGCCAAGTTTTTTTTTTACGATGTACATAACTTTGTTACGCGAAGTGCTATGTTCAGTCCCAACCATGAACGTTGTGAAGCTGATGAAGAAGATCCAGGATACTCAAAATGGTTCGTATTCGGCACTTTGCAATCGTGTGAATGAATGTTGAGATCTGTTTTTTGCTCTTCTTTGTTTCTACATTGTGTTCCATTTATTATAATTTACGTCCACTAGGACGTCTTTGTTTCTGGCTCGCCATTTTGTGATTGTATAGCTATGCATCGATGCCATACTTTATCTAGGTCTCCGATTAGCATGTTGAATGGACTGTATTTTCCATCCTCATGTTGTTTACTCAATCAGATCGTCTGTGAGTAGTCATTATCCCCACAAATTCTCGTTTAACGAAAATTTATATTCTCATTTGCGCTCATTATTTTGTAGGTCACTGCTAGTCTAGACTTTGAAGCGCTTTTACTTAGCTATATTCAGTGCTATTTCTGGTCATGTTCTCGATATGTGATGCCTTTAATATTAACATTCAACACATCTCATGTCATGTATGACGTTCAGGTTTCGCGTTGTAAAACGAAGTAAAGAAAGATTTATGTATGTCATAGTTACAATCACGATCTACCTACTGTTACATCAGCCACATCAAATTTATCTATTATCATGTATCTTGATGTTTTTTGTGCTGATGTCAAAGCTTTGAATAGCTGTCAGGCTCTCGATAGCTTTAGTTTGATCGCCATGAGTCCCAGTTACATTGCGGAGTGGAGTAATGCTAACTTGGCGATCCGGATACTGGAAGGGAATTGATGAATGTTATTGTTGGGATTTATAAGGTATCTTGGTAATCATGTCCTAGCCTCGCTCAGTGGTTACTGAAGTGTGTTTAACTTCTGAGTGGCAGTATGAGGGACCTCTGCTCGGGCATCATATCTTCCTCTATCCATCAGTTGACAAATAATTCACTTGATTAGGACGCCGTCAGACTTCGCGATTTTGCGTTTTAGCGATTTAGCGGTTTCGTGGCTCCGCACGCGAAGTCTGAAGGTGGCTTCGGAGAGGTGGTGCTGGGGCACATTTAAAAATAGTTCATTTGTTCATTTGACAGAGAAAGACCAATCTTTGCCACTGGTCTTGAATAGCGCCTACGTGAAACGTCTCAGGTTTGGATCAAAGAGCAAAGTCGATTAGGGAACATGGATCTGTTAATGCGCATGAAGATATAGTCGATTAGGGAACATGCATCTGTTTATGCGCATGGAGATATAGTCGATTAGGGAACATGCATCTGTTTATGCGCATGGAGATATAGTCGATTAGGGAACATGCATCTGTTTATGCGCATGAAGATATAATGTTCATTTTTGCAGAATGGAGATAGTTGAAACCATTCAAAATCTAAATGAATATTGGGGACCACCATCACTCAATTGGTTCGACTATTTTGTTGATGCACAAAAATTATCAATACTTCTTTCTGAACAAGGAAATAAAGGTTTGCCTTCTCTGAAATTTAGCACGTCCCAATATTTCTCCTACATCTGTTAATTGCCACTCCACTTGTAATCCATCACGTTTCTCAGAAACCGTGGGTGGATTGGCACTTCAGTTCGCGGAACAGGCTGCGTGCACACAGAAAGAAGCCGAAGTTGTGATAACGAAAGCTTTTTCAGACGGTTGGTATCAATGTGAAATAAGAAAATGTGACAGTTATTCAGGAATTATGCTAATTTTACAGAAGATGTCCAATTTACACACCGAAAAGCTGCATGCCTTCTTCTATGTGCTATGGCTTGTTTTGCGTACATTGAATGGGATATCGAGTATTTAATAGAAAAATTGTAAGCTTGCATTCGTGTATTAGTTCAAGATATTGTCCCTAGTCATTACTTTTGCCACCTTTTATCGATTTTAGCAATGAAATTCTTTCGGTTCGAATACTAGTGGAGAATTTCCTTGGCCTCTGCCGCTCGTCTGAAAATCCGTTAGATGCAATGGTGGGACCTTCCAGTAGTTTTTTTCTTTTTTGTTTTATTCTTGGTTTTTATTTTTCTTAGAGCTTGCTTTTATGCGTTATATAGGGTGTTCCATGAAGAATCGAGCGGTTTTCTCTGAGGGTCGCATAGTACTCTGTGGTATAACTCTTCACTTTGTGGTACCTCTGAAGTCTCCAAAAATCTTTTACTATTCCCCTCATAAGTGTCGAGTAAAGTGTGAGCTATTCAACTCTAACGAAGAGCGGTATTTGCTGGAGAAGTTCCAGTCCTGCTAGACCGCAGATTAGCTATTTATTTGGGTCCTGAACTGCTAAGCGAACAACGAGCTGTGAAAATTGGTGGTTATATCGCAAAGACATTGTATTAGACTTTGATATACTGTACCCTTGTCAATCTCGATTAGTTTAAAAGAAGTAAGGTGTAGTGTACAGGGGGTGCCAAAAAAAGTAATTTTGCCCAAGGCTCACATCTCCCAATTATACAAAACATAGGGAAACGAAAGAAATGAAAGTATTGGGGCAAAATATTCCCGAAATGTTCCTCTAAAAGCAGGAACAAGCTGAGACTCACTACTTTCATTTTCATAAAAATATAGAACCTTTAAGCGGCGCAGTCGGGCTTTGGAGCACCCACGGTATCATGGTCCCCTTAAAACAGTGGAGCCGGGTTCCATGGTTGGTCTTTTGTGGGAAGCTTTCTAAGGATTGGCCTTTTGGTTCATGGAAGTCACAGAGCCCCTGCTGTTTGGAGAAGGCTGCTATGATCCGAAGTATCATTTTCATGCCCAAATCCGCCTCCGGAGGGGTTTCAGTGGTAAGTGCACGTTTTTGCTCTTGGAAACGAAGGGCGCTGGGGACCCGGAAAAAACGGGATCCTAAAGAACACCACCCGGTGTGAATCCTCTTAGGTACCCAGAGTGAACGGACCTCAGCAAGGTTGTGAACAAGGGCGACGAAATTTCGGATTTTGCCCAGTTGAGGTGACACATCTTGTTCACTATTTCCTCGCTCCCGTTCCTGCTCGTGCAGAAGGCTGCCACGGAGTATAGTGATAGAGTGAGGTCTGCTCTCGAATCTGGAGATGAAAATACCTCAACAGAATTTGCTGTAGTTCGACTAAAGTGGGGTGAAAGTGGACGAGACAAAATTCCTTTTTTTGGCACCCCCTGTACAACTTGTTGCGCCGGTCATGGATCCTGTAAAAATGGTGAGAAACCAGGTCTTTTTCAAACTGGGCAATTCTAACCGTTTAGTCGCGGCTGTTTCGACTCTCGTTGTTTCCTTTAGTCCTGTCGGCTATTTTCGTTACCTTTCATAGCGTTTCATACGAAAAATGCTGCTGTTTGATGATTGAAACTACTCTTTATTTACCACTGTTGTTTGTTAAGTTTCTTGCAGTGGGCTCTGAAAGCTATTAAGTATTCCCCTAGATCTCCTTAACTGTTTTCCAAGCTCATGCCAGCTTCAATTTTAGTTTGCGGAGTGGCTATTTGCTCGTTGGGCTATGTGTGTCGATCGTCGTTTTCGCATTCCTCCACCTCCTGCCAAGCAAACTGTTAATAACCCGTAGGTGATCTCCTTTAGAACCTATTGCGCTATATCTCTTGATTGTTGAGTATTCAAGGCTTCTGGTGCCTGATCTTCATCTCACGAAGCACGAAAATATTCGAAAAATGGTGGTAGACACACGCACATGGCTGCCACAGGCGATAACGTCACTAGAAAAATACATCGCAGAGCCATCGGATGTGCTCGTTCCTAAGATGGAATGCTTTCTGACACCATTTCTCGAGGCAAGTGATGTGTTCTATTTGCTTAGATTACAGGATGTTACATCAATACGAGATGCTTATTTTTGCGTATTTTTGTAATATTTTTTTTGGATTTTGGTTTTTATATTGAATTTGTCCAAATATAGCAACGAGGTAGTGTGCGTAACCTTCGCAATTCATATTTCTGTAGGGTTGTGTACGGTCATTTTTCATTATTACTTCGGTGGCGTAAGTGATTGGCCATTGATTCCAGAAATTCAGGAATATGAGTCCAGGTCATTCCAGACCTAAGGTAGCAATTGTCTTGGTCTTTTTTTTCAGAAAGGTGGAATGTCACTTAGCGTCGGCATTATTGGTAACAACGTGCTCTGTCAGTGGGCACCCAGCCCTGACCTTTCTCGGTCGACTATCAAAATTCCTGCTGCGGATGTTGTCAGTGTGGTGAGTTATTTATTTTTTGGAGCTTGGTTTGTTTTTTGTTGAATCGAAACCTGCGGATTTCAAGCCGAGGCCAACTTTCGCGGCAAAGTTAGGTTTCATAGGGACTTCGTGAGCACTTCTGCACGAACTCATTTTCCCCTCCAGTGGGTTTTATTGACATTTATAATTTCGTAGCTCTCACCACCAAAGAAACTTCAATTCGCAGGTATGTGGAGAACATTTCTGAGGTGGCATCAATATGCAACCTAAGAAATGTTTTTCTCTTAATTGTAGTGTCGCATTGCGGCTGACTGTAAATAATGGGAGCCAGTATTCATTTGAAAGGGTGGTCCCGCTCACTGAAAAGTACCCAGAGTAGGCGCCGCTCAGTAGCTGTCCGGCTGAGGTTTGCTCCACCAATACACAAGGGCTAGCCAGCAAAACAGTCTCCTTTTTGGAAGCCACCTTCCATGCACTAATTAGAGGGCAGAAGCATTGTGTGCTGTACAGCTCCTAGGTCGCCGAACGATGCATTAGTGTCCCAATCTAGAGGATGCTTAACACTGGCTTTAATTCAGAGTCGATTTGATCTGCTACAGTTCCATTTTGCTAATGGTGCTATCGACACCGCACAGGAACTGCTCAAATTAGTAAGTTACTCCTATTTTTTAAAATTCAGTGTGATCGTTTTCAATATAGTGGGTTGAGGAATAAGTCCCCGCGGTTTTTTTCAACCCCCTTTTTTACAATGTTTCCTTCATCTTTTGACAAAGTTTGTATATGTTTTCGATAGAGCTTTTTTTACTCTACAAAACGCTACTATCTGTTTTTCGATTCCTTCGACTATCTAATACTTATGAGGTTTGGAAATGAAGTGAGCTGAAGGCAAAAAAATTGGCACTTGCGCACCTCATTTTTCTCGCCTACCATCCAGATCAAAAAATGTTTGTATATATGTTTCGATAGAGCTTTTTCAGCTCTACAGAATGGTACTACCTTTTATACAAATCGCTCAACTTTTTGCTGTTTTTAAGACTCACAAATGCAGTACTCGCATAAGTGAGCACTTTCGTTATCTTCTCTTCCTCGCCTAGCATCGAATTTGGAGAGGTTGTGCATATATGCAGTCGATAGAGCTTTTTTTGCTCTACAAGATAATACCACTCTCCTTTCGTATCCTCTCATATTTGAGCATGTAGCAATACGTTTTCACCTATTTTTCAATTCAATATTGCATGATGAAAATGAATTTTTTCAGCAGAGTGTTTTGCATCATTCGATAGAGCTCTTTTCGCTCTATAATATGGTGCTCACGGTTTTTGTTCGAATTTATTTTTTCCATTTTTTAGACCATTGAAAAGTCGACGAAATCAAGCATTTTCATCCCATGGTGTCGAAAATGCTCGATTTCGTCGACTTTCAAATGGTCTAAAAAATGGAAAAATAAATTCGAACAAAAACCGTGAGCACCATCTTGTAGATCAAAAAGAGTTCTATCGAATGATGCAAAATACTCTGCTGAAAAAATTCATTTTCATCATGCAATATTGAATTGAAAAATAGGTGAAAACGTATTGCTACATGCTCAAATATGAGAGGATACGAAAGGAGAGTGGTATTATCTTGTAGAGCAGAAAAAGCTCTATCGAGTGCATATATGCACAACCTCTCCAAATTCGATGCTAGGCGAGGAAGAGAAGATAACGAAAGTGCTCACTTTTGCGAGTACTGCATTTGTGAGTCTTAAAAACAGCAAAAAGTTGAGCGATTTGTATAAAAGGTAGTACCATTCTGTAGAGCTGGAAAAGCTCTATCGAAACATATATACAAACATTTTTTGATCTGGATGGTAGGCGAGAAAAATGAGGTGCGCAAGTGCCAATTTTTTACCTTCAGCTCACTTCATTTCCAAACCTCATAAATATTAGGTAGTCGAAGGAATCGAAAAACAGATAGTAGCATGTTGTAGGGTAAAAAAAGCTCTATCGAAAACATATATAAACTTTGTCAAAAGATGAAGGAAACATTGTAAAAAACGGGGTTGGAAAAAACCGCGGGGACTTATTCCTCAACCCAATATTAGGCTGTAGGGAAAGTTTTTTCGTTTTTTAAAAACGTGCTTTCCCTCTAAACTGCTTTCCAACAATTTCTTTTGTACATATACATGTGGTACAAGTTCACACGCATCTATAGGTATTATAGTCTTTCATCTCCCGGATAACCTTTTTTGGCAAAATAAACATATCAAAGGTCAATGCCATCTTCATTGTCGAAAGTTTTTCTTTGAATGGCGTTAGATAGGTAAGGGAAAAGATGATAATCCGAAGGAGCAAGATCAGGGTTATAAGGCGGAGGGGGTAGCACTTCCCATTCAAGCTCGAGAATTTTTTGGCGAGTCAATTTATTGGCGAGTCTTCCCACATATTGAAAAAGTGACTCGCTAAAAAATTCTTGAGCTTGAATGGGAAGTGCTGCCCCATCCGCCTTATAGCTCTGGTCTTGCTCCATCGGATTACCATCGTTTTCTTTCCCTCTCAAACGCCTTCAAAGAAAATCTTTCGATGATGAAGATGACATTGACCTTTGATATGTTTATTTTGCCGAAAAAGGTTATCCGGGAGATGAAAGACAATCATACCTATAGATGCGTGTGAACTTCACGAAAAAAAAAACGAAAAAAACTTTCCCCACAACCTACTATTTAATGTTTCAAGATGACTCTACCATCCACACAATTGCCTCTCTTCTGCGTTGATAAGAAAGTTCTTCATGGCTTCTACTTGGCGCTCAACGTACCATCACCATTCCCATCACAGCCAACAGCAGTCAAAGAGTTTATACCTGATCAGAAAGTGAGTGATATGCATCGAATAATCATTGTAATGATCACCAGTCAGTTTCCCGGTAGATTTGCAGGAAGCACGCAACTAGCATTTTAATTTAAAGATAGAATCCTACCCATGCTGACCACCTGAATCCGGGATCGCTCAATCGATGCCGACCTGACTAAGGATGAAAATCTTATGGCATCGACAGGATTCCGCAACTGAGTGTGCAGATCAGAAAGTCGTCCTAATACCCCTGCAATTGTAAGGAAGATAAATTGCTATCACTTGAGTCGACACTTTTGATGATGTTCTTTTCGAACAAAACTGGTATGTTGAAGCCTTGGGGTTATGTCTCCCCCATAGCTCTCACCAGGGAGGAGCTGCAACTTTCTATGGAATATTGAAATGAGAACTAGGTGGATCGACAGGGTCTCGAATGCTGGTTGCCATTGTGAAAACCAAAATTGCAGAATGTCACTTTGAAGCGAGTAAGGAAAAGCCAAAGATTGCTTGTGATGACTTATTAGTGGGCTATATCACAACTCCAAAATGGTTATAATACAACCACCTTGGTCTAAACAAGCAGCATTTCCTACTGTTCAAAATGTAGAGGAGACGAAAAGAAGCCGAAAAGGGAAAGTAGCCAGAATTCACGTTTAGTTCACCCAGTCAAAGGGAATAAGGTTCGCAAAAGTCAATAATTTGCAATGTTTGTTTACTGAAGTCCTCTATGTGGTAATTGCCAATACCGAATATATCTGAATTCGGTGATGTGGACGACTTGCCCGACCTCAGAGGTCAGCGTTAAGGTGGCAGCTACGGCCCATGTGCCCCATCGGCAAATTAGCTGCAAAGAGCCGCGCCTAACGACCGTCTCCCATTTTGACCACGTCCTTTGACCATGTGACAGCCTGTGGCCTTTGGCCCTGTGACATAGGTTATTCAAACAATCTGTTCATGTAAATCTTATCCTCATAAAAGTCTACTCCGCTGTATTCATGACTGGGTGATGCGACCGCGGCATAATGCTTAAGAAGGAGAATCTTTCAAATTGAGAGAAAATGAAAACGAAGCCTCTCATACCTAAGAGAAGATCCAATCTGTTAAGGTCAAATGTCAGAGCCTTTCACACATTAGGGAAGATCCACTTTGTTAACGTTAGATATCATGCCCACTTCTCTTATCGGTATTCGTATAATATTTCAAAATATCTCTGGAGAAAACTGTACCAGAAAACACGTCAAAGGGATGGACATGGTTATCGCGTGCCCTGGCGGCCCTACAAACCGTGTATCCCGGCCCCCCACATTGGCCTGGCAGGTTTGCAGTTTTGGTTCTCATACTTGTAATTAGCATTCGAGACACTATCAGTTCGCTTAAGGTACACTTCAAAGTACCATGGGAAGTTAAAACCATTTCCTGGTCAGAAAATAGCTGGAAGTCGTCGAAAGACCGTCTTAAAACTGTCCAAACATCTTGTGTGTATGGATTTATCAGTACAAATCCTCGTCAGGAAACTGATAATGATGGCTGAATGTGCTTTGAATTGTTTTCTAAAAACGTTTGAAATTTTTCAACCCAGAGGCTAAAACTGTCTGTGTTGCTATAAATGGGTATCGTTCAGTTACTCACGGATGACTCATCAGTTTTTCGTCGTTCGCGAATGTGGAGGCTTCGTGCAATTAAAAGAACGACTGGTCAGCTTCAGGTAAACATTTGCTCCATTTTGGTATTTCTATTTATGTGTGATTATTCCATTTATTTGCTTCAGTTTTTCTAATTTTGTTTCGGATTTTCGTATTTAATAGTCTGCTTTCAATGTTTCCATGACTTCATAGATGTAATTTCTAAAATTTGTTTTTCCATTCTCATGGCCAAGATTTCTGTGCTGAACGGACTCCAAAATGCGTCCATAGTTTGACACCACAATTACCTTTTTATAGGTGGCTTTTCGATCAGAAAATGCAGCCAAGGACGTGGTGGAAGGGGTAGCTACTTGCTTTCGGCAACGTTTAACAGAGAAAGTGGTTCAGCAACGATTTATAAAGGTGAGTATTCATCATCAATAAAATGTGGAAAAGGAATGCGTTTGTGGGAGTAGGGTCCGAAAAAGGTGCTGTGTATGAAAAATGTAAAAAATATAAAATGTGTGAGAATGTAGGACAATGTTCCAAGACTATGGATGGATGAGGCCCCTTTCAGCAAAATTTACTCACTGTGAGGTCATTTTTGAAATGGAATCCTGGGCGTTTTTTGGTTAGTTAGACGAAGCGGCTCGCTACTTCACAGATAGCTTGATGCTTGACGTTACTCGGATTTTGTTCGATGCTCCATCCACTATTATTTTCATTGCAGTCTCTACAACGACAGTTGTCGTCAGTTCGTGATCCAGTGAAAAGACGGCGTATCGATGCTCTGCTGATGTTTCTTTGTGCAACGGTGATCGGAATGCGAGATGAATTGTTACGATGTGGATGGGATACACCATCCAGACTTCGAGTCCTTGCCAGCCAGGCCCCTAGAATTGCCACACCTCTGCTCAAGACCCAGATTGTAAAATGTGGGTTTTTGGGATTTTCTGGGTTGTCCGTAAGTTGTAGATCCTACATCACATAGGATCTTTCGAGAGTTCGTTGGTGACGTGGACTCTTCGGTATGTCTACGATCCCCTGATCCATTGCCGAATTAAACGGAGTATTAGTTTTCAAAATCCCTTGAGTTTTCACGTTTAAGTTACGATGTCTTTCCAATCAGTCTCCATTTTGGCCAGTTGAGGCTTCTTCCCTCCGTAGAATTAAAATGGTCTGGAACTTGTATGAGACGACAATCAACTGGCTCATACAGAGGCTGCTCAAGCTATTGTGTAGACTAAGCTACATTCGAACACCCTGCACTCAACAATGAGCGGGAATTGGTACATGGCGCATCCCAAAAGAAATCGATCAACACGAAATTCGCTATGCTTCTATTAGTATTTGAATCACAAGGGAAGGCAGTAACTCGGAACTGTTGCCTGTGTGCTGGATTGACTGTGCAAGCTCTTAACTGTCCGTAGGTCCTCCTGGAACACACTTTTCTCCCGACCTTTCTTTGGACTACCTGGATAACTTTGGCTTTTATTTCTGTTCCTGATCCCCAGTACTGAAGTATAGAGGCGTCAAGATACCACCAAGCGAGCTGCTAGTGGTAGTCTGGAAACGCGAAATTTTTAAATTAGGTCTGACTAGATCGTCAAACCAATTTTGGTTATTCACTGCTTGTTTCAGGACTTGTAAGACTTCAAAAAAAAAAACTCCAGATTTGTGACAGGCTAAATAAATCAAGCGATTCATTTTGCTAGAATCCGTATAACTTTCTGAGCATCCCTAAACTGTGGTGTGAGCTAAAGGCTTAGCCGAAGCCCGAAAGCGTGGGTAGCACGAATGTTCTCAGTTCTGAGAACGAATCGTCAAGGACACTTGCTTGGAGTGCTTTCGAAGAAGAACTACGATGCTGGTGATAGTTGTTCGTACTGCTGAGGAGTCATATTCAGCACGCAGTGCCTTTATGAGCAGTGCATTCATGTGCGTATGGCTCATTCTCTGAACCACTGATTCGAAGATCGCCAAAGTCGGTAGCGTTTGAATATTAGGTGCTTCGAGAGGGTGCACTACCATCTACCTTTCTCATCCTTTGGGCTATTTAGTAACTGAACTTGCCGAAGGAATATCCACAGAATTCACTAGGTAAGCCATAATGCCACTCAAATACTTTTGCAGTGCGTGTGGAAACCGAATACATGGCGTATTCCAGCACACCCGATCGGTGTTCAGCATGTTGCCTTCATTGTCAAAAGTTTTTGCACAATTGCAACGTATAATAATTTCGTCTAAAATGTTTGCATCAATAAGATAGACATAGAGGTTGGGGATGAGAGCGTTAAATTAATTTCTCAATTATATACAGTTTGCATTTCCTGAGCCTTTGGAAAGCCTATGATTTTTAATAGAAGCCAAACGGAAAGCGCAGTTTGGAGCTGTTCTATTGCGAGTATTTTTGATAATTAGTCATGGTCTTATTTGAGCACTTCATATGTTTGAACAGCACTAATTGTCCTATATCTTTGGGATGGGCAACGTTACATTAAATATCAAATAAAAGACAATAGATCATGAATATGAGGTCCACGAGTGTCGGATAAGGTTTCGCATGCTATTCTTTTGCAAGAGCCCGCGAGAGATACGGCGCTCCAGAGGGCGCGGTTATATAGTGGATGGCCGTCTGATTGAATGGCACAGGTTGTCCGAAAGAAGACGCGGGGGGTGACTCACAGGTCCTTGGTGACCTTAATTCCCCCGGGAAGGTCTGAGAAAAGGTCCCGTTCCTATTCGGAGGGATCGGTGGGTCTGAGAAGGACCTCGTTCGTGAGAACGAGAGGCTGTAACAGAAATGCACCCTGCGGGGTTTGAACGACAGCCTCGACCGGCAACTATCTGAGTGCGATCGTCCAAATAACACAATTCAGACTAGTCTTCGGACAACCTATTTTTCGTCTTTCGAGAAGTGTATTTACGACGCACTTGAAAAATCAAACATAGAAATCGTAGTGCTCGATGATGATCACTTTTCGGATTGCGCGATGCATTCAGCATCAATGGAGAATTGTAAAGACATGTGAAGGAGTAGTAAGCTACAAGCTCTGACCGTGATCGTTAAGGTGTTTCTCTGTGGCGCGACTAATATGGTGCCTATTATTCAACCATGGACGAGTGGAAAAATTGAATGATTTTTCACGCCTAAGACTGATGGGAAAATCTTCAGTCTCAAAGAACTGCGCCACTTCCCCACCATTCCTTCTGGAACATTGACCAAGTGGAATTCGAAAGGGGGGGGGGGGGGGAGGAGGATTGCTATTTCACGATTTAATGCATATTTTTCTCGAGTGCGTGATTCAGTCAATCCAAGCAGAGCAGTATCTTTTCAGTGATAGTCGCAAGTGACAATCCATTCTGGACAGTGGTCACATCATTTAATGCTGTTGAACTAAAACAAGCAATGAACAAGCTGGAACGATTTGTGAGACCATTCATGGTAAGTTATCAACGACTTTTTGGCTCATTTTTTCTTTCCAGAAAATGGCTAAAATTAAACATCTCGAGCCTAGACATCAGTACGCTCATAATGTTTACTTAAAGGCACTTTCTGCGATTACCTTGAATGGTTTTAAGGGCTGAATTATGAAATTCGAGGTGCTGAAGAATACACTGAGAGAGAAAAATGCGAAAAAGCCTCCGAAAATGGCAAAAATGAGGCCTCCTGACATCTGGCCTTGTACGAGGTTACCGCGTGAAAACGAGCCTTCGAATCAGTTCCCGTTGGATAGTATCATCAGGAACCTTGAGATATTACTTGTTTTGCTAAGTGAGAGTTCCATTAACTACTGGAATTTCTTCTTTATCTTATCTTATCGCAGAATTACAGGCCCAGGTAAATGCCACGTTGGAAAATGCTCCGTCCACTGCCGGGTGGGGTCGCCAACTGATGGGCGAGGTCCCAGTTGCCTCCCGCGGGCTTTGCGCTGCCAGCAGGGCTCGGGCGCCGCTCTAAGGGTGCAACCGCGACGGTTACCCGGGGGTCTATCGGTGCGGCAGGGTAAATAGCTGGTGAAATTATCGCGGAAAGTGCCTTTGAGAGGAAGTGATGAATTTTGTTTGTCTCCATGTCTTTTCTCAGTTGGTATGGAACGCTGCCTCCATCAATGACCTTAAATTTCAGTTCGTTATGCCAGAAATGCTAGCAGAATGTGTATTGATCACTCGTCCTATCAACGACTTGCACGCCGTTCTTTTGGCGAAACTTAATCAACTCGCTGAAATGAGGGTAAGGTTTGTGAAAATATAATTGGATATGTGGATACAAAGATATAATTGAGATGACATATAGAATTCCTTCATGAACGAAATTTAGACGCTCACCATGCGTTTTCACCTGCTCGTGAAATGAGTTATTGGTGCGATATAAACTTAGTTTTAAGGACCTATAATGTATGACTCGCTATAAAAGAATAAGGATAAAGTTTTTGGCATCAATCAATCCCTTCCTGGGATGCCCCGCACATTTTAGTTCCATTCAGAATCGTGATGTCTGGTGAATGTGATGTGGCTTATACAATGACTTGCGGTGGCCAGCCGATGTACAAGCCACTGCTTTTATTCACCCAGACGTCAGGTACAAATCTGCCGACCCCGGAGGGATGGGAGGCTTAGTGCCCAGGCAGGCGTTGATGTGGGATTTGATCCCCGCACCATGATAGTGGGGTGTGCGCCACCTGTCACTATACCACCCACCGACTCGCTATATACATATACAGTAGCGCTCAAAAGTCTTCGGCGAAATGGTCTTTCACTTGGGTTTTTCGCTTGTTACATTTTTACAACTGCACCGATCTAAGAGAAATTCTAGTATGTTGTACTTGGAGACACTACATACTTAATATACTACTTTGGCGCTCAACGTGTGTAGGTTACGTGGTTATATGAAATTTTTTGTTTTGGGATTGCCATCGCTATGCCGTCCCGCTGTGCCGCTGTCATCGAAAGTCGTGGTTTCTCTACGAAATGTTAATGTTCACTGGGGCTTGCTCGTTTTATTTTTGTAAAGAAAGCCGTTTTTCATGACCAAGCCTTTTACTTTTTTTGGGTGGTCTTAAAGTAAATTCTTGTAAAAAACCATGAAAAGTGTCAAGCGGCACTCAAGTAGAATGAAATGTTGACAGTAGGTTCAGGCATCACATATTAAAATTTTGTCAAATTCGGTCAAGTAGAAAAAAAGTTATGACAAAAAGTTTTGGCCGGAGACTTTTGAGCGCTACTGTATACATATGAGCAAGGTAGTTGAGAGGAAGGTGGACCTCTCCTGCTCGATCGGTTCTAGAGTCCAGAAAAATTATGGAATCGCTGAATCTTACATTTTCGTCATCATTGAAGCTGGTATCGGCAGAGCAGGGGTTTTTCCATAGCTATATCTAACCCGCGGTAGAGCGGCTCAAATTCTATCGAGAGGCATGTGATCGAAACACGCTTCAAGCTCCTTGATGGCTAAGGAAGAATTATTACGATGAACCCGTTGAAATTTTCTTTACTGAATTCAAATACTTTCAGAATCGCACTGAATGGGACGCGCAGTGCGGAATCTATTGGATCGAGTTTGGTCTAGCAGTTCAAAATAGCCAGATTGTTATGCTAACAGAGGTATGACTTCGAAATTTTTAGTGAAAATCACTCCTGTGAGTGTATGAGATTTTTGGTTCTTATTTTCCACTTATCTTTTATTTTTGCCATTATTATTTTATTTTTGACTTTTATTTTCACAGGTGCTGAGATAACTTTTCAAATGTTTGCGGAGCTTCTCATGCCGTTTTGGCTTGTGAAGTAGATAACACATTCTTAAAAGAGTTGTTCACCGAAATTCCACATTCCTAATTCCTCTAAAAATCCTTCTAGTAGACTTAGCACATGAACACAAACACGAAAACAGCCGAGAATTCCCGTGTATTCAAAGCAGAAGTCGAAATATTAGAAGAAGAGCAACTCGTTTGAATTCCCGCCACATCCTGAAGATTTGAAAAGCGGACAGCGGCCTGAGCGCAAACCAAGTTTTCGCGCTTAAAGGAACCGGAAGGGGGTCCGAAACAAGAGGAAGATGCAAAGAAATGAGCATTTTGTAATGAACACTCAAGGTTAGAAGCGATAATAGGCGAAAAACCCGGACTCAAAAGCGCGACGCTGCGGTGTGTACAGTGCGCTTCATAATTATAAGGTCACCCCCAAATTTCCGGTTTTCAGAACACACAGCCGGCCGAAAATTTTTTAAGTATTTTTTACAGATTCCCCACCACAGAAAACCCTTCCATACTAGTTTTGATGACATTACCTTATAGCCCGATTTTTCTATAAATATTTTCTGATTTTCGTGCCGTTTCATAATTATAAGGTCACTCCGAAGAAAGAGGAGATTTGCTAGAGTTAACAGCGCATTCGAAGGAGCTCATAATCTATGGTTCCCTCCTGATTAAGAACGACATCAACCAGCCGCTTGGGGAAGTAGAAAGGAAATTTTGAAGAGCCTTACCACAGATATTGTTCCAGTCTTCAACAATTGCCTGTTTCAGCAGCTTTGCTTCCTAGAACTGGCGATTATTGGGGTAAATATTTTTGTGGCGATGTCTTCCAGGTCTCCCCAATAGAGCTGAGACCAAGACTGCATGTTATCTATTGCTGGAGGTCCGTATTTCGGAACTTTAACCACGATTCCGTTGAATGACCTACGTGAACAACAGCCTTGTCATGCTGTTAGACACAATTATGAAGAGCCGGTCGGCTCCAAAAGGCAGTTGATTTCTTCGTAGGATCTTTTAGCAGCCTCTGGAGTCCATTCTACAGGTTTCGAAGGCAAGGTTCAATGCAACCTCATTGCCGAAAACCACTCAGGCCATCACCCTTCTCCCAGAAAAATTGCCGAGGCTCCGCTAGATCGACGCACTTCCCAGACCAAGCTAGTACTACCTCTACCCGTCAGCACCATACAAATAGAGTATTTTCAGACTCAAAAGTACAATTCGGATGGAATTATTCGCATGCAGTGTGCAACTGCCATACAAATACAGTTCCGTTCAATCCGTGGCTCAAGAACAACTTTATGAATTGAAGTCGTTCCGCCCTATGGTGTGCTGTAGGCCTCGAAAAATACTTCATTATTTCTTCAGTGATGTTTCTGCTCCTTCCTCGCTGCTGTACACGCTGTGATTCCAGACTAAAGATGGTTTAACTCTAAACAAATCAGGTCCATGGAGGAGGTGCTGTAGGAAGTGCCCCCCACAATTCCTTCCTCGTTAATGGTAATAATCTCACGAGCGAAACCAGAGCCTGAAAAACATCTTAAGACATTGAATCTCTCAGATGTCATCTAACTGAGCACAGGTATCTTCCGATTCTTTTTGGAATGGCTCTCAAACTGAGCCTATCATCACAAGAATCCCAAATCTGGGCTCTTCTCTTGGAACATAGAAGCTAGCCACAAGACGATTGAATATATATCTCGAAGATGTATCTGGAAGACAAATCTACCGTCACAGACCTGCCGGGACCTTAATTTTTTTCTTTTTTCAGGGTGACCTTATAATTATGAAACGGTGCAAAATAACAAAAAATACTCCTAAAAACATAAGGTAAACGAGACTGCTACCAAAAATCGGACACGGGGGTTATTTCAGGTGAGGAATCCGTCTATGAGACTGGAAAGATCCCTCAATGGAGTGTTGTCGAGAAAACCTGAAATTCAGGGGTGACCTTATAATTATGAAACGCACTGTATTCGCATCCCATTCGCATCAACACACTGACTTTCCGAGTTGTCTGCTGTAGGAGACGGGCCGCGGGCCAGCGTTAGTTGTAGCACTTAACTCCTAGCGCAGTGGTGTGGCCATTCCCAACCACATTAGCATTTATGCAAGTACATCAAGAAACAATATAAGAAAGAGCAAAGTAAAAAGTAAAGGAAAAAACAAATTTATAATAGAAACATCTTCTTTTGGCACCATGCCAAGGCGTCAAATTCGCGAGTTTGTGCAATGGCGGCCACTTAAACTCGTCCACACTACGTCTGTTCTACCGTAAGCCAAAATTACCCCCTTCTGGTGTCTTTAATGTGTATTCACTTATTGCTCTACATCCCTAACCACACGTGTGTCGCCTCTTGCTCCTCAGCTCTCTAGCCTCTAAACTCCCTAGGATGCTTCACCCCCCATCAGCCACTTCTAAGAGCAAACCTCAATGGATCCTTGTGTACGCGCGTGGAACTCAACGTGCGGCTCTTAATAATCAAATATAACATAAATATGTGGGTAACAGAGGAACCCAATTTTCCGTTAGATTTCCTAAGGCTTCATTTTAATAACTATGCACTACTTGGCATGATATTGACTTTGTTTAGGCTGTAAAAGTACAAGCACAATGCTATTCGTCGAGAGCTCTTTCCCATGAAGAAGGTGATGCGTTAGAAGACGAGCGTCAATTGAGGTCTCTCAAAAAACTGTTCAAGATGAATGCAGACACGGACTCGCTAAAGATCCAGGGTGGAGTCGCTTTTGCAGCTCAGGTGAGGGCTGTCAGTTACGTACCAATGTCACTGTGTTTGCCATGATTGTGTTTGGCCAAAAAAGTACACAAATAGTAAAAATAGCTTTGATTGTGTGTCTTCGAAATCTGTCGATTAGTACATACTAGGATGCTGAGTTATGAGCAAAAGCTTCGGTGTCGGATGGGACTCGAACCCGCACTCCATGCTTTCCGGGCATATGTGCTAATCCATTACACTACCGACACCCCATTCACCTTAACTCAGCTTCTGAGTGGTATATTTACCATAGCTTATCACCACTCACATGTATAACGTGTTGAGCCGGTTAGCCTGCAAAAGTCAAAAAAATCAAAACCAGTATTTGTCGATTAGGTTTGTAGCCGGATGGGGAAAGGGGAAGCATCGAATTTTCGTTACTGGATTCTAAACCGAGTCCCTCGAAGAATACACGAAGAAGCGGGTTGGTCTTCGAGGCTTTCACGCGACATATGGAGTCAAGGTGATGTCATGAATATGAAAGGGGATTCAATTTTTCACGTATTCTCTAGCGAAGGAGGTGAAGGTGATGAATTTGAGCAGATGGATTGGTGAGGGGACTCATTGATCTTATTTCAGGTATGAGATCTCTTTCTATGAAAGGAGCTCTTCTCCATTTATTTTCACCAGTTTGCAGAATAAAATAATATATTCTGCTCCGCTGCTCCTATAGCGCCTATGACATCACACAAAGACGGGGCGGAACGGTTTCTCTGCGTCATTGATACGAGAAGAATGTGGATTATTTGCTGAATGGCTTATAACTGATGGCGCATGTTTCACTGAAAGGGCCTTAAGAGTAGTTAGTGTAATCACTGGATTCGAATTCGCTACGGGTGAACCAGCAGAGGTCAAAAAGCGAGCATCTAGCTCTCCCATACGATTACACTTAGCATAGTTTGGTACCACCCTAGAGGCGGATGCGTGGATAGAATGCAGCACTGCGAGGCTCGAAAGGCCTGGCACGAAAGTGGGTTCAGAGAAGGAAACGAAGCATGCCTCCAAAATATGCTTTTAAAGGGTCAGACTGGTCATCTCAGTAGTTTGTAGATAAATTGGATAGATGAAAGAGCTATATTAAGTGTAGGATCAGCGATGTGGTCGTTCCACACCCTAGACGAGACGCTAAGCAGAAGCAGAGAGCGAAGAGGATTCACAATTCTAGAAAAATTTATTTAAAAAATAAGTAAAAATAATGGAAGGTTTTTTTACGGTACTGCGGTAATTTTGAAGGCTTTTGACATGACATTTTCAATTTGCAGACATTCGCTCGGGCCCTCAATGCAGAAGACTGGGACTTTGTTACGTCTGAAGTGAAGTCCGTTTTTTATAGTATTTAGCAGCTCTCAGTGCTGACAAGAGCCTCGAACTCAGCACATAGCTTCCATGTAAGAGTTGATTTTAGATTTTTGTCAATAACAACCACGATGGCACAATTACTGGCAGCCTATCTGATGAGCTCAGCTCCGGGAAAAGATGCCAGCCAACTTCGGAAAGTCTGTGATACCTTGAACGCGCACATCACACCAATCTTTGATCAGCCTAAGTCGGTGACAATGAAATATCTTCATGAATTTCCTTACTTTGAAGCTTTCATTTTGTTCCTCAAGTTTCTGTTATGCATTCGCTTGCAGTAGAAATGGTCGACGCGATGTGAATCGTGGAAGAGACAGAGATGAACGAGACCGCGCAGCGAGCGTTATCGAACTATCGAGATTCCTTCGGCTTATCCGAGTATGTTGATGAAACCGTAAATAGCATAAAATTATAGGGAGAAATAGGGTAGTAACATATGGCATCACTACCCTATGCATGGCCTGATAATCGAATCCTGGATCGGTTTCTACCCCGACTTTCCATTCTTTTAGAGTCAGGTAGTTCGTATCGGACCCGTGGGGAAGAAAGCACGGCTAAGTATTTCGACTGGCCCCTAGGTCAGATTGCACTCAAAGCTCACTAATGGAATTGAATGTGTCCTATCTCAAAAGGGAATGATTGCGTTGAATACTTTACTATTGTTGTTGATGTCTGATAATTCGCTTGTCCACGTCTGCCTTCCATCCTCTTGAAGCTGTTCTCTCCAAGTGTATCGCTACTATCAGTGACTCGATTGAGGATTCCCGTTACATCTTTAAAGGCTGGTTAAAAATGATCATTCCGTCAGCCATTGATTCTTCTAATTGTGGGAAAATATTCCTCTCAATAAACTGCGTCCGGTGATGTACAAGCGCTACCGTCTGAATCGCTAAGACTCCTTCTCTTTTCTCCGGAGTTCACATTTTCCATGTGACCTCGCTGTAGGGTCAACCGGGTGAAATCACTAAAGTTGGGTCAGATTTGGTAGTAAATGACAAGACTTTTCCTTTTTAATTTGAATGATGTTCAGAATGAGTCCCTGTTGTCGCTCCTGATCACATACTTCGGTTACCTGTTCAATCGTGCTCTACTGGCCAAGAAAAGACCTCATTTACGCATGTCGCTTCCACTGGGAGAGATTTTTGGTCACGAATCAGAGTGAGTTCATATACAACGAGCGTTTCATTGACCATCCCCTAGAACACCAAATGTTACTTCTGAAAATCGGTTTTTTCGAATACTACAACTTTTCAAATCCTTCCGATGTCCGACAGGGAGACTTTGTTCGTATCATAACGTTGTCCAATGTTCGCAGAGAGAAACCGAATGATATTTTTTTACAGACTGAATCATCTCAATATCTTGGCCGTTCAAGAGCTGCTTGAGATGTTCTTCATGAACGCTTTCGCCATAAATCCCACTTACCCGTTATGGTTACGATCAGCAGCAGATTTCCGTTACGGTAACAGTATAGTTATACTCCATTTCGGAGAGCCTGATAGGGCGTGGCCTACGGACATGGGTGGGTGGCGAGAGTGAGAGTGCGTGGCAAGAGTGAGAGTGTGTGGCGGAGTGAGAGAGTTTGACACACGCTGACCCGAGTCCGTAGGCCACCACGCTCTACCAGGCGCTCCGAAATGGACTGTATTAATTAGTAAGTGGGAACCAATGTAGGAGAAAGCTCACTTATGTAACCTGAGAACGGCTATCTGCTGAAGTTGTCTAGTGCTCAGTTTTTCGTCGATAAGTATTATGTGAATTTTGAAAAATGTCGATGGGTACCCAGTGAAAACTAAAGTGGAATTAGAGCGGACAAGGGTGACGAATAAAATTTGGCTGCAATCGCCTTAAGATTGACCTATCTCTGTCGTGCATCTCATAATTATCATCTTAGAGGTTGTGGCTGAACGTGTCTCCGAGTGACTCCCAATGATTATTTCATGTTCAGGGAGAGGTCTTCTCAATGAGGCAGGAATTTTGTACATGGAATATCTGCTGGCTTCGCGTCAACCGCTGCTGATATCCCCGCAGGAAACGCAAGCGGAAGATTTGGTATGTTTCTACGGTATCTATTTTTCTTCTATCCATCTTTTTTTCCTATAACGAAGGATAGGCAGGAACTCGCACTAGGGTCATCTATACTGATATTCTCTTTCGGTTTTACAATTTCTTTCAGTTTTGATAAGCCTTTTCTAAGTAGCTTTGTACCTCCTCCGTCATTATTTGATTTTTTATTGCTGAACGGATGTATCAAATGTAATGATGCTGTTCTACATGGAGGCGGTGCAGATTTTAAAATATTTATTTTGAAAGAAACGACATTCAATTGTAGTGTAAAAAGGATTCAAGGTGGTAAATGACCCAGGTCGAATCGAAGTGGTTTTTGTTTCTTTTCCATTAGGAAAGATAAACGTAGTAGAATGTGCATTGGATCAGATACGAGTGGCAGAATTTGAATCTCTCACTGAAAGGACTGCCGATTTTCCCATTTTCCGAAGATTTTGCTTTCTTAAGAGTTATGGCTGTGGGCCTGGAGGTGTCAATTCGGAAAGTCGATCAAAAATTCTGAGTCAGAAAACATCGAAGAATAAGAAGAATAAGAACATGGAAAGAAGGCTTTTTTCACATTTGAGCTCTAAAAAATAAAAACGGTATTCACAGCGAAGTAACTCTGCCTCCAAAACAACGTTTACAGGGCCCGTTCTGACGGCAGCGATCATTTTCAAGCAATTTTGCGGAACAGTTCCCACATTATTCCAATTTAAACAGTCTCTCCAGTCCCTCGGGAACGTGAAACCTTTTTTTCCGCATTGACTGAATGATCACTCCGCTGGTTGATCTTCGCCGTCGAAGCTAAGGGCTTGCAGTAGAGTTCGTTTGATGGCCTAGAGCGGCAGTAACTTGGAATATCACAGTTGAGCTCCTGTTATGTCATGTGCTGTAGTTGTAGTACAGTTGACGAACTGGAAAATGTTAAAAAAAGAAAATCTGCATCGTCCGCAGATCATCATCGATTCTCTAAGGTTCATGGTGACGGTGTGGTGGCGATTTGTTTCCAAGCGCCAAATTGGTCTGATTATCGAATCGACCCCTGTCAACTTTTCATACTTCTCCCACTTTGATGGAACGTCACATTATCGATATAAGATGATCATCTGATGTACTAAGCAGTCTTGCAAAGGTACAAAATTATAGAATAATGGCTATCGATCGATGACTTTCTTAGATCCCACTTTTTAGCTGTCAACGAGCAGAACATCTACTGTATTCAATAATTAGTGAGATCAGCATGTTCGAGGAGGAGCGGGAGGGGGGGGGGGAACGTTTCAACAATTTTCCTCAACGCAATGCTTGACCTTGACTCCACGTGCCTTCACAGGAGCTAGCTTGTTTCTACAGGGTGGGGCAAAATTACGGAAACCAAATTGGTGCCACCCAAAAACATTATTTCAGCTTGAACAAAAAAGTAACCATTATCGATTTATTCCTCAGAAAAAACTGAACAAAACCCACTTCTTTTTATTCAAAGCAAGCCCATTTACTTCGACACAGGCTCGAAGACGCTCCGGAAACGCTTCGGCCGTGGCGTGGAGGTGGTCTTCGTCCAACTCATCCCATGCTTTCTCCAGTGCTGCCTCCAGAGAATTGAGGTCGCGATGGGGTTCGAGCATGCTTTAGACTCGAGGACGCTCCATACAGAGAAATCGAGTGGGTTGAGGTCCGGTGGACTGGGATGCCGTTCATCAAAAGCGATGGAATCTGGAAAATTTTCCTTGCACCGCTCCTGAACAATCTTGGCCTCGTGAGCAGGGGCATTGTCTTTTTGATAGCACCATTTCTTATATCCAAAGTGGCTCTGGGCCCACAGCAGGACTTCGTTCTTCAAAATGTCCAAATAGTTTTTCCCGTTGACCTTAACTCCTTGTGGACGAAGACCAGCGGTGAACGAAGACCACGCGGATGATCGCGCATCTTCTTGATTTTCGCCTTGGTCGTGATAGAAGTCGGTCTCCCACGTCCTGGTTGATCGGAAAGGTTTCCTAATTCTGTAAACATTGCGAATGTTTTCGACACAAGAATTCTTGGTACCTTGGACGGCGGGAGATGTCAACCGCTCGGAATCCTTGAAGGTGCAGGTCGATGATGGAAGTCCGGTGAGGGGATGGCATTGTCATTTTAGATCAAATACGAAATTTTTTGTGCTAGTTAGTAGAGAAGGTTGCGCTGAATCGAATAAAAATTAGCAAGAGTTTTTCAAAGGCGAAAAGCGCCCCCGGGGTCAAAGTTCCCGCGGCCGTGCCTAGTTTCCGTAATTTTGCCCCACCCTGTAGTATCACCGTAGCTGGAATGCTTGTTAGTATTTTTTTTGTCAAATAATTATAGTTATAATTAAGTTAATATGGTTCTCGGCAACTTTGATTTTCTCCAGCTCCTCAGAAATGTTGAATTTCAATGGTGTGATTGCCTTGAGGTGAATGCGGCTATCGAAAAATGGAATTAGTTAGCTTCAATTTATTTTGGGCTTCTGCTCATTATTTCACATAGTAAGCGGTTCCTTTTGTTAGTTTGTTTTATGCGTTTTTTCTAGGTTTGGCGTCGTCTTCGAGTGTGTTTGTCACGTTCCCAATATTTCTACCTAGCAGCTTTGATATGCCAGATGATCGAACATAAAAGAGAAGAAGAGTATATAAAAGCAATGGAGGTGAGAGTTTCCATCAGTAATGCGAGGAGTTTTTTAAATATATTCATTTGAGCATTTTTTGTCTATTTAATTGACATGGTGAAATTGAAAAAGCTTGAAGTCATGACATCCCTGACAGGGAAGGGCATTGAAATTTATGTTCTGCTGATTTGATAAGCACATTTACGCCTTTGTGCGAGGAAGCATCACAGGGTAGTGGACCGTATCACGAGTCCAAAAATAACACCAAATGCGGAGGTTTCGATAGCTTAATTGAGCACTTCCGTTATCTACGCCATTAATCATGTCTGGGTCCATTTTATCAGCGTAGCGCAAAAAGTTGGGTCAATGAATTCCGCGACATATGCCAGCATGTGTAAAGCTTAAGCATGTGCTGTGTCATTAGAAGGGACGTTAGATGTAAAGTTGTAGAAAACGAGGAAAAAGGCAGCATTTGGTCGAGAAACGTGTTTATGTGAACCCACTCAATTGTTCCTGTTGCAGTGGGTAGATTATCGATGGCAGAGGTTTTTTCCTTGAAGAGCTCAAGAAAATGGTGTAGGAGACCCGCTATAGTAGGTCAGCATCACTGTTCCTCATGGGCACAACGGTTCGAGGAAGTCTGTTTATGCTCGGGACATCATTCTGCGTTCATACTTTGCGGCACTGGCTGCGACGGCGGCACTATGGCTACGCGCTCGTTTGTAATGATTGACCGAACCCTACTACAATATAATGATCATGGGGAGAGTCCGCGCAAGTCTATGGCGAGATCTGAACCTTGGCGAGAACTTCGGCATACTGCCAAACTGTGGCAAAATCCACGTGCGCTTTCGCCTCAGATTTGCGCGGGATCTCGCCAGAGCCTTCATACTATACACAGTATGGCACGGTCGGGCGTTATAAACAGAGTGCGTCATCAGAGTGCCGCCGTGTCGGTGTAGGGCATACGATTTTGCCGCCTTGGTCTGGGAGTCCTCAACCGGGCCTTCCGAGCTTCAGCTATAGTATCTTTTTCTTGTGACCTTTTGAGTGGTCGTGTGGCGTTACTTATTGTTAGGTGT
The DNA here is from genome assembly GCA_963978905.1 of Trichostrongylus colubriformis. Taxonomy (NCBI): domain Eukaryota; kingdom Metazoa; phylum Nematoda; class Chromadorea; order Rhabditida; family Trichostrongylidae; genus Trichostrongylus; species Trichostrongylus colubriformis. The sequence goes on from OZ022260.1 coordinate 27,202,958, forward strand.
CGTATTAAGTACGTACAGAGTGCCACAGTGGCGCGTGAATTCAAAATTTTAAATTTTAGTTGAGAAGTATTTACTGCTTATGTGGCAAAATCATACTTTGAGGATTCCTAGTGCTTTATAAATGAGCCGGTCACGATGGTATCGCGAGCTATCCAGCGCGGCATTTCTCCACCAAACAACCATGAACATTTTTCAGCTTATATTTTCGCAAATCTCACTTGATGCTGGTGCCAATTACTCATGTATGGTATTTGATAACACGCTAGCTGAACTTTTATCGGATATTTACGAAAGAAACCATATGGAGCCGAGTGCTGATTTTCTGGTACGTATTGACTGATCAGTGATTTTAACGAACGTTCAACTTTGCGAAACGTTCGAATTATTCCTTTTTCAGTACTCTTTTGCGTACCGTAGCTGTATGAATCCAGAAGGACGGGATGTTCTGTCCAGGGAGCAATCGCGTCGTTCACAGCGACTGCTGCGCAACCTTGCGGCTCAGTTGTTCGACGTACACTTCTAGAAGGGTGACTCGCTGTTTTGTTGGTTTCCAGCTGACTGCCATTGATCTCAGTGTGTTTATTCATATCGATTGATACCGGTAGTTGTAAATTTACCACGTTTTTTTGTTTCTCTCATTATTTTGTTGTGATCAGAGCCTTCCTTACCAATTCAATAAATTAGTATCATGACGGAGTTCATCGCTGCAAAATCAGCAGACTTCTCAGCAGTTCCGCGTGAAAATGTCGCTTGAAGCGCTTCGAGCTTTCATCGGTTGCGATGAAATGGCAAGAATTTGCGGGGTTGTCCCATTCAAACTTTGATTAGTGGTAACAACTCTTCGAACCTTTCAGATTGCGACCAGGAGGCAACAATTTAGCAGCATTGCAGTGTTCTATCGTAAAATCCGGCGTTAAATGAAATGTGTGTGATGTTGCGGCGGTCGTAGATGCTACACCGTTTTTACGTCAAATTTCCAAAGCTGGGACGTATTATTTCCGTTGATTCACTAGTTGTTTTTTGTTGCGAAATTTTTTTGTCGAATTTGGATGCTTTTTTTCAAGATTCAGTTCACTTCGTTGTGCCCCACACTTTTCTAGCAGTATCACGTTTGTATCACTTTTCTAGTGGTGGGTCTACCTACGACAAAAGATCGCATTGCCCCCGCAGCGAGCGGGGGTGCGAGTGCTAGTAGCAGGGCATGGCAGCCTTCAAGCGAAGCAGTGTGACATGGGTGGAGGAGGGAGGGTGGCACGGGTGCAGGAGGCAGTGTGGCGTGGGTGGAAGTGCAGAGGTGGCGCAACTACGCTCTGCGCTCCCGAAGGCAATCGATTCGGCAAGTCGCACTGGTGGCGCCGCGAAGCGATTTTTTGTCGTAAGTAGCCTACCTCTTTCCTAGCAGTATTACGCTCACACAAGCGCTTCTGGTAAGAAATTAGGATGTCGTGAGGAGGGGGTAATTTGTGCAACTGCTGTGACATTGCATTATCGTAATTTATTTGACGCTTAAAGTTTACGATGATCGCTGAAGTACTGCTCAATGTATCGCGTGGTACATCCTTCTTCATAGTAAAGTGTAGACATGAATAATGAACTTGTGTGGGGCACATGCAGTTATAAATTGTAAAACATTCGAATACTATTATGATACATTCATTACAGTACTCAGATGGCAGCAACAGATCATAAAAGCTATATACAAATTATCCTACTGTGTGGTTATATAGGAAAGAAGGGCCACTTGAGATCGACGATGGCCTCTATGCTTGCACGAGTTTCGGATAGCCGTAAAATTTCACAATTTCTCCATTAGGCATGAGAATACGACCTTCTGGGGCATTTTCCCCACATGGTGTGGTTCGAAGTAGCCAAAATTCTTCTGGCTCTTCTTTCATGTTCATTCCGTCACATGACAGATTAGCAGCACCATCTTGTAGCGATTCTGTACCGGTTAGAGGTGGTTGGAGACGTTTAAAATCGTCCACGGTAAGTATGGGAGGACCATGTGGAGCGAAACCACCATCGGTACTGGCTTGGGGTATTCTTTGACTTCCCTCGGATTCACCTTCGGTATAGACCATTGCGCCGACATTGCCATCCCTGATGAAGTACGATGAGAAGGATCTACCCGGCTCGCTCTCTTCCTCATCAGAATAAACGACGGCAGCCATGTTGCCTTTTTCAATGTACTGGGGAGATCCATGACGTTCCGCTGGTTGCTGACCACTTGCTTCACTCACGTCTGACTCGTACAATTCACCGCCACCCTCTGGATCACCGTCTTGCTGGTAGAATGAATAGGTCCAGTTACGATAGTCGATGGAAGAGTCGTTATCCTTGCTCGCGCCCTCGTCATCTCCCGTCCCGCCGGATTCAAGCTTCACCACTCTCTGCACAAGTTTCTGACTGTGATCTCCATGGTCTGGTACGTGTACCTTTTTCACCTTCACCATTCTGTCGTGGTCAGGATCAGCATGGACCATATGGCCTTCCACGTTCCCTCCAGGAGCATGAACATACGGCTGACCGTGTTTAACGAAATGCCAAGCACCGTCATGGAACTCCCATTGGCCAGCACCAGCATGATCAGCTGCTCCGTGGATACGTGCATGTACCCTTTGATCGTGATAGTTTTGTGGTTCATAGTACCATGTTCCATCACGCAACACCCATCCGTCTCCAGCTCTTTCAGCTCCTGTCTGTGGCGGGGTGGTCGGTGCTTCAGTTTGGCCCTGTGGCTCATAATACCATATTCCATCTCGAAGTACCCAGCCGTTCCCCGCTCTTACATCGCTTTCCTGAGGAGCGGAGTCTCTTGCTTCATCCTGTCTACCAGCTGGGGTCTGTCCTTCGTAATCCCATTTTCCATTTCGCGATACCCAGCCGTCTGGAGGTCTGTAGGGTTCAGCTTGTGGGCCTTCCCGGTTTTCGTGGGGTTGAGTTTGTGGAACTTGTGCAGCAGCGCCTGGTACTGCATTGGGATCACGTTGCCACAATCCGTCTCTGTAGACCCATACACCACCACGATCAGCATGGATCACCGTGGGAGGAGTTTGGGTTTGTTGCGGCATCGGTTCGCTGCCATCAGCCGGATGCCATCGACCATCTTGCAAGATCCACGTTCGTCCGTGGACATCCGTTCTACGTTCCACAATTGGATTTTCCTCTTCCGAAGATTCAGAAGTCGTTCCGGCATGGCCACTTACACGTTGTTCATGGGCGTGATCAGGATACTGCCCATGGGATCCCGCCGAGGGGTAGGTCTGATGAGAACTTTGGTGCATGTCGGAAGGCCGTTGCATTTGGTGAGAGTGGGGATAGGGTCGATGATGACGGGGATCGGTGCTGTCTAATCCTTTCTGGCTTCTGCTTTCCTGATCGGGCAGGTTCTCGACTGGACTTGAAAGCTCCGGATCGTAATCTGCGAGCGGCTGAATACGTCGGACTCTTCGCACTTCGTCTTCGCTCATCTCACGCCAACCATGATGGGGCGAAAAGAGCTGAAAGGGCAGGGTTGACGTGTTTCTGAGTGAGCTCTTCTGCTAACAAAGTTGTAAGTAAATTATATTACATTTAAGATTTACCAGTCTTGGATAAGAACCCTGGCCTGGTGGTTCGTACCAAGTCTCGTCGTACTGAATCGGTGGGAGAGTCTAAATAGTTTATGCTAAGTTACTACCGCATGCGCAGTATACAGTGGCGCTCAAAAGTCTACTGCCAAAACTTTTTTTGTCATAACTTTTTTCTACTTGACCGAATTTGACAAAGTTTTAATATATGGTGCCTGAACCTATCGTCAACATTTCACCGCTTGACACTTTTCATAGTTTTTTACATGATTTTCCTACAAGACCACCGAAAAAAAGTAAAAGACTTGGTCAAGAAAAACTGCTTTCTTTACAAAAACAAAACGAGCAATCCTCAGAGAATACTAATATTCTGTAGAAAGACCACGACTTTTGATGACAGCGGCACAGCGGGATGACATAGCGATGGCACTCCAAAAACAAAAAATTGCATTTAACCACGTAACCTAGACCTTGAGCACCAAAATAGTATATTAAGTATGCAGTGTCTCCAAGTACAACACACTAAAATTCCTTCTAGATCGGTGCAGTTGCAAAAAAGCTGCAAGTGAAAAACCAAAGTGACAGACCATTTCGACTTTAGAGCGCTACTGTACATATGCTATAAAACGTAAAGACAATGAAAAATCCTTAAAATGGACACGTACCTCTCTGTCCCCTCCGCCATATTGTTGCGGATATGTTTGTGGTGCGGGATAACCGGAACCGGAAGGCGCTCTGCGGTCATATTGTGCCATGGCTGGTGGCTCACCTCTATCAGGGGAATGTGCTGAGCTGGGAGGCTCATCTCGAGCAGGATATGAAGAGCCGGGGTGGCCAGGGTGGCCAGGGTGTCGAGAGCCAGGATGGCCAGGGTGGCCAGGGTGCTGAGAGCCAGGATGGCCAGGGTGGCCAGGGTCGCGAGGGTCTTGAGAGCCAGGATGGCCAGGATGTTGGGAGCCAGGGTGGCCAGGGTGTTGAGAACCAGGATGGCCAGAGTCGCGAGGGTCTTGAGAGCCAGGATGGCCAGGGTGGCCAGGGTCGCGAGGGTCTTGAGAGCCAGGATGGCCAGGATGTTGGGAGCCAGGGTGGCCAGGGTGTTGAGAACCAGGATGGCCAGAGTCGCGAGGGTCTTGAGAGCCAGGATGGCCAGGATGTTGGGAGCCAGGATGGCCAGGATGGCCAGGATATGGAGATCCAGAATGGCCAGGGTGGCCAGGTTGTGAAGAGCCAGGATGGCCAGGGTGGCCAGGGTGTTCAGATCCAGAGTGGCTAGGCTGGTGGTCCCAAGCAGGATGGGAAGAGCTCTGCGACTCGCTCGGATAGGAAGGTGATCCACCGTATTCAATCTGTTCTGGAGGAATATTGTGTGGTTTATCAGTTTCCATAACTCTCCTGACAATATGATATTTTCCACCAGGAAGCGGTTCTAGTTCCTGAAACAGTTGTATTTGACGAATTAGTTCAGTTATGATATGGCTGATTGACTGGTAATGAAAGTACGCTGCGTAGCGATTTCATGGGCCAGAGCCGCTAAGCCATTCACATTTATATTATGCATAGATGATGTCACAAAAGGCGAGCCACTCAAATGGAGGGTGAATCATCAAAATGCCACGTGTCTTTCAGGCCTACAGGTGCTGCTTGCTTGCATGATATGCACGTTTTCTTCTTCCGCTGACTATGCTACTCCGTGTCAGTCCTAGCAGAGTTTTACGGCAATTCCACACGTCGTCCGATTTTCGACCCCTTACGGCAGCATTCCTGAACTCGGACCACCACGCTCCACATTCTGACGTTCCTTGCATGAGTCAAGAATTTCGACGCATTTTCTTATCAGTAACCACCAAGATAATGAGCTTTCGACTCAATTAGCTTTTGGTATTTTCGGAACGGTCGAAAGGATACGAAAAGTTAAACACCTCAGGCAGCTTATTTCTGTCATGAGAGGTACCGAAATCCATCGAATGGATTGGCCGTTTCAACCACTTTGGGAGCCCTTGATGGTATGTGTTTTTGTACAAGCGCTGCTCAAAAAGTCTAATCATGGCGCTGGTGAGACCTTTTGAAAGTGCCGCGCAAACTGATGGATGCAGTGAATGAACTCCATGTGATTAAAGGATCGTTTCCGGAAATTTGAGTTTCTCTGTTAGCCATATATTTATATTGTATTCGCTTAATAAGGGCCGCATGCAAAGCTTCGCGCGAAAAAGTGAGAATCCATCGAGGACACAGCTCAAAGTGGTGGACGAAGGGGAGGAGCCTCCGAGAAAGTGCCCGCTCCGTCGTCCGCCGCGGCTGAAACGGAAAGAGGGACTATTTACTTAACTTTTTGTTCCTACTATCGATTCTGATCACAGCGGACGACGGGGGTACTTACACTGAAACCCCACCCTCGCCATTCGAGGAGCTGTATCTCAGCCGGATTGTCAGTTTTTCGCGTGAAACTTTGCATGCGGCACTTATCAAGAAGATACTATATCAATATAAGGGTGACAGAGAATCTCATTTTTCCGTGCACGATTCCTTTACCAGTGATCAGTCACTACCAAAATCATTACTCTGGTAATGGCATTTTAATTTCTCCAATAACTTTTTATCCAAGTTCATAACTCTGATTAAGTCCGAGTTCATAACTCTGATCAAGCTAGTGTTTGTTATAGGTCTCCGAGAGGCCCCAATCAGGAGGGCCCATACTAGGAGTCTTGCTGAGGTAATGCAGAGTAAGTCGGTCTTCTCTACTTCCGCTCTCCTATCCTTTAGAAAAAAAAACGGGAGAGGATAAGAAGTGTCACCTGTATCTCAACGAAATATCTTCCATTATTTTCGAAGTATCTGTTGCCGGTCTTTCTATCTGAGGACCATATCACACGCGGACGTTCTCTGAAACCTCTCACTTCAACTATGTTTCAAAAAAGCTTTGAAAGTTATAAAAATTAATTCCCGAAGTATCAGTATCGCACAATACTCTAAGCTACCTCATAGGCTGCGACCGCCACTTCCTCGAATGGTTGTACTGTATTGAAACCGAGCGATACGTCATAGGCTTCAGTATGTGAATGAGTGAAGAAATGACGACCCGGGTTAACCCAAAAGAGTGTTCGTCAGGACTGTACAACTAGGTCATCGCGCCACGCGGTTTGCGTCGGTGCGTGTGCCAGGGGCTATGCTGCTCCATGTGTCAAACCCCAAAAGGTGCGACCGCCACTTCCTCGAATGGTTGTGCTGTATTGAAACCGAGCACATTCTTAGATAAGATACGTATTCCGTTGAATACTCTAACTTGGGCCCTTTTCGAGATAGTTCAGTGGATAGGGTGCTCTCATAGGTCGTTACCAGCGATACTTGGACTTCAACGCTTTGAAATCCTACATGAGTCGTTGGCAAAGGCTTAATGCTATGATCTTCTTGTATTTTGTTCTACTGAACGGATACTCACGGACGGTCTGGTGCTGGTGAACGCGGATCTTTTCGTACACATCGTGACCGCGACGATCGTCTACACCGGTATATCTGAAAGCCATAATTCCTTCATTTCGGTACTGTGCGCCAGTCTGTTCGAAGAATGTCACTGAAGCACCTTCTTCTAATGAGTACATTGGATTATAATGTAATTAGTAAATTGAATAGCAAATAGTAAAGACTACTGACAATGAACAGCAAATGCGTAATCAACTATCTGGTCACCAATGCACGGACCAACTATTACTGTCTTTCAGTAAATGAATAGGTAAACAGTGAACACTTACGACCAACGTACTAGTCACGTACCTATCAACAAATTAATAGTTACGTAAATCATAATTTTTCTAGGTCTTCAGTGGCACGGTGAGAGCCAACACCACAGAAGACATTTCGATGATGAGTTGCTTTGTGGCTTATGGATATACCTTATAAAGAAAGGCGAAATATTTGGCGTTGGTCTCCGCTTTGGAGTGCGCCATGCATCCAAGTATTCCGATTAAATGTGACCCGTTGACGGCTGCTTTGCCTTACACCTTGTCCCTGAGGGAGCCAGCCGATACACAGAACAGCAGCATCTCATCCTCATAGCTAGTGTTATGGTCACTGCCCGCAACGGAACAAACCCGGAATTTGATCTTTGGAGCATCAGTGTAGTTGCGGGGACACTTGTCTCTATTTCACCGCCGTCTTAAGAACGTCACCGTCTCAAAATAGGGTGGCACACTGGAGAACAACGTGACCGTTGTGAACCAAAATGTCTCTGGAGAACAAAGAAATAATCCTATTAGATAAGAAATCGCCATTTGTTTCGTTCTTCGTGACTCGGGAGGCGATATCGACGGGGTCCACTAAACGGAATAAAACCTTTGCGTCCTGGTTACATGGATCCCAGGACTGATGACATCATGCACAAGATTAAGCGCTGCTATGAGGATTCTTTTGAAATACGATGCCATCTTTCTAAACTGATGATACAAATCCCAGTCTTCTCCTCTTCCCATTAATTGATCTTGTTATTGGTATGCTACCACAAAAGGATTGCTAAAAACGAAAAAAGATTGTCGATCAATAATCATTGTACTACTACCCGTAAGGACAGCGATCGACACCCTAGAGACCACCTGACCGCGTCCAAAGCGATAAAAAACGCGAGCCTGTTGGAAATTTTCTTTGCTCTCCAAATATGAACTCACTTTTTCCGACCATAACACGACCCAATGAGTTTCAAAAAGTAATTACAGCGATTTTAGCAAAAATTACAGTGTTATCTGTGCAGTGGATTTTGGGGCAATCGATCTATCAGATCCGACTTTTGCAATGGCTGGCTACGAAGTCATGTATTGAAGATCGCTCTCCGAAAAGTCGCAATTGTGTGTAAAAGGAAACTGCGTATCACGTCTCAGAAAGGCATTAGATTAAGTTGAATGCTCCAAATTTTTCCGTCAAGGGTTTACTTATTGTTAGCAATTTCTATTTTTTCCAGAACCGTGCGGGCAGCAATTGTGCATCATGTCCACTACGAATGCCGTAAACTCTAAGAGGTTCGATTTTGAGAGTTGATTTAAAATTTGAAAACTTTGAATAACATTCACTGCGCAAAAGGTATACAGCCACATTTGGTGCACAATCTCATAAAAACACTTCTAACAGCGAAGTGAGGTATGTATAGGGCTGCTCACAATCATAGGCTGCGCTACCCGAAAAAAACGCGTGTATGGCGTGTTCTACCGGGAACGATTATCCTTCTGCCGGGAACGATTATCCTTCTAACAGCGAAGTGAGGTATGTATAGGGCTGCTCACAATCATAGGCTGCGCTACCCGAAAAAAACGCGTGTATGGCGTGTTCTGCCGGGAACGATTATCCTTAAGCAATTCTGTAGCATAATGTTCACATTGACCCCAATTTGTATGGTCCTCGATATTTGCCGCTTCCTCGGAAACGTCACACATTGACTGATTGAGCAGTCAGCTGGATGATCTTTGCAGTCGAAGCCAAAGACTCGCAGAGGGGGTCTTTTAGTGGCTCAGAACAGTAGGCAGGCACTCTCGTCAGAATGAAATGAGTGGGCTTAAGTTGCCAGTGCAGGTGTTTTCAGTCAAAACAATTACGAAATAGAGAATGTCGGAAAATTCGCGAATATTCATAGGATGTCAGCAGATTATCATCGATTCTCTAAGGGCTGTGGTCGCTGTGACGAATCCTTTGCAACAGCCGAATTTTGCCAAATTGTCGACCCCTTCCGTCAGGAAAGGCATCGTCAAATAACTTCAGACATTTTTAAATGGTTACAGAAGCCAAGCAAGTATTTCTTAACGTTGAATACTACTGTCGGGTCAATTAAAGGGGGGGGGGGGGGTGGAGAGGTGAAAGACGCGATTCTCCACCGACTTTGAACATCCTTACCTTCCTAAGCGCCTAGCCAAAATGCATATCCCCTCCTCCTACATGAAAAAGTATCTGCCAGGGCATTTGACGCATCTGCTTCAACCTAAGCCTAGAAAGATTAAGGAGCTTTGACACCGGTGGAAATTTTGCGTCTCTCCCCCCTCACTTTAATTGACCCTACAGCCTTCCATTTGAGCTATATCAGTGTTCTTACCTCAGCATCGACTATGCAGCCGAATATGGCAATAAGAAGGAGAGCGTTGGACAATGGACGCATCACAGGACGATGCCCTCCGTGTGTGGACGTCTGCGGCAAACCTACAAAACAAAGAGGTAAGAGGTTGTGGTGTAGAGAAAAGTTTCCGATGTCACTGCGTGAAGAAACGACACTCATCAATTGCTGTGGACAAATTGTGTTGCTCACGGTTACAAGGAAAAAACGCGAAAAAATGACGGCTAAGAATAGACTGGGCGTGAAAATATGCATGTGAGCAAAGGGGTGGTCGCGTGTTCGAGCCCTCCTTATCTCCGTCTCGTCTTTTGGAAAACTCATCATTCGACCAGATGTTGTACAGTTGGCTGATGTCTTACCGATTGCAAAGAGTCACCATGATAACTCAAAGGAATCATCCACGGGAAAATAATTTTCTTCGTTAGCCTTATATTTATGTTGTATTTGCCTAATGAGGGCCGCGAAAGTGAGAATTCGGTTAAGATACAGCTCCCCAAATCCTTGGCCGGGTGGGCGGGGCCTCCGATGAAAGCCCCTTTCCGTCGTCCGTAGCGGTTGGGAACCGTGAGTGGGACTGTTCACGTAATTTTCTGTTCCTACAATGCGTCTCCGACCGTGGCGAATGACGGGGCGGGCACTTTCTTGAAGGCCCCGCCCACCTTGCCGAGAATGTATGGTGCTGTATCTTAACCGGATTCACATTTTCTCGCGTGAAACTTTGCACATTAGGCAAATACAATATTAACATATGGGTAGCAGAAAAACTCACATTCCGTGGACGATACCTTTAAGACTTTGGATCATTGATTCGCTGAGGTCGAAGCGATTTAAAGAAGGCGCAAGCGTGGGATATGGTCCTTCCGATAAATTCTCTGAAGGGCGTTGGTGACGCAGGATAGTGAAAGTGAGGTCACACGCACTTATATGATCCGAAGGGCCAAATCTGTGCCCCATAAATCCCACTCGCGTGGTAGTATAAGAACGCTGACTGGCACATATGCTAGACCCGTCTTTCTTTTTATAACTCAGATCGTATTCAAGGGCTAATATGATTCTGAGCGGAAGTAGAAGGCAAGGCGTATCATACAATCGTTACTGACTTGTGACTGTTCGGATGTTTTAGCTTCAACCAAGATTGTTAATCACTTTATTTCCAACGGAAGTTTCGGCGTGTCCGTTCAGAGTATGGAAGAGTGAATCTTTATGAAAACTATTCGTTCAAAGGCCATTTCATTTCACAGGAAAATAATAATTGAAGATTATGCCAAGATTCTTCGAAAGTCGCAAATAGATTGAGTTGTGAGTTGTGAGCTGTGACCCATCTAAAATTATCAAGGGCTGGATTTGCTCTGAACATGAGTAGTTGTGAGTTGTAACTTCAGTTACCAATAGGATCGATCTACGTTGAAAACCTTATCTTTCATGCTTCTTACTTCGCTGAGCCGAAATTATCAAGAACTGGACTTTGCTCTGAACATCAGTAGTACTACATTCCTGATGTGATATACTGATAATAGACATTTATAATCACTTTATCACTCACGAGCGTTGCAAAAAAAATGCCCTTATGGTTGTTGCTACTGCTGTTGTTGGCTAATGTCAGTAAGCGGCAGCAACCGTCAGCACTTTCAATGGATTTCCGTGGCCTCTAGAGATGGTCCACAGGAAGCATGAGCAAATTTTGAGCTATTTATGAAAGTTCCACCCAAATGATCCAGATGCACTAAGATACCGCAGAAATGCAACATGAGCTCATGGAAAATGGTGTAGAACTAGTTGACTCCCCCCCTAACCGTACAACCGGCGCACCCAGCCGACCTTTTTTTCCGGACCATTTGCCCATTAATTTTATCTTTTTTAGCATTTCGTTAGCTGAAGACCCCCCTGAAAAGCATACACGATAGAAAGGAAAACCGATTGTTAGTACAAAGCGCATGCTACATGAGGGAAATAGAAAGTTCAGTTCTTTATTATTATGCAATATAGCGCTAGCGGGTCTAATTCATTGAACAGAATTTGAAGTAGGGAGATTCAAGTGTAAGGAGTTGCGTGGAATCTCTGAAGACTCAAGCGTAAGGTTCAACAGAACAACACAGGATACCAGTGACTTTTTAGATAAATATAGAATAATTTAATATCAGGAGATCTATGTCCACTTTACTAAGTACGATTTGGGTTGAAACCGTATGATTTCATTTCTAAAAAGGATGAACCGGTATCTGCGGTTTTAGTCCAGGGTTAAATAACCACTTGGGCGCGTTTATCTATGCACCATTGTAGAAAATGAGTGGAGGAGAACAATCAGAAAGCTTACCCTTTTTCGAAACGGAATGTTACTAAAAGATAAAGGAAAAAGTTCTTGACGTTGATCACTCCCTTGCTCGGATGTGCCACGCACTCTGGTCCCATTGAGAATCGTGGTAGCTGTTGAATGCGTTTTGGCCTATTCAATAATTTTGAATTTTGGCCCCACTTGACAGTACGCCACCTCCACCCACCTATAATGTTACTGTTTCAAACAATTTTTTTTATTTCACGAAAATGTCTAACCTTACGTTGACATCAATATTTTTGGTATTATGAAAGGTGAAGAGAATAAACTTTTTGTCTGATTCCAGCGGACTAGGGGGAATTGCTTTGTGGTGTAACGGTAAAGCAAGCTACTAGAAAGCCGTAGACTCACGTTCTAATAGCGGCAAATGTGAAGTAATGCGTATCGCCCATAACGTAACATCTTTATGGGATCAATTAAGGGTTTTCTTTAATGGTTGTGAGCATATGTTCAGATTACAATCAGAGATATTCGGTAAACTTCAGATATTTATGGCTAATGCTTTATTTATTTTCGTGGATTTACTTCAATAATAACGATGTTTATCCTATGATAAAAAATTTTATACTGTCTTTTGTTATAAGCAACCTATCAAACTAGCATAAAGCGCCAAGCTCCATCAAATTTTTTTCGGATATGGGCCATATATTCTACTTCCATTCAGAATCGTAGGACAATTTCAATGTGGTTTGACCTATGCAATGAGGGGGGGGGGGTTAGCAATTCATGCGCACGTTACTCATCGTATTCTCCCTGTCGAATATGGTGTACTACTTCAGCTACCACCGAAGGACGGGATTTTTGGCGTAGGCAGGTATAATTCTGGATTTGAATACAAGTCCAAAGGAATGGGAGCTTCGCCCGACATTTGAGGTAGGTCTCCAAACCTTTTCTAAATGCTCCAACAGGGAATCTAGTCTGCTGGCGCATATCCGGTTAAAATTCTATAAAATCATTCCAAATATTATTCAAGGTTCAGATGCCAATCACATCAGTGAAAAATTGAATAAGCGTGAAGTGAGAGCTCGAGCTCTGTCTAAATAGAGCCACTGCTTTTGACTCACTCCCTACCGCTCGGAGAACTTTCTAAAAACCCTCTTTCCTTAATTTTTCCAAATATCTAGAAGGTATTAGGTTGTCGGGAAAATTCTTTCGTTTTTTAGAAACATGCTTTTTTCCCTCAAAACTGCTTTCCAACAATTTCGTCTGTACATATATGTGTAGTACAAGTTCTCACGCATCTATAGGTATTATTGTCTTCCATCTCCCGGATAACCCTTTTCGACAAAATAACATATCAAAGGTCAATGTCATTTTTATTGCCGAAGGCTTTTTTTGAATGGCGTTAGATAGGTAAGGGAAAAGATGATAATCCGATGGAGCAAGATGAGGGCTATAAGGTGGAGGGGGTAGCACTTCCCATTCAAGCTCGAGAATTTTTTGGCGAGTCTTCCCACATATTGAAAAAAATGACTCGCCAAAAAATTCTCGAGCTTGGATAAAAATTGCTGCCCCCTCCACCTTATAGCCCTGGTCTTGCTTCATCGGATTATCACCTTTTCCTTTCCCTGTCTAACGCCACTCAAAGAAAAATTTTTGCATTGGAAATGGGGTTGACCTTGATATGTTTATTTTGCCGTAAAAGGTTATCCGGGATATGGAAGAAAATAATACATATAGATGCGTGAGAACTTGTACTACATATATACAGGGGGTGCCAAAAAAAAAGTAATTTTCTCTCCTCCACTTTCACCCCGCTTTAGTCGAACTACAGCAAATTCTGTTGAGGTATTTTCATCTCCAGATTCAAGAGCAGACCTCACTCTATCAATATACTCCGTGGCAGCCTTTTGCACGAGCAGGAACGGGAGCGAGGAAAGAGTGAACAAGATGTGTCGCCTCAACTGCGCAAAATCCGAAATTTCGTCGCCTCGTTGATAACCTTGCTGAGGTCCGTTCACTCTGAGTACCTAAGGGGATTTATACTGGATGGTGTTCTTTAACATTCCGTTTTTTCCGGGTCCCCAACGCCTTTCGTTTCCAAAAGCCAAAACGTGCCCTTACCACTGAAACCCATCCGGAGGCGGATTTGGGCACGAAAATGATACTTTGGATCATAGCAGCCTTGTCCAAGCAGCGGGGGCTTTGTGATCCCATGAACCAAAGGGCCAATCCTCAGGAAGCTTCCCACAAAAGACCTACCACTGAACCTGGCTTCACTTTTTTAAGCGGACCTCGATACTGTAGGTACTCTGAAGCCCGGCTGCGCCGAATGAAAGCTCCATATTTTTATAAAGGTGAATGTAGGGAGCCACAGCTTGTTCCTACTTTTAGAGGAACATTTCGTTGATATTTCGCCCCAATACTTTAATCTCTTTCGTTTCCCTATGTTTTGCATAATTGGCAGATGTGAGCAGTAGGCAAAATTACTTTTTTTGGCACCCCCTGTATGTACAGAAGAAATTGCTGGAAAGCAGTTTTGAGGGAAAAAAGCAAGTTTTTAAAAAACGAAAGAACTTCCCCGAAACCTAATATAAGAGTTTACAAACAGAACAATGGCTCAAAATTTGGCCAATCGTGTTTTCTGCTTTTCTCATTTCAAGTTTGTTACATATTACGAAAATCCCAATGTATGGTAGTTAAGCGCGCATTTTCATATGCCACGAGTTCGTAGAAACATTTCTGAAGGATCATTAGGGAACCTCCCTCAAGAGCAGTTGGAGATTGATAAGAACTGAATTCGATACCTTTATCAGGTTCCCACAAGGAGCTTGAAATCTATCGTTACATGAGCCCCTGACGGTGGTGTTGAGCTTCTCGTGTGACACCCTGAACCCGCTGGAATTATGAGCTGTTATTAGTGAGGAACGAGGCAGACGCACAACTGTTAGGGTCAGTTTTAGCTGCAAACTACACTTTTTACATTCCATCTGCTTGAGGTTCGAAGAAAAAGCAATGATATGACTTTGTTTTGAAAACAAAGCCAATCGCCCATGTCTCAGAGATCTTACTTAGTTACCTGTTACCCGTCAAACTTTCATGATCAGAGAAAATTTATTTCGATTTACGGATGAAAGGATAAAGTCGTTGCTCTTAATCAATTCTTTCTTGGGGTGCGCCATGCATTCTGGTTCCGTTAAGAATCGTGGTGGTAGATGACTGCGATTTGGCTTGTACAGTGACATGCGGTAGGCAGCCGATACACAAATCAGTGCCCTTATTCTTCCAGACGAGTCTGGTTCTATGTATGTACCCCGAAAGGTGAAGGAGGTTGGTTGACCTGGGGGGTATTGACGCAGGATTTGATCCCAGCACCATGAGAGTGGAAGTCCTCGTCACCCCTCAGTGCACCACCTCCGCCCCTTTATCCTTTTGTTCCATTCGGTTTTCAAAGTACTATTTAATGACTGAGCAGTATCAGGAAATTTCCAAAAAATGCTCATAAAGTTATAGGTGATGACACATAATTATGCTGATCAAACCCGGCCTGATTATGCTATCATTACCGCTTACTCATAGCAGCAGATGAAGTTGAAGAAAAAGAGGTCCCTAGTCTGTTTCGAGCAGAATATGGATATAGCAAAATAATAGAAGTCGCAGCAGTCGTAGCACGGATGACACCGGAGTGATGGCCGAGGCGACTCGCCCCATCACGAATCACCCCGTGTGTCCCCCCGTTCTTATCTGTTTTTGCGGCGACGACTTTGATGGCGGCTGTTGATGTTTGTCATTTTATCACTTCGAAACTTTTATCTTCACGACCAGCCAGCAGCGACGGCACGACACAATTTTACCGCCGTCGCTATGTACCGCCCACCAGATATTTGATCACCCAGCTCAAGGTAAAAACACAAAAAAAGCAGGGCTCAGAAATGGAGCACGCACGAATAACAACTATGAAGAGGACTACAACGTGGAAAAATTAAATAGAATTTTTTTTGCAATTACATTTTTTGACAGCGTTTTATCAAAAGGGGAAATAGTACATCATCAAAATTCAAAAAGAAACGTCCGTAATGTAAAAAATGTATCTGTGACTCAGCGTGAAAAAATATGGAATAAAGTCCGAAATCTTACTCGTTCACATAGCATAAAGCACTTTTAGCGATGTGTGAACTAGGATATTTTTGGTGCGTAACAGCATTATATTTTGCAGACTGTTTATACATTTTCTGCTATAACTCGAAGGCTCAAGAAATCAAGCGTTCAGCTGAATAGTCCCATACAAGATATGCCATGCATGCTATTTGCACTCGGGATCATTGCGGGTCTTACGATTTTTATCGCGTAACGTGATAGCCAGTGAATGCCATTTGATCTACACAATACATCCCAATCAAAAAAATTCCAAAAATTCTATTCAAAAAAGGGAAATTCTAACAGTTCAACAATTCTAAAATACATAACAATGAATGCTAGGAAATAGTTACTCTAAGAAAAGCCTACTTCACTATGGCTCGAGGATTATGCAGAGTTCATTGTTTTTGCAGAACCATGCTAGACTGATCCATTTCGCCTGCAACGCTTTTGCTCGGCTATTATGACCCGATTTGGCCGTTGAAAATTTCAAAAAGAAGCTAGCTGGGTTTCAGCAGTAACCTAGAATTTTGTGAGGTGGGATCCGTATGTACCGGCAAGGGTGAGCTACCCCAGTAGGCTTCATGGAACAGAGCACGATACATCAAATAGCACCTGAACAAGTTTGTAGGCATTACTGGGGATCACGTTATCAGTGTATCTCATACTTATTGCTATGGAGTTATCCTTACAGGGTAAACTGTAGCAATCAGACTTCTGCAGGATGATTGAAACAAAGTCGTTGTGAGTAGGATTCACTCTAAGAATCATCTTTGGTATGATCATGCAAGCCATACTTTTCCTCTTAGAATTCCTATAAAAAATCGGAATTTGAAGAGCTGATGGATTTCTTTTTCTGAAAATCTGACGAGTGGCGTAGGATTTTTTCTGAATCATAGGGGCAGTAAAGCGAGCCAGATTTCGCTGGAAAAGGCGAAGGGTGGTCCCTAAGCTTCAGCGATAAAAAAATGTGACGTGGTGGTCATCGCTCTAGATACAAAGCTTTGTAGAAGAGCTGTCTTCTTGATGGGTGCCTGGGCTCTATTTCGCATTGCGGGAATAAGGCGACTGAGATTCTGATCGGACTTCTTGCTTGAAGGATTTAATGACCGATTTTCGAAGTAAGGAGTAAAAAAAATTCAAAAAAGCTAAAAAAGCTTCAGAGTCGTGTTCACGGGAGACATTCCCGCTTCAGAATGAAATGCAGGCTCGAAGTGTAAGACTCGTGAACCAGATCCAATTGAATTCTCGTATGCTCACACTGTTATTACGGTTCCAATTTCAATGCTTTTGGCTTGGCTAGAATAGCCAGTTTCGAAACCGCTCATGTCCTTTCAAATGGATTAAATTAACGGGTGAGCATTCATGTTTTGAATGGATTACTCTTCTAGACAAGCTGACAAGAGCTTGACGAAATCGTGCAGTTTTGTTTCCTCGAAAATGGGTAATAGGGCGGGGAGGTCCAGAAAAGTATTACTTATTCCATTATTACATTATTTTCCCTATTAGATATATGGCACTCTTCAGAGTGGGCTGATTGCCCCAATTGCCCACAGGAATAAAGGGTGACTATTCCTTCGAATCCGTTTATTATTTCCTTATTCTTTTTTTGGCAAATTATTCAATTTTGATTCAAATAGAATAGTAGGATAATAACAAAAAAAAATAAAAGTGATAATAAGTAGGTTGCGACCGTGCGATGTTTGTACTGCACTCCAATATTTTGCAAGTGCGCAGACAATTTTTCTGCATTTCCGATGGAACACCGAACAGGTGACGCGTTCCTGCCGAGGCTTACAAGCCTAATTTCTCAGTGCCTAAGACTTTCAAGGATTCTAAACTTATTGAACATTTTTTATCGGGAAAACAATCAGCATTCATCAAGGGGGTAGAGTTGTTGTCTGTTTGAGACGTTACATAACAAAAGTTCAAGGTGTATGTGTGTGATACACGCTCAGTTGTTGTTTTTTATTGAGTCGTTTCTTTATTGATCACTAAGAATTGGTGTAAAATCCGTTGGTATCTCAATTCTACTTCTCTAAAATTAGCTGAGTTTGACATCTGCACAATCAAGACAAGAAAAATTAGTACAACAGATGACAAGTATCATGTAGCAGCACTAGGAGGAAGGGATAGAGTGCAACTGAGAGAAACGGAGTTGTGGATGTCTTCTTCTTCTCCCTAGCGTCAGTCCCGCGCCGTTGCGGGGTCCGCTGTTTTTGTCAATCGCCGCCATTTTCTGCTATCCAAGGCATCTTCTGCCGTGGCTTTCACTTCTATGAGGTCCGTTTTGATAACGTCCCTCCACCTTTTCTTTGGGGCTCCTCGTGGTCGCTTGCCGGGTACTTCGAACTCTACCGCTTCCCTTATAGGGTGGTCTGCCGACCTTCTCAGCACGTGCCCGTACCATTTTAGCCGCTGCTCCCTCAACTTCAGCTGGACCGGTGCCGTCTGCATGACTGCCCTGACGTCCTCGTTCCTGATCCTGTCGAGCCGCATCCAGCCACAGGCCCATCTCAGCATCCTCATTTCTGCGGAATGTAGCTGCTTCTCAAGGTTCTTTGTTCTGGGTCAGCACTCGCTGCCATAGAGCATTGCGGGTCTTATCACCGATCGATATACCTTGCCCTTTAGAGTCCTGGAGCACCGTTGATCGCAGAGGATTCCTGTGGACTCTCTCCATTTCAGCCATGCCGTATTTATTCGAGCTTTCACGGCCTGATCTACCGTACCATCCTCGGCTACATCACTTCCCAGGTATCGGGAGTCCTGAACCCTTTCGATGCTTTCTCCATGGCGGTCCACGATGGACACCGGACAGTCCTCGGAGCTCAGGAATTTGGTCTTCTTGACGTTTACTCGTAAGCCGTTCTCTGACAGCCTTGCCTGCCATCTCTGCACCTTCGCCTGAAGTTCTTCTCTGGTATCCGCTGTCAGGGCAATGTCGTCAGCGTAGAGAATGGTCCTCAGTGGTCCCTCCATGAGGTCTTTCACCATGCCAACCAGGGTGAGCAGGAAGAGGAACGGGCTTAGAGCTGAGCCTTGGTGTACCCCAACCGAGATCCCTATTTCCGCCGTCAGTCCCTGCGGGGTGCGTATGACCGCCTTAGCCCCATCGTACATGTCCTGTATAAGGTGACGAGGTGCTCTGGTATCTGTCGTTCTCGAAGAGAGTTCCAGATTACTGGACGTGGCAGACGGTCGAAGGCCTTTTCGAGGTCCAGGAAGGCTAGGTAGCAAGGTTTACGCTTTTCACGGTACTTTTCCATCACTTGTCTGAGGATGAAGATGGCATCCGTGGTGGAGCGCTCAGGCATGAACCCGAACTGCTCCTGAGATATGGTGACCAGCTCCCTCAGCCTCAAGTCAATCAGCCGCTCATACAGCTTCATGGTATGAGCCGTCAACCTTATTCCCTGCCTAAAACGGAGTTGTTGATGTAACGAATGGAAAGGAGGAAGTGGAAAGAAGGATAGTAACATTTATAAGGATCAAGAGCCAGTGACAACGAATGCTTGCTTTGAAAGGAAAATCAGCCAGGGCCATGCGCATTTCCACGGGTAAGTACGGACCAGGACACTCGAACTGCATCATCGTGCGTGACAATTGTTTTGCTGTTTTTGTTGTGAATTGGACGAAAGCAAGATGACATTGAATTGATGCTGTGCAGCGTGAAAAGAGGTTAGAATGGAAAAAGCCAGCATAAAACTGAAAACAATTTGATTTTCTGTAATTTTTGATAACGTACGTATGTAGCTATTTTCGGTGCTGTTCAGAATCTTTCAGCTGGGAGTCGTGAAAGAGTCCTCTTCTACAACGATTGTAATGCCGACCCTGCAGAAGCTTGAGCAGTCTTTTTTCCAAACAAGATATTTTGTTCAGAACCTCCTGGGATAAACCTGAATTTCGAGGAATCGGAAAATCTCTCATGGGTCACTTGCTTTTAGGGCTTTTTGAAATGGGAGTGGTAGTTAACAGCTCAGGGCATGTCTCCTTGCTTTGGTTCGGAGAAGAGCTCTAGTCTCGCTAAATTAGTTTCCTCGTATCAAGGACTAGATTCCGTCCTATGTCAAGGGTAACACCCATCCCAG
This sequence comes from Trichostrongylus colubriformis, assembly GCA_963978905.1. Taxonomy (NCBI): domain Eukaryota; kingdom Metazoa; phylum Nematoda; class Chromadorea; order Rhabditida; family Trichostrongylidae; genus Trichostrongylus; species Trichostrongylus colubriformis. The sequence continues at coordinate 27,223,109 of OZ022260.1, forward strand.
AGTTTTCCCCTATTGCCATCTCCTCCATTCATATAGCACGTTTTGGTTTGATTTATTATGCGGGGAATTTTCTAAAGAACTCAATGAAATGTGGCAAGGGAAGTCTTGGAGAACATAAAATGGTAAAAATAACTGCGAACCATTTTCTTTATGTATTACACTTGGTGAAGAATTTTCGCATGCAAATGAACCCACAGCTATTTGTGCAGTACTCGTAACATTCGTGAAAAATGATAGGGTAGGTGTGTGACACATGTACTCGTAGCCATGCATGCTTGATGGCTTGAGAAAGACAACTGATGCTCCAGAAGCACGTTAAATAGTCTTTGTGGTACTCTAGAGAGTCAGGGTAGGAACAGTTACGAACTTTTCACAATTATTTTGAGACCAGTTGGCTGGCGCACACTACTATGCGCGATTCACGGCGATGTGGTTCACGTCGATAAGTACTGACTGATAAGTGTGACTACCGAATTTCCCGTCGCCTTCACTGCTCTTATTCATCTCAAAGCTCTGTAGAGGAAAGTGTCACACATATCTGGGGTTGACCGATATATGCAAACTGGCATAACTTCGCCGCGAATCCGCGCGGTAGTGTGCGCCATCCAAGGTAGTAGTAGTAAACGGTGTACCGGATATTATACCATCCACTTCCTAACGGCTCCTATCAGCCCCTGTGAGCCGTAATCATCTTCGATAAGGCTTCATTGAGGTCCCCATACCCTGTATTACCTGTGAATTGAACACTCATGCATTACCTGTGAATATGAACACTCACTGTCAGCGGGGAGAGCGAGACGGATTTGGTGACATGCCATTTCACGCCCCTCATCGTATCCTATTAACCGTTATCAAGTTGGATCACCCGCTATTTATGTCCTCGTCCCACCTTGCTAAACATCTGTGGGGGTCAGCGCTCTGGCTCAAGGCTTCTTATCAGCCTTTATCAGCTTCTATCACTTGCAAATTCAGGTTCTCAGCTTTACTGCGAGCGAGATGTGAATTTTATGACAGACAGACGGACACACAGACAGACATACAGACATACTAAGCGAATTATACCTAGTAGGATATCAGTTTTTGATTTTTTTTATCGATACACTGTTTTACTAATTTATCTTAGCCAATGCGCAATCGTTAGAGAGGCACGTTTGGTATATCATCACAAACGCCAAGGGCATCAGAATCCTTCGTTTCCATGGGTGAAAGCGTTGTACATGATCACAATTAAATAGAGTATAATACAAAATTTTGTGCACAAAAATTCGTCAAAAACCTTCCCTTGTGAACAGAACATTCCGCGGACAGGTGGGCGGGGCCAACTGTGCTATGAATCACGCTGTGTGTGTTAAATATGGGAGAAATCATACACAGTGATATGCTCTGTACAAGCGTATTTGGCAGGGGATCTTTCATAAATCAATATTGATCAGGTTCTTGGATGAACATCAGCTTAAGTCGAGGAAGAATAATTTGAATATTCTTTATTTTTGTTCCATTCACACTCATATATCGTGATCGAATTACATCTTTCTGACCACATTGTCCTTTTAAGGTATTATAGCACAGCAGATCCATAGAAGGGTGGGGCTATCTGGGGCGTGGTGATGCCTTTGGTGTACTTGCTTTGTTCTAGAGCAGGTTTCCAGTAACGAATTGATACAAATAACGTATAATTGACAGTGTGTAAGACCAGTGTTTGCAGTGGAAAATCTTCCACTTAATTAATATCTCCGCAGGAATGCGGAAGAAGAAAGAAGCATATACTTTCTACATCAAAAACAAATGAAAATGTAGACATCCTGTCAGTGTTACGCTTTTACACTGTGGTTGGAGCCAGACAACTTTTTGCTACGATCGGCGCGGCAGCAAAAAAGATGTACTTTGAGAAAAAGTGTTTTTTCGGCAACACATCTTCAGGGCAGCACACAGTTTTCCTTAATATGAGCATCTCTATCTATTCCTACTACAAATAAAGTCTGCCTGTCTGTCCTTCCGCTCGCTCGTCCCTCTGTCTGTCACGAAATTAGGCAGAACATGAAAAACAACCAGTGGAAATGGGCAGTAGTTTGGGATGGGTATGGTATACAGAAGTGAAGAGCACACATGGACCAATTTAAGTTCCACCACGATGGGCGGAGCGTGCGCTGGAATGTTCCGTTTTCAGACCAAAAATTGTAGATTGAGTTTCAATATGACTCCAACGTTGGGAGAATGTCGATTAACGTTGACTAAGGTCAGAAAATGAGTTTCTGAAAGTCATGAAAGAGGCCTGGGCATAGTGGGCGGTCCTTACAACAAAACCTTATAGCTAGATCGCAACGCCGGCTTAGAGATCAGGAAGAAATCGGTAGAAATGACCACTGTCCAAGCTATCTTGAACATTAAAATGAGCAGAGCACTGCTCTCAATGGTTAGAGCGTGTTATTTGTCGGATGACACTCACTGCAAACTAGCAATTTATTCCCTAAATTGTTTAGAGACCGACAGAAAAGTGGGAGTTCTCACCGATGGCTAGAGCTGTGAGGGGAAAAAGGGTTTTAGCGATGGGCGGGGCATTTATGGTGATGGGAGGGGCTTGTACGTAGCATGAAGAACGCCTGGGCGCAGTGGACCGGCAGCATCCCGAGCGTGCACATTTTTTGTAGTGAAAATCAGTGTTCTGACGACCACTGAATGAGAAGCAGTCCCTGACTGCAAATATGAAAGTGCTCCCGATTCATCATTCAAACACGTTTTTGCTAAAGGTTACCACTGTTTTTGCTGAATGAAATTAATGGAAAAAGCCTTGTTGATTATGCACCAGCCCAATATATCTTGTACGCTTGAATATTCGGAATTCTGATGATCAGATATAATGAGTATTGATCAATGGATTCAAATTCGATAAAACGAAATATTGTAGTGTTATTTAAAACATGTCGCTGGCAGTCTCAAAGTTTTTAGTCCAACATATACATGTAGTGCGTACTGTTGTTTAAAGGAATCGTCCACGGAAAAATGAGTTTTCATTTTACCCGTATATTCATGTCGTATTTGCGTAATGTGGGTCGCATGCAAAGTTTCACGCGAAAAAAATGTGAATCCGGCTAAGTTACAGCAGCACTACAAAGTCTCGGCCAGGTGGGTGGGGCCTCCGAGCAAGTGCCCACCCCTTCGTCTGCCGCAATCGGAGACGCACCGTAGAAGCAAAAAGCGTGCCGTCGCAGTGGGGGGGGGGCATCTTATAAAAAGTTGCTTTCGCATATACGCATTCAGGCGTATACTTTTGCCTTAGCCTCATTGGAGGAGATAAGGGGTTCCTTTCTTCCTTCAGGCTTAGGTAAAAATGTGGTATGCCCCCCCCCATTGCGATAGCACCGCAGGATATTACGTAAACAGTCCCACTCTTCGTTTCCAACCGCGGCGGACGACGGGACGGGGCTGTTCCTTGGAGGCCCCGCCCACTCGGCCGAGTATTTGGGGAGCAGTATTTTGACCGAATTCTCACTTTTTCGCGTGAAACTTTGCATGCAGTCCTTATTAGAAAAAGTGCAACATAAATACAATATAAGTGTGACAGGGGGTTTCTTTTTTTCCGTGTCCCTTTAAAGCTATTGTTTGAAATAATATCCATACAAGATTTCGTTGAGCAAGCAATCAAAAAACGGCTATTTATGGTCGTACTGGTTGCAAGCCGTAAAATCCCATGTCAAATTATTCATCTCGAAGAAATAAAAAAAACTGATCAAAGTGAAAAACATGTGAATCAGAAAAAGGACCGCCATTAGAAACACTTCTGAGCCTATAAGATTAAGAAACTCGCCCGAAAAAAGACAACCTCAAACAGCTGTCCGATCATGTAAACAAACTTCACAGCGATTTTGGTGATTGAACACCATAAATGGTGCTCACCATGCTGGATGGTATGGACTATCACCACTCTTTGGTGGCCAGTGGTTTTATGGAGCTTCATGGGGTTAATTCCCCTCTAGTATGCTGTGCTCACTGGAAGTGTTCATTTTGAAGTTCTTCTCCTACAATCATCCCGGACAGATTGGTTTGATATTTGTTAGTAATTAATATTTTCCACTATTGCATTTTTAATGACAAACTTTTATTCCGATTCAGGTAGACGAAACCCAATATTTTGCTAGCATAAAGAATGTCGACAAGGCATTTATAAAAATGAAGAATATGAAGAACAAAAAGGTGCTTGTGATATTCTCGCGACGCTAAATAGGAAGTAGCATTGCTTTCACATGAATTTGTATGTACTCGCAATTTCCGAAAAACGTTTTGGCACACCATCTCCTGGTAAGTTTTTCAAAAATACCAAAATTTCAGTTTTGAAAGCCGGCAGAAGATAATGACCGTGTTTTTTCTGCAGTAGATTCGAGCTGGTCGCTTCTGAAATGGCTGGCCATTCAAGTCACTGTATGGCACAGATGATCCTTCCAACTGTTACAGTGATTGTGCATAAAAGGAAAGTGCGTGACGCATCGCGGTTTCCCTTACAGAATAGTGATGGTAATTGCGATACGTCCAGTACTGACTCAGCACCTCAAAATGATGGCGGGCAGGCCACTACGGTTCAGTTTGTAGAGACTGTTCGAAATTTATGAAGCACATCTGCTGCAAAATCTTTAGCGAAAAAATAAAGCACTCTCAATATGAAAGTAAGCAACAATTGTATTGAATTGCGCACATCTGAAGGGTGTGTACACATTGGTACGAATGACCTCCTTCGCACCCCATGTGCGAGAAAGTAATTAACAAGCAGAGGTCAGCTATAGACCGCTCAACTTTATTAACTGACTGTACTATCCACAGAGAAAAAAAGCATGGGTGAAATTCTGATTAAAGGATTTTCTCGAAAGAAAAGGGTTCGATTCAATGGTGCTATGGTCCAATCAGATACTGGTGAATGAGAATGATTGTAACATTTTTAAAAGTTATAGTATTGCCAAGGAAAAGATAAAAGTTGGTATAATGAATAAATATGAGTGAAATAAATGAATGGAATAAAACTTGCTTGGCTGAATTATTAAAGCGCAAATGTTAATCAACCTCACCATATAATGGCATATTATTATTAATCTCGATGAAATGTTATAGAATGCCCGTAAGGGAGTCATACAAGAGAATAGATGTACATACACACTTTTAATATGAGTTGCTATGGCCACAAGCTTTTGGCAGTTCGATGAGTGATCAATGCAGGTATTCAAACAGTGTTTCAGCAATACATGTACTAGCGTTTGTTTTCGACAAACTTTGTAGAGCTGTAATGTTTTCTAATACTTACAAATACGTTACTAATGAGCTGTATGTTTTTTAGCAAGTGTGAAATCCATTACGTTTTCTGCAACCTATTGTACATTTCATGAGTAAAAAGTTTTGTAATTCTTACTGTGATAAAACTTCCTTAATTTTTTCCTTCATGGACATTACACTCAGTAATAAAGTTGAGCGGTCTATAGCTGACCTCTGCTAGTTGATTTCTCTCTCGCATATGAGGTGCGAGGAAGTAATTAAGCGTTCGCACATGGGGTGCGAAGGTCATTCGTACCAATGTGTACACACCCACATCTGAAGCCTGCTCCGTCTCGAAAAACGTGTTGTGCGAAGCGTATTCGACGGGACGATCATCCTCGAACAATTCTGTAGCATAATGCTCACAATAGTCCTAATTTGAATAGTCTTCCATTTTTGCCGGTCTTTCGGAAGCGTAAAATCTCCTTTTTTTTTAGCACGCCTTGATTTAACAATCAGTCGATTGAGGGATGATCTTCCCCTTGAAAGTATTGAAGACTTGCTGTGGGGTCTTTCAATAGCTCAGAGCAGTAGGCGGGCACTTCGGCAATTTAAGGGCGAAATCTTGTTGGTTAATCTATTGCAGCTGCTAATACAGTTGACGAGCCGGAGAACCTCGAGGTTTTTTTTTGCAAGCATTCATGGAATTCGTAGGTCATCATCGATCCTTTGGGGTGTCTTGGTGGTGGCCGTCGTGAGCCTCCACCCTTTTATTATGTTTTGTATGCAACACTGTTGTTTCTTACGACTATATCAATTTTTCGCTTGTGTGACACTTTATTTACTAAAATTCATTGAGAACATCATTATCGCTAATGAATCGAGTGCTACAGAAAATAGTTTTGAAAAAAAGCGCACCCGCATGTACAGATAAGGTTTTATCGCGTCCATTCCATAGTGGCGCCTCCGTGGAACATCTCATTCAGTGCTAAAATCTCTAAGGCCGCGGCCACGCCCTGCCGCAGACACGTTAAGTATGACCGCGGCCTAACGAATCTAAAGTAGGAATCACATAAGAGGGATCATGCATTATCTTCTTCGAATCGCGTTGCTTCCACGGGGTTGGTTGTGGGTTAGAAGCATTCCATGCACAACTCCATACTTTCAGCTACTACAGCACGAAAAAATGCAGCACGAGTCAAGAGTCTCTCAGGGGTAACTGGTCCTTGTCATGACCGTCTACCAGTTTAAGGTTGCCGGACCAAGCCCATATTCCCTTTAAAATTTCAATCTTGCTATCGATCGCAGTGCCGCACGATGTAGTGCTGTTGTCGGCTCGTATTCAGTCGGGGAACTCAACTTTTCAATGCAAATAACAGAAACTAACAGTGAGAAAGGACAAGGAGAGTATCAGACTTCCAAGGGACTGTTGTGACTGAAAATACTTTCAGCTACTACAGCACGAAAAAATGCAGCACGAGTCAAGAGTCTCTCAGGGGTAACTGGTCCTTGTCATGACCGTCTACCAGTTTAAGGTTGCCGGACCAAGCCCATATTCCCTTTAACATTTCAATCTTGCTATCGATCGCAGTGCCGCACGATGTAGTGCTGCTGTCGGCTCGTATTCAGTCGGGGAACTCAACTTTTCAATGCAAATAACAGAAACTAACAGTGAGAAAGGACAAGGAGAGTATCAGACTTCCAAGGGACTGTTGTGACTGAAAATACTTTCAGCTACTACAGCACGAAAAAATGCAGCACGAGTCAAGAGTCTCTCAGGGGTAACTGGTCCTTGTCATGACCGTCTACCAGTTTAAGGTTGCCGGACCAAGCCCATATTCCCTTTAACATTTCAATCTTGCTATCGATCGCAGTGCCGCACGATGTAGTGCTGCTGTCGGCTCGTATTCAGTCGGGGAACTCAACTTTTCAATGCAAATAACAGAAACTAACAGTGAGAAAGGACAAGGAGAGTATCAGACTTCCAAGGGACTGTTGTGACTGAAAATACTTTCAGCTACTACAGAACGAAAAAATGCAGCACGAGTCAAGAGTCTCTCAGGGGTAACTGGTCCTTGTCATGACCGTCTACCAGTTTAAGGTTGCCGGACCAAGCCCATATTTCCTTTAACATTTCAATCTTGCTATCGATCGCAGTGCCGCATGATGTAGTGCTGTTGTCGGCTCGTATTCAGTCGGGGAACTCAACTTTTCAATGCAAATAACAGAAACTAACAGTGAGAAAGGACAAGGAGAGTATCAGACTTCCAAGGGACTGTTGTGACTGAAAACAAGCACTTGAACGTAACATGGTCACTGATGTTGATATTTTTGATTTTAGATAGCTCCTGATTATCGCCGCAGCCCGCGATGCGAAAGTTACTACTAGGATGCTGAGTTATGGGCAAAAGCTTCGGTGTCGGACGGACCTCGAACACGCACTCCATGCTTTCCGAGCATATGTGCTAATCCATTACACTACCGATACCCCTTTCACCTTAACTCGGCTTCTGAATGGTATATTTACCACAGCTTCACGGTTCGAGGCCAATATTGGGCTCAACACGTTATACGTGTTAGTGCTGATAAGCTATGGTAAATATGCCATTCAGAAACTGAGTTAACCATACTCAGCATCCTAGTAGTAACATGGTCAGTTGATGGCCTTTAGAACTGATGATCAGCAGCGATCAATACGGCCGTATCGTCATATTTAATGTGCGCCAACGATAAGTAGATTCTTTCAAAGCGAATTTCCTTCGAAACTGCAGTCTTAGCCATTTCTCAAATGAAAAAATGATGCAACAAAGTTTTAGATTTTTTGCACATTTCATACGAAACATCGTCATCTCAGCTATAAGAAATCATCTCTTCCAGTGCAGATACAGACATTAAATCGCAACGTGCTGCAGCTGGAGCCCTCATGTCACCTTCGCAATACAGGACATTACAGCTGTGAAGGATCCTATAATGGAGGCTTGCAGTCAGGGGCGCCGCGAAAAGGTAGTAATGGAATGGAGTTTCCCTTCACTCTTTGACCTGAACAAAATGAAGTAGTTGCGAAGGTTTTTTCAAAACAATGAAGGCTGATATTTAAACATTCACTTTCAATAACGTTTGTTTCAAACTAAGTAATTCTTCAAAGAGATAATTATTTGTTACAACCATTTGACAATCATTTACTTGTTTTCAATGAAGAGTTGGTTTCGTTTCCGTTTCGCGCGGGCCCTTAGACGGAAACCAAATAGAAAAGATATTCTCCCTCTGTGCTCAACAGTAAGGGAAGGGAGAAAAACAATATTGAAGATGTAAACATATGTATATATTAACTTGTTTGTTAATGAGAATAAACCTTGGTATATCCACCATATTCATATTAGGTTGTCCCAAAAGTCTTGTAGGATTTTTGAAAAAATCAATGACTCTTGTTTATTGAGGCAGATCTAAGCGGTTCGGGAATGGTAGAACATTCTCTAAGCTTTTTAGAAAAATATATATTGTATCGCGGGTAAACGCGATTTTAATTTAATTTTGTTTTATTTTTCAGTTAATACTTCGATTTGATGGTGTCTGGAGTTCATCAAGTTCGATTTCAGTGCGGCTTTTTGTACTCTCCTAGAAATGTCATGGCACTGCGCAGCTGGTGGACAAAAGAAGCAGCCAGGGCGCTTCACATATATATACCGAAGCGTGACTCATTCATGTAGTTCATTAGCTCATCATTACTGTATTTGCAGTTTCCTTAAATCATGATAATTTGGAAATCTTGTCTTATTTGCGCCTTTTCAGTAGTTACCTGGTATCGTAGCGCCAATAAATTGTTATACTCGATCGTACCATTGCGTGGCAGACGAGTATTTTGAAAATATATATTTGCGACAGTTTTCTCGGGATATATATATATATATATATATTATATGGTGCACCGCTTCGACGAGCACGGACGGTCAGGTACGAATTCAACCTTGTGCGCTTACTTGCTAGTGGTGTCGGCGCAGCATCAGAAGGGAATTCCACTTTATTGGGAGATTCAGCATTTATTTTGATCTTATTCTTTTACGCTTGTCTCTTCATCTCTTACATTCATGACTGGGCCTACGTCTTTGAAATCTCAAAAGGCACTCCTAACGCGCTACTGTAACAACTTAGAGCGTATCTTAAAGGAAAATGAAATGGCTATAAAGGCGGACCCAGACCTCTTTCACAATAATACCATGTCCAAAAAAGCACAGTCTATTGCACTCCAGCTCAACTGCAATGTTAAATTGGTCCTCGAAACTCTTGCTCTGTTTACAAATATGTGCGACTCGCTCGGTGACTCACTAGCGGAGGAACCGGAGAGTCAAGTCGATAGTTACGTCACAAAAGCGCATAGTGTCCTCGAACTCGCGCAGGCAGGAGACCCTAAAGAAGAGTATTTAGAGGAAGAACGGTGCATGCTTCGCCGGAGGCAGGACATCGAGCAAGAGCTCAGGCAAAGACGCCGCACTTATATAGCGCAAACGGTCATGTTAGAGGAGTTGAGGCGAGCGCCGTTCTGTCCACCACGCCGCTTCCATGAAGGAGCCATAAATCGCGATGGGGAAAGAACGATGAGATGCGCATTCTGCCAGGCAAGAGGGGTGCACTACTCTGACTCGTGCACGGTGGTTAGGCTGGTCGAAGAACGGAAAGAGTCTTTGCAACGCAGGGGAAATGCGAGAAGTGCCTGGAGTATTGCAGGAGAGGCCGCGGATGCCCCAAGTTCAACGCGAGATGCTACCACTGCGGGCAGTATAGTCATTACTCGGCCCTGTGCGAGTTGCCGGAGGACAGCGAGGAGCTCGAGGGACGACTCGCTCAAGCAAACAACGCTAGGACCAACAACATCGAGAGGATCCGCGAGCTTGATGAAGAACTGCGCCAAATTGAGAGAGAACTGCGCCTACGCCACGAGAATTAGATGCAGAAGAATTGCGCCGGCGGGAGTATCGCGGGTAAACGCGATTTTAATTTAATTTTGTTTTATTTTTCAGTCAATACTTTGATTTGATGGTGTCCGGAGTTCATCAGGTTCGATTTCGGTGCGGCTTTTTGTACTGTCCTAGAAATGTCATGGCACTGCGCAGCTGGTGGACAAAAGAAGCAGCCAAGGCGCTTCACATATATATACCGAAGCGTGACTCATTCATGTAGTTCATTAGCTCATCATTGTATTTGCAGTTTCCTTAAATCATGATAATTTGGAAATCTTGTCTTATTTGCGCCTTTTCAGTAGTTACCTGGTATCGTAGCGCCAATAAATTGTTATACTCGATCGTACCATTGCGTGGCAGACGAGTATCTTGAAAATATATACAGTAGCGGTCAAAAATATATGCGGTTTTGGACATAACCATAACTTTGGCCGACGTTTACAAACTCTTTTTTTAGTAATTCGAAGGCAACTGCTACTCCATGAAAAAAGTATCTTAGCCGAGTAGGATGCAGTGTAAAGGTAATAAATTATCTATCTGGAAGCCCCAAAAATGGCGGAACTTCCCAAAAATTCAATTAGCCATAAAAAGCTTATAACTCAAGGAAATGAGCCGTTATGCAAAAAATAGTGCGGAATGAGGCTAGAACATTATTACCCGTCCTTTGGAATCCTGACGGCACCGAAGCGCGGTGTTGATTATTTTTAGTGTTTTCAGTTAAATAATTTTTCCCACCTTCACACTGCACCCTACTCGGCTGATCCTTCTTTCACTGAATGACAGTTGCCGACAAAACACAAAAAATTTGAACGAGATATGTAAACGATGACCAAAGTTATGGTTAAAAAACGGAACCGCATATATTTTTGACCGCTACTGTATCTGCGACAGTTTTCTCGGGATATATATATTATACCAGTTGGCGAGCCCACACTACTGTGCGCGAAACACCATGTGCGTCAGTAGGTCGGCCTGTATTGCTCTTTTTCTTGAGGACAGAGTATTTCAGGGCACATCCAGCCCATCGTGGGCGGAGCTTAAATTAGTCCATGTGTGGTCTTCACTTCTTGTCCGCTCTACCCATCCAAACTTGTCCCCATCTCCACAGGTTGTTTTTCATGTAACGTCCAAGCTCCGCCCACCAATCTAAATGCTACGCCCAATGTGCCCTGCATTCTTTCCTGACCTTCAGAAACTCATCCCTGACCTTGATCCATCTTCTCCCTACGTTAGGAGCACGTTCGAACGTAATCAACATTTTCGGGCTGAAAGCCAAACATTCCAGTGCACGCCCCGCCCCCGTGGGCGAGCTTAATTTGGTCCATGTGTGGTCTTTACTTCCTGTCCCATGCCCTACCCATACCACACTTGGCCCCATCTGCACAGGTCGTTTTTCATATGATACCTATTTTGACCCACTGACGACGGGTCTTCTTAGCTGCTCCTGTAACTACCTGCTTACCATAGCATATCTACCCCTTAGATTTTCTGATTTTCAGCACGCGCCCCGCCCACTGTGGGCAGAGCGTAACATTGTATATGTGCGCCCCTCATTTCTTCGCTTATATTATACGAGAGTATTACGAGATATGATTTCCCCCCATTCGCCTTCCGAAGCTCCTTATCAGCCCCTTATCAGTTGCTATCACTTCCGATTCTCACCATTGATGTCCCCTTACTACCCCCTATATCACTTTAAAAATCCAGGGTCCCAACTTTGCTGCGACGTGAGATATGATTTTCCCCCCATTCGCCTTCCGAGACTCCTTATCAGCCTTTATCAGTTGCTATCACTTCCGTTCCCTCACCGTTGATGTCCCCTTACTACCCCCTATATCACTTTAAAAATTCAGTGTCCCAGCTTTGCTGCGACGCGAGATATGATTTTCCCCCCATTCGCCTTCCGAGGCCTCTTATCAGCCCTTATCAGTTGCTATCACTTCCGTTCCCTCACCGTTGATGTCCCCTTACTACCCTCTATATCACTTTAATAATTCAGTGTCCCAGCTATGCTGCGACGTGAGATATGATTTTCCCCCCATTCGCCTTCCGAAGCTCCTTATCAGCCCCTTATCAGTTGCTATCACTTCCGTTCCCTCACCGTTGATGTCCACTTACTACTCCCTATATCACTTTAAAAATTCAGGGTCCCAGCTCTACTGCGACGCGAGATATGAATTTCGTGACAGACAGACAGACAGACAGACAGACAGACAGACGGACAGACAGACAGACAGACCAAGCCGATTATATATAGTAGTGATGATATCACTTTAAAAATTCAGTGTCCCAGCTTTGCTGCGATATGATTTTCCCCCCATTCGCCTTCCGAAGCTCCTTATCAGCCCCTTATCAGTTGCTATCACTTCCGTTCCCTCACCGTTGATGTCCACTTACTACCCCCTATATCACTTTAAAAATTACCAGCTCTACTGCGACGCGAGATATGAATTTCGTGACAGACAGACAGACAGACAGACTAAGCCGATTATATATAGTAGTGATGAATTTCGTGACAGACAGACAGACAGACAGACGGACAGACAGACAGACAGACAGACAGACTAAGCCGATTATATATAGTAGTGATATATATGGTATGATAGATATTGACCCACCATGTTCCGTGGAGAGAGCTAGTCCCCGTAGTCGATGCCCAATATCATCTACTAGTGGTCTTGCGGCACCAAAGCGACGGGAGCTTGCCGCTTCATCAACGCTGCATTGGGCAAGGGATGTGTGAGCTACGAGACCGTGCGCCGCTGGTTCATCAGCCTCAGCAAGGGCGAGATCGGCATGGAAGACAAGCCACGCACGGGACGCACACACATTCGACGACGAGACGCTGCTCTTCGCCGTTCGCGCCGATCCTGAAACCACCATGCGCGCTGGAGGAGAGGAATGGACAAGCACCCATAACCGTAAATCGTCGCTTCCACGAGGCTGGTTATCGGAAGGAGCTGTCGCGATGGAGCTCATGCCCTGACGAATGCTTACGAAAGTGCCCGTGTGAGCATCTGTCAATCGCTGCTGCTCAGCCCGCATCGCAACGACTCTCTCGTCTATCTGGCTACGGGAGATGAAAGCTGGGACATGTACGATACCAACGCACCCCGCGCCTTTTGGCTGCAACGTGACGCCGAGCCGCCAACGCAGCCCATGTCCGACCTCCATCCGAAGAAGATTCTACTCTGCTGCATCTGAACGCGTAAGGGATGCTCTTTCACGAGGTTCTGGCACAAGGCGAGACAGTCCGCGCTTCCGTATACACCCACCAGCTCCGGCAGATCGCCGTCGCTATTCGAGAAAAGCGCCTGAGAAGGTCCGCGGTCAACCTCCTCCATGACAACGCCCACCCATACGTCGCGAAGTGTACCCAGATCAAGCTACAAGAGCCCGGCTGGGATCTGCTGCCCCATCCGCCATACTCTCCAGACATTGCCCCTTTTGACTATCACCTTACCCATCCTCTTGAATCCTTCCTGGCCAAGAGAAAACGCGCTGATTATGACATGCTTGCAAAGGCGATCGCTGACTTCTCTGACTTTCAGAACCCAGAGTTCTGGGAGGAGGGAATCAACGATCTACCTATGAGATGGTAGAGTGTTGTCGATAACAATGGTGAATACGCTGTTGCCTAATTGTTGTTTGTTGGAAGAAAAAACAATAAAAAGTGATGATCGAAAAAATCTTACAAGACTTTTGAGACAACCTAATATTTTCTAGTTTCTTATGTGTAGGGAAGGGATTTTCTTGCGTTGCTGCTCGAAAAAGGGATAAAGAGCTTCAAAGTGAGGGTAAGACTTCTGCCTACAAGACCCTCCTTGCATGAGGAGATTGCAAATACCTAATTTACAAATCATTTGTATGCTGGATGTTACAGCCCCACTTTACAGACGCACGAGAGGCTGAGTAAGGCGCGCAACCAACACCCGACAGCATCAAAACTGCAATTCGAAAGAAACGCGGGAGATTCCGATGAAGAGCCTAAGGCGCGTAGTTTGGTCACAGATCATCTCGTCTTGACAAAAATATTGGTCCACAGGGAATACGTCCCCGCATTTCTCATTTTCTCCTCTCCCCTTTCGGTACATCTAATCGGGTCAAGTCTCATGAGGGGTCGATGGCTGCTGCACCCCTGCGCGAGCGCCAACACGTAAGGCCGCTTCCATACTTTGCGCACCGACGCCGGCACGCGCGTGACGGCGTCGGTGCGCAAAGTATGGAAGCGGCCTAACAAGGGCGAGGGCAATTGCCGCCTGTTAAGTTCCTCTGTTACTCGTGTATTTAGGTCTGTATGAACCTGACCCATGTTTTTATGTTGTATCTGTATGAACCCTGTATCTGTATTTATGTATCTATGCCTCTGTATCTGTATCTATGTTGCCCTTAGTAGAAAGGCCACATGCAAAGTTTTACGCGAAGGATCAAGATCCATTTGAGATAGAGCCCTTCGCAGTAGCGGCCTAAGGGGAGGAGCGTCCGGAAAGCGATACCACGAGGACTCTGGATGTAAAAAGGCGAAGATCACGTGACACGTAGCGAGAAGCCAATCAAGACTGCGCGCGATAAATTTGAACTGTGCAATTTCCGCGGACAGCTGTTCAAGTATTGCTCGGCGGAAATTTGAACGAGTTGCTCTCGCCAGTTTTTCAATTTCTGCTTCGGAGCAAGGAAGGTTCTTGGTTCTTTTCGTTTTCTGTGCATGTACTGTATCTAGTGGAGTGATTTCAAGAGGAATCAGAATGAAGAAATCGTCGTGGACGATTCTTCTGAAGCGTTTTTCTATTCAAGGGCAACACATTTGACACACTCACTCATGTTGTCAGCCTCACACGCTCAGCAAAATGTGCCCGTTACTATTGCACTCCTTCTCACTCCACGCATGCATATTTGAAACAACTTGAATTGCAGGTGGGCCAAGTTAGAAAGGATGCAGGGACTCACAGATTTCAGCGAGCATTCCCTAATAGAAGCGTGGGATTCGCTGCTTTGAAGTATAATTATGAACGCGTCGACTACAAAATCAAGGATTGAAAGGCACAAATGGAAAGACTGAAAGGCGTTAGTTTGCATCATATTAACATGAGCGCTTTTGTGTTCCACAAAGACGATACCTGCCCATTGACTGTTTTCATACTGGAGAATAATCATGCTTTTTGAGACCGGAAACAGCCTTTTCCATATTGCATTTTTCATTATACAATATTTCGTCGGAGACCATTCCCACAATCCCCTGGCACTGCACCTCTCCGGCTTTCTATGACTGCGGTATCAAGCTCCGAGAAGGAATATGCGGATTCTTAGTCATAGGAATGTATCCGGAGAAATTCAAACAAAACGCACCTGGGGTGTTTATCAGGACTATCCCACTTACTCTGCGCGCCAATGCCTTACTGGTTTCGTCGTGAATTGGCCGTTCGCTACCACTTCTTCTTCGCATAACCTGACCTAGGAAGATAGTTCGACGCTGACCCCGCACGGACTTTACTTCATTCTGTGACAGAAATCGAAAGAGTTTTTAACCCATGTCAGTTGAAAGAAAGCGAGCCCTCATGTGGGCATGTAGGGCGAAGCAGCGAAAGTTCCGTACTATCATTTCAACTTTTACAGTATTGTAATTGTTTTAGTACTTTTAATTGGAGAATTTCACGCCTTTCATTTCATTTCTGAGGATTTGAGTGCTGATTCAGTATGTTCCTCTCTACTGCTTCGATCCTCATCTTACTTTCAACGTGCGTCGGCGCTAAGTGGACCAAGTGGGGTCAGCATGAATACAAGGTCAGTCTAACTCACTGGAAACACCTTCTAGCGAAAATAATGCGATCAGATCACAGTTTTAAAGCATACCTCCTATTGGATGTGGTCAATGAAAGCGACGGTAACCACGTGATCTGCGTCTTTAGCGCTCATCACCCTCCCTTCTATCATCTTTTCGCCTCCATTCATGCAATAATGGATGCCAAAGATTGTAAAGACAAAAAATTGTGCAATAAACCCTAAGCCGACTATCCGACAGGCTTCGATCCTCAAACATTCACTGTTTCCAATACACTCAGGAACGACATTTATAAGCTTTTGAATGTTCGCATTCACTGCCATAACAGGCCTTTCGGATCATTCGAAAGGATTAGTCAAAGGATAAAAGTTTCGGCGTTGATCACCCTTGATAGGGCGCGCTCTTCATTCTCTAGTTCCACTCGCATTTGATGTGGCAAGTGAATGCGATTTGGCCTATACACTGGCCTGAGGGGGGGCAGCCGTTGACCAAGTCGGACAAGTCTGGTGTCAGATCACCCACCCCGAAAAGATAAGGGCCTGGTTGGTTTGGGCTTTCCTCGATGCGAAATTTCACTACTGCATCATAGGAGTGGGAGTGCGTTACCTCCACTCGTCGACTAATTTTTACAGGAAAAAATTTACGAATCTTATATTAACAAGGACATTATGGCTCTCTCAGTAGAACCTATATGCGCTTCAGGAGTGCTCCAAATGCTCTCATGGAGCATCAAGAAATTAAGTTTTCAGAGCTATTAGTAGCGAGCAACAATAAGTGATTCATTTTCAAGATATATCGTGGCGGTCTGACGCAGGAAGATGCTGAAGCCAAGTGCAACGAACAAGGCGGAAGTCTAGCCTCCATACATAGCAAAGCAGAAAACGACTTTCTCGTAAGTAAGTACACTTAGTTTGGTTATGCTGAAGTCGTGTTTATACTCTGCGACGTACTTGCTGCGAATGCGATTGCTTCTACGCAGCCGTAGACCTCTCCTCTCTCACAAGGGAAGGACCCCAGGTCGAAGTGGCCATTCGGAATGGAATACATATGCTCCGACGTATTTTCGGACGCTGATCTCGAATCTGTTTTTGAAATTTGCAGAACGATTTTTGAGCGGAGCTATGGAGGTTTTTCTTTTGAATGAACGGTCACATGTTAGATCTCATTGGCGAGGCACTATGTCATCAGCACGGCCATTGTTAGTCCGCCAACGGCCTCAGTGGCTTGCTGGTAGTGTTCCGGATCTGCAGGACGGGGGCCACGGGTTTGCTCCCCACCGGTGCGTGTTTTTTTGCATTTTGTGTTTCATTGTCAGTGAGCGCTTTTCTTTCACTTCTGGACGTTCCCTTGTACTGGTACCTATCGCACCCATCATACTGTGCCACTTTATTTATAACTACTATCACTACACACAAGGGAAGGATACCAAGTCGAAGAGAATCGCGTACCATACGAATTAGGCGTTGTTGCGTAAAAAGATTATGATATTCGTGCAAAGGGGGTCGAATTCCCCTCTGTGCAAATTTTCAGCCAAATTCAGTTTTTGGTCCAACTTCGGAAAATTGGGGGTTGCCAGGGGATAAAGTGGTAGTTTTGAATTTTTTTTTTACAGAAGACCCTGCAACCTGAACAAGTAGCCTACACATACCTTTTACACTTGCCCATCCCATTAAATGTACGAAACAAGCGTCAAATAGGAGTATTTCCCAGGCAAGGGTCAACGCCTTCTCCTTTTCAATGGGCTGCCACCCTATAGCCCGTGAATTTTTCCGAAATTTGGTCAAATTCTCGAATTGGCTAAAAACTTGTCCCTTTGGGTAATTCGGCTTCCTGAATACGAAAGTCGCCCTGGTTTTGCGCAAGAGCTCTAGCTGGCGTGCTACGGGCTTCCAAACCTACCATATAATGTACCGTTTTTTTTTCAAAAAAAAAAACCTCCATAACTCCGCTCAGAGAATCGTTCTGCAAATTTCGAATACAGATTCGAGATCAGCGTCCGAAAAGACGTCGGACCATATGTATCCCATTCCGGATGGCCACTTCGACCTGGGGTCCTTCCCTTGTCAGTACGGATGTGTGAGCTGCGGCGCGCGCTGACGGTATCAGTCGGGGTACTGCTCTATCCAGGAGAGGGGTTTTAGTCAGAACTGATTTTCCATACTTCCTCCCTCACACCATCTCTGAGTCCTCCGCACTCCCCGCATTCGCTTTCACTTACGATTTTCCAGAACTTTAGCTCGAGTGACATCAAGCGCAAAATGAAAAGGCACAGACAATAAACAAAAGTAATGGAAATAGGAAAAAATTCATGAACTACAAATGAGTACGATTTCTAACACCTTTCTTGACAATGCATCGTTTTACCGACCACATGTGATTTAACTGGTCAACTGAAGAACATTTTAATAGTTTGTGGACAAGGGCAGTATGAGCACTGCTATCTGTGTTTTTTTTTTTGCATTGGCATGATTCTAGGCTTTTCATGTAGGTTTGGAAGTTCTGTGCCGAGTAACGCCCTATTCTTCAGCCGTATCTAAGTGTAAATCATGAACCTTTGATGGAGTTTTATCAAGGCACATGCCTTGTGCTGCACTTAAATCATGTGTGAGCACAGTTCATCATACAGCTCCTTACTATGCACCACCGCTCTCTTCATCTTCGGCTCGTGAGCCTTCATACCTTCTTCAGCGCCTTGTAGAACCAACTAGCATTTATTCATACACTACAGCTCGGAACCTTTCGATGTTCTCTTGAGGGACGCTGGACACATCGTTTTGTGCTCGTGCTCCCGGTTCTCGAGTCCACACTTGTTAGTAGTGAATCTGTAGAAACTCTGTTCTATGCAATTTTAGGCTTTTGTTCTCCTTCCTTTTTTAGTGTGCAATTACTATGAAGGACTTGCACCGATAAATGTCACGAGCCGAGTCAAGCGCACTCAGCTCCACCAGTTAAGTAAGGTCATCCCACAGGAAGATCAGAGGAAGGCGCGAAGAAAGATGCGGTGTGACCTCTTTTAATTGCATCCTTGAATAAAGACTCACACCCCTCTATCGCTACTACCGGCGCACATCCAGCGTTAAAGGGACCGTAAGGGTCCGAAGAAAGATGAAGATGCAAAAAAAAAAGACAATTCTGTGAAGAACATCCAAGGTTAGTAGCGATAATCGGTGGAAGAACTCGGATTCAGGAGCGCGGCGCTGTGGTTCGCATCACATTCGCATCAACACACTGACTTTCCGAGTTGTCCGCAGTAGAGATGTCATTTGTCATCTCGTAGAGTGTATTTCATTCATTGGAGGTGATGTGAAATGAGTGAAACAACACACCGCAGCGAACAAGTAAAGCAATTCAACGAAGAATAAGCGAAAGCGTAAGAAAAAAGTGTGATTGCAATCAAAACCCAATGAATTCACTTTCGACGTCCTGACAAGGTGTCGTGTGTGCATCGCGGCAACTGCAAACCACCGTAACCCCGTGCCGTTAACCGAAATTGTTCTCCTCCCAGTGTCTTTAACCCATAACGGACGGTGCGCCACATGGTTACTCCCGACATTTGAACATATTTCCCGACATATTTCCGAATAACCAATTATACACGTATACACTACAAGTATTGAAGAATAACACATATTTCCAGGACTAACACATATTTCCAGGACCGGTGCAGCGCAAATTTTCAACAAACATTATGCGAGTAACTTCAAATGCAATCCTTTCTAGTTGTACAAACAAATGACAACAATTGTTTTTAGTTACAATCAACAATCCATTAGAATCCATAGGCTCCGTTTCCCATTTGGAAACCCTCGCGCTCATCTTACTACTCGAAATGCATGATTTTTTTGCAGTAATAGGTAGAGAGAAGTACCGCGTATAACAGCATGAGGTGATACCACTACACAGTGATGACCCTTTTATCAGTAGCAGCTGCACAAAAAGGTTACAAAAATGACTCAATTGATAAAAATTGGCGAAAGATTTGATAAAAAACGGCGCAAAAACGCCGCCGTCCGTTATGGGTCGCGTGACCATGTGGCGCACCGTCCGTTATGGGTTAAAGACACCGGGAGGAGGTAATTTTGGCTCACGGTAGAACAGACGTAGTGTGGACGAGCTTGAGTGGCCGCCATTGCACAAACTCGCCAATTTGACGCCTTGGCATGGTGCCAAAAGAAGATGGTTCTAATATAGATTTGTTTTTTACTTTTAGTTTTCACTTTGTTCTTTCTTATATTGTTTCTAGATGTACTTACGGGTCAAATAAAGTCGGGGGGGGGGGGGGAGAGGCAAAATTTTCACCCACGTCAAAGCTTCTTTCCCTTCCTAGGGTTAGGCTAAAGCAGATGAGACCTATGCTTTGACAGATGCTTTTTAATGTGGGAGGAGGGGATATCAATTTTAGCCTAAGCCTAGTAAGGGAAAGGAGCCTCGACGCCGACGCAAAGTTGCGTCTCCCCCCGACTTTATTTGACCCTTCTGAGATTTTCAGGTGTAGAAATGCACAATTAAGAAGATCTATAAGTAAACAAGTAAAATATGTCACTAGAAAACAGTAAAGAGGAAATAATTCAAAAATAAGGTTACATCAGGCCGAAGACAAGGTTCGAAATGAACGAAGCGTGGCTCGGCCACGGAAGCTTGCAGTTCGGACGGAAGCGCACTTTGGGTGCAAATAGCGCCCTGTGGCGCGTTTTTCAACGCCGGTTTCGTTACATATTGTATCTACCGAACCCATATGTTTGTTTTCAGACGCCATTGTTTTCGTAAACGTTATTCCGCCCTTACCCCCCTCCCGGTGCCTTTAATTGTACTAAATTGATTAAGAGTCATGTATCGCAGTTACGGGAGTTGCGATCCCGTTTGGATGTGGTAAACGCACACTTATGCGTAACGTCACAAAGTATCCACGAGTTAAGAGTTCTATGTGTTATCTATATATACCTTTTGTGTATTTGTACACGTGTGGTCACGTCACCGCTTACATTTTATCATTTTTTAATACATACACTTCAGACAATGTGCTCTTCTGAAAAATGTCAAATTTAAGGTTTATCTCATGGACATGGATACCTTTGGATTGGTTTGCGCCGGCCGGACTTCAAATACAAAACAGAATGGATTTGGACTGATGGAACACCCACGAACTACTTTCGCTGGGATCGTAACCAACCTGATAACTGGCGTAATAGTGAAAACTGTACATGGGTCTGTTTTTTCTAGCCATCTTCGAAAGGTTACAGTGGTACGGTAGTTAAGTTGCTAAACTTGTTATAAACCGATACGTACGTATCGATATAATGCGGCTACGTAAGACCAAATGCCTGAAATATACGGCGATATGCAACAGAGGAGAACGATGTAGCGAGTTTTGAAATGGAAGATTGAAGGATAGGAGCACATAAGTAAACTAGTGTATTTGGTTAACTCATAAAACGCTAAAGTTTAAAATAGCTAAGGCCGCGCCCATACTCTGGGGTTCCACCATCAGCGCGTGGCTGCGTGTCTTTACGTTTCCGCCTTTGCCACCTTGCCTCGTTGCCTGCGTATTCTCTGCACCTCTCCCGCTGCCTGCAAACGCAGCCTCGCCCTTTCGGCACGCGGCTCAAGACACAAATATGAAGAGGGAGAAACCTAAGAGACAAATCTGAGAAGAAACAGAAACTCATGGCACAAAATGAGATGTAAGGCAAGGCACGAGTAGAATGCTTCACTCGGAATCGAAAAGAGAGGAGTGACTCGAGATAGTGCACGCTGAGCACAAAAGGGTAGGCGAGAAATGCGCTATGCGCGAGCTCTGGGAGAGAGCATCGCCCACCATATCCTTGTTCGATTAGATCTGTCAGGCCGACAATCTTATATTTTCCCGGCCTCTTGAACTCTCAGGGTCTAGCGGTATCAGATCTTACGGAGTGCCTGGGAATGTTCATCTGACTCACCTCTTCTCACGTCTGTAATAATAGTTGTCTCCGGAGGTACCGCCACGGGTCCTGAGATGACGAGAGCTGTAAAGACATATTCTCTGGAAACGAACATTCCAGGTCAAAAGAGACGAACTCTTGTGAAGCATCCTGCAGGGGAGCTGCGCCTCAGGATCTTCTTTGAAATCTCGCTGCGCTGCCATTCATGCTGCCTCGCATCCGCTTGACGTGTAGCTGATCGCCGCCTGCTTCTACCCTTCACCCCACTGAGGCAGAATGAGGAGAGGGGATGTGAGGTTCTCGGATCCTTTTCCTCGTGGTTTTGACTGTTTGAGTCCGTGCTTCGTTTATTGTTGACCTTGTGTACGGCACTGCTCTTGTGGACTGTTTTATTGAGTTGGGGGACGATAGGACAATAAATTTGACAATACTCCATTATAGAGCCTAGTGTAGCCGACTTACTTTAATAAATAACATTTGATACACATTTGACCGTAGAGGAATACGGCACCTCCTTTTCAGCAACAACAGACACTAATGATAAGATGTTATCATGTTGACGATACGCGCTCCGATATGGATCTATTTGAAGTCGTTTTTTAGCTCTTCGCATGAGTGTCGATCTTCGTGGTTCGCTCCTGGTAGTTGGAAATGTTGTTTAACTGTCACTCCTGAAGCCTGAGAAGTAGTCGATAATTGGCGGTGTGAGTAGAACATTTCGATGAATGCATCTATGACCGATATTTGCACGTTGGTGTCATCGTGGTAACGCTGTCGAAGCTGATTGGCATGTCTGATACATGTTGTATTTTCGAGAAGAACTTCGTAGCGTACTTCTCGATCTTTTCACAGCACATTTTGACTGGTTTGTTTCGTGTAGGCGTACCAACCAGTACTGCATCTCCTAGATTGATTACGTTTTTTGGCATCGCACTGCTCGTTGAACTGCGATTCCATGGATGTGTTTGGTCTGGACCTCTGAATAGAGGATTAGTTCTCTTCTGGCGAGAAACTTTAGCTGGAGAGCTTCTCTTTCAGCGTCTTGCACTTGACTTATATGTTAGGAGGGGATTCTGCAATGTTTCGGATGCTGTTCCTTCTCTTTTGAGTTTCGACATCGTTCTTTTAAAAGCGTTAAAGAATCTTCCCGTCTGCCCCTTGGATTGTGGGCGATAGGGCGACGAGAACGAATTGGGTTCCGTCGTCGGTCACAAGATATCCTGGGATGCCATATCTAAAAAAAGTCTGTCGTAGTGGAGCATTTGTTACTACTGTCATGGTGCGATTTGTATTGCTTATTTCAGGCCATCTTAAAATAGCATCCACTATCACTAAAATATAGGTTGCTTACAAGGGTTTGGCGCAATTGGCATCAACACGAGTCCAGGGTTTGTTGGCTTAGACCATGAAGCGAATGTGGTTTTGGCTGGAAGTTTTGTAACAGACGAGCCTTTTCGTCATAGTTGGGGCTTCATTCGAACAACTGGGTGCCCACTGTATACTTGTCTGAGAACTCGTGATCGAAGAGAGGCGGGGCTTACCACTCTACTTGTTAATAAGAATATGAACTGCATTCAGGGTCCACACGGCATCACAGCGATTATGGAAGCTCAGCAAGCCGAGACCAGTTATTTTTGTCGACCAACTTCTATTGATATGACGAATGACTTGCTGTAGGCGATCACTTGGTCCTCCTCTGGGGCAGACTAGTTGCTATTGAGAGTAAAAGAACATCTTTTTGAGTGGAGCTCATAGTTGACCGGTACCGAATGTTGAAGTCGTATGCCAGAAGCGTAGTTGCGCTTTTTTGTACTCGATTTGCTTGTAAACGGGGGTTCCTTTTTGGAGCCAGTTATAGTGAGCAGAGGCTTGTGATCCGTCAGTAGAATGAATTTTCGTCCGTGAGCATCCTTGAAACATGCGAATGCCAAATACGTGCGCGAGCTTTTCTTTTTTAGCTTGGCTTTAATCTTTCTCTGCTGGCAGTAGTGAGCGAGAAGCATGAGCAACTACTTTCTTGGGTCCATCTTCGTATGCGATAACCGCAGTCAAACTATAATATGAAGCCTCATCGGCCGCAAATATATCCTGAGTTAGATCGTTATGGGTTAACAGAAGATCAGATGCATGTGTTGTTTTTGCTCTACTGATACTGTCGTCACAATTCTTGATTCACTTGAATTTCGCATTGTTTGCTAGCAAAACTTGACCATATTGCCATATAGCTTAGAAGTCTCAGGAAGTTCGTGGTTTCGACAGGCTCTCCGGTGCTACTATCTTTTTGATGGTATCCATTTTCTTCGAACTGGGCGCTGGCCTTGCTTGTCGATAATATAACTAAGTCAATTAACAGAAATAGTGGCGATGACGGTGACTCATCATCAATACTCCTTCTGTTAATTACCCATTCGTTTCACAATGACAACGGGCGCATCCCATCCGAAGTAGTTAATCTTCAAAATCACTCCGTTGCTTGGAGATGAAGAGAATTCGAGCTTGTATTTTTTTCGGGGCAGCGCACCTTATAATATGGCTGCTGTGCCTTGTTGTACATGTTGTGAGTAAAGTTATGAATGAGTTGAGTTTTTATTTACTCTTATGACGCCAACAAAATATTGCAATACATTGGCGCCGGTAATTTTGGGAAACCGTGTACATATGTGTTGATACATATGCGATAGTATAGGGATACAACGGTTATACTTCTTATCACCTCACTTTCATATTTTACAATTATGTTTCATTTACTATTATTATTATTCACTATTTCAATTGTTAATTCATCCACATTCCCTAACGGTTTCGGAAGCAAGCTGTGTGCCGCTAAGTGCAGGTGTGTCACCGTACTGATATCCTTGTAAGCATTAGTACGAGCCCGATACTCATATGTGCTGAACAATCTTGACGCAGCCACGCATAAACGTCGGCTGGCACGCTAGCTCCACCGTAGGGTATGACGGCGTCCTCACTGGGAAGGGAAACTCAACATAGGACGCTAAGCGAGGCACTAAGATATTGTAGCGCGACTCTAGCTGAGAGAATAGACGTATTGCAGGTAAGCAAAATCACACTTTTGAACGTTTTATAGTTTCTTTATAATTTCCCAAAAAACTCTTTTTCAGGTTTTCGAATACGTTAAGCGTTGGGGCAGTTGGAATGATGCTAGGTGCGGATTGAAGTTGACAGGCTACATCTGCAAGAGAGAGCTCTAATAGCTAATCTAGACTGCTCGTCACCTCTCTTTCAAAAGAAATAAAGTTCTCTGAAAATCGTCTTCTTCTGTTGAGGTAGTTTGTCGAAGCCATCCTGAGTATCTACTGCGAGTGACGATTGGGCTATGCTGGCATTAGTGTCTTAAATTTTTCACTCTCAGATGCCATTTCACAAAATCTTGACTTAGTAATTAAAAAATGGAAGCAACGGCTCTGAATGGCTACACAATAGGTAGAAAGTACCACTCAAACCACTTGAAGGAATCGTTCACGGGGAAGTAAGTTTCCTTTTTACCGATATATTTATGTTGTAGTTGCCAAATAAGGACCGCATGCAAAGCTTCACGCAAAAAATTGAGAACTTGGCCGAGATATAGTTCCTCTAACTCTCGTCCGGGTGGGCGTGGCCTCCGAGTAAAATCTCCGTCCCGTTGTCGGCGCGGTTGGGAACGGAGATGGGACTGTTTATGTAACTTTCCGTTCCTACAATGCATCTCCGGCCGCGACGGACGACGGGATGAGCACTTACTCGGTGGCCCCGCCCATCCGGCCAAGATTTTGTGCTGCTGTATCCCTGCCGATTTCTCACTTTTTTTGCTTGAACTATTTCGCGTCTCACTTTTTCTCACTTTTTTGCTTGCAGTCCTTATTAGGCAAATACAATAAATCCGTGGACGATTCTTCAACACATTCGACACCATGCAGCCAATAAAAGGTTGCAAGATAGCGGAAATGTGTCACCGAGTGATTTCGATCGATACAGCAATAATACGGTGCGGTAAGTATCCTTCCGTTATCATTCCCATTGCTCTGTCAGTCACTGTTCGGCGAAATCGTTCCTAGGGACGTGTCACTTCGAGAAAGGCGGAGACTTTTGAAAACGATACTCCTCTAATCTCAAGGCATGCCTTTCACCGGGATCTACGCCATGTTTCCAGTCGGATGAGTTTCTCACTGCCCTCATTATCCCTACCGCTACCGGTGATGAGTCGCTTACCAGACGGTCAGACTCTGGCGCCTCCACTGTTTTTATTGTTTTGTATGTAATAGTGTAGTGAATAACGACTACGACAATTTTTTTTCGCTTGTTCGACACTTTAATTCATCGGCAAGGCCTTTACCACTGATTCATGGCGCAATTATATGAGTACTGCAGAAAATGGCTTCATAAGCACATTCTCGTGTACTGATGAAGGTTTATCGTGTCTATATCATATGATGCTACCCCTGGCATATTTAGACCGTGGGGCCTCCGTGGTGTATCTTTATTCAATAAAAAGTTCTCTGAAGCTAACGTACACATCAATAGAAATCACTTAAGGAGGAATCAGTTCCATCTCCTCGAATGGGGAGGCGACAACGTTGTGCGGTTGAGAGCACAACGCACAACTCCATGGAGCCCAGAAGCACCTAAGAGGCCTTATCCTGAAAGGATCTTCAACGTTACCAACAAGTTATGCGAACAAATGATCATAGAAATAGAATTATGATCGCAATAGTGCACTTCAAAGTGCCTTGGAGTGCTAATTGGTTCGGGGGAGGGGGTCAAACTGTTGACTACTGAACAGTAACTTGCCCTCAGCTGCTTGGCATAACGAACATAGATGTCGTGTATAAGTACTATGATCCTGCTGCTAACTTATACGTGTATTCCAGCCAATCCTCATCGTTGAAGAAGTTGGGAAATTCCATAAAATGATTTTCAGTCTAGTACTCATTTGTACTCATCATTGGAAATGCTTTTTCCTTATCTTCGGAAGGATTGTCCTTCTTTCGTGGTTTTATTGAAATCTGCTTGCAGCTTGAAGATATTGGTCGGGGCAATGTGGTAGATGAGAACTCCTAAAATGAGTCACCCAACTAGTGATCAAGAAGATTATATGTGGAAAATTCACAGTGAAAGGAGCGTACGAAAAGGTGTTTTTTTTAACTGCCACCTATTTTGAAGTGATTCGACCCCTTTAGAATCAATGGTGGACAGGGTCTTATTTCTTGAGCTTTTTATATTCAATGGTCTTTTCATTTTCGACTTGAATTACCCCTACAACCCACTTTAATAAAATTCTTCAACCCATCTTTCTTCAACGTGTTTCCCTACACTTGCAAACCTACGCGTAAAGCCATAGATTACTTCCATTCTCCATTTTCCACTACTTTGGAGATTTTTTGTGTGCAAGTATTTTCCGAATTTTTCATGTGTAGGGAGGAGATTTTTGAGTTGCTATCTAAAGTAAGGAATAAAGATCTTCAAAGTGAGCGGATCACTTTGGTCTAGTCCACAAGACATTTCTTGCATGAGAAGTTGTTACATCCATCCCATACCTCCCCTTAGACATATGATCACGTAGAATGCCACCGATCCCTTCAATAGCTGTTTTCAGTAGGACTCGGTGCTTTGGTCGTAACGCCGCCATCGTCTTTGGTAATGACAGGTACCGGATTTTCAACGCCAAATGTGTCTGTGTGTGTCCATCCATTTGTCTCGAAAGTCATATCTTGCGTCGCAGCGAAGCTGGAATCCTGAATTTTGCAAGCGACATAGGGGATGGTAAGGGAACCCCAGCGGTGATGGACCAAAAGTGGTACTAGCTGATAAGGGCCGATGAGAAGCCCCAAAAGCGGAATGTTACCTCCGTTTCGCCTTTCGCGTTGGACCCAGAGCGCCCACCCTCATGACTGTTATGAGGGGTGAGACGGGAACATTAATGGTGGGTGATCCAAGTTGATAACAGTTGATAAGATTCGATGAATCCGTTGCTTTTCCGATGCTTTTCCGACCGGCAGTGAAGTGTCCACATTCTCAGGTATTGTAGGGTACGGGGACCTTAATGATGACTCATCGAAGCTGATAACGGCTCAAAGAGGTTAATCAGCACCGATAGGAAGTGAATGGGATATGATCCGGTGTACCACTTACACCACTATACGACCGTCATAATAAAGCTAGTGCCATTGGGTGAGATATCTCGTTTGTGCTCGGATATCAGTTGCCGAAGGGTCGACCGATAAATTTCTTAGCTTTCCAAATAATGGTGTATGGCAAAACAAGTGATTCATATTGTCATGCTGTACCAGCAACAGTACTGGGTATCGACTGCTAGACTTTGTAAAACTCCAAATAATGAAGCATGATTACAAAAGCGATAAGCATCCATTACTGGCATATGGATTTACCACCAACATGTGATAATTAGATGCTCAGTAAGTAAATACCAGTCAATGCATGCAATCGAAGACAAAACTACTGATCTGTAAACTATCTGAACTCCTAATAATGACCACTTCCGTCAAAGTGTCAAATGATTAGTGGATAAGCACATTTCATTCCTGATTCACTTACATTGATCGTCCATATCACTGTTTCAAGTGGTATCGACCGTCAAATCACCGCTAAATCATCGGAACCGCCGAAAAGTGGTGGCCTTCTTCAGTGGTGCAATATGCAGTAGTAAATGATGAGATTATCGCCACCCAATACCTTAAGCACTGAATGCTCAGCAAAGGAATACTTGTACACTGATCTCAGTAGCAGCAGTATATTCCGACTGCCGGTACTGATAATTCTACTGTATTATTTGCGCAGTACTGTGCGGTAGGCCAGCTGGTTTGTGTATATGATTTCCAGCGCAAACGTTGTCCTGCCTTTTGTAGGAGCTCAAAACTCGCACTTCTGATCAAAAGAATGCGCGGAAGATTGCGATGAAGAGCCCAAGGCGCGTAGCTTGATGAACATGTCTTGACCGCAACGTTGTTCCACAGAAGGTACTTCGTCGCATTTCTCATTTCCTCCTCTCCCTTTGGGTACATCGAGTGGGGTCAAGTCTCATGAGGTCTGCGCGAGTGGCCCACACGCAACAAGGGCAGGGGCGCTTGCCGTAAATCGGGTCCCTCTGTTACTATTGTTTTATGTTGCATTAATATAAATATAATATACCTGCCCCATGTACTATTATGTTGTATCTGTATAAGCCCTGTACCTGTATTTATGTATCTATGCCTCTGTATCTGTACCTATGTTGCCCTTAATGCAAGGGCCGCATGCAAAGTTTTACGCGAAAGACCAAGATCCGCTTGAGATAGAGCCCTTCAAAGTGTCGGTCTGAGGGGGTAGAGCGTCCAAGGAGCGCCATGACGAGGACTCTAAAAAAATGAAGATCACGTGGGCAGAAACGCGCAGTGAGAAGCAAATCAATATTGAACGAAAAAATTTGAACTGTGCTCTTTCCGCCGACGGCTGGTCAGGTATTGCTCGGCAGAAATTGCCGATTATATGAAAATTTATGGAACGGTCTCCTCACCAGATGATGCAACCCTAATTCAGAAATCAATCGACAGCGTCAGCTCATGGTCTAAGAAGCGGGGCCTTCCGTTAGCCTCTTAGAAGACGTCCCTACTCCACATAGGACCCAATACCTCCCCATTCATCTATCACATAGATAACGGCGTAATTAGAGAGTCACACGTGGTTAGGGACTTAGGATTCCTAATTGATAGCAAATTATCTTTTAATGACCACTGCTCAACCATTGCGGCCAAGGCAACACGACAACTACATCAGCTCTTGCGGTGTTTGTTCACCAAGGATCCCTGCATACTTCTCAAAGCATACAAAACTTATGTGCGCCCGATCTTGGAATATGGCACTACCGTCTACTATCCGCATTCCAAAGGCAATATCAGAAAGCTTGAAGCCGTGCAGAATAGCTTTAGGCCGCGGTCATACTCTGCGTGTCTGCGTTAGTTGACGCCGGTGCCGGCGTCAACTAACGCAGACACGCAGAGTATGACCGCGGCCTTACAAGGAAATTACTCATCCGCGCGCTTGGATTAAACTATAGCGCCATACCTAAAGGGCCTGTTCGGAATAAAATGCTAGGTCTCGATTCCCTCTCATACAGACGGAAAATGCTTGACCTTATAACCATATTCAAAATGATCACAGGGAAACTCGATGTCAAAAAGCACAGTTTTTTTACCACCAGGAGTTCCAATACGAGGGGGGAAAGTGCAAGTTTTCTGTGGCAAGAGCAAAAACCAATTTGAGAGCCAAGTTCTTCACTAACAGAGCTGTAACCGAATTCTCCAAGTTAACGAAAAAATTTCCTCTACCACAAACCGTAGCCCAATTCAAGAGCATCTTACATCGCTACCTCAAATAAAGAGCTCTCACAAAATTCGGCATTCTGGGTGTCTAGTTCTCTTATTCTTGTTTTTTTTTTTCAAGTTATTTCAACTCGCTCAACTTATTGTCTGCCTTTTTATTTGGGTTACCTCTGTCCTAATACCCATTTGTTAAATGTGTTGTGGTTTGACTTATCTTGGTAGTGTTGTTTCATGTGTACCTACACATGCAATAAATAAGTCCCACTAGACAGAAATTGAAGCGAGTTGCTCTTCTCCTACTTCTTCGACTTCCTTCTGCTTCGGAATAGGGACGTCTTGGTCCTTTTCGAGTTTCTGTTCATGTACTGTAAAGTGACTTTACGAGGAATCGTAATCATGAAATCGGGACGATACCTTAGAGCGTTTTCTATTCAACGGCAGCGCATTTGACACAGTCAAATGTGCTGTCGGCCTAAAGGAATAACAGATTTCAGCGAGAATTCGAATGGGAACGTGTGATAGGCTGCTTTGAAAGTATAATTGTGAACGCGTCGACTACGAAGTAAAGGACTGGAAAGGCACTAGTTTGCATTGTAATAGCATAAGTGCTTTTCTTTTGCTCTGCAAGGAGGATACCTGCCCATTGAATTCTTTCACACTGGAGAATAATCAAGCTTCTTAAGACCGAGGAAGCCTTTTGCATGTTGCATTTTTCATTATACAATATTCCGTCGGAGACCATTCCCACAATCTCCCCTGGCACTGCACCTCTCCGGCTTTCTATGACTGCGGTATCAAGCTCCGAGAAGGAATATGCGGATTCTTAGTCATAGGAATGTATCCGGAGAAATTCAAGCAAAACGCAGCTGGGGTGTGTATCAGGACTATCCCACAACGTTACTCTGCGCGCCAGTGCCTTACTGGTTTCGCCGTGAATTGGCCGCTCGCTACCACTTCCTCTTCGCATAACCTGACCTAGAAAAACAGTTCGACGCTGACCCCGCACGGATTTTACTTCATTCTGTGACAGAAATCGAAGGAGTTTTTAACTCATGTCAGTTGAAAGAAAGCGAGCCCTCATGTGGGCATGTAGGGCGAAGCAGCGAAAGTTCCGTACTATCATTTCAACTTTTACAGTATTGTAATTGTTTTATTACTTTTAATTGGAGAATTTCACGCCTTTCATTTCATTTCTGAGGATTTGAGTGCTAATTCAGTATGTTCCTCTCTACTGCTTTGATTCTCATCATACTTTCAAAGAGCGTCGACGCAAAGTGGAGTAAGTGGGGTCAGCATGAATACAAGGTCAGTTTAATTCGGTGGAAACACCCTTTACCAGAAAACTCATCATTGAAGCTTCTACTGGTCTATTGATCCGATCCGGTCACAGCTTTGAAGCGTGCCTGCTATTGGATGGGGTGACGGTTGGGACACACGAATCTAGGCCGTGTACCTGAGACAGCCTGTGGCCTTTGCCCTGTGACATGAATAATTCAGACAATTTGACTATACAACGGAACAGACTTGCAAGGAGGACACGATTTATATGAACAAATAGTCTGAATTATTTAAGGCTTAGGTCAAAGGCCACAGGCTGTTACAGGGTCACGGCCTAGATTCGTGTGTCCCAACCTACACCCTATTGGATGTGGTCAATGAAGGCGATGGTGGCCACGTGGTCTGCGTCTCTAGCGCTTATCACCCTCCCTTTGAGACTCTTTCCCTCCTGTTTTGTTTGACTCCCTCTTCGGATGTCTCCTGCAATAATGGATACTATAGAATGCAAGGCGAGGCCAAATTCAAGTACCCTAAAGTCCCATAGATAAGAGCGGCCCGTAGATAAGAGCGGTTTGTGCTAGAAAATGAAAACTGGCGTTTGTATACGTTTTTCTTTGGCGCTGTGTGCTCATGATTATCGCATTAATAGCCTACAACTTTACCTTTATTCTTACTGTTCTCTATTGCTATTTTTTTATTAGGTTGTAATTAAAGTTCTGGCCGCATTCGCGCGTTTACAAGATAAACTCAAATTTCGAAGCGCGTCTACATGAATTAAATTACAAGTTGTGCTCCTTAGATAGAGAAAAAGTTTCTCTTTCTGGATATATGCTTTTTTTGAGATGTTACAAGTTTTTCGAGTTATTAGGAAAATTACAAAATACTGCGAAAATGGCACTTTTTAGATGACTTCACTTCACGAGTTTTTGTTTAGCTGAGTCCCAGTGAAGGTGACCACAAATGTGAGTGCTGCAAGGGGAGGAGGTGAATCATTGTACTAGACACTTTGTCCCTGGTTTAGGAAGTGCAGAAATGAGAACGAGTTGCTCGAATTTTCAATTGATCAGATCGCTTTAACTAAAGCGACAGAAAGCGATGAGCGCCCATACTTGCAGGGGATATCCACAAGTATTGGCCCTCAACAAACAACTTGACCAACCACCTCAAGTAGCCTTGATTTGGAAAAACTCAAAGAAATGGGTGCCGAGGGACCCCTCAGGGCAGCTATGCGCAAGCGCATTTTCCACAAATCCTCTTCCAGTAATTGAAGCAGTTGAAGGCTGAAGCCATTACTCGTCTGTCATATTCACCAGATCTAGCGCTAACTATGCCCCACTTTTCCAAACATCTGGACAGCTTCTTCAGCAGCAGTGTGTTCGGAAAGAATGATGGTTCGAGGTCGACTTTTTTTGTTTTCGCGCTCTATGAATCACCAGCCCTTCTTCAAAATAAGATATGCAAATATCCATAATACTTCCAAAAAAGTAGCGAATCAAATGGTGCCTATACTGTGAGAAAAGATGCAGTCTGAGCCGAGTTATGATCTCCCGAAATTGAAATTGCGAAAGCGGCTATGAGAAATCTAATTTTACTGTTGCATTGGGAGTGACCGCTGTTGGAGAGAAATTTGAAATAATGCTAGTTTTTAAAATTTTTTTAAAGAGTTTTAAAAATTTTTATGAATTTTTTTACCGGTAAATCAAACCGCTCTTATCTATGGGACTTTAGGGTATTTCGGAGACCAGGGGTGTGTACACATTGGTACGAAAGCTCCTTCGGACCCCATGTGACGCTTAATTACTTCCTCGCACCTTATGTGCGAGAAAGTAATTAACTAGCAGAGGTCAGCTATAGACCGCTCAACTATTATGTGAGTGTAATGTCCACAGATGAAAAACAGCATGGTTGAAATTCTGATCAAAGGAATTTTTTTCGAAAATAAGAGTTTTGTTTAATGGTGCTACGGGAATCAGTCAGACACTGGTGAATGGGAATGATTGTAACATCTTCAAAAGTTTTACTAATGCAAAGAAAGAAAAATAGTTGGAATAACAAATAAAAAATGAGTGAATAAAATAAATAAATGGTATAAAACCTACTTGGCTGAATTATCAAAGCGCAAATGTTAACCATCCTTACCATACGACGGCATATTATTATTAATCTTGATGAAATGTTATAAAATGCCCGTAAGGGAGTCATACAGGAGAATTGCTGTATCTTCACACTTTTAATATGAGTCGCTATGACTACAAGCTAAATTTGGCAGTTCAATGAAAGGTGAAATGCATTTCAGAGTTACTACAAGGATGCTGAGTTATGGGCAAAAGCTTCGGTGCCGGACGGGACTCGAACCCGCACTTCATCCTTTCCGGGGATATGTGCTAATCCATCACACTACCGACACCACCTTCACCCTAACTCAGCTTTCTGAATGGTATATTTACCATAGCTTATCAGCACTCACACGTATAACGTGTTGAGCCGGTTGGCCAATATCGGCATCGAACCATGAAGCTGAAAGCTTTAGTAATGATTTTGATATTTTTAATTTTTGATAACTGCTGTTTATCGCCGCAGCTCGCGATGCGAAAGTTACTACAAGGATGCTGAGTTATGGGCAAAAGCTTGCCGGCATGTCCCGTCCGGCACCGAAGCTTTTGCCCATAACTCAGCATCCTTGTAGTAACTTTCGCATCGCGAGCTGCGGCGATAAACAGCAGTTATCAAAAATTAAAAATATCAGAAGCATTTCATAGTATTTTAGAGGGGATTCCAATCACTCCCCTATACTGGCTAGCCAAGTAGCTTCTCTAGTGATTGCAATAACTGTATACGATAAGCTTTTCAACGAAAAAGTGCGCAATGAACCCTCAACCCATTGCATTGCACATGAACTCCGACGGACTTCAGTCCTCGGGCACTCACTTTTCCGATCCGCTCATAAAGAACAGATAGTTCTAGTTACTTAAATAGTCGCATTCCTTGCCATCACAGACCTTCAGGCTATTTCGACATGATAAATCAATAATAAAGTTTTTGGCGTTAATTACACCCTTTAATGGGAAGCGCGACGCATTCCAGTTCCATTGGGAAGTGGTGTGTCAGGTGAATGCGATTTGGCCAGTTCAAAATAGTCTGATACCAGTTTACCCAGGCTGGGGGACGGAGGGCTTGATTGGCCTGCGTGGGCCTTGATGGAGATTTCATCGCTGCATCATAAAAGTGGGAGTGCGTCACCCTCACTCGTTAACTAACTTCACAGAAAAAAATTGACGAATTTTTTTTTCAACATGGATGCTATGACTCCCTCAGTAAGATTCATGTGCCTCAGGAGTGTTCCATTATCTACTGGAGCATCAAAAAAACTCAGCAATTTTCAGATCTTTTAGTAGCAAGCAACGATGAATAGTCTAATTTTTTTAGGTTTTTCGTGGCCGTCTGAAGCAGTACGATGCCGAGACCGAATGCAACGGTAACGGAGGACATCTGGCCTCCATACATAGCAAAGCAGAAAACGACTTTCTTTCCCGTAAGCACCCGTATTCGGTTTGGTTACGTTAAAATCGCGTTTATACTCTGCGACGCACTCGCTGTGAATTATCTAATAGTAGGTAATCCTGCTATCAATCAGTAAAGAAAGTTGCTTGG
Organism: Trichostrongylus colubriformis; assembly: GCA_963978905.1. Lineage (NCBI taxonomy): Eukaryota > Metazoa > Nematoda > Chromadorea > Rhabditida > Trichostrongylidae > Trichostrongylus > Trichostrongylus colubriformis. The sequence continues at coordinate 27,258,240 of OZ022260.1, forward strand.
TTGCATTATCTTCGTTTGGCGTGTGCTGAAAAATGGAGAATCAAAACATTCATTTTCGTCATATTTTGCTTTATTATTTCCTTAAAAGGAAAAACGCATCGCAAGCTCACAAAAAGTTATGTGCTGTTTATGGTGCCGAAGCCTTAAAAGATCGGCATTGCCAAAATTGGTTTGCCTGATTTCGTTCTGGTGATTTTTCTCTCAAAGATGAGAAACGCTCTGGTCGTCCAGTTGGAGTTGACAACGACCCAATCAAGGCAATACTTGATTCGCATCGTCACAGTATAACACGCGAGATTGCAGAGAAGCTACAGGTGTCACATACATGTATTGAAAAGCATTTAAAACAACTTGGGTGCGTGTCAAAACTGGATATATGGGTGAAACGCATTTAATGCAACGCATTGACATCTGCGACTCGCTAAAGAAACGTGATGAAAATGATCCACTTCCAAAACGAATGATCACTGGCGATGAAAAATGGGTCGTTAACAATATTGTCCAACGAAAAAGATCGTGGAGCCGCTCAGGTGAACCAGTTCAAATAAGAGCAAAAGCTGATACTCATCAAAAGGTTTTGCTGTCAGTTTGGTAGGATAACAAAGGAATTGTCTACTTTGAACTCTTACCACCCAACCGAATGATCAGTTCTGATGTCTACATTGCACAATTAACAAAATTAAGCAATGCATTACAAGAAAAGCGACCCGAATTAATTAACCGAAAAAGTGTTGTGTTCCGTCATGGCAATGCAAGGCCACACACATCTTTGGCCACTCGGCAAAAATTATTGGAGCTTGGTTGGGATGTTTTGCCACATCCACCACATAGTCCTGACCTTGCACCATCGGATTACTTTTTGTTTCGATCATTGCAAAATTCTTTGAGTGGTAAAAATTTCAGTGGTGATGATGAGGTCAAATCGTACCTGACTCAGTTTTTTACTGATAGAAACCAGAAGTTTAAAAACGCGGAATTATGATGCTACCTGAAAGATGGCAAAAGGTCGTTGTTAAAATGGGCAATACATTACAGAATAAAGTTTTTCAGTTATATGAAAAAGGTCTTTAGTTTCCTAACAAAAATCCGCATTAATTAGTTGCTAATGACTGCGGGGCTCCGCTCTGCTGTTATCGCTGCGATACCGTTGGAGAGTATGAACGTTGTCCGATGCGCAACGTCTCCAAATAAGCAGGAGCTCAGAACTTGTTATCTACTATGTACTTTGGTATGTGCTTGTGCACATGTGATTTGTGTACTGCTTACATTTCTTTGTTTGTTACTGCATACATTTCAGACAACGTCCTCTTCCGAGCCATGTCAACTTTCAGGTTTGTCTTATGGACATGGAGTACTTTGGATTGGTTTGTATAAAGACGGTAACACATGGCGTTGGACTGATGGAACACCAGCAAACTACTTTTACTGGGCTCGTGGCCAACCTGATTTCTGGCTTAAAGAAGAATTCTGCGTATGGGTCTGTTTCTTCTAGAGTTCTTTGAATTGTCACAGCTGTTCCCCTTATTTTTATCGATACGATGACAAGTAGGTGGCGATATAATGCGAGTATGTAAAATCAAACGCTCACGCTATCGCAGTGCATTACGGCGTCCTTACTGTAAACGGGATCTCAATACAGGACACCAGATCGGTCAATGAACAATTATGACGCGTCTCCCGCTGAGGAAATAGACGTATTGCAGCGAACTAGAAGTTTAACTTGGAATGTTTTATAATTTCTTTCCTCACCTCTTCAGGAATCTTTTAGGCTTTCGAAAGCAAACCTCCGGGTAGTTGGAATGATATCTACTGCGGAACGAAGTGGATTACAGGCTATATCTGCAAGAGGAAAGCATAGTAACAGATAACCTAGTCTGCTCGTAACCTCTTTTTCAGCATCAATAAACGATTTAATCTCCAAAATCGCCCTCTTCCGTTGTGGTAGTGCCCTGAGTACGTACAGTGGCGATTGGGCTATACTGACGCTAGAGTCTTCAGTTTTTCTCAGATGCCATTCCGCGGTAATTATGATTGGATAATCGAAAAATGAAAGTAGAGGATCCAAATGAGTACACAAAAAAAAAGACAAGCCATCCAAAGTATTACGTTGTCCCAAAAGTCTTGTAGGCCATCACATTTTATATTTTTCCTTCCAATAAACATTAATTAGGCAACGGCAATTATTACGTTGTCCCAAAAGTCTTGTAGGCCATCACTTTTTATATTTTTCCTTCCAATAAACATTAATTAGGCAACAAAGTATTCACCATTGTTATCGACAACGCTCTGCCCCCTCGTAGGTAAATCGTTGATTCCCTCCTCTCAGAACTCTGGGTTCTGAGAGTCGAAGAAGTCAGCGATCGCCTTCGCAAGCATGTCATAATCAACGAATTTTCTCTTGGCCAGGAAGGATTCAAGAGGATGGGTAAGGTGATAGTCAGAAGGGGCAATGTCTGGAGAGTATGGCGGGTGGGGCAGCACATCCCAGCTGGGCTCTTGTAGCTTGGCCTGGGTACACTTCGCTACGTATGGGTGGGCGTTGTCATGGAGGAAGTTGACCGCAGACCTTCTCAGGCGCTTTTCTCGAATAGCAACGGCGACCTGCCGGAGCTGGTGGGTGTATACGGAAGCGAAGACTGTCTCGCCTTGTGCCAGCACCTCTTGGAAAAGCATTCCTTCTGCGTCCAGTAGCAGCAGAGTAGAATCTTCTTCGGATGGAGATTGAACATGGGCTGCGTTGGCGGCTCGGCGTCACGTAGCAGCCAAAAGGCGCGGGGTACCGTACATGTCCCAGCTTTCATCACCCGTAGCTAGTTAGACGAGAAAGTCGTTGCGATGCGAGCGGAGCAGTAGCGATTGACAGATGCTCACACGGGCACTCTCGTGAGTATCCGTCAGGGCATGAGGTCCATCGCGACAGCTTCTTCCGATAACCGGGTTCGTGAAGGCGACTATTTACGGTTATGGGTATTTGTCCATTCCTATCCGCCAGCTCGCTCATGGTGGTTTCAGGATCGGCGCAAACGGCGGAGAGCAGCATCTCGTCATCGAATGTGTGTGGGAGTCCCGTGCGTGGATTGCCTCCCATGTCAATCTCGCCGTTGCTGAAGCTGATGAGCCAGCGGCGCACGGTCTCGTAGCTCACGCATCTCTTGCCCAATGCAGCGTTGATGGAGTTCCGCTTCGCAAGCTTCCGTCGCTTTGATGCCGCAAGACCACTCATAGTAGATGACACCGCGTGTTGGGTGGGTATCGACTACGGGCACTGTAGCTCTCTACACGTTATCTGGTGGGTCAATATATATTTTACTAGAGAGCTTGGAGAACCTTCTACCATATTCCTGATCCGCCTAGACCTGCCTCGAAGTAAACAAGAGTTATTGATGGAAAAATCCTACAAGACTTTTGGGACTACCTAATACTTAACACATTCAATACCATGCAGCCAGTATAAGGGTTGCAAGTTGGCGGACACGTGTCACCGATTAATGTCGATGGATACGGCAATAATGCGATGCGATAAGCATTATTCTGTTACCGTTCCTGATACTCTACACCTCAGTCATTGTCGGCAAAGTCGACCCTGGGGACTGACCTCGTAAAGAAGGGCGGAGCGTGGTAGAAAACGATGTCTCCTCTCAAAGGAATCGTCCACGGAAAATGAGTTTTTGTGTTACCCATGTATTTATGTTGTATTTGCCTAATGTTGGCCTCATGCAAAATTTCACGCGAAAAAATGTGAATCTGGCTGAGATACAGCACCACAAAGTGCGGTCCCAGTGGGCGGGGCCTCCGTGTAAAAGCCTCGTCCCGTCTTCCGCCGCCGTTGGGAACGGAGAGTGGGACTGTTCACGTAACCTTCTGTTCCTACAATGCGTCTCAGACCACGGCGGACGCGGTACGAGGCTTTTACACGAAGGCCCCGCCCACTGGGACCGCTCTTTGTGGTGCTGTATCTCAGCCAGATTCACATTTTTTCGCGTGAAATTTTGCATGAGGCCAACATTAGGCAAATACAACATAAATACATGGGTAACACAAAAACTCATTTTCCGTGGACGATTCCTTTAAGCTCTAGGGCGCCCTTTTCACCGCGAACTGTCCTACATGAAGTCTTCTTGACCCACAGTTTTATTTGGATGAGCTTCTCACTGCCTACATTACCCCTACCACTATCTTTGAGTACCCCTCCTCATTTTCCTTTTGACCTTTGGTATCCAATTTGATCATCACGTTGTGAAAAAAGATCAGTTGAACGTGTAAGCATCGTGGTAACAACTTCTAAGCTGAAGCTGTCCCTTATTTATCGCTCATACTTAACGCTTATGAGATGTGGCAGCACTTTTCGAGTGATTTTAAGTCCACTTGGTTGTATCAACCTGACATGCTCGATTTCACATTCGAATGGCACCATGATTCTGAAGGAAACTTGGGTTACAGAGAAATGAAAGACATCGATAGGGGTAATGTGGGCAACAAGAGCTCTTGTTGTAAGTCACCCAAATATAAGCTAGGGTCTGGAAAGCTGTACGTGGCGAAATTCCAGGCGAGGAAAGTCCCTCTAAGCTTCGAAGGAGGCGTCCTTTCAACAGCTCTTTGATGTTTGCCGCTAATGCCTCCGCTCCCGAAGTGTCAAGGTCTAGCAGATCCTCCTGTGGTTCAAAGGTGGGGTTCATGATTGACGCTTGGGTGGACTTGTTGAAGAATTTGGTGAAGAGTGGTATCAGCAGGCTCATATAAAGGCGTTCATGGTGCTTGGGATAACTTGATATGCAAAAACGCTTCCATCTATGGATTAGCGAGCGAATTTGTCACACTGATTACCAATAGGTAGAGATTAATAAGATATTGTACGTATCAGGTTGGTGAAAAAGTCCTTGGACACCAATTTCAAAAAAAGGTAAAATTCGAAAAAAGGGTCCTTGGGCCGATCGACGTTATAGATCATAGCCACACGATCGTAGATAACACTGAACTAACGATCAATTTTGCCGAGGTCTATATAAGCAGTATCAATCCAGTTGAAGAGCACTAATGACCGGTCATCGAGGTTGAGCGTCGCTCACTCTCTCCTCATTCGATTCCGGATCAAGGACTTCCTGGGAAGGGTCGTTACAGGGGATGAATCCTGGGTCTTACACGCGAATCATAGCAGGAAAGCTCAGTGGCTTCCCCAGGGAAAAGCGGCTCCGACTCAATCGAAGACAGACACCCATCAAAAAAGGTGATGCTATGCTGTTGGTGGGACTCGCAAGGAATGCTCTATCTCTAATTTCTCGAAAGTGGTACTACAGCAACCGCAAGCATCTATTCTAAGCAACTGCAGAAGTTGAGCGAGGCAGTGCAACAAAAGCGGCCAGGATGGAACAAAGTTTACTTTTTTTCATGACAACGCACGCCCTCATGTTGCAAGAATGTCTCGGGAGAAGTTGGAGGAGGTTGGATAGAAAGTACTGCCTTACCCTCCATATTCGCCCGACCTTGCCCCTTCCGATTATCACCTATTTAGGGCCCTTAAACAAAATCTCAGAGATAAGGAATTTAATGATCAAGCTCAACTTGAATCGGAGGTGACCCGCTTCTTCGACTCACAACCAGCTTTCTTCTGTAGGAAAGGTATTCGTGATTTGCCCAAAAAATGGCAAAGTGTTATCGATGCAGAAGGTGATTACTTCGTGATTTGAAATGACGTCGAAATAAAGTTTTTAAAAATTGAAAGAAAAGTTCTCATTGTCCCAGGACTTTCTCACTAACCTAATATTATACATGACTAATCGAGGGTAAGATACGAGCTCTCTTCTGTTGGCGTAATGCTCGTACTATGAGTTCAGGTACAATGAAGACTGTTGCAGCCACAAAGATGGCAACTGCAACAAACGCCAGCGAGCTGATTTCCGGAATTCCTGGCACAATTGATTAAATGATCAATGGAGTAATCGAGCATGCTGACATAATTGGCGTGCTCAACATATTGTTCAGATGGGGTTTTCTCTGTTGCGTGAATAGTCGCACGTGACTGAGATGTGATGAATTGCACGTTGCAGAAAACACGTTGTGCTGGCATTCTAATTCATCATGATTGAGCAATACAGAGGTCATGAAAAGATGATTTCAGCTCCCTAAATGCAGTTGTAGCAACTTTGTAAAGATGATGAATTATTTCGCTCGTTGTCCACCACGGTTTCTTTATGATAGATTGCTGATGTACTTGTCGTGAGATCAACCGCAGCACTGTGTACGGCTCCGAAAACTCTTTCTTGATCGTCCTGGACATGCAGGACTGTGGATGATAGTGGAAGCCGGCTTTCTACAGAGCTCATATTGCTGCTGACGTCAGCCCTTCTGCAATCGCATTTTGCTTCCGTTTCAGATGGCGAGCAGTAGGACTCAGAAGAACCACGGTGTTTTCAGCAACACCGGAAGGCTCACAACTGAGTAAGGTGTTGATGACAACAAATGCATTGATAATAGTGGTTAAAATAAACAGGAAAGGTTAGAAAAATCTGAGTTTATTTATTTATTTATTTATACACTGATTCAGCGCGCCAAAGGTATGCTAAGGAGCGATATAAAGCAGTGGAGTAGTTAACTGAAATCGAACTAAGTTATCAATATCAGTCCGCCTAGTATTCACATCTCAGAAGTATAAATGAGATACTAGATCCTTTTTCAAAAGTGTGCTTCATGACTGCAGTGTAGCCCTTATCCATCGCAACTTACTAGCCAGCAACCACACCAGTTGGCCATGGTGTCTCATTCCAGTAGGAGTCATAGAACGTAGTCGGCACTTCGGTACCGGGTGTGCCAACCTCCCACGTGGAACCGACTCGTCGGCTACTGGCGTATAGAACGGAAAATAGATGGACGGCCGGGCTTACAGTCAACAAGGAACCTGGCAGGAAGAGATTGGCAACGAATAGCACCAGATGAACGAATTAAAGCGGACCGAAGATCCATATCTTAGTTCGAGAAAAAAAACAATGAATCAAAACTAGAACAATTATATAAAAAAACAGTGCGAGGGAATGACCGGAGACAGCTAAATCGTCCCAAGGAGCTATAGATAGGGGCATCTGTATACAGTACACAGGAGAGTTACACAGCAGAAGTCAAAGCTGGAGGAAGGGTTTCAGCCATATGACGCATCCAGAACCGCTGAAGTCCATCAGAATAAGCGAGATAGACTGAATCGCTCTCCGCTCGAAACATCAGGCGCACGGTAGCAACAAGCATATCCGACAAGCATTAATAAAGCATACTAGTGGAAAAACAAGAAAGAGAATAAAAAGTAATCAGAACCGACATTTAACAGAGAAATGCTATTCAGGGTTAAAAATAACAAGGAGTCGTATATGAATAGTTGATATAAATTTCCACAGTAACTCGAGATATAGATATTCCACCAAAACGAACTTTATCGAAACCGCTGGCCATTCAAGTCACTGTGTAGGACAGATCGCCCTTCCGACTGGCGCAACGACTGTGAATGAAAGGAGACTGCGTGACGCATCTCAGAAGCAAGTGAACAAGGACGGATGCTTCATCTTTTTCCTTCCAAGTTCTACCTCGGAATTTTTTTCTTACAGAATAGTGGTGGTGATTGTGCATACGTCCGGTGCTGATTCAGCAACTCAAATTGATGGTGGGCAGGCAAGGACGATTCGGTTTGTAGAGACTATTTGATATCTTGATGCTAAAAGAATTTCACCAGCATACAAGCCACATTTGCTGCAAATTCTCTCAGTGAAAAATTAAACCACTCTTAATATGAAAGTAAGCAACAACTGTAAAGATTAGGCACATCCGGTGCACGCTCTATCCCAAACAGCGTATGGGTAGCGTAATCTGACGGGACGATCATCCTCAGACAAATCTATGGCACAATCCTCACAATCGTCCTAAGTTGAATAGTCTTCCATTTTTGCCGGTACCTCGGGAGCGTGAAATTTCCGTTTTTTAGGCACACATTGACGGATTGAGTCCATGGATGATCATCGCCTTCGAAGTATCAAAGACTTGCAACGGGGCCTTTCAATAGCTCAGAGCAGTAGGCCGGCACGTCGGAAATTCATGAGCCAAATCCTGTTGCTTTATATACTGCAGCTGCTAATACAGTTGACGAGCCGGAAAACCTCGAGGTTTTTTTACAAGCATTCATGGAATTCGTAGGTCATCATCGACTCTGTAGGATTACTTGGTGGTAGTGGTGGTGAGGGCCTCCACCCTTTATTGTGTTTTGTATGCAACACTGTTGTTTCTCACTACTATATCAATTTTTCGCTTGTGTGACACTTTAATTACAATGATTCATTGAGAGCATCATTATCACCATCTCATTTCGAATAAATTGAATGCCACAGAAAATGGCTCAAAAAACGTGCACCCGTACAGATAATGTTTTATCGTGTCCATTTCATTGTGACGCCTCTTTGGAACATCTTTACTTAACGCAAAAATCTCTGTTGAATCGAGGGTAGAAATCATAGTCGAATGGGATTGCAACAACGTCGTGCGGGTAAAAGTACTCCGTTGATTCAGAAGCATCCAAGAAGTCCCCTCGATACCAAAACGTTATGCAGACAAATGAGAAATAGAAACATTGAATTAGTGCAGCTCAGAGAGCCTCGGGAAAACGTTGAATAGGGGGGGGGGGGGCAAAACGTTGAATACTAAACAGTAAAACGTCCTTAGATGCTTGACATGTCAGTAACGACCATATACCATATGTCGTGTACATGTGCTATGATCTTACTATAGTCTTGTCATTGTATTTTATCTATTCTAAATGAAGAAGTTTACGTAATGGTACTATGTATAAAGCCAAGCGGCAGCTGCGTCCAGTTGCGTACCGCAACCACGTTGAACGCGATTTCACGTTTCATGACGCAGAGCTGATTGGCTGTGCATTTTTCGACCATTACAACCCCAGAAGCCGGAGGAAGTCGGAAAAAGGGTTAATTTTTTGTAATATTCTGCCGTGAGCAGTTATTCAGTAGACAGGATATTTGAGTTGCCCCAAGTGTGAAGAGGGGAGGCATTCTGGATGAGTTGGTCTTTTCTTCCAAGGGAACTCTTCATTCTAAAAATTGTTCTACCCTCACGAAACTGATTTTCTTTCTCTCCTAGTCTTGAGTCAGTATTCATATTCTCTATCTCTCCACGAAAAAAAAAACTAGTGAAGGTTTCCTCAACTCCAGTAGCACTCGCCTTTTCTGAAACTGCTACGCAGGCTCCACTGAAAATATAGTTGCCCCGCAACATATTATCCACGGATATCATATTCCTAATCGGCTTCATGGTATGAATAGTGCTGAATTTCAGGGTAGACATGTGAATCGTGCAAGTGGTAGACACTGTCAGGCTGCTTTGTCATCAGTGATTACGAATAAATGTAGGCGCGTGATCACGGTAATCATGCCCAGTACGCAATTACCCGAGGCTATCCCTTGGCATTATACGTAATACCTTGGGAAATTCCATGAGGTAAGCAAACCAGACGCTTTTGACAATTGGCTGCTACAGTAATCAGGCTTTCGCGCCAGGACGCCTTCTGTCTCTGCTCGTTGTCACCTCACACCCTCTCGCGTTTTGTCGCTTTCTCAGCGCTCTCCGGGTAGAAAAAAAGCATATGGCGAACTGCTCGTGGATTGTACAACGCAAGACCTGTAGGAGAGACAACATCCACTACGCGGAGATCGGCAGACGGAGAGGGGCTGGTGAGAAGGGCAGGGGCGGGCGACGGGTTACGGTGGCGGTCGATGGACGCTTCTAGGTTTTTGATGGAGCGTGGGTTGTTGGCACGCATGCGGTTCGTCGGGGAATTTAGCCGTTGTGGTACCGTCTCGGGGGCGGTAGATGGATCATGGTCCACATTGTCGTAAGCTCAGCAATGATTTTCGCCCACAACCCATTTTAGCCCCCGCGTCGAGGCTTCCTTCCCCTGCAATGCACGCGACAGCCTCGTTAAAACAAACTTAAAGCGAGTCAATCTGCACATTCAGGCGTATACTTTTGCCTAAGCCATCTGTGGTGCTATCGCAATGAGAGGGTGGGGGCATCTTATAAAAAATTGGTTATCTAAGCATCCTGGAGAGATCCTCGAAAAGTCAATCTGCTCATTCAGGCGTATACTTTTGCCTAAGCCTTGAAGGAGGAAGGAAGGGGCTCCTTTCCCCTTCTCCGCTTAGGTAAAAATAGGGTCCAGTAGTGGGATGCCCCACCCCCCTCATTGCGATAACACCCATCTGTTCTTTACATGATTCCTTCGTTGTATGCGTTTAAGGTGAGCAAACCAGACCCAAAACATTGGGAAGATGTAAGAAGGCATGTGTGTGTCCTGCCGCGAAAACCTGATTGCTGTAGCAGCCAATTGTCAAAAGCATTTGGTTTGCTTACCTCAAATTAGAATAAATTTTGGAACTATTCGGCTATTACATTCCAGTGGGGGTCGATTGGGGCAAAAAAATTTCTTTGCTAAAACTTTGCCTACAGGGGTAATTGAGGCTCCTGATCACGAATATCACATTAATTTTTAACGTTGGCGCCATTTTGCACCAAAATGGCGCAACTATTGCACCAAGGTCATTCTCACCAAATTTGGTAGAAACTTGGTTATAGGGGTTATTTGGTGCCCAGATCACGAATATCACATTCGTTTTCAGCGTTGGCGCCATTTTGCACCAATTTGGCGCAACTATGCCAGTGAAGAGTGTTAGCAGCAGTGCAATAGTTGCGCCATTTTGGTGCAAAATGGCGCCAACGTTAAAAATTAATGTGATATTCGTGATCAGGAGCCTCAATTACCCCTGTAGGCAAAGTTTTAGCAAAAAAAAATTTTTGCCCCAATCGACCCCCACTGGGGTTGTAATAGCCGAATAGTTCCAATTTTCGGTCTAGTACTCATTTCCCATCATTGGAATTGCTGTTTTGTTATTTTCGATAGAATTTCCCTACTTCTGTGGTTTCATTGAAATTTGCTGGTGTAGATAGCTATTTATTCAGTGTTCGCAGCTTTCAATGCAATGCAGTGGCCGGAGGATGAGGTTGATTAGAACTCCTGAAATGAGTCTTCAAATGAATGCTGGGGTTCAAAGAGATTGTATGTGACAAATTTCCGGTAAGTACACGGCCTAAGCCTTGTAATGCATCTGTTTTAAGAACTGCTACCTGTTTTAACGTGGCCCTCCCTCTTTCGGAATTAGTGGTGGGAAAGGGATCTTATTTTTGAGCCTTTCATATTCAATGATCTTTTCATGATCCTGCTACCTCTACCACTGCCTTTCATAAAGTTCTCAAAACCCATCTTCTCTAGCGTGCTCTCCTACACTTGCAAACCCGCGTGGAGCCACAGCTTCCTTCCATTTTCCATCTTCCACTACTTTAGAGAACTTTTTGTGCGCAAGTATTTTCTTTTTTTATGCGTAGGGTGGAGGTTTTTTTTTTCGAGTTGCTGTTAAAATGAGGGATAAAGATCCTCGAAGTGAGCAAAATACTTTGTCTTCGAGACCTTATTTGCATGTAAACATTGTTTCATCCATCCCGTACCTTCCATTAGGCTTACGATTGCGCGGTCTACTACGGATCCCTTCGATAGTGGTTTTGTAGAGAAACTCGGTGCTTCCGTCGCACCGCCGCAATCGTCTATGGCAATGGTTGATAGAATTTACAAATAATTTGTACATATGATGTCACGTTAAAAACCGCACGGGTAGTTTTGCCATATTGTGAAATAACTGCGGGATATGAAAGCCGAGGTAATTGGAGTAGCGTAACAATGCAGAAGGAAACGAAAAAAGGTCATACACCCGAGAAATAGGAACCCGAAAACCCTCATTTTCACTCCTTCCCTTTGTCCGTGGTGGTAAGTACAGACGAGCAAGGGGGTAAGCCAGGCAGCTCCGAACGTTGCCCGGCCCTCGCGGCAACTCGAAACTCGCACTGCATTTTGAAAGAATGCGCGCGAGATTGCGATAAAGAGTCCAAGGCGCAGAAGACTTTGGCCACAGATCTTCTCTTCTTGACTACAATGGTGGTTCACGGAGATTACGTCTTCACAGTGCTCATTTTCTCTAACCACTTTCGGTGCCTGTGATGGCACTTTGGTCATGCAGAATGTGCGACACTCGAACTGGGTCAAGCCCCATGAGGAGGCTGTGGCGGCTACGCTCCTGCCTGCACGAGAGACCAACACACAGGAGGAGCGGCGGGCACTTGTCGCGAGCGGTGACGCGATTCGTCTGGCGCGCCGATCCCATTCGAGCGCAATGTCGCTTTGCCTTCATGTTAGAAGAATTGTCCACGGGAATGTAAGTCGTACTGTTACCCATATGTTTATGTTGTATCAGCTCACTAAGGGCCGCATACAGAGTCTGACGCAAAGATACGAGAATCCAACTGAGATAGAGCTCTTCAAAGGGGCGGCCCACGGAAAGCGAGGGAGAGGGGGGGAAGGTGGCATCCCAGTGGATGTAGACGCTAAAGAGCTGAAGAGCAAAAAGGGTAAGGCCGCGTGAACAGGGCGTAGAGCGAAAAGCCAATCAACATTGTACGCGAAAACTTGAAGAGATCTCTTTCCGCCGACGGCTGTTCAAGTATTGCTCGGCGGGAATTTGAACTAATTGCTCTTTCTCCAGTTTTGCGATTTCTGCTACGGAACGAAGAAATTTTTTGATCCATTCCCTGTTTCTTTTCATATCGTTTGGGAGGACAAAAGCACTGATTTGTACATCGGCTGGCCACCGCATGTCATTGTATAGGCCACATCACATACATCAGCCATCACGATTCTGATTAGCTAGTAAGTATGTGCAGCACATCCCAAGAAGGGATTGATCAAAGCCAAAAACTAATTTTCATCCTTTCAAAATTATGGAATTTCCTTAAAAGATTCCTTTGAGGTCTTTTGCACTCAACTGCCAACTCTTCTTACAGAGGTCACCCATGTTTTCGGTCACACACGGTCAGCAAAATGTGCCCATTGCTACTGAATTCCACACCTACACATGCTTAGTTGAAACAATTTAAAACAGGTGAGCCAAGATAAAAACGATGCAAGGAATGACAGATTTTAGCGAGCATCCCAAAATGTAAGCGGTGATAAGTTGCTTGGAAAGTATAATTGTGAAGCTGTGGACTATTAGTGGGAGGACTAGAAAGGCGCTAGTTTGCATAATATTAACATAAGTGCTTTTTGTGTTTCACAACAGCGATGCCTGCCCGACTCAAGCTCTTTATAAAGGAGAATAATGAAGCCTGCAGAGACCGTGGATAGAATCCTCCATGTCGCCTTTTCCATTCTGCAATGTTCCGTCGAAGACCATTCCGACAAAGTCCCCTGCTCCTGCCCGGCTTTCTATGACTATGATCTCAGGTTCTAAGAAATGATATGCAGCTTTTCAATTATGGCATGTATCCAGACCAATCTAAGCAAAGCACACTTTGGGTGTGTATAAGGACTCTCCAACTGGGTTACTTCGCGCCCGCCAATGTTTTACTGGTCTCGCCGTAAATTGACCGCGCGCTACCGCTTCCTCTTCGCCTGACCAGGTCTAGTTAGACAGTTCTGACGCACACCCCGCACAGTTTTTACTTCCTTCTGTGACAGCACTCAAAACAAAATGTTGAGCTTGGTTGAAAGAAGGTGAGACCTTATATGGGCGTGGAGAAGGAGCAGTAAAAATTTCCCAACTCTCATGTTAACTTTTACGGTATTGTAATTGTTTTAATACTTTAATCTAGAGAATCTCACACCGTGTACTTCATTGCAGAGGATTTTAGTGCTGATTTAGTATGTTCCTCTCTACTGCTTTGATCCCCATCATACTTTCAACGTGCGTCGACGCAAAGTGGATTAAGTTTGGTCAGTATGAGTACAAGGTTAGTCTAACTCACTGAAAACAGCCTCTAGCAAAAAACTCATTATTGACGATTCTACCCAGCTACTGATCTGGTTCTGTCACGGTAATAAAGCACACCCCTGTTGGATGTGGTCAATAAAAGCGATGGTAACCACGTGGTCTGCGTCTCTAGCGCTCATCACTCTCCCTTCTGGCCTCTTTTCTTCCTGAGCCCGTGCAATAATGGATACTATGGAATACAAGGCGAGGCCAAATTCAAGTAATTCGGGGGAAGATTCCAACCATTTCCCTCTACTGACTAGTCAAGTAGCATCTCAAATTGCAATAACTGGATACGATAAGCCATTCAACGAAAAAGTGCGCGATGAACTCTCAACCCATTGCATTGCACATAAACTTCGACAGACTTCAGTCCTCGTGCACTCACCTTTCCGATCCGCTCAGGAAGAACAGGTAGTTATAGGTACTTGAATGTTCGCATTCCTTGCCATCACACTCCTTTCGGCTATTTCGATATGATAAGTCAGTGATAAAGTTTTTGGCGTTAATTACACCCTTTGATGGCAAGCGCGACGCATTCCAGTTCCATTCGGAATTGGTGTGGCAGGTGAATGCGATTTGGCCAGTTCAAAATAGTCTGGTACCAGTTCACCCACGCTAGGAGGACGGAGGGCTTGATTGGCCTGCGTGGGTTTTGATGCGAAATTTCACCGCTGCATCATAAGAGTGGGAGTGGGTCACCTACGTTCGTTGAGTAATTTCACGGGAAAAAAAATTGAGGAATATTCTCTCAACATGGATACCATGACCGTCCCAGTAAGACCTATAGTGCCTCAGGAGTGCTCCATTATCCTACTGGAGCATCAAAAAACTCAGGAATTTCCAGAGCTTTTAGTAGCAAGCAGCGATGAATAGTTCAATCTTCTTTAGGATTTTCGTGGCCGTTACAAGCAGGAAGAGGCCGAAACCAGATGCAACGATCACGGAGGACAACTAGCCTCCATACATAGCAAAGCAGAAAACGACTTTCTTTTCCGTAAGCACCCATATTCGGTTTGGTTTATGCTGAAACCGCGTTTATACTCTGCGACGCAATCGCTGTGAATGCGATTGCTTTTACGTAATCGTATGCCCAGGCACTCCCAATCGGAGATGGATGTGTGAGCTGCGGCGCGCGGTGAGGGTACTGGTCGGGGTAATGCTCTGTCACAAGTGCCGGCGCACAACCAGCACTAAGTGTAATATATCGACTGCGGGGCTCTGCTCTGCGGTTATCGCTACGATCTCAATGGAGAGTATAAACGCTCTCCGATGCGCAACGTCATAAAGTAACCAGGAGATCAGCGCTTTATGTTTTATCTACTATGTACAATGGTGCGTGCTTGTGCACATGTGATTTGTGTACTTACTTACTTGGATACTTGGATGCTCCTATCGGCTTGTCAGCGCGGAGCCCATCTTCCGCCACAGATCGCGGTCTCTCGCTGCAGTTGGCCATGGTTTGGAGTCGCGTCTGAAACGGTAGAACAGTCTTGTGGTTTGTCGAATAGAGTCTGCCCAGCGTATCGGAGGTCTGCCCATCGGCCTCTTGACATCTCGCGGTCTCCAGTCGGTGACTGCTCGCGTCCATCGTCCGTCGGTCCTCCGTTGAATATGTCCGGCCCATTTGTGCTTGCTTCGGGCCATGTACTCGAGCGGGTCTGCCAGTCCTGATCTCTTGCGCATGTCCTCGCTGCTCAGTCCTTCGTTCCTCTGCCGGTAAGTGGTGTATCCAAGCAGGTGTCTCTCCATCGCGCGGTGGGCGGTTCTGATGCGGCTCAGCGTAGTGCTAGTGTATGCCCACGTCTCCGATCCGTAGCACAGTGCCGGGAGTACGCATGTGTTGAAGAGGGTGGCCTTCATCTCGCGGTCCCGTAGTGTGCTGAGCGCCTCCTTGATGTTATTGTATGCTGCCCAGCCGGCTCTCGTCCGTCTCGTCAGCTCCAAAGTCAGCGTGTTTTTGGCGTTGATGGCCCTACCAAGGTAGATGTACTCGGTCGCCTCCTCTATAGGTTCACCATTCAGCCTGATCGCTCCATGTGGTTCCGCCTCCGCTGCTGTTTCGTTTCGGATGTATTGCGTCTTCTTGATGTTGATGCGCAGGCCCGCCTTCTCGCTCTCCTTGTTTAACTGATTCAACATCTTCTCCGCCTCGTCCATCGTTCTTGTGATCAGTACTATGTCGTCGGCAAAGCGTAGGTGTGTCAGCTTTTCACCGTCGATTGAGACCCCGTACTGTTCCCAGTCTAGCTGTCGGAATATGATTTCGAGCGCGGCAGTGAATAGTATAGGAGACACGGTGTCGCCCTGCTTGACTCCGCGATGCACTGGAATCTTCAATTCATTGGAGAATAGCTTGAGAAGCAGCCAGTTGTTGCTATAGCAGTCGGATAACGCGGCGAGGTATCCCTCCTCGATGTTCAGCTTCTCCAGAGCTCGTAGCAGGAATCCGTGGTCGAGTTGGTCAAACGCCTTTTCGTAGTCGATGAAGGTGAGCACGAGCGGCAGCTTGTACTCTCGGCAGCGCTCCACAAGTTGGGATACCGTTTGAATGTGGTCTGCACAGCTGTATCCGCTCCGGAATCCCGCTTGCTCTCGTGGCTGTTCCTCCTCCAATCTCTTCTTCAATCTATTCAGCAGGACCTTGGAGTAGGTCTTGTAGAGTAAGCTGAGTAGAGCGATGGGACGCCAGTTGGACAGGAGCTCCCGCGGTCCCTTTTTCGGCAGCAAAATCAGCTTCGCTATTCTCCAGTCCTCCGGGATAGGCTTGCCGTCAAGATGCTCCGAAAAGATCCTCGCCAGCGCCCTGTGTAGGTTCGGTCCTCCTGCCTTGAGCAGCTCGGTGGTCACCCGGTCAAGTCCTGGTGCGCGGTTTGGCTGCATCTGAGAGATCGCATGACGCACTTCGGAGGCGAGCACTGCAGGCACATTTCCGGGGCGGTAGTCCTTTTTCGGTACTTGCAGGCGATCTTCGTAAAGCTTGGTATAGAAGTCAACGGCAACCTTCTCGATGCCAGGCCGGTTGGTCACGACGCCGTCATCGGTCCGCAGCGCCTCGATGATCACTCGCTCGGTCGTCAGGCTCCTCTTGGCAAGCTTAATGCTCCGCCTGTTTGATGCTGCTTCCTCCAGGATGCGGTTGCGGTACTGCTTCAAGTCGTGTTCATAGCTGGCTCGGCATTGTCTGGAGATGATTACAAACTCCATGTGGCGTCTCGGGTCGAGCGCGAGCTCGGCACGTGTTCGCAGCAGCTCCCTTGTTCTCCTCGAGAGCCTCCGTTCTTCGTGGCTCTTTCCGGGTACTGTGGCAATGGAGGCCGCCACAGCCAGGGTGTTGAGTAGCTCCTCGTACGTCGAATTCGTGTCGACGTTGTCTTCAATGTAGCTATGTGCTGCTTCCGGGTTAAATAGACTCGGTGGCTTCCTTTCATGATAGCGGAAGGGGCGGTGTGGTATGACGAAACGTCCGCGCAGCATTCGATGGTCGCTTCCAACTGAGAATGGGGCGACGACGTCGACGTCGGCGACCAGGGTCCGCGTACTTACTAGAAAGTGGTCGATTTCGTTTCTGTGCTGGCAGTTCGGGGACCTCCAGGTCCACTTCCTCCGCTCCGCCTTCCTGAAGAAGCTGTTCGCATGGAACAACCGGTTCCCGACGATGAAGTCGGCGAGTCTATCGCCAGCCTCGTTCCTCTCACCGAATCCGTGGGGTCCAACTCGGAACTCGCCTGGTCGTCGTGATCCGAGTTTAGCATTAAGATCTCCGCAGATGATGGTGAATCGGGTCCTCGTCTCGCGCAGTAGGTCTTGTAGCTGGAAGTAGAACTCGTCGCGCTCCTGTTCTGTCGCCTGGCTGGTGGGCGCGTAGGTGTTTATGACTGTCACACGAGAGCGGCCGAATTGGAGGGAGATGAGGACCAGTCTGTGCGAAATAAATCTCACTTCATGTACTGCGGGTGCAACGTGTACCGCTATCGCAAAGCCCACTCCCCCTACGCCGCTCCGTTCGTCCCGCGCTCCCATGAACACTTCCGTGCCGTCGATCCTCCTCGTTCGCTTCTCGCTCCTCCTTTTCGTTTCCTGCACGCAAAGTATGTCCCACTTAACACGGTTGAGCTGATCAAATAGTTGTTCCTCCTTCCATGCTTGAGATAGTCCTTGGCAATTCAGTGTACATATTCTGACGGTCCTGGGTCCTCGTCTTTGAGTCGGCCTTGCAACCGGAGATTTCTCACGCCCTGCCCTACTCGCTGATTCCCTCGCCGACGTAAGGGAGCGATTGGGCGCCGGGTACTCGGGCGCATTATGATTGCGACTGTTCATGGTTCTTGAAGATGGCTTTGGCTAGATTGCGTCCGGTGGGTCGCCTGTCCTGCCGGAAAGTTAGTCGCGTTCCCGTGTTTGGTTCAGCAGTCCGAAGACTGCCTATCCAGCGGCACCACGTGGAGGTCCGGGATTCGCCGCCATGTGATTTGTGTACTGTTTACATTTCATTGTTTGTTATTGCATACACTTTAGGAAACGTTCTATTCCGAGCCATGTCAACTTTCAGGTAAATATTATGGACGTGGATACCTCTGGATTGGTTTGGTCAGAGACGGTAACAAATGGTTCTGGACTGATGGAACACCAGCAAACTACATTTTCTGGGGTCGTGGCCGACCTCGGCGTAATCATGGCTACTGCGCATGGGTCAGTTTCTTCTAGCCTTCTTTGAAATGTCACAGCTGTTCGGTAGCTCAGACAACGTGGAGCAATCAATGCACAGAGCTCACCTCAAATTAGCGTAGTTAAACTTTATTTTTAATCGATACGATGATAAGTCAATAGGTGGCGATATAATGCGAGTATGTAAAACCAAACGCTAACGCCATCGCAGGGCATGACGGCGGCTTAACTGTGAACGGGATCTCAACAGAGGACACTCGGTAGGGCACTAAACAGTTGTGGCGCGTCCCCCGTGAGGGAATAGACGGCACTACAGCGGAGTGAAGTTTAACTTTAAGCGTTTTATGATTTCTTTCCTCACGGCTTCAGGAATCTTTCAGGCTTTCGAAAGCAATCCTTTTGGTAGTTGGAGTGATGTCCATTGCGATAAGCATGTGATCGGCTTCATCTGCAAGAGGAAAGCATTCTAACAGATGATCTAGTCTGCTTGTAATCCCTCTTTCAGCACCGATAAACAAATAAACAACAGCAAAAAACAAACACATCAATAAATAGATTTGTCCTCCAAAATCGCCCTCTTCCGTTGGAGTAGTTACCTGAGTACCTACAGCGATTGGCGATTGAGCTATACTGGCACTAGAGTCTTCAGTAATTCACTCTCAGGTGCCATTTCGTGATAATCTTGACTAGATAATCGAGAAGAAAAGCAGAGATTCTAAATGGCTACACAATAAATAGGAAAAGCCACTCAAAATACTTAACACATTCGATACCAAGTAGTCGGTATAAGGGTTGCAAGTTGGCGGACACATGTCAACCGACCAATTTCGAGCGATACGGCAATGATGCGGCGATAAGTATTAGGTTGTCCCAAAAGTCTTGTAGGATCTTTCCAAAAAAATCAGTAACTCTTGTTCACTTCGAGAGAGGTCCAGGCGGTTCAGGAATATGGGGGTGTGTACACATTGGTACGAATGACTTTTTTGGCACTCTATGTGCGAACGCTTAATTACTTCCTCGCACCTCATGTGCGATAAAGTATGTAATTAATCAGCAGAGTTCAGCCATAGACCGTTCAACTCACTAACTAAATACAATGTCTACCGAGGAAAAACAGAGTGGATGAAATTCTGATTAAAGGACTTTTTTCGAAAAAAAGGGAGTTCAGTTCAATGGTGCTATGGCAACCAGTCGGATGTTGGTGAGTGGGATGATTGCAACATTTTCAAAAGTCATAGCATTGCAAATAAAAAAAATAGTTGGAATAATGGATAAAAAACAAGTGAGTGGAACAAATAAATGGAATAAAACCTACGTGTTTGAATTATTGAAGCCCAAATATTGGGTAGTCTAAAAAGCCTTTTCGTATTTTTTAAATACCGCTTTTTCCCTCCGAACTGCTTTCCAGCAATCTCTTCTGTACATAAACATGTAGTACAAGTCCACACGCATCTACAGGTATTATCGTCTTCCATCTTTTTTGGCAATTTTTTGGCGATTCTTCCCACTATTGGAAAAATGACTCGCCAAAAATTCTCAAGCTTGGATAAAAATTGCTGCCCCATCCACCTTATAGCCCTGATCTTGCTCCATCGCCTTTTCCCTTCGCTGTCTAACGCCATTCAAAGAAAAATTTTTGTATTGAAAATGAGGTTGACCTTTGATATGTTTATT
The DNA here is from genome assembly GCA_963978905.1 of Trichostrongylus colubriformis. NCBI lineage: Eukaryota > Metazoa > Nematoda > Chromadorea > Rhabditida > Trichostrongylidae > Trichostrongylus > Trichostrongylus colubriformis. The sequence continues at coordinate 27,278,477 of OZ022260.1, forward strand.
TTGCGAAAAAGGTTAACCGGGAGATGGAAGACAATAATACCTGTGGATGCGTGTGGACTTGTACTACATGTGTATGTACAGAAGAGATTGCTGGAAAGCAGTTTGGAGGGAAAAAGCGGTATTTAAAAACACGAAAAAACTTTTTAGACTACCCAATATTATCCAACCTTACCGTATTGTGGCATATTGCTATAAAGTCGATGAAATGTCATAGAATGCCGTAAGCATATTGCACATTATTAATCTGTGTGAAACGTAATAGAATGCCCGTAAGGGAGTCATACAAGAGAATAGCTGTATTTTCACAGTTTAATATGAGATGCTATCAGCTTTATTTGTTACTTTTGTACATTTCGTAAATGTAATGAGTGTTTCAGTTCGTACTATAATAAAACTGCTCTAATTTTTCCTTTATGGACATTACATTTAGTTAATGAGTTGAGCGGTCTATGGCTGACCTCTGCTGATTAATTACTTTCTCGCACATGAGGTGCGAGGAAGTAATTAAGCGTTCGCACATAGGGTGTTAAAAAAGTCATTCGTACCAATGTGTACACACCCAGGAATATGGTAGAACGTTCCCTAAGCTTTCTAGGAAAATATGTATTGACCCATCAGATTCCGTGGATTGAGCTACAGTGCCCGTAGTCGATACCCACCCAACACGCGGAGTCATCTACTATGAGTGGTCTTGGGGCAGCAAAGCGACGGAAGCTTGCGACTCCATCAGCGCTGCATTGGGCAAGCGATGTGTGAGCTACGTAACCGTGCGCCGCTGGTTTATCAGCTTCAGCAACGGCGAGATTGACATGGAAGACAAGCCACGCACGGGACGCCCACACGCATTCGACGACGAGACGCTGCTCTCCGCCGTTCGCGCCGATCCTGAAACCACCATGCGCGAGCTGGCGGAGAGGAATGGAGAAGCACCCATGGCCGTAAATCGTCGCCTCCACGAGCCCGGTTATCGGAAGCTGCTGTCGCGATGACCTCATGCCCTGACGGATGCTCACGAAAGTGCCCGTGTGAGCATCTGTCAATCGCTGCTGCCCCGCCCGCATCGCAACAACTCTCTCGTCTATCTGGCTACGGGCGATGAAAGCTGGGACATGTACGATACCCCGCGCCTTTTGGCTGCTACGTGACGCCCAGCCGCCAACGCAGCCCATATCCAACCTCCATCCGAAGAAGATTCTACTCTGCTGCTACTGGACGCGGAAGGAATGCTTTTCCAAGAGGTGCTGGCACAAGGAGAGACAGTCCCCGCTTCCGTATGCACCCACCAGCTCCAGCAGATCGCCGTCGCTATTCGAGAAAAGCGACTGAGAAGGTCCGCGATCACCCTCCTTCATGACAACGCCCACCCATACGTCGCGATGTGTACCCAGGCAAAGGTACAGGAGTCCGGCTGGGATGTGCTGCCCCGCCTGCCATACTCTCCAGACACTGCCCCTTCTGACCACCACCTTACCCATCCTCTTGAATCCTTCCTGGCCAAGAGAAAATTCGTTGATTATGACTTGCTTGCGAAGGTGATCGCTGACTTCTTCAACTCTCAGAACCCAGAGTTCCGGGAGGAGGGAACAACGATTTACCTATGAGGAGGCAGAGTGTTGTAGATAAAAATTTTGAATACGTTGTTGCCCGATTGTTGTTTGTTGGAAGAAAAAATAATTGAAAGTGATGATTGAAAAAATACTACAAGACTTTTGGGACAACCTAATATTATACTGTTATCATTCCTATTACCCTACACCTTAGTCAATGTTCGGCAAAGTCGACCCTAGGGGCTGGCCACGTTAAGAAGGGCGGTACGTATTAAAAAAAACGAAGTCTCCTCCAAAGTTATAGGGCGCGCTTTTCACCGGAAACAGCCCCACATGCAGTCCTCCTAGAACCAAAGTTTTTATTTGGATGAGCATCTCAGTGCCCAAACTTCTCCTACCAGTGTGTTTAAGAACCCATCCTCATTTTCCCTTCGAATTTTTGTACACAATTTGATAATCACGTTGTGAAAGGGATCAGTTGAACCAGTAAGCGCCGTGGTTCAGCGGGACAACTTCTTAGCTAAAGCTGTCTCTTACTTATCGCTCATACTTGATGCTTATGAGATGTAGCACTTCTCGAGTGCTTTCAAGTCCTCTTGATTGGATAATCCTGAAATGCTCAATTTCACTTTCGAATGGCACTACGATTTTAGAAGGATGTCGAGTGCATGGCGCACCCTGTTCGGCTTTATCAGTGCTTAAATTACTCTGCTTGGTTACAGAGAAATAAAAGGCATCGATAGGGGTAATGTGGGCAACAAATGAAACGTCCACGAGACACCCACTGGGAAAGCGGCCGTTAGGATCTTCATCGCAGCTTCGCTGCGCTGCCATTCATGCTGCCCCGCATCTGCTGGATGAGTAGTTGTGAGGGCAGGACAACGCTTAGCGGCTGGCTGACTTGGCCCCTCGCCGTCTGCATGTACCGTTCACTGGCTCGTGATGCAGAGGGGGGAAAAGGAAGGTACGAGGTTTCGGACTCCACTTTCTCACGGTTTTGACCCTTCTATTCAGTTCTTTTTCTACTATTATACAACTGATCACCTTCATGTCTCACATTTACTTTAATTTCCTTTTTTTCAATTATTATTTATTATTACTCATTAATTCCATTATTACTTCATCCGCAGTCCCACAAATTTATTCCTAACGGTGTATCAGAGGCACCGAAACGGGTAACTTTGTCAGATTCAAGGATTTTAAATTAGGGATGCGCTACAGTATAATAGTAGAGAAAGAACGGATAAAACAGCGAAAAAATCGAGAAATATGAATCCAAAACTCCCTTTCTCTTTGTGCCCTCTGCGTCACTAGCCGAGGGTATACCCCTGACGCGCGGCGTGCAACGGCTTGGGTGAGAGTTTGGGAAACCGTACGTAGTTGGGTTGCCAGGCGATTACTACGTCCTCGGTGCACGACCAGCGGCATGCCAAAAAGAAAGGATAACGAGCCCCGGAAGGTTTTCACCACAGTATTCCAATCAAATATACAATCGAAGTATGAAGGAGCGACAAGAATCACAGTAGAAGGTTCAGGGAATAACACCGGGCTTATCAGCAGTAAAGGGGAGAGCAATTCGTCGAAATCCACAAGGCGCGACGCCACAACAACTTCACCTGCCATGAGTCATAACCAGATACTAGGTCATCGTAGGGGGAGGGGGTCTGGTCCCCCCAGAGACATCGAGAACAACACACTTAATTTCACACCAAGTATTACGTTATGCCACCGCACTGATTATTTATTTTTGTAAGCAATGGTACGATTCCGATAATTCTGCTGAGCAATCATAATCTATACCGATAGCAGTCACTTGAGCCATCTAAAAAAGTTTATCACACCTCCTCTAGGTCTCCATCAGCATCGCACTGCCTTGTTTTTTGTGAACGCGGTCAGGCATTGACGTCGGCTGGCACGCTACACCGCAGAGTATGATGGCAGCTCGGTGTGTACCCTTATGTTAGAATTTCGCACCGCGGCATGTCGCACTGCGGACGAGCTAGAGGTGCCATGTTGTTGGGTCTCAAAGCGATCACAAGTCAACTGCGTATCGCGCCCCTAGCATTACCGTGTAATCGTTCTAAGACCCAACTACCGCGACGGGCATAGCTCGCACACACTGCGTCGCACACCGCTCGTCGTCGTGCGAAATCCTGACATAAGGGTACACACCCATGGCAGCGCTACTGGAAATGGCATCTCAACATGGGGTACTACGCAGGGCACTGTGCAATTGTGGCGCGACTCCCGCTGTGGGATAAAGTATTGCAGCGAAACGAAATTTCACCTTTGAAAGTTTCGAGTGCATGGCGCCTTCGGTCAGTTTTATCATTGCTTACATCATTCTCGGCTTTGGTGATTACAAAGTAATGAAAGGGGGTTCATTGTTAACAATTAATATCATCGTTAGGTAAAATCACCCGCGGTGTTGTCATGGCTACCAGTGACGGTAAAACAGGTATGAAAGCATCTCTTCGAGATAGGATTACTCGTGCAGAGATAGCAGGCGCGACAAGGGGTATCAGTTGAATGGGTATTCATTAGAAGTGGCGAGTGAGTGAGCTGTGATGGCACACAGTAGTATCAGTTGGACAACACATATCATCACCTACTCCCCTTATCGAGCAGCCTGCACAGCTCATGAACGACAAACTTTTTCGAAGGTTTCTACTCAGATGTGCGATACTATCGATTTTCAATGTACATGTATCCGATGCCGTTTTCAACATCAAAGTGTCATTATTGACTGATCCTTCGCATACGTATGCACAGTCAGTGCTTGAGGCTGCCCAGAAGGACCTTGTCGACTCGAAACCTGCCCTCTCACCTGATTTTACATTTGAGTAGGTCAATTTAATATTGAATTTCTCTTCACAGAACAAGAACGGAGCCTATGCCGCGATCTCCGAGTCACATTTGACCGTTACCTGAGTGGGAATATCTCATACCGAGGGTAACCGTCCCGTCGTTGCCCACTGCGATGGAAGTAGAGAGGTGAAGTGGCGAACCATAGCAAAGAAAAATCAGAAAAAAAATGAGTGCTGAAGAGCGTGTTATTGTAAGTGGAAATTTTTATAAATTAAAAATCAAACTAGTAGAATTGAAAGTGAAACGAAATCGGGGTATAACGCTCAAGCCTACCCACAGCTGGATCTATGCCATTTTTTTCTGTCTTTTCTTCGAGCGGAACCAAAAAGTGTTTGCTGAATGCCTACCCTTAGGACTAGAGAAGGCACATGTGGACGCGTGCGGCGCGCGATGCGACGCGAGTTTTCGGTTTTTGTGACACACCGGCTGATTTCGTTTGGCTCTCCATCTGCTAAGTGGAAATTTTCACGGTCACTGTTATATTTTGAACTCAAATCATCAACTTGAGATGCTAGAAAGACCAAATAAGGAAGGTGCAGTCGTAGTGATTCCCCAGAAGTTTGAAAAATCATTTCATCATTATCACAGTTATGTTGTGTTTAGAATATTAGTGGACTCAAGCAAATGTGATACCGGCATCAACTCTCTGTCGTCCATGGCTGTACTCTCACAGAATTACTATCAGGATGGTTCCCAGGCAGTCTTCGGGCCTACCTGCTATGATGGTTCGTGCTTAGCTTTCCTAGTGACTACGTTAAATTCAGTGTGTGTCAGGACTGTCCTACCAGATCGTTGCACCTTGCGAATTCCGTCAACTATCTTGCTGATGCCGTCACGAACTAGCCCTTTGCCTGTGGAACGGCTGCCTTCTACCTAGCTGGACAACCCTGCTCACACCTGTGGAAACTCACGTCACGATCTCTAACTTGATACTTTTGTACACAATTATCAGCTTATCCACTGTTAGAAGAGCCTCTCAGAGACCAACCCAGCCATTTTAATCTGGTTGAAACGCAAGGCTGAGGGGAGGTTGCTGTGTTTACCCACCCAATCTTCACGTCATCCTTCATTACAATTCGTAGCCTATAGACGGAACGACTTATGGGCGTGTCTCGGAAACCATGAAATTCCACAAAAGCAAACCGAAATCATCAAATGATTAACCAATCATCTCCTGCAACCACATAAGACTGCGTTCATGCTCTGCGCTGCCGGCGGCAGCGCGACTACGCTCGTGTCTCTGTGTCTGTGCTTATGCCTACGTCGTCTCTGCGCCTCCCCGTGCCACTTTGCCTCGCTGCCAGTGAAGGCAGCCACGCCCTGTGGATGCTGAGTATGAACCTTGACCCAAAGAAATGTGTTCATCCTCTTCGTACTCCACCTTCTCCATCTGATTCTTTGCAGACATTCCGAAAGTTGCTGGCTTATCATTTGATTTCGATATTCTTCAATTCAACACATGGGGAGACATGAGAGTTGTCAACGAAGAAAATAACATTGTTCAGGTACATAGCTGCGGTAGCATGCATGGCTAAAAAACATTGAAAAAGTAATTTTTGGATGAACCTGAACTTCCAGATGATGACGACGTCCACGTATAATATTGCAGAGAACATACTTGCCGTGTTGAAAGCAGCAAAATGGGATCAGGTTTGAAATTTCTTTGAAGTCGCTTTTATACTCACATTAGAGGTCAAGCCAGCATGAGAAGTGGGACCTTCATTGCGAGTTTATTTCCATATGAGCTCGTAAGTTCAGGGGTCAGGAAGGGACACCGTGATCAATAGTGGTTGCTTCTCAGCAGGTCCTAGACGTCAAACAAAATGGCTTATTGCAAATACATAGAGTACCCTCGAGCAGACGCCAAATATTTTGAGAAGATCAACAAAAAAAAATATTTTTTTATTGGAATCATGCGTATCTTTTTCACAGCTATTTTTGTCCACCTTCCTATAATGTTATTTCATCTTCATATAGTTATCATAAGCATTTACCATTGATTAACTTTTTTAAATCGACTGTCAGGCTTAAGTATTGTTCAGAGTTCGCGATTCAGGCGGAAGGCGATTCACGCTTACTAGTGCCCGAGATAGCGCATCTTCCCCAACCCCTTTTTTCTCGTAGTTTGGCATACTAATACTGTTAAGTTTAGATTGCAATCGTCACGTGTACAGATTGCTATACAGGATTATCGGATGTGCAGGCAAGGTAAGTTGACGTGTGAGTGCGTACATTCCACAAGTGGTGCCAAAAAGTCGCCTCAAACCCCAAATAAATCAAGCCTAAATTCTAAACGAGTGTTTCCATCTTCGAATGAGCAACTCACTTCATACAATCACGGAATTTTTTTGAAAGTGTGAAGTACGAAAAACTCAAAATTCGGACGGCTTTCGATGATTTCGATAAGAACGATGAACAGTAGTAATGCTACATTACACAGCATAGTGGAATAAGCGTTGTTTCAGGGACTACAACGTTTCAAGCCATCTAATCGATAATGGTATTAAGATATTGGCTCAGATTAAATACTCAAAGTACTGGAACGCATCGTATTTGGCTGACAACATTGCGCTACTGGCTCGAATCAGCCGAGGTATGAAACCCGGTTTCTCAAGATCAAAAGGCTATTTGAAAGGATTATCTAATATATTCGGTTACATCATTCCAAAAAATTCATTTATGTGAACGGTAAGGTCCAGGTAAGGACTGAAATTCAGAAGAGCTATGCTTGACGCTGACTTTTCTTTTTTTTGATAATATAACATTTGATTTTATGCGTTTAGTGATTCTTCCATTTCTTGGACCGCAGTTCTCTGACTACACAACGTTCTTGAATGCGATGAACAGTACTGGCAATTTGAATGAAGAGTATAGCATCTTCATGGTTTTATGGGACTATCAGGTGTGGTAGGATGTTCTTTCTCTTACAGAATGGTGTTAGCAATTGCGCATTAAAGGAATAGTCCACGGAAAAATTAGTTTTTTTGTTACCTTTATATTTATGTTGTATTTGCTTAATAAGGGCCGCATGCAAAGTTTCACGTGAAAAAGTGAGAATTCGGCTAAAATAGAGCTACCCAAATTCTTGGCCGGGTGAGCGGGGCCTCCGAGTGAACGCCCCGTCCCGTCGTCCGCCGCGGTTGGGAACGGACAGTGGGACTGTTTACGTAACTTTCTGTTCCTACAATGTGTCTCCGACCGCGGCGGACGACGGGGTGGGCACTTGTTCGGAGGTCCTCCCCCCACCCGGCCCAGACGTTGTGGTGCTGTATCTTGGCCGGATTCACATTCTTTCGCGTGAAACTTTGCATGCCGCTCACATTAGGCAAGTACAGCATAAATGTATGGGTGACACAAAAACTCATTTTTTCCGTGGACGATTCCTTCAAGTCAGTACCTCAAAGTGGTGGTAGCGGGCTGGCCTGGAAGGAGAGTACATACAGTAGCGCTCAAAAGTCTTCGGCGAAATGGTCTTTCACTTGAGTTTTTTCACTTGTAACTTTTTTGCGAGTGGACCGATCTGAGAGAAATTTTAGTATGTTGTACTTGGAGACACTACATACTTAATATACTATTTTGGCGCGCAACAGTGTAGGTTACGTGGTTATATGAAATTTTTTAATCTTGGCATGCCATCGCTATGCCGTCCCGCTGTGCCGCAGCCATCAAAAGTCGTGGTCTTTCTACAAAATATTTATGTTCTCTGAGGCTTGCTCTTTTTGTTTTTGTATAGAAAGCCGTTTTTCTTGAACAAGCCTCTTACTTTTTCTTGGGTGGTCTTGTAGTAAATTCTTGTAAAAAATCATGAAAAGTGGCAAGCGGCGCTCAAGTAGAAGGAAGTGTTGACAATAGGTTCAGGCACCACATATTAAAATTTTGTCAAATTTGGTTAAGTAGAAAAAAAGTTATGACTAAAAAGTTTTGGCCGAAGACTTTTGAGCGCTACTGTATATTTGAAATTTTAATTTTGAAAAACATCCTTTACACAAAAGCAAGCAGGTCACATTTGGTGCAAAAATTTTTCAGCAAGGAAGAAAAAGAGTTTTTACAGCTGAGTAAGCGATAATTGTTGTGACTTGTCATCTACATACATATAACGTGTTCTACCCAAAGAATGGTGTGCGTGGCGTACTCTGACGGGAACAATCATCTTTGAGTAATTCTGGTGCATAGTTGCCATTTCATTAAAATTTGGATAGTCCCTCATTTTTTGCCCGTCTCTGGGGTACGTGAAACCGCTGTCTTTTCGACACGCATTGACTGAATGATCAGTTCGCTGGATGATCTTCAACGACGAAACCAACAACATGCAGTGGGGCCTTTTAATAGCCCAGAGCATTATGAACTCAGAACTCTGTGAGCGAAGTACTGTTTGTGTTATCTAGAACAGTTGCTTTGAGTTGATATGGTTGCCGATATAGGAAATATTAGAAAGTCGCAATTTTCATTGTCGGGTTGCTGCAGATCATCATCGATTCTGTAGGGGTGGCCTAGGCGGCCGAATTTTGACAAAGCATCGATCCCAATCCGCCTCTTATCGCCTTTTCTTCTTTCGTACTTAACAATTCCACATTATCGATATAGGTAATCAATCATATTTTGTACTTGGTATCACTAAAAGTCCAAAATAGTATTTATCATATATCACACTTAACTATCAACCTAATCATCTTCTACTGCTTGTTATTAGGTTGAAGCACGAGTGCTTCCATGGGCAAGCAATGCAGCACTTTTGCCGCTGTTCAACAGGACTTACGTGGTGAGTGCCACTTTTTGTACAGTACTACTCATTGTGATCATCTTATTTGCTTCAGCTCATCAACGAAGTATTCGAGCATTCTCGTGTGCAGCCGTTTCTCTCCAAGAATAATTTCGGCTCGTCGGTAAGTCTTTCGACCTCCCGTCCACTGAGTCTGACAGCAGCCTTTTCGAATCATCGAAAGGATTTGAAATTCTAGGAACACATTAGACTTTTGGGGTCAATATGGGACGTAGGAGACGCGATTCGCCGGCAGCATCGATCTTGCCGTCTGAGGCTCTCCCAGATTTGCCTAAGGCCGCGGTCATACTTTGCGCACACTCATTTGACGCCGGTGTCGAATTCGAATTTTGGCATACCCTATGCCATATTGGAATTCGAATTACTGGGCTCCCGCCACGAACACCATACTGTGGTGTGTTGGGTCGAGCGTTTTACAAACGGAGCGCGTTAACAGATTGTGCCGACACCAGCGTCACTTGACGTCGACACCAGCAGTGCCGGCGTCGGTGCGCAAAGTATGACTGCGGCTTAAGCCTTTCGGGGAAGGAGCTCGACATCGTTGTGAGCGATCTTCCGGGGGCGTGTCGTCTAGCCGTCTGGGACTCTCCCAGATTTATCAAGAACTGTCACGGAAAGCACGTTCCCCCCTCCCCCCCCCCCCCCCACGTTCCACATTGACCTGACTTTTGGGTATAGGAATCTCAAAAATGTTTTCCCGTTTTCGAATACTTACTGTTTTCCTTTTCGAAGAAAACGAGGAAATATCTTTTCTTTCTTCCAACTGTATTTTGCTCGCTCCAGAGTCTTATAAAACTACAACATAATATTTTTATTCGATTTATTTGTTCGATTACTGGAATTGTTGTGTTAAAGTGCCGTTCTCGATTCGTTTAGGCACAAGTGATGCCAACACTTGAACTGTACGAGTCGCTTTATGTCTTTGCCTATGTTCTTCGTCTCGCATATGAAAAAGATACGTCTGGTCAGTACAACGCAACAGTCTTGCGTCCACTGCTCAGATATGTTCCTGATGGTGAGTACTGTAAAGATTAACTGTGTAATGTGGCACCACAATATTCTACATCTTTATGTAAAGGTGGGCTGTAAGCTGTAAGAAGGGAGCGTAAGGAAAATGCTGCCTTGTGAGTTCAACGTTGCCCTGACCAACTTGGGTGTGGGTCAAGAGAATCTTTCGATTTAGCTTCCCGGTGACCTGTGACTACTGACTGACTTATCGCAACGTATTAGTTCCGTCACTTCACCACACCCGCTCGAATCCGAGCTAGCCATTCCCAGTTGAGCTCTTCATGACGGCTGAGCTAAAAGGGTGTGGTTAGTGTGGGTTCGAGCGGGCGTAGCGCCGAGACGGAGCGTCGTGGCTGTTCAGAAAGGGTGCAGCCTGAATAGTTACCCAAGAATCTAATTCCCCAAGCAGGTGAGACGATTATTCTCAGTATTGCGAGGCGTGGCTTCGAAATATAGGGGTACCTTTAACCAGTTGTCATGCATCTTCACCCAGATGGCTGCAGTGCAAGCTGATAGAGGACAGCGGCTGACCCATTCAATGACCCTCTAAGTGGTTAGTGAGCCGCTTGCGGAGAGAGCGAGAGAAAGAAAGAGAATGAGAGAGAGGGAGAGAGAGAATGAGAGAGTGGAGCTGTGGACAGAAAATCGACTCGATTTCCGTGTGAAAAATTTCAAATCGAGTACAAAATGACAGCAAGCCAAGATGTGCAATGTGACTACCATCTGCGGCAGAGCTTCAAAAGAAAAAAAAACTGCCTCAATCAGGACTAAAAGTGACCTTCACCAGGTCCGTTTGGAGCCATCCACTTCAATGACAACACTCAGCGTATTGCTCCGTTCTCATTCGGCTACGTCAACTCCTCCGGCTACAATTTCATTGGCAAGCCCGAAATAAGGCATGATTGCGCCAATGGAGCATGCCTGGTGATTGGCTTTTATTTGTACTCTTACATATTTATATCAGCAACAACCTTACGAATTGGTACCAAGTCATGAACCTATACGTTAGGCACTCTCCCGGACGCCTTACTGTCACCTTGACCTTTTTGTCACTCTGCCGTGCAATACAGTACTGTAGTCTGAAAAGGGGAAGTGGATTCATGCCTAACTTGGGTCCGTGCAGGGGGGGGGACTTTGGCTAGGCAAAATCCTCCATGAACAGGGCATGCTCTTTCCGTTCAACCGCAAACAATACAAAGCAACTTATTTATTCGAGCGTTTTTTCAGAGAATCAATCTGTCTCATCAGAATCTACCTTTACGAGAAGATATGCCCACCTGCGGGTTCACTGGAGAGCTGTGCGATCAAACTGGGTATTTTTTGTTTTGTAAATCCATCCAAGGTCCTTTGATGAAGATTCATCCGAAAAACTGCAAGTCATTCAGGACTATTCTCGTCATTTTCATAATGTTGGCAGCCGTTGCTCTATGTATTGGAATATTCGTCAGTTTCCGTAAAATGTAAACTATTGCGTTCAAGGATAAGGGCACGCTGGCCATGTGGGTGGAGTGGTGGCAAGCATCAGAGCTGTGCGACAAGACACTCGAGTTGAGTCATCGTGGGACACGAATTGCATCTCTCGTGACAAGACTCGTCTCGCCGATATCGTTGTGAATTGGCCGCGTCTTGAGGGGCCCGGGGGGGCTCTCATTCTCGCGTGCATGACCGCAATCGAATATACTGTCGGAGGGTGTGAGACCATTGGTGAGCAGGGCACAACGCCCACTGTCACTCCACCCACAAACTCACTGTGCCCTCTATCTTTAAAAGTTCACGTGACATAAGTTGGAGTGTATCATTTTCAGAAAGCACATTGAGTCTATGCAAATGCCATGGGCGATTTCTATTTCCATGCTAAAATTCATTGACTTGGATATATCGTCGCATGGAGTAAGTCAGACTTTACTACAAGCTGTTCACGTGGCAGCATGAGTTCCGCGGTCACGAATAATGGTGGCTCAAGATTGATCTAGTGCCTGAGAATGGGACGTGGTGCATAGAAAAGGTCTGAAAAAACGAAGCGACTGGTGATTGGATGGTCATGATGGAGAAAAGTGCAAAAGAAACTGTCGGATAGAAGCACTGCCAACTATTTACATGATCTCTTCAAAGGATCGCCCGGGGAATTTCCATAATTCTAACTCCTATTGAAACCATCCTACTGGATACAACTGATGCCAAAGACACGAGAAGGATCGAGAAATTTCCTTTGTTTCGAAGCAAAAACTGAAAACTGGGAAGAGCAAGTAGTTTGAAATCCCGCCGAGAAACATTTGAACAGCCGTCGGCGAGCAGAGCACACTCCAAATTTTCGTGCCAATTGTTGGTTTGCCTCTCACTCTGCGTCTCTGACCACGTGACCGATGCCACTTTGCTCTAGTGCCTTCGTGATCGCGCTCCAACGGACGCCCAACTCCTTTGGATGTCACTTTGAAGAGCTACATCACAACCGAATTCTTATTTTGTTTTTCGCGTGAACCGTTGTGGCCCTTATCGTCGGTATGCAAATACAGTATAAATATATAGATAGCAGAAGAACTTACATTTCCGCGGCCGATTCTCTTGAGCTCATCGGCGTGCAATAGGCATTTCATTGGGTTCATGCCATTCCGTGTCTTTTGCTACTATTGATGATGCTTGTTTCAGAGCCAGCAACTCTCAGTTCTGAGCTTGAATGAACAAATGGAAACCAAGGTGAGAGCATGCTACAGTACTAGTTCTGTCGCTGAATTGATGATGAATGAGGTGTTCAGGTGAAAATGCGTGATTACTTACGAACTCGACAACTAGCCACTATAAACCAGACGTATGTTCTTGTGGAAATTATCGCTCTGAAAGAGCGTTTGGTGTTCTTCAAACAGGATATTGATCTTCTGCTAAAGGTGAAACATTCAATATCATCATTTCCTTTGTTTAACTACTGTAAAAAAAAGCATGATAGAGTATTGCAGAGAAAGGGAAAACTGGCAGAGAATGCTTCAGAGAATAGTCTGTTCTATGGGAAATCAATAAAAACTAAAAATAATTGAAGGTGTGTAATTAGACAGCTGTGTAAATAAAAAAGAATTATGCTGAAAGATCAGATGGCCCAGTGACAAAACGCGCTGCTCAATACGTTCACGAACGTATGAATAAGTTCGGCTAGTCCTGAAGTGGACCGGTTTTCTCACAGGCTTTCCGAAGTTGTGCAGAAAATGGAGGCTGAGAATTTAACTCTCTTCGATTTTAAAGGAATCGTCCACGTAACAAAAGAATTTCTTTGTTACCCATATATCATATTGTATTTGCCTAGTAAAGGCCGCATCATGGTGGTTGTCGGAATGAATAGAATTGGTGCATTTGATGTCGAGATGTAAATGTAGGTGGAAGTGACAGTAAGTAAAAGGACGTTAACACAAAAGACAGAAAAGGGTAAACAGGAGCGGAAAGGGCGAAAAAGAAAAGCAAAGTATGGGGAGTTTTTATGAGTATGTAGGACCATGGCTACTTAAAGGCATCATTAGGGGAAAGTCGGACGAAAAGTAAAAGAAGTAGTGCATATGAAAGTCGAGATGCCTAGTAACAGGAAAGTGAAGAAGCAACGGATGGAAATGGCCAAAAACCCGCGAAATAGGACCCCCTTCCCACCGTTGATTCTCGACGCGGACGACCTGTCTGTCAAGAGGGAAGTAGTCTGATCTTGTTTCCCATCGGCATGTTGCCAAGTAAACACAAGGGAATGTTTGGAAATACGACAGCATCTATTCTCCAGAGTGAGCTTCAAGCTAAAAGTGCGAAAGCGCGCAGCAAAACCTTCAATCCTGCCGTATCTTCTTGACCGCTCTCACCCCAGTCAATCGGGAATTACGTCATCGGGAGGCGGGATCAACCTGTCAAGAGGCGGAGCATAAGTGCGTTTGCGGGGTTTTGCGGCGTTTCTACAGCTCAGAGGGGCGCTTTTTCACCGGGATTTCGCCACAGATAGCGTTCCTAGGCCCAGGACTACCATGTGAGTTACTTCTTGTGGGGATTTCTCCATTACCGCATTACCCCTAATGATGTCTTTAAGCACTCTAGGGGAAGGTTTCTCACTTTGTTACGTGTTCCAATCGTAATAAGAAGAGAGGCACTGAAAAGACCAGTTTCTTCTTCAGATCAAACAATCAAGTCACGAAAACGTCAATCCGTTCATTGGTCTCTCATACGACAGCACACGGTTATACGTTCTATGGACGCACTGTTTTCGGTACCGGCATTTATTTTTGAGTGACCTACACAGGGTGCTCTTCATGACAGAAGTGGAGGTCATGTTCCGTGCTCTCAAATTTTCGATTCCACTTCTAATAAGATCACTCACAACATAATGACTTGTTGCGATAGTTAGCTCGTGCCACGCGCTTATTGTACAACCACTTCACTTGCACACCACCAACGAGAAACTCAACAAAACCTTTATTGCGACCTCAAACATGGGTAATTAAACAAGGAAAAACTGGAAAATACTAAATGCGGAATAACTAAATATTCATGCGATAAATGAGAAATCAAAGCATGCATTTAAGTGAGTCAGGCAACGAATAAAATGGCACAAATAAGGGATGGCAAACAAGGATAGAACAAAAGAGGGTAGTAAGCGGAAAGAGAGTAATGAGTATAAAGGAAACGAATGTGTCAGCGAGAGGAAGGCGGTGGAGCACGTCGGCGAGTATCGGCAGTGGTCGACGAGTGTCAGCGGTTATCCTGTTGTCAGAAGACCCTTTTATGCGCAGTCTCCAGCTGCACTCTTCTTCTACTTTGAGACCCAGCTAGCCGAATTCCTCTATAGGCTTTTGCCCCAGCCAACTGGTTGATGACGATTCGCGATCGTCGTCAAAAACCGCTATACATAAAGTGGGTATGGAAGATGGTCATAGGCCTGCTCTTGAAGGCCATCCGTATATTCACGGGGTACGGAGTATATACTGTTACGCAGTAAAAAAATGAGTATCTCTGACAAGAGTATAACAAAAGAAGCGAAAATTGGATGTAAAGAGTCTGAACACTATATTGTTGTAACTTTTCGATCCCATACTCTCGAATTCGGATGGCGACGCTTGAGGTAGGATGGCATTCGATGACAAGGCTGAAGCAACGAGCCCTTGAAGACAGACTTGTCGAACGGGAAGTCCGATCTCAACCCTGTCGACTACGCCGTTTGTGGATATCTGGTAGAGAAAGCCTGCGCAACACCGAAGTTTTGACTCCTTCAGACTGCCCTTCGAGGGGAGTGGGCAGAAGCTACCCGTGCCTGTCATCGACTCCACCCAAACATCTACGCGCCATCATTCGAAATCAAGAAGTTGAATCGAAAAGTGATGATAACATACACATCCTTCAGAATCGTAATAAATATTTATCATTCCGCTTACTTTTCTTTTTTGTACTCTTGCCAGGCACTGTACTGCATAATCGGTTTTTCACCCTGTACATTCTCGAGTTATGAAATTGGAAATAGAAACGCTGAGACGAGAATGTCGTCAATGGTTGCAACTATTGATAAAAATTTGAGAGCCCAGAATTTGAATTTTTTACAGAGGATCCTTAGCAGAACAAATTTTTGGCCGAAAAGATGAACGAGCAACATTTGACAACAATTTTCGTGGAGCATTCGTGAGAGACATACTGAAGGTGGGCCTAATTGAATTTTTTCTCACTATTTCATTGCGAGACTTACTCATCCCAAAACATATTTGTTGGACGAGTACTAATTTGGAAAAATTTCGCTCTGCAATTTGATAGGGTATAGTTTCAAGTTGGATTCAAAAAATGACCGTTTGCCTTTTTTGCTTACTCTCATTTTATTATGATTACTATTTTCATTAATTCTTCATTCTTTGCTATCAATTTTCTTTGCTAGCTGGTGTATCCTTCTGATCTTCTATTTATTTTACTGTGACTTCAGGGACTCGATTACATTCATAATTCTCCTATTGGTTATCATGGGTCCCTGACCACTGGCCATTGTTTAATTGATTCACACTGGATTTTAAAGGTACTTTCCATTTTAAGTGTTAAGTTTGCGGACTTGTAGGTGCACAGTATCCATATAAAAGGGACAAACGACAAAAAAAACTTTTTTAGGTAGCTGGATTTGGTGTTTCTCGAATGCTGTTCCGCATGAAGAATTCCGGTGTTATCGGAACTGAAGATGGTCGCCCATTCATACCAAATGGAGGTGGGTTTTCTTTAACTTTTTGGCAAGGAAATCCTCAGCTAAAGCGAAGACAGTGTGATAGGAATGACCACCGCCATTACCTTCAGAGTTTATGAACCAATTCTGGCAATGCCGAACAAATCCTCCAAATGTGTGGGACCGCCTGCGAAGTGTTAAGTCGCTTTTATACTCTGCAGCGCAGGCGGGAGTGCGTGGCTACGTCGTCTCAGTGTCTCTGCTCGTGTAGTGAGCCACGCTTACCGCCGGCACCACCGAAGAGTATGAAAGCGGCATTACGATATCGAGCCATAAAAAGAGCCTAACCCCAACATCGGTGATGGCTGAAACGCATTCCATTACGTTTGTGATTCGAGGCAGAGGTTAGATGGGTGCAACACGCCAGTGCCATAGCTTGCAGAGACCGATTTTTCCTTTCCCTACACGCTGTATAGGTGCACATGCAGGAGTAAACTAGGTTGGATGGAAGATTGCCCATACTGGTGAATTGCTCAACTCAGACCGCGTTCATACTTTGCGGTGCCGACGGCAGCGCGTGGCTGCGTGTCTCTGCGTCTCCGCCTGTGCTACGTTGTCTCATTGCCTGCGTTGTCTCTGCATCTTTCCCATGCCACTCTGCCTTCCTGCCTGTGAACGCAGCCACATCCTTCTGGCGCGAAGTATGAACGCGACCTTACCATTCGTGGGCCGGCCATGCATGAGCTGCGCTTTTGTCATCTTTACTGGTGATAGGACCTTATACATGTACTATTCTACATCATTTTAGATCTTCACTACTATGCGCCTGAAATTCGATCCGAACTGCGGTCACATATGTTTTCAAACAAGTTTGAAGGATTCCATGTAACCTACGCAATAGGAAAGGTAATAATTTCGATTTACGTGCTAATTCCATAATTCAACGAAAAAAAAACGCTCAGGCTGCGGACATGTGGTCGTTTGGAACAATCCTATATGAGATTCTGTTCCGGAAAAAATACGTTGATGTGGAAGAATACTATGAAGGTGGGATCTTTTATCAAGATATCCATTTCTGGCCATTTTTCGTTGCATTCGAAGATTTCCTTTTCACTGTTTCCGATGCTTTATTGCTTCTCGCTCTCCTTCTGTTTTGTTTTGATTTTGATGCTAATAATTGAATGAGAGGAGCTCCAGGTGCAGCGCTTCACAAGCCCTTCCGCACTGCCTCCTTCCTATTTAGATGGGATACAAAGCACACCCAGGTGCCAAGGAAAATGATCGCTCAGTACGCCCCCTCCCTAAATGGGGACCTAAGTACGACCTTCTCCCTTTCAAAATCTACATAAGTTGTACAGGATCAGTAACTATTGCCGATACATAGCATTATTAAGTATTTTATTACTGTAATTTTTGTGTTGATCACTCAATTTCCATCATATTTTTTTACGTAACCGGGTCAGCTAACGGTACGTTCCGCTTATCATCTGGCCTCTGACCATTGCTTACCTCTGCAACTACGACACCCATCCCGAATGTCAAAAACGACCCCCCTCCTGTCGAGGAATCCTCGGCTCCCAGTCTACACTGATGGGAGACCAGACTAAGGTGAACACTTCAGAGATGGTTTTAAGTTTACTTAACACATCGTGGTTCTTTATAACTGCTCTACTCTGGATCTACGTTAGAATGGCCAATTGGTTCAGAGAATGGCCAATTGGTTCAGCTTACAGTACGAAGAATGTAATTTCTATTTCCTTGAGAGATTTCAATAATTTTCTGATAGTCGAGGTGGAGTGTGGACCGCCATGAATGATTAGCCTGGGAAACCTTACTAATTTCAGGTGAAGACGACGTTATTATATGCGAGAAAGCCGACGACGTGCTTCAAGCCCATCCACCGTCTGTACCAGAAGATCGCGAAATTCACGCCGATCTTCGTGGACTTATACAGAAATGTTGGGATAATGTGGTAAGCTGCGTCAAGATTTCGAGCCACCAAGCAAGAAATAAACCACCCGATCGATAATATATGCTTACGATTTGTAATAGTAGAATGTTTATAGTAATCACTGATCTATCTACTTGGTCTTCGTTCAAAAGTGCTTCAATCTCTTGTTCACGAAACCTCGAATTTCTTTACAAAATTACAAAAATTGATTGAATTCCAGGATAATAGGCCGGATATAGGCCGTGCTAGGAAAATCACGGACGCCACATTGAAGATGTACGTTCACCACAAGCATATAGTGGAATATTGATTGCAGTTGGGCATCGGTCTGAAGCTTTATAGGTCTGGCTCACTTGTCGATCAAATGATCAAGAACATGGAAGAATACACGAATGGACTAGAGGAGCTCGTTAAACGAAGAACTGGGCTATTGGAACAAGCACAACAGAAGGCGGACGAGCTACTATCGGAATTGCTTCCTAAGTAATTGCATTGAGCATGAAGATGACAATTTCCACAGAGCTAACTGCTTTTTTCTGCCCTCCTTCAATTAGTTTTTCTTCCCATATACGGAAGGCTTTTTACAGGTCAGTAGCTGAGGAGCTAAAAGTTGGTCGGAGAGTGGATGCGAAGAATTACAAATCTGCTTCGATTCTCTACTCTGATATCGTTGGTTTCACATCGCTTTGCTCCGAATCGGAGCCTATGGAGGTTAGTGAGGTGCAACGACTAGACCAGAACACTCGAACTGGATCATCGCGCGCGCTCCTACTGCTTCCGTTGTGAGTTGGCCTCGCGCCAAGTGGAGTGACCGTCGCGAACTCCGGCGATCTGACCTGATTCGAGTGTCTTGGCGTACATCCATGGATACAACGGCTCATTTTCAAGGTTGTCGCTCTGCTCAGTGGAATGTTCCAAAAGTTCGACCATATTATCAGCCAGCATGATGGCTATAAGGCACGTGAAATTTATCATAGTACTCACAAAAGGAATTATGCTTACAAAAATACTTTAAATTCAATTCCGATTTTGAAGATGGAAACGATCGGTGATGCTTACTGTGTCGCTTCTGGCGTTCCGAATCCCAGCAAGACTGAACATGTCTGCAATATTGCGACAATCGCATTGCTTCAAAGAGAGGTATACACTTTTTTTTCCAGTGTTTATTTGTCAGAAAGAAATGAAAAGCACAAGAGCTGGTTGGGCTCACAGTCGTGTGTGTCGATAGGCCAATAGGGAAAGCGCTGAAGCATCGCTCTGAGCTGAGCCATCTGAGATACAAATTACATCCCACTCCTGAAAATTTCTTTCGCATTTTCAGATTCGGCGGAAAAGATGAACTCGACATTACATATTCAAGGAGAATTAACTAGATGGAGCAACCTGGAGAAGCGCAACATTCCCTCCGCCGCGCGCGACATATGCCGCACCACAAATAGTCCCTCTTGAAGCGCTCCTCCCTGTGGTTTTGTATTCCGAAAAATACATTTGCTATTAATATGCTTTACTATGCTTGCTTACCTCCAAATTATTTTGAATTGAACAGTAGTGATTATTCGGAAATGGCTCATTAAAATTGCATTGTATTAATGACTTTTCTGATTACATTCCGTAGGAGCCGGCGGTTTGCTCTCGTTGATGTGTACGGGATGCAAAAAAGGAAAAATTAATTGTGTCTATAAAATATTAACTATAAATAAATCAACAAGCTACCGTGTTTATCCAAAATAATCAGTTTTTGAGCCGTACATTTCTCAGTGTAAATTTGCGCAGTTGCAGTTCCTGTACGACTTCATGATTCCACATCGCCCTGGTCAATATCTACATTGTCGTTGGGGTTTCAACACTGGACCTGTGTTCACCGGAGTGGTGGGCATTCGAGCACCGCGCTATTCCGTATTTGGACCCACGGTGAACCCGAAGCAAGTGTCCATTATCCCTCCAGTTATTGAAGATCCTTTTTCAGGTCACTATCGCTGCAAAAATGGAAAATTCCGGTATCCCTGACCGTATTCAAATGACTTTGAAGAGTCATCAAATGCTATCAGCTCGATTTCCTGAGTTTAAAACTAGTTCACGAGGCAGCGTGAAAATCGATGTGAGTTTTCTACGAACTTTTTTTGAGACAAAAGTTCTATGGTGGCAATGTCAGGGTATCGGTACGCTTTTGACGTATTGGTTAGACGGTGTGGAAGATTTGTTGAAAAGTGATGGTGGTGCGGAAGACAAGGATGAGACGGCAATGGTCAATGCCAGCGATGAGGACGTGGATCCGTACTCGTTCCCTCGCGAATCGAGCCAGAGCCACTCAGCAAACTCCGTCGTTCCTCTGATACCATGACTGAACCTGAGTTTCGTCAAATTCACATACCCGGTTGCTCAGCACTGTATAGATACTTCATTTCCTGTGTTTACTTATCTTTTGTTTATGACAATTTTCGATAAATTTCATAGAAGGATCGTTCACGTGAAGAAGTTCAATTTAAAAAAATGAGCTGTTCAGCGATACCTAACCAATCGAAAGCTTGATGAGAGACGCGATAAAAGTGGAGCCACACCCGAGGGACTACCACAATTTACGCCTCCATTTTTCTCACTGGAATACGGTAGCGGCGGCAATTATGATTGAGCGCGAAGCCCTGAAGATAGTCGTCCAGGGCACACCTCCGGATATCCTCCCAGTCATCAACGACAAATCGACACCTGCTGCGGGTCTTCAAGGATTCTCCCGAACGTCCTTTGAGTGGTTTTCTTTGGCATATCCTGAGGAGAGAAGTCTAGAACTGAGTCATAGTGAGACGAAGATTCTGAAAGCAAGATCTTCTTTCTTGGGTGCTAGCGCCGTCTCTTGAATGTCTAACTTATTGTTAGCACCATGTAAAGGGTATGTGGGTGAGCTCTAGAAATTGTAAATAAACTGAACCAAGCTAGTGAAATAATAAATAAATAAGAGCGTCATATACATAGCATAGGCACTGGAAAGTGTTATTCATTTGAATTCTGGGTTTTGGATGAGTTTCGAAAATAGTGGAATTCCAAACGCTTTTTCGAATGCTACAATTTCGGAGTTTCAGAACCATCCTCGGAACTAGGGGGTATCGTGGCAAAGCCCTGGTTTCTGTACACCTGGAATTCGAGGGAACAGCCATTCATTCCATAAAGGAAGTGTTACACCCTTCCAGGGACCATTTCTGCCGTTGGCATAGCCGTCACGGTTCTCGAGGTGCTGGCGCCAGCAATCTGATCGCCTGCGAAGCGAGCGGCAAATCTCATTGAAAAAGTGACAGTGAGCCTAGCAAGAATAGCCCGGAGTCACTCGTAATAAAAGGGAGTGGCAGGTAGAGCAGATCGAAGAAAGTGGCTACGGTAGTAATGGACATTATTCAGATTCCGAGGTGAAAGTAATGTGCAGAGACGGAAAAACTCCCTTTGAATGGGTGAAACTTCGAATTTTGAACTTGGAATAAAGCTGAATTTGAACAAAAAAGTGGAACAGAAAGTATGGCATGGAAAAATCGAGGGAGGGATCAAACCGTTGAAATATACTGGGCAAAAATTACCTATCTTTGTGAGGCTCCAGCTGGCACCCGAGGATCCACTTCACGTACCGAAAGTAATGATATATCCACAATCAGGGCACATCTAGGGGTCGAGAAGAATGGCAGTTTCCCCCCCCCCCCCTCCCTCAACGTGAAACCACACACGACTTCACTCGTCCAACATATACATACTATCGAAGCTTCCTATCGAAGTTCAGATAGTGCTATCATTGCTCCGCCACGTTGCAAAACACGTCCACTATATAAGCCTCCAGTGCTGGTGTGGTGGCATTGTTTGACTTCGAGTAACGTCTTCGGAAGCTGATTCAAACAAGGTGAGCAGCCGATACGGGAGCAGTGCGAGCAACAGGCGGAGGAGGAGGACTACGCCCATGGTTGTCTGAACAGTGGACCCTTCGTGAAGATAGCAGCATGTAGAGGAAAGCTTCTGTTGTGGACTCTTTCGGAGCAGCCATGCTAAGGAGTATCAGTTCAGTCCAGTCACTTGCCAGGCCCTTGAGAATGGTGCCTCCATGGTGCTCTGCACCGCACCTTCACAGGGATTACCTCCGAAGATGCGCATCCATCTCAGCTCCTTATTGCTTCGTTTCTTCACCACTCTAAGACGCTTTACTGTTGCAGCACTTTCAGGAACATGGTGAAATCGGTGATTGTTCTCATGCTTATGCTTAGCACTGGGCGCTCATGTACTATGGGGGTGGCACTCAAGAACAACATCTAGGAAGTGGAGTTTTTTTCCTCACCCTGAGAGGCTAAGAAGGAGCTGCTAGGAGTGTCCTCAACCAAAAGAAGGATGAAAAAAATATTTGCTACACTAAAAAATACTCACCCATTCCAAAGCTCCTTCCACTTCAAGGCTTAGGCAAAAACCACATTCCCCGGTTTGCACTGATATCTTAATATCTTCCAACACATCAAAAAACACAATTCTAGAGCATACACGCATAAAAAACCCAAGGAACAAAAAAAGAAACAATGAAATAAATGTGATTAGTTATTTACAGGTTACGTCGTGTTCATAGAACGTGCGCGCTCGACACACGCCGCGCCACTATCCTGACAGAACAACTTTCACTCTCACTTCACACCTTCGTTTTCTTATAATGTTGCATACTGATTCTTGGCGATAGAAGAAGTGTGTGCGAACTAGGACCAAGCATTTAGCCTAAGCCTTGGGGGGGGGGACACTTCACACACGGGAGATCATCAATGGCAGGCAGGATTTTGTTTGTTTATTTACTTTCGACATTTCAAAATAAAAACACCCTAATGACAATCGGACATGTTAATATTAAATGTTTTGAAGATCTGTAGTGGAATTAATTCTCTATTGTAATTTCGAATGTGTTTTTGAGTGCCACCCCCATAGTACATGAGCGCCTAGCACTGCACTTGCTGAGGGAAAGTTTTCAAACATTCACAGCTAACTATGTTACTCACAAGATCCCTTCACATAAATTCAGTACAGGCGAAAGTGGAGGGATGAAAAACAGGCAGCACAACGTATGATCCGGCCAGCAAAGCTGGCTTTAGCCAGCTGAGTCTTCTGACTGGCCAACCGGGGCGAGGCAACTGATATCAGACACTTTTAGGAACTTGACACTCGAAATACAAAAGTTTCACTGAGAATAGTTTAAGTTTTGAAGTGCGCAGTTCTTCGGATTACTGCGTGTTTCCAACTCTACTCCATATTGGGAAAGTCGCTCATTTTTTGAATTTTCAGGCAAGCATATAAGGGGTGAATACTGTACGAAAAGGGGACTTCAGTAGTTAAAGAGTGCGAAGCCAAGGGTCACACTTTCGTGCCACTTTTGAAAGCGAAGAAATCAATTATTATTCTCTTCAAGATGACTTCATTTTCAGGAGATGGATGCAACGCCCCGAATGGAGAATTCTACGAGTGCAAGTACGATGTCTATTGCAATAAGCCTGATAAGACGGAGTGCGAACCGGGATGCTGGTGCAAGGACGGTTACAAGATGAATGATCATGGAGACTGCGTGCCTATTGGACCAAACTGCAAATAATTCCGTTCATGTTGTTTCGAAATAAAGCAGTTTGGATAGAACCTGCCAGTGGCTAACTCTGTCTCTCACGCTTGCTTAGTGAAGTGAAACAGTTCTCTAAAGCAAGTAGAAAAAACTTTGTCGTGTTCAAAGTGTAAGACAAAGTGGGGTGCTACTGCAAATAGGAGGGGGAGGGGGGCGTCTTATGGAACGATGAATCTCAGAGAGATCTGATCTGCATACTCAAGCGCAGGGTCAATGTGAGTCGGGGGGGGGGGGGGAAGGTTCAACTTCAAACCGAATGCACGTAAAAACGTAGGGTGCTTCCACGACTTCGAAACCACAGCAGATAGTGGCAGATGCTCCTTTCGTGTCAGAGGAGGAGGTGCTCAAGCGTGGATGAAACAAGTTCCATATGCAAAAAAGGCTTAGAGAAAATTCGCTCACACAGAGCATCTTTCTCCTCCGCAGGCTTAAGCTAGACCCAAGTTCTCCTGGCTACGTTCGACATCTCTTTGTGAACGATGGTGCACTACACACTATCAATCTTCTGCTTCCGGGTGAGGTTCAAAGGGTTAGATCAACGTCAGACTTCGCAGCCTGGGTTTACGGCTTTGGGATTTTGCGATTCTGTGATTTTGTGATATCGCGATTCCACAGACGGATCTCGACCATTAGAATAGGCTCTGAAGCTACACATGTGAAAGCGGGACGACGCTAATTGCAAAGTCCCGAAGTGTGACATCGGCCCGGCACTGCCCAGAGAATGGAAACGTTCCGTTATACAAGAAATATGAGTATTCTAATCTGTGATGGCGATGTTGTGTGGGCATCATACAATTGCCAGCTTCTCATGTAGTTTGTAGTTGTCGGCTAACAAAGATAGTGCTGAACAGATCCCTCTCAACGGGGATCCAAATACGACTCCCTTTCAACATTTTCATAACCTCTACGCAACCAGTAACTATTGGCGATTGCATAGAATTACTAAGTATCTTACTGTCACTCTTGTGTAGATCACTCCAATTCAACCGTATTTCCCTAAATGACCGAGTCTGCTAACAATACGTTCTGTTTATCATCTTACCTGGGACCATTGCTGATCTCTGCAACTATGACCCCCTCCTTCCTCAACCCCTTCCGTCAGTTACGACCCCCCCCCCGTCGAGGTATCCTCGACCCCCCACCATTCCGAAAGATTGCGCACCTGAAAATGCTCGACGCGGCTTCATGGACAATAATAGCACTACTGAAACGGGAAATATTTTTAATTAGGAAGTTCGAAAGTGTTTTTCATAAGGAATCAGTACTTTTTCATATGAATATCTGCTTATGGGTACTGTTTACTTGAGAATTGCTGTAAAGCTAGGATTCTCAATAAACACCACTGAAGAATACATTTCCCAGAGGTAACTCCAGAAACAACTTTTTTTTTGCTAGGGATCAGGTGCTTCACTAGTGCTTTGAAATCAACAAGGTGTATTTGATGTAGTCTGATACCATTTTCAGTTTTCCAACTTTTATTCTACATTTCTTGGTTTATTTATTACTTTTATCTCTCCCTTTCCATCACACATCTTTTAAACGTGGTAAAGTGGTATGGCTTTAACTAGCCTTGTAATAAATTCATCAAACGCTATAGGGTCATCGTTTATCCCTCAGTACGTACCCCGTACCAGTCCCGCAGGTGTCAATGAATACAGCTGAACGGGTACTTGTAAATACGTCGGCTCATTGTAATTATCCGTCAATGGTTATAAATCGTCATTATAGCGATTTATTCTAATCAATCGTAGCTTGGGGAGGTTCGTCAACGAGTGATGGTCATTTTCAGACGTTGGAACCGAACGGAAACGATCTTGCTCAAAAACCCAATTAGATCAATAATACAGATCACAGGACATCTTTTTCTGAAAAAAGAAAGCTGGAAGGTCAGGAGATAGGCTGCGAGGGGACCTGATAACTTGTTCTCTGCCTGTAAAATTGAATGGAAACTTCCTGGCTAATTAAGCCACTCTTTCTTGAAAAGGGTTTGAGGAAATTGAGCGCAGAATTAGATCACTTATTGACAGTCACTAAAAATGGGCGCCATTCTTCTCTCCTGAGATAGCGTTGAGATGGGTGTCGTACGTCATTTTTCTTCAATTTTGCCACCCTCGTTCGTTTCCGAATTTGGTTTTCAAAACATTTCTTTTGGGTTACAGCATGTCGGGAAGACGCAAAATTTTCACCGACGTTGAAGCTCCTTTCCCTCCCCAGGCTTAGGCTAAAACAGATGAGGCTGATGCTTCGGCAGAGGCTTTTTCATGTAATAGGAGGGGATATGGATTTAAGCCTAAGCCTAGGGAGGGATTGAGCTTCGACGTCAGTGAAAAGTTGCCTCTTTCCCCCAACTTGCATTGGCCCTTTCTTTTTTAACGTTATTTCTGATCTCGGAAATGCTATTCTTGATGTTCTTGACTGGATATTGCTATAATAAAGTCGACTCTACGCCTTCTGGGCTTTATGAAAAAGGGTGTTCGGACATCCGTCCTGTGTTTTTTGGAGCCATGGAATTTCGACTTGGGCATTTTGTAGATTTTGATCGCCTCCCTTCCAGTTTTTGTCAGAGAGCTCTCAAGGAGGAGGGGGGGGGGAGGGAAGACTTGGTGAATTCATCCGGAAAATTTCGCCTTCAAGCTTAAGTAGAATACTTAGGTAATTTTTGGATTAAACGATTTCTCCGTATCTTCCCCCGGACTGGCCTGTGATGAGTGCCTAACATGCACACAGCACTTTGCTTCAAATTTCATTGCTCCTGGCTCCTCACAACCTTGATAGGTGTAGTCTTTGTTAAATATCTCATTCATCACCTAACTGAAACCGAAATTGGTCGATGGGGAGTCACACCGAACTATACTTCTATCTGCTATGATTATCAAAACATCATATAATCGATAGAAAGATTACATTTAAAAGAAGTGGAACACTTTTGAGTTTGTTCCTGCTTTTGAAAAAGACCGAGAAATCAAGTTAATCATGCCTAAGGTTGCACTGAGAGAAGGGCAAGTGGAGACGTCTGCAACAGTGCATTGACATCAAGATCAATTTCCAGTGAAGAAGCGGCAAAACCTCTTTTTCGTGGAGGTCACCATCGATAACTTCCCCATGGCTGCGATAACACTGCTGCCCTATGCATCGCCTTTGCGGTGGTTTTATATCTTATCCGAATTCGTTCGCACCTTTTTAAGAAAACGTCCGCCTAACCTCTGTATGCCCTACGGCCGCCGCTCGGTAGCCTCGACCTGCCCCATCGAGAGTGAAGGTGTCACGAGGAGCGCCCAAGAGTCGCAGGAAAATGGTTTCAGGTTATGTAGGGCGGCTCTGGAGGTGTCGTCGAGGGCGGGACTGAGATTTGTGGGATCCAGGCCATTCTGCAGAAAGTCTTCTTTCCTTCTGGAGCTCTATGCTTGCTGCTCCTTCGAGCTTTTTCTTTGTGCTTGACTATAAGCTGTAGCTCAGCACAATCCTCAATATTTTCAGAATGTCCGGTGAAATGCCAATGAATATTCCGTCAGTGATCAGTCGGAAACGTCCACTATCAGACGCTACATTGGAG
Source organism: Trichostrongylus colubriformis (assembly GCA_963978905.1). Classification (NCBI taxonomy): domain Eukaryota; kingdom Metazoa; phylum Nematoda; class Chromadorea; order Rhabditida; family Trichostrongylidae; genus Trichostrongylus; species Trichostrongylus colubriformis. The sequence continues at coordinate 27,305,943 of OZ022260.1, forward strand.
ATGAACACTCCAAAACGGGAATACTATCCTCAACAATTCCATCCATATCCGTACATGAACATGGTTTGTGCATAGCTTATAAGGTCAACTCATTTCAGCAACTGATTCCCAGGCTTTCAGATGACTCCACCGCCGATGTTCCAGACTCCACCGTTCTCGATTCGAGGTGACGAGAATCACCAGCCTCCACCGTTCATGTCTGGAGAGTTCTGCCCACCGGTTGGTTCAATTTTCAACGAGGTAAGTCTACACTTTTAGCTGAACCAAAGTGCTCTCACTGTTTTTGAAAGAGTGTAGGGGGGTGGGGAGATAGGTGACCAAATTCCCCAGATTCTAGACAAGTTTTGTAGCTGATGATATCTCTTTTGATCATAGCCTGCACTATCGCGGCATATTGTTCCTAAGCGATCCTGTCTTGTGTTTTCCCACACTTCATATGCCTCCTCTATGATCTCTTGATTGCTACTGCTCCTCTATTATCATGGTGATCAACACCATTACTGAATGTTTAACAACAATTGAGGCTCCTAAATATTTGTTCAAAAAACTCAAAAGATCCTTTTTTGAATGAATATTTTGGAGCCTCAATTGTTGCTGAACATTCAATGATCATGAGACTCCGGAACAGCACATTAGTAAAACACCATTACTGTTAAAGGGCATAACTATTTGGCCTATCCATGCCTAGCAGACAGCGAGTGATCAAGCCATCAAAAGTCCGTATAGCTATCCGCTCAGGTGTTGTATAATACCAACATAACGAAGTGATCCCAAAGCAGCGCTCAGCTGGCTTGAATGAGATCTGAGCCCACCACAGGAATGGTGTAACAGCGCTGTTCGCAATTGCACCAGCCATTCTACGAACTCAATCCATTCATTTGAGTAAAATTAAATGAATACTTGTGAGAAAACAATCACGATTTTTTAGGAAATTTTAAATTCGTTTCGAATTTCAGATGCAGATGCACATGAATGCTCCGTACACACCGTTCAGTTGCTCGTCAATGAATTCTTCAACGTTATCTTCATCCTCCAGTAATGACTCCGGAATTAGTAAGTGACTGATATCTGTTTAATAATATATCACAATTATGTATATGAGGCTATTAAATTATCATAAAATACCATGACAAAATTGGAGATAAACGATTGAAAACGAATACAAATTAATATTAGTATATCACAACAAACAGTAATCGTTAGTTCTTGTAATTCAGGAACTCGCGAACAGATAGCTGTCATTTCGTGTTTGTTGTTGTGTATGTAAAAATGGGTGGTAAATTTACAGGCGGAGACAGCAGCGGGTCTTCAAGTTGTGAAAGCACACCATCTACCTCATCTGAAACGAAGTCAAGGAAGGACGACGAAGTGCTGTTCCAGGTTCCCAGTCGGCTGAATCACATCAGCAAGAATAAAGTAAGCATCATTTTTTTCTAGATTTTTAAAAAGTGGTGATGATATGTAAAGGACGGTGTCTCGGTGTGCAACCCATGTTGCAGACAACGCAAGCGGATAGTGCCTTTTTTCACAATCGTTTTACCGGACACATTGACCTCAGTGAAAGTCCTTAATATTGGGTTTGTCGCCAAACCAAAGAACCGCGGCTGGTGCTAACACATTTTTAGCATTTTTTTAAAGCTTTTGTTGAGAGTAAAGGCGCGTATAAAAAGGATTAGCCACTGCTCATTCTTTTAAAGAGAATCAGCGGAATTGGGAGCTAGCCGGTCCTTGACGTCACCCATCTGACCTATATATTGACCCCCCTTCTCCTCTTGAGCCTCAATTTTTTCATCGATTAAACAAAAAGAATGACATTTCGTTGCAAAGGCTGGATTAAAGTCGTACAAATCTTCATTACTGTTCTTTCAGGTAACCCTGGCCGAGCTGAAACGCCGTATCGCCGCTCCAGAATGCCTCAACAGCAGTTTCCTCGGAATCTACCTCAGACTGTCCGCTAGCTTACTTTTTCTGATTTTTTTCCTTTTTTTTGACGATTTCAGAGGTACACGGAGTCCGCTGCAACATCACCGAGGAGACTCTTCCTTGCTTTCACCTATTTTTTTTTAGGAATTTCTACTAAAAATGTATTGATTAATCCTATCTTCAGAAATTTGTTTTCAGGGCTAAAACTAAAGAAGTTGGTAAAGAACTGAGGGATAACCTAGCTAAGCATGGAATTTCTCTGCCGTCAGGAAGAAGGAAAGGCATCCAGAACACCGTATTCACCTGCCTAGTTGAAGGTAAGGTTTTCCTTTAAGCCCGTAAATTCAACTTGGGGATTCATGTGGAATAATTCGAGGAGGAGGTCTAGGGATAATTTCCATCCAAAAATTGTAGGGGGACTGAGGAAGGCCTATATCGTGTAGGTCCCAAGAATTTTCTAGTCAAGGTAACCCACGAATTGGCTATGCATAAGGCTGGCCTTATAATCTTGAAAATTCTAGGCCCGTTTTTATGGTTTTGATCTTGTTGATATCAAACGCGCAATCAAATACCAGTAAACTGCGGCTGAATAGACGTGAATGAAGGTCATAAATGGTTAAAGGTACGGGATGACATGCACTCTGCCCTTTACAAAGGCTACCGAAAACCCGTCGGAGAGCTGAGGCGTTGCGGTTGGACGAACTTCTCATCCAACCAGGTTTGAGATCACGTTTTAAAGTGAAATTACAGAAGAGGCAACGCAACTCGGACGTGATATGCACACCCTCGTCCAACAACATTACCCTGTTCGACCCCTTATCGATGCGGCTGCACGGAAATCTGTCAGCCATCCGGAGGAAAGACGGCGAGATCTTATCGGAGCCATGTAAGCCCCCTATAACCCATCATTTGTGTTTTATACTAGATCATTTATTAATCCATTAATCTATCAAATTGATGTTGTTGAGGAAAATATGCAAGAATTTGGTTAAGTGTATAGCTGATTTAGTCTGAATTTTTGAGATAAAATCAATTAATGAGACGTTTATGAGCATTTTTCCAAGTACCTAAATTTACAGAAGGGTTTTGGAAGAATTGAATGGAATGTTCACCGAACTACAGACGCCGTTGGCTACGCGAATTCAAAACAACGTCCCTATACATAATGAATTGGAAGTCGGAATGAACCACTTTAGCTTGGTTAGTTGGCCTCGTACAAGTCTCCTTAAATTTGAATTCTAAATATTTTGAAGGTATAGAAATCAGTATCAGCTGAAGGGAAGGCATTTCACTCATGTTTGGGTGGTCGCGTCGGTTGAACTCATGTTAGAGGGCGGAGCGGATCCGTGCCAACCATAACTGGTGCCGATTGCTTTTGTTTTGTATGCCAACACGAGGTTAGATGTGGAACCTTTATTGGCCTTACGTTCAACAAGAGGGAACATGGGAGCCATAATTGGTGCCTTTTCGTCAAAAGGGTTAGTGGGAATGGAAATTTGTCGACACACAGAGCCTTAAGGAGACCGCCAGCCTTGAAGCAATACGTTTGAGCCGTCTGAATGACGGTGGAAAGCTTGTTCTCCAATAATACAACCGAAGATGCAGTGTTTATCGGCGAATGCCTACCATTCAATAATGGAAAGTGGACGATCACAGATACTGCGCCATAATTACTCGCAACCGTAACCTAGTCTTTGAAAAAAATGAGAATGCCGATCTTAAGATTTTGTATCTTAATAGGTCCTTTTTTCAGATCACGCACACGTTTGGACCTATAAACCAATCCACGTGGTGTAATGCATTTCTCAACTATGCAAAGATGTCACTGGCAATGTATCAAGGCCGAGGAATGGAGCAGAGTAATCCACAGGTGAGTACAACAGCCATTGTTTCTATTTTCGTGATTCAAATAAATTTCGGGTTCTCCCGAACCCTTTCAGGCCGCTTTCATACTTTACGCCGACAGGGCGTGGCTGCATTCACAAGCAGCGAGGCAGAGTGGCACGGGAGGGTGCAGAGAGGACGCAGGCAATGAGATAAGGTGGCGTGTAAGGAGACGCAAAGACACACAGCCACACCCTGCCGTCGGCACCGCAAAGTTTGAACGTGGTCTTGGCCGTGTGGAGGTCTACGACGTGAAAAAATTATAGTGTCGTGCTAACTCGTTTGCTGCGAATGGTGCATGTTCTTGACCACACCGCCATTGGTGGAATGGTGCCGGGAGCGTTTGGGACACACCCTCGAGGTAAGAAGGGAGTGGGGCCCGGCTGAGTATCTTTTACGCAGGGCCATGGTCATTATAAGCCTATTCAGCCAAATTGGAATATGCATTCAAATGGTGGTAAACTAACTAGATATCAATATTATTTATTACTAAATTGTTTATTTCAGTACAACCAGTGACGCAACCATTTGAAAGTTCAGTGAAATGATCATGCGAACCTCCTGTAATGAGACTGGGTTTACGCCGTATTGTTGAGTATTATGTTTTATTAGGATTTTGTACTTTTATAAGTTTTTAAGACAATTGTGCCAGTTTGTGATTAATCCTAGGGTAATGCCTTAACTTTTGTTGTTATTCTCGCCTGCCTAAAGCGCAGCGTTTCGATAGTTTAACAATCTATATGTTCATTAATGTACTGTAAATATATCTCATTAAATTAATAAGATTGATAATAAGTAATTGTGTTCTATCGTCAAATACTATATGTTTAGCATAGAACGGCCCAAATATTTTGAATAAAAGTAATAATAGTATTGGTGATGTAGACAGAAGGCTTGGTAAGCACTGAAAAGTAGTAGTTAAAGACAAAAATTTAGAAAGACGTGGAGAAAATAACTACTTAAAGTAGCGGGAGGGATAATCTTAATATATGGCTTCTATAAATGCACAAGGAGACCAGGGGAGTGGCATGTTACGAGATCCAGAATAGAGGGCTCAAGCTCCCTCCCTGATAATACCATTATGCTGTCTGACAGGGATAGGCCTAAGCTCCTACTCCACGTGCCCCGTATGACTGCTGAACATCGCAGATCCACGTAGCCATCAATACATCTGTGGTGGGGTCCATAAGGGTGCGTCTTCAGCACGAAATATTCGCTCCGCGGTGTCCGGCGTGTAACGAAGTGGGTGCAAGCATGGGGTTTCGTCAAGTCTTAAAGAGATGATGTTGTCCTAAGCCTCATTTTAGACTGATCGCTTTAGGATTTCACGACGCATTTTCTGGTCTACATTTCTAAATAAATTTCGCTTCTCCTGCGTTTCTTCTGCGGCACGCACCCGATGCAGCCCATTCGCCGTGTTTCTAGATTGTTCATGTTTTTTTTCACGGTCGTATTTGCTATATGTGCTTCCACTCTGAGTAGTCGACCGCATTATACCTCCTATTGCGTTTCGAGGACTATAGAACCCCATAACTGTCCCGAACGAATGTGACAGTGGTAACATGGATATGATGGAGGTACATAAAATCGAAATTTGAGGCTTGAAACACGATGGTCAGTGCTCACTGGTGAGACCAAGTCTAGAATTTGAACAGCAGCGACTTTCATCGTTTTCTTCATAGGATTGTGACGGGAACCTGTCAGCTCAATTGAACATTGGGCAGATTCAAGTGGTGTTTAAGGAATATTTCAAGAATTATGGCACTTCTCTCCTGACAAACCTAAGGTACATCCCATCAGAATTAATAAGCAATGGTTCACCATGCCTTCAAGTTAGCTCTAGGGACGAAAGTGGGCAAAATGACTACATCTTGATAAGGTTAAAAGGATTCAGGAGACCCATCACATCGTCATTCCGTTTGAGGCTTCTTTTTGAAAGCCACAGGCTTTTTAAACGTGGCAGTCAGGACCACTTCTGTGTCATTCTGTCTGTGTACCTTCACGACGCAGCTTAGCCATTGATAAGGGAGATGACAGAGAAGGCGGTCGTACACGGATTATCGCTATCGTAGCGCCAATTCGAGACTGCACCTTTCAAAGGTTAGTTCACTCCTAGCCATTCTATGTATGTTGATCTGACAATACGCAAATAAGTCAGCGCATGATTTAAAGAAACCGATATGTGCTGGTAGTGAAAATACCAGGGTTTGGAGAAGAGCAAAGAACATTTCAAAAAATACATCTGCAACGACATTGACCATATAGGGTTCTATTGTACAGTCCAGTTCCCGTAGGCTGACGGGGCGTGGCCCACAGAGTTGGGTGAGAGTGTGTGGTGCGGTGAGAGAGATCGATACAAGTCCGTAGGCCTCGCCCTGCCAGCCGTAATTGAAATGGACTGTATAGCAAATGTCATCGTCATTTTATGACAGGTGTAAAAAGCCTTTCTAGCAGAAACAAACTTTCCTCGAATGGCAATGTCTGAATGTACATTTGCACCGTGGTACAAAAATCGATTATTCCTGACTAGTGCTATGGAAAAAGTGAAAAGGTGTGATAAGCAAAGTAACTTTGAGGCTGTTTGATTTCGCTTCTCTAATATCGGACGGCAATTCAAGTTTCCATTGATCAAAGTTTTGAAATATTTCATATATTTTATTTTTGTAGTACTCATGATAACTATAGCACTCTATCGAACTTAGCGTCTTCACCTTTTGCTCACACTATACACTTAGGTTTATGTAGACATGTGTATCAAAATGTGGTAGTGGGAGCTTTCTCCAGGTCTTGGGATGACCACTGAAAACCAATGCTTGGGTTGAAAGCGTTCCAACAGCAGCTATGGTTCTAAGTGGGAGTATAGTGCATGGCGCATTCTAGCGGTGGTTTATCATTCCCAGTGCTGCAGTTTTTATCCAGTATTGAGCGTATGGATAAAGTGAAGCCTCGAAAATCTAGTCATATGGAAGGATTTGCCGCTGAACTCAAGGTCAGGAATCAGTGCAAAGAATAAATATGCATACATCAATCTCGTCGCAATTCTGGAGGATAATTGCAAGCGTGGCGCATTCCAAGAAGATAACTAGTTGTGTATATCGCACTAATTGTAAATATTATATATCTATATCTATTGTATGCTATTTCATAGATCCAATCGTGCCTTCGCAAGGAAAATTCTTGGAGGCTCGATAGCGTGTAGCTGACACAAAGTACTTTAAAAAGATCGAAGTCTACACTCTCCTGCGCATGAGCTGCGTAAGAACGTCACAGATCCACGTGATATCAATCGATAGGTCAGTCTACACGGCAGGGTGGTGAACACGTGCACTACACAACGTGGTGTGGGGTCCCTTTTCAAATTTTCGGTCACTTTATTTTGATTTTTCTCTTTTGGTGCACTACTTTTAATTTCATTTTCGGTGTTTAATACCGCCGCAGTGCCTTATGTAGTTTTCGGCCTGCAATTTCTCTGTAAATGCACATAGGTATGTATCCATTCATGACGGTGTATGAGACAGAGGGCTATAAAAATGGCCTCCGTAATCCTTCTATAGATTGTGGTTTTGCGGGTGTGGTACAGGTCTACCCGTTGTTGGGTCGCGTTGCGCGATTTTTTGCTTAAATTATTACTACACACGCTGTGAAAATGCAACTTTCGAGCGCTCAAGGCACCACATCGACCCCTCCTGACCAACACAAATCGGCCCGTCGTTATCTACACCTAGAAAGGCGAAGAACGAGTACTTTTTCTTTCAAAAATCGCAAATTTGTAAATTATTTGAGGCATGGTGAACACTGTGCACATGTCACTGGCACTCAGTGCCTTGAAACTTGGTGAGGGCAGAAGTATAAAGAAGAAGTTGTGCGGAATAGAATGGTGAGCGAGTTGCTTTTTTTGTCACTTCTACGCTTTATTTATCAAATAGAAGCGAATCAACTCCATTGTTTCCCCGTATTTTTAGGGAAGTTGAAATCACACTATATCGAACAACACTGGAAATAGTTTTATGGTGTAATCCGGATTTCCTGAACAGCACGTGGTTCTGCGAAACTTATATTGCTGTTGTGCTTTCTTCTACGGAAGGCTGCCACCACCCTAATCAAGTGAATGAAGACCCTATTCGTGAAGTGAGTTTCCTTCATCGAAATTATGAGTTAGTGCAGCCATGTGGCGTATTTGTGGAGCGAAAATTCGAAAAAAAACGCCACACCCAATATTAGGTTCCCTAGCTGTCTCTGATTTTCGCCATTCTGTGAGATCAGGGTGTGTGCTCAAGGACACCCGATCTGGCTCGCATCAAACCAAGAAGTAGCGGCCCCACCCTTCAGCGCTCTGCTAATCCACAGTAAGACCAGCGAGTCACTTGCAGCCTCGGTGACCCTAATCAAGTGTCCTGACCCACAACCCGAAGGTAGGTGATCGGAGTGAGAGATGCGGACAACAAGGACAACGAAGAGATTCGAGAGAGTATAAATGTGCTACACCGACGCATAATTACAAACTACGTCTGTGGTCGTCTGATGGGCGGTGCCATGCCATTTTCACAAGTTCCAAGGGCCATAGCACCGTAGTACATCTCAATAAAGCTGTGGAATAGGCACCTCTTCGCCGGATCCATATTTCTCCATCCACCAGCCTGAGGGGTGTGTTGCAAGTGTTCCGGTGATTAGTGTGGGGTCAGGTCACCCATGAGAGGGTCTACTTCACGAGACGATTGATTTACTACTAATTTCAAGATCTTGGCTACGTAGCTGGTCTACTTATGTCAAAGATAAAGCTCGAAGAGTAAAGGCAGATATTTGTGAAGTTAAATATGTAGTTAAGTTGGATATTTGTTACTCAAATGATTAAGTTAGGGCATATCCCATTAAATACAGTTTTCTGACTGGAAGCAGATACGATCTATGAAAATGATGAAAATAGAAGCTTGTTACTGTAACAATCCATAATATTTACAATGTTTTAGTCTCATAAGAATGTTAATTTTATCGTATCTATAGTGAATTACCCTCCACGGCTGATGACCTGACCCCCTGGAACACTGGTCGCAACACTTGCACGCCAACCCCAGTCTGAGGGACCCATTAGTTTTATTGTGCAACTTGCCTTTGAAAACGAACAGGAGCTATCACTCAGTAAGAGTCGGTATGAGCAAAACTACGACTTGTTTAACTATAAATAAATTCACTGCACGTTTCCGTGACTTGTGTGAAGTATTTGAGGCCGTCATCACGTTTCACTCGCGTAATCGAAGTCACTTATTCGTCATCTCGCGCTCCGCACTGACTGAGGCCGAGCAGGCTATCGCAATCGTCTTTGAAATTCGAAGTATTGTTAGCTATAGGTAATTGGATATTTCGGCAAGCCATGAACCAAGTTGGTGTAGTTCCAAACTTTTCAGTAATCGGCAGTCAAGGTTCGCAGCTGGGTTCATCGAACATCCCGTTTCGTGTACGGATTTATGTACTTTTGTCCAAAGTACACCTTGCCAACCTGGAACTGTCAACTTATCAGTACGTTTTTTTGTACATTTTGGCATTTCGTAAAACATGCAAGGTTTCTTTCAGGAACCAATTTCAACTAGAAATTACGACTCCGTAACTGGGAGGGAAGCAATCATACCTTATGGAATAGAATGTAACGACGAACTTGCCGAGCTGCAAAGTAGCAGTGCACAACATGAAGAAACACCGGCGAGTTTCTGCGCAGAGGATTGTCATGTGGAACCAGCAATACCTTCTGGAGTGGAAGGTAGCGAAGTGCAGCGTGAGGAGGTACCATCAAGTAGTTCTGATCAGAATTGCCATCTGGAAGCAGTACCACCTTCTGAAGAGCAGAAGACAGATTCACTACCGGAGCCACTCACAGTTGCTGCCGTTGAGGATGGTGTTGTAGAAGCAGAGGCGCTTTTCGTGCTCGAAGAACGAATCACGCAGCTCGAAAAGACGTCAACTGCAGCTGTGGAGAAGAGCAACGTAGAAAGAGCGGTGTTGCGGGATCTTAAAACACGGATTGCACAGCTGGAATACGATTCAGCGGCCGCTGTTGAGAACAGTCATGTGGGAGCAGCAGTACTTCGTGAGTTGGAAGCACGAATCGCACAAATTGAAGTACGTTCCTTTACTACCTATGTACGTATTTCGCAATTATGAAAGTATGCTCGAAGTTTTCAGCTAAATAAAATTCGATAGTCTTCCCTTAGCGACATGCTGCCATCATAATGTGAGGGGAGAGTGCTCATGCTTACTAGTCCAGTCTCACACGTATATCCCTTTTTCAGTTGTGTATCAGAACACTTGAATTAAGTCACCGCACGAAGCGAGTTGCTGGTCTCTTGTGAATTTGCCGCTCGCTGATGGGAACGGCCGTCACCTTCTTGCGCGGTCCTACCTGATTCGAGCGTCCTGACGCACACCCACTCTTTTACTGTGATCAGGGTACACCAGCACTCGAGGATTCCTCGACAGGGGGTCGTATTTGATCGGATAAGAGGGAAAGGGAATCTTACCTGCAGAAGTGAGTGCTAGAATATGAACCTTTAATAAACAGATGAAAAGCAATAAGTATTCCTCAGCGACCCGTGTGAGGAAATCTCGAAGAAATATCCTTTCGCTTCTGATAAGAATACATAGCAATAAAACGCACTGCAGCTATACAATTGGCAACAGTTACTGGTATTGTAGAGGTCAAAAAAAGGGGAGGGTGTATTTGGACCAAGTAAAAGGGGGGGGGGGTTCGTGTTGAAGCGGCTTTTTTTCGACATCTAGGAGTGTCCTGACTGTGATATGGGCCTTCCCAATTCAAGTAGTAATACACCTATCCATTAACCAAAATGGCTATAAATTTTTCAACTATTCAACAACTCCTATAAGAATTCTTGACAAATGGATAAAACAAATTGGAGAAAGACGTTTCATGGTGCGGTTTCACATCATCTATCTACCATACGAATTCTCAGACAGGGATGCCATCATAAGTTGCACTACGCTCTATTTTGATTTCGAGAAATAGCCGTTTAAAAATCGACAGGGAGCCTTCTCATGACTCCTTCAGAATGGTAAGAACGCGAAGACGAAGTCTTCAAAAATCGGTCGTCTGTGGCGTGCAGGCCCTGGTCGTCTAATCAGTGCACAGCGATCGGTGGGTTTGTTTACTGTCCCATTCCATAGACTAATTGTAAGATGAGAAACGCGTTCCCTTGACCAGTTGTAAGGGTTGTGGTTCAGAAGAATCGAATGAGCTATTTCCAGTCAACACTTTCTGCAAAAGGCACTACTCCTCACTCAGAAGGAGAAGCGAGCGCTAAACACAATTTTTCTAAGGTAACAGCTTTTGATCCTGTAATTATATCGGGCACTATTAGGAATGAATATTAGGCCTTTACATGTCGGGAGTCATCACTAAAGGAACCCCGGCAATCACGAATCCGCATGCTACAGATACGTTCATACTCAACGCCGACAGGGCATGGCTGCCTTCACAGGCAGCGAAACAGAGTGGCGCGGGGAAGGTGCAGAGGCGACACGGGTAACAAGGCAAGGAGGCACAGGCGGAGACGCAGAGACTCGCAGCCACGCCCTACCGCCGGCACAGCAAGGTATAAACGCGGCTTAGACAGTGCGCGGTACTGTGGAGATGGCACCATAGCAATCGACTATGTGCTTAAAGGAATCGTCCACGGAGAATGAGTTTTTGTGTTACCCATTTATGTTGTATTTGCCTAATGTTGGCCACATGCAAAATTTCACGCGAAAAAATGTGAATCTGGCTGAAATACAGCACCACAAAGTGCGGTCCAGGTGGGCAGGGCCTCAGTGTAAAAGCCTCGTACCGCGTCCGCCGTGGTCGGAGACGCATTGTAGGAACAGAAGGTTACGTAAACAGTCCTACTCTCCGTTCCCAACGGCGGCGGACGACGGGACGAGGCTTTTACACGGAGGTCCCGCCCACCTGGACCGCACTTTGTGGTGCTGTATCTCAGCCAGATTCACATTTTTCACGTGAAATTTTGCATGAGGCCAACATTAGGCAAATACAACATAAATATATGGGTAACACAAAAACTCATTTTCCGTGGACGATTCCTTTAACTGCACGTCGAGTCGTCTGAATGGAGTCTCTTGAAGTGGCGGATCTCCCTTCGTTTCTTCATTGTGTTTTTCCACCGCACATATTCCCTGCTACTATCCGAAGGGGCCGCTGGTACCGCATTGTAACTCAAATCAAAAGACCACATTTACGTTATGACTTACGAATCTTTTGCACTCGTTGTGAGGTGGGCTACAACTCGTTCTTGCTCGACACCTATCTGAACCTCACCCAATCAAGTGCAAGTAAACGGCGGAAGAAGGTCCAAGTCATCCCGTCGCGCGAACTGAGCTGCACGGCAAACACCTTAGCGCTCCTATCGTGAAGTAGCCGCGCGCAAAGGGGAGTAGCCACTGCGAGCTGCGACGACTTGACCCGTTTCGAGTGTCCTGACCTACAGCCGTGGACTGCAAGCGTTACTATTACAAATAGTGAACGTCATGACGCTCCAGCTTAGTCACAGCGCGCAAGAAATGCCCCGCTGCAACCGTTGTGGAATTGCCACTCGCAGTAGAGGGGGGAGGGTGCGCCGCGAGCTCCGGCGGCCTGACCCAACTCGAGTGTTCTGGCCCACACCAGTGGACTGCAAATGGGTCCCGAGCTGCCTAATGTTTCAAACCTTCGGAAGTAATGTGAATCATTTAGGCACTTGCTTTCAAGGCATTTCATTCGAACAATTTGGACACTTCTGAAACCATTGCAGTTGGCCATGATAACAAGAAATTTTCACTGCACGAGATTTTCCACGATATTGTTCTTCAGCCCTACTTATCACTAGAAAATGTGACGTATTCTTTTTCTAAGCATTTTTACACCAAGGTGAGTTCTACCTCGTCAAAAAGACTAGTACTGCTCGATATCAGTACAGTTGAAAACCTCGACACGATTGAGCGAGATTTTATTCAGCTCTCTGAAGGAAAAATAGCTCGCTCTTCAATTTCACACTTTCCATGTGAACATGATGCTCTTCAACCACTTGTCGAACAGATAGCGTGTAAGTTTTCGATAGCATGTTCTACGATGGGACACTATGAAGGGTATTTATTACAGCTGCTATCATTTGTGGTTACAACTTCGAAGATCAACTCCGTAACGATATCTTTAAGATTAAAGAGTTGAGAAGCGTACTTGAGAAACAATTACACACAAATTTCCAAAGTATATTGTAAGTGCTTCTGCTTTTTTGTATTCTTGTTGAGTATTGTTCAGTCCCGAAGCCTCATGGCAATCCAAATGCGTGAAAAACAATGTGAGGCTCCAAAATTCATTTTCAAAGGACTCAAAAGGTTCCACAAAGTAGTGAGAAAGAAGTTCGAGCCTATTGGTGAGCTTTCGGCTCCTAGCGCCTTTTTCAAGCCTGAAATAAAGCGTTTTTTTCAAATTAGATACCTATTGACACATTATGAAATGAGTCAGCAAATCGATATCTGACTGACTCGCTGCTGCCGCGTACCTTCTTACTGAATTGCTGGAAGTGGAGTAGATATGGTTGACCCACCCTGCTTGAGTTGAAAATTTGAGTCTTTTGAGAATAAATTTTGGAGCTTCACATTTTTTTCACGCATCTGTATTCTTGATGTTTATCGAGTACATTTCTTTGTAGGTCAACTGTAGCTTGTGAACAAGATGTATTGAAGGTGGCCAGCACATAAATAACAGGCGAAGACTCACTTTGTCTATGTTAATATAAGCAAATACAATGTTTCAAAGTTGAGTGGTTCAAAACGACGGATAGTTTTCGATCTAATACTTGTATTGTGGTCTAGATTTATATGATAAGTTGCCTAGAAAGCGAGCCGCTTTTATGCATACTCTGCGGCGCTGACGCAGCCGCTGTCGTCGGTTGGGCGGTCCCCGCGATTCATGTCACATTCTACGTCTATCAGATCGCACTCTACTCCACCAGCGTCAGTGCCCGCGTCACTAACGATTTTGGCAGTAATGCATAGTCGCAGAATTGCAAGTATCTCTTGCGCGCTCAAACTTGAGCGCGTTAATCCTCGTTCATACTTTATGGTGTCGGTGGTAAGGTGTGGCTGCGTGCTCTCCGCTTCCACCTTTGCCACTATTTACGTTGCTGCTTCGTCTTTGCACAGCCCCGATGCCACTTTGCCTCGCTACGTGTGAACGCAGCCACGCCATGCTGGCGCGGAGTATAAACGCGGCCTTATTTTTCTTCCACAGCGCTCGTGTCTTACTACTCATGGCTCCAGAGAAATAAAGAACGCGGGGAAATAGTATACTCAAGTGAGAGCGCGGATGACAACCCATGCGATTATGCGACCCTGCGGATTGTGCGATCGATAGGCACCTAATATGCAGTCGAACTGCAAACGGACTGCAAACAGGCCGCATGGTATAACGTCAGACAACGCCGCAGAGTATGAAGGTGGCCTGGGACAGTTGATGATTTAGGAATTTCATGCATCCAATCCTCGTTTATCTGGTAGCGAGCTTTAGCCCATCCATTTTTTATATATTCGATATCGTTAGTCGATTTGCTTGTTATTAAGACGTTCTTGTACACTTCATATTTCGTGTCCTTACACCATTACCAGGGAGAATTCGTGCAAATAAACATTTCAATCATTCCCATTTAATTAGTAGTTGCAGAATTATACTGTTACCATTTATAAGTAAGCAATTTGGCAGTTATCAGTTAGCTTGTAAATAGCTGATGCTTGTTATGAGCCCGAATCTGACGGTGCACCGGGGTATGGCCTAGGTCTACGAATCTTTGTCGTGCATGAAATATAACCATATTTGAAAAAGTCAACCTAATTACTCTGATATCTTACTCGACAAAATTCAAGGAGCTTCAGTCAAAAACCGAATACGCTCGGTGAGCGGACGGTATTTTCGTAGCTCGTTTTTCACCCTTGTCAAAGTCACTATTCATAGAGATATAGCACTTGAAATGCTGATGCACCTTCAAGGAGAAGCATATCCGTGCATGGCGTATCCCAAAAAGGATGACCAATACCGTATAGTTAACATTTTTCTTGTTGTTCTAACTAAAGGTAAATGTACACTTCTACACACCAGCACGCTGAATTAAATCGTTTTCTGATATGTATATTATAACTTCATAGTTACACTGCTGACAATACGCTTGATTTTGAACTTTTCAAAGTAAAATGTGAATTCAAATTTTTGAAAAGTGAAAATATCCCAGAAATAACCGTTTAACTTATTATTTCCTAGTTGAAATCGTTGAGCGAGTAAAGCGAACACGCTGCAAAAGTACATTTGTCCTTTCGTCTGCGTTTCTTAAAACGATATAAAATGCCACGATATTACCCGTTGAATATACGACGCACACTCTCATGCGCACACAGCTGCCGACGGCTCTTAAACTTACCTGGCTGGGGGGATCTCGCGATCAGGAAGGCGGGACCCCCGTGGTGAGGCCCTCACATTGCACTTTAGTGAAGGCTGACCCGCGTGGCAACCTCGAGGTGAGGTTTGCCAACGGCTAAATTTTTGCGTGTGGGGCTGCGTTCGCGCGGCCCTGAAGATGGGTGATTTCGGGTGGTGCCCAGGGGTTATCGGGAAGCGGAACTGATTGAAAAGAGACGTTTGTGTTAGCTTGCTCTAAGGAGTAGAGCTTTAGAGGTTAACATCGAGCGCTCATGTACTATAGGTATAGCGCTGAAACGCATACAAAGTTACAGTAGGGAAATAATTTCATAATGAACATTTGAAACATGTAATATTAACGTGTCCGATTGTCACTAGGATGCCTTTATCTTGAAATGTCTGCGATAGACTGTGAGAAGCTGTTTGTGAATGGGTACTTCGTTAGGGTGTGACCCATACGTTGGGATTTGGCACTGCGATGTGCGATGCGATGCATACGAGTAAGGGCACTGAATACAGTTTGGTTTTAAGGGATCATGAAAACGATTAGGCCCTCTCCACACTCTGCGGCATGCCTGACCGCGGTGGGAGCGCAGCTGCGTTCACACGCAACGGGGCAGAGTGGTATGGGTGAAGACGCAGGGACGACACAGCCGCCGACACCGCAGAGTATGAAAGCAGTATATGCTAGGGGCGCAATGTGTAGTTGCCGTGAGTGTTGGGACGCCATTACATATGGCGCCTCTGGATTGCACGCATCGCGTCACGCTAAAGGCCGCGCTGTGAAATCCTGGCAAAAGGATACACACCCATCTGGGTGCTTTATGTCGAATAGAATCGCAGACTATTATGCGCTGGAATTTTAGCCCCAAAAAATCTACTAATACTTATTCAGAAATTTTCTTTAGGTGTTCAAATGCAAACAGACGTAAGTCCTATTGAAATGCTTTATAAGGTTCAATCCAGTTTTTTCTAGATCTTTCTAGTTCACGGGTGCGTATTATTCGACCAGTTTTGGCGCTGCAGTGTGCGGCGCGATGTGTGCGCCATGTAGATGGGTTCTGAAGCGATCAGCCTGTCTCTCGCCTTATTTCATGAAAAGGCGAGATTTTTAAGGACCCACCACATGTGGCGTTCTCAAGTCGCGCTGCAAGCTGCGATGCGATATTCCGCTCTATCTATACGCACCCCATTTCCAGAATTACTCACTTCAGTACCGTAGTTACAGCACCATGGGTGTCGCTTTAGGATGACCGTGATCGCTCGAGACGTAAAAGCGCTCATTCAGTGATTCATTCGATTGGACAAGTGTTTCAGAGTGAGTATGGCGCGGAATGGGTCCTGTACATCGGTGTCGGATGAGGTCGCGTGCATCTCTGTGACTAGATCTCTCCTAATCCATCTACTTTTAGCCAGGAAGGGTGCAGTACCAGATCAGCCTGTGGTGAACTTGACATCGGAACTGCTGCAGATACTGCTATTGGACAGCAGGGAGGCCTTGACGTCGCTGTATCGCCACCAGTTCGACCGCCAAGAGTTCACATACATCGTCGGATCCATTATCATGCCATTCCACGAGCTCCTATCCCATGCTTCGCCTACAAGTTCGGGGCACCGGATGACATACATGGACATGATGTGGAGGCAGAGGAAAATGTCGAGGTGCTCAGGTGTCGAGGAAAATAGCCGCTTCACTACGACCCTTCCCCCTCTTCGGGTACCAAATGCGAGCCACCCCCCCCCCTTTTTTTAACCCTTTACTATACCAGTAACTGTTGCTGCATTGTATAGTTGCAATGTTGACCGAAGCTAAGTATGACCTGGAGCAAAATGATATTTATTTCACATTTCATCACACAAGTTCGCTGCGAAATACCTTCTGCTTCTCATCTGCTTATTGAAAGTTTACATAGATCCCACCGCTTATCATAGACCTCTGCAGAGACGACCCCCCTTCCCTCCGGTCAAATACGACTCACCTGTCAAGGAATCCCCGACTCCCGGTGTACCGTGTGTGGAGGACAATTTTGATCCTTGCGATCGCGATCAGTCTTATAGCAGGACGGCACCCTATGGCGACACCTTCCTCATTCAATTGATTTGATGTATGTATGTTGTATCATGGTCTTTGCTTATAGAAACTCCTTTCCCATGTAGTAGTTTTTATTTCCATTTTGGAAACCGGTGAAGGAACGGTGCGTGTGAAATCGGAACCGAAACTTTTATCTCCAATGGGACGAATTACGATGAGAGAAACAACACGTGAAGTCATTCATGAAGCTTTTATGGAATGAGTTTTTTCGTGCTTGAACGTAGCTCACGCTCGGAATGCTTAAGTTTCCTTGTATTAAGTTATTCCTACGAGAGATTTGTAAAGCTACTGTAATTGCCCAACATTCATATCAAGGTGATAATCTATTAGGATTTACCCAAAGTTTTGTAGGATTTTTTTTCGATCATCACTTTTTACTATTATTCCCTCCAACAAAGGACAACAACGTATTCACCATTGTTATCGACAACACTCTGCCATCACATAGGTAGATCGCTGATTCCCTCCTTCAGAACTCTAGTTTCTGAGAGTCGAAGAAGTTAGCGATCGCCTCTGCAAGCAAGTCATAATCAACGAATTTTCCCTTGGCCAGGATGGGTTTCAGAGGATGGGAAAGGTGATCGTCAGGAGGGGCAATGTGTGTAGAGTATGGCGGGTGGGGCAGGACATCCCTGCCGAGCTCCTGTAGCCTGGCCTGGATACTCTTCGCGACGTGGGAGCAGGCCTTGTGATGAAGTAGGGTGACCGCGGACCTATTTCGGAGCTTTTCTCGAACAGTGACGGCGAGTTGCTGCTGGCGGGTGTATACGGTAACGGTGACTATCTCGCCTTGTACCAGCACCTCATGGAAAAGCATTCCTTCAGCGTCGCAGAAGTAGCACAGTCTCAAGCGTGGTTTGTCTTTCATGTCAATCTCGCCGTTGCTGAAGCTGACGAACCAGCGGCGCGCGGTCTCGTAGCTCATACATCCCTTGCCCAAAGCAGCGTTGATGGAGTTGCTGGCTTCCGTCGCTTCGGTGCCGCGAGACCACTCAAAGTAGCTGAGGCCGCGTGTTTGGTGGGTATCGACTACGGACATTGTAGCTCTATTCACGGAATCTGGTGGGTCGGTATATATTTTGTTGGAAAGCTTAGAGAACCCCCTACCATATTCCTAAGCCGCCTAGATCTGCCTCGAAGTAAACAAAAGTTATTGATTTTTTTGGAAAAATCCTACAAGACCTTTGGTACAACCTAATAGTTGTGGGGTGGGGGAAGGGGGGGGGGGTGGCGCTCATCGTCGCGTTGTCGTGCCTCACTCCAAACCGTTCTACAATTACCTGTTGGTACACACAAGAGTTTGTTTTTACTTAAGCTTTAATGTAGAGGTATAGGGTTTCGCCCTACACCCCTACATCAAAGCACAGTGCAGCGGTCCCCCTTAACTAAATTAGCACCCATATAAAGACATGGATTCCACCCAAAATCTCTCTCATCATTTATATTTTGACCCTCTTTCTCTTCTAATTAGAATATCACCTTTTATTATTCTGACGAATGGGCAAAGTTGGTTGATAACCATTTTTTATTCTGGATTGTTTGATTGAGATGTCTATTGGTGATTGTTCCACTCAAAATCTTTCTCATCAGACGCGGCTGTAACTAATTTGTGGAGGGCCGTGGATGCCAGGGTAGACGAGTGCCACTTATTTTTGCGCTGTCAGTCAGAACTATTAATATCCCAGAATCATCTGCACAAAGCAGCGCATATTTTCGCCTAGAAGTTAGTGAACAGGATGAGGGACGTTCCTCACTTCTCAAAGCTTAGGCAAAACTGTGGGCTGAATGTCGAGCACAGTAGACTGCCCCCCCCACCTCGATAACCACATTACCTTAGAGCTAATTGACTTGTCCATTGCATATTTTCATTGTGAGGTTTTATACTGGGTCATTCCATAAGTAACGTCGTTTTTTTTCGAACGAAAATTTTTCTGATAGACTCACAAGTTTGTGCGGCATATTACACATCATTTGAGAGCGACTTTTCTGCTCTACAAAGTGGTGCGTATAATTTTTGGATATATTGGAATGATGCCAATTTTTAGGCTGGCGAAGAGGTAGGCCCAAGTGACAAAAATTGGCAAAACCGGCAGTTAATTAAAACACTGTATTTCACTTTGGGAAGATCGTCCAATCATGTGTGCCGTACCTGGCCTCGACCTCTTCCACAAATTCCAACAATTGTTTGATCGATTACTCACGTCGTTATTTTTATAAATTCCTTTTTCGAAAGTGCTCACATTTTTTCAAATGAGATTTTTCGTCCAAAATCCCTTGCTCAGCATTGCTTCAGAAACCATTCGTGAGGATTTTCTCTGCTCTATCGAAAATCTGTTTTGATTTCGTTTTGGCTGCGATTCAGGTTGGATTTCAAAATCATGTCATAGGGGCCCAGATGGCATTATTTCACAATTTATTATTTCAACAGATATTCAAGGAATCCTGTGAATTATGCTTCCCATCATTACCCATTACCCCTGCTTGACGTTTCACCACTCTTTGAACTAAATGATTGGGAAAATTTCTTGCCGTGTTTCGAAGAAATCGCCAAAAATCGAGTTGTGGCGGAAAACCAAAACTGGAAAACGCGCGAGGCGACCTCTCAAGCAATCAGTTGGTGGAACTCATAGAAGAGATCGGGGCTAAATACGAGACACATGATTCATTAATTTTTCCGAAGTGAAAGGTAGTGTTTTAATTAATTCTCGGTTTGCTCGAATTTTGTTGAATAAGTCATCCGCTTCGCCAGCCTGAAGATCGGCTCCGTTATGACGGACAAAAAACTAATTATGCACTTTTGTAGAACAGGGGAATCTCTTTCATTTGATAGATAAAATGCCCCACACCTGCAACTTATGAGAAAGTATTTTACTCGAAAAAAAGCGACACTACTTATGGAATGACCCAATACATCCTTCAAATCGTGTTACACCACATGTAGCACCTGTAGCATCGGGATCCCTTGGGACTCTTCTTCTTCAGATCATGAATTTGAGTTCCCCAAGGTGTTGGGATCCCAGGATATGGTGTCGAATATGGAGAACAGTGCTCGTGTGTGATATTATTATGCAGAGGATTTATTCATGTTTCCACACAAAATTTTCGCGAAGAGGTATTTTGATTAATGCAACTATTTTTCTACAGCTATAGTTGAAAGTGATAGTTACTACCGCAACTAGTGGATTGTATTAGGTTGTCCCAAAAGTCTTGTAGTATTTTTTTCGGCACCATTTTTTTATTATTTTTTCTTCCAACAAACAACAATCAGGCAACAACGTATCACCATTGTTACCGATAACACTCTGTCACCTCATAGGTAAATCGTTGATTCCCTCCTCTCAGAACTCTGAGTTCTGGGAGTCGATGAAGTCAGCGATTACCTTTGCTAACATGTCATTATCAACGAATATTCTCTTGGCCGGGAAGGATTCAAGAGGATGGGTAAGGTGATAGTCAGAAGGGGCAATGTCTGGAGAGTATGTCCTGTAGGGCAGGACATCCTAGCCGAGCTCGTGTAGCTTGGTCTGGCTACTTTTCATGATCGGAAGGAGCGTCGTCATGGGAGGGTGACAGCGGACCTTGACCGCGGACCTTTCTTGGAGCTTTTCTCGAACAGCGACGGCGAGCTGCTGGAGCTGGTGGGTGCAGACGGTAGCGGTGACTGTCTCGCCTTGTACCAGCACCTCAGGGAAATGCATTCCTTCAGCGTCGCAGAAGTAGCACAGTCCTATGATGGTTTGTCTCCCATGTCAATTTTGCCGTTGCTGAAGAAGATGAACCAGCGGCGTATGATTTCGTAGCTCACGCATTCCTTGCCCAATGCAGCGTTGATGGAGTCGCAAGCTTCCGTCGCTTTGATGCCCCAAGACCAATCATTGTAGATGACACCGCGTGTTGGGTGGGTATCGACTACGGGCACTGTACCCCTCTTCACGGAATCTGGTGGGTCAACATATATTTTACTGAAAAGCTTAGAGAACATTCAACCATACTCCTGAACCGCCTAGACCTGCCTCGAAGCGAACAAGAGTTATTGATTTTTTTGGAAGAAATCCTACAAGACATTTGGGACAACCTAATAATAGTTCGACAGTACCAAAATTTAATCTTTTCCTTTCGAAACCCCACTTACTCTAGGATTACAAGTTTACAGGCTGTGTTGCTCTTCACATACGAATCATGTCCTTGTAGCTTTTGACCACAGCACAAACAAAAATTGGCAGTTTCAAATTCGTACAACTTCATATGTGTGAATGTGTTGCAGTACTTTCTGTCTACATGTAGAGAAGTTGCTCGCCCTCACTAATGCTCCAATATCATTTTAAAAAAGCTTATGCTGAGGCAAATAACACATCGCTGAGCTATTCGCTTAGACCGCGGTCATACTCACCGCCGGCAGGACATTTCTGCGTTCGCAGGCAGCGAGGGGGAGTGGCACGGGGGAGGGGCCGAGATGACGCAGGCAACGAGGAAGTGTGGCATTGGCGGAGACACGGAGATACGCAGCCACGCCCTGCCGCCGGCACCGCTGAGTATGAACACGGCCTTAGTGCTTTCAAATGGCACATATTATGTAAATGTATCTTTGACGAATCTTTTTTTTCCTTGTGGGGAGGGAGGGTGGAAACTGTTTGCTTCTTCCAAAGTTAATCGCAAAATTTTCTGATGAAGCCTTATTATTATGACGTTTCACAAGAGTTATGATGTTCAGGGCACTATGTGTGATCATCGGGCGGTGACAATCGGAAGGGCATTTATAAGCATGAGATAAGGCTTCCAAGGATTGCATTCCTTCAAGCATATTGTCAGAGAGGCAGTTTTATCACGGGGTATTGTAAGGAGGTTTGCAAAATTTGTTCAAGTTGTAACGTTAAACATCAGTCGGGAGCTTTTTCTTTTATCGCATAGATCACTCACTCATCCTTGTACCTTGCTAGCAGGATTAGGCTCTGTATTTTCTAGTACTTGAGTTTTATTCCATTAGGACAGAAGATTCGCCTCGCGGCGACCGGCGTGCGACGGTATGTGTAGGACCTGAGTCCGTCGAAAGAAGTCAGTTCTCAAAGCGGTACTCAAACTTAGGCCTTATGTTGGGCATTGAACACGGTATCGCTTGAGGACCCAACTACACACGGCGCCCCTAACTAGCAAGCATCGCGTCGTGCGCGCACGCGTCCACGCAGATGCTCTGTTTCCATGGCATACAACCATTTTAATGGGATCCCGGGGTTTCGCGT
This sequence comes from Trichostrongylus colubriformis, assembly GCA_963978905.1. Taxonomy (NCBI): domain Eukaryota; kingdom Metazoa; phylum Nematoda; class Chromadorea; order Rhabditida; family Trichostrongylidae; genus Trichostrongylus; species Trichostrongylus colubriformis. The sequence goes on from OZ022260.1 coordinate 27,328,528, forward strand.
TACTTTATGTTTGAAAAAAATTTTAAAGGCTGCCGAAGCGCATCTGGTGCGAATATTCGATGACGCTAACACGTGTGCCATCCACAAGGTCGAGTTACCGTGATGCTGGACGATATTCGGGCTGTGAGGAAGCCCCAACATTGTTAGGTCTTTTGTTTTGAGTTGCAGAAAATAAATTTTTTGTTCAATAAATTGTTTTCGTTACGCTTGTGACAGCATACAAGGTTGAAGAGGTATCTGTCGATTGGGCTGTGGCTCATACATAGTTTTTTCAAACAATATTCTGAAAATCTTCCGTATTGTTGAACGATTGCATCGCTAAATATGGTCTCCCGCGCCAGCATCGCTGGAAGTTGCTAAAAGTAGTAATCTATAATGTGAGGACGTTATGTTCACTCCAGCGTCATCCGATTTTTCTCGCATTTCCCACAGCGTTGACAAAAAATTGGCCTGGTCGCTGACGCATGATTTTCGAATAAGGCGTCTACTTAATTACTGTGTTCGGTTTTTTAAAATTTGTTACTATTCACTGATTTTAGTAAGTTTCTATAAGGTGCACGAGGGGGTGGGGGCCAGCTTGGTGAAGGTGGAAAAGGAGCCGCGGAGGTTGAGGATGACTTACCCCCACATACTGCGAAAGCCGCCTCTTACACCAAAAAGTAGCTCCAATTTCCCGGACTCCTTACCCACTAGTGGCCTGTTAATTATGTCCCCTTGGCAAATGAGGCCTTTCAATATTATAACTTTTCAAATGAACTTTGTCAAAGACCTAATGCCTAGCAAAATCACCCCTAACCTACTTTGCTAGGAAGCTGAAAGGCTAGGAGAATCGAACGCTGATGCCTCGCCAAGACGTGACCTTCGTTCGGGAGCACATATCCGGGAGACCTTTTTGCGAGCATCGCCATAGCGCCTTGGGTACTCACAGGCAGCGTGACCGCAAAATCTGTCCTCTTCTTTATCAGGTGCATGCATCACAGCTGTCTTCCAAAACGTAATCATTTTGTCATAATTTTCGCATGCCAAGTCACAGTAAGGCCGCGGTCAGACTTTGCGATATTGCGATTCTGCGATTTTCGGAGTCGCACGCGATACTATGATCTTGAGATTGTGCAACGCCGTAGCTTCGCGTGCGGAGTTGCGACATAACAAAACCGAAATCGTAAATTGCGAATTCGCAAAGTCTGACATCGACTATGCTTTGTTCAGCTGCACTGTTTGAAGTGCATCTTCTTTAATACTCGTAAGGATTCTCTTGCATTCCCTGTATGCACAAGCACCTCCCATCTTTACCTATCATATTCCATTTTGAATATTTGAATAGACTGAAGTGCAGTCCATTCACAGTACGGCGGCTTGTACCGTCACCCACAGTATACTTTGGTGTACGTCGCGGGACCGGTCAGCGTTTTTTTTTTTGAATGTTGTCGCAGCCAGAGTGGCACGAAGGCTGCTTCGTCTTCTTGTTTGGCGCATGGGTTAATCCTTTTCTATATACGTATTTCCAGATCATCTGAATCATGGCCAGCACAGTGCACAGCATCCTAGAGCTTATTGTCTTACCTAATGGTGAACGTAGCACAGCAAAGATGACTTCTTGCGGAATGGAATGGTCAGTTTTTTGCAATGTGGTGGAGGAGGAAGACAGTTTCAAAGAACTTGTTGATCAGGTACAAATGCTATTGAAAGAAGAAAGGTGTTGTGCTTATCATCAAGAATGGCTCTACCTTCTTCAGTGTTTCAAAAAAGCTCGGCATAGAAAGGAACTTGGATAATATATAATCAGCAGCACTAGTAGCGGTAATGTGTAAAATCGCAAGCGTCACTAAACCTAGCAAGGAAGTTGGTTCTATCGCCGTGGGGGGGGGGGAGGGGTGCATCCTACTATGGACCCTATTTTTACCTAAGCCAAGATGTGGAAAGGAGCCCCTTCCTTCCTTCTTCGAGGCTTAGGTAAAAATATCCGCCTCAATGTGCAGGGTGACCCCACGAAAACGTTCAGATGTACTCATAAAGGAACCTTTTGTGAGATGCCACCCCCCCCCCCCCCTCATTACGAAAGCACCGGAAGTTTTTCCATACGTCTGTTACCGTTATAAGTAAGAAGTGCTATCTGGCGATATCACAGAAAATTACTAATTAGTGGGGAATGAGAGAAGCTCAGGCGATTCTTATGGAGCCTCAGCTTCTATCATTCCCCACAAATTAGTCGTTTTCTTCAACGCATGTCTAAGGTCTATGTTTCACATGTTGAATCTACCTGAGTGGCCAGGGCTAGTGCCATGAACCCGTACAACCAACTGCATAAATTTTCGCTCTAGGTAATGTCAGCTGGACAGCCATCTATCTTCTTACTGATACATAAGTTCGGAGCTTCCTGTGATTGCATTTTACTTATTCCTCCACCCTTTAAGCATCGAATAGATGTGTTGGAAGCAGTATGGCACAATAGAAACAGCTCATTCTCTCTCTCATGAAACGTTGTGAGTGCTTGTGTTGTTCTGCGGCATAGCTTAAGGTGGAGGTTTTCGTGTATTCTGCAAAGGTTTTGCTTCGGCCTTCAGAATAAGATCATCCGTCCTGAAGTATAGCTGTCTGTGGCGTCACTTATTAATTACTACATATTACGTATACATAGGTGTCCTGTGACAGCATTCTGTTGATTTTGGTGGAGGTCATGCATGTGGTCTTTTTTATTTGTTTTCAGGGAAGCTGAAGCTACTCTTCACGAATCAACTCTTGAAATACTTGTGTGCTGTAACCGTGGTGTCGAAAGCAACGTATGGAGTTGCGAAGCACATATCGGTGTTGCACTTTTGTCTAAAGGTAGTGGTCCCATCCCACTGCGTAAGGAGCGTGTCCGCAACGTGAGTTCTGATGGGGAAATTTCATCGAATCGCGCTCTCCTCTTTTAGAGTAGTAGTCGAGATGATAACTTTTAGTAGGATCCAGAGTTGAATGGGTGATTTGTGGTTAAAATGATAAGACTTCTATCGTGTTACCATCTAGTTACTCCCTTTATATCATTTATTTCTCATGACTATTTGTTTGTAAGCATTTGTTAACTTATAATCATTCTTGCACTTATATAGCTCCCAAACTTTCTTTTCAGTTTAAGTTGTCTGTCGTGGCATAATGCGCGATTTCAGGCTTTGGTTAAGTTTCATTCTCGCAGTTACAAGCACCTATTTGTGATACATCGTTCCGAAGTTGCTTCACTCGGGCAAAACTTGGAAATCTCCTTTGAGATCCGTCACGTTGTCGGCTATCGGTAATTATAATGTTTCAAACTCGTCTCGCCACGCTCTCAGGGCTCGATTTTTTAGTTCGCAATTGATCGCTACTGATTTTTTCGAGCCCTCTCCTCTTTCGGATGCCTGCATCTCGTTTCACAATACCCCTCGTAAAGTTTATGTAAGCTCGCAGGTATGTATTGTAAACTGGATCCTTTTGGATGGTACTGCTTCTTCACAGTGCTTATCGAACTTATGGCCATATTTATCTTTTCGTCGTATTGTGTCCGGCGATCGCTTCATAGAAATGTTTCCCACTATAGGAAACAGTCAGCAATCTACACAGACAGAACAGCTGAGCCACTTTCCACTGCGAATCGCGTAACATAGTGTACCTTTCAGTACCTTGCTATTCACTCATCCTATTTCGCGAAACGCCTCATGAAAACGACGAAACACATCAGCACTTCATTCGCTGATCACACTCCAACTGAGGACGAAATAAGCGATTTGGATGTGATAAGCTTGAGGTATTTCTATTCGAAATGGCTCGGTTTTGTGTGCAAATGGGATTGTAATTCATGAGTATTAAGCGTTTAGGAGCGATATGACAGCAACAGCCTTCAGTGAAGAGCCAAATGTGTGGCAGCAACCTAACGACACCCAGTGTCAGAGCGCTGGTACTAAATATTTCTTATTTGCGTCCAAAGCATAAGCTGCAGCTTACTTCGACTGCTCTCTGAAATCTTTTACTCAACTTGACGTCATTTTCTCGGTGTTTTTGAAATTTCGATCCGCTCAAGGTTTATGTGTCATATGCACTGATTTGAAACGGCGAAAAAATTCGTTGATGCAACCAATAGCAACGATCATGCTATGCTACGGATCCGATACCTCAATGCGTTTCACACTGCACTTCGCTGCATTTTGAGCTTTCAGGATTGTCGGTGGTTGTTAAGTAATTGATTTGACATGGAATGCTGACGGATGGTTGCCCTAAAAGGCAATTAACTGACGTATGGGCTTTTATCGGATGCTTAATCTGGCTGAACTTTTTACATGTCGGCTAAATTTGAGTTCCTATTTAGCACCTAAGCTAAAGTTTTTGTAAACCGCTTTGTGACAATGTCGCGTGAAGGTAGACTTCGCTAAATGTATGGAGGTTCATACCACCCCTAATAATGAAAACGCCTGATTCTAATTTCTTAAGGCAGTGTAAATAGTTGCATAGTATTCGACACTTGAAAGCGATGAATTCGACATAATTGACTTTGACAGGTATTGCTGAGTCGCAAATGCTTGAAACAGACGATGCGACATTTACACTTGATGATGTTGAGCTTGAGGACTTTATAGTGTTGCTAAAAGCGATCTATCCACCCGGCATCGAAGTAACAGGTGAGTCTCGGGTAACAGTCAGAAGTATATCAAAAAGCTCAGAATCGTTTTTCACATTGGCTAGGAGCCAACCTACATATGGACCTATGATTTTTTCGTCTCGGTCTGGTGAAATGATTATCATCAGTTTACGTGAACGGCCCTAAAGCATTTGTGCTCTAGAAAAGACGCTTCCTTCTCTGATTTCCACTTCTCATCAATTTGGGGTAGACCATATTTTCTGGAGGTGTGAAGACTACTTACTATCGGAACAAGGCCTGTCGGAATTCGACCTTCTGAAGAGGCTGGAATATGCGACTACATACAAAATGGCAGCGTTACAGGTACATTTTTTGTTATATGTGAGGTTACTGTTTTTTTTTTTTTGGTTACTGTTCTTTTTTCGTAACATGTGGGAAAGGTGACGGGGTGTTGGCTGAAGCAGTATGGGTTGCTTCCAACATTTTCTATGTGCTTCTGTTCCAAATAAAATCATTTGCAGTTACGTCACGTATGACCTAGGCCAGTAAGTACGCTACTTTATGTAGAGATGCATCTTGACGAGCTACGAGTGAAGATTCCAGGAGTGGTAACTCAGCTGGCAAGGATTGGGGAAACGTGATCACCGTAAACGAGGTTCAGGAAGCCATGCGGCGCTGAAAAATATTAGGTTGTTGCAAAATTAATTTTGGAAATGGACCGCATACTTCAGACTACTACAACTCTTTTCTAAGACGTGTTAGAGTTGATACTTCTTTTTCCGATCTCTTCGAATGTCCAAGTGGAGTTCCACAGGGTGGAGTCCTATCACCCCTGCTGTTTCTTGCCTATACCTATGATCTTCCGATCAAATTGAAAACTCATCCATCAATAAGAGTTCAAATTTATGCAGACGATATCAAGGTATATAGCGCCTATAATGATGATAACAAGATGGTGATTCATGATGCCTTATCACAATCCATCAATAACATGATGGACTGGGCTTCAACATGGGATATTCCAGTCAACCTCTCTAAAACACTCGTTTTTCACATTGGCAAAGGCTCCCCTCTAGAATACAGGTTCAACGAAACAGTACTGGCAACTGTGACTAGAGTGCGCGATTTAGGAGTTCATTTAGACAGTAATTTGAGCTTTGAAACTCATATAAATTCGACTGTTCGCAAAGCTCTTTCTACTCTTTTCCTAATCTGCAGAAACATAAAATGTAATGATGCCGCAATTTTGGTGAAGCTTTACAAAGCGTATGTCTTGCCTGTATTGGAGTATGGCTCCCAAATTTGGAGTCCTTACTCAAGGAAACATCAAGTAAAATTAGAAAAGGTACAGCATATCTTCACTAGAATACTATTGGCTAGGAGTAATACACATCCTGTTCTGCGAAACAATATGCCTAATTACAATGAGAGACTAAAAACTTTCAACTTGAAAACCCTCTTGCACCGGCGCGTGGTCAACGACTTGGTTTTTTGCTTCAAACTACTAAAGGGTGAGCTAAAAATCAGGCCAAGTAAATATTGAATTTTTCGACCCACTCGAGGACGCACAGGATGTTTATCACTATCCCATACTACGATTAGCATCAGACATTCTGCCACCATACACAATATGATTTTTTTTCGGGGAGCCAGATGGCTAAGAATGCTTCCTAGGGATATTCTTGCCGCTCCCAATGGTAAAATTTTCCGCTCTAAGTTAAACAGATTAGATTTACTTCCAGCTTTGGGAATTTCAGATTCTTGAGCTGATATTGGTACTGTATTGGACAAAAAAAAAGACATCTAAAATTGAAGACGGCTTGATAAAGGCGCCAGGCGCCGAAAGCCTGCCTAGAAGGCTCAAACTTCTTTTGCTACCATTTTTTGCAATCGGTTTTGTGAAATCTATTTTGAGTCTTTTGGAATAAACTTTTGAACTTTTGAACTCAGCTTAAACACAAGTTTATTAATCGAAGTAAAAACCATCAGAATCTACACACTTTTGCCAACGAACAGGCAATAAATCTAAGCCTTCACTATAAAAACTACTATCACGAGAATCAACGAAGTCAAGGAAGGCACATTCAACATCGTCTGAATTAGTAAATTGTTTCTGACGCAGATGAGAATTGAGGGCTCGAAAAAAGTGATAGTCTGTTGGGGAAAGGTCGGGAGAATACGCTGGGTGAGAGAGAACTTCTATACCCAAGTGGGTCAATTTTTGCCGAGAGATTTGTGAGGTGTGTGGCCTTGCGTTGTCCTGCAACAGGATCGGCCCTCCTCTATTCACCACCGCCGGCCACAATTTTTGCAACTTTCTATACATTTGCTCCAGATAACAACAGTAAGACTCTGCTGTGACTGGCTGACCAGGTTGCAAGAAACTGTGATGGATTACACCTTTACAACAGCACCACACAGTAATCATAACCTTTTTAGGGTGAAGGTCGGGTTTAGGAAAAGTTTTTGGAGGAGCATCCTTATCTACCCAGACTAATCCCCGCCTCCTGTTATCATAAAGAACCCATTTTTCATCTACAGTTATAATACGGTTTACAAATGGCTCATTTTAATGGCGAACTAGGAGATTAGAGTAGGTGTCGAAACGTGCCAGACGCTGCTCATCGGTCAGGTCATGAGGCACCCACTTCGACATCTTCTTCACCTTGCCGATTGTCAGCAAATGTCTGGCCACTGTAGAGTAATGTACGCCTAGGTCTTCTGCTAACGTACGAGTATTCGTATCCGGATTTGTTCGACGGCTCTCCTTAAATCTTGATCATTAAGCGATGACCTGCGGCCGCGACCCGACTTCTCTTTGAGATCAAAATCGCCAGAAGCAAATTTTTTAAACCAGAGCTCCACTGTTCGTTCGCAAGGACAATTCGTCCCAAAAACACTGCTGAGATTACGAGCTGCCTCCGCTGCGGAGTGTTCCAATTTAAACTCATAAAGCATGATGACTCGATAGTCGCGTCGGTTCATGATTATACGCAGCCCTGGAAAAGGCCGACTGGAAAACTTAGAGCGACATTCATAGAAGTTTCTGAAAGAGCAGAAAAAACCCACCAAATGGTATGCCTGGCGTTCCTTGGGATGGAATAGTTCAGGGTAAAAAAATCTACTTATTTATACATACCTTGAAACCGAAATTAATTTTGCATTAACCCAATATTTCGGGAGCCTTGTGATGCTCCTACATCACATCACCTGGCACACCTTGACTGAACAGAGGTTTTGGGGTGGGGGAGGCATATTCGAAGAATTCCTTCACGCCACGTTCGACGCTGGTGAAGTGGTGTGGCAGCGATCGCTCATTTCAGGATTTTTATCCGTTTTGTTCGGTTTTTTCTCCATTGCGACGCTGCTTAGCACCTTTCCTTTTGTAGTCAGCAATCGACCAATTAGCCTTCAGGCCCCCTTAAGTTATTTATGGGTAGACAACTGTGTTGACAGGATTGGACTTTTGTATTATTTCGCGAGCCAGCTGGTAGCAAGATCACTTATGTTTTTGAGAGTTGATCTGGCCCTGTGATAATCCAGTGTACGTTTTGTTGTTTTGATGTAATGATTGTAGAATGGTCAGCAGAGCCTTTGGTGGTACTGAGTCCTGTGTATACATTCCAGAGTGATTGCCTGAAGAGGTTGTCTACTGCGAATAGTGTACGTGAATTATTGGAAGATCCAAAAATGGAGAACGCCTTTAGTGAGGTTCGATCGATACTTCTGGAAACACTACTTCAGCGCTTGAAGACTGACTTAGTTCATACGAAAGGTAAATCCTCCATCGATATAGCATAGTGCTCACAAAATAATTTAATTCTAGATTCGAGAACCGTTGTGCAAACATCGAACTTAAATAAGTGTGTGGATGATCCTCCTGGAGTCGTTAAACCTGTGGATATTCCTGAAGTACTGGAGGCTGCACGCCGTGTTTCTGTCTCAAAGGTATGGTCATCGCTTCATAACTAAAAAAATACAAGCTTGATGGATATAGACTCATTATCATACTGTACTCTTTTTTTGCGGCGTAAATATCGCTGGAAACTTTCGTCGTTTTATTTTCATTTTTCTAAGGCTTTGCTGGATATACCCTTCTCATGGGTGAATCATAAGGGTATGAATTGTCTAAGATCACGGGACAAAGTGGCGGATTATGCACTTACCAGTTGGGCTAGCACGCACTACTGCGCAGGTGACATCATGGGCGTCAGTAGGTCAACCAGGTTGCTTTTTCCTGTAAGTTTGCCAAACTTGTTGATATCGTGAGCGTGAGGAAACACCCCTCTTTAGATCATCTCAATCCTAGACCACATTTTTCCTCTTCCCTGGTGCTGTGCCTTACCAACGTGTTTCACCGACCTTAATTTGTGCACTGTTCAGCGGAGCACAGGATCGAACTGCGCGCTGTTTTTGAGTGAAACACTTGTGGGGACACTGTATGCTCAAAATCATATTCTTATCTTGTTCCACCTCCTTTGAAGTTTTGGGTTGGGGAATGTTTGCTTCAGGGTAATCTCTTATATCGGTCCAATATTCAGCCAAGGCTTTCGAGGGTGGTAAGCTCTTTAAGGAGTTCTAAGCTTGTTCAAATTCGATCTATTGGTTTGAAAGAGCAGTTTTGTAGGCCGAGCAAGGCAAACGTGAATCGTATGAAAATTTGATGGCATTACGTGAACGACTGAATAAGGAAATGGCGTTACGGAAGAACTACGAATTGTCATTAAAGGTCAGGACTGATTTTATTATTCCACTTTGATATGCATCTATGTAGTGAAGAATATGAGCTGTCAAGTTTTTTGTCATGCGTCTCGTTTATGACACTGTGTTACAGTGTACGCGAGACTTCATTCGGCAAACCAATTCAGCTACCACTAGCCAGAGCAGTAATACAGCAACGCTGATACCTTTGAAGCCAAAGGCTCAGTCACAACCTTCTGAAGTATGTTTTACTTGTGCTTTGTGTCATCGAGAAACTGGCTTAGTAAACCTTTGCTACAGTAATGAACAAGTAGATTCAGCGTTGGCCGTAATGATCTGACTATTAATCTTTGACTATTGCATATTTGCAATTTCACAAATCGAATGATTACTAACTAGATGAAATATTTATATTGTTTTTTGGAGAGTTTCACAAAATTCGTTTTAGCCGAATTATGCCCTAAAAGCAGTTCCTTCTATTCCACCGCATGCGTCGCCGATGAACCGTGATTTTCTTCAGGTACGTGCCTTTGTGTACTGGAATTTGAGTAAAGGTTCGACCAAGAGTCTCCTTTTTTCAAACAAAGCGTCATTTAGAAATTGGTTTTCGATACCTTTGATGCAAGTAAATTGGAGAAATTGAAGAATATTGCCATAGAAAGTGGAAGCGATGGGAAGCAAATGTTTTCAATGCATGAAGTATTCAGTGACATTGTGCTGGAACCCTACACAACTATGAAATGTGTGACATATTCTTTTGTGTGCCACTTTTATTCCAAAGTGAGTATTTTCGGTCAAGTATTATTGAATTGGCCGCCTGGTGCTCAAGTTTCTCGGAAGGTATTCTGCACGTATGAGTGCCACAAGGTTTTTCATAATGGTTGGCCAGTTACGCGATGAATCCTCACTTCATCCTACACCATGTTGTATTCAGGCCAGTGCCAAGGCGTCTGATGACAGTCTGAACTGGTGGCTATCTAATCAGCTAAACAACCGCGCTGTCATTTCTTGCTAATTATCGGCTGCAGAAGGCCATTAGAGGAATGCTACTTATTGCACGAAATTGTGAGCGCGATTTTGTTTGTTCTGTGCAAGGCATCTTTTCTCGTGAGCTGTGATGCTTGTATGTATTTTGGCCAAAGAGAAAATTAGGAATGAAAAGAAGGGGAAGGTCTCGCGAAGTTTTTTCTAGTGGTGCACTTCACTATTGCTAGATAATGCTTGAGTGCATCATAGAGGCCCTCGCTAACACATAGCACCCATTAACAAGCTGTATGTAGCATTAACCACGCAATATCAAATCTTCCAGCTTTATAAAGAAAAAATGATTCCACTATTGACAGCACACTCTCCGCCAAAACTCGATGCGTTTCCGCAAATGCTTGTCGAAGGAATAGCATGTGAGCAATTACAAATTCTACGCGAAGCCGAAACGTGAAACTTCATCTAACATAGGCACTCAATTGCAGCTGCCATCATTTGTGGTTATAATTTCCAAGAACAGCTCCATAAAGATGCTTTCATGATCCATGAGCTGAAAGTGAAGATTGAGAAACAGCTACACGCGGATTTTGATGTGCTACGGTTGGCGATTTTTGCTTCTGCATTTTTCTCTTGCTTCGCTTTGCTTATGTAATATTTGATTACAGTTCAAATGTGAAGGCAGTTATTGAGAGTTGTTAGCGGAGGAACCTTCATCGGAATGATAACTTTTGTAAACAACCCTGTGAATACTGGTCTTGGTTGTATACGGCTGGCATGTTACTTCCTGATTAGTGTTAATAGTAATAATCTTTCATGTGCACCGACAGATTCCCAGATTCATTTTTTATACAGAAATACATACCAACCCATTTTTCTTTCGGCTAACTGTTACCCCAGGCATACAAGTACTGATCATCATCTATTTTCTTGACTCACTTGTTATCGGTTCTTGATTTTTGTTAGAGAATTCATTTTTATTACGTTGTTGTTTTTGTTTCACTTAGTGCTCCCAGATATATTAAATTCACCGCCTCAGTATATGCTATAATTCAATATGGTATTACACATGAGGTAAAGGAGGCACAAATTTGGGGTCAAATAAAGTCGGGGGGGGGGGGGGGGGGAGAGGGACGCAATTTTGCGTCGACGTCGAAGCTCCTTTCCCTCCCTAGGCTTAGGCTAAAATTGATATCCCCTCCTCACCATGAAAAAGTATTTGTCGAAGCATAGGTCTCATCTGCTTTAGCCTAAGCCCAGGGAGGGAAAGAAGCTTTGACGTCGGTGAAAATTTTGCGTCCCCCCCCCCCCCGACTTTATTTGACCCCCAATTTGTATTGTTTCTTTCTGAAGAACATTTCTTTATAAAGCATTTATTTTGAGTTGAAGTCTGGTTTTGGGTTTGGATTTACATGTTATGAATGCTGATGGTCTCTGCGCTTTTGACGTGAATTTTGTCGTGTTGTGTGTAGCTACAGCTTGTGCTTGAGCCGTTTTGAATCACCTAAGTCATTGGCGATGATTGTAGATGGCTAGTTGTTTTCCTCGTGTTCGTGCCCCTATTAAAAGGAAATTCAAGATCGTCGCCTTGGAGCAGGGTGCTATTGTACTTATGAGGGGAGGGGCTTCACCGAGCTCGCCGTCCGGCGCTATTTGGTCCAGGTCTTCAGCCTAAGCATTAGTTAAGTGGGAAGCCCCTTTCTCTACCAAGTTAGACTTAGGTAAAAATATCCACTTGGTTATACAAGCAGATGATCGTGGAACGGTTTCGAGTGAGGGGCCACGGCGCGGCAATGAGTGGCTTCCCACAGTACCACCCGGAGCAGTAGTTGCATCCGCTCGTTCGTTGCGTTGGAGTAATACCTGTATTCTCGTGATGTTCACCAATTTATAGTACTAGTGTCCACAGTTGAAGGTTAAAACATATTTTATGTAATCTTCTTTCACCAAGCAATCCACGAATGGGCAAGAAAAACAAATCGCGAAAAGCCAGACGAACTGGAACTCCTGTTGGCGAAGAAGAGGTAGGACAGCTTGCTATTAATTTTTCCTTCTTTTCGGATTCATTTGGAATTGCGGTTTTCATTCATATTTTACGGGATTCTTTGTGAAATTTGATTGTCTCATATACTGTATTATCAAAGAAAGAAGCAGGAAAGCAGTAAACGTAGTGAATATTAAACAACAAGAAAAGCATAGTGCGTACATAGCATTAAGCGCACATTTTAGCTAGATTTGCGTTGTTGCTTTTAAAATACATGCATAAATGCCTACCATCTCATATATTATACACGGCTGTCGTACGGAAATCTTAGGTTTTTTTCGCCAATGCTTCATTTGGCTTTCTTGCATTTATGTTTTTCTTGTTAAGCTCCTTTTTTCTTTCCTTTTTTAATCACCAAAAAATATGGCATAAAGGGAGAGTAAAACAGTCATAGCCGTAATGTTATGCTGTTGCTGAATATTTCCGTTTTCAGGTTCCTTCTGACTACGAGGTTGTAGAAGAAATTTATGAGGTAAAATTGAGGTCTTCTTTCATACTTATTCTGAGTCTCTCTGATTATTTAAGGAATCTTAACTCCGCATGTTCAGTAATTGAGGTGAAGCGCTCTAGGTTGAATGTGTCGTGGATCATCGAAATCGCCGTGGAGGGACAGAATACAAAGTTCGGTGGCGAGGTTGGTCGCCTCAGTTTGACGAATGGCTGCATTACTCGAAAATGGCAAGTTTTTTGAGTGATATTGAGATTTTCATGGTTGGCTAGTATCCTTTACAGGATTGTCCGGAAGCGATTAGGGAGTATTGGGAAAGAGTTGAGAAAGCTAAGGAGTCTCAAAGTTCTGCAAAAAAACGCGATCATTCAGATGCTCATAGTGCGAGGTCGTCTTCCTCTCAAAAACGTGTGAGATACACATTTTACTGTCATATATCGCCACTCGTGCATTGCCAATCCTGATTTAAGACTTCTTCTCCTGAAGCCAAGCGGCGACAAACTTCGTCTCCTGACCCTAAGCGACAACGAAACTCTTCTCCTGATGATAAGAGGCGACGAACTTCGTCCCCTGATCCCAAGCGGCGGCTTGATGAGGGTAATGATCCGGAAGGTTCGTGACCCCTAAGTACACACTTTTATACTCTTTCAAACGAACATCTTCGCCAGGATACTTCGAATGCGTCAGTCGAATGGCTGTCTATTGATCATTACTATGAGCAGAACATATGCCTCCTTGTAGTAAAAGCACCTATCATTTTATTGTTTAGGAGGGGGCCCTTTTTCAGATCTGTTGTATTTCACGCGCTGTGAGAGTGCAGGAAGTAGTATTCGTTATTTCACTGCGTGTACTATTCTGATAGCAGTAGTGTGAAGAATTTAATCAGAGTCATTGTGTAAAGTGTGGTCAACATTGAATTTGGCGCGCCCGAAGTTACATACTTCTGTGATTAGTGATTTTGCAATTCTGCGATGCTGCAATTTCATACGCGATTCCGTGGTCCTGCAATTCTGCAATCTTCGAATTTGTAAGGGAAATCGCTAAATCGCAAAGCCTGCTTCAACTTTCCGCACAAAATACACGGCTATACTCTGATCTATATTCCAACAACCAGATTAGACCATGGAAGTTGTGCAGGAAATACCAGGCGTAAATGTTTTTCGTACAATGAATCGATCGCATCGACTTATAGGAATGTGCTAAAAGTATCCAGTGATCATTACTTTCATTTTCGTTACACTTCTGTGTTATTATAATCTCTTTGCAAAATTTTTTATAGTAATATAAGAAGTTTAGTTCATGCCCACGTCGAATCTGGGTCTGTGTCGCCAACGATAAGCGAATGCATGGGAGGGGCATCACCAAAAGAATGTGTCACGGAAGAGACATCGCAAGGTGTTGTACCATCTGCTGGAAAGAAAAAAGCGACCAACAAGGTATGCAAATATCAGCATAGGGATTTTCATTAATTTTTTCGTCATAACCAAAAAAAAAAGACTCGTAACAATGTCAAAAAGCTACTAGTAGCTCATCTTTCACGAGGGACGATGATGCATCGCATTACTATCTTTGTTCCTAAAGTTTTTCAAAGTTAGTAACCGTTCATAGTGCGTGTTAGTGGAGATTAGGCGACCCGCAGCAGAAACGTTCTCGAAAGGTGGCAGATCAGTTTAGTAGCGAAAGGAGTGCAAGTCAATATCTGTTGTTGGCTGTCAAATGAAGGTTTAAATGAGTTTGCATGATGGCGCTCGATGTTACGTTTGCTTGAGGAAAAGTGACACCACACCATGAAACCATGTAACATGCTTGATGAATCACTCGGTAAGATGTTGTCAAATACCATGTCGTCTGTTAGCATGCATTCATATTTATTGGCAAATCATGAGAAATCCTGTACCCACAACCTCCCATTTTTTCTGATTTTGAAAGATGTTCTGCTATTCTTAGCCATACCTATTTAGAGATCAAATGTCGAACCCATGAAGCGACTTAGTGCTGATCGTCCGGAAGAAGTCAAGGTTGCATCTCAACCACCCGTAGATGTTCCATCATCTTCCTCTCACGAGCAGATGCAAGCCTCTAATGTGCTGGAACGCTCATCTCAAACAGCTGCAGATATCCCATCGTCTTCTTCTCAGCCCCAAGCTTCTGATGCGTCAGCACGCTCATCTCCATTTCCACCACCTCAAGCACCGGCTCGAAAATCGGTAAAGTGCCTTTGATCATCTTGAAGGGGGCTTTGTTAATTCATATGTGCGCTTGCGCTACCCATGCCCGAGAAATTCGTTGTTTCATTTCCCTTTTGACTAGAGGATGAAATGGTGATCATGTCGATGAATTTCTAAAGAAGTGACCTATAATTGCCCCTTTGATTTAGATACCACCTCCACCGGCTATCCCGAAACGGAAGCGTGTTCAATCAATGTCAAGTGCTGCATCTTCGCCATCAAACATTGCGGAATCAAGTGGTATTCGGTGAGTCCGATGAAATCATTATTTAGAGCCCTGCATTTATTGCATTTCATACTATTTAACCGCTGACGCCTCATACCTTATCAGTTATGCAGCTCATGCAGTTCGAAAGCTAAAATAACTCTGATTCACACACTGCCGTTCATTGTACCCACACGCTCAACTATACATATTATTTTTTATTGTTTACAGAGTTCCCAGCTCCTGCGATGTTGACGAACGCAAAACCGCTTCTCCATCCCTTCCATCTGAGACTAAGGTAGGTAGTCTATTAGATTCCGTTTCACTTCTATGAAATCCAACTTTCGGATTGTTATGACCGCATCGCCACATACTGTTTCTCATGTCTAGCGCCGGGAATGTGTTTCTCCCATATCAAATAGGGGAGGGCGCTAACAGACTTGAGCAGCGGAGTTCGCTGATAGATGCTCCTGCGCCTAGTTTATGACTTTCTTGATTTTTATGATGGTATATAATGCTTCTTCATGATCCTTACTTATATTGTGACAAAATACTTTGCATGTTGACGAACACCACCAGAAACTTTAATATGTTTAAATGTCTTAAAATGATTACGTGCTATTTTAGGAAGAGGTGAAGCAGGGGCCAGAGTCACGTGATATCCAGGAGAAATCTGTGAAGAAAGTCGAGGTGCACCTTCGTTGTATTCTTTAGGTCTGTTCTCATTGGATTCAACCGCCCGATTTCAGGAAACTCCGAAAGAACCGTTTGTACGACCCCATGGCTTCGAACGTGGCTTAACGGTAAGCCTCGTGCAACCTTGCTACCCTTTTTGTTAATTCTTAAGAGTGTCTTCAGAGATGTGACACCTTGTAGGCACTGGTTTGCACTTTTTTTATGGATTTTACAATATAAGTCAGTCCAAGTTTAAATTTGCTTCACTTCCATATATTCTCAGGTCGAACGTATTCACGGGTTCATTCGACGGGCTGACCTTCTATTCGCAGTGGTACAGTTCAAAAACTGTGATGTCGTTGAAATTCTTGCCACTCACATTGTTAAGCATTATGAACCAATGGTGAGTTTTTATCGGTGTATTGTTTTCATTCGGAATGGATAGCTAGCTTCGCTGGCCGAAATATTTCCTGCTTTCTTCTGAAAGTAAGAAACTGGAGAATATTGGGATAGTCTCATTCAGGCTTCCGGTTCTTTCGTTCAGTATATACTTTGGAACTGTTTGTTGTTTCCATCCAGTTCTCATAGGGTGAAAATACCGAAACTTTAGCGCTATTTCGATCACTCCATCATTTTGAGATTTGACAAGTGAAGGAAACTGTGAGGATTTTGATGGTTCGCGTAACACTTGCATTTAGGCTCTAATTCGTGGTTTTGAAGAACATCATATTCGATCTCGCAGAAATGCAATTTTGTCATCACCTCAATCGTCTAGGAAAAAGTCATGTTAAACTATTTATTAGTGGTTATATGTTTTTTGATGTCTTATTATCAATATTTTTTGGCAGTTTTTTATTATTAAATCTAACATGTTCCAAACAATCTCATCTGTGCTTTCATTCTCAGTCGTGTAAAAATTAGGTTCCGCTTACCGACAATGTAGAAGTTTTACTCACTCGAATTTTAGCATAAATCATTTCCAATCTTTGCTCTTACACAAAGTTTATCTCAGACGCTAGATCTTCAGCTGCATCGCACAATCGCTTCAGCAGTGGAAATTGTAAAACAGCTTTTGGAAAAGTGTCGAGCATGTCCAAAATCGGAATGCTGATTCAGAAGAGGAAGTTGGTAGGCTGAAGCTTAAAGGAACGGTTGGAACTCAGTCATGTGCTGCATGGGGTCTTGTGGAGAAGGGCAGCTAAGTTCGCTATCATTTAGCTGCCAAGAAGTACTATTGGACGAAAAATGTGTCTCTGTACCTCAAATTCGCTTTTCCTGAAAATTATTCGTTTAGAAGATTTCTCCACTAGAAGACTGACTCAAATTCCGTTAGCGAAGGTTCGATATGATCTTCGCTAACGGAATTTGAGTCAGCATGACAACAGTGAGCAGGTAGAGACTAGCCGCAACACCTGCTTCGGGATGATATCGTACAGGGGAAGGACATTTAATGAGAACAGGCGTATAGCTCTCATCTCAGTCGAATATACATAGTGTTGAAAACGGCAAATGCTTGCACAATGCACATTGTTAAGGCGAAAAATGTGTCCCTGTATCTCAAATTCTGTTTTCGTAAAAATTATTCGCTTGGAACATTTCTCCACTAGAAGACTTAGCTGGTTTGACGAATTCAGAATTTTACTGGTTTTGTAGTGTTCGCTCTTCAATTTCGTAGATGGCACGCATAAATTAAATAAATACATTCTAATGGGACTTCGGACGGGTGTTAGGTAGATGTCCTCGAGATATCATGGGCTAGCATCATAAGAAGTAGTTCCTGAGAGACGAGTATTCGCCACCACTCATTGACAGTGGGGAATAAGCCCTCTCTGTGAGCAGGCGAATATCTCCGTAAACCCTGATCCATGTATGGTCTAGCTATCTGCCATTCCAAAGCCCATGAGTAG
Organism: Trichostrongylus colubriformis; assembly: GCA_963978905.1. Lineage (NCBI taxonomy): Eukaryota > Metazoa > Nematoda > Chromadorea > Rhabditida > Trichostrongylidae > Trichostrongylus > Trichostrongylus colubriformis. Next base: position 27,346,308 of record OZ022260.1, read on the forward strand.
AAAAATTCCATTGATGGGAAGCTCAGTGAAAATCTGCTGAAAAGTCAGTAGAGCAATAAACCAATGCACAGCGTTTCTCGGAGCATTTCCAGCAGATGTAGCCCAATGAAGAGCCCTTGTATGCGTCTGTGAGCCGTATTTTGTGAAAAACTGGATTGGAGGCTACTATGACCCACCTTGCACCAACACATTGCACTCAGAAAAGCTCTCGAGAAGGAATGTCGGGAAGAGTTTTACATAGATACTGCACTATGGGCTGTGCTATTGAGGGATGGAGCATTATGTTGAAAAATTTTTTAAGAACTACATTCTTCTCGGCATCATCTCAAAACACGACCCCCTTCCCACTTTCCAACCCAAAAGACTACCTCCTGCACTTCGCTTGTGGAAGGTGAAATCAGCATTCGTTCCGTCAATATCGAATGGATTTCGGCTGACTCAGATGCAGACAATCGGTGCTCTTCTTCTTGGGTGTGTAACTTTGTGTCAGGATTTCTCAGCACGACGAGCGGCGTGCGAGTTGGGTCTTACAGGGGAGGCCCATCAGGTCAAGGTGAGCTTTTTCAAAACGGTTTTTTTGCATTTCATAGGGTCATACACATGAAGCAAAAACCGGTTTCTATTTTGGCTAAATGGTTCTAGGGGCACAGAAAACGGTTGATGGTTCGATCCCCACTGAGGGCAAATTTTTGAATTTTTCACCTTTTCATCAATCTGTGCTCATGCATGACCGCACGTGCAGAATGTGTGTCAAATCAGTTTTTATTATTGGGAACTGCTATTTTCAGTATTTTTGCGTATTAAGCAAATGATTTGTTTGGACCTGCCAACGCCCATAGCAAGGAAACTAGAGGTTTTCCCGCAAAGCACGTGTGATATTCATGCTCAGGGGGTCGAACCACCCTAGGCGACATGTTTTCAGCCTAATCATGATTTGGACCTAAACTCGAAAAAAACGGGCGACCGCTAGTACTACTACTGCCATAGTAAAGAACATTCAACGAAAGGAGGTCGCTAGCCGATATATGGAAATATTTGCTATCTCTTATCATTGCATGGTGTTGCTAGGTGCAGTTCACTTGGAATGCGTTGATTTTGCACATGCTCCATTGAATTCAATGAAGACTGCTAATTGTCTGCCTGTACAAGTAGACCAGCGACTATGTGCCCATGTCCATCCCGCTGTCTCGAGTTTGGGTCAAAATATTAATTTGGATAATATTCTGTAATTCGTGCTCAGGATTCCCAGTCGGCCGACTGGGAATCCTGAGCACGAATTACAGAATATTCCATATAACGAATTTCACACTATTTTAGCACGGAAACGCCTGGTACGCGTGCTAGGGGCGCCGAAGGGTCCAAACACATCAACCACTGAAAGCTTGTAAATGAGGTCACTTTCGTGCACAAGCGACGAATTGCAGTCATTTTGCATGTACGCAAATAGTATAGCACTGGACAAAGAAAATCAAGAAAATGCAAAAACAAAAACGCCGAGGGGAGCCCTGTTCATCCCACTATCCACTCGGCCATCCAACCACGGCGAGATTGCCGACCTATATCCCCTATGAGTTTTCTCTGCTTCGTTTAGCAGTTACCATAAGTGATACTACGTTTTTGAACCAGCTTGCAGTGGTTCTGGCGTAAGGAAATCATTGCAGCAAACCGGTCAGAATTGTTTCTTTCCACACAACTTTTGCCACTCATTTTCTGGCCCCCCCAAAACCATTTGGCCGAATTTGAGACCGGTTTTTTTGCTTCATGTATATGACCCTATAAAATGCAAAAACCGTTTTGAAAAAGCTTACCTTGACCTGATGGGCCTTGTTAGAACAATTACACGGTGAAGCCAGGGGCGCGATATGCAGTTGACTTCCAATCGCTTCGTGACCCAACAACATGGCGCCTTTAGCTCGTCTGCATCGCTTCGCTTGTGACACTTCGTGATGCGAAATCCTGACATAAAGGTACACACCCTCTCTTTTGTTTCCGATTTTTGTGTCGGCGCTTATTTGTGGCTTTCGTCTGCTTTTTATTTTTGTTTCGACGGTTTTTGGATAAGGGAAGGAATCGGTAGTGAGTATCTTCAGCACCGAGTTCCTTCCCTTTGTAGGCTTAGGTGAGATCCATACTCACTTGCTCAAAATTGATTTCTCCTTATTGGATTTCTGGGGGATACTACCTACTTCTCCCACCCCTGTTCGGCGCTTATGAGGCTATCTGTTCCAATACTTAAGGCGTCCCCCTAAAAAAGATCGTCAATCCTAATCATGACACTCCGCAAGGTGTGTGTATCGATTGACTACCTTTCCTTTCAGAGATCGTCTCTCTGGTCAAAAATTTCTTCGTGGTCGTCGAAGATTCCTCGAGGGAAACTTAAAAATAAAACCACCTTGGAAGATTGCTTGCCCATACCTGACTCTGGTCCCCTCCCTTTACTGTATATTTTAAATGGGATCGGGTGTAGAATTAGATGTAATAGCAAATGCCTCTTCTCCTAGCCGAGCATGGGCTGGGGCTGAGAGTTAAGGAGATGTCAAGGAGCGGGGGGGAGGGCAGGGGAAGTCATAATTTGGATTAGAAGTTTGGATTAGAATATGAATATTTTTACCAAGGGAGCCTTTGAGAAATCTATTCCTCAACCACGTCCGCTTTCTTCAGCATTAGTGATTTGAGCGTAACTTATGCAGAAAATTGTGCATTATACCCCCATTTTATTCAGAACCAGTGTATTCCAGATTCACAGAAGTCTCGTATATAAGAGCCGAATGCAATGCCTTTACCATATAACCAAAACTTTCAAAAGTTCCGGACACAACCAAATTACTAATCTGTGGCTGAACAGGACCACAATTTCTCCAATAAATATCGCACTTTGTCAGAGGTTGAACAAATCGCGATTCACTCGGCACTGTAAAGGGGTATAGTAAAAGATGCCTGCAAGCTTCAAAGGTACCAGGGTACTACGCTGCCCTCAGCAGAAACTTATTCGAAGGTTACTTTTCTAGAAATCGTGGCAAAAGGAGTGAATATCAAATATATGCCGTGAATTGTGTTGAGTGAAGGTTTAAGCTAGGTTTGCACGAAAGCGCTCGATACGTCCACTTTTAAAGAAAGGCTACATCGTCAAAATCATGTGACGTTTCTCTTACGGATCACCCTTTTGTATAGAGAGGCACCTTTAGTATGTCGATAGCATCAGTGATGGAAGGGGCCGCTGCTTTCAAGACAAAAATTTTCCTCAAGGCCTTGCTTGACCCTACCTCCCCCCCCATCCTTCGCTTCTCGCATCCACGAAGCTTTTTTGTGCGCTACTTCTTTACTACTATTAGGTCCGAGCTAATCTTAAGTTTTTTCCGTTTTTCTTCTACTAAACTTAATATTCGGCACCAATCATTTAGAAGAATTATCCAACTGTGCTACACCTGTAGTAGCCCTGGACTTCCGCTCATCTCTTGGCCACAATTTGATGCTATTTCTCCAAACTTTTTGGCTTGGACTCAAAAAAGTTGCAGGGTCTTCTCACCAAGTGTCCGCAGTCTAGGCCACTCCCTTTACTGGACAGTCAGCTAGCGGACGAGGTCGTTGCTTTTTAGGGCGTGGTTCGAGAAGTACAAGGGGATCGGCTGAATTTTTCAGTGCGCCTGTGGGAAGCACTTTTAAAAGACAATCCTGGTAAGGTGAGGGTTGCCCGATGTCGGGCAGGCTTATATCCTAGACTAGTCTATGGAGTTTGTCTGAGAACCTCTTCCTCGTTGAAGTTGGATTACACAGAGTCCTTCCCGAATGCTTTCAGTTTCTGGAGATTTCTAGTGTCCTCGTCCTAGACCCTCAGATCTCATCTCTTATAGCTCATGAATTTCTTGAGATGGGAGGCCCATTTTACTAATGACACTGAGCTCTAGAGCTGTTCTTGCATCTACACCGTCCCTTCCTCACACGGTGCAGGTTCGCAAGCAAAATTTGTTGAGCTTTGTGCCGTCAACGAAAGGCTAGTAACGTCAGCGCTGTAGATCCCCAGGTATGTAGCATTCCCTACTCTCTAGACATTCCACCATTTCCGCGCTCATTAGACGAGATGTTTTTGAAAGGACTCTTTTATTGCTCAGTGTTTCGTGATCCTGATACATTCACACTGACCCCTTGCCGCTTGTCATTGGGAAATCTCCCGTGTATTTGTTTGCAAGTTTAAAAGTTCATGCGTGCCCAATGCGTCTAGGTGTTGTGTAACAGTAGGTGCCGACGTGGACGCGTAGGCCTGAGGAGGGAGGAGGGAGGGGTAAGGAGGGGCGGTGGGGCGAGGAGGTCGCCAACCAGCAGCAGCAACAGCAACCCCTTCATCTCCATTCGCCTCTTTGCGACTCGGCTGGGCCGGCGCCGAAGCAAAGATCGCCATTTTCACGACGACGACGACGAACGCTTCTCGACTGAATCGTCGAAAATCAGCTGATTCTTGTGTTCTCGTCTCCTCTGGAATCTTCGTTAGCTGAGCATCCATCACACACAGCGGCAGTTCCAAGCCGTGGAACAAAATCGCGATGGCGAGCCGTCGTCAAAGACAGTTCGATCGCAAATACAGTTCTTACAGGTGAATCACCGCTTATCTGCCTTCATCCGTTGTCTCCAGTTATCTAAGCGTGTGACGTTGAAAGCTCTCAGCCAATAGTGCACGGGTTTTTGCTTAACAATATATCGTGGAGCTGGGGTGAGACTGGGGTACTCGTGATCGGGTGGCTTTCAAGTTTGAATTGGACGGAATATCGATCCTAATTTCTGCCAATTTGACCCCTTTGGCAAAGACATTAACCTCATCGAACCAACGAAATAATCTTTTTTTTCTCTGAAAAGTCTTGCCGAGCTTATTTGCAGCCACTTAGACAGTAGTCCATCCCGGGTTTTTGCCGCCGAGACGAAGAGATATCCCACCTGAAGCAGTTTTTTATTGCGTATTTCGTTTTGTGTGTCTGCACTGCCGCTGCACAGGTGTCCAGTTGTGGATTTGTTTGCAATCCGCGCTCTCTCAACGCCCACGAAGTCCTCAAGGAACAGTGCGAAAATTGAGGCACACATAAAAGCCAGGAAATCGCATGGTATCCGGGCTGGGAATCGATTCATGGTGGAGATGGGGCTGGGTAAAGGACTGGTTGCAGGATTACCTACAGGTGCAGGATCATCCGATCAAACTCCTGGGACGAATTTAAGATCCACACCGCATTTTCCGGGCCTTCTAGAGCCATCGTATTGCCAGCTGCAAGTTTTCATGCCTTTACGGATCAGTCACAATGGAAGGGAAATATACAACTCTGAGGTCTCAGGGTTCCTAAACTAACCCAGTACTCACCCTACTCTGGCCGTTAACGCCCTCTGCGTTATCCTTTTCATCCATATGTCAGACTTGGAGGAATCTTCCAGAGCCGCTGCCCACGAGCGTCTCACATTTCTCCGCCGCACGACTTTACATTATCATTAACTAGTTATACATTAACTAGTTAAAAATAATCGCCATAAAATCCATTGACTACCGATCTAATTTGAATAATTTTCAAATTTGAGACCAGAAAATAATCATTTCATCCTTTTTTAGAAAGTATACCGCGAGCGAAGATGTGAACTATAGTGCTCATTCGTCTCGCTCGAGTTTTCGATCCGAGTCGATGACATCACGAAGCGATCAACGTGGACGATCTACGAGCTCGGAAATCATCACGGTACCAATTCGAGCACTGCTTATTGCTGTAGAAAATACAGTGGAAATTCGACTTTTCACGAAATTCCTGGAGTTTCAGTTGTAACAATCAATAATTGCTATCCTCGCGAACTTTGTCTGCACTCTTAATCTCATCAAAATGCTGTTCAGGGCTCGGATACCCGATCGTATCCGGTTTACATCGCAATCCAGGACTATCAACCAGAAGCCACCGATGTCGAGGGTATTCCTTTGGAACAAGGTCAGATCGTGGAAGTGTTGGACAAGAAGAATCCAGCCAGCTGGCTGGTTCGAACCAAGGTCTGCCCCATTCTCAACTTTCTGCTTTGGCTGCTAAAATAAGAGGATTAAAAACATCAGAGGATCCCCAAAGTAAATTGACCTTCAAGAAACTTCTGGAAACTTTTAAAAACTGCTTCTAACATGAAAGGATCGCGGTCTCGGGAGAGCCTGAGATGAACTAAGTCTAACGTCATTTCGGTTTATCATTTGAAGAGTTCGGATAGTTTGAGAAAGATCAATGTCTCGTCTCTGAGAGATTTCGCGCTTGAAATAATCTCCCCTGGAACTCTATTCAAGATTTTTTTTCTGCGAGACACTTATATAAGAGCTATTCGCCCTTAGAAGAGCATTTGTGTCTGCAGTTTCTGACCTGCTTCTGAACTGCTCTTTCAAACTGAAAAAAATGATTTGGTGTTGTAGGTCAGAACACAAAGTGGTAGTAAAAATTATCCAAATTTTTTTGAACCTACAGGCACAGTCGAAAAATTGCTGACATTTCCAGGCACGTCCACCCAGATCGGGCTGGATTCCCGGATCATACTTCGAAACCCCGACAGAGTACTACAAACAACGCAGAAGAACTCGTGAAATTGACACAACAAGCACTTCTATGACCGAAGATCAGGAAGCGCTACTCAAGCGAGAGTAAGTGGGAAATGTTGTTTATTTTGAGGAGTTCGCTGTTGCGAACGACTTTCATGTCAAATTTTTCTGGAGGTGAATTTGCCCTGCGGCAGGTTTACAGGTCTCGAAGATGCAGCATTCTTAATTTTGCTGATGCAAGAGTCTTCAGCACTTTTGGTTAATAGAACGTTGCTATCCGTGAAAGAAGTGCCTGCCAAAGATTTTCAGTCAGCATCGCTTAACTGCTCGATCAAAGGGGAGCCATATGAGTTGCAAGGCTATAGGTGCTCTTGTCAGCGAATTCTACCGCTCAAAGGTCCACACTTTCCAACCCAGTCCAAGGGACGAGCAAGGCATCATGGATAGTCCTCCATACATACAGGAGGGCAAGGCGATGAAGCCCCTTGAACGGCATAAAAGCCAATGAAAGCCTGTCATTCACACGCCTTTTTTCACAATGGTTGATTTCTGCAGGTTTGCTGGAGCCCTCATCGGGCTCTCTTCTTTCCCCTATCTCTCTTGATACTTCAATATCGCGTGGATCAAGCCGGTTCTCGCGGTTCGGATCGATGGGTTGGCTCTTAGAGTACTCATTCCGAGTCATCAGCATCATAGCTCAATAGCTCCGCCTACGTAATCTGTTAAAGCTTCGTTATGTAGCTCTTGATAGTGAGCTAAGCTTTTTCAAAAATGAAATGGAAAAGGGTCGGGGAAAGAAAAAAGTCACATTGCGACTTTTTGAAACTGTTAAAGCGAGGGGAAAGTACGCTTGTGTGGAGTGATGTTTTTAATTCACGGTTTCTAATGATCAAGCGGTTAGTTTTTTGGGAGAAATATTTTTTTTAGTTTTGAAAGGTCTCCTTCACCGAGCGCCTTGCTTGAGAAACATTTCAAGGTTTACTCAACAAATCTTACCGGAACGCGCTGTGTAGGTTGATCCACAAGAGACTTGTCTATATGTGAAATTACCTAAAACAGAACCGAACTATTGATGAGAGTCTAATTCATGGCTCATGTCAGAAGAATCGGTTTTGAAGCCAGTGTGGGGGAATTTTTCCGGGTAGCAAATATCTCTTCCTTCATCCTTTTATCCCTCGTAGAATGCCGCTTCTTGCTTTTATTCAAAAAGTGACAAATTTGCTCGATATTATTCTCCACCCACGTGTTGCTTCTAATCGACAACTGTCTGCATCCCTCTCTGTGCTCATGGAGAAAAGTATCATGGAGTAGTGGATCAAGTGTTGCTGAGTCAGAACGTCTCACATATCCACAGCTTACATCTGTCAGCTCACCTCATTAACTACAAAACACTGCTGTACTTGTCAATGGAGTTAGCAGTGGTGGAGATGTGTTGCGGCTGTTTGAGTGATCGAAGTTTCATGGTCAAGTTTCTCGCAATGTAGGAACCATTAACCATCAAAAAAGGCGAAACCCAACTGAAGTCCATACACTACCATCTCAGAAGGGCTTTGTGGGTGTCGTCTCGTAGAAAAGCGTTGCATTAACGCATGGTCAAGCCTTCGCAGCAAACATTCAGAGTGGATCTTTGACCCTTTATCCTTGAACGTTTGAATTTGAGGTTTTCGGATTTCCAAGTATGAATAATAAGAATGACGATTCTTCTGACGCACTCAATAGCTTGGGCGAAGCAGTTGAAAGTGGGCTGCATGGGCTATTTGAATGAGGAAGGGTGGACATGGATGCGATACTTGAATCCTTGTCCTGCACTTACCGAGTTTTTCAGACTCAGACAAAAGACGTTTCCAAATTGTCATCCAGTGCTCGTTATCAAGTCATCTGAAGTTCTTGGTCGGACGGAAAAGGAATTACCGTGAGAAAAGCCTTGCTACAAGGCTCTGGGGTGCCATGGAAAGTGGACGGAAAAGGCTTCAAGGGTATATCGAAAGATCGGCCTGAGAATCAGAACTGAAAATATCTGATGAGGAGCGTTATGATACCTTTTCAACATTATAGCTCACAATTTCCGAATGGCAGAAGATTTGTAGACTTATACTGATCCCTCCCTGGCTGTTCCAAGTAGGGAATGGAATTCAATGCAAGTAATATTGATATTAATGAAGGAGAAGCCAATAAATTTTCACGGTCACTTCCGTAGTGATGATTCCTTTTGATTTTCGATCTGGTATGGTTTTGTTCGTGTTGTTGGTGAGCATTCATAAAGCCTCATGCAGGTGGCTGTGAATGACGTCGTTTAAGTGCCATCACCTCAGTTTACACATCAATTGACTGACGGCTAAGTAATTATGCGCTGAATCTTGCTTGTCTGCTAAACATTCGATCAATAATTGAAAGAGATGCCTATAACATTAGTGGGATCAATGTGGGTTCAAGAGGAGACACGATATGGCGTATGGTAAAACTCACTTTCTCCCTCCTTCTACATTAGGAAATCTTCAATGCTATATACTTTGCGTAACGCACTTGTGGGCAATACAGAGACATTCCATTCCGCCGTTGGTGCCGGCGTCGGTGCGCAAAGTATGAACGCGGCCTAATACTCCTTTCCTCTGCCCCCCCCCCCCACCCCAGCCCGCCCCGCTCTGACCTGATTATTGTTTTACTGCTGACTTTTCCAAAGCAGAAATGTACTGGGTCTTTCGTCATGCCTTGGATAGAAAAGAGAGATGGCATTTGTGTTGCCTGTTATTTTTCCAATTTCGAGTTTTTTTAAAGGGTACGATTATTCCAAAAGGTCTTTTTTACATGATCTTTCACATGAAAGTGGGGAGTAGATTGTGCGTACAATTGAGCCTTCTCACCTTAGCTCTTTTACCTCTTATCCCAAACTGTCCCAACTCATAATGACATGTAAGCCATTGTCGTTGAACTTTCTATTATATTAGGTTGTCCCATAAGTCTTGTAGGATTTTTTTCGATCATCACTTTTTATTTTTTTTTCGTCCAACAAATAACAATTAGGCAACGACGTATTGACCATTGTTATCGGCAACCCTCTGCCACTTTATAGGAAAATCGTTGATTCCCTTCTCCCAGAACTCTGGGTTCTGAGAGTCGAAGAAGTCAGCGATCGCCTTCGCAAGCAAGTCATAATCAAGGAATTTTCTCTTGGCCAGGAAGGATTCGAGAGGATGGGTAAGGTGATAGCCAGAAGGGGCAATGTCTGGAGAGTATGGCGGGTGGGGCATCACATCCCACCCGAGCTCCTATAACTTGGCCTGGGAACTTTTCGCGAAATAGGAGTGAAATGGGAGCGGGCGTCGTCATGAAGAAGGGTGACCGCGGACCTTTTCCGGCACTTTTCTCGAACAGCGACGGCGAGCTGCTGGAGCTGGTGGGTGCATACGGTAGCGGTGACTGTCTCGCCTTGTACCAGCACCTCGCGGAAAAGCATTCCTTCCGCGTCCCAGAACCAGCACAGTCCTAAGCGTGGTTTGTCTTTCATGTCAATCTCGCCGTTGCTGAAGCTGATGGACCAGCGGCGCAAGGTCACGTAGCTCACACATCCCTTGCCCAATGTAGCGCTGATGGAGTGGCAAGCTTCCGTCGCTTTGCTACCCTAAGACCACTCATAATAGATGACACCGCGAGTTGGGTGGGTATCGATAACGGGCATTGTAGCTCTCTCTACGGGGTCTGGTGGGTCAACATATATTTTTTCTAGAAAGCTTAGGGAACGTTCTACCATATTTCTGAACCGCCTGGACTTGCCTCGAAGTGAACAAGTGTTACTGATTTTTTTTTGGAAAAATACTACAAGACTTTTGAGACAACCTAATACTTTGCGGGTGTGACCTTGACTTGCGTGTACTCGCACTTTATGGCATTCCTCCACTTCTTTCTGGGAAGCTGATGGAGTTATTCTTCAGGCTTCTCGGCCCTTGCCCACATCACATGCTGACTGCCCACGGCAGGTATAAAAAGCGTGTGCATGAGCAATTAGTCAAGGAAATGTGTGGCTGGAAAAACCTGAGTGTAAACAATGAGGTGTTTTGCAGTGGTGAGTCAGTGAACCTTGCCATGCATAATGCGTCCACTGAGGTTTAGAGGTCATGTTCATCGATAGCTATTCTCTCGAAGGAATCACCCGACACCGGGTGTGCACGCTTATGCCAAATTCCTGCGCGGCGAGCGGCGCCATGGATTTCTTCGCTTGTTGCAAAGCTCCCTTTAGGTTTCACGTCCGAATTAATTACTTATTAATCAGGATTGTAATCATGTAATGCTATCGTTTCTATTACTTTTTATGTTACTATTTTGTCTTTCTAGGACGCAAAAGTTATGGTTTCTAGATAATGATGAGATAAACAGCCATTTCCTGAAGAGCCTCCATGGTACCAGACCCTTGCGTTCTGAGCGGAATTCCTACCGAACGTGGCCGATTGTGCTGATGGCGCCGCGAGTGCAACGTCGCAAAGCGATATTTCGACATAAGTGTACACACCCCACCCCCCGATATCTATGCAAGGACTTCGCCTGCTCTCATTGTCAAATGCTTAAGTGCGGTATTTGTAAAATGTCCATGCAATTGAAAAGCTAATACGGCCTCATGAAAGTTCATCCTTATGGACTGAGCACCAGCGAATTTGGCCAACGTTCCATCCCTGATATATTAAACTTTAACTGTGCGCTAACTTAGAACTTTGTATTACAAGCTCTTGAGTTTCTCATTCTGACTTATGACAGGAATTTGTACATACGCGTAGATTAGTGAGCAGTACATGTGGTCAAGAGTACGATGTCGATCTATAGCCTCCCGAAAGCAATTCAACCTTCCGCCGATAAGAAGTCAATAATATGTCTTAGATTCGCTCATTCACTCGGGGGTTTTTAACCTCATGGAGCAGCTGTTCTGCTTGGTTGAGGTTGTTGACGAAATCCCCATGTCCACTCAATCCGCCACCGCAATCTTTCCGGTAGTGGGTGATTAAAGTTCTGAGAAACGAAAAAAAAACCAAGAGGGATTTTTAGAAATAGCAATGAGGACCCTAATAAGGATCGTCTACACAGAAGGCGGCTCTGCATTCAGAATATTACGATGTTGACTTATTTGGTTTAGGGACTAGGTGGAAGGCAATGTATTACCTCAAAGAAAGTCCTTAAAATATACTTCTCAGTCTTCGGGCTCGTATCACTGTCCTTATCTGCAAAGAAAATCCAATCGTTGATGAATCGCTGTGCTTTAAACATCAGCGGAGAGATGTGAGGGGGCTGGAAATGCTCGGCTCGCGTTGATAAGCTCAGATAGCATGTGTGCTACCTGCTAAAATTTCCAGGGTGCTGATCTGATTGTGAGGTGCTCGGTTGTTATCGACAAACTGACTGTGCCATTGAATCGGGAACAGTCCATGTTATAGGAAGGTGCCAAAGGTGCAAAACTCACTGAAAAATCCATTCTCAGTTCTGTGAATGCACTGAGAATCGCTTCTGATTCCACGCAGAGACTTCTTTCATGTAATGTGGATGTGCGAGCTTGGACAGGTCTTCCGGAATCGGAAACCGCCCGGTACTTTTGTGGACGTGAGGGTCTCAAAAGATGCTCTCGTTCCTTTAGAAACACTCGTAATTATTTCGTCCAGTTTTTGTGAATACAATAACTACAATTGTTTGTTTCTCATTTCTGTACTCTGTAAGAGCGATTTCGGATGGCGCCTCTCGTACCGGGGGCCACCCGATGTACGAGTCAGTGGTTCCATGTTCCTCGACGCGTCTGGCCAATACACTCATGTTGGAGGGATGGAAGGCTTTCGGGACCTTGACAGCTATTGATGCGAGATTTGATCCCCGCGTTAGAAGTGTGGTAGCGAGTGCCACCTCAACTTAATTATCTCCACCTTCAGAAACAATATTTGCTTATAAATCGCTTACAATTGAAAGGAAGCAGCCATTTGCAAGATTTTAGCCATTTTCAAGTTACTATTTCAGTCAAGTCTACCATGATCTGCTTCGTTCTGAAGAGGAGTTCGTCGCTGAACTTCGTACCTGCGTCGATAACTATGTTCGACTACTTGACGAGATACAACTTCCACCAGCTATTGTGAAAGAGAAAGAGAAATTAACTCTAAACCTCGCAGAACTGTATAATTTCCATGCCAAGTAAGTTTTTCGAATTTTCTCTGGTCCCTTTTCATTCTACGCGTATTTCTGAAGACTCAGAAAAAGACTGGCACAGGAACAACATAAGAAGAGTATCAGAAGAGCATTACTATTGACGCTTCTTCAAAAATTCATATTTTCAGTGTTATGCTCAAAGGACTCAACTATTATTCGGACGATCCGGGAAAGGTGTGTCATTGCGTCTTCTTGCTCCTACTTTTCTTATTTAGCCACAACAAATTATTGGTTTGGTGCATGAATAGTGGGGTTTTATCAACAATTTTTTCAACAAATTTTCTTAACATTTTTTTCAACAAAATTTTTTCGACACTTTATGGGGAGATTCAGTCCGCCATATGCGATCCTGTCTGTATACCTTGGAATCTTGTAATTTGTGTCAGATAAAGCTCCAACAAAGTCCATTTAAGGTCGGCCAAACGTTCATTCGTTTGGAACGCGATTTCGATCATCATGTGCAATTCTTCAAAGACCTTCCCGCAACGCTGGAACTTCTAGAGCAGCAGCCATTCAAAGATTTCTTCCAGGTTAGTCAATTATGTATTTCATCGCTGAGTTGCTAAGCCGAAGGTTTTGCTCGGATTCTGCAATGATTACGCTTTGTCAGTCCGTTGATTGCTGTGTGTGTGTGCATGCTATTTATGTCGCTGTATTCTATTATTACTACACTATTCACTACTGTATTCTGCTGCTATTTTGATTTTGAAGGTTCATTTTGAATGAATTTCCTTTGGCCAACTACTGGTCAAATAATCATTTGATTTCAATCAATCTCTCATCGACTATCCATGGTCGATTGTTTGTTGCTCCAGTTGAAAGGCAACATCGCTCTCACGCTCTATCACATCGTTTCTCCATTGGTTGGATTCATTTTCCGTAGTCTTCGAATATTATTTGAAAAGCTTAGTAGAATTTCACGGAAGTCATTTAGGTTTTGTTCGGGGACAAAGATTTCTTGGTGCGGTGGGACATGTAGTAATAAACGTAATATTTCAAAGCAAAACGCAGTTTTTTCGGTGGTTTTGCAGTTTATATTTCAAATTTTTCTGAATCTAAAAGCGATGAATTGACCTGATGCAGTTGAAATATCAGGCCACCAGCAACAGGGAGTCCGCTAGCACTGGACGGAGGGACAACTAGGGGTGTGTATGAAATAATTCCCTAGGATTTTGCATCACCTTGGATATGATGTTCCCTATCGTTTTTCTTCTAGACGGAGCTGTTGCTTCCCAGACCCCTATTTTGCACAGATTTCGCTCGATTTCAATTCAGAATTTTGATCTTCTTTGAGTTTCTATGTTTTTACTCACTGTCACTCTTTAATTCGTCACAAAAAATGAGTGGCACTTTCGTATCTACGTTCTCTCATTTTCCTCATACTAGCAGAAATGAAGGTATTCGCCAGTTCTACAGTTTTACATCCTTCTCTCCTTTCTGAGGGTGAAAGCTCAGAACATTTCGCTCCTCGATCACTGTGTGTATGTGTTTTGTTATGATTATTTTTCTATAAACGAAGCCTTGCAGGCTCGTAGTAGCCAAATTCGCTTCAATCTGATCATGTAGTCGGCCGTATCCTTGAACACCAACTTTCATTTACTTCTCTAAGCTGGAACCAGCCTGAACTTTCCTGCAGTGATTACAGAAATTGATAGTTGGCACTAATTACTTCTTCACAAATCAAGCTGAATGTTCTATTATGTAGGATATTCAGCGTGCTATTATCCATGAAAAGCTAATTTCCCGGAAAATTTCAAGATCTTCTTGAGATTTTTTTCTGTTTCTTATAACAGCTACATTTGCCTAATCTATTCAGCCAATTTAGCTAAGGTCTCCTGGAAGCTGTTTTTTTTTTTGAACTTGAGCTGATCTCGAAATTTTTTTTTATTGCTTTTCATATGTTTTCTTGCTTTTTCCTTATTTTATTCTGACATTTCATTCCCATTAGACCTCATTTATATTCTGACATTTGATTGCCATCAAAGCTCATGCTCATTTGAGGCTCAATTTTTTCTACGAATCGGGATACTATTAAGAAGTTTCCACTCCTCCGAGCGAACTCACTCGTGCTAGGAGCGTATTGTTCAAGAAATTATTTTGACTAATGTTAGCCATATTTCGACATCATCAATTGATCATATTCTTGTTCAGAAAAAAGGATAATGATTAAAAGAGCCTATAAGATTATTTGTACTGCCCTCAGTGATACGAAAGTGCATGACTGGATAAATATTTAGTATTGAAGTAGAAAATTGAGCAGGCCCTCCTTCATTTTCGAGCCATTCTTTGAGAAAACTCTTTTTTGAACCTTTCTCCGTATTGCTTCCCTGGCTGCTGCTTTGTTTCCGCTGCAAATCTTCCTGCCTACATTTTCTAGCGTCCTTGATTTTTCTGATTCTCAGCGCTCTCGTTCTCGACAGCTTGCTAGCTGATGCCATGCATCTTTCGTAGGGGGCATTTTCACCATTCATCGGACGAGGCCTTTACACCGAACAGCAACTGCGTTTTCGCACAGCACGTAGCGCTTATCTCATCAAAGGGGTCGATGCGATATATTTCGTCCGGAATTTAGCAAATCATAATCTATACGGGATGTAATTGCACCAGTAGCCAAGTACGCTTCAGATGAGTGAGTGTATTCATTGAGTGGGATTACCGATTGTTAGTATGACCAAGAGATTAATAATTTTTGAGAAAATTTACATAATATTCCATGGTCTGGTGTAGTTGAGATATTGCCCTATATGGCCAAGGCCAACGAAGTACCAGCCACCACATGCGATGTCAGGCAGAGTTCAGAGTTAGAGGATCGCGCCTATGTTATAGGCGATCAGTCGATTAAGCAAAATGAATTATATGCAAATTGATTATACGATTAGGTAATCAGAAGATTAGGCGATTAGGCGGTCAAGCGAAAAGGACAAGTTGCGTATCGATTAGGTGAAAATCATACACCTGATAGCCTGATTACTTGATCGCTTGATTTATATTATCTTTTTCTTTCCTATCAACTCTCCATGTCTCCACTCAAAGTTGCCGATTTCGCTTTAATTTTACTCAAAACTGCTCTCCTCTATGTATTTCTTTTAGCTTTCAAATGTTTAGAAACGTCCGAATTACTACCTGTTACCACCCGTGAGCAATTTTGTGATATTCAATCATGTATTCATGCGATTCTCAACGGTTTGTATGTGCTACTCCACACACTTCATTGATAGACACACACCACTTGATATTTACATTGTAGTCAATAGTTTCCTGCGTCGAACTGCAGTGCAGCTTAAAGACAGCATTAGGGGTAATGCGGTAATGAAGAAATCCCTACAAGGAGTCACTCACATGGTAGTCCTGGGCTTAAAGGCACAGTTAACGATAATATGAGTACGTTGGTTCCATCAACGAGTAGATGGCCTCTTCCACAAGGGCAAAGCGTATGCCATTATTACGACGCGAGGCCGGGTGCTTAACGCGTAAGGAACATGTAGATAAGATGACGGCCACCGTCTCAAGATGTCCCACACCCATCTTCGATTCAACCAGCTGGTGAGCGGTGGCTTTTACGTGTATGAGAGGCATGATATCGACTGCGATAAGAAATGATAGGAAATACTCCCATTGTAAAAACAACCTTATCGGATATTATCACGTAAAAACTTGTCCAAATATTATATGCTTTTAAGCTGCAAACTCGTCGAATCCAAAGGTCAGAAACACTTCATTTTCGAGGCTTTCGAGAAGTTTTGCCGTTCCTTCTTCACACTTGTGTACCTTAGCACTCCCAGAGTCTTTATGGAGCGCGACGAGGCACGAAAATTATCGTGAATTGTGCCTTTAAGAAGGCTATCTGTGGCGAAATCCCGGTGAAAAAGCGCCCCTCCAAGCTGTAGAGACCCTGCATAACGCCGCAAGCATACAGCGGTTCCGCCTCTTGGACGCAGCGGTCGCGCCTCCCGATGGCGTAATTCCCGGTTGATTGGGGTGGGAGCGGCCAAGGAGATGAGGCAGGATCGGGGGTTTTGCGGCGCGCTTTCGCAGTCTTAGCTTGAAACTCACTCAAAAAATAGATGTTGTCGTATTTCCAAACATTCCCCTGTGTTTACTTGGCAACATGCCAATGGAAAACTAGATGAGACTACTCCCCTCTTGACAGACATGTCGTCCGCGTCTAGAATCAACAGTGGATAGGGGGTCCTATTTCTCGGGTTTCGGGCCATTTCCATCCGTTTTTTCTCCGCTATCCTGTTACTAGGCATCTCGACCTTCATATGCACTATTTGTCTTACTTTTCATCCGACTTTCCCCTAATGCTGCCTTTAATACGGTCACTCTATGCAGTTCTCTGATCAGAAGAGATTCGAAGGATGATGTACCGGCTTGCTTCTGTAAAAAGTCCTGACGTGATAGAATGCACATTGCGCTATAATCATGCTTGCTTTCTATCCATCAAACTCTATCCGACCTCTTAGAAAGCCGTGACAGTTGAGTGAGTACATTTGAGAGATGGAGGACCGAATAACTTGTCTTAATTCCGAGGCCGTCCATTTCATAGAACAGCCCCATACTGTCCGTTACGAGGCTCGTGCACCGGTTTGCCTCGAAGCTTCACCCACCACGTAGATCCCGCCCCTACCATTTACCGCGACGCTCGTGAACATGTCCTAGCATAGTTTCTTCTAAAGCATATTGAGCAATCCTTTACCCTTGCTATGAAAGAACACCAGAACGTGTATTGAAATATGGGCAACTGTTGTTCAAGAAGTGTCCTGCATGAAACGGGAAAGTTCTAAAAATACGAAGTCACTTTCACCAAATTTTTTTGATTGTTGGTAAATCATTTTCTCACTCCTACCCTATCTCTCACTTTCGTTTTTGCTCACTTTCAATTTAAAAACACCGTTAGGAGTAATGTTGGCAGATTTTGGAAAAATTGTAGAGTATGAAGCCGAGGTGATCAATAGTGTAATTGTATAGAAAGAATGGAATAATGCGGTCGAAAGCCCGATAAATAATAAGCAAACCCTATTTCTCCTCCCTTCCCTTTCGTCTCCTCAGCATCAGTAGCCGGGCCAGCTGCAAACGTTGCCCTGTCCTCACCCAGCGGATGCGAGGTAGTGTGACTGGCATCGCTGTGGGATCTCGATAAAGAAGTCAAAGCACGAATTCTTAATGGGAGTTTTGCCACAAATCCTCTTTTCAAGATTGGAATGCTCTTTCTCAAAGTATATGTTTTCCCATTTTTACTTTCCTACCCCTGGCGATGCCTTCAGTAGATCTTCTTCATTGCTTTTTTCACAAAATTACTTCCACCTTCGCACTTGTTACACGACATGGGAGCACTCCTCAAATAAATAAATATAAATAAATAAATAAATAAGATTAATATATAAACAAAAGTATTATCCGCACGTCTTACGCATAGCATAGCTCATATGGCACATGTTGGGCTAGCTGTAACTGAGTAGGAAGGTGCGTTGGTTACTATGGTACTACCACACTGTGCCTCTGCTCCAGGTCCGTGGAACATCGTTCATCCGAAATAAATTGACTTCGGGAAATCAAAACAAATCAGTAGTCATGCGCTAGTCTAGACGGTGTTCAGCGTTCTCTTCCTTCCCCCCAATAGTCGCTCATGTCCTTCGAACATATAGTGCGATTTCCAACGAATCCGCACTACCTGAAAACGTTCTCCAATTTTTAAGCGGAGTCCATCAGTTTCGAACATTTGCAACAAACGAAAGGATTTTCTAACCGAAATAGAACTGGAGCAAGGCAAAATTAAAAATTTGGGTTGAAAAAATTTTGAATAGTTCACTTTGAATAGTTAAATAATTCCTGCATATGGTCGAGCGCTTAAATATGACCAATAAGCCTAATACTATTATCAACGAAACGTCTCATGTTGACTACGGTAAATCATAATGACATTCTTAACTTATGATTATGCTTTATGACTCCTACCTGTTTCATGACTCCTACCTCATGGTTGTGAAAGGTTTTTGTTCTTGCTTTTCCGAAGTACATCACGCATACATATATTATACATTTTATATGTACTTCCGTTTATTTACTTTTTTCTAGCAGTTTCCAATTCCAGTTACCGTGAAGGCTTAGCAACCTTTACGTTAAGTGAGAGAAGGTTGCTGCGAATATGACCCTGTTAATCATTGTGTGTGAATCCATTTTTTCATGGATTTGTGCTAATTCAGAGCGAGTGAGCCTTTTTTGCCATCGAATATTGAAACCTAATGACTCTTGAATTTTGACGTCTCAAAGGTGATCATTTGGGTGTAACCTCCATTTAAATGTTTTCGGTTTCACAGTACTATCTGTCGTGAGTGGTCACACGTTTATTCACTCAGGTCACTCACAATCAACACTACGCTAAATTCGCGAGGATAGTCTGCTTTTGCAAATTTTTCGAATTAAGCCAGATAATCAAATCTACTCCTGTTTTGTTTTTTGACTGGTAAACTCTTCTATTTGCTGGGAGCTTGTTTTGTAAACTCCTTTTTTATAGAGGTAGCTTTACAAATTTCTTCCACCTCTCTTCAACACATTAAATCTTTATAATCTGGAAAGGCACTAATTCCTGATGATGGGATGGCATTACAGTAACAAACGTCGCTACTGCCATTCACGGTCATGGAACTTTGAGCCCAAATGAGATCATCTACAGTGCAACTAAGGAACTGATAACTGTGCACAGTGCAATTAATTTTTCTCGCTTATTTTGCAGAAATGGAACATCAAACACGATGGCTAAAGATATTTGGAATATCTGAAATCTTAGAAGTATTTTACATACCTGATTTACCCTATTTGACTCATACGAGGACTAGAGATATCTGGAATATCTAAAATTTTGAAAATTTCACGTACCTAATTCACCTATTTGCATTTTCCACTTTTTCATTTTATTTCGGCTAAATATTCAAAAATTTATGAATTATGAATTTTTTATGAAAACTTAGCTTAGTAGTTGAATAGTTCAGGGTTCCCTGGGAGCCTTATGTAAGTAAGGGTTTTGTGGATGCAATGTGTTTAAGACCGTTGAATCATCTTTCACTCAATTGTGTTGTGCACCGATCACTGTACCGAGATGCGATCGAAACCGTAATCTGTGTAGAGCAAAAATGGTGCAGAATGGATCACATCCATCAACTGCTGAGCAGTAGATGATATGAGTTCGGTGTGAGTGTAGTGCAACTGGCAGTGTAAGAATTTTTCAACCTCAGGTTTTGTAAAAGTATTGTTCTATCTTAGATTATCTCTAAAATCACAATATTAGTGTCCTCTAATACAGTTTAAAAGTATGAATTCTAATTTGCAGGATGCTCTGAGTCAGTCCATCGTAAGTGTACCCTTTAGTCCCGATGTGAACTCATGGTGTCAGAACGGTATCCCGTGATCTAATTGAACTTGTTCCCATCAAATATAATTCGAGGGTTTAGGCCGCCATCACACGATGCGATTGTCCGATTCTGCGATTTTGCGACGTCGCACTTTCGCAGGCGATACTACCCTTGAGATTGTGCAATGCCGCAACCTCGCGTGCAGATCCGCGACATCGCAAAATCGCAGAATCGCAGACCGACGGCGGCCTTGATACAATGACCTTTTAGTGGATTCCTCTTCTTGAGCCCTGGCCCACTCAAAAGGATCGGGAGGAGGCCAAGGAGGGAAAGCGTACTCGGAAACACTACTCTTTGTCAACGAACATTTGAGTCCATAAGACAAAATGTGTAGCGAAACTTACGTTAAAAACGTGCCTTTAGGGCGCTATTGCGATCCTAGCGCGCTTCACCTCGAAGTGTACGCTTCAGGATCGAGTTGCCTGCTGGCGCGGGCTGAGAAGAGGGAATAGGTTCCATTCATGATGTTGTTCAACAAGTGAAACAACAAGCAGAAGTAAAGTGAAACAATGAAAGGCAGAATGGGCAAAGAAATGCAAAAAATGCGTTTTGATAGAAAATATTTAATGGATTCACGCTGGACAACTTCGCAAGGCTTCGTTTGTGCAATCGCCTTATAACAAACGAGTATCATAGGTCAAAGCTGTCCCTCTCGCTATCTTTAAGCGCGCTATGGCCGAACACGTCCATGGAAGTCTTGCATACGGTCCATCTTGGGCAGCACCCCCGCCCCACACTCTCAGCAACACTCGCCCTGATTGTTTGAAAAAACGCAGAACACGTAAATCCACGTTTTTCTTTATCACTCGATTTCTGTTGGAGTTTTTATGGATAGGTATATACTATCGGAATCAGCCACTGAACTCTACAAATTGCTATTTTCAAATCATTTAATTCTTAAATTTGGGTCCATCAGTTCTTGAGCGGTTAGGGTCCGTACTGTACTGCTACGCTTGGTCGCAAACACTGAAAGGGACGCGTACTGATTTTACGGTAACTTCCGACTCCTATTGCGTTTCTTTGTCGGTCGCTGCTCAGCTGCATACACCAAGTGTTCAATGTGATTGTGTCGGCAGAACCATCAAGCTATCGCGGTATTCCTGGAATTACACAGTCGATTTGTCATGACGCTGCGGTAGTTTTATGGGTGGGTATGTAGCATCTAAGGTGACTCATCAAGGATCAAGCATGTCGATTTTTTTCCAAGCAAGCAGTGTGCACTGATGATTGAAGCGGCGTTTTGCAGCAGATTTGTCAAAACGCAGAATGATACTCGCAGTGTTGAGTAGCAATGCTTCTCGTTGTAAAGGTGGGAAGTGCTGTGGGAAGTGCTGCAGCACTTGAAGGGTTTTCTAAGAGTTTTCAAAGTTTTAAAAACTTGATCCAACTTAGGTGACCAACGATAAGTAGTAGAATACCCATAGCTTCGTCAAAAAAGAAACTGAAGGACAAGATGCTTGGAGACAGTGGTAGGGGTAATGTGGGTAACCACTGTAGGGGGCAGGGTGCTTCCTAAAAGGAGTCAGTCTCTCAAAAACTAGGGCTTAAAGACACCGGAAGGGGGTAATTTTGGCTTACGGTAGAACAGACGTAGTGTAGACGAGTTTTAGCGGCCGCCATTGCACAAACTCGCCGATTGGACGCCTTGGCATGGTGCCAAAAGAAGATGTTTCTTTTATAAATTTGTTTTTTCTTTTACTTTTTATTTTGTTCTTTCCTATATTGTTTTTGGATGTACTCGCATGAATGCTAATGTATTTGGGAAAGGCCACTCCACTGCGCTGGGAATCCGCTCAGGTGCTACACCTAACATTGGCCCGCGGCCCGTCTCCTACAGCGGACAACTCGGAAGGTCTGTGAAATGATGCGAATTGGATGCGAATACACACCGCAGCGGTGCGCTCTTGAATCCTTGTATTTTCGCCTATTATCGCTTCTAACCTTGAGTGTTCGTTACAAAATGCTCATTTCTTTGCATTTTCCTCTTGTTTCGGACCCCTTCCGATTCCTTTAAGAAGCCTATCTGCGTCGAAACCCGCGAAAAGCGCGCCTCTGGGCTGTGGCAGAGGTGGCCCTTTTAGCTCCAACCGCCTTTCTTTGGTCCTCCTTCTGGCGATCGTATACCGTCGTATTACTGATCATCTCGACCGACATATTCACCACTTTTTCACATTTCATCCGAATTTCCCCCATCACTATCTTTGGGTTATCAACCTGCAAGAAAAAAAAAAAGAATACCCGGTGGCTATTCTTTTTTTTGCAGGTTGATAGCCCATGGCTGGGTACTTTGCATCGAATATTGATACGTAATGCATGATAGTATGTACATGATTATTCATACATAATTTTATATGATATTGAAAGCTATCGCAGTTCTGGGATGCGCCACGTAGTCGCGATCTGTTCAGTTCTGTAGAAATATTTGCATGCGTGTTTATTCCATACATTGTCTATGGAGAGAACTTGCTACAAGATATTCACTTTTTTTGGAACATAGTGCCACCAATCAGTACTGCCAGATTTCGGTCTGAGACTATGCAAACTTGTACTAGCGCCATAACCCGCTACTCATCTCCACATTCCATAGTGCCCATTTTGTTTTGCTTTACTCTGTCGCTCTCTCTCATACCAGGTCTTTTGTGTAATACTCTACCTTTGTCATTTTTTGATTATTTTATCTTCCACTCTGTCAATCAACTTTTTCTCAGAGGAGCTTCTTGGTGAGTACCTGTTCAGAATTTCTCATTTGAGAATATATCATACAGGTCAAGTGGGTAGTGTGTGGGTAGGCCCCACTCCCCGCCGGACCGTCCCCACACGTCGTATAGTACACGTCGTTTAGTGGCAGTGTTCATAGTTTTGGATCTTACGGAACTGCAGAATTGCGGATGGCGGAAAACGATAAAGATACGTATTGACTGGAGAATTTCGGACTTTGCGGAATCGTGGAATTTGCGCATGAGAAACAGATACATATTGCTTGTTTCGTCTGCGAACGTGGGTGGTGGAACGAAGCACTTCCTACTCTGAAGGGACAGGTGAATCGCATAAATTGCTTTTTCACCATACAGCATTGTCGACCGTTCGCGAATGATTAGCTGGGTGGGATGACACGCGCCGCACATGTGGATTGACGCTTTCCGTATTCTTCATTTCCACAAATTCCACAATTCCGCAAATTCCACAATTCTCTCGATCGATACGTATCTATTCTTCTTTCAAGATTCCGCCTTTCTCCCAATCGATACCTGTGTAATGCTTTTCTGCAAACCCCGCAGATTCCAAAACTATGAGGGTCGTAGTATCCCACGCAATGCTTGACAAGTACAGCTGCACCATTGCACGACGTGCTTTCCACGTTTGTAATATTGATGCAGTGACAGCCACTGTGAATAAATAGCAGACTCCGCCTCCGATCATTTTTACTAGTCTGTCAAGCAATAAATCTATCAAAACTTCGCGGGAATGGGTGGTCAACAGAGGAATGTACAGAGGTAGTAGGTGGTGTGTGTGGGGGCGAGATTCGCCGCGGCAGACGCAGTTTTTATGCACAGCTGGACAAAACATCTGAAAGGGAAAAAGGATTAGTCAAATGTAAGAGAAAACAGTTACGGGCATCGAAAAGCGATAACGGTCAGTCACTTGCCAGAAAGCTTTCATTGATGAAAAAGTGCCCATTCACTGACAACAGCTTTGAGGCCTGGAAGCCGGTCTCAACCAAATAATGAACTCAGTATTTCTGATTTTCAGGTGTATAAGGATAGATGTTAATGCAAATTTGGGTAAAAGTGGAATAGTGTCAAGTCACCTTCACCACCATTAGTTGCAGTGGTATTTTCCTCGCCAGGCCAACTGAATTCTCCATCTTTCGGGCTGAGGTTGATGGATGACGGACTTGTTTAGAAAATTATGCGTTCTGACTCGTATTTATACTAGTGCTCCTAGTGCTCGCTTGCGGACCGAACCACGCTCAAGCACCTCTACAGCTTGGAATTTGAAGAAAACGTGTTACGCATTCCAGAGGATAATTGATTGGCGGTGAATACGTTACCGTTTCTCATCCTTACCGTGCGAACTGATGCAGTGACGTATAAGAGCAGTCGTTCTTCATCTTGTCTGTTCAGAAAAGCTCTACTATTCAACTTACATGAGGATATCCGCATCACACCCTTTCATCTTGAAAATCTTGAAGGAAGATTACCTAAAAATGTTTCGTACATATTTCATCACACTTGCCCCCCTTTTTCGTGGGCCACTCAATGGGATAGATATGTGGCTGTGTGAACCTGCAGAAAAACGCGACTCAAATGCGCTCTTTTCCACCGAATTCCTTGTTGGCGTTATCATTAGGCCGCTCAGAAATTTCTTGCGCTTCTCGACCTCTTGCTTCAAGTGCGCACATCTCGTTTATTTTAAAGTGTTGTCTATCAGCAGAGAAAAGAATATTAGAAATTTCCACTTTCCCAAAACTCTCTAGATCTAGAGGGGATGAGTTCGTTGAAGGTCGCTTTAGCATTGAGTTGGGTCTTGAAGTGTTCCTTCCAAAGAAAGCTGTTCAGACGCTCGAAGAAATACTAACCGGTGGTGGTCATGGTTGCGGCAAAGTTTCATAACCCCGCTAATTCAGTTCTTTAGGGTTGTCTTGCGATAGAGGATCGAGCGTGATTGTTCGGAAGGTTAGGTCGCCATTAACTAGCACAGGGCTCATGATCTGTAGTTCGCGATGCATCTCGTCGAAGTCCTGGCGCTGCTTTTCAGCCGTACTATGGGGTTGAAGAATAAGTTTTCGCCTGTTTTTTATTCTCCGTTTTTCACAACGTTCTCTTCATTTTTCGGCAAAGCTTATAATTGTGTCCGATAGAACTTCTTTGCTCACCAAACGCTGCTATTTGTTTTTCGATCCTTTTGATTGCTTATATTTACGAGATTTAGAAATGAAGTAATCTAAAGTAAAAACTCGCACTTTCGACATTTCCTCTTCTTCGCCTGCCATCGAAGTCAAAAATACATGCACATATCTTTACGATAGTTTTTTTTTCGAATCACCCAGCTGCTCGCTGTTTTTAAGACTTGCAAATGCATTACTCAACGAAAATGTGCACTTTCGGTATCTTCTCTTCCTCACTTCCCATCGAGGTCTAATAGAATGCTGTTATATACATGCATTCGATAGCGCTTTTTCTGCTCTAGAACATGATATCACTCATATTTTAGATCCTTTCACAGTTCAATATTTAGAGGCTTAGAAGTAGGGTACCTAACGAAAATCCGCCCGTCCTTTTTCGCCATACATCCAAATCTTACCAAACACATTTATTGGACAAGATTACCACCAATTACATATAACAAAATATTGATCAACGGAATCTTTTTTTTTTCTCATTCTGCTTCATTGGAAAAGCCAGGTTCCTTGGACCCTGATGCGCCAAAAGTGCGGATGGTGCCTTCATATTACTTCATTTCTGAACCTTGAAAACAACAATCGATCAAACGATCAAAAACAAATGGAAACGTTCTATGTATTTTCACATTTTACATTTTATAAAATATTGCAGTATACATTTTTGACCTTGATGGCAGACGAAGACGAATGAACGTCGACAGTGCGAGGTTTTACCTTCAGATCACTTCATTTCTATATAAGGAATCCTCATATAAGGAATCGTAAAATAAGTTGCAACATTTTGTAAAACAGAAGAAACTCTACAGGACGCGAACGATGAAGAGAACGTTGTGAAATACAGAGAATTAAAAAGAGACGGGGACTTATTCCTTAAACCAATAGTTTCGTCGGAATCCATGAAGAGCTGTAGTTGATCAGACCAGCTGCAAGCTACCGTACCGCTACTATGACGGCTTCGAAAAATATTGAAGAGCTTGACCTTTGTTCAGCCATTGTGCAGATCATCTTCAAATGTCCTACGAGATCCAATTCCCATCATATTTCAAGACACTATTTTATGAATGGGTCATTCCATGACGAAGAAGAGGGTACGAGGGGGCGGATCTGTCTTTTGTCCATCTTGTCCTGAAGAGCTTAGAACAGCTCAGTGTTCACCTTAGGAGACAAACGTTGTTGTGATTGTATAGAGCGAGATGGATGCTTTAATATGATTTGGTCAGCCCTAGCAAAAAATTAGAAAAGAAAATGTTCAGAAAGCGGAACATTCGAAACCACAAGGTCTTTTCGAGTTTCATAATAGAAGTTTGACTGTAGCGCCTCCAGCCTCTCCACCACGCTCTCCTTTGGAATCGACTAAGCGATCTAGAAAGAAGTTCTCAGAGTGCTCCCTGGCCAGAAACAATGGTTATTTCGTAATTCAAAACCTCTTATTTCTTTGACAGCCGAGGCATTGCGTGGTTGGTTTTAAATAGGAGTCCGCCTCCTCGATGTGTTGTAAACGGCGAAAGAACGAGGGACATGATTTATGCAGTGCATGACTTGGGAACGTTGCTGGATCGACTTACAGCCTCCAAAAAATTTGGATTGCTGGGTATTGATCACTTTTAACATCGAATATGCTATGATTGTAGAATATAGGTACATAAAGTAAGAAAACAGTTTTTCAGAAACAAAAGTCTGATTTTTGGTGTAAAAGGTAATGTTAAAAAATTCTACAATGATGTAAGAACGATTGTCCTATGGACTATATGTAGCCACAGCTACCCATCTGATATTCAAATGAGGATTCTCCTTTTCATGAGCAACCTAACACCAATTAACCAACTTCGGAGGAATCTTGATTAATCGGAGGTAACTTGATCCATAAACTTTGCAGATGATGGTGAGGACCTCAGTCAATGGAGTAAGAGCTTCTCTCTTAGAAAAAGTAGCCTGCCGTAGTATCATCAGAATTGCTGAAGGAATTTTGAACTTAGGTTTCGCCCATGCAAAAGCGTGAACAGATCGGCCGATGTTGGCGATTCTATGCATTTCGAAGAGCGGCGGTGCAAGTTTGATTTTTATGTAACTATTCCTATTTTACAACGATCATATTACGGTGCGGGGATCTGCGGAACCATTAATATTCATTTTAACAAACTTTTTCGTTAATTAGTGAATTATTCGTGGAATTACTAGAAAGGCTGTTTGACTTGAATAGGGCTCACTTCCATGTGCAATGCTGGCCTGAACGACTGTTCTACGCGTTGTTACATTTGAATTACTTCGAATATTGAAGGTTATCAAGGTGACCAATGCTGAGCTGCACATAATTGAAAGATTACATGAAAATCTACAAGCGTTTGAAATGATATGGTATTTGAGAAAAAGGTTTTTGATTTCTTTCGAAGGGTTGCTCATTTGAGTAGCTTGGGCCTTCAGTAAACAAAAACCAATAGGTAAACAAAGGAGAAAGGAGGGGAGTTTTTGCATAAAGAAACAATGGTCACTGACATCCTGAATCTTTCCAGCTTAGAACTGAATAATTACTGCTGGAGGACCATTCTGAAAGAATCAGTTCATTTCGTTTTCCCACTAGATCAAGAACTTTTGGTGCTATCGACCTACCTAAACGTGCGGTAAAGTTTCAAAAAGGAAACTAGAAATTTCATCATCTATTAAAGCACTCCTTAAAGTGGTACTGAAGTCGAACAGACAGCTAAGATCATGGGCTACAGCGTCAAAAATGGTTCACTATGACCCAGTTCGGTGGTACAAAGAGCTCAAGGATACCTGCACAAGCCAGACTTTTCTCAACCGTTTATTGCTTGTTCGGGTAGCGAATAGTTCAAATATCGTACTTTTTCCATTAAATAATGAACTTCAGAACCATGTGGGATATAGCAAACTTCGGAATTGAAGATGTTATATTTTCATTTTTTTTTGAATTTGGTTGTACCATTGGCGTATCAGCAAGTTCACTTAACCGGAAGTTCTGAAGGCACAATTTTTGATGTGATATCCTTCACCCCGTAACAATGGTTTTTCAAAACTAATTTCGGATTCAAGTGGACAGTAGCAAATATTCCTCCCTGGCGTAACTTTATTTTTTGTTGATGGGGATCCGCTAAAAAGTAAATATTTTCACTTATTTTTACTGAATTATGAATGGTATGGTCCACCGTATCGACCATTTGAACTTTTTTGTATATTTCAGGGTGTCCCATAATTACGGGCGCCAATGTATTGCAATATTTTGTTGGCCTCAGTAGAGTGAATGAAAAATCAACCCATTCACAACTTCACTCATATGTTGTGCAACAAGGCACAGCAGTCATATCATGAGTTGTCCTGCTCCAACAGGGATACAAGCTCAAAGTCTCTTCATCACTCAACCACCCATGGCACGCAAGTTTTTCCATACATTGCTTCCCGGATCTTTCTCAGGGCTACCTTATGTGACTCCATGCTAGGATGACTGACTCGTCAGACCGTGCTATCAGCGAATTTCGTCAATGGCAATTTTTGATCAGGCATTAGTTCAGGGAGAATCCAGACGGTAGGAGAAGGTTGGGTTTACATGACTCCAGTTGCAGGACCTCAGAAAGTGGGCTGTCGCTTGGCACGAAATCCAATCTACCTGCCGCTCTTCTTTTAAGCTTTTAAAATGAATTGACGCGAACAATCTTCTTCAAAGGCACCGGGAGGAGTGTGAGAAAACTGAAAGCTGTGAATATATGTTCTTCTACTTTAAACCTTCTACTTCAGAAGAGGACGAAACTCGCACTGAAAAACCACGGATTGGGGTCTCACTCCACAGTTCGCCCTGCCGTGCTGCAGTCATGCAGCTGGGCGAGTTGCCGGCGAAGGCATGACATCGTTCGCTGCCGGCTGATTTAGCCGCTCCGTCCGTCTGCAGTTCTAGTGACACAGAGGGCGAGAGAGTGAAGGAGGGGGTAGTTTTCCTAATTCTCGGGTTTTTCGCCGTTTTGTCTCGTTCTTTCTCTACTTTACATTGCTGAGCACGCCTACTTTCATACATATTCCACAGTCTCCCGAATTTACTCCTTTTGGTGTCGTTAAAAGCATCTTGTGACGCACACAGCAGTAGACGTGCACCAAATCTTGAATTGCTCTTTCTCTTTGAACTGTACGCTTTTTAGCTTCCAATGCATCTTTTGCATTCCATTCCATGATCTTTCCATGGGATATATCTCCATGAAGAAAACAGTCCAATTTAGAAATTTTGGCTCTATGCTTTATGACTTTTTGGATAATCATGATCTACCAAATGAACTTTCACTTTTTTCGATTTTTTTCACATATCTTACGCTTATGCCTGCCTGCCTGGTGTTCACACGGTGAAACAAAAAACAATGAAAAGAGGACTCCTGTTCTTTCGTCCTGGAACAAAAACTACGGTTTATCGTTTACAAGCAGTATTTGACACAGTGAAGGTGAAACTGTTGGATATGAGCACTGCCAACTATAGTGTTCGCGCGGTCTCTTCAAAGGAATCACCTACGGCAATTCCATAATACTAATTTCTATTAGATGCACTCCACCAGATGCAGTACATGGAGAAACACTGGGAGAACGGGGCAATTTCCTTTATTCCAAAGCAAAAATCATTGAACTGGAATAAGAGCAACTCGTGAATTTCCGACGAACGACATTTGAACAGCAATGACGGGCAGAGCACAATTCACATTCAGCCCCGATGTCGATTTGCTTCTCACTCTGCGTCCCACACTACGTGACCGTACCCACTCTGCTTCCAAAGCTCTCGCGTCCCCCCTCGGACGCCCCACCCCGTCAAGCGTTGATTCCTAGAGCTGCACCTCTATCTGTTTCTTGTTTTCTAGCATAAATCTTTCATGCGGGGCCTAGTAAGGAATTACAACATATAAATATATGGGTAAAAGAAGAATTCAAACTTTCCCTGGACGATTCCTTTGACTAGCCGTACTTACGTGAATCAAGCACGCGTTCCATTTCTGCATGGTGATAGGTTGATAGTGAAAGTCTTCAAAATAGGAGAATGGGATCGTTATCTTGCTTCCCGGTGCTATACAAAGTCAAAATGAAAGGTTGCATCAACAGTTGGTCGTATAACATACTTTGAAACGTAAATCTTTCGCTGAATTCTAGCGTAACGTAATTTTAGATTTTTTTTTTCAAATAGCCAGTATGATCAGGTCGTGCTCAAACTTTCTTCATACTCTTTTCAGGATATCATTATCAGTCAATCCATCCTTACCTTACTACTCAAACCTTACTGGGTGGTCGATGATTTGATCTTAACAGCACTTCGATCACACATCTTTCTCAAATATAGCTCGAATAAAACGGAAATTTTTTTCAGATGAAGCGAAATCTTTAGAGTTGCTCTCTGTAACATCAAACATGTTAACAGGACGGTTTTTGAATATTTATTTGCCATAAAACACAGAGCAAATCCACTGTGATAGTTGTCGGATTGCGCCATGTATGCGAGACACAGGCCGGTGCCAAGGCACTTCAAACACTCCGTTTCTTTTGCAGTACAGCAACAATCTGATTTGTTCCATCTAATTTTATTTCAACACACCTCTTTTTAGGGTTGCAAAGCATTTCTTGAACTTTATTCTTTATTTGACTTCCTACTTCTATTCCTGAGACGTTCTGTTTTTGAGGTCTCCTTTTGCTGTTCTTGCAAATTCCGAGAAGTTCATATACCTGAAGGTATCAATCTAAAGTATAGAATATTTGAGGACCGCTAAATAATAGGTACCTAAGCTCCGAATGCTTTCGCTTTTGTTCAATCTTACATTTCATGGCGGTTTCAAAATCAGAGCATAAGCACTGAAGCGATGCGAAGGCTCTTTTGAACTTTATTTGAAGTACCGTTTAGTAGGTTTCAATTGAGTTCACCTCATCATTGAGGATTATGGAAATTTCTTATAACAAAATATTAGCAAATACCCAGTAGCGTTGATTGAAGATTAGCCTATTCAAGGCAATTTTAGGAGAAATCAAAAAATCAGAGGCAAAAATTTGGCTAGTCCTGGTGCCTTGGAGAGATCTCATATGTTTCGCTAACTGTGGTCTTGTGGATAGTCTATGTGACCATACTCCCTCTAGGCTCCCATTACTTTCGTTTTTCCCCAGCATCGGACGTGCACTGCTCCTCTCACAGCCAGTCAGAACATTTTAGGGCCTTTCTGGGAATTCGGTACTTCTGAGCTGCGCTAAGCGGTCTGCGCTGATCTTGTCTTCACTCCGCTGAGTTCTATCCCTATCTAAAATCAATCGAAACTCTTTACCTCTGTTAAGGACACCGGAGATCCACGGACCAGGAGTAAAACCACAGTGTGGTAGCACCGTAGTGGCTACCACACCTTCTCCCCGCCTTCATCCCCTCTAGTCGACTACGGCTAGGTCGAACATATGCCATTTAGAGCTATATGTGAGACGTGCAAAGAAAATTTATTTGTTGCATATTTATCAGAAAGAGTGCTTTCACATAGGTAAACAAGTGCAAGGGTGATAGAAATTCTATGAAAAAAAGTAATGAGATAGATTTATGAGAGACATCGCCAGGGGACTATTTCGACATAAGGTGAGCACTTGCAGTTCGTTCAGTGGGCCGCATTTGCACATACAACACCCTCTTATCGTGTCATGACGCCGATTATGAAATTCACCCCCATTCAACATTTTATTCGAATTTTGTAGAAATTTTGGGGTAAACTCCCCATTATTCGTATTCTCTTATACTCCGTTTCACTGAGTCACTGGTTTGCTGTTGTTTACTGATTTACTTGTTTCACATCACCATAAATAAAGTCAAACTTATCCTACGCGACATCAGACGTCGATCCGAGAATTTCTTCGTACGCCGCCAGTAAGTAATTCGGCCGCTGAAGCGTGTTGCTCAAAGTGAAGTGTGCCAGGTTGCAATAGCTCCACATGGGGATTTTTCGACGAGAGTTTCGCTACACATAGTCTCTTCCAAGTTTGAATGCTCCTTTACTTCCTTACCCCCCTCTGCTGCCCCTGAGAACCCTTCTGATCAGCCTTTTGCCCACATATTTTTTTGCAATGTATTCGTGATTTTATTTTTTTTTTGTTTGTGTTTATACTTCATCACTATAAAGCTTATTTAAGCATTGGGAGCAGATCAATCCTTTATCTGGGATGCCCCACGCATTCCACCAGGGTACATAATATAATGGGGTCGGTGAATGCTATTGAGCCTGATATACAGGCCGAATCTAAGGATCAGTTTACCATATGTGGCCCTAGTCCTCTTTTGTACCTTTAGGCGATTTTGTGCCAATTTGCCCGCAGGGGATTGATGAAAGGCTAATTGGGGAATGCGGAGCAGAATGTGTAAGCAGCGTACAGTTCTGATGACCATGTAATCACTACTGGATTTTTGAACGAAAATGGACACATGGCATATCCTATCAGCTTATTGGGAATAACTCTGCTCCATCTCTAGCCATAATCTTCCTCCTTAGCCTGAACATCGTTTTTTGTAAGGCAGCATTCATAGTGGTGGAATTCGCGTTTTGCAAAATTGTGGAATCTGCGGAAATGGACTAGATACGCATTGATCGGAAAAAGTGTGGAAGTTCATGAGGAATGGAAAAATTTGGGGTGGAAATTTTTTTTGTGAAAATGCAGAATTGTGAAATTTTCAATCCTCTTATCTTCCCATCCGAGATCAATACATACCTGTTCCTTTTCCAAACATTTCACAATCGGCGTTTCACAAATAGAGCAAATTCCGCAGTTGTCCCATTCGATACGTATCTTTATCATTCCACAAATTCCCCAATTCTGCAAAAATCCAAATTACCACTATGAATCCTGCCTAAATCGTGCTCGATGTGTGCTGCTGTGCTGTGTTCGAGTGATTGTTGCAAAATTTTTCCTGTTTCTCTTTTAATGTGAAGGTCTTGGTCTTTACGGCATAGTTTCGATAATCGATAGTTCTTTGAAATGGCGTCTGCAAGAGTTCCAATTTCAGTCCATCGCTGATAAATACGAGGCAGGAGCGCACACATTCGCTGAGCACCTGAAAAATGTTCGCGAAAGAATCACACACTATCAAAACTTCTTCAAGGTGAGCCAGTCTACTAGTGGTTTGGAAAAAATGTGGATAACTTTGTTCCTGCTTGTTGACAAAAAAAAACAAAGTTTTGAAAAGATGAGCTCTTTCTTAGGTCAAGATTATATGTTCTACATCTGTCGCGTGGGTATATCGTATCCACCGCCTTTCCTGATCGATCTTATAGAATGTGGTTTTGTGCTCGCTATATGCCCGATCAAGTGTGAAATCTTTTTTGATGGAGCCGCTAACTTCACAGTAGCCAGCTTATTCCTCGTGATTTGTGCTGTCGAGCGACGATCGCCATAATTAGGTCCTGATTCGAAATGAATCGGTCCAATTAGGTTCTGGCAAGAAATGTGACTACGGTATACCACTGTGAAAGATGCAAGACCCATAATTTTGTTTATCCTCGTGTTGTAATCTACTGAAAAGCTAGCCAAATTGAATACTGGACCTGACTGCCAACACTTGCGAGGCTCTACCTTGCCAAGTAATCCTACATCCTTCAAAGACCCTCTGCAATGGCTTACCTCTCAGAAAGAATTCGTAAGAAAAGTGGTCCTACAAAAACTTAAAAGGAAAATATTCAAGTAAAGCTTGCTGTCAAACTCAAATAGTGGCGCAGTTGAGGTTGACAAAAACCGTTTCCTATTTCTAGCTTTTTGTAGGAGAAATTTTCCAGGAATTCGTCAAATACACAGCACGGGCTAATCAGAACAGCAAAAGTATGCAGAAGGCGCTCGAGCTGACAATGGCTATACCTCAACGTGTACACGACTTGGTCTACACGAACAACATTCAGCACTATCCCGGTGATACGAACAAACTTGGACGACTCATCCGACATGTAAGCAAAAGCCTTTCCTTTCATAACTAATGATTACAGTATAGCACAAACAATTTCAGTGGATCCATAACAGAAGAAACTGTAAAATTATTATGAGGAATTTTGCGCAAGTCTTAGACGGTGCTTTACATCTGCATGGTCAAGTGGACCAATCCTCTTTGACACAATCTCCCTCATAGAAAAACAGCTATTGACGCTCATGATCCAGAAGATCGACTTGCATGTTCCACGTTTTTATTAACTTTGGAAGGATGTATGAATGTTCTACGGTCTTTATTAATTTTGTGTGGATATGCTATCCATATACTCTTCCTATCTTTCCAAGAGAATCGTCTTTGCCTAGCAGAAGCCGGCTCTAATGTTCCTCATTAGTTCTACTGTTTTTGCAAAGAGGATCCAATAAAACACATGAAATTTTGTGGCCCCGAGATGAGGTTGCGGATGATGCAGAGGCAAGCGGTGCTTTCTAGACGCATCCGCGAATTCAGTAATTCGTTCTCTACCAGGAACGTCTTTATTAACTGGCTCGACTGGGTTAGGTAACGTTCGGAAGAAATCCAAAAACGTTGCTCATAGCATACTCCGCATGATCACCTCAACATTCCTTGAAAGATGGAAGTGAACAGCGCATTCTAATTGGATCGCCAGGGAGTGTACTTGAGCATTGTTTTGTATCGAAGCCTTCTGTTGATCTTAATATGCATGAAACATGTGAGACTTGCAAAATTTTTATTCCAAAAAACTCAAAAGGCTTTAACAAAATCGGCTGCAAAAGGATTTTGAGCCTCATAGGAAAGCTGCCGGTGCCTAGAGCGTTTCTCAAGTCTGAAATGGTACAAATTAAATCTTATTGAGAGACTCTATTCGAGACATATTTACAGTGACCATACAAGTCCTTGACGAGGTTGCAGGCTCACTTCCAGAGCAGTTTCAAAATCTGGTATGGAACAGAATTGAACAGTTTCCATGCGTGATATATGACCTTATATTGAGGCTTAATGTTGCTCGCCGATTTCAATGACAATATATGTCCTGAAAGTAAACTTACCAAGAAGCGTGTCCATTCTCCAGTCTTCGATGCCCTGAGCTTAACGTGTTTCATACAAACAATCGTGGTTTTTGTTGTCTAAAATATCACGCATGGAAACTGGAAACTGCAAACTGGAAGTGAACCTATTTGCTCAGATGACCCCAAATTAATGTTGTTTGTTTGTTTGTTGTAACCTAATTCCTAGCATGGATTATTTCAGGACTCGTTCGAAGTTGCCGAAGGTGATGAAAGCCCTAAGCAACGTTATGTCTTCCTTTTCAAGAACAAACTGATGATCACCGAGAAAAATGCCTCCACCGAGCCAGCAACTTACACACATTTGGCTACTATCAGAGTAAGTTCGATCCCTTCAAGGCTCGAGAAAGCTAAATGATACATGACGAGGCTTGAGGAAGCTGTGCAATGATACATGGCATGAGCTAATTATAATGGGCCCGTAAAGATACGGCCTTAATTTGATAATGTTTTAGCTAGACAAATATACAGTGACCACACATGTACTTCACGAGGACACTATTCTTCTCAAACCAAATGAACCCGGATTGCCGAGTTTCAGGTAACTGTTTGAATAATATTGCGATTAACATTTTTGTAATATTCACGAATTTTGATAATTTTAGCTCGAATAATGAATAATTTCGTATCACTCGTAAATTTTGCTACTTAAGCTTGAAGCCAAAAGATATCGCGAGATCTGAATACGTCCGAAAAGCTTGGGTGAAAGACATCAACGAAGAGCAAGAGGCTTACGGTATGTTGCTTCACAAAATAACAACTGTGTAGGCCGCAATTTCGGTTCCCGACCGAGAGTTCACTTCCAAGATGTGGGCACGTGATACTCAGAAAAGCACGAAAGCGGTAGATGAGCTTCCAAAAGTTTTGTTGGATCAAGGCAGTTACTGCGGTGGAGGTGGGGGCGGAGGTATTGCGGAGGCATGATGAGCCCTGATCAGGTATGAGCCTAGCTCGGAATTCCTTCCGGGCTTACTGGGGCTACCCTCAGGTGAATTAAACGCACTGCAGCTAAAGTTGTAGCGAAATTTGACTGTTCTTGAAAAGCGGCTCGCAGCTCACTTATATAAGCTCGATCGGCGATTACAATTGCCTTTGGCATTAGTGATGGAAAACGACTACATGGCTCACTTCTAGAGGACGCCTCGTCTTCCAACTTTTAAAGCTGAGAAGATGAGTGATTAGCAGACCTATAGATTGGCATGTGCCGGTGAGCAAAGAAGAGCGATAATAATGTCAATGTCGATATCAGCCATAAAAATATGGTTTTGAAGGCTTATTTGACGTTTGGGTAAACTTTCTAGAAGAAATCAATGGGATTAAAGTTTTTATGAGACAGTTGTGCGATAGCCCTGCATCGGGATTGATCAGAGCACCTTGAGAACGCAAATAATAGAGTGCTTGAGTGAGTCATGTAGCCTACCTGGGCGACCATCACATCCACCAACACATCCGTTGTGATCATCGCCTGGGCGGCAGCAGCAGCACATCGGCCAGCCATCAATCCATCCAACCATCCGGCCAGCCAAGCAGCCCTCAAACCTCCCCACGGCCGCCTCATTCGGTTGTAATACGCGTCGCGCAGGCTCTGACTCTCGACTCGGCCGTTTCTTTATCAGCCCTGAACAGCCGTTACCACACCTCAGCAGAACCACCGCTATCTCTCTTTCCCTCGCTCTCCCATCCCCGTGTAACTCCGCCACATCGCTGACGCTCACTTGAGCCGGCAAGAGCTATGCGCTGGCACTGATTCCTAGCCAGTCCACCACCCACGCGTCATCTCCGGAAAACTCTGTCACCCTCTAGCCATTATTATCTTGCACTGAATCTGTCCCCTGAAGCACTGCTAGCACACCTTTCCCACCCAGCATCCCTCCCAAGGAGGCATCATCAGCTCCCCACTGGTGCACTGCCTTCTAGTATTCACTAATCACTGATCCCCATCGTTTCGATTTTATCGATCCACCATATCAGCAGCTATGGTGCTTAAAACGCTTTATATCATCGAACTCACCGATACTCAAGAAGGCGGTCTGGAACTCGTTGATCCATCATGGTGTAAGTACATTATTGATTAATTCTATTGATTTTCTTAGCCGCTGAACGTGAACAAGAGAACACGGAAACGATATCCGAATACGACATGCATCTCAGTGATATGCGCTCCGAATTCAGCGAATATTCAGGCTCACGCAAGAGCAGTATTCATGCCACTGGTAGTCCATGGATTCACCTTGGTTCAAAGAGCTGATCAGCCCGTTAACCGCTCGCTCATCGCTCTTTCTCGAAAATGGCTGATCAGCTCTGTATGTGTTGTGTTGTGTGACGTTTTTGTACGTCTCAGGAAAAAGCATGGGCGGGGCAAAAATTCATTTTCAATTGGTGTCCAAAGGAAAAAATTTATTATTGACTAGAATATTTTGTAGGGATGCATCAGAAAGAGCTTATGAGTGGGTTTTGTTGCTTCGGCAACTTTCACGTATGTAGCACTTGATATTTGTTTGCGCAGAACATCTTGATCGTGACGCACGTAGTGTTACAGCTCCAAAGCTATTGATCAGAAACGATTGCCGATGGATAATCAATAATTACATCACGAGATCAATAGAGCATCAACGATATTCCTAAGAATTTCAGGGTTTCATTAACGAGAAATGAAGCGAAGATGTAAAAATTCGTGTGGTCTTTTGTATAGTGTATATGTGCTTTATTGTTGATTTGTTGATATATGTTGCATGTAATTTTTGAAATTATTGATTTTCAACTAAACCTTGTTCACTTTAGGTCCAGAAGAAGGTGGTCCGCCGAGGAAAAAGGTGAAATCGCCGCCAGCGATTTCACCAACTGGGTCCACTACCAGTATATACTCAGGTGGAAGTAGCAGTATCGACTGGAGTACGTGTTTTTTTTCCAAAAAAATTCCCGTTTCGCGGACTGTTCAGTGTTTACATATTTATCCACAAATCACTTAATTTCTGTTTACCATATTTCTAAATAATGACGAGATATCGATGGCACTTGAGCCCTGGCGTTACTTTGGAGGGTTATGAAGGCGGAAAACTTTGGTATGCCTTTCCACATGTAAAATGAACGATAAGTTAGTTTAATGCATGGAAATGCAGCTGTAGGTCAGCTGTATCACTTTTTGTCTCATTGTTGTCATTGAAATCTTAGCGCTTTGGGAGTCAATTGTTCCCGTGCAAAATGTGATCATATCCAGCTGGAGATTATAAGCGCTTTCCGGTTTTTCTGTGGAGTGGGTGGCGATGACCTCATTGAACCTTAAATGTGATGTTTGGGCATGATAAGTGTGCCGGCGCGCTTCGAACTTGACACCTGCTCGCCATTTCTTTTAAAAAAATGTTCGAGAGCATTGGATCAGCTGTCACTTCTGTTACAAGTGAAGTAGATTGATTAGAGAGGATCAGTTACTTTGGGAAGGCTAATAGGAATTCGATTGGTTTCATCGAACGTTATGACGCTAAATGAGGAGGCTGAAATTGAACAGGAGCAATTAGTTCATTTCTGGTTATCGGCTTTCCCGGGCCGCGAAATCGTGTCGATACGGCTTTTATTTGGGGCTCCTAGTTGTACGGCGTTCTTGAAAATATTAGCAGCGCGAGAGATTATAGCGCTATTCGCAAAGTAGTAAGCTGGACATATGGGCAGGAATTGGGCATAGTAACAAAGGAAAACATGATTCGTGCATTTGATGGTAAACAGCTCGGATACATGGATCCTGATCTTTGTGTGCAGTGGTGGTCAAACTCAAGGAAACACATGAACACCTATGGAAATATGCTGATCTTTGACCCATTTTCTACTGACAAATCGAACTGAAATTTCGAGTGTTTGCTTGTTTTTAAAGTAGTTTTTAATTGTCGGCGCATGAAAAACTGTGATTTAAGAGAAGGAGAATATTCGAGCTCAGCAGTTGCTATCGATCACTATTTCATATGAACTTCTTAAATCTGAAGATGAATTGAGAAACAACAATGAAATTATTAGAAGATTGTATAAGAAACTATAAAAAGTGTTTTGGAAAGTGGATTACCAAACTTTTTTACGCTTTCCAGGTTTCCAGTTTGAAGGGGAATGTATTAGATTAGAAATTATAGTACTACAAATTATCTAGTTGCCGAACACAATTCGCATTCCGTACATATTTTTGTTGAATTTTTCTTTGCCATCATGAGCGCTTTATTGCTGACGTGTTTCTTTGGAGAACAAATGAATAAACAAGAAAAAGACCAGTTAGAATTATAAACATAAATGAGCACAATGCTGAACTGAGAACTCATTTTACTGTCATGTCTGGACTGTTTCAGCCACGACCGGTACCACACTGGAAATGCAAGGTACTCGTGTGACCCGAACACAATACGGATTCCGTACCCTACAAGAGTCGTCGGCTAAAATGTGCCTCAAAGTCACAGGATATCCACTGCCAGAAATCACATGGTAAGCTTACATGGTGCCCATTTCTGAGGGGCGGAGTTAGCGCTGACGTTCTCGAAGCGGTTTTGTTGTTCGTTGCTGAAACTTGCGATTTTTCTTGGCAGTTGTGCGTTTTTTTGCGTACATTTTCTAAATAACTTCCATTTCCGCTCAGCGATTGCTTTGGGATTCCAGCGCTTATCGTTGTCGATCTTTTCGCAGCAACTTATTTGGTTTTTTCTCTTTTAGGTATAAAGACGATGTACAATTACATGAAGATGAACGGCACACATTTTATGCAGATGAGGACGGCTTCTTTGCCCTGACAATTGATCCAGTCCAGGTAATCGATAATTGATCCCTCACCCTCTAACAAAGTGTTGATACGTTGGTTGTTGAACACCGCTATTGATTAGTATTGATTCCAGGTCGAAGACACTGGTCGATACACATGTATGGCAACGAACGAATATGGTCAAGCGTCCACGTCGGCGTTCTTCCGAGTATTAAAGGTTGGTCTCCTATGATCCCTCACAATATTCCTAGGGATATGGTAACCAAAAATGGCTTCAGGTCGAAAAAGAGGCTGCACCACCGAGATTTATTAATGCACTGAAGGATCGCGAATGCAAAGAAGGTGATGTAATCAATTTCGAATGCGAGGTGAGTTCGTAGGGATTTCCTCCTATTTTTTTAAACTTATTTTTAAATTTTTATTGTTTCCACGTCTTTTCGAGTATAATATTTTTCCCTAATCGAATTTCTTCTCATGTTATCGTTGTCACTGGATTCACCCTTTTAGAAACTAACCGTGCTTTTATCTGAATTTGGCAATCTAATACTAGCAGAAGGACAGAGAATGTTGCTACCAGCAATCTAAATTTATAAGAATACTTAAATACATAGAAAGTGATGAATAAATATGGAGTAAGCTATGCACTTCTTTAATGTAGGGCTGGAATTCGAATTTTCAAAAAATCTGGAGCCATACTTTGATTTTACCTTTTACCGTACACCTTTTCAAGTACCCGACGATACACGAATATCATCAATCACTTCATTTACCCACTAATGTCCATTGAAAAGTGGATATACAATCATGTTTTCAGGTCGAAGGTTGGCCGGAACCCGAACTCGTATGGCTTGTCGACGATCAGCCTCTTCGGCCATCACACGATTTCAAAATCGAATACGATGGTATGAACGCGAAATTGGAAATCAGGTAAATGAAGGAATTTCACGAGATGTCCCAAAAAACGTGCTTAGCATCTTCCATTTTTGGTAAACGCATTTTCAATCAGCATTTCATGTTCAAATTTCATAAACTGTATTTTCGCTTAAAACGATTCACTATTTTTTGAACGAATTTCGTCTAGTGGGTTTACTTAATCGAGTCCAATGACTGTGCATTATTCCATGACTCGTAGTTGTACCATTTCGAATTTTGATCTATCACCGGAATTCAGAGACGCTCAACCGGATGACACTGGTGTGTACTGTGTCAAGATTCAAAACGAATTCGGAACAGAGGAGAGCAAAGCAAAACTGGTTGTGGTGCCCGATCCGGACAAAAATCACGTCGCACCGGAATTCCAGGTACTGGTCTCAAAAGCCAAATATACAGGGTTTTGTAAGTCTTATCTCAGATGGTAAAGCCTAAACCCGCGTGTGATTGCGTACATCGCGCTAATGTTAGTTTTACTGTTGTTATGATCTGTTTCTCCAACGGACTTCCACAATATTAGCCCATTTCGTGTTGAGCGGAATCTCAACCGGCTGCGGCGATTCGCGCTGGGAGTGTCGCGTGCGCGACGTCGCAATGCGAAAACCTGACCTAAGGCCACATTCATGCTCAGAGACGCCAGGGCATGGCTGCGTTCACAGGCAGCGGCATGGAGGCACGGAGGAGGTGCAGAAACGACGCAGGTAACGCAGGGTGGCTTTAAGGCACCAGAAGGGGTAAGGGAAAACTGAGATCTGGGAGTAGATGTTCTCTGAAACGAACCTTCTACTTTGGAAGAGGTCACATGTAATGAAAATCGTATTCAAAAAACGCGGCTTGGGGTCTTATGACAACCCCGCAGCACGGCATGTAGTTATGCGATTATGCGGCCGGAGGAGTCGCCGTGGAGGGGCGGGACAACAATCTCGTTCTGTCTCTACTGTTATATTCCTGAGCACCTTTGATTTCGTAATCCTCCATTTTGCAAAAATTACCTCTACCGGTGTCTTTAGGCGGAGACGCAGAGACACTTAGCCGCGCGCTGCCGCCGGCACCGCAGAGTATGGACGCGGCCTATTGATTTACAGCCTTCACTTTGTAATTGGAGCCTCGGCTGAACTGAATTTTGTGTTCAGGCCACAATCGAAGACGTCGAATGCAACGAAGGTGACGAGGTCCGCTTTAAATCCGTGATCACCGGTGATCCAAACCCAGAAATCACTTGGATGATCAACGGAATACCATTGAGTGAATCGGAAAAGGTGAATACTTGAAAATAATTATTTAACTGTTTAAGTTATTTAATTGTTCACACTTTTTGTTGAATTTTAACCACTTACTGCAACATTTATGCTATTCGAGTCTTCTCCTAGGAACAAATCAGTGGACATTTTTCAGTGGTGTAGTCGCTCTAATCAATCCTTGATCTTTTCCAATAAACCTATTGCTTTGAAATTCGTCCTCTTGCACAGCCACGTTTTGTTCATCAAAACTGATCGCTTGCAGGTCCGCTTCATCTCGGAAGACGGCATCTGTATTCTTATAATTAAAGATGTAACACGACACTTTGACGGAACCGTCACATGCCAGGTTCGTTGCACTGCTTGGGTCTTTGTTCTGTGATCTCTTTATGCTGCCTTTCATTGTCCCCCACAAAATTGCGCTTGGTACCTTTTTTCTTGACTTTTTCTTGAGATTTTCGCATTTTGCGTCCTCGCTTTTTTCCTGCATAGCCTCACGCATACGCAGTAGGCATAATATTTTCATCAGAATAGCATTTTTCTATCAATTCTTAGGGTACATGACTCGTTCGGGCCACTAAATGTGCTGTCTTACTCTCTAGTTTCTCTTAATCATCTTTGCACCTGCGTCGGTGTCCTGTCTATCACCTTGTTGCAGCTGTTCCCAATCGTTGCTTCTCAGGCTCCCACCAATCCACCGACACATTACACATGCCCCCGCAAATTTATTTAAGCACTGTTCTGATCAATACTGAAAAAATAGAATCGTGAAGAATGGGGCACGAGGCAGACACAACTTTTTTACATAGAGTGATATAAAAATAGGACTCAGTCACGCAAAAAACTACATAGAGCTACCGCGAACGTGGAGCGACTTGGAAGTCAAGCTTAGCGATAATCTTGGATTGACTGTCGCGTTCAGTAATGAGGCGCAAGTTCCAATTAGCTAGCCAATGAAGAAAGAATCTAAAAAGGAAAGAATCTGAGAAAAGCTTGAAGAATCTGGATTTCAGATGGTTCACTTTATACTTTGTTGTCCTTTTCACTGGGCGAGAAAAAAATGCTTTTAATTTCGATATCATCGGTATTGTTATGGAAAGGCATATATGGGTAATCCCATATATGTACAGTCCATTTCGGAACGTCTGATAGGGCATGGCCTACGGACTTGGGTGATTGGCGAGAGTGAGAGTGTATGGTGGAGTGAGGGAGTTTGATACACTCTCACCCAAGTCCGTGAGGCACGCCCTATCAGGCGCTCCAGAATGGACTGTACATGAGCTCAATCTACTGGCTATTCTTGGGGATACCAGGCGAAGGTCTTTACTCCTGTCAAGATTCTAAGCTACACATGCCATAGACTGAATGCAAGGAGTGATGCACGTCACATAAATCCATTGCGTTGTGGGACGCGCCATGTATTGGGCTGTCATTTAAAAAAAGTACTTGCACTTGGCAGCATAGTTGACCTTGCAATGGACGATGGATGGCAACGGCACAAGTAGATGATAAGGTGGGTTACCTTGTACTGGACCTGCCCAAAAGAGTGGGGTGCGGAACCTTTTGGCAGGTTTTTGCTTTTTGTACAAGGTAACCCATGGCCTGGGAGCCTCACCTCATCTACGCTGTTCGGGTATACTATTGGAACTTTATAGAAATCGATGTTGGTGTGGGAATTACAGAATGAAACACAATGCCAAGGCCCACCCTTTTCTAACTGGGGAGAAACGGAAAATTTTTTGTCTTCGCCTAGATCGGTGTGATTCGATTCGCGTTTTGCTTAAATACTAGACGCAGTTAAATTTTAGGGTTCAAATCGTCTTGGAACGACTAGCTGTGATGGCCGTCTCAAAGTACGTGTACCACCAGCACCTCCTTCATTTGCAAAACCCTTGGAGGATAGAGTCGTGCAGGAGAACGCGGTGGTGGGTTTGATTTATACGAATTGTTCTTTGCTCGAATTACAATTGAGGTGTTGGAAAATTTTCATAAAATAAAAATATATATGTAGTTTTAAAATTGCTGATAAGTATATCAGGCCTAGCTTCGCAACAACTCAATAGATTTTTAATGAAATGAAATTGACATTTACTGATTCGTATATTTATTTTCTTATTTTCCTCGTACTCACCTAAGCTATACCTACCGGGCATTTCCAGGTCTCGTTTGATGTCGATGTTCTCGGCTACCCAGAGCCTGCAGTCACATTCCATTTGAAAGGGAAAGAGGTTAGTGCGAATGCCTATTTTTCACAACATTTAATAGCCATACCAAGCGAAGCATTTTGCAGTTCGATTTTTTGCGCATTTTTTGCTGTATGCTTCCTCTATGTCTCTCTCAAAAATGTAATATCGTCATTCGGAATGGGAACTTTGCGCCTTTCTTTTTCTCGACCGTACTCTGATCTAGAAGAACTGACGCCAAAGATTCTGAATATGGCCTGAATTCAACAGAAGAGGTATTTATAAGCTCTACCGTCCAGTGCTGGACTTCCTTGTGACCTTCCCTCCTTAACTGAACGTTGGTGAAAGCTTCTTGGAGCTTTAACTGTCTTGATTAAATATTATTGTGTGCGGTCACACCTTCGCACTAGGCCATCTGAGAATGCCCTTTTCATAAGAGGATTTCAAAAGTAATTTAAATCGAATGCAAAAGTTATTGAGTTGCACTGTTGAACTCCCATGATCATTTCAGCTGAAACACGGCGTTGACGGTGTGGATATCGCAGGCGCTGACGGTTACTACAAGGTGATCATCTCCGGCTGCACATTGGATGTGCATGACGGTGAAATGGTCTGTCGAGCAGTAAATGAACACGGAGCAGCTGAGAGTCGAGCACGTCTGACCGTTGAACCGATGGAGGAGGAGTCACGAAGCGCTCCGACATTCATCAAGGACATTGAAGACCAGGTAAGCAGCATTTCTAAGATTAGCGGAGGTAA
Source organism: Trichostrongylus colubriformis (assembly GCA_963978905.1). NCBI lineage: Eukaryota > Metazoa > Nematoda > Chromadorea > Rhabditida > Trichostrongylidae > Trichostrongylus > Trichostrongylus colubriformis. The sequence goes on from OZ022260.1 coordinate 27,391,158, forward strand.
TCGAAACAAGGAGGAACGATGAGGGGTGACCTAATAGGGAGGTTTTAGTTTGTATAGAACAGCTGAAACTGCCCTCTAGTGAGTCTCTGGTCGACACGATTATTTTGATATCATTTTGTCCCTTCCTAGTACACGTGTAGATGCTTTCACCACAGCTTCCAAAAAAAATGTTACGTTTTTCACACATATTGTTTCATTATAAATAGATGATCAAACTCATTGTAAGACAACTGTGGCGGGATTTCATAGTCAGGGCATGGCTCTAACACGAAACGAAGTAACATGTTGGGGCTGTATCTGAGAAGCCTAAGGCGCTACGACTCAGAATATCTCTAGAAGTCGATAAATATGCATAAATAAGAGTTGTATGCAGTGGTATATAGAGTTTCCACATAAGTTAAATTGAACAATTGGTCACTGCTCAGCTACATCCTTGTGTGAATGAATGTTAGCTGCGGCGTGGGTATGCGAAACACCACCTGCTACGTCGAGGTGTAATCATGTCATTAGCAAGCTGAAACTGTCATATAATGGGACTCTGTACTGCTGTAAAGGCCTTTTTCAAGTGGTGAAGAAACACGCGCCAAGAGAGTTGCGACAGCAACTCTACTGCGGTGAATGTCGCATGGGAAAGTAGTGTTCGAGCATGAGCAAGTTCATTAAGTGAGCATGACAGTAAAATTTGGCTCTTTGGGGCCGTGCTCTGACCCGGTTCATGTTGTCTCACAATAAGTTCAATCATTTATTTATAATGAAAAATGAGCGAAAAACGTTACCACACTTAATAGGGGTTCGAGATTTTTCAGGGGAGAGATACAGTTGAAGGTCATATTCCTTTAGGGATTATTCGTGTATTGCTTTGCCAAACGAGCTTTTTAGGTGGATCAGTTTATTTATGGCCTGACCTTTCGACCTTTCGTCGTCTTCAGAGACCCCGTGATCCACCGCAAGTGGTAGGACGTCGCTCATTACACCAACACGAGTCGGTAACGACGTCCTACCACTCGCGGTGAAGCACGGGGCCTCTGAAGACGACGAAAACGTCGGAACGTCAGGCCATAAATAAACTGATCCACCTAAAACCTCGTTCGGCAAAGCAGCACACGAATAATTGAAGAACATGCCGAGGTGTCAAGAGGAGAGAACTTGGAGAATCATTCAGGGACTGCTCATACTTTAGCAGTAGAACTTTATCGAACTTTAGCTAATTTTGGGTTTTATTCACGAGACCCTGAATCCTTGAGTATCCGTGGAACCGACAGGGCACCAGGGCAGGTAACTGTGGGCCTATGGTCCCTTGGGATTGACTCATGAGGGCATAGTAGAACCTACCTTACTGATCCTCAAAAATTTGCGGGGCTCTCCATAGTCGAAACCAATCTATTCACGAGTGGCTCCATAAAGGAAATCATACACGGCAACAGGGTGATGTGAACTTTGTGTAGATTTTGTGGTCTTCTCGAGCCCATCTGAATGAATTGACTGAACAAACGGAGTCTGTGGACAGGGGCTTGCTTCTGTGATGCACGTGTATTCATGTACTTACTCATTGCGCATGAGGACACGATACTGTAAAAACAAAGAAGTAAATGTTTATCAACGAAGAGACTACGTTTAAGAGATTTAAGGGGGAAAAACAAAGAAGTAGTGCTCCCTCCGTTTCGCACGTGCTCTTAGACGGAGGTCGAACTTAGAAATATTCTCCCTCAAATTAGAACTTAGAATGTGTAGCACTAGAGAAACAGAACGTGAGATACGTCAAGGAAAGCCTGTAGATGCGTCTATTGCGATTCTCTGCTTTCCCTTACCCCCGTATCACCGTTACCTGGATTTGGGTCCTATGAATAGCAAATGCTCTCTGAGTTGGATCTGCTAGGATGGTGCTTATCAAGATGAATCATTCAGAATCTGATGAGAAAACGTACTTGCATAACATTACTCGGATCAACACTGATATGTATAAGATTCAGCTTGAGCAAAAGCCACTGCCATTGCACTCACGCTCGGAGTTTTTGAGGTGACCTCTCCAAGTTCAGTCTGCTCTTACCAATCACCATTCACGTGGAATCTTGGAATAGCAATTGGTAGTAGTAGGTAGTTGATCATTAGGTAATTGGCCCTCGTCTTGGAATCATGGTACCGTATACCGTAATATGGCCGGTAGCCTGCACAGGTGTTCTTAGCCAAGGAATCCACTTGTAAGCTCTCTATGTGCGAACCATGTGCATGCAACCAGATGCTCTCATTTCTTCCACGACTATCAATCAAAATCTCAGTGCAAGCGGGCGAAGTGGCTGCTCTGAAAGTTGGTTTTTCCGGGCAAAGTAAGCTTTTTCCCGTGCGCGTACAGGTACACCTTTTGAAAAAATACTGCGCCGTACCACCCGGGGAAAAGATGTCACGTAGTGAGTGCATGCTCTTTCTGTTCGGGTGCTATCCCTCTCTGCTCAACACAGCACCCATCTGACGTGTCGGTGTGTCGATTTGTCGGCGCTGTAAAAACGGAGTCCATGCGTCGTCTTTGTGTTGGTGAGCATGTTGTGTTTGCCACTGCTACTGCAACTTGGGCAACTGCGCCTCTGTTGAGGCAGTTCCTCGCGCCTCTTTTCCTTCAATCGTCCTACTTCCCCCTTCACCCACTTCCGTTCTCGCTCTGAGTCGAGTTATACTAAAATACGTATCTGTATATATAGGTAGGAGATCAGAAAAAAGGGTTTTTTTTTCAGAATATCCTAAAATTCTTGCTTATTTTTAGACCGTCAAATACGGTGTGCCCGCGGTCTTTGAGACCACCGTTCGAGGCAGTCCAAATCCTGAGGTAACGTGGTTCATCAACGGACAGAGAATGGATAAGGACACTCCTGGAGTGAAGATCGAGGTACTGTAATTCTCAGAATGTTTGTCCCGCCTACTAACATAAGTAATTTTGAATCATCCGAAAAGAAAACACACTTGTAAAACATTTTACTTTCTTAATTTCGCTTTTTTATTACCCTTTCTTTGCCTTGTCTTTTTGCCATCGCGCCACAATCGATTTCCGAAAATCAATAAGCTTTCAGTTCGTCAACCATGATCACAAACTCACAATCGATTCAGCACAATATGCAGGAACAGTACTGTGCAGGTATGTAGGTCACATGCCTTTCTACCGTATCCTCACGTTACCACGTGTCTTATGAATAACGCATGGAACCGGATCGATTGATTTTCATTGTTCACTGAGTGTTCTTAAAGGGCTGAAAATATCGTTGGACGATTTGAGACGAAAGCTCGTCTGACCGTGATTCCGCAGGAGAAACCGAAAAAAGCGCCACGATTCACCGAATTACTAAGCGATAAAACCGAGGTCGAAAGTGGCACAGTTGTGTTCGAGGTGACTGGAATGCCAGTAGTTTTGTTTTGCTTTGACAATATCAGCTGACACCCCGATGATGGATACAAAGTCCATAATATTGATTTAGGCACGACTTGAAGCTGAACCCAAACCTGACATTAAATGGTTCCTCAAAAATGTCGAAATCACCAGCTCAGAGGTGAGAATATGGTTTTTATCGGGAATTACGGAACAAAATTTTTGAAAAGTTAGAGATCTTGGAAGAGGGCTGACATGATCAATAAAGCAAAACGAGAGAGAAACGCAGAGGGGATAAGTGCTTGCTGCACAGAAAAAAAACTCAAAGATAAAGAAAAGGAGATAAGTGAGAAAAGATTCGGGTTAAAGGTTGGTACGGCGACATACATAGCTCCTCAGACGAATCCTTGTTTCGTCAATAGTGCTCCTACGCCTTTGAACCTAATTCTTTTCCTACTTCATTACTACTTGTCCGCTAATGGGAATGAGCTAAAATGAGAATTTCTATTTATTCATTTATTTACTGTTTGACATGCTAAGATGCATGTGTAAGAACAGGCAAAAAGAGCAAAAAACCGTCAAACCCGCACAGGCGAGTTAAATGCTGAAAGGAAATGAAGTAACAGTAGCAAGTTGGTTTATAATTTTCGAGGAAGTGTGCGAATTGTGAAGAAATATCAACAAAAACCATGACGGTTTTTCAAAGAGACAATTTATTTGTTTGTTTGTTTATGCGTACCAAGACGTGCTATCATGAAATACAAAACCATAGGTTGAATAAAACATGTGGAACATTGTGGAACTCAACGAATCTATGAATTCTGATTTAAGGACTAAATAATCTCTTAACTTTGTGAAGATTTTGTCAATCGCAACGTTGAAAGTATTGATTTGTGCAAGAAGTTTAAGACATGTGCTGCATGAAGTGTTTTAGAACGTTGTCATCCGTGACTTTGACGGATCAGTAAAGCTTGAGCTACGAGGGATCAAAGTGGAAGATGCTGGTGAGGTCCGTTGTCAAGCGACGAATTCCGAAGGTTCAGCCATTTCTACTGCTCAACTTGGAGTGAACCGCAAACCCTTCCCACCCTCGTTCGACAAACAACCAAAGAGTGTTACGGTGGAAAGGTACGTCCCAATAGCAACGAATGGAAACGGCTTGGTTCTTTTCGATCATGTTTAAGTAATTATTGAAACGTAAAATTTTCAATCTCAGAGGGTCCGAGGCGAGGTTCGAGGCACATGCAGATGCAAGTCCTGCTCCTTCTTATCAATGGTCTATTGATGGGAGGAAGGTGAGTACTTTCAGCTCTGTACATGTGCTTTTAAGGAGAATAACATAATCAGCCTGTAAACAGAGTTTATGTTTATGTTTGTGTTCATTGACGTGAACAGCCGCCCACGTAATTATAATAGGTAATACGAGAAATAGTGACACATCAGAAACAACCTTGCAACAGCTGATCACCAGGCTGAGAAATAATCCCCACTCAAAAAAAGCTACAACAAAAAAAAAAGAAATAGTGAACGAGCGATAAGAAGGAGGGAGCGAGCAACGGAGGGTTAGAAACGTTTCACAGCCGTCTGGCGAGAATCTTAAGTCAATAGAGATTCTGAGTTACGTTAGTTACGGTGTCCTCATTATTGCGGACTACGGTAGGATAGCGAATTCCTCCAGCATCACCACTTGATTCAAACAAAATCCCCCTTTGCTGTTGGGCTCAGCATTGTTTTTTCTAATTTTTCTTTCCTCTGAACCAGTGAAATCCGATGTGTTGACCTGCCGGAGTGTAAGAGCTCATGCATAAGGCAATTTGGAAAACCATCTCCTTAACCCATTTTGGTTAATGGCCTACCCAGACCCAGATCACTCATCAAGTCTGTCATTCAAGGACGCCGAGGAATGCACGTACGCACATTTGCTAAAATCTTACCCCTCTAGAAGGCGGCATTTGTTTTTTCCGAAATCCTCCATTTATATTCAACTATTTGAAGTTATCTAGAAATAGAGGTCATTTCGGCAGCTTGCGGAGTAATTAAATAGATAAGGATACGGTCACAAACTCGAGATCTGGGCTTGTTCCTTCCCTTTTCCCCTCCTCCCCAACCCTCCTACATCACTAGCTGGAAGTATGTAGACGCACACAGGTGAGGGGCTAAGTTAGCCAGCCGCAACCGTTGCCACGCCCTCGCAGTAACTCGCCCCGTGGACTCTCATTCTCAACTGTTTTCAGGTTCGTGAGAGTACTGAGGGATGTCGTGTGGAGATGGTTGACGGTGTATCAGTACTAATCGTCGACACCACAGTACATTCAGCATCGTCGACCATCTCTGTGATCGCCGAGAACAGTCTCGGAGCGGACGAGACCGGCGCTCGACTCACCGTTGAGGAGAGGAAGGTCAGTATAACACTTATTTTCCTTTTTCACATTCATACAGGCTCTTTTATTTTGTTATATTATTCTTCGAAGGTTATATTCCAAACCCCCAGATCATACGTAACTAATGCGGCTTGCTGGTTGAGTCGCTCATACGCCATTTATGAATCATAGTGTGCTACCGTTGTTAGTAATGAGTTACTCATAGCCAGTAGCTGCTGTAACTCTAACTGCCTGGCCTCGCCGTCAAAGTCATCTCCACGTCACTATACATATTCTTAAGGTTGCTGAACAGAAGGTAGAAGTGTCTGAAACCAAGACCTCTACCGAAACCGTACAGGAGGGCTCAATCGAGATGTCACAGGTAACGTGGAATACAGATGGCGATATTGATTTTGGCAGCTAGCCAGGATTTAGCGCACTAATGCAATAACCCCAGCTTATTTTTCTTGATGCTTCTTGCATAATTAGCTAATCGTTTACTAATGCACTGTAACCTTCGTACTGTTGCTTTCTGCAAGTAGTACTGACAGATGTACTCATTCAATAGCTTATTTAAAGATCGAAATGGCTCCATCGAAACCAGTCGTAACAGAGGAGACGATGAAGGATGAATTCCACCAGGAGACAAACATCACCACAGAGCCCACCGCCCAGGTCACCACAACCGAGCAGGTCTCGGAACACATGCAAGCCACCACAGAGGCCGGCATCAAAGTGCAGGAGTCGCCTGGTAAAGACGACGAGAACGTCAAGAAGGAGGCGCCGGAGACTGAGACAAAGCCAACGCCTGAGGTAGTTTCGGTACTCATTCACCGTAACTTTATGTTTGGCTTTGAGCGGTTAGTTGCATCCGCTTCTAACAATTTTTGAGTTTCTGTAGCACAAAGCTGTTCAAATTTTCAAAGAGATTAAGGATCCAGTAAGTGTCAGTTCAATGTTAACGAGTAATTAAATGGCTTGTTTCGCCTCCAAAACTCCTGAAGATTCTGGGACACCTTTAGGGAGCAGAAAGGCTTATCACGTTATCATTCCTTTTATAGATGCCGAAAATTATGAAGGATCTCAAGGATCAGACAGTTGTGAAGGGCGAGCAGGGTCGCTTCGAAGTCGTCATCGAACATGCCACAGACACCCGATGGTATCATAATGGCAAAGAATTGAGTATGATGACTGAAGGTGAGTTGGTGCAATTGCACAAGCATACAGTAACAAGCGATAGATATATGATCGACAAGATTTCAGGAGTAAAAATCTCTGAAGAGGTCAAATATGTATATAAATTAACGATCGATTCATCAATGTATCCCACGGGTACGATCTCTGTCAAAGCGACGAACGAAACCGGTTCAGTAGAATCAAAGTGGGCATATTTTGATGGTTTCTTGCCATTTAAGAAAGTCGTTACTGAAATGTTCAATTTTAGATGCGAAATGAAAGTCATCGAAAAACCGGAACTAAGTGAAACGTTGAAAAACGTTGAAGCGACATTAGGTGAACCAATTGAAGTTGATGTAGCTGCTAAAGGCGGTCGACAATTCAAATGGATGATCAATGGGCAAACACTTCAGGTATAGCTGTATCATGCTATTTACCTTTTACAAGCTCTCGAATTATCCAAAGATATCGCGCCCGACAAGTTCTAGAAGAAAGCTTTTATTAGCCTTTGTAGAATACCTACGAGTTTCCTGAAAAAGACCCTATGATTTCCTAGGAAACCCTAGTTTCATAAGTTACGGATGTAAGAATGGTATACCGTAGCCAAATGTGTTGCCAGTCAACACGATGGGCCGTACAAATCAGTGTATCTCTCGTTGTCTTTCACAGTGTGTGTAATTACACCCGCGGTAAATTTCACTGGACGCTTAATACTGACCAGAATTCACATTCTGATTACGATAGTTGGAATCTAACATCCTGAACTTATTATCTTAACAAAGCTTTCACCTTCCGGGGTATGGGACGCATATTGCTCGGTTGATCCTCAAAGGTAACTACCTCAACCTTTCCCACTGTTACTAGGCCCCTCCCCTGTTGCTCTGGAAAAAACGGGAATTGCTAGAATCAAAGAACTCGCACTCTACCTCTCACCTGGAAGTTATCCAATTCGATTGATTCTCTTGATAATAATAATTTTGATATAAACTATTTTCAGGATGGAAGAGATGGTGTACATATTACCACTGATAATGACAAATCTACTCTGAAAATTGACAAAGCCGAACCTTCCCACAGTGGAAAACGTAAGTGCAATTCTTTCTTAGAATAAGGCAAAAATCAGGTTTCTTTACATTTGACGTATTTTTTGAATTCACACTGCTACGAAAAAAAAAAGATTTGTTTCAGTCACTGTGGTCACTGAAAACGAAGCTGGTACAATAGAATCATCATCACAGATTACGGTGACACCTAAGACAACGGCTCCGAAGATAGTGGAAGGCCCGAAGAACGTCACCATTACAGAAAAGGAATCAGCCGAGTTTAAGGTACGATAGCTGATTATTTGGCGTTATATTCCGTACTAATGGAAGGTGTGACCACCACCGAGCCACTGGGTTAAACTGAACGTTTTTATGCCGAATACGTAGTAACACGGATCTCGACAGCTGCTCAATGCAGAGGCGAATGCAACCCGATTAGTCTTTATTCGCTAGTGGGCCTCCATTGATTCGCGCCAATATTTATTCATTTATTTTTGATTCTACTCTAGTGAGGTGTTAAGAACTCATTTTAACTTTTTTTGCCTAATTCTGGTCCTAAAACCTTCACTAACTGAATATGATCTTGTTCATATCGCGCGTATTGCAATGTCGATTAATAGGTTTGACTTATCCCAGCACCGATTTGGCTTCTATCCCTCACCCATGTATTACTCGGAATTCGTTAATCGATTTATTGATCTAATCTCATCAAGTCCAAGTCATTTCAGGTCACAATCACTGGTTATCCTGAACCAAAGGTACAATGGCTAATCAATGATAAGGTGGTAGAAGAAAGTAACACAGTGAAGACGTGCCGAATGGAAAGCGTTTATTCGCTTCATCTCACCGAAACCACCACCAGTTCCAGTGGTACGGTCAAGGTGACGGCAGAGAACAACGTGGGCAGTGATTCCAGCACAGCCGAGCTGAAGGTGAGCAAAGTCCAAATCAAAGCAGTTACCCTGTGGTGATAAACCACATTTTCTAGAGGAACCGAAGTTTTTCTGGAATGAAACCTCCTTAAAGACAGCATTAGGGGTAATATGGTTATTGAGAAATCCCTGAAAGAAGTTACTCACATGGAAACTATGAGCCTAAGAAGGCTATCTGTGGCGAAATCCCGGTAAAAAAGTGCGCTTCCGAGTTGTAGAAACGGCGCAACGGATAAGAGCTGCCGCCTTTGGATGATCGACCCCGCTTCCAAGCGATGTGACTCCTGGTTGGCTACGATGAGAGCGACCAACGATATACAAAGAGATCGAAGGTATTGCAGCGCATTTTCGCAGTTTTAACCTGAAGCTCACCCCAGAAAATAGATGCTGTCGTATTTCCAAACATTCCCTTGTGTTTACTTGGCAGCATGCCAATGGAAATCTCCTTCGGAGTATCCCCCTCTTGACGGAAAGGTCGTCCGTGTTGAGGATCAACGAGAGAAGGGGGTCCTATTTCCGGGGTTTTTCGCCATTTCCATCCGTTGTTTTTTCACTGTCCTGTTACTAGGCATCTCGACTTTCAGATTCACTACTTCTTTTACTTTTCGTCCAAATTTCCCCCTAATGCTGTCTAATTTCAGGTCGAACCATCACTAGTAGCACCAACTTTCAAGACCCAGTTCACGTCACAAACTGTAAAGGAGAACGAACAGCTACAGCTTTCTGTAACCCTCGATAATCCTCAACCAGGCACCACAGTGAAGTGGTACGTGAATGGAAAAGAAATGGAGGAGACACCAGATGTGAAGGTACGATTCAGGAGCCACCTACTTGCATCAGCTTACTTATTTCATATATTGTTATCTGTCGCTGGAGCGCATTTTCGGGAATACTACTATATGAATATATACCACAATACAACAGAAATTTTATTAGTTTCGAAAAGTTGTAAACAAACCAACAAAAAGTATTTAATCAAAGGAAATAAATGCAAAATTTCAGACTACCGATGATGGTAATGGTACCTATCAGTTGATCATTGAACATACCAAAGAAGACCAAGCTGGAGCGGTACTAGTGAGAGCCACTAATCCAATGGGGGCTTGTGAATGCTCTGGGAAGGTGAGTTCTGAGAAACTAATGCGAGTGTTTGACTGTGATCACTTTATTTTAATCGACTTCTGGTTTTATCTACAATTTACAGATTATCGTGGAGAAAGGAAGCAGCAAACCTGAATTCACCAAAACACCTCAAAATCATGACGTGTACACCGATGAAGACAGTGTGAAGTTCAGCGCTGTTGTCACTGGAACACCAACTCCAAAGGTAATTCAGTTGTTTACGATTTTCTATTACCTATTACTATGAAGGGTCAGGTTTCTGTGAACTTGCGTAGGTTTTCCGCACATATTCCCCCATAATCCACTTGTAGCGCCAAGATCCCTTGTAATCCATTCTGGATGGTCGCGGTTTGGACACAGAGGTGTGCCGAAACATGCTCGAGGGCATAAGGAGTTTCCATGAGGCGTCGTATTTTGCGTTGGAAAGGGCGGGGTCGTATTTCTCAATATAATTTAACGCAACGCTCAACTCTGCTCCGCCAACGTTATCAGCCTATCATTTTAGATCACATGGTATCTCAACGACAAGAAAATTGAGAACAGTGAGGAAATCAAGGTGAAATTCGAGGAAGATACTGGAAAGACGTCAATTCGCATATATAAACCCCAAATCGCTCAAAGTGGTACAGTACGAGTGACTGCAGAAAACACTGCTGGAAGCGCAGAAGCCAAAGCCACTCTGAAGGTTAGTATATAGACGGGTATTCTGCCAAGTGAAAGGATTAATGATTCTGTTCAGGTCGATCGAAGAGCAGAAGTACCTAAGTTCACCAGCAAAATGGACGACCGCCAAGTTAACGAAGGTACGAATAACCTCAGAAATAGATTTTGTGCATGAGTAGAGAAATTCCGAATCGTCCTTTTTTGGTACTATTTTCGTACCCAAATTCTGCATTCTGTTTTGTTGGCGTCGCATTAATATGACTGATGACTGAAGGTTTAGGATCCACGGTCAAATACACGGCTACCGTGGAAGGATATCCAGAACCGTCAGTAGAATGGCTGCTAAATGGCGAGCCAATCAGCAAACACCCGTGAGTTATTTATTTATTTATTTATTTATTATTGTTCTTCAGCTAAAATTGTGCAACAGCTCAGTTGCTCCTATGAACACTCGAACTTGCTCAAGCTAGAATTATTCTAGTTATCTTGTCTCTAGGAAGGGTCGGAGATGAAGAATTTTGTAAATAAAGATCTCATATAACAGTAATTAATCTCATATAACAGTAATTAGTGTTTTCCAAACGGTTGTTAGTTATTTTCGAAAAAAGGATTGTAGTGATTCCGGTGGCAGAATTCGAGGTTACGGAAAACAGTAATCGAGTTGTGCAACGATGAGACGGGCGTATGCCATTAAGACAGAAAATTCGCTTTGCGGTGTTCGGTGTGCGACGCGATGGTGCGAGCTATGCGCGCCGCATGGATGGGTCCTGAAGCAATGACGGTGCTTTACCCCTCATTTTAGGTGTAATCGTTTCGGGACTCAACTAACACGGCACCCATAGCTCGCACCATCACGTCGCGCGCTAACCGCGGCCACGCGAATTTCCTGTTCTGGTGGCACACGCCCGGATAGGACAGGTTGCTAGGGGGTGTAGGAGGACCCGATACGGCGTCGCGGATGTAACATGGGCGACATTTTTACGATGGAAACGAAGCAGCATTGCATCCTTCACTACATTCCACAAGTAAAACAGCATGCCGAGTACTTCCGTGGGGAGTGGGGTGGGGTAGAGCCAGGTGAACCCATTTCTATTGAAATGGCCGCGCACCCAAAATTCCATACTACGCCACGCCCTTGCCCCAACGCCATATGCTTTAGAGTAGATAAATAATATTACTGATGAGACTGAACGGCAGGGAGAATCTAAAACCAAGAAAGAATGTGAAAGTCCAAAAAAGTGATATCACCGAGCTTTAGCCCTATGGTCCATGCTTTTTGCAGGAATATCACGGTCAGTGATGAAGCTGGAACGCACACTATTGAAATCAAAGAAATTACACCAGAACAAGGCGGTGAATTGTCATGCCAGGTGGGAATTCGAGTTCATCTTCTCGAAACGTATACAGAAGGATGACCCTTACCGAATAATTCCATTTTTTAGGCTTCAAACAGCAGTGGTATGAAGAAACAAAACGCACAATTGAACGTGAAACGAGTAGGTGAAGCACCAACATTCCTGAAGAATCTCGAAGATCGCCTTGTCACAGAAGGTGAAGTCACCATAATGGAGGCAAAGCTGAATGAGGTGGGTTTCTCTTGTCGGCGTCGGGGGACTTCTGAATCTCTTGAAATCCGCAACACTACAGGCGAAGCCGAAACCGACGGTGACATGGTTGCGTGATGGCAAGGAGTTCAGCAGTGACGATCACTTCGTACTGACCCATTCCGATGACGGTACACTTCAATTGAAGATTATCACAACGGCAATGGAAGACAAGTGCAGAATCACCATCAAGGCTGAGAATTACTTTGGAACTGCTGGTGAGTATGCCTTCTTCACATACAAATCTCATGCGATCGATACGAATTACTTGTCGGGATGATAACTCCCACTCCTTTTCCAGAATGCAGCGCTTCATTGGGAGTGGTTAAGAAGCGCCCGATGGCGAAACCAGCATTCCAAAGCGATATCGCTCCAATCAACCTGACTGAAGGTGACTCACTACAGACCAAGCTTCTTATTACTGGAGATCCGACGCCATTCGTTAAATGGTACATCAACAACCAGGTGAGTACCGTTGAAATTGTTCAAGTACTCATTAAAAGGTTGATTTTGTAAAAATCCCTTCAATATTCAAATACGAAAACTGCACACTTCCAGCTTGTGTGTGAAACAGAAGACACGGAGATCAAGAACGCCGATGGAGTCTATTCACTCACAATCCATGGAGTAACCGCAGATATGACAGGAAAAATCAAATGTGTTGCATACAATAAGGTGAGTTATTTGGGTGTCACTAGGTTGCGCACTGCTTAGTGCTCGGTATAGGTATCGCCGGCTATCGACTTGTGCTGGAGGAGTAGCATCAGTACACTCGAACTAGATCAGGTCACGCGCGAAGGCGGTGGCCGCGTCCCTCAGCATCGTCAATTCACGAAGGGACCAGCGAAGCACTTGTCGCGCGGTGATTCAATTCGAGTGTCCTGGCGCACATCCCAGCTGCCGTTACCGCAGTCTTGTAGACAGTAGGAGCTATTGTCGAATTGCGTGGTGATGAGCAGATCCGTGCCAAGCATTACTGGTGGAACCCTCTCCGCCTTGTTCTTTGATGTTAAAGCGTCTTAACCCTATCATCCTGCACTTTGTCATGCCCTTCATAGCAGCATATACTACCTAATAAACTGCCCAGAGAGTAGATCTGCTTATTGGATGACCATGTCCTTCCAACACTAAAAGGAAGTAATTTCTGATGGAGAAAACTTGACACAGTGTATAACCTATACTGATAAGCGATCTTGATGAGTGTAATAGGAAAACTGAGTGAACCGTAAGTAAATGCAGAGCTTCAGATGGGCGAGGCAACGACAGAAGGTCCACTAAAGGTGGTGGCACCAATTCCAGTCGAATTCGAGACATCACTCTGTGATGCGACGTGCCGTGAAGGTGATACGCTCAAGCTGAAAGCGGTTCTTCTCGGAGAACCTACCCCAGTGGTGTCATGGTAAGTAGTTGCCTTAGCTAAGTAATGTTTTATCTTCACAGAAAATTTTGTAAAATTATTAATCACTCCTTGCATTCGCCTGCAATCTGAGTTATTTGGTTGTCTCTAGAAATTGCTCAAAAAAAGTTTCTGTTAAGGTTTGTCAACGGCAAGAAGTTGGAAGAGTCTCAAAACATCAAAATTCATTCTGAAAAAGGCACCTACACCGTTACCATCAAAGATATCACCTGTGATTACAGCGGAAAGGTGGGTAATCATCATCACATGAGAGCTTCAGAACACTACGTATTTAGAAGCACATAACCGAAGATTTAGTTTGGTTAATATGTAATATAATATTGAGATGAATATATAGCCCATTTAGAGTGGAATAGTGATTTCATTACCAAAAGTTCCCACTTACCGATTGATTTTCAGGTTGTATGCGAAGCCGTTAATGAGTACGGTAAAGCATCGAGCGAGGCTATGCTGCTGGTATTGCCTCGTGGTGAACCGCCAGATTTCCTTGAATGGTTGAGTAATGTACGAGCTCGGAAAGATACGAAAGTCGTACATAAGGTGGGGATATATGATCTTTTCAGGCTTCCACAGATTACCCGGTATAAAACTTTCATGCAAAGACTTTCAGGTGGTTTTCACCGGAGATCCTAAGCCAGTCCTAACGTGGTACATAAACAACAAAGAAGTGACAAACTCTAACGAGATTTCCATTGTGACCGACGACAAAACCTCCACACTGACTATCAACAGCTTCAATCCTGATTTGCATGTTGGAGAAATCATCTGTAAAGTGAGTTCAAGCTGAATTTGATCTCAATATCTTGAAAATAAAAAGAATATCAATGCAAGAGCTTGAACGAATCTATTAAAGGCTGAGAACGATGCTGGCGAAGTATCATGTACAGCAAATATGGTCACCTATACCAGTGAGATGTTCAGTGAAAGCGAATCCGAAGCCCAGGCCGAAGATGTGAGCTCGATTTCAAGCGATTTTATGAACTTTTGAGAAGTAAAACAGTCGATAATGGGTTCCGTTCCATGAGCTTAAAATTATATGTCCTACTGGTTTACACAGTATATTGCCAAGTATTTTCTATTTTCTTGCTTTTACACATTATATGACTGCAGGTGATTGCTGACGATATGACTCTAACGGACGACGAATCACTTCGGGAAGAGCTGGTGCGAACGCCGACACCGATAATGGCGCCGAAATTCATCACGAAAATCAAGGACTCAAGAGCTAAGCGTGGTCACGAAGCCGTTTTCGAATGTGTCGTGCCAGACACCAAAGGCGTGTGCTGTAAATGGTGAGTATTCGAGTGAATATCATGAGAAGTCAGCCCACTGACTGAAATGTGGCTCGCTCAGGTTGAAAGATGGCAAGGAAATCGAGCTCATCGCTCGAATTCGTGTGCAGTCTCGAACCATTGAAGGACACATCGCCCATGAGTTGATCATCGGTATGTGCAATATCCCCTCTTGTATGCGATTGCAATTTTGCAATTTTGGTGCCAGAATTTTCAATATTCGGAGCATTATTTCACGAGCAGTATTCAGGTTGTCTCATCTCCTCATAGAAATTTCCAAATCCCATTTTTGACCACTCGTTTCATTAAAATATCTCCATCATTTGGGTTGCCACTCAGTTGTATACTAAGTCCGTCTCTTTTTATTTCGAAATTTGGTTGAAAGATCAGTTGGGCGTGGCTATTTCTGATAGGAGGGGTGTGGCGTTGTGCTGGCGCTCGTGAAGGTGCAGTAAGAATGCGGCCTGGACAGTTACCGGTGTATCTGCTGCCCTTAAAGGGTAAATGACTCCATAGCTCCGAAACACCGGTATGACAAGGGTGAAAGTTAAGCGTGAAACTTCTCCGAGAAAGAGTTAGCGGTTATCAAACATAAATACGCTTTCAGAGGACGTACGTCCAGAAGACGCTGGCAAATATACTGTAATTGTTGAGAATACCGCCGGTCAAGACCGATGCGAAGCAACACTTACGGTTGTAGGTATGTAGAGTACGGTAACAATAGTCCTTGAATTAGTCAAGAAATTGAAATAACTGAATTCACTTCAGAAACACTCGATAAAGTGCCAGACCGTGCACCTGAATTTGTCGTACAGCTACAGGATAAATCCACCATGACAAATGAAAAGGTCACATTTGAATGCAAAGTTGTCGGTGAACCCCGACCTAATGTCATCTGGTACCACGAGAATGTGAGTTTGAGCGTTTTTAGCTCGGGGAGCTCAATCTTACATAACACAAAGGTCGTTCAACAGTAACATAAGATTCAATTTCTCGTTCCGAAAATAAAAATTGTGGATATCTTGTAATATTTGGCTTACCACCCTCGAGAAACCTAAAACAGTGCCTTTTTCTCGCATTTACATAGTTAACGGGACACTTCTTGTTAGTCTAGTTTACTCACTTCTGCTTATGGATCATGCCTTGCGCTTATGCTTTCCCGAGTCTGCACTAATTATGTGTCTCACCCAATCCAGACAGGTGCTATTGAGCTACACTAAAATAGTGTTTTACGAAAAATTCGTCGAATGATAGTTTTAGGATATTTCGTAGTAACTTAGAACAAATAATGAATATCGATCGACGAATATAACTCTACCATAGACCACCTGAGGCCTTGGAATCACTGAATACATATGATACACTGCTTAGAAATGTCACAAGGGTAGTACATGGATGCTCTAACTCTGATCTTAAAGCCGAGAGTACTTGCAAGATTTTACTATTTTATATTACTGAGAAGCATTTCCCATAGCGAAAGTACGTATACGATCATCCAAGCGCAAAAACTTCTACAAAACAAGAAGTATGAAGATTACTCAACTTCCATACCAATTGAGCATTTATCATTTTTCCAAACACGATGATGAAACGAACGAACCCTCTCGTTTCTCCATAGTTCCAGGCAAAGAAATTTGCAAGCATATATGTGCACTGTTGGCCTAGATGTCTGGATTCTAATGGTTTCTTATGAACCTTCTAGAACACGGGAGTTAACGAACCAGTTGAGCTGTGATTCCTGGGACCAACTGTTCAGCTCAGATAATGCTCAGATAATATCTTTCTCTTTAAAAGCAGTCTAACCCAAGTGGCCATACAGAGTAATGAAGAAGAGCACTGGCAAAATGAATAGATGAATAGGTGTTAATGCCTGATCCAACTCAAGTGTACACATACTTTTGATATGTCGGGATAGTTCCATTTGAGTGACGAAATTTTGAAAAAAAAATTGAGTTTTGCTCCATACAGCTTGCTGTTTCGGTATAGACTACCAGAACTTTATCAAACTAAATTTCATGGCAAAAATTTTCTACCCTTCGAGTATGGATTTCCGTGTTTACATACATTATAAGTTCAAATTTTCAGAAAGTTCTTGAAGAGTCCGCAAAAGAGGTCTTCATTGAAAGTGAAGATGGGGTTGAACGACTGGTCATCACTTCAACACAAGTATGCTGATGATTCTGTATAATTTTCACTATTGTATACTACTATTACCAATCCTACAGGTGAAACACGAAGGGAAATACAGCTGCGTTGCCGAAAACAGCGCTGGAACGAGCCACACTGAGGCCACACTCAAGGTAGAAGAAAGTGAGTAATACCGACATTGGCTTTTTTTCATTTTTTTTCGAAATTTTTTGGAGAACTATATATGTACATCACTACATATATTCAAACGTTCCTTTTATTGATTGATCTATTAATCACTATTTCACACTTAATCACGAGGCACAATTAACTTCACCTTTTTATTTCCTTGATTTTTTTACACAAACAAGTGTAGGTCCAGTCGTTTTCAATCAGCAAAAATCTGCATAAATTTGAAGCAAAAGTTACTTCAGACTATGTGAGATTTGATCCACACTTCGTTTATTGTGTGTTGCATCCCTCAACTAACTGCATTACAGCACTCGCACCCACATTCACAAAATGGCTCACGGATCAGTCGATATCGATCGGCGAACAATTAATTCTTTTCTGTGCGGTGAAAGGTATTCCTCAACCGACCGTAGAATTCTACCGTGAGAAAGTAAGGATAACGTCGTCGAATAGAATTTCTGTCGAGCATGACGCAACAAATACGTACTGGAGAGTGTTGATCAAGGCAACGTGTAAAGAAGATCTTGGACTATACAGAGCTGTAGCGAAAAATACAGTAGGTGCAGCGATTTCCACTGCCAATATCTCATCAAAAGTAACGCCGCCAGTGTTCGAGCAGGGTTTGAAACGCACCACAGTTGTGGAGAAAGGAGAAATCCGCATGGAAGTCAAGATTACTGGAACACAGCCCCAAGTCTCATGGTTCAGAGACGGCGAACTGATTCAGCAAGATCAGATGCACGAGATACGTCAGGACGTTTCATCCAGCACGTACTCCTTGATCATAAGGGAGTCTCAGCATTCTGATATAGGACGGTATACGGTGAAAGCGACCAACGTGGCGGGGACTGTTGAGAGTTCGGCTGAAGTCGAGGTGACACAGATTACTAAGAAGCCCACTATGATAAAAGAACTTGTTTTCACTGAGGTAAAGGAGAATGAAACGGCGACAATGTCGGTAACAGTGGAAGGTGTTCCAGCTCCACAAATCATCTGGAAGAAAGATGAGCAACCGCTTAAAATCGATGGTACACGCATCACGTCCACAAAGATATCCGAATCTGAATATGTTCTATCAGTTCACTCCTCCACCCTTGAAGACGTCGGCCTGTACACCTGTGAAGCAACAAACGTTGCCGGTTCCGCTACAAGCTCAGCAAATCTAGCTGTCATCAAGAAAACAGAGGCACCTACGTTCACCAAGGAACTAAAAGCCACTGAGATCAAGGAATGCGAAACTTTAAATCTGTCTGTGACAGTCACGGGATCACCAGAGCCCCAAGTTGTGTGGCTCAAGGATGATGTGCCCATCGAAATTGACAACGTTCATATCCTCACCAGGGAAGAGGGTCGTGGTCTTTTCACGCTGACCATTAAGGACACCAAAGTGACCGACATTGGAAGTTATTCTTGCAAAGCCACAAACATTGCTGGAGAAGCTCGCACTGAAGCAACTGTCAATGTGATGAAAGAGACTGTAGCACCCCAGTTTGTCGAGGTCTTGAGACCAGTACATGTGAGGGAAAGTGAAACCCTGAATCTGTCTGTGACAGTCACGGGATCACCAGAGCCCCAAGTTGTGTGGCTCAAGGATGATGTGCCCATCGAAATTGACAACGTTCATATCCTCACCAGGGAAGAGGGCCGTGGTCTTTTCACGCTGACCATTAAAGACACCAAAGTGACCGACATTGGAAGTTATTCTTGCAAAGCCACAAACATTGCTGGAGAAGCTCGAACTGAAGCAACTGTCAATGTGATGAAAGAGACTGTAGCACCCCAGTTTGTCGAGGTCTTGAGACCAGTACATGTGAGGGAAAGTGAAACCCTGAATCTGTCTGTGACAGTCACGGGATCACCAGAGCCCCAAGTTGTGTGGCTCAAGGATGATGTGCCCATCGAAATTGACAACGTTCATATCCTCACCAGGGAAGAGGGTCGTGGTCTTTTCACGCTGACCATTAAAGACACCAAAGTGACCGACATTGGAAGTTATTCTTGCAAAGCCACAAACATTGCTGGAGAAGCTCGCACTGAAGCAACTGTCAATGTGATGAAAGAGACTGTAGCACCCCAGTTTGTCGAGGTCTTGAGACCAGTACATGTGAGGGAAAGTGAAACCCTGAATCTGTCTGTGACAGTCACGGGATCACCAGAGCCCCAAGTTGTGTGGCTCAAGGATGATGTGCCCATCGAAATTGACAACGTTCATATCCTCACCAGGGAAGAGGGTCGTGGTCTTTTCACGCTGACCATCAAGGACACCAAAGTGACCGACATTGGAAGTTATTCTTGCAAAGCCACAAACATTGCTGGAGAAGCTCGCACTGAAGCAACTGTCAATGTGATGAAAGAGACTGTAGCACCCCAGTTTGTCGAGGTCTTGAGACCAGTACATGTGAGGGAAAGTGAAACCCTGAATCTGTCTGTGACAGTCACGGGATCACCAGAGCCCCAAGTTGTGTGGCTTAAGGATGACGTGCCCATCGAAATTGACAACGTTCATATCCTCACCAGGGAAGAGGGTCGTGGTCTTTTCACGCTGACCATTAAAGACACCAAAGTGACCGACATTGGAAGTTATTCTTGCAAAGCCACAAACATTGCTGGAGAAGCTCGCACTGAAGCAACTGTCAATGTGATGAAAGAGACTGTAGCACCCCAGTTTGTCGAGGTCTTGAGACCAGTGCATGTGAGGGAAAGTGAAACCCTGAATCTGTCTGTGACAGTCACGGGATCACCAGAGCCCCAAGTTGTGTGGCTTAAGGATGACGTGCCCATCGAAATTGACAACGTTCATATCCTCACCAGGGAAGAGGGTCGTGGTCTTTTCACGCTGACCATCAAGGACACCAAAGTGACCGACATTGGAAGTTATTCTTGCAAAGCCACAAACATTGCTGGAGAAGCTCGCACTGAAGCAACTGTCAATGTGATGAAAGAGACTGTAGCACCCCAGTTTGTCGAGGTCTTGAGACCAGTACATGTGAGGGAAAGTGAAACCCTGAATCTGTCTGTGACAGTCACGGGATCACCAGAGCCCCAAGTTGTGTGGCTCAAGGATGATGTGCCCATCGAAATTGACAACGTTCATATCCTCACCAGGGAAGAGGGCCGTGGTCTTTTCACGCTGACCATTAAAGACACCAAAGTGACCGACATTGGAAGTTATTCTTGCAAAGCCACAAACATTGCTGGAGAAGCTCGCACTGAAGCAACTGTCAATGTGATGAAAGAGATTGTAGCACCCCAGTTTGTCGAGGTCTTGAGACCAGTACATGTGAGGGAAAGTGAAACCCTGAATCTGTCTGTGACAGTCACGGGATCGCCAGAGCCCCAAGTTGTGTGGCTCAAGGATGATGTGCCCATCGAAATTGACAACGTTCATATCCTCACCAGGGAAGAGGGTCGTGGTCTTTTCACGCTGACCATCAAGGACACCAAAGTGACCGACATTGGAAGTTATTCTTGCAAAGCCACAAACATTGCTGGAGAAGCTCGCACTGAAGCAACTGTCAATGTGATGAAAGAGACTGTAGCACCCCAGTTTGTCGAGGTCTTGAGACCAGTGCATGTGAGAGAAAGTGAAACTCTGAATCTGTCTGTGACAGTCACGGGATCACCAGAGCCCCAAGTTGTGTGGCTCAAGGATGATGTGCCCATCGAAATTGACAACGTTCATATCCTCACCAGGGAAGAGGGTCGTGGTCTTTTCACGCTGACCATTAAAGACACCAAAGTGACCGACATTGGAAGTTATTCTTGCAAAGCCACAAACATTGCTGGAGAAGCTCGCACTGAAGCAACTGTCAATGTGATGAAAGAGACTGTAGCACCCCAGTTTGTCGAGGTCTTGAGACCAGTACATGTGAGGGAAAGTGAAACCCTGAATCTGTCTGTGACAGTCACGGGATCACCAGAGCCCCAAGTTGTGTGGCTCAAGGATGATGTGCCCATCGAAATTGACAACGTTCATATCCTCACCAGGGAAGAGGGCCGTGGTCTTTTCACGCTGACCATTAAAGACACCAAAGTGACCGACATTGGAAGTTATTCTTGCAAAGCCACAAACATTGCTGGAGAAGCTCGCACTGAAGCAACTGTCAATGTGATGAAAGAGACTGTAGCACCCCAGTTTGTCGAGGTCTTGAGACCAGTACATGTGAGGGAAAGTGAAACCCTGAATCTGTCTGTGACAGTCACGGGATCACCAGAGCCCCAAGTTGTGTGGCTCAAGGATGATGTGCCCATCGAAATTGACAACGTTCATATCCTCACCAGGGAAGAGGGTCAAGGTCTTTTCACGCTGACCATCAAGGACACCAAAGTGACCGACATTGGAAGTTATTCTTGCAAAGCCACAAACATTGCTGGAGAAGCTCGCACTGAAGCAACTGTCAATGTGATGAAAGAGACTGTAGCACCCCAGTTTGTCGAGGTCTTGAGACCAGTACATGTGAGGGAAAGTGAAACCCTGAATCTGTCTGTGACAGTCACGGGATCACCAGAGCCCCAAGTTGTGTGGCTTAAGGATGACGTGCCCATCGAAATTGACAACGTTCATATCCTCACCAGGGAAGAGGGTCGTGGTCTTTTCACGCTGACCATCAAGGACACCAAAGTGACCGACATTGGAAGTTATTCTTGCAAAGCCACAAACATTGCTGGAGAAGCTCGCACTGAAGCAACTGTCAATGTGATGAAAGAGACTGTAGCACCCCAGTTTGTCGAGGTCTTGAGACCAGTACATGTGAGGGAAAGTGAAACCCTGAATCTGTCTGTGACAGTCACGGGATCACCAGAGCCCCAAGTTGTGTGGCTTAAGGATGACGTGCCCATCGAAATTGACAACGTTCATATCCTCACCAGGGAAGAGGGTCGTGGTCTTTTCACGCTGACCATTAAAGACACCAAAGTGACCGACATTGGAAGTTATTCTTGCAAAGCCACAAACATTGCTGGAGAAGCTCGCACTGAAGCAACTGTCAATGTGATGAAAGAGACTGTAGCACCCCAGTTTGTCGAGGTCTTGAGACCAGTACATGTGAGGGAAAGTGAAACCCTGAATCTGTCTGTGACAGTCACGGGATCACCAGAGCCCCAAGTTGTGTGGCTCAAGGATGATGTGCCCATCGAAATTGACAACGTTCATATCCTCACCAGGGAAGAGGGCCGTGGTCTTTTCACGCTGACCATTAAAGACACCAAAGTGACCGACATTGGAAGTTATTCTTGCAAAGCCACAAACATTGCTGGAGAAGCTCGCACTGAAGCAACTGTCAATGTGATGAAAGAGATTGTAGCACCCCAGTTTGTCGAGGTCTTGAGACCAGTACATGTGAGGGAAAGTGAAACCCTGAATCTGTCTGTGACAGTCACGGGATCGCCAGAGCCCCAAGTTGTGTGGCTCAAGGATGATGTGCCCATCGAAATTGACAACGTTCATATCCTCACCAGGGAAGAGGGTCGTGGTCTTTTCACGCTGACCATCAAGGACACCAAAGTGACCGACATTGGAAGTTATTCTTGCAAAGCCACAAACATTGCTGGAGAAGCTCGCACTGAAGCAACTGTCAATGTGATGAAAGAGACTGTAGCACCCCAGTTTGTCGAGGTCTTGAGACCAGTGCATGTGAGAGAAAGTGAAACTCTGAATCTGTCTGTGACAGTCACGGGATCACCAGAGCCCCAAGTTGTGTGGCTCAAGGATGATGTGCCCATCGAAATTGACAACGTTCATATCCTCACCAGGGAAGAGGGTCGTGGTCTTTTCACGCTGACCATTAAAGACACCAAAGTGACCGACATTGGAAGTTATTCTTGCAAAGCCACAAACATTGCTGGAGAAGCTCGCACTGAAGCAACTGTCAATGTGATGAAAGAGACTGTAGCACCCCAGTTTGTCGAGGTCTTGAGACCAGTACATGTGAGGGAAAGTGAAACCCTGAATCTGTCTGTGACAGTCACGGGATCACCAGAGCCCCAAGTTGTGTGGCTCAAGGATGATGTGCCCATCGAAATTGACAACGTTCATATCCTCACCAGGGAAGAGGGCCGTGGTCTTTTCACGCTGACCATTAAAGACACCAAAGTGACCGACATTGGAAGTTATTCTTGCAAAGCCACAAACATTGCTGGAGAAGCTCGCACTGAAGCAACTGTCAATGTGATGAAAGAGACTGTAGCACCCCAGTTTGTCGAGGTCTTGAGACCAGTACATGTGAGGGAAAGTGAAACCCTGAATCTGTCTGTGACAGTCACGGGATCACCAGAGCCCCAAGTTGTGTGGCTCAAGGATGATGTGCCCATCGAAATTGACAACGTTCATATCCTCACCAGGGAAGAGGGTCGTGGTCTTTTCACGCTGACCATCAAGGACACCAAAGTGACCGACATTGGAAGTTATTCTTGCAAAGCCACAAACATTGCTGGAGAAGCTCGCACTGAAGCAACTGTCAATGTGATGAAAGAGACTGTAGCACCCCAGTTTGTCGAGGTCTTGAGACCAGTACATGTGAGGGAAAGTGAAACCCTGAATCTGTCTGTGACAGTCACGGGATCACCAGAGCCCCAAGTTGTGTGGCTTAAGGATGACGTGCCCATCGAAATTGACAACGTTCATATCCTCACCAGGGAAGAGGGTCGTGGTCTTTTCACGCTGACCATCAAGGACACCAAAGTGACCGACATTGGAAGTTATTCTTGCAAAGCCACAAACATTGCTGGAGAAGCTCGCACTGAAGCAACTGTCAATGTGATGAAAGAGACTGTAGCACCCCAGTTTGTCGAGGTCTTGAGACCAGTACATGTGAGGGAAAGTGAAACCCTGAATCTGTCTGTGACAGTCACGGGATCACCAGAGCCCCAAGTTGTGTGGCTCAAGGATGATGTGCCCATCGAAATTGACAACGTTCATATCCTCACCAGGGAAGAGGGTCGTGGTCTTTTCACGCTGACCATCAAGGACACCAAAGTGACCGACATTGGAAGTTATTCTTGCAAAGCCACAAACATTGCTGGAGAAGCTCGCACTGAAGCAACTGTCAATGTGATGAAAGAGACTGTAGCACCCCAGTTTGTCGAGGTCTTGAGACCAGTACATGTGAGAGAAAGTGAAACCCTGAATCTGTCTGTGACAGTCACGGGATCACCAGAGCCCCAAGTTATGTGGCTCAAGGATGATGTGCCCATCGAAATTGACAACGTTCATATCCTCACCAGGGAAGAGGGCCGTGGTCTTTTCACGCTGACCATTAAAGACACCAAAGTGACCGACATTGGAAGTTATTCTTGCAAAGCCACAAACATTGCTGGAGAAGCTCGCACTGAAGCAACTGTCAATGTGATGAAAGAGACTGTAGCACCCCAGTTTGTCGAGGTCTTGAGACCAGTGCATGTGAGAGAAAGTGAAACCCTGAATCTGTCTGTGACAGTCACGGGATCACCAGAGCCCCAAGTTGTGTGGCTCAAGGATGACGTGCCCATCGAAACTGACAACGTTCATATCCTCACCAGGGAAGAGGGTCGTGGTCTTTTCACGCTGACCATCAAGGACACCAAAGTGACCGACATTGGAAGTTATTCTTGCAAAGCCACAAACATTGCTGGAGAAGCTCGCACTGATGCAACTGTCAATGTGATGAAGGAGACTATAGCACCTCAGTTTGTCGAGGTCTTGGAACCGGTGACTGTGAAGCAAAAAGAAGCTCTGAATCTATCGGTGACAGTCACGGGATCACCAGAGCCTCAGCTTGTGTGGCTGAAGGATGATGTACCCATTGAGATTGACAATGTTCGTGTTGTGACTAGGGAAGAGGGTCCCGGTAATTTCACGCTGACAATCAAGAACATACGTTCCACTGATAGTGGGCGCTATTCGTGCAAAGCGACCAGTGCAGCAGGAGAAGCCCGTACGGAGGCACGTGTTGATGTTGAAGTCGAACATGAAATAGAATGTAAGTATACTAATCATTTGGCTTTGAAACAGAGGGAATTTCGCCACAATCATTTGCGATGTTTCCTGATCTGAGTTCATTTTGGTTCTTAATCCATTAACTCTATATTCACAATCGATTAAACCATCTAAATTTTGATCTTCCTTCTGTCATCTTTCCTTTAGGAGAATGAAGGTCGTTTTTTCTTTGCTCTCGCTAACACGCGTTATCTCAGAGCAAAAATAATCGACCTTCATTCATTCTCTGTAGTCCGTAACTTTCAACTAACTGATTTACAGCACTCGCACCCACCTTCACAAAATCGCTCGTGGATCAATCGATATCGATCGGCGACCAGCTAGTTCTTTTCTGCTCTGTGAAAGGCGTTCCTCAGCCAACTGTGGAGTTTTATCGTGAAGACGTAAGAATCAAGACGTCGACTCATACAGCAATTGAGCACGACAAGACCAATACTCATTGGAGAGTCCTGATTAAGGAGTCCACTCGGGAGGACCTCGGTAAATACCGTGCCCTTGCAAAGAATACTGTAGGAACCGCCATATCCGAAGCTACCGTATCTACAAAGACGGATGTACCAGCGTTCGAGCAAGGCTTGAAGCGTACTGTGGTGAAGGAGAAAGAAGAAATCCGTATGGAAGTAAAAGTCACGGGAACGCAGCCCGAGGTCTCGTGGTTCAAAGACGGTCAACCGGTTCAGCAAGATATGGTCCATGAGATCCTGCAAGAAGCCTCCAGTGGCATCTACTCTCTGATAATAAAGGAAGCTACAGTGGGTGATGCTGGACAGTACACAGTCAAAGCTACGAACATTGCGGGAAGCGTCGAGAGTTCTGCCGAAGTTGAGGTGACACAAAGCCTCGAGAAGCCGTCATTCGTCAAAGAACTTGTCTCGACTGAAGTAAAGGTTAACGAAACTGCCACGCTGTCAGTAACTGTGAAGGGTATTCCTTCCCCAGATGTCACATGGAAGAAAGACGGTCAGCCTGTCGATATCGACAACACCCATATCATATCTAAAAAGGAGTCAGACGGGACGTTCTCCATCACAATCTCTTCTTCCACAATTGAAGACGCCGGCAAATATACCTGTGAGGCTACAAATGTTGCCGGTTCTGTGGAATGCTCAGCTAAGTTCGCAGTGGTCAAGGAACTTGAAGCGCCACAATTCACCGAGATCTTGCAGCCTCTGGAGGTTAAAGAAAGTGAGGAAGCGACACTTTCCGTGACAGTCACAGGCACTCCTCTTCCGAAAGTGCAGTGGTTCAAAGATGATGTCCCAATCCAAATTGACAATGTACACCTCATCGCCAAAGAGGAAGGTAGCGGTCATTACGTGCTAACTATCAAGGAAGCGAGAACAGTTGACCAAGGCAGCTACTCCTGCAAGGCAACAAACGAAGCTGGAGAAGCCCGAACCGAGGCAACAGTCCACGTTGCCAAAGAGTCGATAGCACCACAGTTTACGGAGACTTTGAAACCCCTTGAGGTTAAGGAAACGGAATCACTCAACCTTTCAGTCACCGTTACTGGATCACCGCAACCTAAAGTAACATGGTTCAAAGACGACGTTCCCATCCAAATCGACAACGTTCACGCCATTTTTAAAGATGAGGGTCAAGGTCACTTCACTCTCACCATAAGAGACGCAAGAGTATCAGATGTGGGTAGCTACACTTGCAAGGCTACAAATGAAGCTGGTGAAGCTCAAACAGAAGCGAAAATGGCCGTTGTTGAGGACTTGGTATTACCGCACTTCATCGAAGGACTGAAACCGCTCGAAGTGGACGAAGGTAAACCAGCAGAACTGACTTGCAGTGTAGTCGGTAAACCGGAACCAGAGGTAACCTGGCTGAGGAATGGAATCCCTATTGATATAGACGAGTCACAAGTTATGAGAAAAGATTCCGAAGGGCAACACACATTGATCATCAAAAATCTTCGAGCGGAAGATGTTGGCTCGTATAGCTGTGAGGCTGTCAATAAAGCTGGCAAAGATGTAACGGTAGCTGACGTGAAGATACCGAAGTACGGATTCGAAAAGCTCAAACTCGAAGAAGTGCAGCCATTATTTATCGAGCCACTCAAAGAAACCGTCGCTTCACAGGGTGAGACGGTGGTACTCGAATGTCGCGTGAATACGGAATCACAACCAGAAATTCATTGGTACAAAGACGACAAACCCATCGAATTAAGCCAGCATATGGTCGTTGAAAAGCTTGATGATGGTAAAATCAAACTGACAATTAACAATGCCACCAAAGAGGACGTTGGCTCATATCGTTGCGAGGCGGTCAACAACGTCGGCAAAGCGGAAACGCATGCCAATCTTCAGTATGCCGTCACAATGCAGGAGACTGTAACCGATGAAAGCGAGCAGTTACACGAAATGGTCACGGAAGCGATCACCACCACCGGTGATTTCTTTTTTCCCTTTTTCCTTTTCTCACAGCACAGTGCACGTTTTCCATCCTTTTGAACTTACTTGCTGAACCAATTGCATAACAGTGCTAGCCCATGTAATAAATAGGTTTAACCAATAATCATAACATATTTCCAGAAGCTGTAGAAACAAAGGCCGGTAGAGGCCCACCGGAATTTGTAGAACTGTTGCGATCATGTACTGTCACCGAAAAGCAGCAAGCAGTTCTGCGTTGCAAAGTGAAAGGCGAGCCACGACCAAAGATCAAATGGACCAAAGAGGGCAAAGAGGTTAGTTACGAGTTAATTTGTTTTGTCAGGGTACGCCAAGAAAAACTAGCTCTATGAAAATTGTCTTCTAGGTGGAAATGTCAGCACGTATCAAAACCGAGTTCAAAGACGATGGCACGCTGACGCTAACAGTTGACAACGTCACACAGCAAGACGCTGGAGAGTACAGGTGAGCTGCCCTTGACATTACAAAGGGATACTAGAAGAGTTTTCAGAGCAGTCGCATGCACGACACATAAAGTGCCTTTTTGCTTCCTCTTTAACTTCCAATTCCATCGAAGGTCAAAGCGAACGCTAGGTGAGGGTGCGTAGGGTCCCGATTCTGGAGCAAAGGTACGCGACACACAGCAGATTTTGTGTGACACCGCTTCCTAGATGTAATGCATGCACCCACATATTTGAAGCATGGGGGTTTTTCGACAAACACATTAACACATTGGACATCGACGTGAGTACAACAGATAATATTAATTATGCGTCGGTATCATTTATATCAGTATAGCTCACCCTGCATGCCTTCCCCCTGCAAACTTCTTGTAAAACGTAAATGTCGATTATTTCTAATGCAATAATGCTATGAAGTAGAGCGCAAAAGCAGCAGTTTGCAAATGCAGAAGAGGCCAGCCAATCAGTCTTCCATCGCCACATACCTTTCGTCTTTTTTCTTTTTCTTTTCAACGTCAACGAAGGAAAATTCGTTCTAATATAAGCGAACGAAACCTGAGAAATGTACAAACCACTCACAATTTTTTGTAGCTCCACGAAGGGAATGAATACTTGTAGGCTCTGTCAAACATCAAATGGAATCGAAAATTACTCAAGTAACGGATTAAGAACCGCGTACCAAAAGAAGCTTACCGCCGCACTAACTTTGCGTCAGTTTCATACCATAGCGCATGTCACGGGTCTCGCTTTGGTTCGTGCATTGTACGCCCATTTGTAGCACCATGGACAGGGTTCATACTCAGCGCTGGCGTTTACAGGCAGTGAGGCAGAGTGGCACGGGAAAGGTGTACAGACGACGCAGATAACGAGGCAGAGTGGCATAGGCGGAGGCACAGAAACACTCCACGCCCTGCTGTCGGCACCGCAAAGTATGAACCCGACCCTGCGGAAAATGAGGTGCTAAGTTAATAGGAGGGAGACTAGGAAGATTTTACGGGTACTCTATGGGTGCTAATGACTGGAACAGGTAGTTCCCTGAGTTTCAGTCGCCGCCGTGCTTTCGTTGAGGTTGCTTTCACACTTCAAATGTCGCTCATCAGCTGATATACGCAGAGTACGGTTATCGATTGGGCTCGCGCAAAATCGATTCCCAATTGCCTACGCGTTGGAAATGCCGTTGTTCCAACTTCTGTTCTCAATCTTACGTCTATAACCAGAATTTTTTTCAGGTGTCATGCTGAGAACGAATTAGGCTCTGCTTGGACCGAGGGACCCATAATAGTGACATTGGTCGGCGCACCCGAACAGGAAGGAGAAGCACCCGACTTCATTCAACCCGTCCGTCCAGTAGTGGTGAGTATAAAATCTGACGTTGAGGTGTAAGCGGGGACGGGGCTCTAGTAGACTTTACTGGGCTTATTAGTAGCTCAGTTGAATTTTTTTGTTGATCTGCTCTGCTTAGGTGGTAGAAGGCGAGACCGCCGTGTTGGAAGGAAAGCTCTCAGGAAAGCCGAAGCCAACCGTCAAATGGTGAGTTCTATTTTTTTGAGCAGATTTTTTGAGCAGTTGAGAACAGCGATTTTTTAGGTACAAAAACGGCGAAAACATCAAACCCACCGATCATTTTGTTATCGATTCACTGGATGACGGTACTCAGCGGCTCACGGTCAAAGATGCCACCATGAACGATATGGACGAGTACAGATGCGAAGCTTCCAACGAATATGGAGACGTTTGGAGTGACGTCACGCTGACCGTCAGACGTGAGTCCACATTTGGATGGAGCCATACTTGGGCCATAGGATGGCAAATAACAGCAGAGAGGTTTGCGAAATGTTGCATCATATGTGACCGTTCAGAAAAACCTCAAGAAGCACCTTCATTTACGAAAACGCTTGTGGAGGTTTCTGTCGTCGAAGGAGAAACAGCCACTTACGAATGTAAAGTCTCCGGTCAACCCGCACCTGAGATCAAGTGGTTCAAGGTTAGTAGGCACTGTTATAGGTCCTTCGGTCCAAGCAGAGCCTATCTCGTTCTCAGCAAGTCCTTTTCTGTGAAAGATCCGTGGTGGCTATAGGATCCACTCGGCCGACCGCCTTTGTTTACTTACTGTACTACTGTTTACAAATCAACTTCCATACAAAATGATTTTGTCTAGCAACGGCGGATGGAACCGGCTCGTAGTCTCTGTGAACACGATTTTTGATAGATGAGATACATACCAAGAATTATAGGACAAGGAAGAGATTACTGCAACTGATGAGCACTTTGTCCAGACAAGAGAAGCCGATGGCACCGCTCGTCTAGTTATCAAATCCACTAAGGTACAGTATTTCGTATTTTCCTGGCACCGGGCCAGGTGCATCGGCCTCATAATATGCTACGGACAGACAGACAGACAGACAGACATGCAAGCAGGCAGACAGGCAGACAGGCAGGCAAACAGACAGACAGACAGACAGACACACAAACAAGCACACCATACTTCTGCTGTATATAGAGTGGATGGATACTACACTGTAGATTCATGTTTAGGTGAAAGATTCGGGTGAAATCCGCTGTGAGGCCCGTAATCCTGCTGGTACGGCTCGAACAGATGCACCGCTCACGGTTTCACTGCCCGAGGAAGAGGTATGTTTTCCTGCTTCTGATTCCCGACTGGAAAGGAATACGGTGGTGTGGAAGCTGCGCTACCAGCTGATGTGAACTACTGATGTGAATGAGAGCACTCTGATTACAGATCGCACCAGAGTTCGCTCAAGAATTGACTGCTTGCCAGGTTATGGAGGGACAATTGGCCAAGTTTGAGTGCAAGTCAGTAATCTTGTCATTGTCGTCAGCGTATTTATCTTTACCATTGGATTGTGAGGACTAGCGTAGTAGAAAATCGCATTTTTCAGGGTTAAAGCCGGCCCTCATCCGATAGTGAAGTGGTTTAAAGACGGTGAAGAACTGAAACCAGGAGATGGTATTCAAATCGAATCACTTCCAGACGGCACCAACAGGGTTTGGTGTTTTTTAGCTTCTTTCTTCGGATTTCACCTAAACAAGTTGCTCCGATCTTCTTTAGTTGATCATCGACAAGACGAAGATCGCCGATCAGGGCAACTACCGCGTAGAGGCAACGAACCCGGCCGGTTCAATGAGTAGCAAGGCACCGCTTTCCGTCCAAGGTACGGGTACACCATTCAGATTTCTGGATTTGACTGAAGGGTCACTCAGAATCTTTTGATAAACCTTTACATGCGCCAAAATACCCTAATTGGTTCGTATGAGGATGGGCCGTGTTTGCGGCGGCGGCAGACCTTTTGCCTGCCACAGTGTCTGGATCAATGAAATCGATATTTCAGCTCCAGAGACACTGAAAATCAAGCGACCATTACGTGACATCACTGTTGACAAAGGCACCAAGATTCTTCTGTCTGTTGAGGTCGAAGGCCGACCGAAGACTGTGAAATGGTATAAGGGATCGGAGCAGATCACTGCCACCAGGTAAATCGAATATCCTCATTCACAGAACCGTCTCCCGAAGGAATAGTTGTAGGACGATGAAAATCGAGCGCGTATCCGATAATGAGTATAAACTCGAAGTGGAGAATTGTGAGATGTCTGATGCGGGAGCGTATCGCGTCGTTCTGTCAACAGAAAGTGAATCGGTTGAGTCGAGCTGTACAGTGACCGTAAAGGAGAAGGTATGGTTCTTGATCCTTTTGAATTGCCTTACATTCTGAACCATTTGTTTATCATAACCATGCTCCTGCGCTTTATAGGTTCACCTGCCTGTATTCAAGAAAGGACTTAATGATCAGGCAGTACCGAAGGTTGGCAGTGTTTTTTGAAGGCGTTGTGGTCTGTTGGTGCACAAAGTTCTGATGCCGAGAGATTTTAGGGGCAATCACTTGTGCTCGAAGTTGAAATCGATGGAGCACCAAAGGTTGTGAAATGGTATAAGAACGGCGACGAACTTAAAAACGCCAAAACCGAAGATCTTGGAAATGGAAAGTATCGACTCACTGTTCCTGACGTGAGTCAACCCCAGGATTTCATGCTATTGCGGTCATGTCTTCCTTAGAAGAGACCTACTCCTCTCTTCTCCCCATGAGTCAGCTGCAGTCTTGAATCCAATGGGGTTCATGTGGGCGGATCAGCACAGCTATGGCTCCGCCCACCAGCTTCCACCTGCCCATATCCTTCAGGAGTTTAGGGGGGAGGGGATTCGGCGAAAATATTTTATGATGTCATAGTGGCGCGAATAAGCTTCTATTTTCTTTTAATTCTTTGAAAACGTGTGTGAATTCATCGATCGGCAATTTCAGTTCAAGGACTCGGATGTGGGAGAGTATAGTGTCACAGCCGAGAATGATGTGGGAGAAGTGGAAAGCAAAGCGAAGGTAGGCAGTATGCTGTAGCATCGATTTTTTTGACATTTTTAATTACTTTTACAATAACTCCTTGTGAAAAGTCACCTTCATACAATGCGAGGTGCAGCTCCGCTCACAGGCAGGGAGGCAGAGGGCACGGGCGGAAACGCTGAAACAACGCAGCCACGCCCTGCCGCCGGCACCGCAGAGTATAGTCAGTCAAAAGTCTCTCTCTCCGTTCAGGTCACTGTCCAAGAAGCGCCAGATGACGGTAAGGACAAAGTGAAGCCAGAGATCGTCTCAGGTCTCGTCCCCACCACAGTGAAACAAGGCGAGACAGCTACGTTCTTTGTGAAAGTGAAAGGACCCGTCAAAGGCGTTAAATGGTACACTTATCAATTTTTTCAAATTTTTCACGGTCTCCTTATCAGTGCGATTTCCTTCCAGGTACAAGAACGGCAAAGAGATACCTGATGCGAAAACCAAGGACAATGGAGACGGTTCCTATGAGCTCACTATTCCTGACGCAAAGAAAGACGATGCAGCTGATTACAAGGTTTACTATTATAATTAGCCAAACTTAAAGTCAGCAGAACTAATACTTTCTCGGTGCTGAACATGAAATCAGGGTTGTTAAGTAATATGACAACGGAGAAATCGCCGAAAACTATAGAAACGAGACCAGCACTGCTTCCTTTACTTTTGTGGTGAACGTGTTTTTCGACACGCTGATCACTAATTTATCGATTGGAACCACATGGATCTGTAAGTGTGGCGGCCACGCGCAGTACATCATGTACATGGCAGCGAGCGCTTATTGGAGAAGCTAGAGCTCACCTTTCATCGCTGATTGTGAAATACACCGTCTCCAAAAATTTTCACCTATATCTATAGTGGTCATTTTTCCCTTCTTAACTTCTTTACAGGGAAATAGATAGAGCAGAAGTATAGCTCGGATGATCGTTCAAATTCATAGCATTCCTAATTCAGGTTGTTGTCTCGAACGATGCCGGTGCAGTGGAATCGGCTGCAGCGTTGACTGTGAAGCAACCTCAGATCGAAATCGTCAAAGGACTCGAAGACACCACTGTGCCTCAGAAGCAAACGGGTACCCTCGAAATCGAAACCAGCCGACCACCCAAGCAAGTCAAATGGTAAGGCTTTTTTCTCTTTGTTTTATGCGCTCTCTTTTACTGTCTAAAGAAATCTGAACGAAGGATTTGAGCTCCTTTCTTTTCAGGTACAAAAATGGCAAAGAAATCTCGCCATCTGATAAAGCACAACCGAAGAAGGTCGCCGACAACAAGTACCAGCTGGTTATACCGGATGCTGGAAAGGATGACAGTGCAGACTACAAGGTACATAGTGATATTGATCACAGATCGATAGATCGATAAGCTCGATGGCATCGATAAGCTTCACCAAATGGACGGTTTCCAGGTCGTACTCACCGATGATGACGGTAACACGGCTGAATCAAGCTGCGCTCTCACTGTCAAACTTCCTGCAGGAATTGAAATTGTCAAGGGACTGCAAGATACCACCGTACCTCATAAACAGACCGGAACGCTTGAAATCGAAACCAGCCGACCACCCAAACAAGTCAAATGGTAAGGCTTTTTCCCTTGTTTTATGCGCTCTCTTTTACTGTTCAAAGAAATCAGAACGAAGGTTTTGAGCCCCTTTCTTTTCAGGTACAAAAATGGCAAAGAAATCTCGCCATCTGATAAAGCACAACCGAAGAAGGTCGCCGACAACAAGTACCAGCTGGTTATACCGGATGCTGGAATGGATGACAGTGCAGATTACAAGGTACATAGTGATATATCATCGATCGATAGATCGATAGGCTCGATAAGCTATAGCATCGATAAGTTCCACTAAATGGACGGTTTTCAGGTCGTACTCACCGACGATGACGGTAATACGGCCGAATCAAGCTGCGCACTCACTGTCAAACTTCCTGCAGGAATTGAAATTGTCAAAGGACTGCAGGATACCACCGTACCTCATAAACAGACCGGAACGCTTGAAATCGAAACCAGCCGGCCACCTAAGCAGATTAAGTGGTACGGTAAACTTTCATTTTTCCGCCTTATGGTTACCACCATGGCAGCGAATGTGTGCGTAACTATTATTTTCAGCTTTCACCTCCAAAGAATCTCTGATGTTTAGGTACAAGAACGGCAAGGAAATCACACCTTCCGATAAGGCACAACCGAAGAAGATCGCTGATAACAAATATCAACTGGTTATTCCTGATGCCACCAAGGAAGATACTGCCGATTATAAGGTACCCCTTTATTCTAGGGCAGGGACACACTCGAAGATTGAAAACCCTCACTTCTCATCTCTCCTTGTAAATCTAGTAAGTCTAACAACTGGAGTTGTTTTTCCCATCACGATTCTATCATTTTCTGGTCCAGTCTTCGTTTTCGAAGGTTCTCACACAGCCCTTTTTTCCCAGACGTTCTTTCCTATGAGCGGCTTTTCACAGTCTTTTATACAACCCCCAGACCTTGCCTGTAGCTATACCCCTACCTATCGATATTGAACTTTTAGAAACCAAATGGTTCCAGGTTGTGCTCACCGATGACGACGGCAATACGGCCGAATCGAGTTGCGCTCTTACCGTCAAACTCCCGGCTGGTATTGAGATCGTTAAAGGTCTCGAAGATGCTACCGTAGCAAAAGGACAGAAAGTTGTTCTTGAAGTGGAAACCAGTCGCCAACCAAAACAGGTCAAATGGTGGGAATTTTCTGTCGTTTATTAGAGATTGTTCACTACACACTGAGCACTAGATCGTGATGCTTTCTACCACTTATGAAGTCATATTTCGTATGAGTTCAAGCTACGTAACTATGCGAACGATTAATTGTGATCTCAATGCCACTTTCAAGGTACAAAAATGGAAAAGAACTGTCACCGTCCGATAAACCAGAGATGAAGAAGGTGAATGACGTCAAACATCAACTGGTCATTCCGGATGCTGACGATGAAGACACTGCTGACTACAAAGTAAGGCGTCTTAATTATTTATCTATTCCATAGAGTCGTAGTATTTCTTAAAAGGAATCGTGCACGAAAATTTGACCTTTTCTGTTACCCATATATTTATTTTGTGTTTGCATACTGAGGTCGGTATGCAAACTTTCACGCAAAAAAAATCGAGATTTCCTCTGAGATACAGCCACCTCAATATAACATCCAGCGAGGTGGAGCGTTCGGAAAGGCTGGGCCTCGGAAAGACTAGAAGCAAAGAGGCGACGGTCATGTGTTCACGAGCGCACAGTGAGAAGCAAGTCAACACTGGGCGCGAAAATTTGAACTGCGCTCACGATCAGCCCGCCGACTGTTGTTCAAGTGTTGCTCGGCGGGAATTCAAACGAGTTGCTCTTTCTAGTTTCCCGTTCTCTGGAATTTCTCGGAGTTGCTCAAGTTTGTGTTTATATCCGTCAGATTGCTTTTAAGAGGAATTAGAATCATGGAAGTGACGTGGACATTTCCTCTGAGTGAATAAACCGATTTGCCGATTGGGAACTTTTGGCTTGTAGAGCTAGGGAGTCAATGAAGGAGTGGGCATGCCTAATCAGACACGGTAGCCTGACAAAAAAGTACACCGGCTGCCCCTATTCTCCCTCAAGAAACTCATTAATGCAATACTTTTTGGTTTTCATTCGATTTTTATTGCTGTTGCAGAATATTTCTGCTATTAATCCAACCGTTTGAGGTGGTGCTCACTGATGATGATGACAACACAGCTGATTCGTCTTGTGCTCTTACAGTACGGCTTCCAGACAAGGAACCAAAGATCATTAAAGGACTCGGTGATCGTACCGTACCAGTTGGTCTGCCGACTATCTGGGAAGTGGAGGTAAGGAATTTTGTTATTTGCTACAAACTTACTTAGCTAGTGGACGCTTTCTCTTCCCCTTTACTTCACATAAAATTTATGAAATTTAGTCTCCCTCAATAATTCCTAAGCTCCTTCCATGCAATAAGTTCAGACCGAAGGATCTCCACGAACCGTCAAATGGTACAAGAACGGCAAGGAATTGGCTGGTGCTGCTGCAGCACAGATCAAAATCTCAAAGATTGACGACAACCACTACGTTCTTGAGGTGAATACAATAGTAAGAGTCTTCAAAGATTGCTGCCATCAGTTCTGATATACCTGGTCTGTTTAGATCCCAAAATGTGCTGTTGGAGACACAGGTGAATACAAAATCGAAGTGGAGAACGATGCTGGCAAAGCCAACAGCACCGGAAAGGTATGTGTGGAGTTCGATGAGAGTTTTTCCGGTTTTAGGGCCTTTTGAAGGTTTTATTTTCCATTCATTCTATTACTACATAATGTCCGAGTTCATACCGACACTTTTCAGCTCACTGTGGAACCGCAGCTGACTTTCCTCAAGCCACTAAAAGATCAAGAGATCATCGAAGGCGAAAATGCGGAATTCCAGGTGGAAACCAACGCCAAACCGAAAGTTGTCAAATGGTACGTGCACGTCGATCGGCTCAAAGCCGTGCATTGGTACACTGAACGTGTGGGTGGAGTGACAGGCAGGGCCACAGCGCGACTCCCTATTGGTGGGATCCTCCCCACCAAACTCTTCTCATTGGTGTACTCCACACGTTTTTTCAGCAGCGGCTGTGAACCAACCTATTTGTACAGTTATGTCAAGCAGGACTCTTCGCTGCGTACTTCCTTTCTAAAAGACGAACTGACCAATTTCAGGTACAAGAACGGTCAGGAGATTGCTCCAGATGCCCGTTTCGTCATCAGTGGCGATGAGACCAAGTATCAACTGGTTATCAAGAATGCAACCAAGGAAGACGCCGCTGAGTACAAGGTAAGTCAAAGGGGTTTTTTCACTGTCATTCGCTTATTCTTACTGTCGCGCTGCTCACAGCCTCCGAAGCCATCGTTTCTGATTTTGTAATTTATGACGGAACTCACTAAAGCAAGGATTCTTATTGGCTACTTCTTTAGGTCAAACTTACCAACTCAGCCGGTGACGCCGATTCATCTGCAAAACTCATCGTCAAGAAGGCTAAGCCAGGAGTTCCAAAGATCATCAAGGGTCTTGAGGATCAGGTGACCATCAATATCCAATCTTCCGATATTTTCAGGCTATAATGGTTCAGGGATCCGAGCTGTTTTCTATTCTCTTCATGAATTGCTCCACTTTGAGCCGTTCCTTTCTGAAAAAGAGTCTATAAGAAATGGATGGACCGTTTTTCGATATCATAGCACACAAAAATTTCGGGACGGGATGATACCCACTACTGAGCCCCTCGAGTTATCGTATTCTACTATCGATCATGGGTGGGGAATGAGTGTATTCTCTACGGACCAGGCATCTTTCCACACCTTTTCCCGAGGTTCGATCGGACCCATCCCTTCTTCGTAAGGCGGTCCCTATTTGTCGCGAAAATACACTGAGGATTGGCACTTACTGACAATGAGTCGGTGTATAGAAGGACACTCGAACTGAGTCACTGACCCGGCAACTGCGTTGCCACTTCCGCTGTAGACGCCGGTCGCTCGTGAAACTACTCGAGTGTCATGGCCTATGCCCACCAAACTTGAACTGCCGGGTTCTGGCCCTGAGCGATTTGCAAATTTCTTTCAAGTTTCAAAGCTTCTTGCAGAATTGTCAATCATTTCATTTTAAGGTAGTGGCCAAGGGCGCTTCATTGGTGTTCGAAGTGAAAGTTGACGGTGAAGTGGACGAGGTGCGTTGGAGTAAAGATGCCACACCTATCACAGCTGGAGCCAATGCCATCATTGAGAAGATCGATGACAAGACGTCAGTGAATTCAGTTTGAACATCCATACAATTTCATTTAGATTATTTACACTCTATGGTGCGCCACGCAAATGCTTAAATCATTTTGAAAGAGCCCAGTAGAGTCCAGTAGAGAATTGCGCGCTCTTTTATTAAAATTGAATAACTGCATTATCTTGCGATTTCGAATTTTCCTCTAAAAAACGTAAAAACTTGTGGTATGGAAAGGAGCAAAGAAGTGTAATTCAGATCAAGAAAGTCAAAGAAGTGAAAGACTTGTTTGTCGTATTCCTCCAATGAGTCTGATTTTTAATCACCTCTTGAAAAATTATTTTCTTGTTTTTATCATTGAATTTCAGTTACCGACTGACAATCCCCAAAGCAGATCTGGGTGATGCCGGCCATTACTCGGTTGAAGCCATCAATGAAACTGGAAAGGTAAGTTGTTTTAATAAACTCGCAGGACTCTTATCCTCGAACCAACAAACTCCGATTTTCAGGCGGCATCCGATGCCAAGGGAGAAGTGGACGAGAAACCAGAAGTTGTCAAGGGACTCACTGACGTGGAGGTTTCCGAAGGTGACGATGAGGTGTTCAAGGTGGAAGTCTCGGCACCAGTGAGGACTGTGAAATGGTACTCTCTCTTTCCAAGATATTCTCCATTTTATCAAGTAAATATAAATTCATAATTTAGATAAGTAACCATAACTATTTTAGGTACAAAAATGGCCAAGAGATCAAGCCATCAGTACATCTTGAACCGAAGAAGATTGGACCAAAGAAATACGAACTCACCATCAATAGAGCCGAGCTTGATGATGGCGCCAGCTACAAGGTAACTCGCATTCGTTTGCCCAAGCAATCAATAGCGATCGATTATTGATTCTCCAGGTGGTACTTTCGAATAGCGCCGGTGAATGCGACTCGTCCGCGCAGTTGACTGTCACTAAACCGAATATTCTGAAAATGTTGGAAGGCCTCAAGGATATCGACGTTGAAGAGGGACAGCCTATCACACTCAAGGTTCTCTTTGTTATTTGTGTTATTCGTTTACCCACAGGTCTCACCATTATTGATTTGCAACTTGAAATTTTCAAATTTAAGGTGAAAGTCGAAGGAACCCCGAAAACTGTCAAGTGGTACAAAAATGGTATGGAGATCGCACCAACCGATGCAGAAATGGTAATTAGCCTTGATAATCGGCGATAAATTGATAGTTGATTTCCTCCGTAATTGCAGAAGGAAAGTCCCGAGACTGGCGAGTATTCGCTGGTTATTCCACAATCAAAGAAGAGCGATGGTGGGGCTTACCGTATCACGCTGGCCAATGATAGGGGTGAGATTTACAGTGGAGCTGTGGCTCATGTCAAGGTGAGTAAACAAGAACTTCCTCAGCTCAGAGATAATCGATATATTGATTGACAACCTTTTTTATTCCCTCGTTTTGTGGTCATCTTGTGCTGGGTAAAATGCTCTCCTTCCAGGCAGCGAAAGCAAAGGAGCTTGCTGTACCGGCGAATTTCCTGTCACCGCTGCAAGACACCGAGGTCGTTGAAGGAGAAACCCTCACGCTAAAATGCGTAGTGGCCGGCGAACCATTCCCGTCAATCACGTGGTAAGTGGAAAGTTCCCTTGAAGAAGCTTAAGAAAGCATCCCCTGTTCTGGAGGTTCTGGAGTGATATCGTGGGTTCCAGGACCAAGGATGGTGTGGAACTGGAAAAGGACGAGCGTCTTACAATGCGTGTCGCTCTCGACGGAACAGCCACGCTACGTATTCGTGACGCGCGCAAGTCGGACTTCGGCCAGTACCGTGTCACAGCCAAGAACGACAGCGGAACGGAGACCAGCAGTTGTCAGGTACGGACATTCTTGAGGTTCACTGGCTCATGAAACTGCAGTTCGAAGGGTCCTGAATACGTATGAATGAACTCGATGGCTGAAGGCCTGTTCCGTTCGGAAATGTTAACTTTATGTTGGCTTTTCAGGTAACTGTCAAAGAGAAAGGAGAAGAACCATCCAAGCCACGTTTTATCATTCCGTTGAGCTCATGCGAAGCTGAAATTGGTGAAAAGAAGGAGTTCACGGTGAAAGTGCGAGGTTTCCCTAAGCCGACGCTCGAATGGTACGTATCCCTTAATGCTGAATAAGTACCGCGAATACTGATAAGTGTAAAAAGAATAACTATTATTGTTGTAACGATAGAAGACGAATATTTGATGTAATGTCAATTATGGGAATAGTATTAAAAAAAGAGGAATATTCGTGTAGGGCCAATTTGATTTGAGCTTCGTCTAGGATCATACTATAGGCTTAGCTTTCGCCGTAGCTCAGCTAATGGGCTACGTTGATGAGTCTGAGCCTCCAAAGAGATGACACAATGAAGGGCCACCCAGATTTCAAAGGATCTAGAAATCTAGAAGGAAATCTTTAAAAAAACTAGAAATCTGGAAGAAAATCTGAAAATAAATCTAAAGATCTCGCTCGAACTTGAACTTGTTGCACAAGGGTGAAGGGGAGGGATTGGGGTGGGAAAGTGTTTCATTTGCAAGACTGCCTCTCACTTCAGATTGTCTAGATCCCTAGTGGAAGAAGAAGAATGCCTATAAAATATCGATTTATCGAAAATTATTTATTGTCGTTTGAAGGCTGCTTAACGAAGTGCCGATGAAGTTCGACGATCGTATCAGCGTTGAATATCTCGAAGCTGGAAATTACTGTCTGACCATTAAAGATGTGAGTCCTTCTCACCTTCATGGTTTATCTGGGCCTCACGCCGGAGCATGCGACAGGGGGTGATTCTGCTAGTCAGAAAAAAAAATCGCCTTTCTCCATTAGAGCGAAATCCGTGGAAAATAGCTTACAAACCGGACGCCCTTGATTAACTCTATGGCTGTCCATCACTATCGATTTGATTCGTTTAGATCCGAGAATCCGATTTCGGTACAATACGCTGCATTGCCACCAACGAACTTGGCAAAGACCAGTGTCAGGCTGAATTCGGTAAACTTGGTGAGTCTTGAAAAAGAACTTTTTTTTTCAAAATTTCTTTCCCCTTGGAGGGATGCGTTTGTGGTGGTGGAGGAGGGGATAAAAGTGTAAGTAATGCACACTCTGAATGGCAAATAAGAAGCAAGTGTTTGGAAGCGTTTCCAGAACTTCGCGGAGGGATAACTCCCACAAGAGCCTTTTTTTTTATTTTTTTTTCAAACTCGTTATTACGCCATTGAATACATCTGATGAGTGCTTGTCCCATCCCTTTTCATAAGAAAGCCACAAAAGTGGAGGAGGGAGGCTAGACTTATGTCCATCCGCATAATATCAACCACATCCATGTCCATATAGCTGCTGATCAACCACATCCATGTCCATATAGCTGCTGATTTTTAGGCCCACGTGCTGGTCGTGAAAAGGATGACGACCGTTATCCACCTCGATACAATGTTCCCCTCTGGGATAGACGTATTCCGATCAACGATCCTCTGGCCATCGAATGTCACGTGGAC
Organism: Trichostrongylus colubriformis; assembly: GCA_963978905.1. Taxonomy (NCBI): domain Eukaryota; kingdom Metazoa; phylum Nematoda; class Chromadorea; order Rhabditida; family Trichostrongylidae; genus Trichostrongylus; species Trichostrongylus colubriformis. The sequence continues at coordinate 27,432,925 of OZ022260.1, forward strand.
GCAAAACCTGTGGCTGAAATCGAGTGGTTCAAGGACGGTTAGTATATTGTAAAAGTATTGTAAAATACGCATGGTTTCACAAAAAAAGTTTGCTTTAGGAGTTAAACTAGAAGCCAGTGAGAGCGTCGAGATACGAAATACTTCTGATGGAGCTTGTCGTGTGCGTATCGCGAAATTCAGGAAAGAAGATGTCGGTGTGTACATGTGTGTGGCGAAGAATCCTCTCGGTGTGGCTGATACAAGAGCGACGTATTCTGTTGAGGGTGAGTTGTAGTCCATCTAAGGGCCCGTGCGAAACGGAAACCAAATTAATTTTTTATTACGAGACCTCCAAATAATCCCTCTTGAATTATCACTTCATTAGTTAGAATTCGATACTTTCAAGGATCACAACATTCTTTTTTTATTTTGTACAGATATCAATTTTCGTATTTCTAACAGAAAAATGGTATCCTGAACAGAGTATTCATCTGTGAGTTCAGCCTCCGTCTGAGGGCACGTGCGAAATGGAAGTTAAACTAATTCTTTGTATCCTCCTCCCCCCTGAAATCTTTTGAGCATGATCTCTTTGTCAATAATTAAGCAGAGTAGCCAGATAGAACAAATCCTGGCTAATTACGCAGACATTCGCATTACTCAGAAAGAAGCTCTACAGAAATCAGGATTTCTTAGAATCGTTAACGAAATGAGCTTGAGCAGTTGGTGCAAACTACTCAAGCTCATTCTCAGTGAAAAATTACGGGGCTGAAAGGCCTATGTATGGCGAAATCCCCCGCGGAAGGCGCCCCCTTGAGCTGTGGCGGAGGCGGCCTCATCAGGACAAGCCGCCTTGGATCAGGACAGCCCGCTTCCAGGCGACGTGATTAGTGGTTGGTCACGGTGAGGTTGGTCAAGGAGATCGGCAGAATTGAAAGTATCGCAGCGCGCTCTCTCACTTTTAGCTTGAAGCTCACCACATGAAAATAGATGCTGTCGCATTTCCGAACATCCCTTCATGTTTTCTTAGTAATGCCAATGGAAAACCTATGCGGACTGCCCGCCTCTTGACGAGTCGTCCGCGCCTAGAACCAGCGGTGGGAAGGGGTTCTGTTTTTCGGGTACTTGGCCATTTCCATCCGTTTTTCTCCACTGTCCTGTTACTAGGCATCTCGGCTTTCATATTCACTACTTCTTTTACTTTTCGTCCGAATTTCCCCTAAAGCTGCCTTTAAGAAATATTGGACCAGAAACTTGGCAGCTTGCCTCAGCTCTGAGAAAAAGCTGATCAAGCAGAAGAGATTTTCAGTGTTGGAGATGGAAGAAGTCGTAGAGAAGAACGAATACGCCCCACGATTCAATCCAGGACTTGAAGATCGAACTGTGAACCTCGGACAGAGTATCCGTCTCACCTGCACCGTTGATGCCATTCCTAAAGCAAGCGTAAGTTTTGGAAATATTTTGAATCCTTTAGATTTTTTTGATATTTATCATAGAAGGGAAATTGTTCTTATTAGGGTGTCCACAAAGTTCGTTGGCCATTCGTTTTTTCCAGAGCTTGTAAAGATAACTCACCAAGTTGAACTTACCGGTCCATGATATAATCTCCATACATACCCAACACCCTTCGCCAGCGAACGGGTAGAGAGGCAACTCGATCCTCCCAAAAGCCGGCCGGCCGTGACTCGACCCAGTCTTCGATCGCGTCCTCGAGGTCGCCATCGTTCTTCAGCTGTTTTCCGTCCAAGAAATTTTGCATGGACCGGAAGGTGTGGTAATCGCATGGACTGATGTCCGGGCTATACTGTGGATGCGTGACCGTGTTGATGCCCAGCCTGTCCAGGATGTCCTGGGTATCTTTCGCTTCGAGGGGGCCCGCTTAAGAGAAGGTCTCTGCCGTCACTGTGGCCTTGTCGGATAGGATGCTGTAGTGGACGACGCCACTGATTTTATCACTTATCAATGATTTTTATCTTCAATGCCATAGTTTCCATTGGTGAAGCGAGTCCACCACTTTGACATTCAGTTCTTAGAAGGGGTGTTATCACCAAACTGCTGACTCCTGGTCGTGGCCTGACGTCTGGAGATACCCAGGTTGTAGTAGTAGTGGTGACTATCACTCATCTTCACTGCTTTATTGTGGGAAGAGCAGGAAAGGAAATTGAGAGCTAACGAGTTCAGAAGATAGCCCATCGCGAGTACTTTCAGTATTGCGAAATCATTACGCAAAATCACAACGCGTTGCGTAACGCGACGCTGTTTACAGATGGCCAACGAACTTTGTGGACACCCTAATATTTTGGGATTGACAGAAAGCGTCACTATTAGTCCTCTATTTTGTAACTTACTACTTGGTTTAGATTGTTTGGTACAAAGATGGCTTACCGCTACGTTCTGGTGGTCGCTTCAACATCGTTACGGCCGAGGACGGCACATGCTCGCTGGAAATCAGTGAAGCTGTTGAAGGTGCACCTCTAATTCGACTTTTTATCCAGTTCAAAATCACATCAGCCCCACTAATTCAGGTGATGAAGGCGCTTACCGATGTGTGGCATCAAATGAACACGGTACCATTAACACTGGTTGCATGGTTACTGTAAAGGTACCAAAGACTGAGGTGAGTATCATGCTTGGAAAATTATTCGTTAATCTTACGGGCGTACCAAAACAACTAACGAATGCTAAGGCCGCGTTCATACTTTACGGTGCCGGCGGCAGGGCGTGACTGCGTGTCTCTGCTTCTCCGTCTGTGCCACACTGTCTCGTTTCCTGCGTCGTCTTTGCAGCTCCCCTGTGCCAATCTGTCTCGCTGCCTGTGAACACCAGTTAGAGAAAGCATGAACGCGGCCCAAAGGGTTTCATATCAAGCCAGATATGCTGACTTCTGAGCGCCAATAGCGCTTCCTGTCAAATTCTGCGCACTTGATTCTATGACCGGGGTTAAAGTTTGGTCAGATCATAACAAAAAAGATTGATGTAGGGAGGGGAAAGGGCGCTAGGCACGGCTAAACGAATACTAGCGGAATTTCCCAATTCGGGATTGCCATCATCTCATCACATCAGATAGACTATTTGAGCTACTGCAAACATACGGATGACCAGCAGGAGTGTAATTTTAACCACGGTTTTGAAGCAGTATTGGGAAACTAGGATGACCCAAGTGCTCACTTTTGAGGACATCAGGAAGCTCATGACCATCCACCCTAACATCACCGTAGCTAAGTCTCAGCTTAGCTCCATCCTACCCTAATTCTACAGCGAATAATCGCTGAGTGTTTCAGATTAACCGGAGGTGCTACTGTCGCATCCTTTCAGCCTTTCAGAACTTCTGTACAGTGCCATTTCGCTTGCTCGTTTCAGGCAAAGAAAGAAGGCGAAGAGCCGTTCTTCACCAAGGGTCTCGTTGACCTCTGGGCAGATCGTGGCGGTTCGTTCACACTGAAATGCGCCGTCAAGGGTGATCCTTTCCCGGAGATCAAATGGTAAGTTTCACTGAGGAATTTCATCAAACGCTCAACAATTCAATGATTTTCATTGCACGCTATTTTATCCCTCTTTTCCCATCGATTTTCCGTCACTCGATCGATTCTAGGTACCGCAACGGAATCCTAGTTCGCAGTTCTCCAAGGACAATAATCGAAACGTCCCCAGATGGCAGCTGCACGTTGACGGTAAAGGAATGCACGATGAGCGACGAAGGCATCTACCGATGCGAAGCCGAGAATAAGCATGGAAAGGCGAGAACTCAGGCTACGGCTCATGTGCAAGGTGAGTAACGGCGGCGGATCCTCCTGGTTGAAGTGCGACTCCACTAAGTGCGTTGATTTCAGTATCGCTTGGTAAAGGCGATATGCCAAAACTGGAAATGGGATCAGCACCAAGATTCATCATTCCTTTGCAAGATCAGACAGTAATGATTGGTGGAGTTATCGACCTCGAATGTAAGGTCACCGGAGAACCAATGCCACAAGTGAAATGGTCCAAGGATGGTGGTCCCATTTGGGAAGACTCACGCTATGAATGGGATATCGATGAAGCAAAGGTGAGTTGCTGACTATTTGAAGGAGTTTTTTTTAGAAACAAAAAGCTTCAAAATTTATCAACCCAATGAGTTGGCGTACCTTCTAGGGTGTCTATCACCTCCGAATAAAATCAGCTACGGTGCACGATGAAGGCACTTACCGATGTGTTGCCACTAATGAATCCGGTTCCGCCACTACCAAGTCCTTCACCCGCATTGATGGTGAGTAGTTTTTGATGATCGGGAAAGATATGAGGTTTTTTTTCACGAGAATGGAAATCTGAAAAAAAAGTTTGCGATGGCTTCCAGAAACTTTAGGCGTAAAGGAAAGTCACTAATGCAATTTTGGTGTAATTGCACACAATAATCAAACTGACGCCTTATGCGTAAATATTCAGACGGGAAAGCCGTGTACTCGCGACATTCGCGATGTCGCTGACATGGTTTACAGATGCTGTTCTGCCGAACACTAGCAGCTTAGTGAAATGAATATCCTCGATGAAAATAAAAAGCATTTCAAAACAAATAAATTGCAATAAACAAATAAATAAACAGACAATTAAAAATTCAATAATATCAAAAACAAATAAATCGCATTTTTGAGACATTTAGCGTAAGTTACAGCATGATGTGTGCAATAATACCAGCATTGCGACATGTTCATTATTTTACGCCTGAGGTTCACTGTAGCGGGGTAATTCATTAGGACAGCATATTCGCGTGTGCGTGTGCCGCATCACCCGATGTGTGCGAGATTGGGTTGCCGTATGTAGTTGGGCCCTTAAATCGCCCACGGACGTCCAGGGCTCCGTGGCTGAGGAGGGAGCCTCCAAAAGAGTCCTCACCCATCGTCCGCCTCGGTCGGAGAGGGAGAAAAGGATTATCCACGTAATTTTTTCATTCTACTATTCATCTCCGACTGCAGCGGACGACGGGGGCACTCACTTGGAGACCCCCCCCCCCTTTCCGGCATGGAGCCTTGCACTCTCGTGGATAATTCTTTTCAATCGAATTACATTCAAAATCAGGCAAAAGACGTGCACGCGTACACGGCACCTCTAATTCGCACCCCTCACTCCGCGACGCAAATTTTCTGTTTTTGTGACACGCATCCACTGCAGACCACGGTAGCGTTACATGTTCATGATTTCGCGTTTTTCCTTTGACGATGTTCATTGGAAGATTTTGATGAAAAGCAAAGTTTGACCTACCCTTTTTAAAAAATTCAAGAAGTCTTTCAAAATCGCATAGAATTTCTTTGTACTCGTCTTAGATTTTCGCCACATCGTCATGCCGCCATATCGTATCGCGAAGAGGAGAGCCAAATCGGAAACCAAATTTTCCTTGAGAAATCTAACTAGGATGCACTACACACCAACCAGCCTTCTTTCCAGTAATCACTACACCGCTACCAGCCTCCTTTCCAGTAATCACTACACAGCAACCGGCTGCCGTTCCAGTAAAAAATCAATTTCTAAAGCTAGCAATTACCATAAACAGGATTATACGCGGTACAGCACCATTACATCTTTGTTACAGTGAGCCTTGCCCGTTGCTACAGATTTTCTTTGCACTGTCTGTGCACCTCCGTTCCTACGCGGCCAGCCGCTTATTATACGCTGTGTAATTACTGAGGAAGGTGGCAAGTGGCATTGTACGTCAGCCTGGGCATGCAGAAGTTTGTCTAAGCTAGGCTAGGACACGCGAACTAGGTCACGGTCGCCCTCTTTCGCTACGGTCCGTTTCTTCGCCCGTGCCCATTTCTTAAGGGAAGTAGAGGGCGGGTGATCTAAGTCGAGTGCCTTGCCCCCCCCCCCTAAAATAGAGGTCCTCGTTAAGCTTGAATGAGCTTCGAGGAATCCTGTGGCAGACGTCTGTATGTTCCGCAGCTGTGGAAAGTGAAAAGTATCGTAATTTGGGGTACGATAGGGTTAGAAGTGTGCAGTGTAGTGCAGTGTAGGGGAGGATGAACCTATTGGTAACCTATTTATAGTAGTAATGTAGGAATAGTTATCTTACGCTTCAAGTGACTGTAGCAGGCGATGTAGTAGCAGGGTACCGCGTAGAATCTTGTATTTCCTTAGACTTCTCCTCTCATAGTCTTCATTTTTCAACTAATTGGTGGTGGAGGGCTCTTCTGGCGGGTTTTCCCCGTCGTTCATCCTACAACTATTCAGATGGATTCTCCATGCAAGTGCCATCAAAGAGCATTCCACCGCGATTCACCATCCGCCTTGGTGATGCTCGTGCCGTCGAAGGCCAGCCACTAAGACTTGAGTGCAAGGTGGAGGGATCACCACTGCCTGAACTCACGTGGAACAAAGATGGAGTTCAGGTGAGCGCTACGAATTCCTGGGAAGTCCTTGAATTCACTGACCGTTTTCGAATTCAGATTCATCCTTCGGATCGTATACAGCTCAGTATGGAACCAGATGGTACTGCTCGCCTTGTGATTCCACAATGCTGTATGGATGATGAAGGTAGCGTTTGATCTTCGAGATTTTCTTTTTATAGCGGCACATAATCTTTTCAGGTATTTACCGAGTAATAGCCACCAATCCCTCTGGTACTGCCCATGACAAAGGCAACGCTATCATCAAAAAAGCTCCTCGTGACCGAGAACGCTCGGCTGAACGCGATCAGTTCGACCCCAATAAAGTCCCGAAAGTCGTCGAACCGCTTGAGAATGTTAAGGTGAAAACGACCTTCGACTGATATTGATTTCTGCGGAAAATCAATAATTTTTCAGATTCCTGAAAAGCAAGGTTTCCGACTTCGTTGCAAGTTCAGTGGTGAACCGAAATTATCTATCAAATGGTTCAAAGATGGCGAACGAATCTTCCCGTATGGAAGGCTGAAGCTGGTTCGCTTGTTTATCGATTGATGCTGTTGATTGTTTACAGCAGGAGTATTTATAAACGCGAATTTTCTACAGACGGAGTCACCTGATGGAGTATGCGAATTGATCATCGAGTCGTCTATCCGACAAGATGCTGGTGGATACAGATGTGTTGCGGAGAATGCATACGGAGCCGCTAGAACTACCTGTGACGTTACCGTCATCCGTGAGTTTCCTGTAGTTCTTGGTTAAAAAATACATGACCTTTGTTGCTAAAAGATGGCGGCATGGGTCTCTGCGGCACTGACCCGGAAATCATGGGATTATCGTAGATGAGCCAGCTATTTTTATATTAAAAATAAAGATACTTGGTCATATTTCATTTCCATAAATCTTTTTATAGAAGAAATATGTATCTTTGCAATTTTACAGGTTCCCCAGAGTCAGAGGGTGCGTTTATGCTATGTAGTAGAATTGCAATGTATTATGATTTATCGATCCCCTTTGTTGATCATAGATTTATAATAATAGATTCCTTATTTTGTGTGGCTAGAAGCAGAGCTTTATAGATGAATATTCATTAATCAATCACGACGGTGTCAACTCAACAATAGGTATTGATTCAGAGAAGGAACGAAAACCAATCACAGACTTTGATGCGACGATCAAAGAAGGAAAAGCACCTGGATTCACCGTACCGCTTACGATTCGACGAGCAAAGAAAGGCGCTGATGTCACGTTTGAATGTGTCCCGTACGGAAATCCGTTCCCACAGATCAGATGGTTGAAGGTGAGGGCAGCACAGTGAGCCATTTCAAGCACAGCATTATTTGATGTGCGGTTGAGCATGAACTCTGGGGACATAGGGGGAGAAGTGGACTGGGTGGGAATAGATGTCTTTCGATGAAAAGCAGGACGCAGAAATGTTTTGAAAACGTTGAAAAAATAGGACATTCAAATGGAGGCGGTGCGATTGCCCTCGATTACATTTAACATCTTCACCGGCCAACTCGGTCAAACTTGAGGAGTAAGGAGAGACATGTGGGCGGTTGGTGATCGTGAAATGACTTGGTAGAATCCAAAATTTAAATCCTTTCGAATTTTTCGCACTAGAGATATCTTGCTTTATCCGCTGGCATTCTTAAGATATTGAGTGTTTTTTTCTCTGAAGCAGATTGAGGTATGGGTTAGGGGGCACAAGCTGCATGGCCCACAATACTTGGACTTGGTATTTTGCTTATAGTTTGTAGGAAAACGATTCACCTATCAGATGAAGGAGTTTTGATATTCTAGGACGGCATAGAAATCGTCGAGTCATCAAAGATCAGAATCGAAGCATCGGAGGATGGAACCCAACGTTTACACTTGAGCGAAGTGGATTTCTTCAGTGAAGGATACTATCGTTGTGTTGCCACAAACGAACATGGCACTGCTTCGACAAAGGCAGAACTTGTCATCGACGGTACGGCTTTTTACAGTTTTGGGTCAGGGGAGTGAGCAGGGGCAACGAGTTAATGGAGAATGATTGAAATTCAAAAGCAGTGAAATCTGGAGCATAAATGATCCAAAAGCGTAAGGTGAAAGATCTAGAATCTTCATCCCGAAACGGGAATAGCCTTTTATAGATGGAAAACATGAAAGGATTCAATACTTACAAAATGTGATGGGCGGCACATTCACACGGGGAATGAGACCAACGCCGGCCGTTCAATTTGATTGCGCGCGACAACCTGGAAGTTTCGTGCGCCTTTGCATTTTCATTGCGTTGGAAGAATTGGGAACAATGTTACAGTAACTTAGAGCGGATTTCTTTTTTCGGAGAGGACTCCTTCCAGAAACCTAAAAAAATTATTTTTCTATCCAGGAACTCCTTGTGAGTTTTCACAAGGAAAAATAGAATATTTATTGCTAGTCTGCTAAAATACGAGATCTTCAAAGAAGAGAACCATAATGGCAATTATTGATGCTTTTCCCTAGCTGCCTAGTTAGGGCTTCAATTTGCAAACAGCTACCGCATTAAATTGGGACAGTATCCGATCTGCGTAGTGATTAATCCATTTTCCACGTCGATTCATCACCTAAATAAGCTTTTTGAGAAGAGAATGAAAATTAGACGCCCACACGATGCACTTACTAAAACGGCCAGAGCTCGTCTACCAAATGGCATGCCACGATCCCAATTTTGGTAGGTAAAAGGCGTTCCTATAACAAAGATGTAATTCCACAAATCCTGGAAACTTGCCAAGAATACCGTACCGTCCATCCATTGCCATTTATTACCGTTATTGGAACGCCCGAATGCTCCCAACATCACAAAATCGAAGTTCGGGTTCTTTTCGCGAGCCAGATCTGAACGTTTTGAACAGTAGAAGGCGCCATTGTGAGAATCGATCAATATATCGATTTTGAAGGGTATCATTGACTCACCTTTGATGAACTGATTTTCCAGTTCGTCTCCTATACTAGCGAGCATGGCGTCATGATTGCTCTCAGTGCCTAAACACTGGAAATCATCTACGAGATTAGCTCGGTTATCGAAGTCCTACCGTACCCAGCTGAAAGCATCGATTATCCGCGTCCAGTATGGTCATATTAGTACGTGTTATCGCTCGATAACATGATTGGGTAGCGTCCATATACATCCAGTGCTTGGGGCAATACCGTATCACAGGGCGATGCAGCCGCTTTTCACAGATTACGGTAGCTGGCTCATCGCATGCCGCGTTGTGCCATTTTCCGGTTGTCGACTGTAGATGAACACATTTGCTTGAGCGATCGATCAGTTCGACACCATTTCCGTTCGCCCAATTTGTGAAACGAACGATTTTGCCTGGAAATCGCGAGAATAACCTTCACGTTTCACGGCTCCTGCTAATTCAACAGAGCATGGCTGACCATTTGGCCACCGCAACACGAAACCGGGAGAGAACAGTCCTGCGGCACCGTCGATGATGTCGAACCGCGCTCTTGCATCGATCCAGGCGACTGAATTCGGCTTCAGTAGATCTGAAATTGTGGTTTGTTGCGTGCGTTACTGCGCCGTGTTCGGAAGGGGGGGGGGGGGAGGGGGGGAGGGGGTGGCTGAAATTCTTCTCCCGTCGCTCTTCTACTTCATGAACCAAACATTTTGAGCGATACCTTTATATTTCAAATGTCGCGAGTACTAAATGTGCTGAAAAACAGCTCCAGAGGAAAAATAGAGCGGGACTGTATAGGGGAAAGGGGTTTAGAACACAGCTGGAGAGCAGTTCCTTGTGCTGTACCCTCTTTAATCTTTCTTAGCTCTCTGCTTTTTACACGAACTTTGACAATGGCCTTAGCCAATGATGTCAAATCTCTTTGCACGTGGGTTATGGGTTACAGAATGGAGAAAGCTATTCGGTCAATCATATATTATGGGGTGGTGTCTTTGAAGATCGAGTTAAAATGGAGAAAGCGGGAGGGGACGGAAGATTATGCTGCCAAAATGTGATGGCTCTTTGCTTTGACTCAAAACTGTGTATGCGAATAAAAAAGAATAAAATTGTCGAATATTGGAGAAAACGGGGTTTTCAAGAAATGCAATGTGATGGATTCCTGTTCAGAAGTAGGCATAAAAAGTCAACTTGAAAAATAACTTACTGCTCACGAAGTTGTTTTCTGATTCGCACTGTATACGCAATAAATGCGACGAATTTGTGAGCCTAAAAACGATTGATATAGGAAAATCCCTCGTAGTCAAACACATATCTTTATGTGATGTCCAAAACAGAAATGAGATAGCATGTTATTGAATTTTTAGAAAATGAGGCATTTCAGCTGGTTTCAGGGTCATGTCTACCTCTAACCAACCCATTTTTCCGTAGTTTTTGTAGTTACTTCAAAGTCATGATTTTGTTTGAAATTTTGCTCACGTGTATTTTAAAGGAATCGTCCACGGAAAATGAGTTTTTGTGTTACCCATATGTTTATGTTGTATTTGCCTAATGTGGGCCTTATGCCAAATTTCACGCGAAAAAAAAGTGAATCTGGCTGAGATGCAGCACCACAAAGCGCGTCCAGGTGGGCGGGGCCTCCGAGTAAAAGCCTCGTCCCGTAGTCCGCCGTGGTCGGAGACACATTTTAAGAACAGAAGGTAACGTAAACAGTCCCACTCTCCGTTCCCAACGGCGGCGAACCACGGGACTAGGCTTTTACTCTTAGGCCCCGCCCACTGGGACCGCACTTTGTGGTGCTGCATCTCAGCCAGATTCACATTTTTTCGCGTGAAATTTGGCATGAGGCCCACATTAGGCAAATACAACATAAACATATGGGTAACACAAAAACTCATTTTCCGTGGACGATTCCTTTAAGTGTGATGCTGTCGTGTTAGGACATACCGATGCATTGGAGTGGTCTTGAGTAACTGGTACGGTTATGTGTCGTAAATACTCAATTTCCAATTACTTGAGAATTATTTTAAATTGGAGAATTGGATGTAGTATGGGCAATAAAGGCGATGTCACTAAATTTAATCACTGAACTCACTTTTGGCAGTAAAGGTGGGCATCGTGATGGGTCATTTTCAATCGCGACACATAATAACACATCTTGCCCTTCGCATCGTGTTTCCATCGTGGAGGACATGAAGAATCAACGAATATTACGTAGAATATCAGGATACTGTAGCGTAGAAAATGTGCATTGGAGATCATTCTCGATAAGAATATTAGTGCTCGCTTGGACGAGTATTACCGTAGCACCATTTAAGTAGAAATTTACGACCTGAAAATTGTCTAATTGCCAACGTGATTTATTAACGCACGGAACAACCGCATAGGATCATGACGATGTTTTGTGGCTGGAAATGCAAACAAAGACATTCTCATGTGAACTTCGCAACGAAATTCCACGTGCTTTCAGGTGATCGTTCTTTGGGCGCGAAAATAGTACCCGAAGAGGCAAAAGAACCAGAAGAGTGTAAGCCACGAATTCGACGCGGTCTATACAACATGAGCATTCATCAGGTTAGTTATGTATGACGTCATTGCCGATATTCAAATATTCGGGTCGGTGTGAACGGGTGCGTTATGTGTGTCGTGTGTCGACGGCGAATGCCACGTGCATTCAGCGAAATTAACTAGCGCGGATCCCAGTTTAGGTCGTGGGATTCCTCCATTCGAGGGGGCAGCAGGGTAGGCGGTGTACGAGGAACAAATTAAAATTCGTGACGTATAATCCCGATAAGAGAGCTAATTGTATTGAACATGAAGGGGCGGAGAAGAGTAAGTGCGCCGTGTTAACCAATTTCGTACAAATGGGTCGAACATATCGGACTGCACGTGGGTGCCGTTTTGGCAGTGTTGAACAAATTATGCTTTCCTACAGTCTTTCTGGTACTAGCCAATGACGATAATTAAAAATATTAAGTTGGTGTGAACAGTAATCGAACAGGTGGGTTATGTACACAACTAGGAGCGACATAAAAACTTTGCAAAAGACTTTATTTTGTGATTGGATTGGGGCAATGCAAGAGTTACGTCGAAGAAGGTTGGTGCTCCGGAGATGAGACGAAAAGAGAAGAGGAGGAAGGAGAAGCGAAAGACATGGCAAATCGCACATCTCGTCCTTTTCAGGGCGAAGACAATTCGGTGGGCGTGCCCTATCCAGAGGGAGTTGTCCCCCGCGCCCTCGTCACGCGTTATATCACAAAAAGTGCAACCTTAGAAGTTGCTTATTGTCGTATCTTGCAAAAACGATCAAGAAGTTTAGTTCTGTTCGACACGCAGTGACACCTTTGAAGAAATGGGGTCGATTTTCAGAAAGTCCTACATTGGCTGGCATCGAAAAGAGGTCGATAAGCTTCTAAGCCAATAAAAAACTGCGCAAATGCACGGAATACTACGCGCTTTTGTTTCAAACAATATAAATAAAAAACGTACAGTGCACTATGGAGATTAGCCAGTCGAACAGAAGATTAGGGGAAAATGAGAAAAAGAGGTGTTCTACGAGATTCAAAATGGTTGAAAGTGCAAGAAGCAAAAACAGCGAGAAGAACAGCACGCTCCGGCGACAGTCACTACGTGCTTTTTCAGCGGATAGGGAAAGAGGTGACAATCACAGCCACCAGGAGGACGGTGTTGCTCTTTAAAATAGGTCGTCCTACTTCTGACGACCGACATTCAACCCGGTAGTCACGCAAACTGGCTGTTTTCTGACCTAATCAAAGGTTATCACTACTGCATGGCGCCTGTCTTATCGAATATCAATCTACTAAAATGTCCCTTGTTGACCACAAGTAGGCAGAAGTGGCGACAGGATGGACCGCCATGGTGTCCTCTTTAAAACCCGCGGCGAACCTTTGCTTTGGCCATGATTCGCCAGCCATAAAACAAATGCAATTCAATTCAGAAACGGGGAGCAGTAAGTACCCGAATGTGTCTTACGGCGACGGCGCCACGGCTTGTCGTCCCCTCTCTTATGCTTTTCAATGTTTGCGTCGCAGCTTAACTGCTGTCAACAAGTCGCCCGAACACCACTAATCTTGCGGTTTTTTGGAATTTAAAAAGCCATTTGTAGCGGCGGGCCCTTGTACCTGTGAAGTGCATCGATGAGACTGAAGAAATCCTCACGTTTCCATACATACGTAAGATTTTGACATTAACCTGCTTTTAGGGAGCTCGGGAGGTCAAAACAAGGTCTGACGTTATCAGATGAAAAGTGAATTACAAATTTTGCTAGCATTGCGCCGTCTATAATAGTCGAGAATCGGTGAACTAAGCTCCCGGACGATGTTTTGGGAAATTGTCGGAATCATTCCATGCTCGACAGGTTTTGGTGCTATTGCGCCCTAGGAAATAAAGGGAAAGAAGGGAGGAGAGGGAATCAACTCAGAAGGAGTTTGAATGTCCTGCAATTTCCCATTTTTTCTTCAACAAAGACTTGGCTGAGGTAGTCGATGTGAACTGGAGGAGTGATCTGCGTTGTGAAAGAGTGGTGGAAGAGTAGGGTAAGGGAAAAAGCGGCTTAATGCGGCAAGAGAATTCACGATGGAGGCCAATTTTACGGTAAAGAGGTGGGTGCTAGTATGCGTTTAGTAGGTGAAGTGGGTGTTCAGTAAGAGTGTTGTGCTACGCACACATAAATGGAATGAAAGGGGGTAGGCTCAGGTATAGTCTCATCGACACCTATGTCATCAAAAAAATAGTGCAGGACTTGGCAGTGAAAAAATAGCGGAAAATCAGAATGAAATGATGCGAGTTACTTTCTATCAATATTCCTACGGCAATCAGGGCACGGCATGGGCTTCATAGGTGTATAGGCATATGACACAGCCCCCCTCCCCTTTAAAAAGCTACCAATCCAAGTAATAGCATCAGAGCCTGCATAGTGGGCAGTGCGTTTCTGCAGCGGGGTTTATAACTAGGTGGTGAGTCAGCGATGAGGAAGAAAACCAGATGACGAGAACCGACCGACCATATGTACAAATCAGGCGCGATAAATGGACTTCGAGGAGTGAATTGCCAGTGAAAACCACAACCTTTTCATGTTTTTCTACTTACTCAACAGGTACTCAAAGGTACTTGGCTGTATGACTCACGTAATTGAAAAGAGACTTTTGCGCGGCGGTTGCTTTTTGCCCCATTTGGGTAAGACTGTCTTGCATGGAAGGTGATTTCATCATTTCCTGTCCCTTCAATTCAATTATTCCGTTGGAAGTTTTTGTATGTCTACGGGGTCACACTGGAGCCACGATGGGTTATAATTGACATTATCGACGCCTTCTTTTTCCAAAAACAACGAGATGGGGGAGGTCCCGGAAATGCAGTTCTGTTTAAGGGCTCTTTTTGAGATTCTATACGTCCACGGCAGCTTTTTGGAAGTTTTCCTTGGGGTTTTCGTATTTTACGGCAGTCAATTTGCAAAATGCAATTTCTGAGGACTATGAGTTGTCGCCGTAGGTTGTTTGCGTTGGCTGACTTTTCACTTTCACACGATGTTTGTAGATTGAATGAATCAGAAAAAGGTAAGTGCCAGATGGGCTTATAATGGAGGGATTGATGTAGAGTTGCGTGAATCATTGAGGGTGGCCACTCTGAGTCAGATCCACCCACCCACATCCACATTATCTGCAGAGGCAAGCATTTATCCACTGTGAAATCAATCTGAACTAATCGGTCTGGTACTCTGAAGTTTACGTAACACAAAGGAATGTGCCGGGCAGTTCTGGAAAATGTAGCCGATCGGTCAGTTTCTTGAATGAATTGATGCGTAACTATTGCAGTTTTTTGTTTCAGCAATTTTATTCAACTGAAGCGATTAACTTTATTGCACGTAGTAGATCTTGCACTGCAGCGTAGTCACCATTGACTAAACTGAGAAATTTAATTTAGAAAAAGCGTAGAAGTTAGTTTTACCAAAAAAGTGGCGAAAAAAGGTCACAATAATTTGCACCAGCCAAGTTAGTGGCATCAACCTCCGATTTACCAAAGGCCATCACCCAGTTTCCTGATTTGTTGTCGGAACGATAACTATATACCTAGATAGTGGTTGCTATGGCTCAACTCCATTGAAGTTTGTTTATGCGAGATATGAAAAACCGCAGGGTCAGGAAGGTGTCAAGTACCGATGGGGTTTGTTTGTGTCTGATAAGGGAAGCCACAAACACGGTAGACCTGAAAGCGTGGTTGGAGCCTGTTTGCGTCAGATACGGAAAACCACAGAGATACGGAGGTGTCATTAACCGATAAGCCATTTGAACCAATTTTAAAATCAAAAATTTGGAGCCTGATTAATATAAATCTGGTTATAATGCCGCTGAAGTAATGAAGTGTTCAAATCACACACGAGATCGGCTGGGATTTTTTTTACACAAAAAACCAGGAAGTGAGAGTTGAGTAGTAACTTAAAGGGTGATATTGAGACCTCAAGAGTTCAATTAAAGTCATTGTCAAATGGTATTGAGAAATGTAAAATAAAAAAAGCGAGATTTATAACAAACTTTATTTACTAGCATGGTTGAATAAGATGCGCGATTTTTAAACTGGCCTTAAATACGCGATAGTGGGGCGAGAGCAAGTGAGGAAGCAAATGAAGTCACTCGATCATCTACCTATGAATAATATTAATATCAGTAAATATGAATTCGCTCACTCTTCCGTTGCGCCTATAAATTTCAACCTGAAACTTTCTGCCTTAAAGAAGAAAACCAGCCAGTGTCTATGAAGATGAGTAGGCACATGTTTTTCTGAATGACATGTACGCAATTGAACAGCCGCAGGCATAAACACGGCTGGTTTGAGGATTAAAAGGGCAGATCACTACGTATGGATTTGAAATCCCTAAGCAGCTGTTATTCTAGGCGGTTGTAGTAGTTCGCTTAAATAAAACACCTAAATCCTGAATATTAAAACTGCAAATTCTGTCGTCTATACCATTCTGCCTATAATCAGCTGATTATTTCAGGGAAATGTTGTCGAAATGATCGTATGTGCAACTGGATGGCCTACACCCACTGTTAAATGGTTCAAGGTACCTACTGATTTCCCTGCATTAAAACTTCTATTTACCGTAGTAAAACTGATCAAAAAAAGCCTTTTCGTAGGACGGCCAAGAGCTCCAAAATCAAGGTCCTGACGGTGACCTGGTGATGTTCACGGATGATCGAGGCATCCACCATCTAGTGCTGCTCAACGTACGTCCTAAAGATGAAGGCGAATATGCACTTGAGGCCACTAACAAGCTTGGCTCAGCCAGAACTGAAGGCGCTTTGAGTGTCATTCGACCACGACAAGTTGATGGCTATGGCCCTGATGACAGGTACGACAGTGGTTTTTGGCTTTTTCGAAAAAAAAAATTGTCAAAGTGTTCTCTTTCAGGGGTGGCATGCCATTCCCACCAGGATTTGTGCGACAATTGAAGAACAAGCACGTGTTCAACCGAATGCCCACAATTTTCGACTGTTTGGTGGTCGGACATCCGGCACCAACCGTTGAATGGCTTCACAATGGCAAGAAAGTTGTACCTGGAGGACGAGTCAAGATACAAGTGCGTTGTTCTGGGCTGTACCCTAGTTATTGGGTGAGCAAATCAAAAAAATGTTGAAAAATTTTAGTCCTGTGGCGGCGGATCGCATGCTTTGATTGTCCTGGATTCCACAGTGGATGATGCTGGCGAGTATGTGGCTGTGGCCAAAAACTGCCATGGTTCCGCGACTTCGTCTGCTATCCTTGACGTCACTGGTACGGCTGACGTTTACTGATTATCTGTGTGGAATCGAAATTTTCTTTTTTTTAAATTCATCAAAACAGCTTTTGAACCTCAAAAATTCTTGTTTACAGTTCCTCATCTTGACAACATCAAATTCAATGGAGAAATTGATGTGACACCGTATTTGACCGAGGAATACGGTTTCAAGAAGATCAACTATGCCAGTAAGTTGCATGTATCTATATGCTACCAGCTGAGCTGCATAAAACTCGTAGCCACAAAAATTTGTGGCCCATTTTCATAGAACCCATGTGGAGTAGTTCGTTGTTTGTCTTGGGCCGTGAAGCTCAAAACAAACGGGTCAACAGTCTTTTCTGCTTGTAAACAAGTGACCTTTTCTGCTGCAATTATTTAATTCCAAAATGTGCGGTCTGGCCGTTACTGTTTGGCATTGCCGAAAGCTTCAACGCAGTGGCCACTCTGGCTAGTGGGCGGAATCTGGACGCGTCACACTTCGAGATTTTGCGATTTTACGATTTTGCGGCGCGGGACTGCTACCTTGAAATCTTGCAATCGCAAATTCGCGTGCGGAGGCGCGACACCGCAAAATCGCAAATCTGATGGCGATGGAAGGGTTCGTTTTGGCCGTAGCGGATCCGCACACCACCTCGACTTCATTTTAAAAAAGGAAACATTTTGTTTACTTGGTTGCGAACAAATATGTGTTCAGGAGCGTCTATTGGAATGTGTTCTTATGAAAGGTACATTTTTTTAGAAATAATCAGCATGTCATTTTCAGGTCTCCCGACGCCACCAGATCGTGGTCCATTTATTAAGGAAGTCACTGGTCACTACCTCACCCTCTCATGGATCCCAACCAAACGGGCACCACCTCGCTATCCTCAAGTATCCTATGTCATCGAGATTCGAGAACTTCCTGAGAAAGAATGGACCTTAGTGAGTTGTCTGCTTATCGCCGTCGTCACACATCCTATTGTCGTCACATAATGTGTTTGGTCCGTATTGGGGTAACCAATGTTCGACTGTTCAGCTTGATTATAACATTCCTGAACCAGTGTGTAAAGTACGAAACCTCGAACTGGGCAAGTCGTATCAGTTCCGTGTCCGAGCCGAGAACATCTACGGAATTTCCGATCCATCACCAGCTTCACCGCCTTCAAGGTTTGCAGCGGGCTCCTCTTTTGAACAAATTGTGGTCTAGCTTTGGGGTTACGGTGGCTTTGAAATGTTGCTGTTCAGGCTGATGGCACCACCACAACCAGTGCTGGACAAGAACAAGAAGGTGATCCCACTGCTCGATCCCTATGCAGAGAAAGCGCTCGATCTTGCTCATGCCGAGCAATATGGTCAGTGATCAATCAGTAACGCTATTTCAGGCTTCTGACTTGTAATAACTCAAATAATGACCAATAACCTACTATAATAACTGAATAATAAACAATAACTTATAACAAGTGAGAGAACTTATAACTCCAATTCACAAAAAATTGCGATTTTTACCAGCGGGGAGGGGGGGCAAGCTTTCCGTAAATGTTTACGATTAAGCCTATAGTGAGAACTGTGTGTGGTACGTTGGATCAAAACCGCTACTTCGTGATGAATCACTCGGTCGACATTTGTCGCCCGATTGTGCCGCGTGCGGCTCGCGATTCGCTCGACGATTCGTGGCGACGTCGCGTTCTGACCTGATGTCACACATCGCTATGCACTCAGATTAGAGCAAATTTTGGGCTTCAGTCTACAGTGACGGATGATACGCATTTTTTTTGAAAACCTTCAAACTTTTACTTTCTTGAAATTGCTATCAGATTACTATCAGATAATTGTGTTATCCCCATCTGTACTCCACGGTTTCCAGCCTGCGCCCCATGGTTTGCCCCTGGAGTCGTTGAAAAACGATACTGTGCTGAGAATGATACACTCACGATCACACTGAACGTTGTCGGTTACCCAGATCCTGAGATCAAGTGGAAATTCCGAGGTATTGATTTTTCGATATAAGTTTATCGCTTATCGATTTCTTCAGTGCTTATTTTTGGATCAATAAAACGGATCTGTTCACAGGATGGGACATCGATTCCAAGAGTCCTACATCGCAATACAAAGTCTACACGATTGGAGGCACGGAAACCACATTGATGATTAATGCTTTCACAAAGGTCAGCTATTGATTTATTGATCCGTGCCCAGGCAGGGGGCCGCAAGAGAAGCTGCCTCTGAAAAGAATAATTCAAGGATAACGTTGGACAGTATCAGTGCTTCGCGACCAATTCGTACGGTGAAGCCCAGCAGAATATCATGGTTGATCTGGCTGGTCAGTTAGAAGATTACCTCAAAAATCATTTTGGGCTATATGGCCAAATAAATCCTGGTTCATTTGGGTTCCTGATTCAGCTCATATTTTGATTTCCAGTTCGTCCAAATTTCATTCAACCACTGTTCAATCGAACGTTCTCCGACGCACAACCAGTTCGACTGGATGTTCGTGTCGAAGGACAACCGAAACCTGAGCTGAAATGGATGAAGGTATTAGAGCAGAGTTATTGAAATTGTTCTCATAAAGCCTCTTTTCACACGAATCTTGATCTGGGGCAATATTCAACGATGATTCATGGATTGTTCTCGATAAAATAAAAAGTGGCTATCGACTTCCTTTTCAGGAATGGCGTCCAATTGTCGAATCAACTCGAGTTAAATTCGTCGAAGACGGTCCATATTTATGCTCATTGATCATCTCCGATCCAATGTGGCGAGACAGCGGTATCTACACTTGTATCGCTGTAAACGACGCTGGTCAAGCGACTACTTCATGCTCGATTACTGTGGAAGGTAGAAAGTCATTGGTCTTCACCCTTCAAATGGCTGACTTTCCTGGATCCTCTTTTATTCTCGTAAAATAGTCATTTGAATGAAAACTATACAGGCCTCTTATGGAATGTACAGGAGGCCCTCCGGGAGATGCAAATTGCGTCGATAGTGAATTCGCAAAAGGGCGCCGCGCGTTCCCGTGTGGTAGTAATTCAGTGGTGTTGATCGCCACGCCTTTGCCGCACGCGGTGATCGCTCTCGTCGCGCTGGACGCGAATGGTGCCTCCAAGCACACTCTCTACCTCACTGAATCTGCATATAACAGATCAGCATTTTTATGACTTCGTAAAAGGGAATTAAGAATTTTTTCATGCACTTGCACCATGTATAAAAAGATTAGTGCTTGGGAAAGACATCAAAATTTGTGGGTTGAAAAATTTTGTATTCCAAATTAAACTTGCAGTATTTTACGGCCATAAATGGCAAACCGTTTGGAATCTGAACTTTGTTGTGAAGCGCTGACGATTCGATTTAAGCGTGGATTACCGAAACATGAGCAATAAAATTCCAGTTTCTGACCTGGAAGGTTTCCTGTTTCCGATATGGCTGTGAAAAAAACCTCGCAAATATCTAGAATTGAAGGTCTCCCCCCCCCTATTCATGCCAAATAACACAACATATTTTTTCCTTTGATTTTTGAATATATTTTTGCAAATACATATTGATTTCAGCTGATGGCGATTTCAACGATGTCGAATTGCCGAAAAAGCGAGCAATGGTGGAAGCGCGGAAGATACGTGAAATCTATGAGATTGCTGAAGAAGACGAAACGTGATTCATTCATTCATTCATTCGTCATCGTCGTCATGTATATGTATAGACAAGATAGACATGCAAACAATCAATCAATCAATTAAACAGACAAATATATCTATATGTGTATGCACGTGTGTATATGTGTACTATGTGCCGCGCCGCTCATCATTCTGCTCTTCTGCCGTCGTCGTGGACCCCTAGTCCCCTTCTGCTGCTGCTGCTATGCGCTCATACCGCTTCCTTTTTTCCTTCTAAATGATGCCTTTCGTGATGTGATGCGATGTATTCTCGACGTTCTGGTATTTTGCTCGTCTATATGATATAGTATATCGATTAGTGTAGATCAGATGTGCACATCAAGCTTTTTCTTCAAGCCCTTCTTCCTTCTACTCACGTAGTAGTAGTAGGTGGTCGCTGACTGACTGAGTTTGCCGGAGACGCGACGCGTGGGTGGCTGGCTGGCTGGTCCTGCAACGATTCTGCCACGGTCATCTCCACACGTTCACTTCGTCGCGTCTGCCTCACTTTATCTTCTTCAAATCTCTCTTATCACATTTTTTGTCGTTTAATTTGCTCATTTTGTTTTTTTATGCAAATATTCGCTATTGTACAGCCAACACACGGCTTCGTTCTTCCCAGTGACTTTCGGTGCGAAAATCGATTTATTGATTTTGCTGAAGTCGTGTGACGGTTAGCCTCGACTCTGGTCATATGTGCCTGAACGAGTGCAAATGCGTCCGGCCGCGCTGCGCCTCGTATGGTCAATCAATAAATTCAACTAATCAATACTTTGTCCGTGTCAGTCCATGTATCATAACACGAGTTGTCGCTGTCGTGGAGCCTAACCAACTATTGATTTATATTGATTAGTTCTCCTCGACCGCGACGACCAACATGTCCTTGCGTGCGTGTACGGTGGTTTTCAATCGAGTCGAAGAGGAATTCTCGTCAGTTCCAGTTTCACACACTCAGCACTTCCACTTCACTCGAGGGTACGGTAGGACGGATTGTGTGCATTTTCGCGTGTTGCATCGGTCTCCATCATCAGATAGGCGATAGAAGTCAATATCTTCGATGCACTGGTACCGGAGTGACGGTCCTATTCTATCTGGCGTAGCACGAGTGCAAATCTAATTTTTTTTCTTCTTCAAGCAATAGACAATAACATTTTTGATCGATCGATAGAATAGAACCGTTCCTCTGGGTAGAAGAGAGGACGACCAATGCTTCACACGAAAAGGAACGCACAAGCCGTAACGGCCGCACTGCGAATACCGCCTGGTCCTGTCGTAAAGGTGCCGACCAATAGCCACGTGAAACGTCACAAAAGTGCATACCGTACTCCGTCGCGATTAGCAATGGAGCGCGATATGTGCAGGTGTGATGGATTGCACGAAGGCATTGCAGGCAGTTGATGACTGATGGCGGTATTTGCAGGTTGGCCACTACTGGTGCCCCGTTTTGGGTGAAGGAACGGAGAACTGGCGATGAATTCTTGGCTCAGTTGAAACCACTTGATGATGCACTACAACGCAATGTGGACATGTACAACACTGTCGATCACGAGAATATCGTACGATTCCATGAGGTTGTCAAGGATGAACGACTCGCCATGGTCGTTTATGAGAAGTGGGTTGTCCATCGATCTGAAATTATTAATTACAACGGGTCGAATCAGTCTCCAAATCTCTCCAAATTAATCATTAATACTCACGCCTGTGCGGATGTCGTACTTGGGGGCTCGGCAAAGTTGCGTTTAGAGTTTGAGATTTCGCTATTCAGCGATGCCACCATTATGCAGCGTTTCGCAATGCTGAGACTTTGCACATAATGTCTAAAAAGCACAAAATCCCAGTCATGAAGTCTGGCATCAGCCTTGTCGGATTATGAGCCGATAAAGGCAGTATTAGGGGAAGTTCGGACGAAAAATAAAAGAAATAGTGAATCTGAAAGTCGAGGTGCCTAGTAACAGGACAGTGAAGAAAAAACGGGTGGAGTGGCAAAAAACCCGAGAAGTAGGACCCCCTTCTCTCGTTGCTCTTCAACGCGGATGACCTTTCCGTCAAGAGGCGGATACTCCGAACAAAATGTCCATTGGCGCACTGCCAAGTAAACACAAGGGGATGTTTGGGAAAAACGACAACATCTTTTTCCTGGAGTGAGCTTTAGGCTAGAACTGCGAAGCGCGCTGCAATATCTTCGATCTCACCGCATGTCGTTGGCCGCTCTCATCGTCCAACCAGGTATCATGTCGCATAGACGCGGGGTCGATCACCCAGAGGCGTCAGCTCTTATCCGTTACACCCTCTCTACAGCTCGGAGGCGCACTTTTTCACCAGGATTTCGCCAGAGATAGCCTTCTTTCCCCTATAGATTCCACGTGAATGACTTCTTTCAGGGATCACTCAGTAACCACATTTTCCCTGATGCTGTCTTCAAGTGTAGAACTAACTCATCAGACAGGAATCAAATTAAGTGTGGAACTAACTCAAAGAGGAATCAAAATTTCGTTGGGAAAGCAATATCACTATCACTAGCGAAGAATAGTATTGACAGAATTATATAACTGAAAATCATTTCCACAATATCAGTCAATTATACTCTGGTGAACCGGACATCTACTGTGTCTGACAGAGAGAGCATCCTAAAATGTTTTATATATTGAATTATTCGGTATTTCCTTGACTTTTAAATGGATTGACGACTCAGCTTCCATTCACCCAGCCATAGGTTGTTAATCCATCGAAATCGTCTCGGAATGTGGTTCCGATAAACCATTTGGTGTGTATTTAAAGCATCGGAAAGCAGCGCTGTCAGAACCTTTGATGTGAAACCGTGAACATGCGCCGTGGAACAGCCGCAATATCATTTCGATTGGTGTCTGAAGGCACACTCTTCAGCAGCTGCAGTACTAATTAGATTCAGAAAAGGGGAAAGAAACGAAAAAAAATCAAAGAATTAGAAAAACAAGTGGGAAAGCCTTCACGAAGGACAAGAGGCTCCCTCGATAACAGAAGTTCCAGGACGTTCGCACGATTCTAAGTACAGGATTCTAAGATGGTATACCGTGGTCAAATTCAATTCAACTGAATTCACACATGAGAGTAAAGCGTTTGCTTACAACACTATTTGGAGCTGAAAGTACATCTAAAAAGTGTCTGGCAGTGATTACTGTATAACATTCTGATATCCTAAATTTATGGACTTCTGGGTTGGTGCTTGGACTTCCCGTATATCTCGTTAACGCGGAAAAAACAACATTTTGTGAAAAATTACTTTCTGTTGTTGTTGGTTGCGAAACATTTGAGCAACGCGGTAATTTTTTGCAAAAAAAAAAACCTTTGTTCACTCAAAGAGGTCTCATAACGCTGATTTGTTTTGTAATTTCATGCCGAAATTGTCAGTAACATGATAACCCATCATTGCTGGCTTCCCTTACGTCTACTTGCATAGAATACCTCGGCGTTGTGCTGTTTGGTGGCATGCTAAGGGTCGCCGCGTGGGAGAAAGAACCTCTTCCGAATCAATGCTAAATACTTACCCAGAGCTCTCTGTGGCGCAATTCCAGCATTTTAAGACTCCTCGTTTCAGGGAGGGGAATTTCCCGTAGACGGAGCGCTAGGTCGTAAGTCTTTTCCATTAGAAAACATTATCCTGTAAGTTGCACTTCTAACTTGAATACTGATAAAAAGAACCGCAATCAGTCCAAAAAAGAGTGAGATCAATCAAGCAGTAAAAGGACCACAAAAGTGCAAATAAATCAATAAGAATGCATATATGTGTGTTTACAAGGATTCACTATAAGGACAACGTATATTAAATGTTATATCATATAATTATATTATTTTGTTATACAGTTGAATTATAGTGTACGCGGTCATCCTGTCTCAATCCCTGCCATGGGTAAAATGATGAGATCTGGTGGGCCGTTAAAGGCGTGTGAGCATGCGAAAAAGAGACATTATATATATATATCGTTAGAGATGCTCCGATCAGAGATTTCAGGGTTTTATGCGTTCCCCCCCCCCTTAAGTCCATTGCTACGCTGTGTTGGTGGATTCTACATTGGGAAGTCGGAACTGATAATTCTTAGTGCTAAATAAGCATACCCATTGGGAGTAGATTGGAGTGGAGGGGAAACAAATCAACAGCGTATGAGAGCCAGGTAGCCAGGTTAAAACGATAGAATGATGGAGTGGGGATTTCAAAAAGAGGAACTTGCGTGCACTTTTTCTTACACTTTGGATTGATGGCAGTAGGATTCTACTCGCGTGCCGTGGGAGGTAGAAATTGCTTGAAAAATGAATGCAGAAGCGAAGTGTGTGCTTTTGTCACCGAAAAAGGAGCAGTGCGCAGTTTTTTCGGTAAAATGTAATCAGTTTATATCTGCAGGAGGAAAATATCCTCAAGTCATTTTTGTGACAAAAAGGCATCAACCTGGACAACGGGAGTAATTCAAAGGTTACTTGATAAATACCGCCATTTGACAAGCTCCGCCCCTAGTCCGGGAAGCACAGAAAGAGTGAACATTTTTTAACTAAATATTAGAATGAAAGAAAAGGGTGATCCGGAGAGGTAGAGCATTCCGTTGCATTGACACCAACTAAACGGTGAACGGAAAACCGCGAAAAAATCGTGCACTCACAGATTTCTGTAGAGTAGACTCTTCAAGGAGTTTTGGTGGCTGTGAAATGTGGCGTAGAATGATGCACGGATGGGAACTGTGCAATGAAGGCGAGTGATTAATTTGCCAACAACGTCGCTCGGCCAGCGACTGCCGCCAAATCACATCCAGATGGTCCGATAGCACAACTGTAAAGATGACTGCCTGAGAATCTGCGTTTTTCTCTGAGAAATTTCTTATTCATACTAAGCAATGAAGGCTTTATTATTCACGTTTACTTGTGATATTCAATCAAGGTGAGATGGAAAACTATTTATACCTCGTTCTATCTATAATCATTATCCATCCATATATTTACTGCAAAACAACTGCTTCTTTGTTAACTTCTGATAATACTTCTCCTATGACTCTAACTGCTGTTTATATTGTGGGTTAGAACAAGCCTTTTCTTCAGCCAAATTTTGTAGGAGCTATTCATATAAGTGGACTTGCAGCAGTGAGGTAATCGAAATGCACTGGACGTCGATCGCTTATTTCGGGATGCGCCACGTATTCTACTTGCTTAAGTGATCGAAGAGGCATTTGAATAAGATGGAATCCATGTTTTCCATCTCTCAGACAAGTCTGTTACTAATTAGCCACCCTGAGAGGAAAAAAAAAAACTTAGCTCGCTGATTCACTATCCGATCCACGCAGCGATACTTCTCAATTATTTTCTTTGCATTCGCACCTCTTGTGCTTCCTCTTCTCTCGATAATCTACCTTCATCGAAATAAACCTATGTAGACTAGAGCTGTCGTAAGCTGAAAGGATAGAAATGGAAATTTTGCACCAGGTGTTGAGAGTTAATATTGCCTATTAAGTTTAATAGGGTTAGAGTAGTCTGTCGAATAAAAACGAGCACGTCACTTGTTTTTTCTCTAAAAAATTGTTGGAAATGAACAGTCCACTTCCTTGAGCAGAAGAATCACCAGGAGTAAGGCGCTTCCGAGGTGCACGTTTACCGGGTGGAACTTTGCTTCCATCGAATGAGCAACCCCTATGATGGTGCCAGACGAATGATGCCAACTTCTTAGCAATCGAAAAGACATTGAAAGAGTAATCTAAAATCTTTCTACTCTCATACGGGTAAAAACCAAAATCTAAACTGAAAAGAGTTCGAACACAATGGTCACGACAATTTGGGCGTTCCAAGAGAGAATATTTCACTGTAAGTGGGCACAGGGAATCTAGTAGGGAGACTTAGTATATCCACCATTCTCGGTGAAAGCTCGCTTTCAAAAGACTTTTACTAGCGAAGGCCTACGCAAACTCATCGACTACTCTACGGCCGCTCGCTTTCAAGTGAGCACTCGTGTGTTGCGCTCTACCGCCACATATCACACATTCGACTGGCTCCGATCTACAGTGATTAGAGGGAAAACTCGCTCCTCACCTACCGAAGAGGGAAGTGGTTTCTCCACCATAAGTTTCGGCAGTTATTCCCACTCTTTCAGCGTATACTGCATGTTCCGTGTAAAAGTTACGTGGGAGTAGGCAATGTGGACGTGGGACGTCGAGTGCCTAAAGCCGACAGCGAATGGGGTCACCACTCCGCACGTTCTTGTCGGTTGCAATTGTTTTTTTCTCGTTTTGGTAGGAGCCACTGGACACCTTCTTCGATGGTAATCAATAGTGACCTGGGCCTACTTCATTTGAAGGGTGTTAGACTCCCAACATTTTCGAGATACAGCTTTGATCGTGGAGTCATCGGAGGGGGGAAGCAGCGAGTATTCGTACATACATATGTATGTATTAGGTTGTCCGAAAAGTAATGAGACAAATGTCGTAGTGCAGTGATTCGTCGGTAACTTTATTACAAATCAATATCATTTACTATGATGTTTGCCATTGTGTTCCTTCACATACTGCCATCTTTGCGGCAGAGATCTGATTCCCTTAGCAAAGAACTCCGGAGGCTTCGACTCCAAGAAGTTGTTGACAGCTAATTCGACGTCCTCCCGATTGGTGAATTTTTTCCAGCAAAAGAGGATTGAAGAGAACGAAATATGTGGAAGTCTGATGGAGCGAGATCTGGTGAGTACGGTGGATGGGGTACAAGTTCGATCTCCAGCTCTCCCAGCTTACTCTGAGTCCTTTTCGACGTGTGTGGCCTGGCGTTATCCATGAGGAGTAGGATTTTGCCTCTCCCACGACGGCGAACACGCAGAATTTCAGCTGCTCTTTCCAGCTGAGTACAGAATCTTTCAGAGTCGACCATAGAACCAGTTGGAACCAGTTCCCAAAACACCGGGCCTTTAAGATTCCACCAGAATGAGAGCAACTCCTTCTTGTCATGATCGGGATGTTTCGGCTGTGGTTTCGGCAATTCATCGAAGTCGACCCAATGTTTTCGGCGCACCGTGTTATCGTAGACACAATACTTCTCATCCATGGTAACGATGGAGTCGATCCAGGAAAGCTTGCGATGACGGCTGAGCAGAGAAGTGCACACTTCAACACGCTTCTTCTTGTCGTGAGGGCTGAGAGCGTGCGGAAGAATCCGAGGCAACTTTGCAACTTTACCTGACGCACGAAGAACATTGTGTACCGTGATTTAGGGGCACGATTTAGGGGCGACAAAGGAGGTTGCAAGCTCGCGCACTGTAACGCTAGGGCGTTCCTCACAGATGGCAAGTATGAGCTGCTTCTTTCGCGTCAGTGGACGTCCTGAACGACTACAGTCTTCGAGACATTTCCCTCCTTTGTCGAACTTGCCGTACCATCTGAAGCACGTCGCTCGAGAAGGTGATTGATCCTTCATTTCTTCCAGCAAAATCCGATGGGCCTCATCCGCGGATTTACCTGAACGATAGTGTAGAAGGAGAGCTGCCCGATACAGCTTTTTTTTCTCATCCATCTTTAGCACGTTTGTGAAAGATGAAAACAGTATGGACCATATGTCCTTGGTGGCATATATGTACTGGACTTGAAACACTAAATTCCAGAATTTTGTCCTTTCACGACTTCGACGTCCAAAAATACTTAATGTTGAATCTCACCACTGCATTTGTCTCATTACTTTTCGGACAACCTAATACTAGTAAATACCAAACACCAATATCTGCCCATCGATGAATTAGGTTGGGTATAGTGCGATTGGGGTGGTGCAGTGAAAGATGTAGCGCACCCCACTCCCATGGTGCGGAGATCAAATCCCGTATCAACACGCACCCAGGCCAACCAAGCCTTGCGTTTCTCTGGGGTCGGTGTACTGGAACCAGACTCGTCTGGGAGGATAAATGCACTGACTTATACATCGGATGACCCCGCAAATCATTGTATAGACCAAATAGCATTCACATGCCATTACGATTTTCATTGGAACTAGAATGCGCGGCGTATCCCGCAGAAAGAGTTGACGAAAACGTCATCTTTCATAGTGCGATTAGTTTATTTTACCAACATCACAGTCTGAAGCATCAGTTTAGATGACTGAGGAGGTTGGGAGGTGCAAGTGAGGTTATTGAGAATATGAGGTAGGAGAGAGTCGTAGAAAAATGGCTTCCCCAAATCCACCCATCAGCACCATCCTTGCTGCTCATTCTTCCTGGGGTTTTTTGCCAAACTCGAGCGTTTCTTTGGTAGCAAAAATCGCTGTGAGCGAACAGAAAAAATTCTAAAAGGCTTTGAGAATTGGTAAGTTGCAATATTTTCCTTTTCGCAAAGCTCAGAAGTGTAGCATAAGGTCACATCGCGACGTCGCCCAGAACTAGTGGTGTCCGCTAGGCACTTATACGTGCGAAAATCAAGACCCTGCTCACTCTTTGGTTCGTCGTCTTTTGAATATGCCGCACGCGACAAGCAATCATTCCATGCGGTGATCCATCCTAACCCTACTTATGGGTGTATATCGTTAGGACAGAAACGTCGCGTGGCCGTGTTCGGCACGCGATGGGATGGTGCGAGCTATGCGCGCCGTATTAGGTAGTTGAGTCCTGAAGCGATTACGCATAGAATGAGGCGTAGAGCACTGTCATCGCTTCAAGCCCCATCCAATACGGCGCGCATAGCTCGCACCATCCCGTCGCGTGCCGAACACGGCCACGCGACGTTAATGCCTTTACGATATGCACCCCCTTACTTATCATCCATCCCCATGTAAGGAAACAATGCGGTCAGGCCTAAGCGCATTGGGTGCAGTCAGCGTCTCCAGCATAGGGTTTACTATGTATCAGAGCACCTTTTTGTGGTCCTTTACAACTTCACAGACATCTGATTACTTCCATTATTCTATAAATACTCCATAATACTGCGCGATACGCAGAGTAGGAAGGGTGCAGAAGCATGCACGGCATTCCCTGCGGTAGAGGATATTGGTCGTTCTGATATCATCAAGAAACTGGTGATGCTTTGAACTAGTGAATGAGTCAGACCTTTTTGGATTCAACCGCCAGCCACTTTTTCTTGATAAATGATATCATTTTGTTGGGCAGTGTAAAGGCTATCGTGCACCTTTGTGGCGAATGCCCATGCCATTATTACAGCATCAGCTGTTTTCCCGAACATTGACTTTTTTACGGCATCCATCCAAGCCATAGCGCTCGCTTTCTGCACCGCCACCACCGCCACCACCACCTCCGACTCCGACCTCTCCTTACACATTTCTCGCCGAGTGTCATGGGCTGACGGCAGAGTTGAGAACCTGCTGAAGTACTGTTTAACTACTGCCCTCCCTGTTCTGTATTTCTGTAGTTCATCTACTGCTATGACGAAAACTTAATTCATTCATATCAATAACTTTGCAACAGCATTTCTATCTATAATTTCGACAGCTTTTGATCTATAATTCAACACAAAAATCTTCAAACTACGAAGATGGTCTACGCGTACATAACAGAACTGTGAGTTTCGAGAGATTCAATGAATTTTATTCATAAATAGTATTATGTATTCTTTACAAACCGAGCATTTTCGTGTAGAACAATATGTTCGACACGAAATCGCTCGGTATCGTCGACTCGACACTCCTTTTGAATGATCTAAAAAATGGCAAAAATTAATATGAACAAAAACCGTAAATACAATCTTGTAGAGCTGAAAAATCTATGTATATCGAACAATACAAAACATTGTGCCGAAACAGCTCACTTTCTTTACGCAATTTTGAATTAAAATAAGGTGAAGCATACTCCTACATGCAGAAATATGAAAGGGTACAAAATCTGATGCTACAGTCATTGATTGTGCTAGAACGTGAAGAGCTATTACAATTCAAGACGAGAATTTTTCGCTGTCTTGCCGGGGCAATGGATCTTCTCGTGCTCATTCGATTCCTGATGCCAAAATTGTCCAAGCAACAGCTTCTGTTGCAGCTCCGCCCTTTTGTCTTAGTTATTCTACTTAAATGCTCACCTTTAGTGTCTTTTAAGTGTGAATGATGAAGTTGTCGATTTGGAAAATGGATAAGCAAAGCCATAGCTTGGGATAGAGACTCCAACGAAAAAAGAGAAGAAAATCAGAAATGGAGAATGCCTTTGGTTAAGAGGTAGTAGGGAATGTATCCTACAAAGTCTACTGTTCGTTATGGTAATGTGTGTTGAAAACAGTTTTCCAAGTACCTATATTTAGCTGCTGGGGAAGAAGGCCTGTCTACCTGAAGTGTTTGAAGCCTTTTGCTAGAACAGGCCTAAGCAGGAATTTCGATTTTGCTTCATAAAGTTGGTGATGTTTTCGAAAATCGTTTCATTGAGTTTGCAAACTCATCACTGCTCAACTGTTGGTGCCGCCGTCAGCTCCTAAAAACAAATTAATTGCCCTTTGTGCTGCAGTGTAATGAAGTCAGAGCCCAAAGCTATGAAACTGTTGAATCTCTTGAAAACTATTATGTTATCGGGAAACTATAATATTTGGGTATATCAAAATGTTGGAAAATTCGAATAAGCTCGACAAAATTGCTGTTGAAACCGCATTCTAAAGGCGTATTATTGTTATGAGTGAAGAAACCCTTGGACTTTTTTTTATTATTTACTAATTGTTTCTGACAACACATCATTTACCATTAACAATTTTGTAGGCATTATCATTACTAATCATACTGCATATTCGTATTGTTGCTCCCTTTCAGATAAGAGTGTGATCGTTAGGCGTTTGAGGGTGCTGGCGGATTGCAAATAAATGCTGTTGTTTTGTCTGCTTTTCTTAAATTTAAAAAAAAAACATCTGATAGTTACGTCAACCTTATAGTAAGGATAGCATAAATCGGTATAAGGTGATCCTTCTTTTGGTGATCATCATTGGTAGGAGGACGCCAGAGAGCGAGTCGCTTCCGCCCCTCTGCACGTCACGGGGTGTGGTCAGAACGCCATTCGAAAGAGAACACTTTCCAGAGAACGTCAATTGTGCCTTTCAAAGAGAAAATATTGCAGTGGGGTGTCAGCGTTGAAACCTTCTTTCATCTGAACAATGATTGTTAAAATTTGAAAATTTAGATTTGAATTTGAATTAAAAATTTGAAAAGGTTGGTTTCGCATGAATTGTATTGAATAGGTAATTAGCTACAATCTGACCTTTTCACAGGCCCCTCATAGCTCTCAGGATGTGAAAGCTTCTGAATCATGTTATCCAATCATAGCGAACGAATCGAAATGAGTGGGTCCTCTTCTCTTGCCCGTGTTCACTAATACATGTACAAAATCAAAGGAATCGTCCACGGGAAGAGGAGATTTCATGTTACCTATATATTTATGTTGTATTTGCCTAATGGGGCAGCATGCAGTTCCACGCGAAAGATGTGAGTCCGGCTGAGATACAGCACCACAAAGTCTCGGTCGGGTGAGCTGGGCCTCCGAGTAAGTGCCCACCCCGTCGTCCGTCGCGATCGAAGACTAAGAGTGAAACTGTTTACGTAACTTTCTGTTCACACTATGCGTCTACTATCGCGCCGGACGACGGAACGAGCACTTGCCTGGAGGCCCGCCCACCCGACCGAGACTTTGAGGTGCTGTAGAAGAATTCTTACTTTTTCCACAAAGAAACTCATTTCAGCGTGGACGATTCTTCTAATATGTGTTCAACAATTTTAGAGTCAAATAAACAAAATAGCCTGCTGATTGTTTTTATGGATTTAGACTGCGCTAAACTATCATAATAGAGTAAAGTACTTAACTTTCCTGTAGATATCAAATAATCCATTTCGTTAACTTAGTGATTGTTCAAATACTTCGTTGTTTCAGTGCCACAGGTGCTCTCCTGGATTCATTCGCTCATCCAGGAGTGAGCATCGGTGAACCCGTTGGAGAGGATCGTGAGCGTATGGTGCAGATATTTGTGCGGTACGTGAACACCCACAATTCTCATATGAGTCCAGCTGGGTTTTTGTGTCGATGACAGCATTTTCAGGCAGCTACTGCTTGCGTTGAAACATCTCCATGACATGCGTATAGCTCATCTTGATCTTTGACCAGAGACAATTCTGCTGCAGGACAATAAATTGAGACTGGCCGACTTTGGCCAGTCAAGGTGGGGTATCTGGAACTCTGTGAACGCCCTAGAGCGTTTGACTTTAAGGTTCAAAATAGTGGGGTTCTGAGCGGACGGTATGCAAGTTTCGGGAGAAGGCTCTCGTATCTATTTGACAAGATCATATAAAGATCGGGTGGCTCCTCGCTTTCGCATCGGATTCCTGAGCTAGGATACAGTGTAATGTCGAGAAAACTAGTCACATTGTTACTGATCTCTGTCTCATCCGGATTCCAGTAGGTAACTAGTTGTAGATAACTTATTACAAAGCCAAAAACAGCAAGATTTGAGTACTGTGTCCGTCACAGACTAGTAACAGATGCGACTCCGTCCTTTCATGAGAACGAATATGATCTCCCACCGAAAACTCCTTGGCACATGCCGGACCCTGCATGTACTGCGTATAACCTCCACACATGGCTAAGTCGCGTGGCTTTGATCGAAAATTTTGTGATTTTGTGCGCGGGAAAAATTTTTACGTCCTTAGAGGAAACAAGGCGGAGAATGTGGGTCTCTTACATATTGGATTTTGCTTTATTTTTCGAATGTTTCATCATTCCCAGACTCCTTACATCTATTTACAGTGGTAGAAAACATTAGCTCATCCACTGCCTCTTATTTTTCTTAGTCTCTTGAAACCATGGCTAGCAGGATAAATATTGGACACCGCTGGTTACAAAGGAATGTCAACACATATGCATCTCTTTGATCATTGCTCGATGAGCTGCAACAATCAGTACCATCAGATTTCCACATCGTCCGAAGGAAATTTTCTCGTATGGTCCTTTGGAGTCACGGGCGGATACATCGCCTACGAACTTCGCTGTTTCTCTTCATTACTTCGTGGTAGAAGGAAAATTCATGGGAGGGGAGGGGACAGAGTACCGAATTGCTTCTAGACAGATTGATGGATTAGTTTCAAATACTAGCTCGACATGTTGTGAATAGATATGGGGTTGGAAAAATGTATAAAAACTTTTTAATCTTGATCGTTGGAGCTCTTGTGACGTCTTCCTAACCTACTTGACATCTGTAACTTCACACCAGTTACACTGAAAACTCGGTGAGCTGCAGTGTGCTTCTTGAAGGTCCATAATCTGATCGGAGGTTGAGCGCTAGCAATAGGACCCGTTCAGCTCTAAGGCTGACTTTCGGAGTGTTATAAACTATCTGCATGAGAAGGAAAATTGCAATACATTTTTTATTCTTTGACAGCTTGAATTTTTTGAATGGAATTGACTCACATTGAAAACAGTAATATTTTTCACATTCCCATCGCAAAAAGACGCCTTTTCAGGAGACTACTGCGTGGACTAATCACTGGAAAAATTCAAGGCAAGTTATTGTCAAAGTGTTATTCTGGTGTGGTGTCGTTGCGTCATGACTATTCCTTTCCGTGAAATCTGAAAATATCAAGTTTTTTAAATTATCATAATTGTGCGGTGCTATGCAAATAGTGGGTTTTGTTTGCCAATTTGCTCTTTAATGTACTTTTCTTATTTACAGGCTCACCGGAATTCGTTTCACCGGAAATTGTTCGTGGATATCCTCTGACATTAGCAACGGATTTGTGGAGCGTTGGAACATTGACCTACGTATTGTAAGTGATTAGACTCGTGACCGTTGTTTTTCTTTCATTGCACACTGTGAATACTGAAAAATAATATAAATATGTCTGACTTTTCTGGTAAAATTGCTGGCCATCATCACCCTAAAAAAGTTTCCCGTGTCTGAGCGAGTGCTTAAAATAAGATGCCTTGATTCCTATCAATTCTTTGTTCCGGTTTTTGGCAGGAAAATTCGATTATTGCTCCTTATGTGCACTGCCGTTTTTTTCAGTTCAGTTAAAGATCTAGATCTTCTGTAGATATCTTCGCCTTGAGATCCTTTTCTACAAGTGCGTCCTACCCTTGTCGATGCTTAGGCATCTAATTAAGGACTATCAAATCCATATTCCGTGAAAGCTGCTCATAGCTGTGAGGCTTAGCAGCTCATCCGAAAAACTTGTTTTTCGGTGAAAATTTTAGCAGTTCAAAGCATGCTTTTATCAAAGCCTCTTGGGAAAATAATGAAAAAAATTTAGGCAAGATAACACGTTCCATCTTTCATGTTGGCGTACCGACCTTACGAACTTACGTCTGCTTCGTGAGGCGTCCTGCTCAATGAAGCGTGGTCTTGCGTTCGAGAGTTTACTCGAGTATTTTCAGGCTCACAGGCATCTCCCCGTTCCACGGTGATGACGACAACGAGACACTGGAGAACGTGAGCAGTTGTGCGTACTCTATGAAAGGTGATGAATGGAGGGTGTTCACAGCTGAAGCAGCCGATTTCGTCAAACATCTTCTTCTGGAGATTCCTGGGTAAGATTTCAAACAGAATTAAGAATTTAGTCAAGATTTTCTCTGAAAAATGGAGCTCTAATCGACGAGGTTTCGCATTGGAGGAATGGATATGAGCCTAGCCAAAATTGACCGACAAGTGAATATCAACAGGGTGGTAATTGGATGGCGCGTCTGAGATTTGCTTTTCTTTCTAGCTTGAACTTCTTCAAGGCTTGTTTTCACTTCGGACAGATTATTCCGCAAAGCGGACGAAGCAGTTCACCTGAGAAATATTATTGTAGACCCCAGGTACGATCACTACCTGCCCGCTAACGACTGGTGAGAGTACAAAACGTCCTATGTTTTGAAAGTCCACTCATAGGCAGTGAGTGGGTGCAAGTGCTCAAGAGCTGCCCCGGTCTCCTTGAAGTACAATCGAGTGCGTAATTTGCGCCATGGCGGTAAGAGAAATGAGTAAAGTTCAAGTTGATGCAATGTAAATAAAGCTGTATTAAAGGAACCGGAAGGAGTCCGAAGTAAGAGAAAGATACAGAGAAATGAGCATTTTGTAACGAACACACAAGGTTAGAAGCGATAATCGGTGAAAAAACCCGGACTCAAAATCGCAATGCTGCGGTGAGTATTCGCATCCCATTCGCATCCAACACCCTGACTTTCCGAGTTGTCCGCTGTAGGAAACGGGCAGCGGGCCAGAGTTAGTTGTAGCACCTGACTCCCAGCGCAGTGGAGTGGCCATTCCCACTACATTAGCATTCATGTAAGTACATCTAGAAACAATATAAGAAAGAACAAAGTAAAAGGTAAAAAGAAAAAACAAATTTCCAATTGAAACATCTCATTTTGGCACCATGCGAAGGCGTCAAATCGGCGAGTTTGTGCAACGGCGGCCACTTAAACTCGTCCACACTACGTCTGTTCTACCGTAAGCCAAAATTATCCCCTTCTGGTGTCTTTAAGCACCACTTTCTCACACTTCTTGGATGGGACAGGCACCAATGATGTCTGGCTCGAATCCGCCCACACGTTGCAGCTTAGGGTTGCCTAGATGGATATACTGCAGCTGCCGGGTACAGTGTGTGCCCAGCATACATAGGGGGATACGGTAACTCTGTAATAGAAACACCATGTCGTCAGAGCTGAGGCAATTGGTTATTAGACACCCTTCAACGAGTTTATAAGACATACTCGGTTGTATAAATCATTCCCTTTACAAGAATGTCCCACTGATTCGTTTTTTCAAGTTTTTGGTATGAACAAATGAATTTTAGCGAGAGGATGACTGTCGACGAAGCGTTAGAACATCCATGGCTGTCCGATCCCTCGCTTAAAACGGCTCCGTTATCTGCCGACACACTACGCGAATTCAAGTATCAGCACAAATGGCTGGTGAGACAATTATTTGTATTTTGTTTGTTATTATCATACAAAATAACGATCTCAAAATGGTAATTTATTGAAGTGAATCAATCCTATTTTGCGGGACCACTTTGCTCCCAATTTGCATCGTGATGGCAGGCGTATGCGACCATGAACTGCGGTGGCCTGACGGTGTAGTACGTGCTTTTGTTCTCACAGACGCCAATTCACCTGCCTTGGGGGGATGGAAGGCTTTGTTCACCTGGCCGGGTCTTGATAAGAGACTCTATCTCTGCATCATACGAGGAGAGAGTGCGCACCACCGGACGCGTAGCCTTATGTCGAAAAATCGCGTGGTCGCACGTGGCGGGCGGCGCGGCGAGTCCAGATTGGTGTTTCTCGTGCGGTTGCGTACAAGTCCTTTATAGTTTGACATTCGAATTAGTTATTTACTGTTACTGAGCTTTTGTGAGTTGATCTTATTTGTGGCCGTTTTTTGACTTTTCAATTTTTGTTGTTCAGTTTAGTTGTTTGAGAGCCCAAAGATCGAACTGTAGTGAAAGGCACAGGGGAAAAGGGGATGAAGAGGAAAGAGGGCCATCTCACTATGGACACTAATTATCTTAGTCTGGAAGAGGACAGGACTCTTTTTTACACTAGGACTCAAGCAAAATTTCGAAGATGCAAAAATATTTGCCTGAGAGTGCAGATTGACCCCTCACAAATCCACTCAAAATGCTCAGATGGGCAACTTTTTGTTGGAAGCCCTTCTCATTGCAGGAGCACTCTGCAAATATACAATCTGCATCACTGCATCACGGTCCTCAGCTATCAAAACACAGCAAATGCAGCTTTTTTTCAAAGGGCTCCCACAGTGCCATAATTTTGGATCCTGAGCGGAATCCCAGCTGACGGCCGTGCTAATGGCGCCGCGGGTGCGACCGAAGCCGCGAAGCGATTTTTCGACATATGGCTACACACACTGCGCCATCTGTCAATACACCACCTCCTTCCTCAAAATAATAGTCGTAAATAAAAAGATCGCGATAAGCTGTCACCATTCAGGAAGTATGTGTTTAGAGCTAGGGCATAGGAGCCCTCTCGATTTGTGATTGGATTTCCCGTCGAACTTATGAAAGCGAGATATGCTTTGAGAAAAAGTGAACAATGAAAAGGAAGCATTTGCAGCGAGTTTGAAGGCGCGCGAGGGTAAACACATAGCACTGACGTGGGGAGTAGGTGGGGAGGACAGGTGAGCGATGAGATTGGGGGGAAACTAGATATCCTCAGTTTTTCATGCCTCTCCGCCTCTCCGATCGGTGCCTTTTCTTTGCGGATATTTCTTGTCTGGCGCTACGTATCCCACGTAGCAAATTGTTTCGAAGTCCATTCAATCGTACTTATTCAAATATTGATTTCCTATCCAGTATTGATATTATTGATCCATTCTTCTTACTAAGTAAGCCGTTTTCTGAGAGAGCGGCTTATGATTTGATGGAAATAACTGAAATTATACGCTGCAAACCCTCTTGCAGGAGCGGCGGGTTTTCGTCCAGCAGACACCTTCTGAGCAACTGTTGGAGGCCGTATTGGTAAGTAATTTCGAATAAATAGTCATGATAATATTGCACGTTACCAAAGTTTACAACAATCATTTTTTACTTGGATTGCACCATCCGCTCTCATTTTTATGAAAAAAAAATGAGTGGGAGTGCAAACTGAATCATTGGCCAGGGGAATGCTTGGGCTGGTGTTTATGCTCAAATGGAGGTTTTTCAAAGTTTCGAATAGAGGGCGCTATTTCAATACCGAAAACAAATTTGAAATTAACAGAACAGTGGGCCCCTATATGTGAAATGTATCAGGTTGTACGTGCGATATTATCCCCGCATTTTTTCTACCAGAAGCTTCTAGAAACTTTTGTGGATGGCGCTCATAGAGAAGACCCTCAGTATAATTTTCACAAAAATCTTGAGGAGAATGAATATTGAACTGATTTCGAAATTTTGTAAATTGAACTATTTTTTTGTAGGCACCATCGTTCATTACTGCCCAGCCGCAAAAGGCCCCAGCAGCAGAAAGCGTTGGATCTGTGGATATTTACGACTACCTACGCGTTAAAGAACGTCCAGCACCACCTGTGGAGGAGGTGCCAAAACGGCGCCAACAGTTTGCTGAACCAAAGGTAAATTGATACCCGGGAATGATCTTTGGATACTTGAACGCTGTTGTGATCTCTTCAGCGTTCCGATCCCACTGCTCCTCAACAGTTCGATCCACGAAAACAGCCTCACTTTGACCCAAGAGATCCGCGAAATCAACAGTTCATTGACCCACGGGATCCACGATTCGCCGATCCCAGACGACAGCAAGGTCGCTCCCCTAGCCCTGTTGATCAACAAGGACGTCCCATACAAACCAAAAAGATCCCACTCGACCAGTACGGTAAGGCTATTTTTATTTTTTTTATTTTGAAAGGTGGTATTGGAGTGGTGTAGCATATAGTGCCCTGATGAAATCAGTAGGCTTACAGAGATCAATTCGGACGCTCGTTATTCAGGTGATTTTGGAGTGAAATTCTTCAAAAACCCCTTTTATGCTTCCTCTTTTTCGATTGGAAGATCTGTTCCAATCTCTTTCTGCCTGTCTAATTTTTTTACTATGAACTTTTTATTTCAGAAATAACTCCCACATTTCTTAACATAGCTTAGACAACTTTTGTAACGTCTTTGATATGTCATCATTGCTGTGAATTATAGGCTGACTGGAACACTTCATACAGTAATACCTGTTTAGGACGTCTTTTCCGTCCTGAAGATTTGGCACGAATCCCACACGATTCGTACGGAAGACCTCTAGATTTGGATCAACGTCTCGCTCCTGATCAACTTAGGCGTATGGTAGCACCACCGGAGGAGCTCGGAAAGGTTCTTACAGTAAAAAGTTTTCCGCAATAATGCAAATTGAATTCAATGAACAATTTTGAATGCAAAATCTTGACTGCAAAAAACCTTTGGAATGGTGACCCGAAATGATTATTTCTTTTCGATTGGCGAGAAATGGATTATATTCTCATCTTTACTAAAAAGAGAATGATACCAGATCGACGTGGCCATTTGCAGTGAGACACATATCACTCGGCGCTTTTGAACGCTGATTTCAAATGTTTGGTCAATGTCTGCCAACCGATTCTCTGAGCAGAGTTATGGAGGTTTTCCTGAATAAGTAATGTTATTACATGGTGCGTTTGGGAACCTATTGCGTGCGAGCCAGGCGTTTTCGCGTAAAACCAGTGTGATTTTCGGTTCAAGAAAACAAATCACCCCATAGGACAAATTCAGCCAATTCCATGGCCTATTGGGTGCGTGGCAACACATTGAACTTTCTGATTGTTTCCCACACATAAAAGAGAAAGAATTATGAAAAACCAAATGGCCTTCATGGGGATCCCATCCGTGGCCCCCGGCTTAACGCCGCCATTATCCTGTGCTATGCTGCTGCTGACACGAGTAGACTATCCTAGAATTCATCAGTGAATTGGGCGAGTGTATAAGCGTGTTACACATGTGGAACTGGTGCATTTAGAAAAACCACCACAACTCCATTCAGAGAATCGTTCGGCAGATTTGGAATACAGATTTGAAATTAGCGTTCAGAAGTGCGTCAATTGATATGTGTCTCATTGCAAATGGCCACCCGACATGGTATCCTTCGCTTATAAGTCTACCCTGACGAATCCAATCGATTATCGATCGTAGTTGTATGTGATGGCTTCACAATCAGTGCTGACTGTAAGTGTATTTCAGTTACAACAATCTGGACAACCACTACCGGTAGCGGTAGATCGATTTGGTCGTCCTATCCAGCCACCTTCGAAACCTCGTGAGATTTCTTACCGAAATTGAACCCTTGTGAACATCGAACCGGTTTTTTTCGTGGCGTCCATATAAGGCACGTTTTACAGAAGAATCAACTCGACCACCTCCTGACTACGTGCAGGAGAAGAAGAAACTTGTTCCACAAGCTAAAGGTGAAACTCCATCAAAGAAAGAGATGAAGCGCACCCATGAAGACGACCTCGAAGATTCCGAAGTGCCACAAGTGAGTGTCTGAATTGTTTTTTCATGTTTGATAATTTTTGTATTTTTTCCATCACTTTGCTACCTTCCCTAACTCGCCAAACATTATAATCGGTTGAGCACATTTTTTCATGAGGGACTCTCCTTATTAGCTGAGAAAGGGGTGGCATCTCGGTCGTCAATGGTGGAAAGGCGTCGGGAAGCTTTTCGGCCACACTTACCCAGGTGAATAAATGTAACCAAAAGTCCCACCCAATGGTGACTGTCTTCTTCAGAGAACCGCTTAGAGTTCTTAAATTTAAGAAAAGGGTCTACGTGGAGAAGTGGGAGATGAAGAAAAATCAGTATCGCAATTTCTACATTTACAGACATCGTTTTCTTCAGCATCAATTCATCTTGCTTTTTCTTACACTTTTTCTTACAACCACCTTGATTTATGATAGTAATTTCTGCGGGAAGCTTTGGGGTCTTGCTGTAATAAGTCCTTTTTCGTTTTTTTTCCTGGTGATGAGGTTTTGCACGAGAAATGAGAGGTGGTAGCTGAAATTCTGAGGCGTGTGAATCTGCACTCTCCCTTATTTTTAGTTTCCACTCACTCTCCCCTCCGTTTCTCCTTCCCTCCCTGGGCAGGATGAGTCAACTGGATAATAGAACCGCCACCTAACATCGTGTTGTCCATCTGTTATTGGAGTGCCTGTTATTCAGGTACCACTGAGGATGATTCGTGGTGAACACCGAGACATCCAAGAAGAAATTGCCAATCGTATCTTGTCCGATATATCCGAAGAAGGATCAATCTCAGGCAGCATTGGCAGCGTAGACGATCTTGAAGCAATGTTTGCTGCTACAAAAAAGGTAAATATTTTGTAGGATTTCGCGAATCCTCAAAAGAATGAAGGGCTGAGTGGTTGGCATTGATCAGTTTTTGATGGATGCGTCACGCTGACGAGTTTCATTTCAAACTGCAAATACGTTTGAAGTGTACTTTTTTCTTGTGTCTGGCGAGCTATGTAAATAGTTACTACGGAATATTTGAGTCACTGTGACATCTTTATCCAATTGCCTTTTAAACCTATTAAGTCAAGAGGCTCATTGGAATATCTCGAAGTATCCGTTCATGTGTGCCGCCATTAGGGTTCCCACTATCAGAATGTCATCCATGTGGACTCACAAGGGAAGGATGGTAAGTCGAAGTGGCCGTTTGAAATGGGGTTTATACCAATGATAGGGCTCGGGATGCCATTCACCAATCTGCATTCCATATCTGCTGTCCGTCTCTGGGAGCAGAGTTACAAGCGTTGAAAGAGAAGAAACTCACAAGGGAAGAACCCCAGGTCGAAGTGGCCATTCAGAATGGGATACATATGGTCCGACGTATTTTCGGACGCTGATCTCGAATCTGTATTCGAAATTTACAAAACGACGATTTTCAGAGTAACGTTATGGAGGTTTTTTTGAAAAAGCAGTACCATTATATGGTAGGTTTGAAAGCCCATAGCACGCGAGCCAGACGTTCTTGCGCAAAACCAGGGCGATTTTCGTGTTTTGGGAGTCAAATTACCCCAATGGACAAGTTTTTAGCCAATTCGAGGATTTGACCAAATTTCGGAAAACTTCTCGGGCTAATCGGGTGGCAGCACAATGAACAAAGGAGAAGTCGTTGACCCTTGCCTGGGAAGTGCTCCTATTTGATGCTTGTTTCGTACATTTAGTGCGATGGGCAAGTGTAAAAGGTATGTGTAGGCTACCTTGTCCAGGTTGCAGGGTTTTCTGCGAAGAGAATTCAAAAACTACCACTTTATCCCCTGGCCACCACCAATTTTCCGAAGTTGGACCAAAAACTTTATTTGGCTGAGAATTTGCACAGAGGGGTAATTCGACCCCCTGTACACGAATATCATAATCTTTTTACGCAACAACGCCTAATTTGTGTGGTACGGGATTCCTTCGACTTGGTATCCTTCCCTTGTGAGTAATGTTAGTAGTTGGCAGAGTAAATGATGGGTGCGATAGGTACCAATACAAGGAAACGTCCAGAAGTGAAAAAAAGGACTTACTGACAATGACACTCAGAATGCAAAAAAACTCGCACCGGCGGGGAGCAAACCCACGACCCCTGGCCTGCAGATCCGCAACACTACCTTTGAGCCATGGAGGCCGTTGCTTGTCGGTCAAACAGCCGTGCTGATGACATAGTGCCTCGCAAATTGTAACTCTGCTCCCAGAGACGGACAGCAGATATGGAATGCAGATTGGTGAATGGTATCCCGAGCCCTATCATTGGTATAAACCCCATTTCAAACGGCCACTTCGACTTACCATCCTTCCCTTGTCAGCTCTCAATTTGTCTGTATCGTAGAACATCTTCATGGTCAAGCACTGCGTTGGGAAAGTTTTATAAACCCTGCCTTCAAGCAGCGAGGGGGAATGAACCTCCAACCTATATCACTTATTTGACTCGTGTGATAGGTGGTGTAATTTAGTACATATAATGAAATGCGCCTTTCCTCCCTTGTCTATTGTCATCACCCCTACGGTACTCATTTTCCCTCCAGCTTCGCGAGCCATATGCAGTTGTAATTTCTCGGTAAGCGATACCAAATGCTACCCTTTCCCCTGTAATCTACCCAAAATACGACCCATTGACCAACGCTTAGCCCTGATCACCCTTCATCACCAAAGTTGCGAGAGACTGCGGTACATACATGCCTATGATGTAACTGTTTCCTTCAGCTCTACAGAATGGGCAGGGAGCTTAAGAGCTAGTTGAGTAAAATTTCCGTAGTAGTAAAGACCGGGGCCGTTTTCCGCGATGTACATGTACAGTAGCGCTCAAAAATCTTCGGCGAAATGGTCTTTCACTTGGGTTTTTCACGCATAACTTTTTTGCAACTGAACCGATCTAAGAGAAATTTTAGTATGTTGTACTTGGAGACACTGCATACTTAATATACTATTTTGTCGCTCAACGGTTTTACGTGGTTAAATGCAATTTTTTGTTTTTGAAGTGCCATCCCACTGAGCCGCTGTCATCAAAAGTCGTGGTCTTTCTACAAAATATTAATGTACTCTGAGGCTTGCTCGTTTTGTTTTTGTGAAGAAAGCCGTTTTTCTTGACCAAGCCTTATACTTTTTTTTCGGTGGTCTTGTAGTAAACTTTTGTAAAAAACCATGAAAAGAATCAAGCGGCACTCAAGTAGAAGGAAATGTTGACAATAGGTTCAGGAACCACATATTGAAATTTTGTCAAATTTGGTCAAGTAGAAAAAAAGTTATGACAAAAGGTGTTTGGCCGAATACTTTTGAGCGCTACTGTATGTCTCAAATATACCAGAGAGGTCACAAAAGATGCCAAAAAAATAACTGGAGGATATTGCAACTATCCGAGTGCTTCATCTACTTGGTTCAAGAAATCAAAGTTTAATAGTAATTATTCTACCAAATATTTGTATTTTCGAGCTCTGCAAATGTAACATTTTCCGTATGCTTGCTTCTCGTAGAGGAAACCAATTCGTAACACTTTTATCGTTGCGATTTTCTCGTAACAGCGATTTCATCTGTTACGCATATGTTCCGATCTTTTTATTACTTT
This sequence comes from Trichostrongylus colubriformis, assembly GCA_963978905.1. Classification (NCBI taxonomy): domain Eukaryota; kingdom Metazoa; phylum Nematoda; class Chromadorea; order Rhabditida; family Trichostrongylidae; genus Trichostrongylus; species Trichostrongylus colubriformis. The sequence continues at coordinate 27,477,069 of OZ022260.1, forward strand.
AGCTTTATGAAAGCATTCTGCTGCGAAGGACCTCGTTCATTGCTTTGCTCCAGATTTTATTTCTCTACCCTTCCAATCCTTCCCTCTTTCTTCCTTCTCCCAAGCACAATATACAAAAAGTTAGGTTCAGCACATACAAATGCTCTGTACTACAGTAGCGCTCAAAAGTCTTCGGCCAAACCCTTTTCGTCATAACTTTTTTTCTACTTGACTTTTTTGAAAAGAGGTTCAAGCGTCACATATAAAAATTTGACAAAATTTTTATATGTGACGCTTGAACCTCTTTTCAACATTTTCATCAACTTGAGCGCCGCTTGACTCTTTTCATGGTTTTTTACAAGAATTTACTACAAAACCACCGGAGAAATGGAAAAGGCTTGCTCAAGAAAAGCGGCTTTCCTTTACAAAAATAAAATTAGCAAGCCTCAGGAAACACCAATATCCTGTAGAGAAACCACGACTTTTGATGACAACGGCACAGCGGGACGGCATAGGAATGGCACTCCAAAAACAAAAAAAATCGCTAACAACCATGTAACTTACACAGTTGAGCGCCAAAATAGTTAGTATGCAGTGTCTCCAAGTACAGCATACTAAAATTTCTTTTAGATCGGCCCAGTCGCAAAAAAGTTACAAGTGAAAACGCAAGTGAACAACCATTTGGCCGAAGACTTTTGAGCGCTACTGTATAATGAAAGAGCCACCCATAAATTGTCCAAAAAATGTGTTTGTGAGTAATTCAGAAAAACTGAGTGAAAAATGTAGCCAATGTAGATTTGCATTCGCGCACCAACACCACATTGCAGCTCTTTATTTGTTTTGAGAATAACGCTTTCCCTATTCTGCAAAATGCTGCAGCCACCTTATGCTTTTTCGTCGCTTTTGACCTGCACGTGCTGAAGCTGTATTGTTGTTGTAGCATTTTCATTTTCTGTTCAATGCACGAGGAAAGCCGCTTTCTGATTCTAAGAAAGATGAAATCACCTCGAAATATGTAAAGTCTCATCGTGCAGTTTCATTGAGAAGCTCTCATTACCTACTTTGACTCTATCACTATCTAATGTTTCGACTTTAACTTTCATGTTCCATTTTTGATTTTCTTCTGCTATCGGTTTTCAATTTCTGTCCTGCTAGACAAATAAGCATATCAAACATTGCATCTTGACGTTTTTCAAAGTTCTTATAGCTGCTCCGTCGTCTGATGGATTTGAAGAAACTCTGTGAATGTATTATAAACTAACAGCAGCCACTAGAATAAGTTTCTTTTCAACATTTCAATCGAAGTGGAAGTACTCAAGTTGGATGGAGAACCGAAATGATCATTTATAAATCTTGATATGCCATCTAACAGTGGCTTTTGATAGCTTAAAAAATCAAGGGAATCACTTAAGAATCTTTGAGGAAGAGAGGAGTCCCGTTTGGTCTTAGGCGAAATCGAATCGGTTGCTGAGCACTGAAAAGTTCGATGTGCAAAACCATAAATGATGAATTTTATTGCAGCCACCTCCTGAACCACCACAGCCACCAGCACCTCGTTCACGTTCTCGATCAACGACACCTCGTGCCGAATCTGACGCATCTACACCGACTGTATCGCCTGTGACCACCATCAAGGAAGGCGATTTATTGGGCAATTTGCCTGAAAAGGATATGGAGGTTTGTGGCGGTCCAAATCAAAAACACTTTGTTTTCTCGCGTTTTTCCACGATTGCTTCTGACATATTATTCCTTACAAGTCTAGTAATATGGAAATGCTGGCTGCTTTTCATTATTTTACCTCACTTATACTGCAACTACTTGAGATTTGGGAATTTCGTGCTAGACTCCGCGAAAGTCATTTACTAAAGGAAAACTGAGAAAAATTAAAATATTCTCCTCTGAGGGAAAAAAAATCTGCCACGAAAATTTGCATGGTCTTGTTCGGAAGGCACACCACGCGGTAATCGGATTAGCGGTTTCCCTTGGGGCTAGTAGTTTCTTCGATTACTGTTCACTGCACCTTTGTTGCACCTGCACAGTGCACCCTCATGGTGTTTGCCTGCTTGAACACAAACGAGCCACGCCCATCCATCCAAATCTCACCTGGCCTTAGACGAACAACTTCCGATGTGGAAGCTGCATCAATCGTCGAAATGGCTGTTTCATCAGTTTATCTTCTCTTATCGTTAGCTTCCTTCTCTACGTGACGCCACGCTGGGAATTTGTTCGTCTAAGGATCGGGGTGATTTGGTTGGGTGGGCGTGGCTCGGTCGTGTTCATGCAGGCACCAAATCGTGAGGGTGCACCGTGTAGCCGCAACAAAGGTGCAACGTGAGCAGTTATCCGAGGACCTATTTAACTCAAGAAAGTAACCTACTAATCTATTTATCGCGTGTTGTGCCTTTAATATGTTATTCAAAATTTTCCTTCATTTTTAACAACTCATTAGAACTTTTCTGAGAAAAATCCTATTCAATATGTGGTGTCTGGATGGAGCCTATTCCATCTAAAAGGTGGGTGCGAGAATCACCGATTATTGAATTATGAAATTGATATCGTGATTAAGGAATGAACTATGAAACTGCTAATACGTACAGTAGCGCTCAAAAGTCTTCGGCCAAATGGTTTTTCACTTGGCTTTTCACTCGTAACTTTTTTGCGACTGGACCGATCTAAGAGAAATTTTAGTATGTTGTACTTGGAAACGCCGCATACTAAATATACTATTCTGGTGCTCAATGGTATAAGTTACGTGGTTAAATGCAATTTTTTGTTTTTGGAGTGCCATCCCACTGAGCCGCTGTCATCAAAAGTCGTGGTCTTCCTATAAAATATTGATGTTCTCTGAGGCTTGCTCGTTTTGTTTTTGTAGAGAAAGCCGTTTTTCTTGACCAAGCCTTTTTCTTTTTTTGGGTGGTCTCGTAGTAAATTCTTGCAAAAAAAACCATGGAAAGTGTCAAGCGACACCAAGTAAAAGGGAATGCTGACAATAGGTTTGGACACCTCATATTGAAGTTTTGCCAAATTTGGTCAAGTAGAAAAAAGTTATGACAAAAAAGTGTTTGGCCGAATACTTTTGAGCGCTACTGTATATGCTGATAACTTGACTATTTCTAAACAAAACGATTCAAAAATACCTGAACGGCCTCAGCAGTAATACATAACAACGTTGCGCGCGGTCGCGTAGCGACTGATGACACTCCTCTGTCTATGACACTGAAGGGAACCGCACCATCACACCGGGGCATCTCTGATATCTGCTGCACAGGCTTTAGCTGAATTATTCTCATATGGTACTATTTTTTATAACAGAGCCTGTCATAGATTTGATAAGCAGCATTCAGCTGGCAGTGCATGTAAGCCCAGTTTAATCCCATCAGCATTTTATCAATAATACGAAAAGATTACGAAAGCAATAATTTTTAACAGCCTTTTGGAAACTTCTGCCACCGGGCGTCAGCTATAGTCATTTTCACCTCCTGGAGACCAACTGTAAAGCAATGAGACCTTCAAATCCGTAGCATTATTCTCAAAAATATGTGGAGCTCCTTTGTTGCACATATTTTATAACAACCGTCCTTGTTTTATATTATGTCTTATCACAAAGCGCTTTTCCTCGGATGTACCGTACACGTGAAAACAATTAAATTTGCGTGATATTTGTTTGCTCGGTTGCTCTTCTATTTATTCGCATTCGCTGCTGACGCGTATGCCACTTCACTCAACGGCTTCCTCCACCGCAGTTCAACTCAAGGTTATCGACTGATGCCATCAAATAATCACTAGGCATTGATCACCACGCAGTACTTTAATCCTCCGATAATTTCGATCTCACGTGCGCTCAGACTTGCTTTCGAGGATATTCCACGACCTCCGTTGATTTGTCCGATCAGATCGCTTATGCTTCAGTTTTTACTCGAGTAACTTTAACCAAACATAGCCATCCCACATCCGTAAATGTCTCTGCTGGTGTCATGAGCTTTTGCCCTCGTTACGCGTAGAATCGTGGTTATTCGTCCATTTTTATTCAGAAAACAAAAACAAATAGATTGCGTAGTTGTGCAACCATGACCCTCTTCACTGCTACATCAAAGGGTCGTTTGGAGCCGAAAACTAAGATCTCATGTCTTGATCTCAGTATTCAAAAGAAACTGCTGAAGGCGGAAAAGGTGAATTGTCCAGCAAAATATTTCCCCGTGCATAATTTTTATGATTACAGGTAGTTGCGCAGGTCTTAATTTTTTCACTTCGGTCTACTGCAATTTTTACATTTTCCTTATTTTTTGGGTTTTTTTCTGCGAGGTCTTACTTGTTTTAATCAGGCTAGTGAATAGATGAGCTCGGCATAATTTTTCCTCCAGAATGCACCCTTCATTGGAAACCTAGGGATTATTTCATGGTATCTTGTGCAGATCTATTAAGCATATCTAAAGCCCCAGTAAAGTGCTCGGATTTTCGATAAGTAAGGTTTTTTGGATGAGTTACCATGTATTATGTTCCATCAGCAATGGCAGTGTAAAAATACATTGAGATGATTCAAATTCGCTTCTCATTTCTAGATATCCGAGGAACAGTGATGCTGGCTTTCAAGGAGTCAGCTACCTACTTTGTACACATAGATGTTCGTTACCTGGCTTTGTGTGAGGAGTCACGGTCCTCAGGTTTTCCATAACAACCTCCCAGTTCCCAGAGAAATACCACTTGTCACTGTTTACTTGCGGTTTCGTGGGGTGAAAAATAATAATCAGTGAATCACCTATGTGGTGACTCAGAAAAGAGGACCGAACTCAACTATTTGCAACTATTATATTTTCAATACTATTGCACATTACCTCCCACAGCTCGAAAAAGCTATCGGTTCTGGGGCATTGGCCACGAAGAGCACCCAAGCCGCTCAAGAGGCATACCAGTACTCCATTACTGAACCATGCTTGAAAGTGTCTTGGACGTTAGAAATTTAGGGTAAGTGACATATTCAATTGAATTGTCGATCGTTGAAGGAAACAATGAGTGAGGGACGGGTACTTTTTGTAAACTGCTTGGTGTGGTGGGCGGAGCAAGTGGGAAAGGAATCATAGAGAACTTCCTCCTAAAGACAATTTGTTCAGTTTCAAAAATGGAGAATGTCCATGTACCCTGCCATCTTATGACTGCGGGCGGGGCTGCTCTTTTCACTTGAACGACACCGGATACCTCCACCCAGGCTCCACCTATGCGCTCAGTATATTCATTTTGTGCATTTTTCTAATGTGGGAATAATTTCTGATGCATTGTTAAATATTTTAATGGTTAACCAAGAAATGCTAAAACAAGTGACTATCATATTATTCGTTCAAACTAATTTTTTCAAACCGGTATGAAGATTTAGCGAGGAGAGAAACCGAAAATGAGATTCGATAGCCTTAAAGAAGATTACTGACGAACGGAAGGCAGAAACAATGATTTGAAACATTATGTTTTGAATTTCATTTTCGTAAACATTCCTAATACAGATCCTGGAACGAGCCGAGAACGATCCAGCCATTCCAGTCGGTGCACCGCTGTTCCTCGAAGATCTTCATTCAAATTTGATGGTTGTTGAAACAAAGTGAGTACGGGAAATTCATTACCTGATCTATGCGTTTTATGTATTTTCGATTTTTTTTCATCGACATACAGCTACGTACCGAATTAGCCAGATGGATTCATCCTATTCTGGGTCTGGACTATCTCTAGGCTGGTAAAGCCTGGCGACTATCGGCTCAATGGCATAAGGCCTGTCTGACAGGGTAACGAAACGATCCCGTAGGAACTGGATGTCTTAATAAGCATCCACTGATTTGATATGAATGCGTTGCGCACTTTCCTGCTACGTTGATCTGTGTCAGGCATGATTTCGTTCGCTACTATCCACACACCTCCAGCCATAATCCAGCCCAAATGGCACAACTTATCAGATCCAAAGGACTAGAGAGCGTGGTTGATTTGAGTAGGGTTGGATCCATAAGAGGAATCGTACACGAACAATAGTTTCCTTGTTACCCATATACATATTTATGTTGTATGTACCTAATATAGGCCGCATGCAAAGTTTAACGCGAGAGAGTGAGAATTCGGCCAAGATACAGCTCCCCGAACTCTCGGCCGGGTGGGCGGTACCTCCGAGTGAAAGTCCCATTCCGTCGTCCGCCGCCGCTGAGAGCGAAGAGTTGGACTGTGTACGTAACATTCTGTTCCTGCAATGCGTCGCCGACCGCGGCGGACGACGGGGTCGGTACTTGCTCGGAGGCCCCCCCCTCACCGGCCCATGACTTTGTGGTGCTACATCTTGGCCGGATTCACATTTTTTGCGTGAAACTTTGCATGCGGCCCTTGTTAGGCAACTACAACGTAAATACATGGGTAACACAAAGACTCATTTTCCGCGGACGGTTCCTTTCAAGTTTAGAGGCAGTATACCACATTGTTTTTGACTGTGGTTCCGCTTTTCCCTGTTGAAATACTGAAAAATACAAATCGATTTTTTCTGTATAAGGTTTTCATCACCCTGCAAAATTTTGTTGAATTCAGGCCAAGAACACCATCTCCAGCCGGCTTGTCACCACGCCGTTCAAAACCGGGTACAAAGAGTCCAGTGCTTCTTTCACCTGGTCGCGAGCACTCTATGGAGGTAGGCGAGAGAAGTTCTTGGACTTTTATCTTTTCTGTTGTTAGACTGACTTTACTTTTAATTTCTACTTTTATTTTTTTTTGGGTTTTACCTTCATCTCAGTTATCGCGTATGCTTCTCGTTTCTATTTTGCGAGAATTAATCTTCAGTTGCCAGTAATTTAGAGATACATTGATTTTGCTTGATACTCTGTTTTTGAAAAATAGGCCAGCTGTTTTCTAATCATGAGGATCAGTCAGGCAAGGTGATCCTAAATAGATACATGTCCGAATGTCCATAAATATGAAACAACTAGCCCAGAGTTCTCCTTCCTTGGAAGGGGGTGGGGGTGGGGGGAGTGGGGGGAGCCCTCTAGGACCCAGTTATCAATTCCCAGTTCGGAAGAGGTAAACAAAAGTCTGACTGTTCCTTCAAGGTAATAATCGCAACAAAACGTGGCAAACCTGGCTTCCTGCCGCCTGGCGAGATAGCTCCAGAAATCGACGATGAAGATGCAAAGATGGAAGAAAGGAAGAAAAAGGTAAAAGGACCAGATATGCTTGAGTGTTAAGTTATGCAGACATAGCTAAGCTATCGTTGGCTGGTTAAGGCTAGACCAACGGCACACAAGGATGAATTCCAAGATTTACGTGAGAAATTGAAACGTGAGGATGATCGCCGCAAGGTGAGTCCAAATCTTGCTAAGGTAACTGCTCAAGGCTTCCACGGGAATAAGTACGCCTATGCGAGTGTGTATCGTTAGGACAGAATTTCGCACTGCGGCGAGTAGCGATGTAGATGAGTCTTGAACCGATTGCCGTATCCTGCATCTTATTCAGGCGCAATCGCTTCAGGAACCAACTACTTACAGCACTCTAGCTCGTGCGCACCGCGCCTCACGCCGCGGTGCGATCCTGTCCTAAAGATGTACATCTCACCGCTGCAGTTCATGGCAGCTGTTCTGAATATGTTTGTACTAATACAATTGAGCCGATTTTTTGAGTTTTGCTGACGATTTTTCAAAAAAGTGAACCCGTCAGGATTTTCATTCACTTTCATTCTATATGAACTTTTGGTGTAAACAGTAAGGGCATTCAGGCCGACAGAGAAGAGTTGGATCGATATCGCCCGAAAAACATCTACAAAGATGACCTTGACTTCGATCGTCCCGGTTACGATATCGACGATTCGCCGTGGGATTCACATTACCAGGTGAAAAAGGGTTATTTAAATGTAATAATGTGTATATGGTGCATATTTTTCCTGCCATTGAATGTACAGACCAACAGACTGACATGGCCATATCACATGGCAACAAAGTAGGTGGTTACAAACTCCTCTTTGTCGCCATGTGGCACCTGTGTGTCAACGGAGCCGACCGCTACGCTACTGCGCGCCTGGCCTTCGGGTTTTGCGAACAATTTTTGTCGCTCCCTAGCGTTGGGTATGGGGTAGTGGTCGAAAAGGCAGTATAGAACTGAAAATCATATTAGGTTGTAAGGAAAGTTTTGGCCGGTTTTTGAAATTTCAACTTCGAGAGATCATAACTCGGCTCAGAGTGCATCTTTTCTCACACAGTGAGCACCATTAGATTCGCCACAGTCTTGGCAACACTATGCATACCTACACATCTCAATTTGATAAAGGGCTGATAATTTATATTGCGCGAAATGAAAAAAAGTCGACTTCAAATCGCCACTCTTTCTGAACACACTGCTACTGAAGGAGCTGGCCAGATGTTTTGGGAAGTGGGGCATAGTTAGCGCTAGATCTGATGAACATGATAGACGAGTAAGGGCCTCACCCTGCAACTGCTTCAATTAGTGGAAGAGGATTTGTGAAAAATGCGCTTGCGCATGACTGCCGTGAGGGGTCCCGCGGCACCCATTTTTTTGGATTTTTCCAAATCAAGGCCACTCGAGGTGGTCAGCTAAGGTTGCTTGTTGAGGGCCAATACTTGTGGATATCCCCTGCAAATATGGACGCTCATCGCCTTCTGCCGTTTTAGTTAAAGCGATTTGATCAATTGAAAATTCGAGCAGCTCGTCCTCATTTCTGCACTTCTGAAACCGGAGACAATGTGTTCCATCCAGTGATACACCCCCTCCTCTTGCAGTATTCACATTTGTGGTCACCTTCGCTGGGACTCGGCTAAACAAGAACTCTTGAAGTGAAGTCATCTTAAAAGTGCCATTTTCGCAGCACTTTAAAACTTCCCTAATAAATTGAAAACCCTGTGGCATTCCAAATAAAACATATATTCTGAAAGAGCAACTTTTTCTCTATCTAACGAGCACAATATGTCAGCTGATTCATGTTGACGCGCTCTGATATTTAAATTTATCTTGTGATTGCGAAAAAGCGGCCAGAACTTTCCTTACAACCTAATATAATCGTACTGAACAGAAAACTTCATTAAATAAAATGTGAAAAGAAAGAAACTAATAGAATAAAAAATAAAGGTTACTTTTGAATAACATAGACCTTCAGATCGGACCCGACACGTATTTGATGGCCAGCCATGGTCCGTCGTTCAACAGCCGTGTACGTGACTATCGCCGTACTTTGTTTGGTGACGGAGCTCCGCTTGTCAAGCAAGGCTTCCTGGGTGTCAGAAATAAGGACATCACTGTCAGGGAGCGAAGAAGGTGCGTTCTCAAGCACGTTTCTAATTTTTGTATTTTCAGTGATTTGTAAGGACAGGAATCTCGATGCTGCAATTTTTCCATTGTGACGTTCCTCGTATTTATAGGTACACCGACATCCTACGCGAGAAACAAGCAGGAGTTCTGCCGAAATCAAACGAGCATGCCACAGCGATTCAGAAAGCGCCGTCGTTGAGCGCTATTGAACGAATCAAAGCCGATATTGAAAAGGTGGCCCCTAGTGCGACGAGAAGAAATGCAGATGGAAGTAAGTCTTTTGTTAGAAAATCAAGAATATCAGAACAAAAACCAGTAATCCCGGCCGTCGAAGTGCACCTCAGCAGCCTGTTCACTGACTAGAAATCGGTCACGTTGCGTCTTATCGATTGATGAGTGCTAAACATTGGCGCCAACGCGACCGCAACACAGTTGTTGCTTTTTGCGGACACAGTGATTTATAGGAGTTACGTTAGTTGATTTCCTATCTAACAGTGGATGGGTTATATATGAGAGCTTCATCACGTTCCCTTTCTCTTCCCAACATCATCAAAAAAAAAGACTGGTGATGCTAATTGGACTCAAGCCAAATCGTAAAAAATCCAACGCCTTTCCATTGATCGAAGTTATCGATCAGTTTTACCTCTGCTCCTATAAGATCAGTCTAGCTTCGTATGCTGCTACAGGAAGTATATTGCGATATTTCCAGCATACGCTCCAATTTTCGTTTCACGCCTTCGTGACGTCTACCTGAAAAAGGCATCGTTTGTCGTTTTTGAGTGCTCCGTTTCTGGCAGTCCACCACCAAATATCGAATGGCTATTCCAAGATGAACCGCTCCAGAGTCGAGGCAGATATCTTATAGAGCAGGTATACAATAACTCTTTGAAATCATTCAGATTTCACTTCATTTCAAGTTGTTTGCCATTGCATGGAAACCTAGTAGACACTGACTGTATAGGATTTCTTCTATTCCAGGGCCGTTCGGTGTGCCGACTGACCATTTCTCAGCCAGACAGTTATGATCTCGGAGAATACACATGCATTGCTTCAAACGAATATGGTTCTGACAAAACTACTAGTTGCCTTATCAGTGGAGGTAAATTATTTCGAGATGAAATCATCTTGTCCATTTCCTTTATTGTATAGGTATACATTCATTTTCGACATATCTTGATACTATTAGGTTGTTGCAAAATTAATTTCGGAAATGGACCGCGTACTTCAAACTATTAGGTTGATTCATAATAAATCGAACAAATGGTAGTGATGATTTCTAGAGATCATAACTCAGTAACGAATTAACAAAAATGGACGCGCGAGGTACAGTTGGAATGAGTATGAAAAGCTCTTCAAAGTACCGCAAAATAATCACTCCAAAGTAAATTCATTCCGCCACAATGCCGCACGATTTCAAGCGGTCCAGAGACCACATCCGCAACGTCATACTATTTCTATCGCTATCTGGCCAGGAACCCGCGGATATCGGCAGACGTCTGATAGAAGTTCACAAGGAGCATGCCCCCGGCAGAAGTACACTGTAGTTGTAGCATTCGAAGTTTGCGTCAGGCGACTATTCCATCGAAGACGAAAACCGCGGTTGGTGGAGCGTACACGGCGTAGAGTACTGGGAGCTGCTCGATGAAGGTACCACAGTATCCGCCGACGTCTACGTTCGTCAATTACGAGAATTGAAGGCCAATGTCCAAAGTTCGCTACGGCGGCGGTCACATGTCTACTTCCAGCACGACAACGTGTCTACTTCCACAGACCGCACTTCGCAAGATCGACCAAGGCCGAGCTGCTGTCGTACAGTTGGACCGTACTTCTATACCCACCGTACTCCCCAGACCTGGCCCCTTCACATTTCCACCTTTTCTCCCACAGCCAACGCCACCTGGACGGCCAAGACTTCAAAACTCGCGACGAGGTCAAGGCGGCACTCGGCAACTTCTTCGGGCTCCAGCTTCCGGCCTTCTGGAGCAAGGGCATCCATGATCTGCCTATACCGTGGCAGAAGGTCATCGATAAAGATGGAGTATATTTCAAGTGAATCCCTGTTGTCGTAAAAAAGTTGTACGACAATGATTAAAATTGGTCAATTTGTCCGATTTATTATGAATCAACCTAATACTATAACTCAGCTTAAACACAAGTTTATTAATCGAAGTAAAAACCATCAGAATCTACACACTTTTGCCAACGAACGGGCAATAAATCTAAGCCTTCACTATAAAAACTACTATCACGAGAATCAACGAAGTCAAGGAAGGCACATTCAACATCGTCTAAATTAGTAAATTGTTTCTGACGCAGATGAGGATTGAGGGCTCGAAAAAAGTGATAGTCTGTTGGGGAAAGGTCGGGAGAATACGCTGGGTGAGGGAGAACTTCTATACCCAAGTGGGTCAATTTTTGCCGAGTGATTTGTGAGGTGTGTGGCCTTGCGTTGTCCTGCAACAGGATCGGCCCTCCTCTATTCACCACTGCCGGCCACAATTTTTGCAACTTTCTATACATTTGCTCCAGATCACAACAGTAAGACTCTGCTGTGACTGGCTGACCAGGTTGCAAGAAACTGTAATGGATTACACCTTTACAACACCACCACACAGTAATCATAACCTTTTTAGGGTGAAGGTCGGGTTTAGGAAAAGTTTTTGGAGGAGCATCCTTATCTCAGACTAATCCCCGCTTCCTGTTATTATAAAGAACCCATTTTTCATCTACAGTTATAATACGGTTTACAAATGGCTCATTTTTATGGCGAACTAGGAGATTAGAGCAGGTGTCGAAACGTGCCAGACGCTGCTCATCGGTCAGGTCATGAGGCACCCACTTCGACATCTTCTTCACCTTGCCGATTGTCAGCAAATGTCTGGCCACTGTAGAGTAATGTACGCCTAGGTCTTCTGCTAACGTACGAGTATTCGTCTCCGGATTTGCTTCGACGGCTCTCCTTAAATCTTGATCATTAAGCGATGACCTGCGGCCGCGACCCGACATCTCTTCGAGATCAAGATCGCCAGAAGCAAATTTTTTAAACCAGAGCTCCACTGTTCGTTCGCAAGGACAATTCGTCCCAAAAACACTGCTGAGATTACGAGCTGCCTCCGCTGTGGAGTGTTCCAATTTAAACCCATAAAGCATGATGACTCGATAGTCGCGTCGGTTCATGATTATACGCAGCCTTGGAAAAGGCCGGCTGGAAAACTTAGAGCGACATTCATAGAAGTTTCTGAAAGAGCAGAAAAAACCCACCAAATGGTATGCCTGGCGTTCCTTGGGATGGAGTAGTTCAGGGTAAAAAATCTACTTATTTATACATACCTTGAAACCAAAATTAATTTTGCAACAACCTAATAGACCCCCCGTTCAATCGCGAGTAGGCTTACCTCTAAGAAGCTGCGCGCTGCACATTTCGGTGAGATAATAACCAAGGAAGCACATGAGCTCATATTTGGAGGAAATCATTCATTTTCCGATATAAAACCACTGACTTTTGCAAAAAAATGAAGTCGTAAGTGAAGGTCTGGTTAGAGGCTGGTAGCGCCATGAAGAAGATTTACTTTGACGTGAGGATCAGCCAATAGACATCTGTTGAGATTAATTGAATGTAGTATTATTGCCATGAAGGAGGAGGGGGAGGAGGGCACATCTTGTATAAAGTTTCACATATAAGCATATTTGGGAGATTCTCGAGGGGTCAATTTACACACTCAAACATATATCCTTGCTCGGGCCTTAGTGGAGGAAAAGGGGTGTGTAGCCTTATGTCGAATTTTCGCTTTGCGGCGTCACCAACACGACTTGAGGCGGTCGACTGGAATTCCACCCGGGACGCCAGAACGCAAGGGGCCGAGGTCCTTCGAGAAAAAGGTGTTTGCCTCATTGCAGAAGTAGTGTCCACAGTGGAATGTTTCCCCTCTCATCGCGATAACCGCGAATGTTTCATGCCACCATCCGGACCACTTATGCAACACAGCTGATAGTCAAAATAAAAGGGAATGTAAAGGGATTTTTTCCGAAAAGAACACCGCAATTTTCAACCTCCGCAGCGGTCTCATTATTTACCAATGCTGTTCCAGAAGCACCGTCTCGCCCAGGACGTCCAGAATGTGATCTCGTCTCAGATACTGAGGCAATGGTTTCATGGGAAGCTCCCGAAGGACCGACATATTTAGAAGGAATAACTTATCGACTCGAATATCGAAATGCTGGTAGGTTGAGCTATAGCTACTGAGCTTTTTAGAAATTTTACCTATTTTTGATTGATTCAGATGTCGACGACTACATGGCTCCATGGGTGGTGATCAGTGAATCTGTGGACGACGAAGCAGCTGTAGTTCGTCATCTGAATCCCCTTGGAGTATATCAGTTCCGAGTGACGGCGAAGAATGGATTCGGATATGGGCTACCAAGTCTGATTAGTCGTCTTGTTCAGACGAATGGAAGAGGTGGATTACACAGCAGCTTCCGAAATGCCTTATTTGCTCCAACGTTCATAAATTCGACTTCAGGAGCTCCCAAATTGCCTCTGGATGGTATGAGGGAAGAGTGCCGATTCAATGTGCTCTCATTGCCCCAGAAAACGGCTTCGGCTCGTCAACTTGAAGAGATTTCTGAAGAGAGCGAAGAGGATCGCTCTCGACATGAGCCATGTGCTCCATTGGCTCTCATAAATGAAGATCCCACGACGAGGTTCCAGGTAGGTTAAGAACAGTTTAAGTCGATATTTCGATGAAATGGGGAAATTGGGTTTTCAGTCAACTGCCTTCCTATTCGCTCTTCCATCACCTTATAGAAAATAGATGCTGTCGCATTTCCGAACATCTCTTCATGTTTACGTCTTGGTAATGCCAATGGAAAACCTATGCCAACTACCCGCCTCTTCACGGAAAGGTCGTCCGCGCCTAGAACCAGCGGGGGGAATGGGTTCCTATTTCGAGTTTTGGGCCATCCACTGTCCTGTTACTAGACATTCGGCTTTCATATTCACTACTTCTTTTACTTTTCGTCCAATTTCCCTAAAGTTACCTTTAAGAGCTCGTGCCAGCTGAGGAACTGAGGATGAACTTTGTTCAGTTTATCTTATGAATTCGCGAGTTTACTATCCCTTCTAATTGACCACTTCTTGAACCGATTGGGGACAGTGCCTTTTGTGGTCTTAGGCTAGGCTCTTCACTCATTATTTGTTTACCGAGTGCTTAAACAATAACAACAACCACAGAAGGCCTGATGTAGGCGCCTGAGAATCCTGCAATACATTACATGTGTTTCAAACTAGGAGTTCAAGTATTAGGTTGTCGGGAAAGTTTTTTCGTTTTTTAAAAACTTGCTTTTTCTCTCAAAACTGCTTTCCAGAAATTTCTTCTGTACATGTATATGTAGTACAAGTTCTCACGCATCTATAGGTGTTGTTGTCTTCCATCTCCCAGATAACCCTTTTCGGCAAAATAAAAATATCAAAAGTCACCTCATTTTCAATTCCAATTTTTTTTCTTTGAATGGCGTTAGACAGGGAGAGGAAAAGGTGATAATCCGATGGAGCAAGATCAGGGCTATAAGGCAGCAATTTTTATCCAAGCTCAAAAATTTTTTTTAAAAAAAAATTTTAAAAAATTTACCACTATTGAAAAAATGACTCGCCAAAAAATTCTCGAGCTTGGATAAAAATTGCTGCCCCATCCACCTTATAGCCCTCATCTTGCTCCATCGGATTATCACCTTTTCCTTTCCCTGTCTAACGCCATTCAAAGAAAAAATTTTTTATAATTTTTGTGTTGAAAATGAGGTTGACCTTTGATATGTTTATTTTGCCGAAAAAGGTTATCCGGGAGATGGAAGACAATAATACCTATAGATGCGTGAGAACTTGTACTACATATATATGTACAGAAGAAATTTCTGGAAAGCAGTTTTGAGGGAAAAAAGCAAGTTTTAAAAAACGAAAGAACTTTCCCGACAACCTAATAGTATTCTCAGAAAGTTTCTTACAGATTGAATCGCTACTTTTCAAAGGAAAGTTTTCGGTTCTGAGGCATTCCGTGGACTCACAAAAAGAAGCGGGAGCACATTGTGTGGCAAAAATTCGATCACTACAAGGTGAGTATCCAAGCACGTCCAGATGTTGTTTCGGCTTCGAAAATATGAAAGAGAGACAGGATGGGGGATGTATCCCGCATGTACTTCTCTTCAACGATATCACGATGATTCTTCCATTGTAGCCGTCCGGGGTTGCACGCGCGCACAATGGATTTTACGATGCTTCTTGATTTTTAAGACTGCAGCCGTCGAAACATGCCCTCTTTTTGATGTCGATGAATAGAGGTGGGCATGGCTCTGATGAGACATGGAGTGTTGTCTAAGCCTAACAATAAGGAGAAAGAGTCCTGGAGAAGGTGAAGCGGTTTCCTTATATGCAAAAAGGGGGCATTATATCACATGATATCCCTGTATCACATTGAAGAAGGCCTTCTGAACTTGTTGATCCAGCGTTAAGCAATTCTCATCATATTCCCAAACAGACCCACCTGTGCTGTATCGCAGCACCTTCTTTCATTTTCGATGTTGAGTGAATCGTCTGATACTAAACACTTTGTATTCGCTGAGTATTGTGATGTCCCGAAGCCTCATGCCAATCTAAATGTGTGAAAAACAATGTGAGGCCCCAAAATTCTTTTTTATTCTACCCTTCGTGGTATCAAACTAGAAGAACCGTGAAATTTTAGGCGATCCAACAGTAATGCGTGAATTCGAAACGCTCAAAGAAGGTCAGCACGAGAACGTGCAACATCTCATTGCGGCATATCAAAAGTGAGCCTGAATTATCACTTGAATAGATTTTCTCGAAAAAGGAGTAATTCAAGTCCTCACAGATTAGTTAATCACACCACGAGTCTCTATGTGTATTTCAGCGACGGTTTCCTATACCTATTCTGTGAAAAGCTATATGAAGACGTATTTTCTCGTTTTATCCAAATCGATTATTATACTGAAGAACAGGTAAGTAACTTTGATGTACCGATTTTATGTTATGGTAGAAATAACTCTTCGTGTGTTGTAGGTCAGACTAACCGTCGGGCAGCTAGCCAGTGCCCTCCACTGGTTACATTTTAGAGGGTGAGATCTTTTTTTAAAAATGAGCTTTGGGAAATAAATTAGTCCAACAAAGAAGATTTTGCTTTAGAATTGTCCATCTTGATGTGAATCCACATAATGTGATGTTCCAATCCAAAACGAACTGGATAGTGAAGCTTGTCGATTTTGGAAGTGCACAGGTTAGTAGTGCTCGTGATCGGCCATGTATCACTTACTATGAAAAAACTCATAAAAAAATGGGTAAACGCGAAAAGTAGAGCCGCGATAGTATTCGCTTAAGCCTCAAATGACATCACGTTGGAATATCTCATGTGATCGTTTCAATCTGTGACAGTCTTGTAACACCCTTACTTTTTGCTGATCATACGGCACTAACAGTGGCGAATTTCCCGGTGTTAGAAATATTCTGTTTTTAAATTACTGTGAAACGAGTTTGAACATTTGTCAAATAGAGTGCCAACAGCTTTCAAAAATTTGTTGTAATATGAAGGCAAGGTTACGGGTTATTTCCAATTGTGGAGTATGAAACTAGAGATAAGAGAAAAAGACGGTGCAATCAGTGTTTAGGAGAGAAAGAATGGAATAAAATAATCAAAACCTCGAGAAAAAAACCTCCTCCCATCATCGAAGACGTGCTCCACTGCTTCACTGAAGACATGATGCACACGGCGAGGGCAGCCATGCCAGGCGGCTGCTGTAGTCTTCCCGCCCTCCACAGCTACTCGACCACTGGTTTGGAGTTGGTTTGAGGTCATTGGGTGCCGTTTCACCACACACTCTTCCTCACCAATAACGATCCCCGTAATGCCACATTTTCATCTATATAAAATGCGTCTTTTAAATAGAATTCGCTATATGGATCCGGTAATGTCTCACGTTGAAGCATAGAGAAAGCCGCATCATCCTGCTTATCGCTCTTTTTTCTATGAAAGCTGTGTCTACTTTACACGATAGCGCGCAGACATCGAATCCCTTTTAACACTCCCTACCGCATCGGCGCCTTACCTGTGACCAGGGCCACGGGTTGAGGGAGCTAATGAGGGGTCGTATTTTGGGTTGGAAAGAGAAGGGTTTGGTAGCTGGGAAGGAAAAGTAGACGAAGCAAATGAAAACCGTTTTCATTTCCTATTCTTGGTAACCACGCTTGTTTCAGTTTACGAAGGAATCAGTGAAGCCAGTAGAATTGGATACTGCATGGGCGGCTCCAGAACTTCACATTAAAGAGACGCCTGTTACCGTTCAAAGCGACGTATGGGGCCTTGGAGTGATCACTTTCTGCCTGTGAGTCCTTGGCACGTATAGCCTGTTTTTTTATTTTGTTTTCCCTTCTATTTTTTATTTTATCATCATTTTTGATTAATCATAAGAAATAAAAATTGCGGTCGACACTCAGTGGACGTAGTACTAATGTGGATATTTCAGATTGGCCGGATTTCATCCATTCACATCCGAATACGATCGACCGGAGGAGGTGAAGGAGAATGTGATGAATGTGAAATGCGATCCGAATCTGATCCCTGTGAACGCCAGTCAGGAAGCTCTGAGTTTCGTCACCTGGGCACTGAAGAAAAACCCATTGTGAGTGATTGACCTTATTTCAGCTTATTTTGATTCGTTTCCTCCATGGAATGGGATGTATCTGACGGACTATTTTCATACCAGCGCTTGAGTTACCTACTCGTATAGCGATGGTAGGATATCTGAGGCAGGTTAAGAGCGTATACTAGAAGACCATTCGGTCCATTTCAAAATCGAGTATTCGTTTGCTAAGGCGTTCAAAATCGAAGTTCCCTATAGACGCGGCTCTGATAGGCACAAATATGATTCATCTTCTGTTCATGCATTTTTGAAACAATCGTTCCAGGCGACGAATGCGAACGGATGAAGCGTTGTCGCATCGCTTCCTTGCCTCGGATCCTCAGATGGTACGAAGACGGGAATCAATCAAGTGAGTTTCACTTCATAGTCTCTCCATTAGCTTGGATGTTCGATTGAGTGTGGCAAGGAATCCCTTTCATTTTATCATTATTATTATTTTTATTTTAGTTTTTTATTTTATGAGGAATTTTTAGCCTTTTTGTCAACCCCACGGAAGCGCGCATTAAAAGCACTTGATATTAGGTTTTGTGTAGCAACTCGAATAAGTACCTTTCCCAGACCATGTTTTTTTTCCGATGTGAATTGATTCCATCATCCCTGACACATCCGTTGGCAGGTGAGCGGGTCTCGAAAAATAGGGCCTGGTTGATTCGGGCGAGTCGGGGTTTTCAAGGTTATGAGAGGATATGAACTTCCTGCTTTGCGTCTTTCCTCGGGAGAACGACTAAGGCACAGATGGATGATGGATGACGGCTAATTCAGCATCCAGTTGTGACAATTCTTCAAAAAATTCAGACCCAAGCCAAGGTGGAGATGTGCGTCAAATCTGGCCAACTAGGTCACCGCGCCGCGTGCTCCAAGTGCTGGGGTGTATGTCGTTTGGCGCAGCTCATGCAGTGAATTTTTCTATGGGGCCCATGGGCCGTTACTCGCCGTTGGGGACGTATCCTTCGCCGTATGGGCTCTCCCAGATTTCCCTGAGTCTTTTTACGGGAGGAGCTTTAGCAGCTCCCCATTGCAAAATTAGCTGCAAGGGCCGCGCCAAACGACCGTCCCCTCCCCCCTGGTGCCGTTGTGCTGTGACTGCCGCGTCCTCGTGTGACACCTGAAGAGATTGGACAGTGCTGGCGTACACCAGGGAAAAGGGTAGGGTTGGTGGTGAGTAAGTTATATGAAGAGACTATCGACGAAAATAGAAATTGGACGTGGATTGCGCGCAGCTTTCATCATGCGTTGGCGGGTGGGCAGGTGAGTAGAGGATGGAGCATTGCGAAGTGCACTATACAACTTATCCATAGACAAACTTGAAATCTGTCATTTTTTTTCCGGAATATTCAAGAGGTTCTATCTGGTTCAGAGAATCGAGGAAGTTGTTGTTAGAAAAAAACGGAAGAACGCTACAACGAACGTTAGAAGGGCTGCGTTTATATCCAACTGAACGAGATCTTCGGCGAGTCGGCGTACTCGTGGCGTATTTGGGATTTTTGGCGATGGCACGTACCACCACGTCTGTCTATCTGCAGTGTGACAATTAAATCGCGGATTCACCGATCCGCCAAAATTGCGGATTCACCGATCCGCCGAAAATCCAAAATCGCGGATACACCCATCTTTCAATCGATACGTAACTTCTTCTTGAGGCGGAATCGCCGAAAGTTTCAAGTCGCAAACACGTGGATACTCTTCCCCTGATCGATACGTAGCTTTTTCTTGACTCTGAAAATCCAAAAACTTCTTCCAGTTGAGTATGAACGCAGTCATACCGCACCTCCATCGATTGATGGGGGTGTGTATGCGTGCCAATAGTTCAGGAAATTCGCAACGTAGGACATGGAACTCGTTGTATGCGATCCAAAGGTGTCGTATCCAGTTGTATCCTGAAGCGATTACCGCCGTATCGTGCACCTCATTTTGGGTATCGGACAAGGAGCGTAGTCGCTTTAGAACCCCACACGGTGCTCTAGCTCGGTCTCACTGTTATTCGCGTCACAAGCTGCGATACGAAATCTGTGTCCTAATGACGCACATCCATGATTTGTAATGCGTTTTGCCCCAGGTGAACAATCTGCTGAGCGTCAGGCACCTACGATCACCATCTGTCTTGTAATCCTGAGCCACTCGACTTTCAGATATGCTGCATCTCGTCTGCGAAAGACCGCCCTGCTCACCAAACAATCTCAGGGGCAGCCCATCAGCAGAGAACTTCAGCTGAAATATGGCGGAAAATTGGTGCAGTGACAGGATTTCCGAATCCGTTCGGATCGAGTCGCCATCGGCGCTCAATCATACTGTAGTGCAATTACGATATTTATCAAACGTTCGAAATCAACAGTAGACGTGTAGATGGTTTGTATATTATTCTTATTCAGTATTGTTTAGTATTATTAGAAATCCTGACGTTTTGTGCTTTCGTCAACTGCTCATGAAAAGGTTGGGGAACTTTCAGTGAGCATTGTGACAATTTTTTGTATTTTTGTATTTTATTCATGGAGTTCTATAATCACCTTAACCTCGACTAGCAAAATTCATGATGCATTACTGCTCTTGTTTTGCATTCGTGCGCCGGCCCAGCTTTGTTTTTTGTTGTCGAGTTGTAAAGAGGTGAATAAAGTTTTTCCCACAGCTTTTAACCCTCAGAGTTCGAGGTTCTTGCGTAGTTGGTGGTATCTCACGCATGGAATCGCTCGTTTGTTTGTTTCTTTCACTTCTATACTTTTCTACACAAAGTTCGCCACTTCACAGCGTTGCTTTTGAAATTGCAGAAATTGTGAGTGCAGGATGTGAAAATGGCATACCGTAGTCGAATAATTTTAAAATTGTGTTGTCCGTTATATCTGCTTGGGAGCATTATGTACCCTCGCACATAGTCTTTGACGCCTAAACCGTCCAGTTACATTCTGAGGATAACAGTTTGCCCTGGAATGTCTTCTGATGGCCTGTTGGTCCTAGGCGGTAGTGTACCGTGTTTTCCCGTGATACTATCAATGCCGCTGGCTGGAAGGAACCTCAATGTGGCTATCCCACGACCAAACCACTGTAGGGGCAGGGTGCTCCGCAAGTAGAGGATTTGGGGTCGTATTTGACCGTGCAGAAGGAGAAAAACTCAGTCATTAAAATTAGGAATGAGGACGCGATTTTTTGTTGTTCTGCTATCATGACAATGCCACAGTTGTGCAAATAAAGAGTTCATATCAGCAAGGGATTATTAGGCTGTCGGGAAATAAATGACGCGGTTCGACGGCAATTCTTGAGAAAGCATAACTTTCTTCAATCACAACATTATTTATCAAAATATAAACCGTTAGAGTCTACACACTGTTGCCAATGAGAAGGAAGAGATTCGATACCATTAGAATAAAAATTAGCATCACAGAAATCAATAAATCGAAGGAAAGCAGATTCTACTTCAGCTGCAGTATTATAAAAATTATTGCAAAGGTTTCCATCGAGAGCTTTGAAAAAGTGATAATCAGTGGGGGAAAGGTCTGGGGAATATGGAGGATGAGGCAGAACCTCGATCCCTAACTGAGTCAATTTTTGCCGGGTGGTGTATGAAGTATGGGGCCTCGCGTTATCCTGCAACAGGACAACGCCCTTTCTGTTCACCGCTGCCGGCCAGAATTTTTGGAACTTCTCATGCA
Organism: Trichostrongylus colubriformis; assembly: GCA_963978905.1. Lineage (NCBI taxonomy): Eukaryota > Metazoa > Nematoda > Chromadorea > Rhabditida > Trichostrongylidae > Trichostrongylus > Trichostrongylus colubriformis. The sequence goes on from OZ022260.1 coordinate 27,498,659, forward strand.
TCAGCTCCAGATCACGGCAGTAGGAGTCTGACGTGACCGTTTGGCCGGGTTGCAAGAAGCTATAATGGATTAGACCCTTGCTACACCATCACACAGTAAGAAGAATCTCCTGCGGGTGTAGATTGGGTTTCGGGAAGGTGGGGGCAGGGGAAAACCTATCAACCCAGACGTATCCCCTCTTACGATTGTCATGCAGAAGCCACTTTTCATCCACGGTTATGAGGCGGTTGAGGAAAGGCTCATTTTTGTACCGAACTAACAGATTGTTACAAACGTCAAAACGGGCGAGCTGTAGAGCCGGGGTCAGATCATGGGGGATCCATTTTTCCATCTTCTTCACTTTGCCGATGTCCGCAAGATGGCGCGCCACTATTGAGTGATGTACCCCCAGATCCGCTGCTAACGCCTGTGTAGTTGTTTTGGGGTGAGCTTCAACGGCTGCTTTTGAAACTTCGTCACCGATGGATGAATGCCGACCTCGACCCGGCTCATCTTCGAGACTCTCATCGCCTGAAGCAAACCTTTTGAACCAACGTGGCACAGTGCTTTTCGGAGTCGACTCCGGTCCCCATGCTTTCACTATGTTCCTGGTTGCTTCGCCTCCAGAGTGGCCGAGTTTGAATTCATGCAGCATGACAGCTCGAAGAAGGCGGTTTTCCATAACTGACTTTAGGGTCTATAAAAAACTTAGTAATTGAGACTGCCCCAGAGTGAATTGCAAAAATGAAAGCGCAATGCATGTTTCCTAAAATCCATTGAAGAGTCATATATTGCTCATGAAATCGGGAATACCCACACCGCGTCATTTATTTCCCGGCAGCCTAATACCAAGTTCTGTATCAAATGAAAAGACGTCTTTAACCGCAGCGGTCCAGCTGGAGAAAAGATATTACTTCACTTTTCCATGGTTTTGATATCAGTACAACAACGGCATATGGTCTGCCGTTGATCTAAGTGGTGTTATAGGGTGAGTGGCCGACAGATCCTATACTGAAGGCACAGCTCGCGACAATTTTCGGCCTCGTTGCTCTCCATGAAAACTGGGTATTGAGAGCAAAAAATGAAAAGGTGTCCCTGATATTTACCTCCAATAAATTGGCAGCCCAGAAGAGTTCTTGGTAGAGTTTTCTCATGACAATATCATCTGTATGTCATCTACTACTCACTCAAAACATTCTATAGAGATGCACGAGGATTTCATCAAATCGCATCCACAGAATGAGAGCCGTTGAATCCATAGCTAAGCTGGTACTTCATCTAATACCAAAATCTGAACACCTTGCAGAGGTTAACGCCCAGAATGAATCCAGAAAATACTATGCGGAGTCGGAGTCGAGCACCTGGCGGAGTTCCAGAACGAGAGCTATGCGTACTATTCACCTGCGAGCTGATTTTCCATCTCGTAGCCAAACGAGAACATCTTGTGAAACCAAACACTCTTCTTATTGGTATCGATCAAGCGGCTGAGGCAGTTAAGCGATTCAGACGATCGGGCGATGCACGCGATTCAGCTGGGAAGGAGAAGACACGTATCGATTAGATGGATGATACACCTGATCGTGAATCTTGATCAATATGTATCCTTCCCCTTCCGCCTGAATCGTCTGCTTGCCAAAATCGCTATATCTGAACAATCACTGCTGATATTGTACGCTAAATTGATTTGAATATCTAGCATTCCATAACACCACTGCAAAGACCTCCATTATCACTCTTATTGATACTATCAGAACAACTCTCCCACCGAGTGTAGTTCATTTCTCACCCCAATTACTCGTCATCAACTCGTACCAACTATGTTGGGTAAAAACTTAGGTAGGTGATGTAAAAGCTATTTTAGGGCTTTGTAGTGGAAACGACGATCTACGTAATGCAGTGAAACGTTACACACGGTCTGTTCCTGTGTACAAACCCATGTTGGGTTCCAGTCCGAGGTCTATTGACATCCGCGGAAGCGCACTTATGGACTGCTTTGTAAGAGGAAACGGCGCAATCAACAACTACAACCTAGAGACAACATACACTCAGTTTGCACTTGACCCATAAGCTCTTCAGACCAGCTGCCTCACTCAAGTTCAGTGTATGTAGTGTCCAGGTTGTACCTGTTGACGTCTGAAACCTTTGAGCGCTGAAGAGAAGTAGAAGATGGAATAGTTAGCAACCGAAGATCGGAGTTTCTCTACCGGTAGATCGCAGCGCGAAGATTCCAAACCATGGCTGTGTTCGGCATTATTCAGAGTTCGCGGTTCCAGTAACCATTCGAAACGGAAAAGGTACATATCGGTTGGGCAACTGAGCGATCAGGCGTACTAAACCTAACCTGATCTATACGCATTCTATTCTTTCTGTCTGATCGCCTAATGGCTTGATCGCCGGATCAGTATGTGTCTTTTCCTTTCCGAATGGTCACCTGAATTGCGAACCCTGAACATTGCTGGAGCTGTGATACTCGCTGACGTGGTGAATACCTTGTAACCGCGCAGGTGCGGAAGGACGCTGCATGAAGTTCGTAAGGTAGGGGATGTATTCACGAAAAGGAATGGATCAGTGCTGTGGTCGTACTATCGCAAAGAATTGCGAAGACTGATCAGTGCCATGCTAACGATCTGACACCTTAAATGTCGACCAGTAAAATGCCTTTACACATGGTTGCTGTATCAGTCAGATATCATACGTACACGTTCATTCATTTTGAAGGCAGTGGTAGGGGTAGTTTACTTGTATCATTCATTTCAATCTTTGAGACCGACCGGCGGACGTTTTCACCACGAAAGCTGTCACGTCAAGCAGCACGTCAATACGGCTTTAATACGATACGATCTGATCTGACAGTCATTCCTCGGCAGTGTTGACACTAGGAGGCGAACCGAGCCAGGAAATGCGCCTAGAGCTAAAAAGGGCGCCCCCACCACAGCTCAGGGGCGCTTTCTTCGCGGGGATTTCGCCGCGGATAGGCTTTCTAGGCCCCTAGATTTTCAGTGAATGACTTCCTTTGGGATTCCCTGTCACCCACATTACCCCTATCACTGTTTTTAAGATAGTGCTCATAGTTCGCGATTCAGTGAGGTGATCAGGCGAAAAACTGAGGATACACATCAATTGAGCTTTCCGGCGACAGGCCCAGGCGACAGGCCGGCTGAAGGACAAAATGTTGCATCAACATGGACGATGTCTCCAAGAGTTTCGAGAAGAGCTACGGCGTTCCCGGGAAGCGACGCTCGACAGCGGGACCCGGCTGTCGTGTCAAATCAGTTAGGGGTGTCGACGCAAGGGCGGCGTCGATTAAACAAGCAAGCCCACCACACCCGCTTCGCGACGCTCAACATCGGCAGCATGACGGGAAGAGGCGCTGAGGTTGCGGATGCTCTCAAGCGGCGAAGAATTGATGTGTGTGCAGTGCAGGAGACAAGATGGAGCGGATGCAAGTCGCGTGACATCGGCGAAGGCTTCAAGATCATCTACTTCGGAAGCACACGCACGCGCAATGGCGTTGGTGTTATCGTCTCCGAGAGGTACCGAGATGCCGTCGCTGAAGTCTGCCGATTCGATGACCGCCTTATGAAGATCGTTGTTATCGTCAATAACACTCGTCTGCACATCTTCTCTGCCTATGCCCCACAGTCTGGATGTAGCGACGTCATTAAAGACGCCTTCTGGGAGCTGCTCGATGCGAAGACGAACGACGTTCCGGAGGAGGAGACGCTCATTGTGTTGGGGGACCTGAATGGACACGTCGGTTCTACCAGTGATGGCCATCGAGCACACGGAGGATACGGATACGGAATACGAAACGAGGATGGCGACCGCATTCCTGAATACGCGAAAGCAAACGAACTCATTATCGTCAACACGTTTTTCATGAAACGGTCAACCCACCTCGCAACGTACTATAGTGGAGGCTGTTCGATGCAGATCGATTTCGTCCTTATCCGTCGCCGACACGCTCGTTTGGTCCACGACGCGAAGGTCCTACCCCATGAAACTGTTGCGACTCAGCATAGACCACTCGTCGTCGACATTGCCCCTCCAAGGGCAGGACGCGTGGAGAGGACAGGAGCTGCAAGAGTGAAGTGGTGGAAGTGGACAGAGAAGAAGGATTATGTCATCCCTCTTATCCACCTCCCACCAGTCACAAACGATATCGACGAGACGTGGAAGCTGGCCACCGCGGCAATCAGCAACGTTATAAGTGGTGAACTTGGGACAACAAAGCCGGGTAGACGCTTCATAGACAAGAAAACGTGGATATGGACCGACGACGTAAAGAAGGCGGTACGAGAGAAGAAGAGACTGTACCATGCTTACCTTGTCACACGAAATCCGGCTGATCTCGCAAAGTACCACGAGGCAAGGAGAGTCGCGAAGAAAACAGTGGCAGCAGCGAAGGCCGACAAGGAGAAAGAGCTTTACGACAAATTGAACACATGGCAGGGCGAGAGAGACGTCTACCGTCTCATCCGCGCAAGACACCAGAAAACGGAGGACATTGAAAAGTTTTTCGGTATCAATGACACGAACGGCACTCTGCTTACGGACAAAAGAAGTGTCCTTGAGAGATGGCGAGCATATTTCGAGGGCATCTCAACGCAAGAGTTCCCGCATCCACCACTACCGACCATTGAACCTACCCACGGGCCCGTGCAGAGGATCACATCATCAGAGGTGGCGACAGCACTGAAGGCTATGAAAGCTGGGAAGGCGAGCGGCCCCGACGACATTGCCGCGGAGGTGTGGAAGGAGAGCAGCTGGAACCCTGCTCCGTGGCTCGCGGACTTCTTCAACAAAATCGTGGAGCAGAACCGTGCGCCGGCCGAGTGGAGCAACAGCGTCACGATACCGATATGGAAGAAGAAAGGAAGTCCGGCCGACTGCAGTAACTACCGCCCAATCCGACTATGAAAATTTTCGAGCGAATTGTAGACGCACGGATTCGAGGTATAATCAACATCAGCATCAACCAGTGCGGTTTCGTCAAGAACTGCGGCACAGTTGATGCCATCCATGCAGTGCGGCTCCTCATGGAAAAGCATCGTGAGAAAGGGAAACCTCTTCACTTGGCTTTCCTCGATCTCGAGAAAGCGTTCGATCGAGTCCCCCACAAACTCATCTGGTTTTCACTGAGAATACATGGAGTTCCAGAGCCTATCGTCCGATGGGTTCAGCTCCTCTACGTCAACACGAAAAGTAGAGTTCGTACAGCTGCCGGGACATCGAAAGATTTCTGCATCAGCGTTGGTGTTCACCAAGGCTCCGTCCTGTCCCCTCTTCTCTTCATAATCGTGATGGACGTGATCACCCGTGACCTGCAGCAACCCATCCCGTGGACGCTGCTTTACGCAGACGATGTGGTGTTGGCAGCAGAGACGAAGATGGAGCTGCAGCGGCAAGTTCAGAGATGGAAAGACCGCTTGGCACGATACGGTCTCCGACTTAACATCAAGAAGACGGAGTACCTGACGACGGATACTGCAGAAGCTGGCTCCATCCAAATCAGTGGCGAGATGATGCCTCGCGCCAGCCACTTCAAATACCTGGGCTCAACAGTGAGCGAAGACGGAAACCTTCGGCACGAGGCCACTTCACGCATCAGCGCCGCTTGGAAAAAGTGGAAAACGACAACGGGAGTCCTATGCGACCGTAAGATCGGCGACAGGCTTAAGTCAAAAGTGTATCGCACAATCGTAAGACCTGTCGCCCTCTACGCCTCGGAAACCTGGCCGGCATCGAAAGAGACGGAGCGAAAGCTCGGAACTATGGAAACGAAAATCCTGCGCTGGATCTCCGGTCTCACGAGACTTGACAAAGTGACCAACGCGGACCTCCGAAGGCGATATGGCATCGCTCCCATCGACGAGAAGATGCGGGAGAGAAGACTTCGATGGTTCGGCCACGTACTTAGAGCTAATGTTGAGAGCGTCGCCCGTATTGGATACGAAACGGAGGTGATAGGCAAGAGGCCGAGAGGAAGACCGAGACAGCGATGGGCCGATACCCTTCATCAAGACATGAAGAAACGCGGCCTTCATCCAGGTGACGCAACAAATCGAGAGGAATGGAGACGGAAGTCCAGATATGCGAACCCTGCAACAGAGCGGGATCGACGCTGAAGAAGAAGAAGACACATCAATTGAGCTATGAGGCGATCAAGCGATCAGGCGGAAAGGATTAGATACGTATTGTTTAGGTGAATGATAAGGCTGACTACCTAATTGTATGATCGAGTAATCGATTTGAATGTTACTCACTCATCAGTCGGGCCGCGATACCAAAGTGAATAGGATGCTTGGCGCATTCGCGTCTGGCACAAGATGCGTATCGACCGAGAAAATGAGAGTAATGGCGCATTCGCGATTTGAGAGAATTGGCGCATTCGCATCAAGGATAAGATACAAATCGATTGAAAAATGAGAGCATTGCCGCTTCGGCGATTTCAGAGAGATGATCTATCGGAGTTTGGCTATATGCCACAGTGCAAATAAGATGAGGTGGTGGTACGTGGCGTCGCCGAAAATCCCAAATCGCGGATGCGCCGAAAATCTCGTCCATCTGGGTATGAACGCAGCCTCATCCCCCTTCAGAGTAGTATCGACGATTCTTGTGGCTAAGTTCTTTGATGCTATCGCAGTGAGAGGGGGACCTCCCACTAAGGACATTATTTTACTTAAGCCTAGAAAAGGGACCCCCTCTTTCTTGACTATGGCTCAGCCAAAAATATATGTCTGGGCGGGCAGATTGACCACTCAAAAATCCTCCCAAGATATTACGATGTTTTTTTATGCCACACGAGGTTTTTAAGTGGAACCTTTATTCGTGGCCCAACGTTTCGACCGTTTCGTCTTCTTCAGAGGCCTGAAGATGGCTTGAAGCTTATGATTTGTCAAGTACCCGAACAAGCGCCTCCTCCCCTCTAGCGTTTCCGACATCATTTCGGGAAAGCTCCCGAACAACTGAGTAACATGACAACAAACTCACCGATGGTTCCACCGCTTGTGGGGAGCGTGTGCTCACAGCCACAGTAAGTAATGTTAGTATGGATGAATGAGCCCTACTTGAGTCTCAAGCCACATGACATGATATTGTCATGCATGTCACCCATACTATAGCTCGCATTTAGATACGAAAGGCAAAAGATCATTTGTAATAGACAAACACTCATTGCGGTTATTCATCCGTGGATTTCTGGCGAAAATCCAGAATGACTCCAAGACTTTCCTTGATGAAATTTCCGTCTCGAACGCCAAGATGCTACACTTAACATCAAAGCCGTTCCCACTGTGCTCCTCAATCTTATGCTTGCCAAGGGGGGTGGTAATGATATCACGCCTTTTCCCAGCTAGGTGTTCTTTAACGCGAATAGCCAGTGCCCTTCCTGTTTCTCCAATATAAGTGCTATTACAAGCCCTACATTCAAGCTGATAAATCACTCCAGCTTTCTCACAATCCCCTGGCTTTCCGTATGGGCATGTAATGCAGTTTGGAGTCATGCACTGCTTATCGTATAGTCTGTTGCGAACAAGTTGACGTCTAATGTTGTGATTAGGAATATTCACTAACACAACATCATCTTGTAACTGTGCTCGCACAATACTACGTTGTATTGAAGCAGTGACACGATCGGAGATGAATGGAAGGCATAAGGGTAGTTTCCTTTGACGTGATATGCGCCGTTGTGGACCAGCATAAGAGGGTGTTCGCCGTATGGGTACCGCATAACCCTTCTCGGCAGCTATGCGTGTAGCTAAACGTCTTGACTCCTGCCGCTCCTCATCGCCAGTGCACATACTGGTTGCTGTAGTTATCATGTTCTTGATGACAGCACGTTTCACCGCAGCTGGGTGAGAAGATGAAGCATGAATCAAAACGTTCTTACAGCTAGGTTTGCGGTCAGGGTCAAGCCTCAGTTGAGGGATCCTCAACGGGGGGGGGTCGTATTTGGTCCGCTAGGAGGGGGGGGTCGTAATTGTTGAGGTAGGCAGTGATCAGCAGAATTTCTCAGGCTTAGGGTCTAAAGTGTAAGGGGAGAAGCGATTAAATTGACTGAATGGGTTCGAACCCAAAACTAGAACTTAATAACCATGGAAACCTCATGCATGGCGCAATCCACAACGAAACCGGCCAGTACCAATAACTCTTTCGTTGGTCCGCTGACACCGAAACCACGTACAGAGACACCTCCGGAATTCACCGATAAGCCGTGGAAAGCGATATCTATCAGCGGATACCACCGTGAATGGACACTCCAGAAACAATGGGATGAAAGCGGAAAGTTAGCTGATATGGACTTCTTCCATATCTTACTACGATCGCAAGTACGTAATCTAGTGTTGGCGGCCACTATGCGGACCGGAAAAACGTTTGTATTCATTGAGAATGTGAATGAAATCCTCATGCATGGCGCATCCCGCAGAAAAGCTGACCGATGCTTCTCGCCTTCCCACTAGGCCTCCGAGAGCGAAGGATGCATACTGGAAAAATTTCAGCAACAATGAATCGATTTTAGGGAAGATTCGTGGGAAGATCTCGCAAATTCGACGAAAAAAAGGTCCCCTCAACTAGCTTTTCTGAATTTTTCTTGCTTCGTTTCAGAGGTGTGGCATAGCTCAGGTAGTCATTCGAAAGCAAAAACCTCGCAGACTCTGCTCCACCCAAACGAACTCATATAGTTAAGTTTGAAGGAAGTTATGGTCATTTGAAGTAAAACACTCCGAAATTCCCCTCAACTGGCCCTCAACTGGCTTCCCACAAAATAACTTGCTTCCTTTCAGAGGTGTGGCATAGCTCAGGTAGCCATTCGAAAGCAAAAACCTCGCAGACTCTGCTTCACCCAAATGAACTCATATAGTTAAGTTTGAAGGAAGTTATGGTCATTTGAAGTAAAACACTCCGAAATTCCCCTCAACTGGCCCTCAACTGGCTTCCCACAAAATAACTTGCTTCCTTTCAGAGGTGTGGCATAGCTCAGGTAGTCATTCGAAAGCAAAAACCTCGCAGACTCTGCTTCACCCAAACGAACTCATGTAGTTAAGTTTGAAGGAAGTTATGGTCATTTGAAGTGAAACACTCCAAAATTCCCCTCAACTAACCCTCAACTGGAAACCCATATCGAGAACTAAGCAACCATAAGGGAAAGCAAGTAGTCAATAGATAGGTCTAAGGAAGTTATTGGGAAAACAGGTCACAGCTGCTTGAAAGATGGGCTCTAGGTAAAGTTTGAAGTGTTTTAATAATGTCGGAATTTAGTATGGGGTGATAATAAGATAACGCGCTCCAACGCGACCGCTTCGCACGTCGCCCGAAACGGGCGGTCGCCCGTCGCCTGAAACGAAACTTCAAAGGTAACAGTCTTTTGTTTTTGTTTTTTTGATCGAGAGCCCCTTCTGGATCATTTCTAGACTTGTCCAGTTCTCGTGCCTTCATTATTACTGATTCAGTTTTTATTCAATCACAGCCCATTGATGGACATGAGTCAATGTGTGTCCATAATATAATAGTTTGTAGAATGTTTTTTCGAGTATATGCATGGGAAGCTCATCTGGTGCTGTCACAATGAGGGGGGGGGAGGAGGGGGCATCCCTCTGGACATTATTTTTACCTAAGCCAGGAAGGGGAATGAACCCCTTCTTTCCTCGACTGAGCCTCAGGCAAAAACATACGTCTGGGTGTGCAGAGTGAACCCTTAAAGATTCCTCCATGATGCTTAGATGTGGCAGATATTTCTAAGATGTCTTCTCCCCCCTCACTGCGGTAGCACTGTTCATTTTTATCAAGCTATTCATCTAATCATAATACTTGTCTACCACATCATGGAAGGTATCTGATTATGGGTATACATATAAAACATTACATTATGGGTATGCATGAATAAAACAGTCTCTTAACTGAAATTTCTTTATTGTCTTCTTATCGGTGGCGGTGGCGCTTCTTCGCTTCTGATGGACGTGAAGCGAATCGAGGCCGAAAGGTGGTCGGTGTCGCTGTCGTCGTCGTCGTCCGGCTCGGTCGTGTTGTCGGCTGCTCTCCTGCGGTCTTGTAGGAGGATGAAGACCGAGCGTTCCAGGAGACGTACGCGGTTGCGGAGGCTCTCGATGGCGTCGAGGAAGGTGGCGACGAAGTCGCCAATGTCGACTTGGATGAGCCGTTCGGAGGACTGGGTGCTGTTGCCGCTGCGGTCTGCCATTGAATACCGGAGGCTTGTTCGTCAGCAATAAAACAAAGGGGGTGGGAGGGAAGGAGAGAGGGCGTTTTCTTCGCCATGCGATGCTGTTTTTTGATAAAAACTGTGTTAACATTAAAAAACCTTTATTGATATCCAACATATTGCAGCAAATTCAAAACTAACAATCGCAGACGTAAAAGGGGGGTCGTATTGGGGGCTCCTTTTTTGGGGGGGTCGTATTTTTTGAAAATTTCCCTCAACTGGACGCTTGACCCTGTTTGCGGTACCATTTTACGCTAACAATGCCATCAGACAATTTGACCTGAGTGTTAAGGTATGGTAACCAACCGTGCTTAGGTACTTCCCGTGTGAGCTTGATATAATGTGATTGCTCATTTAGTAACCGAAAACACTCATCCATTTCGGACTGTGTTGATGTTACGATGAAGCAGTCATCAATATATCTACAGTACATTAAAGGCAAGCGACTCAGTACTGGTTCTTCAATTCTGCTCATGAAGCAGATTGCAAGTACTGGTGCTAGTCGCTGACCCATAGCCAAACCCCTTATTTGGGAATAGTATTGCCCTGACCATTTAAATATATTGCATCGCAAACATTCCCCAACTAGAGTCATGATGTGTCCTTTATTCAGTCCATAGGTCTTGATATCTCTAGCATGCCTATCCAACATTTCAGATAAAGCCTGAAGAGCTTGTTCGTTTTGGACATTGGTATAAAGTGATGTAACATCAAACGACTCCATTACACAATTCGCCCCGAAGTTTGAGTTGCGCAACTGTTGTAGGAACTGGTTCGTGTTGGTCAGATGGGAAGGGACTTTGGTTAGTAACTGGCTCACGATAGCATTAAGGTACCACGATATCCGATCGGTTGGTCCACCAACGCAGCTTATAATAGGTAGTATTTTGTAGGTGTCTGCTGACATTGATAGCATGTCGTTAGGAGAAAGTTTGTGGGTTTTGATCAGGCTATAAAAAACCGGACAACTAGGGTTGTCTAGTCTAAGTCTGCTCAAAAACTTTCCATCAATTCCCGCAGATGTTCCTATAACAGTCCATACGTGATTGAGACGTCTACATTGCGCTGTAAAATCTTCCATGGTGGCGCGACGATAGATGGTCGAATCTTGCAAATGGAGTTCGGTTATCTCACGATCTAATGATTGTGGTATAACCACGAACTCTCCACCTTTATCGCTGACAGAGATGCGTATTGTGCCGTTCGATCTTAACTCACGCACTTCTTTGAACCCTTGCCACTGATCGTAGGTTAAGTTAGTATTGTGAATTCGTCTGTACCGATCGAGTGCGGCGAGCACACCCGATGTTAAAGCCCGAAACTTCACATCGGCCTCGAAAAACGGTTCAGGTTCTTTATAAACAGTGCGTGGGAACGGTACATTAGGTAACAATCTCTGATCAGGAGCGGTGCCTTGCGCGCGATTATCACGCCTCGCCTTGTTTCGCAGTAGATCCCTCAATCTCTGTAATCCTCCCACAACTTTGCGGAACGTAGTCGCATTGATGTTTTGTGATGGCGCAAACGAGGGCCCGAGACTGAGAAAATTTAAAGCGTTAGAGGAAAGCTGAGTGTTGCCTAAAACGGTGACCTTTGTCGGTTGGTCAACATTTGTGCGAGCGTTCTCGATGCGGTTACTATTTGAGTTGTTGTCGCTATTACTGGAGTTCTCCTGAAGCGAACGCAAAAGTCTGTCGTATTTCGCACAAAGAGTGGATTTAGCCCTAGATCGAATAGCATCACAAATCTCCCTCGACCCACCCTCAATCCTCCTCCAAATCCGTTCCGGTAGTAGACGGCATGATTCCTCTTTAGAATTACACTTTACAATAGAAGAATACAGTACATATTGTTTTCTCTTGATAACAATGCCTAGGATAGAGCGGTATACATTCCTTATCAAAGGGTCGCTATCCGGCAAATTACAACATGCACCGACTTTCCTATTCAAAATAAATCGTGGAAACACGCCGGTCGATCTACATCGCTGAAGAAACTTCAATGATTGCCGGGTGGATACGATTTTCTGTCGAAGGGAGAGTGCTTCGCGCACGAGGGAGAACAGTCTCGGCGGTACGTCTTCTAACAGTCTCCAAGTTCTCTCTTCTTGTAACCTCGGCATTAGTTGTCTATTGCGATGTTTTTTTATGCCACACGAGGTTTTTAAGTGGAACCTTTATTCGTGGCCCAACGTTTCGACCGTTTCGTCTTCTTCAGACAACAGTTGCGCAACTCAAACTTCGGGGCGAATTGTGTAATGGAGTCGTTTGATGTTACATCACTTTATACCAATGTCCAAAACGAACAAGCTCTTCAGGCTTTATCTGAAATGTTGGATAGGCATGCTAGAGATATCAAGACCTATGGACTGAATAAAGGACACATAATGACTCTAGTTGGGGAATGTTTGCGATGCAATATATTTAAATGGTCAGGGCAATACTATTCCCAAATAAGGGGTTTGGCTATGGGTCAGCGACTAGCACCAGTACTTGCAATCTGCTTCATGAGCAGAATTGAAGAACCAGTACTGAGTCGCTTGCCTTTAATGTACTGTAGATATATTGATGACTGCTTCATCGTAACATCAACACAGTCCGAAATGGATGAGTGTTTTCGGTTACTAAATGAGCAATCACATTATATCAAGCTCACACGGGAAGTACCTAAGCACGGTTGGTTACCATACCTTAACACTCAGGTCAAATTGTCTGATGGCATTGTTAGCGTAAAATGGTACCGCAAACCTAGCTGTAAGAACGTTTTGATTCATGCTTCATCTTCTCACCCAGCTGCGGTGAAACGTGCTGTCATCAAGAACATGATAACTACAGCAACCAGTATGTGCACTGGCGATGAGGAGCGGCAGGAGTCAAGACGTTTAGCTACACGCATAGCTGCCGAGAAGGGTTATGCGGTACCCATACGGCGAACACCCTCTTATGCTGGTCCACAACGGCGCATATCACGTCAAAGGAAACTACCCTTATGCCTTCCATTCATCTCCGATCGTGTCACTGCTTCAATACAACGTAGTATTGTGCGAGCACAGTTACAAGATGATGTTGTGTTAGTGAATATTCCTAATCACAACATTAGACGTCAACTTGTTCGCAACAGACTATACGATAAGCAGTGCATGACTCCAAACTGCATTACATGCCCATACGGAAAGCCAGGGGATTGTGAGAAAGCTGGAGTGATTTATCAGCTTGAATGTAGGGCTTGTAATAGCACTTATATTGGAGAAACAGGAAGGGCACTGGCTATTCGCGTTAAAGAACACCTAGCTGGGAAAAGGCGTGATATCATTACCACCCCCCTTGGCAAGCATAAGATTGAGGAGCACAGTGGGAACGGCTTTGATGTTAAGTGTAGCATCTTGGCGTTCGAGACGGAAATTTCATCAAGGAAAGTCTTGGAGTCATTCTGGATTTTCGCCAGAAATCCACGGATGAATAACCGCAATGAGTGTTTGTCTATTACAAATGATCTTTTGCCTTTCGTATCTAAATGCGAGCTATAGTATGGGTGACATGCATGACAATATCATGTCATGTGGCTTGAGACTCAAGTAGGGCTCATTCATCCATACTAACATTACTTACTGTGGCTGTGAGCACACGCTCCCCACAAGCGGTGGAACCATCGGTGAGTTTGTTGTCATGTTACTCAGTTGTTCGGGAGCTTTCCCGAAATGATGTCGGAAACGCTAGAGGGGAGGAGGCGCTTGTTCGGGTACTTGACAAATCATGAGCTTCAAGCCATCTTCAGGCCTCTGAAGAAGACGAAACGGTCGAAACGTTGGGCCACGAATAAAGGTTCCACTTAAAAACCTCGTGTGGCATAAAAAAACATCGCAATAGACAACTAATGCCGAGGTTACAAGAAGAGAGAACTTGGAGGCCTCCCAAGATACTTTAATGTGCAGTTTTCTATAAGATGGTGCCCACTGCAAAAGCAGTATCCTTCCCGTGCTCGTTCCCATCGTCCGAAATATCCTGGAGTTGTTGTCTTTAGGCAAAAAGGTAGGAGCCGAGTTCATCAACAAGGAGTACCAGCATTATCTCAAGAAACGAGACGACAAACGAAAACAAAAAGATGACGAGAAGAGAAAGTCAAGTGAATCACAAAAGCAACAAAGGTGGTCACTGTCAGGTGAATCACCGTCGCAGACGTCAGAAAGGGATAAATATCGGTTACAAAAAAGAGAGGAAATGAGAAGGAAAGGGTAAGTTGGCATCATCCACAAAGGCTAAATCCCTCATTCCTTCAAAGAAATGCATACAGAAAATTTCCAGTAATTTTCTCTTTTTAGGATATTTGTACAAGCTTACAGTCAGGAGGAGATACCCACAGAATACGAGACGACACAATCGGCACAACGCCCTTTTGTAAGCAAACTTCCAGTCAGGTAATTCGCTGACTTTTGGCCCATTGCTTTTATTCAGAACATCATTAAAACCCCAGCTCTCAATATAATCCTGCTAATTATTTTAGGAAGCTGCGCTGGAAAGACATGTCAGCAATACCTCACAAAGTGATTATTTCTGTCCTATACTATGATAAGCACATGACAAACTGATAACGTACATTTTAGGCGAAGGAAAAGTTAAAGATTAGAGGCAAAGATGAAGCTGAAGCAAAAAGGAAGGTGGGTGTACATCACATGGAAAGAGCTCCTTGCATTCACAAAACTTGTCCTTCCGCGCCAAATCTTTCGCAACCGTCATCGTTTGGCCTTAGAAGGCATGATCAACTCGAACACCAGCAGGATCCTTCAAAACGCTGACGTGCGACTGGAAATGGCAGTCTCACTAAGCCGGGTACAGCAAAATTTTGGGCACTTCCTATTGGTGTATGGTCTCCTAGCCCTACTGCAACCAAGATATGGGCCGCCTAGTCACACTTGTCTTCTTGTGAGGTCCTAGCGTTATTTTAATTGGTAAGTGCTACTAACTGTTATTGATAATGACAAATGAATTACTGATTTACAGAGAAGCCAAGAAGAATCTTATCGGGAGATCGATATATCACGACCAACCAGCCTAGAAGTGCTAAATTCAAAAGTATGTGGGCCGAATGGAGAAGTTTGTTCTTGGACGTAATTTCCCAACCTGTCAGCTTCTTGACTCGTCGCTGAGCTTGTACTGACTCCAGCTACCTAGATGAGTTGCTGTCGTCAAAATTCCGTGGAGCCTTTGAGGCGTCCTTTTCACTAGAAGCTAATGGAACTGAAGGTATGGTTAGACGGGGCAAGTATGACAGGTGATAGAAGACTGAACCGTCTAAAGAGGCACGCTTTTGAACTCCGGAATAGCAAAGATTCATTCTACAGTGAGTATGTAACAAGTTAAAGACAGTGTTCGCGATAATATGGGTGACAGGGAACGCCAAAAGAAGGCATGCACTGAAAAATTACGGGGCTGAAAGGCCGATGTATGGCGAAATCCCCCGCAAAAGGCGCCCCCTTGAGTTGTGGCGGATGCGGCCTCGTCAGGGCAAGCCGCCTTGGACAAGGGCAGCCCGCCTCCAGGCGACGTGATTAGGGGTTGGTCACGGTGCGGTTGGTCAAGGAGATCGGCAGGATTGAATGTATCGAGGGCGCTTTCTCACTTTTAGCTTGAAACTGACCACATGAAAATAGATGCTGTCGCATTTCCGAACATCCGTTCATGCTTACGTCTTGGTAATGCCAGTGGAAAACCTATGCGGACTACCCGCGTCTTGACGGAAAGGTCGTCCGCGCCCAGAACCAGTGGTGGGAAGGGGTTCTATTTCTCGGGTTTTTGGCCACTTCCATTCGTTTTTTCTCCACTTTCCTGTTACTAGGCATCTTGGCTTTCATATTCACTACTTCTTATACTTCTCGTCCGAATTTTCCCGAAAGCTGCCCTTAAGTGGAAAATCGGTTTAGCCGAGAATAAGGCGAGATTCAATTGTGGCTTGAGGCCACCAGTATATGTGGTACAGGATTGTGAGAACATGCCATTTGTAGCGTTTGTAAGGGGGCAGACGCCTTGGCAGCCTGTCATTAGACTTACGGTCAAGTATGGATCGAGGAAATTTCAGATCAGAGAGCTCGTAATCTCGGAAATTCCTTATGGATTCCTCGGCGACCATCCCTTTTTGAATAATTCTCCAAAAGACTGAGGCGATCCAAAAGGTCGCCAATCGAATCGTCCAATAGCCATACCAGGATTGTAGATTGTTGTCGACCTTCTTGGGTGGGGGGAGGGAAGATTCCTCGAGTACAGGGAGTACAGGAAGAGGTACTGTTGGAAGCAGGGCACACAGCGGAGTCCAATATTCCTCGATAGGGGGTCGTATTTGACGGGCGAAATGGAATGTGATCGTAATTGTGGAGGCCAGCCGCCAGGGTCAGCACACATCATCTCCCACGCGAGATGATAAGCGGGAGGTGCTGACCCGGGTATGTGGAAAATGTTTGTATTCGAGTGATCAGTTCAAAAAACAAAAGAAAATACTCAGTAATACATACTATGCAATCGGTAATAGTTACTGATACTCAGAGGTTATGTAGATGTTGCAAGCGGGTCGCATTCAAGTCCTCGTTAAGGGGGTCGTACTGAAGCGGCCACTTTCTTCCTCATCTACGTGTGCCCCGATTAGAAGTTTTGACGAGGTCGTATTTCTCCAAAATTTTCCTCGGCACACTACCTTTGACCCGGTGAGGCCCTCTTAACATGCAATATTCAAACTTGAAAAGAAAAAAGGATATTTCATCTCATTATTATTCAAGCATTGATAATATTCACTTGTCTTATACTTTCGACTGGGTTGCAATTTTTTCGGAACTGCCAACGTCTTACTGGCGCGTCATAGCCGTTCGCTCCCTTTTCTCTAGGCCTAGAGTGGGACGCTTTTGCGGGAAGACCCCTCATGAGCTGAAGATGGCGAAGCTATCCACGGAGTCGACAGATCAACAAGGGATTCCTTCAGCTAGTCGGTCCTCGTTTGTTCATTCTTTTATGCCTGAGCCCGGTGCTACGCCACTTGCTTAAAGACACCGGAAGGGGGTAATCTTGGTTTACGGTAGAACAGACGTAGTGGACGAGTTTAAGTGGTCGCCATTGCACAAACTCACCAATTTGACCCCTTGGCACGGTACGAAAAGGAGACGTTTCCATTATGTATTTGTTTTCCTTTTACTTTTTACTTTGTTCTTTCTTATATTGTTTCTAGATGTTCTTACATGAATGCTACTGTAGTTGGGAGTGGCCACTCCATGCGCTGGGAGTCAGGTACTACAACTAACGTTGGCCCGCGGCCCGTCTCCTACAGCGGACAACTCGGAAAGTCACTGTGTTGGATGCGAATGGGATGCGAATACACACCGCAGCGTCGCGCTTTGAATCCGGACTTTTTCCCCGATTATCGCTTCTAACCTTGAGGGTTCCTTACAAAATGCTCATTTCTTTGCAACTTTCTCTTGTTTCGGACCCCTTCCGGTTCCTTTATGTAGCCGACAAGAAATCTTTCGTGTCCACTGCGAACGAAACCATTCCCTTTTTACATGGTGCTGGGCCCCATTTCTGTTGATGCACTGCTTAACAGAAATCAGCATACAGCCTTGTTCGCGCTGTAAGAAGGAACTTTATCCTTCATTCTTTACAAAGCCGTTAAACATGAACCGTCTTCTTGAGTTCTCCAGGATTTTCGTAAAAACACTCCAGTTTGAGTGTTTTTAGGAGAAAAATGCAAGTTCGCAGCCTGTTGCGATTATGGCAAGCAGGACTAATTATGCGCCCGTTGACAAATCCAGTGAAGTTGCGGTATCTATTCAATCTCCTATCCATTCTCCTATTCCATCTCCCACTGTACAAAGTGTCAAAGGAAGTGCGGTTGAGAAAAGTGCCACAGGTGCCACGCAAGTGAGTGATGGTCTTAGTGATTTTAATCATTTTCATGGCTCTATTGACACGAACAACAAGCTGGTGAAGGCTGCTTATTCCGAAGCTGCCCTGAGAACGTTCAGGGAGATTACCGACCAACGATTATTTGTAAGCCCCCATGAAACATTATTTCCAGGTTCACCTTGATCACTCAGAGCACAGTGCAAGCAAAACTTCCGAAATGGACCAGGTGGAATCCCCTGGAGGCAAAGCTTATAAAAAGGACAAGAGGGAAGATGTTTTTGCGGCTCTTGAAGAAGTGAGGTTTGCTTTGAATCGGTAGCAAATCAATCGAAAACTTGGAGAAATCGAGTAACGCCGTTTAAGTATTTTATAAAATAGCAAACGCATCCCTAGAAAGGTTATGGACTATAAAACTGCCTCACTCTGGCTGGCTCTAACTAGGGAAGGGTTTCAACTTCCCATGGAACTTTGGAATGAGACCCGGGTGGATCGACAGAGCTCCGAATACTGATTATAACTGTGAAAACCAAAATTGCTAAATGGTATTCTGAAGGGAGTTACGAGGGGTCAGAGTTTGCCTGTGACATCTCACTGGCGAGGCACTTTGCCATCAGCACTGCCGTTGCTAAGCCACCATCGACCACCGTGGCTTACTGGTAGTGTCCAACTCATCCTGCAGATCTGGAACACTACCAGTAAGCCACGGTGGTCGATGCTGGCTTAACAATGGCCGTGCTAATGGCAAAGTGCCTCGCCAATGAGGTGTCACAGGCAAACTTTGTCCCCTCGTAACTCGCTTCAGAATCCATTTAGCATATTTGGTTTTCACAATTACAATCAGTATTCGCAGCTAGATCCATCCGGGTCTCATTCCAAAGTTCCATGGGAAGTGGAAACCCTTCCCTAGTAAGTGGCATTTCAAGCGAAGGCAGGCAAGGAGGATGATGGTACATGGCTCTGGAACCTAATCCCTACCATATATAAAAAGTTTCGCCTGTCTGTACGTCCCTCCGCCCGTCCGTCCGTCTGTCACGAAAATAGGTTTATATGAAAAACGACCTACGTAGATGACAAGTTTGGGATGGGTAGAAAATGGGACAAGAAGTAAAGAGCACACATGGACCATGTTCATCTCCGCCCAGGGTGGGCGGGGCGTACCGTGGAATGCTCTGTTTTTGGACCGAAAACTGTTAATTGGGTTTGAATGTGCCCCAAACGTGGGGGAATGATGGATTAAGGTCAGGGACGTATTTGTGAAAGTCATGGAAGAGGCCTGGGCACAGTGGGCGGAGTTTATGTAGAGATGGGCGGGGCTTGGATGTTACATGAAAAGCGACCTGTGCAGATAGGGACATGTTTAGGATGGGCAGGGTATAGTACAAGATGTAAGGAGCACACAACATGTTAAAGTCCGCCCATGATGGGTGGAGCGTGCACTGAAATACTCTGCTCTCAAGAGCAGAGCAATTTCGATCGACCTACTGACGCACATGGTGTTTCGTGCACAGTAGTGAGCGCCAGCCAGCTGATAGTTTAACATTTCTTTTAGCAGAGGAAATGTCAACTCAAAAGAACTGCCAATTCTGGCACATGACTTTCCTGTTCACTATCCTTATTCGCTCAGTGAACTTTTTTATCGCTCCTGCAGAAAATTGGTCCTTTTGTACGATGTCATGGAAAATTTCAATCAATACGTTGGGAAGAGAAACAAGCGTTCACTTGCCTCAGCTATACGGTCTCATGCGACCGCCAAACAGCAGCCTATAAGCGTTCTATTGTTGCGAGTGAATTAAAGACGTTGCTCGGTGTAATGTGGGCAATGAGGAACCTTTAAAGTGAGTAATCCAAATGAAGACTGGGGGTCTGAAAAGACCATATGTATGTGGCGAAATCCCCGGTAAAAGGGCCCCCGATAGCCCGAGCAGACATTGCGTCTAACAGGCCCCGCCTTTCATATCAGAGCCCGCCTTCCAGGGTCGACTTTGCTGGACAATGACTGAGGTGTAGTGTGATAAGAATGATAGCAGATTAATACTTATCGTGTCGTATTGTTGCCGTATCGACCGAAATCATTTGGCGCTTGACATGTCTGCTTTCGTGGTGCAAACGTTCACCGGTCAAAACTGAAGATAGGAATGAGTGGTACCAAGGAATCATCCCTACCGGTCCTCCAAGCTCAGAGGAATCGTCCACGGA
Organism: Trichostrongylus colubriformis; assembly: GCA_963978905.1. NCBI lineage: Eukaryota > Metazoa > Nematoda > Chromadorea > Rhabditida > Trichostrongylidae > Trichostrongylus > Trichostrongylus colubriformis. Next base: position 27,518,933 of record OZ022260.1, read on the forward strand.
AAAAATGAGTTTAGTTAACCATATGTTTATGTTGCATTTGCCTAGTGTGGGCCGCATGCTTAAGTTTCACGCGAAAAAATGTAATTCAGCTAATATGCAGCACCACAAAGTCTTGGCCGGGTGGGCGGGACCTCCGAGCAAGTGCCCATCCTGTTCTCCGCCGCGGTCGGAGACTTATTGTAGGAACAAAAAGTTACGTAAACAGTACCACTCTCCGTTCCCAACCACGGCGGACGACGAGACTGGGCTTTTACTCGGGGGCTCCGCCCACCCGGCCATGAATTCAGGGGGCTGTATCTTTGGCGGATTCCGATTTTTCGCAGGAAATTTGCATGCAGCCCTTATAAGGCAAATACAACAAAACATAAGGGTAACGAAGAAACTAATTTTCCCGTGGACGATTCATTTAAAGGATCAGTGCGATAACTCCATGCTGGATCGTTGTAGGACGTGGATTTGGTGAAGGTGCTGGAAGAATTCGATCTGAATACAATCCAAGGCATTCGGCCGGATGATGTGAGGGCATAACTTTAACTTTATTTTCATGAATTCAATATCCTATTTTCGTTACGTTAGTTCAACTCTAAAAAACCACTGATTGAACATAAATTAGAAAGGGGTTCTGACAACAATTGATCACATGGCCTCCATTGACGAACATTTCACCATCAAAACAGCCTTTAACGTCGAAATTGGTCAAGTAGAAGTTCATATGCTGGGCACTGAGAAGAATGAATTGAACGAATCAAGGCAGTATTGGCGCACTGATGATTGATGGCGGTTAGAAAGGGACAGGGCACACGGGCTTGCCAAATTGGTTTTCTTCGGGTCTGCTGGAGAAGAGTAATAGACCATGGGCAAGAGCTAAAGCGGGTGATCGCAGCCTATTCCTTATTGTAAGACTACTAGATACATTTTACTAAATCCTAAAATAAATTAAGATCAAGGCACCATTAAGGGTAATCCAGTCAATTCAGGGGAGAAGGGAATAAATGGCCAGTTTCTGGACTGGTCCCGTCAGTGACGTATTGATCGGAGCCGATCTCTAATGTGGGACGGTCATTCATAGCACATGATCGCTCATTTGTGGGAGGGACTTAGCTCAAGGGGCTTCTTCTAGCTAGCAGAGCGTGAATTGCGCACCCGTGCTGAGCCCCTGGCCCTCTCATGTTCAACTTATTCCACTTTCCTGAATCCACCTTCGTGCTTTTTAGTTCACGCAAATTTCGTAAGCAATTTCGTGTTGATCAGAGCAATTCATTTCTGCAGCTTGCTACTTTGGTGATAGTACTGATCTTAATTGGCACCGATGCGTTGTTATAATCAATTGTAATTACAGAAGCGCTCACTACAGACTGCTAAAAAAGTACTGAAGGTCGCTTTCAAAGAAAAGGTGCTTTTGGTTCCCTCCATATATTGATCATAGAACAAAAAAAACGAGTTCGCTTTAAGGCTTTTGAAAAATCCCTCACACCAAAAGAGACTGATACAATTACAAAGTTTTTCTCGGGGAAACTTTCGTTCGACGAAAATGTAAGTTCTAAAAAAGGCAGTTTACGAGGAATTCTCTTAGCACCTCGATCTAAGGTTCTGCAAGTATTGGACACCGTCCTGGATAAAACCATTGATTACTTCAAAACAAGGAAGACCAACCTCGATCAAGAAACGAAGGACTTGATCGAAAAGCGAGAAGCGGTGAGTTCTCCGCCTGGCTTCGTTTTTCGCCACCTCTTTGCTTTTCTTTGAATGAGCGCGCGCGACGTGGTTGGTGCCACATGAAGCACACCCGTTAAAATCGAAGCTTTCAGCGAACTGTTAAAAGAACCAATTTCAGTTGAAAGCAGCCATGCTCGAAACGATGTTATCAAAGCCAAAGTTCATTCCATCCAGTTGGGTGAAGCAATACGAAGGTATGCTACTATTCAAAATACGATCCAAACAGTTTGATTGAGTTTGCTCAATTAGCCATAGTTGTTCTTTGTAATCCAACATTGCTCATATCCTAGACTATATATAATCGACTAAGTATGTCTGTCTGTGTGGGTGTGTCCGTCTGTCTGTCATGAAATTCATATCTCGCATTGCAGCAAAGCTGAGACCCCGAATTTTTAAGGTGATATAAGAGGTGGGATTTTCCGGACATCAATGGTGAGAGTACGGAAGTGATAGCAACTAATAAGGAGCCTGGAAAGGCGAATGGCGTAATTCATATCTCGCGTCGCAGCAAACATGGCTGAGTTTTGGATACCAGTTGGGTTGGCGCACACTACTTGGGATCCTGAGTTTTGGATACCAGTTGGGTTGGCGCACACTACTGCGGTCACACATGGAAGCATGCAAAATGAGCTTTACCAATATCGAATGATGGGGAAGGATGAGATTGACGGGAGGAATTCTGTTTCCTTCTTTCGTTTTTGCGAATTCCCTGATTCTGCAAACCGTTCGAATGATGATACTGATCGATCGATATCGATCAAGCCCAATTAGCATGCTTCCATGTGTGACACGCGCAGCTGTGTGCGCCAGCCCAACTGGTATCTACATGTCTTGCCTGTACAGGGTTCTGCAGTTTTCATAAGAAGCAGCAGGAAGCGATGATTGGCTATCAAGGGAAGGACTTGGCTCACATAGTGGGGATAAGAAGCAACGGGCCTACGCCCGATGATCCACGTCGGATTGTAGGGTGCGCAAAGCGCTCCACACGTAATAAGAACATACAGTGGTGGGAGGGTTGCGGTCAGCATGACAGAGGGCCACTAATCCCGAGTTCGCTGTACCCGAGGGCACGGGTGGTTGCACGCTACCACCCGTGCCCAAGGAGAGAAGTTTACCGACAAGGTGCCTTGTTATCGTGGTACCGTGTTACCACAGAACCAGCTGGTCTATCCTGTAGGGGAGGGAGGGAGGAGTGCGTGAGGCGCGGTCGGACCTGTGTTTTAGAAGAATGGCGGGTGCGCCGATGTATAAATAACAAATACTTTGTCGCCGTTAATACTTGTTGCAAAGGACAACCTGTAAGAAGGTAAGCGAAGATGAGGTTCAACAGTTGTCGTAGAGAATGTGCGGTGCTGAGCTCAAACTCTTGGCTGGCAATACCTTTCACTCTCGGCTGCCCGAGTTGAGCCGGTACCTCGGAGAACTTTCCAAAAGTAGATGAGAAGCCAAGGATTTTTCACTGCGAACCCGTGTGGGGAAATGTAAAATGAATATTTTTTTTGCTTCGGGTAAGAATGCTTAGCAATAAAGCACATTGCAGCTATACATTCCGGCAACTTATTGGTATTGTGGGAGCAAAAAAAGGAGGTCGTATTTGGTCCCCGTAAAGGAAGGGGGGAGGAGTCGTACTGAAGCGGTCATTTTCCTCGACACCTGGGAGTGAACTGCTGGAAGGAGCGGCAGCTATGTATTAGGCAAACAACATGGTCTGTTGGGATTCAAAGTGCCCGTGGCGTGGCTTCGCGGTGTTCTCTTGATCCCAGAGGTCTGGATTGGTATGCAGCTAATCCAAACCTCTCGGAGGACTGAATCTGATTTTTGTGGACCCATCTATGCTACTATCGAGAATGCAACGCTGAAAAACGAAAAAGTTCTACGATGAAGCAAAGCGCGTTATACACACACACAAAATATGATACTCCACGTACCGAACGACAATCACTTAGTAATAAACAGGAAAAGAAAATGAATTAAGCCAAGAAAGAAAACTAAAAAAAAAGGTTGAATATTGATCCACAGGAAAGCCTGTGCGATAGCATTAAGTCCTAACATGCGGCTCGATCACGGATTGCAGTGAAGTTGGTCAAGGTGCACAAGCACCCTGAGGCATTTCTTGAGCGATTTTCGACATGGCCACGGAGATTTAGTGTCCGTCAAAGTCAGATGAGCAAAAAGCTGCAAAACCACGAGGTAACAGCGCTTGCTGAAAAAGCAACCATCCAATCGAAATGTGAAAACCTCACATGGTAGCGCCTGATGTAGGACTTGTTCACAGTCTTCAATATGATGGATTTTACAGAATCGTGTTGGACCAAATGACGAATCATCAATAAAAGGGAAATTCCAGAATAATGGGCTGTCTTTTATAGCATATCGGTTGGAAGCTGAAAAAGAAACCAATGGAATAAACTGGGCCAAAATTTTTCTGCAATATCCGCGCCAGCGAGCCTTCGACGACGGTGCCGCTGATGTCTGTAAGATCACTTTCTCGCTTTTCAACTTGCATGTATAAATTCGTTTCGTGAAAGTTTGTTTCACGTACATATAATAGCTAATTGCAGATGGGAATTTCACTAGGGCACGACGTGGACATTGGCTGTGCGGATGTATTTTTGGTCCAAACGATTCTAAAACATTTGAAGAGGTCGATCGAGAGATAAAGTCTCAGGTATTGACAAACCACATACGAAGAAATTTCGGCTTTAGACGCGGTTTTTACGGCACTTGCTGGGATCCACTGGATACGAGCTATTCTCACAGTTCATGTGTTCATTGCCATTTCCTTGAAACGCAAAGGGGTAGTCTTTTGATAGGTCAGTGCTGAGAGTGTAACTAGGTCACCGCGTCACGCGACAAAAGCTATCGCGCGCGCCGAATTCCCGCAACACCTTTTGACCAGTATAGGGTCGTGTAGAGCAACGACCCAGTTGGACTTCTGATGCACATCCTTCAAAAGTACGACGATTCGTTCTAAAAATGGAGGCAAACGCGTGAACGCACGTTCAGGGAAGATAGCGGAGTACAGCAATGAGAGTAGGGTGGATTTCGTTGGCAAGCATCATTGCAGTAAATGGTAAACCTAAGGATGTGCGCCGTTAGGACAGAAAATTTGCGCCCTGGCCTGCAGCGTGCGAGCTATGGTCGCTGTGTGAAGTTTCGTCCTCATGCGGGTTTGGTTCCTTGTTTTACGCCTTAATCCAGGTGTAGACACGGTAGTACTCATATAACGACCCTGTCTTGCGAGCATCGCGCCGCACGCAGTGACGCGAATTTCATGTCTTAATAACACACACTTGCAGACCAATGACCGACTTCCACCGTCATTTGTGTCATCAGTTATTGATTTCAGAGCCTTTTTATGGATACTTCAATAATGCAAGCCAGCTCAGAAAGCTTACGTGATGAGAAGCCACCAACAAGCGATTCAAAGAGGCGGTCTGAGCGTTCAGATAAATCCCCCATGCCCTCATCTCGTCAAGAGAAATGACTGCACACCTTACCATTTACAGGCCGAAAAATCCTAGTCCATTTCAACCTTTCTGAACGACTCTTCCATCAAGTGAGAATAGCTTCCCTACTAAATCGAGCACATGTTCAATGCTAACTTCTATCCAAATACTGTGTTTCAAACAGAATTATTACCGTCTCGCATACAACTCACTTACAACCTATTATACCACTCAAACTTTTCTCCTACGTATGTTGACGTCACCACTGTTTTCTAATGCTTTTCAGCGCAAAAATAAACCTTGATTAAGTTCAAGCACTTGAAGACATTTCTATCCATCAACCAGATGAGAGGCTAGAAGAGTTACCGAGTGTTCAGAGTTTACGATCGCGCCTGCGTTTAAGGCGATCAACCGATCACGCGACAGACAGAAATATGACATTAATCGATTAGGCGATCAAGCGGAAAGCACTTATTACGCCAAAATGCATTTATTACATCATTACCATGCAAAGCTGTTACTACAAGGGATTGTTTAACGTTTGTAGTAACTTCTATAGCAAACAAAAACGCATAAACAAATTCCTAAGCTCAGATATGGACCAAATGACGTTATGAAAACAAATGAATGGCACCATGAAAGTTAAGACTAGCTGGTGAATAACAAATTAATTAGATACATAGATATATTATAAAATCTCTTGAAAAATCTATACCGATAAAAACACGGAAACAAAAGGACCTTGTAGCTCCGTGTGTCAGAAGTAATTCATAAGTTAGAGGTCACACATGCAGGATGAAACAGGAGGAAACAGCCACCAGCGATTCCATTAACTGATACTTTGTCCGAGGTCACAGCCGCTAACTGCTGACCGGTAACGAGCCTGAAAAGGGGAGAGTCCCACTCTGACAGATTAACAGAAAAAGTAGTAAATACTATCTGTCAAACCACTCATAGGAAAGAAACCTTCTCATAAATATATTCACTCATTTACTTTTAATTAATGAGCTGATCTATCTTAATATCCGTGCGAAGGCACCGCACAACTTCACAACTGTATGGTTAACAGAAAATTTGTATTTTTAATTTTAAATTTCAAAAGAGACAAGAGTTCTTATCAGCTTTTCGGAAAGCCAATTCTTTCATAATAAGTAAGCGGATTAATGGAATAGAAATTCCATTAACGGATTTTGAACGGAAAGGTCTTAAAATGACCTTCTTGGGAACTGAATTCAAAAAATGAAATTTATAATTGACTCGATTTCCAGAAGGACGGAGTAATGTCAACATTGCCCAGCGATAAACACTCCTATTCCTGAATTCACTTCCTAATATGGATAAATTGACTGATTAAGTACAACTCGTGAAAGGCTCAATTATGGACGACGGCTACTCAAATTCCAGGTTTCCTTACATGGCCCCGTCCCAACCACACGCTTTTCTCTCACTGTCAGTCGCACTATTGCGTAACTGTAGAGCCCATTCTGTCGCAGCTTACCGTAATTGCTTGACGTGCTGCCATTTCTTTTCGGAAGCGTTTCGGATGGCAAATATGGCCAGCGCGTACAGGATCCTCAGTGAAATAGCAGAAGCTGGTAACCTGAAGCTATCGTAAACATTATTGTAAAATATTGGTTATGAGCATGTAATATTCGAACAAAAAAATCAATAAAAAATCGCTATAAACCACTGACCTCTGCTAGTACGTATCTTTTCAGCAGAAAGCATTCTCTGCAAATGTACTTCACTTTTTCTCCGTAGGTGCCATCAAGGCGATTGTATACATAACAAAGATCAGTCTTCGGGATACGATAAAGCAGAACAGGATGTCGTTTGCCCCGACGAGATTGGGCAAAAATTCCTGGGTAAAAGCCTTCATCGTTCATATATGGAATGGTAGCGTTGCTGGTGTTGAGGGATGACGGAATATCGTCAGAGGTATCCAAGTACAAACTTGAATTTCGACTTTGTGATGAGTCGCTCATGTATGTCGAGGTGTCAGCAATATAGCCAGGTTCTGCCGCGATGCTACCAAGTTCATAGTAATGAGGTTCCTGCATAGGAAGCATTGCCTGCGATTCATACATCAGATTTGGGAAACTTGTCAGATTTCCATTCACGAGCTGCATAGGTAGCTGAGGATCATACGAGTAGTAGTATTGCTCTGGGGAAACATCAGTATTTCCACTTGGCTCAGTAAGAGATCCATAATTGCACAACGGAACAGCAGAAGTTTCAGAATAATAAAAGTTACAGTTGAACATTGTAGACGATTCGTGAACTGAGTACTCACATGGGCGTGCCCTCCTTGCTTCAGAGCGTTTACAAGGGATACGTCGTTACCTGAGGGTTCGTGCTAAACTTAGGTCGCAAGCGGGCGTTCACGAGGCTAACATCCTTGTCAGGAGGTCAAGTATGGGTCACATGGGTAACTATCCCTGGGATAAGTAGTAACACGACATAAGTGAGAGTAAAAAATGGCATAAGTAATGTGGAAAGTGTAATAAATAGTAAAGTTAATGAAAATATGTTACCTTAATTTAAACATGTGAAAACTTCCGCTTTGAGAGTTCCAGCCGTTTTCCGTTCACACCACTTCAAAAGCTTGTTTGACGAGTTTGAAGCTCTGACAAGGAAATTCAAAGCCACCTGGCAACGTTAGGAATGGGGCCCAAGGATCCTTAAGAGGGTCGTATTTTGAACGGAAAAACGTATGAGAGTCGTTTTGGGGGAGGAATTCCCACGAGGTTTTATCAATGACCTTTGTGTACCTGGTGTTTTGGCAATATTGAAGGCCATCAGTTATCCAAAAAGGGAAACGATCCCTGATCACATCTTGTACTCTAAGTACGACACCTTTTACTTTTCTTAAGATACACAACTCAGATTCGGGGAGATTGCCTCAGCTTTGGATAGTTTTTGAAGCGGATTGACCCACTTCCACTGGTGTGAATCTCCATTCACTCAATCATTCGGAGGGATGACTGCAATGACTGATACTGACAAATCGTACATACCTTTTGCCAGCATCACACGAAGAGGGAATAGCATCAGTACGAGGCAATCCATGAAAAGGCGTCTTGCCTTGCAATGAGTGTATTGCGGCAAATGCCATTTATTGACGCCTGATTCTGCTTTCATGTACATACTTGCTTGTTGTTTTCAACCTATGGACTTTCTTTGAGTGTGTTCAGGTGGACTGGCTGTTATGCTTCTAAACTGGCATTCTTCTTCTTTCCATTCTCTTATGCTTTCTTTCTTTCTTTGCGGACACTGGTTATTATTTTCTGTTTGATAAACGGCACTATTCCACTATCACTACCCCAGATACCACGAGTTGGGTCAAGAAATAATTTTCGCTGAAACTTTGCCCAGGGGGGTTATTTGGGGTGCTGATTACGAATATGACATCCGTTTATGGCGTTTGCGCCAATTTGATGAAAGTGCACCATGTTGGTGCCAACAACTCGTTTTCACCAAAATCACTGAATCTTTGCCCAGGAGAGTTATTTGGGGTGCTGATCACGAATATGACATCCGTTCGAGGTGCTAGCGTCGTTTAGTTCCATTACAGTGCTAATATAGTAGAGGCAAAACACTGTTCCCGCAAGTTTTGCCTAAGCCCTATGAGGGAATGGAACCTTTGTTTCCCCTTTAAGGCTTAGGCGAAAATATACACTCGAGTGTGCAATGATGACTGTAGGATAGTATCAAATGAAAGACGGCAGCGGAAAGATGACGCTCTCTAGCTATATAAGCACTGCAGCAAAAATGATTTTGACTGGCGCAATCTTGAAAGGCGCTGAAAACGGCGCTTGCGCTGTAAACCAGTGTCATATTCGTGATCAGCATTCTGAATAGCTCCTAGATGAAAATTTTGAACAAAATTGGCGAAAAACAGTTGTCACACCGATTTGGTGCAATTGCACCAAATTGGCGCAAACGCCAAAAACGGATGTCATATTCGTGATCAGCACCCTGAATAACGCCTAAAAGCGAAGTTTCAGCGAAAATTATTTTTTTGACCCAACTCGCGGTATTTGGGGTAGTGATAGTGGAATAGACAGAAACGAAAATTCAGCAAATGCAGCCGTGCTACAGTAAGCCTTGACGTAAAATAAAATGTATCCAGCCGTAGAAATTCTGCGGACTACACCAAACATTCTACGTCGCGGCAGCTCTGACCCACACATTTTTCGAGAACGTTCGTGTGAACCTTTCCTCAGCAATTTTCCTAAGTTCTTGTTTTACACATGTTTCATTTCTTTCCACATTGGTCCATTTGTTGTTGTTTCCTTCCGCAACATGACTATTTACAAAAGCAAACCTCCACAACGCTCCATAATGTTCCCGCAGTAAATAGTTAGCTCAATGACTTTCTCTTTTGTTCATTCCCATCGTAAAATGTTGTTTTTTGCATGTCTGGTTCATTTGATTCACTCATATTATCAGTTTTCAGGAAATTCTGAACAACTGCACAGGTCGACAGGTGCAAGTTTTTATTGTCTCCGGTAGGTACTCGTAGTCCATCGTCGGGCATTGCGTCGATTTCTTGTTTCTAGACGAACGATAGGCATTCAGCTGGTATCATCGAATTCACCAAATTCTGCTGGAGAAGCTTATCGTCGGGTGAGTTTTTTCAAATTCAACGGAAGTCGAAACAGTGCGTCTTCCACTTTCACTCTGCTTGAATTTTCTTTTCGCGCGATAAAGATGGTAGCAAATTGATCTTGTGTCTGCGTATTATGTAGTTATTTATTTAATCCGCTCATCAATTTTTAGGCGAAACTCTGAACAACTGCGCAGATCGAGCAGACGGAAGTTTCCATTGTTCAGCAAGGACATTGCGAACGATTTCTCGTTTTCGCACGGAGGATATCGCATTGAGGTAGTGTCATCAAATCCACAAAATTCTGCTGAAGAAGCTGTTCAATCGTCAGGTGAGTTTTTTTTTTTTTTGAAGTTTATCGGAAGTGGAACACAATGCGTTTCCAGTCCTTCCATTGCTTGAGTTTTCTTTTCCTTTGATGAACGGTAGCAAATCGATCGTGTATTTCTGAGTAATGTTGTTGTGAATGGGTGGAAATGGTTTCTTCTTCTCCTTAGGCCTGGTGTTCATTTCTTTACCAAGTCTGGTTAAGATCCACATTCTCTACTTCACTTGACCCTTTGCATTGCAGTACCTTGAATGTTCTATGACGTCAGTCAAAAGGCTCTGGAGTCGTGAAGGAGGGGTCGTAGAGGGTCTCATGGCGCAGTACCCCAGGCCTAGGGAGGAGAAGAAACCTCAGGATAACCCAAAACTTTCAACTGCGAGATGATGATAGGTAAAGATGATATGTAAAAGATACCACCAAATTACCAAAGCATCAAAACGCAACCATTTTTAGGACGATACTGGTCAACCGCGCTTCAGTTCAGGACGATGGTTCTACCGGAGTCATGCACACTTCAAGAAGTTCAGTCGTTCAAAGAAAAAGAATGGATCCCGAAAACTTTGAAGTTAAATAAATATTTATTTGCTTTGCATTTGAACATTGAAAGACACCTTTCATTCATCCTCTTGTAATGTCATCCTCTCTAGAAGCCACGAGGGCTATAAAAGCATGAAAAATACAGTTGGGTCTCGATTAGTCCTATATGGCTGTAATCTTAGAGCACGGTGATTCCATAGAGACTCGTGTATGCTTTTTCACAAATTGTGCAACACTTACTCAACAGTGCATAATACTGCAGAATACAATAGAAGAAACATACATATATTTAATTGAAATACAAACAGCGAACGACAACAGGAAATGTAACCGTTGAGATTGCGAACTGAGATAAACAAATGCGGCAAGAGAAGGAATAATAGTTGATAATCTTCAATCAATGAAAATAATCACTATGAGGTTATCTTTGCTTTAACACCGATGAATAACCCAGTTCGTAATAATGGACAATCATGACTGCATTTCTTCTTCAACTAACTCATGTGCATTGCCATCAACCATCATCGTGTGGTCTGCTCTGGAACACCACTTCTTCCACTGGAGACAGCGGTTTGCGGCTGAGAGTCCTCGCTTATTCCTTCTTCCCGCAGTGTTTTTCTCCTTCTCCTTCATTTCTGCTAACTACAAAAAAATCTTTCAGAACATCTCGACGAGTGCAACATTACCGCTGAATCACCAGACTAGCTATGTTAACGAGCCTAAAGGACCTATAAGCATATTAATAACACAAAATACAAAGGCAATCTATTCAGCGGTTAAATTCAAAAACCGTTCTCCAAGGTCTTAATAAGACCTCACATAAAATTGTGTGATACTACTAGAAGGGTTGCCATATCTAAACATGTAGCACCCAGAAAAATCATTGTGGAGCAAGAAGATGGGGTTGTGTGAGCATCGGGTGAGGACGAGTAGATTGTCGTACAAGCACCACTGATATCCCAAGTAAACACCGAATACCCCGCCGATCAAACTGTCCTGCTCTATACAATTACTCTACCCTTAGTACACGCCGCGCCGTGACGCACAACGGCGAGACAGCAATGAATAGGCGATTATAACCATTATAAATATAGCACCACTCCTACCCAGAATGCCGGCGGCGATGTACGGTGATTTTGGTCGACGCAGAACACGAAAGTGGAGGTGTTAAGCAGTACAATCATAGAAAAAACGGAATGAATCGGCTAAATAGCCGAATAGCAATAGAATAAATAGTCGAAAGCCGGAATAGGAATAGCTGTTTTTGATTATGCCGAAACTATCTACCAGACCTCCATTTATTCGCGTCTTGCTGATTAGAGGCAGGAAGATACCCTCTTGAGATGCGATCAAAGTAAGAGAATCCCCTTGATAACGTCGACGAGAAGTAGGCTTTCTAAACAAGAGCCAAAAAGGAAATTCAAAAACCAATGGCTAACCCTTATTCAAAAATCCCTCTCCAACCCCTATCATAGCGCTGAACAAGGATCCTTATCCAAAAACTCTGAGATATTTCTTTCCTACACAGGATTATTGCCACATTCCAACCATTCCGATCTACACAGGGAACCTATTCGGACTTTTCCATCTTTTGTAAGACAAAGAATAATGAGAATTCTACAAACAATCACAGTGTAATACAAAACCTTTACCTTCGCCACATCTTTTTCGAAGTTGTTGTGACCTTTCTTACGAGCACGTAACATTTCCCGTGCCTCCTGTTTGGTTCCACCGAAAAGCTGCTTCTGAAACAGCCGTATGCACCACAAAAAGGTATCAAGTACCGTTCATCATATAACACACACGTACAACAAAAACAGAAACGTCCCCGATGACACACAGAAACGAACCTTGACGTCTCCAGGGACATCTGGATCTAGTTTAATAACGAAATAAAAACACCGCCCGTCGTATGTCTACGTTGTCCATTTGCGATCTGAAACACTGCTTCAGTTAGCAGATGCACAACAGCATACACAAAACAATCAAGCAAACACCATCAACAAACAAGCAATCACTGTAAATGGAGCAATTATATGTTACACCCCTACACAAAGCATCCCAGCACCCCATTACAAGTCTTCGCCAAAAATGTTCGTGTCAGAGCTACTTTGACGCAGAATGTGTAGTGTGGTCCGCAATTTCACGTCAAGGCTTACTGTAGCATGGCTGCATTTGCTGAATTTTCGTTTCTGTGTGGAATAGTGCCTGATAAACTAACACGTTCTCAGCAAATGTTTTGTGTGTTGTGGATTGGAATTATATGAAGCAACTTTTCATATTATATCAATTTTCAGAATGGAGCTCGAGTGTAGTATAGCAGACTGTGTTGCTGTGGTGCACACAAGAATTGCTACAGGAAATAAGAAGAAAGGTAGGCCACTTTCTTCGGAGTGGTTTGTTCCAGCCTTTTAATAGCTCTCACTTGTATTTGTGTTAATGCCCTGTTTGGAGGCGATCCAGCTACTTTTGTTTTATGACATGAAGTTTTGCTAGTGAACTTGATAATTCGACATAAGCCTTCATGGAAATCGTATAAGCGGCAAGGGTTGCGGATCTACTCAGCAGGCACCCAATTTGAATCATTCTGGATCCTATAAAAATGAGGATCTAGACAATATTGAGATTTTTCAAATAAGCATGTACTGTTATTGTTATGTGTAAATGACACATTTTTGTTTTTAATGTTTGTCAAAATGTTCCAGTCAAACAGGAACAAGTCTGTAGACATGAGCATCACAGAGCTGATAATCAGTGTCAACTTCAGGTCGAAAAGACGTTCTTCTGCGACTCAAAGATCCCGATGGCGAATTGCTTTCGGAGATACAAGTACCGTGGCCAGATGGTGAGCCTGATCCGTGCGAGGTGATTCAACGCTTTCCATTTTTGTGGCTATGGCAGTGCGGTTGCATTTGCTATAAACGTAGATCCCTTCTCAAGCTGTGGTATCATAGGAAATAACCAAAATCTAAGAAATATTGGTTATGATGGGCATATTTGGGATCTCAGATTTGATCCCCACTGCTACTGCACGATAGAAATGTCCTAAGTCATTGTAGCACTATTGCTCCATACTGCTCCTTATTACAAACTCGACCTTTACTTAGGACTTGCGGCGCATTGCACAAATGTGCGAGAAAGACATACTTTGTCGTCTTTCTTCGCCCCTAACTGATGCGTTGTATCAGTTCGTTGATAAACCTATGGAAGCCCAGAACTCTGGTCATTTTCATCAGACTACGAATAGCTGCATGGTCTCTCTTGCAAATGTGTTCTCGCCATCATTCCGCACCTTTTGAAGGTGTGGGAATGCTTTTCATTAATTACTATGCTGTTAGAGACGCCTTCACATTTCTACACCGCAATTTCATTACTGTTACCTATATTAAGATCAAATATCTCGATTCGGAAGAATGTGTGAGATTGACGAATAATGCTACTTTTGCTACTGTTCCTTTACGGTGAGTTTTGCTCTGTTACCTCTTCAACGACTCCTATGAGAAACCGAAAAAACTGCTTTCAGCATCTCCAAACTTCGCGAGGTAGTTGCTAACCGACGGAAAACAAGCACTCCTAAACGATTTTCATGTTTTTCAAGTTCTCCTTGCCCAGTAGAAGATGCTAGTCAAAGTAAGCTCCACACTGCTTTGAAGGAGTTTGTGAAGGATCCCGTAAGTTTCTTTTCTGAGTCGTCGCATGCTTCCATGATTTCGTTATAATTTTCTCGAAAATCAGTATAACTCAGTTTCTGCCGTATATATTAGGTCTGTGCAGAATAAATGGCCAAAACGGACTACTTTTTTCAAAACGCCATAACTTCGCTCAGACACAACTTTATTGGTCGAAATAAAAACCATTCAAATCTACACAACCTTGTCAACGATCTGGTGAAGAAAATACGCAATCATGATAAAATTCTGGATTGCGAAAATTAATGAAGTCAACGATGGCATTTTCGACCTGCATAGTTTCGGCGAATTTTTCCTGACGCAGGTTTGCATCGAGAACCGGGAAAAGGTGGTAATTCGTCAGGGATAGGTCTAGGGAATAAGGGGGTGAGGGAGAGTCTCGATCAGTTTCTGCCGGTTGACTTGCGAACTGTGGGGTTTTGCGTTGTTTTGCGCACCCAGTAAAAAAATGATGCAGTTAGACATCGAGCCTCTCCCTCACCCCGCTTATTCCCCAGACCTATCCCTGACGGATTACCACTTTTTCCTGGTTCTCGATGCAAACCTGCGGCAGAAAAACTATGCACGGTAAAAATGCCATTCTTGACTTTATTGATTCTCGCAATCCAGAATTTGATCGTGATGGCATATTTTCTTTACCAGATCGTTGGCGAAACTCTGTAGATCCGAATTGTTTTGCTTTCGACAAATAAAGTTGTGTCTGAGCGAAGTTATGGCCAGTTACGTTTCGGCCATTTATTCTGCACAGACCTAATAAGTGTCTTGGTCTTTCCTTTCAGTTTAGAAATTTAAATATACCCATTCCTTGCTTTCAGCTTGCAGATGGGAAATGGAAGTCTGCCTTCAAGTGCCTGTCAACAAAAGGTGCAAATGCGGATGGTTTTTTAACAAAAGACGAGCAGACTGTCATTCTTCATTTTTTGCCATCACAGTCGTTTAGTGCTAAGGAGCTGCAGAATATATGCGAAGTTTTAAAAAGAACTAACGTGTTTGGCTTAAGGTGGGTCCATTGGTTCTGGACCTTCTGTCGATTAATGGTATTCTAAGTTTCTAATTGTTTTTCTTTTTTTCAGCTGCTTGGCTTCCTTTTATGAGTTGTGTTTGAATTTGGAGCAAATCACTCTGGTTCGCTCAGCTATCGAGTCAAGTGATGCGCTTTCTGAGCAGTGCCTGGCGGTCCTATTGAATTTCGTTGCTAAGTATGTTTGTTCAGTTACAATTCACTTCATTCGCTCAACCTTTTCTTCTAGAATTTGTATTCGTCGACGTAACTGGGATCTGCTTCTCTAATCCCATCGTGTTTTTGATATTTTTTAGGTCATCTGAGGACAGTATAAAAGACGACCATCTGTTGGGATGCCTTCTGACTCGCCATTTTGATCCCCGTCAAATGGCAGATGCTGCTGCGCGGACAATAACTACGCAAAACGCATCAATACTCATACAAAAATGCATGAAGTTGTACGTTTCTCCCAAGCAAAGCGATGTCGCTGAAGAGGTATGTTGCGAATAGTTCAAGTATTTTCCACTTGAACTATTCGCTATTTTCCATTCCATTTTTCTATTTTCCACTTTCAAGTATCTTTGATATTTTCCCAGTGTTGCATGCTTATTTCAAGGCCCTTTCATTAATGACTGTATTGACTGACGTATTCGGCAACCGATTAGTATGGGAAAACGATTTGCATCATGTAGCTGAAGAAGCGCTCGAATTCTCTGAAAGAATGGTTCGTGATTTAGGTTGCTGAACATGCATTCCGTTCATAAAGTGTAAGGGCTTGTTTTCAGTCTGAAGTCGTGTCATTATTCAGTCAAATAGAACTGCGACACAAGCAGTCTGAACGGAAGCGAGAAGAAGAAGAATCTCATGTTCAGTATAAAATAGAGAAAATCTCTTTACCACGTCGAACATTGAACTGGTGAGGTGAAAGCCTGTTACATGTGATATAGGGTTGATTTGCTCTTCCACAAAATGTTTTTAGTCGATTTTGCTCATCTGTGCTGTCGTTTCATTTTCACTTCCATAACCACACCCTTCATTGCTGCATTGTTGTGGTCGAAAGCCATATGCTCACTGATTTGTTATTGCCTTGGCGTTTTATTGTTGACCAGGGTGTTGTTGATGTTGAGATTTGTTATATGTTTATAAAAGTTCCATGACTGACTTTTGAAAGTCACATGAACAAGCGACTGCAAAGTCAAGTGTTTGATTTCCTGCGAATCCCATCATACAGTTCTCGAACCATGATATTACACCATTGGGCAGAAAGTATGCGTTGCGTGCTACATGCGGTCATGTAAATTTGTATTTTAATGGGAAAGAATCCAGTCTTCGAATTAATTATCAGAGAATAGTCAGAGGTCAGTAACAAATGGGAGTGTCCGTTACGAGTCATTGTTAACAGGGCCTTTACCAAATTTGGTACTTAAGTATTCCATCAGAAATCATCTACGGGGGAGCTGTAGGTGTTAAATCAGTGAGTCATCTCAAGTTAAAAAGCAATTATGTTAACACTCTGTTCAAATCAGTTCTGTGAAATGTTGTAGCCGTTGTCAATCTCAGAATAGAATTTGAAACAGACACGCCTAATATCTACAGAGATGTCGATTTGAGATCCATGCACTTGTTCGTCGATCGATAATGCGAGTGGTAATGAGAGTAAGTCGAAATTGATACAGATAACCACATTTGAGGTCACTCACGTTTATGGTTCGCTCGCGAACAATCTAAATTCGCTCTTGTGGTTACTACACTTCGACCTTAAAATTCACGTGAAACGGTAGATACAGTTATCATTATTTCGAACGACGAGCGCCAAAAAGGATTTCGCTGGAACTTTGTCTATAGAAATTATTTGGGGCGTTGATCACGAATATGGTGCCGTTTGTCGCCAATAGTTCACCTTCTTGGCTATAGCAGTCCTAGTGTAGCCGGGGGTTCGGGGGAGGGAGGGGGAGGGCACCCGATTTTCGTTATCGTCATTCACATGAGACTATCCGACAATCATCTATGTGCACACTCAAGCTTATATTTTCACCTTAATAGGCTGTGAGAATCACTTCATTAGCATAACCGTGACAGCGCTTCAAATGAATGTGATAATCATGATCAGCTCGCCATAATCTTCACATAGGAGTTTATAACGAAAATGGTGAGAAAAAGTTGTTGCACCAGTTTGGCGGCAACGCCAAAAACTGATGTAATAGCGATCAGCACCCCAGATAACCCTTACAGACAATGTCCAACGAAAACTCTTTCCTACTAACTCGCGGTGTTTGGAATAGTGATAGTTGGATAGTGCTCTGGAAACTATCAGGAAAAGGGAGTGGGTATAGCTTGCGCATTTAGGTGGATGTGAAAAGTGCGATAAGAGGTAGTTAGGTGCGTGCCCGAGAAGGCGATAAAAGGAGTCCTAGGAGTGGGGTCACAATTGCCCAAATGTGCTCCTATGCTGCTTCCTCTTCTAGACTCCCCCTAAAACCGTCGCTGATATCACACGGACTATGTAGCAGCAGAAGGAGGCACATATACGCAAGTCCGTCGCCCGAACTTGGCGGTGGAATTAGGATTAGTTATGCGGGTTTTCGAGGCATTTTGTAGCTTTTCTTCGCTCTGTAATATTTCGCACCAATCCTATGCCGCGTTCATACTTTGCGTCGGCAGGCCGTGGCTGCGTTCACAGGCAGCGACGCAGAGTGGTACGGGGGGGGGGGGTGTATGCCATTAAGACAGGAAGTTCGCGTGGCAGCGGTTAGCGCGTGACGTGATGGTGCGAGCCATGTGCGTCGTATTCCTAGAATGGGGCGTAGAGCACCATTATCGCTTCAGGAACCATCCAACGCGGCGAACACCGCAGAGCGAATTTTCTGTCCTGATGGCTTACAGCAGGCACGGGGGAGGTGCAGAGGCGACGCAGGCAAAGAGACAAAATGGTAAGGGGAAAAGCTGCCACGCCCTGCCGCCGACACCGCAAAGTATAAACGCCGTTCCATTTTTCAGTAAAACGAATTATAAAGAGGAATCAAATACACCACCTTGAAATCATTCAAATTCATTTCGGATGAACGTACCTGACTGAGAGACCAAATAGGTTCGTGAAGGTCGTCATCATCCGTGAGAACTCGGTATTCTAACACTCCGACAGCCTGTTCGACAACAGGCTCATTTTCGATGTCGAAAATTAATTTGGCCGAAATTCGTGAATAGGTGACCAATCTCGCACAACAGATGCCCACATAGCGAATGAGGCCACGGTCTGAAAATCCTGCGACTCAAATGCACATGATCTCCAAAATCAAATTTTAATGTTTTTGCTTCCAGTTTAACATTTGGCACTCCATCAAATGTACAGATCCCGTTTTTGGCAGGCAAAGATCGCGGCGTAATCAGGTGGCTGGTCGAGGGTTGTATAGTATTACGAGTAGAACATCGCGAGGCTGCGTATTCATAATTTGCATAAATATCTTGTAATCGTAGGTCCACGTACCTTGTGGTCCATCTTCGTAGATTAAATTCTCCTTTTTGATGCAGTTTTGCACACAGCCGTTACATCCCAACGCGCTCCACACTGTTGAGTTGTTGTTGTTGCACTGAAACCAAAACAGATGATTAAATGGTTATCAAAAAGACAGGAATGAGATAAGAGTAGGAAGGAATCGATAATAACGCAGAATTTGGCTGTTGAAAATACCGCACCACCACCACCAGAGACCCTTAGAGAATCGATGGTGATGTGGAGACCCGATTAAAAATTGCGAATTTTTCGATATTTTGATTTGACAACAATATCATCTTGCTAACAACTGCAGTAGATATTACAACATGTATTCGTTTCATGAAAACCCGGGAACCCTTAGCTCTGGGTCGCTAAGAGACCTCTCCCTCCACCGCAGATCCTCGTACTTCGACGACGACGATCATTCAGCGCCCGATCATTATTGAGTCATTGCGTGCCGAAAAACATAATTTACTTTACTAAGAGACCGAAAAATCTGATTCGATGTGAGCCCAATACGACAGAAGGGTGAAGAATACCTCTCTCGCTCCAACCTAGATGTTCCTAGAAGTCTATCTTGGGATGACATCAGCGAATGCGTAAAAAAATGGGAAAATCGTAATTGTTTCACTAAAAGATTCAAATTGTGTTTCATGCATTACAAATTCTACTGCCAGCTATGGCACTCGTCCTTTCTCCAAAAAAAGTCAGGAAGCAGTGGAAAGACATGCAGTGAATACGACCCTCACCCCTCTTGAGCATTCCTCCACCAACCAGCGCAGCTCCTGTTTCAGCTGTCGAATTCTGCTCAGAATCATCAGGCTTCCCATGTAGTGAGCTTCAATGAATCAGCTCCAGACGTTCGTTGCGAGAATAAAAAGGTCAGTCGAAGTGAAAGGCCCTTGCAGACCATTGTGGAGGTTAATGTATGTATAAGTTACGATATGCTGGTCCAGCTTGGGATACTGGTCCAGTTTTAAGGACTTTTAGAAAAGAGCTATGACTGAGACGTTTCTTTACCCTCTGCGATACTCTGGGAACATGTAAGGCTTCCTCATTCAATACAGAAACCACAATAGAGCGTTTCATGCCACCGTGCGCCTCTAGGCGTTTGAAGGGAAGACAATGATACAGAGGAAAAGATGCAGAGATAAACTGTAAGCTCAGCTACCATAATCGTAGGAAGTAACACCCTTCTCCTCTACTTCAGCAGCAATATTCTAGAAAGGGTCCCCCCCCCTCAAAAAAAAAACAAACAAAAACAATGCAAAATACCAACCTCGCGTTCACATTTGGTTCGGCAAACAATCAGTGATCGAGCCTCAAAGAAATACTTGGGTGTGCCGGCGATGCGTGACAAGGTGACTGTGATGTTCACCGCTGATGGAAGAAAGAGTAGCAGAAGAAGAAGAACGGTGACAGCCATTGTATTCGACATTCTTGATTTGTTGGAGAAGCCTTTCTGCACTGGACATTAGTTGGCTGGTAATGCTGTCAGGTGAGACAATCGCCGGGGGAGATGTGGATGAACCGATAATTATCGTCGTAGCTGTATCGTCGTCCTAATAACCGATGGATGAACCGATAATTACTTGACGATGCAGAAATGGAAACCGCGTCTGTTTGGTCAGCGATCTTCACTGAATGGCCAATCTCATTTTCAGACAGCAAACATGTGTGCTTAATTTGATACAGTTTTTCATGCAATTTTATTTTTAACAAAAATGCTCTACTTAAAATGTGTTTCAAAGATACCGAGTTATGGGCAAAAGTCCTGGTCTCAGACGGAACTTGAACCTCCATTTCATGTTTTCTGGGCATATGTGCTCATCCATTACACTACCGGACCGCCCAAGAAGAATGAATAAAATGTATGAGAAATCTATCCAAATATTTATTATTACATTCGCACATGGATTAGTCATTTAAATCATCTACGCAGCATCTTTGACAATTTATGTATGATTTACACAAGAAACGACGATACAGCTAGGAGTTCGGTTCAGTGAGTCTGCTTTGTTGATTTGTATGAGAACTCTGAAACTGAAACTTATCTAGAGTTTCAAGAGGAACTGCGTTAATAATCGTATGCACCAATATTGAGACGGTATAGCCACGGTGATATCACTCTTGGACCCCACTTCAAACGCTCTTCCCAACAGTGAATAGAACACGAGACTTTTATTATGGCTCTTCCAAACGTTATCCCGATTAACTAATGACGATTAAGTTGTTACAAGTATGCCGAGGGCAAAAGCTTCGGTCTCGGACGGGACTCGAACGCGCACTTCATGCTTTCCGGGCATATCTGCTGATCCATTACGTACCGAGACCACTCTCACCTCAATACAGCTTCTGAATTGTACAAGCCCACAACTCAACATACTTGTCAGAACATTCGCATCTCGCGCTGCGTCGAAAATCAGCAGCTATCAAAAATGATACATCAAAAATTAATGACAAGTAACCGTCCGCTTTCTTACAAGGGAAGGATGGTACGTTGAAGTGGCCGTTTGAAATGGGGTTTATACCAATGATAGGGCTCAGGGCAATCTGCATTCCATATCTGCTGTCCGTTTCTGGGAGCAGAGTTACAATTTGCGAGGCACTATGTCATCAGCACGGCCGTTGGAGCGACAATCAACGGCCTCCGTAGCTCATAGATAGTCCGGATCTGCAGGCTAGGGGTCTTGGGTTTGTTCCCGCTTGTGCGGTTTTTTTTTGCATTTTGTGTTTCACTGTCAGTAAGTGCTTTTCTTTCACTTCTGGACGTTTCCTTGTACTGGTACCTATCGCACCCATCATTTACTCTGCCAACTACTAACATTACTCACAAAGAAAGGATACCAAGTCGAAGGAATCCCGTACCACACGAATTAGGCGTTGTTGCGTAAAAAGATTATGATATTCGCGCACAGGGGCGCCCTCTGTGCAAATTTTCAGCCATATCCAGTTTTTGGTCCAACTTCGGAAAATTGGGGGTGGCCAGGGGATAAAGTGGTAGTTTTTACATTTTCTTCTACAGAAAGCCCTGCAACCTGAACAAGATAGCCTACACATACCTTTTACACTTGCCCATCGCACTAAATGTACGAAACAAGCGTCAAATAGAAGCACTTCCTAGGTAAGGGTCAACGACTTCTCCTTTGTTCAATGAGCTAGCCCGTGAATTTTTCCGAAATTTGGTCAAATCCTCGAACTGGCTAAAAACTTGTTCCTTGAGGTAATTTGACTCCCTGAACACTAAAATCGCCGTGGTTTTGCGCAGGAACGTCTGGCTCGCGTGCTATGGGCTTTCAAATCTACCATATAATAACACTGCTTTTTCAAAAAAAAACTCCATAACTCCGCTCAGAAAATCGTTTTGCAAATTTCGAATACAGATTCGAGATCAGCATCCGAAAATACGTCGGACCATATGTATCCCATCCTGAATGGCCACTTCGACCTGGGGTTCTTCCCTTGTGAGTTTCTTCTCTTTCAACGCTTGTAACTCTGTTCCCAAAGACGCACAGCAGATATGGAATGCAGATGGTGAATGGCATCCCGAGCCCTATCATTGGTATAAACCTCATTTCAAACGGCCACTTCGACTTACCATCCCTCCCTTGTTAGCAGCGTGTAATGTATTCCTAATGTGGCAGTCTTAACAGGAGACAAGAAATAAAGTTGGGGCTAACAAAGATTCCACTCGTAGCCTCGCAGTGGCATATAAATAAAAGAAAAACGGTCGCAAGTATAGTATCGCACGCTTTTCCATCCATTCTTCCATAGTTCGTCCATTTATCATATCTGTACTTCGTGTCAAAAGACAGAAAGAGCCGAATGCTAAATTTTTTCGGTTTCAACACGGTAACAAAAGTGGAATCCAAATTGACGTAAATGCTACCTGTAATAATTCAATGTTGGTGAATTTTTGCACTGTGTGATTTGAGCATATTCAACACGTCATTTCCAAAAGTCGTTTCGCCACCACCCCTCGTGGAAAGCCACGCCCCTCGAAACAAAGTGCAACTACTTGGAGGTAGTTTTCCCCATGCAAGACTCAGGTATGCACGTGATTTGGCGGCTATCGAAGCGGAGTGCATTGGAAGCATATAACCAACCTACGTAGACAATGTCCTGGATTTTTCCACAGGTTTTTTTTTTAACAAAAATTTATAACTTTCCACTTTTCCTTTTTGACTTAAAAAGAGTATTCAAGCTTTTTCGTAATTCTTCACCAATTTAGATACTTCTCAATAAGGGTGTTAAAATGGAACGTGAAAGAGAATTTAAAGATTACTGTTTTCCTTATACCATTATAAAAACAAACCTCATCATCATTCATTATCTCGCCTCCTTTTCTATCACTGGATTTCATTTTTCGGAACTTCATAGCCATATTTTTGTACCTGCAGTGAGAATAATTAGCAATTTCAATTTCAGAACACTTTCTATTGTAATCGGTACAAGCGAACTCACTTGAGACAGCACATTGCTTCAGCGCATTGTACGTACCCCGGTTGGCAATAGCACGGTTTTCCACATGGCACGGCTATTTGAGCTGCTGCAACGAGGTACAATTCTTCAAGCACGATAGGCCATCACGAATAAGCCCTCCGGGCTCAAAGTATAAGATGCAAAAGCATTTTTGGCTCTCTGCATGCGTTAATCACAGAAAGTGAGCGCGATGAGCCTGCTTCCCGTTTGAGGGCCCCGTGTAATGTAGGTAAAGGTCAAGACACTCGAATGGATCAGGTCCCCAGAGCTCGCCATGACCAAGCCTCTTCGTGCGCTACCAATTCGTAGTAGACGCGATAATGCGCTCGTCGGGCGCGCCGATGCAATTCACGTGGCGTGGTGATTCGAGCCGATTGTAGCCTGCACCTGAGCCTGAATGAGGGCCACCGCGCGCGACATGCCTTGCTTATTGGCCGTGCGCGAACAGGTGTCCATCGCAACTCCTAACGATGTGACCCATTCCGAGTGTCCTGACCTACACCTAGCAGCAGCAGCAGTGCACAATGACTGGTTCCTACGTAGACGCATGTTTCTAGAATCTCGTTATATGAGTGGGTTGGTCCAATTTCACTAGGCGTTCTTCAATATGCTTTAGAAGAGCATGGAATTGAGCAATAAAGGTTAAAAATTGCTGTATGATTAAATTATTGCAATTGACGAAATAATTATGCTCATCGTCAAACGTTTGTGCATTTACAAAAAAAAAAAACATGCTGAGAATAAGATTGCTAGTTGTGTATAATACTAACCTCAATTTCCAAACTTGAAAATTGTTCCAAATTAGTAATTGTAAAAGTGACTACAAAAGATGCAACTCACTTTGGGCCTGTTGCGTACACGACGGAAGGCATGACGGCATGCAGGAAGCAGAGCACTGCAGCGTTGCAATTGGAGGTGGAGCAGGTGCAGCTGGCGGAGGAGGCGGTGGCGGTGGTAGTACTGGCTGATGCTGAGCAGCGATGCACGATGGTGCACAAGCAGGCATGCAGGACGGAGCACATGTCACCTTCATCAAAGTATTATCCACATAATAATGGCTGAATTTCGAACCAAAACATGAAAAATAAAAATAGAACATCGAAATATTGATGTGGCACCTGGGATAGGCAACCTGCTTCACAGTTCGGCATGCATTCAGTCGCACATGTTCTTGCTGGAGAAAGTTGATGAGAGAATCTGAATATGAAAATGTTTGGATTAGTACATCCAAATGAATTCAGAGGAAAGGAACTAACTGTTGAATGCAGGAGGGGGTACATGACGGTAAGCACTGCTGTGGACAAGCTTGTTGCATACAAAGTGGTGAACATGATGGCGGGGAACAGCCTGGCGAGCAGGGAACCATCGGAACTGGACGAGTTTGCACCTGATGTCCGGGAAGTTTATTTCTTGAATATCGAGCGCTTAGTTTGTCAAAAATTTAAGATTGATGTGAAGAAGAGAAATCTTATGCTATCCTGAATAATAAGTTGACTAAATCAGCTGGATGATAAAAATTATTGGCTAGGGGTGTGTTCACTAAAAGTATTCGTGGCAATAAACGTAATTGACCATCCCTATGTAATAAAATAACTATTACAGAACATGCGACTATTTCCCAAAATGTTATCACTTCAAAGCATTTTAATGTAATAATAATATATGGTGTAATACGCTACGCTTTAATACATAGTCATCAATATTGTGTTAGAACTTCTTCTGTTGTGCCAACGAGGTTGTTAGGTGGAATATTTATTAATGGCCTGACGTTTCGACAGGATCGTCTTCCTCGATGGCCTAAACGTGGCTCAAGACTAGGATTTTGTCCACTACACCGTCAAACGCCCCATCCCCCTAGCGGTTTTGACGGAGATCTAGGAAAACACCGGAGAAGCCCCGTACGTCTGAAATAAACTCACCCCGTCCACCACCGTGCGAGTGGAATAACGCCACTCCGAGTTAGTAGTAATTAGTAAATGAGAGATGCCATGTCGCCCTTATACATATATAGTACAATTTGGGACATGCATTCCTCCCATTTTAGATCAGTAGCTCGCAATGTGGTGCAAATGGCAAGAGGTCATTTGTGACGGATAAGCACTCATTTCGGTTGTTCATACTTGGATTTCTTGCAGAAATCCAAAATGCCTCGAGCACTTTTCTGGCGGAAATCTCAGTCTCATATGCCAAAATTCTGCACTTAACATCAAAATCGTTTCCGCCATGCTCTTCGATCATATGCTTTCCCAAAGGTGTTCTTACGTTACCACGTCTTTTGCCAGCAAGATGCTCTTGTATACGTATTGCTAGTGCTCTCCCAGTCTCCCCAGTGTACGTTGCGTTACATGTCAGACATTCAATCAAATAGATGACGCCGATTTTGGCGCAATCCCCAATTTTACCATACGGACATATAACACAGTTCTCTGATATGCATCGCTTGTCGTAAAGCCTGTTTCGCACGAGTTGGCTTTTGATATTGCCATTAGGAATACTAACTATGACAACATCATCGTCCAGTTGTGCTCGAACGGGGCACCTTCGAATCGCAGAAGTAACTCTATCAGAGATGAAAGGTATGCACAGGGGGACCTTATCCAGACGTGATACACTACGGTGCTCAGTGCGAATTCTACCACAATGTCCTGGTACAGCATAGCCGTTAGATGCAGCTTTGTCAGAAGCTAGGCGTATGGATTCTCGTCGCTCTGCCGGGCCAGTGCATACATTTGCAGCCGTCTTGAACATGTTCCTAACAACTGCATGTTTCACAGCAGAAGGATGTGCAGATGTGGCAAGAATCAAGATGTTCTTAGAGCTAGCTTTTCTGTACCACTTCACATTGAGCATGCCATCGGACACTTTCACCTGCGTGTTCAGATAGGGGAGCCAACCTTGTCGTGGGACCTCTCTTGTAAGTTTGATGTACTGCGACTGCTGGTTCATTAAGCGAAAACACTCATCCATTTCGGACTGTGTTGATGTAATAATGAAGCAGTCGTCTATGTATCTGCAGTACATCAATGGTAAGCGTTCCAGCACTGGTTCTTCGATTCTGCTCATGAAGCAGATTGCGAGAACTGGAGCTAAGCGTTGACCCATTGCCAAACCTCTGATTTGACGGTAATACGCACCCGACCACCTAAAGATGTTACATTGCAAACATTCCTTAATTAGAGCCATGATGTGCGCCTTATTGAGTCCAAAGGTTTCCATGGTTCCAAAATGCCTGTACAACATTTCGGAAAGTGCTTGTAAGGCTTGCTCGTTTTGGACATTGGTATAAAGCGAAGTGACATCGAACGACTCCATTACGCAGCCAGTCTCTAAGCGTAAATTACGTAATTGTCAAGGAACATTGTCGTATTGGTCAGATGAGATGGAATCTTGGTCAGCAGCTGGCTCACAATACAATTAAGGAACCAAGAAATTCGATCAGTTGGTCCTCCCACGCAACTTATAATGGGTCGTATTTTGAAAGTGTCCGCTGACATTGACTGCATATCCGTAGAAGCAAGTTTGTGGGTTTTAACAAGGCTATAAAAGACAGGACAATTTGGATTTTCAAGTCTTAATCTACTGAGGAAATTCTTGTTGAGACCCGCGGACCGACCCTCCGCCATCCAAGCCTTGTTGAGATGTTTGCATTGGGTCAGAAATTCTTGCTCGGTCGCGCGACAATAAACGGAGGAGTCTGCTAAATGGAGTAGTGTGATCTCACGATCAAGCGTTTGTGGCATAACCACAAACTCTCCACCTTTGTCACTTACAGAGATACGTATAGTACCGTTAGATGTTAACTCACGTAGCTCTTTGAAACCTTGCCACTGCCCGTATGTCAAGTTGTTGCTGTGTACCGGTCTGTTCTGATTTAGAACGGATAGAACTCCAGCACATAGAATTCTCAACTTGACATCCACTTCTGGAGTGGGACCAGTTTCTTTATAGAGCGTACGTGGGAACGGTATAGGTGGAAGCGGTCTCTGGTTAGTGACGGCAGCACTGTTGTCGCGGCGGTACTTCAAACGCAGTAGATCTCGGAGCCTCTGTAAGCTTCCCACAATTTTGCGGAATGTTGAAGCATTGATGTTATGCGCAGGAGAGAACGACGGGCCGAGATTGAGGAAGTCAAGTGCATTGGACGAAATGTTAGTGTTACCCAAAACAGTGACCCTTGCCATTTGACAAAATATTAATAAATATTCCACCTAACAACCTCGTTGGCACAACAGAAGAAGTTCTAACACAATATCGATGCCGAGGTTCTATGAAGAGAGAAGTTGGAATTTATAGTCATCAATGTTTTCATATATTGTTACCCAACTACATTATGAGAACACATCTCTGACCTTTGAAGTGATAAAATTTTGTGGAAAATTGCAAAATTCATGCACCAACCTACTATATGTGTCACCAGTTGGGCTAGCGCACATTACTGCGCGCGTGACATCATAGGCGTAGTGGATCGATCGCAATTGCTTCTTTTCTATGAATTTGCTCAGTTCCCATTACCTTATCACATTACCCCACGAATAGATCATATGGGACCCATTCAGTAATTCTCGGTCTGGAAACGGAACATTACAGTGCACTCCGCCCATGGTGAGTGAAGGGTAACTTTGTCCATGTATGCTCTTTCCTTCTTGTCCCATGCCCTACCGATCCCGACCTCTTCTTCATTTCCACAGGTTGTTTCTCATGTAACGTCCATGCTCCGCCCCTCACCATAAATGCTCTGACTTTTCTCCGCCTCAAGCCACGACTAACCACTCCCATTTTCTCTCGGTCTTTAACAAGTCGGAGAATAAATAGCCATTTTTGCATTGAGTATCATCCGACTGATAGCAGGCTCAACTCATTGAGGGCGATAAACGTTCTGAACAACGAACAAAACATTTTTGCCCGAAGTTGGGACTTTATCTTATGAACGAGGTTACAATAATTGTCCTCATAGTGTTTGTGAATAATGAGGTCCACTGGTTCCCGTGGTTAGATTTAATTCGCCTGATGGGAAATTCTATCAAAAGTGGTGCAGAATTGATCAAAAATTGTGCACGCCCTAGAACTTCATGCTCGAAAGCTCAAAAGGAGGCTATGTTGATTGGCAATAGTTTAATATATAGCTTCAATCAAGTGATGGTAAAGCTCATTTTTTTCCTGATCGCTTACGAAACTGCCGCAACGATATATATCAAAAATGAACGACAATTACCTGTACAGCCTGAACACATGATGGAAGACATCGAGGCATGCACGCTTGAACGCAAACCGGTTGACTGTAATTTTGTGTACATAAAATTAACCTTTGTGAACCTCGAGTATGCAGATCACCCATAAAGATTTCATAATTACTGCGCTAGCACAACAGATCGGGTGTGTACATTATGACAAAAAATCGCGTGGCCGCCCGCGGCGAGCTGCGCGGCTATTGCGAGTCATTTGCAGCTTTATCTGTTGAAACAGCAACAACAATAACATAGGCGGAGTTCCAAAGCTTCCAAACAGCAATCTTTGAAGATCCTTCTCGGTACCAGCTCATTGCGTCTTGAGCGGAATTACAAACGACTCGTACTGATCGTGCCGCGAAGCGATTTTTTGTCGTAGGTATAACACCTCAGCAGATCAGATGAACGTGAGAATGTGATCAAAAAGTTTAGTTCCTTCCATAACTAATAATTTTTTTCAATTGTCAACATATTTACGTAGCTGGTTGCAGCGGCAGTGGCTGACTTCAGATTCGTGGAGAAGTACTTACCCACACATGGCCGGACAATCGTTCATACAGGTACTGCAGGTGACAGCCTGCACACAGGATGGTTGACAGTATGGCCTGCATGCTTCGACACATGTTGTCGTTGTCACTTGTCGAACCTGTACTTGGATTATTGTCTACTTGTTTATTTCTTTATTAACATATGCATTATTTGTTTATGCGTGCAATATATGCACTAGAATATTTGGTAATACAAGAAAATCGATCAAAACCCTCCCACTAAAATGGATGGCAACTAGACCTTCTGTTCAGGCATCAACGAAGCCAAATAATAAGGAATGGCTCAGAGCATTTCTGCCAGATCGGTTTTGAGAAGGAGCGAAAATGAAAAAAAAAAACCCAAAGGCGCGCAAAGAGGCGATCGACTTACATGAGATGTGCAAAACCGCCCCCGTGGGCTACTGCAGATCAAAATTTTTCCAGTAATTAACATCATTGAAAAATAGCTTTAACCTTCAATTTCCCCATTTTCTGCTCAACGCCAGCAAAATCGTACTCATGTAGTTTGATCAATCTATGTGCAGCACATGCTGATGAGAAGCTTGGGAAGAAAACGGAGATTTGTCTAACTTGAAATGAACACCATAATAATGCGGATTCCCTAAACTAGTTCAATTTAATCTTTATTATATAGAGAGTTTAGAGTTTTTGGCGTTAATCAATCCCTTCTGTGGGATGCGCCGCACATTCTAGTTCCATTCAGAATCGTGATGGCTGGTGAATGTGATGTGGCCTATACAATGACTTGCGGTGGCCAGCCGATGTACAAGTCAGTGATTTTATCCTCCCAGACGAGTCTGGTACCAATTTACCGACCTCGGAGGGATGGAAGGCTTGGTTGGCCTGGGCGGGCATTGATGCGGGATTTGATCCCCGCACCATGAGAGTGGGGTGCGCGCCACCTGTCACTACACCACCTCCGCCCCAATCTTTGCTATATTATATATTATTTGTTATGTTAGCGCGTATATTTAAGTACTATCACCTACTTTATTATTAATTGTTATTTATTTTCTCTTTTCTCCACTTACTGAAATCTTCACACCAAGGGCCAGGAAACGCACTGAGTAGGGGGTTACATGTGAGTTAAACAGGTACAACGACGATGTTGGAAAGGAAGATGAAGTTAGCATTTTTTGAAAGCCTTTTTTGTCAGCAAGTGGTTACGAAGAAATGAAGGTGATTACAAACCTCCATAGCTTGAACGCAAGCTGGTTGACAGGAAGGCATACATTGTGGTGAGCATGTTTGTTGTACCTAAAAAGTGACTGAAATCAAAGACTAAAACTGCCATATTGAAAAAGCGCTTGAACACAACATTGAAAATGACATACAAAAATAAATCTTCATGAGACCGTGCTATCCACTTACTTGGAAAGGCTGGAGACATTGTGGTGAGCACGACGGCATACAGCGAGAGTCGCACATCGGTTGAGCTATCTGGAATACTTTTCAGAAGTGGCGCTGCCAGAACAGTCCTGCTGATAAAATCGACTAACCATGGGAGGATTCAAGCACGATGGCTCGCAGTACGGCATACATTGCGCACTGCATGAAACAGGGGCTGGTGGAGGTGGAGGAGGAGGTGGTGGTGCTGGGGGCTGAAAAACGAGGTGATTACAGTTGTCGATGAGATCCATACAATTAGCCGAACTTACAGCCATTATACAGGAGCTCGTGCAAAGTGGCTGGCATCGACTGGGACATTGCACCTAGGCAATATTCAAATTTTGCAAGTTTTTTTTCCTAGGTCTCTCGAATTTTCTTTTCTCTTTCAAGTTGTATTCTATAAATTCGGCAATATAATACAGTTATCACAATTGCGTTAACTATCCTGTTTATAAAACGAATTTTGCACAAAAATGTGAGAATTTTAAAAAACGAAGTGCTTACAGTTTCCATCACACAAGCGTTCGTGCACATCGGCTGACATCGTTCAGGACAAACGACCTGAATTCCCGTCTTTCAGAACTTTCACGGCGCTTTCTGTTTTAGGTACATACAGTGCATTTCCCGACGGCTGGCAGGGCGAGGCCCACGGACTTGCATCGATCTCTCTCACCCCGCCACACACTCTCACCCAACTCTGTAGGCCACGCCCTGCCAGCCTTCGAGAACTGGACTGTAACTACTGTAGCTGAGGTAGCGTAACTTTAAAGAAACGCAACAGAACGCTCAATAACAAATTCAAGCGTACCTGAGGAAGCATGGGCTGAGCTGGACATCCGCCACAAGAGCAGCTGCCACTGGTGCACGCAGCACAACACTGACGTTTAATTCGACTAAGCAAAATGGGCGATGTAGATGGTGGTGGATCCGCCGTGGCTTGGGAAAACTGCAGCTAAAACTGACTTTCCTAATCGATGAAATAAATCTTCAATAGAAAAGAGCTACAGTGATCTCAATGTGGAATCTCACCTCGCTTCTTGCTGCTCCATTGAGAACTAGCAGCAGTGCTATGATGTCTCGAATTCGAGATTGATTCATAACTAATTTGAACCGTCCTTTTACTGAAAGGTTATGATTAGCAACAGTGATCAAGTTAAGCCTATTAACAGGATCTTATATGGAACACTGCAGTTAGAGTATTGAAGCGCTGCTTACTGATAGCAAGTTTTGAAAAGATTTTGAGAATATCGCCAAAGCATTAGGTATGGGGTGGCAACAATCTCCAAAAGGACTGAACTCGAGAGCAAACGAGTGGTGTCCGTAGACTGGATCGAGCAAGTGACTGAAAAGGCGGTTCCAGCTTCCCCAAGGAGCCCTGTCAGAATTCGCCAGTTATGCGTCCTAATTATATCCGTTTATTTGCCGACGTCGACTGGACCTATTGTGTTTCACGGTGTCACTTCTCAGATCTGTCACAAATGGACCGGAACACATCTCAGGAAGTGTATTTTGTTGAATATCGTTCATTCCCTTGGAACTTTTACCTGGTTCACAGATGACTATGAATTTTTTCAATAACTTCCTGAAACTGCATCTACGATAATCGCTGGTGATTATGGAAGCACACTTTTTATTGCCAACGTCCTTTTCGGTCAAGTTCCATTGGTTCTGTTTAAGTACGATCTATCATAATGAGAAAACCCAGTGATCTGATCGTCCTCGGAACACATTGTTTAGCGCGTGTACTTGCCGTTTGAAACTTGTTTGGTAAGAAGGGATATGTGATGGCAGTACGTCTTCCAGATAATACCTTCACTTTTTACTTCGACGTTTCAAGCCGTCCACTATATCGGACTTCTTTACACAGCACAAATGTTGCGGAGCAGTTTTGGTTGCTTCTGCCATCGGAGAAGGTGGACTGTCCGTGAATGGATCTTCGATTTCAGAGACCTGTATTCAGAAGAAAGCTTATTTACGGAAAAATTTCAAAATTGTTGAATCACACGTACACTTTTGGATCATGTATTACTGGAACAAAAATTAGAAAAATTCAACGACAAAGAATTCTTCGAAGAAATGAATGAATTACAAAAATTATCACGACAAAATTCTTTGAATAAATGATTAAATAAATAATGGCAGAAACTTACCATTGTGATAATCGACTCCCAGGGTTTGAAAGTCCGGTGCTTGCCACGCTTGCCCCCAAGCTTCCCAGACTCCCAGGTTTATGTGTGTAAGCCAATATACATCTGCAGATAATCTTCGAATCAAATACCAATCAAATGAGACAACAAGTAATAGGAAGCTTACTGAGAAAATGTAAAATTCTCACGAAAGCCCCTGGAAGGATCTTTGTTAAATGTGAACTGCATGCATGGCTATGAAAATTATCTAACAAATTAGCAAG
This sequence comes from Trichostrongylus colubriformis, assembly GCA_963978905.1. Lineage (NCBI taxonomy): Eukaryota > Metazoa > Nematoda > Chromadorea > Rhabditida > Trichostrongylidae > Trichostrongylus > Trichostrongylus colubriformis. Next base: position 27,551,811 of record OZ022260.1, read on the forward strand.
TTAGTGGTAGTTCATGTCACACAACGCATCATACATACATCACATTTCATTCAAGTCCTCCTGGTATCTGCAATATTGGTCTCGTACCTTTTATTGCCATTTCGGCTCTTCCTCTGAGAGAATCCTTCAGTATGAGCATTTTCTCTACTGTATTGAGTACCTTGTTTCGAGCTGAGAATGTAGTTTGAATGGTCGAACGAAGACTCACAGATGAGAAAGTAAGGAGGAGAAAGTAAGGAGCACTTGTCAAATAGTTACAAGAAATGTTGTAGCAAATTCATCGAAAATGACGCACGTAGCACTCCCGTAATCCATCTGATGCAGAACCATTACAGTGGACGTTCTGCTTGTGAACAAGTTTTAATAATTGCAGTTATTTACTTAATTATTTTACGTCATTAAACGTGCCATTAACTGAGACAATGCTGGCCGTGCAACATGAACGGGAATACTTGTGTAAAAAAAGAAGGAAATTCAACAAAACACAATATGGTACGCCAACGTTGTCATTATTCAACAGAAATCTAAAATGTGGAAAAGAAACCTCACTTACAACACCGAGGTAAATAAACTAGTAAACACAGTGGCAGTTGGGATTTATTAAGCATTCTTTAAAGTCTGAGTGAATGAGATATGTATGATGTCGAAGCTGGCTAACTAACAGCTCCGCTTATGAATCAAAATCACCAGAGGGCGTGTGACCTACTGAATATTGAATTATTGGAAACGTGGGCCCCTGCAACACTTCGCCGCTCCACTCACCGCTTTCCCGTCTACCCCTTCCCCCCACGAACGCAATGAGCGGGAAAAGATTCAGTTTACGGGGGAGGGGGGGGGGGGGGTCGACAAAAAAAGAACTAACGAGAACTCAAATGACTTAGAAGTATTCACTTACATTGAATAAAATTTAGACATTCTGTGAGTTTCATGGGACTCATTCGATTTCCATCAGGGCGCTATTGAAGCAACATGGAACAAGACGTGTTTCAAAGGCACCTCTCAGACCCATCAGTCGAGTGTGATGTTGAGAAATCCTTCCGTAAAACACATTTAAGATGATGACTGTGCAGCTAAAGTCTAGTGATGACTTCAGATACAGCCTAAAGCCGGCTTAGAAAGAAAAATCAGTGCAAAAATGTTGTTTTGAGATGAAACCATTCCAGAATTGATCATCGGCCAAGATATGCCGTGATAAATGATCTCTAGGCCAGTCTTATCTTATAAGACTTGTGCAAAAGTTTTCCTGTTATAAATCCTTATCTGCTTTGAGAAAAACGTGGTACGAATTGAGTTTGCGAGTTCTAGTAGTTTTACTGTATTGTATTAGGTTGATTCATAATAAATCGGACAAATTGACCAATTTTAATCATTGTCGTACAACTTTTTTACGACAACAGGGATTCACTTGAAATATACTCCATCTTTATCGATGACCTTCTGCCACGGTATAGGCAGATCATGGATGCCCTTGCTCCAGAAGGCCGGAAGCTGGAGCTCGAAGAAGTTGCCGAGTGCCGCCTTGACCTCGTCGCGAGTTTTGATGTCTTGGCCGTCCAGGTGGCGTTGGCTGTGGGAGAAAAGGTGGAAATCTGAAGGGGCCAGGTCTGGGGAGTACGGCGGGTATAGAAGTACGGTCCAACTGTACGACAGCAGCTCGGCCTTGGTCGATCTTGCGAAGTGCGGTCTGTGGAAGTAGACACGTTGTCGTGCTGGAAGTAGACATGTGACCGCCGCCGTAGCGAACTTTGGACATTGGCCTTCAATTCTCGTAATTGACGAACGTAGACGTCGGCGGATACTGTGGTACCTTCATCGAGCAGCTCCCAGTACTCTACGCCGTGTACGCTCCACCAACCGCGGTTTTCGTCTTCGATGGAATAGTCGCCTGACGCAAACTTCGAATGCTACAACTACAGTGTACTTCTGCCGGGGGCATGCTCCTTGTGAACTTCTATCAGACGTCTGCCGATATCCGCGGGTTCCTGGCCAGATAGCGATATAAATAGTATGACGTTGCGGATGTGGTCTCTGGACCGCTTGAAATCGTGCGGCATTGTGGCGGAATGAATTTACTTTGGAGTGATTATTTTGCGATACTTTGAAGAGCTTTTCATACTCATTCCAACGGTACCTCGCGCGTCCATTTTCGTTAATTCGTTACTGAGTTATGATCTCTAGAAATCATCACTACCATTTGTCCGATTTATTATGAATCAACCTAATAATAAGCTTCCCTGAAAGCTTTTCCATCTCAGCTTCCGAGTGGCTCAAAGAAAGCTGCGATCAGCTACCCTACCCGGGGATTTTGTTGAAGCGCTGATATCTCGTTTATCGTGACACAGTAAACTAACATAGGAAAAGTCATGCTGTTAAGCTGTCATGTGTGTGTGTGGAAGTGCGATTGCTGTGGTAGCAGTTTCGGCACCTTCGCCTTAACGTGAATAGACTGTGTCACCTTTTTGTAGATAAGAACGGAGCGGGGTGCCTGGTACGTTTTGAGATCAAAAACTCACAGGCTTTGAGTCATAGCACAGAAGTGCTGCCGGCATTTAATCGGAGAAGGCTCTATCCTTTCCTGTCATAGAGCCACGTGAATGTGGTTCACCCTATTATTATCCGTTATTTCTCTACCAATCACTGGATGTACAATCGGCACTGAGACCATGTTACGAGCGCAGTTCTAGTATGAAGTTATATGTACCTTTAGAGGATGTAGTGTGCTCAATGAGAACCTGAAAAATCAACAACAAGACTTGAATGTGGATCCAAGTCCCAAGATTTTGGCGCATGGCGCTTTCTTCAAAGTTTGAAATAGGACTAGCAGCTCACATTAGCCCTGCTTCTCTCTCGTGACCAACCTAGTGGGTAGAATTTCATTCAGCGTGTGGACCAGTCAAGGAGGCAGTGAGCTTTTACCGCACCGTTGATCGAAGCCTTGCTCCTAGAGAAATCATCCACGGAATCTAAGATCTTCTATTATTCACGTCCATGTTATTTATGTTATATTGAATATCATATTAATATTCGCTACTTAAGGGTTGCACACAAAGTTTCACGCCAAAAACAAGAATTGGGCTGATACAGAACTCCTCAAAGTGACGTCCGACGGACGCGGGGCTTCCAAGTGGGTTTTAGAGCTGGAGAGTTGAGGAGCAATGAGTTAGGCTGCGGTCGTACTTTGCGATGCCGACGGCAGGGCGTGACTGCGTATATCTGCGTCTCCGCCTATGCCAGCCTGCCTCGTTGCCTGCGTCATCTCTGCATCTTCCTCGTGCCACTCTGCTGCGTGTGAACGCAGCCACGCCCTCCCTGCGGTGAGTATGACCGCGGCCTAATGTGACTTGGCCAGGGATGCAGAGTAAGAAACAAATCAACATTTGGCGCAAAAATTTGAACGGCGCTCTAGCCGCTGACTGCTGTTCATATGCTGCGCCGAGAAACAAGGCGGGTATTCAAACGAGTTAATTCTTTTTTTTTAGTTTCTCGATTTCTGCTATGGAACAGAGGGAAATTCTCGGTTCCTTTCGTGTCTCTGTTCATGTACTGTATCTAGAAGAGTGATTTCAAGAGGCATCAGAATCATGGAATTCCGATAAACGATTACTTCAAGTGAAGTGTCTGATAGCAGTAACAATTTTCGTAAATATTTACCTTGCTGAGAAATCTTTCAATTAGTAAGAATCCGTGAAGGTATAGGCAATTTTAACAATTAGACTTGAAATTCGTTGAACCTATCAGCTCCAACGAATGACTGCCATCTGCGATTAATCACTGCTGAATTCCAGTCACGTATGACGACCTCACCGGAATTGAGCTAAATCATGCGGCATGATAAGTTATCAGTGGCATTATCAGTGTTATAAGTGTGGAAGCGTGTGATGTCACGCGATCATTTCAAAACCACCGACATCAAAATGACCGGGAGTTTTTCTCATAGAATTATCGCGTTCGTATTTCATCGCATGTACTTTTTTCAAAATACAAACTATTGATAACACTTATTTCCCACGTTTTGAGTAGGCAAAAGATCAAAATACCTCTTAATTATTCGCCTTTACCACCTCTTCACTCCCAAAGGGTTTAGGAACAGGGAAGGATGCAACTTTCTAAAATTACTCACAAGAACTTGAGAGAGTTCACTTAACACACTTGTTCATCTCTCCCTCCGTCATATCAGGCTAAATCCGAAACCATCCACGAGCCTATGTATGCAATACGAGCTTATGTATATTCTTTGTTCTCGACTTTACACTTGAATACAGCCGGGGCACTCCCAGGTCTCGAGGAAAATAGCCGCTTCAGTACGATCCCCCTTCTCTACGGGTACCAAAAAAGACCCCCTTTTTCAACCTATGCAAAGCCAGTAACTGTTGCCGAATTGTATAGCTGCAATGTATTTTATTGCTATAGATAGTGATCTTTTCCTGAGACAAGAAGATATTTATTTCATATTTCGTTACATGAGTTTGCTGCGATATACCCTTATCCCCTCACTTGCTTATTGGAAGTCTAGATTCTAGCGCTTATTGCAGACCTCTGCAGGGACAACCCTTCCCCAGCTCAAATACGACCCCCCCCCCCTTGTCGAGGGATGCTCTACGCCCGGTGTACCCTGAATACAGCACAGCAATACAAGCCAATGAGCTCGATCACAAACGGTGTGGTTGACTAGCTCCTCGGATTGCTACTCCTTTTCTGAGTGGGTTGGAGACACTTGAGAATCTTCCTCAGCAGCCTGCAAAACCGCTTCAGTCAGCTTTCTGCCTTTGGAAAAAGCGAGCCTCTATACGGTTGGGTACTGTAATTTACCTAAAAAGGCTGCCGCTCCTACTTGAGCCTTTAATGCCTCAAGAGTTGAAGACAAGAAGAGGAAGCAACTTTTTCCTACGGTAGGACCATCCGTAACGCTCGCAGTTGTTAGGTTGCAGACATTGCACACAGTACACCTTGCAAGTCGTCGAGTAAGAATTCAATGGATTTTTTTTGCCACAAACACCTTTTTTCTTACTCTTTCGCTTAACTTCACATTAATTGTTTTACTTGATTGCTGCTGTTTCTTGCTTCACTTAATTAACATCATCATGAATGAATGCAATGCACCCTACGAGACAGCAAATGACATCTCCTCAGCAAACAACTCGGAAAAGTGATGTTGCACTTCGAAGAGACACGGCAGATGCGAATACAGACCACAACGCCGCGCTTTTGAACCCGGGTTCCCTCAAGAATTATCGCTTTTAACCTCGAATGTTCGTTTCGAAACGATCATTTTTTCTCGTCTTTCTCTCGACCCCTCTCTTTTGTTTCTTTGAAGAGGAGTACACCGTTTATTTATCCCTCTACAAGTTTTTAAAACATTGTAGCTGAAAAATTGTTTGAAATCTTATCATGAAGTGGCAGTTGTTGCGTTACCTCCCCATTCTTCCGTGAGCGAATAAAAGGACAATGGCTCTCCTTATCTTCCGCACTGATACTGCCGCTGTGTGGAAATTATTTGAGCTTTTCATGCCCGTTTCTCCTGCAGTCGTTCTAAAAATACACTGTCACAGTATTGCTGAATATCCATAAATAACTAATTGTAAGCGTCGAATCGTCACAAGTATGCTGAGTTATGGCCCCGGACGGGACTCGAACCCGTGCCCCTGCCTTCCATGCATATGTGCCAATTCATTGCACAGCCGAGACCCCTTTCACCTTAACTCCTCTTGTAAATGGCATATTCATTCAAAAGCTGAGTTGAGTTAAAAGGGGTTTTGTAGTGTATTGGATTAGCACATATGCCCGGAAGCATGGAGTGCGAGTTCGAATCCCGTCCGACACCGAAGCTTTTGCCTATAACTTAGCATCCTTGCAGTAGCTTTCGCATCGCGAGCTGCAGTGAAAATAAGTAGCTATCAAAAATCAAAATAACCATTGAGTGTGCTAGGTATAGGACCTAGCTACATAGAATGAATTATATGGTGAATTGAGGCCCAGGTTCTCTCTTACCACTAACTCCATTTGTCGAGAATTCAGTATTGAGTAATACGACACCTTTGAAGCGTCGTAACCGTGCGAGATTTTCAGATAACTAAATAAAAATTACAATCGCGTCGATAAGAAGAGAGACGCTGATTTCATGTGAACTCAAAATATAGGGAGCGATTTCAGTCTCATCACAAAAGATGTCGCTCTGCATAGACGTGCATGACTCAATGCAAAATGAGCGCCTTCATATCAGAGCCACCAATCTCGCACCAAACGGCATCTACAAGTTGGTGCTGAGGTGAGCTGAATTACTGTCTTGAGCGAACGAGGGCATCTTTTGTGTATCTATTAGCTCCCGTAAGCAGGGAAACATTCCTATATGTAGTCATTTTGGAAAAAAAGCCTTTCAAAAGATCATTTCGAAGTTTTTTCTTTCACCAAGAAAATAGCTAGCTTTGAACAATTTGATTCAAAAAAGACGAGTTGAAAGGTTGGCCATTATGTGTCAAGATCTTCCACTTCAGGTTAAAACACAAATACGGTACGCACATGTCTTATGCGGTCTTCAGGGCAGACTCAGCCGGTGAGATAGACGTCCCAACGGCGAAACCGCTAAGAGGGTCTTACAGCGGTAAGTCGAGAAAGTTTACTGAAACATTTCTGTTTTGACAGCTTTCGGGGTATGAGAACGAGGTCGTTAATAAGGAAATAGGGAATCCCCATAGACATTCGATTTTTTTGCGCCGTTCAACTTAAGGTTGCCACAAGCCTAAAAAATGATTACATCTAGGAATTGGTATTTGAAAGTGATGGCGAGAACGCGTCCTCCTAGCCCTGCTTAAATGTCCTCTCAGTTTTCTAACGAGCTCGAAAAAACTTCTTCAAAATTAACAAAGTCCTTGAGGAGCTAAATAAAAACTTTTATGGTGTCGTTATTCAGAAGCTGACCCGATGGGATTGTTCATGAGTGTGGAACCATGTGAAGATTTCGCATTTGGTGGTTATCTAAGATGCACTCCTCCCGTACCATTCATCTACCATCTTATGTGAGTCAGAAGGATTTCCATTTCAGTTTCACACCCATCTTTTCTATGTCAAATAGTTAAGCTCGCCATTTTGCAGCCTGCTCGACTCTGGCGACCGTCAATTAGCAATGGTACCGATAAAGAAACATTGGATGCATCCAAATTTGGAAAGAATTGAAATTGAGGAGGATGGCTTCTGTGGAACCCTATTCAAACCACCTGGTGAGTGAGCAAATATAAGTTTTTTTATTCAGGGAATAAGAGTGCTACTGTTGGGGCCCGAAAGAGATCGATAATTCCGCAGGGTTTGGATGCTAAAAACAACTTATCACCACTACCAAGGACCACCGGGTGAATCGATGATGATCTGCATATAATTGTTCAAATTTGCGATTTTTGACATTTTTAAATTCGTCAATTATTTGAAGTGAATGAATGTCTGGCAAAGTACAGTAGGAATTCGCTCATAAATTTCCGAAGTGACTGCTTAGGCACTCGGCCAATAAAAGGCCCTATCGCGAGTTCTTGATTTCGACGTCGAAAATTATCCAGCAGATTGGTCACGGTCAGCGGGTGCCGAAAAAACAGGGATTCCACGTTACCGGGGGACCGGCGAAGCTGGGAGACTTTTCAAATGTGGATTCATGTGAGCATTACATCACAAATTCGTTTAAGGATGATCGTCCGAGCCCGAATACGCCACTCACACGATTTTTCGGTAGAAAGTCTATGGCTGAGCGCAAATCAATAATGCGCAATTTCGGACATTTGCCTTCAATTCTCGTAATCGACGAATGTAGACATCGGCGGATACTGTTGTACCTTCATCGAGCAGATCCGAGTACTCTACGCCGTATACGCTCCACCAAATGCGATTTTCGTCTTCGATGCAATAGTCGTGCGACGCAAACTTCGAATGCCACAAGTACACTATACTTCTGGCGGGGGCATGCTCCTTGTTAACTACCTTTGAGTGTCTTTCACTATCCGCGGCTTCTTGGCCAGATAGCGATAGAAATAGCATGACGTTGCGAATGTGTCTCTGGACGGCTTGAAATTTTGCGGCATGATGGCGGAATGAAACTAGTTTGGAGTGTTTGTTTGAAGGTATTTTGAAGAGCTTTTTATACTCATTCCAACGGTACCTCGCACATCATTTTCGTCAACTCATTGCTGAGTTATCAACCCTGAAAGTCATCACTGCCATTTGTCCGATTCATACTGAATCAACCTAATAAATAAAATAGAGGATCATCGTTCATCCCAACTTATCATTGCATTTTCAGGAGATGGCCCTTTTCCGGCGGTGATCGACATTTCTGGAACTGGTGGAGGTCTCCACGAACACAAGGTTGACAATACCTCAAAAGAACCTTCGTCTCCTTTGAGAGATTGTGGATAGCGATCGAGTGATCAGCGAGGACTTTCAGGGGTCGATGCTGGCATCTGAAGGTTTTGTGGTGTTGTGTGTCGCATTCTTCCAATACAAGAATCTCGTGGAAACCCTTGCTGAAGTGGATATGGAGTACTTCGAGGTGAGAAAAATGAGCGACGAAGTTCTGTGAAACACACAGAAAATTTCTATTTGACAGTGCCATGGGTTCCAGGCATGTTCAAGAAGGGTCAGCCAGGACTTTAATCCTTTAAAAATTTGTACAAACTGTCCAGAAATGGGTAACGAGCTACTCAACTTAACCAGGTGGATAATGGATACGAGATTCGATTCCAGAACCATGTGTGAGGTGGTGGCACCATTTGCTCCTAGTTCCCCATCACTTCAGGACGATGTCTAAAATTTGACAACACGTTGTAGAGGATGATGTTCCGTCATTACTCTTCAAAATAATTGTCTAATCGAATCTGTTTTAGAAGCCGATAAACTGGATAAAACGGCAACCATTCACCACGGACCGACTAGGGATTCAAGGAGTCTCTTTTGGTGCTACCATCGTACTTCTTCTAGCCACTCGCTTTCCTCAGGTGAGATTTTCAGACATGAAGTCCAGCAGGAATCGTCAAGATAATACTAAAAGGATAGTAGGATCGTTAGGGTCAAGTTTTACACTAGCAAATTTCTTTGAAAACTTTGTGAAATAACACCCCTTCTCAACTCCCAGATATCCCTCGGAAAGGGGGAGGGAGACAAGTTGACCTATCTGCTACATACGTTGAAATGCGCTATGTATTTCTTCTTCCTGGAATACCGTGAACAAGGCACTCCCAGGTGTTGAGGGAATAGGACGCTTCAATACGACACCCCGTTCACAGGAACCGGAAACGACCCCCCTTTTTTTGACCTCTGCAATACCAGTAGCTAATGGCGGATTGTATAGTTGCAATGTGCTTTATTGCAACGAAGTCGTATTTTTACCTGAAGCAAAAAGATATTTACAGTCCATTTCGGAGTGCTTGATAGGGCGTGGTTTACGTACTTGGTGGAAAAGTACCAAACTCTCTTACTCCGCCACCACGCACCTTCACTCTCGCCACTGACCCATGTCGTACGCCACGCCCTATCAGGCGCTCCGAAATGGAGAGTATATTTCACATCTCCTCACACGCACTTGCTATAAAACATCCTTCGCGTCTCACCTGCCTATCCAAGGCATAGATTGCGGTGCTCATCGCTATCCTCTGCAGGTGCGATACCCCTCCTGCGGTCAAATAGGACCCCCTTGTCGAGGAATCCTCTATTTTCGGTGTGCTCTGACTGCAAGTAGACCATGCGAGAGGCTGATCTACCGCAATGTAACGCACGGTCTCAAAGTAGTCTCCAGACATTGTATCACTTCATCACTTAAGGAACAGACTCGAATTTTGCTAAAAGTGAGTGGAAAAGTGTTAAAAATTCAGCTGGACGCCGTTGTTGCTATAAATGGCCCTCATGTGGCGAGTGACTACATGAGTATGAAGGAAAGTGGCAAACCTATTCCGCAGGGAAGGTGAGTTTGGATTGGAGCATTTCAAAAATTATTCTGTAAACCCCACGTCTTTGCCTAACATCCAGACGACTCTTGAACATCCATCCTACTTCACTCTGGTCGTTTTTCTGTGTCTCAGCCTCTTTTCTTCCTGTCTTGGACCCGTGATGATACTTTTTCGTGTTTTTTGAGTGCCATTAAATTCATAACATTTCGTAGAATCGGTAAAATTCTTGAAAAACTCGTATAGATCGTTTGGGCTGAAGAAAAAAGGAATCCGTTTAAGAGACATACAGTTTGTCAAACACTTCCACAAGCAGTTTTACTTCAATCCCACCTACCTGTGTACATTGGCCCTAGCGCATATCAAAGGCGTATCGTCGCAGCCACACCTGGGTCGTAAATTTCATGACAGATCTAATCCTATCGTATTACAGAATGAGGTGGCGTATTCCCTTTTTCGTTTCAGGTTAGCTGATGAAAACATTTATTTTATTAACGGTATCATGGCATCGGACAAGGTGGTACGTCATACTGTATTCGACGAGACAAACGAAATCCAATGGCATCGCACCTCACCTCACACCTCATTCCGCATCGTGGTGAGTTTACTTTAAAAATTCTGTGATTAGCATTACTCTCGCACTTCGCAAAACATCTCGTGGTTGTTGGTGTCACAGTGCTGTCGTTTGGCTGAAACTATCGGTCTTGTAGCAATCCTACAGATATATCACACACGTTCTAGACGATAACGGATGAAGGACTAAGCTTTTGCCTTCGTTCAATCCTTTCTGTAGGATGCGCCGCGCATTCTAGTTCCATTCAGAATCGTGGTGATGGGTGAATGCGATTTGGCCTGTACATTGACTTGCGAGGGCCACCCAATGTCAAAATCGGTGCCTTCATCCTCCCAGACGAGTCTCGTACCAATTCACGTACTCGGAGGGTCGGAAGGCTTGGTTGACCTGGGCGAGCGTTGAAGCGATATTCGATCCCCGAACCTCTCCTTTAACCTCTATGCTACCCCCTACTGAAAAGGATCAAACCTTTGCCATATCACTTGTCATTTGGGATATATCATGAAATCCCTGGGTCGTTGGAGCGAATCACCCGTTATCAGAATCAGACAAAATATTTGAATGAAAAGTAATGAAATGACGACTAACCGGAAGAGTTGGTCAAATACATCACAATAAACAAACATTTTGTAATCTTTGAACACTGTTCTGTTCGGAAGCCTCGCGCCAATTTAAATGTGTGAAAAAACAGTGAGGCTCCAAAATCTTATTTCAAAAGGCTAAAAAATTCCACAAAATATTGCGAGAGAAATTTGAGCCTATTGGCAAGCCAAAGCTTTTTCACACATCTTGAATCGTTCACTAAAGGCTGGGATTACCATTCCAGGCATCCGTTGACGATCTCGTCGCTTCATCAGTTTTCTGTGGCCGATATATGACAAAATGTCTAAAGGATGCTGGACGAGATGTTGAGGTGAGTATTGATCTGTACCACTGAAATAGCTTCTTACGTTCAAAGGTGCAAAAAGATTGGTTTTGGAGGTGAGTAGCTCACCAAGGAAAATCAAAGCAACCTTGAAAATCACTCGTTTTTTGGCTCAGCTTCAGCGGGTCAGGAAGGGGTTAATTTATGAGCACCATACCAAAATGATTACATTGTCGACTGCAAAATAGCAGAAGCTTTTCAGATCCACCTTGTCAACGGTGGTCACATCATGGAACCACCCTACTTTCCTCACCATGGCGTTGTCTACGCAAAGTTTCAAGGTCGGTTTTATTACAGCAGTGATATACACATGGCTCGCTGTTGAACATAGAAGCTTCCTCATTTCAGGCTTTTACTGTGGTTACGGTGGCGATGCCGTGCTACACGGAAAAAGCCAAGAAGTAACGTGGCAGGCTACTATAGATTTCTTCAAGAGAAAACTTGGAAAACCAGCTGACATGCCCGACTGGCAACGACTGAAGTCAGTGGATTGTGCCAGTCACTTATGAATGGTTCAAATGGACAGCTCCAAAAATCCTATCAATCGCATTATATGTTATATTGTACGTTACTAATTTATATACCTTTATTATATGGTATATATTATGTTATTATATTATATACTATAATATTCAGGTTGTTGTACTCTCACATTATGTTATTTTTGAGAAATCATGTGACCTACACGGAACATTTGTGTATCGAACTGAATGAGCTTTTGTCCTTTTTCTATACGACCTTGACTCTTCACATTTGTTACCTGAAATTCCACAGTTGTATAGGGTCTAATTATTGTAACAGTATCAAGTCATTCTGCCATTCGTAAAAACTAGCATTACTTTGAAAAGCATTTCATATTTAATACTGATCTGTTGGGTGTTTGATCAAGCTTTTTCCTCAGCACGATACCCTCTAATCCTCGACAGCGCTCGTATTTTCGAAAGTAACACTCTCGCCTCTTTTGTTTGTTCATTTTTATGATATTTTGTTCATTTTTATGGCATTGTTATGTATATTAGGTTGTAAAAAAGGTCTAGCCGGTTTCTCGCGCTCACAAGATTGATTCAAATATCAGAGCGCGTTAACGTGAATCAGCTTACATATTGTGCTCCTTAGATAGACAAAAACTTGCTCTTTCTGAATATATATTTTAGTTAGAATGCCACAAGATTTCCGAATTATTAGAGGAATTTTAAAGTACTGCGGAAATGGTACTTTTTGGATGGCTTTACTTCACGAGTTCTTATTCAGTCGAGTCGCAGCAAAGGAAACCACAAATGTGAATACTACAAGAGGAGGGGGTTAAGCATTGGATGGAGCATTTTGTCCCCAGTTTGAGAGGTGCAGAAATAAGAATGAGTTGCTCGAATTTTCGATTGATCAAATCGCTTTAACTATGTAAAACAGCAGAAAGCGATGAGCGCCCATACTTGCAGGGGATGTCTAACAGTATTGGCCCTCGACATACAAACTTGGTTTGCCACCTCAAGTAGCCTTGATTTGGAAAACCCGTAAAAATGGGTGCCGCGGGACTACTCACAGCAGCTATGCGCAGACGCATTTTTCACAAATCCTATTCTAGTGATTGAAGCAAATGCAGGCTGAAGCCCTTACTCGTCCATCATGTTCATCAGATCTAGCGCTAACTAAGTCCCAATTTCCCAAACATCTGAACAGCTCCTTCAGTAGCAGTGTGTTCAGAAAATGTGGCGATTTGGAGTCGACTTTTTTCCGTTTCGCGCAATAAAATTCTTAGCTTCTTATCAAATTGAGTTATGTAGGTCAGCATAGTGTTGACAAAAGTTCGGCTAATCGAACGGTGCTTATTCTGGGAGATAAGATGCACTCTCAGCCGAGTTATGATCTCCCGAAGTTGAAATGGCAAAGAACGGCCAAAACTTTCCTTACAACCTAATACATTTTTATGGCGATTTTTTTGTTGTGATGTCCATAGTAATATATGATTCAAAAAGTTCTTGTTTATTTTACAAGCACTATCCTACAACGAAATGAGCTGACTGAAAAAAGATGGAGGCAAATCAAACCCATTAGAAAGGGAAGTGGGTAGAATAAGTGGCAACGATATCTCGATGTGGGATGAACCTTAACCCTGCACCAAAAAAAAGTTTTCTACTATGTCTGATGGGATATACGAGGAGTCGACTATCAACCAGGTAAGAGAGAGACCCTAGACGAGTGGACAATAGTTGAAAGGAATTGAAAGAGAATTGCAATTTTCCCTGCACGATTCTTTTAAGGCATACCCTGTAGGTGTTCATGACACTATGAAGCGGAAAAGTGGCTCAGCACTCAAATTACTCCTACTTTTTGACTGCTATGCAGCACACCAGACAGATATCTTGTTAAAGTAATCTCGCCTTTCACCCGTGTATGCGGGACTTTCCAAAAAGTGCCATTTCAGTTCCTTCATGAAACAACCCTCGGTAATTGAAAGAAATAATATAAATGCGTAGCTAATTTCAAAAATCGGTGATGGTCAGAGCACTCCAATAATGATTCGCAAAATTTAATAGGTTGAACCATAATTTCTGTCCCACAATGGCAAAAAATTTCAAATTTATTTTCCTTAATTTGTGTCTAACTTCAGTCAACAAAGTATGTACCATTATAATCAACAATACATTGCCAGCAAATAGGGAGATAACAGATGCTTTGCTTGTAGAAGTCTGAGGATTTCTGGTCGAATAAAATCTGGAGGTGATTTTGAGATCATCGTCATCTTTGAGCAGTCGTCCGTCGAGGAAGTGGATCAGAGATCGGAATAGGTGGTAGTTAGTTGGGGCCATGTTCGAAGATTAAGGTGGGTGCGAGAGCTTCGTTCAACCAAGGTCCTGGATCTTTCGACATGCCAACTTTGCCACATGTGGGCGAGCGTCGTCGTGGAGGAAGAAGTCTCGGTCCATTTTTCCGGTAAGTTTTGCGGCTACGGTGTCCTATTGCCTGCAGTAGAGGTCGGCAGTGACTGCCGTGTTGGATGGTTACAGTTTCACTTTTTTGAAAATTTGAAAAAAAATTTCTTTTTCCCTCTGCATTTTTTTGAAATTTTTTTCCGTTTCAATTTGAGTCGACGTGCCATCGGGTTGCCGCCATATGAGAGACAGTACCTGGGCCCATCGACTGGTTGTTCGGTTAGTGCCCTTGCATGCTGGGGAACCGGGGCGGCGTTCGTGAATTTCGTACTCCTCGCGAAATTGTCGTAGATTCACTGCTAGCAAGCCATAGAGAATATGAATGTATTATCCAGTAGTCCTTTTCGCTCGCTTTACATACCCCCACTACCGAATATTCCAGGAGCTTCCACAGTTTTCCCCACGAAAAATAGTGACAGAAATTATGGTTCAACCCAATATTTTGCTGTGCAGCCACTTCAAACTACATTTCTCACGAAAAACTGACGCTATCACTGCCTGCTTATCAGCAACTTGACATTATCTCGCAAAGACTGTGCAAAAGACGCTCTTCAGCAAGTTCTTACCCATTTACATGGTAAAACTTCAATACAATAATTGAGTGTTTGAGTCAGTTGTATGGAGCAAGTTTTCGGTTGAATTGCGAGACGGGAACGCTATCAACAACAATAGCTTTCCAAAAATGGTTGAGAAGGATTAAGCGGTAGTAAGCATTAGCTTGAAAAAGTAGTCCACGAAATCATCCCATCTCCTCTCGACATCTGACAAAAAGTCTCATAACTTCGTGAGGATCCCAAAAAGCACCAGCCACTGACGCGGAACGCAGTCGCGGAACGGGAACGTTAGTGTGGTCACGCGGACGGCTCCTTTCCAGCTGAACTTGAGGAAGCAGCGGCTGTGGCAGAATTTTTGAATTTTACCACCAAATAATAACTTTATTGGTCATGAGCTGACACGCAGCAATGGGCGATCAACCGCTATCATTCAGTCATCATTCCATGGTTAGTAGCAAATGCGATGCGATGCGATGCGATGTAAGATCAAACTACAGAAGTGACCTCATCGTCATTACTCTCATAGACAATCGCTACGATAAAAGCCAGACATTTTCACGTAAGCAGTCATCACTTCCCGATAGATAAGAAAGAGGGCGACACCTGGTATGTTTCGAGTACACCTTGACAAGGCTGAAGTGACGCGGGTAAGGGAGCGGAAGACGTTCGTAAACACCCCTGTGAAGCGTGAACAACGCTACTGGGAGTCATAGACATTCGCTTTATGACCGTTTAGCTTGGATTCAAGGCGGTATCGCAATTAGGAGGAGGATATTGTTGTTACTTCACCCTAGAAGAGGAAAAAAACCACATCTTTCCTCCACTGAGGCTTAGGCAAAATTATACGCCCAAGTAAATGTGCAGATTGACCCCTCAAAGATCTCTCCAAGAAGCTTAGATGTGCAATTTTCATAAGATACCTTCATCAGCGATAGAACCGGATTGAATTTCATCCTCAGCATACATAGGATATCTGAGGTAGGCTGGGGGACTCGTGCAAAATGTCGTAAACCAGTCCAGAGCAAATCAAGCTTTCAGGTCAAGTAGGGACGGATTAGAACATCTTGTTTCATGAACGATGTGCGATCGAGGCCTCTCCGAAACTCACAATATCAATGAAGGAATAGAGTGATTCATGACAGCAGTGAAGATACCGTCAAATGAAGAAGTGGGTTTAATTCGACTTAACCCAACTTTTGCTTGAGCAAACTACTAATTCGTCGTTTGCGATGAACAAGAATACAGCTCAATCATAAGGCCCGATAAGCTATCAGTAGCATCAACATTCGTATAAGTGCAAGAGGAACTATGTGATTTTTCGACGCCCTTTTTATGGAATTGGTGACCTCTCTGAAGCTAAGACTTCAAAGAACTCACTGCTCATATTTTCCATCGTATTTCATCTACTTTCAAATAAAATTAACAGTGTTCTATCGAATTCCTATTTACCTAATTGTAATTGTTACGAAAAAGAAATGTTGTGAATGTAAGCTTGTGGACTTCCCCGCAAAGAGACAGGAAGGACTGTGTTCGGCTGTGTTGTTGCTGGACCCATTCGATGATGCTGCGTCTCATTACTGATCATAACGGCCTCTTTTACTTTCAATTGTCTCATTGGCGTAAAGTGAAGAACGGGTCAGCGGGTCTAGCCCAAGCGCAGGTAGGGGAAGAGTTCAGTGGTGAGAATACGACTTTTGACGGATAAGTCCCCTTTTGCGCGAGGAAGTCACTCAATGCATCTCGAAGCTACTTCCTCCTTCCTTGGCCATGGATACTGCGCCATAATACTCTGCTAACCTTCCCCTTCTATAAAATGCTGTGAGAACTCACTAAGTCATAATCACAAGGAAAAAAGGTATTTTTTTTTTTGAATTGCGCAACACCTTTATTTTCCGAGCGCATTCATAGAAAATACTCTGCCCCTGTAGCGACCATGTAAGGTATCAGCTTCTCCAAATACATGAGCATACCGCTTTCGGTGTTCTGGCTAAGACCAACTTTTGTAGTTTAACTAACAAACGGTAAATAGCAATAACAACTAAACACCCTTGAAGAAGATCTTTGAATAAGTCCTTTTGCACATTTCTCAAAACTGGAACTCCAACGTCCCATTCAAATTGTGGTAGATATACGTTATGGATGTGCGTAGTCACTAATCACCCACGACCCATCTCTGCGGTGATTTTTAAACTTCACGAGGTCAAAAGCCGTTATGGCACAAAATACCGACTGCCTAAAAATTGCATTGCAAGAAAGCCCACAATGATGCGCTTATCTTTTAAAAGAAACTTCCGCTCTCAAAGACGCTTACGCATTTGATGCCCTTTCACAGTGCCACACTACCAAATGAATAATTCCACTCATATAACAGGCTTCGGTGTCCTAATAACTTTGACTAGTGGTTTCGAAGTGACTTATCCAGAAAGTAATTTACTTCATTCGAACATTGGAAACAGCTAAATGTGTTAAAAAACAATGTGAGGACTAAAAGTTTATTTCAAAAGATTCAGAAAATTAAAATAAAGCTTGGGGCCTTTCATCGTTTTTTCACACATTTATATTGCCATGAGGCGCTTCGGGACAGAACAATACTCAGAAATTGGAAATAGCCTTCAGCCACTAGCACTGTGATCGGTATGACCGAACTTCGCGCTAGCTTGTCAGCTCTAGAATTTGGGAATTAATTTCAGTCTCGCCACTAAAGATGTCTCTTTACGTAGACGTGCATGACTCGATGCAAAACGAACGCCTTCACATCAAAGCCATGGATCTCGCACCGAATGGCATCTACAAGCTGGTGCTAAGGTGAGTAGAATAGGAGTGTTCAGCAAAGATTGAGAGAAGCAAGGGCGATGAGGGCGAGATAGGATAGATAACTAGATAGAATGAACCGTTATTGAAAACGATCACCGCCATCACAAAGGTCTTTTAAAGAATCAATTTTTATCTGCAGAACCGATGAATATTTGTGAATTTCACAATTGGCAGTTCCTTAACTATTAAAGCTGGATGCACTGCAGTAAATAATACAAGAGGATTCGCTTGTAGAATTTCGAGTGCCTCTATTGCTGCTTTGGACCACTGAAGTACCCCCACCGGAAACCACTGACCTTCACCGCGATGATCATCCAGCACATTGATTATCCAGCCAATGCGTGGAGAAAAAGGCATTTTACGTTATCGACGGTCTGGCAAAAAATGGGGGAGGAGGTTGGTCCTAATGTGATATTATGATTAATGCGAGTATTATGCCATAGAATTGCTTCAAAATGATCCTCCGAGCTAGAATACGGCATGCACACGTTATTTGGGAGACGGAGCAGGCTACGAATGTACGCGCCAATGCAATTTTCCCTTCTTCACTGTTGAAACTATCGAGCCATTTTCAAGATGGCGATCCCCTTCCTCCAACTTGAAATACGACCCCTCCCCCTGTGGTGTATATCGCTAGGACAGAACCGTCGCGTGGCCGTGTTCGGCACGCGACGGGATGGTGCGAGCTATGCGCGCCGTATTGGATGGGTCTTGAAGCGATGACAGTGCTCTACTCCTCATTCTATGCGTAATCGCTTCAGGACTCAACTAATACGGCGCGCATAGCTCGCACCATTCCGTCGCGTGCCGAACACGGCCACGCGACGTTTCTGTCCTAGCGATATACACCCACCTAAGTATTCCTTGACCCATCCTTGAACCTGCTCTCATTGCCTACGCACAAGAAAAATTCAGAATTTTTGATTCAGGGTTAAACACCAGTATGGTACACACATGTCCTACGCAGTCTTCAAGGCAGATTCTGCGGGTGAGATCGATGTCCCGACGGCGAGACCGATAAGAGGGTCTTATTGCGGTAAGTCGCAAAATTATAATTTACAAATTATAATTTTAATCTTTCGAATTATAATTCGAAAGATTAAATCAGCATTCGAGCTACGAGGCTTACGTTCCCAATGGGAAAATAGGAAATACTATATTCACAAGCCTGCTAGGGACTCGCAGGTGACAGAGGGATATTTTTAAAAAAATACGGTGGTGTGTTGTCACGTGAACGTACTTCTGAGCCACATCTGGACTCACGGCTCGAAGAACTATTAAAGAATATCAGACTTTTGAGACTTAACGTAAAAAAGAATTAAAATCGAAATGACATTGATTAAAATCATCAAGACTCTTGGAATTAAAAAAATGACTTCTGCTGCTTTTTTCATCGAATTCGTTGAATGCTGACCTTTCTTCGTCGGAATCGTTTTATGGTGTCGGTGTTTAGAAGCTGATCCCATGGGTCTGTTCATGAGTGTGGAGCCATGTGAGGATTTCCCATTTGGCACCTATCTGAGATGCACTCCTCCAGTACCATTTGTCTACAGTCTCATGTAAGCCGAATTGAATCCCTTCAACTACATCCTTATACGAACCTTTTTCGCTCTCTAATACATAACGAAAACCCACTTTTGAGGCCAATCTTTCAATGTTCAGACTGCTTGATTCCAATGACCATCAACTAGCCATGATACCGATCACGAAGCATTGGATGCATCCAAAGTTGGAAAGGATTGAAATTGAGGACGGCTTCTGTGGGACTCTATTCAAACCACCTGGTTGGTCAAGTCAATATGTCACTGCTGAAAATCTCCGCAATTACAAACAATTTTTCAAACATGACTTCCGAGGCAAAGAATCATCAGAGGGTTGTATCGTTGAAATCTCTCAAGGAATATTCTATTTCGAGTAAATTTTGGACTGGTAAGACGATGAAATAAGATCGATCGACAATCATACTTATTTACAACTGGGCTTCACCACTGTTGATCAGAAATGTGGATGGATCTTTATTTAATCGTCTTACCGGTCCAAAAATTACTCGAAGTGGGGTATTCCCTGAGGAATTTCAACAATACAGCCTTCTGATGATTCTTTGACTCATGAGTCATGTTTAAAAGCCTGACTTTTTACGGGGAACAACTTGAGTACAGGACAGCAGGCGTCGGAAGCGTCCGGGGAGGGTCATACTCCTCAAAAGTTTTCCTCGACGCTAACCTTGACCCAGCTTCTATGTAGCGATAGATAGCGAGAGGCGTGAGATGGGGAGGGATGCAGATCTCAGGTTCAGCGGAGACTGAGTACCACATTACCACTAAATTTTGCGACAATTGCCAATGACCGGCTAAAGACTTTTCTTATGCCGAACGAGATCCTTAGGTAGGAACAGGCCGACTTTATGAAGCACTCATTTTTGGACCCAGCACGGTCCCAACGTTAACCCACGCGCCGTGCTGTGCTGATATGCATGACTATGTCACTGGGCTTATTACCATTGGAGTCGAGCAAATAACGGTAGTATTGCCTGTAGTCTTATTTCCTACAGTACTGATCGTAATAAATAAATGCAAAGAAGAAGGAGTATCAGCAAAACATTGCAAAGACAGTGAGTGAAGTAGAATCTCGTGATTACACTGAAAAATTTTCACTTCCACTTCAGGAGATGGTCCTTTTCCAGCGGTGATTGATATCTCGGGAACTGGTGGAGGTATCCATGAGCACAAGGTATCAAAAACGTTTTTGTTTGAAAGCAAAAGAAACAGTTGACGGATTTTAGGGATCTATGCTAGCTTCTGAAGGCTTTGCCGTACTATGCGTTGCTTTCTTTTCATACAAGAATCTCGTCGAAACGTTAGAAGAAGTGGACTTAGAATATTTTGCGGTGAGATCGAATGCTTTTCTGAAGTGCGCCACGTATTTCACTTCCATTTGGAATCGTGGAGGCATTTGAATTTTAATTTACCCATTCAATGACTAAAAAACCCAGCCGTTGCCGACCGTACCTATTGACTAGTCTGGTATCATTTCGTCAAAATCTGAGAGACGTGAGGCTCAGGTTCAGTTCCGTTTTGATCCTCTATCTAAGGTAGTGAGAGTGGCGCCACTTATCACAATACCACCTTTGCCTCGAAATGCGTGCTTACGCGCACGATAGTAAAGACTACAAGTATCAGGAAAATGTTTGACTGATCGCTTCCATGCTTCAGAAACCGATCAGCTGGCTGAAGCGACAATCATTCACCACGGATCGACTCGGTATCCAGGGTGTATCGTTTGGTGCCACTATCGTTCTCGTTCTAGCGACACGCTTTCATGAAGTGAGATAATTCAATTTAGAACCGATGAGGAATCACTAAAGTCCCTTCTGTGGAAGACCGGTGAATCATGTAGTCATGCTCTACAACATTTAGTGGGGTGTGCTGCGGGGGAGGGGGAGAAACACGTAATAGGCGATAGGCAGAAGTAGGAAAAGGAGCAGGAGATAGAGTGAAATTTCCCAAGAACTGCCCCGAAGAGAATTACGAAGAGAGCTGCACAAAAAATTGAAGAGACAGAGATTATTTGTGGAATAAATACGTAGCGGACGGATACACATGAAATCTCCGACCCTTGTGACTGAAAAAGGAACCAGAAGCAAAGGATACTCATGTATAAATTGAAAATTGATGCAAGGGTACACTGGCTGTTACCCTGCACGTATTTAGCTTGACGCCGTTGTTGCTATCAATGGTCCCCATGCAATGAGTGACTACGTGAACCTCAAGGAAAATGGCAAACCACTTCCTCAAGCAACGTGAGTTCTTTGTCGTAAAATATTACAAAAATCTGCTTGTTAATTTTCGGATAACAGTCGCGGGCTTCGAAATGGTCTACTAATCCGTCGTGTCTCTGCTCCTCATTTTCTTGCTTTTTCTGCATGAAATATTGAAGCGCTCCCCATTTCCTTTCGAGGTGCAAACATTACATTCACCAGAGGCCTGACTAGTCCCCGTTCAAAAAAAAGCCCCAATAATTCCACAAAACATACGTAATTTTCCAAGCTTCTCCCTAGTCACTTGAGCATTAATCTCCCGAGGCCTGCTCCTTACCACAGTAGCGAACTGCGATTCCTCATAACAGCGACAAAAGTCGCGAATGACAGCTGATGTCCTCCTATTTAGAATGATGCTAGCGGATTCCGTTTTTTTGTAGGCTAGCCAATGACAAAATACGGTTTATCAACGGGACCATGGCATCTGACAAACTTATACAACATTCGGAGTTCGATGAAACAAATGAGATACCTTTACATCGTACCTCACATCACACATCATTCCGCATCGTGGTAAGTCTTAAGTCCAGGTCAGAACATACTCACGTATTTCCATGTTCTCATAGTACTCCACAAAATCTTCTCGGGTTGTCGCTTTCCAATGCAGTCCTTTGACCGAATGACCGGATGGGATCCGAAAGACCGGATGGGATCGATAATTAGCCAGGATTTGCCTGTCGAAAATAGCCGCGCCACCACCAAGGATCCCAGGGGAATCAATGATGATCTGCCCACAACCGATGAGGAATTCCGATTTTTTTGACATTTTCCACTTCGTCAATTATTAGGTTGTCCCAAAAGTCTTGTAGGATTTTTCAAAAAAAATATCAATAACTGTTGTTTACTTCAAGGCAGGTCTAGGCGGTTCAGGAATATGGTAGAACGTTCTCTAAGCTTTCTAGTAAAATATATATTGACCCACCAGATCCCGTGAACAGAGCTACAGTGCCCGTAGTCGATACCCACCCAACACGCGGTGTCATCTACTACGAGTGGTATTGGGGCAGCAAAGCGACGGAAACTTGCGACTCCATTAACGTCGCATTAGGCAAGGGATGTGTGAGCTACGAGACCGTGCGTCGCTGGTTCATTGGCTTCAGCAACTGCGAGATTGAAGTGGAGGACAAACCACGCCCAGGACTGTGCTACTTCTGGAACGCGGAAGGAATGCTTGACATAATCGAGAAACTAAAAACGGGGAAATCGCAGTCGTTGCAGCGAAAAATTCAAATTGCATTTGTAGCTGTGCCATTACAAGTTCTACTTCTCGCATGACATTTATCCTTTTTTGCGAAGAAAACGGGAAAACTTTACGTTTCTTCCGTTCCTTTACGACCCGTATTACGAGCCCGCTTTAGAGGATTTAGAAACCAATGATCGATCCTGGGTAAAATGCCCCTACTACGATCCCCGTCTACCCTACGCTTTCCTAGCAATAAGGATCGAGACCACAGGAAAATACCTTCACCTTTATAAGTAAAGTGAGGACAGACAGGACAACTCAGTTCATGGACTTTCGAGGCGCTAAAAAGGACCATTTGCTCCAAAGTTGAGGCAGGTACACACATAAGGAATTAGATTTAGGTTTCCACGACCCAGATGAGATTGGAGTCATAAGATCTTCCCTGCTGTGAAATTTGGATTCTTCTAAGGTGTAAAATGGGGATCTGGTTCTATTCTATATCGGATCTGTGGAAGGGAAGTGCCATTGTAGGCAGGTCCATAGTGGCAATACTGACCGAATGGACCTTCTGTAGGAAATGAATGCACTGAATTCACATTAACCATCGGCAATGCATCATGACAAAGATAGCCGAAAGAAAATAGAGGGAAAAAATTACATCAATTTCTCGATAAAAGAATAAATTTTGGTGTAGTTCATAGGATGCGCCGCGCATTCCAGTTCCATTCAGAATCATGGTAGCAGAATGCGATGTGGTTTAGCGGGAGTCAGCCTATGCAAAAGTTATCCACCCAGACGAGTCTGATACCAATTCATCTACAACGGAGGATGGAAAGCTCTCTTGGTCTGGGCGAGCGTTATTGTGGGAAACTCCCCGCATGAGAGTGGGAATACGCGCCATTTGTTACGCTCCAATTTTTTGATAATAATTGATAATTCTGCGTTATATCTATCAATTCAGGCTGCTGTTGATGATCTTTGTGCTCCGTCAGTTTTCTGTGGTCGTCACATAACCAAATGTTTGAAAGACGCTGGACGAGATGTTGAGGTGGTTTCTTGATTTTATCAGCAGCCCACTCAGCTGCTTTCTATTCGTAAGCATGGAGCGACCAAACTCATAGACTGCTCAGTTAGAGGGTGTGAGGATACTCCCCAGAACAATTTCAATCCCGGTTTATCCTCAGTGGGTCAAAAGCACTCATTCACGAATACCATCCGAAATCCTACCATTACGGCCATAGAATTTCGTGAAATTAAGGAAATATTGTAGAATACTGAATATTCACAGATTATCGCGATTTCTCTAACATAACACCCAGCCCTATTTCAGATTCACCTTGTCAACGGAGGACACTTCATGGAACCACCTTATTTTCCTCATCACGGCGTCGTTTACACAAAATTCCAGGGTTGGTATTGAGTGTACAGCAAAAATCCATGGCTCACTGCAAAAGTGAATTCCAGGATTTTGCTGTGGTTTTGGTGGCAATGCCGTGTTACATGGGAAAAGCCAAGAAGTGACATGGCAAGCTACAATTGAGTTCTTCAAACGAAAACTTGGAAAACCAGCTGACATGCCTGACTGGAACAGATTGAAATCAGTGAATCCTGTAAGCCACCTGTGAATGGTCAGCCCCAGCTGCTCCATGAATTTTACCCATCAAGCAATGCATTTTATGTACATTACTTCAACTTTAAGCTGCAGAAATCACCCCTGCATGATTTCCGCTGAGCTATTCAGCTCGATACATGCCGTTTATCAATTATCACATCATATTTCATATCTATCATATTTCCGCCTGTCCCGTTTTTATATTTCCATGTACAATCAAAATACGATAAGATTTTGTGCCCGTATAAGAATACACACACTTTACGATCCCGACTGATGTGATGCATACCGTGCGCTCGATACATGTTATGCTAGCTTTTTGAATACCTTGATATACGCACTTTAGCATGCTCCATCATCGCGAGGCATACGTACGCCAATCGCGCTCCATGTAGTAAAGTATGACCACGGTCTAGGGTCGCTTTCATACACACCGGCGGCAACGAGCATTCGGTTGCCGCCGGTGTGTGAAAGCGGCCCCAAACCGTGGTCATACTTTGCGACACGGAGCGTGATTGGCGTACGTGCCGAATGCCCGTCGCCGACAGTAGCAGCACTATTGCAACGTGCTCTGTTTATATTACTCCGGGGGTCTCGGTATAGTCTTGTCATAAGATCATCATACAGTATGGCTCGGTTGAGCGTTGCTAAATAGAGCGCGCCACAACAGTGCCGCCGTTTTACTCTATTCACCTTTTTCTTCAGAAACTTCAAAAGAGCACGCCATGTTTGCATTAAGACAGTTATACGACATGCGCTCTGAAAGTCTCGTGGATCCAGCTCCTTCTACCTTCCACCAGCATTCTAACAAGGGTGCCCATCAGCCGACTTGAGATATTCCTGATTATCTAGAGACTAGGGCTCAAAATCTTTCAGAAGAATCATTTCTTTTCAGTGGAAATATTTCAAGATTTCTTTTTTTTTCACTTTGCATCGAATATACGGATCATCAGAGATGAAATGGTGGGTTGCTTATGCTATTAGGGCACAAAGATCTTGTAAACTGTAGATGCTTCCCTGCAAGCAGAAGTGAAAGTAAGGTAGCCCATCCTGTCTTTGAGCCTTTCTAAACTTCTTAGGACACAGCTCTGAATTCCTGTGATGTTCGTTAGGCGACAGCAATCTGACGTGCCTGGAATGATGGTTCCACCTTAGGCGGCGACGTGCTATTTTTTCTCGCTCATCGCTCCCTTCGAGCTGGTTGCAACAGATTTTCTTCCGACGCGTCGTCAGTATCCTTTCAACCACAAGAGCATGCCAGTGCCCTCTTCATTCGTCTTCATAAAGCGTTTTCTTTTGCACACGTCGGTTTCTCATTGCAGCGCGCCTTCAATATTGTTTCGTTCTGGATCAATAGCCCATCTTCCGTGTCTCAAGAGTGAACTCGGCCAACTGCACCATGCGCACAACGAGCACCAAGGCCAAGATATGATAAATAGCTAAAAGCACGCCTTTTAACGCAAATTGCGCCCTAAGTCGTCTATATAATCCCTGCGGGTCTATTTACAGTATAGTTGCCCACTCTCGATCACACTGATTAGCCCATTTATGCCCTTAATAAAGGGTCATGCCTGTAACAGTGATTTCTGTGATCAAGTTCCGCGAAAAACATGACCTTGATTCGCCTTATGATCCCAGGATCCACAGGAAACTCAGCACCAAAATAACGAAATCAATCACATCTCTTTTAAGAGGTATGAATAAAAATATTTACATGAAAATTAGACTGTGATAGTTAAAACCAGTTTCGAGAAATTTCAAACAGCCCCTCAGAGCGATCTTATAGTGTGAAAAACCTTTTATGACCTTTGTTGAAGACCTCCCCCATATTGTTAAATAATCGCAGTTAATGTAATATTCGGGATACTTGGACCTACTTTTTGTGGGCCTCGCAAAATCAAAACTTGTAGAATGATGCACAACAATAAACTAATAAATAAAGCTTGTAATTGGTTGCTAGTGTTGGTTCATAGCTGTCGAAAAATTTCTGGATATTGCCGCGATCTCATTGAGCGAGAATTCATTTTCAAAATTCGGTTCAATTTTCTTTTTAATCGATTGAAAGCGCTTGAACAACTTGCTTTTTCAATGTCGTTATTATCAGCGATATTAAAGAGTGGTATGACCGAAAATTGAGTTCGTGTGCTAATAGTTGCTCTAGTCATAGTCACCCGCTGCAGAAATAAGATTTTCAAATTAGAATTTTGGCTCTGTTTCTGAGTCTTATCGGATGCTTAACAAGATTTCTCGCGTGATCCCGAATCCGAAAATAACCCCCAGATGAATTTAGCAATTTCATTAGTTTTTATGGCACTTCCTGCACCGAACACGATATCCTTATCCGATGGCATTCACATTGCTTTAGCAGAGAAAAGGAAATCGGGGCTGTTTTCGCCTACAGAGTGGCTTTCGTTATGTCCACTGCATGGAACTGGTATTCTTAAGGTGCATGTTCTGTACACTTCATCAGCACGTACAAGTAGATCTGACGGAAACGATTAGCAAGACGTTCCCTATCTATCCGCTGTCTCTACATGGATGGCTATCGTCGGCTGCCAAAAGCACCCGGAACCAGACAGCAACTTTCTGACATTCTGACTGTGCTAGCCCCGTTCTCTCCCCCCCCCCCCCCCCCCTCGTATCCCTCAAGAGCTACCGCAGCTCATTTCCGTGTATTTTTCCTATGGTTCGTCCACAGCAACCTAGTCTGACGGTTCACTTCACTGGGCTTTGTACCTCACTGGAATTCAGAAGGACTGGGAGCTGAACTGCCTGAATAAAACTAGCATACCCTATAATACACCCTTTTCTTGTTGCACTATACGTCCCCACCTTTATAGCGACGCATTTGTGGCATTAAGTCCACGCAAAGCACTGCGAGGAGTTTGTGGATGCCCGTTGAGTTGGAATTGACTCATTTCGGATACCTCTTGTACCTGGATCCACATTGAATCTTATCCTGTGCTCATAACGCACGGCGACGCTTTAAAACCGTATACTTAGCTTACTACCATCGCCTGTGTCCCAAGAAGCCAAACATCATTCGCCAGATTTAGTGTAGCCATTTTTCCTTGACAAAAATGATTGGTTAAGTTCTCCTTTTTCTAAAAATTTCACCTTGAAACGTCACCGCTCCGCCATCGCTGGGCGACGTCTAACCTTTCCAGTTTTAAGTTTTACATCTTAAGGCGGAACTTTTTTCAATCGTAGATTCTTTGCGAAATGCTCTTCGTCATACTTCACTTTCTTTAGAGGGGTGGGGGTGTTTTCCAATAGGCCAATCGAAATAAACTCATTTTATGATGGTCTGTTTACTTATGCTTTGTTGCTATGCACTTCCTTATGCTTTGTTGATATGTACTTCAAAGCCTGTTTGGTCACACCAACTGTTTAACCCGGAGCTATGGTTTCGGTTGATGGAGGCACGATTCTATTCCAGATCCGTGAAAGAAATAGGCGTCTCCATGCCACTTCCATTTTGCACCATTTCCAGTTCAGAAAACCATATCCCGTTAGTATTGCGAGATATTGATCTTCACTACAATTGCTATCAAATCCGTTGAGTATTCCTCGCGTATGGGTGTTGTCCTATCATTTCCATTTGCTAAGGTTTCAAGCTTACGCAGAAGAAGCGCAAAAAGCTATCGATTTAAGACGCCGAAGAATGGCGATTTTCCTTTGCGCAAACGATGATCCCAAGCCCTGATGCCTACTCAAATGAAATTGAATCTGTTTCTATTTGCAACTTCTTCACGTTCGAATCCTACCACGCGAAATTGGAATCAATTCACCTAGCTCGGGGTTACTGACAGTTGGTTGAGATGGGGATTGGTGCCGAATTAGATCCCCAGACCCATGTGAATGTAAGCAGCCGCACCTATGTACTACATACTAACTACACTAGTACACATCTTCGCCTCATTATCAGAGGTTTCCATCCCTTAATAAGCAGCATTCCCACCCTAACCTAATCACCTTTGTGATTTTTCCATTTATGTCTTTCTAATGTCTCATGTGCCTGTTCCTCTCAAACGTGTAATTTCCCCAGTTGTAATAACAAGCTTTTTCCAAGTGTGTCATGCCCAAACTACCTCACATTCTCCATTTACTCTTCTTAGTTTCACTAGGAAAGGTGGAAGTTGAGCGCATGGCGTATCGCAGAGGCATACCAGAGCCCAGCATTACAGTCAGCAGATTTCGATCGTGTTTTATGTGAAAGAGTTCCGCCACTCAGTGCCTTAATTTGTTCACATTTTCTCTTGAAACGGAATCGCCGACACAGGATCGATTCTCTTTAACTATCCGAAAGCTTTTTTGCAGTTCTGCATTGATTTCAATTGACTTGTCGGTGGTCAAGTCAGTGTTACTTCTTTCGCAACGAATGATCGACCACAGATCGGGATGAGAAGCCTCGTTATCCCATGCAGGGTTTAATAACAAATGCAAGAAATTATAATGCGTCTTAATTCTGCACAAAATCCCGACCCTCACTGCAATATTTCCAAAAAATGAGGTGTAAATAATTGAAAATGACCTAGGTATGAAGTCGCGAACGAGGTAACGGAAAATCTACAGCCAAACAGATGAAAGCTATGGAAATTGAAAACTATATGTGGCAATAGCCCCGGTGGAAGAAGCGTCCGTCAACTTTACAGAAGTTGTTTCTAGAACGTCCATTTATTTTATCCAGACCCATCCCTTTCAGAGCCTGACCCGCTCCCTCATGGAATTGAAATAGGAATGTGGCTTAGGTTTTTACCCGTTTTTTCACTTCCATTTTACAAAGCACCTCAACTTCTATTGGGTCATCCCATAAGTGATGTTGTTTTTTTTTCAAGCATGATTTTTTTCCTACAAATTTATAGGTTTTTGTACAAAATGACATGTTCAGTTCCTGAGTTTGTGAGAATGGGGCCGACATTTAGGCTGCAGAAGAGGTAGGTCCAGCCGACAGAAATTGGCCAAAGCGGCAATCAATTGAAACACTATCTTTCACTTTAGGAAAATCAACCAGTCATGTGTGGCGTACAGGAAAGGCTCCCGGGTCACCGTGGCCATTCAAGATGAGTTGTATATCCTCCTATGTAGTTTCGAACGGGGATCTCAAATCTGCCTTCCAAATCTGCTAAACGATTCTGGAAAGGAAGTTACGGAGGCCTGAAAGTCCTGAAAGATACGGCGCAAAGCGCAGGTGCTGGTCATATATGACTTGAGAAAACATGCTGTCAGTGGTCGGATGGAGCAGCTGGTAGCGTGACGGGCTACTAATCGTGGCATTAAGGTTCGGGTCCTTGATGCATTTGCTAGTTTTGCTTTTGCTTTGAGAGTTTTCTAAACGTTTGCAGAATGCTTTTACGCTTCATTAAAGCATCCCGTGCCCCCCACTAATAAGTAATATGTTATTGGTTCTTTCCTGCATAATTGAACATTCTGCCCATCTTTTTTACCCTATTGTTCTGCGATTGTGAGGAATTTGGCGTTGTTGCGTAAAATGACTATGATATTCGTGTTCAGGGGCTCGAATTACCCCTCTGTGCAAATTTTCAGCCAAATCGAGTTTTTGGCCCAACTTCGGAAAATTGGGGGTGCCGAGGGGGTAAGTAGTAGTTTTTGAGTTTTTTTTCTACAAAAAATCATGCAACCTGAACAAAGGTAATCTAGACATATCTAGTACAGATGCTCATGACAAATATGTTCGTAACAGGAGTCAAATAAGGGCATTTTCCCGGCAAGGGCCAACGACTTCTCCTTCGTTGAATGGGCTGCCAGCCAATAGCCCATGAATTTTTCCGAAATTCGGTCAAGTTCTCGAATTGGCTAAAAACTTGTACAGTGGGGTAGTTTGGTCCCATAAGAACGAAAATGGATCTGATTTTGCGCGAAAACGTCTGGCTCGCGCGCCATAGATTTCCGAACGTACCCTGTAATAGACCAGTTATTCATGAAACGCTCCGTAACTCCGTTCCCTGGCCATTCAAAATCAATTGTACGTTTCTATGTAGTTTTAAACGGGGATCTCAATTCTGCCCTCCAAATCTGCTAAACGATTTTGGGAGTGGAGGTATGGAGGTTTTTCTGAACAAATAATACTATTATGCGGTAAGTTCGGGAGCCCATAGCGCGCGAGCCAGTCGCTCTCGTGCAGAACCAGTGTGTTTTTTGTATTCAGGGAATAAAATTATCCCAAAGAAGGGGTTTTTAGCCAATTCGAAAAATTCATGGGCCATTGGTTGGCAGCCCATTCAACGAAGGAGAAGTCGTTGACCTTTGCCGGGAAAATGCCCTTATATGACGCCTGTTACGCCCATATTTGTCATGAACATCTGTAATAGATATGCTAGATTGCCTTTGTTCAGGTTGCATGATTTTTTGTAGAAAAAATTACAAAAACTGCTACTTATCTCCTCGGCACCCCCAATTTTCCGAAGTTGGGCCAAAAACTCGATTTGGCTGAAAATTTGTACAGAGGGGTAATTGGAGCCCCTGAGCACGAATATCATAGTCATTTTACGCAACAACGCCAAATTCCTCACAATCGCAGAACAATAGGGTAAAAAAGATGGGCAGAATGTTCAATTATGCAGGAAAGAACCAATAACATATTAGTGGGGGGCACGGGATGCTTTAATGAAGCGTAAAAGCATTTTGCAAACGTTTAGAAAACTCTCAAAGCAAAAGCAAACTAGCAAATGCATCAAGGATTCGAACCTTAATGCCCCGATTAGTAGCCCGTCACGCAACCAGCTGCTCCATCCGACCACTGACAGCAAGTTTTCTCAAGTCATATATGACCAGCACCTGCGCTTTGCGCCATATCTTTCAGGACTTTCAGGCCTCCGTAACTTCCTTTCCAGAATCGTTTAGCAGATTTGGAAGGCAGATTTGAGATCCGCGTTCGAAACTACATAGGAGGATATACAACTCATCTTGAATGGCCACGGTGACCCGGGAGCCTTTCCTGTTTAGTCCTGACCTCTTCTGCAATTTTCAATATTTGGTTGATCAAGAAGTCGTGTCGTTCTTTTTCTAAAATCTTTTTTTCGAACTTTTTCGAAATGAAATTTTTTCTTTCAAACTCCTTGCTTAGAGTTATTTTATGAACCACTTCAAAGAACTTTTTCTGCTATATCGAAAACACCTTTTCTGGTTTGTTTTGGCTGCGATTCAGATTGAGTTTTTATACCATGTGAGAGGGGTCCAGTTGACATTTTTCGCAAATTATTTTTTCCATGAGAAAGTTAAGGAATCCGGTCATTAGTACTTCCCTGCTACCCACCACATGTTCTTAACATTTCACTACTCTTACGACTGACTGGTTGAGAAAATTTTCTTGCCTTGGTTCGAGGAAATCGTCTAAAATCACCGAGTTGTGGCGGAAAAACTTAATGTGGAAATAGAGCCACCTGACTTTCCAAGTAACCAGTTGGTGGAACTTGCAGAAGAGGTTGGGGCTAAGTACGGAACACATGATTGGTTAGTTTTCCTCAAGTGAAATATAGTGTTTTAATTGATTGCCGGTTTGGCCAATTTCGTCTGCTGGACCTACCTCTTCGCCAGCCTAAATGTCGGCGCCATTCTAACATACTCGAAAACTTTTGAAGAGCAGGAAAACCTCTTTCGAATGATATATGACGTGTTGCGAAAACTTATGATTTTGTGGCAAAACTTTTCGCTTGAAGAAAAACGACATACCTATGGAATGACCCAATATATTCGGTGGTGTTTTCATATTCGAACCCTACCACCTCACCAGTGCCTTTAATCGAACAGGCACTCATTGTATATGGTTGAGGTAGGATGAGTAGGATGTGATGAAACACCTCTTGAAAAAACATGAAGCGGTCCTCGTTCCATTGAATTAATGATGGGTTAGCCCAAAATAAAATCCTTATTCTGATTCCTCCGATTAAAGAGCATAGAATCTCACTATTATTCAATTAGCGCAAAACAAAGTTGCGGTTTTATCGGCATAACATCATGTAATAGTTGTGAAATTTCTCTAAAGCAATAAAGATTTACATTTAAATTACTTCCAATTTTGTTTGTTTCAAATTAAGTAATTAGTTAAATATATAACTATTTGTTTTAACTGTTTAACATTAATTTACTTGTTTGTAACAAATAGTCAGTTTAGTTTCCGCTTCGCACTCACCCTTATAGAGAAACAAAACATAGAGAAATATTCTCCCTCTATGCTCATCAGAAGGAAAGGGAGAAAACAATATTAAAGATGTAAATATTCTTATATACAGTAGCGCTCAAAAGTCTTCGGCCAAAACTATTTTGTCATAACTTTTTTTCTACTTGACCAATTTTGACAAAATTTCAATATGTGATGCCTGAACCTATTGTCAACATTTCCTTCTACTTGAGTGCCGCTTGACACTTTTCATGATTTTTTACAAGAAGTTACTACAAGACCACCCAAAAAAAAGTAAGAGGCTTGTTCAAGAAAAACGACTTTCTTTACAAACAAAACGAGCAAGCCTCAGAGAACATTAATATATTGTAGAAAGACCACGACTTTTGATGACAGCGGCACAGCGGGACGGCATAGCGATGGCATGCCAAAATTAAAAATTTTCATATAACCACGTAACCTACACCGTTGCGCGCCAAAATAGTAAATTAGGTATGCAGTGTCTCCAAGTACAACATACTAAAATTTCTCTTAAATCGGTGCAGTTGCAAAAAAGTTACAAGTGAAAAAACCCAAGTGAAAGACCATTTCGCCGAAGACTTTTGAGCGCTACTGTATTTACTTGTTATTGAGAATAAATTTATTTTGGTGTATCTATATTTCATTGCGAAAAACACACTACAGAAATGATTCTGTATCAAATGATATTAATGAAACTTACTGTTTCGAACATTATACAAGTTAAGTTCATAGTCACCCAATACTGTTCATTAGAACGGTCACAGTTCAGGGTGTTGCCCTTTGACTGCTGAGGTCGTTATATGTAGCTTGTCTGATATTCATGAATCGGAAGCCCATAATCAAAAACTAAGCATTGATGGAATTTTCTGGCATGCGCCACGCCTTCGACTTTGATTCAAAGTAGCAGAATCTTAAAGATGATAATAAGTTCTCTACAAGACATTCCTATACTAGGAAATGACGTGTTTAATGCTGTGACATGCAACCGTCATCACAGCCCTCAATCAGCGACCAAAGAGCACTGAGTTTTATATCTGCTAGTCATGTGCGTGGCGTTTTCCAGAGAATGATTGACGAAATCGAGATATTGCGCTGATTTTTTGTCTTACACTTTCACTACACACTCTTCAGCTGAACAACCTCAAGGCCAAGTTTTACTATGTCAGCTTCAAGCACATTAACTGAAACAGCATCCCAACATATTGATAAAAACTCTGCGCTGCGTACAGGGTCAAGACAGGCATCGAGGAAAATTTTTGAAAAATATGATCCCACTTTCGGGTCGGCGCATCTGGATCTGTTGTGCCTAAACTTCAGTTGTCTCCCCCAAAAACGGTCATCAATCGAATTTATGATCACAAATTAACGACCTTTTTTAAACAAGAATACGAATTCCCTTTCTTTTCCACCTTAACCATTATTCAACACAAACCTGACCCTGGTTACATATGTCATGTTATGAGTTTCTCATTACTCCCATAATTAAATTTATGCCCCAAAACGGATTCATCAGCACGCGTCTATCACTTTTCTGGGAATCGCTGTGCTTCTTAAATTCTTCCTGTTACGCTACTTCCATCCATATTCTTGCTCGAAACAATAAATTATCATGTGTTAGTAGCTGCGGGCATAAATGATATCTACATCGACTGGAAGTCTTGAACTAACAATTCACCATCCCGTTATGACTTATCTATCACTTACAGAAATAAATATATGAATTAACTTTACACTTAGTATTGTAGCTCTGTTTGTTGAATGCTGTATTAATCAAATCAGAAAAATTCTTGATTTGTTGGGCGAAGAAAACAACCGAGAAGACGAACCTGTTTAACTATTTCATATTGAGAAAAATTTCACGTTTCCGTTCTTAATCCGGTTTCCGTTGACAAAAGCTATTATTCGTGAGCGAGTAAACTGCGTGCCATATTGTGATCCGAACGAATGCATTAACTTATTTCACATAATTACGATACCGTGGCGAAAAAGCGGGCATGGCAGGGGATCACAGTTCATAAGTCAAATTTCATCTTGCCAGCCAAGCTTTCCACACCCTTTAAGTTCGATTTATGAACTGTTAGATTTGTCCGAAGATAAATACCCTGATTTGAACGATTGCCCCAATGGCGTCATCGAGGCCATAGACGCATTAAAAAGCGGCTCAATTTTTCAGATGAAGAAGCTCCACCATTCAGAACTGCTTATAGAGTGTTGTTTATTATTGTTTATATTCTATGCGAGATAAATCCCCTCATTCACTTCTCATTATTTACTAATTCTACAAGCAAATTCTACAAGCAAATGTACTATAAGATCACTAACCCAGCTCTCAACAGAAAAGACTTTCAGTTACATAAAAATAAATTTTTTACCTGTTGGTTTTTATCTATCATCAATCGTTTTTTTATCATTTCTTATTATTTCAAAGGTTTTCCTGTAATCATATAACATCGGATCACATCTCACTGAGCAATGACTGCCTGAGCTTTTGCACTGAATCATACCCTCCCAAGCAACCCAATGAATTACCATAACAACAATAACGTCAAATAAAATAATATTGAAATAACTAATAGCGTACAGTAACGTCCTTCCCATTCCTATCTTTCTCTATTCAGTGCCCGTCTTTCTAAGTTCATCTTCGGTGCTAAGCCCAAAAAACTACAGCTCAACGAAAATAATTTCAGCAGTGGTAAGAGTGGTAGCAGCAACCTACAGTACTGTAGAGTATGGTGGAGGGGGAAAGGAGAATTCTGGCCCTGTTACGGTGGCATTGCCAAAGAAGCCAGTTGGAGCTATTACTGCAAATTCATATGCAAGCACAAAACAAATCTCGTTGGTATCACGTTTCACTTCATAGTATACATTGATACGCACCAGTAACAAACATAAGCCATTTCCATTTATCTTGTCATTAAAAAATGATAAGCGCTATTACTAGTAACTTTCGCTATTACTAGTACTAACTTTCGTATTATTAGTAACTTTCGCATCGCGAGCTGCGGCGATAAACAGCAGTTATCAAAAATTAAAAAATAAGCGCTATAATATCTAGCATGTCCCAACAGCATCAAGCACCTTCCCAAAGGAACCATGGTAGCGTTTCGAAGGTTTGCTTCTTCAACCCGACCTGTTTTTGCCGAAAGAAAAGGCGCGGAGCTGTTACCGAAACTCCAAGCTTTTCTTAACATTCCGAACTAATTTGCACTCCACAAACACTGCACTTTGCTTCGAGCCCTTACCAAAATGCTCTTCCCTCATCCCAGGACTCCTCTCTTCACACTCGGCTCTCAATTGGCTAATACGATCCTCGACCCAATCAAATAGTACAACTCTTCTACGGATTCTTCAACTAATGCTAGGTTAACAACGGAGCCCATCTATCCCGATAGGCATATAACCCTTCATGGACACGAATTGTATAAGCCCTCTCCTTCATTCCTCCATTCTAACTAATTGTTGTTAATTCGTCATCTTTGTCATCTATTTATTCGTTATTCTTACACAAACCGCGTAAAAAAAGGAATTTTTAAGCAGTTTATGCAATTGCAGGAATGGTAACACCTTTTTTGTATGTATTTGCCACATTGTTTACCATTTCTCAACAGGAAATTGGCCGGCCATTACCAAGGCTGTCAAGAGCGCCAAGCGACGAGTTTACCAGTAAGTCGATTTCCTCTACAACCCGTTTTCCAGTTTTTTGAGCCCATATTTTATTATATTATTCTCATCTACACTTTATTGAAGTGTTTATTATTTTGATAGCATATGTGATATTTTCTAGTACATCATTTCATTTGTTTGATTATTGTGTATAGAAGAAAACTGGTTTCAGAAGATCGCGCATGGACAAAGCTGGCAATCCGACGTATGTGGCAGGAACGAAAAAAGATGTCTCATACACCGCTATTTAAATTCAATGTTCGTTGATTTAGTCTATTATAACAAAAACGGAAAACACGTCATACCCTCGAAACGAGGTGGGTGAGGCAGCATGCACTGCTGCGCGCGGTCGCGGCAACGATATTAAAGGCACATCTCGCGATAGTGAAAGTAAGTCCACTCCCCTCTGCAAGCACACGGATCTTTCTAAAGCTATCCAGGCTGCGCCTTAGCAACATACCAATTAGGCCGCATTCATACCTTGCGGTGCCGGTGGTAGAGCGTGGCTGCGTGTCTCTACGTCTCCGCCTGTGCCACCCTGTCTCGCTGCCTGCGCCGTCTGGGCACCTCCCCCGTGGCACTCTACCTGGGAGGGGGCTTTAGTCAGGACTGACCTTCCACGATTCCTGCCTTGCACCTTCCCTAATTACTTCGCACCTCTTCGAACTCGCTCAAGGGATGACCTCGCTTAATTGGCCGATCTGGCTGTCTTCATCGATTCATCACTAAATGACTAATTAATATATTTATAACATCAGCTAAATGGAATAATTAAAATTGCATGGTATCATTATGCAGCAGAAAAAGAAAATTTTCGAAGTTATATAAAAGTTAGTAATATAAGAATAGAAAGACGTAGATCTCACGAACGTTTTTGGACTCAGAGATCAGCAAATCAGAAACTACCATAATTACTTCTCATGGATTGCTCAGCTTCCTCACCGAATTAGCACCATTTGATTCGCAACACTTTTAGAAATATCATGGATATTTACAGATCTCATTTTGATGAGGAGATGACGATTTATATAGCGCAAAATCAGAAAAAGTCGACTTCAGATCACCCCTCTTTCTGAACACTGCTGCTGAAGAAGCTGTCCAGATGACTGGGGAAAATGGGGCTCAGCTAGCGCTAGATCTGGTGAATATGGTACACAAGTGAGGGCTTCAGCCTGCAACTGCTTCAAACATTAGAAGATCTGTGGAGAATGCGCTTGCGCAAGCTGCTCTGGAGGGTCCAGCGGCACCCTTTTTTGTGTTTTTCGAGACCAAGGCTACTTGAAGTGGCTAACCAAGTTTGTGTGTTGAGGGCCAATACTTTTGGACATTCCCGGCGAGTATGGGTCATCGCTTTCTGCCGTTTCAGTTGGAGCGATTTGATCAATTGAAAATTCGAGCATTTCATTCTCATTTCTCCACTTCTAAATCCAGGGACAAAATGTTCCGTCCAATGCTCTACCCCCTCCCCTTGCAGCACTCACATTTGTGGCCACCTTCGCTGGGACTTGGCTAAACAAGGACTTGTGAAGTGAAGTCATCCAAAAAGTGCCATTTTCGCAGTACTTCAAAATCCCCTCAATAATTCGGAAACGTTGGCATTCCAAATAAAACATATCCAGAAGAAGCGACTTTTTTTTCTATCTAAGGAGCACAATATGTAGCTGATTCGTGTTGACGCGCTCTGAGATTTGAATCCATCTTATGAGCGCGAAAAACCGGCCAAAACTTTCCTCACAACCTAATAATTTCAATTAATTCTGCAAATCTCTCTTTGTCGTA
The DNA here is from genome assembly GCA_963978905.1 of Trichostrongylus colubriformis. NCBI lineage: Eukaryota > Metazoa > Nematoda > Chromadorea > Rhabditida > Trichostrongylidae > Trichostrongylus > Trichostrongylus colubriformis. Next base: position 27,589,740 of record OZ022260.1, read on the forward strand.
ACTGAGATCCACGCTTTCTGTTCCTTGCGCTGTGAATGTTGACTTAAGCGAAGGCAATTAGGGAGGTCAACCCTCAGGCGCATTCGGAGAGGTGCGAAGTAATAAGGGAAGGTGCGAGGCAGGAGTCATGGAAGGTCAATCCGGACTAAAGCCCCCCTCCCCTCTACCTCGGTGCCTGTGAACGCAGCCACAACCTGCCGGCACCAAGTATGGCGGCCTTAGGTCGCCGTCAGACTTCGCGATTTTGCAGCGTCGCACTTCGCACGCAATACTATTAGGTTGATGCATAATTGATGCGGCTTTTTAATGCTGCATTTTTTGTAGTGGAAATTGACGTTTTGACGACTACCAAACGGGAACGGTTCCTGATTGCGATGATGAAAACGCTGCCTAATAATCATTCAAACACGTTTTTGTTGAGTTATATTATTGTTTTTGCTCAATAAAATTGTGGAAAAAAGCCGCATTAATTATGCACCAATCATACGACTTTGAGATTGTACAAAGCCGCAACTTGGCGTGCGGAACCGCGACACCGCAATATCGCAAAATCGCAAAGCCTAGCGGCAGCCCTATCCATAGGGTGATAAGGTCACTCGGACCGGGACAAGGGTAATAGGACCTGGCTAGTAGACCACGCGGTCTGCGTCCCTGTCTAAACTTTCTTCCTCACCTAACATACTTCTGGCCTTTTTTGTCCTTTCTTACCGGACTTCACCGCAAAAGTGAATAAAGATAGCAAAAAAACCAGGAACTAAACATATCGAGCGATTTCGTTATTTTTCTGTACCCAAGCGCCAGCTACTGAGACAGTATGCTTGGTTAATTGCCTCGGGAAGCGTATCTGTATAATCGGATCGCTGAACTCTTAAAAAAACCAAGCACTTTTACACTAAACTGTCACAACGTGAGTGCATGTGATAGCCCTCCCAGGTTATAGATGGATATCATCAGTGAATCCTATTAAATTGATGAACAGGGATATTTCAAGGGCACAGACCATGTTAATTCTACACGGGTACTACGCTTATCAATTAAACAACTGGAAGGAATTATGCCAACAGTGAGAAATCAAAGGAAGCCTCAGAAAAAAACCCCAAAAGGAGTCCTCCTTGAATCTTTTTGACTTTATACAACTACAGCATATAAACAGGCGAACGGACGAATTTTTGCTTGATGGCATCACTCAAAATCGAACGGTATCACTGTTTCCCCTCCCCCGTGCTACCGTTGCCGTCACATCATTGAATTTACATATTCGCTTTCATGTGTCTCTTAGCATGTGGATGCTACCGAAAAAAGGGCGGTCGGTCCTTGTAAAGTGTATACGACAGCACTTTGTGCTGGTGAGTGCTAGAGGGTAAGTGAATAGGTTCCTAACGCCCTATTTACTTGCCCTCTAGCTACGAAAACAGTATAACCACTACGGGCGCGCAGAGCTCTAACAGCCTATTGCGGAGAATGACTCACTATAATTAACGTTGAACGCACTTATAATTGTGAATGATAACAAGGTAATACGCCCTTTGTAATTAACAAACCTTAGCCTTTATCACCTGACTATTGCTCTCATTTTTCACTTATACCCTGTACAGGAAACTGATACGCACCGCCCGCTGGTGAAACCTTGATAAGCTGTTCTAGAGCCACCGCATTAAAAAATTTGAATAATACCAAAAAGTTGATAGCGAAAATCGCTGATCACTCAGCTGTCAAACCTCATTCCCCCAGGCATTTGATGGCTGTGACCAACCTCGCCCTTTTTTCAAGAGATGCAGTGTAAAATGTGAACGTTGAACGCTTATAATTGGATCAGCGAATCAAACGCTTGCGATGCGATGCAATATGGTCCCCGAGGGGAATTATTACCGTGCCCTATCCTATTAGCTTCGCTTTTGAATATCACTTAAATAGAGTTGTTACAAGCATACTGAAATGGGCAAAAGTTCCGGTCTCGAACGGGACCCGAACCCGCACTCTTTAGGTAGACAAGGGAGCAAATTGTACGATTATAAATACTTTAAAGTCGGGTTACTTGAAAGTACAGCCTAAAGTAGGTGATAAACTTCATCTAAGGCTAAATATAGACGCGAATGCAATAGCAAAAATCAGCAGCCATCAAAAAACAATAATTGTTAGAGAGAATTCTAAGCAGAGCTCATTTCTCACAAGCTCAGTAGGAAAAGGGCAGTCACCCTATGAAGGTGACACACATTCCCATTCATTTCAGTACATTGGACAGCAGAACGTAGACATTATATTCAAGAATGAATCGGCAGCACGGTCCGGTTCACTGAAGCATCGCTACGCTTGGTCACTTCTCATGTGGGCCCTGATTGAGGGTCACGTAAAAGAAGGTAATTTACTGGTTTTTTTCGGAATCCTTCACGAACTAAATGTACTTGAGTCATATTTTAGGAACAGCCGTATACGAAGCGTCCTCAGGAAACACTGCAGCTTCCCTAGCCTACATGTGCCGCCTCCTCAATGTGCCGTTCACAGCTATTGTAAGTATATCAGCAAATATGTAAATAAATAAATAAATAAATAAATAAATAAATAAATAAATAAATAAATAATCATGGAAGGTCTCGATAATTCCACGCACCCCTCAACTAGCATATCAATCCAAACCGGAAATAACGTAATTGCAGCAGTAGGAGGGCCCCCCTAATAACAGTCGGCTTTTGTATTATCTGGCAGGGGAGAATGGATGTCTCCACTTCACTATGCTCGCTCCCATCCGAGCTGTCATCGTCCTCTAAATCCCAAGAGGTAGACATATCCTCGAACGGAAGAGAAAGTTGATGTATCGTAAGATAATTTTTGATGACCCGTTTTTCCTTGACGGCTTAACCATTTCCTTTGCAGTTTCATTTCAAGCTTTTCTCTTGGAGAACTACCCAAGCCGTGCTCCCCACGAATCCATGAGAGAGAACACGGGGATGTATTGCTCATTTTCAGGTACCCGACACAATTGAAGACGTCAAAGCGAGGCACATCGAAGAGTACGGTGCGGATGTCGTCAAAGTGCCGCTGTCACAGAGGTATGATCATACGTTCATGCTACGTCTTCAACATAACCACAAACCTTCATTCCTCCTCCACTTTCACCCAAACTCACATCTTTTAAGACTGATTCGAGCACGAGAATTAGCTACACAAAATGGTGGATTCTTCATGAATCAATTTGGTAACGCCGACAAAGCCGAAGAGTTTCATGAAAGTAGGTTCAGCATAGATACTGCGTTTACAAGCCATCGTTTATAGAAATTGGGATGAGCTCAACGTGACATGCCGAAACTCTGCAATTGCAGGTGGAGATTTCCCGCTCGAGTCTGCAAACCTGTTCCATGAGATTCTCGTTCAACTCGAAGCTGATATTCACCAAGACGTGAAAATACCGCACTACTTCGTCCATTCTGCTGGCACTGGTTCGTTCACAATCACGTTTCGAAAACAACTAAGTCTACATTTGCAGTTCTGGGCAAGTCATGACGCATGAAATTCTGATCGATTGGTTCTGACAAATAACAAGATTACAAAGGATATTATGATAAGAAAAATAATAACAGTCGACAGCTACTGTACAGAACATTTGATCCACACAACACATCCTTAATACAATCCTGCTCTTGTGCTTCATCATAACAAGATTACACAAGATATTATGATAAGAAAAATTTGATTTGACATTAATCTATCCATTTTTAACGCGCCACGCGTCCTAGCTTTATGCAAAATCGTAGCGGTAGGTGAGCAGGACTTGAGCTACACTGTGACTTTAGGACACAGCCGAGTCAATGGATGGGTAAAGTCAATGTATTTTATAAGACGGGTAACCGAAATTGAGGATAACACCTATATACTATTGTTTAATAATAAGGTGATCAATACTGGATGTTACAGTGTCAAGTAGTATCACATCTAATTATTAAATGTTAGATTTCATTTTACGTACCAATAATTCAAGATTGAAGGGCCGTAATCCAACACATACATGTCCATGTTACAGGTGGAACCATCTCCTCCGTCGGCCGTTACGTAAAAAAATACGGCATCAATACCGAAATTGTTCTAGCCGATACGCAGTTTTCCATCTACTATGATTACGTCATGTACGGCAGGTGAGATTTTCGAATATTTAGATCTTCTTCTCATGAATGTCCATCTATAAGCGCTTCTGAGAAGGATTTCAGATTCAAGAACGAATCGGGAGCTAATTTGTGGGTGGAACCAGGCATGGCCGGAATCGGCTATGGGCCAATGGGAATGGCACGTAAAGGTGAAACAACAAGGTAGGTTGACAATGCGTACAATGGCCCCTATCTCTGCTGTATATGAAACTGCCCGTCCGTCCCTCTGTATTCCACGGAACTGCACGAAAAACAACCCGTGAAGATGGGATCAAGTTTGGGATGGGTAGGGCATGGGACAAGAAGTGAGGAGCACACATGAACCAAGCTAACTGTAAGCTCCGCCCACGTTGGGCGTAGCGTGCACTGGAATACTCGGTTCTCCGACCGACGTGGGAAAAGATAGGCTACGGTCAGCAATAAGTTCCTGAAATCTATGCAAGGGAACCGCATGCGGTGAATGGAGTACACCCCAAATGGGCGATCCTTACAACAAAAATTCATAACTAGGTACTGACACCGCATAGAGACTTGAGAAAAATCGGTAGAGATGACCAACGTCCAAGCTACCTTGAACTACCTAGAGTGAGTACAACCCGCCCACAATGGGGGAGGGAGCAAATATCGAATGCAGCCCGCAGCAACTGATTCGGTTTTAGGAGGGCCGTGAGAAAAAGGGTGGTCAGTAAGGCTAGGGCTATGTAAGGAAGACAAAACATCATAGTAAGCGGAGCTTTTGCGGTGGTGGGTGGAGCTTGACCAGTAGTTCGTAATATGGTTCCGGAAGTCTGTAGGCGGAGATAAAGATTAAAAGTGAAAGGCAAGCAGCTCTCAGGCCCACGACGATGCATACGGGGCTAGAATCGAAAGTGTGAGATGGTGTGAAGCCTGGCAAAGTCTACCATATAATATAATAGTTATGTAAGAGGATACGGTCCACTGAATCGCACCAATAAGTGAGCAAAATTGCACATGGAATAATTTTATAGATGTCAACATCGAATCGAATTGACCGAAATTATCGATATTGAATATAGGATGTCACCACTCCTACAGATGACTAATATAGGGATGGGAATCGCATAGCAGTACGAGCCATCGATCGATATCGATCGAAATTACAGGTTTTATGTGTAGAGGGTGGGGAATGAGTAATGGACCACTATTCTACTTCGTGGACGAGGGTCTGGAAACTGTTATTGATATGATGTGGTAATGGGTACCAAATTCATAGAAAAAAAGTGATCGATCTACTGACGTTCATAGCCTTACACGCTAAGCAGTGTGCGCCAGCCAACTGGTGAAACCATATCTTGCCTGGAGCACCCTACAGGGTAAAAAATAAGTCGTGCTCATTACAGTATGGATGCCGCCGTGATTGATCGAGTGGTTAAAGTACCAGATATTGCTGCCACAGCAGCTATGCGAGTACTTCGTGAACAGGTGAGAAATTTCAAGATGTAAATATTTTCAAGCTGTTCAGCATTACAAAAGTATTTTCAGGGTGCATCTGGTGGTACCAGCAGCGGAGTGAACCTGCTCACATCGATGCATATCGCAGCGACCGCGGTGTGAGTGAGCAAAGATAGTCCTAATACACATGACGTAACTGTGTTTGCAATGCTCTCTTGATTAAGAATCGAACCTACACTGATAGCGCATTCTTCCTACATTTTTAAGCAGCTCACTTGGCCTTAAGCTGCTTCGTTTCATTCTTATGCCCTCTATATATAAAGCTCTCGCACATCTCATTTTCTCTTCTAGGGACCTCCCTGAAAAGTAAAGCCAGATGCCAGCACCCGATTGAGGTGGCACGACATCAGAGTGGCTGAGTCGGAAATGAGAACTGTTGGAGAACTGCCGAAAAGCTTTACGAGCCACTCCTTCCCGGAAAGGCTTCTTGTTTTCCACTCAACTATCCATACAGCATTTGTTGACTATTAAGATAATTATATTATCCAACAATGAGGCAAGGAAGTATAACGATAGAGTATTAGCCACAGCCCAGAGGTGGTTGAGAAGAAAGAACTGCCTTGCCTAAGGGTTGGCGCCACGCCCGATCCCCATTCGCAAGCACGGAGGAGTTTGAATGTGTTCTTCGCTCAAACAATGTCCTACAAATAAAGCCAGAGTCCCACTCAAACACTCAGTTTCTGCTTCTTTGTATGAAGAAGCAGAAACTGAGTCTAAACTTTCTTATGTTGTCGATGGTGCTGAGCTATCCCAACCCCTTTAGGTGGTTGCTATGACTCCTTGCTAGCAGGACTTTCACGAAATATTTGAAGAAGGTGAGGCTCAACTCACATGGCGTGGAAAATGAGGACACTCACCGTATAGGTTCCTGATGAAGCGCCAATCCCAACTGGTCCCTCGAGCATGTCAAACAATCCTCCGAAGCTTTCCACAACCTGGCCCCAAGTGTCCTAGTCTATCCTTCCAATATAGAAGCAACAGCTCCTTCTTAGGTTGTTTAATTACACCACCTGAACACAACTTTGATGAGCTGCCCTCTAGGCAAGGCTATAAATATTCTGACACTAATGAGAAAACCGCACCTCCATATTTTTTTCCAGGAAGCCGAAGAAATCACGACTGGTAATCGCAACCTTACTGGCGGATCCTGGACATTATTATGACTCTACATATTACAACAGAGAATGGATTGCACGAAAATTCGCACGACATGGAGGATTACAGGTGCTGTTCAGTGAAATTTATCACACATTTAACAATACGATAACAATTCTCGTCAACAAAAGTCATTTTTCAGGCATACGACTGCTGGTACACTGTGATCACAGAATGTCTCGCTTCGGGTGATGACCCACTGCTGAGCGGATACGATCGATGTCCTAGTGGACTAATCGCCTAGAAGCTCAATCAGGGGTTCATTTGATGATTCTAGTCATTAATAAGGTTTATAAATGTTCTCAATAGTTGCGAAATTGATGTCTGTTACGGGTACTTATAAAATGAAGAAAAATTACCAAATTCTAAACGGAAGCGCTTTTTTGAGCATCTGTTAGACTTTAGGCATACCGGACGCAATGCAAACAGGAAGGCAGGATCGGAACAGCCACCCATTTATAGAAATGCAGTGTTCGATGCACCCTTCTGTGCACTCCCAGCCTACACACCAGTATGCCTGCGCCCAGTGTGCCTCTTGACTGTAAGCGCATTGATGAATTTGCACTGTGTGTCAACAATGGACAATCAATTGAACGACACCTAAGAAAGAGGGAGTTTGGAACATAACAATAACAAGACAACAAGCAGCGTACAATGCTCAACGAATAAATCCCCCTCGTATAATTGGTTACAGCATGGTAACGAGCAGACAGATAGAGAGGATATCAATCACACCAAATTTTTGATGCCATCATTCTAATGAGTTCTGCTTACTTTTCTTATTCTTCTTTTTCTTCCTTTTTGTTCCTTCATCATCGCCAGATTGTTCAGCGACTTGTTCTAAGCAGCTAATTCATGGATACTCATCTCATTCAAAGATTATCAACGAATAGAATAGACTTTTTACTACATATAAATTTCTTCTGGGTATTCTTTACAGTTTCCACAACAAAAAAATGTATGGTGCTCTTGCTCACCTTCATCTTCCATAACGTCTTTCTCTTTTCTCTTCCTCGCTTTCTTCGATACTACCTCGACTGACTCCTTCAAGCTCTAAAATGACAAAATTAACACATGACTGCAAAAAGAACACAAATTACTGGCAAGTCAAAATTTATCACGATCTGTCTCCATAGTGCCCGCATTTTCAATGCTGTAAAATAACAAAATTAGCACATGGCTTGACCTTCCCTCACATGCACCACAGCGAGCTAAAGATGTAGGCGTACGAAAGTACAAGCATTCAAAGGCTTTTCGTTCAATCTGAAGCAGTGCGGAGTCCGAAAGAATCGCTCTGTCTGAGTGCTGTCAGCTGCAACTTCATCCTAATTGTAGCAATTGTGGGCAGAAGACCTCACTCGTCCATCATATTCATCAGATCTAGCGCTAACTAAGCACCACTTTTCCAAAGACCAGAACAACTCCCTCAATGTCAGTGTATTCAGAAAAACGGTGATTTGGAGTACACTTTTTTGATTTCGCGCAATATAAATCGTCAATCCTTTATTGACATGAGAAATGCTAATATGCATAATGTTGCCAAAAGTATAGCAAATCGAATGGCACAAATTCTGTGGGAAAATATGCAGTCTGAGCCGAGTCATGATCCTCTCGAGAAATTGCGAAAATCGGCCACGACTTCCCTTACAACCTATTACAAAAGGAGCACCCCGCAAATTGGAAGGTGGGACTTCAAGTCTTACATAAATGCTTATACGATGCTGTACGGCCGCTTCCATACTTTGCGGTGCCGGCGGCAGGGCGTGGCTGCGTGTCTCTGCGTCTCCGCCTGTGCCGCCCTGTCTCGTTGCCTGCGTCGTCTCTGTAACTCTCTCGTGCCATTCTGTCTCACTGTCTGTGAACGCAGCCACGCCCTACCGACGCGAAGTATGAACGCGGCCTAAATCGATTCAGCTCTGACAAGGAAGGCCCATCAGGTCATGGTGAGCTTTATCAAAACGGTTTTTTGCATTTTATAGGGTCACATACATGAAGCAAAAAACCGGTCTCAAATTTGGCTAAATGGTTTTGGGGGACCCAGAAAATGGTTGACGGTTCGATTCCCACTGAGGACAAATTTTTGCATTTTTCTAGTTTTTATCCATTTGTGCTCATGTAAGACCATACGTGCAAAATATGTGCAAAATCAATTTTTATTCTACCAGGGAACCGCTATCTCAGTATTTGTGCGTACTTAGCGAATGATTGATGTGGAGCTGCCAACGCTCATAACAGAGGAACTAGGCATTTTCCCGCAATGTGCGTGTGATATTCATGCTCAGGGGGTCGAACTACCTTATGTGGCAAGTTTTCAGCCTAATCGTGATTTGGACCCAAACTCGGAAAATTTGGCGACGAATAGTACTACTACTGCCATAGTACAGAGCACTCAACGAAAGGAGCTCGCCAGCCGATATAAGGAAATATTTGCGATCTCTTGCCTTCGCATGATGTTGTTAGGTGCAGGTCACTTGGAATGCGTTGATTCTGCACATGCCCCACTGCATTTGATCGAGGCTGTAAGTTGTTCGTCTGTACAAGTAGAGCAGTGACTAGGTGGTCATGTCCATCCCATTGTCTCGAGTTTTGGTCAAAACCTCAATTTGGATAGTATTTTGTATCAAGGGCTAGTTGAGTCTCCTGAGCACGAATATCACACTAGCTTCGCAGGAAAACGCTTGGCACGCGTGCTAGAGGCGCCGAAGGGTCCAGACACTTCAGCCACAGAAAGCTTGCATATGAGGTCACTTTCGTGCACCAGCGACGAACTGCAGTCATTTTGCATGTGCGCAAATAGTATAGCGCTGGACAAAGAAAATTAAGAAAATGCAAAAGCGAAAACGTTAAGGGGACTTGAACCATAAACACCGCCTCCACCGTGCCAATGCCAACCCATCCCCCTATCCATTCGGCCATCCAACCACTGCAAGGGATCCAACCTGTGCGTCCCCTATCAGTTTTATTTGCTTCGTTTAGCAGTTACCATAAGTGATTCTACATTTTTGAACCAGCTCGCAGTGGTTTTGGCGTATGTTTGAAGACAGTCTTCTGATATGCAGATACTAAACGCCGCAGCTGGAATACTGGTCAAAATTGCTTCTCCAAGTGGTTTTTGTCACTCATTTTTTGACCCCCCCCCCAAAACCGTTTAGCCGAATTTGAGACCGGATTTTTGCTTCATGTATGTGACCCCACAAAATGCAAAAAACCGTTTTGAAAAAGCTTACCATGACCTCATGGGCCTTCCGTGTGAGTGCCTCCTCGCGTGATCTGACCCGATTCGAGTGTCCTCTTGCTCACCATCAGCTGACTGCCTGCGAAAAGGTTGACTGGTCAAATGAGCATGAAACACTCGAGTCAGTAAAATGTTATGGGAGGGAAGCGTCAAATGTCACAAACATGGATAAACAGGCGCAAGCAATTCAAATGAAAAGGTTTCTTTTCTTCATAGTCGGATATAACATACATTAACATTAACGACATGAGCGATTTTCCATTTTGTGACTTTAGAGAAGTACATGTGGCATGTTGTAGCGATATTCAAGGAAAGGTAGGGTGACGGAATTATTCCGCAATTTTCTGTCAAGGAGCTTCGGCGGAGGGGAAACAACTTCTATGTATTCAGTCATGGAACGTGAAGTCGCGTCCATCCCCCTTCCGACCCCTTATAGCTCTTAGCCTACAGAAGGGAGATCTATGCAAATTATTTTCGGAATTGTGCTGTGTCAAAGGAAAGCAGATCCTGCGAAATGAGGGAAAGCATGACATGATGTGATGCGACACGGCTGTTCTACATCTAGTCTTCTTTTCAGTGTACAGTTACTGAGCATGAAATAATTCGAACAAATTTTGACACATTGTCTCTCTTTGTGAATGTACCTTCAAGGCCGTTCTTGTAATGAATTAGCTGTAAAGACTTGCAATAAAGAAACAAGTTTTAATCACTTCATGACTATTACAAAGGATTTCAACGAAGCCTAAAAGTATTGAATGAAAGTATTTAGTGGAAGATTGTAAACTGGAGGTTCGTCGATGGTCGTTGGGAGATGAAAATCTGCGCCGATTGAAGTGAACGGGTGAAGAGCTAAATCATTAGGGCGGGTTTCTGTGTGACTGTGTGTATGTGAGCGGTTCGTGATGGTGAGACCAGATGGCTGGTCGATAAGACTCGACGTTGAATCATATGAAGGTGAGATGGATTCGTTGTCGGAAAAAACCGAAAACCCTTGGAATGCTTTATTGCGAATATAAACAACTGTCTAATCCTTCCAAATGGGGTTTCACGGGAACAAGGTGCTTCGGAAAATGCACAAGGATGCGCACTTTGAATAAGTATTCGAACGATATCTCCAAGCACGGCCATCTGATGTCCTAACTCAGAAGACTTCCTAACCCTATAAACAAAAACCCTCGTGATTTTTTTGACGATTATGCGAATGCGGAGTGCGCGAGTTAGCGGTGACCATCCATACAATTACAGTCCATTTCGGAGCGCTCAATGGGGCGTAGCCTGAGTGGAGAGAGTGAGAGTGTGTGACGGGTGAGAGAGTTTGATACACTCTCACCCAAGTCTTTAAGCGACGCCTTGTCAAGCGCTCCGAAATGGACTGTAGCTCGTAAAATCGCATTCTATCAGCGTCAAGGCACCCTCCCATACATCAAGAGTTGCTTCTCATTCTTTTCGCTACCATTTAAACGTTCATAGCAATCGAAAAGTCTTTTAAGAAGCCTCCCAAAAAAACTTCATTCATTTTTGACAGACCTCAATGCTTGCGTTCTGAAGGCTGAAACAAGGAACGCCGACTGGTTATTACCAAGCATTGCGTTTGAGAGTTTTGATAGTGTGCTCCGCTCTCCCCATTGTTAAAGACACCGGAAGGGGGTAATCTTGGCTTACGGTAGAACAGACGTAGTGTGGACGAGTTTAAGTGGCCGCCATTGCACAAACTCGCCAATTTGACTCCTTGGCATGGTGCCAAAAGAAGATGTTTCTGTTATAAATTTGTTTTTCCCTTTACTTTTTACTTTGTTCTTACTTATATTAATTCTAGATGTACTTACATGAATGCCAATGTAGTTGTGAATGGCCACTCCACTGCGCTGGGAATCAGGTGCTACAACTAACGTTAGCCCGCGGCCCGTTTCCTACAGCGAACAACTCGGAAAGTCAGTGCGTTGGTGCGAATGGGATGCGAATACACACCGCAGCGTCGCGCTTTTGAATCCGGGGTTTTTCGCCTATTATCACTTCTAACCTTGAGTGTTCTTTACAAAATGCTCATTTCTTTGCATCTTCCTCTTGTTTCGGACCCCCTTCCGGTTCCTTTAAAGACAGCATTAGGGGTAATGCGGTAATGGAGAAATCCCTACAAGAAGTCACTCACATGGTAGTCCTGGGCTTAGGAAGGCTATCTGTGGCGAATCGCCGGTGAAAAAGCGCCCCTCCGAGCTGTAGAAACGCCGCAAAACGCCGCAATCGCTTGGACGTGCTTCCCGATTGACTATGGTTGGAGCGGCCAAGGAGATGCGGCAGGATCGAAGGTTTTGCGGCGCGCTTTCGCAGTTTTAGCTAGAAGCTCACTCCAAAAAGTAGATGCTGTCGTATTTCCAAACATTCCCTTGTGTTTACTTGGCAACATGCCAATGAAAACAAGATCAGATTACCCGCCTCTTGACGGAAAGGTCGTTCGCGCCTAGAACCAACGGTGGGAAGGGGGTCTTATTTCTCGGGTTTTTGACCATTTCCATCCGTTTTTCCTCCACTGTCCTGTCACTAGGCATCTCGACATTCATATGCACTACTTCTTTTACTTTTCGTCCGACTTTCCCCTAATGCTGCCTTTAAAACGATCGTTAGGCCGCTTTCATACTTTGCGCACCGACGCCGTCACGCGCGTGACGGCGTCGGTGCGCAAAGTATGGAAGCGGCCTACAGAGGAGAGCGTATGGACAGACGCAGAAGGTGAATAGAGTCAAAAGGCCCGCTTTCCCCTGGTTCACTTGGAAATGTGCACCGTTGATAAAGCATCTCAGTTTTTTATCGTAGGCTGGGTAGAAAGCTATAGAAATATCGGAATTTTGAGAAGGTGGATCGTATGGAGGCCCCATTATGGGGGATGTATTTCTTGAAAGTATTCTTCGACGCCACGTTTGAAGTGATTGGGTAGCCCAGTGGGGAATACATCTCTATGAGTCGACATGCTCCACGCTGCTACACATAAGATACAGACATAAAAAAGCACTTTCGCCGCCAAATCCCTTGAACCTGCTCTAATAATCTGGGACAGGGAGCTGGAATACTTCTGATGTACGAAAGCAGGATAGCAATTTGTGCCCAGAAACTATGCGATCAGAACACCATTAAAAAGTAAAGTCATACCTCATTCTCTAGTTGCGCTCTTTCTTGCCGTCTTTTCAGCTTTCTCTCTCTTTTCCTTTGTTTTCGCATCTCCTCCTCATCACCTTCCACATGCTCTTCTTCTTCCTCGGTCATTTCCACCTTCATTTCGCATGTTTCCGATTGTGCTTCGTACCGCAAGCGCTCCTCGATCTTTTTCATTTCCTTCCTTTTCTTTTTTCGTTCTTTTGATGTACTGCCTTCAATTTCCTCTTCTTCTTTAATTATCACTTTGCTCTCCACTTTGATGTCTGCCTGAAGTATGGGGTTTAGCAACCATATCTGCTTCAACTACTGGAAGTGAATGAGCAACGCCTGCTCATTGACTGAGAACGAGTCTTCAATACAGTAAAAAGCAAGTCTCCTCATGAGCTAGCGGATCAAGCAAAAACCCTATCTCAGTCGTTAAGACTGAACTAGAGTAGATGGCCATAGCTGACCCCTTGGAAAGCGCCACTACGACCACATCATTCATAAATTGCCTAGGCATTTGAAATTCAAAACTTGTCACGAACAAAAATACAAAGAAGCAGCCAACATTGAAAGACGACATCATGAGGGGTATTTTAATTGACAAAGTACGCTCCTACAGGTATCTGCGTGGAAAATATAAAACATGCATATAAAGTAACTGTTATAGCACTTACCTGAGCTTCACTATGAGGCTCGTCCCTCTTGGCTTTCAGCGCAGCCATTTTTGCAGCAAAATACTCGGCCACTGATAGAGTGCTCACTGTCGTATTCGACTTCAGCTCTGTGCCTGTATCCACTTTTTCCTCAACGGACTCATCTGCTGTTCTCAGCTTTTCAGGGCTCTCCTTTTTAGTTTTACTCAGTCCAATTCCTAACACAGCAGAGCGATCGTTCTCGGAGTAGTTCGATAGATCTTTGGCACGTGTGAACTTCTGATAGCTGGAATAAATTTCGAAAGTCATATTCTGCGGAAATCCCCTTACTCGCCGAAAAATAATTAGCTAGAGGAGAAAATATAATAATTTATACCTAAACAACAATAATTAAATAAAAAAGAAAAACATAATGCAAATTTAGACTAAGAAAATCAACTACTACTAGGTCGCTTCATCATAGTTTTCCTGGCCGATTAATGCCCCACCCCCACTCCTCCGACTTCACAGAAAGAAACTCACTGGATCCTTCTTCGCAAACTCTTGCTATTCAACTCCAAAGAAATTTTCTTCGCTCGTTCCTCTTTTTCCTCTTCCGTTGTCAGTTTCTGAAACAAAATGAAGGTCAGGATACTCGCGTTTGGACGAATGTGCATCCTTCTTACTGAAAAGAAAAACAACTGCTAACCTGTTCCTTGTTCTTGTTGAGAGCACTAAGTAAGTCAGCAAAATCGTCATGGTGCCCAATCCAAGTGCTATCGTACGATTTTAATTTATCAGCTCCAAGACCTATATTATCATCGTTTAAAGCCTAAGAGAAATACGAGCCGATCCCTAACAACGAAACAACACCACTTTTCGATGTGGATGAACGGCGTTCGAAAGTAACAATGCTCTCATAAAGCAAAAATCGATTCGCCACGAGTACTCGAGGCGATCCTATGGAAATCAATTGTTCCTCTAGCCGCTGCACCGCAGATCACAGATAATTTCATTAAAAATATAGTGTTTACCAACCTTTCCCGGTATAGTTAGCCTTCAGCTTCACATTAGCAGAAGTACCTTGACGATTCCTGCCAAGGCCATCGCCATCAGACCATCCCATTCGTTCCATCAGTTTTCTTGAGATTTTCTGATCATCGTTCTTCCACTGCACATTCTGAGGATCCACACTCAGTCGTTGCCTACGACGCGGCTCCGCCAAAATCGACATGCCGCCTTACCCTGAATAAGTCAGGTAGCCTTGCACATATTATGCTGAGCAGCTGTCCCAATGATTTCGAAACATTCCTGGAAAACAAAGAAGACCTTTACCACATGAGGCATGCCAAGAGGTCTAATGCTGTCTCAGCTAAACAACTCTTGCTATCAAGCGGCTGGGAGGAGGGGGGGGGGGGGAAGCAAACGGCGGGCAATTTAAAGGAATCGTCCACGGAAAATGAGTTTTTGTGTTACCCATGTATTTATGTTGTATTTGCCTAATGTTGGCCTCATGCAAAATTTCACGCGAAAAAATGTGAATTTGGCTGAGATACAGCACCACAAAGTGCGGTCCCAGTGGGCGGGGCCTCCGCGTAAAAGCCTCGTACCGCGTCCGCCGTGGTCGGAGACGCATTGTAGGAATAGAAGGTTACGTAAACAGTCCCACTCTCCGTTCCCAACGGCGGCGGAAGACGGGACGAGGCTTTTACACGGAGGCCCCGCCCACTGGGACCGCGCTTTGTGGTGCTGTATCTCAGCCAGATTCACATTTTTTCGCGTGATATTTTGCATGAGGCCAACATTGGGCAAATACAACATAAACATATGGGTAACACAAAAACTCATTTTCCGTGAACGATTTCTTTAAGGATAAGGATGAGTGCTTGTTTCATTAACACAAAGAAAAATCTCAGGGACATAGTAAGGGCTGCCACCGCCAACGCCCCGCAGCTGTGAGTCACACTATCCGTGGCCGAGCTTCGGTCACCCCATAATTCTACCCTTAATATGACCAGGAGCGAATAAAGCTCCTTTTATCGTCCTTGTAACGCGCACGCGTAGGATACTGTTTTCTTCGACAGATCCCCGGGCAATAGCTACCTTCAATTCCTGAAAGACGCAAGAAAGCTATGCAACAAAAATCTTCATAGTGAAGAAAAACGAAGAAGTGCAGGTAATCAACCATGAATCAAATCTGACAAGCGATCGATAAACAATCTTTATTGACCATACTGTATTGTTACAACCTTAGAAAAGACAGTACAACAGCGGTTCGACTACTCGAAATTATCAATTACAACATCACAGGTTTGATTAACCAGTTAGTTTGACCACGCTACATACACTTGAACAAGTAACTATGAGTGGAGGCAAGATTAGTACGCGTGTGCATTTACAACCTCATATTTTTGAAAATTCGTAAAAGCAAATGAAACCCATCACAAGTGGAGTTAGATACTACTTGAGCTTTCCTAAAAGAAAACGGAAAAATCTCCCTAAATTGACCTAGCCATTTTTCTTGACCAAATGGACCACCCAGATCTCCGACATCCACAACATTTTCATCGGAGCTCCCTAAATTCAATCATCTTTTTTGATACTGGTTCTATATATGTCAGTAAACTCACCTGGTAGAGAGTGCCTGCTGAAACAAAAAGCTTCCCATGACCTATGTCGTAAAGGCCGTGCCAATAGGGCAGTAACCATGAAATTACTGGCACGAGCACGTAGTACTGTCCTGCATGAGTATGACCTGAAGAGATGACACTATCTCCTTTTTGTATTTAGGGTATATCAGCTTCCATCGGATAACGTGATAATAATACTAAATAGACTCATTCTTTGATCACTGTGAGTGATTTTGAATGAGCCTGCTTTGTACTCCGCCGTGTGTTACGCGTAAGTTTGCGTGCCAGCAATGGTGGTATACCAGTAAGGAGTTCGGGTTCGAGAATCTGCCGCGGAAACAATGACTATCCTCAAAATCGAACACAGTTTTCGGCAACTTCGCAAGGGATTAATCTAATAAACCTTTTGAGAAATCACTTCGCTGACTTTGGAGGTGTGCACCCCAAACACTTTTAATTTGACAGACTTTCCCTTCCGTTACAAAGAAAGTCCAGAGCAAATCTTTGTTCAGCTGTCGTAAGTTCTAACCATTCACCGTTGATGTCTCCCTCGCCCCTAACAACACTCCAAAAACTAGAATAGCGATTGCTAGCACGTGAGTTATGAATTTGCCAAACACTTAGCCGATTTGCTATAGATGATTCAACATTTGCGTTCGTTAATCAAAAAGTAATACTAGATAGGGGAGAAATAACACTCGATCTGTATCGGAGAAGATTGGTGACTTGCGCTTCACGCAAGAATATTTCTTTCGTTTTAAATTAGAAAGCTTCAGTGAGCCTCGAAGGGAGTAGCTTCGATGGAGAAAAAAGCAAAGAACCCTGACATTGGAAAAAGTGTGCTTGACGCTTAAACTTTTAAAAAAAGATCGTTGAATTCACCATACCTACTTTCCTAGTAAGTGTTCAAGTGAGAGTAAAATAGAAACCAAATCGCATTACTACTTATGCGCGAATGTGAAAAGAATGAAAATTCAAAGTAGGCAGAAATATTAGGTTGTCCCAAAAGTCTTGTAGGATTTTTCCAAAAAAAATGGATAACTCTTTTTTACTCCGAGGCAGATCTAGGAGGTTCAGGAATATGGCAGAACGTTCTCTAAGCTTTCTATTAAATATATATTGACCTAACAGATTCCGTGGGGAGAGCTACAGCACCCGTACTCAATACTCACCCAACACGCGGTGACATCTACTATGAATGGTCTTGGGGCAGCAAAGCGACGGAAACTTGCGACTCCATCAACGCTGCATTAGGAGGAAAGTGTGAGCTACGAGACCGTGCGCCGCTGGCTCATCAGCTTCAGCAACGGCGAGATTGACATGGAAGATAAGCCACGCATGGGACGCCCACACGCATTCGACGAGACGCTGCTCTCCGCCGTTCGCGCCGATCCTGAAAACACCATGTGCGAGCTGGCGGAGAAGAATGGACAAGCACCCATAACCGTAAATCGTCGCCTCCAAGAGCCCGGTTATCGGAAGGTGCTGTGGCGATGGACTTCATGCCCTGACAGATGCTCACGAAAGTGCGTGTGAGCATCTGTCAATCGCTGCTGCCCCGCCCGCATCGCAACGACTCTCGTCTATCTGGCTACGGGAGATGAAAGCTGGGACATGTAGATACCAACGCACCCTGCGTCTTTTGGCTGCTACGTGACACCAGCCGCCAACGCAGCCCATGTCCGACCTCCATCCGAAGAAGATTCTACTCTGCTGCTTCTGGACGCGGAAGGAATGCTTTTACAAGAGGTGCCGGCACGAGGCGAGACAGTACCCGCTTCCGTATACACCCACCAGCTCCAGCAGATCGCCGTCGCTATTCTAGAAAAGCACCTGAGAAAGTCCGCGGTCACTCTCCTTCATGACAACGCCCGCCCATACGTTACGAAGTGTACCCAGGCCAAGCTACAGGAGCCCGGCTGGAATGTCCTGCCCCGCCCGCCATACTCTCCAGACATTGCCCCTTCTGACTGTCACCTTATCCATCCTCTCGAATCCTTCCTAGCCAAGAGAAAATTCGCTGATTATGACATGCTTGCAAAGCCGATCGCTGACTTCTTCAACTCTCAGAATCCAGAGTTCTGGGAGGAGGGAATCAACGATATACCTATGAGGGGGCAGTGTGTTGTCGATAACAATGGTGAATACCTTGTTACCTGATTGTTGTTTGTTGGAAGAAAAAATAATAAAAAGTGATGATCGAAAAAATCCTACAAGACTTTTGGGACAACCTAATACTATCAAATAAAGTGTTGATGAATGATACCAACCCGACAGAACCACATCCACTTTGCTCAAATCTTCAGCTGAGAAGCTCTTAACGCTTGCAGGGTTGTGGGCGAGCAGTATTCGCGAAGAGCCCTCATCGCAGTTTCGCATAGCTTCAGTCAGGTTCATATCATGACCACGTATCCTAAACGATGTGATGATGTACTCTTAGTGCTTATGGCTAAAGCACGGCGGAAAAACGAACCCAGACTTTTCGCTCGAAATATCGTTAACACCCACAACACAAATTCCATGGAACATATCGCACCTGTGAGGAATCATAAATTCATTATTGAGGAAAACAGGGCGAAGGATAATGAATTATTGACTAATCGCCACATATGGTCAGATGAGAGAAGGGGCAACCCTAGTCATTTGATTTTCTAGAGCGCGTACCAGGACTCGATTCGCACTCCGAAATTTGTCGAACACAACAGTACAATTTGAAATCAAAAATGCTATACTGGGATGAACCTCAGAATGGGCAAATTCTGAATATTACTTGTTACTGAGTACACGAATTCCATGGCGATCGTATTCTTTGAACCATTCCATAGCATCACCATAATAATACTCGTGGTTTCCTGAGACGAAGTATGTACGGTGTTTGTGAGTGAGGGTCCTGAATTAACACGCCATGACTTAGGAATTGTAAAATCATCAGTGCAACGGAACAGAAATTTAGTTCGAAACCTCTCCGTTCGTGAACATTTTATAAAAGATTGTCTTCGTTCCACTCCGTTCAAAAAGATTTAAAAAGTATAACTTGTTTGCGATGAGCAGTTCTACTCTGAACAGTATATCTCCTCACATGGACTTACCATAGCGGCACCATACGATCTTTCAAGGAGCTCAAAGATCCATCAACCATGTCACCCACCAAAGCTACTGCATCAACATGAAGGTCGATAAGCTTATCTACTACTTTGGAGATCTGAAAAGAAGATGATGCTCAAGGGAACAAGGAGAGAAATGGTCTATTGAACATGTCAACTGTCATTCCGAATCTCCGAAAAACAAACAATTAATAGAAAAAAGAAAAAAAAACTCATAAAAAATTCTTACCTGTTCTCTGTGCACACTTGCCCCTGTATGAACATCGGATACTAAAGCTACCTTAAATGAACCATTTGTTCCAGTAAAGTTCTGTAAATGAGAAACTTCAAAATATTTTCTTTGCACAGGAATTAGAGGGCAATCGCATACTCGGGTGACAAAGTCAGATGGAACCGTACCTTAACAGGAATGGTGATGTGTTTGACAACAATTTTATCGCTACCAAGCCACATCAGCAACGACATTATCAGTGTGATGATGAGAATAATTCTGAGGATTAGACGGATTTAGAAACAGAAGCTGACAGCGTCACACCAAATTTCAAGAAACTGACTTGATCTGATATCTCCGATCAAACACTACTGGACCAACAAAAGGGAAGTTTTCCATCTTAGTTACAATGAACCTCGTAGATGGAATTGCCTGCAGACAACTTTTTCGACCAAAAACCACCACCTAAGCACTTTCCAAAAAATTCACTCACATCTAATACGTAAACGATAGTATTCACGATGAAAAATCCTGCAACAATGCCCAATAAATTTGTCCACACACCAGACAGCAGTGCACATACGTCAAATAAAATGCCCTCAAAGATCAAAATCAGAATTGAAAAACAGTGCGTGTATAAGCCTGACTTTTCAATGCACTGCACACAGTGATAGATACAATCAGAAGACAAATCTAAACGCATATTTCATCGGCCAACAAGCCGAATCTAAATAGGAAAGACATGAAGAAAAGGCCAAAATTTTCAAAAATTTTGAAACTTACTTGGATCACTACAGGTGCGAAGTACAAAAGGTAAACCAACTGCGAGGCGAACATAAAAACAATTAAAGCAGTGGAAGCACGACTGCGACCTTTCTAAAATGAATGAACAAATGAAATTCTGCTTTGTTGTTGGCTATATTCAACCAATATTTCCAAAAAAAGTTTCCAGCCATTTTCTGGCGACCAAGCTACTAGATGATGATAACCCCTAAAATGGAAGACTGCAGAGGAATATGACCGTGCTCACAGCCCTAAGATTTGGTCAGATAAGAACCATGCCGGCTGTACTTTCACTATACTTTCTTAACTGTCCGATTTTGCATCACATATTCACGTTACATGGAGCAATGAAGAGTAAATCTTACGGTAACATATCTCTTGTCGTACTTTTCACGGTCCTCCATATCAAAGTAGACCATCAATTGATGATAAATAAAGAAATTGCACAATAACAGAAATGCTTCCATTGCTAGCACAGAAATAAACCGTTTTCTGTTGCCGACTTCATAGCCTTCTCCACTGTTGACCTTAACATGTAAGTTGGTCGTCCAAATGAAGCAGGAAAAAATAGAAAATCTTAGCTGATCAAACTATATCCATCATGGACTACATCGTAAACATGCGCGTATCTAACCTATGTAAGGAATCGCGAAGTTGGACCGATGATGACGTCGGTGAACCTTTGACCACCGGTCTTTCCGGTCATCTGGATATGTGTTGGCTCGGATGGGGACAGCTCAGAAAACAGCTGAAGCTGATGCAGATTTTTTCCAAACGGTTCCCGATGGTGGATGGCCGCATGCACAAGTCAAGAATATCTCTACGTTCTGCACTTTTCGATACCAAAGCGTGCACTTACAAAGTGCTATTGAAGCTGAAGTGGTGTTAGAACTGATTATGATGAAAACTGTGCACTAAATGAGTGCGTCGAACATCTCCCTCATAAATATGAAATCAATTTAGAGCTCTTAATTCGAAGCGATTTCACTTCTTAAGCTCCACTTCAGTTCTACACTTATGCTATTATGGACACCTACGGTCAGTAGAATCAGAAAAAAAGAATGCTTGTCGGTTAGAAATAAAGACAATGTCGACAACCTTGATAATAAAGAATCAATTTTGATAATAAAATCAAATTAAGACCACTGGAGTCTCATAGCAATGGTAACTAAAGACTAGAGAGCTTGGCATATTGGCAACAACAGACTCACCCAGCCAGCGGTCAGACGTCGTATTGACAAAACTGCAAGAGCGGCTAACGAAATCACCCAACATTTAGTAGAACAACACTTCTCCTTCACACACAGCATCTCAATATGTCTGAAACGAGCGCGTATTACAGCACATACTGTAAGACACAAAAAATGGGGGCAGTGAATACAAACCTCTGCTAGAAAAGAACCGTAACATACATGGCTTTGTGAATGTAGCTGCCTGAAACCCGTTCCTAGAGTCGCTCAAGATTTTCTGCAATGAATAAAGCCATAGGTTCGAAAACTACTTTCCGTTTCTGAAACACATGAGAAACAACAATCCGAAATGACGGAATGCATGCATGAAAAAGGCAAATAGCAAGAAATTTCATTTAAAGCTTGCACATCAAATAAGGGAAGTTCAAAATTATGAGCACACTTCCATCACAGTCAAAGCTTAGCAAACATCATGATGAAACTGAAATTTTCATCAACAATAATTAAAATGAAGCACCGTAAACTCGACACGAAAGCGAATTTCCACCGGGCGATAGTAGTGGATCGCAGGAGATAGATATTGGTATATACGCTCGAAACTCCTATGGAAATTGGAAATTCAGATATTTGATGTGTTCAAATCATCTTCTGCACCTCCTTCTAAACTTTCAATAGCCATACGCATTGACGCCCGCATATTGTTCAAGCACTGTTGCAGCTTCCTGAAAAGAGGAAAGATGAGATATAAAAGGAGTCTAGGGTACTATAAATATATGGAAAAGGATGAATGATGAGCTCGTTCATCTTAGTCTTATGGAAATACACACAATGACATAAATATTCATGAACTGAACGTGAAATGACATCGCAATGTTGTGTAGAACTAAAACAAAAAGGAACCGACTCAGACCCACTCACCTTTGATCGAGTTGTCCAACTAAACCAGCGCGATATGCATTGACGTGAGTCCTAAAACAAGAGATTGATACCTCGTAAGTGTAATAACACAGCATTTCCCTATTTCTATATGAAAAGTCGCAAACAGTGATGGACTGCTCTTTTGAGCGAATAGAACTGCAGGAGGGATAACATCGTGGAGCCACTGCATATCGATCGATCCGATCGACTTATAGGCTTTTGTAAAGATCGTAAAGTGGCGTACCCACCAAACGCTATTACATGAATACAGGATCAAAAAGGACTTGCGCAGTTATGACCTACTGCCATTATCGGACGCTGTGTCCAGGACCGGAAACTACTTAGACCGCGTTCATACTTTGCGCCAACAGCGCGTGGCTGCTTTCACAGGCAGTGAGGCAGAGTGGCACGGGGAGGTGCAGAGGCGACGCAAGCCGCGAGCAAGGTGGCAAAGGCGGAGTTGCACAAATATGTAACCACACCCTGACGCCGGCACCGCAACGTATGTATGAAAGCGGCCTTACGGATAACACTAGCTTGGCGGCCTAAGAAATCGAGTAAGGCATCAAAATAAGGCATGAAGTTATGAAATACCAATATGCACTTCATATCACTCACCTAGTGTCCAAATTAGTGTAACCTCCTAGTGCCTGTTCCAGTGCACAAAGATCGATAACTCGCTGAGTAGCTTCTTGCTGAGAAGCTGGCTCACGTGCTTCCAGCTGATCTAATAAACTGTCGAAAGCTGATTGTACAGTGGCCTGAAAACGTCTAAGTTAATGCTCAAAATAACCATAAATGCAAACATTCATTCCATTCTGGAGTTCAGAAATTTCCCCAACCTGGAGACACTGCGAAGTTAGTTGAGGAGCGCACAGTTCCAGTTCGGCTTGTTGTAACACACAACACATCATCATCTCCTTTGCATAATCCGATACATCTAGAAGGAAAAGTTTCGAACTCCCTCCTATGGGTTCTTATATTTATGAGGAAAATCATAGCTAAAGTGGAAGTTCACCATCATCGGGTATAAACTCGTAATTTGCAGACTCTATCAGAGAAGTGAAAGCACTGCTCTTGATCATAATATAGCATCGAACGAGCGTTTTTCTGTACACCTCCAGTTTCGCCTTCGATTTCTAAAAAGCGAGAAAAGAAATAATGGAAGAGTTGCAAGGACAATGAATGAATGCAGCTCCTTCTAACGCCTCTCAGCGTGGACTAGTGAACAAAAGCGCGCTCACTACTAATGTGGAAATGGAAAAAATATACTAGATTGAGACAAAATCCTGTACGCAGAGTTGCATACGACAATGGAAGAGAGAAAAAGTACTTTCGTTGTTTCCAACAGAATCGGGTTGCTCTGCATGAAGCTAATTGCTAGTCTAGACATTGGCAAACTTACTTCGTAGACCTCGTCCGCATACTTCACACCACAGTCGAACAAGCGCCTGTTGATATTTTTCAACGCAGTTTCCAATATGAACTCCAAGTTGCAAATACTGATGAGCAACTTCTTCGTCGTAAGCTGTAAACCATTTAGTATAACGCAGAGACTATCGTGATGAAGCGACTTTGTGAAATAACTCACATGACTTTTTTCCTCATCTTTGCGATTCAGGTCAAGATCCTGAGGTTTCTTCAAATCTGCCCGCAAGTTAAGTAATCTGAAAATAAACATGAAGTCACTGTGTTTAGGATACTTCTCTAAAGTTCCACGTCCAAATTGAAATTGATTCAAAGAAATTTCAGAATAAAATCATAAGAAGAAAGGAACTCCAAATTCCACGTCCAGATTGAAATTGATTCAAAGAAATTTCAGGATAAAATCATCAGAAGAAAGGAAAATAACATAGGAGGAAGGCAAGAATAAGAAACTCTCACCTGTCGAAGCAGTGCCTTACTGCAGTAAGTAAATGAACGAAGATGTCAACTAAGGTACTTCGAAACCGTTCACGAGAGAATAAGCACGCCTCATTTGGGTATCCAGAAGTGGAAAGAGCATCTCTCACAGCAGATAAGCAATCAAAAACCTCAACAAGTCAATAGAGCGTAGGATTAAAAGACCTTCACACGCCTTGCATATTATCATCAAACACCAGGAGCATACTTCATTCTCGTAGAAGTCCGGCAAAGCTGTCTTTGCTGCAATGCTAGAACTGAAATCCTGCTTCCAATTCTCCTTCAAGCCCAGAGCACATATATCTAGAATACCCCGATTTGAGCATAGTCACGTACGTGGAAATACTCAATAAAGTATTTAATTAAAGGGGCAAGAAATGAAGGAAAGGAGGGGATAGCAGCTTTCAAAGGCAGGATCATAAAATTGTGTAAGAAGAAGCAACTATTAGAAATGCACAAACTAGACATGCATTCTAACTGAACATGTCTCAAGCCACTTTACTGACCTAAAAAGTGGCGTTCACACGTCATTAAAAGATACGGGAAGCGATAGTCCAATATGCGTTACAGCGCGCTAACTGTTCCAAATACTAGCAAGTCTCCTTAATGTCCTTTTCGATGGGGGAATCTCGTACATGCTTCACCCGCGGTGCCATGGATACATAACGACTAATTTGAGGTAAGTCTTCCAGTATGTTTTCGCAGTCTGTTACCATCCAAATTACGCGAAGCTACATCGACACTAATATCATTGGGTTGAGAAATAAGTTCCCGCAGTTTCTTTCAACCCCGTTTTTCACATTGTTTCCATCATCTTTCGACAAAACTTATATATGTTTTCGATAGAGCTTTTTTTGCTCTACAAGATAATACCACTCTTCTTTTGAATCTTTTCACATTTTAGCCTATAGGAATAAGTTTTCACCTGTTTTTCAATTCAAAATTGCATAATGAATATGAATTTTTCGGCAGACTTTTATGTGTCACTCGATAGAGCTCTTTTCGCTCTACAAGATGTTGTTCACGGTTTTTGTTCGAACTGATTTTTGACAATTTTTAGATCATTTAAAAGTCGACACAATCGAGCATTTTCATGACATGGTGTCGAAAATGCTCGATTTCGTCGACTTTTAAATGATCTAAAAAATGTCAAAAATCAGTTCGAACAAAAACCGTGAACAACATCTTGTAGAGCGAAAAGAGCTCTATCGAGTGACACAAAAAAGTCTGCCGAAAAATTCATATTCATTATGCAATTTTGAATTGAAAAACAGGTGAAAACTTATTCCTATAGGCTAAAATGTGAAAAGATTCAAAAGAAGAGTGGTATTATCTTGTAGAGCAAGAAGAGCTCTATCGAATGCATATATGCACCTTCTCTCCAATCTCGAAGGTAGGCGAGGAAGAGGAGATAACGAAAGTTTCCACTTTTGCGAGTACTGTCTTTGTGAGCCTTAAAAACAGCAAAGACATGAGCAATTTGTATAAAAAGTAGTACCATTCTGTAGAGCTGGAAAAGCTCTATCGAAAACATATACACTCGCATTTTTTGATCCCAATGGTAGACTAGGAAGATGAGGTGTCGAGAGCGCCGATTTTCGCCTTCAGCTTACTTCATTTCCAAACCTCCTAAATATAAGGTAGTCGAAGCAATCGAAAAACCGATACTATCATTCTGTAGAGCAAAAAAGCTCTATCGAAAACATATATAAGTTTTGTCGAAAGATGATGGGAACAATCTGAAAAACTGGGTTGAAAAAAACCGCGGGAACTTATTCCTCAACCCAGTATATGATAATAGATACAATTATTCTCCTCTTCTCTGCCAGATGTTTCGAGTAAATGCAGTTTTTATACTATCTCTTACTCGGTAATCCAGGAAAATGTGGAAAACCAAAAAGACTTCAGCAACTGCGTGCAAGCATAGTCACGAAAACGAAGAAAATAAACTTCACAGACCATAAAAAAAGAGATGCAAAAACAAAAAGGTGGGATCAAGAGATGCGTGTCAAGAACAAACGTCAAGATAGTAACTCACTTTCCACACCACTGTCAATAACATCTGAGATGAACTTCAACCGCACTGTCATGCAAAGTTCAACTAAAGGCTGCACGTGCGTTGGAGTGAATTGCGCCTCCAACAATGACGAAATGAATGATCTGCAAACATTTCGAATTAAACCTGAATTCTGGTCAATAGCATACAGAAGGTTTTAACGCTGAAAATGAAGTAGCATTTTCACTGTAAAGAAATGCCATTAACGCACCTAAGGGTTTTCAGACTGTGGGTCAGTACTGTTCTTGTCGTTTGCGCAGAAATTTCAGGCCATCGCACGAACTGGGCCTCATACCTGATATGTAATCACAAATATAAATGAACACAAGCGTCTAACAATAGAAAAACGGCATGTGATGTGATGCGTTTTGGAGTGAGAGACACACTTCAAAGTAACATAGTAGTGTTTATATAAGGGTGATGTTACCGTGGCATAATATTTTTGAAAAAAGTGAATTTTCAAATCGAGAGGAAATTGAAACGAAGCCTTGAAAAAACCCAATTTATTACTGTCAAATGTAACACCCACTTATCATTTCAGTATTCTGACAATGGTCTACTCGTCCTTGAGAAAGCAGTTCAAAGAACACTTAGAATGTAGGGGCATGGTGGCGGCCTCACCAACGTGCCCCAACTGTCAACTCCTCACCTTCCATTCACCCAGAATTGTTTCATATTCCCATATACGCGAAAGAATATGTTCAGTGGTAGAGCAGGGTGTGGAAAGGACTCATTCCATTTGTTTTGGGCCATTTTCCTCCTTTATTACACCATACTTTCGATGAAACTATTGCACCATTTTTATGAATAAAATGGAACCAGAGGTGACGCCTACAGCGAAGGAAAATTTACCTGACAGGATAATACCCTGAAGCTCTTACATGAAGTCAAAATGCAGAATAAAACATAATAAATCAAAAATACAATCATACCTTTTAATGACGTCATCTGGTAAAGCTTTTGGCACTAGCGCATTGAGTATCAGCCATGAAGAAACGTTTATGGTATTCACCAACATTTGCTAAAAAAATCTATGAAATATGATATATGGGTTGGCTATATGAGTGGTTAGTTTAGCCAGAATTTTCGATTTACTCCTCGAGGTAACCCATCACAGGTTTAATTCCATACAACCGATGCCCTTGCAACAATGGTTTTCAACCCCAACAAATCACAATTACTTCTCTCTTATTATCAACCCTACTACCTGTAGGTACAAGGGATGAGATTTTGCTAATTACCTGTAAGTGCTTTACAGTTATCTCTCGCTCTGTAACAGAGCAGCGGTTTGAGACTTTGAAGGAGAACTAACGTTGATGTCATCCTGGCGTTGCGTCCAACGCTCCTCATTCGTTGTATAGGTGTTGGAAAGCTTCCAGAACGATTGCAGTTTATGCATTAACACAGAGACTAATGAGGAAACAAAAACTTGGCGTTCATTGGTTTCCAGGACTGAAAATGAGTCTTTATTGAAACATGGAGAACGAAATCAATTGTAATGAGAAACTCACTAGTGAACCGACTGTCTTGGGCATTACTTTCCGCTTCCAGAGCTGAAACAAGTGAAAAATCTTCTGTCTAGTACACATGAACTGCTTGCATCGCAAATAGAAACTACCTTTTTTGTAATGGGTCGCCTGTAATTTCCACAAAATGTCTTCTAACCAACAGTGGTATGCAGTGATACATTCCCATGTCGGATCCGAATCAGGCTCCAGTATCTGTAATATGAAGCCGATCCTGTGTTCCGCACTGCTTTTTCTTCAAAAGGGTATCATTAATGGGTTCTTCAGATAGATATCTTTAATAAAAAAAAAAGAATAGCAAATTGTGAATGAACCTTGAGATATTTGATGAGCTTGCTTTGCTCCTCGAAGGATGCTGATGTATCGATAAGCTTCAACTTCATCTCCTCTTTGAATTTTTCCATCTTCGTATCAAGATGATCCATAACTAAATTATATTAATTCTACGATAGAAATATATGTATAGAATTTTTATCCTCTACTAAACTCATCAAGAACATGAAATGAACCGACCCTCCTTGAACAAAGCAACCTCAGTATCCTTGTAAAGTGACTTCGCCCGCATATAGTCATTGAGAATCGTCAAGTATTCGCCCTGAAAAGTTTACATGGAATGAACCAACGAACAACGCATTCTGAAAGAAATTAGAGCTCAAAAAGCTTTATCACTTTACCCTCTTCATATTGTCGTCTATCGTCTTACTAAGGAAGAAAATAAACTTGAAACGCGTCAGTACAGATAGAGCATTTCTCGTAGCATCAGCACGATCCTTTCTCGACAAAACATCTTTGAACACGCTCTCTGCTTTCAAGCGTGCTTCCGAAATCTGGATTACAGCAGAATTTGATTACTAGTTAGTAACAGAGAGGAAATGGATGGCCCTGAAAACCTCATTACCTGATTCCCGATTTGTTTAATGACTGCAAATTCTCCTGCTTTATTGCTACGCTCCAGTTCTCCATGCAGTTCAGCCAAAGCATCTACACAGTTGATCAAAGAATACAAGTTGGCCTAGAATATCCTTCTCAACCTCGACTGAGGAAACAACCCAATGACTGCGTAAGACAACTATTTAACTATTACCAAGAATGCACAGCGAAGAACTATTACCTTATGCATTTTCTCGTTTTTCTTCACCTCATCAGCTTTGGCCACTTGCATCATTTTCAAGGCCTCACGAAATTCTTCCATTCTGTAAAGGAAAATGCTTGCCTTAACAAAACAAAATATCGAAGTAATCAAAGGATGCTCACGATGTTTCGGAGTGATGCTCCAGTAGATACCACTGAGGATTGAAGCTTTCCATTCGGATATTGCCAGAACTATCAGGAAACAGCTTCGATAACAGTGCGGGATCCATTTTTTTCGTGGTAGGCTTGAGCCCTAGTGCATCCCTCTCTTCTGACGTTGGAGCAACGGTACGCACTGCCTACACAACCAAGATAGACTCACAGAAAATTCTTCTCACCGCATATGTCGAAATATATGGGACTCACCTCTCTCCCTGGCACTGTTTGCGTCTCGTCTACCCACACTGCAGACTCCTCTAGAGGACCAATTTGAGCAATGAACACCCTGTAGATCATACAATGTGACAGTTATTTAGTTAACAGCTTCCTACGGAATTTACCTGAATTTCACATTGCAAATCCCGCGTCCACCCGATTTCGTGGCAATTTTGACTTCTCCTAAGCCGCGATTCGCCTGACCGAGACGTGCAATAATTTTTTTATCAGTCTTCCATCTGAAACGAAAATTGCTATAACAACAATGGCGCATAATCAGAGAATAAGCTCAAAAGGTTTACTTTGCTGTGTGCAAACAGTCGGTGCCACAAATGAAAAGCATGAGCAAGTCATTCTGATCCGTGCCTAGGTTCTCACCACGTATTGTTATTTGGGTGCCAGGAGTTCCTGAAACAAATTCCACAAACAAGAATGAGATCTGATGTTTCGCAACGCAAACACAACTCTGGTGGACCGAACATGGGAAACTGCAAGTGGGGGCAGCAACGATTCCTACCTATCCACAAAACCGCACAGCGCTCAAATTGACCACAACGCGATGCAAACGGAAGTCCTATTGCTCGATGAACGAGAGTCAGATCGAATCCAAAAGTTAAAAATATTTCTGCATCTTTTTCGCGGACTCGTCAATTTCCCTTTGGCGAACCTAAGGAGATGCTTCAAGAGTGAACAAAATTTTCAAGGATTACCTTCTGTAGGAGACAGTCCGGTAACAGTTGGTGGCCCACGAGATCTTGTTCCTGGAGGTGCCAACCTTTCTCCCTCAGCCATACCTTTCTCCAGAAAGATCCAGAGGGTTACTCTGAGGACAAGGATGAAATGGACAACTATTTGATAAACAGCTTTCACATAATGTGATTTTGAAGGATAATGCAAGCGTCTGCGTCGCGCATGTTCAAAATGGAGCGCTCTAGTGCATTGAGCCGATCACGGGTGATGCCTACCCACGGCGGCAGAGACAAGAAGCTAACTTCAGCACCCAACCAAACACTTACCGTAACCCTGTCGTCAATTTCGGTGTAAAAGACGTAGAGTGCTCGTACTCGCGCCGGACTTGACGCTCAAAACATGATGCAATGTGCTCACAACGCAATGCGTTATTACATGAGATTTACTTACTTGTATTTGCTTAATATGCTTCGCGTTCGCCTTTTATTGGTGATGTGGGTTATTTGCTTGTCAATAGGGTCGTCGAGTCAGTTTATATTCGTTGTCACGTGTAGTGTGTTACTCTCTTTTCTATGTAAATGATGCACAGGGATTCTTAAGTCGAACTGGAGACTGCCTATTTTTTGAATCTTACATTATACCCTACAAATCATGAATGAACTGTTCAATATCAATAATTTACGCAGTGAAATGAAAGTCGCATTTTTTATTTCCGCGCTGTAGTTAATTTGGAACCTTTGCTTTACCAGCAGAAATGATTGCGACTCACGCAAAAGACCAACTTCGTATCAGTTCCCTCAATGTTTCTCAGTTCTGGAGCGGATCGTATCAGTTTTGTTGAACGACTATAAAAAATCGCTTGGCTTTTTGTTTAGTTGAGATTTTCTTTATTTTTTGTGCCGGTGAAGCTGCGACGCGCAGTCCCTAACTTTCGACAGCCGTCATTTATTGATTTGCTAGGTGTGCGCTCGTTATACACTCGTGTACAACTATTCAACATACTTTGCGTTTTCCTTCTTCGCAATGCATTCCTGACAAATCTGGCGCACGAAGAAGAAAGGGCGTTATGTTTTTAGCAAAGTTTTAACGAAAACAACACTGCTGCTCCACCTGAACAAGAGAAATTGCGCTGCTTCGAAGTTGGTGGTCACTCTGAATCATGTTATTTTAGAGCTTTTCCACTTGTTGGTCATGGCTCCAGCACAGAAGTTGTATAATGTCGTATCCGTGTTGGGACCACCAGGCTCAGGAGAGGGAACTCACTGTGTAAAAATCCATGAAGTGCGTTACTCATATTAAAGATTGAGGAAATCTATCATCAAAAACATCGTTCTAGAATCTTGGCTTCATGCACCTATCAGCAGGAGATCTTTTACGCGCTGAACGTCAACGACAAGGCTCTCAGTTGGTCAGCTGATCGAGCACCATATTACGAATGGGACCATTGTGCCTGTAGAAATCACCTGCAAACTGTTGGAAAACGTAAGACATCATTAGTACCGTCATTCAGACGAAATACCGTGAATTGGTGGTTCCATTAATGGTTTGCGCGAGCGCGAGCACCTGTTATCGCAGAATTATGTGTGGTTTGTGGTCTCGGCATGAAACAGTGACTAGGTGCGACTGCAAATTGATTTCTGCTCTGCACCCAAAGAACATTGTGGATAGCGTAGCTCGGTCAATCGAATGTACACAGAGGCATTGACGTATCTATTAGTGAAGTGATTCAGGCCATGGATGCCGCAGGCGATGCCAGAGGGTTTCTTGTGGATGGTTTCCCACGTAACCAAGACAACTTGGAACGTTGGGAACAACAAATGAAAAAGAAGGTGAGCTCTTACCGTTGCATGGCAATTGCAGTAATAAATTTCCTTTTGCTGTTTCTTTTTCCTTCATTTTTGATCGTGTCATGATTTATTTCTTCTTTAGCTGCTAGGAGGCTCTGCTTGCTGCTATCGAAATAAGAGAAGGCATCTAGCTAAGAACCTTATTCTCGCCTAAGCCCAGAAGGAGAGATGGACCCCATCCTTTCTACACTAAGGCTTAGGCTAAAGTATACGCTAGAACAGGCTGGTTTCTCGGAGGTCCCTTAGAGATGCCTGGATTGCAATTTTTATGAGATGCCCCTTCCTTTCATTGCAATTGCATCATTTTTGTAAAATAGATATTTGGCGTGGTGCAGTCTACAACGGGAGGGGGGGGGACGATTCGTCGTATGTTACTATTCACATTCCTGCATGTGAATTTTGAACTGTAAGATTTTGCTACAGGATCGTCTGTGTAAATAGTGACAAAGGTACCATACTGACAAGTCATTGTTGTCAAGGAACGTTACTGTTCAGCATTTAACGAGTGGCCCTCCCCTTCGGAGAGGGAGGGAGGGCAGTTGTACTTCTACGGGTATAGCTGCTACGGGCCATAAACGAAGGCGTGGACGCTCCAGAAGAAACCATTCAGAGGTTCACGGTTGGTGCCATATCACGTCCACCTTTTCTCTAAGACAATAATGAGTACTGCGTTTAGATATCGCGATCGGCGATGAATTTCCTGTAATTGAAGAGAGAAACCCCATAGAGGAAGGTTATCCATGTTTTCCTGGGTTTGTTTTCCATCCAGCTACTAGGAAATATTTCAGGATAGCACCCGATCACAGTGGGGTACGTTATAGCGTTTGGCATGTCGCATTGTTTTTTACTACATCTTTTTTTATTATGTTTTGTTTGTTTGTATCCGAATGAAAAGAACAGGCATTTCATACTCTCTTATTTATTGTTCGTCTTGTGGTGTTTAATGGAGGTGTTTCTTTAAGTAATGTATCATCTTAAGATAAACACATACACACCGAAAGGAATCGCTAGAAGTCGACGAGAGAAGGAGCGATGCGCACAGTTAGCCCTAAGTCGATCTCAGCTTAATATCTGTAGTCGCCTACGATCAACCATTCCTACTGTAGCTTCAGTCTCAGGTGGTTTTTAATTCCATTTGTTTACTAATACGGTTGTTATTATGATGAGTCTCAAATGATTCAGATCGTACCCTTGGCACGCGAAGTTTCAATCACGTGATCAGGAATGTGTACGAAGGTCGCTTGTTGAGAACTATAGGTTACATTTTGTATGTGCCGTGGAAATTAATTTATGTACCATCAATATTTGTAATGCGTTCACTAACAAGTTTTATTTCATTGAATAACAATAAATGAATTAACAATATGTTCCTATTAAAACAGCATAACAAAGAGAACCTGAGGCACGTCATATAATAATTGTAACACGTCATATATAACAGAATGATTTGTGATATATGCTAAGCTGGTTCCGGTTCAATAGCCCACTCTGGTAGGGGTGTACTGTAACTCCATTTTTCTGTAAAATATTTGAGGCAAGGCAAGAAGAAAGCGACGTGCTGTAGCGACATCTGAAATAGTAGTGAGGAGGTACTGGAAACGTTACCATTAGCATCTGAAGAGATTGTAAACATCATAACACTCACACACCTTTTCTTTGAAGTGGTATCTGTAGACTTCGTCAACTGTTGTAGTCTGAATGAAAGTCCTCTTTGGAATTCAAAGAAATTCATGCCATAGAACTATCACATCGCGATTATTCATACTAGGAAACATTCTGCGTAGATCTGAACAAAGAAGAACTTTTTGCGAACAACTAGAGATGTGGTATTGGGTCAAATAAAGTCGGGGGGGGGGGGGGGAGACGCAAAATTTTCACCGACGTCAAAGCTTCTTTCTCTACCTAGGCCTAGGCTAAAGCAGATGAGACCTACGCTGTGACAGATGGTTTTTTATGTGGGACCAATGATATCAATTTTAGCCTTAGCCTAGGGAGGGAAAGGAGCTTCGACGTCGCTGTAAAGTTGTGTCTCCTGCCCCCGTTCATTAAAAGACTTACGTGCATTGTATTCATCGTCGGAATCGCGATCCAGAATATCAGCAAGGCGGCACCTTCAGTGAGAAGTTCTGGAGAAGCTGTAAGTTACACTTTCTAGTGGGAATGTAACTATTGAACTATCGAATATACGATGCACGTTTAGCAAACTGTTGAGTAACGGATTCGGCGGCCAATGAGTTCATGTAGTTGGCTTCTTGTATCTGATGATCGATGATGATTTCTCCCCTCGCTTTTAGGCTCCGACGAACCGATCAACCTCCGTGCTCTTCAAAAACGAAATAGTATCACTGAAGCAATGCCGAGGTTCATAGAAAGCCGAACATGGCATAAAAATTTCATCCTGTACTAGAGGCACCTTTCGTGCAATCGCAATGAGGGGTGCATCCTTAAAAAGTTACTTATCTAATTATCCTGGAGAGTTTGTTGAGGGGTCAATCTGCGTCTATCTTAGGATGCCTCCCCCTCATTGCGATAGTAAAAAACCTGGCTAGAGGAAAGGCACAGAGAGCCGAACATGGCATAAAAATTTCATCCTGTACTAGAGGCACCTTTCGTGCAATCGCAATGAGGGGTGCATCCTTAAAAAGTTACTTATCTAATCATCCTGGAGAGTTTGTTGAGGGGTCAATCTGCGTCTATCTTAGGATGCCTCCCCCTCATTGCGATAGTAAAAAACCTGGCTAGAGGAAAGGCACAGAGAGCCGAACATGGCATAAAAATTTCATCCTGTACTAGAGGCACTTTTCGTGCAATCGCAATGAGGGGTGCATCCTTAGAAAGTTACTTATCTAATCAACCTGGAGAGTTTGTTGAGGGGTCAATCTTCACATTCAAGCGTATACTTCTGCCCAAGCCCTGATGATGGAAGGGGTTCCTTTCTCCGTTCAGGTTCAGGTAAAAAATGTCTATCTTGGGATGCCTCCCCCTCATTGCGATAGTAAAAAACCTGGCTAGAGGAAAGGTACATCCATTCTAAAGCATAAAATTTAAAAAAAATTAACGAGCTAGGCACTCACAATGAAGTTTATTCCGTCTTCAAACGTCGACCAATCCTTCCGTCTTTCCAATGGCTTTTACTCCTGAAAAAAATGATAACTTTGCGGAGGTAGCAAAATGCATCATGCACTGCATTAGACAAAATTTACAAGAAGAGGGTAAAACGCCTTTCATGTTCTAAGACACTGAGGTATTACTACAAGGAATGGACAAGTGCTACGCAAAAATAACCTGTATTTTTTGCAAGATCAGTTCAGAGTCGAATGGTCTGCTCCTTTTCGCCTCTTCTTGAGTTCAGCTACGAGCGCACTTATACGTTCCTCCTTGTTTCACTTCGCTGGATTCTTCACCATCAAGGATCGTCTCCTGAAAGTTCATAGCAATCACTCCTATTCACGAACTAATTAGAATTAACACGAATAGCAGCACTTCCGTTGCAAAAAATCATTCGCACGCAACATCACCCAAATGAACATTCGACCCCAACCCACAGAATTGAATCACAACCAGAAAAAAGGCTGCGTTCATACCTGCGATCGAAATACGCGAAGCATATTCGAAGGCTGCGATCGAAATACGCGAAGCATATTAAGCATGTGATCGAAATACGCGAAGCATATTAAGGAAATACAAGTAAGTAAATCTCATGTAATAACGCATTGCGTTGTGAGCACATTGCATCATGTTTTGAGCGTCAAGTCCGGCGCGAGTACGAGCACTCTACGTCTTTTACACCGAAATTGACGACAGGGTTACGGTAAATGTTTGGTTGGGTGCTGAAGTTAGCTTCTTGTGCGGCAGAGATGGTAGTGGCAAGTCGTACCCTGCAGCAATACGGGCAATAGCAGGCGAGCATTGTTTACAGGAAGTCGGGGTTTATTGGTACACTTCCAGTTTCTTTCATGGTTAGTATGCCCATTCGATCTTTACCTTCAGAACGAATGATGTCGATTGGAGAGATCGGAATTTGCAAAATTTTTAGCACTGCACTTTTTTGTTTCCGAGCACCATGGTTCATCATAATACCACCCGCCTATTACAACGGGCCCTCCACTTCAAAACCTTAGCCTGACGCCTTACTAAGTTCCAAATCCTTTTCTCTAATTCATCGTTGTATTACCGCTGTTTTCATACATTTAAGTGTATTTACGAGAGATTCATGATCAAAACACTGCTATTTGTGGTTCCAGAGCATGAAGTATGATCCCTGTGATAGTAACGTGGACCAATGCCTCACACAAAGAGTTCGCATTCTTTCACGAATCTGCTACAGCTACTTGACATGTACAAGAAGGAGAGGGACAAGATGCAAGTACCGTTTTGTAGCTATGCCACACATGCATCCAAGCATATTCGAGATTCCGACAACCCAGGATTGCTTACTATTAGAGGCAGACAGCTCAAGAAACCACAAGATAACAAATACATTGCATACTTTATTTCAGAATACAACACTAAACTAAGTATTCAAGCTTCGCGCAAAGTACCCGTATCAATTCCATACAAACTGAAATAAATTATGGAATATCATAATAACCACAGAAACGAGAGTTTCAACGATGTTGAAACCATCATAATCTAGATCTTAAGGCCAAGATACTGTCATTACATGTCATATTTAGAGGAAATATTCTGTAAGAGCAGTTATACACTTGTGTACTGTGGCTGCTTTCCCGAGTGATAAGAAACAGAACTAATTTTTTTCGTAAAAAAATGAAGATTTGTCAATCTGAATAACTTACTTTTTCAAAAGTGACTTTCGGAAAGATCACAACCAAGGGACGTGGGTAACATTTTTAATACACTTCGGGTCGTTGTGTTGTGATAACGTAAACATTCTATAAAAGATACAAAGCAAAAAACAATAGCTAGCTGTTCGACATGGATTCTGGAAACATGCCGACTAATGATTACTATCTGATTTATTCTTATAAACTATAGTGTCCCTAGTAAGCGGCTGAATGACACAATAATCAACATGATACTTTGGAATACTCCTAATACCATACAATGCCAAGGGCTAATTTCTTTATCAGAAGCTGAAAGGGTGTAAGCCAACACCAGTGACGTCGTCACACCAACCGTTACCGGTCCGATTACGCACATTGCTGAAAAGAAAAACCAAATATGAAAAACCGTCGAATTTCAACATAGTCGTGAGGATGTATGTCGGGAAGAAGGAAAAACCTGGCGCCACTGCTTTTTTCAAAAAAAATGTAGCATAATCTACACAAAGACTTAGTAAGAAATGACCTTAGGAAAAAATATATTTGATCACCATTGATGACCATTGATCTAGAAATAAATCAAACGAGGATGTGATGTGCCAAGAACGTGGAAGAGGAGGACAGGTGAAGTGACTGTGGCATGTAAAATTGATTCTGCGAAAAGTGAAAACGTAATACCTACTTATTGAATGCAAAACATGGTGTTCGGTATATTACTCACCAAGAAGAGGAATCACGAAGAGTACTACATACGGATGTCTTCGCATCATCATCAGTGCAACAAAAGCTGAGCTGAGATAGAGTACAGCATACGAAATCGCCATCCACACAAAAATGCTTGCTGCTATTTCCAACCAGTCGGTCATATAAGGACCGGATAGGGCCAAGGCACCTAGCAGCGAATACGATCTGGAATAACGCCATATTAGAAACCAGATAAATTTCCTACATCTGGCTGAACAGCAAGTAATTAGAAAATAGGTTCCAAGCCCCGCCTATGTAAGAATACACCTGGGTAAAAAAATTGCCCAAAATACTACATTTCGCCCAGATATGAACCTTTTCTAACGCTCTTCACCTTCCATGATGGGTCCTGGACAACCCTTGTATCATAGGAAGAGCCTGTACACTCACGTAACTCTTTCCGAAAATTACTCCTACAGATATTGGAAGAAAGGAGCACATCCACGTTAACCGACGGAACTTTCAGCCCTATGTGTTTTACTTGTATTTCCTACTACTACCCAAGCTATCTGAAATTTATAGGGAATGTGTCCTTCTCACAATACATTAGGTAGCGTTAATGTACCTGCTGCTAATTGGTAGCTGCGCCGAATATTACTATCAGTCTAGATCAAAAATGGTTTGAACGACCCAAGATGCGAGGTTTCACGATTTCAGCGGTGGTAAACGGCGTTAATTAACTTCATGACCGAGACCCCAAAGGAAACTCTTCATATAGTAAGGTTTTCTTATCAAAACAGCCTTTCAACTGACGGAAAAGAGTGCACATTACTTGATTTGAAATCAAGCAGAAGTGGATCACTTTATTGAAAACAATCATCGAGGTTTGTGATATTTTAAGATCAACTTAACCGAACAAGATCATTAAGAAAACTTATTCTGACCGATCCAATCTGTCGGTGTCATTCTGTTTCTCATCACCAAACAGCGATATAATCTGTGATGGTGAAGGTGTCGACGACGTCATCACTGTAGCTATATCCGCAGTTGATGAACGAGTAACTTTGAGAGACGCAGCTATGATACTGCATGAAATGACTATCTCTAGCGTCAATGGAAGTATGACAGCCGCACGCTACAGATGCTTTCAAGGTCAACACAAAAAAACATACAATCTTTCTTCGTTACACAAATCTAGCCATCCATCAACACTCTTAGTAACTGAGTTAGCATGAACGTAACACATTAGCTAAAACTGTTCGATTACAAACAAAGTAAATTAAACCTTATCTAAAAGCGATTACTTAAATGCAAAACATTAACTTCTTCTACAGAATTTGATGCTTAGAAAAAATCCAAAGAATATGGGGAAGCAAATGGAAATACGATAACGGATGAATAGAACTATATATAAGTAATACTCAAGGTGAATGGCAACAAAATAAAAATGAAATACGTTTCGAAATACTCAAACAGAATTGGTTCAATGGATCAAAGACAGAAAAAAGTTACGGAATGTTTCTAGAAGCTATCATCCCTCTTCTCACTGAAAGGAAAAAGGGTTACTAATTTGATCCGAAAAAACGCATTGACTGAGGATTCCCAGAAACAGTTGAAAGGCCAAAATGAAGTGTGTGTTTACTGAGTACAGAAGAATTGGAATAATCAGAACTGCATATACCACATAGACATACACTCCCTCCCATACCACTGAGACACTTCTGACCGGTACCCGAAAAACAAGACAGTAATAAAAGTTAAAGTGTAAAGCGCCTGAAACTAGATGACTAAGATCAAGCTTAATAAGCCCTAGCGAAATGATGCAATTACTATCACCTGGTAAGGAAATACAAGTGGACATACAACGAGTAGGGAAAGGCGACTATTATTGGTACAAAAGTAAGATCGTATTTCAGAACAGAGTAATCCAAATGGAAACATAAGATAATCGAGGCGAAACACACATCGGAAAGGATCACAGAGTAATGACGAGATAAATTGCAGAATGATTGTATGTCCAAAAAATTAGCGAGTTTCTATAGAAGACATTATATCTGTGAAGTAGTAATACTAATATCACGGGGACATGAGGCCGATCCTCGCTATGCCTTCAATACACTTGAATTACAATACACCATTCGAAAAGAGATCATGCCGAGATTCGAAACTACTGCGCACATGACTAACTAAACCACATTAAGACAATAGAAGCATACCTCATTAAGGCTTTGCTCTTACATTTACCGCACATGAAAGATAGACAAGATAATGAGACTTCAATGATGAGATGATACGGAATACTTTCAACAATATTCACTATATGTTTGTGCGTATTGGATATGGAAAACGTGGAGCTTTCGTTATCAGATGTGGTCAAGGGCTATATACCATATCCGGCCACTGCAGGACACAATTCGTAAGAGTAACAAGACCTTTGAAGACAGATCACACACCAGGATCAAAAACTGGTATCTTTGACGTAAACTAGTAATGAGAATTCCTGTCTAACACAGCCGACGCATCAAAGTGGCCGAGAAGGCCTGCTGAAGGATCGCTTTTCCATCTTCAGCAATCCATGAGAATGGAGCACCCACATCACAAACGGCAGAATCTTGAAAAAAGGCACAGGTTAATTAATGCGGCACACCTTTGCTCACCATCTGTGCTGAACGCTAATGGTCAATGATCTCACCGATGAATGAGTTCGCTTTTGTAGTTGCACACAACTGAGCGAAACTCGTCTTCCCCACTTGCGGTTGAGCATTGGAATTAACAGTATACATACCCGAAGTAAGAACACCCAACATTAAAACATGAAGCTAAAAGGATAAATGTGAGTACAAAAGACCATTCTCATGAGTTGGTAGCCTTTTTCAAGTTAAGTTAAGGCCATTCAGCCATTGACATTATTATTTTCAAAACCATAACTCACTCTACGATAATCTAACACAGAAGGAGCACACTCCAATGAAATAACATGTGAACTCGTTTGTTTTCCAAGCCATGATTGCGTCTCAGAGGTCAGTTCGTCGGTTAGTACAATGATCACCTTAATAGGCATGTAAAAAGTAGGATAAATATTAGGTGGTAAGGAAAGTTTCGACCAGTTTACGCAACAATTCCGGAAATCATTACTCGGTCCAAGCCGCATCTTTTCTCACAGAATAAGCACCATTCGATTCGCTACACTTTTGGCAAAATTATGCGTGCTTGAATATCTCACTTTGATAAAAGGCTGATGATATAAAATGCATGAAACAGGAAAAAAAGTCGATTTCAGATCAACATTCTTTCTGAACACATTGCTATTGAAGGAGCATGACTCAATTTCTGGAAGACGATTTGTGGAAAATGGGCTTTGGCATGGCTGCTCCGAAGAGTCGAGCAACATCCAACTTTTGGATCTTTTTTCAAATCAAAGGGGTAACTCACATTTGGGCTGGGAAGGCAAATACTTTTAGAAATTTTCTGCAAGTATAGACATTCATTGCTTTCAGCCGTTTAGTTAAAACGATTTGATCGATTGCAAAGTATAGCAACTCATTCTTATTTCTGCACCTCTGAAACCCGGGACAAAGAGTTCCATCCAACCTCTCCCCATGCAGTAGTCACATTTGTGGTTGCCTTCCCTGGGACTCGACTAAACAAGAACTCGTGAAGTGAACTCATCCAAAAGTGCCATACTCGCGGTACTTTGAAATTTTGCTCATAATTCGGAAACTTCGTGGCATTCCGAAGGAAGCATATATTCAGAAGGAGCAACTTTTTATCTATCCAGGAAGTACAATACGTAAGTTGATTCATGTTGACGCACTTTCATATTTGAATTTTGCTAGTGAACGCGCAAAACCGACCAGTACTTTCCTTACAACCTAGTAATAAAGTAGTAAAGTACAACCTGGAGTGAATGATGGAGGAATTGCTTACTTTGACGGCAGAAGGTAACATGGAAACACGATCAACCACCGAAACTGAAGCCAAACCGAAACTTGGAAATTTCCCATAGAGAGTAGTCGCTACCCTGAAAGATACTAATCCTGCATATGGCTGACCGCCTGTTTTCAGTACTTGAAATTGAAATAGAACAACGAATATACAAGAAAACCTAGGCAAATGATCGATCACACATGTTCAGATGTGAAGTGGCAAAGCAAGAAAAAATACATAAAATTAAATAATGGCAAAGTTGACGAGGTTTAACTCACCCTCTATTATCCAGATGTGACAGTACACGGTCAACTAGTCTTAAAGGAGTCGTTGACGAAGCCAAAAGGACAGTGCGATCCAGGGGTATTCCGAGCCTAAAAAAGAAGCTATTTACAGCACAAGTCCGCACCCACACTGCGTTTTTCTCCACATGTTTGCGAATAAAATAAAACCGGATTCTCTTCCTGATAACGTGAATATAAAAAAAACTAAATGCTCCTATGAGATTACCTTCCTACAACATCTATGAGCCACATAATCAGCCTATCCGCTACCAAATAGTAGTAAACATCTGAGCCCATTGCTGAGCAGCATTCCTAAAATGAGTCTTACACTTAGGCTTTTACTGCAATATTACCATGCAGAACATTTTCCGTGGTGGCTAGACAATCTTGGAGCATTACATTTTCCGAGGTGAAGAGCCAATCTTGGAGCATTATAGCAAAGAGAGGTAGACTTACACTCAAATATTTTTTCTTCAGCGACGCATCTAAAACGGGTAGAGAAAAACCGTCGTACGTAGTCTCGTAACCGCTAGGGCAAAAAGAGATGGATCGCGTGGGCGGAGAGCGTCTAAATGATGGTATAGAAACCCTACTCAAATGCACCAATGCGTTGCCATGAAGTTGAAAGATTGTTTCTAGTACGCACCTCTCCATGATGGATCTATTAGTAACGCTTGCGTAGTCAGAATTCTCTGTGTGATTACAACCACCAAGAACATTTGTCCATGACGTTACTCTAGCTGGATCGGCGATGATATTCTCGTAATGAGCGAAATTTTGGGACATCTTCTGCTTCTCCACGGACTCATAATATTCGTCTTCCAAATTCTGAAATATAAATCCTACACCATAGGCTCGAGAAGCAAATTAGTAACAAATACTTGTAAATTGGCAAATATCGCACCTCACGTTTGAACTGCTCTAAATTTGCATCGAAATCGAAATCTGTATTCAACAACTCGAAATCAATTGGCTTAACCAACTCATCGTTGCCATTTGCTATTCGACCGTGTAATTTCTTAGAGTCAAGCAGTGGATTACCACTAGGCCCTGGAAATGACCTGCGCATTCTTAAACGTATTTAAAAAAAAAGAAAAAAGACTCGGTTCTTCACCCTTTGTTTTGCCTCGATTCTTCACTTTGGCCACAAGAACTTCGCGAGGTAATGGCACTTGAGGTTCAAAGCTGCGAAAGTGCGGTGTTTCAGATACACCTAAGGGATGGCTGTGAATCTGGAAGTGATTGGATATGAGTACTGAAACTGCTTGCGGCAAACCTTCAGGCAAGACGTGAGGTAATATTTTA
Organism: Trichostrongylus colubriformis; assembly: GCA_963978905.1. Classification (NCBI taxonomy): domain Eukaryota; kingdom Metazoa; phylum Nematoda; class Chromadorea; order Rhabditida; family Trichostrongylidae; genus Trichostrongylus; species Trichostrongylus colubriformis. The sequence goes on from OZ022260.1 coordinate 27,632,850, forward strand.
GCTGTCTTGAATAAAGATGTACATATCTTGAGTAGCACGTATCTAATAATGATACGGCCAAACACACAAAGGATGGAACTCATACTCTCCCCATTGCTTTCTTTTGTTAACTTGCTTTTCAATCTGCAACATTATTGACCTAGAGATCAAGAGCTATGTGAATCTGTTGTGCACCGCGGTCATGCAAACCACAAGAAACTTTCGATTCTACTGCAAGCAAAGTGCGTGCTTACACCGCAGCTTTGTCAAAGATAGCCATCGCGAAACACAGTTAGACCCCTTCAATTATAGCAACTATATTTCCACTTCCTAAACACCTACATTACCTCTGTACCGTCAACAACGGACCAATGCCATAGCCCTCTCAATGTACGATACAACAAAAGCTCTCATGCATGAAGTTTAAGATAAGAGATTTCCCCATATCGTGGGTGCCGCTACAAGATAGGTTTTGTAATTCGAAAATGGCTTGCATCATGATAAAAACTAACATGTTCAGATTCAGATCTCCTGATACGCCGACTTCTTGTTCTAGGTTTCGAAGAAACATCAGGATGTACACTAAACGTAGAAGGCGTGAGAAATAGAATCTTTTGAGGAGAATGAGAAGATTATGATTAGCACCTACCTTTGCCCCTCCTCGCTAGTAGAACTGACGGAACTGGGTTTCCTTTGTGCTGCTGTTCTGCTCGATTTGCTTTGCGCTGCGGTTGAAGAACTAAATAAGGTAGCTTTCTCATGACAGATGCAGACCGCATAAGTAATTTCAAGCAAGAAATCTCACCGTCCGTGAAGACCACCTGTCCGAGTCCGATTCTGGGAACCCTCCAAGTTGGTAACTGAAAAGTCCAGCCGTCATGTAATCTATTTATATGACCAAATACTCGCATTCATACATTCGATTGTACTTTTGCTTCTATGAACAATTGATCCGTTCTGCTTCAAACCCTTCGATTTTTGAACAGCTTCCTTTTCTTCTGAGTGATTACTTGAAGTGGATGCCAAATTTGTTTCTTCCACATGTTGTGCTGTCTTCAGCACCTTGAGACTAATTATTTGCGCTCCATTCAGGGTGACATTTTTGCCAAGAGGGATACCTTCTCTGAAATTGGAGTAATGGGCCCTCCAAAAAATATGGTACGCTCTTCTAACACCCCAAACTCACTTGAAAGTGGATCCAAGAACAATGTCCTTCGAGTCAGCGTCAAGGGATATGAGTCTTCCTTGATAGTAGCCGAAATCTCCACAATCCACCGATATAACACTTCCAACGCAGTTTGTCATAATTGAAAGAACTCCGTTCGATACGCTGAGATACAATACCTGTTTGAAACCCTTAGCAAAGAAAACAAACGGCAAAAGAATGAAACGTCATGTTCAAAATAATGGATTTATGGAATGCACCAACAATGCTACTCTATCTACGACCGAACATTGTTTATTGGTGAATGTTACACGACTGTCAGTAAAAAACAAACAACGATGGAAACTGAAGTAGAGATCACGCAATATAGTCAAGTGGGCGATTGAATCCTCCTTTTCTATTCATGTACTGGCGATAACGGCGAGGCTTATTGATTTTCACAGCGCCATCGTAATTGACATGCACCTATGGACAGTACGTGAGACAAATGTGGGTTTCACTTTTCACTTTGTATGCACGAAACCTGACGGTGAATCTAACTGAAGCATGGACGCACCTTTTTATTCTTCGTCGTATTGAATCCTGTGAAGCCCATCAGTGCAGAAATATCCTGCTCGCAATTCGTTAACTGATCAAGAGAGATAGGTTCTGAACCAAGCATGATGTACAGGAAGAAAATCCAGCCATTGAAAATGACACCCGCCTCGATCTTCTTGAAGACCAGGGATGCACAATCGCTCAGAAAGAGTTTATGTGTACTCAACTGCGTGATTACAGTCAAATCGCAGAACTCATACTCCCCTACAATACCTTCCACTGACTCCCCTTTACCGCGAAACACACACTCAGTTTACACAAAGTCTGTCATGTTAAGAGCAATGAAAATTTGGAACCGCTTTTGATAGGCCGCAGTTAGACTTCGCGATTTTGAGGTGTCACACTTTCGCAAGCGATTCTGTGACCCTGAGTCCTTGCGATACCGCAACTTCGCGTGCGGGGCAGCGACACCGCAAAATGGCGAACTCTGACGGCGGCCATATCGGTGGCATCAAGAGCTCAGAGAAAAACAACAAGATTAATACAGTACCTTGTGCATGCTGCTTTTCCCTATCATCACGTCGGCGCCTGTCATCACGACTTCGACGATCCCTGCTTCTACTACGACGTCGTTCATGTGGACTTCTGCAGGATAATAAAAACAAATTTATAAGAATGAGAGGACTGCTGTGACTCCAAATAGCCGTCACCTGCTTCTACTACTTCTTCGTTCTTTACTGTGTCTTCGTTTTAATCGTTCATCACGATCTTTTTCTCTTTCACGGCTTCTATCACGTGGCTTCCTCTCTCCCGAACGTGAACGTCGGCGGCGCTCTAGATGTGAACACTAAATCATTGCATTGAAATACGCTCAAATATTGAAGAGAAATTAACACGAACTCACCCCTGCTTCTGCTACGACTACGAGCCATCGTTATACAAAGCTGAAACAAATACTAGTGGAGAACAGAAATCAAAAAAACATTGTGAACTTCGGGCGAAACCGTAGCAAACACTACAGAACCGGAGTTGGAAACATAAAACAGTATCAGGAATATCACCCTAGTGATTAAATGTGCAAAGGATCTGGTCGGCGAGTAACGAAAAACCCTCCAATAAACTTGATGGTATTGCCGGAGTAAAACGGGCAAGATACACGCTTATATGTGCCCTGCTTAGTTGTAATGTCGATTTACACTTGTTGTTAGCAAAGGTAATTGGATCGAATATGAATTAAACAAATTGAACAAAAAAGCGCTGAAAGAAACGCATATCGATCACTCCACTAATTCAGACCACAACACATTCATACAAATGCGCAGTTCCAGGCGAAAAAATGACGAATGGAGCAAGGCAAACTCGTGATGTGTAAGGCAACACGTCTGGTTTGTGTTTACAGTCTGAAACTTTCAGCAAAAATGACCACACACTCTAAAATTTACAGAAATCCATCTTATAACTTCCATATCAAAAGCGTATTGTATTAAGGACCCTAGAGAGAGTTTCGTGCACAGGATTCGATTTATTACCCATTTCATAGCACTGCGTTGGAATTCTCCCATAATTTTCAGAACAAAATAACTTTCACTACCTTCACCGCACAGTTTTTCGAACCTAATGAACCTCGGAACTATGCTATGCTGACGTACAATTCTAATCAGATAAGATTGAAAACAAATACAAGCAGGAGATTCAACTATTAGATCCCTAAAAACTATAAATTTCAACTACAATTGTTAAAGGAATGTTTCGAACAACTGTGAACATCTCGTGTTGATAGAAAAAGAATGCAAAATTTGGACGCTATGTGAATATGATGGAAAAGCGAACCTAGGTGGTTCATCCAACCCGGAGGGCCTTCCCATCCTACTTCAGGCAAAGACCTTATCTCAAGGCTCACAATCATTCTTCGTATCACCTTTATTGGTTTATGTGATGCATAAGCTTTTATATCAATGTCCAGCATATTGCTATTTGATCCATTACATTACCTTTCCGTCTTTTTTCGAATAGGCCTACATCTGGTAAAGATCTTGTGTGCTCCAAGATTTCCGAAAAAGTGCAGTTGTCGTTCATATTGCGAAATTATTTTCGTATTATAATATATTTGATGGCCCAGATTAATAGGGAAGGGCATAGATCAGACAAAATGCAAAATAAAGTCGTAAAACATAAAACTTTCTACAATTAGTGGAAATCCGCAGACTTTACTGAGCATTGCTAAAATTCCTATTTTCATACTTGCAAGAAGTAGGCTCCACCCTTCGTATGAGAAAATAATAAATCTTATCAATTGATATGAAGGATTATGAGAAGACAGTGAAATGGACTTAGTAGAAAAAGAAAATCTTTATATTAGCATTTGTACTTTCACTTCACCAGCGCATAGATGCGAACTCGAATAAAAAGGTTGCGTTTAGGCTGAAGCTGAGTAAAATGCGAGAACCACAGGAAACACGAAAAGCAAAATGATCCTAAACTGTGCCAGCAGTGAAGCGGGGAAGCACCAACGGGACTAGATGGTGTGACTGCGGACAAGTTGTTCGCCGCGAATTCGATTTGCCCCGCCGCGGAAACCGTCACGCAGCCATCGGCCATGCATGGGGACTAGCAACTCTGAATGTCATCTTTTCTACGAATTTCAAAAAACCAGTGCCCGCCTCCCAAAAAAAACCTTAGAAAAACGCTAGGTGTGCTGGGGGGGGGGGGGGGGGGCAGCGCACTGTGCTCTGCGTCTCTAACGCTATGATCAGAGCGCAGAGAAGTCATAGCGCCTGCCGAATCGAGTTCGAATTTTGCATAGAAACGACTTTGATGAAGCAAATTCGTGCTTTTTTCTATCCTATGTTAGCCTAAGCCTTGGGGAAGGAGATTCCCTTCCCCTAAGCTCAAGCGAGTATACGTAAGTGGTTGTCTGCAAATTTCCAGTCTCATCGGACTTTTACCCAACTTTCGAAAAAATGGACCACCGTTATCCTAGTTTAGCGCATTCAACGAACAGAGATCGTTGGTTAATGTCTGGAAATATTATATGTTCACTTTTAGCCATTGTATGGTGTTGCCGTTCCTTGGAATTTTATCGAAGCTGCTAGCTGTTCTTTGTTAAAATAGAAGAGTGACATCGTTTGTGAAAATAGAAAAGTAACAAAGAACCCATGTCTTCTCCACTGTCTGAATTTGCATCAAAATCTCAATTCGGATACTACTCTGCCTCAGAACTACACACCATTTCGCAGCGCTTGATTGGGCGTGGCCTACGGACTTGTGCGTGGCGGGGTGGGAGAGTATCATACTCTCTCACTCCGTCACACACTCTCACTCTTACCATTTACCCAACACAGGCCACGCCCAATCAAGCGCTGCGAAATGGACTGTAATTGGACCTACAGCACGAATATCACACAAATTTTGCACGAAAACTGGTTTGCGTGGTGAGGGAGCCGACGAGTCCAAGCATATAAACAACTGAAACTTGTAAACACGGTCGTGGTGTCTAAAATGCAGCGAAAATCCAAAAGAAATGCAAAAGTCCTTTAATCAGGGTAAGCCGAACCATGAACACCTCGCTGCTGATCGAACGAGAGAGGCTCTTCCACTATCCATTAGGCCATCAGAGTTTTCCGTGCCTTTTGAGCAAATGCCACAGATGACTCCACATTTTGTATTCAATTGGCATTTTGATGCAGGCTTGAAGGGAGTCTTTTAATTTGCATAAAAGTGGTTGGTTATTCCAAGACTACTGCTGTTGCTATTTTATCACTGCTTGTGTTGCTGTTATTGCATGACTAATCTATTCTAACTATGTTATGTTGTTTGAATGACCATCCCATGTACGCCTCGTACATGTAATAAATAAACAAATAAATATAATAAACGCCAAAGCTGGAAAGCACCGCAAGGTATTGGTCAAAATGCTTCATTCCATGCAGCTTTTGTCATTCATTTTTGGGTCTCCCGGAATTTGACATTTTATTTACTTGCTTCGTGTATGTGACCCCAAAATGCAAAAAACCGTTTTAGAAGAGCTCACCATGACCTCATGAGACTTCCTTATTAGTCCAGTACCAAACAGTCCACACATCTGGGAACAACGGCTTGGCAACAGGTTTCTAGAGAGATCGCAGAAGCTCTCCGCCGTGGGATGGAAATGGAGTACGGCAGTGCTACTACTCACATTTTCCGACTCCAGTTCTAAACTGTGGATCAGACTCTCTTTCTAGGCTAACAGTGCCCACTCCTGACACACGCTAGTTATCATCTACAAGGAATCACTTTTTCTACTCATGATAACCTTAGAACTTATTTTGTACGATCTCAGATGTTCTCCCAATTTTGAGGGGCATGTGTTACCTCAGGGAGTAAGCGATGCAGCGCGTGTATGAACGCATGCAAAGTATGAACGCGGCTTTGCGTAAGGATTTCACAGCCGACGAGTGGCGTGCGACGCGGTGTGTCCAAGCAATGCGCACCGCTATAATCTGTGATTTCTTGACGGTGCGGGTCTGTACAGCAAACTTGGTGTGTACCCTCAGGGCGCGTTCATACTTTGCTCCGTCGGGGCGTGGGTGCGTTCACAGGCACGAGGCAGAGTGGCACGGAGGAAGTGCAGAGAAGACGCAGGCAATGAGACAAAGTGGCACAGGTGAAGACGCAAAGACACGCAGCCACGCCCTGCCGCAGACACGTAAAGTATGACCGCGGCCTAATACAAAACGGCGTCTTTAGCTCGCCCGCATCGCTTCGTCTGCAACACGCCGTGGTGCGAAATCCTGACATAAGAGTGCACACCCAGCCAGTTCTACCGGCGACTGTTGTAATAGACAACACTCATGCCCTTCGTTAAACAACGTTTTTTTATGTTATGCCACCGCCCTGGCAAACATCACAGCTCACACTTTGGCGAAAACTTTTCAGGGTGGAGAGTCAGAGGCATTACTCTGTTTCTGTTCCGTAAATTTTTTTCGATAAGATGTATTCGCGGACAACCGTCAACTGTCGCAGTCATCGCATATCACACAACGACTTCCGTGTTTTGTTTTGCCTTCTTTTAATTTCTGGTTTTATTATTGTATTATGGACTCATTTGGTCTTGATTGGAACACTCAATTTGCCAGGGATTCGACTTCAAATAATATTCGGTTGTTGGGAAATTTTTGTCCATTTTGAATTCAAATTCTTTAAATTTATCACAAAAATAATTTATGGGTACACTAACAAGTATCTCAAATTTTTCGGGTAAATGATTTTGCTATTATTGTTATTTCATACTTATTTTTATCGAGATCTATCGAGATACATTCAACACTCAAATATCGAAAGAAGTTTCAAATTAAGAGAAAAATGAAAAAATTATATCTCGCAATCAACTCACCGTCACTATGATTTGCATGGCCTCATTGTTCGCGCTGGAGTCGAGGCAGCACTCAAGGAGGAGTCAAAGTCCTTCTCGAGAAATCGTCAATGTTTTAGCAGGTGCAGAGACTGTAACAATTCAATTAAATTGTACATATTATTCTACTGCATGCCCTCCCTTAGCCTCGCCCACAGAAATTTCTGGAACCTACTGGAAATCTTAGGTGAAAATGTCGCAAAGTTATCCAAGCACATAACGTACTAACCACGTTCGAGCGCGACATCGCTGCCACTCCCACACGCGAGTCACAAAAATTTCGCTTTTTAAATAGAGAGTTTCGAATGAATAGGCGATGATATGTGTCTCTTCGGTGACATAGGTGTGACCTCAATCCCTCTGGCAAAGAACAACTCTTGCTGATGGAGTGACCGTATTTTCAAACAGATGAAGGGTAAGATCGCTCCGGGAGTGCAGTGCGAAGCCCTATAAAGAGAGCAGTGAAGGTAAGTTGGTTTGCCAGTCCGCCACAAACGAGTACAGGAAAACCAGAAGCAGGTAACTGAAGTAATTCTACGATCCACATAGTGTATTCTCGTGTATTAAGCTCCAGTTTTGAGGAGAGTGGGTACTATGATGTAGGCGTTCAGTGAAAAGAATTTTTCACAGTGGATGAACAAAGGGATGCAGCCGTTCCAGATGAGAACCACCCTAGTAACCACTGCACAGAGTACAACATGTACAACAAAGGCCCTCCTACGTCCCTTAGGCGTTGTGTTGCGCGACACATCACAGATCCACGTGCTTCAGTCGATATCTAGGTTGTATAGCGCACGCACGAACACGTCCACCATTACCTTTTTCTTTACTTGCTTCACTTTGCAGAAGAACTTGATTTTCGAGGTCGACCAAATTACCGCACCCTCTCTTGTGGAGCGCGCCAACGTGCTGGCAATAAAGGATAGCAGATGTATCCAGGAACTATGCACTTTTCCGAACAATAGAGTGAGGGCCCCACCCTCATGCTATTGTTTGGAAGATTTGTTTTCCATCCTTCGATTTTTCAATTTCATACTTCACATATTTTCAAATTCCATATTTTTCCTTTTATAGATGCTTTTCCAAAGTCTCGTTACCGTACGTGCCCAATCTGAGATGACGAGTTTTTCTGTTTTATGCCCTACATAGCCATTACATTTTATCACATCAATGAAGACGGTTCAAGTCATGGCTGCCTATTATCACCAAGTGGTCGAAAAACGAAGCTGTCAGGGCAAATCAAAATACCCATTCGAGCAGAATACAAGTTCCCGTTAGGTGGCCTTTCCTCTATAATGCGGAATCATTCGCTGTTCATGAATTCTTCTTATTTGTCGTGATGTTTCGAGGAGTTTACCGAACAGAAAGCGACGTCGTTTTTATCGCGACGTGCCCGGTTCTCTATTCAGGTCATTTACGCACCTGAATATCGCCCGCCGTCTACTGGTCTTCTCAATCGATTCCCAATCTTCCTCCGACTTACTCGTATCAGATTGATTTCACGGCAAAATTAGTGCAAAGAAACACGTTTTTGATTCCTGATCGATACGATTTTCATAACTTTATTGTCACGGCAACGACTTCTGATCATTGGTCATCAGTGTTTCTCCACACACTACTGATTACATCGGTACCTCTTTCTTGACAAGAGAGATATATACAATACACCCATTCTTAAAACGTGCCCGAAAATCGGGACATATGTGCTGGTGAGGACAAGCCGTTTTGGTGAGCACCATTCAAGGCAGCCCAGTTCACAGTCAGTCCCCTCCTGAAAATGGCGCGCAAAACCCCACTTTCGATTTTTATGATGTAATGAATTGTGAATATTACAACTTAGAGCGTATGCAGATGTGATTACCCAGGAACGATGTGAATTCCTATAGAGATGGTTATTGATTTTCGCCCACTTCTAGTTTCCTGAGCACTGAACAGGAACAGAGACCGTGATCACGTTGCGTGTGTACGTTCGATGTGCTGGCAATTTTCAAATGGACTGCCATGAATACGCTACGTCGTTTGTCAGGAGAGGTTCTCGCAGGCATTCTTCCAGACAGCTTGGATTTCGTAATGTTTTCAAAATTGTTTTCATACTCCTCGTTAATGAATAACTGGCATGAAGTTAAGGCTTTGTTCACAGTTTTGGAAGAGCGGAATTGCAGAATTGCGGAAAAGGATGAAGATACGCATCGACTGGGAGAATTGCGGAATTGTGGAAATGCAGATTTGCGGTAAAGCATTAGATACGTATCGACGATTTCCTCAAATTCCGCGATTCTGCATTTCCACAGTTCGCAAATTCCGCGATTCTGCAATTCCACAAATTCCAAAACTGTGAACACCGCCTAAATGGTAAAAGTGACACCCTGTCCATTGCGCGGTTGCGTTGCGGTTTTCTCAATGGGGCATATTATTTCATTTCGTAATGTGAGATGAGCGCAATGCAGAAACTGTTTGGAGTTGAGGGATATAATGTATCTTGGAATTGGTTTTTCTTGAATTCATACTTTCTGCCTGTTTGCATTAGGTTGTAGGGAAAGTTCTTTCGTTTCTTAAGAACGTGCTTTTTCCTCTCCAAACTGCTTTCCAGCAATTTCCTCTGTACATATACATGTAGTACCAGTTCACACGCATCTATGGGTATTTTTGTCTTTCATCTCCCGGATAACTTTTTCGGCAAAATAAAACTTTTTCTTTGAATGGCGTTAGATAGGGAAAGGAAAAGATGGTAGTCCGATGGAGCAAGGTCAGGGCAGGTGGATGGGGTAGCACTTCTCATTCGAGCTCGAGAACTTTTTGGTGAGCCAGTTTTTGGCGATTCTTCCCACATATTGGGAAAGTGACTCACTAAAAAATTCTCGAGCTCGAATGAGAAGTGCTACCCCATCCACCTTATAGCTCTGATCTTGCTCCATCGGATTATCATCTTTTCCCTTCCCTATCTAACGCCATTCAAAAAAGCCTTCGGTAATGAAGATGACATTGGCCTTTGATATATTTATTTGGCCGAAAAAGGTCATTCGGGAGATGAAAGACAATAATACACACAGATGCGAATGAAGTTGTACTACATGGATATGTACAGAAGAAATTGCTGGAAAGCAGTTTGGACGAAAAAAAGCACGTTTTTAAAGAACGATAGAACTCTTCCTACATTCAGTATATCCTGAAAATTTACTTCTGTAAACTTTAATGATTTCAATTCTTGTGACAGTGTCCTCTGCGACCCCTTTGCAGTGAATTATGTGAGGCAATTTGTACTTTATTCTGTTACGGTAGTGGATGTGAATGTTAGCTCAAGCTTAGGGCGGCACATGGAGCTTCGAGGTGGCTGAAATACGTAGTTGCCATGTACATGTACACGAATGAGTTTGCTACGAGGGAAGTTGTTCACCCACCCGGAGTTGCTCTTTCCGAGGCTTAGGCTTTAACTGTTTGTTGGATCTTTTTTGAATGATTTGGACCCTTTTCGAATCGCCTGTTAATAAGCAATTGGAGCGGTGGAAGCTTTGCTTAGCACAGGTTTCTATAGCCATACAGCATTTTTCATAGTACAGAGAGAAGCGGCGACTCTGCACATTGCATCATAGTTATACCAGTTGGGCTGGCGCACACTACTGCGCGCGTCACACATGGGAGCATGCAAAATGAGCTCGATTGATATCGATTGGTGCGGAAGGGGAGGGATTTAATCCTTTTCCCGTTTTTGCGAATTCCCTGTTTCTGCAAACCGTTCGAATGATGATACTGATCGATCGATATCGATCGGGCCTAATCAGCATGCTTCCATGTGTGACGCGCGCAGCAGTGTGCGCCAGCCCAACTGTTATCACTACTATATATAATCCGTTAGTCTGTTTGTGTGTGTGTGTGTGTATTATATTATTATTTTACTAATAATAATATATTGAAATGTTCCCTTACTATAATATTATTGTTGCATTATTTTCATTAATACGTTTTTATTATATTGTTATATCATTTTGATATTTTATTGTATATTTATTATTATCATTATTATTATCCTTAATATTATTATTATTATTATTATTATTATTATCATTATCATTATTATCTTATTATTATTATTATTATCACTATTATTATTATTACTATTATTATTATTATAGTATTATTATTATATTATAGTGTTATATCACTTAGTATCTATTATTATAGTATTATATTATTCTGTTTTAGTTCTATATAATATTATTATTATTTTATCATTTTATTTTTATTATTATTTTACTTTTATTATTATATTATTATTTTATTTTTATTATTATATTATTATATTATTATATCATTATATTATATTATATTACTATATTATTATATTATTATATTATGTAACCCGCGCGGGAGGGAGGGGGAAGGCTGTAGAATGGCACCTTCAGCTAAGCTTATATAGGTGGTTTAATGTCCTCAGGGTTAGGTCAGATTGCTAGCGGGAATTCTGCAGGGGGTTGAGATTTGAAATTATGCCTCAGGTTACTGACCTGAGCTGACTGACAGCAACCGGCTTCGGTCAATAACCTGAGGCAAAATTTCAAATCTCAATCCCCCTGCGGGATTCCTGTTAGCAATCTGACCTAACCCTGAAGACATTAAACCACCTATATAAGCTTAGCTGAAGGTGCCGTTCTACAGCCCTCCCCCCTCTCTCCCGCGCGGGTTACATAAAATAATAAAATAATATAATAATATAATAATTTAATAATATAATAATATAATAATATAATAATATAATAATATAATAATATAATAATAAAAATAAAGTAATAATATAATAATAAAAATAAAGTAATAATATAATAATAAAAATAAAACAATAATAAAAATAAAATGATAAAATAATAATAATATTATGTAGAACTGAAACAGAATAATATAATACTATAATAATAGATACTAAATAATAATAATAATAGTAATAATAATAATAATAATAATAATAATAGTGATAATAGTAATAATAATAGTAAATATACAATAAAATATTAAAATGATATAACAATATGATAAAAACGTAATAATGAAAATAATGCAACAATAATATTATAGTAAAGGAACATTTTAATATATTAATATTAGTAAAATAATAATATAATACACACACAGACAGACTAATGAATTATATATAGTAGTGATAACAGTTGGGCTGGCGCACACTACTGCGCGCGTCACACATGGAAGCATGCTTATTAGGCTCGATCGATACCGATCGATCAGTATCATCATTCGAACGGTTTGCAGAAACAGGGAATTCGCAAAAACGGGAAAAGGAAATTAAATCCCTCCCCATCAATGTCGTCCTTCCGCACCAATCGGTATCGATCGAGCTCATTTTGCATGCTCCCATATGTGACGCGCGCAGTAGTGTGCGCCAGCCCAACTGGTATCTAAAATTCATGATCCCGGCTTTGCTGCGACGCGAAATATGAATTTCCCGACATTCGTCTTTTTAGGCCTCTTATCTGTCTTTATCAGTTGCTATCACTTCCGGTCTCTCATCACTGTTGCCCCTTAGAACTTCCTATATCATGTCCAAAATTCAGGATCCCAGCTTTGTTGCGACGCGAGATATCAATGCCCCGCCATTCGCCTTTCTAGGCTCCCTATCAGTCCTTATCAGTCGTTATCACTTCCGTTCCCTCACCATTAATGTTTCCTTATCACCCCCTATATCACTTCAAAAATTCAGGCTCCCAGCTTTGCTGCGTCGTGAGATATGTATTTCACACCATTCGCCTTTCGAGGCTCCTTATCACCTCTTATCAGTTGCTATCACTTCGGCTCCCTCACCATTAATGTTCCCTTACCTCTATATCACTTTAAAAATTCAGGTTCCCAGCTTTGCTGCGACGCGAGATATGAATTTCGTGACTGACAGATGGACGGACACACACACACAGACAGACAGACTAACGGATTACATATAGTAGTGATAAGACCCGTGTCAGATAAAAAAATTCGCTTAGTGTTCTTTGTTCAAAAAAAAACCCAGAATTTTTACACACAGCGTTGTGAGGATTTGAATGTGGTGCAGGAGGAGCCAGTGCGTTGCGCTGAAGAATCCTGGCATCAACACGCACTCTGCGAAAGCGCTACGCGCGCGTCAGGCCGATGTTGTACCTCGTAGGAGCAAAATCAGTGCAAAATCGCATTATCGCACAATCGGAAGTGCTGCCTAGCGTACTCCCACTTGAACATGTTATTTCCCTCCTTAACGCTGGTCTCTAAGGCCGCTTCCATACTTTGCGCACCGACGCCGTCACGCGCGTGACGCAGGCACGCGCGTGACGCAGGCACGCGCGTGACGCAGGCACGCGCGTGACGCAGGCACGCGCGTGACGCAGGCACGCGCGTGACGCAGGCACGCGCGTGACGGCGTCGGTGCGCAAAGTATGGAAGCGGCCTAACCACTCAACCATTTATGGCGCCAGAGTGGTTGAGAACCGGGAAAATAGCATACTCAGGTGAGGTGTCATGAGAACATGCGATTATGCAATTTTGCGATCCTGCGAGGTATCACATTGCCCTTAGCCTGAAAGACTGCGCGACGCCATGGGCTCCTATTGCAGAATCGCAAGTCAAGAGGTAGTGCAGTAGATCGGTTCCCAAGCTTACTCGTGACCCATCTCCGTATGGAAATATTCATTGACTCCCAAGCGCCAGTTGAGTCACGTAAATGGAGACCCATTCGTTCCGTTTTGTATTTCGTTTATGGCACGTGCAGAAAGGAATTTAATGAATCAGCTCTGAGTTCTCCGTCATAAACTGCCGTTATCAGTGCTTTCACATTCCTTAGCACTGAGAGACAACAATTTCCGGGAAAGTAAATAAAAGTAATAAAGGTGTGATAGCGTTTTCATCATGACTCATCTAGAAACCTTGTAGTTTTCTTATAGTCTTGCCTTAGGGTGACGTTATACTTAGCGATTCTGCGGTTTTGCGGCTTCACAGGCGTTTCGCGATCCAGCGATTCTTTTATGTTGGAGCATCGCGTGCGAAACCGCAGGATAGGATCGCGATCTGTCACGTTAGCCTCATATTTTTGTTTGAGCATCTAGGAATCGTTTTAACATATGTCCGACTTCAGCTGTTCTGCAACTTAACGGTGTGGCATTTCGCACCCATTCTGCGACTTTTTGTAATGTTGTAAGATTTCCTTCACTAATGAGCATTGTATCTGTCGATAATTTCCTTGAATAGAACTTCTCGGGTCAATTAAAGTGGGGGCACGCAACTTTCCACCGACGTCGAAGCCCTTACCTTCCTAGCTTCATGCTAAAATCCATATCCCCTCCCCCTACATGAAAACGCACCTGTCTCATCCGCTTAAGCCTAAGCCCAAGGATTAGCTTCATCGATAAAAATCTTGCGCCTCCACCCCCCCCCCCCCCCCTCCTCCGCCCCACTTTGGCTGATCCGATTTCTTTGCTAAGGTCGCGTTCATACTACGCACGAAGCCGGCACTGTCGGCAATCTAACGCCGCCGCTGCCGATGCCGGTGTCGGTGCGTAAAGTATGAAGCGGCCTTAGCAAAGAAATCGGATCAGCCAAAGTGGGGCGGAGGGGGGGGGGGGCGCAAGATTTTTATCGATGAAGCTCATCCTTGGGCTTAGGCTAAAGACACCAGAAGGGGGTAATTTTGGCTTACGGTAGAACAGGCGTAGGGTGGACGAGTTCAAGTGGCCGCCATTGCACAATCTCGCCAATTTGACGCCTTGGAATGGTGCCAAAAGAAGATGTTGCTACTATAGATTTGTTTTTCCTTTACTTTTTACTTTGTTCTTTCTTATATTGTCTCTAGATGTACTTACATGAATGCTAATGTAGTTGAGAATGGCCACTCCACTGCGCTGGGAGTCAGGTGCTACTACTAACGTTGGCCCACGGCCTGTCCCCTACAGCGGACAACTCGGAATGGATGCGCTGATGCGAATGGGATGCGGATACACACCGCAGCGCGCTTTTGAGTCCGGGTTTTTTCGCCTATTATCGCTTCTAACCTTGAGTGTTCATTACAAAATGCTCATTTCTTTGCATCTCCTGTTGTTTCGGACCCCCTTCCCGTTCCTTTAAGCGGATGAGGCAGGTGCGTTTTCATGTGGGGGAGGGGATATGGATTTTAGCCTAAAGCTAGGAAGGTAAGGGCTTCGACGTTAGTGAAAAGTTGTGTGCGCCCACTTTAATTGACCCGAGAAGTTCCATTCAGGGAAATCATCGACAGATACAATGCTCATTAGTGAAGGAAAACTTATAGCATAATCGTCAGTCATTTGTTATTATGACTTTTTTTTAGATTTTCTCTCACATTTTTGTGTATCTTGTATCCTTCGTTCGATTTTCCATGCTGTTTTGGTTCCATGTCATTAACGAATGTAACAGTGACGTCAGTGGGCGTGCGCTATCGTCGGGAAAGCACGTCACATCCCGCCTGTGTTTGAGCGCATAGCACGTTTAAGAATCCCATTCCTCGGTCAAATTCTTTTCAATATCTTATTTCTGCTATAATGTGAAAAACATAACCTTTCCAGGAATATGCGCCGCTTGCTATTCCTTTTATACTGCACGGCTGCAACTTCAGTATCGCGAAAACAAGAAGTAGATGGGGATATTACAAAATTCACAATTCAAATGATAGGATACTCTCCAGAAAAGGTGAAGAGCACTTCTGTTCTTAGTTTATCTTTGAATTCTATATGTATTTTACTTTTAATGTGATTCATTGGCTCACTGTTTTCGGATGTTTTTGAAAGGTTTTAGATGACGCAGTAGCACTTCTCAAACCTTTTGTGTCTCATCAATCATGGTCTAGTTTTCGTGAGGGTTTTTTGATCAATTTAAATTTGGTTCTCCTCTATAATGAGTAGTATACAGCATGTTAGCACACGGGTAGCTTCTCGACATCATGGCATTTTTTTTGTTGGCTTTTACTTGATTCGATGTCGCAAAATGCCAAGAATGGTCATACGTTTCGATCTCCTTCAATCGAGCGGTGGTTCTAGTTTTGACAAACACCGAAAGCAAAATCTAAGAGAAAGTATGTAATAACGATTGGGTGTTATTTGGTTGGCAGGGCCATCAAGTCATCAAAAGCCCATTTCTTATTAATGAAAATTTATGCACGGCAGCTAGTGAGTATTCTGTAATTGTCATCAAAATTCCATTGGTGAAACCTCTCATTTCTCTCTGTTCATTCTCGACGTTGTAATTGATAAGTCAGCTTACGTGCAGATTTTCCACTCCACTGAACTTTTTTATTGCTATTCTCTGCAACTACTGGCCTTTCTTTCATTTGATGACCATTTTTTACTGTTACAATGGTGTGCGTACGAGTGGCATGATTATGTGCATGATGTATACTTTGCATTGATGTTGTCGATGTAACAAGTAAGAAAGAAGTGTGCTAGCAGCATTTTTGCATTGCCTATTAACATGTATACGTTCACGAGTATCGTCGTTCATAGGATGTCGGATAATTATTGCATTCCAATGCATGAGCTTTTTCAGGACCTGTTTCCTCTTGGCATATTGAATGCTCTGTAGAAAATCAGCATCGATAGTTTGAAAAGAAGTCATTTATAAACAAAACATCCCACATTTATTCTGGGAGATGATATAATGCTCTAATTGTTTATTTAGATCATATTTTATAATTACATTGTTTTAGAATGACGATTATGTTGCTGTTTCGAGGCGGGTGATGGAGGGATACATCGGTGGGTGGTCGTCTTCCTGTTTAATGTCTTATTTTCTATTGCATGTTTTTTTATTCTGTGAGAAAAAACTTCAGTTGGCTTCGAGCCACTCGCGACTGCCGATCGCATACATCATATCTTGCTGTATGGATGCATTGAACCTGCTTATGCCACCGGTTTTTGGAAAGGTAGTGAGACTTGTGCAGCCGGGGCAAACCACATACTATATGCTTGGGCAAGGAATGGTGAGTTTTTGATTTCTTTCTCATAACTGCTGAATCTTGTTGGATTATGTTCAAAGATTTTATTATAAATCGCGGGAGCTGTACTAGTTTCGCCAATAATGTTGTGCTGGTAGTTTTTTGTTCACAGCATCAACCCGGTATTGGAACAAACAGTAAACAACAACTTCAGTTACTTTGCGCTCTTTTGGCTTAATAAAGTTGAAATTTCAATGGAGCGATGGCTCAAAACCAAGTGTAAACTGGAAACCTGGTTGAGCGGTAACAATAAGACTGCCTAGAGGTCTCGATGCTGTAGTACAAAAGTGTGGTAGGCAGTTGATCTTTCGTTCAATATGTTTAAAATGTAAAGAAGTTGTCCTTCATGCGTTCGCTTTCAGTGTCCGCGGTGTACTTCTGAGAAACGTTTTTATATGCTCCAAAAATACTAGGGATTCCGTCTGTTCAATTACTCTTATATTTTCAGTCTCGAAATATTCTGTTGTATATGTGATATCGCGTATTACCCATAACCGCTGTTTACCTTGCGAATCAAAAAAAAAAAAAACGAAGCAACAGAAGAGATGACGTTCAGAGAACCTCCTTTCCTATTTCTTCCAGACCTTTCTTGTAACGTAATTTTTGTGTCTGATTTCAGCACCCAGCCTTAGCCTTCCGAGGAATGTCGGTTTCAGTGTTGGCCATGATAACGACGGCATTCACTATATTGTCATGCAAGTAGGAAGCCTCCCAACCTTCATAACATTTCGGTTATCTTTGCACATGGCACTATAGCCACCTCATTCATATTTGACAGATACTGGGTGTTGCTCGTTCTGATCTACGTAAGATTCCTTGAATTTAGGTCCACTATGCCCAGCCATTTGCTGGAGATGTGAAAGATTACTCTGGTGTTACCCTGCGTATGACGCAAAAACGACCTCAGTACTTTGCTGCTGTCCTACTATTTGCATCAGGGGAACCTATCCCACCCGGCAAAAACCAGGTCCAAGTGAGTCTCGATTAATCGTATGGTGAAGCTGACATAATGTGCAGTTTAGTTCTGGATTCTGTCTCTTTGCAGATTAACATGAGTTGCGAATACGATCAGACCACAGAACTGCACCCATTCGCTTTCCGTACCCACACTCATCTTATGGGTCGTGTCGTTTCCGCATATTATAAACACGAAGGACATTGGATTAAGATAGGAGTGAGAAACCCTCAGTGGCCTCAGGTATTGCGAGGTTTCCATTAGCTTAATGTCAAAATCGGTGTGTATGACAGGATAAAACTTGTTACAGCTCTTCGAATCGATTCCTACTAATCCAGTCATTAGAAAAGGTGATCTGATGGCAGCGACATGTCGATTTGACTCCCATGATAAAAAGAAACCCGTAACAATGGGGTACGTTCAGTCGCAATATTTTGTCTTCATATCTTATCATTTCCGCCTGTTCGAGCGTCTGAATACCGATTTTTCACGTAATGGGACGATCATCGAAATTCCATTTGCTATTCAGTTGGCTAGCCAAAAGTGGTGTATGCGTTATCAGAGAACACTCACATATTTTGACCATAATGCATTTTCTTTTTGCAATTCTAAACAGATAGGGGCACTATGCTCATTCACTATTCACTGTCAGGTTGTGTATCTTGGATATTGAATGCTCAAAGGCACTACACCTGTCGAGAAACTGTCGAGTCATGCTGCGACCTTTCATGAGAAGCATTTATGCATTGTCAAGCCTCAGGCGATTAGATTTATGATATAGATGCTTGTAGTGGGTTTTGGATAGAAAGCGTATAGTTGTTTGCGCTCTGATGTGAAAATATGGGTGTGAACGTGCTTATGTCTGTCGCTGTTTGCATAGTCGAAGCCTTCATTTCGTTGAGTCCATTGCGATGACATGTACGACTTTTGGCTGGATACAGTTGTTGAGGACTTATTCTCGAAGATAGTTATAAGTTACCACTCAGACCCCCTTCCCTTTATGTCGACGGAAAGGTTTATTGGATGAAGACTTGCTTGTAAGGTTGAAAGTTCCGAATGCAAGGTTACTGCCTTTGTGCTATGAATACAAGTGTTCGAAGTGTTATCATCTCCCAGCGATAGCCAATATGCCAATCATTCGCGCCGATATCATCAGATTCGTTTACATCAGGGAGTCACCCCGGTAGTGGTATGGTCCGCCGCAAGTGGTATGAGGCGATCATCTGCGGAGACAGGATTGCGAAGCGTGATCGCGTCAGATCCAAAAGAGTTTAAGGGTGTTGAACACAGAAGGACGAGGTAGGAACGCTCTTCTAAACTGAATATGGCATGGTGGCCCCCTTCAGATTCTCTGCAATCATTGTACATAAGTTCGCCATAGAACCTCTGTTATTTGTCGCTGTTATCACAGTGTCATGACCTGCTTCGGCGTAAGATTATTATGGAAAACTCAAACATCGTCGGACGTGTAGACCAGTTACATTCGTGGCAGATGTAGTCATGATAGCGAGAGATGATGAGATCGACCACAGCCATCGTAAAGGAGCTGATAGCTTTCTCTGACAGAATAGCCGGGCGGCCGAGCATCAACGACGTAGGAGAAGCTCCAGAAAGTGATTAGCACGCGATAGTCTATGCATCGTGCGGCACTTTCGAACGTACAGTAGCGGTCAAAAATATAATATATGCGGTTTCTTATTTCAGCCATAACTTTGGCTAGCGTTTACATACAGTAGCGGTCAAAAATATATGCGGTTTGGGATTTTGACCATAACTTTGTTCGGTGTTTGCATATCTCGCTCAATTTTTTTTGTGTTTTGAAGGCAACTGTTACTCAATGAAATAAAGTATCTCAGCCGAGTAGGATGCAGTGTGAAGGTTGAAAAAATTATTTAACTGAAACCACTGAAAATGGTCAACTCTGTGCGTTAGTGCTGTTAGGATTTGAAATAGCGTGCAACAAAGTCCCAGCCTTATTCCGTAATATTTTCTGCCCACCTGCCCGTTTCGATGAGTTATAAGCTTTTTATGGCCAATTGAATTTTTGAAAAGGTTTGGTATTTTTAGAGTTTTTAGTTAAGTAAATTTTCCAATCTCAACACTACACCCTACTTTGCTTCACTGAGTACCAGCTGCCTTCAAAAAACAAAAAAAAAAATTGAATAAGAAATGTAAACTTCAACCAAAGTTATGGTTAGAAACCTAAACCGCATATATTTTTGACCGCTACTATCACGTTCAGTTTTTTTGTGTCCGAAGGCAACTGTCACTCAGTGAAATAAAGTTTCTCGGCCGACTAGGATGCAGTGTGTAGGTAAGAAAAAGTTATTTAACTGATAACACTGCAAATCATCAACACCGTTCTTCAGTGCTGTAAGGTGGTGTCATGTTCCAAGCAATGTTTTATCCTCATTCCGTTCTACTTTTTGCATAACGGCTCGTTTCGATGAGTTATAAGCTTTTTATGTCTTGAATTTTTTTTTTGAAGTTTTGATCATCTCCGGAGCTTTCAGTAAATAATTTTTCGACCTTCACACTGCATCCTACCCGGCTGACATACCTTCTCATGAGGTAGCAGTTGCCCTCATATTACTAGAAGAACGAGTTTGTAAACGTCAACCAAAATTATGGTTAAGGTCCAGGCCCGCATATAATTTTAACCGTAGTGTATGTATGGCTTCCGATTCGGTTTAGCGTCCGTGAACTGGCCCGTGTTTGGTTTCTGATGGAAGAAAATACGTTGCCAACGCAATGCCGAGCCTGATCCCCTTCCCAAGACAGTCTCCCCTATATGCTGCAGAAAGTCGCTTGACACTATTTACCCAGGGCAGCTCGTCGCCTTGAATCTTTGTGATGTTAAAGGGGTAGGTGTTGTGGTTTCGATTCTTTGAAAAAATAGCCCTTGGGTGTAATTTGACTCTAGAACACTAACACTCACATGTCGCGAAGCTGACGCCCGCGCCAGCTGTGGGTTGCCAAAGTCGCTCAAAACTTGTTCATAAGGGTAGTTTGATTCCCTTAATAAGAAGACCACACTCTCCCGACGCGAAACCGCTTGGCGCTCGCGGCGCAGGGATTTGAATATTCACCACGTGTGGCTTGGGCCACAGGCGGACTCGGGTGCTATATTTGTGACCTACTTGTTAAACTACCTTCGGGCTAAGTTTTTAGTCAAATGGAACGTTCTTCGAAAATCGCCTTCTTCACCCCATCAAGGTTTGTGGGGATGGAATTGATTTGATGACTGCCAATTTTTTCAAAGAAAACTGTTACTGGTTTCTGATATGACTTTTTTTACAGAAGTATGGGAACAAATGAAATGTGCAATTTTTACATGATGTTCTACTGGGATTCATCAAAGGAAAATCCATTCCCCTGGGGTGCGATGTGCGGTGGGCGGGATCGTATGGTAAGCCCTAGCTTCAGACACTATGAGGCACAATTGTTAATTACCTTATTTAAAGAATGAGATGAGAGCCGAGTATCCCAAAGAGGGTACACAATTACTACCTTCACGTCCCGATCTCGAACATCATGCAGCTCAAAGCAAGGTTTGTTCAAATCTATACTCTCACACATGTTTTTGCTCGGTTTACCTGTCATTTTATTTGCTCTCAATTTTTGCTACGATATTTTTGCTGCTACGATGCTACCTATCCTTTATTGAGTACAGATCTATCCTTTTATCAACACAGATGGCAAATGCTAATGTAGGGCGTACCTTCCATGTCGTGGAATTCGTTAATCCTATCGAGAAATTCCTCAAAAAACTTTTTTGGTGAAGCAAAATCGCAGATCAGTTTTCATAGTTTTGATATGAATTGAGAAAAGTGTCAAGTTTGAAGATGCCGTGAAGTAAACGTTTCATTACTTGGTCAACTTCTCACATTAGGGCCTCCCAGCATACCTTCACGTCCACTACCTCGTACATTAATACCAGAAGTACATAAATTTCTGTTTTAGTACCCATTTGGAGTTATTGAATCAGGCGCCTTCACTAGTATCGATGGTGTTAAGCTGGGCCAAATAGCTGGTCTAACGTTCATGGATGGGAATCTCGTCATTTTCCACCGAGCTGGAAGAGTTTGGGATCAAAAGTATGTTTCATTTGAAATCTGTGGTCTTTTTTTCAACATTTGAAACATGATATATGATTCCAGTACTTTTGACCACTACAATGTCCTCATGGATAGAACGCCTATAAACGAAGATGTTATACTAATTGTTGCTTTCAACGGCAATCAAACACGCATAGTGAAAAAACTTGGGAGAAACAAGTGAGTCACGTTAATTTTCAGCTGTTTGGATGTGATCAATTTCCAGCATGATTTGGTACGTTTGTGAAGTGTTTGATTGAAGATTCTATCTTCCTCATGGCATTCATGTGGGCAAGGACGGCTTCCTGTACACTACGGATGTTGGCTCACATACGGTAGCAAAGTGGAAGATCAATGGGAATGGTAAGCGAAATATTGCACAATTATATGTATTTATTTATTATATCTATTTATTTATTCAGCGATATTGAATGCGTTATACAGAGATCTATTGGTGCTTAAATTATCGATACTAAAAGAGCTATTTTTGCACAATCTAATGATACTGAAACAGTTGTTTTTGCTCAAATTTCAATTACGGGTTCCGCGGTTATCTGAGTGTTGTTTGAGTTTATACCTCTGTGGTCGCTAACAACTGTGCATTCGAAAGATTTCGCTTCATCATTCAATTTTTTTAATACAATGTTTATTTAGACATTTACTTAAACCTAATATTTACTTAAATATTTATAAAATTATACAGGTATACCGTTGAAAGGATTCCCCTTGAGACGTGCGTATTCATCCGACTTGTTCATGTATTATACACACGTCGGGATTTCTGTGCCGCCTCAGACCAAACGATGTTGATGGCTGATCGGTAGTTAATTACAACCAGTCAATACCACTGTCCATGCTTAGAGATCGACAATAATCTTCTAAAGGGGCTGCAGTAGTGATTTTTGTTCTCCCTCAACTAAGAAACTATTTTCATATCCACATAATTCTAATACTGCTTGCAGACCTCGAGTTGATATGGCAGAGTGGGGAGAAACTCATACCAGACAGTGATAAAACTCATTTTTGCAAGCCAGCTGGTGTAGTGAAGACTGATGAAGGTGTTTTTGTCGCCGACGGCTACTGTAACAACCGAATAGTTCAGTTGGATAGTGAAAATGGTAACAGAAAGGTAGTATCTATGGAAAATTTTTGTGGTTCGATTCAGTCGTCCTAACGATCAAATTATTAGTAAAGCGGAACCTTCAGAACGAATTTGGACTGCCCGGTAATGGTCCTGCACAGTTCAATTTGCCTCATGACATCGTGAGCACACCGACTGGTGGTCATCTTTTAGTAGCAGATCGAGAAAATGGTCGAGTACAGGAACTGTCAACTCACGGCGATTTTATAATCGAATGGGCTGCAAGGTTCGTGTATTTTCTTTCCATCGATATCCCTTCACTCTCACTATTTACGAAGTTTTTAGCCTTTTCTCTAATGTTTACTCCGTTGATGCTCAAGATGAATACATCTATATATTACCTGGACGTGCAAGTGTGAGTCTTAAATTTTGCATCCACAGCGGTGTTTCCTCCTTTGAACCTCTTGAAGATTAGATTGAAAAGCCCATACAAATCCTTGTCGGTGTTTCTGTTCCCGGAAATTTAGGTTTTTGCTTTTGTTCAGATATTGAAATGTAGTTCTTTGACCAAAAGTGAAGAAAAAGCGAAGAAAATGGAGTAGTGTAATTTAGATAGACACACTGGCTAGTTATCATTAAGCCTTCCAAGATTCAAGAACTTATTCATTCGAGGCTAACGCTTCGGTGTCCTCGCCTTCTTCAGAGCCTGAAGAGTCGAGAAAAACTTCAGACCTAATTCAATCCAAGACTATCACAATCCCGAGAACTTTTCAACAGAGTACTACACCAACTCTCGGTATCGATCAGTCGAAGGGGGCATGGGCTCACCTTGGTATTTGTAACCGCGGCGCAAGATGGACCACCAGTAGGATAACTTTAGTATACTGAGGAGCTCTTCCTCCACCTCTACGACCTCAACCTCACGTAATAGGTCAAAACCTACAGAGGCCAAGAAAGGGTGCGAGGTCACGGGTCATGGCCACACATCCTCTTTCCTGTTAATTTTTAGGGTCTTTTGCTGCAATCCAAAACGCCTCCAATGTTTTCCGCGCGGTGGTTTCGGGTTCGAGTGCCAGGATGGTGACTGAGGCTGCAAATTCGGTATCTCCATGGCACTGAACACGATGCATACCCAAGGGAGTCTGGGTTCTTGACCTCTTAAGACCCTCCAAGTGTTCCTTAGCTCGCGTGCGGTGGGGACGCCCTGTTTCACCCACATATTCACTGCCGCAGGCCTGGCAACGGATCAAGTAGATTGACCAGCTTCATGCAATCACCCTTCTTGTTGAAGGGGCAGACGATACAATCAGGGGTGTCACATAAGTTGTCATACAAGCGGTTTCGCAAAACGCACCACTTCTAATTTAACACACTCACAAAGTCGAGGGTTCAAAGTCGTACGCGATCGCATTAGAGTTGGAGACACACGTCTGGGAATTAGTGACAAAGGAGGTGAATTCGTGATCCTGCCTCATGCACTTGACAGAGCCTTACGCAACTGCACCTTCAAGACGAGATACTATATTGCAAAACGACCGAAAAGGAATATACAAAGCAATATCGCAGGCTAAATAGATGTTGGAGCAATGTTGCAAAGGTTGCAGGTCTATCTAACACCATCATCAGTCGCCTCAAGTGTGATCTGCCATTGTGTCCTACATTATACGTAATTATCAAAACACATAAGCTTACCGCGGCGGAACTTAGCTCAAATGACCCCAACGTGTTCAAGGTTAGGCCTATTATCAGCAATGTGGGTGGGACCATTGACAGAATATCACGGTTTCTTAACCTAATTCTAGCACAGCTCCTAAAGTACATTCCCGCTCATCTGACCAACACTGAAACGTTGCTTGAAAAGTTGTCCAGTACCAGTGTCCAAGAAGACGTCGTCATGGAATCGTATGATGTGACGTCCTTATACACCAATGTGCCATATGAGGCAGCGTTAGGGCTACAGTGCAGCATCTACTGTGCGAGCATGAGCGCAGTCTCAAACTTTATCGGTTTTCCATTTCACAGATAATGTCCATGCTGGATGCGTGCCTCAAGTGTTCGATCTTCAGGTGGTCAGGCGAGTACTACAAACAACTTAGAGATTTGGCCAGGGGCCAACGTCTAGCCCCAGTGCTAGCCATAGCCTTCATGGCTGAAACTGAGAAACCGTGATAGACCGCAAACCAGTTCTATACATGCGTTACATCGACGACTGCATTATTATGTGTTCTACCCAACGAGAAATGAACGCATATTTCGACCTTTTGACTGGTCAGGCTGATCGCATTCACTTCACGAGAGAGAAGCCTACAGAGAACTGGTTGTCGTTTTTCAATGTGCGAATTCAGCTTTCGAAGGGAACATTTAGGACCAAATGGCATCGGAAACCCAGCAATAAGAATATCTTAATTGACTACCATTCGGCCCACCCTGCGAAAATAAAGCAGGCTGAGTCGGCAGTATGTTCAGAACTGCCACTATAGTCTCCTCGGATGCGGAACTTAGAAAGGAATCGCTGAGCATGGCCCATAGCATTGCACGATCCAGTGGGTACCCTTACACGGATTCACAGCGGAGAGGGTATCATACACCTAGTCGAGATCCGGCAAGAGCACCGATCGATAAAGTGTCTTTTTACTTGCCATTCATTTCTGAAGAAATAAGGAAAGCGATCAGGGCTAGTTGCACAGATGTGACTACAACAAGACGTCAGGATTGTGGAGATACCCCCAGAGGATTTCAGGAGGCATCTGTCCGAAACCGCTTGTACGACAACTTATGTAACACCCCTGATAGTGTCGTCTGCCCCTTCGACAAGAAGGGTGACTGCATGAAGCTGGGGGCAATCCTGATCCGTGCCAGGCCTGCGGCAGTGAATATGAGGGTGAAACCGGGGGTCCCCTCCGCACGTGAGTTAAGGAACACTGGGAGGGTCTTGAGAGTTCAAGAACCCAGACTCCCTTGTGTATGCATCGTGTTCAGTGCCATGGAGATACCGAATTCGCAGTCTCACTCACCATCGGCACTCGAACCCGAAACCACCGCGCGGATAACATTGGAGGCATTTTGGACTGCAGCAAAAAACCCTAAAAGTTAACAGGAAAGAGGAATGTGTGGTCACGACCCGTGACTTCGCGCCCTTTCTTGGCCCCTGTAAATTTTGACCTTCTACGTAAGGTTGAGGTCGTAGAGGTGGAGGAAGTGTTCCTCAGTATACTAAAGTTATCCTACTGGTGGTCCATCTTGCGCCCCGGTCGCAAATACCAAGGTAAGTCTATGCCACCCGTCGAACCGCGAGCTGGTTTAGTACTCTGTTGAAAAGTTCTCGGGATCGTGAAAGTCTTGGAGTGAATCTCAAGTTTCAGGTTTAGGTCAAGTCTTTTTCGACTTTTCAGGCTCTGAAGAAGGCGAAGACGCCAAAACGTTAGCCTCAAATAAATAAGTTCTTGAATCTTGGAAGGCTTAACAAAAAATTAGCCAGTGTGTATAACTATGCCAAGATTAAAAGAGAGTCGAACATGGAATAGTGTAATTTAAATATCACATAGATGCGTTATTTTATTTTTTATTAATTTTTATTTTTCCAAAATTTTTTATTAACCTTCATAAAGATCAGCTGTGTATCAATCCGTGGAATAGATTTCTGTTACACAGCGAATATCGGAGGAAAACCATTAAGTTGAGTGGGCGTTTCAGCAAATGAGCTTTTGCATGTGCGGATTTGCAGAATCTCTTGCGAATCTTTATTTCAGAGCAAAATTTATGTATACGTCGGTCGCGCTGGTACCGGATTGATTGAATTTGGGTTCGCTCCAACCAGCCGTCCATTTGGAGAACCACATGTGATTCGCATTACACCGGACGGTCACTTTATCTTCGTAGGCGACATAGCTCGTGGGAAATCAACTCTGTGGATGTTCAGGGTACGTCAAATTTTCGTTTAATATTGCCTATCGCTGTCGGCTTTTTGTGCTAAGTAAGGGTCTTCTGAGCTTTGCGACTTCGCCTTTCACCCTTTGGGCTCTTCATGGCTTCGCTTCAGATCCAGCACGATGGAGCTGTCTCATCCATGTCTAATTCTCCATTCACAAGTGCGTTTCAATCAGCATCAAAGGTCCCTGGTACTGCCGGTGTCCTGATATCACTTGCCTTCGCTGTGCTGGTTGTAGGATTTGTCGTGGTTCGCAGACGACGATTAGCGTCTGCTCATGGACATGCGAATTTCGACAAGAAGGTAAGGGTGCATGCTGCATGTTGTGTGATCGGTCGCAGAAAACAAGTTCTCTTGTTGCTTTAAGTGGTTTCCCGAAGCAGTTGAAATATTAAGCAGGGCTAATTCATGGAACTGCGTTCTTTCACTACGTAAAGTGCGAAATCCGCTCTTGCTTCTGCCATGTTGGAGTTTGCTCTCTTTCAGTAGGTTACTCGTAGAATACTCAATTGCTCGCTTACGCTCCATGTCTTTTCAAAGCTATCATAAGTATCGACTCCTTTCTCGAATTTTCGATTCAGTCATTTGAAGGGGGAAATTTGACCTCGAAAAATCAAGACGCTGTGTAAAGCTCATGTTACGAATCCGCACAAGGAGTTCCATGCATATTCGAGAATTGCTCCCAAGCTCGATCTACAATAGAATACGATCTAATTTGGCAATCATGTATTTGAGAGAACCTGTGGAAGAAGTTATAGTCATTTCTTGGTAAACCGAGTAGTTTGAATAACCGACTGATGCATCCCAGCAGTTCTGAGGACGTTTTCAATTATTTGATATTTACTTCCTGAAGCCTCACTCTCCATTCCAGGGCTTCAAACCCCTTCGCACGGAAGAAACGGTCGGGTTCATCAGCGATGGCTCAGAGAGTGATTAATACACTACGTTAATTCGTCTTCTGTTTAACTCAGCTCGTTTATTATTGTATAGATGATATTCATCGTTTCCTATTGTTTGGTCAGATGAGCAGGTATAAGGGTGGCTAAGTTTTTTCCTCTTTTTGTTTTTTGCATGCATTTTCATAACTTTTCTACTATGCGTGTTCGGCTAATCATAGTGATTGTGATGCTATTCATTGATTGTGATCAATAGTTGTGAATTAGGATCAAATCCTCATATCATCCATTACGATTAATCTTCTTCTTATTTCTGCATTTTCTAGTAACTTGTCTAGTGGCCTTTCTCTTTCACTGGGTTCTGTGCATAATCATAATGATTGCGTACTAGGTTGTGGCATTGAATTTTTAATATTCGCTATCAATTTTCACCGATCTAGAATCCTATATCTTATTCATTTTGTACCTTACTGCTATAATGTGGCCAAACTAACAATTACTAAAAGTTTCAAATCTTGACAAGAATTTAATATGAACTTGAAAAGCAGCTGCTATTTTCATTATGTACGTCGTGTTGTGTTGTCTTGGTATGCTGACTAGGCCGCCTTTATACAATGCGGTGATGCCGGCTGTGGGGCGTGCCTGCATTCGTTCACAGAGTGGCAGGGTGGAGACGCAGAATCGACGCAGAGGGCATTGCAGAGTGTGAAGGCGACCCAATTGATTGCGTTGCGGCTTACTCGCAGAAATTGCTTTTCTCGCGAAGTATATATGCACATGCCAAGCTTCGTGCAGAAAGCATTTTTTCAAGTAACACAGGTGACACAACACAAGCTCTGCGATTTCGCATGCGGAGCCGCAGCACCGCAGAATCGCGAAGTTAACGACGGCTTTTAAGGCCAACGATGATGATTCACTTGCTTTTGCATACAGCATTGTATTGACCGCAAACCGCAGGAAATAGTCTTTGCGAAATACACGCCTAGTCGGTGCGTTAATAGTCAATGCCAAATGGAATGAATCGTAGTGCACACTAGTTGACCAAACTGTATGAAGGGAGGGACTTGTGACAACAAAGGGTGGTAGTATTATGCTGCCACGTTCGCCGAACTTCAACAGTACTACGTGTATGAGTGATCAACTACGGAAATGGTACTTTGGCACCAAAAGGGTCAAAAATTAATAAACTTGTCGTCAACGGCGGGATTGGAGAAAAGGTGGCACCAAAAGGGTCAAAAATAAATAAACTTGTCGTCAACGGCGGGATTGGAGAAAAGGCGAGAGAGCCTAGTATCGAATAGCTTTTTATGTGACTTTCAAGAATTTCATGCCGATTCGATACAGATAGTACTAAAATGGCGTCAAAACGAAGATTTCTTCTATTTTCTAAGTATTCACAGACTATCCTTCATGATGCAATGATGTTGTGGAACCGATACACGTCGCCTTCATACTTCACGGTGGTGCTTGCCTGCAGCAGGCCGTGGCAGCGTTTGCAAGGAGCGTGACTGAGTGGCACGGGCGGAGACGCAGGGACAACGCAGCCACGCTCGCACTGCCAACGATACCCCAAAGTATGAAAGCGGTTTCATGGTATCAGTTTTCGATCGGGCTGACCGCATTATGGCAATGATGAAGACAGACAGAAGCGATAAGTGGCAGGCTGCGGGTGATTACAATTTGATACATTACGGCATAATGTGTCAAATACAACACAATTTCAGTGATGCGGCTGCGTCCAGCGCATTTCCGTAAAGGGAGTCCCAACTTTTCTGCTGTGTTCTGCGGTGCAGTATTAAGTGCATGGTTACACAGCTTGCTGTCTTGACGTTGTCGGACATAACTTTGCTCATTAGCTGGCCATACATCCCCATATATCCATTTATAGACCTTGGCGCTGCATTCATCGATCCTCCTTTGTCTTTCAGACGATATCTCTGAACTTGCCTGACATCGTTGAGCGTAATCGTTGCTAAAGGGAAGTTCGATCATCTTGCCTCTGTACAAACGGGAATCGAGAGCTTTTGGGATCACCCATCTTTCTCGAGACTACCGCTTTTATCTTTTATGAAACAGCTTGAGTCACTTTTCTCAAATTTTCCAAATTTCGGATGAGCATTAACACGTTGGCGACGTTGCGTCCCAATGCTGGGACGCACGTTTCCTGCCGCGTGGGACAATGCGTCCCAATGGTGGGATGCAGCACAGAAAATTCATTTTATCAACTGATTTGAAATCCACAAATAATTAATTTCGATCAACATGCACAGGGGTATTCAGGGTAAACATGGTCCGCTTTTCCCCTCTTTTCAATATTTTTTTCATGCTTTATCGTCATCCGTCACAGGTTCGTCATCATCGCTGTCGATCAACAGATCGTTAAAAGTAGCATTCAGCTCTGTGGAGTCGTCGCAGGTATTCATAATAAGTTAGGAGATTTGTAGCCATTCAATTCTTATTCGATATCGATGCTTGCAAGACGTCGATTTTTTTTACATGTCCATCACCTGGTTTAGCACTTCCCATCCCTACCATGTAATAATCTCTTGTTGGAGCTCTTAAGGGGTATCTAAAATTTCGCAGCGCTCACTACATTGTATCAGCGCTCAAGGTACTCGCGAAATTCAGCGGGTTTGGAGAGGCAATATCAAAAATCCCAATGCTGGAACCCAATTCTCGGCAAGGCGAGCGTGCGATGTCCCACGTGGCAGACACGTGAAAAAACGCGCGGTCGCCAACGTGTTAAACACTAATACAGTTAGGCCGCGGTCATACTTTAAGTGTCTGCGGCAGGGCGTGGCCGCGTATCTTGCGTCTCCACACTGCCTCGTTGCCTGCGTCATCTCTGCACCTCCCCCGTGCCACTCTCTCTCGCTGCCTGTGAGAGAGAGTGGCACGGGGGAGGTGCAGAGATGACGCAGGCAACGAGGCAGTGTGGAGACGCAAGATACGCGGCCACGCCCTGCCGCAGACACGTAAAGTATGACCGCGGCCTTAGTGCCACAAGAGTGTTAAAAATCGCTCGAAAACGGGTCCACCGGACTTGTATACATTTTCGGGATCAGCTCATCGAGCTCAAGCCGATGTCTTAAAGGCACCAGAAGGGGTAAGGAAAAACTGAGATTTGGGAGTACATGTTCTCTGAAAACGAACCTTCTACTTCAGGAGAAGTCATATGTGACGAAAATCGCGTAAAAAAACGCGACTTGGGGTCTTATGACGACCCCGCAGCACGACATGTCGTTATACGCTTATGCGGCCGAAGGAGTCGCCGTGGAGGGACGGGACAACAATCGCAGCCAGCTGGTTCAGACTCTGGCTTGTCTTAAGCCCACTCTTGCTAGAGACGTAGAGGACGAGAGAGAAATAGGAGATTTTTGAGTTCCTATTTCTCAGTTTTTTCGCCGTTTTATGTCGTTCTTTCTCTACTGTTATATTGCTGAGCACCTCTACTTTCGTAATTCCCCAATTTACCAAATTTACCCCTACCGGTGTCTTTAAGTTTTTCGTTTTCTTGAACTCGGTACTAGGCCATTTTTTCACATTCTGAAAAGTTTGAGAAAAACTTCTTAGAAATCTGATGAGCTCGCGATGGATTTTCTCGGGATCCTAGTCCAAGCTTAGATTTGTGTAGGAATTTTGAAGTATCTGTCATTGCAGACGAGGTCCCATTCCTTGGTGTGATCCTGAATAGCGCCTCCGTGTTTATTTTGTCAAAAAAAAAACATCCATTTTGAAAAGTTTCTGGGAATTCCTCCGGAATCTGATCAGCTTAAGATAAAACACTCCAGAATCCTAGTCTAATTGTAAGGTAACAGTTGTGTGGGAACCTTGAAGTATCTATCATTTCAGATGAGGTAACGTTCTTTGGGGTGGCCCTAAATAGCGCCTCCGTGTATGCACCGTTAGAAAACCAGCGCTCAACTCATTTTCAAGAGCAGATTCTCCAGTGGAATGTACACCACTCGATTCTCTGGGAAAAATGTTATCGAATGATATAAAAAAAACTTACCGATGTGATAAATCCGTTATTTTCATCACTTCCGATCTTCCCATTGCCTTCGAGCGACGTCTCTCCGGCCGCGTGCGAATCACGTGCTTGGCCACGTGAGAGAGCCATCGCGGGTGTTGTCCGCTTTCCCACAGCCGCGTGATGACTGAAGGCAATGAGAAGACCGAAAATGATGAAAATAACGAGTCCATCACTTCGGAAAAATTCACTAATCATTCGATAGCATTTTTTCTGGGGAATCGATTGGTGTTTATTTCACTGATAAATCTGCCTTTGGAAATGAGTTGACAGATGGTCTTTAACAGGGTATACACGGAGGCCTTATCAAGGGCGATACCAAGGAGCCTCATCTCATCTGAAATAACAGGATTTCGAAATTCCTATACAGCTACTACCTTAGACTAGGATCCCGAAAATTCTCATCGCTAATCAGATTCCGAGGATATTCCCTCTGACTTTTCATGAAGTGATAGTTTCTCAGCAGAGCATACACGGGAGCGCTATTTACGGTCACACCCAGGGATGGTGGCTCTTATGGAGGAACTAATAAATTTCTACGCAACTGTCGGCTTAGACTAAATACTGGAAAAATTTTATCGCCAGCTAATCAGATTTCTAAGAAATTTTTTCTCAAACATTTCAAAAAAGGATGTTTTTCAACGAAATATACTTGGTAGCGCTACTCAGAGGCACACCAAGGAACGAAACCTCGTTTGCAATGTCAGATGCCTTAAGATTCCTACACAACTGTAAGCTTGGACTAGGATTCTGAGAAAAATTCATCGCCAGCGCATCAGATTTCTAAGAAATTTTCCCTCAAGTTTTCCAGAATGTGGAAAAATGGCCTAGTACCAAGTTTAGGAAAATCAAAAGTTTGTAGCACCATTTTGTAGCGCTCGACGAACTGATTCCGAATATATATATGCAAATTCATTGAAAAAAATTACTAGTTAATTGATTTATGACGAGAAAGCTATGAAAAACGGAAAAACGCGATTTTCAACACTTCTGCTGCCCTAACTATACCTCGAAAGAATTCTGAGCTTCATCGGATCTTTATATCCGTGACTTGAAGATAGGAAAAACTCATCCTCAAACTCGCAAAATTCATTATACGGTGATGTTTTCTGTCATTTGCTTCTCCCATTTGTGAGGCCACTTCAGACCTCCCCATTTTGTGACTGCGTCTGCGACTCCCCAATTTTGCGGCGGCTATGCGGTACTGCGGCTCGGCAAGCGAGCTTGAAGGGTTGCAAAGTCTCAAGGATGCAGAATCGCGTGCGAAAGTACAACACCACAAACTCGCAAAATCGCGAAGTCCGACGGCTGCTCAAAACAGGCAACTGCTGCATCCCTCTACAGCTCTTGATACGACATATACGTGTTGTGTTTTCATGATTTCAACCTCATGCAGGAGATACTCACAGGAAAGGATACTACGTCGAAGTGGCTATTTGCATTTAGACAACTACCATTCAACGCGTTTTCCAACGCTTATTCTGCATCTGCTTCCAAAATCTGTCAAACGATTCTCGGAATGGAGTTGTGGAGGTTTTTCTAAATGAACCGGTTCCAAATGTACAAGCGGAGCGTTCCTCGTCCACGTCTTCTATGAGTACCAGCATAGCGCAGAGATAGACGTGGGGAAGGGAAAGACCATGCATGAGCTCATCGGTGAAGGAAATTTTGTTCTCATGAGGCTTTCTCTTTTATTTCTGGGAAACATCGCCAAAAGTGTTGTCATGTACAATAACGGTTATATTCGTTTTACCCGCACCTTATTATCCCTACTACAAGATCGTAGAGAGCCACGTGATCCGCTTGTTTATAAGAGCAGACTCCCGTAACGGGCTAAGTAAGCGTTGTTACGCAACATGATTATGATATTCGTGCTCAGGGGGTCGTAGTACCCTAGGTGCAAATTTTCAGCCAAATCGAGTTTTTAAGCCTTTCGGAAAAGTAGAGTGGGGTGGCCTATGGTAACTAATTTTTTCCGCTTTTTTTGCCTTAAAACAAATGCCCATGACACCAAATATACGCAAAGAGCGAAAAATAGAGCATTCGCTCGGCAATGTCAACGACTTCTTCTTTACCTAATGTGTTTACTGCCACCCATTAACCATGAGTTTTCCCAATATTTGGTCTAATTCTCGAACCGTAACTCAATCCCATGAACACGAAAATCACATTGTTTTTGCACAAAACGCCTGGCCCGCGCACTACAGCCCCTTGGACTAATCTGTAGTAGTAGTATAATATTTATTAAAAAAAACTCCATAGGTCAACTCAGGGTATCTACGGATTTGAAATCAGCATCCAAAAGCGCGTCGAGTGATGTATGTCTCATAGCAAATGACCACTTCGACCAGATCTCCATCCTGGGTTAGCCCTCTCCATCGACCAAAAGTGATCAGCGCTGACCAATCTCCACTGATTGCACTGCATATCCCAGTTACACTGAGAGCCGACGATGCTTGGGATTGCGAACGCAGCCTATGAGGGTCTGCGAGAATAGCCGTCGTTGGAATTGAGTTATCGTAATAGATCAAGTTTTGAGGGCCTCTGAGAGATAGAAATATAGGATAGAATCGTTACTGTCCAAGCGTGAAAAGACGATACCTGTGGCTACTACTCTAGGCAGAGTCTGTAGGATAAGTCATGTATGACACACTTCACAGGTGATGAATTACCAGTTTCATCCCGTTTCTCACTTCAGGAGTCTCTACCAAGAGTTGACCGTGGTTCTAGTAGGGCAAATTGTGGGCCGAAATTGAGCGCCAGGACGCCACGGAGCTGCCCACATATATGTTATCTGGTAAACCGCCCCTGCCCACTAAAATAGACTCCGCCCTGGGGTCCACGTGATTGGCGTCCACTCTGGGCTCTCTCGCTTTCTTCATTCTCTCTTCTTGTCTGGCCTCTCGTTCAAATTCCTGTTTTCTTTTATTAGGTTGATTCATAATAAATCGGACAAATGGTAGTGATGATTTCTAGAGATCATAACTCAGTAACGAATTAACGAAAATGGACGCGCGAGGTACCGTTGGAATGAGTATGAAAAGCTCTTCAAAGTACCGCAAAATAATCACTCCAAAGTAAACTCATTCCGCCACAATGCCGCACGATTTCAAGCGGTCCAGAGACCACATCCGCAACGTCATACTATTTATATCGCTATCTGGCCAGGAACCCGCGGATATCGGCAGACGTCTGATAGAAGTTCACAAGGAGCATGCCCCCGGCAGAAGTACACTGTAGTTGTAGCATTCGAAGTTTGCGTCAGGCGACTATTCCATCGAAGACGAAAGCCGCGGTTGGTGGAGCGTACACGGCGTAGAGTACTGGGAGCTGCTCGATGAAGGTACCACAGTATCCGCCGACGTCTACGTTCGTCAATTACGAGAATTGAAGGCCAATGTCCAAAGTTCGCTACGGCGGCGGTCACATGTCTACTTCCAGCACGACAACGTGTCTACTTCCACAGACCGCACTTCGCAAGATCGACCAAGGCCGAGCTGCTGTCGTACAGTTGGACCGTACTTCTATGCCCACCGTACTCCCCAGACCTGGCCCCTTCAGATTTCCACCTTTTCTCCCACAGCCAACGCCACCTGGACGGCCAAGACTTCAAAACTCGCTACGAGGTCAAGGCGGCACTCGGCAACTTCTTCGAGCTCCAGCTTCCGGCCTTCTGGAGCAAGGGCATCCATGATCTGCCTATACCGTGGCAGAAGGTCATCGATAAAGATGGAGTATATTTCAAGTGAATCCCTGTTGTCGTAAAAAAGTTGTACGACAATGATTAAAATTGGTCAATTTGTCCGATTTATTATGAATCAACCTAATACTTCGTCATAATTCGCACAATGCTCCATAACTATGCAAGAAACTTAAAGACAAGCCACTTAGCAGTTGTAAGTCCAACTGTTTTGAGCGTGGTACAGTTTTTTTTAGAATATTTCTTAAAGACACCGAGAGGGGTTAATGGGCAGATTGTGGGATATGAAAGTAAGAGTGCTAAAATGTAACAGTAGCGATAGAACAAAAAAAAAACGAGAAATACGAGCCCATAAACCCCCTTCTCTCTCGTTCCCCTCTGCGTCACTAGCCGGGAGTAGGCAGTAGACGAGCGGAGAGGCTAAATCCGCCGGCCGCGAACGTTGCCCGCATTCGCCTACGAATGGCATTGCTAATGTGCTTCAGAACGATACGCCGTGCTGCGGCATCGTAATAAGGCCTCGAGCCATTTCTTTTAATGCGAATTTCGCCACAAATCACCACTTTCGAAGTGAAAAGGTTCCTTTCCGGAAAACACGTATTCTCAGTTCTCTCTTTCTCCTACCCATCCCTTTGCCTCTAAAGAGGGACAACCTCCTGGCCCCGTAGCAACGGTAACAGTCCACTGTGTCCCCTCCTACCGCAGCAATCAATAACAAATATTAGGTTGATCGGAAAGTTTTGATAGGGTTGAGATTTTTTCTATTACTCAGCAAGTAATGCAGGCTAAGCGACAATGTAATAATCATCGTTAGTTATAACATTATCCCACCTAAACAGCAGGTCAGCAATTTTCTTCTCCCAGATTTAGGAGGATTGGGAGTCAAAGAAGTCGCCGACCACTCGTTCAAGGTGACGAATTTTTTCGCTAGGAAAGCCTCAAGGGGCCGAACAATTGATAATCTGGGGGGCAGTATCAGGTGAATAGGGTGCATGTGGAACCGTGTCCCAACCTAGCTCCTTCAATTTTGCACGGGTCTCTTTACCTATGTGAGGGACCCGTGCAAAATTGGAAGAGCTAGGTTGGGACAAGGTTCCACATCCTTCCTATTCCCCTTATATTGCCCCTTCAGATTGCCACTTGTTCCGGCCCCCCAAGGCTTTTCTAGCAAAAAAAAAAATTCGTCAACTATGACCACCTTGAACAAGTGGTAGGTGACTTCTTTGACTCCTAATCCTCCTAATTCTGGGAGAAGAGAATCGCTGACCTGCCCGTTGGGTGGGACAATGTTATAACTAACGATGTTTACTATATTGTTGATAAGCCTGCATTACTTGCTGAGTTGTAAAATAAAATGGAAAAAATCCCAACCCTATCAAAACTTTCCGATCAAGCTAATAATATTTTAATGAACATTCCAACCTTGTTTTATGCATCTGTATACCAGTTACCCAGGACGAATATGCTGTACAGGAAAACCGCAATCAAGTCGGACGGGCAGTAGAACGAGGGCAACTCGAGGTGCAAGCTGTTTGAGCGAATCATCTCACAACGAACTAGGTTTTCTATACGTCTACTGCTGTGTAATGCATGAGTGTTATTAGATGCACGTAAGCTGGAATCCAGGCTGCTTGTTACTGCGGAATGACTTGCTGTATCGAAAAAGCGTTCCACGAGCGTTGCTTCTCCTATCCAACACATGATTATGGCTTGCCATCCTTCGAAGGAGGTTTGTTGACTTGTTCAGAGCTCTCATTTGCTCGCAAAGTTAATCGAATCCAATGAAGCTTAGCCGTCGCCTCTGTCACCGCAGAAATCCTACTGACTATCGAAAGCACTACTTTTGAGCTGCATCCATGCTACTTAATTAAAATACCTCTTATAGGAAAAGTGGGACGGAACTTTTTTCTCGAGACTTTGTCTCTGTAACTTTCTTCGTATGGATTTTCCATTTCAATTTTCACTCTCGCTGCTACTATCCTCTTTTCAGTACATGCCCCGTAACGAGGGCATTTTCCTGCTATTCCTTGTCTCCGTTTCTCCTTCTTTTTACCTAACCTCATTGATGCCATATTTCCGGGTGCATGTCATTGGAACAAATAATCCGCGTTGCGAGGTGCAGCGCGATGCGTGCCTGAAATAAGCGTAGAACACGGTAATCGCGTTAGGAGCCGACCACATATGTACTGCGCCACTATCTCGCACGCATCGCGTCGCACGCCACATGCGGTCACGCAAATTTTCTGCTGTGATGACACTCGCCCCTTATTGCTTCTTCCGATGAGTCTTACGAGTTCCTGCCGCGCCCTAATCACCATTTCTTGCTCTTGGCCTTTCCATTGACCATTAATCGTCTTCAAACAAATGTGAAGGCTTGGCAAAAAAAAGACGGACCTCTCTGAATGAACAGGCCGAGGGGGTAATATCGAACTGCATTGTTGAGGAGGTGTACGATGCTTGGTCGTATGAGAAGCTCGATGATCAACGGGACGACAGGTGGTACAGGTGACTCCACCTCTCCTATGTTCCCCTTACTCCTTGGCTTCCACTATTGTCATCCAGCTCTATAGCTTATCTCTAGGCCTCAATGTTGCTCCGTTTGCACCTCATTTGTAAAATTCGATAGAACCTAATCTTGACCATCCGACTAAAATTTCATTTACTTTCAAAAATTATTTGTTCGAAGATTGAATTTATATTCGGGAGGATGACAACACCTACTTGAACAGAACAGGTTCCCACACTCATAGGTCTAATACGCTTCAGCACGCCTCTACGATTTTGAATGGAATCGCGAATTCGTGGCATAGTTCAAAAGAATTGTCCGCCGCTGCTCATCGCCTTGTTGTTGGACCCTTTTCCACGTTCTCAGAAATCGATTTTGCGGTACCAAACTTACCTGGAAATGTATAAACAGTGAATTGCTTTGAAATGTTTCGTGTGGGGCTAGATCTCGCAGACAAAATAAACCGTAGAGTTGCCTCTTGCCGTTGCTTTATCACCAACGATACATGAATAACAGTTGGGAACTGGTTGGTAATTACGTGGCGTATTAGGAAAGTATCGCTCAGTGCACTTTTATACTTTCGCAACTGGAAGTACGGACATCTTGAACTTGATTTGAATTTCGCGCGCAAAGCACATCCGTATTTCTGCTCTCGTCTTGCGCCCTCTTCAAACGACTCAGTCCGTCTTCCTCCTCTGTCTTCGCTTTAGGCTACGCTTGGAGGTGTACCCAGGGCGACAGTGGGTCATAGTTGACCAAATAGGAGGGTGAGGGATCGTGCCTTCAGAGATCAGCGATAAGCACTAAAATCTAAATTTTTAATCAGCAAATGAGAAGCGAAGGGTATTTCACCGCCAACCCGTATGATAAAATGTGAAATAAATATCTTTTTGCCTCAGATAAGGATATGTAGCACTAAAACACATAGCAAATATGCAATCGAGCAACAGTACTGGCATTGTAGGGTCAAAAAAGGGGAGGGGTCGTACTGATGGCCGTAGAGGGGGGGGGTCGCACTGAAGCGGCTATTTTCCTCGACACCTAGGAGTGCCTTGGGTGTACCACCATCGCATGGTGAATTATTAAAGCTGTTGGCTTGCGCTGTAGCCATGGCTGGAGAGGAGTTCCCATAATGTTGTTCATTCTCCTTCCCTCACTGTCACAATTCTCATGTGACTATTCGCTTTCGATGCAATATGTTCGAAGTTGAACCACCGTGCTCACTAATCCCAGTTGATTATACGACGTACGCCAGCGATGTATTATGGTGTAGTGAACTCATTGCTAGTCACTGCAAAGCGAGGTCACTCGCAGCGTACAAGCGCCGCGTTTTTCTTTTACGAACCGCCACGTGAACAGCTGCGCTCCGAACAGCTTTGGGAGGGAATCTCTTGCTAAGGTGATGGCTGCGGTCCCTACGAATAGACATTCATGCTCAGTGGGGTTGGTTGGGACACACGGATTTTGACCTAGGCCTGTCACCCTCTGACAGCCTTAGGCTCTTGCCCTGTGACATAAATTATTCAGAAAATTTATTCACGTAAACCCTATCCTCCTTGCAAGACTGTTCCGTTGTATTGATGAATGGGTGATGCTACCGAACATAATACTTAAAAAAGTGGATTTTCGAATGGAGGGAAATTAAAATAGAACCTTTCTTACTTCAAAGAAGGCTGATTTGTCGAAAATTGACACACCCGATTTTACTTCTGTATTCACGCAATTCTGTACTCGCTTTTCCAAATATCTCCAGAGAAAA
The DNA here is from genome assembly GCA_963978905.1 of Trichostrongylus colubriformis. Classification (NCBI taxonomy): domain Eukaryota; kingdom Metazoa; phylum Nematoda; class Chromadorea; order Rhabditida; family Trichostrongylidae; genus Trichostrongylus; species Trichostrongylus colubriformis. The sequence goes on from OZ022260.1 coordinate 27,672,842, forward strand.
CTGTTATAGAGACCAAGTTTAAGGGATGTGCATGGTCTCGCGTGACCTAGTGGCTCTACTGACCATGTGTCCCAAGCGTCACCCTTCAGGAATAAGGTTCACTGTAATTGAGAATTTTGGATCCATTGGCGAGTCTGAAAATGGTTTCGCCCCTCTATTATGCACTGGCGGAGGTCAATGATGCCCCGAACGACTTGTCGAGTTCAACGATCGATTGAGGCGCAAAACAACTGCGGAGAAATGAACCATACGAGCAACCAATCGTAAAATTTTGAAAAAGCATCAATGGGCGGTATCAATCGATTCCTATAACGTGCACTACGAATTCGGCTCCCATTCAGTAATATGTGTGCTAAGGTATGGAACTTTTGTGCAAAGCTTAAATCATTATTTTGAATCTCGCTTAAGAGTTTATTATGTTGAAGGAGCACTAAGAGGTGAGGCTACTCGGTGCGGAACTGATCTCATCAGCAACATGAGCGGCTAGGTGGCGCCTCTATCCACTGGGCCACTACTCATCAGTCATGAATGGATTGTTGACTACAATTTATTAAATAAAACTTCAAAAAAACCAAAGTAATGTCGATGGTGATGGCATGTTATCCTTCTGCTAATGTCCCTCTAAATGCGTGGTCTACGGTAGTGATCGTAGTTATCCGGTCGATGATGATGATGATGAACCCGCCCCTGGTCTCCCACCACTCAGGTTGTATTATATGGATTAGTAAGAGCGGGGGGTTCTCAACCATTTTTTGTGTGTGGCGTCGTCGTAGCACATCAATCGGGCACGTACACACACACACACACGGACATGGGCACTGAAAACCGCGTAGTATTGATTTCGGGGCGAAGCTGTGCAAGGTGGTGTTCGGGCTCGTTTCGACTATCACATTAGTGGGCAGCACTAGCCCGATGAATTCGGGCGCTATTCGTTTGTTTATTTATTCGAATTTATCTACTTTATATAAATTATGTTATTATATTATTATATTTATGTGTTCTTGTTATATTTATTGTTATATTTATTTATTTGTTTATTTGTTAAGATTTGCACTCCATGCTGCACTACAAAAAAATGCAAGGAGGATTACAAATTTTGAATTAGTTTAAGCTTAAAAACAAAAATCACAGTAGACGAGCCGACATCAACTGCTTGCTACACTCTAGAAATGGCCAGTAATTTGAGCCTTGGTTTTAGTTATCTCTTCAACAGAACACTGATCCAGTTGCTAGTTCCCGTCCGAATTCACTAGAGTACGAATTGGGATTATAATGACAAAACTTCGAGCGTTTATTACTTTTCTGTGGGTTTCATGTAAGTTGAGATTATTTGAAGCATTAGGAATGAGGATGAAAGTTAAGATAGAAATTGAAACGGCAGAAAAACTCCCGTCTAGTCATATCGTTGTGAACTTGCTGTGAAGTTTTCTGTTGCTTTGCTTGCAGATTATAAGCGAAGTAACAGCAGCATTGTAAAGTGCAGCAGCCAATCTCGTTCCTCCCCACACACACAGCCAAACAAGCCTCTGCACTCTTCAATTTATTTCAGCGATGCATGAAGTATCGATAATACCAACGAAGCGCACGTTGTGTGCGTGTGTTCGTGTTCCAGTCAGCCCCCAGCATTAGTCAATCAGTTCCTTCTCCCAACAGCGCCACCGCCACGGCCACTGGCACCGCCCATGTCTAGTACTAATTATAGTATGCTTCTAATAACTAACAGGTGCACCATACTTTTAAGCGGAAGTACATAACCACTAAAGTCACCCTAAGACAAATTATTCAGGCCCCAACCTCAGAAATCCTTAGTGTCAGTCCCCTTCTGACAATAATAATGAGAATAATTCGAATTCATTAATTCATTGATTGATTCGAATTCAATTCTAATTAAAAGTCACGTATGAATATACTATATAAATAAATAAATGAATAGGTAGATAAGACAATTCAATAATATAAGTGAAATAAACAAGATGGTTGCTACTCCTTGAAATTCCAGCATGTTTGAATTAATGTCGTGGAGAGTGAACAAGCAATTACCCTAAAGTCTGATAGATAAGTCCGCCCGCACGCGGTGTCGCGCGCGGCACAGGCGACCTCAGCCTTCAAAGAACCAACCAGAGATGAAGGAAATTGAAGAAGCCATGATTTGTGGATTGTATTAAAAACGAGTTTATATTGTATTGTATATTGTATTTGTTAATATAAAAGCAAGTAGCAAGTAAAGTGGAGTCACGAACACGCAAACTTCACAGTTGGCTGAGGAAAGTGTAGGAATGAGAGGAGAATCGTTGTTCAACGGAAATTTTAATGCAACGATGGTTTTGGCGATCAAATAGCGGTGAGTAAAAACTTTTCCTTATCCCTGTTATGATAATGATGACAAAGCCTCGTAGAAATGCGTCTTTCACCTCATTTTTCCCCCGCAAAACGAGCTTCTGCTTGCCGCGTCAAGTTTTTGCACCTGATGTAAGCCCTCCTCCTAGTCATCGAGCCCTCTGAAATGCCTCAACAACTTATGATCAGCAGTATACGGGAGGAATAATAAAATTGTTTCCGTAAAATTTCATTTATTTATTTAGAATTTTAATGTTATGAATGTTTGTGACGATGAAATTGAGAGTGCCCAGATTTCAAGATAAATGATCATTGTTACACGGGCTAAACGAAGATTTTGACACGTGGTATTATTAGATATTAGGAATGAAGTTGAATAAACAGTTCCTACAATTCTGTCGTTTAATAATGAAGGGTGCATCGCGATCCTGTGTTCTTTGAAGACTGCGCCTGCGTTCACCGCTGCCGCTCGCGGCACCGCGTGCGGGCGGACTTATCTATCAGACTTTAGGGTACATAAATAAATTGCTTTCGAATTTTTAGAAAGTGGGTGGATAAGTGGAGAATGAAGGTACAAAGAAAAACTTTCGGCTGTTTCAACGATGCTCTGAGAGTACTATAGCGAAGGATTTTTCGCGTCATTTCACTTTTTCTCCTTGCTTCTCTTTCTCTCTCTTCGTTTTCTTGCTTCTTTTTCCTTCTCTCAAGATGGATATGTCATCGAACTTCTGTTTCAGTCTTGCTTAGGGTCTCGTTTGCAAGGTTATTGATGAAAAGATGTCTTCTTAGCTGTCGTCAAGAGACGTGCTTTAACAATAAATGACCTGCGCTTAATACAGGTTTCGTTCAGAGTTAACGACTCATGTGTGTCGGCAAAAAGACGACAAGGCTTTAATATGTATCGACTGAGCAAATAGGCGAACAGACCGATACGTATCTCATTATTTTTGACCCTTCGCCTGAGCCGCTGTCGCCCGCTTCCCCAACCCGCGCGAAAGCGCGGGACAGTACGAACAATCAATTTGCATCCCGCCCTTTGCGTTCTCTAGTCTGGTATGATTACTGTGGCTTCGTGAGTATAATCGCCAATTCCAAACACTTCCTCGAGGGCTTCCATCTGCGGTTTTTGAACAAGTGACCATTAACGGTCTTTTAACGTTTGCGGCTTTAAGGGTGGTAGGGGGGCACTGTACACTGTGCCCTACGTCTTTAACGTCATGGGCAGAGCGGAGAGGTCATAGCGCTAACCGAATCGGACTCATTTTGCAAAGATGCGGTTTTGATGAAGTGGATTCGTGTTTTTTATATTCTGTGTAAGCCTAAGCGTGGCGGAAGGACACTTCCTTTCCCTAGGCTTGGGCAAATACGCGTAAGTGGTTGTTCAGTCTAATTGAAACGAATTTCTCGTAATACACTGGTAGGACAACAACCTATTCATTTTCTGGTTGGTTAGTTAGCTGTATCTAAGCATAAAATAACTTGAGAGCGCCTATAAGCAATTTGGCGCGAGCTAGGTGCCCCCACCCTAACTCCAGCAGCACCTCAATTGCATAGCTGTGCTTCGGATAATTTAAGTCTTGATGTAATCTTTCTCGAATCCGAGAAAGTAGGTTGTCTAGTGGTATAATGATCCGGTTCAATCAGTTTATGATTGATTGAGAGCTTATACAATGGAACTGAGAAGCTACGGTTATAATATTTATATGTGATACACAAAAAATAGAATACAAAGGGAATAAACGAGGAGTTGGCGAGGGTAACAGTAGAGGAACTAACTAGGAGGCTCCCAACTTCCTATTTATAGGAGACGGGTCACGGTAGGGCTTCGCACTGAGAGCCCTCTAATTACCTAGGGATATCATCGCGGACATTTACGACGTGTCCCACATCCCCACGATCTCAGAGGCCGAGACAGCCAACTCCCAAAACATAGGGGATTACGGAGCCCCCTACCACGTAGAGTCAATCACCAAGCCGTTCGCGACGGCATTGGGAAACTCCCCTCTCGATTCCGAGCGAGACCGATCTGCTCACCTTCCGTGAGCTCGGCAAAACTCCAGACTAACGGATCAGCTCCATCCGAAGACGGATCGACCGTCAATTGGGGCGTGGCTAAGGTTTATGGTCTCATGCACTGATCCTAAATACCCGAGGATACTATTGATGCACGTGCATTTTACGACCCGTAGTTAGGCTACTACAATTTGCACACAGCCCCTATCTCAATCCGAGATAATACTCACAGAGAGTACTCAATTTGAATAACCATAACCCATATATAACATGGGGGTCCTCAAAGAAATAAGCGTTTCCACTACGCTTACAAAAAAATTTCTGGCATTTCTCAAGCATGTCAGACCGACTATGTAAATAACCCATTACATAAGTCACATCAAAAGCACACTGAGAAGAAATGAGAGGAACACTACAAAAAATGGATATGAAAACTACTAGAAACAATAAATCGAGTAGAAACTCATGGCGTAGCCGGGAGCGCGTTGCTTGTTGTTGCTGAAACGTCCTTGTTGACCATTCCACACCCTCGCATCCAAATATCCATCCATAAGAATCTACTGCTCGTTTGACGGTATTTATAGTCTTGTCAAGACCTCCACCTTTTCGCAAAAGCAGTGTTGCTAGCCTCATTTGAGTACTATTGCATAGGAAATGACGAGACCTACTGGTCCATCTCTCCATTAGTGAAGCACTCTGGAGCGGACCACTCCACTTGAGCTGTGCATCAGTTATTACCCAAACTGCAGCCATCAAGTCTTATCTCCTTTCTACTATGCTCTTAATCTATGTCTACAAACAGTGGCGGATTTGTCCATTACCCAGGACATACCGGCATGCCAGTTTTCGTTCATTACCCAGAACTACTAACATGTTTCACACCATGCTTTGATTCGCGTCTGTCTGTCTGACCGACCTTGCGATTCTCTTTTTCGGGAGCGGGAGCACTTATATAGAAGTCTACCACTTCTTTGGCTCAACCTACTGTACACTACAGTACCGAAGTTCAGGAGTTCGCCCTCGAAATAACCTAGGGAATTCCACCCTTCGTAATCAACGTAGAACATAGAATAGCACACTCTTAAACGAGTTCTTACTCAACGTCCGTGAGATTTCTGATCATTCGCCTCTTTTGCCAATAGCGCTTTCACGCTTTTAATGATAGTCCGTCATCGATTGGCGATCAGCAGAGATAAGGTTAATTACTAGCTGATCCCGGTTCGGCCCCCATGTTGGAACTGGACCGTCCAGGAGGTGGTAGGGAAGTCCAAGAAAACCTAGACAGCCACTTGATCCACGGTTTCGTGATCAGCCGTGGGTGCTACGTACTAATTAGTGTCTGTACCTTTTATTACATAACACAGCACTGCGCAAATAACCTTTTATCAAGCGAATATATACAGCAATATTGTATGGCAATAGGCCACACAATACATACAAATACTAGAATCTACATCAATAGATTCTAGACTTCAACCAGGCAAAGGGGAAGGATATGAAGGGTATTAGCCACCAACTCACCTGCCATCTTGGATCAATGAACCAATCTTCTCAACAGAGATTGGTCATTGTATCCACTTCCTTTTGGACCCAAAAGGGAAGACCATCGCGTAGACCACGCTTAGGCCAATGTGCATCTGTAGTCGCATCCTGCGAACTACTGCACTTCTACTTTCCACAATGGGAAAGGTCCACTCTTCACAGAGTGAAGAGAACGAGGCGCGCATCACGCGACACCTCGTGAGTCAGGGGGAGCCCCCTACCACGTAGAGTCAATCACCAAGCCGTTCGCGACGGCATTGGGAAACTCCCCTCTCGATTCCGAGCGAGACCGATCTGCTCACCTTCCGTGAGCTCGGCAAAACTCCAGACTAACGGATCAGCTCCATCCGAAGACGGATCGACCGTCAATTGGGGCGTGGCTAAGGTTTATGGTCTCATGCACTGATCCTAAATACCCGAGGATACTATTGATGCACGTGCATTTTACGACCCGTAGTTAGGCTACTACAATTTGCACACAGCCCCTATCTCAATCCGAGATAATACTCACAGAGAGTACTCAATTTGAATAACCATAACCCATATATAACATTGAGTAAAATTCTCTGAAGCCTTGAGTAAAATTTTCTACAGATGTCTATTTGGTTGTAGCTATGATTTTCAAAAATCTTGTTGTTTGTTTATTTTTTGAATTATTACCATCACTATGATCCAACATGACGGCAGTGACGGGTAAGCACTTATACGTTAACAGCTGGCCATCGGTGGGCAGCATTACGAGCATCGTCGATGGCCGAGGAGGGATGACGACGTCTCCAACGACGATAACACGTCGGCTAAATGGTCGATCGTAGAGATGCGGTAAGAGCGGCCGGTTTTGGCAATCCGCCAATGTCCGTGCTGGCCGTTCCTACCACTACCACCACCACCACCGTCCTCCAATCAATTAGTAAGTATGTGCTTCCGGAACGTGGGAGTATTCGCGAACGAACGCATATTTCGCCTCCTCTGCTGGCCTGGCTGGCTGGCTGGCCGGCCGGGTGGTTTGCTGGGTGACTGCTGGGACAGCCTTCCCGACATTGTTGTCTCACCGCTGCTGTCTCATCACATATCGATCGTTGCGGACATCTTTGGCACGTTGCCAAGCGATCACTTTGGCAGTTCTTCGTTCTTTTACCAACTCGGTAGCTTTGCAGTCAACCGCGGCCGCATTATTGATTGCTGCCCCCTCTAATTGGCACAGGTCACCTTCATTTATGGATCGAATGGATTTGATTTTTGGATCAAATGTAAGATTCAGAATCTATTTGCATCATATATTATTGAGTAGTGATGTATTACTTTTTGAATTATCTGTTCATGGAATTCGCAGTATACAGTTTCTGTTTGAATAGGTGTGTCCCATCCCAATGAATGAGGGGGAGCATTTTTTTGAAATTTTATTCAGCTGTGCATCACTGACGTATCGAACTTGTTAAACGCTGAAGATTGACAAGCCTATAGATTCATTATATGAAGAATAATGTCTCGAAAAAAAAAATCGCGGTATAAAATGCGCCCTCCTCTTTAGGGCAGACGTTTTGAATTTTTCAAATTAAAATTTTCCTTCTGGCTATTTTTAAACCTTCCCGATGTCGCCAGCGTATCGATCACATTGTGTTGCAGGGAGAATGCTGCTGACTGAGTTTTTATACGAACGTGGAGAACTAGCGAACACTAGCTCTGATTGGCCTGTTGGACACCTGTTCCTATTCTTGTTCAAATCAACTATTTTTCTTCCATTTTCTCGTTTCTCAACCTCTGATATCACCTCGATGTGATTTACAATACTGCATCTTAGTTGGGATATGTGGTGATTACCGATTGCATCTGCATATTTATTGATTGGGAGAGGGGCTATCTTGAGGGGGATTCCTCTATTTCTCTAACTCACTTTATAGCCGCGATCCATTAGGAGAATACTGGGCTTAGGTGGTGGTGATTAATGAGCTCTCACGACGACAAGAGAATCGGGTGCGGTCCGGGATGAGGCTTCATCTACGCTGCCCTAAGAAGTTATTCAACAAATTGTTCCTCTTTCGAAGATCTCCCGGTCTGTTTTTCGTGTGTCACATAGAAATCAATGTCCTGTTCTTGCTTTTGCACTTAATGTTGCCAGTTCATCCCGAATGAGAGCGGACAAGGTGGAGGGGCAGAGAGATAGGAAGCATGGTAGAAGGTGTGGCAGTAAGTTATTCTACATTTAGTTTAGAAGTCGAGAGGGTTCCCTGCAGATGTGTGCGAGACATGAATCGTTTTTATGGCTCTCCGTCTGACGTATTGATGATGTAAGATCTCACGAATCTGCAGTTTTCTGACTGCGATTTTGAGATTCCAAAAAACGGCAATTCCGCACGCAAAGTCGCAACATCGCAATAATTAGGCTGAAGTTATACCTTTATAACCTCAGCCTTACGTAATCGCGAAATCTGACATCTGAGCAATCATCTCTCATGTACACTCATTCCTGTCTCTCACAAGCGTATTTCACTAGGTTTAGCTTGAAACCGTTTAAGGTGGTGCCTGTTCTATGAAAACGCCTAAAAGCTGGTTGGAATGCAGTTCGGGGCGAACATAACACTGCGCTGACCGCATGGGGCGCGTTGATGGTTTGAAAAAGCGAATTTAAGAATCGTAGGGCAATGGCTACCAACAGGAGGGTGCAGTCGGCGTTCATTCATGTAACCATCGATTGTGGTGTGTGGTGGAGCCAAGTGGGTGTTGATGAGGAGGTATAACACAGCAGTAGCAGTCTCAGCTAGATGTGTGGACAGCATAACTAATGCGTCACCATCATGAGTAAAGGCAATCGAGTGGGATGAGCAGCAGCGAGAGGGCAGGCAGATGCGAGACAGCCACATGTGTGCGTGACGAGGCCACACACAGTTGGTCTGTGAGGAAATCAAAAGCTCACGATGGCGATGTCCCTTGCAAGGCCACCATCCCCTGTGTGGCACTTTGCTGGTTCGCGCCGCTTGCCGCGTTGCGGCGTCGCCTTCCCGCGCTCGTATCTCTACTTTGATCATTCCGTAACTGGGCCTTCAGTCAGTAAACAAAGTCCAAGTGCTTCCGGGTAACTATGATTAACAAAGTTTTTTTTTTGAAGTAGCAACCTCGTAAGGGCCATGTTCCAGACCAGCTGTCGTGCGCAGATATCTTGTGACGTCGCGTGTGTTTAAATTCATAGGGCGAGAGACGTAAGGGAGTTCCTCTTTTGTGTCACTCACAATGTACTTTTGCTCTGCTGTCCCTCACTAAACTGCGTCCATGTCATTCGGTTTCATAACGCTCGCTACCTCCCTCGTTTGTTTTCCGCCCGAATCAGCACATGAAAATGCGCCAGCGCATTTCGCCCTTTCGTAAAGTATTGACATGTTGTGCAGTTCTGCCAGTATTATTGACATTTTTCATATGACGTATAAAAATATTTTGTTCTCAACAACTACACTACTGCAACCGGCAAATAAAAGGGGAAGTAATTCCTCGTCGTATTGTCCCGTCAGTGTACGACCGGATGAGTGAAACTTGTCGTATAAATGATCTGAGCGGGAGCAATTGGTAGGCAAGGCTCAATAACTACGTCAAAAAACGCCTATTTACATTCCCCCATTCGCGATGCTATCCGCGGTTCATTGTATCCTTGCTCAAGTTCCGGTCGTCGTCTTTTCTATTTCGCGATCACTTCTTCTATCGTTTTGTCAGCACTATTGATCACTATCAGTTGCGAGCAACCGTTCCTGCAAACATTCACCGAAACAAAAATCATGTTGGCATTGACGAAAAAATTGCTTTTCATCCGAAGTATCGGCTCGTATAGACTTGTATAGATTTGATTCCAGTCAAATACTACCCACATCTTTAAAACTCTTGATTATGGTGGATCGGTTCAGTCTTATGGGTTTCTGGAAGAACAGAAATGCTGATTTCCACATCGACTGACCTCTTTCGCTATAGCGGCGCATGCTATACAACTGCCATCTGAGTGATTCGAATTCGTGGCCCATCCCACGATGGTACTTATCGGCGCCTGCGGGGCTTTCCTTCCGATTCATTTGCCCTTCTAAACTTTTCGAGATTCGAGATTTCTCGAGTTTGGAAGTGATGCACGTCGGTGGTTGTCTTTTCAAAGTGAATGGTGAGTCTTGAAGTGCCTTCGTTTCGCTGTTTTTTTTCAGCTGCAACTTTTCTTTTTGACATTCGGTGCCACTTTTCTGGCGTGTTTTGTTATTGTTCGTTTTTGCCTTGAAATGACCTGGTGAGATTATTTGGAAGAAATTCTGTATGAGAGATGTTGCAGTGTGCTTTTCCATAGTCTGAACTAATGCTCAAGCAGTGTGTGTTCGTTATTGATTCGGTCCGATGTAAGTATCTGGGGAGTCTCGTAAGGTGTGCAGCAGCGCATGCGCATCAAAACAACTGCACGGGTCACTCCCTCGTTCGCGCGGCCACTCAGCGTACTCGCAAACCGCCGCCACCGCCCATCACCCACCTTCGCCATCGCCAGCCACTGCTGACGCCCATTGAACGGTTTCCACCAGAATCAGGAACGATCGATTGGGTACTATCTGTCTGCCTGCGATGGCTAGTTCGTTTAGCTTTGTTCTTTTTTTTTTCTAACAAATTACCGCACACGGAGGTGTTAAATGACCTCTCCTCCTGTTTGTTCCGGAGTAATTCAACCTTATAAAATACTGTGTACGAGTTCATTCGCTTTCTTGTTTTTGAATATCATTTATCTCTTGTTCTGTTTCTCATGTACCCTCTTTCCACTTTGCAGCTGCTTATAATTAGCATTTCTGTCTCCTTATCTCTTTGGTGCTCGCTTTTCCGTCACCCTTTTCACCTCTCACTTTTCAAAAAATTGTCTTATCATGTAACCACAAAGTAGCAGTGGTAGTTTGATTGCTTAAAAACTGCTATCCGAATTTTTTAAATATGATTGAGCTGGTAGGGGTGCTATCGCAGTGAAGGGGGTGGGGCATCACACTATGGACGCTATGTTCACCTCAGCCATAAAAGAATGTGACACCCCTTTCTTCTTCCTTTGGTGTGAAGGCAAAAATGTGGGCATGAATGTGCGTAGTGACCCCACAGAAATCCTTTAAAGATACTCTTGTGTGCAACTTTTTGTGAGATGCCCCCCTCATTGCAATTGCACCCAGACAAGTAATAGATATTTTTTCATCTTTCCGGAACTTTGAAGTCATTTGATTTTCTGCAAGAACTATAGACAAAATCCCTCAGCTGCCATATGATATTATTTTTGTTGAGCTTTCGTACAGCATGTTCTTTGCATTCTTCACATTTGTTTGAAACAGAAGCGAAATAACAGGTGGGTATGGTCATATCAAGCTTTCAAATTTCACAAATTCGCGGACAGGTTGTTCCGTTTTCGCTCAGATTTGTCTGTGTTGTCGATGTGACATGTTCCTCACATCAAAAGGGTCAACGGCGTTCAATAATTTCTTGGTTTAAGGCGTATGCCTTTCTCATTTTGGCACACAGCCTTTTTAAATATCCTCGTCCTTAATATTCATACAATTCATTATTTTATGATTATTCATGTGATTGTCGTAAATGTGCGAGAATGTTTCTATTTTAGGCAGATTACCAGTAAACACTGTGATAGAAGTATTCGCTTTTCAATGTACCCCGTAAGACTGGCCATGAAAGCCAATTTATTCTCATTGTTAAGCTGCAAGCAGTTATAATCTCCGTTCTGTTCTCGTCGATCTGTTTTCAGAAATCAGTTGCGTTATTTCGTTGACTATTGGATCAGGGCAGGATAAATCACAATTTGTGCTGCACTTTTCCTTTTCCAAAACTTCCCGATCCGTCTGTACTACGTAACTTTTTGGAGGGGCAATTACTCTTCTGTGAACCTGCTGCAAGTCTGTAACGGTGAGGATTAGCGATGTGAAACCCCTAAGGTAGTAAGACTGTGGGGATAGCATTCACACATCGGCGTTTAGAATCGCAGAGTTTCGTGGAAGAAAGGAATAAAAGTTTTGAAAAGTTTCCATATGGCCTGAATTAGCTTTCAGGATATTGTAGATTTTTCCATGCTGGTATACCCTAAAAGCATCCATTAAATTGGTAGCAGCTGAAACTATTAGATGTTTGGTATTTTTAAAAGATTCCTCTTCGAAATTGCACCGTCATTCGAAGAGCGATGACAGCAGCAGTTCCATGATTGTGCACACCTCCTCATATTTCACGTCCACTGTCACACCCTCTTTCGAAATTTCACGAGAAATTTTATCAGAATCGTCCCTCTTCACAAATAGATCAGTCTTAAACTCAGTTGTTGTAAATTTCATCCTTTGGCGACATCCTGCGTGCCGAAAGTACTATCGCGGTCAATTTGCGTTTGTCGTGATAAACTCTGGTCGTCGTTGTTTTTCACTTCCATATTTCGTCTTATTGATTTGGTTTTTGTCAGCCGTGTTGAAAGGTGTTCTTGTGTGTTCACGCTTTGTCGCAGAAGTAACACCTCTTGTGCACGTTCCAATTTGTGTAACTCCTGAATTATGTTGAAGAGACGTTTCGTTTGGGTTTTCCTGAACTATATCTCTTCTTTCGTACAATATCTTGTTTCTTTCAGATGGTATTTTATTAACTTTCGCCCAACTAGTGTAAAAGTAGCAAAGAAATGGATGAGGGCGACGAGTATGTACCGCAAATGTCGCAGCTCGGCGACTATGGTGGAATGGGTGGCATGGGAATGTCGCAAGGTCTGCAATCTAGAATAGTTTTTTTTCGTTTTAATGTTCATTAAATGTTCGAAAATCAATTGGTCCCATAACGGAAATTTGGGAGGGCCTTGACTGAGATGCGGCATGAAAAAGGGCTTCAACTCCCAAGGCCAACTCTGGGGGCGCTTGGTTCTCGCTGTATGGGCTTTCCGCTGTTATGCAGCCGAAGCTAGATTCATCCTTCTCTTGTTGAACTGCAGACTCTGTACCGTTTCTGGCAGCTGGCGGTTGTGTTCGCTGCGTTGTGACATTTTCATTGAGAAGCCAGCGGTGAGTGAGGCTCGACTATCCCATATTCTAACTGCACGATCCGTGAGTGGACGTTCTGCTTGCCTTCATGATACGGCGCAGTATCGGAGGAGAAACTGCTTCTTCTTTCCAAATGGAGCCATCAGCAGCATTTTCCTCGCTACCTGACCACTACCTGGAAACATGATGGCTTCTGAGAACGATGCATTTACATGAAATACAGGGTAGCACTTATCTAATTGAACGTTGAAATGGGGGAGTCGTACTAAGTTACTAATCTGGAAATGGTTTCTTAGCTGATATGGTGTGCATTGAGAAATAGGGAATTCCAACGCCAAACTCTTTCTTGATCCTGTCTCCCACAACAGCCATAGAAACCTTGGAAACCAGGTTGTGCTGTGAGAGGTTCACCGGAAGGCTTCTGTCGCTGAAGGATTTTCTAAAGTAAAAGTATGCTGTGCACATTGACTACCGGTAAACTGTCGAATTAAGAGAACCAATTTTGCCACTTCACAAAACCCTGGAAAATGCTCACGTGAACTCTGTTTACAAAGGCTCAGAAGTCAGCAATAAAGCATTAAACGCTACTAGAAAAATCCGTCAATTTTGCGCCATCATATTTGCAAATACATATTGTGTCATTTCTAGGCCAACCACCTTCCGTTCCCGGCTATTCTTCGATGAGCGGAGGTTTGACCCCGATGAATAATCCATACGAACAGCAAATGATGATGATGGGCCAACCGTCGCAACCTGCACAAAAGCCCGCACCGGCATCAAAAAGCAGATCCAAGAAGAAGGTTTGATTTCCAAATTATTTCTAACGAACTTTTCAATTTGGTGATGGAGGCAGGAGCTCGAATTTCCAATTTTCTAGCAAGAGATGGATCCCATGCAAAGCATGGCTGCAATGTCAAATAATCCTATGATACGGCCATCAATGCAGCAGATGGGAGGCATGTATCCGCCTCAGGTGAGCTCACCCCGATTGATGGTTGTCTTCGTGTTTTGAGTTGGTGTTAATGGTTTACCGAAAATCACTATATATGAGCATAATCCGAAGTATTAGTGCAGTAAACAGATTGGTAGAGATTCGCTCAATTGGGACATTTTCCATTTGAAGTGAATATAATTTCTAAATTATTCAGAGTGGACAAATGAGCATGTACGGTGGCGCTGGCCCTCCACAACAGTCGCCACATTTTCCTCCTCAAGGCGTTCCACCTGGCTATCGGCCGCAATATGCTCCTCAACCTGGGTATCCCGGAATGCAGCAACCTATGTACACAGCTCAACAAGCTCAACAGCAACGACCGAATGCATATGCAACACCACAACCAACGAGTGCCAACCATTACGGATACGGAGCGCCGCCGCAAAGTGGCTATCCACCGCAACAGTATCCTCCTCCGCAGATGCGACCGCAGTATCCTCAAGGACAACAAGCTGTAAGCTCTTATTTGATATTTTTTCTCAGAAATCTAAAAACTAGGTCTGATGCATCTTCCTTCCATCTAAGTTACCAATGCAAAATCAGTACTGGGAGCCTCAACAACATCCGTACTACCAACAACAACAGCAACAACAGCAGCCACCTCAAAGTGCTTCAAGCATGCATCCTAATCAAGCAGATCAATGGAGTCAACAGTCATCACAGGTGACGCTTTATTTCTTTTCTATCTCTTCCAATCTTTTTCTTCAGAATCTTGTTGTGAGCTGAATCTGAATAAATTGTTCCAGCAAATGTACCACTTGGAGATGGAAATGCGGGGCATGCAGCAGAGGCTGCAACAATTGTATCAACAACAGCGAACTCCGATGATAGAGCAAGAAATTCAGCAGGTTTCTTAGCCTTTTATGATCGCTGAGCGAAATTCTGAGGATTTTAGCAAATTGTCTCGTGAATGTGTTATTTTGCAAAAAAAAAATCGCAGTAGGCTTTATAATTCGATTTTGAGCAAAAATTAAATATCGAGCACGTATCCTTTTGTGGAATCGAAAGTTTCTTGAGCAAAGATTGTAGTTATTGGAATGGGAAGTTGACTTCGGAAACTCAGCCAGCCATAGTGTCCGTCTTTTAGTAAAGCAAAGTAAATTAACATTTTCGCCCAATCTCACGCCAATTTATATTACCCTAAAGTCTGATAGATAAGTCCGCCCGCGCGCGGTGTCGCGCGCGGCATAGGCGACCGCAGTCTTCAAAGAACGAACCAGAGATGAAAGAAATTGAGGAAGCTAGGATCAGTGAATTGTATTAATAACGAGTTTATATTGTATTATATATTGTATTTGTTAATAGCAAGAAAAGCTGGGGTCGTATGAACGGTGAACACAGAAATTTCACAGTTTGCAGAGGAAAATGAACGAGTGAGAGGAGAATCGTTGTTCGATGGGATTTCAATGCAACGATGATTTGGCGTTGAATAAAAACTTTTTCTTATTCCTGTTATGACCCAACAAAAGCCAGATATACCAAAAGTGGGATCAGGAAAACGATGAACTGCGGAGTAGCTGCTTTAGTTTGCGACAGTTTCTATTGAATTTCTGTTAGATGAGATGAGTGAGAATTTTAATGTTATGAGTGTTTGTGACGATGAAATGGAGATTGCGTAGAAAATTCAAGATGAATGGTCATTGTTACACGGGTTAAACGAAGATTTTGGTACGTGGTGTTTTTAGATATTAGAAATGAAGTTGAAAAAAAACAGATCCTACAATTCGGTCGTTTTTAATAGTGAAGGTGCATCGCGATCCTGTGTTCTTTGAAGACTGCGCCTGCGTTCGCCGCTGCCGCGCCCGACACCGCATGCGGGCGGACTTATCTATCGGACTTTAGGGTATTATTTTTTCTCTTCATTGACGCTTTAGCATTTGGGTAGTGGCCATCTTGCTAATTGTGGCTGCAGTACTTTCAGTAACCTGAATTACAGATACAGATGCGGCTACAGTACTTGCAAGCCGAACATCACAGATTACAACAAATGGCTGCACAAAGTGGACAGTCCATAGCTGCTTCTCAACAACCACAACAACAGCCTTCGCAGCAGCAACAACAGCCCCAAGCTGGCCAACCACCACCGGGCATGGCATCTATGCCAAACCCTAACGCAGCCATACCTATGAATCAACAGGTGAGTATAGTATCGTGCCTTGTCCAATTCACTCTTGTAGTTAGCAGGATTATTTGACGCTTTTTCAGATGCCAACACCAGGTATGGGACCTCCGAGTGGACCAAGTACAGGTCCGCCTAGTCAGCAAGTAGTTATCCAACAAAGTCCATCAGCAACGCCCACTACGCCAGTTCAAGTCACACAGAGTGGAAGTCAAGTTCAAGTACGCTACTTGCAGCTGCCTCCATTTGAAATGCTATTAGTTAGCGAAGTTTAGGTGAATATCAAGCCTGAAACGTCAGGACGTACATTGATAAGCGTATATCATCGGTTTGGTGAGTCTCCAAATGGTGATGAGGCGTTCAATTGTGACGCGAAAGATTCTGTGCCACCTGAACCTACACCAACGCAGCAACAGCAATATCAGGTAAATTTCTCCTCGTTTCTCCGTTAAGTATTATTTCGTAGTAAAGCTGATTTCAGGATTCGCAGCAGTTGATGTCTCCACCACCTCATCACCATCAACAACAACTTCCTCAGCAGCAACAAATCACTCAACAACAGATTCATCCGCAACATATTCAACAGCAACACCAGTTAACACTGCAGCAGCAACCACTGGTCCCTCCACATCAGATGCAGCCACAATTGCCTCCACAGCCGCTACATCAAATGCCACGAGTGTCAGTGAATGGTATTGACAATGGTTACCAGAACAACGGGGTGAGCTCTAAGATTGCTCTCCATAGCTGTCATTCTTTAAATGCTGAATGGTGATTTGTGCTAATGGTGGATATTCAAGATTCAACACGGACATAATCAAATTGGAACGGTACCGCAAGTTCAGCCACTCCCGTTGCAGCCGCCTGTTAGTGCGGAACTGAAGCCAGTAGTATTCAACCCTTATGCGGAAACAGTTCCGGAAGAGTCAGAGGCAAAAAAATCTGTTGAAGAGAAAGTGAGTAATTAACCATTTTTCGATCTGTAGGAAGTTTTGAGAGCTTCAGAGCCGTATAGACAAGCTTAGTGAGCAAATCTTCATGCATTCACATCTTAGTGCTTTGGCATACTCATAACTCGATTCGTGACTTAACTCGCCTCACCATGCAAAAATCAGACCACTTTACTAGCAGACGAGGATCATGGTTGTGGCTCCTTGGTCAAAGCTGTAATCTCTTCTTTAGCCTGTTGAGCCTGAAGTAAAGGAAGAAGATCCTCCTCAAGATGAAGTTGATGAGAAGCCGGCCAGTGCAATACCGGAGCCTTTGATTCAGCCTTCAGCCAGTCTGTTTGATGACAGGTATATATACTAGTTTTCCTTTCGATGTGCTCAGGCTAAATCAGTTAAAGAAGTCATTCCAACCGGAGTTTAGGGATGATGCAACACCTCCCATGCGAACTGATGAGGTGAAAGATGAAGCGGAAGCAGAAGTACCGGAACAGCAAAGTACAGACGTGGCAACGGAGCCCGAACCGAATGCTGAAGTAGTGCCACCGGAACGCGGATCAGAGACGGAAGAGCAAGGAGAGATGTCTCCAGAACCATCAGCCACCTGCGCCAGCGTTATAGCTGCTGCAGACTATTCCACGCTCTCGGATGAAACACAGCCAGCTATTGCGGTTCCAGAAGACCTGAAGGAAGAGGATGAGGAGGAACGAGTAGAGGAGCAGGAACAGCCTGAGGTACCCACCTTACTCAGCCACGTCATTTTTCTTCTGTAATTTGATGCAATTGCCGAATCTTTGAAAGTATTTGTGTGAATCTCATTGCATCAGGAAACCGATGCGAAATCAGTGGATGCATCGAGCCTTGCGATCGCCGAAGATGAGGAAGCCAAGGTTGAAATGGAACCTGAGGGTGAGGAAGACGCGTCAGATGAGCCGGCGCCTGGACCAAGTAGAAGGCTGGTTTTCATTTTGCTTTATTTGATGTGGCTTTTTTAACATCTATAATATAAAGATTGTTTATTTCAGCCGGGATCTTTCACCTGAAGAGAGCGAAGTTACCGAAAGTGGGCCGCCTTCAGTGAAGCCATCAAAAAGAGTGCGTAATAAAGATAGGGTGAGTATTTTTGTTTTCTCACTCAGTTGTCTGAATTCACTTCTTCTTAGTTGTGGTATATCTTTCAGGTTGCAACTTTGTCAAAGGAGGAAGTGTACGATGACCGAGATGCAACGCCTAGCGAAGTCGCTGAGTCGACAGACGGGGTTTTTACGGAACCTTCAACCCCAGCTCCGGAAAGTCGAAAACCAAAAAGGCTCACCGTAGTTCGGGTGAGTCACAATTATCATGGTGGGCCAGTGAACGTTTTATGGTTCAGTAGTGAGGAATTTCAGTCGATATAAAAGTATACTCTCTTGAGGTAGGGATTTTGGCTGTTGTTTATTGATTATTGGTTTATTATTATATACGATTGCTTTGAGATAACAGTTTTACACGATAGTCACATTTTCATTCGAGCCAAGGTGTTTTGCTTTGTGAACTGCTGTAGTAAAGGCAATAACGAAAGTATTGATTTAGTAGATTCATGGTGAGTGGTATGCGTTGAAAGTTAATAGTTAAGGCTCAAATTCAAGTTTTTTACTCCCTCTTACTATGAAACCAGTGTGTTGGACGAGTAGTGTGGTCCAACTTCCATTCTTCTGAAGTTCTGTCGCCGAAAATAACATCGTCGATTTGTTTTCAAGCGGTATGAGATATCATGAGATCCGTAAGAGCTCTGTCGTGTCAAACGACAGGAACTAAGCTTTGCGGTGTATTTTCAAGTCTGCGAATAACCCCTCTTGTCAAATTATCTACACGGCTTGCCATTTTCAAGCGTCCAGAAAGGAGAAGTTGTATCGTGATTCAGAAGTCGCTAAATATTAGATTGATTCATAATAAATCGGACAAATTGACCAATTTTAATCATTGTCGTACAACTTTTTTACGACAACAGGGATTCACTTGAAATATACTCCATCTTTATCGATGACCTTCTGCCACGGTATAGGCAGATCATGGATGCCCTTGCTCCAGAAGGCCGGAAGCTGGAGCTCGAAGAAGTTGCCGAGTGCCGCCTTGACCTCGTCGCGAGTTTTGAAGTCTTGGCCGTCCAGGTGGCGTTGGCTGTGGGAGAAAAGGTGGAAATCTGAAGGGGCCAGGTCTGGGGAGTACGGTGGGTATAGAAGTACGGTCCAACTGTACGACAGCAGCTCGGCCTTGGTCGATCTTGCGAAGTGCGGTCTGTGGAAGTAGACACGTTGTCGTGCTGGAAGTAGACATGTGACCGCCGCCGTAGCGAACTTTGGACATTGGCCTTCAATTCTCCAATTCTCGTAATTGACGAACGTAGACGTCGGCGGATACTGTGGTACCTTCATCGAGCAGCTCCCATTTCTCTACGCCGTGTACGCTCCACCAACCGCGGTTTTCGTCTTCGATGGAATAGTCGCCTGACGCAAACTTCGAATGCTACAACTACAGTGTACTTCTGCCGGGGGCATGCTCCTTGTGAACTTCTATCAGACGTCTGCCGATATCCGCGGGTTCCTGGCCAGATAGCGATATAAATAGTATGACGTTGCGGATGTGGTCTCTGGACCGCTTGAAATCTGCGGCATTGTGGCGGAATGAATTTACTTTGGAGTGATTATTTTGCGGTACTTTGAAGAGCTTTTCATACTCATTCCAACGGTACCTCGCGCGTCCATTTTCGTTAATTCGTTACTGAGTTATGATCTCTAGAAATCATCACTACCATTTGTCCGATTTATTATGAATCAACCTAATAGCTTTTTCCTTCCTTAATTCCTTTCATTTCGAATTTTGTTGTTCCCCCCTGAGGGAGCGAATGTGCCTTAGATCTTTCACGGATCCTTTCGAACTTTCAAATAGATAACCTTAGATACAAATAATATTCATGGTAACTATTCGTTAAAGCGCAACGTCGCCACTACGTCTTACCCAGTGGCGCAACGACCTGACGAATCTTTTCATCACTCCCTTCACCTCCCGTAGGGTTTGTTAGATTAAAACCCCGAGAGTCTCATTACTTAGTAGGGCATGAGTTGACCCGAGGTAACGATATGCTGCCACAAACTGCGGTGTTAGCTGTGCCCGTAACCATGCTGTATGTTCTCGCTTTATTTTACTGTATGTTATGATTGTTCAGTCGCGCAAGAAAAAAAGCGTGGATGATTCTGGCGACGACGACGATGACTTTGTGCCTGATGGACGGAGGAAGTCTTCTAAAAGGGCCCCTGCTAAACTTTCAAAGGAAGTCGGTGATGATGAGGATGTGAGCAATTTTAGCAATTTTGATTCTGATACTGTCTATCTACTTCTTGGTTATCTCCTATCACCTTTCTTTTTCTGTAGAAACGCAGCACATCCAAATGGGCAGACGCTGTTGACGGTGTCGACGACGATGCTGAAGATTCAATTCTGACCACCGACTCTCAAGAGACACAGTCTAGTGATCAGCAGATTGTTGAAAAGGTATGGTTCTGATCAGATATCAAAGGCTTCTCACCAGGTTTGGGGGAAAAACAGGCTGAAGTGAGTGAGCCGAAACTAATCGAGAAATGTTATAGAGCAGAAAAAGCATAGTCATGCGATATATTGCTTGGCTCATTTTGTGACATTGTAAATGGGGATGTTATTTGACATCGTAACAAAAAAGGCACAAAATTTACTCGTGAACTAAGTGAATCCTTATCATTATGGGCTGTTTCTGTTGTTTTCCAATGCGCCACAACATTTGCGTGGAATTTCAGCTGAGTGACCTTTTTTTTGTTACTACATTCGCATTGCTCTTGCATTGTATTTTTTTATTCTTGTTTTCGTCCTATCTTTTGCATTTTTTATCCACTGAAATTTGATTTCCTCTTACAGATTTCACTGTTTGTTTTGCAAACTGAATCCCACTTTTTTAAGATTCTCAATCAACGAGATGGTCCCGATGACGGTGAACAGCAGTACCTCATAAAGTGGAAGGGCAAGGCTTATGTACACTGTGAATGGAAAACGCTCAAGGTTTGGGTGTTTATAAGTATTATTGCTTACTATGTTGATGCATGGTTGTGATTGATGTAGACTTTCTCGAATGATTTATTCGTTTCTAGGAACTAGAAGAAGTTGATAAACGCGCTGTAGCGAAAGTGAAACGATTTCGACAAAAGAAATCCCATTCCAGTAATGATAACGTTAGTGTGGACTCTTTTGTTGTTCTTGAGTTACGATTTCTTATGAACGTTCGCCATTTTTTAAATTTTTTTTTTAGGACGAAGAAGACTTCAATAGTGACTACACCGTAGTCGATCGTGTTGTAGACGTAGGGACTGGAGAGGATGGGCTGGAATATGCCCTGGTGAAGTGGAAAAGCCTGGCATATGACGAGGTCACATGGGAACCTATTGAGTCGATTCCCGAAGAGAAGGTACACTTTGCTTGAGTTTTTGTTATGATGATTGTGGGGTGACCGAGTCCGCTCACACTGGGTCTTTACCTGTGACATACGTGAAATTCGTGTAGTTATGTGTGCATTTTCAGGTCGATGTTTGGAGGAAACGTCAAGTTATCGACAAGGCCAAAGTGGTAAGTCTCCTGAATTTTTGGTCTGCTGACTGAGTTAGGGAACTGTTGTGAACTTTTTGTAGAAAGAGAAACCTCGGCCAAAGGCAAGTGAATGGTCCAAAATGCCTGAAGATATTGTTTGGAAAGATGGGAACGTTCTGCGTGAATATCAGTTCGAAGGCGTGGACTGGCTATTATATTGCTACTACAACGAGTAAGCCGGCTTCATACTTCTGCTATTGCCACAAATTAGTTCTCCCTTTGTTATGCATGGCGTAATTAGTGAAATGGTGTTTTAGGCGCAACTGCATACTTGCGGATGAAATGGGCCTTGGAAAGACGGTGCAGACAATTACCTTTCTGTCACAGATTTATGAGTGAGTTTCAAAGCTCGTTCAGAGCAGTGTATGTTCGTCGTCCCATATGTAATTCTTGCTTAGGGTACTTTCAAATTAAAAAAAAAAAAAAAAACAGCGCAGCAATGTGTATTGTGTAGGTGACAGGTTTGATGAAGCGGATGTTGTCCGAAAAAGCACGGCTGACCGTTTTTTGTGTCACAGCGTTCCATTTGTGAAAGTATATTCAGACGTTCATAAGCGTGCAGAAGGACTGAGTTAAACATCTCCAGATACGGAATCCATGGTCCATTTCTGATAGTTGTGCCTCTCTCCACAATACACAACTGGGTTCGGGAATTCGAAACATGGACGGATATGAATGCGGTGGTCTACCATGGAAGTCAACATAGCCGCGATGTCATACAGCAATACGAAATTTATTATGCTAAGCAGCATTCAAGTGGCAATAAGGTCTGCTGTAATTCTTTTGCTTTTCATGCCCATTATGTTTCATCTGGCCTTCTTTTGCTTTCTTTGAGTGCGATAACGTCGTGCGAAACTTCAGATGTGGCGAAAAAATTTGGTAAAGCTGGATGCGTTGATCACAACTTTCGAGATGGTAGTGACGGACTGCGAGTTTTTGCGGAAAATTCCCTTTAGGGTGTGCGTTATCGATGAAGCTCACCGTTTGAAAAATAGGAACTGTAAATTGTTGACAGGAGGTGAGCTGATTTTTTTCGCTTGTAGAAAAATCGATGCTTATTCTGTGATATCAGGCTTGCATGCTTTCCGAATGGAACATCGTGTTTTGCTCACCGGAACACCACTTCAAAACAATATCGAAGAACTGTTCTCATTGTTGAATTTCCTTCATCCGCAGCAGTTTAGCAGTTCGGGTATGAATACCCTTTCATCACCAATGTTGATATATGTCAAGATTGACTTTTATTGCCTTAGGAAGGTAGTATTTAAAGTTCATTTTATAGCCGCATTTTTGGAACAATTCGGACAGTGTCAGTCTGATGAGCAAGTGCAGAAGCTGCAAGAAATACTGAAACCGATGATGCTTCGTCGTCTTAAAGAGGATGTCGAGAAGTCGCTTCAACCTAAAGAAGAAACAATTATCGAGGTCAGAATATGGGCTTATTTGCATTATTATTCAAGTCAGCTATGTACTTTTTTTTATCATTATCTTATCACTGTTTTTTTACTTTTTGTGGACTACCCTGTTTATTTGCATCTTAGAATTATCCATAGCCTCCTACAGGTGCAACTATCAGACATGCAAAAGAAGTATTACCGTGCTATTCTGGAGCGAAACTTTTCCCACCTGTGCAAAGGTAATGATGCTGAACATACTTTATGAGTGTTAATTTACTTCACTTGTTCATCTGACTGTTGGTTTGAATGTTCATTGATGTTTTGTAGGATCATCTGCACCTTCACTGATGAATGTTATGATGGAGTTGAGAAAGTGCTGTAACCATCCTTTCCTTATCCAGGTAGGAAAAGATGTAATGAGCATTATGATAAGAAGTCGAAAACCTAGAAGTTTAAATTATTTGGACTTCGTTCATTGCTCTGCAGAGCTGCTTCCTTTTCCCGTTTTTTTTTTATTTATTGTATTTTACTTGAAGGGGGCTGAAGAGACCATCTTATCTGAACTGAGGTTACTCCATCCGGAATGGGACGATGAAACGCTGCAACACAAGGCACTTGTTCAAGCTTCTGGAAAAGTTGTGTTGATCGAAAAGCTTTTACCGAAGTTAAGAAAAGATGGCCACAAGGTGACTTGCATACTTCCTGTTTTTTGGAAAACTGTTTTTTTTTTTCGATTGTACATGCCTGTATGGAATTCCTTCGTTCAGGTTCTCATCTTTTCTCAAATGGTCAAAGTTTTGGATCTTCTCGAAGAGTTCCTCGTTAATATGAATTATCCTTTCGAAAGAATTGATGGTAATGTACGAGGTGATATGCGGCAAGCATCTATCGATCGGTTCTCAAAGAAAGGTAATTTCAATTTCCGGAATTCCCTCGCTGGTTACCTCGCTTCAAATATTTTCCTGTCAGATTCCGATCGCTTCGTGTTTTTGCTTTGTACTCGAGCTGGCGGTTTGGGTATCAATCTCACAGCTGCTGATACTGTCATAATATTCGACTCGGACTGGAATCCACAGAATGATCTGCAAGCACAAGCAAGGTGCAGTGGAAACTTACTTGTTCAGTTCTTTTAGATGTTTTGTATTTTTCCACGTAAACTCAACTGTCCTTTCCTTCTCTCTTTGCGAGTTTATTCCGTTCTAGTACCACATTAGTTTTCCAGATGTCACCGAATCGGTCAAACGAAAATGGTGAAAGTTTATCGATTGGTCACTGCTAACACTTATGAGAGGGAAATGTTCGACAAGGTACTCCATTGAGCTCCTAGCTTAGTGAAATTTTGCCTGCTGAAATTATACTGAAATTGATTTTAGGCATCGTTGAAGTTGGGTCTTGACAAAGCTGTTCTTCAGTCGACTACAGCGCTTAAGGAAAGCAGCACGTCCTTGAGCAAAAAAGATGTGGAGGAGCTGTTGAAAAAGGTTCCATCTTGCATATTGAAATGATGCTTTTCATTATTCCATTTCATCCGGCAAATTTAGGGCGCATATGGATCGATTATGGACGAAAACGTTGACGAAGGTAGTAAATTCAGTGAGGAGGATATTGAAACCATACTACAACGACGAACTACTACGATCACACTAGAACCAGGACAGAAGGCATTCTTTTTGAATTCTTTTTTCCGCTTTTGTATTTTTAGTATAGTAGGAGATAGTAGCTGTGAACGTTTTCTTTTACTCATTGTAGCTGTTATAGTATTTTGAGAGGAATCACATTATTCATTCAGGGATCACTTTTTGCTAAGGCAGCCTTCAATTCCACTCATAACCGTGGTGATGATATTGATATCGATGATCCCAATTTTTGGACAAAATGGGCTGAGAAAGCGCAGGTGCAGTTATAGTTTATTTACTCATCATCATTCTGTTTTCCTTCGTTGCAATGCCAATAAATTTTCTTCTGTATAGGTGGACATCGAAAAGGCAACAGCAACGACTGACTCACGCGATCTCATCATGCAAGAACCAAGAAAACGCACGAAACGGTATTGTTTTCCTGACTTTTTACTTCTTTACTTGCCAATGTGGTCAATTTCGCTATATTGTTTTGGTATTTTTGTAGTTCCATGAAGTGATTTCAGTTTCGAAGAAGACTCGCTCAAAGAAGGAGAGGATTCTGATGGTAGTGATGAGCTAGGAGGCAAAGGAAGAAAACGCGGCGGCGCACAAGGTATGGGCTGTTAGTTATCGAGTATTCAATTCTTGCTGAAATATGTATAAATGTCGTAGTACTCAGAGGCAGAGGCATAAACTGTTACATATTATTCTACCGTTGCAGGAGCTCTTCACTCCCAACGATTTGATCATACTCAACCTAACCACTGAACCTTCGTTTAGGCTCGAATGTTCAATCGTCTAATCGTAAGCGAAGACGTGGCGATGATGAAGATGGTGACTATGTGAATTATCGCCCCGACGAGCTAGCGTTCAATAAGAGCGAGTACTTCAAGGTGAGATTCAACAAATTTTTTATTCAGAAATAGGAGGTCGGTCTCATCGATCTTTTGCATAATGTTGCACATTTGTTGACATCTTTGCCTTTGCGGGCTTATGAACGTATCTGATCCAACATCTGATCCATGATCACATGTGAGGTAATATGGCTCTTGTTTTGCACCACTTCCAAACCTTAGTAGCAATTGGGATTCAGACCTTTATAAAGCAAACTCATTTTATAATGTAGGCATCTCTTTATGATGCAACATATCAGACCCTTTATCGTTCTTGCAATAGTAAAGAACAAACGGTACGCCCTATAAACGCATTATACGTTTTGAGCATAATTGTGTGCCACAGGCGAAAATTTGGGGAAACATGTGAAGCTGATTGGAATAATATTATATTTCTAGCCGTGTCTCTATTCCTTTTATTCAACAATTTTAATTTTCTTTTCAGGTCGAAAAAGTGTTGGCATCTTGGGGTTGGGGACGATGGGTGGAAATGAAGAAAAGCGGAGAGCTTGAGGTTCCTATTATTCCCCACGTGAAAGTTTGAAGGTGTTAATGAAGTTTTGAGTGATTTTGCTCTAGGTATCTGAGATGGACATTGCTCACATGGCTCGCACGCTTTTGTTGCACTGCGTTCGAGAGTATCGTGGAGACGAACGAATCAGACAGACTGTGTGGCAGCTCATTGCACCTCAGGGCGCTAAAAATGCTAAGGAGGCAAAAGGAACGCAGTCTATCTATCATCAGGTCTGCCACTGAATGCTTTCCATTCAACAATTAGCGAAGTTCTGCCAACCATACTATATTAAGTCTTATTTTGCAGGGCTGGGCTGCTCTTCCTGAGTTCAATCCGCCAAACTTTGCCCTGGATGCTTCATTTCAACGACATGTTCATCGACATGCGAATAAATTACTGGTGAAAATCGATCAATTGAGGCATTTGCAGAAGGTATGTAAAGGCACAATAATGTTTGGCAAGCTATTCAATTTGCAAGGTTCCGGATTCACTTTTTTGTATTTGTGTGGTTATGTTAAGCGGTGAGGAAACGGTGCTGTGAATTTGTTTCCGATTTTGTTGTCTTTCTCTTATCGCTTAGTTCTGTGGAGTCCTCTGAAAGTCTTTCTCTTCCTTTTGTTACAGATGAAAGAAAATTTTGGAACGTTTTCCTCCCCTCAGTTGTTGTGCATTTCCAACAGTTCACGATACTCGTAAGTATTCAGATAATCATTGGCAACAAAGCGGCAGATGTTGAAGCAGGAGCTGACTGGTCAACCGTTGACATTCCCGTACCGACACTGATTGAGCCGATGTGCGATGGCTGGGATGCTGATTGTGATAAATGTCTTCTGATTGGCATCTACAAGCATGGTAGCTCTTAATGGAATATCCTTCAATATCAGGCGCTTTCTTACACGAAAAGATTTATAGGTCTCGACAACGTGGATGCCATAAAAGCTGACGAAAAATTGTGTTTCGCTTCAAAAACTGGGTTGCCGGAAACTTTCCCAGGTGCTGCTGAAGTGTCAACAAGATTTAGGAGACTCATTGCAGTCAGTCAACGAAACATCACCGATCCTGTATACGAGAAGTTGAGGTTGGTGCAAATCATTGTAC
Organism: Trichostrongylus colubriformis; assembly: GCA_963978905.1. Taxonomy (NCBI): domain Eukaryota; kingdom Metazoa; phylum Nematoda; class Chromadorea; order Rhabditida; family Trichostrongylidae; genus Trichostrongylus; species Trichostrongylus colubriformis. Next base: position 27,699,969 of record OZ022260.1, read on the forward strand.
TAAAATTTTGGGCATGATGATGTTGTGTTATGTTGTGTGTATATAATGTATTCAAAACAAACTCAGAGTGAAGAAGTGTAGGTGGAGTCGGCGCGAAGAGCAAGAATACATGCGAGTGCTACGGTCATTTGGAATGAAAGACAAAAGGAATGATCCGACAATGATCGATTGGGATGCGTTTCGAGCGTTTTCACCTTTGCTAGAGAAGAAGAGTGATGAAGAAATGCAGGAGCATCTGTATTGTATTCTTGCCATGTGCACCAAGGTATTTTTTCTCGTGTCGCTATTTCCTTTTCACTAACTTTCTCTGACCGATGATTCAAATGTTATGGTTGCACAATTTATATCGTTCTGAATATTTGATTTAGCGATCAGATAATTGATTTTGATCACTAGGTTAATTCCCTTTTTCCTTTCTTGTTTCTGTAAGTTTGACGCTCTTAAGTCCACTCAATGCTATCCGGTGCTTAGTTATAAGGAGTAAGCATTTTGAAAGCTTCCTTCCACCCGAGCTCGAAATTACCGAGTTTTTTATTTGCTATGGTTATTTATTCAGGCTCAAGGAGGCGAACTATCAGCTCTCGACACGAAACGAGCCCTCTCAGTCGATGCAATGACTTCAAGGAAAGCACAAAAGTTGATGAATCGGTTACATTTGACAAGAAAGGTTGGCGACGTGATTAATGGAGCATTACTACCGCCATCTGGAATATAGCCGGGTGAAAATGTGCAACATTAGAATTCCCTTCCACGTTTCAGGTTCACGCGTTAGCCGCTGGTCTTGATAAAGTAACTCCGATGTTGAAATTATGTTCTGCTGAAGCAATGCCATCTGGCTGGACCACACAGCATGACAAGGAACTGATATCTGTTTGTGATCAGCATGGCATTGACAACATCTCGGCCAATATCCTTCAAAAGCCGGCGTTCCAAAAAGTATGAATACGACTGGTTCGCTTAATTTTGCCAGAACAATACGTGAATTTTCCAGATCATTCGACCTACGGAGAAAACATTATTGCGAAGGGTGATTGAGGTGTGCACAACAGTAGAAACTGGTAAATGGAATGGGACAGCGACCACTGATAGTGTTGATGATAGCGATGTTGAGGAGAGAGCGCGTGCTCAGCAGCAGGTTTCTTATTAGTACCAAATATGTTTGCTGGTCATGTCAATTGATTGATACGTTGATACGATGTCCTCCAGGTTCGACGGGGTCGAAAGCGTGCAGTGGACACAGATGCGCAAAAAATGCGTGCTTTGATGCAACAGTCGATGTTGTCTCAGATGGGTGATCTACCCTTGGCTGCGGCCATGCTACAATCAGCAATGTTCATGCCGCAACTCATGGGCAATAATGCAGCCGCTGCACAACTTCTTGGATCATTGTTTGCCATGGCTGGTTAGTTAGTATTAGCTAAAAGAGCAATGGTTTCTGATGTGCACTGATATCTGTGGCTTCACGCTAATGTGTTTCGAAAATGTGTTTCAGCTGGGGCATCTGGTACTCCACCTAGCTCATCGGGAGCTGGTGGCTCAGCAACCGCAGGAACGTCCGCTGCAGCCTTATCATCTCATGCAGCTGCTGCCCTTCTGGCGAATGCAAGTGCTTCAGGTTCTGCGCCTATGGAGGCTGATGTACTGAATTTGACCAAGAAGGTGCGTAGTCAATACGGTTATGCCTTATTCTGGTTTTCAAACAGTTTAATTGTTGAGATATGTGAGGCTGTTGCTCTGTTCTTTATTTAGTTATTTATTTATTTATTGACGCGTGCAGAGACGCGCCAGACCGTTAACAGAAATTAAACAACAATGTAGCTAGCCAATGTAGCTACATTGTTGTTTAATTCTTCATTCCTTATGTCCTGAATCCCAAGCTGAATCTTCTTTTTCACTCGCTCACAATACAGTAGTCGAGCCGCCTTCCCAACCGAAATTTACGTCGTTCGGAGATCCTTTAAAATTGTTACAGAATTTGCTAGGTTTTATCAAACAATATTAGGGACCTTCAGAGTGAACCAGCAATTGTCACCACCTCTTCATCAGCTCCTTCTACGTCATCTGCGCCTGCACCATCTAGTTCCCAGCAGCAGCAACAACAGTCTGCGGCGATGGGTCAGCTTGGATTGAACGAGCTGATCATCCTAGCCAGTCTACCGCCAGGTACGCCCGTGCTTCTTCTATTTCAAAAACAATTAAGCGTTATTGTTCTTTTAGAGTACTCTCTGAAGTGAATTCTTTTCCAATGCTGTGACCTTCCAGATACAAGGATACCGGTCCAAAACACCCAGACAAAGGAGCGATTATTGGGTGAATCAGCACCAAAACTGAAAAATCTCAGTGCATGGTTGACTGCACACCCAACCTACACTCTGGATCTCGTTAGTTTAGGTAAAGTTGTGCATATGCAAGATTTTATATTGTTAGCATATATTAATGTTTGCAGGGAAAGAACCACCTCCATCTGTTCCAACTCCCGTGGTCACTTCTACAGCTGCTGTTGATTCCACACCATCAAGTGCAAAACCATCAGCTCCCCCTACTCCCAAGCCATCTACTCCGAAACCGCTCAGTGCAGCTACCACGCCTGCCCCAAGCTCGAAGCCGGTGAGCGCGGCACCCACGCCGGCACCGCTCACTCCGAAGCCGGAGTCTAGCCCACGTCTTGAGCCTGGTGAGATCCCTAAGAAAGCATCTAATGCGGGGGCTTCTTCAACCGGAGCTACTGGAGATGGGCCAGTTTCTGTGTTTAGTAGGTAAGTTTCTTCACTACTGTACCGTTTTCATTTAAATTTTAAGTATTTTGTTGTACGTTTAGGTTAACCGGAGCATTGCTGCCTGCATCAAAATGGCCGACGCTGAGCAAGTTGGCTTCATGGCTTGACGCGCATCCTGAGGCAAACGTACATAGCAGTAGTGTGCCTGTTGCTCAAGTTTGTGGTTCATTGTATACTCATTTCCACTGTAGGTTCTCATGTTATTTGTTTACAGCTGGTGGTGGGGCTTTCACATCCGGACCGACTCGGAGGTGACCCCGTTGCCATTGCAAGTGCTTCTGGTTCTGCTTCGTCGTCGGCAACAAAAGCAGCTGACAAGACTGTTGGCAGTGGTGTTTTTGGAGGTAATTCAAGTACTCATTTAGGAGTAGTATCTTGCGGGGAAAACCTCTTTTTGTGAAAAGCGTACCGGATACCGGACCCGAGAGCGCACTCGTGTCTCCTTAACATTGCCTAACTGAGCCGGCGTACCCTCCGTGGATTGAGCTTTCCCCGCAAGTCAGTGCGGCACATGGTGCGCATAAGCATTACACGTCACAGATTCACGTGGCTCCCATTGCAAAGTGAGGGGAAGGGGGCACACCCGTGGACACTTCCGACACATCAGCTGAAAGGGAGAACAATAGCAGTCTTCCTCGCGTGTTTAGCTTTTTTCGTTTTTTCAGTACAGAGCAAACCGACCGACACTGTTGAAGGCCCTGCCTTACAGGAATTAGGGCCCTTCTGTTTCACTGCTCGTTAGTACCCCTCATTTACGGTTGCTGCACCGTAATATTATTAATATTATTGTGCTGTTCCCTGCCAAGTCAAGCGCTGTATCATGTGTCCGTAATAGAACCCAACTTGAAAATCGTCTACTGTGTGATAGTGTTAATTTGTCACTTAAACTGTCAAGATTAAACTGAACTTCAGGTGCATCACTGTCGGCAGGATCGTCAAATGCTGCCAGCGCTGCTTTAGCTGCCGAAGCCGCTACTAAGCAACAGTTGGAAGCACTTCAAATGCAGATGCTGATGCAGCAGACGTTGCTACAACAGTCGTTACTCGGATTTAATCCTTATGCACTTACCGGTTCTACTTCAAGTACAAGTTCAGCGAACGCTAAAGTGAGTGAGCTGTAAAATCTTTGTGGAAAGCGAGGTTTTTTTCCAAAGTTGTGCTTGTGAGAGCTCTTTTATACTACAGTACTTACCTTTCATTAGTTTGTACATTTAAGTTTCCATTGTTACTTTTTACTTTCTTCTACAGAAACGGATATTTGCGGCAATTTTTAACAAACCTGTTTTCAGCCAGAAGATTTGCTGAATCCATTACTTATGGCTTCATTAATGACGAATCCTCTCGCAATGCAATCGCTTCTTATGGATCCGACAGCCCTTGCAGCACTTTCGTTGGCAAGCTCAGCGGGAGCCGCTGGGGCAAACATGCTTCCTTCTGGGTCTGCAAAGAAATCTAAAACGTCACATAATTCTTAGTTCTAAGTACAATCTTTTATCCGAAAGTACCAACTGTCTTCTCACATTTTCTTGTACAGTACTAACCATCTTTCCCTATACGCGCAGTTGCTTTGATATATGCAGTCGGAATTTGCATTTCGGGTCGGACTGTTGACTACTGGATTTTACGGTACTCTCTAGGCACACGTTTTCTTTATCGAAATGATGCGGTACATGATCTCTACTCTCTCTCTCTCTCTGTTCTATACTGAAAAACCGCGTTTCGCGTCTTACCCAATTACGGTGATTACGGTGGCTCTAAGCGATTAATATGTTTTATAGTATTTATGTGAATTTAGTGTGTGGTCAAGTTGTCTGTCAAGTTGTTGTGTTTGCATCTTACCTGATCTTTGACCTACCTGGTGAATTTTATGTTTTATAGTTTCTCTTTGTCTCCCTATTGGGAGTTTGTGAAGGGAAGTTATCATGATCACATGTGTAGCATGAGCCGAGCTGAACACTTTCTTTTTGTAGTATAATTTTACGGAAATGTTTTACTGTCGAATCTCGTTTTAACTATAGCAGCAACTGTTTAGTTATTCTTGATCGAAATGAATTTTAAGCTTATGTCCAGTACAGCGAGGTTCTGGTTTAGAAAAGCACAGTGGTCTGTGAACGGAAAATGTTCGGTAAGACTGAACGACTACAAGTTTCATAAAGGTTGCTAGCTAAGATTTTAGAAACCAGTGCTGAACTAAATGGTCGAGAACCCTGGTATACGAAAACCCTGGCAAATATGCGGAGAATACTAAACCTTATCACATCGTAACTGTATAAATGGAAAGAATGAATATCGAATGATTGTTTCTTCTATTCGTCTGTTTTAACTTTATCAATCCGCAACCTTTTTGCAGCAGAAATTTCATTCTTACCGGTTCAGTTTGCATGTCGTCGTTTCCAAATGAGGTCAGCGGGTTGATGAATTCGAAGCTTTTCAAATCTGAAAGCACTACATATCACAGAAAGTGACACGATTCACGTTTCTGTTTCTGACCGTACTGCAGTTGTTGTGGGTGGTCTGGATTTCTCAGTTTATGACAAATGTGTTTAACGTAGCTGGTAAGTAAATGACATCTTTTGCTATTTCAAATAGGCACAACCAGTACTTCACAACACAAAAAGGAAAACTTGGGAGGGGCAGTTTTTAGACTATCAAATAAAATGCTTCTTAATCCTCAGCGACTAGATCCAGAAATGAATGAGACGCTGACGGAATAGCTTTGGTACGAAGGAACAATGCAGATCTAGGCGATGGGCTTTTTTTTTTACTAAAAGGTATCTTTTATGGAAGAATGAGTTCTTATAGTACCCAAATATTTATGTTGTATTTTTCGGCTAATGTGCCTAATGCAAAGTTTCACGCGAAATAATGGTAATCCGCCTAAAATACAACACCACAAAGTCTTGGCGGGTGGGGGGACGGGGCCTTCGAGCAAGTGCCCGCCCCGTCGTCCGCCGCGGTCGGTCGGAAACGCATTGTAAGAGCAGAAAGTTACGTAAACAGTCCCACTCTCCATTCCCAACCGCGGCGGACGACGGGACGCGGCTTTTCCTCGGAGGCCCTGCCCACCCGGCTTTGAACTTGAGGAGCTGTATCTCAGCCAAACTCTCACTTTTTCGCGTGAAACTTTGCATGAAGATCTTGTAAGGCAAATACAACGTAAATAACAGAGAAGCAGGGGAACTAATTTTTCCGTGGACGATTCCTTTAAAAAGCGCGGAGGATGAGAAAGAAAGCAAGCCATTCTTTTACCATTAAATTCAGGCAAATGTTTTTGGCTATAGCGGGAGGTCAAAGGGCACTATTTCAGTGAGGGAGACGAGGCACGAAAATGTGCATGTACGTCATTATGACTGGAAATTTTTACCGTGAGGTGCGGTGCGCGACGCGAACGAATAAGCTGACGACACAGCATGTAGTTGGTCCTGAAAACGTCTGCCCTGTCTCAAGTCTCAAACAACGCGTCCGCCACGCGCCACGACACAAATTCTTGTCCGTGACACATACCAAAGAAGGGGCGGTCCCCAATTCCTAGTAGCACCTATAAGTCATCATTATACCAATTGCGATCACTTTATCATAATAATCTTTTAGAGGTGTCCTACCACATTATCGGTCTGCTTGTTATCGCTACAGCTCTTACATGCGGTTGTTGTGTAGCCAAAATAATAGCCCTGCAATCTGGATTTATTCATCTTGAACGAATTGTTGAGTTAGTTCTAGTAAGTCAATTAGCACTATATATCCATTTTCAAAGATCTTCTGAGCTAACTGAAACTGATGCCAAAAAGAAATAAATCACTGGATATCCATCGAATATGAGCCACAACCTAGCCAGAACCTCATTTGAAAGTGGAGCCGTATACAACTTTTGCTGGATTTCGAGGATCGGCAAGGTGCTCCCACCTCTCCACGTTGAAACTTTTCACTGTTAGAAAATAAGTCAGTTTTCCATGATAAAGCAAGACGTATTTGAACGAAGTGATAGGGGTAGCTCGGGCCGAATATGTGAAGATCAACATTGCTGGCGCATCACATAAAAACCGTAGAAACCGAAGACAGTCAAAAAAAAGATAGACAAGGACCGGAATCGAACTATCTGTAGCTGAAACTCACTCTTCACTAACCTCGAAAGGACCTCAACTGAAATACTAAAAACACTCAAATCAACAAACGACAGAAGCCTTAAAACACCTTCCAGAACATTAGGATCTTACATCTTACAGCTCCCACCGTGATTAGATAGTTCTACCAAAAGCCAGTGGCTGCACCTTTACCGAAGTTTGAGGGCCACTTCCTTGGGCGTACAGAGCCAAAGAAGCGAGCGCGACTCCACCCAGCAGTCCAGGCCCGCCCAACCCAGCCGTGATTGTTGGCAGTGACGGTAGCAACGGTGGTAACCACGTGGCACATGAGGCCTGCGACTTGCTTGATAGTACAGTTGGCGCCGTATGAGTTACAAATCCGCGAAAACGCGTTTTTGCGTTTATTATTGTTCTTTCGCTATAAATCGATTGATTACTGACAGTATTGACATTTCGTCAAAATTGTGTATACTTTCGGAATAAGCTTGTCGTGTACTACAAGATGGAATCACAAGTTTTTGGTTTTCTTGAACTCAGTATTAGGCCTTTTTTCACGCTCTGAAAAGTTTGAAGGAAAATTTCTTAGAAATCTAATACGCTGGGGATGAATTTCTCATAGAATCCTAGTCCAAGCTTTTAGTTGTGGGGAGTTTGAAGTATATGTTATTTCAGATAGGCTAACGTTCCTCGGTGTTGCCCTAAATAGCGCCTTCTTCTATACTCCGTTGAAAAACCATCTCTCAACTAATTTTCATGAGCCGATTCTGCAGTGAAATGTACTTCAATCGACTCCCCAGGAAAAATGCTATCTAATGATATACAAAAATTACCGATGTGACAAATTCGTTATTTTCATCATTTTTGGTCTTCTTCTTGCCTTTGAGCGAAGCATCTTCTGTCGCGTGCGATTCACGTGCTTGACCAGGTGAAAGCGCCATTCGGCGCTTTCCCACGGCCGCGCAAGCGAGTGATTGAAGGCAATGAGCAGAACGAAAATGATGAAAACAGCGAATTTATCACCTCGGAACGTTTTATATATCATTCGGTAGCATTTTTTCTGGGAAATCGATTGGTGTACATTCCTTTGGTAAATCTGCCCTTGAAAATGAGTTGAGAGATGGTTTCTTAGCGGAGTATACACGGAGGCGCTATTTAGGGTCACACCAAGGTATCTCATCTGGAATTAGAAGAACTTCGAAATTCCTGCACAGCTGTTACCTTAGACTAGATTTCTGAAAAATCTCATCTCCAGCTAATCAGATTCTGAGAAAATTTCCTCTCAAACTTTCCAACAATGGATGTTTTTAACAAAATATACACGGAGGCGCTATTTAGGGCCACTCTAAGGAACGGGACCACGCCTGACAGATACTTCAAAATTCCCACTCAACTGTAAGCTTGGACTAGGATTCAGAGAAAAATTCATCGCGAGCGCATTAGATTTCTGAGAAATTTTCTCTCAAACTTTTCAGAATGTGAAAAATGGCCTAATGCTGAGTTTAAGAGAAATCAAAAACTTGTGATGCCATCTTCAACTTGACGAGTTGATTCCGAAAATATAAACAATGTTAACGAATTGTCAATAATCAATTGATTTTTAGCGAGAAAGACAATAAAGGCGAGAACGCGTTTTCGCGCGATTTTTAACACTCCTACGGCACTAGCTGTATAAGTCAAGAAAATGATGCCACAGATAAAGGAGACGTTAGCTTGAAATAGCAGGTGATATCTCAGAGTCTTATGATACCATCCAGCGGAAACTGATTCGAAGGCTCGTTTTCACACGACTCGTCAAGAGCCAAATGTCAATGTTTGCCCTTTCCGTGAGCTTGTTCGAACTTTTCTTCATCAGCGTATTCCACAGCATCTCTACTATCATTATTCAGCGCTTCAACCCAGTCAAGGATATCCTGGAATGTCTGTTGGTCTGTTATTGTCAGCTCCAATCACCCACGGCTGATTTTACCATACCACACTCTCCATAGCAGTTTAAACAACCAGAATCCTGTGATTGCTGGTACATAAGTTGTGAATTCCGGTGAAACACACAGACAAGCACACACCAACAGACGCTTAGCCGCTTATATATAGTAGAATTGTTGGATATAAAAGTCGAAGCTTCTAGAACTACGAAATCAAGGAGAAAAGGAAAGAAATTGTAAAAAAAAAAACCCAAGGAAGAAAACCTCTTTTCCATCTCTGATTCTGAGGAGGAAAGGAAAAAACAACTCTTGAATTCCGGAGGCGCTCTATTTACCGGAAATTTCGCCACATACTATATATGCACTTTCTGGACCCTATCATTTACCGGGATGTCTCACTTCGGGAACTGAGTTAAAGGAACCGGAAGGGGTCCGAAACAAGAGGAAGATGCAAAGAAATGAGACTTTGTAATGAACACTCAAGGTTAGAATCGATAGTAGGCGAAAAGCCGGGACTCAAAAGCGCGACGCTGCGGTGTGTATTCGCATCCCATTCGCATCAGCGCATCCATTCCGAGTTGTCCGCTGTAGGACGGGCCGTGGGCCAACGTTAGTTGTAGCACCTGACTCCCAGCGCAGTGGAGTGGCCATTTCCAACTACATTAGCATTCATGCAAGTACATCTAGAAACAATATAAGAAAGAACAAAGTAAGAAGTAAAGGAAAAAACAAATTTATAATAGAAACATCTTCTTTTGGCACCATGCCAAGGCGTCAAATTGGCGAGTTTGTGCAATGGCAGCCACTTAAACTCGTCCACACTACGTCTGTTCTACCGTAAGCCAAAATTACCCCCTTTTGGTGTCTTTAAGCTATTCAGCCCATCAATGCCCTCCTTTCACTGGTAGCAGTCGCCCTCACACAGCGCAAATGTTTCTGGCTACTTTGCTGTCTTGACGACCATGAAATGCTAGAGAATCTGCGACTGTTATCACTCTTCATCCTTTAAAATGTCTATTTCTCCCTATCTATGGATGAAAATGCTGTGTTCAGAATAGTATGTGGGTGAACAAAGGGTGCGCCAATGGCATTGAAAGGACAAGAGGGAAGTGAAGCAAAAGTGTAGGGGCTGCAGTAGTGTCAGACAATTGGTTGATCGAAGCTTCGGTCTCACCTTGCTGAGCAGTTGTAGGGAGATAAAACCGTACCAATAACGAGTATTAGATAAAACTTGAAAATTTAATTAGATTTACAATAATCGTGTTTCAGATAGGAAAAGCCATATTTGATTCTGTTTTCTGCTTCACAGTTATTGGGACGACGGACTCAGAGTTCGGTAAATTTAATGCGATGTTACAAACAAACAATATGCACAAATCATATATATGAATGTAATATCTCTTTAAAAGAGTATTTCTCACATCTACATATTTTTTAATAGCTCAGACACAAACAGGACTAGGAAAGTATGATACCTTGAGTAGGAAACCGTTTCACATAGTGTGGAAGGTGGAAAGCACGGCTGTGTAGCGTTGGTTCAGGTCTCTGCTCGTCACACTCACGTGTAAACGTGGAGACGCGACACATCACAGATTTGTTTCGTACGCATCGCGTTGCACGCCACAATACGAAATCCTGCCCTTCCATGAGATTTCTCAGCCGGAGCTAAAGTCAAGTATGGGTCAAGGAATCCCCAAGCTGGGGCGTAGTTTGGGTCTGGAAAGAGAATAGGTCGCATTCGGTGAACATGTGAGCGAAACCTACTGATTTCCATTTTCTTTCTGTAGAATGCATGAGTGTCATGCGGAATGGCACAGCATGAAGCTCTGACTAGAACGATCGCAATTTCCTATCTTTTTTTTATGTGCATGGCGTATAATGACAGAAACGATCACCCTTGAACAGGTCTGTGGCAGAATGCTCAAATTAGTACGAATTAGAATAGTTCCCCATTTTTTTGCCGGTTTCTAGGGATCGCGGAATCGCTCGTTCTTCGGAACGCATTTACTGACTGATCTGTTGAATGGTCTTCGCCGTCAAAGTATCCAAAAGGGCAGGGCCTTTTATTGGCCCAGACCTACGGGTAGTCACGTCAAATACATGAGCAAACTCTCCTTGCCTTATCTACTGCGATTTCATTCGGTTGTTCGCCAACGGAAATGCCGGAAAATTCGCAAGTCCTCATCAAGTCTACAGATCATAATCGATTCTCCGGGAGTCTTTGGCGGTACGATGACGAGTTGCTCTCAACAGCCAAATTCTGGCCATTTATCGATCTCACTGAACCTCTCCCCCTTATTGCCCATTTAACTTTTTTTGTTGGATAACTTATTTTATCGATATCGGTAATCATGTCTTGTACTTGGTATAGTACAAAATATAGTAGAACGATGACTTCTTTAGACACCACTCTTTGGCTCTTTAATTGTATGCTAACAACACATGCATATACGTAGTAATATCAGTCATCAGTAAGTTTAGTAGGTTTAGAGGATGGGTCATGGTTTGCAAAAAATTTCCTCAACACGGTATTTGGTCGCGTTCATACTTTATGTCGGCAGAGCGGGGCTGCGTTCACAGGCAGAGAGGCAGAGTGGCACGAGGGAGGCGCAGAGACGACGCAGGCAAAGAGACAGGGTGGCACAGGCGGAGACGCAGAGACACACAGCCACACCCTGCCGCCGCACCGCAAAATATGAACGCAACCTTTGATCCTGGTTGGGGCTTGTTCAAAGTGTGTTAGAGTTGAATTGCACTTACTTCAGGGTTACATTTCTATTACGATTTGCCTTTGGTAACTACCATTATAAGCGCACTTGATGCCGTCCTCTATCCTCACTTCGTAGCCAGCTATCATGAAGCGGAGTTCAGGAAACGTAAATAGGAATAATAGCGATCCACAGTAATTTAGTATGACTTTCTTACTGTTTCTCGTTTTGAAATTAATCAATGGTTGACTAATATGAAGGTAGTTCCCACGATGAGCCAAATGCATCGATAGCATTGTGACTTGATGCCAACTTCTCAAAAGTAGGCTAACAAAGCTTCACAGCTCAAAGTCTTCATGTTGAAATCATTGAAGCATCCCCTTTGGACGGTTTGGTTTTGACTGTACTCCAGATCTGCCGTAAAAATGAGGTTTTTCTTTCACAAAATGGCGAGTTGCAATAGGCTATCGTTGGAACTGCTTTTGAACTAATTACGGTGTTGGTGCACCTTGGCAGAATCACCGAGACAATCCGATTTCGCACGATAATTTTCTTATTGTTTTCGATTTCTTCCTTATCAAGATCGTGTGTTAGAACATAGTGTACATTACTCGCAATTGTAAAAAACTACGTTAATGAATTTTAAGCTGAAACGATGTTGAATAAATAAAAAGTGATCCATCAGGCACAGGAGTGTTCTCCTACAAGCACGACCGATACACGTTGGAAGCAATTGTTGCTGATTGAGCGTACATATTCAAAGGCACATTTCAGGATTACCCTGAGTGGGTTGAATCGCTAAGTTATAAAATCAGAGGTGCTCTGGAATACGCTGATAAAGAATAGTCCGAAATTATCTCACGAAAGGGGCGAAAATAAGGCCTCCTGACATCTGGCCTTGGACCATTACCGCGTGAAAACGAGCCTTCGAATCAGTTCTCGCTGAATGGTATCATAGAGTACTGTGGGATATCACCTGTTTGTTCATGTTAACGTCTCCTTTATCATTGACATCTCTTCCTTATCTTATGTTATCCCACGAATCGTAGGCCTCATTTGCCACGTTGTTGCTATCATTGCCAACAATCACGTCTGGAGTGGGCGGACCTGGGCGGCTCGGTGGAGTGGCGCTTGCTATTTTGGCTCTACACGCTCCAGGAACTGACACACACGCCTCGGTAAAGGTACAGCCTACTGAATGTGGGTCGAACTATCTGACCAAGGCAGGAGCTGTAATACCCAGATAATCCTGGAATGTGCCTTTAACTCGGGTGAGTATCGGAAAGGTCCCCCAGCGAGGACGTCTGCCGCGCGCGACGTGACGAGCGGCAAAACCCGCGTGACGCACGGCAGTCCACCGCCCCCCACTTATGCTGGGATATCCGTGAGCACATCGCTCCTGCAGTTTCTTCACTTTACGAAGTCAATTTCAATGGTTGGCAACACCAACAAGGCGTGAAGTCGCGACTACGCCCATTAGAGGAGCTACTGCCATAGCCGTTTCCCTATTCAGATGCTTTACTTTACTGCCTTTGCTCTACTGCCACTGAGGGTAATAATTATGGCGGAAACTTCTGTCTTCAGACAGCCATCTATATAACTGTCGTCTAAGAATGGATGACAAGCAAACACCCGACCAAAGTTGCAGGCAACTCTTCCGTGAGCCCTGTTAGGAATGTTCGGCAGCGTTAATTTGCGCCAGCAAGGCAGAAGCGAGGCAGGGTGGCATGAGGGAGAAGAGACGACACAGGCCAAGAGACAGGGTGGAACAGGCGGGGATGCAGCGACACGCAATCACACCCTCCCGCCGGCACCGCAAAGTATGAACGCGGCCTTAGGCCGCCGTCGCGCTTCGTGATTTCGTGGTGTCACGGCCCCGCACGCGAAGTTGCGGTGATGTAAGATCTCATGGTCGCAGTTTCGGGTGCGGAAGTACGACGCCGCAAACTGGCAAAATCGCGAACTTCAATGACTTGGTGATGATGTTTGCGCACGAATTCAAAACAAACTGCAAGAATTCATAGACTATTGGCGACATCTGACTTATTGCCTTCAATGAGAGTACACATTAGGCAATGACAGATAGTCTTACTTGACGTAGCCTGAAGTTATGCTCGCTGAGTTTCACTCGAGAGGCTGATCAAGGGGGAGTAGTGGTGGTCTCGTCACGACCATGCTGCTACAGTACGACATTGGCACAGGTACGACATCTTTGGAGGGCTATTATTCTGCAGGTGTACGAAGATCTGCAAGTAAGTCGTGCATGCTTTTTTTGGGTTTATGATCTTTACTATTTGTAATGGTTTACAGTTTCAGTGCTACAAAAGTGCACTGCAGAATGCTGATTAACGTGGACGGAGCATTTCGTTACATGCGTATCGTACCGGCAGGAGAATGTTCTAACGTGTTAGTCAGTTTTGATATCGAGAACCTTATCTAGTGATAGTCTGTGGTGTCTTTCATTCCTGTTTTAAAGTTCCATTACTCATGCGATGGCTTTGTGGATTTGATGGGGGGGGGGGGGACATTTCAGGCCAATGCATCAAAAGAAGCAGTAGAAGTGAGGGGAAGAGGGGAGATAACTGTGAGCGAAGGTATATAGATGTGCCTAACTCTAGGAAGGAAAAGGGCTTCGGAATGAATGAACCACCTGTCCCTCACCTCCCGGATGTCCACACAGCTAACTCCCTCATCTGTTTCAGTTATGATACGGCTTACATATTCAGAATGTCTCAGCATAATGGCGAGCTTGCCGCTATCAAAACCGAAGACTATACACCTGGATATGTGTCGACGAATTCTGACTTTAATCCCCAAACTGCATCGTTTTTCTACGAATCTGGTGTTAATGGTGTTCAAAGTGCCACACCATCAACATCCCTACAACATGTAGTCAAAGTAAGTTGTGCTCCTTTTAGCACTAGTTTGTCCGATCAGTTTGTGTTTAGAGTTGGCGATCGAACATAGGCTCTAGGTCATGGGCGACTGAGCAAAACGATTAAGATTCAAATCGATTAGGCGATAAGGCGAAAGAAAAAGATACATGTCGATTCATCAGACGATTAGGTTAGGCGATAAGGAGATGTGGCTTCTCATCAAAGGCACCGGGAGGGGTAAGAGAATATTGGGAACGTGAATACATGTTCTCTGAAAACAATTTTTCTACTTCGGAAGAGATGATGTGTAGCGAAACTCGCATTGAAAAAGCGCGGCCTGGGGTCTTATCACGACCCCGCAGCACGGCGTATTGTCCTGCAATCCTGCAGCCGGGCAAGTTGTCGGCGAAGGCAGGACACTGCTCACAGCCGGCTGATTTAACCTCTCCGCCCGTCTGCAGTCTACCTCGGCTAGTGACGCAGAGAGGTTCAAGAGAAAAGGGGGTTCTCAAGTTTCTCTTTCTCGGGTTTTTCGCTGTTTTGTCTCGTTCTATCTCCACTGTCACATTGCTGAGCACCCCTACTTTCGTATTCCACAGTCTGCCAAATTTACCCCTTCTTGTCAAATTCAAATTTACCCAAGTGTCCTTGATCGATGCATGTTTCATCCTTCGCGTCCAATCGCCAGAGCCTGATAGTCTGGTCGCCTGAATCGCTAACTCCGAGTAGTGCCTAATACTTTTTTGAAAACGGGATGTAATTCACATTGCACAGGTTGAACCTGAGGATAGCTCTTACAATATGAATGTGGTCAAACAACTACCTACTGCTATAGCTCCACAGCCTATTCAAGTGAGGGACCAGTTGTTGGCTCAGCGACAGGTGGTTTACTTTTACTGGTTGGTACTTATACCTACATTTGCTCTACATGGTTTACTTTTTAACTTCGTTGTGTGTCTTATGCCTTGCAATTTTTACGGGAGAATAACACGAATTTGTCCTCATCTGGGAGGTTCAATGCATCAATTAAATCTGCTTCGTGCGCAGGTCCGACCGTCCTTCTCTTGGCCGCTGTTTACGATAACTGGAATGTGACAGCAAGTCCCCTTCGTGTGCAGATAGCTCGGCGCGCAGCTGTAGCATGGTTTCCTTATCAGCGCTCAAAAATGTCGTGGCAAGCAAAATCTGTTAATCCAGAGCAGGCCTATGCGCAAATATTGCACTTTCCACCACCGATGGTAGGTTTCTGCATTCTTCTTCCTCCTCTCTCCCTCATCAAAAATCTTCTTACTGCTTTTGTTAAGTTCTATCAAAGCGTGTCTTCATGAACTCACCAATAACTAGAATTGATGATTGTAAAGCAGTCTTAATTTTTGTGTTCTAAGTGGGATTCGTTCTATCTACTGCCATCGGTCCACGTAGCGTATTATGATACTAGGCAGGACTTGGCAGCCGAAATAATGTTGTTCAAGCTTCAAATTTGAACTGTGTTAAGAGATAAGATTCACAAGCAGTAGCGGTCAAAAATTTATGCGGTTTTGAGTTGAAATCATAAACTCGATCGACATTGACATATCTCGTCCATTTTTTTGTCTTTTGGGGGCAGCTGTTACCATGAAACTCAACATCTTAGCTAAGTTGGCTGCTGGGTGGAAGTAAAGAAATTTGTTCAACTGAAAGCTCTGGAAATGGCAAAAACTTTCGGAAAAATCCAGCTAGCTATAAATCTTATGACTCAGAGATCACGGAATAGCTAGGACTTCGTTTTCTCACGTCACTGGAATCATGACAGCATTTTACAGTGAGGCACAGAGTTGGCCGTTCTCAGAGTTCTCAGCTGAATGAATTTGCCGACTTCCACCCTGCATGCAACTTCTGGAATGTTTTCGTACCACTGGCTGCTAAGTTTTCAACACATTTGCAGAAAAGACGTCTATGATGAGTCTCAGACTACTAGCTGATTGGTATTGTAACTATCTTGCCAATAGATGATGGGCACTAGACTGTGCACCGCTACATGGAACTTCGCGCATTGTCGCATTGTATTAGGTTGAGTCGATATAAATCGGACAAATTGACAAAATTTTATCTTTATCGTGTTAATTTTTAACGACAGCTGGGATTCACTTGTGATATGCTCCATGTTTATCGATCACCTTCTACTACCAGTTAGGAAAATCGTGGATGCCCTTGCTCCAGAAGACCGGGGGCTGGGCCTCAAAGAAGTTCTCGAGTACCTCCTTGACGTAGTCGCGATTTTTGAAGTCTTGGCCGTCCAGGTGGCATTGGAGGTGGGAGGAAAGATGGAAATCGGAGGGGGCCAGGTCTGGGGAGTACGGTGGGTATGGAAGCACGGAACAACTGTACGAGAGCAGCTCGGCCTTGGTCAATCTTGCAATGTGCGGTCTCGCGTTGTCATGCTGGAAGTAGACATGTGACCGCCGCCGTTGCGAATTTTGGACATTTGCCTTCCATTCTCGTAATCGACAAATGTAGACGTCGGCGGATACTGGTGTACCTTCATCGAGCAGCTCCCAGTACTCTACGCCGTGCACGCTTCACCAAATGCGATATTCGTCTTCGATGGTATAGTAGTCGCCCGAGGCAAACTTCGAATGCCACAAGTACACTGTACATCTGGCGGGGGCATGCTCCTTGTAAACTTCCTTTAGGCGTCTTTCGATGTCCGCGGGTGCTTGGCCAGATAGCGATAGGAAGAGTATGACGTTGCGGATGTGGTCTGTGGACGGCTTGAAATTTTGCGGCATGTTGGCGGAATGAAATTAGTTTGGAGTGTTTATTTGACTGTGTTTTTGAGAGCTTTTTATACTCATTTCAGCGGTACCTCGCGCATCCATTTTCGTAATCCCCTTGCTGAGTTATGATCTCTGGAAGTTACACTACTATTTGTCCGAGTCATATCGACTCAACCTAATATAAGAGTGGAAGCTCATGTTTCGTTAAATGTTATATATTATTGCTTTCAGTATGCCCAGCAACAAGCTCAGCAACAACGATTCTTTCCACAGCCGACGCCTGGATTACAGCAACAGCGTAATTTTATGATACGACAGGAAGGAAACCTGCCTCCGCATTTCGCTGTCTCCACTAATCAACCTCGAATACAGTATTATCCGCGACCGCAGGAACAGATGGGTGTCGCCGCTCATCCAACGAATATACAGTACGCCAGGATTCAGCCCGTGGTGCAACAGCAAAGAACACAGGTGGCCGCTACTACTGCGGATCAGCGAGTCCCTATTATGCTTCGACCGCGATACCCTGCAGCAGTTCAACCGCATTTCCAATATGGTGCCAATCAAGTGAATGTTAGACCTGGCGTTCATTACAGTGGTGTCGATATGTATCCCAACTATAGTGCAGATATGAAACTCTCCGCTTTCAGCCATTACCAAGCAGAGGTCAGTTTTGCTCATAGTAACTTCTTTTTACTTTTTGAAATCGTTTTTTTAAAGATGCCTGCGTATGGGACGAATCCATTTCCCATTCATCAACAGAATGGGGTAAGCGTTGTGAATGTTTTTTTCCAAGGGCATAGTTCGTTTGTGAGAGTATATACAACACATTAATTTATCTTATTTACTTTTTGTTTTCCTGCATGGGAAAGAACATTAGGCTCCAGACGCTTTCTTCTAACTTTAGTGCGCGCCAGTATGGAATGTATGATTTCTGTCGAAGTAGAGCATAATTTTTGTGGAAAGGGTGCCTCGTTAAAATTATGGTGATATGGTTTCCATAACTTCTTTATTTCAACGAACAATTTTCTTATTTTGTTCAAGTATCATGTCACTTTTCAGTTGTATTGGGGCCGCTTTGAGTAAGCCTGTTTAACTTAGCCAGTTCATTGCTTCAAGAACATGCGCTATATCGAAAGTATTCTTTCGGGACTTACACATGAAGAGTAAGTAGCGGGTATCGGCGACCTTCTGCTAAAGGAACAGAGCTGCAAATTTTTGGAAGAGCGTATGTTGAGGGGCAGCATCAGTCGGTGTCAGAAAACACACCGACTCTGCTATAGCGCTCCCATGGCATATATACCGCACGCGGCGCCACCTGCGTCCACGCAGTTGTCGTGACTGGTGCCTTTTGTGTCTTGCCTAATGTAAAATGATTATAGTTGATACTTTTAATGAATATGCTTAAGGGAGAGGCAAAAATTTCTTATACAATGCTGACACACTGCCTCGTTATTTTCTCTTTTTTGATGAATGTGCTTATGAGTTACTCGATCAGGTGCCAACGCATCACGTTCAGTTCGGATACACTCAAGCTCCTCTAGAGTATCCCTTGGATGCAAACGATTACAACGATAACATGAGTTTTCAAGGTCAGTATTTGATTGCTATTTTTGGGCCGAGCTCGAATAGTGGCGAGTAAGCGACCGAACTAAAACAAAAAGCCCTGTCGCATTTGCCGTCGTGGCAATATTATTCGATTTTGCGATTGTGCGATTTTGCGGTGCCGCGGCTTCGCACGCGGAGTTGCGGCTTTGCACAATCTCAAAGTCGTAGTGGGAGACGGTCGTTAGGCGCGGCGCCGGGGTGCAGGGGCTGCTACCAGCCTAACGCAGACCATCAGAGCTTCTTTTCCTTCGTGTCCTCTACATTTTGAATAATAGACAACACTGCTTGTACTTCGGAGGTGAGGGGAAGGGGATGTATGACTATCCTCTCGAAGTTGAGTAAAAGCTGTATCTTATTAACGTGCAGAGGTTGTTTAGTGAACTAGCCCCTTTTTGGGGTAGTTATCAGTTGCGGAAATCTGAGGGTTTGATGATGTAGACCGTTGTGGAACGCAGAAGTTGCGTCAGATGATACTAGCTACGGTGGTAGTATAATCCCACGCCCCATTGCCTAATTAGCGCACGGTGCCGCGCCTAACGACATACACGCAGTCGTAGTATCGCTTGCGGAAGGTGACGTCGTGGAATCGCAAAATCACAACTGACGGCGGCCTTAACGAGCTGAAGCCATTGCAACCCATGCTTTTTCTTGTTGCCACGTCTAAGCGACTGAGCAACCGCGTGTGGCACAGACGGCGCTATCTATAGCAGAGAAGTGTAATTGAGACTCTCTGATGGTTTCATGCACTTATGCTTGAAATAATCAGTATTACCTACAGGTATCATAAAGAAAGAGCCCGTAGATGGAGATACAGCTGTCGATGGAGGGGTAATAAAAAGATGCAAACGACCCAGGAAAGTCAAAACAAGCGATATTAGCGGGGAAGCTGTAGATGCTGATGGGGTTCCCATCCGGAAGAAAAGGTGATTGGTCTCAATTGATCATTCTTTTTTCTCAAAATTGTACTACTTGCAAAGCTATCGCATACGGCTTAATTTTAAGAACCAATAAGCGAAGGAAACTTATTAGTGGGAGTGAAGGAGCAGAGCCAAGTTTGGCAGATACAAATGTAGTGACTGCTGATCAACCACACGCTCTTACTCATGGTGAGCTATTGAAGCAAAAGAAGAAGAACATGGCTTTTCCGGTTGGTGAACCTATTCACGATAGGCTTTTCTCTCTACAAGCATAATTCATCACAGAAAGGCACGTTCTTGGTACGTTACGCGGATCTGGACAGCGATGAGTACGCTGGTCATATTTGGCTCGTCGATAATCACCAATTACTTCAAAAATATACGTACGATGGCCTAGATGCGTCCAATCTTAAAATTTTCAGCCGTACCGAGAGGGTGAGTACAGAGAGAATGGCCACGACTGTCTACAACTTGAGCAGAATTGTAATTTCTAGCTTTTTAGTATAGCGGTTGGCTTTGTACATGCCCATGGCTGTATCATCCACTACCTGATGTTAAAGGCATACTGGGAAATATGGAAAAGGTAAGAAGATCTTATTCTGGTTAATTACGGTATTACATTTTGGTTCATTCAATGTT
Source organism: Trichostrongylus colubriformis (assembly GCA_963978905.1). Taxonomy (NCBI): domain Eukaryota; kingdom Metazoa; phylum Nematoda; class Chromadorea; order Rhabditida; family Trichostrongylidae; genus Trichostrongylus; species Trichostrongylus colubriformis. The sequence continues at coordinate 27,720,254 of OZ022260.1, forward strand.
GTATGAAGCATTATTATTTTGTTGATGCATGCAAAGTCAACTTTTTGTGTACTGAAATATGGTGGAGTTAATTGTTGTTACATCCTGTGTATTATAGTACCGTTGTTAGTCCACAAAATAAGGCGGTTGGTCAATATTGAGCTGCGTGAAAATGACCCACGGTGACCACAAACGGTCCAATTAAAGGCAGCATTAGGGGAAAGTCGGACGAAAAGTAAAAGAAGTAGTGAATGTGAAAGTCGAGATGCCTAGTAACAGGACAGTGAAAAACAACGGATGGAATTCCCAAAAAACCAGAGAGATAGAACCCCCTTTCCACTGTTGATTCTCGACGCGGACGACCTCAAGTGGGGAGTAGCCTGATCTAGTTTTCTATTGGTATGTTGCTCAGTACAAGGGAATGTTTGGAAATACGACAACATATGCTTTTTGGAGTGAGCTTCAAGCTAAAACTGCGAAAGCGCGCCGCAAAACCTTTGATCCTGCCGCATCTCCTTGGCCGCTCCCACCCCAGTCAATCGGGAATTGCGTCATCGAGAGACGGGATCGACAAATCAAAGAGGCGGTACAGATGGGCGATTGCGGCTTTTTGCGGCGTTTCTACAGCTCGGAGGGGCGCTTTTTCACCGGGATCTCGCCACAGATAGCTTTCCTAGGCCCAGGACTACCATATCCTGTAGGGATTTCTCTTTTACCATATTACCCCTAATGCTGTCTTTAAATAAATATGTAGCCGACTCCTACATGGAGTTGTTTAGATAGCAGAAGACAGCTCCTGTCGTAGAAGTTGGTGGTGAGGCGAAGAGGCTAAGAAATGGAAGTTCTGAAGGGGAATAAGCTGAGGAATTGTAGAAAGGAATATCACAAGACAGGGAAGGAAATACATTGATTTGGAAAACTATTAGGAAAGCTACTGGAGCAATTAATTTGAGTGGCTATGTTATTTTTGGTATCTGGGAACTCCCTTATTCGCGTATGAGGTTCCCTTCTCGAATTGTAGTGATGAAATGTAATCCAGTATCCAAAGATTATATTCGTACAGATTTGATGACTATCATTGATAATATCAATTGTTTGACCATTATGCCTGGTGATCCCGATCTTCTGCATTGCAAAGTTTGTGTCAAATCCCTGTTTAGTTTTGGAAATGGTGTTAAGGTGTGTGTGAGGAATCATCCTACAAGAGATGAACTGTTGGCTAGAAAAGAAGAGGAAAGTAGGAAAGCGCTGATCCTGGAACCAGAACAAATGGATACGGCAGAAGAGGCCACGAATTCGGATGTCGAGCAGCTCTGCGATGATCACGAACTTTTAATGAAGAAAGAGTCACCGGGCGATATTATAATTAAAACAGAAGTGCCAGATGTGGACTGACAACAATTTGTCATGACTAATAGTTTTTAAGTCTCTCGATCACTCACTTGACGCTTAACGCATTATTTTAACGTATTTGTGGAAGGTAGTGCTATGACCCACAGCTATTTCCTTTAATTGATCTTTGTTGGACATGCTAAAGTTTTATCCGAATATATTTGCTTTTTGCATGAAATCCTCATTGTGCCTTTGGACGGGTTCCTAAAAAATATTGGGCTATTTATCCACAGCAGTCTCCGATCTTGTCGTATTCGTGAACGGAAATCAGTGGTCCGAGAAGGAAGTAGGCTAGTGTGTGCCCTGAAATTGAAGCGTAGATTTCTGTGTAGAAACTTGCAAAAGTTTCAAAGGTTATAGAATAGATTTGCAGGCTTCCTTGTGCTTCCTAGGGATTTATGAATTGTCTAAGTGTTGGATGCTATCGCGATGATGAGGGAGGCCATCCTACTATGAACATTACTTTTACTTTTAGAAGGGGAAAGGAACTCCCTTTCCCTCCACTTGGGCAAAAATATACGCCTGCTTGTGCAGATTGACCTTTCTATAAAAAAAAAAACTTTCCATAAGAGCAACCGTGTGATCACATCGATACAGCTAAAAAAGCGGCGCGTTCCTAAACACCACTCCAACTCAATGGGAGAGGAGGCCTACATTTCCGAGATGTGACCATCTCTGCTGATTTTTCCTCCACTGGTGCACCATTTACTACCACTGCCATCATTTTAGGCCGTCGACTAGATGTGCATATCCGCTACTTACTATAGAGAATCTGGTAACATGATGTAACAACCGAGTTCCACCTTTTTAACCCGAAATGCGTCGACAGTTTGGCAGGATAGGCTATTTGGCTGCTAAGTGTCGCGGAGTGCTCCAGGTAACTTCATAATTTTGGCGAGTGCTTTCAAAACCAAGAATACCATGCACTCTCTGCTCCTGTCAAAGAACCCTCGCTGAATTGAGATTGTGCATCATGTATAGAGAGGTGGCTTTTTGACAGGAAAGTTGAAGCTATTTGAGGCAAACTTGAAGGTATTAAGTGATTACCAAGAAGGAGACTAAGAAATATTGGTACGTTGTACGTCATTGAGATCATCATCAGTGAATATGCAATAAACATCTGTACGAAGTAAATCGTGGACGAGAGCATGAGCATAGGACGCTTCAAGTTGGAGACATGAAATCTGCAAAATAAATTGTAGGAATCAGTAGCAAGAGCAGTTTCAATGCAACCTCCTCATATCGTATCAGACAGCCTTCATAGCCAGTGACTAACTTCGCGATCGCTGTGTTGCTCGACTGGTCGCCAAGTATGAACGTGCCCGATAGTAGCCACTATTTGCGGTGCTTACGTGACAGTGATGTTCGTTAAGCATGTGACACGTGCCGGCGCAATCACCGGCGCGACCGCCGCATAATCGCGAATGGTGTCCTCTGACGCGCACGTTACTGTGACTATGTGGAGTGCAGAAAAACGTACGGAGGTTCAGTTTTTCTGTTCTCGCTCGTGACACCACATGGCATTCCTGGTGTTACTGTGTTCCCATGAAGATGTGCCACATCAGAATTGCAACCGCATATCTTGAAAACAGATGAGATCCTTGAAATAAGTGGTACTGGAATAGTTCTCACATGTTGTTCGTTGACAGTTCTTTCAATACAGAGCCGGCCGAGCTTAATTATTTCGTAGAAGGCGGCTATTAGTGCAACACCTATACACGAGGAGACATAGCCTAAAAGGGTAAATTATAGCGGGAAACGTAGATCACATGAAGAGAGCGGGTTGTCATAGTGCAAGGATCTTTCTGATGATGAGTTTTCTGAAGGAAATTGAGGGGCTCAACGAGAGTATGTGTGGCACAGTTCGCTGTAAATACACGCCGCTAAACCTTAGCAAGGGAGTCGCATCACCTCGGCGTTGAGCTCCGCTCCCATGCGGTAAACTTCGTAAATGAATGGTCGAGATGTAAACTGATATGAGTGACAATTAATACTTATCATATTCTTCAGATTCAAATTTCAAAAAACCAAAAACTTGCGAACTACGACTTTCTTCACAGCCTGCCCTTAACTCGCGTGTGTAGATCAGCACACTCGAATTGCGTCAGGTAACCGCAGTGCGTGCGATCACGTCCCCTAGCGCGAGGCTACTCTACGACGGAAGTATCAAGGCAGTGTCGCGCGCGGTGACCCAGTTCGAATGTCTTGGTCGACACTCGGTTTGCTCAACTGGGCGTGGCCACTGCAGCTAGCTCATTTGAGGAGCTGCCCACTCCTTACAAGGTCTTGCCTAAGAGTCGTTAAATCAAACAACGACGCTGTTGCTGTGGTAAATGTAGTATTTTCGAGGTTCATTCACCACCATAAAATTCCGTAAATATATCAGTATTGTTGATGAAACCGAAGTAATGCACTCAGTCAAAGAAACTCTGACCTGTCATGTCGAGTGGCATCCATTCTCGAAACAGTATTGGTTCTTGAATGCGGAAATGAAAGTACATTTTCATCATCATGGTTGCCGGCTGAGATCTGTTCAAATAGTGCATAATGTCCGCAAAATATTACAGAGAAGAAACATTCGCTACATGGCGCTCTTATTATGTACTGCGCGAACTGGCTCATTGAAAGAATCGATTTATTCTAGAAATATGAGATCATTTCAACAGCATCTATCGGTGCACGGATCGAGAGAGGCGGCAGACTGCTTCGGTTGTCGTGAACCGAAGAAGAGAAATCCTATACCTGCAAATGGATAGTAAGTGTCTTGGACTGTCCAGAATCCTTACGATTCAAAATGAATTCCAAGGGAATTGGTGCATAGACTATTTGCAATGTGATAGGCAGACCGCGGGCTGTGTTCTTCCAAAGGATTTCTCACCGGGGCATGCGGAATCTAGTTGGGGCCCAAATTGATTACCGTGTCCTACGTTAAAATGAGGTGATCACTCGGGTCCCTACAGAACATACTAGGCGCTCCGGGTACGCACGCACCGCGTCGAACCCCGGCCGCAGCGGTGGAAAATTCTGAGGGTGTGCAGAGAGCTTTCAGACATTGGGACGTTGCATGATAAAGGGGAGGAGCGAGGAGAGCCCACCAATGCGGAGCGCATGAAATTTTAATTATAACCTTGAAAATAACTATTAATTAATTTTTAAACACTTTGATTGGAGATCGAACATACTGGTTTCAGCTAAAAATTCAAATTAACTATGTTAACAATAATCAAAATAGGAAAACATGGATAATTCAAAAAAAGATATAATGTTAACATATTACTGGAAACAAAAAATATTAAATGATGTTTACCGCTCTATTAGCCTACACTTTTCGTACGCCCATTGCCTTTAAAATGCATCCACTTCGAAAATGTGAAATAAGGTGGAGAAATATCGTACCAGTTCCTACACATACGGCGATTCCTAGCCATATAGAGAATGTCATAAAGACGAGCATCAAGAAATAGCTAATGAGTAGTTGAATACTGAACAACACCGTTTGAAGGATGTGTGTGAGAGAAAAAAGCCGAGACATGTAGCTGTAATTATTATTGAGTAAATTAAGCGTTTCTTCTCTGTTGAACCAAAGCAGCTACATTCTACCTTACAGTGGCCTTCATAGTAAATGTAGCATACTTGGTGTTCAAATGGATGTCTTTCTCAGGGCCGATCTCAAATCGCCATCGCACATATCGTACAAATTCCAGCAACACACCCATAGCCATTACCACAAGGCAACTCCAAACCATATCTAAAAGTAGTAAGTGAAATTTCTTCTCAGCGATTAAGGGTTTTCGGCTTTCAAATTTCAATCAGTTCGCAGGAGCCCAATTTTCTCGTCATTTACAACTGAAGGTAAAGGATCTCCTCTGCCAAAGAAACTAGCTACATACACACTGGCTACGTCGCTAGGTGAATGAGCTGAAATCCTTCTAGATGCCTTATGTCCATGAGGGTCTCACAAGGAACAGCTGATACATATTAGGTTGTAGGATTCTTGCAACATGTTAGTAAATTTTTCTGTTCCACATCTATCCTCCGCACCGGAATAATTATATCTTAATTTTTGAATAGTAGTTTTGCTACTTACATTGGTCAACCTTGACATATGGATACATAGTAAATAACAAGAAATCATAAAAACGGAAAAATTGGAAATCAAGTAAAAAATAGAATAAAACAAATTCCAAGGTAGCTGACTACCACAACAGCCTTGCTAAGAATATCGGAAGTCCCTATATTAAATGGTTTTTCTTTATTGCAAGTGTATGTAGAGATTGGAACGATCCAATTGGACTGTACAATCAGGTGCCTTATTTAAAAATTTACTCACCTACAAAAGTTGCTAAAAGCTTTGAGAAAATTTGGGAAAATAGCGTAAAAATTATTCTTCAAGTGATACTTGTCTTAAAAAAGCTATTGCCTTTTGCACCTGTCGTGGAGACTGTTTCTTCACATTTTTAAACGCTCGATCATATCTCGGTGTTTTAGCCTGCCTCGCTTATACATACTGTGCAGAAACGACAACTGTACCCAAGCAGAGAGACTTCAGAGGGTAACGATCACCGTTGTAACAAACCAGAGGTGTGGTTCTTTCGCCTATTTCAGTTGCATTGGGAAGTGAGCATTCTTATAATATCAAGTTCACTCCAAGCAGTGTCTGTAGTACCGCAGTATTTAGAGTACGGTATTGCTTTTGAGAGCAGAGTGATTTGCGTACCTGAAGGTGTAGTGACCGTCCACGATTCGAACAAAACGACGTCATTGACAGTCGTGTGAAACCACATCCACATCGGTTTCATTTTCATATGCATTTCTGTGCTGCTCATCAGTGGCATATGTGTGGACCCACCCATAGCTGCTGTCGTCTCCACATCCATACCTACCCAGGTACAGGTTTAGTGATTCGAATGATATACACGCTGTTTTGGTAGTATCGAGGAATGTGAAATTGGTAGACACCATCAACTGATAAAAAGCTTATCAAATAGTACAACATTCGAATCACAACAATAACAAACAAATTTACATTGGATCTCTGCTTGTGGGACTCGTTGCTCGCAATAAGACAGCTATTGAGATTATAATTATAAGGTACGTTTATTAATTCCTGAAGAAATCGGAGGATGTAAATAATGAATCTCCGTTCCGACAGTCAGAGTTCTAATTTCTGAACCTCCAAACATCCTTGCTGCTACAAGAGCCCTGCCCACAAAACGGTCACTGCATACTATTCTGAGTCTTGTTTGGTTCAAAATAGTAGCTTGTCATACAAGCAATGAGGCAAAAATCCTGCACATGGAAAAAAGCAGAGTGAATAGTCAATAATCCATGTTTTGATTGATATTTCCGACGCACACGGACTGTCGAAGCTGTCAGAATAGACGGTATAGTCAGATAAGCAAATCAATTAAGTTAAACGTTATGTGGGCTCCTCTTCTATGCAGGGGGAGCTTGTCGATGATCCACTGCAATGAAGGACAAAACAAGAGGAATCTCAAACCTAAGCCCATACCAAAAAAGTGTACTATGGAGAAGCGGCCTTGAGGCTGTTTCAGTCAACAGTAAGAACCAATACCTACTGTTCTACCCCCATTGCTGCTTTCCTTGGTTCCTGCGCTTTTGTTCTGAGTTCTGTTTCCAATTATTGGACGGCCCTATAATTTCCACACAGCACAACCAAATACAGTATTGACTGCAGGTGCAACATGAGCGTCCTTTTTTAACTTGATCTGTGCCTTTCCACTAGCAGTTCACTCGCCACGAAGTCTCCGCCGCCTTGCGCCTCAACGTAATATTCTCATCACCACTTCTTAAGAAGGTGGCACACGTTCCATTGATTTGAACGATACAACACGAGAATTTTAATGCAAAAAAGACGTTTCACTTCCCGGTCAGTTAATGGCTAACAATAAAGCTGGGCAGCAGGTTCACAGTTCATATCAGCGATCGATAAGTACTAGTTTGTCTTTTCGTGGCATCAAATACTCATTCTCCAACCATTCCATTTGTTTGACGACAGATCAACTTCAACAAAAATGATAGCTGAGATATGTACGGCACAGAGAGACAAATTACCACAATCAAAAATCACCTTTTGAGAACGAATAACAGATAAACGTGAAGGTAGAAAACTTAGCTATTCTAAGAGGTTTCGAATTTGATAGGAAAAGGAGCGGTTTCGTCAAAACTCCCTCACAAATTCGTGTCTGGAAAGCAATGGTGACGAGAGAAAAAAAAAAAGCATTCAACTGCTAATCACAATTTATTAACCTAATGTACGTGACAGGGGAGGTTATAGACGAGACCTTGCGTTTGAGCAATACTTGATAAGACAGCATGTTATCGCTGAGCGTGTCAGCAGTCCACTTCCTCACAACCAGTTCGCCCCGTCTGACTCAATAACACTAGTTAGTTTGCACGAGGTTTGTGTCCGAAAATGCAATAAACAATAGTAAACCTTCATCTTCTAATTAGCAAACAAGACATTGAAATCACAGAAAGATGCTCAATAGCAACAATAAATAGAGCAGTATAACAAAAAAAAAGCATAAATGGAACGAAAAAAGCCTCGTTCTAAACACAGAATACCGTCGAACAAAAGGAGAGTTGCATCCTCGAAAACTGGTAGAACCTAAAAACACTATAAAAGCTAATCATGTTGATAAAAGTTCTTCAAAAATGTTTCACCGAATTCCTCTTTCCACATTATAAACATTCTTGAAAGGACGCTATTTGTGCATACTCAGCACTGCATTATCGCATGGCAGCCTATCGGCCGATTTACTACTGGGAAGTTCAGGGTACGACTCCCCATCCAGGGTTACATCTATCATAACAAATTAATTCGTATGAGGTTTCGCTTCACATAAGCACGCCATCACACCTAATCTACGAAGAAGCATGACGTATAATCTTATAAGAGTTCCAAAAGCATTGTAAAACTACGCTTTACGATTGTGGGATCGGTTTTCGGAACTGCAGCTCCCTTACCCGAAGATGAAGAAGTCTTCGAGCGTTATCAACCGTTTAGAACGGGGTTCGAAGCTGCACTCATACCTTGCTAATTGTAAATTCGCATTGGCCGCAAAGCGTAGGACTGGGAACGCGGTCCACTAATTCCCACTTCTACTTACCGATTTTTGCCTGATGATGCTCGTACCACTCGGGACGTCTATTAACAAATATCTCGCGGTTTAAGGCATGGCGACGTTTGCTATTCTGCGAAATAGATAACTGAGCCGCTGCATCAATATGTATGTGGTCTTCACCCAAACTGCAAATTGACTGCTGAGTGTTCATCAGGTATGTTTGCCATTTAAACAGTAAGAAGCAATGCTGAACATTGAATGTCAAAAGGGGGTTTTAACAGCAAATGAGATTAGTGATCGAGATTGTAAATTGAGGCGAAACTCTTGTCACATCTTGCATACGCAAAGAAGCATGTTAGAACAATTGGACTGCCATGGAATATGACTGTCAACCTCGTAAATGCAAATCGCCCCACTGGGCCCATAATTCTAGTCCAGTCATAAAGAGTATAAATAATGTAGGTATTAGGAAAGGACAACATGTGTTGCAGACGAAGCAGCTACAGTGATTCAAAAGGTCAGGAGATACAAAAAAAGCAATAAAACCGATCCAACGGCTCACAATAAGTGACTATGTAAGATTTAAACAGAGATAACCACCTCAGAAAGATAGTATCTGCCCCTCAAGCTTTATAGAAAATGAATTGTAGATGTGCGTCACTAAAAATTCGCTGATTTGGATAGCGTACAATAAAAGCATGAACTCTACCTCTACAAGTCACTTTTTCTTCTTGTTCTTCTTGGCAGTGGCAGGACCCGCGGCAGAACTACTCGCAACATAACCAGGTTGCCGAGACTTCAATTTAGGAATCATAGAAGCTACATATTTGTACAGCGCTGCTCCTGAAATAGTTTTGAATTAGGTAACATATAGAGTTATGGAAAACTAAACAATAACGACAATACGCTGTAAAAAAATCTCCATAGAAATACAAATTTCCTCCGAGGGTAACATTGTTCCAAACACAATACATAATATTGTGATGATAGCCGAAACAGCAAAAAAAGTATTACAGAAACAAACACAGGAAAGTGTCCAAGTTCGACTTTCCATAAATCTTGGCATGGTATTTTCTTGATAAGTGTCCGATTCTTGCAGCCAACACCAAGATATTAATTAAGTGCTTTAAGGTGAGTTCGTCTGTAATTGTGATTTGCGACTCCTATCCTAATGCTTCTGGTCTACGTGGAACTATTCTGTAAGTCTGAAATGGTATTGGGGGGTATATCGCAATTATCTTTGACTTTCCAGGCTCTGACGAAGGCGACAAGGCCGAAACGTTAGCCGAATAAAGTTAATTAATATCTTGGTGTTGGCTGCAAGAATCGGACACTTATCAAGAAAACACAGGAAAGCTGAAGCTCACTGGTAGGATAGTCCTTGTTCTTCACGGTTCCATCGTCATTCTTAAGCATAACGCGTACTCGACCAAGCTTCTCAGGCTCACGATCTTGCTCTCGAGGATGAAGTTTGCCTCGCTACAACAAGCCAAAATTTTTGAGAACAAATGTTGCATAGATCCACTTTGTGAACGCACACACCTCAAGCACAGGATTCAGGCCACTGGCTGTCAAAACGTCGAAAATTTCAGATGAAGTAGGATTCTCAACAGCCTAAATGTTCGTAAAGAAAGTTAGCAGACATGTACAAACAACGAATTGCTCAACAACGCAAAATGAAACATTCGAAGATTTGGAGAGACGCTGATTGAGCGATCACTACAGGCAGACTTGAAAAAGAAGACACATGAGTTCAGCAAAGTCCGCTGCTATTTTTGAGCATTGTGAAGAATAACATCATTGAATAAAGCAACCTCGCCCATAAGACATTGGCGACTAAAAAGAAAGAAGAGACCACAACTCACCATTCCTTTAGGGATTTTTCGTCCTTGTTGCAATGACTTTTTAGAGTCTAAGTAAGTTGGATAGATCACAACCCATCGCTTCTCATCTGAGAATGGCTTTGCCTTTACGTCCACCATATACTGAAAACCAGTTTTATCGAACTAAAGCCATGAAGCAACGAACTTTTTTGCGTAATCCAATCCTATTCGCCTTACTCGACACAGAAAAAGGCAAAGTCTGAAAGCAACAACAACTGAAAGAATGAAAGCGTATTATAATCGGCGGCCACTGAAAAATTCCAACAGTCGCGGCGTGGTTATGTGCGCGTAAACCGCATGCGGAATCTGTTGTTTGTTGAAGTGTTGTGGGAGGAAATTTAAATGGATTTGAAGCACAAAATTGGAATTCCATCTTAACAATGGAGGCGCATATGTTATTTAAAACAGTGCAAAAATTCCAATGGATTATTTTCACGAGCGGGATGCTTTCAATTCGGTTTGTACTTTGGCATTGCAGTACCCGGATGGCGGAACATGAGTTGTTTTGAGCCATGTGCTAATATAGCCTACATAATCGATCAATACTGAAAGCACAATTGCTCGTATTTGTTTGTTTGATTCGTAGATTGACTGCACGTTTGTATAACGCCTTATTTGGTCAATCGGAGCCGTCATGACAGGTGTATGCACGCGGCCGTGGACGGGGTCATTTTGCCTCGTTGACCGAAACAGGGCGTTTTTTTCACCATGGATACCACACAGCCGACAGTCCATCCATTCACATGTCATGTAACGCGTCCTTGTGCTCGTTCAGAAAATGCCGCTCCGTTTTTTTCAAATTTTTGAGAATATTTTGGTTGGTAATGATTTTTTGAAAAAATTTCACGGCATTGTATTCTGAACTGTTACGGGCTCATTTTGAAGCGTTATGCTTTCTGTCTCCCTTTCCAAAACAATTGGTGACGGCTTGAAGTTATTTGCGGATACGAGACTTTCTTCTCTACTCTCATCTCTCTCACATGTCTCTCGTCAGCTCTGCTTGCCTACCATTCTGTTATTTCCTTGCTCTCTTCCTCTGGCACTCTCGCAAGCTATCCCACTCTCTTACACTTCCACTCTTTTTTTTCGATGGCCGTTGTTTTTATGTTCATTTCTAACCAGTTCCACTAAAATGTGCTGATTATGAACAGATATAATAGGAATGACAGGCAAATCATGGGTCCACCGGCCCATCCACAGTGTTTTGCTGTTGTGACTTGAACCACTGGTGAAGAACGTCTTTTATACATCAAGCTGTCTGTCCATAGTGCCACGATCCCTTCGAGATGACCCCTTCAAAGACCTCTTACTCTCCAATTTGAGTCAGCCGTTCAGTTCCTAAATCGTGCCTCTTCAGCTAGAAGAGTCGGCGAAAGAGGGCTTCGCTTGAGGGGTCAAAGGAAAAATAGATTAAGGATTTAGTAACCATCAGATTAATGTGTTAAAAGGTTACCGTTTTTCATGTCCTCACGCTTGCCACCTTGTACCTTTCCCAACTCGCGTGCGGCTTGACCTTCCTGTTAGCCCTTTGTAACTTGCCAGCATTTCTTGGTAAGCCTACCTTTAGCCGCCATCAGAGTTCGCCATTTTGTGGTTTTTCGATTTTGCTGTGTCACGCTTCCACACGCGATTCTGCGACTTCGAAATTTTGAAATTGTGAATTTCGCAGCGAAACTGCGATACCGCAAAAGCGCAGCATCGCGAATCCTGACAGCAGCCTTTCTGTTTTTTGTTTTCGCTTCGTCGTAATCCATACTCGATCATGCTTCCATGCTTATGTATTATATTTGAAGGAGGGGGGGGCACTCATTGTAGCGCTGTTGTCCATCATGCAAAACCGTTTTAAGCCATCAGTTTATGCACCCAAATGTATATTTTCATTTATGTCTTACTGAGACTGGGTGAGAGAGTATGGCCTTCCTCAAACTAAGGCTGAAACTGAAAGCCTAGGCAAAAATAGCGCCAGACTCCGATCACAGTGGAGTGGCCTTCAACATATTGTACATTAACATCCACGCTTCTCTCTCTTTTCCGATGCAGCTTTCAGAATTTTTCATCCTCTCTAGTCAATCAACTTACTCATACTCGGTAGTGATTTTATTTATTTATTCATTTATTTTGATTTATATTCGGTAGTGATTGTACTCGTACAAGGATTACCAAGTCAGCCCTTTTGAAACGGCCATTGTCAATTATCTCGTTTCCGGCTGATGCATTCTTGCACTATTCATCCCACCCGATAGGCGGCCAGAAGAATGAGGTACCGCAGTTGATTGCACCTTTTAAATCAGGTCAACGGACAATTATACAATGGCAAAGCACGTGTCCCTGACGGCGGTACAGATCGCCATACGACCTCCACCCTTCTTTAGCGCTATTTCACTCGCTCACTGCTTTTTGTCGAAATTCAGAATGATTGAGTTGATGCTGCATGATTAGAAGGAGCCTCCAACTGCAAGACATTTCCTAAGCTTTCTGTTGATGGATTGTTCTCTCCATAGATGTAACCAAAATAATCAACTTTTACTAGTCACATCCCTCTTTCCCTCTCAATTTTCTTCTTCGAAGTTGAAGTCTCAATCTTCGAAGTTTGACTTAGGTGGAAACTTGTAGGTACTGGTATATCCTAATGTTCATCACTGTGGTATGAACTGGGCAAGGTGGTGGTGTTAGAGACACCCTCACCTTCTCGATAGATATGTTAGTGCCCAGGGTAAGCCAGTTTGACATTCATTTGGAACAGGCCTCTTGGTTCTTAACCTGTGCGGTAATAGAGGGATACACTGACATGAAGTTCGACCGGTTGGGAGTCGTGCCCAGGGCCCACCCAGGTGTTGAGGAAAATGGCCGCCTCATTACGATCCCACCCCCCGCCTACCAACGGGGTCCCAACGACTCATTCTGTTCTTTACAGGATCAGTAACCACTGCTTATTGCATAACATTACTAAGTATCTAATTACTGTAATTTTTGTATTTATCACTGTAATTCAATCATATTTTCGTACATAACCGGGTCAGCTGACGGCATATTCCGCTTATCATCTAGCATGGGACCATTGCTGAACTCGGCAATTACGACCCCCACCCCCTCGACCCGTCAAACACCACCCCCTTGTCGAGGAATCCTCGACCCCTGGTGTACCCTGATCGAGCCTCAGTAAAAGGCCTATTCTAAACGGATAAATCATCGCCCAATACTCATCATGTGATTCCTCCACCGGTACTTATCAATGCGATCCCTCGCTTTCCCAAACTAACTCAAAAAATGGCCCCTGCCTCGAAAGCTATTCAACCAACGCTTTGCTTCACTATGAAACCCTCAATGAGATAGAGATAGAGATATTTCGTCTAGCTCGTGATGTACTTGTATTTGCATAGTTTCCCGGATTTTTTGCAGGCATTTTCATGCCTAAGGCATTCCTACTACCCCACACTGTGGACCTGTGCCCTGTTTGCTGCAATATTGCTAAATTTCGAAGCGATTCGTTGATTGACACTATGTATGTATGTTCAATGGTCTCTTATAATGCTCAACAGTAGTCGAAAGTATAGCGGGCAATGTTCAACGATAAGCTCTTTATCGTTTTTACCATCTATGTTTTCAAGGACTAAATCAGCTATGCAAGAGCCCGATTTGTATTGTCATGGCTGATCCCGTCTCGCCTCGGTACCGGAAATTTCATTCGAATCACGTCCCATATTCTTTAGAACTACCGTCAGCGAACCCCATCACGCCTCACTCATCAGTTCCAGTTGGAATCCCAGTCACAAAAACCCTGTAACTGGGACTAGTTATGTGAGGTCATTCATCGATTTGAAAAGGCTGCATATCAGCAGACCGTGAGCCTAATTCCCTATGACTCATTCGTTGTGGTTCCGCGTGAAGTGTGCCCCTTCACTTTTGTCCAATCCTCGCATCCGACATTTCCGCTTTCAGCCATCAAGGACCGATAGAAATGCATTGAATTCCCATCGTCGCCACTCTTTTGCTTTAGCACTGATGGACCTTTGCAAACTGCATTTTTCGTTGCTATAGTTGTCGAGGGCTATCAGAATATGCAATTGAATATGGAGAACAACGGGTTTTTGTGTTACGATTTCATATTGAATGTATTCTGAAATAAGTAATTTGATCATTATTATCCGGTACTTTTAGCAAAAATTATCACTTCCACTGCTTGCTGACTAAATTTGGATTTAATGGATCCGAATCGCCTTTAGTTTGAGAATGCGGTGTGAAAACCAGTATTCCCTTCAAAATAATAGTCTTAGCAGTATTATTCTCCGTAACATATCTCCATCATTAAATAAATAGGTAAACAAATAAATAAATAAGTAAATAAATAAATAAATGCCTCGAGAGATGGTATCGTAACCCCTTCAATTAGAAATCTAAAAGGATAATCTAAGAGAATCTGAAGATCAAGCTATGTTTTGAGATTCAGAATTTGGATCTTGGCGAAATCATTCAATCACATAGCCTGAAAAAGGACAGTCCTTAGGTATCCGAGTGGCCATGTGCTGCTCATGATAAAGCATGATTTTAATAAACCGGTAAAATCGTCTGGCTGGTCATACGGGTAGGAAAATAGTGAAGCTTTGGTCCTTAATGTGTTAACAGTGTGCATTTGCTATTCTTGGCCTTAAGAAAAAAAAAACTTCCTCCAATGTCCCTTTTGAATGGGGGCTAGTTTTTTCAATGGAAGCTCTTGACTATCGTTGTGCGTTCGAGACTTCTCGCAGACCACAGGCCGGCTTCTTTTTTTGAAGACGCATTTCAAAGAGCTAAAGGAGCAGCTTGGTTTTTCACTTTTTTTTTGAATATTTCACAGTGGAATGCGAATAAGTCAAAGAATTTGTTTTTTATGCCATTAGGTCAGCGCGGAGCCTTGTGTAAACCTGCCGCTTGGCTTATTTTTTGAGCGAAGACGTCTGAGTGAATAGTTTATCCCAATTTCCGCGACGACGTCACATCACATCACAAAGAACGGGGCGCAGTTCTTTGCGATGCGGCGTTCTGACCTAACGCTAAAGGTCAAAAGGCAAAACCTGAACGCTAAATATTTTCTCGGCCAAATATTCTTCCTCTTCAGTGCTCTGCTTGAGAAGGGAGTTGGAGTGAAGTTTTGTGGAGAACAATGGGAATATAATCCTGAAAAGCTCTTGAAAATAAGTTTTGGTGCTCAACTCACATTTTTTATTTCACTCACACATATAATTGAAGGAAACCGACCGCAATTTGGCCGAGCTGCGCCTTCACAGAGCTTTTCCTTATTCTCTCCTGTCCTCATGATTCATACCCTGAGCGCATTGTCGATGATCAGTTGTCAATTCCGGAAGCACTCGAACTTAGTTTCTTCCTAATGTTGAGAACAGAAAAATTTAATATCCGGCTTCTTCGTTTCTACCTATTTTTACTCCTGATTTGCATTTTTGTGTGACTTTCGCATTCACCGGAAAATTTGAGATTTTTTACTTTATGCGCACAATTTTTCTGCACTGTCCTGCAGCACCATTACTGGACTCATTTGAGCACTTGTGGTTTCAAACCAGTAAATCTCTGACTGAACAATATTGTAGAGTAGTAGTCAATAAGGAACATACAGAGGCCATATTTCACCTCTCTCGGTGATGAATGGAGCGTTATAGTGGATGTTTGATTAAGGACACCATTAGGGGTAATTCTGGCCAGTAAGTAATTTTTGTGAAATATGAAAGTTGAGGTGCTCATTAGTGCGAAAATGGAGAGAAAACGAACAAAACGCTTGAAAAATTCTAGAAAAGCCCCTTCCTCGCCCCTCCATTTGTGTCCATCTCCACCGCTAGCCGTTGATGGGTAGCTGCGAGCGTTCCCGGCCCTCGCACCAACTCGGTCCAGTACAGAGCGAAGCCCAAAACGCAGCCAGCCACAAAGCTCACATCAACCCTAGTGCTGCCTCGGAATGCAGTTACAGCACATATCGTAAATTAAGCTTCGTCGATGATTTGGCTGGTGATATTCAGTACACGCATGATTTCTAGTTTCTGTCCATTGCTAGGGTGCGTTTTTAAGCGTATGGAAGCACCCCGGCCACTGAAAACGCAGAGCGGGGCTTCTAAGGCCACCGTAAAACTTTGCGATTTTGCGGTGTCACGGCTCCGCACGCGAAGTTGCGCCATTGCACAATCTCAAGGTTTTAATATCGCGTGCGGAAGTAGGACGCTGTAATATCGCAAAATCGCAGAATGGAAAAATCGCAAAGTTTGATGGCGACTAACTATTCGGTGAGAAACATTCAATTATATACTACCTTTTATGATACCTTGTTTTTCCACACTTCTGCTACCCGAATAGATAAGTTGATATTCTGAAAATAACCAGAGAATCACTTCTGGAAGTTAGTTATGCAGAAATTGTGCTCATCTTTGATGATGAAAGCGCAACGACGGTCATCAGGGGCGAAAATCGATGAGGCTGGCTGCCGTTCCCAAATAGAGACGGGTATTTGTTTTGTTTGGCAGGATTTCGGGAGTAAACCAGTCTTTGACCGTCATCATCGAATCGCCGGATATTAGTCGACTCGCTGAAGCCAATTAAGTCTCCCCGAGGATCAATCGAGTAAATGTCTTGATGCCATATGGTTGGGCACTCTTCAACTTTTGATGAATTTTTCCAGTAGTTAGCGTGTATATAGCGCAAAGCTAGTGTGATGTCAAATCGATTACTTTGTTTACACATCCTTTTTTATTTATTTTTGCCTTTCATCTTCGACAACTTATTGAGATTTCCTGGAATTTCTTCCGATTTTGACGGCGCTGTTTTTCTCTTCGATTTTTTTGGGGCCCTGTTTTTTTTTCAACTCTTCTGTTGTACCTGTCCGTTGTTCCGCTCTGGAATGACAGTGTGCCAAATCCAGTAACAGCAATCCTGATTTGCTGAAGCGGCATTAAAACTCCCTCCAGTGTTGGTCTCACGCCGTCGTAATGCACGGCTTCTAACCTATTGGGTCTTTCTTATTGTTTCCGCTTCCTTCTAATTAATGTTAATCGATTTTCAAGGTTTTATAGCTTCTCGCTCATCGCCGAGATAGCTCGTCTTGGATGAGGCTATTTATTTTGAATTTTCAGTTATCATTTTTGCTGTCCTTGTTCACCAACTTCGACAGACCAGTCTGAGCCAATAAATGAAAATGAAAACGAATGAAAGTTGAACGAAGCACAAACAAATTGCTACATAATGACTTTCTAAATTGGAGTGGAGCTCCAGAGAAAGTATCAAAACAAACAACTTTTTAACTTTAATATTGTGCTGTTCCGGAGTCTCATGGTTATCTGAATGTTTAAGAACAGTTGCGACTCCAAAATATTTATTCAAAAGACTCAAAAGACCCCTCAAAAGTCTCGAAAGTCGTGAAAATATCGGCGTTTAACGCCTTCTTCAGGCCCTGCCAGAGACGAATGGTGCAATTGTTTTTTGCAACCGTTCAAAGTTTTCACTTTGAATTTTTATGAACTTCATTAGTATACTTTATGAATGGTACTATAGCCATTATGACCTATATGACATGGCTAGAATTGTTTGCATGTCATTTGGCCGAATGGCTGAGCTCCTCAAGGTGCGGATAGGATTTCCTGCACCCATTGTTCACCATTTCCGGTCTTCTCGCACGTATATACGACTGACTTGCCCGCCCTGGACCTTTGGCGCCTTTTGTTTTACTGTTTCGAAGTGGTTTCTTTTACAATATTTCCCACAGAACTTGCAGCGGCATGTCATGCGAGCTGTTTAATGTGGAATTTGTACGGTTTGAAATCATTCAAATTATCAAAAACGACAATATCGAAAAAAGCGAAAATGAATCAGTTCCGTTTTGCTCTTTCCCATACTTTGGCTGGCATAAGAGCGGAGTCCTTGGACGACGAGGCTAGGCTCCCTGTTACACCGAAAGTAGTTAGAACGCAAACAGGAGAATAGCTAGAACGCATTCCAAAACAAGATTCATGATTAAAAGAAACGAATAAATTATGAGATAAATAAGGTGAAATCCTAAGGAATCAATTTGTCTTTTCTGAAGCTACGTAAGTCCCTATCGAAGAGAGCGCTGCTTATCTCCACAAGTGGATTTTTCCCTTCGAGCAGGAAGCGATTGCACGAGAATGACAACTGCATATAGTGATGAAGGACGGAAACTGAGGAAATAAGGTCATCTGAGAATTGAAACTCGGGAGGCAACTCTCTGCCGATCAACGGCGTGTTCCACCGCACTGCATTGCTGTTGGCGAAGTGAACTCCCATTACCTCTTACGACATCATCCGGTTCATGATCGTTAATGGGCATGGCTGACTGGCACATCGTGATGGCTGAGGGACATCCTCGTACTTTTAACGTCATTACTGTCCGCTAAAGTAGGAATGAAACTTGTTCCCATCACACTTATGTGAATCTCATCCACCCATCATTCGCATCAGTTGTAATACTGCTATATCAGTTTTGTCTCAATAAAAAAGGTTTGTAAGGGATTTTTGCCAATGAAGTCAATTAAATAAATGTCTAGTAGAATGCGCTTAAATAACCACAATTTTCGACCAACCTCATTCCATGTACGAAAGGATGTTTCAAATTCTTTGCAGCGTTCTTCCGCTGTATTCTTGTGTCGTCGAATGGAATGCCTTTCTTTGATGTTTGCTCAGCCGGTACCGCCCAGACTTCTTCACGTCTGTCCTTGCTTTCACCGCTACGATGTATCATACAACCAGATGTGTGCCGTTTTGTTCCCATGTTTCTATTTCTCTTTCTAATTTGAACCGGTTTTATTATTCTGCTCTGTTTTTATATAAGTGTTTCGAAATCAAGAGCTTTTATAGGCAGAATGCCCTGGGTATAAATTCTTATTAACTGCTGCATCTGTTTAGAAAGAGTAGATAATATTAATTATATAATGGCGTACGAAGAGTAGCATTGTTCTCACAGGTCTGCGATTGGGTTATGGGTTATGTCATGCAAGGGTAAAGTAGCAGCTTTGCAATCGAAGAGTCGCTCCGAACATTATGACATTATTTTCCTGTTTCTACTGTCTGGAATACCTGTTTGATTGAATTTTTTGGGATACGGTGGAACGGTCACAGGATTGTTGTGTGAAAAGATGATCAACTCTATGGCACCAGAAAAAGATGGTATGCTAGTAACGCAACAAAAACAAAAAAGATGAAATGGCAAAAATGAACACCCGCATCTTCCCGCTGATCTTTGCGTGGGCAACTTTTGCGGTCCACGAACTCACTGAGTGCTGATTAGGGTCATGTGGATATGTGACACGTGGCACTGATACGTAATGCTGTTCCCTGTATAGCCACATTCATACTTGGCGCCAACGGGGCGGGCCTGCGTTCACAGGCTGCGAGACAGAGTGGCACAGGCGTAGACGCAGAGACACGCAGCCACGCCCTTTCGCCGAAGTATGAACGCGTCTGAGATCCTGCTGAGGAGTATAGAGTACTTCTTTGACTGCAAATTACTCACAAATCATCTCTTACGACCAGTAACGTTCTTTGTAAAGAACGTATTTTCTCTTCCGGAATACCCGATTTTTCGCTTGTGCAGCTTCTAATGTGCAAAGAGACGAGATAAGGCATACACAAAGTCAAGACGAATAACCATTTACGTTTTCCGACGGGTATGGTGCTTGTCTTACCCTTCAATCGGATAAATGCTGATTCAAAAAATCATGAGCTGCACCGCTTGGCGTTTTATCCTTATTGTAGTCGTTACGGTAGCTCAGCAATCCGTCCCACCTATGTTTTAAAACCCAGAGAATTGCATGACATCAACGGATTACAGTATCGCACCGAGCAACCTAGATACTTGATGGGAACAAGAATACTTCAGGATGGGTATCGCCGGAACGACCGGTATGCATATACTTTGCATCCATGCATAAGCGAATGAAGGAAACTCTCCTAGCGTCACAGTATCGAATAATCTTCTTATCGAAAGCGGCATCCAAAAAACTATGCCAGATGGACGAACAGGAACCGGACAGTTATGCATGAATGGGCGGCAAATGGCAAGCGTTTTCTGATTCATCTTTGTCGGTAATGAAAGCAGGATGTACACCTGTGCCCTATGTCCTTGCTATTGTGACGGTAATGAATGTGCAGACCTTAAAGAGCTGCTAGCTTGGTTTCAATAGACTGCCCCACCCATACGTACACGTCTACCGAAACTGGTATAAGTACCAGTGTTTTCAAACACCGGGATGTATCAAACTTTCATTTGACGCTGCAACGTCGTCCGCTTGAGAAATTATTGTAATGACATCACTCGCTTAAAACGGTGCATTGGAATTCTTAACGTTGGTTTCCAGCTCCAGATTCCCTTCGATGTCAATATTTTTGAAGCACAGTAGTGATGATGGGTGTCCATTTAGAAGAAATAGTATGGCCGTGAAACGCTGGATGTTGAAGCACACGGTGTGGGGCGTAATTCGCGACGAAGGGCACCCTCTAGCTCCTTGGAAAGGTTCAACCAAGGCTAGTATACCCGTCGGACGAGCTACTCTTACAAATTAGCGCTTCACTTGTTGCGTCACCGCGGCACATCGCAGATCCACGTAGCTTTGATCGATATTTTAGTGATATGGCACACCGGAAATGGTTCTATCTTAATGGTTAGCAGGGAGTATAAGCGTTCCATCCCGTGGCATTTCCATTTTGATTTTCTTCCTTGTCGCATTACATAATTTCTCTATTTTTGTTTCAACAATCAAGCTGAATGTATCACGTGAATTCCTGGGAATTGTGAAACATAATGTCCTTTTTATGTCGTGTGTTAGTTTTCTTTTACATTCCTTTACCCTTTAACTATAGTCTACCAAGATTTTCAATGATGCAATTGAATTTTTCACAATAACACTGTGGTCCATGGAAATTCGCGCTCAGTCCTGACTCTTCAAGCTGTCCGGCTGAGATCTTACCGAGTTCCTCCAAGTTCTTACGGCATTTCTACCGATATCTCTATCTACATAAATGCCGTTCCAATATGAATATGGGGATTTTGATGTTGTATACTGGCTTTTTTTTTACATTTCTTTACCTATTTTGTCCATAGTGTCTGAACATCCATTATTGTTTTGCTTTGTTTTCTATTTTTATTTCTTTCCCCATAGTCATTCACATGTACATAATGGGAGCGGGCAGTCACCCAGGTAGTTCTTCCGCCATCACAGAGCATTCGTTTGATAACTTCACCTCTGTATCTCGTTCCCGTGGGTCGGGTCCTTTCATGTGGTGCCTTCTTTTATCTGATACTTATTTCTATACCCTATCAAAGCGCGGCTTTCCACACATGACATCCTATTTATCCTTCACCTTGCTCATAGACGATACCCTCAAAACCCACTGGAAATTTCGAAAAAGGGCAGTGGAAAGAGTAAGAGGTAGAGCACCCATTTCAATGCGACCGCATTTCAGAATCGTTCAGAGTAGCGAGCCACTGTCGACAGATCAAATGGGATGGGAAATATGTAGAAGTATGACTCAAAAGTGCAAAGGGTATGATGGTGTCTAGTTCTTGCAGTACATCTTTCATGACCTTGAGACATGCGATTTTAATTTCTGCTCATTTTCAGCCAATCACCACATGCTTTTTACCCAGAAGATAGGTTCAGGCCAATAAACGGTTCGTCAGTGCTTCCCGTTGGAGTCGCAAAGATTTGTACTCGGAGTGCTTGCTTACGTTACGACTGATTTTCTTCTAATTTGACAGCACTCAAGTGATCCCTCAAAAATGGTCCAGAGGGATCGCCTTTCATTGTCAGGGACGATGTAGCCGCTCCCGTCTCTCTGCTGAGCTTTGCGCTATTGGACAGAGTCTAATATATCAAATTTTCGTGATGTTTTCTATTGGCTAATCATTACAGTGACTGCTTCTCCTTCGACATCTTGGTGCCCCTGTGAATCATTTCCAAATCATTATGCAAACCTCAAACCATGTAAAATTTAGATTTTTCTTACAAGGGAAGGACCACAAGTCGAAGTGGCCATTCGGAATGGGATACATATGATCCGACGTATTTTCGGACGCTGATCTCGAATCTGTATTCCAAATTTGCTGTCCGATTCTTTGAGCGGAGTTATGGAGGTTTTTTTGAAAAAACAATACTATAATGGTAGGTTTGGAAGCCCATAGCACGCGAGCCAGACCTTCTTGCGCAAAACCAGGGAGATTTTCGTGTTCAGGGAGTCAAATTACCCCAGAAGACAAGTTTTAGCCAATTCGAGAATTTGACCAAATTTCGGAAAAATTCGCGGGCTATAGGGTGGCAGCCCATTGAACAAAGGAGAAGTCGTTGACCCTTGCCTAGGAAATGTTCCTATTTGACGCTTGTTTCGTACATTTAGTGCGATGGGCAAGTGTAAAAGGTATGTGTAGGCTACCTTGTTCAGGTTGCAGGGTTTTCTGTAGAAGAAAATTCAAAATCTACCACTTTATCACCTGGCCACCCTCAATTTTCCGAAGTTGGACCAAAAACTGGATTTGGCTGAAAATATGCACAGAGGGGTAATTCGACCTCCAGTGCACGAATATCATAATCTTTTCACACAAAAACGCCTAATTCGTGTGGTACAGGATTCTCTTCGACTTGGTATCTTTCTCTTGTGAGTAATGTTAGCAGTTACAAATAAAGTGGCAGAGTAAATGATGGGTGTGATAGGTACCAGTCCAAGGAAACGTCCAGAAGTGGAAGAAAAGACTTACTGACAATGAAACACAAAATGCAAAAAAAACTCGCATTGGCGGGGAGCAAAGCCTCAACCCCTCTCCTGCAGATCCGGAACACTACCGCTGAGCCGCTGAGGCCGTTGCCTGCTAAGCAACGGCCATGCTGACGAACCGTTCATTCAAAAAAAAACCTCCATAACTCCGCTCAGAGAATCGTTTTGCAAATTTCGAATACAGATTTGAGATCAGCATCCGAAAATATGTCGGACCATATGTATCCTATTCCGAATGGCCACTTTGACCTGGGGTCCTTCCCTTGTTAGTCTGGGACGCGATCCTACGATCACTGGGCGTCGCAACGCATACGCGACGCGTGTTTCGTTCCCAGTAGGTTGGCATGCTCCCTAACGTTTGCGACACAGCACAAGTACAGCAACAAGATATCGGTGATGAATCCTGCATAGTGTGAAGTAGTATGCTATCATAAATGGTGCAATTAAGCACCTAAAGATGGTGTTCTGCAGCTTCATCTACTGCGCTATGCTTATTGCACAATGCACCAAGTGCACATTATGCAATGCGAGAATGGTTGAAAAACTTGGTTCATTTGTACCATGACTGCTTTTTTGAATATTGCCTCCTTTTTTTGCCTCAAACCAGTTCTGACTCCTGTTCAGAGCAACTGGTTGACATGTGAAAGGGTGATTTCCGAATCGATACCATCCAGCTAGCCCTTTTGTTGGAGGAGGTTGTTCTTTTCGATATTTTTTTCGGAATTTTTAAGCAACATCTTCCAACGCAGTCGCGGCCTTTCACATATTGTGCATTCATACCTCTAACCAATATGTTCATTCGTCTTTTAAAGATTTAATCTACGGGGCCTTCTTGGAACAAAATAAAAGAGATTGCATATCGGGACTACCAGTATATTGTTCTATCGTCAAAATACCCTGGACGATTACTTGGATCACGTGATATGTAGAATATAATTAATAAATCACCCACAGTATCCTATCTTGTTGTATCAGTTCCAACGAATGCGCTTTGTAGAAGTGCAATTGTCTACTCTTGCGAAAGTTCTTTTTAGGGTGTTGAGTTATGGGCAAAGCTTTCTTGTCGAACGTCAGAGCACTCCTAGGTCGAGGAAAATAGCCGCTTGAGTACGGCCCCCTCTCTACGTGGATTGAATAGACTCCACCCTTTTTTTTGATCTCTATAATATCAGTGACTGCTGCCGTATAGTATGCTTGCAATATGTTTTATTGCTATGTATTCGCAGCTGAAGCAAAAGGATACTATTTATTTCTTATTTCCTTACAAGGGTTCGCTATAAATACCCATAGCTTATTACCTGGTTATTGATTTAGATCCTGGTGCCTATTGCCGACCTCTGGAAGTACGACCCCTCCTTCTCTGTCAAATACGATTCCTTGTCGAGGAATCTCGACTCCCGCTGTACCCTGTTGAACGCGATTCAAACCTGCACGCGATGCTTTCCGTGCATATGTAGCACTACCAGGACCCCTTTATACATTCTTCCGGGAAGCATGGAGTACGGGTTCGAGTCCCGTCCAAGACCAAAGCTTTTGCCCATAAGTCAGCATTCTTGTAACAATTCTTCACCCAGTTCGGCAATGAAATTCTGTCCATACGAACTGGTACTTTACGAGACTCTAAATTTTACGATTTTGCTCCCTACTCTTCTATTCGAGGTGTTCTATCAGTCGCAGCAGTATGTAGTCGTCGTGGACCTTTAACGAACCATTTTTTATCAAGATACATATCAAGATTATCTTATCTTTTCCAGGGAAAGGCCTTTATGTATTATCAGTTGTTCACTGAAAATGATTCATTATATTTAAGCCACGCAAAATTCTTGGCATATCACTGTTTCGACCTAGAGGAAACCATTGACTAAAGCTAGAGATGTTGTAAAGAATAACAAGATGTCGTAAAACTCTGACATAGTGCACTTGGCTTCAGAATGCGCAGTTGAATTGATGTGCGAAGCAGCAGATTTATGACATTTTTTAGCACATCTTTACTCCAGAGGAGATCATCGCCGTAGCAGCTCGTGAATCTTACAACCAGCTTGAATAATGAAAAAAATCTTAGAGTTGAAAAGGGTGATTGGTGTATTGAAGGCTTGCTTCTACTTTCAATATACCAATCACCGCTTGCGTGGCTTCGGTTATCCTTTTCAGAATAAATTTTGACTGCTAGAGACAGTCTGTGGCCAGAGGGCGTCGAGTGGAGTACAGCTCCCCTTACAATTAGAGCGACAGAGATTGTATCTCAGAACATGTGGTCATTGTTCTGTTGTTGTTAATTGATGCGGAGCTTCAATTTGGTTGGAAATCGGTTGCTAATCAAATGACTTCTCGGGGTCGTTCGAGACTTCGCAAAAATATCTGTGCAAGTGTCGGCTGCTATTTACTACCTCGTATGACGTGTTCCGCTGATACCCCACAAGTTCCAATCACTTGCGATCAATGAATGTTGTCGATCGTATCTCTGAGCACTGATTTGTCATAGGTCTTTGTTTGCTAAATCGGTGTAAAGCTGTCGTCGGTGCCCTTTCTTGATGGGTCTTGTGTTGATTTATTTGCTGACTGTCATGTTTTTTCATCAGTGATTCTGAAACAAAGAAAAGGTCACCATTCCTGGAATATCGATATTTCTGTGGGGATATTCGAACATTCGAGATAAGATTAGAGCAGGTAAACTACATATTTTCGCCGCGCTCCCAGTACTCTGACCTGAAAAGGGAAGGATGGATGATTTGCGTGTTCACAAAGTAGAAGCATGGTGTGTTCACTATAGATTAACGCCATGACGCAAGGAGACGGGTATGCGGCGCATTTCTTGGTAAAAGCTTTTCTTGGCTTTTTAACCAGTTCCTACGGTGTGCATTACACTCATCTTGCACAGGTTCCTCCACTAAGCGAGCATGCTAGGTGCTGCGTGTGACCGAAACACATCACAGATCCATGTGGCACCGATCAATACTTTAGCAATGTGGTGCCCCGAAAAAGTGCATCCTCCTGTGCGGCTAGCAGAGAAGATAGGAGTCTTATTTTTGACTACTTCATTTCGTTCTTCCTTCCCTGTCGCTTTCCACAATGCCTCTATTTTCGTTTTCAATAACCAGTCAAAATACATCACGTGAAATTTCCTTCCACAAGCATTTGACAGCATATACCACCATATGTCATATATATGTGGTTCGCGATCTCAGTGATGCGGCGCGGGGGAGTTTGTGCACGCAGAGATCAAGGGGAGGTGACGGTACTTCTTGTAGAGCTTTTGGTCGCTCACATATGAGATTGTAAGGAAAGTCTTGACCGTTTTTTGTTATTTTAACTTTAGGAGATTACAACTCGGCTCATACTGCATCTTTTCTCACAGAATGAGCACTATTTGATTTGCTACACTTCTGGCGATATCATAGATATTTGCATTTGATGAAATCTCATTTTGATGAAGGGCTGATATTTTATATAGCGCAGAACCTATAAATGTCGACCTCAAATCACCATTCCTTCTAAACACACTGCTGTTGAAGGAACTGTCCAGATGTTTGGGTAAGTGGGGCTTAGTTAGCGCTAGATTTGATGAATGTGATGAACGAGTAAGGGCTCCAGCCTGCAACTGCTTCGATCACTTGAAGAGGATTCGTGGAAAATGCGCTTGCGCATAGCTGCTCTGAGGGATTTTCCAAATCAAGGCTAGCCGAGGTGGTCAACCAAGTTTGTGTGTTGAGGGCCAATACTTTCGGACATCCCCTGCAAGTACGGGCGATCATCGTTTTCTGCCGTTTTAGTTAAAGCGATTTAATCAATTGAAAATCCAAGCAGCTCGTTCTCATTTGTGCACTTCTGAAACAATGGACAAAGCGTTCCGTGCTGTGCTTCACCCCTCCCCTTGCAGCACTTACATCTGTAGTCACCTTCGCTGGGACTCGGCTAAAAAGAACTCGTGAAGTGAAGCCAGCCAAACAGTGCCATTTTCGCAGAATTTTAGATTTTCCCTAATAATTCGAAAACCTTGTGGCATTCCAAATGAAACATTTAATCAGAAAGAGCAACTTTTTGTGTATCTAAGGAGTACAGTATGTAAGCTGTTTCATGTTCACGCGCTCTGAAATTCGCATTTATCTTATGAACGCGAAAAACCGACCAGAACATTCCTTACAACCTAATATTTTATTTGAATGGGAATTCCAATCTCAAAGAGACGATCTGTGGCAAAACTCCCATCGAAAAACTTCCTCCTGGGGTTTTTATCGCGATCCCTCAATGCTGCCATTCACACTGCCTCGTATCCGATGGGCGAGTTGATGCTAGGGCGGGACAATATTCGCTGCTCTTACATGATCCCTTACAGTCCTGTCAGAAGAACGGAAAGGAACCCTTTGGAGGCTAGTGATGCAGGGGCGGGCGAAGGGGAGAGAGTGAGAAAGGTGTTTTCTGGTTGTTATTTTTCGGATTTTAGGCCGGTTCATTCCGTTCTTTTACTGTTGCACCACTGACCACCTCCACTTTCATATGCCACAATTATTCCGCGGTCGGCCAATTACTCCTTACGGTCTCCCCTGATGGTTCTTTTTCTTTGTGTCTTTGCTTCCACTCTTTCAGCCCAGTTGGGCTAGCACACTACTGCGCGCACAACATGGGCGTCAATGGGTCGATTGGGACTGTTTTTTCAATGAATTTACTCAGCATCCATTACCACATCTTGCTCCGCCCACTTTGGACGGGTCCCCGCTCATTTTA
The DNA here is from genome assembly GCA_963978905.1 of Trichostrongylus colubriformis. Taxonomy (NCBI): domain Eukaryota; kingdom Metazoa; phylum Nematoda; class Chromadorea; order Rhabditida; family Trichostrongylidae; genus Trichostrongylus; species Trichostrongylus colubriformis. The sequence goes on from OZ022260.1 coordinate 27,748,074, forward strand.
AGTGTGTTTGAGATAGCCTGCACACTGGTCACTTCCGAAAATTTTTCCTGGTTTCAAGGTTGTGTTGGAACCGCGTCTGTACGGTTCGTGATGCGCTTCGCGCACTGTGCCCAAGCCTCTTAGTTGACTGCCAGGAACTCATCCCTTACTCCATCTTTCCCCCACGTTTGGCTCATACTGGAACCCAGTCACCGAATTTAGGTCTGTAAACGGAACGGAACATTCCAATGCACGCTCCGCCCACCGTGGGCGGAGCTCATCTTGGTCCATGCGTGCTCTTTACTCCTTTTCCCCCATATCCTACCCATCCCAAACTTGTCTCCATCTCTACAGGTTGTTTTTCTTGTTATACCCTATTTCGCGACAGACAGAGGGACGGACGGACAGATAGACGAAGCGTTTTATATGTATGTAGTGCGAATTCTCTATTATTTACAAGGGGTTCCTCTGTATGCACTTTGATAACAGGTTGGGTTTTCTTCAAACTCATTCTATCGTGAACACTGCCTCTTATGACAGAGCTTATTTGCATCTCTAAGAGTGCGGCAGAATCGCCTTAATTAAACATTGTTCCCATACGATAGGCGCCTTCGGCTATGAATCAATACGGGCGCATCTGTCCTACTTGACAATTTCCAAGTTTAGATCTATTGGGTTGAGGAATAAGTCCCCGCCGTTTTTTTTCAATCCCGCTTTTCACATCGTTTCCTTCATTTTTCGACGGAGCTTATATATTTTTTCTATAGAGCTTTTTCTGCTCTACAAAACGCTACTGTCTGTTTTTCGATTCCTTCGAATCCCTAATAATTACGAGCTTTGGAAATGAAGTAAGCTGAAGGCAAAAAATTGGCACTTGCGCACCTCATCTTTCTTGTCTGCCATCGGGATCAGAGAATGTGAGTGTATACATGTCGATAGAGCTCTTTCAGCTCTACAAAATGACACTACTTTTAATTTAAATCGCTCAACTTTTTGCTGTTTTGAAGACTCACAAATGCAGTACTCGCAAAAGTGTGCACTTTCCTTAGCTCCTCTTCCTCGCCTACCATCGAGATTGGAGAGAATATTTTTATATGCATTCGATAGAGCTTCTTTTGCTCTACAAGATGATATCACTCTTCTTTTGTGTCCTCTCATATTTTAGCATGTATGAATAAGTTTCCACCTGTTTTTCAATTCAAAATTGTGTAATGAAAATAAATTTAATTGGCAGAATGTTTTATATCATTCGATAGAGCTCTTTTCGCTCTACAAGAGAGTATTCACGGTTTTTGTTCAAATCGCTTTTTGCCATGTTTTAGATCATTTAAAATTCGACGAAATCGAGCACTTTCGACCCCATGTAGCAAAAATGCTCGATTTCGTCGATTTTCAAACGATCTAAAAAAACGAGAAAAATTTATTTGAACGAAAACCGTGCACACTATCTTGTAGAGCGAAACGAGGGTTATCGAATGATACAAAACACTCTGCCAAAAAAATTTATTTTCATTACGCAATTTTGAATTGAAAAACACGTGGAAACTTTTCTCTACATGCTAAAATTTGAAAGGATACAAAAGAAGAGTGGTACATCCTTGTAGAGCGTAAAAAGCTCTACCGAATGCATATATGCACATCCTCTCCAATCTCGATGGTAGGCGAGGAAGAGGAGATAATGAAAGTGCACACTTTTGTGAGTACTGCCTTTGTAAGTCTTAAAAACAGCAAAAACTTGAGCGATTTGAATAAAATGTAGTACCATTTTGTAGGGCTGAAAGAGCTCTATCGAAACGTATACACATTTTTTGATCCCGATGGCTGACGAGAAAGATGAGGTGCGCAAGTGCCACTTTTTTGCCTTCAGCTCACTTCATTTCAAAGCTCGTAAATATTAGGTAGTCGAAGGAATCAGGAAACAGATAGCAGCGTGTTGTAGAGCAGAAAAAGCTCTATTGAAAACATATATAAGCTTTGTTGAAATATGAAGGGAACAATGTGAAAAACGGGATTAAAAAACCGCGGGGACTTATTCCTCAACCCAATAGTAGGATGTAATTTAAGTTTTTCCATGGAAACATTTTGTAAAAATTCGCACTATCCTACTAATATAATTGGCTAAGTGTGTCTGTTGGTGTGTGTGTCTGTTTGTCCGAAAATTCATATCTCGCCTAACAGCAAAGCTGGGACTCTGAATTTTTGAAGTGATATGGGGGTGGTAAGGGGACATCAGCGGTGAAGGAACGGAAATGATAGCAACTGATAAGCGCTGATAAAGAGCCTGCGAAAGTGAGTGGCGGGAAATTGATATCTCGCGTCGCAGCAAAGCTGGGATTCTGAATTTTTGAAGTGATATAGGAGGTGATAAGGGGACATCAATGGTATGGGTACGGAAGGGATAGCAACTGATAAGGGCTGATAAGGAGCCTCGAAAAATTGATATCTCGCACCGCAGCAAGGACGGATTCCTGAATTTTACATACCAGTTGGGCTGGCGCACACTACAGGCGCGTCACACATGGAAGCGTGCAAGATGAGCTTAATCGATACTGGCTGATGCGGAGGGACGAGAGTGACGGGAAGGATTTTGTTTCCCTTTTTCCGTTTTGCGGAATCCCTGTTTTTGCGAACCCTTTAAATGATGATGCTGATCGATTGACACGACAAGCGCAATTATTAGGTTGGCAACTAAGTAATTGCGGATTATTGAATACTGCTTTTTCCCTCCAAACTGCTTTCCAGCAATCTCTTCTGTACATACACATGTAGTATAATTCCACACGCATCTATAGGTATCATTGTCTTCCATCTCCCGGGTAACCCTTTTCGGCAAAATAAACATATCAACGGTCAACCTCATTTTCAATACAAAAATTATAAAACGATTTTTCTTTGAATGGCGTTAGACAGGGAAAGGAAAAGATGGTAATCCGATGGAGCAAGATCAGGGCTATAAGGTGGATGGGGCAGCAATTTTTATCCAAGCTCGAGAATTTCTTGGCGAGTCATTTTTTCAATAGTGGTGAAAACTTTTTTTAATTTTTTTAATAAAAAAATTCTCGAGCTTGGATAAAAATTGCTGCCTTATAGTTCTGATCTTTCATCTTTCTCCATCGGATTATCACCTTTCCCTTTCCCTGTCTAACGCCATTCAAAGAAAAAAATTGGAATTGAAAATGAGGTGACTTTTGATATTTTTATTTTGCCGAAAAGGGTTATCCGGGAGATGGAAGACAACGATATCTATAGATGCGTGTGGACTTGTACTACATATATATGTACAGAAGAAACTTTGTGGAAAGCAGTTTTTGAGGGAAAAAGCAGTATTTAAAAATCCGCAATTACATACTTAGTTGCCAACCTAATAGCATGCTTCTATGTGTGACTCGTGCAGTAGTGTGGGCCAGCCCAACTGGTAAATCTATAATTTCTGCCCTTCTGATCACCGCTGGCCATCCTGACCATACAGCTGCGACTCTTCTGATTACAGTCTCCCGCAGCTGTTCTGCTCAGTGACTCATAGTCTCAGTGAAGCTACAGATTTTTTGGAGTCTACTCTTCTAATCATCGGATTGATTCGTCGCATTCTTCGCTCTCATAGCATCAGTTGATAAAGTATTCCAGAAGTAACCTTGTTTTCAGAAATGACCTTAGTCCAGAATGGGAATCGACCTATTCCAAAGAAACGTGCACCTCTCAAACCTGATCCAGGTATTTTTTCATTTTTCATATTGTTTTTCATATTGTTGGTAATGAGAGTACGAAGCTAAGTTGCGAATCCAATTCACAGACCTTATTGCTCAGACACAAAGCAGGGCATTTTTCGTAATTTGGGGTATATCAGAGTCACGATTCATGATAATCAAGGTGTTTCCCCGCGCTCCTAAATTAGGTATTCGCCTATTTCTCCCTGGACAGATATACAGTAGCGCTCAGAAGTCTTCGGCCAAACATTTTTTGTCATAACCTTTTTTCTAGTTGACCAAATTTGACAAAATTTAAATACATGGTGCCTGAACCTATTGTCGACATTTCCTTCTACTTGAGTGCCGCTTGACTCTTTTCATGGTTTTTTACATGAATTTACTACAAAAGCACCGGAGAAAAGGAAAAAGGCTTCGTAAAGAAAAACGGCTTTCTCTACAGAAAATAAAACTAGCAGGCCTCAGAAAACATCAGTATTTTATAGAGAGACCACGTCCTCTGATGACATCGGCACGGCATAGGGATGGCTTTGCGAAAACAAAAATTACATTTAACCACGTAACCTACACCGCTGAGCGCCAAAATAGTATATTTAGTGTGCAGTGTCTCCAAGTAACATACTGAAATTTCTCTTAGATCGGTGCACTTGCAAAAAAGTTACAAGTGAAAAACCCAAGTGAAAAACCATTTGGGCGAAGACTTTTGAGCGCTACTGTATATCGGTCCGTAGCCGTAGAAGATGCATTTTACTTCCTGGTCTGAAATGCATCACTGTAGTGCTACACAGCTCAGATCCTGTCGAGATTCCAACTGCCGCCCACCTTTCGATGTGAGTGGTTGGAGCTCTGACGAACAAGGCGCAAAATGGGCTGCGGTACCTTTTGACGCCATGACGTGGAACAGGGGTCTGGAAGCTAAGGATCGGGAGGAGTTTTGGAACGAGGTATTTTTGAAATTGACGAGGTGCCGCAATTAAGAACTCGTCCCAGTTCAACAAAAAAGCGATAGCAAGCTACTTATTCGCTGTCTACCCTTCCTATATACACCCACATGGGCGATCTTTGTGCTTCCGATGCGTTTTGTTTCGTAAGGTAGCGTTCATAATTTTGGAATTTGCGGAATTGCAGAGTTGCGAAATTCACGGAAAAAGATTAGATAGGTATCGACTGGGAGAATTGCGGAATTTGCGGAATAGTGGAAAGAAGAGAACACAAGTATCGATCGGGAGAATTGTGGGAATGCGGAATAGTGGACTTGCGGTAATGAAGACCCTTCTCGCTTCTTACTTAGTTTCTCGAGTCCTCTCGCCTCTTTGCAGCATCGAAATCAATACCTAATGTTTTTCCGCAAATTCCACAATTCTTCCAATCGATACGTATCTTATTCCATTACACATTTCTGCATTTCCGCAAATTCCACGATTCCGCACTTTCTATTCCTTTACTTTCTCCAATCCTCTTGACTCTTTGTAGCATGGAAATCGATACGTATCTGATCTTTTCCGCAAATTCCACAACTCTGCATTTCCAAAATTCTGCAAATTCCGTAATTACCCTAATCGATACGTATCTTTATCGTTTTCCACATCCGCAGTGCTACAGTTTCGCGAATTCCAGAAGCATGAACGCTGCCCAAGCATCATTTCACTGTAAGCTTGATAAGAAGTTGATGTTCATATGGAGGGTTTCCCATTTATCAACTAACATCGCCGCTTGCCGGTTCTTCGGGTATTCACTACTATCGTCATGATCCATCCTCTGACTTATCCTTCCTTTACAGAAATGGCTGCACGGGATTTTGGTCGTCAGGTGTGGGCCCCAGATGCCAAAGAAGGTTATGTGTTGGGAACATTGGACGACATCGGTACAGAGAGCATAACTGTGGTGAGAAAGGACGGCAACGGTCAAGTGAGTTTTCCCATCAGCTTCGTAACTCCAGTTTTAGAGTTTGTGGAAGATGCAAACGGTATGGAGCAATTCACAGTAAAGCAGATCTGCAGCCTGACAATGCCTTAGGCCGCGTTCATACTCTACCATGCCGGCTGCAGGGCGTGGCTGTGTGTCTCTGTGTCTCCGCCTATGCCCGGTCTCGTTGCCCACCTCGTCTCTGCACCTCCCCCGTGCCACTCTGCCTCGCTGCGTGTGAACCCAGGCACGCTCTGCCGACGGCACGACTGAGTATGAACGCGGCCATAGTGGTATCTCAGATCAGTGGAGGAAGGGTGGCAGTGATCGTTATGACGCTTAGGAAGGGGATGTAGCTCCAATGTGGGTGGAAGAAATACTCTCAAAATCGAAAAATCGCTCCTCGTGAAGAGTAGTTCTTCTGTCCGGAGTTTACCCTTGCTGAACTTTTGCTGCTTCTCCCTTCACCTTGACCCTAGATCAAGCAAGTCTCTTCTAGCCAGTCTCTTTTCGACCGATTTGTGCGGATAGGCTTCTGTTCATAGGCAGCTGCTTATCCCTCTCATACAAACACCTAATTTGTTTGCCGGTTTGTTGATAGGTCAGTCTGTCAGTGAGTGATTGTGATAAGGAAAGCAATTAAGGAACTGACCGGTTACAGCTGAGCTGGGGAGTCAATAGGTTCTGAAGTATCCATCTGGTGATAATATGTTCGGTGTATATAAGCACCTCGCACAATCACCACACAAGTAGCCACTTTTGAAGTGCTGGCGTTATACCTGGACACCAGCACCTAGGGAAATACAGATAGCAAAAGGAAAGAACGGTCACTTCGGAGAACCATGCTGATCAATTATGAGACCATGAGACACAAGGATCCGGTCCCGTTTGTACCGCAATAGTGCGCCATTATGGCACTACATACACCTGCTGAATCCACGCTAGCCACGCCCGCTCGAGCGCCTTATCGATCAGCGGAGCCAAGAGGGCGTGGTTAGCGTATATGGTGCTATGACCGTGGCGTCGCAAAAGCGTGCAATCTGTTTCCAAAAATCTACAGTTCTAAGAAGAACTGTCGACTTAGCTCATTAGAGTAAGGTGTACCTCATGAGCAAGTTCTCTCTAAGGCATAGTTCAGAGTTTGCAGTTCAGGCGATTAGGCGACCGACCAAGCGAAGAGAAGAAGATGCATTTGGATTGAGCGATCAGTAGACTAGGCGATCAGGCGTATCATTTACCGAGGCGATATGTATCTTATCCTTTCCGCCTGCTCGCCTGATAGCTATACATCGATACGATACAATACTATAAGATAACGATACGATAATAATACGCACATACAGTCCGTTTCGGAGCACTTGGTAGGGCGTGGCCTACGCACATGGACGAAACCGTATCAAGCTCTCTCACTTGGCCACACACTCTCACTCTCGCCACTCAGGTCACGCCCTATCTAGCGTTGTGAAGTGGACTGTATCTGATCCTTTTCGCCTAATCGTCTGGATGCCTGATGGCCTAATCGCGTAATTGCCTGATCGCTTAAAGGCATCATTAGGGGAAAGTCGGACGAAAAGTAAAAGAAATAGTGCATATGAAAGCCGAGATGCCTAGCAATAGGACAGTGAAGAAACAGCGGATGGAATTGGCCTAAAACCCGAGAAATAGGACCCCCTTTCCACTGTTGATTCTCGAAGCGGACGACCTGTCCGTCAAGAGGGGAGTAGTCTGATCTAGTTTTCCATTGGCATGTTGCCAAGTAAACACAGGGGAATTGTTTGGAAAGACGACAACATCTATTTCTTGAGTGAGTTTCACGCTAAAACTGCGAAAGCGCGCCGCAAAACCCCCGATCCTACCCCATCTCCTCGACCGCTCTCACCCCAATCAATCGGGAATTACGTCATCGAGAGGCGGAACCACTGAGTGGCAGAGGCGGAGCCCCTGAACGCTTCGCCGTTTTGCAGCGCTTCTACAGCTCGGAGGGGCGCTTTTTCACCGGGATTTCGCCGCAGATAGCCTTCTTAGGCCCAGGACTACCATGTGAGTGACTTCTTCTTGGGATTTCTCCACCATTGCCTACCCCTAATGATGTCTTTAATCGGTTGATTACCTAATCGATTTGTATCTCATCTATTTTCCAATTCGCCCAATCACCTGATCGCTCAAAATGCTGGCGCGATCGCAAGTTCTGTACATGAACGAACCCATCTATTGAGCATGAACGTCGGCCGCCCTCTTTGAAAACTCTGAAAATGTTCACGTTTTTTGCATTGTGACATGTATTTGTTCAGATTAAAGCAAGCTATGATGAGGTGTTTCCAGCTGAGGATGATCCCAAGAAAACTGTCGACGACAATTGTATGTTGCTTTTATTTGGCAGTTTTGACAGTAACTTTACCAGTACAGTGTTATTTCACAGTAATCCTATCTCATTTAGGTGCACTAATGTACTTAAATGAGGGAACCCTGCTAAACAATTGTCGACAACGTTATGCGAAGAAGCAAATTTATGTAAGCTCATTTTTGTACTTACCGTGGCCGTGATAGTAATGAGTGCTGCAGCGATTTCAAGAGGTTATAGTATTTTGATAAGTTGTGTTTTCAGACATATGTTGCCAATATACTCATATCTATTAACCCATATGAAGAAATCGAAGGTCTTTATTCGATTGATACAATCAAAAAGTATCGAGGAAAGTCACTTGGACAAATGCCACCCCACGTGTACGCCGTTGGTGAGTTAACAACATTTTCTTTACAGTAACTGAACCTAACGGAATCTGATATGCCTTCTACCACTCTACACACCGTGCCTTTCTATAGATATACGAATTTGTTTGAACGGTTTGGTTATAACACAGTGCTGCTGCCGTCCGTAACACAACACAAAACTGTATGCGACATGGGTCTGATCAATATCGATTGCTGGTATCGGGATCGTAGAAATAGGGTCTGCAACATAGAGGGTATTTTTGGTCACTGGGTATAAAAGTATAAATGCTGAATGATGCAGCAATAGATAAAGAACGGAATTAAGCGACCAAAACTCCGAGAAATAAAACTAATTACATGTTATTTATTCCATCGATGATTTTCCGTACTCTTGCATCGCTACAGGAGGTGGGGCAACGACCAACCCTAGCCGTGCGCATAGTCAAGCCCATCATGGGTCTTCTGCTGGCTGTGATAACAGCATACCTCAGCAGCGTACGATAAGGAGCCAGAGACGTTTTTTTTCCACGCGCGTCACCGCAAAGATCTCATCCTTTCGAACCTCGCACCTACTCGAGATGTCTTCCCACACCAGATTACCCTCACGCTCTGCAATGACAAAGAGTTTATGGCTGAGAACGACTGCACGGTATGATCGGTATCAACTTGAAATACCAACCGTAAACGCTTCATAATTCATAATTTGGCCCTGTGATGCGCCCGATACTGTACCCTGTAGTAGAACAGCTCTAATAATAAGTATAATAATATTAGCAGTGGAGTTATACAGTAGCGCTCAAAAGTCTTCGGCCAAAACTTTTTTGTCATAACTTTTTTTCTACTTGACCAAATTTGACAAAATTTTAATATGTGGTGCCTGAACCTATTGTCAACATTTCCTTCTACTTGAGCGCCGCTTGCCACTTTTCATGATTTTTTACAAGAATTTACTACAAGACCACCCAAAAAAAAGTAAGAGGCTTGTTCAAGAAAAACGGCTTTCTATACAAAAACAAAAAGAGCAAGCCTCAGAGAACATTAATATTTTGTAGAAAGACCACGACTTTTGATGACAGCGGCACAGCTGGACGGCATAGCGATGGCATGCCAAAATTAAAAAATTTCATATAACCACGTAACCTACACCGTTGCGCGCCAAAATAGTATATTAAGTATGCAGTGTCTCCAAGTACAACATACTGAAATTTTTCTCAAATCGGTGCAGTTGCAAAAAAGTTACAAGTGGAAAAACCCAAGTGAAAGACCATTTCGCCGAAGACTTTTGAGCGCTACTGTACGTATTTAAAGACATTGTTTGGGATAATGTGGGTGACGGGGAATCCCAAAAGGAGGTCTTGACTGCAAAAGTACGGGGCTGAAAGGCCTATGTATGGCGAAATCCCCCGCAAGAGGCGCCCCCTTGAGCAGTGGCGGAGGCGGCCTCATCAGGGCAGCCCGCCTCCAGGCGACGTGATTAGTGGTTGGTCAAGGAGATCAGCAAGATTGCAAGTATCGCAGCGCGCTTCCTCACTTTTAGCTTGAAGCTCATCACATGAAAATAGATGCTGTCGCATTTCCGAACATCCCTTCATGTTTACGTCATGGTAATGCCAATGGAAAATCTATGCGGACTATCCGCCTCTTGACGGAAAGGTCGTCCTCGCCTAGAACTAACGGTGGGAAGGGGTCCTATTTCTCGGGTTTTTGACCATTCCCATCCGTTTTTTCTCCACTGTCCTGTTACTAGTCATCTCGGCTTTCATATTCACTACTTCTTTTACTCTTCGTCCGAATTTCCACTAAAGCTGCCTTTAAGCTGACAAGGCTTATCGTGAGATGAGACGGAACAAGGAGTCTCAGTCGATCATCGTGTCTGGAGAGTCTGGAGCTGGAAAAACGGAATCGCAAAAAGCTATCCTGAGGTATGAGCGTTGTATTTCGCCGTCTCAAAAGAGAGAAACAGAGATTGCATGAGATCGATTAACAAACAGTTCCACTTTTGAGTAAATTAATAATTGCTAACTATAAGTTGTTCAACAACTGCTTGTCATTTGTTTGTTAAATGATGTTTTAGGTATCTTTGTGAAAACTGGGGAGCAACAGCCGGTCCTATCCAGAAGCGAATACTTGAGAGTAAGTTCAGTTGATTTGTTGATCCCTCCACTTCTAATAAGAAAATCGTTGCACACGGTAATGGTTCCACCGTATTCGGGTACTAACAGTAAGACAAAGCGAACAGTCCCATGAGCACCCCGAAATTCTCCAGTCTGGATGCAATTCCTTTCACTGATATTTGTTGAGGCGTGCTTTTGTGATGGAGCTGGCATTTGGAGCGGTCGATGTGGTGGGCGGGGCTACAGGTAGCGCTTGGCTCGGTCTTTGCACCACCCCTCCAGTGATGTTAAGGGCAGAAAAATCCGTCTTCGATAAAGATCAATTATAGGAGCGGGTCCTTACTCCGGGTCTTTGGTTGCTGTATTGCTTTCTTTCTCCACCGTACTACGTAGCACCTCTACTTTCATATTGGACAATCAACCGAAATGATCCCTAACGATGCTTTTAATAGACGGCGCATGTCCATTCGCTTTTCGAGGCGCATTCTACAGGGTTGGACTGCGTTTATAATCGACGCCGGCAGGGCTTCGCAGCGACCACAGGCAGCGAGGCAGAGTGGCACGAGGGAGGTGCAGAGACGAGGCAAGGTGGCGTAGGCGGAGAGGCAGAGACACGTAGCCATGCCATGCCGCCGGCACCGCAGAGTATGAACGCTGTCTTAGCTCGTAACCGTCCACTATTGTATAGGAGTGACATGTGCGTAGATTACTCTCATCTCTTCCTCTCGTGTGCTTCTCGTCTCTGCCTCTCGTCGAAGTCTTCGGAATTGCGCAGAAACGAAAATGGAAGATCAAGAAGAGCCTAATTCCAAATTTAAAGTAAATTTGTTATGAGCGTACTTTCAGCGAATCCTATTTTGGAAGCATTTGGGAATGCCAAAACACTCCGCAACAATAATTCTAGTCGATTCGGGAAATTTGTTGAGATCCATTTTGGCACAGAGGTATGTCGTTTTTAGGGATCGTGGAATAGAGAGTAATCAGAAAATATTGTTTAAGGATAAGGTCGCTGGTGGTTTTGTATCACATTATCTTCTCGAGAAGTCAAGAGTGTGTCGTCAAGCTGGAGGCGAACGGAATTATCATATCTTTTATCAGTTAATCGCTGGAGCTTCTGATGACTTGTACAAGAAACTTCACCTTGCTGCTCCGGACAAGTTCAAGGTCGCCTATCCTTACTTGTCACCTCTCTTTTGTTCCCATTGTGAGAGAGACTAAGTGGATATCGTTTTAATTTTGCAGTATCTGAAGCATGGCACGACAACGTTTTTCCAACGGCCTGGCTCCAGAACTAAAATCAACTCCGATCGCCTCAGCGAACAGGTATGAAAGCATTGGTACTATTCTTTCGGTTTCCGTACTTCGAGCAGCCATTCATATGCATAGGACGGTTATCGATTATATGCGTGTTGGGTCAATACTCATTTCTTATACGTGTATTAGGCCGCGTTCATACTTCGTGGTGCCGGCGGCAAGGCGTGGCCGTATGTCTTCACGTCTCCACCTCTACCACTCTGTTTCGTTGGCTGAGTTGTCTCTGCAGCTCCCCCGTGCCACTCTACCTCGCTGCCTGTGAACGCACCCACGCCTTGTCGGCGCAAAAAAAAACAAGGCCTTAGATCAATACTCATTTCGATGGCTGCAGAGATACCTTAAAAACTGTGACATACACATTTGCAGGCTCGTAAATCAGGAATGTTGACGGATGCGATTGTTGACGATGCAGCCGATTTTGCACATCTCGTGGATGCTCTTGGAAGAGCTGGACTCACCAGTGATGAGGTACAGTGCCATTGTCGTGATTCGAAACTTCACTGATGAATCTTTGTGTTCAGATCAATGATATATGGCGTACAGTAGCAGGAGTACTTCATCTTGGAAACGTGGAATTTGATGAGAACCCCAATGACAATCGAGGTGAGATCCTCTGACGTGTTTGTTCGTTCCATCATTGCGAATTAGAAAGTATTGGTTTCATTTTTGCGCCGTCATTAATCGATCAAACTTTCATTCGCTTTCGATCCTTACTGGTGCGTGTCAGGACATTCGAACCAGGTCGGGTCACGACAGGGGGTGGCGGCCACAGCCACTTTACCGTCGAGGCACGTGCCGCACACTGTGATGCAATCCGCGTGATGCCGTTGCCCAATGCGAATGTCTTGATGCGCAGCCATCCTCCCTAAACACTACTGCACGAGAGGCACGGGAGATGGCACTGGTTCGGCACCAAGTTTTCAGAAAATTTCAGGTGGCTGTATGGTGGATGCTGGAAGTGAACAATCACTCTGCATCGCCTCCGAGCTGCTCGGCCTCGAAGTAGCCGAGATGAAGATGGGGCTAGTGTCAAGGATTATGCAGGCCACCAAGGGTGGAGTCAAGGGCACTCTCATCAGGTTTGACTACTCATTTGTTTCGTGGAGATTCCGTGATAAACAGCGCTAATTAGGGTCCCTCTGAAACCACATGAGGCTGCTGCTGGACGTGATGCACTGGCAAAGGCATTCTATTCAAAACTGTTCGACTGGTTGGTAGCACGAATCAATAAATCGATTCCCTTCGAAAAGAGTATCAGCTACATCGGTGTGCTTGACATAGCTGGATTTGGTAAAGGATTTTTGATTTGGTAAAAATTGATTTCCTTTAATTCGTGCAATTTCAGAATTTTTCGAAGTGAACTCATTCGAGCAGTTTTGCATCAACTACTGTAACGAAAAACTGCAGAACTTCTTCAACGAGCGTATTCTGAAACAAGAACAGGAGCTGTATGCCAAAGAAGGATTGAATGTGCCGAAGATCGAATACTGCGACAATCTGGATTGTATCGGTGGGTATTCACTGGCTGATTGGTCGAATTCTGTTCCATTCAGCGCTATACAGTAGTGGTGAGGAAGGAGGGCAGATTAGTAGCAAGGTTTGAGGCTGCTGCGATCGATGAACTTCATGGATTGTCCGCCATATCAATCGCAGGATAAGACTTTAAAGATGACGTTTTACCTGACCAATCAGCTATTTTCATCTTTTCCGTATTCACCCGCTTTTTGAACATGACCATTCCCACTGTTTGACCTTACCATTCCACTCAGTTCTGTTTTCGTTTTAAGAGCTTTTCGAGAAGAAACCATCTGGCTTACTTGATCTACTCGACGAAGAATCTCGTCTACCTCGTCCCAGCCCTCAGCATTATACGATGGCTGCTTATGAGTCTAACAAAGGACATTTCCGCTTGGAGGTAAGCTTAAGAAATTAGTTAATTGATTTATTATAAGATAGATAGAGGGAGAGAGAGAATGGAATGAGGAAGAGAGCGCGAGAAAAAGAAAGATAGGAAGAAAGAGAAAAAAGAGAATGAGAAATGAAGAATCAATTTTGAAAACTCTACAAAGGGAGGAGCTCCGCGTGGGGCTTGCACGTTGTCCTATAAAATCGGGCTCGCTTTTGCGTTGGCTCGGATGCAGGTCGTGAAACGAGGCCATGTTAATGCGAACTAGGAAGGGTGAATGCAATAGATATAGAGGTACCATATATAGTTGGTCCAAAATTTATCGGAAGCCGTGTCTAAACACTGCAATCGCACTAGGCCTAACTACATCCGGCGTTACCAGCTCACACGCGTAGCCTCGCACTCCTGAGGCCGTGGTCATACTCACCGCCGGCAGGGCAGGGCTGCGTTCGTAGGCAGCGAGGGAGAGTGGCACGGGGAGGTGCAGGGATGACGCAGGCAACGAGGCAGGGTTGCATAGGCGGAGACGCAGAGATGCGCAGCCACGCCCTGCGGCCGGCACAGCAGAGTGCGACCGCGGCCTCGAAATGACTATTTCAACCTAATGACACCCACCAGCGCAAGTAGTTTGGCCAATCCCCATACTGAGGCCGCCGTCAGACTTTAAGATTTTGCGGCATCGCACATTTGCACGCGAAGTTGTGGCGTTACATTCTTGTAGTCGTAGTATCGCGTGCGAACGTGCGATGTCGCAAAATCGCGAAATCGCAGAAGCGCAAAATTGCAAATTCTGACGGCGGCCTAAGTATCAGTTGCCGCGGACATAGACACCATCCCTCGGAGGAACGGTTCATTACGGCAGAGGGGAAAGCAGATGGCGTGCCCATTTCCTTCGGTTCCATGCTCTGCCCTGACATCTAGTATAAAAATCAAAAAGAAGCTATTGCGGTCGACAGCTTGTTTGGAAAGGTTAAGTGGAATGCTGTACGTCATATCTAAGCTGTTGCTCATTTCAGAATTCTTTAGTGGGACTGAAGCGGTTTCGCGTTTTTAAATCAGCAATATAAAATGTTACGTAAACTGGCTTGAAGTCATATGTCCAGAGTCCGCGACGTTCACGACTTCGACAGCACCGCGATCTGCGCGAAGAAGAGGCGTTCCTCGTCCGTCATTATGCTGGTACTGTGTGCTATCAGACTGCACAATTTCTGGACAAGAACAACGACACACTGCATAATTCCCTTGAATTCCTTGTGGAACAGAGCAGGTTTGCAGATCATCCTTAGACTATTTCCAGTGTAATATGTGCTTTCACTCCTACTGTTCTTGAGAGCGTTGGAGGTTCCTTTGACTGGGTGTTGCGAAAAGAGAGATCATGGACGGTAGAATCCAATCAATTCCTGTCGATGTGGCTATCTAGTGGATTCACTGCTTATGCTAGAATTCACGTTGGATCCTGCTCCGAAAGCTATAGCTGTAATTCGAAATATGACTTTCCAGTGTTAAATTCATCCGTAATCTGTTCGAAGGCGGTCATGCTCCTGAACCGGCACCAGGACGACGATCGGGTGGCGGACGACTTCAAGCAGCCACCGTTGGAGGGAAATTCCGTACTCAGCTTTCAGTGTTGCTGGAGAAGTTGAGAAAAACGGTAACAGTTTTTGAAAATTGAATCGTCTTCTGTCGGATGGGGAACTATATTTTGCAACTATATATTCAATATTTTGTTTCCCTGATCCATAAGTTGTAGATTCAATCGTTATGATATGAACGTAATACATTGCGCCTATCACAGAAGCTTGTGTTTTTTTTGAAAATTGACCTCTGATAGAATTTGTGTGCACCAGGACACTCGAACTGTGTCACCGCAGTCCCTGACTGGGGGTCGTATCTGTGGAGTTGTTATTGCAGAGGTTGGCAATGATCCCAGGTTAGATGATAAGCGGAACGTATGTGCCGTTAGCTGACCCGGTTATATAAGAATATATGATTGAGTTCAAGTGGTCAATACAAAAATTACAGTAGTAAAATACCTAGTGATACTGTGCAATAATCATTGATACTGTAGAGGTTATGTAGATGTTGAAAGGGGATCGTATTTGTGTCTTAATCAAGGTTATCGTAGCCCTGGTCACCGCACCACGTGAAATATGTAACCGCGCGCTACGAGCAGTGGCTGCTGCGTGCTTCTGCGACCTGCCCGATTTGACTGTTTTAGCACATCCATAAAATTTGCTACATTGGATTATTTGAAATGAGATACTTCGGTTAGAAGTTATGCCTAGCTGTCATATAATGCCAGAACACAGCGAATTACCCAGGTATCCATTTCTAGGGTACTCACTTTGTGCGATGTGTCAAACCAAATTCGACGATGAGTGCTGGTGATTGCGATGGTGCTGCCATATTGTCGCAATTGAAATGTGCCGGAATGGCTAGCGTGTTGAAATTAATGCAGAAAGGATTTCCATCGAGGTACTGTAATGCCGTCCAAACCTCACTTTTTGTGTTCCTGAATGAGATTTGCCAAACAATCACTTTATACGACAGGACGGCATTAGCAGTGTGTGCGAGTACCACTCTAATATCTCTTCAGGACCTCATTTGCCGATCTTTACGACATGTATCAACGCCAGTTACCTCCAGATTTGGCCCGACTTGATCCTAGGCTTTTCTGCAAAGTGAGTTCAAAAGGTTCTGGGAAGCATTCATTGAACCTTTAGCTTAAAGCCGCTTACAGCTGCAGAAAGCCTCTTGAATGCCAGTTCTGATTTTAATAGAATTTCAGTGCCTTTTCCACGCTCTTGGTCTGAACAATATCGATTTCAAATTCGGCCAGACTAAGGTGTTCTTCAGACCGGGCAAGTTCGCTGAATTCGATCAAGTAAGCCATGGTTTTGTCACGACTTTTCACAGATTTTGTAAGGAATTATTATTAAAGGGGTTGTAGGAACTGAGCGGAACCTCGCAGCTTTTTGGCGTTTTAATGAATTGATCTGGTGGCACTCGAAAGTTTTGGAAGTGCTAGGAAGAATCTGATTTAGTCCGCTGTGTTTCAGTGCTGGGACGGATATAGGATGGCATTTATTGGAACCTTCTCTTCTGTTACGACAACAAAATCCGCTGAGCACCGCAGTACCGGTGGCAAAAGATCCCACCGGTAGTGCGATGTTCAACGGCAAGCCCCCGGACACTACAACTGGATCACCGCGACGCGTGAATTGCAGTGACGCGCACGCCAATTGTCCT
The DNA here is from genome assembly GCA_963978905.1 of Trichostrongylus colubriformis. NCBI lineage: Eukaryota > Metazoa > Nematoda > Chromadorea > Rhabditida > Trichostrongylidae > Trichostrongylus > Trichostrongylus colubriformis. The sequence continues at coordinate 27,764,957 of OZ022260.1, forward strand.
GTTGGTAGCGCTACATATTGACTGCGGCTTAAAGTGCCGTCAGATCGCGATTTTGCGATTTTGCGATTCTGCGGATTTGTACACGTCTTATCTGAGCTCGATTGAAATAGCCAAATCCACGATTCGTGAAGCTGTTCAGATGTTGTATCTGACAATGAATCGATATGCACTAAATCTGGCCAATAAAAACTGCCGCCGCTTCGCAGGCGATGAGCGGCAGTGCACGATCTCAAGGTCCCAATGTCACGTACGAAAGCTGGACGCTGAAAAGTCGCGAAATCACGCTTTGGCAAAATCGTAAAATCACAGAATCGCAGAATCGTGAATCACCTGCCAATGTGGCCTAATTCAGTGGGAGTGTCCTACCCCGTCTTTTATGACTCAGCTTCTCTAGCTTGAAGCGAAGCATCTCACTATGAGTCTGAAGTGACGTACCATCAGTGAAGATCCTATCCGCAGAATCAGACAAAAGGTTTAATAAAAAGCCATTCAGTAGAGGTCCCATTTGGAAACCTCACTTGCCATGGAAAAGAAATTCAGTCGAGCTTGCAAAAATGGGGTCTATGATATCGTTGTTCCCGGCTCATCAAGTGCTTTCCAGTTACTCCGCCAGGATCCTGAACAAATGCGTGAGCTGATCGACAAAGTGAGATCGTGGCTGTTGAAGGCTCGTTGGCGAAAAGCTCAATACGGTGCATGGAGTGTCATCAAGTGTGAGTTGGGCCGATTTGATGTTCCTTTTTATTGAAATGGTCCCTCGAAGAAAGGGCATTGTTAGAGCGTCTCGCATTAGGTTTGCTTTGAGTCAATGTCGTTGTTTTTTGGAAGGCTCCATTTTGCCAATAAGACATTGATTCGCAGCCAATGAGTAGCGGTTTGGGCGGCCGCAAGCATCGTCTGTTTATGGTCTGCCCATTTGGTGGACGTGGATTTTTGGAGTATTTTGAAGTTCGACACACTTCTATGTCATAATTCACTTACTTTTGACCCATTTATGTCATTTTTGTTTTATTTATGACCCCACACCACTGGCAGCTTCATGTGGGTATGTGCCTCTTCTGATTGTGATAATCACACTCCTCTGGCTGAGTCCGAGCACTAGATGCACTTATGTGGAATAACTCTCTGAGATCATTTATGTAACTGGTTTGTCGGCATTATCTATCTGTTTCTAATATTTAAAAAAGGAGAAAGAAATCAAAGCTGTCGGAAAAGTTAATGTTTAAATTAGTCTGTGGTTCGTTTCGCTTCTTTTACCCATACGAATCACTGTGCTTTCTATTCACCCCCGAGACTCATCGGTGGGTTGGAGTGGCTAGATAGTAATTTGTCGGTTCATTTACTTCTAATATGTCGGTTCGATGAACAGCATCTTAATAATCAGGTGATGGCTGAGCACATTTACGTAACTCACTTGATATCACTCGTTTCAGCGAATTTAGCTTTTTCTGAAACTAATGAGGCCCCGTTTTCCAGCGAAATGCGAAAGATCATAAATAATTCTCCGCAGGCTGCCAAGGCGTAATTCAACACTTTCTTGGAGCCATGAAGTCTTACGAACACTTTCTTCTCTCCGTGGCCGAATAGGCTTCATCTGGTCATGAGAAAAATGATGCTCATTGCTTCTGCACGCCAAAGCCTTCCCTTTCCCTGCCTATTGACAGGATTGTATGGCCTTCATTAAAGAAATGCTCTTATCCTTCCTTATTCCCTTCATTGAAGAAAAGCTTTTATCCTCTGAGGCACTCTCTCCCTATTTAGTGAAGAAGTGAAAAAAGCTGTATCTCAGTATCACTCAGGCTGAACAATTCTTGCACTAATTATCCAAGGCAACCCGCCAGCTCTTATTTTGTCGTGGATGAAGAAGGATTCTCGGGAAAGTTCCGATGCGACTACAAATTTGCCCTCGGGTGTGATTCAAACCGTAGAATACAAATGTGATACTCATTTGGCGCTGCACCGCTTAGTGCCCGCACCACAGGCGCCGCCATCAAGCACAATGGGTTTGATATTTTAATTTTTGATAACTGCTGTTCATCGCCGTTCAACACGTTATACGTGTGAGTGCTGATAAGCTATGGTAAATATACCATTCAAAAGCTGAGTTGAGGTGAAGGTGGTGTCGGTAGTGTAATGGATTAGCAGATATCCCCGGAAAGGATGAAGTGCGGGTTCGAGTCCCGTCCGACACCGAAGCTTTTGCCCATAACTCAGCATCCTTGTAGTAACAATGGGTTTGCTTTTCAAAGGCACTCGAACCTTGTCTACAGGATAGTTCGACCCCACGGGTAAGAATCGGTGCTAGGCGCTTTCATCTTGAGAGGTTAGCAACCATGCGAAACCACCTGGCGCCTATGACACAGAATCTATGAAGTACAGCTTCATTTGGTGCGGGTGGCAGGGGGTTTTGCGTCGAGTGAGACTCATTTTCGTGTTTTGCGATTCAAGCTACTCCGGGGTTTAGGTTTCTAGTCAAATCAGGATTCTCCCCGATTCAAGACGGCGGGGTTGCTTCGGGTTAATGGTGCCAAATATTTCTCTACTTTATATATTTGCATTATGGTGTTTGTATGATATCAAAAAGGTGAATGCGTGATGCCTCCGTTTCACAGAAGTTTATGGTGCCAAGCAGTTCAGCAGGTCCAATGCTTCCGTCTGCTGCATTTTACCACATCACTGCTTCAGTTCTACATAGAATTACGAGTTTGAAGTCTTTGCCGGGTATATTTTGCTGACTACAATTGTTTCCAAAAAGATCCCCCGAGAATACGTCAGTTCATGTAATGGCCTTGCCCGAAGGATTCAATTATAGCGGCTATTCGCCTGGCAAACCCTATCAGTCCGGCAAACTGATCGCATGGATGCTCGCTCTATACGGAAGTTGCTTGGCTAGTTCCTCAATCGTTCTCCAGTTAATGTTATGAGTTATTTGGGTTTTTTCATTTCCTATGAAATTTTCTGGTGATCAATGCGCATGTTATGTTAGCCGCTCTTGAAAGGGACATTGAAGAAGCCTGAAAGGTTTGTTCGCTAGAAAGGAATGCGGAAGTTTTGCTCAATAATACGTGCATCTATGTGGCATGGTACAATGGCAGGACAAGAGACTTTCCATTCAAGTTCTCACGGCACATTCTGACAACTGCAACTCGATCGCAAAGTCCCGAGTACCCCCAGCTCTTTCTGCACTTGTTGGCTGAATAACCAGGTTGTTGCATGATCTTCAATGTGAAGCTAAGTAATCGCAATGGGGTCTTTTCAATGAGCCAGAGCGATGACTCTTGAAACTTTGCAAGAGAGCTCCTCTTGTGGTACCTACTTGAGTTGCCTCCTTCCGTCAGCATATTTGATGAATTCCGAAGTGTTCAGTATTTCGCAAAATTCATCGGGTTTGCAGATCATCATCTGTTCTTTGTGGGTATTCAGTGGGTATGCCGCTGATTTCAACAACCGAGTTCAAACCCAATCCGATGGTAGGAAAAAGGTCTCATTTTTTGGTTTTTGACGGTTTCTTCCGCTCTTTCTCTACGGTTGCACCACTTAAGATTAGCACCTCTGTTTTCATATTCTGCAATTGGCTGAAATCACTCCTATCGCTATCGACAGCGGTCGGGGTGTGATCTCAGTCGATATGAAATATACGGTATAATACGATAACAAATGCTTAGTAGAAGATAATAGAAGAGTTTCTGAGATATAAGTATCGATTATCGAATAACGTCCTCAACTGATACGGAGGGCACTCATGAGAATCGAAGTAATAAGAACGTTCCATGGAATAGAGTTATTGAAATTCAAAAACATCTGGAAATCTTTTGATAGTTCATACCCCGAAATCATACTCGAAGGCACAGTCCGAGTTTGCGGCAGGTGGGATGGACGATGGGCAGTGGCCTCGTTTCCAAAGCTCTCTCTTCTGTGAGGATTCAGCTAGGCCCCTCTTGCCGGCGGAGGCGAAACGGGTTAAATCACTGATGTAGCTGGTTTTCAGGGAATCGACCAAGAAGTGATTTTGTGAGTTAGGATTGAACTGGGAAACATGTAACAATAATAATCTCTCGTGTAGCAGGACCTCCCACCTGTCATCTTTGCTGCTTCTGCTTTCTTTTTTGGAAAGCTCTGCATTCCCTTGTTGGTTTCAGTGATAGGTTTGCTGAGAATGCGACCTCTGGAACCCACCATCGTAATCCCTCCCACGCAGTCGTTGGTGGGGTTGTGGTGAAACTGCGTCAGCCATTAATGCGACAAACGAATAGTGACCACGGAGACCATCTGGAAAACAATTTCCACGGTTTAGCGCATTTCCCTTGGGCCTACCATCGCGTTCGTTCATTCCGTGCTGTAGTTCCTGGTCGTTTTGAAAGATGTCTATTCTGTTCCCTTTTCGTGTGAGAAAAACCTAAACAACTCTATGTTTGGTTTTTCTCCGTGCATTGAGTGATGTTACCACAGAAAGGAAAATGGCAGTGATCGCTTCAAAGCAAATGGTAGGGAGATAGTTGAATATGAAAGCTAATGTGCTCAGTAAAACGAAAATGAAGAAAAAAAATTAGAAACCCGAAAAATGAGACGCTTTTCTCGCTGTTGGTGACAAAGGGGCGGATCACATTGGCGAAAGGGGTGGTCCATGCTAAAAGAGGTGGCGACAATTGAAGAAGACGGCTCTTAGGATCCCCTGGGGTGCTTCACTTCACCAGGAATTTTTTCCACATATTTTCGATTTCCATCTTGGACCAGTGTCTTCGATTTGAATAACTCACTTAAAGGAATCGTACAACGAAAAATAAGTTTTTGTGTTACCCATATGCTTATGTTGTATTTGCCTAATGTGGGTCTCATGTCATGCAATGTTGCACGCGAAAAAATGTGAATTCGGCTAAGATACAGCACCACAAGGTATGTCCGGTCGGGCGGGGCCTCCGAGTAAAAGACTCGTCCCGTCGTGCGCCGTGGTCGGAGACGCATTGTAGGAACAGAAAGTTACGTAAACTGTCCCATTATCCGTTTCCAACGGCGGCGCATGGCGGGACGTTTTATTCAGAGGCCCCGTCCGCCCGGACGTATTTTGTGGTGCTGTATCTTAGCCGGATTCACATTTTTTCGCGTGAAACTTTGCATGAGGTCCACATCAGCCAAATACAGCATAAACATATGGATAACACAAAGACTCATTTTTCCGTGGACGATTTCTTTAAGGTCATCCTATCACTACATCACCACTACCCCTGTCTTTAACGCAGTGTCTGATTCTCGGAGGCAGCCTTCATGTTGTCTACCGGCAGTTGCCTTAGGATCACGCTGCAGTCTAATTTGAATTTATAATAATGATTACTTATGGCAATACTGAGATTCGTCTGAAAGCTAAGGAACGACTTATGATTTTTACGCTTCAAAGCATCCCAGAGCTGCTACTTAGACGTTTTCCAATGGAATGGTCTCTCCTATTAATGAGCTCTGGCTGTTCTCCGTGGTGGCCGTCCATTTTCCGAGCAGCATTCCATCGGCCTCAGCTTCTCGATTTGTCGAAAAGCACCCTCGTCGTTGATAAATGCATGCTGACTCCTGTCACGTCCTGCAAAGAGCATGTTTAATGAGCACCACGCTGCCAGGGGGTATCTGCATCTTTTTCTCCTCTCCGCTACCGTAAGCCGATTAACCTTGGGCTTCTTTTATGTGCTCTGCAGAAATATTCCTCATGATATGTCACAGATGTTGCAGCTAAAAGTGTGCTGTCATCAACCTTCTTCCATTAAACTGTTTCGTACACGTGTTGAGCACTGACTAAAGTGATGCTGGGCGCGTCGCCAATCGGTTTTGCTGCGTGGATGCCGAGACCTCCATACGCGTCACCATCTGCCGAAGCGTTACCCGTGAGGTACCATTGACACAGCTTTTACTTCTTCCCCATTGCATGCAGGTGGTTCAGCACGGTACCCTTGGACACCCTAAGTTTCAGTGCTAAAGCCATAGACGAGCGTCTAGGATTAGCTTCACCCATCTCCTTGAGGTTCCCATCTATTGTGGAGGAATCCAAACCTAAACATGACATGCCAGCCTCGCACTGTTCTCCTTTAAGGCATTTCGTCCAAACGCAGTTGCCATATTTCGGACCGATTTGGATGTATTCCTTCCAAGTTTGAAGTCATAGCGTGCTAACAGTCGAAAATCGCGAATTTCCATGGTCACAAAAAGCGGCTCAAAAACGAAAAGACTCAGCCAATCCCAAGTTTTTTTCCTGTTTAGGAAAAAAAGAGACCTTACTCTATAATTTAACATACAGCTAACCTGGATACATTTTATAGAGCATTTGAAAAATGCGGGAAAATGCCAATGGGCAAAATGGTAAGAACTTTTTGACCGACCCAATAGACTGGGTCAATCAAAATGCTGTGAATCCATGCTTTAGGAATTTTACGATACGTATTAAGTTGACTTTCATCGTATTTGTAAGTCGTATAGCCTGTACGAAATGGGTTCAGGTTACGGTTAAGGGGAGATTGGCCCAGTCGGCGAGACCTCGCTCTTTAAACGATTCTGATACGCCCATAAGATTCTCACTGTATATTTCCAGAACCCTGCGAGACAGGGCGTTCAGTGAGTGGGAGGGAGGACGGGGATGAATACACCTGAGTTTGGACACTCTACCCCCCCCCCTCCATCTCCTTCGTGCTCGTTTTTCAAAACCCGTTTCCCAAGGAATATCCGTAACAGCCCCCTACCAGCAGAGTTCGACTCGACGGTCGAGGTGGCAACGGTTCTGATTCTCTCACTTAATCCTAGTTCACCTAGTAGTTAGGGCTACTCTGTCTTTATTTATTCCCTGCCCTTGAGATACCTCACTTTACCGCGTCTCTCTCAAGTTTTGATTGTCTTGAACACGATCGAGTTAAATCATTGAGGCCTTGAATGACATCTCCATCCACTACAACTCTACAATTTTCCATAAATCCATGGCTGAAGTGAGTGGAAGAACTGTGAAATTCTATGACTAGTTTTCCATTTACTCCTTGAGCTCAAAATAGCTTCTACTGAGGATTGGAAAGTTTTGTCAATTCTTAATCTTTACATGGGTATTGTCCGCTGATTACTGGTTTCCGAAGCGAATAAAACCCCGAGATACTCTCGGAACCACTGTCTCCTAAACGCAAGCTCAATTTGAGATGATATATGGCTTAGCAACGGTGGCAAATACCAAGCAACGCCTGGATATTTCGTCTTGAAAGGAAACCTCAACTATGTGCTTGCATACTGTCCTCGTGGCCCTTCTGTTCAAATTGTCGCCCAATTTTCAATCACCATCCCTGGAGAATTCAAAGTTGCTTTAATCAGCGGGTCTGATCAGTGGCATCAGTGACAGGACTGGTCGAGGCATGATGAGGTAAACAGGAAGCACGAGGGCTCTCACGTCTTAATTGCCTTCACCTCTCGGACTGAGATTTATGCGGTCACTACTTTTCTGGGTCTCCTATTCGGTTGTTCAGATCTTCTGCTCAATCAGCAGCTCTTCGTAATGGGACGCCTTCCACATTTCGATTTTTCTCTACGAAGGCTTGCTAAGGAGAACTCTCGAAACTCGGAGTATTTCTGACCCCTATCTCAAATTTTCAGTGCATTTAGTCAGGCAATCGGAAATTTCTGGAAGCCTCGTTACCAAGCTGTACCTATAAACGTGTATATAGAATTTGTGTGGTTCCTGGATCATAACCGCATTTTTCGAACAATTTTCAGCCGGAAAGTTAGGATTTTTGTTCCCACGGACGGCTGATCGGAAACTTTCCGCTTGGATCTTGTATGTATATGTCAATCTAGATATTGCTGGAGCTGTAGAGGCTGAGTTTCATCCATGGAAGCTCTACATCAAGTGCAAGACAAATCCATTGTCCATAGGAAACTGCCTATGAGCTATTAGAAGCATGAAAAAGCCAATGTGATGAGGTGACTTCCCAAGGGTATCGCTGGCAATCAAAAAGAGCTCGCAATAGCTCTTGAACACTGGACTTTAAAACCTTACTGGACGAAAACATCTCCTTCTTGAAATTGCATAAACCTCTCTAAATAGAATTCAAAAATCATTGCAAGGATCATTTTTTGAGAGCCAAATCTACGGTGTTGCACTCTGAGAACACCTCTATGCCTTCAACTCATAGTTCGTTCACAGCTTGCTATCCGTTATGACAGCTGGCAGCTTTTGTCAAATAAAATTTGAATTTAGTTTTTGTTTCTAGATTTTAACCAACTTGGCTGATCCCCTAGGTCGCAGAAAGTTGAGCAGGTTGAAAATTCTCTCTTTGAAAGCAGGAAGTCATATCGAATACTTTGTGACACTCTATGACATTCCAATTCTCTCTTGGAACCAATTCATCTTGTCACTCAGGACAGTCTGTGCATTAAAACTTGTGGGAGTCACGTCCGTACGGTTTAATCTGAGCAATCGGACGCAAAATGAGTGGCTTATTTACACTGGAAAGATCGGTGCCGACCGTTTTACTCCTCTTCTCTGGTGCTCTTCCTTATCCACCAAGCGGTAATGCACCTTTTCGCCTTTATTACGGTTGAGAAGCGGAAGTTATTTGCTGAAAGAGACCGGAAGAGATAAGTTCGCAGACGTTGGTATGAAAGTAGGTGCTCAGCGAGGCTCCCCTACGGGGGGAGGCCTGGACTTGCACATAATCGTCAGTCATCGTAGCACTTCCTGTGATAGGACTCTGGCTGTTCTCTGAACGTAGATGCATTTGTGAAGACGTCGCCCGTTTCTTCGTCATCCATAAGTGAATAGACAGATCCACTTCCTGAATTGCATGCCACTATCGTCTGGGCAATTCATTTTTCAGATGGGCACGTCTACAGCGTGCTTTCGTCAACATGATGACTTTTTCCGCTCATCTACGATGAATGGAATTTTCTAGATAGCAACCGAAAAAGCCCATTTGGTATAAGAGTAATAATAGAAAAATAGCCTTTTAAGGATTAATTGCTTGAACGACATCATTAGTTAAGTATGCATTGTTTTACACACACATTGCTCACTTTCCATGCCTGCATCACGTGACTCAGAGTGCTGCGGTTCAGCCTGGAAAATTGGTTATTGCTTTAATTTCCGTTAGACTAATTATGTGCTTTCCTTGGTGATTACCCAATTCCGCCCGTCCATCAGTCGGTAGGCGTGGCATCACTCACTTTATTCGGTTTCTTCACTCACACTGCGATATATGTAGTGATCATATACACGACGTCAATATCTGCTAGGCTGTGAATAGGTATCGATTTTGCACGCGTGATATCGATATCGGGCGGGGTGGTATAGTCACAGATGGCGCGCATTCCCATTCTCATGGTGCAGAGATCTAATCACCCATCAATGGCCGCCCAGAGCCAAACATACCTTTCATCCTCCCGGGACAATGAAACTAGTACCGGATTCGTCTGGAAGAATAAAAACACTGACCTGTACATTGGCTTTCTTCCGCAAATTATTGTGTGAACCAAATCGCATTCACCTGCCTCCACGATTCTGAATGGAATCAAAATGCACGGCGCATTGTGTCAAGGAATTGATTTACCCCAAAAACTCTACCTTTATCCTTCGTTATCGTTATCCATATCCATTCTGCAGTACACGCGTTTATGGGTGTTACAATGAGTGGAAGTGTATTCGCTCATGCGAATGCGGTTACCGGGCGCATAATTGGCTCTAAATATCAAAGAAATGAGAGGCGGAGCTTGGTAACTCCCCATACATGGCAGAAATTGTGTGAATGGCTTTTTTGTGACTATCATCATATTTCATTGATTCTCTCTTTTACGATACAAAAATCCCCAGTGAAGCGTCCTTGCACAGAGGCTCATGATAAATGAAGCCTCATGGCTACTTGACGAAAATCTACGTATTTATGGAAAGCGCTGTACATCAGTGGGCAGCTTGGAGCTTGTAATTCATAAGGGTGTCCTCTCTAAATTTCGAGGCATTATCCTTGAGAGTACCCTTGGAATAAAGAATCTTCTAGAATAGTTATTCTATTCACGCTCTTTCTTTAATTCTTCCAAAGTACTTGAATTTTGAGAAATCGTTTTTCATGAATATGAGCATCAGCTGCCTATACCCCTCGTCTACTATGTCTCTCTAGACATTTATTACGTTATCTTATCATCTTTATCACCATTTATCTCCGTTTTTTCGGAGATTTGCTTCGAGTGTTGTATAAATCGGCTATAATGTCGTGTGGATAACCGGTATAGATAAAAATGCAAAATTATTGCAAAACGGTTTGTGTATCACCAGAGACCAGTTCGCCAATCCGTTTACTAGACCTCGACTTGGGTAATTAAGCTAACAATGGTGTTAAGCTGAGTGGATTCGAAAAAGTAAGGCAAGATAGGCAGGATATGGGAGGCCTTATCGATTTCTTGGCCTTTTATACCACCTCTGGCTCCTGCGGCGTCAACCCGGCCGATAGTTGATAGTCGAGGGGTGGTCAAGGCCCACCCCGTGTCATGATCCGGGCGGTCATAGCGTCCAACCCCCCTCGGGTGGTACCTGAACTTCACGCCGTAGTCGCGAACGGTCGCAATATAGAATGCTTTTCCGGTTACAGTAAATGCCTTTTTGTTCACTGAGCAAGATCCGTGCTTGTCACATTTGGAGCAACAGCGAAAAGGCTTTTCGACCGTTTTGTTCCGTTCTTTCGCTATCTTTACATTAATGAGATCCTCAGCTCTTATATTCCACATTTATTCCGTAATCTGCTGAAATCCCCTCTTAGACTGCGTTCATACCCAGCTGTATGGGACTTTTGGGTAAAGTTATACTATATGCGTATTGATCGAGAAAATGAGCGCATTTACGCATCCGCGATTTTAGGGAGTTGCCCCATCGGCGATTTGGAGAGAATTGGCGCCATGCATAAGATACGTATCGACTGAGAAAACGAGAATATTGGCGCATCCATGACTTTTACTATCTGTCACAATGCAAGTGAACTGACGTGGTGGTACGCGGCATCGCCAAAAATCCCAGTTGCGGATGCGTGGAATCAGCGATACGCTGATGCGCCGGTGCGCCAAAAATCTCATTCAGTTGGGTATGAACGCAGCGTTATTGAGTCTTTGGCTTTACCGTAGAGCACCGGAAGTACATAACTCAAGCAATAGTCATCAGCGCGACTGCGCGAGCTGTCTCGAGTGGTACACGCACTATCTCCTTTATTTTCCCATCTGCGACGTCTGTCAAGCTGCTTTAGTACTGATGACATGCAAGTGAAAAAATGATGTTGTTACGTCTTCTAATGCCAGGCAATGATGACGATTACATTAATTGGCGCATATGTTTCCTGGCATGGAATGAGATGAACTTGTCGTCAAGAAAATCTGTTGTGACTGAGCCCAGATGATGAAATGTGCCGATATGTCCTTTCATGTCTCGAGGCCATATGAATCGAAAAAAGGCTGTGTTGGACAGCCTACGGCATATAGTATGAAGTTTGGCCGCTAATTTTAGATGTGTGTTCTACTGCCTATAAAAACCGATTGGCTCATGTGGAGGCTATAAATTTCGATATCCAATCACGAGGTTGCGCCCATGGGTGACAGGCTTTTCTCGTTCAAAGTTCGCTTCCGTTCTTCTCAGTCGTTTTTTGCAAGCAGCATCAATCCATAAGAGCTACCCATAGACTTTCCAGACTTCAGAAAACCAGGCTTCCTTTTCTAGTTGAATTAACTGCAAATTGAATGTTTGTGGGACATAAATATAAATGTTGAGCACCAGCTCATAAACGTGATTCAGTGACCGAAATCATAAGTTACCTGATTGGGTAACATTTATGTCTTGTCAGAGCAATGCCACAATTGCCATTGCAGTTGTCCGTAATCTATTTCTCGTCATAAATCTTATGTCAAATCTATGCGATATGCTTAGGATGTCTGCACACAAATAAGTTAGTAATAAGTAAGGCAATCGTCCACGGTAAAATGATGTTGTATCAGCCTCATAAGGGCTGCATGCAAAGTTTCACGCGAAAAAGTGAGAATTCGGCTGAGATACAGCTTCCCAAATCCTTGGCCGAGTGAGCGGGGCCTCCGAGTAAAACCCCATCCCGTCGTCCGCCGCGGTCGGGGTCGGGAACGGTGAGTGGGATTGTTCACTCCACTCTCTGTTCCTACTATGCGACTCCGTTCGCGGCGGACGACGGAGTGGGCGCGTGCGAGGAGGCTCCGCCCACCCGGTTGAGACGTACTGATGCTGTAACTTAGCCGGATTCATGTTTTTTCGCTTGAAACTTGGCATGCGGCCCACATTAGGCAAATACAACAGAATTATATGGGGGACAGAAAAATTCATTTTTCCGTGGGCGATTCCTTTAATAAATAAGAAAGAATGGATAAATAATAAATATACAAAAAATATAATGAAAAGTAATAAGCTAGTAGTGTTTTCGAAGTTCCTTCTATAATACGTTTTTCACGACATCCTGAATTCAGCAGGACCCACAATGTGGTAGCCCGTTGAACGTGGAAGCAAATGTGTTATGTAATGCGACAGAACGGATAGAAAATGGCTAACTCATCTATGATGTTCCCTTGAGCATTGCAGGACGAGTTTTGGGGCGCGTTCCATGACTTAGTACCGGTTCGAGCCACGTGGAACTGTGATAAGTGGCAGTGATCCGTACTTGGATACTTGTGAGAGGAACGTCCCAAGAGAAACTTTCTGCATTTTTTGGTGCTTTTGAAAATCGAAGCTTACCTTTCACCACGAGTTGCTCCACTGTGCACCATATTTTTGATTCGAGCTTTCTGCTACACTGATATTGTATTTCCCTTTCTGATCACCCAAATCGGCCCTGCTCCCTCAAGCTTGAGAATGATTGCTCAACCGTATTTATCACCTATTAATACTTCTCGAAGAAAATCCATTCAGCACACGATTCAGCTCGTGCTACCATTTATTATCAAACCTTCTGGCGCGTAGACATGGCTAGGTTTTTCTGATTATTAGATTTTGTTATTGCCAATTGTCCACAAGCACTCGGTGTCGTATAAGACGCATATCTGGTGAAAATATGAGGGTCATAATGTTTTCATTTCAGTGGCAAGGAAAATCGCGTATCGATCCGAGCTTATAACCAGGATTCAAAGTCATTTACGGGGATACATAGCTCGAAAGCATTTCAAACCTAGGTTTGTTTCCTTTATGGTCGTTTGGTCTTTTGTCGCACTCCTAATCCTTGCCCAGCAAAAAGGTACTTTCAGTCACAGGGTCGCAGGCCTAGATTAAAATCCCTGTGTCTCGACCTACACCTCTGCACTCCGCTAAGCTTCTGAGAGTCTGAGGTCGCTCAAGTGGGCTTAGCGTGATTTAAACTCCACTTTGCTGCTTTTCCTTAACTTTCAAGCGATCTTTTCTGTGACTTCGTCTTTCTGCATGTCGTCTTAATGCAAAGAGTCATGATTTTTCATAGCATGATGCCTGTTCATGAGAACAATGAGCCAGACATCCGCTTTATCCCGACTGTTGCCTACTTGCTGGCATCTGATCAATTTGAAGGTCTGAAACGTCTAGGTAACCCACATCTGGCAAGAAGTGTTCATTACTTCGTTCATAATGCGGTCAAATAATATGATGTAATAATACGAGTAATATTGTGACAATCAATATTCTGTTTTGCTATGAATTTCGTTATTTTGTGGAGCTGTGGAATGGTTATTATCATTACTAAAATCATTTATATGTTACTTTACTGTTCATCACATAGTTTTTGCTTTTCTTACTTCTTTTGTTATTGTATATATCCAGAACTTCATAATTCGTAATTGATAGTTCCGTTATCAGAAAAATCAGATCCGTTTGCTTCAGTTATCCTGAAATTTTTATAAACTAGTGAACAAGCCCCCGGTATAAGTCAATCCCTGGTGTGCAAAAGACTCACCTTGATTACTGGTGCCGTAGGACCTTCATTAGCGAAGAGCCCATCTTGTATGGGCATGTGGAAAATGATGAAAAGCTCAAGAGGATGCTATCGCAATAGAGGTGGTGGGGGGCATCCACTATGAACATTATTTCAACCTAAACTTAGAAGAGGAAAGGAGCCCCATCTCCCCTCCACCAAGGCCTAGGTAAAAGTATACGCCTGAGTGTGCAGATTGACCCATCAAACATCTCTCCACGATGCTTAGATGTGCAAGTTTCTATAACATTCCCCCTCATTGCGATAGCACCCTCAACAGTTTTTATGCTTTCCACGGCACTATAGTTTCATCACAGTTTCGACAAAATCTCGTAAGTTCACGGTGGATTACATAAAAAACTCCTTAACAGTTTTTGAACGGCATTTGTCAAAAACACGGGTGTTTTTTGTAGTGGCATCTGTAATTGAGTGCTATCCTAATGAAAAATCCATTCAGAAAAATCATGCATTCTGCTTTTAATACTTCAAAAGTTCCTTCACTGGAATTTACACCGCCATCAGTGCAAGGAATTCTTGTGAGCCGTTGAATTTAGCTCATATTTGGTGGTCTTTTTCTTTTTTGACGGCTGGGAGTCATGGGTTCTTCATCTCTGTTATCAGGGACTGTCCCCACTAAAAGCCTGATCACTTTTGTTCGGTAAGCATTGTTGTTTGATGTTGATTTTCGTCATGGATCCAGGTGAAAATAGTTTTACAAAAGCTGTGAAAATCCCACGCAACCGTTCATGAACTGCATGTAACACTCGGACGCAACATCTCACTCCAATCACCTTACATGATATTCATATCATATAATAGTATCATCGTTATCAGTAGTACAGTAAATTTGGGAAGCGGGCGGATCCTTCGGAAATTCGCTGAATGGCATGACTCTGCCTGAGAGAAGCTTGTAACGTTTTCGTTTGGAAGATGAAGCCACTATTCAGATCTAGTGCACAGCAAAAGTAGGCGTAGATCATTTTGCAATCATACCGAGAAGCTTAATCAATTGCGTACTGCTTGGCTTACCATAGTCACGATGATGCTTGATAATACAAGTCGCCTAACCGTTGTGACTGAGATATATGGGGGTTGGTTGGGACGTCGTTTGGTAGAACTGATGGAGCGTATAAAGCAAAATAATGCTCCATATGCATTTATTAATGGGCACTAGAGAACGGGTCATTAAGTAATCCATCATATTGAGTATTTATCGGCATTAGGTAGTCGTAATGCTCTGCAATTATAATCTTGAATATAAAGGAGAATGACATGGTTATGACGTAGGATTATTTATCTATTTTCTATTATATAATCCACTAACTTTATGCGTCTGTTTGTCTGTAGGTTTTTCGGCAGGTTTTCGGTGGATTTGTCCGTCCGCAAGTGAGTGGTTGTGATAATGAAATGATAGAGCAAAACAACCATTCTAAGTAGAGGGAAACTGACGGATGTTGGAGTGTCATCGTAACGCGTTCATACTTTGCGGCGCCGGCGGCAGGCGTGGCTGCGGTCTCTGCGTCTCCGCCTATGCTACCCGGTCTCGTTGCCTGCGTCGTCTGTGACCCCTTCCCCCTCCCCACCTCGTGCCACTCTGCCTCGCTAAATGTGCAGCAGCCACGCCCTGCCGACACAAAGTATATGACGCGGACTAAAGCCATGTCATCGTAGTTGTTTCATCTCCTCCTTATGTAAGCCAACTATTTCGTACTCTCGCCGTCATCCTCCGGTGTGCTGACGTCGCTCTAGGTTCCGGCATCCTGGGATGGTGTGCAAGTTTGATGGGTTATCAGAGGAGCAGTGCCGTTTGAAGTAAACCCATCACACAGTGGTAATTGTGTAAATGGAAACAACGGCAAACTTTTTACAAGTCATGGCCGGCTCAGACAGCTATCATAATGTGTGTAGAGGGCCGGGAGCGGATGGTGGACTTCAGCATCACACAGTACACTCTCCAGTTTCTGTGACTCATGGGTGACAGCAATGGACGTGTGGGGTGCATGTCGTTACATAAAATGGCGCGGCTGCGTGCGGCGTGCGACGATCGTGCACGAGTTGTCCAATTCCGATTGGGGTGGCGCACTTGCGCCAGAGCTACAGTGCTGCTACAGAATGGGATTTTTCGTTCTGCTTAGTTCCTTTTGTTGATTAATCGGTTTTTTTCTGGTTGCGAACACAAGGGAATTAGGGAATAAAGAGAAAGTAAACGGGCAAACAAGACTAAAATTCAAAAACTTCCACTTACAAATCTGCACACTATTATTCAAAGTATATAAAAAAAGCTATTAATGTACTAGGGAGAAGATCCACTCATTGTCGCGCTGTCGTCCCTCACTTGAAACTGATCTAAAATCATCAATTTGTGCATTCAAGTGTATATTTTTACCTAAGCCTTCAGGAAGATGAGAGCTCTTCCTATATTAAGGTCTGAGCTAAAGACTTAGGTAAGAATGGCGCCGGACGTCGAGCTCAGTTACTGGCACTCCCCCACAACTGCATTAGCACATAAAAATGTTAGGATATGAAAAAAAGATGTAAAAGGTCATGATTCGGAGTAACGGCTACTTTATATTGAAGCTTCCAATCAGGAAAGTCCGACTCGTGCGCGAACGTCGCGGGTGCGACGCCGCGTCGTGATTTTTCTGTCCTAATGACATACACCCTGGACGTGTGGATGAGCGTGGATTCGAGAAAGCTGCCAGTGCCGTGTGACGCGCGAAGTATATCGCGTAGCCAAAAATGGTTTATTCATAAGTCTAAAGGACTTGCTGTAGATGAAACCGAAAAACAGCAGCAAGGAATGCTCCAGTTGAGAAAATAAGAAGCAAAAATGAACAAAGTTTGAAGTCATATGTTTGGCGTTGCGTTCTTGTTCAGACTGTATAGGGCCTTTTCATTACTACAAAATCCTCTTACAAACCGAAGGCTTCAGTTGAGTGGCCTGCATAGTCAAACAAAGTTCTTTTGCAACGATAACGGCTCTGCATATAGCATCTGCACCACTTTCGCATCTAAAATTAATTATCAAGTTAATTGAGCTTGATCCGCACAACTTTTAATGTATCAGTCAGTCTCCAACTCTTTTACCATGTATGACTGGTTCTTTGATACATAGCCATTTTTGCTAAATTCAATTTCCAGTCAGCTTTCCCATCTCGATTACGCGTCTCCAATCCCCCTGGTGACGAAAAGGCAAAAAAGGCGAAAGTGATCAAAGCGAACGTATCATCTGAACCTATCGGTGTAATAAACGTGGCTATCAACTTCCATTAATGAAAATGAAAATTAAATTTCCCTCAGCTCTCGAAATTTCCTTTTCTAGCGTCCATTGTTTCGTTTTAATTACGCAGTATCGTCGTTTATGCAATACTGGAGCCATATCGGCGGCTCAGATGTCTGAGGAACACCCGGCATCTATCCGCTGTGCACGTCCCTCAACTCCTTTGTAACTAAGCAAGTTATTCATGCATAGAAGTTTCCGTCGTCGTTGAATAACCGCTTTGTTTCGTGGAAAAGTCGTAATTAGCTTCGTATGGTTGGCGTGCATGGCAGTCGTTAGTGGCGAAGTAGTTTCTGGCATGAACATCGACGAATTTCCTTAGTTCCACATCTTATCGCTCGTCACGGACCCGGCTGACTGGTTTACTGCTCAATTTTGTCAATTCTTCTCATATTCAATTTTTCCAACGAAACTTCAGTCATTGGCCATTGTTCGAGCTCGTCATAAGAAAGCGCCACATCTCGCTATGCAAATTGCATTTGAAATGACTAACTGCATGTTGTGCCATCCGCTTAGAGACACCAGGGAGTTTCAAAAAATCGGATTACGTGGGCTTCCGGACATCATCCTGTGTATAATCACGCTTTCAAAATTTTTCCAGGTTTTTTCGAAATCCTTTATCCTGGACAAGGTGGTGCGTCACGGTCTCGTAAGATAGGGCAGTCTCGACAGTAGCTGTGCTTGCACTTTTTTCATGGCTTCAAGATGCTTGTAATTACCATGGAAATCCGGTTCGTCAAATAGTGCCCGCCCACAGAGATAGTCTCCGCCCAGAAATTGATGAGAAGGCGTGTGCATTTGTGTACCATGCGTCTCTCTATACTTGTTTATGAGCGGAACGTTCTCGGTCAAAAAAAAAAGAACGCCAATATACTTAGTTTTTTGCTTTCTTTTCCGAACTTAAATGACAGTGAGCGCGATAACCCACGGCAAGTTTTAGGGAGTGTCAGAGAGTAGTTCTGAATCTCGAGGGTTGAGCACAGCTATAACAGGGCATAGGTTGAATAGGAAATGATGTGCGCTATCAGGACAAAAAGTCCGCGTCGCAGCACTCGGCGTAATACGCGAGTGTACAAGTTTCGGACGCCGCAGTAGTTGCGTTCTAAAGCGATGACGGTGTCTTGCGGCTCACTTCGGGCCTAATCGCTTCAAACCCAGCGGATACGGCGTCCCTAGCTGATATGTCATGCGAATTTGCTGTCTTAATGGTACGCACCCCCTGGCCATAGAGATACACGGCCTACATCCCGTTTTGGTTGTATTAAGGTATACACTCACAGTGGTGGGTTTGTTCATGACCGTATGCCTCGAGGTCTGGGGAAAGAGAGACTCTTCAGACTGGCTCTTACAACGTCAATGCTCTTGTTTAAGTGCGTTGGGCTTATGTTCACGTGCTTACTTTGAAGTGGAGCGCGATCCTCAGGAAAATAAAAATATCAGAATTATCAAGTTAAACGAAAAGGGACATAATTAACAATAACTAGACCAGGTCTTAGAGTAACCATTTCCTTCCATTTGTCTCTCCTTCCCCGTGCAAACCGCAAATCTTTCCATTCTGTGGTTGCATTTGAACGATGGAGTATCAGTGGTTTGAGGAACGCTCGTCTAATTGAAGGAGATCTCTGGAGACGTTCTCATTAGATGGCGACGTTATTTGAGATTCCTTGCATGCGACTGCGTGCTGGTCGTCGGTTGATGGTTTTTCTCTTGTGTGATTTTTCGAAAAATCGTCAATTTCCAGGGTGGCACGTGAATGGCAGCCGCCAAATTCTCAGTGTTTTTAAACAGTTGCTCTTTAAATTTAGATAGCTTCTTGGCAGGGAAATTACGAGGAATTTTTGACTCCTTGATCATTTCAAACACTTGGAATGACCTCCTCGGTTACTTCCCTTTCCATAGTGAATAGGGTTTTAAGCTCACTGACAACTGTTGTAATCATTGAAAGACCTCTTGTAGATGTAGATTGCTATTGTTCGATCTTGTGCATCATGCAAGTTCGATGGGCGCCTCCTGACATAGCACTACACGCCCCTGAATTCTGTTGTTGTAGTAGTGTAGATAATTAGATGAGTGACTGTCCTTTAATACTCTCCTCTTCCTCGCAAAACTTCCAAAGAGATCACTCAGATTATTTGTAACGGATTGGAGGTTGCAGGTTATCGATAGGTACCATTTCGATTGAAGCTGAGGTGGTGTAGTGACGAGTAGCGGCATTCTCACTAGCATGGCCTAAGGATCAAATCCTCCCGTCCCAAGACTGTCGTATTCTTCACCTGTCCAAAGTCAAAGATTGATCCCAGACTCGTTCGCGAGAATACAAGGCTTGCCAATTGTTCACGTTTAACATTTCTTCTGTTGGCATCATTCCTCATTGTCAGATAAAAATGTCTGGTGGTTCATTTTCTCGGCTAAATTACACTTTAGACCACATATATGATTATATTGTAGAGAGTCCACATTCACCCTATTCACCTGGTATTGCCCCCTCAGATTACCACTTGTTCCGGCCCCTCGAGGCTTTTCTAGCAAAAAACAATTCGTCGACTATGACTACCTTGAAGAAGTGGTCAGTGACATCTGTGACTCTCAATCTTCTCAGATCTTTCAGTTCTGGGAGAAGAGGATCGCTGACCTGCTCGTTAGGTGGCACAATGTAATAACTAACTATGGTCATTATATCGTCTTTTTGATCAACCTAATATATTATATTATATTGTCTCTCAGTAATCGTTCGGCTTTACGCTATATGGCTAAGTTCCTACGGACAAGTGATTGACTCCTTTGACTTTTGACCTTGACTTGAGCGCTGGACCTTCTTCCTTGATGACAGCCTGCTTGGCGAATCCGCTAGGCCGTCATGGACTGTGGCCAAGATCGAAGGTGAGAAGTGACCAGGCGATGTTGGTCAGCTGGAAATCAGTTGTCGCGTAGGGTGTTCTTCTTCTGTTACCCACCTGATGCTACTACATGCTCTGCGAGGAGGTAGGTGGAGAAACTGAAGAACAAAAGTCAAAACAAACTAATTGTATCTGGCTGGCCGTGATTATGACTGTCAATCGAGGCTCTTAATTGTCGTTGCTGTGGTGATTGTTTCACTCAACAGCTAGAGCTCATTCTTGAATGTGAACGTGATTCCGTCATATGTCACTTTTTTCCTGACTGAGCTGTTTCTTTCCAATAGCTATTGTCGAAGAGTAATTGTGGCACTAGTCTACAGTATGGGATGTAGCAACCGCAATCGGCAACTGAAAGAATGTGTATGTTTGAATTCTGCGGAAAAAGGGAACTTAAGTTGAATTTCCATTGTGCATCTCACCGGTTTCCTTTTAGTCTCTCCTTATAACTTCGCTTTTGCATACTCGACTTCTGTAGAATTCACATGTTTATATTTATTTCTGAGAAATGCTGAAAGAAGGGAGCGAGTGTTGGGCTTCTTCAATAGGGTCACCATGCCTGCTCTTCCCGTGCTTGATCGAGCACTAAGGGGCGCGATCACAATCTCCTTTGCGTGGCCTGACCCAAACCTTACACCCCACACGGTTCTTATTCCGGGCTCACATACATTAGTATGGGAAAGGGGGCGATCAGTCGATTGTTCCGTTTTCCCATACTGTGTGTGAGCAGTGTCAGCTTACCCATATTTATAAGAAATTTACGAGGTGGAATTGGTAGTGTACTGAACTTTGATTTTTATGAGTTGCATGAAGCCGCAAATTTCTAATCGGTTCTGTTCATTTTTTTCTGCTCTGGTTGGCTCCAGAGTAAAGGAGCCTTCCGAGAATAGAAGTGTCATCGACACGACTTATGTGGTATAGTCGTGCAAGACGCTGACGTATGTATACATTGGTGAGAAAGCTAGGGGAAAACAGCTGAAATAATTCGTGTAAACAACGTAATTGGTCCAGGCGGTGAGTAATTGCTTGCAGTTCACTTGCTCGCCTAGTTTATTCATTTCGTTCAAGTCAAGAAAATCCTGTTTATTGGATGTACTATGTGGAGCCGTCTGCCTGTTCTCAGTCGTGCTCAAAAGTGTACACGCTCTTTCCACCTCTTTGGCCGTCATCAGACTTTTCGATTTTGCGATTTCGCGGTTCCGCGATTTTGCGGTTTTGCGTCGTCGACCTTTCTTATGCTATACTATGACCTCGTGATTGTGCAATGCTGGAACTTTGCAAAATCGCAGAATCGCAAAATCTGACGGCGGCTTGCCGTGGAAAGAACGATGGTGACACAAAAATCGTTTGAGTTGCCATTGCAGGCGGTCCAGCATCTCTTTTCCACCTAGCGGTTTACGGTCACCTTCCATGACTGGCTGAGTGGAGTGACCATCCCTATGAGCGAGAAGGAAGGGTTCATGATTGCTTGGACCAAGTGCCTCACCCCGCTCACCTAGATGGCCCCGCCCAGATGTCGATGATAATCATATGTGGTAACACTTCTCGTTTCGTGAGCGTGCTGTCTGATTTCCTTATAAGTACATGTCGCATCAAGATGGTGGCATTTGCGGTGTTTTTAGTTTTTTCTTTCATCGAGAAACCACTTCCTATAATTTTCACCTCCACAAAATGGTGCCATGGAATTTGCCTCCAAACATGTTTTAGAAATGACAAAGAATGCCCTAGAAACTCGTTGTCTGCGCTTCGTTCTGCTTGGACCAGTCAGTCAAGGTTCCCGGTTTCTTGGGGTAATGGGTTAGGGACGGAGAAAAAAACAATAATGAAAGCATTGATGGATTGGTAGCGAATGCGCAAACACGGTGTGATTATGAAATGCCTACAGCCGGACATATCAGCAATACATATGTGAGAACCATGTGGACGTTTCTCGACCATGTGGACGTATCGAATGAATTGATAATGAGTCAATATCGTGAAATTGAAAGGAATGATGTGAGGAAATCCCAGGAACAGCAGGCTGGTTCGGGTTATTGTATTAGGTTGATTCATAATAAATCGGACAAATGGTAGTGATTTCTAGAGATCATAACTCAGTAATGAATAGCGAAAATGGACGCGCGAGGTACCGTTGGAATGAGTATGAAAAGCTCTTCAAAGTACCGCAAAATAATCACTCCAAAGTAAATTCATTCCGCCACAATGCCGCACGATTCCAAGCGGTCCAGAGACCACATCCGCAACGTCATACTATTTATATCGCTATCTGGCCAGGAACCCGCGGATATCGGCAGACGTCTGATAGAAGTTCACAAGGAGCATGCCCCCGGCAGAAGTACACTGTAGTTGTAGCATTCGAAGTTTGCGTCAGGCGACTATTCCATGGAAGACGAAAACCGCGGTTGGTGGAGCGTACACGGCGTAGAGTACTGGGAGCTGCTCGATGAAGGTACCACAGTATCCGCCGACGTCTACGTTCGTCAATTACGAGAATTGAAGGCCAATGTCCAAAGTTCGCTACGGCGGCGGTCACATGTCTACTTCCAGCACGACGACGTGTCTACTTCCACAGACCGCACTTCGCAAGATCGACCAAGGCCGAGCTGCTGTCGTACAGTTGGACCGTACTTCTATACCCACCGTACTCCCCAGACCTGGCCCCTTCAGATTTCCACCTTTTCTCCCACAGCCAACGCCACCTGGACGGCCAAGACTTCAAAACTCGCGACGAGGTCAAGGCGGCACTCGGCAACTTCTTCGAGCTCCAGCTTCCGGCCTTCTGGAGCAAGGGCATCCATGCTCTGCCTATACCGTGGCAGAAGGTCATCGATGAAGATGGAGTATATTTCAAGTGAATCCCTGTTGTCGTAAAAAAGTTGTACGACAATGATTAAAATTGGTCAATTTGTCCGATTTATTATGAATCAACCTAATATTTTCGCGCTTATGGACACACGTCAAGGACTGTGTTCACCTCCAACATCATCATAACCTCCTGCTTTATTATTCCTATTTTCCACTTCTGTGCCTGAGATATCATACAACTGTCTGCAAAAACCGAGGAAGATTTATTATATAGTATATAACATTTAAAAATTCTATCATACATATGGTATGTTAAAATACTCAAAAAAGTTTTATGGTATGAAATTCTATGCTGGAATACATCCTACATATATTGGAAGATGCAGTACCGCCTCCTGTGTCAGAAATGCGAGTGAGACCGAACACTGCTGCGAGTCCAGAGGTCCTGGCGTTCACCGCTACGTGACGGATCGTGATTTACACTTGCCGCTTGAGTTTGAGCCACAGTCTCCGCTCAGTTCGGTCTAATAAATCCCAAGCATCCTTCCAGCACGGGTAGTATAACTCTGTGGACTATCAAAATAAAGTGCCAGCCATTTTTGCAATGAAAAAGATTGAAACGAGTGACCTAAAACTTAAACACGAAGTGGTCTGTGGTTCATATGATTATTCTAACCCGGGACGTGCTTTCTCTCAGCGTATTGAAGGCACATCTATAACCGGATATGTCGACTTACCTCCCTCAGTGAAGATTTCTTGAGGTAGCCATCAGACAACAGCTCTTTTACGACGCGCCATCAGCCGCTATGTACGTTTGTTGGATACCACTCCGACAACACCCACTTGAAATCCCTTATTGGTCAACTGCGCGAGCTAAGTGTGGTCGGAGTGAGTTCGAACAGGTGTAGCGCCTTGGTGGTGCACCGTGGTGACGCGAAAAGGATGCTAGCTGAGTAGTTACCCAAGGAACTACTGTTCCGAGAAGATAATTCGTTTTATACGACTTATTCGACGCGAGGCGTGCCTTTGTTCCTTGCTGCCGCAAAGTATCGATTAACGTCGCGTGTATCTGTGGTGTGTGGCGGTCACAACGCACGTGCAACGCATGATGCCCTCACATGAAAGAGTGTTTGGCCTAACAGCTTCGGCTGGACCTCACTAAATGTTCAAATACGTTCATCACTTTACGATCTGTTCGGATCCGAGGCTTTCACACTGAAGGCAATTGCTCTACCTTTACACTTGAATCACTGCATCCTGTCTTCGAATCCTTCTGATGAAAAATTGTTGAATTCTTCCCGATTTCTCTATTTTTCATAATTGTCTCGTCGCATTTTATTAAAGTCATTATATTGGTTTAGACTTGATCTATATCGAAAGTCGGTCAGTCTGCTCGAACGATCAAACGAAATGATGTCGGTGATCAATCAGCTGCAACCGAGCAGTCGTGAAAAATGGTCGGGCACTGTTCGGGAGACGTCTAACGAGCTACAGAATCTCGTCAGCAACGTTCGCCGAGTGCGTGGGAGGTTTTATTGTGCTGTGTGGGTGATTTTGAAGGTCCTCATGTGAACGTTTCAGAGCAGCGACTTCGAGTTCGAGCTTGATAGAGCGTTGACTTGCTATCAACAGTGCGTGAAACGTGTCGATCACACAATTGCTCAGCTGAAGTAAGTTATGCTGGTATTCGATCGATTATCGATCTTGCAATACACGGGCTGCGTGTTGGATTTTAGAAAGCAATTAGCCGCCGATGAACAACAAAAACTGCTAGAAGTTGAGCGTAAATGCCGTGAAGAAGCAGAAGAAGTCGCCCGACAACGTGCGGAAGAAGAGCGCCTCGAACAGGAGAAATTGCAGTAAGTGCATTTAAATTCGAAGCCGTAATTGTCAGCCAAACTCTCACTATCCATGCACTTCATGGAGAGTCATTTGCCAGTAATGAGACTTCGGATGACGTCATTGTGTTTTTTCGTCTTCGCGTCGATGGCTTTCAATTAATTTTGCCAGCCTGTCGTCACAATCGTATCTTATTCAGTTGCACTTCACAGCTGTCAGTCTCTTGCCTACATGCTTCTTAAATATTGCTACCATTTTTCAAAACTTAAAACTCGCGATGAGCTCTAGGCGAATTCGCTGTCTGTATATGCAACGGCATACTGATGGAACGATTCGCTTCAGAATTTCCAAATGTTAGTAAATTCTGAAGCGAATTATTACAGCAAGATATTGACCTGGCGAAGTTGCTCGAATTCATCTCCCTCATGATGGTTAGCCGTGGTCTGTTCTCGAGGGAGCTCGATCACTCAGATTTCACTTGGAGGTAATTGTATTTCAGCAGGGCCAAACCAGAGTCGACAGGTCCTCGCTGTGGAGTTGCATTTTAGTTGGTTGAATGATGGTGGATGTTGTATTTCATCGTTATTTATTGTTCTAAGGTGGATATGAGTGTGCTTATTATGATAGGTTTTTTTTCCTGCAGCTCGGTGCTGATTTTTGGGAAATGTTAAAGGATGTACAGTAACATTCTAAAAAGAAACGGAGTTGCAGACATTTGCAAATGGAGGTGGGTGGGGGGGGGGGAATGATGCTTGACCCTGATTCTGCGAATAGTTGAGGAATTGAAATGGCAGCCCAATATTGGAACGTCAGTTTGGAAACCGGTTGCTCTTACTTGTATGTATGGATTTCACCGTATGGGCTGCACTTAGTCTCTTTCAATGGTTTCAACCAAAGAGAACCCTGGAATCCTTGCTGCTGTAAGGGTTGAGGTGATATTTCGAACCTGGGATGCACTTCAGCTATGATGTTATTAGCTAGGAATGAGAGCTGTCTAGACGCCCTTGTCGGTCATGTCAGAGCTCTAAATTCTTTCCCATCGTCGCTGTTCATCGACTTTATTCTCCTTCTTGAGCATTTTTTGGCGTTATCACAATCGCACTTTCAGATAGACCTGAATTACCCCTCAAGCAGTTCAGAGTTCGCGATTCAAGTGATCGCGCGACCCGCGCAATTCATGCGATTCAGGCCTGTCGTTCACCTACACGTTTCTTATCCTTTTCACTTTAACCGCCTTCGCGGTTTACTTCCTTCCGGGCTAGCATCGGATTGATAATTCAAAACCATAATGGCAATGGCTAAGCGGCCCCAAGTGGGTGCTCTTCGAGCCGCGTTTAAAATGTGCGTGTTCTTCTTTAGCTTGGATGGAACTTTGAGGAGTCCATTTCGACTGCTACCACCTTCATGTGTTCGGCTTTGCCATTACATAGGGACTGATCGCAGACCACAATACTCATGAGACTCTGAAGAAATTCTGAATGACTGCTTCCGTCTGGAATCGTTGCGCATAAATTTGTGCAAATATGTAAGCACAAAATGCACACAACTTCCAGTGGTACTTTTACTGCAGTCATGAATTTAGTTTTCACGATGACGTCATAAGACACAACTCTTTGCTCTCCTAAAATGTTTGCCATTTCCCTGGCAGCACTTTAAATGTTTCCTGAGTCGCTTTAACGACAACAAAAAGGCGACAGGAATAAGTAGAACGTTCGGCTGTCACTTTTACCAATAGCAATAGCTCCTGAGCCAATTTCTGCCATTGCTTTACGTCAAAGGAGCCTTTTTCTGTAGCCACCCTTCCATTCCCAGCTCCATAGCCATCAGCATTTCACCGCCGGGCCTCAATCGCCCACCGATTCATTAAATTGCGCCTCAGCCTTTTTTGACTGTGCCACGGGAAAATCCATTTTATCCGTTCGCTGGGGAGAAAATTTTCTTTAAAATTCTTTTTTGAGCTCAACCCTCTCGTAGCTGCTCTGCGCTCGCTTCCAAATCTTGAACCATGCGGGTTGCTGCTTTCTATACTGACAATTATGGGAGCATACTTGCCAAAGAAGCTCCATTTTGAATGTTTTATTTTTGCTCAACTTTAAAGCATTGGTCTCCCTGGAGGGAAAGGGGTGAACGCACCCTTCCCTGGTGCAAAAATTCTTTATGGGAGTAGCTGGAGATGTACCGCTTCTGATTGTTAAAAGGTTACAGATTTGTTAAAAGGTTTTCGCAAAGGGCTATTAGCTGCAATGGGCTTCAAGATGGGAGGCAACTGCTCGGAGTAGAGCGTCAGATCTCTGAAGATGATCCTCTTCTTGTGTTAGGAAACTGCTTTGCCCACCCGAGAGCTCCTTCTCCCCTAGGCTCAAATAGGAAACCACGTCAACGAGCTTTTGCACCCTCTGTAACGCCGATAGCATCAGAGCTTTTACCATCCCCTTATTGGAAATCTGTGGCAAAATCTTTTATCTTCTTGTTCACGGCTTATCCTTGGACCACAGGGATGGGTCAAATGGATTTTCAGAAATTCAGATGAAATTCTTCGGTTGAACCTCATATTTCAACGCAGTAATTACTTCGAGAGGGTCCCACTTCTGCTGTGGACTTCACAAGTTGTACCATTTCTTGCTCTCTACTACCTGCCGATTGCAACCATTAGATTGCTTTCAGTTCATTACCAAATATGGTAATGAGCTGATAATTAATGAGTTATCACATCTTATACCAGCGTCTCACATGAATATTCTTTTTTTTCCTAAAAATTTCAGGAATTTTCTTGAGAACCACGTCATTTGTCTGTATTCATTTGACCGTTTCCAAGAAAGTTTATGCAGCCAATTCACCGGATCAAACTACATCTTATGGAGTGTATTCCAACGAATTACACATAATTAAGGGGATTAAATTGGGAAAAACGATCAATTATTTTTCATTACAATCCATAAAATGGAAATATTCTATGGGACTTCCAACATTTATCGAGCTTATTCTTCCACTTTATTACATAATTCATCCATTTAATGAGATATGGAGGTATGAGAAGATAAGGCGAGTTATGGGGCTAGTCTATGTCGAGTCAGGTCCTTTCAGCGTTCTCTATCTTTTCAGGGAAAAGTAATAAAATTCATCGTTTCTGGAGGATGAATGACTTGGTTCGCTCAGCTCGTTGTTCATATCTCCGGAAGGTGTATAGAGGTTCAGCTGCTACTGTTGCTGTACTTTATAATACCCCTAGGAGGACTGGAATGAGAGCGTACGTAGCCTCTCTTAGTGGGCATCCATGATCACTAATCACTTGCTGAAAGCTTGCCGCTTGCCCATTCTCTTGAGAGTTTCATCGATTGCGCACTTGATAGTTTTTCTTGGACTGGAAAGCTCATTCGATGCCGTTTCAGCATTCTTTCGTGGCTTCCCGGAGTCGTCATTTCTGTCAGACTATCACGAATAAGAATTGGTCGCATTCTTTTTCGGGGTTTTTGCTTTTTGATTAGTTTTCTGCTGGTTTTTATACGCGACGTGAATATTATCTCCAGGCTACTAACAATAAGCTTAGCAAAACGTTCAGTTTCGGACAGGGTTGGAACTTGGACCTATGGTATCCGGGTACCGTGCTTGTCATGTATGGTATACTATTCCGTAAGAAGCTTGGATTGTGTAGGTGCGAGTTAGAATCCTGCCAGGACTCGGATTTTCCCTTCAAATGAGCTTACTGTGAAAGTGTCATAATTGTGCTGATAGATCAAGGGCGCAGGAAAATGAGAGAAAATCGACGAGTCATGAGTCATTGGCCTCTCAGCTCCGCTCATCTCTCTCTAATCTCCTGTCTCACTGACTGAAGTGGGTTGAGATATGATATGGCCGGCTACCGTACCCTCTAACCCGTCCTCACTGAGTCAATGCTGCGCCGCTTCACGTCAGCACGAAGATTGCGTGGTCGGGTTAAGTGCATGCCACCGATGCGCCTATGGATGTCTCGAAGGATGCAGCGCCTAGCTAATTCATTTGAGGCGCATTGTTTTTGTGGATGGCTGTGGGCCGTCCGGCTCGGCTTCTGACCATCGATCGGACAAAACTGGTAAGCGGAGGCTGCAGCGGCGGCTTTGAGTAACCGTCAGTGCACGAGCGGACGTAAAGAAGGAAAAGGAAACCCCTTAGGCTAAATGTGCCCGAGCACCAGCACGGTCTGACAAAATGCTATTTTTTGCGCACTGCTAATCCCGAAGCCTTTGTTGCTTTCTGTTTTACTCGCTCGGCCACCCACTTTTGTTGCTGATTATGGGCTTCGACACTCCTTTGATATCTTTTATGGATGGTTGGTAAGAGCTTTTGTGCATATTGCGAATCGACTATCCATGGCTAGCCACATTCCACTCGGCAATTTCCCCAGCGGCACATCTCTTACTGCAACCAACCGGAGGGTTGGGACCCTTTGATCTCAAGTGTTTCCCGTTGGACTTCGCCAGTCTTATTTGAAGGCTGTGAATGATAATATTCAGTTGACCACTAACCATGGAAACAGAGGTACTAGCTGATGCGACCATGAAATAAAAAGCAAACGAACTGGCATAAATCCGCAAAGTTGGCCCTATGTACCTCACTGATGCCAACCACGGACGTGTTCTCCCGCGGCTACATCATTAGGTATCGATTGAAGCCACTTGGATATGTGATGTGTTGAAGTCATACGTAGCCACACGTTCGCATGTGGTGAGGCTGTTTCTGCTCAATCGCGCAAGGCTTTGCTGAGCAGGGTGAGCACGGTTTCTATCGCAACACATGACGCTCAAACCACGTTTATACTCTGCGGTGCCGACGGTAAGGCGTGTCTCTGCGTCTACGTCTATCCCACTCTGCCTCGCAGCTTGTAAAGGCACCCGTGCTGTCTGCGCAATGCCGAAATTGCATTTCGAAACAAAAACTTCTCATAAATCCGTAGTATCTATCAAGGGCATGAGGAAAGATTGTCAAGTTTTCAAATTTCAAGATAAAACTCATGCAACAATCCGGAAACGCTCTCGAGAACTTCATCCACAACCTTTCCGATAGGAGGGGACTGTGTCGATCGTGAAATTTGCACTGTGATATTTCCTTAGAAGCCATATGTCAAGGATTCTGTCGATATTTTATTACCGTAATACTACAGACAATTATTATTTGCTCGTTCGATGTCGAACGTGCTCCTTCCTCTCCGCCACCGTTTATGGCACATGCGTCATTATTGGTGACGCGTGCGCGTGGCGCACTACGGTAGGGTTAACGAGACGGCGATTTCAAGAAAATATGACACACATTGACGAACAATGTGATTGGCGCTCGGTCATGGGTGGAAAATTCATTTTTTGTGAGGATGTGTCAAATGGAGATTGAGAACCTTATATCACACCTAATGAAAGTAGCTGTTGGATGCATAGTGGGTGTTCGAACACCTGAAAAAAAGCGGAAGACTTTTTGGGAGGCTGAGAGCATCATTATTGCTTTTAACTTGGGACGTTCGGATGAACTGAAGGCAGTAAGATTGCCCTTAGTCTTATTTTTATGTTATGGCACACGAAAGCCACGTATGAGCGGCCAGGGATTCGTCTGCGCATTGTGAAGTTTTCCAGCTTCTTGAATTCCTGCGGATCTTGACTGGAATCGGATGCATAGCATAGTTTCTGCGGGGGTAGAAGAATCGCTTTTCTTACCTTGCACTTGTCTTATTATGCTTCTTCCGATCCTTACGTTAGCGTTTCTATCATGATCCCCATCATTTCATTGAGGTCGTCATGATGATTGTGCCCTCTTGGGGTTATAGGTGTATAACATCCACTCTCTTGGGCTTCTGGTCCTCGTCAGGCGAGCAGGGCACTCCCAGGTGATTTTTTATTGCCATGTATTCTCACCTGGAACGAAAAATATTTATTTCACATTTTCCCTCATGAATTCGCTGAGAAATAACCTTAGATTCTCATTTGCTCAGTGAGAGTTCACATTCTAGGGCTTATAGCTGACTTCTGCTGATACAACTCCCCCTCCTCCTTTACGGTCAAATATGACCCCTCCCCCACACCTCCATCGAGGAATCCACGACTGCCGGTGTACACTGAAGGGTAGTGATTGTGACAAGTAGTCTATGCAAGTGTGCTCACCATCGCAGCTTTTGTTTCGTGGCTTGGAGCTGGGCAAGGCCCTCTACATGACTGATCTCCATCTTCAGTTCTATAGTGGTCTTTGATTGATGTGGTACTTTGCTTTTGGGCCTTCTAGCCTGAAAGATTGGGCCAAAAATATAAGATGAATGAGGCTTCGCAGCAATCCATCTCAACATCTCATATTTGAGATAAATCGCTTCGAATGAATGTCAAAACCACCCTGGCTGTGGCTCAGTCAACGAATAGAAAGTTGTTTCAAACGAATTTGCACGCTTCGTGGATTACGCCAATCATTTTTCCATGTTTCGCCAAACGCCTTCTCGTCCTTACAACGTGGACATCCAAATTGTTGGTCACATGCAACTATGCTTGCTTTTGCTGATTCTGGGCTTTCGAATTTGATAATTTTACAGTGATGAGCTTTGGCTCACTCGAAGCTGAGATAAAGCTTTTGCTTTTGTCTGAAGGTAATTACTTGAGTGATTATAAATCGCATAGTAAGGGAACTTCATCGTTGGATCGAAACCATTTCTGACTACCTTAGAAACACACGAACTTCTACAGGCCATGAATCAGCTGAAGACATCGACATTTGAGAATTTCAATTGCCAACCACTTTTCGGATTTCTGCTGGAGGCGTTTTCATGAGATTTGAACTGAGGGTGTGGCCTTTGAGTTGTAGCTGTCGGTGGCAATTTTTCCTCGAAGTGCGTTTGCCGAAGTCGTTCACGTACCCTTCTGCTATTTCGATTTCTCATTGGATTAATTGGTTCTATTGGTGAAGGTCCTGTGACGTGCTTGTCAAAAACCGTCAGAAGGCAACGTTGGAGTTAATCGCAGAAATACTGGTGTTATTTTTTATTCTTCTTTTTATGGTTATTTTCATACCTTAGTTCTGCTCTGCTAGTAGTCCCTCACCCACCTACCATTTGGTATATCTGGTAACCAATACATATTTCCACTCAAGATTTATACCTACCGGTACCTTTCCGGCAATGCTGTAAGGTTTTGCTTGACGTTTCTGGTTTTCTCCTCTTCCTCGACCATTTTTGTGTTGTCTACCAGCCTTGATTAGGATTATATCCTTTCTCGGTCGAAGGTAAAGCAGTAAATCCTTGGGGTTGTCTACCCATTTCCCTTGC
The DNA here is from genome assembly GCA_963978905.1 of Trichostrongylus colubriformis. Classification (NCBI taxonomy): domain Eukaryota; kingdom Metazoa; phylum Nematoda; class Chromadorea; order Rhabditida; family Trichostrongylidae; genus Trichostrongylus; species Trichostrongylus colubriformis. The sequence goes on from OZ022260.1 coordinate 27,796,979, forward strand.
AAGATTTCGAGGACGTGTGTCTAACAAAGAATTGTTGGTTTAAATCTGAGCTCCCTTCACTACTCATTTAGAGGTTTATAAACGCAGAGCCCAGGGGATGACAAGGCTGACTTATGTTCACACTCCTTCAAATTACACTGTCATCTTCAGACAAGCTTGGTTCTTCCTCGATCTAATTCCTACAAATTTATACTTGCTTTTCTGCTTGATTGTTTTCCCTCAAACTGAGAATTACGTCATTAAAATTGAGGAATTACGCGGACATTTTTTTCTGGATTAATCTTCGGGCGGAGCTGCTTAAATAGTTGGACACTGTCTGTCACGTGGGTCGGGCATAATCTGGTCCTTGAACTAGGCTTTGCACCGTACCTATGCAGTTTTTTGATATTCTTTTTAATATAAAAGTGTTGAAACTTCCAGGTAATCATATGCCTTCCCCTGATGACCCTACAAGCATCCCATGTCAAAAGGATGCACGAGGTACAGCGCTTCTGCACCGCTTCTACAGTAGCTATAGCCATCGATTTTCTGTTCAAGCTGTCCGCACTTCACGTCATAGAATTATACAGGAGCTATGTTCTAATTATACGCTGCGCGATTAATAAAGAATTTACCAGTTGCATAGGACCTCAGCCTTGAGGATCCGCAAAAGTTCCTCTCCTTCCCCGGGTGTGTAGCCTTATGTCGAATTTTCGCTTTGCGGCGTCGCAGCATCAATATTACTTGTCGCGGCGGTTGAAATTCCGCTAAGGACGCAAAAGGTTAGCATCATGGAGATCCTTCGAACAAATATCGTTTATCTCATCATATCTGACAACAATAACTTTGGTGCCCTAAAAAGACAAAATAAAATAGTAACATAAAAAGTAAAAGAAACAATGCCATTACTGATAAGAATTCTAATCAAGAAATAATTAATTCGGCCGTAAAACGTCAAAGGGAGCGTACGCAATGTACGCAATCACACGCGAATGGATCAGTCATGCCGCTCACCGCGAGCGGCGGCTCGAAAATTTGAGATCAGGCTACACCCTCCTTCCCTGGACCGTATACAATCTTCGTATAATTAGGCGAAAACGTGATGCTTGCTCCCTATATCTCCGGAGCTGGTGAATACTTATCATCGAGACACGTCTAGGAGTAAAAAAAGCTGAATCTCATGAGAAACGATGATCTGTGATTTTTTCGCACTTGCCCTTCTGCGGTTTTTCAAGCTAAAAGTCTGTCTCTCGTCTGACTACCCCTACCACTCATCTTTGTACCCTTCCAGGTTTTTTTGCTCTGGCTATGCCTGCACTGCACATCTTCCTGCAAAGTCTGATTGCAAATAAATTTTCACTCGGCTCAAATCTAATGGATCCCGTGCCTGCGGGCCTATCTGGTCTGTTGCACTATCCGGACGCACATTCAATTTGTCTTCTTTTTTTTGAGTTTGCACTCGCCTCGCTCATGCTTTAGCCTCCCGAAGAATTACGCGAGACATTCCGCAAGAGTCCGTTTGAGCTCCGTACTTTCCAAATGACAAATAGCATCTCCAGAATGCCTATGCCCAGTGCCGTAATACGAGAATCCTTTTCCGTCTCCGATTTTTTTTCTTGAAAATTAATTATTTCGTATTTCACAAATATAAACCATCCATAGTGAGTAAATCACTCATCAAAATTGACTATAAATTTTTTCCAATTCGTCATACTTCTGGCCTTCAAAGTAAAGGTGATAAAAAGACGAGTGAAGCCTTTGCCACTACCGTTCGGCTTCATGTCCATCAACAATACCGAGTCAGGCCAGCCAATCATTCCATCCCTTTAGAGCCCGTAAACTGGAGAAATGCCTATCTGAGAGACTATAAATCCCGTCTAGCACATTGGCCAGCCCTCGTAGTCGCTTGCAAAAATCACTTTCGAGTGCTACTATTATGATTATAAGGAGAAAGATGCGTGGCGCGTCCCAAGAAATAGTTTATCAATCTCTATTGCAACCACTGAGACTACTTACCTTATTGTTGCGGAAGTCAGTAGGATATAGCGATGACTTCTTGCGGAGTGTTCCTCTATGAAATTGAGGAAGACGCTTTTGAAGGGAGCTCATAATAAATCACAGAAAGTAAATATGAGATGCTGAGATGCAGTGGAAACCGCCTAGGAGATCACATACGACGGTAGGGAGCGCTTAAGATCTCTACAACTTCCCATGTGCTGTACACCAGGAAAGGTGGCCAAGTGCATGGCTCATCCTAGTGCTTTATCCATCTGACTTGTAGCCTTCTTAATGCACGTAAAAAATTACTATGCGAAAGCCTTTTAAAATATATATGGTTTATGATTTATATGCGGCCGTACCTACAAAGACTATCGATTACGAGCAGTCTGGCGTTTTCGTTGAAATTCCGTACAGCCGTTTACCCTTGTTTGGATGAGATCCTGCGGCAATTAGTTGTCGATCTTTAGACGAAAACAACTGGCCGAGGAACGAGAAAAGGAAGAGCAGCGATACAAACTTGCTATGGCCACTGAGGCACAACAGGCAGAAGCGCTACGAATCCAGGAAGAGCAGAGGTTCGTGCCCTTTTCTTGAAGTTTTCTTTAAGAATTCTCTCGAAAACTGAGTTATCGGGATTATCTATTATTATCACTTTTCCTCTCATGATAACCTTTATCGTACTGTACTGATTGCAGGATAGCAGCGGCAGAACGCGAACGTCTTGATGCGATGATTGCCACGCGATTGTCGCGCGACGGAGGAGGAGCGATGATGGACACGCCCACGACGAGCATGTAAGTCAATTGTGCCTATTGTGTACTCGTTGTTTGTGTTTTGTTCGTCGAAAAACAGGAGGAGGTCTGAGCTTGTCAACACCCCCGTTTTATTCACAACTGTTGCTTCCAGGTCATCTGGTTCGTCCCTTGATTCGTCTACGAAACCAAAAGGAAAATTCGATTTATCAACATGGAGATATGCAGAGCTGAGGGATACCATCAATACCAGTACAGGTGAGATTCTAAGAGCTCCAGCACCAGGTGGCTCTACCTCATAACGCTTTCAAATTAGATTTGTATAAAGAGCAATAAATAGAGAAGCCGCAAAAAACCCTGCAACGGCATAATTTGCTTCTTGTGGATCGGCGAAAAATGTAACCTGTGGCTTCCTTTTCGAAGATAAATGGAAGGCTTCAGTGCTGAATGAAAAAAAACTTTGGGCCGTTTCGCCCGAACAAAAGAGCCCTTTGAATCGATGTGGCAGAGCCCTACGTGTCGTCATTTCTCGATATTTTGAAATAATGGCTTAATTTTTCCATTTCATAAGTACTGCAAAAAGCGGAGTCCTTAATTAAAGTCCTGACTGCCGCACGGCTCCCGGACAGTCTTCCAAATTTCGAAAGGCAGCTGAGGGGATTCCTGTCTTCTGTAGAAGTGTTGTATATCGTTGGGCCAGAATTTCACACCACGGCGTGCGGAGTGCGGAGTGCGGCGTGATGCGTGCGAGCTAGCAGCGTGAAATTTAGTAAGTCCTCAGGCGATTCCATTTCATTTACCTTAAAAAAAGCGCAGGTATGGTAATCGCCTAGGACCCAAATGGAACATGCGTCGTTTCTATCATAGTTCGCACATATCGCGTTGCTCGGCTTGAACCGTTGTGTAAAATCTTCTCTTAACAGTACATACCTCGCGTTTAGTGGAAACCGTCCAGCTCATGGGAGCACACTTACAGTAACCTCTACGAACTTGAAGCGATAAGCGCGCCCAGTGTTTACGAATTGCGCTTCCTGGGTGGATCAGTGCACATTTCGTCCATATGCTAAATAGTGGATACCAAAGAACCAGCATGAACTCAGTTGTGAGGTTGCTTACGGCTTGCTTTGGAAGCGATTATTCCGTCGTTAATAAATAGGTAAATAATTGAATAGGTATTTTGGCTCCCGCAACTGTTGTTCGATGGGAATATCACGTTTTTGTTGGGATGGCGTGGAGCAAATAGGCTCTTTGAAGGAAACTACATATCAAAAGGGTCACGTGCAGTTTCAGTGTGGTGTCGAGAAAACAACCCCCACCCACCATCTGTTCAAAGGTAGAAGACACGACCATTATTTGGCCCTGAGCACTACCCTTAGGCATAAGCATAGAGCAATTCTGAGGCTTTTGAATCGATGATGAGCCTGCGATGCTGAGACTACATATATTGGGTGCTACTACTGCTGCCATTATAATCTCAAGCAGAACCTAAAAAAAGAGAAATTGACTGAAGAGGTCCAGAAGGCATCCAGGACACTTATCATGAGAAAAATAAAATGCTCAATCAAAAAATGGCTGCGATTACGAACAGCAGGAATGCCAACAGCACGAATTCCATGCAGAGCGCTAGACGCTTGACAAATTCATAGCGCAGTGCTCCGTTGAACAGTCCACACATTCTGAAACTCTATAGCTTCATCCCCTGGCTTTCTCAAGTGAAATTTACCTTTTCCATGGTCAATGCCTATCTGGGAATATTTATAATCATCAAGGGGTAACCTTCAGATATGGAACTGTTGCTGGCTTGTAAAGAGGAATTCCATCGACGTTTACGTATCTACAATGCATGGAAATCGAGAAATCAAAGCCAACAGGAGAACGAGGCTCCGAGAGCACCAAATGCCGTTTATGCTAATGCACAAAGTAGGTTTTTCTCTAGACTGGCGAGTATTCCGACAAAAATTATATCGTACTTCATCTTAAAGGAATCGTCCGCGGAAATATTAGTTTCTTTGTTACCCTTATATTTGTGTTGTATTTGCCTAATAAGGGCCGCATGCAAAGTTTCATGCAAAAAATGAGTGTTCGGCTAGGATGCAACTCTCCAAATTCTTGGCCGGATGGGCGATGCCTCCGAGTAAAAGCCCCTTCCCGTTGCCCGTCGCGTTTGGGAACGGAGAGTGAGACTGTTCACGTGACTCTTTCCTATAATGCGTCTCCAACCGCGTCGGGCCACGGGGAGGGCACTTGCCCGAAGTTTCCGCCCACTCGGCCGAGAATTTGGCGAGCTGTATCTTAGCCGAATGTCACTTTTTCGCGTGAAACTTCGCATGCTTATTAGGTAAATACAACATAAATATATGGGCTACAGAAAAACTTATTTTTTCGTGGACGGTTCCTTTAAGCTCAGTTAAACAGTGCATTCCTATCGATAAACACTACCAAGAACTGCGGATAAGAAAATATCCTATTGTGAAACCGAGTTTAGGTGAAAGGAGTCGCAGTGGCGTAAGGCCGCGTTCTACTCAACGCCGGCAGGGTGTGGCTGCGTTCATAGGCACAGCGAGGCAAGATGGCATAGGCGGAGACGCGGAGACATGCAGCCACACCCGGCCGCCAGTGCCGCAAGGTATGAACGCGGCCTATTGGATTGGCATATATGCTCGGAAAGCATGGAGTGCAGGTTCGAGTCCCATCTGTGACCGGAACTTTTGCCCTTAAATCAGCATCCCATTAGCAACATCGTGAGCACGAAAACAGATAGTGTCAGTAATCAGATCTACCAGGAAAACCGTTTTTCCTGGAACATTGGGGTGGCCCTGACTCCCTCTCAACCCTCTTGGACTAGTGACAATGAAGGCCACATCCGCTTTCTAGGGAGCGTGAAGTGTGTCTCTGAATTTCAAATGAAGTGACGTAATCAGTTTTATTAGTGACAAAGTCAGGAGATTTATTGTTATGCATACACTAGTAAAAAGCGAAATTTAGTTTCAGAACGTACGGTGATCGCACCACAAGTGAATCCAGCTCTTATTATGCAAAGATATTTCAAAGTGCCATTTTCACGCCCAGCTGATATCTACAAAAATCACAACAACAATAACAATAACAATAGTGGTAAGTTTCATCGCTTCATCACCGGCCACGAAGTAACCTAGCTTTGGTGAATATTTCTTTGGTTTTTTCTGAAAACGCTGTTAGAGCTCTTTTCGTGATCATCCTTGTTCCTTTAATTCCCTACTTTTTGGCTGCTGCTTCCAGATTTTTTTGAACCTATGCTGAATTGAAATGTTATAAATATACGCTTTGCATTACCGTTCATCCCTTCTGCTTTCTTCATTCTTAATTTACTCATTCCAGCCTTCATTATGCTCGCTTGATTACATTAAATATCTCATTTTCTTTCAAATATGAGAAAAAATTGTTGTAATTCCAATAACCTAGTTCAGGTCTGATAACCGACTCACGAGCTGTGCAAAATGGTTTATGGTATGCGCACTTTAACGGTCAATGGATTCAACGACAAATCGAAATGCACCCGAATAAAACCCCTGTGCTACTAGTGGCCGGTAAATTTCACTCCATACATCCGTTCGTTCATAACTTGTAATTGAATTATCTAGTATCGAAATTACAGTCTTCTGAAAATGATTCATGCCGAGCGATCGCGATTGGCAAGAAGCACTGTAGGGGCCCACGACTGATTGATCAACGGCTTTAAAAAGAGTAATAGGGGTAATTCGGGCCGAATATGGGAAGATCATCAAATATGAAGGTGGACGTGATTAGTAGTGCGAAAGTGAGTGAGAAACGGAATGAAATGGTCAAATACCCGAGAAAAAACCCCCCTTGCCGCCGTTTATTCTCAAAAGAGGCGGGTCGGCCCGAAAAAAGGGGCGGGCTGGCATGAAACAAGTGGAAGCTGCTGGAAAAGACGTCTCTTGTAAAGCCCTGAGCACTCTTTTTCATCGGGAATTTTGCCACATATAGTATTTTGGACCCCTAACTTTCATTTGCGTGACTCATTTTAGGAGTTCTCGATACCCCTATCGCTGTCCTTAAGGCTGACGAGCATACCAAAGAGGTAGACACGATATGTGCGTTGCGGATGCGTTGCGTCAATCACGATCGTTGTGTATGAGTACTACGTAAGCGAAACCATTTGATAAATTTCATACTTTCAGGACGAGATGACCTCCATATGTGCGAAATTCCACTCGATCAAACAGGACTCACCCGCAAGAAGGGTGCCGAAATCCTTGAAACGGAATTCGAAACCGTCTGGCTACATTTAGGTGGAGCACCGATGCAGAAGTGGAGGCCATAGACAGGATGCCCCCTTTCCTCTGTCTACCGCCATTGTCTGTAGTGATCAGGATAAAGTACCGATGCATATGTAGATGTCCATTCCGTCCATTCTGTATTGTCATTCTTCTCATTCCAGCCAACATCCTTCACTAGTCCTCTATTGTATATCTGTGATTGAAATGGGTCGTCAAGTATTTTTTCCTCATCGGGGCGATTTCTGTAGATCATTTCTCTCTATTCATGAAGAAATGTGGTAGATACGTGCACGCTTCCATTGCACTGTCCTCTTCGTACTATCATACTCGTCTTCTTCTTCCTGCACTGAAACGGCTGCATGTGGCTGTCATTTGCTGTTGTGTAGCGGTGTGCATTCCAGAATGTATAAATTGACAATAATTTCGACGACTTTGATACATTCGAACAACATGATCATATGTTTTTCTGGTCGAAATTGAATTTCGAAGTGCGAAATCACGAGTGATAATCGATAAACAGTAAAAGTACGGCTTAGAACCACCTTTTTGAGGATGTGCCATGCTTCCCATTCCTCGTTAGGGTCGCTGTGGTACTTATTCAAGAGCTTTTCACGTATGACTTATAGCATCTATAATCGCGGGGTCAAAGGTATCACCAGGGGTGAGCAAGAAATGAGAAATGCGAAGGCATGATATCTGCGAACGAACATTCTAGTTCAGAAAAGAAATTCTGTGGAGAGAGTCTCACTGAAAAAGCGGACTTTGAGGACTTTATCGCAATTCCACGATGCTGCCAGTCATGCTGCCTCGCATCCGCTGGGCGAGTTGCTGCAAAGGCGGGGTAGCGTTCGCAGTTGATTGGCTAAGACTCTCGTTTGCATCTGCTTTCACTGGCTAGCAATGCAGTGGAAGCGAAAAGGAAAGCGTGAAAAGGAAAGTTTTCGGATTTTGCCTCCGGGTTCGTAACAAACTTATCCGCTCTTTCTCTATTGCTACACTAGTGATCACCACGATTTCCATATCCCACGAATGTTCCGCAATCTGCCAAATTTATTTTGGGAATGTCTCGTACTACCCTCCTCACTTGCAACAGCTTGAAAAGTGACACGATTGTTGACGATCAACGCGATATACGTGTGAGTGCTGATAAGCTATGGTAAATATACCATTCAGAAGCTGAGTTAAGATGAAAGGGGTGTCGATAGTGTAATGGATTAGCACATACGCCCGCAAAGCATGGGCTCGAGTCTCGTCCGACACCGAAGCTTTTGGCCATAACAGCATCCTTGCAGTAACTTCCGCATCGCGGGCTGCAGCGACAATCAGAAGCTATGAAAAATCAAAAATATCAAATTGAGAAGATTGTATTTGTTGTCGGTGCGGATGTGCTCTCGGACTATGAACGGGTCGACTTTTGACCTGGTTCTCTTCTGCACGCAGTGACACTCCGGAATTAGGACCTCGTGCTCGGCTCGGAGCGCAACAAACAATATGCGCTTCCATCAGCAGTCATTGAGCAAATTGAAAACTTGATAATCCCAGGTGTCTATCACGGAGCAGTCCTAAAATAGGAATTATCCTTCTGAAACATGATCCTAAGGAGAGGCTTGCTTACTTTGGACATATAGATATTATCCAGGCTTGTGCACTGGTCGCTTCCTATAAGTAAGACTGTATCATCAGTGTGCCTAGCGATTTGCTGAGAATCACCCGAATCGCATATAGTTGCACGGTTACTGCAGCAACTATGATAAATTTGTCATGTTAAAAAATTTGTCATGAGTTAAAATGTGCGGGAAATAAAAACAAGAGGCTACTGATCAGCCACCAGATAACAAAGCACGATGAACACAATGAGAGAACGAGAGAAATGGAGAATGATCATATCTTCACTATACTGCTGTTAATGAACTGGCATGTTGATGCCTTGAAAGCCTTGAGAAATGGCAAAAAATTCGCGAATTTTCGACGGGTCTGCAGATCATAATGGATTCTGTTGGGGTGCTTGGTCGTGGTGCTGCGCGGTCATTATCAACAGGCAAATTCTGCCTTATTATCGATCCTCTTGATGTCTAATCATATCTCTTCTTCTAATTTTTGACGCACTCCATGCTTTGCGCTCATACTGATGGAATGTTTGTGAGCAAAACAATTTCAAGATGCCATGACGCTGGAACCGTGAAAAGCAGCACGAGGAAAATCTGGTCGATCACCAAAAATGAGATTAGAGATGCGTTGGAGAGAAAGAGCGGAAAAGAGCCGACACTTCGAGATATGGAACCCTAATCATGCATTGGTTATTGCTGGACTAGGTGTGTAACGAGATTTTTTTCAAAAATTTACGCCGAAGACTTAGTGAGAAGCACGTTGCGATATCATTTACAGATACTTCTGAGCACCTTTGTCATATTATTTGTTTCCTCATACCATGATTTCCTGCTGGACCGACACCTCCGAAATAAGTTTTCGAATTTGGCTAGCACTGCAATAACCAGCCATTGGGCTATTTAGACGTATCTCCTTTGAACCACTTGTGGTAACCTTTAACCTGGAGGAAAAATCTCCAATTAGGTTAAAGGCTTCCTCGCCTCGAATGCCTCCCCCTAGCCATTAGTATGAGAAGGTTGGCTACTTGTTAGCAGACTGGAAACAGACTTCTTTCAACAGTGATGGTCAATATTCATATGGTAGAGATTATTTTTGAAGGGAACTTATGGAGATTCGGGCCTAAATAGCGTGGACTTTTACTTGGACCCTGAATTAGGGTTGTGTAATGCGCAGAGTTCTGTTTGTTTTCACTTTCTGATTACTTCGGGATGAGACAGCCGTTGTTTGCGTAATGGCTTTGTTCTCCAGTCCAAAATAGTAGAGGTGTCTAGAAATGCTGTAGAGACTGGATGATCGCTTGGATGGCTTTTTCGAGCGAGTAAGCGTCCTCTCGGTCGAGTTAAGCCGAGCATAACTGGTTGTGCGACGGTAAAACAAAGAAGCGCAGAAACATCGTTTACGCCACCCCGAGGCAATGTGTGGAACAACCTTAACTGAGAATTCGTAGTAAGAAATATGAAACAAAAACACTGAAAGATTTTTTGAAAAAAATGTCAGTACGTTAAAATTTGTTGAGTGATCCGTTTTGCCTCTACTTATACGAACCGCTGTGTTTTCCATCAACCCTCTAGGGTCGTCGGTGAGTTGGGATGATGGAAAACAAAAGAATATTTTGGAGAGGGTGAAAAAAAGTAAAGAAAAAAATAGCTTTGAAGAAGATTACATAAGAGCAGTGCGCAGCAAGCTCAAACGTGAGCCAAGGAATCTTCCATTGGTGCTGTCCAGAGAGGTCAGATCATGTCGTGCTTCAAAAAATCCTCGAAATTCCTTCCACGACCATATCGGACCGATGAGATGTCTCTTCAAAAAAGGCATAATTAGATAATCCGGTGCCAGTACCCAGTAGTATTATCTGTGATTGAAAATCCATTAACCATTTTTTTCGGAATGGCATTTTACTATTACATCGTAAGGAAAGTTTTGGCCAGTTTTTGAAATTTCAACTTTGGGAGATCATGACTCTGCTCAGACTGCATCTTTTCTCAAACTACAAGCACCATTCGATTCCTACAGTTTTAGCAACATTATGCATACTTACATATCTCATACTGATCAAGGGTTGACGATTTATACCGTTGACGGAGTTTTAGCAACATTATGCAAACTTGATATCTAATTCTGGTGAAGGGTTGACGATTTATTCCGCGCGAAAGCAAAAAAAAGTCGACTTCAACTCACTACTGTTTCTGAATACACTGCTACTGAAGGAGCTGTCCAAATGTTTGGAAAAGTGGGGCTAAATTAGCGCTAGATTTGATGAATATGGTTTACGAATAGGGGCTTCATCCTGCAACTGCTTCAGTAGCTGGAATACAATATGCGGAAAATGCGCATTTTTTGAGTTTTTTTTTTAAATCGAGGCCACTTGAGGTGGTCAACTAAGTTTGTTTGTTGAGGGCCAATACTTGTGGATATTTCCTGTAAGTATGCACGCTCATCGCTTCCTGCCCTTTTAGTTAAAGCGATTTGATCAGTTGAAAATTTGAGCAACTCGTTCTCATTTCTGCACCTCTGAAACCAGGAACAAAGTGTTCCATCTAATGCTTTACCCCCCCCCCCCCCCCGCTCTTGCAGAATTCAGATTTGTGGTTTTCACTGCTGCGACTTGGCTGAACAAGAGCTTTTGAAGTGAAGTCATCCAGAAAGTGCCATTTTCGCAGAACTTTAAAATTTTCCTAATAATTCGAAAACCATGTGGCATTCTAGAAGAAGCTTAAATTCAAAAAGAGCATTTTTCTGTCCATCTCAGGAGCATAACACATTCATGTTGACGTGCTTTGAAATTTGAATTTCTCTTGTGAAAGCGCAAAAGCGGCCAGAACTTTCCTCACAACCTAATATACCAGCAACACCAGCGTTGGAGGATAGAGAGGGGGTCGCGTGGTTCAGGGTCGGTTTGGGTTGTGATGCATTTCTCAAAAATTTCCTCAACGCAACGCTCGACCCTGGTCATGGTCCATTTTGAACGACTGGGTTGTCTAGTGTAGGTCTCCTTCCGCCGTTGTTCACTTCTTTGGACTATATCGAATTTCTCTGCTCCGTAATGACCCTTTGCGACCGAAAAGTCTCGGTCCACTGAGCATAGACCACCTACGATAGGGGTTTTCACGTGATTTTTGGCAGACTGCATTCAATGCGGTGTAATTTTTTGGAATATTTCAAAAATAATTTTCATAATCCCCAAATTTCTTAATTGTGCTAATCGCGAGTGCTTTGCAGTGCAGGAACGACGCTATGATCAGAACTCTTTGTGAAAACTTTTAGACTGATCAGAACTCTCTTTGAAAACTTCCAGACCGTTTTTTCAAAAGGAGATTTCCAGTGGACAACGCTGATTGCGATCATTGCCACTGTTGCTAATTCACCGAATCTCCGAACGAGCACATGGGAAGTCCAGTAATTGCCGCTACAGTATCGATCGATCACATTGTTTCAGAATTTTGCCCTTGATTACACTGTTAATATTAGGTTATAGGATATTTTTTCCGACGCTCGTAGACTTGGGTCAAATAAAATTGTGGGGGGGGGGGGGAGTCGCTGGTTCGCTTCTACGTCGAAGCTCCTTTCCATTCCTAGGCTTGGGCTAAAATTGATATCCCCTCCTCCCACATGAAAAAGCATCTGTCATAGCATAGGTCTCATCTGCGTCAGCCTAAGCCTGGGGAGGGGAAGAAGCTTTGACGTCGGTGAAATTTTGCGTCTCCCTCCGACTTTATTTGACCCGTAGACTTCTTTCGTACTTATAATTTCTAAACAAAGGCAAATTCGAACCATATATGAGCCGCCGCTGTTTATGGCCATCATCCGCCACCATGAACAAGCCTGTCAATTCCATGCTTGCAAAATTCTCAAATTCAGAGAATTGAAGCCGATGATTCGCTGCAGCTCCTGATTGTCTGGATATGGGAGACCGTCAGGTTTCCACATCAAAGTTGCCCAACAGTGCACCTTGGTGAACCTTTTTTGTGGATTTTCTTTCGTGAGGCCCAGTTGTTACGTGGTGGATAATGTGCGACGAGGGTCACTTCCTCGTTAAGTGCAATACGAGGTTCGCTAAAAAAACAAAGTGCACCCTCAAGGGCTCGGTAGCAGCCCGTGTATAAAAAATCGCAGCGATGTGGACGGACAAACGCGCCATGCGATCGCTGCTTGCAAAGGAGCTAGTCGACACGGATCATCTCTCAACCGTCTCAGCAAACGAGAAACAAAGAGGGCTATGTCCACGTTTCAGTGGACCCAAAAAACCTTTGAATCGCAAGATTTATCGGAGCTGGCCCGTGGCAATTCGCCAAGAATAGCTTTGTTCACGAACGATGCATGCTATAGCCCATTACCTTGAGATACCGTGAAACCTCAACCTGATTTCGAAACCCTTCGATCTCAGCCAGCTCGAATAAACTTTAATTATGAGCTATAAACTTCAATTATTAGCATGGTAGCTTTTACTAGGATTTTCCACTACTTCCTGGGACGCCTCTTGAAGGCTTAAGGAAGTAAGCACTGAAAACTTCCGTATAAACAATCCTCTCAGCAATGAAAATCGAATGCTATCCAATTTCACATTCCAGACTTTCCGGTGAAATACCAGATTCAAGTTCTCCGATCTTCTTTTTTTCAAGGAATCCATCATTTATGCATTGTGTACTTTGGGCACCAATTCCAGCTCCCCACTATCCTGGTTCAGTCATTTGCGTACGAAGTCAAGAGGGTCTGCTCAAAAAAGATGTCCAGGCTCGTGCGCAAGGGTAAATATTTTGTAGCCGACTATCCTCACAGTGGTGGTCATCATTGCACTGGAAAATATCGCCCAATCATTTGTGTCGGCTTTCTCTTGAGGATATGGTACTTCATTATTGCTGTTTGCCGAACTTGATTTCGCTTTCGGTGATTTTTATGATTTTGAACAGTTGACGGCTTTCAGATCACTTCTCCCCTAGCCTCCAGAACGATTTCGAATCCTTTGAACCTCTCATTCTTCCCAGTGTCTAGAATTTCGACAAGAATCCACTGATTGAAGTGATGATCGCGATAAGCTTGACCGCGATCCGTACCGAACGGGATGGTTCCGCGTGTATTTGCAGGAGTGAGTCAGGGTCACTCTCTCTGTTCTCCGAAATGATCCTCCGGCGACTCCGATTGCTGTTTGTCCTCCCCACTTCAGCTGCGCTTGTGTGCTCTTTGTGATTTTTTTCTACAGAATGGAGCTGCTCGTAAAACCGATTTAGGCGCTTCAGACCAAAATACTTGTTGAACGGCTCTTGACAGTTCCTAGTTCGGTCTATTGCCTCTGAGTGCGTTCTTTTTCACCACTTCTTACGAGATTTCCAGCTTTTCCATTATCTCACACCTTAACAATGCGCTCTGTTTGTAGTACTTGTTTTTCACAATTCAATTGTTAATTATTTCATGTCTTTTGACCAGTACATTCATCGATGGTCTGAAGAGAATGGACATTATATACCTATTTATGCGCGCATCTCCTTAATCGAGCTCTTTCTTATGATTTGATCAGAAAGATGATGATGATTTTCTGATGATGATGATGATTTGATGGGTGCAATAGATTGAGTGCTCGTGGGAGCAGTGCTCATTCGAAATTGCCCAAGTCCAATCCAAGGAGATGCTGCTGGGTGCTAAATCCGGTTTGCTGTTCTCGGGCTTCCTGGTCGTCTTGTTCAAAGAAGAGAAGCGTGTGTTGGTAAAAACTCGCGGATGGAATTTAAAGCTCAGCAAAACTTCATTTTTTGTGGTCTTCACTTACTTTGTTGACTTTGAGCAGGATCTTGGAATTGTTACTGATTTCTCTTAAAATCCACAGTGCACAGAAATAGCGTACCCTTGGCGTCTGATAATAATATACAAGGTAATTAAATGTTGATGATAAACGGTGTTATGAGGGAGTACCCCCCCCCCCATGTGTTACACACAGTATTCATTTTATTTCTAAGTCGATGAGAGCTGAGCTTCATTGACCATCTAGAATTTTATTTCTTTCTGCTGTACAGCTTCTGAGGTTCAAGCTGGAAAGTAGCAGGTGGTTTAGTAATCATGCGCACAGCTAAAGACCATAATTCGAACCAGCTCCAGTCCAGGACTACTATGTCGAGCATTTGCCTTTCTTCTCCTTCTTCTCCTCTCTAGCGTCAGTCCCGCGCCGTTGCAGGGTCCGCTATTCTTGTCAGTTGTAGCCACTTTCTTCTATCCAAAGCATCTTCTGCCGTGGCTTTTACCCGTGAAGTCGGTTTTAATGACATCTTCCACCTTTTCTTTGGGGCTCCTCGTGTTCCCTCGCCGGGTACTTCGAACAGTACAGCCTTCTCAATTGGGTAGTCTGCCGACCTTCTCAACACGTGCCCATGCCATTTTAGCCGCTTCTCCCTCAGCTTCAGCTGAACAGCCGTCTGCATGACCCGCCCTGACGTCCTCGTTCCTGATCCTGTCGAGCCGCGTCCAGTCACATCTCCATCTCAGCTTCCTCATTTCTGCGGAATGTAGCTGCTTCTCAAGGCTCTTAATTATGGGCTAGCACTCGCTACCATAGAGCATTGCGGGTCTTATCACCGATCGGTATGCCTTGTCCTTTAGAGTCATGGAGCACCGTCGGTCGCAGAGGATTCCTGTGTACTCTCTCCATTTCAGCCATGCCGTATTTATTCGAGCTTTCACGGCCTGATCTACCGTACCATCCTCGGCCGTATCACATCCCAAGTATCGAAAGCTGTGAGCCCTTTCGATGCTCCATGGCGGTCCAAGACGGACCCGGACAGTCCTCGGAGCTAGCGATTTGGTCTTTTTGACGTTAACTCGTAGGCCGTTCTCTTCCAGCCTTGCCTGCCATCTCTGCACCTTCGCCTGGAGTTCTTCTCTGATATTCGCTGTCAGGGCAATGTCGTCAGCGTAGAGAACGGTCCTCAGTGGTCCCTCCAAGACGTCTTTCACCATGCCATCCAGGGTGAGTGGACGAGGGATGGGCTTAGAGCTGAGACTTGGTGTATTCCTACTGAGATCCCTACTTCCGCTGTAAATCCCTGCGGGGTGCGTATGACAGCCTTAGCCCCATCGTACATATCCTGTATGAGAGAGACCAGGTGCTCTGGTAGGTGTAGCTCTCGAAGCCGTTCCAGATTAGTGGCCGTGGCAGACGGTCGAAGGCCTTTTCAAAGTCTAGAAAGGCTAGGTAGCAGGGGCTGGCGCTTTTCGCGGTACTTTTCCATCTCTTGTCTAAGGATGAAGATGGCATCTGTGGTGGACCACTCAGGCATGAATCTGAACTGCTCAGGGGAGATGGTGACGAGCTTCCTTAGCTTCTAGTCAATCAGCCGTTTCTACAGCTTCATGGTATGAGCTTTCAACTTCATTCTACGGTGAAGCACTCCATTGCGTCCGCATTCTGCTTCAATATGGGAACGATGGTACTGGTCCTCCACACATCCGGGATTTTTCCTCTGGCCGACACCAAATTGAGGAAGCGTGTTAGCCACTCTACCTCGTACTCTCCAAGTGCCTTCCATGCCTCTATTGGTACCCAGTCTGGACCAGCGGTCTTTTCACTCCTTCTTCTCCCAGGTGGCGAACTTCTTCCTCTGTCCTAGGGAGGATGGGGTCAGCTGTAACCTACTTCTGCTGGCTTTCTTCGAGGACACGCTCCGTTCAAAAGCCCATCGGAGTAGTCCGCCGTCTTCTCTTACCTCGTCTGAATTCCTCAGAATGGTATCCTCGCTTTACTACCTTTACCACCCCGATGTCTTGGGTGGCTCGATGCCTGGCTTTAGCCAACCTGAAGCCAAACTTTTCTGGCCCCTTTCTCTCCGTACTTTGAAGAAGGCACCCAATTCGTGTTCTTTACTTCGGTCACAGCTGCAAGCCTTTTGTAGTATTTGTAGGTGTCGAGGTGTCCTGGGCTCTTCGTTTTCTGCCACCGCTTATATGCTTCCTTCTTCTGTTTCACTACCCTCTTAACCTCATCGTTCCGTAACCAGGGCTCTTTCTCTATTCTGAAGCCACCTCGGGTCTCTTCCAGCGATTCCTTTGCGCTTTATAGAACTATCTCAGTCGCTTTGCTCCAGGTCTCTTGAGTTGCACCGTTAGAGTCCGGAAGATCGATATCCAGTATCCTTCTTTTGAAACCATCCCTTTCCCATTTGTGCAGCTTCCACCATCTAATTCTAGATATCTCATCCAGAGTTCCATGTGAAGTTGAAACTATTTCATGGTTAGACGCCACAGCTGATCAAAATGATGACGACTGTTTTTTGAAGTAGTCCTCTTTTTTTTTTTAAATTTCTCAGCACTTCGTGCTCACCTATTTCTTTCTCATAAAAACCTTCCATTCTGTCAACGCACTCCCTTTCAACACATAACGGACCAAGGCTGTTTTTGCTCTCTCGAAATCGTGCAATACCATGTATAGCTGTCAGTCACTGAGGACCGCCTTTTGCTTAGGTCATGTTTCGAAAGCTTCGATTTCTGAGAGCTAGAGTTGTTAGGATACGTTTTCGAATAAGTAAAATCATACCTATCAGTCCTGTACCACAGTAAGAACTAGTTCGTGTTTCAACAGCACTACTGAACAAATTAAATTTTTGTACAACTGACAAGTTAGCCCCACAGCCAGTTGACGAGTAATCCCAGTCGAAGTTCCGTCTGTAGAGGTTAGTAGATCGATAAGCACTATAATCTAAATTCTCAATAAGCAGTTGAGAAGCAAAGGGCATATCCACAGCAAAGCCATGTGACAAAATGTAAAATAAATATATTTCTTTCTCAGGAATGGATATATAGCAGTAAAACACATTTCACTATGTATTCCTGCAACAGTTACTGGTATTGTAGAGGTGAAAAAAGGGGGTCGTATTTGGTCGCTGCAGAGAGGGGGTCCTACTGAAGCGGTTATTTTCTTCGACACCTGGGAGTGCCCTATGCCCATTTCGGTTCACATACTTACACCTTCCATACCGCTTCAGTTAATTGGTACTGAAACGGTCCTGTTGGGGGTGAAAACACTGAGCTAACCCAGGCAGGTCTCAGCAAGTCATTGTTTAGTACAACTGCGATCAAATGTTTGCGTCCATGATTCATGTCTTACAGGTGTTTGCTTTTGTTTTTTCGTGTTTTTAGATGAAGTTAATCGAAGGAATTTAAGCGTCTTTGACGGCCCATTTTACCATATGTTTTCCTTGGAGTGTTTAGCCCTCAGATGATCTCGATATGGCACTGGCTATTAATATCCTCCACTGTCCTGCTAGCCCATTGCTCCATCGAGCTTGAAATGAAGGATAACGACTTTTTGGTATGTGTTCGCGAACATTTAGTAATCTCTTTCTTTCAAAAATTGCAGACCAGTGGTGTGAGAAATAATATATTTTTAGGTGAAAAAATTTATTGATTCATTCCAGCAATACGACCGATCTATTCCTGAATACGAAACAATACTTACACCTGTTGATTTTGAAAGGGCAGAACGATTGGGTAATCCACCACATTACAACAAATATGACACGGATGATCCAGATGCAATGTACAAGCAGGATCTGTTCGAGGGAGACATCGCCAATGAAAATGCGAGTTTTTTCTCATTTTATTTCATGATCTCAGCCACTTCACCACAACAATTGTGGGCTTTTGGAATAAATAGTGAGTCAGAAAGCTTGCTCAAATTAGCTCATTGCATTGGCGGCAGCGTAATGACTCATTCACGCGAGCGTTTGCCACGCGCGACAGCTGTTATGAGGACGCGACATCACAAGTGGTGCCTTTCACCCGGATATGTACCCTAATGTCAGGATGCCGCACGATGGCGAGCGGCGTGCGACACAGTGTGTGCGAGCTATGCGCGTCGCGGTAGTTGGGTCTCAAAACGATTACAACGTAATGCTAGGAGTGCGATACGCAGTTGACTTCTAATCGCTTCGGGACCCAACAATTTAGCTCGTCCGCATTGCTTCGCTTGCGACATTCCGCAGTGCGGCATCCTGACATTAAGGTACACATCCCTTTCACCCTATTCATGGAATGGGAGATTTTTATGTTATTTTCAGATCAGGGGTTTTTGTTCTTAGACTCATCTGCCTGTGCGTAGCCAAGAGCTGAAATACTCAAAATAAGGCATTTTTATAGTCTTTCAACGGCTATTGATGCATCAGGTGTCCGAATATATGATTTTGACGGAGATATTATTGCAAAATCGAGTGTTAGGTAACATTTTGAGATCTTCTAACGTCCATCATCTACATGATCTGATAAGGAGCTAAGCGGCATAGATCCTTGCGCATTTGAAGCTTTCAAAAGTTAAGCAAACACGGTAGAAAAAGGATTGTCAATTAGCCCTTGTACTGTTCTAAACAGTGAGCGAATATCACTGGAGATGGTGAGAATTGCGAATCTTTTTCTTCCAAAGCATAACTAAAATTTCGTATTTGGCTACGGGCTGATTTCTGTGGTTGAGTCGAAACCTTAATCTTCCTACTTTTTGCTTTATTTTTTGCTTTTTCTTTGTTATAACTATTTCCCTTCTGTTCCGTCATCAGTGGTTTAAGTTGAATTCGTCGACCGTCGAAATGTTTCTGAATGGGGGTGTTGCCAATGGAAATGCTGGCTGGTACAATGCCATAAAGAACCGACATCAGTTGTGGCCCAACGGTCGCATTCCATACACTATCAGCAGTCAGTACAGTAGCTACAGGTAACCTTTCAATCAAAGCATTTCCTCCAAATGGAAGCTCCAGGTTTCGTTCATAGAAAGCGATCCAAAGGTCTTGGTACTGTGCCCACTCTTTGATTACCATGGCTTTGAAGGGATTGGATGTGCCAGGTGAACTGGGCGGGGTCTGTGCCAATCACCGTTGGTGCCTTGTGTGTCTGTCCAAAGAGAGGGACCACTTTACTGATTGTCAATAGGGCACAATTGTTGGCACAACTCCGCACAGGCTCATCACCCCTGTTGGATCGCACCGAAATCGTGTCAGTCAATGATCTCTTCTCAGCACTTCTATTTGAATTAGCCACCCCTACCCTATGAATTGTTCTTACTAGCTATTTCTGACTTCTACTAGTTCCTTTCAGCCGTTCACAGATAGCGGCATCAATGCAGGAATATTCCACACATACATGCATAAAATGGGTACCGAAAACGAACAACGACGTCAATTACGTTTATATTTTCCCCGATAGAGGATGTTATTCCATGGTTGGCAAAATCGGTTAGTTGCAGATTCCAACTTCTCTCTTGTAAAACCTCGGCAATGATGTTAATTACATTTTTCTATGCTGTGCCAGCGAGGTTGTCAGGTGGAACTTTGATTGACGGCCTACCCTTTCGACGCGATCGCCTTTTTCAAAAGCCTAGACGTGGCTCAAGGTTCAGGATTATATCCACAACACCACCAAACGCTTCATCCCTCTGGCGGTTCTGACGGAACATCAGGGAAACCTCTGGAGAAATCCCGTACGGGGTAACAGAATTCATCCAGTCCACCACCGCGAGAGCGGAACGATGCCACTCCATGTCAGTTATTATCGTGCCTTTGAAGAAGACGATTGTGTTGAAACGTCAGGCCATCAATAAAAGTTCCACCTGGTGACATCTTGGGCGTAGCAGAGAGAATTGTAATCAGCGGTTATTTTCGTTTATCGCCAGTAGAATATTTTTGTTTGAAATTCGTAAAGGAGCGAATTATACGAATATAAAGCCTACCACTCACAACTGAGTGACGTGCAAGAGTTCCGATTGGACAGTCACCACTGTTGCGTGTTTTAGACGGTATTTTTTTGATAATACCTAAAGCAATAAGTGCGCCCACTCCTGTTGGTTCGTTAATTCATAGAAGTACATTAGTAACAACCGAGCTAATTCTGTCAATAAATTCAAAGTTCATCATATTACTTTCGAGGTGTGTTGTTGATCTGTAGATTTGATTTAGAGGTAAAAATCAATTCAAAAGTAGTAGTGTTTGGAGTTGACGCTTTCATCAGACCAATTTTATATTATCGCATATTACTAGCTCCTAAGAATGCTATACGTCTCATTTTATTATTGTCAGTTGTATTTTGCGAATTGAATCATAAGTTCATTTAGTCATTAATTCATTCATTAACCAGTTGCATCGAATCACAATCACAAATCATCTATGGTATGCTATGCTATATAACTATGCTATATATTAAGCTTCACATTTCTTTTTCCATTCCGCATTCCGCGCTCGCTGATGGGTGGAGTAACAGTTGACTCTCCATTGGTTGTCGGACGCTGGGGGCGGATCGACCACGCCCCACTGCAGGCAATAGGGCGTGGAGAGCCCGCCTCACAGCCGCCGACAACCAATGGAGAGTCAACTGTTACTCCACCCATCAGCGAGCGCGGACTCTGCCTTTGATCTTCGGCCCTTTTCTTTACTATAACTGGACCAACCAACTAGCTATGACCTTGAACTCGAATTCAAACCAATCACCTGGCAAGGTGAACCCAATTGTGGTCGAACTGACCCAACGACCCTCGCCACACACTCCTCTATACTTCATTCGCTTTTCGTTTATTTCCCTTTCCTTTCCCAAATATCCACCTAAGGCAAGGCCCCTCTTTCATGTATGGAACTAGAATTGAAAGCTTGGCTTTTCGTTATACGGCTCTCAATTCTAGTGACAGTACTGAAATTGCCGTTTTTGCTTTTTGCTCCTCTACTCCAATTTTTCGATACTGTACGATATCAAATGCTGTTCAGTTCTCCCAGTAAGCTGGTGTACCGAACAACCAAATATCAGAAGGCTTATTAAAATACCGAATCACGAGTATAGGGCACCGAGCGTAGGTCCTAATCGAGCCTTTCGTGGTGCCGCCGTCGTCCTCTAGGTCTGCGTGCCATTCTCCTCGCGTCTTAGCTTCACGTCCCGCGCACGCTGAAAGCTAAAACATCACTATCGGCCATCGAACGACCGAGTTACAGTATCCTATAAAAAGCTCGAGTTTCTTGAGTTTACAGTCCCTAACTATTCTATCGTGGCACGTGTATCTGCTGACATCGATAGAGTTGAAGAGAATCTGGTCACTAACAACCACAAAGCAGCTTTTTTACAAGTATACGATTTGCGATTTATTATTACCATTAAAAACGGCTCTAGTTGCGGGATTACGATACTGTATGCAATAATCAATGGCACGTACCTTACAATACGGTTCTATTTCTTTCTATATTTCTATCAGTTCAAATGAAGGCAACGTCAAGTGATGCAAAGAATTCTGCACGAGTCATACATGGGTTGATACGGGAGTCGTACTCGACATTGGGGATTTTCGCGTGGAGATCGTGGTGATTTCGTTAGTTCATCAATTTTCACATTCGCTCCCTACCCCATCGTCTCGCCCACCCCTCCAGTCGGCGATAGCAGCCACTGCCTAATATCCATGGAGAAGGGATCACGTACATAGTTAAATATCCCGTGAGAAAAGATCGTACACAACTGGCCGGCTTCTAAGGAACAGCATGATTCCAAAATACATCATTGTCTGGAATTGGTAGGTTCGCAACTCGCAGCATTCATCCCACTTTCCCTTCCTTATCGCACCAATTTATAGGGTTTTTTACGGGTATGTGAAAACTCAGTTCAGCTCATTCATTATGCGCTTCTCAGTTGGCTCAAAGCGATTATGCCTAAAATTAGGCCTTGGACACAGTCATCGCTTTGGACGCCACTAGAATGCCGCTCAAATTTTCTGTTTTAATGGTGCACACCCGGCAATTCACTACGAATTACCTACTACTCACATTCGTTGAGAGATGTGTGGTACGATTTACTATAAGCTGAGACCCCCTTTTATATCACTCTTGTCCGTCTTCATTGTTTTCTCCTCCGTTGCCTTTCTAACAAGATGCTTCGGACTTTGCGCAGTCTTGCAAACCGGTCATTTCTCGCGTCCTTCCGCCACGTCACTCATTGCCAAAGCTGATGCCTCCCGATTAAGCGGCTTGTCTCAGTAAGTACAGCGAAAACTGAATAAAAGTACGAGTTGAGAAAAGGAGAGCTACATGAGTGGATAACCGCCTCAACTCTGCCGTCGGGAGCTACTTCCCCTGGATCTGCTTTGGGGCTTCTTATTTCCCATTAAAATGATCTCATATTCCCAATACTGGAGGCCAAACCTGATGCAGCATTGCTACTAAGCTGCTGACGTAAAATTAGCAGCCAGTTATTTACCATATTTAGAAACATGTAAGCCGAATCGATGAATATCCAAAATGCTTTTAAGGTGGCAAGCAATCACTATCTCTCGGAGCAGGATGTATTCAGAAAGGGATCATTATTCATGAGCTCATGCATGCTGTTGGATTCTTTCACGAACAAAGTCGGACGGATCGAGACGATTACATCACTATCTTATGGAATAATATACAGCCTGGAATGCAAGGTGATTTGAATGCCTTCAGCGCCTAAATCTTCTCCTGGGACTCGCCTTTCCAAATGACTTAAGTCCAAAATTTTAATGGCTTATGCCATCCGTGCTTTACGGCAGCCGACCAAGTCGTACTTCAATATTTTTTTTTGCTTTCCAGCGTGGTTCGTATCAGTAACTATTGGCTAAAAGACAGTGATAGGGATAATGGGTGTGAAGACAACTCCTAAACTGGGTTACGCAAGTGAAAGCTAGGGGCCTCAGAAGACTATATATGGCGAAATTTCCGTTAAAAGAAGCTCCCTCTGGCTTTATTGGAGCCGTCTTCTTCGACAGCTACCACTTGTTTTGTCCCAGCCCGCCCTTTTTTCGACTCCACCCGCTCCTTTTGAAAATAAACGGCAGGAAGAGGGTCTCATTTCTCCGGTTTTTAACCGTTTGATTGGGTTTTTGTTCATTTTGTACTGTTAAACATTCCGACCTTTATACTTGATGTTCTTTCCATATTCGGCCAGAATTACCCCTATCACTGCCAGTAAGTGGAGCTGTAGGCAATCCGCGCCTGCTGAATCCATTCTTCATAGAGTCGGGCCACCATTCGCCATTGCCTCAATATTACGATTACTAGCACTGACATATTTTAATTCAGATTTATATATGCTTTATAATAAGCGGAGGAATATAGTGATAAACGAATGGCTCTCTCACACAATGATGTGGGGATCAAATCTCGCATCAATGCCCACCGACCAAGCGAGCCGTCCATATCTACCTAGCCTTTAACCTAATCAGACTCCACTGAAAAAAATGAAATGTGCTGGCCCCTTTCCCACTTACCAGCAAGCTACTATACAGGGGTGTCCAAAAAAAGAGTAAT
The DNA here is from genome assembly GCA_963978905.1 of Trichostrongylus colubriformis. NCBI lineage: Eukaryota > Metazoa > Nematoda > Chromadorea > Rhabditida > Trichostrongylidae > Trichostrongylus > Trichostrongylus colubriformis. Next base: position 27,820,859 of record OZ022260.1, read on the forward strand.
TTGGTCACGGCTCACATCCGCTATGTATACAAAACATAGGGAAACGGAAGAGATAAAAGTGTTGGGGTATAATATTCCCGAAATGTTCCTTCAGAAACAGGAACAAGCTGAGATCACTACTTTTACCTTCATCAAAATACGGAGGCTTCAGTCGGAGCAATCGGGCTTCAGAGGACCAACGGTATCAAGGTCCGCTTTAAGGGGTGGAGCCAGGTTCCAAGTTAGGTCTTTGTGGGAAGCTTCCCAAGGATTGGCTCTTCGGTTCGTGGGAGTCACAGAGTCCTTGCTGCTCGAACAACGCTGCTATGATCCAAAGTATCATTTTTCATACCTCAAACCCCCTCCGGAGGGGTTTCAGTAGTAACGACACGTTCGATTCTTGGAAACTGAGGGCGCGAGAACACGGAAAAAGTGGAACGTTCAAGAACACCACCCTATATAATATCCCTCCAGGTACCCAGAGTGAACGGACCTCAGCAAGGTTCTGAACGAGGGCGACGAAATCTCCGATTTTGCCGTGTTGAGGTGACACATTATGCTCACTCGGAAATCTCCCGATCCTGTTCGTGCAGGAGGCTGTTAGGGAGTTTACTGATAGGAGGAGGTGTGCACTTGAGTTCGGGGATGGAAATACCTCGTTGGAATTTGCTGAAGTTCGAATAAATAGGTTTAAAAGTGAAGAAGAAAAATTACTTTTTTTATCGGCACCCCCTGTATAGGCCAAAACCGCATAATCTGCCACGACTTCTGAATGGAATAGAATGTGTGGCGCACCACAGAGAGGATTGAATGGAGCCAAAAATCCCATTCTTATTTTAATATTTTTGCAACATCTATATAAGCCGTTGTGACAAAAAATATTTTAGGTCAATTTGAAAAGTACGGACAGGGAACCATTCAGACATTGGGCGCCAACTACGACTACTCCTCCATAATGCATTACGGTAGCAAGGTGAGAGATCACTTTTTCGGATTGCTCTCAACATCAACGTAAACTCGCTGCAGGCATTCTCACGTAACGGCCAACCCACAATGGTTCCCAAGCAGAAAGGTGCTCAGATCGGGCAACGAGGCGGTTTTTCGAAATCGGATATTTATAAACTGAATAAACTTTACGGATGCCCACAAGGTCAGTTTCATTTCGAATAAATTTCATTCACTAGAGCTGGTCAAACTTCTTTGGTTGCTCCAAACATTTTAAGGGATCATGAAAAGGAACTTGAATTATCGGGATACTCAAGATTCTCAGGAAAGTAATTTTCGGAATTTGGTAGGACACTCTCACTGTAAAAACGCGCGCCAAAAGCAGACGACATGTAGCGCGACAAGCGTTGAAAGGCGCACCACATGCTCATCATCATGATGCTACGACGGCCCGTGCGGATGACCGAGTAGCCATGGAGGGTGGGGCAACGCGCGTAGCACAGTTTAGCCGTTACCCCATCCCTCTACTGATATACACATGGCATGGAAGGCGTCCCTTATGGCATTGAGTAGTAGAATGGGGTTGTGTCTTTCGGGGTTCTTGCTCCGTCATCTCTCCGTTGCGGTGCTACTTGTCACCTCTATTTGACAATGGACCAAATGACCCCTTCCGATGCTTTTCAGGTTCGAGGCGTCGAGTGCTCATCAAAATGAATTGTCGTGGCCAGCAGACAAAAAAAAACTTTCATTCTGGATTGGAGCGGTAGAGCTGACCAAAGTCTCAAGCTGATGAGACCTTTCGGCAGGGTACACTGAGAGTTGAGGATTCCTCGACAAGAGGGTCGTATTTGACCGGATATAGGATGGAGGTCGTACCTTCAGAAGTCAGCGATAAGCACTTAAATTGAACTTTCGATAAGCAGATGTGAAGCAGGGGTATTTCGCCGCAATTCCGTGTGACGAAATGTATTGGGTTGGAGGAGAAGTTCCCGCCATTTTTTCAAACCCCGTTGTTCACATTGTTCCCTTCATCTTTCGACAAAGCTTATGTATGTTTTCAGGTCTTTTTTTGCTCTACAAAATGCTACTATCTCTTTTTCGATTCCTTTGACCACCTAATAGTTATGAGGTTTGGAAATGAAGTAAGCTGAGGGCAAAAACTTAGCACTTGCGCCCCTCATCTTCCGTCTCCGTCGAGATCGAAAATGTATGTATATGCTTTCGATAGAGCTTTTTCAGCTCTACAGGATGGTACTACTTATTATTCAAATAGCTCAACTTTTTGCTGTTTTTACGACTCACAAATGCAGTACTCGCGAAAGTGTGCACTTTCGTTATCTTCTCTTCTCGCCTACCATCGAGATTGGAGAGAATGTGCATATACGCATTCCATAGAGCTTTTTTTGCTCTACAAGGTACTGTCTACGGTTTTTGTTAGAATTGACTTTGCAATTTTTTAGATCATTTAAAAATCGACGAAATCGAGCATTTTCGGCACATGTAGTTAGTCGAAATTCTCGATTTCGTCAACTTTCAAATCATCGAAAAAATGGCAAAAATCAATTCTGACGAAACCGTAAATACTGTCTTGTAGAGCGAAAAGAGCTCTATCGAGTAGTGCAAAACGTTGTGCCGAAAGAATTTATTTTTATTACGTAATTTCGAGCTGAAAAAAAGGTGGAAGCTTATCCCTACATGCTAAAATATGAGAGGGTACAAAAGAAGAGTGGTACCATCTTGTGGAGCGAAAAAAGCTCTATCGAGTGCGTATATGCACATCCTCTCCGATCTCGATGGTAGGCGAGGAAGAGGGGATAACGAAAGTGCACACTTTCGCAGTACTGCGTTTGTGAGTCTTAAAAACAGCAAAAAGCGATTAGAATAATAAATAGTAACATTCTGTAGAGCTGAAAAAGCTCTATCGAAAGCATATACATACATTTTCGGTCTCGATGACAGACAAGAAAGATGAGGTGCGCAAGTGCCAATTCTTTGCCTTCAGCTTACATCATTTCCAAAGCTCATAAATATTAAGTAGTCAAAGCAATCGAGAAACGGATAGTAAAATTTGGTAGAGCAAAAAAAAAAACTCTGCCGAAAACATATGTAAGCTTTGTCGAAAGATAAAGGAAACGACAAAAACACATTGCAACCATGCAATCCGGCAACAGTTACTGGTATTGTAGAGGTCAAAACAGGGGTCGCATTTAATCGCCGTAGAAGGGGGTCGTATTTGGTTGCCATAGAGGGGGAGGGTCACACTGTAGTGTCTTTTTACCTGGAAAACAGGGCGTTTTGCCGGTCGGCCTGGTCCATTCACTCCGAGATTTCACGACCGAAACATGCGCGGTACAGCGTCTCTGCTTACAGCTCTCTCAATATCGTCTTTGTGTGGAGTTTCTGTGATACCAGATTTGCTTGAATTTTCAGATGGTGGTGGACCTGACAGCACAACACCTACGGCAGCTACGACCACCACCGCAGTCATCAGAACAACGACACAACCACCGGTCCCTTCTACGCTGCTACCCATCACCATCGCTCCCATAGTGCCTCTTATCACATTTCCGCCCATTATTACGGAATGTAAAAACCTGCGAGGAGATTGCGACAAGCTCCGAGATAATGGTAAGTTTATTTAGAAGAAATTATTCTTCCCTGATAGTGATTCCCCTCTTTTCGTCATTTTTCGTTTGGAGCATTCGGCACTTTTCTGATCTCCGAAAGCATGTGTGTATCATTAGGATCGCAGCTAGCCACATCCTAATTTGACGTGAAGTAGCTTCAAAATAGCACCAATGCGAAAAAAACGAATTTCATAATAGTAGGCAGAACCCTCAAATATCGTATGGGGGCGATTTTTTTGCAACAATTAGTTTTTTGATGTTGCAATAGTAAGACAGTGTTAAACTATTCAGTTCCAACAAAGCTGTTCGAAAAAGGTTCTAGTCAGCTTAGATATATTTTAAGGCTTAATTAGAATAAGGTTTATTTTGAAGTTCAGGTTGGTGTATGCGGAACCCTGGCTGGATGAAGTCTCATTGTCCTATTTCATGCGGGTTTTGCGAGAAGAAACCAGGTATTCTTCGATATTTTTTGAACTGTGTAATCTATGTATCAATCAATCTATGCAGTGATACTTTAGAACCTGGAATAACTCTTCCGCCGACATTTACCACCACACCTTCAGGTGAATGTGAAGACTTAAGGGTAGACTGCCTTGTTCTTGTTTCTCAAAGGTCAGTCACTTCTAATTTATTTTATAAAGCATACGGTTTTCTGTGACGAGTTAGTATTGGTAGGAAGTGGGGTCAAGTACTGATGAACAAAAAAAAACGGTATAATGGTTAAGAAGTAACCACAACTTTTTGAAGAGCCCTATTTTGGTGTTGCTGGAGTTAGGGGAGGGGGGGGGGGAGTGCACTGTGCTCTGCGTCTCTAACGCTATGTCTACAGCGCACCGCAGAGAAGTTATAGCATTAGCCGAATTGGGTTCGAATTTGCATAGAAACGATTCTGATGAAGCAAATTCGTGCTTTTTTCTATCTTATATTAGCCTAAGACTTGAGGATGGAGATTCCCTTTGTCTGAGCTTAGGCGAATACGCGTAAGTGGTTGTTTAGCCGCGTTGAAGCGAATTTTCGTAATATACTAATTAAAAAATAATTCAATCGTTTTCTCAGTTAGTTACTAGGGATAAAATAACCTCCAGAGTGCCTACAAGCAGAAATTGGGCGCTTCCTATGCTTTCGTTGAGTGCCCCCCCCCCTAACTCCAGTAGCACCCTATTTGGTGTTGAAGAACAGAAGTTCTCTACGTTCTCGCAGTACAGCGTCGTTGTTTTGTATCTCCGTAAAAGTGCTCGGAGGACAGAACAGACAGGGAGCCGCATTGCGCACGCACGCTTCTCGCTCGTTCAAACCCTTCTGCCGAGTATAGAAGTTCGAGAAGACTCTGTTTTTCTCAGGCCGCCGTCAGACTTTGCAATTTCGCGATTTTTTGCGATCTTGCGATTCTGCGACGTCTTCCGCGCTCGATACCACGGCCTTGAGATTGTGCGATGGCGCAACTTCGAGTGCGGAGTCGTGACACCGCAAAATCGCAAAGTCTCACGGCGGCCTGACTCTACTCTGCGCGCCAAACGCTTGCTCAGTTCGTCAGGTCGTTTGCATGTGGAATTCAAACGTTATTAAAGAAGCTGGTGCAGCTGCGCTTCTCTCTCCTTGCTAATGCTCAAACTATTACAGGTATTGTAAAATGTCTCAAACCTTCATGAAAAAGTATTGCGCAAAAAGTTGTGGATTCTGCTTCAAACCACCGCCCACGGAATTTACTCTTCCAAACACCACCCCACCTCCAACAACAGATTTCCCGTTCATCACATTTTGGAGGACGTCTACACCAAGGTTGGACTTCCTTTTATTATAGACAAATTTACAGGGGGTGCCAAAAAAGAAGAAGTAACTTTGCTCACGGCTCACATCCGCCGGGTATGCAAATGCAAAACATAGTAAAAGGAAAGAAATGAAAGTAATGGGGCAAAATATCCCTGAAATCTTCCTTTAGAAGCAGGAACAAGCTGAGACTCACTACTTTCACTTTTATAAAAATATGGAGCCTTCAGTCGACGCGGTCGGGCTTCAGAGCACATACGGTATGAAGGTCCGCTTAAAACAGTGAAGCCAGGCTCCGTGGTAGGTCTTTTGTGGGAAGCTTCCTGAGGATTAGCCCTTATCTTCATGGGAGTCACAGGGCCCTTGCTGCTCGGACAACGCTGCTACGATCCAAAGTATCATTTTTCATGCTTCAAACCTGCCTCGGGGGGTTTCTGTGGTAACGGCACGTTCTGGTTCTTGGAAACTAAGTTCGCTGGGAACCCGGAAAAAACGGAATGTTTAAGAACACCACCCACTATGAATTCCCTTAGGTACCCAGAGTGAACGAACCTCAGCAAGGTTCTGAACGAGGGCGACGAAATCTCCGATTTTGCTGTGTTGAGGTGACACATCATGTTCACTCGGAATAATCTCCCGATCCTGTTCATGCAGGAGGCTGGCAAGGAGTTTACTGATAGTAGGAGATGTGCTCTTGAATTTGGGGATGGAAATATCTCGTCAGAGTTTGCTGAAGTTCGATTAGAGAAGGGTTGAAAGTGGTGAGGAAAATTACTTTTTTTATTGGCACCCCCTGTATAGTTCACACCAAAAATTAGACCTCATTTTAGGCTCTATTTTTTACCTAATCCTATTTATACTGATAGTATATCAAGGCGGGTCTAATATTTGGAAATAAAAAAATTAGAGTTTTGAAATTGAGAGAAAATAGAATCCCTGCTATGTATAGAACACTTAGTCTGTCTGTCCCTTTGTTCGCCAGTCCGTCCGTCCGTCTGTCACGAAATTAGGTATTTTATGAAAAAGGACCTGTGGAGATGTGGACAAGAAGTAAAGAGCACACATGGACCAACCTAAGCTCCGCCTGCGGTGGGCGTGGTGTGCCCTGGAATGCTCCGTTTTCAGACCGAAAATTGTAAATTGGGTTTCAATATGACCAAAACGTGGAGACGATGGATTTAGGTGGGCGATGAGTTTCTGAGGCACGAGAGAATCCTGGACACAGTGGCCGGAGCATTTGTGGGGGTGGGCAGAGCTTGGACGTTTCATGAAAACTACCTGTGGGGATGGGGAGAAAATTGGGATGGGTAGGGCATGGGACAAGGAGTAAGGGGCACCCATGCACCAGGTTAGGCTTCTACCAGGGTTAGCGGAGCGTACACTGAATACTCTGTCCTCATGGGAAGAGCAATTTCGATCGATCTATTGACGCACGTAGTGTTTCGCGCACAGTAGTGTGCGCCAGCCAACCGGTGAAACAAATTCGAACCAGGTCCTATAGCTGTTTTTTCGAAAAATAGTCAGTCATCACAGGCGTAGAGATTGGAATGATCCTGATAAACTATTAAATTGCACTGATGCCCTTTCCTTGAATCGCACCCATAGAGGTTTCTGGGAGTTTCCAAAAAGTTAAAGTGAAAATGTCGCAAAAGTTCACCCCACAACTTGATTTAAATATCTGATTATTTAATCCCAACAAAGCAGCTTCAACAGCGTTCTAGTCGGCTCAGACATATTTCAAGCCTTAGTAAGAAAAAGGCACATTTTGCCGTTCAGGCTGGTATATGTATGTGGAACCCTGGGTGAATGAAGTCTTGACATGAATATCGAGTTGCAGAATGTCCTGATTCTGCAACCGATCGTGGCTCAAGCCCATAAATAGAAATTCGAATATTAGCATAACTCGGTACTGTGCTTTGATTCGACTGGATTCGTGGTTCTCGCCACGATCATCATACTGTAGTTTAGCTGGGTCGAGCGTTCTACAAACGAAGCGCGTTATCATATTGACGCCGTCGACGGCACGGACGGCAAGCAAATGATTTTGACATCGTCGTCGGTGGTGCCGGCGTCGGCTACGCAAAGTATGAATGTGGCCTCGCGACCTCTTGGGCAAGATCCGTTAATTGCAAAATGAAGTGATATAGTGGTTAAAACGAGGTGATTGCACACATTTCAGCCCACGAGAACGAACTGCAACCACATCATTCACATTTTCAACGAATGCGCCTTCCATTACCACCTCAACAGCGTGCAATGATCGCAAGCATTTTTGTAACCACTGGAAGATGGCAGGATTTTGTGAAGGAATCTTCATGAGCTATATGAAGAAAAACTGTGCTGCATCTTGTGGAATGTGTTGACCATCACAATAATCAAAGCTACCGTTTTTCGTGGCTTTGCACGATTCATAATTGTAAACAAGAGTACTTTCCTTCAAGTAACAAATGATCCTTCGAAAACAATGTATACAAAGATTCCAAATTTTGACGAGTTTGAGCCATCATCGTTAGAATATTGATGTTGATATGATCGTCATTTTGAATGTGTCGTATTTATTTTTCTATTCGAATACAATTCTTGAAAGATTTGTTAACAAGAAATTATACTCTGTTGCACGAGTTATGTACTAGCCTTCACTGATTCCCATAATCAAGTGTGATTTATAAGTATTTGTTCCTGGTTTCTGGATAAACATTCCAGGAATGAACATGACGTACGCTCAATACGAATATTTGTGATCAACTATGTTTCGTGAACCTCTGTTAATTTATTGCGGTTGAAATGTTGTTTTTTAAATGGCCGATAACTCGAATGAATCGCTTGAAATTAATCAAAGCATTTGTTTAAGATTCATTGTGAAAAGCAACTACTCGTACTGATAACGTTGCGCTTCATCTGCCAACTGGCTGACTACAGAAACAAATGCGGTGCTGGGTTGATCACTGCAAGCTACAGGGTGTGCCAAAATAAGGGCCACGAGGAGGGGACGCTGCAACCACGGTACACCGGGAGTTGAGGATTCTTCGACAGGGGGGGGGGGTCGTATTCGATCGGGCAGGAGTATGAGGCCTGCAGAGGTCAGCGATAAGCACTAGAATGTGAGTTTTCAATAAGCAGGTGAGAAGCGACGGGTTTTTATAGCAAACCCATATGAGGAAATGTGAAATGTATAACCTTCTGCTTCAAGTAAGATCACATAGCAATAACGCACATTGCAACTTTACAATCTGGCAGCAGCTGTTTTTATTGTCAAGGTCAGAAAAAAAGGGGGGGGGGGGTCATATTTGTTCTCCGTAGAAAGGAGATGGTAGTATTGAACCGGCTATTTTCCTCGACGCGTGCAAGTGTCCTGGCTGCAGTGACTATGGCTACTATCTCATATATTAGGTCTGTGCAGAATAAATGGCCAAAACGGAACACTTTTTTCAAAATGCTATAACTTCGCTCAGACACAACTTTATTTGTCGAAATAAAAACCATTCGAATCTACACATCCTTGCCAACGATCTGGTAAAGAAAATATGCCATCATGATCAAATTCAGGATTGCGAAAATTCATAAAGTCAACGATGGCATTTTCAACATGCATCGTTTCGGCGAATTCCTTCTGACGCAGGTTTGCATCGAGAACCGGGAAAAAGTGGTAATCTGTCAGGAATAGATCTGGGGAATAAGGGGGGTCAGTTAGCGTCTCGATCAGTTTCTGCCGGGTGACTTGCGAACTGTGGGGTTTTGCCTTGTTTTGCGCACCCAGTAAAAAATGATGCAGTTAAGCATCGAGCCTCTCCCTCACCCCGCTTATTCCCCAGACCTATCCCTGACGGATTACCACTTTTTCCTGGTTCTCGATGCAAACCTGCGGCAGGAAAACTATGCACGGTAAAAATGCCATTCTTGACTTTATTGATTCTCGCAATCCAGAATTTGATCATGATGACATATTTTCTTCAATAGATCGTTGGCGAAATCCTGTAGATTCGAATGGTTTTTATTTCAACAAGTAAACTTGTGTCTGAGCGAAGTTATGGCCAGTTATGTTTTGGCCATTTATTCTGCACAGACCTAATATAACAGACTCACGTGCGTAGCGGTTGATCTGGTGTGACGAATGAATTCCACAGAACAAAGGATTAGAAGTCCGTTTGGTCGAATAGACTAGGATTGGAGAGTCATTGTAATGACTTTTTCGAAACAATCTTTAGCTTCCGACGCCTTGTAACGCCTACCATTGATCGCTCCGGTAGAGGGACACATGCGACTGACATGGATCGAGCGGGAAGTGAATGAAAAAGTGATTTCCCGCACCTCTCAGACCGCTTTCATACTTTACGCTGGCAGGGCGTGGCTGCGTTCACAGGCAGCGAGGCAGGGTGGATGGGGAGGTGCAGAGACGGCTCAGGCAACGAGGCAGGGTGGCACAGGTGGGAACGCAGAGATACGCAGCCACACCTCGCCGCTGGCACCATGAAGTATGAATGCGGCCTTATTTGGCCGTTCACGGTCGACACTTGAGAGACTGCCTCAAAGAACGATACCGGTTGGAGCGCGGTTAGCTATCGACGCATGCTACAAAAACACGGCCCAGCTCAAGTCATGAACTTGAACGAAAGCACTGAAGAGAAAGTGAACAGTGAGGTCTCATTCAGCTGTGTTAGCCATAGAATAAGGGACATTGTTGTAGAATCATTCACTGGACGAGTTTCAGGCATGATTACAATTACTGACGATGATACACCTGCTGCGGAGTATGCAGACCTCTTCCCCGAAATGAAAGAATTAATGTGGAACACCAGGACTGGAAGTCGAGGGAAGCAGAACACTTCCAACACCGCTCTCCTCAGTTTCTTCGAGTTTGTAATGGTGCAGGTGTCCCGTCATGCTTTGTGAGTTTTCTTTTTGAAAGTGCTTGCAGTCACAGGTTGTGTGCAAAAAATAAACAGATTGATGTCATTGCGATCTGATGTATGAGATGACAAGCCACATCTCTCTGATATCACATGAATCAGCATGACGTGGGGCCAGTGACTCATCTCCACCTGCTGCTGCTTCAATGTGCTGCTTGTAAGAAAAAAAATACGAATTGCCATCATGATTTGAGGGGCCTGGTGGAGGGAATTCAAGGGCCTGGTATGCACCACGCATATATAGCGGCAGGGCACTCCCAGGTGTCGAGGAAAATAGCCGCTTCAGTACGCCCCCTTATTTTTCTGGCCTCTACAATATCAATAACTGTTGCCGGCTTGTGTAGTTTCAATATGTTTTATGGCTATCTATTCTTACTTGAAGCAAAAAGATATGTATTCCACATTTTCTCATACTTGTTCGCTGCGAAATACCCTTCGCTTCTCATTTGCTTGTTGAAAGTTTAAATTCTAACACTTATCGCAGACCTCGCAAAGACGACCCCCCCCCCTTCCGCCCAGTCAAATACGACCCCCCTGACACTTATCGAGGAATCCTCAACTCCCAGTGCACCATCCTGTGTAGCGGTGAATGTAAAAAGTGGAGACCAGTTCATAAAAAACAAGACTACAGTGTAACTTAGATTTGAGACCCCTTCCCACCGCTGAATCTAAAGTGACGCGGGCTGAGATAAAACGAGTAGTAGCTGTTGAAAAAATGCTTGGAAGCGCTCTTTTCACCAGGGATTTCTCCGCATATATCAGTCCTCTAGGGCCCTTAGCTTTTAGTTGTGTGATTTATTTTAGGGGTTTCCTCCACCAACATTACTCCTAACACTGTCTTTAACGACTACATTACAGGATGCCATAACTTTTGACAGAACCACAAAAAAAAATCTCAAGAGTGATCAATAAGCGCGATTAAATGGGAGATAGAAAACACCAAGGAGATAAAAAGAGATGAATGAGGGCAAAGATCAAAGGGGTGTGGGCCCATCAGCAGTTGTTAGCTGGTGGATCTCGGTTGTAAACTTGAACCCACAACAAATCTCGCCTCTCACACGGTTTGTCTCGGATAGCCAGACACTTTCCCTTCTAGTTCTTTATTCTTTATATCTTTGTAGTTACTTTTACTACAGCATCAACATTTCTTTCCATTATTTTGCATTATTTTTTATTTGGGAGTGTAATTTTCCACCTTCGATTGAAATCGCTCTCAATTTTCCTCTTCTGTTGTTTGTAGCCCTTCAACAATTTTTTTATTTTTTTTTGAATTGGCTCCTTTTTCTCTATGTGCTTCTTTGTTCATCTAGTTACTGGCCCGAGAAACCTCTTACTTATGCCCTCCGAGAACTTTCGATCACTTAAGCCGTGTTCTAGCGCTATCACACGATTGCCTAAGTGAGGCAACATGGAAGCGTAAAAGCCCAGCTTTTGATGTCGACATTTCCAAGGGCAGCTTTGCTTTCACTGCAGAGAAACGTTTCAGTGTATTTTGTACGTGAAATATTCCCTTTTGCTATATGGTACATCATACGTGTGAAAGAAAGCTGTCTGAAACGTGCTGTAAAGTTGTAGCGTTTCAGAAAAAAATCGAGCTTCTGTCGTGTGATCGTAGGCTGCCGCTTTCAACCTCGCTAAAAGTCTCATTCGACTTTGAACAATATGCACTCCTTTTTCGTTTTTTCTTCTCCTACGACTATCAAGGAACACGCTGTATGCATGAATGTCCCTACAAATTGTGGAAGATCATAGAAATACTTCTTCTTCTCCGCATGATGAACAATCAAATCGTAAAAGATCAAGGAAATGTTAGGTTGTCCCTAGAGTATTGTAGGATTTTTTTCGATCATCACTTTTTATTATCATTCCTTCCAACCAACAAAGATTAGGCAACTTCGTATTCACCATTGTTATCGACAACACTCTGCCACCTCACAGGTAAATCGTTAATTCCCTCCTCCCAGAACTCTGGGTTCTGAGAGTCGAAGATGTCAGCGATCGCCTTTGCAAGCGTGTCTAATCAGCGAATTTTCCCTTGGTCGGACGGATTTGAGAGGATGGGTAAGGTGATAGTCAGAAGGGGCAATGTCTGGAGAGTATGGCGGGTGGGGCAGCACATCCCGCCGGGCTCCTGTAGCAGGGCCTGGGTACACTTCGCGACGTATGTATGGGTGAGCGTCGTCATGAAGGGGGGTGACCGCGGACCTTCTCCGACGCTTTTCTCGTACAGCGATAGTGAGCTGTTAAAGCTGGCGGATGTATACGACAGCGGTGACTATTTCGCCTTGTACCAGCACCTCGTGAAACCTCGTCTATCGACTACGGGCACTGTAGCTTTCTCCACGGAATCTGGCGAGTCAATATACAGTAGGCTCAAAAGTCTTCGGCCAAACACTTTTTGTCATAACTTTTTCCACTGGACCAAATTGGAGGAAATTTTAATATGTGGTGCCCAAACCTATTGTCAACAATTTCTTCTACTTGAGTGCCGCTTGACTGTTTTCATGGGTTTTTACAAGAATTTACTACAAAACCACCGGAGAAAAGATAAGGCTCAGTCAAGCAAAACAGCTTTTCTTTGAAAAATAAAACTAGCAAGCCTCAGAAAACATAAATATTCTGTAGAAAAACCACGACTATGACAGCGACACAGGGGGACGGCATAGGGATGGCACTCCAAAAACGAAAAATTGCATCTAACCACGTAACTCAAACCGTTGAGCGCCAAAATAGTCTATTTAGTAAGTAGTGTCTCCAAGTACAGCATACTACAATTTCTTTTAGATCGGTCCAGTCGCAAAAAAGTTACAAGTGAAAAACCCAAGTGAAAAGCTATTTGGTCGAAGTCTTTTGAGCGCTTTTGTATAATTTGCTAGAAAGCTTGGAGAACGTTCTACCATATCTCTGAACAGTTTAGGTCTATCTCGAAGTGAACAAGGGTTTTGAGAAAATTCCCACAAGACTTGGTACAACCTAATACTTCTCTTTCAAGGGCCTTTCCATTATGGTTTTTGGAAGCTCGGCATGTTGTTGTGCTTGTTATATTTCTGTTTCTCTACCTTTACATTGTAACACATGGCTGCACGGTAGATCCATCGCCTATGAGTCTCCTTAATCCCCACCCCACAGCTATAACCATATCAGACATCTGATTAAGATGACCCCACCACATGGGTGTATATGTCGGGCAATCACAATGTCATTTCTCTACATCTGAAGTGCTTCTACCAGGTGCATATGGGCACATTATTATAGCTAACCACATCACATGTATACTGTATGCCTCCTGAATAATTCTTTCTACAGCCTATTTATTATACATTACAACAGAACATCTGGTATTCATCGGTCCGATGTTGCTGTTGAAAACAACATTTGTCCTCATTTCAAGCGTATTTTTCCAGCTCTTCTCATCATCCAGCGCCTTGGAGTTTAAAGTAACAACGGTGCGCTCACAGAACAGCCGTTTTCATCTGCAAACCATAATTCTTCCTTTAATTATAATGGCGTTATTCTTGATACATGGTGAGCCAGCGTTCTCTTCTCATTAGCTTTCTTATGTCTAGCAATAACTGGTTAATGATGGGTTATGCTGACAGGGAAAAAGCTTTATCTTTTCTCTCGAGCTCGTCTCTGCAGTCGTACACTGGGCTGTTCTTGTCAGAAGTAGCCCTCTGCTGGTGTTAGTACTCCAGGGAGATTACCCAGAAAAAGCTCCATTCCTGTCCTGATGGATTTGCTGCAGCTCTCTCATGAGTGTGGAGTCTCACCTGCAAAGCCTTACAAATGCCTTTCTTCTCTTAACATTCAGCGGTGGCTCCCAGTTATAGAGGCGCTTGCAAGTCTCTCATCGTGTATTTTCACATCGATGTTGTTTTAATGGTTTTATATCCCCACTATCATTGAGCGAAAACATTGAAGTGTGAACTTCATGCATTCTTCTCCATTTCCATGTACCGCACACAGCAAGCCATTTTACATTCCTTTTGTACGTGGAAATAAACCCTGTGACCCCTAAAGTCGTTCCTTTAACCTGTTCTTGAGGCTACAGCTTTATTTCGAATATGTATCTAGATATGCTATGTTCATGCTCAAGGTCAATCCATTCGAGTGTTCTCAGTGTGGGGTCGTATTTTTGGTTGGGAGGTGGGGAAAGGGTCGTGCTTCTGGAAAATTCCTCGAGAAATCCCCGCACCGCTTAGAAAGCCTTTAGAAAGGTAGTCAGTCGGCAGATATACTCAGGTTTTGGGAAGTAGTGCTGCGATTATAGACTGACTACTGGGAGAGGATGGGATTCCTTGAAAATCCCCTGCAACTGCATCTAATAACGTTCGTTGATTTTTAAAATTTCATATATCGTAATCATTTCCTCGACCTGTCATTCGCATCTTATCTTTTTCGTCTAATCGCCTGATTGCCTGACTGCCTAATTGCCCGATCAATTTGTATCTTATTTATTGGGTAGTCTAAAAAGTCTTTTCGTATTTCTAAATACCGTTTTTCTCTCCAAACTGCTTTCCAGCAATCTCTTCTGTACATACACTTGTAGTACAAGTCGACATAAATCTATAGGTATTATTGTCTTCCATCTCCCGGATAACCTTTTTCGGCAAAATAAACATATCAAAGGTCAACCTCATTTTCAATACAAAAATTTTTCTTTGAATGACGTTAGACAGGGAAAGGAAAAGGTGATAATCCGATGGAGCAAGATCAGGGCTATAAGGTGAATGGGGCAGCAATTTTTATCCAAGCTCGAGAATTTTTTGGCGAATCACTTTTCCAATAGTGGGAAGACTTGCCAAAAAATTGCCTCGCCAAAAAATTCTCGAGCTTGAATGGGAAGTGCTGCCCCATCCATCTTATAGCCCTGATCTTGCTCCATCGGATTATCACCTTTTCCTTTCCCTGTCTAACGAAATTCAAAGAAAAATTTTTGTATTGAAAATGAGGTTGACCTTCGATATGTTTATTTTGCCGAAAACGGTTATCCGGGAGATGAAAGACAATAATACGCGTAGATGCGTGTGGACTTGTACTACATATGTATGTGCAGAAGAGATTGTTGGAAAGCAGTTTGGAGGGAGAAAGCAGTATTTAAAAATACGAAGAAACTTTTTAGACTACCCAATATTATGCAAGGTCGTCAATCGCCAGGTGCCGGAAACGCAAACGCCATTGAAAACACTGGACATATATGATAATTTTGATTTTTGATAGCTGCTGATTTTCGTCGCAGCCCGCGATGCTAAAATTGTTACAAGTACGCTGAGATATGGAGCACATTGTTATCACTGAACACTTCCTTAAAATCCACATCAATACGTATCAAACGCTAACTTTCCTTGAGGTCGATGTACCGCTGCGGAGTATATGTATGTGTAAATACCAGATGTCTCCTTCCCTCTATCGTTTTCGTATGGAAAAGAAGTGAGCTTTTATGGATGCTCGCTTTCTTTCTGAGATGAGGTTGCTCAATGCAGACAAGGTGTAGCGATGTCCAAGGTGATCTATGAGTTTGACAAGCTCGAACACCGTCAGAAACGAAGGTGTTCCCATATCGAATATCATAACTCTCCATTGATTTTGTTCTTCGTTGTCATCAATTTTTATTTCCTTCGCTTTTCGCCTTATTTGCTGGATACATCCTATACTGTGCATTTTGGGTGAAGGAACGTAAAAGAACCCTTTCAGAGTCAATGGAGTTGTTTCATCAAACATACTGCATTGATTACAATGGTTGGGTCAGCGTGAGTTTACAAACTCATTTTTGACTCTTTTGTTTGGGAAAAATGCAATTCTTGCTAATTCATCGCTTCAGGGTGCATCGAATGTACCACCGCCGAAACAGATCGACTTCACATCACAAACGATTCCGGAACTTATCTACACAAGAGCGCAAAGCGATCGAGTAGCTGTGGTTTTTGACTCCGAAAAGGTTTCGTACACCTTTGCAAAAGTGGCCAGTGAGGTGCTGGAAGTTAATCAGTTTTCAACTTCTTTCATTTGCAATGGGCTACTAATCGCACAAAAATGATATCGATCAATATCCCATTGCTGCTAGTGTTCTTGTTCAGAAAACTTTTGCAATATTTATTGGTGTTCTATGAGAATTTTCGATGTGAAGCAGTATTTCGTATAGCTCCATCCTACGAAAGCTACCATATTGATTGATTTCAGCCATTCAGCAACTTCGGGGGGCCGCAAAAACTCCGGGAAAAAGTCTTAAGATGTGGCTGTGATTGGCTTGCTATGCTGAACAGCTGACCGATTTTTTAGCGTTTGACGGATGCGACATGCACCGGAAATTTAGGCTCATCGGTTTTTGGCCTTGATTGATCAATCCAATTATGGGCGAATCGATAGACACCTTTTCGTTGATCGGAATAGAAGATTCTTATCCAGTACCTGAAACACATTTTGAAGTGTTGCAAGTATGCTGAGTTAAGGGAAAGCTCAGCAGCTATCAAAATCGAAAAAACAGCAGCCATCAAATATAAAAAACATTTCAAAGTGTTTCTCTGAAATCCTGTAACTCCCTTGCATTGATAATCATTCATTCAGATGGAAACGCTTGCCGCCGGTCTCCTCTCAACGGGTCTCGCTCCTGGAGATCGCATTCTCATCTGTGGAAGCAATCACTCGCAGGTAATCAATAAAGTGCTCAAACCTTACGGATCCTCTTGGCTTACGCCATGAACTGGTCATCTTTTATGTTCATCGAGGAAGCGATAAATGAAAAATTTGAATGCAATCCACACTTTAGGCTTGCCTGCTGATCCAGGCAAAGGGCAAGGCTGGAGCGTGGATTTCTTACTATTCATACTGCATACATTTTAGGTATTCCTTAGCGCTTTCGCCGCTTGCAGAGCTGGTTTAGTGTTTTCCTTGGCGAATCCGAATTTTCACGATTCTGATAGCTTTTTCCGAGCATTGAAAATGGTAAGTAGCTTATTTGAAGCTTATTCTTCCCTCTTTGCGAACGACAGAAGGCTTTAAAAGTAATTCGAACGAATGATAATAAGAAATCAGAGCAAAACGAGATGATGCTCAGTTAGTTAAAAGATTCAAAAGGTAAATAATAGCCGCGAGATATTTCAGAGCGACTCTCTGACAAGGGAGGCCCATCAGGACAAGGTGAGCTTTTTCAAAACGGTTTTTTGCATTTTATAGGGTCACATACATGAAGCAAAAAACCGGTTTCAAAATCGGCTAAATGGTTTTGGGGGCCAGAAAATGGCTGATGGTTCGATCCCCACTGAAGACAAATTTTTGCATTTGTCTAGTTTTCATCCATTTGTGCTCATGTGTGACCGCACGTGCAGAATGTGTGCAAAATCAGTTTTCATCCTGCCAGGGAAGCGCTATCTTCAGTATCTTTGCGTATTAAGCGAATGATTTGTTTGGACCTGCCAAAGCTCATAACAGGAAAACTATGCGTTTTCTCGCAAAGCACGTGTGATATTCATATTCAGGAGGTCGAACTACCCTATATAACAAGTTTTCAGCCCAGTCGAGATTTTGACCCAAACTCGAAAATTTGGGCGAACATCAGTACTACTGCTACCATAGTAAAGAACGCTCAACGATAGAAGTCGGTAGCCCATATAAGGAAATATTTGCTATCTTTCGCCGTCGCATGGTGTTGCTAGGTGCAGTTCACTTGGAATACTTTGATTCTACACATGCTTCATTGAATTCAATCAAGGCTACTAGTTGTTCGTTTGTACAAGTACAGCAGTGACTGTGTGCCCATGTCCACCCCACTATCTCGTGTTTGGGTCAAAATCTCAATTTGGGTAGTATTTTGTATCTAGGGCTAACTGGGTCTCCTGAGCACGAATTCCACTTTAGTTTCGCCCGAAAATGTCTGGCAAGCGTGCTAGGGGCCCCGAAGTGTCCAAACATGTTGACCACTGAAAGCTTGTAAATGAGGTCACTTTCGTGCACCAGCGACGAAAATTGTAGTCATTTTGCATGTGCGCAAATAGTATAGCATTGGACAAAGAAAATCCAGGAAATGCAAAAGTGGAAACGTTAAGAGGATTAACCGCAGACGCCTGCCCCACCGTGCCAATGCCAGTCCGTCCCACTATCCATTCGGCCATACAAGCAGGGTCAAGCCTCCGTTGAGGAATCCTCAACGGGGGGTCGTATTTAATCCGCAAGGAGAGGGGGGGGGTCGTAATCGTTGAGGTACTAGTGATCAACAGAAGTTCTCACGCAGAAGGTCTAAAGTGTAAGGGAAGAAATAATAAAACTGACTAATTAGGTTGGTACCTGAAACTAGTTTAACTTAATCATCATGGAAACCTCATGCATGGCGCGATCTGCAATGAAACCGGTCAACGCCTATAGACCTTTCGTGGGTCCGCTGACACCGAAAACACGTACAGAAACACCTCCGATATTCACGAAATCACCGTTAACCGTGGAAAGCGATATCTATCAACAGGTACCACCGTGGATGGACACTGCAAAAACATTGGGATGAAAACGGAAAATCAGCTGATATGGACTTTCTTCATATATTACTACGATTGCAAGTACGTAATCTCGTGTTAGCAGCCACTATACAAACCGGAAAAACGTTTGTAATCATTGAGATGTGGATGAAATCCTCATGCATGGCGCATCCCAGAGAGAAGTTGACCAACGCTTCTTGCCCTCCCACTAGGCCTTCCAGAGCGAAGGATGCATACTAGAGAAATTTCAGTAACAATAAATCAATTTTTCTGAAGCTTCTTGGGAATATTTCGCAAATTCGGCGAAAAAAAGCTTTTCCTCAACTGGCTTTTCTGAAGGTTTCTTCCTTCGTTTTAGAGATATGACACAGTTCAGGTAGTCATTCAAAAGCGACAACCTAGCAGACCCTGCAAAACGAACTCATATGGTTAAGTTTGAAGGAAGTTATGGCCATTTCCGTGAAACACTTCGAAATTTTTCCTAAATCCTCATTAAGCTTCCCTCAAACTAACTTCCTTTGCTTTGAAGATATGGCATAGCTCAGGTAGTCATTCGAAAGCGACAACCTAGCAGACCCTGCATCACCAAAACGAACTCATATGGTTGAGTTTGAAGGAAGTTATGGCCATTTCCGTGAAACACTTCAAAATTTTCCTCATCAAATCCTCATCTGGAAACCCATATCGAGAACTAAGCAACCATTGGGGAAAGCAAACGGGCAATGGATAGGTCTGAGGGAGTTATTAGGAAAACAGTTTACAGCTGTTCGAAAGATGGGCTCCAGGTAAAGTTTGACTCACCAAAATGTCGGAATTTAGTATGGGGGAGATACCGCGCCATCGTGATCGCCGCGTCGCAGCCGTCGCCTGACATGGGGTCCTTAACTTCTCTAGATGTGTAGAGTATTCTGAATTATTGTTTGAAATTGTTCGATTATGAGGTAGAAGTGTGATGCGATCTGGAATCTAGGATTCATAGATTATATATTGAGTGTATAGTATTGGGAATTCCACCTGTATTACATATTTTTCGGGTTTTTGTGTCCATTTAGTTGTATAATGGTGTGGAGCATTTAAAAAATCGACAAATGCTTAATTGATGGTTTTTGTGCAGAGAGAGGGGGGTCGTATTGGGGCCCCCTTTTTGGGGGGGGGGGAGGGGTCGTATTTTTTGAAAATTTTCCACAACTGGACGCTTGACCCTGCATCTAACTACTGCGAAAAGCCTGTCCTCTGCAACCCCTATGTGACTTCTTTGCTTCGTTTAGTAGTTACATGAGCGATTCTACATTTTTGAACGAGCTCGCAGTGATTTTGGCGTAGGTTTGAAGACAGTCTCCCGATATTCATATACTGAACGCCGCAGCTGGAAAGCATTGCAGCAAACTGGTCAAAATTGCTTTTTTCTACGCAACTTTTGGCACCCATTTTCTGGGCCCCCCAAAACCATTTAGCCAAATTTGAGACCGGTTTTTTTGCTTCATGTATGTGACCCTATAAAATGCAAAAAACCGTTTTGAAAAAGCTCACCTCGACCTGATGGGCCTCCCTTGTGAGATCGAAGTTATTGTCTCAGCTGCTAATGTTATAAAGGACGAGCCACTTTGATATGCGAAGGACAGTTGTACGAGTGACTTATCGTATTACCGATAAAAAAAATTAAGAACTGAGCGCTGCAAAAATCATGGCTGGTAAACTACTGAAAAAATTAAAATGATCAGTTAAATCAAGGAACACCTTGATTCCAGGGCGATTTCAAAGCAGTGATCTGTTTTCGATCGAATGATGTTCAAGATTATCTTTATACGCTTCTCAAGCAGATCTGCCCAGAACTGACAAGGTCTCATAAAGGTAGCCTGATTTTCTTCTTACGAAAAACGTTCTAATTGATATATATACGAATCGCAAAAAATTTGCCATCGGACCGGCTATGTTTGACGCCTACAGGAAGCTGGTGAAGTGGTTTCAATCCTGCCAAGGTCCATGCAAACATGGAACTTTAACATGGAACAGCAATTTGAACATGAGCAGCAACATGAACGTAGAACACTGATCAAAAAAATTTGAAAAAAATGAGCTGAGTATATTCAGGACAGCTAAAGAGCGTAATTTTGCCAAATCTCACTCATATCATCCTTGCAGAAGAGGATCATCGCCACAGGTTAGTATGGTAGTTAATTGATGGCTTTTTCGTTAAAAGATCGCCCCACCGCTTCAGAAAGCATCTCTCAAAAAAGGTGATCATTAGGAAATTTTCGGAAAAATGCGTCCCTCACCGCCTCTGAAATTCTCCGGAATTTCTCAGATTTCCGTCCAGTTTTCCTTCTTTGTGCATAAAAAATTCGAATTGGCGCTCGATTCAGTGGATGTTATACACTATCGGAAGTTTTTGGTCGATCATCAAAGGATAAAATCGAAAAATTGCCAAATTATGCGAAATGGAGCAGCCACAAACTCGCCTGTCTCCAGTTCACCATGGTATGCTTACCAGCACTTCTATTCTCTTTTTTCTCTCATTTTTTATTGCTCACTCAGAGCTTTACTAGTTGGTATGCTATTTCAGGGCACAACATCTGAGCCAAAACTAGTCGCTCTTTCGCATTTCCAACTGCTCAACGGTGCTCGTGCAGTTGTGACGTCATTCGGAATCAAGAAAGACGTAAGATCGCATTCTTTTTTCAGAACTATACAGTGGATCCGGCAGCATGGTTGCTGCTCTTTCGATTTTTAGTAAAAGTTGGCCAAGCTGACAGTGAGAGCACCTGAGAAACCAAATTGGGGGTCATCGTTATGCTATATTTATTGGTATTTCTTAGAACTATACAGTGGATCAGGCAGCATGGTTGCTCCTCGTGAGCATTTGAGTCCGATAAGAGACCAACCTATCCAGTATCCGAGATTTCATTTGCATTTTTAATTACAGCAAACTCCTAATCCGGGGGGTTGGGAATCTGTTCCACTGGGACAAGAGTAATAAAGGCTGCCATGCTGCTGTCCATTCGAGCAACTATGGAGGTATTATCGTTCGATTGAAGGCTTCGAAGGCATCACCTGAGATAGGGAGGAAATAAGAAGTGGGAGGATCGGTGAACGAACTTCAATGTCTAGAAAAGATCTCCTGAGTCTGAAAGAGACGATTTGTAGCACTGAAACGTGCGTCTTGCGGTTTTTATCACCATGCTGTAGCTCTACCAGTCATGCTGCCTCGCATCCGCTGCGCGAGCTACTTCGAAGGCGGGGCAGCATTTGCGGCTGTGTGACCTAGCTTCTTACCCGCCTGCATCTATCTTCACCGATTTGTGATGCAGAGGTGGCGAAAGGGAAGGAGTAACAAAAAGGGTTCATGTTTCTTATTTCTCAGGTTTTTGAACATTTTATTTCGTCCTTTCTCACAATCTGTCAGAATGATCTCTAACAATATCTCTAATCAACGAGCTGTGCAGATCGCATATCAAGCAGGCCTCGCGGTGTGATTGCTATCTCATATGCAGTCTCTCAGAATGCAAAGTGACGCTTATGAGAACATCTCAATTTTCTCGTTCAGCAAACACTAGCATGTGCACTGCCATTGTTTCGACTGCCAATTTTCACTCTCGTCTGCCTGTCGCCATTTCTTACCGATTCACGGACAGTCTTCCCTGCACCACAGCCACTTCCGAAAAGTCTCTTCGCATCGGTTAACAAGTACAAGTAAGCGGTTTTTGACATTCGCAAAATCACAAAGGCTTCGAGACAGCTCCTCACACGTCCTCTACAAAAGTGTTTTTGAAGTCTTTATAGGCAGTATTTCGCTTATTTTGAAGCTCTTCGCTATACATTATATCTGCGATATTCTGTTCTGGATGATGTTTCCCTTTGAAGAGATAAACTCTCTATAAAAAAGACAAGTGTACGGTTTTCGAATGCCCCACACACACATTTTCCCATCGGAATCATGGACATTCGCTTGTAGTTTGCCATATACAATGATTTGACAGGGACTTCCCAAGGATAGGAAAGTGTTGTTGTCTTCTTCAATTTATTTGGTACCAACTCACCCAGTATTTGATATGGGTAGCATGCCGATGGGAGTGGCACCACTTAGCACTGCCAACTACTCAATCTAAAATTTAGTCTGATATTGAAGGTATCGTATGCGGAAAAATGTGTTTCTCTATTACCCACATATTTGTGTTATGTTTGCTCAATATGGATCGCATGCAAAGTTTCGCGTGAAAAAGTGAGAATCTGGCTGAGATACAGCTCCTCGAAGTGGTTAGCAAAAGGCGGGTCTTCAAAGTTAATGCCCGCCCCGTCGTCCGCCGCGGCCGCAGATGAACAATGGGACTGTTTATGTAACTTTATATTCCTACTATGCGTCTCCAACATTCACTCTGGCCCCGCTCCCTCGGCCACCATTTTGAGGAATTGTATCTTAGCCGGATTCCCCTTAGATTTTTTGAAACCTTGCATGTGACCTCTGTTAGGCAAAGAAAACATAAATACTTGCGTGACAAAGGAACTTGCTCATCTGTGCACGATTCCTCTAATAGCATCCACAAGGTGATCTTTTCCCATCTCTAGTTTTACAAGATCCGAAAAAAGCAAAAATTTATATTCTGCTTTCCTGCTCCCATAGTCGCCCATTGTTCCATGGGAAGATGTATTTCTGGTAATATCATTTAGAAGCCTTGAAAATAACTTCATACAAACAATTTCTTTTCAAATTTTCAGCCACATTGCGATCGAATGACTTTCATCGATTGCTTCCTTTCAGTACTATCATGTAGAACGTAATAGTATATAAAAATCAGAGCTGGATTTTTAGATGTTCAACGCTGTTGACAAATGGCGCTGCTCTTCGTCTGCTACTGAAGATCAGCGAGACTCAGAGAGTAAAACTGGATAGCATCGAACAAATCCTTCTGCTGGGTGATCGTGTCTCGAAAGAGGCGCTGCGAAGCATTCAGAAGCAAGCCGACAACGTGAAAATCATTGCGGTGAGCAAGTTTTGAAGGTGCTGTCGTTAGTGTTCACGATGTGGTGTCGATCAGCAGAACTGTGGAATTTGGATATGAGGTTGTGTCGGTGAAGCTTGCCTTGTTGGCTGCTCAAACATCTTGTCGTCACAAATAGGCAATTGTTCCTCGAATGGATACCGTGGTCTTCCCTTTTTTGTTCCTAGGCTGCTTGAATGTCACTAACAGTCAAGAGGATATACTGCTTTGGAAGAAGCTCCATAGTTTTCGAAGGCACGGAAAGAGCGTGGAGAGAAAGCTTCTTAAAACACCGAACTCTGTAAATGGAAAGGATCTGAAGAGATCATGTGTAGCGAAACTCGGGTGGGGAACGATTGGTCTAATTTCCGCGCTATCGCCCGCGGCGAGCGCAAGTTGTTTGTGGTTTTATCCGTTGAAACAGCAATGGCCACAACATATAAGTACTTCCGAAGCTGACGGCGCTGGGAGTGCGACACCGCGCGGCGAAAATTCGAGCAATCGACCCCACCCTGCGAAACTCGCGTTGAGAAGCGCGCGATTGTGAGGTGTCATCACGATCCTAGCGCGTTCCCCTTCGAATTGCAGCGCTCAGGTGACTGAATAACCACTTGAAAGGAATTACACACGCGACGTCTTGGCACGATGCCAAGACGTCGTGCGTGCTATGCGGTGAGATAAAATTCGTCCGAACTGCAAGTGTTCTGCCATAGGCCGAAGTTGCCTCCTTCCGGTGTCTTTGAGCAGCTTATTGTGAATCGTCATCTTGAGCCGCAGCGACGCAATCTCATAGGCACAATAGAATCAATCGTCTTCCGCAGCTCACGATGAGGCACTTGCATTTTGGACGAGTTTTAGTTGCCGCAAACCATACAGGACACCTTTGCATAGTATGATGACGTTGATTTCGCAATTCGCTCTCAGTGTTTTATTTAAATTGGATATTTTTTATCATAAGCTATTCTTATTCCTTCACTTATTCTCCCTTAGAGCCAACGGGACTAAGGAGAAAGTGAGAACCGTGTACATGTTTTTTGAAAAGACTTCCATTCCAGAAGAGGTGATGTGTAGCGAAATTCGCATTGAAAAAGCGCGGCTTGGAGCTTATCACGACCCCGCAGCACGGCGGGTCGTTCTGCAGCTTCTGCCGACGAGGGCGGGAGAACGTTCGCGGCCGGCTGCTTCAGTCTCTCCGTCCGTTTATAGTCTACCCCTGCTAGTGACGCAGAGGGCTCGAAAGACAAAGGGGTTTTCAGGTTCCTATCTCCCGCTTTTTTCGCCAAGGGGTTTTCGGGTTCCTATTTCCCGCTTTTTTTCGCCATTTCATTTCTTTCTTTCTCTACTGTTACGTCTGAGCACTCTACCTTCACATTTTACAGTCTGCCAAATTTACACTTCCCGATTTACGTTTTTAGACTGAGGTAGTAAGTAACCATCTACAACACACGGTTGACAAGGTGACTCTTTGGAATGTAATATCAATCCAGACTTGGGGAGGTAGCATTGTCATTCGAATCCGTCTTTCTATTTCAGTTCTCATGTTGTGCGAGTTTCAAGTTTGCAGTTTCCTTCATTTCCATACATTATTTACTTTGAAAAAAGCTTAGGTCGGCTATATGCTCACTGAAACTGGATCCATTCCTATCATGGGCGACGCAACCACTGATTTTACACGAATGATTGGCAGAGCGATTGCCGGCTATGAGGTAATTATTAATTTATTTATTTACGACAGCTGCTTTAAAAAATTTTGGGGTTTAATTTTATTATGTTGAAATCGCCCGTAAAAATTAATAACAGTATGTACAAGCAAACACTTTACCCGAGCCACCTGTCTGATGAGTCACACTTTTTTTTTCACAAATACAAAAAAATTGATTGTGAACCTCTCGTTCAGAATTTATCAAATAATAAAAACTATTATTTTAGACACATTTGAAACCACTGAATGGAGACGGTGAAGTGAGACCAGGACAGCTGGGATTGCTGCTGATTCGAGTTTATTACGGTAGCACTTTCATGGGATATGCCCCCGATACGAGTGGAAAGGAGAAATGGGTCGAGACTGGGTATGTGACATAAATCCTACAAATAATTCTCGATTTTTCCTTTATTCGGTGTGTCCACGTCTCACATACAATTGTATGTGTATGTCATGACGATGTGTGTTGCGAATATCATCGGATGGGCGGAAAAGCTGTTAACCTTAGCTGTGCAATTTTATAGAGATGTAGCACGTGTGGATGATGAAGGAAGTATTGAAATTGTCACCAACAAAGACGATCTTATTTACGACAACAATAACGGTCTTGTCGAACATTGGAACATAGAGCGGCTGTTGAATCAGAACGATTTGATCAAAGGGGTGCAGGTATGCGGGTTTTTCTCTGCCCCTTCGAATTTTTTTCGCAGACAAGGTGTTGTACTGTTTTTGCTACAACGTTGCCCCCTCCATTCCTAAATGTTATTTTAGGTGGTGTCAGTTGGACGCGGTAAACCGGTGACAGCGGTCTGTGTGCTGCGAAACGCCCAATCCAATGTCGCCCATGTTCGTTCCGAGCTCGTGGCAATGTGTAAAAAGCACAAGGTAATCAGCAAATTTTCTTTATCACCTTGATCGAGTGTTGACTGCTCGGGGTCGCTTTTGAAATCATCATAGACAGAGATAGTTACATACTTTTTTTTCCGTTCAATTGGCTATGAATTATGGGCTCCAAAAGCCATCAAGAGCCACAGTTGGCTCCTTTGCGCCGGCAGGGCGTAGCTGCGTTCACAGACAGCGAGACAGAGTGGCTCGGGTGCGTACCCTTATGTCGGGATTTCGCACAACGACGAGCGGCGTGCGATGAGTGTGTGCGAGCTATGCGCGTCGCGGTAGTTGGGCCTTAGAACGATTACACGGTAATGCTAGGAGCGCGATACGCAATGACTTGTAATCGCTTCGGGACCCAACAAAATGGCGCCTTCAGCTCGTCCACATTTCTTAGCTTGCGACATGCCGCGGTGCGAAATCCTAACATAAGGGTACACACCCGAGTGGCACAGGGGAGGAGCAGGGACGACGCAGGCAGCAAGGCAGGGTGGCACAGGCAGAGACGCAGAGACACGCAGCCACGCTCCGCAAAGTATGAACGCGGCCTCATAGGGAAGTGAGTTGTGAAGATGGCGGAGGTGGTGTAGTAATAAGTAATGCGCACTCTCATGGCTTGGGGAACAAATTTCGCATCAATGCCCACCTAGGTCAACCGAGGCTCCCCACTTTCCGAGAAATATCGGTACCATATCCATGTGGGAGAATGGAATCGGTTACTTGTACCTCAGCTGGCCGTCGCCAGTCTTTTTAAAGGCCGAGCTGCATCCACCTGACAACGCGATTCCGAATGGAACTGAATAGAATGCATGGCGTATTCCAAAAAGGGGTCCATTAATGTTATGTCAACCATTTGATTGTGAAGAAGTAAAGTATCTTAAAAGGCTGTATATGCCGCCATTTTGTGACAGAATACACAATTTGAGTTCTTCAACGGGACCCATGGTGTTCAGTGGATTTCGCGTATGTAGGCGGCAGAACTGCGGTTGACTGCCACTTATTGCTTACCGAGTATCACCGTTGAATACACAGGGATGCTTGTCGTCGAGCTCGTCCATTGAAGATTATTGGGTAGAATGGAGTCCCGTTTTTTGGAACTCCCACTTCTTTTTTTTTAAACTTCCGATTGAAGTTCTGAGGTAAAATGCTTGGCAAAAATGTTTGAAATGAAATAGCTCCTTGACCCCAATTCATTTGATTCGATTTATTTAATTCGTGCTCCTTTCAGTTTCCTGTACCTGATCTCTTCGCCTTCGTCCATGATTTTCCACGAATACACACCAAAATTCAAAAGTATCGTATTCGAGAAAAATTACGAGATCGCTCAATCTCTGTATTTTGATATGAAACCTCTTTTAAGTGTAACCATTCATGTCATTCATTGTTACTTTGTATTTGTTGCCCAATACTTTGTATTTGTTGCCCAATAACTTTGTATTTGTTGCCCAATATGCCCAACTTCTACGATTTGTTGTGCGCACGTTGTAAGTGGGATCAAGCTGAGGTCCAATAAGGTCCAACGGTCAGCATCAGAAAGGATGACCAGAACTTATTACGCTGCCAGCTGTGAAATTTAATACAGTATGTAACTCATTCCAGATTTATTATTGACCGATGAGTGACCGTGGATACTGGGTTCTCGTGACCCGTGGTGCACCGAGGTGGTGGGTCCCTCTGTCCCCTTCAATGATGCAGGCAACGCGAAACACACTCGCGATGAGATCGAAAAAATCAGAGACGGGCTCGCGACGCTTCCAGTTGCTGATAAGGAACTGGCGCGAGATAGGATATCAATGATTGGCTCTTTGCCAATCATTGATATCCAATTCCGCTACCGTACGTGGGCAGCATACATAAGCAAAGTCCATAGAGTACATGTTCTTTGATCGGATAGCACCTTCCAGAACAGAAACGGAAACGAATGGGAACCGACCTGCAATCCCAATGTGCTTCAGAGAAGTGGACGAAGGCACTTAAGGCACACGTACAACGTGTCGGAGTTGTACAGAAGGCGAAGTGATGTAACAGTCACTTGAGTTATCAGACAGGGACAGTATGTTGTTTCTATGGTGCAGTGGTTGTGTGCGCAGTTCTTATCGGTTTGACCAGTGATCGATCCTCACTCACACTGTTTTCGCCAAATACAGTGATGTAGTGTGGATTCATATTGGAACCCAATGAATGCCGTGCACTCGCCGCTAATGTTTGGAGCAATCTCCTCTTCAACGTCCAAGCCTCTACCATTCCAAAATGTTTCTCTTGCACACAAGAATGTTACCTCTACGTTACCAACTTCCATATTAAACGCCTTGCTCTACCCACCTCGTGTACGTTACGCCGTCTCAAACAAGGGCGAGAAAAGTCCACGCTCTGTGGTTGCGGGTAGTAGGGGCAGAAGAACCCGGACCATGCTTTGGTTCTTCTCCGTTCTTTACATCCCTCCGGATGATTGGGTTTTGATTTGTTTTCTGGGAACAGAGAAGAGCCTAAGTATGGATCGGGTACTTGGACCTTCCACCCTGCCACCTTGAGTGGACTACATGAGGCCTGTTGGTGGACCCCAACCCTGCCACCACATGAGGCGCTTTTGCCCCTCCATATTGGCAGTTTTGCACATTTGGTGCAGAAGTTTGCCTGGATTCGGAGTTTCAGCGCATGCTCCATTGTACCATTGGGCTGGTGACATTCGTGCAAGGCAGAAACTGGACACAATGGCCACTCCCTGCCCTGCATGAATGTCCGTGCCGAATGTCACCAGCCCAATAGTACAATGGAGACCTGCTCGTAATGGAGCTTATCCACCTCAAGCTGAGCGGACTTCCTAGCTCGTCACCATCTACGCATGGACACCGTCAAGGCTGGGACGGCTAAGATTATGCGGTGCTGGTCTATAACGCTTCTCAAACTCTGTGGTAATTGAAGACAATAGTGCAGTGCAATATTTCCAGGGGTACTTCAATGTGAGTGGGGTTCTTTTCCGTTGCCAGCGTAATTTTTGCAAAATTAAGCACGAGGGGCGTCTCTAACATTTGAAAAATTCTCCCTAGCCAATTGTGTTCACTCTACACGATCGCCTGCAACTGTAGTTGCTCATTCGCTTACTTGCGTGAAAGCGATGCCACGGTGATGGCACATGCAATCGCCGTGCGATAATCCGACTTCTCGTCAACGGCACGTACCACACCAAGGTCGAGTTCGATCGCATCCGTGCCAGGGGTCTACACAACACACCATCGTTGGGTGAGCCGTACTGCTGCCAGCAGGCCTCATGCACTCCACTCAAGGTGATTAGGTGGGGTTTGAGACGGCGTAACGTACACGAGGCGGGTAAGGCAAGGCATTCAATATGGAAGTCGGTAACGTAGAGATAACATTTTTGTGTGTAAGAGGAACTCTTCAGAATGGTTAGAAGCTTAGCTGTTGAAGGAGGAGGTCACTCGAAACGTTGGCTGCAAGTACACGGCGTTCAGTGGGTTTCATGAAGGCTCCGCACTACATGCATGCATTTGGCAAAATCAGTACAATTGAGGATGCGATCACTGGTCACTCCGATAGAACTACGCACACAACCACTGCACCATGTACACACCACCATCACTCAAATATCTTGGGAAACTGCAACGTCACTTCGCCTTCTGTACCACTCCACAGGTTATGTGCCCTCTATGCCTCCACACACTTCTCATAAGGGCTCTGAGACTTTCTACAAATACACAGGTCGACCCCGAAAGTGCAAAACGCTGTCGGGGGAATAGATTCAGGGTCTGCACTGTGTCAAGGAACACCGATACCACAACACCATAGGTAGTCCACACCCACTTTGCATGCAGGCACTATGACCATTTCGCCTTTGTATCACACCACAATATACCTACTACAGTTGGACACCTAATCATATGCGAAATATTCACGGAACACATGAATATATAATCAATGTACCTAAACTGCCTCGTTTTGGTGTTGGTAATAGTTGTCTGCAGGCAGGTATTCTGGGCCAATTCAATAAAGTCAGGTCCTTCTAGTGTCCTGGTTGCTTGTTTGATACGCTTTTTTGCGCGAACCTTACAAGGCTCTCCCCTGTCCCAATCATCGTTTGTTATACATCGTACAGCAGGCAGGTTGATATGCTGTGTTTAATGTGGAAATGGCAGCATATTTGCAGCGGTGTGCCAACTTCATGTAATGGTGGAAGGGAGCTGTAGTAGTATAACATGCGTTATACGCGGAAATGATAAGTTAAAGGAACCGGAAGGGGTCCGAAACAAGAGGAAGATGCAAAGAAATGAGCATTATGTAACGAACACTGAAGGTTTGAAGCGATAATCGGTGAAAACACCCGGATTCAAAAGCGCGACGCTGCGGTGTGTATTCGCATCCCATTCGCATCCAACACACTGACTTTCCGAGTTGTCCGCACTAGGAGACGGGCCGCGGGCTAACGTTAGTTGTAGCACCTGACTCCCAGCGCAGTGGAGTGGCCATTCCCAACTACATTAGCATTCATGCAAGTACATCTAGAAACCATATAAGAAAGAACAAAATAAAAAGTATAAGGAAAAAACAAATTCATAATAGAAACATCTCCTTTTGTCACCATGGCAAGGAGTCTAATTGGCGAGTTTGTGCAATGGCAGCCACTAAACTCGTCCACACTACGTCTGTTCTACCGTAAGCCAAAATTACCCTCTTCCGGTGTCTTTAAACTACGCAGTGCTGACGGGGGATACAGCAGCGATTTTTCTGTAGAATACTACTATTGCGCAGTAAGTGCAGACGCATAGTAGCACATGAGTCGGGCCTTTTTGCTTAGAATCAAGGTTTCATTTTTGTTTAGTGGACCAAATTGCTTTCTGGGATAAGTTTGCAAATTGAAATTTCAACCAAATTTCGGATGTTTTCGTGGGTAATCAACTAACAACACGTTGAGCAAAGAGGAAGCCGTTGGTCCTTGCCAGAGAATCCCTTCTTGGACGCTTGTCACATAAATTTGCTGGGAAGGCATCCGTATTAGGTACGTTTCGATAATCAGTTGCAGAAGTTGTCAGCTTCACAAAAATGAAAAAATTACCACCTAGCACATGGCCATTTACTTTTCTCAAGCTATATCAAAACTTCGACGACTCGGTCAAAAACCTTTACCCGATATTCATTGGTCTCCCTAAAAAATGCGCTGGTTTTCCCCAAAAATCTAGACTGCGCGCTTTAGGTGTTTGCAGTTACCATGTGAAGTGGTTTCGCAAAAAAAAAAGAAAAGCAATTTTGGGTTTGGCATTTCAAGACACATGGAGAATCGTGAATCTCGTTGTTCGGAAGAAAAAGGGACAAATAATGCTCCATAGCTCGTGACACATCAAGAATGGTATCGGGTCATTGATTTCGGCTTGTTCTCTGATTTTATGGAGGATCTGGTTTATGTATAGGTAAGAGACCTGTTCATGCGTTTATCTTGTCTTTGCTTCGTTCTTGCTTGTGAGGGTCAATAAACAGTTCGATCCCTCCTAACTCGCTTCAGAATGGCATTTTGCAATTTTGGTTTTCATGGTCATAATCATTATTTGGAGCTGTATCGATGCATCCGGGTCTCATTTCGAAGTTCCATGGGAGTTTGAAACCCTTCTCTTCGAAGTATTCTCTGATAGGTTCATGTGACAAGAATTTGCTTGTAGTATCGACAGAGTGGAAAATGAATTCATTTGGAACAATAAATAATATCATAATTATGTATAAAGGTTAAACTGAAACGATTCGTGATGAGATCGGGTGTCAACAATGAAGAGATACTGCATTCGCGTGAGATAAAAAAAAACCCGTACTATCAGAGATTATCAGCGTAGATATTAGAAGACAAAAAAAGATAAAAAAGATCAAGAAGATAAAAACAGGAAGACACAACATCAATACTGCTCCCATCATTTATGCCAGTCATCAACACACCTTCGAGAAAGAATCCTAATATGCTATTTCACCCGCGCGCAAAATCAATACTTGTTTCTTGCGCGCACGCCAGTAGCACAAGCTGAATTGTTATTTTTTTGTAAGCAGTTCTGGGTGTGAAGACGAATCATTAATATTGAGACAAGGAAGTAAAAAAGGCAGGAGAAATCAGAGCAGAACTGAAGTTGTATCTAAAAACGTTGACCACTGGTGAAATTCGAAACGAAAATTGGCTAGTTTGGTAAGCCGCATACATACTTTGCGGCAACGGCGCCAGCACTAATGCGACGCGCTCCGTTTCGTTTACACTTTACGCCAGCATGGCTGACTGCGTTTACAGGCAGCGAGGAACACTGGCACGGGGAGCTGCAGGCAGCGAGACAGGGCGACTCAGGCGGATACGCAGAAACACGTAACCACACCCTGCCGCCGGCACTGCAAAGTATGAACGCAGCACCCTATTTATGACGCTCGACCGAACCATACTACAGTATGATGGTCGTGACGAGAGCTCGCGCGCGTATATGGCGAGAATCTTGGCATAGCGCCAAACTCCGGCAAGCGGTCTCTTCACAAACTTGGCGCTGGTTCTCGTAACGATTATCCTACTGCAATATGGTTCTATCAAATGTTATATGTCGAGCGCGTCGCAATATTGTCGATGTTACCGGCGGCAGGTACCTCGATTGCCAGTG
Source organism: Trichostrongylus colubriformis (assembly GCA_963978905.1). Classification (NCBI taxonomy): domain Eukaryota; kingdom Metazoa; phylum Nematoda; class Chromadorea; order Rhabditida; family Trichostrongylidae; genus Trichostrongylus; species Trichostrongylus colubriformis. The sequence goes on from OZ022260.1 coordinate 27,853,744, forward strand.
TCGACGCTGGAGCCGTAAAGTATGGGAGCGGCCTTACAACATGAATAGAATGGTTACATTATGGAGCATTTGCTAGGTATCCTTGGATTGCAGCAGTTCAACCTATGAAATTTGTTCAGCCAACTGTGATTGGTGCTTGGCGCTCCTGGCAATGGTGGTAACAGATCCAGATCGTCAGACCGTGAATCTTCCATATCAAATGAGTCCGTTAATCGCGATCTTTCCTTTACTGATCCATTATCTGAAAAGAAAAGCTTACATAGGTGAAAAGCTCAGCTGTGGAAATTATCGTTGAGGATCCATAATTGCAAATGGAAAAATATAATTAGTCTCCAGTCAAAGTTGGGTAATGACAGAAATGCAAAGTTGCGAGAGAGAAGAGGTGGCATGTGGGTTGCACGATTCCAGTGGGAGAATACACATTAAATGAAATAGTTGTAAAAGTAAGTTTTCTTTGAACAATGAATGTTTATATTCAACATTTAATTACAATAGTCCTTGTTCCGAATCAAGTGATTAGTTAAAGGGATAATTGTTTGTTATAACTATTAAACAATTATTTACTTGTTTGTAACAAGGAGTTATTGGCTTCCGTTTCGTCCGCTGTTCCAGAAATGTAAACACAATTGTTTGTCGTTAGGCACCGATCGCGGCGGCGCGAAGTCGCGAACGGTGTCGTATATTGCATGTGCGGAATGGATGTGGTGACGATACAGTATTCAAACAGAATCGCATAGATTCACATAGCTTTGCTGGGTGGAAAATCGTCATGTGTATGAGACTTTCCTGATAATCCAATCTCCTCACACATTTCCCTTTGCTTCCTATTCCTCCTTATCATCGAATCCCTTTCGTTGGATATGACTGAAGGTAGCGTCGTTACGTAAAATCTTCATGGAATCGAAGCGTGATTTCTACACGAGCCAACAAAGCCTTCCTTCTCGTCTACGTCGGATTACTGAGACCATAATCTCTTGTAAAACTTTGTTCAAGATCAGAAGGCCGTTCACGGACTCAGTTCAATGGCATTACGATTTTCAAGAGAAAAAAAAACAGCAAGAATTGCATACCATGAAGTTTACAAGGAGTTGCTATAGCTCTGGAAAGCCCATTCACTCAAGATTTGTGATGACTTACTGTGTTGGCGTATGTTGTTCAGAACGTCATCGTGGGCAGTTTCCTTTTCTTCATCGCTATCCAAAGGGCAGTCAAACAACCTGCTTTTTTCAGTTTCTTCACTGAAATTGGAGCGATTGCTCATCTACCTCAAAAGCAGTAGTGGTAGGAGTTATACCTGCTAAGAATGGAAACATTTTCAAATACGAAAGTCGAGATGCTGAGAACTACGAAAAGGAAGGAGAAAGGAATGAAACAGTCAGCAACCCGAAAAGCAAGGCCCATTCCCACCGTCAATTAGAAAGGGGCGGGTCCGGTCAAAAAAGGGGAGGGCTGGGATAAAGGAAAAGTGGCAGCTGGTAAAGAAATCGTGTACGGGAAATTGAGTTTATCTGTTACCCATATATTTATGTTGCATTTTCTTAATAAGGATCGCATGCAAAGCTCCAAGCGAAAAAGTGAGAATCCGGCTAAGATACAGCCAAAAGTGGTGGCCGAGAGGGCGAATCCTTAGAGCAGATGCCCGCCGCATTCGGAGACGTGGAGTGGAACTGTTAACGTATTTTTGTGTTCCCACTATGCACTTCCGACTGCGGCGGACGACGTGGCGGGCACTTAGTCCGAGGCTCCGCCCCTTCTGCCACCACTTTGAGGAGCTGTATCTTGCACGGATTCCCAGTTTTTCGCATGAAACTTTGCATGCGGCCCTTATTAAGCAGACATATCATAAATCTGTGGGTGACAGAGACTCATTTTTCCATGGACGATTCCTTTCAACACCGCGCCTCCTCTAAGGCTCATGGGCGCTCCTTTCACAGCAAATTTCACTACATGTAGTCCTTAAGAGCCCTGATATTCATCTGGGTGACTCATTCTAAAAGTTCTCATTACCCACAGTACCGCTTACTGTCGACTTACTGTTGGTGCGATTCATCGTGCAATCGACGCTCATCATCATGATCGTCTAAAGTAAAGACTTCTGATTCAGTAGCCAACACTCGTGGTATGCCTGCAAAGCATTAATTAAATGGATCAGTGATGTAAGGATTACAATGGAACTGAACTAGGAGGTCATTGGTATTTCTACAAAAATGTACAACTGAGTAGCGAAAAACCCACAGTTTAATACAATGTAAAATTTCTACTTACAGAGAAGGCCATAATTTTGAGATGGCAGATTTTGAGAACTTTGAAAGGTTTTCAGATGCCCAATTCTCATGCAGAAAAATTATTTAGCTTCCCTCACATAGAACCTCAAAAGGGCTTCCAGAGATTGCAATGCAATTGTACTTTAGCTAGAGGGTTTTAGAACAGGATACCTTAGACGGCTACTACATGGTGGTCTCACAACAACCCCTAAATAGAGCGGTAAACATCGCTCTTTGATGACGGTAATAACGGCACGAAGATACCAAGCGAACGGGAAAACTTTGGCCGATTAAGGAATACGGAATTAGTGATGCGCAAGTATTGCAACAGAAGCGAAAAAGTGGAATGAAACGGTAAAAAAAAAACTCAAAAAATACGAGCGTCTCTCTACTACTGGTCCCAAACACGGACGTGTCTCCGCACCTACTACAGCTTTGGAAGGGGTCGGGCAACCGCCAAGTCGACCCATGGCTATCGTTCGACTTATCAAGGCTACTCAACCAGCTGCACCACGAAGCATGAGGTAGGACTACCAAAGCGAGCCTTACACGTGCCTTCCACTATGGGTGCCACAGATTTGATCGCATCTCCTGTTGAGTGGACTGTTCCCCATGGGTGTGTAGCTTTCTGCCGAATTTTCGCGCGGTCGCGCGCAGCAGATTTCTTCGCATGAGACTGCTTACAATGCGTACGCTTCCTTAAAAGTTTCAAGCCCGAGAATTCCTTGATCAGGTTTCTTTACTATGTTAGATTATTGTTGTTTTACTTTTTATGCCATTGTCTTTTTAGGGTACAGAAACTGTTGTTTTCACATAGTGATGAGGTAAACAGCTATTTCTTCAAACGACCTTCATGGTACCAGCCTATTGCATCCTGAGCGGAATTCCAACCGACCGCGGCAAATCGTGCTGACGGCGCCCCGAGGGCGACGCCGTAAGGCGAAAATTCGACATAAGGCTATGCACTCGCTCTCCATAATCATCCCATTTATTGTTGGTTATTTACAAATTTGTCGTAGATCCAAGTCACATCCCCGTATAGGCCCCTTAACTTCGAGTAACCTTTACGTACGAAAACATCGACAAACCTGAAGATCGTATTTGGTATTTAGCATAGCCATTGCCCGTGGATGATGTGCCAGGACCGATGGTTGGAGCACTCATTCGCGCTCTTCACTGAACCTTGTCTGGTGAAATAATAATTTGCTGGTAAGCAGTGTTCTAATAAAAATTACAGTAAAGAAGGAATACACTGCTGAAATACGTCATGGTGATAACCATTCTCAGCGAAAAACGAAAATCTTCAGATTCAAATATTTATCCCAGAACTAATCGATATGGGAGAAAATGAACTTTGTGGTTTTTGGTCCTCGTCAACGATTCACTGAGACAGCATTACGTGAGGTGCTCTGAAATCAAATTTTGGAATATTGCAAGTCAATCGCAATAGGAACAACATTAACACGTTTCGGTATCTATCTTCAATAGGGAATAAAAATCAAATGGGAAAGTGTGTTATGTTTAAAACTGAATTAAAATATAACTAAATTTGAAACCTTAACATATCACATGAAAAACTGGGATCGCCAGTTCATTCGCATTCCATGGGACTTTTCAAAATGAAACTCACGCAGGGAACTTAAAATGCTTCTTCAGCTGCTGCCAATCCTTGTAGTAATCGCGATCGACATTTTCATTCTTAGCTTTTTCCGTGATCACCATATTCAGCGAGCTTTCAAACATGAATGACTGAAATGCAAATAGAAACAAACAATTATAAACAGAAACCACGCTTGAAGGCACATTCCGCGCTCGCTGATGGGTGGAGTAACCAATTGACTCTCCATTGGTTGTCGGCGGTTCGAAGGCGGTCTCTCCTCGCTCTATTGCCTGCAGTGGGGCGTGGAGAGAGTGCCTCCCAACCGCTGACAACCAATGGAGAGTCAATTGGTTACTCCACCCATCAGCGAGCGCGGAATGTGCCTTTAAAGGGATTTAGGAGGTAGGAGCGAAGAAGTAGTTTACCTTCGTTTCGCTCGTTCCCTTAAACGGAGGTTGAACTCAAAGGTAACCTCCCTCCGGACGTGAAAACGAAGTGTTATCTAATACATGACCATTATAAAAAATTTAAAAATACAACCAAATTATACGTATCAAGTGAGTTATGGGTAAGGCGCGGGCTGCGGCGATAATCAGCAGCTAACAAAAATCAGAAACATCAAAAAGTGACTATCTGATAGCAACCTTTTGAGCAGACTAGCTTCGACTTCACACAAACGAAAGAATTTTGGCTAAGAGGTGCTTCAAGGCAACCCTTATTGCATATACCAGGCTTTTCAAAAGGGTCAGCCAGTAAGCGATATAGTTTGTAAGTTCTATCGCAATGGGGGGGGGCATGTCACTATTTTCACCGAAGCCTGGGAGGGAAAAGGAATCCCGTTCTCCTCTCCCTAGAGTTTATCGTTAGGATAAAATATACGCCTGAGTGTGCCAGTTGTCCTCTAAAAGATACCTTCAAGATACTTGCATGTGCAATTTTTAAATAAATGTCCCCCCCCCCCCCACCTCTCATTGCGACAACACCAGTTTGTACACATGAAGTTGTTTGGGAGCACGTACACAAATCTAACGACAAGTGCGCTCGCATTCGTAGTCTTTCTGGAGCGTTGCAACCGCTGATGAGAGAGCCCTTTTACGTGAATTTTGCATTTTTAGCCCCCCTTTCGCCCATCCAGTGCTAGCGAATAGCCGATCTAGGAGTAATAATCTTATGTTAGAGTCTTATAGAGAACAGCACTTCTGTGAATTTAGCCACTCACCGAAGCACTGCTAAGCAGTCGTGCACACAATATTATAATATGATCAGGAAGACAGTGTGGTATACCGTAATCTGCCAAGGGTTTCGCGATTAATGCTAAGTATTAAGCAAGACGTAATATTAGTAGTGTAGATGCAGAAAGTGCACTCAACCACACGCGAAAAATACGAAATTTTCATCAATTCTTTTTGAGACTTGGTCTCCACGCCAGCCCTCAACATCCGTTTCTCCATAGTGTCTAGCATTTAATGTAAATATTCAGATCAACCTCATTCAAATAACAACCAAATTAGAGTGGCTAATAACAGCAAATTCGACTACGATATACCACCCTAACATCCTTAAGTGTTTTTATCTTCTCTCAAAGCTTTAGAGGAGATTACGGTTAGCTATGTGTGGTACTCGACAGGACCAGTATACAACAGACGATCAAGATGTGAGTTTGTAGCAACTACGTTACCTACCATAGTTCCTTCTGCCACACGCTGTGGTTTGAGCGCGTCGTTAGAGGCTTTTTCATAGCAATTCATGTCTGGTCCATGCGGTGTCATCATTGAGTGTAGCGAACCACCTAAAGCTATCAGTTTAAAAGATACGAAATCGTTCTCTCGAGGGTGCAACAAGTAAAATTCGTTCCTCTCGACACAAGAAAATATTACAGTAACTCTCAGATCTTTTTTTTACGAGCCTGAAGGAATCGTCCACAAAAATTACAATGCTGATTTTTTTCAAACTGACTCTTAGGATACAGTATATGCACAAAAAATACGAACGAACTTAGGGGTTTTTTCTTCAACGCAAAATAGAAAAACTGGAAGAACCACTCTTGTGAACTTCCATCGAGCAACAGCTGTCGGTGGGAAGCGCACAGTTCATATTTTCGCATCCAATGTTGGTTTTCTTTGCACTCTGCATTCCCCACCACGTAATCGCCACTTCCTTTCTCCTAGAGCGATCGCAGCCCCGCCTTCTCAGACGCCCCACCCCGCCGGACGTCACTTCGAATCTCAGCCGGATTCCTGTTTTTTTTTGTGTGAAACTTTGCATGTGGCCCGTAGTATGCAAATGCAACATAAATGTATAAGTACTAGAAGAAATCAAATTTCCGTAGATGATTCGTCCTAAATTGAAGGAAAATGTGAAGACGATGAATTATTTGAAAATTTACCCCAGTAATGACTAGGGTTTCCCAATTGATTCAAATATACGAATGGAAAGAGAGTGTTGACAGCGAAGAATAAAGGAAGTGATAACTTGAATTTTCTTGTTAGTAAAAAGAATACTGTACTGTAAGTAAAGGGCACAGATTACTCACCTCCTGGACGGAATCCTCCTTCTTTGGCTTCGTAGCATCCAACAATCAGACCCATGTACTCTGACATACAATTTCCTGAAACCCAACTTCAGAAGCAATTCAGAGTACCATCTTCTATGTGATTCTTTGTAACTCCAAATCAAAGTGACTAGCTGATTAGAAACGGTCCAGAAATTTTTTTGTTAAAATTCCTAGAAAAATAAAATAAATGATTTAAGTAGAAACCTATCATTCGTAAAACAGCGATAAAAGAAATGTGCACACGAAATCTCCAAAAAGTGAGAGTCCTGTCAAGTCTCTCTTTTGCAAACCATCAAATTTGTCCCGTTTACATGAATGAGAAGTACTTAAACTCGTTAGTGCAGGGGCAAAAGAGGACTACAGAAGGACAAGAAATAACGGAAAAATTCGATGTTGGCCTATTTCCATCGAAATGGTAAGGGTATTTTGGTGAACTGATTTGGGCTATGCAATGTGCTGCACGAGATATTGCCATGAGATCTGATGCCAGGACTTGTCCCTCTTACTTATCTGCCAGCAAAAACAGAGTCCAGAATGAGGTGAACAGAAATCCCAACTAAATTTTTGAGGAAATTTCTATGTAAACATTTTCTATTAGGACTTCACGCCATTAAATTTGATTTTACTCAAATTGCACTTTTCTATTCCAGTTTATTTTGAAATTCACTGAAACAAATTTATGCCTCAGGAACGTTCATTTATTGAGTGAAATGTTATAAAAGACATATTAAGTTACCCAAACTCATAAGGTATTCAAATTAAATTACTCGAAAAAGCGCTCAGTTCGAAGTTGGGGAGAAAAGTGGAAGAAATATGTCGGAAAGAATTCACAGATGCTGTTCAAATTCTGTGGACATGCTTGAACGATCAGTTGAATTTCGTAACTTTCCGAGCGGTTTTTCAAAATTATGTAATCAATTTCAAGAAAAATTTCAGTGTCAATTCACCAATTCATAGGATATAAAAGCACTCACTGTGGTAGTAAGGAGGTCTGAAAGTGTCCTCAGCGACACCCCATCTTGGAGGGAAAATCACGAAGTCGGCGATGGCGGTGCCCGGTTTTGTCGATGGAGCAGTGAGCACGGTAAAAATCGAGGGATCCTGTAGCAATTCTGCTGTGGTCAATTGGTGAATATAACAAAGAGAGAATTGAGAACTAGACGAGAGTCAGTTTAGTTACACTACTATTCATTCTATTCGAACTCAGTCACTACTAATTTTGGTGGTATATTAAAGGCAGAAACAGGTAGGCTGTTTCAAGTCACCCACTGCGCACTCTTTGGCCCCCGTCAGACTTTCCGATTGTGCGATTAGCGATTTTGTGGTGTCTCGGCTCCGCCCGCGAAGTTGCGGCACTGCACAATCTCAACGTCGTGGTATCGCGTGCGAAATGTGACGTCCCAAAATCGAAAAATCGCAAAGTTTGACGGCGGTCTGACGAAGAGCCCTTGCCGTCATTGCGCTGTCAGCAGCAAAACTCCGATGATGGGGGTGGTTCAAGGCTTCCCCACAGCTTTATCAGCTTGCATTTCAACCAGTGCGCGCATCGCCTTCAAGAAACAGCTGATCATTGCACTTTGATAGGATTTCAAAGCCATGATCCACTGAAACAATCGTCTTAGCAGAGGACATTGTCATACACTCAGTAAGAGTGAAAGCTTCTTCTTTTTTGGAATTAACAAAAGCTATATGTTCCTGAAAAAGAAGGAAGTGAAACTCACGCAATGGTCGAACGAGACGGTGTTGATGACGTTGAACTTGCGCAGATCGTACTTGTAAGGAGCGTAATTACCATGCCATGCAACCACATCGAATGGGGAATGGTCCTGAATTTCTAGTAAGGTTAGTAAATCACGTTTAAGGTTTGCCACCGAATCTTCACATGAGAAATTGAAGAAAGGCATATTCAACCAAAAGCTGAAGTTCTGTGGTCCTGGGAGGATGGTTAGATGACTAGCCAGCCAAATTTCTAAAATCAAAATAAATTCGAAACTTTCGAGAAACTTCAGAATCATTCGTCTGCGACAAATATAAGTGAGCAAATAATCAGCGCCACCGTGGGACATAGTTAAAGACACTATTAGGGGGAACTGTGGAAAGTCGCGGGAACTTGAAAGACAATTGTGGAATATGGAGAATTGCCGGATCCAAAGAGTCGAAAACTCGAGGAGTAGAAACCCGGAATTACCTTCACTCTCCTTCCCTTTCGCACATTTGCATCACTAGCCGGTGCGGGCCGATTCAGACCATCGAAGGAGTAAACCAGCCGCCCGCAAACGTTGACCCGCCCTCGCAGCAACTCTTCCGGTAGATGCGAGGCAGCGGTACCGGTGGCGTAGCGATATCGCAATAACTATTGCAATAAGTACTTCAAGGCGAGCTTTTCAATAGTAGTTTTGCCACAGATAATCTCTTCTGAGCGGAATGTTCGTTCACAGTCTCTGTGACTTCCCAGTTCTCACTTGCTCCTTACCCCGAGGGTGCCTTTTAGCATACATTCGTGTATGCTGTAGGCCACATCTCCTAGTATGATGTTCAAAACTTCTCAACTTCTTACTCTTCAGTATAGCAACAAAATAAACCTTCCGAATTATTCAAAAATTGCAGGCATAGTCTTTATGAAAAATGGCACCCTCACAAGTCAAATGTGATGAGTTATTCTGAAGTGATTCAGGAATCGAATGTTCCAAGAATAAGGGTCCTCGGAAATGCGTGTACCTGTTCTGCAACGAAGAATGTTCCCTGGTATTTGTTGTAGATTTCGAATGGCATGTCAACATCTTCAAACCAAGCCAAAGGTGTTTCAAAGTCGCGTGGATTCGCCAAACCATTTGCTCCTTGAAAATAGAAGGGTTTGGGGAAAGGTTAAAAAAACGTGGAAGATGTTGTTTACATCTATTGGTCTGACAATTTTCACAAAATGACCGGTTTCTCCGTTCTAATTTTGCTTTATTTCATTTTATTTTATTCTTGCTTTCAATTAACCTATTTTAATATACTGACCTTTTTTTAGAAATCTTTCAAGTTTTTGTTTCTTACACTGCTGAACTTTTCTTAGCATCGTCAAATATGTCAAACGTGACGACTCGAACAATGAAATAAACTTTGAACAGATAAAAAGCAGAAAAAAGTAAGAAAATCAAACCAGGAACCAATCCCTCCTTGTCAAGCTCTAATTGAATGAGTCCTATGGGAAGTCACAAAGCTTTGATAATCGTACTAGCCAGTCAAGCATAGCATTCCCTGGGAGTTTCCCAGCAATCAGTCACGTCATGGGAAACGTTGACTGAGATTTCGCCGCAGAACTTTTGTATCTTGAACATTACTTAAAAAAAGCAAAATGAGAAAAAAAAACACCAATGCTCTGAAATCCATTACAACCTTCTCCAATCCGCCTTGCCAACCGCATTTCCTTTAATTTCATAACAAACATTCGTTCATATTTACAAGACCTGTAAGCAGTCCCCTCCATTTGAACGGCGATCCTTTTGTCTTCTCGCGATGTAGTTGGATGATGATGGCAAGATTTTAGGCTATTTTTAGCTACTTTCCGGGCCAGGCAAAATTTCAGCGGTCTCACTAAGAACGCGTTCACACCTTGCGCCGGCATGGTGTACTGCGTTCACGAGCAGAGAGGCGAGTGGCAAAGGGGAGGTGCAGAGATGACAGACACAAACAACGAGACAGGATGGCACAGGTGGAGATGCAGAGTCACGCAGCCACGCCCTGTTGCCCGCATTGCAAAGAATGAACGCGGCCTTATATAGCTAAGACCATCGTAGGCATGCCACATTGCACAGCCTACGTACATCACGGAACGGAATATTTATGGAAATGCAGCGCCAATGGAGCCGCTGTGCCTAATTGTAAGAGGATATCTTTCTATGAGGAAATAAATTAAAAGCATAGAAAATCATCATTACCACATATATTGTGCGTTCAAAAAAGGAATTGAGAAATGAGTTCCTGTGGGTTTTTTGTCTTTGTGTTTCACAATGTTCGCGGTTAGAAACCGTTAGAACCGTCTGACCGTTAGAATGGGCTCTGAAGCTTCACATGGGAAAGCGGGACAATGCTAATTGCAAAGTCACGAAGTGTGACATCGGTCCAGCACTGCACAAAAAATGGAAACGTTCCCTGATACAAGAAGTATGGTTATCTGCTAATCTGAGATGGCGGTGTCGTGAGGGCATCGCATAATTGCCAGCTTCTCATGTAGTTTGTAGTTGTCGGCTAATAAAGATGGTGCTGAACAGCTCCATGCTCAATCGCCATCAGCACATACCCAGGTGTTGAGGAAAATAGCCACTTCAGTTCGATACCCCTATCAACGGAGATCAAATACGACGCCGATTGCATAGTATTTTACTGTAACTCTTATGTAGATCACTCAAATTCAACCGTATTCTATTACATAACCGGGCCAGCTAATGGCATTTCGTAGAGCTGAAAGAGCTCTATCAAAAACCTATGCGCGTTCATTTTTTGTCGTCGTCGGCAGACGAAGAAGAGGAAATGTCAGAGGATGAATTTTCCCTTCTGATTACTTCTTCTAAACCTTCTAAATATTAAGAAATCAAAGAAATCGAAAAAAACAGCGGCATTATGTAGAGCAGAAAAAGCTCTATCGAACGCATATATAGAAGGCGAAGAACATTGTGGAACACGGAGAATAAAAAACGGCGAGGATTTGTTCCTCAACCAAGTATTTAAAAGGTCTTTATAACTCATTTCGAAAATAAAAAATTGACAAAGCAATGCTCACAAAGTTGAAAATTCTGACGAATTCGAAACCAGTAATACTAAACAAAACATACCTATGGGTCCAAGATCAGGCAGCTGAAAGTGCGTGCCGTAGACTTCGAGCACGTAACCACGAGATGGTCCGTCAACAGCCACTGAGAAACGGATACCTGAAAATTTCCGTGTTGAATACATGCCGTGCCCAGAATTCATACCAGTCCCTACGCTTTCCAGAACCTGGCGGCAACCTTTGCACCCCATGAAATCAAACCAGAAAAAGGGAATTTTAAAATCTACTGGTTAGTCCTGCCGCGCCGCGAAATCGCTCCAGTTGGACTAGGATCAAACCGAGGGTCAATTTTAACCAAATTCTCCCAAAAACAAAGAATGTTCCACGGACTGTAGACCAGTCACGTCAGTCACCACACAATCTTCCCTGAAATTATTCAAGAAACGATACTCTCCGATGCCCATATTCGCGAAAATCGAAATTTTTATAAAAAAATGCATTTGCTTGCCGTAGTTAGACGAGTTACAGGCTGGTAATCGTATCGTTTTAGGATTATTGGGTACCTTCACATATCAACCAGCTGCTTCCCGAATTATTCCTTATTAGATCCTAACAGTAACATCAAGGTGTAGGAACTGTGTCTGAAAAGAGCTGGGCACCACGAGTAGCCCAATCCCTTCACACAACGCGTTCCGTGAGCTTTCCAACCCATACATCCATAAGTTCTACTAGCCTTAGGCCGCCGTCAGACTTTGCGATTCTGCGATTGTGCGATTTTGGGGTGTCGTGGATCCGCATGCGAAGTTGCGGCATTGCACAATGTCAAGGTTGCAGTATCGCGTGCGAAAGGAAGACGTCGCAAAATCGCAAAGTCTGACGGCGGCCTTAAATTGGACAAGGAGTTGATGCATAAGGTTACCACCCCCTGCGTAAAAATGTTTGACTGCAAAAATAACACAAACCTTGCGGTATTACGACGATTTCCTGGATTCCAACGAGGATTCGACCAAATTCGGTGGTGATTTTCAACTCGCCTTGCTGTGGTACTGTAAATTCAGCACATTAAATTTCACTAAAATTGCTTTTTGCAGGTCTCTCCCCTCCAAGTTCGAAAATGATCAGCTTTTGAAATCCTTCAGCAGATCCTGCAGCAGAAAGTATTCAACAAGCCTCGGGGATATAATACTTGAAGAGCCAAGCTAATGTCGTGAGAGAGAGAATCGCTTCCAAAGATGCGATTGCAACTTTTTTCACTGCAGCGTTTTTTGTGGACACAGATTTGCTTATGAATTAACAAAGGCGTTGGAGGGAAACGGATAGGATCCATTAATCGGGAGAGAGCCATCAATGATAATCAAGTGCGGGGAAGCAGCTCACCATTCTGGAGACTAGAATGGGGTAGTTCACGATTGAGGAACGGGGTGGGAAAGAGCACAGTCCAAGACTGGCATGATTTTGTCCTTTTACGTTGAGTATTCGGTTTATGCATAATTAATACGCTTTTCTCAACAATTTTATGTAGCAAAATTAAAATAAAATTTAGCAAGAACGTGTTTAAATGATTATTCGGGAGCGTTTTCGCCCTTGCAATCAAGAACTGCTACCTATTTATTAGTCGTCAAAACGTCAATTTCCACTACAGAAAAACTTAACAATAAAAAGCAGCGTTAATTAGGCACCAATAAGGCACCCTAATATCTTTCATTTAAAGTCTATCTCTCACATTACCATCAAAAAGCTCACCAATGAGGAAATCGCCATCAGCGTTGTACATAGCTTTTCCAGACATCGATTCATTGCACGAGTACTGGTGAATAGCCAGACCCGTACGGGACACCACATCGCCTCCTCCACAAATCGTATACAAACCCTAAATCAGTGAATGATTTCTTTGTCTTATTCATCTTTGGCGAACTGTTTGCACTGTTTCGAAGTAATTACTGCTGGTTATTGCTGTCGTGCTGTAAAGCACTTTTAATATTCCAGCCTCTCCACCACTGTTTTGATATGGATATCGATTTTACGCGCGTGTAAGTGCTACAACTTCAGTTGCTCGGAAGGCACAAGGCGCTTGGAAGTGTGAAAGGTTTAACTTCAAACGGGATGAAAAACCTCTCACATGAACGAAATCAACTCCTTCCTTCTTTGGGAGCGGAAACGGATGCCATCTGTACTGGTTGGGAGTTGCTTCGATTCCAGCAAAATTATTAGTAAAGTTCTCAATCTTCACTTTCTGGAACGGTTTATGGAGAACCGACGGACGAATTCGATACAACCAACTGAAAATATACGGAACATGGTTCGTTGTTCTTGAAAAATAATGAATAGTATTTTTGAACAAAGTCATAAAATCAGGATGTCAGAGATATACCGTAGGTAGACGTAAAATCTCTCGTACACGGTTTATCGGTTCTTGGAATCATCGCATTCGAATGAATCTTGCACCTTTATTTTTGCAGTGTCTCTTTTGATCGCAAAAAAGTGTGGCCTAATGAGACAGCAATAAGTTAGATTATGGTTCACCGTACGTTAAATGGGTTCGTGCAGAAAAGAAACAAAGAAAGTGGTGGTTCGATGGCATGATTTGCAAAAAATTGAGTACGGATAAGGAAAGAGACTAAAATGGCTATCTGTTTATATTGGCCCAAGCCCCCGCCCGAAGAAGTCGATCGCAGCCATGCCACGCATCAGTGACATGTGGCAGTGATACGCAGCTAAATTTCGCGATCAGCTGGGTAAGGAGCCGTGGGGAGTCTGCTGATCAGCCCCATCAAGGAAGCTAAAACTGTCCTCTACTGGAAACTGCGAAAAAAGACGTGCTTTACGACAAAGCTGAAGTACAGCAAAATCTGTCGGTGTCAAGAATATGTTGTTTTTAGTATGAAAAGAAAAGAAGAAAGACTATATGTAAAGTGCCTTTCATCTAAAAATTTTTTTCTGAAATTTTGAATGTCATTTTTTCAAGGTATTTTCAAGGTATTAAATGTGTAAGCATGTAAATTCAAAAACAAATATAAATAGAAAATAATTTTCAAAAATTGAGGTCTTATACATGACATAAAAGTTGGACATGGGAACGAAAAAAATAACAAATAACAAAAACATTCCTACAACCCAATATAACACATTGAAATGGATTGTGAAAATGTGAGCCAAAATTCCTAGTCACTTCACGATTGGCTTTTGACCGGTATCATGAGGCGAAATTGGTAGGAAGCGTTATAAAAAGCCAAATGTGGAAATATCTTCGAGTGGTCGATGACCACATAGGGCAGCTAAGACGGCTGATGAAATCCTCGTACATCACTGGACGATGATCGTAAATTCAATTACGCCACTGGCTCAGTGGATATCCCCGAAAAGAACTTATTATACTATTCCGCAGAGAGAAAGTGCAACAGCTGGTATACGCATGAAATGTTGAAACGAATAGGAACAACCCCCTTTCCCTTTAACAAGGCTTCCATTTGAATTTTCATGGGAGGGGGGGGGGGGGATTTCGAAATTCGATAGAGCCACTACTCATGTATCAGGATCCACTACCTATATATTATGAACCAGAAGTCTAGTGTGTTTGTGGGTCTGTGCTTGTCCGATAACCCACTAGCCTTAGCTCAACAGCAATGTGGAGGGGTCGTGCAAGTTAGGAATGGGTAGAGGTTAACCCAAAGTGCACGAAGCTCATAGGAACTACGCCAGCCCCGCCCGCTGTGAGAGGTGTTTGTGCAGATAGTCAAAAATTACACCAAAATACACTGCTTTTGCTGCAACACGCTCAATTCTGCTGTGGAAAATGTGGGGACAGAAAATAAGGAACTTATCAGAGAAAGTAATGGAAGCCTTTCAGGAAAGTACCAGCTATTATCGAACAATGATGACGAAGACAATGTGAAGATAAGCATATTTTTTGAGTGAAATGTCTGTGAAAAACATCAAAAAAATATCAAAATTTTGATTGTTGTACGACATACGAGAAGTTTGAAACAACCATGAACTTAGCCTTAACGCGCTATTAAAATCGTTTAGAAAGAAAGAATTCACAAGGCTTCACTATTTGGTTGGTGCATAATTAATTCGAATTTTTTCAACAATTCTATTTAGCAAAAACAATAAATTCTATTTAGCAAAAGCAATAACAAAATTCAGCAAGAACGTGTTCAAATGATTATTTGGGAGCGCTTTCGCATCGTAATTAAGAACTGCTTCTCATTTATTAGTCGTCAAAACGCCGATTCCCACTACGAAAAGTAGAAAAACGTAACAATAAAAAGCCGCATTAATTATGCACCAACCTAATGGAATTCGTCAACAACGGGTAAATTTCCGCGCATAGGAAGGTCTTATATAGCGATAGACATTTTTTGAACGAAGAGAACAGATGCCGGAACAGATAACGTATAGCAAAGTGCAGTCAATCTCTAAGGTTATGAAATGACTTTTTGTCATAGTCTCTAGGTAATCTCAATTCTATGCCATTCTTCCTACGATAGATTGCAAAAAAAGACAATGGCTTATTCCTCAATAAATTGAAGGTTCCGGAAAGCAATGTTCAGGAAACAAGGAAAGAGAAAGTTATAAATTATAAAGAGAAGCGCAAGGAAGCGATGTGATGGGCATGAGAACGAAACTGCTCAAGAAAAAGACAACGTCCCATGGGACTTGCAGCCATAGGAGAGATGAGGACGATTCGCTCAAAAAGCTTTTCACCCACGATAAAACTATTTGCTGCTATGGGAATAGAAAAATTTTTGAGCCAACGTGATGGAAAACGCTCATAGAAATGAAGAAATCACATTGAGTTCCGACAAGTTTAAGATTCCCTTATATTAATTGATTCTTCATTAGGAATTCATTAGGAAGGATTCATTAGGAATACTATCTTCGACAACTGAGCAGTTACGCGGCGGGCAAGAGATAGAATCCAAAATACCCTCGACCGCTTTCTCAGAATCTTCTATGACCTTTTTTAGCTATTTATAAGATGGTCAGTGATCTCGGTGAGAGGAGTAAGACGGAATGAGAGAGCTCGAGTGCCTAAGAGGAGTTCTAGACGCGTGAGAAATGAACCTAAGAGAAGTTCTGGACGCGTGAGAAATGAAGACTCAAGGAAGAAAATATTGAAGTAGGGTGCCAGAACCTAATGACCCAGTAAGGATAACAGCATTGTAAGAGTTCCCAAAAGTTCTCAGTTCTTTTAAGCTTCCCATTCGTGGGGAATAATCCAAAAAATTAAAAAAAAGCTCAAAAACGATACTACTGTATAATCACGCATTCTCACACCTCACCGACAAGCTGAAGGTTCCATATTAGACGAAGTGGAAAAAATTAATGATGGCCTCACACTTCCTAATTTTTTACGAAAGCGAATTCTCGAAGGACAAACCTCCTTTTGTTGGTGCTTCGTGGGGTAGTGAATGCTGTTCCACTCAACTGTTCGGCGTAAAGCCCATGAGGACATTTCTGAAAAACATTTTTGTTCAGCGTGAAAAATCCTCCCATCAAATTTCAAGTCGCCATGGGCAATAAATTTTTCCTTTTTATTTTTGTTTCCAAGCTTCAAACTAAACAGGTCAAACGCGATTGGTCGGCCCACTTTATTGCCACTTACATTGCTTCAGTGAAGTATTTATCAAGCCATCTGTCTACCTGGACCTACACACAGGAATTCCCTAGCATTTTTCTGAAGTTGATCGATCATGTTTAATAAATTGCTATTGCTTTCAGCATACACTTATGGGCTTGCTGATCCCATGAGGGTATCCGGTAAGACCGCGCTTAAAAGTTCCGGCGTTCCCTATGACCCCTACATGGAGAAGGGGATGATGACGCAAGCGTCTGTTGAAGGCCTGGCGGGTGCCATTCGAAGAAAAAGTTCGCGTCGCGGCGTATGACTTGTCATCGCTTTGGGATCCAACTAATTCTGTGCCCATGGCTCGCACCAATCGCGTCGCGCAAGGCATGCAGCCACGTCTTCTCTGTCTTAATGGCACACACCCACTGAAGGTCTTGCATTATATGGGCTTTAAATGGGTATCAGCTTCAAGCTTTATTCAAAATATTTAATAGTGGGTTTCCTCTGATCAAACTATTCCCTTCGCTTTCCTCAAGCTTGGGGTAGACAAGGACACTTGAAATGAGCCAATTCGCTGAAGCATGCGGCGTTCATGCGCGCGATCAAATCACAGCGGTTACAGTAATGTACTTGTCGCAGTGAACCAATTCGAGCATCCCGTCCTGCAGCTCTGAAGTCACTTGATAGCTTGATTGATTTGATAGCTGGTTTGTAAGGTATCAAAGCCAGAACTGCTTTTAGTTTTCCAGCACAAAACCCCGGAGACCACATAGATTGCGATAGATCAGATGGATTACGTTTTGTGGCTAATGTGTTTGAGCAGAGATGCTTAATTCAAATGCCTCTTGAAGGCAGTGATCGAGGGCCGGATATGGAAAGATCATCAGATATAAAGGTCGACGTGTTTAATCGTAGGGAAGTGAAGAAAAACTGAATGAAGCGGTCAGAAACTTCAGAAATAAGGTCCCTTTCCCGCCGTTTATTCTTGCAAAGGGGCGGGCCGGACCGAAAAAGGGGCGGGCTGGGATAAAACAAGTGGCAGCTGTTGAGCAAAGGCGGCTGTTATAAAGCCCAGGGACACTCTTTCCCGTCGGATTTCGCCACATATAGCCTTTTTAGAGCCCAGGCTATCACTTGTGTTACCCAGTTTAGGAGTTCTCATTACCCAAATTACCCCTTTCGCACTATTTCGAGTACAGCCTAACTTCTTCGTCTGTAACTTCGCAATGTGGTGTCACCAACTGAGGATCAAAAGGTTATTGCGGAAATTTAACTTTTCATAAATGGTGATTTGGCCGATGATTCAATCAATCATCTCGCAGAAATAAGCCGCGGTCTCCTGGGGTGCTGGAGGGTCATATGGCAATCCTGGTGTGAAGAGAAGAGCCACTGTATCCCGAGAAACAATTTGGCGTTGTCTCGTAGTCCCATGAGCTCATTGTTATTTACAAGTGATACAACAAGCAAAGTCGGCAATGTTGTTAGGAACAACGGTATCTTCAAAAGGGAGATCGCTTTGGCACGCTCAGCGTTGAAGTATGCGAGTTTGTCAAGAAAGCCAAGGTGGGAGAGGAGGAGATTCCAATACAGATGAACATCCAAGCAGAAATAGCGGAAAGAAAATACATTATTGTAAATTCTAATAATTGTAACAATTTCTGGGGGCTTAGTGTGTTTTCTCATCCCAACTCAACAGCCTCTTTAGGGTGTTGAAGGCAGGGTACACCGGGAGTCGACAATCCCTCGACGTGGATCGTATTTGTCCGGATAGGAGAGAGAATCGTACCTGCAGAGGTCAGCGATAAGTACCAGAATACAAATTTTCAATGAGCAGATGAGAAGTAAGTAAATATCTCTTTGCTTCAGGTAAGTATAGCTAGCAGTAAAGCACATTGCAACTATACAATCCGGCGACAGTAACTGATAAAAGAAGTCAAACAAGGGATCGTATTCGATACCCGAAGGAGGGGGGTTTCCTCGACACCTGGGAGTGCCCTCGTTGGAGGGCTACGTGCCAATCCTGGTATGTCGGGGAAAGTAATGTAAGCTTCGAGGAGGGGTCGAACCGACATGATTAATCTGTAGGTAGACTCTAACTTTCTTGGATCTCGCACTGCCATGCGATTATAAATTTTGTTAGAGACGGCTCAACTCAACCATAAATCATCCTTTGCTGCTCACGGAATAAAGTAACCAGAAGCGAATGCCAAGAAATTTTATGAAGAAAATTCAGCAATCAATTACTTCAATGTGAACCATTGACCGAATAAGAAGAACAGAATAAGGTAAGTTCGCCCAGGATTCGCAATGATCTTCTGAGTAGTCTGGGTCGGGTATGGAATTGCAATTCGATTTTCTAGAAATATAATAAGCAAATTCAATCGATATCGCATATTTCTAAGGAAAACCTATGAGAAATGTTCGCGGGGATTCCAATGATAAACATGAAGGTGCACGGGGATGAAGCATTCAACATTGGCTGCGCTAATTTGCTGTTCACCAGGCCATGCGGAAAAACATTAATAGTACACGTTCATGGTAAATCTCCCCGGCCCACTGCTTCCCACATTTGCCATGTTCCTAATTGGAGAGTTTCACGAATATTGCCACGCTCCATGAAACAGCCACTTGTCCGAAATCGATTGTAGTGCGACACATGCAGCAGCATAAAATAACCTGTCGAAAAAGATAATGTATTACCTGTGGAGAATTCCTCGCAACCGGAAGAGCATCAGGAACACGTGGATCAGCAGTAGCGAATTCGTTACCGAATCCAGTTTGGTAGTTGAGCTAAAAAATTGCAAATTACAGAGCTACCATAGGACTAGTAAAAATACTCCGTCGATTGTCACATCAAATACTAATACGAAAATTTAGCACATTGAATGTAACAGTTATAATACAAAGTAATGAAAAAATATTCCAACAGACAATTCAGGCCACATAGCTGTTAATGATAATTTTGGGCAGAAAATGATCATCTACCGACATATCTCGTTAAAAAAGGCGGTGAACCTCAGAAAATGTTAAAAAAGGCCATGAACCTCAGAAAATCCAATGGGGAACACAAGGATGTAGAACGCGCCAGCTCGGGTGGGATTTTGATCAGCACCTGTACTTTTCGGAAACTGTTGATCGTTTACACTATCGAAACACCATAAACCCAATAAGCTGTGAGATTTAACGAATATATGTTTTTTTTCACATATTTTTCCAGTCAAATAGTGCACATATAACAATATACAGATCACGAGCGGCGAAAAAAACAGTCTCATTACAAGCAAAACATCAAAATTGTGTCGGAAACTTCTTCGACCTGACCAGGAAAAGTCAATAGAGAAGGGCATAGAAATTTTGAATTAAGTGCACATCAATCTAAACGTCTTGAGACGCCGAACCGAAATCCGCTCTAGAAATTTGCGAAACGACTCCGAAGTTATGAAGAATTTTTTTGAAGGAGCAATACTATTACACAGTAAGTACAGGAACCCGTCCGTAGGGCGCGAGCGGCTTCGTGCACGACAAATCTTGTTTTCATGCTCAGGAGGTCAAATTAAAACTGAGGACAACTTTTTAGCGTAATCGAGACTTTCACAAAAATTTTGAAGGATCCTCGAGTAGCCGAATTGCACTTCATGAAGGAGAAGTTCTTGACCATTGCCGAGAAAATGCTCTTCTTTGGCGCTTGCCATGCTCGTTTGCTGTGATAAGTACTTGTGTAGTTGCGAACGAAGTTATGAACTTTTTTTGAAGGAGCAATAATATCACATAATATAAGTGCGGACGTCGGTAGGGCGGGAGCGGCGCTTTCGTCCACGTATTACCCCTTGAAGCATGCTTTTAGCCTGAACGGAATCTTCACCACATGTAGGAAAGATTCCTGACCATGGGGTACTTGATGTTTTTTCCTTTTATACATGATAAAACTGTATTATACCGTAATAAACATAAGTGAATCATTCCTAACACAAGTAGTAATCGCAACAAACGACTATAGCAGGCGCCAAAGAAGGGCATGGTCTCGACAAAGGGCAAATAACTTCCCCTTTGTTGAATATATTGCCATCCAGCTACCCAAAAATCCTTCAGAATTTTTGTGAAAGTCTCGATTAGGCTACAATTTTGTCGTCAGTTTTGATTTAACTTTTTGAATATGAAAGCAAAAGTTGTTCTGCGTGAAAACGCCTGGCTCGCGCTTTGGGCGCCCAGACTTACTATGTAATAGTGAGATTGCGTATTCAGAAATCCTTCATTACTCCTTCTTCCAGAGTAGTTCCACAAATTTGTAGAGCAGATTTGAGTTCAGCGTCTCAAGAACCCATACAGTGATGTGCACCTCATTGAGAATGGCCAGGTGAACCTATTGACCTTCCCTAATAAGCACCACGTATTGACCGATGGGAGTCAAATTTTTCAACTCAAATATCAGAATCTGAAACCACTGTACAAAAAAATTTCAACTCCTTTGAAATAATCCACGTGGAATTCTCGAGTACCGGGCACCGTTGTTATTTTAAATCCCATCGAAATTCATTAAAATGGTTCAGTAGTTAACAACTGTTAAGTGAACCAATGTAGGAAAATGACAAATGGAAGTACTCATTGCTGTTGACTTCCCAGTGAGCTTTAGCGTAAAAAGAATATTAATAATTAAAACACGGCATTCATGCGCGTGTTGACGACGTTGATTATGGCATGGTTGTGTTGGAACGAGGCAGGCAGAAATGGCTTTATATGAGATGGTTGCTAGCTTATCTCTGGAGCTCATCTGAATGGGAGGACACTCAACGACGTCAGTCACAAAAAACGACGAAATACGACGAAATGGAGATCAAATTGTGCAAAGTTAAACCACCCTTCTCTCCGAAATGGATTAATAGTTTGGGGTCTTGACGGGGGCCAAAAACTATAGGAAAGCTAGAACTATAGCACTGGTTCAAGGCTTGATCTGCGGGTGATACAGGTGGAGTGCGCCACTTATCGTAACACCATTTCCCATCAAGAAAAAAATGAATGTTAAGTTCCACAGCTAGTAGCTAGTACTGTTCAGAGCTTGCAACTATTCACGCGATCCAGACGGAAAGAATAAGATACATATCGATCAGGTGAATGATACGTCCGAATCCCGTGAGTAGCGCGACCGCATGAATCGCGAACTCTGAACAATGACTTACTCATCAAGTCTCTTGGTCCATGAATAGTGTTAAAAATTTGCCTTTTTAGACCATTAACAACCGAGAAAAAACTACATTTTGACGCCTGTTATGCTCCCTTCTCTTTACAGCCCCTTGCCCCCTTAACAAAGTTGTCGAACATGCAACATTTCAGAATTTCTACGCAGCAAAATCGCTTGCGAAAATGCGATGCTGCAGAGTTGTGGATCGCAAAATCGCAAAGTCTGACGTCGGCCAAACAAACAATGAGTTCATGAAGTGACATGGCGGAGTAGTGCTGTGTGCGACCACCTTCAGTACAATCTGATTTCGTTCAGAGTCGTCCATTAAATTAACGGACATTGCATGGAAGTTCAACGAGCCTAAAAACTCGAGCAAATGTCAGGATTGCGGAACGCTGCAGTCAATCTAATCAAACTCAGAAGCGACCTCACTTAGTTTGAAACGGTCGAGATAGTTCAGGCAGCACTGGCAGTGGCCTTACGAGATTCTAAACTAAACACAACAGAAAAATAAGAAAGTGCTGGGTGTCAAGCGAAAGGACACAGGCAGGAGTGAATTTCGCAGGCTGAGAAATAAATGGAAAATGTGAAAGTAGGTGTGCTCATTGGCAGCAGTGTGGCAATAGAGAAATAAGGACTTGAGACGGCGAAAAAGCTAAGATATAGGAGCCCAAAAAGCCCTTTTCACCCCTTTTCCTCTGCGCTCCTCTGCATCACTAGCCGACGAGGTAGATGCAGACGGGCAAGGGGCTAAGTCAACCGGCCCCCGGCAGACTCCGCTCTCGTAGCCTCTCGTCCAGTAGATATGAGGCAGTGTGACTGGTAGGGCTGTGGGATCGCGTTAAAGACTCCTAAGCGCACTTTTCAGTGGAAGTTTCGCCATGATCATCTCTTCTGAACTTAGAAGTTTGTTCACCAGAAAAGACCTTTCCAGTTCTCGCGATTCCCTTACCCCAGGCTGTGCTTTCAAAAAGAAAAAAATCTCCTTCCACGACGGTGCTCGTTTTCCCCGGAGATTCGGCGATTTGTAGTAAATCTTTTGAATCACGTATTACGAAGTAGCGAATAGCTTTCAACGGAAGAAGAAAAGTGCCAGTTTTCGTAAATTGCCTAACCGCTCAAAGCAGCGCTTCCTCGCTGGTGATCTTCATGATGAGCCTCTTCAGGCACTTCTGAAGCGGCGGTCCACCACAATGAAAGCCCGTGAATTGGATCCAAACGAGCTCAAATCTCATTTTAGGATTACGAGTTGAATGAAGAAATCGGACCACCGAACAAGCGTACTATAAGTAAGCCGAGGATGTACAGGGGGTGCCAAAAAATGAAGTAATTTTGTCTCCTCCACTTTCACCCCACTTTAGTCGAACTACAGCAAATTCTGTTGAGGTATTTTCATCCCCAGATTCAAGAGCAGATCCCATTCTGTCACTATACTCCGTGGTAGCCTTCTGCACGAGCAGGAACGGGAGCGAGGAAAGAGTTCACAAGATGTGTCACCTCAACTGAGCAAAATCCGAAATTTCGTCGCCCTCGTTCACAACCTTGCTGAGGTCCGTTCACTCTGGGTACCTAAGGGGATTCATACTGGGTGGTGTTCTTCAACATTCCGTTTTTTCCTGGTTCCCAGCGCCCTTCGCTTCCAAGAGCCAAAACGTGCCCTTACCACTGAAACGCCTCTGGAGGCGGATTTGGGCATGAAAATGATACTTCGGATCATAGCAGCCTTGTCCAAGCAGCAGGGGCTCTGTGACTTCCGTGAGCCGAGGTGCCAGTCCTTAGGAAGCTTCCCACAAAAGACCTACCACGGAGCCTGGCTTCACTGTTTTAAGCGGACCTTGATACTGTAGGTACTCCGAAGCCCGACTGCGCCGAATGAAAGCTCCATATTTTTATAAAGGTGAACGTAGGGAGCCACAGCTTTTAGGGGAACATTTCGGGAATATTTTGCCCCGATTCTTTTATCTCTTTCGTTTCCTTATGTTTGATATAATTGGCAGATGTGAGCCGTGGGCAAAATTACTTCTTTTTTTTGGCACCCACTGTACACTCAACGACTCTCGCAGGTTTCTTCTACCTACTACACATACCAGATTAGAGGTGGGGGTCGATTGGTCATATTTCTGCTTCGCGGCGTTGCACTCGCGGCGCTGTAAGTGCGAGTCATTCGGGTCTGCTCAACACGCGATGGGCTGGAACCGTAAGGGACCTTTGAAGATGACACCTATTTTCAGCAACATGTTGTGAATTAAAAGTTCCTAGGACTGCAATATGCGCTCTCCATCGTCCTTCAAAGCTAATAGAGGCATAGCTACATTGCTTCTAGTAATAATTGAGGTTGTTGTTGATTGTTGTGTTATCTTAAAAGGTTTCGCCAACTGTTAATGCTCCTGAAGAAACTTCTGTAGATCACTCACTGCAGAATGAGAGAGAACAATAACATTTGAATTACCTTAATATTTCAGTTCTCTCAGAAAGCATAAGAACAAAAGCAAATAGCCACCCGCGCTGAAAATAGGTGCAATCCCTGAAGGTCCCTTACGGTACCAGCTCATTGTGTCGTGAGCGGAATCCCAAACGACTCGCATTCGCCGCGCCGTTCGCCGCGGGCAGTCGCGCGAAAATTCGACCAATCGACCCCCACCCCCAAGATTTGACAGCTCACCAACAGCTCTGAAGCTGGTTTACTGAACGACCTATTTCAGTGAAAGCATGGCAGCCAGCTGCAAAATGGATCAGCCTGCCACCAATGTAGAAAATTATTGAATTTCGATTATTGAATTTCCAGGCAAGCGACAGCAACTTCTGTACTTACAACCAGAGCGCGCTTCATTTGCTTATTTCGGAGCTGACAATGAGACGATTTCCTTGAACAGAGCTGGTTCACCTTCCTTGAACGAGCTGGTTTACAAATTTGGGAATTAATAAACAACAGAACATTCCGATTAGCGGTACTATGGCTGACCTTCCAGGTACTACTGTGCTTAATTAAATGTAGATGCAATATCACTCTGACAATGATACGTGAAGATATCGGAAGTAATCGAAAGGGTAAGGACGTCTCAAAATGATATTTGATATACTGGGTTGAGGAATAAGTTCCCGCGGTTTTTTAACACCGTTTTTCACACTGTCCCCTTCATCTTTCGGCAAAGCTTATTCATGTTTTTGATTGAGCTTTTTCTGCTCTATAAAATGCTACTATCTTATTTTTGATTCCTCCGACTACCTACTAGTATTTATGGGGTTTGGAAATGAAGTAAGCTGAAGGCAAAAAATTGGCACCTGCGCACCTCATCTTTCTCGTCTGCCATCGAGATCAAAAAATGTATGTGTTTATGGTTTCGATAGAGCTTTTTCAGCCTTACAAAATGATATACTGTTTATTCAAATCGCTCAACTTTTGGCTGTTTTTAAGACTCACAAATGCAGTACTCGCAAAAGTACGCACTTTGGTTATCTTCTCTTCCTCGCCTACCATCGAGATTGGAGAGAATGCGCATATATGCATTCGATAGAGCTTTTTTTGCTATACAAGATAATAACACACTTCTCTTGCATGCTCTCATATTCTAGCGCGTAGGAATAAGTTTCCACCTTTTTTCAATTCAAAATTGCGTAATGAAAATCGCTCAAGATAGTGTTTACGGTTTTTGCTCGAATTGATTTTTGCCATTTTTTACATCATTTAAAGTCGACGAAATCGAGCATTTTCAAATGGTGTCGAAAATGCTCGTTTTCGTCGACTTTTAAATGATAAAAATGGCAGAAATTAATTTTAACAAAATCCGTGAGCAAACGTATGCGTATCCTTTCCAATCTCGGTGGTAGGCCAGAAAGAGAATATAACGAAGGTGCACACTTTTGCGAGTACTGCATTTGTGAGTCTTAAAAACAGCAAAAAGTTGAGTGATTTGAATAAAAAGTAGTACCATCCTGTAGAGCTGGAAAAGCTCTATCGAAAACACATGCACACACATTTTTTGATCTCGATGGCAGACGAGGAAGATGAGGTGCGCAAGTGCCAATCTTTTTGCTTTCAGCTTACTTTATTTCCGAACCTCATAAATATTAGTAGTTGGAGAAATCGGAAAACGGATAGAAGCATTTTGTAGGGCAAAAAAAGCCCTATCGAAAACATATATAGCCAATATCTAAAGATCGGCAAGACATTCGAAATACCTCCTTCTTTCAAAAAGTTCAAAAGGGCAGTATCTCAGTAACTCCGGCGTGCGAGCTAACACTTCAACTATTTTCCTTTATCCACGAGTTGTTGTTTTCAAGACCTGTTGTCTGTGTTCGGATACTTCCTTCCTCACATGTTTTATAACATGTAATAAATGTTAATGTTGTATATAAGCTTTGCCAAAAGATAAAGGGAACAATGTAAAAAATGAGGTTAAAAAAAAGCGCGGGAACTTATTCCTCAACCCAATAGAGTAAACAAACACAAAAATTAACAAGCAATCCAATAGTATGAAAAGCACGAGCTCAAGAAAGAACTGGAAGCCGCAGTACCGCGTACACTTCCCTGCGACGCCCCTACTTCTCTTAGAATACGAGGCAAGCGAGGAGCATATGCCAACTACATGACAACTTCAGCTGCGAAGAGCTTCCAAAGATGGTATTACAAATGAGCCAGTCATTACATCCTCTCTCGATGGAATTGTGTGCCATTAAGAGGGAAATTCGCGCCCCGGCGTCTGGCATGCGACTCGAGGGGTGCGAGCTGCGGGCGCTGTATTAGTTGGCTCCTAAAGCGATGACGGTTTCCTTTGTAATGTTTAAGAGCTGATCGCTGTGGAATTCATCTGATTAGGCACCTTCATTGCACCCATCGCGTCGCGCAACATACGCAGCCACGCAAATTTTCAGTCCAGGTGGCACATACCCTCTCTCGATGTTCATTTTGCGCCGTGACCGTGTTTACCACGACGTTCCCAACATTCGCCCTACCAATATGATAATGAAACGTAATAACGTGCAGCATAACTCGTCCATTAGGAGGTTGAACAAAAGCACCTTTTAGGCTAGATTATCTTGCTCCAAGGCTCTTTCTACCCCATGAATAACACCGCATAACTTCTTCTGGGCACCTGATTACCCTTTATGCTGTGCCTATTCACTTCTCTTGAGCAATTGAATCACTCCTAGCTACATTCAAAGCCGCTGAAATGTGCAGATTCCTTTTGATTTCCGTGACTTTTGCATCCCGCGACGAAGTTATGGAGTGAGCACTAACACCTTGACTGTCCTAATTAAATTCAAGAGAAAAGGGAAAATTTTGAGGCTACAAAAAGGAAATAGTCCGCTTGAAAACACAGCAAAGCCTTTTTATCGGCTAATGGATAAAGTGAAGGGGACACTTAAAGCACTCAGATTATCAGAGAGAAAAATGCCAGAATTATTCAATCGATTACTTATGTAACACTCGAGAACAAGGACATCGGCTGTGGCTATCAGGAAGAAGTCGAGTCGGGGAAATCCCAGGGGCACCTCGGTCATATATCTGAACGCGCGCTGCTGCGCTATCTGCCGTTCACTCATTTACATCACTCGGACAAGTGAAACAACCTTCAAACAAATGTCGACAGCAACATTAGCATAAACGAAGCGAGCAAGGCATTCCTTGGGTTTCCCCTCAGAAGGATCGTTCACGGAAAATGAGGTTCGTCATGCAGCAATATTGCATTTGTTCACTATGGGCCTCATGCAAAGCTCCGTGCGAAAAAAGTCAAAATTTGATAGGGATACACGCTGTCGATGTTTCGTCTACATGGGCATGGTGTGTGAGACTGAGAGAAACATGGAGCAGGACACGTACTCGAGACGCAACTTAGAAAGGAAACCAACATTAGTGACTTCAAGGAAATTGTGGGACGCCGTCCATTTACTTCACAGCACTCGCACCCCGCCCACTATACCGGCGTGGACGAAATTTTTAGTGGATGCATCCCTGCCGGATTTTCTTTTTTTTTTTTATGAACTTTTCATATGGCTCTTGGATGACAGATAAGGTAATGGGAATAAGAGAAAGCCAAATTCCCGTGAACGATTCTTTCAATAATTTGACAGAAGACCTCCTCAGAAGCTACAGCTCCCATGCCTTCTTCTACTAAAAAGTGATCCCAATTCTATACCCCGATAGTAATGCTACATCCGAAGATTTTGGACAAAGTCCAAGATAGTGTTTCACTTTTATAGCCAAATAAGCGATGTATAGAAGCACCGGATCGAATTGTATAGGATGTGACAAACTTGCTGTCGAGATGCTTCAGCGCTAATGCCATCACGCGACCAATTACCTACACTATGAGCGATGACATTCGACTAAAAAAACCTGTTTACCCGTCGTTTGTCAACAGCCCGGACGTTTGAACGGAAGTGAGTCTGACTTGCTAATTCATCCAGCAAATGAATTTTGAGGTAAACCTACATTAGTTGGAGAGAAATGATTTCTTATAATAGAAGCGTGGCGAAAACGGCCGTGACGTTATGAAAAGAAATCCACGAACAGAATGGAAGCACGAACAAGCTTTCAGTAGGGAGAATAGAGTCATTTCAGAAATGGACCATGGATCTTCAGAAAAAGATCTACCGTACCTCAAAAGAGAATGTCTCAAGCAGCTCCCAGCGAAAAGGCCATTATCCTTAAAATTACGCGCCTATTAGCTCCTGATCAAGTAATCCTTCACAGCACTTTAGCTCAAACAATATCAGCGTTATGTGGACATGGAGGGAAAATTTAGGTCAGTCATCAACCGTAACTCATTACAATCGAAACAAGCCGCCAAGTATGGGTATTATAATAGATTCTGTCATACAGAAGCCCAAGACAGCGTTCATACTTTGCGTCGTCAGGAAGTGGCTGCGTTCACAGGCAGCGAGGCAGGGTGGCAGGAGGTGCACAGACGGGACAGAGAAGGTAACGAGACAAGGTGGCACGGACGCGGACGCAGAGATACGCAACCATGCCCTGCCGCTAGCATCACAAAGTATGAACGCGGCCTAAGGAGCAAAACTAGATAAAAACCTTTTGGATCTCAGCAAAACCCAAAAAAATTAACCGATCCTATAAAAGCAGAGTTGAGGACTTCAGGTGCCGCCCTCAGCGATACCCTTCGAAAGTTGTGAATATTCGATTTTCAATGGCTCTACATGCTGCTAGATTATTATTGGATTTGAATGAAGAATGTACGCCAGTAGAAGAGCCCATAAAAATCGAAACGTTTTTTTTTTTATCAAAATCTAAGCACAAATGGTAGTCGACAAGAAAATCTCATTTACGCCTTGAACGTATTGATGGAACGCTGCCTGAACATTTCTACGGAAATTGCTCACATAAACTTTAGTGGAGCATCGCAGAAATCCAATGAAACGGGCGGAAACTCCGAGAATTCTTTATAATTCAAGCAAAAGCAGCTCGAGCTAGTCCAATCCGAGCAAAAGGAGTGGCTACCTGGTCAACCACGCCTTTCATAGACAGGCCACTGAATTGTTTCAGCTGAGGCTAAAAAGTGGCCGGAGTACACGAGAAGGGATTGATTACACGTTAGAGGCAGAACCCGTTAGATTTCGAGGAAATACTGCGAACGTCGATACAAAAAGCATACATGCCTATTAGTTTGCAAGGTGCAATAAAATTACTTGGCCAAGCAAAAACTCCAGCATCGATTGTTCCATGAATGTCAAGCAGTTATCTAGGAATTCAACATTTCTATTGGGTTGGTGCATACAAAATGCGGCTTTTCTCAACCACTTTAATAAGCAAAACAACAATAATGTTCAACAAGAACGTATTTAACTGATTTTTCATGAGCGTTTTCTCCATCGCAATCAAGGACTGCTTTCCTTTGGTAGTCGTCAACGCGTTAATTTTCATTGCAGAAAAACGCAACAATGAAGTACCGCATTAATTATGCACCAACTTATTATTACATAAAACTTGCAGTGCTGATGTTGGTGAAAAAAATGTAACAAGTATGCTGAGTTATGGGCAAAAGCTATTGCCCATGACTCAGCATACTTGGCAAAAATTTCCATTTGCAAAAAAACGGCTACTATTGGGATGAACCCAATAGTATGGACACGTACAGATGTGGTTTGAAAAAGGTGTATAAGAAACGGAAATGATTGCCTTTAGGGCTATATTCATGAAGAAAAATATGTTTATGGCAGGAAAAATAAGAATCATTGAGTGACAAACGAATTTCAGTACGGTAAATGTACTGCAATTCAATTTTGACCTTTCTAAGGGATAACCTAATTGGAAAGTATAGTAATTAAATTATCTAGTATACTCTACGCAGTTACTATCGATACCATAAATGGGAAAATCTAAAATTGAAATTAGAAGAGGCTAGGGTTGAAGGAAATGCCAATTGATGGAAAATGCCTGGAAGGCATTCCAAGGGCATAGTAGCAGTTGTTGTAAAGCAAAAAAAAAAAAGAAAAGAAGGAAAGGTGAAAGAAAAGCAAGAAAAAGTAAAAGTCACAACTTCCGGTGAGCAAAGCTGGAAATTAGAGCCACTATCAAGTCATAAAAAGCATTTGTTGAATTAAGAATTATAGTGTAGAATATTAAAGTCAGAATGGCTTTGTGAATAGAAAGTCAAAAGAGAACTGATAATATAACGGTGTGCAAGTGACTATAGGCAGCACCCGGGTGCTGTTTCATCGATTTTGTGGATGTCTTCAAATCTCGGCTCCACCCACTCTAGACCTCGTATCCGCCTATTTGCCTTATTAGAGAGCGTTACGAAGGCAACAACAGAACACACCAGAGGGCTGTCCACTAATTAACGGCCATTTGCTTCACGCCATTCATCGACAATTTCAACCCAAAGCTGGCGGCAAGGTCGCCGAGGATTTCAAGCCTGCTACATGGCACTTACGAGGGTTCCTCGATAAATTACTTTGGAAAACAGGCAGTTTTCTATTTCTCTCTTCCATGGGCTCGATATTAATTTTAATGATTGCGGAATTCAAAAGTTCATAGGGCAACTCATAAACCTTAGATTTTTCATCTGGTGAGGATCCGTTGAATGGCTGGGCGACCGATAAAAAATCCAAGGACCAGTTTAACAAAACAAAATCCAGTTTAATAAACTCGAAAAACAGAACGTCAAAGCGCATGACGCAACCGGCCCCCTTGTCAGTGCGGAACGTGCTACACATATATAATTTTTTGAAAAACAAAAACTTGTTCAATCACTTCAGTATTTTTTCGGCTTTTTCCTCAAGTTCCTGAAGCAGATGCCTTCTGATTTTGGAAGGAGGAATTGGTTCGATTGTTGGGGGAAGGGAAAGGGAAAGCTGCAATGGATAAAGAACCAAATAAAATAGAATAATAAATTGAGAAACACAAGCCACTATCACTCCTCTCACTTCTGTGACGAGTGTTTTTCGAAGCGCTCCTCTACTGACATATGAGCCGGAACCGTGCAGATCTATGGTAGCGCAACACCTGACGCGCTCACCTTTCGTAGGAGTACGGCTCAGCGCAATGGCTTGTTAGGAAAGTGCGATGCTTTTGGCAGCCGCAAATTGCACCATTCGGTTTCTCTGGAAATTCTACTTCCAAAATACGCGAACCATCCCTTGCGACTTTGCACTGTCGCGGCTGTGCACGCGAAGTTGCGGAATTGCACAATCTAAGACCGCGGTCATACTTTGCGTGTGTGCGGCAGGGCGTGGCCGCGTATCTTGCGTCTCCACACTGCCTCGTTGCCTGCGTCATCTCTGCACCTCTCCCGTGCCACTCTCTCTCACAGGCAGCGAGAGAGAGTGGCACGGGGGGAGGTGCAGAGATGACGCAGGCAACGAGGCAGTGTGGAGACGCAAGATACGCAGCCACGCCCTGCCGCAGACACGTAAAGTATGACCGCGGCCTAAAGGCCGTAGTATCGCGTGCGGAAGTGCGACGTCGTAAAATCGCAGAATCGAATCGTAGGACCGCCATATCGTAAAATTTCAAAGTCTGACGGTGGCCTTTCCGCCGTCTTTCAAAGGTGTAAATTCTTTAACTGAAGTGAATGAATGTATGTAGGAATCCTCTTCGAAATCGTTCCTGATGAATTTTCCGAATGATAGCCGTTAACAGCTTGAGAAATATGTGAGAAACCGAATGGCCTAAGCAAGATTCGACCCCAGATACTCCCCAAGCGTCCATCCTATGAGATCACCCCGACTACTTTGCCTTAGTATCCCGATATAGCAAGGGGAAATTGGAACAGCCCCCATTTACGACCACGTAATTGTCTTCTTTGAGTAAACATCCTTAAAATCTTGTTTACGTAGTTGATTTCTGGAGAAGCTGCAAGAAAAAGCAATCCATTCGTCTAAGGGATTTAGCATGATCTTCCCACGTAGCTCATTTTTCCATTCGCGTGAGGACATGCAACGGAATGTTCTCACGAGAAGTCGAGAGAGATCCCGACAACGATCCTTGTCCTTTCGAAACTTTCATTTCTACATTCCGCTCTTGCATGGAACTGACTTTTTCTAAAAAAACCTGAGGAGTCTTCACTGCCATGCAGCGAGGGCACATTTGTGTAATAATGTATTGCACGAAAAAAAACTTTTCGCTGCCTAGGACATTTACTAAAATGAAGAGCGACGTGCAAAGCGAAGTGTCTATCGAGAGAAAACCACGAGCAACCCAACCTTGATGGGAACACAGCTGAGCACTTGGGAGGAGACGGGAACAGCTGGAATGGGTGCCTACGATGAAACAGACAGGGACCATATAACGGAGGGGGAAAGGTAGTATCACGTCTTTCCAAATTGCACTGAGCTGGTCTGTGATGTGATTCATCGCTTATAAGTGGGGTTAGACGCTGAACAATGGGCAAAAGCTTTGATCCCGGACGGAACTCGAACCAGCACTCCATGCTTTTCGGAGGCTTCGGCTTATCCGCTGCACCATGACCCCTTTGCTCATTCCTCAGCTTCCTGAAGGAATACTTCCACGTTCACCTCTATTTCTTGATATTTCGAACACTTAAGCATTAAAAAGGTTAAAAGATTAAAAGCATTAAAATTTAACAGATTAAAAAGGTTTTCTAGAAAAAGCAGTCGAATCGGCAGACGAAATAAAGAAGAAATCTGTCTTCAAAATTTCTATCTGCAAAAATTAGAGCCATGATCATGATGAAAATGAAGATTTCAAAGGACAAGAACAGTGAGAATAGGGTACCAGTGAGAGGCCCTGAAATTTTAAGGTGTTTTTACGAGAATAGCATCAAACACTCAGAAAGGCTAACGGAATTAGCGGTGGATTCTGCTTATTTACCCAGATGGATTTTTTAGCATATGCGAAAAGTGAATCAGGAAATCAGAATAAACAGAAAGGTTTAATTGAACTATATCACATATGTACATAGAATGTCGATACATATATGAGCTACGAAGCGAATCGATGGGGGTCAAACGGAGAATAGGGTGGTTCTTTAGGACTGATCTGCTGTTCAGAAAGCAGCCATAGTAGTAAGCCAGTAGTAGCAGCCATCATCGGGGGAAAGAAAAAACAAATAGCCACGAGGAGAGAAAGCACCATTCAGACAGGACACCTTTGCTACCGACTGCGAAGTGAAAACAAAAGGACTCTCGTGAAATACGTAACATTTCGATAAAAAATCGTAGCCTTACTGGAAAAGCTTATGACTGCAATAAGACAATTCATCTTCACGCAGGCGTTCATGCTGGATGAGGGATTGGATGGTTTCAGGAGAGCCACTGTGAATGTAGCAGCCATCATTGGGGGAAAGAGAAAACAAATAGCCACGAGGAGAGAGAGCATTTGCCTGAATGCTTTTCCATGTCCGTCGCCTCGTTCATGTGGAAATTATCCCTTAGCGCCGTGGAATGACCTATTCAGAATCGCGACATAGGATGTATTGATTCTGGACGGGAACAGCTGCTGAGAAGCGACTTCACATGAGCATACTTCATGAGGTTCTTACGAACGGCACCAACGGCCACCAAGGGCACTCTCACTTATGAAAGAGCCAGTAAAGTCGGTTATAAAGGAGCCAGTAAAGTCGGTCACCGGGTAATGTCGTAGCTCACAAAAAACCACCCCTCATTCATTTTTCGCCACTTGTCACGCTGTCCAGTCGGCGCGACTTCCGCAGCCCAGCGGTGCCTAAAATTTCAAAATAAAAGTCAGTCATTCACATGAATTTGGAAGCAGCACACATCCCATGCTGGGACCTCCTTAAGTGCCATTATTCAGATTTCCCTATACGGGTATCCACTCCCTCACTCGGTACATAACCCTTACGATTGCAATTGCACGCTAAATACATCTACCAAAAGCATGGCGCACGGCCTAGCGCTATTTATCTTTCCATCAGCAGGCACGACTTGGATTTGAAGGCAGCGTTACCATATGTAGATATATAATTTCCATAAAAATTTTGGAGAGAAGACTCATATTTTTTATGCAATTAGAATGGTATGAGGTTCCAAGACTGAACAGTATTCAGACCACATCAGTAATGTGTTTACAAGTATTCTTTTGCATATTTTTCCAAAAAAGCCGATATTTTTTGAATCATTTCTGGGCTTCACGTTCGTAAATGTTTTGAAAGGGCAATGCAGACCAGATGAGCGAACCGCATCACCATCAATTTCGGATTAATCGAAGGTGGAAATATACTTCAAAGATGGGTAAGTACTGATCCTTATTACGGGGACCTCTAAATATTTTTCAGTTTAGGAAAAAATATTCAAAGGAACTCTTCCATGGAGGGAAGTTGTCTGAGCGGAAATATATTTGGGATTTGATCACAGGAACAAACGAATATGAGCGATGTCTTATGCCACTCCACCTTCATCTATAGAATAGAAAATAGATATAAAATGGAAAATCGCCTTTCTTCAGGTGCCAAACATAAAGTCCAAGTGCAATAGTGTGCTGAAAATGGTGCCCGTGCGATTGAAAATTCTGCGTTCATTCCATTTTACCAGTGCAAGGTATGAGCGGCTAGAGCGTTGTTCGCGTGATTCCATAAAGCTGGTTCTAGTGCGCAAGTTCTTATATCCTATATTTTTATTCTTATATTCTTTAGGCCCCTAGACAATTTTCAATGGCTGTCAAAATCTAAACGCCTTTTCTCCAAGAAGTCTTTGAGGCTGCAGATGACAAGTATTCCAGATCGAACCAAACAATAAAATCAGCAGACAAAGTGTTGGTGCTTATCACCCCACAGTACTCTTTGACCGTAACCCTCCTAAAAAACAGGTCAGCATATCGTGCAACATTGAACTATAATTTCATACCAAACCTAATTCACATATTTATGGGATATTCACTAATTCATTCACAATCATTGACCATATATTGCCAGTTGAAAGCAGCAGACAAGATGAGTGGACTGAAAAGCGATGAGCGGATTCCTTCCTACCAGCATCAGCTACTCCTATATTCATGAATGGTTTGTAAGTATCCCAGTAATGAGGAGTAAATGATGTTTGTGTCAGATACTTACATAAGCTCGATGTGCTCATTGCTTTGTGAAAAATGTACAGAAAACAAGAAAGGTTCTGGTTTTGCATTCATCATATGATGTACAGGCATATTTCTTATAGACCACTTCAATCACTAAAATCTGAATTCAAAAGCAGAAAGCACTATTTAATGAGCGAACGATCAAGTACCGTTCATGAAGACTTTGGATGACAGATCTGATGCAGTCCGTGCTCGATAATCACGATGGATCCACAGAGCTGTATTCGCCGGAGAAATAGGTTATACCTTACCTAAGCTCGCGTTTCGATCATCTAACCGTTGGGGTAGGGATTATACTATGAAAACACTACCCAATCGGAATTACCACGCTCAAATGTGCCCAGGAATTCAATATGTATGATTATAAAAAACGGAATGAACGACTACATCAACTCGGCCCTCTCGGAAGCGCCGTGCATTCGACTTCGATGCATAATGGCAGAACACAATGACATCTAGCACAATCTGAAATGGCACCTCTGACCTTTAAGGGATTCCATATTTACTCAATAACTCCACAGGAAACTATGGATGGCAACAAGAAGATTCACTTCAAGGTCTGATTTTAAGGCAACACCTTCCATACAATGCTCCACTACCGACCCAGAAAC
This sequence comes from Trichostrongylus colubriformis, assembly GCA_963978905.1. Taxonomy (NCBI): domain Eukaryota; kingdom Metazoa; phylum Nematoda; class Chromadorea; order Rhabditida; family Trichostrongylidae; genus Trichostrongylus; species Trichostrongylus colubriformis. The sequence continues at coordinate 27,889,784 of OZ022260.1, forward strand.
TTTCTTTTATGGCCTGTAAACTTTTAATAGGGTGGAAATTTAACTGTGGACAGGGATTAAATACATGTTATCCGAGTTTTACTTAATAGCTGATTGCTTGATATCAAACTCGTACGGAAAGACAAAATTCTGATTTTTGGTATCTGTTTACCGCAACAATCAGACACGCAATGAAAAGGGCAACACAACTACACATGAAGTCGAATGCTACTACGAGGATGCTGAGTTATGGGCGGGCAAAAGCTTCGGTGCCGGACGGGACCGAAGCTTTTGCCCATAACTCAGCATCCTCGTAGTAACTTTCGCATCGCGAGCTGCGGCGATAAACAGCAGTTATCAAAAATTAAAAAAAAGAAGTCGAATGCGTTACAGAGCCCATTGGGACGAATTCATCGTTCTCTTTTCATCAGACAGCAGACGAATGTATATCTCAGTTCTACACTTTATTTCTGAACTTTAGAGATTTGAAGATTACATTTTTAATGGTTGCAATTAACTTTTACCAAATAATCTTTTGTATAAATATATAGTCAATCAAAAACCGTTTTTACATGTGTAACTTGAGGAATTTCTTACGACCCATCAATAAAAAATGCTACAATAATGCAAAAGTAACAAACTGAGAGCTCACCATGTGAAATTCGGCCATCACGTGTTATGTCGGAATGGACAATAGCAGTGATATGCCGTAATAGTCTATTGGTGTCCTCTACTGATACGGCGATGCATGCCATTTCAACGATACCCGCTATTATCACCAAGGTCAAGGCGATCCGTTGACAACCATGGAAATCGATAAGGACGAGGCTCCTTGAAGAAAAGGGAAAAACTGAAGAATTTCAGCAGCGTTGCAACGATCACAGCTCACCTTTATGATGTTAACCTTTTTCCGGATTACGCCGTGCATGTGACTTCCATAAAAAACCGCAACGGTCATTGAAGTATGGTCTACACAACCATGCACGATTCGAGCGCTACACGTTTGTCCAAGTGTAGCGATACCTATGCAGTGAGTGACCCGGAGCCATCATGAGATTTCGGCAATAATTCCCTTTCAACTAGTAAGTTGTCAATTTCCATTCTAATAAGTACTTAAATCTTTTGCCCTAGAGAAAGGCCACAAACGCGAAACATCTTTCATAGCTGCACAGTGCGAGCAGATACAATGCTTTCCACAACCGAAGAACCTTAAACTTTGGCAAAATAACAATGTTGCATGAATATTTCTCACGCTCTGCGCATGATAGACTACTTTTTATGAAGCGAATGATCTCGGCTAGCCCTATGGAGACACAGCCAAAACTCGCCTTGGCACGTAGTGTGACCAACCTACTCTGACGTTTCCCATCACTACTAGTATGGAAATCATGAATTAACTCCTCTTTACCCCTGTCTGCACTGAAAAACTAAATCCTCTAAAAATACCAACACACCTCGGCACGACAAGAGAGGCACTAAAAAGCGTAAAATGCAAAAAATTGAAATAACTTTATCAATGATCAAATATCTCTGCATGGAAAAACGTATTCCGCTCATCCGAGAAAGCATAAATCTTAGTTCCTAGAAAATCGTTTTCGGAACGGACAACAAGACAGCGGACAACATGACAGCTCCCCAAGAGCTTAATACACCAGAAGAAACAAAGCGCGGCAACAAGTGTAACAAGATAGATGGCAAAACAGAAGAAACCATACCACAACAACTAGCTATCAAAATACCACCGAAAATCCACTAATTAGAAGCGCGACTTCTGCGACTCTCTGCGCCTTTGTGATGTACCACTTTGAGCAGCGGTGGCTCCGGTTCCACCCCAGGCGCGCTTGCTGTGGCTGTCTGACTGACCCGCACGTCGATCTCCCTGAAAAATATCACCGAGTTTATGCAAAAGAGTACACCAATAAAAAAGGAAAGATTGCAATCCTACTCCGAGAAAGCCTAACAAAATGCTCGCAAAGTAAAAGTGCATGCAGAAGATCCAGGGCAAATAAAATTCGATTCCCAACGCCTTAACAACCATAACAAGATCATATTTTCACCTAGCAAACTTTCCTAACTTATAAACGGAGATTGAGTCTTTTCAGCACAATTACTTCGAGGTCCGATTATTGAACAATTTTCAGTATTTACGTACATTCACCAATTCACCAATACGGCAAAATTCACCAATTTCAGTCTCATGTAGTTACTCCACATAATTTTAGATCGCGTTTCAATTTGTAAGCGACAAGTGTATAGCCATGTAAGCGGAAAACTCATGGGATCAAAATGTTAACATAATATTCTTCTCCAAGGTCAACATACCTGGTAAGCACCTCCGCGATCACCTTTCAATTTATCACCTTGACGATCACTACGACCCGGGAACCACTGGCCTGGGCCAGCATAACCAGCTCTTCCTGTGCGAGGCTCCAGAATCTGAAAGTGTCAATCGGTAGCTCCTCTCATTTAGACTTGAGGTGTTGGTTGGAAAAACATTACACAAGGTATAGAGTGCGGAAGAATGGGCACCGAATTCTTAGGTTTCGGGTTTGATGAACTCACAAAATAGCATTGCGATAGCAATAAAATCACACTAAATGGAAGGGGAAAATAGCAATAACTTGCCTGTTCATTATTATCTGCCAATTGTTGTAACTTGTCAGTAAAGTTCAAAGCGATCATCTGAAGACGTGACGGCTCTACACGATGCATCATTAAACAGTCAGTAGGCTCATCAAGTGTGGCCGATAATTCTTCTTGAATGATCATCTTGCTGCAAAATCATAAATACATGGGATATCAAGCATATCGCCAAACTTTTTCAAGCCTTGATACTTACCTGATGACGCTATGCACTTGCTTCTTGTCCAATTCAAACAGGGTAGAAAGCTTCTCAAGCGATACTGTTGTGTAAACGGTCGAATACATCAGCAGATATGTTCTAAAAATCAAAAACAACACATCTCAGGGTAGTTGAATAGCAAGCCGTTGACCAGCTGAGCGGCCGAACAAATTCCGACTAGAGGATTTGCCAGCAACAACAACGAACCTCAGCGACTCTGTCTGAATACGCTTCACAACCATTTCTTTCACGCTTTCAGAATTGCGGAACAAGTTCCACACCTGAAATATTCAATTTATGACAAATCTATAAAAACCTATAAAAACATTTCTTTGGTTGACATATATGCTCTGACTATCTCTGCTATTAAAAACAATACACGTAGAGGGCAAGGCAGAGGAATCGTGCCATGTGCTACTGAAAAAAAAGTAGAAACGTGAAGAACCTTCTGATTCATTTTATCGTTGACTATATAGTCGCGACATTTCTTCCAATCACCGGCTAGCATTGCACGAGAAGCAGCAACAACATGCTCTCGAGTATTTTCAGGAGGACCAATCAGCGACGACTAAAACACGTAACAAGAGCTGGAGGTCTTCAAGACAGTAGAGGAAGTTTATACCAAGAAATCCTTGGCATGATAAGCGACTCCAGTGAGTGCGTAAAAAAGACATGAAAAAGTAAAAGAAGGAACAGTGCTGTTTGAAGAAAAACGATAATATCAAAGAAGTGATCTCATCGACTTTGTGGTGTTAGGTTCAAATTATAGTGGAAGATACAGCAGAAGACAACAATGGAACAGTGGGACCAACCTTTTCGCTCTGCTTCAGTTGATAGTGAAAACTTCGGCTGAGCAGTCGTCTGCGCATTTCGAACTCGCAGCTAGCCATATGAGGAATTTCGAGTAACATGGAGCAAATCAGATAGACGCATTCCATCAGTTCAACATTGATGTGCATGTGGTAAGGAATTTGCCGTTGACGCTCCAGTTTTTCCTGAAAAACGATTTTTCTGTATCTGCGAGCCTGCGTTGTTTTCCGATTAACGTAACTCCAATGCTATGGACATTCTGGAGCTCTCCGACATTTGGAAATAGTTGAGAACAATAGTAACTCTTTTCGAAAAAATTGTCTTACCTGTTCAGCTGTTCTCTCATGTTGCCTCATTGCTACCGCTTGGGCAAGTAACTCCTTGGCTCGCTGAGTATTCTGAATCTCAGACAGTCCTTGATGAGCTTCTTTGATGAAACCATGTCGGAATGCGCACAGTCCCAGTTGGCAAATTGTACGATTGTAGAGAATCTTGAAAAATTCAGTCCTGCTCGGCTTCGGTTCAGAACTCTGCATCCAAAACCGAAACTACTCGATTTCAAGCCTGGCTGGAAAACTCACTTGCGTATCGGTGTCGGAATGATCAACGATGGCTTGCAAATGACTCATGAGCATCAGATCCCTTGCTCGGTGCCATTCATCATGCAGGGCCAGCCAGTACACGTGACAAAGCATTGCTCTCTGTCTTAACCGCTTCTCCTCATCCAGTGCATAAATTTTTTTGCACAAGCGGTCCATGATTTCTCCGACAGGTTCATCTCCCTCATAATTGTCTTGATACTGTAAAAAAAACAAAGTGAGAATATACTACCTGACTCCCAAGCCGAATAGCAGGTCAACTTTTTTTCAGCTTGCGCCTAGAGCAGAAAAATGTCTTGAGTTCCCTCACCGAAGACTATGCTCAGGCACTTGTAGGAACGAAATTATTAGAACTGGCGTTATTCAAATTCCGACAGGTAATATAAAAAAACAAAAGCACTATACCTTGTAATAAAGGTGCTCAATACGCGTCACATACACCTTGCAAACTTCATCCACATCGAATATATCCTCGTGAATACGTTCCTGTACGTATTTCTCAGTACGTTCTATCAATGTGCACATGTCCTTTTCGCCTTTCAGCCTAAAGAAAATTAGCGAATGTATCTACATCTTGATGACGCCTTCGTAACATACTTCTCAATGTAATCATTTGAGTGGCAATCCGCATTTTGAAGAATCTTTGTCAGTTCACTGTCTAGACGCTGGACCGTCATCAAAAGTGATCCTTGGATCTTGTACGGCATAGTATCATCCTGGGACAAGCGATAATGAATTGGGATTCACTGCGTGTATAGATGAATGCAGTTAATCATCAACACCTTTGAAATGATTACCTTCAAGTTCTCTTCCTCCTCGGTGAACTTTACAGAAAGTTTAACTTCGGGATGTAAAATCAAGATATCAAGAAGCTCCGTAACAGCAACAAGCGTTCTGAAAGGGACAATTCGCTCAAAGCTATGAATGATTTCAGATCTGTTCTTCAATGAACATATGATCCCATGTTTGACAAAATCATTCTCTCAACTTCTCATTATAATGGCTCGAACCGGTGATCTCCGAATCTCTAGATTAATGAAATGTATTGTTTGATAAAAAAAAATGTCTGAGGTGCTCATATTCAACAACAAAGCCGCCACGCGACCACAATTAACGAGGAGATGGTAATTTGTGCGAGTCGAACCCACTTGTTGAAATTCGCAAATTCCATGAAGTCGCTAATCTTGGTATTAAGTTCGAATAGCGATGAAATAATATTGAAGAGAATTTTCACGGAAATACCAACACCAAGCTTCTTCTGTGAAAAAAAAAAATCATTACATATCTAATTTGATCGAAGCAACCTGCTCTCTAACTCACCTCTTCCGCAATTTTATATAATTCCTGCAGCAAACGAACATGCTGCTTTCTATTCGTTCCCAGTCGTCCACGCGAGGCCATAACTTCAGTCAGCTTACTGATCATGGCCTAAATTTCAGACAGGTCTCCTTTCATTTTCATATTATACCAGTGCGGCAGAGCACTGTAAGAAGAAAACCAATTCGTGCTATACATTCAAAATGGGCGTACTAATAACTCACATCGTGGGTAACCTCCTGTTTTGGTTCGAACAGCTGAACCTGCTTCTCTTTGGTGATAGGCGTCCATTCTCCACCGTCATCATCCTCATCATCAACGAGGTCAAGAGCGGCCTGTAATATACAACAAATTAAGGATGCTACCAGATCAGGAAGTCTCAAACAAAAAATGGATTCCGACATGTGGAAACGCAACAAATTGTTTATGATAAAATAATAGCAATGGGAATAGTCGCTTCCGACTCTAATCGTAGATGGTCTCCCAACTCAACATTTTCACTTCAGCTTTTGAAATTTCATATTGTCATTTCCCCAGTTACACCTCCCGAATCGGATCTCAGCATGGATCTTAGTGGAAACTTCCTACATAGCCGCTAGCTCTATAGCACAACCCAGTAACATCCGTTCAAACCACTGCATAACACGATGAAATTGTATATGGACATGAGCCAATCACAAAGTAGCGAAGGAAAAGCGCAATACCAACAAAAACGGTTTGGCACAAAATGCTGTTGGCACGAGCTATTCATCGAATACTCACTTTGGGCTTATTTTGATCCCTTTGTTTGCGTTTCTTTTCCTTTTTCGTATCCGCAGCACCATCATCTTCACCTCGGAACTCTTTCCTAAAAAAGTAATTTTCAAGGATAATGAATTGTCAAAGGAACATGTGAGCGTCAGCAAATCCCAGATTTTAGAAAAACCATTACAGACTACAAGAAATAAGACCACAGCAATCAAACTTTGTACTAAAAAAAACTTCGGGTCATCGCTAAAAACCTTTACATAGCAATACAGTCACGAGACATAAAAGATCGCGATAAAAACCAGCTCCTTCGTACCGAAACTATGAAATACCGACAAAGATGACACTATCTGCAATATCTTGTGCACGAAGAAATTAGAGAAAAGGCTAAAAAAAACACTTACTTTAGGAAATGTCTTCTCAGGGCTTCCATTTTTGAACCAAAATCTGCATCGACATCTGAGGCGCTCGAATCTGAGTCCGACGACCAATCAGAGTCGCTCTGAAAATTAAAAAGTGGGGAAAAAGTAGCCAATACAGATAATGCAGCACCAGGATTGCAACTCGAATCCAAGTTTCTCAAAAAATATGCAAATAAAAGCCGATGAATGCGGACCTCGCTGTCACTGCTCATGACGTCCCTCTTTTTCTCCTTGCCACTAGGCGCGGCTGCAACGAAATTCTCATTGCCCATCTCATCAGCCTAAACATTCCTTGATCATGATCAAAAAATGCGATCTCCATAGACCAGAAAGAACTGTCAACCATGAAGCCCAGAAGAGAATGAATTGGAATGAAGACAAAAATCGTACCTCTTCCTCTTCTTCGGGCGTTTCATAGCCAGCCGGGTCAGGACTTTCACGATACTCCGCTATCTTTTGCTCGAACTCTTTCACATACTTTCGCACTTTTTGACGAAGATTGGTGAGAGCTTTGAGATTCACTTTAGACAGAGCCTGAAACTACCTAAGCTTAATGGTTGAAGCACCATAACTAATAATTTGCATAAAACTAAGCAATGTGTGGAGGAAAGCTCACAGTTTTCGCTTCTTTATTCTCCCAAAAGTTAGCAACGAAATCTTCTAAGTCGACTAAGTACCTAAACGTGGCAATAGAGTGATTCGTTTTTTTCAGAGCATTCGATGTCGACACTACGTAGACCTATCTACGAAAACACCTTTCAGTGAAATTTTCAAAGTAAACGTGAAAGGCAAAACTAACCTCACGTAGAAACGTGGCGTAGAAATATTCTGTCGAGCAAACACTGTTTTTGACTTTTCATACGTCTTGCATAAATCGTCAAAGACTGAAGTAAAACAAACACTAATAAAATTGATTGAATGAATGAGATTCACACCAACCTGAGAGAATTTTTGTGAAATCTTTGTTGTTTTTGCCATTATTGACTTGTTTGATGTGGTCTTTGAGCTCTTTAAATTTTTTCTCTTTATGAGTACGTACCACGCGTTTCTCCTCGTCTTCACTGTCGCTGGGATAGGCGAAATCGCGAGCTCTGAAAGGGCCATATTTGAAAATATTCGATATAAGTTCTTTCTAAGAGCAAAAAATGGTGAGGTCAGATGGTGCACGCTCCTACGATTCCGGAGGAATCCCCTTGGGGCTCGGAGACGAGCAGACAATCATCTTGAGCGAGAAAACGTTCAAGTTCTTAAACGATTGAATTGTCACATTTCAGTCACAAGTCTTACATAGATTTCCAAACGCTTATAGTAGATATAGAAAAAACTAGTTTTCGATACCGACGGCAGCCATTAAGGGTGCTTAACGGTCAACTGAAAGTGTGGATTCGTTGTCACTAACAGATGCATCCAACTTGAAACATTTTACAGTAAGGATCGAAGGAAATAAAAACTCACAAAGGTACTTTCTTGGTCTGCACCTCCTCCTCAACATCAGAAACATCGGATTCCGACGATGAATCGGAACTTACAGCTCCTTTGAAGAATTTGGACATCTTGAAAGCACGGAGGGTGAACCGTCAATTGTATTTACCCGAGGAGCTTTTCTGAAAACACCACACTTCGTATACTGCGGAACTCACCGCTTGACGAATAGGCTCTATCAATGAACAGCTACGGATATCTGACACTAATAAATATGTAAATTATAGAATACATTGATGATATAATATTATACATAATGGCATAGCAATGGTCAAAAGAACAAGCAAAAATTCGATTCGTGCAGCAACAACTATGCTCGAAAAGAAAGAAACGGGGTGCTAAGGCAGTTGGGGGGGGGGGGGCCACGGTATTACCTATAGAGCCAAGCGGTAGCCGGGCCGCAATTGCGTACGGCACACCACTACAGTAACCCTTCCGCCTATATTTATTCAGATCAAGGCGCTGTTACAGCGTATACGACTACAGAATACGCTTTTTTCAATACTCCGACAGTAAATCTGAGATAATGTCTATATACGTATATGCGTAGGCTATTACGATGTATAGTACAGATGTTATTGAGGGGGACTGGGAGAAGGAGCACTGTACTTTCCTGAGTTCGGTTCCGGCGGTAATCCAACGACTGGCACTGCTTTACGTATTACAAATGACTGAGGATCCAGGAAGCACTCCCATTATAAATTCGCAAACGAACTAAACGAAAAACGGAAGAATTTACTATGTTAATGTAGTTGTGGGCGGTCACGCACCTTCGCGCTCGCAGCTCTCACCCTATACCATCCTACGATCATAAACTTGTACAGTCGAGTGTAAATTTTTACTTGTGTCTTAGTTGAGGGGAACAGGTTACCCGCTCGGTGCTAGTGTAGCGGGGGAGGCACTCCACCAAGCTCAGCGTACGGCGCTATTTTTGCCTGCGAATTTGCCTAAGCCTTGCTTTAGGGGGAAGCACCTACGTTCCTCTAATAAGGCCCACGTAAATATACACTTTAATGTACAGATTGGTGATTAAAAATCTTGTATTAGGGCTGACAGCATGACAATGGGTGTCTCCCACCCCACCCCAGCAACTATAATAACACCTTCTACTCAACTATTCTTGAAAAGCTTAGGCTATAATAGCGCAGTATGCTGAACACAGAAGATTGGCCGCTCCCAAGTACACTGGCTCTGACACACAGAGTCCTAAGCAATCTCGTAGTCGCAGTGACGGTCGAACTGCGTCTTGAGCAGTCGCTGATAAATCTAGGCGGGAGGGTTACTGTAGTGGTGTGCCGCGCGCAATTACGACCCGGCTACTGCTTGGCTTTATAGGTAATACCGGGGGCCACTGCAGTAGTGTCTCAGCGTCTCTAACGCATGGCTGGAGCGCAGAGAAGCCATAGCGCTTGCCGAATCGGGTTCGAATTTTGCTTAGAGTCGATTCTGTAAAGTAAATTCGTGTTTGTTTATTCATCCCATGTTAGCCTAAGCCTGGGGGAAGGAGATTCCCTTCCCCTAGGCTTAGGCGAATACGCTTAAGAGGTTGTTTGGTCTAGTTGTAGCTAATTTTTTGTAATATTTTAATGGAAGAATAATTCAATCGTTTTCTCAGTAAGTTAGCTGTACCTAGGCATAAAATAACCTTGAGAGTGCCTATGAGCAGAAATTGGGCGCGACTCTTGCCTTTCGAGTGGCCCCCCCCCAACTACCTTAGCACCAGAAACGGTACTTTGTGCAAGCAACAAAAAACGACCCGACGTTGTTGTGTAATAGGCAAAACGAAAATATCATCATAATCTACCACAGACGAGAATAACTATGTTATCAGACCATCCACACGGGTGACTTCTCCGACAACAACGAGCATTTTCTGCCGTTGTTGCATAACAATCAGAACGGACACTTGCTCGAATTGTGTCGGGTGTAGAGACAAGCAAAGGAATAATTGAATCCAATTTACAATTAATCTTGTTATGAAATCCCAATGTGATTCGTAAAAAAAAAGTCTGCAAAATTACGGCAATCGTGTATAAATCCATGCGGTAGCCGTGTGTAATCGCGTACTGCACAAAACTACCTTCCCGCGTATAGTATTTATTCCGTAATCGCTGTTGGCAATGCTGCTTGAGTGTTCCCGACTCAGTGCTTCGTATTTCATATATACAGTAGTGGCCACAAATATATGCGGTTCCGGATCCTGACCGTATCTTTGGTCGAGGTTCACACTTCTCTTTCAATTTTTTTTAGCCCTAAAGGCAATTGGTAATCAGTGAAGCAATGTATCTCAGCTGGGTATAGCGTAGGGTGAAAATTGGACGATTTATTCAGCTGAAGACTGAAAATGACCAAAACTTTTAGAAAATGCAATTACCAATGAAAACGGCATGTAGCATTTCTGAGAGCTCTACTTGGATCCAACTCCAGGAATAGACGCCGGGTCAATTAAAGTGGGGCGGGAGACGCAAGATTTTCACCGGCGTCGTTCTTTTCCTTCCTTAGGCTCAGGCCAAAGCAGATGAGACAGATGCTTAAGTAGTGCTTTTTCATGTAGAAGGAAGTGATAGGAACTTCAGCCGAAACGTATGGGACAAGGAGCTGTCACGTAGGGGATATCGTAGTCATGATCAGGTTTCATATGTATGTGTGAAGAATGAATGTCGCCGAACTACTGAATAGACGTAAATAGCGTGGTTCGAAGAACTCTAGAGCGGCGCCGTCTACCACGGAATAAATATAGGCAGAAGTTACTGTGTACGGCATGGTACGCAAGTGCGGCAGCTACCGCTTGGATTTATACATGACGTAGGTCGCATTGCGGGGAGACGGTCGTTTGGCGCGGCCCCTTGGAGCTAATTTGCCAATGGGGCACTGCCAAAGCTCCTCCCTTAAGAAGGCTCACGTAAATCTGGGAGAGTCCAGGCGGCCCATGCGCCCCATTGGCAAATTAGCTGCAAGGGCCGCGCCAAACGACATACACCCCGCATTGCGTTGTATGCATTCTACGGCATTAACTAACACCAAGTTTTGAATCATACCACTTTCCTACCCTTCAAGGTGGCTGGTGGTGTATTGCGCTTAAACGTAAACTAGAGGTGCTCTGCAAAAAAGTTATAGATCGGGACTGAATACCGTAGAGACCATACGAAGACACGAAGCATGATTATCCACCTGGGAGCCTCTTTCGAGACCAGCCAACCCTTACTAAAATAGCAGTAGCCCTTCGAGCTTCATGGATTTCGGTCTCCAGATACGAACAAACAACCCATGCCGAACACAAGTAGCCCATCATTAATCCATGCTTGACCCAGCCCTGTTCGCACGATGCTTGGATAGATCACATTTCGATTTTCCTATAGACCAAACCTACCAGCCATCCGAGGTGGGAGATTTGATATCATCCCGTTCCTCTCATTGAAACACGACTTTTCCCAGCCCTCCCGTGGCTCATATTCAAACGCCACAACCACTCCCAATGGAACGATTCTCATATTGAAAAGGTTATAAAGATCATTCGCTTTACATTAATTCATACATACTTCTATGAGCTATATCAGCCATGGCCTTCATAAATTTCGAAGCGTGGAATTTTATATAAAACAATCGGCACAACTATCAAGCCATGAAGTCAATATAAACAACATCCGAATATTTGAAAAAAATGGCGAACAAATTCAGAAAGTATTCCACTGGTGAAACACTTCAGGGTAAAGTATGTATCACTCTCAATGGTGCGCGGAGCGTGTACAAATGATCCCCAACTGCATACACTGCTACTAAAGTACGCTGAAAACAAATAAGAAGCTATCACTGAATAAAAATCCCGCAAGGAAAATGAAAGGACTGTTCAGACAAAACACAGAATGTGCTGCATTTGCTCGACAGCGTATCACACAATTATTACACGTGAAGTCCAGGCCGATACACTACTGGATCAAGGCTGACAGTAATCAATCAAAAACTGTTAAATTACAATCCATGTGAGCAACAGCACTCGTACCAAAATATGCAGTAAAAGTTAGGCCAAAATCAGAGCAAATCCGTAGCATAGACCTTCATATCGTCAAAATCAGTATTAGGTGTAATGCGACAAACTTGGGGAGAATCGTTATCCGAGCGCGAGTATTTCGGCGGTGGTGGTTCCAACCATTCAGGGCTATCTGAGGCAGACGGACGCTCTAACGCCGAATCATGAACCGTCGTCAACGAACCGCTTGCCTTTCGTTTCTTTCGATGGTAGTCGTTGATGGCGATTTGGCAAGCCGACCACAGCGATGCTTCGGCACTGAACGTCGGCGAAGGATACCATTCACGCACGAGATCGCGGAGCCATCGAACCTGATCTATTGATGCTTACCTTGTATGAAAAAATTTAACCTCAAATCAACAAAAATAACATTGAAGACGTAACTCTCCCTGCGAACAGACGCTTTTAACTATTTGAAATACCCTGCTTCTTCCCACAGAGTTCACGATTTCACCGGCTCCAAACCAACATTAACGGCTGCTATGTTGCAAATCAAATTAGCAAAAGCTTGCGGTATTTCCTAGTACTTAACAACTTTGAGATATCTGCAGCAGGTATTCATGCTGAGGAATATTACTCATACAAACCATAAGAAAAAAAGCAAGTACAGGGCTTATTAGCCATTTCTTGCACATGGACTTGCAATTTCACGTTTTCTCCAGAGATTCAGGGGAGAACCTACCCCTCCCCCTCTCTCTTTTCCTCCGACCACCAAAAATCTCTTCGCAACGTCAAGTACCGTTGACGTTCAGCACAAAAAATAATGGTGTGACTTGGTGATAAAGCCTAATCATCTAGTAACCTCAAAGTATTCCCATTGTGGAGCCGGTCTGGTTGTTTAAGCCTCAAGGATCCCCAAATACGTTGGGTAGGAATAGGGACCTGGAATATTTCTCGTTGTTCAACTGTTTTGCTGTTTATATGCTGAGCAGTGTAAGTGACAAAAGTGATCAAGTGATTGTGTATTTGTGGCTATAATTCGGAGAGGATTGGAAGAGGTGGGGCTTCATGGTGGTAGTCGATTTTAAGAGTAAAAAGCTTTCGGTATCAGCAGCGTTGTGAAGTATTCCTCATAGCATCGTTTTACTTATTAAGGGTATGCAAAAAATTTCCGAATGACTTTCCATAAAGCTTTAGCTCGATATTGAAACTGGTTTTGTTGGGTTGACACACACGTATTGCGGTTTCTCATTGGACAAATTGGTACTTTGATTCAATTAGAATAGTATTTCCTCAACTTGTTTAATAATGATTTTCTCTTCTCATTGTTTAAGGCTATGAAAATACGTGCTGAAAGATCCTATCGTTTTCAACTCGAAAATGAAATTTGTTGGAAAAAGCCGCAATAATTATGCGTCAACCTATCATTTGGTTCACAGATTAATCGCCATATATCCTAATGTCAAACAAAGCCACAGAAACAACAAAATGAACGACAAAAATGAAGAAATTTCGTGAAAATCAAATTAAGTTAATCTTTCGAATGACCCACCTTGCCCTGATTTGCTCGCTTATCTAGATTCACATCGCGGTCGGCGTCGTCGAAGAACAATTCCCTTTCGATGGCCCGAGCAAACGCCGTTGCAGAGCGTTTTGTTCGGTAGAAATCGTCCACCGTATCCCTCGTAACACGGTAAGGATAGGTCAGCGCTTAAAAAACAACTAAAAAAATTATCCAGCTGAGTATCATGAGTATTTGTGGACTTACTTTTCTGTACCCTCGGTGGTGCAGGACTTCGATCGCGGACATCGAGCTTCGGAGGAGCTGTAGAAAGTGGTGGTGGTGCAGGTCGATCTCCTCCTGGACTACTACCGGTCAGCGTCGAAAGATCTCGTTCCATCCTCAGTTGACGATCAGCCAGTTTCTGAAGTCGCAGTTCGAAACTGGTCAGATAAGCGATGATTCGGTCCAGCTTCGATTCAATGACGTCCTTTTTGACGGACTCCGAATGCAGCAGTTTTGGACGAGAACCACATGGTTTGAACAGCGATGGGGTCTTTTTCAGGACACCACATTGCCGCTCACATATCGCCCTGTTAGGGCTCATAAACACAACTTCAGCACTTTGAACCACATTGACCACGGCACCGATGCCCAGCTCGGAATCGGGCAGATCGGCGCTGCTGATCACCGAGTACGTCTTGGATTCGTTGCAATACACGAGTAGCCACATAGCCGACCAACAACGGTTGGGAGGGGGAAATGGCGCTGGCGTGGGGCGGCGCGAGGCCGCAGCTGGGCCGACGAGCGCGGCCTCGACGATGCGTCAAGCGCAGCCGGTCGTCTTTGGCATCGATTCAGTCGGGGCCGACGTGGTCGTGTGGGCGCTATTGATTCACACTGTTGCCCTCGTCACAGCGCCAGCTAGCCCAGTGCAGTGCCAGGGCCATGATACGGGGTAAAGTCACAACGCCAATTAGCACTTAAGATCACAAAACTACACACCAGTCAGATACAAAAGAAACAGAGCTATTTTTTCTGCGTCTCTTGCATAGAAATGATGGTCTAGCGTCCATCGGAGTGTAGATCTTGACCCCAAAATGGGTTTGTATGGGATAACCAGCACTTTAGTTTCTGAACTACGCAGAAATGCAAATAGTTCAGCGATTTGTGTTTTCTTTTGAGAACTGATAACATCAGCAAGTGATAAGACAACAACGTAACTGTTATCATTCTCTGGAAACTCCCTTCAGTATAGGATTTGACAGCAGAACAAAGCGTACCTGTACTTGTGATTGATCGAAAATTTTAGAGGTACAGGTAGGCAAAAGGGGAACTGCTCACGTACCTGAGTTTGTATTTGGTCTACAGTATTTCTATTAATATGAAATTTTGTTGATGTTCATGGAGGGGGCATTTTATAGAGCCTTGAAGACTAGTCATCACCAACTGTAAAGCTTAAAGAAATCGTCCACGGACAAATCAGTTTCTTTGTTACTCATATATTTATATTGTATTTGTCTAATAAGGTCCGCATGCAAAGAGTTTAACAAAGTGGGAATTTGGCTAAGATACAGCTCCCCTAATTCTCGGCAGGGTAAGCGGGGCCTCCAAGTAAAAGCCCTGCTGCGTCGTCCGCTGCGGTTAGGAACGGAGAGTGGGACTGTTTACGTAACCTCCTGCTCCTGCAATGCGTCTCCGAAGGCGGCGGACGATGGGATGGGTACTTGCTCTGGGGCCCCGCCCACCCGGCCAAGACTTTGTGGTGCTGCATCCTAGCCGTATTCGCATGTTTTCGCGTGAAACTTTCCATGCGGCCCTTATAATAAGACAAATGCAACATAAATATATGGGTAACACAAAAACTCATTTTTACGCGGACGATTCCTTTAGGAAACGTAGGACATTGTCATGCCTTTACATGATACATTGATAACACGTTTTTGCCATGCCTCCCACTTGCAAATGGGCGGGGTCGACACGTCCAACGCTCTCCTTTCGATGATAATATCAGCTGAGCTCTTTTTTAGCGAACGCAAAAGTAAAAATTTGAATATTTAGGAAGCATTGTCGAAAGATGGTATGCGAACAGCGACAGGCAAATTCATTGAAGAAAGACTACTGAATTGGTAAATATTTATTTTGCTAGTTCATGCTTCAGTGACTATACGGTGATTATCACAATTGATTATTTTGAGAGATGATTTTGTCGCCTGCGACACGTGCTTCCATTCAATCGGCATTCCAAACTCGGTCGTTTTAAGAGGTTTGTCGTCCACAATTTGGCTGCATCGTAGCGTGATGTAGTAGTATCCCCCTTGTATGGCGCCTGACATTTGCAGAATTAAGCACATGGTAAAGCTTGGCTCGAGGAATCCTCACGCCTTAGAGGGATCACTTCCCGGATTTGAAAATGGTGGGGTCATATTTCGGAGATGTTTTCCGAAAAATCCTCGATGATCATCTAGTTTAGCGTGGTTTTGGTCACCAATGGGGTGATCCCTATGTTCTAAAAAAAAACACAGAATTGCAAAATCGAAGTCCGACAGGGCCTAAAAAGGTCATCAGTCGATAATCACGCTTTGTATTAGGTAGCAATACTATGCTTGCCGATTAATAATTTTTTTTAGAGGAATGACACTTTGAGTATACCTACAGGTAGTGTTGGAAGCGTTGACAGGGGGCCGTGTCTCTCAAAAGTTTCAAAATTTTATTAAACGCAGGCTTCACAGCACTTGATGCACCACTCCACAACTTACGTCTCTAAATATCAGTATGATGGGAAAGCTAATAGAAAGGTGTTGTGCAGTTCCTCCGGTATGTGACCGGTAAGCCATGTTACGATATCCGATCATTAGGACAGGATATCGCAATACGGCGTGCGAGGCGATGCATGCGAGCTAGGGGCACCATATATAGCAGTTAGGTCATGCGCGATTACCATGTCCTACGCCCAACAAGACCACGGCGATCGCTTGAGGATCCAGTTGCATATGACGCTGTTAGCTCGCACACATAGCGTCGCGAGCCGCATTGCGAAATTTTGCCCTAATGGTACCTACCCTAGTTTCTCTGGTGAAATGAAGGATAGGAAACCGTTGTCGTACCTTTCCTTACCTCTTCTCCCAAATGTGTATTTTAGTACAGGTTTTTAGGAGGTAAGGAGCTAGGGCTATGTCCAGGCACTTGAGGCTGATATCAGACTTCCCAATTGTTGGTTCTCCGATTTTTCGGTTTTAGTAAGTCGCAATTTGTCTAGCGACATTGCGACACTGAGATTCTGCCATTTTGTGATCTCACACGCGGAACGCAAAATCGCAAACTAGGAAAAGAACACGGCTTGAGGTGCATAAAGCCTATAACGTACCAGCGAGAAGATATTCTTTGTCTTTTAGCAATTTCAATCCACACGCTGCATCACTTGATGGAGTATTGATGTTATTAGGCAGTAGTTTCACATCCTTCGGTTTCTAAAGAGAAGGATTCTTTAGGAAAAGATTAGGAGATAAGATTGTTAAATGGAGCTAATGTAACCACGGAAAGCTACTAATTGAGGTGCCCTTTGAGTCTGATGACCAGCTGTTTTAGGCCGCGTTCATACTTAGCGCCTGCAGTGCGTGGCCATGTTCACGGAAGAGAGGCAGAGTGGCGCGGGGGAGATGCAGAGACGATGCAGGTAACGTGGCAGGGTGACATAAGCGGAGACGTAGAGACGCGCAGCTACCTCCTGCCGCCGGCGCCGCACAGTATGATCGCGGCTTGATTATGAAACCAAATTCGCTACAAGATTTTCTATTATATTTCCCTATTTTTTAGATATATTCACATACATAGGTACATGGTCTCAAGGATTATCATGTCCAAGAAACGGTTGTCCACTATACCTTGAACTTTTTTTGAGGGAGGGATTAACCCGTGGGTACTTTCTGTAAAAAGCTACAAAACCATATGAGAGTTTGTGTAATTTACCTTGAAAACGTTTTTGTGTTCAAGTATATAGATAGTATCACCGTTCGAACCATGATGCGTTTTCATTCCGAGAACTTTCACATGAGAAACTGCAACAACAGCATTCATTTACCTTAGATTTTGAGTAAGTTTTCTCTGGAAAGTCTTGATGTTTCATGTCATAATTCATGTTTTTTGCATCCTATTACCGAGGTTTTTGAAGTATTCAAGTGGTGACACTTGAACTCCTTCCTCTGCCTACCCAGCCAATGGAAGCGCAGACAAATGAACTACTATTGTATAATACTGACTCAGCTCATGACCACGTCCAGATGCCTGAGGTGGGAGGCTACCTGGCAGGGTAAATCGAGACTCGAGGATTCCCCGACAGGGGTGTCGTATTTGACCGAATAGGAGGTTGGGGGTCGTACAGTCAGAAGGCAGCGATAAGCACTACAATCTAAACTTTCAATAAGCAGATGAGCAAAAAAGATATTTCACCGCAAATCCGCGTGACAAGATGTAAAATAAATAAATTTTTGCCTCTAGTGACGTATGCAATTTGGCAAGTTACTGGTACTGTAGAGGTCAAAAAAGGGGGTTCGTGTTCGGTCGCTGTAGAGGGGGGGGGGTCGTACTGAAGCAGCTAATTTCCTCGACACCTGAATGTGCCCTGCTGCCTGGTGACTGAGCTACGTGGACAGGAAATAATGGTCGCCTTTCACGCGTGAAGTCGAAACCGATCGAGATCTGCCCGTGGTCCCTCGCCTCTCTGTATCCTTTGCATTTAAAAGAGTTTAAAATGCGCGTAGGTTCGTGCATGGTGTAGCTCAGTGATTAGAGAACGTACTTCGCGCGGCCGCGCGAAAATTCGACATAAGGCTACGCATACGGTCTACTCAAGCCACATGCTGCTATGTATGTACCTTGATGATATCGCATCACACTCGTTCAAAAATGTGTGTGCAAGTTTGACACACTGCATCATTAACTGTGTATACCACAAAAGGGATGGCTTGGCTGCAATGCCAGCACATCTCATTTACATTCGAAAAGTCGTAATGGAATGCGATAAAAAGCACTTCCAACAACACATTCGAAAATGGCAGTCATCAGGTGCATTAGTGGTTTACAGTTTGACTTACAAATGCGACCATTAGCATCAACATAAACAGGGAAATGCATGGGGCTAGTAGTTACAGTCCGAAGTGTTGTGCACGTTCAAATGATACCGTACCCCTCAAAGAAAGTACCGCCTCGTTATGGCGATAAAATCTGCTAACGTGCATGAAAAGTGGGAATGAAGTGCGACTGAAACTACTTTGACACATATGAAAAAAAGCAATAATCAGATGCATTAATGGTTTTAATGGCTTGGTATTTGACTGTCAAATTTGGCAGTAAGGAACAATATAAATGGGCACGGCCCGGGGCACTTGTCAGGGCTTCCCTTTTTCCTTCCACATATTCCAATTTTCTCGCAGTCACCATAAGGTTGATAGCGACGACATTATGTGGCATGAACTTTCAAGGTTCACTGCAATAAACTGAAAAGCAGTTCAATTCCAATCAATGTGCATTAGGTAGAAGGAAATGCAGTGGTTCGTAATTGCATGCCTTGCTGTGGCGTGCTTGGTTCAAGTACAAGCCGGATGGTATCAACGCTGGATTTACCGCCCCGACTACCGCACCTACCGCACCAACTACCTTTCCAGAAGTGCAACAAAGGTAAGTGGCATGCAATTAATTTTGATCGCATCAGCGCTTGTCAAAGTCCGCAGAGAGCGTAGATCTCCCGTTAAGGTGTTTATGGATTTCTAATAACGAAATTACAGTACCACAAATGTCATCGAAGTGGAAATGGACTCTACTGTTTCTCGAGTTACCAGCTGCCAGCGGACTGCATGACATCCGGAAGGGACACTGTTGTGTGTGCGCAACAACGCCATTATTATGATAGAACACCATATCGTCGCCCTTTCTACCGACGCCGTCGCATACTTATCCGCCCACTACGAATCAAGCTAAAGCCTACTAAACAAAGCGAGCTAAAGACTGCTAAGCAAAACAAGAACAAGGAGAATCCAAAAGTGAGTTTCACATGGCTTTACATCACAAATGGATGACCTGATTGCCAACCTCTTAAGATGATTTCACAGTGGCTACAAGCAACTTCTACAAGTATGGCAGGAATTTCTTGAATGTTAGTCAAAGTAAATCAAACAAATTCAGGTCGCCAAAAGTAGCAAAGGTGGCAAATCGGATTAATGGCCGTCTCACTATAGACATACCGCCGAAAGCAAGGGCTATATTATGCTCCTAATAAAAGCACTTTATCCAATTGAGTACACCACCATTACATCTCTGTCGCTCACTGAACTGATTTCGAATGGCGGCAGCCGCGTCAACACCCTTTTCTGTCACAACTGTGAACGAACTACTGGGACCATCTCGCATGGTGACAAGGGATCACCGAGAGTCGACGGTTCCTCGACAGGGGCCGTATTTGACCGAATAGGAGGATGAGGGATCGTACTTTTAAAAGTCAGCGAGCAATAAAATTTAAATTCTCAATAAGCGGATGAGAAGCAAGGGGTATTCAACCGCTAATTCGTGGGAAAGAATGTAAAATAAACACATTTTGCTTCAGCAGAGGATATATAGCAACAAAACACATTGCAACTGTGCAATCCGGCAACAGTTACTGGTATTGAAGAGGTATTAGTTACTGTCAAAAAAGGTATTGTCAAAAAAGGGGGTCGTATTCGGCCGCTGTAGAGGGGGGGGGGGTCGTACCGGACCGGCTACTTTCTTAGACACCTGGGAGTGCTCTGCCGTCTGGTGAGTGAACTATGTAATGGGCGCCTTTCACGCGCGAGGTCGAAACCGATCGAGATCTGCCTGTGGCTCCCTCTCCTCTCGGCACTCTTTTCTTTAAGATGAGTTCAAAATGTGCGCAGGTCCGTGCATGGAGTAGCTCAGTGGTTACAGGCCACACGTGAATAATTCACTGGCAGATAGGTGCCATTAGGACACGACGCCATCCCGTCGCAGGCTAGACTTTACAACATTTGGCATGCGACGGGAGCGTGCGAGCTATGCGCGCCTTACTGGATGTATGCGAAAGTGATAACGGTGCTCTAGGCTTTCTTCTGAGCATAATCGCTTCAGGACTCGACCGATACCACGCTAATGGCTCGTCCCATTGCGTCGCGCGCCAAACGTCGCCTTGCGAAATTTCTGACCATACGCCCCTCCAACCAACCATTTTCGCATGTTGATACAACAGATTCCCACTGGCATAAGGGTAAGGATAAGATTATTCGCGTTAAACAATTCCTTATTGCACCCTGGTTTTATTAAGAACAACGGGGGTTGGTGAATTGTGTTTTAAGATGGGTGCTAAGACTAAAGGATATGGTGGCCCTTGCGATGTATTAAAATGAAGACGGTGATTCAGTATTATTTATCAGCGTAAACAGAATGCGTGAAGAGGAGATATGATGAGTGTGAGCCGTTCCCTTGCACCGTTGAGATCAGAGTGTGCCGATCGCCGAATTCCTCAACTCTCCCACTTCAACGAGGGAGAGAGAAGTTGGACTGTTACAGATTGTGGTAGGGATCGTCGTCGTCGACGACAAATGGTATTTGACTTATACGATGAATTGTGGAGGCCAGTCGATGTATGAATCGGTGCTACTGTCCTCCCCCCCTCTAGACGAGTCTGTTACCAATTTCAATACACCGAATAGATGGTAGGCTTGGTTGGCTGGGCGAGCATTGATATGGGCTTCGATTCGTGTTCTCTGAGAGTAATCTGCTGCACAGTCAAGATATTGCTTAATAGAGCATAAAGATAAGCCAGGTATCGAGCCGGCTCGATTTTTTCAGAATTATTGTGAAGTACGCAATGCAAGTGTGTCACTCACCCCAATCAGCTTTGCAGAACGATTCTTTGGTGCTTTGTGCAGGTGTACAGAAGCATGCCATCGATAAAGCAATACAAGTGCCAGAAAATATCAGTATGCGGATCATTCTGAAGTTGTCATTTTTATGCCGGTAATCAGCATACAACATCAAAAATGAACACATAACTTATAAACTGAAACCTGTGTGCACGATACCAAACGTCTTTGTAATCTGGGAGGGAACAAATCCAGCAACTGCTTTCTCTCGAGAGTGGAGACGAGAGAATTTTATAGAGATGCAAATCCTGCAGTGGTAATCCAGTTTTTTATGCAATGTGCTGCTCGTGACATGGCGCTTTCACTTGTTGTTGTTGCTGTTTGTGGACGAGGTAAACCTGAAAGCGTTATATGAATATGAAATGAGTTTCTGAAAGTGTTCTGTGGTGTTCAGTATATGTACGTAAGGATTCGAGGCTGCAGTAAACTGAATAGATTCATGAGCACTATTATTCAAAGCAACCCCACCACCTCGCTGACCTATGCGGTCGAGGCAACATTTTAGAGGGCTTTTCTATATGACTGCAAACTTCTACCGAAGTTTGACCCGTTGAACGCGAATATGACCTTTTAACAACAATTGAGTCTCCAGAATATTTATTCAAAAAACTCGAAAGACCCCTCAAAAGTCTTTTGAGTTTTTTAAATAAATATTTTGGAGCCTCAGTTAATATTGAAGTACGAATATGACACCTGCTAGGCGCCAAACCGCTTTGCGGCCGCGCCAAAATGTGATGGATCGTTAAAGTAGATCAAAACCTGACTCAAGGTGTAGTTTAACCAGTAGAATAGGATTATGACATTTTTCTGACGAGAAACGGCTTGGCCCGGGCGCTGAGTGATATTCTCACTCGTAAGGACAGATTATCCTTCGTGACAAGTTTCGGGCGAGTTTCAAGGTTGTTGTGAACTCACAGCCTTTCCGTAATAATATAATATTAGGTTGTAAGGAAAGTTCTTTCGTTTTTTGAAAACGTGCTTTTCCCTCCAAACTGCTTTCCAGCAATCTCTTCTGTACATATATATGTAGTACAGGTTCACTTGCATCTATAGATATTATTGTCTTTCATCTCCCGGATACTTTTTCGGCAAAATAAACATCAAAGTTCAATGTCATTTTCAGTATCAAAGACTTTTCTTTGAATGGCGTGAGATATAAGGAAAAGATGATAGTCCGATGGAACAATATCAGGGCTATAAGGTGGATAGAGCAGCACTTCCCAATTAAGCTCGAGAATTTTTTGACACCTCAATTTTTTGACGAGTCTTCCCACATATTGTAAAAGTGACTTGCCGAAAAATTCTCGAGCTTGAATGGGAAGTGCTGCCCCATCCACCTTATAGCCCTGATCTTGCTCCATCGGACTATCATCGTTTCCTTTCCCTATCTAACTCCATTCAAAGAAAAATTTTTGATAGTGAAGATGACATTGACCTTTGATATGTTTATTTTGCCGAAAAAGGTTATCTGGGAAATGAAAGACAATAATACCTATAGATGCGTGAAAACTTTTACTGCATGTATATGGACAGAAGAAATTGCTAGAAAGCAGTTTGGAGGGAAAGAAGCACGTTTTTAAAAAACGAAAGAACTTTCCCTGCAACCTAATAACATGTCCATGACAACTGTATATGATTGATAGCAGTGATCGCCTTTGATAATGCAGTGAATGATAAGTATCACTCAAGATATATCCATAGGCATGAAGTAAGCGTATCCTGAGTAGGTGTCCTGAAGTGCTATGAAGTTATTCCCCTTGGGCGCGGCACTCCCTTTCATGCCTAGTGGCGAACTTAGATATTATGTAGTAGGTCCACCTACATTATTCTGTATATACACCCAGTGGAATGTATTATAGATGTTCTTGTACGTAATGTGTTAATAAAACCTTTGTTAAACGTGCGTATGGCTATCCATTGGTCACCAACCAAATTGGTGCATCGGCCGTTGGAATAACCGAAGATCCCTGCTTTTCGCCGCGAGTTCTCAGACGAGGATCAAGAAAAGGGTTACTCAGTTCTTCTTAGCGAGTCCTCCCCGGAGGAACCATAAGCGAAACCAAATCTTTCTTTGCGCGTTGCGTTCTCTTCGGAGAAACCAGAAGGACACACAACTTTCCAACTACTTGGAAACCAAAAGTTCGTCTCTGTGCGTCCTTGACTGATGAATCAGCAGAACAAAACCGAGCTTTCTCAGCAACTTCTCCCCGGAGAATCCAGGGAACTAACAAAGTTCCTTTCTAGCGAGTTTTTTCAGGAGAAACCAAAAGGAAATTTCAGTTCTCAACTTCACAAGAAGGAATAAATAACAAGACCTTCTTTGACAGTCTCCACTGAGGAACCAGAAGGCAACTCCCAATTTCTTGCGCGAGTTCTTAACCGAGGAGCTCAAGAACAACGCCAGAAAGACCCGCGTGGCAGGAACAATTCTACTGCGAAACTAGCGAAGCTTCACGAAGCCGTTGTTACGCCTCAAGTTGTAATCTATTTGACAACAGAATAGGTTGCCAAACCTATAAAATGGCCGAAATTCAAGTGTTCAAAACCAAGATTACCAGCGCTTGCGCTTTAATCGAGTCTAGTGAGCCACAAATTACTAGCTCAGAGCAAGCATTCACATTTCCTCAGCAAAGTGAGGAATGTGGGACGCAGAAAAAAACTACTCAGCTGAATAATCTCACAAGGACTATCAGCTCTGCAAAACAGTTTCATGATTCCTACGTCAAGGGAACCATCGAAACCATCAATGGACGAGCTGAGCACATGGAACGAGAAAAGCTCATGCTGGACTTGAACAGACACCTGGAATCGGAATCAAACAGCCTGGAAATCAAAGTTATACAATGGCTGGACCAAATCGACTTCAGAAAGGAGGAGTTACTATAACAACTTCTCTACTGACACCTCCTCACAGCCGAACTGTCGCCAATACTAACAGCAGCTGTTAGGAATGGTCGAGCGGCGCCATAACACTGCAAGAGCGCAGCATTCAGGTCAGACGTCCGCTAACACACATTTTGGTTCGTTTTTGAGTCGATAATCCATAATGATGCCGACTTGAGCGACCATAAGAAGTTCTTATTCCTGAAGCAAGCCCCAAAAAGGAAAGCGGGCGTTTCAATTAGCAGTATCCTCCTGATAGGGACAAAATACGCCACAGCCGTGAACATTCTGAAGAAGCATTTCGCAGATATCTTGACTAACGAGATTGAACGTTTCCCAAGTGCTCAAGGAAATCCAAGGAACTGCTGTGAAACGCTCGAGGTTATTTCCTCACGCATCATACACCTACATTAAACCGGTGTGTCTATGAATACCGACCGAATGTGGAGACGCTTGATCCTCTCGAAATTCACAGAGTCCATCTGTGGCACAGTGATAACCAAGGAAAATGAAGCCGGGATCCCATTTGATGTAACAAGATTATTGACTTCATCGATGAGATAATCACCCTACAAGAGACAATCGAGCATACAACTCGAACATTGCTCGGCTTCGATCAAAGCAACTACAGAAGCCAGCAAGAAAACCCACTCAACAACGGACTATACTCAATCAAACGATCAAACCAACGTATCTCTGCGGACAAATGCATTTACCACAAGAAGGTCACAAGTTCGATTCCCCAAGTAAAAGAAAAGCAGAAGCGAAGCGACAAAGAGTATGCTGGGGGTGTATTAGCAAGGAACACTTCTCTAGTCTATGTTTTTCGTCAGTAAATGTCCAAAGTGCAACGACGACACCACGTTTCTCTCTGCATCTCTATTGCAACTGGAATGCAAACATCAAACTCGTCCAGTGAAAGGAGTTACTCACCTCCGCCCACCAGTATTCACGCGCTATCAAGAAACGCCATCTCGATGAGCAACAACTGCATTATACAACCTTCAGGTGAAAATTACCAACGACGAACACGCTGTGTTCAAAGACGGCCAAACAAGAAACCTCAAAAGAATATATTAACCGAACCAAACCAACCGACACTCCGTCAACCTGTGCTTTTATGATAGTCGACGAATCAGAACTCAGAGACATGGTGTAGCTCAATTATTATACACAACTACACCACCGATCTCTTCCGAAGATGATGACAAAAGTGAAAAACATCACGAATTGGAGTTACTCGTTACGAAAGCAGAATGTGGCACATGTGAAACTCCTACCTACACTTTTGCGAAGAATCACAGGAAAGCTATCACTATGAAACAGGAGAATATTACTGGAGTTTCAACCACTGAAGAAATCAAAACAATCGAGGACAACCTCAACGTTGCCATCAATGACGAAAACATTTGTTTCCAGTCGGAGGATGATGCAAGGTGTGATTACAAAATCATCGATATCAGGGCCAAAACGAACTAGCAGTACACCAAGCCAATCATGCACATTCAGGATTGTACTGCTGCCCTTACTGCATTCTCTGCGAGAGACTTCAGAACATCATCTCAGGAGACGGTGTTGCGTTGTCGTGCTATTCCTAGCGATAAGTTTTAGTGGAAATGGAAAATAACCAAACGATGGTTCCGCAAGGTATAAACAACAGCGAAAATCCATGAAATTGCACCCAATTGTGCTGATATTTGTCGAGTAACATGTGTCAAAGAGGGCTACAACGTAATGCCTCAGCTACGAGCATTTCTCACGGATTGTGCCTCATCTGACTCGAATATGGCATCGGAAAATGTGAATTACATCAACTTCCCCCGATATGGAACCTTCCTGGTCATCGCTATTGAACACTGGATAATTTCCACCAGTTCCGTAGTGGCCACTGGACATTGTTGTAATAGTGTTTTTCGTTCCGAAACTCTTATCGCGAATCCTATTCTATCAATTGAAGACGCAAACAGCTCTATTTCTTTACTCACGCTCTCTCTCTTCACTCTCTTCACTCTCTTTACTCAATTCTTTACTTACAGGATTTGTTCGCTTTATTCTTGTTTTCCGGTGATTACTTAATGTCTTGTTCGCTCATGTATCGTGCTGCAACTTTATTATTTGCTATCAGTGATCGTGAATTGTATTGAGCTACCGCTCATTTCGCCCCCGCCCCAGTGTTGTGGACTCACAACCTTTCCATAATATATAATAACATGTCCAAGACAAATGTATATGATCGATAGCGGTGATCACCTTTGATAATGCAGCGAATGATGAGTGTCACTCAAAATATATCCATAGGCATGAACTAAGCATATCCTAAGTAGGTATCCTGAAGTGCTATGAAGTAATTCCCCTGAGGCGCTGCACTCCCTTTCATGCCTTCTAGCAGTTATCCCCACAAGCCAACTAGTGGCGAACTTAGAGCTTAGAACTTATTATTTAGTAAGTCCGCCTACATCCTTCTGTATATATACTCAGCGAAATGTATTATAGATGTCCTTGTACGTAATGTGCTAATAAAGTCTGTGTTACACGTGCGCATAGTTATCCACTGGTCATCAACAAAAGTCCACCCCATTTTGGTGCCAGCGCCTATGGCGCGAGTGCCAAACGGTTTCCCGTCAAACAAGTTATTCGTGTTCTTCGAGCTGAACTGCCCCTGGGTTGAAGATTACAGCCAAATCGAAAAGGCTTTCCAAAAATCACTCCTCCATCGCATCGGTTGGCGAAGTTGTGGGGTTGCTCTGGGTAAAGAGGAAAGATTCATGTTTTCATTGAAATATGGAGTATACTTCTCTTTTATGGTGTATAATATTTGCACTATAAGTAAAAGACATCCAATATGGCGAAATCTTTTGAAATCCTGTTTTGATTACATTTCTCACGATTCCCTGATGCACGTGAAGATCAAAGACCCTGGCAGAGGTAACTTTGGTCGTTTGTGGAATATGCAAGTCGAGACGTTAAGCAGAGCAGCAGCAAAAGAAGAACCGGCTGAAGCTGTCAAAAACGGGAGAGGTAACACCCTTTTTCTCGTGTGCGTAGCGTTATGACAAATTTTCGCTTTACGGCGTCGCACACGCGGCGCCATCAGTACGGCCGCGGTCGATTGATTTGCTCAGGATGCAAGGGGCTGGTACCATGAAAATCCGTCGAAGAAATAGCTTTTTATCTCATCACTATCTGAAAATGTAACTTTTGTACCCTGAAAGGACAAAATTGTAATATAAAAAGTAACAGAAAAAATACTACGTGATAACAATCCTAATCAAGCAATAACTGACTTGAAATGGAGTGTACACAATGTACGCACACACGCGAAGAAATCCACAGCGCGAAAATTTGACGTGAGGCTACGCACCCGGTCTGCTCTGGCCACATGCTGCTGTTTACCTTGCTGATGTTGCATTAAGCTCGTTCAAAAATGCCTATGCAAGTAGTTTGATATACTGCATAATTAACAATGTATACCACAAAATGGATGGCTTGGCTGCAATGCCTACACATCTCATTTACATTCAAAAAGTCATAATGAAACGCGATAAAAACCACTTCCAACAACACATTTGAAAATGGCAGTCATCAGGTGCATTAGTGGTTTACATGTGACTTACAAATGCGACCATTAGCATTATTATAAACAGGAAAATGCATGGGACCAGTAGTTTCATTTCGAAGCGTTGTGCATATTCAAATAACATACCGTACTCCTCTCATAATGTATCACCTCGTTATGGTGCTAAAATCTGCTAATTTGCATGAAGAGTGAGATTGAAATGCGACTGAAACCACTTTGACACATCCGCAAAAGGCAGTCATACATGCATTGATGGCTTTAATGGCTTGCTATGTGACTGTCAAATTTGGCAGTAAGGAACAATATAAATGGGCACGACCCGGGGCACTTGTCCGGGCTTTTTTTCCTTCCATAGATTCAAGTTTTCTTGCAGTCACCATAAGGTTGATAGCGACAACACCATAAGGGATGGATTTTCAAGGTTTACCGTACCCTAATGAAGAGTAGTTTGATTCCAATCAATATGCATCAGGTAGAATGCAGTGGTTCGTACTTGCATGCCTTGCTGTGGCATGCTTGGTTCAAGTACAAGCCGTGTGGTATAAACGCTGGATTTACCGCCCCGACTACCACACCTACCGCACCAACTACCTTTCCAGAAGTACAACAAAGGTAAGTGGCCCCATAGATCATGCAGGTAATTTTGATCGCATCAGCGCTTGTCAAAGCCGCAGAGAGCGTAGATCTCCCGTTAAGGTATTTATGATTTCTAATATCGAAATTACAGTTCCACAAATGTCTTCGAACTGAAAATGGACTCTTCTGTTTCTCGAGTTACCAGCTGCCAGCGAACTGCATTACATCCGGAAGGGACAATGTTGTGTGTGCGCAACAAGGTCATTATTACCGTAGAACACCATATCGTCGCCGTTACTACAGCCGCCCTCTCCGTCCAATACGAATCAAGCTAGGACCTGCTCGTCGCCGTTACTACCGACGCCCTGTCCGTCCAGTACTCCCTTACCACCGACGCCCCCGTCCGCTTCCTCTTATACTGAAATATGAGAAGCCTGCTAAACAAAAGAAACTAAAGCCTGCTAAACAGAACAATGACACGAAGAATTCAAAAGTGAGTTTCACATAGCTTTACATCACAAAAGTGTTCACTCGATTGCCAGCCTCTGAAAATGACTTCACAGTATTACAAGCAACTTCTGCAAGTATGGCACGAATTTTTTGATTGCTAGTCAAAGTAAATCAATCAAATTCAGGTCGCCAAAAGTAGCAAGGGCGGCAAATCGGATTGAATGGCCGGTTCACTATCGACATACCGCCGAAAGCGAAGACCATATTATCTTCCTAATAAAAACAGTTTATCCAATTGAGTACACCACCATTACATTTCTGTCGCTCACTGAACTGATTTGAAGTGGCGGCAGCAGCGTCTACACCCTTTCCTGCCGCAAATATGAAGAGCTACTGGAATCATCTCACATGGTGACAAGCAATTCTCTCTCGAACCTTTTGCCCAAAACGGTAAAGCTGAAAAACGCTGCATCGCGTGGAAGGGAACCATGGAATGGTGCTTGTCCCTACGGGCACTGCTAATTTCCCACAAGGCCCCTTTTGGTTTTCTTGCTCGTGCTGTCACATGATTTTACTCGCCTTCAAAATCGTGCTTCATTTCGTGCAGCAAATGGCCTTTCAGTAGGCCTGTTGTCGTGTCAATTCAAAGCCAGACTGTCATCGTGCCGTAGCGAGCACTTCCAACTCGTGGCGCTTTTCCTGAAAGCGGTTTTTTGTATCGTGTGGGGGCACGTGCTTATGACATGTAACTAATGCCCATTTTTGGCTGAACGGCCCTACGAATTCCAAAAAGGAGTTGATGGTTTAATTCTGAGGACAAATTCTCACAGAATTGGGACTTTTAGTTTTTGGGGTTCATAAGCATCTGAAAATGAAAATTGTGAAAATGAAAAATTCAATTCCAAACTACTCTCTATTGTCAGTTCTAAGCAAGTCTGACAGTCCAATTTTTAATACTGACAGCGCTTACAGAGTGCGAGCGATGCATTTTTGCGCGAAAGGGTCTGAAATTTGTGCTCAGGGGGTCGGAGCATCCCCAGTAGTAAGTTTTCAGTCCAATCGAGACTTTGACCCAAATTTGAAAATTTGTGCGGGTATTGTACACCTTCGACTGCACGTTCAACGAAGGAGATGAAGGTAGCACATGCCAAGAAATCTGACTGATTGTCTTGTTTATAAGTGAAACTGTAGCGATAAACACTCATGTTGTGCATACTTCATTGACTTTTGTTAGTTATTTGCTTTTACAAATAGGCATGGGTGCCATGTACCTCATACATATTTTCTCGGTGTTGGGGTTAAAACCTGGATTTGGCTAGACATGAGTCCCTAAGTGTAGTTTGATCCCCAGAACACGTCTATGATAAGCATTCAGCTCGAAAACGCGAATTTCAAGCGCTACGGGCCCCTACGCTGAAAACTCGTGATCAGAGTTAATCTGGCACGGTGTCAACGAAAATCACAGTCATTTCACACAAAAAGCATATGCGAGGATGAAAAACTGAAGGCAAAAAATGCAAAAATTTGCCGACGGCAAGATTCGAACCAAAAAACTCATCCATATCACCCACTCGGGAGTCCACCATCATATCAGTAGAACATTCCGTGGCTGCACCACCCTCACACTGGGGAACAGTTGAGACTGCTTTGCACTCCCAGTACATGCTACTACAGATAAGACCTTTTCCCTGCATATTTCGCTTTGCTTCGGATGTGCAACAGCAGAACACCTCTAAATCTGCACGTTGTCAAAGTTACAGAGAGTATGCGCTCCAATAAGTGGGTAAAGTCGCCCTTCTGAAAGAAATTTTCTTCACTCCTGCTTTTTGTATTCTAGAGCCGCTCAGAAAAAGTGGTCAGTCATATAAATTTGATTGACAACTGAAGTGACTATGAAAACTGCATATAAATTATGCAGATACCCTCTTACGATGGAAAAACCATTTTCAAAAAGTGCGCCATGACCTGAAAAGATTAATACTTAAAAAAAGGCAATTTCCCCAGCTTCGAAAATGATGCACCAAACATACCCAAACCCACGGCACAATTCCTCCTTGTACTAAAAATTTTTACACACAAACCATCGCCTATCAGTTGTTATCACCTCCAATCACACACTGCTGGTAGCCCTATACCACCTCCCCACCAGGGATTCTGTGGTTGTCAATATGTGAGTCGTGGAATTTCGCTCGAACATACCGACTCTTCGATCTGAATTAATTATCATGAACTATTTTTGAAAGTAAATAAAGTAGTTGTTAGATTTTCCGAAGTGTTGATTTTTAAACAACGGAAAATTTCATTGAGCTATTATGACCGTTAGACTGAAAATTAATAGGGTTTTTACATAAATTATATGAGTCTCGCAACAAAGAGTTCTTGAAAAATCCCCGGATGCTTTGCAAATGTTTACAAATAGGATTAATCGTGATGTTGGATCACTAAAATTTCGAGCGCTTGTAAAATGCATAGCCCTCTTTGAAAAGCCTTCGGAGGGAATATCACCTAGTGTTGCCGAGCCTATCGCTCTGTCGAGGGCACTCGGGAGGACCATCATACTTCCAAGAGTCATTGTACAGACAAATACGCATCCTGCTCTTCATAGAATGTCAGTGGAAACTGCGAAGGGTCAGCTCAGCTCTTATGGGAATTCACAAACCGTCCAATGATACAGCTCAGAAGGGCCCCATCACACTTTTCCTACGGTTCCGTTGGATTACGTAAGTGTCGCGCAAAGTCTACAGGAGGTGAAATTCAGGTGTTGACATGAGATTCAACTATATTCGTTTTTCTTCTTCATACTTCCGCATTAAGTAAACCATAAGGCCTATCAGTGACAGGACGTTCCCAAAAATGGTCACTTTAGTATGACCCCACTCCCCTTACGAGTACCAAGTACGATCCCTTTTTAACTTCCATAATACCAGGAACTGTTGCATAGTATAGTTGTAATGTTTGAGCACTATGTATTCTTAATTTCACACTTCCTCACACCCATTCGCTGTGAGATACCCCTCTTTTCTCAGTGCTTATTGAAAATTTAGCTGCTTATCTCTGATTTCTGTAGGTACGGCCCAGCGCCCCCTTCTATCCGGTCAAATACGACCCCTCTCCTGTCGGCTGCGGAATCTTCGGCTCCCGTTGTACCCTGATGAGCCAGTGAACCGATTTTCTGGAACGCTGATCGTAGTAGCGGTTCGTGAGCGTGGCCGTTGGTCGTTTGCTGGCACTAGCCTTTTGCAGTCACTTCTAGAATCTCCGTGCGACGTTGGTGAGCGTCAAGTCTCGAACTTGCTAACAGAACGACTCGATCCACAGCGAACGTATGGAATTCGTTTTGTCACCACGGCCAGTTCTACATGTGTTCCCATGGACCAGTCCCATCCACGGCGCTATTCAGCCCAACGATGACAAATCTTAATAAATCATTGTTTTCTTTACACAAGCGAAAAGGCAGAATGAGCAAGAATAAGCATTGTTTCGCTTCTAGCGCTGTTGTGCTCGAGTATGAGTGATCATATGTATGAATAAAGCTGTAAGAAAAGAACTGAAATCAGACATTCTAAGTGGATAAGCTGAAAGGCACCAATCGCTAACCGGTGAAACGGCTATGAACGGAACCGTTGGACGGAGTGATATGAATCCTCAAACGAAACAGGCATCGACGGGTTGAGTGTTTCGCAGTTATACACCTTGATTTAAAAAAAAAAACCAGATTGTCATGTCCTCGAACTTAATTATATAAGGGCGTGCAAAGTTAAATTTTCCACCCAGTTCATCTGATATGGTCAATACCAGTACCATCTGCGAAATTGAGGCGTGATTGAAAACTGATTACTTTACGAGGCGTTATTGGGGTGAAGTATTCCCGAAATGTTCCTCTAAAAGCAGGAAGAAGCCGTGGCTTACTGTGTTCACCTTCATAAAAATATGGAGCCTTCAGTGGGCACAGTCGGGCTTCCGAGCACCTACGATATCAAGCTTAAAACAATAAAGCCAGGTTCCGTGGTAGGCCTTTTGTGAGAAGCTTCCTAAGGACTGGCTCTTCGGCTCATGGGAGTCACAGAGCCATTGCTGCTCGGACAACGCTTCTATGATCCTCATGAGGGTGCGAGGGGACGCAATACTCTGCGCGAGTACGCTCCCCTGACACCATTGGACTGCTGGTGCCAGCGACAAAAATCACGAGAGGCCATGAGCCAGGAGCAAACTCGAGAAAAACTCGAGCAGCTCGAGAAAAAAGTGTTTTTTTTTCATACCTCAAACCCCCGTCCGGGAGATTTTCAGTGGTAATGGCACGTTTTGGTTCTTGAAGATGAAGGATGTTGGGAATCTGGGGAAAACGGAATACTTGAGGGCACCACAAAATATGGCTCCCCTCAGGTATCCAGAAAGAACGAACCTCACCATAGCTGTGAACGGGAGTGACGAAATCTCAGATTTTGCCGTGTTGGGGTGACACATCATGTTCACTCGGAAGAAGCTCCCGTTCCTGCTCGTGCAGAGGGGTGTTACGGAGTTTAGTGATAGAGTGGGGTTTGTTTCAAATTCGAAGATGAAAATACCTCGTAAGAATTTGCTGAAATTCGACTAAAGTAAGGTTGAGAAGGTGGAGGAGCAAAAAATTACTCTTTTTCGGCACCCCCTGTTTAAGTCCGTGCTACTGTCTTCCTCCTCAGACGTGTCTATTACCAATTCAAAATCACGAATAGATGGAAAGCTCGGTTGGCCCGGGCGGGCATTGATATGGGATTTGATCCCAGCATTATGCGACTGTTCTCTGACACGGAAGGCTCATCAGGTCATGGTGAGCTTTTTCAAAACGGTTTTTTGCATTTTATGGGGTCACTTAAATGAAGCAAAAAACCGGTCTCAAATTCGGATGAACGGTTTTGGGGGACCCAGAAAATATGTAAATGATGGTTCGATCCCCACTGAGGACAAATTTTTGCATTTTTCTAGTTTTCGTCCATTTGTGCTCATGTAAGACCATACGTGCAAAATATGTACAAAATCAATTTTCGTTCTATCAGGGAACCGCTATCTCTAGTATTTTTGCGTACCAAGCGAATGATTGGTTTGGACCTGCCAACGCTCATAACAGGGGAACTAGGCGTTTTCCCGCAAAGCCCGTGTGATATTCATGCTCAGGGGGTCAGACTTCCTAGATGACAAGTTTTCAGCCTAATCGAGATTTTGACCCAAACTCAGATAATTGGGAGACCATCAGCCCTAATACTGCCATAGTAAAGAACACTCAACGAAATGGAGGTCGCTAGCCGATATAACGAAATATTTGCTATCTTTCGCCGTCGCATGGTGATGCTATGTAGGTGCAGTTCACTTGGAATGCGTAGATTCTGCACATGCTGCATTGAGTTTAATCGAGGCTGCTAGCTGTTCGTTTGTACAAGTAGAGCAGTGACTATGCGCCCATATCCATCCCGCTGTCTCGATTTTGGGTCAAAATCTCAATTGGGATAATATTAGGTTGAACCATAATTTCTGTCCCACAATGGCAAGAAATTTCAAATTTATTTTTCTTTATTTGTGTCTAACTTCAGTCAACAAAATATGTACCATTATAATTAACAATTCATTGCCATTCATTGCCAGCGAACAGGGAGACAACAGATGCTTTGCTTGTAGAAGTCTGGGGACTTTTGGTCGAAGAAAGTCTGGAGGTCGATTTTGAGATCATCGTCACCTTTGAGCTGCCGTCCGTCGAGGAAGTGAATCAGAGATCGGAATAGGTGTAGTTAATTGGGGCCATGTTCGAAGATTAAGGTGTGTGGTGGAGCTTCGTCCAACCAAGGCCCTGGATCCTTTGACACGCCAGCTTTGAAACATGTGGTCGAGCGTTGTCGTGAAGGAAGAAGTCTCGGTCCATTTTTCCGGTAAGTTTTGCGGCTACGGTGTCCAGTTGCCTGCAGTAGAGATCGGCAGTGACTGCCGTGTTTGAAGGTCAACTTCCACGTTTTTTTCTGAAAATTTTGAAAAAAATAATTTTTTCTCTTTGCATTTTTTTTTTGAAATTTTTTCCGTTTCAATTTGAGTCGGTCGAGCCATCGGGTTGCCGCCATATGAGAGACAGTACCTGGGCCCATGGACTGGTTGATTCGGTTAGTGGCCTTGCATGCTGGGGAACCGGGGCGGTGTTCGTGAATTTCGCCGCTCTCGCGAAATTGTCGTAGATTCACTGCTAGCTGAAGCCATAGAGAATATGAATGTGACAATCAGTAGTCCTTTTCACTTGCTTTGTATACCCCCCACTACCAAATATTCCAGGAGCTTCCACAGTTTTTCCCACGAAAAATAAAAAGTGTGACAGAAATTATGGTTCAACCTAATATTCTGTATCGAGGGGTAATTGAGTCTCCTGGGCACGAATATCACACTAGTTTGGCACGAAAACGCCTGGCACGCGTGCTAGGGGCCGAAGGGTCCAAACACGTGATCCACTGGAAGCTTGTGATTGAGGTCACTTTCGTGCACCAGCGACCAAAATTGCAGTTATTTTGCATGTGCGCAAACAGTACAGCGCTGGACAAAGGAAATTAAGAAAATGCAAAAGCGAAGACGTCTAGGGGGGTTGAACCGCAAACGCCTCCTCCATCGTGCCAGTCCACCCCCGCATCCATTCGGCCATCTAACCACCTCAAGCAGGATGACTTGTGCATCCCCTATGAGTTTTCCTTGTTTCATTTAGCGGTTATCATAGGTGATTCTACATTTTTGAACCAGCTCGCAGTAGTTTTGGCGTAGGTTTGAAGACAGTCTTTTGATATGCATATACTGAACGCCGCAGCTGGAAAGCATAGCAGCGAACTTGTCAAAATTGCTTCTTTCTGAGCAACTTTTGTCACTCAATTCCTGGGCCCCCAAAACCATTTAGCCGAATTTGAGACCGGTTTTTTGCTTCATGTATGAGGCCCTATAAAATGCAAGAAACTGTTCTGGCACAGTCAAGATATTGCCAAATGAAGCATAGAAATGAGCCGAGTACCGAGTCTATACCCCGATGAATCAGCTAATCTTTTAAAAATTATTGTGAAGTGCATATATTGACCCCGATAAATCAGATAATCTTTTAAAAATTATTGTGAAGTGCATATATTGATGTGGAAAGGAGCAGTGCAGGTGTATCACCTACCCCAACCCGCCTTGCAGTCAATTCTCTGGTGCCTTGTGCTGGTATACAGAATCATGCCATCGATAAAGTAATACGAGGGCCGGGAAATATCAGGAAGCGGATAATTCTGAAGTATTCATTTTTATGCCAGTAATCAGCATACAGTATCAAAAATGAACATATAACTTATAAACTGAAAGCTGTGTGCGCGATACCAGACGTCTTTGAAATGTAGGGAGGGAAGAAATTCAGCAACTGCTTTCTCTCGAGAGTGGAGACGAGAAAATTTTATGGAAATGCAAATTCTACAGTGTTAGGCCAGTTTTTTATGCAATGTGCTGCACGTGACATGGCGCTTTCACTTGTTGTTGTTGCTGTTTGTGTACGAGGTAAACCTGCAAGCGCTATATGAATATGGAATGAATTGTTAAGAGTGTTTTATGGTGTTTAGTAAATGTACGTAAGGTTCCGAGACTGCAGTAAACTGAATGGATTCATGGCACTATTTAGCCAAAGCTGCCCCACCACCTCCCTACCGATGGGGTGGGGAGGTGACTTTTGGAGAACCGATCGATTTGACTTCAACAGAAGTTTGACCTGTTAAACACGAATAGACATTTCAACAGCAATTGAGGCTCCAAAATATTTATTAAGAAAATTCGAAAGGCTCCTCAAAAGTCTTTTGAGTTTTTTGAATAAATATTTTGGAGCCTCAATTGTTGTTGAATATTCAGATAATCATTGGACCCCGGAACAGCACAATAATAAAGTACGAATATGACACTTGCTAGGCGCCAAACCGCTTTGCGGCTGCGCCAGAATGTGATGGATCGTCAAAAACACTCAAAACTTGGCTCAAGGGTTAGGTTGACCAATAGAATACGAATATGACGTTTTTCTGACGCGAAACACCTTAGCGCTCTCGTAACGGCTTAGCTCGCGCGTTGAGTGATATTCTCACTCGTAAAGACAGATTACCCTTTGTGACAAGATTTGGGCGAGCTTGAAAGGCCACCCCATTTTGGTACCAGCGCCTATGACGCGAGTGCCAGACCGTTTTCCGTCGAACAAATGTCATATTCGTGTTCTTCGAGTTGAACTGCCCCTGGGCTGAAGTTTGCAGCGAAATCGAAAAGCTTCCCGAAAATCACTCCTCGATCGCATCCGTTATCGAAGTTGCGGTTGCTCTGGGTAAATTGTGACGATTCATGTTTTCACTGAAATATGGAGAAGGCTTCTTCTCAACTATGGTCGGTAATATTGCACTATATATAAAAGACATTCGGGATGTAGAAGCGGAATTTTTTTGTGAAATCTCGCTTTGATTGCATTTCTCACGATTCCCAAATGCACGTGGATCAAAGACTCTGGCAGAGATAATTTTGGCTGTTTGTAGAATATGAAAGTCGAGACATTAAGCCGAGCATCAGTAAAGAGTGACCCGGCTAGAACGGTCAAAAACGCGAAAGGTAAAACCCTTTTTCTCGGGTGTGTAGCGTGATGCCGAATTTTCGCTTTGCGGCGTCGCACATGCGGCGCCATCAGTACGGCCGCGGTCGATTGAATTTGCTCAGGATGCAAGGGGCTGGTACCATGAAAATCCGTCGAAGAAATAGCTTTTTATCTCATCATTATCTGAAAAAGTAACTTTTGTACTCTGAAAGGACAAAATTGTAATATAAAAAGTAACAGAAAAATATTACGTGATAACAATCCTAATCAAGCAATAACTGACTTCAAATGGAGTGTACACAATGTACGCACACACGCGGAGAAATTCACCGCGCGAAAATTAGACATGAGGCTACGCACCCGGTCTGCTCGGGCCACATGCTGCTATTTACCTTGATGATGTTGCATCAAACTCGTTCAAAAATGGCTATTCAAGTAGTTTGACACACCGCATAATTAACAATGTATACCACAAAATGGATGGCTTTGCTGCAGTGCCTACACATCTCATTTACATTCGAAAAGTCGTAATGACTTCCAACAACACATTTGAAAGTGGCCATTAGTGGTTTACAGTTTGACTTACAAATGCGATCATTAGCATTATTGTAAACAGGACATATGTTGCATGGGGTTAATAGTTTCAGTCCGAAGTGTTGTGCATATTCAAATGACATACAGAACTCCTCGGATGGCTTGGCTGCAATGCCAGCACATCTCATTTACATTCAAAACAACACATTTGAAAATGGCAGTCATCAGGTGCATTAGTGGTTTACAGTTTGACTTTAAAAAGCAACCATTAGCATTAACATAAATAGGAAAATGCATGGGGTTAGTAGTTTCAGTCCGAAGTGTTGTGCACGTTCAAATGACATACCGTGCTCCTCACATATGTATCGCCTCGTTATGGCGCTAAAATCTGCTAATTTGCATGAAGAGTGAGATTGAAGTGCGACTGAAACCACTTTGACACATCCGAAAAAGGCAGTTATACGATGCACTGATGGCTTTGATGGCTTGCTATTTGACTGTCAAATTTGGCAGTAAGGAACAATATAAATGGGCACGACCCGGGGCACTTGTCAGGGCTTCTCTTTTTCCTTCCACATATTCCAAATTCTCGTAGTCCCCATAAGGTTGATAGCGACGACATTATGTGGCATGAACTCTCAAAGTTCACTGTATCCTTATGAAGTGAAAAGTAGTTTGATTCCAATCAATATGCATCAGGTAGAACGAGATGCAGTGGTTCGTACTTGCATGCCTTGCTGTGGCATGCTTGGTTCAAGTACAAGCCGTGTGGTATCGTCGCTGGTATTACCGCCCCAACTACCGTACCTACCACACCAACTACCTTTCCAGAAGTACAACAAAGGTAAGTGACCAAACAACTTAGGGAGATCGACGCTACCTCTAGGGACTGTAACAAGCGCTGGCGCGATCAAAATCAACTGCATGATCCATGGATTTATACTATCGAAATATTACAGTACCACAAATGTCATCGAAATGAAAATGGACTCTTCTGTTTCTCGAGTTACCAGCTGCCAGCGAACTGCATGACATCCGGAAGGGACACTGTTGTGTGTGCGCAACAAGGCCGTTATTATTATAGTTCACTATCTCGTCGCCCTTACCACCGACGCCCCCGTCCGCTTCCTCTTATACTGAAATATGAGAAGCCTGCTAAACAAAAGAAACTAAAGCCTGCTAAACAGAACAATGACACGAAGAATTCAAAAGTGAGTTTCACATAGCTTTACATCACAAAAGTGTTCACTCGATTGCCAGCCTCTGAAAATGACTTCACAGTATTACAAGCAACTTCTGCAAGTATGGCACGAATTTTTTGATTGCTAGTCAAAGTAAATCAATCAAATTCAGGTCGCCAAAAGTAGCAAGGGCGGCAAATCGGATTGAATGGCCGGTTCACTGTCGACATACCGCCGAAAGCGAAGACCATATTATCTTCCTAATAAAAACAGTTTATCCAAATGAGTACACCATCATGACGTCTCTGTCACCAACTGAACTGATTTGAAGTGGCGGCAACAGCGTCTACACCCTTTCCTGCCGCAAATATGAAGAGCTACTGGAATCATCTCACATGGTGACAAGCAATTCTCTCTCGAATTTTTCGCCGAAAACGGTAAAGCTGAAAAGCGTTGCATCGCGTGGAAGGGATCCATTGAATCGTGCTTGTCTCTACTGGCTCTGCTAATTTCCATCAAGGCCCCTTTTGCTTTCTTGCTCGTGCTGTCGCATGATTTTACTCGCCTTCAAAATCGTGCTTCATTTTGTGTAGCAAGTGGCCATTCAGTGGGCCTGTTGTCGTGTCAATTCAAAGCCAAACTGTCATCGTGCCGAAGCGAGAACTTCCGACTCGTGGCGTTTTCCTGAAAGCGGTTTTTTGTATCGTGTGGGGGCACGTGCTTGCAACCTATAACCAATGCCCATTTTTGGCTGAACGGCCCTACG
The DNA here is from genome assembly GCA_963978905.1 of Trichostrongylus colubriformis. NCBI lineage: Eukaryota > Metazoa > Nematoda > Chromadorea > Rhabditida > Trichostrongylidae > Trichostrongylus > Trichostrongylus colubriformis. The sequence continues at coordinate 27,929,914 of OZ022260.1, forward strand.
AATACTGAAAAGGAGTTGATGGTTCAATTCTAAGGACAAATTTTTGCGAAATTAGGACTTTTAGTTTTTGGGGTTCATAAACTTCTGAGAATGAAAACTGAAAGCACTGATCACCAACACAATACCAAACTACTCTCTAATGTCAGTTCTCAGCAAGTCTGACAGTCCAATTTTTGAGACTGACAGCGCTTACAGAGTGCGAGCGATGCATTTCTGCGCGAAAGGGACTAATATTCGTGATCAGGGGGTCGCACAACCCCTAGAGGTGAGTTTGCAGCCCAGTCGAGATCTTGACCCAGAACTGAAGACTTGTGATAAGCATTTGTATACTTTCGACTGCACGTTCGACGAATCCTCGTTCCACACTGTATCTTGTACTGTATCCTTAGATCTGCTTTCAACGCATCGATGTGAATTATTGATCATAAACTACTTTTGAAAGTAAACGTTTTTGATCAATGAAACAAGGAACAACTACATTGAGCTATTATCTTCTCCAATATGACTGATACACTGAAAGTTATTAAGGTATTTTCACATAAATTATGGCAGTTTGGCAACAAAGAGTTAATGAAAAGTTCCTGGATGCCTTGCAAATGTTTACAAGCAGAATTAAGAGTGATTTTGGATCACTGAAATTTCAAGCACTTGTAAAGGACACAGTCCTTTTTGAAAGGCCCTAGGAACGAATATCATCTAATGTTGCCGAGCCTATCGCGCTGTCGGGGCCACCCGGCGTGGACCATCCTTCTTGCGATAGTCATTATAAAAGGCAAATACGCATTCAGCTCATCATAGGATGTCACCGAAAACTGCAAAGGGTCAGCTCGGCTCTCATGGAAATTCAAAAGCCGTACGAAGACAGCTCAAGAGGGGCCTATCGACACTTTTCATACGGTTCTATTGATTCCGTAGGTGTCGCGCAAGGTCTGTAGGAGCTACGATTGAAGTGGTGACATAGGATTCAGCTATGTTTTTTACTTTCTTCTTCATACTGCCACATGAAGTGAACCACGAAAGGCCTATCACTAATAAGGCACTCCCAGGTGTCAAGGGGAATGGCCACTTCAGTACGATCCCCCCCCCCCTTTTTTTTACGGATACCAAATACGAGCACCCTTTTTTAACTTCCATAATACCTCTAACTATTATATAGTGTAGTTGCAATGTGTTTAACCGCCAAGTATTCTTAATTTCACACTTTCTCATACCAGCAATTTGCTGTGAAATACTCTTCACTTCTCAGCTGCTTATTGAAACTTTAGATTCTAGTGCTTATCGCTGACCTCTATAGGTACGACCCCCTCCTATCCTGTCGAATACGACCCCTCCCGTGTCGGTTGGGGAATCTCCGACTCCCGTTGTACCCTGGTCGCTAAGCCGATTTTCTGGAACGCTTATCGTAGCGGTTAGTGACCGTGGCCGCTGTTCGTTTGCTGGCGCCAGTCGTCTGCAGTCACTCCACGAATCTCCGTGCGATGTTGGTGAGCATCAAGTTTCGAACTTGCTAACAGAACGACTCGATCCACAGCGAACGTACGGAATTCATTTTGTCACCACAGCCACTTCTACATCTATTTCCACAGACCAATCCCACGGCGCTATTCAGTCCAACGATGAGAAATCTTATTGAATCATTGCTTTTTTTTTGATGAATGGAAAGGCAAAATGAGCGAAGGGATGAGTATCTTTTCTCCAATGGCGCTATTGTGATCGAGTATGAAGTGATCATACGCAAGAAAATTTGCAGGAAAATAAATGAAGACAGCCCAAACTGAGAGGCACCCATCACGAGCCGGGCGATGAACGGTGAAACGGTTATGAATGTAAGCGTTGGGCACGGTGATATGAATCCTTGAACGAGACAGGCAGCGACCGATTGAAAGCTCTGCAGTTTTTTTAATTTCAATTTTGCCAAAAAAATGAAAAAATTGTCACACCTTCGAAATTTACTATTATATAAGGCCGTAAAGAAGGAATGTAGGGCCCCTTTTCCTTTCCGGCTAAAAGTAAAATTAGCGTTCATAGTTGAATGTCCCTCCCTCATTGCGATAGCACAATCAATCCCTTTGGGAAAGCGTCCCACGTTCAAATTGCACTCCAAATAGTAGAATCACTTTAACAGAAATAGGCTAGCAGTTGGCTTGCAGGATTAATAATTAGGTTGTCCGAAAAGTTTCCGGACTAAATGCATGGTAGGGTTCAAAACAACATATCTTTGTCACTCGATGTTGTGAGCGGACCTAACTTGGGGGATTTGTGTTTTATGTCCGGTATTTGTACCTGTCAGCAGCATGTGCGAGATATCGTCTCTTGTCCCCAGTAGTGCCTTAATGGATGACAAGAAGATGCTCTACCGACCAGTTCTGCTTCTACAACACCGCTCCACCCGATCCGCGAACGAGACCCATCGCTTTCTGCAGGAGACAATGAAGGGGCAAGCCTCCTGTCGCTCGACGTGCTTCTACTGGTAGCACAAGTTCGACAACGGTGGCGAATCGCTCAAGAAATCTCGACCACAAACATAGAACAAACGGCTCGTGCTAGCTACCTGTGGGGCTCGACCTAACCTTTCAGTACACCAACTTCAGACCTTACGAATACTCCAAAATCCACGGCACACGATGTCAATAAAATTGCTAACTACACAATGTTCTCCAACGTCAGTTCGAAAACTTTCCGGACAACCTATACTTTGCCAGCGGAGTGCGAGTCAGCGATTTCTCCATTTTTGAAGGATTGGTCATTAAATATCTGGCTCGCTGGCATTAGAGAAGTGGTCGGCCTGATCAAGAGTTGTTCCAGGATTTCGCACCTGGATTACTTTTTTTTGAATTTTTTATTGCATGTGTCGATACACATGAAATAATTTGACTGGCAATGGGTCGAGCGACAGCGAATCCAAGCCACTAGCATTAGAACACAAGATAAAACAAGTGAGAGAATAAGAAAAGAAAATTCAAAACAACTAAGACAATGAACGTGGTATCCCTCACTTTGTGCCTCTTGTCCCGATCCCTTTCCAAGTCACTCAAGTCCCATATATACAGAACTGCTCCTACCTAACTCTGACGCACAGACTTATGGTAGCAAGTACGGTAGTTGTTCCCTCTCCACCATGCACTTGACTTGACTTAGAATCGCCTGGTAGAGAGCCCATGCCACTGGACAATATGCGCTATTTTCATACTTTTGAATGTTGTAGCTGCTGATTTTCGCTGTAGCCCGCGATGTGAAAGTTACTTCTAGGATGCTGAGTTATGGGCAAAAGCTTCGGCGTCGGACAGCACTCGAACCCGCACTCCATGCTTTCCGGGCATATGTGCTAATCCATTACACTACCGATACCCCTTTCACCTTAACTCAGCTTCTGAATGGTATATATTTACCATAGCTTATCAGCACTCACACGTATAACGTGCTGAGCCGGTTGGCCAATTGAGAAGAGTTCGAGTCCCGTCCGGCACCGAAGATTTTGCCCATAACTCAGTATACTTGTAACAATATGCGCTATATGCTGGCGCTAATATCTGAACTGAAGCTTTTGCGTCATCTTCTTGTTCCCAAGCTTCCAAAGACTCTTTACATAGTTTCATTGTGAAAAATGTAATGTTTGCACCTTTAATCCATACGTCAACGCCACTGTTGCTAGCCAGCTGAACTGAATGCTTTGTATTACAACTCAATCGCCTTAAAAAGAAGTTTCAGCGGCAAGCCTGGTATTAACAAGTTATTTTCAAGGGATCGAGAGAGGGCGAGGGTAAAATAGTCAGTTTCCAATCACGGCATCCTCAATTTCAAAGGTTACGCACACAGGTACTGATTATATCGGATAAGCCCAGGGGATAAGCTTAAAGGCACCGTTCGCGCTCGCTGATGGGTGGAGTCACAATTGACCCTCCAAGCGATTCTCCACAAAAAATATATCCCTGAAATGCAGGGTGATGCCCTATAATCCTTCCAGGATGCTTGGATGTGCAACTTTTTATGCTCGCCCCCTTCACCGGATTGATTAACTTCATCATTTAGCCGGCTGAAAAGCAAGTTAACTGAACGTCTTCCATGAATCGTGATAATACTCCTTCGTGAAAGTAGCTCAGCATTTGAGATCTCAGAACTCTGATAGCTGATCAAAAAAGGATGCTCTAGTCGTCGCATTTCTGCGTAAGACTCCCTTGAGGAATCAGGATGCAGTTGTAAAAAGCCTAGCAACGGCTAAAGAATACCGCTAAGCCACACCGTCATGACGGGCGCCGCCTCTATTAAGAATCGGCAGAAAAACGAAATCCTGATCCAAGCAGCGGTGTTTAAAAGGAGCGCTTCCATCCGTGGATCGGCTAGCCAGCGTTGTTCGATCTCGATTGTCATTTACGTTTCTAGCACCATTAGCCCCATCACGGTAATCGGATGCTTACAGCAGCTGGTTTCAGAAATGGTCAGGACAGCAGTGACCATCGGTGCTGCTTGCGGAACGTTCTGTGTGATAGCTTGCCTTTGGGCAGCGATCGTCATCACCAACGACATTAACGAGATGTACGATGATGTCATGGGAGAGCTGGAATCGTTCCGTGTAAGCTGACCTCCATTTCGTCGTCAAAACGTCAAAACATACTAATCGAACCTAATGTCCCATTCAGAATGTTGCCGATGACACGTGGGATGATATGATGATTATGCGCAATGGTGGTACCACTGCTGAACAATATGTGCGAGGAATCTTTGGACGTCAGAAGAGGAACAGCAACCAGTGCAGTAAGTTTCACCCACACTTCTCTTTTGTGGGAGCCTCGCTACCCAACATTTTCCAGGCTGTGGCCTCCCTGCTCAGAACTGCCCACCTGGACCACCTGGACCTCCTGGTATGCCCGGAGAGCCAGGAGAGACTGGACCTGATGGCAAGAACGGACCAACTGGACTGCCCGCACTTAACATCATTACACCTAATGACTATCCTAAGGGATGCATTAAGTGCCCAGCAGGACCTCCTGGACCTGATGGTCTTCCAGGACAGGAAGGATTCCAAGGAATGCCCGGCAAACCTGGAGACCTTGGATCTCCCGGAAAAGATGGTGAGCCAGGGCAACAAGGAGACCAAGGAGATCAGGGACAACCAGGAAACGATGGTCAACCAGGAATGCCTGGAGCACCCGGAAGAGATTGCCTCACTGGAAAAGGTAAGGTCTTCACAACTCCAACCGATAACTTGCTGTGATGTGAATTTCAATTTTACAGGAATGCCCGGTATGCCTGGTCGCCCAGGACTTCCTGGACTTCGTGGAGCTCCCGGTAATGATGGCCCTCAAGGAGAGCCTGGAACCGATGGAATCATGGGACCCCAGGGACAGCCTGGAAAGGATGGATTCAACGGAATGGATGGTACTCCAGGACAGGCTGGTCCTCAAGGAAATGTCGGAGGAGATGCTGAGTATTGCCCATGCCCAGACAGAAAGAAAAGAAGACTCTAGACGTGCTACGCACTTAAAATTGCTCAATAAAATTTTGTATTTTGGCATTCGTTCGATAACTCTGGAATGTTTGTGAAAAACATAGCTTTGAGACAAGTGAAGCTGAAATTTTGGGCATGACATCGACATCGAGCCAAGTATAACCTCGTGCAAGCGGCTTCTCATTCTCACGAGTGCAACTATGTTCTCTACGGCGGCGAAAACCGCAACGGATTCGTTATTTTCTAGAATACCGCATTCTAGGGGAGAGTACGATCCGGCTAAAGCTGGGTGGCGCTGATATCCACATCAGGTTTTCAGATCGGATAAACGCCAATCATTCTCAAAAAAACCATGTGTACTCAATTTCCAGCGCCACACCGAGCTCGAAGCAGAAGGGTCTAGCACTGGAAGAGCCGATGTAGCATCAACCACAGCTTATTTTGCACTACATATTTCAGAAAATAGATTTTGTGAAGCACACGAATGATATCACATCTGGAGAATTCTGGAGTAACCAGTAATTTGGTAAGGTCAAAGATCTCCTTTGTGGAATAAAAGAATGAATGTTTAGAAGTTGAACTGCGTAGCCATGAGTGTGGGGAGACGGAGGCGCCATTACATACAGTAGCGCTCAATAGTCTTCGGCCAAAATTTTTTTGTCATAACTTTCTTCCTACTTGACCAAATTAAACAAAATTTTAATATGTGGTGCCTGAATCTATTGTCAACATTTTCTTCTACTTTAGTGCCGCTTGACTCTTTTCATGGTTTTTCACAAGAATTTACTACAAGACCACCGAAAAAAAGTAAAAGGCTTGGTCAAGAAAAACGGATTTCTTTACAAAAACAAAACGAGCAAGCCTCAGAGAATATAAATATTTTGTTGAAAGACCACGACTTTTGATGACAGCGGCACAGCGGTACGGCATAGGGATGGCACTCCAGAAACAAAAAATTGCATTTAACCGCATAACTTACACCGCTGAGCGCTAAAAAAGTACATTTAATTTGCAGTGTCTCCAAGTACAACATACTAAAATTACTCTTAAATCGGTCCAGTCGCAAAAAAGTCACAACTGAAAAACCCAAGTGAAAAACCATTCGGCCGAAGACTTTTGAGCGCTACTGTAAGAGCCCAGCAATTTTCGGGATTTTTTTCTGAACTTCCATTTTCACGGCACGGTTCTGGTCCAGCGAGCTGTCTGGAGAGGAACCTCCCATTCATGATTTTCTGAGGTTTTTTGCTTGTTTCTCTCTACCGCTGAGTAAATCACTGGCTGACTCTACGACCATCACTGGGCGAGATTACGATTATCCTAGTACCGCATAGTGAGCCTTCAAATTGATGAAAGCGCCTGAAAATTTTGATCATACTGTTTGCAACAGACAGCACCTCGACCGTGTCACCTGATATAGCAGGGTGAACTTTTCGAATACTCGAAACTGGGGCTTCGTCGCACCATAGAACGACCATAGACATCATGTGCGAGGTTTATGGAAATTTTAAGCGGCTGCAGTCGAAGGACAATAGCCAGTTGTCACAAAATCGACACTATTTTCAGTGTTGGCACACTCCGTTACCTTTCCTTGTGAATTTCGTGAAGTATGATACAAACATGTAGGCTCTATAAAAAACTGAAAACCGATCCTATCCTCTATTCCATTCGGTTCGGGTATAACGTAGCCCATAAAGTCGGTAATGTCTTTCATGGGTCAATACTGCACGGAGAGCCGTAGCATTGTGTGATTACCAGCCAGTTATGTATAGTTATGTTTCCATAGTTCGCCTTTATCGTTGTTCCTCTAACCCCCCCCCCCCCAGTGGTTGCTCCTTATTAGCGATTTATTTCGGTCATTTTGCTATCTTTTTTTTGTCGTTTGTTGACTCAGTAATCGTTCCAATTTGTCGTTTACTTTGGTGACGTTTATAATTTATATATATATATATATATATATAATATAATTGTCCACCCACATGTTCTTCTAAACGTGAAATAGATAAATAAATAAATTTAGTCGTGATTACCACTCTGGTGCAAAAATGAGTCTGCTCCAAACATTTCTATCAAATTATCAGGCATTCACACATTGCTACATACCACTTGGACCACCGCGTCTCGAGGTTCTTGATTCCGTTATCTATTTGGCACCGTACCAATGGGACTAACCAACCTATCAAGGCCGCTACTTCTGTCCTCCTTATCGTATACAGCGTCAATAAAGCGAGCAAGTTTAACAGAAGGCTTGGTCGGCTCAGGGAAAAAAGAGATTTTCCATTTATTATTTTTTATTTGAAGGCATTGTTTTGTTATAACACAGATAAATGGTAAGATAAAAAGGTTGTGATGACGTCTGGAACAGCGAAGCTTTTTCCTCTTTTGGGCAGCTGGAAGGATACAGCCTTTGTCATTGTTAGGTGAGAATATATGGAAAAAACCTAGCCTTGTAGGACTTTCATTTCCTTGAGAATTTTTTCGAGTGGATTCGAGGGCCATCCTTGGTTTCCAAAAGGAAGCGGCTGAAAACGATTCTTCCATTTTCTGTGGCTTTTAGTGTGCCAGACAACGGAGGAACAGAATCACTTTCAATCGCTTCATTTTGAAAACCATGTATAGCACTCGGCACCACTCGAATCCTTAAAAAATGAGAAAGCCTTAAAGGCCTAGCTGGTTTTTCATATTCTCAACTATCGATAATAAAGACTGAACGCTTAGCTGCCCAGGTGAGGAAAAAGTTTTGCTGTTCTGGATGTCATCACAACCTTTTTATCTTACCATTCATCTTTGTTATAATAACATGCAACAACATTAGATAAGATCAGAGATTACCTTGTCTTCCGCTGTGCCGTTCACGCGAGACGAGCGCATCTTCCACCTCTGCTCTTGTTTACCCTCTTCTGACCTCTACGCTACCTTTCAACTGACAAAGTACAACGTTAATTCGATTTGATTTATGTGGAAACAAAAAAATACAAAAAACATACCACTGAAACATTACTCTTCCACATGTCTTGATAATCACTCTTCTTTAATAGCATTCGGTCCTCAGCTGTCATGAAAACGCGTTCATTTAAATATTTCCTCGATGGGTCTGGACACCTAAATACCTGTTTCACTCTGCATCTCATTCCAACCAGAGAAAAGAGCACTTGGAACACAAATCTGCATACTTTCCATCAGATTTCCATGAGAATTGCGAACAACAGCACAGAATCACCTGAGTGTTACTTCCTGTTTTCAATTTGTTGAATGGACACCTATTACTACGAGTTTTCTTGTTATATTTCCCTATCGGTATTGTATTTTATATTTTATACTACAAACATTTTCTTTTACAAAACAACTGCGAAATGGAAAAATCATTAGATGGCATCCGGATTAGGAGCGTGGCGAAACTAAGGATCACTTTCAAAAACTTCAATTCATTTTCGTTTTTTACGCTTCACTGTTTATTGAAAACCCTTGACTGAGGAGTCACATGTGGCTCACTGGTGGGAAGGAAGTGGTATTTGCTAACCAGTTGAATCGAGCAATCCGGTAGTTCTTGCTTCCTGCAGAAGCGATACCAAAAAATCTTATGTACGACACTGTTTTGGTCCAGTATTCGATATCTGTTCCGAAATATGGAAGTTTTTCCTTAACGTCTTGCCGAAGGATGAAGAATGAAATGGAGACGACCGCATGGTAGTATGGAGATATGGCGTGCTTGAGTATGGTGTTGAGTCCAACACTGAACAAAAAAATATGCTCATTTTCGTGTGCTTAGTTAAACTCGTTTGCACCACGACTTGAAAAATAGCTGATTCAAGTTCCGGCCGGGGTTTTCGCTTTTTCACCCTCCTTTCAGTTCCCTCTTGGAAACGGAAACCACACAAGTGCCGGTAGCTCACATGGTTACGACTGAAAATCGATCTGTAAATGAAACACCAAATAACCTCTCAACTATGATGATAGACGATGAAAGATCAACGATGAATTTTTGTTTTGGAAAAATCATTATTTTCACAACCAAGCAGCATACTATTTCAATAAGAATATTGAAAGAGCGATATAATAATCAAATTTGTTTCCGGCTAAACGAACATTAACATCCTCACCACTTGATATTAAAAATATTCAGCTGAGAAATGAAGGATTATGAGATTATCCAATTATTGAATTACGTCACTGAGTTGTCCACGAATATGGTTGACCATACGTAAGACACACACTGCTATGGAAAATATTATTAGAATTCTTTGAGAGGAAAAGTGCAGTTCAACAGTTGGCCAGGGTAGTCCCCGATCACACAGGAACGGCCAATATCACGTGAGCGTTCAGGACACACCCAGAAAAGAGGAAAATGGCCTGTCTACCGCCTCAAAGGTACCCCCAATACCCTTTCAACATCTACATAACCTCAATATTATCAGTAGTTACTGCCGATTGCATGGCATTTACCGTTTACCACCGGCATTTACCGAAGTATTTCATTATCGGATTCGAATGTGTACCGTTACGTCTAAAAGTCGCGCAGCCGTCCGTGGCGAGTGCAAGTTGCTCCATCGCCCTATCGGCGGTTCCCCTATACTTGTCATGCTCCTACGCAGCCTTACTGAGTTCTGCCCGCAATCGGTTGCCGATGCCGTTTAGGTCAAGCTAGCACTTGTGTAACATATTTTTTAGATAGTTGGCGCTCTTTTATTCCAAGTGAATGAGCAAATTATCACCATTATATCTCGATCAGTACCAGGTTTAGGCCATGGTAGAGGACACCGCGGATCAAAATAATGGCAGCCTTGAAAGCTTTAAAGCGCAAATGGCTTTATAGAACCAGAGCTAGGGATCAGAAGGAAGATGTACATGAACAATCAACCTATAGAGCAGCTCCTTTAAGCCGGGTTCAGCTTGCTTATTGAGGAAAATTCAAGAAGCATTCCATTACCATTTCATTTCATTAACATCATCTGTTTCACTACAATGTATTCGTAGAATTGACGCGTGTGACGCATGAACAGTTAACTTTCTGACACTCTACACAGTACCCTTCCTGAATGGCAAAGTCAGCGCATCGCATCAAAGTTCATTTTTAGCATCTCGGACCGAAGTTTTTACAAGATGAACTGAAAAGCAGCTATTTTTCATGAAGGTACCCTATGGTATCAGATTAAGGCGTCCTGAACGGAACTCCGCACCGGCTGCGGCAAGTCGTACTAATGGCGCCGTGCGTGCGACGCGATTTTCGGACATAACGGTACCCACACAATAGGTTCGGAAGCCAATAAATCGATATCGAACTACTCCATTCCATATAAACCAGTCATTGAGTGATTAATCAACTTCATGTTGTTACTTGGTTGTGCATTCATTCGATCGTAATGATCAACGATCATCATCTGTCAGTCATCACTATCACATAGTCAATGTCCTTGATACGTATTGTAAGTCACTGATATCAAAAACATATTCGTGATATTGTGATAATCGCGCTTTCATTTGTTGCTTGGTTTTTCCACATTTATACATTTGGTGCCTTCTTTTCGATTATCCATCTGTTATCAATCGTATGTCTCTTTCTTCTTTTCCACTGCCTCCCTGTGGCCATGCTGTCACACCTAGGAAAATAAAAAATAAATAAATAAAATAATAGTACTAACAGTAGTAGTGAAATAAGGATGCCGCCGGTACTTTGGTGTGGTACAGTTTGGACTTTAGGTACAATAAATGACAGGACTTCAGGTCCACAGGAAAATATCGGTATTCACAACATGAAGACTAATAGGGGGGAGCTTTTGATTGCAGGCCAATTCATGTGTTCACCCCCCCCCCCCTCCTCCCCCGTAAGCTGTGAAATCGTGAGCAACGCGGAAGAATGCACTTCCCTGTTTGACGCTCTCAAAAACTTCTGTAAGACGTTGTCATTATCGAAGGAGCGACACTGGAAAGCGCCTAGAGTTGCAGACCTCGACCGATATCCAAGGATAGCTCCACCCACTACCGAACAGTTCCGCCCACGACCTGGAAATTGTACTTTTAGCTGAAGTCGAATGTAAGGCGTATCCTCTAAGTTTTCACGACTGTCAAGTAGCTATTAGCATCGAATAGGAATATAACAATGCTGGATGAATTATGACTCGTCCCTGCCGGTCACTGGTAGGGGTCACCATGCAATCAGAACAGAACAGTGACGTAGCGCGTTCCTTGCTTCTCAGGAATGCAATCGATTTCTCAATTAATGTTAGCTGTGTCACAAAACCATGAATCAGCCTGAAGCAGTGCTGAAAGTGTAAGATTGGCCCACCATGCAGACTAATTATACCACATAAATAGGCAAAATACTCTGGACTGAAGAAAATGTAAAACGACATACACGGGTTTTGAGTAGGCTGTGATATCGTCGGAATGTTGCCTTCGCTCTCATAAAAGAGGCGTGGTCAGAATTCGATTTGAACAGAACGTGTTTAAGCAGCATAGCAAGAAGGCAAAAATGCCTTAATTCGTTGTACGAAGCGATACCACCATAAGTCAACTGAAGAATACAAAATTAATCCTCGGTATTGATTTGCAGGTTTTCTGAAATGCGCCACGCACTCACCTTTTATCCACAATTGTGGTGACTTTTAAAAGTTGAGTATATACTTACATTACAAGACGTAGAAACCTTTAGTCTCACACACCTCACGTTATAATTGAATCGGGACGGAATTAACAATCATGGATTTGATCCCCAGATCATGGATGCTGTCGCGACATCGTATCACTGCCCATCTTCGCCTATGTGATACATTTTTAGCGTGGGAAAGAATCTCGTTCCATTACTCAGCAAAAAGCAGGGTATACCGGGAGTCGAGGATTCCCCGACTGGGGTTTTGTATATGACCGTACAAGAGGAGGAAGGAGGTCGTGCCTGAAGAGGTCAACGATAAGCTCTAGAATCTAAACTCTGAATAAGCAGATGATAGCGAACCCGTGTAAGGGAATGTGTAAAAAATATTTTTTGCTTCAATAAGAAAACTTGGTAATAAAACATATTAATTATACATTCAGGCAATAGTTGTTAGTATTGAAGAGGTCAAAAAATGAGGGGAGTAGTACTTGTTTCCCATCGCGAGAGGAAGGGGGGGGGGGGCGAACTATTTGTTTCCACATCTGGGAGTGCCTTGGCAAGAAGCTTTCAACGAAGCCTTCATGGCTGTTGGTGTCAATGAACCGCTCCAATGATGATAGATGAGGTGATGACAAACCTATGATGATGACCCCGTTGCAAGTGAGCAAAGGCAGCCGCAGTGTCCTTTGCTATCAACGCGAACGGGTGCACTCGGTTTCGGGCCAAAGCATCAGCTTGCGATCGATACGACGTTGTGCACTGCTCGTTGAAGCTTGACCAATTGGAGCTCTTCACAGCTCATGCTCTTCGATAGCGGACCTATTTCCGTAGCAGTGAAATATTGTAATAAACCTTGAAATAAGCAATGCGTGACAAGCCCGATGAAATCGGTTCGTTTCTTCGTCATTAACCCTCTTGGGGTCCGTCACTGAGACAAGGGGTTTCAATTTTAGACCAAAAAAGATTTTTAAACATTTTCAGAACATCTTCTTCTTCGGAAGATGGCAGCGATCGACCCAGCTGATCGACCTCCCATGAATCAGGTATTTCTGCGATTTCATGGCTCCTATTTTTTGTTTATTTTTTTCATCGTTCTCATTTTGCAACATCACTTCGAGCTGACAGCAAGCGTCAAAGGTCGCTGCACTGTCTGCAAGCACCACTCATTTGACGAGAAGGTGCTCAGGCACTTCGAGAAAGCATTGAACAATCAAGAAAGGAACGAATTTGAGTTTTTGAGCCAAATTCTGCTGCAAAATGCTTCCGAGTAATTCTGAGTCTAACATCAAATAGCCACCTGGTATTGGCTTTGTTTTTTTTTATAACTCTATCTATCTACATCTTTAACTCTTCCGCCCTTTTTGCCTATTTCATGGTTTCTGAATTTCTCATTTATTCAGTTCCTTTCATCAAAAATGAATGGAGTTCACTCATCCTATGAAGAATGCACCTTAACTTCCACTGCATGATCAAGGCAATCGTGCCTGACCTGTGCGGTGAAGCTGCCTCCGTGGCTGAAAGTACTATTTCTCATAAGATTATGTACACACATGTGGCAGGCGTACAATTTACCGGATAGATACATATCCTTTCCGGCTAGTCGCTCAATTAATGCGCATCTTTCCCATTAATCCTGAATCGCGAACTATGAATCTCCTAAGGATCTGCCTATTCCACTAATCACCCCCTCCCCCACTTACTAGGGAAGGTATTTTAATTCCCATGGAACTTTGAAATGAGACCCGGGGGGATCGATAGAGCTTCGAACGCTGATTATAACTGTGAAAACCAAAATTGCTAAATGGCAGTCTGGAGCGAGTTAGGAGGGGTCAAAGTTTGCCTGTGACTAGCCTGTCATCAGCATGACTAGCGCAGAGCCAGTAGTAGCCTCCGTGGCTCAATGGTGGTGTACCGGTTCTGCAGGCGTGAGGTCGTGGGTTTGCCTCCCGCCGGTGCGGTTTTCTTGCATTTTGTGTTTCATTGTCAGTAAGTGCTTTTCTTTCACTTCTAAACGTTTCCTTGTATGATATTCGCGCGCAGGGGGTCGAATTACCCCTCTGTGCAAATTTCCAGCCGGATCCAGTTTTTGGCCATAATTTGGAAAATTAGGAGTGGCCAGGGTTTAAGTAGGAGTTTTTGAATTTCCTTCCACAAAAAATCCTGCAAGCTGAACAAGATAACCTAAACATACCTATCAAACTTGCCCATCACATTAAACGCACGTAACAAGCGCCAAATAAGGCATTTGCTGGGCAAGGGTCAACGACTTCTCCTTTGTTAAATGGGTTGCCAGCCCATCAATTTAGCCCATCAATTTTTCCGAAATTTGGTCAAATTCTCGAATTGGCTGAAAACTTGTCCCATAGGGTAATTTGATCCCCTGAACACGAAAATCACACTGGTTTTGCGTGAAAACGTATGGCTTGCGCGCTATGGGTTCCCAAAGATACCATGAGATGGTATTGCTCTTATTTTTCAGAAAAACCTTCATAACTTCATTCAGGTAATTGTTTGACAGATTCTGAATACAGATTTGAGATCAGCATTTAAAAGCGCGTACAGTGGTATGTGTCTCATTGCAAATGGCCATTTCGACAAACCGTCTGATGGCAAAGTGCCTCGCCAATGAGGTGTCACAGGCAAACTTTGACCCCTCGTAACTCGCTTCAGGATGCCATTTAGCAGTTTTGGTTTTCACAGTTATAATCAGCGTTCGAAGCTCTATCAATCCCCCCGGGTCCCATTTCAAAGTTCCATGGGAAGTAAAATACCTTCCCTAGTTCGATTTCTTTGCCAGTTCTCTTGAAGTGAGAGCTAGCCCCGCGTTGTCTATAAACACATCGTCGACTTCTAACAAAACTTAAGTAATTGCAGTGAAACACAATTTTTCTTGAAAGAGACGTCAAGATCAAGAAAAATCGATTGATTTCAATTTAACAGTCTGACATCAAATAGCCACCTGGTATTGGCTCACGGCAATCAAAATTTCGATATTATTTTTATAATAAAAAAATACTGTGTTGTTAAAATGAGACTGCAAAGAGAATTCATTCCAAAGAACTATATTTCAACAAGTGTAAAGCTATTAAAGAGTAAAGGATAGGAGGTGTTTAACGTTGATCAATCCCTCTAAAATGCACCGCCTTCCCGTGTTTGTGCACTGCTGTGTAAATGGTAAGAGGTGAGCTAAGTCGGGCCAGGTGTGTACTCTTACGTCAGAATTCTGCAGGAGAGCTCCCCTAGATCGCATGGGTGCGTAGCCTTATGTCTAATTTTCGCATTGTGAGGTCGCACTCGCAGCGCCATTAGCACAACTGCAGCCGTCGGTTACAATACCGCTCAAGACGCGAGGAGGTGGTACAATAGATGTCCTTTGTAAAAAAGCTGTTTACCTCATCATTATCTGATAACAAACTTCTGTACCGTGAAAGGACACGAAAGTAACATAATAAGTAAAAGAAACAATAGCATTACATGATAACAATCCTAATCAGGCAATAATTAATTCGGCAATAGAACTCAAAAACAGTGTACGCAAGTCGCACGCGACGAAATTCGCCGCGCGCGACCGCGCGAAAATTCGACATAAAGCTACACACCCAGCTTGCATGCATCGCCTCGCGCACACACCCAGAGCTCCACACAGATCGTGAAGGAGGCTAGCGGCAATGACATACCCAGGTCGTGCATCGAATACAACCAAAGACAGCTCGCAATGAATAAAATAGTTCCTTGTTGCTTGTACAGCTGTCATGCAAGTAAACGGCGCGCATAGTTACCTATTTGGAGTTTCCTGTCCATCCATGAATCGAAGCTGAGAGGTAAGAGTGTACAATCACCCATTTAGGAAGAATACGATGCGGAGTATGGAGGAAAGCCATCTAACGAAGAACCGATCTCTCGTCAGTTATGCAGGTAATCGGGTTTGAGTAAAATTATCGGATAATCCAAATAAAATCACGAATTCAAGGACACTACGCAAATCATACTGCTATCCATTCACAGGAGTAAAACCTTTTGTGAACACTATATTTGGATTTATGCCCATTCTTGAATGGCTTCCAAAATATCCCATTAAAGAATATTTAATGAATGATATTATCGGAGGATTCACTACTGGTATTATGCATGTGCCTCAAGGTACGATAACAGTGTATCGCTTAAATTACATTCCTTACACGGGCCCATCATGCGATTTTCTGTGAATTTTCAGGTATTGCCTACGCCACTTTGGCCGGAGTCGATCCTGTCTACGGTCTCTATGCGTCATGTTTTCCTGCATTTTTCTACATGTTTTTTGGTACTTCACGGCATGTGTCGATTGGTGGGTTTATAGTGCTCCAACGATTCCATTAGAAGACGGACAACTAAAGGCAGTTTGAGCGGATTGTAGGCGAGCATGTTGCAGCCGGGTGCAGGACAGGACACTCGAATTGGGTCAAAGTTGGCGGGATTCGCGGTGCGGCGAATTTATAACAGAAGCAGCAAGGTATTGATGGCTCGTGCCTCGATTAGAGTGTCTTGGCAATATCATTGTCACCTTGTCGCCTATATGTGGGCTAAATATGGATTTCTGCGTAAAAGATACGTAATGGTATACAAGGGTCCCTCACAGCTTAATCCATTGTATCTAACAGTCTCAAAAGTCCACGTCACAACCATGTATTCCGGTAATTAAAGGCATAAGGATTCTAGGCATGGCTTTTAGATGTGCCAAGGCCTTCCATTAACTGAATAGAATTGGAATGTGTATGGTAGCCGCTCTAAACTAAGATTGCTTGCGGTTTCACTTGCTTGGGCTACATACATAGCTGGAAAAATGTTATTAATGCACAGTGGCTTGCTCTGGCAATAGCGAACTCAAGTGCAAGTGTCTGTGCGACTGTCAGTAGACGCAAAACGCACAGCGCATTCCAAAGGAACTGACTGAGCATTCTGGACTTTTATCCGCTTTCTTTCGGAGCTGAACTGCTCTCTAACATTCCCTACAGAGAGAAAATTAGCAATTTCGCCAAATTGAACCGCGAGGAGAATAATGAGCATGAGAACCAATGCTTATATTCTAAAGGCATTGTATTAGGTTGGACGGGAAGTTCTGGGACACCTTGTGAGAAAAATTCAATTTATTTTAATTTTATTCACAGATTTTATTCAGAATTTTATTCAGCTCGACTGACGGGGATCTTCTTCAACGGCAGCTGTCAGGGCGTCGACATCGAAGACCGGAGGACGTCCTGAGCGTGGTTCATCTTCTAGCGTTGTCTGTCCTTCACCGAAACGCTGATACCACCGAATCACCGTAGACTTCGAAGTGGTGTTCGCACCCATCGAGTGGTTGATTCTGTCGGCCGCCAGGCGCGCAGAACTACCAAGGCGGTACTCATGAAGAATCAGCAGTCGAAGACCTTCTCGCGAAATAGGCTCAGATTCGCCGCTTGTCGAAGCCATAGTGGTGATAACCAGACTAGTGAAGAGTCCTTCACACTCCATCTATATACCCTTACCATGGACTGTCCCACAATTCTTTACAGGTTTCTACAGGAAAAAACAAAAAGTGTCCCAGAACTTCCCGTCCAACCTAATAGTAAGCTTTGAAATGCTAGGCCCTCAAAAATCTTGAATAGTCTGAAAGAAACAGGGTCCTTAAGCGGTGCATGTTCATTCGCATTTCTCCCAACTAATTGAGCTACTCATTATTCGAATGACATCCGATGGTGATCGTCATCTCCTCTAATTGCACTTAATTTCACGAAAGGCCTGCATCAACAACTCATTTAACGTTTCTGGTGTCAAAGACCACAAATCTACGGGATCTGCTAGGAAAAATTTCAATAAACTGAGATTCTATAGGAAAACATGACCATTGCACAAAACGCCCACAGATACCATAGAAAACGTCAATGGGTTGAAACACGGATAGTTGTCGGAGGTCAAGATTTCCTCAACTGGTTTCATGGGATACAAGATGGGGTAATCATGTCTTAATGGGGGCAATAAGGAAGTGAGGAAAGGAGAACGGATTGCTATATGAGTTAATATACACACCACTACACCTTCAGATGCTCTCACTGTATCTAGTGGATGTGGAGGTGTAGGCCACTGAATGGTCCCGGGTATGTACCGTTATGTCACAATTTCGCACCGCGACGTGCCACAGACGAAGTGATGCGGACGAGCTAAAGACGCCGTGCTGTGGGGTTCCTAAGAGATTACAAGTCAACTGTGTATGTCACTCCTAGCAGTAATGTGCAGCAATATCGGCGCGCATAGCTCGCAACACTGCGTCGTCGTCATGATGCGAAATCCTGACATAAGAGTACAGACCCAGTGGCCCACATGCAGAGGTCTTGACCTGATGAGTAGGGATGCAGTGGAGAAGCAGGCTGTCTAGCGTTGACAGTTGAATGACTCATCCTTGCGAACCAGTTGTGCATTTCACGCGTGGCCGCCGCGATCGGTGTCTGTTGCTACACACGTCACATGTCACTTACTGTTAATAGCAGTCTATACATCTTACAAAAATGACATAATTATGAAAAGACGAGGCATTTTAGGGTCTTTCGCCGTTGTGGCACTGATGGCTGGAGTTGCGAACGACAAAATTCTGATGTCTCACGGCGGCGGAAAAGTAGAATTGATACCACAAAATTCCACCACGTCTTATGAAGTTTCCGTTCGGTATGACGTCACACCAATCCAAATCGCTGCCACCCTGACATTCGCCATCGGGATATGGCAGGTTGGTGAAGCTGCTTTTGAGGTTATGGCCTCATTTCGATTTCAGTAAAGTTTCCAGATACTTTGTGGTTTACTTCGGCTGCAATTTGTGATGACATACTTCTCTGACCCATTGGTTTCCGGGTTTACCACAGGTGAACTTTCGTTTTTATGCACCTAATCTTGATTAGCTACCACTGCGACTGAGCCACGAGTCCATAAATAGTTCCGTCGTGTTAAAACGAACTATTTTGTTGTTTATATTTATTTCATTATATTTATTTACATATCAATATTAATATTATTATTAGAATGGATAGTCAAAGGACTAAGGAAGTACGGGAAAATAGGGAAAACAATTATTTCAGCAGCAGATGCAAATCTGAAAGCTCATGACCTCTCTTGACAAATTTAATTTTCCTAATCTTATATTTTTAATAATTTTTTAATTCCTTTCCACCCTTTATTTATCTCTTAGGCTTTCTATTGACTGTAGTTCCCCGATGTTCCTTGGTTGATAAGGGGAATAGTAGTGGTTCGTATGAGTAGGCGCAATGAACCAAAAAATCAACATTCTACGGACTGATTTAATAGTTTCAGAATTTTTTCTCTTGTTGCAATTAAGTAACTCTCGTAGATGCAAGGCGATTTTTTTCACAGGTAGGCTCAGTTATGGAATCGAACGCTGTGCCTACAATTCAGGAAACTTTCTACAATAGGTCAGTGATTCTGACTCCACAAAACCGGACGGCCACCGCGTCACTTTAACGACCCTCATTTACGAATGGCAAAAGTTGGATTGATAGTGGTAAAAGATCAAAGCATGGCTTTTCCATGGGAAATAAAGTGACGTCGTCGCAACTCTAAAATATAACGCTGTCAAAAAGGTCAGCTCAAGAAGTATTTCGGATACTGTGAGGACGTTACAAACCCCTAGACCTTCAAAGTCATACAATTTACTCCAGCCACCCCTGTAAACATCGGACAGAGACGCAAATTTATATTTATCTGAGACCAAATTTGTCTCGAAAAAATCGGAAATAAGTTCGGTTCATTCTAAGAGCTCTAACTCCTGCGTGAAGCCGATCCACAATAGACGACCGTGCTAGAAGCGTGAGAAGTGTGAGACAACGCCTATTTCATGTTCTCCTTCCGAAAAGGAAATATGCCCCACCGCTGAGGGAGGCACCCTCACCTAATGAGCACTACCACCTCTCCTGAAACGGCATAGAAGTCCCGAGCAACAGCACCCCCCCCCCCCCCCCGTGAAGAGTGGACTGTCGAAAATAATGCTATGCAGCGCTCGGAACCTCTCCCGAGCTATTCAGGATTAATTTTGAGTGGCGGAAAAGTTGCTAAAAAATCATGTGGATCAGACTGAGCTGTTTAGAATGGTGCGTAATGCCTGCCGGGTCATTAAAAAAGATTGGCTGTAAAATCGAGCGACTAAAGTGGCAGGGCTTGACATAATTACCAACACAACGAGTTCTCACCGTTATATTGGTTTTTTTTCGTATTTAGGTTTACTTCTTTTCAGGAGCTGCCGTTCATGTACTTGTTGCTCAAATCGATGATCTTATGGGTGTACATGTTCCGAAAGCTTCAGGAATAGGATATATATTTGTGGTGAGTATAAAATAGGACTCCTAAGAGTGAACGGAAGTGGAGCAGCGCCGGTGCTTATATGTTAGAAACAAATATTGGGTCGACTTGGGAATTGTACGATTCCATACAGTAGTCCAAGAACTAAACCTGGCACCACTTCACGGTTAATGGTGCCAATCTCACAAAAAACCACGTTCATCAGTTGGTCATGGCAAGTATTCGGACCATATCGAGTTCAATATAACCCACGTCTGCAGCTGAGTGCATGGCGCATCCCAGGAAGGCTTGGTTCAAAGCGCTGCAGGTTTCTTTCAAACGCGTGGCAACATTTACAGCTTGCTGATACTTAAAAGCTAAAGAGAGTTTTGGGTGTCTTTTATAGAATCACGTGAATGGGAGGATGTCTTTATTTTTTAGAAGAGGGCTTATTTCTTCATTATTCCTGTCTCGTATATAAAGCACCGGCCCAGCTAAACGCTAAAAAAGGCTTGTCCGTGACATAGTTACACCCTACCCTGGCATTTGATCCCTGAATAGGTAGCCCGAAATGAACTGGTAGGCTAACAATTGTTAGCTTATGTGGTACTTTAAAAAGTTGGATAAGCTAATCAGACCATGCTTACAAAACATATGCATGACGCATGCTACTGAGTTGTTTATTAAGTGGATTCCAGAGACTCTACGATCTCGCCATTCGTGTTCCTCAAGCGAATGTTGCCACTCTCATCATATCAGCAGCTTCTATAGCCTTCCTCTACGTTGGCAAGGAATACGTGACACCGCTACTCAAGAAACGAGTACACCTCAGAGTGCCTATCCCATACGAACTTATTCTAGTAAGTTATGACTTCTGATTATACCATGGTCCTGACGGGGACCGTCAGGCCGCCTAATTATTCGAGCGTACGCTAAATTTATTTATTCATTTATTTATGCCTGCTGTGACGCGCCGTCATAAAACACAAAGCTATAGCCGAGACTGATGCAGGCAAAAGATCGAATAAGGAAGATTACAAATCTACTAAACACGAAACATTTCGCATATGTGGGTCCATATGCCTGCATTCCAGGGGAATCATGAAAAGCTGGCAACTTGTTTTTTAAATTTCAGCTACGAAATCGCACAGGCAGAAAACCCAGTCATTTCTATATTTTTGCGAAAATAGTCGTGCACACTCCACCTGTATTGGTTGACCCAGGGCTTCGATCTCGGAATTTTCTCATTCTTCTACCTGCTTTTCATTTATCTGTTACCCATGCTATGTGGAAACATGCATACGGTGCGGTGGGAGAGGGGGCGACACCGTATAATGATGAGTTCGAACTTTTGCTTTCTTTTCGAATTAACAATGCCCACCCGAAGCGAAATTGCTGTAATCAGTTACTTGACAGCAGATTTGTCTGGAGCATGAACACTCCGGATTTGAAGGAAAATAGCCAGCGGAAGTCAAATAAAGGCTCCAAAATTCCTAACATTACGCCTAAACAGCTTTGAAGAAGGCTTGTCCTTCTTCTTGTTTCTATTACTCCCACTTTTCCCATCCGTTACTTTCTAGCTGGACTTAGCGGACAATGACGCTGTAAAGGCTTCATGGCTGAATCCCCAAAGTCTGTTTTATTTAGACTCATTGTATGTTCGCTAAGAGGTGGGCCCAGTCACCATGGTGGAAGGGCATTGAGCAGCTCAATGCTCCTGCGAGCACTCAAGAAGTACTGCAGCGGCCATCCCCTAGCAAGCTTGGTAGATACCTGTAAAGTGAAAAAAAACCGAACAAATTTTTCTTCAGGATACCAGTTATAAATAACCAGTTGGCTGGTGCACACTACTGTGCGCGAAACATCATGTACGTTGGTATGTCGATCAAAACTGTCCTTTTTCTTGACGACGGAGTATTTCAGTGACGCTCCGCCTATCGTGGGAAGAGCTTAGAGTGGTCCATGTGTGGTCTTTACTTCTTGTTCCATGTCTTTCCCATACCACACTTGTTCCCATCTCCATAGGTCGTTTTTCATATAATACCCTAATTCGTGACAGACGCATGGAGGGACGTATAGACAGACGAAGCGTTTTACACGTAGTAGAAATAGGTGATGATGGCGAAGTGGTTCAAATGGGGCCGTTTACAGTTTACTGCTTACCCACTGCCCAGAGCGGGATAAAAATACAGGAATGATTCAGGTGGCTGTTACCGCCGCTTTGTCTGCCATACTTCGCTGGCACGACAAAAACTTCGAAAACTCCGTTGAAATCGTCGGCGATATTCCTGCTGGGTAAGCAAGCTTTCATGCAGTACATATTAACATTCGCGGTCTTTACTATGACTCGTTATGCTCTCTCTCATAAATAATCTAAGTAATACTATGAAAACTTGTTTTTTTACCCAAAATAACAAGGAAAAAGATAGAGATTGATCTTGTAACATACACATATTTCGATATAGAGTATGATCGAGTGGTTCGTTTTGCATGCAAATCAGACGAACCACTGCGTTTTTATCACCATTGGATAGTGAGAAAAAGGGATTAATTAGCTTGAATGTAGGGCTTGTAATAGTATTTAGTTTACTGGAAAAACAGGTAGGACTTCAGCTATTTGTGTGAAAGAACATGTGGCTGGTAAGAAGCAAGGTACTATAACTGCTCCACTTGGCCAGCATAAGATTGTGGATCGACTGGAGATCGTGGAGCGGGAACGACTTGATGTTAAATGTTCCATCTTAATGTACGAGACGAGTTTCATCAAGGAAAGTCTTCGAATCATGCTGGGTACTCGCAAGAAATACACAAGGAATAACAGCAATAAAAAGTCCTCGAATCATCTGGGACTCGCAAAAAATCTACGAAGGAGTAACAACAATAATCCACAAAGGAATAACATCAATAAGCGTTTGTCAATTGCGAACGACTTTTGACCTTTCGTACCTTAATTCTACCTTTGGTAGGGTGACGTGCATGACAGAATTATGCCATGTGCCCTCTACTGAGTTTCATTCCTCGTACTACGCTACTGACTGTGGTTGTGAGCTCGTACATCCCCCCTCCCCCCACAAGCGTTGGAACCTTCGGTGACGTTGTTGTCCTATTGATGAGATGTTCGGGAGCATTCTCGAAATGATGTCGAAAGCACTGGAAGGGAGGAGACGCTTGTTCGAGTACTTTACAAATCAAGAGCTTTCAAGCTCTGAAGACGAAACGGTCAAAATACTGGACCACTAATGAAGGTTCAACTTGAAAACCTCGTGTGGCAATGCAAACGACAGCATCGCCAAAGAATGCCGAGGTTATAAGAAGGGAGAACTTGAAAGCTATTATTTTAGAAAACCAAGATGTTGTTGAGGAGTGGTTTGGATAGGGAAGAGAGAAATGTGACAAAAAAAAGTGACGAACGGAAAAAATCAAAACACTGATTAAGAACTTACAGTTGAAAATGAAACGGTAATATTAAAGGCTTTGAACTAACAACAATGTATGCCTGAGTGGTTGATATAAATAATCCAAAAGCACTGATAACGAGTTTAATAAAATATCGCTCAGGCAATAATTCGTTCAATGTACACATATTACTTCTGTAAAATTGCAAAATAATGCATCAGTTCATGAATGAGATCGAAGTGCCTGCATCGTAAATTATACAATGCAAATTTGCTAACAATAAGGTAACTAATAAACATAGAAGTGAATAGAGAAACAAAGAGTAAACGGAAGAAAGAAGGCACGAAGGAAACAATATGAAGCGCAAATAAGTCAAGTAGGCCCCGGGAAGGAAATCATAATATACCAGGTTCGGCACCTAGCCACCTGCTATCATGAGTCCATCAATTGATTGGGGCGCGCTACCTTCTTTCCTTCTCTCCGGTCATTATGAGGCAGGTTATGGGGTCAAATAAAGTCGGGGGGGGGGGAGGGGAGACGCAACTTTGCGTCGACGTGGAAGCTCCTTTCCCTCTCTAGGCTTAGGCTAAAATTGATATCTCCTCCTCTCACATGAGAAAGCATCTGTCATAGCATAAGTCTCATTGCTTTAGCCTAAGCTTAGGGAAGGAAAGAAGCTTCGACGTCGGTGAAAATTTTGCGTCTCCCCCCCCCCCCTTCCCCGATTTCATTTGACCCAGGTCGTGTTTGAACTATCACTCCGTACGTATCTATGGGAAAGGTGTCATTTGATTGCACTGCTAACTTCTATCGCAGAGTAAAAAAAAGAAAAAAAAATGGTGCTATGAATTAGTGTGGGATGGAGAAGCAACGTAAAAAATTTGAACTAAATGATGGCCTCAATAATATCTTCTATTAGGTTGTCCCAAAAGTCTTGTAGTATTTTTCCAAAAGAAATCAGTAACTCTTGTTTACTTCGAGGCAGGTCCAGGCGGTTCATGAATATGGTAGAACGTTCCCTAAGCTTTCTAGGAAAATATATATTGTCCCACCAGATCCCGTGGAGAGAGCTACAATGCCCGTTGTCGATACCCACCCATCTCGCCGTGTCATCTATTATGAGCGGTCTTGCGGCAACAAAACGACGAACGCTTGCCATTCTATCAGCGCTGCATTGGGCAAAGGGTGTGTGAGCTACGTGACCGTGCGCCGCTGGTTCATCAGCTTCAGCAACGGCGAAATTGACATGGAAGACAAACCACGCTTAGAACTGTGCTACTTCTGCGACGCTGAACGAATGCTTTTCCATGAGGTGCTGGTACAAGGCGAGACAGTCACCGCTGCTGTATGCACCCACCAGCTCCAGCAGCTCGCCGTCGCTGTTCGAGAAAAGCGCCGGAAATGCGCCAGTTCCCAAATCGCGAGGAGTACCCAGGCCAAGCTACAGGGGCTCGGCTGGGATGTGATGCCCCACCCGCCATACTTTCCAGACAATGCCCCTTCTGACTATCACCTTACCCATCTTCTCGAATCCTTCCTGGCCAAGAGAAAATTCGTTGATTATGACTTTTCCAAAGTCGATCGCTGACTTCTTCGACTCTCAGAACCCGGTGTTGTGGGAGAAGGGAAACCACGATTTTACTATAAAGTGGCAGAGGGTTGCCGATAACATCGGTCAATACGTTGTTGCCTAATTGTTATTTGTTGGACGAAAAAAAATAAAAAGTGATGATCGAGAAAAATCCTACAAGACTTTTGGGACAACCTAATACTTTATTATCCTTAATGAGATCATCTGTTATGACACACTTATAACTATTGGACTAGTAACTATGTATCGATACATTCAACAATACTAGCTATCATAAATCCCCTGGATAACCGTTATATATGTCTGATGGCTGTGCAAATTCTGTGCAAATTAGACATCAAAAATAACAGCTGTAAAGCAGTAATCAGACACATGCTTTTTAATTGTTCGGCTGGTTTTCATGTTATTCGCAATCCTACAAGCGGCTAAAGTGACGTAGCGAGCGCAGTAATTAGGGGCATCGTATCAGTTCACTGCCGTTTGACTACATTAGTAAAATCGAATAACACAACAAAGCCTGTGAAGGGTATAATAAGTCACAGAATCCTGGTATAGCTCCTCCAAGACTACTCAGGCCGCATTCATACTTTGCACTATCTGCGGCATGGATGGCTGCGTGGCTCTGCGTCTCCGCCTGTGCCATCCTGTCTCGTTGCCTGCAACGTCTCTGCACCTCCACCGTGCCACTCTGCCTCACTCATGCGAGCGCACCCACGCCCTGCTGGGCAAACTATGAACGCTACCTTATGCACCGCTGACAGCCGAGGAGGTGTCATTAATAATTTTTTTTTTCAGATACAGCGATGAACTGCCGCAAAAATCTTTAACACCTGGTGATTTATTTCTAGCAGCATACTTTTAGAGTGTAGGCCTCAGAAAGAATACATAATGGAAAAGTCGATAAGCGAAAATAAAAACGCCAAAAGAGTTCGACAGCTCATTGTCGGAATGGGCTATGCACCATAGATAACTATGGAAAAACTAGACAGTGCCAATTTCGTTATGACTTGGTAAAGGAGACCTAAAGCATGGAGGGTCCATTCTGCGTTGCGGGCATGTTAAAAAAGGACGATGCAGTAACCTGTACATTGGACTCAAGGGAATCGTCCACGGAAAAATGAGATTTTCTGTTACACGTATACTAACGTTGTATTTGTCTGATGAGGACCGCATGCAAAGTTTCACGCGAAGAATTGAGAATGCGGCTACGATAAAGCTCCTCAAATTCTCGGCCGGGTGGGTGGGGCCTCCAAGCAAGTGCCCATCCCGTCGTCTGGCGCTGTCGGAGACGCAGTGGAGGAATAGAAAGGTAAGTAAACACTCGAACTCTCCGTTCCCAGCCGCGGCGGATTACGGGAACGGGCTTCTGACCGGTGGCCCCTCCCACCCGGCCGAGGATTGGATGAGCTGTATCCTGGCCGAATTTTCACTTTCTTTGCGTGAAACTTTGCATGGGGCCCTTATTAGGCAAATACAACATAGATATATGGATAACGAAGATACTCATTTTTCCCTGGACGATTCCTTTTAATATATCGTATTGTATAAAACTATTTTTCCCTCCTCGTTTTTTATCGTTCTTTAATTCAGAATCTAACACTGTTTCGTACACACTTGGATTGACATGAAGACATTCGGGACAAAGCATTACTCGAGCATTTTCCTATCATTTATGAAAAAAAAAGTCGAAAAGTAAAGGCAGGAATAACAGGGAAAATAAATTCAGTTGAAGCTTCCAAAATGTTAAATTTTGGAAACTTTCAAATACAGTGTTGTATTCACATATGAATCGATATGAAGCTTCGCAACAAAAAAAAATACCCTAGAGAATTTTCACTTTATTTCGTGTGCAATTCCGTCAGCTCCCTAGAAGCTGCCATAGCGCATATCATAAACATCACATGTTATCACTACGATTGCCTTGTTATTTGCTTGAGGCATTCGTACAGCCAAAAATAGAAATATAATTGCTAGTGTTGTGACTAATAGTGATTACAGGCTTCCTCAACCGGAGCTTCCGACGTTCTCAATTTTGAGCGAATGCTTGATTCAGTCGATAGGTATTGCCATTGTAATCATTGCCGTTCATATCTCGATGGCAAAGATGCTCGGAAAGAAATTCAATTACCATGTCGATGATAGTCAGGTGAGGAAACACTCGATTTCCAACGGCTATCTCTACACGGTCCTTTTTTGCACCTTTCCTTGTTCGGCTCTCCATTCTTTACCTTGCCTCTTCACCCTGCCTGTTGATAATATAATCAGTGGTGTAGCAGTAGAGAAAAAAACGAAATAAAACGGAACACAAAAAAACCGAGAAGTACGATCACGAAGACCCTCTTATCCTTCGCCCCTCTGCATCACTAGCCCGTAGAGCTAGATGCAGAGTGGTGGGGGCTAGGCTAGTTAATCGCGAAGGTTGCCCTACTCTCACAGCAACTCGCGCAATGGAGCAACAGCGAGGTAGCGTGACTGGCAGCGCTGCGAAATTGCGAGAAATTCCCCAAGAGGCGCTTTCCGATGGGAGTTTCTTTACAAATAATCTCTCATAGGGCGGAATATCCATTCATAGTGAATATGCCTTCTCGTCCGCATTTCCTCCTTGTTCCTGGTAGCGGTGCCATTAATGCGGAGTGCCCCTCTTTTTTCACCCGTGTCTACTAGTGTCGTGACAACGTATGTGTACTTAATAGGCAACAAACTTCGAGAGCTTTCCCCGCTCCAGTTCCAATTCCCCGATGACGTGCTTGCGACAGCCCTTGCCAGATCTGCCGTCAATTTTGCCATCACCTGTCAATATGTCGCAGCAATACGAAAGATTCACGACAAGCGTTCTTTCAAAAACCCTTGTCATACATGACTATTTGAAGAATAAATTCTTTTTACACCCTCATCCAGCGCTCTTCAAAAACATTATGAAATTACTCGGTGACTTCATATCGTGTCGTCCCCGATCGCCAATTTCTCCAAACACACCCATATCGGTTGGTGTTGATCTGCGATGTCGATGCGTTGGAAAAAACACAATTTCGCTGAAATCGAAGGACTGCAAAAAAAGGAAAAGTGGAAGGTCAAGAAAATCTTTTCATTTGCGGTAATTTCTCACACTTGAGGGAGGTTTTGTCACTGCAAATCCTTTAATCTGTGGTGACGCATTTTGTCAAACATTCTCCAAAATTTGATAGAAGAGAAATTTATAGGGTCCGTGTGGTCTGAGGGGACACGCACGCAATAACCGAACAGTTGTGTATTGCGCACCAGTGCACAACACACACCTCACAATACGCAAAAAACTGACCCGACTTCATTTTCAAAACTTGTTGCAGCAGTGAAGGCTCTTGATCCAGGAGAAGGGAGAAGATGAATGTAAGCATAGCATTGCGCCCCTCCTCAAACCCATACGGACCCATTTTCATGATTTCATTCAGTTCAGAAACTTTTTGAATTTTGTGTCTTATTCGATTATCACCGATGCCAATTTTTCAGGAGCTCTATGCTATTGGAATCACCTCCTTACTTGGAGGATGTTTTCCGGTATATCCAGTTTCTACAGCTCTTGGTAGAACAATGGTTAACGTGAATAGTGGAAGTAAAACACTAGTAGGTTCTTTTATTTTTATTATACTGACAAAATTATCCGGAATAAAATATAAAAAGTATGAAAATAAAATGTTGTAGAGGTTATCCAAAAACCTGTTAGGGGGTTGAATGTAGCGGAGGGAGCAACTCCCCGATAACAGATACTTTTTGAGAAATTGTGTCCGAGGACTTGAATTTCAATCCGTAGCTCATCGGTATCGATTTGGTCTGGAATCTTCTTATTACCATTTTGATCCGAAATTCATCGAATCCATTTTGTGATTTCAGCTGTCCACCGTGTTCAGTTGCGCTCTATTATTGGCAACGATCCTTTGGCTTGGACCATATCTAAGGGCTCTTCCAAGAGTGTGTGCAATCAGAATCGAATTTTTCATCATTTCTCCTCCAAAGTATCAAAAATGCGGGAAACGATCGACGTTTTTGTTTCCAGTGTGTTCTGGCCTCGATCATCACCGTAGCCCTCAAATCGATGTTCATGAAGTATGCACAAGTGAAGCGAATCTACTCGATTTCGAAAATTGATTTTGTGAGTTTTCGCTAGCGTTTTGGTGAGTCTTGGGAAGGAGACCAACAAAGTAGCACTTAACCGTTTGAATATAATGTTAATCTTAACTCATCAATTATTTTTATATTATGATTGATCACTTAAATTTGACTTGCTTGAAATAATGATCTCCCTTCCCTCACGCAGCTTTCATACTGTGCGGCACCGGCGTCGATGGGGACATCGACGCCGCCGGCAACGCCGATGCCGCATATGTGGTAGCGGCCTTAATGATAAGTGCAAAACGAAGGTTAGACCACTCTTTATTGCTTTCCCTAACTGTTTTAAACAAAAGTTTATTTTGATGTTATTTCTATGAATCATCTTATCACAATGTCCTTCTTCTCCTTTGAACGAGATCCTGTGAAATCAGCTGATTTACTGCATTCTCTTCACGAAAGGTGTTCTTATGATATTTTAGACCATATGGATGGTGTCATTTTTTTCCACCGCATTGATTAACGTCATGGAAGGTCTGGCGATCTCTATCCTTTTCGCACTATTCACAGTCATCTGCCGATCTCAATGGTATGTTCGAAAGACTTTGCTTTTAATTCATACTTTCAACTTAATATAAAAGTAAATTATAAGTAAATTATAAACAAAGTAAATCGTTATGATTATAAATAAATATACAGTTATCACAATCATAACAATAAATGACAAAGTAAACAATTTACACCAAGTAAATTAATATAAATTAAAGCAAATAAACTCAGAGTGGCTAAGGTGAATAAACTTACAACTTCAAAATAAACACTGATAAGTAAAGCAAATAAAATTACAACTCAAACTTTTACATCGCGAGCTGCAGCGGAATCAGCAGCTATCAAAAAAAAATATCAAAGTTTTAATAATTGCTTGCATACTGCGAATCACCTTGAGATGTTTAGGCCAAAATGGCATTATTTCTTCCGGTCAACCGATGCAAAAGATGCGAAAAATGGAGAAAACGCCACGGAAAATCCCGATGTATGTGTGTTCCGTTTCGATGGACCGCTGCTGTTCACAAATGTGGAGAGGTGGCTGTCTTAGTTAAACAAAAACATGTTTACACCCATTTTTAGGTAATTATTTATAGATTCAAGCATTCCCTGAAACTCACCACGGACAGTTGGATGAAAACGTGGAAGCCTGAAAAGCATAAGGTGAAGACCCACGCTTTTACACTCATTTACTCGCGATTTAGTCTATAGAAATCGTGCCGCCTCCAAACACCTGTGCTTCCCCAGAAGATCATGTCCTCTCGGAGCTTGTGGATCACGCTTCTGAATTATTTACAATACTTGGTCTGGATCAATGCTTTATTGCAGGAAACCGTTAATTCAGCTGATGGAATGAAACGACCGGAGAGTCTCTGGAGAGAGAATGGGCCGCACTTCCTAATTATTGACTGCAAAGCTATTGCCTATTGCGACTACATGGCCGCCTGTGCTCTAATTGAGGTGGCACTTTTTTTGGGAAATGGTCCACTAGCAGAATAGGATACATTAGATTTGGATGAACTAAGAATAAATTTTCGCCCACAGCAAGATGAAGATGTGATCAAAGCAACAAAGCTGATATACAGGGTGGCTGAAAAGTATAGAACACCATATTTCTTGCTGTGAATCCTAAGACAGCGATCAGATAAACGAACAAATTAAACTGACAAATAGACGACAATTGTGCGATCATTTTATAACACAACGTGCTCGAATTCCGATCCTTTTGCTTTGATGGCAGCTTTCAGAAGTTCGAAAACGGAAGCTTCAGTGCGCCGCCCATAGTGAATTTCGTATCGTAAATGAACTCGGGACTGCACCAAAAGTTTTTTTGGTGGGCAATTTCTTGGGTCGCTAATCACTTTGCTCAGCTCCGTTCGTCCTTCAACAAAATTGGGCTCCTCCTTATTACCACCATATGAAAAAGCGGTGCTGCATGCACATTTTTGTGGATATTGGATCAGTGAAGTTGTGGACTATCCCTGGTCTGACCTCAATCCGGTATGCTTCTTTGAACGGGAGCACTTGTAGAGCAAGCCTGTAGGGCAGTCCCACCGCTCTGCCGATGCTCCGATGTTGTCGTTTCAAGAGGTATTGTGCGATCTAGACTGCGGCGCACTGTAGGCTTAGTCGTCTGATGGCCTTCATCTAAGCAAATTCGCATCGAATTACAAGCACCTTGTATGATATAGTGGTCGCATGTAGATCCGAATTTTAGTGATTTCCTTTTGGTTGGTATCACAATTTAGTCTTTTTAAGAGCACGTTGCCATGGTAAATACTGCCACAAATTATGGCCTCATGGCAGGCATTGCGTTAGAGCCGTAGCCGAAATCCCCACATTACTTGCTGGAGGCGTGTCTCAATCGATAGCCGCACATAAAAACCACACCAAGGGCGACACGTCCAAACAGGGGAGGAACCTTAATATAGAGGGCGGGACAAAGCACCACCACTTGAGCTCTATCCTTAAGCTATTGTTTTCGTATTTGTACATAGGAATAACTTCAGTTCAACTGAAGTTGTGTTTTTTAGACCGCAAATGAATTCAAGGACATAGGAGTCGTGCTCTATCTAACAGCTGCCAATGGCGAGTGAACATTTTCGTCTCTTGTAGATGCCTAGCCTTCAGTGCGCAAGGTGGCTTTAAAAATGAATTTTTCCTCAAAAATTGATTTACATGTCATTGTAGGACCTCTACGTGCCGCACTCAAGGCAAGTGGATTTTTCGACATAGTCGATAGGGAACATCTGTTCCCCACACTGAAAGATGCACTTGCCATCGCCAGCAGAAATGGGTGAGTCTTCTCATTCCAATGTTTTCCCCATACTTGCGAATTGAGGTAGTATGGAATAGTGGACACGGGGCTCACTGCAACGGTGTTGGTTCGTGGGAATTACTTTTTACTATCGAATTGAGAGAGTCAGTACTAAGACAACCACAAGTAATTATCAATTTGAGGTGAGCCCTTCTCGAGCTGCTAGACAGGGAAATGTACTTTCAACAGCATCTTTTCAACACAGAGATCTAATCAAGAAACTAATTTAGTTTTTCCATGAATAACTTTCCTTTTATGTCCTTCACTGGGAAATTCAGATTGGAGTCACAAAAGGCACTGCGGAACGAAATTTCAAGTCCTGCACTCTCAGGGCAGCCGAACATTGTTATTCTGGGGCTTATTAGAGACCCTGGTATACTTTGCTAGCAGAGTTAATGAAAATTAAATAAAAAAGCTGGGTATACTTTGCTAGCAGAGTTGATGAAAATCAAATAAAAAAGGTCGAAAATAAAGCTCCGATCACACTAAAATTGCTCTACTTACCGACACTATTGAACCTATTTCAGAGGTGCACTGCGGTTGCTAAGCGAGGCTAGAAAAGAGCAGGTGAGCGGTGTTTTGCTAATCTCATTCTGATAATCTCTGGCATCTACCCCGTTCGTGAATAATAAATCAGTTACTTCCAATCTTTTTCTCCAAGAAAAAGGAGATCGAAGGGACGATTCCCTTAGGTGAAACTGGATGGAATAGCAGTAAAAAAATGGATGTTGATTAAGCCTTCAGACACAAATTACGTTCTACTGATTATTCAAATAGTGACTTAATTGGTTTTTTATTGTAGGAGGTCTGTTGTCCTTTTCTAGAAGCTATACCATCTTTTTCCCCACTGTTTTCAATTATTCAGGGCCCCAGACTAAATAATGAGCAAGGCTTTTCTCTGTCTGCTTGCCCGAAAATGCAATTGAATGCCAATGGAAAGGAAGAAATGGACATTCCTGACCACAAGATTTTAAATCGTAACGAAAATACTTATGACTGCCGGGCTTCAGCGCCCACTTGCTATGGGGGGGGGGGCAACCTTCACTGACTGGCGCTCCAAATATCTGAAAGGGTGAATCATCGTCTAAAAAATACGTTCTTTCAGACAAATCATCAAGTTTCGAAGTCACCAACTTCACCATTTGGAACGTCTTCGGCCTCGCTACCACCAACACCATCGTCTCCAATAGTACGACTTGCACCAATAACGAAAAAATAAAATTTATACAGGAATTTTGTATTGTTTTTGTAGTCAAGCCCTTGGGTGAAGAAGCGCTGGGAGCCAGATGGAAAAGCAGTTTTTATATATTTATGCAGAGGGGCACAAAGCAAAGTTATCAATGACCTTATTGGGTGGAAAAGTGCAGCGGTGAATGAGCAATCATTGCACGGCGGGGTGGTGGAGGTGTATCAAGACACTCGAGTTGAGTCACCGCAAGCGCGGGCCAAGAACCCATATTTTTAACAGTTCTGAAAGTGGATTATTTTCATGTTTGGTGACGTAGCCACATCTAGATAGCTTTGGGATGTGTCTTTCATGGGGCTTTTCACTACTGGCAAAATGATTGTTCCTCGGCTAACAAAATTCCAAAATTATGAAAAAGGAAAGAAAAAATTTATGAAAAAGGAAAGAATAAAGTTTATTTGCTACATTCTTGACGAGATCATTATGGATTTGAAACCAGTATAGAATAGATATGACTAAGTATAGAGATCTTCAATAAGTTATATTGATTTTTTTCCGTCAACAACAATAGACAGAATCAATGGAAACTGGATTATCAAAGAAAAGGAAACAAGTTGCGCCGTGCACCTGTGACTGAGTCTTGTTTCCTCGAAAAATCACCGGCAATAAAAGAATCAGACATGATATTGAAGCTATGCAGAAATGCTTCAATATCTATTGGAAACGGCGATAACGAAACAGCTTTATGTTTTGTGTGCAATACACGCGATAACACCAGCGTTAGCATCCAGAAATGCCATGTAGGATTTAGAAATGTGCTTTGCGGAGCCCATCTCAGAACAGTCGTGATCGTCGAGTGGCCCGTTCGTTGAGGATTTGTGCGATTTCGGCAATGCGATCTCTTAGTTCCTGTTCATCTCGCTCATCATTCAGCATATCAATCACCACATCGTCGGGTACTTCGATAAACTGCAGAATTTCACATTTGACTCATCAAGCATCATTCCCATAGGTACGAACACCTTTTTAGACCCACCTGTGGCTCATCATCAATCTGTTCAACCCAATCCATTGGTATTGATGCCCTTCGATCCCTTGGAAATGGCTCATAAACGGGTTCTTCTAGCAATTCATCGGGAATCTCGACAATCTCGTATTGTGGCATGGAGACCATTGGCTGTGGCTGTTCATATCGCATTATTTCCTCTCGCACAATATCTGCCAACGCAGCCAGTTCGTCATTGGACAATTCTGCAACGTAATTCAATTAAATCAGCCGATATCTCAAATTGCTCTCCAAATAAGGGTGATTTATTGCAGTAGTGCGGGAAATAGAACAGAAACCAGTGAGTCTGTTGAATTTTGGTGACAAAATAGGCAGTAGCAATGATTAGAATAGGCCCGAAAGATATTCCCAAAAAAGGTCCTTCCACGTTTATCGCGTTCCAAACGGACGCAGCTCTGGATAGTTATTAACAATACAGCTGTGACACACCGGCGAATGTGGCTATGAGCCAATCGCAGCAAAAAAATGACGTCAAGTTTTCGAATTCGTCGTGTTTTTTGTTGTTTTTCTTGTTGCCGTTCAGCACATCATCTCCTTTTTATTTTCCAGGCTAAAAATTTGAAAATAGAAGAAGACAGTGCCAACTGCTTCTAAGCCGCTGATGGCCCTACTGCCCCATGACATTTTTTGCAGATTCGAAATAAATGGTGGGCTCACTATACCAACCAATCAAGCAATTTTCAGCGTCCAATCAAATTTCATCCGAAAATTCGGGATTCGCAACAAACCGCTCAACTGCCAACCTTAGAGGTGGGATGCTGCCTCACGAAATAGTTTTTCGATCAGCTGGCGGTATCCAAGATGGGATGAAATCCAAGACTAGACAATCCTTGGACAGCGATGCCATAGCCACAAAAAGGTTTCCCGCGAAATATGAGACGTGTGGTGCTTTTTAGAGCGAAGATTCGGATGCGAGCTAATGAACGGTGAACCAAAGCTCGCAGAAAACAAAAAGTGAGCTGATATAAATGAATATAACCAGACAGCAATAAAAGCAAATTATCATATGAACAGATAATTAAATATATTTCCAATAAACATGGTAGATGTAATGAGAAGATTCATGCCGGAGCAGTTTTGGAAGGGGCAGGCAATAAGTTCACATTTCTCGTCAACTTGTTCAAAGTGGAAAGCTAAGGATTTAGGGAACTACGGGCCAGGCACAGTTCATGGCCGCCACAAAAATAGCTGATAGGTGTTGTTTATTTCGAAATCCGCAGTGACAGCACTTTCCGGCCTTTTAGGCCCTTGGTTTGTACACGAATAAGGCCCCTGAGTCTTAAAATTGACTCGTTGTAGCGTAATCATGTAGAATTCCAAGGGTATGTTGGCATAACCTGCTGCAATCCTACTAATGCGACTCCCCAACTGATGCATGATCGCAGTGCTCATTGGCAGTCAGCCCAGGCCTTTCAGAGCGCTAAATACCTCCGTGTTCTCATTAAAAATCAACTGGAAAGAGTAGAGCACGAAATGAGGAGGAACATTTCGTATGCAGTCGTGGGATTGTTATGATCACTGAGCCACCACTACAACCTTTAGAATACTAATGGGCACAAGGGAATTTGACGTAGCCTTCTTACGGCTTCGGCTAGGCTGCGTGAACTATCACTAACGCTTTAATAAAAGTCGATTTACGGAAAAACGAGCACATCTTTTTTGTGAATGCTTATAATTCTCAACGATTCCCGATATTAGGCTTCTTTAGAAAGCATATTTAGAACTCGAGCAAGAGACTGTATACCAAGTTCAGTAGAAACCGCATGAGAAACAAAAATCACTAGAATTCCTCAAACTGGCCAAACGGCTGCTGCAGTAAGCGGTAAGGTATAATGGGGAAACGTACGTTGTAGTTGTTGTCGAATTGCGTCTTCCGCTGTGTATTGATCCTCGTTATCTTCTGGGTTGATGGTGTCCTTGAAGACCACTTGTCGCTTGCCTCTGTGCAATTTCTTCTTGTCCGACATAGATTTTGCTGAAATCGTAGATGATTTAAGGGGGAAGCGAAGCAGAGAATCTGGCAATATTACCTTGCTCCCTGAGACTCGAAGATTTTGATGAAACGACTTTTCCATCCTAAAATTACGAAATAACTTTTCTGAAAGATCATGAAAAGAATTCAAAGAAAAAACCAAAATAATCAGGAACACAAAAAAAGTTCCTTAGCCATTTCTGAGATGAGCCATGCCCACGATTCCATTCATTGTAATGGAGATATTCGTAATAAAGGTGACACTCAAAGCATTGCTGACAAGCAAGTCAGCATTTCTGTCTCCTCTCCCACCCCCAAGAAGTCTGAATGCTTCTCCTTTGGGTATAAGGAGCTTTAGGAATGAAGAGATTTAGCATATGATACAAAATGGCCACGGTGATGATGACTGCTCATCTCTCAAACCGAGCTAACACAACTCCTCCCGGAAGTAGGTTTTTATGTGCTACCACGGTGGTGTAGCCGATTTTGTTCCTACTGAAACAAGACTATTCGGGACATTTTCTGAGGAAGAACTGATATGGTGCAATAGGTAATCTTTGAGAGACGGTAATGGACGGCTAAGGTGGCAAGGAAATGAATGTAGAACATAAACCCCTCCACGTATCTACCTCGAAAACTACTAAACTTATCAGCGCCGTGTTCAAGTATATTCGAAGAAATGTAAACCAAGGTAATCTTCTCGAGGAAAAGCTACTTAACATTTCATTATTTTTTATGAGGTTTAAAAAATACATGCAGAAGAAGGGACAAAGTAAGAGTGAGTTCCTAGAAGGTACCACCCTTCCATGGTTTCCATTGGAAGTCTTATGAGAATATGCATCAAAATGTGCTATGGGAAGGAAGGTTTTACGGTTACTTACTTAGATTTCGGATAAGGTTAAGAAGCTTAAGAATACACGCACTAGGAAAACTTCCTTAGGTGAACTGGAAGTTTTAGCGCAAAACATCCCTCTTTAGGTGTTTTTGGGAATGATATCTATCCACAGCATAGAATTTTATTCATGACCGGACCCTCAGCTTCATTCTAAATGTACAGCAGCTTGTCTTTGTTTTCGCTCCGTAGCACCCTTCCGTAGTAATTCATTTTTGAGTCGCTTATTTGTGAGCAACACAGACGTCTGCGCTGCACAACACAGTCTTTATCGAATTCATCAGCTCTGAGTGAGGAGCTGGTAGCCACCACATCGTTATGATTCACCGCACAAGGAAAAAGAGGAATCCGGGGTGATCCCTCTTAATACTGAAGAATATGATAGAGTGGGTAAGGGATATTACCTTATATAAACCAGGAGTTTGGTTTGTCCGTTTGTGTGTGTGTGTGTCCACCCTGTGGTTTAATTACCCAAGTTTGGGGTACAGTACGGACATGGGTGAGTGGCTAGAGTGAGAGTACGTGGAGAGAGTGAGAGTGTGTGGCGGGGTGAGAGGGTTCGATACACGCGCTAATTTTGCATGCTTCCATGTGTGACGCGCAGTAGTGCGCGCCAGCCCAACTGGTATGTAATAAAGTGTCATATGGTTCGTTACGCCTCCGAAAAAAATAAGAGAGAAAAGGTAAATAAACAAATAAAGAAACAAATTGGGTTTGAAAAAAGCACAGCCACCAGTGAGCTGTAGTACAGCTTCGGTGGATCACTGAATTCGAACAACGAGTGCAAAATCCCCACAGCTAGCCAGCCCTTTTTTGATTAGGGTTCAATAGAAGGCTCTCGAACCCCAGAATGGGTCTAGCACTGCGTCAAAAAATCTTCGGAAAAAACGACGCTACCAAACCCTTTCGCTATAACTGCATATTGATGTCTTATGTTACTACATTTGCTATTGGTATGCTGTTAAAAGGTTAAATAGTAAACGATCGATACCCACACATTGTTCTTTTTCTTACTTTCGCGCTGATACTGAGAACAGAATATGACTACCGATATCGACCAAAAGCACTAAAAAATATCATAAACATGCTCATGCTACATAGTAGAGGTGTATCGAACGGGATCAACAGTATCCAAAAGAATTTGGCTGTTGGAAACAACCACACCACCACAATCACCAAAGCCGCTAGTGAATCAATGGTGACCAGCAGATCAGACGAAGATTTTCAATTTTTTGACATTTTTTAGTTCCTCAACCATATTAACTGAAGCAATAGATAACGCATATAGAAGTTGCCTAGTGCACTCCCCAGTGGTCACTGCTCTGGTCTATTGAAAGCCAGTCCTTGTCTTCGACATTGAAGATCATCCAACGGACTAATCTATCAGTCAGTGTGTTACGAAAAAAAACCGAGATTTCACGCTTAGGAGGAACTGGCAATTATGGGGAATTTTTGCCAATTTAAGTAAAAGTGAGTAAAATGCCACAAAACGTTTGGAGATGACCATCCTAGTAAGAATGAGCCATGCGCACAGTTTTTTTTTCGGGAAAAGCTACCTGTGGATGTGTTGCCAGTACAATTCTCACTCATTTGACTGTTTTCTTAGCCAAGAGACTTCTGCACCGATGCTTTTGCTCAATGCAATAAATGCTTCTTAATTTAGAATTTTGAATACTCATTTGCTAGCACGATTCCTAATGAAAATAGGCAGAGCAGATTTTGCTTGTCAAGTCCACCTCGTCCACGCTGGAGCTTCTCGATCTTGGCTC
Source organism: Trichostrongylus colubriformis (assembly GCA_963978905.1). Taxonomy (NCBI): domain Eukaryota; kingdom Metazoa; phylum Nematoda; class Chromadorea; order Rhabditida; family Trichostrongylidae; genus Trichostrongylus; species Trichostrongylus colubriformis. Next base: position 27,969,062 of record OZ022260.1, read on the forward strand.
TTTTTCAAACCACTCTATGGAAACAGGTCGGGGGATGGAGGGAGTTGTTAAGCTGGAGGTGTCGTTTCGCACGTGTATTGCTCGCAAGATTACCTACATAAATATATTATTAATAATGAGATGATAGTTAATACAGTAATCGCTTCGCGGTCTTCTATCTTCACATGATTGCTCATTGATTTTACAGTGGTATGGGAGGGTATGGTTGCTCAGATCGCAGTTGTAACTCACTACCTCTCTTGCTGTTAAGTTGAAGTTCAAGTAAATAATAAATAAGTCAAACTCAGCGCTAGCGCGATCAGAACTGTAAGTGGATTGCAAATGACTTGCGAGCGATAACTGCAGTTTGAAGCCGGATAACCAGTGGTTTTCTAATCTTCAGACCTTGAATACCGATGTAGTAAATTCACGGGAGCTCCTATACAGAGGAATCAATCGTTGCGCAGCTTATTTCCCTCATGTTCTGCATGCGTCATCTATGTAATTCCTCATTAGCGCTACGCTCCTCTCTCGGTTCACTCCTCTTCACCAGCGCTATCTCGCGGAGATTCAACCGAGCCTTTATAATCAGCATTAAACTTATCAGACATGATAACAGTCAAAGAAGTGACGTTACTTCAGGGCATGGCATATCTCAGAGGAGCTGTCGGTTTCGTGAAAGCAGAGACTCCTTCTTTTGAAGTGGACATTTACTTTCTGATCTCCACTAGGATGACGATTGAAAAAGGACAATGCACTTTGAAAAAAAATGTAAAGTGAGCATTTCCATCCAGCAAAGTGATATCTTTATCAAGTGGATTGGGGGTTGTTAGTAGTTTTTTAAACCTAATTTTCTCAGAGTGATAAACTATTCTATATTCAAAGAATCGGGGCATTCTTCCCAATGCCCTCAGGGAGTACTCAAGAATGCAATATCGAAGGTTTCTTCGGATTCATTGCATCGTATTAATAAAATAAGTGGCTGCACTATATTGCATTGCTGCTGCAGCTGCATATGGGAACCAGACGGGCTCTAATCCGCACCCGTGCTTCCAATAATAGTATTTTTCACTCCACGCAGGTCTAATAGGGACAGTTGTTGAAAGCAGACAGAGTTAAAGGAATCGTCCACGGAAAATGAGTTTGTGTGTTACCCATATAATTATGTTGTATTTGCCTAATGTTGGCCTCATGCAAAATTTCACGCGAAAAAATGTGAATCTGGCTGAGATACAGCACCACAAAGTGCGGCCCCAGTGGGCGGGGCCTCCGTGTAAAAGCCTCGTAGCGCGTCCGCCGTGGTCGAAGACGCACTGTAGGAACAGAAGGTTACGTAAACAGTCCTACTCTCCGTTCCCAACGGCGGCGGAAGACGGGACTCGGCTCTTACACGGAGGCCCCGCCCACTGGGACCGCACTTTGTGGTGCTGTATCTCAGCCAGATTCACATGTTTTCGCGTGAAATTTTGCATGAGGCCAACATTAGGCAAGTACAACATAAATACATGGGTAACACAAAAACTCATGTTCCGTGGACGATTCCTTTAAGGTTCGTCGGGCCTAGAAGAGAACCAATCCACATGTAACTCTTGTGATAATAGGAATTTCAAAGAGCGCAATTTTGCCTTCTTCTCTCCAAACTACAGAAAATAGAAAACGGTGAACTCCCTTCTTTGCCATTGAAAAAAAGCAGATAAGCAACGTCACACTTGTCTTCGAGGATCAGCCATGTTGGATTTACGTCTGGTAGTGTAGAGGTGATTCATTTCAAATTTAACTTGAACAATGATATGCTGAGGTCTCGAAACCGAACCGCACTAGTGCTACTATTGTTTTGCCCTACCAGGAAGGCCCAGCAGTGCCAACCAACTGATGGTTGAAGTCACGGTTTATAGGGCCTAGGCCGAACCCATCCACAGACTACTCGTGTGAGCAGATTCTACATTTTATTCATTTCTTCATGCATCATTTTTCGATGACGCAATGGAAAGAGGACAAAAACATTTGACGGTGATCAATCCTTCTCAGTATGTGCCACATATCCTACTTTTATCGAAATCGTACTGGTATATGGCTTTGCTTTCGCTATGTTCGTTCGTTGCGGGACCAGTCGCTTTCTTGTCTCACGCGTGTTCCAAGACGAATCTGGTACCAATTTACCGACCCTGCAAGGGTGAGGCTTCACCCGATTACTCGGCCTTCGGGGCCAACCAGTGGGATCGGCGCACCCGAGTGGGTTGTCAGTACTTCCTCTCTGCCGTATGCTAGCCGCAACATAGGGCGGAGATGGTGTAGGGATAATTGGACTCACATAAATCCCCTCGCTAATACAGCAAATCCTTTGTCCCCTCGCCTGGTAGGCGGAATTATAGCTGTTCTGGAAATAGAACGCAGTATCCTGTAAGTCCAGGCTAACACCTCCAAAATGTTTCAATTTCAGGACATGCTATGGTGCTTGTGTTCGCTTTTCCCACAGTTTATGTACCCATTCCATGAAGCGGAAGCCGATATTGCCGGAAAACGAGCATTTCGTTCTGATTGCGACGAGTCGGGACGAATGCATAGCTATTAGACCGTGCCGAAAAAGAAAGAAATTCAATCGAGGCCCTGAGGGGATGAGCATCGGATGAAGATCGCTAGAGCTCGAAGCTCTCTAATGAAATGAACTCAGTCGGAAAAGGGATTAAAGATCACTACGAAAACTATTCATAAAGTGAATAGAGCGGGTGATGGAGACCGAATAGGAGGGGGATGAAGGAGAATGATGGATAAACGGGTGTGCGCACCGACACATGCTCAATAACGTCGCTCATTCTTTTGCACAAACATAAAAACGTGCTGAAACAGCTTCGGGGCATGATTAAAGGCCTAAATTGGCTCAAGGAAGCAGAGCTCGTCTATTTACTCTCACAGGAAAAGTACTACTGCTACGAACACGTTCCCCGAGTGTTTTCGTTAGAAGGAATGCAATCATCGCTGCTGGCCATAGTAAATGTGACCCCCAGGGGATCGGTGTCCAGACTTAACAAATAACTGTTTGAAATCGTAATATTCCGTTAGCCAAAAGGCACAGCAATCACTAGAAAGATTGGGTCTTGCCACGAAAAGTGCTTGTGTATGGCGCGTAACAAGTAGCCATTTAATGCCGGCACGGCAGAATCGATACAACAACATAACGAAGCAGAGATAAACCGAAGCCGCGGACTTGAAGAGCCAGGCTCGGCCTGGCAGCGATTTCAAGGCCTCACGCTTCCAAAGCACTTCATTCAATGAATAAGGCTACCTTGAGTCACCTATGAATTTTAATACAATTTAGGGGTACATTTTTCACGTTCATTCACTTATGAATACCGTACACCTTACCGTAGCCGGAGCTGCGGTGACCGCAATTGTGACGGAGAGCAGGGCTACGGCGAGAAGAGCCTGTGGTAGTGGCGGCATCGGAGCAGTAACGTCGGATCGAGTCTGAGCTCGTGGAGAGCAGTCGTAATGCGACGTCGTCAACGCGGCGACACGCCCACATGGCACACTGCGTTGAGCCCCAGGGACAACATTCCACAGCGAAAACCAGCAATGACAGATGACTAACAGAGTGAGTTTTTGATGAATAAATGCCGCTACCTTTCGAAGAGCAGCCCGCAAAAGTATTATTTAGTAAAACTGGAGTGCCAGTATGCCAATGCCCTCAATTCGGACAGATATGAAATTTCTTTTCAGCTTTTTCAGGTGGATATAAAACCCTTGAACGCTTCGGCTCTGGCCATGAAGACGAGCGCTCTATTGATCATGATGTCTACCTTTTTACGCAGATTCACAGATTTGTGTGTTTATCAAGGAGGTATGAGGCGATTTTGGCGAGAATTTCTGATTAATTCCTGGATTACGACTGTGGCAGAGTAGGCAGACGAGGTGGTCTTTCTGTTCTGCTTCCCGTGACGTAGAAGAGCTTAGATGCTTATGATGCTTCAAGGTGTTTTTTAGGAGGTAAGCGGATGAGGCGAAGATGGTGCACCCTACAAGTAAGTAGCTTCCACTGGCATGATTCGGGGGTCTATTTCTGAATCAGTGCTCGCTCAAGTCAACCAAGCCTTACATCCGTCCAGGATCATTAAATTGGTGCCAAATTTCCATTGTATAGTACGCAGATTCAAATGCGATTATGATTCCAACTAAATGTGGACTCCGTGGCGCAGGCCAGGAAGGGTTGATCAATCCTGATGTTTTATTGGGTGCTATCGCAATTAAAGGGGGGAGGGGGGAGGAACATCTCATGAAAAGTTGCACACATGAGTATCTTTGAAGGATCTTTGTGGGTCGATTTGCGAATTTAAGGGTTATTTCTGTCTCAGCCCCGATGGAGGGGGAAAGGACTCCTTCCCTTTTTTGGCTCAGGAAAAAAGCGTCTACTGTGGGATGTCCCCTTATTGCTATAGCATCCTATATTAATTATGTATATTCCATTGTGTTGAAGGAGTGTCAAAAGGGGGTCTTTGTAATGAATGGGTAGCGAATGGAGTGCAGGGGATTAGCTTAACGTAGCACAAGGACTACGACATCCTCCAATACTTGGGTAAGCCACGAAGTCGATGATCATGCCAGTCAACGCTTGTTCTATAGCGGAGTCACCTTAGCTTTAACGAGACAATCTATCACATCTGCCCGTTAGTTGACCAATGGAGATGCCGTCGTAACGACCGAAGATCATTGCGTTAATACTGGGCGGTATCAGTTGCATGGCGCATTCTTAAAGGAATATAGCTGCAGCGATCTTTTCCTCTGCTTGTCAGAGACTGTAAATCGGTTCGCCTCTTCTGCTTATGAAGCCCTCTTTAGCGTGCTGATTCCGAGGACGCAAGTCACGCCGCTACTCCTCTTCCACCCCTCAAACTCTTGTGGATGATAGAGTGCATCGAGAAGGTGGTGCAGAAGTTCGGGTAGTGACGGCGAATACTTGATTGAAATTTCTTTTTCTTGGAGAGTGTACTAACTTCTCTGGCATTTATGCGTCTCATCAGGGCAATGGAATAGTCAAATGAGACAGGGAAGAACTCCAACGAGCTCCTAGTAGTACCTTCGGCTCTCCTTTTTTATTGATCGGCACATTAGCTTAACTATATTATCTCTTCGACTATTATACAAAGTATTTGCAAAAGTACGCTGCAGATGAGCATTCATGAGGGGCCTTTTTCTGATTGCTTCCGAGCAAATCAGACATGCAGTTCATTTAGAAGAACCGGAAGTCACTGATGAGCCTTTTTTCGGCTCTCTGGCTAAGGAAAGCCCAGCAGCACACAGGCACTAGTCAGCCACATTGTTAATTCCGAATGTAGACGCAGAGAGGGTTTTTGTGAAAGCCCTTGGAATGTGGATTTCAGTGGATGTTCCAGGCTTCCTTTCTATGTGTTGAATAGGAGGGAAAGCAGACACGGAAGGTACATGTTTTCACGTTTGATTGAGTACCACTGGCAGCGAAATTCTCGCTGAATGCTCTCCTGAGATACATGTTTATCTGTGCATAAAGCTTTCTAAACACAAGATCACACGTACTTTGAATTTCGATACTTATAAAGTGGACATAAAAGGTTGATTACAGTAATAGTTCACTCTTGTACGGAGCCACTGAGTGGAACAAGCACCGGATGCAATGACCTAGTGAACCTAAGTGAATGTCGAAAGCATGGCGTATCCGAAAGAGGGATCATTGTCTGCTAGCCACGATGTCTTTCAACCGTTCACCTCTATTCTTTGCATCACGGACAATTCATGAGAGATTTCCTGAGATCTTTCTGCAAAGCGGATGATTCAAATGTCATGGTCGGAAGACTACAAAGGCCTTCTCACTCACGGGCTTCTCGCTCGAAGCATTTACAATAAGCCGTTGAGAATCAAATAATTCAATTGTTTATTCACGGTAGGCTAAAACTAGAAAAAATTGTGCTCTGAACTATTATCAGGTTGCTGATTAGTTCAGCAGCCATCAGAGATAAAAAATCAACATGTGCTTCAAGCTTTTCTTTCCTTCTAAGGACCAGTTAAAATGCTGCAACTTCAGTTGGGCAGCTTTAGAAAGTGAAGCTTCCCTTGTAAGGCCGCCATGAGAGCTCCCGATTCCGCGATTTTGCATTTCTATAATTTTGCTGCTTTGCACTTTCGCACGCGGTTCTACTACCATGAGATTGTGCAATGCCGGAACTTCGTGTGCGGAGCCGTGACATCGCAAAATCGGAGAATCGCAAAATCGCAAAATCGTTAAGTCTAACAGCGGACCCCGAGAGATTAGATGCGTTGCAGCAATTACTTGCTATTGCTCTACAGAAAACTACATATACAAATGGCTGCAGATGAATTGCTGGATTACCTGGAAAAGGTTCTGTCTGATGGAATTTAATTTCTCTTTTTCCGAATTCCACATCTTGTTGTATTCATTTTTTCCATTTTCCTTCTTTTACTAATTCTCGCTATTTCCATTTTTCAACATTTCCTGAAGTGTTCATTCAGGCGTGCACAAACGGCTCTTTACATATTGGCAGTCGAGTGCATAGTTTTTGCGTTGGCACTTGCACCACCACCATGGCACATTCACACTTCAGGCACTTCAGGCACCGCAGGCAATTCTCGTGAGCACGCGGGCCTCTAAAAGCCTACTTTCCAGTCCTAATACACGATATACTGGGGAATAGTTTGGATAAAGGATAAATGAATAATGTGTTGTTGCGTAACTTAAAAATTGGTGATTTTTGGTCAATATTCCGGTTTTTTCCCAATGGTATCGAATGACCAATTCGCAGGCTCACTCACAGGAGTATACAGCACAAGATCGACTATTCAGAATGACCTCTATAATTGAAGGAGATGGGCTACATGAGTGAGCATAACCAATTCCCTCGGTTGATACTTAGCAGGATATCGCGTTTCATGTTGAGCGGTCTGTGAAAGAGATATTCCCGTCCACGGAAATGAAATACGTGCTGGCTACTTATGTGGATAGCATCGTCAACAACAACAACAACAACAACAACAACAAGAGGTTTGGGGTCACATGCCTTGGACAAGGAAGTGCCTTCAGCCGTGAACGCTTTCTCCAAACAATGGTTCTGCGGTTGCCCAAAAACACTTAAACCAGCCAGAACTGACATGAGCATCAGCAGTGCTCAAGAAATTTCCATGTTGGGGTCAGTACTTACCATAGGTCACTCCTCAGTTTGGTCCCATTCCCGATTCCATTTCATTGCAAATCTGAAGAAAATCTTTTCGGAGGCATATACCAAATGCCGCGACACAAGAAACCACTCCAGTGAACCGTTTAAAATCGCCCTTTCCGCAAAATTTCCACGTCTTTTTGGTTTTTCCATAACTGAATGGAGGAAGTGGGCATGAAATTACTATATGGAATACCAGAAATCATCTCAAAAAAGCATTCCCTCTTGAAAGACATTTCTTGTAAGTTCAACTCAGCTGTATTCATCATAATTGGAATTAGCAAAATTAGTAGAGTTAGCAGTAAGCAATTTGCCGCTGGCCTCGCACTCCCCAGGGTTAGTTAGTGAAAAACGACAGTTCGCTCACCTCCATAGCAACCCATTACCTGTATGTTAATCTCGCAAGCTGCAATTGTACGAACACCTATGAATTGGTGCCATAAATAACGCTTGTTCACATGCATTTACATATTTAATCTTTACGCGAAAATGATCCTATGAATTATGGGCCGTGAAGAAAGATAAATGCTTTCCGAAGAACCCCTACAACCATTCATATGAGAGGATTTCCCGGGAGAGGAAACAGCTTTTTGCTCGCAGTTCCAATGAAGCGAGTTCTCAGAAGGAATCATGATGTGTGGCAGGCTAGCGAGGTTTCACAATCGGGCTCAGTGCCGGAACGAGAGGGCATTTTCGTGAACGTCTGCGTCTTTAGAATGGACGTGTGCCGCTCCTCGAAGGGCATACAGCGGATGACTTGCAGCGTCAAATAGAGAAATGCTAACCGAGTTCTTTCGAACGAGCATGGTTAATTGCAAAGAAAGAAAAGACTCCAGCTGATGGAATTCGATGATTTGGGAGTGCCGGAAGTTGGCGCATAAAACCAAACCAAATTTCGAGAAAGAGTGAGTTTTTAGCTAATTTAATCCATTTTCATTGTAATGAATAGAATTTCAGCGGTATTTATTTGCACACTTTCCAAAGTTTGCACTCTGTTCTTCTGATACGCCGGTCCAAATTGGACATAAATTTTATGCCTAAATTGCCTACGGATAAAAACTATCCCATTTTTCCTCCGATTAAACACGGCCATGAACTGTGATTGATGGAGGTCCAACTGTTTGCTATTCCAAAGGACCTGAGTCTGCGAAGCCATTCACCAGGAAGAAATGGGGATCAGCAAGCAGTTGAGTTGCTCTAAGCAGCTTGAGTAACCGTTTGTTTTCGTTCCACCCAATGCTTGTTGCGCCATTTGCTCTCAGGGTACTAAGAAATTCATGCAGTGCCAGAGCATTACAATTATTGAGCAATTTTTCTCCAGGTCAGATGATTTTTCATTCATTTTTCTCGAGGGTACACTTGATCTTTTGCAGTCATATTAGGGAATTTATTGTTTGAACGTTTTGGAATTTGATGGCGAAAGATTCAGTCAACGGTTCACTGACGTACACAGGAGTAAATTCGAGGAATTAACGAAGTTTTGTGCCAAGTACTAAGGCTTACATGTCAAGCCATTTCCACATATGAGCTATGGTCTAGAAGAGGGGCCATTACTATGCAATAATCCGTAGCCTAAGGCGAAAGGCTCAAGCGTTATTAATTTCATATGTCCCGTAATTAGCAGGATTGCTTGCCAATGTATTTGCGAATTTTCCCCAAAACCAAAAAACATTCAAGCGCGTAGGGAAAATGACGGTTTGAAAGACAACTTCAGTTGTAACTCGTTTAAATAGATAAAGCGGGATGGAATGACGGTAAAGCGCTACAGATGACCATCGCTATGAGTAAAATACGAATGTCAATTCAAGTGGGGAGAAGAAGTAGCTACAACGACAGAGGCCCAAGAACGGGATCGATGATTGGGTAAATTCAGCTCTTCGGCAAACTGCTCACCACCACCCAAGTACCAATGGGAAGTCGATGATGATCTATAGATCTGATGTAGTTTGTGGATTATTTTTTCAACATTTTCTATTTCATCACTTATATAACCAGTGGAACTGCAATAGAATGTTATCTTGTATTTGCGATGTTGCTGCTCATCCCTTTTGACTAATGTGCGCCCTCAGAGTTCGAACGTTGGAGATCATCCAGAGGACTGACCATTCAGTCAATGCGTGCCGAAAAAAATAGAGTTTTCACGTTCTTGAGGGACCGGCAAAAGTGAGGATTGATTTTCAAATTTGACTAAAAGTGTGTAATATGACACGGAAATGTTTGGAGATGACCATTTTTGTCGAAATAGGCCTTGCACATGTTTTCTGAGGAAACTATGTATGCATGCACGAACGCCATTACATCTGTCACTTATATGGCTGTTATACTCTTACTGTTAGTAGAGAGATTTTTGCATCGAATGGCTTGTATGCTTTTGTTCAATGTAATGAATGTTTAACTTAATCACATTTTTTGAATCAAATTTTTTTCTTATTTGAACTAACTTAATCACATTTTTTTCACATTTTTTGAAAGTCCAATTTGCGAACTGCAACGTGGAAAGACGAATGGAAAAAGTGTATATCGTGATTCAATCCCTTCCTGGCATGCGCCACACAATCTCCTTCCACTTGAACTGCTGTGACATTTGGAAGCGATAGTATACCCCCATTAGTTCCATAGGTAATAACTTTCTTTCGAAAGCAATTTTTCTACAACGGCAATAGTTTTTTTTGGATATCACAATTTCACCACAAAACCCTCGCAAAAGTCTTACTATATACTCTATCAAGAAAGTTCGTAAAGGAGTTATATATTCTTCTACCAATATCCAAGAGGAGAGGGGCATATTCATCGATTTGATAATATTCCTTGTAGTCGTCTATTCTCATGTGGTCACAATCGAGCGCGTCCTAGAGCACCCATCTGCAGTGAGGATTGATTAAATTAGTCCGGTTATGTCTCGTCGTCAATAGGACTTCTCGTAGCCACTCATCCATCCACTGATCTCTAGTCGATCGGCAAACTTACATTCGCCATACAAATCCCATTCAAGCCACACCTACTCTTCGTAATCGTGGAAGTTGGGCAAGGAAAACTCGCAAGAAGAAATGTCCGTTGTTGTTATGCCGTGGAGTTCTAGGAACGCGGGGCATTGCAAGAGTACTGGCATGATGTATAATTATTTTTAATGACGAAATCAAAGCCTTGTCTGTAGATGATCTATACATGTGTATTGCATATCCACAAAAGGCATTATTCGCTTGACAATACTTCAAAGCTCCAGTACAGTACCTGATTTGAACAACCTTCTTGGAATAGACGTGAGGCTGTATGATATTTTTCTTGAAAAACTTCGAAAAAAAATTGCAGGGTTTTCTCTCGATCGGTATATCATTTCGAATTTTTCGAATGTAAGGACAAATTGTGATTAGTGCCAATAAAAAGCTTGCAAAAATGTTAATAGATTAAGCCCCAGAAAAAAGTTTCGTGCCGTTTCTGTACTGCTGCAAAAGGACACCTTGTAAATGCGACACCTCAATTGAATGACCAGGAAGGGGTTTTTTTTTTGAGCTTTTCCTTGAATTCCTCTGAAGATTATGGCAGATTGGACAGGAGTCACTAGAGACCGACTATGGATCAACGGATGATGCAGCTGTCACGAGGAATCTCAGAGGCGCTGATGCAGCAGTTCAACTAATCGCATTAATCGTCGGTACAGATGACAGCGCGCTTCCGGATAGACTGGTTAGTGATTACGAAGTGCTGCTAAATTTCTCTCCTCATCATGTCAGCTTAGTTATAGTGTAGTATTCGAATGAAGACAGCGGGTAGGGTAATTAGCTCAAGAACTGAAAATGAAAGTACAGTGATATTATCGCCAGTGAAGAAACCAGTCCTGATTTCGTTGACTGTCAATCGGTGCATCAGATCTCTCTGGAAAAGTTTCCTGCATCATCATGCGCAGACGTTTGGAATCGTATCAGAAACGCATGTATAAAAATCATTTGATATTTTTTATTCAACAGCACATTTGGTATAGAAGAATCTTTCTTCTGTAAAGATTGTTAGCGAAAGATACAAATTTGAAAGACATATTGACATGGATTGAAGTGAATAGAAAAGAATCATCTGTACAGGGCACTCCTAGACGTCGAGGAAGATGACCGCTTCAGTGCGACCCCACCCCCCCTCTACGTGAATCAAACACGACCCCCACACCTCTTTTTCGACTTCTACAGTACCGGTAAGTGTTACCGGATTGTATATAGTTGCAATGTGCTTTATTGTTATTTATTCTTACCTGAAGCGAAAAAAAACATTCGTTTCTTACAGGGATTCGCTGTGAAATACTGAAATACCCATAGCTTCTAATTTGCTTATTGAAATTCCAAGTTCTAGTGCTTATCGCTACCTCTGGAGATATGACCACCCTCCTGTCCGGTTAGATACGACTCCCCTACTGGGGAATACTCGACTCTGAGTGTACCCTGCTACTGTAATAACATACACATACTCCTCTTCAGACAAAAGATCAGGAAAAGTACAGTTCTGGAGCAGCACGCGGCCGCGCAGCGCCTGAATTATTACAGCGATACGGTCGGAAGTTCAATACTATACTAGCAATAAAGCTAATACGAAAAATGAGACAACGGAGGCTTCCGTTGCGGACAGCTAATACAATGAGTAACCGCTACGCGACCGCGTGCGTATTTGCAGGAGTTCGTGTCCGCCCTGCCTCTTTGAGTGAGTTTTCTGGAGAAACTTGTGAAGGCCAGCTAAAATAGTGCCGATAACGGTAATACATTATTGAGCAAACAAACAATCACTAAAAATATTGAAAAAGGCATTAGAAGTCAACAAATCAGGAATCAGTAATGACTGAAATTCGTTGCAACACAATGAGATTGAGCTATACTGAGTGAGAATATTGCAGCATGAATTGCCAGTTTGACAAGCTTGCACAATTAATTAATAGGAATTAATACATCTTTGAGTAACATAAAAAGTTCCTTTATGAGTTATCGTATTCGCATGAGGAATAGGCTGAGCGCGGTCGTCCTTTTCGCTCGAATCTCTGTGCACCTGAATCTCAGTTGTTTCTTGAAAGATTGTGAAGATTATTCAAATACTATATATTTAAATAGTTCGCCAAAGGAATTATAAGGAACCTGCTGTAATCGCAGCATGATTTGTCACAGGTGTAGATTGAATCGAATTCTTTGTCAACCTGCAAAATTGTGAATGACGAAGCACTGGGATTTTCCATGAGAACACATTTTCAGGCTCCAAATCCTGCTACTAATAGAATAGTCTGTGGAAACGTTCAAGGAAACATTAGTTTTGCTTATGATGCATATTCCAATAATATCCTCGATATGGGCCTAATGGGATCGATAATTGGAGGGAATTCGGTAGTTGCAAACCACTCACCGCCACCACCAAGGGGCCCCGGTGAATTGATGATGTTCTACCGACCTAATGAGGATCTAGCGATTTTTTTTGACATTTTGCAATTAGTCAACTACATTAACTCAATGCAACAGCAGTAGATAGCAAATGTCTGCTCTAGAATTTCTGTGCCTACTGGAATGTGCCATTAAGACACCCCACTGGAAGTTTATGATACTTCGACGCAAAGATCACCCAGCAGACTGATCACTCAGTCAATGCATACCGAAAAAACAGAGATTTCACGTTTCTTAGGGACCGGCAAAAATGGGGATAGATTTTCAAATTTAAATAAAAGTGAGTAATATTTCACAGAATTGTTTAGGGAAGACCGTTCTAGTCAAAATACGCCCCTACACATGATTTTTTCGAAAGATTTTCGTTCCAAAAACTGTCAAATCAGTTTTTCAGTACAAAACGTACCTCCCGCTTTTTTCTTCCAAGTAATGATAATAATGGATGAGACGGTACAGCACTAGTGCATGAACATTCAGAAGACTTTTCTTCCTAAAATTTTTAAGATAGCATAGGTGAAACTTTGGAGATCAATTCAGAGGTTTACTGAGAATTAGTAACTTACTTGTGATTTGGCCTCACGTTTACTTCGTCTACAGGGCCGGCATCCCTAAAAATAGTTTTTGTTAGTCATGTGCTCCTCAATCTCAGTGGGAAACACTCACGAATGATCTTTTGAATCTTTGAAGTACTTGACCGAGGTTCGAGCATTGTTTACAGTTGCCCTTAATCAGCATTGGAATAGAAATCACCAGTCAATATTTAAAGATACTCTCCAAATTAACGTTAGCTTCTCACTTACATGATTTCCTAAGCTTCGTTTTTTTCTTCCCAAGCACGGAACGCATCCCTGCAACATTGATCTTGATTTTCTATTACCTTCTCACTTAAATATTTATCGCCATAATTGTATTTCGATATTCTATCTTGTTGATTATTTTGCACGATTAAGGAACGTTATTTTCAACAAGAAACTTTTCTAAAAACCTTGGGAATTTGTCAATACACCATAAATGTAGGATCTGATTGGGCAGAAGGACTTACAAATCGTTTAACTCGTCGATAATGCTCTTCCTCGATGTCTCTCTTCTTGCGTTTTCCACATGGAAGGCATCCCTAAAAATGTTGAACTATGGGAAAAGACAACAAAAAAGAATTATTGTTTAGTGATGTGTGTGGGCTACAGTAAACATCACTTCTCAAAACAAGTGCAGTGAGTAATATTTCAAGATTAAGAATTCTAAACAGAGTACGAGCAAAGTGGCATGGTTGCCAAAGAAGCGGCCAGTGACAAGTTATCCTCTTCTCAATGCTCTCACTGCCACGTATATCAACGAAGCGGTTCCGTCAGGGCAAGAAAAGTTCGAGACAGTGACCAACCTCCCCCCCCCCCCCCCCCCGTCAACGCTTTCTAGGCTACCTGTCGGTATACTCAAGGTGTTCCCCTCAGAAGAGTTTCTCGATAAATAAATAATCGAAAACAATCATTGCAACCTAGTACATACTAGATTGATTATCTCGATTGGCAATATTTTCTGAGATCACTTCACAGGTCCAAAAAATACCTGTGAGGTGATCTCAGAAGTGTGGCGCCCTTTAAAAATTAGGCGGGCGTCGAAGATTTGATGATTTCCATCCCGAAACCAGATTACAATTCCCCCTTTGAAGATTCTGCGACCATTGCTTGACACTGGCACGACAGGTAGTACCTGGCATCAGAAATCAGCTGAGTTTGCCTATTATCGTCCAGATGTCAAAATTACAATTAACCATTAACGCTTTACCGTATTTAAACCGGCTCAAAGTGAATATGCTGATGCCGACGATCAATCAAAATGCTCAGCAAAACCAATCTTGCATTTGCAGCTACCGAAATTTGATGAAGAGCAAATCAATCACCATTCGTTTTACTCTGGCCGTTCGATGATCACTTTGTTTGCAAGCAGAGCAGTTTGAAGAAGGAGTAGCGTGCTGAAAAACGTAGTGAGACTGTGAAGCACGTAGTGCTTGTAATAAAAACTCACGTGGGAAAATAATGAGGCGAAAGGATTGCTGTTGTCAGAGCAACTTTTGCAATTTGCTTGCCTTTTTACCCGTACATGTCGCGGTTGTCCAGCAGCAGAACACGTTTGACAGTTACTCGTGAACCCTGTGATCGTCCAAAAGATTTCAAATGTGCTAAGATTTGCATTCAGAAAAAATCATACGAAGAATTTTCAGAAAAAGCCTTTCAAAAGGTCACATAAAAATTTTATAAAAGAGCTCAGATTCCCGATAAAAGCCTGATGAGGTAAGTAGCTTTCCAACTCTAAGTGAAGATCATGTAGAGTTCTGAATGGTTCATAGATTCCCACAGTGAATGCCTGTAGGAGCTCACCTGGACTCCTCTTCATACGAAACACACGATGCATCCTTCTGCGACACGGACATGTAGGACAAGCTCGAAGACAGATTGGCAGTGCGGGAGCCTAAACAGGTAGGTGGAACGTGGTACTGGACACGGGCAGAACTCACAGGGCAGCAAACTGGTGGAGGTGGACAGCACACCGGTGGAGGACAACACACTGGCTGACAGCATACTGGCGGCTGTGGACAGCACTGGATTGGTGGAGGAGGTGGACAACAAGGAGGAGGAGCTGCAACCAAATTTTCGTAAAACACGAGTCGAAAAGAAACTCAGTTTGGTTCAGAATCGTCGAAAAGCGGGGACTTACGTATGCAGCATGGCTGTACTGGTGCACAACAAGGCTGTACTGGCGCAGGTGAACATGGACAGCTCCCTCCGACAGCGTATCCTCCTTGTGGGGACAGGGCGAATGGCGATGAATAACTTGCAGATACGCCGCCAACCGGAAAACCCGATGGCACCGCATAACCACCAGAATGTCGCACTGGAGGCTCACTAAAATACGTCGTATTTTTTGCTGATGTCACACTTGAATTAACCGAGAAGGCAGACCTCTGAGAAATAGGGATGGGCTCGCTTTCTTGAGAGGTCAAAGTGGTTGGGACAAATGCACCACGAGAGGAATATTTGGATGGGACGAATCCTTGAGATGAAGTTAAAGATTCGACAGGTCGCAGATATCCACCACTCCTACCAGCGCCTACAGCGTTGTGAGATGACGGACCCACATCAGGTCCTGATCCTGGGTAGTCCACTCGTGTCGGTCTGAAAGTTATATAAAGTAGAAAAATAAAATGTACTAAATAATATAGAAATGTCCTTATTGATAATTATTCTGTAGGCTTACAAATATACCGTGACCTCCATTGAATAGTGTCCCGTAGAATTCGAGAAAACGGTTCTTCTCTTATCTATCTTTCCTCTGATTGTCTATCTAGGGCCGAGACCTTTCATACCGACCTAATACCATCCTATTACTCTAGTGAACATTGAAAGTGTAGCCCAGAACAGACGAACTGGTTCAACGACAGCGTCTTGCTGCCTCCTGAATCAGTCGTGAGTGACAGAATGCGTCACTGCTCCCTCTTACACCCCGAATTAACTTGGCGTAGTGTGGTGTACACCCTGAAGGTTCGCTTAGCCTCCTTCCCTCCCCCACCTATGACTTTGTCAGACAGCATTCACGTTTGGGGTCTATCCTTGGAAAGGGAAACATAGCCGCAAAGACATGCCTTCGGCCAGAATGACGATCGCAGTTAAAGGCACACTTCGAAATAAAGTGATGGGTCGATTTACCTTCTTGGTGCAGTAGATCCTTGGGTAACTAGTAGGCTGCACCTTCTCGCGTCGCCCCGGTGCGCTATCTTCGCGCTACACCTGCTCAAATCCACTCCTACGCCACCCACATGGGCTACCCTAATGGTCAACCGAGCAAAACAGGTGGCGTCGAAGTGGGATCGAGCAGCTGTAGCGCCGTAATGGGGCACCGTGGTGGCGCGAAAGAGGTGCAGTCTGATTAGTTACCCAAGGATCTACTGTTTTAAAGAGGTAAACTGACCCATCTGATTATCGCGAAATCTGATGTGTCCTTAAATTCAACCGCGATGGCCTTTATACTGGAACAAAGGAGTGTAAGACAAAGATTCGACTCCATGGGGCTAGAAGAACTCCTGCCGGTTTGTTGAACTACTCCAACTACCTTTCATCCTTACTGCTGATCACAGACGCAAAATACTGTTCCTCTCATATCAACATTACACCTTTAAAGTAGAAGAACTGCAAGGGTTGACATGGTTTAGTGTCAGACGAGAATCCCCATATCCCCAAGCTCAAAACGGAGCTAGTTATTCATTCATTAATTTTGTAAAATAGCAAACTGTAATTTATGCTTTAACACTGCTAAGGATCTTACTTGTACGCGGATTGCTGATCACCTCCGGCTCGATTGTATGTGGGTCCTGCGGAAAGTTCCTGAAGTGAAATATTTCCGATAAATTTGTCACTAAACACGGGGGTAAACGTACGGGATCGTTTTCTGGATCAAGTATCTCTTGGAACCCATCATTGTTCTGAAAGTTATACTGTATTAGTAGGAATTCGAAGGTTCCGCGTCCCTCAGAGGAGAATCATTGCTTTTGTGAAAGCTTCAGGCCTACGGTTTGAAGAAACATAATGTGCGGAACCATGAGCGTTGAAATAGGTGCGCACCAGAATGCACCATAAGTGTGCAGCTGTTGCGAGGTACATAAGCTATGATGACGGCCTAGCATGGTACTTTCCCCGCCCCTATAGTCATGCAGATGGCGCGGCGCGAAAATACGTCCTCGCTGAGAAGCGGTGGGAAGGAGAGGATCCTTCTAGCCTTTGCCCACTCCTTTTCGTTTTTCCTCGTTCTTCATTTTCATATCCGATAATGCCAAATTATTCCCTCTCGTTTCCTTTCACTAGTTTGATATTTTGAGTTTGAGTTATCTGACTCTCCTTTCGTTTCACTAGTTCAATATTTTGAATTTGAGTTATCTGACCACATAAAATTAGTACTGAGTTGCTAATTAGTAATTAATAGTAATTTATTGAAAAACTCTGCATGCTGAAACAGAATATTAGGATGAATAAACGCTATTCACAGCTGTTGAATTTTTTTCCGAAACTCCCACCTTATCCGAGACGGTCTCCGATGCATTCATGGCTGATTATGTTATTGTTGCTGATCAATCTCCCAAGCCTCCAACATGCATTTCATACCCACTTGAACTCGTGAATTTTTTTGAGCACACAGTAAATTTATCGGATCACTTCTTGCCCCAACCAACAATATAGAGCCGCTCACTGAGCAAAAGAATGAAGGTCAGGTAGAAAGGGCAGCGAATTAGACTCCTACACCACCTCTTTGAAATCTTACGATTTCAAAAGTAAATCGAAATCGGACGAAAATTAGTCGCATTTCTAAGGTGCTACCCCGATTTTACCAATCTATTCCATAACAGGTAAGAATGCTTGATAGGAAAACTTTAATAAAAAGCCCTTACACGCAGATTTGAAGGCTTTTCTTCCTTCTGTTTCGACTTGTAGGGGGTGAGCGAAGCTGAAAAATCGACCTGGTTCTTGAAAAGGACAGCGAAATACCATACACGGAAAAAGGGTGTAAGAGTCAAAATAAGAGATATGCAGAGTAAGCGTTACCTGAGTTACGTGTAATGGGTAACTTGTTCCGTGCCGATCCGGTTATCTCAGGTTCTCTTCGCCCGACTCCTGGACCAGATCCTGCTGTGTTTCGGCAACAGGGGCAGCATGGCTTATCATTCTGCAGAATCGACATTTCTTGAATATGGTATTTCGATGAAGCTCATTGAGGGGGCTCATCACTCCTGAGAACTTACCTTTGGAGTTTTTCAACATATGCGCGCAGAAGGATTCGAGTTTTTGCAGAGTAAGCCCAGGGGTGGAGGGAGTTCCCAGGTTCAAACCATTTGCAACTTAAAGACAGTGATAGGGATTGGTTGATGAGAACTCCGAAAAGGAGTAGCGCGAATAAAAGATAGGGGTCTCAGACGACTATATGTGGCGAGATTTGTGATGAGAAAGAGTGTCCCCCGCCTCACAACAGCTGGCTCTTCTTCAACAACCGGCACTTGTTTTATCCCAGCCCGCCCATTTTTTGGCGCGACCCGCCCCTTCAGAGAATAAACGGCGAGAGAAAAGGCTTATTTCTCGAGTTCTTGATCGCTTCATCCGTTTTTCTTCATTTCGTATGACCAAGAACGCCGATCGTCATATTTGATGATCTTTCCATTTTCGGTCCGATTCACGCCTGTCACGGCCTTTGATGGGAATTTCGTCCGTGAAAAACTTCCTCTGACCCCTCAGACTAGAACGAGAATCACCACATCTTCTATTCCAAATGGCACCAGTTATTCACATAGCAATTCTTTGAAGGAATGTAATTTATAGGCATGAAGAATGCCCCCTTTCACTCATCAAAAAGCAAAGGCTTCAAAGTTTACGATTCGGGCGATTTTCATCGAGAAGTAATCCAGATGATTGAATAAATAAGCAGATTAGACATGAAGTGGTAGCGCAGAGCAGGAGTTGATGGAAGAAACTGCTCACCAACCTTTGAAGCGGAGTCAACAAGTGACGGACCGCCGGAAGAAGTCGTCGTACTCTTTCCATACTTCGGTGATTTGTTCCAAAGAGAAGCGATTTCTAAACGATACATTTCATACGTAATAGTATAACGATCGAAACATATCTTTCGACGCTTTCTGCAGTATTTCTTGTGGAGGGAGAGGGGCTATGGGTCAACGGGAGGGGGGAAGGAGGGGGAAGGGAGGGGGGGGGACGTAATTCATCTAATTGAGAGCTCCTTTCTTCCTAAATCCAGGACCACATTCCTGGCTCCCAGTCACCTTTTCATATCGTTCCATTATCTTTCATGGCTTGCTTGGATTGTAATAGGGTATGGGATCAGATGCACAGTCGTCCAAATGAAAGCTCCGTCCACTTAATCAAAGACGACATGACCAGGGAGAAAATTAGAAAATTAGATTCTTCCTGTAAGTTCAAACAGGCGATGATATATAGTATTCTTAGCACATGGCATAAAACCTACAACAAAAACAATTTCAACAGTAACTTTTTTTTGTAAATGAGTAGCAAACACTGAAACAAGAAACGTAGGGCAGTCCTGATCAAATGTAGTGGATTTATAGGGGCCAGCATTGGTCACCATGAAATCGCCCTGTTATTGACTTACATTCAGATCAACTATTAATGTAATAAGTATATAAGAGAACCAAGTGATCAGCAGACGTGGATTCCGACGGAGGTATAAAATAGTTTACGATAAAAGAATATTCGAAGATTGAATCCCATGAGATTGCTAAAAGCAACACGCCTACTCTACACTCTATCTCGATGCTATCCTGCTTCTTGTAATACCAGGTGAGCTTCGCGATCTACATCGCGTTACGGGGCACCGGTGCGAAGCGGGCTGTGGGCGAAATGATGTAAACAGGTGAGCTTCGCGATCTACATCGCGTTACGGGACACCGGTGCGAAGCGGGCTGTGGGCGAAATGATGTAAAAGAAATTGCACAGCAATGTGGTTTGGCGGAAATCAATACATAGATTTTACATTTGTGCTGAGGGGTAGTCCATTTACAGCCTTCTTTACAAAGGTCCATTATAGCAATAGGTATCGATCTACATGCAATAAGCTCTACAGAATGTAAGCTTCTGCAATTATGTCCATCCACTGGTGTGGCCCATCTCATTGCCCGGCCCTCTGTAAGAAAACCGACAATTACGACCTATAGCACATGATGCTGCAGTTTTTCAACCTCTGCGACTGTAATCATTCAATGAGATCCCATTACCTGTTCAGCTCTTTGCATAGAGATCTATGATTTCGATCGATGTCGACCAATAGGACTTCATTGAAGTTCTGCAACAGCTTCACCTATTGGTGTGGCTTGCTGATGATTTTCCAGGATTTCATCTTTCATGACGGTACTCACTGAGTCTATGGTCCATAAGACGTTTGCAGCCTTTCGCAAAAACCGATACTTTCAGCCAATATCCTGATGACGGCCCGTCTACCGTGATCAGTTGACATTATTTTTGTCACTCTAGCAGCATCGAATTACTTCCGCTCTCTACGGCACTTTAGACCGCTCCGGGCGGTGTTATATTTCTTATGAGTGAGCACGATATTGGTGATTGCACGTCCCGCCCATTGTAGGCGGGTCCACCTACCTCAATAATGTGCAACACCGCCTAGACAGCACTAATCTCCATCGATTTTTTTTCGCAGTTTCTGGGCTGCACCTGAGACAACTTATAAACGCTCGTTAAGCACCACCTACGTGGAGCGTGCTCCGCCTACTGAAGGCGTGTATTCTTCATCTACTACATACACCCTTCACTCATTTTGGCCTACCTTATCGCTACTCCTGGCTCTTTTGGAACGAATTACAGCGAAAGGGCCGGTAGGTCTCTTCAGCAGTCACAAACTCCCTTGACTCATTTTGGCCCACCTTATCCTGACTCCTGGGCTCTCTTGGAACGAATTATAGAATTTTGCATTTGGACACCGAACATTGTAACGCACGCCCCTCCCACAGGGGACGGAGTCTGACATGGTCCATGTGCTACCTGTCCATCTCTTAGCAAAACCTATCCAACCCTAACATGACCTGACTTCCCCCGCTTGTTTTTCAGGCAGTATAGAATTTCGCTTGGGACAGACAGACAACTTAACAGACACAACAACTACTGGTTTGTATATAGGTTATGTTATCCCGACTCATGGGCTCCTTGGAAAGAATTATAGAATTTTGCATCTGAACACGGAACATTTTAACGCAGGCCTCGTCTATAGTGTCCACAGTGAGCGGAGTCTGACATAGTCTGGTAAAGTAGTGTGCAGTAAAGACACCTTCTGCACAAAAACCGATATTTCCGATCAATATCAATCGGTGGTGCATGATGTTATAGGATTTCAACTGTCCATAAGCCGTTTCCAGCCTTCGGCACAAACACTGATATTTTCAATCAACATCGTAGCGAAGGCTCCGCCTAACGTGATCATTTGGCATTATTTTTGCCACTTCGGCTGTTACACATTTTGGTTTTCACCCCGTCCCTGGACCGCTCTAGAGAAGAATATGATGTTTCATGAGTGAACACGATTTCGGTTGCTTGCACCGCCCACTGTGGGTGGGTCTTCCCTCACTTCAAATGTACTGGAAACAGCTCAGATCTCGCTGATCTCCAGCGATTTTTCCTCAGTCTCTAGACTGCTCTGGAGCTGGGTTATGAACAGTTGCAGTAAGCACCGGCCGCTTGCAGCACGCTCCGCCCGTTGAAGGTGGGCTTCCCTTGACTGCTACATATACTCCGATCTCATCTTGGTTCACCTTCTCCCGCTGCCCGTGGAAGTTTGAGATGAAAGAATTTTAGCGTTGATCTGAAGACAATGCAGCGAACGCTCCGCCTACTGCGGACGGAGTCAAGCTTGCCCATGTCCGCTCTGATCATCTTGGCCATGCCCACCCAACCCGAACTTGACCTGACCTCCCCACTTGTCTTACTGGTAAAACGGAGAATCGAACGGACAGACAATAGTACACACACCAAACTCCTTGTTTATTTATAGGTTATGCTTCTGCAAAAGTAGGAATTGAGGAGCTTTAACCTGCTGGTTACGCGGAATGGACGACACTCGTTTGTAATGTAGATGGAACTAACAGTTCTGGACAGCCACGAACCCCGGTGGGGCAAAACCGTTCTTCACTTGGGCACATCACATGTCAGGAGCAGGCATCGTCGGCATCGAGGAGGTCTTCCGAATACGGGTCGCGCATGGGTAAGATCAACAGAGAGCCCCACATATCAGTTGATCACGTCTATATGGCGGTAGGTGGCAGAGATCATGTGGCTGGGGACTCGCAGAAATGTACGAACTGAAAAGCATTTTAGAGCTGTATTCTGCAAAAGTAAATAATAATAAGTTGGAATTGAGGAGCTACAACCTCCTGATTACGCGGAATGGGCGACACTCGTTGGTAATGTAGATGGAACTAATAGTACTGGACAGCCACGAACCTCGGTGGGGCAAAACCGTTCATCACTTGGGCGTCACATGTCAGGAGCAGACATCGTCGGCTTCAAAGAAGTGGTTCAGAGCGGAATTACAATGAAAAGAGTTTCTAATGCTGCGTACATATTAAATCGAATAAGAGTTTTGGCGCATCACCGTAAAGTTAAATATATGCATCGATCGAGAAAATGGGCGCATCTGCGCATCCGCGATTTGCGAGAATTGGCGGATCGGCGCATTCGCGATTTGGGAATTTAGACGCGCCACGTCACTCTTGTAACCGCGATCAGTTGAACGCGGTGCGTGCCAACGTGCGGCTTTCGGTGCTACTGGAGTTAGGGGGGGGGCCAGCGCACTGTGCTCTGCGTCTCTAAAGGAGCGCAGAGAAGTCATAGCGCCTGCCGAATCGGGTTCGAATATTACAAAGAAATGATTTGATGATGAAAATTCATGCTTTTTTTCTATCCTATGTTAGCCTAAGCCTTGGGAAGAAGATTCCCTTTCCCTGGGCTTAGGCGAATACGCGTAAGTGGCTGTTCAGTCTAGTTGAAGTAAATTTCTCGTTATATGCTAATGGAGGCCTAATTTAATCGTTTTCTAAGTTAGTTAGCTGTATCTAGGCATAAAATAACTTTGAGAGTGCCTATAAGCAGAAATTGGGCCCTACCTATGCTTTTGTCGAGTGGCCCCCCCCTAACTCCAGTAGCGCCCGGCTTTCGATATCGGCTTTCGATAAGATATGCAAAATTACGAAAAGGAAATAGGAGAAAAAGAAATCAACCGCACGTTGACACGCGCCGCGTTCAACTGACCGCGGTAGCTAGAGTGACGTGGCATGCCAAAAATTCCAAATCGCGGATGCGCCGATGCGCTAAAGCTCTTATTCAATTTGTTATGCCATACCCAACTAAATGAGAGTTTTGGCGCATTGGCGTAAAGTTGAATATACGTATCGATCGAGAAAATGAGCACATTTGCGCATCTGCGATTAGAGAGAATTGGCGCGTTTGCGTAAAGGATAAGATACGTATTAATCGGAAGGTGAAAGTATTGGCGCATCCGCGATTTTGGATATTTGCCATAACAGATATCGGCTTTCGATGAGATATGGAAAATCACGAAATGGAAAGAGGAGAAAAAGAAATCAACCGCACGTTGGCACGCGCCGCGTTCAACTGACCGCGGTTGCTAGAGTGACGTGGCATGCCAAAAATTCCAAATCGCGGATGCGCCGATGCGCTAAAGCTCTTATTCAATCTGTTATGCCATACCCAACTGAATGAGAGTTTTGGCGCATTGGCGTAAAGTTACATATACGTATCGATCGAGAAAATGAGCACATTTGCGCATCAGTGATTTGGGAATTTTGGCGTGCCACGTCACTCTTGTAACCGCGATCAGTTGAACGCGGTGTGTGCCAACGTGCGGCTTTCGATATCGACTTTCGATAAGATATGGAAAATTACGAAAAGGAAATAGGAGAAAAAGAAATCAACCGCACCTTGGCACGCGCCGCGTTCAACTGACCGCGGTTGCTAGAGTGACGTGGCATGCCAAAAATTCCAAATCGCGGATGCGCCGATGCGCTAAAGCTCTTATTCAATCTGTTATGCCATACCCAACTAAATGAGAGTTTTGGCGCATTGGCGTAAAGTTAAATATACGTATCGATCGAGAAAATGAGCACATTTGCGCATCCGTGATTAGGGAATTTTGGCGTGCCACGTCACTCTTGTAACCGCGATCAGTTGAACGCGGTGCGTGCCATCGTGCGGCTTTCAATAACGACTTTCGATAAGATATGGAAAATTACGAAAAGGAAATAGGCGAAAAAGAAATCAACCGCACGTTGGCACGCGCCGCGTTCAACTGACCGCGGTTGCTAGAGTGACGTGGCATGCCAAAAATTCCAAATCGCGGATGCGCCGATGCGCTAAAGCTCTCATTCAATTTGTTATGCCATACCCAACTAAATGAGAGTTTTGGCGTATTGGCGTAAAGTTAAATGCACGTATCGATCGAGAAAATGAGCACATTTGCGCATCTGCGATTTGAGACAGTTGGCGGATCGGCGCATCCGCGATTCGAGAGAATTGGCGCGTTTGCGTAAAGGATAAGATACTTATTAATCGGAAGGTGAAAGTATTGGCGCATCCGCGATTTTGGATATTTGCCATAACAGATATCGGCTTTCGATAAGATATGGAAAATCACGAAATGGAAAGAGGAGAAAAAGAAATCAACCGCACGTTAGCACGCGCCGCGTTCAACTGACCGCGGTTGCTAGAGTGAGTGGCATGCCAAAATTTCCAAATCGCGGATGCGCCGATGCGCTAAAGCTCTCATTCAATTTGTTATGCCATACCCAACTAAATGAGAGTTTTGGCGCATTGGCGTAAAGTTACAGTCCATTTCCCGAAAACTGATTGGGCGTGTCCCACGGACTTGTGTGAACATGTATCAAACTCTCTCAATTCTCCCACCCCGCCACACACTCTCACTCTCGCCTGGTACTCTCACTCTCGCCATTCACCCAAGTCCGTAGGGACACACCTACTCAGTTTTCGGGAAATGGACTATAAATATACGTATCGATCGAGAAAATGAGCACATTTGCGCATCCGTGATTAGGGAATTTTGGCGTGCCACGTCACTCTTGTAACCGCGATCAGTTGAACGCGGTGCGTGCCATCGTGCGGCTTTCGATATCGACTTTCGATAAGATATGCAAAATTACGAAAAGGAAATAGGAGAAAAAGAAATCAACCGCACGTTGGCACGCGCCGCGTTCAACAGACCGCGGTTGCTAGAGTGACGTGGCATGCCAAAAATTCCAAATCGCGGATGCGCCGATGCGCTAAAGCTCTCATTCAATTTGTTATGCCATACCCAACTAAATGAGAGTTTTGGCGCATTGGCGTAAAGTTAAGTACACGTATCGATCGAGGAAATGAGCAAATTTGCGCATCTGCGATTTGAGAAAAGTGGCGGATCGGCGCATCCGCGATTCGAGAGAATTGGCGCGTTTGCGTAAAGGATAAGATACGTATTAATCGGAAGGTGAAAGTATTGGCGCATCCGCGATTTTGGATATTTGCCATAACAGATATCGGCTTTCGATAAGATATGGAAAATCACGAAATGGAAAGCGAAGAAAAAGAAACCAACCGCACGTTGACACGCGCCGCGTTCAACTGACCGCTGTTGCTAGAGTGACGTGGCACGCCAAATCGCCGATGCGCTAAAACTCTCATTCAATTTGGTATGCCAGCTGGAGCACACTACTGCGCGTCACACATGGAAGCATGCAAAGTCAGCGCGTTATCGAACCCTCTCATCCCGTCACACACTCTCACTCTCACCCAAGCCCGTAGGCCACGCCCTCTACACCTCAAACTTGGGTAGTTGAACCAAAGGGTGGACACACAGATATACAGACTCACCAAACTCCTGATTTATATATGAGGTATGATATCCCGACACCTGGGCTCTTTCCCAACGAACTATAGACATTTTCATCTAAACACCGAACATTTTAATGCAGGCCCGTCAACAGTGTCCACAGTGGGCGGAGTGTGACATAATCCAGTAAAGTGGTGTGCAGTAAGGACACCTTCTACACAATAACCGATATTTTCAATCAATATTGATCGGTGACGCATGTTGTTGCAGTATTTCAACTTTTATAAGGGCACTTAATCAATAGTATGGTCCATGCACAAAAACCGATATTTTCAATCAATATCGATCGGTGATGCATGATGTTATAGAATTTCAACTTTTATGAGGGCACTTAATCAATAGTATGGTCCATAAGCCGTTTCCAGCCTTCTGCACAAAAAACCGATATTTCCAATCAATATTGATCAGTGATGCATGATGTTGTAGAATTTCAACCTCTATGAGGGCACTTAATCAATAGTATGGTCCATGAGCCGTTTCCAGCCTTCTGCACAAAAACCGATATTTTCAATCAATATTGATCGGTGACACATGTTGTTGTAAAATTTCAATTATTATGAGGGAACTTAATCAATAGTATGGTCCATGAGCCGTTTCCAACCTTCTGCACAAAAACCGATATTTTCAATCAATATCGATCGGTGATGCATGATGTTATAGAATTTCAACTTTTATGAGGGCACTTAATCAATAGTATGGTCCATAAGCCGTTTCCAGCCTTCTGCACAAAAACCGATATTTTCAATCAATATTGATCAGTGATGCATGATGTTGTAGAATTTCAACCTCTATGAGGGCACTTAATCAATAGTATGGTCCATGAGCCGTTTCCAGCCTTCTGCACAAAAACCGATATTTTCAATTAATATTGATCGGTGACACATGTTGTTGTAAAATTTCAATTATTATGAGGGAACTTAATCAATAGTATGGTCCATGAGCCGTTTCCAACCTTCTGCACAAAAACCGATATTTTCAATCAATCGATCGGTGATGCATGATGTTGTAGAATTTTGACTTCTATGAGGGCACTTACTCAGTAGTATGGTTCATGAGCCGTTTCCAACCTTCTGCACAAAAACCGATATTTTCAATCAATATTGATCGGTGATGCATGATGTTGTAGAATTTCAACTTTCATGAGGGCACTTAATCAATAGTATGGTCCATAAGCCGTTTCCAGCCTTCTGCACAAAAAACCGATATTTCCAATCAATATTGATCAGTGATGCATGATGTTGTAGAATTTCAACCTCTATGAGGGCACTTAATCAATAGTATGGTCCATGAGCCGTTTCCAGCCTTCTGCACAAAAACCGATATTTTCAATCAATATTGATCGGTGACACATGTTGTTGTAAAATTTCAATTATTATGAGGGAACTTAATCAATAGTATGGTCCATGAGCCGTTTCCAACCTTCTGCACAAAAACCGATATTTTCAATCAATATCGATCGGTGATGCATGATGTTATAGAATTTCAACTTTTATGAGGGCACTTAATCAATAGTATGGTCCATAAGCCGTTTCCAGCCTTCTGCACAAAAACCGATATTTTCAATCAATATTGATCAGTGATGCATGATGTTGTAGAATTTCAACCTCTATGAGGGCACTTAATCAATAGTATGGTCCATGAGCCGTTTCCAGCCTTCTGCACAAAAACCGATATTTTCAATTAATATTGATCGGTGACACATGTTGTTGTAAAATTTCAATTATTATGAGGGAACTTAATCAATAGTATGGTCCATGAGCCGTTTCCAACCTTCTGCACAAAAACCGATATTTTCAATCAATCGATCGGTGATGCATGATGTTGTAGAATTTTGACTTCTATGAGGGCACTTACTCAGTAGTATGGTTCATGAGTCGTTTCCAGCCTTCTGCACAAAAACCGATATTTTCAATCGATATCGATCGGTGATGCGTGTGTTGCAGAATTTCAACTTTCATGAGTGCATCATCCACCATTCCCCACCCAACCCACACTTGACCCGCCCTTTCCCGCTGATGAGCCGACCTTCCGTTGGATCGGGTACATGAGCCGTTTCCAGCCGTCTGCACAAAGCCGATATTTTCGATCAATATCGATCGATTCAATCGATATCGACAAAGTCGATGTGCGTTCTGTACATCCCTCATTACGCCTCACCCAGCCAGCACTTGGCTCGACCTTTCCTGCTAACTTCTGAGGGTCTGTATAGTGTCACGTACCTCAAACTTGGGTAATTGAACCGGACACACACACACACACACACACACGCAAACGGACAAACCAAACTCCTGGTTTATATATAGGGTATGAATCTCCTTTGTACTGGAGGGGCAGGGACGCTTACTTATAACTTAATTTTTTCCAAATATTGCGCTGATCCGGAGTTCCATTATTATGTACCTGAACAATTGTTTCAGTTTTTGAACTCAATTTCTACGAAGTAAATAAACAAATGAAACATTGAATACCCCATAGATAGAATTATCAGCTTCTTACCGTCGCCAATATTGATCTGTTCCTGTGAGATGTCATTGGCCGAGCTTCTTCCACTACCACTCGAAGTTCTACCCAGACCAGTATGTTTTTTGCCTTGAGGATCATTGTGTGCTCCAGAAGGCCATTCGTCGGATGTCAACAGTCCATCGTGATCATGTCCTCCAGGCGGATTTGGGTTTCCCGTGTTTGAATGCTCGAGTGTTGGGAAGACTTCCATAGCTTGCGATGTTCTTTCTCCACTCTCTTGATTTTGTGGTTCTCGGTGACCGCTTGACGTATTTGCTGTCCCGTTAGTGAGACCTTGTCGGTCCAACGACGATTGATTGCTGGAGTGTATACGGTATCACCAAAACTTTTGAAGGGTATCTGTTAATTGGCTAACCTGCTCTCGGGATTGCTGCCATGTTTCGATGATCCGTAGTCTGATCGTGGATCCGCATTCTCTCCGCTCCTGTTAGGACTTCCTGGTGGCTTTTGGTTCAAGCCGTCGTTGGAAGGATACTGAAATGTGCTCATTGTCTGCAATGAAAGTTGTTGTCATTCGTAAAGACCGTTCTTGGCTCTTCTATTCACCTTGGCACTCAAAGACAAGGGCTTTGAAGGGCTCACGGCTTGCTATTCCTGCCATCACAGCTAACGAACTAAGAGGAAATAAGACTATCAGCGCAGTTGAGCCGGTGCGTTTCAGGGATGAAAGGAGCCTTAGCGCCATGTGATCAGACCCCAACACTGTGCGTAATACCCAATTTTCTGCGATGTAACATCTGTATTCCATTTTGGACCTTGTCTTAGATGGTTACTGTGGCGATCTCCTTTCTTCCACGTGCACCCCACCTGTGGAAGTGCGTTGCACACCTATGCGAACGCGAGTATGGAATTAAAGAAGAGCTCTAGAATGATATGCAGGCTTTCTTTCATACCACCGCCTCATATCACTACTTTCTGCAGTGGCCAGACACACGCTGCGAGCACGTTCACCACTCAAGGATCCAAATTCCATCAAGGGATGGGTACCCGAGTTCGTGGACCTTTAGTGGATTAATAATTTTTTTCCTCATTACGAAACTAGCGAGCACCTCCATTTCTGTTTTCTGAAAACAATTTTGAGCAGAATTTATAGAAGCTTTGAAATTTGTTCCACGAAGCAACATAGTCAAACACAATGTGAATGATTTTCACCTGGTAATTTTATTTCGGTCCAGTATTCTATGAAAAGTATGAGCTCAGGTTGATTCAGGCATTTCTTTTTGGAAACAATTCATTTAAATTTTCAAAATACTCACTCCATTTCCGGGATCGTTTCCCAACGGCTCTGATGAAGGTCGCTCTGATGGTCTCCTTGGTACTGGGGTCCAACCATCATATTCATGATCGTGTTCTCCTGGTCCTGATGATGGTGGAGGTGACACTGGTGGTGGAGAAGGCCCTACCGAAGGCGAATCATAAGAAGATCTATCATTCGTTGTGGGGGTTTCCAAAGAGTTCTTTTGGTAAGGGTCCCCACTTGAAGGTGCTTGATCGTAAGGAGAGCTTCCAGGTGGAAATTGATCGTTGGTTTTAGGAACTTCCGAATTGTTGTTTTGGTAGATGTTAGTAGGGAGTTGATTATTTGTGTTAGAGGGTGTAGCGGAAATATCTGGTGTATTCCCCGGGTACCCGTCATTTGGACTTATTTCTGCGCTAGTAACTTGTATTTGATTAGACTGTGATGGATCAGCAGGTGCAGGCACAATACCTACGGGGGGAGTTGGCCCACCAACTGGATCTGGGCTTTGTGCAGGCATACCTGAAAAAAAAGCAAAAGTCAACAAAAACTCATGATTTTTTGTTAATTTCACATGTCTGGCTCCTTTAATTCTGCTGTAGTACCAGAAAATTGCTGCATAATGAAAATTAAGTAGGTCTCGCGAAAGTTCAGCAATACTCGTTAGGTTCGATCGCAGGGGGAGCATCACGAGCACCACCCAGCTCAAGAAACTACGCCTACTGACAACGGCAACCCATGATGAAATTTCGGCTGACAGGGCGAGCTTTAGAATTGAAAGTTGACTTAACAATGTCACAAAGTCAGAGTAGATCTTCTTTCTATTTTTTCGTTATAAAACATATATAAATCTAGAAACCAATTTCCTAAATGAGAATTCGCACTACTGCTTTTTAATGTCTCCATTATCTTTTGAATGCGGTACCGATTGAATGTTCAAGTAATCATCTAATATCTTTACCACTTTGGACAACCATAGTCCGAAGTACTGGAAGACTACTGGGAGATTACATATGTAAACACTCAGTGGAGGCATTAATTACGATACTTTGGCTGACCTTTAAACAAAGCTGTGCTGCTAGCAATAAGTTCTATGGAAAGAGATGAAAATCCAGTGGACTGATCGAAAACTGGAAGCAATCCTTTCAGGTGCGGCATGTTATTCTGCGCGCAGCTCACTAAAGTATTGATTGGTCGCACTCGGATCTGTGATACTTGGAGGCGTGATAACGCACGAGGCCTCCGCAAGACCTGTCTGAGTTTCGAGCCCTTCCATCAGGAAATGAAAACCCAGTGTGCCTGATCGGGTCTGTAGCTTTCATTTACAGTGAACATACTATGCTCCTCCCTAAGCATTTCAACTACGCACAAATCATTTCAGGAGAATCACGGATCTGAGCTCAGTTGCATAGAACATCGAAAAGCCGTAATCAATCAAAAGAAACACCTGAATATCCTCACCTGGATTCGTTCCAGTTAATGAACCTGCCGGCTTGGGATCTTTCTCATAGTAAAAATGATAATCTTCCATAGCATTTGTGTCGTGCATCATTGACTGATATGGATTCATAGCCACAGCCGGCACATCTGTCTTCATTTCTTCAGGCGGATAATAGCCTGGAGCCGTCGGATACTTCATGGCGGTGATGGCCACCGGAAGTAGAAGCAAGGGTATCAACCACATGCCTGGAAATCATAGATCACTCAAATAGATCAGTCGAAGGGCTTCATACGAGAAAAAGGGAAAGAACATCATGGACGATGAGCGAAAAATCTCAGCGACATCATTACAGTCTTTAGCAGAAATCGGAGGAAGCAGAAGAAACGGAATTCGCGCAGCGCTGTCTCGACGTTCTTACGCGCTTTATCATAGCAACAGCGGAAACTGATGGATGACTGCGGTGTGAGCGCGTAAGCGAGAGGTGAAGCCCATCGCTTCACTTCATCTCGCGGCAAGCGACCAAAAAAGTGATTTGTAGGAAAATCAGGTGATATAATTATTAAAGTGACATCATTAGCTTTATCCGGAACTCCAAATTGATAACATAATTAATGACATTAATTTGATAAAAAAACGCCGCAAGAAAAACTGCTTAAATTGCAGCTAAACAGGGCGGCTGAGAGCCCAAACAGTTGCAAGGGTGAAAAGAGAGGTGAGGCAAGAGGAGCTTGTGCACGCACGAGATGGTTGTTGAAAAGTCGCTCTACTATATTCTAACAACGGAGCTATAGTGGATTTTCTATTACGTTCCGAACAACCTGTTCCAGGATTTCTGCCCCACAATATCAAGAGGTGTCTCTATTCCTACGAAGATGCCCTAGGAACATATGTAAAATTGCTACAAAGAGGAAATCAAAAGACATATGGAGAAACCTCCCAATGACACTCGAACATGTAAAACTTCATGGAAATAGCATTTGAATTTCATTGGAGTGTAAATCCTACATGTAAAAAATCTGTCGCACTTGACAGTTATCATAATGTAAATCATAGTCACATTGAAATGAAATTCACTAGAAATTTAAAAAATTTAACGGGCATGGGATGGCCAGCGATCGCTCAATCTACCCTTTCCTTGAAGGCAAACTCCACGATTACCGCATTTGAGTGAGCAGCAGCGACGTCAGTGAAACGCATACGGTTACCCTTTTGAGTGACCACCAGGGTCAAGAGCGGGGTGAGACATTCTCATAGAGGCGTCGTATTTTGGGTTAAAAATTGGGAACGTAGTCTGAGTAAGAAAAAGGTTCTTTACTTTCGAGGAACAAATAAATCTCACCGAACATTATTTTTCTAGTAATTTCAGGAGGATGGAATGGAAAACAAGGAGGTCGTACTGAATGATTTAAGCTGATTGAACGACTCAATAGCTCTGGGTTTGATACATATGAAGGATAAAATGATGAAAGTTTAAGGGTTAATCATTCCCTTCAGTGAGATGCGCCGCGCATTCTTCTTCCATTCAGAATCGTGGTGGTAAGTGGATGCAATTGGGCCTATACAGTGACTAAGGAAGTCTTGGTTGGCCAGGACGGGAGTTAGTGCGGGATTTGATCCCCACACCATGAGAGTGGGGTGCGTGCCATGTCACTGCTCCACCTCCGCCCATGGTTCAATACTTAGGCTAAACTGGGCTGCTTCGTTGCCGAATCCAGGGGAATTATTAGCATTACGTTGTGGTTAAAACGAAGCGATTGATATACGAACATTCAGAATACACTATCGAAGTCACAACATCGTCGTGTCGAACTGTGCGAGTCTAGGGCTGGTATAGGAAAGAGTTCAGTGAATGTGGATGAAGTGAGGTACTCCGAGAGTTTCCTAAAATGCAAGCTCCTTCAACTATTCATTGATATCCGGTAGGTTCTGCAGCGACATCAATGTAGTTTTGGGCAAGGAATGAAAAACTGTGCGAATCTGTGTAGAAGAAAGTGGCTCGGATGTCAGTCCAGAGAGAGGCATTCCGTATGGATTCAAAGTGTACATAAAACTGTCTCAGAAGATTATAATTTAGCGACGTCACAAAGGAACGTTGATAGCAATGTTTCCCGAAGGAGCGCGGTCGGTTCGAGAGCTAAAGGAGAGAGAAAAGGATAGCCAATCCGGAATCCGAAAAGGCGAAAGTGACAAGACCCGTGATAAGCAACATTGATAACAACGGCGATCGTTAAGCGCCTACCGAAAGGGATTCCGATAGCTCTCCCAAGAAGCATAGGAGAGAGTAAGAACAAGTATCACTAAAAATAGTGCTGAAATGGATGTCTTCTAAGCTTCCTCTGTATTGGACCTACCTGAGATCTCCTAGTGCAGCAAAAAAAAAACACGTCTCCGATTCAATTATTGGTTTTTGGGCATAAAAAGTATGCTCCTGCTGTCCTAGCAGCTTGCTTAGTAAATATGCAAAGGGCCGTACTTGATGGGAAGCCCTAACCCCTTCTATGGAGCGCCAGCCATTTGACCCGTATTTTTGAAAGAACAATTCACGATAATAGGGTACTCCAGCGCCACCAAGGAGTGCACATTATTTTGAAAAGGTTAACCGAGCTATGGCAACGCGAGCAACTCATTAGAACACACAGAGCTTATGAAGGCAGTGCAGGTCTCCCACTCCAGGATTTGATAGTCCACATGTGAAATGCAATGAGAACGTGCCGTTGTTTGCCATACTATCCATGGACTTCTATATCACCTTTTTCCTACAAGCATTCTGGGCAACTGCTTGCGACCCTGTAACATTAATTTAGCCGGTACAGAAGTATCAGAGTGAAGTGAAATTGACTCGCCTGCTGCAGACTATGGGTTTGTGTTTTCCAATTCTTTGAATTTAAATTAGATAATATGATATAATCGATAGAGTTAATGCAGGCTTTGTCAAAGGATGAGTGCACGGAAACTCCATGGTTCTAATTCCTCTCAAAACCATACATTAGACACAGACTTGAACAGAAACACAGAAAGAGCCGAAAAAGGAAGATTAGCAACTTGTTTGAATTCCCGCCAAACCACTTTTCAACAGTTGTCGGTGAGGAGGAGCGCATCCGAAGTTTCCCGCACACTGCTGATTTGTTTCTAACGCTGCGTCACCTATTACGTGACCGCCTCTCCCACCCGTCTCGCTTTCGTGGACGACATTCTTATGTAATTTATCTTCGCCGGATTTTGGATTTTCGTGTGAAATTTTGGATGTGGCCTGGAGGCCAAATGAAACAAGGCTATTGTATTGGTACGGAAAAACTCAAAGTTAAGTGCACGGTCCTCTCAAGTATCAGAGGAGACTTTTAAAGAAATGGTGTTCCAAGAGAGAGAGAGACGATATTGGCTTCCTCAGAAATATGTACTTGTTGAAGGATAGTCTTCTTTCTCAAACTAAGAGTATCAAACGTGCCTGTTCATGGCGTTCCTAACCGATTTCAGGACAATGATAAAAAGTTAAGAGATGACAGTAGCTTCCTGTCAATTTGAGAGAAGGCACAGTTCGAACCGCCGGAAGGACATCAAATGGATGACAGGATTCGTTCAAAATCAGGTTTTGTACGAAGGACAATAAATCTCCACCGAGCTAATTGTGACACGCCCAACTTGACCACACACACATCAGCAGAACGCGATTAGTGGTCATGGGAGGAACCGAGAAAGCAGTGGGAACGAGTTTGATCATCGAGTGGGCACAAGAGATGGGATGAGATCGGCATTAGCTCCACGGTGGTCGACAATGAGGTTTAGGAATGTTGGGTTCAACATATGACATTCCTCCTTCACCGTTCCTATTAGGATCAAGTCTAGCGTCGAGAAAATTTCGGAAAAAAAAACCACCCCTCCCCCCCTCCCCCGCACACGCTCCACCCTTCACCTCTCGCTCGAGGCATTCGATCTGTGCCTACGTCCTTAGCCAGCCGCCTCCGTAAAAAGTCGTCGATCGATAATCATAAATTTCTACATAGCACTAAGGGTATATTGATTGACGACGCTTTTTTAGTTACAAGCATCAGTCCAAAATCTTTTCGATAGGGGGTGGGTGTCGAGAGTTCCCCGAGGAAAATTCCGAAGCACCTCTCAATTTCCTACCCGAAATAGGTATCATCGACGTTTATCTGACCCTGCTTCCAACACCCTCTCCCAGCATATCGTATTAGAAATGACATTCAAAACGAACGTCATGTTTGGTTTGGTGCCACGAATTCTTTGGGACAATTTCGATTTTCACACATAGTTCACCCTGGTTTCATCATGCCATGGTAAAGAAATTGTCAAACAGTTACCACTTCGGTCTGTGTGACCCTTTGGAAACGACAGGAAAAAAGTCGATTGTTTGAAATCTTAAATCAACTGCGGATAGATAGTCAGTTAAAAGGAGTGTACAGGCAATCAGCCGTTTCTGCTCAGATGCCTCGAAGATACCGGAAGGGGTAAATTTGGCAGATTCTGAAATATAAAAGTGGGGGTTGCATAGCAGTGTAACAGAAGAGAAAGAGCGAAAGAACGGTGAAAAGACGGAGAATTAGGGACTCAAAAGCCTCTACTCATCTCTTCTTTTTTGCGCCTCTCTGCGTCACTAACCAGTGAGTGAGACTGCAAATGGGCGAGGGGCTCAGTCTATCGGCGACGAAATTTATCACACCTTCTAGGCAACTCGCCAGATATGTGACGAGCAGCGCGACTCGCACAAAACACGCTTTTTCATATCTCGAGTTTATCAAATTGCGAATTTCGCTGCGCACCACTAGGTGCTTGTTCAATGATTCACGGATGACCACCCACACTTCGTCACGGTTGATTCACTCACGAAGCGCCCTAATTACATTAGTTAGACATCCATTAATGGAAGCACACGAGATATCTTCCCTTTTCTTCTAGGTTTTATGTATCCTTAAGTGGCTATTAGATAAGACACCTTTTGACATCCCTCTCATCGTAAAACCATGTCTTCTCTGAGAGATGCTTCGAAGTGCCAGAAAGTGGTGATCCATATTGGATACTCCTAGAATTGTAAGGAATAAGGCAGACCTTGGCACCTTATTTTGTGTAGCTTTTTGGATAGCCCATCTTCGGATGTGAGGGTTTTGGCATTACCGCGAGAAGCGCTGCAAACTCACCTGTTCAACGGATGACAGCGTATTGCCAGTGGCTGTCGGTCAGTTTTTCATTGAAAAGTTGCATGCTATGTAGAGGAATCGCTTACAGAATTTTGGTAGTCTGCGCTTACGATAGGCCATGAAAACGCGACCAAAGTATGCATCAATCTGGACCATTGCCTCTGTTGACGTAACATGACAGGCTATCCTCCTGCTATCCACGGCTGGTGACATTCCTCCCGAAACTTGTCTTTACATTCTTAATTAAATGCGACGTATTTCCTAGAAGTTCGGAGGCACTTTGTGCCACCACCCCAAACTCGTCCTTTTCAATAGCTGAAAAAAACAGTTAAGAGCGCGACGTCCGAAAATCGTTCCAAGGCCTTATATGTGGATGAAAGAAGGATTTTTCTCGACAAATCAGTACCCAAGCACTCTGTCGCGAAATTCAGTGCTGAAAATCAAGGTGAAATGGTCGATGTGAAAGACGGCGGGAACTTCTTGTCTGATCTGATTTTATACCTCTCTACGCAGTATCTCCCACCATCATAGTACCCGGTAGCTACGGCTGAAGCTGATGTCGAATTCTACTGTCACATCTTCTGGTAGCCAATTAGCGTAGGAGTTGGTTGGGAGAATCGCTGTCACCAAGCGAGCAGTGAAAAAGCGAAACGGAAGCCTCAAGGCGAAGGAAATGATTTTTTTGTTACACCATTCATTATTTTGCTTTTTACCGTGGGAACCGATCAATATTTTGACAATTAGCTACGTACGGCGATCACCACTGCGGGCGGAATGGTATAAGCCCATTAAAAGGAATGCAGTTGCGGCGTATCCAAACCAGTTACTATTACGTACACGTGTTATCTCTCAAGATTGCGTGAGAATGGTGGGATAACCAGAAAAACTAAAAGCTCACGCTCAAGCTTAGGCCTTTTAGGCCTTGACTATGGCTGAGGCCTGCCCCTGTAACCGGTAGCAGCTCTCAGTGCCTAATTAGCTGTGTTGTTTTCTGCTTATTTAGTTTTTAGTTATGCTAATTTCTATAGCTGACAAAGTACGAAACGACCTAAGTATGTGCAACTATGGATAAGAATTGGATTAATTGAAAAAAAGTATAATTAAAATCGCTAGTCTTCTTGATTAGAGCATAAACTTTCGAATGAATTAAGGGAACTGTGAAAAGGTTCTGGTAGCTTCCAAAGAAGGAACGAATAAATTGTTCGGAGGAATAAAGGTCCAGAGTTATTTCCCATTACTTAATTTTGCCGGTCTTTTTATAAGGGTTTTCACAACCATGTGAAGGACCTGTTGTGGATCAAGCCATACCGGTCACCCTTGATTGTAAATATTTCATCGCGAGTACTTACCAGCTACTCGATCCCCTGAACAGCCAGTTTCCTCGGAGCATCTGACATAGTTGAGTTGAGACGAATTCGCCTCCGGAAAGGCTTGTTATGTGGTTCAATGCAATGTTCTGTTTCTGCAGTGACATACCTATGCCGTCCCGCTGTGCCGCTGTCATCAAAAGTCGTACAGTCGTTTTTTACAGATTATTGATGTTTTCTGAGGCTTGCTAGTTTTGCTTCTGTAAAAAAAGCCGTTTTCCTTGACCGAGCCTTTTCCTTTTGTTCCGGTGGTATGGTAGTAAATTTTTGTAAAAAAAAAACATGAAAAGAGTCAAGCGGCACTCAAGTAGAGGGTAATGTTGGCAATAGGTTCGGTCACCACATATTAAAATTTTTGTCAATTTTGGTCATGTAGAAAAAAAGTCATGACAAAAAATTTTTGGCCGAAGACTTTTGAGCGCTACTGTATAAATATCACAGCCGTAATAAGATGGCACACATAATAATACACCATACTTGTCAGAAATGGTGGAGCTAACGAACAGTGAGGTAGCAAAAGTTGCAACATGTCGCTTGACCGTTGTAGGGTCATTGCGCAGTATTTTGAGCGAATCTGATCTGCACCCTTCACGTAACAAAATCGTCTCTCGCTTTTCTATTTCGTCGATCTTTCTTAGATAAACCAGCAGGTACATACCTTCGTAACTGGAAAACTGCTGACGTTTTCCATCTTCCTAAAGGATTACAGAGTTTCAGTTTCCGCGACAACGAGATTGATGAGATAACCGAACAGCGATAAATTTTTAATTATTATTCATTTATTGTGCACTCTTTGGTGCGCTACAATGCCAACAAAACCAAATGGACAACACAGCGAACGATTGAACGAGTGTAAAGGTTTATTATTGAAATATGTGGTTTCTGGATTTGTTATGGAATTGAAATCGTTTCACGATTTGAAACGTACGATCATCAAACGATTTCTGTGAACAATAGAATTTGAAGGCATCTCTTGGATGCTGTTACCCTTCCACAACCATGATATATGATCAACCACCTTTTTCTCCATCCGAGGCAGCAAACTTTTGTTAGCGTTTGGTGATCGTGCGATTCAAGTCGTGGAACGATTTCAGTTCACACACAAATCTGCGTGACCACCATCGCATCCAGAATCAACGAATCCCACGTTTCAGGTTCAGATCTTGGTGACGCGCTCTCAATTAACTCCCTACTAATGGTCATAATGATATCCATATCAAGCACCGCCAAAGGGAAAGAGCAGGAATACGAAAGTACGAAATTGAACAATAAGAGTTTGAAACTCGATTTCTCGAGAAATCTGCAGAATGTAACACCCCACCCCTCCCCCCCCCCCCTCCCCCACCCCCACCCACACCGTCAAAATGAGGTGCAGAGATCAGCCATGGGATGTTATATCAATTCTTCACAACCCGGTTGCTGGTAATGTTTGGTAGAAGCCCAATAAATTTCACAGAGAAGTCGAGTAATGGACAGGGTCACAGATAGGGAGGAATCCTCCACTTGAGGCCGTGAATTTTAAGCGCTTACTTACTGCCTACATTTTGAGTAGCATAG
Organism: Trichostrongylus colubriformis; assembly: GCA_963978905.1. Classification (NCBI taxonomy): domain Eukaryota; kingdom Metazoa; phylum Nematoda; class Chromadorea; order Rhabditida; family Trichostrongylidae; genus Trichostrongylus; species Trichostrongylus colubriformis. The sequence goes on from OZ022260.1 coordinate 28,008,393, forward strand.
CCATTCGAAAATCTTATTATGGTTTGCAGTTTCAGTTTCATGAAGCATTTCATCAATAGGGCGATCTGTGTTACCGTCTTTCGGAATCTCGCCTTGTTTCCTGAGCATTACTTATCCAAAGCAACCCCATCACCTAGGATCATAATCGGGTGAAATAAATAATTTTTGGAGACCACTACATTTGGCTAGAAGCTTGTTTTCGGGGGATATTCGGCCCGTAGAATGCATATATTAGGTTAACCCAAAAGTCTTGTAAGATTTTTTCGACCGTCATTTTTATTATTTTTTCTTCCAACGAACAACAATTAAACGACAACGTATTCACCATTGTTATCGATAAGACTCTTCGTTGATTGGTAAATCGTTGATTCCCTCCTCCCGGAACCCTGAGTTCTGGGAGTCGATGAAGTCAGCGATCGCCTTTGTAAGCATGTCATAATCAACGACTTTCCTGTTGGCCAAGAAGGATTCAAGAGGATGGGTAAGGTGATAGTCAGAAAGGGCAATGTCTGGAGAGTATGGCCTGTAGGGCAGGACTTCCCGGCCGAGCTCGTGTAGCTTGGAATGGGTACTTTTCGTGAAATGGGAGGGGGCGTCGTCATGGGAGGGTAGCCGCGGACCTTGGCCGTGGACCTTTTTTGGAGCTTTTCTCGAACAGCGACTGCGAGCTGCTGGAGCTGGTGGGTGCATACGGTAGCGGTGACTGTCTCGCCTTGTACCAGCACTTCATGGAAAAGCATTCCTTCAGCGTCGCAGAAGTAGCACAGTCCTGAGCGTGGTTTGTCTTCCATGTCAATCTCGCCGTTGCTGAAGCTGATGAACCAGCGGTCTCGTAGCTCACACATCGCTTGCCCAATGCAGCGCTGAAAGAGTGGCGAGCTTTCGTCGTTTTGGTGCCGCAAGAGCACTCATAGTAGATGACACCGCGAGTTGGGTGGGTATCGACAACGGGCATTGTAGCTCTCTCTACGGGATTTGGTGGGTCAACATATATTTTCCTAGAAAGCTTAGAGAACGTTCCATATTCCTGAACCGCCTAGACCTGCTTCGAACTAAACAAGAGTTACTGATCTTTTTGGAAAAATCCTACAAGACTTTTGGCACAACCTAATATTATCCCAACGCGAAACCGCCTGAAGTCCGCGCCAAAACAAATCAAGGATTCACCCGTTTTGACCCGCCTGTGGACGACAGGTGAATGTGCTCCAAGTGATTGTAATATTCATGTTCTACGGGTCAGATTACTTCTAGGTGCCAGTTTCTTGCCGAATCGGAATGTTCCGCAAGAAATCAGTCCTTTCATCATTTTAATATTCGAGGGTGTGGGGTTAACAGGGTAAACAGTGCCGTTTTTTGCTACTGTATTCGATAAGTATGTATCTCCTGTAGCGGTTCGCGAATCATGTTTCTGTCCTGCTCATGTGCACGCTTGAAAAGATCACTCATGTGGTGTAGCCCCTTTCATCGGCTTGGAACGTTAGCGTCTTTGTAACTCACCCTCGAAGGGTGAACAGTGTGAATCATTCCATCTACGAACGGAGGGGATCGCTCCACTGTTCTGATGTGCTGTTACATTTTTCGTGAACGAAACCAATGCTACTTTTCCTTGCATTCCTAAGTAATAATAAGGTAATGCTGTCATCCTTCCCTTGACATCTGAGAAAATCATGACAAATTGCTAGCGAATCTGAGAAAATCATGACAAATTGCTAGCGAATTTTTATTCATTCTAAGATGAAGGGTCTTCATCCATTCTATAGACATCGGTAGTGTTTTACCATGACACTTCAAAAGGGCACAATTCCATTATGATATTGCCAATCCTGGAGACAGTAACGGGTGCTATCACAATGAGGGGGAGGCCATCCCATCATGGGGCTTATGAATAAATGTCAGCCCCGTCGTCCCACGCGATCGGAGACGCATAGTGGGGACTGAAAGTCATGTTAACAGTCTCACTGTCCGTATCCGACAACGTCGGACGATGAGGCGGGCATGTCTTGTGGGGCCCGCATCCGGCAACCACTGTATCTCAGCCGGATTCTCACATTTTCGTGTGAAACTTTGCATGCGGTCCTTATTAAGCAGATGGTACATAAATAGATGGACAACAGAAAACCCCATTCTCCGTGCGCTATTCCTTTAACCCAAGCCTATGAGAGGAAGGAAACTCTTCCACTCATTCACCAAGATTCAGGCCAAAAATACGCTGAGAGGAGCAGATTCTCCCCTCAAAAATCCTCAGTCATACTTAGGTGGGAAACTATTTATAAGATGCCTTTCCCTCCATTGCGATAGCAGCCAACAATATTATCGTAAAAAGCCACATTGTGAACTGCACGCGAATATCTGAAAAAAAAAACTCGCAAAAAGGAGACGCACTTCATCTTGTCAGCAGCTAGCAGCTACTAAGGCAGGGTTCATTTGCAGTACAAACAAAAGCAAGCGTAGAGATGGGATTTGATCTATTGACGAAATAATTCTACATCCTTTATCCAAATTAATGAACCAATTTGTTGGTATGGCATCCCGAGAAATTTTTTTTTTCAAAGGCTCCTTTTGTCGTTATTGCTTTAGACCCATAAGAAAGGTTAATTTCATGCCCTTTCGAAATGTACTGCACAAAACGACAACTGCAATTAGGACTCGCTCATTTTGTATTTATGCCTCTACTCAGAAAAGTTGCGACGGACGACAGCGCTGTGTGCCGTGGGAGGGGCTTATTATGGCAGGAAGACTACGTCGTTACATAAAACGTCACTGTATGAAATAGTGAAGAGGTTACCAAAACTAGTTGCCTTCCACATTAAAGGATGAGGAGTCACCTAAAGTGAAGACTAGGTATATCGCTTTCATTGGGCGCTGCTTTCGGCGAATCTATGAATTAACGAACTTCTGAACAACAGTTTTTGTTTTCAAGAATGATTGAAACGAATAATTCATGGAATTTGGGGTTACATAACTTCAAGCTCATCTATTCATTATTAATAAATTTATTTATGTTTTTCGAATGTGATTCATATTTATCTGACAGCACAAAAACCATTAAGCGCCGAAAAGGTGTGCAAAAGTACCACCAAACCCGGAGACAATTGCGACACTTTTCGTGAATACGCCCACCATGCACAAATAATCCAGCACAGACATGTGATTCGTCTCCCTCGGTTACACTTCTGTGCTCATCCGGTACGAAAAGAATTCCTGGTGAGGTAAAACCAGTGCTTTGTGAGGCCTAGATGCGAGATATTGAGTCCCAAAACCCACGGAAGTGCGACGCGCGAGGCGTGCGTCAGGAGTGTCTAACTAGGTCACCGCGCTTGCCAAGTGTCTCGGGTCGCGGATCGAGCCCGACCGCCGCTGCTTCGCGTAGCCTGACCTGGTTGGACAGTCCTGACGCACGTCACAAGCGCGGCATACTGCAAATTCTATGCGAAACCGCGTCCCCTGACCTAATCCTACGCGCAAATAACTGATGTCCTATGTTGCGCTAGCTGCTGACTTGAAGTGCTGACTAGAGCTGGGGTGTGTAGCCTAATGTCGAATTTTCGCGCGGCTGCACGCGGCGAGTGCGAGTTGCTCCTCCGCGAATTGTTGCGTACATTGCGTATCGTACTCGTACATTGCACACTTCGAGGGAAACAACAACTCGTTACCTTAACGAGATCCGCGCGAGCTCTTTGAAAGGCTCCCACGGTACCAGCTCATTGCGTTCTGAGCGGAATTCCAACCGTGTGGGGCAAGTCGTGCTGGTGGAGCTGCGAGTGCGACGGCACAAAGCGAAAATTCTGCATATGGCTACATACCCGTAGAGCTCGAAAAGGGTAGATTCAGGGTCAAGCATAGCATTATGGAGAAATTTTGGGAAATATGGTTTGCACCCTCCCGTCCCGATCCCCGGACGTGTATTCGACGCCAACAGATCCTATAGTTAGGTGCATCCTCAGAAAACGTTCGCCAATCGATAACATGATATTGCTTCCTAGTAGCACTATGTTTGATGATCAATTGGGGCCTTTCTTTTAAAGTCGCGTCACTTGCCCAAAACTCTTCAAAATGGGTTGAGGACTCCTCCAGCAGTTTTCGAAAGTACACCCCTATTCCCTCTCCAGGCCGGAAAATAGCTCGCATATGAGGATTTCTCGATTCATGCTTGACCCTGGATAATTGTTATAACTGATTTGTATACGTGTGCAATGGTGACCGTCTTTCTGTAACCCCGCAATTGACTAATATGACAAATAGTACTAAATAGAAATGAGCTGACTGGTCTATCAGTATGATTGTCATGATAAAAGTAGCTTGACAATGGCAACATCTCGGATCTCTGAGCGAGTTGTAGGATTATACTTGTAGTAAACGAAAATTCGTATCATAGACGAGAAGACAAATAGGTTCGTTCCCAAATCACTTGCCATCACATAAAACACGTTGAAGTATCCATCGTCGGTCTGTAACGTAGTCATCATTGTGTCATGAAGGCATATCTCGGTGTTATTCCAATGAAAAGGGAGGGGCAGATTGTTAGATGGTGGATAGCAACATGCCCTTACATGAGGAACATTAGCTCGCAGGATGTACGTATTTATATGAAATCTATGATATGTTATTGACACCCATTCTTGGGATATGTACCCTAATGTCAGGACGCCGCACGATGGCGAGCGGCGTGCGACACAGTGTGTGCGAGCTATGCGCGTCGCGGTAGTTGGGTCTCAAAACGATTACAACGTAATGCTAGGAGTGCGATACGCAGTTGACTTCTAATCGCTTCGGGACCCAACAATTTAGCTCGTCCGCATTGCTTCGCTTGCGACATTCCGCAGTGCGGCATCCTGACATTAAGGTACACATCCCCATTCTTGCGAAGGTATGTTTCTATTCCACTTTGTTTTTGATCCCACCCCCTCCCCCTTCCCCTATACTATCACCCATATCTCTAGAGCCGCTGTTATATGCTGCGAATATTTTGCAATTCGACTGAACTTCGGATACGTATCGGTCTAAAGCCGCGTTCATACTTTACGTAACCGACGCCGACACCGGCGACAGCGTCAGTCTGATGACGCGCTTTAGTTACAACGACCCATAGTACCCTGTGATGATCGTGGCGATAGTCGGCGAAAGCATACTTTGGCGCAGTGCCAAAAGGCTTCAGTTTCCTATTTTTCTGTTCATTACTTCGTTATTGCAGGTTTGTTTCCGGGTTAGTGGGTGCCACCTATTTGAATTCTTGGCACCTAATAGGCCTTTAGGCACTACGCCATGATTCGAATTCGCCGGCTCTCGCCACGATCATCATACCGTATTATGGGTCGTTGTAACCAAAGCGTGTCATCAGATTGACGCCGTCGCCGCCGGTAGTGGCGCCGGTCACCCAATATACGTACGCGGTTTTACGTACGTCCTACTCCGCAATCTTCCGATTGTGCTATCGCAGGTGTCGTCAGCGCACACACATCTAGCGTTAATATTTTCCCTTCGCGACGCTACTGTTACCACTCACGGGACATGCGTTGCGGAGGGTAAATGGCACGTCCTGCCGACACATTTTCACAATCGCAGTTTCGCGAGGTAAGACCGCAGCTTCAAGCACTTTTCAGTTCAGCTATGTTCTCCAAATTAGGCCTCCGTGAGACTTTTCGATTTTGCGGTGTTGCGGCCGGCAGCGAAGTCGCGGCATTGCATAATCTAAGGACGTAGCATCACTCGCAAAGGTGCAACGCCGCAAAATCACAGAATCGCAAAATCGTTGAAACGCAAAGTCGCGAAGTATGACGACGGCCTTACAATCCTTTTGTTTAGAAATAATTCCCGCTCGTCTACTTCTTGTCTTAACTGGTGCAGCTTTTTCTCAAAAGCTTTATTCAATCAAGTTGCTAACTCCTATAGCACATACTTCTCAACTCGCAACAATAGCACATACCTGTATAAGGCTTGAGTTGAACATTTCTATGCAATACAGTATGAAGTTGACACTATTGCATGCCAAGTATGAGGAAATAATCACTATAGTAGTTTTCACTGCGCACTGGAGCTTCTTCCGTTCTTGTCGTTCCTCCATTTCTGCGACATTTGATTTACCCTATAAATGTAAAAAAAACTGGTTCGAAGTACGAGAAGCAGTGAGCAACAAAGGCAAATACGTCATTCTGCAGCCTTCATACTTTGCGGTGCCGGCGGCAGGGCCTGGCTACGTGTTCCCGCACGCTTGTGCCATCCTGTGTCGTTGTCTTCGTCGCCTTTACACCTACCTTGGCGCCACTCTGCGTGGCTGTGTTCATAGGCGGTGAGGCAGAGTGAAACGGAGGAGGTGCTGAGACGACGCAGGCAACGAGGCAGGATGGCATAGGCGGAGACACAGAGACACTCAGCCACGTCCTGCCGCAGGCATCACAAAGTATGAACGCGGCCTTATCCACTTGCGTGACTCAGCACTGGATACGAGCGCCGTTGGAGATGATCCAGTCTGGCGACCTCTCAAGTTTCGTCAACTTATTGGTTTACTTCTTTCACCCTATCAATTCCTAGCAACATCTTTGAAAATCGCAAGGTTTCTCCGTTTTCTTTACCATATCCTCAATGAGAAGGGTAGGGCATCCCACTGTAGACGCTATTTTTACCTAAGCCTGGAAAAGAAAGGGATTTTTTTTGTTAATCCACAAAGGCTTAGGTAGAAGTATAAGCTTTATAGTGCAGATTTACCTCTCCGAAACCCCTTAGGGATGCTTAAATGTGCAACTTTTTACACGGTGCCCCTCACATTGCTATTGCACCAATTGAGGCAATCAGGTTAAGCTTCTGCATCTTTGTAGCATTCTACATTCCACTGGCTGCAGAACTAATCGAAGAACGTTCCAATGTTTGGACAGAATTGGGTATTGTTGCCGTAAGTTTTTGCCGCAGAACAGATACCAGCTAGGTATAGGGTAATGGTCCCTAGTTTATTAACAAACTCTGCAGGGTTGAGTGGTTGAAGAGTGTGGTGACTGGGAATTAAAAATGGTTGCGGTTGCAATAAAGGGGGAGGGGGGCATCTCACCATGGACATTATTAATACCTATCCTAGAAGAAAAGGAACTCCTCCTTTATTCCACTAAGGCTCAGGCAAAAATAAAGGCCTAACTATGCAAATTGACCCTTCAAAGATCTCTTCAAATGCTCAGATGTTCAACTTTTTATAAGCTGCACTCCCCTCCCCCCCTCCCCCGCCCTCATCACGATCGCACCTAAAAATGCTTGTATTTGAATCAAACAGGAAATTGCAGTGGGTAGACGTGAATAGAGGGTCGCAGCCTATTTTGCGCCCATAAATAACACGTTTTCCTCCATCCATACGGCCACCCATGGAAGATGCGCTTACTGTCGGCTTTGCTTGGATGGTGATTGCTCCAGATGAACATTGTGAACAAAAGAGTGTTACTGCTCGTTAGAGCTGTTGACACTCATGGATGGATAAGGTCCTATTGCATAATTTTATCCATAGGCTTCGGATTGTACCTATAAAGTCGTTAAGCAACCCTACCCAACCCATAAGCCTTGCAGCGAGGGCCGACTTTTGTTTATGGTACTATCTACTAATGATATACAACTACAAATATAAGCTAGCTTCCGGTGTCCAAAAGGTTATCGATCGATAATCATGGGTTGCACTGTCTTGAAATTTTGGGCTATTATACTTCCAAGTACAAAATATGGTAATCATAAAAATAATCATGCAGCACAGCAGGGTCGAATAGGATCGATAAATAGGCAGATTTCAGCAGCTAAAAACAATCGCACCATCACCGAACACCCCTTAGCGATCGATGATTGATCTTCAAATCCGTTGAAGAGTTGCGAGTTTTTTTTTTTTGAAATTTACCGATTAGTTAACTGCATTAACTAGATACAACTGCAGTACAAGAGTCGGCTCATGCATCCCGACTTCACTGACCGGTGTTCAGAACCATGAAAGACCCCATTTCTAATCTTTGGCATCGCCGTTAAAGATCATACAGCGGACCGATCGTTCAGCCGATGCGTGCCAAAAAACAGCAATTTCACGACTCGAAGGGCCAGCAAAAAATGAGAAACTGTGTAAATTTGGACCTATGTGAGCATTATGCCATAGTCTTCTAGAAGAAACGTCCCAGTTAGAATACGCCACACGTATTTTTTTTTCTCGAGTGAAATTGATAAAAGGTGTAAGTATAGTCCACTTCCCGAAAACTGATCGGGCGTGTCTACGGACATGGGTGAATGGCGAGAGTGAGAGTACGTGGCGAGAGTGAGAGTGTGTGGCGTGGTGAGAGAATTGAGAGAGTTTGATACATGTTCACACAAGTCCGTAGGACACGCCCAATCAGTTTTCGGGAAATGGACTGTAAGTCAGTGGGATTTCGTTCACTTCGTTGTCAAAACAGTTTCTCTTAGCTTGGAGTTTTTTTTTTTTGCAATAAATTCAAAATGTATGCAGAGTTTTTTTTTGCAATAAATTCAAAATGTATGCCTTTTGTGTATCGAATATTTTTCAACGTAATTCGATCCATCTGCAAAGACTAACCTTGATGATTACCTCATTCCGAAGCTGTAATACTACAGAAGTCGTGGTTTGAACAAATGTCATATAATTACAAAAGGAATGAACCCATGACTGCGTCGTCTGCATAAATTGCATAGATATTTAACATATGAATATATAGATATATGTATATATGTGTATGTGTATATATGTAGTCACATAAAGAACAGTATTCATACACATGTTAAATTTGCGATTTCTTGTTCGGCTAATACCTGAGGAAAGTTCTAGCAAACTTGTAACTCAGGATAAGCTAAAAAATTAGTGTATTTACACTAAAAAATTGTTGAACAGTGCATGTCGCTGCTGAGGATGTCGCCGTGATAATTTGATGACGTTCGCCTTCGATCGCACAAAATGTATAAGTAGGAAAAAAAGTAGGAGAAATATCTTTGTCGAAATAACCAGAATATTCTTTGCAAATGCTTCATAAAAAAATAAAGCTCACCGTATCACATGAAATTGTCGATGTTAACGATCGCCTCCTTGCACGTTCATGTGAATTTCTCAATTTTTGTATGACAACAAAATTCAGCACACAAAGTATGATAAAGGAGACGAAGAGGTGAAGAAACTGAAATATGAAATTCATTTTCAGCTCAGTTTTCGAGAAATCCAAGAATCCGCAAGTCGATAGAAAAGTAATTTTGCCTGAAACTATGTCTGTAGAACATATTCAGGGTGCTGAACACGAACACAGGAACTAGTTTTTTTGCAGTGGCACTAAGAGTCCACGTTCATACTTCGCGGTGCTGGCGGCACGGCATGGTTGCGTTTCTCTGCGGCTTCGCCTGTGCCACCCTGTCTCGTTTTCTGCGTCGCCTCTGCACCTCCCCCGTGCCACTCTGCCTTGTTGCCTGTGAACGCAGTCACGTCTTCCCGCAGCAAAGGTGAACGGTCATATACGGCCATTTGCCCTACGTGGCGCAAAATTTTTTCACCGAATTCGCTCAAGACGTCACTGGAAATTCAGTATCTGACACCTACTACAGCGTTAATTAAGAGTGCCAGTGTCGTTTAGAGCTAGAAAAGCGTCAGTCTTGTATATTTAGGCCTACATGGCCCTAAATAAGGCCAATGCTTGAAATTAATGTAATTCTTGTGATTTGCGACCAGACAACTGCTTCATCCCTACATGGAAGTTTTGATGACCAATATGGTGAATAAATTTTACGAGTTGTGCCAAAGTGATGCAAATGACACTGTACCGGCTCACACTCGTAAGTCTCCTTAGTATAAGTATGGCAAAAATTCTAAAAAAAACTATTTTTTTTACATTTTGGGCGTTTCTGGGATTTATCGATGATTTAATCAATTAATCAACCAATTAATTTTTACTTTGTGAAAACCAACTTGTATAAAAACATCACTTATCGTGTACATCCTTGCCACCATGGGTTCCACATCTTTTGCTGATAGAACACGACTTTCGAAAAAATCACAATCTCGAAGTTCCACGACTTCTATGAAGAAATAGCCCGGTAACCGTAGAGATATTGCTATGACCGCAATAGCAAACACAGTTATTTGGAGATTTCGTCCTCTGAAATTCCTAGTAATAATGGAGTCTAAATAGCGAATACATCAGTGATACAAACAAAGCCGCTCAAGTAGAGATGGGAAAGGGGTGCAAAAATATTACGATCCCACCTCAGTGGACGCTTTCTGAGCGTATACTCAAGGTGTCTCCTTAAAATGGTCGTTATAGCATTGTTACCTAGTCTTAAATCGAGTTATCGATCCATTGATAAACTTTCTTTAGAGATTGATGATTGTCGAGGAAACCGCGAAGAACTCAAAAATTCCTCCCCCCCCCCCTGTGAACTTACATCGGAAATATTGGGTGTTTGCAGAATAAATGGCCAAAACATAACTGGCCATAACTTCGCTGAGACACAACTTTATTTGTCGAAATAAAAACCATTCGAATCTACACAACTTTGCCAACGATCTGGTGAAGAAAATATGCCATCACGATCAAATTCTGGATTGCGAGAATTAATAAAGTCAAGAATGGCATTTTTACCGTGCATAATTTTTCTGCCGCAGGTTTGCATCGGGAACCCGGAAAAAGTGGTAATCCGTCAGGGATAGGTCTGGGGAATAAGAGGGGTGAGGGAGAGTCTCGATGCCTAACTGCATCAGTTTCTGCTGGGTGCGCAAAACAACGCAAAACTCCACACTTCGCAAGTCAACCGGCAGAAACTGATGCAGTTAGGCATCAAAACTCTCCCTCACCCCCTTATTCCCCAGACCTATCCCCAACGGATTACTACTTTTTCCGGGTTCTCGATGCAAACCTGCGTCAGAAAAAATTCGCCGGTACTATGCATGTTGAAAATGCCATCGTTGACTTTATGAATTTTCGCAATCTAGAATTTCATCATGACTGCATGTTTTCTTTACCAGATCATTGGCAAGGTTGTGTAGATTCGAATGGTTTTTATTTCGACCAATAAAGTTGTGTCTGAGCGAAGTTGTGGCGTTTCGAAAAAAGTGGTCCGTTGTGGCCATCTATTCTGCACACACCTAATACAACCCGCGCCTGACGATTCCTCTATCCACGCTTGGCCCTGGTTCCTACCCTTCAAGTAGTAAGCTTGTATTAGATGGTTGCTGTACTGCCTATCTAAATGAGGGTAGAGCTTCGATGATGGCGAAATAAACTCAATCATCATTTTTGCAGTATAGCCAATATTCCTAGTAAATTCGATTTATGAGCATAGTAGGGAATTCCAGTAATCTTACTGGTCTGAATTGATTACCAAATATTAGGTTTTAGAATGGTTTTTGTTATACTTCCCCAGAGTTCTCTTGTTTCCACTAACTCATGTGGATTAGGTACTCTAAAAAGGCACCCAGTACTATTAAACAGTTCATCTGGATTTTCCAATCTCTACATCAACGACCGCGATAATAATGACGAGTTTGCGAGATGGACGTGGTCCTTTTTTAAGGATATCGCCCAGCTCCAACGCGAAGAAGGCTGTAGCAAATGCATGCTAAGCCCGCTTCGAAATTCTATCTTATTTTGGTTCTTTTCTCGAATTAAAACAATTTTTCAGTAAGGTCGTCGACATGCCAAATATCAAAATGTCATACCTTACTAATACAAACGATTACAAATCACAAAACAATTTCTCAAAAATTAAGGTCTGATTTCTGGTGAACAAGTTATAGCCGAAAAAGGAGAAAATAACAAAGATGTTACAAAAATTTCCTCTTACCGACTGACTGGTGGCGATCGCTCAGTAATCGATGCTAATCGATAAGCCGTGTTGGCGATCAAAGTGTATGGGATACACAGTTGAACAATCCGACTTGCAATAAGCATTTGTACATTGTTGTCTTTGACCAGCGTATACAACCATTCTTAAAACAAAGTGTTCTAGAAAAGATTTTCTCTGTGTGATAAAGCTAGTGATTACTACTTACCTATTCGGAAAGTCACGGATAAAGTGAGTGCTCCAAAACAAGTAATAAATAAAAAACAAAGCATAAAATCAAGAAATGCTAGAAATGTCTGAGAGGGATTGCTGGAGTTTCTTGTCAAAAAGACAAATAACAACAGTAGATTACATGCGCATCCCATCAACGATATCACACTTCCAAATCTGAAAAAAAGTAAAACCAACTGAAAAACAATGAAAAAACAATAAATACTTTTACCTACATGTGCAGGAACAATATGTGGCTCCAAAATTTATTTAAAAACTCCGAAAGCATAAAAATAGAGCCGAGAGAGAAAGTCTGAAAGCCCCGAATGCTCTCGAAATGTGTTTGTTTGCGAAGAGCATATCATTCCAGTTCCCATTTTCTCCTTACATTTTCTCCAGCGGCACCTTTTGTAATCATCACAAAAAATTTCTCTACTGTGCGGCCTCCTTTCATATTTGAGCATTTTAATACATTCAGAAGTAACATGGTGTGCACAGATGTTGAGTTCAATTGAATTATGCTGTTGGTGTGTGATTGCTAAAGTAGCAAAGTACATGTACGTCACTTCGAGATAATTTGAAAGTGAAGGGAATTTGTACTCCACACCGCTTAATAAGATTTATGAGATAATTCGAGAAATGGATCACCCCAGTGTCTTTTCTGGACCAATCTGATAGAGTGCGGTATCCTCAGAAAGCACAAAAGGTAGAATTGGGGACACAGTACCGCTTTTTGACGGCGGTTCCGTTTTCTGCATATGGAATGGCAATGCAAAGAGGGAAAACGAAAAATTAGACTCAGGGAGGGAAGATAGAAAGGGACAGAGAGACTTAAAAGCGCAATGAGCCAGTACTATGCCATTCCATCGTTCCGGCACCACCTCCAAATGGACCTGTTAATCGTGGTATATGAATTTGCACACTGAATCTACTGTGCCTTACGGCTTAAAGACATCGGTAGGGGTAAATTTGGCAAATTGGGATTACGAAAGTAGAGGTGCTCAGCAATGGGTTAGTAGAGAAGGAACGGCATAAACCGGCGAAAAAGCCGAGAAATAGGAGCCAAAAAATCCCCGGCTGCGATCGCTGTCCCGCCCTTCCACGGCGTCTCCCCCGGCCGCATAACCGCATAACGACATGCCGAGCTGCGGGGTCGTCATAAGACCCCAGGTAGCGTCTTTTTGATGCGATTTTCGCCATATATGACCTCTTCTGAAGTAGAATGTTCGTTTTCAGAGAACATGTACTCCCAGTTCTCAGTTTTCCCTTACTACTACTGATGCCTTTAAAGTCAACTATCATTGCTGTAAACTTGATGCTGTAAACTTGCTATCGTCTGAAACCAACGGTAGTATGGAAGCTCGCTTTCGCAAATCATTCATACCCTTCAGTTCCCATCTGGTGATCATTCGTTAGAAAAAATGATTTCGTTACTTGTACCTGATATGCTACCAGTTAATCTATGTGCATTTTTGAATTTGGCACGGGAGGGGGTGCTCTTCTGAAGGGGAAGTACCAAAGGGCTTACTAACTGCTACAATGTGATTTGGGGAATGCAATTTGCTGTCGTGGCTTGATTTTAAATTTAGATACGCCCTCTAAAGGGACTTCGTCGCAAGAAGATGTTGATGTCTCAAAAAAGGACGGACACAGACAAAAAGACAGGCGGTTCACATCCCCCTGCTCCCACGTGGAGAAAGTATCTGCCATTGATGTGCAGCAGCCAAGAAATTGTGAAAACGTCCTTTCCACTTTTTTACGCGTATGTGAGCATGCCACATAGTCCTCACAAGGTACACCGAGAACTGAGGGTTTTTCGACAGGGGGTTGTATTTGACCGGATAGGAGGGGGGTTGTACCTTCAGAGGTCAGCGACTGGCACCAAAATCTAAATTCGCAGTAAATGAATGAAAAGCAAGGGTATTTCATTGCAAATCCATGTGACAAAATGCAAAATAAATATTTTTCGCCCGAGGAAAGGATATACAGGGGGTGCCAAAAAAAGTAATTTTGCTTACGGCTCACGTCCGCCATGTATACAAACATAGGAAAACGAAAGAGATGAAAGCAATGGGGCAAAATATTCCCGAAATGTTCCTTTAGAAAAATGGGCAAGCTGAGACTCGCTAATTTCTCCTTCATCAAAATAAGGAGCTTTCATTGCGCGCAGTCGGGCTTCAGAGCACCCACGGCATCAAGGTCCGCTTAAAACAGTGGAGCCAGGTCCCGTCATAGTTCTTTCGTGGGAAGCCCTTCAGTTCATGGAAGTCACAGAGCCTATGCTGCTCGGACAACGCTGCTATGATAAGAAGTGTCAATTCTCATGCCTCAGACCCCCCTCTGAAGGTGCTTCACTGGACAAAACGGGATACTTAAGGGCACCACCTAATATGAATCCCCTCAGGTACCCATAGTGAACGGATCTCAGTGAGGCTCTGAGTGAGAGCGACGAAATCTTCGATTTTGCCGTGTTGAGGTGACACATCATGTTCACTCGGAATAATCTCCCGATCCTGTTCGTGCAGGAGGCTGGTACGGAGGTTACTGGTAGTAGAAGGTTGTTCTTGAATTCGAGGATGGAATTATCTCGTCAGAGATTGCTGAAGTTCGATTGAAGTAAAGTTGAAAGTAGAGAAGAAAAATTACTTTTTTTAGTGGCACCCCCTGTATGGCAATAAAACATATTGCAACTATGCAATCCGGAAACACTTAGTGGTATTGTAGAGGTCAAAAAAGGAGGGTTCGTGTTCGTTCGCCGCAGAGAGGAGGGGGTCGTACTGGAGCGGCTATTTTCCTCGACACCTGGGAGTGCTCTGCTCCTACAGCTCTTATTTTTTCATTGGTACGCATTATAAAAATAATGAATAGGTCATACCAAAGGTGAATTAGGGATATTGTGGACAAATGTCAGAATTGTCGAGTGTGACAGCTCTCAGCCAGTCTTACATTTATTGACCTTGGTTTTTATGAGCAAATGTCATTCACCAAAATTATGTTTACCACCAATAAAAACATGTGAGAAGGTATGTAACACATACCCAACGAAGGCAAGTCGAAGATACGGATGTGTGTCGACGTCGCATGGTCCTTGTGATTCGTCAATTATAGCTGCCACGGTGGTATTATCCATGCTTTAAAAAATGTAAAGCAAAATGCGACGACACTCTTGACTGCGTAGCAAAGTGGCGCAATTTCTGAAGAACGAGAAGCACTAATACGACAAAACCGAAAACTAAACTGGAAATTAGACACGGAATGTGAATGACAGCTTCAAAAACTCGATGTGAGCAGCATTCGACCACACATAGAAAAACGGCTAATCCTTGATCAATTGTTAGGCGTTTGCATACTTGAAGCGGCTTTTTTTAAACAATTTTACTTAGAAAAAACAATGATAAAATTTAGCAAAAATGTGTTTAATTGTTTATTCGGTAGCGTTTCAGCCATCGCAATCAAGAACTGCTTCCCATTTATTAGTGGTCAAAAGTTATATTTCCACTACAGAAAAACGTAACAATAAAAAGCCGCACCAGTCAACCTAATACTTTGGAACATATATGGAGTGGGTATATTTCGAATCGATAGCCTTGTATAGAGATTAAATTAAAAGAAGTTAGCGGAGGTTTCTCAGGCAAGCATGACACTTTGCAATTTCTCCCAAGTTACTACCATTACCATTAACCTAAACCAATATACGCTGTGGGAAATACGCCTCACTGAAGGCAACGGAAACAATAATTTGGCTGTTCAAAAAAGGGAAATATGAGTTAAGAGTAAATAAGCGCCAGCAGATTAGATGATGCTAGCAGATGGAGTTTGCATGCAGGAAATTTCTGCAAAAAGGTCTCACGATGTGCAACGAACTTTCTCACATGAAATTTCCTCTCACAGTCGAACTGGTGGGTGTATGACACTGACACCAAAAATTTGCGTGGCGGTAATCGACGTGTGAAGTGATGGGTGCGAGCCGGCGTACTAGGTGTACCTTGAAGGCACCGCCATGAATAAGGAAAAAAGCAGAAGTGCGAGGAGCTTTTATCTGTGAACAAAGATCCCGATCCACAAGAGATGATCTGTAGTGAAACCACATTGAAAATGAGCCTGAGGGGTCTTTATCGCGATCCGGCAGTGCTGCCAGACACACTGCGCTGCATCCGCTGGGCGAGTTGCGCAAGGGCGGGGCAACGTTCACGACCAACGAGCTGACTTAGTCTTCGCCCTTCTGTATCTACCCCCACTGGAGAGTGGGCGGAAAGGAAGTAGTGTTAAGGAGAGTCCTGAGTTCCTGTTCCCCTAGTACTCGACCGTTCCATTCCGATCTTTCTCTGCTCATAACTACTAATCACCTCAAGTGTCATATTCCATAATTATTCCACAATCTGCCAAAATTATCCCGAACAATTTCAAGGTATTATGGCATCTCACGCAATACTGTAGAGCTAATTGCCTTGAGACCCAACCAGTACGTTGCCTGAGCGCGGGATCTTCTCACCGCGTGCCATACGCGGTCACGCGTATTTTCTGTCCCAATGGCACAGCCCTCGAACGTATTGTGTGTTGCCGTAACTATGATATCAACTGGAGGGATATGGGTTACATTTCCTCGCTTTTGGTCAATTTCATTATGTTTTTCTTTGCTGCTAAGCTATGTAGTCAGTACCTACCTTCATTTCCAGCTGGAAATTTCATTATCGCCCCGCAGGATTTGATGGAATTGCAGCCGAGTCCATTGGCCTACCAGTGATTTGCATACAAGGGCATTTGAGTGGGCGTGAAAGTCAGCTATACAACCTCTTAAGTCAAAAATATGTTCATATTGTGAGGAAAGAATGACAAAGCATCTCAAAGGTTCGATGGAACTTCAAATCCATTTACAAAGGTCCTATTCTTTTGTAGCAGTAGCCATTCCATACTACACGGATCACAAGCCAAATAAAGTCGCTGGTTCAATGAATAGAAGCTGCCACGCGGTATACACTTGTTAGCCCAAGCGTCACACACACACGATAATAACACAACGTTTACTGCGTCCAACAACGGGCACCTCAAACTTGGGTAATTAGACGAAAAGAACTTCTTAGTAAAGGAAACGATATTAATTGACGTTACGAAAATAGTTTTAAGTGGAGAAGTAAGTGAACTGCAGGAAAACAAAACATTCTAGGATCAATGAGGCGAACTTCTCAGATAAGGCGGTATCAAGCGTCAAAAATGGCTAACATCGAAAAGGCAAGGATATAGCTCATAAATCAACTTCTCAGAGTAGGCAGTATGAAAATGCGTCCAAAATATAGCATAAAGAAGAGTGAATAACACTGAAGAGTAGCGTCAATGATAGTATCAAAATAACGAGCAACATCCAGAGATAGAGTCGAGAGTATCATCAAAAGAGAGGAGCGATATCAACGGATAGAGCACCGAGGAGGAGTAATATAAAGTGAAAAGAAGAGCGAGGAGTCCGGGGGTATGGAAGGTTCTGGAGAGTGAAGGTCCCCCCCTGGCCGTGGTGCCCTTTTATACCCGTCTGCTGAGCCAATAATCGATAGTGCGTACATAGATCATACATAGGAGATCATGCACTTTGAGGGGACAACCAATCGGGAACCGCGATACCAAATGTCGCAAAATAAAACTCGTGAGAGCTTCTTATAGTGACTTCTTAGGCAATCGTTAAAGTGTACCTTGGTTACCTAGGTATGCAACAAATAATAAATAAATGCAGTTAATTGGACAAAATCTTCGATCCGTAGAATAAAGAGAACATCGAGAAGGTGTATCTTACTACCAGATAGCACTGCACCGGCAATGAAAAACAGGTTAATTTGAGATTGTGGGAAAATCACAAGCACCGTAAAAAGCTTTCCATTTAAAATGTGCCAAGCTTCCAAGAATTCGATATTATTAGTGATACGTAGACAATCGGTAAAGAAAGTTGTAGCTGTCCTGGAGCTTCAACTGCAATGTGAGATTTTGAAAGTTTTTTCAAAAAACTAAAAAGGAACGCAAAGTGCCAAAAAAACTTTTTCGATTTTTTTCGCATATTTCGGTACTTCGCACCTACCCAAGTCCGGAATAGAGTATATTTGCGAGGTAATATAATGACAACTTATCTGCTTTGTAACTAAAATTTTCAGCGTGAACCTACACATTCCGGAAACGTTGGAGCAGTAATCAATTTTGAAATTTTTAAAATCTAAAAGAAAATAGAAAATTTAGCTGTGGTATTACCAGGCAGGCGGCCTTCACATATTTATGACTACCTAAAACGGCTGTTTTCTCGTTCCATTGCATTATTTCCCCTTGAACTGTTTCTCGTGGAAATTGTGCGCAGATGAATACGCCTATTGGACCGGAAGTTATCACACCATTATGTGAAATGTGGCAAAGGCTCGCGATAAAGCTGGGTTAATATACTATGGAGAGGACTACAAGCCTAAATTTACGCATCTTTCATGGCAAAAATGCCGTGAAAGCATACGGATATGCATAATTCATGAGACATCCATTCCAAAACTGGAAAGGAGTGGGATAATTATGGTGGGCGATTAGTGGATGGCTTGTGGGACGTTGAGGAAGCAATGTAGCTAGACAAACTATATAATTGCACTAAATGTGTCAACGGAATACCAAGTAGTCTTTAGTCGAAAAGATCAAACACCTCGAGAGGCCGATAACAAGAATGCGGTTTATCCAGTAGAAGCTGGAGCATGCATTACTGCTTTCGGGCGTGTTCCAACACAGAGTAATCCAGCGCGCCATGTGTTTCTGAAGGTTGCTTGGAAATAAGCTACTAGGAGCCGGTGGGAGGGGCCATCATATCCAATGCAACAATTACCAATTCCTGAAAAGTCGCTACTATTTCAAAGTGTGGAGGTCAAAACAAGGGTGTTGAAGAATAAAGAGGGAAATTCTCTACGAACATTCGTTTTCCGGCTACAATTATTGATGGCGGGCGTGACAAACAATGTCACACATACATCACAATACCTAGAACAATTGCCATGAAAATGGAAGGCTAATGATGGGTTGAGCTCAGGGATTTCTGTGATATTTCATGTCAAAATAACGTAAGACTGGAGCAAAAGTCATAGTCAGAATCAAGGCATATATTACAGGCGTTGGGCTTAGCGAGGTGATCAGAGCTTTCTGAGACTGCATTCGTTCTTTTCGGGGCTGCAGCAGGGCGTGACTGCGTGTCTCTGCGTCTCCCCTTGTGCACTCTGTCTAGCGGCCTGTGAACGCTGCCTCGCTCTGCCGGCGCAAAGTATAAATATGGCCTAACGGGAATGTCCTTCACTGTTGAAGGCAGTGATAGGGGTAATGTTGATAATGAGACTCCTGTTATAAGTGACCCACATAAAAGCTGAGGGTCTGGGAAGACTAGATGTGGCAAAATTCCAAATGAGAAGAGCGCCTTAGAGGTTTGGGATGACGTGTGACATTTTCATTCACTTTTTTTTTAATTCATACCATTAAGCACCTCGGCTTCCACATTCAGTAATCGTTTCACATTCGGCCCGAATCAGCTCTATCACTGCCTTTGACATAACCCCTCTTCTTAACCCCAAAACTGTCACGGTAGCTCTGCTCACTTCTGAGATAGTGTATAATGTGATCGACTGTCTTCAGCTCACAATCGTGCAGTCAGCCACCTTCCCAATGTGCCCATGCACTGACTGGTGATGTCGTTCTGATGGCACTCTCTCACCTGAATAAGATATCTTCATGGGTAAACAACAAACAAAGAAGGGGTCAAATTCAGGCAGATTGAAATAAATTATGTAGCTTGAAAGCACCAGAAGATCCTGATAGGCTCACATTCCCACAAAAAATGAATGTAATGCTACTCACGCGCATAATGAGGTTAAGCACCAGCCTAGTGGGTTATAAGAAATGTAGCCTTATTGTTCATTGTTTGACTGCACCACAAACAGTGTAACACATCTTTTCAGAATGGTTCAGTATATATAATATAATATAATAACATATAATATTAGTTTGTAAGGAAAGTTTTGTCCGGTTTTTGCAATTTCAGCTTCGGAAGTTCATAACTCGGCTGAGACATCATCTTTTCTCAGATAATAAGCAACATTCGATTTGCCATACTCTTGGCAACATTATGCGTACCTATATATCTCAATTTGATGAAGGGCTGATGATATATATTGCGCGAAATGAAAAAAGTCGACTCCAAGTGGCTTTCCTTTCTGAACACACTGCTTTTGAAGGAGCTGTCCAGATGTTTGGGAAAGTGGAGCTTAGTTAGTGCTAGAACTGGTGAATGTGATGAACGAGTAAGAGCTTTACCCTGCAACTGCTTCAATCTTCGGTAGAGGATTTGCGGAAAATGCGCATGGGTATGGCTGCTTCGAGGGGTCACGCGGCACCCATTTTTTGGGGTTTTTTTTTTTTCAAATCGAGGCTACTCGAGGTGGGCAACTAAGTCTATTTGTTGAGAGTCAATACTTTTGGATATCCCCTGCAAGTATGGACGCATTTCGCTTTCTGCCGTTTTAGTTAAAGCCATTTGATCAACTGAAAATTTGAGCGAGTCGTTCTCATTTCTACACTTCCGAAACCAGAGACGAAGTGCTCCATCCAATGCTTCACCCCCTCCCCTTGCAACACTCACATTTATGGTCACTCTCGTTGGGACTTGATCAAACAAGGACTCATAAAGTGAAGTCAACCAAAAGGTGCCATTTTCGCAGTAAACTTCCCCTGGTAATTAGAAAACCTTGTGGTATACCAAACAAAACAAATATTCTGAAAGAGCAACTTTTTGTCTATCTGAGGTGTACAATATGTCAACTGATTCATGTTAACACGCTCTGATATTCGGATTTATCTTGTGAACCTTGCGAAAAACTGGCCAGAACTTTCCTTACAACCTAATATAATAATGATGAATAATGAAACGGCTGCTAAACAAAAACAAAACAAAATTATTTAGGAAAATGTGCAAAAAATTGTCACCACAAGTAATCATCACTCTCTTTCCTGATATTAGGTCTTTCCGCTTATGAAATTTAATGATCAAGGCTCTGTTCAGAACAAGGGGCGCGCTAGACATACCGTATCCAAGAAAATCCACTCCATCTTCGTTAGTGCGTTGGAAGAAATGTCGCTGGACACAAGGTTCTTGAAAAAATTTCCCTGTCCTTTGAATTCTTCTAATCTTCCTCTCCATCAGGATTTAGCTTGCATCGCCCTTTTCGCTCCCATTTTCTTTGCTTTTTTTCTTGTTTCGTGCGGACCACTATGACTAGATCATGATGCCACTTTCACTCACTTAGGAAACAACTAGCGAGAGTTGCGACGTATGTGGACAAAGCTGAGCACGGCGACAATGGGTGGCACTTCTTGAATCACTTGAGATGTTCCGCTGAGTCTTCAAAACCAAGAACAATTTCGAGGGCACTAGAGGTGCTCGTTTGTTCGATTGCTGGATATGAAAGTAGGAATGCCGAGCATCAGAGCAGCGAAGGAAAACTAAAAATTTGAAGAGTGTGACCCCCGCTCCCTACTCGACGTGGATGTGGCAGATGTGCTTCGCTCTGACAGGCTGGTCAAATTTTGATCCAGAGTTGCCGATTTTCACGATACATAAGAATGGAAGGCATACCCGAGCATCAGATGTCCAAGGCAGACCCTCGACGTAGCCGTTTCAATTACCAACTTGCGAGGATTTAGAAGGCACACCAAGCGGTAATCCCATTAGTGGCTCACGTAGGTCCTTAGATAACTGCTCAGGCTGCATCTTTGCTGCACGGGACATCCTCAGGGTGTTGTGCCTGCTTGCACACAAGCCATGCCCACCCAGCTGAATAACACCTGGCCTGAGACGAACGAATTTCAAACGCGGCGCTCATGTGGAGAAGGAAACTTGCGATAAAAGAAGGTAATTCAATGAAACAGCCATTTTGATCATGAAGGCAGCTTCCACAGTGGAAATTGGTTGCTCCAAGGTCGGGGTGATTCGGTTGGGTAAGTGCAACAAGAACTGTTTCCGAAAGACCTACTCACCCGAGAAAGTAAACCCAGCCTAATCCGATTATCGCGTGGGGTGCTTTTAAAGCTTCAAAAATCTAGTTCAGGATACCAGAGTTTATCTAATGGAGTTATGAGGTATGAGGACACATATAATGAGAATGTAGCTTTTAGGAGAATAAAAAACCTGAATCACTGCAGTCAAGAGGTTCTAAGAAAACATGAAAAAATAGCTGAAGGAGCGGTCGGAATGCGTTCGTCTAATGCCTCCTAAAGCCGTCGTTTGATTTGCGATGTGCACATTTAAGCTTTTGAGCATAGTAAGCGTGGTTCATGTATCATTCGTGCACCACAGAATTAGAACGCTCGAGAGAACCGAGGTGGAGTTATCCTCTGCCTTCAAAACGAATTTTCTGGAAAAAGCTCCTTGAAGAAGCCTTCTAACGTTGAGTGGGGTACACTAACAGAACACTCCACTTTTAAGAGTACATCAAGTCACCATAAGAGGTAAAGAGGAAATGAAAATTGGAAAAATGTTCCAGCACGGACGAGATCATTCGTGGCAAAACTTGCATCGAGAAGGAGTGGGCTTGGTCACGATCTCGCTGTGCTGCCCTGCACGCTACCTCGCATCTGCTGGAGAAGGTGTGGAATAATGCTACGGCTGGGTGGCTCAGCACCTCTACGTCTGCATTCACCCATTGCGAGAAATAATGCAGAGCGCAGCGGTCAATGATTTGAAGTGGCGTAAAGGAGAAGTGTAATGGGATCTATCTCTTGAGATCATTACCGTTTCATTCCGTTTTTGATTTCTTCGGTAGCTCATTAAAGTTGTTCCTTTCTATACGATTGACCCTCCGTGGCTCTTTGTTCAGAAGCACGGTCTCGCCGGCGACAGGATACACCGGGGAGGATTCCTTGAGAGGGCGGTCGTATTTGAAGAGCCATGATGGCGGGGTGAGGGGGGGGGGTGGGGGTGGGGGATTGGCAGAGGTTAGGAATGGAATGGTCTCAGGTAAGATTATAGCGTAACGTGCCGTCAGCTGACCCGGAAAAAATATTGAATTTGATCAACACAAAAATTACAGTAATGATTGATTAGTAACAACTATATGTAGTCGCTAGCGATTACTGATAGAGGTTATAAAGATATTGGAGAGAAGCGGGTCGTTCTGGACCCTGTTGGGGGGGAGGGGGGGGGGGCGGGGTGGGGGTTGTACTGATGCGGCCATTTTCCTCGACACCTTCCGGCCCTAGGCGCATTATACGCACAGTGCGAATTAGACCGAATAACAGACGCTACTTAAATATTATAGATTAGCATTATACGGCATTGAAATATAGTATAGTATTTACACTTTCGGGTCTTGTACACTACCAGGTGATAGAGCTCTGCCAGTATAGACCTGGTTGTCAGTTGACGTGATACTTCTCAGCCTATTCGGGTGTCGCCGGAACAAAGGATGTACCGGGTCTCACAAACAACTTAACTCATGACTAACGGATTAGCATTAGACCTCAGGTGGCTGACTACAGAAGTGAAGACGACAGAAAAGGGACTGATGAACTCTAGGCTTTTATTTATAGGCATGCTCTCGAAATCGTGGATAAGAGGCGAAGAAGAGCCAATATATGCAGCAGTAGCCCCATTATACGAAGTAAATAAATGAGACTGCTTCACATAAAGCGGAAAGAACCTTATTGAAATTGAAATCACTTTTCTCGAAAACGATCTTTCCATCACAGGAACCACTCCACTACAGAAGGAAATCGAACCCATTGCGAGGAAAGATGCTAATAAAGCTTCGCCTATAGCTCAATATTTCTCATGGAGTACAAAATGTGGGAATCCAGCAAAGTTTCCCCATCTTCTCGTTAATCAGGCACGGGAAAATGACATGGCAAAAACACGTTCTTGAAATCCCTTGACAGTAATATAATAGATAGAGAAATAATTGCCGAAGCGTTTTCTGGTAACAGGCATCGAAAAAAAAATTTCTCTAAATGAAAGCGCAAGTTTCGCGAAAGCGAGCTGCAGAGTAATTCGATCTGAAAGCGCCTTATGCCTCATTTCTTTATTGAATTATCTATTTATTCAATTACACGGCACGGTGTACAAGAACATGTGTTTGTTACTAAATACGGGAAGAACAAAACCTATGGGATCAACCGAAACAAGGTGGCACAAATGAGAAAGAGGCTCCTTATCATGGTCAAGGTGGTTGGTCCGATCCACAAACTTACAGCTGGTGGCCCCAGAGGCAGTGATAAGGGTAATGTGGTTAATGGGAAATCTTGTTCACCCATAAAAGCTATGAGTGTGGGAAGACTATATGCGGCGAAATTCCTAGTGAGAGATCGCCTCTGATCGTGAGCCTTAAAGGCACTCTTCGCGATGATCTTACCAGCTGGTCACCCTGCCGCAGCCGACAGACCCTCGGGTAACTGTCGCGGCTCTACCCTTAGAGCGGCGCCACGAGCCCTCCTGGCAGCGCAAAGCCCGTGGGAGGCAACTGGGACCCCGCCCACCAATTGGCGACCCCACCCGGCAATGGACAAAGGTTTTTCCAACACGGCGCTTACGCGAGCCTGTGATTCTGCGATAAGATAAGATAAAGAAGAAATTTCAGTGCTTAATGAAACGTTCACTTGGAGAAACAGGTCATATATCAAGGTTCTCATGATACCATCCAACGGGAACTGCTGTTTTCACGCGATGATCTCGTGCAAGGCCAGATGTCAGGAGGCCCATTTTTGCAACATTCAGGGGCTTCTTCCGGATTTTTCTGCCTCGTTGTATTCTTTGGCACCTCTGATTTCATAATACAGCTCTTGCACCCATTCAACCTTCAAGTGAGACATCTTTTTGAACGGCTGCCAACATTTTATGACAGCCCCCCCCCCCCACTTTTTACACCCAAGCCAGTCATTTTTGAGAATCAAGGGAGGGAAGAGGATCTTATTTTTCAAATTTTCGACCTTTTCATGTCTTTTTCTCTTCACATTTATACAAATGAGCACCGCAGCTTTCTTAATTCAGTCTTATATCGCTTGAACTACCCCTATCACTGTCTTTTATGGCCATTTATCTCTATACGGTTCTGTATCACCTTCCCCTGTTACTATGACGTTTTGAGCTTCTTCATGCCTTGAACTCGATTGCTCCTTGAATGCGCAAAAATGACACACAGAAGTAATGAAATTAAAAATTCATTAGCGCTTCAAGATTATATAATATGCAAAAAACGAAGGTTAAAACACGCGGAATCGACCATTCCTTTTTAGAATGCGCTTGTATTCTACATATTTCCATCCGAAATCGCATTTGAATGCGATCAAGACGATGATCAGGTGACGAGCAAGTCAATGTGTTCTCATCGCAGACTAGTCTTTCAGTATCCGTCATGCCCGACCCCCTATGAAACTCGGCACTGATAATGGTCCTTTCTATGGTTTGGCTGCACGGAGGTTGTTAACAAATTCTATATTTTTATTTTAATAACCGTTAGCCAGTAAAATTTTTTAACAACCTCCGTGCAGTTTAAACCAGAAAAAAAACTATTTACTTAGTCTGACAGTAGTCGACGATTCTGTAAGAAAACAGTTGGCCTTGGCCGTTCACTGATCCGGTATTCGACTCAGGTCTGTGCAAACGGTAGGGGTGCCACTTGTCACTGCACAAACTTCCTCTCATGTACGGTTTAAAGGCATATTCCAGGATTATTGGGATATCACATCTCCTGCGGTGGTTGGATAGTTCGACCCAAGCCACGTAGACTGTGCCTTTACCGAGGTGTGGGGGTCAGTTTCTGGAGCGTGCAGAGCCAAAGAATCAGCGCAATAGCTCGGCCCCGCCCACCCCAGCCGGGGGTCTGCCTTTACTCTTCGACTCTCATCTTTGACATAGGTAGACCAGCTACGTGGACAAGATCTTGAAACTGGCAGTCAAGCAATCGTCTCGTGAAGTAAACCCACTACTGAGTGACCTGACCCTACACGAGCACCGGAATACTTGCAACACACCCCCGGCTGGGGTGGGCGGGGCCGAGCTGTTGCGCTAGATTCTTTGGCTCTGCACGCTCCAGGAACTGACTCCCACCCCTCGGTAAAGGTACAGCCTACGTGTCTTGGGTCGAATTATCCATCCACGGCAGGAGATGTGATATCACAGTAATCCTGGAATGTGCCTTTAAGTTACTTCACAGAGTCGCTTGGTGACACGAACGCGAATGACGAACAAATTCATTAGCGAACTGAACATCAAATAAAAACAAAGAAGAAACAGAAAGGTGAGAACAACGTGGTGACTTCTGAGAAGCCAGTCGTCCGGAGGGAGGCTTTTGGCGTCGGTGGTTTCGAGGAGAAGACGGGGTCGTCCAGCGAGTGAATCTATGTCTGTCCTGCTATGGGAAAACGCCCCTTTCATATGGGGCCCTCAGATTACAAAATACTACTCCTCCCCGCGCTGTAGTCAGAGCACTCGCCTTCACGACCCACCCTGGATCCATCCTACACTCATGCATCACTATCGATCATCTGGTGATAACTCATCAGCTCAAAATAACTCACAGCTGAATGCGCAAAAATGACATAAAGAAATTATGAAATTGCTTTATTCGTCTATCAAAAATATCAGTCTATCAGAGCATATACACTGCGGTGCACGATCTTACAGTCACCTATAAATTGTCCAGAAAGTCTCAGAGAAAAATGTTTCTAGAAGTTTCTCTAAGTGTAGAGTGTAGCAAATAGGAGCGCGCATAAACTTATCCTAATTTTTCGAAAAAAATGCCGTGCTTGCGAGGGTGCAAAATGATGCAGCCCCTGGGCAATTTGGAGAATCCAACCATTAAAAGCAAACATAAAGATCAATGAGCCAATTCTGCGATTAATTGCCCTCTAATTTTCGAATAACCTCATAACTGCTGTCGCCTAAGTTGGTACAATATTTATAAACGAGATTTTGTTCCAATTGGTGCCATAATTCAATGACTAAGATGCAAAATACTTTCATCTCTTTCGAACTGACTCATTCTTAGCATAGATCCCCTGCATCATGAAGTGCCACACGTCCTGTGTTAGATGAAAATTGAGAGCCGTCGGCCGCAACAGAAGGTCTATTTGATGACCGCTTTGCCGGCTTGAGGGCCCCAGGTTACATGAATTTGCTCATCAACTTGCACGAAAACATAATTTTGGGGTTGAATATGACACGCATTGCGAGAGAAGACCACGAAGGATGGCAGATCGGCAGTCTGGCGAGTTTAACCATTAGAGAACAAAAGAAAGATTCAGTGGTCCCTTCGAGCCCACACCATGACTTCATCCATTCAAATTTCTCTACGAAAACTTCGGTCCGTTCTTCCTACAATGGTGGGTCACCGTCGACAGCATCGCATTAGGGCTCCTTCCACTACTAGAAGGAAGTACCCGGAGAAAAAATGAAACCGAAGACTACGAACATTCTGGACGGATTAGGCTTTCTATTCCGACACGAAGGCCCCACTTCCAAGTATGACTTGGCAAAATTAGACTTTACCAATGAAATGCTACACCTATCCCAATGCGAAAGCCAAACAGGCCCTTCCGTAAGGCCGCGGTCATACTTTGCGCAAGCTGCGTTAGTTGACGCCGGCACCGGCGTCAACTAACGCAGCTTGCGCAAAGTATGACCGCGGCCTAATCTTTCTAGTGTCATGACTGTAGGGTTCTCAAAATTACCATAAAACGAGCGATGCCAGCATAATAAATATTTGCGCGATTTCAGTTTTCGACAATGCCAACCTTTCTACTTGGGTGAATTAACCAAATTCGATGTCACGTAGCATTATTCCCTTCCCTTTACCTCAAAAACAATGTACGGCGCATAATTAATGCGGCTTTTCAATGTTACTTTTTTCTATAGCAGAAATTGGCGTTTTGATGAGTAATGAATGAGGAACATTCCTTGACTGCGGTGGCGGAAACGCTCCCATGTAACCGTTCAAACACGTTTTTGCTAAGTTTAATTATTGTTTTTGCTAAACATAATCTTTGAAGAAAGCCGCATTAATTATGCACCGACCAATAGAATAGCAAAATGGTTTCATTGATTACAATTGAAAGAGAGGAAAAATTGAGGTGCTTGTGTCATTGAACACCACCGTAAAAGCGGCATTTTTCGAAAAGTGAAGTAAAATTCGGTGTGGATGGGCAGATGTGCGCACACAATTGCTACTCTTTATACTTAGAGAATATCAAGAAAATATGAAATATTTATCAAGAAATATGGGGATACCATGCCAAGATCTATGGAAAGTCGAGCTCGGAAACTTATTCTTGAAGGGTTTTTACAACCATCTTGTTATGAATGTTTTGGAGTAATTTGTACGTGGACGTATCATTTTGCACCTTAGTGTAAATATTACAAATTAACATTAGGTAACAAAGTGAAACTTGATCACAAAGGCCTCCTTGAGCGAGAAGGACTTGTTTATTTTCAATTATTGTTTTATGAAGCAAAACCATACAGCATAGATAATTGCAGGAAGCCAGAATAGTAAGCAGAGTAAGATGTCGATAAGCACCGGCATACCGCAGTCTTTTGTGTGCCAGTAGATCGCCAGTGGCTGAAATGAAAACAAGCTAGAAACGATTCTAAATCTCCTTATCTTTTACTTCTCCTTAATTGTTTTTATCTACTTATTTCATTCATGGTGAGTCTGTTGACACTCTCCAACCTAGTGTTTTGAGTGGTGAAAAAAAAACGTTTTCACAAAAATCCAATCTCATTTACCAGTTAAAAATACATAGTAAGCCATGCATTCAAACCTAGTTCGCCTAAGGACAAAGAAGTATCTGATCGACATTTCCCTACATTCATGATGCGCTGGGGGACTGGTGCCCCATCACTGGTAGAAACGGTTGTTCCGGGTAACATGCGATTAGCGAGCTCAGTAAAGGATAAGCTCTGCTTCTGGTGACCGCGCCATCTCTTTTAGGATCTGAGAACCCCATCACTCCAAGTTTATGAAAAAGCCTCACCGGTAGGAAGATGCAGCAGATGATTTCGATGATTTTATCGGTGTCACTCATGGCCAATAATGAGATCTGTGAGATTATCGTTAAGCATTTCGAATTGGTATAACCAATTATTGGGAGAACTGTTCAGAGATAGAATTTCAGCATAACTCGTTTACAAACCGATCAAGTTTCCGAGTATACAAAAGCAAAAAAGCTTATGTAGCTACGAGAACTACTGCGCTGTGAGATGAACTTGTAATAAAAAAGCGAGGTAGAGCTTAGTTGACAATTCGATAAGAAATTCGATAGAGCTACGATGACTCAAAAAGGCAATGATATCGTGGATTGCATCTGAGGTATGCGTAGCAAATTCACAAGAAAACTGTTAATATCAAATGGACAAAATATGATAATGAAAGTAATAGTGCCTTTGTCGAAGCATTGGGTGAAGCCAAGTGAAAATTTCTACAAAACGCATTCAAAACAAGACTGGGGAACTTTCGTTAGTTATGCAGCATGCGCTTACTTGCTCATATCACCAGTTTCTTTGAGCGGGTTGGTTAAGGCCTGGGGCTTATGCTCGAAGATGGAAAAATTGTGAAAACACTACTTGACCCGCTCTTCCAACCATTATCTAACAGTTACCCCAACTGACCTTCTCCCTAATGTTGTTAGCATCCTGTTCCACTGCAGAGCTAAGATCATAAATATCTTATCGGACCTATCCGGTGTTTTGTCTACAGGTGAAGATGGGCAAAAGGTTCACTAGGCACTTTTCTTTTCTTTTCTTGTCATTCGAGTAAATGAGATTGAGTAAACCGGACGGCTAAACGAGACTGCTATGAGGTTGCGAAAGATGTTCAATAGATGCAGCATCAAATTAAACATTCGTACAAAAGTCACCGGTACATATAGTGCATGGTACATAGTAAGTGGTGATGGTTGGAGGTGACGACAGAAATAGTGCGACAAAGGACCAAAAGAACGATAACACCTTTGTGTCGCACCAGATCAAACAAATCATAGAGTTAGTCATCACTATCACCTCTCTCCGATGCGTTCACACGACCAGATATGAAAGACGAGGGGAATTTATGAAATATTAACGTATTTGTAAATTAGTTTCTATTGGACGGGAATAAATATAAAATATAATATGTGCATATACAAATAAATATAACATAGTAAATAAATATAAATCAAATAAATACAAATATATAAATTAGTATTATTATATACATGGTGTCCCAAAAGTATGGGCGGCAATGTATTGCAATATTTTGTTGGCGTCAACAGAGTGAACTATAAAGCAACCCACTCACAACTTTATTCACATTTTGTGTAACAAGGCACAGTAGTCATATCATAGGTTATCCTGCTCCAACAGGGATACAAGCTCAAAGTATCTTCATCCCTCACCCGCGCTTGACACGCAAGTTTTTCCATACATTTCTTCCCAAATCTTTCCCGGGGCTACCATATGTGACTCCATATCAGGATGACTGACTCGTTATCAGGATCAGACCTTGCTTTTAGTTGAGGATCCCGGCAGGAGATGATGGAATCATGTTCTGGGAGGCTTGAGGGACGCCTTGGAAAGTGTTGAATTCGAACAGATCGGGTCGGCACCGCTTCTAAACCAGTTTGATTCTATAAACTAAAGCGCCTAGCCACTAACCTCACCAAGTATTGTTCCGAAGGACTAGTTAGGCCAGTGCTTCATTATGTCTAACCAGTAGGGTTGGCGCACACAACTGCGCGCGTCACACATGGAGGCATGCTAACTGGGCTTGATCGATATCGATCGATCAGTATCATCACTCGAACGGTTTCAGAAACGGGGACTTCGCAAAAAGGGAAAAGGGAGACAAAATTCTCTCGTCAATCTCGTCCTCATACCACTTTAGGAATTGGGAGTCCCAGCTTTGCTGCGACGCGAGATATCATTTTCTCGCCATTCGCTTTTCGGGGCTCTATATCAGCCCTTATCAGTTGCTATCACTTCCGTTTCCTCACCACTGATGTCCCCCCACCCCTTACATCACTTTAAAAATCCAGAGTCCCAGCTCTACTGCGACGCGAGATATGAATTTCGTGACAGACGGACGGACGGAGGGATATACAGACGGACGGACGGAGGATGTACGGACAGACGAAGCGTTTTATATTTATATAATAGTAGGGATAGCCTGTTCTTCGTGTTCACATTCCCGCATGCTTTCCCTCGAAATTGACGGAAACCAACATCGAGTCATCAGTGATCATTACTGAGACCCGCTTCAGGTATCCAAACGACCTATCGGCATGGTATACTTTACCAGATACTGTTAGCCACAGTGGGTTGCCTTTGACTGTTCAGGCCATGAAACTTTTTTAGTTCGAACAACAGTACGGCAAGGTGCGTGTCACCGTTGAAGCAAATGACCGCGAAGTCCATATGAAAAAGTTTTGAAATCTAAAAATATCATGAGCTTCACCCCAACAAGTATGCACCCTAGCAGAAGAACATCCTGTGCATCCGCTGAGCACAAATGAAAGAAAAAGCTCTGATACAACTTGTATGGAGAAATCTAAAGAAACATGACATAGGCGCCCATAATCCTGGGATACCCTGTAAATATATTAATAGAAATGTGGTCTCTAAAGAAATGTCAACATTAGTGAAGAATCCGAGCATCCAGCGCATACCATTATGATTATTGAATTAGTAAAACATATTGTTTTACAATTTTCGCGCCTTTAACCGATTTCAAATCCAATCCATTACGCTACCTAAGATTTCGACTTTTCAACTGTTTACCTGTGTGGCGCACCGACGACAACATCTATATAGCTACTCGGCGGTGACTATTAGGATGATTTTTTTTTTGAAGGGCGAGGCATTGGTATATCTGACTTTATATGCTACAAACCTCAGTGAATCCTGATGATGGTGAAACGGCCAGCAGCCGTTTCACCATCAGTACTGTTTTCAAGC
The DNA here is from genome assembly GCA_963978905.1 of Trichostrongylus colubriformis. Lineage (NCBI taxonomy): Eukaryota > Metazoa > Nematoda > Chromadorea > Rhabditida > Trichostrongylidae > Trichostrongylus > Trichostrongylus colubriformis. The sequence goes on from OZ022260.1 coordinate 28,040,359, forward strand.
CCTTTATAACCCTTACAACTCATTTGAAATGATTATCGAGATGCTCTGAGAGGGTAAATTTTTTGAACTGAAACTTCGTACGTATGGAAACATGAGCAAACTTCAGTAAATTGGGAGGTTATTTGTGAGTTTAGCCTCCATCCAAGGGCACGTTCGAATTGGAAGTTGAACTGCTTCCTTGTTCCCAACCTCCCCCCCCCCCCCCCTCCCCTATCTCTTAAACACGGTCTTCGTTAATATTTATTCACTTTCCTTCTGTAAAAGCGCGCCCCATAATCAACGCTGCAACGCGAAGGCACGCGTGTGACGGATTTTTGGGGCCACGTCCGTATTCTCGTATTCCGCGGGAAGATAAGATTTCAAGCTTATTATTTCATGGATTTGTAGTTGTGAGGTTCTCGAACTCGACAGACTCGAACTGTTTCAGATGAGCAGTGTTGCTGAAGAGGATGAATTGGTGGAAGATCGATTTGATGACCAGAGTTTCGAGGATGCTCCCCTTTCTGACGTGGAGTCAAATTGTAAGTGTGGAGTTTGGGTTTTTCTTAGCCATTCTTTTCAAATAAACCAGCGCTTCAGTTGACGAAGAAGATTTGAAAAGCATCGACGGTGACCGTGCCCCAATTCTACCTCCTGCGGAGCAATATTGTCCTACAAGCAATTGGTGAGTTATTTCCTCATACGGTTGCCTAATGGAGTGTCTCGAGCCGTATTGGCAGGAAAGAAAGTTCATACTCAACGAACGGTTACACCCGCTAATGCCAAAGAACGCTCATTGGATATGGTTTTATATTTTTTCGTTCTTCGATTGAGCTCGTATTTTTGAGATAGAAACAAATTGCGTGCGAAATTTCCATTTGAAGTCTAGAAGCAACATCCTTGTATGGAGTAAGTCGGTTTCATTACAATCTTCGTTTTAGGGCTAGGCCTGCTCTATCTACTATCCCCGAGGAACGGACTGACGATATAGTCACTAACGGTAAGTTATAGGTATTTCCAAATATTTTTTAGCTACAATATGTTCAGCGAGCAGCGTTCTCTACGCTTCTTGAATAGTTTGGGGAAGTTTTTTTGTAGAAGTTTTTGATTCATGATTGGTTGACCAGTTTGATGCTTTGTACGTTGTTAATGTGTTTCAACGTGAAGTGTCTTATTCGCTGCCATAGATATCTCTCGTCGGACCACATCCACTGTACAAAATCGGTCTGATGGACGAAGCTCCAGTTGTGGGGAATTCTCTATAACTCGAGAAATATCTGTCAAAAGCAGCGACTTCATTACTGATCGTTAGTGTTTCTGCTTTGGACAGCGATTGCAGGTCTCCGAGCTCCAAAGTTTTTTTTTCTTCAGAAAAAGCGTCCGAAATTCTCCTAAGGGAAGAGGAATCGTTTTTACATGGTCATGGACTCTTCATCCCGAACGATCCTAGGTTTTTGGATTTTTATTTCATATTTTTTTATGGGCATCTTTACTTTTACGCACTGTCCATGTGCTCTTAGTGCCTTCCTAATGTTTTTTTCAGATTTGAAAGAAGTCACTTCGAAAAGGAGAACAGCTGGGAACCGAGTATTGTTAACCATTCGTCTTTCAGTATCGCAGAAAAAACTAGCCCTCCTTCTCAACTTCCTATTCCATCGGTAGGTCATTCTGTAGCGCTGTTCGAGAAGTGTAATAGAGTACATGTGAGAGGACGATGCCACGCAACGAGAGACACTTCATTGCCTTCTGCTTCCACTCAGTTTTTGCTTTTTGCTTTTTTTTTTTTTGTTATGGGCAAAAATATATACTCGAATGTGCGGGCGGTGGTGCTCAGTTGGTCAGCATTCCCTAGATGTCCCCTAGCCTACCTTCCCTCATTACAATAGCGACGAACTACACTTTTGCGATAAGCGTACCCTAAGTTTGTTGCCTTCCAAAATGCACTACATTTCAGGCGACTAGTAGCAAGACGACAGAATTCATGAAAGAAGGTGCAAGTGGTGACAACACTGCGGCAGATGATGAAAATGTAGAGAGGGTTCGTGATACTACGTACCGTAAAGTTTGGGTAGCTACTTTAGCAGAGGAGGATCATTCTGCTGTGCCAACACCGCTTAAAGACAGTGTTCGGGATAATTCGGTTGTATCATTCATTCTAGTCTTTGATAATGACCGGTGGACGTTCCCACCACGAAAGCTGGCACGTCAAGCACCACGTCATATCGATCAATACGGCTCTAATACGATACGATTAAGAATCATTTTGCTATCATGCTCATTACTTTACACCTCAATCATTCTTCGGCAAAGTCGACCCTAGAGGGCGGGCTGCCCTAATAAAGGCGGCTTGCCCTCATGAGGCCGCCTCCGACACAGTTCTTGGGGGCTCCTTCCGCGGAGGATTTCGCCATACCTAGGCCTTTCAGACCCGTATATTTACAGTAAATAACTCTTTTTGGGATCCCTTATCACTCGCATTATCCCGAACACTGTCTTTAAGCACAGAGGGAATATGAGTTACAGTCTGGATTTGTGTGACCGGTACGAAGAAACAAACCTCAAGGGATGGGCATTTTTGCGTGGTGACAATTCAAAGGGAATGTCGCTGCACGGTGCGGAAACGTACACGATACCGTAACATGAATGCCTTTCCCAACTCTGGTATCACCGTGTTTTAAATATAATTCTGATTACCTTCGTTGCTGTGATCAAAGACCTATTTTGCAGCATGTTCAGTTCCGTTCCGTCACACCTACTGAAGGGGATAAAGAAAAAGAAACTGTTCTTACTAATCTTACTAACAAGCAAAATAACGAGATTGTAGTGAGTTTCCAAGCTTTTTAACTTCTCACATTTTCGCATTGCTCTTCATGTACTTATTTCCTATGATTTCTCAGTCTTACATAAACACTCTTCGAACAACTCCACAGCGGTTTCCATCCAAACCGTTGTCTTCCATCATCACCAACGACTCACCAAATCTAAATAGTGACTCCACAATGGGTGTTATTCAGACAAGCACTCCTGTTTGTGAGTTGTCTCTGTCACGATTCAGAGGCTCTCATTGTTTGTATATTTGTGTTTCAGCCGTCGTTGCAAAGCTAGCATCTCGTGTGAGAAGACTCGAACTAGCTGAGAACTTCCATGGAGTTTCTGTGATTTTGCCTGAAGGAGACTCGGCAAGAGAAGGTATTTGTCTTTCAATAATTCCCTGTGAACTGTGAATCAGATTTGCATTCACCGGTCCGGTCTCAGTTCACTGGGAGAAAATGATCATTTGTGTGGAAAACTTGAATCGAATACTATGAATACTATGAATCGCTGGAAGAACGTCTATCTGCAAAGTATCCTGTCGACATTCTCTTTCCCTCGTCTTTTGAAGCTTGGGTTTTAGAGTATCAACTCAAACTTGAATTTAAGCTTTATTATCGTAGAATAAGAACACGTGGGCTACTGACATGCCCTGAAGTCTGGGAAAGGAGTATGTGCAATATTTCAGAAAATCGTGCACCAGAAGACCAGTCTGCCGGTGAGGTGACCAATTCAACTATAATAAGTGTTGGAAAAATTCAGAGCATTTTGAAGGTAACACAAAAATATGATTTTCTCGTCTATTTTCATTCGCAGTAAGGTTACAGAACTCACTCATACCTCCAATTGCATTTCTTCCGCATCACAACGTTCTTTTGCAGAGTCAACCAGCGTCATCCTCACCACGAACACTTATGAAAGTTTTGGATGAATACAAAAGGAATCGCGTGAAAGCACGACGAGCCCGCGATACTCTTCCGCCTCCGCCTCAACGGAACACGTACGTTTTGTAGTCCCTCTTGAAGGTAAAATTCGATCACCAGTTACATGTCAAAATCATACTCAGGAATCCACCTCCTAAGTCATCTCAATCCAATGAAGTTGTTCATGCCGAAACTACCACCAACAGTACCACTGTGGTCAGCTTCATGATTCTTTCATGTTTTTGGTTCCTGTTCTACTTAACCTGTTCTATATTTCACGTGTTTCAGGGCGTACGAGAAAGCATGAATACAAAAACCGCTGCCACAGCCATCGAAACAAACACGGTAAGTTTTCCAATCAATTCAGCACACAACCGTGAAACGATTTGTTTCCCTCATAGAGCCGAGTCATGAGCGTCTCCAAACCCCCAGTTCCGGTAACTACGGCAGCTTCACATGCTCCTATCACATCGGTTCTTTAGGAAGCTTTATGTTATTCGTGTTGAGCGTAGTGGTAGAGGTCTTTCACAGAATGCAGAGCGTAAGAGCTCTTTTCATGTGAAAAATTGGTCTAGCGAATCGCTGCAATCTAGTACATATTTAGCACCTTTGGCATTATTTTCTGGCTACTCTTTTCTAAACAACATCTTTCAGAATGAGCAACCTCCGAGCACACAAGAAAAGGCACCGTGTGGAGAACCAGTAAGTGTTGTGCAGAATCAGTTGTGTTTCGAATAAGATTTAATAATGTGTTCGCGTACTTCAAATTCATTTGCGGTCGAATTTCTTTCAGAAGTAAGCATTATTTTCAGCCGTACAGCCGACCCTGTTCAGCAAGGTCTTCAAGCTCCTTATCGACCAATACAGGTGTAAGGTGTTCTTCACAAATGAGCACTGATGTCGCTAAAAGGTTCTTTCCTTCTTACATTGCATACGCGTTGCTTTATTGTTGGCGTCCTAACATGTATGATATTCAGATCCGTGCTCTATATCCCTCAGCTTGAGGTGGCCTTTGGTTTCGTAGCTATAGGAGATGCTGCCGTATCGACAGTTGATGTGACCAATCGCACAGATCACTCTTTACGACTACGAGCGAAACTCAGCCACTCTGGCCCACCATTTGCGGTAATATTTGACGCCTCCATTCATGTTGCCTTTCTCACAATGATTTTTTTAGCTGTTGGATAGTCAAATTTTGGTGCTGGATGCTCGCCGAACAACTTCACTTCGTATTGAATTCTCTCCGACACAGAATGCTCGATTTTGTACAAGTCTTCTTATATCTGTTGAAGGAGGTGGTGGTCCTCAAGTGAAATACAGGGTAATTTTAGAGCTAAGTTATGACATGTACGGTCCTTCTGAACTTGCAGTTTAAGAATTCTTTTTGAAGATGCCAGTCCGTGGACTTGGGGGTGCTGCAGTTGTAACAGTGAAAGCCAGGGATGATTTACGCCTATCACGAAACGGAATTTACATCCTCCAGTCAGCATATGAATCCACTTTTTCGTTTGGACTCACGAACTCAGGAAATCGGTGTGTTATTATATATCTTCTATACAATATGCTGGATCAGCTTGATAGGTCAACGTCTCAATGTGGGCGTCATGAATGGTGATTCTGTGAACGTTCACTCAAGTTCTCTATTCAAGTGTCACATTTGTCATTTTTCAGTTGTATTCATTCAACATTTTGCTGTGTTGAGTATAAACCATGGCTAACTTCTTTCTCCACATAACTTCCCACGTTGCTCAGAATTGGTTTATTTTGTTATTGCTTCTCGTTACACTTATATGTACCTACATACTTTACATTGCATTCAGTTGTTTTTAGTGATCAATTTTTTAGATGGTGAAAAATTCTGCTCTATTGCTCAGTACAAGGACTATTCAAGTATTTCTGAGCTCTGATTACATTGACTTCTGACTGTATCTTTTTTTAGGAGAGCTTTTGCTCGCATAAATGTCTTGTACACTGGAGAATCCAACGTCGCAGAACACGTGCCAGTTGATATACGTCCAGCATCGGGCGTAGTCATTGATCGTGGTGAATCTCAGGTGGGCACCGTTTAAAATTGCGCTCTCTGTGGAGCTCTTTCATTCGCACTATGAATAAGGCTTTGGGAAGTGAACGTGGGCATCCCGAGTGGCACTTGATTCATTTCTGTTCGGAAATTTATAAATGTTAAATCTAATAATAAGAAAGTGAAATGGGATAAATGCCAGGCGTTGATCAGCCTCTATTGGAGTCCCAAGTCTTGCAATAAGATAGAAGACAGCATAATGTAATAACACGGTATAATAAAGATATGTTAACGGTGAGTGGGGAAATGTGCCTACTCCCGTAAGTAAAGCCAGACGAATCACCTGACTAACTAGTCGCTTTCGTCACCATTTCTGTGACAGACAGACAGAGCTTCACATGTAGGGATAATTATGGCAGTTGTTATTTCATAGTTACAAGTTAGAAGTGACGATTTACAGCAAGTTTCTGTTCGTCTCCGGGCTCCACTACCTGCACTGGACTGGCGTTCTTCGCAGAATTCCATTGTATCCACAGCTTCTACTACTGTAAGTGATACTCCTCCACAACTTTTTTCCCTGTAAAGAGTGTCATGTTGAAACGAATAAGGTCATAAAAGCCTTCCCTACCATCAGTCTTCGCTGCTAACAAGGATTGTGGTCAGTAGACCACAATTCGCCAGCAGCAAAGATTGAAGTTAGATGACTTCAGGACATCTCTTCATGGTAGATCTATTTTTTTGCAGCAGGCGAGAGGAGCGAGCCAACTGCAGGTGATTGTCTATTGGGGAGAAGAACGAACTCGTCAGCGTCTTAGATGGTAATTTCTTTCACATTTTTGAGAGGAATTTCAAAATATTGTGACATCATGCGCTGTTTGTATTTTATTCCATACTACATCGAGCATTGCTATTTTTTAGCTCTTTTGAGCTTCTGTTGAGATTTTCAGTTTCGAGAAAATATCTGGTACTCCACATACGTGCGAGGGTATGCAATTCACTGACTCTTTTGTTGGTGAAGATCCAGCATTTCGACCTCCAGACGATCATCCGATCTCAAAGGAGGATGTTCGTTTGTTCGATCAAACACTGAGGATGTGCACCATATACGTGGGTTGTCTTTTTATTTCTCCAAGTAATTCATACTTGTTTATATTTTGCTAGTGATTCAAATAATGAAGGAAGCTGTCCGTGAATACTCTTCCGTGTGTTCCTCTTGAGTGCATTCATGGTGGTAATTGTCTGGAAACCTCGAATTCCTATTCTTATTTGTGTGGATCGGCTCAGCAGTGCTTCCAGTCATTCACTTTTACTGTCTGAGCTTTTTCATACTGTGAATTGTGCGGCAACTGCGAGAATTGCTAGAACCCTATAGCGCTCTTTCAAATGTTGTTGGTTTTCCGTTCATTTACGGCCTCTTTATTTCTCTGTATCCAAAGTTAGACGATGAATCACCTGATGCTCGATGAAATGATAATCTGTGTAATAATTTCATCAGTGGTTTATTTTAGTTATCTTTGAGAGCGTCATTTCAATACTAAAGACTCACTAGAGCCGTTTTGAGGCCATTTTCGTGCAGCGACAGGTGCTTGCCGCTTCATCTTTCCTTATTTTATAGGTATGCTCTCCAAGAATTAGACCAAGGCCATCTTTGGCTTCAGAACCACTTGACAGAAGCCTACAGCCTGAGGACACCTTCCGTGAGAAAACTACCTACAGACTCATGATTCCCGATCAGACCTTGCGACAGTGATATTTAGAATTCTAGGAAGTCATTACTTCACAGTCGGTACGGTCCTTGTAAGATAAATGCCTGCATATTTTATGATTGCTACTTACTGGTTCACTTATGCTGTAAATTCTAATGATGTGTTAAGTTGCTCTGTCAATAAATATTATCTATTAGATATAGCTGTTTTGAATTCGGTTAAGTTAAATAATTTCATTGGCCAAACCTAAACTGTAAATTTGGAGCATATTATATGGTGAGGAGATATGGCAATATGCATAAGAAATTCAAATTCGGTGAATTCCAGTAATATTCGAAAATGTGAATGTGCCTTAGATTGGACGGTGCGAGAAGCGCCAACATCCGAATTCATTCCAAGCTGGCCAGCAGTTGTACAAGTCGGTATTTAGATTCACTCGAACGAGTCTGGTACTATTTCAAATACCCTGTACAGATGGACCCCTCGTCGGCCTGGGTTGGCGTTGATTAGGGTTTTGACCCCTGCACCACACAAGTGGCAGTGCACCCTACCTGTCACCGACTACATTCCCACCGTCCACGAATGTATAAACAAATCACTCTACCATTTCATCACAGAAGCTTCCCCCTATTTTTGGGAAGCCTTCCAAGGAAAGCTGCTTCGTTGACAATGATTGGCGGGTAATTCTAGCATGCCGATGGATTCTCGGAACGGAAGCCACAATGGCTGGGTATAAAAGTGCATGGAAGCGAGCAGGTTTCCGCTTCATTTCCAGTAACTTTTACGTTAACATAGATTATCGTCCTGTCATCAAACATAGAACTAGGCTGAATGTCGAACGCACGCTAATGATAAACAACGGAGACCACGTGATTGACCAACTTTCTACTCTGAGTTGTTAAAAATTCGTGAGAATGTCGTTACACTAGTTTCTAGGAAGCCAGTTTCGGAGAATGTGGAGCGCGACAGAGATACCCATGTTCTGAGGCTACATTCCATTCATTACGAATCCGAGTAAGGCTGGGGATCGTCGCGCTTGAATTGAGAGTTTCACTCCATCTTCCCACACTCGAGCTTTCCTTTCTAAGTCTCTACACTATGCTTGGATTCAAAGAGATACTATTCGATGACTTATTTTCTCGGCACTATACATGACCCAGAGCTGGGAATCTAAATGAAAATCCGTGGCAGTACCTATGCTTTTCCTGTTAAACGAAATCGCTAACTCATGGATGGAATTAGCTTATCTGACTGCACTTGGCATCTCTTGGGCCGCGTTCATAGTTTGCCCACCGATGCCGTCGCCGCCGGTGTCAATCTGACGCCGGCAGCAGCGGCGAAGGCGTCGGTGCGCAAAGTATGAACGCGGCCTTACCTCTGCATCACCCACTTCTTGAACTAAGCTGATTCTTTTTCTGAAACTTGAGCTAGTTTCAAAAGAGTTTCAAGCACTGTTAGGGGTTGACAAAAAATGAAAAAAAAGTGTGGAAAATTTCCATTCCATCAACAATAAGAATTTTCTATGACCTGTGTTTCCAGTAATTTTGAGGCACTCAGTTGGCTCACGACTTCATCATACGAATAGTTAGGGGTAATGTAGTTATTGAAAAATTCTTAAAAGAATTCGCTAACAAGGAAACTAGGGGCTTGAGAAGCCTATGGCGGAATCCCCGTCGAAAAGCGCACCCCCGAGCTGTAGAGACGGCGTAACGAATAACACCTGATGCCTTTAGAAGACAGATCCCGCCTCCAGACCACGTGTCTGGTTATTGGCTACAGTGAGAGTGGTCATGGAGATGCGGCAGGATCGAAGGTTTCGCGACGCGCCCTTCTCAGTTGTAGCTCGAAGCTTACTCCAAAAAGAGATGCTGTCGTAGTTCGTGTCGTACATCCCTTCGTATTCACGACTTGACAACATGCCAATGGAGATTTCGTCCTTACTCCGCCTCTTGACGGAGAGGTCGCGTCAAGAATCAACGGTGGGAAGGGGGCCCTATTTCTCGGGTATTTGGCATCTTCTTCCCCTTTTTCTCCACCATGGTATTACCAAACGCCCCTACTTTCATATTCACTACATTTTTCACTATTCGTCCGAATTTCCCCTACCACTGCCTTTAAGTAGGAGGGACCTTATCGCGAGAGATCTTAGGGGGTCGTATTTCCTACAGTTTTTCTCAACCCAGTATTTGACCCTGATCCCAAGCACTTCTTGGAAGAAATGGTGGGGTTGACACTATTATTCGTAAGTAGTCCATTTAAGTGGTGGAAGAGCAATGTAAAGCCATAGCTATCTCAGTCTTCTGCTGAAATTTCGGAAACGGCTTCGCTGAAGGCCCCTCGTTTCTTCCTCTACGCATCAATATATCGCCGTCAATTCATTGTAGGCAAATGCTGTCGACATTTTTCCAAACACCGTGTAATTACACCCTTCCGTCGTTTGACCGGAGATATTTATGTTCTTGTAGCTGATTTTAATGAATTCCATCAATTATCCATCAATTAATGACAACGTCAAGTCCATGAATTAATTTAAGCTCTGAGAACCCGTTTGGCATCTAACCATGCTTTTCATTTCGAAAAATACAACTAATTCTTATAAACCGTACTCTTCGTACTTGATAAAATAGCATGGTAGAAGCGAGATGATCACTTGATATCCGATTACAAAAATTACTATTACCCTAAAGTCTGATAGATAAGTCCGCCCGCACACGTTGTCGTGCGCGGCAGCGGCGAACGCAGGCGCTGTCTTCAAAGAACACCTAATTGCGATGCACCATTCATTATTAAAAACGACAGAATTGTAGAAACTGTTTATTAAACTACATTTCTAATATCTAAAATTCTACGTATCAAAATCCTTGTTTACCCGTGTAACAATGATCATTCATCTTGAATTTTCTACGCAATCTCAATTTCATCGTCACAAACACTCATAACAGTAACATTCTCACTCATCTCATCTAACAATGACTATTGGTTCAAGGCCCTCAAGAAGCTGTTGACAATCCTCTTCTCAGAAATTGAATAGAAACAGTCGCGAACTAAAGCAGCTACTCTTCCGTAGTTAATTCTTTTCCTGATGCAGCTTTTGGTATATCTGGCTTTTGTTGGATCATAACAGGAATAAGGAAAAGTTTTTATTCAACCGCTATTTCATCGCCCGAACCATCGTTGCATTGAAACCCCCGCTGAACAACGATTCTCCCCTCATTCGTTCACTTTTTCTGCCAACTGTGAAGTCTCCGTGTTCACCTTTCGTACGACCCCAACTTTACTTACTACTCTTTTAGCTTTTATATTAGCAAATACAGTATACAATACAATATAAACTCGTTATTAATACAATCCACAAATTATAGCTTCCTCAATTTCCTTCGTCCCTGGTTGGTTACTTGAAGACTGCGGTCGCCTGTGCCGCGCGCGACACCGCGTGCGGGCGGACTTATCCATCAGACTTTAGGGTGTTATTATTGTTTGAAATTAAATAGGTATTCGCTGAGGCAACAGGAGGAATGATTTAGGTGCTCAGGAAATGTGTGATCTGAATGGAACTTAGATACCAAAAGGAGTGTGTGGATCGGTTAGCTCAATTCCATCGGCCGAACCTTCTACTGGTCGGCGAACCTTTGTGGAAGACGTCGTCTCCCAAGTAGGCGTGACGTGGGCTGCGTACGACCGCCACACATCAACGATCTACATAGCTGGGAGCGATACGTCAAAATGCAGCAGTCTGTAAACCTGTCTACTGCCAAAGTCAGTGGGGTTATTATTCCACTTTTCAAGTCTTAGCCCATATTATCTCGTTAATTCTTCATGGCTACGCTATCCGCACCCCAAAATAATTTCACTTTCAATAATCGGAAAAGCCCTTTCCGTTGCCTTCAAGTTTTCAGGGAGAACGATTCGTTCTGCTTTTTCAAAGGTGTCATTTCAAATTGTCTTCTGCCACCGATGCCCTAGTGGGCGTGGTGTGGTGACAAATATTCACAAACGAGCGAGTTCTCACGAGGTGATCTGTGACGGAACAGCACAGTAGAGGTCCAGGTTAAAAGGTTTACATTAGAATCACTATCGTAGCTCCACCATGGTGCACTGTATTGTAATCGGTTGAGTAGCTACGGAGGGTGGGGCGACGGCCATGCCTTGGCTTTGTGCCGTTTCATTCCGTTCTTTCAACATTTCACCCTTACTCAGAATATAAACTTTCATAGTCGACAACAAACCAAATTATTTCTCCTGGTCAGTGATGCTCCGTGAGAAAAGGCTTTTGTTCAGGTTACATCGCTGGAATGGAAATTGATCAAAGGTTTTTTTTAAGAAGGTTTCTCTTGTGACGTACTTGTCTTCTTTACTTTGCAGCGGAAATCGCTAAGTATGCATGAATTACATGAAGCCATTCTCGGTAGCTAAATGGTCGTGGATGTGAGTTCCTCCATTGTGTCCTACATGAAGTATGTACTTCCTTTCTTATGCATTTATGTACACACATCTATTTACTTGGATCGAATTCTCGTCATCTTTTCAGCTTTCTCTTTTCAAATACATGCAATGCCACCTCTCCTCAACGCAACGCGAAGCAAAGCGAATTTTTCAAGAAGATTCACAAAAGAACCCTCAACGCATTTGTGAAAAACCCTTTAGCAATAATTACTGTTTTCGAGATTATCGCTTTCCAACATCTCGGTTCTAAATTTGTTAATCAGAAACTATATTGTTTCTGGGAAGAGTTCTACTTCTCAATGTGATGCAGTAGAGCGCTCGTGGGGTTTTGTGCGTCTCCCGCCTTTCTTTGTGCCGAAACATGGACTTTTGACGAGCTTCTGATTGTATATATGGCCCGTGAAGTGGCATATGAAAGACCAGCCAGTGTTTATGTAAAAGATTCAATCTTCCGCTGAAGTTTGCGCAATATATGGAGGCCTTTAGGGTGAGAGGTAGCTTGATCAGGCTGGAATCGGAAAAAGAGACGAAAAGGCTGCAGTTACGGTCCTTAAAGTAGAGCCCTAAGAGGAGATGCTCACTTATACCGTCAAAACCCGAAAAACCCTTTTCCGTTCTCTTTGTCTGGAGAAGCTTGATGCAGGTCTCAATTTAGTTTTAGTTTAGAATTTCTGAAAAGAATTTTTTCTCAGTTTAGATTTCGATCATGAGAAAAAGAGGCCTATCTGGTAAAGACATACTCAAGAGCTCTAGAATTTTGATAGTGACACTGAGCCTTTTGGCAATTTTAATTGTTTCGAGGGCTTGTGTAGCCCTTAGGTGCACTTTTTTCCATAGCACGGTCCCGAGATCGCATCACGGAAGTATGCCATCCCCTAGGAAAACTAATCCCTCTACCTATGGTGCTAGTGAATTAGTACCAGACTGGCAGGTTTGAAGGAAAATTTGGAAAGACAGAAAATATTAGGATTATATGTCGGCTGGCCTCCGCAAATTATTGTAGAATCCCGAACGCATTCAAATGTTATAACGGTTCGAAGAAGAGGGAGAGGGTCCGACTGGGGATACCCTTCTCTCTGTAAACCTTTGTATTTTTTGAAATTTCCCCTGCGCGAGTGCCGCCAAGGCCCTTAGACGACCCCTCGTCGCCGTGCCTCGCTGCCTGTGAACGCGTACGCCCTGCCGCCGGCACCACTGATTGAGAGTATGAAGGAGGCCTGACTCATAGAAGGAATATCGAGAGACCGCTCGATCTGCATTCATAGCCCGCGTTGTGACCAACCAGACAATCGGCGAATCAGGTAGCTCTTACCGAACTGGCAGGCTGCCCGTAGTGCGTTGCGTTTGCGTGACGGGATAACTTTAAAGGTACGACTAGGGCATCCTACACCTCGCCAATTAAAATACGTCTTTTGTCATGCAATCCGGGGTCAAAGAAACTCAGGGGGGGGGGGGGGTAGACGCAACTTTGCGTCAAAGTTGAAGCTCCTTTCTCTCCCTAAGCTTAGGCTAAAATTCAGGCTTTTTCATAGGCGAAACTCGGGCCGAACGCCTTGTATACTTCATCGCTGGGTATGGCTCTGGGTGTGCGCCAACCAGGATACACCGACAGTCGAGGATTCCTCAACAGGGGGGGGGGTCGTATCTGACCAAATAGGAGGGTGGGTACTAGTTACTGTTTTGAGATTATCACTTTCCAACATCTCAGTTCAAATTTGTTAATCAGAAACTATATTGTTGCTGGGAAGAGTTCTGCTTCTCAGTGTGATACAACAGAGCGCTCGTGGGTTTCGCGCGTCTCCCGCCTTTCTTTGTGCCGAAACATGGACTTTTGACGAGCTTCTGATTGTATATATGGCCCGTGAAGTGGCATATGAAAGACCAGCCAGTGTTTATGTAAAAGATTCCATCTTACGCTCTACTGTCGTACCTTCTGCGATCAGCGATAAGCGCTAGATCTCCGTAGAGGGGGGGAGGTCGTAATGAAGCGGCTACTTTCCTCGACACCTGGGAGTGCCCTGGCGCCAACGGACCATCCAGGTCACCTCACATAGGATTGACTGCGCGGGAATGCCGTGTAGGCGTCCAAAATCACATGACTGTCTAACCTATCTTATAATTCGAGCTTTCCTCACTCTCTTACCTCTCTACCACTTCTGGCCACAAATCAATCGTTCGCCGTGAGGTGACCCAGCTGCACCGAATCGGCGTACACCCTTTGCGATCCTATCATCGCAATTTAATCGCGGAGTATAACTGTTGCCTTACTCATCCTTTATGATCAGGATTGGCTAGAGTTTCCGATGAATATGCTTTTTTATCAATTGCACTATATTTCTGAATTAATCCGAGATTTCCGTCCTCATACAAGAATGTATTAGGTTGGTGCAATCAATTTACTGTTGCCTTTTTGCTGTTGCGTTTTTCTGTAGTGAAAATTGCCGTTTCAACGACTATCAAATGGGAAGCCGTGCTTGATTGTGATGGTGAAAAAGTCCCCAAATAATCATTCTAACACGTTTTTCCCAAATTTTATTATTGTTTCTGTTAGAAAAAACCGTTGAAAAGGCCGGATTAATTAAGCACCAACCCAATAATTGTGTTGTATGTCCGTACTGGACCGTCGCCACACCTCATTACTAGGTGGCTATGATCACAGATTTTTTGTGGCTCTTCTGGGTGGAAGAGCAGGGAAGAAATTTCATGCGTTCCTCTCTTTTTTTGTGAAATGCACTGATTCTCTTTGCTATGGCCATAGTCATAATCTGTTTTTGAATTTCATCACAAAACCGGCTTCTGTTGACAGCCCATTTTACACTGTCTTCCCTGACCCTGTACCATTATCTTGTACACTCGGGTATATTTTTACCTAAACCCCGTTGAGGGAGAAGGAAGCTTCTCACCTAAAATAAGGCGTATTGTTAGGTAAAAGCTCAGCCAAAAATAACGCCCGGACGCCGAGCATAGGGGAGCATCCCTTCTCTAAAAGTGTTTTGCTACCGATACTCGTTACTGCATATGACATTGCGCAGTATTTGTTTCCCATTAGTGAGGCATAATGAGAACAAAAGGCGTAAAAGTGGCTTTCGGATTATCCACATCGTTGACTGATAATCCGCTGAAAACAAAGTCAAAAGGAACAAGTAATCGGTATTTACAACCTCTACTAGACTGCTAAAATATCGGTTTTCGGATGGACTGCTGAGTAGGCGCTGAGAATACAGGCCTGAGTTGAAGTATTGGATACCGTTCCAGATTCAGCAGTATCGTGATGGGCCGCGCTCTCGATGCAATGCCTCTCCAATCGCTCCCCGGACATCATGATCTCATTTAAAATTCGCGCACACCTGCGTCTATTATTGACGCGCCACTGCCCAAGCCGGGTCAAGCACTACGTTAGAAAAAAAATGAGAGATGGGGCGATTACAACCTACCAGCTACAGCCCATTTCGCAGCGCCTCATAGGGCGTGGCTTCAAACTCTCTCACTCTTGCCACGCACTCTCCCTCTCGCCACTCACCCATATCCGTACGCCACGCCCTATCGGGTGCTCCAAAATGGCGGATACCTACTGATGACTTAGATACAAATGTTCGTTCACGCTGGTGAGGTTATAGCTTGTACAATCGCACCGTTGCTCAAATCGCAGTTCGCTTGGTATAACTGCAGCTTCATGCAAAGAGTGGCGTCTTCGTGGCTCCCGGCAGATCGATCGATATCATTGCTGCGGCGCTCATTTCGCTTCAGCGAACCAAGTTTCACCATTGATTGATGCATGAGACATGGTTTGCTTCCACCAGAACTCACCAGAATCTCTCACCTCTGTAAGTAGCCTGGAACACGGCTCCTTAGCAACTTCCATTAAACGCTAGGCCCTATGTCCTATTACGAATCGAATTTCGCACTCAGAACACCGGGGTCCTTGCCGAGTAAAGCCTGGCGTCGAGGAAATTTGGAACATTTTTGGAAAACACGACCCCATAGATACATCTAAAGCGTGTTCGCCTTGAAACTCGAACACGAACCGTCTTCTCAAAGGAGGAAAAAAACAATGAAGAGAAAAGAAATTGTCAATCGATTGATGGTCATAGCAATGCTACCTAGTACAAAGTATGGTTATCGATTGAGCACCTTTCTTAGAGATCAGTTGAAATACTCTAGAGAATCCCAGATGGTAAGCATAGTGAAGTGCTTCCCTCCCCCTAACTAGATTAACACCGAAAACAAGCTCAAGGTAGCGGCAAGGTGAATTGAAGTAGGTGTAGAAACGGTCGCCGCACTTCTTACGCAGTTACCGTCCATTTCACAGCGCTAGATAGGGCGTGGTCTAAGTGGCGAGAGTGACAGTGTGTGGCGGGGTGAGAGAGTTTGATACACTCTCACCCAATTCCGTGGGCCACGCCCTAGCAGGCACTTCGAAATGGACTGTACACGCGATTCCCATCGAGGACAACCAACTCGAGCGCAAACGTCGCTCGCCGCACGGCACGACGCGGAATCCTGACATAAGGTGCGCACCCAGGCAAACCTGGGAGAGACAAATTACACGGGGATGTAGTAGCTTATATGGCGCAACGCTTGTGGCGTCGCGCGCCACGTAATTTTAGAAATCCGAGCCAAGGAGGCGGACTGGTATCGAAGTGAAAATAGGTGCAATCTTCACAGGTCTCCTACGGTACCAGCCGCGCCGCGAGTGCGACGCCGCGAAGCGAAAATTCGCCAATCGACCCCCACCCAGTGAAAATAAGTACTTGAGTGTACAAATTGATGATTTGAGAGACGACAGCATCGCAATGAGTGCCTACCGCCCACCTACATTAGCATCAATTTGGAATTATATTTTCATGAAGTGATAATATTTCAAAGTCTACGCCTGTCGCATATGCGCAGAATTGCCTTGGACATTTGAACTGGTCTGTATACTTGTTTATGTGTATGTATAGTGTATAGCGTCAATGTATCCATTAATGTATGAATAACACCATGAATATGCGAAGATGTTTACCCTAAGGGTCTAGTAGGAGTTGAGGAATCATCAGAGGGGTCGTATTTTTGGTTAGGAAAAAGGGTACCACGTTTGGGAAAAAGAATTCTGGGCGTAGTCCTGGTCTTCCTCCATTACTCCACGGAAAAAAGCTGCTGTTACCGCTTGCTTAAAGCGCATGTGTTCGGTGGTCCCTTCGGCGCATATGATTCGATGCATGATGAAAGCGCAAATGATTTGCGGTGGGAGTGCTGATGTGGATTCATGGTGGTTTCGTCGATGTGTCACACAGCCGCCGTCCATAAGTGTGTGTGTGTATGTGCCATACTTCTGCAAATCAATGCTTTGTAGCCGGAGGCAAAAGCTGTCAGTCCTTAGCCCTGAGGCGCCATGAAACAGCGACAGCACTCGTCCAACACGTCGTACGCGTTGACGTCTTTTCCACACAAAGACATCCATGTGAGGAGAAATACACATCGGAAAGCGTCCAACCACTTCAAAGCGTATCGAGCGGTGCTCACCAAATATGATCCCCGCCCTTTTTTAACCCTCAGACGTGTCCCTATTGAGGACAACTCATTTCTTATTTGACCGTGGTTGAAACTAAACCTCTTTTGGGCGTCTAAAATTACTTCGTGTGAGTGTTCAGAAAATGAGATTGGCGCATTGTTCGCAGGAACGTCTGTACAACTTCAGAATGTACTTCTGACGTCTAATACCGTATTCTACTGGGCCAGATTACAGGTGTAAGTATGCGATCTACCCAGGCACTTCCTTTTAGTTTCTTTTGACTATCCCACCTCCCTGCCCTATCTACACTCTATTGGATACCACCATGCACTTATTCATCGCATTTCCTTCTGCTGGCATCGCGAATACCATTTGCCAGTTTTGCATTTTGCATACACGACAACTCTCCTTCCCCCATCCCTGACTTTCACAGTTTTTTTGATTGTGCTCACCTCCTTACCTAGGACTTCAATATTTAATAACATCGCAACATCGATAGTGTGCCCTTTGAAGGTTCGCGTTACAGGGCTTCGTGACACTCGCCACAGCATGCGACGGGTAGCCGATTATTTTTTCCATATTTAGTAGTTTTTATGGGGCAAGATGTTTGATATCTTAGAGTACCTACACGATGAATTGAGCGTAACTAATACGGAATGATATCGACTTCACTGCCGTGGAAGCGAAGGAGCAGAAGCAGAAATTTCATGCATACAGCCAATGCAAGAGACGTCATAAAAAACCAGATGCATTTTATGGGGATATAGTATAATCTTTCTCTACGGGAATTCGAAAGATGAGCTATTGGTGTTGGCTAAACTTTTCATGATGAAAAGCCACTCATTCACTTTCTGTTCTAAGCCATGATGACATTTAAATCCGTATTTGGTCTCCGCACTGATTTGTGGAGGAAATCCGATGATTTTTTATTTCCGGATGAATATGGTGCAAATTATACGGCCAGGCATGGGAACGGCTGATGGGCAATAGTCCTGCAAATCGTGCTATTTCATACTACCCATCCCTGGGTATGCACCCCTTGCCCTCGGTACACGCTGTTCAATGAGAAAGGCCAAAAAAGACCAAAATCTTATGATTCTGAAGTTTGTGAGATAGGAATTTGAAGAGCCCTTTTTTGCCGTGGGGTTAAATTGCCCGCGTTCACTGCATCTATGTAGAAGGGGGTATTTATTGTAAGCCAATGGTGCCTCGAACAGCTCTAGGTGTTCAGGATTGAGTAAGAAATGACAAATGTCTGTATCGGGAGCAAACTTAAAGGCTCAAGTCCAGCTCAGTGATAATCACTCTTGGAAGCTCAAAATAGTTCATTCGAAAGTTATTGCGGAGCGTTCCAGGTGTTGAGATTCCCACTTTTTGGGGTTCATATCTTTGAGATTGGAGAAGAAGGCATTTGTAACCATCAATTCGTTTTGATTCCAAGTGAAGGAGTTCAGCTGAATATCCAGTATTTTTACGAATTCACTACTATTAGGTTGGTGCATAATCAAAGCGGCTTCTTGATGCTGCTTTTTTGTAGTGGAAATCAATGTTTTGACGACTACCAAATGGGAAGCAGTCATTGATGGCGATGGTGAAAACGCTTCCGAATAATCACTTGAACACGTCCTTGCTAAATTCTATCATTGTTTTTGCTGAATAAAATTGTTGAAAAAAAGCCACATCAATTATATACCAATCCAATAATAAATTCGATCAAGTTACTTGACCTTTCTTGGATTATGAACATATGTATGGATTTTCTTAACTGAATGCTTCACGATTTTTTCTATTGTTGTAAAGGCTTTTCAGTCACATGAGCTCTCATCTATCTACGTTGTTTACTATGAGCTCCATACAAACATCTTGACATCTTTACACATAGCCCTATTGTTTAGCCTTCTCATGCTGGCAGTTACGTTTCCCCCTTGTGTCCTATAACTCAGAAGCGCCGAAATAGACCTGTTTGGTCCGTGTAAATGATTTTCCATCCTTCTAAACACAGCATAATATATAAGTTATCGATTGCAATAGTTGAACCTATATCTTAGCCAATAGAGGGCTGCCGCACTAGTGATAGGGACATCTTCGGGTTTCATAATCTACAAGATTAGTCCACTTCAGCATATTGAAAGGTTTCACGCTCTTGCCTTTCCTTGCGTTAAATCTTTGCGCAGGAATTCGGGATCTCTCGCCTTGTGAAAGCCTCTATTCGAGTCTTAAATCGGTATTTCTTCCAAGAAATCTAACTGGATATGGGCCAGCATTCTTCTCCGGCTCTCACGTATCGCTCCCTGGTTTTGTTGTCTCTATCAGATTATCAACTTCCCCTGTCTCTGTTCACCTACATAAATGCATTGTTTTGCATTGTGTGCCATGGCTGAACTTGAATTATAGTTGGTAGTTTCCTGAAATTTTTTTCCACGGAATGTTGATTGTCGACATGAGTAATGCGGAACACATAATTGATTGGACTTCGAAGATCTCTAGAAATTTATTATAGATCTGATAAGAGCTCACTACCTATAATACCACTCCTTAAGTGCATGTAACTATGTCAGGAAACATTTCCAAGCCAAAAATTGAAAATTTATAGAAACTATGGAGTTTATGGCTTTGTGAAAACTGGGAAAGGCGAGGAAACCCGTCTTTAGAAAGGTGTCTTATTTTCTCATGAAGTAGCTCCCTTTTCCGAATTATAAAACTTTTTACGTTAGAAAATTCTCAGTAATTTTCTCACTCCAAAAATACCTTCTTTATGTACGGTTTGTGCGAAACTTATGACGTGCGCCATAATTCTCACTTTTGGGGACTCTGTTGCTGCACTCTCCCATTAGGGAGCGAAGCTACGAGTTTCAATCGGTGCATGCTCTTTATTCTATTGAATTTGTTCCTGCGATAAAAAAAGTGAAAGCATGGAAGCAAGAAGCAAGAAAGTTTGCAGCCTCTGCAACCTCAATGGCGCGTGAATGGATTAGGAGAGAAAAATTGCGTCGCGACATCCGGTAATGGGTGCGAGCCAAGGAATTCGCGTGTGTTTGGTCCTTAAAGCGATGACGCGATTGCGGTATACCGTCTTATTTCAGGCGTAATCGCTTCGGGACCCAACTAACACGCTGGTCGCCGCGTCGCGCATTTTCTGCCCTAATTTCACACACTCCCTTGATGGCAATTGCTGCCTGAGCCATCAAACTGTTGTTGTTCGGGGAACTTCTGCTTCAATGCACATTATCCCATCTGACATTTTGTTTTTTATGAATCCAGCTATATTCAACTTCATTTCTCAAGTGTGTCTTCTTTTTGAGAAATCCATTATTATTTTATGTGAGTATATTGTTGTTGTTCATATTCAATATTATCAATAATAATAATGACATAGAACTTTTTATGCGTCTAGAAAATTCTTGACGTCTTATGAGCTTCATATATTCAGTTGAACTCAACGCCATTCCAAGCTCTAGATTTGCATAATTCGTCCACAATTGCAAACCTTCCATTTTTGTGATTTGTGAAATTGTTTGCTATCATCCTGGTGCCGATCGGTTTTGTTTGACGAGTAGGAAAAATCACATCCCCGTACGAGAAAGTTATTGATTTGAAATTTCAATACGCTCCCATCAATACGGTTGCGATGGCGATCCACATCTCAGTGGGACCATCATATACCCTTTCTGAAGATCTACCGCACACGTCTTCAGGAGCCTTTTAGGGGTCGTCATTCATTCGTGATAACTGCAGCCATTCATTGTGGTCTGGCGAATATTGTATGCGAGATGGTGGTTGGCCGAAAGCTTATGAGCTTGGACGGATGATTGACGTCGACATGAAATTCTCATCGAGTCGAGCGAAATGACTGCTCACAGGATCGTTCTTTATGTGGGAATTGGGGAGGCAATGTTATGCAAAAAAGCCTCAATGTGTCATCATTGTGTATGAACACGAAACTATGACGTCTAACCTTTTTTATAAGGTATATGTGAGTTGTTTTCGGCGGCTAAGACAATCACGACTGAGTTCCAATTAGTTCCAATTGGGACGAAGAAGAACTTGGCGGAGGCAACACAACTTCTTCCCAATAAGGTGCGGCGTTGTATCAGCCAATCCATAGCAGGGAGAAGGAGAAAAAAACGAGGAAAATTTTCTGAAGAATAGCACAAAACGAACAGGTAGGGAAGGGATTACTGAAAACAGTATCAGAAGGCTGCTGGGCAAGAAATTTCGCTATAACCTATGTACACCGATTCTGGATCGAATTCCGCCACCCACCGTCGTCTGAAATATACTTTCATAAAATATAGAATATTGATTTGGCAACAAGGCCGGTGGTTCGGTCGCTCTGTTTCCTTCTGTTTCGGCCGTTCTAGATGGAAGTAATGGTGTCAAGGCGGCAGTGAAATTGATTCGCAAAAATGTTAAGACGTGCGACATCTGCTCTTCCCGTTGATCCCTACTGTAAACTCATTTTGCAGCGCCTCGCATCACTGACATCGAGTATTGATCAAAATCATACGCATCTGTGATGCGCGACAGTGATACGCAATTCCACAGCTTGCTCGCTTTAGAAAGAGCCTTACACGAGCTGTCGGTGGACCGACGTATGGCCTTATTTAAAAGTTTCAATTAGGCCTCTCACCAAGAAATTAGCCGCAAAGCATTATTTATTGTAGCCCATATGCAAGGTTACAGTATTGACAATAAGAGGTCCTAAAATGAAATTTCAGGTGACATTCTTATTTTTCGGCAAAAATTTTCTATGAGCTACAGCCAAGTCATAATATTTTAGGCTTCCTATTAGGTTGTTCCAAAAGTCTTGTCATATTTTTTTTCGATCTCACTTTTTATTTTTTTTCGTCCAAAAAATAACAATTAGGCAACAACGTAGTGACCATTGTTATCGGCAACCCTCTGCTACTTTATAGGAAAATCGTTGATTCCCTCCTCCCAGAACTCTGGGTTCTGAGAGTCGAAGAAGTCAGCGATCGCCTTCGCAAGCAAGTCATAATCAAGGAATTTTCTCTTAGCCAGGAAGGATTCGAGAGGATGGGTAAGGTGTTGGTCAGAAAGGGCAATGTCTGGAGTGTATGGCGGGTGGGGCAGGATATCCCAGCCGAGCTCCTGTAGCTTGGCCTGGGCACTTTTCGCGAAATCGGAGGAAATTGGAGCGGGCGTCGTCATGTAGGAGGGTGACCGCGGACCTTTTTCGGCGCTTTTCTCGAACAGCGACGACGAACTGCTGGAGCTGGTGGGTGCATACGGTAGCGGTGACTGTCTTGCCTTGTACCAGCACCTCGCGGAAAAGCATTCCTTCCGCGTCCCAGAACCAGCACAGTCCCAAGCGTGGTTTGTCTTTCATGTCAATCTCGCCGTTGCTGAAGCTGATGAACCAGCGGTGCACGGTCTCCTAGCTCACACATCTTTGCCCAATGCAGCGCTGATGGAGTGGCAAGCTTTCGTCGTTTTGGTGCCGCAAGACCGCTCATAATAGATGACACCGCGAGTTGGGTGGGTATCGACAACGGGCATTGTAGCTCTCTCCACGGGATCTGGTGGGTCAATATGAATTTTCCTAGAAAGCTTAGGGAACGTTCTATCATATTCCTGAACCGCCTGGACCTGCCTCGAAGTGAACAAGAGTTACTGATTTTTTTTGGAAAAATATGACAAGACTTTTCGAACAACCTAATATTATGCCTTATTCAGTTTTGATGATGCATATACTTCTTCAAAACTCCATGAAGTAAGATGAAAATGGGATTTCATAGGCACTCATGGCAACATTCTCATATAATTCAATTCTGAAATGACCATTCCGTGAAGGCAGAAAAAGTGTAGAAGGGCAGGCGTTCATGGCAATGCTGTCATTGGGTTACTGCACGACAAGGTTTTTCTGTAAATCATGTTAGAGATGCATATCCTTGCCGTGGTCAGTTCCCTCTCTAAAAGTGCATCGAATATCCGCACGTCTCTCCAAACCTCAATCTTTTGTTCTTAGAGCTTTTGCCAGGGAGACGGTCGTTTGGCGCGGCCCCTTGGAGTTAATTTGCCAATGGGGCACTGCCAAAGCTCCTCCCTAAAAAGGCTTAGGTAAATCTGGGAGAGTCCATTCGGCCCATGCGCTCCATTGGCAAATTAGCTGCAAGGGCCGCGCCAAACGACATACACCCTTATGCGGCCGGTGCGAGAGAGTTCCGTTGAGAGTTCATATTGATTATGAATCTTTCAGCAAAGTGCATTGTATATTGATCAATTTCGTAGACTCACTAATGAACAATGTAATTTGCTTCCAAAAAAGTATTTTGCTTCTTCTGCAAAAATTATGGCAAAAGGGGTGTATGTCGTTTGGCGCGGCCCTTGCAGCTAATTTGCCAATGGCCGTTTGGCGCGGCCCCATTGGCAAATTAACTCCAAGGGGCCGCGCCAAACGATCGTCTCCCGCCGCATAATCATCTTTCCGCCATATAAAATACGAAATGAAATATAAACTGTAAAATGAAGTAAAAATAATAACATAAATAGTAAATCTGGGTCTTTGTGTCCAAAGTGTCCAGCCCCACCTTCTGTGTGGCGTCATCTGTTGTGCTTTTCATTTGTGGCACCATAGCAAGGTGTCATTCGGTCTCTGCCAGCTTGGTCCATGATTCTGCTAACTGAGCCTCTGAGCAGCAAAATATGCTGCATCGTGTCCAATGTGCTTGTAGGAGTGATAGCCTTGGAAATTTCCGATTCGTTTTTCACAGTCACCTTCATTCAGGGTACAACAGGGTTTAGGGAATTATCGATAGGTGTGCCGTACCTTGGTTCAGTGGAAGAACGGGCATTGTTAGCTGGAACTCCTGTGTGGTGCTGCAAGACCACGGAAAACCACAGAATAAAAGGCAGACAAGACATATTAGGTTGAGTCTATATGGCTCGGACAAATGGTAGTGATGATTCCTAGAGATCATAACTCAGCAACGAGTTAACGAAAATGGACGAGCGAGGTACCGTTGGAATCAGTATGAAAAGCTCTTCAGAACTCAGTCAAATAAACACTCCAAACTAGTTTCATTCCGCCACCATGCCGCACGATTTCAAGCCGTCCGGAGACCACATCCGTAACGTCATACCATTTATATCCCTATCTGGCCAGGAACCCGCGGATATCGGCATACGTCTGAAAGAAGTTCACAAGGAGCATGCCCCGCCAGAAGTACAGTGTACTTGTGGCATTCGAAGTTTGCGTCAGGTGACTATTCCGTCAGAGACGAAAACCGCATTCGGTGGAGCGTACAGGGCGTAGAGAACTGGAAGCTGCTCGATGAAGGTACCACAGTATCCACCGACGTCTACATTCGTCAGTTACGAGAGTCAAAGGCAAATGTCCAAAATTCGCAACGGCGGCGGTCACATGTCTACTTCCAGCACGACAACGCGAGACCGCACATTGCAAGATCGACCAAGGCCGAGCTGCTGCCGTACAGTTGGGCCGTGCCACACCCACCGTACTCTCCAGACCTGGCCCCTTCAGATTTCCACCTTTTCTCCCACAGCCAACGCCACCTGGACGGCCAAGACTTCAAAACTCGCGACGACGTCAAGACGGCACTCGGCAACTTCTTCGAGCTCCAGCCCCCGGCCTTCTGCAGCAAGAGCATCGATGATCTGCCTAACCGTGGCAGACGGTCATCGATAAAGATGGAGCATATTTCAAGTGAATCACAGTTGTCGTAAAAAGTTGTACGACAATGATTAAAATTTGTCAATTTGTCCGATTCATATTGACTCAACCTAATACATCAAGCGAGGAGTACGATGAGGCGTAACGTAGTATCTAATGCGAAAGGCGAGGCGAGGAGATCTTTTTGATGACTGATAAGAGAGGGTGGTTCTAGTGTCGCTGCTGAAACCATGCTTAACTCTCCATCATCTTTCTATCAAGTTTCTGGGAGCCGTTGTTTATCATGCTAGTTCAGCGCGATGTCATCACGTCATAGCGGGGCGATCCACGGACTTCACCATATATTTGAACCGTAGATGGTAGGTCTCAGCCTCCGCGCTCATTTTGCCGCTTTAAGCAACAGTGGGATCATGATAGGTGGCCCGATTGCCTATGGATGCCCTATGGGAATGAATTTTGGAGTTAATCCCCTATCAGTTATTCGGTGCTGCTCGTGATGTTTTCTGGGAGACTTTCGTTTATCCATCGTATGGCTAGGTTGTGCAGATTATCTATGGGGCAAGTACACTTCGTATCTCGCCACAATTCTGCATAACTGTCGAATGTATGGCGTACCGCAGAGAGATATTGATCAAGCATTGAGCGCTAGATCTCTTTACCACCTTCATTGGCCTGGCGTCTCTTAGCATTCACATACCCTCGTGGTACACAGAATGCGAGTTTCTGTGTTCAGTGCTACAATTACTCTTTTTTACCGACGCTAACTCAGGGGAACGTAGCTGGAGGAGCAGACAAGCAGCACCTGGATCATAAAATTAATGGGAAACACGTGTTTACACCCTTGACTGGCGTTTTTTTCGTTCCAGCGAAGCTGCAGTCTTGCTAAGCAGTTTGCGAAAGTAAAGTCAATCACTGCCGTGCTTGAATCTTTTACATCGCGGCATGATCGTGGCTTACTTTTTACTTTTTACTTTTCACCTTTTACTTTTTAAGCTTCTGTCTGATCGCAAACATTTCATCTCAGATTTCTTCATTTGATTGAATAGACTATTCGGCTACATTTTCATCCATTAAGATAGTGGAAAAATAGCGGGTGTATAGCAGGCTCTTTAAGATGCGTCAGCCTGCTTCTAGTTAAAGTGAAGCTTTCGAGCGTATTCTTGGCTCGTGCGACGAATTGACGGGGCCCGACTGATGTTTATGCTGGTTATGTTATACTTTCGCGTCGGTCCTGTTGGAAGATACGAATTGATAGCCAAAGCTGAACCACTGAATCTATAAAATCCCTTGAAGTGGGATTATGCAATGCTTTCACTGGGGATCAAGATTCACTCCTGAGCAGAAGTGTGGTGTTGTGCATCAATTTTCTTGCAGCTTTTAGAAAGGAGAAACCTCCAATTGGATAGACTTGGTGCCATGAAAGATTACTCGACCATACTAGTTATTCTCTTTTATGCTTTGGTATAGCCTCTTGAGTCCTTGATAGGAGTGTGAAGCAGGAGGAGCCCACGACGTTGTCGAGCCGCGCGATTCAGCATACATAGACGTCAACCGCGTCGCCTTGCTAGTGGTACTCCTCTCGCACTGCACCTCCACTGTTATTGGGCAAAAAAAAAATCATTTTTCCACCCTATGGAGGGAATTTTACGCACCTTTGGAGGGATTTTCGACGCCTTGATGATATGAGTGAATATCCCACAAATAAAATATAGACCATCCTTTTCTCATGCCAAGGTATCGCTCAAAGTATACTAGTAAATATCACCCAAATACACTCTCAAATTAATACTGTGTACCGCGCTCTCAAATCACATTCCAACGATTTAATCGCGAAAATTACCGATTTGGTCAAAGTTTTATATTTTCCTTCGGTGAAACTCCCCTGATTCCACAAAGCTAAGTGTTATGTCACTGGAAAAAAGATTTTCAAAGTGCATTAATGAGAATGACTTACGTCACATGCCCAAAACATTAATCGATCCATCACGTCATAGAGCTCCTGGAGTCGGCTCATTTGGCAGGTGATGCGGAAAATCCGACAAGGGCATGCACACTAGTGCATTAACTTAAGTAAGGAGTGAGTTGAAGTTGGAGACATTTTCAGTAAATGTTGAAGTTTCAGACAAATCTGGGAGAAATGACTTCGCTGAAATAATCAGCCTGATAAAAATAAAGAGCTCCCAATTAATATTTGTCCTCTAATCTAAAGAAAACCTTTTCGGTGACTAATTCTAATTAAAAGTTGTACATTGCTAGTTCTCCGAGTTTCAGTCATTGTTAAGCGTTTCTTCAATGCTTTTAGTGTTTTCTTTGATGTTCCACTTATCGTAGAGATTCCTCCTTTTGTGGTCGTTGAGAACTGAAAATCATTCAGTTTTCATGATGTACTACGTAGGGCTACTCGCTGTCAATTGTCTCTACGGCAGTTCGGTTTCAAACGCCTCTGCGATATGCACTGAAGGGATATGCGTAGCGCATCCAAAGCAATACTTTTCCGCTGTGGAAAATATTGAAGTGAGGGAAGTCGCTAAAATAATGACATTACTCTGGTTTTCCCTTGGAGTTATGGCCTCTGAAAATGGTTTTGCTGCTTAAACCACGATTCCCCAATACTTAGAGGTAGGCAAGCCGTTTGATAATTCCTCCTAGTGATACAGCATTCTAGAAGAATATGCCTTTCGAAATCTGTTGACATTCCATATTGCTCTCTATTGAATTCCCTTCATATTGGCATATATGGCAGGTGATGTGGAAAAAAATTCGACAGGAAGTCGGCTGCTCGGTCCTGCTGGAGGACACGAATCGATAGGAATCGGTTTCCGACACCACTCAAACTAATCGCTTATGACGTTACTGCTAGCTATGCTTATGCATGAGCATACCATTTCTGATGTTGTTTGGTAGCTAAATGATTTTCTTCCTTTTGCAGTGATAAGAAGGGGCTACGATATGCCCCCCCCCCCCCTCCTCCGATGCATGCTGAATACTTGCCGGCAAAATTCTCGAACACACGCAGTAAATGCATATCCATTCCATAGTTCATAACGTTTGGCTACTCTGATTCTTCAAAATTATTCCCCGTCAGGGATCTGAAAACTCTAATGGGAGTGCTTCTAAATGCTTCTTAATATCAGGGTTGAGGTTAGGAGCTTTTTCAATAAGACAGGATCCATAATGTAACAAGAAAAAGTGGGGAAATTCGAGAATTCCATTAGATACCCGACCAAATGAAAGCTGATTCAGCCGTTCTCCTCCCTCCTCTGTCTCTCTTAATGTTGTCACCGTCTATTTCCTAGCCACAACTCAATTTACTTAGAAATTGATGGGTTTGGCTTTTTAAAGACCTCATTCAGACCCAGCAGTAAATCTTTTTTTTAATCATCGTCTTCTTCGAGCTTCATTATATTTCTCGACCAATTCATTATCCATTCCTTTCCGGAGAATAGCTGGATTTCGTGAGAAAATTGAAAAGCGTTCAATGGAAGATTCCTCTGTTCTTCTTATAAAGACCTTTCTAATGATTACTTATTCCTGAAAGTTGCACATTGATAGTTTTTCCAGTCTTCAGTCATTGCCAGGCGTTAGCTAATGTTTTCCACTTATGCTCCAGATTACGCCTTTTTTGGTCATTGAAAACCTATTCATTCCGGCTTTGAGAGGCTTATCCAGCATTTATGAAGGTTTTCACGCACGCATCCATCCACTTACTGCTCATGTTTCTCCTTCTTCATAGCCTTTTGGTCGCAGAAATTTGGAGATGGATATTTCAACAAACTTCCCTTTCATTAAATGAAATAACTTCCATGCTTCGTGTTTCATTCGATTACTTTACTCATATGGGCAACACGCCCAGAGAGGTTCAGAGGTTCCTATGCGGCGAATCTCCCTAGGGAAATCATCAACTGATTTTTCATGATTGAGCTCTTGACGAGAATATCGAAACATCTCTGCCACTCTCTTTATTGAATTGCACAGAATTAGTCTCTGAGTGCTGTGGGCAGCACTATGGATGGATGTGTGGGCGGTCCACCAAGAGGTGCCCACTGAACAAATTTTTCCAGTCGCATATGGAATCTATGGGAAATCACAAAAACGAGTCCGAGCCAATATCCCCATCGAGAGGGGAGAGCAGGGCTGGACAGCTGGCAGCTGTTCTTCCAGTATTACGATATTTTTCAGCCGAATGAAGCAATTCGAGCCGTAACTTTTTCGAGTCTTTCAAGTAGGTCGTAGTCCCTTCAGTCCCCATACATACGGGTACTCCTAAGACAAAAAACTTACTGGAACTCGTAAAGGGTTCCGCTGGGCGAGGTAGCTCATTTGAGGGCATGTAATATAGGAGTTCATATTACGACATAATGACGCGACAACCTCAATCACTGAGCTGAGCACACACGTGTAAGAGTGATGTCATGCGCTCTTCTAAACCGAAGGTCGAGAGATTTAGGATTAAATGTGTCGCAAATCGCCCATTTTAACAAAATATCATTCATGCGATCCTCTTATGTCTTCATGGCATGTCACTAATTCGCATGAAAGGGAACGAACGTTTATTAACTATGATTTTTCCCTCAAAAGATCGAAACTCCGTTCTGCCTGCGTCAATATTTCTTTTTGTTCAACTGCTTCTTCACTTGTGCATATTATCTATCATCAGATAAGGGATAAAACATTTATCAGTCCTTTTTTGGATACACCACGCATTCGGCTCTCATCAAAAGTCACAGTGAAATTTAAATACGATCTAGTCTGAGCGTAGTATTTTGGGCCGATCAAAGCACACGTCTGTATTTTTATCCTTCCACTCTAGGCTGTATCCATACATCGTTCTTGGAGGTACGGAAGGCTGGGTAACCCAGGCGGTATAGGCCCGAGATTTGATCTATGGACAATGTAGTAGTAGTGGCGCCATCGTGCCTATCCATAAATAAATAAGTAAGTAAATGAATGCTGTTTTCGCATGCGTTTCCAGCTTTGAAATTCGCCTCCTGAAACTCCAAAATGGTTCCAGAAATGCAAAAATCGTTTAAGACCGTAAACTCCAAAATGTAAACTTTGGTTCGTTTGAACCGTTATTAGATTTCTCAACAGGCTAAGGCTCAACTTATCACCTCAGATCTCAGCAGTTTTCTACAGTAAACCCACTCTGTTGTTTCATTTTTCAAACCGACGGCGACATCATTTAATGGAGCATGTGGTGCTGAAAAGAGATGCCTTTGATTAATAGAAGTTGTCTCAACGTTTTTCGCATGAACGACTTCCCTTTGGAACATTGAGATGAGAATGGAAGAAGAAAGAAGGAAGTGAGGCGGCTCCGGAAAGGTATTATGGGCCGGCGAAATCGGCACGACGCTCATTCGTTTGAGTGGATTGTTCAGGTCTCCGGAGGGTAAAACAACTGAACAGATTTGCCGAAGTCCTGTAGAGTTTTATGATGGATTTCTAGGGAATCTTGATATTTCTGAGGAGAGGGCTTGCAACGTTAATATCCAATGGGAAGCATGAAGTGGCATAACCAGTAAAGGCGCTGTTTTCACGAGCACGACCTTGAGATCAGGTCCTCTCGTCCTCCAGAAAATTGCTGTCAGGCTTTCTTGGCGTGTACTGCTCTAATTCGAACGTCAAGTTGGTCAGGGTCTATTAGTGTCTGATGCATCCTATATGTATAATAACACAGAATAATATTAAAGAAATTTCGAGGTGGTGTAACAATAACAAGAGGAGCACTCCTACTTGCATGGTCCGGGGGTCACATCCGCGGTCAGTTCCCCAAGCCGTTCACCCCTGATATAGATAGGTGACATTTCCCTGGAAGAATAAAACACTGAACTGTGCAACAAATGGCCCCGGCTGGTCATCGTTAAAGCCATATCGCATTCATTTGCCATCACGATTCTGATTGGTATAAGAATGCATGGCGTGTACGAAAAGAGAAACGTGGAAAAATTTGTCTGTCATCCTTGGTGTTTCACAAAATTCCAATAGTTGGGTGCATTAGCCACAGTCCCTTTCATGAATTCATTTTAAGAATTCGGGGAGGGGGGGGGGGGCACAAAGAGCGGAAGTCCGTCCTTCTATTCACTCAGTCAATCTCCTTCTCATATACGTTAAATGACTATGAATCGAGCAAACAACGAAATTTCGTTTCCCGTGATGGAAAATGAGGTTAAAGCTCACATAAATCATCATGAAGCTGGCATTTAAAGGCATGATAGGATTTCTTGTGTGAGAATCGAGAGATTGCCCCCATACGCGAAACGCTGGAATAGATAGGCAGCCATCGAACAAAATATGTGATCCATAGACGAGTCGAGTCGAGAACCAGTCATTACCTCCAGTATTCCACTGTAGCATACCCTCCCCTCCACGGCCAGGGATATCGATTCCCGTCCGTCTCTGCCGCAGTGTGTAGTTGGAGAGGCGGGGAGCTGAAAAGACATCGCATTTCCTTTTCGTCCATAATACGACACATCATTCAGTTGAAATCATTCAATCATTGTAGCCTCGTTGCTGGACGTTCTACTTTGATACCCAGCTTCAGAACACCGTCTTTCTCCAACTAATCCACACCTCATCTTCCACTATCTCTCGCTCTCACCCTCTCGCACCTCCTTCTCGAGCTTCAAGCGAGTCTTCCACTCCTGGCTTTTTTTTCACAGAGCGGCTCTAATTTCATACTGCTGTCTTCCTCCCGTCGTTACCTTCAACCAAATTCCAATCGGCTGCTGTTTGCAGCAAAGAGAAACATCGACTGCCACACATTACCTCACAAAGTGTTGTTTTGCGTGAGAAAGAAGTAGCTGGCGTTCCGACTCGGCGAATATTCCAGTGTTTTCGGCTAGGAGTTCATCTCCTTCCTGGTTCAGCTCGGAGGTACGTGATCGCAGTTATCCTGTAATTTCATACATAGTAATATGAGATTTGTTTGATTATCCATGCGTTCTCAATGCTCTAAAATTTCCACAGAACTTCCACAGTAAAGCTCTGATTTCTTTGTCCAGTTGAGTAGTTCCATGCGCACGGTCAAGCATTGGATTAAAATGAATTTTTGAGAAAAACATGTAACTCTTCCCAGCTGACCCCGACAGATGCCCTTATCCTTCACCCGCTTTCCAGCCCAGCCTCTTTGAGAATATCTCAGCCTTTGCTCGACACTGTCCAATATACGTACCACAGGGACCAACTTGAACTCCAAAGTTCAAGCCCAAAGGGTTACGTCCCTGATAGGTCAGAATGGACCCCTATGTCTGTTAACGTTCCATGAAGAAGTTCCCATTAGTATACTGGCGAAACCTCACATGTTGAAGAGTGAGAAAACTATTGGGGCTTTATCAACATCCATAGCCATATGAGGAATGACGTCAGTTGTCAAGCCATTTGTCACCTCCCTGCATCATTTATCACCTCGCCACCAACGCATCACTGCTTTATCGACAACGTCAACGTTTCACTTTCTTTCTTTTCTGATTCTCGCGTTGTGATTTCCGAAAATAATTTGAATTTCATATTCTTTGAAAAGCTTTTCATCGATTTGAATAAAAGGATTGAGAAAGCATAGAAATTCCTCACGCAATGCTACGCCTGCTTTTATCCATATTAAAAAATTTTCCGATTCAATAAGTTGTTATACAGTCCATTTCCCGACGGCTGGCAGGGCGAGGCCTACGGACTTGTATCGATCTCTCTCACCCCGCCACACACTCTCACCCAACTCTGTAGGCCACGCCCTGCCAGCCTTCGGGAACTGGACTGTAAATAGGCTTCGGTCCAGTTGGCTAGCCATCCTTGATGGATCTCTAGCTAGAGCTTAACCCATCCATAACTGTCTATCAAGGTACCATCATTTCTAAGCGTGCGCTCTAATCCCAGTCACTTCACGGGAGTATGAAGACCGTGACAGGCACGCCAGTGGATTCATTTTCCGCAAGGGAGTTATATTCTCCAGCTTTCTCAGGAAGAGGAGGGAAAGAGGGGCTTGGCGTGCAAGGGAAAGTCTGAATTTTTAGGACGTAACAGGGCAATTGAGAATGCCATCTATGTAGAAAGGTGCTATTTCAAATTTCATCATATTTTCATGGCCGGACCAATGCAAGGCATGCCTTCTATGATGACGAGAATGCCGCCCTTCTCATTTTCCAGATATGCCAATAGGTCAAGGTCTGGAGTCGTGTGCAGATCGCCTTTAGGGACGGACGCATTTTCTGAAAATTTCACGCAACGTAACGTCTGACCCTGTTGGAAGGAGCGCGAGATGGGTAACAGCTGCTCCTACTTTCCACCCCTCCCCCGCGGTACAAGAGAGGAACCATTGAGGACAAAGAAGTGGAGTACAGCAACAC
The DNA here is from genome assembly GCA_963978905.1 of Trichostrongylus colubriformis. Lineage (NCBI taxonomy): Eukaryota > Metazoa > Nematoda > Chromadorea > Rhabditida > Trichostrongylidae > Trichostrongylus > Trichostrongylus colubriformis. The sequence goes on from OZ022260.1 coordinate 28,073,728, forward strand.
CCCTAAGGTTGGAGGTCGTGTCCTGACCTTCCAGGTAAAGAGGCTCTAATGGCTGCAGGCAACCCCTTAATGCGGTGCTTGTCCGTGCTTTGTACTTGAGCTGAATGTCTTTCTGGAACTAATCCCAGTAGGCTGACACAAAATTGTTTTGACTTTTTGCGCCCTTTTTTGTCGGAAAATTAATGTATTGTGTGCTTTGCTGGAACAACTTACTGTTTTAGAAATAAAATGAATATTTGCAATCTTAATAAGTGGAAATTGTAATAACATGCAGGAAACAGAACAGACTTTGTTGAAAAAAGCTGCGGTAATCATGTACAGCTTATTAAATCTTAAGGAGATGCTTTATTACACGAGGGAAAGGGGAGGGCAATTTATTACCTGCTGAACCAATGTGCTCTGAGAAGGTGCATGTTAAATTAAACAGGTTGTCCCAACTACTTCTACCCCCCCCCCCACATTTATATGGCACCATCGAAAATATTCGAATACACAATGGACTTATTTACTGGAAAAAAACCACCACGCGTTTTTTTTTCATTGATTATTCCCCGGGGTAGATTACCACTCAAGACTTTGTTTTCATCGACTTAAGCTCTCTTTAATGCCCCCGAAAGAGGCTGGGAGCGCTCACAGAATGTTCATTCTTGCTAAAAAGCGTCATTTTAGTGGATATATGGCCCCAAGACACACAATGATAGCTTTTCTTAGCTGTTCGGTCACGTTCGCCTACTCTCCATCACTTCCGCGAAGGCCCTTCCTCGAATTTACATCTGTGCCATCTCACAATCAGATGAGATGGCAACCCTCGCAGAAGAGTATTCCTACTGAAAAGAATTTTACCCTACCAAATCTACCCTCACAGATACGATAGTTCGCTGAAGTGAGAAGTTGTCTCAAAGATCGTCGATCGATTTGATCACATTTTGTATTGCTTTCTTTACTCCAGCTGGTTAAAAAAGCAGTACCGTTTTGAGGATTTCTCGACTGGCGTTTACCAAATACAATCCCCCTCCCACAGCTTGCCAATACGACCTCTTGAGGCTTCTCAAAATGCTGCTGATTTCTGAGCTCCCTTTTCCCTTTGACTCAGGTGAAATCCACGCCCACTAGCTCTCAGTCATTTCTCCGCATCGTCCCTCGACCTCTGTTGGCTTCTTTCTATGCTACTGTGATGTGAAGTGTTAGATGCAGTCGTCGAAGGTACCCCCCTCTTACGTTTTAATATAACTCCACATTTTATATGACTTTTGGTGCTAACGAGTGGGGGGTGGGGGGCAATTGCGCGCTATCGCCACTTGATACCAGCCTAGAATCATCAGTTTAACACTGAAGTATTGTATAGCTCTCAATCTAAGGCTTAGTTCAGGGAACAGAGGCTCCTCCCTCAACTAAGGCTTAGGTCCCATCTGGTTTTTCAAAGAATTGTGATAGCGCTTGTTAAAAAACAAGTGCGATGAAGCTTCCACCTTTGTAAACGTCATTTCCATGTTGTTTATAACGTGTTGATATTCTGCAACGTCGTCTGCCCTACCGGCTAGCACATCCAACTTGGTGGTCTGCTCTATTTTTCAGTTCTAACATACTGAGCGCAAAAAAGCGCATTGATTGTGGGGCGCGGTGTGTTCGGGTGTTTGCGTGTGTGTGTGTGTGTCTGTGAGAATAGAGGCTATGTGAAAAGCCTGAAAACCCATTTGCTCCAAATGCTGTCGACCAGAGTCGAATTGCCGTTGCGTCCCCTCATACAGCTGCGAATTCATGCCGATGAAAGAGCTTCCCACACACCACCAATTCACTTCTTGGTTACATTTAGAATGATATAACTGTCAGTGCTGCGCACCGTTTATGACAGTTTAGCGTAGTGGTCGTAATCACGGTGTACACAAGAAATGTTGCCCACTTCCTGCTTCTACTGCACTTTTGCCTTCACTATTAAAGGATTTTTAAACGTGTTGAATTTACTCTGTGGCTGCTAATCGACTATTCCAGTATGAAATACGATAACGAGAAGCAATATTGGACTTAAACAAGGCTAGCTTTATTTGGTCATCGTGTTAACATGGATAGAGCGAAGAAAAGGTACTTGGCACGCACTTTGCTGATGGACGTTACTTTGTTAATTTGTTGACACCTCAGATTTGCATCTGCTCTCGATGGCTTACGATCGCTCACCAATCGCCTGGAAGTGTCAGTTGACGAGAAGGTCCAACCAGCGAATTGTTGCCTTTCGAAGGTATCACTCCCAAAACAATTAGCTTTATTTCATTTCTCAGTTCTGTATACTTTTTAGAACTTTTTTAGTAGCATCTTTCTCTTCGGGCTTCCAATAATAGCTTTTCTTATGCTCTCTGATATGATTCCGTAGCTTTGTTTCATCGTTTTGTCTTGATGAGTCGCTGTCATGTTCGGTTTCATGTTGCAATTCAATGGTTAATTAGAGACCGAATTATATCTTTGTAGCGATTTCATATTACGTTTCACTGATCCTAGCATGATGCAGTTACAAGATCTTACAAAAACGGAACTCTCTGATCCTGCAGCAAGTAGCTATATGAGTGTGTCCTTCCCATCGACACGATGTTTTCGATGAGGAACGCCTCCTCTGTCGATTTTACGTCATCTTGCATTAGATAGCAATGTAGGCTCCAAAAAACGGATGCTATTTCGGGGTTTGCTCATGGTCCAGCTGAATGCACCTTCAAAATTATTAGGTTTAAGCGAGCAAGATATTGAGCGAAATGTTCCTTTGTTACAATGCAGGGGTCATAACAACCGGTAACTGATAGCACCTTGGCGTCTTGGTTAGTGTTGCAGTTACCTCCAACCTGTTGTTATTGTTGTACAGGGAGGACCTTGATTAATGCCATTATTTTGCTGTAGAGCCGGCACTAACAGCATGTGTTGCGTTTTCGGGTTTTTGTGAGGTATACTGGGATGCGGAAAAGTTGGGAAGTTTTCACTTATCGCGGAGCGCTTCGATGAGTATTCGGTAAATCGTCCTCCAAACATATTCTTGAAGAGCCGAATAGCGCGATCAATGCTACCGTATGCATCAGAGTGTTTGTTTATGGGAAAACGATTTTCTCTGGAGTGACTTGATATACCTTCTAAGTCTGTTTCTCTAACAGGGTATGGCTTTGGATGTTTTTTTTTCGTCTGGCAAGGAAGCAGTTTACGGAAGGTGCAGTTTACCATTTGATGAGTAGTGCTTCCGTGAGGTGAAGTGTTGCAAAGACTGAGTGTGGAAGAATCATCAGAGAAATAGAGTTAGCTCAAATTTCCGTTCCTGTATCCATTCCGAATTCGTCAAAAAGATGTCATTTTTTAAATTTGGTTGCCATCACTTACTCCCTCGGGTCTCATCTATTATACCTCTAACGTGTTTCTGCCTTGACAGATAGCAAAGCAGGTTCCTGTTCCATTTTCCGCTGCATTTCTGACAACTGTCGAATGGGCACTTTGTAGGGAGCATGTCAACGATAGTTTCTCGATGAATGAATTAAAGGAGGACCAAAACGAAGGCGCTTCGTAGACTCGCGTGGAAGGCGTTAAAAGCCCATCGTTATGGCGTCAAATTATTGGGTAAAAATATTTTCTACAGTGTTCTCTACATACTTTGCTTTTTTAGGTAGTGCGACATGGACATCCGGATGATGCACGATGTCTCGCTTATGATCCAGTACAACGCTTACTAGCTTTAGGAACTGGACATGGATTTGCTCGAATTATAGGTTTGCACATGAATTGCAATTATTCTTTCAGTGTGTTCCTCATTTAAAAGTTCTTCCTTCAGTAATTGAAAGAGTAATAAATGGCTGTTTGCGATATATTTCTAGCTAGATTTTCTATTCAATTTGAGCAGCAGTTACACGGCTGCTGTTCAGAGAGCATGAAAGAAATGGCGTTAGTACTTAGAGCGTTTTTCGAAATCGCATGGGCTCCATTCCGGAACCTTTCTTTTCCTGATATCGAAAAAGTCCTAGAATTCTGTTTGTGAAAGAATCCCGCTCCAAGAGAGATACCTCCAGTCTGTTCGTTCCCCATTATTCGGCCCCTCTTTTAATTTTGAAATTCTGTGCCAAAACCAGTTGAGGGACCTATTTTGTTTTTTTTAACCTATCTGCAAGTAATTACGGAGAGATTTGATTCGCGTGAATAGTAATCCGACTCACGGAATATTAACAGTTGGCTCTAACTGGGTCTGGAAGTCTATAGTCGAATAGTTATTCCATTTTGTTCCATCGGTTACTGCTTCTATATGTATTCTTCGTCCTTGTGCGATGCTTACCTCGGCGATCTGCAAGCAGTGCTTGAAGAGCTGATGTATGCAGGCAGTCTCTAATTTTTACTCCCAATCTTGAACAATTTTCGAGAAATCTACTACTAGTACTCTTTTATGAGGGGATCAATTTGTGCCTATTGTTGGTAGCTTTTTTTGTTTTTCTATATGTTTAGCGCACTACGACTTGATTTGCAATTTCAAACTTTTCAATTCAGGTGACGTAGGAGTAGATTTTGTGTTAAAACACGAAACGGATCATGCTGTCAATCATATTGCGTTCGTCATTAACGAGGTAGATTTTCGATTTGAAAGCAGTTTTGCGTTCTGCTGCATGAATTTTTAGGGATATCTGATCACAGCATGTGCGAATGACATTATACATTTGTGGAATTACCGCCAAAAAGTTCCAGAAGTAAGTGAAGTAATGGTAGCAACTTACGTTCTTCAAATGTCCTTGATTTCAGATAGTACAAAGTGTGCAATTAAGTAAGGAAGCTGTAACATGCATTCATGTTCCTCTGGGTAGTAAATGGTTATACGTTGGCACAGACAAGGTAATTAATTGTTTGTGCTTTTAAGTCCTCTCTTCTTTCTTCTTATGGCTACATTATTCGTGGATCGTACGAATTTACTTTTTTCAGGGAAATGTATATTTTGTTTCTATTGCTACATTTCAATTAAGTCCTTATATCATTAACTGGAATAAAGCAATCGACTTGTGAGCTTTTTATTTTTACATTTTCGAGCTTTCAATGTACTACTCATTGAACCTCTGTCATCTAGGAGCTGTCGGGTACATCCTGGATGCGTCCGACAAATAGGTATTTCTCCAGTCGAGCCTACTAAGATGCTCATTGCATTTGATAAGGGTGTACTTGTCCAGTGGAACTTAGCCACCAAAGAAGTAGACCGTTTCCCGCTCGATCCGCCCATCAAATGCTTCAGGTAAACGTTTCTGGATTTGTTAAAGTCGTAAGTGGCAGTTATAGTTCGCGTTCGTTGATGCCTCATCGAGTTAGAGTGTAGTACAGAAAAAGCGCTGCAGAGAGAAAGTCAAGAAGAGGAAGCTTGAGTGATAGAGTATTAGGCGGTGATGGACCGCAATAGAGTACTGCTGCACTTGGCCCATGAATCACTAGCGAACTAAAGATGACATGCGGTAAAATCGTGTGAGTTGCCATGCACTACGGGTAACGATTGTGCGACCGTTTGCTCATCATGTATGTTATCTTTATTCCAATTGTAAGCAAACTGCTAGTTGATCCCGTTTTATAATAGTTGCGGCCTCATGTAAACTGCTACATGCATTGGTTGCGCCACGTCATTTGCACTTAAAAAGCTTGTACATGTTTCAGTTGGCACTATGAAGGGAAGCTAATTATGACCGGAAACGTGGATGGTTCCATCTCTGTATATAATATGAAAAAGACTAGTGAGTTTGCTGGTATTCTTTTTTTTTTGTCCGAATTTTAACCCAGCAATTCATTCAGGTGAACCACAGCAAAAATCTACCCCACACGGACAAGGTCCTTGCCGACCTATCCACGCCATAGACTGGAAGCATGCCGTCGACGGAGATCAGTTTATCATCTTCTCCGGTGGTAATACACAAAACGTACACTAGTGTGTCATTCTGTTTTTCTATGCTCGACTTTTTGAGGCATGCCGACTGAAGATGGTTTGCCAGTCCCTGCGCTCACGTTTCTTCGTGCCTCTAAATCCGCTACCGTTCTCGAGATGGAGCATACGATATTATCATTTATTACTCTATCTAATGTATGTTTAGATCTCTACTTATATTTACAATTAGTTCATTTGATAACAATTTTTGCAGAGCCCTTTCGCATCGTGCACACAACAGCCCCAAGCATTGGCAGTTTTGTTGAAGGGAGAATTGATGATGCTTGACTTACTCACTCCTGGGTTTGAAACACTTTAAACGCCTGATTGACATATGTCTGTTTGCTTTTCCATTCCAGTATCAATATTCTGTTCCTTTAAGATTTCCTGCCATCGAATCACCTCATGCAATGGATTTGCATGAGTCTCCTGTTACTTGTGTCGCATACTATTCCGACTGTGCCAGTGACCTAATCGGAGCCTTGACTTTGGTTGGCTGCAAACAAAGAAAAAAGGGCTACAGTGAACGGGTAATATAATTGTAATTTTCCATAAGATATTCAAAAGATGGAACCACGAGGAATATCATTCAGAATGAAAGATGTTTCACTTGTTTCAGCCATGGCCGATAAGTGGAGGCATTGGGAGAGAATGTGCTACAGGTCATCAGGAACTGATTCTTACTGGGTGAGCCCGCCTTTCTAATAGTGCTTTTTATAATCTGATTTGCCTTATTTCTTTGTTTTCTGTTTTTCTAATCATTGTGCATCATTCAGGCACAAGGACGGTTCGGTGCGTTTCTGGCAAGCTTCTGGAGAAAACCTTCAATTTTTGTACCGCCTCAAAACGACATCTCATTTTGAACGATTGGAGGAATGGGAAGGTTGCGAAAAAGTTTCTCATGCAGTGAAATCAATTGAGCTGTGCGTTGAGGTGAAAGGCTTCCCCCAAATGTATCGTTTTTACGCCGCAATTTTTAAAGTGACATTTTGCAGTCCCGGCTACTCCTTGTATGTGGCGTCTCAGGACAAGTTACGCTATTTCGTTTCATGAAAACGGAAAGTATGAATACTATAGCGGTGAGGAGATCAAGCAGGCAAACTCACATTTGGTCGCTCCAGCCAAGGCCTTTGCTTAGCATGTAGAGCTCCCAATGTCATTGAATTCCGGTATTAAGGTTGTGCAAATACCTCAGCCGAGTACATCATCGTATTCTGCCGGTGATGAACGCTCGCCTCCCATTGCGCCCCCCAGAGAGATCCGTCGGCAAAAAAAGGCAGGTGTCAACCATGTTTTTTTTTCTGGTTTCACGTGTGTTTCACTGTGGTCCTATGAACACTGTTGATTGCTATGGCTCAACTGTTCTGAATCTGGCATTATTATTTTACTGGTACTCTACTAGGTGATAATTGCTTTACAGCCTCTACTCGCTCAAATCAATAGACAGCTATCGGTGTCTGTTCCTTCGTCACGTATCTCCAAGTTACAAATTATCATTTTCCATTGCATTCCCAACTTTTCCCTTCTTTTCTATCTTTCATTTGTGCTGTCACCCCAGTTTTTCGAATTTCATAAGTTTGTTTTTCTTTTTCGATATTCCGCGTTATTCATTACAGATAACGAGCCGTGATTCAACCAACAGTCCTGACACCAGCGACGCATCGGGAGATGAATGTATCTTTCCATTCAAGGTTCGCGGAGCACCAGTAAAACGGTCAGCGGGATATCAGGTGACTTTCGAAATTCCGGATATGATATTAGGTCTGTGCAGAATAAATGGCCAAAACATAACTGGCCATAACTTCGCTCAGACACAAGTTTACTTGTTGAAATAAAAACCATTCGAATCTACAGAATTTCGCCAACGATCTGCTAAAAAAATATGTCATCATGATCAAATTCTGGATTGCGAGAATCAATCAAGTCAAGAATGGCATTTTTACCGTGCATAATTTTTCTGCCGCAGGTTTGCATCGCGAACCCAGAAAAGTGGTAATCCGTCAGTGATAGGTCTGGGGAATAAGAGGGGTGAGGGAGAGGCTTGATGCCTAACCGCATCATTTTTTACTGGGTGCGCAAAACAACGCAAAACCCCACAGTTCGCAAGTCACCCAGCAGAAACTGATCGAGACGCTCCCTGACCCCCCTCATACCCCAGACCTATTCCTAACGGATTACCACTTTTTTCCCGGTTCTTGATGCAAACCTGCGTCAGAAAGAGTTCGCCGAAACGATGCATGTTGAAAATGCCATCGTTGACTTCATTAATTTTCGCAATCCAGAATTTGATCATGATGGCATATTTCCTCTACCAGATCGTTGGCAAGGTTACGTAAATTCGAGTGGTTTTTATTTCGACCAATAAAGTTGTGTCTGAGCGAAGTTATGGCGTTTTGAAAAAAGTGTTCCGTTTTGGCCATTTATTCTGCACAGACCTAAATAGATTCATTCTTTGATTCCTTGTTTATTAGTGCTCCGTCCCGTTTTTGAAAGATTCACCTAGGGTTCGCATCCTGGGGTCTGTCAACGTGTCTGAACCCCGTGTCTTGTTTGAGCCATCGTAGTAGTAACTTCGCAAGAAAATCGTCGGAGTATTACATTGTGCTCCATATTACTAAGCATCGATCCTTATATGAATTCGCGTAGATTTCACACCTAAATGGCGAATTAGTTGTTTGAGTTAGTAGAACGAGTTAGGGTAGAAAAACTAGTAGAACTCAATATTGTAAAACTTGCTTGTTATTTCAGCCAGAACTCGCTTGCTTGGTTCCATGGCCTTCTGCGTCGCAGGCTGACTCTGTCACAGCCACAGCTCTGAATTCTGCATTCGGTGTTATTGCCCTCGGTAAGACTTTCTATTCTTCGGCGAACGTTTCGCTCTACAAATAATCCTTGGAAAGCGTTAGTTGTATGCAATTGTAGGAAGGAAGGGTAGCGTTTTAAAAACAGAAGTCATTATAAATGGCTACCAAAATGGGAAGAGAAGGAAGAGTTCTATAAGATGGACTATAAGATGGAGCACGTAGCGCGAAATCTAAAAGACAGAGATGAAATGATCTGGGCGTCCTGAGGGGAAAACGAGATACGATGATGTAAGGTGGAAGATTCTATTGTATGCTGTGCAGATTAAAGGCACCGGGAGGTGTAGGGCACGTCTTGAAAACAAACACCTCACATCTGGAGGAGTGTTTTGAGACGAAATTCGCAATGAAAAGCGCGGTCATACCACGACCAAGCAGCGCAAGGAGTCGTGCTTCTGTCATCCGCCGGGGAGTTGCCGCTGGCTGATTGAGCCGTCATCCGTATGCAATCTATTACCGCACCGGCTAGTGGCGCAAAGGGGCGCAGCAGAGAAGGGGGTATGGTTTTCGGGTTTCTATTCCTTGGGTTTTTATTTCGTCTTTCTCTACTGTTACACTATTGAGCACCCAATAAACAAGCTTCCAGTTTTGTCCTTTTCGGTATCTTTGAGGTTCATACTTTCCCACTGAGAGACCTGAAGTGTTTCCAAATATATCATATGGTGTGCTCCATCCATACATGTTAGGCTTATCAAATGGCTTGGCTCTGGTCGATATTGCCCAGTGTGCTTTGATTTATGCGTGGAATACATCGGAGCTGTATGGATCCGACCCGACGCCGGCTATCCAGTTACAAGTTGGTGACGTTTCTTCTCCGAGTCCTGTTGAGGTATGCGAGTTTTTCCCTTTTCCTCAGTTTTCTCTTACAGTGCTGGTCCAGCACCTAATATCTTCACTACCTTTTCGGGATCTTTGGATTTACTTGTGCTATTGCCTATAATTGCTTGAGGTAGCGAAAAATCTCAAACGGAGTAGCATCTCACGGCGTAGGTGTGCATCCTGTTAGTGTTCACGGCATACAATCATCTTCTATAATTTCAAATTCCGGGAAAGTATTGTCGCGTTCACAAATACCCATCCGTTATAATTTCAGTTCTCACCTGTTTTCATGGATCGCTAAGTGGCAATTGATTCTTGATGTTCCTCAGGCTGCATTATTTTTTCTTCTTTAGAACTGCTTCCAAACCAAGGAGTAGTTGATGGCGGTAGAGAGTTCGGCTCTGCTGGTATGCATGTGTGTCTTAGGCAGAGAGCATGTTTACAAAGAGTTCGCGCTGACAAACTGGGTCTTTTACTTTCTTCCCTGGGTACAGTTTCTACCGCCAGCCCCTTGTCTGCGTCCGCCAAAAATTGTCTTATTTTGTATGATACTCCTTCTCCTGTGAGCAGTGAGGTGCTGCTCTGTTTTGAATGCCCACAATGCTTCAGTTTGCTTTTGCATTTTGTCCTTGTGATTGTGGTGTGTCAAGTTTATAGCTCGAGCAGCATAAAGAGGACGAAGGAGTGGTTCCGACATCAGATACATCCTTCCATCGGAAATCGTTGTCACCAAGGCCTGCTGGCAGCAAAGCTGTATCAGTGTTCCGAAGAAACACGGCTGAATTCGCCAACTCGGTTCGTGAGCGCTATCGCGACAAGGATCGCGAACATCCAGATCGAGTAACGGTAACCGAAGAGATTACAACTGAGGAAGTCACAACTTTCCGACAAGGACGCTGCCATTCGGATAGGACGTCATCTTCATCCATTATGCGTCGTCTCACGAAGAAAGGCACGGCAGTTGCACGAAGCTTTTCGTTTCACTCCCATGCACACGAAGGTCAGTTTGTGTTGAGTCGTCTACGTCTTTTTGTTTTTTTTTTCGGTGAAGGTCCAGTCATGAAAATCATTACTGGGGTTCTGATATGATAGCTGCTCAAGCAAGCATACATATGTTGATTGTCATGAAATACTACACACATTCCGCTATCGGTAGCGCATTGTCGTTTTGTGAAAGGAGTAGAAACTGGAAGGGCACAGTTTCCTAGCGCGTTTTTCTCACCAAATGCCATCTCTTGCGTACTGAGAGCATCAGCTTCTCAGTGTAATTCCATAGATTTAATAGAACCAGATAAATAACAGGAATGACTTTCAAGACTGGATATGGGTCCAATTTATTCCAGTAGACATCGTATTTTTGGTTTCGGATTAGAAATAGTTTTGTCGCTGACTGACCCCGTAAGTCCTTACTTCTTATTTCCTGTCACGTGCTTGCATTTTCATTTCTGTGATTGGTGTTTTTGGTCGCTGTCGTTTCTCTGGTACAGTTTGGTGGTTGTGGTCTTCTTGATTCTTCGTTGGCAAAACTTCTCTAGTGTTTTAGTTCATTTACACATATGTCTTTCAGCAGAAGGTTACTATGTGCGCAGAGGTAGTTGAAGGGTCTAGTGTCTTGTTAACAAGTGTAGCTGATGGCGTGGTGTGAAGACCACCGAGGCCATATTTAGCATAAAGAGGAATTATTGTCTAGACCATTACAGTCGCCACTAGCTGAGAGAAACCAGTTGATACGGCTGAATACGGATTGCCGTCAGAGGTCATTCGACCGACGTCCACTCTTCAAAGCTCAATCCCTTATGGTTTCCGATCAATGTAACGGTGGAAGTACACGAGGTATCACTTTCATCCAGTGTGTGCTTTGGATTGGCTTTCTTTGGTTCGACGTTGTGCTCGTTGGGTGAGCCTAACTCATACGACTAGCCTGGATTTTTTTTTCGTTTGGTGCACGGAGTGTACATGACTGTCGATTTTGATGCCTTTTGTCATTTATTGTCTTTTAAAAACTAACGACCTGAGCCAATGGGAAAGAATGATGGATAGATCGTGTTGTGCTAATTGTGAATTTTCGGTTCAAATTTTCACGTATTGCTGAGATTCTTCGTTTCTTGTCCTTTCTTGGTGTCGTCGGGCGTGCATGTTTGGCAGATTCGACGATTTCCGGAGCAGATAGATGTTGTCTTCTTCACAGCTTCACTATATCCTGGAATGAGTTTCGACAAAGATTCTTAGCTTCTGCCTAATTGTGTAGTCTGTGGTTACATAGATGTAGTAGAAAGCGAATAGTGAGATGTATGCTTGACAAACATAATTCATTTGTATTCCCCTGCTTGACCCGCCAAATTAGGCAAAATTATTAGCAAAAGAATTTTATATTGCACTGTTTCCCAGGCGAGGCACGAGACTCACCTACACTGAATAGGAGTCGCGATACAACTGGACCATCACCATCAACTTCGAATCATAGTTTGGATAAACTCGCTCTAGGCGAATCTGTATCTTCGATCACTTTTATTCACTCGTTTTCACGTCGAAACGGTCAGTGGTTTTGCTTGAAAATGTCCCCATACACATGCCCCCCCAATCTGTAAAATTTCAGATAATCGAGCGACCCCGTGCTTGTGGGTGGGTACGAGCGCCGGCACTTCAATCGCATTGAATCTGATTCTCCCCCAGGATCGTCTGGTTTCCACGGTTGTCGTGGCACCTTCAGGTACTCCTTTTTATTTTTTTGGATTCAGTTGCATTGCTGCTCATCATATTAGATCACCGTTTGAGTTATTATGAAATTATTTCAGCTTTTGAAAACAGTAAGTCAATCGCTGACATTAAGTGTCTGTGTTTTCCACATCGTTTGCTATACTTTGCGTTATTGCTCTGCTTTTCGTAGTTCATTGCCTTCTCGAGTCACCTTCTTGACCTTCCGTTGTCTTAAGATGACAGGCCGCACTGCTTCTACTTTTGTTGGCATAAACACACGTGGCGGTCATATAGGAAAGATCATTCAATTTTTCGTCGTACAGCTCTATCCTTCCTTGCCTGTTACTTCCGTTTTATGCTTGCAGTGCTATCAGTGCGTTCTTTTGCTTTCTTTCTATTTTTCATTTTAAAGAGCTTACCCATCTTCAGCTCCAGTGAAAGTGTTCGGAACAGTCAAGGGTATGTGTTGTGCATGTGTTGCTTCATAGAAAAGGAAACTATTTTCATGTCGTGGAAATCCCTGCATGAATCGATGGCAGTCATATGTATGCGGTGTATCGGGTACTTGATGTCAACGAATGACAATGAGTGAAGAAGTAAACTGGTTTCCTGAGAGAGCGGCTCATCTTTTGGAACATTCTTCATCCATTCATTTAGATTAGTATTGCTGGTTGCCCATGATCGATCAATAGCTTTGAAACGTAAATGGGCACAACGTATTGGGAGGGAGCATCTTGGAAAGCAGCTTAAGCAGCATCTTGGAAGGGTCTCTGAGGGGTCAGTCTGCTCACTCAGGTGTAAATTTTTGACTAAGCCTCAGTGGAGGAAAGAAGGGGCTCTTCTCTCTTCTAGACTTAGGTGAAAAGAATGTTCATGGTGGGATGGCGCCCACATTGCCATAACACCCGTAATCGGTTATATGTTGGCGTTATGTCCCATTCTATCTATTACGGTATGTGAAATAAGTAGATGATTTTTGAATTTTGAACCTTATTTCTGTGTTCCATATGCACGTGGCCTGATAGAATAAAGGGAATCTATGGTTCCTTTTTCATCGCATGATCATATGACAGCCTCTTTTTCCGGAAGCACTGCATTTTTGAAAGTCCTGAAAAATTGTATCGAGTAGTCAGCTGGAATTGTGTGCGCCTTCGTGTGATTGTCCCGTAAAGCATTGTGTCCCATGCATAATAGTTTTGTTGTACCGTCTTTTCAAAGGATAATTGCTGCAATAGCCCAGAAGGGGGTAGCCGTGTTGCGACATTTGTGAGAGCAGTTCCACGCAAACCTTAAAAGCCGTGATTTGAACATGAGCGGCACGTACTCAACTCTCAAAAGTGTCCATACGGCGTTCGATTTGCGTGGCTCTGCTAGGACTCGGTAGAACCTAGAGTTGTGCATAATGCATGACTGCAGCGCGATATCACAGAATCTTTTTGCAGGCACCATAGTGAAACTGAAAGGGCAAGTGCTTTATCAAACGTTCATGGATCAATCATTTTGCCTCCTGGCGGGCGCCACGGAATCGTATAGGGAGTCTAGTAAGGAAAGCAGGGATTCAGGAAGCCCTGAGAAGAGTACTACTAACCGAGTAGGTTTTTTACATCATAATTACATTTTTACATCATAACATCATAACGCGCTGTGATAGCCACCCGTAGCGGTGTGAAAAGGGTGTAATCTGGATAATTATCCAGGGATTCGATGACGGGTGTTTGACTACCGCTACCAAACGACTTGTGATAGCCACAAACGCCTTTTCTTCCCTTGGCACACGAAACATGCTATATTGCGCGCTTTATATTGACTAGTTAGGTTTTGTTTTGATGTATTACAGTAATGAGGTTTGTGTATAATGTATTTTTTGTGCCCCAATAGGTACAATTTTCGTTGTGTGATCGTAATGACATTAGTGCTCACTGATTTGAACACTGCAGAACTGACCGCTTGTTCAAGAACTAGGATTTTACAGATACTAACGAAACCAAGCCTTTCTCCTACCTATATCACTCCGACAGATGAAGACATTCTACAGGTGGGTCATCATTACGTCACAATGGTTCATTTTGTTTAGATTTGAGATATTGAAGACATTTACTCTTCATATTCCAGATTCTTCTCGTTGTTGCTGAATACGAAGTAAAAGTGATAGCACTTCCTTCATTTAGTCAACTGTTCGTTCACAAATGCGAAGAAATACCTCTGGTCAAGGTAATGAAATGATTTAATGTCTCTTCCTTATTTTGTATACTTCTGTAATCTTTTGGGTTGCTTTTACAGGCTCAAGCGACGCACGTTCGAGGGTACCCTGTTCTGATGTGTCTGGCAGCTGATGGAAAGGTAGTCGGGATTCTTATATCTTGTTTTATGATATACAGGACGAATACTGAATTTTCTAATTCCTTTTCACACCAGCTCTTTTGCTGGTAGCAAGCCATGATATTCTTGGTAGGCTCTTATTCCCAAGTCTTGCATCGGCCTCTTACGATAGGGTCAGTCTCCCAGATTCTTTCCCTTTTCACAGGGCTTCACTGCGCAAAAACCACATTATTGTTTGTTGATGACTAACATGCCGCAAGAAGGGTGCGGCTAGTGCTCTATCCTTGCGTAATTAAATGAGACCGACCGTACCATATATTGGGTAGTCTAAAAAGTTTTTTCGTGTTTTCAAATACCATTTTTCCCTCAAAACTGCTTTCCAGCAATCTCTTCTGTACATACACATGTAGTACAAGTCCACACGCATCTATAGGTATTACTGTCTTCCATCTCCCGGATAACTCTTTTCGGCAAAATAAACATATCAACGGTCAACCTCATTTTCAATACAAAAATTATAAAACATTTTTTCTTCGAATGGCGTTAGACAGGGAGAGGAAAAGGTGATAATCCGATGGAGCAAGATGAGGGCTGTAAGGTGGATGGGGCAGCAATGTTTATCCAAGCTCGAGAATTTTTTGGCGAGTCATTTTTTCACTAGTAGTGAACATTTTTCAAAATTTTTTCTTTTAAAAAATTCTCGAGCTTGGATAAAAATTGCTGCCTTATAGCCCTGATCTTGCTCCATCGGATTATCACTTTTTCGTTTTCCTGTCTAACGCCATTCAAAAAAGAAAAATTGGAATTGAAAATGAGATGACTTTTGATATTTTTTATTTTGCCGAAAAGAGTTATCCGGGAGATGGAAGACAACAATACCTATAGATGCGTGTGGACTTGTACTACATATATATATGTATGTACAGAAGAAATTTTGTGGAAAGCAGTTTTGAGGGAAAAAGCTGTATTTAAAAATACGAAAAGACTTTTTAGACTACCTAATATAATTCGATTATCATGCCGTCTGTACGTGTGCTTATCCATAGCCGGTTACGGAATTCATATCTAGCGTCATAGAAGTGGTGGGACCCTGGATTTTACAAATGATATAGGGAATGATTGGGAAACATCAACGGTGGAGACCGAAAGTGATAGCAACGGATAGGGGTTGATAAGGAGCCGCAAGATAAGGAAAATCAACGGTGGAGTCCGAAAGTGATAGCAACGGATAGGGGTTGATAAGGAGCCCCGAAAGACGAATGTCATCGAATTCGTTTTGAACCTAGGGCATTGTCCCTCATATTTGTTTTGCGCGGTAGAATGGAGATGTCAATAGAGAATGACTCGAATTGAAAACGGTTGATAAGATCCGATTGTGAGCGAGAATGTCGCTAAATCCGTTTGGTGTTCCCAACGGACAGTGGAGTGCTCACACTGATAGTCCGTGAAGGGAGTGGTACGCGCATCTTAATCGTGACAGATCGAATCTGATAAAGACTGGTAAGCCGTGATGAATGGTACTAGTAACTAGGGGGAGAATCCTGTACACCTCTGACTGCAACAGTACGTCCTTTACAGTGGGTGTGAATGATGCTCAGTGCCACTGGATGAGCACATTTCGTTCATTTTCTGATACCAATTGCAACGGAACCACCGCTAATCTGTCTAGCCTTTCAAATGATGGTGTTTATCTTTTGTTATCTCCATCTACATGAATGACCAGGGTGCGATGTACGTAGATCTGTGATGCCAGAGCGAGTGATCCATTTTCTAATGTGGTACCTGGAGCAACAGAGTATATCGTCCGCGTCGCTGAGTGAAATCCCAAATAGTGGTGCATGTTCAGAAAATTCATAAGCATCGGTAACTGACAAATGGATCTACTACCTACATATGAGAATTAGGTGCTCATTTAGTGTAAAAATTGCTACCACTGCGATAAAATCTAACTGTATCGAACTTGTACCATCTAACTCACAAACATTTCCACAGCAGCTTAAGTGGTAAATGGCAACTAGGTCAACAAATTCATTTCTCATCCGATATTAGGTGTAATAGAGGTATCGACCACTAAACCGATTACACTTCCGAAAAGTGGTGTGAGCCGTGGTGATCGACTGAATTATCTGCCATCTAAGGCCTAAGGACTCAATTCCAGCGAGTGAACATACTTCGTGCTCCAATATCAGTAACGAGAAATATTTTGACCGCTTGATCATGTGGATGCGAACCGTGATATTAGGTTGTCTCGAAAGTTCCGGAACACCTCGACCACTTTTTCAAATTTATTTCTTCACAACATAGACCCATTTCGGTCATCAAGACATGCCATTCTGTAGAGTAGAAAATTCTCTTCCGAATGATAAATGACATGCTGCAAAAAGCTTTATATTGTAAAGAAATAAATTTGAAAGAAAGAGGTCGAGGTGTTCCGGAACTTTCGGGACAACCTAATAGATGTCTGTAGATATCAGTTGAGCTAGCGGTCAGAACTGCGCTTTCGTAGTATGGAATTATGCGATTTGGGCTGTTTGATAATGGTTGGTGTGTATCGACCATTTCCACATATCATAAATTTACCATCTTACTCGCGCAGGACTTTCCGATAGCTCAACTGGTAAGCGAAACATTTCACCGCTTTCTTCGACCTGGTAGAAGACTAGGAGGTGGGGGAACTCAAATCACTTTGTAACTTCTAACGAGGTGATTGGTTCCTGAAATTAATTCTCAAAATTTAAGGTAGTTGTATTGTCTTTACCTTCGTTACGGGTCCTTCATCAGTCACCGCTTCTGCCTCATTCAGTGGAAATCGACGATCCGTAAGTTAGCACACGTTATCATCATGCTTATGATATAGTCATATTGTGCTGGCTGTTTCATTTTGATTTTTACTGGAATGGAATGGTTGCTCGGGCCATTCCGAAGTTGTGCTGGGTGGGCTTATTGTTGAAACTCATTGGGGACGTAACTCGAGATGTTTGATTTAGAATATGTCAAAAAATGTCGTTTTCGGAACACGGGCTGGGCATTTATATGGCAAGTCCATCTGAGGTGAGCTTAATACTTTTGCAGTAAGGCTGTCTTAAATACAACTTATTTTCAGATCGAAAAGTATACGATATGCACTGAACTTGCTGAGCAAGCAGCCGAGTCCGTTGGCGATCTATACGTTGCATGTGATCTTCCTGAACCATCCCGTAACAACAGCTCTTTTTTGAAGGTAACATCGTCAACGTCTTATTACTCACATCGGCTTAATTGAGGGACTCGAAGCTCCAAAGTGGAGCGACAGTGCACAGACATAGGTATATGTAAACAAGTTATAAAATAGGAATTCTATATGAAAAATATAATAAAATGTAAAGAAAAAATTGTGGAAGTTCCAAGACACTTGGACATGCCCAGGTTTTTCGCAGTGAAGCATAGGAGCATCCATCAGGAGGCTCAACATAAAATCATATTTGAAGGATTTCTGAGAGTCAGACTGCATACTCAATGTGTACTTTTCCCCTGAGTTTTAGTAGGAGAGGGTAGGGGTTTCTTCCCCCATCTAGTTGGGTAACAATTGTGTCCACGGTGAAATGCCTTCCTCATTGCTATGGTGCACATACCCATCAAGAGGAAGTCACCTTGTCGGTGCCTCTTTCTCTCCAAAGCGGATGAAGCTAACAAGGGAAGGATCCCAGGTCGAAGTGGCCATTTGTAACGAGGTATATAATATCAGACGTGTTTCTGGATGCTGATCTCAAATCAGTTTTCAAAATCTGCAAAGCGATTCTCTGAATGGAGTTATGGAAGTTTTTCTTAAGAAATAATACTATTACACGGTAAGTTCGGAAGCCCATAGCGCGCGAGCCAGTCTTTCTCGTGCAAAATTAGTGTGATTTTCGTGTTCAGAGAGTCAAATAACCTCAATAGACAAGTTTTTAGCCAATTTGAAAATTAGATCGAAAAAATTCACGGGCTATCGGGTGGCAACCCATTCGACGAAGGAGAAGTCGTTGACCCTTGCCGAAAAATGCTCTTATTTGACACTTGTTACGTACGTTTAGTGTGATGGGCAAGTGTAACAGGTATGTGTAGGGTATATTGTTCAGGTTGCAGGATTTTTTGTAGAAGAAAATTCAAAATTTACAACGTTACCCCCTGGCCACATCCAGTTTTCCGAAGTTGGACCAAAAACTCGATTCGGCTGAAAATTTGCACAGAGTGGTAACTTGACCCCCTGAGCGCGAATATCGTAATTGTTTTACGCAACAACGCCTAATTGGTGCGTTATGAGAGTCTGCATATAAATAAGCTAGATCACGGAATTTCATGCTATCCTGAAGACAGGGATATCAAACCAACCCACACATAATTTGGAACCTTAAAATGCATGCATATCAACATAAAAGTGCTTCTCAAGCACAAGGGAAGAAATTTCGTGAAATGCAAGAAAGATGGCCAAGCCCAGGACTCGATCCATGGTGAGCCGATTGCGAGTCCGAACGCTTACCTCCACACCATGTGTGCCCCACAACAGCTGTGAATGCCCACGCATTCATAGCCGCAGTGATGAAAACCACGTTTCAGCGTGTAGCCAGCCATTCATTCAGAAAAACCTCCATAACTCCATACAAAGAATCGTTTTGCAGATTTTGAAAACTGATTTGAGATCAGCATCCAGAAACGCTTCTGATGATATAATCTCGTTACAAATGGCCACTTCGACTTGGGATCCTTTCCTTGTAAGCTATTTCCTTCATTCTACAGAGCCAATTGCTTCTTGGTCTATTAGTGGACTTCAGAAATCAGTATCGGAACATAAATCTCGGAAGCCGATATCACTCAGATAAGCGAGCCATGATATTCAAGGCGAATTGGTCGTAAAATGTGCTGGTTAGTCTCAAATGTGTGTGTACGCTGAAGCCTGCACATGGTGCACATTGAAGCTGGCTTTTAAGCCCGACAGCATACATGTTAATTTCACGATGAAAGACGCTCCAGGAAGGAGTAATTGGACCCTGAAGCAGCCATCCCTGTTCCAATTGCCGACAACACGCAATGGACATGTTATTCTGTTTCCTGAGTCGCACGTCGACATCCGACAAGCTTTTCTTTTCAAGCGTATGCAATGCGTTTTCCTGAAGCGATATTCGGATGTAACTGTGCATCTTGTGTGCTACTGGGTTGGTAATAGCCAACTGATTGCGCCAGTTCTGACGTGGAACGTCACTGTTGAGAATCTGTGTAAAATCCACACACCATTTCTGAGCATTTTTTCTGGCTTTCTTCGTTATTTTGAGCTTTCTCCTCTCGTACATTCATCCACCACGAAATTCCATTAGGGTTGTTTTGCGCTCTTGCCTTCATAATGGGCACCCTCACGTCTGCTGAAAAAAAAGGAATATTTTGACTTTTTGGTGCAAATAATAATTACATGCGCTCGCCAACCACTAGGTTGTTTGAAGTCGTTGCCACACACCGATCATGGCCAAGTCGCGGAAGTGGAACATTTTGCTGGGATTGAAGGCGTTGCCTCAGCTTGGGTAACCGCGGTGTACCTCCACACAGCAAATAGCACATCTCAGCGAATCTCTGTGAGTTATACATCAAATTCCTGACTATGAACTCATTGCTCTACAGAAGGATAGGCTTTGAAAGGACCATCGTAAAGAATAGACTTCGAGAGGACCACACTACCTCATTCCAGTTTTGCCCCACTTCTCTCGAAAATTGTGTGGGTTAAGTGCAATGGGGCAGTCATGGGCTTACGAAAGAAGAGCATGTCTATAAAACCACACATTGAGCAATTTGTGCGAATGCTATCTGATCTTGGTTGCGCATGTGATAAGTTCATCGCGGAAATCAAAGCGATCTGTCCGAAGCGATGAGCCGGAGGAAACGATCGCCTCAGAAGCGTTCACGTTCCATCGTCCAAGCCGAAGAACATCAGGGTCCGAATTCATATCTGTTTCAGGTTTTCTTTGTGTAAGCCATAATGGTCGGGTTCTGCTGCCTACTTTGTTATGAAACGTACGATGTTCAGTAATTCTCTATAGGCAAAGGTGATGGGAGGAGTTTGATGATCCGCAACTCTTCGACTTGGAAGCGAAGTTACAACCTTCACTTAGCACATCATGCAATTTAATTGTGACCGCTGTTCCACCATGTGATGTGAAACAGTTCCTTTTCTTCAAGTCAAGGATCTTTCAGTCAAGGGAATATTCATAATTTGGAGAAGCACAACTCCCTGTGCACGCGAAGAGGAGGAGGTGATACGTCTACGACATTTGCTGAGCTGTGGCTTCAGGAGTGATGCAAGGTGTCTTAAGAAACCTGAAGCATTGATGCATCGGAGCGATCAATTTTTCAGAGTGGGATATTGGAGAGACATTAGATTGTGGGGTTCACGAACCCTTGAAGTTGAATGCACTGAAGCTTGAAGCTCACTTCCTACATCGTATGGGGGCAAATGTCACTTGAGGGAGTGCCAGCACTCTTAACGGAAAAAGTGGAAGTCGGGGAAGAAGAAGTGGTTCCACTCAGGAGAATAGTCATTTCGTCCTTTCATCACTCTCGGTCCGAGAAAGAACAAGTGTGGTTTTAAAAAACGTCACGGGAAATGCAGCTACCATCTATGGGCCCATGCCTACTCATCAATCATTAATCATGTAATGCGAATTAGGAGAGGATATGAGGAATACTCAATGGTGACTTATGAACTGGTTTTGATGGAAAACGCTGAAGTAGCCATGGGAAATCGTAATGGATGGAATCTGGTTTTGGAGAAGGAGGGCGAACAAAGCTCAGCCGTAATCCTTCTGTTCATTTACTCGAAGTTACTACGTAATAACACTGTTGCCATTTCGTAATATCTATAAAGCAGCCGTGAGAGTACTGTAATGGAACCACTTAAACCAGGCATAAATACGTGATGCCTTTGTCATTTATATGAAAACTCATATAGATGGATTGTGTACACCCATGAAAATGAATCATGTGATTTGAAATCGATTGTTGTCGTGGCTGCTTTCTCTTTCGCGATTTAATCATTTCTGTGTATAGTTTAGTTAAGCAGCAGCCGCATGCTATATTCCTCTGGCCAAGCTTTTTTGCATATGTGATTGCTGTACTCGTCATGTGCTTCTGAAGTGTTGTATTTTAGGGTGTTTCAAGTATGTTCACCGGCACACCGCGACAGGATTCATGTGATGTGGATGCAATACGTGAGTTTCAAAGCACTCTACTGTAACTCATTCAATTTTAATCTTCGCGAAGCTTATAATGTGAAGGCAATAAACGGTCTACTGCTATGATTTGACAACCTCTCTATCGCGTGAGGGCGTGTAGATTCATTTGCCAATTTTTTGAAGGGGCTTATTGTCAGCGAAAGCTGTGACTGCTCAGACGCTTTGATAAGGTTTATAGCCGTGCAACTGGCGGATATCGCTTTTTCGCTGATTCCACGACTTTTCCAGCCGATCATATATTTATCCTTTTCCTCGATTCTGCTACTTCCACAGCTGTGAACTTATGAATATCAATGGAACCAGAGCGGTTGTTCATCTGTGACGGTGCTATCATTCATTTCTACAATCTCTTTGTTCCAGTCGCAGATCGCGAGAAAGCAAGTGGTGGCGTTGGAGGAGGAGCAGCACGTGCGGTTGCAAGAACGATTCCGGGTCCCTCGGCGAGCATGGACCGAGCACAGAGTGGTGGTGTATCTGCAGGACAAGCTGCTATGATGGCATTACAGGTGGGAATATGCGATCCAGTATCATTGTATCCACGTCCGTTATCTATCAGTTACGCCAAATGCAATTCTTTCAGAACATTTCGGAACGAGGAGAAAAGCTGAGCGCAACTGTGGATGCCACCGAAAATCTTCGTAACAATGCGATGAACTTCTCACAGCGAACCGGAAAATTAGTGGAAAAATTGGAAAAGAAGAAATGGTACAACTTCTAGTTTAGTTACATGCACTGGATTCAAAAATATTTATATCTAGATAATTTGATGTACATTATTTGTGGGTAATCGTAGTTTTATCGCTGGTTTCGCTATTGAAGGCTAGCCGTCGAGTCTCCCTTTGAAACCCTTGATAAACCCCCATTTGTATTGTGTTAGTACTCCAGTTTTCCGATGATGAAAGCTTTTAACGGGATTGAGTTTATTTTTCGCCTCTCCTCTGTCTCATTCCGTCTATATTTCTACGTAGGGTGATGAGATCGATATCAAAAGTGACTAGTTATTTCACCAATATCTCAGCCATCTAGTTGCTTTAGTTCCTATTCCATTGTGATATTTGGTCTTCAAGACGATTCTTGTATAGGTTACGCCGTCGTCAATTCAGACTGGCGTTCACCCTCTATTCCTCTTCCTCTTTTTCCGCCCAATGACCATCGTTGCACTAATATCGTTAAGATTTTCGAAATTACTATGCTATAGCAGAGTTTATTACATTGTATTATTAAATTTGTACACTCTTATTCATTCACACTACCAGTGGCTATAGGAACACAACACACTGTTTGTGAATATTCGGAGATATTACAGATAGCGAGAATTATTGTACTTAAATCACAAACGAACCAAACCTAGCCACGGTTCATTTACACACTCAACTTTCATTATCGACTTTAAATAATCCACAATATGGAGAAACCCGAAGATTTCTTTCCGAGAAAAAAAGGAACGGAAAATGAAAAATGGTGAAGATAAAGAGGAGAGAGACGATTTTCAACATGACTATAGGTCGTAATCGGTAAACCAGCGACAATTTAAGAGCAATCAGGTATGTTGGTCCCGTGACGGGTGCTAAAAGAATAAGTAGACGAAATAGTATCGATCAGTGATGAAATTGGAGAAATAGTGTAAATCATGCGATCGTGAGAGGGCTTTTCTCTATGGTATCGGCATATGGAGGTGGCTGAGTGTATTCGTATGCAAATGCCAATGATGTAGCCTGGAGTTGTTCACCAATCTGTTCAGCAACCTGAAATCGTAGCAGTGCTCCAAATTCTAATGTTGATAATCAGATCTGAATTACCTTCTTGTCTCCCAAGTAGCAATAGCAGCGCCATACGACAGCGACACACCACACATGAACGCACATTCCGATGACGTGGCTCAGGAGCTGTGGTCCAGATGAGGAGCCGATACGTGCCTGCGAAGCTGCCACCAAATCAGACGAAACCTGAAGTGAAGAGAAAGCTGGATAGTCTAAACGATCAGGCTTCACCAAACTACACTAACACTGCTTTAACAAAAGTAGTGCAGAGAAATTCCATTACCGAAACGCAGCACAAACTACAAGTACTTTCGGAGGACGACTGGACAAATTCAAGGCCACAGCTAGAATCGTATTTTGAAGAGAGATGCGAAAATATGTAAGGATGGACATGGATGACTCATCAAATTCAATTGCACAAGTTAGACTCGTATTTTGTAGAGGAAGAGTAAGGGGATAACAGTTTTGCCAGTGAGTGCTCAACGCCAAATATTTTCGAAACGACCGTAAATCTCCATGCACTACGTGTCTTTCTGGAAAGACGTATTCTAAGATAACCTCAATATAACGTTAGGATAGAGTTGCCTAAATCATAAAAGAGAAAACAAGCACTGAGCAATTCGCCTGCTATGGTAAGTAGGACTTCGCAATGGATTCAGATCAGAAATGAAACGTCAGAAAAAATGAATAGGTGGAGCTCAGAGAAGACTGAATCAAAATATCAGTAGTTTTTAAGAGTGAAATTACCTGGATAAAAGCGAGGAATACAGCAAATGAAGCGAAGATGATGAACGGGAGTAAAAATGATCGTCTCTGTGAGCGAACTCCATGCAGCATCATCAATACCTATAACTTACTACTAAGATGAAGGAGATTGGAAGGTATCACATGGCATGACACACCACAAAAGGACGTGAAACTTATAACACGCCAACACCACAAGCTCAACTTACCAGAGATAGCTGAAGGGAAACGGCCGTGAGAAGAGAAGTGATGTAGCGACCACCTGCGGATGCTAGCCAGTGATCTCCTGGTAGTCCACCCTACAAACAAAACAACACAGTAGCTTACCAACGTTCCTAATAAAGGCCTGAACCATTTATGGCTTCAGTGTGAGAGCACGTCAAAAAACTTACATTAAGGTGCTTTCCGTAAAAGAAAAGCAATGCAGCGGTGAATAATCCGATAACCAGCAGTTGACCATAACCAATGAACTGTGTGGCCTGAAGTCAATGTTTGCTCATCATGTGAAAAAAAAATTATTCAACTATTAAACTATATTATAACATTACTCAGAACCAAATGATGGAGAGAAGCAGAAGTCCACATTATGGGTTGCTCACGAGTTTGTGTGAAACTTCCTTTCAATAGACTTAATTTTTTTATCTCACTTGCATATACTAGCTCTAGTTATCGGAAGACATTGCCTTGGCATTTCTAAAGCCCCATGTCTAAGCTAAAGAACCCATCTAGACATACGATCATTCCTGTAAAATACAAGACAGATGTCAGACTTCGCGATTCAGCGGTGCTCATTTCTTTGATCGAATAACAAGAATAACAACGATGAACCAAATTAACTCACTCTCATAACATGCACTGATCTGCATGCTACACGGTACTTGTCAGCATTACAATCCCACAGCGCATCAACACGATGATGACGATGCTGAGATTGCGGTTTTGGTATTTGAATTGGCATTGTGCCTGATCTGGAAATGTACAAAGCTATTAGGATGAAACAAGAAGGGAGAAGATAGCCAACTCTTGGCGACCAGAAGCGATACACACGAGAACGAATTCGTAACGGCAAAGAAGAAAACATATGAGGTGGAATGGATGAATTGTTCGTTTGAAAGCAACAAAGGAGGAGAAGTGTGCAACCTCTGAACTAATAGCGAATTTTGCATGAGAATCTTTGATTGAGCACAAGGTCTCAAAATGAAGCTCAAGTCCTTTCTGCGCTCACGCACTGGGTTTCAAGAGGCCGGGAGAATCGTTACGTGATTACAGCTGTAATGTGCGATGACTGTCATGCTCGTACCTTAGCTACAAGAAATTCAGTACAATTTTTTCTGATGGTGAAAAAAGAAACAAGGGGTAGAGCTGAAATATAAGCCTTGGGCCGTGTTTGCTAAGCCGATTTGAGACTCAAAGCAAAAAGAGGGAAAGAAAATGTTAAGTGACGTACTGGGATCGAAACGCGATTATTTCAAGCGAGAGCGAAAAATGAAAGCGAACAGATCGGCACCTACGAAAACGAATCAGATGGCGGTTTATGCGTCAATGGCTACGGGCGCAGTGAAGCGGAAAATCGCCGCTTGTTCTCAACATGCAGCCAACATCCTACTATTATAGAGCAGAATACAGAACGGGAGGTAATTCATGAACGGTATACCTTCTGCATCAATAGGCACTTGCAAGTTTTTAGGCTATGCAAAAATTGGTCACACAGCAAGTATTGAGCCACGAAATCCATCAGTTTCTACTTTTTTTCCAGACGATAATCAACATTGACAAGCTATGAACGATAATCAACATTAATTCCTGACGATGAAGATGGATGAGAACACTCGCAAGCTCTTTTTTCCTCGAAAAGTGGATACGAACAAAGACTGATCAGTGAAGTGAGCAGGCTTACGAAAAACTAACAATGCCTTCATAAAACCAAAAGAAAACCGATACGACGAATGGGAACCAAATTGAAAAGAAATAGGGAGAATAGGAGCGAGGTGGTGATTCACATACTATTCCTTTTCATTTCCTATAGCATTGTGCGTCACTAGCACCTGGCACCGCCCGAGCTCGCATTATACACAACACCATCGGGCGAATGGATCGATGAGAACTGATCCATAAATTGCCTCGACAACAGATGTGGTGGGTACCTAATTAGTGGTGAGTATTCGATCTCTCAGAATACGACAAGGACAACCCGATCAGAACAATGGGCAGAACGTCAATGAAGAGACGAATGACCTCATACCAGCTGGGAACACACTGATGCGTCAAAATAGCTTCGAAGGAAATGGACACGAATTCGAAAGGCAGATGGCATTAGGCGGTACAAAAATGGGGCAAATCTACGGCAAAAAGCGAAACAGCTGGCTCACAAATTTCGTTACGATGTGAGCATTGACGCCGAAAGACATACTAAATCTGCCGATATGCAATTACGTACCGGTAACTAGTAACACATTTCAATCCAATTCTGACAGCATCAACGGTATAGCTGGAGCTCAGGACATGCTAGGATAGCGCATAAATTTAGCGGCACGTGCAAATTTTCTACAAAATGTTATTACTTCTAAGGTCTTGAATATACATCCTTATATGTCTGCATACTATAGCTTGGGAAGCAATATTAAAAGACACTGTCGATTCTATTTTCAGTATAATGAAGAGCTTTGATCTTTGGGGAGAAAATTTATGCATCAACCATCCCATCCATGGTAACTCCAATTATTGAATAATGCTGGTTAACAAGGGAGATATGACCAACCTAACGTTTGAGTTCAGGTAATGTGGATGCCCTCGGGTGAACGTAAATGAAGTAGGATGGTACTTAAAAAACCTATTCCTACATAGGCGGAAGAAGTGTCATTGACCCTCCAGCCCGGATTTAATCAGCAACGCTTTTTATTCATTAATAGTGCTTTGATAACTGATGGCCCCACAGAGCAGAATCCACCGACGACCATATTAGGGCCGATAAACGCGGGCCAATATGGAAAAGTGTGCGGGTGCGCATATTGTGCCGAACATTGTGTAAAAGTCCTACTGCACTAATCACATCTGACATCACGACAGACATACTTATATGCTACACAACATTTCCAAAGCCTTACTGCCCTACTACCCGCATTTTAAGAGGGTGTCGATGTCCCGTCGGTCCTCTAGACTCCGTAGAAATTCTGCCGCTGAAATAGGAGAATCACATAAATTTACTTAAAGGAACCGGAAGGGGGTCCGAAACAAGAGAAACATACAAAGAAATGAGCATTTCGTAACGAACGCAGAAGGTTAGAAGCGATAATCGGTGAAAAAACCCGAACTCAAAAGTGCATCGCTGCGGTGTGTATTCGCGCCTCATTCGCATCATTGCACTGGCGTTCCGAGTTGTCCGCTGTAGGAGACGGCCGCGGGCCAACTTTAGTTGTAGCACCTGACTCCCAGCGCAGTGGAGTGGCCATTCCCAACTACATTAACATTCATGTAAGTACATCTAGAAACAATATAAGAAAGAACAAAGGAGAAGGTAAAAGGAATGAACAACTTTATAATGGAAACATCTTCTCTTGGCACCATGCCAAGGCGTCAAATTGGCGAGTTTGTGCAATGGCGGTCATTTGAACTCGTCCACACTACGTCTGTTCTACCGTAAGCCAAAATTACTCCCTTACGGTGTCTTTAACAGAACCCTGCATGAACTTCTTGATTTTGACGGCACCCTAGGGGTCGATTTACAAATTAATGTACTATTATTGTTTACGAGCAGTGGAGCATAAAAATCTGGGCCTTGAAAGGATACAAGCAGAATTGCCAAAATAGTAATTCATGCTTGAAAGGAGTAACACAAGCCGCGCTCTTGCTTTATCGAGAGGAAGTTGTCAATGTTAAACCTTGTGCTATCGCAATGGGGGAGGGGGGACATCCCACTATAGAAGCTATTTTTACCTAAGCCTGGAAGGAGAAGGAACCTTTCTTCCCTTCACTAAGGCACCACTCAGAGATATCTCCGAAATCTTTAGATGTGCAAAGATGTGCAACCTTTTAGGGATGTCCTATTCCCCCACCCCCTCCCTTCTCCCCCCCCCTCATGGCGATAGCATCTCCAAAACATAGACGAAACCAGGAACTGATCGCCTCTGCCTTTCTCAAACGTGAACTGCTTCCAGTTTTCTGTGAAATTTCAATGGACGATGATTTTTAACAATGAGTAAAAAAGATGTAATGTGGGCTACAGCTCTCCAAGAACTCGAATCCTCACAGAATAAAGGACTAGTTATATATGAAGGTGTAGGAACGTGAAACGTCGGGAACATCACAGACACCCGTTCACCACCCAGGATTCGATCGATACGGTGAAGAGTGGTAGCGGGCGGTGCCATGGGGAAAATAGGTAGTCTGTACTGAGGACAACAATGGAAGGCCAGCTGCGAGCTCTGCCGCTCACTCCGAACGATAGCAGCCACAAATGGGTGAATGGCAAAGAAGGAAAGTCCTGGACAGAAGAAAGCCCTTAATCAGAAAGGAAAGGTACAGGGCTAATTTTAAATCGGTTTAGGTAAAAAATTTCACCTCTAGATGGCAAAACAAGCGCCGCATGATTAACTGAGCAGATCATGAATCGGTTTTGCAAGATTTTGTGCCCCACTGATAAAAGACGCTCCAGTCAACAGAGATCTTCCGTATGATAAACCATCGAGGGAAAGCATTTTCCGTTGGGAAAACTAGTTGTGAAGGTCACATGAACATTTGAGAAAAGCAGAACGAAGATTACTCACTACAACTTGGACCAGGACTGCATAGCTCAGGTCTTCGGAAATTCCTCATGAATTATATGTTGTGTGGATATGATGAGGCTACACTGCTGGCCATGAAAGGTTAAGGGATTGCCAAGGCAGGGTCAGCTGGATCCCACAGAGTTGAAGGTTAATGATTCCTGTGGGAAAAGAGCCAGTGATGCGCCATCGCCCATCGGTCATGTGCAGAGCTTATGAGTGTATCGCTCACATGAGTAATATACTTCACACAGAGCCAAATGATCATGACCCCAATGAATTCATCGCTTGGCTTGGGGAGAGACATTCTATGATAGTGCGACTTATCATGAGAATGTTAACGTGTATTAATTACTGGCGATGATAGGGCAATGGTCAGAAGCGCCATTAATCACTTGCACAGGAATCATAGATCAATGTCACCCACAATCAATATCTCCTTTCTTCTCTAGGGATTCCTGACTTGGTATCAGCGAAGGGGATGAGCACGTGAACATCACCCATTCCATATCCCAAAGCTCCTAAGTGACTTCTTCCTAACGCCCCCCCCCCCCCTTCGTTTTGACTTCATTAAACTGTGGTGAGGTACGTATTTTAATGTGCCGGTCTAAAAACCTCTCCAATATTGTTACAAGTATGCTGAGTTATGGGCAAAAGCGTCGGTGTCGGACGGGACTCGAACCCGAACTTCATGCTTTCCGGGCATATGGGCTAATCCATTACACTACCGACATCCCTTTCACTCTGACTCAGCTTCTGAATGCTTTATTTACCACAGCTTATTAGCACGTACAACGTGTTGAGCCGATTGGCCAAAATCGGCATCGAACCGTGAAGCTGAAAGTGTGCCAGCTTCGGCACTTTTACGATGATACGATGCGGTTCAGTGGGAATGACAAGCCGATTTATTGACCGCCGATCGCGGTAACTACATGAGCAGAAAAGCCCAGCATAAGGAGGCGGGGCGCCGCGAGGAGGCTGATGAAGGGTCGCGTTGGCCGCGACACTCCGCGCGGCGCCGAACATAAAACAATTCACTGATAATCATGTCACAGGATGCCGTCATACATGAAAACTAACTAGAGTAGGATTAAAATGCAACCAAATAAATGCAACCAAATTAAATGTGCGTAAGGAACATTATCTATTTGTCACCACAATCAACCGAGAATAATGATGCAGTAAGAGGAATCTACAAATACCGATCACCAAGCTGGTATGTCGATCTTCTCGCTTCGCTTCGGTCACGCTCGCATAGCCGACTCGTCGTAGAAGTGGTTGACTCGAGCAGAACTGAGCTTCCTCTGGCATTCGGGTCGTAACGCGTGACCATCATACGATAGATAAAGCAGAATAACAGCAGAGGTTGAGCGGTGGATAGACAGGACTCGAGAAGACCCATTTGGAAGAGTAGTAGTACTGAGTCGATCGAAGGTAGATATCGGGCTGGCGACGGGGAGGACGACATGTGAGGAGAATACTAGCGAAGGTTGAAACGTCGACGGTGATCAGGTATTATGGACGCAGATGCTGGTAGGAGTACTGATGGGGGGAGGAAAGTGGAAGAGGCGAGAGGGAGGGGGCAAAGAAATGGAGACGGCGTCGACAGTAGGTGGCTGGAGCAAAATAGGGTCAGAATATACAGAACCGGAATCCATTGGCGATCAGAGATGACGGCGTTTGGATGGTGCTGCAGACCTCTGCGAGCATAGGACGGCGTTGTGTCCGCCACGGCAAAAAGAGCAAGTTACATTGCAGTTTCCACCGTGATCAGGACGCAAACATCGTCCGCATAAGTGCAGTTCGGATGCTCGCATGGCCCTCGAAACCGTGTCAGGATGGCGGTGACAGCGGGCTGTGTGGTGGTTGTCGGGATTTTCACCGACAGGACAGAATACACAATTCGACGTGGGAGCGGTACGCTCCATCAGCACATGGATGTCATCTTGAATTTGGGACACCTTAACAAAGACCGCTTCCAGCCGATTAGAAATGCGACAAACGGTTTCGGTGAGCGATTCCATGGAAGCACGATGTTCCAGCTCCATCAGTTGAATTTCGCGGTCGATGTCGTCGGCCATACAGATGCGAATGGGCCCTGCTTAAAGGTCTGACGTCTGAAACAAAAACAGCTACAAGCAAAAGCTATGCCAGGTGGCAATGTTCCTCTTCACAGTCGAGTGGCGCAGTGGTGCATCTGCGGTCCGGAGGATGGAAGAGCGGCGCCCGTATCGTCCGTACTTCTGAGGTCACCGAGCTTTCCAAGAGATCGTGCTGCTGTGAGCGCTATGGTGAATACCTTCTTCAGCACGAGCCATAACCCTTTGAAAAGGAGCAGTATGGCAATCGGTCCGAGGAAGTAGGTTGGGACCAACACCGAAACTACAGCACCTAAAATGAATAGGGTCGACTTCCAATGACCGACTGCTACTACCCATAGTGGTGAAAGGTCCGGTAGACTGAACTCGTCGAACCAGTCGAGTTGGGGCAAGACCTCCGACGTATTGACCAGCGCGATGCTCGAGAAATCTGCGTGGGGATGGTAGTACAGTATGCCTTGAAGCCTAGCCGACACGTTTTTTCCTCCACATGTGGTGTAACATTCGTGGTCGACTACTGCATCATTAAATGGCAAGTGCAGAAGTGTGCTCTTATTGTGTGGATTGCATTCCACTGAGAAAACGTATCTGTCGCATTTGATTGTTGTCCATGAGCTCGAAAGCGTGAAACAGGATACTGAGGCTTGGCTACCTTCAGTGCAGCTATAGCAACCTTGTAACGGCCCGATGTTCAAAACACAGGGTTCGCTTATGCTGAGTGTGGCCTTATCGAGGTCGAGGGTAGAGGAGATCGCCACTGTGAATTCATCTTCGGTAGTCTCTGACTCGACGGAGCCATTCACACCCAAGAGCGTGACGCGTGGTTTGTAGATCGGAAGAACGTAGTCAGGGTTCCTGCGTAGTTGTGACAGGTTGTTGTGCGGACAATGACACCTTGGTCTATTTCCACTCACATCACAGTCACAAAAATGAGCATTCATGCAGGAAGAGAATTGTGATCGTGCCTGTTCCTCGCTTGAGCAGATTACCGGAAAGATGAAATCAGGAGGAAGCGCGATTGTCTCTCCTGTAGTCTGCACAAATCGGTGATGATGCGGTCGCATGTTCTGTACAGAAATCACCGTGAAGTTGAAATTTCCAAATGAAGCCGTACTGTATGGCAATAATTTGAGCCTTCCTGTTCGTTGTTTGTTGTATACGCGGATAGTAACGTCAACTGTGATGATGGGATCCCACGCTGTGCACTCGAATATTTCGTACACGTTCGATGATATGGGAATATGGATAACCCGGTAGAATGTGCAGGGCCGTACAGGAATCGCACAAATGCAATTGAACCCACTACATTGGACTGAACATGCGGAGTATCCTGGATATATTGAGGAGCTGTTCAGTTCAGGAATTACGCTTTTGGGCTCTAATGATTCGCATGTATTGCCTGTACATGAGCCCATTCCTCGGCAGCGTGTCACGTAGCGAACTTGCTGTTGCGTCACTCTCGTCCAAAACCATGACAGTTTAGAGCACTCCAATTTTAGTGGCTGTCTTTGAAGTTTTATGAACCCCACACTCGTATTTGAGTGGCGTAATTGAATGCATAGACTCGACTGAACCCTATTGAACAGTATCTCGTCCCTGTATCCGTAATTACACTCGTGGTGATCCGTGCAAGTCAATTCTATTGAGTGGCGAATGAATCCGTTTTGACATGAATGAACTCCAGTTATTAGGCACAAGGCTATAACCGCTGTGATAGGCACAGGTCGAAGAATCGCTGGAGAAAACGAACTTAACGAAAACGGTGCAGGCTGGTTAGTTGGGTTCAAGACAGAAAGCTCAATGGATTCGCTGTTCGGTGGGGGACTTAACTCTGCTACAGCAGCCCTTCTCTTCTTGACCCGGTCGCGAATGAACCATACTGCCATAACGAGTATACTTGCAAAGAAGTACAGAATGATTCCCGAGGTTATGAGTGCTCCTGTGGGCCAACAGTGTGGATTAGCAACTAATCGCTTTGATAGAAATCTTGAGGCATGATCACAAAAAGCAGTCGATCGACAAAATCGTGTTTCCGTCCCGTCCCTGTGTCGCATCGTTACCTTTATGGCGGAATCAGTGGGGGACGGAGGCAGCCTGTATTGCAGCGGTTTCGTCTGTTCGCCAAAACGCTTGCACTTACTGTCAAAGCACAGTTTAAAAGCGGATTGCGGTGGCCAAATAATTACGGAGCTATTTGAGCAACTAATGGGTTCCTGCAAGGTGAGCGCTGGACATATCATGAGTACCGTCAGTAAGAGTAAGGTCGCCATGTTTTTTTGCCCGTGCGCTTCGCGCTTTTTCGAGCTCTCTTTCACATGAACACTTTGTGCCTTCGTGGACTGTTCGTTCTCTGGACACTCGCGGAAGCGTTCTCGCTGTTTTTGTGGCAGTGCTTCGTATGCTTTCGTTTTTGCGGCTCGTGGCAGAATTGGTCGCGTGCGAGGAGGCGCAGTGAGTGCCGTTGATGGCACTGTGCCTTCGGTCTCTCCATCAGCTGCTGGCGTTTTTTCCTCACCCCGTGGCAGTGTTGCTCTGATTTCTAATGGATAGAGCTTGTTTATTGGACGTTGGATTGGTATTGATCTGTGTGGAATTTTTACCTTGGCAGAGCGGATCTTCCCATCTGCGCTTGGTAGCAATTCAACTACTCTACCCATCGGCCAGTGTCCGCGCGGGATCATGTCATGTT
Organism: Trichostrongylus colubriformis; assembly: GCA_963978905.1. Classification (NCBI taxonomy): domain Eukaryota; kingdom Metazoa; phylum Nematoda; class Chromadorea; order Rhabditida; family Trichostrongylidae; genus Trichostrongylus; species Trichostrongylus colubriformis. The sequence continues at coordinate 28,107,613 of OZ022260.1, forward strand.
CTAGTAGAACAATTTCACCTTCTTCCGGGATCGATCTTGTGTTGACTCGCCCTATTTTAAATAGCCTTTTATGCGTGTCTCTCAACAGTGTCAAATATTCGGTGTTCCATATATACCAAAACTTGTCGGCGATTTTCTCAGAAAAACGTAAGGCTTCTCTTGCTTGTGAGACTGTCCGTAACCCGTCCTCGTCATAGGTTGAGTCATCATCACTATCGATTTCTCGACATGTTGGAAGCGAAAATTCCAAATTTCCTTGGAGGAAATCTACAGGTCGCAGTGGAATGGCATCGATATCTGATGTGTTCACCGCTGTTAAGGGTCTAGTGTTGAGGATGGCTTCTATTCGAGCGATGGCTGTGGTCATTTCTGCAAATGACAATTTTTTCCGACCCACACTTTTTTGGTATGCAATTTTAACCGATCCGACCAACCGCTCCCACACGCCTCCCATCCAAGGGGCACCGGGAGGGTTGAAAATCCATGTGATCTTGTTTTCGGCGCAGTATGTGTGGAGCGACTTGTCATGCGCAGGGAGGTGCTCAAAATACGAATCGATGACCTTCTTACCGAGCGTGAAGTTGCTGCCACAATCGGTACGAACAAGCTTGGGTACCCCTCTACGGGCCGTAAATCGAATGAAACTGTTAACAAATGCGGTAGCTGACAGGTTCTCAACAAGTTCAAGATGGATCGCTCGTGTAAGGAGACATGTGTATAGGCACACGTAGGCTTTCGCATTGTCTTTCATGGAGTATGGTCCGAGGAGATCACAACCTGTGTGTTCGAATGGTCTCGCCCGTCGAACGCGGTCCGGAGGCAGCGGGCCCATATCCGGTAGTCTAAACGGAAGGCTTTGTGCTCGGCGGCAAATCGAGCACTGGTTGAGTATACGTCGTGCTTGTCTGGAGGGGCGCGACAACCAAAAGCGTTGTCGCGCTATCGTGAGTAGATGGTTCTTCCCACAGTGTGTATTGTTTCTATGTAGCTCTGAAAGAATCAGCTTCATAAGCTCCGACTGTGCTGGCACGTAAATCGGATTGCGCGTATCGAAGGGTAGATGAGCATTCTCCAATCTGGAAGCACAACGGATAATTCCCTGATCGTCTCGGAAGATGTTCTTACCCTTATTACGAGTTTGCAACTCCTTCAAGCTGTTTCCTTTGTGTTCACACATGAATATCATCTTTTCCGCGAGTTCTATGTCTTTTGCTGTGATATATGGGTCTATATCGAACTGAGACACGTTACGAAGTTGCAAGTTGCGACCTTTGTTTCTATTCATTCGCTCAGCCAGTCGTTGTATAAACTTTGCCACGTATGCTGTAACTCTCGCGGCTTTCGACAGACTACTGAACCTTTGTAGGTCCACTAAATTTTCAGGCACATCTTTTTCTTCAACTTCTGTTGCTGGAGCGCATACTATTTCCTCCTCATGAGCAGTATCCAAGGGGAGAAAGTCGATGCATTCGATGTTCGTTAGCGCTGTTCTCTCTGAAAGTAGCCACTGGGGGCCTCTGATCCAGTCCATTGAGGGGAGCTGAGCAGCGCTCACACCTCGGGTGCCCGCATCTGCCGGGTTTTTCTCACCAGGTACATGGAAAAGTTCCACTTTCTGTCCCAGCGATGTAAGTTTATTAATGATGGTCCTTATGCGGTCTCTCTGATTAGTGACAAAGAGGGGAAGCCTTCTTGATGTACGGACCCAGTTTAGGGCTATAAAACTGTCGCTGACTATATTGATCTGAGTAGGTCCCGAAGGAAGTGCCGAGGCGATAGCTTCGGCTAGGCGTAGTGCCAGCAACATTGCCAGTAATTCGAGTCTCGGTATGGACAGCAAACGTTTCCGAGGAGCTAGTTTCGTTTTGCCACTCAGCAGTGTAGAAACTGCTTCAGATTCACGTTCCATGAATGCACACACGGCCATGGCTTGACTACTGGCATCGGCGAAGATCCACAACTGGGTTGAAGTAGTAGTGTGTGTATAAGGGAACATCATCCTTGGAACTTCGATGCGGGCATTGTTCACCTTTTCTGCGGTGGTGGTCCACTCTTGTGCCAATTTCCTTTCAATAGGGGCTATCCACTCCTTTGTAGTTTCGAAAATGGACCGAAGCAGGCATTTTTGTTTGATCAGAAGAGGTCCGCCAAATCCTATCGGATCATATATCGAATGGAGATTCCTTAGGGCGTCTCGTTTCACGTAAACATCACTAGCTTCATTGGTGGAGAAGGAAAAAGTGTCTGTGACCGGATTGTAACTTACTCCAAGTAATTTCATGGGCCCAAAGGGTGCTTTATCGCTTTCAGCCAACTGCGAATTGACGGCGCTGGAATTGCTAACGAAAGATCTAAGGTTCATCCCGATTGCTGCGAAAAGCTCTTTCGATTCTCGGTACTTCGCAACTGCCTCTTCTTCAGTGGATGCTGTCATTAAGACGTTATCAACGTAAAGATATCGCATTATCTCGTGAGCCAGTGGAGTACCGACCCTGTGAAGGTGTGCGGATATGACCATGTTCAAAATACTCGGCGATGCTGTAGTTCCAAAAGGTACTCGTTTCCAGCGAAACTCCACCACGTTGTCGATCATAGGTGGTTTACTCGTATCACGCAGCCACAAAAATCGGCATAGGTCTCGATGATTCTCCTGTATGCGTACCTGCGTGAATGCTGCTTGAATATCCGCTATCAAAATAATACGTGGCTGGCGACTAGCTACTAGGATATCGTGTATTTTGTTTACAAACGAAGCTCCTGTATAGAGAACATCGTTCAACGATAAGTGTCCCCGTTGACGAGAGGAAGCGTCGAAAACGATACGAAGTGGGGTGGTTTTATTTTCCTTCCACACACCTGAGTGTGGCATGTAGTATGTCCCGACGGAGTCAGGAACCCCGTCCACTACTTCTTCGATGACGTCGTCTTTCGAGTATTGGTCCAGGATTTCTGCATACCATTTCTTCTGTTCTGGGAACGCGTTCAAATGTTTAGTCAGCGCTACTAATCGGTTCAGAGCTAACTTACGGTTGTCCGTCAACTCCGAGATGTTTTCCTTTAGAGGAAACGGTGCGACGACATGATTCTCCTCGAAACGGATCGACTTTGCATACTTCGATCGGTAGGCGCATGTACTATCATCTTGAGCTCCTTCTCTCGTAGAGATACCCAAACTTTCCAATTCGAAGAGTAGTTTTATCTTCTCCGAATCTGGGGTGCATTCGTTTACGATGGTGTTGCACGACTGAATGATTGGAGAGCTCGAAACCTTGGAATCAATGCTCCCACGACCATATGCTGCTAGTCCAAACACTGTCTTGGCTACACGCAGACCTGATGGCATTACAATAGGTGGGACATGCTCCAAGACGAGAGAACTGAATAAATCGATTCCGATGAGAATGTGAGGTTTCTGCATTTCTCCTCGCAACCGACTGTTCGAAAGGCATATGTCGTTTTCCTCCATGAAAAGGAGGTCTTTCTCAGTGAGGAGCACTGATGGAAATCCCTCGACCAGTGTTGGCTTTGTCCGTAAGGGGATCTGTAGTTCTTTGCCGTGAGCGCTCAGGATTTTCATTTGAACACTATGGGAGACAAAGGTGTCTACCGTTCCTCCAATACCGGATAAAGTACACTGTTCAGAATGGAGGACCGGGAGTGCTAGGGAGTCTGCCACGTGTTCTTCTACCAAGCTCACATGGGCTCCGGTATCGAAGAATAGCAGTGCTCGTAGGTATGACCTTGTTCTTTCGCTGAACACTAACGCCTCTACTGTCATGAGCACTATTTGTGTTGAAGTCAACCTCTGTGCCGTGTTAGTCATGTGGGTATATAGTAACGCGGAAGGTGAAGTGGCACTGAGCCGCTGTTCTGGCATTGAAGAGCTCTCCTGAGGCTGCACCTCGTTTTGGGTGTAGGAAGGCCATATTGGAGGCAGCGTTGAGCATGACGCGCTTGCATTAGTAAGGTTTTGTGTCACCCTCGGTCGCCGTTGCTTATTGCTACTAGCCTGTGGCGTTTCTGGTACTGGCGCGTTTCTTGTGCAGAGCGAACCGTCGTGAAGTCTGCCGCAGTGTGGACAATTTGATCGTCTGCATTCGTTACTCTTGTGTTCGCTCGAGAAACATTTCCAACATAAATTGTTTTCCATAACAACTTGTCTACGAGCGCTGGGTTCCGCGACGGTGCGACATTGGAATGACTTGTGGTTTGTCTTTTTACAGAATGCACATGGATTTGATGCAGAGACTACCCTCTCTCGTCGCACTGGGTCTTTCATGACCTGTTTTTGGTCCGGTCTGGCAGTACTCAGTCGCTGCGAAATGTACCTGTAACGTGCAATAAGTTCCTCGAGATAATCCAAGGTCTGTCCTATGGAACACGATTCCGTATCTCGGTGTTCTTTCAGAAATTCCTCTACGATGTTCCGCGGTAACTTCTGGAGGATGTTTTCAGTCCACATAGGATCGTGAACTCCTAGGATGTTGTATCCCGTAGAGACCATTTCATTCACGAGGGAACGAATTTCGTCAAACACGTGTTCGCAAGAGACAATGTTGCTTTTTGCAGGTTCAAGTTCTGCTAACCTTTTGATGACATGTGCTCTAGCATTGGTGACATTGCCATACTTCTTTCTCAAAAGATCAATCATCCACTGATAGTTTTGTGGAACTAGCTTTATACCTTTCACTGTCTTAGCTGCCTTCCCTGTAAGACTATCTTTGAGAAGGACCATTTTTTCGATCGTGTTCAATGTGGTGTTTCTGTGAACCATCGTGTCAAAGATTGCCCAAAATTCTGTGAACTCTTCAGGTTGACCGTCGAATTTGGGAATCGTGATTCGGGGCGGTTGAACTGAGTTTTGCGCTGGTTGTTCGCAGTTTAGCTTTGGTGTACTGGGCGGCATAAAATTTTGCTTGCGCGGTTTTGAAAAATGATCGATATTTTCATAGATAGGCTGGTGATCTTCGATGTCTTGTAGGTTTCCTTGGATGCCGCTGAATTCATCGGCTTCCAGATGTTCATGTGACAAAATGTTTCTGTACATGCTTCTTTCTGGCTTTTTTGGCTCATTTCTACCGTACTGCTCAGCTGTCTGTGCGCGCTGCAGAACTGGCGATAACGCTCTCGGAAAACGTGCGAATTCGTGGTGAATCTCAGAAAGACGCGTTTTTAGGGCTGATAGGATAGCGTCTGTTTCTGTGAGCAAGGAATCAAATCCGATGTCCGCTTCTATCTGTTGGAATTCGTCTAAGAATTCCTTCCTCTCACCCTTTTTTGTTGCCATATACTCTTTCTGGATTCCCTCAATAATCACAAGAACCTCACTCCTAGATGTTTCGAGAAGGGTAATGGCATGCTTTATCGAGTCATATAGTTGTGAGCAGTAGTCCTGTTTTGCGTCTACCGCTGTAGGATACTGTACCTCGTTCGTGAAAGGACGGAACATATCAATCTGCGCTTTTAGTAGCGCACATGCGCGCTTGAGGCTGCTCTTTTGAAAATACAGCGCCATGATTAGATTTCTTTGACCCGTTTAGGTGACCGATTTATTCCTTTGCGAGGGAATTGTCTACCTGCAAGGTGAACGCTTTGGTGCTACCAGTTGTCACTGGTTAGTAACGTGATGGGCTGCAGCCTGATCACAAGCCTGGGTTACTACTCCGGCTTTGGCAGGAAGTAGTAAGCGGGCAACACGAGAAAGTCGTGCGGTTGATGCACCAAAATTGTGCCAGCTTCGGCACTTTTACGATGATACGATGCGGTTCAGTGGGAATGACAAGCCGATTTATTGACCGCCGATCGCGGTAACTACATGAGCAGAAAAGCCCAGCATAAGGAGGCGGGGCGCCGCGAGGAGGCTGATGAAGGGTCGCGTTGGCCGCGACAGAAAGCTTAAGTAGATATGGGTAGTGTGATGGATTAGCATATACAGAAGCGGTCAAAAAATTGGAAACTTTTGAATTTTCAACCTCCTCGATTAAAAAACAACGGAGTTGTCTCAAATTTACAGAATAGGCATAAAATTAAGTAGAAACACTATGCGTAACGCCGTTCTTTGAAAGTGGAAATGTCAATTGTGAAAATGCCCGGAACCCGTTGTCTGCGTCGTCTCTAAACCTATGCCGGTGCTACTCTTTCAAGCTGCCTGTAAATGCAGCCATGCCCCGCCGCCGCAAAGTATGAAGACGGCCTCACATTGCTCGCACTTTGTGAAAATCGAACTCTCAGGTGAAGTGATAACATTTGGAAAGAGATTGTATACGAGAGCAGTTCTGAAAATCTGAACTCTATTACCCATCCACATGAGTATGGAAAACGCTCTCAAAAAGTTTGTGAAGGAATAAAAAGAAGTTCATAGCAATAAGCAAAAAAAAAATAGGTGGTCATTCATAAAATCCAGTACACCGCTATGCAGCAAAGTAGCCTTTTGTGATTCGTTCACTGATCGAAGTACCAATGACCTTCTACAGAATACGATGACGACGACGTGAGGTGTTTTCCATCACAACCAGTTTTCCTGTGTTCGCTGTAGCGAAAATCGCTGTTGATGCCATTCGGAGAACATCATCAATGACAAGAAGAATTAGGGTCTGATAGAAAACGTTCCGTAAAAGGGAGGTGTCACTGACACGGCCACAGATGTTACTACGTACGACCATCCGCTTCTTTATGCAATCATTTTAGAAGGTTCTAGAAAAACCTAAGGGAGAGGACGGAATAATTATATAGTTGCAATCATCTTGCTGGCCTAAAAACCTATAAATCTGTTGAGACGAGAGTCTTCTGAGCCTTTGTCCTTTGACACCCGATTAACCTGCGCATGGACCCAAATAGTACTAAAAATGGAATCAAACTTCTGGCCATAGGGCATTTGGAAAACTTCGAAGCGCTCGCCGCCACGTGAACTTCAGTAAATCACCAGCTAAAGACCTCCTGCTGCTCCCTTTTTTTCCTTCGAAAACAATGACGGAACAATGATAAACGGCTTTGGCCTGGAGAAAAGCGAACAGCGAAAAGCTTTCATCCGTGTAAATGCGATTCTAGATGAACGGACAGAAAACTACTTTTTCCATGTGAATCATCTCGGACAATCAGCGAAACGAATTTCCATACGGTTGGTTTACGCTGAATGGAACGTCTTTTTTCCTTATGGGAACACTTGCGCATGAAAGGATGTTGGACCCATGGGAGAATTTGAAAGCGACGATTACGAAGTTTCTGAGAGAATCCTACAAGTAAGGGTTCCGTGGCCACCTTTTAAAATATTATAAAAGCAGTAAAGTGACATGGGAAGCTAAAAACTGTGAGATAAGACACTTTGCGAATCGACTCGTGATCGGTACAGTGAACCGTGGAAAGAAAAAAAGCTCTGACAACACAAAATGACCAATCAATGCGACAAATGTCGTGCTGGTTCGAAGAGGCAGAGGAGGGGAGAGCGGAGCGAATTATATTATTGGACGGAATCATGCGAGTGGGGAAGGGCAGGGCTGGTGTGGCGACTAGAGGTCAAGTTAAAAGGAGCCGCCAGCAGGAGCAGCAGAAAGTCCCTCTTGACCCATAGGACTCGACAAAAGTACGTCAAAGATGGAATGTATAGAGCCATTGGCTGCTGGTCTACCCGATGTGTGGCCGAACAAGAGCGCCTGTTTTCTGCGATTTTTTATCGAGAATCGGCACCTGCAAAATACTCCTCACCTGTCATTTCATACACATCCCGTAGCTCTTCCACAGGGAAAGGGAAGGTGAAAAGGTGAAAGGCCAAAGAAAACAAATCGCAGTGCCAATCGGCCGAGTGGCGCCAGTACACTGACATCTTCCCTTGGCAACCGGATGGTAAAGAGAAACTACCGCAGAGAAATGTCATGGCCAGGAGTCTTCAATGATAGTGGATATAAGAAAGAGCTAGCTAAGAAATGTGCTCGTAAAAGCTTATGAAAATGAGTGGGCTGGGAAGGTGGAAGTCCTAAAATGGAATGCACACTTGACCCGATCGATTCCGATCGAGCGACCCCACAGAGACCAAAGTAAATATGTAGGTTGAATACGAAACCGGACCATATATCACGACCTAAATTGTGAAAGTGAATATGTGGAACCTGACGGGTGATTCACAAAAAACATGCCAGCACTTCCGAGTTGCAATGCATGTCGGGTCAAATAAAGTCGGGGGGGAGGGGGGAGGGGGGACGCAACTTTGCGTCTTCGTCGAGGCTCCTTTCTCTCCCTAAGCTTGGGCTAAAATTGATTCCCCCCCCCCCTTCCACATATGAAAGCATCTGTCGAAGCATAGGTCTCATCTGCTTTAGCCTAAGCTTGGGAGGGATAGAAGCTCTGATGTCGGTGAAAATTTTGCGTCCCCCCCCCCACTTCCTCCCCGACTTTATTTGACCCTACATATCGACACTGACAAGCCTGTGCGGGTCTGTGGACCTACAGCGAATGATAAAGAATAAGGAACAAGTTTCCAGCCATTGAAACCCTTCCATCAATCGATTTAGTGATTCATTAATGAAGGGGTATCATGCATAATGGCTACACGGTCACACTGGACAGATTAGCGAACTGATGGAACCAGTCCTTGAATCCACGGTGGGCGCAAAAATTGCTCATTTCAGTGTAGAACATTATTTTGCTCTTTCCAGAGACTAAAAGTTTGCGCTGAAACAGGAATTTATCATCTAATTGGAAATATTTGATATCAAAAGAAAAGCACGATCCCTATTTTGTAAAAAAAAACTCTAAAAATAGGATTCAGGCAATTTTTTCAGTTGGAAAGTTTCTCGAGCAGAGAGCCACGGCCTCTGTCATGGTATAACCAGGGTCAGGTCTGGGTGCAGGAATCCCCAAAAAGGGAGGTTGTCTCGGTATGTGAGAAGAGGTCATCATGCTTTTCCATGATCCATCGACAACCTTGTTTTAGAGAGCCTTTTTCAGTATATCAACAACAACGGTGTTCTGAAGAATTAGGTAGCATTTTTCAAGTATTTTTCTTATTCTGACTCTCCTGAATTTTCACATGTTCAAGTTTGAATGCTTGACCCCAAATATAACCTATGCGCCAATGCCAGAATCCGTCCTACATGAACGGGGGAACAAATTGCTGAATATTAAACACCAAAATGTCTCTACATGAATGTTGAACTTCTTTCCATAGTTTGACAAGATATACATGAATATGTTTGATATGTGCGATATGTTATTGACACGTCCTTCATGCGAAAATATGTTACTGTACAACATTCAACACAATGTCCACCCCCGCGAAAAGTATAGCACTCAGAATACCATCATAAATCCCATATACCGCCCACATAGGATCTAAAGCGTTTGCTATCTCTTTGTACATATGCCCGTCATACATGAAAATACGATGGTTTTTCAGGCTAGGGTAGATGAAAAGCGTTACGATGAGGGGGTAACAACGAGTTACGTACTCTCATAGATCACTGCTATCATCTACGGATGATAGGATGGAATATGAATCGATTACTCATCGAACAGTCGCGTACGAATGGACAGGTCGTATTATCGAATATGGTCTTATCGCTCACAAGGGTTGTAATAAGCCAGAGTGTAAACTTTGGCGAACCCCACTCCCGGCAAAGGAGCTGTGTCATTCTATGCAAATAACGGCGATCAGAATCCTATGAACAGAGAGCGTTTGATAAAAGCGTTTTAGCTACACAGGGTCCATCCATACGAGTGGCTCATCATCAAAGCTTGTTCAAGTAAAAACTGCGTGGTGGAGTCGCGCCATCTTCTTTGGCTCTCTACGCTCCAAAAACTCACACTCACGCCTCGGCAAAGGCACAACCGACGTGGCTTAGGTCGATCTAACTGACCACGGAGGGGGCTGCAATACCGCAGTGATCCTGGAATGCACTCTCAGCAGATGTATGGCCTTCTAAATGCTAGAACCAAAGCGAGTCAAGGTATAAGCGGAAGAGGTGCTCTTAGTTCACCATATTCATCTGCGATGGAATTGAGGTGCGATGAGAAAAGGAACCGAGACGTCTGAAAACTGGCAAGACCGCAATCTGATGATGAGTGATAGTTTATTAATGCGTTACTGTCTAGAGGAAAGCCACTGTTGACTTTGGTGAAGTTGTTTGAACAGCACTCTCGTGAGAAAGTTGCCAGCTCACGTGGCAGTATTGAATTTCTAAGCAACGATCGGGAAAGTGAGCTAGCCGTCGTCTTTGAACTCTTTCTTGCAACTTTCATACAATATGGACTCCTTTTCAAAATCGTAACCTCGAAACCAAGCACTCAAAAAGAGGTAGTAGAAGATCGTTGATGAACCTTAGTGGGCTCAGAGAGGTAAGCAGGAGCTAATCCCGTTCCTTGTTCCAGAAGTCGGCAGAAGGAGGACATCAGAAGCAGGCTAGGAGTGAATTCAGAGGGAGATGAAGGTGTATAATAAATAATGGATTCAAAGGGAGGTGATTTACATACCTCTTACCTTATTGCTAGTCAAAGAAAAATCGTCAGACCCGAGGAGCTGAAATATGGGGAAGATTTACATTCGATACGCGAAAGCGACGTGGTCATAATAGTATATAGTGACATACAGGGTTAAGTATGAATTGAGGAATTCTCAAAAGTAGGAGGAGTCGTAGCTGAGGGCGGGAAAGGGCGAGGGCCTTATTTAGTGAGCCTCGGCCAAGCCATTCTACTGTTTTTTCTTTCTTTCCATAAGAAAGTATTAATATTATAGCGAACTTGTAATGGATAAGCAACGAGTAACAAATGGAATTTCTCATTCGAACGGCTACGATTTCTCTAACGCCTTTTGTGCGTGGCGTTTATTGATGTGGAAGATCATCGTTAGGCCATTCCGTGGCATATTCCAAATTAAATTTTTTGCCGGTTCCAGTCTATTGCGGAATCGCTGATTTTTTTTTTTGGCACGCATCAGTTGAACGATCAGTCCTCTGGATATCTCGTCGCCGAAATATTGATAACTTGCATTGGGGCCATTTATTGGCAGGTAACCTCGGGTGTTTCTATGCACTCAATAAAAATAGTCGAAGAATTGCAAAATGCCAAAGAATTCGCAAGTCCTCATCGGGGGTGTGCAAATCATGATCGATTCCCTGGGTGAGTTTTATGGTGGATGTGCGTTTGGTTTCAACGGCCGAATTCTGCCTATTATCGATTCCATTCGATGCTGCTGTTTTGTCTACCATTCACAAGACTAGCGAGAGATAACTCCGGTGTTTGAATTTTTAGTTATCTCTGGAATGTTTCCGTTTTTCGTTGTCACAAGAACAAGCAACACCCCCTGTGTGACATATGAACACTGCGGACGTGTTTTAGCGCCATCTCTGCCTGCACTGATTTAAGAGAATTTTCATTTGATCATAATTTTTTCGATGGCTGGCCTCATGAAGCTATTCTACGAGACAGAGTGAGCGAGTGCATGTTATGCGCTCTCAATAGGAACCGTTGACTGATCCAAGGTTTGAAAATGAATAGAATTTCAAGCTACAAGCTTCATGAGCTATTGTTCCATGTGGACAGAAGGATGATGCTCAGAGAGCATAAGACAGCATAAAAGACATCACCAGAGGCGTAACATTTAGTGATCTAAAGACGTCTCCACGGCTGCATTGGAAATCTGATCCGTTGTTGACATATGATACGAATTATTCGCTGTGGACACTTTGCTGCTCAGGCATAGGCCAATTTAAAGCATTCTGTCTGGTTCTCAAGGTTACCCACGTCTGGAAGAGAACGAGAGGACCTTGCATAATTCCAAGATTTCATTGACATTTTACATAATAATGCAGTTCATAAACTGCAGTGAGCTTGTAAACATCATGTTTCACTGTATAAAAGAGACCTGCTGGTAGGCTAATGCTCTTATCAGAAGGTTATTGACCTGCTGGTTTTGATTTTTGATGATAAATCGTCTGAAAGACATGATGAAAGAGCTTGCTCAGACAGCTTACAAATCAGAAGCTTGAAGCAATCTTCAGACTTTTGACAAGACGAAGAGCCGATACGTGAGATCAAAACAAGACCGTTTTCAACTTTCCTTTTTCATAGAAGAAAGAGGTAATCCAATTGATGAGTGTGAGGGTGGAGATAAAAGTAAGCCTCAATGGGTACTGGGGCTCAAAAATCGAAACTGAAGCTGAAAGATTGGCCAAACAGCATGACTGGCAAAGAGTGGCAGCCTGATCATAGAGAGGGCGTTGCAGAAGGAAGGAGGACTCTTATGGTCCTTCAACCAAAAGATGGCCTAGAAGAGACGAAAGTGTTTTTTTTTGTGCCTCTTATCCCTACGAGACGAGAACGGATGGGACAATGAGGGAAAGACAAAGTGGTGCACCTGTTAACGTCTGTTTGAAGTTCGAGGAAATTTGCATAGATGAAGTTGAAGATGTGATCCCTCTGCGGCATTGTCTGGGCACATAAATGCGTATGTGCTTCAGAATTTCTAGAACGAACGTTCTCACTGACCTACTAATGAGATGAGCCTCAGAGGAATACTCTGATAATCTCAGGTAGGCTCTCGGGAAATCGCCAACGAGGGTCGTAATTGGGAGGGAAAGTGGGGGGGTGGAGGTAGTATAGTATATAAAGTTATGAATGGGTTTTACTTTTAAAACCCCCTTGACGCCACGCAGACCCTGCATCGGAGACTACGGATTGGTCCACCATTATGTCCGACCATTGCCAAACTTTATCTCATATCTTCTTTAGAATCACAAGTTGGAGCCATTGTAATCAGGGGGCTTCCTATAGGATTGTACAACTGAGCATCATTGAAAGATTAATTTACACACTCAAGAGTAAACTTTTGGCTCGGCATCAGTGGACAGAGGTAGGGGTCCCTTCCCCTTCAGCTTGGACTAAAACAGCATTCACAGTGGGATGTCCCGGGTGTGTTCCGATTTCTAGAGGTCGGCACCGAATTGGGTCACCGCGCGCGGCGACGCCTCGCGAATTGTCTGAATGGTGACGTGTCCTGCCGTCTGGGCTCTTCCAGATTTGCCTAAGCCTTTTTAGGGGAGGAGCTTTGGCAGCGTGTTTTCACCTTCTTTACCTGATTGCAATCCGCCACGCAACCTGACCTGACCTCACCAGTCGGAACATTTGCACTCCACCCGGATGTCCCCATGGGTGACCTGACCTCACACTAGTCACCGGAACACTTGCAACACTCCTGGATGTCCCCTACCTTCAGGAGAATCAAAGGCAATATTAATGTCGAGATTCATGGAAACAGAAATTGAAGACCATCAGACTGATCATAGAAAACAAGGAGAAAAGGATAACAGAGGATTCCAAACAAGCAGAACCTTGAGCTTTCTGAAGAAAAGAGCTATCCATCCACCCTTTGTTGATGACCAAATCGTGAACCGCATCTCATTCTCAGAGCGTCAATCATCACTAAACCTCTGAGAAGGAAAGAAAAAGAATGAGGATTACACAGCGGAGTGATCTCTGTTTTTTTCGAACCGAAATCCATTTGTCCTAACCCGAATCCACTCTACTGAAATCATTTTCAGAATGCTATTGTTCATTATCCGTTATTGGAGGAGAACCGCAACGAGAACAATAAGCAATTGCCTGACTGAGCCAGAAAAACAAGAAAAAAACACATGGGATCCAGAGAGTATCCGAAAACACAATGATATATGAATCGAGGGACGATGGCCTGCAAGGGAGGGGAGGGGGTTGCCCAAAACTGCGAAAGAGTTGTCTCCAGGGTAGCCAAGTACCCCTCCTTCTTCCACACCTCCTTGGATGCTGCTATTGCAATGAGGGTGGGCATCTTGTTTATGTTTATGTGGTCGGCGTCGTGCACTATCTTGAAGCCATAACAGTGGAAGGGTCGAAGTACCATTGACCGAAGGTCTTTCTCAATCTTATCATCAGCCAGATATCTCTCATTAAATTACCATCGATCGCTTTTTAGTACTTGCTGGCTCTTAGAAGTATGACCCCCTCCTAGCGGATGAGACAGACCCCACTTCGACGATGCCTCAGTCCATACCTGACTCTATTTTCCACTCACGCTGAGCTATTTCATACTACCCAGCTAATATAGCACCGAAAATACGAATGACAAAGAATTGTGCAAAACAATTCGGTCATATAAATGAGTTCACATCGATAGACTGCTGAACAATAGAAGTACTAAAGATGTCCTATGTACCTAGGCCGGCTATCAACAACCTTAATACCAGTCACACGATTTTCTGGGACAGAACTATTCAAAACTAATCTGTTTCCTTCATATTTTCAAGCATTCAACAGAAGCCATAGATGAAGCAAGGATTTCATTTTGATTAAGAGAGCGACGACATATAGCGATCGGGCTTCCCCTACCAGAGCCAAGACAAAAATAGCTCCTCAGCCGTACCACTGGGTACCCTCTCACTGCAATAGCACCTGCTATCGTTTCAGTGTGAATAGGAAGGAAGATCCACGTTCAGTAGCTTCATCTATCGAAGACTACTCGAATTGGATGCTTCGCATCACTTTATGAGCGCTACCTTACGAGAGAGAACCCATTTTTTCCTTCACCAAGACTTGAGCAAAAATATACGCTTGACTGCGCACACTGACCCCTCAAAATCCTTCAGAGATACTTAGGCGTGCAACTTTTTGTGAGAGCCCCTCCCCCTTAACTGCTATAGCACCCTCCTTTCGAAAATAGCTCGAACTTAGTGCGTGGACTTGAAATAACTCACGAGGAGTAGAGGACGACCTTTCGCCCTAGATGTTAGCTTCAGAATGGAATATTACCACAACGAAAGAGCTCACCAGACATACTGATGTAAACAGGGACTAAGAAACCACTGAGCGGCGTGATCTATGAAACCAAGCGACCCGGGAGGTCTTCTGTTCAGCATAAATTACTAACAATCGTAGACCATTGTCCATGAAACAGCTGCCCCGTGAATGGCCTGTTCCACGGAAAGATAACATCAACGAACAAGAATTTCAGCTTATGGACAAGTTCAAGTAAATCGGTGGTATGCCAAGTAAGGCAAAATGGGGTCGAGTAGTTTATGATATAAGAAGGCGAGAGGCCACAGCAAGAGATGGGCTACAATCAGTCTAACAAATGTCATGGCTGCAGAGGTGTCACGTTACCGACGGTCAACCTGTGCAAATGTTTGCCTCAAAATAATAGGTCACTAAAGGACTATGAGTCATTTATAACATCCGGAGGTGATTTCCTAACTCTCAGAAAGCTTGTCAAGTACTTGCGCATTTAATTAGACAGTCACAAAGTAAGTGCAATATAGCTAATAGAATAGCGTTTCCGTAATAACCATACGGTGCGCCGGACTGGTCAACAAAATCTCGTGATCCAAAATTATATTAGAGATTTGAGGTAATTAAACACCAACTCCTTTCAGCAGTGCACTTGGTGATCCACAAATTCCAAATTGTGTTGGTGCACTCCATTTACGGTGTATCAGACGAACAGATAAATAAATAGATTAAGTATTGAACTAGAAACAGGACTTATTTGTGGACAGAAAGCATAACTGCCACCAAGCCCGCACTTGCCAGGCTACGTGTCTGGTTCGCTGTTACGGAATGGCTGATCGTTTTGTATTTGCTTGACCTGAATCAGGCCTGCACTATGACTTTTTGTACGGTTTTTTCACCCAAGACCTTTCACCTCTTCTTCTGCACGTCGTCACACTGCACCACAAAAAACACAGGCACCGCAAACCTAGGGGCCACGCTGATGAAGAGAGCAGGACATCATACTGATATGGCCATCCAGCTCGATATGATCCTTCTTGGGAAGCAGGGTAAAGCATAAGTTGGTGAACACTCAGGAGATCATCTTATTTCGGATCATAGAAAGGGAATCGTAACCGTTAAGGAACCGTCGAAGGATCCTCAACACTGTTTTTTTTTTTGGGTACAAAAAATCGTCCCGATCGTTAGTCATTCTTAATATCGATTCAAAATTCTCTATCATTTTATATAAAACTAAAGAGAAAGGAAAGGACAGAGCAATTCGTCGGGACAGATTTGGAGGTAAGGTCAATTTCCCTCAACGAAGTGATTGGTTTTGTGGATAAGGTTCACAGAAATCGCACAAACAGTGCTCGTGAGGGTATTCTATCATGTACGATTGAGACTCAAGATTTTTTTTTGAAACCGGAAAAGCTGTGCTATGGAAATACGCTGGAGGATCAGAAGAAAAGAAACAGTTCGTACTAGACGGTGGCCATCTCATAAACGGAGCCCCGTTGCTAGGTGATACAGCAGTGAAAAGGAGAGTTGTATAGGGAAAACAGGTCTGCTTTGCATAATTGAAACAGCTTCTGCAGGAACATGAGCCAAGTAATGCCCGTGAAATCCGCTATTTCGGGAAGAATACATCAGAGCGCCTCAAACCGTCGAACTCAAGCACTACCAACAAGAGGTCTATCGAGAGGCCGTCAAGGACATGAAAGCGTTAGGGAAAGACGGGGATTTTATCTACTAGATGTTGGTTTTTAAAAGACCTTCAATTAAATAAGAATGAAACATTCTAAGACCCATATTTAGGAAATAAATAACAAATAAATATACATAAACGACATTGTTTTTCTAACCTTCCCTTACTGACGAGCCCAGAGGGAGGATATTCATTATTAATTGGTTTCCTTCTGAGGGACCGTGCGAAAAGGTAACCAAACTAACACCTCATTACGAGACCTGCCCCATAACTTCTCTCTGATTGTTACTTCATGAATTGGAAATTGTTTACTTTCAAAAAGAATCACAACATTTTATTTTATTCTATTTTATTTTATTTTGCCCAAGTGGGCATTTCTCAGTAGTTGGAAGGTGACAGGCATATGAGAGGGAGAGGCGAATGAACAATGGAGTGCTTGTCGTGTGACAATGAGAATGAGCAGCAATTGTTCCCGTATGGACGGCGCTGCCCCTGACATCACGGGAGCGCCACGGCTCACAATCGATGACGACGACGGCAACGGCGAGTTGGCGCTCTGAAGTAGACATGGAACAACTACACACACAAGTACAGATGGAGCTTAAGGAGAAAAACAAGTTTTCAATGAAGCAGAAGAGATCGGAAATAGAATGGAAGAGGGTCGCTGAGGCATATTAACCGAGGTAGGTAACGTAAGTAGGTTAGAAGTTGAAAAAGATTCCACTTGTCGTTCCAAATACGTCAAATTAAATAAGTTTTAGCCAGCAGGACAACAACTTCTTCGCATTAATGTTTTGCGTGAGGCTCCAAGGAGTCGCGTTCGCCGAAAAACAAGCACTACAAACAAAAGATGTCTGCGGATCTGCACAATTCGGACCACACAAGAGGTTTGTTGCTGCATCAAGGACATCAAAGATGGTAGAGGACGACAGCAGACACCATTCAAAGGTTCGGGGTGCAGAGCCTGCTGCTTTGGTGACTAAGGCGATTCCGTAAGGTTCATAGAAGCGGAAGTTGGAAAGAATGGGAAAACCATCACTCACATTGTCTCAAACAGAGGATGTGTGCCTGAGTACGACGATTTGTTGTGAAATTTGAAGAAGCATTTCAAAACGAGTGGGTGCGCCGATGACGTCATGAATGACTCACTTTCTAGTTACGCCTCGTGATGCATGACTCCCGTCACGCTTTGTGCAATGGAAATGGAACATTCCTGATAATCACACGCGCTAATCACAAAGCCGAAGGCGTGCGCGATAGATAAAGACAGAACTTGTGGAAAATGTCAGAACGGTTTAAACTTTTTGCTGAATTTTGTCGCAGCTCACGATGCGGAATTTGTTAAGGATGATGATTTATGAAAAAAGCTGAGGTCTAGGCAAATTTCGAAGTCGCAAATAGTAGTCACAGCTGAACATCAGCTGTCAAGTAAAACACAATGTGTGTAATCACACACTACGATGAAGCAGACGCCGAATATTTATATATGCAATTCATTAAAAACTTCAGTGCTATTGTTGTCGCGGGGGCCCTCCACTGTGGTAGCGTCCAAACTATTTTTGCTTGAATTTCACGAAGCGATGAGCTCTAAGCGCCTCATCGTCTACTATTCCTGCGAGATTTTTCAGAATGCGTTGAGTCGCAGCTTACAGTTAGAATGAAGCCATCCCGTACACCAAAGAATGGAGATACCCGTAGAGAACATGCACGGACGTTTTGAGAATATTCAACTGTGAAAGGTTTCGCAGTGAAGTGAACGAACTCAAACAACGCCCTCTAACGGGAGCTTTTTGAGAGACCGTTGACACCACAAAAGGGATTACGAGAAGGTCTTTAAAAGTGTGTGTTCATAAAGGGGGCAAATTAATGTCCTGAATAGACGTGGATTCCTTGTGAAACAATTATTGACGACGCGAACACTAGACAAAGGGCGCTGGGACGGGATATATTTATGTGCATTTGAGCCTAGAATGGACTGCGGTCACACCGTGCATATTTAATTTAATGAGTCATCTGCTTGGTAGAATTTCATTCGCGGGGTAAGAAAAAGTTAGACAGACGGTTTCAGCATGCACATGCATGACTAATTCATATGGAGTGGTTTCATGGCTTCAAACAGATGAATCAGCAGAGTGCTCGAAGTTCAGACAGCCTGGAGGCGTATAAGTATGTATGGACAACGCAGCAACTTCAATGGGTCATATCTCATCTAAGCGGACTGGATTCTCAGCTTCGGACTTTAAGGAAGAAGCGAGTAAGGTAAAAGCATATTGCACGCTGTTCTAAAAGGCGTTAGCTGAAGTCGCGCTCGGTTCTGGCGCGAAACCGAACAATTGTTAGGTTGGTGCATAAATTGTTGAAAAAAGCCGCATTAATTATGCACCAACCCAATATAACTTATCCTCATTGCGTCACCATTAATGTATGAGGGATGTAAAAAGAATGAAAATCAAGAGAGAAAAAAAACTGTGAAGCCTGGCCTTCCTGTCATTTGAAACCGACTGGAGCAAAGGCTGAGGAAATTCGCACCTCATGACTACAAACCTCGATAAACTTCCAGCGATTCTACGACACTGGTGCACTGCTTCCCTGAGGAGGAAACTTGACTGTTCAAATCCATGTGAATTCATTAATGTCGAACATAGAGTAAAATATTCAGTTTCGCTTTCATGTCCTTTGGCAATTTTCGGACCAAGCCGCTAGTCAATCACATGGTGGAAATGTGGCTGAGTGGTTTCCATTATAAATCAACCCATGAGTGCTTTATTTCGGTTGTGCCCACAACAAGTAGCCATGTGGACTTTCTACCGAATTTGTATGGCAGCGAGTAAATGGGGGTCCATTAGTCCTTTTTTAGGCGTCAACCTTGATTTAATAAGGTCGCCTTTGAAAGCGTTCTTCAGCTCCTCGTTCAACAGCACCATCGGCCAGAGGCTCCAAATTCCAGTTTCTTTCTTACTGGGTGATCTTCTGACATGCTCGTTAAGCGCTTAATTATTCCAGATTGACAAAAAAACGCTGGAATCGGCCAGTTCACTCTTAGCGTCTGCGGGCGGCTAAGATACCACAACTCCACTTGATATCTGAATTCGCAAGGGAAATGAAATTGGATCAAACTTTTTCATGCTCCCTATCTGTACTATAGTTGGGCTCGAGTGGCTCAATTTGACTGAGGGCACCCAAATCCTCCAATTACGCTTTCACTGTACTTTCAAATTTGGGTCAACAACATTCCAGAAAATTCGTCTTCTTCAACGCAAAAGTACAAATTCCAAACAGCCTGTTATAGACCGAAAGATGGCACATTCATTTTTTGAGGGTTTTAGCTGAGGCAGAATCAGTTTACGTAAGCTCTTATGAGTCAGCAAGCCACACAGTTTGCGGAAAATACATATTTCATTTATTTTCATACACTTTTTTCATCCTTTTATAGAGATCTAGGATTAGTTCCTGGGTGACTAGTAGAGCTGGCTCTGTAACACCACGGGAGGGGGGGGGGGGAAGGGGGCGTGAGTACATAGTAGGCTTCATGGTAGTGGCCTGAACTAAGATGATGCCATGCATAGTGCTGTGCAGTTCCTAGGATTGCACTGTGCAGTTAACCAATAACCAATATTCAAAAGCGTGGACGCGATAGAAAGGGCTGCCTGGACGATCGGCAAGAGCTTCGATAGCAGTCCTTGGCAGCGATTCGTTCACGTAACGCCGCGTTCATACTTCGCGATGCCGGCGGCAGGGCGTGGCTGCGTATCTCGATGTCTCCGCCTATTCCACTCTACCTTATTGCCTGCGTCGTCTCTGCATCCTCTCGTGCTACCTCTCTGCATCCTCCCGTGCCACCCTGCTTCGCTGCCTGTGAACGCAGCCACGCCCAGCCCGCGCTGAGTATGAACGCCGCCTAACGCATTAAATATGATAGACGAAGGAAGGTTACGAATTGGTAAAGACGCGGACATCCGTATGAGTCGCACTTTTTCTGCTTCTTCATCTCCCTTATATTCGGTAATTTTTAAGATTGTGGAGCAATACACTGTAATCGTATCAGATTTGCCCTCACCTTCGCTTTTATTCGGTACTACTATCTACTTTGTGCCAACTAAAATCATGAATGACTTCCCGAGCTCTATGTTGGTCGTTCCAATTCAAGATTACTTGCTGGGAAGATTTCTGAAAGGATAGGACAGCTCTCAGAAACAGTCGCAGAAAAAAGGAACTCCGTGGCAATCGAGAGGAAGTGATTATGATAGCGAGCGGCGCTTTTCTTGCGACAGTGGCACTTAGCAAGTTCTCGGTGAAGCCGTAATTATCACTAATGTGTTCCTGGAAAGCAGATACGAGAAAGTGCAGCTCTTTTGCAAAAGAAAGTAGCTTCATAAGTTTCAACGAGCTATGAGAATTCCTTATGCTGCTTCTCTTGCATTCTTGGGTAGGCAAAGGGCAACAAAGGATGTGACTGCATCCAGCTGCGAATGGTTTTTATGGGATTCCATTCTTTAAGTTGAAGAGCTGTAATTGAGGACCACTAGGGAACCACGTTGTCAAAATGGACAGAGAGCTGTACTTTCACTGAGAAGCTAAAAAAAAGCCAAAGTAAAGATTTGAGCTGTAAAGTAACTACGTAGAGTATCGAATTGCACAGGTCTGCCTGCTTGGCTGCCCGTCCGCAGAATAGTGATTGTGTAAGTTAGTCGTCCACTGAAAAATGAGTTTTCCTGTTACTCAAATATTTATGTTGTATTTGCCTTATGTGGGCCGCATGCAAAGTTTCACGCAAAAAATGTGAACTCGGCTAAGATACAGCACCACAAAGTCTTGACCGGGTGGGCGGGGCCTCCGAGCAAATGCCCACCCCATCGCCCGCCGCGGTCGGACGCTTTGTAGGAACAGGAAGTTCATAAACTGTCTCACTCTCCGTTCCCGCGGCGGACGACGGCACGGGGCTTCTACTCAGAGCCCCGCCCCTCCGTTCAAGAATTTGGGGAGCTGTATTTTCACCTCAGTTTTCCGCGTGAAACTTTGCATGCAGCAATATTAGGTGAATACAACGCGAATATAAGGGTAACAAAGAAACTAATTTTTTTCAGGACGACTCCTTCAAGGAAACCCTTCGCCAACAGAGCTGGAGGACTAATCAGTATTCAAGTACAAAATCCAGGCCATACCAGGGTCGGGACTACTATATCGGTACCAGGGATTGATTTCACATTTCACCGCCGTATAAGCCATCTACATACTTGATGCACTCAGAGCCAAAGGTCCAATGTGAGGTGATGGTGTCTTGCAAAACACTGGTGTGGGAATGCCTAGTCTGCGCAGGATAATGAAGACCTTTCTAATGACGGGAAGATTTTATGGAATGAAAAACACAATTATGTATGAGCGTTGCTACCGGATGTGCCACAGATGGTTCGTGCTTTTGGCTCACACCGTGAGTGGTGGAGTGAGCCAATGATAAGAGGAGAGCTTATAGTCAAATGCAGCGGATTGGATAATTTGGGTGCTCAAAACCAGTAAGGCCGCGTTCATACTTCGGCACCGCCGGCGTCAAAACCATTGGCTTGCCGACGATGATTGCGTCAACCTAATAACGCGCTCCATTTGCAAAACGTTCGATCTCACCGCACTACAGTATCGTGATCGTGGCGAAGGCCAAGAATTCGGATTCGAATTTTGGAATAGTGCCATACTATGCATATTCAAATTTGAATTCCTATGCATATGTCCGCCATCAATACACTAAGAGTCTAAGGAATTGGTAGTCTCGCACGGAGCCCTATGCCGTGCCACGGATTGCCTGCCGAGTGGCTCATTCAACAATAGGAGCATCATTTAGTTGAGTATCACTGCTAGGTGTCACACTCCCGGGTCACTCCGACCGAACTCACTGATGCGACATCTAGCAATAAATGTGCGCCCAAACGCGAAAACTAGGGGCCCATTTTCCTGTTGCATTTGCTTTTTTGAATCGTGCACTGTTTAGTAGCTCACCTTTTACTTCAATGAGCAAACAGATTATCGCATCCGATGCCTTTAAATCAGCGTTTATGTCACAAATCGCTTTTACATTGCCGTTTGCAGACCGGATTACGGTGGATGAAAATGCTACGAGAATGAGTGAAAAAACAGAAGAATCAGCAGAGAACAGAAGATAGCTAATGGAGTACGGCACATTTTACGTGAACTGCTAGAACTTTTGAAGAAGTGGCCAAGACTTGCTGAACGGGTGCTCATCCCAAGGAGAAGAGAAAGGATAATCCATTTGTAAAGCAATAAGACAGGGCCAAACAAGGCAACAGACAGATTGTCTGAGGCGGAGGTGACAGGAACAATAGCAATTCTCAAGTTGTTTACAGTCAACAAATGTAAATGAAGGCATGCTGATTAGATTTGAATAGCAACGAGAATAGAGACGTTGCCATAAACACTTAGCGGGAATAATTCTTGGAAAGACCATTCTGCTGAAAACATGTTTTCAAAGAAGTTGATCTAAAAGTCCAATTATTTCGGCAACATGGCTTTAAAGGGAGTATAGCCAAAGTATTGACTTGATGCTGTAGATGGGACCATTATAGGAGCATTATGGGATCTAATAGGTTGTTTGTGATGGGACATGTCGGCAAAGTGGAACTTGAATGATTTGAAAACGACCAAGTGAATAAACTGAAAGGGAGTAGACGTGTCCTGTGCGTCTTGAGAGCGCTTTGGCAAACAGAATACAAAAAAGATGAACACGGCTTTCAACTGGTGCTATTGACTAGGCTAAAAAAAGGCTAACAACTAGGACAGCGTTAATACTATGGCAGTATACAGATATGAGCTGTGACCTCTAGAATGTCTTGAGATGGCTGAGATACTGGACTAAAAGTCACTTTTAGAAACTCTTTCAAATCGAGCCTTTCAGAAAGTCAGCGTGGATGCTGCATCCAGCCTTTCAACCTCACTCTCCAAGTGGTTCGCAACTGTACGCGTGAAAAGAAGTGGCAGGTTTGCTTGATGAATCAAATTTGTTCGGTTCTTCTTTCCGAAGAAACTTGTATTTAAAAGGAGAATTTAGAAGGATCTATTTTTTTTGTGTCAGAGTCAAAAAACAGCTTTTGTGTCAAATTGAGAGCTCCATAAGGGCAGATTAGGATTCATCAAAGGCTCATAAGGGGGAGATAGTGACCTCCGGGGGCGATTAAGGTTCATATAAGTGGTTCACAAGAGTGGGCCATGGATCTTTTGGAAGCCCATAACCTCAAAAAATGACGATAAATTCACCGCAGAGCTCATTGACGGCAGAATTTCTTTCGGAAGAAAGCGATATGCTTTCGGGACGGCAGTTCGGAGAGTGACAGAGAAAGCAATTAGGGTTTATGTATGCAGTTGTCGACGCTAAGCACCTAAATCCGACCATCATCTGACGTCAAGCTCTACAGAATCCCAGCGAGTAGATGTTGTCTCAAAAACGCGCAGCTGCCGCCAACTTGGCATTCTATGACCGACACTTTTTTTCAGCAATTCCTTCTTAAAGATTTCGGAAAGAGTGATTTTGGCAGATTGGGGATCACTGTAAAATATGAAAGTAAGAGTGCTCAGCGATGTAACAGTAGAGAAAGGACGAAATGAAACGGCGAGAACTTCAAAAAATAGGAACCCAAAATTCCCGTTCTCATTTTTACTTCATAGTAAAACGGTCAAAAATCCGGAAACCTTGCTTCTCACTACTTCCCTTTCGCCTCCTCTGCATCGCTAGCCGGTGGGGATAGACGCAGACAGGCGAGGGGTTGAGTAGGCCAGCCGCGAACGTTTGCACCGCAGTCGTGTCAACTCGCCCAGCGGATGGGTGGGAGCGTGAATGGGAGCACTTTGGGATTGCGATAAAAATCCCAACGTGCGCTTTTTCGATGGAAGTTTCGCAACAAAACATCTGCTCTGAACTGGGATGTTCGTTCGCAGCAAATAATTTTTCCCAGCTCTCATTGTGTCCCCACCTCTGCATAGGTTTTCGAAGTAGTCGAATATTTTAAGTAAATCCGAGTGACGTAGTCGATGTTGAGTGGTTCTACACATTTTTTTTCGGACCACTAGCAGTGCGATCATTCTGGAGTGGGGCGGGAAGTGCGAGGAATATTTACTTGGTTTGCTCAGAATCCAACGTCATGAGGTGAGAACCGGATAAACGACTTCAACCACTGGCCACTTATAACATGCACAGAAATCTAGAACATTTATCCTAAATATACACATAGATGCTATGAAATCTTGTTTGGCAGTTAAAATTAATTGATATTAAAATAAATGTAGATAGAATATTTGATAAATGCATAAACCGCGATATCCTACCAAGTGATGAGGTGAATAAAATGGAATAAATTTTCGGCAGATTGTACGTCATTTAGGCAGTATGATAAGTGGCGGTGCAGTGTGCAGATTCAGACAAAACGGTCAATTGGAAAGATACAGAAATTGAATGTGAAATTTCAGACGGCTTTCAAACGTTGTCGAATGGTTCCAAACGTTCCTCTGGAATCAGTGGACGTGGAGGTGGTAGTCGTCTGCAAATTCGATCAAATTAGCTAAAACGCTAAAAAAATTCGACTTCTTTGCAATTTCTTGTTACTTACTCTGCATATTCTGTTACTTCGACGCTTCCATTTACATCAGTTTCTTCATCAACAGAATTACGATCTAATTCTTTCCCTATCTGAAGTAATAAGTAGAGTAAAGTGAACAAATATGTACAAGCGAAATAATAAATAATGATAATTAGTAGTAAGCTTAAATCAACATGGCAAAGTTGAAAAATACCTCATCTTCCCGCTCTCTTGAGGGTGTTGTGGTCGAAGTGAGATCATATTCGAATCGTCTTCGTTCTGAAAGTCGCAATTTCGCTGAAGGTTTCATTCAGGTTGCTCCAACCGTCTTTCTCGTAGCATTCCATGCCCGATGATTCGCGATACCAGCCACTGGTTTTGCTCATGCTTGTACCCTTTTAGACCGCCTTCATACTCTGCAGTGCCTGCGGCAGAGCGTGGCTGCGTGTCTCTGCGTCTCTGCCTGTACCACACTGCCTCGTTATCTGCGTCCTCTAGCCTCCCCCGTGCCACTCTGCCTCGCTGCCTGTGAACGTAGCCACGATCTGCCGGCGCAAAGTATGAACGCAGCTTAGGTCAGCAATTGGCATCGCAGCGCGTTGCGTGCGACGGTAGCACAGTATATCATCGTATCACAGTGCGAGCAAGGAGGGAGGGAGGGGTTGCGTAGACGGATCCTACAGAGACCGCTGTGTTCATTGCCTTGTTTCAGGCAGACAGAGATCACAGTAATCTCTTCAAAACCGAGCCACGTACGACTTCTCTAGCATATACTCATTGGTCGCACGCTACACACCGCAGCGAGCATTTTCTGTCCTAATGACATACATCCGTTTTTCAGGCCACTTTCTGCCAAGAACTGTAAGTGTCATCTTTACTATGACTGAATACCTAATGCCATTCAACTTCGAAGAAGTGAAGCATAAAACAATGAGGAAATCATTCTAAAAGTTACTTTAAGGCAACAATTAATGTGTTTGTACTTTGATACAAGTCTTGATGAGAAGAAATATAAAGCAAGACCCGTATGAAAGACCTTGTTTGGATACAAGTCTTGATGAGAACTAGGTTTTATGAAACATAAAGCAAGACCGATTTGAAAGACCTTGTTCAGCTAATTGTTCAGCTCGCCTTCTCTCCTCTTCTTCTCGCCGACGTGCCGCTTCCAGCTAAAATAACACTCTTTTGAAGAGATCTGACCTCTATCACTATGTGAAATTAATTTCACCCTTCTCTCTTCCAATTGTCTGAGATACTGTTCATGATGAGCCCTTCTTCTGGCTTCGTAATCCCTATAAAAAAATTAGGTACATCGAAATTAAATTACGGTGCAGTGAAACAATCTACTAACGACACAAGTGCTCTAGTATCAAGTATTATTATTAGAAGGGTATTGAACGACTCCAACTCTTTTTTACAAATTGATTTTGAATTTAACTGTATGGCACAAGAAAATCTACTTCACTTTAATGCGACATTTTTCCATTTTTAGGTGATCCTTACTCACTTTACTTCACCTAATAATTAGACTTTAGCAGATATTTGATCATGTTATATTATGTCGTATAATATCATGCCATAACCTATAGTTTTAAAACGTTATACTATATTAGTTATACTATATTATATTATTTTTATTACATTACAATATTATTCATCACATAGCGTAATAGAATGTTACTTCGCGTCTTATCTCATTGTATCTCCCAATATCATATCGTATCATTTTGGTGTCTATCGCATACTTCAGAATATTGATATCATCAAACCTAATTAATTTCGGATATGAAAAAGTAATGGTGAAGTTTCAGGTCGGAACAGAACTGCGGTCACTGTCGCAACCACAGTTGAAACTTTCAAGAAATTCCCCAAGAAATAAGTTATATTTACCCAAGTATTTGTTGTCGCCCACTAGCGTTGCGCTCCGCTCTCTGTGCCAAGGGCTCTTTCGTGACTTCAAGAAACTTATCGACTACCTCAATCGGTCTTTGTTCCCACGTTTGGGTCATATTTGAACCATTAACAATTTAAGTCTACAAATGGGACATTCAGTGCACGCTCCACCCACCGTGGGCGGAGCTTAACTTGGTGCTTGTGTGCTCCTTACTTACATTCCCTACCCATCAAAAACTTTTCTCCATTTCCACGGGTGGTTTTCATGTTATGCCCGATTTCGTGGCAGACAGATGGACGAACGGAGTGGCGGAGGGACGAACGGACAGACAAAGGGTTTTATATAGGTAGGGTAGTGTGGATACCCTTGGAGAAAAGACGCCTCTTTTCCAAGGCTCTCCACAACCTATGTAGCCAATGGGAATGCTCACTCTTCTTGCCGTGAGCGTTCCGGTACATCTCGGCTCGAGTAATCGATAGCATTCTGACGCTCATACTCGGCCCTTCGCTGTGCAGCTGCAGCTGCTTCACGTTGTTGATGTTCTTGAGCGGAACTGAATCAATAAACAGTTTTGATCGGACATAATAATATTTTGAATGGCCATATCAATGTGCTTTGTGATTGGATGCAAAGAGCTGCTCTGTGCATGTACTATACTTGGATTATGACTCCTTTCTCACACCGTACACAGTGCTCGTGACATCTTATCAGGCCCTCCACCCATCAATTTTTCGACGATCTCTTGCTATAATATTCTTGTGCCTTGAGGTGAAAGTTCATGGAGTTATTTTTTAAATATACCTCAGGGTAATGTTAGCCAAATGCGGAATTTGAAAATAAAAATGCTAATGGTCCAACATAGAGAAGGGACAGAATGAAACGGTCAAAAATCGAAGAAGTGGGCTTGGCTCCCGCTCGTGTCGAGCACATGCTTTCTCGTTCTTTGCATCACTGGCCTCGTGCCGAAGGAGGTAATGCAGTCGTCGGAGGCAATCCACAAAACTGTCACCTTGCCCCGCCCTCTCCAGCTACTTGGACATGGGAGGCCGCATACGTAAAAATTTTACAACTCAACTTTCGCCTTGGATCATCTCTTTAAAACTCGTCATTTCATCTACAGGAAACATGTCTTTCCAGATTCCCACTACCACTAAAGGCGCCTTTGATTTTCTTACAATGTAGCTAACAGAAATGCTCACTCATGGGCTCGGGAGCGTTCTGGTGCTCCTTGGTTGGAGCGATCGTAGGCAATCTGTCGTTCATACTCAGCCCTTTTCTGTGCAGCTGCGGCTGCTTCACGTTGTTGGTGTTCTTGTGTGGAACTGAATGAATGGACAGTTTTGACTGGACATAATAAAATTTTGAATGGCCAGATCAACGTGATTCGTGATTAGTTGCAAAAAACTACTTCGCGCAGGTATATGCTCAACTTGTAACTTCTTTCTCACACCGTACAGGATGCCCGTGACATCTTATCGGGCGCTCCACTCGGTATCAATTTTTCAACAATCTCCTTCTGGTGTAATATTTTTTAGAAGAAAGGTCATGAAGAGGTATAATATTCTTGGAAGAAAGGTCATGAAGTTGTTTGTTAAAGACAGCTTTAGGGGAACTTCGGACGAAAAGTAAAAGAAGTAGTGAATATGAAAGCCGAGATGCCTAGTAGCAGGACAGTGGAGAAAAAACGGATGGGAATGGCCAAAAACCCGAGAAATGGGACCCCTCCTAACGTTGGTTTTAGGCGAGGACGACTTTCCGTCAAGAGGCGAGTAGTCCGCATAGGTTTCCATTGGCATTACCAAGACGTGAACATGAAGGGATGTTCGGAAATGAGATAGCATCTGTTTTCATGTGGTGAGCTTCAAGCTAAAAGTGAGAAAGCGCGCTGCGATACTTTCAAACTGCCGATCTCCTTGACCAACCTCTCCGTGACCACTTATCACGTCGCCTGGAGGCGGGCTGTCCTAAACCAAGGCGGTTTGTCCTGACGAGACTGCCTCCGCCACGCTCAAGGGGGCGCCTTTCGCGGGGGATTTCGCCATGCATAGGCCTTTCAGACCCGTAGTTTATCACTAAATGACTCCTTCTGGAATTCCTTATCACCCACATTACTATAACACTGTATAAATATACCTCAGGGTAGTCTTAGTTAGCCAAAGCGGAATATGAAAGTAAAAGAGCTACTATCCAACAGTACAGAAGGAACATAATGAAATGGTCAAAAATCAAAGAAATAGGTTTGCATTCCGCTTGTGTCGAGCACACGCTCTCGTCCCTTGCATCACCGGTCCCGGTCAAAAGAGGTAATGCAGACTTCGAAGGCAGCCAATCCAATAACTGTCACCGTGCCCCGGCGTCTCTAGCAACTTGGACATGGAAAACACGGACACGTAAAAATTTTACAACTCGAGTTTCGCCTTGGATCATCTCTCTAAAACTCGTCATTTCATCTACCGGAAACAGTCTTTCCAGATTCCCACTACCACTAAAGGCGTCTTTCATTTGTCTTACAATGTAGCTAACAGAAATGCTCACTCATAGGGTCGTGAGCGTTCTGAAGCTTCTTGGTTAGAGCGATCATAGCCAATCTGGCGTTCATACTCAGCTCTTCTCTGTGCAGCTGCGGCTGCTTCCCGTTGTTGGTGTTCTTGTGTGGAACTGAATCAATAGACAATTTTGACTGGACATAATAAAATTTTGAATGGCCAGATCAACGTGATTCGTGATTAAATGCAAAAATTGCTTCGCGCAGGTATTATGCCACTTATAACTCCTTTCTCACACCGTACAGGGTGCCCGTGACACCTTATCGGGCCTTCCACTCGGTATCAATTTTTCAACGATCTCCTTCTGGTATAATATTCTTGTGCCTTTAGAAGAGAGATCATAAAGTTGTTTGTTAAATATACCTCAGGGTAATCTTAGCCAAATGCGGAATTTGAAAATAAAAATGCTACTGTCCAACAGTAGCGAAGGAACATAATGAAATGGTCAAAAATCAAAGAAATAGGTCATTCCGCTTGTGTCGAGCACATGCTCTCGTCCCTTGCATCACCGGCCCCGGTCAAAAGAGGTAATGCAGACTTCGAAGGCAGCCAGTCCAATAACTGTCACCGTGCCCCGACCTCTCTAGCAACTTGGACATGGGAGGCCGCATACGTTAAAATTTTACAACTCGACTTTCGCCTTGGATCACTCTCTAAAACTCGTCATTTCATCTACAGGAAACATGTCTTTCCAGATTCCCACTACCACTTAGGGCGTCTTTCATTTGTCTTACAATGTAGCTAGCAGAAATGCTCACTCATGGGATTGTGAGCGTTCTGGTGCTACTTGGTTAGAGCGATCATAGGCAATCTGGCGTTCATAGTCAGCCCTTCTCTGTGCTTCTGCTGCTTGGCGTAGTTGATCTTCATGAGCCGTGCTAAATTAGTAAACGCCTTGATTAGACATAACATTTTGAAAGAATAAAATCAGCAGAGTTTCCTTGAGCTGCGGCACCCTCATTCACAATCATGGAAAGTCGTTTTGAAGGGTAACCAAACCATGGCATTCGGTGCAGAGACTCAATACGATCCCAAGGGACGCGGACATAAAATGTACGAGCAGTGTAAAGTTCGCCAAGAAATTCTGGAGCTTCTTGAAGAGCGTTCTCATCTGGGTGACCAAACATCCACGACTCTATCCCCATGCCCTGGGGAATAAGGGCTTGACTCTTGACAGGGTCTATTCCTACTCTCAGACATGGTCAAGCATGGGTTGAGGAATTCTGGAGCGGTTATGCACCTTATGGGCCGGCAAGGAAGGGGTCGTATTCGGTGAATGTTGGTAAATCTACATCTACTTCATTGGATAGTGGTAGGTTACGTACCTGGTATAAGTAAAAAAGTTCAAAAGAATGCAAAATATGCTTATTAAATTTTTTGGAAACAATTTCAAAAGAATAGGATTAGCGCTGCAGTATCAACAGTCATCAGTAGGTTCAGTAGGTCTCGGGGGAGGACGGGGAGTCCTATTTTTAGAAAACTTCCCTTGGTGCCATGTTTGACCCTGCTCCATTGTTCGATCTCCTCATTAATAAATTTAGCCCTCGTGAGAATTCTTTTCTAGTTGTTCTACGAAGTACCCATGGAAATGCCTACTCGTGCTGTCGGGCATGATCCGGTGCTACTTGATTTGAGCGATCGTAAGCAATCTGGCGTTCATAGTCAGCTCTTCTTTGTGCTTCTATTGCTTCTCGGTCTTGCTGCTGTTGTGACGTGCTAAATTGATAAGCAGCTTCATTTGGAAATATTTCTTTGAGACAACGAGAGCTATTCCAGCAAGGTGTAATGACCTAAAAGACAGTATCTTTTGACCGATCCATTTGAAGCGCACTTTCCGTAAAGGGAGGAAGCTCGTTAAGTGGGTTGTCATTGGTTGGAATTCCTTGGAGTGAGTGTTGCTCTGCCCCTTTGCAGACAAAGGGGTGTGGCAAAAACGTCTTCTACCGCTTCTCTACTGATGACGAACCTATTATTTTTGGCAAGTACCGGACGACCCTCCGAAAATCATCTCAGGAGATTTTTGCCTCATCGGTTCTGAGGTTCATTTCGTGACTGTGGTTACAGCAGATAAATTCAAATTCTTCACGGAATGATCTTGTTTATATTGGGTAATGCAATAATCATTTAGATAAAATAGGAGTATAATTATACTGGCAAGTTCCACAGGGACTCACTCGATACATGGACACCTTCATAAAAAACAGTGTGGTGTCGGACTTGAAGGAAAAGAGCAGTTCTTAAAAAAAACTCTTGAAATTCAGGTAATTTCTGAATTTCACTTGATTTTTCTCGATTTTCGGAACGCTATCATATAATATCATGTCACAACGTATCATATTGTATCAAATGATGAATCTTGTTTTATAAAGAAGCATTTCCATTCAACTTAATACACATTCAAGGATTAGAGGTTAGAAGGTGCAAGGCAAGTTAAAAGCGTTACTCACTCAAGTCGACGCGCGTGTCCCAGCTGCTCCCGAGAAGCAGGGGGTCGATACTCCGCTGACACACGGTGTGAGTGTTCTGCTGACACACGATGTGAGTGTTCCGCTGATACACGATGTCGGTGCTCCGGCGCCGGACGATGTGGGTGTTCCGGGGCTACGTGATTTGGATGCCCTGGTGGCGCAGGCCGCTGTTCCGATGATGCATGCGGGTGCTTTGGTGCCGCATGTGGGGGCTTCGGCGTTGTGTGACGTGCGTGCTCCCGTGCGTGATGGGGAGACGTCGGAGAAGTACGGTTCGTGTGCTCTGGACGTACACGATGTGGACGTTGAGGTATTACGCGGCGCAGGTGTTCAGGTGCCGCCATTCCTGCTTCAGCGGAACGCTGCGGTTCGCTTGAAAATCATGAACGTAAGTGAGTTAGCTAACAAGTTAGTTTATATGTGAGAGGAAAAAAAGGAAAAAAGTGTGGGTTAGGACACTCGAATCAGGTCGCCACGCCAGCGAAACGCTCAACCACGACCTGCAAATCCCTAACCAGTTTCGTTCCTGAAATGGTTGCACTTGAAGAGTGTCAGTCTGTCATCTCCGGCGCCCTGACCCAGTTCGCGTGTCCTGGCCTTCACCCGAAATAAACCATGCACTATCAGGTTATAATTTCAAATTTTCTAGCTTGTTTCATGCACTCTAAGTTCTACTCCATGTGAACAGAAAATGGTAAACTTCTGACCCACCTTGAACGGTCAGGTGCAGTTCGTGAATCAGGGTAGTAATGTAGTTCGCTAAAAAATGTACTACTTAAAAAGTCGTCAAACCAAAACTACACATCATAATGATACTTACCCGTCCTCCATCTGTCCTTCGTACAATCTACCGTACTGATCCTTAACAACTGCAGCTGGTTTCACATATTTGAAACGGACTTGACCCCTATAACAGCATGAGATTGCACAGAGACTAATGATCATCACACGGTCGTGCACCTACTTTGGATGTGGTGTAGTCGATGGATAGGTGGCAACATCAGGTCGTGATGGTTCCTCACGGCTTGTATACGGAGGTCGTTCAGCACTGGTACCACTAGGGTATGCATGGGGGGCGTATGGCTGAGCTGGTTGAGGTCTCCTCTGATCAGGCCATTCAGGTTGAACTCCGCCTCCTATAGGCATTGGCTGCGGTCTGCCCTGCAAATTGGACTAATTTCAAGGGTAGAGAGTTGGTAAAACCGCTTCTTCGGCGGTTCTAGCATGAATGGGGTCTAGAGATGTATTTAGCGGGTAATTAATCTGTTTCTCACTGAATGCAAGCTTAGATTTCTGACGTACCTGTGAAATCCTTTGATCCC
The DNA here is from genome assembly GCA_963978905.1 of Trichostrongylus colubriformis. NCBI lineage: Eukaryota > Metazoa > Nematoda > Chromadorea > Rhabditida > Trichostrongylidae > Trichostrongylus > Trichostrongylus colubriformis. Next base: position 28,140,851 of record OZ022260.1, read on the forward strand.
GAGCGCTTACGTCATCTTCTCTGGAAAAATCTGTCATTAGGTTCGACTATATCTGTGAGCCACGAGAAATAGATATTGTGGTCGGGCGAAAAAAAATATTGGGTTGGGGAATAAGTCCCCACCGTTTTTTTATCCCCGTTTTTCACATTGTTCCCTTTACCTTTCGACAGAGCTTATACATGTTTTCGATAGAGCTTTTTCTGCTCTATGGAGCGCTGGTATCTGTTTTTCGATTCTTTCGACTACCTAATATTTATGAGGTTCGGAAATGAAGTAAGCTGATGGCGAAAAATTGGCGCTTGCGCACCTCATCTTTTTCGTCTGTCATCAAGATCAAAAAATGTTTGTGTATATGTTTCGATAGAGCGTTTCCAGCTCTACAAAATGGTACTACCTTTTACTTGAGTCCCTTCACTTTTTGCTGTTTCAAAGACTCACAAATGGAGTACTCGCAAAAGTGTGCACTTTCGTTATCTTCTCTTCCTCGCCTACCATCGAGATTGAAGAGGATGTGCATACATGCATTCAATAGAGCGTTTTTTGCTCCACACGATGATACCACTCTTCTTTTGTATCCTCTCAAATTTATAGGCATAAGTTTTCACCTGTTTTTCAATTCAAGATTACGTAGTAAAAATAAATTTTTGTGGCAGAGTGCTCCCTATCATTCGATAGAGCTCTTTTCGCTCTACGAAGGAACGTTCACGGTTTTTGTTAGAATTAATTTTGCCATTTTTTAGAACATTTAAAAGTCGACAAAATCGAGCATTTTTGACAGATGTAGTCGAGAATGCTCGATTTCGTCGACTTTTAAATGTTCTAAAAAATGACAAAAATTAATTCTAACAAAAACCGTGAACGTTCCTTCGTAGAGCGAAAAGAGCTCTATCGAATGATAGGGAGCACTCCGCCACAAAAATTTATTTTTACCAAGTAATCTTGAATTGAAGAACAGGTGAAAACTTATGCCTATAAATTTGAGAGGATACAAAAGAAGAGTGGTATCATCGTGTGGAGCAAAAAACGCTCTATTGAATGCATGTATGCACATCCTCTTCAATCTCGATGATAGGCGAGGAAGAGAAGATAACGAAAGGGCACACTTTTGTGAGTACTGCCTTTGTGAGCCTTAAAAACAGCAAAAACTGAAGGGACTCAAAAAAAAAGGTATTACCATTTTGTAGAGCTGAAAAAGCTCTATCGAAACATGTACACATACATTTTTTGATCTTGATGACAGACGAGAAAGACGAGGTGCACAAGTGCCAATTTTTTGCCTTCAGCTTACTTCATTTCCGAACCTCATAAATATTAGGTAGTCGAAAGAATCGCAAAACAGATAGCGGCATTTTGTAGAGCAGAAAGAGCTCTATCGAAAACATGTATAAGCTCTGTCGAAAGATAAAGGGAACAATTTGAAAAACGGGGATAAAAAAAATGGCAGGGACTTGTTCCCCAACCCAAGAAAATGAATGAAAAAGTACTCTTCGAGCAGATTTTCTTAAACATGTTCCTATTTTCTTATGTAAGCGTTTCTGTCCAAAAACTGGAACTATAGCGCACTGTTGTCCTATCAAATCAGCAACGTCACCCATTTCAATAGTCAAATAAATAAATACTTTGTAACTGAAATAATAAATAATTCGATAAGAGTAGAGAACAAGTTCTAGTGTTAGGACAATACCTTGGAAGAGTATGGCGATAGGGCTCCGGATAACGCCGATCCTGAAAATTGTGACCATTTATTAGAAGTTCCCCATATACAACTTCTCAGACTTCATCCTCATGAATGCCATTTTCATGGCCAGTGGGCGTTCCATGATATCTCTGATGATTCAATGGAGGTTTAGCATCTCCGAAATGATTGCGTTGACCATTACGGCCTGCTATTTATGCTTCGACTCAAATGTCTGTGAATTATTGGACATCAGGGGTTCTTTCCTATTCATCCGCCCTGATCTTCCTCTGGAACGATCTTATTTCTTGAACAGTTAGAGGCGAAAGATTCGCCAAGGCTATATTAGACACAGGTATTAGCGATATTCTCCACATCATTCTGGTCATTCGAACTGAACACTGGCTAACCCAAAGAAGGTGTTTCACGTCTTTCAACGCACACCGGATTAAGCCGAAATGAAAACATAGTGGGTTGGTTAGATTTTGATTATTGTTCACGTTAGGTACACATTCGAAGTAGTCGTAATCCTAAACAATGTAGAAGCGTGGGCATAGTCGTGGTCATTAAGGCCGCGTACATACTTCGCGCACCGGCGTCAATTTGACGCCGGCATCGGCGGCGACGGCAAGCTCACGCAACCATTTGCCCACCGCCGACGACGGCGTCCATAGATAATGGGCAGCGGTAGCAAAATTTTTGACCCAATCACACTACAGTATGGTGATTGTGGCCGATTCGAATCTCGGCGTTGTGCCAATACACAAAGCGGCCACGATCACCATATTGGCACAGCGCCAAGATTCGAATCGGCCACAGTCACCATCTGTAGTGTGATTGGGTCAAGAATTTTGCAAACGCTGCGCATATCTATGGACGCCGTCATCGGCGGCGGGCAAATGGTTGCGTGAGCTTGACGCCGGCGGCGACAGCGTCGGTGCGCAGAGTATGAACGTGGCCTTACTTTCACAACTGTTCAATACGCCCTGTTCGGTTATACCCACATCATAGTTTCCTATGCCCTACTGGTGCATTGTTTCATTCACAGGTGGCTTCAAGGTCTTATTCAAGGTCTACAGTAGATGGGCAATAGGTTAAACTAGGCTGTATTTAAACTGTGCGGCATGTATGACTTTGATCGAATAAACAGAGGTATTACTTCAAAGCTAAAAACATGGGTATGAAGGAGGATAACCATTATCATGAACTCATTGAATGGAACACCGAAATAGTAAAAAATGGGAGAAATCCATACCACATAAGGGGGTTGATACAAGGCGGCTTGTGCTTCCATTGCTGCGATCACCTGAAAGAAGTGCACATCTATTTGGATGCTCCAGGTACACCTTCAGTTGCCAGTTGTGGGAGCAATGTAATATCTATGCTCGGTAGAGGTGTGCAATGGAGTGCATAAAGTGGTGCGTTACGATCGTTTCCCGTTTCGCTCCAAGAAGGCATTGAATGAAAACCTAAGCCTAGTATAAGGGGATGTTCACTGATAAACTTCTCTATTAATGACACTCCACCTACACGTCCGTCGTGCTCAATGCCTTTAATAAGCGTTTCTAATGAGGGTGCTGCCGCAATAGGGGGGAGCATCCCACTACTGGACCCTATTTTGACCTAGTGCTGAAAGAAAAAAGAAACTCATTCCTTTTTCCTTCGAGGCATAGACAAAAATATATGCTTGACTGTGCCGAATGGCCCCTCCGAAATCCTTCAATGATACTCAGGTGTGGAACTTTTTGTGAGATGCAAAATATCACGCGAAAAATGTAAATTTGGCTGAGATACAGCACCACAAAGTGCGGTCCAGGTGGGCGGGGCCTCCGTGTAAAAGCCTCGTACCGTCGTCCGCCGTGGTCGGAGACGCATTGTAGGAACAGAAGGTTACGTAAACAATCCCACTCTCCGTTCCCAACGGCGACGGAAGACGGGACGAGACTTTTACACGGAGGCTCCGCCCATCTGGACGCACTTTGTGGTGCTGTATCTCAGCCAGATTCACATTTTTTCGCGTGAAATTTTGCATGAGGCCAACATCAGGCAAATACAACATAAACATATGGGTAACACATAAACTCATTTTCCGTGGACGATTCCTTTAACTCGTGATTCTAAAATCAACAGTACAAATTGTAGCATAATCCTCCCATGGAATTGCGGGCAAGTTCCCTTCCTTACTTTGGCCTCGAATCATACCGTTCTTACCTATAGTAGGAATCCCATGCAAATCATGTAATCATACCAGCACAAGCCAAACTACTCTGTGTTAGTTGAGCTCAAATTGCAGAAATAGTTTAGTAGACGATAGGGTAGCTTTATTTACACGAAAGGAGTTAAGCATAGAAGTAGAAGCAACACGAATAAACAAAACACACAGAATTTGAAAAAGGACAGTTATCACGGGCAGCTTCCTTTTCGTGATAGTCGTGAGACCACAAAGATAGTCCATACTAGTCCTGGGCGATGGTGTACCGTAACTATCGATTAACTATACTGCAGTTGGTCAAATAATAAACGAATAAGCTTTGTGTGCTTTTACAGATAAATAACATTGAGGGCAAGCTTTAATCGCCTGGATTACCACACCTACCATTTTCTCTGCTATCACTGACCGAGTACGGTTTTTTTGTAAAAATTTTTCTTATAAAAAATAGAATGATGGAGTTCTTCGAGAAAGACAAGGAGAATTTGGCAGAGGATCGTGCACAAGCAGTTGTACTGTGAGTAGGCAGAACCAAGAGGTTGAAATTTGAGTTTAGAAAATATTCAACACTGAGATCCACAAACAAAAAGATAAAAGCCGAGTTGCTTGCGATTATGCGTAGTCAAAAGTTATTTGGCAGTGAAATAGGAAAAATTGCAGTGGTTAGGGCAGAAAGCACAAAAGGAGTAGCATGGACACGGACAAGAGCACAGCATACACAACGGACTCGGCTATTTCTTGGACAGGCGAGCTCGCGGATGCAGTACAGCAGCCGCCGCACCACTTACTTCAGGTTTCCGTCGTAACACCCACACTCTTCTGGCGAATGTATCAGGCGTCGACATCTAAAATGAAATGTTGAACAATTCGATGCAAGAATATCGACAGTGAGGGGGTGTACCATGACACTCTTATTGGGTCAACATACGAAAAGTTGGCCCATTGAGAAATGGTCGCACGCTAGATAGTGCAACAGCCAATTTTTCGCGTGACCTGATTAGAGTGTGATGGCACACCATTCCCTGCGCTAGCATTACCTCCATGTAGAAACGTGAATTTGGTGAAACACCGTGAAATACGTTGCCTCTCAGCTGTGCATCACCGTAGAATACCTGAAATCGGTCGGTTTATAAATAAAATGTTATAATTATTTCTACATGTAGGCTAGGCCTGGCCAATTACGGAGTCATCACAAGAATGACTGGGTCACATACGTCTTCTGGTGTCCATTCGTACTTAGCGATTCGGTGATGGTGGAATCCGAGAACTTCGCGTGGGCGGGCATATCCAGCTTGGATCCATTCGAAGCTGAAAGATCGTCAAGATACAGTAAACCTTCTAAAACAGCATAACCTGAAAGTGTTCAGACATCGATGACGTCATTACACGTTGTCGAGTGGTTCCCCTTAATGACAAGTTTCATAGCACAGCCACATATTCACATTTCAATCATTGAGTTGATGCATGATTACTGGGTTTGTTCATGATTTTTTTAGGAAGAAAAAAAATTAAATAATCAATATAGCAACGATTTATCCAGCGATGTTTACCGAATAAGAGTACATCTTTTGACAGACTTTTTCATTATCTCAGACAAATAAAGGAAATCGTTTTATACTAAAAACACACCCAAAACATCGACTTAGAAGGGGGGGGGGTGACGTAGTATGGGTCGGGAAGGAGATGGGCCACGTTTGTTAAGCGCACAAGGAAATCTTACTCTCCTCTGTTTTTTGTATAATCCTTACTTTAGGGGGAGAGAGGGTGTGGAGGGGGAGACACTATCAGTATGCAGGAACAAACGCGGAAGCCTTGACCACGGACGGGAGCCATTCTAGACCCTCCTCCCTGGACAACGCTTCCACGTCGACGCTGCCTGTCACTATAGTGAAAGTGGTCGACAAAAATGTAATCGGTAAATAGCTCTGCTACCTAGCACGATATACGATTATCGATTGACGTCCGACATCTTTAAGGACAGCATTAGGGGTAACGTGCTTACTGAGAAATCCTTGAAAGAAGTTACTTACATGGGAACTATGAGCCCAAGGAGGCTATCTGTGGCGAAATTCCGGTGAAAAAGTGCGCCTCCGAGCTGTAGAAACGGCGGAACGAATAGGAGCTGCCGCCTTGTGATGATCGATACCGCCTCCTATCAACGTGATACCTGGTCGGCTACGATGAGAGCGGCCAAGGATATGCGGTGAGATCGAAGGTACTGCAGCGCGCTTTCGCAGTTTTAGCTTGAAGCTCACTCCAAAAAATGGATGCTGCCGTATTTCCAAACAATCCCTTGTGTTCACTTGGCAACATGCCCATGGGAATTTCGTTCGGAGTATCCGCCTCCTGACGGAAAAGTCGTCCGCGTTGAGGATCAACGAGATAAGAGAGTCCTATTTCTCGAGTTTTTGACCATTTCCATCCGTTTTTTTTTTACTGTTGTTGTTTACTTTTACGTTTTTGTTATAGGCATTTCGACTTTCAGATTCACTACTTCTCTGACTTTTCATCCAAATTTCCCCTAATGCTGCCTTTAAGGATCGCTCATTGATTGAAAAATTATTCAGAAAAGGTGGTCATCTAGATATCCTTGGGTTACTTTCAAGAATACGCCCCTCCCACTGTTCAAACCTGAATAAGTCTCCGAGGGGATTCTCTGACTCATGCTTGGCCCTTTTTAAGGGTTCACGTGTAGTAATGCTGCCATCAATATCGTAGGAAAAAGTGTAATGTTGACTTTGAGCCAACGCCCATCTTCTGCGATGCGGAGACGATAACGTGCTTTTAGAGTCTAGTATCTTCTAGTCGTGTACTGAAGACCCTCCTATTGTTAGATTGAAGAACGACTAATAAAAATCTTATCATTCAAAAATTAGTTGTTACGTTTATGAAGGTCCAAAACCGAAGACTTTTGCTTATCGTGGAACGCTACGACAAACAATTTTAAATTCAAAGTCCAAAAGATTTTTCGGCAATGTTGATAATGAAAAAGCTCCGTTGTCATTTTATTATATCAGTCTGCTGAATCGCAAATGGTTTGGCATCTGCGTTCCGCTGTGCAGCTCCAAATGCTTCCTAAGTCGCCGTTCGCTGATGTAGCGGTTTTTAGGAAGCCATGACTCACTCCATAACGACAATCAATGCGATTCCCGTTCAAAAACCGTCTCAACGATCCGAAACACTGTGGGAAACGGTGCTGGTTTCAGGTCTGACATGGGTTGAGGAGTTCTAAAGGGAAGGACCGTAGTAAGAAAAGGGAAGGCCTCTCTATCCGTGACAGCCCATGAGGCAGACCTGCCGTTTTGTACATTTTATAAAAAACAAATAAATACCATAGCGAGGGGTAGGATTTGAGGAACGCATTGACTGAGTGATCAGACCACTGGGCGATCTTCAATTCGAAAAATCGAAGATTTGCAGCGAAGTTTCTTAGTGGTCCAGAGCAGTAGGCACCCGATTTCATAAGGAAACTCCTGTTGTTTTAGCTACTGCAGCGTTGATATATCAGGTTGAACCACAATTTTTGTTACATTTTGACGAAAAATTTCAAATTTATTTTTCTTAATTTGTGTCTAACTTCAGTCAACAAAATATGTACCATTATAATCAACAATATAATGCCAGCGAATAGGGAGATGACAGATGCCTTGCTTATAGAAGTCTGGGGATTTCTGGTTGAAGAAAGTCTGGAGGTCGATTTTGAGATCATCCTCATCATTGAACTGCCGTCCGTCGGGGAAGTGGGTCAGAGATAGGAATAGGTGGTAGTCAGTTGGGGCCATGCCCGGAGATTACGGTGGACGGGGGAGCTTCGTTTAACCAAGGTCCTGGATCCTTTGACACGCCAACTTTGCCACATGTGGGTGAGCATTGTCGTGGAGGAAGAGGTCTTGGTCCATTTTTCCGAAGTTTTGCCGCTCCGGTGTACAATTGCCTGCAGTAGAGATCGGCAGTGGCTGTCGTGTTGAATGATAACAGTTTCCTATTTTTTGAAAATTTTCAAAAAAAAAGTTTTTTTCTCAATGCAACTTTTTGAAATTTTTCCTGTTCCAATTTGAGCCGATCGAGCCATCGGGCTGCCGCCATATGAGAGACAGTACCTGGGTCCATCGACTGGTTAATTTTGTTAGTGGCCTCGCATGCTGAGGAACCGAGGCGGTGTTCGTGAATTTCGCACCTTTCGCGATATTGCCGTAAATTCACTGCTAGTTGAAGCCATAGAGAATATGAATGTGTTAATCAGTAGTCCTTTTCACTCGCTTTGTATACCCCCTACTACCAAATGTTCCAGAAGCTTCCACAGTTTTCCACAAGAAAAATAAAAAGTGTAACAGAAATTATGGTTCAACCTAATAGTTTAGAAAGTGGAAAATGCCAAATAAATGAAATTATTATCGGGTCTGTAGATCATCAGCAATTCTCTATGGAGTCTTTCGTGGTAGTGGTGAATTTTGAACAGCTGAACAGTCCGGTGCTCCCTTACTATTCATTTCAGCCCTATCGCGCTCACTTATGGATGCTTCATGCTGGTTGGACTCCCCACGTTGTACAAAGGAGTCTTTCGAGAAATCGTTTCTTTGATGCCGTAGCGTAATCACGTTATCAGAAGATCATTTTACGACTGATTCGAAAAACTTGATGCGATATGGCTGATGGTACTATCGTTACTACATCTCCAATCAGTAAACGTTCGTCGCCCAACTTGGCCCTATAAGAATTATTAGTTCAGATTACTGATCCAAGTTCCATGAATCAAAAACCACGAGAAGGACTCTGCTACAGTATATTCTACGGCGAAGAGCGGAAGCAATTCAAAGTTATCGGACTCACGGCAGTTCCTCGTTCGGATTGTTCTTGTTCCTTGAAAGTACACGGAATCCTCCACACAGCTCGACAACATCGCGATTTTTTCCCGCAAAAAAAGCGCAAACTCGTCCATCTGGTCTCTGATAGGCGTGGCCGAATACCTCATAATGCTGACCGCCACCGTACTTCGACTTAGTGATCCTAAAAGGTAAATGCTTTTTCATGATGGGGCTGATGCTAGCAATTCATTTTCTTTTGCAATTCATCATGCTTTTGTACATTAATGGCAGAAACTGATCTCGTGGTTTGATTTTGCTAACATGGAATCATTTTCTTCATCACTCTGGTATCCCATCTTAGAATTTGTTCAGGGATTAGTGATAAGGACATCTACGAAAGGGCAGAAAAACTGTATGCGTGGTGAAGGGAAGGTGGAAAGAGAAGGTGAAAGCTCAAGTACTTTGCAAACGATTGAAAAAGTGTTATCAAACTTCGTAGAAAGGCAGTATTCAAGTGTCGATTGCGTTAAAGACACCGGAAGGGGGTAATTTCGGCCTACGGTAGAAAAGACGTAGTGTGGACGAGTTTAAGTGGCCGCCATTGCACAAACTCGCCAATTTGACGCCTTGGCATGGTGCCGAGAGGAGATGTTTCTATTATAAAGTTGTTTTTTCCTTTTACTTTTACCTTTGTTCTTTCTTATATTGTTTCTGGATGTACTTACATGAATGCTAATGTAGTTGGGAATGGCAACTCCACTGCCATGGGAGTCAGGTGCTGCAACTAAGGTTGGCCAGCTGCCCGTCTCCTACAGCGGACTAGTCGGAACGTCAATGTGTTGATGCGAATGGCATGCGAATACACACCGCAGCGTCGCGCTTTTCAGTCCGGGTTTTTTCGCCTATTATCGCTTCTAACCTTGAGTGTTCGTTACAAACTGCCCATTTCTTTGCATCTTCCTCTTGTTTCGGACCCCTTACGGTTCCTTTAAATTTGTTAAGCTATTGACCAATATTATAAATACAGCACAAGTTGCATGACGTTTTGAATTTTATCTAGTTAGTGTAGTCCCTTCAGAGTCTGAAAGGGCAAAAGCAGATGATTACCCAGACAATATTTCAACTTTGACTTTGAAATCATTTGGAATCACTTACAAGGCGGTAACTCTGATCCTCAAAAGGGCCCGTCAGTGTGCAGCCGAGAGGCATTAGCTACTGACCACAAGGAATGGGCAAATGGAGCCGTTTTTGTAAAGGTGAGTGTTCACAACTTAGGGCCTTCAACCATTGAGCAAGCTGTTTAAGTTTTTAGCAGAATGAAATGGTGATCGGGTTGTTTTTCGGATTGATTTCGTTCTTTCAACAGGCTCTCATGAAGGCGATACCGCCGAAATGTCGGGCGATTTACGCCATGATGATGAATTTGTTCAACAGTTTAATAAAATGAAAGTAATACAATTGATATTGAAGAAATATATCGACATCAAGAAGATCAACAAGTGGGCAAAACTGTACTGTTAGTCTTACCAATAAGCAACCCATCCTGATCGAATATCTCCATCACCGGATTGTGGAAGTGTCAGAAAGTCATCAGTAGTACGACCGTCCCTGAAGAAGAAAGGATTACCTCCTCACACGAATCTCCTTCACATCTTCTCCTGGTCCCACCTCAACCGTCCATCATAACCGACAGATGTCCAGTACTCTTCACCCACTTGGGAAGGTTTTACACGACAATTCCTCGGTAGTCTGATCGCCAGTTCCTGAAATGGCACCACTAGGTGAATTAGCAGCAGCTGGTTTTAGCGTTTGATCTCACTCGAACTCGGCTTTCACGGTATCGGCATCGTCCATCACAGACGCATACCAAGGCAGTGAACAGTAACAGCAGCAACCAAGACGGCATCGTCGGCAATCTGAAAGGCGTTTGATAATGAAAGCAATGAATGGAAGGCGAAAATGGTGAAATGGTGTGGGGATCAGGGGTCACGGCTTCCTCGTATGCTCATGAGGATTTTTGTGGCAATGATGACACGCACACAACCATACACATAGCGCTGCCCCCGCAAACGCAATTTCTGAATCAACCAGCGGCAGCGGGGAACACGATGAGGTCATGCTGGCATTTTGTATGTTTGTGATTACCAGGCACAAAAAAACTGATTCAATAAATCAAAATGGATGTTACTAGTACATTTTCAATCGCCAAGGCCGCTTTGGGTCAGCAGGCACATGCCATAAGTTATGATGGGAGGTTTGATGGCCAGAAAAATTCAGATAAGACCGCCGGAAAAAGCTTAATGGCCGAGGGTGTGTTGCATTCCAGAAACATCGGCGTTATTCCACTTGGAGGCATACGCTTTCCAAAGAATTCACTTTGCAAAGTCAACGTATCAGGTGTCGAGGTCGTGTGAAATCTGGCTATGCTCGGGTGGGTCTCATTTAGTTCACAAAGCACTCACCTCGTCCCAGGAGAAATTGCTACGGATGGTGGTCGGCTCACAGATGAATCAATCCCCTGAAAATGAACGCTTAGCTCAAAAATGTAATGTTTATAGAAACTGTGATAAACGACGTGATGTAAACAAACTGTTTTATAGACAACAAAAATAGATGTAGAAACAGAACATAGAGAAGGTGGTAAGTGTGCGCAAGTCTTCAGACTCACATGTGGAACCGTGTCCTCGTTTTTTTCGAAAAAACACATCATCACATGGTTGGCAAGTCGGGGTGACCTCAATCTCCAGGTTATTCTACCCTTTTGTTTGTGGAGCCCAGTAAATCTTCAAATTTGAATGGCACTGACAAAAAAAGGACGTCTGAAAACATTTCCTAAGAAGAGTTCCTTTTTTGTGAAACAGAACAGTGCGGAACTACATAATGGTTGGATTTCAAAAAGTTGATTATTTTTGACGAATTTCTTTTATTGCTTTCTGCACGGCGGCAAGACCAAAGAAATTCTTTTTTTTTGAGATTACATCGCAACACAGCCTCTTTATTTCAAAGCATTGCTGTCGCTTTAAATAGAACTGCTTTACTTACAAAATTACTTACAAAATTTACTTACAAAATTTTGCTCGTCATAGTTGTTGTTGTTTACCAATCATATACCGATAACATACAATAAATGAATCTGTTTGTTGTTAATGAATGTTCGAAAAATTATGTATTTTTTTGAAAAATGAAATGCAAGTGATACTGCACCGGGACCGTAAAGAAATTGATGGTATGCGTGTATTCGTGCATGTCGCCGCAGAGCATGTAAAAATGTGCCGAAAAAAAGAACCGTGCATCCACGAGATCGAAGAGACCTTGTCGGTGAGCAATCGTTCGTAGAATATGATTCACAGGCATTTGACCGTGGAATGAAAACGAAACGATCGCGTGTTTCCCATGGTTCAAGTTTCATCATATAAATAGAATTGTTGAACTCTACTAAACGACACTAAACACTTTTAAATTCACTCATTTTTCTTAATTGCATTACCTTGCCGCTTTCATGCTTTCTTGTGACAGAGGGACTGTAGGTGGGGTAACGGTAAAATGAAAATAAGGAAGAGTTTTTGGCGTAAATCAATCTTTTTTGGCGGGATGCGCCGCGCATTATAGCTCCATTTAGTATCGTGATCACGGTGTGAGTGCTATTTGGCCTTATGCAATGACTTACAGGTACAGTCGATGTACAAGTCAGTGCGTTTGTCCTTTATCCTCCCAGATGTGAATGGCACCAATCCACCTTCCCCGAAAAGAAAGATGGTAGGCTTGGCTGTGCTGGGGGGTGGGGGGGGGGGGGGGGAGGGACGATGCGGCCTCTGATCCCCGTCCCACGAGAGTAAGAGTGCGCGCTAGTACCACTACATCACTCTTGTCCATAAAATTAAATTGAATCGAAATAAAGCAAAGCAAATTATGCGTACTAATGATTCAATAAATTATCAGTAATATTATTCAAGTCATCAGTCATTAGCAAACTACGACATTTTCATACTGATCGATTGTGCACGAAGTTCAGAAATCGGCAATGTGGCATGATATACGGTGGCAAAGTATTAAAAATAATGAGTTCATGTAGTAAAGGTTTTCTGAAATGTTTTTTGCTTGTAGTGGACGAATTTTGTCATTTCAAGAGGACCATCGCTGCATTACTGAGTATGAATGAGTGAATGAGTATGTGAGCTATAGGTAGGGACCGAAAAGATTTCAAAAAAAAATTCTGAGATTGATAGACGATTTACAGGCAGCTTCAATGACAAAATTTTTCTCCAGGAAAATCTGCAAAGGATAAGAGGACTTCGAAGAGTGCACATGAAAAGGGGCTATATCTAGAAAGCGGTAGTAGCCTCCGCAGTTTACTACAACTATGAAAGCAAGAACGATACCAGGTGCCCAGGTGAAGAATTCTACAAAGCAATGCACAACTTTCAGTACCTGTCTTTTCTGTGGTCCTGGTGGTAAAAGTAACAAAAGAGCTAATTTATTAAAGCTATTGGAGACAGCCGTGCGGGGGCACCAGAGTATTCAGGAGTACGTGAAGAAAAACCCACGGGTAGTGCAGTTTCACGCCACTTTACAGTCTGAATTTGCTTGACTTTATTAAAATCGAAGTCACTGAAGAACTGTGAGCCCTTTTTTCAGCTCTTATTTTACCTTGTAACTTCATCTTCAGATGTTTATTTATTCGTGTTTATTTCGTATTTGAAAAAAACGTAAAGCTAATTAGTGCCGAGCCATCGAGGAGGTTAAGTTTTAAAACTCCTATGGGAGTGGTGAAAGATTCCCCTGGGTGGTAAATAACGTCGCACTATTTCGTGTGGATTTTTTATTTATAAGATAAGGAGCTTTCTATTTGACAGTTTTATGTGTGGATTGAGATAACAAACTTAATATTCTAAAAAGGCTTTCAAGAAAAGACTTGAGCAGGCACAGCAAGTGTCTAACGATATGCGAAATCACATTCGTTTCTCATGAAGTATGAATCTGGAGGGACCAGAATATTCAGGACTCGATCTCCTGATCGTTCGTACATTAACACATAACGTACCGAGGCTATTTTCACCGCTCCTGCCTGTATGGACAGACGTTTTTATCTGGTCAGTCGTGCAGCACCGTGTGTTGCGCTTGGCCACCCAGGACAGTCTTTTTTTGGGTTCACATGAAACCGTCGATTTATGAAGGCTAAAGCTGCCAGGAGTTTTCAGATTAGAGAGCAACATACCTTTCCATCACTGTACCAGAAAATCGGTTTGCGTTTTCATGTCACTTCTATGCAAAAACTAAACTTTTGTAAAACTAGACAGGTAGGTCCGCAGTGAATAGCACAGGAATCTCAGTCGAAGTCTCATATGTAGAGGTGAGTAGTTGTCCTGTCAACTGCTTTGTTATGCTTGTTACGGTGTTCAAAAAGCGTGGTGCCAAATCCTTGCAGTTTTTTGGAAGAAAAGGGTCTCAGAAAGATATGTTATTCTCCATATTCGAAAACATATCATGACAGCTTTTGATCATGAGATACTGGTGCAGCACCCCGTGTTGCACTTGGCCACTCAGGGATGGTTTGGGTGCAACACCATGTGTTGTACGCGGTACATTGTGGGTTAACTGTAGGTGTACAGCCGCCCCATATAAGCAGGTAAGATTCCGAGATTCAAGTTTGATAAGAATGGTAAAGAACTCTGTTGGAACGAAAATCGATGAGAGAAGGGCTGTTATTCAAGTATAATTACAGATTGTACACAGTATGATCGTATCAACATAAGAAAAATAGGCAACTGTTAAGGTGTTTTCATGTTCTTTACAATCTCCAACATTTTTCCGACGAATGCCGTCAATTTTCTCATCTAGACATTGGTGGACAGCTCACTCCTGCTTATGCAAAATGCTATAATTAATAGTCATTTGGAGTTTATTTGAGTGGGTGATTCGAATAAAGTAGAAAAAAAGTAGTGGATACTGTAGATTGCCCCAAAGTGAGTCTTACATTCGATTTCTCACAGTTCCTTGGACTTGCTGCCGTATACCAGTAGCCATAAATGGATAAAATGCTATGGATGGTACATGGACTTTGGCTCATGCTGAATTTTCGGGATTAGAGTGAAGGAAGAGCAGTAGCGATGGTTGGCTTCGGCCTAAGAAAATAAAAGAGCACTACAGGAGAAATATTTCCCATTTTAAAACCTCCTCTTGTACTATGAGATTACTCCACCTATTATGAGCCTATTGCACTTCCTAGGCCTACGTGGAATACTGCGTCGTAATACACGCTGCTATGTGTCTCTCGAAATACATATATTCGATGGGTCACCTCTTACCTCAGAACCAGTTTATCCCTCAGTAGCGCCATCAAATTTACAAATTGTGAGTTCACTTACACAAGACATCGGAAAAATCAAAAAGGAAATAAAAAAGCAACTAATAGAGAACCCAGAATTGTTTTTTAGAGATTATTGAAGTGGGGCGTCATGGATTGTCGGTCATTCGGCTATGATTGATTATGTGTGATATCTCAACTCATGCACGCACCTTACGTACAGCTCAAGAAACGCAAGCAAGAAACACGCCTGAATGGCGTCATTTGACGAAAAACAGCGTTTGAAGCGGGTGGTGTAAACCCTGCCTAATGGACCATTTTTCGTTATCACATCTGTTTATCATACTTGTAATAAGTTTCGCATCGATGGCTGCGGAGAAAATCAGCCGCTATTGAAAATCAAAATATCAAAAGAACAATTTTCTTTTCAAAGGGACCTTGAAGTAGGTCCTGCTACGCTGATTACTCACTTACATAAGAATTTCCGGGTCTCTCAGTTCCAAAAGGGATAGGCAATTGAGAGAAGTGATAGCACCGCAGTGAAAAATCATAGACGCTTGGCATTAACAAAAAAATTATTCAAATCGCGTTTTCAAATTTGAGAGCTTTTCACTCACGGGACTTGATCAACACAATGAAGCGAACAATCCAAAGGGGGAGGGGGAACAGTACTTTCAGAAGTACTTCATATAGGAGTTTTGTGTGGCGCAAGAGAAAAGCAATAAAGTCAGCGTAAATATGTAGTTACATTGGCTGTACAAAAGAATGCTTTTAAGTGTATGTAAATGGAAGGTTGCGTTTATGAGAATATCACTGGGACAGGAACAGTATTTTCAGAAGTACTTCATATGGGAGTTTTGTGTGGCGCAAGAGAAAAGCAATAAAGTCAGCGTAAACTCCAAAGGATGGAACAGTACTTTCAGAAGTACTTCAAATGGGAGTTTTGTGTGGCGCAAGAGAAAAGCAATAAAGTCAGCGTAAACTCCAAAGGATGGAACAGTACTTTCAGAAGTACTTCATATGGGAGTTTTGTGTGGCGCAAGAGAAAAGCAATAAAGTCAGCGTAAACATGTAGTTACATTGGCTGTACAAGAAATGCTTTGAAGTGTAAAATGTAAATGGAAGGTTGCGTTTATGAGAATATCACTGGAACATTGGAAAAAAATTCGAGTGGCACCTGTGACATTACTTGCCGTCTAAGCGTCCATCGACCCATTTCAATCAGTCAAAATCCAACTATTCGCAATGGAGGTTGCGCGATTTGGCCACAGATACACAGAATTCAGTGAAAAACGCTATTTAAAGAGATGTACTTCAGAAAAAGCGCTTGTGAGTGAAAAAATGTTCACCAGTGGACTTTTGAAAACAATCAGTAGAATTTTTTTCAAAGAATTTCCGACAAGCCTACATGATTACTTACGGCGCGAGCCTTCCTAGGAAGCGTGAACACTGAAGTTCCTGAAATATTTACCTCCTACAGACAATAAAATTTATTTGAAGATGCCCACCAAGAATGGCAATCAAAGAAAAACGTTAAATTTTTTGCGAAAGATGAATCTGCAGGCAGAAGTGAACTGGCCCCAGTTGACAGGACTACGAGGCATTAAGCGAGTAGAGCTGTGATAGTGAGTATTGTAGAAAAAGTCGGCCGATGTGTAAGCTTTTAACGCGGCGCCACGATTCTGGTTTGACAGGTCGGTTTTCATGCACTACACGGCGTCCTGCTTGTTCCTTGGCTCAGTGGAGAATGGGGCGCCAAGTTACAGTGTGTGTGTACAGAGAATGACAGACGAAAGGATAAACCATAAAGTTCAGACCGAGGACAAATACAGCAGCACACTATCCGCAAGTATCATCACTTTACCGATAGCACTACCACCTTGTTCAAGAGGCACTCGAGTGGGATGAGCTGACAACAACTGATGGAAACGCGATTGTAGTCGCCTGTTAATTTATCAGTGAAATGGAAAATCTCCGAGCGATCATGATAAGAAAATGGGCTGTTTTTTCCGAGTGTTCCATGGAACCCACCAAAAAACGCTGAATGGACGCCTTAAAGGTTGTAGAAATGGCAAGGGAAATTCCTTAAAGAGTGCCTGAAATTACTCTAAAGTAATAAAGAAAAACTCTACAATAATACTTTATAATATAATAAATAATAAAAGTAATATGAAGTAATTTTGTCTACAGTTCCATGAATAAGTCAGGAGGAACATACATACATTTATCAACCCACAGAAGCGATCGCTCATGTTCAAAAAGAAACCTGAAATTGAACGGTTGAGCTGTGCTCTCAATCACGGTGCGCATGAAGCTCTTGAACCTTTGTTTGCAAATTATGCTGCTGCTACAGATGGCCGAAAAATAAACATGGAAGTGTTCCCCTAAACATTACCCAACCTATGAGAACCCAACAAATTCCATGGGGTAGACCCATAGGTGATTCACTGAAATTGTCTGTTGTAGGAGATCTGAAACATCTATGGGGTTTCGCGTAAGCGGAGCTCGTAAAAGATGCGCCGGCATTGAAGGGGGCGATATTTGTCAATAGCATTGTTCGCTTATCGTCGAAAAATGAAAATCGGCCGATGACGGAGGCGTGCACGACGAGCGCCAATGATAACGCCTTACGATTTGAAGGAGCAGGGAGCCCAATCTGTCTGCATTCCAGTCGATTCGCTGATGAAAGAGCAAAATACGGCTGGAATCATAGTAGTAGTGTTCAAAGACACACCCACCAAAGTACTCGCGGGGTACATGGACCCGAAAGATAAAAGCTCTCAAATCCAACCATCTAGGGAATAATTTACCCGAAAAGTGATGAGTAGTGAAGAGCGAGCGGGTGTGCGTACGTTCAAATCCCAGAAGAAATGGGTCATGCTTAGCTGTGGTGCACGGCTACGGCAGATGCCATGAAACATGGCTCAGAGAGAGAGAGAGATGAATGGCACATACGGTCCCAAGACGATGGCCTTGAATCAGGGAAGAAGTCACATTGTGTAACGGATTCGATGGTGGTTGGATAAGAGGCAACTGAAACCATTTGCCAGTGAGAATGAAAATGTTAATTATATGTCACAGGGGAGGGACAAAGGTCGGCGAGCGAGACTTGAGGGCTTCATGAACTCGGGCAGATGATTAACGGCTGGTGGACGGCGGCGGAAACACACACACACAGACGGTTGTGTGACCATTCCGCAACGGACGATCGTGACCACTGCGCAACACTATGAATATGCATGCTGAATTGCTCACTACTGCCATTTCCAACTGCCTTTGATCGTCATTTTTATGGCTGCGAACCATTAGGTGGCGGTCAGCCAAAGGACACATGAAAACCGCATTTTCAGGAGCAGTCGAACGAAAGACCTATAGAAGGTACTTAAATAATCCCATTTTGATTGGCTTTCAGAAAGTTCTAG
This sequence comes from Trichostrongylus colubriformis, assembly GCA_963978905.1. NCBI lineage: Eukaryota > Metazoa > Nematoda > Chromadorea > Rhabditida > Trichostrongylidae > Trichostrongylus > Trichostrongylus colubriformis. The sequence goes on from OZ022260.1 coordinate 28,159,266, forward strand.
AAACAGAGCGGCTGTGTGAAAGGAATTTGATGTATAATATATGCGGTTATAAATCTGTACAATTGGTGAAAAAAGTGTGACCAGCCCCTTACAGTTCTTTTGAGAAAAACCTTCCAAAATCATAATTATATACAATATTTCATATGAGAAAAGAACTGAGTCACATTTTTGGGACTCAACAAAACGTTGTCATGCCGCCGTTGGAACCAAAAATTAAGGTGATTCACTTGTGGAGACGATTTGGAGAGCGCAAAAAGTTCGAGAGGAATTTTGTTATTGAAGGAGACGATTATAATGCATGTGCGTACAAAAAGTCCCAAGATTATGGGCGCCGATGCATTGCATTGCAATATTTTGTAATTCTAGAAGAGGGAATGAAAAATGAACTTATTCAAGCTTAACTAATATCATGTGTACTTAACAACATGCTGCACCCATGTTGTAAATTGTCCCCACGGGTACAAACAAGAGCGAAATCTTATCATAACTGAATGGTACGTTACACGCACGATTTTCGAACAATATCTTTCCATGAATCCTCCGGCCACTTCATTTGACTCCAAACCGGGATGGCTAGCTCGACAGGCTCTGCCATTATTGAAAAACCGAGGTAGAAGGTACGGAGCTAAGATCTTGAAAGTGTGTCGGACACTTCGAGGAACGATGAAATCGGGCAGCTTGCTTCGACGCCACTTTTGAATAGCTTTGGCCCCATACGCCTACACGCTAGAGCAATCTTTCAAGGTATTCATCGCCTACTGCTTCTGAGGTACTCGTGAGGCAACGCTTGAATAAAATCGCCTGCGAAAAATGAGTTTCTCTGTTACCCATATATTTATGTTGTATTTGCTTAATAGGAGCCGCATCCAAAGTTTCATGCGAAAATGTGAGTATCCGGTTACGATACAGCCCTTCAAAGTGGCGCCAAGGGAGTGGGGCATCCGAGTAAGTGCTCGCCCGGTCGTCCGCCGCGGTCGCAGACGCATGGTGAGAAGAGAAAATTGCGTGAGCAGTCCCACTCTCCACCTCCAACCACACCGGAAGACGGGATATAGGGCTCACTCGGAGTCCCTGCCCTTGGCCGCCATTTTGAGGAGCTTAAGTTAGCCGAATTCATATTTTCCGCATGAAACTTTGCATGCTGCCCTTATTAGACAAATACAACATTAATATATGGGTAATAGAGAAATACATTACACTGCTTATCATCTGCTTACAGAAAATTTAGATTTAGAGGCTATCGTTGGTCTCTGAAGGTACAACCCCTCCCCACCATCCTATTCGTGGTCAAATACGATCCCTCTGTCGAGGAATCCTCGGTGTACCCTGATTCGGATGTTCGTGATTTTGGAACCCACTACATACTGCTTCCACAGTAGGCGTAACCAATTTTATTGTTTTACTGCTGAAGAATATAGAAGACTTCGACGGTCTCCCTCTACATTGTACTCCTACTGAATCTCCTCAGGTTCATCTACTTTGTGTCATGGCATTCAACGCATCGGTGCATGGAGGAAGTTCAGATTAATCATGCATCATGGTGCCAAGAGTTTTTGTGGTATGAACCATCTGTCAGATATCTGCATTATGACCCCCTTTTAGAAAGATTTTTGTAAGTCCCTGATTTCGGTCGATAATTTGTTCCAGAAATGGCAAGAGAGGACATAAGGGGAAGGAAGAGAAGTTTTTCTTTTTCCGCTTTACTTGACATCGCAAACACATTTTTTTACCTTGGATTCGACTCAAGCCTGAGCTGCAGTGATCGAAATCGAAAGATTTTGAAAACTTAATACAGCAAGGAGAACTGTCACATTACGATCAGATGATGCACTGAGGCTGGTGAACGCTTGTTGTCCAGCTATTCTCTTTCTTAGGTTATAAAGGGAGGGTAGGCTAGGACTTGAGTTTACAATAGAATGAAGGAGATGGGAAGGAGAGTCGGAATGGGCCAAGTTATGTGCGATTAGCAAAAAGCATCTCTGCGATGAAAATTCAAATTAGCGTGTAAACGTAAACGTTTGAAAATTCCAACTTCTCTCTTCGTAGAACCTCGGCATCGATATTAGTTTGTACTTCTCTGTTATGCCAACGAGGTTGTTAGGTGGAATATTTATTTGAGGCCTAAAACGTTTCGACCAGATCGTCTTCCTCAAAGGCCTAAACGTGGCTCAAGATTTAAGATTCTATCCACTACACCACCAAACGCCTCATCCCTCTAGCGGTTCTGACGAAACATCGAGGAACCGCCGGAGGAACCCCGCACGAAAGTACTAAACTCACCAGTCCACCACCACGAGAGTGGGACGCCGCCACTCCGTGTCAGTTGTCGTCAGTGAATGAGAGATGCCATGCTGTCCTTATACATAGTATAATGGGGACATACATGTCTCCCTCCCCATATCAGTAGCTCGCAATGTGACGCAAATGGCAAGAGATCATTCGTAATGGATAAGCACTCATTTCGGTTGTTCATACTTGGATTTCTTGCAGAAATCCAAAGCGCTTCGAGCACTTTCCTGGCTGAAATCTCAGTCTCGCATGCCAGAATACTGCACTTCACATCAAACTTCACATCAGGCCTCAAATAAATATTCCACCTAACAACCTCGTTGGCATAACAGAGAAGTGTAAACGTTTGAGTTCGGTTGGAAGAGAGCCGATCACACTGGCTGCGCAAGTGGTATTCAACCAGATGTTTCGCTGCTGTCACACACTTTTGTGAAGAAATAAAGATGTAAAACAGAAATGTGGCTACGGTATCTATTTGTCAGGAAATTAACGTAATTAAACTCATGTACTCAGGCGATCGGTGAAAAAACTGCGAAGCACATCGTCGGTGAAGAAGCTCAGGCATCAAGCATGTGCATATGTAACATGTTGTCATTGAATGATCTCATGTTTCTCACATCCTCACAGTTTTATTGTTGTTAACCACGAATCCCCTCCATATTGATCTGTGGGAGATTGAATAAATAAACAAATTAATCAATTCAATAGGGAGATGCTGCGACGGTAAGTCCATTGATCTGTATCGAAGGGATGGACAACTCGTATCACTTGATCCCCATACTGTGGGAGTGGCTCAGTATGAGTTTAGTTAATATTCCTCGGTTTGATATCAAGCAACTATCAGTGAATGGCTAAAACTTGCTCGGTCGAGTACCATCGTAACGGCTGCAGTTTTTTCGACTTCGGCCCTGGTTCGCTCCAATTTAGTTTCTTTGCGCACGTTGCACAGAATATCCTTTTACCCGAAAAGGATGATATCCCTTTACGACTGCTGAAAAGCTACTGGAAAACAGTTTTTTGTTCACTGCATCCTCCTGTGCGTGTGATCCCGTATGTTTCACCCAGGGAAGAGGAATCGCGATGATATCACATCGAGTGTGACGTCAGACGACTTTCGAAACGTTGGCTAAGAACAACGAAATCATCTACTTGAACTAATGTTAGAGAAAAGGCAGTTTATCGTATCCCCATTTGAAATTGACCGCTTCCAGCTCGACGTGTTTGGCGGCATGCCGCTCCTTGATAAATTAAAAGACAAGGTATGTTAGGAACCAACGGTAAATAGGTAAAAAGGAATGGCTTGTTTTGCTTTTGTCTCAAACGAACCATTGTTGTTTCAGCGTTTGAGGTTTTCCAATGAGATTATGACAATATAGGGCTAACAACCATCACTCAGTTCAAGAGTGGTGATTAAAAAGGAAAGTAAAAGAAGGAAAAAAGCACATAGAACGAAGAATCGCCTTCAGCAAAATGACATTTACAGCGGGTTCCTCGAGATTTTCCAGAGCAGTGCTTATTCCACATGAGATGATGGTATATTCAAATAAAATGTAAAGGAAGCTTCCCAGTGGGTGAGGGATTCAACAGGGCGTCTCGTCGCTTGCGTGAAAGGGAGAGGGTGGTATTGGTGAGAACCGCTCGAGGAATCCTACTTGTCCTAATCCATCTTATTCTATGAAAAGACATGAATGTCTTACTGAAGAGTAGAATTTGCAAAGGATCAGCAACGAATAGCAATTTAATTTTTTCAATGCCCCTAATAAGATTTCCCTACCTTTGCGCATGGCACACTCTGATGGTAATATTCACATTAATCTTTAGCTTTTTGAACATTTTTCCTTGATTTCGGATAGGCTCCAATTTTTACTGGTCCCTCAGGAACGTGAATTCCATTTTTTTCAGACACGCAATGCCTGCATGGTCAGCTCGCCAGATGATCCCAACCTTCAAACCGAAGACTTGCAGAAGGGTATTTTAATAATACAGAGCAACAGGCATCCGGAATGCATTAGCGAAGTACTGTTTGTGTTATCTACTGCAATTATATTCGATTTGCATAGTTGAGGAACTGGAAAATGTCAAAAAAAAAAAATTGCAGTTGTTCATAGGATCTGCAGATCATCATCGATCCCCTAGGAGTGTTTGACGGTGTGGGGTGCCGTGTGGATTAGGCCACTTATACCGCCACTACTGATTGCCTTGATTCTTCAGGTTTACTTATTTTGCCACTTCAGCATCTCGTTTCTTTTTGCCTTCTAAGGTGAAACTAAGCTCACTGTTATCATTACCAATTTTGATGAATCATTACTATGTATTATTATTGTTCGTATGAAGTATACATCACTTGTATGTTTTATATGGCCACATAAGTCTTATCTCAATATAGTAATTATTTTAAGTCTGCATACCCAAAAATTTACGAGCAGTCATAGTTTCAGTAGATTCTACTTATAATAAAATGTAACACGATGTCGAAATTCGTGTAAATTCATAGATAGGGGTAATGCTCTGGTCTCAAGAGGACTATTAATCTCGTTGCAGGTGTAGATGACAGTTTGGATTCTTTTGGGAGCAATAGGCAATCTTCGGAATAAGTATTTGCACTTTTCCTTTCATCAAAGTTTTTCGTAATTTTACAAAAGTCTGACAGCTTCATGAGCTCTATCATTTTTACCCGAGGGGAACATTGCTTAAAGTAAGTGCTTCAAAATTTCGATCACGTGACTTTTTCAATTTGTTGAAATGAATATTCTAATCTTATAACGGGGTTTCCTTTATATTCGCAAAGAGCCAAAGATGCAGACATGCCATCCACACACACGTATCATATGAAAGCGGGGGCGTGGTCAAACCAATGCCCAAGGTCGTTCCACCAATGGTCATTAAGATGACGTCCTTCCCCCAACAAACGTGGGATGTGCTTCTAAGCAGCAACGGCTAAGGTCAACGCGCACGTTGCTCTTCAAGACTCACTACCAATCAAAATATAATGTACACAGGGTCATAATTGCCCATAAGGGGAGGGGGGGGGGTGCGGGGATGGTGAAGGGATAAAGTCATAGCAATCACTTCAGAATGCGCAAGGCATTCAGATATCCTCCAGGGTACCATAAGGGTGACCTGGGTGCTTAAGCAGGGGTTAAACCAATGACGTATGATGATGGAAGCAATTCGATCCCAGAATTGTAAAACTAAGAATCCATATGTGGGAATAAGTGGGACTGTGTGAATGGCAGATGGCACAAGGTTGTCGTCAAGCGCTGATTTCCGCCTTGTTAACCGATACACCGCATAATGTGTATGAGTCACCCCTTTGTGATGACATCTTATCATGCTCGCAGGGGTGTTCCGGGAGATGAAAGGGCGCAGTAATTCCAGTCATAGCGATGGGATGACTCAAGCGGTAATCATGTAATAATTATGCTGAATCACTGGAGGATGGTGCATGTGGAGGCAGTTGAAGATACAAATATGCTACATAGGGCAAAAAGACAAGAAAACCTCAGGTTCAACTCTTCCTCCCGAAAAATGGTAGAAGGCATTAGATTTTGTTTTTGAGAAGGAGGAATATGGTGTTAGTGAAAACAGCTAGCGAGTCTACTATAAAACCATAAAACTAAACTCATTCCACTATAAAAAACGCAGTTTTGATAAATCCGGCTAGGTGTATCTACTCGCACCGCAGTACTAGGAATCTGAAGCGATGACGGTGCTTTGGCTTCAGGTCCCGACTAACATGGGGTGCCTATCGCGTCGCTCGCCAAACGTGGTCAGGCGGACTTTCTCTCCTAATGGTGCACACTCGGTAAGCGAGTCTACACAGTCTCCATTAGCTGGCCAGATACTATACACATAGGATCGTGCCATGTGCTTCTTATGACGGCCCATCCCACAGATCCCCACTTGTGTCCGATGATTGCTCAGTCATGCAGCAACACACAGAAAAGCACAGAGATCCTGCTCTTCTGCTCCTTCGCCTGTCTCATTCATCGATGAAAAACTACTGAATTCATAAAATTAAAAATTGTTGAAAGGAATGCAGAAGATCCCATTAAGTTCACCGTTGTTATTTATGATGACGGCATTGATGATGTTATTTCTGAAAGGCGAAGGCCGGTGAACTTTCGATTCTCATGTCAGCGTATATGATTCACCACGGAATGCATACCTCTGTCCATTCACCTCACGCGCTCCCGTTTATGAAACTGAGACTTTCTTGGATGTGGAAATTACATGGCTAACTAATCAAGGAGCTTGAATCTAAGCTCTCAAAATTCTCTCGAGCGACATAGACTACTTCAGAGTCAACTTTGGTTTATTCCTCTGTCTGCATAAATTCTTGAGAATTTTCATGAGATGTTCATTTACTTGGCATTTTTAAAGACAAGCGGTTATCACACATTCCTAACGTGGAATAACCATCAGAAGTTCACCACCTCACAGAAAAAACCACATCTATACGAATGTGATTGCACGGAGGTTCCAGTTCAAAGAGAAACATAGATGTTTACACAAGGAAGCAGATTTTGTTTATCCCTATGTTGGTGAAAGCGTGAGTTTCGCAACGATAATAAAATTTGGAAAAAGCCTTTATAGCAGCTGAAAATTATAGACAACATTGTCGAGCGATCCTAGGCTACATTGATCCCCGAGTATTGGAAAATGCGACGGCCAGAATGAGGTTTTTCAATGTTGGTTGCACTTGCTAGGATAAGCCATGAACACATTCTGTCAGTAATTGCAGACCACTGTTACTCTAAATGAGTCTTTACATTGACGACTGCTTGATAAGAAGACAAAGCTGACAAGCACATTGTGACTGCAGAAATATTTGGCGATGTATGTCACCGGCAATGCAGTTTGTTAACCAACTATGTATTTTGAGTGCGAGGAGGTCCATGCGAAATTGAAATACGACGTTACTCTCCCAATCCCACTTCAGCCAATGAGCCACCATCCTACCGTATCTCACTTGGTAAAGCTGGGTGAATGCTCAATTCTATTTATTTACTCAAATTTATTTATTCGCTTAATTATTCATTACACACTGAGGTGCGTCATACATTCAGAGAAGCAAAGTATTGGGTCATTCCATGAGTAGTGTCGTTTTTTTTGAGTAAAATTTTTTCTGATAAAGTTGCAGGTTTGTGTGGCATTTCATATATCATGCGGAAGAGATTTTCCTGCTCTACAGAAGGACCTGTTTAGGTTCTTTGTCCGTGATAATAGAGGTGATCTTCAAGCTGGCGAAGCGGTTGACTTACTCCCCAAAGTTTGACTAAACCGGCAATTAACTGAAACACTACCTTTCACTTAGGAAAAAATGATGAATCATTTGTCTCGTACTCAGCCCCGAACTTTTCTACGAGTCCCACCAATGGATTACTTGAGGGGTCGCCTCGCGCTTTTCCCAACTTTGGTTTATCCGTCACAACTCGGTGATTTTTGGCAATTTCTTCAAACCACGGCAAGAAAATTTTTTTCAATCAATCAGTTCAAAGAGTGGTGAAACGTCAAGTAGAGGTAATGGGTAGTGACGTGGGAGCATAATTCACCGGATTCCTTGAATAGCTCTCGAAAGAATAAATTGTGAAATGATAGCATGTGGGCACCTATGACATTATTTGGAATTACAGTCTAAATCGCAGCCAGAACAGAATCAAAACAGATTTTCAGAGCTGAGAAAACCATTACGAATGGTTCCCGAAGCAATTCTGAGCAAGGGATTATAAACGAAAACTTTCATTTTGAATAAATGTGAGTGCTCTCGAAAAATGGAATTTAGAAATATAACGTCGTGAGTAATCGATCAAACAATTGTTGGAATTTGTAGAAGAGGTCGAGGCCAAGTACGGCACACATGATTAGATGATTTTCCTAAAGTGAAATAACATAGTGTTTTAATTAAATGCCGGTTTTGCCAACTTTTGTCAATTGGACCTACCCCTTTGCCAGTCTGAAAGCGGCCTCATTTTAACATATGTAAAAGTTGTACGCACCATATTGTAGAGCAGAAAAATCGCTCTCGAACAATGGAGAATTGCCGCACAAGTTTGTAAACCTATCAAAAAAATTTTCGTTCGGGAAAAACGGAATTTTTCATGAAATGACTCAATATAATGGGTACAACATTTCAGTACGAGTTGATCCATAGCCAAAACTGTACCCAGAATCTCGAGGTTTCCAAATGGGTATGCTTATGTTTTACCAATCCGCGATAAATACTGAGCTTGCTTGGTGATGATAGCTCCCTTATCAAATTGCTGCAATACTCCACAAATTAAATCAAATACAATTTGAAAATAATTCCTGTCATACGGGCATTACTGTGTATGAGTAATAGGAGCAACAAAGAGCTAGGAATGCGGCAGTGATCTGAGATAAGATTACTTTGGAGAAGTGTTTTTAAGCGGAACACTGGCGGTCTTATTTATTTTCTTCTCATGAAAGACGTTAGCCGTCGTTGTCGTTGTTTGAACACTTCAAAACCCAAGTTCAACCTCAAAACAGTAAACGAGCTCACATTTACTCACAACCAGCCGGCTTCCGATCAAAAGCCGGCTTTGTTTGAGTAAAGCTGAAGAAGTAGGCGCTCTCAGTTTTTTGTCAGACACATTCCGTTGATCGTCACAAAGGAAAGGGAGAAATGAAGACCAAAATAGTGTGGCATGCAGCAGTGCGCTTTCATTTCAGAAGAATCTGACATAACGCATGGAATACTAAAACGCCTGAATTTCAGTCTGCACACCCTCCCTCAGCAGAAATCGTAATTCTCGAATTGGTCACAGTTAGAATGTCGTCAAAACATTTTGCTCTTCCGGAGTCTCTTGATTAACTGAATGCTCAACAATAATTGACACACCAAAATATTCAGTCAAAAACTTGAGAGACCCGTAAAAGTCCTAAAAGCTCCTTTTCAAAATATTCATGCAATATTTCGGTGTTTAAAAGCAGCATTATGGAAAATGCGGGCGAAAAGTAAAAGAAGCAGTGAATATGAAGGTCGAGATGTCGTGTGACAGGACAGGGGAGAAAAAACGGATAGAAAAGGCCAAAAACCCCAGAATTAGGGCTCCCTTCCCACCGTTGATTCTCGACGCGAACGACCTTTCCGTAAGGAGGCGGGTAGCCTGGACGAATTTTCCATTGGCATGTTGCCTAGTCGAAAGCAAGGAAGGATGTTAGGAGATAACTTCATCTGCTCTCTGGGCTGAGGTTCAAGCTGAAACGGAGTGCCAAGTGAATAGCCTCCATGTGTCGCTTAGATGTTCTTGTTCAAGCCTCTGAAACAATGGAGATCTGCTCAATGTATAAAATACTTTGGTATATCAATGAATTATGATGCTTCTCAGACACGACACCTTCCGATGATAGTAACAAAGGATTATCCCCCCCCTTCCCCCGTTGTACCAAAATTTTTGTTTCTCCAAGACTAGTGTATACAGTTGAGTCCAAGATTCTCCTAGGGCAAAGCCACCGAGTATCTGGATGAACCATTTTAGAGGTTTCGGTTGAATGACAACAGACCAAATACCCTTCGAGCACACGTGTATAAGGGGGGAAGGTGTACCTGTGGCAAGTGACTGCGTTCGTATGCTCGTGGCCCAGTGATCATATCGTTGACGGATCCTGGATGACGGCACACAGGTGGAGTGGGCCTTCTGTATCCTGTTTTTTTTTTCAGGAGTGCTGGTTTGAACTTCAAGCCCATCATCGCAGCAATGAGGTTAGAAAAGCTTAGCCTTCTTTCCCTCCCTCACTAAACGATGGTCGGGCTCTTTTAACCGCAGAGCCGAAATCCGTAGCGGACAGGGTTGCCTAACAAGTGCACAAGTTACATTTCCAGCAAATCATCCACTAAATTACCTCAATTAACTCACCGAGTCGTCCCGTCCGTAGACATACTCACATGAGGTGGCATTTTTCGGCATATCCAAGGCAGTATTCATAGTAAGCCCTTATAAATGAAAGAGAGAAAATCTGTTGAGATATGTGCTGATGCAACTGGATTTGTCAATAATTTCTATGCAACCTGTGAATTTTCAATGGCTGTGAAAACTTCATAAAAATTGTTCTTTCGAAGCATTCTTATGAGAAGGCACCGCCATATGGTGATCATAATGCTCCTTTTTTGAGAAAAAGCACTTTTCAGTTCGCTAATTTTGAAAACTTTTCTATTACTGTCGATCAACGGCTTGTAAGGCATTTTTCTCACGCCCTAAAAATCGTACATTCAAGTTCAGGCTAAAGTAATTGACCTAGCTCATAACGCATCTCTGCTACCATGATACTGAAATATTGAAATACTGAAACAATTATACTGAAATACTATACTTATACAGAAAGGCATTATACTGAAATATTCTTTATCCTAACATAAAGCAATATAACAAATAATGCTACTGAGCGTTGTTAGACCCGTATTGGTGATTCCAGCTGGCGGAAATGGAGCACATCATGTTTGGCGCTGTGGTAGTGAACAAAGGTAAAGGAGGGACATTGTCGTCAATCGATTCAAAGGGAGACGTCATTCATCGAATTGATTTCATCGCTGTCTTCTGTTTGGAGATCCTGAAATATCGGGGCGGTACAGAGCTCATAGAGTACCATCGTAATGCGCATAGTTACCATTTCTCTGGGACACGAGCTTGCCTCAGGGATAACGGAAAGTCGCTTCATCGCTGTAGTAACGTACCCATCCGTTCCCTGAGAAAATCGGTTTATAAAGGGTTACACGTGTGAAATTAAGCTTTCCCATCGTACCTGTTCCATTTTGTCAGACGACCGTGTTTCCTCTTCTTCATCTTCAATGCCCTCCGTCACCCATGCCATACCTCTCCAGACCTGAAAAACAAGGAATCGATGAGAACAGTAAAAAGAGGGAGCCTAGCACCCGAACTGTTGCCATTTTCACTAATTAGATAACGAACTGATCTACTATATAAACATCAATATTTCACCACTCTTTCTGAAACTTTTTTTTAATGAAATAAACCAGCAGAAATAAAAAAATGATTCAAAAAAGAAAAACAACTTTTCCATCAATACTTAGGTAGTATATAGGTTGAATGGAAATCGTGAAATGGCCTTATCGATGAGGCATGGCACTCTCAAACTGGGGAAGCTGTGTGAGGAAATAGCTAGGGGACCAGGGGACCAGATCTCTACCGTTTAGCATCGATCCTCCCCCCTCCATGCTTTATTCCTCCCCCCCCCCCTCAGTCTACTAATGATGGACAAGGCGGCGTCACTCGTTCTTCTGTCACTTTTTCACTCTTTCGAGATATAACGACATTGACCATGCGCCTGATATAATATCATAAGTAAATTATTCATGTGATAATTCACAGAGGTGAGAATAGCAATGAAAAGATTGCGTACATGATCAATAGGTGGGAATTTCTCACAAGTGTACGAAATAATTGAGTTTTTAGCCCTTGATCCGCTTGTAGCCAGAATTTTTGAGTTGTAAGTGATGACAAAGTACCCTACAACTTTCTACACCAATCAACTCTGTCATTTTTGCCCTTTTGGGGTGGCGATGTCCCGGTGTTGCTCGTAGACACACGCTGGTTTTCTCTGGATTAGTTTCCAGGAAACAGAATGGCACAATAACAGTTTCATAAACTGAAAGTGCAAAAGCCTGTCCTTGTGAGGAGGATTCGATGAGTGGTGCACGACTTATCCTTCTCTCTGAATCGACCTTGATTGATATTGAGGTTCGAGGGCCCAAATATTAGGTTGGCTGATAAGTTCGTGGACACTTCAAAACAGTTTGATCTACAATGCGTCGATTGACAGCTAAGAGCTACATGTAGCGAAGATCACTCGAGATACTTTGTCGGCTTTAGAGCGGGAAGTTCTGCCGCACCCACCATATTCCCCGGACCTCTCACCATCTGATTACCATTTATTCGTCCATCTCAAAAGTTACCTGAAGGACAAGCAGTTTAAAAATGAGGAGGACCCCAAAATTGCTCATCGACTCAACGACTCAACGACTTTATAGCGTCGCAGTCTGCACAGTTCCGGATGAATGGAATTGGAAGGTTGCCAGAGCGATGGCAGAGGGTTATTGATAATAATGGTGAATATATTATTGATTGATTATAGGTTGTTCCAAAATAAAGTTACAAATTAAAAAAAACGTCTCGAAGTGTCCAGGAATTTATCAGCCAACCTAATATTTGAGAGGAGCACCTAATCATTCAGGATAAGACAAAGGGCTCTGAACACTCAAGTCGGACCCTATGCCATGGTAGATTAGATGAATTTTGGGACCATGTGATCTCCAGCTATGTAGGAAAATGGGGATAACGAGGCAAGGGGTGCTCTACTGGTTCCAGTGTAGCTTGAGCCCAAAATGTAGTCCGGATATTCAAAAAGCTAAAAATTGAGGCAGGCTCAATTTTCTCGGGAGGACGCTGCTATACAGCCAGGTACACCCAACTCAGAACCCTTTTACATTCCTTTCTCTGAGCATGCCCGCAAAATTGAGGCTCAGCTGAACAGTATGCTATAGTTTGGGTTTAACGATACACTATTTTTTGGAAAAAAATATTTATAAGATACAAAATAATTGAGTTGACTACTTGAAAGATAATTTGGATTTCTTGAGAGTACATGGTAGCATTGCGATAACATTGAATCGTTTCACGGCGAATTATCTCAGCCCGTCCTTGTTGTACCCCATTTCTAATATTTATTTTTGGTACGCTTTTGTAGGGCAGATCCCACGTTTTCCGCACGCCACTGTGTACGTCATTGTCTGATCATTAAGTGAACCACGAGAAGCATATAATCGACAAGTTTTTCGTCAACCAGTCTTCTGTCGATCACATTTGCTATCCCAAAGCCGCCTTTATCACTTCCCGCTCAGGCGTCGGAACGGTATCCTCAGCAAATAAATAGCAGGAAATCTTGCTTTTTTTGTGGTTTTTTCGAGTCAACGAATCAGCTTCATAATCCCGTCAGAGCAGCAGAGGGATTGAGCAAATGACTAGATGTCCCCCCACTCGTTCAGAAACCATCGCATCTATAAATCAAGCTCGTGCGGAAGTTTCGTATACTAAGAAATTGGGGATAAAGGGATTAAATACTCGGAGTAATCAGTCCCTTTGTAGGGTGTATTAAGCTCAAACTCGAAAATTTTCAAACAATGAACAAGCCGAGGAATAATTCAAAATTACAGTTCATTTCCTAACGCCTGGCAGGGCGTGGCCTATGGACTTGAGTGGCTTTAGATTTGAAATTGATCGTATAATTGAAAATTTCGATTAGTCATGTAATTTTCATATCCAAACTATTTCAGTTTTATAAACAGTAGCGGGTGAGGTTGCGGACAAAAATATGCATTCCGAGGTGGAACATATACACAGACATTCAAAATGGAATGGAATCAGCTTCCGCCTTTCAATTTTCATCCCCAATCGCAGTTTCAGGTGAATGCGAGTTCGCCTGTACAATGACTTGCGGTGGCCAGCCGATGTGCAAATCAGTGCTTTTCAGAGAGGTCTGGAATCGTGCACCAGCCCCGAAGGGGTGGAAGGCTCAGTTGGCGTGGGCCAGCATCGAGGAGGGATTTGATCCCACACCATGCAGTGGTAATGCACGTCACCTTTCACTACATCACCTCCACCCATAAAGCAAGAACAAGTATCGGCCGCATTTATGCAAAATCTTTCAATTTCAAAATGATCAATGCGGTGAGCAAACTTGTGTGGGAGACCTCACCTGATGCATGATGTGAACAGCAGGAGCCAGCATTGCAACTGTTGCTCGAGGTTCTCTGAAAAAGTGAAACAAATTCCATTATTCAGACTGGTTTTCCTAGAAAATCAGCTGATTTCAAGGAAGGGGAATACAGGAATTGGTTCGGAGTTGAAGTAAAAAGCTTCTATCGAATACTTTTGAGAGGCTAGTCCATTTTTTGTAGTTGGCTAATGTTTCAGTAGACTCGCACGCCTATTTGTTTTAAATTCACCTCAGCGGTTGTCTCTGTCCGGCTTCATCGGATTGCATGCCATGATTCCTAGCGTGTTGCTGCATTCGAGCTCGCAGACCGCCCATCTTTGGACTGTGCCCATCATGTTCAGTATCTGGGTACATTTCCTGAAATCACCATCTTCATTGAGCCCTTGAGAATAATCTGAGCCTTAATAGAATATTCTCGAGCCTTTTTTTTTGCGATGCTACGCATGTGTGGGAATGATGCGGTTCGTGGAAGTCAATGGACGTCTAACTAGCGTCGGGTCACACTAATTGCTGAGCCGATAGTATCAGAGGCCAAAAGCAACTCGAACTAGAAGCCATTCTCGTAGCTGAGCAGAGACAGAGAAGAAGCGTAGAAGAAAAACGGAGTGGGAGGGTGAGGGAATGGGGTGTTCGTACTTCAATTATTCATCAAATGTGACACAATGAAGCAAAAAGTGTTCAACATCTGAATAAATCATCAAGCGAAAAAGGATAATTTAAAAATCGATAAGTTTCTTCCATGGAACTAGCAAGGTAAAATGTAAAACTATGTTTAGTACAGCGAAGTTCATCTATCCGTACTTGTTGACAATTCTGAGTCAATGGGGCTGTAGCAAATTGATAGACATTAATGGAGAGACTATTAAATTGAAAATTGGAGGTGTTTAAAATTTCTTCGGAAAGATCACGTAAAATCAGGACTAACCTGTGAAGGAGCGATCGAGAAAATTTTGAAAAAAAAAGCCTATGAAAATCGATAAATCTTGGAACTAAGAGCGATACGTATTGAGCAAAAACAACAATAAAAGTGAAATTATGCAGACAATACAGTCACATTGGAACGTCACCCCCTCCCCTCCCACTTCTCTGTTCAGAATAAGGTCACAAATCCTTAGCAAAGCATAAAGTAAACATGTAAGTGGGATTATATTGAAATAAACTGGAATAAACTTAGACTAAAAACTTACATGCATAAGTATACAAAATTTGGTATACCATTCAGGATCGGGACAGGCATGAGGAGTTGCTACACAAAGTGCACACACCAACATTGTACCTGAAACAATACCGGTGTCACAATGATTATGAGTAGAAGGACAGGGCATGGCGCAATGTTCATTCCTTTCTGCCTTTGAAGTTTCGGTTTGGATTTTCAATTCCTTCCAGAATTACAGAATCATGCTCCTATTTGTGCATTAAATCCTCTGATAATTCGATAACCTGCGAGAGATAACAGGTATAACCCTATGAGCGACGAATTAGAAAGCTTATTCGGAATTTGAAGTGTTCAAGAAACATTAACTGTACAAGAATCATGCGAGTCACATTTGGGGCAGAAAATTTCTCAGCTAGGGAGAGGAACAATTCTCACAGCCAAGTAAATGGTAAACGTAATGACTTGTACACTCCATAGGTGCATTAGTCCTAAAGACGTGTGCGTGGCGTACTCCAAAGGGAACGATCATTTATAAACAAGTCTGCGGCTAGGGCTCACGTTGGTCCATATTTGAATGGTCCTCCTCATTTTTTGCAGGTCCCTAGGGAACACGAAATTTCTTCTTTTTTTTGGCACGAATTGATTGAGCGATCAGTCTGCTCGATGATCAATGTCAAAGACCGGGACTTGCAATGGGTGGGTCTTTTAATGGGCTGAAGCACTAGCCATTCACATGCTCATGAGCGATCTCCTGTTGCATGATCTACGGCAGCCATATACAGTTATCATAATTGAGGAAAAAGGTCAAAAATTAGCAAATTTTCAACAGGTGCCTGCAGATCACCATCGATTTTCCGGGGGTCTTTGGTGTGATGGCGGCATTTGCAACAACCGAATTCCGCCTAACCATCGATTACCATCCGGCAATTATCGCGTTCATATTCCTTTTCACTATCCTGGTTGCCCTTTCACCGTTCACACTTGTAGTGAAAAATTTTGCAGGTCAATATCTTCCTCATTCCGAGCAGGGAACCTACAAGTTTCATCCCGCAAGCGTGTGTGTTCCTATTCATGCAAGCTCTATATAATATTATGTGGATGGTTACTCGTACATTTCAAAGAGATCTTTTCCTCTGTTTTTGCTCTCATGCTCAGCCAAGTGAAGACCGTGCGTTTTCCTTTTTCTAAGGCATTTATGCTCGTTCTGCTGGGAGGGAGTTGTAGAGTAATGAGGATTTTCGTGATTAGTGAAGTTTCACTCACATGGGCTGGCTTTAACGCAACTGACTAAGCTTGGCCGGAAGGACAAGGGCAGTACCGTAAGTGAACTCAGCTCGGCCAGCTTAGTGTGCAACAGTTTCGTACACGGGTCTGTCAGAAAGACGCCATTTTTCTCTCCACAAGTTCCTGGTGTGGGCTGATTCTGGCATCTTCCTTGTTGACTAACACGTATCAAAGGCGTAAGACCGCATTCATACTTTGCGGTGCCGGCGGCAGGCTATTTCTGCGTGTCTCTGCGTCTCCACCTGTGCCATCCTGTCTCGTTGTCTGTGCCAGCTTTGTACCTCCCTCGGGTGACTCTGCCTCATTGTTTGTGAACGCAGCCTGTCCTACCGGGCGCATAGTATGAACACGGCCTAATGTAGTAGCAGTGGTAGGAACCGCTCGAGGTACAGTATCCTTAGTGGATTTGCCCAGTTGATTGCTTGCGGATTTTGCCATTGCTCAGATACAACATGAACTGCAAGGATGCTCTCGCCCCCCATAGTGTTAACTTTCAAAGTGGGAATGCATCCCCTGCAGCTATTAGCATTAAGGCCACTCCTTGGAGAATTCCGGGCCTGGGTTAGCCAATCCTTCCATTTCTTTGTGCTCGGCTGCTTTGTGCTAAATTGAAAAATGAGAACTGATTAGTGCAAAGGGTTTTATCACAAATTATAGTTTGAGTGAGGTTCAGTAAGGTTGGTTACTTAGTATCTAGACGACTGTAGTCGCTCCGGCTGGACCTGTCATCCCCGGATCGTTCACAGTTTCCAGTCCCTTCACGATGGCCAAGTGATTGACTGACTGCTGTCTACAGCCAACTACGACGTTAAGCTCGTGTCTCAAACTTCGAAACCTCGTTGTCATCGACGACCGACGATTTAAGGAGAGGGGCTGTTTGGTGGCGATTGCACTCGTTGAAAACAAGCCAACATTGGAAGCAATCGAGTTCAATGTGAATCCCCTTTTTAAAAAACTGTCGACAGAGCTGAAGCAGTCGTGTGCACTTTGAAATTCTGTTCTCTTGCCGTCCTGGCCTGACTTAAAAGGGAAGAAAAAGCAGAAGCTCCTTACAACGGGCTGCTGGGAAGCAAGGGTAGGATTTATAAACGGGGAAATTCCTTCGAAGCAGCTACACATTAATTACGGCATTCAAGGAATAGGCGAAAGCAAATGTGTGGCTTTTTTTAATCTCCTTACAAGAATGAGCTTTTTTGATGAAGGTCAAGCTTGAAGGAATCATCCACGGAAAATGAGATTTCCTGTTACCTATATGTTTATGTATGTTGTATTTGCCTAATAAGTGCCGCATGTAAGGTTTTACGCGAAAAAGTGAGCATTCGGAAAAGGACAGCTCCCCAAATTCTTGGACGGGTGGGCGGCGCCTCCGAATAAAGCCCCATCCGTTCGTTCGCCGCGGTTGGGAACGGAGAGTGGGACTGTTTCCGTAACTTTCTGTTCCTACAATGCGTCGCCGACCGCGGCGGACGACAGGTTGGGCACTTGCACGGAGGCCCCGCCCACCCGGCTGAGGATTTCCGGTGATGTATCTTAGCCGTCACATTGTTCGCGTGAAACTTTGCATGTGGCCCACATTAGGCAAATGCAATGTAAATACATGGGTATCGGAAATCTCATTTTCCGTGGACGATTCCTTCAAGTGGTGAGAAATTTCGGTGGATAAAGTATCGTATTTTGTCACGAGACAAGGATTCGTTTCTCGATGAGTTTGAATAAAGTCCTTAAGTCCATTATGTTGCTACGACTCTGTTGCTTAGGTATAGAATCTCGAGGAGAGGCTGGTCCATGCTTCTGGTGGCGAAGAAGCCCAAACACTAGCCCTGGGCGATAGAAAGCTTCCACTGCTTTATGTGTGAATAACCGGCGAAAAGGCTGGTGTATATAGTAGTCCATAGCTGAGTAGTTGGAGTGCAAAGCGATAATTACGAAGTTACTCTGAGATCGATCAGGTTAACGTCGTTGGAGTAGGTGGTTCAGACATTAAGACGTTGAACAGTGTCCTTATAACGTGGACAATAATTTTTGAGCTCAATCCTGAGCCTCAGAAAATACTATAACATAACAGCTGTAATCAGGGTACACCGAGAGTCGAGGATTCCTCGAAAGGGATTCGTATTTGACCGGATATATGTAAGGTCGTATCTTCAGCGATAAGCACTAAAATCTAATTTTTCAGTAAGCAGGAGAAGCAAAGGATATCTCACCGCAAATCCATGTGACGAAATGTAAAACAAAGATCTTTTTTGCCACAGGAAATAAAATATAGCAGTAAAACATATGCATTTATGCAATCCGGCAACAGTTACTGGTACTGTACATAGAGGACAAAAGAGAGGGTGATGTCATATTTAGTCGCCGTGAAGGGGGGGGGGGGGGGTCGTACTGGAGCGCCTATTTTCATCGACAACTGGGAGTGCCCTGGCCATAAATATCTCAGTAAAAACCAATACTTATTGGCAGCCAGAAGTATAGCCATTATATTGAATGCGGGTTCGTGTGCTGTTCATTCAGTTATAACCATCCGAGGGTCAATTCGGGTCGGAGGGAAGACGCAGTATAGTAAGTACAACGTTAGCGTATTACGCCACTGCACCACACTCACACACACCTAACAGTGCGCAAAAAACTGGCCACGATTTTATTTCCGGGTCAATGTGGCACGGGGGAGGACGCGATTTGCTGGTAGCATGGATCACGCCGTTGTAGCGTGTCTTCCAGCAGTCTGGGGCTCTCCCACATTTGCCTAAGTCTTTTCTGGGAACAAGCTTCGCAACGTTGTCAGCGATCTCTGGGGGCGTGTCATCTAGCCGTCTGGGGCTCTCCCACCAAATTTTTCCACGAGTTGCAACGACAAGCAGCGTCTCTCCCCCCCCCCCCCCCCTCCCCGTGCCACATCGACCCTATATTCAAAACATGTAGTAGTAATAAGGGTTTTTATGTAGATGGGAGGAAAAATGTGAATGCTTACGCAATATTACGTCTCCCCCTCAACTCACATAGACTCGTATTTTGAGATGGAAGCCATATTGATCACACGAGCAGAATTTCAAAGCGTTTCAGTAATCAGCTGACTTGATGACGATATTAGAAAGACTTTTTTTAGTACTCTAATCTTTAAAACCATTATTAGAGCCAAACTATTGGGTTGAGGAATAAGTCCTTGCGGTTTTTTTGAACCCCGTTTTTTGCAGTGTTCCCTTTATCTTTCGACAAAGCTTATATACGTTTTCGATAGAGCTTTTTTCGCTCTACAAAGCGATACTATCTGTTTTTTGATTCCTTCGACTATCTAATATTTAGGAGGTTTGGAAATGAAGGCAGCTGAAGGCAAAAAATTGGCACTTGCGCACTTAATCTTTCTCGTCTGCCATCGAGACCAAAAAATGTTTGTGTAAATGTTTCGATAGAGCTTTTTCAGCTCTACAGAATGGTACTACTTTTTTTAAATCGCTCAAATGTTTTTGTTGTTTTCAAGATTCACAAATGCAGTACTCGGAAAAGTGTGCACTTTCGTTATCTCGTCTTCCTCGCCTACCATCGAGATCGAAGAGAATATCCAGGTATGCATTCGATAGAGCTTTTTTTTTGCCCTACAAAATGATTCCACTCCTCTTTTGTATCCTCTCATATTTTAGCATGTAGGGATAAGCTTCAACCTGATTTTCAATTAGGAAGTGCGTAATGGAAACGATTTTTTTGGCCGAGTGTTTTGTATCGTTCGATAGAGCTGTTTTCGCTCCACAAGATTTTGTTTACGGTTTTTGTTCGAATGAATTTTTGCCTTTTTAGATCATTTAGAAATCGAGCATTTTCGACTGCATAGTCGAAAATGCTCGATTTCGTCGACTTTTAAATGATCTAAAAAATGGCAAAAATTTATTCGCACAGAAACCTTGTGGAGCGAAAAGGGGTCTATCGAATGATACAAAACACTCGGCCAAAAAAATCGTTTCCGTTACGCAATTTCTAATTGAGCTCTATCGAATGCATACATGCACATCCCCTCCAATCTCGATGGTAGGCGAGGAAGAGGAGATAACGGAAAAGCACACTTTTGCGAGTACTGCATTTGTGAGTCTTGAATACAACAAAAACATTTGGGCGATTTACATAAACAGTAGTACCATTCTGTAGAGCTGAAAAAGCTATATCGGAACATTTACACAAACATCTTTCGGTCTCGATGGCAGACGAGAAAGATTAAGTGCGCAAGTGCCAATTTTTTGCCTTCAGCTGTCTTCATTTCCAAACCTCCCAAATATAAGGTAGTCAAATTAATCGAAAAACAGATAGCATCGCCTTGTAGAGCGAAAAATGCTCTATCGAAATCGTTTATAAGTTTTGTCGAAAGATAAAGGAAACAATGCAAAAAACGGGGTTCAAAAAAAAACCGCAAGGACTTATTCCTCAACCCAATATCAGTCACTTGCTCAATTCGCTCATCGAAATAGGAAACTTCGTCATAAAGGGTCAGAGAAAATCAAAAGAGGTCGCAAAAAAAGCAATAATTGCAGAATAATGACTCACCTACTATACACAGAAGAACGATGTATAACCCGAAATTATATAATTCCAAATCGATAATAGCAAGTGTGACACACGAACATATTATTATAAATAAAATCATAATAGCCAGGCACGCATAGAACATTCCTGCAAAGTATTTGACCTTACGAAATTAAATTAACTGTCGAGATGAAACAAAAAGCAAGAGTTAAATTGCGAAATTACATTAACTGTCGAGATGAAGTGAAAGCGAGAAATAAATTGAAAAATGCGAAGAAACCGAAAATACCAATGAAAACTCTGGTGGCAATCAATAGAGAGGAGGATCGCTGTTTACTCCAACCATCGAGATGTTCTCTGATTAGTTAATGAGGTTATTCGAATAAGTAATGAGAGTTCATCCTACTTGGAAAACCAATGAGCGGATGAGAGAGATTATGGAAGAATAACGATGATTCATACGGTACGGGGATCAAATCCAGGCTGCCCAGGCTGACCAGCCTTCCATCCCTTGGGGGTAAGCTATTGGCCCTAACTCGTATGGGAAGATAAGAGCACTGACTTGTGCACGGGCTGACCCCAACTAGTCATCGTATAGACTGAATCGCATTCACCAGCCACCATGACTGTGAATGTAACCAGAAAGCACGGCGCATCCCACAGAAGGGAGTGGTTAACACCAAGAGCTTTATGATTTTCTTTGATGAGCCTTGGTAGTACACGCGGTGCATTTGCTCTATCTCTAATGGGACAAGGCCAAGTATGACTGTTAGGTCTCTACCGAAGGGGCTGGTATTCACCCTATCGGAGAAGATTGTTTTCGAGGAATCTGCGTTGAGCTGAGGAAGCCGTGAGAGCGGTGAAGGTTGTGTGAATGGTTAGAACAAAGTGTGGGGGTTGTGAAATGCAGTATAAGTTCGCTATTTTGTAATTTTCGAGAGCGTACCTCATTCAAACACATCCTTCCGTCTACTTACCGGTTTTTTCTGGGTGATGGCGAGGAGTGAATGGAGAGCTGGGAATTCTGTTAGCAAAGTCGTATTGGAATTCAAAAAAGATAAGAATTTTGGCGATGTAGTCAATTTCGTTTCCTGGAAATGGTACAGAACTCTCCTAGGAATTCCTTGACAGTGAACTTCTGCAAGCAATTCGATGGCTCAGTTCAGGAAATGTTTTCGTCATTTTAAAGACCATGAAAAAGCTTAAAGGGATCTTTGACTCCAACTACTACTATGTTCGGAGCATTAATGGCTTGTAGCTCAATTTGTTCTCAATAAGGCTGGTTCATACAGCAGGCAAGAGGTTCCAGGCGATTCTGTCTGCTTCACGCTTTTTATGGCGGGGAAACTCGGACTTCTTCTCCTGCCACATTAGTTCACCTCTAGAACCTTTATCTGCTTCACGCTTTTTATGGCGGGGAAACTCGGACTTCTTCTCCAGCCACATTAGTTCACCTCTAGAACCTTTGGGCACAGTCAAGCATTGCGCTGAGGACAGTTCCTGAGAATTATGACTCTTCCCTACACCTCCAGATGACTAATGTTAATGTTGTACTGGAGCTGTATTTCTAAAAAAGCCGTCGAGAAAAAATTCGATCGATTCTCGTTCTCAGAATGAAGATTCCTCATACCCTGGGATCCTGGGGATTCCTCGACCCTCGCTTACCATTCTTCTAGAATCGCAAATCCGTGCATTCTTCTAAGGGTTTTCGTCATTATGTTACCTGTTCTGCAATCGACTGCCATTTCTATGCTGCTATATTAGCTATTGAATGACGGCAAAGTTTCATTCGGATGATTCAAATAGCTTGATTAAATCCGTTGACAGGATTCCTCGGAGATTTATTACTGAATCATTTTTCCTGCTGGTCATCAAACAGCCTTTTAAAAAAATCTTATCTGAAATTAAGAAGTTTGAAACCTTGCTCATCAGAAATCATTTGTTGAAATTCAAAACGTTCAGCGAATTCGAAAGCAAGTTTTTGAGTTTTTATTGTTTTTGTGTGTGCTTTCTGTGAGATTCTAGAAGGAAGTTGTTACGGGCACTCTGTGAAAGTACATCATTTTTATAAGGATTTCATATGGCCCGCACCGTGTGATGTCAAAATGAATAGGACCAGTTTCAAAGTGCCAGTCATTCTGACACGTTCCATTTCAAATGAGTGACTTCCGTCTCAGCCATTTATTCCTGTCAAATATGAAAGCCTTCAAAAAAGTCAAAAAAAGTTTTTAAAGTTCTGTTTTTGGGAAATCAGTGTCTGAGTTGAAAGTGGCTCATTGGAAATGGAAGGCGTCAGAATGAGGGATACTTTGAAATTGGTCGCATTCATTTTGCCCCAAACGGTGCTCAGCTATATGAAATCCAAACGAAAATGATGTGCTTTTACAGAGTGCCGGTAACAATTTCCCCTTGAAATTTGTTTTGCCATTGGCAACTCAGAAAAGTGGAAAGAGAGCTCGGACTGGGGCATTTGCATGGAAATTTGAGGACCGCTACCAAGAACCCTTCAAAGTTGAGTACTTCCCGCTATTTGCAGGGTAACCCTTTTAGAAGTGCTGTCTATGTAACGCGCAGGATCCATGGAGAATGAGCACAGCTCAAAATCCATTGTTACAGAAGGGTCGTATGTTTTTGGTTGGAAAATGGGGCTGGGGACATATTTTGGGTTTGTAACTGGAATGTGGGAGGAGGGATACATTCCTGATAGATACCTGAATATGGATAAGGTATGAGCGGCAGTATGCTCGCTTCGGAAAACGGCTTATTTTGGAGTAGAGAAAATACAAGAGCATCAAAAATTAAAAGTAACAAGAGCATAAATTATCAAAAAAAGAACGGAAATGTATAAAATGTCATTCAAAACAACAGGTATGAAGGTTTTCTCAGAGGTTCTCAGAGCAATCGATGATGTCGAGAAAGATTAGTAACGACCATACCATGGAAATAAGCGCGGATAACCCCATCGGAAAAAAACATGCTCGTTCTTGAAACTACTGATTATTTGTTGTTTGACTCTTGTAGGGCTTGAAGCACCTACAATCAAAATAGGTATCGACAAAAATGGTTGCTATCCCAATATTCTCAAGATGGGCGGTCGGATTTAGTAGGGAACATGGGAACCCGAGCATGTGCATGTGGGGGCGGCGCGATATGAGAGGGCTTTAAAAAAATGGAATTATCTGAAAGTACAGTAGCTAACTTACATACAAAAGAGCCGAAAAATAGCAGGAATAAAAAATGTGATGCAGTTCGCTCAAATTGTACCTTTGATTTGCTCAAAGGTAACAAATAAAACCTATCGATATTTATCTCCTTCTCATGCATGTACACCTTTCAATCCCTTGTTAGATGGAAAAAACCTCAATTTAAGTAAAAAACTTAAATAAAATCAAATGAACCAGAATGAAGACAAGCTCTGATATCGGCGCTCTAGACAAAATGCAAGGAAAAGTAAGGTGAATCACTTCCCATAGAAACCCATAGAACTGGTAAATTAAATTTTTGGTATCAGAAACAGCCGTGGGAAGAATCGCTCTCAAATCCAAAGGAAGTCTATCGATTCTCAGGGGAGCCTGTTGAATTGATGTAGCAATCCATCGCAACATATTAATGAAAATCGCTTCAAAAAGTTGTTTGGTTAGTGGCGTCTAATCGAATAATTTTATTTATTCGAAGGTCATTCATCCATAAACGGTCAAGCACAACAGCCAATGCACCCAACATACAGTCAATGACACTGAAAGAATAGGAAATGCTTTTTCTGCGTGAAACTCATGATTAATTCGAAAAGTTTCGCTTTTTCACTAATAACATCATCCACCAACGCATCAGCTCTACCCAAAGCCACAAAGGTGCACGGAATAGATTCGATTGACGAGTGACGGAAGCAATTACTGTCAATGGACATGATACCCCCCCCCCCCTCAAAGTAATTTTCAATCCCCTTCAGCGAAAAAAGTAATATTGAAGGAGATAGAAGAGTTAAGAGCTTAGAGAGACGTAGTCAATGGCAGAGCAGATGAGCTGCGGGGGAAGGGAGAGGCCAAGAGTTTGCGCTGGTCGACTCCGCCTGCTATCCGTCTATCGAGAGACCCAAGACACACACACAAGTTGCTGCAATTAGTAGCATCATTCGCGAATCCGTGCTATAAAAAGGGTAATTGGGTTCTGATTATAACTAGCTGAAGCAGTGATCCCTTCTCGAGAACGGGGATTACATTGTAGCTGAAAGGAAAGGCACACAACTGAATGGGGTGATTTAACACGCTTCAGATCCCCAGTATGGGAGCGTGTGTGAATGTCACAAAGGTAGAAGGACAAAGAACGAAATTCTGCACCTATCAACTTTTGGAGTGCGCTACGCATCCCACTTTCATTCAACTTTCTACTATCATTCGTAGTGAATGCGATTCTTCTCACAGGGTCGAATTTGTGGAGGCCAGTCGATGTGAGTGGAAATGTCCGTGCATGCGTGATAAAGAGGAATATGTCTGGAGTAGCTTGAAGTGATGTCAAGGATGGTTTGATCTAGGAGATAGAAGAGTTAAGTGACTAGAGTGATTAGTTCCAAAATAGCTGTCACAGACAGAGGCCTTTACCGATGCGGCTACAGAAAAATTGTTTTAGAGACCTCTGATTGTTATCGCTGAAAGTAGATCTCGAAAAGCTCTTGTTTAAAGCAAATTATAGCTTGTTAGTGCCTATTTGTAATTGTGAAAATTATAGCGTACGATTCCTCCTGGTAAGGTATTCAACTTGTCACGTCATATTACCACGTTGATGAGACTTTTGGAATTTCTTCTTTTTGAGGATGGTAAGTGGAACCCTGACAATTACTCGAATAAAAAAATTAGACCATGTTGGATGTGTAGCCTTATGTCGGATTTTCGGTTTGCGGTGTCCCACTCGCAACATCATAAGCGATACCCGCCGCGGTCGGTTGTGATTCCATTGGACGCAGTGGGCTGGTACTATGGAGGTCCCGTGAAGAAAGAGCTGCTTATGTGCTCATTATCTGGAAACAAAGACGTTTGTACCCTAAAAACGAAACAGTAACATAGAAGCTAAACGAAGCAATAACATCACATTATAACAATCCTGGATAAGAAATAACTGATCAGGGTATAAAACTTCAGAGGGAATGTATGCAATGTACGCAATCACACGCAAATAAATCAACTGGCTGCGGGAAATCGGACATAAGGCTACACATCCGGCCATATGCACTAATGAGCTTTATTATGGACTTGCAGTGTTGGCATATTGTTAAAATCAACCCTTTACTATATGTAGGACTGGGGCACAGCTCGGGAACGTCGAGAGAATTAACAAAACCTAATTATTGAATTAGGAATCTGTGTGCAGAGCGTTTTGTGATAGTTAATGGTAAATCTGCAAAACAGAAAAGGAGACCTAAAAATTTCCAAGGATTTTCTGAGGAAAGATGCTGTTGGAAAATAGCCCATGAACGGATGCATAGTAATATTTGGCCAGCTGAAGAGGGACTTGTGTGTCACTAGATTAGCACTGAATGTGCAGTGACAGGCTTATCAGATGGGGAGGGAATGGGGTTCGCTGCAGAAAATATAAATATCCGATAGAAAGTGACACCATTGATACGGTTCTGCTCGAAGGTATTGGCATTACACCGAAACAGGGGACCCTCTATATTTCAGAATATATTAGCTTGGCAACTAATTAGTTGCGGATTTTTGTTAGAAGATCGAAGACCTTTTTCTATAAAACTAAATAACTTTATTCTGTAATGCATTGCCCATTTTTATCAATGATCTTTTGCCATCTTTCAGGTAGCATCGTAATTCCGCGTTCATAAAACTTCTGGATCTTATCAGTAAAATACTGAGTCAGGTGGGATTCGACCTCATCATCACCACTGAAATTTTTACCACTCAAAGAGTTTTGCAATGATCGAAACAAAAAAATCCGATGGTGCAAGGTCAGGACTATAACGTTAATGTGGCAAAATATCCCAACCAAGCTCCAATAATTTTTGCCGAGTGGCCAAAGATGTTGTGGTCTTGCATTGTCATGATGGAATACAACACTTTTTCGATTTAATGATTCGAGTCGC
Source organism: Trichostrongylus colubriformis (assembly GCA_963978905.1). NCBI lineage: Eukaryota > Metazoa > Nematoda > Chromadorea > Rhabditida > Trichostrongylidae > Trichostrongylus > Trichostrongylus colubriformis. The sequence continues at coordinate 28,186,346 of OZ022260.1, forward strand.
CTTTCTTGAATTGCATTGTTTAATTTTGTCAATCGTGCAGTGTAGACATCAGAATTGATTGTTCGCTTGGATGGTAGGAGTTCAAAGTAGACAATTCCTTTGTAATCCCACCACACTGACAACAAAACCTTCTTTTGGTTAATATCAATTTTTGCTCTTGTTTGAGCTGGTTCACCTGGGCGTCTTCACGATCTTTTTCGCCGGACATTATTGCAAGCAACCCATTTTTCACGCCAGTGATCATTCTTCTTAAAATGGATCATTTTTACTACGTTTCTTTAGCAAATCGCAGATGTTAATGCGTTGCATTAAATGCGGTCCCTTCAGTTCCTGAGGATCCCATATATCCAGTTTGGACACGTACCCAAGTTGTTTTAAATGCTTTTCAATACATGTATGTGATACCTGTAGTTTCTCTGAAATCTCACGTGTTGTACTGTGACGATCCGAGTCAAGTATTGCCTTAATTAAGTCGTTGTCAACTCCAACTGGACGACCAGAGCGTTTCTCATCTTTGAGAGAAAAATCACCAGAACGAAATTAGGCGAACCCATTTTGGCACTGCCGATCTTTTAAGGCTTCAGCACCATGAACAGCACATAACTTTTTGTGAGCTTGCGATGCGTTTTTCCCTTTAAGGAAGTAATAAAGCAAAATATGACGAAAATGAATGATTTGATTCTCAATTTTTCAGCACACGCCAAACGAAAATAATGCAACCGATCAAGAAACTTTCTTTACTGATTGATAGCAGGACTGCCTACTATTAGATAACAATATGTGTTTAACATTTGGCCTACGCTAGTAAAGCTTAATATTCAACTAAAGCCATCCATAAGTGAAATCCGCAATGACTTAGTTGCCGACCTAATAGAGCGCCTATTGAAGGTTTTGGAATTGCTCTCTATACTATTAAAATTTCGTGAATATAATTGCGAAAGAAATTCATGTCTTCAAATGGCGTTCTTGAAGGTGTAAAGCCTGTTATTGTGTAAGTAAAAAGGAATACACAAAATGTATTGCAAACTATTAGGTTGATTCATAATAAATCGGACAAATTGATCAATTTTAATCATTGTCGTACAACTTTTTTACGACAGCAGGGATTCACTTGAAATATACTCCATCTTTATCGATGACCTTCTGCCACGGTATAGGCAGATCATGGATGCCCTTGCTCCAGAAGGCCGGAAGCTGGAGCTCGAAGAAGTTGCCGAGTGCCGCCTTGACCTCGTCGCGAGTTTTGAAGTCTTGGCCATCCAGGTGGCGTTGGCTGTGGGAGAAAAGGTGGAAATCTGTAGGGGCCAGGTCTGGGGAGTACGGTGGGTATAGAAGTACGGTCCAACTGTACGACGGCAGCTCGGCCTTGGTCGATCTTGCGAAGTGCGGTCTGTGGAAGTAGACACGTTGTCGTGCTGGAAGTAGACATGTGACCGCCGCCGTAGCGAACTTTGGACATTGGCCTTCAATTCTCATAATTGACGAACGTAGACGTCGGTGGATACTGTGGTACCTTCATCGAGCAGCTTCCAGTACTCTACGCCGTGTACGCTCCACCAACCGCGGTTTTCGTCTTCGATGGAATAGTCGCCTGACGCAAACTTCGAATGCTACAACTACAGTGTACTTCTGCCGGGGGCATGCTCCTTGTGAACTTCTATCAGACGTCTGCCGATATCCGCGGGTTCTGGCCAGATAGCGATATAAATAGTATAACGTTGCGGATGTGGTCTCTGGACCGCTTGAAATCGTGCGGCATTGTGGCGGAATAATTTATTTTGGAGTGATTATTTTGCGGTACTTCAAAGAGCTTTTCATACTCATTCCAACGGTACCTCGCGCGTCCATTTTCGTTAATTCGTTACTGAGTTATGATCTCTAGAAATCATCACTACCATTTGTCCGATTTATTATGAATCAACCTAATATATACATAGTAATTAAGGAAGATATGTGCTGAATAGGAAAAATGGGTGCATAACCTTAACAAACGAAGTTATCCTCCTTCTAAACCCGTGTGAGCTGAAAAAAAAACGCTATCCGCTTTGTGCCGATCGGTAGAGTCATCTGAAGCCACTTATTGAGTAGATAATCGATGGTCTCAGCGACAGCCGATTGTCCTTACAGGTTAGTTCGTCTGTAGTTGTGGTTTGCAAATCCTATCTGAATCCTTTTGGTCAAAGTAGCCTTGACTGGATAGACATAGGTAGCGATGTTGTTTACGCGGCATTAAAAAAGCTTCCAAATAGAGTATCGACATCGCCGGATGATATCCCTTACGTCTTCCTCAAAAAAGCCGCACTGGGGATCGTTTCACCTTTAACAATACTCTTCAACAGGGTGTTGCTTCAAGGAGAGGTACCTGATCTATGGAAGGTGGGAATTGTAAGGCCGATTTTCAAAAAGGGTTCCAAAAATAATGTCTCCAGCTATAGGCCTATTTGTTTGACCAGCTTCATTAGTAAGGTGATGGAGCGCATAGTCTGCCGTAAAATCACGAATTTTCTTAGTGATAGAAATCTGCTTAGCTGTGCCCAACATGGCTTCCGCCGACATAGGTCTACCACTTCCGCCTTGCTTTCAACAGTACCTCTTTGGCAAAAAGAAATCGATAAAGGAAATTTTGTTTCTGTTTGCTACATAGACTATACAAAAGCTTTCGACTCCATTGCCATACCTCTGCTAATGAAAAAGCTAGCTGCCTATGGCATCTGTGGTCGGCTTCTTCGATTCCTTGAATCCTTCCTAGTCGGTAGAACTCAGGTTGTAATGGTCAATAGCGCAAAGTCCCGCCCGTATCCTACGCCAAGTGGTGTTCCTCAGGGTACGTGTCTCGGCCCGCTGCTGTTCGTCATGTTCATCAACGACCTTGCTGATTCCCTTCCTGACGGCACCTTTTGCAGTATATACGCCGATGATTCCAAAATTTATACCATAAATGACTGCCAAAAGCTACAGAATGCCATTGACGCTGTTGAAAGCTGGTCAAAGAAGTGGCAACCCGAAATCTCTATCCCTAAAACTGCCATCATAGGTATTGGTAGAAACTACCCCGACTTCGCCTTTACGCTGTCTGGGAAGCCGCTCACGCGTGTTCATCAAATTCGCGATCTAGGTATCGTCTATAATGACCTGCTCGAATTTGATGAATACATCCAGGACATAACTTCGAATGCACGTGCTCGAGCCAATTTTATACTCAGGTCTTTTAGGTTACGTGACCCCACTTTACTATTTCGGCTCTTTATCCTCTATGTCAGGCCGCTTCTAGAGTAGTGTTCCCCTGTTTGGTCGCCACATAAGAGATTGTTGTTAGAAGAAATCGAGAAAGTCCAGAAAAGCTTTACATATCGCTGCTTCATTCGGAAAGGTGTCAGCACGCTACCCTATGAGCAGCGTCTATACATACTGGGTGCTGATAAACTAGCTTTCAGACGACAGTTGATTGATCTCAGCTTACTTTACAAGACTACCACAGGCGAAATCTGTTTGAAATTGCCCGACCTTTTCGAATTATCTTCCTCCATCGGTACCTCGAGGGGGCGAGGGGGCACCTTTTCCGTATACGCCCCTACAAGCCCAACACCGCAGCATTCGAGGGATCGCTTCTGGTCCGGGTAGTTAAACTGTGGAACTCTTTAGGTCATGATTTCTTTAAATGGAAAAAGGCCTCCCTCTTTCAGGATCACTTAGCGTCCCACCTGAGGAGCTTACCTTCGTCCTTGGGTTATACAGCGACTGACTAAACGAATTAAATTGAATTGAAATGAAGTCCAAACTCTGCTCTATCCATTGAACAGAGCATCTGATTTTAACTGTGAAGCAGTCAATTTAAATATTCCACTGTTACTTACTTGAAGATATGTTCTTATCGCGTTCCTTGTATGTTTTCCCACGTTCCTTTGTTGTATTATTGCTAACTCATGTGTGATTATCATGTTGCTCGTGGAGGAATAAATAAATAAATAAATAAAAGTGGAACCCTTTTGTGAACTCGAAATCTCGAAGGGGGGGGGGAAATCGCATTTATCTTTGGTTTTGCAGGCTTTGACGATGGTCACAAGGTCGAAAAGTAAGCCGAGTAAAGTAATTCTAGTCTGAAAAAATCTCGGCCGCATTTCGTCTACCTGCTTTGACGGCGAGCGGTTGGTTGGCCATCGTCTGTGCGATACCGGGTCATTCTAGTGCTGAACTCCACTTTCTGCTATTCTGTTATTCTGGTCATTCGTCGAGTACGAGGATTTCGATATCTGTGAGTACCCCTGTGGCAGGGTACGCAGTTATTAGAAGAATTCGTGCTGCTTGTACAGGTCATTCTTGTCTTTTTTTATTGCTAAGTCGGTGTCGGCCGTATTGATTTTGCTCTCAGTTGATCTCATATGGTTCAGCGACACTTCTAGTGGCTGGAAGTGATACTTACTTTTTTGATAGCCACTACAATACCGCTCCTAATTTCTGCTAAATCGACGGATAGCGGCGGAAAAGTATGAAGCGCACCGGCTTTTAGCCTTAACTTTAGCTGAGGTGGTCCATTTTCTTTGAAAAATAGACCAATGGCTAGACGAATAGGAGCCTGTGTATGTACGAAAAGTCGATTTTTCTTTGCAGGGTCATCTTCATCTTTAGTGAAATGTGAAATTGACCCTCCAAGGCGCAAGAAAGTACTGTGGACATGATGGCATCGTAATCTCTCCACCTCAGCTGGAAGTTTCAGTTTGGGCACTTTGAAACAAAAAATGTCAATACATTCGACAAGTTCATGATTTTGTGATCACTTTGAACCTATTCATGAATAGTTTAACTTGATTTTAACCTGAAAGTGGCATTCCAAAAAAACTTTTTTTTCAAAATTTCACACCTTTTTGGAGACGCATTTTTCATAAAAATCGAGCCATTTTGAATCGTTCACTAGTGCTGTTGATGACCTGCGAAGGAACTCTATAGGATTTCCTCAGAGGTAGGTAGATTAAATGTTATTTGTCTCAAATTTTCCAAACGCTGTTTGTTCAATCGCCCTTTTCTGCATAAATGTCGGTCCCTGAACAAAAATGAACTGATTTTGGTGAACTGGTGAGTTTACGATGCCGTCATGCCCACAGGTACTTTCTTGCGCCTTGGAGAGTCAATTTCACAGTTCACTAAAAATGAAGATGATCCTGCAAAGAAGAATCGACTTTTCGTACATACACAGGTTCCTATTCGAAAACTCTAGCCATTGGTCTATTTTTCAAAGAAAATGGACCACCTCAGCTAAAGTTAAGGCTAAAAGCCGGTGCGCTTCGTACTTTTCCGCCGCTATCCGTCGATTTAGCAGAAATTAGGAGCGGTATTGTATATAGATGTGATACAGTTCTTAGGTAGAGGCATGATTAATGAAACCCCGGTGTTCCCCTGTAAAATTCAGCAGGGATTGAAGAAGAGGCGACTCGAGCTCGAGACATCGCTATCGACGGATTTTCTGCTCTCCGCTGATCAGTCATCAAGGACGACACTATCCCCTTGCATATTCGGACAATTTTGGCGTTTCTGTTAGATAGTAAGAAGGAAGGAGGTAGTTTCAAGAAGGAACTGTGAGTTAGCAAGCCGTGTAGTCTCATATCTGAGCAAAAAAAGGCTTTGACAGATGAGAATTTAGTACTTCGTAAGGCACTCAATGATTGTAGGCTGTCTTCACATGATCACAATATTGTTAGGGAATCTAGTGCAATGCCGTCTAGGGTTGACAATGATATTTATCGATTTGTATCTAATGAAGAGATTGAGAGGAAAAGATAAATAGTGGTTGTAGGTTGAGAGGAAAAGATAAATAGTGGTTGTAGGTGTGCTTGAAAGTCGAAGTCGTAGGAGCTGTGATAGAGTTGTACATGATCGTAATTGTGTTCAGCAATTGTTAGATTATCTCTCGATTGATTGCTTTCCAATGTCAGTGTATCGTATGGGCCCCCTAACCCAACACATGATAGGCTTTTGAAGGTTCTTTTGCCGAGTTCGTTTTTGCGAATCTAGTGTTGAGGCGGGCACCTCAACTTAGGTACTTTCCGCCCAAGACCTCCCTCCCCAAAGGGGAGAGGGAGCGGATTCGCATCGAAAGAGAGGCCCATCTCAATAAAAGAGTCGATGGTAAAGGTCACCTGCCGGTGAAAAGGGTTCCACCCCAATTGAACAAGTTCTACTTCACCCCGCAACCTTGTTAAGAGGATAGTTGATACCTCACCTATTTCGCCTCATTCTTTGAATATGTCAAACGTGTAGCTGTTCCTCGGATCTCGAGTGCTTGTCCATGCTGTCTTCTAGCAAATATTCGTTCTCTTTCTAAAAATGTTGGTGACCTCCTTTATCAAATGCGGAATGTCGGGTGCAGTGTAGTCGCTCTCACAGAAACATGGCTGTCTGACAATATTAGCACGGAATCCTTATTTGGGGAGTGGTGCAACCAATATGAGATCTTTAAGTGTGACCTTTATAACAGGCGCCGTGGCGGTGTGGCCGTTATAGCGAAAAGAATGTACAACCCTCGACTGATATTTAGAGAATCTGTTGCATCGGCTTATGAGTTGATATGTGTGGATCTTAACATGGCTCAAGCTAGGGTCAGTGTGGTATTGGTCTATAGAGCTCCTCCAGGTTCGACTTCTGCTTCGAAACAATTATTAAAGGCAGTCGGAGATTTGGTGGCTAGCAGGTGTTCGGTAATTGTGCTAGGTGATTTAAATCTTCCGGAGATTTCATGGTCTAATGAAGGGGGTCCAGTAGCCGATGGTGTCCGGGCACGTCGTTTCATCGACTTTTTACATAGTTTAAATCTCCACCAAATAGTTATGAGAGGAACTCGAGGGTCTAATATCCTAGACCTCCTATTAACCAACAATAAAGAGTTCATAAAGGATGCGGCTATTCGGTCTCCCATTGGAAACAGTGATCACTTTTTTCCATTCCATTTTCTTCTCACTGCAGTTAAAGGCTGATGGTATAAAGGAGGCAGTATTTATGAGAGACTTCAAAAAAGCCAATTTTGATGCGATTACTGCCTATCTAAATGGTGTTGACTGGTCTGGATCCCTAAACGGTGCTGTTACTATTGATGACAAGTATGAGATGTTTTTAGGAATCCTCCATCATTCCATCGATTTATTCATTCCTCTCAGAATACGAAAGACGTCGGACATTCAGCTACCTCCACATTTGCGTAATCTTAGGCGCAAGAAGAGTAGTGCATGGGACAAAGCTTTGAAGGCGGACAACCCTTGTGATTGGGAGGAATATAGGAAGCTGCGAGTGACTTTTGAGAAAAAATTGAATAGGTTTTACAGCCAAATTGAGAAAAAGGTTATATATTCTGGGAATAAGAACATGTCCTATAGATTTCTCAATTCTAAGCTGATGTCAAACAAGAGTCGTGGTGCCTTAGTCGGTGAGAATGGCAATGCAGTATGTTGTGACCAGGATAAGGCCGAGCTTTTTGCTCATGTTTTTGGAAAAGCACACATGAGATATGAAGATGACAGCGACGTAAATATCAGTCCAACGTTTCCTGTTATGAACGATTCCCTTTGGTTCCACAGTGATGAAGTTTATAAGTTATTTATTCGATGGCTCACATCTTGCTCGGATACACCTGACCACATTCCGCTCTACTTTATCTAAAAGGTAGCACACATAATCTCTGGTCCTCTTGCCTTCATTTTTAACTTAAGTCTTATGAACGCAGAAGTGGCCAAAAGGTGGCGTGTTTCATTTGTTACCCTTATTCCGAAAAAGCAGTCGCATTCTTGCCCACTCCATTATAGATCCGTATACATAACTTCAATTTTTGCTAGGTTATTCGAGAAAGTCCTAAAAAAGAGAATTGTAGCCCACTTAGAAGAATACAACATTATTTCAGATTGTCATCACGGTTTAAAGGGTAAATCCATCGTCACCGTTATGCTGCAGTCACTTAATGACTGGACTTCATACCTTGATGAGGGTATGGGGATGGACGTCGTTAACTTGGACTTCGAAAAAGCTTTTGACAGAGTTTCTCATCCAAAGCTTATCTTGAAACTCACCATGATTGGTATTCATCCGAGGATAGTGGCTTGGATTGAAGCCTTTCTCACCGATAGAGTGTGGTCAGTGGGGGTACCGCAGGGCGGAGTGTTGTCTCCAATTCTTTTTAACATATTCACTTTCGAACTGCCGTCACTAGTAATTGTTAAAGGAATCAAATGTGTTGGTTTTGCAGATGATTTCAAGCTGTACCACCCAATACTAGCCGAGTCCGACAAAGAGTTATTGCAGCTATTAATGATGTCAGAGACTGGGTCATCCAATGGAAACTACCCATATCTATCGTGAAAACCAAGATTCTACACTTAGGGAAAGTTGTTACTACCTCGTCGTATCTAATGAGTGGTGTGCAAATGGAAGAAGTGGAAGAAATTAGAGACCTCGGCTTTCACATTCGGAGCGACCTCAGCTTCGATGACCACTGTCTTAAAATTGCTGCTAAGGCCATGGCGTCTTTGTTCAACATGTTCAGAGCTCTCTCAACTAGGGACTCCTTGGTACTTCTCAGAGCTTACAAAACAAACATTAGATCATTGTTAGAATATGGAACAGTGGTATTTAACCCTCACAAAGTAAAGATGAGTAATGCTACTGAAAGAGTTCAAAATAGTTTTACAAGGAAAGTATTTGTGAGGACAGTCGGGTTCAATTATGATCAAATACCTGGAGGCAGAGTACGCAATGCCAATCTCGGCCTTGAGACACTAGCTCTCAGGAGAAAAAAATTTGACTTGATCACCTTTTTCAAGCTATTCTGCGGTCACTCTAAACTAAAGTCTAACAGCTTTATAACAGTTAGAGAGTCTAGAACTAGGGGAGGGTCCAGGAAAATTTTTACTCGTCGTGCTAAATGCCATATCAGACACCATTTCTTTGTGAACAGGACTTGCATGCAATTTGACAGACTGCTTAGGTTAGGAGTTGTCACAAATAAATTAAATTCGTTCAAAGCGGCACTGGACAAGCATTTGAAACCATAGGGCACACGTTCGTCTTCTTTCTCAGTGCATTTATTTGGTTTATCCACTTTGTTTCATTCTGTTCAAGTACTCACTTTTTGTCATTTTTTGCTTTTGTTCTGAGTTTGTTACCTAAATTTTCCCGCATGGGCTCAGGCCCATGCAATAAACCATTACAACAAAATCATGGTCTTGGTCACGGCCTTATGACGAAACACATACATATATTGCAAACTAGCTACTGTTTTACGAGGGAAGGATCAGCCAACACTATCTTCTTAAAGGCACTTTCGGCGATAAACGCACCAGGTATTTATCCTGCTGCAGCCGATAGACCCCCGGGTAACTGTCTAGGCTGTACCCTTCGAACGGCTCCATGAGGCCTCCTGACAGCGCTAAACCCGCGAGAAGCAACCGTGACCCCGACTATCAGCTGCGACCCCACGGCATTGGACGAGGTTTTTTCCAACGTGGCTTTTACATAGGCTTGCGATAAGATTATCCAGTAGTTAAAGGCACTTTCCGCGATCACCGTGAATGGGTTTATGAGCTGAATTATGAAATAAGAGGTGCTAAAGAATACACAGAGAAAGAAAAATCTGAAAGAAGCCCCGAAAGTGGCAAAAATGAGGCCTCCTGACATCTGGCCTTGTACGAAATTACCACGTAAAAACGAGCCTTTGAATCAATCCCGGTGGATGGTATCATGAGGAACGTTGAGATGTTACCTGTTTCTCCAAGTGAACGCTTCGTTAACTGCTGGAATTTCTTCTTTATCTTATCTTATCGCAGAATCACTAACCCACGTATACGCCACGTTGGAAAAAAGTATCGTCTAATGATGGGTGGGGTCGCAGTTGATGGAAGAGATCGCAGTTGCTTCCCGCGGGCTTAGCGCTGCCAGGAGGCTCCGTGGTATCGCTCAAAGGGTACAGCCTCGACATTCGCCCGGGGATCTATCGGCTGCGGCAGGGTAAATAGCTGGTGCTATTATCGCGGAAAGTGCCTTTAATGAAACGTTCGCTTGGGAAAACAAGTAATATCTCAATGCTCCTCATGATACCATCCAACTACAACTGGTTCGAAGGCTCGTTTCCATGTGGTAATCTCGTTTAAGGCCCGATGCCAGGAAGCCTAGTTTTTGCCATTTTCCTTGGCTTCTTTCAGATTTTTCTTTCTAGGAGTATTCTTCAGCACCTCTCATTTCATAATTCAGCTCTTAAACCCTCTAAGATAATCGCGGAAAGTGCTTTTGATCATTTCATATCATTCTCGGAGCAGTAGATTTTTTTGTCGCTGCATCTGCAAAGCACATTCCACTTTCAACGCAAGAAGGGGATTCTATTGGGTTGGGGAATAAGTCCCCGCCGTTTATTCAACCCCGTCTTTCACATTGTTTCCTTTACCTTTGGACAAAGCTTATATTTGTATTCGAGAGAGCTTTTTCCGCTCTACTGGCTGATTCGATAAGTTTTTCGATTCCTTCGACTACCTAATATTTATGAGGTTTGGAAATGAAATAAGCTGAAGGCAAAAAGTTGGCACTTGCGCACCTCATCTTTCTAGCCCGGCATCAGATCAAAAAATGTATTTGTATATGTTTTTGATAGAGCTTTTCTAGTTCTACAAAATAGATCTACTTTTTGTATAATCGCTCAACCTTTTGTTGTTTTTAAGACTCACAAATGCAGTACTCGCAAAAGTGTGCACTTTCGTTATCTCCTCTTCTTCGCCTACCATAGAGATTGGAGAGGGTGAGCATATAGGTATTCTATAGAGCTTTCTTTGCTCTACAAGACGATTCCACTCTTCCTTTGTATCTTTAGCATGTGGGAATAAGTTTTTACCCTTTTTCCAACTCAAAATTGCGTAACGAAAATGAATTTATTGGCACAATGTTTTGTACCATAGAGCTCTTTTCGCTCTACAATATTTTGCTTGCAGTTTTTGTTCAAATTATTTTTTGGTATTTTTTAGATCATTTAAAAGGATTGTCGTGTAGACGAAATCGAGCCTGATAGACGTAAAAATGCTCGATTTCTTCGACTTGACACTTCTTTTAAATGACCTAAAAAAATAGCAAACATTAATTTGAACAAAAACTGTAAACAAAATATTGTAGAGCGAAAAGAGCCCTATTGGAAGATACATAACATCGTGCCAAAAAATTCGTTCTCGTTACGCAATTTTGAGTTGAAAAAAAGGTGGAAACTTATTCCTACATGCTAAAATGTGAGAGGATACAGGAGAAGAGTGGCATTATCTTGTAGAGCAAGAAAAGCTCTATTGAATGCATATATGCACGTCTTCTCCAATCTCGATGGTAGGCGAGGAAGAGGAGATACCGAAAGTGCAAACTTTTGCGTGTACTGCATTTGTGAGTCTTAAAAACAGCAAAAAGTTGAGCGATCTCAATAAAAAGTAGTACCATTCTGTAGAGCTGAAAAAGCTCTATCGAAACATATACACAATCGTTTTTCGGTCTCAATGGCAGACGAGAAAGATGAGGGGCGCAAGCCACATTTTTGTCTTCAGCTTACTTCACTTCCAAACCTCATAAATATCAGGTGGTCGAAGGAATCGAAAAACAAATATTAGCGTCTTGTAGAGCAAAAAAAAAGCTTTATCGAGAATATATATGAGCTTCGTCGAAAGGTGAAGGAAACAATGCGAAAAATGGGGTTAAAAAACGGCGGGGACTTATTCCCCACCCTTGTAGAAGACCGTTTGTACTTGAAGATGAGTGCGTGCGGGCAACACCCCCGGTTAGCACGTGGGCGGGGCTGGAACGTCGCCTTATGCTTTCCTATCAATTGATGTTCAAACATTGTCCTATGTTCATCAGCACGTGGTATATGCTTCAAGGCCTTGCACCCATCTCGATGGACCACTACGCTTCGTAGGTTGATAGAGTGCAACACTATGTCACAAAGTGGTAAGCTTGATTAATTTTCTCAAAAAAATACAAAAAAAAAAGAAATTTCTCAAGTCTGTTCACTAACAGGAAGTCACACATCAAAAAATATTTCCAGTTTCACGCGAAATTTGGGGTCAGATAATCGAGTTTTCCAGCAGCATATTTCAGTAGCTCTCTTACTGGAATGCGTCAGGTATTCTATTAGGACTCGCCCACGCGAGTGTTCGAATGGTTGGCCTGACGCTGGACCAAACAATTTCGTGATTTTGCTACTTTGGGATGCCGAAATTTTGCCCGCAATTCTCTGACTCTGACATTTCATGGCTTTACGATAAAATTGCAAATTCACGATGCCTGTGATCAGCCTTATCTGGCCGATACAGCACCCCGCGAGCCATTGCATGTGCAATTTTATACTTTTTCTATTATACAAATTCGACGAGCAAGGCAGAATTTGATCTATCGACCAGAATCGATGGCAATGCAAGCCCAACCCCCTCCCCCTTCCCCTTTCCCACTTTTCCACTCCTCCGACATATCACCACCAGGTCCCATGATTTCGATCTTTGTTCAATTATTTGAGCTATTCATTAGGTTTTAATTAATTCAACATCCAAGTCAGATGACGTCAGAAAATTCGAATTCTTCGCATCAAATGACTTTACCCTCTCCACCCTTCCACGAAAAACCATTTTTTATGCATCGATTTTTCGATGAAATCTATCGTTCTCGCTGTTTTCCATTTCGCTGATTCTTCCTTAGCGGATGATGAAAACCGGGATTGTAGATGAAAGAGGAATGCTAATTTGTGCCTGCACTGAAATCCTCATTCTTTTGTACACTTCTGAATCACTGTACACTCACAGAAAGCGATTTCAAACAGGCATTCCATCCTCTTCGTACTCTAATGTCATCGTTTCATTTTTTATATGTCGGTCTTTTTTATGTATTTTTCCGATGCATAGCATTGCTCAGCGATCGAGTATTACGTCGTGTAACCCTGAGCCGTCCCATATTGCTTTGGCACAGCTCAAACTATTCTGAGTTGAAGGATACTGTGACAAAAGCTGAGTTGAATAACCGCGGACGGAATATCATATTGGAATTTTTTTTCAACTTCATTACAGAAGAATTTATTGTCGACTTTCCAAAATCGTTCAGGTAGATACTCAGGATTCGTGTATATATGCATTGCCTACCTTCTTACTTATTCTTGTTTCTGTAGTAAGCCGACAATGACCAAGAGGAGATGCAGATGCAATCGCAGACTGAAATAATTCAAGAATATTCCATATCGTTCTTGAAGCCTGTCAGAGGCTTACATGTAGAGGCACATTTTCAAGCTTATGTTCAAAGTCACTGGAAGGGGTCAGGGAAAATTTAGAACTGCGAATACTTGTTCTCTGAAAAAAAAGCCCTCTAAAGGTGATGTGTGACGAAACTTGCACCGAAAAAGCGCGGTTCGGAGTCTTGTTCTGCCGTCCGCCCGTGGTGAAGGGAGTTGCCGGCAGGGTGAAGCCTCCGTCGAGAAATTCTCGACAGGAGAGGTCGTATTTGGTCTCCTATGAGGGGAGGGGGATTAGCAATCGTTGAGGTGGGCAGTGATTGGCGGATTTTCTCAGGCTGAGGGTCCAAAGTGTAAAGGGGAAGATGTGATGAATATGAATGACTAAGTTCGACCCCGAAACTAATTCAACTCAAAACGCCAATAGCCTTTTCGTTGGTCCCCTGGCACCGAAATCACGTACAGAGACACGTACGAATTCACAGATTAACCGTGTTAAGCGATATCTATCTACGGTACCATCGTGGATGAATGCTTGAGAAACTATGGGATGAAAACGAAAAGTAAGCTGATATGGACTTCTTTCATGCCTTACTACAATTGCAAGTACGCGACCTGATGCTAGCGAGCCACTATGCGGACGGGAAAAGCGTTTGTATTCACTGAGAATGTGAATGAAAGTCTCATGCATGGCGCATCCTGCAACTGGGCCAGCCGAGGACCAACCACCCTCTCATTGGTCTGCTGAGAGCAAAAGATGTGTACTGGAGGCATGACAAACACAATGTATCATTTTTTCCAAAAAATCATGGGAAAATTTCGCGCCGACAAAAGAACTTCTTTGGTTGGCTTCCCTGTAAATAACTTATTTCTTTTCGGAGATGTTGTATGGTTTGAGTAGTTGCTTTGAAGCGGTCATCTCGTAGAATACGCGCAACAAATTTGCCTCTTAGGGTTCTGTGAGGCGGAACTTACGACCACTTGAAGTGAAAACCTCGAAATTTTTCAAAATTTGCCCGTCTGGATTTCCATATGGATAACTACGTAACCATCAGGGAAACCAAGGAGCTTATAGATTGGTCTCATTAAGTTATCAAGAAAACAGTTCACGATACTTCGAAAGATTGTGTTTCAGTGAAGCTTCAGCTATTCAAAATTTTTCAAATTTACTATTGGCGAAATACCGCGCCCTATCGTGATCGCCGCGTCGCTACCGCAATAGCGATGTCGCAATCGTAATTGTGCAAATGACGTGACTTCCTTTTGGCTCGAAACTTCCTCATCTTTCCTTTTTCGTCCTTTATCTCTGCTGCATAACTTGCATGTCTTTTAGCCTTCTCTTTTGTCATCAGAATACAAGCACATTACCCATGAGCGGAGACGCTACCGCTTCGGAATCGTAGTATCGAATTTTGTTAGGTTCTTATTTCTCCTAGACGCTTTCGTTTTGGGATATGAGCACAGAGATTTGTTGTGTTCTTATTTCTCTTACTTTGTCAAGAGTTTGGTCTTAGTATTTTTAATCTACGATCTTAGTTTTGATGAATCGCATTGGCGCGTAGAAACCACAGAAATAGCGGAACCTGAAAAGGGAGGGGGGAGGGGGGGGGGGGAGGGGGGATTCTGAAGGAGGCTCCGTCTAGGTGGAGGGTGGGCCGTATTTTTTGACAATTGTCCTAGACGCCACTATTGGCCCTAAATCTACCTCACCGGCTTGTAGCACAGAAGGGCGCAAAACGAAAGAGAGATTTTCGGGATCCGATATCGGATTTTCGCCCTTTCATTTCGTTCTCTCACAGTGTCACACTGCTGAGCATCCCTACTTTCATATCCCATGATCTGCCTTTAAACACGGACATCTTATCCGTTTCGCGTTAAAATGCTGTGAGCACTGGCAGGCTCAAAAAATAGCACCGTCAAAGCCGCTGAAAAATGGTCATAGGAAGTAGGCCGACACTCTAAAAGTGATTATTGTACTTTCAGTGTTAACGAGCCACAAACGAAAGAAATCTGAGTTTTGCGTATGTTTGTCCTCAGTAGAGACCCTTCTTTGGCATACGAGTGCAGCTCGGAAAAAATGAAGTTCAGTTATATGGTTCGTAAATTTGCCCCCATCAAGTCCAACAGACCTTTCTGGCTCCAGCGACACGCAGCATTTCATTTCCTTCGCGCAGAAATTTCGTGAAGAACTCTGTCCATTGGGTCGGGGGTCGTCCAGGTGTTCGTTTGACGTCCCGAGGGATCCAGTCGGTAACGGCTCTGTTCCAACTGTCATCGATGACATGCATGAGCGCATGACATGTCCTCCCATCTAATCTCCGATTCCTTGGCAAATAGGGATGGCGTCCCTGATCTTTGATCGACGACAAAGTTCGGAACTCAGAATTCCCCTCTGCACTAGCGTGTATTGGGCTACTTCGAGCATCGACTATTCGATGGCGCGTTGGATGACGCCGACCGCGTGCTCCTCCTGCTTACGTAGAGCGGATGTTCCTCGTCCTCTTCACTACTCCCTCGATAGTCTTGAGGGCTCCCCAGGCCGCTCTTCTCCTCCTTCTCAGATCTGGTGCCAAGTCGTTCGTCATATTGACTTTTCGACCGAGGTACACATAAATAGATGAAGCATTCAGTGAAGTTCGTTCCGTTGAGCGTGAATGGGGCATCAGATACCATTCCGTTCCTCACGAACATCGTCTTCGTCAGGTACAGCTGCAGAGCGATTTTTCAACATTCGCAGTCGAAAACGCTTAGCATTCACTCCGCTCGCTGGATTCTCGGTGTGATGAGCACAATGTCTTCAGCGAGGCGGATGTGGTGTAGATGCCGGCCATCGACCTACTCCCATGCCTACCCACTACAGTTGACGCATGACGTTCTGAAGAGCGGTGCTCGAAAGCTTGGGTGGCATGGTGTCGCCTTGTTTGAACCCCTCCTTTCACGTCGATGATGACTTCTTTGTAGAATGGTGAGATCTTGGTTGTGAAGTTGCTGTAGAGCTCACGAAGTACTCTTATGTAATGAATAGGCACACCCTTTCCAAGGCTTTCAACCGCTTCTGTCTCAACGGAGTCGAAGGCTCCCTTCAAATCGATGAATGTGAGACATAATGGCATGTACTCTAGCGACACTTCAGTGAGCCTAATGACCGCGTGAATGTGGTCGATTGTACTAAACCTTCTCCAAAACCCCGCTTGCTCGCATGGCTCTCCTTCGTCTGAAGTTTAACGAATCCCATACAAGATGACACGAGTGGAGAGCTTGTAGAAGACAGCAGGCAGATTGGATGATAGATGCCAATGTCGTGTGGATCCCCTTCTTACACAGCAACACAGTCCTACTGGTTTTCCACGAATAGGCACCTTGCATTCCGACAGGTAGCGTCTGAAGAGTCGGGACAGTGTTTTGACGATAACTGAAGTGAGATTCTCCAGTTGTTTCGGTCTAATCCTGGCGGGGCCAGGTGCTGCACCATTCTTCACGGACGAAATGGCGTGTCGGATTCGCAAAGGAGGTCTGATGGGACGGCATGTCCATCCTGCTTCGAATTGCTCCTAGGCAGTTGGACATGGCTATCGAAGAGATCCTAGTTGAAGTCGTAGGTCACCTTCTCCAGTGCCCTTCGAGAAGCTGTAACTATACCGTCCAGACGCCGGAGACCGGTCATTTTGGTTCTACAACTAGCGAAACATCGGCGAGCACTGCGGATGCTCCTCCTATCCTCTGCTGCTTCTGCCAGCACTGCTGCTCTTCCCTCCTTGGTTTTCTTCTACCGCCTCTCTACATTGCTTCGCAAAATCGTATCTTAGTTGGTAATCGACTGCTGCTCGTGCGGCTCCACGTTGGCGTATCACCTCAAGAATTTCCGAAGAGAGCGCCTCTTGATGACTTTCAAACTCTTGCCCTCCTGGCACTATGTTGAAGATGCTTAACGAGCCGTCTGCACTCGCCGTCGATATTTTCGATAACGGAATCCTCCCATACACCTGCGGCTATTCCAAAAAGGACTTGGGGTAAAGTTGCATTCAACGTCTGGGAGGTACATGGGAGGCGACTCCGAAAGGGAGGTTTCAAAAGCCTTACAAGCCTAGAAGTTTTCTAGTAAATTCTGAAACTTCTAAAACTTTGCGATATTCAATGTTTTCAAACTTACCGGCACCAAGAAGCGTGTAAAACGTTGCCATAGTGATAAAGATTCCGCGTGCTCTCTTCTCCTGGTCAGGCTCATTGCGTAGCATATTTGGATGCATTTCAATTGTTGCTGCAAATAGAACAAAGTCAATCAGTAAGATTAGATGCGGTTTTTTTGCTCTTATTAAGAAGTAAATCCCATAATACCACGCTGTGTAACCACTTCAATGTGCTTTTGCTTCCGGAGTAAAAACCTAGAGGGTGTTATTCTGTCTAGAATACAGGGAACGAAACCAGAGGTAGAACCATTGAAAATAAATAAACCGAGAAATGAGTTTTACTGTTATCCGTATATTTATGTTGTATTTGCCTAATAAAGGTCGCAAGCGAAGCACGCAAAAGGGTCCAGCTAAGACAAAGCCTCTCAAATTTTCGGCCAGGTAGGCGGGGCCTCCGAATAAATGCCCCGTCCCGTTGTCCGCCGCGCTTGGGAACGAAGAGTGGGACAGTTTACGTAACTTTCTGTTACTACAATGCGTCTCCAACCGAGGCGGACGACGACGTGGGCAGTTGCTCGGAAGCCCACCCACCCGGCCGAGAATTAGTGGTGCTGTGTCTTGATTTAGACTCGGATTCGGATTTAGACTTTTTGCGTTTAGATTCGGATTTAGACTTTTTGCGTAACTTTGCATGTGGCCCACATTAAGAAAACACAACATAAATATATGGGTAACGAAAGAACTCATCTTCCGTGGACGATTCCTTTGAAAAAACTGCCTCAAACGTGAATATGAAAATGTACCTGCATGTCCACCTTCTTTAGCGAAGTTGCGTAATGTCATGATGAACATAACGATGCTAATGGCTAACATAATTCCCTACAATAGCAAAATCGGTTGCTACTCACAAAAAATGACCGAGTATTGTTAGCGCGGTAAACATGCCATCAATTGACACAAGCACTACGTGGATATGACCAGGTGAAAAATTCAAAGGCTTATTGTTACAAGAGGGCTGAGTTATGGGCAAAAGCTTCTGCCTTGGACGGAACTCGAACCCATACTCCATGCTTTCCGAGCATAAGCATGGAGTGCGCATTCGAATCCCGTCCGAGACGAAAGCTTTTGCCCATAACTCACTGTCAGCGCTCTTGTAAGAACATTCGCTTCGCGCGATGCGACTAAAATCAGCAGCTAGCAGAATCAGCAACTTCTAAAATTGAACGTTCGATTTAAGAGGATAAAACCCTCGGATTCAATCAATTCCTAGTTGAGATGCGCCGCGTATTCTTCCATTCATATTCGTTATGGTCAGTAAATGCGAATGGGCCTACCTACATACATATATGGTGTGGAGGCCAACCGGTGTACAGGTCAGTGCTTTTAACCTCCCAAACGGATCTGTTACATACCACAGACCACTAAGGGATGGATGCCTTGGCTGGTTTGAGCGGGTGTTGGTGCACGAATTGATCCCCGCACCATGAGAGTGGGAGTGCCCAAGATCTGTCTCTACACCACCTTCCCCCCCCCCCCCCCAAACAAAAAAATACTAAAATGAATTGAACAAACTGAGCAGAATTTCGACACGTGCCAAAGAAACTACCCCTCTATTCTCTGAACAGTTGTTGTGTTTGATATTCCCGACCTCAAAAGAGCAAAAAATTCCTGAGGACACCCAAAAAAATGAATCTTCAGAATCCGCTTATATTCCCTGCCAGGCTTTCAAGGAAGAAAAACATCAGCAGTCAGAAAAGGTGCGATGACTGTATGATCAGGATGAACATGGATCACGCTTCGTCTCGTATGAGTTGGGTGAGCACTACACCTAGATTGCCGTTTATAACTTGTGCGTGTAATTTTAAGATAAAGGCCCCATAAACAATTTTGTTGAAATATTACAGACGACTATGCAACCCTGTATGACAGAAGGTGCCCCAGATCCGATATTTTTGACTTGATGCAGGCCTCCAAACGTTCGAAGACGGAATCAGCGTGCCGCACGCAGACGTGGTGTGGTAATGGAACTCGAAAGTTCACCAAAGCCTGGTTTCCAGGAACAGTGCGTTGCGCTGTGTCGGCGTTAGCGAGTTACTGGAAGAAGGAAGTAGGCGAACGCTGAACAGTTAGCACCTATGCAATCCAAGCCATGGGAAAGTACAGTATGCATGATGAGCTGTGAGCACTGTATAAATGCAGCGCAACTACAATAATTTTCGCAATTAACCCATGCCATCACCTCATTTCCTCCTGAAACATTTTAGCGGCCTCATGTCCTTGATTTTTCTATGTATCATGGACCTCACTCCGTTTTTGATTCTCTACTGCATTTCAATTTAGTTACCCAAGTTTGAGCCACGATCGTGGAAGTGACGGTACTACTCGAATAATTTTATGTATCCTAATCTTTTTACAATGTGGCAACGGATAATTTAATCCTAGGTTATAGAGCACCATCCGATTACCCTTCAGACTCCCGAGCTTCCTGCAACGGCATGAACCTTATCAGCTAACAAAGTTGTATCAGGCTAACACTTTCTTGAATAAATGCGTAAGAAATTTGTGGCCTTCTTCCTCGTCAGACCACAATCAGCGGAAAACTTCCATGTGTGAAGACTTTTGAACAGCAAGATCAGGACGCCAGCGTCACTCGAAGGATGCTGTTCAGATTGCATATCAGAAGGTGTGGGCACAGTTGATTCCGTTTTTGAATGTCAAAGCTTGCATCAAAGCAAACGGACCAAATCCTAAGCAGTGCACTTTGTGTAGTTGTGAACTATGGTCGTCTTTTATCTTTCAGTATAGTTGATTTGTTTATCTCACTATTATCTCGAAATTTACTTACACCTTAAAAAAAACATGAGTTGTCAATTTCGCAACCCCGCTTGAGTTTACAGAACGGCTTTTAGCACCCTCCCTTGTCCGCGACTTCCATGAAACGCCCGACTACAAAGGAAAGATAGTTCTGGGGAAAGCGAAAATTGAAGTAAAATGAATGGTCATCACGATTCTGCAAGAGCGAAAGAAGGAAAAGAGCTATCGCTTTTCTTGCTGTGAACAATGACTCAAAAACTAGTTAGCAATAATTACCGCTATCACGCAAATTATCAGCATCATAATTGCATTCTTGAGCAGAGTACCAGCCACTCCAATGATTGCAAAAATTAGCTGAAAATATATGATCATATCATTGCATGGACCTGCTTCCGAAGTTACTGTTCATTTGATGGTTAGTTCTTCTTGACACGCGCTTTACACCTCGTGCCGTGAGAGTTCCAAAAACCATATTGATTCCCCAATTTTTCGTTTTTTATCCAGGATTATTTTGTTTTCTCATGAATGTTACGCTCTCATGAGCCAAGTAGTCGAGCTCACCAGATGATTCCTTGAATTCATCCTTAAATGTGCAATGTGTAAATGTGCAAGCACACGGCCCACCTCGAGGGTGAGATTAAAAGGAGCGGTCGGCGTGTGCAGTGCTTATTATGGCCGAGCATTATATTGGGTAGTCTAAAAAGTCTTTTCGTATTTCTAAGTACCACTTTTTCCCTCCAAACTGCTTTCCAGCAATCTCTTCTGTACATACACATGTAGTACAAGTCCACACGCATCTATAGGTATTATTGTCTTCCATCTCCCGAATAACCTTTTTCGGCAAAATAAACATATCAAAGGTCAACCTCATTTTCAATACAAAAATTTTTCTTTGAATGGCGTTAGACAGGGAAAGGAAAAGGTGATAATCCGATGGAGAAGATCATGGCTATAAGGTTGATGGGGCAGCAATTTTTATCCAAGCTCGAGAATTTTTTGGCGAGTCACTTTTTCAGTAGTGGGAAGACTTGCCAAAAAATTGCCTCGCCAAGAAATTCTCGAGCTTGGATAAAAATTGCTGCCCCATCCACCTTATAGCCCTGATCTTGCTCCATCGGATTATCACTTTTTCCTTTCCCTGTCTAACGCCATTCAAAGAAAAATTTTCGTATTGAAAATGAGGTTGATCTTTGACATGTTTATTTTGCCGAAAAAGGTTATCCGGGAGATGGAAGACATTAATACCTATAGATGCGTTTGGACTTGTACTACATGTGTATGTACAGAAGAGATTGCTGGGAAGCAGTGCGGAGGGAAAAAGCGGTATTTAAAAATACGAAAAGACATTTTAGACTACCCAATATCATGGGAATGTTCGAACTGCTTTTTGCATTGCGCCATGTACCCGATTCCATCTGTTCGTACTATCCTGATAAGGGAGGAAGGGCATCCTAAAAATGTTGACCAACTCTGTGTATATTCGCAAAAGTATAAGCATAAGTGTAAAATAACAAAGGAAGTTCTCAACGTTAGCTGATCCCTTGTTGGAACGCGTCGAGCATTATGAATCTATCCAGAGCTGCTAGTTATCGCTACACCACCTCCGGAAACTCGAGCCTGACCAATCAGTATCACCTGTCGCCTCCTTGTTCATCGACAGTCGCGAGACGAGTCTATTCATCCCTTCCACGAGTCACAGTAGTCCAGTAAATCCTGGCTCCTGACAACACACAACCTCTCGTTTCTCTCGCGCAGAGAGAAACGAGAGGTTGTGTGTTCCTTGAAGAAGGAGTGTGACCATCGAGCTGGAGGTCGTTTAAGTGTTCGTTTGACGACCCGACGGATCCAGCCGGTAACGTTGTGGTCCAACGGCCATCGTGACATCGCATGACCCATCTAATTGTCGAGTACTTGACGGATGCGCGGCGTCCCTGGTCTTCGATCGTCGATGAAGTTCAGTACCTCGGGTTTCCCTGTATCGGGATACTCCGAGTATCGTCCTTTCAATGGGGCATTTAGGACGCCGAACGCATTCTCTTCTTGCCTACGCAAATTCCACTTCCCGGAAGCATATGTAAGCCCAGGAAGAACAGCAGCGTCAAAGAGATGGCCGCGAAGCCGGATACTCATTGCCTAATGGCTGCTACCTCTATGGTTCTGGAGGCTCCCCAAGCTGCTCTTTTACTCCTTCTCAGCTATGTTGAATTCGTTCATTACATTGAGCTCCCGACATAAGTACACATAGCTGAAGCATTTAGTGATTTTCGCTCCGTTGGGCGTGAACGAGGCATCGATCCCAATCCGTTCTTCTCCTTCGGCCAATAATGCTCCTACCCTCTTTTATGGAATCTCCCTTCATCAGCTGTCTGCATTGCATCCCAAGCCTGGACGTAAAGTCGTAAGCTGTGGCTCGTGCGTCTCCGCGTTGGCAAGTCTTCTCGAGGGTTTTCGAAGAGAGGCGCCTTTCAGTGACATTTAAGGCCGCGTTCATACTCAGCGCTGGCAGGGCGTGGCTGCGTTCACAGGTAGCAAGGCAGAGTGGCACGGCGGAGGTGTAGAGGCGACGGAGGCAATGAGGCAAGTGGGCATAAGTGAAGACGCAG
Organism: Trichostrongylus colubriformis; assembly: GCA_963978905.1. Taxonomy (NCBI): domain Eukaryota; kingdom Metazoa; phylum Nematoda; class Chromadorea; order Rhabditida; family Trichostrongylidae; genus Trichostrongylus; species Trichostrongylus colubriformis. The sequence goes on from OZ022260.1 coordinate 28,209,100, forward strand.
ACGACACACGGCCACGTTTTACCGCTTACACCGCCAAGTATGAACGCAACCTAACCTCTCTGCCCTTTTGGCACTATTACGAAGGCGTTCAACGAGCCGGTTGTGCTTGTTATCGATGTTTTTAACGAAATCCTTACATAAATAAGAATCCTCTCATAAACAGGCCAGTAGAGAAGTAGCCCCAGTTGACGACTGTTTCGGAACTTCGCTTTTCGACTTTCGTGGCTCTCTCTCACTTCGCATCGTAAAGGGGAATTTTGTGCGGATGAATCGTTGGCCAGGCACTTGAGCTTCGGAATAACAGTGACATCGGTCAAGCCAAACCCTCAATAGAAGATGAGGTGATCATGCTCGTTATGGAATGCTATACTTAGTGATGACCCCCAGTTCATCCTGCTAATTGAGAGGACACTTGGAACTGCGAATCGTAGATGGAGTCGATCGACATAATGAACTAAGATAGCCTTTCCTGCTCATTCCAATTCGTTTCGTGAGCACGATGTGAGGTTTGTTATGTGTGGAGCTGATCTAGGCATTGAAGTCGCAGGGGGATGATCTTGAAGAGGTATGGTCTTTCTGACAGGACTTTTCCAAATCTACATGAAATGCTTCAACTTCGTTATCGGCATAGCTTGATGTAACTGCGCAGGCGGCGAAGATGGTCAAAGCCAAAAACCATCATCATCTCGTCGATCGCAAGCGTCCGCTTTGCGTCGTCAGGTTTTCATACGAATCGATGTCAGTGGCCAAGAGCGTGTAGACGAGAACGCCCACACTGCCAAGGCCTATCCTAACGTATGTTCCTACGAACAGTTCTTCTCCAGTCTAGTAAACGGCGTGTAGCAGGTGGTGTCTTTCCGTCCCAGTCAGTCTGACGACGTCGTAATTGATCTTTTTGGCTTGCATCATTGAATTTTCGCTATTAGCTTCCGATGGAAGAATTCATGGAATGGCTATACAGATCATCATTCCACTTCTTCTCAACTTACGCAGTGTATAACCTTTCAATTGTAGCAGTCTAGCAGTCTCGTATGAGCGTTCCTCCCCAACACCGCCGTATTAGGGATTCCTCAGTTCAGGGTGATGTTACCTACCCTACTTGCTACTTTCAGCAGAGGTAAAACTCATTAGTAGCTTGCCACGCTCTGTCGTAAAGTCTAGGTATACTCCGGGTATTTATCCAGGCCATCCCGAAGTAGGCTTGAGAGTTATTTTTAGGCGACTTTAGGCCTCCCATGTGCCTCCCAGACATTAGAATGCAATTTAGTTTGGCCGGGTGCAGGACACCAGCTGTACCATACATATAGCCCAGACTGTATGCAGGAAACGTCTGCATGGATACAGAAAATGTGAGTTAGCCCAGCTCAGCAGAAGCAAGGAGATCTTCAACTGAATCACTGTCTCAGCACAAGTACAATACATGGTGGCTTTTGGTTCGCGACTGGCCCCCTATCCGCCACCTGGACTCGCGCATCTTTGGCTTATCACGTAATTGGTCGAGATCCTTCAGCGAGAGAGATCTTCGGGTGAAGGGAATCCGTGGGAGTTCGACTAGTTCAATTGAATTCTGCAACGCATTTACATTGTATTGCATCCGCTTAGTATACTTCCATCTACATAGACGTCCAGGAACAAGTGTTTTACCCATCCCTTTGTTTATTCTTTCAAAAACAAAAAAACAGGACATGAGACGCATTACACGACTCATATAGAAAGTCAAAAAAAGGCATTGTAGCTTTCACTTAATTTGTCAATGCCACGCAGTTGATATCTAAAATAAAGCACTCACGAATAAAAGAGCTAATGTATTCACTAAATCAAATTTGATTTGCAAGCCGTCTTCGAAGCGGATAAAATTGGAGAAAATGAGAAAGAGAATTTGGAGGACCAGTCCGATGGAGAAAATCACAAACAGGAATAACTGTAATAGAAAATGTCAAATAGCCTGAAAACGTGCAAAGAAGGTAAGGATAAAAGATTATTCCACATGATGGTTGCGTTTGGTGCTTGAGACTCACTCTGGTATTTATGCACATGCAGCATTTAGGTGTACCCTAAATTACAATCTTCTCAGAGCTGACAGTGATATAGCCGATTTACGGTAAGACACATAGTCGACAAATGGATCAGGCAGAAACAACTAGGGATATATACATATACCTGAAGTTCAACACATTCTTGCTACATAAACCACAAACCTAGGTGACGCTATTAAAAAAGAAAAGGGATGCAACCGCAATAAAGGGGGTAGGTCATCATATAGAAAGTGCACAGTCAACATGCACACCTACGCGTATATTTTTCTTGTAAGACTTGGCTAAAAAATGTGTTGCTATTCCCTACTTGGCCTAGGAAAAAACAGTGTCCATAATGGAATGCCTTGCCGTAGCACTAGTACAGTGAACGCCTACACTACTTTTCTACCGTATTTCCTTATTATAATAGAACTGTAGCACGAATGTATTCGCCTGAAGCTGCGCTCTCACGCCTTATCTGATCGTAACGCACGACGCATGAAGCATTCCCCAGTGGTAGAAGCTGCAGGAAAGCCGTGTTGCTCGATAGGTTCTTCAGTCATATTTTCATCTCGTTCGCTTGTAAAATGCCCTAAGCTTGCAGGAGCACGAAGAAAAAGTAAAAAATGCATGGCACGATCTTCAACCTAGAAATGGGAAGAAATCGTTTCGATTTATGTATTTGTTAGTACTATATATAGGCTTGGTGCATAATTAATGCGGCTTTTTTCAACAATCTCATTCAGCAAAAACAATGATAAAATTTGGCGAAACCGTGTTCAAATGATCATTTAGAGCGTGTTCACTATCGCAATCAAGGACTGCTTCCCACTTGGTAATTGCCAAAATGTCATCTTCTACTACAGAAAAACGCAAAAATAAATTCGCATTAATTATTCACCAACCTAATAGAAAAGGTGAATGTTTAATTACCCATTTTTGAGCTACCGCGTAGCGAACGCTCTATCGTGCTATATTTCGAGTCAATATGATCAGAAAGGCTTAGGCATCGTTTAGAGTTCGCGACTCAAGCGATCAATTGATCAAGCAGAAGGAAAATAATACAGGTCGATTGAGCTATCAAGCGATGAGGCAAAATTTTCCTGATCGATACGTATTTCATCCTTTCCGACGGGATAGCGTAATCACGCAATCAATTTGTATCTTATTCGTTTTGCTAGCTCAACCGCGTAATTGCTTTGAACGCAGGCGCAATCGCTAACATTGAACACTGCCTCAGATTTCTTTTGTACATCAAAGGGTGTGTGCCCTCACGTGAGAATCTTCGCATCGCGGGTTGATGCGTGCGATGCTATGTGGGTAGGCTAGAGGCCTAAAAATGGTCAATCCTAAAGCGATTACATGGCAACAATGAACATATATGCAGCACACCTAGCACTACAGTGCAATCTCTTGAGAACCCAACATCGGCGCTGTTGTCATGAGAAAGCTTTCGCAAGGTGCAAGATGTTGACGTTTCAGAAGGGCCTCTACCGAAATTGACTGCAAGGAAGTGGTTCGCCGCCTCATTCAGACTAATTTTCTGCAGAACACTTCCTCTACTACACCACAGCCCCACCACAAGTCGCGGTGCTTCCGAAGACAGTGTTAAGGGTAGTTAGGGCCAAATATAATTCGACTGATATGAAGGTCGAGGTGCTTAAGAATATGAAAGTCAATAAAAAACAGAATTGAATGGTCGCAACCCGAGGAGTAGAGCTTCTACCCACGATCCGGAAAGGGAGTGGGCCACGTTAACGAAGGGGAGGTAATATTTGAATAGGGGCTGGTTACTGCGAAACACGGCCCTTACATTGAACGGGCACTACTTGGCGGCAGTTTCGCCTTACATTCGTACAAGATCCATAGTTTCCATAACGATGATTCACTCAGGAGTTTTCATTACTGCCATTATCTTTACCACTGTCTATTAGGTAATTCGTACGATATATGAAAAACTACTCAATATGAAAGTGGGGCAGTAGGAGGATAATGGGAGGAAAACGCAGTGTAACTGGCAAAAACCAGAGAAATAAACCACCATCTTATGCTGATTTTTGAAACTGCCAAGGGCGGGCTAATGGCAAGGTGGGATGATAAAGAAAAGAAAGCAGTGGCTAAATAGCACTTTTCCACTGCTTGAGGGCGCTCTTTTCACAGAGAATTGCACTGCAGCTAGATTCTTAAAGGAACCGGAAGGGGGTCCGAAACAAGAGAAACATACAAAGAAATGAGCATTTCGTAACGAACGCAGAAGGTTAGAAGCGATAATCGGTGAAAAAACCCGAACTCAAAAGGCATCGCTGCGGTGTGTATTCGCGCCTCATTCGCATCATCGCACTGGCGTTCCGAGTTGTCCGCTGTAGGAGACGGCCGCGGGCCAACTTTAGTTGTAGCACCTGACTCCCAGCGTAGTGGAGCGGCCATTCCCAACTACATTAACATTCATAAGTACATCTAGAAACAATATAAGAAAGAACAAAGGAGAAGATAAAAGGAATGAACAACTTTATAATGGAAACATCTTCTCTTGGCACCATGCCAAGGCGTCAAATTGGCGAGTTTGTGCAATGGCGGCCACTTGAACTCGTTCACACTACGTCTGTTCTACCGTAAGCCAAAATTACTCCCTTACGGTGTCTTTAACCCTCCAGTTATCATTTAGACGGTCTCTATCACCTGATTTATCAGCAGTGCCGCTATTCTGCTTTTGGTCGGTTACGTGGGGTTACTGGTGCTATAGCAATGAGGGGAAGGGGAGGGGTCATCTCATGAAAAGTTGCTTATCTGAGCATCGTGGAAGTACCCTTGAAGGGTCAATCTGCTTACCTGGGTGAATATTTTTGCCTAAGCCTTAGTGAAAGAGCGGGGAGTTTCTTTGCACTTTTAAGCTCAGGCAGAAACACTGTCCTTGTTTAGATGCCCCTGCTAATTAGTGCGATAGCAACGGGCTAGGTTTATTGCTGAAAGCCATAAAGTGTTGTACGCGAAGGGAATTCCGAATATCACACGTACGGACGCTAAATCTGAGAAAGATAGAAGTAGTGCTGAACAGCAATTCCAACAAAAAAATGCCATGATGATGCTTATCTCTTCCTCTTGACTTTAGCCTCGCCACCATACCTTCAGCTCGTTTTCTTCCCGATTGTGAACTATTGCTGCTTGAGATCCTTTCAAAACTCAGGCTTTCGACATCGTACGCCCTGAATATGAAAATTCCATGGGTGATGGGCGAACTGTTGTAATGTGTGTTCAGAATTGGCGATCGTATTATACAAGCGATTCAAGCGTACGTATTGATTAGGCGACTAGAAGATATGTATTGTTCATAGTTCATGATTCAGGCGATCAAGCGGTCAGGAGAAGGCGAAAAATACATATCGACCAAGTGATCATGCGTATCATTTGCGTAGTCCGTACGTACCTTCTTTGACCGCGTGATCCCGCCGCCCAATCGCCTGATCGCTTGGAGGCAGGCGCTATTGCAAATTCTGAAAACTGCCTTATGCATTGTTCATAGTTCGCGATTCAGGCGGAAGGGATAGAGAGATGCCGATTATATGAATGATACGTCCTAATCGCGCGGATCGTGCAATCGCCTCAATCACTCAGTCTATATGAATCCTTCCCCTTCCGCCTGAATCACTCCATCGATATGTGTCTGTTTCCTTCCACCTGAATCGTGCAGCCGCCTGAGTCAAGAACTTTGAAAACACTTCAGGGAAGCAGGCGAACAGTCGATAAGGTCAGGCGATCGTTGGGCTCACTGGCCAAGCGCGATTAATCAGTGTTGGACCCCAATCGGGGTTATCAGGATCGACATGTACGATCGGCACATACCTTTTCCTTCTAATCCCCTGAATTGTGAACTCACAAGTATGCCTGGAAGCTGACTGCTTCGCATCAGTTGAGTTCTTCACATTTTTCAAAATAGATCTTGGCTTAGCGTATTTTATACAATGCCTTCCCCACGCTCGTTGGGTTAGCTTCCGATGCCAAAGCCTGTCGGAGGATAGGCATGAACTAACGGAAGCATGAACGTATAATGGGGACCCATCCTGTGCAACACGGTGACGTGAAAATGAACCACACTTTGGGGTAGTATTGAAGATTGGAATGATATTTTAGAGTTCATTTCTCTGCCAACTGAGTGATTGGGTAGGTCTGTCAGTGCGTCGTACTGTTTGCCTGCCTGAGGTATTGCTCAGAGTTCGCGATTCAGGTGATCGCGCGATTCGCTAAATTGAGGCGTATCATTCAACTACCCGGTACACATCTAATTTTTTCTTTCTTTCTACCTGAATCGCTTGAACTATCGAATCACGCGAATTTCGCAATCGCCTGAATCACTCAATCGATATGCATCTTTTTCCTTCTGCCTGAATCGCGCGAGTCGCGAACTCTTGACGGTACTTGAACGAAACTCAGTGTTTGTGATAAAGAGGTGATGAGAGAAGCTGGGAGTGTCGGTAAACGGACAAATGTGCAGCGGTACTCACTGCCGCGACGCAAGAGCTCACGCGTCGCGACCTCCATCATGGCGCGCGCTGTATAGGCTAAAGGTCTTCTTATCTCATCGGGCAAGGCTTTTCGTGAGCAGCGCATGAGATCTTCGACTACTACGGTGTGTGTAAAAGAGTGACTCCTAACTCGCCGCTAAAGCGGCGAGCCAAGAGTCGCGCGCGCTTCGCGCGCATTGCAAGGGAAGGAAGCCCTTGCAGTGCACTCGACGTGAGGGCTAATATTGGCTGTCGCCAAATATCCTTGTTGAGCTTATGACATCGGTGAGAAAAAAAGCGACTCTTGTCATCAGAGAATGTATATCTTCACGCCCCAAGTGTATATTACCTAAGCCTGCAAGGGAAGGAAACCCCGACGTGGGGGCTAATGTGGGTGTCGCCAAATATCGTTGTTAAGCTTGTAACATCGGTGAGACGCGCCGACCCTGCAGCAACGGGAACCGAAAGCTCCCGCCGATACTAAATTTGCGATTTGGCTCCCCTTTCGCAATGACAACTGACCGCCCTCTTTTACTTCAGCGCTGCCTCACAGCATCCTCCATTCTCGTCTAACCATCCAATGAGATCAACGTTGACTTCCCTACCAATCATGCATAGTACACTCTGCGGGTATCTCGCCACGTGTTCTCACTTACGCGGAGTGCGCAGACGGAGCGACGAAACGGGAGAAAGCCTGTGCCCACTGACTACGAACGGTGACGCAAGCTTACGCGCTGCGGAAGTGAGTATCTCTGCACATTTGTCCGTTTAGGTTGCATACCAAATCGAATGAGAGTTTTGGCGCATCGGCGCATCCGCGATTTGAGAGAATTGGCGTGCCACGTCACCCTCTTGAACGCGGCGCGTGCCAACGTGAGGTTGATCTCTTTCTCCTTTTCTCCTCTTTCCATTTCTTGATCTTCTTCTGTTATGGCAAATATCCAAAATCGCGGATGGGCCAATACTCTCTTTTTTCAATCGATATGTATCTTATCCATCACGCGAATGCGTCAATTCTCTCAAATCGCGGATGCGCCGATGCGCCGATCCGCCAATGCGCCGATGCGCCAATACTCTCACTTTTTCAATCGATATGTATCTTATCAATCACGCGAATGCGCCAATTCTCTGAAATCGTGGATGCGCCGATGCGCCGATGCGCCGATGCGCCAATACTCTCATTTCCTAGATCGATACTATGATATTTTCCTAGACAATGTACAATTGTCGAAGTAAAATATTTATTATATTTAACTGCGATTATCAATTACGATGCTTTAGCGTGCCGTGTTGAGCTTCTCCTCAAGATCGATCCGATCGAGTAGATCGAATCGATTTTGCAATCGCGCGGGAAAAATCGCGCGCCTATATAAAGAGGGTAGTGTCACTAGCCAACCTCATTCGCCTTGTTGAGGGCAGTAAGGTTGAAGAGCTCACAAGCCGAGAAGGAAAATCTTCACTGGACAGTGGAATAATAACAGGTTAATGACAGGGTTATTTAAGGATATCGGCTAACGGAATGAGATCCATGGAACTTTATTTCTTCGAAATATGAGATTTCTTCAATTTGTGTTCCTTTGCCATCTTCCTTCTTTCGTCCCTGTCCTCTCTTTTTTCCGAGCTCCTTTTTGAATTCCTGAAATAATGCAGGTGCGAACTTCGATAGGAGCAACACTATGGGATGGGCAGCTTAAGGGTGGGAATGTAATTGATATTCGCAGTTAAATATAATAAATATTTTACTTCGACAATTGTACATTGTCTAGGAAAATATCATATTATATTACACTGCTCATATCAATTACGATGCTTTTTCAACACACCTATTAGATGAGCACCGAATCTTGGAACGTCTGTTCCTCTGAGCCTTTGTAGTAGAACCTTTCAAATGTGGTTCCATTGGGTGCCCAGTTTGCTGCTTCCATGATGGCTTTTGAAGAGAGGCCCTGTCTTTTTGATTTTGTTGTACTAGCTGCTCTAGTGGAATGCGCCTTGAATCGGTCATCGATGCCCGCATTCTTTAGCACTTCTCGGAGCCAACGAGCTACCGTAGTAGATGAGACACTACCATGAGGCCGGTTAAAACTCATAAGTAAGGTCCGCACTCGATGACGGAACAAAATGGTTCGGTTTATGTAGTCCTTTAACGTCCTTAACGGACATAAAAGGCTTTCCTCCTTGAATGCGTGCACAGTAGCTGTGTGTGCCCTGCCTAATCCTCTGTTTTTGTTCACATAGTTTAAGGAGAAAACCCACGAGTGTTCTCCAATGCTCACCGAATCCAGTGATAGCGCTGCCAGTTCAGAAACTCGCTTCGGGGTCACTAAGGCTAGCAGCATAACCGTTTTGTGAGTGAGTAGTTTGAGGTTCAAGGTGGTATTAGGACCCAGGGCTTTCAGATACTCTAGTACTTTGGAGACGTCCCATATATCTGAGTACCTGGGCTGTGGGGGTCTCTGACGAAAAAATCCTTTCATGCACCTATTTAAGAGCGTCATGTCTTTGTTACAGAACTCTCCATTGATAGACGATAGATAGACTAATATCGACGACTTACTAATGCTAATGGAAGAAAAGCTTGCACCTTGTTCGAATAAGTGGCCAAGGAAGTTCAAAATATCTTCCACCTTCGGGTGCAACCTGTCAGTTCCGTGTTGTTTGCAAAACGTTGCCCTTTTTTAAGGCGCTATCGTACTGCTTTATTGTAGCGCTTGACCAATTCGACATCACAGCTCTTACAACCACCTCGTTTAGGCCCCCGTCTCTCCAGAATTCACCTAGATGGTGCATGCTATCAAACGAAAGGTTGGAGACCTGAGGCATGGATGTGGGAGCCGCTTGAATCTGTCAGTAAGTATTGACTGGGATTTAGCGGTGTAATCTCCCTGCCATGTTCCAGAATTAAAGGCCACCAACTCTGATTTTTCCACATGGGACACACCAGGACCAGGCGAGCCTTTTCTCTTAGTGCTTTTCTGATTGTCCTTCCCACCAGACCGAACGGCGGAAAGGCGTAGGCGTAAATCCCCGACCACCCTTGAGCGAAGGCGTCTATGCCGCAGGCTCCCGGATCTGGAAGGAATGAGTAATATTTTTGGCATTTGTTATTCCAGCGAGAGGCAAACAGGTCTATTTTGGGTCTTCCCCATTTGGCAAACAGCTGCTTTGCTGTTTCACCATCTAGTGAGTAATCTGAGGAGTCCCCAGCCCTCCTCGATAAACGGTCTGCCTCGATATGTTGTGCTCCTGGATTGTAAGAGGCTATCAAATTCAGCCGGCGTTGCGATGCCCACAGCCACAGTAAACGTGTTAGTTTGTTCAACCGTTTGCTTTTGGTTCCTCCCTTTTTATTTATGTACCATACCGCTGTGGTGTTGTCCAGTCGCACGTGGATTGTACTGTCACGCATCTCATTTGCAAAGCAGCGTAACCCGAATATGCAGGCTGTTAGCTCTTTTTCGTTTATGTGCCACTTTGCTTCCGCTGATCGCCACTTTCCACTTGTGCTCCCTCGTGCGCAAGTGGCGCCCCAGCCTGTGTTCGAAGCGTCGGATTCAATGATGAGTGACTCTTTGGCCGGGAGGATGGGTTCATGAGAAAACCTCCTAAAATTTTCAGCTATCCATTCTAGGTCGCGAACGCAGCCCCGCGTGAGTGCTCCTAGCTTATTGTAGTCACTCGAGTCCTTCAAGTGGAAGCTCCCCAACCAGGCTTGCAGTTGTCTAAGGAATAGAATGGGGATGCTTGCTGCCCTGCTGAGTGATGTGATCTGACCGATGAAGCAGGCAATGTCACGAAATTTAACCTCTTTGCATTTCTGAAATCTTCTGGTAGCGACACATGTGTTCGATATTTTGCGCTCTGGTACGGATAGCCTATATTTTGTTGAGTCTATGATCACCCCGAGGAATTCGATGTTCTGCGATGGTTCTAATTGGGATTTCTCTTGGTTGATAGTCAGACCCAGATTCCGAAACGTTGCGATAATACGGCTGATCTTAGATCTGAGGGCCTCTTCTTCCTTGTCTAGGATCAACCAATCATCTAGGTAAACCAACAACCGTATTCCCTGCCTTCGGAGTTCTGAGGCGACAACCTTCATTACCCTTGTGTAGACGTACGGGGCCGAGGACAGCCCGAAGGGTAGTGCAGTAAAGTGGAAGAGCTTCCCACCGCAGCAGAAGGCCAAGAATTTGCGATATTCGTTATGAATGGGTATTGAGAAGTAGGCGTCTTTCATGTCAATCTTTGCCATGTCTATCAAGTCTCTCACCATCTCAATGGACTCGAGTTTGAAGTGGTGGTATTTTATAAATTTGTTGAGAGGTTTTAGATTTATAATCGTTCTATTCCCACCGTCCTTCTTAGGGATAACGAATATCTTAGAAATCCAAACTATGGAATGCCAGGGTATCTCTTCAATAGCTTCTTTTTTAGCATCTCAAGGACTTCAGCGTCCAGAATATCGGAGGAGGCGGATATGCACTCATGCAAGCAGCATTGGGGCGTTTCGTCGTTGAATTCCAGCTTATAGCCCTGAATAGTTTCCAAGACCCACGGATCTTTTGTGAGGCGTGCCCAGTTTTTTTGAAATAGTGCCAACCTCCCTGCCTGCACCTGGGGTTCGTACATAGGGATAAAGCCTCTGATAACCCTGTCTAAAGAAGGGTTGACTGACCTCTCTTTCTTTGACGGGAACGACTTCGTCTTCTTGCTGTGGCTATGGGACCTTCTGGCTCTGGCCTCCTTCACCAGGGCTTCTGTGAGCTTTTTGCACTGCGACTTCTCAACGATTTCCGTGGTGAGCTTCGTTCCCATGAGTGCTGGGCAGACTTCGTTCCATGGAAGATCCGCAGAGCGGGCCGGCTCTTCTACGGGGAAACGATGAAAATTGTGAACCATCTTGAGTGGTTCAACGCCAAACGATCTGAAGACCGATGCACTTAATCATGCCAGGTTAATACAATGTGAAGAGGAATATAGATTCACCTTAGGAATCGTTCTCTTCTTCTCGTAACATTTGACTCCACGCCGAAGGCTAGAACTTCCATTGCTTGCTCTATGTAGAGATCTGCTCGTTGTCCGCGTCCTGCATGGCCCTCGCTGCGCGCAATTGCCAGTAGATTGAGGGCGTTGAGCAGCACTTCTGCGTCGGCGACGAGGGACGATTCATCGACTTGAATTCTAAATTCACTCAATCTCATGAGCTTCAATTCGCTTGAAAAAGGCAAGCTAGTTCTTACCTGAATGATTTCCGCGGTAAGCCTCCATTCAGAACGGGTGGCGAGGCCAAACCCGACGAAACGAGAGGCAGGCGGTCATAGAAGCTGAGCCTGTCTTCTGGCCCCACGTACACCCCTGCTGCGCATTTGTTGAAGTGCTGCAGCAATTTCTGGTCGATGTCGACACGTGTACGCAACTTCTTGTACTCCATGCGGGCTATTTCGGGTGCTTCCTTCACTGCTCCTGCGAAGTCAATCCTCTTGGGTATTGGGCGGACGTCTTCCAGAGGAGACTGGGGGTTAAACTTCTTTTTTAACATCTCTGCTCTTCGATGTTTTGTTTCTTCTGCATCGTCTGTGTCGTCTGTGTATGAAGACGCCGAAGAAGCATCCGATGAGCTTGAATACGACGACTCCGATGAGGACGAGTCTCTTCTTCTCTTTTTTCCACCTCTGAAGTCTCTGTTGTCCTGCACAGCGTTTTCTTTAGAATCGGAAGCTGCAGGTGGACTATCTAGAAGCTCCCTTTCGAGGCGTGCGAGCTCACTCTCGTCCATAGAGGACGCCATCTGAAACATAGATAGTGAGTTCTGTCAAAAGGTCTCAATGGGAATGCTTGGAACAGCGAGTGAAATCCATAACTTTCACCCCTGTTGTCAATCCCAATCGCGGTGCACTATTGGCTTCCGCTGGGGATGGAAGCTCGAGTGCTAATGACTCTGCTCCATGAAACACTAGGAGGACTAGTGCTCCTAGAAACCTTCACCGCGATCGCCGATTGACAACAGCGGTGAAGTTAAATGAAGAGAGGAGAGGGGACAACCGTCCCCGGCGCTCAAGAAAGGCGAATGAGGTTGGCTAGTGACACTACCCTCTTTATATAGGCGCGCGATTTTTCCCGCGCGATTGCAAAATCGATTCGATCTACTCGATCGGATCGATCTTGAGGAGAAGCTCAACGCGGCACGCTAAAGCATCGTAATTGATATGAGCAGTGTAATATAAGTATCTTATGCATCACGCGAATGCGCCAATTCTCTGAAATCGTGGATGCGCCGATCCGCCAATGCGCCGATGCGCCAATACTCTCACTTTTTCAATCGATATGTATCTTATCAATCACGCGAATGCGCCAGTTCTCTGAAATCGTGGATGCGCCGATGCGCCAATACTCTCATTTCCTAGATCGATACGTATCTTATGCATCACGCGAATGCGTCAATTCTCTAAGATCGCGGATGCGCCACATTTTCTGATCGGTACGTATCTCATTTTCTGATCGGTACGTATCTCATGCATGACGCGAATGCGCCAAAACTCCCATTCAATTTGGTATGAACGCAGCTTTAGCATTCCCCGAGAAGCTGGCCGCTCACATTAACAGTGAACTAACCGTGAGGCATTGTTTAGGCTTTGCGATTCAGACAATCATGCGGAAAGAAAAACATATGTATTGATTATACGCTTTACCTCAGCTGAGTGCTTCACATTCTCCAAAAGAGATCCGACATAGCGTTTTTGAGCTGCATTCATACTTTGCTGTACTGACGACAGGGCATGGTGCGTGTCTCTGCGTTTCCGCCTGTGCCACCTGTCTCAATGCTTGCGTCGTCTCGACCGCTCCCCCGTGCCACTTTGCCTCGCTGCCAGTGAACGCCGCCACGTCTTGTCGGCGCAAAGTATAAAAAATGTCTCCTCCCCCCCCTATTAGTTGAACTCCAATGTCAAGGTCTGTCAGAGGATGGGCGTGAACAAACGGAAGTATGAACATACCATGAAGATCCCATACTCTGCTGTACGCGGAGTGAAAATGAACCACACCATGGGGTTCTATCTGAGGATTGGCAAGATATTTTGCGAAGTTCATTTCTCTGCCAACTGAGGGATTGGATAAGTCTGTGAGTGTGTCGTACTGGTTGCGTGTCTAAAACATTGTTCGTAGCTCGCGATTACCGTGATTCACCCGATTGATACGTAACTTATCCTTTCTGCCTAAATCGCTCGTTTACCTGAATCGCTTAATCGACATGTACCTTCTTCCTTCCTCCTTGACGGCACATTCCTCGATTACCTTGAGTGGGTTCGAGTGCCAAATCATGAAATAGAGGTGCTAAGGAATACGCCGATAAAGAACCGGAAGAAAGCCTCGAAAGCGGCACGGCAAGTATAAGGCGTGCTGTCACTGACCTTGTACGAGGTTACCCAGTGAAAGTGAGCCATTGAGCCAGATCCCGTTGGATAGTATCACGGGAACTCCGAATATCACCCGTTTGCCCATGTAAACACTTCCTTCACCACTGATTTCATCTTTATCTTATCTTATCGCATGAATCACAGGCTTCATTTGCCGTGTAAGGCCGCCGTCAGACTGCGATTTTGCGGTGTTGCAGCATTGCACAATCTCAAGGTCGCAGTATCGGTGCAAAAGTGGGACGTCGCAAAATCGCAGAATCGCAAACCCGCAAAACCATAAAATCACAGAATCGCAAAATCGCAAAGTTTGACGGCGGCCTGAACATCACGTTGGAAAAGGTTAGTCTAATGCCAGGTGTGGTCGGAGTGGGTGTGATCGAAGAGGACCGAGCCGGCATGGCCCCGTGAGGAAGCCCTGCGACGCTGTAAAACTGTGCAGCTTGAACAGTTACCCGACGATCTATGTGCTCTGAGAAGGAGAGTTGCAAGTCTGATATCGCGGAATGTGCCTTTAATCGCGCGAATCACGAAATCTGAACAGTACTTATTGCTAGACGAAAGTTAATGTTTGTGATGAAGAAGGTGCTGGGCGAAGCTGACTGCTCACATATGCTATGATCTAGCTATGAGGCATTGTTTAGACCTTGCAATTCAGACAATCATGGGGAAAGAAAAACATACGTATCGATTGATTATTCCATTCACCTAATTGCTTGATTCGCGATTTTTTACCATTCCTCACTAATCCTAATTAAGATGTAGTTACAAATAAAATGAAATTCAAACATGAATATACTGGTGCAACGTGGATTGGTTGTCATGGTTCCCTTCTTCGCTTTTCTCTGCATTTGAAGCGGATGGAATTGACTTTGCGGCTGTGTTACGACACAGGTAGATGGAGACTTCGACAGTAGGATTGTGCTCAGTCAAAAGTAGGCTCTGGATTAGTGACAGTTCTTTCTCAAAATTTTTGTAAATGCCTGTGCCAGCCAGCTCTCCATCGAACAATCCATTGCATATGGTGAAGTGTTTCAATGGTAATAAAAGATTTTTAACAGTTTTCGCTCTAGATGCAATTGAGCTGGTTTATAAGTAACACAATTTCGCATTTGATTCAGGCCCTAAAGTCATCTTCACTGCGATACATTCTTTCAAAAGATTATTTGCACACATAATGAAAGTTGATTGTTGTTGTTGTTGTTGTGCAAAACTTGTTATTATCGATCTCGAATCGTTCGGTAGTAATGAAATAATGTTTCTCCTGCTGCCCAAGGTGGGATTGAATACGTTCGGTATCATTCGATCATTATCTAAGCTCGCAGTCCTAGCCAGCTACGATCGATACCATCCGCCACCAGTTAAGACGACAGTGTTGTGTCTGAAATTTCCCTTTCTATTTGATCGGACATGTTCTTGGTCCCCCCCCCCTCCCCACTCTCTCTTGTCCACCCTTCCGATGTCACCTCCAAGTCCCATGATTTCGATCTTTGTTTGAAGGCAGCATTAGGGGAATGTCGGACGAAAAGTATAAGAAGTAGTGAATGTGAAAGTCGAGATGCCTAGTAACAGGACAGTGAAGGAACAACGGATGGAATTGGCCAAAAAACCAGAGAAATAGGACCCCTCCACTCAGGGCACTCCGGGAGTCGAGGATTCCTCGACAGGGGGGTCGCACTTGACCGGCCAAGAGGGGGGGGGGGTGGCATCTGCAGCTAAGCGATTTCATGGGAATTTTCTCTAGCCCATCGTACAGTCGATATCTGTCCCTCATACACGAAAAGAGCCACCGCTACCTCGCTGGCTGAATCGCGAATGGGTGTAGGCCATCTTGAAAAGGTGGCCGCCATCATTTATGGGTGCGTTACGCGTTTAGCACTCACCATCGCACTGCCATGATGACACACACCTCATCGTTATGGAAGGGGCTATCTACTAGCGGATAGAACCAAGATACTCACATTACCGTAAACTATACCTTTATGTTAATGCATTGCTACCATAGAGTTCATTGATGCATGCAAGAACGACGTGTCCGTATCCATCTAGGAGAAGAAAATACACTATTATTTTAGGCTATACCAGTCATACTATCAACGAAGTCTAACGAAGACAAGCAATCCAGCAAAGTCTGCTTGTTGTTCAAGTTGTTGAATTGTTATAATTTTGTTGCAGTGGTGCATGTAAATGGTTAAATGCATATTGTTTAAATAAAAATTAAAGCCTTGTGAATGTCTCTATCATTATTATCATCATCACGAAAAGCACCAGAAGAAAAGATCATTGCTTTCGCAGTTTCATGATCCTCTTTTGATAGTCGTATGACGTGTGCATCTGGTCTGCTATTGAGCTTATGCGAGATCATAGAGTGCTGGGCAGATAGCTCCACAAGATCTTGTGCAGCACCTGAAATCCTGCGCTTCAATTGTCATTGAAGAGGCATGTAGTGGAAAAAAGATACCTGAAATAACTCTCTTCCACATGCTTCATGAAGCTGTCGGAACTTCAAACGTTGATGGCATGTGAGCCGAAAGTCCTAGACCAGGAAGTGGATTGAGCCACTGCTTAGCCAGAGTTTGGGGCGTAACGGCAAGTACACTAGGTCCATCGCGTTGAACTCTGCAATAGATCTCTGATATGGAGATAAGAACTAACAGTTTTAAAGGCACAGTTTACGATAATATGAGCACCCTGGTTCCATCAGCGAGTAGATAGCCCCTTCCACAAGGGCAAAGCGTACGCCGTCATCACGGCGCGAGGGTGGGTGCTTAACGCGTAAAGAACATGTGAATAAGATGACGGCCACCTCCTCAAGATGGCCCACACCCATCTTCCATTCAACCAGCTGGTGAGCGGTGGCTTTCCCGTGTATGAGAGGCATGATATCGACTACGATAAGACATGATAGAAAGTACTCCCATAGTAAAAACAACCTTATCGGATATTATCACGTAAAAACTTGTCCAAATATTACATGCTTTTAAGCTGCAATCTCGTCGAATCCAAAGGTCAGAAACACTTTATTTTCAAGGTTTTCGAAAAGTTTCGCCGTTTCTTCTTCACAATTGTGTTCTTTAGCACTCCCACAGTCTTTAAGGAACGAGACGAGGCATGAAAATTATCATGAAATGTGCCTTTAAGGTAAGCTATATAAAGCGCCAAATGTTGGTAAAGCTGACGTCATCAGGCTATCCAAGGTTTTAGTTCCTAGGCTGCTCTTTTCACCTCTTGTGAGCGTATTGGCTGTTGAAAAACTGCGTTCGGGATTGCTGACGGGGATGAGAAGAACAGACTTGATGGACTACATACAAGTAAATTACTTCCCAAAATCATTAATTGTGAATATTATTTTACTTGAGTAACCGCGTGAGGAATCCTTAATGCGTATCCGTTGTCGAGCAGCGTTTTATAAAAACGAATGCCGTTCTTGTCTCTACGAATCACACATGCATGCTTTCTTCTGTCACACACGGCTAAACTGTAATGGGAGGCGCTTCCATTACCTGTAAACGAGCCCTGAGATTTTCACCACTGCAATAGCTCCTTTCATCTAGAGAAGGACCCGTAAGGGCCCAATAAGACATGCATTAAGATATAGTATTGAATTCATAAGTACAGGGACAATGTAACGCGCTAACGCGCTACCAGCGCATTCACATCGACGAAAAAAAAAAGGTGAAAAGAGGAGAGGGGGACTGCAGCTGCTCTGTTCACTGGGAAGTGCACTGATGTATTCACTGTTCACTAGAACATGGAGCATTCAAAGGGCGTTCACTGATCACTCGCACCGTGGAACATCCTTTCAATGTTATCTGCAACTTGTAGCAAGAGACCAGTGCATAGTGGATCCCTAAAGCGGAAGCCACGAATGTATGTCCTGTCTGATAGCCGCACGAGATCATCTTACTAGGCCAACCACCCTTGTAGTTACATCTACTGCCCTTCCAATCACATCTACTGCGAAAGTAGGAGGCATGGCGATTACCCAGAGCAAGGACGGAGAACGCTACGGTGTTGGTTTTACTGCACTGCTACCATGAAAATTCTTCAGAAAGTGTGGGGCTGCTTTTGAGGAGGTTTTGAACGCTCTCTGTGTGACGCTGTCACGCTCTTGATGGCACAAAAATTTTCCTCGATATTTCCTCGACTCACATTGCTCAAGATCTAAGCAACGTACAAAAGAGTCTGAAAGCGCGTTGGAAAGGGCAAAGTCTCTAGTTTCAAAAAAACAACTGTGGTTGCAAAATATTCCGCACGAAAAAAGTTATAACAGTTAGAAGTCAAAAAACCCGCATGCAATTTTCATTTTCCTCGACTAATTCTCGACTCGCATTCCTCTCTCACTTCTGAACATTTGAAGCAACTAAAACAGTCATTAGAAAGAGCAAACCTAGTTCTTTGAAAAAAACAACTGAGGTCCCAAATGATAAATGAGGAAAGTTATGATCGTTCAAACAAGGTCTACTTTCGCGATCTTCAGCCATTTTTGTTGATTAGCGTGCTCCATTCGCACGCCGCGACGCAACCGCAGCCCTGCTCTGCGTTTCGAATGTTACCGCGGTTTTCACGTTTTTGATTCTCTAGTTGGTATTCTCTTTGTGGTTTTTTTTGTTTTAAACCAGTTTTTCATATTGGTTACGTGATATCTTGTGTTTGAATATTTTTTATGCTCATTACATGTCCTTTATTCAGGTTTGAATTGCCGTCGAAATCCAGACGCGAGCCGTAGCAAAGTATGTTGCTTTTTTTCAGATTTTGCTATGTATATTGACTGTTTTTCATAGTTAGTCGTATTGTTTACGTTGTACTTTATGTTTCAATGTTTTTAATGCTCATTTCATGTCCTTTTTTCAGGTTTGCATTGCCGTCGAAATCCAGACGCGAGCCGTAGCAAGGTATGTTGCTTTTTTTCAGATTTTGCTATGTATGTTGACTGTTTTTCATAATTAGTCGTATTGTTTATGCGAAGTTTCATGTTTGCGTGTTTTTATGTTTCTTTTATGTGCTTTTTTTTCAGGATCGCCGCTCGTACGTGGATTGAGTCGAAAACTGTTTGGAAAGAAGGGTTTGTTGTTCTTTTTTTAGATTTTGTGATGTATATTATCTGCTTTTCATTTGATTTTGGTTTTTCGCTTTGTTTACGTACTGTTTTATATTTGAGTGTTCCTTTTAATGTTTCCCTTATGTGCTTTTTTTTTCAGGATCGTCGCTCGCACGTGGATTGAACTGGAAATTGTTTGTGAAGAAGGGTTTGTTTGTTTTTATTTCAGACTTTGTGATGTATCACCTACTTTTCTGAGTTTTTCGTTTTGTTTATGTGCTGTGTTGTTTTTGAGTTTTGTTTGAGTTTCCTTTATGTGCTTTTCTCAGGAGTGTCGCTTTCGTACGTCGAGTGTGGCTAAAAACTGATCGGAGAAGAGGTTTGTTGATTTCCTTTCAGATTTTGTGATGATTATTACCTGCTTTTTATTTAAATCTGGTTTCTCGCTTCGTTATTCTCAGTGAAGCTCATAGTATAAATGTGTTTTTTTCAGGAGCGACGCATCCACACGTCGAGTGAAGCGGAAAAGCTGTTCGGAAAAGAAGCCACAACGTATCACACATATTGATTAAAATGTGTTTTTTGTTGAATGACTTCGTTTTCTTGACTATCGGCTGGTTTCGATGACCAGACATGAAGAATGAAAAAATAAAAAATTTGGAAAGATCTATTTGCAGTGGGCAAATAGTGCAAACACACAAAAACAGCAATGAGACACCTAGCAGAGAGACTATAGAACCTTACGGCGCTGTAGATTATAAAGGGGGGGTCGCATTTGAGGACCCGAAAAGGGGGGGGGGTCGCATCGAAGCGGCCATTTTCCTCGACACCTGGGAGTGCCCTGCCTCCACTGTTGATTCTCAACGTGGAAGACCTGTCCGTCAAGAGGGTAGTAGTCTGATCTAGTTTTCCATAGGCATGGCGCTTTTTCACCGAGATTTCGCCACAGGTAGCCTTCTTATGCCCAGGACTACCATGTGAGTGACTTCTTCTGGGGATTTCTCCACCACATCCCTACCCCTAATGCTGTCTTTAGTTATTTGAGCGATTCATTACGTTTCAATGAATTCGACATCCAAGTCGGAAGATGACGGAAATTTTGTTCCTTTACTGCACTCAATGACTTTCCCCTTTCCATCATACCACGGAAACCTATATTTTTAAGCATCCGATCTTCGATGAATCCTACCGTTTTCCCTGTTTTTTATTTCGTTTCAACAAATTTCCCGGTTTTTTTATTTACAAGGGAAGGATGGTAAGTCGAAGTGGCCATTTGAAATGGGGTTTATAGCTTGGGATGCCATTCACCAATCTGCATTCCATATCTGCTGTGCGTCTCTGGGAGCAGAGTTACCAGCGTTGAAAGAGAAGCAACTCAGCACACATGCGATAGGCAAGGGCTACAGATGTGTGCTTCAATAGCCAAGTGGTTATGTGCTATGACTCAAGTTCGAGGGGTCAGGGGCTCGGGTCCTTGCTGAACGGGCAAATTTACATTTTCCCAAATCACTTTCCGAACGTTACAAACAAGGAATTACATGCTCCGAGAGCTTGATCTCACTACGAAAGAGCATTTCTGAGGTCGGATGCGAAAGTGTCGATAAGCTTCTGTTCTTGCCTATGGTGCTCGCGTTGTATCACAAGGGCCGAAGACCATCAACAGGTGCGCTAGCACAACCTTGGGGCAGACCCTTTGGCCTCATGTGAGTTCTGCCAAGATTGCCACTCGAATGTAAGGCAGGCTGTGTTGAAGAATACTCGGCATTTGTACAAACGTTCGTCTGGGTTTTCATTAAACCTTGCAATTATTCGGAGGAGACACAAGTTGGACTAGTGTCCATGTAAACCATGTTCACTTCTAGATTAATTCATACACTGACTGTGAAAAACATGTTTGCGAAAGCAATAAACGAAGAAGTGGAAATGTACATGATAAAACAGCGAAAATGGATTCATTTCCTTAGAAATGCTCTCTCGCAGTGAGATCCAGCTCTCGGAGCATGTAATTCCTTCTTTGTAACGTCCGGGATGTAATTTGGGAAAAATGCAAAAAGGCACGCTTAGCAAAGATCGAGCCCATGACCCCTCGAACTTGAGTCCTAGTACATAACCACTTGACTATCGGAGCACACATCTGTTACACTTGCCTTGGCATATGTGCTGAGCTTCTTCTCTTTCAACGGTGGTAACTCTGCTCCCAAAGACGCATAGCAGATATGGAATTCAGGTTGATGAATGGCATCTCGAGCCCTATCATTGGTATAAACCCGATCTCAAACTGCCACTTCGACTTACCATCCTTCCCTTGTTAGTAGGTGATGAAAATCGTGCTCAAAGATGAAAGATGAATGCTCAGTTGAGCCTACACTTGAAATCCTCATTCCTTTCCACACTTGTGAATCACTGTACACTCGAGAAAACGATTTCAGATACGCAGACCATCCTCGTCGTACTCTAATGTCGTCGTGTTATTTTTTTATGTCGGTCTTTTTATGTATTTTCCAATGCATAGAATTGCTCAGCGATCGAGTATTGTTTCGTGTAACCCTGAGCCATCCCATACTGCTTTAGCACAGCTCAAACTATTAGGTTGTCCGGAAATTTTTCGGACTGACGTCGGAGAACATTGTGTAGTTAGCAATTTTATTGACATCGTGTGCCGTGGATTTTGGAGTATTCGTAAGGTCTGAAGTTGGCGTACAGAAAGGTTAGGTGGAGCCCCACAGGTAGCAAGCACGAGCCGTTTGTTCTATGTCTGTGGCCGAGATTTTTTGAGCGATTTGTCACCGTTGTCGAATTGTGGTACCAGTAGAAGCACGTCGAGCGACAAGGGGCCTGCCCCTTCATTGTTTCCTGCAGAAAGCGATTGGCCTCGTTCGCGGATCGGCCGGAGCCGTATCGTAGAAATGAAACTGGTCGGTAGAGCATCATCTTATCATCCATTTCGAAGGCACTACTAGGGGCAGGAGACGATATGTCGCACATGCTGCTGACACAAATACCGGACATGAAACACAAATCCCTCAAGTTAGGTCCGCTCACAACATCGAGTGACTAAGATATGTTGTTCCGAACCCTTCCATTTATTTAGTCCGAAAACTTTCCGGACAACCTTATATTTTGAGGTCAAATAAAGTCGGGGGGAGTGAGGGGGGGGGGGGGGTGGGGGAGAGAGACGCAAATTTTTCACCCACGTCGAAGCTTCTTTCCCTCTCAAGGCTTAGGCTAGAGCAGATGAAAGCTATGCTTTGAAAGATGCTTTTACATGTGGGGGGAAGGGATACCAATTTTAGCCTGAGCCTGGGGAGGGGAAGGAGCTTTAACGTCTACGCAAAGTTGCGTCCCTCCCCCCCGACTTTATTTGACCCATATTTTGAGTTGAAGGATGCTGTGGCAAAAGCTGGACTGAACAACCGCGCACGGAATGTCATTTCGGGAATTTTTTCAACTTCATTTCAAAAACCATTTATTGTCGACTTTTCAAAATCGTTGAGGTAGATACTCAGGATTCGCGTATAATATGCATTGCCTGCCTTCTTACTTATTTTTGTTTCTATAGTAAGCTGACAATGACCAGGTGGTGGCGCAAATGCAGTCGCAGACTGAAATAATTCGAGAATAAAGTCCAAGTTCTCTCATCGTAGAACCTCTGCATTGTCCGTTATTCTTGTTTTATATTGCTTCTGCCACGAGGTTTTTAGGTGGAATCTTTATTCGGCCAACGTTTCGACCTTTCGTCGTTTTCAAAGGCCTAAACATGGCTCAGGGCTTGAGAAATGCACACTATCCCGCCAAACGCCTTATCCTTAGCATTTCTGACATCGTGTCAGAACCACCCGCAAAAACCCAAAAGCCTGAAAGTTTGACTCACCTTGGATCCACCGCAAAAGTGCAGCAAAGCTACACTCGGTTAGTACATTAGTAACGAATGGATGTTACTTGTTGTCCTCGTAAGGACATGCCCATTCGCTTATCACAGTAACTCGCAATGATGCATATATGGCATGAGATCACTTGTTATTGACACACACTCATTTCCAGTGTTCATTCTAGGATTTCTAGCTGAAATCCAGAATGCTTCCAACGCTTTTCTAGAAGAAATCTCTGCCTCATGGGCCAATACCGTGCACTTGATATCAAAATCATTGCCATTCAACTCGGTGTTTCCCTAACTGTGTCAACACATTACTGCGCTGTTTTCCGAATAGATGTTCTTTAATTCGCACTGATAATATTCTCCCTGTTTCCCCTATGTATGATGAATTACAAGTCCTGCATTCTATCTGATATATTACGCCTGCTAGGGCGCAATCCCCAACTTTGCTATGAGGACATGTAACACAATTCTCCGACAAGCACTCTCTATTAAAGTCTGTTCCTCACAAGTTGCCGTTTGATGTTATCATTTGGGATGTTGACCAGCACAACATCGTCATGCAACTGTGCTCGAACAATCAAGGGTCACTGTTTTGGGAGACACTCAACTATCGTAATGCGCTAAACCTTCTCAGCCTGGGACGGTCGTTTTCCCCCGCACGAAATATCAATGCCTTAAGTTTCGCAAGGTAGTTGGAAGCTTGTATAGATTAAGAGATCTACTACGCTTTGCAAATCGCCGCGAAAACAACCTGCAAACCATCGCATCGAATCAGAGATCGCTCCCGACTGTACCGTTTCCGTGCAGCTTCTACAAGGAATCTGAGCCTACACCAGCTGTAGATGCCAAGATACGGATGTTATCATCAGATGTGCTCGCCGTTTTAAACCAACATAGAAAGCACCATCATAGAAATTTGACATTCGAACAATGGCAAGGATTCAAAGAAGTACGCGAACTCAGATCAAATGGTACAATACGGGTCTCTGTTAGCGATAAAGGTGGAGAGTTTGTTGTTATGTCACAAGCATTAGATCCTGAAATTACAGAACTCCATCTGCAGGATACATTAACTTACCGACTTGCAACAGCACAGGAATTTTCGACCCAATGCAGGCGTCTCAACCACATCTGGATGAGAGAAGGCAAATCTGCGGGACTCGACAAAAAGTTCCTGCGTAGACTCAGGATCGATTCTCCAAGTTGTCCGGTTTTTTACAGCTTGGTGAACCCACAAGCTTGCACCTAACGATTTGCTGTCTACGTCAGCTGACACCTATAAGATTAGACCAATCATTAGTTGTGTGGGTGGACCAACCGACCGAATCTCATGGTTTCTGAACTGCATTGTAATATCTAAGCCAATTGTTGACCTATGTTCCCCCTCACCTGACCAACACAAACCAATTCCTTGAACAAGTACGTAGCTTACGCCTTGATACAACTTGTGTAATGGAGTCATTCGACGTCACCACGCTTTACACCAACGTCCAAAATGATCAGGCCCTACAGGCTCTGTCCAAAATGCTGGATAGGCATGCAGACGCCATTGATACTTTTGGACTTGGCAAAGCACCCATCACGACTCTCACCAAGGAAAGCTTAGGTTGTAATATCTTCAAGTGGTCGGGCACATATTATTCTCAAGTTAGAGGTTTGGCCATGGGTCAACGTTTAGCACCAGTACTTACGATCTGCTTCATGAGCAGAATTGAACAACCAGTACTGGAATGCTTACCACTGATGTACTGCAGGTATATAGATGACTGCTTTGTAATAACCTCAACACAGTCCGAAATGTACGAGTGTTTCCGCATAATGAATGAGCAGTCGGCGTACATCAGGCTTACAAGAGAGGTGCCGGTGAATGGTTGGCTTCCATACCTTGATACGCAAGTAAAGGTGTCCAGTTGCATGTTGCAGGTAAAATGGTACCGGAAGGGAAGCTCGAAGAATATCTTGATCTGCACACCCGTCTGCTGTGAAACGTGCTGTTATCAGAAACATGTACAGAACAGCAACGCATATGTGCAGTAACGTGGCTGAACGCGAGGAATCACTCCGATTAGCATCTGAAATAGCTGCTGAAAATGGCTATGCGGTTCCACGTCGACTTGAAAGACGTCACGTTGACAGGAGAAACACATCGCGCCCGAACGGAATTCCCCTGTGTATCCCGTTCATCTCTGACAAAGTATCCTCCGCAATACAACGCTGTATTGTTCGAGCACAGTTGCATGACGATGTTGTGCTGGTCAACATCCCAAATGATAACATCAAACGGCAACTTGTGAGGAACAGACTTTATGATAGAGAGTGCTTGTCGGAGAATTGTGTTACATGTCCTCATGGCGAAGTTGGGGATTGCGCCCTAGCAGGTGTTATATATCAGATAGAATGCAGGACTTGTAATTCATCATACATGGGCTAAACAGGGAGAATATTATCAGTGCGAATTAAAGAACATCTATTCGGAAAACAGCGCAGTAATGTGTTGACACCGTTAGGGAAACACCGAGTTGAATGACGGCAATGATTTTGATATCAAGTGCACGATATTGGCCTATGAGGCAGAGATTTCTTCTAAAAAAGCGCTGGAAGCATTCTGGATTTCAGCTAGAAATCCTAGAATGAACACTAGAAATGAGTGTGTGTCAATAACAAGTGACCTCATGCCATATATGCATCATTGCGAGTTACTGTGGTAAGCGAATGGGCATGTCCTTACGAGGACAACAAGTAACATCCATTCGTTACTAATGTACTAACCGAGTGTAGCTTTGCTGCACTTTTGCGGTGGATCCAAGGTGAGTCAAACTTTCAGGCTTTTGGGTTTTTGCGGGTGGTTCTGACACGATGTCAGAAATGCTAAGGATAAGGCGTTTGGTGGGATAGTGTGCATTTCTCAAGCCCTGAGCCATATTTAGGCCTTTGAAAACGACGAAAGGTCGAAACGTTGGCCGAATAAAGATTCCACCTAAAAACCTCGTGGCAGAAGCAATATAAAACAAGAATAATTCGAGAATATTCTATAATATCGTTCTTGAAGCCCGTCAGAGGCTCGCATGTAATGGCACATTTTCAAGCTTATGTTCGAATCACTGCAAGGGGTAAGCAGATTTTAGAACTGTGAATACATGTTTTCTGAAAAAAGCCTTCTGCCCTAGAAAAGGTGATGTATGGCTTATCACGAGTCCGCAGCACTGCGAGTTGTTCTGCCGTCCATCCGTGGGGGAATTTCCGGCAAGGTGAAGCCTCCGTCGAGGAATCTTCGACAGGGGAGGTCGTCATTTCGGAAATTTCGCTGGTCCGCTGTGAGGGGAGGGGGGATTCGTAATCGTTAAGGTGGGCAGTGATCAGCGGATTTTCTTAGGCTGAGGGTCCAAAGTGTAAGGAGGGAGATTTGATGAAACTGAACGACTGGGTTCGAACACGAAACTAATTCAACTCAATCATCATAGAAAACTCATGCATGGCACGATCCACAACGAAGCCGGTCGACGCCAATAGCCTTTTCCTTGGTCCGCTGGCACCGCAATCACGTACAGAGACACGTACGAATTCATCGATTAACCTTGTCAAGCCGTATGTATCTACGGGTACCAGCGTGGATGGAATGCTCGAGAAACTATGGGATGAAAACGAAAAGTGAGCTGACATGAACTTCTTCCATATCTTACCACAACTGCAAGTAAGCGATCTGATGCTTGCGAGCCTTTATGCGGACCGGAAAAGCGTTTGTATTCATTGAGAATGTCAGTGAAATTCTCTTGCATGGCGCATCCCGCAACGAGGTCAGCCGAGGACCAACCACCCCCCCCCATTGGTTGCCGAGAGCAAAAGGGGTGTGCTGGAGGCATAACAGATACAATGTATTATTTTTTCCAAGGAATCATGGGAAAATTTCGCACGAAAGAGTTCCTTTGGTTGGCTTCCCTGTGAACAACCCATTCCTTTTCGGGGATATTGTACAGTTTGAGTAGTTGCTTGGAAGCGGTCATTTCGTAGACTCCGCGCAACAAATTTGCCTTCATAAAGTTTTGTCAGGAGGAACTCGCGACCATTTGAAGTAAAAACCTCGCTTTTCAATTCCCCCTGTCTGAATTTCCATATAGATAACTACGTAACCAAAAGGAAACCAAGGAGCCAATGGATTGGTCTCAGCAAGCTATCAAGAAAACAGTTTACAATACTTTGAAAGATTGATTTTCAGTGAAGCTTCAGCTATTCAAAAATTTTCAGATTCACTATTGGCGCAGTACCGCGCCCTATTGCGATCGCCGCGTCGCTACGGCAATAGCGACGCCGCAATCGTAATTGTGCAAATGACGTGACTTCCTTTTGGCTCGAAACTTCCTCATCTTTCCTTTTTCCTCCTTTATCTCTGCTGCATAACTTGCATGTCTTTTAGCCTTCTCTTTTGTCATCAGAGTACAAGCACATTAGCCATGATCGGAGACGCTATCGTTTCGGAATTGTAGTATCGAATTTTTTTTAGGTTCTTATTTCTCCTAGGCGCTTTTGTTTTGGATATGAGTACTGAGCTATGTTGAGTTCTTATTTCCCTTACTTTGTACAGAGTTTAATCTCAGTGTTTTTGACAGTACGGTCTTAATTTTGATGAATCGCATTGGCGAGTAGAAACCACAGAACTAGCGGAACCTGAAAGGGGGGGAGGGGGGAATTCTGAAGGATGCGCCTTATAGGTGGAGGATGGGTCGTATTTCTTGACAACTGTCCTAGACGCCACTATTGGTCCTAAATCTACCTCACCGGCTTGTAGCACAGAAGGGCGCAAAACGAAAGAAAGATTTTTGGGATCCGATTTCGTTCGCCCTTTCATTTCGTTCTCTCTCAGTGTCACACTGTTGAACACCCCCTGTCATATCCATGATCTGCCTTTAAGCACGGACAACTCATCCGCTTTGCGTTAAAATGTTGTTATCGCTAGCAGGCTCAAAAAGCTGCACCATCGAAGCAGCTGAAAAATGATCATAGGATGTAGGCTGACACTCTAGAAGTGATTATTGTACTTTCAGTGCTAACGAGCCCACAAACGGAAAAAATCTGAGTTTTGCATATATTTGTCCTCAGCAGAGACCCTTCTTTGGCATACGAGTGCAGCTCGGGAAAAAAGAAGATCAGTTCTATGGTTCGTGAATTTGCCCTCATCAAGTCCAACGGACCTTTCTGGCTCCAGCGACACGCAGTATTTCATTTCCTTCGCGCAGAGATTTCGTGAAGAACCCTGTCCATTGGGTCGGCGGTCGTCCAGGTGTTCGTTTGACGTCCCGAGGGATCCAGTCGGTAACGGCTCTGTTCCAACGGTCATCGCTATATCGCATGACATGTCCGGCCCACCTAATCTTCGATTCCTTGGTAAATACGATGGCGTCCCCGATCTTTGATCGACAACGGAGTTCGGAACTCCGGATATCCCTCTGCACTTGCGTGTATTGGTACTCCAAGCATCGCAATTCGATGGCGCGTTGGATGATGCCGACCGCGTGCTCCTCCTGCTTATGTAGAGTCCAAGTCTCTGAGGCGTATTTCAGGCAGGAAGGACAGTGGAGTCGAAGAGAAGGGTGCGGGGTCGGATGTTCCTCGTCTTCTTCACTACTCCCTCGATAGTCTTCGAGGCTCCTCAAGCCGCTCTTCTTCTCCTGCTCAGCTCTGGTGCGTAGTCGTTCGTCATATTGACTTCTCGACCAAGGTACGCATAGCTGAAGCATTCGGTGACGTTCGTTCCGTTTGAATGGGGCATCAGATACCCTCATGAACATCGTCTTCGTCGGGTACAGCTGCAGACCGATTTTTCAACATTCCCAGTCGGAATCGACTAGCATTCGCTCCGCTTGCTGGTCTCGGTGTAATAAGCACAATGTCTTCAGCGAGGTGGATGTGGTGTAGACGCCGACCATCGACCTACTTCCATGCCTTCCCATTCCAAATGACGCATGACGTTCTGAAGAGCGGTGCTCGAAAGCTTGGGTGGCATGGAGTCGCCTTACTGCCCTCTCTTCACGTCGATGATGACCTCCTTGTAGAATGGTGAGATCCTGGTCGTGAAGTCGATGTGATCTCCAGAAGCACTCTTATTTACTGAATAGGCACACCCTGTTTTTCCAGGATTTTAACCGCTTCTGTCTATACGAAGTCGAAGGCTTCCTTCACATGACGAATGTGAGACATAATGGCATCTTGTACTCTCGCCACACCTCAATGAGCATAAAGACCGTGTGGATAAGATCGATTGTACTAAACCTTCTCCAAAACCCCGCTTCCTCGCATGGCTCTCCTTCGTCTGAAGTTTAACGAATCCCACTCAAGATGACACGAGTGGAGAGCTTGTAGAAGACAGCAGGCAGATTGGATGATAGATGCCAATGTCGTGTGGATCCCCTTTTTACACAGCAACACAGTCTTACTGGTTTTCCACGAGATAGGCACCTTGCATTCCGACAGGTAGCGTCTGAA
Organism: Trichostrongylus colubriformis; assembly: GCA_963978905.1. Classification (NCBI taxonomy): domain Eukaryota; kingdom Metazoa; phylum Nematoda; class Chromadorea; order Rhabditida; family Trichostrongylidae; genus Trichostrongylus; species Trichostrongylus colubriformis. Next base: position 28,238,421 of record OZ022260.1, read on the forward strand.
GAGTCGGGACAGTGTTTTGACGATAACTGAAGTGGGATTCTTCAGGTGTTCCGGTCTAATCCTGGCGGGGCCAGGTGCTGCACCATTCTTCACCGGCGGAATGGCGTGTCGGACTTCGCAAGGGAGAATTGATGGTACGGCATATCCATCCTGCTTCAGATCGAGTAGAAGTCGTAGATGATCTTGTTTACCGCCCTCCGGGAAGCAGGCTGTATTGTCTGGACGCCAGAGACCGGTCATTTTTGGTCTTATAGGTGGCGAAACTTCGGCGGGCATTGCGAGTGCTCCTCCCAGCCTCTGCTGCTTCAGCCAGCGCTGCTGCTCTTCCTTCCTTGCTTTTCTTTTATCGCCTCTCTGCATTGCTTCGCAAGTTCGCACGTTAGCTGGTAATCGACTGCTGCTCATGCGGCTCCACGCTGGCGTATCACCTCAAGGGTTTCCGAAGAGAGCGCCTCTCGATGACTTTCAAGCTCTCGGCCCTCCTGCACTATGTTTAAGATGCTCAACGAGCCGGCTGTATTCGTCGTCGATGTTTTCGATAATGGAATCCTCACATACACCTAAGGCTATCCCAAAGTGGACTTGGGGTTTATTTGTTGCATTCAAGGACTGGGGATACATGGGAGGCGACTCTGGACCGCCACCGATGTACCATTCAGTCGTTGAATGTAGGCTTTAGGCTGGGCCGAATGCAGGATACCAACTGCTCCATACACAACGCTCCCGCACGTATGCAAGAAACGTCTGCATGGATACAGAGGGTTCGAATCAGCTCAGCTCAGCAGAAACAGGGGGTCAATACCCAGAATTCACCTGCGTGTTAGAGCAGGTACATGGTGGCTTTTGGCCCACGATTAGCCCCCTATCAGCCATCTGGGGTCGCGCCACGTAGCCTTGCCACCTACGGCTCCGGATTTTTCAACGAGAGAAACCTCTCGGTGATGGAGATCCGAGGGAGTGTACCCCTACATGATTAAAAACCGTTTCAAAAGCCTCACAAGCCTAGAAGTTTTCTAGTAAATTCTGGAACTTCTAAAACTTTGCGATATTCAATGTTTTCAAACTTACCGGCGCCAAGAAGAATGTAAAACGCTGCCATAATGGCAAAGATTCTGCGTGCTCTCTTCACCTGGTCAGGCTCATCGCGTAGCATATTTGGATGCAGTTCAATCGTTGCTACAAATAGAACAAAGTCAACCAGTAAGGGTAAATACGGTTTCTTTGCTCTCAGTCAAAAATAAATCCTATAATACCATACTGTGTAAGCACTTCAATGTGCTTTTGCACTCGGAATAAAAATCTTCAGGGTGTTATACTGTTTAGAATAAAGGGAATGAAACCAAAGGTAGAACAATTGAAAATAAGTAAAAATAAAGAGCGTGACGAAAATGTGTTTAGGTGACTCACCTTAAAGGATATATTTATGTTGTATTTGCCTAATAAAAGTCGCATGCGAAGCACGCAAAAGGTGCGAGTCCAGCTAAGACAAAGCCTCTCAAACTTTCGGCCAGGTAGGCGGGGCCTCCGAATAAATGCCCCGTCCCGTTGTCTGCCGCTGGGAACGAAAAGTGAGACAGTTTACGTAAATTTCTGTTCCTACAATGCGTCTCCAACCGCGGCGGACGACGGTGTGGGCACTTGCTCGGAGGCCCCGCCCACACGGCCGAGAATTTGTGGTGCTGCATCTTAACCGGATTCAGACTTTTTGCGTGAAACTTTGCATGCGGCCCACATTAAGCAAACACAACATAAATATATGGGTAACGAAAGAACTCATCTTCCGTGGACGATTCCTTTGAAAAAACTGCCTCAAACGTGAATATGAAAATGTACCTGCATGTCCACCTTCTTTAGCGAAGTTGCGTAATGTCATGATGAACATAACGATGCTAATGGCTGACATAATTCCCTACAATAGCAAAATCGGTTGCTACTCACAAAAAATGACTGAGTATTGTTAGCGAAGTAAACATGCAATTGACAATCGATTGACAGAAGCACTACGTAGATATGACCAGATAAAAAATTCAAAGGCTCATTTTACAAGAGTGCATGAGCTAAAGCTTCTACCTTGGACGGGACTCGAACTCATACTCCATGCTTTCCGAGCATAAACATGGAGTTCGAGTCCCGTCCGAGACGAAAGCTTTTGCCCATAACTCATTGTCAGCACTCTTGTAACAACATTCGCTTCGCGCGATGCGGCCAAAATCTGCAGCTAGCAGAAACAGTAACTTCTAAAATTGAATGTTCATTTTAAGAGGATAAAATCTTCGGATTCAAACAATTCCTAGTTAAGATGCGCCCCCATTCTTCCACTCATTCGTTGTGGTAAATGAATGCCAATGGTCTTACATACATACATGATGCGGAGGCCAACCGGTATACAAGTCAGTGCTTTTAACCTCCCAAACGGATCTGTTACATATCACAGACCATAGAGGGATGAAAGCCTTGGCTGAGTTTGAGCGGGTGTTGTTGCGCGAATTGATCCCCGCACCATGAGAGTGGGAGTGCTCTGTCTCTACACCATCTCCCCCCAAACAAAAAATACTAAAATGAATTGTACAAACTGAGCAGAATTTTGATACGTGTCAACAAAAACTACCCCTCTATTTTCTGAACAGTTGTTGTGTATGATATTCCCGACTTCAAGAGAGCGAAAAGTTCCTGAGAACACCCAAAAAAATGATTCGTCAGGATCCGCTTATATTCCTTGCCAGGCTTTCAAGGAAGAAAAGCATCAGCAGTCAGAAAAGGTGCGATGACTGTATGATTAGGATGATTCATGGATCACGCTTCGTCCCGCACAAGGTGGATGAGCACTATACATAGACTGCCGTTTATATCTTGTGCGTGCAATTTTCAAGATAAAGACCCCATAAACAATTTTGTTGAAATATTATAGACGACTATACAACCCTGTATGCCAGAAGGTGCCCCAGATCCGATATTTTTGACTTGATGCAAGCCTCCAAACGTTCAAAGACGGAACCAGCAAGGAAGTAGGCGAACGCTGAACAGTCAGCACATGTGCGTTCCCAAAGCCATGGGAAAGTACGTATGCATGATGAGCTGTGAGCACTGTATATGCAGCGCAACTACAATAATTTTCGCAATTAAACCATGCCATCACCTCATTTCCTCCTGAAACATTTCGGCGGCCTCATATCCTTGATTTTCCTCTATATCACAAACCTCATTCCGCTTTCGATTCTCAACTGCATTTCAATTTAGTTATCCACAGTTTGAGGCACGATCGTGGAAGTGACGGTACTACTCGAATAATTTTATGTATCGTAATCTTTTTACAATGTTGCAACGGATATTTTTATCCTAGGTTATTGAGCACCATCCGATTACCCTTCATCAGACTCCCGAGCTCCCTCCAACGGCATGAACCTTATCAGCTGTCAAAGTTGTATCAGGCTAGCACTTTCCTGAATAAATGCGTAAGAAATTTGTGGTTTTCCGTCTCGTCAGACCACAATTAGCGGAGGACTTTCATGTGTGAAGACTTTTGAACAGCAAGATTGCAGGACGCTAGCGTCACTCGAAGGATCTCTTTAGATTCACATCAGAAGGCGTGGGCACAGTTGATTCCGTTTTCGAATGTCAACGCTTGCATCAAAGCAAACGGATCAAATCCTAAGCAGCGCACTTTGTGTAGTTGTAAACTATGTTGCCTTTCATCTTTCAGTATAGTTTTTTTTTGATTATCTCACTACTATCTCGAAATTTACACCTGAAAAAGCATGGGTTGTCAACTTTGCAACCCGCTTAAGTTTTCAGAACGGCTTTTGTCAGCCTTCCTTGTCCGCGACTTCAAAGGAAAGATAGCTCTGGGAAAAGCGAAAATTTAAGTAAAATGAGTGGCCATCACGGTCCTGCTAGAGCGAGAGAAGGGAAAGAACTATCGCTTTTTTTTTGCTGTAAACAATTACTCGAAAATTAGTCAGCAAAAATTACCGCTACTACGCAAATTATCAGCAGCATAATTGCATTCTTGAGCAGAGTACCAGCCACTCCAATGATTGCAAAAATAAGCTGAAAATATACTATCATATCATTGCATGAACCCTTCCGAAGTTACTGATGATTTGATGGTAAGTTCTTTTTGACACGCGCTTTACACGTCGCGTCGTGAAAGTTCGAAAAATCATATTGCTTCCCCAATTTTTTGTTTTTTAACCCGGATTATTTTGTTTTTCCATAAATGTTACGATTTGCTCTAGCCAAGTAGTCGAGCTCTACCAGATGATTCCTTGAATTTATCCTGCAAGCACACGATCTACCTCGAGGGGTAAGATTTTAAGGACGGGCCGTGAGTGCGATGCTTATTGTGGCCGAGCATCATATCATGGAAGTGTTCGATCTGCTTTTTGTAATGCACCATGTTCCCGATTCCATCTGTTTGTGCTATCCTGGTAAGGAAGAGAGGGCATCTTGAAAAATGTTGACAAATCTGTGTCTATTCGCACAAGTAGAAGTATAAAAGAACAAAGGAAGTTTCCAGCGTTAGCTGATCCCTTGTTGGAACGCGTCGAGCATCATGAATCTATCCAGAACTGTGGTGGCAGGTGTATGCGATTAGCCTATACAATGACTTGTGGAACCCGCCGATATACATGTCAGTGCTTTGTTCCTTTCAAATGAGTAAGGGACCAATTTACCTTCACTGGGAGGATGGAAGGCTTGGTTGGGCGAGGTGGGCAGGTGCAGTCTATCCTCACACCATGAGAGAAGTATGCCACTTGTTATGACACCACCTCCGAAAAACTCGAGCCTGATTCATCTGTATCACCTCTCGCCTCCTTATTCAGCAACAGTCTCGAGACGAGTCTATCCATTCCTTCCGCAAGTCACAGTAGTCACGTAACCTTTCGTTTCCCTCGCGCAGAGCTTTCGTGAAGGAAAGTGACCATCGAGATGGAGGTCGTTCGAGTGTACGTTTGGCGACCTGAGGGATCCATCCGCTAACCGATGTGGTGCAACGGCCATCGTGATATCGCATGACGTAGCTGGCTCATTTAATCGTCGAGTACTTGGCAAATGCGCGGCGTCCCTGCTCTTCGATGGTCGACGGAGTACGGTACCTCGGGTATCCCTCTGCTTTCGTATGTATCGGGGTACTCCGAGTATCGTCTTTTCGATGCAGCATTGAGGACACCGCATTTTCTTCTTGCGTACGCAGAGACCAAGTCTCCGAAGCATATGTAAGGCCAGGAAGAACAACAGAGCCAAAGAGATGGGCGCGGAGCCCGACATTCATTGCCTTCCGACTACTACCTCCATGGTTCTGGAAGCTCTCCAAGGCGCTCCTTTACTCCTTCTTAATTGTGTTGATCTCCTTCATAATATTGGGCTCCCAACAAGGCACATATAGCTGAGGCATTCAGAGATTTTCGCTCCGTTGGGCGTGAGCGAGGCATCAGGTCCCAATCCGTTCTCCTTGAACATTGTCTTCTGCTTCGGCCAACACTGCTTCTCTCTTCTTTTTGGAATCTCATCATCAGCTGTCTGCATTGCATCCCAAGCTTGGACTTACAGTCTATTCCGAAGCGTCTGGCAGGGCGAGGCCTACGAACTTGGATGAACCTGTATCGACCTCTCCGACCGCGCCACATACTCTCACCCTCGCCACGTACTCACTCTCGCCACTCACCCAAGTCCGTAGGCCACGGCCCAGCCAGGAGTTGGGAAATGGACTGTAAACTGGTAAGCTGTCTTGTGCATGTCCGCGTGCGCGAATCAGCTCGAGGGTTTCCGAAAAGAGGCGCCTCTCAGTGACTTTCAGATTTTCTCTTCCTGGCACTATTGCGAAGGTGTTGAACGAGCCGGTTGTGCTCGTCGTCGATGTTTAGCGAACTCCTCCCATATATAAGAGTCCTCTCATAAAGAGGCGGGAAGAGAAGTGGTCCCAGTTGACGACTGTTTCGGAACTTCGCTTCTCGACTTTCGTGGCTCTCTCTCACTTCGCAAGGTAAAGGGGAATTTTGTGCGGATAAATCGTTGGCCAGGCACTTGAGCTTCGAAATAACAATGACATCGTCAGACAAAACCTTCAATAGAAGATGAGGTGATCAAGCTCGTTATGGAATGCTATACCTGGTGATGACCCCCAGTTCATCCTGCTATTTGAGAGGGCTCCTGGAACTGCGAATCGTAGATGGAGTGATCGACATAATGAACTAAGATAGCCTTTCACACTGCTCATTCCATTCGTTTCGTGAGCACGATGTGAGGTTTGTTATATGTGGAGCTGATCTAGGCTGAAGCGGCTGGGGATGATCTTGAAGAAGGTATGGTATTTCTGACAGGACCTTTCCAAATCCACATGAAATGCTTCGACTTCGTCATCGGCATAGCTTGATGTAACTGCGCAGACGGCGGAAGTGGTCAAAGCCAAAAACCAACATTATCTCGTCGATCGCAAGCGTCCAAGCGAGAGTGTTTCACTCATTCCTTCATGAAATCTTTCCGAAACAAAAAACAGGACATAAGACGCATTACATACTCATATAGAAGGTCGACAAAAAGGCATCGTAACTTTCACTTAATTAGTCAATGCTACGCAGTTGATATCCAAAACAGAGCACTCACGAATACAAGAGATATTGTATTCACTAAATCAAATTCGATTTGCAAGCCGTCTTCGAAGCGGATAAAATTGGAGAAAAAGAGAAAGAGAATCTGGAGGATTAGTCCAATGGAGAAAACCACAAACAGGAATAACTGTAATAGAAAATGTCAAATAGCCTGAAAACGGGCAAAGAAGGTAAGAAAAATAGATTATTCTACATGATGGTTGCGTTTGGTGCCTGAGAACTCACTCTTGTACTTATGCACGTGCAGCACTTAGGTGTACCCTAAATTACAATTTCTAAGAGCTGACAGTGATACAGCCGATTTACGGCAAGACACATAGTCGACAAATGGATCAGGCAGAAACAACTAGGGATATATACATATACTTGAAGTTCAACACGTTCTTGCTACATAGACCTAGGTGGCGCTATTGAAAAAGGAAAGGGATGCAATCGCAATAAAGGGGGTGGGGCGTCTTGTAGAAAGTTGCACAGTCTACATGCACACCTACGCGTAGATTTTTTTTGTAAGACTTGGCTAAAAAATGAGTTGCTATTCCATAATGGGCCTGGGCAAAAACAGTGTCCTTAATGGGATGCCTTGCTAGCACCAGTACAGTAACGCCTTACTGTTCTGCCGTTTCCATTATTATAATAGGACTGTAGCACGAATGTCTACGCCTGAAGCTGAGCTCTCACGCCTTATCTGATCGTAACGCACGACGCATGAGCATTCCTCACTGTAGAAGCTGTAGAAGAACCGTGTTCCTCTATGGCTTCTTAAGTTTCCATATTTTCACCTCGTTCGCTTGTAAAATGCACTAAGCTTGCAGGAGCACGAAAGAAAGTAGAAAATGCATGGCACGATCTTTAACCTAGAAATGGGTGAAAGTCGTTTCGATTTATGTATTTGTTAGTACTATATATTGGGTTGATGCATAATTAATGCGGCTTTTTTCAACAATCTTATTCAGCAAAAACAATGATAAAATTTGGCGAAACCGTGTTCAAATGATCATTTGAGAGCGTGTTCACCATCGCAACCAAGGACTGCTTTCCACTTGGTAGTTGTCAAAACGTCAATTTCCACTACAGGAAAACGCAAAAATAAAATTCGCAATAATTATTCATCAACCTAATAGAAAAGGTGAATGTTTAATTACCCATTTTTGAGCTACCGCATAACAAACGTTCTATCGTGCGCGAACTCTGAACGATGCATAAGCCTTTCTGGTTATATTGACTCGGAATAGATGAAAAAGATACATGTCGATCAAGCTATCAAGCAATTAGGCAAATTATTTTCCTGATCGATACGTACTTCATTCTTTCCGACTGGATAGCGTAATCACCGAATCCATTTGTATTTATTCGTTTTGCGCAGTAGCTCAACCGCGTAGTCGCTTTTAACGCAAGCGCGATCGCAAACTCTGAACACTGCCTTAGATTTTTTTTGTACATGGGTGTTTGTGTGCGCCCCCCCCCCCTCAAAGGGTGTGTGCCCTCACGTCAGGATCTTCGTATCGCGGGTTGATGCATGCGATGCGATGTGGGTAAGCTAGAAGCCTAAAGATGGTCCCTAAAGCGATTACATGGCAACTATTAACATACAGGGTAGTCGAAAAAGTTTTTTCGTTTTTTGAAGCAATTCATTTTTACACTTTATTACAAAACACAGAGCATACTACGAAACAGGGTATTTGCCATCTTGTTCTACCACTCTTCGTCACCTTCCACGCAAATTTGCTATGCCATCCGCATGGAACTGTTCTGGCTTTGATTTGAAGAATTTGCACTACCACCGTTCCATGTCACCTTCATTATCGAAGGTTCTACTTTGAATGGCGTTAGATAGGAAAAGGTGATAGGATGAAGCATCCGATGGAGCAAGATCAGGGCTATAGGCGGGTAGGGTACCACTTTTCATCCAAGCTCGAGAATTTTTTGGCGAGTTGCTTTTGCTATATGTGGGCGAGCACTATCGTGTAGGAAAAGTATCGTCTCATGATTCGGACGTTTCTCTGTGATTTTCGCCACCAGAATATGTGGCTGCTGGCAGTATAGGTCTGCTGCTAGTATAGCGTTGCAAGCCAGCACCCGCAATTATTCGTTATCGATCTCCGATGGGGTCCGGACCGGTCAGAATCTTTGACGTAGTAGTTGCCCTCTCGAAAGCGTTTGAACCAAAGTTGTGCCACAAGTTCAAACATTGGACCCTCCTCGAAGACAGCGTTTATACGATGAGTGGATTCGTTTGCCGAGAGGCCATATTTGGAATCACATAGTAGGAGGCCCCGAAAGTACTCTTTTGATATATTCATTTTGCTGAAAAAGGTTATCCGGGAGATGGAAGACAATAATACCTATAGATGCGTGTGGACTAGTACTACATGTGTATGTACAGAAGAGATTGCTGGAAAGCAGTTTGGAAGAAAGCGCGTATTTAAAGAAAACGAAAAAACTTTTTCGACTATCCAATATATACCCAGGGTCAAGCCTCCGTTGAGGAAACCTCAACGAGGGGGGTCGTATTTGGTCCGCTGGGAGGGGGGGGGGGGTCGTAAACGTTGAGGTAGGCAGTGATCAACAGAATTTCTCAGGCTGAACCGTCTAAAGTATGAGGGGAGAAATGATAAAACTGACTAATTGGGTGCGAATCGAAACTAGTTTAAGTTAATCATCATGGAAGCCTCATGCATGGCGCGATCATCAACACCGGTCTATGCCAATAATCCTTTCACTGGTCTCCTGATACCGAAACCACGTACAGAGGCACCTCCGAAAATCACCGATTATCCGTGGAAAGCGATATCTATCAACGGGTACCACCGTGGACGGACACTCCAGAAACAATGGGATGAAAACGAAAAATTAGGTGATGTGGACTTCTTTCATATCTTACTACGTTTGCAAGTACATAATCTGGTGTTAACGGCCATAATGTGAACCGGAAAAACGTTTGTATTCATTGAGGATGTGGATGAAATCCTCATACATGGCGCATCCCACAGAGAAGCTGACCGATGCTTCTCGCCCTCGCACTAGGTCTTCGAGAGCGATGGATGCATACTAGGGAAATTTCAGTAACAATGAATCAATTTTTCGGAAAACTTGGGAAGATATCGCAAATTCACGAAAAAGTTTTTTCTAAACTGGCTTTTCTGAATTTTTTCCCTTGGTTGTGGAGATATGGCATAGCTCAGGCAATCATTCGAAAGAGGAAATCTCGCAGACCCTGCTCACGAAAAAACGCACTCATATGGTTAAGTTTGAAGGAAGTTATGACCAGTTAAAGTGGAACACTTCAATTTTTCAAATTTTCCTCATCTAATCCTCATCTGGCTTCCCTCAAAATAACTTCCTTCGTTTTGAAGATATGGCATAGCTCAGGTAGTCATTCGAAAGCGGCAACCTCGCAGACCCCGCTTCAACGGATCGCACTCATATGGTTAAGCTTGAAGGAAGTTATGGCCATTTCCGTGAAACACTTCGAAATTTTCCTCATCTAATCCTCATCTGGAAACCCATATCGAGAACTGAGCAACCATTGGGGAAAGCAAGTGGCCAATAGATAGGTCTGAGGGAGTTATTAGGAAAACAGTTTACAGATGAATGTTTGAAAAACAGTTGCGACTCCAAAATATTTATTCAAAAGACTCAAAAGACCCCTCAAAAGTCTCAAAAGTCTTGAAAATATTTGCAATATTTCGGCGTATAACGCCTTCTTCAGGCCCTGCCAGAGACGAATGGTTTTTTCCTGCACCATTCGTCTCTGGCAGGGCCTGAAGAAGGCGTTATACGCCGAAATATTGCAAATATTTTCAAGACTTTTGAGACTTTTGAGGGGTCTTTTGAGTCTTTTGAATAAATATTTTGGAGTCGCAACTGTTTTTCAAACATTCAGATAACCATGAGACTCCGGAACAGCACAATATTAAAGTTTACAGATGTTTGAAAGATGGGCTCTAGGTAAAGTTTGAAGTATTCAAATGTGTCCAAATTTACAAGGGAAGGACCCGAGGTCGAAGTGGCCATTCGGAATGGGACACATATGGTCCGATGCATTTTCGGACGCTGATCTCGAATCTGCATTCCAAATTTGCAGAACGATTCTGTGAGAAGTGTTTTTGAGAGGCCGTTTTTCGACGAAAGTCGGCCCAAATACACCACAAGCCAATAAACAGTGGGCACGTGCTTGGCAGAGAGGTAAGTGTCTCGCTCAATAGGCTGAAGACTATGGTTCGAATCCCTTGAGGATCTCCACTCTTGCAATTGGTTGAACTTTTTCTGCTGACTACAGAAAACACTTCTACTTTGATATCACCTCAGTCCTCTTGGCATCAGGCATGTTCAAATGGCAAGCACTTTTCGCAAATATACTGTCTGATCCATAACTTTGAATGCATTGGTAATTTCTTTTTCATAATCCTCTTTTATGCCTGGGAAACATACTCAAAGTTTCGCTATGTACAGTGAGTGTTATAATCCCTTACTGTGTACCTCACTATTCCTGTCGATTTTGCTTTGGAACATGACTACTGAGTTTTGTTGGGTTCTTATTCTCTCTCTTGTCAGGAGTTTGGTTTGGCCTTAGTGTTTTTTAGGCTCTTAATTTCCGTGATGGATCGCACTGGCTTGGTAGAAACCACAGAAGAAGTGGAACCTGAAAAAAGGGGGGTCGTATTGGGGCCCCCTTTTTGGGAGGGGGGTCGTATTTTTCGAAAATTTTCCTCAACTGGACGCTTGACCCTGTATATACCGCACTTCTAGCACCACAGTGCAATCGCTTCAGAACCCAGCCACATCGGGGCTGTTGTCATGAGAAAGCTTTCGAAAGGTGCGAGATGTTGACGTTTCAGAAGGGCCTCTACCGAAATTGACTGCAAGAAAGTGGTTCGCCGTCTCATTCAGACTAATTTTCTGCAGAACATATCTCCTCTACTACACTATAGCCCCACACAAGTCGCTGTGCTTTCGAAGACAGTATTAAGGATAGTTAGGGCCAAATATAATTCGACTGATATGAAGGTCGAGGTGCTTAAGAATATGAAAGTCAATAAAAAACAGAATTGAATGGTCACAGCCCGAGGAGTAAGAGCTTCTACCTACGATCCGGAAAGGGAGCGGGCCACGTTAACGAAGGGGAGGTCATATTAAAATAGGGGCCGGTTATTGGGAAACACGGCTCTTACATTGCACGGGCACTACTTGGCGGCAGTTTTGCCTTATATTCGTACAAGATAAATAGTTTCCATAACGATGATTCACTTTACGAATTTCCATTACTCCCATAATCTCTACCACTGTCTATTAGGTAATTCGTACGATATATGAAAAAACTACTCAATATGAAAGTGGGGCAGTAGGAGGATAATGGGAGGAAAACTTAGTGTAACTGGCAAACCATTGAAATAAACCACCATCTTATAACTGATTTTTGAAACCAGTTGCCAAGGGAGGGCCAACGGCGAGGTGGGATGATAAACAAAAGAAAGCAGCGGCTAACTAGCACTTCTTCCCCACTGCTTGAGGGCGCTCTTTTCACCGAGAATTGCACTGCAGTTAGATTGCTAGCCCTCCAGCTATCATTTAGACGGGTCACATGGAGTTCCTCATTAACCACACTATCTCTATCACTTGGTTTATCAGCAGTGCCGCTTCTGCTTTGGTCAACTACGGGGGGTTACTGGTGCTATCGCAATGAGGGAGAGGGGGCATATCATGTGAAGTTGCTTATCTAAGCATCTTGGAAATACCCTTGAAGGGCCTGCATGCTTTGGTGAATATTTTGTTTAAGCCTTAGTGAAAGAACGGAGAAGTTTCTTTGCATTTTCAAGCTCAGGCGCAAATATTGTCCGTGTTTAGATGCCCCTGCTCCTTAGTGCGATAGCAACGGGCTAGGTTTATTGCTGGAAGCCATAAAGTGTTGTACGCGAAGGGAATTCCGAATATCACACGTACGGATGCTAAATCTGAGAAAGATAGAAGTAGTGCTGAACAGCAATCCCAACAAAAAAATGCCATGATGATGCTTACCTCTTCCTCTTGACCTTTAGCCTCGCCACCGTGACCTTCAGCTCGTTTTCTTCCCAATTCCCAACTATCGCTGCTTGAGACCCTTTCAGAACTCAGGCCTTCGACATCGTAAGCGTTTCGTGACGCCCTAAATATGAAAATTCCATGGGTGATGGGCGAGCGAAGAACTGTTGTAATGTGTGTTCAGAGTTGGCGATGTATTAGGTTGGACGGGAAGTTCTGGGACACTTTTTGTTTTTTCCTGTAGAAACCTGTAAAGCTTCGGGAGCATTTGGTAGTGGGGGGTATATGAAGCGTCTGAAAAGGGCTTCTGAATAGCACATTCATATTCTCTACGGCTTCAACTAGCAGTGAATTTACGGCAATTTCGCGAAAGGTGCGAAATTCACGAACACCGCCTCGGTTCCTCAGCATGCGAGGCCACTAACAAAATTAACCAGTCGATGGACCCAGGTACTGTCTCTCATATGGCGGCAGCCCGATGGCTCGATCGGCTCAAATTGGAACAGGAAAATATTCAAAAAATTGCATTGAGAAAAAAACTTTTTTTTTTTGAAAATTTTCAAAAAAATAGGAAACTGTTACCATCCAACACGACAGCCACTGCCGATCTCTACTGCAGGCAATTGGACACCGGAGCGCCAAAACTTACCGGAAAAATGGACCAAGACCTCTTCCTCCACGATAACGCTCACCCACATGTGGCAAAGTTGGCGTGTCAAAGGATCCAGGACCTCGGCTGGACGACGCTTCCCCACCCACCATATTCCCCGGACATGTCCCCAACTGACTACCACCTATTCCGGTCGTTGAGCCACTTCCTTGACGGGCGACAGTTCAAAGATGACGACGATCTCAAGAGCGGGCTCCAGAACTTCTTTGACCAGAAGTCTCCCGAATTCTACCGGAAGGGTATCTACGATCTTCCTGAGCGTTGGCAGTACATTGTAGATCACGATGGTGCATACTTTGGTGACTGAAGTTACATGTGAGTAAAATTAAAATAAATTGAATTTTTCTCACAAGGTGTCCCAGAACTTCCCGTCCAACCTAATATTACACAAGCGACACGCGTACGTATTGATTAGGCGACTAGAAGATATGTATTGTTTATAGTTCACGATTCAGACGATCAAGCGGTCAGGAGGAGGCGAAAAGATACATATCGACCAAGTGATCAAGCGCATCGTTTACGTAGTCGGTACGGAAAAGTTGTAAACGGACAAATGTGCAGAGGGACGCACTTCCGCGACGCGTGAGCCCGCGTCGCGGTTTGTGTCTTTGGGCACACACTATCTGCCGTTTCGTCGCTTCGTCTGTGCACTCCGCGTAAGAGAGAGCATGAGGCGAACTACCAGCATAGTGTACTACGCATGATTGGTAGGGGAGCCAACGTTGATCGCATCGGCTGGTTCGATAAAAACGGAGGACGCTGTGGAACAGGTGTGAGGTAGAGAAGGATTCAGCGGCGAGGGGCTTCGGTACACGTTATTGTAGGGTTGTGGCGGTGCTAGTTAAGAGTCGCTTTCTTCTCACCGATGTCACAAGCTCAACAACGATATTTGGCGACACCCATGTTAGTCCCCACGTCGGGGCTTCCTTCCCTCCCTAGGCTTAGGCTAAAGCGGATGAGACCCATGCTTTGACAGATGCTTTTTCATGTGGGAGGAGGAGATATCAATTTTAGCCTAAGCTTAGGGAGGGAAAGGAGCTTCGACGTCGACGCAAAGTTGGTCTCCCCCCCCCCCCTCCCCGGCTTTATTTGACCCCCAAGATCTCATGTGCATTGCCCGATGAGATGAGAAAACCTAGAGCTCATAAGCATACCAAAGCGTCTCATGATCGAGGCCGCGACGCGTGGGCTCATGTGTCGCGGTAGTGCGTCCCTCTGCACATTTGTCCGTTTACCTGCAGTCGTCGGTACGTACCTTGTTTCACTGCGTGATCCCGCCGCCTAATCGCCTGATCGCTTGGAGGCGGCGCTACTGCAAATTCTGAAAACTGCCTTAGGCATTGTTCATAGTTAGCGATTCAGGCGGAATGGAGAAATACTTGCCGATTATACGAATGATACGTCCTAATCGCGCGGATCGCGCAATCGCCTCAATCACTAAGTCGATATGAATGCTTCCCCTTCCGCCTGAATCACTCGATCGATAAGTGTCTGTTTCCTTCCACCTGAATCGTGCAACCGCCTGAGTCGCGAACTTTGAAAACACTTAAGGGAAACAGGCGAACAGACGATAAGGAGGTTAGGCGATCGAGTTGGTTAGGCTCATTGGCGAAGCGCGATTATTCAGTGTTGGACCCCTAATCGGGGTTATCAGTATCGATGTGTACGATCGGCACATACCTTTTCCTCCTATTCCCCTGAATTGTGAACTCACAAGAATGCCTGGAAGCTAACTGCTTTGCATCATTTGAGCTCTTCACATTTTTCAAAATAGATCTCGGCTTGGCGTATTTTATACAATGCCCTCCCCACTTTCGTTGGGTTAGCTTTCAATGCCAAAGCCTGTCGGAGGATAGGCATGAAGTAACAGAAGCATGAACATATCATGGGTATCCCATCCTGTGCAACACGGTGACGTGAAAACGAACCACAGCTTGGGGTAGTATATGAGGATTGGAATGATATTTTAGAGTTCATTTCTCTGCCAACTGAGGGATTGGGTAGGTCTATCAGTGCGTCGTACTGTTTGCCTGCCTGAGGTATTGCTCAGGGTTCGCGATTCAGGTGATCGCGCGATTCGCAAGATTGAGGAGTATCATTCAACTACCCGGTACGCACCTACCTGGGTGTATATCACTAGGACAAAACCGTCGCGTGGCCGTGTTCGGCACGCGAAGGGATGGTGCGAGCTATGCGCGCCGTATAAGTTGAGTCCTGAAGCGATTACGCATAGAATGAGGCGTAGAGCAGTGTCATCGCTTCAAGACCCATCCAATATGGCGCGCATAGCTCGCACCATCCCGTCGCGTGCAGAACACGGCCACGCGACGGTTTTGTCCTAGTGATATACACCCGCACCTACCTGAACTATCGAATCACGCGAATTTCGCAATCGCCTGAATCACTCAATCGATATGCATCTTTTTCTTTCTGCCTGAATCGCGCGAGTCGCGAATTTTGGACGGTACTTGAACGAAACTTAGTGTTTGTGATGAAGAGGTGATGAGAGAAGCTGGGAGGGGGGGAAATACGCCAAGAAATCGCGTGGCCGCCCGCGAAAGCGGCACGGCGGGCGGGAGTGCCAGTGGCAGTGCTGGCAGCCTTTAAGCGAGACAGTGTGACAAAGGTGGAGGAGGCAGGGTGGCGTGGCTGGAGGAGGCAGTGTGGCATGGCTGGAGTGCAGAAGTGACGCAGCCACGCTCTGCCGGGCTCCCAAGAGCAAAATCGATTCGCAAGTCGTACTGGTGGCGCCGCGAGTGCGACGCCGCTGACGCGATTTTTTGGCGTATTTCCCCCCACCCGAGAAGCTGGGAGTGTCGGTAAACGGACAAATGTGCAGCGGTACTCATTGCCGCGACGCAAGAGCCCGCGCGTCGCGACCTGCATCATGGCGCGCGCTGTATGAGCTCAAGGTCTTCTTATCTCATCGGGCAAGGAGCACATGAGATCTTCGACTACTACGGTGTGTGTAAAAGAGTGACTCCTAACTCGCCGCTAAAGCGGCGAGCCAAGAGTCGCGCGCATTGCAAGGGAAGAAAGCCCTTGCAATTCTCTCGGCGTGAGCGCTAATATTGTCCGTCGCCAAATATCGTTGTTGAGCTTATGACATCGATGAGAAAAAAGCGACTCCTGTCATCACAGAATGTATACCCAAGTGTATATACCTGAGCCTGCAAGGGAAGGAAGCCGCGACGTGGGGGCTAATGTGGGTGTAGCCAAATATCGTTGTTGAGCTTGTAACATCGGTGAGAAGGAAGCAACCCTTAACTCGCCGCTAAAGCGCGCTGACCCTGCAAAAACGGGAACCGAAAGCTCCCGCCGATACTAAATTTGCGATTTGGGTCCCCAATTGCAATGACAACTGATCGCCCTCTTCTACTTCAGCGCCGCCTCACAGAATCCTCCATTCTCGTCGAATTATCCAATGAGATCAACGTTGACTTCCTCAGTCATGCGTAGCACACTCTGCGGGTATCTCGCCACGTGTTCTCTCTTACGCGGAGTGCGCAGACGGAGCGACGAAACGGGAGAAAGCCTGTGCCCACTGACTACGACCCGTGACGCAAGCTTACGCGCTGCGGTAGTGAGTACCTCTGCACATTTGTCCGTTTACCATTCCCCGAGAAGCTGGCCGCTCACATTAACAGTGAACTAACCGTGAGGCATTGTTTAGGCTTTGCGATTCAGACAATCAAGCGGAAAGAAAAACATATGTATTGATTATACGCTTCACCTCAGCTGAGTGCTTCACATTCTCCAAACGAGATCTGACATAGCGTTTTTTGAGCCGCGTTTATACTTTGCTGTGTTGGCGACAGGGCGTGGTACGTGTCTCTGCGTTTCCGCCTCTGCCACCATGTCTCATTGCTTGCGTCGTCTCTACCGCTCCCCCGCGCCACTTTGCCTCGCTGCCAGTGAACGCAGCCACGTCTTACCGGCGCAAAGTATGAATGCGGTCTTTTAAAATGTCCCCCCCCCCTCATTAGTTGAACTCCAATGCCAAGGTCTGTCAGAGGATGGGTGTGAACAAAAGGAATTATGAACATACCATGAGGATCCCATACTGTGCTGTGCGCGGAGTGAAAATGAACCACACCATGGGGTTGTATCTGAGGATTGGAAAGATATTTTGCGAAGCTCATTTCTCTGCCAACTGAGGGATTGGATAGGTCTGTGAGTGTGGGGGAATGGTAAGGCGGTCCTTTCTTATCCCTTTCGCATTTCCACAAAAACGCAAAAACGCAAATTCCGCATTTCCACAAAAACGCAAAAACGCAAATTCCACACTCTCCTTTCTCTAATCCTCTCGTCTCTTCGTGGCATGGAAATCGATACGTATCTAATGCTTTATCCGCATTTCCACAAAAACGCAAAAACGCAAAAACGCAAATTCCAAAACTATGAACGCTGCCTAAACGGACAAATGTGCGGTGGTACTCACTACCGCAACGCGTGAGCTTGCGTCGCGGTTCGTCGTCAGTGGGCACAGGTTTTCTCCCGTCTCGTCGCTCCGTCTGCGCACACCGCGTAAGAGAGTGCACGTGGCGAGATACTCGCAGCGTGTACTACGCATGATTGGTACGGAAGCCTACGTTGATCTCATCGGATAGTCCGACGAGACGGAGGATACTGTGGAGCAGCGGCGAAGTAGAGGAGGATGACCAGTTGTCATTGCGATTGGGGTTCCAAATCGCCAATTTAGTAATTGCGGAAGCCTTCGGTTCCCGTTGTTGTAGGGTCGGCGCATTATAGCGGCGAATGCAGAGTTGCTTCTGTCCCACTGTTCTCAACAACGATGTTTGGCGACACCCCATATTAGACCCCACGTCGGGGCTTCCTTCCCTTGCAGGCTTAGGTTAAAATGGACACTTGAGTATACATTCTGCGATGACAAGTGTAGCTTTCTTCTCACCGATGTCATAAACTCAACAACGATATTTCCCGTTGTTGTAGGGTCGGCGCACTATAGCGGCGAATGCAGAGTTGCTTCTGTCCCACTGTTCTCAACAACGATGTTTGGCGACACCCCATATTAGCCCCCACGTCGGGGCTTCCTTCCCTTGCAGGCTTAGGTTAAAATGGACACTTGAGTATTCATTCTGCGATGACAAGTGTAGCTTTCTTCTCACCGATGTCATAAACTCAACAACGATATTTGGCGACGGCCCATATTAGCCCCCACGTAGGGGCTTCGTTCCCTTGCAGGCTTAGGTAGAAATATACACTTGAGTATACATTCGGTGATGACAAGTGTCGCTTTCTTCTCACCGATGCCATAAACTCAACAACGATATTTGGCGACGGCCCATATTAGCCCCCACGTCGAGGCTTCCTTCCCTGCGCGCGAAGCGCGCGCGACTCTTGGCTCGTCGCTTTAGCGGCGAGTTAGGAGTCACTCTTTTACACACACCTTAGTACACGAAGATCTCATATGCTGCTCACGAAGAGCCTTGCCCGATGAGATAAGAAGACCTAGAGCTCATAAGCATGCCAGCGCGCGCCATGATGGAGGCCGCGACGCGTGAGCTTATGCGTCGCGGCAGTGAGTACCGCCGCACATTTGTCCGTTTACCGACACTCGTGAGTGTGTCGTACTGGTTGCGTGTCTGAAACATTGTTCATAGCTCGCAATTGGCGTGATTCACCCAATCGATACGTGACTTATCCTTTCTGCCTAAATCGCTTGTTTACCTGAATCGCTAAATCGTCATGTACCTTCTTCCTTCCTCCTTGAGGGCACATTCCTCGATTACCTTGAGTGGGTTCAAGTGCCAAATTATGAAATAAAGGTGGTAAGGAATACGCCGATAAAGGCCGGGAAGAAACCTTCGAAAGTGGCAAATATAAGGCGTGCTGTCGCTGGCCTTGTACGAGATTACCTAGTGAATGTGAGCCATTGAGCCAGATCCCGTTCGATAGTATCACGGGAACTCCGAGAAATCACCCGTTCGCCCATGTAAACGCTTTCTTAAAGGCACACCACGCGATAATCAAAGTGATCCTTACCTTCTGAAGGCAGGTAGACCCTTGGATGGTTGTGAAGATTGCACCCTTTTCGCAGCGCCACGGCTCACCCCGCCGCGCACGGCCTGGTCGACCTGAGCCGAGTTGAGCCCATGGAGCCGAATCACACCCGACTTAGACGAGAGGGAATCTTACGATAAGACAAGGTAAGGCAGCGATATCAATAGCGAAGGTAGCTTCAGCAGGGAAGAACAGGTGATATCGTAGCATTTTGCGCGATGTCATCGAGAAAAAGATCACCTCTGATCTCCCATACTCGTACGAGGACCGATGGCAGGGAGCTTTATTTTTGGTGGTTGCGAGGGGGTTTCGATTCATTTTTCTTCACTGGTGGATGAGCCAGGGCCTCTACATCCTGTAACACGCGCGATAGCTCTCACAATTTTTCGCGAGGTGTGCCTTTACCTTGATCATCATGGGAAACTCATGCATGGCGCGATCCGCAACGAAATTCAGTCAATGCCAATAGCCCCTTCGTTGGTCCGCTGACACCGACACCACGTACAGAGACACCTCCGAAATTCACCGATTAACCGTGGGAAGCGTTATCTATCTACGGGCACCACCGTGGATGAATTCTCCAGGAACTACGGGATAAAAAAGAAAAATGGGCCGATATGGACTTATTTCTCATCTTACTACGATCGTGAGTACGTAATCTAGTGTTAGCGGCCACTATGCGAACCGGAAAGACGTTTGTAATTATTGAGAATGTGGATGAAATCCTCATGCATGGCGCATCCCACGGAGAAGCTGACCGACGCTTCTCGCCCTCCCACTAGGTCTTCGAGAGCGAAGGATGCATACTAGAGAAACTTCAGTAGCAATGAATCGATTTTTCGGAAGAATCGTGGGAAGATCTCGCAAGTTAGACGAAAAAAGCTTTCCTTAACTGCCTTTCCTGAAGTTTCTTCTTTCGTTCTGAAGATATGGCATAGCTCAGGTGGTCATTCTAAAGCAGCAACCTCGCACACCTCAGCATGTAGAACCGCACTCATATGGTTAAGTTTGAAGGAAGTTATGACCATTTGGAGTGAAACACCACAAAATTTTCCTCGACTAATCCTCAACTGGAAACCCATTTCGGGAACTAAGCAACCATTAGGGATAGCAAGTGGACAACAGATAGGTCAAAGGGAGTTATTAGGAAATCAGTTCACAGCTCTTTGAATGGTGGGCTCTAATGAGGTAGGCAATGATCAACGGAATTTCAATGATCAATGATAAAGTTTGAAGTGTTTAAAATGTTCGAATTTAGTATGGGGAAGATACCGCGCTCCATCGTGATCGCGCGTCGCAGCCGTCGCCTGAAATGAAATACCTCTAATCCTATCCATATTCACGTTGGGTATCATTCATGTTATCATAATGTGTTCTCCTGTGTAAATTCTTGACTGTTTTTGTAACTTCTATGCTGTTCTTTCGTGTATGCACTGTACTCTCTTTTGTGTCTCTTTTCCCCATCTCTTTGATATTTGCAAACCCTCTTGTGATAGCTGTACTGCTAAAACTGGCAATTCTACAAAGTTGTTTGCTTGTGCAATAATTATTGATTAGATGTAGAATATGGCCAGCTATATGATAATTTATTCACCTTTTAATCGCGTGTTATGGCATGGTGATAAGACGTCTATCGATTGAACATTCTTTTACGCTCTTCAAAAACGAGAACAATTGAATGAGTAGAGTGCTGTTAATTGGAAAACATTATACAATCCCCGTGCACTTAGTGTCAATTATTATGTCGGTTTGTGTGAGTTGACGTATTTTTTGAAAGGAGAATATCATGGTTTACGTAAGTATGAAACTGTAATCATGTGTATCATTGTACTTTTGCTCTTTTTTCCCTTTGCCTGCTAAAAGGTGTCCAACATTTCCGGTTATACTATATATCCAAATAGGCGTTATGTTTAGGTGGTTCAGCGGAACCTGAAAAAGAGAGGGGGGGGGGGTCGCATTGAGGCCCCTTGGGGGGGGGGGGGGAAGTAATTTTTTTGAAAATTTTCCTAAACTGGACGCTTGACCCTGGCTACGACACAGGTACATAGATGGAGCCTTCTACAGTAGGATCGTGCTCAGTCAAGAGGAGGCACTGGATTACACTTTTTTTTAAAATTTTTGTAAATGCCTATGCCAGCGATCCCTCCATCGAACAATCCAGTGCATATAGTCAAGTGATCCGAGGATACTATACACAACTGGTTTAGGGTGAAATAATTTGGCATTCGATTCGCGCTTTAAAATCATCTTCACTGCGGCACATTCTTTCACAAGATGATCGCATTAGTCTGTAAAACTCGTTATCATCAATCTCGTATCGAAGTTCCTCCTCTTGCCCAAGGTGGGGCATAGTTATGTTAGGTATTATCTTAGCTCGCAATCCTAGCCAGCCGTGATCGATACGATCAGTCACCAGTTAAGACGTCAGTGTTGGGTCTGAAATTCCCACTTCTATTTGATCAGATATATTCTTGGTGTGGTAGACCATGACATTCCATGGTCCAACGGTGGCTTCGAATTGCAAGTTCACGATGCCTGTGATTAGCTTTATCCGACCCATAAAGCAGCCCGCGAGCCGCTGAATGTGCAAATCTGTACTTTTTCCTATTACACAACTTCGACAAGCAAGACATAATTCGATCTGTCGACCAAAATCGATGGCAACGCCAGCCCAACCCCCCCCCCCCCCCCCCCACCCCTTTTTTTTTTGGTCCACCCCTCCGATGTCATCTCCAAGTCCCATGATATCGATCTTTGTTTAGTTATTAAAGCAGTTCATTACGTTTCAGCAAATCCGACATCCAAGTCAGAAGATGACAGAAAATTTGATTCCTTCGCTGCACTAAATGACAGCCTTTCCATACTTCCATGAAAATCTACTTATATTTTTAGGTATGGTTCTCCGATGAATCCCACCACTTTCGCCGTTTTTAATTCCGTTTCAAAAAAAATTCGCTGATTCATCTTTAGCAGGTGATGAAAACCGGGTTCGTAGATAAAAGATGAATGCTCATACGAGCCTGCACTTTGAGATCCTAAATCCCTTCCACACTCCTGAATCACTGTATACTCACGGAAAACGATTTCAGATACGCAACTCATGTTCGTTGTACTTCTGTCATCGTTTCATCTTTTATAGCCGGTCTTTTGTGTACAGTAGCGGTCAAAATTATATGCGGTTTTGAACTTTAACCATAATTTTGGTCGACGTTTACAAACTCGTTTTTTTTGGTAATTTGAGGGCAACTGCTACTTCATGAAAAGGTATCTCAGACGAGTAGGAAATTGGAAGGTTGAAATATAATTTATTGAAAGCTCTGGAAATGACCAAAACTTTCAAAAAATTCAATCAGTTATAAAAAGCTTATAATCCAACGAAACGAGCCGTTGTGCAAAAAGTAGAACGGAATGAGGCTAAAGCATTGCTCCCTGTCATTTGGAACATGACAGACTTTACAGAACTGTAGGACGGTGTTGATCATTTTCAGTGTTATCAGTTAAATAAGTTTATCCACCTTCACAGTGCATCCTACTTGGCTGAGAAACTATCACTGAGTGACAGTTGCCTCCTGAACACAAAAAAACTGAATGTGATATGTAAACGCTGGTTAAAGTTATGGTTAAAAAAAAGAAACGCATATATTTTTGACCGCAACTGTATTTTTCCGATGCATAGAATTGCTCAGCGATTGAGTACTTTCCCGTGTGCCCCTATTCCACCACATCCTGCTTTGGCACAGTTCATTAAGTTGAAGAATGCTTGTGGCAGATGCTCGACCGGGGATGGGATATCCTGTTAAAAATCAATCACATTTATTATCGACTTCCAAAATCGTTTATTGGTAGATAATCAAGATTCGCATATAATATGCATTCGCTCCTTCTTATTCATTTTTTGTCTTTGTAGTAATACGACAATTTGAGAGCGAGGTAGCTAATGAAATCGTAGACTGAAATAATTTGAGAATACACCGTATCGTTTTCGAAACCTGACATATGTAGGCTTTCATGAAGAGGCACATTTTCAAGCTTACATACGTACAAAAATGGACCTCTTATGAGTGATAAACGGATAAAGTTCTTGGCTTTGACCAATCCCTTTTTGAGATGCACCACGTAATCTAGTTCCATTATGAATCGTGGTGGCAGGTGAATGCGATTTGACCCATACAATGAATCGCAGGGGCCAGCCGATGTAGGTACAAATCAGTGCTTCCATCCTCCCAGACGACGAGTCCGCTAGCAATTCGCTTACCCCGGAAGGATGGAAGACTTGGTTAGCCTAATCGGGCGCTGATGCGAGGTTTGATCCCCTCATCATGAGAGTGGGTGCGCACCATCTGTCACCACACCACCTTCGCCCAAGTCCCTTGAAGGCACCAGAAGGGGTAAGAGAAAACTCAGATGTGGGAGTACATGTTCTCTGAAAACGAACCTTGTTCTTTAGAAGAGATCACGTGTGGAGAATCGCGCTCAAAAAAAAAGCACGGTTGGGGTCTTATGACGACCCCTCAGCACGGCACGTCGCCCAGCGGTTCTGCGGCCAGGCGGGTCGTCGGGGAGGGACGGAAAGACGATCGCAGGCGACTGATTCAGCCTCTGGCCTGTCTGCAGTCCACTCCTTCTAGTGACGCAGAAGGACCCAAGAGAGAAGGGGATTTTTGGGTTCATATTACTCGGTTTTTTCGCAGTTTTATGTCGTTCTTTCTCTACTCTCATATCGCTGAGCATCTCTACGTTCATAAGCCCCAAGTTGCCAAATTTTTCGAAGACATCCCTTCCGGTGTCTTCGAATGGAGGCCCACTGTAAACCACCAAGCCTTCTGGCTTTTATGTACTGCCAGCGGTTCGCAGCCAGTCACGACTACTTTCATATAAGTTTATTGTGTAGACTCGAACACATTTAAAGGCAGCCGAGAGAGGGTAATCATGGAAAGCAAAACTGAGAGCCGCATTTTCTGAGAATGGAAACTTCAAATATGAAGAAATAATTCTATCGCTAGGTTGAACTCGCGTTTGGTACCAACGCACAGCTCAAAATTTCTAATCTCGATTGGGCCTTAAATTTGCACCTGGAGGTAATTAGACCCTTAAGCAGAATATCGTGCCCGATCCGCACAAAAGTGAAGTGGATACCGACAGGTTGAAAAAATCGGACCGTTAAATCCGCTGAAAAATAGTAACGGGAAGAAGGCTGGCATCCTAAAATGGTAACAGCACTTGAGTTTCATATTCCAGCGTTACAAATCCAGAAAGTGAAAATCCAAGTTTTGCGAAGGTTTTTCCTCAGTGTGGACCTCTTATTTTGACATACGCGAGGCAGCTCAGGAAAAATGAAGGCCAGTCATACCATCCGTGCGCATACCCCCATGTGATAAAAAAACCATTTTCAAAAGCCGCGTCTTGTCCTTGAGGATTTTCCTAGTAAGTCCTGCGACTTCTGTGACTTTGTGGTAATGTTTTCAAACTCACAGAAAAAGCAGGTGACGTAAAATATTGCCATAGTAATGTAAATCGCTCGTGCTCTCGTCTCCTGGTCAGGTGCATCGCGTAGCATATTTGGATGCATTTCAATTGTTGCTGCAAATAGAACAAGGTCAACCAATAAGCTCAGCTACGATTTTTTGCGCTCTTTCTCAAAAGAAGATCCCATAATACCACATTATGTAGGCACTTCAGTGTGCTTTTGCACTCGAAATGCAAAACCTAGAGGGTTTCATTCTGCCCAAAATATAGGGAATGAAATCATAGGTATAATAGAACCACTATAAATAGCGTCCTCCCTCGGTAAAACTCACGAGCATGGGCACCGCAGAACGCGATGGAAATGTGTTTTTTTTTGGGACGTCTTTCGAAAAGAGCGCCTCAAACCTGTGTCTGAAAATCTACCTGCCGCGCCTTTCCTAAAGTATGTGTTTGATGCCATGGCGATCATAACTATGGCGATGAATGCCAGAATTGCCTGCAATAGTGAAAGCGGTTCACACCCACAAAAAATAACCGAGTATGGTGTGCGAAGTACACGTGCCATAAATTTACACAAATAGTACGGCGATCTGACCAGGTAAAAAAATCAAGAGGCTTAAGTTAAAAGGCATTTAAAATTTTTGGCATTAATCAATATCCAGTTGGGATGCGCCACGCATTCTGCGAAGGCCACCGAATTTTAACACCTCACCAACAAAAACTACTTGACTTTCTGAAAAGTTGCTATGTTTGATCTTCCCGATCTCATGAAAACAAAAAATCGCTGAGAACCCTCAAAAAATGATTGTTCGGAATCCGCTCATATTCCTTGTCAGGCCATCAAGGGAAAAAGCTATCAGCTGCTAGAGAAGCTGCTGTGAATCAGAATAATTCATGGATCATGCTTCGTCACATGTGTATGTATAAGGTGAGTGAACAATATAAGACGCCGTTTATATTTTGTACGTACAAATTCCAAATAAGGACCCTACAAACAATAAATTTCTTCGAAATATTACAGGCGATTGTGCAATCTCCTTCGACCGAAACTACTCCAAATTCCATATTTTTGGCTTTCTGCAGGCCTTCGAACGTCCAAAGACGGAATCAGCAGTGTGCCGTACGCAGACGTGGTGCGGTAAGTGAACTCGAAGGTATTCAGGCACAATCTGTTTCTATGTGTCGCCTGTTAGCAAGTTAGTGGAAGAAGGAAGTACGTGAACGCCGAATAATCAGCACCTATGCATTCACAAAAGCCGTGGAAAATTAAGATACGCATGATCTTGAGCTTTGAATAAATGCAGCGCCACTGCAATCCTTTCGTAGTCAAACTATGCCGTCATTTTTCTCATTTTCTCCTGAAACAGTTTAGGGGTCACGATGGCCTTCTTTTTCCTTCGTATCACTAATTTTATTCCACTTTCGATTTCCTATTGCATTTCCGTCTAATTACATAAGTGTGGAGCAAAGTCGTGGAAATTAATGTACTGCTCGAATAAATCGATCCATCCTAATCTTATACCTCGTGGCAGCAACCAATAATTTCATTCTGGGTCATGAGCACTTTGCTGGCGTCCGATTACCCTTCATCAGTCTCCTGAGCTCCTTCCCATAACACCAACCTTATCAGCTGTTAAAGTTGCATCGGGCTAGCACTTTCCCGGACGAAAGCGTTAAGATTTGTGGCCTCCCTCCTCGTCATACCACAAATCGCGAAGGACTTCCATGGGTGAGGACTTTTAAACAGAAAAATCGCAGGACTTCACCATCACTTGGTGGATGCTCATAATGACGTTTCAGACTATGGGCACATTCAATTCCGTTTTCGAACGTCTGAACGCTTGCATCAAAGCAAACGGATCAAATCCTAAGCAACGCGGTTTGTGTAGTAGTAACGTATGGTTGTGTTGAACCATTCGATAAAGTTTCATTCAGTATTCAGTGAATCATTACCACCTCGAAATTTACACCCGAAAAAAGATAAGGTTGTTATCATAAGTTTGCTGCCCCGTTCAAATTTTCAGAGCGGCTTTTGGCACCCTTCCTTGCCCCTGACTTCCATGAAAACACGCGACTGCAACGGGAAGATGGCTCTGGAGAAAGCGAGAATTAAGGTGAATTGAGCGCCACCACGATTGTACGAGAGCGAGAAAAGGGAAAAAGCTATAGTTTTTGGCACTATTCAACTATCACTACCCAAACACCGTAGCTGATCAAGAAAAATTCGCTGAAACTTTGTCCAGGAGGTTATTTGAGGGCTGATTATGAATATGATATCCGTTTCTGATGTTGGCGTCAATTCGGCGCAATAGCACCAAAATGGTGCAACAACTCCTTTTCACCAATTCCGTTCAAAATTGTCATCTAGTGGCCATCTAAAACTGATCACGGATATGACATTGTTTTTCGGCGAGGGCGCGGTTCTGACTGGAGATTGCGCCAGCCATTATCATTTTGACTGCAGGCTTTATGCAGCTGGAGAGCATTTTCCCGCTGTCGTCTTTCATTTGATACTATCCTACAGTCTTCATCTTGCGCACGCAAGCGTATATTTTCGCCTAAGCCCTGAAGGAGAAGGAAAGGTTTCCCTTCCTCTTGAGGCTTAGGCAAAACTTACGGAAACAATGTGGTATCCCATGTACAGGGGGTGCCAAAAAAAGCAATTTTGTCTCGTCCACTTTCACCCCACTTTAGTCGAACTACAGCAAATTCTGTCGAGGTATCCACATCCCCAGATTCAAGAGCAGACCTCACTCTATCACTATACTTCGTGGCAGCCTTCTGCACGAGCAGGAACGGGAGCGAGGAAAGAGTGAACAAGATGTAACACCTCAACTGGGCAATCCGAAATTTCGTCGCCCTCGTTCACAACCTTGCTGAGGTCCGTTCACTCTGGGCACCCAAGGGGATTCGTACTGGGTGGTGTTCTTTGGGATCCCGTTTTTTCCGGGTTCCCAGCGCCCTTCGTTTTCAAGAGCCAAAACGTGCACTTACCATTGAAACCCCTCCGAAGCGGATTCGGGCATGAAAATGATACTTCAAATCATAGCAGCCTTGTCCAAGCAGCAGGGGCTCTGTGACTTCAATGAACCGAAGGGCCAATCCTTAGGCCGCTTCCATACTTTGCGCACCGACGCCGTCACGCGCGTGCCGGCGTCGGTGCGCAAAGTATGGAAGCGGCCTTTGAAGCTTCCCCCAAAAGACCTGCCATGGAACCCGGCTCCACTGTTTTAAGGAAACCTTGATACCGTGGGTGCTCCGAAGCGCGACTGCGCCGCTTAAAGGTTCCATATTTTTATGAAAATGAAAGTAGTGAGTCTCAGCTTGTTCCTGCTTTTAGAGGAACATTATTTTGCCCTAATACTTTCACTTCTTCCGTTTCCCTATGTTTTGTATAAATGGGAGATGTGAGCCGTGGGCAAAATTACATTTTTTTTGGCACCCCCTGTACATTAGCACTGGAGTGGAATTAAGCGAAGCTAGCGCCCGAAAGGGATGTCATATTCGTGCCCACCTACCCAAATAACTCGTCTGGGCCATGTTTCAGCGATTTTGGTAAGAACGAGTTGTTGTACCAACTTCATGCAATTGCGCCAAATTGGTGCTAAAGCCAAAACCTTATGTGGTATCCGTGATCAGCCCCCTCCCCCTGAATAACCCCCTTGACGAAGCCCCCTCCCCTGAATAACCCCCTCGACGAAGTTTTTGGAAATGACTAACTCGCGGTGTCTGGGGTAGTGATAGCTGAGTAGTGCCATTTCTGCTATATGCAGTGACTCAAAAGATAAATAGCAAAAACTACCGCCATCGCGGAAATTAACTGCAACATGGTTACATTCTTGAGTAGAGTCCCGGCCACACCAACAATTGCAAAAATTAGCTGGAAACATATTATATCATTGCGTAGGCTTGCTTCCCAAGGTATTATTGATTTAATGATAAATTCTTTTTGACACGTGCTTTACACCTTTTCCCGTGAAAGCTGCAGAAATGACATGGATTTCCCATTTTTAGTCTTTCACCCTTTTTTTGTTATTTCATCGAGCTCTAGCTGATGATACGAGTTCATCCCGGGATGTGCAAGCACACGGTCTATCGAGGGTGAGATTGTAAGGAGCGGTGGGCGTGTGCAATGCTTATTATACTGGCCGAGGATTACATCATGGAGGTGTTCGATCTGCCTTTTGCAATGCGCCATGTATCCGATTCAATCTGTTCGTGCTCTCGTTGACCAAATCTGCGTCAATTCGCACAAGTATAAGTATAAAAGAACAAAGGAAGTTTGCAGAGTTAGCTGATACCTTCTTGGAACGCGTCGAGCATTATGAATCTATCCAGAACTGTGGTGGCAGGTGAATGCGATTAGCCTATACAGTGACATGTGGAATCAGCCGACATACATGTCTGTGCTTTAATCCTTTCAGATGAGTAGGGGCGCTCTCATACTTTGCGCACCGACGCCGTCACACGCGTGACGGCGTCAAACTCACGCAACCATTTGCTCGCAGCAGGAGACGGCGTCCATAGATAATGCGGACCCAATCACACTACAGTATGGTGATTGTGGCCGATTCGAATCTTGGCGCTATGGCAATAAGGTGATCGTGGCCGCTTCGTGCCGATAAGGTGATCGTGGCCGCTTCGTGTATGCACGCGCGTGACGGCGTCGGTGCGCAAAGTATGAGAGCGGCCTGAGGGATCAATTCACCTATACCAGAAGGATGGAAGGATTGGTTGGCTGAGGCGGGCAGGTACGGGATCCCATCTTCGCACCATGAGAGAGGAAGTGTGCCACTTGTCGCTACACCACCTCCGAAAACTCCAGTTTGATCCACCTGTATCACCTGTCATCTCGTTGTTCATGTCTCGAACGGGTGCTAGCTCTATTCGTCCCTTTCGCGAGTCAGAATAGTCCAGTAAACTTCCCGGCTCCAGAGACACACTGCCTCTCGTTTCTCTCGCACACATCTTTCGTAAAGTATGTGACCATTGAGCCGGCTGTCGTCCAAGTGTTCGTTTGACGACCCGATGGATCTTGCCGATAACCGCTGTGGTATACCGGCCATTGTGATATCGCATGACGGCTCATCTACTCATCGACTCCTTGGCAAGTGCGTGACGCTTCTGATCTTCGACCGTCGACAGAGTTGGCTACCTCGGATTTCTTTCTGCACTTGCGTGTATCAGGTTCCTCCGAGCATCGTTCTTTTGACGGAGCGTTGAGGATGCCAAACGCATTTTCTTCCTGAGAGAGCCCAAGTCTAGCATACGTAAGCCCAGGAATGACAGCATAGTCAAAGAGATGGGGGCGGAGCCCGAAATTCATTGTCTTCTTTACTACTTCCTAACGGTTTTGAAAGCTTCCCAAGCCACTCTTTTTTCCTGCGTGGCTTTGGTGCTAATTCGTTCATCATATTGACCTCCCGACCTCGGTACACTTGGCTGAAGCATTTATTGATCTTCTTTCCGTTAAACGTGAATGAGGCATAAAGGTCATCTACTTCGGCCAGCACCACTGCTCTTCTACCTGGGGATCTTCCTTTGTCATTTCTCTGCATTGCTTAGCATGCTTGGACGTAGACTAGTCACCTGTGGCTCGTGCGGCTCCGCGTTGGCGTATCAGCTCGAGAATTTTCGAAGGGAAGCCTCTTAGTGATTTTCAAACACTTTCTCTCCCTGGCACTAAGAAGGTGTTCAATGATCCGGTCGTACTCGTCGTCGACGATTTCAATAACGGAGTCCTCCCTAAACGGAAGAGAGTTGAAGTGGTCCCAGTTTCTGACTGTTTTATAATTTCGCTATTGATTTTCGTGGCACCTTCACCTCGCATCGAAAGGGGAATTCTTGTGGAAATGGTTCGTTGGTCCAATCCGTTCAACTCCGCAACAACAACGACATCGTTCAAGCAAAACCTTCCATTAAAGATGAAGTGATAAGCTCGTTATTAAATGGTAGATCGAATTGGAACCTCCCCGTCCATCCTACCAGCTGAGAGGGCTCCTGGAAGTGCGAGTAATCGTAGATGGAGTTGTCCTTTGAGCGTTTATCCGTGGGGCTGATCTTGGCATTGATGTCGCCGGCGATAATCTTGAAAAAGGTATGGTCTTTTTGACAGGATTTCCCCAAATTCACATGAAATGCTTCAACTCGTCGTCATCATAGCTTGATGTTACTGCCAGGCGACAAAGGTGGTCAAAGTCGCATAGGAAACCTTATTCTTTCGATCGCAAACGTCCGATTCGCGTCCTCAGACGAATCGATTTCAATGGCCAAGTGGGTATAGGCTTGAACACCCTCACCAGCCAACGCCTTTCCTATCGCATGTTCCAAGGAATAGCTCTTCTCCAGTCTCATAAAGGGAGGGCAGCGGGTGGTGCCTTCTCGTCTCCGTCAGTCCGATGACGTCGTACTTCATCTACTTGGCTTGCATCATCGAATCTTCACTACTCGCTTCCGATGCAAAAGCTCATGGGTTGACAGTACGATCGCCATCTTAGTCCTTCTCAACTTAGGCATCTGGTATAATCCTTAGATTGCAGTGGCCTCTCTCACGGTCCTACCAATCCTACCCAACACTGCCGTATTAAGGACCCCTCAGTTCAGGGGAGTGATGCCCACCCTTATTGCTGTTATTAGCAAAGTGAAAACCCACGAGTAGCTTGCCAAGCTCTTTCGTGGAGGCTGGGTACACCCCGCGTAGTTAACCAGGCTATCCCGGAGTAGCCTTGAGAACTGCTTTTTGACGACTTCAAGCCGCCTCCCATGTGTCTCCCAGACATTGGAAAGCAGGCTTTTGGATGGGCCTACTGCAGAACACAAACGCACCTTACAGATAGCCTAGCCCGTACGCAAGAAGCGTCTGCATGGATACAGAAGATGTCAATCAGCCCAACGAAGCAGAAACATGGAGACCATGAACTGAATCTATCTGGTCTCAGTGTAAGCATAGTGGACTTTGATCCGCAATTAGCTCCTTATCCGCCACCTTGGGTGGCTCCTCTTTGCCTTGCCACCTAGTGGTTCGGGATCCTTCAGCGAGAGAAGCCTCTTCGGTGAAGGGAATCGGTGGGAGTTGATTTATCAAGTGAGTTCTCCAACGCTTACACATTGTACTGCATCAGCCTAGTATATTTCAACCTACATCGACATCTGGGAACGAGTATTAGACCCATCCCTGGATGATGTCTTTCCGAGACAAAAGTCAGCACATAAGGCACATTACACGCCTCACATAGAAGGTCGACAAAAAGGCAATCGCAACTTTAACTTGTCAATGAAACGTAGTTGTTATCCAAAATAGAGCACTCACGAAGACAATAGATAATGTATTCATAAAATCAAATTTCAATTTTAAGCCGTCTTCGAAGCGGATAAGATCGGAAAAAATGAGATAGATGGTATGGACGCCCATATCTATGAAACATACCACAAACAGAAATAACTGTAATAGAAAATGTCAAATGGCCTGAAGACGTGCAAAGGAGGTAAGAAAAGTGGATTATTCTTTAAATTGGTTGCTTTTGGTGCTTGAGAACTCACTCTGACACTGATGCAGTTGCACACTTTGGGTGGACCCTGAATTGCAACCTTAGAACTGACAGTGATATAGCCGATCTACGGCGAGACACACAGTCGCCAAATGGATCAAGCATTGGAAACAACTAACAATAGATAGTTGAAGTTCAACTGGTTTTTACTACACAAACCTAGGTGGCGCTATTAAAAAAGAAAAGAGATGCAATCACAATGAATTGGGGGGGGGGCATCTTATAAAAAGTTGCACAGTTACCATGCACACCACGCTTATTCTATGTGAGTCTACGTGAAGGAAAAATGACTTCCTTTTCCTTAGTAGACCTGGGCAGAAATAGTGTCCATAATGTAATGCCTTATGAAAGGCTTAGGCATCGTTCAGAGTTCGCGACTTAGGCGATCAGGTGATCAGGCGGAAAGAAAAAGATACATATCCACCAAGCGATCAGGCAATCAAGCCATCACGATACCATTACGCAAGGTAATCGCTGCGTATCTTATCCTTTCCGCTTGATCGCCGTATCACCCAGTCAACTTACATCTTATGCCTTCTGCTCAGTCACCTAATCAGCTGATCGCCTCAAACGCAGGGGCCATCGCAATCTCTGATCCCTTGCTGAGATTCTTTGTATATCAAATAGCGTGTAACCTTATGCTAGGATTTTCGCATGCGAGGTGTGTAAGGCAGAGGGCAAAGATAGCTGGTCCTGAAGCGATTACACGTCCTGAAGTGAGGGCAGGCAGCCTATATCACAAGCAGGTACGTGTACAGAATGTGTACGTGATGTCATGAGAAAGCTTTTGCAACACGCGAAATGACGAGGACCCTATCAGAATTTTTGCAAAAACGGTATGGTGAAAGGGTTCGTCCTCCTCCTTCAGACTAATTTCTTGCCCAACATATTTCCTCTACTCAACACCATAGCACCACACAAATCTTTCGATCACTACATTATCCACAGTTACTGGACCACTGCTTCTCTCACTGAAGCACATAAAGAGCTTTGCTGATCATCCAGCCCATAGCACGCTGTGCTCTCGAAGACACTGTTAAGGATAGTTAGAGCCAAATATAATCACATGCGCTGATGTGAAAGTCGAGGTGCTTAAGAATATTAAAGTCATAAAAAAAAAAAACGAATCAAAGTCGAAACCCGAAAAATAAGAGCTTCTACCCATCCATGATTTGAAAGAGGCCGGACCAAATATGGAGAAGTCTCCTGTATATGAAAGTGGAGCAGTAAGACGACAGTGAAGAAAAACGCAGTAAAAGTCAGAAACAAAAGGAGAAATAATACCACCCTCCCGTAGTTAATTCTCGAAACCCATTGTCGGAGGGGAGGGGGGTGGACTGCATTAACTACATTATCCCTATCACTTGATATATCAGCAGTACCGCCATTCTGCTTTTGACTAGCTCAGCTACGGAGTTAGGGGTGCTATCAACGAGAAGGGGGTGAGGACATCCATAAAGAGTTGCATATCTGAGCATCCAGTAGGTATCTTTGAAGGGTCAATCTGCATAATTGAGTTTATTTTTGTCTGAACCTTAGAGAGAAACTAGGAAATTCTTTCCATTCTGGGCTTACGAAAAAATAATGTTTACAGTGGGTTACTCCCTACAGCTCATCGTGAAAGCACCGGGTTAGGTTCATTGTTGAATACCATAAGCTGTTGTACGCAAACGAAATGCCGAATGTCACATGGACTGATGTCAAATCTACGAATGATTTGTATGTTGAACAGCAATCGCAAAGAAGTGCGATGTGATGCTAACCTCGTCAACCTTAGCCTCACCGCCTTTAGCTCGTGTTCCTCTCTGTCCTGAACTATCGCTGCTTGAGACCGTTTCAAAACTCAGGCTTTCGGTATCGTGAGGGCTCCTTACCGCCCTGAATGTAAAAACTCTTGGAGAGGACGAGCAGAGAACTGTTTCAATGAGTTGTACATTTTTCAAGATAGGTCTTGGCATAGCCGTATTTTATACAATGCCCTCCCCACTCTCATAAGGTTAGCTCTCAATGTCAAAGCCTGTCGGAGGACAGGCATGAAGTAACGGAAGCATGAATATACCATGGGGATCCCATCCTGTGCTGCACGACGAAATGAAAATGAACCACACCACGGGGTCGTATATGAGGATTGGAATGATATTTTAGAGATCTTTTCTTTGCCAACTGAAGGATTGCGTAGGTCTGTGGGTGTGTACCCTAATGTCAGGACGCCGCATCGCGACGTTCTCCGCGCGACATTGGCGCGCGAGTAGTCTGCTCTCGGTGGGAATCGCGTGTAATTGCATAAAAAGGGCGGCGACAGTATCGACGCCTACACTTATTCACTTTGCCGCCATATTGGACTTGTTTTTGTATTGTTTTCATTTAAATATGTATAAATTTAGCTCACTTTGGTGTTTCAGTGTTCACACTAGAAGTAGTAGGTAGTCCTACAACTTTGCTCGGTTTTTTACATGACGTCCCCCATCCGGAGTACCGCACTGAGACCATCTGCTTATAACTTCTTTACCGCATGGAAGGATTGTGCTAGTCTACTGTACTTGGGTCAAATAAAGTCGGGAGGAGACGCAACTTTGCGTCGACGTCGAGCTACTTTCCCTGCCTGGGTTCAGAAAGCAGATGAGAGAGATACTTGGGCACATACTTTTTCATGAAGGA
This sequence comes from Trichostrongylus colubriformis, assembly GCA_963978905.1. NCBI lineage: Eukaryota > Metazoa > Nematoda > Chromadorea > Rhabditida > Trichostrongylidae > Trichostrongylus > Trichostrongylus colubriformis. The sequence continues at coordinate 28,273,412 of OZ022260.1, forward strand.
GAAGGCCCCCCCCCCTCCCGACTTTACATGACCCGCAAGAAGCGCACTGATACAACTTGATACAATTCAAACAATACAATAATAACATAATAATACAATAACACAATTAATTTAACTATAGTGCGACATAGGTAGCAAAAGAAAATTTACGGAGAGCAAAAATATGGAACTAATAGGTAACACAGCATAGAATTTGGAATGACTGCATGCAAAACACTAATATCAACTAAAAATAAATTGAAACGATGCAAGATGAACTAATTCATGCGAATCCCGACTATTAAAATATAAAAATTCAAAAGCAAACTCAATATCACCGCCAACATGAATAAAAGTAGGCGTCGATACGGTCGCCGCCCCACTGGTGCAATTACACGCGATTTCCACCGAGGCAATGAACTCGTGCGAAAATGTCGCTCGCTGCTTTGTGCCGCGCGGCGTTCTGACATTAGGGTACACACCTTAGGTCTGTCAGTGCGTCGTACTGTTTGTCTGCCTGAGGTATTGCTCAGAGTACGCGATTCAGGCGATCGCGCGATTCGCACGAATGAGGCGTATCACTCACTTGGTCGATATGTATCTTATACTTCCTGCCTGATTCGTCTGATCTCTTGAATCACGCGATTACCGCAATCGTCTGAATCGCTTGATCAATAGCATCTTTTTCTTTCTGCCTGAATCGCGCGAGTCGTGAACTCTGCACGGTACCTGAACGAAACTTAGTGGTCGTGATAAATACGATGACATGATCGATACGATCAGCCAGCAGTTAAGACCTTAGTGTTGTGTCTGAAATTCCCATTCCTATTTGATCAAACATGTTCTTGATGTTCTTGATCAGTGGCTGGCTATACGCCGTATTTGCTCCAAAATGTTCTTTGATCACCTTTAGTGGAATTTTCTGTTGATTTTTTCCATTGTTGTGTTGTCCATTGTGTAGGGTGTTGAGAGAAGCTGATCGCTTACCTTACAATTAGTGAACAAACCATAACGCACTGTTTAGGCTTCGCGATTCAGACGCGATCCATGCGGAAAGAAAAACGTACGTATCGTTTGATTATTCGGTTCGTCTAATTGCTTAGTTCGCGATTTTTGAACATTACTCAGGTGTAGTTCCAATTAAAATTTAGTTAGAAGTGAAATTAAAAGGGGCACGGCGAGGCCATCGACTGTCACGGTTCCTTCTCCTGCCTTTCTTCAAGTTCAGTTGGCTAAATTAAGAACAGGTGCTGTATTTGAAGCAGATGGGACCGAATCTCGAGGGTCTACTACGACACCGATAGACGAAGTCTTCTGGAAAGATTGCAGCGCCGGATTGCACCGTGCCCACTCAAAAAGTGGCTGTGGATCAATAAAATTGATTTTTTAAGTGTTTGTAGAAGTCTGTTCAGCGAACTTTCCATCGAATAATTCATTGTATATGGTGAAGTGATCGAGAATAATAAAAGGATTTCAACAATTTCTGTTCTATATAAAATTGAGCTGGCTTATACAGTAGCGCTCAAAAGTCTTCGGCCAAAACTTTTTTGTCATAACTTTTTTCTACTTGACCAAATTTGACAAAATTTTAATATGTGGTGCCTGAACCTATTGTCAACATTTCCTTCTACATGAGCGCCGCTTGCCACTTCTCATGGTTTTTTACAAGAAACTACAAGACCACCCAGAAAAAAGTAAAAGGCTTGGTCAAGAAGAACGGCTTTCTTCACAAAAACAAAACGAGCAAGCCTCAGAGAACATTAATATTCTGTAGAAAGACCACGACTTTTGATGACGGCGGCACAGCGGGACGGCATAGCGATGGCATGCCAAAATTAAAAAATTTCATATAACCACGTAACCTACACCGCTGAGCCCCAAAATAGTATATTAAGTATGCAGTGTTTCTAAATAAAAATTTCTCTTAGATCGGTGCAGTTGCAAAAAAGTTACAAGTGAAAAACCCAAGTGAAAGACCATTTCGCCGAAGACTTTTGAACGCTACTGTAAGTAACATAATTTAGCATTTGATTCAGGCTTTGATGTCAACCTGCGCCACATTCTTTCGAAAGATGAATTGCACACATGATGAAAGTTGATTGTTGTTGTTCTGCAACTCGTTATCATCGATCTCGTATCGATGTTCCTCCTGCTGCCCAAGGTGGGGAAGGTTACGTTCGGTATCATTCGATCAATTATATCAGCTCCCGATCCTAGCCAGCCATGATCGATACGATCAGCCAGCAGTTAAGACGTCAGTGCTGTGCCTGGAATGTCCATTTCTATTTGATCAAACATGTTCTTGATCAGTGGCTGGCCATATTTGCTCCGGAATGTTCTTTGATCATCATCTATTGGGAGTTTCGGTCGGTTATTATCCATTCACGGTGCTACCGAGTCAAACAAGTTTCTTGAGAGCGTTTTTTATAGCAATCACACACTTTTATTACCGCATACGCTCGATTACGATCTTTGTCCAACCCAACCGTAACCCGCTAGAATATGCAGCTCTGTCTATTACTTTGCTGTGCCTTAGCTGCAATTTTTTGCAAATTTAGGCGGAGTCTGGTAAGTTTCTGTACTTTTGTTAACATATCGAAACTACTTTCGCGACAAGTCTGCGCTCCAGATGTTCAATTTAATTTCAGGCCAGTACTATAATTGCGATTTGGGTCAACTTAATCCACAGAACAGGCGGATAACCGCGCTCATCTGACCGAACGGAAGTGCTCAATCCACAATGCTTACCAGTTACTTCACACAAGCACTCCTGAGCCAGGAAATCACCGATCTCCCACAATCCAGATCTGATCTACCCAGAGACAGCAATCTCCACACAGGGGGGATAGGTGGCTGTCACCGAAGTCCAACAGTGGCCACCACTTTGCTGGAATCACTTCTCTAACTACTCATTTGCCCATTTAAAACACCATCATTTTCACGACCCACCCACTCGTACCTAATCACCGCCGTTGTGGAGCTTATTCTTTTCCGAGGAGCTCGCTGAAATAAAGGAGAACGTCGCGTGAAATTTTAGGCTTATGCCCGACACTTTGAATGTCGCAATTTCGCACGCGACCTTGCGACAGTGCAAATCTGAAATGTGATGCACTTCACATGCGAAGCGCAAGAGGACGGCATCGGTCTACACTTCATTCAAAGTGCAACAGTCCCGATAACCGGTTTATCACGGCAACATTGCATGAGTTGATCGTTTCCATTCCGGTCGCTTCTGAGTCCTCTTACCTGCTCTACATTTACGTCCTACACATTTTTTTACTATCTCCGATATTTTCACTTTCACATTCTGAACCATAATGATTCCAATATGTAGTGCTCAATTTCCTTAATTTAAACAATTCTTCGCTTCTTTTTTCGTTGATGAAGATGCGTTAAAAACTCATGGTCTATATCCCTTCAAACTACTCGGCTACAATTTGAGATTTTCGCTTTTAAGCTCACCATTTAAGAGCTCATAATTAAATTGATACATGATAAATATGTCATGTGAGGTATGGTGCCGTTTTTGCACTCACAAGGAGTGAACTGCGGTACAGATCCATCACTACAATGAGATCAGCTTTTCCTATCTCAAGGTTTGAAGAGAATTAAAGTACTTGACTATGGTTGTCTGTCAAAGACGTCTTTTATCAAATAATAGAAGGTCGAGGGTTCTAGCCGAGATCGAAGGTGGAGTGGTCAAGCACTACGTTGAGAAAAATTTCTACGCGCTTCTTTAAAACCGAATTACTATCCCTCTCGAGGACCGCTTATTCCATGCTTGAAGGAATCGCTCGCAGAAACTTATGACTTTCTTATTTTCATACAGTTATGTAGCATCTCTTCATACATCATGCAATGTTTAACGTGAAAAAAAATGAAAATCCGACAAACCTATATCCCCTCAAAGTTTCGTCCACACGGGTAAGGTAGGCGGGACGGCGAGAGCTGTGGTCCGTAACGGCGCGGTTGCATAATCGGAACGCTAATGAGTCAGGTCAGTGACCGCGAGGGAATGAAAGGCTACCTCGTTTTACTGCGCAACGGCCCCGCCCACGTTACCAGTGTGGGCAAAATTTCGAGTGGATATATCTATACAGAATTTTGAATCTTCGCGTGAGATTTAGTGTATATGTTAGGTTGTAGGGAAAGTTCTTTCGTTTTTTAAAAGCGTGCTTTTTTCCCTCCAAACTGCTTTCCAACAATTTCTTCTGCACACATACATGTAGTACAAGTTCACACGCATCTATAGGTATTATTGTCTTTCATTTCGCGGATAACCTTTTTCGGCAAAATAAACATATCGAAGGTCAGTGTCATATCCATTAACGAAAATTTTTCTTTGAATGGCGTTAGATAGGGAAAGGAAAAGATGATAGTCCGATGGAGCAAGATCAGGGTTATAAGATAAATGGGACAGGACTTCATATTCAAGCTCGAGAATTTGTTGGCGAGTCTTCCCACATATTGGAATAAAGACTCGCCAAAAAATTCTCGAGCCTGATTGGGAAGTGTTCCCCATCCACCTTATAGCCCTGATCTTGCTCCATGTGACTACCATCTTTTCTTTCCCAATCCATCGTCATTCAAAGAAAAACTTTTGAATGCGAAGATGACATTGACCTTCGATATGCTTATTTTGCCGAAAAAGGTTATTCAGGAGATGAAAGACAGTGATACCTATAGGAGCGTGTGAACTTGTACTACACGTATATGTACAGAAGAAATTGCTGGAAAGGTTTGAAGGAAGAAAAGCACGTTTTTAAAAAACGAAAGATTTTTCCTACAACCTAATATATTTGGTGTATAGTGAATGGGTACGACATAATTCATGGGCAAAATGGAAACTCATATTTAGGTGGATGAAATCTTTAATACTGGGATTCGACCCACAGTTATAGGAAGAGATATGACGGATCTTGCTTTCCTTATGCGAGGATTACGATAATGAATCCCTAGAAACGTTGCTTGTCTGGTACACGACGTTCTTTGGGCTTTTGTGGGATTCTCCGCGTCTCTGTTTCTCTCTGTCTCCTTCTGCGGACAACATCCTTTACGTATCTATACATGAGTCTCCGTCGCAACACAAATATGGGGGTTTGAATGCGGCGCTTTAAAAGGAAAAGTACGATCCTTTTTCTTTCGACTGCATCCATGATGAACGTTCTCTGTTAGCAGCCATGCTTAGAAGTTGGCCGAATAAGCGAGTGATACCCGGCCAGAAGACTGGTTCATTGACCTTGAAAGATTTCCTGGCGCAGAAAACGACTCCTCCATTCATCAGCGCCGAACACTATAAAGATCAGATACGGGACTGTCTGCTATGATTTTTGAAAAGCGTGTTGTTCTCATCCGATTCTTCTTTTCTGTCCGCTCGTCGCCCGCATTGATTTATTGCCCTTTTTGTCACATCGATGTGGTAAAGCGATGGTCACATAGGTGGAGGCACTTTTTCGTGCATAATCTTCACTGATTAGTGGCTGCAGTGGCGGTACACGGGAGAATAACACGCAGACCCCCCCCTCGCCTCTCTATTTTGGCTCCCGCACCTTTAACTGCATCACTCAAAATGGTTTTTATCAGCATAATATAAAAAAAGCACGTTCGAATTAATTCATCATAACTGTTTCTGCTTAATGCACTCAGATTTATAGTGTCCAAAATTTGCAGTCGTTGATTGCTTTCTACATAAGAAAGCAATAAAAGTAGTGTTTTCCACTTGACTCAACTTTTTGGGATGCACCAAGCATAGTATCTAAATTCACAATCGCGGTAACAGGTGAATGTGATGTGGCTTACACAATGACTTGCGGTGGCCAGCCGATGTACAGGGTAGTGCTTTTATCCTCGAAGATGAGTCTGGTGCCAGTTTACCGACCCCAGAGGGATGGAAAGCTTGGTTGGCCTGAGGGGGGGGGGCGTTGATGCGGGATTTGATTCGCGCACTGACAGATACTGGCAAAGTGTTTATACATTCATTCGCACATTTCAAACTAACTTATCGATTGTTGCCGAAAACATGTAGTCAAACATTTGAGAAAGAACGGAGTGATCTGGCGAAGTAGTGTTTGCATTGTAGCAACTTAGCTGCACGAACGAATAGCAACGTTACAAGCTAGTTCAACTTTCTTACCGTGGTTTATTATTTAGAACATTGTGGATTTATCATAGGAAATTTACCAATGAAATTGTCTATGGAAATTTGCCAAACGGGTGCTGATCTATGACTTATTCATGCATAACTCTTCTTCTTGACCCCTACTTATTGATCGAGTTATTCATTAGATAGTAAATTCACCGACGATTGGAAAAGGAAGGGAAGGAGTTGGGGTCGACCCCACTTGAAAGCACCACTCTGAAGATATTAAGGGGTGAAGGATAAAGTTTTTGGCGTCAATTAAGCTCTTGTTCGAACGCATCGCGCATTTTGATTCAATTTGGCATACAAGCCACCGTCTGATATTGCGATTTTACGATTTCGCGATTCTGCGATGTTACGGTGTCGGGGATCCGCACGCGAAGTTGCGGTATTGCACAATTTCAAAAACGTAGTCGTTGTACGAACGTTTTATTCGACACTTTGAAAAGGAAATAAATAGCAGTAAACAATGCTTCCCTTTTGAGATTTCCGGAAACCATCCTACAAAACGTACTTACTTCTGATACAGGTAAACTGAAAAATTGGTTGAAAATCTGCTTGCTCAAGAATTTGATGAAATCCAGTTACTGCACAGAATAACGATACAATGCCTTTTGTACCGGCTCCTTTTCCAGGGTTGCTTTAATATTTTGAACTACTCACAAATGCTCAATCCTCTTCTGTAATCTCCCTTCTATCCATATGTGTATGCAAGGTGTAGAGTGCTAAATTTGAAAGCCTTGGTGCTCTGAGAGCCGGCCCAAGGGAAGAGTATGCATGTATGTGGAAAATAATAGTGCAACAATGTGTCATTAGTTTAAATGCTCACTTTACTTTCTCAAAGGCACCAGAAGGGAGGCTCTGAAGGAGAGCGGAAGTGGAAACGATGGGCACCAGAAGGGAGGCTCTGAAGAAGAGCGGAAGTGGAAACGATGTTCTCTATGAATAACAAGACCAGATTAAGAGATCATATGTGGTGAAAAGCGCGTTAAAAAGCGCGCCTTTGAGGTCTTTATCACGATCTCGTCGCGTTTCACTGACCGACTTGCTACGAGGGCGGGATAACGTTTGCGACTGGCTTCCATGGCCTCTCGCCGTCTGCATCTATTCCTCAGTGGCTAGTGAAGCATGGAAAAACGTGAAAGGGAAAGAGTGAGAAGGGAGTCCTATTTCCAGCATTTTTGGTTGTTTCATCCACGTCTTTAACTGTTTTCCCCTACCTAATGCTGACTGATATTCCACAATCGGCCAACATTACACCACTCGGAGTCTTGAAACATTCATTACGTAGTGATTCCCAGCGTTGGGTCACTGGGACATCCATTGTTGGCACCCGAATCACTAATGGGTAAGAATCGTCTAGCCTATTATGTTGGAGGCACTTCTCACATACAGACACCAATCATCGGATTTTTTCATACGTAACGCTTCAGTATGCTATGTCGATTGACAGATTCATTGTTTTTCTTCGTTATCTTGCCTTTTCCGATGCTCCTGTGGATTCAGCACGAATTGGCCTTCAGACTGCTCCCTTCTTCATCTGCTTCATAACATCCCGTGAATTTTTCGTATTGCAAGTGAACTTCACTCTATGCGCGGCACACTTTTTTCTTTCACTGATCAGCCCCTTCTCTTTATTAACTTCTGGTGATGTATTATTTCAGTGTTTTTGCTCATTAAAAGTCTTTTCTCCCAGTATTTTTCAAATATATGAGCGCTGAATCTCAGAAAAATAGATTTATCCAAAATACTATAAATTATTCGAAAGCTCATAATTGAAGCACTCTTCTTGGCACAGAGCATATCATTGAGGTCAGCGTCATTCCAGGGTTGTTTTATGAAAATGTGGAAAGGATAGCCGAGGCAGAGGAAGCACACAAAAGGAAAAAGGATGAAGCTTTTCTCGTTGATCACTCCCTTCTGAGATGCGCAGTGCATTCCAGTTCCATTCAAAATCGTGGTGGGAGGTGAATGTGGTTTGGCTTATAACTGGCGTGCGGAGAACAACCGATGTACCAGTCACTGCTTTCTCCCCCGTATACGAGTTTAGTTCCGACTCACCTACCCGCGAGGGATTGAGATAGTTGGCGTGGGCGGGCCTGCATCAAGTTTGACCCTCGCACCTTACAAGAGGAAGTGCGCGTCACCTGTCAGTGCACAACCTCCGCCCCTTATCACCAGTTACATTGTGAAAGGTAGCCGTTTACAATGAAGGAACCCTAGAAACTAGCTGTTTTCTCAGTCCCCGACTGACCATTCCATTTACTGTGCTGAATGATATCATTCGTAAACAACGAGTACAGTCTGCGACCAAACTGTACGTCATCGCTCTGGCGACAATGAGCTGTGTACGATTGCAGTTCACTTTTAACTGTGGGTGTAAAGTGAGTCTACTGCCAACCACATAGAACTAGAACCAGTACAGAATGGCAGAGCAATCACGAAGGACATCCTGGTTAATGTGCCAGAACTCCATTCTGATCATGAGTATGACGCAATTTACTTTTTGGATGGGCCATGCACTGTACGTTTTAAACAGAATAATTATGCCGGTTGAACGCGAAGTGATAGCGCATTGAATTTCCGGGATTGACATGTGTGTTTCGATCCTTCCTTATTTATCTAGCACTAATAGGCCTACCCTAAACCTGAAGAGTATTTGGGCTTTGTCTATCATAACCTATAGCTAAGCAGACTCCCTGTAAGACTTGATTCTCAAATGATGTGCGTGGTAGCGGCGCCGCCCCTCATTAGGCCGTGTTCATACTTTGCGGTGCCAGCGGCAGGGTGTGGCGGCGTAGCTCCGTCTGTGCCACTCATTCTCGCTGCTTGCGTCGTTTCTGCACCTCCTCCGTGCCACCGTGTCCCGCTGCCTGTAAACGCAGCCACGCCCTGCCGGCGCAAAGCACTGGAAGGCAGTAACTCAGGTCTACGGTAGAACAATCCGCACGGGTGTCAGTTTGCTGCAATCTGTGAAATGTGAGAATCTCTGCTATCTGTGAAATCTGTGAAATGAAATATGTGGAATCTTACATCGAAACTTGGGCACTTCCTTATACTTAAATTGCTCGTCTTCTAGCTTTTTAATGTTCCTCATATCCTATGTAGAACGCCGTAACACTTATTAATCAGCCAAATGTCCAGACATCTGTGAACCATGTTATCATCACAGAAGCTTCCGTCCCGCTGTTTTGAACTTCCCCTTCGTTCGCTCGAGTCATTTCACGACCAAAGATTTCGACCATTCAGGTGAAAAATTCCAAAAAATTCTTTTCAGAATTGCATGCGGATATGAGCGTATTTCCCGCGGATACAAGTGAACCACAGCCGGTAAGTCTTTTGAAATAAGAAATAAATTGTGACCTTGAAATTCAAAGGCTGGTGTTGTTAAGATATTTCTGAACCTCCTGCCTTATGAATGAAAGCGAATAGTTCGATCTTGCCCTGCCTGCAAACCCCCTAAGAGTTCCAATATGCTATTTTGCAAAGCATTGAATGACTTTCTACGTAGTTCTCATAACATTTTCAAAAGAACGCGTAATTGTGGCAATTTTATGCCGAACTGGTTTCGAAACGAGCCACCTTCTCATGTATGCACAGGATCCAAAAATCACATACTGATCTCTTTCTTTTTAAGTCTGGGTGATTCATGGTCATTTTCAGTGGCGAGTATTTGAATACTTTTTAGTATCTTTATCATATGTGAGAATAGGTTGAGCATTACAGAACTTTCTTTTGCAAATCAATAGAAGTTCAGATGTCGTTAACCATTTCTCGATTTGTCTTTCGATGGCGAAGGCCTAAAAAACCTCATTTGAGTGGTGGTGTTACACATAGTAGTAGTGATGATAAGATCATCAATTTCCTTTTTCTCCTCCTTCATCGCTGAAGGGATATCCTACCCGAACATTACGAATTTGATTCTGGACTTTGAACTTGTGACAGTGGAAGTCATCCGAATGATAGTGTCTCCCCGTCAGGTCCTCCTGTTCGACGCTCTTACTACATTCTACAAGCTTTTTTCTATTTTTGCGTTGCTTCATAAATTCCATATTTTCAAATTTATCAGTTCTTTAGTAGGCAATTCAGTGTTTTTGCTCCAGGAAAAAAGGGCTATGTATCCGATAATGTTATACGAGGAACAGAATTTATGTACCAACATATTGAGTTGTAGGATACACTCTGCGGTACTTCCAACGCAACTTTCTGGGACTCTCCAGTAAGTTCTATGCGTTGGACTCTTAGAGAGAACACCGGACAATTCAAAACTTTCTTTAGATATTTTTGATTTTTGATAACTGCTGTTTATCGCCGCAGCTCGCGATGCGAAAGTTACTACAAGGATGCTGAGTTATGGGCAAAAGCTTCGGTGTCGGACGGGACTTTCTTTAGATTTTTACACTCTACCCCTGCGATAAAGGAATCGTCCACGAAAAATGAGTTTTTGTGTTACCCATATGTTTATGTTGTATTTGCCTAATGTTGGCCTCATGCAAAATTTCACGCGAAAAAATGTGAATCTGGCTGCGATACAGCACCACAAAGTGCGGTCCCAGTGGGCGGGGCCTCCGTGTAAAAGCCTCGTCCCGTCTTCCGCCGCCGTTGGGAACGGAGAGTAGGACTGTTTACGTAACCTTCTGTTCCTACAATGCGTCTCCGACCACGGCGGACGCGGTACGAGGCTTTTACACGGACGCCCCGCCCACTGGGACCGCACTTTGTGGTGCTGTATCTCAGCCAGATTCACATTTTTCGCGTGAAATTTTGCATGAGGCCAACATTAGGCAAATACAACATAAATACATGGGTAACACAAAAACTCATTTTCCGTACACGATTCCTTTGAAGAGCATTTCCTGAAGACTTCGATGGCTTCTTTTCCACGAGTATCGCTTAGCTTCCAACACTAACGATGTGATCGAAGAAACCATTGATACGATGAATTGTTTTGAATTTCGTCAAAAATCGTATTTTTATTTTTCCTCGACTTGAATTCACTTCTCAATCACTCATTTTTTAGTTTTTTTGAATTTCTAAACAGAGAAACGTGTGAATAACAGAAATATTTTCAAAATAGTGAGGCCCAATTTTTTGCGTGGAAGATGAATAAAAGGAGAAAAAATTAAAAAATCATGTAAAAATTTCCTATCACTTAGTGTACAAGTGAATGGCTTCTATGGGACTATTCAATTGATGTGTGGCACGATTCGTAATGAGAGGCGCGCTCTATGTAGCTCTTTTACAAGGAAATACGGTTGCTGCCTGGCTTCCGTTGACCGAGCTACCCCGCACCAGTGAGCATCTCACGTGCTGCACATCCCGCCACTCATCACAGGTCTATGCAACGCCTATAGATATTTCACTATTTGATGCGTCACAAATCACGTCGGTCACTGAAGTTAACGGAGTGATGAGGGTGTCCCTCTTCGGATTTTTTTGGCATTTTTTTCGTTTTCTTTGTTATTGACACTACTCAGCACTTCTACTTCATTTCCATGAATGGATCGAGTATGTCTTTTGTTGCTTCTAAGGATGTCCACATGAAACGCTCACGGGATCACGAAGGATTGGATTTTTCTCCGTTTCCTGATACACGGTCGATAATCTCGCGTCACGTATTCTAAAGGCACACCACGCGATAATCAGATTAGTGATTCACTTTCTTGAAGCAAGTAGGTCCTTGGATAACTGCTCAGACTGCATCTTGTTTGCGGCTGCACGGTGCACCCTCGCGGTGTTGTGCCTGCCTGAACACAACCGAGCCACGCCCACACAACCAAATCAAACCCGGCCTTAGACGAACAATTTCCAATGTGGGAGCTGCCTTCATCATCGAAATTTCTGTTTCATCAAAATATCTGCAAGTTATTGCACGTATCCTCTCTACGTGAGGACTACGATGGAAATTTCTTCGTTTGAGGCTAGGCGCGAAGGTTGGGTGGGCGTGGCTCGGCTGTGTTCAAGTAGGCACAACGCCGTAAGGTTGCACCGCGCAGCCGCAACAAAAGTGCAGCGTGAGCACTTATCCAAGGACCTACTCGCCCCAAGAAAGTGAGCCACTAATCTGATTATCGCGTGGTGTGCCTTTAAACGAGCCTTTCATTCCGCGGTATTCCCCCTGGGGATCGGAATGATCATCTAAGCGGGCATTTGGGATCTTACGATACCTGCTGAATCAGTGAAGTGGAATTCAAAAAAGTTCTTCACTTTGAACAATTCGACGTGAACAATCTCTTACAAGAATGCTTCGAGATCGAGGTGATGAACTGGCTAGTGAGGAAAAATTTTGTGAATCGAGACGGTCGTCGCAAGGCTCGCATTTCTGCGAATACGATTCATAAATCCTTACTGTGCGCGGGCAGCGTTTCAACGAAAGGCTAGGAACGCACTCGCTGTGGCCCTTCAATGTGCCAATGCAGAGCCGTCAGCGTGGGAGATGTTTGTACGATTCTTTGATGACTACGATGGATGCGTGGCCCATTTCTCAAGAGCTCATGGGATCATCCCTTTTATTCAGGATTAATTGTAGCGGAATCCGATCATTTTTCACACTGGAGAGTACATGGATAACCTTCATTATGAGCCCTTCCTGGTCGCTCTCAGGGGAGCATGGTGCATGCGCTCTTCGACTGTTTGTTCTTAAAAAAAGGATGAAAATATAAACGGTGAAGGGTGGGCCCAAAAGTTACGTTGCGGAGTTTTTCGGAACTCAGGATTGTGGGAGAAATATTGAATGGAGAAAAAGTGGGGTTAGATCGGACTGGATTTAGATCGCTCACTGGGAACACACTCGACCCTGAAATCCCATGAAAGTCGCCAAGTCGCGTCACTATCTGAGAAAAAATTAAACAGGGTCATAATCTAGGTACACGAAAAGACATAAGTAATTCAATAAAAGGGGAAGAGTCATAGACTGAATATCAAAATAATTGCGAGAAGGAACACGGGCGTGGCTCTCAATAGCCCGCAGCACAGTTTACCAGACTCTTTTAGAGGAATGATCTTGTGAAAGAGGTGAAGAGCCTTGCATCATAGCCCACCAGGGTCAAGCACGGGGACCCTGGAGTGAAAGGAAAGGGTGAGGGTAGCGTACTTGGTCGTTTGGGGCCTATCTGATGCTGAGTTAGCTAGGTGAGTTAGATGAGGAAGTGGTGAGACTCCAGAAGATGGGCAGATGAGCGATGCTCAAGGGAAAGGAAGGAGGCTGAAGTCACATATGGGAAATGCAAAGTTAATATCATTTTTGGGAGAGTTTTGGGAATTCATGAGCTGTTTCCCTTTACAACAACCGCTCCCATATGGGGTAGCAGCAAGCTTAGAGTGTGTCACAGCAACGTCGCCATTTCTCTCCACTCCACCTGACTGTTGACCCGGATCCTCCGCTCCACCCTGGTTTTTCTGCGGTCACATCAAAGGGCTAAGCCATGCACCATCGGCCTTTTTCTCGCCTGTTTGCTTTGTTCCGAATAGTTTTTGCTCGTCGGCTGGTGAATTCGTCATCGGCGCCACATCAGAGGACGGAAAAGCAGTCATCGATCGATCGCATCCCAGTTGAAGTCCTCCACATCGCTCTTCCGTGCTGCGCATTCTTTAAGCCGTTCGGCCACATCTCCATTCACAGAGCTGTTTCTTTTTTTCGAGGATCCGTTTGTCGTTCGTCTTTTGCGCTGCTGACGACATCAGTCGCCGACCATGGCGATTTCTTTTCGTCTATGCGGCCGTTTTCTGTATTTCGACCACCATTTCGTCTCGTTCACCGACTGATGTCACGCACTCTTCATTGCATTCCAACTTTCTTTTTCATAAGAGATTCTTCAGCCACATTGTATGCCTATGCCATATTGCAAGAGATTTATGACCCTCTGCGCAATGCACAATTTTATAGCGCCAAGAAACCGATCCCGTCCAGTTCTGCTCCTACAGTCTTTTCTCTTTTCTGCTCTAATTTCCAACAGATAAATCTCATTTGTTCTCAGTTCTATCACGGGATCCTATTTTAGGTTGAAAATGGAGGGAGAATAGGAGAGAAAATTCATCAGGAAATCCTCAATGACGCCCTGTGTGTTTTCATTTATTTGTATACTGATAGACGAGCTTATGTAGGGTTGTATACCTCGACATCAAACCGACGGTGGTAATAATTCTCAAAAAATTTTCTCAACGCCATTCATGACCGTGCTGGCACCCTGTCTCACACTGAATCGTACATACTTTTTAGTTTTTCACAAATTTCGTTGTAGAGGCGGAGGAGACGGGATGACTTACCATGCAAAATAGTGACCCTGGTGTTTTTCATCCTAATTCCATGCTTAATTTCATTTTTTCTTCATTCCAAGGGGGAGGGAGTAGGATGGAAGGAAAGCTGGGGGACAACTGGAGCATGATCCTTGACACTCATGACTTTTAGCTCTTATTAGATATCAGTTCGTCCTGAAATTCTGAAGTCGTCCTGAATTTTATCGAGGCGGTCGAAAGCTCTAGGAAGAAATGCGGATGAGATGACAGAATATACTAGTAGCGTAATGATGAAAAGCGCCTGTGGTAGCTTACCTATGGCTGGTGGCATGCTTGGTCGAGTTACGACTTGGTCAGAGCGATTATTGGAAAGTTATTGAAAATTTTGCACACCCCTCAAAATACTACAAAAAATACTACCCCTGCTTGACCATCATGGTAGGGGTAGGCTTGAGGATTAGCCTACCCCTACCATGATGGTCAAGCATTTTATGAGCAAAAAATACTACCCTTCTTCCAGATGACTGGCTTTGCTATAAGTCGTTCAACAGAATACCTAAAAGAATCTTATTCATTAATACTTCCTTCCGTTCTCCAACCAGAAATACATCATCTTTGAGGACTTCTAGGCAGTTGCCTTAATCTATAATACCTGCAAGCGAACTCTGGATACTCCTATTTATATATCTTTACCGACCCTACCACCACTTGGTTTTTTTTATTTTTTCCTATGAACAACAAAAAATGAATATGCAACAATAGCGGTGATTTTAATGGTGTACACAGCTGATCTCTGACGCTTTTGCCCTATTTGTTTACGGAAGCCGACTAGAAGCTGATAGCTCATTGCCAGCTGCCAATGCCTGCATATCTCTGGCAGTTTTGCCAGTCGATTCTTCCTTTATCTTTCATATACAAACAGTATATTTCTTATAATCCGAACAGCTTCAAAAGCATTCTTTCCTCAAGAGGGGTACTGTAGAAGAATTGTAATTTCTGCTGCCCTCAAACCTTTTACCAGCGTTCTCGCACTCGAAGATGGAATCCATTACAAAAGGCATAAGTATTTTAGTACCCAGTGGGTGCTTGAGGAATTTCTGGAAAAATCTCGTTTCTTTCGATTTTCACCATTTCCCTCGTTTTGCTCGAATTTGTCGGTTTTGTTGGTCTGGTCTCATCAGAGAGGGGTGGGCACTCAGTCCATACGAGCCTTCCATCAAGGAATCCAATAACTGGTCGTTGTAATCAAATTTGTTGGAATATTCTGGTAAAATTGGTTTGGTGTTTTCGTGGCATGCTTCTTCTCGAAATCAGGTTTGTCACGATAACAGTTCTAGTCGCTCGAATTCAGCACACCAGGATAATGGAAGTGCTGGCTGCACGCTGACTGGGAAAGGGGGGGAGGGAGGGCAGAAGCAAATGATGGTGGCGCTCGGATCTTCGCACTCATTCGATGACCCCACTCCGCTCCGAATTTCCAGGGAGGGGTGTTCTTCCAGACAAAATGTCGATCTAAAAGTGCCGATTTTGAACCATTTTTTATTAGTTTTCGATGAGTCTAGATACATCGGATGGTCGTAATGGAAACATTCAGCGAAATTCAGTTTATTAATCATGAATAATAAAACAAAAATATGAAGTAAAAACAATAAAAATGTTAGTTACAATAAAAAAATACAAAATTAAATAAATAATTATGAATCTTGTAGGAGTTACAAAAATTACGGATAACTATTTATAAAGTTGAAAAATTCTAAGATTATCAAGATAAATAAAGAATTTTAAAAAACTGCAAATAACCAGTTGACAATTCAAAATCGATCGTTTCTCTGAGTAAGCTACAGCAAGCGGTTCCTTTTTGGAATCGCTGAGATGATGGGTGTTTGATCACTAGAATGGATCGCTATGCGATAATATATGTAAGCTTTTACACGGGTATTTCATCGGCGCTGTGGATTTTCGAAAACATGGTGACATCATTGTTCTTCGCCGACTCATCTGTGATGCGATTTCCTTCCGATGTTTTTTTTTTCGGGAAAAGAGGATGAAAAAGAATGGGGCGAGATAGGATTGATGCGTCTATCAGCTCGCTTTTCGTTTGTTAGGGGTAATGTTCTGGGCTACGAGAGGGGATATTTCGGTGATTTTCGACAACGCCAAAAAAAGCTAGTAACCTCAGAAAACTTGAATCGCAAGATTCACCAAGTTATAGACTGGATGCACTGTAGATAAATTGAGAGTAATAAAGATTGGACAACGATTTGATGTTTTTGAGCGCAGGAGTCAAGCAATGGTAGGGGGTGGAGGTGATCGTGTACGGGAAGAAAACTTTTCGAGGAGCTTCAACATTAGCTTTCCTCATTTTTAAACATTTAAAATAAAATCTTTGAGAAATTTTGTCGATTTATAATGTAATTTTGCCTGTTAGGCCATAAGGAAGTTTTGGCCGATTTTTGCAGTTCACCTTCGGGAAATTACAACTTGGCTTAGACTGCATGTTTCGCCATACAATATGCATCTTTCAATTTGTAACAATTTTGCTAACACATAACATGTCTCGTGTCTTCAGGGCTCAGAGCACTCCGAGGTATTCAAAGAAGACAGCCGCTTCAGCCCACCCTCTCTACGGGAACCGAATACGGCCTCACCTTTTTTGACCCGTACGAAACCAGTAACTGTTGCCGGAATGTATAGCTGCAGTGTGTCCCGTTGCTGTGGATTCTTACCTGAAACAAAAAGATTACATTTCCTTTAAGGGGCTCGCTGTGAAACATCGTTCGCTCCTCATCTTTCTATTAAAAGCTCAAATTCCAGTGCCTATCGCCGACCTCTGCAGGTACGCCCCCTCCAGTCCGGCTTCCGGTATACTCTGGCAGGGCTTTCCATCCTTCTCGATTCCTCACCTCAGTTACCTCCCTTCTTCCTACTCCATAACCTCCAGTCTCCGAAGAACCGAAAGTTTTGAAATAATACTTTCATTGAGCCCCGGAGACAGGAGACTGTTGCAGAAGACAGCGTCAAGATTGAAGAAAACTTTCAGGCTGAGGATTCCTCAACCCTTTCTTGTCCCTGGAAGGAGTGCAAGGGTGGGGCAATTTTTAGTGAGGGTCAGATCACCATTGCCAGTATACCAGACCTGTCTGCGAAATTCACGTCACCGAGCGCTTACTGTGCAAACCAAACGAATCTTCAGCCATCCTTAGGCCGCGTTCATACTTTGCTGTGCCGGCGGCAGGGTGTGGCTTTGTGTCTCTGCGTCTCTGCCTGTGCCACTCTGTTCCGTTATCTGCGACGTCTCTGCACCGCCAACGTGTCACTCTGCCTCGCTGCCTGTGAACGCAGCCACGCCTTGCCGACGCAAAGTATGAACGCGGCCTTATGAAGCACCACGGAAATCGAATTCCGGGAGAATGTGGGTTGGGGAGCAGGGAAGACGCAGATGACGCAACATTCGTGTATTGCGCAGCATTGCACCACACACACCTCCCAACACCCTCAACATCTTCTAAACTTCGTTTCCAGTGCATGCACTAGTAATGGAGGTTTTTTCGTGTACAGGTAGGAATAATGTGACTTCAGCTTACGCCATATTGTGTCTCTCCCTCGATCCCACATTGACCTCAAATCGTTTCTTGCATGGTTCCCTTGTTTTTGCTCTAATATTAGCTGATCACTGCTCTTCAAAGCAACTATCGACACGGGTCCACCGCCCAGCACCACCTGTTCCTTTGTGCTCATCCGTTGCGGGCCAACCGGACGAGTCATCTGGGTCGCCCTGGTGATACATCCTCTAACATACGCGGTCTTGTGTTAGCCTTTTGGAATTTTTTTTAATTTTATTTCTTCTAGCGTGGACTTGTAGTTGTCAGTTATCGTAGACCTATCAGTACAGCCGCTTGTGGGAGACATTTTCTTTTTCTTTCTCTCTTCGTTTGTGAAAGTTTTTTCTCAATCTCTTAGTTATTGTGGTTTGCCCGAGAATGTTAGATGCGAGATCGGGATATGAGATTGTTAGCTACTCTCACTTTCCATTTGTGTGATGCTATTTTTGTCTGAAAAGTCATTAGCCTGCAAAAGCTTCAGAAACGGAATTTCATAGCGATTCGCTGTCCCCACTTCAGATTTCAAGGCTCAGCACATGGGTGATAATTTTTAAACCTCCCTGACCTTTTCAGAGCGCTTCGGCTTACGCTGATGTGAAATTTCAAGTTGTGATTACTTCACCTCCTGAAGCAACATCGAAGGCTGACATTAATGAAAAAGGAAATGAAAGTAAGTTACCTTCTTCAGCTTTTCCCATTTGTATCTTCTTTGAATTATTTCATTATACTGTTCAGTTTTTAAGAAGCAAATACCTCTGGAATAATGAAACGACATCAGAATTCCCATGAGACTCGGCACCTGCTTCAACCGGAGGATGAGGTTTTTGAAGAAGGCTTGATGGTTCGTTCATTTTTATATCATTTTGTTTTCACTCTTCATATTTTGCGAAGATAACTGCTTTTTCTTGGGTATTTGACTTCTTCAATCAATCATAAGTCTTAGTACATTGCTACTTATTTGTTGAGATTTTTTGGAAGGTTCCGCAATGTGTGTTGCGATCCTCCTGTCGTATGTTATAGCGTTTCCATCGTACTTTTTAAATTTTTTTCTCATTCCGCCTTTCTTCTTGTACCGTTTCCATAGTGTGGCTTCGAATTTGAAACCATCACAGCGACTCTTTCAAAAATGGCCATTTTACGAGCACGCATAGGCCCATGACGGTCACACCCATCGTGTTCATTCGACATAGCTACTTCCGCTTCGTAATGGTCCAGTTATTTATACTAATTTGAGTAATATTAACATCTAAATTACTGAAGTACCGTAGCAAGAACTAGGAATGGGCGTGCCCTCCGAGTTCAACTCACCGTATTAGGTTACTTTTGGAAAGATTGCAGGTACGGGCCGCCTTCCAAAGTCAGTTTTATACCTTTACTGATGTTTTTATCACTTTTACTATTTGCATCGATAACACATATTTTGCATATTGCATATTTTGTGTTTTGGCATCCTTCCAGCGACTTACGCACAAGTACCCAGTAATGTGCCCTAATCCATAGGTCTCATCTAATCCACAGCTTTCTGCAATAATTGCAAAGCCCTTAATTAAAAGCAGCCTGCTCCGAATAATCAGGGTAATCGAATTTCGCAGCTCATCCTGCTACGCTAGGTTGTGTGCCGTGGAATATTTTTATATACATATAAGCAGCTTGTGTTAGATACAGTCGCATTAGGGTGGTGTTAAGCATGTTATCTTTCTTGGGCTGTTTTGAGTATTTTCCCCGATCTGTTGCTGAAGTGGGCGAAGAAGGTGGGAAGAAGTTGAACGATGAGAAAGCGTATATTAGTGATTTTGCAGTTTCACATCTGAGCTCAAAGTCTGAACAATGAAAGGGGTTTCGTTTTGCGTTTCGATTTAAAATCATTTCATCTTCCAGCTAAAGCCACTTTCTCCTATCAAATCTGACCGACCATCTCGTCGATCTCATGACCATTCATTCCCTGAAGAAGAGGAGCCGAAGAAACGAAGAAGACGTGGAAGACGTCGATCGGGTAAGTATCGCGTTCTTCTTCCTAATTTCACTTTCCTTTTGTCATCCTTCTGCCGCATTCTTTTTCGTTTTTTTCGTCTATGATCTCAACTATGATTCCATTGATTGTACCTGTAGTACTGATTAGAACAGAGCTTTCTGGAACTGGTTACATACATTAATAGTTCCGTTCGCTCGCGTTATCTGAAGCCGATGCCAGACTCCGCGATTTTGTGGCTTTGCGGTGTTGCAGCTCCGTCCGCGAGGTTGCGGCATTGTCAGTTTCCAAGTCACAGAATCGCATGCGAAGGTGTGACATCGCAAAATCGCAAAAGTCTGACAGCGGCGTAACGCTTTTCCGCTATGCAAAGAGTTTCCATTCGTGATGGTTCCCTATGATGTCATCCAATCAAATGTTAAACATAGTGTGCTAGTGTTCAACTTCTTTCGAAGTTTTTCATTAGTGCAAAATTAACTAATTTTGGGCATTTCTGTTTGTTTTGCTCACCCAACCTTGGTTTTCGGCTTTAATATAGCCTTCATTTCCTATTAAGCTTTACCCATCTATATTCAAAAACTTGTTGTTGTTGTCCGTGAAGAGTTTTTCATATGCGTTTGAAATGTTCTAAGGGAGTAGGCACTACTAATTATTGTGTGATGATAGCATTGGCAGTAATGGCAAGTGAACAAGAGTGTAGTTGGTCACAACTTCCCTTATCGTTAGATACTTGGAATGATTGCCAAGGAGTTACTCCATTTTGCTTGTTCAACTATGATATATGTTTTAAATGGGAACTCTGTGCAGTGGGTATTACTCAGAGAGCTTTCAGACTTACTTCTTATTATCGTGGGGTATTCGCACAAAAAGAGTATCTACTGATGAGAATATCGCGAAGCTTGTATTTGAAACTTTTTGACTCATCCAGCAAGCTAATTTATTTCGACGAAGAACTGTTGGGAGCTAGAAAAGTGCGTTTGAGAGGAGAAGTAGGCTACTGCCGACTTTTTTTAAGTTATCGGGACAGTATATTGATCGATTGCCGAACATGGAAGTAGAGGTGTTAAATGTCTCAGTGGAGGAAGGAATGCTTTATCCTTTTCATTGGTCGTCATCGCAAACAAGCTTCTTTTGCGCTTTATACACCACTGGAGGTGTAAGGGCAATGACCAGGCCATTCCGCTGTTGCCACGCCCACCACAGCTACTCATCCTGTTGCACCACTATGCAACACTGCAGGTCAGCGCGTCTTTCAACTTTGGTTGTGCCTTTGATCGTCTCCATGAAATACGGGGTTCGTTTCCGGATTTTCCTGTCTTCCCACACCTGATTACCCCCTATCTGACCCCGATGCCTTTTAGCCACATCTTCCTGTCATGTGCTACTATGGCGAATTCGTTATAATCAGCGCTCCAAGAAGGATGCTTCCATCATTTCACTTTTATTGTCTTGCCACTATAGCAGCTGTGTTAACAGATGCCAGACGTGCATACTGGCCCATTCGTAGCAGAGATCTCCGTTGGACCTTATAGGCAAAAGGATGAACACGCTTCTTTTCCAATGATAAGAAGAATACTATGCGATGTCTGAAAATGTCTGAGCACGAGCACAGATACTAGTAGATGGGCGCTGGAGATAATAAAGCCCATGCAGCAGGTCGAAGTAGAAGTAATGACCGAAGGATCCTTCGCGGAAAGTGTTTCTTTTCGTCATACTGATAATTCAATCAGAACTTCGATGAAGTAGAGCGAACAATCGCAATAACATTTAAAAAAATTATTTTGACTATGCCACCATTTGGAACCATGGCCCCTGTTTCAGAAAATAACAGGTCGATTTAGAATAAATTCAATATCAATTAAATGTAAATCGAAGGGCTCCCTCTGACAGGTAGAATATTGGCAAGTCAGTGGGAGAAAAGCTTTACCTGCCGTCACACCACCGCCCGCCCCAATTTTATGCGCATTTTTTTGCGAATCATTTTGCAATAAGCAAATACGGTATTGCTAATAATGAGAGGAAAGTACCTGCACGTTAGACAACTCTCAAGATATGCGGCTGTGGAAACAAATAAGCACCGAAGGTGGCCCACTGGTGTGTACTCGAAGTTTGGCTCAGCTATCGCCACCAGGGAGTTAGATTCGACGGGTGTGGTTTTGGTCATTAAATTTATGAGTTGGTGGTAATCCTCACACTATCCGGCGCGATGTCGCCATAATGACGGCCGACAGGACTAGATCGTTGACAGACTGGCGGCTTTACAATATTCACTATGTAATGAGTGTTTTTCTTGGGGATTACTGTAGCAGTAATATCTTTCCAGTCCAGTTTTCGTCTCTTGATGCCATATTTGGCATATTTCACGAATACTCCTTGTCACTAATCTGATACTCTTTCAATTATTTGAATTTAAATTTTCAAGTAATTATACCTGAGTAACAAGACGACGCTAGTTACAGAGCCCAATGGAATATGCTGATGGCTCCGAAAAAGCATGTAGTAGATTTATAGACACTGTCAGAGATAATTCTAGCAGATTACGGAGTAATTGTGGAATAAGAAAGACAAAGCGAGCAGCAGTGTAACAGTAGGGGAAGAACGGAATAATATCGTCATAAACATATTCCCTTTAATGACTCTTTCTACGTTGAACTTATATAAGTTGGTATAAATGGGGATTATCCCGCAGTTTTTCTAATTTTAGATGAAATAGAATTCGGAAGCATAGTGTAGACCTCTTCATATTGGACAAGGGACCGACAGTGACTCATCATCATCTCTTAGGCATCATTCTCCTGGATCTATAGGACCTTCATTATAGGGTGCCTACTGCTTTGCTAATTCCCTCGACACCACGCTCTGCCTGCTGGGAGAAGCTCTGTCGACTGGTAGGCATGTGGGTTTCTGTGATATATTGGGTTGGGGAATAAGTGCTTGCGGTTTTTTTCAACCCCGTTTTTCACAGTGTTCCCTTCATCTTTCGACGAAGCTTATATATGTTTTCGATAGAGATTTTTTCGCTCTACAAAATGCTACCATCTGCTTTTCGATTCCTTCGACCACCTGATATTTATGAGGTTTGGAATTGAGGTAAGCTGAATGCAAAAAATTGGCAGTTGCGCACCTCATCTTTCTCGTCTGCCATCGAGATCAAAAAATGTATGTCTATAGTTTCGATAGAGCTCTTTCAGCTCTACAGAATGGTACTACTTTTTATACAAATCGCCCAACTTTTTGTTGTTTTTGAGACTCACAAATGCAGTACTCGCAAAAGTGAGCATCTTCTTCATCTTCTCTTCCTCGCCCACCATCGAGATAGAAGACAATATCCAGGTATGCATTCGGTAGAGCTTTTTCTGCTCTACAAGATGATACCACTCCTCTTTTGTATCCTCTCATAGTTTAGCATGTAGGGATAAGCTCCCACCTGTTTTTCAATTCAAAATTGCGTAATGAAAATGAATTTTTTTTGGCGCAACTTTCTGTACTATTTGATAGAGCTCTTTTCGCTCTACAAGATAGTGCTTACAGTTTTTGTTCAAATGGATTTTTGCTATTCTTTAGATCATTTAAAAGGAGTGCCAAGTCGACGAAATCGAGCCTAATCGACACAAAAATGCTCGATTTCGTCGACTTGGCACTCCTTTTAAATGATCTAAAGAATAGCAAAAATCCATTTGAACAAAAACTGTAAGCACTATCTTGTAGAGCGAAAAGAGCTCTATCAAATAGTACAGAAAGTTGCGCCAAAAAAAATTCATTTTCATTACGCAATTTTGAATTGAAAAACAGGTGGGAGCTTATCCCTACATGCTAAACTATGAGAGGATACAAAAGAGGAGTGGTATCATCTTGTAGAGCAGAAAAAGCTCTACCGAATGCATACCTGGATATTGTCTTCTATCTCAATGGTAAGCGAGGAAGAGGCGATAGCGAAAGTGCACCCTTTTGCGTGTGCTGCATTTGTGAGCCTTAAAAACAGCAGAAAGTTGAGCAATTTGTATAAAAAGTAGTACCATTCTGTAGAGCTGAAAAAGCTCTATCGAAACATATAGACATACATTTTAGATCTCGATGGCAGACGAGAAAGATGAGGTGCGCAAGTGCCAATTTTTTGCATTCAGCTTACTTCAATTCCAAACCTCATAAATATCAGGTGGTCGGAGAAATCGAAAAACGGATAGAAGCATTTTGTAGAGCAAAAAAAGCTCTATCGAAAACATGTATAAGCTTTGTCGAAAGATGAAGCCAACAATGTGAAAAACGGAGTTGAAAAAAACCGCAAGGACTTATTCCCCAACCCAATACATAGTTCTGTCGAAAAAAATGCGAAGAATTGCCTGCGGATCACAAATCTTCTATCCCATGATTCTAGCCACTGCAGTTACAAATAAAACCAGTAGCATGGCGCATCTCAAGAGCGGTTGATGAACGCAGAAAAATTCATTCTATATTTAATGAGTTTCAGTTTGTAGAATTATTTCTGCGTCATTCTCCCGCGATTTTCTAAAAGCCTCTGGAAGCTTCTGTAGGTAAGTCTCGTGGAGAGAACACCTAGTTTATATAGATTACTGAAATCTTACGCCTGTGACAAAATGTCTTCGATAGCTCCCTCTCCACGAGAGGGAGCCTGGGCTTCACTGCGAACGACGAGGTTGAGCAGATCTTAATTGAGCTGTTATCCGATATTTATCTTATTTTATCCTTTGTAATTCTGACGATTCACTTTTTTGGATTTTTTTGCTTTTCTTGGGTGGTATGGGCTTGGTTTGTTGGTGGGTTTGCGTATTTATTTGACACCTCATGTTTGATCTTTAACCCGAATCATCCTTTTTGTGGGATCTGTTTTTCTCTCGCGGCTGTGCTGTTGCCTGCAGGTGATCTCGGCTTTGTTGTGCTCGTTAAGCTCCAGTTAAGCTATTCTTCCGCTGGCTATCAGGCGGGTCACACATCCTCATGGTATATTTACAGAATCGTTTCAGGAGAATAGGTATGATCAGCACTTTTTACAGTTTATTTTTGAGTATTGTTCTGTTCCGAAGCTTCATGACAGTCTAATATGGAAAACAATGTGAGGACTCAAAATTTCCACTTCGAGAGTTCCAAAAGATTCATGAAATATTGCGAAAGAAATTCGAGTCTTTTGAAATAAAAATTTCGCAGTCTCATTTTATTTTTCGCTGATTTAATTCATTTTTGAACTGATATACCTTATCACTTTATAAGCTCTTTGAGCAGTTGGATTTTGTGAGAGTAGGTCCACTTCTCATTACTATGTATCACCCCCTTCTTGTTTTGTTTTGGTTCTTAAGGCAAATGTTTGCGTTTGTGCAAGCCACTGAAAATCGTGATCAGTGACTCGTCATACATGTTTGGGTGTGAGTACTGAGTAGTAGTATGAAATAGCCACTTCACTTTGTTTGATCACAGATAACACGATCCAAAGGAGTTTGTTCTGATTACTGATACCATAGTATGTGATGGATGATAAGAACCATTTGCAGTAACTCTTTTTCCTGCGAAGGACGATTTTATGTTAATATGACTGTTTATCTGAGAATGGAATTCGAAAAAAAACTCGAGAGTTTTTCGGTAAATAGCATCGGTAAGAGAACATGAAGATCGAGTGAAAATTTTTATCCCAAATTAAATCAACTGATCCATTCTTTTGCGTACATATTGACAAGCCAAATATTCTTGACAATATGCTTAAGTTTGAAAGATATATTTCCAACACTCTTGTTGAATAATTATTTTCAGCGTTAGCGAAAGTACGTTTTCATGAATGGGCGGGGTTGAGAATTGTGGGCGGAATTTTTGAGGGCTTTTTGAGACTCTATTTTTGAGATAATTACAGTTATGTCGAGCCAAACGAACTCCTGAACCTACACTGCGGTGCATAATGATAAAGCCACTCATAAATTGTTCATAAACTTTCATAGTAAGATGTTTCTGGGAAACCTCTCAGGTATAGATTGTAGCAAATTTGATCGCGCATCTACACATCAATACCAAACTTGAGCTTGAAATAACAGAACAAATTTATCTTCATTTTTTCAAAAAATGCAGCTTTTCCGATGGTGCAAAATGATAAAGCCAGTAAGGAATTTTAACAACTCGTAAACAACAGAGGGACAATACGCTACTCTAATAATCCGTTGGCCTTCCTTCTCTCCGAATAACCTGAAAAATCCGATTGTCTAGACTCATGTAAAGATTATTAATAAGATCTTGGTCCACTTGGTGCCACGCGTGGATTATAGCCTTTTTGAGCTCCTTAACTCCTTGGATTTCCCTGTTATCTGCATAAATCCGTCGCACCATGAAGCGCCATACATTTTCCATCGGATTAAGGCCTGGGCTATTTGCCGGCCAGGGCAGGAGCGTTATTCAATGACGGCTGAACCATGCAATTGTGCTCTGGCTGTGCCCTTATCTTGCATGAAAACAAGATTTCAGCTTCGATTTTCACGCCAGAACGGGAGAAGTGCACGGCGCATGACCACTTGGTAACCGGGGGAACTCATCTTTTTAGGAACAAAACATAACTTCAGACGTTTCTTCGATGAAATGGCGGCCCACACCACAACGCCCCCTCCTTTGAAATTCCTTCTCAAAAATCGTAGCTTGTCCTTTCTTAGATCATGCCAGTAATATCGGAGTGTCTCCTTCAGCCTTACAAAACAATCTGGAGAGGAAAAACATCATATGAAAGCAAGAAGGATTCTACGACCTAATACCCTACCTTACTCCAGACCCTCGGCTGCATGTTTTGACGAACTGCACTCGATTTTTGCGGTGTTCTCGTGTCATGAATGGTGCTTTCCTCATTTTCTGTCGCGAGATAAACTTGCACTTTTTTTCAGAACCCGCAAAACAGTTGTTTTAGAGACGTTTAGCTCCAAAGAAGACCTGGTATCGGAGCTTGACTTGGTGAAATTCGATACTTTTTCTGAGAATGCGGCGCTTATCCTTCTCGGAAAGTGAAGGAGATCGCCCAGAACTCTTCTTAGTTCAGGATCCTTGAGAAAGTTGTCGACAACTGTGTGGCTGCGGTTAAATTCTTGCGCAATTGACGATTTGACTATCCCTCCGCTTTTTTTTGCGACAATTTGGCTTTTTTCGAAATCAGATAGGGGTTTTCCTTTCCCCATTACCTGAAAAAGAAAAACATTACCGCAGCAAAACGTTTCAGCAAATACAGATGAGAAGCGACGGAATAACTTGGGGTGGTTTTATCATTTTGCACCATCGGAAAAGCTGCATTTTTTTGAAAAAATGAAGATAAATTTGTTCTGTTATTTCAAGCTCAAGTTTGATGTTATGTGTAGATGCGCGATTAAATTTGCTACAATCTATACCTGAGAAGTTTCCCAGAAACATCTTACTATGAAAGTTTATGAACAATTTATGAGTGGCTTTATCATTATGCACCGCAGTGTATGTCTGTATTTATGTATGTAACGGTTACTGTTGGTGATTTATCATGACATAGGGCTCGCAATCATTTGCAATCAGTGAGGATAAACTCCTTTTATGAGATTTCGAGACCGAATAACCTGACTGCTCTTCTTGACCAGACTCATTCAAAGGATTTGACTCCGGTGGCAACTGCCTTTTCGCTGAATTGTCAGTAGTAGACTTGTGCGAGCTGCTCTTTCCTATTCTACCTCGTTTTCATACTGTAACGCCCACTTCGATGATGGAAGAAAGCGCAATGATCATGCGTCACTCTCCGTGATCCTTTAACCTATTTATGCTTTTCCCCATGATCTGATCACTTGATCGCGGTCAGGAGCCCGTTCGCTCACTGTTTTGCTCTCTCCATATCTTACTGGACCTATTGGACAACAGCCATCACTTATCTCAAGTTTCACGGGAAGTAGAAAGCGCTTGATCTTACACCAGGTTTTTGATCTTATCTTTTCGGACGGAAAATCGCGCCTCGGGTGTGACCTCAATCTCCGTGGAAGAGTAATTGCTGAGTGACAAATGCAATGAAGGAGTCAGCGCACCAAACCTATATGAGACCGGAAAATTTGGGCTGAACAGGAAAAGTTGTTGATTCAAACATATATCTTGCAATATTCATTTTATCTTTGATTTTTTTTTGCTTAAAAAAGATTTTTCATGGAAATGCATTAAAAAGTGGAAACATCGGCACGTTGTTCACATTATCCGTGCGCTGCTTTGCTAAACGAGGTATTTAGGTGGATCAGTTTTATTAACGGCCTGACCTTTCGACGTTTTCGTCGTCTTCAAAAGCCCCGTGATTCACCTCGAGTGGTTGGACGTCGCTACCGTATCTTGTCGCACATTATACTAACAGGGGTCGGATGCAACGTCCTACCACTGGCGGTGGATTACGGGGCCTATGAAAACGAGGAAAGGGTCGAGACGTAAGGTCGTTGATAAAACTGACCCCCAAAATGCCTCGTTTGGCAAAGCAGCGCGCGGATAATTTATCTAAGCTTTTTCTGAGCATGGCTTATGGGTATCTCAAAAACCTGAGTGATACAGTGGGAAAGAGCTTGCAAAGCAGAGAAGAAGAGGGGAGCTCAGAATATATAACTTGGAGCAAGGGAGTTCGTGCAGGATGAGGTACGAGGTGCCATGAATAGCGCGAGCAAGTGAAAGAGTAGTGAGCTGTCCGTGGAAAAACGTTAAAATAAGGGTATGGACATGGTAATCAGGAGATGAAAAGATCAGGGAATCACTGTAGGACAAGTTGAGTTTATTGTCAAGCATGGTGTCAAGAAAAAATTTCTGAAAACCACGCCCTCACCCTCCTTGGCCGACGCATATGAGGTGTCTCCTATACTTGCCCGAATCCATCAAAAATGTCTCGATCGATATCCATGGCATTGCTACCCATAACAAAGTAAAATATGATCATCGATTAATCGATTGATTGCTTTTTGAGGAATCGGCTCCTCAAAATAGGCCCCATACTTCCGAACCCAAAATTAGATACCCCGTCCTTTACCCAAGCCTCACCCTGCTCCGCTTTTAAAAGCTCCCCAATCAGCTTGATCTTGAGTTAATTAGCTGTTCTTTGGGTCTTTTTTACCCTTTATCCGATGCAAAATTTATGTTTTTGTTCATTTTTAGGAAGTTTCACTGGTGGTGTATGGCCAAGAAAAGGCGGTAGATCACTTCTTGGATACGCTATTCCTCCTCCAAATGTGCATTCCACCGATTGGCGTGATATGCTCTCGATTACAGAAGCTCGGGATGCAGTTCAAGAAGAGAAGGAAATAGAAGATTCGGTGGGTTCTATGAGAAAGTTCCGAGTATCAACGCGTACCGTTGCCTTTAGCTCGGTCGGCTCGTGCCAGTCTGCTTGTCATAATGTCCCATGTTTTGCACAAATTCACCTAAATGTTTGCCATGACTTATGTATAGATTTCCGTGACCGTAAAAAATTTCCTCGTCATGGTTTTCGGACCATACACGTATTGGTCATACGTCTGTTTTGTTGTCTACCACGCCTCTTCAATGTTTGCTGTCACCCATTCCACACACTGTCAGTAATGCGTTTGATTTGTTCCGGTATATGGTAGACATTTCATAGTTAACTGGCCGCATAGATAATCCGAGGATATTTGTTGATGACACGACGACCCGCTCACGTTTTCATAGCATTTCGGGTTCACGAACCGCGATTATTTTTCGCTTTGAGCCCAATTAGTCTTTGATACTCATGGAAAACTACGATATTCAACACGATCCGGTTTCTTTTGAATGGTATTCATTCAGGAATACCTGCTATTTTGAATATTTGGGTTTTTGGGAACATCAATTTCTGTTCAATTGTGAGTCATTACCTCATTCTTCTTCCGTAAGTTGTCCTACGTACTCCATCATGGAGCGCGACCATCTGAGTGTATGGAACGAGATAGGAATCTCTTGTATTTCCATAGAGCGTTTCAGGCCCAGTGAAGTTTTCCACGCTTCGTTCTAATGCTGTTCTTGCTATTTTCGCGTGTATTCCCTTTGCTTGGCCCTTAAATGTATTTCAATAGGTATGAAGGAACTTGAAGGAGCTCCACACCAGTATTCCCACATTTTCATTAAATTTCTAAATGTATATCGTAAAAGTTTTGACCAAATGTGATAATCAAGCTTTCAGAAGTATTTTGATTGCCTTAGTGTCCAATATGTTACAGTAAAAGGGTGTAAGTAAATGTTCAGTGGGAAAGGGCTAAAATCTTGTGTTTTGTGTCCAACTCACCTTGGTCTCCCTCGCCTCGCTCGTTCTTGACCTTATCGTCGGAACGATCGTCGTTGACGTTGAAGTTGTTGTTCTTTTAAACTTTGGATCTTTTTGGATTAAGTAAATTCTTGCGAAACCTGTAACGTTGCTTAGGTACACATTAACTGGTACAATGCTCAATCTTTTTCTTAAGAACTGTATTGACAAACACTGTGAACATTGCTGTTGTACTTCATTGTTCACTTAGTTTACTCGTGGAAAGCTTTCCTGACAAAAAATCCTTTTTCAGCCGGATCTGAATCTGAGAAAGACGAGTGAGCCACACGGAGAGTGTCCTCCGACGGTACCACCGCTTTTCAGTCAGATGCGATTTTCTGAATCCGATCTGGTAAAGCACATATTTTGAAAGCGTGACTTTGAAGTTCAAGAAAGTTTTTTCAACATTTTCAGTCCCTTAATAGAGCTCATTGGATAACCGAGACCTTCAATCGACGAGAATGTGCACGATTTATCCCCACGAACAAATATCCGGAAAAGTGAGTGTTAAAATTTCAGTTTCTGGCGAGCCTTTGCATAGTCGCGGTACTGCTTCATGTGATATCCTTACCGGATCGATGCGGGTCGTGAGGGTAAGAGGGGGTGGGGGCTGAGATGCAGTATGACACAGCATTTGTGTATTGCTCATTGGTGTACCACAGACGCCGAACAACACGCACAAGTCTTACAACGGCTTCATTCCTAAAGCAGGGAATAGCAATGTAAGCCTTCTGACGAGAAAGAGGGGAAAGTGAATTTTACCGGACGCCATCTTGTGTTTCTTTCAGCCCGAACCTCATAGCCCTACTTAACCTTTTCCACGTCCATCTGATTAATCTAATCACAAGGCTCCTAGTTCCGAGTATCGAGCTCGTCATTAAATTCATTTCGTCCCTTCTCATCCCGAACGAGTGCTCGGGCACCCACCCCGAGATCAACCTTCTTGATTAATAGTGTGGTTTTCATGTGTGTTTTTATCGCATTTTATTGCAGTGGAAAGGTGTAAAGCTGGTCATGAAGCTAGCTTCCCTGAATCGGTAACTATGCCCTCCTTAAAGGCAGCATTAGGGGAAAATCGGATGAAAAGTAAAAGAAGTAGTGCATATGAATGTCGAGGT
Source organism: Trichostrongylus colubriformis (assembly GCA_963978905.1). Classification (NCBI taxonomy): domain Eukaryota; kingdom Metazoa; phylum Nematoda; class Chromadorea; order Rhabditida; family Trichostrongylidae; genus Trichostrongylus; species Trichostrongylus colubriformis. Next base: position 28,304,706 of record OZ022260.1, read on the forward strand.
GCCTAGTGACAGGACAGTGGAGAAAAAACGGATGGGGATGGTCAAAAACCCGAGAAATAGGACCCGTTGGTTCTAGACGCGGACGACCTTTCCGTCAAGAGGCGAATACTCCAAACGAAATTTCCATTGGCATGCTGCCAAGTAAACACAAGGGAATGTTTGGAAACACGACAGCATCTACTTTTTGGTGTGAGCTTCAAACTAAAACTGCGAAAGCGCGCCGCATAACCTTTGATCCTGCCGCATCTCCTTGGCCGCTCCCACCCCAGTCAATCGGGAATTACGTCATCGGGAGGCGGGGTCGACAAATCAAAGAGGCGGAACAGACAAGCGGTTGCGGCATTTTGCGGCGTTTCTACAGGGGGGGGGGCTTTTTCACCGGAATTTAGCCACAGATAGCCTTCTAGGCCTGGACTACCATGTGAGTGACTTCTTGTACGGATTTCTCCATTACCGCATTACCCCTAATGCTGTCTTTAAGAGTTCAGAACCAGATTGGCTGTGGGAGGCACCGGGGGGTTCAATTCGGCCTCTGGGTTTCGGCACAGTTGTGGCTTAGCTCGGACTGTATTCTCCAACTAGTAGAGAGATTCCTGGATAAAAGCATTATTGTGAAGTTCTTCGATTCATCTCTTCAACTCCTGCCTTTAGCTAGATACACTGCAGCATTCAGTCAAATATCTAGTTTTTTCACCAGCGTACCTCGATGTTCTCATGAGATAGAGAAGGTGTAGAAATCGTTTTGATAGAATTCTGAAGTTGAATGCCGTGTTGTCTTTCATATTTTTCGAAGCTGTTAAGAGCCTATCTTCAAACTCAAAATGTAGTTACGATGGAATTTTTTCACTTTCCAGAAAAATTTCCGTTTTAAAGACACCAGAAGGGGTAAATTCGGCATACTGTGGAATATGATTGTAGATGTGCTCAGCAATGTAGTAGTAGAGAAAGAACGACATGCAACCGCGAAAAAACAGAGGAACCCGAAAATCCCCCTTCTCTTTCACATCCTCTGCGTCACTAGCAGCAGTGGACTGAAGACAGGCCAGAGGCTGAACCAGCCGGCCGCGATCGTTGTCCCGCCCCGCCACAGCGATTCCCCCGGATGCACAACCGCATATTAGCATGCCGAGCCGCGTGGTCGTTATAAGACCCCAAGCCGCGTTTTTTTTTCAATGCGATATTCGCCATATATGACCTCCTCTGAAGTGGAGGGTACGTTTTCAGAGGACATGTACTCCCAGATCTCAGTTTTCCTCTCACCTACTGGCGCCTTTAAAGATAATATTTGTTCGTAGGGAAGGGATTTGCAGTGATAAAATGATAGAGCAAATACGTGAGCTTTCAAATGTAGCTACGTGGAATATGCCCTTCAGTTAGTTCGTTGGAATCCAGGATCGGTTAATATTTCAAAATTTTTCTTACGGTGCTGCTCAAGTAACCGCAGAGAACAGGAGGAGTGATAAACACTTGAAGGCTTATGCTTTGCTTGTGAACTTAGTTGATCAGTATCACTTTCAGATGTGGCTGTGGTCGACTGCGATCTGCTCACATCGACATCCCATCACTAACGATTTCACTTCTAAATCACCGTGGAAGCGACTATGTGAACAAGAGACGCACCGAAACGGGAAGCGATCAGAATGCCACCGATGATCAGAATGAAGTCGTACAGCCTCGGATCAGAGTATGTCACAACACATTCAGTCGTTACATGATCACTGAAATTGTCTTTTCAAACAAAACCGATAATTGGAGATCAGCTAAGCACAAAATGTTTCCATCCTTGTAAATTTCAACCTCGAAAAGCTCTCACTCGAATGCTTTGATTTGGCTGATTTGTGGGTCTATCTTACTGATTCTGAAATTATTATGCGATCTAGAGGATCAGAAGAAATTCAGGCTCAAACAGTTTCATAAAATAGGATGGATGAGAAGTTTAGCGTCGGCCAAACACCTTTTGGAATGCGTCGCGTCTCGTACCTCCGTTCTGTGCAAAGAACTCATAATTTGTATGCAGTTCGGCTTAGAAGGAGTCGCTCCGATGCTTCTCTTGTTGTTGCTTTCCTTTCGCGCTAGGTTTCTAACAACCGATTAACTAGGATGGCATTCTTAGCTGAGCCGGGATTCGGTCCATCGGCCACACAAGTAGTAGCGCCGCCATCAGTCACCACCTCACTGCGGCCCAAATAGCTCAATATGGAAATGTACTGACATTTTCTTTCGGAAAAACGCGCCTATTTTTTTTGTCCCAAAAATCTTTCTGTGATTATGTGATGTGGGTTCCTGGTTGTGTACTCTTACGTCAGGTTTTCGCGCCGTGGCATGTCCAAGCGAAGCAATGCGGACGAGCTAAAGGCGCCATGTTATTGGGTCCCGAAGCGATTACAAGTCAACTGCGTATCGCGCCCCTAGCATCACCTTGTAATCGTTCTGAGACCCAATTCCGCGACGCGCATAGCTCGCACACACTGCGTCGTACGATGCTCGTCGTCGTGCGAAATCCTGACGTAAGGGTACACACCCTGAGTTCCTGATAGAAATGTTGTTGTTATGGTCCATATTCACTTGACATTCAGCTGCTACCGATTCAGTGAATACTAATTTATTATATTCTTTACTTTTTTCTTTTCCATCCTATCTTTTCGATTCCGTTGCCATTCCACCTTTATTCATCGTTTCCCCATTCTAGGGACGTAGAACTGGAAAACTTGGCGAGCGGTGGAGTTTGAAAAAGCACACAATTTGCTTGCCGACAAATGCTTTTGGCACAATTGAATTCCAAGGTAGCATCAAGCTGCTTTATCTCGTAAATCACTATTGTTCTAATTTTTTCGTCTTTTTTTTCTTCAGTTTAAGATACATTAGGAACTTTCACAACTATTACCTTCAAAGTAAAAAGGCTCCTGGCATAGCCATTGTGTTAAGGTGGTCCTCATCCACACAAAGCGCAATACGTTAGGCTGTCGTTCGACACAGATCCGGTACTCATCATGTCCATGTTCGAGGAGGTAACCTTCCTGTCGCATGCCAAAAGTCTTGACCAGTAGAAGACCTAATGTGTTCAGGTTTGGCAAATTGCACCCCCAAAGCTGATCATTACGGTACATGGAGGAACTAATAATTTTGAGTCAGTGAATTTTTTTGATTTTTTTTTTTGACAGTGCTTCGATTTTGAACTGTTGAACTTTAGCCTCCAACCGAAACTGGCGAGGGTCTTTCGTAAAGGCCTCCTGAGGGCAGCGACAACGACTGGAGCATGGATCATAACTAGTGGTGTTGATACTGGTGTTGTACGACATGTAGCTGCAGCTTTTGAGGGTTAATTTTGAAACCATTGCTGGAGAGTATTTTCCGCGGGAATTTTCATAGAACTTCGCTTCAGGTGCCAGCTCAACATCTCGCAATAAAGTGGTCTGCATTGGTATTTCACCGTGGGGATTGCTAAAAAAGAGGGATGAACTGATTGGTGAGGTGAGGTGGATGACATCGTCTGAGTTTTGTAATTATCCGGTGATGTACCCGTGATTTGTGAAAAATCACAACTGGCATCTTATTTGTTCAAAAGCGGCCTTTGTGAAATTGCAGAGATTTTTGTTTTCTACAGTATTCGGTGTTACTAATTTGTATTTCAAAAACACCGAAGGGATAGTTCTGGCCAATTGTGGAGTATGAAAGTCCAGGCGCTAAGTAGTGCAACAGCAGGGTAAGACCTGGATGTAGCGGCTGAAAAATCGAGAACCAGAACCCCGAAAATCCTTTTTCTCACTTCTTCCTTTTCGCCCCCTCTGCTCACTAGAGGCTGAGGGCAGATGCAGATGGCGGGGAGCTATGTCAGCTAGCCGCAAGCATTGCTATGCGCTGGAAGCAACCGGCCAGTGAAGCGCGATGAGGTCGCATGGAGATCGCGAAGGCGCGCTTTTTAACGCGAAATTGGCCACGATTTATATTTTAAGAGCTGGTCCTTTCACTCGAAAATCTCAGCTCTGATCTCCTTCATTGTCTCCTTCGCTTGCCTTAAAGGGCCTACTTACGGTCACTGCGCTTTAGGAGGTTACCGCGCGCGCCGGGCCGTAAGCAGCCATCTTTATCACGTCCACAAAACAGGTAACTCACACGACGTCATCCGTGCTTTTACGATCGATGCAACGCCGCGATTGATGCCATTTGAGACGTACTTCGCCGTTCCTTTCTGGCCGAGGGGAAATATGATTTCATTCTGAAATGTGAAATATATTTTCGACTTTTAGGATGTCTGTGTGCCGTATTATCCATTCTCCAGTAAGACACGTTTCACCGCACTGAATAATCGGCACTCCTATTTCTTATTGGTCGATAACGGAAGTGTCGGCAGGTAACTTTCACCTTTACAGAATCTGAAACTGCTCCCTGGATGGTAGTGAAGAGTGCGGGTGAGACGGAGGGCTTCTCGTAGAATGTTGAACACCTGAACATCTTGGCATGTCCACTTGCACGCTCAAGCGTGCATGTGTGCGAGGGCGTCTGTGGACGAGGGAAGGAGTTTTTCTCCCTCCTAGATCTTTGCCAAAAATGGCTTCATAGTGGGGTGCTCTCTATTGTGGTATACAATTTTGTACGGGATCGGAATATTGTTCTGTCTTTGTGGATCATTCTCGATTTTTTGCGTTAATCTTCGAAAGCTTTTTCTTTCTACTATGCACTGCCTGTTATGCGTCGCGTTTTTCATGCAATTTTAAGTGTTCAGGTATGGTGCAGAAGTGGTTCTGCGTAAGCGACTGGAGACTTATATCGCTCAGAAACAGAAAATCTCAGGTGGAGTACGAAGTGTGCCGGTTGTTTGTGTGGTTCTCGAAGGTGGCAGCTGTACCATCAGATCGGTACTGGACTACGTCACAAAGTAAGAGGATGCTGCCTCTTACATCAGTTTCTGTCAAATAACGTCCAACATTGCCGCCCTTTTACTACTCTAGTTCTTTGTCGTTTACCATCGACAGATCCGACTAATGCGCTTTTTTACTGGCTTTTGAAACGGATGGGGTTGGACCTAGTTTCTAGAAAATTATGATGTCTTTTCGCGGTATGATTCTATGCATTAGTGAAATTTCAAAATTTTCTAGAAAAAATTTTGATATTTCACTGATGCATTCACCAGTGCATTTGACAACGATCACCATTTTTTTTTGTCAAAAGATTCTTTCTTCAGCTATTCATTTCAAATGAAGAGTCAATATATTGCATGAACTTGAAGCATATGAATTATTCCTGTCTAGTTCGTTGTCGTGATCCAAATTCTTCATTCAGCGTTCCTCGGGTGCCTGTTGTTGTTTGTGATGGCAGTGGCCGAGCAGCTGATCTTCTTGCTTTTGCCCATCAAACGGTTCGAGAGAATGGGTGGGTTTCTTGAAACATTATTTCATTTCTAGCTTATTGTTTTTCTTCTGTTAGCTCGTAGGAAAATTTTTGCGACATTTGTTAATTTTTTTCATTTACGAATCTGTCCTTAAAACCAATAATTAGCCCTTAATTGTTAAGAAATTATTTTGTTATTTGAGTCAATTTTTATCAAATTATCGAGACTCGTTTGATATTCTGAATTGTAAATTTTTTTAAAAATAGTGAGTTCCATTTTTTATCACAGGCGTAGATACTGAAGTAATCCAAACGAATTTGTAAATGTTAGTGAGTGCCTTCTCTACTAATTCTACTCAAAAAATTTTCTGAAGCTTCCAGAAAATTGCGGGAAAATGTCGCAAAGATCATCCTGCAACCTAATATCTCGGTATATCTTAGGGAAATCTGTCTTTTCTGTAAACACCATTTCACAGCGCGATTTTCAGCTCATTCCCAGACGGTGTCCGTCCTCAACTAGCAGAACTGGTACAGCGAGTTTTCGACTGTGGTGGAGCCACGGCAGAAAAAGTCGTCACTGAGCTGATTATGTGCACTCAACAGAAACATCTGGTACATCCCGATTTGACTTTTCTTTCCAGATTACATCTCTCGCACTATCGCCCGTTTCAGATGACAGTTTTCCGACTTGGCGAAAAAGGTGGACAAGACGTCGATCACGCAATACTGAGCGCTCTGCTAAAAGTACATTTTTTCGCTGTCTGTAGCTACAAAGAGGTTCATCTTGTACGATGTTCAGGGCCAAAACTTATCGCCAGCCGATCAGCTTGCGTTGGCGTTGGCATGGAGTCGTGTCGACATTGCACGTTCAGACATCTTCACTTCTGGACAGGTTGGACTAGTTCAAAAAAACAAACACGAGAATTAAAATTAGATTGCTACTGAGTAAATAACAACATTAGTGGACGACTTCGAAAAGAAAGGGATTTGGTGAGAGTTTGTTAGGGATTCTTATTCAAGTACGTCTAGAAATTTTACTAGTGAGACTAGTGAAACGGAAGGGGAGTAGGGCAAAATCCCATTTTATCCCTCTTCCCTACTTTCGCAGTGCCTTTGAAAGCTCGAATGGTGCATTCTGTTTTCTCCTCTCGAAACCACAGTGGCTCAGCATCAGTCATCCAGTGGCAACAGTACAAACAGTTAAATGTGAATCTCACCATCTATTGTTGACAGCTCCGTTGATGTTCTTTCGTTTCAGGACTGGCCCCAATCAGCGCTACATGGTGCAATGATGGAAGCGCTGATCAACGATCGTGTGGATTTTGTCCGTCTTTTATTGGAAAATGGAGTCAATATGCAACGCTTTCTCACTATTGGTCGACTGGAAGAACTGTACAATACGGTATGCTTACAGTACTCTACCAAAGTACTATTATCTCCTTGACATGCTGTAAACAGCATAAGTACTGTAGGCACGGCCATAGCCCCTTTTTTGTGACATTTTCTTACTGTTTTCGTTGTTTGCTGGTATGCTCTTCATGAGGTCATGTGTTTTTGAAGGAATTCAGCAGTTCCATTTTCCAGGACAAAGGTCCACCGAACACTCTGTATTACATTGTAAGGGATGTGGTGAAAGTACGACAGGGATATCGATATAAGTATGTTTCAATTGGTTTTGGTTTTTGTTTTTCGCAGTTATTTCTTTTTTACTTAACCGCATAAAATTTTTGTTTGTAATTGTTTACTAATTGCTGATGATGTTGCGAGCTTTCGTCCATCAAATTCGGATTTCAGATTGCCCCATATTGGATTAGTTATTGAGAAATTGATGGGAAATGCGTACAAGTCGTCGTATACCACGTCTGAATTTCGGTCGAAATATAGCACGTTCATGAAGAAATTCAGGGTTCGTCTCAAGTTCTCGACTTGATTTAGCTGAATTGGGTCTTAAATTGTAATATGTGGCCAAATACTTAGCGTATGATCTACCTGTAGTAATTTATTTTGCAGGGACGAGGCAGCGGTGGTAAAGGAACTGTTCCAGCCAGTGGCAGTGCCGGGAGATCTCGTGGCGGCTCAGGTGCCATATCACGCCAATCAACAGAGCCAAGTGGATTTCTCGGTTTTGCGCCACCACCAGCGGAACCGATAGCAGAAGGTGTGGCGGCAGTCAGTGGAAGCCGTGCGCTTTCAAATCACATTCTGTGGCGAACGGCCTTTCGACGAGATGTGCGTTTTTGTAGAAATTATTACTGTGGCTGATTATGAAGAATGGATGGTGGTAATCAAAATTGTCAGTTAGCAACGAAAAATTCATCGGCCCGAAAAGCCTACTGTTTCTCGAAGACGATTCTGGCGAGTTTCTTGAAGCAACTCAGTTTAAGCGTAGCATAGGATTCTCTGCTAATGAACATACTAGAATCATGAGCAAGCGAAGACAAGTGGAAGCTTTATTTGAAGCTGTGAAAGTCTGCGACAGACATTCGAATCAGAAAACCGTGTCGCATTAGTTGCGTCACCGCGCGCGCGACAAGCGCATTCTTAGTCTCGATGTGAATTATTGCGCGCTATACATAGGGCGCAACTGCTATATCCTCGCGCGACTTGAAAAAGTTACCAGTAGCACAAGATCGCTGTGAACCCGATCTAATCTTGTAATGCCGTTTAAAATAAATAAGAATAATCAAAAAATATGTTGTTCACTACGATCCTCAGCTATTTCATTTAAAGACCTCGGAAGTTTGACTTTTATTCGCTCCATTGTAGAATCCAATGGTGATGCGGCCAGCGAACATTGGAGATTCCCGTGAATGCTGTAGTGAAATCGATGACGGTAAGTTCCTCGAAGACAGTGGAAGGGGTAGTTCAGGTCAATTGAGGAATATGAAAGAGCAGAAAAAAAAACTGGATGAAGCGGCTGTACACGCGAAAACTAGGTCTCCCTTTTCGCTCCTCCCCTTTATCCCGCTCTACGTCCTTAGCTGCTGAGGGATAGATGCGGACGGTTAGGGGCTGTGTCAGCTAGCCACGAACTTTTCGCGCTCATGCAGTGACTCGGCCGGTGAGCACGATGAGATCCCATTGAAAACTTCCCAGAGGCGCGCATTAGACGGGGGTCATTCACAGGGAACTCAATGTCCAATTCTGCTCTTTCATCGCCTCCTTCCGGTGCCTTCATAACGGCCACCCCTTCATCCTGCTGTGTTTCCCTACTCATTTCGCTAGAGAACTGTTTGCTACAGATTTGTCGAATACGGGCGGCTCGGAAGGTTCGAGATTGAGGGAATTCGAATTCCGATACCCATTCAGTGAACTACTTCTTTGGGCAGTTCTCACAAAACGACAAGAGATGGCCATGTGTCTTTGGCAACATGGCGAAGAAGCTTTGGCAAAGGTCCGCTCCACTTATTACCCGAAACAGCTCTCCAACTTCCGTGAATTTGCTATTTCTTAAGGCTCTCGTCGCATGCCGTTTATATAAGAGTCTGGCTACTGAAGCTGCTGAGGACTATCTGGAAGTAGAAATCTGTGATGAACTGAAAAAATACGCTGAGTAGGTTCCCTCTCTGATAGCTTTCAAAAATTTGTGAAGCTATCGAAAACGTTTCTTAAGGGAGTTCCGCACACTATCGCTGGAGCTTTTGGAACACTGCTATCACCAAGATGACGCTCAAACGCTGCAGGTGACTAGCCTAGGATTTTGTTTTTTGTTTTCTGTTTATCTATTTATCTATTATATTTTATCTATAGTTTATCTATTATAGTGAGTCTTTCTGTTATACTTTCTTCTCCCTAGTTCTTTATCTTCAGTTTATCTATTATATTTTATCTGTACTTTATTTATTTATTATTCAATTCTTTCTTCAGCTGTTGACGTATGAATTGTCGAATTGGGGTTGCCAAACCTGTCTTTCATTAGCTGTTATGGTCAACAATAAACAGTTCCTTGCTCATCCATGGTATGTTATGACCGTTTCCTGTTACCGCCTTCACTAAAATATCTGAAGTAATGTTTAAAAATGTATGTAGCAGTATAAACATACAAAATATATAAGAAGTTCAGCAAATTATTCCGAAATATACTTTTTAGCTGTCAAATTTTGCTAGCAGATCTATGGCATGGAGGATTGAGGATACGAAGGTGAGACTCCATACCAGCTGTGTAGGATAAATCTGATAAGTCTAATTATGTTTCCAGCCATTCGAATTTGAAGGTTCTATGCGGATTACTGTTTCCGTTCTCTATTTTTTACTTGGAATTCAAAACTCGCGAAGAACTTCTCAAGCAACCGCAGGTAAGAAATCTCGTATCATTTCCTTGACAGTTTTCGTGGCATCCAGTAATTAGTAAGTCTTATGAGCTGCTAAAACAAGGTGTTGCATGTAGGAGCGAGCGTAAGATGTGTTTACCATTACCACATGCCTAGTCACCGTGGTGGAACCTCCGCCCCTAGTCAAATCATCCCGCTCACCGTTCCTCTATTTAACTTTAAACAGAGGTTAGACTCGTGTCGCATGGTAGAAGGATGCGTTTCACGAGGATTCTGGAAGCACACCGGCGGCAGTCACCTGGTCGGAGACGCAGATTGGGAAGCCAATTAAAACCGAGTGCGAAATTGGAACTGCGCTCCTCCTGCAGGCAACTGTTGTAGGGCGTCCTGATGGGAATTGAAACGAGCTGCTGTTTTTCCAGTTTTTTAACTTGGTTTATGCACTGTATCTAGGGAGTTGAAAAGAACTGGAATCATGAATTTTTTGTCGACTTTTTTTTAAAATTTCTTAGGCTTTTTTTTAGTGCTCACTTTTGCTGCAGTCGAATCTTAGGAATTAAAGATGTACGGCGAAGAGGTTGCATGTAGTAATCCCGTAATTTATAACATCACAGACTGCAGCTGAACATGAGCAAGACCTCAATGAAAGCAGTAGCTCATCAAGTTCGAGCTCGAGCTCTTCGGAAGACTCTAGTGGCAGTAGTTTCGAGGACGAAGAGGATGAAGAAAAGGTTTAATCCGGAACGTTTTCCTTTCTTGAAAGTTTATGAGAGTTATTTTTTCAGGTGGATGCCGACAAAGATCAAAAGCGTAGCAGACGGGTTTCACATGGAAGTGTTCAGTCGCTTAACATTGGATCGGTTCGTTTCGATATCCTTTAATTTATAATTTCCTACTGTTTGCCACGAGAATTCCGGCCAGCATGAATATTAAATGATAGGGAATTACATCTCTGGGAAAAATTACAAAAAAAGTAACCCATATTAGGTCTAACTGTCTAACTAATATTGGGAGTTTCGGATATTTTAATGCATGGATGCTCAATTTTTTTACACTTGCTCCATTCTCTAGGGATATCTGTTACACACACACACTAGGATTAAGGCCGAGCATAGGTCGAGAAATTCCGGGTTGAGTAGTTGGAATGGGTCGTCTGTGGGAAATCCCTTGAATATTCCTTTTTGAGTGTTTTCCGGACCGAGGATATGATATCTGAAAAAGGAAATCAGAATAACAAATACTAAGATAATCATGCTTTGTATTTGTTAGCAAGCTATGTTTATACAACGACGACAACCTTTTGAAGGAGACACCTTGACTATAGGAGCAAGTATCATGGAAGTGGCGACAGGGGAGGGGGGTCGTATTTTTGCAAAAAAAAAGTTTCCTCGACCTAGATTTGCTCCTGCTAGGTTGGTGGCTTGAGCGGCTGTCGTATAGTACGTCCCTATTATACTGAGGCAGTATCGAAAATGAATTTCTTCAATTTCCAGTTGTTCCACAGTAGGAGACGACGAAAACATCCCAAGGACGCCGGCACAGACGTTAGTGAAACAGGAAAACAAGATCGTGCCGAGTATGGTACGTTCCAAGGAGATTAGCTTATGCACTAGGGGAAATCGTGCCCCGAGTTGTGCCTAGGAGCTTCATTGAGCTGCTTTTACCTTGCTATTTCGTATTCGAAATATTATTTATTGCAATATCACTTTTCAGGTTCCACCTTTCATCCTACCACTTCACCTACACCACCACATTTCTACAGGAAACGTACCAGACATCCATCTTATCGTCATAATGGGATCATACCAAACGATACGAAGAGGAAATCATCCAAGTCATCCATCTATGGTTCTAGTAACAGTAAGGAATCATTATTAGCATTCTCAGTTCCAAACGGTGTGGTTATATCCTTATTAGATAGCAGAGATGGTTTAGTGGCATGTTGCTCTTTACTATTAAAGTGGTCCTATGATTGAATTCCCAGTCGATGCTTGCGAAAGCCAGACAAGGCTAACGTTTCCCGGGGTGAGAGGATCGGTACGAGTTTCGCTTGACAGGATAGACACGACTTGCAATAGGCTGACCCACGTAAGTCATTGTATTCGCCAAATCGCTACAAACTCCTTCACGATTTCGCATGCCTCAGGAATGCATGACGCATCTCAAAAAGGAAATGATCAAAGCCGGACGCCGCGCTATCCTTTTCCATAAACGTATTAAAATGAGGAATGCAACCCCTTTAGACTGTTGTGTTAGCTTAAAGGAATCGTCCACGGAAAATGAGTTTTTGCGTTACCCATTTATTTATGTTGTATTTGCATAGAAAGGGCCGCATGCGTAGTTTCACGCGAAAAAGTGAGAATTCGGCTGAGATACAGGCCCCCAAACTCCGGGCCAGGTGGGCGGAGCCTCCGGGTTAAAGCCTCGTCCCGTCTTCCGGAGCAGTCGAAAACGCATCGTAGGAACAGAAAGATACGTAAACAGTCCCATTCTCTGTTCCCGACGGTCGCGGACGACGAGACGGGGCCTTTACTCGGAGGCCCCGCCCACCTGGCCCGAAGTTTGGGGGGCTGTATCTCAGCCGAATGCTCACTTTTTCGCCTAAAACTTTGCGTGCGGCCCTTACTATGCAAATACAACATAAATAAATGGGTAACGCAAAAACTTATTTTCCGTGGACGATTCCTTTAAGGTCTCTCGTTCTTTTGTGTCCCATCGTTCGCACAGCGAGTTGTCCGGAAGTTCGAAAAATCGGATTGAAACGTTCCGAGCATTTCCTCAGACGTGGAATACTCATCACGTTCCTGAAAGCACTCGAAGAGAACTCGGAAGGAAACCTGAGGTGGGAGAGGTGTTCTGGTAAAAAGACAGTAGAGATCAGAGGAGATGATCTGTGTCGAATTCGTGTTGAAAAGCTTGCCATCAGGGTTTCATTCTCGGTGTCTTCGCGCTTCACTTTGAGGTGCAGCGCTTCAGTGGCCTGTTGCTGTGAGGGCGACGACGTTTGCGTCTGGCTCTTGACCTCTCGCCGCCTGCATCGCCTGTCTGAACCCATCAGCGGCTAGTGTTGCTGAAGGGAATAAAAAGGGGACTCTGTTCGTTGCGTTTTCAATCATTTCATCCGAATCTTTTTCTGCTGTTGCACTACTTATCGCCTCGACGTTCGCATGCCAGAATGGGCCAAAATTATCCCTCTTTGCGTCTTCCTTATATTACTTGTGTAGGGTCCCTGTTCACTTATGACTCACTGTTTCTAAAAGTTTGAGAAGCGGTATAAATACAAAGAAACAGAATTACCGCAGAATTGCTCGTTCACAGGTGTCATGTCCAATGGAGCGATAGCCGTCACTAAGGAAAGCGACGATCCGTTTCATACTCGCCCGAATTTCCTATTGACTGTTGGAGCCAATCTTCCCCGAATGGTAACATTTAAGAACTGTTTTCTCCACTGTTAAAGGGAAATAATTATTGGTCATCTCCAGCGCCCAATCAAAATACGTCGTCGACTCTATGAGTTCTATACGGCTCCCATTACCACCTTCTGGGCGTGGACCCTTTCGTTCTGTTTATTTCTTACTGCATTCACTTATGTCCTGCTGGTTCGAACCCCACCAAAGCCAACGTGGTTGGAATGGCTACTGCTTGCGTACGTGGTCGCATTCGGAATGGAGCACTTCAGAAAGGTTGGTCTAATTTTTTTTTTGTAATATATAACTTTTTTCGAAAGCGTTGTAGTGGTGCTCTGATGGTTTCGGAACTCTGAGAACTGATTGAGTGTCTCTAATCTTCTTTTGCCTTTAGAAAATTGTTGAATAAATACAGAGCGAACGATAATTTGTTCGATCGTTGGAATCGAAATAGTGGTGCTGCTGAGTAGCAACTAAGAAAAATGTAATAAACTGAGTAAAAAATCTAGGATTGAGTCCTACATTCTCTACCGGTTGGATTTCTAACAGTTTGTAATCGGCCCACGCCATGCTGACGTATGGATAGGTCAGAGGGTCTGAGATGTGTAGCGTTCGTGAGCAACACGTGACGCGATCACCTGTAAGGGAGTGATTAGCTTCCAGTATCAGCATCACACAGCAGGATTCTGCATACGCCATTCCTGAGTTTATTTTGAAGAAATCGTACTTCGCGCCTTGAACGATCACATTATTCCGCACAATGCCTTTGGTTTCTCTTCAGGGTACTACTTTTCTTGTTGAACAGCAAGGAATTCCTCAAGCTCTACCTTCTTATATGTGCTTATGTGCCACCACAACATCTGCTTAGTTCTTCGTTTTTGTGAAAGACAACATGCTAGGGACGAACTTGTTACAAAGGCTTTAGCGCAGGAGAAGTATGAGGCGCCTAAAAATTTTCAAAAATTTCTAGTTAACTGTAAACACATTTCATTTCTGAACTTCATTTTAGTAATGCGATTAGCCGTCTTGGCGAAGTAGTCGTTTTCATTGGGTTTAGAGAGAATTTTGCGGTATTTTTTTAAATTGATCTTTCTCACAGGAAATCACGCAGTAATTTTCGAGAATTGACATCTTATTTACTATGATAAATCCCAACTTCTCACTCTTCGTGAAACTCCGGCATCGACGTTAATTTGACTCTTTTCTGTTATGCATAACAGGCAAAAAATTCAAATCAGGAGAAAAAGATTTGTGATTCATATTTAGTCATACTGACACTTTGAGATACATTCGATAAAATTTACTCAAAAACTTTTTAAGTAGTGAATTCAAATTGAGAGAAAATGGGATAAAATATATATTGAATTAGCTTATCGTGTCTATGACTTCCATGGCCTTCGTTCGTGTTGGCTCAACGGCACTGATGGAGAAGAACAATTAAAGTCCTTTCCAAAAATCGTCATTTTCATCACAGGGAGATTAGAATAATCCGAATAAACTTCAAATTGTACTAGGGTTCCGGTCACAGATGTTCTTAGAAGCTTTCAGAAATTGCAGGAAATTTCGCAGGAAGCTGTTCTACATTCTGATATGAAAAACTCACCATCTAGTCCCTATATTAGTTGAGCTTCAATCTAAATTTCTTCCAAGTCTTGGCAGCTTATCTTTGATCAAAGAGGTGACCAAGAATCGAAGCGCGGTGACGAGTGACTTGAACGAGTAAACGGCTAATTGATCATTCTGATCAGCGATTTCTTGATGGTTGACTAATGAGTAGCGGAAATGGTGGTTTCAAAGAAGTTTGCGTGGGTGCAGCCTCCTTGTCTTCCGGTTATATATAAGCTGGTCTGGGTACTGGAACTACTGCTCGGTAGCGAATATAGCCATCTGTGAAAGTTGAATGCTCTCAAACAGTGAAAAAAAACTCAGGGGGATAAATGGAGGATATCCTTCCTGCTGCAACAAGGTGTTGCCGCGGTTCTATCAAAAGTATTTTTGGGATTATTCTGATGGTTCTGGGATTTTAAGGGAAAATTGTACCGGGTGCTCAATTCTATCCACAGAAGTTTCTGGAATCTGCCAGTGATAGACCTCACCATTTCTTGATGGCAGTCTCAGTCTCTTGATGGCATGAATATCAATGTAGGAATTAAGTTTCCATCTTTGATGATTCATATACGTGTGTTGAAACCGGAAAATCTGGACAATTGAATGCTTTCTTTCCATCAGTACTATGTAACCCATAGCTCAGATAAGACACTCCCGTGAAACAAAATATCTCGTTTTTGAGTGCGTGTTGTTGCATAACCTATGAACTGTCGATTCTCACCTTGATTTTCTCAGAGTTCTCAGAGCCCTAAAATTATTCAAGGTGGTTAAAGAAATCGTGCCCGGACGAATGAGTTTATCTGTTATCTATATATATCAGGTTGTCACAAAAGTCTTGTAGGATTTTTCTTAAAAAATCAATAACTCTTGTTTACTTCGAGGCAGGTCTAGGCGACTCAGGAATATGGCAGAACGTTCTCTAAGCTTTCTAGTAATATATATATTGACCCACCTGATTTCGTGGAGAGAGCTACAGAGCCCGTTGTCGATACCCACCCAACACCCGGTGTCATCTACTATGAGTGGTTTTGCGGCACCAAAGCGACGAAAGCTTGCCACTCCATCAACGCTGTATCGGGCAAGGGATGTGTGAGCTACGAAACCGTGCGCCGCTGGTTCATCAGCTTCAGCAACGGAGAGATTGACATGGAAGAGCCACTCACAGGACGCCCACATGCATTCGACGACGAGACGCTGCTCTCCGCCGTTCGCGCCGATCCTGAAACCACCATGCGCGAGCTGGCGGGGAGGAATGGACAAGCACCCACAACCGTAAATCGTCGCCTCCACAAGCCCGGTTATCGGAAGGTGCTGTCGCGATAGAGGATGCTCACGAAAGTGCCCGTGTGAGCATCTATCAATCGCCGCTGCTTCGCCCGCATCGCAACGACTTTCTCGTCTATCTGGCTACGGGCCATGAAAGCTGGGACATGTACGATACCAACGCACCCCGCGCCTTTTGGCTGCTACGTGACGCGGAGCCGCCAACGCAGCCTATGTCCGACCTCCATCCGAGGAAGATTCCACTCTGCTGCTTCTGGACGCGGAAGGAATGCTTTTTCAAGAGGTGCTGGCACAAGGCGAGACCGTACCCGCTTCCATATACCCCCCACCAGCTCCAGCAGATCGCCGTCGCCATTCGCGAAAAGTGCCTGAGAAGGTCCGCGGTCACCCTCCTTCATGACAACGCCCACCCATACTCGCGAAGTGTACCCAGGGCAAGCTACAAGAGCCGGGCTGGGATTGCCCCACCCGCCATACTCTCCAAACATTGCCCCTTTTGACTATCACCTTACCCATCCTCTTGAATCCTTCCTGGCCAAGAGAAAATTCGTTGATTATGACATGCTTGCGAAGGCGATCGCTGACGTCTTCGACTCTCAGAACCCAGAGTTCTGGGAGGAGGGAATCAACGATTTACCTATGAGGGGGCAGAGTGTTGTCGATAACAATGGTGAATACGTTGTTGCCTTATTGTTGTTGTTGGAAGAAAAAATAATAAAAAGTGATGATCAAAAAAATCCTACAAGACTTTTGGGACAACTTAATATTTACGTTGTATTAGGTTGTAAGGGAAGTTTTGGCCGGATTTTGAAATTTCAACTTCGGGGAATCATAACTCGGTTCAGAGTGCATCTTTTCTAACAGAATGATCACCATTCGATTTGCCAAATTCTTGGCAACACCATGCTAACCTACATATCTCAATTCGATGAAGGGCTGATGATTTATATTGCGCAAAATGAAAAAAAGTCGACTCCAAATCGCCACTCTTTCTAAACACACTGCTTCTGAAGCAGCAGTCCAGATGTTTGGGAAAAAGGGATTCAGTTAACGCTAGATCTAATGAATATGATGCACGAGTAAGGGCTTCAGCCTGCAACTGCTTCAATCACTGGAAGAGATTTGTGGAAAATGCGCTTGCGCATAACTGCCGTGAGGGGTCCCGCGGCACCCACTTTTTGGATTTTTCCAAATCAAGGCCAATTGAGGTGGTCAACTGAGGTTGCTTATTGAGGGCCAATACTTGTGGATATCCCCTGCAAATATGGACGCTCATCGCCTTTTGCCGTTTTAGTTAAAGCGATTTGATCAGTTGAAAATCCAAGCAGCTCGTTCTCATTTCTGCACTTCTGAAACCAGAGACTATGTGTTCCATCCAGTGACTCACCCCCTCCTCTTGCAGTATTCACATTTGTGGTCACCTTCGCTGGGACTCGGCTAAACAATAACTCGTGAAGTGAAGTCATCCTAAAAGTGCCTTTTTCGCAGTACTTTAAAATTTTCCTAATAATTCGGAAACCTTGTGGCATTCTTAGAGAAGCATAAATCAGGAGCAACTTTTTATCTATCTAAGAAGCACTATATGTCAGCCGATTCATGTTGACGTGCTCTGATATTTGAATTTATCTTGTGAACGCGAAAAAGCGGCCAGAACTTTCCTTACAACCTAATACTTGCCTAAAAAGGGCGCCATGCAGAGTTTTACGCGAAAAAAGTGAGAATCCGGCTAATATACATCAAGCTCCTCAAAGTGGTGGCCGAGGGGGCGGGGCCTCAAAGTAGATGCCCTCCTGTCGTCCGCAACGGTCGTATACACATAGTGAGAACAGAAAGCTACGGAAACGGTCCCACTCTCGGATACGCAAAGCGGGAAGGGAAGGTTACGTAAACAGTCACTCATGCAGTGGACGACGTGACGGGCATTTACCCTAAGGCTCCCCCCGGCCGCCACTTTAAGGAGCTGTATCTTAGCCGGATTTTCACTTTTTCGTGTGGAACTTTGCACGCGGCATTATAAGGCAAATACTTATTAAATATATGGGTAACGTGAAAAATCATTTTTCCGTTCACGATTCCTATTATTGAAAGTTGAAGGGCTTTTAATGGTCTCGTGAATCATCGACTAAAGTCTTTGAAGGGGAACTCTCAGGTGATTCTTTTGTTTGCAGTTCCTCATGTCGGAGATGCAACCGCTTGGTCAAAAACTCAAGTATTTTTTCTATAATTACTGGAACGCAGTCACCACCGCAGCTGTCATCACGTTTATTTTCGGATTTGTTATGCGAACAGTTGGGTTGGTTTTGCGTGTTTCTACTCATTGATAACGTCCAGACACTTTCTGTTACTATTTGTTTATATATGTTTCAGTGTAATAGAAACGGGACGAGTTATTCTTGCTTGTGATTCAGTGCTTTGGACGATGAAACTGCTCGATTATATGAGTGTACATCCACGGCTTGGACCGTATATTACAATGGCAGGGAAAATGGTTGGATGATTTTTCGTAAGAAAGTGGAAAATTGCAGGGAACTACCAGGAAGTAGGAAATTACTCACCAATGAGGTCTACTGGTCCAGAGTCATTTCTAATAAGGTCGGCAATCGAAATCATAGCATAGCTACATACATAGGAATAAATATGATTGTCGATTGACAATCTTTTTAGGAATTACCTCATCGGTTAATAAATTTACGCTGCTCAAAAGAGGTGGTCATATTAATCCTTGAGGAAATCTGAAAACATGCTCTCCCCACTTTCCAGCCCAAAATACGGCCCATTATGAGCATTTTTCGACCTGTGCCTGACCCTTAACCGCTATAATTCCCTTTGTTGCAGATATTGAATATGTCGTATATCATAGTCATGTTGGTAGTATCGTTGTTGGCGTTTGGGCTTGCACGGCAATCGATAACGTTTCCTAATGAAGATTGGCATTGGCTATTGGTATGTTCTCGGCGTTCCATTCCAAGCCGTACAGTACAAGGGATTTTATGGTTTTTTAGGTTCGAAATGTTTTCTATAAACCATATTTTATGCTTTATGGTGAAGTATATGCCGATGAAATCGACACATGTGGAGATGAAGGTTCTTATTTTTTCATTTTTATCAATTTTTTGAGCATATTGTGTTTTGATTGAGGAGAAGGACTTTACCTACTCTTTCTTTCAAATGAGACTAAAAACTTGTTGTCCGGAAGTTTTGGTCCAGGATCAAGTCAGATCACGTGAAAGGTAGAAACCTATGCCAGAAACACAACGAGAACCAATTTTGAAATTGCTTTTTCGGGAAATTGTACGAAAGTGGAAATCTGGGCAGACTTTTGATTTATGCAGAAACGAGAGTTGAACGAATTTTTTTCGGAATGGGATAGCAGTTACACTGGTCTTCAGAAAGTTTCCTACCAATAATTATGCCTAAACCTCACCAGAAAATGGAGAAAACCAGGGAATTTCAGCATGGGATTCTCATTTGGAAAAAGGTGTACCAATAACTAATAGCACCTATGGAAGCACTTGTGTTCCGGGCTATTGGATACCACCAGTACTTATGACGTTTTTCCTGCTAATAGCGAATATTCTTCTGATGAGCATGTTGATTGCGATATTCAAGTAAGTAATAGTATTTTTGCCGATTACTTGAGAGGTTTATTCTTTTGTGATCGCATCCTTTTTTTTAGTAACATTTTCGATCAGACTGATGAGATAGCTCAGCAAATTTGGCTGTTTCAACGGTACCGCCAGGTCGGCCTATTATTATTTTTTTTTCAAAATTTCTTGATTATTTTTTGCAAATGCTATTTATGGTTTTAGTGATAAAAATGATAGGATTTCAGGTGATGGAGTATGAAAGTACACCGTTTGTACCTCCACCCTTCACCCCGCTGTCCCATGCAGGCCTAGCCATCAAGTATATCAGAATGAAGCTGTCGGCATTTCATGATAAAGATCCCGATGGAAGTCGGCAGAAGAAGATGTTCGACTTCAGTCTCAGTAAGTAGTCCCTAGTGACTGTATTGTTTTGCGAGTGTTTTTCAGTTGATGTAACAGTTTGTGGTGTGAAACTAACAACATCTTCAGAATTGTTCCTGAATAATGATCAAGTAGAAAAACTACACGACTTCGAAGAAGACTGTATGGATGATTTGGCAAGAGACAAAGAAATGCGAAAACGTACTAGCAACGAAGAACGTATACAGCGCACAGCTGAAAGGTATAATAGGCAAAATCCCCGTGTTTAGTAGGATGTTTCCAGATCCAGAGGTGCTTATTTCTTATTTCTAGAACCGATATAATCCTGAATCGGCTGAATGATCTTGCTTCGAAAGAGGTTACCACTCGTGAAACGGTTGGAGAAATGGACAATAGGTTGCTGGCAATCGAAAAAACGCAGGTGAAATTTTACTTTCAACAGACATAAATGGGTGTGAAAAGGGCTTTGATCAGCAACTGCTGGACTTCTCAACACTTTTCAAATTCTCTATAATGAGATGAAAATAATTTGAAAACTAGCTCAGAATAGCGACGAATTGAATAAAAATAGGCTTGTATACTGTCGCCGCCCTTCTTGTGCAATTACACGCAATTCCCACCAAGGGCCCTCAACTCGCGCGCGAACGTGGCTCGGCACCGCGCGGCACAACCCACTCTACGAAAAGGGACACACCAAGAATGTCTTTCAGTAATTGTGATACATGAAAGTTGGGGTGAGTTTAACAATAGAGAAAGAACGTAAAAAGGTCAAAACCCGAGATGTAAAAACCCGAAAACCCTCTTTCTCACCCCTCCTTTTGTGCTCTTTCCACATCACTAGCCGGTGGGGGTAGATGCAGACGGGAGTGGGGCTATATCAGCCCTGCAACATTGCCCCGCCCTTGCGTAACACGTCCGGTGGATGCGGAGCAGCGTGACTGGCACCACTGCGGGATCGCAATAAAGGCCCTAAGACGCGTTTGCAATAGGAGTCCCGCCACAGACCATAAGTGTGGCTTTCCTTCCAGTATTCCTTATTTCTTAGCCCTAGTGGTGCCTTAAAATGGTTATTGGTTAGGGATGTGGTCCGGAACCAGAACGACCTCAAGTTTTTCTTCTGTGTCCGTAGTAGGATGGACCCCTTTATGCGAAATGGGATTACATTCCCACAGCTTTGTGGGTCATCTTTTGAGTGTTTAATTGTGGCTTGAAGGGAGCTGATATAGCTCGAGCAAAATCTGATTAAAAGGCTTTTCTTACTCGGTATGGTTCAGACCTGTCATCCCAGCTTTCCTAAATTTCGCAATTTTACAGACGGAAATTCTCGACTGTCTTCGATCTATCATGACATCTCAGCTGACCACGTCATCGATTCCAGATGAACGACGCATTGACGTGAGATATTTCGCTGAAAAATTCAGTCTTTTTCGAAATTTATTAATGCAATTACAGACCACTATCGTGGTGTCGGATGTGGATTCACCTGAAGGCACGGCTTCAGTGGCTCCTGTTGGACAACGTAGACAACGTGTAAATACAGTATGTGGACTTACAGGTAATTGTAATCTCTATAACGATGCTTATCTGAACTACCATCTTCAACATTTTGCCTTGGCATACTGTAGCGTACTATTTTCTTTGTAGGACCGCATGGTTCAACAGAAGATCCGGCGTTGTTGTCCCCGCGTCCTCCTGAACAGCGACGTTATGGAAGCATGCTGGCGTTGGATCCAGCCAATGTGACCCCAGTGAAATCGATGTCGTACGTTCTAATTACAGTTGTGAACATTTACATAGCTGTAAATTTAAGGGAATTCTGACAGGGTTCATTTTACAGTATTCACCATTTGGACACCGTGATAAAAAATGCGAGGTGATTGATTGTCTTATTGAGTTGAACTAAAGGCTTGGGCACACTAGGCATGTGGACGGATTTGTGCCCTTCTTATTGGTGGGCTCCGCCTCCACCTCTCATTTCCTACGACAAGGGCCAGTGATTGTTTGCGTGGACCCACCCACCAGATTGCGCAGTTGAGTCCACTGCCTTTACCCGGATGATTGCTTCGGTTCTCTTCCGGGAAATAGATTAGCCTTTCTGCTATCCCCTGAAGTCTCTTGAGTGGCCCCACCTTGGCTTTGAATTACGACTGATCTGTTCAGGACCGTACGACGACATCGACATGGGGAGTATACCTCAATTACGGATTCGATTTCAATTCAAAGAGATGATAGAAATAGAAAACCAAAGCGATCGATTTCTAATGATCATCAGGTGATTGCTAAGTTTTCATCGTTTTCCTGGCGCAATCACATCTTTAATTGTTTAATTGTTTCTCTGAAGGAATCTGGATCCCACAGTGAAGATGGGGCACAATCGCATGAGGAATCAGGAGCGTTGTCACGACAAAGACGATCCATCGACCGAAGAGCTTTGGATGAGGTATTGCCTTGTCTTGTCCTACAACACAATTTCCTTCAAGTCAATTCGTGCAGTTCTCGATGTGTGTCTTGCAGGAAAATCATTCTGGCGTCATAGAAGAGGAAGAGTTAGCTGATTGTGAGCTCACTGATGCGTTGACGGATGGAGAACCACAAGATACCGATGATGATCGTGGAGATTTTCGAGAAAGCACTGAGGGTTCGAAGGTAAACCAATTTTGGCTCATATGCAAAACGCTGTAAAACAAAAACGCTGATTTTCTGTAAGAGTCTGGGGATGAATGTGGAAAGGGCGAGGCAAGGGGAACTTCATTCAAAGAGATTGTAGAAGATGAAACTAGGGGTGCTCATCGATGTAACAGTAGAGAAAGAACGAAAAAGAAGGTAAAATAAATCGTGAAGTATGATTCTGAAGATCCCCTTTTCTTTTGCACCCCACTGCGTCACTAGCCGAGGTAGACTGCAGACGGGCGGAGAACCCAAATCAGCCGTCAGCGATGTTGTCCCGCCCTCGCCTGCAACATACTTGGCTGATGTGCTGCAGAACGACCCGTCGTGCTGCGGGATCGTGATAATATTCTGGGCCGCATTTTTTTTTTTTTTTGAATTCGGGTTTCTTCACCTCTTCTGGAATAAAAGGTCTTTTCCCAGAGAACATGTATTCACAGTTTTTGCTTTCTCTTTACCCTTACCAGTGCCTTCAGTAGGGCGAATTCTAACTCGGTTAACTTTTGTGGACTTCCTTAACCACTAGGCTCTGGTAGAAAAAAAAACCTCATTTAGTCCAGCGCGTAGTTGCACAGCGTTACGGAATGCTCTTTTCTTGCCAAACTTGAGTCAAATCTTAGTATTTCCTATTATTTTTCTTTAATTTTTCGACATAGAGGAAATAAGAGAATTTTCTATGATCATGTGAACTCGTGTTAATGTGAGGCAGGTATCATGCGGAAAATACGAGAAAAGCGAGTTCTACAGCCAGTTTGAAGTTTTCGGGTCTATGAATCTCTATAAGTACACACTATAACCCATATCCCACCTCACCTAGCGCAATAATTCGCTTGTAAATGCAGTGCACACATATTGTCTGCATGGTGTAACGTTGCGAAAAATACGTGTATGCAGTGGTATCCTGCTTTTGGTCCACGCCACTTACTTTATTTTTGTTCCATTTAAGTCACTTCGGAATAATATTTCAGATGTACATGTCATTATCTGTGGTGAACGAACAGGAGGACTCTCCCCCTCCTATGCACCGCCCACCGAGTACCTCTATCCGCGAATAGCCTGGCTACTCGCTGTCTATCTCTACTCTGCGTCTGCCACTTTAATGAGTAGTTTTAATTCCATGATTTTTGTTCTCAACTTCTAAGCTATTAGCAGTTATTGTTTTCATTATCATGTCTACAGCATCAGTTGTTAGTTCTAGTCGATGTACGAAGCCTAGTCGGGAAGGCTTTGTAGTGATCGGTATTACTTTACGGGATCCCTTCATAACGATTTCAAGTGTGTCAATTTTAGTGTGACTTTCTATCTCTTTCACTTATTGTATTTTTGTTATTATTTTCTTATTTTATATGACCATGTTAAGTGCAATGCCTTTATGACGTGCTTTATGAAAGCATATCAATCAAGGATCAGTTTAAGCCTTACTAGGCAGAAACTTTCAGACTTGTTGATGTTGTTAGTGGTTTCATGTTTAATAATAAAATCTAAATCGAACGGTGAGTGTAAGTGTTGGCATACCCATAGTTAGGAAACGGTAACTGCTCGGAGATTGGAATGAATTTGAAATATTGGATGAACTGGTAATACACAGGAGAAAAACATATTTCACGAAAATTTGAGTAAACCATCATCTGCCATGGTTAAATCGAACAGGCTCTGAATGTAGATGTTTGTCGTCATTGTTCAAAGTGTTCCGAACAAGTGAGATAAGCGCCGGAGGTCTATTTTTCTAGTCCCCACCTACCCTATTAACCCCGCCTTCAGATAGCCGTGATCGATGGATACTTTGACCTCTTTGTCTCCTTCCTCACCTCCACCGTATCTTCGTCCTTCTCTCTGTATGGTTTGCCATTCGAAAGCCCTTTCCCCTCAATGCGAACTCTTGCAGTGCCCAACGAAAGGCTCGGGATGAGGGCTCTTCTCCCTCGGCTTTTCGTGGTTGCTTCTAGTTTCCTCTTATCCGACGCAATGACACTAGACACCAGCTTCAAAGGCTTCTAGGCCTAATAAACCGCACATAAGTTTCTTGAAATGGCCTTCGACGGTCACGTTTTGCGTGATTGGTCGAAGTGAACTTTGTGGTTAAATTAAACAATTATGCTGCTTTAAGGCATCTTGGCGGATCTCATAGATATAACGCTTTATATAGAGTAGAACTAGCCGTGACACATCATCGATAGTAGATTGTGATAATAAAACGAAAGATATGGCATAACCCCTCTTTACTTGGATCCATTTCTCTTATTCTGTTTTCTGAAAATAGACGCGTAGCCCTACAATCGATTTACACACCTCGCGCTGTTCGTGTGCGCTGTTAGATATGGTCGAAGAGTACCAAAGCTTAGGATCTAGCCCGCGTAGACGTAGACATGGTGAAGCGGTAGTAGGGTTGCGCTACCTGAAAAGTGCCACACTGTGCTTAATCATGCCGTTCCCCCTTCTGCTTCCCCTCAAGTCCACCTCTCCCTGCTGAATAGATCGGGAATGCTCCATGACTGGGTCACCGCGCGCGAGTCTGCTGGTCCAATTGTGAGTCGACCGTGTGTTAAGGGGTACGGCTGTTGCCATTACGTGATCTGCACCAATTCATGTGCTCAGACACACACCAATATGACTCCTCCGGAGCTGCTTACGGGATCGTATTCCTTCCTGACCACTCATACTTGCTATTTTCGTTGATTGCTCGTTGCCAGAAACATCCGAGTGGAAAAAACACGTGCGGCTTACTCCTATTCTCGGCCATTTTGTGTGGAATTAGGAAATCTTGGTAGAATTTCAGAATCAGAACGCGGGCCTCGTCTTAGCCATTCAGGTGCTCCAACTATTCCCAGTATTGCCTCTGTTGATGTTGCTTTGTTATCGCGCTTGGTTCCCATTTGGGAATCACTGAGAAGCAAATGAAATTGGTCATGTGGTCATCGAATTGCAGCGACCCATCTCATGTAGTGTTCGCGTTTCATTGAGTTGTGTTACCCGCTAAATATAGCCTTTCCCTGGCTCAACTCGTTGCATATTTATCCTGCCAGACGAATATGTTACCAAATCAGCATGACCTCGGAAACTAAACTGGGACGACCGTTAGAGTGGGGTGACGGGCAAGTGTTCCAACAGTTGTGGCGACAGGTCAGCTTACTAGTTTATTCGGTCAGCTAATTTTGGAAACGACGAAGTTAGAGTGATTATCAGACTAGAATTTTATACTACTGACCGGCACATGAAATTAGTTTCCTCACATAATATACATCTTATCCTCAGTTCATTGAGAATTGTGTTTATTAAAAGATGTCGCAATACAGGGTGGGGCAAAATTACGGAAACAAAGTTGATGTTACCCAAAAACCTTATTTCAGCTCGAACAAGAACATGAGTATTACCGATTTACTCTCCAGAAAAAACTGAACAAACAGTACTACTTTTTTTTGAAACCATCTCCATTTACTTCGATATAGGCTCGAAGACGCTCCGAAAACGCGTTGACCGTGGCGAGGAGATAGCCTTCATCCAACCCATCCCATGCTTTCTCCAGCGCTGCCTTCGAGTAATTAAGGCCGGGATGGGGTTTTGAGCATGCCTTATGCTCGAGGACACTCCATACAGAGAAATCGAGTGGGTTGAGGTCCGGTGAACCGGGAGACCATTCATCAAAGGCAATGAAATCTAGGAAAATTTCCTGCAGCGTTGGTTTCTGTTCTTTTTGCTGTCGGCAGAAAGAAACTGGCCTTCTCCTTGCTTGTGGGCCTTCAGTTTCCAAGTGATCTTTCACAATCCTGCCCATCTGTCACGTGGAAATCGACATTTCTTCTGCCATCTTCCAAAGCGACCACAGTGGCTTCAAACGCAGACGATCACGCACTCTCTTGATGTTCGCCCTGATCGTGGCAGAAGTCGGTTTTCCACGTCCTGGTCGATCGGAAAGGTTTCCTAGCTCTGTAAACCTTGCGATTGTTTCCGATACAAGACTTCTTGATATCTTCAGACGACGGGAGATGCTAATCGCTCGGAGTCCTTGGTGGTGCAGGTAGGTGATGGAATTCCGGTGAGGGGATGGCCTCGTCATTTTGAACCGAAGATGAAATTTTTGTGCTGGTTAGTAGAGATGGTTGCACTGAATCGATTAAGAACAAGCAGGAGCTTCCCGAATGGGAAAAGCGCCTCAGGGGTCAAAGTTCCCGCACCCGCGCCTTGTTTCCGTAATTTTGCCCCACCCTGTATAATTATTTATATTATATACGTCCAACTATATTACATATTAACTTCACAAGTCCCATCTTTTTTCTTTAGCTTCCATCATCACCATAAACATACTGGCTATGTAGCTAAAATTTTAAAATCAGTAGTAAAACAATCGTCTCGTGCAGCAAACCCCCATTCATGGGTAATCTGACTCCACACTAGCCGTTAAAAAAACACGTACCACACACCCTTTTGAGTGGAATCTAGCTCATGCAAGAGCTGTGTGCAGCACCGAATCGGCGCTGAAAATAGCTGAATCATAGAATTAACACGCGTTAGCGCGATTATCGTTCGTAGGAGTGATACCACACGTGTAGACGTCCAATTTCCGGTGCTATACTGATTTTCATTGCAGTCTCAGTTTTCATAGCATAACCTTCCGATGTAGATTGAGATTTCATTACATCAGATGCCATCATCTGAAAACATCGCGTCATATTTCGCTCTGCATTACACAGCTCGATTAGAATATTATACAGCGTTGTCTGAAAAATCTCTGAGCTGGTGAATAAAATCATGTTTATGGGGGAAATCATGGCGAACAACTCATAGTTCGGCATGAAATCAGTAATTTTGAGTGGTTGGAGGTGGTACAGTGGCAAGTGGTGGCCCCATTACCATATACATGTCCATTCGTCAAATCACAGTTCAATTTTCACATGAGGCAACAAATTTTTCGTCTTTTCTATCCATGTTCCACGCTACGTCGAGGGAGCCGCCGCATTGCTCTAATGTCATCCGAAAAGTGGCTCATATCGAGAAGATCCTGACCACCGTCGAAGGAATGCGGGGCATTTTTGGTGCGTGTACTCAGTGTCACTGTTTGAATTTCTCGGATCAAAAACCTGCTGATCAGTGTTGTCCCACTTGATCGGTGCAGCACGAATCAGTGGTCCTCGAAAAACTCTTTATCGAGAGGAAACATCAACTGGCATTAGGATTACAGCACATGCAGAACTCACCAGACTTCAAAATCGAGATGCTTCACACTCCTTTTGCTCACACTCACGACCCTCTTTGGGAATTCCTCAATCAATGCTTCTTCCCGCCTAGGCCTCACCTCTTGAGTTTTGTTTGTGATGGGGAAGTGGAGGGAGTAAGGAGGGGCTTCTTCATGAACTGAAGGAGAATAGGGAAAACACTGATTGTAAGCTCCGAGGTAAGAGAATCACTTACGAGTGCGAAACCCACTTTTTACACAACAAGCCGTTGTGCTCTCAAGCCCCTTCCAGACACGTCAACCCGGCCATCCAAGAAAACAAATGTGAATGCACATAAGTGCATATAAACTACGACTACAAATCATATTTATGCGTTACTGTTTAAAATTCTGTGATGTTCGCCCTGATTATTATATGCCTTCGCGATTTTGAATAAAATATAAGTGGGGTGCATCGCTGACTGGTTGATTAATACCGAATCTCATACTTCACGCTTTGCAGCCAGAGATCTCCGAAGAGTGCGAGAGCTTTTACTTCCCAGGAAATCCTTCTGAAGAGTTCACAGCTCAATCAGGCAAGCACCTCAAGAGATGAGGTAGGGTGATACGCTAATTTGGGCCGGAAACTCCTGCCCTTTCCGGATAAGGGTTGAGTGCTTTTTTTGCCGGCGAAACGACCAGTGTCCTCGTTCACTCGCAGATTCCACATAGGCTGTCTGACCTTCCCCTACTATGTCGTGATGATGAACCTATTTCTGTGCTTCACAATAATTACAGCATGTCCAGCGCGGCCTACGGACTTGGGAGGGCGTGGCCTACGGACTCAGGAGGGCGTGGCCTACGGACTTGGGCGGGAGTGTGTGGCGGGGTCAGAGAGTGTGATACACTCTTCCTCAGGTCCGTAGGCCACGCCCTCTCAAGTCCGCAAGTCACGCCCTATCTAGCGCTGTAAAATGGGCTGTA
Organism: Trichostrongylus colubriformis; assembly: GCA_963978905.1. Lineage (NCBI taxonomy): Eukaryota > Metazoa > Nematoda > Chromadorea > Rhabditida > Trichostrongylidae > Trichostrongylus > Trichostrongylus colubriformis. The sequence continues at coordinate 28,333,372 of OZ022260.1, forward strand.
CTCACTGGACACCAAGCCCGCGCTCGAAGCGTGGTTAAAAAGCTCAAAAACTAAGCGGACATGTGCGCCGGAGCACGTACTCTGAATCCCTATCACTTTGGCTCTGGCTCATTTCCAGCCGTTTTTGTCTGATCTCTCACTGAGAGAAATCGCAAAAGCGGATATTCAAGACAGCAGGTAGAGCCCCACGTCTCGATATAAATATTTTTCAAGTAGTTTTTCCTGTTTTTTTTTCCTTGCTGTCTAGTGATTACGAATCCAAGATCATTTCGAGCTGAGTCTCTGCGACCAACTGATCCTTTCGATCTAGAACGCCCTTACCATCCCTCGAGCTTTAAATGTCTCTATCCTGTCCCACCTATGACCCTTTTCCTTCTGGCTCACAACCTTTCTGAAGCCATCAAAAAAGCAATCCGAAATGCGAAGAAGTCACTCAACTGTTTTTGTGCGCCAGAATATCAAGGCTGTATGATGAAGGATGAAGGCGTCATGCAATTTTCTGTATGTGCTTGGGGAGGGGGACATGGACGGGGGTTTATCTGATAATGCATGATGCGTTTCAAAAAAAAGTCCATTTTCTATGCGAGGGGATTCTCCACCTCCATGGAGTCATCGCCTCACTTTTTCTCAGTCCCTATCGATCTCCAAATTAAGAAGAGCTCGATGTCAACATGAAGCCTCCCAGCACGTGAGCCATTCTGTACTCCCTCACCTGAAGTTATCCCATGCTGTGTTGCATTTGCAATGGAGATTTTCTGATTGGACTTCAAGCTTTCTATCCTTTTCTACGTGACGTGACGTGATCCTCACATATCTCCGAAAATTCGCTAAATTTTGGAATTTCTCATTTTATTTATTAATTAAGGAAGTCTTGGTCAATGACCAGAGTGACCCCAACTAGTCTGGAGTCTGTCCCATCGGTGCCCGGTAGCCGTATAGGCTTTCTAATCACAATGGCTGCTAAGGTGAGTGGTCTCCTGATCTATCTTAGTTTTTTCTTCAATTAATTTCTTCAATCAATATATATGAAACATACGTTCTAGATGCTAGGAGTCGTTTCAAGGCGATTTGAACGTCGAGAATCAGAGGAACCCAGCGTTCATACTGTGGAAACTGGTGGCCGATCACCAGCTGATACACCAAGTGTGGGTTTATTGAGCTGTAACCTCAAAAAATTCAAAGTCGGTTGTGAGAAAATGCTTTTTTTGTTTAGTTACCGCCCGTCTATCAACAGTCGTCAACACGACGGTGAGCTTGGGCTTGATTTTGAGATTTCTGATGCTTGCACTTTTCGCATTTTGAAAAATTTCATATGTAATCTGATGGTGGAGAGGGCTTTTAGGCTTTTTTAGGCTTTTGATGGTGGAAGAGTGCTTTTAAGCTTTTTTGAGGCTAATTTATTACTGTTTCATTCCTTAACCCACAACAAGGAGTTGCGATTGCCTCTGGGTTCATCCTGTAACAAAAATGGCTAGAGGGATGATTGGGGTGTTAAAAAACGTAATGTGCAGATTGTGAGGGAAAAACGTGGAACGGCAGTTGAGACGTTAATTACTTAAAGACAGTAAAAAAAGGGGGTGTGTGGGTCACCCAAATGAAGCCAGGGGTCTAACGCACCCAAACTTTTCCCTGAGATTACCCTTCCCCCTCCCCCGATCCTGCATTGGTGGTGATTTGTCCTGGAAGTTGTTCTACAGAGAGGATAGCTTCCCATCATTTGTATAGAAGGGATTGTGATCCTGAACAAGATTTCGTATGTGTTCTAATGAACATTGCAGTTTCGAAGCAAATGCCTAAGGATTTCAGGCTGGCTTTCGGCTCGACACCCTATGATTCTTCAAATCCTCAAAAAGACTTCTACAACAATAGCACGCTGGTAAATTTGAGCAAGCTTTTCTGTGTTGCTGTTCTGCTCGCCGCATTTCTCCTGGTGATGACTCGAGGATTCACACACTTTGTTCCTAACGAGAACAATTCCACGTCCACAGCCTCATACTTTTTCTGAAATTTTTTGAAAGCTCCTTTTGAACGGGATCCATATTCATCAGGTGCTTCTACAGATATTGTGCTCATTGCTGTTGGTAACATTGCATGTTTTACTTGAATTTCGAAGTTTCTTTCATAGAATGGAACATTCAGTTTTGTTATGTATTCGATAAAAAGACAACTGATATCCTTTTAATGATTCCTGATATGAAAATTAATTTTTATCGAATTTCTCACGATATCATCATTGAATGGCTTGCTAGGAGCAGCGGTAGTCATACCTGGTCGACCTCAAACAGCTATATAGAATCCACCATTATCATTGTTAAGAAGATCAGAAAGATCAAGAACGTTGTCTCCGAAGAGATCGATGTGGCCTGTGCGCATGCCTGCATACCCATGCCGTGCTCGTCGTCCTGAAATGCCCCCATGCCATCCACAATTGGTGCTTTCGATCGTCCTGCGCACTTTCCGTTAACACAGCCGTTGTTCGATCAGTCATCGTGGTTATCGATCACCAACTGCCATCAACCGATTATTCCTGGGGGCCGATTCTCCGTTGAGGTGAGCTTATAATTTTCAAAAGTGGCACAACACCGCAGCTTTTTCTCAATGATAATGATTTTTTTTGTCTGAAGAGATTACATATCTCTCCAGGCTCTGATGTTGTGCCACCTTAGTTTGCATGCCATTTTTAGTAGTTTAACAACACCGGCGCTCATGTATTATGGGATGGCACTCAAAAACAATTTCCATGGAGTGGAAATTTTTTTCCAACCCTGACAGGTGAAGAAGGAGCTCCGACGAGTGTCCTCAACCAGATGAAGGATGATAAAATATTTGTTACAATGAAAAATATTAGGTAGTCTAAAAAGTCTTTTCGTATTTTTAAATAACGCTTTTTCCCTCAAAACTGCTTCCCACAAAATTTCTTCTGTATATATATATATATATATATATATATATATAGACTTTAGACTACCTAATATTTTTCATTGTAGCAAATATTTTATCATCCTTCATCTGGTTGAGGACACTCGTCGGAGCTCCTTCTTCACCTGTCAGGGTTGGAAAAAAAAAATATATGTATATATATATACAGAAGAAAAAATTTAAAAAATTTTTTACCACTGGTGAAAAAATGACACGCCAAAAAATTCTCGAGCTTGGATAAAAATTGCTGCCCCATCCACCTTCTGGCCCTCATCTTGCCCCATCGGATTATCACCTTTTCCTTTCCCTGTCTAACGCCATTCAAAGAAAAATTTTTGTATTGAAAATGAGGTTGACCTTCGATATATTTATTTTGCCGACAAAGGTTGTCCGGGAGATGGAAGACAGTAATACCTATAGATGCGTGTGGACTTGTACTACATGTGTATGTACAGAAGAGATTGCTGTAAAGCAGTTTAGAGGGAAAAAGCGGTATTTGAAAATACGAAAAAACTTTTTAGACTACCCAATATTCACCCATTCTGGAGCTCCTTCCCCGCCAAGGCTTAGGCAAAATTTCCGGTTTGCACTGACATCTTAATATCTTCCAACGCTTTAAAAAATATAATACCTGAGCAGACACGCATAAAAACCCAAAGCACAAAAAGCGACAATGAAATAAGTGTAGTGTAGCGCCATTTTGCGTCATTTCGACATTTCAAAATGAAAACATCATAATGGCAACCGGACACGTTAATATTACATGTTTTGAAGATTTGAAATGGAATTAGTTTTCCACTATAATTTCATATGTGCTTTTGAGTGCCACCCCCATAGTACATAAGGGCCACTACTACAAATAAGTGATCAGAGTAGACGAATGGAGTTGACCAGTTGGCTATTTTTTAGTTGCTGATCAAAAGTAGGGACGTGGGTTTTCGTACCTTCGCTGTTTAAACCGTGTGCATATTTTATTTATATCATATTTCATATAGCTTTTTTGGGTACCTTCTATGGTACCTCGGCGTTTCGGTGCTCCAGACTGTGGAAGAATTGAGAGAAGGGATGAGGGCTTCTCGGCACTTTTCTAGAGTCATAAGGCACGATAGGGGGAAACGCGGCTTGCCGTTACAGTTCTTGGCAAATCTGGGAGAGCCCCAGACGGCAAGAAGACACGCCCCAACTGCAAGATCTGTGCTGCCAGCAAGTCGCGTCTCCCCCCACCCCCGGGCTATTTTGACTCCTTTTCTGTGTGGCTCACAGAGAATTTTTCTAGAGATAGCTTCGCCTAGGCCATGTGTCTCTACGCTTGGGTGCAATAGGTTTCACTGCAAACATGTTCCGATCGTATTAGTTCAAAATTACGTAGAACGATGCCTTCTTTCTTGCTATTCATCCCATCTGGGAGAAAAAAGTTCATCCTCTCTCGTCGGAGTTTGTTGTACAACAAGTTGTTGTTGTATCTGTTGGTACTCGTAGGCACGGTCATCTATATGTATCGGTCGTGAAATCTTTGAGTGGATCATGTTTTGAAGTGAAAAGTGTGACGGGGAGCTTTTTTTGATATTTTGCTCGAGTCTGAGGAATCTTCCGCATCAACCCTCCCACTTCCCAGGAGTTTTTGACCGATGAAATGAACGCTAAAAAAGCTTAACAATCTATAGTCACATTTAATATTGGTAGCAATGTTATGGTTATCGATTGACAACCATTTTCTCGGAGAAATGGCTTGATTGCAGGAACAGACGACTTGGGAGACATTTGGTAATTTTTTGACAACAGCCTCCTTTGAATTTGAATATCAGTACTAGCCGGGCTAATGTATAATATGGGGCCATGAATAAGTACCATTGAAGGGAGGGGGAGAAGTGGGGAGGGTGGGGGTTCGTTCACGGGACTTGGCTAGGTTTGAATCGACGTCAATTTTTTGAAAGCAATTTTGCTTGACTTTGTCCACACTCATGAAAAGTACCCAATGCAGTTGTGTGTGCTAGAGTGCCCCTATGCCTTTAGTGATAGAAAAATCACCAGTATCATAGAGAACAATGGAGTTGCTGAGTGGCGCAGAGGCTGTAATCACACATAATTAAGGATCGATGCTAAATGAAAAAAAGCAATATCCTTTGAAACGTGCAAGTTACAGTAGCTCGTCAATCAGACATTCCGTAGGCGGTACGACAGGCTAATACTATACATAATCACACCTTTATTCCCTCAAGTATCGCTTTAGAACGGGGAAAATCAAATGAAATCTACACCCGAGCTCCCAAAGTGGTGACAAGCTCGTTGATTTCGTTGATGACTTGTGAAATAGTTCCATAGGCACCAACTCTGCGAAATCTTGCATCAAATGCGCTCTTGTTGGATGGAAGAATTTCTCTGAAATTTCATTTGATTATATAAGGCATGGGGAACTTTTTGGCTTTTGTTTTTAGGGTTACAGGATGCACATATTTGCCCAGAGGACAGTGAATTCAAAGTAGAGGCACGTTGTATGAGCCTTAAGATGGTGGGAGGATCGGCGCGAACCTCTTCCCTGCCCCTTCTTCTTAACAAGCACAAATCTTCGATGCTTGATTTTAGTCAAGCGTCCTTACCGACTAGCGTTTCGCACTTCAAAGTCGCTGAAGACATAATGGAATTAAAGCAAAGTAAAGAAGAGAGATAAAAAATTAATTGCTTGGCTAGGCATCGGTTAGGCTCGGTTTAGGTAGGTATCGATCCACATCGAGTTTTATATGCACGTTATACGTGTGAATGTTAAAGTGGTAGTACCATTGAAAAGCTGAGTTAGTGTGGAAGGGGTCTTGGTTAGCACATAGCCCGGAAAGCACGGGGTTCAAGTCCCGTTCGAGACCAAAGCTCTTGTCCATAACTCAGAACCCTTGTAGCATCTTTCACTTTGCGCGCGATGTAACAACAATCAGCAGATAACAAAAATCGGAAATTTTCAGAAACGATATAAAAATTGACTATTGTAGTTAGTTATAGTTGTAGTAAATTAGAATCATGCAGTTGGGTAGCTGTGCTCCTTGTCCCAATGTTCCTCGGAGCTGATGAATTGCCACTGAATTTAACAATCAGCAATGTTAAATTCGAAATGAGAACGCGCGATGTAACAACAATCAGCAGATAACAAAAATCGGAAATTTTCAGAAACGATATAAAAATTGACTATTGTAGTTAGTTATAGTTGTAGTAAATTAGAATCATGCAGTTGGGTAGCTGTGCTCCTTGTCCCAATGTTCCTCGGAGCTGATGAATTGCCACTGAATTTGTCGTCTGGAAGGGAAAAAAACCTGTCTGTTACCACAAAGTCATTGAATAGGACAAATCGTATACAAATGCCATTAAGATCCTGAATCCTGAACTGGAATGTGTGTTGAATCACAAAAAAAGTACCAATCAACGGCGAATCGTTTATCTCTCATGTTTTTGGGTAGCCCTATGTGGTCAACGATATTGAAATATACCTGAGATCTGCTAGCCCCCTGATGAGAGTGGTTCCTCTGGCAAAGCCAACTCGATCCAAAATTTGTGGATTCGCCAACACATTTCGCACTCGAGCGCTAAGTGAGAGGATTTGAGGCTCTGAAAAGGAATGTCAGGGACTGCCATCGTTTTCAGAATTCAGAATCCCAGTACGAAAAATGATAGGAGCTTGACACAGCGTCTTCCTACCTAGTGAAGCAATTTCTTCCTCGTTAATGGGAGTATTCTGAAGATTATCAATACCCTTCTGTAGCTGGTCGATACTTGTTCGTAGGAAGAAATATTTGCTCTGAAAAGATTAACATAGAGTACAAACACTGTGCTACCAATACCTGCACATGTTTGAGCTTACCTTTACTAGGTCCAGTACTTGGGAAGACAGCGTGATCCCAGTTTGGAGGGCTGGAACAGCAGCCGCATTACTCTGAAGTAGTTTTGTACAGGGTGTACCAAAATTACGATCGCCAATGCATTCAATATTTTGTTAGCGTCAATAGAGTGAATAAAAAATCAACTCATTCACAACTTTACTCATAACTTGTGTAACAAGAAACAGCAGTCTTATCATAGGTTGTCCTGCTCCAACAGGGATACAAGCTCAAAATCTCTTCCTCGCTCAGCCGCACTTGACACGCAAGTTTTTCCATTCATTCCTTCCCGATTCTTTCCCAGTTCTACCTTATGTGATCCCATACTAGCATGACTGACTCGTCAGACCTTGCTTTCAGTTGGGAGCCCCGGCAAGAGATCAGTGAAATCATGTTTTGGGAGGTTTGACGAAAGCCTTTAAAAGTGATGAATGCGGAGAGATCGGGTCGGCAGCGCTTTCGGATCGGTTTGATTCTATGAACTAATGCCCCTTGCCACTGAACTAACTAGGTAATGTTCCGAAGGACTAGTGAGGCCAATGCCTCATTATGTCTAACAGCATGCTCTTCATGTTCACATTCCCGCAAGCTTTACACCGAAATTGATGGAAAACAAGAGGATCATCATTGAACCCCAAATCATTACTGTGACCCGTTTACTGGTATCCTAATATCCTATCGGCATGGTGTACACACTAGACGTTGTTGCCCACATGGGGCTGCCTTCAACGGTTCAGCTAGTGAGAATTTTTTCATTTGAAAAAAAGTACGGTGAGGTGCGTGTAACCGTTGAAGCAAGTGACCGCGAAGTGCATTTGAGAGGCTTTTGAAATCTCGGCAATATCACGAGCTACACCCGGACGAGAACGCCTCCTGTAATAGTAGAAGGAGTTCCTATGCATGCACTGAGCAGCAGATGAAAGGAAAAGAATTGATACAATTGTATAGAGAAATACAAAGAGACAGGGACTCAGACGCCCATAATTCTGGGACACCCTGTAGGATTAAAGCTCAAAAGCCTGTTTTCACTTTTGAATTGGAGACCTATTAAACCGATTTACACAGCCAGAACAGAAACTTTCAAAGTTGGGTGGGGAAGAGTATCAAGTGCAGTGCCCGTGAGTCCGTGATGATGAAGGCGTAGGTGGGCTGGGCGGTCGTCGGTCTTGGTTACGATATTATGACAACAAATATGGTATCAGCACCCCGGTGCCTCGCTTCTGCCACGAAGGAGCATCGTGGTCCTCTCGTTCCTGATCACATACATGGTAAAGAGTTTATTTATGACCTTTTTTTAGCGCCAATTAATCCGTCATTTGTCATTTGTCTTCGACAAGAAAAGGTTGAAAATTTGAAATTCTCCGCGTTAGTCAATCCCTTTTTGGCATGCGCCGCACATTCCAGTTCCACTCATACTCATTGTAGGAGGTGAGTGGGATTTGACCTATACAATGATTTACGGAGCCCACGTACAAGCCAGTGCTTTTATCCTACCTTACGACTCTGATACCAATTCACCTTCCTCGGAGGGATGGAAGGCTACAGGGCGGGCGCTGATGCGAGATTTGATCCCCGCATCGTGAGAGTGATAGTGCGTGTCACATGTCCCTACACCATCTCCTCCCTTTCACATGGATGGTACAGAATTCGAACTTACCAGAGCTGGAAGAAGACAAATGAGGAAGACCACGGTGTGCATGTTTAGTGCTGTTGGTCGATATGAGTGGCTTAAGTACTGTCGAGAGTACTGGCGCACGAAAACAACTTTATACTGGACAGTTTTCGGACAAAATAATATTATTAGCATAATCACCGTTTGCATTGACGCTGACTGACCAAAACAGGACATTTTGCTGACGGATAGCACGGAGAGAGTTCATCTACAGAACACAGTGATTTTTTCGCCCAAACGAGCTACTGGCCTCAACTAGCATTTGAAACCATCGGACCTGAAGTATCACTTGTCACTCTCCCTGTTCTGACAAATGATGAAAGTGAGATGTTGACCTTCAGCTGATGATTATCTAGAAGGTAAGTGTGTTTCATAGAAAGGCGTATGTCAGGTAGTGGGATAAGTTTGCTCGATTTTCATCCACCTTTTCAGCAAGAATGGAAAACTTTTCCTTTTTCCTTTTTTCGTCAAAGGCGGAGATGATATAGAGACATCGACGCGCTCTCCTACTCGCATGGTGTAGGGATCAAATTGCGTATCAATGCCATACAGGCCAACCAAGCCCTCCTTAAAGGAATCATCCACGGAAAAATGAGTTTCTCCATTACCCATACATTGATGTTGTATTTGCCTAATGTGGACCGAGTGCAATGTTTCACGCGAAAAATGTGAATCTGGCTAAGATACTGCACCGCGAAGCCTTGGCCGAGTGGATGGGGCCAACAAGCAAGACCCTGTCGTCAGCCGCGGTCGGAGAGAGGAACAGAAAGGTAGACAAATAGTCCCACTCTCCCTTCCCAACAGAGGTGTGCGACGAGACAGAGCCTTTACTCGGAGGCCCCGCCCACCCGGACGAAATTTTGGGGAGCTGTATCTTAGCCGAATTCTCACTTTTTCGCGTGAAACTTTGCATGTGGCCCTTGTTCCTAATACAAGAAAAATATATGGGTAACAAAGAAACTCATTTTCCGTGGGCAATTCTTTCAAACCCGTGGTAAGTAAATTGAAGTAGAACAGTCTGGAAGGATAAAAGCTCTGACTTGTATATCGGCTAGCTCCCACAGGTCATTGTATAGCCTACAGCACATTCACTTATCACCAAATCATCAAGATTCTGAATGGAGTCACAATGTGCGACGCGGCCGAGAAAGGACTGATCAACGCCGAGGATACAGATTTTTAATCTTTTGCTCGAAGTTTTATTTGATTCTCTGCAGAGCTTCATAGCAACACAGCAACACAGAACAGCTTGCGCAGATTCACCAGTGTGCTGGTTGTGTAGAAGCATCTCTACATAGGATTTAATGTCGAGCCGAAAGCCAACTTTGAATCGTTCGACATTCGCTTCGGAACTATTATGTTAACCCCTGAGCGCAAAAAAAAACAAGACAGCACGAGATTTATTTGGTAATGTCAAGTATATAAGATATAAGTATAAGATGCTGAATATAGACATATAAAATGCAAGTCCGCACCACCAGAGTCACTATCCATAAGTGCTATCTTCTCAAGCACAGGCCACTAAGCTGCCTCTAACTTTCCCATCGCTATGCAAGCCCGGGAAAATAAGGAAAAATCTGCAAGGAGATCATTCCAAACTAGGAATGCTTGCGAATATTACATTATACAATAAGCTCAAATGGTTTTATCCTTTTTTTCACAACGTTCTCTTCGTTTTCCTGCAAAGTGTGTGCATAAATACGACAGAGCTTTTTCTGCGTCTGAAAGCCGTATTATTTGTTTTTTGAACAATTTGCTCAATATTTTAAAGGCTAAGGCTGACTATCCGGAAGGAGAAATTTGCCTTTTCGGCACCTGCTCCTCCTCAATCTCCACAAAGGCCCAAGAACTCATATCATTCCACTGTCGAGTCATGTTGGTCAACAATACATCATTGGTCAAACTATTATAATAATCAATGTATCTTTCCAATAGAGCCCAATCCCGATTGTAATGTTCCAGTAAAACTGTTTGATAGAACCTCGATTATAAGCGAAGAAGGGCAGGTGCCATAAGTTCAGATCTTTGCGTCACGAGCATTGCATTCCTTATCCTTAGCTTGTCAAACTCTTGGACGATCCAAGAATAAATAAAATGGTGTTATACAGATAAAAAGCTTTATCGATTACATTCACACAAATGAAGGATAAAATCGAACAGTCTTATTGTACAAACCGATAATTGGGAGTATTCCCAGCTTGGAAGGATCTCCGTGCAAATGGTCCAAATTCATTTGCATAGCATAGCAAGGTCATAGGCAGTTTAGTGGCTTGCTCTTGAGAGGATAGCATTTCATGGAGAATGACCTCGGTAGAGCAAGCTCCTACGGGGCCCCACGGGCTTACATCGGGTGTGTACACATTGGTACGAATGACCTACTTCGCACCTTGCCTCGCACCCCATGTGCAAAGAGTTAATTGCTTAGTCGCATTTTCAGACTGCATCACTGTCTCAAAGGTTTTTGGTGGTTCTTTCGTCTGTTGTACTCTCATCGTAACATTGGTTTATTTTACTACAATTTACAAACATCCAATAAGGCAGATTACAACTACGTACGTGCGAGGACTGACTGTTCTCCTACGAAGAAACTGTGTGAGCCCATTTCTATTGTTTCCATTTCCTGCTTCCGCACCCGCGAGGGGCAGGAAGACTTGCCTCGCACCCTCTTTTCGCTACCACCTGTTACCGTAGTCCAGTACCGGTGACGCACCGACGTCACCGTCCCTACGGGAATTCTGTAGCATTTCATTGAGATTAATAATAATAATATGCCATTACATGGCCATGTCGGTTAACATTAGTGCTTTAATAATTCAACAAAGTACGTTTATTCCACTCATTTATTTTTATTCATCATTCCAACAATTTTTCAAATTGCAGTACTGTAATTTCAAACTTCAAACATTTTCAAACTTCAATACTGTTAAGTGTTGAAGTTTAAAAATGTGACGATCATCCCCATTACCACTATCCAACTGATCGAAAAACTTCTAATCATAAGTTTACCTAAACTACCTTAATTTCTTCTTTCATGGAATTACACTTAGTTAATGGAGTTGAGCGGCGTATAGCTGACCTCTGCGCTGTCCTGCTCTCCGCTTTTCTTTTTGTGATGACTCGAGGATTCACGTACTTTGTCCCACGTCTACAACCTCATCTTTTTTCTGAAATTTCGCAAAAGCTCCTTTTGAACAGGATTGATACTCAACAGGTGCTTCGACAGATATTGTGCTCATTGCAGTTGGTAACATTCCTTCTTTTATCGAATTTCGAATGTTTTTTTATAGATTGAAGCATTCAAATCTGTTATATATCCGATAAAAAGGTAACTGATACCCTCTTACTGATTCCTGGTATTAAAATTCAATATTTATCAAAGTTCTCACAATAGCATCATTGAACGGTTTGCTAGGAACAGCGGTAGCCCTACCCGGTTGGCCTTAACCAGTTATGTAGAATCCATCATTGCTATTATTAAGAAAATCAGAAAGATCAGGAACGTTGTCTTCGAAGAGGTCGATGTGGCCTGGTACGCATGCCTGAAATTCCATCCCGTGTTCGGCGTCCTGAATTGCTCCGTTGCCGTCCACATTTGTGCTTTCGATCCTGTGCACATTCCGTCGACCCAACCGTTGTTCGATCAGTCGTCGTGATTACCGACTACTAAAAGCCAGCAACCGACTTTTCCAGGGGCTATTCCCTCGTTGATGTGAACTTATAATTTTCAAAGGGTGGCACAACATCAAAGTGTTTTCTATTAAAGATATATTATATACATTTTTTGGTAGAAATATATAGTGGTTATTTATTAAAAGAGATTAAATATCTTTCTAGGCCCTGATGTTGTGTCACCTTAATTCGCATGCCCTTTTTCGTAGCATTACTACTGCAAATAAGTGATTAGAGTAGACGGATGGAGTTGATTAACTGGCTATCTTTTGGTTGCTGATTAAAAGTAGGGACGTGGGTCTTTGTACCTGTGTTGCCCGAACAATGTGCATATTTCATTTGTAACATATTCCATATGGGGTTTTTTTTGGGTACATGCTTCAAGTACATCGGCGTTACGGTGCTCCAGACTTTGGAATTGTGAGAGGAGATAAGAGGTTCTCGGTACTTTTCTAGACAGCTTCCCAGACAGCTATTGGTACGCTCCAACTGTAAGATCGATGCCGCCGGCGAACCGCGTCTGCCTCCCCCCCCCCCACTCGTGCCACCTTGACCCCTTTTCTGTGTGGCTCACAGTGAATTTCCGACGGATAGCTTTTCCTGGTCGATGTGCCTTAGAGTTAGGATGCAATAGCTTTCATTGCGGAACATTATGAATTCCGTGAACACCATCAAGCCATCTACCATAGGGCAAGCTTTCGACATGTTCTGCTCCTATCAGCGTTCGTATGAGTTCAAAATTATGTAGATCTTCGTCTTCTTTCTTGCCCTTCTTCCCATCTGGGATGGAAAAGTTCTTGCTTCACCTCGAGAAGGCTTTCGACTGTCTCCCCAGACCAGTGCTCAGGAATGCCTCGCGGAAACTCCATGTACCGGAACGGCTGATCGCCCTCATAAGGGATATGTACGATGGAGCTAAGGCAGCTAGCTGTACATACTCCGCACGGGCTGTCGAATGAAGTGGATGTCACGGTAGGGTTGCATCTAGGGTTGGCTATGAGATCATTCCTCCTTCTTCTCACTCTGGATGTGATGGTGAAAGATCTCATTGAAGGACCACCTATGACCATCCTGTACGCGGACGATATAGCACTGGTAACGGGAAGGGAAGAACTGCAAGTGAAAGTGCAGCAGTGGCAGGACAGGCTGGCAAAGAAAGGGCTCCGATTGAGGGCCAGTAAGACCAAGTTAATGAACTCCGAAGAATGCCTAGAACCGGTAACGGACTGCCAAGAGGATACCATGAAAAAGGAAGAAGACTTCCGATATTTTGGTAGTGGTCTAGCAGTTGATGGTACGGTAGAGCAGGCAGTGAAGGCGCGGATTAAAGCGGCATGGACAAAGTGGAGGGAGTCTACTGGAATACTGTGCGATCGGTGGTGCTACAGGACGCTCGAAGGCAAGGTGTATTGAGCGGTGGCTCGCAATGCTGTACGGAAGCGAGCGAGTGCCCATCTCAGAAAAATGGAAGGCAGCTGCACGCAGCTGAAATGAGGATGTTGAGATGGACATGCGGCTGGACGCGACTGGATAAAGTGGAACGAGGATGTGAGAGCGATCACGCAGACGGCACCTGTCTAGCTGATGTTGATAGAGCAAGGGTTGCGATGGTATGGACACGTGCTGAGGAGATCAAAGGCCCACCCCATTAGTAAAGTACTGGACTTTGAAGCGCAAAAAAAGCGACCACGTGGAGCCCTGAAGAGGTGGAGGGACGTAATTAGGAGCGACCTCACCGATGTGAAGGCCATGGCGGAGGATGCCTTGGATAGGAGGAAGTGGCGACGACTGACAAGAACAGCGGACCCTAACGCTAGGGAGAAGAAGAAGAAGAAAAAGCAGTTCGGGTGCGCTAGCATGCCCTTATGCCTCTAGTGCATATAGAAAAACCATCAGTATCATAGAGATAATGGAGTTGCTGAATGGCGCAGAGGCTGAATTCAAACGTAATTTAGGATGCTTACGAAATTAAAAGTAGCGGTATAATTAGAAACGTGCAAATTCCAGTAGCTCATCAATCACAAATTCCGTAAGCGGCACAATCACACCTTCATTTCCTCGAGTATCGTTTAAAAACGGGGAAAATCAAATAAAATCTACATGCGAGCTCCCAAAATGGTGATAAGCTTGCTGATTTCGTCGATGACTTGTGAAATAGTTGCATAGGCACCAACACTGCGAAATCTTTCATCAAATGCGCTCTTGTTGGATGGAAGAATTTCTCTGAAATTTCGTTTGATCATAAAAAACAAAAACAAATAAAAGTCGTTTGAAGGCAACCTTTGAAAATATAAAGTGGTTTCTTTCGCCTCAACTCATACGAACCATTATGCTTTCGTCAGCACAGGAGGCTCATCAGTGAGTGTGGGGCTGACGAGGGCAAAGGAGTAGTTAGTATAGTGGTGACATCACGAAAAGAAAGTAGAAAAAACAGTGCCAAATAAAGATCAAAACGGGTAAATCAATAACGCGCAAATAAGAAAGTATGAGTACCCTAAAGTCCCATAGATAAGAGCGGGCCGTAGATAAGAGCGGTTTGTGCTAGAAAATGAAAATTGACGTTTGTATACGTTTTTCTTTGGCGCTGTAGGCTCATGATTATCGCATTAATAGCCTACAACTTTACCTTTATTCTTACTGTTCTCTATACTTTTTCTATTGCTATTTTGTTATTAGGTTGTGAGGAAAGTTCTGGCCGCATTTGCGCGTTCACAAGATAAACTCAAATTTCGAAGCGCGTCTACATGAATTAAATTACAAGTTGTGCTCCTTGGATAGAGAAAAAGTTGCTCTTTCTAGATATATGCTTTTCTTGAAATGTTACAAGTTTTTCGAGTTATTAGGAAAATTATAAAGTACTGCGAAAATGGCACCTTTTAGATGACTTCACTTCACGAGTTTTTGTTTAGCTGAGTCTCAGCGAAGGTGACCACAAATGTGAGTGCTGCAAGGGGAGGCGGTGAAGCATTGTACTGAACACTTTGTCCCTGGTTTCAGAAGTGCAGAAATGAGAACGAGTTGCTCGAATTTTCAATTCATCAAGTCGCTCCAACTAAAGCGACAGAAAGCGATGAGCGCCCATACTTGCAGGGGATATCCACAAGTATTGGCCCTCAACAAACAAGCTTGACCAACCACCTCAAGTAGCCTTGATTTGGAAAAACCCAAAGAAATGGGTGCCGAGGGACCCCTTAGGGCAGCTATGCGCAAGCGCATTTTCCACAAATTCTCTTCTAGTAATTGAAGCAGTTGAAAGCTGAAGCAATTACTCGTCTATCATATTCACCAGATCTAGCGCTAACTATGCCCCACTTTTCCAAACATCTGGACAGCTTCTTCAGCAGCAGTGTGTTCGGAAAGAATGATGGTTTGAAGTTGACTTTTTTTGTTTCGCGCTCTATGAATCATCAGCCCTTCTTCAAAATAAGATATGCAAGTGTGCATAATACTTCCAAAAGTGTAGCGAATCAAATGGTGCTTATTCTGTGAGAAAAGATGCAGTCTGAGCCGAGTTATGATCTCCCGAAGTTGAAATTGCGAAACCGGCTATGAGAAATCTAATTTACTGTTGCATTGGGAGTGACTGCTGCTGGAGAAAAATTTGAAACAATGCTAATTTTTGAAAATTTTTTAAAGAATTTTAAGAATTTTTAAGAATCTTCGTTACCGCTAAATCAAACCGCTCTTATCTGTGGGACTTTAGGGTAAGTAGTAATAGATACAGAAGGTCAGAATACACTCAGACTAAAGGGCGAAAAGGAAAGTTAAATAATATGCGCGACCACGAATGGTACTCAGAAAATTTTACGTGTGATACTCATCCTGATAAAGTACGTGCCTGTGGATTAGTGCGCGGTTTACTGTGTATGAAGAATGAGGAAGTTATTAATGTTGAGGTGAGGTTATCCATAACTCTAGCACTTATTTGTAGGGAAATTTTGGGGTTATGGTGAGATTATATCTGATATCATTTACTAGTCGTAGTTATATAGTTTATATCCGCTAGAAACGGAAACGGATAATTCAATGAGTAGAAGGTTTGATAGAGAAAGCATGGAGGGGAGGAATTATATAAATCAAATGGAAGAGACTGAGAGAATTGTAATTAGTATGATGTATCTAGTAATCCCTTAACAAGCTCTTTGACAGTTTTTTTATTATGAATTGTGTATATTTGTAAGCATGGGAAACTTTCAGAGAAAAAGACCCACTAACGGCGAATCACTTCTCTTATGTTTTTGAGTAGCCCTATGTAATCAACGACTCTATACCTGAGATCTGATAGGCCCCTGATGAGAGTGGTTCCTCTGACGAAGCCAACTCCATCCAGAATTTGTGGATTCGCCAACACATATCGCACTCGATTGCTAAGTGAGAGGATTTGAGGCTCTGAAAAGGAATGTTAGAGACTGCCATGGCTTTCAAAAGGCACTCAGCCCGGAAAAAAATGATAGGCGTTCAAAACTGCGTCGTCTAACCGAGTGAAGCAATGTCTTCCTCGTTAATGGGAGTATTCTGAAGATTATCAATACCCTGTTGTAGTCTGTCGATACTTGTTTGTAGGAAGAAATACTTGCTCTGAAAAAATTAACGTGGGGTACAAACACTGTCCTACCAATACCTCAACATGTTTAAGTTTACCTGTACTAGGTCCAGTAGTTGGGAAGACAGCGTGATCCCAGTTTGGAGAGCTGGAACAGCAGCTGCATTGCTCTGAAGTAGTTCTATAGGATCAAATCTCGAAAGTCTGCTTTCACTTTTTAATAAGAGACCTAACAAACCGATTTACACAGCTAGAACGGAAAGTTCCGAAGTTGGTTGGGGGAGAGAATAAAGCGCAGTGCCCGTGAGTCCGTGATGATGAAGGCGTGGAAGGGTTGAGCAGCCGTTGGTCTTGGTTTCGATATTATGACAAAAAATATGGTATCAGCGCCACAGTACCTCGCCTCTGCCAGGAGAAGCACTGCGTTAAAAGCATCATGGTCCCATCGCGATTACTGAACCGCTTTATGAGGAACTACCCTCATGGGTGGTTAAGAGGTTGATTGTGAGTTTCTTACGTCAATCAATCCGTCATTTTTTGACAAAAAACCTTGAAAATTTGGGATTCCCGACGTTAATCAATCCCTTTTGTGGGATGCGCTGCCCAATGTAGTTCCACACCGAATCATGATGGCAGATTAATGCGGTAAGGTCTGTGCCTGCAACATGTGAGAGCCACCCGGTGTTTAAGTCAATGCTTTTATCCTACCAGTTGACTCTGGTGGGCCGCAGTCAAACTTTGCAATTTTGCGATTTTGCGACGACGCACTTTCGCGCGCGATACTACAACCTTGAGACTGTGCAATGCCGCAACTTCGCGTGCGAAGCCTCGACACCGCAAAATCGAAAAATCGCAAAGTCTGACGACTGCTGTACCAATTCGTATCCATTCACCTACCTTGTAGGGATGGAAGGCTTGGTTGTCTTGGGCGGGTGTTGATGCGAGATTTGGTCCCCGTACCATGAGAGTGAAATTGCGCGTCACATGTCTGCCACCACCTTCGCCCTGTCACATGGATGGTCTAGTGACTTACCAGAGCTGGAAGAAGACAAACGAGGAAGACCACGGTGTGCATATTTAGTGCTGGGTCGATATGAGTGGCTTTAAATACTGTCGAGAGTACTGGCGCACAAAAACAGCTTAATACCGGGCAGTTTTCGGAAAAAAATAATATCATTATCATAATCACCATTTGCATTGACGTTGGCTGACCAAAACAGGGCATTTTGTTGACGGACTGCACGGAGAGAGTTCATCTACAGAACACAAGGATTTTTTTCATAATTGACTGGCCTCAACTAGCACTCGCAACCATCGAACCTAAAGTCTCACTTTCCACACTCCTTGTCCTAGCAAACGTTGAATGTGAGAAGAGAACATTTCCCATTTTTTTCTTTTTTTTTTGTCAAAGGCCCAAATGGTGTAGAGAGAGGAGGCCGTTGTTAGCCATCGGCCAACCATGGTAAATTTACGAACCGTCGTTTTGTATGGATATCAGTACTAACCGAGATAACAATAGTAAATGTACGACTAGTATATATAAGTATCTATGCCCCTACGTATAACCAGTAAGCAGAAGTTGGTGGAGCTAGTGGAAGTAATTTTACTGGAGTCATGTGTGAATGTCATTGCTGGCCAAGCTAACCGGGATAATTTACGAATCGTGTGTTTAAATGCCAGTGCAGATCGGACGAACGATAACTTTTCGCAAATAGAATATATAAACACCTGTGTATCAGGAGCTAGTGGTGGTAATTTTGTTGGTTGCCTTTATAGGTATCGTTGACTGCTAGAGGAACTTGGTGGCTGTCTCGCGGAACTTCAAAACGAATCGACGTCTGGGTCGACACAAATTTTTCGACAGCCATTTGCTTGCCGTAATCCTCACACATATGAGGAATGCGCCGTGCAACTCTGGTAAGCTATATATTCAGTGTGCTTTGATGAAGTCATCAATCAACATAGCAAATAATGGAGTTGGTGAACGGTGCAATTGCACCTCGTAACAGGCTTTTATCACACATTATTGAAGGAGGTGTCCACCGAAATCTCAGTTCCTTTGTTATACATAGACTCATTTTTCCTTACTAAAGGCCCATGCAAAGTTTCACGCAAAAAAAAAATAAGCTGACTGTGATAGAACTCTTCAAAAGTGACGGGCAACGCGGTGGGGCGTCCGAATGGGTGTGGCCGCTGAAGAGCTGAGGAGCGAAGAGACGACGAACACGTGGTCACGGATGCGGAGTCAACATTGGGCGCTAAAAATTGAACTGTTTGCCTCCCGCCGACAGCTGTTCAAACGTTGTTCGGCGGGAATGCAATCAAGTTGCTTCAGAATTGTCGATGGAACACACAGATTCCTTGATTCATTTCGTGTTTCTTTTCATGTACTGTGTCTATTGATGATTTTAACATGAAATTCCTCTTAAGGGCGGTGCAAAGGAAAAGTGACAATATCGTTGAATCGTTTATTCCTAGTTCATTCGGAAACTTCGTAGACGGTTACCACAAAATCACACTTGTCATAATCAAACCTTTACTTATTTAAAAATCGTTACAAATCATCGTCGAGAAACCAGAAAAATCAAACTGAATCTACATGGGAACTCCCAAAGTGGTCATAAGCTTGTCAAACTCGATTATTACTTGTGTAATAGTTCCATAAGCGGTCACACTGCGAAACCTTGCATCAAATGCACTTCTGGTTGATGGAAGAATTTCCCTGAAAATTCATCTCATCATATCGAGCTAACAGGAATTAACTAAATGTCCTCTATAGAAACCAGCTTATTTGAAATGATTCCAATTCAAAGAAAGGGCAGTTGTATGAGCATCAAGACGATGGGAGGATCAGCACCATCAGCAGACCACTGGTGCCTTTCCTTTACCCTTTACCAAGCAAAACACCAGTGAAAATTGAAATCTTCCACCAATCGCTTTAAGATTTGTTCACCGCCCCTGATACCTTCAAAAGCTCCGTTGATATTGTGCGATAAAAGGTAAGGGGTAAGTATGCGAGTAGTAGGTAGGGAAATCAACTGCTTGGCACTAATGAGCATTTGTGTAGATCGGAATCGGGCCCAAAGATCATAAATTATAGATATATTTTATTATAGCCATAACTATAGAATATTATAATAGTTTACAGTTATTATTAAAGGTCTAGTTATATATTTTGCAATTACCCAAGTTTTCCCTTCTTGAAACCTCGGCATGATTTCACATGATCCGTGTACTGCTTTGCCGAAAGAGGTTTTTAAGTGGATCAATTTTATTAGCGCTTTAGACGCTTGATCGAGTAAATCAAGGGTGAGCGAATTTCGAGCCACTTTCTAGGCCTCTGAAAACGACGAAAGGGTCGAAACGACAGGCCGCCAATGAAATTGATCCACCTAAAAACCTCGTTCAGCAAAGCAGTACACGGATAATATATAATTTATAGTTATTATAATTTTTTTCCAACTAGTTAATAAGTTAGGAGTAAAGAATAGTTATCTTTATGCTATAATTATGTATAGAATATCTTAAGCGCGTAGGTGTCTAACTACGTTTCCCATCCTTCCAGCATTGACTGTCTCCTTTGAGATGATAAAAACCCAGGTGTTATCCGTGGTCCATAGAACAGAACAAATCCTATACAAATGCCACTAGATTCCTAATAGAAGTGGAATTGTGGCGCATCCCAGAAAGGGACCAGCCAATCATCAATCCGCTGAGATTCGAAGTAACTTTAATGCCTACAACGGAACCAAAAAGCACCTGAGATTTGATAGCCCTCTAAGGAGGGTGAATTTTTGGATGAAGCCAATTTGATCCAGAAGTTGTGGGTTCGCTAACAAATATCGTTCTCTATAGTTAAACGTGTGGAGTTGATTCTCTGAAAAACGGTTTTTGTGGATTGCTATGACTTTCGAAAGCTATTTAACGTGAAGCAAAGATAAAAAAAACTTGAATCATTGCGTCTAACCAAGTGACGCGATTTCCTCCTCGTTGATAGGAGTATTTTCAAGATTATCGATACCTTGTTGTAGTCTGTTGACAGTTGTTCGTAGAAAGAAATACTTGCTCTTGAAAGATTACCGTGAATTACAAAAACACTGTGCCATTAGTACTTGCACATACAGTGGCGCTCAAAAGTCTTCGGCCAAATGGTTTTTTACTTGGGTTTTTTACTGGTAACTTTTTTGCGACTGGACCGTAGGAGAAATTTTAGTATATTGTGCTTGGAGACACTACATACTAAATATTCTATTTTGGCGCTCAACGGTGTAGGTTACGTGGTTATATGAATTTTTTTTTGTTTTTGGAGTGCCATCGCTATGCCGTCCCGCTGAGCCGCTGTCATCAAAAGTCGTGGTCTTTCTACAAAATATCAATGTTCTCCGAGGCTTGCTCGTTTTGTTTATGTAAAAAAAGCCGTTTTTCTTGACCAAGCCTTTTACTTTTTTCGGTGGTCTTGTAATAAATTCTTGTTAAAAACCATGAAAAGTGTCAAGCGGCACTTAAGTAGAAGGAAATGTTGACAATAGGTTCAGGCACCACATATTAAAATTTTGTCAAATTTGGTCAAGTAGAAAAAAAGTTATGACAAAAAGTGTTTGGCCGAAGACTTTTGAGCGCTACTGTATTTAAGCATACCTTAACAAGTTCCAGTGCCTGGGAAGACAGCGTGATCGCAGTTTGGAGAGCTGGAAGAGCAGCTGCATTGCTCTGAAATAGTGTGGTAGAATGAAACACTGAAAACGTTTTTATAGCATACCTTCATCTTTGAATTAGGGACCTAATGAACCGATTAACGGAGTCAGACCGATAAGTGAACGATGGTTACGAAATCGCGTGAGGGAGAGAATCAAGCACAGAGTCCGTGAGCATTCCCCTTTTTCGGTTACCCCCCCCCCCTATTCCCGTGAATTTTGCTAGGTTGAATTGTTTGACTAGGTTGTACTTCCTTTCTCCACAAAGTGCCATCCGGTTCCGGCTACCTGCCGCACAGAATAGGATTGTTGAAGAGTAAGGTCCGTAGTGGAGCTCATCGATTCTGTCTTAGGAATACGCCACGCATTGTATTTTTTCTCGGAACAGGGTACAGCCCAATTCGAGGAATCCATCGATGGTAAAGATCGTATTTAACCGGACAGAGGGGGATCGTAACTGCAATGGTCGGCGATAAGCACTAGAATCTAAACTTTTAATAAGCCGATAAAAAGCAAAGGGTATCTCACAGCGAACCCGTGTGAAAAAATGTGAAATAAATATCTTTTCGCTTTGAATATTAAGGAATACGGAGCAATAAAACACATTGTAACTATATAATCCAGGAACAGTCTGGTATTGTAGAGATCAAAACGACCTGGAAGTGCTCTTGACTCGGAATCGTGCAAATGACAAGTGAATACACTTGTCTTTTGAGATATTTTGTAAAATGTTACACGAATCAGTGTTTTTGTTCTCCCAGGCAAGTTGCAGTTCATTTCACAGCGCTTGTTTGGGCGTAGCCTTGGGTGGGAATGTATCGAACTCTCTCACCCCGCCACACACTCTCACTCTTGCCACTCAGGCCACGCCCTGTCAAGCGCTCGGAAATGGACTGTATGTATCAAGGCATGGGTGGAGTAGCCGGCGGCCATTGATCTTGGTTACGATATTAGGACAATAAGTATGGTGGCGGTGACTCCCTCGTTTGAAGAAAGGAAAAACTCCGGATGAAAAGGATTATGTTCCTATTGAGAATATTGATTTGCTGTAAAAAGTCAACTACATGGAGTATTCCAACGTACCAGAGCAGGAAGAAGACAGATGAGAAAGATCACGGCGTGCATGTTTAATGCTGGTGATCGATGTGAAAAGCTTTGTGTACTGTTGAGAGTACTGACGCACGAAAACAGCTTAATTCTGAAAAGCTCTTGAGTGGAAATAATATTATTATCTCAAGCGCACCTTGCATTGACGAACCATCCGGACACGAACCCTCTCCCTTTTCGCTCCACTCCTGACTAATAGAGGGTGAAGAATGGTAACTTCTAGAGATGATTATAAGGCTGGTCACCGTGGAGCATAGAAATTCGTGTGCATTGAGTTATGCAATTGGTTCACCCTCCTTACCCTTTTTTAAAATATTTTTTCGTTTTTTTTTTCAAAAAGTGCGATTTAGTTTTTTTTGGATCAGTCAGATGTTCGGTATTGGAAAGGCAAGGTAACTGACAATTCGGGAGGTAAAATTTTTCGCCTTCATTTCTGCTATTCTTCGCTTATCACCTAAGTCCAAAAGTTGACTTTCTTCGTACGAATCATGCGAGGGAAATACTACCTCAATTTATCAATCAATTGCTATAACTACTCATCATAAACAGGATCTTCTGCAGAAAGCAGGTTTTAAAAAGAACAGATTTTTGCTCACAGAACATTCTTTTTCTAAGCTTCAAAAATATTACATATTAGATCGGTCAAAAAGTATCCGCCGTTTTCTATTGCCTAAATTTGGCAGATCATAATTCCATTCAGACACAATTGATCGTACGAAACAAAACCGTTAGGTCTAGCACAGTTTCCTCCACAATTACAGTGTAGGTCCTAATTTTTTTAACAAGTTTCTCTTTCTTCAAAATCTGAAAACCGTTGAGAGGTGGTCTTGACATCCCGTTTTTCTTGGAACCGTACCTCCCATAAGAGAGGTTTCGGAGCGTGAAAAAGTAATGATCCGTTGTGGACACATCCTGGATTGACAAGGAAAAAAGCGGAACTTTCGCACCTCGTTTTGTGCTGTTTTCTTTTGGATACTCATCTTCAGATATGAGGGTTTTGGCGTCACCGCGGCACGCGCTGGGACCTTACCTGTTCGACGGGGGAGAGCGTATTTCCAATGAACTTTGGCCGGTTTCTCCTGTTAACTGCGACGTGTTTCTCAGAAGTTCTAAGGCATCTAATTCCACCATTCGAAAATCATGCTTTCTATGGCTTGAAAAAACGGTTGAAATAGCGCACCTTCTGGAAATCTTCTCAAGACTTTAAATGTGGATGAAAGAGCAGTTTTCTCCACAAAGTTATACCCAAATAATCTGAAAGTCGCGAAAGTTAGTGCTAAAAAATCAAGGCGAAATAGTCGATAGAGAAGACGGTGGGAGCTTTTTGTCCGACCTAGCATGTATATGAAAAATTCCAAAAGTAAAAAGATTGTTGTAGTGCAGAAAAAAAGCTCTACCAGCTACATCCATACACTTTGCAGAAAAAAAATTGAGGAAAGTGAGGACGAAAATCTTACGGACTTTTTGTACAGCCTAGTATTTTTGAACCAAATTCCTTAAGTACTATTGCAGACGAAATTCGGTTGCATAGGGATAGAGTTTGTGCTTGAAAGATTGGGAAGGAATTTCTTGGAAAAGATTCGTTGTGAATGCTATGCGGTATGGGTTGGACCGAGTGTGTCTGGGTAGTGCAATAGAAGACAATTTCTGACGAGGTGCGGGTAAAGGGGTGTGCACCCTCTGTCTCATGCGGTAAGGTAATTACAGGATTACGGTGAGTCACTTCGCACCTATATGCATTTGCCCTTGGGTTACGGTGAGTCACTTCGCATCTACATGCATTTGCCCTTGGATTATATTTTTGCCTTGGGTTATATTTATTTTTATTTATTTGTTTTAATTGCAGACTTGATGATTACTTGGGAACGGGACTTTTGTGCACAATTCTCATTAGCACCTTCACCTCGCCCCCACCTCGCACCCAGGCATGCCAGAAGACCTCATCTTATTGACTACTCAGCCTGTTCATTTCTTCTCGGTAATGATTGATACACGGAAAAAATGAAGCAAGTTCGGTGTGGTAGGAGATCATGAAACAACCAAACTTCCTATAAGTATTGAACAATAT
Source organism: Trichostrongylus colubriformis (assembly GCA_963978905.1). Taxonomy (NCBI): domain Eukaryota; kingdom Metazoa; phylum Nematoda; class Chromadorea; order Rhabditida; family Trichostrongylidae; genus Trichostrongylus; species Trichostrongylus colubriformis. The sequence continues at coordinate 28,357,904 of OZ022260.1, forward strand.
ACAATTAATTAACTTGCTTGTAGGCGCGCAATGATGTCCATTGCAGCAAATTACTGTTCACCCTATACACTCCGAAACTACCATGAATACAATGGTAGAAGCTGAGAGTTCATCGTAAGAAATTGAATTCCATAAACCTTCTGCATATTTGCTCAAATAACAACCCTTTTACCCATTCTAAGAACTACAACTTATATAGTTTTAATTGTAGAGCAAACTGTTTTTTCCATCTTGTCAGTGTTATATTAGTAAATAATTTATTTTGACTACTTTCATTTGGTGGCTTTTTAATTTACTTCGATTACTTATTTTGGCGATGGCTACACTTATTCGAACGAATATGGTTTATCCTTACTGTTTCATCCTCATCCGTTTTGTTAGAGGAAGCACACTAAGACTATCAATTAAGTGAGGTCACTTAGCCGGCCAAGGAGGTGCCCGGGATGCGGGACAAAGGTGCTAACGATCATTCTGTACAAAAGTAGCACATCCAATTACCTGATCAGGTTTTCATATAATTGATGCATTAAAAGGAAATCGAAACAGGGTGAATTTGCATTGGGGAGAGGGCAGCATTTCACTGTGGACGCTATTTGGCCTCTGCCTAGAACGGGAAGTGACCCCCCCCCCCTTCAGAAGCACGCATAAGATTAAACGTTTTAGGACTCATCGAAAATCCCTCAGAGACGCCTAGGTGTGCAACTTTTTATATAGGACGTCCCCCCCCCCCCCTCATTGCAATACTACCAGAAACAGAAACATGAAAGTACTATGAATAAGCCGATTATAGAGCAGGGAACGAATTCAAGGTGAAGCTATGGGTTGCTAAGGAGAAAGCTGGAAAATGGAAGAAGCTGAAGGCGAGGTGAAGCACGAGTTTAAGCATTTACAATAGGGGGTCATATTCAGGCTGGAAACAGTGAGGGGTCCATTTGATGAACAAAACATCCTTGAGCGTCAGAGAAGGGTATCCTGAATTGAATTTTTCGGAGTTAATGAGCGGGATCCTGCAAGGCTGTCGATTCAAAACCATCAGATTTTATATATCTGTCTTGTAAAATAAGATTATCGATCAACAACCTTTTTCAGAAACCGCTACTTAGGACAAACAGCCGAATAGCGACGATTTTTGAGGAGGGTAGAGACATATGTACACGATGAGGTGGCTGTATGAACTAGGCAGTACTACATATCACTGATACATTTTATTCGACATTTCCTCCTTTTTGCATTCTACAATTATATCATTATTTACCATATAGTCACGTAGGCTCTGTTCTTTTCGTGTGGTGTTCACAAGTCACCGCAGCCATAATAAGCAATCAACTGTGGTCGCCAATAGGAACGATTTGAGATGCGATGTAACCTACAGTAATCCCTACAGTACACCTCCCAGACTAAAGATCTTGATCGGGCGTATGTCGTTGGGCGCGGCCCCATTGTGGCTAATCTGCCAATGGGGTCCATGGGTCATAACTGCCACCCTAACGTCGGCCATCTGACGCATCTTCTGCGACACGACTCGTCCACATCACCGAATTCTCAGACTTTCGCAGATAATGATGACCACATTAAGGACCTCGTTAGGCAAACAGTGCCAATTACTGGGAAGTAGATTGTATCACAACCCCAAAATAACTGCAATACAACCCTTCACCTCCCATTCGAAGTAGTTGAAGGAATCGTCCACAGAAGAATTAGTTCTTCTCTACCCATATACTTATGTTGTATTTACCTAATTGTGGCATGCAAAGTTTCACGCGATACAGTGAGTGTTCGGCCAATATACAGCACCACAAAGTTTCGGCCAGGTGGGCGGGGCCTCCCATCAAGTGCCCACCCCGTCGTCCGCCGCGGTCGCAGACGCATTGTGAGAATAGAAAGTCACGTGATTTTTCCCACTCTCCGTTCCCAGTGCTGTGGACGACGGGACGGAGCCTTTACTCGGGGGCCCCGCCCACCCGGCCGAGAATTTAGGGAGCTGTAGCTTAGCCGGATTCTCACTTTTTCGCGTAGACTTTTTTACGTTAGGCCTTTACTAAGCAAATACAACATAATTATATGGGTGGCAAAGAAATTCATTTTTCCGTGTACTTCCTTTGAGCAGTGGTTTCGATTATTCAAAATGTAGAGGACACAAAAAAAGGGAAAAATAGCCAGAATCCACGCTGAGTTCACCAGTCAGAGCGAATCAGGCTCGCAAAAACCGTCTGTTATGGGCTGACGGACGCCCACCGATCACGAAAATGTGAAGGATCAGTGATGTGGACGAGTCGTTCGTCGGAGAAGATGCGCCAGGCCGCGCGCAATGACCATCTCCCATCTAGATCTGCTCATATACACTCTGAGATCTTTCTACAATTCCTACAGAAACTTACATGCATGGCTTATGTCGGAAATCAGTAACCAACAATGACTCTTCTTTATAACTCGAGACTGATTTGCAAGTTTTCATCCATAAAATGTTGATTGATGTTGTTTCCACTTTGCCTGAACCGTGGTCGAGCAGTTCCAAATTTAGTTTTACTTTTTTTGTGCGTGGATAACTGTGGATAACTTATTGCAAGGATTTTTCTTCCAGTTCCAAAAGGAACAGAAATCTGGTCCTAGTTTTGTGGACTCAAAATGGGGAAGAAGGAGAAACTTTCTGAAAATTCTGTTCTATCAACCGATGTCCTTCTCTCTCCAGTATTTGTTTTTCGCTCATATTTGTACTGCCCTGTTCCTAATGCAACCAGGAATTAGAAATTACCCCTTTCTGTGGTGGACCTTCTCTTTCACATTCTTCTTCAATTTTTCGATGTAGTCAAATGGAAGGCGCACAACCGAGACTCTACCACGTAATTCTTCGCCCTTTACATTAGTGATTGCCCCTTGCACTAGATTAATCATCTTCGGGTCTGGCACCGGCTGATTCTCAAAATTTTAGAAACGATGCTAGATTGTACTATACTCCTTCTAACGACTTCCCCTTTCTCTAAACCGACACAAGATCCATGAGAGCTTCTCTCCCATATTTCAATCATTCACTTTGAATGACAATTTCATCTTTACTTTCTTTTTTTTGAGTGTTTATGCTACGATTCCAAGTTATCTTAGCAGACAGCGTGTCGTAATGGCGAAGAACTAATTATGTGCAGATAAAATACCACTTATTTATAGAAAACGCTTCACTTATTTTGATATCTTTGATTTTGAAGGCATGGAGTGCGAGTTTGGAACCCGTCCGAAGCATTTGCCCATAACAGCATACTTGTGAAAGTTCCTTTTTATCCCTTTCTATTCTTTTGTTGTTAGGGTGACAGCTACGGGCTATGCGAACTGTTATCAAAGTAGCTGTAAGCTGCAGCGCCTAAGTCAAATGCACCCTGAGATCCTTCTACAATTCCTACAAAAACTTCATGCACGACTTATGTCGAAAATCGAAAATCAGTAGCCATCAACGACTCTTCTTTATTACTCGAGACTGAAACACTGCAACTTTTCATCCATGAAATGTTGATTAATGGTGTTTCCACTTCGTCACAATTTCCTTCTGGCGCTATTCATGTACCCAGCGTTATTGCAACGCCACTTATGTGGATACGGGGAGGTACTTGGGCCAACCCATCCACGTGCACATTTAAGCACAGTCGAGCAACCCAATGAAGGCAGACGGCGAAGAAATGATTTCGTGTCGGGACGAATCTTTGCCTGCTATTACAGTTCGCTTATTTTTGAGCGTTTTGAAGATAAAGCTCATTCTAATCGTCTGGAAGTGTTTTTGAACTTGTCGAACGGGTTTTCATGCGAGATAGCAGTGATGGATAAATCCATAACTCATTCAAAAGTGTTTATCCTTTTCACAACACAATTTGTCAACTTATTAATTCTTTGACCTAAAATACTGGGTTGAGGAATAAGTTCCCGCGGTTTTTTTCAACCTGTTTTTCACATTGGTTCCTTCAACTTTCGACAAAGTTTAAATATGTTTTTGATAGAGCTTCTTTTGCTCTACAAAACGCTTTCGTCCGTTCTTCGTTTCATTCGACTACCTGATAATTATGAGGTTTGGAAATGAAGTAAGCTGAAGGCAAAAAACTGACACCTGCGCACCTCATCTTTCTCGTCTGCCATTGAGACCAAAAAATGTATGTGTACGTGTTTTTGATAGACCTCTTTTAGTTCTACAGAATGGTACTGCTTTTTATACAAATCGCTCAACTTTCTGCTGTTTATAAGACTCACAAATGCAGTACTCGCAAAAGTTTGCACTTTCGTTATCTCCTCTTCCTCGCCTACCATCGAGATTGGAGAGGATGAGCATATATGCATTCGAGCTTTTTTTGTTCTACAAGATGATACCACTCTGCTTTTGTACCCTCCCATATTTTAGCATGTATGTAAGGATAAGTTTTCACCTTTTATTCAATTCAAAATTGCGTAATGAAAATAATTTTTTGGCAGAACTTTTTGGATCATTCGATAGAGCTCTTTTCGCTCTACAAGATAGTGTTTAAGCTTTTCGCTCAAATTAATTTTTGCTATTTTTTAGATGATTTAAAAGAAGTGCAAGTCAACGAAACCGAGTATGGTCGACACGAAAAGCTCGATTTCGTCGACTTGCACTCCCTTTAAATGATCTAAAAATGGCAAAAATTCATTCGTACAAAAACATCAAGCACTATCTTGTAGAGCGAAAAGGGTTTATCGAATGTGTTGAAACATTCTGCCGAAAAAAGTTTTTATAATTACGCAATTTCCATTAAACAAAAAGGTGAAAACTTATCCCTACATACTAAAATATGAGAGGATACAAAAGAAATGTGTTACCACCTTGTAGAGCGAAAAAAGCTCTATCGAAAACATATACACATGCATTTTTTGATCTCGATGGTAGCAAGGAAGATGAGGTGTCGAGAGTGCCAATTTTAGCCTACAGCTTACTTCCTTCAAAACCGCATGAACATTGGGTAGTCGAAAGAATCAAAAAAACAGATAGTAGCATTTTGTAGAGCAAAAAAGCTCTGTCGAAAACATAATAAGCTTCCTTGAAAGATGTAGGGAACAATGTTAAAAACCGGGTTCAAAAAAAAAACCGCGGGAACTTATTCCTCAACCCAATAGAATTTTTCGACTGTTATATTAGGTTGTTCGGAAAGAAATGCGCGTTTTTTTGTCCATCTATTTCTCTTCTACTACAGAAGATTTTGTAAAACAGTTTTGTCTATTAGAAAGAGAATTTTATTGCGCATCTTTTGAAATACTTTTGTCTATATCTACTTGTTTTTTTTTTCGAAGAAAAAATTCAAAAAAGAATTTCAATTTTTTTTCAAAATTTTGAAAAAAAAATTTCAAAAAATGCAAGATTCAATGCAATAAGCGGTAAATATTTGTCGCCATGCGTATAATGTTTGCAGAAAGATTTGGCTGTATAAAGTGTCGGACAAAGTTCCAGCGTTTAAAAAACGGTAATGAAAGCTTGGATGACGAAGAACATGGAAGTCGGCCTCAAGTCGTTGAAACTTTTTTTTCTTTGAAAAAAACCAAGTAGACATAGACAAAGATATATGAAAAGATGCACAATAAAAGTCTCTTTCTAATAGATTGAACTGTTTTGAGGAATCTTTTATAGTAGGAGAGAAAAATGGACAAATTCAACGCGCATTTCTTTCCGAACAACCTAATAAATGAAATTGAAGTTGTCGAGTAGTACAACAGTGTAGAAAGAATCTACAATGGATTGTCGTACCTTTTACGCCACTGGGGGGTCCGGCGCAACTGAAGCTGTACATAATTTTTAAGACCCATGGTGAATTGGCGGTTGCGAGATGGGACCTTCGTCATCGTTGAAATTGAGGTGCTCGTTTGCATGGCTAAATAATGCACGCATCCGAAAGCGATTCGTTTTATTCGGCAGGGTTCTTTGAGGCAATCAATCCGCTACCTCCATCTTCGATCAGATTATGAACTGTGCCTACGTGAGACTTTGCATACGTGCTTACGTGACCCATGGGTGCCATTGGCCACCGGAACCGGATATCGATAATGGGCGCCAAAATCATCCACTTCAAGAGCACCCGATCCCGATGGTTGGTTGCACCTTCATGTCCTTTTCTATGGATTATTCCAGCATTTTCCATTCCGCCAGTAGGATTACCAATATAACTTTCACGCTACAACCTTTATAGGTACCATCCCACTAAGAGGGAGGGCTTTTTATAGGGTATTGAACACCTATATATCATTGGTGTGCCAAGTCACTGACATGCCTTCACTAGAATAGCATTGATTTTTGAAATCGAATCTTCGTGTTGCTTAACCCATCGGACTTCGGTGCTAAAATTAAATTTTACAGGTAATCCAGTAAGCGATGGAGACCTCATGTTGGTGTCGCCCTGCCGCCAAGGAGGACTAGTCGATATTAGGTATTTACCTTTATACTTTTTCTTTTGCTGCTTTCGTTTCTATCTGACAAGGAAAGGTATTTTACTTACCATGGAACTTAGATCCGGGGGATCAACAGAGCTTCGAACGCTGATTATAAGTGTGAAAACCAAAATTGCTAAATGGCATTCTGAAGCGAGTTACGAGGGGTCAAAGTTTGCTTGTGACACCTCTTTGGCGAGGCACTTTGCCATCAGACGGCTTGCCGAAATGGCCATTTGCAATGAGACACACACCACTGTATGCGCTTTTGAATGCTGATCTCAAATCGGTATTCAAAATCTGTCAAACAATTGCCTGAATGAAGTTATGAAGGTTTATCTGGAAAAAAGAGTAATACCATTTCATGTGTTTGGGAGCCCATAGCGCGCGAGCCATACGTTTTCACGCAAAACCAATGTGATTTTCGTGTTCAGGGAAAAATTACCCCACGGGACAAGTTTTCAGCCAATTCGAGAATTTGACCAAATCTCGGAAAAATTGATGGGCTATTGGCTGGAAACCCATTTACCAAGGAGTAGTCGTTGACCCTTGCCCAGCAAATGCTCTTATTTGGCGCTTGTAACGTGCGTTTAGTGTGACCAGTTGGGCGGGCGCACACTAGTGTGCGCGTTACACATGGAAGCATGCTGATTGGGCTTGATCGTATCATTCGATTAGTACCATCATTGCAACGGTTCGCAGAAACAGGGAATTCGCAAAAACGGGAATCGCTGCGACGCGAGATATCAATTTCTCGCCATTCGCGCCTTCCGAGGCTCCTTATCAGCATTATCAGTTGCTATAACTTCCGTTCCTTCACCATTGATGTCCCCTTACCACCCCCTATATCACTTCAAAAAATCAGAGTTCCAGCTTCACTGCGACGTGAGATATCAATTTCCCGCCATTCACTTTAGGAGGCTCCTTATCAGCCCTTACCAGTTGCTATCACTTCCGTTCCTTCCTGATGTCCCCTTATCACCCCCTATATCACTTCAAAAATTCAGAGTCCCAGCTTTGCTGCGAAGCGAGATATGAATTTCCGGTCAAACACACACACACACACACCAACAGATACACTTAGCCGATTATATTAGGTAGTCTAAAAAGTCTTTCGTATTTTTAAATACCGCTTTTTCCCTCAGAACTGCTTTCCACTAAATTTCTTCTGTACATATATATGTAGTACAAGTTCACACGCATCTATAGGTATTGTTGTCTTCCATCTCCCGGATAACCCTTTTCGGCAAAATAAAAATATCAAAGTCACCTCATTTTCAATTCCAATTTTTTTCTTCGAATGGCGTTAGACAGGGAAAGGAAAAGATGATAATCCGGTGGAGCAAGATCAGGGCTATAAGGCAGCAATTTTTATCCAAGCTCGAGAATTTTTTAAAAGAAAAAATTAAAAAAAATTTTTACCACTAGTGAAAAAATGACTCGCCAAAAAATTCTCGAGCTTGGATAAAAATTGCTGCCCCATCCACCTTATAGCCCTGATCTTGCTCCATCGGATTATCACCTTTTCCTTTCCCTGTCTAACGCCATTCAAAGAAAATTTTTTTTATAATTTTTGTATTAAAAATGAGGTTGACCTTTGATATGTTTATTTTGCCGAAAAAGGTTATCCGGAAGATGGAAGACAGTAATACCTATAGATGCGTGAGAACTTGTACTACATATATATGTACAGAAGAAATTTCTGAAAAGCAGTTTTGAGGGAAAAAAGCGGTATTTGAAAATACGAAAAAAACTTTTTAGACTACCCAATATATAGTAGGATGGGCAAGTGTGATAGGTATGTTTAGGTTATCTTGTTCAGCTTGCAAGACTCTTCGTGGAAGGAAATTCAAAAACTCCTACTTAACCCCTGGCCACCCCTAATTTTCCGAAGTTGGGCCAAAAACTGGATCAGCCTGGAAATATGCACAGAGAGGTAATTTGACCCCCTACGCGCGAATATCATACAAGGAAACGTTTAGAAGTGAAAGAAAAGCACCTACTGACAATGAAATACAAAATGCAAAAAAAGCCGCACCGGCGGGAAGCACACCCACGACCTTGCGCCTGCAGAACCGTGGCACTACCACTAAGCTACGGAGGCATCATCCAGAAGAATCGCCTCGCCATTGAGCTGTCACAGGCAAGTCACAGGCAATCTTTGACCCCTCGTAACTCGCTTCAGGATGCCATTTGGCCATTTTGGTTTTCACAGTTACAATCAGCGTTCAAAGCTCTATCGATCCCCCCGGGTCTCATTTCGAAGTTCCATGGGAACTAAAATACCTCCCTTGTGAGTTTTCTAAGTTTTCAAAATTGTTTTATATTTTTTATTCTATTCATTTTCTTGAAAATTCCTCTTCTATTTCAGATTAAATCTATTAAAATGCACACTTTATTATGCCTTATTATTTTATATGGTGGTACTCATAGTGTCTTCAAACTGCGATCGTACGTGTTAGGTAGGAACGAAAACCAGGTGGAACAAGCCTTTTATTCTCAATGCTCTCCTTTACAGGTAGGCGACGTGAAGTGGATCAGCCCTACAAATCCACTGAGCAGACCGCGGTGCCAGGACCACAGGTACTGGTTTTATCTCTAATTTTTCCATTACTTTTTTTATTTGCATTTTTCAGATCCACATGGGCGACTGTGGTCCAGGAAAGGCATAGGGATTTTTCATCGAATGCATCGACGACGAAGGAGCGACCAGTCCCGTCAGTCCGTGTAAGTGTTGTCCTCGTCTTTTGCATGCTACGTCCAAGTGGGTTTCAGTCCTCGTCTGTCCGCGTCTGTTCCCCCGTCCCGTCAGTCCGTGTCTGTGTGGTCCAGGTCCACTGCATGCCTCGTACAGGTTGGTGTCGGTCTGCGTCAGTCCGCGTCTGCCCCTCTGTTCGTGCCTGTCCGCCTCCTTGTGTGTCTGTCCGTCCGCGTGCCCGTCTGTCCGCGTCTGTCTGTGCATGCCCGTCTGTGTGCTGTCCGTCCATGTCCCCCGTACATATCTGGCCGTCCGTCCGTCTGTGTCCAGCTGTCTGTGTGCCTAAGTCTATCTCTCTCCCTGTCTGCGTTTCTCTCCACATCCACGTCTGTCTATCTATCTGCTTCCGTCTGTCTATCTGTCTGTCTGCATGTCTGCCTCTCCGTTCACCTTCCATCCTTTTGACTGCCTTCATCAATGTCTTTAGCATAGTTGTCCAAAGGGAATCGCTCATAAAATCGTTGCTTCGAGATATTTCGTAGCTGTTGCTGTTGCAGTAGTGCTTTCGATCGTTATAATCAGTACAGGATTCCTCTAGAGGCGGATTCTTTATATTGTGTTGACTTGTTTATTTGCTAGCTTTCTTTCTTCACTGTGATGTGTGATTTAGCTTCACTACTCATCGGTTTTTTTCACACAAATTTTCTACTTCCATCCTTTTGTCATTTGCTCGGACATCTTGAGCAGCGGTTAAAGGTAGAGAAGGTAACTAGAACGACAGTCCAGAGGTTATAAGGAGCTTAAGGCCCATCATTGAACGCATTTTCAGTCCTCCCAGTGCTGAACACTCTCATTACATTTAATGGTGTAGTTTACGATTTGCAGCCCAAATGGATAGTAGAAGTAAATGATACAGAGCAAGTCACACGAGGAAAGATCGCGAAAAAGCGAATTCTCAAGGCCTCTTTAACCAGAAGCAGTGATGAGTTGAGGAATTTTTGAAGGGACGGGAGGGGGTCGTATTTCAAATCTTCCCGTACGGATCCTCGATGCTCACGCATTTTCGGGGAAATTTCTGGATCGATGAGGTCATCTCTAAAGAAAGAAGAGAGCCAATAATCATATTCTCTATACTAGGCAGTAATGCTATGATTATCTTTTCTAGGGGTACGACTTGAGGGGTGTAGGTTAGGACACACGGTTTGACCAAGGCGTGCGACCCTGTGTGAGTTTGCGGCCTTTGCCTTGTGACATAAATTACTCAGACAATGTGTTCATATAAACCCTATCCTCCTTGAAAGTTTGTCGTCGTGGTCTCTAGAGAAAACAGTTATAGAGAACGAGTTCAAGGGATGTGCATGGCCATCGCGTGACCCAGTGGCCGTACTGACCATGTGAACCCAACCGTCACTCCGACTTGAGTACAACAACAGGTAGCCGAAGATGCATCGAGCGAGGAGAGAGGACTTATTTCCTAGAAATAATCCCAATCACAGACTTCATCCTGTCTTCACCCCGCTTTCTGCAAGTGAGAGCACTAACCGAGGCTCACACTGCTTCGCATGCCCCACGCGTTGCGGCAAGTGTGATTTCGCAAAGCCGTAGGTTGTGCGCTTCAGAAAGTATAACTGCTATACAGAATTTTTCCTTTTTGTCCGTAGAAACTCAATCTGTTCACTCTCCCCTCTTCTAATATCATCAGTGCTTTTTCTTTTCCCCTTCTTGTGGAAACGACCTGATCATTTAAATATTTCTTTTCTGTTCACCTCCATCATCACTTTCATTTCCAGTGCTTGTTCCTCTTCATTTTTCCCTTTACTCTTCCATCTGGTTAAAATTAGTTTACACTTCAGTTTCGAATAACTTCTTGTCTTTGCTATAGGCACCACCGTCAATCTTATTTATTTTTCCAATTTCTTCGAGTTCTTTCATTTTCTCTTTCATGCTTCCTTTTTGGGTGCCTGATGAGAAATCCTGTACTGAACCTTAATGACGACAAAAGTGCACTGCTGTAAGGCTTCCATGCACCCATATGTCTTGCAAGCAACGTTTTCATGCGCGATTCATGGACAGCAGTGCTAATCGGATGGAGTCGGGCAACTGGAAAGATGGAAGGTTGGATGGGTGGGGGACATACAGGCAGGAGGTGTGGAGAGACGGTCACAGCCGGAGCGACAGGAGTAGATAGAGGCAGGAGCAGACTCGGGAGAAAGGTAGAGCAGGGATGTACAGGCAGTGCTGATCACAGACGGGAGTTGACGGGCAGATTAGGGGGCATGGGCGGAGTCGTACACAGGGGGTGTGTGCGGACTGAGGTGGAGAGGAGGGAGTGCGCGGTCGGTCAGATGCAAAGGGGTGGGGACGGGCACTCGTTGAAAAAGAGGGAAGGAGAAACGACTAGCACCTTTTACATTTGTGTCTGCCCGCGTGTCTCTCCTAGGTGTGCCCTCCCCTCCCCTGACACACACTTGTGCCTCCCCACCTCCTTCTGGTTCCGTCCACCCGCATCCACTCCTTCTCTCCGCTTCTGTCTGTGACGGCCCCCTCTGTCGGGCACATCCGACCACGTCCCCCCTCAATACCTGTCCGTCATCGTCCGCCTTCCCCCGCGTCTGCATATGTCCGTGACCGTCTGCCCCTCAAGATCTCTTGGTGCCCTTCCTGTCTTGTCTGACTGTGACTCTGTCCCTCTACCCTTCTGTCTGCAAGTCTCTCGCTCACCTAACTTCCGCCCTCCAGCGGTCTTCAGGCTCGACATTGCGGTGTACAAAACACGGACACGACCAATATTGCTGCTTCGGGAACGCTACGACATCTCATTTTTCTCCACAAAATAATGTGTTCAGTAATGATTTGATTCAATAAATTTTGGCATCATTCCCTCTCAAGACACCTTGAACTACTGAGCTATACACAAGTGGTAGGGACGAGTTCCCAGCGACCTTACTCTGCTACATTTCTAAAAGTTACCAGCCAACTATAAAGATGTCCCTTTGTTGTGCTTTAGGCACTACCCTCGGAAGACTGCAATCTCCTGTTTAATCCCCTTCCTCGCGTTTCGCTTATTATGAAAGCCAACTATTTTCATCCATTACCATACCATCGCTATCGCTTCTTTATCTGTTATTTACGCCATTTTAACTCAAGCTGTCTCCCTGCCCTTCCCCTTTAGACCATACCCGGAGCGAAACTATTGATGATAACTATGAAGCATGTCCTGACTGACATGACCTGAGCACGATTTATGAGCCGATCCCAATTTCGGGAACGATTGTTATATTACCAAGTTCTTTCAGCTCCAGTGATCGATGCTCCCTATCCGTCACTCTCAAAGCTACCTTTCCCACTCATCTGTCCTAACCTCCTAACCCCTAGGCTTCCCCTCAGAAGACCAACCAATAAGGAGCCCAAACGACGTTTTAAGAATAGACACGAAATCAAATATAGTGTGCTGTAACAGTAGCAGTGAAAACCTACACCCACCCACAAATTTGAATTACCCGCTAAAAAATCATCTGATAAATCAAAATGGTGGAGAAAAATAGTAGTTCGCAAAAAGCGCTACATGGAGCAGGACGAAAAGCAAAATCGGCGATGGGAGGTGGTCACTACCCTTGCCTCTCGCTCTATCACCTTCGAGGCATTTCCTGCTCTCGCGGCTACTCTACTCTACCCCGCTTCTCCCATCCCTTCATACAGTCCTTCCAGCATCAGCCTCCCTCGCTCTGATCATTGAGGGAATCCCTACATACAGGAAATACCTAGTATTGTATGAAGCAGCAATATTGATGGTGGCCCTTTACAGACAGCAATGCCAACGACGCCGAGAAGACAAAAAAAGACGGAGTCAGGTGTAGCGGCAGAACAGCAGACAGAAAGCTGGATAGACAGACACAGACAGACAGACAGCTATAGACAGCAGAGAACGAAGAGAGGGAGACAGACGGACACGGATATACACAGACAGTGGACAAAGACGGACAGACGGACAGATACCTGTGGGAGACATGGACGGACAGCACACAGACGGGCACGCACAGACAGACGCGGACAGATGGGGACACGGACGGACAGACACACAAGGACGTGGACAGGCACGAACAGAGGGGCAGACGCGGACGGACGCAGACCAACACCCACCTGGACGTTGCATGCAGTGGACCTGGACCACACAGACTCGGACCGACGGGACGGGGGGACAGACGCGGACAAACGTGGACGAACACGCACCTGGACGTGGCATGCGAGACGAGAACAACACCTACACGGACTGACGGAACCAGGCGCTCCCTGACTGTAGTCGATCCTTTCCGAAGAACTTCCCCACGACACGTTGTGGACCACAGTCGCCCTTGTGGATCTGAAAAATGTAAACTGAAAAACAATGGAAATTGAAACAATTAAAAATTCATTGATAATAAACAAAAAGGAGTCAATAAAACCAATGAAAGCAAAGAGGTGAAGTGAAACGAATAAAGTTAATTCATAGGTAAATAAAAATTGAAAATTCAGTACCTGTGGTCCGGCAGCGCGTTGGATGGGTGGATCGTCATTGGCCTAAGTTGTCCGGCTCCGACCAAATGATCCACTTCACGTCGCACACCTGTAAAAGAGAATATTAAGAATGGAGAGACGGTTTCACTCGATTATTCTCTTTACCTGGTATGAGGTGCTCGACGTCGTGCCTTTCCTGCCATTTTTGTAGCCATGGATCTGGAAACAGCACCGTAAAAAAAGTGAAGTACAATTCAAATATGAAATTAAGAAACTTCGAAAACTTCGAAATATTAACTTCGAAAAATCAAGGTAAAATGCAAAAAAAAGAGTTATAAAATAGGCAAAAATGAAAGAACCTGAGATCCGTCGGCCCTTTTTAATTGGCAGCGAGGCTCCAAGTAGAGGACTTGACAAATCCAGTACCGACTGGATTACCTGTAAAGTTTAAATTTAGTAGTGAATACTCTATGGATCTAACAACACGACGACTCGAATTGAAATGTCAGCTCCATCCTAATGAGGAAAGAGGTCTCACCTTATTCACAAGAATTTTTCAGCCCGAAAAAAGGATAACGAAGAGTCCTACTATCAAAGCAAAGAAGTCTAGAACAAGAGAGAACAACTCGACCCCTACATTGGATCAATCTCCCCTTTCGCAGTGGCTCTCGGTGGATGGTATTGGTGCCCGTCATCGATATCCCATACCGGGTGGCCATTGGCACCCACCGTTCAGGGGCAGTGCTTTTGAACAAAGCCCAATAATCAACTGGCCCGGTCTGGCGAAGGGGCAACGGACATTGCCCTCCAGAACCCTGCTGAACAAAACGAAACGATTCTGGAGCAAGGAAGGAAGAAGGGACGGCCTGCACATTCCGAGGAAATTTGAGGAGGTAGTAGTATTAGAAAAATAGTATTAGAAGAAGCAGTATTAAAAAAAACAAGATGAAATGAAAAATACTTCTCATTGCGCGAAAAAATTTAAAAGTGGGAGTATCTGAGAAATGTAGCCTTTCCGTTTGGTAGGATATCGAGACAGGTATGCTGAGCTCTCTGGGTGGGTGGTTTTCGCGCCCATTATCGAATTCCGATTCCTGGGGGCCAGTGGCATCCATCGGTCACGTAAGCTCGTTTGCGAATTCTCACGTAGACAAAGTTCAAACATCGAATGACCTTTGGTCGAGTCGGAGATGGGGTAGCGGATTTATTGCCTCCTCGCTGAACCCCGCTGAACAAGACGGATCTGTTTGGAAATCGTCAGAATGGTCATATTTTTCCCGAGAAACAAAAATCTTCCACTCAGTGGTGACGGTGGACCTCATTTCTACAACGGCCACAGTCACATGCGCGGACTTACTAATAGATTGACGCAGATTTATTTATATTCCGAATATGTCAGTGAGTCGCCATGGAGCCAGCACCTTCCAAATTAGCATAGCATTGAAATCTTGCGAGAAACGCGAAGAGGGGGGGGGGTCGAGGCTCCTACAAGGCTGCTTACATACTTAACCACGGTGCTGTGGGTTTGTCATGGGCAGGGCGTGACTGCATTGATAGGCAGCGAGGCAGTGTGCCATGGGTGGACACGCAGAGACGACGTACCGTCGACACCGCGAAGTATGAATGTGGTCTTAGTCAGGTACGGCGATATCCACAGATTTTGTAAAGTCACATTTGGCGAGTTTGTATCATCATTTCGGTGTAGGTCTGCCTGCTAATAATGACGAAAGTGGTTTGTTGGATAGTAGTGTAGATCCAGCGTTCTCGTTTGCTTTGGATCCAATGCGGTACGCATAAACAGGAGCGGTCGAAAACCATCCAGGGAGATTTTTATTCTTAACATGAGGGTGGAGATCGGAACAAAAAACTGCTGATCTGTCCAATGTTCCATCTGGGGAAGTTCTGAAAGCTTTCAAGGAACATTCGAAAAAATTTCAAAATTTCGTAGAAAACTCCCTGCAATTCAGTAGGATGAGGGATGTTTCAAAATAAGTCCTTTCCAGAAATGTTTTCCGTAGGTCTTGATGCAGTCGCAAAGTTGACAATGATTTCCTCCTTCTGGTTGGATCCATGAGAAGCACGCCTAGGAAAATCTCTGCTAAGTGCGGACCGAATCTTTTTCAGGATAAGCAAATTTCAAATCATTCAAAAGTATACTGCAATGTCTAATCTACAGAAATAGCTACCCAATATCAGCAACGCTCGTTGTCTGCTTCACTCCAAACATATACTCCTACACTTCCTATTGGAAGTCACATGCATGGCTTATTCGAAGCAGCTTCGTCAAAATATAGTACATCAATCTACATGCGAAAATATGACAGAACAATTTTTCGCGTCTGAAAACCCTGAGGTCCATCCTCAGGGTTTCCAGACGCGGTAGGTGAAGGCAGCGCCTGGGGAAAAGAGAAAGTGAGAGCTGGGAAGGAAGAGATTTATCAATAATGTAGGATTCTTAATTATGAAACAAAAATTTGAGTAAGGATTGAAAAGATAGGGAGCTCTGCGATATCACAGAGAGAATAAAGTAAAAACCTCTGCAGATATTCAACGAGTGCTTCTTTTCTTTATTTTATTGTGTTTTGGAATCAAGTTTTCATTCTGATCGCGTTGTAGAGGACATGAAACGGAATCAGAGCTGTTGTCTATCAGTTTCTGTACTACAAAAAAAAGAGCGGTATCAGAATGCACGAGTACCACCAATCTACTCTTCCGAAAAATTTAAAATTTTTCGAAGTTGTTCAACAATCAAAAAATTTAGGGTGAACTCACAGAACCCTGGTCGTTTGGTTAGTAAAAACTCCAACTCAAACCATTTGTGCTAATTGTTTGCAGAGCAGTATGTAATTATCTGTATGTGGTGTACAGGGAGTGCCAAAAAAAGTAATTTTTGTCCTCCACTTCAACCCTACATTAGTCGAACTTCGGCAAATTTCGACCAGGTATTTTCATCCCCAAAGTGAAGAGCAGACCTCACTCTGTCACCGCTCTCCGTTACAGCCTTCTGCACGAGCAGGAACGGTTGCTTGTTACGAGTGAACAAGATGTGTCACCACACCGAAACTTCGTCGCCCTCGTTCACAACCTTGCTAAGATCCGTTCACTCTGGGCACCTGAAGGGATTCATACTGGGTGGTGTTCTTGAATATTCCAATTTTCCGGGGTTCCCAACGCCCTTCGTTTCCGAGAGCCATATTGTGCCATTACCACTGAAACTCCTCCCGGGGCAGGTTTGAGGCATGAAAAATGATACATCGGATCATAGCAGCCCTGTCCGAGCAGGAAGAGTCTGTGACTTCCATGATATGAAGGGCCAATCCTTAGGAAGCTTCCCACAAAAGACCTTCAATGGAACCTGCTCCACTGAGTTGAGGGGATCTTGATACCATGGGTGCTCTGAAGCCCGACTGCACTGCTTGAAGGTTCCATATTCTTATGAAAGTGAAAGTAGTGAGTCTCAGCTCGTTCCTGCTTTTAGAGGAACATTTCGGCAATATTTTGTCACAATACTTTTATCTCTCTCGTTTCCCTTGGTTTTGTATAATAGGCGGATGTGGGCCGTGAGCAAGATTACTTTTTTTGGCACCCCCTGTAATTCCTTCGCTGCTTTATAATAAAGAACTATATTATGCTTCCGTAAACAGTCAAACTGAACAACAGATCGAGGGCAGATTCGCGGTAGCCAATGAATGAATTTTTTGAAATACCAAAAAGTGGAAAGCACCATTTTACGAAGGTAGAAGTCGAGAAATAGCAGAGGTTTGGAAAAAAGCAGAGAGCGAGCACTGAGTCACCCAGGATCATATTCCCACCTCCTATCTTGGCATTTCATTTACACGCGTCGACAAATTAAGCTGAAATAATCCACTTGAGGGAGGTTCTTAGGTTACCACTCACTACTGGAAGGTCAGGAGCTATTTACAAACAAAAATTATGAGAACTGATTTGTGAATGGAAGGTCGTGGCTATCTACATACACAAAAATTGTGGGATTCACGCAGATTTTCGTGGAATGTGATGAGCTCGATCGCGATCCAGTCAACCGAAGAAGGTGAAAGAATTTTATGGAGCACCACTCGGTGAACACCGTGCAGAATCGCCGACTCGATTGGAAGGTCATGGCTATCTGCATAAACAAAAATTATGGGATTTACGCAGATTTTTGTGGAATGTGATGAGCTCGATCGCGATCCAGTCAACCGAAGAAGGTGAAAGAATTTTATGGAGCACCACTCGGTGAACACCGTGCAGAATCGCCGACTCGATTGGAAGGTCATGGCTATCTGCATAAACAAAAATCATGGGATTTAAGCTGATTTTTGTGGAATGTGATGAGCTCGATCGCGATCCAGTCAACCGAAGAAGGTGAAAGAATTTTATGGAGCACCACTCGGTGAACACCGTGCAGGATCGCCGACACGATTGGAAGGTCATGGCTATCTACATACACAAAAATTGTGGGATTTACGCAGATTCTCGTGGAATGTCATGAGCTCGGTCGCGATCCAGTCAACCGAAGAAGGTGAAAGAATTTTATGGAGCACCACTCGGTGAACACCGTGCAGGATCGCCGACACGATTGGAAGGTCATGGCTATCTACATACACAAAAATTGTGTGATTTACGCAGATTCTCGTGGAATGTGATGAGCTCGATCGCGATCCAGTCAACCGAAGAAGGTGAAAGAATTTTATGGAGCACCACTCGGTGAACACCGTGCAGGATCGCCGACACGATTGGAAGGTCATGGCTATCTACATACACAAAAATTGTGGGATTTACGCAGATTCTCGTGGAATGTGATGAGCTCGATCGCGATCCAGTCAACCGAAGAAGGTGAAAGAATTTTATGGAGCACCACTCGGTGAACACCGTGCAGAATCGCCGACTCGATTGGAAGGTCATGGCTATATACATACACAAAAATTGTGGGATTTACGCAGATTCTCGTGGAATGTGATGAGCTCGGTCGCGATCCAGTCAACCGAAGAAGGTGAAAGAATTTTATGGAGCACCACTCGGTGAACACCGTGCAGGATCGCCGACACGATTGGAAGGTCATGGCTATCTACATACACAAAAATTGTGGGATTTACGCAGATTCTCGTGGAATGTCATGAGCTCGATCGCGATCCAGTCAACCGAAGAAGGTGAAAGAATTTCATGGAGCACCACTCGGTGAACACCGTGCAGAATCGCCGACTCGATTGGAAGGTCATGGCTATCTGCATAAACAAAAATTATGGGATTTACGCAGATTTTCGTGGAATGTGATGAGCTCGATCGCGATCCAGTCAACCGAAGAAGGTGAAAGGATTTGATGGAGCACCACTCGGTGAACACCGTGCAAAATCGCCACTCAATTGGAAGGTCATGGCTATCTACATAAACAAAAATTGTGGGATTCACGCAGATTTTCGTGGAATGTGATGAGCTCGATCGCGATCCAGTCAACCGAAGAAGGTGAAAGAATTTTATGGAGCACCACTCGGTGAACAGCGTGCAGAATCGCCGACTCGATTGGAAGGTCATGGCTATCTGCATAAACAAAAATTATGGGATTTACGCAGATTTTCGTGGAATGTGATGAGCTCGATCGCGATCCAGTCAACCGAAGAAGGTGAAAGAATTTTATGAAGCACCACTCGGTGAACACCGTGCAGAATCGCCGACTCGATTGGAAGGTCATGGCTATATACATACACAAAAATTGTGGGATTTACGCAGATTCTCGTGGAATGTCATGAGCTCGATCGCGATCCAGTCAACCGAAGAAGGTGAAAGAATTTCATGGAGCACCACTCGGTGAACACCGTGCAGAATCGCCGACTCGATTGGAAGGTCATGGCTATCTGCATAAACAAAAATCATGGGATTTAAGCTGATTTTTGTGGAATGTGATGAGCTCGATCGCGATCCAGTCAACCGAAGAAGGTGAAAGAATTTTATGGAGCACCACTCGGTGAACACCGTGCAGGATCGCCGACACGATTGGAAGGTCATGGCTATCTACATACACAAAAATTGTGGGATTTACGCAGATTCTCGTGGAATGTCATGAGCTCGATCGCGATCCAGTCAACCGAAGAAGGTGAAAGAATTTCATGGAGCACCACTCGGTGAACACCGTGCAGAATCGCCGACTCGATTGGAAGGTCATGGCTATATACATACACAAAAATTGTGGGATTTACGCAGATTCTTGTGGAATGTGATGAGCTCGATCGCAATCCAGTCAACCGAAGAAGGTGAAAGGATTTGATGGAGCACCACTCGGTGAACACCGTGCAAAATCGCCACTCAATTGGAAGGTCATGGCTATCTACATAAACAAAAATTGTGGGATTCACGCAGATTTTCGTGGAATGTGATGAGCTCGATCGCGATCCAGTCAACCGAAGAAGGTGAAAGAATTTTATGGAGCACCACTCGGTGAACACCGTGCAGAATCGCCGACTCGATTGGAAGGTCATGGCTATCTGCATAAACAAAAATCATGGGATTTAAGCTGATTTTTGTGGAATGTGATGAGCTCGATCGCAATCCAGTCAACTGAAGAAGGTGAAAGAATTTTATGGAGCACCACTCGGTGAACACCGTGCAGAATCGCCGACCCGATTGTAAGGTCATGGCTATCCACATACACAAAAATTGTGGGATTTACGCAGATTTTTGGGAATGTGATGGGCTCGATCGCGATCCAGTCAACCGAAGAAGGTGAAAGAATTTTATGGAGCACCACTCGGTGAACACCGTGCAGAATCGCCGACTCGATTGGAAGGTCATGGCTATATACATACACAAAAATTGTGGGATTTACGCAGATTCTCGTGGAATGTGATGAGCTCGATCGCAATCCAGTCAACCGAAGAAGGTGAAAGGATTTGATGGAGCACCACTCGGTGAACACCGTGCAAAATCGCCACTCAATTGGAAGGTCATGGCTATCTACATACACAAAAATTGTGGGATTTACGCAGATTCTCGTGGAATGTCATGAGCTCGATCGCGATCCAGTCAACCGAAGAAGGTGAAAGAATTTCATGGAGCACCACTCGGTGAACACCGTGCAGAATCGCCGACTCGATTGGAAGGTCATGGCTATATACATACACAAAAATTGTGGGATTTACGCAGATTCTCGTGGAATGTGATGAGCTCGGTCGCGATCCAGTCAACCGAAGAAGGTGAAAGAATTTTATGGAGCACCACTCGGTGAACACCGTGCAGGATCGCCGACACGATTGGAAGGTCATGGCTATCTACATACACAAAAATTGTGGGATTTACGCAGATTCTCGTGGAATGTCATGAGCTCGATCGCGATCCAGTCAACCGAAGAAGGTGAAAGAATTTCATGGAGCACCACTCGGTGAACACCGTGCAGAATCGCCGACTCGATTGGAAGGTCATGGCTATCTACATACACAAAAATTGTGGGGTTTACGCAGATTCTCGTGGAATGTAATGAGCTCGATCGCAGTCCAGTCAACTGAAGAAGGTGAAAGAATTTTGTGGAGCACCACTCGGTGAACACCGTGCAGAATCGCCGACTCGATTGTAAGGTCATGGCTATCCACATACACAAAAATTGTGGGATTCACGCAGATTTTCGTGGAATGTCATGAGCTCGATCGCGATCCAGTCAACCGAAGAAGGTGAAAGAATTTCATGGAGCACCACTCGGTGAACACCGTGCAGAATCGCCGACTCGATTGGAAGGTCATGGCTATATACATACACAAAAATTGTGGGATTTACGCAGATTCTCGTGGAATGTGATGAGCTCGATCGCGATCCAGTCAACCGAAGAAGGTGAAAGAATTTTATGGAGCACCACTCGGTGAACACCGTGCAGAATCGCCGACTCGATTGGAAGGTCATGGCTATCTGCATAAACAAAAATCATGGGATTTAAGCTGATTTTTGTGGAATGTGATGAGCTCGATCGCGATCCAGTCAACCGAAGAAGGTGAAAGAATTTTATGGAGCACCACTCGGTGAACACCGTGCAGAATCGCCGACTCGATTGGAAGGTCATGGCTATCCACATACACAAAAATTGTGGGATTTACGCAGATTTTTGTGGAATGTGATGAGCTCGATCGCTATCCAGTCAACCGAAGAAGGTGAAAGAATTTTATGGAGCACCATTCGGTGAACACCGTGCAGAATCGCCGACTCGATTGGAAGGTCATGGCTATCCACATACACAAAAATTGTGGGATTTACGCAGATTTTTGGGAATGTGATGGGCTCGATCGCAATCCAGTCAACCGAAGAAGGTGAAAGAATTTTGTGGAGCACCACTCGGTGAACACCGTGCAGAATCGCCGACTCGATTGTAAGGTCATGGCTATCCACATACACAAAAATTGTGGGATTCACGCAGATTTTCGTGGAATGTCATGAGCTCGATCGCGATCCAGTCAACCGAAGAAGGTGAAAGAATTTCATGGAGCACCACTCGGTGAACACCGTGCAGAATCGCCGACTCGATTGGAAGGTCATGGCTATATACATACACAAAAATTGTGGGATTTACGCAGATTCTCGTGGAATGTGATGAGCTCGATCGCGATCCAGTCAACCGAAGAAGGTGAAAGAATTTTATGGAGCACCACTCGGTGAACACCGTGCAGAATCGCCGACTCGATTGGAAGGTCATGGCTATCTGCATAAACAAAAATTATGGGATTTACGCAGATTTTTGTGGAATGTGATGAGCTCGATCGCAATCCAGTCAACTGAAGAAGGTGAAAGAATTTTATGGAGCACCACTCGGTGAACACCGTGCAGAATCGCCGACCCGATTGTAAGGTCATGGCTATCCACATACACAAAAATTGTGGGATTTACGCAGATTTTTGGGAATGTGATGGGCTCGATCGCGATCCAGTCAACCGAAGAAGGTGAAAGAATTTTATGGAGCACCACTCGGTGAACACCGTGCAGAATCGCCGACTCGATTGGAAGGTCATGGCTATATACATACACAAAAATTGTGGGATTTACGCAGATTCTCGTGGAATGTGATGAGCTCGATCGCAATCCAGTCAACCGAAGAAGGTGAAAGGATTTGATGGAGCACCACTCGGTGAACACCGTGCAAAATCGCCACTCAATTGGAAGGTCATGGCTATCTACATACACAAAAATTGTGGGATTTACGCAGATTCTCGTGGAATGTCATGAGCTCGATCGCGATCCAGTCAACCGAAGAAGGTGAAAGAATTTCATGGAGCACCACTCGGTGAACACCGTGCAGAATCGCCGACTCGATTGGAAGGTCATGGCTATATACATACACAAAAATTGTGGGATTTACGCAGATTCTCGTGGAATGTGATGAGCTCGGTCGCGATCCAGTCAACCGAAGAAGGTGAAAGAATTTTATGGAGCACCACTCGGTGAACACCGTGCAGGATCGCCGACACGATTGGAAGGTCATGGCTATCTACATACACAAAAATTGTGGGATTTACGCAGATTCTCGTGGAATGTCATGAGCTCGATCGCGATCCAGTCAACCGAAGAAGGTGAAAGAATTTCATGGAGCACCACTCGGTGAACACCGTGCAGAATCGCCGACTCGATTGGAAGGTCATGGCTATCTACATACACAAAAATTGTGGGATTTACGCAGATTCTCGTGGAATGTCATGAGCTCGATCGCGATCCAGTCAACTGAAGAAGGTGAAAGAATTTTATGGAGCATCACTCGGTGAACACCGTGCAAAATCGCCACTCAATTGGAAGGTCATGGCTATCTACATACACAAAAATTGTGGGGTTTACGCAGATTCTCGTGGAATGTAATGAGCTCGATCGCAATCCAGTCAACTGAAGAAGGTGAAAGAATTTTGTGGAGCACCACTCGGTGAACACCGTGCAGAATCGCCGACTCGATTGTAAGGTCATGGCTATCCACATACACAAAAATTGTGGGATTCACGCAGATTTTCGTGGAATGTCATGAGCTCGATCGCGATCCAGTCAACCGAAGAAGGTGAAAGAATTTCATGGAGCACCACTCGGTGAACACCGTGCAGAATCGCCGACTCGATTGGAAGGTCATGGCTATATACATACACAAAAATTGTGGGATTTACGCAGATTCTCGTGGAATGTGATGAGCTCGATCGCAATCCAGTCAACCGAAGAAGGTGAAAGGATTTGATGGAGCACCACTCGGTGAACACCGTGCAAAATCGCCACTCAATTGGAAGGTCATGGCTATCTACATACACAAAAATTGTGGGGTTTACGCAGATTCTCGTGGAATGTAATGAGCTCGATCGCAATCCAGTCAACTGAAGAAGGTGAAAGAATTTTGTGGAGCACCACTCGGTGAACACCGTGCAGAATCGCCGACTCGATTGTAAGGTCATGGCTATCCACATACACAAAAATTGTGGGATTCACGCAGATTTTCGTGGAATGTGATGAGCTCGATCGCGATCCAGTCAACCGAAGAAGGTGAAAGAATTTTATGGAGCACCACTCGGTGAACACCGTGCAGAATCGCCGACTCGATTGGATGGTCATGGCTATATACATACACAAAAATTGTGGGATTTACGCAAATTTTCGTGGAATGTGATGAGCTCGGTCGCGATCCAGTCAACCGAAGGAGGTGAAAGAATTTTATGGAGCACCACTCGGTGAACACCGTGCAGGATCGCCGACACGATTGGAAGGTCGTTGCTATCTGCATAAACAAAAATTATGGGATTTACGCAAATTTTCGTGGAATGTGATGAGCTCGGTCGCGATCCAGTCAACTGAAGAAGGTGAAAGAATTTTATGGAGCATCACTCGGTGAACACCGTGCAGAATCGCCGACTCGATTGTAAGGTCATGGCTATCCACATACACAAAAATTGTGGGATTTACGCAGATTTTCGTGGGGGGTGATGAGCTCGATCGCGATCCAGTCAACCGAAGAAGGTGAAAGAATTTCATGGAGCACCACGTTGGTGTACACCGTGCAGGATCGCCGACTCGATTGGAAGGTCATGGCTATATACATACACAAAAATTGTGGGATTTACGCAGATTTTCGTGGAATGTGATGAGCTCGATCGCGATCCAGTCAACCGAAGAAGGTGAAAGAATTTTATGGAGCACCACTCGGTGAACACCGTGCAGAATCGCCGACTCGATTGGATGGTCATGGCTATATACATACACAAAAATTGTGGGATTTACGCAAATTTTCGTGGAATGTGATGAGCTCGGTCGCGATCCAGTCAACCGAAGGAGGTGAAAGAATTTTATGGAGCACCACTCGGTGAACACCGTGCAGGATCGCCGACACGATTGGAAGGTCGTTGCTATCTGCATAAACAAAAATTATGGGATTTACGCAAATTTTCGTGGAATGTGATGAGCTCGGTCGCGATCCAGTCAACTGAAGAAGGTGAAAGAATTTTATGGAGCATCACTCGGTGAACACCGTGCAGAATCGCCGACTCGATTGTAAGGTCATGGCTATCCACATACACAAAAATTGTGGGATTTACGCAGATTTTCGTGGGGGGTGATGAGCTCGATCGCGATCCAGTCAACCGAAGAAGGTGAAAGAATTTCATGGAGCACCACGTTGGTGTACACCGTGCAGGATCGCCGACTCGATTGGAAGGTCATGGCTATATACATACACAAAAATTGTGGGATTTACGCAGATTTTCGTGGAATGTGATGAGCTCGATCGCGATCCAGTCAACCGAAGAAGGTGAAAGAATTTCATGGAGCACCACTCGGTGAACACCGTGCAGAATCGCCGACTCGATTGGAAGGTCATGGCTATATACATACACAAAAATTGTGGGATTTACGCAGATTCTCGTGGAATGTGATGAGCTCGATCGCAATCCAGTCAACCGAAGAAGGTGAAAGGATTTGATGGAGCACCACTCGGTGAACACCGTGCAAAATCGCCACTCAATTGGAAGGTCATGGCTATCTACATACACAAAAATTGTGGGGTTTACGCAGATTCTCGTGGAATGTAATGAGCTCGATCGCAATCCAGTCAACTGAAGAAGGTGAAAGAATTTTATGGAGCACCACTCGGTGAACACCGTGCAGAACCGCCGACTCGATTGTAAGGTCATGGCTATCCACATACACAAAAATTGTGGGATTCACGCAGATTTTCGTGGAATGTGATGAGCTCGATCGCGATCCAGTCAACCGAAGAAGGTGAAAGAATTTTATGGAGCACCACTCGGTGAACACCGTGCAGAATCGCCGACTCGATTGGATGGTCATGGCTATATACATACACAAAAATTGTGGGATTTACGCAAATTTTCGTGGAATGTGATGAGCTCGGTCGCGATCCAGTCAACCGAAGAAGGTGAAAGAATTTTATGGAGCACCACTCGGTGAACACCGTGCAGGATCGCCGACTCGATTGGATGGTCATGGCTATCTGCATAAACAAAAATTATGGGATTTACGCAAATTTTCGTGGAATGTGATGAGCTCGGTCGCGATCCAGTCAACCGAAGAAGGTGGAAGAATTTTATGGAGCACCACTCGGTGAACACCGTGCAGGATCGCCGACACGATTGGAAGGTCGTGGCTATCTGCATAAACAAAAATTATGGGATTTACGCAAATTTTCGTGGAATGTGATGAGCTCGGTCGCGATCCAGTCAACTGAAGAAGGTGAAAGAATTTTATGGAGCATCACTCGGTGAACACCGTGCAGAATCGCCGACTCGATTGTAAGGTCATGGCTATCCACATACACAAAAATTGTGGGATTTACGCAGATTTTCGTGGGGGGTGATGAGCTCGATCGCGATCCAGTCAACCGAAGAAGGTGAAAGAATTTCATGGAGCACCACGTTGGTGTACACCGTGCAGGATCGCCGACTCGATTGGAAGGTCATGGCTATATACATACACAAAAATTGTGGGATTTACGCAGATTTTCGTGGAATGTGATGAGCTCGATCGCGATCCAGTCAACCGAAGAAGGCGAAAGAATTTCATGGAGCACCACGTTGGTGTACACCGTGCAGGATCGCCGACTCGATTGGAAGGTCATGGCTATATACATACACAAAAATTGTGGGATTTACGCAGATTTTCGTGAAATGTGATGAGCTCGATCGCGATCCAGTCAACCGAAGAAGGTGAAAGGATTTTATGGAGCACCATTCGGTGAACACCGTGCAGAATCGCCGACTCGATTGGAAGGTCACGGCTATCTACATGCACCTAAATTGTGGGATTTACGCAGATTTTCGTGGAATGTGATGCGCTCGATCGCGATTCAGTCAACCGAAGAAGGTGAATGAATTTCTTTGAGCACCACGTTGGTGTACACCGTGCAGGTTTTCGTGGAATGTGATGAGCTCGATCGCGATTCAGTCAAACGCAGAAGGTGAATCAATTTTTCAGAGAACCACATCGGTGAACACCGTGCAGAATCAACAACTAGCACTTGCTTGTTGTCCATAAAAAAGTTTGTGAAAAACTTTAGGTCGCTTTTCTCGAAGAATAATTTAGCCTGATCGCTTTGCTGTACTTCTGGCTTAAAATTGTAGCTATGAAAAAACGGCAGACCTGCATTATTCTCTCGAGCTCTGCTGAAAGTTGGCTGTTCTTCCCGTATTTGCTGTGCAACGTCCCTTTAGTCTCGCTTAAAGTTTTTTCTTGTTCCAACCTGAAATATTCATAAGTTCTAAAGACTGGTATGACCCCTTGCTACACCCATGGTGACAACGTTGTAAAAAAAACGCAAAAGTAGACCACGGAATACAGTAGCTAAGCTACATATTTTATCAAATATTTCATGAGAGGTAAAGGGGAATAGCTTGCTTAAAGATAGTTCTTCACTGGAGATCTCCAGTTCCACAACTTAAGCTATGCCCTCCTCCAGATGATATGTCGGGTTTCTGCTTGATTTTTTCTTTCCGTCCTTTCTTCCTTCTTTCGTTCTTCTTCTGTGGCTTGCTTTGCTTTAAGCTAATAATCAGATAGCAAGTAAGAGAAGCTAAAGGATGAAAACTTGTTATCAACGTGTAACGTAGTATTACGGTCGATGGAGCGAGGGTGATTTTTCCCAAGTCCATTCATCACTTTCGAGTGCTGTGCTACGATGCAGTTGTGCTTAGTCCAGAAGACCAATGGAGCATGTTGTAAAATTCCTCTGTTTTCAGTTCCCTTCGTCTTTCCAACGGCCGACACGATACGACTACTCGACACAGTTTTCATAGGGCTCTCGCTTGTGACCCTTCCTACAATTTTTGATAGTTTAAATATTCTCGAGTTGACCCTATTCTTCGCGCTGTGACGTCACCCCACGGATACTGAAGACCAGTGGTGGGCGGAGGTGCAAAAAAAATTTGGAAGAGTGACTAAGAGCAATATAATTTTCGCTCCATAACATAATCCATTTTGAGGAAGTAATGTTTACCAACTTTTTCAGCCAAGAATGGATCCAAAGGAACCGAAAAATCCCTCGGTCACAAATTCCTATAATTGTCACCAAAAATTGCGAGAATACGATAGCCGACTGAATAAATGCGATCTCTTCTGAGCACAACTCTTCGGAAAGCATTCAATCTTTTATTATTCATTGTTTTTATGGCGTTGCTGCAAGTTGCAGTATCCAATCTGCTTTCATTATTATTTTCTAATCCCTGCCCTGTGGTGGCACCGCCATCATCGTGCCAGCCATCCCGACCTGTAGAGACTCGTACTTCAGCATTAGGTCGGTGGCGTATGATCATTTTCACATTTGCCGCAGGTTTCTTTTTGTTACACTGACGATTCTTTTGCGCTTCGGCTGCTCTTTTTCGACTGCGCAGCTGGTTTTGATTAGCTCCCAGTGAATCCTATGAATGGATCATACGCGTGCCTTTCGAAAAAAAACTTCCCATTCCTTTGGGAGTTATATGATTCGAGTTCCGGTAAGGATCACTTGGAAGGGTGGCAGCAGTTCCTCTTCCAATGTTGCTCATCGAATCGCGATAAAATGTTTTTGTGTTGTGGCGAGAGTGCACACAGCTGACACACTGACATCGCCTGCTCTACGTTGGATCCGCCCCGAGTGGTCGCTCCGTTGCTGTTTGCATCAGCTTTTTCTCCTTTTCACACATCCTCATGTATAATTATAGTTGAATCACACGTCCGTTCTTTTGAGCAAATCAAAAACGCCCGTGGGATACGTCACTAGCCGTTGCACCGCTCTGGTTCAGTAATACCATCAGCTTCTAGCGGATCAGAAACCTGAGAAGCGAAGGGCACTGCTGATGTTTTCGAAGTTCAATCGCTCGCACCAACAACTTGAGAATATCCTAGCAATCTCATCGTCAGGCCAAACGACAATGACACCTGCTAGAGGACGGTCATCAGAAATCTCGTGAATTCCTGCAAACTGGAAAAACACCAGTTATATGAATGCTAGAGATCCTTACACCGTGATTTTTTTCGCTAGCAAATTTTTTCTCAAACTCTCCCGTCTTTCAACCCTTTCGAGAATTTTCTGTTTCGAGATGAATTCCACGGAATTTGTGAATAATATACATATTCCATTATTTTTATTTTTTTCGGCTGTTATAGGTTTTTCATGCTATGTGCGAACAGATATCATGTAGGAAAGTCTTCCTCGCTAGTAGATCATTGACATAGAGGTAGCTGGAATGACAGCCCTAAGTAAACCGACTGGTTTTGAAAAAAACCCGGTACTTTTTGCCTTTTTAGATCATTTAGAAATCGAGCATTTTCGACTGCATAGTCGAAAATGCTCGATTTCGTCGACTTTTAAATGATCTAAAAAATGTCAAAAATTTATTCGAACGAAAACCGTAAACACTATCTTGTAGAGCGGAAAGAGCCCTATCGAATGATGTAGAACATTTTGCCAAAAATTCATACTCATCACGCAATTTTGAATTGAAGCACAGGTGGAAACTTATTCTTACGTGCTAAAATTCGAGAGGATACAAAAGAAGAGTAGTATCATCTTGTAGAGCAAGAAAAACTCTATCGAATGCATATATGATCCTTTCCAAGCTCGATGGTAGGCGAGGAAGAGAAGATAACGAAAGTGCACACTTTTGCGAGTACCGCATTTGTGAGTCTTAAAAACGCAAAAAGTTGGGCGATGTGAATGATATGTAGTATCATTCTGTAGAGTTCAAGAAGCTCTATCTGGAACCTATACACATACATTTTTGATCTCGATGGCAAACGAGAAAGATGAGGTGCGCAAGTGCCAATTTTTTGCCTTCAGCTTACATCATTTCCAAACCTCATAAATATTCGGTAGTCGAAGGAATCGGAAAACAGGTAGTACCATTCCGTAGAGCAAAAAAAGTTCTATCGAAAACATATATAAGCTTCGTCGAATGATGAAGGGAACCATGTCAAAAAGGGGTTCAAAAAACTGCAAGGACTTATTCTCCAACCCAATATTTAAAAAAATGTGTTACAGTAGTGAATTCTGAATACGCCGCTATATGCCCATTGAGAACCGGGTTTTCCCAATGGTTGTGACATGAATGGTGAAACCTGAAAAGAAGCCCGTACAGTATGAGCCAAGGGCTTTCTCCACTTTCTATGGTTTTTCTGGAAGGAGAGGGGGTATATGGTAAGTGCATACTGCGTTTGTATACATTCTCTCCTCAACCGCTGACCTGAGTTGCAGGCTCTGCAGCGTGGATTATTTCTTGGCTTGTGCTTTATACGAAATGCCTTCGAGAATGGAATGGCTATAGTAACCCAAAGAAAAACTCAATTTTTTTCTTAATTTTTCTGAATGTGATTATTCGAAAAGGGAGCAATCACTACGAGCCACCAGCTTTCACAATACTCCTATTCATGATGTACATCTTCAGCGCTACAGACGAGAAGTAAAAAGTGACGAAGAATCCCTTTCTAGGTTACCTATCTAAAGATTATATAACGATTTTCTATAGAAATATTGTTTGTGATGAAATTTTCTGTGATCGATCATTTGCAGGACTTTACACCTGATCTCTTTTTTATCACACCGTCTTCTGGCCACAGTATTCCTAGCCATCGGATTATCTTCTCAGCTCACTATTGTGCTTTTTCCCGGACGATTCAATGAAAAAGTAGAAGCGCTTAAAATGTCTTGTTCCAACGCGGCGAATAGCTTCCTACGGATTCTATCCATAGCAGTGTTATTATGTTTATAAAGCTAACGAAATTGGGGCAATTGCTTTAATGGAACTGCAGCGAACATAACCTTTTAGAAAAGTTTAAAATTTCGCGAAAGTGTTACAAGCATGCTAAGCTATGGGCAGAACTTCGCTTTGGTTCGATTTCCGTCGGAGATGTAACATATTTCGCATCGCGGGCTCCGACGAGTCAAAAACCAAAGACTTTAAAATTTGCGATGATATGGTCCTTAGCTCAAAAGTAATTGCTGTTACCGTGGCATACGAAGTTTTCTGCAAGGATGCTGCTAATCCGTCGTAGGCAAAATGCTCTACCGCCGATGTGGCTCGATCCCGTACTGGTACTTTTCGAACATGACGCTATCCATTACACTATAGAAATTCCACACGCCTTCCCTCAGCTCTTAACGATATATCTC
This sequence comes from Trichostrongylus colubriformis, assembly GCA_963978905.1. Lineage (NCBI taxonomy): Eukaryota > Metazoa > Nematoda > Chromadorea > Rhabditida > Trichostrongylidae > Trichostrongylus > Trichostrongylus colubriformis. Next base: position 28,389,091 of record OZ022260.1, read on the forward strand.
CCAAGGCTTTTCACTACTCATTGAGCAGTTTTTTGAAGCTGCTCGATAACGAGGGATTTCAGTGATCATCATTTTAAGCGAGCTACACTTTTGATAGCCTAAAAGCAACTGGAATTCTCCTATCCCACCAGATCCATCCAGCGATGTCATTACCCAGCTCTCCCTTGAGCTCTGTATTCATTCTCATGACCACACACTGTGTGCTAATGCGGTATGCGGTTCAAGATTTCGATTTTCATGTGCACATTCTCCAGATCGGATCTCGCCCCCCCCCCCCATTGGAGCTTTGAACCTGCCCAGCTTCTCTGTCTCTCTGGATGTGGACATTCGTGTTTCAAATTCGAAAGTTTGGTCTGGATACATTTTAAATGCGTAGCGCATGCCAGAGAAACAAGATTAACTGTCGGGTGACCCGTCTTCTATAATCTTTTTTCCCCACCCTGCCAGAGACGAATGGTGCAGGAAATGATAAACCCACCCGGTCGCACTCTTAAATAGTCAGGACGTTACGGCAGTAGATATGAGAAAGATCATGCAGTAATCAAGAATGATTACTGTGATCAAGTGAAGATATGAAGAATGTCACGTAGTTCGTCCATACTTTTATTTCCGTACTATTTATTTATTAAAGTATTTTATTACTGTAATTTTTATGTTGATCACTCAAACTTAATCATATTTTTTTATATAACTGGATCAGGTGATGGTACTGTACGCTTATCATCTAGCCTGAGACCATTGCTGACCTCTGCCATTACGTTCCCTCACACCACCAAATACGATCCCTTGTTGAGGGATCCTCAACTCCCGGTGGGTCCCGGGTCCCGGTCGTAAGCCACCGCATAGGCTCAAGTGCCACTATGTTTTCTGTGGAGGCAGAATGATTGTCGCAGCTCAAAAAAGGATTGATCAACGCCCAGTGCCGTTGGAATTCGAAACCATTGTGACACTTTTTTAAGAGAGTGAGATCCCTTGACTTGGTAACGATAGAGAAATTTTAAAACTCTTGTATCCCGGTCATCTCTGTCATTATGACCCGAATAAAAGTTCTGGTTAAAACTGGAACTCATGCCTACTTCAATTCTCAGCATAATTGCCAACGAATCAAAAGAGAATATCTCATTTCTACAACCATCACTCGAACTAATTATCGTTTTTCAATCAATTTTCGAAACGCTTCACTCACTATAAATTAGAAATTCCTATCAAATGTTCTTCAGCTTTCAGCGTCTTGTAGCTCCACAGCACTGAAAGGATTGATCAGGTGATACCTAAAAGATGTACTCATACCAGCGCACCAGTAGTGACAGTATAGGAAGAGCAGAACGGGAGCCAGCACCATACAAGCCAAGCTACAGAGCTCTTCGAGACACGGTAGGTGGTTTTTGGTGAATCGTGTGTGGTGACAGCTTGTGGTGGTTATGACGATGAGGTTCAAGCATGTGGGAACGCCCGAACGCCTCTGCCAAGCCGCCCACCCATTCAAACAGCCGTCAGCTTGTGTTTGCAGATTTCAGCAACCCTCTCTGGCTATTTTGGCCCCTCTGGCTCGACCACCAACTAGCTATCACCTGACACCAGTCTATAACTGAGTCTTCGTGAGTATTTCAGACAGCAGCAGCGGCTACAACAGCAACCACCAGCATTCCAAGTCGATCGTCTCGTGCCAGTTCCTACGATCCATTCGCGGCTACCAGCACCACCAAAACCTCAATGTCATCACCGTTTCGTGGCGCTTCAGACCGAACCACATCTTCTTATGCCCGGCCGAGCTACACGGGAATGTCCACTTCTTATACGGACTATTCCGCGCCTACTCGGAACTACTCGAACAGGTAGTTTTTGAGCTTTCTGACAAATTGGCGCGCAGGATCAACCCTGAAAGATCCTGCCCCCCTATCCTACTTTTTAGATTTCTCGACTCATAGTTTCCTTCTTCCTGGTGCAGGGGCACTGAGGGCTTCATCAGCATTGGAGACATTGATGATTATATTGATTAACATAAAATGGCATTAAATAGTGAAATAAAAATTTTAAATTACTATAGGTGTGACAGAATTTATGTATGAGCCAACGTAATATGTGTATAGTTTTGTTTGTTTCAAAATTTTCAAGAAGGATGGACGCTTCACTAGCAATTCATGTGTAAAGCCCAGCTGTTCGACGGCTATTGATTATATTGTAGCGCTTTCCTATGCATGCATTACTGAGCTTTAGCATTTCTAAGGCCATGAAACCTTGGTCTTTCAGCTGAGATCAGTCAGAAAAATAAAGTTATCCCAGGTATGGAAGCACCGAACAACTCAATTACAAATCGCCATACAGCAACGTCTCAGCGACGAACTACGGTAACGGTACGCTTCCTCGATCGAGCGGGAATTTTACGAGAGCCGGAAGTGTAGGTGAGTGATTTGATTTTATTACTAATGAACGTGCCTTCATTCACCCATAAAGTCCCCACATGGGTGACCTGTTCTCTGAGAAAGCCTTTAGGAACCGTTAAGAAAAGTTCCCTTCCGAAAAGACTTGATCCCTAAGTGTTTCATCGTTCATGCTTTTAATAAATGCCTTCTTAAAAAAATTCAATTTCAGGAATCTCGATGAGAGAAAGTCCATCTCGTACATACCGCGACTACACTCCCACCTCTTCGTATACCAGCTCAACCTCGAGGTATCCCATTGGGTTTAACCGGTCAGGGTCAAGCATCCGGGTTAAAGAATTCTAAAGAAGATTGCATTTTGAGTTGTTAATAAGTGTGGTCAAATTTCCGAAGGAAATTGGTCATAGAAACCTCATCAACCCATTGCTTTTGATGACTGAAGGCGGTCGAGTGTTTTCTGAAAAAAGGTGGATTTATGATTGCCGATCGATGACATTTTAGATTCATGATTTCATCGACACTGTAACGTCGTCGTAGAGGGGGGAGATCATATCGCGGCAGTATCGGTTTGGGGAATGGGGTCGATCTCTTAAAAATCTCTTTATGAATTGCTCGACCCTGCTCTTCTTCCTCTTCGTCCTGGTCTTCGTTAAATGTGGTAAGGGAGGGGCAACATTGACAGTGACATACCTTCGTATGATTGACATGTCGATAACCAGAGCGATTGCCAGTCAGAGGTGTATAAGGTGCAGGATCGTGACATGTCTATCATGTACAGCCATGTTACTATCGTGGCTGCCCATCCCACATACTGAAAAGCTCTAGAAAACACCGAAAAATCAGTAGCAGAATATACAGGATCAGAGCTTTCTAGCACGTTGCTGTTGCATCATTTGTCCGCAGGCCAGCGATCTAACGCATATGACTCGGTATACATCGCGAATAAATAAATACCCAGCAGTAATTACAGCAGATGTTTTTTATTAATTTTATTAAGCTAACTTTTTTTTATTCTATATATTTTTGATGTCTAGCTTTTTTGCCTTTTCCGTCTGAAAAAGTCCGATTTAGGAAGCTAAATTCCCAAACGAGAAAAGATTTTAGTGTGTTCCCACGCAGTATGTAGGTTGCTTGATGTCCTCCGTGAAGCAGTACAGGCTTTGCACAAAATTTTGAGCAAGTGGTAGGGGATAAGCAAAGCTCAGAGGAGACCATTTAATGAATCGACAGAAGAAATACGAATACGTTGGTGAAACTGGGAGGGTTCTACATCGTGCATGTGAGCAGAAGCGGTAAAGACGTGAAACCGTACAATGTTGATGCGTACAGAATTTCTTCACCAGAAGACACCGGAAGAGGGCAATTTTGGCCTACAATACGACCTACCGTAACGCTTGCAGTTCGTTAGGCTGCACACATTGCACACATGACATCTTGCTAAGACGTCGAATGCGAAATGAAGGGTTCTTTTTTGACCATTTTTCCTTCCCTTTCGCTTATTTTACTATTAATTGTTTCATTTGATTTCTGTTGTTTGTTGTTTCACTTATCTGACATCATTGTGAACGAATGAAATACACCCTATGAGACCACAAATGACATCTCCCACAGCAAGAAACTCGGAAAGGTGATGTCCGTTCGAAGAGGTGCGCGGGGGAGGTGAGAATGCAGACCACAGCGTCGCGCTTTTAAATCCGAGTTTTTCTACCGATTCTCGCTTTCACCCTTGAATGTTCGTATGAAAACGATCATTTCTTCCCATTCCCCCTTTCTCCCGACCCCTCCTGATTCCTTTAACTCAGAATACTTGTGAAATGAGCCTTGTACCGCTGCTGATCATTGTATAGGCCGAGTGGGCGTTCATACATTCCCTGAGATTCCGAACAGTAGACAGATCGTGACCATTCATCCGACCGGTCTATCACCTCACTCATTATTCATCTAAACAGCTGAATGTGGCGCCAACTTTTTCTCGTAGATTGAGGGGGCATTAAGATCACTAATTAGTTCCTAATACAAAAACCTGCTCCATAATTCAAGAAACAAAATTAATGTTTTCAGATATCGCCCAGCGTACACCACCACACCATCATCGTACCAACCGAGGGGTAGTATTGATTATCGATCGCAGACACCAGGATATGAAAAGTAATCCTTTAAAATAGCACCATAGGGATTCCCCAATTTCCGACAGCTGTCCCCCTTCCACCTCCCCGCTCACTTACGGATGTACTTTTAGAGATACTACTACTCGAACGAATAGATCCGAACGGGATACTCGATCGATGACGAGGTCCGAGAAGAGACCACTGGACAGCTCAGGGGTAAAGCTATTGATTTTTTCGGTTGAAACAGATAACTTTGGCAATTGTCGTGACGCACATAATCAATGGTTGAGCCGAGGAGGCGGTTGGTGTAAAGTGGAGGGAAGAGGTCGGAATGTGTTGAGTGGCGAAAACATATCAAACGTCAGGGAATAGCTGATCAGATGCTCGAACGGTGGCAGAAGGTTCGGTTTTTAGTGCAATTCAATTGACATTTAGGAGGATCACGTCGAGAAAACTTTCGAAAAGCTCTACAGACGGTACGTGAAGGATGACGACACTAAATCGGAGGACGGTAAAGGAACAGACAAGAAAGGTGAGCGCAACAGACAGAGAACATCATCGTCCGCTTCCATCGTCGTCAGACTCTTCCCATCGGTGACTATCAATACGACTCCCTCCCCTTTTCCTTTCAATGCATGATGGACAAACTCAATAGAAAATTTAGACCCCTCCCAATCAATCGAATTGCGATCCCTTGCCAAGGATACCTCAATCCACGCTGCACCAACAAGACAAGGGCTTCGGTTCTTTACTATCGCTTTTTTAGTTTCACTTTTATAGATACATGTGGTCTCTCCAAAACCAGAATTCACTAGCAGTACTGTCAGGGTGTCTCCCCGTTTAACCCACAACGGACGGTGCGCCACACGGTGGCGCTCGACATTTAAAATTATTTTTCCTCTGGTTTTCCAACATTTCTAAATAACCAATTATACCCGCATACACTACTAGTATTGAAGAATAAGATGTGTTTCTAGGACCGGTGCAGCGTAAATTTTACTAGGGATACAACAAGCATTATGCAGTAACTTCCAATGCGAATCCTTTCTAGCTGCAAAAACAATTGACAACAATTGTTTTTAGTTACGATCAATAATCCATCAGCATCCATAGGCTCCGATTTTGTTCCCGGGGTACGTTTCTTTCCCAACTGAAATTATCTCGCTTTCATCTTACTACTCAAAATGCATGACTACTCTGCAGTAATAGGCAGAGAGAAGTACCGCATATAGGAGCATGTGGCGATACCACTACCCAGCAATGACCTTTTTATCAACAGCAACGTGCACAAAAGGTCACAAAAAATAAATCGATAAAAATTGGTAAAAGATCTGGTAAAGAACGCCCTCGTCCCACAGGCCATCCCGTGCAAAAACGCCACCGTCCGTTATGGGTTAAAGAAGTAGAGTGTTAGATTATTACCATGCGCTCATTTGTTGGTATTATTTTTGACATGTTTTGAATTATTCAATAATTTAGTGGTATAAATGTGTAAAACAATGTGAGGCTTCAAAATTCTTATTTCAAAAAAAAAAACTCGAAAGATTCCACAAAATATCGCAAAAGAAATGAGTCCATTGGCAAGCTCCGAGGCAAGGCTAAAATTTCTTTCACAAGATTTTTTAGAATCTTTTGAGTCTTTTGAAATGAAAATTTTTCAGTCCCACATTGTTTTTCATACATTTAGACTGGCGTGAGGCTCCAAAACAGAACAAATTTGCTGGTTATAAGATTCATAATTCCCTAGTTCAATTCAAAAGTTTTGAATGATTTGAAAAACTTGATTACTGACGAAATTTTTTCGCAGTGAAATCTCTCTCTCGCTCGTTCATCTCCCACAGTGAACCAGAGGAGGAGCCGTCTTCAGATGAGGAGCTGAGTCCTGTAGAGATTGGTACTTCATTTGCTGCGCATCTTCATAATTTGCGCGAGAGAAAGGTATGTCTAATTAAATTTTTATCGTCATTTTTTCCGCAGTTTCAAAAGGGGAGGTGAAAGAATTGCTTTGTATTTCCCTACCGACATACAGTAGCTCTTAGAAGTCTTCGGCCAGATTTTTTTCGCCATAACTTCTTTTCTACTTGACCAAATTTGACAAAATTTTAATATGTGGTGCCTGAACCTATTGTCAACATTTCCTTCTACTCGAGTGCCGCATGACACTTTTCATGGTTTTGTACAAGAATTTACCACAAGACCACCCAAAAAAAGAAAAAGGCTTGGTCAAGTAAAACGGCTTTCTTTACAAAAACAAAACGAGGAAGCCTCAGAGAACATTAATATTTTGTAGAAAGACCACGACTTTTGATGACAGCGGCACAGCGGGACGGCAAAGCGGTTGTGCTCCAAAAACGAAAAATTTCGTATAACCACGTAACCTACACCGTTGAGCGCCAAAATATTGGGTTGGGGAATAAGTCCTTGCGGTTTTTTTCAACCCCGTTTTTCACATTGTTCCATCCATCTTTCGACAAAGCTTATGCATGATTTCGATAGAGCTTTCTTTGCTCTATAAAATGATATTATCTGTTTTTTGATTCCTTTAACTATCTAATAATTACGAGCTTTAGAAATGAAGTAAGCCTAAGGCAAAAAATCGGCACTTGCGCACCTCATCTTTCTCGTCTGCCATCGAGACCAAAAAATGTTTATGTATATTTTTCGATAGAGCTTCTTAAGCTCTACAGAACGGTACTACCTGTTATTCAAATCGCTCAACTTTTTGCTGTTTTTAAGACTCACAAATGCAATATCCGAAAAAATGTGCACTTTCGTTATCTTCTCTTCCTCGCCTACCATTGGAATTGGAGAGTAAGTGCATATATGCTTTCGATAGAGCTTTCTTCGCTCTACAAGATGATACCACTCTTCTTTTGTATCCTCTCATATTTAAGCATGTAGGGATAAGCTTCCACCTGTTTTTCAAATGAAAATTGCGTAATGAAAATGAATTTTTCTGACAAAGTGTTTTATATGATTCGATAGAGCTCTTTTCGCTCTACAACATAGTGTTCACGGTTTTTGTTCGAATTAATTTTTTCCATTTTTTAGATCATTTAAAAGGCGACGAAATCGAGCATTCATGACACATTTAATTGAAAATGCTCGATTTCGTCAACTTTTAAATGATCTAAAAAATAGCAAAAATTTATTTAAACAAAAACCGTAAACACTATCTTGTAGAGCGAGAAGAGCTCTATCGAATGATAGAGAACATTCTGTCAAAAAAATTCATTTTCACTACGCAATTTTGAACTGAAAAACACGTGAAACTTATTCCTACATGCTAAAATATGAGAGGATACAAAAGAAGATTGGTATCGTCTTGTAGAGCAAGGAGAGCTCTATCGAATGCACTTATGCACATCCTCTCCAATTCCGATGGTAGGCGAGGAAGAGAAGATAACGAAAGTGCACATTTTTTCGAGTACTGCATTTCTGAGTCTTAAAAACAGCAAAAAGTTGAGCTATTTGAGTAATTGGTAGTACCACTCTGTAGAGCTTAAGAAGCTCTTCGAAACATATACACAAACATTTTTTGGTCTCGATGGCAGACGAGGAAGATGAGGTGCGCAAGTGCCAAATTTTTGACTTTAGCTTACTTCATTTCCAAACCTCATAAATATTGGATAGTCGAAGGAATCGAAAAACTGATAGTATCTTTTTATAGAGCAAAAAAAGCTCTATCGAAATCGTGCATAAGCTTTGTCGGAGGATGGAGGAAACAATGTGAAAAACGGGGTTGAAAAAAACCGCAAGGACTTATTCCCCAACCTTATAGTATATTTGGTATGCAGTGTCTCCAAGTACAACAAACTAAAATTTCTCTTGGATCGGTCCAGTCGCAAATAGTTACAAGTAAAAAGCCCAAGTGAAAAACCATTTGGCCGAAGACTTTTGAGCGCTACTGCATATTCTCTAAAAACGTCTCCTTAGAGAAAAACTCAAAGGCACATAAGGGTAAATTCGTGTCCACCGTAACTGGTTTTGCTTAGGAAGGGGCGCGGAAAGGCGTGCCCATGAGGAATGCAAAGACTGACGCAAATCCATCTACAGCTCGGTACTCATTGCTTTCAAAAATCCCTTCTCCTTAACGATCGATTTAAATTGTAAAAATAAACTACGCGTGAATTTGATACTTTTTGGCTAACTATTGGGTCATTCCATAAGTAATGTCGTTTTTTTCGAGCATAAATTTCTCCTATGAAATCACAAGTTTTTGCAGCATTTCATATATCATTTGAAAGAAGTCTTCCTGCTCTACAAAATGTCCTAGTCAGTTTCTGAGTTTGTTAGAATGGGGCCGACATTTAGGCTGGAGAAGAGGTAGGTCCAGCCGTTAGAATTTGGCCAAACCGGCAATCAATTGAAACACTATATTTCACTTTAGGAAAATCAATCAGTCATGTGTCGCGTACTTAGTCCTGACCTCTTCTACAATTTCCAATATTTAGTTGATCAAGAAATCGTGTCGTTCTTTTTCTAAAATCTTTTTTTCGAAAGCACCCACACTTATTCAAAATGAAATTTTTTCTTTCAAACTCATTGCTTGGAGTTGTTTTATACATTACATTACATAAACCATTTCGAAGAACTTTTTCTGCTGAATCGAAAACATCCTTCTGGTTTGTTTTGGCTGTGATTCAGGTTGAGTTTTAATACCATGTGATAGGGGTCCAGTTGACATTTTTCAATAATTTATTTATTCCATGAGAAAGTCAAGGAATCTGGTCAGTGGTATTTCCCTGTTCCTACCCACACCACCTGTTCTTACATTTCACCACTCTTTCAACTGATTGATTGAAAAATTTTTCTTGCCTTGGTTCGAAGAAATTGTCAAAAATCGCCGAGTTGTGGCGGAAAAACTAAATGTGGAAAAAGAGAGACGTGACTTTCCAAGCAACCGACTGGTGGAACTTGCAAAAGAGGTTGGCGCCAAGTACGGAACACATGATTGGTTAGCTTTCCTCAAGTAAAATTTAGTGTTTTAATTGACTGCCGGTTTGGCCAATTTTTGTCTACTGGACCTGCCTCTTCGACAGCCTGAATGTCGGCGCCATTCTAACATACTTGAAAACTGAACAAGTCTTTTTGTAGAGCAGAAGAATTTCTTCCGAATGGTATATGATATGCTACCAAAACGTGTGATTTTATGGCAAAAATTTTTGCTTGAAAATAAACGACACTACTTATGGAATGACCCAATACTTTCACTGTCGTTTTCTTTAGCCCCTTATCCTGTGAGTGCTCCACCTCTGAGCAGATGGATTTCAAAAGTGAATTTGTAGCTATCGCTATCCCTTGAAACTCTTGGTTTTGCTGTTTTGCTGATGCTGATGTGTCAGAGTCCTCTTAGGGTGATGCATCGGTGACTCCTCAAGGATCTGCTAGAAACTCACCCGATGCGACACCCAAATGTTCACCTATGATGCCTCGTAAACGAGACGAAGAGTCTAAAGAGAGTAAAGGTGAGTTTTTCTTAATTTTTCAGACCATCACCGATCATGTTGATGGAAACATCAGAGACATCTCTCTCTTCCTCATAGGACACTTTTTACTGTGAGCGGTTAGATATCTAGGATGGGTCCTAATCTTGCCCGTGTGGACACCACCAATAACTAGATTTAATGGGATATTTTAAGCCGAAACAAAGGCAGCGAAAGGACAAAAAAGTATGCTTGCTGTGCCACCTGCAAAAATTCGCCAGGAACACAGCTCGAAGTTACTTTAAAACCTGTTGTCAACAAACCATGACATCTGCGCTCAGTGTGCCCCCATCAATCGCTTGAGCCGCCTCGAACGTTCCTCTATGTCAGCATGCCTTTGTCTCAGAGCCTCATTTCATTTTGAACCACTTTGTACTATTTTAAATATATTTTGGATCTCAAAGACTAGTTTCATAAGGCTTAAAAATCTTCACGATGTGATCGCAGAGAGACTCGAGAGGACATCCTACATTCGTCCTAACTAGGCCATGCACTGGACCAATGTCGATAGGAGAATGTCGGTAGCGTGCAGCTCCACCCATTTTCCTGCCGGAGGTGTGGCAAAAACGCATGCTGTCGATCTCGCAGACCGACATCGTGGCCACCCTGAGAATCTTCCAGTAAACACAGGATGTGTAGGGAAAGTGTTCTGTGTCTTGTATGAATCGTCCGCGGAAATTTAATTTCTTCTGTTACCCATATGCATATTTATTATAGGTTGTATCAGGTTGGGGCATAATTCCTGCGAAACATGCGACTTTACTCAAGACTTTATTACTTCAAAGCTGTTGTCTCCTACCATTTACCCCCCCCCCCTCCCCGACAGAACACTCCCAGGTACTGAGGGAAATAGCCGCTTCGGTGCGACACCCCCCGTGCCCTCTACAGCGACCAAATACGACCCTCCCCCTTTTTTTACCTCTACAATACCAGTAACTGTTGTCGGATGGCATGGTTGCAATGTATTTCAATGCTATAAAATCTTTTCTGAAGAAAAGATATTTATTCTTCATTATGTGACATGGATTTGCGGATTTGCGAGAAATACTCCTAGCTTGACATCTGCTTATCGAAAATTTAGTTTAGTACTTATCGCTGACCACTGAAGGTAAAACCTCACACCATGTTATTCGGTCAAATACGACCCCCGTCGAAAGATCCTCGATTCTCCATGTGCACTACCCCCGATGACCCGGTAGCTGCTCGATGCTCTTTCCGAATCCAAAGCGAAGGGAGCAGCGAGGCACTGTGCAGTAATAGGTGGCATTCCAGCCCATCTATTAGCAGTCCTTGACTAGAGTTCCTGAAGACGTAGAAAGGCACGTCTCCAAATACAGAGCTTCTAATTTGAGCTAATTTCTTGCATTTAAGTAAAATACCTCATATACATTTTTAGAAAATCATCGGAGTATGCTCTAACAATAAGTTACCGCAATTAATTGCATAATTGATACTTGACAAATTCAACAGCTAAACGACGAGAATTTTCGAGTGTCGCAAAACTTATGTACCAACCCAATTTTCGCATACTGCGGGCCACATACAATGCGGAGCCGCGAGCATTCCAGAAGCAAGAAGGTGATGTCACGTAGTCAGGGACGCAGAGTGAGGGGCAATTTAAAATTGGGCGCGGAAATTTGGACGAGTCGCTCTTCTTCCATTTTCGGTTTTCCACATTTTGAAAGGACATTTTTGGTTCTTCTCGTGTTTCTGTTGAAGTACTGTATCTACTAGTGATTTCAAGGAGAACTGGAATGATGGAATTTTCGTGGGCGGCTTCTTCAAGTAAAAGTCGATTCATAGTGTTGAACCATCTCAAATTCTCTCGAGCGTTATTTCTATGCCTATTTTTCATTGTAGAGTTTTTTGTTTCATTCTTTCAGCTTCGGCACTGGCAGCGTCACTGAAGACGTCAATGGATGCACAAATCAGAAGAGATTCGCTGTCAGCAAATCCCTCTGATGCCATCGATAGAAAGCGGACACCTACCCTCGGTGGTGAAGATCATTTGGAAAATGTGAGCGATACACCATCAAGGAGCGTGAGCCCCAACGTGGCTCCTCTTCAGTCCACAAACAAGGAGAAGACCTCATCGGATGCCTTTACGAACAACAACTCGTCCAAGGACGCGTCGCTGGCTACAGCAGCTCTCAAAACGGAAAGGACAGAGGAAGGTTCAGATGGGATCCGAACTCAACGTAAAAGTCCTACACCATCTGCAGCCAAGGTGGAAGCCACTGCTGATCTGACAAAGGTGTCAGCTGCTTCCGTGCCATCGAAAGATCAGAAGAAAGCCCAGGCAAATAGTCTCACATCAGCTGCAGCCAACGATGATTTTTCGCAAAGTGACCGGTCAAGACCAAGCAGTCGAGCCAGTAGAACCTCGGCCAAGTCACGGTCTTCCAGTCCTGCCACGAAGAACGAACAGAAATCGGAACAAACCAAGAACGCAGTGCCAGTACTGGTCACCTCCTCAATTGAAAATCAACCCGACAAGGAGGCAGCGAAGGAAGAACCAACAGTGGATGTCACCATTCCTCTGGCTGGTCTCAAGGTGAATCATTACATTTTGACGGGTCCTTAATTTTGCCCTACTTGTGACTGAGAAAAAATGATTTGTTCGAAGATGTATTATGGTCGATATCAAAACCTGATTCTTTCCTTTGATAGGTTGTATGCAAAGTTCTGACCGGTTTTGTGGGTTCAAAAGATAAGTCCCAAATTTTAAAGCGCGTCAACTCAGGCCAGCTCACATTTTGTGGACCAACTGAAGAGTTAAAAAATTGTTCTTTCCAAATATAGGCTTCCCTTAGATTCTCGTGAGGTCTTTGAACCACTGGGAAAATTCAAAGTTCATCAAAAAGGGCACATTTTGACTGATTTCACTTCACGAGTTCCATTACGCTCGAACCGAACAGAAGCAAATACAGGTGTGAGCACCGCCAAGAGAAAGGGGTGAGTATAGGATAAACCGGTTGGGCCCAGATTTTGGAAGTAAAGTGGTGAGTGAATGAGCGCCCAAATTTGCAGTTGGTCAAAGCGCTTTGATTAAAGCGATGAGCACCCGTTTCTGCGGGAAATATCTGGAGGTACTGATATTCCCAAAACAGATGTGATTAGCCTCTGATTATGAGATAACTCTAATCTGCCAGAGTTTAAAAAATGAGCGGCGCTGTGACCACCCGGAACAGCAAAGCGCAACCCCATGTTTCACAGATCGCCTTCCACAGATTGAAGGAGTCGCAGGCTGGAGCCCTTACTCGTCCTTTATACGCTAGCTCATCAGTTCCAGCGCTAGCTGAACCCAGAACCCATTTTTGTAAACATCTCAGGAGGCATTGTAATGCGGACCCGGCCTTTTCGATTTTGCGCGAATAGGATAAGCTAAATGTGCTATATTGGCAAAAGTGTGACAAATCGAATGTTGCTCATTTAATGAGAGAATATACAGGGGGTGCCAAAAAAAGAGTAATTTTGCCCACGGCTCACATCTGCCAATTATACAAAACGCAGGGAAATAAAAGAAATAAAAGTATTGGGGCAAAATATTCCGAAATGTTCCTCTAAAAGCAGGAACAATCTGTGGCTCCCTTCGTTCAACTTTATAAAAATATGGAGCTTTCATTCGGCGCGGTCGGGCTTCGGAGTACCTACAGTATCAAGGTCCGCTTGAAGCAGTGAAGCCAGGCTCCGTAGTAGGTCTTTTGTGGGAAGCTTCCTAAGGATTGGCTCTTCGGTTCATGGAAGTCACAGAGCCCCTGCTGCTTGGACAAGGCTGCTATGATCCGAAGTATCATTTTCATGCCAAAATCCGCCTCCGGAGGGGTTTCAGTGGTAAGGTCACGTTTCGGCTCTTGGAAAGTAGGGGCGCTGGGAACCTGGAAAAAACGGAATGTTAAAGAACACCACCCAGTATGAATCCCCTTAGGTACCCAGAGTGAACGGACCTCAGCAAGGTTGTGAACGAGGGCGACGAAATTTCGGATTTTGCTCAGTTGGGTGACACATCTTGTTCACTCTTTCCTCGCTCCCGTTCCTGCTTGTGCAGAAGGCTGCCATAGAGCATAGTGATAGAGGTCTGCTCTTGAATCTAGGGATGAAAATAACTCAACAGATTTTGTTGTAGTTCGACTAAAGTGGGGTGAAAGCGGAGGAGACAAAATTACTTTTTTTGGCACCCCCTGTACAGTCTGAACCAAGTTTTGGTCTCACAAAGGAAGTTGCAACTGGCCAGAACATTCCTTACTACTTAATATGTCTGTTATGCGATGTTAGGTAGAGCAAAAAGCAGTAAGATTGTAAGTTCAGGAAGCCGCGGTGTATACCGTAATCTACGTGCAGAGCGCCGGCGAAATTAATATTACCCCCCTTGTAAATGCATACAGTGCGCCTCACGACAGTGCACCATCCACTCATATCGGGATTTTTTTTTCGAATTTGATTTCCTGCTTTTAATTTTCTCACAGCACTTAGATTACGATAGGCCTTCCTGATATACTGAACTTATGATCTATTTTTCAGAGCATACTCAAAACAGTTCTCATTCTTTCTAGGCTGAGCTCAGTTTCCTATATAATTGAGATTAAGACTCTATGACGGAAAACAATGGCTCGATAAACAGTAATATATGAGCGATTAGGGAAATAAACTTTGGGCTATTTCCCGAGCCACTGTAACCATCAGGAATAGATAAGTAAGTGTAGCAGGAGAATAAGAGGAGATGGAGTGGGTAGGGCAGTAGCTGGTGACGCGTCTACCAACCTTGGTCCGGTGATCGGATCTCTAAGAGACATGTCTGGAGCCCGGAATTTGCTAACTAGCTGTTTAATCTCCCTGGTGATCAGCTAGTTACAAAATTTGTCACAGAGCACAGGATCACTGATTTTTACAGAGGGGCCTGCTCGACAGGCAGGGTCAAGAATCGGTTGAGGAATCCCGAGGGGTTTGTATTTTGGGATGGGTGGCAAGTTTTCCCTGATGCGATTTTAAGCTCTGCACAGAAGTCGTGTGTAGGTTAGGTTGCATTCGTATGCCATTACGCTTTTCAAGTAAATGCGGAACGTGCCAGGCTTCTTCGCAAAAATCAGGTCACAGAAATTTCATTTCTGATCTGCGATGACGGCTGCACACCTACGGTAGTGATTTAGCCGTTAAAAAAGCTAGCACTGAAAATTCCCAAAATTTGAAATGAAAAACTCACAGAGCCTTTCAGAGAAAACGCAGTAGATCGGTGAGCCCGGGACGGAAATCGCATCACCGCCACGTAAAGGAGAACACACCACAGCTGCTCAGTGTCGGTCCTAAAAGCCACCATCGTAAGCATTTGAGCATAATTTTTCAAAGGTTTTTGTTCCCTCCAAAACAGAATTAATTAGTGTCTGTGATGCAGCTTGACGAAAATGAATGACTGGCGCTTTCTCATAGTTTTTCTTCACTCGTGAATAATTGCTTCCGTGAAATAGTGCGGAAGCCGCCGGGAAAAAGGAGGCCGAAAGCTCCATCACAGCCATGTGGCAGTCATTTGAGACACTATTGTCCTTTGTCTCCAATCCTAGACACTCTACCAGGCTTCGCTGCTCAGCTCTCAAATTCCAGATTCTCCACGGATGCCTCGTTCAGCAAGTCCAGTTGCACAACACTCGCATAGCGATAACACCAGCTTGAACGGAGATGAAGAAAGCGGAAAAGGTGAGCCACTTAACCTCACAACGATAGGTGTAAACTAAATGAAAAATTGAAAAAAAAATGTGTGAAGACATACACATTTACAGGCCGCCGCAAACGTCGTGATCCTACACGAACCTTGGAGAATTTGAAAGAGACACTGGCAAGTGAAAAGCAGGCAGGAGATGATCAAAATGGAACCAAAAAAGAATTGTTGGCATCAACAACCAGTGCAGACTGCGAGCCTGACGTGAGCTCTCAAGCTTTTCCTAGGAAAATCACTCAAATCGACCACTCCCAAGTTTCAGAACGCGAATCACCCTCGACCTCCACTGCTTCTGGTCACTGAGCCCAGCAATGATGCGGATAGGGAGTGCCCAGAATTGTGGGAGGAATCTTCGGATGGTGACTGGACGGAGGCTGAGGATGAGGCTGACTGTAAGGAATTTAATGAGACAGGGACGAGATTCTCATGCTGGAGCTGATCTTAAGCAGCAAAATAAAGAACTGAAGTGAAACTTGAGTAAATAGCGAAAGCTTTTGAATAGTAATCAATGTCATTATGTCAAAGCTGATGAATTTCAATATTAAAATTGTTAAAGAGTAGTTACAAAATATCGCACACAGAAGAGTGCAGTATAGACAGTAACAGCAAGAGTGCTCGCATCGCAGCCGCACGCACACCTTTTAAATTCTGCGTTCTCACTTGTCACACGACATGAAATCATAGCATGCCCTTCACAAAAAAGTATTTCAGATGAATCTGATGAATACTCCATTTCGCAAACGTTCAGTCTCAAAGACTGCATGCCTATAGGTGAGCTGTTTCCTTGTACCTTGTTTCAATTATTTTCTTGTAACTACGTTCACGACTGAAGGCAGTGATAAGGGTAATTCAGGCCGATTGGTGGGAAGATCATCACATATAAAGGTGGACGTGCTTGGTAGTGCGAAAGGAAGAAAAAACAATGGAATGGGTAAAAACCCGAGAAATAAAAGCCCTTGCCGCCGTTTATTCACAAATGAGGCGGGTCGGCCCGAAGAAAGGGGCGGGCTGGCATAAAACAAGTGGCAGCCGTTGAACAAGACGGCTCTTATAAAGTTCGGAGAGTCTCTTTCTCATCGGCAATTTCGCCACATACAGTCTTTTTAGACCACCAGCTTTCATTTGAGTTACTCTTTTTCGGAGTACTTGCTACAAACTTAGCCCCTATCACTGTCTTTAAGAGCAACTTCACAGCTATTGATTTTACGTACGAGTGATCCATAAGTATTTGCGGCATGTTTGATGGGAACATTCATGGTTCAATCACAGCCTTGAGCTCTCATGAACAGCTTTTTTTCAGGCGATCTTTATCCACTTTCTCGTTCTTCATCACGTTGCTCACCGTTCGCATCCGATTATGACAGCGATTCCAGCATGCCACTGTTTATGCTTCCGTCGAGGTGTGGCACGAGTGCCGGCGGCGAAAAGTCTATAACTAATCCGTAGCATTCTGTACATTCACTATTCATTCCAACTCATTTATGGTCCTCATTACAGAGCCGAGGAATCGCGAGGTCGTGTTGATCGTCTGTTTGCTGTGCCACCTCCATCATTCACTTGTTCAATTACATATGATGGTCAAGAAAGTTGGGACGATGACAGTCTTCATTCCTGTACGGATTTCGACGACGAGTATTGTGGTAAGACTGCATAGCTCCTGAATTTCCTGCAATAACCGGGATATATGTTGAGGACAAGATTATAAGTTTCGGACGCGGCGCTTGGTTACACTACCCTGTCTTCAGATTAGATGCAATCGCACACGCACACACATTCTGCGTTACAGTACACCGAATAAAACTATTTCATTTCCGCGTCGCTGTGCACGAATTGCTAGTGCTTTTCAGTATTTTGCTTTCTGTGTGTTACACGTTTTGCTCGTTTTTGTTGTTTTTGTGCTCGTTTGAATCAACCAGGCTGTGTCGAGAAAAATACTGTACCTTACACCGTCGGGAGTTCTAGATGTACACACTGCCATCATATATAATCTTCAATTTTTTCTTTAAATCAATGTCTCCAGTCTAATCAACCACGCATAATCACTCTTGGTCTTGTCGAAGACTCCAAAGAGATTGCCGCTTATTGCGTGCTAGTACTCAACTCTATTACTTGTGATGCCGCTTATTGCGTGCTAGTACTCAACTCTATTACTTGTGACTCCCTCGCACGCGCATTTGCTTTTTTCGTACAACAACTATAAATAGCAGTAAAGTAGTTACACTTACAAGTGGTCCTAAAGGTCCGATTATTACTCAGAAATCACCTAACCCGTTGTCTCCCCTTATGTTGAGTGAGAACGAAAGAATGGGAAGAGCTCATAGCTTAAGGCATCAAGCGCCGCGTCGGAAACTTATATCTCGTTGTGTTGAGGCAGCTGTTTTACAGGCAGGCTATCTCGATACAGTCGTGCTGAATCCTCTGCACTGGGGGCGTACCTCAGTCCAAGCAGCTACACTTCTGATGAGGTTTGACTTCTTTTTCATTTTTTTTTTTTCGCTGAGTACTCAACACATGGCAAAGAAGCTGTTTTGGGTGCTGACCATGAGGATATCCTCTCAAATGCAAGGCTTAGAGTAAGACTAGGCTCAAATCGTTCTCGTTGGAAATACGACAAGTTGATCTTTTTTCAATTTCTCGATTTCTGCTTCGGAACAATAGAAATTTCTCGGTTTTTTTTTGTGTATCTATTGATGTACTGTATATAGCTGAATGATTTCAAGGAAAACTAGAATCATGGAGTTTCCGTGGACGATGCCTTCTACTCTCAGCCCTATCTCTATTTATTGAAGGAGGTATCGACTAATGCCCTAGAGAAATATGGCAGACTTCACTTGAATCCGTGGGATGAAGGCGGGGTTAAGCATGGGACAAGGAAGCGTCGGGAGATTTGGAATTAGTAATTGAAAAAGATCGTATTTCTAAACATTTTCCTGGACCCATGGTAGGCTTCATTCCGAATTAACATCGTTATTGACCTACATCAGAGTTGCGGTGCCTCATGGTGCGTCCCATCGGCCTCCAGAGCCCAAACCATGATCAGATCAATCTTCTAAACCTCCTCAGTGATTATTGCTAAGTTATGAGGAGGGGTCGGATCGTTTTCTGTGGGATTTGAGTTCCAACACCTAAAGGAATGGTCCAGAGTTTTTTTTTTGTTATCAATATATTTATGCTGTATTTGCCTGATGGAGGGGGGGGGGGGGCGCATGCGAAGTTTCACGCGGAAAAATGTGAATCCGGCTGAGCTACAGCACCAAAAGTCTTGGACGGGTAGGCGGAACCTTCGAGTAAGTGCCCGCCTCGTCGCCCGCCGCGGTCGGAGACGCTTTGTAATAACAGAAAGTTACATATACAGCCCCACCCTCCGTTCTCAGCCGTGGGGAACAACGGGATGAGGCTTTTACTCAAAGGCCCCGCTCACCCGGCCGGGAATTTGGAGAGCTGTATATAGCCGAATTCTTACTTTTTCGCGTGAAACTTTGAATGCGACCCTTATTAGGCAAAAACAACATAAATATATAGGTGACAAAGAAACTCAATTTTTCGTGGATGATTCTTTCAAATGCGACAGAATAGACAAAATGTGTGCTCATTACGTGGAATATACCAACTATAACTGATCCATGACAATTCATGAAGGAAGTGTGTAATGCAATTCGCGGTTAAATATGATTCTTGAGCTCCATAACAATGTCCTACGACATGCAACAAACTCCACGTGTACTGACTCCTCCCACAAACGTGCGAGTCTCTTTACTGCTCATCACTACCGCATATCACATATCTACGTGCCTTTGATCTTTACCCAGTAAGCACCGTGAAACTTGTCCATACAAAAAACTGTGTGGAGAATTTACGTTGTATTTCTCCTTGAAGCCGTAACCAAGATGTTAATTTAGTTTATTCGGCTAACGTTTCGGCCTTGTCGCCTTCGTCAGAGCCTGGAAAGTCAAAGATAAATGCGATCTATCCCCCCAAACACCATTTCAAGCTCGCAGCGCGCAAAACTTTGGAAGCATTTTGGATTAACGCCAAAAACCCTAAAATGAATAGGAAAGATGAGTGCATAGCCATAACAAACGGCTTGCCCCATTTCTCAACCTGTGTGGCCTAAAAAACGCCATCGGCTTCATGCCGGAGGGTCGGCTCATCTGAAGCCACCCACTAAGTCAGAATAGCGGTGGTCTCAGCGACAGCCGGTTGTGCTCAAAGGTTAGTCTCACTATGGTTGTGGTTTGCGACTCTTTTCCTAACTCTTCTGGTCTTGGTAGAACTGTTTTGTAAGCTTGAAATGGTGTTTGGGGGGATAGATCGCATTTATCTTTGACTTTCCAGGCTCTGACGAAGGCGACAAGGCCGAAACGTTAGCCGAATAAACTAAATTAACATCTTGGTTACGGCTTCAAGGAGAAACACAACGTAAATAAACAGAATGCCAAGATTTATGGATAGTCGAACTTGGACACTTATGTGTGGAGAATGCCGGTCCTGTTTCTCGGCCTCGGACCATTTCCTTTCGTTTTTTGCTCACTTTCGTACTGCAAGCACGACCGCTTTTCTTTTCAGCGATGAATCGAATTATGGCCCCTGCTGCGTCTTTCCGTCGCTTCACCAATTCCTAGTACTTCGTCTGTCGGTGGCGTACTATTCTTGCAATGGCCGTTTTAACGATATGTGTAATGTAATGGAAAACGCATCGTTAACACATTTGTGCGGTGCCATACTCCAGTTTACGTCGACGGCAATCCATCACCCATCCCCTTCCTTCTTCGGACGACCGTACTGCATCCGTTGTGATGCCACCTTGTCTGCGATAGTAAATCTCTGGGCCGAGGCTTTATGGTGCCAAATTATTATGTCTGACGTCAATCGACTCTCAGCCATACAGTCGGCTTTCGAAGAGAATTTTAGCGGCATCCTAGTCCATGTTTGGAGCCACATTCCACGAACATCTTCGTGCAATGCAATGCTCGCAAGCTGCCGAGACGAGCTAGAAGCTTGTACCCATACAGAATTTACACTTTTCACGGCTGCAGGGTTAAATCGGACACTCCAACTGGGTCAGGTCGCGGGTGCTTGTTGCGACCAATTTGGCAACTGTCGCGCGCGGCGACGCAATTCGCGTGGCGCGCTGACACAATTCGAGTCTCTTATCCCACATTCGGAGGTAGGGAACGAATAAAATGCCCGCTAATCGAGTTTATGGCCACTACCTGAATCCAGCTCCTCCACTCATCGATATCAATTGTTTTACACCTGGCATCCAGAAGATCCAAAATTTACAGATTCTAATCTTCTCCCTCTTCTTGTTCGTTTCTTTTACGCTTTTTTCTTTTTCTCATCTCCTCAGCATTTTATTTCTGGCCTCACAGTTCGGATACAGATTCTCGATTTCTATGCTTCTATTCATCCCATTTTCTGCATTACTAACAGATATTAACCTTGATGCACCTGTCAGGGTGAAATCCAGTACCGAGGAAGGCTTCTGGGAATACAAGCTCTCTACAGATTAATGGCCTTCGCCTCAACGGATCAAAATTCCTCAAAACGTGGTGATCGTGAGAGAATCTTCAAGTGAAATGTGAAAGTAATGCGACAACCCAAACTTTCCCGACAATCTAATACGATACGCCTCATTTTCCAGTTTAAAATACGCCCTCTGAGGATCCCACTACCTCAACATCTGATTTCAAAACCTTTGCTCGGTTGACTGCCCTTCACTGGATAATTGTTCGGGCTGACCTGTACCGGAAATCGATCCACTGTGGTAGTGAGGTGAATTGCTATGAGGTTGCTCTATTCATTTCACTACGCTTCTTTCACTGTCAAATGGGCGAGGGTTTATGATGCGTAATGGAGCATAAGTGAACGGTACTGGTTTATGAGGCTCACCACACACAACGCCACTTTTACCTCGTTTGCAACTGACTGATCTCACTTTTCAAGCATACTTTTCACGTATATTTTCTCTACCTAGGATTATGTCATGCCTGGAGAGCCAACACCATTGGACGTCGAGTTAGCCGTGTTATATCACTTCGTTGGTCCGTTGTCTAGCAGGCTGGCTGGGGTGAGATGCGCAGCAAGCGGTGCGGTATGTCCCGGGATATGTAGCCTTATGTCCAATTTCGCTTTGCGGCGTCGCACTCGCGGCACCATCAGCACGACTTGCCGAGTGGTTGGAATTCCGCTCGGTGTGCAAGGGGCTGGTACCATGAAGGTCCTTCAAAGAAATAGCTGTTTATGTCATCATTATCGAAAACAGTGATTTTGGTACCCTAAAAGGACAAAATAGTAACAGCAAAAGAAGTAAAATTAAAAGAAGGAACTCATCACATGATAAGATCCTAATCGAGAAATACTCAATTCGGGCGTAAAACTTCAAATGTGAGCGTACGCAATGCACCCAATCACACGCAAAGAGATCAACCACACTGCGCGCCGCCACGCGAAAATTCGACATAAGGCTACACACCCGTATGTCGCGTAATCACTAGCGCTCGCGCCCGTCAGAGCGCGTCCAGCTTTTGCGAGCCTGCTCCGCAGATGTACCAATCAGCCATCCTATAAGAAGCTGTCATCCTTATAAGCCGAGTGCTATGGCACTCGGCCGTGCTTGGCTCCATAACCGCTCCTTCTATATGATTGCTATGGAAGGGCAGTGAACATTGGACAAGATCAATGAAATCGTAATTTCGTCCCTTGCACGAGATTCCTGATCTTTCTGCAAACGGCTTTCTCGTGGGTAAATTGGTTTGTGGCTAGTTCTCATCAATATTGTACGCCTCCTGCTTTTGCATCGTTTCGGTAAAATTTCTGTTGAAATCGTCATGGAGTTCATGAGTCGGTTTGAGGATGCTTTGGCAGAAACTCTCAAATTTTCGACGTTTTTTCCAACGAAAAGGGAAGACTAATGGGTGTAATGTAGGTCTTATTCGATTCCTCGGCTAAACCTTTCCATAATTCTCATTCTAATCCTCAAAATCATTTCCAGGATTACGATGGCACACATTTCCACGACGAGGTGGATGTCGGCTGTACACTCCGCCTCGTGGACAAAGCCGCAATGCGTGGTGATAGTGAAGAGGACGATTCTGACTATTACGAAGATGAAGAGGTCCTAGCACGAATGTTACCGGTTTTCATTACCATGGCTCCACTTATAATATTTCTAAAATTTATTCTGCATATCCCTTTATTCAGCCTTCGCTCAAAATCCGGGGAAATACTCAAAATTTTCAAGAGCAAGTTTGGAAGAATTCTAAAGAAATTATAAGTGGAAAGAAATTAATGACCAACGTAATAATTAATCCATTTGATTTGTTTTCAGTACAGTGACGAGGAATACTGGGACGAAGAAGAGGAATATGATGAAGATGAACAGGAATACGTGGAGGAAGAGGAAGAAGGAGAAGATGAGGAACAGGAAGAGCTCGAAGCTGAAGAGGTCGAAGAAGGAGAAGAGGAGGAGGAGGAGAGTTGCGATGGTGAAGATGAGATGCACAGCTTGGCTGAAAGTGCTGAAGAAGAAAGTTCACGGGTACGTTCATAAAATCCCCCGCCGCAGTTTGACCTGATATTTTATGTGCAACAATCGTGTGGAGGGGCGTTCAGGCGCCACGGAAAAAATACGAGTTCTCCCTCTCCCTATGCCAAAAATTTTAGCTTCTTTTGATTTTCTAACACAATATCGATCTTTCACACTTGTACCCCGAACTATGGCTATATTCCTTCCTCAGTATCCTCATGTCATCCGCATGATATATTGTTTATGGAAATGAGTATTGTGATTAACGTTTTCTGAAATCAGTTAAAGGAATCATCCACGGAAATTTAATTTTTTCTGTTGCCAACATATCATGTTGTGTTTGTTTACTGAAGACCGCATGCAAAGTTTCACACGGAAAAAAACAACTCGGCTGTAATGTAATGGAGTTTCTCAATCAACTACGGGCGCGAAAATTCGAAGTGCACCTTGCCCGCCGGCTACTGTTCACATCATTCCGGCGGAAATTCATACAGAATTTTTCGATTCCTGCTTTGGCACAAAAGAAATTTTTCGGTTTTTCTCGTGTATTTATTCATGTACTGTATCTAGTAGAATGATTCCGAGAGAAATTAGAATCATGGAGTTTCCGTGGACAATTCCTTCTAATCTCCAGCCCGCTATCTTCTCTTACTACCCTATGCTTTGCAGAAAAGTTGAAAAGTTAAAGTACTCAAAATCTGAGTTGCTAATTTAAAAAAAACAGCGCTAGGGTTATTAAGCGGAAATCCTCGCTTATATGCGTTTCCATCGCACGGCCTGCATGGTGGAGGGTGGGGCCAGATGAGGGCCGAGTGACTTAGTTGCCGTCGTTGCAAGCACCACCCACTTTGAAAATAGAAACGCGAAAACACGCTCGGGAAGGGGGGGGGGGGTGGCTGTTTTTGACTCATCACCTCTTTGCTCTTTATCTACCGTTGCAGCTCTACTTTGATGTCCGCAATCGGTCAAAATTGCCCTTGTATGGCCTTGATGGGGATAATTTTTTGATTGTCCAAACTAAAACTGTGAGCGGTAATACGACGGCCCTGTCTACAGAACTGTGCAATTTCATGTAGAGCATCGAAGCTGATTAGAGATTCATCGAAAGTAGTCCTTAGGATAACCTGGGTATTCCGGGAGGGCTTTGTGTTCTTTGTAAATGTACGCTAAGACACCATGCAACGGTGGAAGCCGTGCACGCTGCTAAACGAAATTTTTCGCTAATCGACAGATTACTCAGGGTCTGCTCCCGCTCCTGGCCGTGCGTGTTATGCGCTTCGATGACCGCGACATATCACGGATCCCTGTGATTCAGTCTTTGATGTGCGCCACAAGATATATCCAGCAATAAAGCCAACTCATAGAATAAGGACCTTCACGACTCCATTTATCGACCTGAATTCGCTTATTGCACTATCAAAATTCTCAGCCTATTTGCTTTCATTTTTGATATTAGGCTAGATTGTCGTATCCATCACCTTCTACTGGCAAATCGTTCACGGCTGTCATCCATTGAACGGGAGATGTATACATTCCTTATTTGGAAATCGACGACTAAAAACTTAGGATTCTAGGCTGCTATTCCGCTGATAGTCGTCCAGCCAGATGTCGAAGAAGAATTTTTGGATGTTGAAGAGATGGATGGGGAATTTGAAGTGAGTTTTGTTTCCTTCTTAGTCATAATCTCGCGTTTCAGGGTAGTTTAATGCTCGTGCAGGTCATAATTTCCCCGTTAGTGTGTATTCATTCTTATGAAAATAAATTTTTGCCTCTTATTCTTCGACACATAAGGCACAGAGGAATCAAGCCCTATAGAGACTCCGTGATGTGGACATTATCCTTCTTCGTGTAAGCGACTTGTGCGCTGAACAATAAAAACTGTCTTTAATTGCGCGAAAACTAGCCTCCCCTCACTTCGTATTTCTATTATGCTTTTTCTATTTCGATTACATTTTCTTTTTCCTGTTTTTTTTTTACTATTTCAATTTCTGGTTTAGTAGGGATAATTTACAAGCGATGAATGAGAATTTATGTGCCGCTGCTCTATATGAACTTAGCCTAATCTTTTTTGAGGTAGAAGCAACGATTGAACTCCCTGCAGTTCCAAAAGTTGTTGAGGAACCAAAAGAAAAGCCGGAGGCATATCGCGAGGTAATGGAAAATGCATATCGTACCAGCTGTTGGTTATGAAGGGTATTCATGTAGTTGTAGAACCCGGTGGTTTTAGGTCACGTATGCCAAAGATCTCTCTTTGCTGACAGAAGAGGAAAAGGCTGAACAGCTACGAATCGAACAAGAAGAGGCCGCGAAAGCGATCAAGAAGAGAGTGGTGAAAGATGGACATAGCGAGAAGGTATGCTTGATCATACTAAGCTTTTTTTACTTCAATTTTTATTTCTTTTCATAGCCTTACCATTTTTCCAGAAGAAATCTATGCTATTTAGAGAGTTTTTCCTTCCAGGCTGATGCAGTACTTGTGCCACAACGAGTTGAACCTGCAGAAGAAACGGTAGCCCTCGATGAGAGTACTGTAATACCAGAGGAGGAAATCTGCGAACTGGAGCCACAACCGTGTGAAGAAGAAAAGGTTACTGAAGTTTCTCTATGAAAACAGTAGGTAGGATAACTTGGAGCCGCTAAGGGGCGAATAGATTTACTATAAGTGAACGATGGGGCTCAATTAGATGATATGTGGCGCACTTTGTAATGAAAATTGTTCTCCAAGCAACAGGGCAGAGACTCAGTAAAGCAGGGTGTCGCCTACTGACCAGGATCCCACCCTTAACGGATAATTCGCAGTAATAAGATGGGTCGACTTACCTTCTCAGAAAAGTAGATCTCAACGTAACTAGTCGGGCTGCACCTTTTTCGCGTTGTCGAGGTGCGCTATCACAGCGCTACACCTGCTCGAACCGACTCCAGCTCCATCCACTTGGGCTCCCTTATTGGTCAACTGAGTAAAATGGATGGCGTTGGACTGGGCTGGTGTAGCGCCTGATGGGGCACCGAGGCGACGCGAAGCGGTGCAGCCTGACTAGTTACCCGAGGATCCACTGTTCCAAGAAGGTAAATCGACCCTTCTGATTATCGCGGAGTGTGCCTTTAAAGGCAGCATCAGGGGTAATGTGGTTACTGAGAAATCGCTGAAAGAAGTCATTTACATGAAAACATAGGGGTGAGTAGGCTATCTGTGGCGAAATCACGGTAAAAAAGTGCGCCTCCGAGCGCTAGAAACGGCGCAACGGATAAGAGCTGCCGCCTTTCGATAGTCGACCCCGCCTCCAAGCTACGTGATACCTGGTCGGCTGCGATGAGAGCGGTTAAGGACATGCGGAGAGATTGAAGCTATCCGGGGCGCTTTTTCAGTTTTAGCGTGAAGCTCACCCCAAAAAATAGATGCTGTCGTATTTCCAAACATTCCCTTATGTTTATTGGCGACATGCCGATGGGTCCGCACCTTAGAACCAACGGTGGGAGGGAGTCCTATTTCTCGGGCTTTTGGCCATTTCCATCCGTTTCTTCTTCACTGACTTTCTCATTCACTACCTCTTTTACTCTTCTTCCGAATTTCCCCCAATGCTGCTTTTAAGTGGGCGTGTCACCCATCACCTAGCGTTTTTATAATTCACAAGCCTTCGCCGCCCCATTCAGTCACATCATTGCCGCAGCACGCGTGAAAACACGTCCACCGTCAAAACCAACGAGTGATGCATCCCATTTCTAAAGAACTCTCTTCTAAATACCGATAGATCACCTCATCTTCACTTTCAGACAACGCCTGAAGTGAATGTCATTCCAACGTATGTACGCCCATTGACTGAGAAAGTCGTAGAGGTAAGCTTATGGATGCCGTAAGGTATTAAAACCATCACAAACGTTCGCTTTTCAGGAGTCGGCAAGTCGTTTCGCTGACAAAAAAGTGCCGACCGACTTTGCCCACAAACACGTTATTCAACCTCCCAAACTACAAACGGCTGCCGTGCAGAAAGTTGAAACCAAGATTGCACCCGAGTACGTGAATGAGCGAATCATAAAATGGGGCTTTTGAGTAGTTCAGATGGTTTAACTAGTTTAAATGTTTTTGAAGGAGCTTTCTGAAAATGTAAAAGGAATGGAGAATTATTTCTAGTGCCTCCATTTTCGAAAAGACCGCATTCCTATTACTTGGTGATTTTTTTTTTTTTGTGATCTCAGAATAGATTCTGCTACTCTTCTAGGAAACCTCCAGAGCCGCCAGCCGATCAAAAAGTTTCCAAGAAAGAGCCGTCAAAGAAGGCGGATGAGCTAAAAGGCAAGGAACCAGTTAAGAAGGCGGAAGAAGCGAAAGTGCAGGAGTCTGCTAAGAAGAACACGGAGGCCGCAACAAAGGTCTCCTATCCCATTCGTAAACTTTGTTCAGCAGGGGTGCTTTTGAGAAGTGAGAGACAGCTGTGATTTTTAGGTGCCACCGGTTGGCACTGCTGGAGCCAAACCAGCAGAGGATATTAAAACCAAAGTAAGTTTCAGTAACTTCTGCTTACCTTTCTTATCGCCCTCCAAGGCATAATTCATATTTCACTAGTCACTACCGTACTTCATGTATTTCGAATAGAATAAGAATGATTCCTTTTGACCTCAATGTTCGTGTGCCATGTCTTTTGTGAAATTTTCGACGAATATGGCGGCATTCTGTGATCAGCGGTCAGCAATTCCACGTTCGGAGCCCCATTCAGACGTCAAACATTGTGCTGAGCTAACTCAAGAAATATGACCCGCCTTTTAAACTTCTTATGCCTGCCTAGCACATATTCTTGTGGCTCCAAGATCAGCAGCCTGTTCAGGAATTCTCGTCCGGCGCTTACCGAATACTCCTCCCCCACCTTCTCTCCCTGTTCCACCCACAACCCGTACCACTGGAGCCCAGATTTTCACTAATGTCTACTATGGAACTTAAGTCTTCGTCAAAAATCTTGGAAAACGTAAAATGAATCGAGAAAGTGTTTGATGTGTTTAATCCTGCCCTTGGAGGATCCATTTACCAATATGCTTCACCGTGGTCTCAATTGCATAATATTAGGCGAGGTAGTTCAGGCAAGGTCAGGACATTACCTCGAGATCACGTCGTGTCCATCACCACTTTTGCGCCCCTTTTTGCTGTGACTTGCATCTCCATCAAGCAGCCTGCCACCTGGGTCTGATGTTGGAAAGAAATCGTATGCAACAACGTAACGAAATTAAAATTTCCGTTGTTTCAATAATGATTTGGGTTTTCACGGCGAGTATATGAGGTACAAATGTGCAGCACTTAAACCGTCAAATGGCAATTTCCGAAAAAGTTTTGTTTCCTAAAAAGAAGAGAGAATGGTTTGGAATAGCAAAACGTGGAAGAGTTCTGGGCTCAGCTTGCTTCACCTATTGTCACTATCCACTTTGGAAACAGTGCATGTGTAGTACGGGAGCGCGACATCTGGAGCGGCCCGTTTAGGACTCAAAATCGAAAATCTCTCAGACCATGTCGGCTCCCCCATCACTAGAACCCTCAAGACATAAAATATTTTTTTGGATTATTTGAATTATTTGAATAATTCTGCAAATTTTGATCTTTAATAGCGCAAATCAGAGCAGTCGTTTTGAAGTCGCGCACCAGATGAATTGAATTAGTAATGCTTGCTGCACAACTGCTGATAAGGTGCTCAATGGAACTGCGATAGCGAAAAATCGAGGGAACGGCACAGAAAACTGTAGAAACAACCCTTTCAAGTGTTCTTGGGACGAAAACAAGACCTGTGCTGGGATTGTTAGTGGATATGAATCGGAGTCGTTATCTTATTCAGGCTTTCTCCATGTTTAGTTAAAATTACCATGCATATAACGCTTACCAGATCAAAATTGTGTCCCATCACATGCTCTCCTTTTCCGTCAGAGAGGCCCCACGTGGCTTTGCTTCAGATCCTAGCTGTCGTCATAAATAGATCACGTTTCTTCAGTCAGGTCTGGAATGCGTTATCACATTATTTACTCATTTTATCATTCACATTACAATTTAAATTTCGTAAAATGCTTCCACAACAAATTGACCAACGTTCCTCCAATATCGCCGCGTCAAATTTAATACCGATCATTTTCCCATGTATTTTGTTTGTAGTTGACTATTTTGCTGTTTTTTGCTAACGTTTTTATATACGTTTTCCCCTAATAAATTTCAATGTTCAGGTGGAACCTGCAAAACCTAAAGACGCATTGCCGGACGATGCCAAAGCAAAGGTAGCGGCTAAGCAGTTGTGATTCCTGCACTATGTGTAATTTTTTAGATGACCGCAGACAAGAGTGGAACTCGTAAATCTGCACTTAATATGACGGATGAGGACGCGAAGAGAAAAGCGGCAGCTGATGAGGTTTGGAGGAATTTTTGGCGTGTTTCCTGTTTTTCTAAACTCTGCATATTCGCCTAGTACGAGCTAATGTTCCGTGGATAATTCACATTTAATCTGAAAGCAATCTTCCATGTTTTACTCTTTGCATCTTTGAAATATTTAAATTACTAAAAGGAAATATTATAATTATCACACAAAAAATTGGAACTGCTCAACAAAAATATTGAATTACCGTAAAGAATCATTTTTAAGGAGGCAGCAAAACAAAAGGCACGTCGGTTGGGAACTGTTAGTTCATTGATGAACCGATTCAAGGAGCCAGAGATCAAAGAGGAGCCAATCACGTAAGCCATACTTCACATAAAGGCAGTGGGTATGGTGGTTTTGGGTACGTGTCACCATAATCGCTTTAGGACCCAACTCTTACGACACCCCTAGTCCACAACCGTTGCACTGTACGCCGGATTCCGCGACGCGAAGTTTTTCCCCAATGACGCACACCCCGGCAGATTTTGGTCACACTTGTCTATTGATAAAAAAAGAAAAGGAAGCAACACAGTTGCGATTGCGCCTAAGAAACGTTAAAAACTCTAAAAATGAAGCTCCAACACGGTGCACGCAAAGCCTCGTACTTTGGTAGCCCCGTACGAATACACGTCCGTTTTGGGGCGGGACCACGGCAATGCTGGTGCTGCTTACATCTCCTTCATTAACCTTTCGCCACCGAGGCGTCTTTCAAGGCATTTGTTCAGCATTTTCACTGTGTATGATGCTTCATCTGCTTTATTCAAATAATCGCGCCCACTGCCTTCGATTGCTGAAAGCCCAGTAAGCATTTGAAGAGTCAATGATAACCTCAGATACAAACGATCATCATATTTGGCCGCGAAAGATAAAGAAGAACGCCCGAAGAAAAAGTATGAAGTTTTCAAGCCGGCAATCAATGATGATTTCGACAAGCAGGTAATTTTTAAGGATTATTACATGTAGCATCCATCATTTTTTCCCCAAAGTTCGAATCCATTTTATCTTAGATGGAAGAAATCCGAGCGCAGATGAAGAGCGGATCATCGCAATTTGAGAGCCACTTTAAAGATTTATCTAAAGGAATCACGGTTACCGCTGAAGACATGAAAAAGCGTACGGAAGATGAAAAGAAAAAGATGATCATCGACTCTGTCACCGGAGTATTCAGGTGTGCTCATGTGTGGAGGTTCCTTGACATTCATCTGTTATAGCGATACGTTGATTTCTCAGCTGAAATTTATCTCGGAATCTGTCAACCACTGAGGCCGCGGTCATATTCAGCGCCGGAAGGGCGTGGTTGCGTTCAGAGGCAACGAGGCAGGGTGGCATTGGTGGAGACGCAGAGACACGCAACCACGCCCCGCGGCGGGCTTCGCAGGGTATGAACGCGGCTCAAAGTTGCTTGCGTTCCCTTTCCCAGTCATTCCATAGCTCCATTTGCATTTACAAAGTGGAGAACTGAAAAATAAGTAAAGCGTCAACCCATAAGGCTGGCTCCAAAAAATACTATCCATCGGCAGTTGTAGTTAGTGCGCTACCATGCGCATGGGGCAGATAAATATCCTGGGTCGACTCCCGCCTTGGTCAACAGAGCTTTCAGGCCAATGTGAGGGAACGGTAGCAGAGCGTATTATGATGCTATCCTATCATCTATCCTAGGGAAAGGGGCTCCGTGGTGGATGGACCAATTTCCTTGTACAACAACTGTTCTCGAGTGAGATGTGGTTCACCCATCCCACAGCGTTTTACTGCTTCCTAACTAAATATAAGCATTGGCTAGCTCCCACTACTACCCTTTTTGTGTACACACAAATTCTATTCCACCAGGGCTTATGATTTGATTGACTACCCTGGAGAGGGAGAATGTCGAAATGTACACCGATTGGTAGGGTATGTACCGTTACGTCTTAAAATCGCGTTGGGGCGTCGCACGCGCGGCGCCATCAGTACGACTTGCCGTAGTCTGTGCGGAGTTCCGCTCAGGACGCCATAATCTGATACTATAGGGTATCTTCGAAGCAATAGCTGCAATGCATTTCCGCGTAAGTCTTTAAAGGGCGTCCACGCAATCGCACGCGATGGAGCAACTCGCACTCGCCGCGGTCGGCTGCGCGATTACTAGAGTTAACAGTACACACCTTGGTTGGTCCCGAACCCAATCAAAGTCTGTGTGAAAAACCTATATTTGGTGCTCTATGAAAATGACTTCGCGTCGAATGCCATACACATTTTTCTACTTCAAAAGGGGGAATGGACAGTGATTGATAATTGAATATCTGCAATTTTAGCAAAGCCGATGAGGAAAAGGCTCGATTCAATAAGCGTAGAGAAGAGGAAACGGAAAAAGAGCTGGCTAAAATAGAAGCTGACAAGAACGTGAAAAAGAAGACTGTCGTGCAAAAACCCAAGGCGGTATGAGCTTCAAATATAAATGCGAAATTATACGTTTATCATAATAATATAGTAATATTTCCAAATGTTTTTAAGGAGCCGGAGAAACCAGCAGAGCCAAAGAGAACAGTTCGAAAAATCGTCAAGCCAGCAGCTGCTCAGCAATCAGGTCAGTATCATATGCAGCTGTATTAGAATACTCAGAAACACATATCCAAATTAGTTGAGATTAAACTTCAAAAAATTGGAATATTTGCAAAATTTTGAAATTTGAGACATTTCCATCATTTATCTTCAGAGGCTACGACTCCATCGTTCGCAACTGTGCCTAAGCCACTTGCTGCAGCTGCTGCTCCCAAATCAGCAGCGGCTGCTACTGCTCCCAAATCGACTGCTGCTCCCAAGCCAGCTGCTCCAGCTCCTTCGTTCGCTACCGTCCCCGAGCCATTAGAGGCTGCTGTAGTTGCAGCTGCAGCTGCTGTCAAACCTGGTGCTCCTGCTTCTGCAGCTACGAAAACTCAGGCGGCGGCCAAGCCTGCTACTACTGCACCTTCCTTTGCTTCTGAACCAAAGAAAGTGGAGCCAGCAGCGGCGAAGACTGCCACTCCGGCGGTCAAGGTACTGTACCAGCTCAAACACGTTTATATACCCAAAAAAAACTTTGAAATTCACTTTACAGCCACTCAGCACACAAAAGCCATCCATCCCGAAGAACGACAACGTCATCAACGACGACAACTACGATTTGTTCCAGGTAAGCGCTCTGTTCGGAGGTGGTGCAGAGACAGTTGGTACTCCAATTAGGGAATCAAGTGCCGTAGCAGTGCCCGCCCAGGCTAACCAAGCCTTACATTCCTCCGGGTTAGGTGGATTCGTACCAGACTCGTCTGAGAGAACAGAAGGTGGTGACTTGTATCTGGCTGGCCCCTGCAGATCAGGGTATAGGCTAAATCGCATCCATTGCCACTACGATTCTGAATGGAATCCGGATGCGTACCGCAACCTAACAAGGGGATGATCAAGGCCCAAAATTTCACTTTCCATTCTTCAATCACTCTGTTCACACGTGAAACTGGAATAACCAATCTCATATTATGCGGACTTTGTTAAAGGCCGCTACAAATGTTGCGACAAGACGTCGGAAAAGCCTCGCCGAACTTCAGGCTCGTAAAGAACAACAAGCAGCTGCTGCAGCTGCTGGCGTTGAGCAGAAGGAAGTAGGAAGAGGACCAATTGGCTTGAATTTCTTTGAAAAAAAACTACATTTTTCAGGCAGCCGTTCACACAGCCAAACCTGGACCAAAAGGTGACGGTGCTGCGGCCACCAAAATTCGAAATGTAAGTTCTACAATGAATAGCGTAGCTTACAGGACAGAACGAAGCTGCATGAATAGTATAAATATGTACTATTGTGGCTAACGCACCGCGACCGCGCGCGACTTGAATGCTCCACCCTTCATCTTCGTCTAAGTGCTTTCTGACCGTTGACTTGAGAAAAAGGGAGCTTCAACGTTCGTCTATCGAAAGAAATTTGGAGAAATCGCAATATGTCGTCCTTTAGCCTTCAAAGCAGTGCTATTTTAGGCTCTTGCTAATGCTACGAATATTCGTAAACCAGAAAGTCCTTCTCCGAAACCTGAAGGTGAGAAGCAGATGAAACGGTATGCCACACGACGAAAAACTCAGGAAATTGTCAATGAATCCGCTGAGCCGAAGGTGAGTTTCGCCAATCGTTCTGCCTTCTGTCATGTCTTCATGTCTCACTCATTTCAGATCAAGAAACGGAAGCAATTGTACAAAAGAAATCGATTTATCCGCAATCCACATGACATCGACGTATTACTGGGATGGGAAAAAGAAAACACCTTCGAGAAGGTTTCCGTCTTTTTTTTCCAAAAATTCTTGTTTCTGAACTAGGGAGGTTATTTCGAACATTTACGTCCCATTTGTTTATCTCAAACGCCCAAAACTTTGATCTTAAACTAGCCCCATTATTGACCAACTGAAGACTCAAGCTTCGTGCAGCCTGTGGATTTTGTGCTTGTAATTCCTTGTAAAAATGGTTTTACGTACCGTTGAGATATCAACTAGGTAGTTTCCGCTGGAACCCGGGAAACCTGTCGAATCATCGAAATGGCCAAAACTTTCCTGCATTGAATAAATGGTTGTATTAACGAGGAATAGATGATACTAAGAGATGAGGATGTTCAAGGACCACCACGGGTAACTTTGGCAAGCACGTATGGAACGAGATGTTTTCTTTGAATAAATGTACCGCATTCGAAAGGACCATCTGTCGCTCAGCTCACGATGGAGCGCGTCTTGCGCTCCTTCTCATGGCTCTGCCGTAGGGCTATGGGTTGAGCTCTCGCAAGCACATCGGCTTGACTTGACCCTCGGCCTATCCCTTTCATTGATGTATGTAGAGTGTCAAAAACCCGTTCTCGATGAGGACCAGCGTATGAAGAGGGTTCTATTTCTCGGGCTTTTAAATTCCCTTGGTGATGACATCAAAGTTTAATACGGCCTAAAAGCAGCAATAGGGGTAATGCGGGCGAACATAGAAAGAATATCAAATACGAAGGTCCATGGGCTTAGTAACACGAAAGTGAAGAAAAAACGGAATGAAACAATAAAAGATCCAAGAGATGAGACCCCATTCCCGCCGTTTATTCTCAAAGGGGCGGGTCTGGCCGAAAAAGGAGCGGGCTGGGATAAAGAAGTGGCAGCTCTTGAAGAACACGTCTCTTACAAAGCCCGGGGCCACTCGTCCTCATCGGGAATTTCGCCGCATATAGTCTTTCTATGGTTGGACACCCAGCTTTTCTATAGGTGACCCACTCAAGGAGTTCTCATTAATCACACTACGCCTCTTTTGAGCCTCCGAACACCACAGTGATTACGAATCCAAGATCATGGCTCACACCAAAAGCGGATGAATGCCAAACGTGAACTTTATTCCAATTGTACAACTCTTAACGGAATCATTGTGTGTAGGATCGCTACATCATTGAATAAAAAGAGGCCTCTTTCGTTCAACTTCTGTAGGGTGCTTCTCAAATCTCTTCTACCCTCCTCCGTGGGCGAGGCCTACCTTACCCTCGGGAGTCCTCTAATGCATTCCATCCTTGCTAAAAGGGGGACAGCGGCACAATCCTTGTATGTGACGATACGGACGTATCTTATCTCTCACAGTGCTTGTTTAATGTTATTTAATTTTAATTATACATGACAGATGGAACAAATGTTCTCCCTGGCAGCAAAGGATCGCATTACTCAGTCTCCCCAAAAGAAGCAAAAACGAGTACCTGGCTCAAAAATATGGATCAGTGATCTTACAGTGAGTGATCGGTTAATTCTGCAAAAGGTTACCGGACTTTTCGAAAAATCTTCTTTTGGTGGCAACAATCTATTTTTATTCAGGACATCGATAAAATCTACAAAGCCTCTGAGATTCGTGACATTATCGCCTCGGCCAATGTATAAAAAGATATCAAATGATTTGAATCAACTCGTGATTGTTTATATGTCTGTTATTACCAGATAAATTATTGTTATTTTCACGTCAACAAATAAACATGGCTTCTGAATTCACATGTAGAACTGATAAAGGTAAAGCGCTTAGCATGTGGAGGAACCGTGTGGTACCGCTACACTTCTCATTGATCCGTCTCAAATGGGTGCAAGTGTACGTACGACGTGCTCGCCCCCCCCCCCCCCCCCCGTGCTGCCCCTTAAATTGACGCGAATACGAATTTTCCTCCACCACAAATTCATTCTCGCATTGTGTATGTGAGGTCTTCAGGATTCAAATTTTAAAAAAATTGAGAAAAGAAAAAAGCACAGGCTCAATTAACTTACTGGCTTGAAGGTTACGGAAATTGACTCGGGAGCAGACACATAGCTTCCTGACGATCTTTTCCCGACCACACCGTTCGCTACAAATCGTAGATTCAGTCACAAGAAGAAAAGTATTGATCATAGTGTATAATGCAGTAGATTCCTGCAGATCTTGCTAATAAAGAGTTCAAAAGAAGAGGAATTGAAGGGTCAAATAAAGTCGGGGGAAGACGCTACTTTTCGTCGACTCTGAAGCTCCAGGGATGGAAAGGAGCTTCGACGTCGAGAAACGTTGTGGCTCCCTACTGCCTTTATTCGACACGAATCAAAACGATATCTGAAACAAGAACGTAGATAAGGGGGATGATTGACAGAAATGGTGGTACAAGTATACCCAGTTACTTGTATATTAGAATAATAAATAACAAATACCTATCAGCAATGAGGGATAATTAGTATAGTATAAATAAATAAGTAGTCAGTGTAGAGTTAGCATGGAGGAGTCTAATCTACACAAAACCCAAGACAAGCACAGTTAAGCAGAAAAGTGAAAATGATCAAGTCTCATATCGAAAAAAGATAGCATGAAGGAAAAGGGATCAATGGATTACCTAGGCAGTCGCAAGGGGTGGCAACAACACTGGAATAGCCCAGCAATATCGCATTTCTCCGTTGATCTATCGAATTTACGAATGCGGTGGGTCAACAATTAAAGGGATCGTCCACGGAAAAATGAATTTTTCTGCTACCCATATATTTATGCTGCATTTGTCTAATGTGGGCATCATGGAAGGTTTTATGCGAAAAAATGTGAATCCGGTCAAGATAAGCACCGCAAAGCCTTGGCCACGTGGGCAGGGTCTCCGAGGAACCGCCCATCTCGTCGTCCGCAGCAGTCGGAGACGTATTGTAGGAACAGAGAGTTGCGTAAGCAGTCCAACTCTCCGCTCCCAACCGCGGTGCACGACGGGACGGGGCTTATACTAGGAGGCCCCGCCCACCCGGCCGAGAATGCGGGAGCTGTATCTTAGCCGAATTCTCACTTCTCCGCGTGAAACTTCATGCGGCCCCTATAAGGCAAATCCAACATAAATATAACGGTCACAACAAAACTAATTTTTCCGTGGACGATTCCTCCAAATGAAATTCATCGAATTATTTCAATTACTGAGGGACTGCTTCGTTCAGTACTCAGTTGCTATGCAGTTCATTATTTCTTGGAAAACTTTCTAGTAGCCCTGTTCTTTGGGGAAGGTGGCAAGTGTTCCGATGGCGTGGGGTCACGTCGCCATAAGTGCGTTTGCTTCACGGATGAATGATTTGCTACTAATTTCAAGATCTCGTCCTTTTAGCTAATCTATTCGTGGTAAGATAAAAAAAAATAAAGATGGTGATTTGTGAAGTTAATTGCGTAAGATAGTCGGATGTATATACAATAAATAATTAAAATCTTTCATGTTCCACTAAATACAATTTCTGATTAAAAGCGGATAGGAGGTACAGAATAAATGGAAGTTGGTTACTATAACAGTCCAGTATATAGAGATTCAGCCGGAAAAGAATATTGATTTGGGTGGTGGTGTAGTCATAGATGGCTCACTTTCATGGTGCTGGTGTCCAATCCCGAATCAACGCCCGCCCAGACCAACCAAACTTTCCATCCCTCCGGGTTAGTTGAATCGCCACCAGACTCGCGTGGGAGGATAAAAGTGCAGACTTGTACATAAACTCGATCCCGCAAGTCATTGCATAGGCCAAATCGCAATCATCTGCCACCACGATTCTGAATGCAACTGGAATGCGCGGCACATCCCACAGAAGGGATTGATTAACGCTAGAAACTTTATCCATTATCCTTTTGAGAATGTTGATTCAGCCATTTCGATAGTGATTTGCTCACCACGCCTGGTGACCTGATCTCTCGGACCACTCGCACGCCCCCTCCTTGTTCTTTGCTTGTCTTGTCTTTATCCTGGTACCCTGCTAGCACATCCCTCTTTAAAGACACTGGGAGGGGGCAATTTTGGCCTACGGTAGGGGATTGCGGCGGCTTGCAGTTGCCGCAATGCCAACACAACACTTTACCAAGACGTCGAAAGTGAGAAGAACTTAAACGGCAAAATGTGACATTGCTCTCCCCAGTGCGGTCGCGTCGCGGCTTTCATACTGGAGCATATTATCTCCCTAGTCGCGCTAATCTTCCATGCCATGTGGTCCTGCTTGAGGTGGAATGTCTTCGGAATCGTCGCTTAACATCCATTATTGCTATAGTCAACACTGTTCGGGTCAAATAAAGTCGGGGAGGGGGGGGGGGGGGAGAGGGGGAGGAGACGCAACCTTGCGTCAACGTCGAAGCTCCTTTCCCTCCCTATGCTTAGGCTAAAATTGATATCCCCTCCCCTCACATGAAAAAGCATCTGTCAGAGCATAGGTTTCTCTGCTTTAGCCTAAGCCTAGGGAAGGAAAGAAGCTCTGACGTGGGTGGAAATTTTTCGTCTCCCCCTTCCCCGACTTTATTTGACCCCACTGTTCATCAAGAAACGTGTTCAACAAATCAAATCAATTCAACAAATATCACAAAAAATATCACACAAAAACCACTCTACAGCTTCAGTTCTGAAAAACCTGGTAATCTATGCTAGTTCCGTTAACTTGCATTAAAGCAACAACAGTATGAGGGCATATCAGAAAAGTAATACCGCTCAACATAACAGGTTTTAACATTCAGAGGACCCCAGACATAAAAGCTTTTCTAGAAGCATTTCGATAGCGCACGCGCAGTTAATGAAAACAACGCAAGGAGTAGTGAAAACTGAATTCGCATCTTCATAGAAAAGTGGCAAATCCTGCCTAAAATACACTATAAAGACAGTGCACGTTGTGGATAAAGTACACTCTAGAGAAAAGATAAAACTACAATAAGCAGCAAATGGAAAGGTAACGAGGAAAACTACCACTCCCAGTTAAAAGCAGATTAGCGGCATGGAGATTAGCGCGTCTGGAGGAGATAATATACTCCAGTACGAAAGCCGCGACGCGACCGCACTGGGGAGAGCAATGTCACATTTTGCCGTTTAAGTTCTTCTTCGAAAGTGAATTCATTAGGTTTTAATTGTAATCACCCTTTTTCCTGATGAGCGGACAACTCGGAAAGTCAGTGTATTGATGCGAATGTGATGCGAATACCCACCACAGCGCCGCGCATTTGAATCCGGTTTTTCCATAGATTATCGCTTTTAACTTTAAATGTTCGTTACAAAATTATCACTTCTTTGCATCTGCCTCTTTCGTCGGACCCCTTTCGCTTCCTCTAATAGCCACAAAGCACTGAAAAGCATGCTACTTCGGTGTTCCGCTGTGGTTCCTTTCATGCTCTGCCATTCTCTCGGAAGCTGTTGCGACGCGCTCTATTTATAATATGTGACCCAACCGTGTTTCTCTTGATAATTATGCAACCCCGTTTTCTTTTTTCACGTTTTTTTTTCAACTTTCTCATCGTTCCGGTAGATATTATAAATCCAACAATATTAAGAAGCGATCATGGCTTATGGAATGATGAACCATAGGCTGATGATTTTGATGTTTTCAGATTATGGAAGCTGCTGATTTTCGTCGCGATCACCCATGCGAATGTTGCAATTAAGATGCTGAGCTATGGGCAGAAGTTCAGATTCCAGACGGGGCTCGAAACCCACACTCCATTCTTTCGGCGCATATAATATACGCATCAGAAAACAAAAAGTAAGAAATTGATATTCACCCAAGCTTTCAGCTTCACGATTTTTCTGTGCTGATAAGCTATGGTAGCTGAGGCATTAGGAAGCCGAGGAATGGTGAGTAGTGCGATGAATTGGCACGCATGCGCAGAAAGCATGAAGTGCGAGTTCGAGCCCGTCCAGGAACGCTGGTGCATAGAATGACCACAGCTCACACCAATGTTAGAGGCTACAAGTAACGCTGGTCAGTATGTGTCACCAAAAAGGTTGCACTTTCAGCGTTGTTCACTGAACGTTTAAAACCAAGCTTGTAAATGGCGTGGAAGCCGATATGCTGAAAAGTGTGTTCATTGGGTGTTCGAGAAAACTGTATTCATTGATTTTATGGATCTTTACTAGCAGATTCGAGGTGAGACATGAAGTTCCGCTTGAAGTTCTTCAACATTGTTTGAGCAGTTCAGTACATTCCCTCTGTACTACAAGATCACAACCATACGCACCCATGTCGGTCGCCTCCTTGAGGTACTTCATTCTCCTGGAGATCTGAAACATTTGATTTTGAATTATTCGGAATAGAACTGCAATTCTCTGTCAGAAGACTGCGATGTAGGACGAATTCTTCCGACGCGCACAACAGTATCCTCCGTCATGACCACTTAGTGGGTTATGTTGCCGAAAGCTCCGACGACCTGAACCAATTCCAGTGTCCTAGCCTCCACTAAGAGCACTCTCGCATTCAGTGGTTCATAACTAGACGCTCACAGAGAACTATTTTGTAGTACCTTTCAACTATTCTAATAGAGTGCTGACATTTTGAGGTAGAACCTTATTTCTTTCACTTATTCGTTTACCAGCTTTCTTCACCACTCTCCTCAACCCTCCAAAATTCAGGAGCCTGTTTTCGAATTTCCGGTCGAAAGAATTCGGTCAAGACGGACACACACACACCAACAGACGCTTAGCAAATTATACATAACCAGTTGGCGGGCGCACACTACTGCGCGCGAACCATGGCGATGTTGTGCGAAATGGGTTTGATCGGCCCAAACACAGTTGTGCATGGAATTGAGCGGAAATTTCCCTTCCTCTGCTGTCAGCTGAGCTATTGAACTGGAAAAAAGCAGATAAGATAGCGTGATAAAAAGGCATTTCGGTTTGCCCGTCATCGACATGAATCGCGCAGCAGTGTGCGCCAGCCAACTGGTTTAGGTCATAATTGGGAGTTTGAGTAGTTTAGACATCTCATAGTTTTTTACTCGGTTGCATCGATTGGTGACATTTTGTTCACTTGCTGAGCATCTAATTCCTACACATTGATGGTAGATCCATATCTCGCTTATCGATGTTTATCCTTTTCGTAAACATGCTTCACTACTCGATATTTTACATAGTCTAGCGGTCGTTACCCAGTGTTGCTGCCAATACCGTATCAGAAAATGAGTGAACCGCTTGCTTTGCTATCACAAATATAGGTTGTATCATGATTATCACTGAAGATGGCAGTATCAAGAGAAATGCACCATTTTTTGGAACGCTGCGAATTCAGCGGTCGATACGTCGGCCAATGAAATTAGAACATAAAATATGTTCACTCAACGGCAATGAGCATCAGACGCTTTTGCTATAGCGGTCGTGTAGTGGTAGCAAGCGATGAGAAGGATTTTATCCCACCCAATTCTTGAAGGTTCTTATCAGCCACTGTAAGCCGTTATCAGTTTCACTGAGGCCCCTGTACCCAACAATACCATTGAAGTCCCCGTACCCTACAATACCTGTGAGTGAACACTCCACTGTTAGCCGCAAAAGCGGACCGGCCTTGGTGACATTTCCCTTTTCACGCTTCTTATCAAATCTTATCAACCATTATCAATTTGGATCACCCACTATTAATGTCCCCGTCCCACCCTGTTAAATACCTATGAGTGTCAGCGCTCCTGGATCAAAGCGAAAGGCGAAACGAATCTGACGGCATTTGCCTTCTCATGCTCCTTATCAAATCTTATCAACCATTTTCAGTTTTGATCACCTACCATCAATGTCCCCGTCCCACTCCGCAAATCACCTGTGAGTATGAACGCTCCGGGACCAATGCGAAGAGCGAAACGGATTTGACGACATTCGCCTTCCGAGGCTCCTTATCAGACCTTATAAGCTATCACTTTCGGTCCACCACCGCTTGGGTTCCCTTGGCACCCCCTATATCACTTGTAAAATTCAGCGTCCGAGCTTTGCAGTGACGCGAGATATGAATTTCGTGACAGACAGACGGACACACGGACAAACACACACACAGACAGGCATACTAAGCGAATTATATATAGTAAGATCGGAAAGACTCGTGCCATGGCAGGCGTACTTAGCTAGGGCCGCGCTGCGTACTTGTGTCCCAAAGATTAAGCCTTCAAGGCACACCACGCGGTGATCAGAATAGGCACTTACCTTCTTGGGACGGGTAGACCCTTCGATAGTTGTTCAGACCGCTTGTGGGGCATCAGCGCACCCTCGCGGCGGTAGGCAATCGTTTTAGGACCTATCTGCATACTGTGCCCCTAGCTCGCACTCATCGCGCAGCACGCCACTGTGCAAAATTCTGCTCTAACGGTACAGGCCTTTTGGACCTTCCATTGATAAAGCGTTGACTATTTGGCCGATAACGATCCCAGGATACAGTATGTCGTGCTACTACTTGTTGAAGGTGAGCCCCAAGCTTTAAAGCGCTCGGTTCGACTCACTGCTCTGTTCCCGGCTTCGCCTACGAATAGTTTGGGTTTGGAGCGTTCTGCGACTGTCGCAATAACTGGAATCACGCGATATAATGCGATGTGTCAGTCGTGATGACCACGTCCATCGCTCAGAATCCAGTGTCCGACTGAATGACATAAGTGCATTACTGCAACCACTGCACTTTGCGGACACTAGCATTTTGCTTGACCTTCAGGAAAATGAAAAGAAAACAGGTACAAAATGGAGCAGCAGTGAAGAAAACCAAAAAAAATAGGCGAAAACCTCAGAAATGGGACGCTGGACTGCCTGCTCTTCCTAGTCACGGAGTTTTTTTCGGGCTTCTTTACAGGAGAGTTATGGCAAGTGGTGGCTTCTTACAGAGAAGTACGTATATTTAGAACAGAATTTCGCACTGCAGCATGCGGTGTGCTAAGAGTGCTGCATGTAGATGGGCCCTTAAGCGATTACTATGCCTCCCTGTTTTAAGCGTAGCACACAGCTATCGCTCAGTACCCAACAATATATGGCGTCCCTTATTCGCACGCGTCGCACGCACGCCTTATGCCGCGTTGCGAAATGCTGTCCTAAGGATACATATCCTCTACGGAGATATGATATGCGATGATGATGAACATGCAAAATGAGGCTGCTGATAACGATCAAATATTATTAATCGATCTAATTTTTATAAAAGCACCATGTGATAGTACATACGATGTATGCTGCATGGTAGTCGAACTGGTAGCCATTGATTCCTGTGAAGGTGACTAGCGTTTACCGGGCAAACTTTACTGATCAACTGGATTACTACTACCTAGTGGCGTTCTAACGCAGTAAGAATAGCACCTTTTAATTAATACTGACAGCGAAAGAGCGAAAATCATTTGTCTCCCAGTTGTCGTGCCAGATAACGAAACAAACTGCTGTGCGAAACTCGGTCTTAGCGCCTCCGACACTGCAAATTTCGGACTATTACAAATTTTCTGCTGTTTCCAGTATGAGGTAGGATTCACGTCTATTATGGCTGATTTTCTTCCTCTGTAGATCATGACACTTCTGAGCTCTCTCTAAGAAGAAGTACCGTATTCTGTATGACTTTCTCGAAGAACTCTAAAGTTTTGCAGAATCGCGTTTCCTAGAAAACTGTTGATCATCTCTAATAGAGGCTTCCCTGCCATTCATGTGTCATCGTAACGATAGCGTCCATTGCCGTTGGTGGTAGTCGTTTTCTCCTTTCCTGCCAACACACTGACAAATTCATTCGTCTGATAGCGTTATTACAGCACGTAGTCAGACACACGGCTACTAATCTATCAATCGCTTTTGTGCCCATCGCAAACACGAAAGAATTTTTACCCAGTGCGTGTCGTTCGTGCGATTATGCACCATTCCCATCCAAAAAAGGAGAAAGACGACAACGTGATAGCCAAGCAATGGGTTAAGGAGATTTTCAAAGAATTGTGTTCCCGGAGCTTAAACCAGCCTTAAAGGCAGCTTTCGGGAAAATCCGGACGAAAAGTTAAAGAAGTAGTGAATATGAAAGCCGAGATGTCTAGTATCAGGACGGTGGAGAAAAAACGCATGGAAATGGCCAAAAACTCGAGAAATAGGACCTCTTCCCACCGTTGGTTCTAGGCGCGGACGACCT
The DNA here is from genome assembly GCA_963978905.1 of Trichostrongylus colubriformis. NCBI lineage: Eukaryota > Metazoa > Nematoda > Chromadorea > Rhabditida > Trichostrongylidae > Trichostrongylus > Trichostrongylus colubriformis. The sequence continues at coordinate 28,433,003 of OZ022260.1, forward strand.
TTCCGTCAAGGGGCAGGTAGTCCGCATAGGTTTTCCATTGGCATTACCAAGACGTCAACATGAAGGGATGTTCGGAAATGAGACAGCATCTATTTTCATGTGATGAGCTTCAAGCTAAAAGTGAGAAAGCGCGCAGCGATACTTTCAATCCTGCCGATCTCCTTGACCAACTATACCGTGACCAACCACTAATCACGTCGCCTGGAGGCGGGCTGTCCTTGTCCAAGGCGGCTTGTCCTGACGAGGCCGCCTCCGCCACAGCTCAAGGGGGCGCCTTCCGCGGGGGATTTCGCCATGCATAGGCCTTCCAGACCCGTAGTTTTTCACTCAATGCCTCCTTATGCGATTCCCTGTCACCCACATTATCCCGAACACTGTCTTTAACGGAGGCACCTCCACCATGTATGACAGATGTACTTGGTGCCAAGTCATCCAAAAACAACATCCTGGTTAGGAATTCTCGACAATTTTCCGCCGAATAAACACCTCTCGCCCTTTTCAAGTCCAAAATGATGCTCCGTTCAAGGAATCGTCCACGGAAAAAAGAGTTCGCGAAGAAACGCGCCTACTTGTTGCCTGCGTCTCCGACCGTCGAGAAACTATTTGCTCATCGGTGACTGCTGCAAGATCTTTCAAAAAGGACTGCACCTTCTTCATATTTTCAAGTTTTTTATCGGAACCAAAGGAATTTTTTCCTTTGGTTTTGATGTGTTCTTTTTGTGTTTTCCTCGGAGTATCTTATTTAATACACTGATTCTGGAGGGAATTAGAATAACGGGATTTCCCTGGACGATTCCTTTAAAGGCAGTTTTAGGGGAAATTCGGACGAAGAGTAAAAGAAGTAGTGAATATGAAAGCCGAGATGACTAGTAACAGGACAGTGGAGAAAAAACGGATGGGAATGGTCAAAAACCCGAGAAATAGGACCCCTTCCCACCGTTGGTTCTAGGCGAGGACGACCTTTCCGTCAAGAGGCGGATAGTCCGCATAGGTTTTCCATTGGCATTACCACGACGTAAACATCAAGGGATGTTCAGAAATGCGTCAGCATCTATTTTCATGTGGTGAGCTTCAAGCTAAAAGTGAGAAAGCGCGCTGCGATACTTTCAATCCTGCCAATTTCCTTGACCAACCTCACCGTGACCAACCACTAATCACGTCGCCTGGAGGCGGGCTGCCCTAACACTGTCTCTAAGGATTCTTTCATCCATGCTTTACCTTGCGACAGCAGCAATGTACACTAGAACCTATGAAATTTCCTCACTTTTCAGTGAATTCGCATACCCTCCCGCTGAAAATGCCGCTCGTAGTCGATTAGGAGACGAGTTTGATCAGCTGCACTCCGAGACCAGACTGGCCATCTCGCACTCATCACCTCTGGCTCGAGCTCAACCCATCGTCACTCCTATCTATCACTCGACCACCTACCGCTACGACAGTGTCCAGCAGTTCAATGAAAGCAATCATGTGGGTTTTGCTGTACCACAACCTCTTAGCTACTCTTTGACCAGTTCTGTTCAGGGTTCAAACTATGTCTATCAGCGCTGCGGCAATCCTACTGTTGAGAATGTCGAAGTAGTTATTCGGGAGCTGGAGCAAGGCGCTGCCACTTTGCTCTATAATTCAGGACTAGCCGCTTGTTCTGCTGTTCTGCTTGAGTTCTTGAGTGCTGGCGATCATTTGGTAAGGCGATACACATTCTAAATATCATCACAACTAAATGATTCAGGTGGTACAAAAGTGTGTGCTATAGGGTTGACGCGCGACAAAATGGTGCGATATAGGGTCGCCGTACTAGTTGAGTCCTAAAGCGATTACACCTGCAATAAGGCGTAGACCGCAGTTATTGCTTGACGACTCTTCAAATACGGCGTACCATCGCTTCTTATGCCAGACGCCGCAACGCGAACTTTTTGTATTAGCAGCACACCCGGTGGGATAACAGCTGGGCGGCGCCAGTATTCTTCTTGAACCTAGGTTGGAAGAAGCTTTAAAATAAATGAAAAATTTTTCACAAGGCAGAAGAAATTTCAGCTTTACGTTACGAATCGTTTGAGCCCTCAGCTGTTGTCCCTCCTGAATCATGTAACATGCAATGTCTCCTCTAATTTTGCTGACACTGCAGATTTGCATGAAGCCTATGTACAGTGGTTCGTACTCGTTCATTACTGAAACACTCATTCGATTCAATGTCTCTGTTGACTTCGTTGACGTGGAGAAAGAAAAGGATTTCACGTCGGCTGTGGAAAAAGCTATCAAAAAGGACACAAAGGTTAGTCATTGGAGAATGACTGACCCCGAACAATGTTCAGGTATGAAACACAGTGGATGGTAAAGTCAGTGGTACGCTCCGTCCCCATTAAACCAAATCCTGAAGTAGTCGATACCATCAGAGCGTAAAACCAACCTGTGCCATATTCCTATATTTGGTGGGAGCCTATGTCTTCATCCATCCAGAATATTGCAGCAAATTACTAAATTAGGTTGGTAATTTGGAGAAAATCATAGCTCACCAGCTCTGAAAGGGCCGCTGTGGAGGGAAAGTGGTCTGGCATGGAATTTGCTACAATAAAAAGAAGCCCCCACTTTCACTGTTCTTTATGAGCTTAATCTCATAGGAATGACGACTCTGGGATAGCCTATCGGGCATTAAGGTTTAGGTGCAAAAAAAAACTTGCAAAAAATATTATTTTTGGAGCTAAAAAAGACTTCCACTACAAGTTAATACAGGCTAGCAATGCAACACCCTGGGAGCCGAATCCCTTCAGAGGAATCGTCCACGGAGAAATGAGTTTCTTTGTTACCCATATATTTATGTTGTATTTGCCTAATAAGGGCCGCCTGCAAAGTCTCACGCGAAAAAGTGAAGATTCGGCTAAGTACGACTCCCCAAATTCTCGGCCGAATGGGCGGGGTCTCCGAGTAGAAGCCCGGTCCCGTCGTCCGCCACGGTTGGGAACGGAGAGTGAGACTGTTTACGTAACTTTCCGTTCCTACAATACGTCTCCGACCGAGGCGAACGACGGGGTGGGCCCCTGGCTCGATGGCCCTGCCCACCCGGCCGAGACTTTGTGGTGCTGTATCTTATTCATATTTTTTCGCGTGAAACTTTGCCTGCTGCCCACATAAGGCAAATACAACATAAATATGTGGACAACAGAAAATTTCATTTTCCGTGGACGATTCCTCTACGAGCGGACCCCTCCCTTTCATCATGGTACCCTACTTCGTGTTTCTTCAGCTGGGCTCGGCTACAGGCTGTAAATATGTCTCACCACATAAACTATGTAGGTCCATTATATGTGGATGGAGGTATCGTAAATGCGCTACAATGGACGTTGAATGAAATACGCTTTTTTCTGCCACAAACTGTTCAACGAAAAGTGAATCTTCCCTACAACAGAGACCTGGTTCGGGGAGAGGAAATTTCAATTGCAGTCAAAGCTGGGAGCCTCCCCACTGCAAGGCAGACTAAACTATTCAGAGCCTAAAACTAAACTATTCAGAGCCTAAAACCGCTGACCCCTCAGATCGAATTTCTTTCGGATGCTGATATGCTTACAGGTGGCCTCTTCCCGTGCTGGAGCCCTCTATAAGGGTGACAAAAATGTTGCCACCCACTCACATGGTCTCGAAAAAAATCACAGGGAGAGTCAAAATAATAATTTTATCGGATTCATTCAGTGTGCAACTGCATGTAAGGAATAAGCAAAAAGAGTTCTTTCCCTCGAAAGGCCTCAATCGTCACCTACCGATCGCAGAACATCTAAATCGAGTAAGGGAGTTAGGGTGTGGGATGGGTAACTTCGCGCCAGGGTCAAGGTTACTGATCGTATCACCGAGCAATCATTTACAACTACGCCGCTTGAAAATTATCGGTCACGTAATGAAAACTGGTCAGTTATGTCAAAAAGGTGGTCCGGTCGATTGCCAAAGGATGTACACGTGATGTATTTGTTGCGACGTACCTTTTGTACAATAACCGACCATAATACATCCTCAATAGGGGTTTCTGTACTGACTAATATACGCGGTGCGCAGCTACCGTCTGAAATGGACCGTAGGGTCCACTGAAGGCTTTCCTGTCGAAGGATGAAAGAGCGCGCCAACGACAATACCTAGGATACATAGTTGATTGCATACTTATGATACCGCAAAGGCATTCCTACGGTGTGTTTCACAAGGTGCTTATCTAAGTTACGTCCTAAAGTAAACAATTTGAACTGAAATGTTATCATAAACAATTTGAACTGAAATGTTATCATTCTATTCTATAGCTTAGGTCTAATACTAGGTTCTAAATTGTGGATCCACAACGCATGAAGCACATGAGGTCTCCTTTTGCGAATTTTCATGCCTCTCCCCGCCACCATTCTCGTCACGCCCATCAAAAGTTAAGCCCATGATATCAGAGAACCATCGGCAATCACACCGAATTTCAGATGATTTTTGTCGAAGTGATTGCGAATCCGTCGATGGCAATGCCAAATCTCGCTGAAATTAGCGAGTTGGCCAACAGAAAGCAGGTGCGTTTTGGGGTTCCACAGGGTTCAAAAGCCAATTGAAAGAATTTAAATGTGAATCCCATTTAGGTGCAGTTCTCAAACTTCTTCTCCTTTCAGGTGCTGAGCTTCGTAGACGCCACGTTCGCCTCACCGATTTGCGTCCAGCCGATCCTCCTCGGTGCTGACTTTTGCATGCATAGCTGGTGAATTGAACTGGAGCTCTATCGGACACCCTTAGAGAATGGGCAAGTGATGGGAGGGGGAATCCACGATTTCCTTAGGGAAAAAAATTAGCGACGAAAAAGAGGCATCAAAATCCCCAAGCACTAGGCGGACCACAGAAGAGTTTCGATCAGACATTCAGACAGGCCATTAGCTGGTCGACAAAAACCTAGGTTGTAAGCTCGCTCCCCATCAGAGTCAAGGGTTCCTCATTGAGCAGAGGTTTGTAGAACTGGTAATGGTAAGCAAATCGCTAGGAGTAGTTAGAGTGCTCCTCTCATAATACTAGTTCAAAAAGCATTAATGCCCTCAAGAAGAACGGAACACCTCCCTACAATTCACCGTTCTCCAGTAGTCAAAGCATCTTACTAGGCATCTTATCAGATTGAAATAAAGGGAATCGCGGATTGGAACGCTCCCTGAAAACGGGCATACGTTCAAAGACTGTTCTGGAAGCGCAGGAATCTCATTCTCGAGGGAGAAGCTCCTTGCAAAGTCGCTTAGACCAGGTCTTCAAAAATAGGGACTTGCTCTTCGCCTTAAAAACCGTTTACGCCGAAATACTCAAGAGGCACCGTAGACTGTCAAATTGAGAAGGTGCACTTGTTGAGGTCCGTAGATACACCATGGCAAGCAGCGGGAGCTGGCAACTAGAGGTGCCTTATAATAAATACAGGGGGAAAAGGATTCATAAATGTGCGTTACAAATTCTCTCTCACTCTAACTTCTTTTTAATCCATTGTTTCTTAATTTAATACTATTTAATGTTCATCAATCTTCAGAGAGCTAAGCCATTTGCTGGGCAGAGCTCCAGTCCCCTGCTCCAGGAAGTGGTATCTCTGAAGAGAAAAATGTTATAAGCCGGACAGAACTTATGAAGCAACGTGGTGCATCCCAGGTCCCTCCCTTCCTAAGCTTACGTAAAGTGCGCGTTCCCTGACTTTTAGTTTTTTTCGTATCGTCCCCTTTCAACACTATAGGTTTTTTTGTCTGTGATGGAGCTCGACTAAGGTATGAGCCTACGATGCCCCTTTGCTCGCACAGCGCTCGATGAAAACAAACTTCCTCCACATAGCTGTCAGACTCCGCGATTTTGTTTTTTTGCGATTCCGAGATTTTGTTGTGTTGCACTTTCGTAGGCGATTTTATGAGGTCGAGTATTGCAGTGCTGCGCGTTCCTATGCGAAGTCGCGATGCTGCAAATCGCGGGAAGTCTTCGCTTTATACTGCGCTAGAAACCTACTGCTAATTTCCACGTGATGACAGCATCAGTTTGTTTTCTGTGGGGTTCTCAACCCGGGCTTTATTTTGTGTGGAAATTCCAGAGGGAACTAACACGAATCAGGGCCAGAGGGCAACGCTGTGCAGCTTAGAAACTGGCAGCAAAATCAGAATGAACTTTTAACATAATTTTTGAAACCTCCCCTTTCCTATACAGCTAACTGCCCATTTTCACATTGTTCTCACCGCTATCGATTTTTCCCTCTTGAATTTTCCGAAAAAAACCTTCTTCAGTTCAAAGTACATCGGTGGGCATACGGATGTGATTGGTGGATGCGTGACAACCCGTACACTGGACCACTGGAAGCGTCTCAAACTTCAACAACTCACCACCGGTAGTGCCTTGGTGGGTTGCATGGTCCTTTCATGCGGTACTGCACTGCTCCGAATTTTCTCAAAGCACACCATTCACTTTCAGTCGCCATTCGACGCTGCATTGTTGGCTCGTGGACTGAAGACCTTGCCATTGCGAGTTGATAAGATCTGTACAAACGCTGACCGCATTGCACAATTCCTTGCCAAACATCCAAAGGTGTCGCTAAAAAATTTCATTCTCAAATATTTCTAATACATAGATGGATGAACCATAGGAAAACGTCATCTACGAAGTCATAACCTAGAGCATCGGTCATATTTCTGAGCCTTGGCCCTTTAATAAATTACCCTTCCCCATATCTAAAGCTCAATGATTTGTGTGATTTTTTCCCACGACTACACGACACACTCTCGATATCGATCTTTTGGTTGCTTATGGGGAGTACTGAGATAAAACCTCAGCTCCATTGATTCGACCATGCAAAGCGGCAATTACCGAAGACAAGCAATAAATCCCGAGGTGACCTGGCACCATAGTGCTCCGTTTTAGGTACTTCATACGCACTACCCAGGTTTACCCAGTCATCCAATGCATGAGGCAGCCAAGACGTTCATGAAAAAATGGAGCGGTATGATCGCATTCGACGTTGGCAGTTCACAAGCGGCCATCATTGTGGTCGAGGTAAGTCCAGGAGGTTATGCAAGGAAATGCCGTGGCCCATATTCCGCTTTTCAGTCAGTTCGACTAATCATTCATGCGGTTTCATTGGGAGGAACAGAATCTCTCATGGAGCATGCTCTGTCGATGTCACATAGCAGTCAACTTCTACGCACCGAGACCGAACCTATGGTCCCTCCAGGTTTACTTCGGCTCAGGTAAATTGTGGGATAAGAGATGTTTTTTGGCTTACTTCGTCCCGAAGTATGTATAGTGATCAACAGCGATATGACATGTGTAAGCAGCGCACACAGCTTATCGAGTCTTACTGAACAAATGGGTGTATGCCGTTAGGACAGAAAAATCGCGCGGCTGCGCGTGGCGTACGACGGTCGCGCACGAGTTGTCCAGTTCCGATTGGGGCAGCGCATTTGCGCCAGGGCTACAGTGTCCCTACGAAATGGGATTTTTCGTTGTGCTTAGTTTCTTTTGTTAAGTAATCGGTTTTTTTCTATTAGTTGCGAACATAGGGAAAATAGAGAATAAAGTGAAAGTAAAGAGTAAACAAAAGAAAAGGCAAATGTCAAAGTAAGCCCAATGCTGCATGGCTGAATGAATGGCATTGCCTTCTGCAAAACATTTGAGTGCATAATCAGGCTCGCACGTTCCGCTTAATACCGAAGGTGACTCAAAAACGGCTGAGATACTCCACAGTGAAAAAAGATTTCTGATATCCACTACTAAAATGGGGAGGTCCACTCATTGTCGCACTGCCGTGCCTTACTCGAAACCCTTCTTAAATTATCAGTTCATGCACTCAAGTGTATATTTTCACCTAAGCCTCACTTTACAAAGGTAAGAGCTTTCCCCAAAACTAAGGCTTCGGCTAAAGACCTAGGTAAGAATAGTGCCGGCCCAGCTTACAAGGGAAGGACCACACGTCGAAGTGGCCATTCGGAATGGGATACATATGATCCGACGTATTTTCGGACGCTGATCTCGAATCTGTATTCGAAATTTGCAAAACGATTCTCTGAGCGGAGTTATGGAGGTTTTTTTTGAAAAAACAATACTATTATGGTAGGTTTGGAAGCCCATAGCACGCGAGCCAGACCTTCTTGCGCAAAACCAGGGAGATTGTCGTGTTCAGGGAGTCAAATTACCCCAGAAGACAAGTTTTTAGCCAATTCAAGAATTTGACCAAATTTCGGAAAAATTCACGGACTATAGCCCATTGACAGCCCATTGAACAAAGGAGAAGTCATTGACCCTTGCCTAGGAAATGCTCCTAATTGACGCTTGTTTCGTACATTTAGTGCGATGGGCAAGTGTAAAATGTATGTGTAGGTTATCTTGTTCAGGTTGCAGGGTTTTCTGTAGAAAAAATTCAAAATCTACCACTTTATAACCTGGCCACCCCCAGTTTTCCGAAGTTGGACCAAAAACTGGATTTGGCTGAAAATTTGCACTGAGGGGTAATTCGACCCCCTGTGCACGAATATCATAATCTTTTCACGCAAAAACGCCTAATTCGTCTGGTACGGGATTCTCTTCGACTTGGTATCCTTCCCTTGTGAGTAATGTTAGCAGTTATAAATAAAGTGGCAGAGTAAATTATGGGTGTGATAGGTACCAGTCCAAGGAAACCTCCAGAAGTGGAAGCAAAGCACTTACTGACAATGAAACACAAAATGCAAAAAATTCGCACTGGCGGGGAGCAAACCCTCGACCCCTCTCCTGCAGATCCGGAGCACCACCACTGAGCCGCTGAGGCCGTTGACTGCCCAGCAACGGCCATGCTGATGAATAGTTCATTCAAAAAAACTTTCATTCAAAAAAACCTCAATAACTCCGCTTAGAGAATCGTTGAAAATTTCGACTACAGATTCGAGATCAGCGTTTGAAAATACCTCGGACCATATGTATCCCATTCCGAATGGCCACTTCGACCTGGGGTCCTTCCCTTGTTAGTCTAGTGACCCTCCCCCACAAGTATGTACATTAGCACATAAAAGTGTTAGGATACGAAAAAAGATATGAGAAGGTACGGATAACTGGCTACTTATACTGAAGCAAAAGGTTGTCCCAACCAAAAACGGGCGACTCGGGCGCGAACGTCGCGGGAGCGACATCGCATCGCGATTTTTCTGTCTTAACGACATACACCCAAAAATTATAACACATACAGCAGCGTACCACACAGCATCTCCAAGCAGCTTCTGATGCTCCGCGGCATGGCAAAATCGACTAGAGTTGAGAACCGCACAGTTGATTTTTGTCGCTTCTAGTGTTGGAATCGAGAATGCCGATGACCTCATCGCCGATCTGGAAAGAGCGCTCAGCCTGGTCTGATGAACACCTTCACCGTTGGTGAATTTTCCAGCAATCGCAATAAAAATTCGCTCTGGTGTCGTAAATGTGGTGCATTGAATCGCAGAAATAGAAAGAGGACATACGAATCAGAGAATATAAACGTGAATAGACATTTCTGCTTCCGCTGTTACCTTATGGTATACTGATTTACCAGCAAGTATTACACGGTATCAGAAAAACATTAAAACAACACTGCTATATCAATGAGTTTGTCAGGTGGAACCCTTGTTGAGGGCCTGACGTACCTCTCTTTCCTCAAAGACTCACGCGTGACTCAAGATTTAGGATTATGTCCACTATACCGCCAAGAGCTCATCTTCATAGCGCTTTAGCCGGAAAATTAGGAAAACAGCTGAAGAAACCCCGTACGAGAGAAAAGAGTTCGCCCAGTCTACTACAGCGAGAGTGGAACGGCACCACTCCGTGTCAGTTGTTGCGAGCGAATGCTGTTCTTATGTTTACATATAGTATAGTTGAGAAATGCACGTCTCCCTCTTTCCATCAGTAGCTCGCAATGTGATGCAAACGGCACGAGATCATTCGTAGGGAATACGCACTCACTTCAGGTGTTCATATCTGGAATTTTTCCGAAATCTGAAGCGCACAAGACACTTTTCTGGGCCACATCTTGGTCTCCCTTGCTGAAATTCTGCACTTCACATCAAAGTCGTTTCCGCCATGCTCCTCGGTCACAAGTTTCCTCAAGGCCGTTTAATATTAGTGTTCTTCTAGTTCCCCAAACATGCGTTGCGTTACATTTCTGACATTCAGTTTCATACATTACAGAAATTTTGAGGCAATCCCCAGCTGTAGCACACGGGCATATAACACATCTCTGTGATACGCACCCCTTCTCGTGAAACCTGCTTCCCACGTTGGCTCTTGATATTGCCACAAGGAATACTTACTATGACAACGTCCTCGTTTAGCTGTGCTCAAACAAGGCATCTTTGAATTGCTGCACTTACTCCGTCGGAAATGAAAGGTATGCATAGGGGAACTTTATTCAGACGCGGTATGTTACAGTGCTCAGCGCTTATTATTCCACTATGTTCTTTTACTTGATAGCCGTTTGATGCAGCTGTGCTAGAAGCTATACGTATAGATTTGCGCAGCTCTGTATAGCCTCTGCATACATTTGCAGCTGTCTTGGACATGCTCATTGACAACCGCATGTCAATGAGGTTGTCAATGAACAACAGCATGTCCCTCTGCAGTGGGTGTGCAGATGTGGCGTGAATCAAGATGTTTTCAGAACTCGCTTTTCCATATCTTTTCACAGTGAGCATGCCACCAGAGGTGGCTGATCTTGAGCAGAATGTCAGAGGATGCCTGCTTCTCGCATTCTCTACCTCAGTGTTCGTAGTAGAGTCCGTGAGCGTCGTGCAGTGGATAGGCAGTCGTTTCAAAATAATTTCATCATTCAGCTCCATAGGCCACAACTATATCGTTTGCAACTATACACAAGCTTATAGCAGCAACTGCTCACTCCAAATAAATAGTGACTGCTACTGTTCCCAGGTCGGCTGCTGCTCTCAAGTCGACTACTCCAGCTTCCTCGTTCGCCACCGTCCCCGAGCCATTGATGGCTGCTTCAGCAGCTACGAAAGCTCCCGAGCATTACTGCGCCTTTCTATGCTATGTACTGAACCAAAGAGTGGAATCAGCAGCGGCGATGGCCGCCACTCCGAGAGTCAAGGTTGTAACAGCTCCAAGACGCTTCTGTACCGAATGCAGATCTAGAATATGTCTTCTTCAGCCACTCAGCGCACAAAAGCCAACCATCCCAAAAAACGACAGCGTCATCATTGGTGGTAACTACGATGTGTTTCAGATGACTGCTCTGTTCTTGCTTCCCACGACTCTTCTGCCCTTCCCCGAGGGCAGGCCTATCCTTCACGCAGTGTGATGCCTTCTATGCTTCTCACTGCGGAAGAGGGCCACCTTGAAGGCAGCATTAGGGGAAATCCGGACGAAAAGTAAAAGAAGTAGTAAATCCGAAAGTCGAGATGCCTAGTAACAGGACAGTGAAAAAACGTATGTGGCCAAAAACTCGAGAAATAGGACTCCCTTCTCTCGTTGATCCCGTTCATCCTCAACGTGGACGACCTTTCCGTCAAGAGGCGGATACTCCGAACGAAATTTCCATTTGCATGCCGCCAAGTAAACACAAGGGAATGTTCGGAAAAACGACAGCACCTTTTTTCTGAAGTGAGCTTCAGGCTAAAACCGCGAAAGCGCGCTGCAATACCTTCAATCTCACCGCATATCTTTGGCGCCCTTATCGTTGCCAGCCAGGTATCAAGTCGCTTGGAGGCGGGGTCATCATCCAAAGGCGTCAGCTCTTGACCGTTGCGCCGTTTCTACAGCTCGGAAACGCAATTTTTCTCCGAGATTTCGTCACAGATAGGCTTCTTAGGCTCATAGTTTCCATGTTAGTAACTTCTTTCAGGGATTCCTCAGTAACCGCATTACCCCCAAAGCTGTCTATAAGTTACGAGATGAAGCACGTCTTTTACAATGTTCGTTTACATGTTATCTAATTTTGACTTTTTCATGAAAATGAAAGAACTGTTTATTCTGCAGCCCAGGACCGTATAACCCAGCCACCCCAGAAGACACAAAAACGAGAACACTCGTCAAAAATTTGGATCGTGATCTTAACGTACATAAGTAATCAGTTGTTACCCTAACGGAATCTGTATCTCTGTATAATCCATATATCGATACAATCTTTTCTATTCAGGACATAGATATAATCTGCAAACTTCAGAGATTCGTGAAATTATCACCTCGGTCAATGTGTGAAGAGATGTTACCAAGAGTAAACAATTGTTATTTCCACATTAGCTAATAAACATTGCTTCTAAATTCACATGCATAACTGATAAATTTGAAGCACCTAGCATTTGCAGGGACTGTCTGAAACCGTGCACTCTCCCCATTGATCGTTCCTCCTCCTTGTTACGTGCAAACAAGGGTGGACGAACCAGACACCCTTACGCAAGCGTTTTGACCAGGCCCCAGCGCCTCAGCGTCGCAGTGGGTGTGCTATAATGCCGTCCTAGCTCTCAATGGCGCCATTATCTATTTATTTATTTATCTATTTATCTAAAAATTGCAGACCTTTTAACTTTTATTTTTCTCCAGATTGTTGTGTCTGATGAAGAAGGGGCTCAGCTATGACGTCCCCGACGGCACTATCGCACGAAGGACAAACTTAAGTTTTCAAGAAGAACTTCAAAGAAGGAGGTGTCATGGTGTGAGATCAAATAATCATTCGAATTTTTGTTTCGTTTTCGAAAGGATGAACCATCCGATTACTGAGCCTTGGTGCGCCGTACCCTTCTCTCTCGAAATCTTCACCAAAATTTGTTTTCATGTAAGTTAATGGACCATCCCATGTCAACTGGAACACTCGATCATGGTGAAGCCGTCACCGAATGGACCTTCTGATCCGTATAACGAACGGCTCCAATCTTTACATGATGAAACATTATCTGGGGTTTCATGGGGGAAAGGATTCAAACCGATTGGAAGGTGTCAGGGGGTTTAGAGACGTTGTCATCGAAGCGTGGCAGCATGTGGTCTAAGAACATTCCGAAAATCTTCATATAGACCTGTATCATCAAAATTTGTGGCCATTCGAAGCAATAGAGGACCAAATGATCGCAAATCAGCATTTTTCTCTTTTTCCTTGTTTCTCGGTTGACGAATGCGTCAATCTGTCCAGTGGCTGTATAAATTTGCAGAATGGTATGAGCGCCATTTTCAAAACGAATTAAGAGAAGAATCTTCTATGTTTCTTTTCTAAAATTTGGTATGGATGCGCGAATGTGCGTTCGAAACAAGAACGAAGATAGAAGGTCAAACGACAAGAATGATGGTGCGAGTATGGTTGAACACACTCGATAATAATGAGCTGATTAGGAGCCTCCCCATGATCTAAATGCTTAATCAGCAACAATATGAAACTGGAAATCAGTTGGAGAAACCCACTGAAAAATCCAAAAAGACTACAAAGGTTCCAAAAAAGTTTCTGAAAACTCTTTTGATGTTTTGAATACTTGTTAGATGCGATTTTCACCGTAGCCTGCCATGCGAGAGTTGTTATGCTGACGGAGTTCTCACGGAAAACTCAGCATTCTTGTAACAAACTTGGAAAAGTTTGAAATACCGTAGAACATCGCAAAATTCTTTTTTGGGCATTTTGTAGCTTTTTTGGAATTTTTTAATGGTTTCAGAACCTGTTATTAATTTTGTGCTTGCAAATGATCATTTGCCACTGAGAATAATGAATTATCAAAACTGAGTAACATCAACAAAAATGACAATCGTAATCGCACATAATTATAATATTATAGGAGCAAATGAGAAAACAGACAAGCAACCCGAAACACAAAGTAACTATACATAAGAGTCCAAGTTCGACTCTCCATAAATCTTGGCATTACGTTTACTTAGTGTATCTCATCGTGAAGTCCTTACCAAGATGTTATTAAGCTTTATTCGGCTATCGTTTCGGCTTTGTCGCCTTCGTCAGAGCCTGGAAAGCCAAAGATAAATGCGATTCATCCCCCAATAACCATTTCAAACTTACATAACAGTTCTATCTAACCAGAAGAGTTTAGAAAGGAGTCGCAAACCACAACCTCGAGGGGACTAACCTGTAAACACAGCCGACTGTCGCTGAGACAGGCCGAGAAATAGGGCAAATTCGTTTGTTATGGTTATGCGCTCATCTTTCCTGTTCATTTAGGGTTTTTGGCGTTTTTGCGCGCTGGAGTCTGCGGCTCGCGTGACAAAGCTTTCTTGTGAGTTTGAAATGATTTTGGGGGATAAATCGCAGTTATCTCTGGCTTTCCAGCCTCTGACGGAGGCGACAAGGCCGGAACCTTAACCGAATAAAGCCAATTAACATCTTGATAACAGCTTTAAGAAGAGATACACTAACCATACATAGTGGAATATGCTAGGATAAAGGGAAACGGATCAATTGCCAGACGAGGCAGCAGCGAAGGATGGCAACGACCTAATGGATTGGCTCAGCCACTATCGTAGTCCTCCAATGACCTACTGGGCTTTGAAGTCCGGTAGGTCATCGATTATACGAAATTCACCAAATGCTCTAATTTCTGCGTACAGCTAAGCTCATACTCCTCAGTTTCATGATTTCATGGGAGCAAAGCTTCTAGCCTTATTTTTGTTTGTTTGCCTTCATCCTAGCTAACAACTTGCTGCCATGTTCTTCCCTATTTACCATCCCACAATGCAATAGAAAATATACTTGCTACTATGTTTGATCCGCTAGGCGGCTTTCATACATTATGACGAAGCCGACGATTTTTCCTGTGGCGGCTGCCGCATCGTGCCCTATTTATAACATATGACCCAATCGCATTTCATTAGATCATTACGCACTTGGACATTCCTTTTCGTTCCTCTTATTTTTCTTTTTTCCGACTTTCTTGTGCCCGTAGTGGTAACTATGAATCCATAAGTTTTTCAACGGCGAAAAATTCGGTTAAAAGTGTTCGAGGCGGAGTTTTAAAACATCATAGTCACCGACTTTATTGTTTTTCAGTAGCAGATTTATAGTGAGAAATGTAGTTTAGTTCAGATTTCTTTAACATTGTTTGAGCAGTTCTGCGCATTCCTTCTGTATCCCGAGATCACAACCATGCGCTTCCATATCGGTCGCCTCCTTGAGATACTTTCTCGCGGTCTCCTAGACAAGAACATTTTGACAGTGATTTATGAATAATGGTAAACCAAACTGCAAATTGCTTATCAGACTTCCAGGGTTTGAAGCAGCAGATTCGAGTTGTTTCTGAGCTAGCGTCAGGTGTCCTGACACTTTTGTGGTGAATTAGCCGCTCCCAAAGGGGCGTGGTCGCCGCGTGTTCCGGTGACATGACCTAACTCCAGTGCCCTGGCCTACAGCCACACCCCCCCCCCTTCCCGGGCATTCGCGATTGATGGCTCACAACTGGACGTTATAGAACCTTTTTTGCTAGCAATCCTCACTACTTTATTAGTACATTGAAATTCTGCGGAAGAAAAATAATGGTCAGAGTGCTCGTAGCCTAATCCTATAGGAACCCATCTGTGACAAACCATGCGGTCGACTCTCTGGCCACCACGACGTTCTGCGCGGTGCCTTATGTGGGTCCTGAGTGATTACTCGCGAAATAAAGTGCAAGACACAGCGTTCACTTCAGGATTCATCTTCATACGGCGCCCGTGGCTCGCACAATCGAACTGCACTCCGTATCCAAAGGGTGAAGCTATGTCTCAACGAAGCACACCCTCGTGAAGGATCTGGATAAATATCAGCAAAAATAGCTTGAGCCTGCCAGCCAATACCTGGGAGTACTTTCATTCCTTAACGAACGATGCGCACGGAGTGATCGTCCCCGATCAATGAGAGGGCTTGCTGGCTGGGGACTGGAAGAGGGGGAGGGGGAGAGGAATTGAACCTAAAGAGCTTGCAGGACGATGTGGCACCGTAAACCGTGTGTGTAGCCCCATGTCGAATTTTCGTGCGGCGAGTGGTGTGGCATATTTCTTTGCGTGTGATTGTGCACATTGCGTACGCATCCTTCCAAGTTACATTGCCTTGTTAGGGTAAAAATGTTAGTATTTCCAGATAATGGTAGATAAACAGCTATACATTCGAAGGACTCCATGGTATCAGCCCCTTGCGTCCTGGGTGGAATTCCTACCGACCGTGGCATGTCGTGTTGATAGCGCCACGAGAGCGACGCCGCAAAGGGGAAATTCGGCATAAGGCTACACACCCTCATGAACTGCTGGCTCCAGCAATGCGTGCTTTGGCAGAGTTATGAAACGTCCATATCACTAATCACCTTATCACCCAGTGAGATATGGCAATGGCCGAGATAAAGTAGGTTTGGTATGTATTTGGGTTCGATGGCGTATGCTTGAAGGAAGATTGAGAGCGCCCTGTTGATGGATGGAGGAGCTTCGTCGCCAGTGGTTTTGAATATGGATACCATTGCCTGAAAGGAAGATATATGATCAGGAAGATGCTGATGAAAGTTAGCTGTCAACAACAGGAAGAATCGGACCCGTTTCTCAATGGAATTGAGACCGCAGAAGAGAAACAATGCTCGGCCCTTGATATAGAGCAAAACGTGATCGTTGGGCTTCAATTGTAGTCCCTTGTTCGTGTATTCCTGCAACTCTAACAGTTCTAACAGTTCCGAACGGGCAGTTAACAATGAGCACGGCAGCTCACCAGTGATTTTTTGCATTCCAAAATCTTTTCTTTCGCTGCCAAAAACTCGCTATTATAGCCAGTAGCCACAGCTGCCCATCTCACAGTTTCCCATTTGTTCGCAGCTATTTGGACTCCCTCCAAAGCATACGCTCTAGCTGAAGCAAGAAAGGCTTAGTTAAGGCAGTGACAGTGTAACTGCAGAAGGTCTCTCTTGATTATAGGAGACATTACATTCCGATACAAGCGCGAAAGAGGGTCGATGTGAAGGAAGGCTGGCATTCAGAGGAAGGGTGAGGCGTTATTTATTCTTTGTGGTGTCGGCAGCAGGGCGTGGTTGCGTGCCTTTGCGTCTCCGCCTGTGCCTGCCTCTCTCGTTGCCTGCGTCGTCTCGGCTTCTCCTCCGTGCCACTCCGCCTCGCTGTCTGTGAATGCAGCCATCTCTGCCAACGCATACTATAAACGCGGCTTAAGAATAGAACGGAGGAAGGAGTTCTGGGCAGAAACTTGACTATTTCGACAGAAATCCGCCATGGAAAACAGCCGCACTACTATCACCAGTAATCCTTGGCGAATCGATGATGACCTGCAGACCCGACGAACTTGCAATTTCTCAGGACATTACTCACTTCGTCAACTGGCTCAATGACTGCAATAGAAAACACAAGAGAAGCTAAGTCGTGAATTTGCGAAATGACTGGCTAGTGTTGCGGGTCAATAAAAGACCCTACTGCAATTTCTGAAATTTCGACGACGATGCATCCAGCGTACGACCATACAGTCAATGCGTGTCGACAAAACGGAGATTTAGCGTTAGCGAGGATACAGCAAAATGATGACGAGCTCATCTGGTTGAATCTGCCATGAACATACATAGCACCGCTCTCTGTTTACCGCAGCTACTACATAAATGATATTCATGCCATGGCAATCAGTAGTGAGAGTGATATCACTCTCAAAATCGGTAATCATGCAGCATCCCATCAAATGATAGCGCAAACATCTCACTACTTCATGAAAAGCTCGGTAGATGCCTTGGGACGCTCAGCTGATCATAGCAACCCTTACACCAGCACCTTCAGAGGATTTTCTATCGATATGCAGAAAGAGGATTATCTTTCTTACCTTCTAAAACATATTCTCTCTTCTTTTTCAAATCTGACTGCATTTCGCCAACTTCTATGGTTGCTCTGGTTAAACGCCAAAGCAGCTCCACGTTTCTGTCCCCATCATCATACCTCTATAAAAAATTGACAAATTTCATTATCAAAAAGCGACAACAGTTGTTCTTATGAAATTCACCTTCTTAAGTGCCAAGTAAGATTGCTCAACATTATCTGTACCCGCGAGAGCATCGGCTTCATCGAAACCTGACTGAAAATGGAGAAATGTTCATGCTGCTGCCTGCTTGGCGACGCCATGCCGGCTCCAAGGGTGTGTAGCCTTATGTTGAATTTTCGCGCGGCCGCCCGCGGCGAGCGGCGCGACTGCTCAATTCGTGTGTGATTGCGTACATTGCTTACGCTCCCATTAAAGTTTTACGCCCGAATTAATTACTTTTTGATTAGGATACTTATCACGTAACCAGTCGAGCTATCGACAGTACTGCGGCGCGAATAACACGATGATAATGATCAACCGTTATCGAAGAAGCCCATATCGCATGACTTCACACTGCGATAAGCGCAGTAATGAACGCTTGCTCAACTGGTCTCCCTGCAAAGGCCTGCCACTATCTGAAATTTCGGGTAGTTCAACAGTCGTAGGGTTCTACTTGATAACGAAGTACGTTCAATCGCCAAACGTTTAGTGCTTAAGCCTAGTGCTTATCGATAATCTGTTCATTTGCCACTGCATATCGCTTCCCCAAAGAAGGCCACTACTTCGCGGAGGTCCAGATGATTTAGCGGTCGATACCTTTGTTACAATGATATTGACTATCAATGTAAATGGATTAGGAATGAAATGTGTTCATCCACTAATCATTCGACAATTTGGTTGAAGTGGTCACTGTTGAGAGTTCAGATAGTTCAGAGATCGATGGGTTAGTGTTCGATTGCTTCGATTGGGAGACAATTTATTACTCAGTGTGCATCCAATTCTTGCATGTTGGTGAAAGATCCGTACGCCAATTATCGATGCTTATCGTTTTTTGTAAGCATGCACCACTATTTCGGATTTCACAAAGCGTACCCAGTAGTAGTCAATTCCCAGTTTGTTGCTGATACCGCATGAGTAAATGATTCACTTGCTTTACTATCACATATATACAGGGGGTGCCAAAAAAAAAAGTAATTTTGCCCACGGCTCACATCTGCCAATTTTACAAAACGTAGGGAAATGAAAGAGATAAAGGTATTGGGGCAAAACATTCCCGAAATGTTCCTCTAGAAGCAGGAACAAGCTGTGGCTCCTCACGTTCATGTTCATAAAAATATGGAGGTTTCATTCGGCGCAGTCGGGCTTCGGAGTACCTACATTTAAAAATTCGCTAAAAACAGTGGAGCCAAGCTCCGTGGTAGGTCTTTTGTGGGAAGCTTCCTGAGGGTTGGCCCTTCGGTTCCTGGAAGTCACAGAGCCCCTGCTGCTTGGACAAGGCTGCTATGATCCAAAGTATCATTTTCATGCCTCAAATCCGCCTCCGGAGGGGTTTCAGTGGTAGGGGAACGTTTTCGCTCTTGGAAACGAAGGGCGCTGGGAACCCGGGAAAAACGCATTGTTAAAGAACACCATCCGGTATGAATCCCCTTAGGTACCCAGATTGAACGGACGTCAGCAAGGTTGTGAAAGAGGGCGAAGAAATTTCGGATTTTGCCCAGTTGAGGTGATACATCTTGTTCAGTCTTTCCTTGCTCCCGTTTCTGCTCGTGCAGGAGGCTGCCACGGAGTATAGTGATAGAGTTAGGTCTGCTCTTGATTCTGGGGATGAGAATACCTCAATAGAATTTACTGTAGTTTGGCTAAATGGGGTCGAAAGTGGAGGAGACAAAATTACTTTTTTTTTGGCACCCCCTGTAGATTGTATCCTGGTCATGAAGTGTAGAACGCAGTATCAAAAGACTCGCACCATTATTTGGACGCTCGGCAATTTAGCGGTCGAAACATTGGCAACTGATATCAGTACATAATCAAAATATGTTCACCCAATCGCACTGTTCATCAGACGCATTTATTGTAACGGTCGTATAGTAGTAGTCAGCGGTGCACTGGATTTTACCCAAACCACTTCGTAACGGCTCCGCAAAGCGCAAATTTGACATAGTGGTACACATGCGGACTCCAAGAACACCGCCAAGGTACCCTAAAGTCCCATAGATAAGAGCGGTTTGATTTACCGGTAAAAAAAATTCTTAAAAAATTCTTAAAATTCTTTAAAAAAATTTTAAATATCAGCATTGTTTAGAATTTCGCTCCAGCAGCAGTCACTCCCAATGCAACAGTAAAATTAGATTTCTCATAGCCGGTTCAGCAATTTCAACTTCGGGAGATCATAACTCGGCTCAGACTGCATCTTTTCTCACAGAATAAACACCATTTGATTCGCTACACTTTTGGAAGTATTATGGATATTTGCATCTCTTATTTTGAAGAAGGGCTGATGATTCATAGAGCGCGAAAACAAAGAAAGTCGACTTCAAACCATCATTCTTTCCGAACACACTGCTGCTGAAGAAGCTGTCCAGATGTTTGGAAAAGTGGGGCATAGTTAGCGCTAGATCTGGTGAATATGATAGACCAGTAATGGCTTCAGCCTTCAACTGCTTCAATTACTGGAAGAGGATTTGTCAAAAATGCGCTTGCGCATAGCTGCCCTGAGGGATCCCTCGGCACCCATTTCTTTGGGTTTTTTCCAAATCAAGGCTACTTGAGGTGGATGGTCAAGCTTGCTTGTTGAGGGCCAATACTTGTGGATATCCCCTGCAAGTATGGGCGCTCATCGCTTTCTGTCGCTTTAGTTGAAGCGATTTGATCAATTGAAATTTCGAGCAACTCGTTCTCATTTCCGCACTTCTGAAACCAGGAAAAAGTGTTCAGTACAATGCTTCACCCCCTCCCCTTGCAGCACTCACATTTGTGGTCACCTTCGCTGGGACGGAGCTAAACAAAAACTCGTGAAGTGAAGCCATCTAAAAATGCCATTTTCGCAGTACTTTATAATTTTCCTAATAACTCGAAAAACTTGTAACATTTCAAGGAAAGCATATATCCAGAAAGAGCAACTTTTTCTCTATCTAAGGAGCACAATTTTTAATTTAATTCATGTAGACGCGCTTCGAAATTTGAGTTTATCTTGTGAACGCGCGAATGCGGCCAAAACTTTCCTTACAACCTAATAAAAAAATAGCAATAGAAAAAGTATAGAGAACAGTAAGAATAAAGGTAAAGTTGTAGGCTATTGATGCGATAATCATGAGCACACAGCGCCAAAGAAAAACGTATACAAACGTCAATTTTCATTTTCTAGCACAAACCGCTCTTATCTACGGGCCGCTCTTATCTATGGGACTTTAGGGTAGTACTGTGCAAAATCTTCCCCCTCATATGAATTAAGACCTGTGGCGCTGACTTAGAACGCAGCTGGTGGCTATTGCAAAGGGAAGGGGCATCATATGGAAGTTGAACACTTGAGCATCACTGACATCACTCAATCGCATTTTCGCTTAAGCTCTAGTGCAAAAGGGAAGGCTCATTCCCCTCTTAGGCAGTGTTCATAGTTCACGATTCAGGCGATCGCGTGCTTTACGCGATCGCGTGATCGCCTGAATCACCCAATCAATATGTATCTTTTTCCTTCCGCCTGAATCGCGTGATCGCCTGAATCGTAAACTATGAACACTGCCTTAAAGATGAAGCAAAAATAACTTTGGAGGCTGAGCACAGCGGGACGCCTCTTCCTTGGTTCCTTGGAACACTTCACACTCACCATGATAGGTATCGAAGGTCGATGCTCGCGTTCGAGTTCTTCGAGTCCTGCTTCAAAATGAGCCTCACCGCGTTCTTTTTATCTTACAATCCAATCATGTTTGTTGAAGAGAAACCCTTTTGTCCTGCCATCTGAACAAACATCGGTGAAGTGGCTCAATGTGGGCACATCATTCTGCATTAATAGGGTGATTATTGCAATCATTCGAGACTAGAAACCTCCTCACAATACTGACAGAGTTGGGGAAAAGGTTTTTCGGCTCAGTCTCTCTGTATCATTCTGGGCGTATTCGTATGCTCTAAGTTTAGGGAGCCAAATAAGGAGAACCTGAGCAGTAAAATGCTCTGAACATGGAAAAATCGGCCCTCTTTTGCCTGAAAATCGGCCTGCCCAGCGTGAGGTTCTAGACTGCCTTACAATCCGGAAAATGTGGCTTCGAAGGAGAGTACGAAAAAATTTAGACGATCAAGAGGGGATAGAAAGAGGGAGACCAACTGCACCTGTCCAGCCTATCACTTTCTGAGCAAGGACTTTTTTGAAATGAAACCACTCATCCGAACTGTTGTTGTTATGCTTTTTGAGCAATCGAAAGCTGTTGGTACGGAACGCTTCATCGTTACTGAACTATCAAGTTACCTGCACTAACGGGCTGCAGTATCCCACAATCTTAATATGTGCCCCTAAAGACACCGCTAGAGGTAATTTTGGCGGATTGTGTAATAATTATGGATTATGAAATTCGAGGCGATTAGTAGTACAACAGCAAAAATAGAACGGAGTAAAATGGTTGAAAATCCTAGAAACAATAACCCTAAACCTCCTTTTTTCCCTTACTCTATCGTCCTATCTGCTTGACCAGTCGATAGGTAGACGCGGACGGGCGAGGGACTAAGTCAACGAGCGGCGAATGTTGCCTCGTCCTCACATCAACTCGTTCAGCGGATGCGAGGCAGCGGGATCGGCAGCGCTGCGGAACCGCTATAAAGACCTCAAAGCGCGCTTTTTCAATGGGAGTTTTCCCGTTCGCCATAAATCAACTCTTTTATAGTGGAATGTTGATTTACACTAAACATGTTTCCCCTCTGGTGTAGCCTGCTGAACTTTCGGAGCTATGACTTACTATTCACTCCTACGATTCGAGCTCCGCCCAAATCTCCTGATTTGTGGTGTATCACTCTACGCCCCAATCGACTGTTACGTGGTGCAGAGATGTGTCAGTTATGATGGACACGTACATCGCTCAGAATTCAAGGTCTGACCGAACGGTGCAAGCAGATTACTGCATCCACTGCAGTCTGCAGACAGGATCTGCGTCAACTTGCTTGACCTTTGAAAATGCAAAAAGAGATGCAAAAAGGAGCAGCGGAAAATCAAATGAACTGGTCGGGCCCCAGAAATGAAAGGTTTACCTCACTCGCTCTTCATGACCGAGGAGACCGAGGAGTTTTTTGCGGGTCGCCGCGTTTTCCGTACTGCAGAGTTCCGTCAGATGGTTGCTCTTTAAGGAGGGATACGTTTGTTAGGACAAGATCCCGTATTGCGGCATGCGGCGAGATAGGAGTGCTGTTTGTAGATGGGTCCCAAAGCGATCACCATGCTCTGCACTGTTTTAGATATAGAACACAGCGATCGCTCAGTACCCAACAGCATACAGCGTCTCTTATTCGCAGACGTCGCACGCACGTCGCATGCCGCGTTGCGAAATCCTGTGCTAAAGATACACACCCTCTACGGAGATATGTTAGGCGATGGTCATGGACATACAAAATTAGACTGTTCAGTAACTATCGAATATTATTAATCGATCAAATTTCTATAAGATCACCATGTATGTAAGCACGTATGGTAGCCGAACTGGTAGCGTTTCCTGTATAGGTGGCCAGCCTTTCCTAAGCAAACCTGAGTAAATCACTAAGGTTACGGCTACCCAAAAGCGGTCCTCAAACAATTGAATACCACCTTCCTGATTATTGCGGACAGCGAAAGGGCGAAAACCTCTTTTTCTCCTAGTCATCGTTCTGAATAACGACGAGAGGACCCGTTCCATGGAGCTTCATCTTGGTGCTGACCCCTATCTTGGTGACTTTTTATCGCGTCGCTCACCCTTAGTGAAGCCGCCTGCTCTCAGCATGAGGTAGGGTTGATCTGACGGCAACTTGCTTTGAAATTTCGGCACTTCCATGCTCTTTTAGGGTTGAAGCACCGGAAGGGGTAAATATGGCAGATTGTGAAATATGAGAATAGGGGTGCTAAGCAGTATGACAGTACACAAGGAACAAAATAAATATCGAAACTGCGAGGATTAGAAACCCGGAAACCACTTTTTCGTTCGCGCCCCTCTGCGTCACTAGCCAGGTAGATTTCAGACGGATGAGGTACTATTTCGATCGGCCGCGAATGTTGTCCCGCCCCCGCCCGCAATTCTTCCGGTAGATGAACGGCACCACGACTCTCTGTACTCCGGGACGTGATTAAATCCCAAGCCACGCTTTTTCAATGCGAGTATCGCCATATATCGTATCTTCTTACCTGGAAGGTTGTTTTCAAGAAAATGTATTTACAATTCTCACCTTATTCTCACCCCTTGCGGTCCCTTTAAAGACAGCATTAGGGGTATGTGCTTATTGAGAAATCCCTGAGATAAGTTACTTACATGGAAACTATGAGCCTAAGAAGGTTATCTATGGCGATCCCGGTGAAAAAGCGCCCCTCCGAGCTGTAGAAACGCCGCAAAATGCCGCAAACGCCTATCTGTCCCGCCTCTTTGATTTTTCGATCCCGCCTCCCGCTGACGTGATTCCCGATTGACTGGGGTGGGAGCGGTCAAGGAGATGCGGCAGGATCAAGGGTTTTGCGGCGCGCTTTCGCTGTTTTAGCTTGAAGCTCACTCCAAAAAGCAGATGCGGTCGTATTTCCAAAGGTTCCCTTGTGTTTACTTAGCAACATGCCAGTGGAAAACTAGATCGATCTACCGCCTCTTGACGAACAGGTTCGACAACCAACAGTGAAAAGGGGGCCCTATTTCTCGGGTTTTTGGCCAATTCCACCCGTTGTTTCCTCACTGTCCTGTTACTAGGTATCTCGCCCTTCACATCCACTACTTCTTTTTTTTCGTCCGACCTTGCCCTAATGCTGCCTTTAAGAACCGTATGCTACTCTCCACAAGCATATTTCCGTATTCTGAAAGAGGCGTAACGGTAGCGTCCGTTGCCGTTGGTGGTAGTCGTTTTCTCCTTTCCTGCCAACACACTGACAAATTCATTCGACTGATAGCGTTATTACAGCACGTAGTCAGACACACGGCTAGTAATCTATCAATCGCTTTTGTGCCCATCGTAAACACGAAAGAATTTCTACCCAGTGCGTGTCGTTCGCGCGATTATGCACCATTCCCATCCAAAAAATGAGAAGGACGACAACGTGACGTTCAAACGTGTGTTGAAGAAAATTTCAAGGAACTATGATCCCGAACCGCAAACCAACCTTACCTAACACGTATCCCCCTCCCTCATCTATGACAGACGTTCTTGATGTATTGAAGTAGTAGGAAAAACAAAAAGCAGCTAAAAATAATGACCCTTGGCCAAATCACTCAAAAATAACATCCTGGTGAGGAATTCTCGACGCCCTTTTCCAACCCTAAATGCCGCTCCCTGATTCTCTCACCCATACTTCATCTTGCGACAGCAACAGTGCACACAACTTTTCCGTAAATTCGCATACCATCCTGCTGAAAGTGCCGCTCGTGGTCGATTAGGAGACAAGTTCGATCAGCTGCACTCCGAGACCAGACTGGCCATCTCGCACTCATCACCTCAGGCTCGAGCTAAACCCATCGTCACTCCCATCTATCACTCGACCATCTACCGCTGTTTAGAATGATTCCGAACAACGTCTGAGTACGACTCACGCAGATTCTGGTATATCCTCTCTCAGTTAAACGCGCCGTGTAGGCCATACTGCGGAAAAAGTAGCCGATCTGTACTGTATTCATAAATTTGATGAGTATCGCATAAGAGTCACAGAAGTATCGAATGAAATTATGTCTTTACATCTCTCCAGCTGTTTCAACGTTCCATTTCAATAAACTCACAAGTGATGCTCGTAGTTTAGGGCATAAAATCATAGTTCATTGTCTCTGAAGGGGCCGCACTGAAGTGCTTTGGCACGCAAGTTACTTCATTGATGTGGAGATTCCATTTCACTCAGTTCTTCCAAACCCTTTCAACTCACAGAAATATCGCATAAGAAATAGCATAAGATCGGGTGATGGGGTAAAAAACTGCAAAAAAAATTTTTTGTCGAAGGTATTATTCCAAAAAATGTTTCTAGTTATTTCTGTCTAGCGATGTCAGCATTCATGTGGGCTACCCTTATCCGAGCCCCCACCCCCTTTACTTGGGCCCCCATGTCGTTGTTCTCCTGAGTTCGAGCTGAGGTCGACTACAGGTTGTAAATATGTTTTACCACATGAGCTATGTCCATTGTGTGTCAATGGAGGCATCGTAAATGCGCAAGCATAGACATTGATTGAAATAGAAGTAGGACGGCGTGCTTCTGGCAAAAACTGAGTTCAATAAAGGGTGAATTCTAAGCTCGGCTTCCAGCGCTATTATTACCTAGGTCTTTGACCTAAGCTTCATTTTAGGAGGAAGCTCTTACCTTGCTAAATTAAGGCTTAGGTAAACATATATACAGGAGTGTACAAATTGATGCCTGTAGAACGGTTTCGAGTAAGGGACGACGGCGCAACAATGAGATCTCCCCCCACATAAGCACCTTTCTGTATACTTTGGATTGTAGTGTGCAGATTTCTGAGGGAAAGTTTTTGAATTCCAATCTTGTTTTCTCGTTTACTTTCACCTTGATGCCTATTTCCCTCATGTTGGCAATGAGAAAAAACCGATCACTTAGCCTAGAGAAACCTAAAGAAAACCAGCAAAAAACTAGAAAAAACCTAAAAGAAACTATGCACGACGAAAAATTCCATTGTGTAGGAGCACTGTAGCTCTGGTGCAAATGCGCTGCCCAATCGGAATTAAACAATTCGTGCGCGATCGTCGCACGCCTCACGCGGCCGCGCAATTTCTCTGTCCTGACGACATACACCCCCCCCCCCCCCCGCCACTTGGAAAATCGGCTGAATGGGTTAATTCGCAGAATTCGAACCCTACAGACCGAAATTGATTACCGTTTAGTCTTCGAATACTACGGTGCGTCTGAGGTTAAAGGAATCGTCCACGGAAAATGAGTTTTTGTGTTACCCATGTATTTATGTTGTATTTGCCCAGTGTTGGCCTCATGCAAAATTTCACGCGAAAAAATGTGAATCTGACTGAGATACAGCACCACAAAGTGCGGTCCCAGTGGGCGGGGCCTCCGTGTAAAAGCCTCGTACCGCGTCCGCCGTGGTCGGAGACGCATTGTAGGAACAGAAGGTTACGTAAACAGTCCTACTCTCCGTTCCCAACGGCGGCGGAAGACGGGACGAGGCTTTTACACGAAGGCCCCGCCCACTGGGACCGCACTTTGTGGGGCTGTATCTCAGCCAGATTCACATTTTTTCGCTTGAAATTTTGCATGAGGCCTACATTAGGCAAATACAACATAAACATATGGGTAACACAAAAACTCATTTTCCGTGGACGATTCCTTTAAGGTGGAACGGACCACTTTTCTCATGAGAAGGATCCAAAATTTAACAGACACTGATTTCCTTCTTTTATCCAAGTGGAATGGAGACCATTGTGCTAAGAGAGATAACAATAGAATATATGAAGGAATTTTCAGGTTCGTATTTCATCCATGTTGTTTTGCCAAGGCTTTGCGATCGGAACAGTGCTTACAAGAGGTAACGTACACATATCTATAGCTTAGTCTTGCCTAAGGACCACCCATCCCATCGAGCCGCTCGCATGAAAATCATTCAAAATTGTTACAAGTTTGATGATTTCCTGTGGTCTACCACGAAAATCCAGCCAGCACTTCATGGATCGCATTGCATCGCGGAGGGACGGGGTTTGAGACAGCAGCTACCAAGAAGCAAAACACTATTGGAGAATGTTTTTACTTGGCAGTTTATAGCGTTTCTTATATGTCTGTGCTTTATTGTAAGCTTTTGAAAACAAAAATGATATTTTGGATAGAATTGAAATTCTATGTGGCTTCAAGACCTTGAAAAAAGCTACATAACCAAATCTCAACCCAAGGACTCCCTCGTTTCTGAGCCCAATCTATGGATTTTTTTTTTTTGAAATATCCATTATCTCTAGAATCTTAGGCTATAATTCCCAGTTTACAACAACTACTGTATGTCTCATTACGCCACAGGGAGTTGGGGCAGGGTCAGGGCCACCACTTAGGTACTCCTTGCTCTTATATCAAGGTCCAAACATACATATATGGCAGAGCATGCCACGTCCCCACTAGAGTTTCCCTTAATTCTGAGACTTCGATCATCATAAAGTAAAAAGAAAAACGGTCTAGCGGGTTTTCAAATTTTCATGAGATATTCAAACTTTGTAGGAATTTTTTTTTTGCAAAATAGAGCTGAATTTTTTCATGAGATAGCTTCATCCACTTTGGGTTCCAACCAAAAACACGGCCCCAAGAGACACAAGAAAGTCTCTCATTCGAAGATGGCATCACATTAGTTTATCACCAATTATTGTCGTAGCACCGTGTAAAAGTGACGAAAATATTGCGAAATTCCTGCGGTTCCGAACAGATACAAAGAAGTCAGAATGAAAGTTTTATTGGCTCGTTTTTGTGTGCGACTGCATGTGGATGATAAACAAAAAAGTAGTAACCCTTTTATGCAGAGAACCTTAACTGTCACCGACTGATCGCACTTTCGGATACCGTAAGTGGGCCATATAGCGGTATTGAGGTCGCCGCTCGCTACGCAATCACAGACCGCACCACCAAGATTATGCCTTAAATCCTGATGAGATAAAGGTGATGCCACATAATTTTCCAGTAGACTGCTTCCGATCCCTTTTTCTTGGAAAAGCAGGATTCCACTGGCAACTCTTCCATATTTCACTCTACAAGAGGGCAAAAAGCTCCCTTGCACCTTATCCCTGGAGCTTAAGGAGTTGCTGGTGCGGGCTGACGTAACTGTGATTGTATTCACAGAGGAGCCGAGGAGTCGGGGTGTGGGATGGGGTAACTTTGCGCGAGGGTCAAGGTTAACTGATCGTATCACCGAACAATCAATTACAATTCCACTGATTGAGATATCATCGGAGACGTAATGAAAAATGATGAATTATGTCGAGAACACGGTGTAAATGGGGTCTCCGAGTGCAAGTCTCCATCGCCCCCGCCACCACTCTCGTCATGGCCATCAAAAACTAAGCCCATGATATCAGAGAACCATCGCAGGCAATCACATCGAATTTCAGATGATTTTCGTCGCGAATCCGTCGATGGCAATGCCAAATCTGAAGTTCAGGACTTGGCCAACAGAAAGCAGCTGGGTTTGGGGGTTTGTCAGGGTCAAAGAGGCAAGGTAGAGTAAAACGGGTTTGATCCCTGCTGAGCTGTAAAGCGTGGAATTTCGTCAACTTCCATGTGCTGAGCTTCGTGGATGTGACGTTCTCCTCGCCGTTTGTGTCCAGCCCATTCTCCTCCGATTTGATTTTTGCATGCACAGCTGGTGAACTGAAGTGGAATTCTTGTGAACATCTCCTGCAACTGGCCAGGATATGTTCTATTAGAATTCTATCGAAAATCTCGTCAGTTCTTAAATTAGTTTGTGCCTTTCGAGGTTGATTGGTGGAACATTTATTAGAATGGCCTAGCGTTTCGACTGAATCGTCGTCTTCGGAGGAATCTCGTCAGTGATATTGAAAAAATAGGCACCAAAATCCTCAGGAACTATCAGGTTGAACAATAATTTCTGTGACACTTTTTATTTTTCTGGGGGAAAACTGTGGAAGCTCTGGAATATTTGGTAGTAGGGATATATCAAGCGAGTGAAAGGGACTACTGATTAACACATTCATATTCTCTATGGCTTGAACTAGCAGTGAATCTACGACAATTTCGCGAGAGGAGCGAAATTCACGAACACCGCCCCGGTTCCTCAGCATGCAAGGCCACTAACCGAATTAACCAGTCGATGGGCCCAGCTACTGCCTCTCATATGGCGGCAGCCCGATAGCTCGATAGACTCAAACTGAAACAGAAAAAAATCCAAAAAATTGCAAGGAGAAAAAATTTTTTAAATTTTTTAAAAAAAAGGAACTGTTGCCATCCAACTGGACAGTCACTGGCGATCTTTACTGCAGGCAATTGGACGCCGTAGCCGCATAACTTACGGGGAAAAATGGGCCGAGACTTCTTCCTCCACGACAACGCTTGCCCACATGTGGCAAAGTTGACGTGTCAAAAGATCCAGGACCTTGGCTGGACGAAGCTCCCCATCCACCGTAATCTTGGAACATGGCCCCAACTGACTACCACCTATTCCGATCTCTGACCTTCTTCCTCGACGGGCGGCGGCCCAAAGATGACGATGATCGCAAAATCGACCTCCACACTTTCTTCGACCAGAAAGCTCCAGACTTCTATAAGCAAAGCATCTATTATCCCCCTATTCGCTGGCAATACATTGTTGATTTTAGTGGTACATAGTTTTTTGACTGAAGTTAGACACAAATGAAGAAAAATAAATTTGAAATCTTTTTTGTCATTGTATGACAGTAATCATGGTTCAACCTAATAGTTGTAAAAGAAGTCGCTGTTAGACACTCAGACGACAAAGTGATCTGCTGAGAGACATAAATTTGAGATGTGAGCTTGCCCTCCGTTACGGTTCGGGGTTCGTAACCGAGTACAGGTTCACAAAATTAGAATCGATGGACGGAATGGTCAAAAGGATTTTGAAGAATGATAGTTCTATAGACATCAGTTTCTCAAGGCAGTGGGACACCCTAATAATTCAATGTTCTTCATGAATCTGGGGCTTTCATGAGAGCATCGTTTCATTTTGCATGAATTCAGAAATGCGCCATAATTATTTCAAAAGAATGTTGAATATTGCAGCGGATCGAGGTCTCTCAACTGGTTTGGGGGAACTGGCTTGATTCTAGAAAACACAAGATTGCCTAATGATGTCATCCCAAAAAAGAAGTAAAAGCTTGGCAAAAAAGAATGCTGGAACTTATAGAGACCTATACAGTGCCATAATAGGAACCTAAGCTGAGATGCAAGCCTCATTATACTGAAATAGCTAGCGGAAGTAATGGCTTAGATTTACTTGTGGCGGGTGCAGATACCAAGGCCGCCGAGCAAAACCCTACTAATTACTTTTAGTACTCTGGGAAAAGCGAGATTGGGTTCAGTTCGTAGGATGGGTCTAGTTATATCGATCAAATCCTAATCCTTTGGAAACTGTGATGGTCCTTGAGAGTTTGGGACATACTCAGCAGTGGAAATATTCTTTTTGCCATTCCAAAAGGATCTTCAGGTGAGCGCATCAAAAATGATTAAGATTGAAACTGCCGCGAGAGTTTATTTGTAATCTTTGCTCTCAAACATCCAGTCTAACCCAATCCAGTCACTGAAATCAAACCCTTCCCCGTCTGCTGCAATGCTGTTTCTTGGCGCGCGTTGTCGCGGCACCACAAAATCGCAACATCGCGAATAGCCTCCGCTGATGCCTCAAATTCCCATGTGATGAGAGCTCCTTCTCAGTTTTTGAGTTAGAGTTATCTCAATTTTTCACTTTTTTGAAGTACCAGGGAAACTAGCTCGAATCATGACTTGAATGCACTCCCCATTCCGCTCAGAAACACTAATAGCTAGTTTTACTATCGATTTATTTCTTTTGTACTAATGCTAATTTCCACGTGATGACAGCCTCTGTTTGTTTTCTGTGAGTTTCTCAACCCCACCTGCAATTTTTTGTTGAAATTCTCCAGGAAACTAGCAGGAATCAGTGCCAGAGTGCTAACTCAGAAACACGGCAACAAGTTCAGACTGAACTTTTATCAAATTTTTTTTATACCTCTCCTTTCCTATACAGCTAACTTTTCACACTGTTCTCACCGCGATCGATTTTCCCTTTTAAATTTTACAAAAAGAAAACCTTCTTCAGTTCAAAATACATCGGTGGGCAAACGGATGTGATTGGTGGATGCGTGACAACCCGTACACTGGACCACTGGAAGCGTCTCAAACTTCAACAACTCACCACCGGTAGTGCCTTGGTGGGTTGCATGGTCCTTTCATGCGGTACTGCACTGCTCCGAATTTTTTTCAAAGCACACCATTCACTTTCAGTCGCCATTCTACGCTGCACTGTTGGCTCGTGGACTGAAGACCTTGCCATTGCGAGTTGATAAGATCTGTACAAACGCTGACCGCATTGCACAATTCCTTGCCAAAGGTGTCACTGAAAAATCCTATCACTTGGAACAATTTCTTACTTGGATGGAGTTTTAAGGAAATGCCACAAAAGTCTCAACCTGATGGTGCCTTTGACGGAGCCTGCAAGCTAGCAGCGCAAAAAGTCGAACACATCTTTCTTTGGCCCTTTGAACAATGACCGCTTTAATTATACCGATCAGTGATCTGAGTCATTTTTCTCACGACTACTCCCGATATCGATCTTTCGGTTGCTTATGGGACGTACCGAGATAAAATCTCAGCACCATCGATTTGGCCATGCAAAGCGGCAATTACCGAAGACAGGCAAAAAATCCCGAGGTGACCTAACCCCATAGTGGTCCGTTTTAGGTACTTCATACACACTACCCAGGTTTACCCAATCATCCAATGCACGAGGCAGCCAAGACGTTCATGAAAAAAATGGAGCGGCATGATCGCATTCGACGTTGGCAGTGCACAAGCGGCCATCGTTGTGATAGAGGTGAGTCCAGGGAGGTTATGCAAGGACCTCCCTCGGGAGGTTATGCAAGGACCTCCCCCGGCCCATCTTCCGTTTTTTAGTCAGTGCGACTTATCATTCATGCGCTATCATTAGGTGGAACAGCATCTCTCATGGAGATGCTCTGCGATGTCGAACAACGCTCTCGTGGTCTCCCCAGGCTTGCTTCAGCTCAGGTAAATTGTAGGGTAAGAGATACCTTTGGGCGTACTTCGTCCCGACGTATAGCGATCAAGAGGCATGTGTACGGAGCACACACAGCTAATCGCGTCTTACTGATAAACACACAAAGAGAATTATCACAAACAAAACAACGTGCCACACAGCGCCTCATCGTGGCTTCTCAAACGCGCCAGCGCATGGCGAAATCGATCAGTAAAACAGATCGCACAGTTGATTTTTGTCGCTTTTAATGTTGGAATCGGGATTGCCGACAACCTCATCGTCGATCTAGAAAGAGCCCTCGTCCACATCTGATGGCCACCTTTACCGGTGGTGAATTTTCCCGCAAACGCAATAAAAATCCCGCTCTGGTGTCGTAAATGGGCTGTCTTGAATTGTAGGAACGGTGCGGTAGTTCACCAAAGAACATACGAACTGTATTGAATAATGGAATTAATTAAACCTTCCTGCTCTTGCTATTACCTGACGGTATCTTACGCGACCAGCAAATATTACAAGGTATAAGAAAAAAACGTTAAAACAAATGACATTTTTAGAATACTAAACAAAGGAAATGAGAGATGGACAAAATGCGTCAGGTGCTTAGCTTTGGTAACCTAGCTTTATGATGCACGTCAGTCATATAAGCCAAATCACCAAAGAGAAGAACCAAACCGAACATCAGTAATAGATAGTTATAGCGATGAATCGAATAGGTAGTACCGGCCACGGGAGACCGATGAATGCGTGAAACGTCACAGGTGGATCGCCGTAGGTCAACGGCCGCTTATCAATAGATAAGCGCGATCAGTTGGACACAGCGCGGGTGATGATCAGCTTCAGAATACAGACGACGAGCGCTCACAGCGGGAGAAGTAGTGAAGCGCTGCACGAGTCGAGTACAGTAGCAGTAGACGAGTGTGTACCAATAACGGATGAACACACGTGAAAGGGCGGCCCCCCACCAGACCACGCCCACGTCAAGGTCGAACTGATCGCATCGTGCGCATATCATCATGATCGGAGTACGGTGGATTATCGATCGATCAACTACTAGTGATAAGGAAATGTGCCGCCGCCACCGCCGTCGCCATCGCGGCGGTGTTACTGAGGTACGAAACCGTCAATCAGCGACCAGTCCTACGCCAAATGCTTACTTTCAAACAGTAAACGAAATGAAGTCGAGTTGATAAACTAGTAAGGAGGGGCAGAAGTTTGAGTA
Organism: Trichostrongylus colubriformis; assembly: GCA_963978905.1. Lineage (NCBI taxonomy): Eukaryota > Metazoa > Nematoda > Chromadorea > Rhabditida > Trichostrongylidae > Trichostrongylus > Trichostrongylus colubriformis. Next base: position 28,466,802 of record OZ022260.1, read on the forward strand.
GAAATCGGCCTAGAAAGAGTCATAGACGGTGGGGAAGGGGGAAGGGGTAGTAGGAAGCATGTACATATGCTCTCAGTCTTGTGTCCTCTAACACACCCCTTATCAGCGAGACCATACACTCCGTGTATTGTACGCTCTCTGGCTGGCAGTCTGCCCAACCGGTTCCCGAGAAGAGAAACGGCACCCCGGGAAGACAATGCATACTTGCTAATTGACAGCGGGAGCGCGAATCCAAACAGTAGCGAATCGAAGACAAGCAAGAGAAAATGTGGTGTGTCTTTCAAAAAAGGTATGGTGATGGCGATGATCAACTGGAAGCTGATAATTGTTCCCAAATGGGAAGTGATTAGTTCGTCTAAAAGAGGGAAAGAGATATCATAGAATTGAAGTCGTTTGAATTGCTTTTATACCATTAGTAGATAGAATGTGGTGATATTTGATATATTTATATGATAAAATGTGTACAGTACTATAACCAAAATTATTTATTTATTTATTTATTTCATTACGTCACTAGACGTGCCTTTACCAAGACAACGTCGATTATGAAGGATTCTAAATGTCGAGATGACGGCAGACTCCTTTCTGAGTGGTAGGGAACTTTTCAATATTTTTCGGTATTTTCTGATAATAACCGGGGTACCCTTGAGTACTTCATTTGTACTGTACCAATCTCTGAAAATAAGCTAAAAATGGGATTTCTTGAGCGGGTCGGTGGCCTTTCTTCGCGTGTAGCTCATGGAATTCAACGCGGACAAAAAGACTGTGACAGTCTCAGTCAACATTACGATCACTGATTTCGCATTTGTTCTTTGCTTGTGGCTTTTCTTTTTGATGAATTTTCAAAGTTTCCACTGCCACACGTATTTTGAATTGGGGATATAAACAATAAATGTTCTTCAGGAACTTAGATGTAATTTTGATTGGAGAGAAATTACAAAATTGTAGCAAAAATTTTCCCTTCGACCTAATGAGACTCTATCCCCTTCTAGTGCTCACCAGCACAGTTCCGTAAAAATGGAATCCGAGTAAAAGAACTCAGAGCACTGAGGATGAACAGAAAACGACGGTCTCCCCGTAAGGTTCTACGAGGAAAGCAACCCTCCAAAAAAATTACGATTCGATTGAAATACGTGTACACACGTAACTGTAGCGAATTCGTTCCTGAGCTGGTTTTTAGGGCGGTTTCTGAGTGAACACCTAGTCAAAGAAAAGATCTTCGCGCGGCCATGTCATAAAGTTCTCTAAATGGTACGAGAAGCATGTAAGGACTAGGTTTACTTTTGATTGACGAATATATTTCATTAATTTCAGTAATTCAATTGCATTTAGTAATCTATTGAGTATATTTTATCAAGACTACATTTCACTACTACCTATTCCTTAACTGCTGTGGGGCACTATGTGGTTCATGAAACGAAAGTTCCGAGTTCAACAAATATTCATTGGACAATTCATTGAGCATGCAAATATTAGGTTGTCCCAAAAGTCTTGTAGTATTTTTTTCAAAAAAAATCAGTAACTCTTGTTCACTTCGAGGCAGGTCCAGGCGGTTCAGGAATATGGTAGAAGGTTATCTAGGCTTTCTAACAAAATATATATTGACCCACCAGATCCCGTGGAGAGAGCTACAATGCCCGCTGTCGATACCCACCCAACTCGCCGTGTCATCTATTATGAGCGGTTTTGCGGCAACAAAACGATGCCACTCCATCAGCGCTGCATTGGGCAAGGGATGTGTGAGCTACGTGACCGTGCGCCGCTGGTTTATCAGCTTCAGTAACGGCGAGATTGACTTGAAGGACAAACCACGCTCGGGACTGTGCTGGTTCTGGGACAAGGAAGGAATGCTTTTCCGCGAGGTGCTGGTACAAGGCGAGACAGTCACCGCCACCGTATGCACCCACCAGCTCCAGCAGCTCGCCGTCGCTGTTCGAGAAAAGTGCCGGAAAAGTCCGCGGTCACCCTTCTTCATGACGACCCCTGCTCCCATTTCGCTCCCATTTCGCGAAAAGTTCCCAGGCCAAGTTATAGGAGCTCGGCTGGGATGTGCTGCCCCACTCGCCATACTCTCCAGACATTTCCCCTTCTGGCTAACACCTTACCCATCCTCTCGAATCCTTCCTGGCCAAGAGAAAATTCGTTGATTATGACTTGCTTGCGAAGGCGATCGCTGACTTCTTCGACTCTCAGAACCCAGAGTTTTGGGAGAAGGGAATCAACGATTTTCCTATAAAGTGGCAGAGGGTTGCCGATAACAATGGTCAATACGTTGTTGCCTAATTGTTGTTTGTTGGACGAAAAAAATAAAAAGTGATGATCGAAAAAAATCTTACAAGTCTTTTGGGACAACCTAATATTTCCTTAGAATCCCTAGATTTTCCCCAGGATGACAGATTTTCACGACACAAAAGAGGAACAAGGAAGGATAACTAACAAAGTAAAGGATAAAGTTTTTGGCGTTAGTCAATCCCTTTCTGAGATGCGCCGCACATTCTAGTTCCATTCAGAATCATGATGGCTGGTCAATGTGATGTGGCCTATACAATGACTTGCGATGACCAGCCGATGTACAACTCTGTGCTTTTATCCTCCCAGACGAGTCCAATTTGCCGACCCCGGAGGGATGAAAGGCCTGGTTGGCCTGAGCGGGCGTTGAATCGGGATTTGATCACCGCACCATGAGATTGGTGTGTGCGCCACCTGTCACTACACCACCTCCGCCCAAGGAAGGATAACTAATGTATTTTAAAAGTGTCTTCACTGCGATAAAATGAGAACACACAAAAATAAATAAAAATGAAATCGCACGAAAACGACGATTCCCTCCGTTAAAATGGTAGTCATTTCGAGCGCTTCAGGTGTATGTGCATCCCATTTATTGAGTGCTTCTCATCCTAGTCCCTGTAAGAGCTCAGCAAGCTCTTTTAAAAATTCGTTAATCTTCATAACACGCTCAAGAAAAAAAAAACAATTATTATTAGATTAACCAAAGCGGTAGGCAAGCAGCTAACGTCTTCATGGATGTGCAGCGTGAATGATTTCCATTGGTAGTCAAGACATATGAAGATGTATTTGATTTGAACAATGACATTATGGCATACAGACACTTATACCTTTGAAATTATGACCATTTGCGGTCTCATGCAAGGGTAACAGTTCAAGTAAAAACTTTTTTATTTTTTCTTTCGTCAGAGATTTGATTACCTGAGACGAGAAGCTGATTCACTGGGTCCTGAACACATAGTACTTCCGGTCAAGAAGTCTTGCTACGCTAATGCTATCCTTATTCGTATACCTTGTTCTTAACGAATAACCAGCACGCATTTAAGAGAAATAACATTTCTGTAAAGCCCCTCTGTAAAAAGCTGATAAATTTAAGCTGTTACAATATAAAAGCAAGACAAGCAAGGTTGTCCAGTGGCTGGAGATGCTGCATCACACTTAAAAGGTCGGACAAAATTCGGTCCAGGGTCATGCATTGGCTTGAGGAAAGCTGCTGGAAGTCAATTAGACGGATTTCGGTTGCTACAAACAACCCACCACCATCGCCACCACCAAGGACCTCTGGAGAATCGATGATGATCTGCAGCCCGATGGAGTTATGCGATGTTTTTGACATTTTTCAATCTTTCAATTATACTAGCCATATGCGATTGCAGTAAATAAAGTAAATTGCATAACACAACAGGAGTTCGCCTTTGGATTCTCCATAGTCTACTGCTCTTGGCTATCAAAAGGCCCCTCTGCAGGTTCGCGAACAATGAAGATCACCCAGCAGCTTGACCATTCAGTCAATGCGCCAGGAAAAAAACAGAGATTTCATGTTTCCGACTCATGTTTCCGAAGAACCTGCAAGTAATGAGGGATGATACACATTTTGGTTAGAGTTAGCAATATGTCGCACAATTGTTTAGGAGTCACCCTTTCCCTAGGATACGCCACACACACTTTATTTTACCTAGTAAATTGCACTTTACATTGCTGACAAAATTTTTTTCAAGTGTTGATTAAGAAATTCTTGCACTAAATACCACCAATAATTCTTGCAGCATTGCCTTTTGTGAAGTAAGTATTTGTCGAAGCTTTTAAACTTCAAATTAACTCTTTAACTCGAATGCGCTCCAGTCCCGTCCCAATCATTTTGAAGTAGTGACATAGGTCACATAAATTACGACTTATATCGTAGGGTTTAAAGTGAATGGGAACAAGAAAGGGAAAGAAATTGTAAGATGTAAGTTCGCGCCAATAAGAATGAAGACAGAGAGAGGAAAATGGCAAAAAATCTATAAGAAACGTAATAAAATAGGAAACATTAGGAGCCCCAAGCAATTTTTAGCTGTGAGCACAAGGGCGTGGATGAAACGTGATTCGTTGTATTCCATGTCCCCAACACGCCCACGATGTACATACCGCGCAGCTTCCGATACTCAATAAAGCTACAGCAAGCAAGCAAACTGGCATGAATTCCGCTTGGCTCACTCAAAGGGATGTTATCGAGTGCATATGTCACTGTATGTCAATCAGTCATGACGACTGAAGGCATACACACAACCAAAATATCCAGCAATCTATTGTATTCTTTTTAAAAATAAGCATCGGTGCGGATCAACCAAGGGTAGAACTGGATGAGGAAATTGATGAGAGCGCTAAAAAATTAGGTTCTAGAGTAACCTGCGTGGAAGATGCCAACCATTTGACGAGTTTTTCGCTGCTCGCTCAAGAACATGCTTCGATCTCAGCGACTAGTTTCGTTGCGATAGGATTCGCTGCAGGAGCTTTTATTCTGAGCGCAGAGTATTTTTATTAAGACAGCGATTTAATCGTAAATGCCTTTTTTGTGGAAGCGTGATCTATCACTATATATCTAATCAGTAGATATGCTAATTCGGACGATGTTTATTCGGCTGTAATAAGTTTTTAGACTTTACGAACCTTCTTCAATTTCTTGACTATTCATATAACTACTTCTTTGTTTTCCACCTTAAATCTTTTGAACATGTACTACTTATATGACGACTTCTTTATTTTCCTCCTTGAACCTTTAAAACATACAGAGGGCGCCAAAAAATGTAATTTTGTCTCCTCCTTTTTCACCCCACTTTAGTCGAACTACAGCAAATTCTGTTGAGGTATTCTCATCCCCATATTCAAGGGCAGACCTCACTCCATCACTATACTCCGTGGCAGCCTTCTGCACCAGCAGAAACGAGAGCGAGGAAAGAGTGAACAAGATGTGTCACCTCAACTGGGCAAAATCCGGAATTTCGTCACCCTCGTTCACAACCTTGCTGTGATCCGTTCACTCTGGGTACCTGAGGGAATTCATACTGTGTGGTGTTTTTTAAGATCCAGTTTTTTCCGGGTTCCCAGCGCCCTTCGTTTCCAAGAACCAAAACGTGCCCTTATCACTGAAACCTCTCCGGAGGCGGATTTGGGCATGAAAATGATACTTCGGATCATAGCAGCCCTGTCCAAGCAGCAGGGGCTTTGTGGTTTCCATAAATCGAAGGGCCAATTCTCAGGAAGCTTCCCACAAAAGAGCTACCACGGAGCGTGGCTTCACTGTTTTAAGCGGACATTGATACAGTAGGTACTCCGACGCCCGACTGCGCCGAATGAAAGCTCCATATTTTTATAAAGGTGAACGTACGGAGCCACAGCTTGTTCCTGCTTTTGGAAGAACATTTCGGGAATATTTTGTCCCAATACTTATCTCCTTCGTTTCCCTATGTTTTGTATAATTGGCAGATATGAGCCGTGGGCAAAATTACTTTTTTGGCACCCCTGTAGTCTCTTCGATACCAATCAAATACTTCTTTATATCCACATTCAAATAACATCCACAATTTTTTTTATTATTGACAAAATCGCCAGCCACAAAAAATATGGGCAAAAGCACGTCATGTGTTAGTGAAAGCCTTTACACCGGAGAGGGGCTTGTATGCCTTCGCAAGCACTGTCATTCATAGGCAAGGGAACCGTAGAATACGTAAAACCTTCAGATGACATTTTCTGAGTCCGCCTCCAGTTCAAAGGGGCCTTGTGACTCTAAAAAGCATCTGTGTTTGATTAACTTGTCAAAAATCAATGTTTCTCAACAAATATTGGGCCTCCTATAGTCAGAAAATAAAACCGTAAAAACCGAAAATGAAACCTGGAGTTCCCCAAAAAAGCGCCTCAAAAGCCCTCTCTGAGTCTTCTTATCATAGCTCTACGGTGGATCAGTCGGTTTAGTAATTGTGGTGGGCGGGGCACGGCCACGCCGTGACTTGGCCGTTGCTACATCTATTCCCCAACTGAAGTATGAAGTAAGAAAACGTGGCCGTCATAAGAACCAATGAAAGAAAGAGGATCCTCAGCCCCGGGTTTTTGACCTTTTGGCACTATCAACCCAAAGCTACCCCACTACCTCTCCAGCCGATGTGGTCGAAGAGGTGATTTTTGGAAAACTTTTCGATTTAGCTGCAAACATGCATCCAGGGGTTATTCGACCCATAGAACACAAATATGACATTCGTTTGGCGCGAAACTGCTTGGCGCCCGCGCTATGGGCGCCATTTGGCGCCGACGCCAATGGCCCAGGCGCCAAACGCTTTCTCTCCAAACGAATGTCATATTCGTGTTCTACGGGTCTGAATACCCCTTGGGACAAATTTTGAGATAGTTTGGTGATCTACCCCATTCTGGCGCCGGCGCCCATGGCGCAGGCGGCAAGCGGTTTCGCGCCAAACGAATGTCATATTCGTGTCCTACGGGTCAAATACCCCCGGGTGGGAGGTTGCAGCTGAATCGAAAGGTTTTCCAAAAATCACCTCTTTGACCGCATCGCTAGAAGAGGCAGTGGGGTAGCTTTGGGTAAATAGTGCCGACCTTTTCATTCCATTACTTCTCCGCTGTGGTATTTTTTGAACTACATTTCTTTAAAAAGATGCACTTTGAGAACGCCCCAGAGAACCTAAGCAAGACAAGAGGACCTACCCAAACTCAATGTAACAGGCAACAAATGGAAGAACCAAGCAAAAAACGTAATTGGAAACTCAAAAATATTACAGTGCATAGGCGGAAAGTGCCAATGAACCATATGAAAATGATTGTTTATACTGCCAGTAGACCAAATTACGTCGCAGTCACTTGAGATCTACAACAGACCGCTTCGCCCACACTCCATCACCACAGATACAGTGGTTCATTGACAAGTCGCTAGCCGGCTTTTATTACTTTGAAAACTAGTATTAAAAGAAAATAAATAGAGATTGGGGTAACGCGAGCCGTTTTTTTCGGTAATGCACGAAAGAACTCACAACCGGAAGCTCAGCACTGGATTGCAAATGAGATTAACGTTCCGTTTGAAGACAGTGTTAGGGGTAATGTGGGTGATAAGGAATCCCAAAAGGAGTCATTTAGTAAAAAACTACGGGTCTGAAAGGCCTATGCATGGCGAAATCCCCCGCGGAAGGCGGCCCCTTGAGCTGTGGCGGAGGCGGCCTTATCAGGGCAAGCCGCCTTTATCAGGGCAGCCCGCCTCCTGGCGACGGGCTCCTCATGATTGGTTGGGGTGGGAGTGGCCAAGACGATGCGGCCAGTTGGAGCGATCGGGGCGCGCTATCGTGAACAGAGCGTCGCAGACCCTTTTCTAATCAGCTGATTATCTTTTCTGTGTTTCTGGTTTTTGCTACGAAACCGTGGAGTTCGCGCGAATTCTTTTCTATTCTTCTTTTCTCTTTCATCCATACTCACTTGTTGTCTTCGCTCGTCTGTAGTCAACGATAGGAGCCTTTTAAGTTTTTTGCATTGTTTCCACGCTTTTGCGCATTGATTACCTGGATATATGCCAATGGCAGAGTCGTCCGAGCCACCCGCCTGTTGACGGAATGGTCGCCCACGTTGAGAATCTTACAAGTGGGGAAGGGGTTCTATTTTTGGTCATTTTGGTCATTTACTTCCGTTTTTCCTTCACCGTCGCACTACTGATCATCTCGCCCGTCATATTCGCCACTTTTTTCGCATTTCGTCCGATTTTTTCCTAACACTGCCTTTAAGTTCCATGTGATAACAGTCAGACCTTCAAGTCCCTACCACCTGACTATCAGCAACATTAAAATTGATGATCAACATGTTTGCCCCATCGCTCTTATAAAATTGCCAATGACGTCTGACATCGTTCGCTCGACAATGCCATCCAATTCTTCCTCAAGGGTAGAAGAAGGCATAATTCGGTCAACAGCTGAACATGAAAGTAGAGATGCAATAAATGGCCAAGATCCCAAGAGATGAGTCCGCTATTTTTCCGATCGGATCTGAGATGCGTGAATCCGTGGTGTTGCGGTCGTGACACGCAGCATGTACCACGCTCCTATGTGGGAGAAGCCCATCAACGAGGAGAGGGCCTGGCCATAGTAGGGCTCTGCTGATTGTAGGGAGCTAATCACGCCCTTTCACCATGAACATGTCACAAACTCACCTGGGAGGTTCAGACCGATCACCCACGTAAGGGGAATGAACCAGTGAAATTATCGAATAATCACCAAGAAATGGATCTCAAGTAAGTAGCTGCATGAGCACCATCTCGATCCTTCCTACTTCTACATCTCTTATCTACAAAATTCGCTACAATTAAACAGAAATGAAAGAAACAAACTTTAATACAAGCGATAAAACGTAACATCAAACACCAGGATTAGCTTACAAACACGCTCTCTAATAAATAAATCAACTGTACTCAAACACATTTAATTCGAACCGGGATATTCACTGGTAGTACTGTTCACTGGGCTCTCATAATGATACTCTGCGAAAAAAAGAAACGGTTAAAACAATGCATACCGCTATAAAGAAATCTGCGCGGTCAAGAAGCGAAATAGTATATCCATGAATGAAACTGAAACAAATCAAAACGACGATCATCTACCTCAGCATCCGAAACAAATGCAGGTACACACACAGAGGGAGACACACAGTTAAGGGCATTGGGGCCCTAGTTAGACTTGAAGACTATGGGCGAGGCCTCGCAATCTACTGTACAAACCGCGGCGCGGAACACGATGGTGCCAAAACAGTGACAAGGCAAAAACTAAGGAACATATGCGAGCGACCGTATCTCCGCACCGGTTCCGAAATCCTGCTTTCCACAGAACGACAGGGTAAGATGAGCTGAGGGAAGAAAAGACGCTTCCGGCTAATAGACTCTAAAACATGCTCGAAACGAGGTTCTGAATGGGAAAACTGAGATGAGGCCGGATTAGCCGAGGTTTCGCATGGTTTGAGGTAAAGAAGGTTGTATGCAGGTAGATCGCCGTAACAAAAAACAGCTACTCGGCGGCTAGAATGCGAGGGTCAGAGGTAGAAGCGGTTACATCAACATGGACAGAGAGCGTGTGTGAGAGAGAGCGACGAGAGATTAATAGATTCGGGGGTAGAGGACAGCTGTAGCAGAACCTCTTGGGTAGACCATGCGAATCGTGAACAAGAGCGGTAAGCCCAGGTGATATGAGCAATATGTGTGGGTGGGGCACGGAAATGGGCGAGACTGTGGTTACTACGGTTGAGACATGAACAATAAACTCTGTGCGAAAATGAAACAAATAAAACAACAAAATTTTAAAAAGCGTATCGAATCACATGTGGGAATGACAAGAGCGTGCAGGCCTGAAGAGAACGCGAGACTCGAGGCGAGCTCAAAGCACAAACAGCACATGTTCACCTAGCGATACAACACAAAGCAAGTTTTGGCTTGAAGCCAGATTTCCACTTTAGACGAACAACAACACAACAGTTGTTGCAGGAAAGCGAAGCGGTTAACCACTTGAATTAGCTCAAAAGACACGGATGCAATTATTTCCAAAGTCAACCACATAGATTCGACCATCAGGGGCGATGGCAACATCAGTGGGACGGTCCAGTAAGGGACGAGGCCCACCTGAAGAAGTATCGACAGAGACGCCACCAGTGGGAGTGGTAGAAGTGTGAAAAGGAGCGGGTCCAGTGGATCGAAAAGGAGCTGGTAGCTCAGCAGGCATCTCGAAGCCACTCGCAGCAGATGTTTGCCCAAATACGGCAATACAGCGCATGTCATCTCCAGAAAACACCTATGGATAACCTCTTCAATTCGATGCGTGACATGATACGAGCAAGAAAGCTCCAACCTGGACGCGATTGTTCCGTGAATCACATATGAGAATGTGGCCTTCTGGATCAACTTTCACTCCTTGTGGACGACAGAACATTCCTTCGACACTTCCTTCGGTACCATACACCTTCATTTCCGGTGTGTCTCGCGACGACAGCACAGCAAGACGATGATTGTTGAAATCACTTAAGAAAATTGCACTCAAACTCCACGACCATCTGAACATCAGAACCTTAGCTTCAGGCTTCACTCACGTGATAAGAAGTTGACCGTCAGATAAGTAGCACACACCACGAGGAGAATCAAGATGTTTGTAAAAGAATGCCGTATCGAATCCACACTTCCGTATAAATTGTCCGTTTTCGTTAAATACCTAGAAACATACAGAAAGTGATATGTAAAATGTTTCCTGCTCAAGACAGATTCACTTATAAAACCACAGTCAAAAATTTCAAAATTCAAGATGTGATTGTGGGACTGAAGAACACCAGCCAGGACCGAAAGTGTACTGTTCTCAGCAAAGTCACCAAGAAGCTGCACAGGAAGAGGCTCTATTTCCGACTTTTAGTCCCTTCACATATAAATGAATATTTCAGAACAGAAATAACTTGCGCAGAGACGCAATTCAAGTTATCTCTGCATTTCAATCAGCGCGATATCTCCACGAAATGACATAGTTTGATTATTCCAAAGAATCCTTATCCAGATTCACCACTGCTGGATAACAGGAAGGTTAATGCTAGAAAATGAAGCTCAAATAGAACATACTAGGAGTACTAGTGACAGAAAAACATGGAGAGAAATGAATCCAGCGATGGATCCTGCGAACACTGCCTTGTTCGAGTATGTTGTATAAAAGGAAGTCGCCGGGCACATGTTTGTATATTTTTGTGGATATTTGTAAACTAATTTGAAACGAGTGTTTTGTGGAGTGTGGAGCTTCCTTCAGGGAATATAAATAAACAAAAATAGAGCTGAAGCAGCATAGTGAAGTACAAAAGCCGTCCTAAGACTTTATAAAAATGGCCAGATTATCATCGGCTAACCAGATTGTGCTCCACTCACTATGATACTTAGTTTGTTGAATGTACATTATTTGAGAGCGAATTCGGTAAGCCTGACAATTCCAACCACTAGAAATCAAAGACGCAATGATAGATTTGACTAAAAGCATGGAAAAAGAGGGTTACCTGAACTCGGTGATTTCGCGTATCCGAAACTGCAATGTGGTTCTGACTATTCGTTGCTACTCCCCATGGATAGTTGAACATTCCAATCGGCCTTCCTCTTTCTCCGAATTTCAGCAAAAAGTTACCATTCTCATCAAACACTTGGATTCTATGGTTATCCTTATCCGCCACCACGATATTGTTCTAAAACATGCTTTATAATGGCGCAAGAGATGAGAACACAAACAGTGCGTGTACCCTAGTATTGACTGTAACGCCGGCTGGGCGGTCAAATTGTCCTGAGCGAGTTCCACCACAACCGAATTTCGCAAGAAATCCACCATCTCGATCGAAAATCTGAAAAGTAATGTTCAGATACCCTCATACAACGCGATATTTTCCACTTACTTGAATACGATTGTTGCTCCGATCTGCAACAAGCACTCGCCCACGCAAATCAACGCATATTCCCCATGGACGGCAAAGTTCGCCGTCGGCCGATCCTGGAATAAACTTACCTAAAGGAATAAATGCTCAAATGACCAAAGCGAGTAGAGCCAAAATGCCACTCCAACAAAAAAAATTACTTCGGTGCCGAAAACATTTATAGAAAACTTGAGATACTATTCACCGGCTCATGCCCTTCAATACTTACTTCGACAACCGCATGAACGCACCTTCTTTCCCAAATGAAAACAGTTCTCCTTGAGCTGCGATTTCAGCGTAATTGCGGCCATGGCGCACATCCACAACAGCTGGACATCCACTGAAAAATCAATGCGATGAACAAAACTGATGATCATCGTTTTATTTCTCGATGAACTACATATAACCTCCGAGCGTTGCGAAGAAATATCACAATTGCATTTGATTGAAATGGAAGAGCCTACTCCGGTTTTCTAAGTAAGGCCAGCGAACTTTTGGTCCAAACCCACGAAAATCGGCACTATTGGGCCACGACAATCCCAGATTTAACAGGTGGCCAACATAGTGTTTCCCGTACCCCATCTTGTCGTTGATAGCGCTAAAAGCAAATGTGTCGGTGCCAACAAGGCACATTTTGTGCCAAGCTTGCGCGGCATATTCGTTCAATAAAATCTGTTACAATCCCAGAAAGAGCAATCCAGCGTCCCCAGCGACACCGGTTTTAAACGCCGCCGCCGTTGTGCCCACTCAGAAACCGAGGGCATATTCCTGACCAGAAACAGCTCAAGAAGAATATTTTTGACAAAAGATACCGAAAATTCCACTGATGACCGATATAGAGAGCGAAAAATACCTTATAGACACTCCACGGATTCGTATGTCTAACTGATGCTGCCCATCAAGAATCGGATAATAAGCAATGCCAATCACGCCTGGGTCGCTTTCGCTACGTCTGCAAAAAAAGGATGAGTTCGTAAAAAAATAAACTTTCAATTTCAGACAAACCCTATGTGAACTTCAAGACTGCGCCCATCGGGTGCTATTACTGTTGCAGTAATGTCTCGTACGCCTCCATCGGCCCGGTCTGTGGGCACTATCTCACCGCATGCATCACGAAGTTGAACGTAAACAATACATTGCCGCTCGCGGATGGGCCTGAACAACCACATAATAACATTTTCTAAAGATAAAAAATTACCCAATAAATGCTATATAACTCTCTTAGTAATTTTCTGCGTGCGTCTCTCCCTGCGTTTCTGTCTATGTATTTGTGTATCCGTCTGTCTGTCATGAAATTCATATCTCACGTCAGAACAATGATGTGATCCTGAATTTTTCAAGGATATAGGGGCTGGCACGGGGATCTTAGCAGTGGTGGACCGAAAGTGATAGCAGCTGATAAGAGCTGATAATGAACATCAAAAAGCGGACGCCACCGAAGACGTTGCGCCCTTCGCCCGGATCTTGGAGCGTTGATAGTCATAGGAATTATGCGGGGTGGGAAGGGACATTAATGGTGGGTGATCCACATTGATAACGGCTGATGAGATTCGGTGAGGAGCGTCTGAAGGCAAAAGTCACCCGTCTCGCTTTTCGCGTTACACTGGAGCGTTGATCCCATAGGTGTTAAGCAAGGTGGGACAGAGACATTATGGTGGGTGACCCACACTGATAACGGCTGACAACATTCTAAGGAGCGTCAAAAGACAGGTGTCTCCAGCAGTTTCGCTTTTCCGACCAGCAGTGGAAGGGTGAGTGTGGACAGGGAGTGTCCACACTGATACTTGTTGTAGGGTGTGGTACGGAGAACTCGACCAAATTTGATAGCGGCTGAGAGCGCTGATACAACTAGAAAATGGATAGGATGAGATTCTCTAAACCGCTCACTTCTACAATACTACCACTACAGTGGAAGTATCAGATGCCCATTGTAAGTGGGTGAGCACATTTGGTGTGTTCTCTGAAATCAGTTGCAACGATGTATCGACCGCTCAGTTGTCTAGCTTTCTGAACAATGGCCTCTGCTTTTGACGCTGCTGCTTTCATGAATGATCTAGATGGTATCTAGATTTGTTATAGCAAAACAAGTGAGCGACTCTTAATGCGGCACCAAGGACAACAAGGCGTATCGACCGCTAGGCCATCTTCAATCCCAACAGTGGTGCGTGTCCGGATAAATAATAAGCATGGGTACTAGTAAGGATGTACTATCAATATCAATACGAGAATTAGAGGCTCGGTGGACAAACTTTACAATCGATGCGATCGAATCCATAATTAGAAAGAGCTGGACTTCCGAGAAGTGCCAGATGTGGCATTCGCGCAGTACTGCGCGACAGCTCAACTTGTATTTATTAGATGAGGCTACCTCTTATATCCTTCGCCGACTAAATGACACTGTCGAGCACATGGCCCACTTTCAAGTTCGCCCAGAGCTCGAATTCTGAAACAAAGTAATAGCGGTCATAACGAACTTTGACCATAGTTAGACCTTTCCGACTATATACTCACTGTAAAAGCAGCTGATTATCAGGCACACTGAATTTGACAGCATCGTTCTCGTGTGGAATCAAATGGATAGGTTGTGCGTATAGCTGCAAATCACAGAGTGCTGCTCCAAACCAACAAATTTAAAAAAGGACTCCATGATGGGTGAACCTGCAGTAGCTCTTGGAAGGCATTCACGAGTTGAGAATTATCATCTTCGCAAGTGATTGCTTCCACGGACTTGATGGTCTGAAGAAAATTGGCCATGATGATAAAAACTGCACATACTGGCAGATAGATCCAGCTACTTCTAGGCTGCAGGTCATCAAACAATGACAGGGATCCTAGCTGGGACTCTAGACTATCCAAATTACAAAAGAACTGTTAAGCTGATGTCAGACTTCGCCATCCCCTGGTTTCGCATACAACTTCAAACCACTGCAGAATCGCAGGATTGCGGAATTGTGTGCAAAACTGTAAAACTGCAAAATCGTAGAACTGCGAAGGCTGACATAGGCTTCAAAAATCTCTTGAACTGGTTTGGTACACTGTGATATTTACCTGTGCAAATTTCGTTTTCGCCGCATTCAAATTTTCTGCCTGAGCTTTCAAACTCTTTGTTTTGGATTGCCTGATTGTATCTACTCTCTGCAACAATTCTCTCTTCCTTTCCTCTAAAGCGCTCATATGTAGGTGCATAAGAGATCGTAGTTCCGATGCAGCTGCCTAAAGCAAACGTCTCACTATTTTCGAGAAACTGACGAAATTAAGAACACGTTACCTGCACACTAGCGTCTACCCGTTCAGACATTGTGCGCACACTCTCAGCAGCTTCTTCGATACTGCGTTCGTTACGGCGTGATTCCGCAAGCATCGAAACCACACATGCTCTCACATCGCCTAAAGGGCATCATAGGACTCTAGAGGTATGTTGTATAAAACTACACTAATGCTAACCGCTATTAGTCAACAAGTTTATGCTACAAAATCCACTGAATATGATAGACTCTGCATTAACCAAGGGAATAGCTATTTGGGAGTCTCTACATTAACGTAAGGAATAGCTATTTGGATCCGGTTGTAGGTATTTCAAGCTAATTCCTGCATCCATGACCCGAAAGAAATCAAAACAAGCCAATAAAAAAGGTAAGTCGTATCGAAAAAAATGATTCCATCTGGGTCTAGGAAGATGAGGAGCTTAAGGGAGGAGAGACCACTTCTGCCTTTACGATCTCCGCATATAGCACCTACACACACAGAGGAGCCTTTTACAAGAAAGGAGCATCGATGGGTACAGTTATAGAACACCATTAACTGTTCTGAAGTAAACTTACCTAAGGGAACGATGTGATGCGCTGAGTGACGTGATATACAGTGAGCACACAGTGCCACTCTACCACAGGTTTCGCACGAGCAGAATACCTTTGCATCATGAGTGGAACAAACCGATGACGGCCTTGGTGAAGAGTCCGACGATCCGCCAAGGACACCATCGTCTCCTGTGCCAAATGCACTTGCCGTCTTAAATAGTCACATTTATCGTGGTTACGATAATGAAGAGTAGAGTAATTGATATAAACCATATGATTAAGAAGCTGCTGTAGAGAAATGACGACATGATCGCGTGTGACGCGAACTCTCTGGTGAGCGACAACACACAAGGCGCAGAGCAGTTCACGGCAATTCGCACAGAATGCTTCGGCCCTGAAAAAGGTCTTTATGAGGAAATCCTTTCGATCTTACTGTCTATGTAATCTCTGCTAAGCTAACCTCTGTAGGAACGGAAAATATATTGTAAGAAAAACCATTCTAGAGGATGAAAGGATTCTTACACCAACGACGAGATGCATTATTTCTACTCGATCGTTTACCCTACACGTCTATCGCTTCTGTTGATAAGCAGTGACCATGTAGCAAAAACTACGAGAAATGTCATGCTATCTGTATGTTACCTTTTAACTTTGAAGGCTAAAATATACATGGCAACTTCCTTTGCATTACGTACTCAATAATCAGCCATTATTCGTGCTTCTCTGCTCACTATCGTTTTCTATATCTTTCATAGTACTTAGCAGGAGGTGCCTGGTAGGTCCTGTCACCATCGCCGCAAAAAGCTTTTTTCACATAAGCAACGCGTCGCATACGAATTTCTAGCTGATCTTGAGCCGAGACCACGTAAGCTATGGATCTCCCTTTACTATTGATTTAAAATAGCATTAGAATAGCATAATTTTTCATTTGACCACATTTTACACAAAATTGTAATTGATACGTCACCATAAACCGGTAATGGCAAAACGAATTGCACTTAGTTTTCGTGCTGTTGATGAATAGCTCGCTTCTTACTTCGCTATTCCAGTGCAATGAATCAGAGACATCCAGCGAAGAAGTAACAGTCAGGTCAGGGTGCTGGGCTCAAAGTCATGAGCGATTATGATTCGCATAGTTCAGCCAAGTAGATGAGGCATCTACGTAGATATCAAAAATCCTTATTCTCTTAGGGACTTACTCTTCAATCAGATTCACTCAAATATCCTCTAAAATATCGCAAAGTGATAAAGGTTTGTGCGCCCAAAGCGCTTCAAAATTTGCAGATCACGGACAAGATTTCAAATTCGGAAATCAGTTCAACACTAACCACTGCGAATGCTCATGCGACAGACTTCTGCTAACTTATCGCTACATTACCCGCTCGCCTTTTTCTCCTTTTCCTTAGACACACCTTAAAACTACGGGTGACGTATGTGACTGGTGAAGTCCCCCAAGTTCATGTTTGGAAACCCACACTTTCCTAGGTAAGCACGGTTCGGGATCGAATCCTATCCAGGCCAATCAGTCCAAATCTCACTTAAACGTTAGTTGACTGATGCGAGCGAAACTGCCTTCAAGTTAGTATAGGGCTATAATATGCAAATGCTAATGCGATCTAAACAGAATTAGTGAGCATGGCGCATCCCGTGAAAGAAAATGATCGAATATTGGTGTGCTTATCAAACGTTGTTCAACACACTGTCAAATATGTTCCTTATGAAGTAAATTAAGAACCGAACCTAAGAGGTACTTATAACAGATTAATGAGTGATATCACTGAAATCAATTATGTTTAAACCTAGTTACTGAGTAGAAGGTGGAACAGGTTGCCATCTGACATCATCTAGAAAGAATAAATGTGGCAGTGCGTGCGGTACAGACTGATGCGTATCGCTCCTAGGACTTGAAAAACGAGGGTGCTTGCGAAGCACACCATGGTACATGGTGGAACCGAATCCGGCTGCGCATCCCTTGATGAGGGCCGCTTCGGGGGCCCTTCACTATTCTTCTACCCGCTCTTTGAGATTATTCCGAGTTCCATCAAAATATTCTCTTCACTTTCAGTCATGTAATACAATTATATACATGCACATTCGCTGAGCCTTATAAAAATTTTCACAGACCACACCTGTTCCCAAAGTAAGCTAATAGCCTTCCTAGTGATTGGAAAATATGAATTTGGAATGGT
Organism: Trichostrongylus colubriformis; assembly: GCA_963978905.1. Classification (NCBI taxonomy): domain Eukaryota; kingdom Metazoa; phylum Nematoda; class Chromadorea; order Rhabditida; family Trichostrongylidae; genus Trichostrongylus; species Trichostrongylus colubriformis. The sequence continues at coordinate 28,484,512 of OZ022260.1, forward strand.
TATAGAATATCTTCATTGTTAAACGAAATTTGGTCATGGAATGAATTCACAGAATTCACAGCAAAAAAAACGCAACTGTTCCACCTAAACCTAACAGAAGCGCAGCACCATACAATCAGGTCATCAGTAGGCTTCTGTGTGTCCATCTCGATACTACTTTGTCGCCTAGTTGAGTGGTTCAACCTCCTATTATTTATTATACATAACACAGGATAAACGGCGCCAGGTTTTTATTTCGATCGATATGTCGGGTGTTAGCATGGAACTGCTTCAGTATTTCAACAATTCACTCTTGCATTTCTTAAATACGAAATCTGACGTCAGAATCCCATTTCATCAACAATGCGAAGCTTTCTGCCCAAACTGTTAAGAAGGTATAGGATTTGGGAAAAACCGCGCTGCTAGGAAGCGGTTCGTTACGTTGTTTACCTTTCATTAAGTTCCTTGTCGTGGAACGAATTTTATTTCTACCTACATCCTAAGAAATTATTGTGATATGCACTATTTCTACCTACATCCTAAGAAATTATTGTAATATGCACTATTTCGAGGGTTAACCGTATTTCGAATTATTCGAGTGACCGTTTTTTGCACATGGTGTAATGATATCTTTTTAGGCAAACTTCCTTCACCTACTGCATAAAACTCACTCCTTCTCTCGCAGAAGTACACACTTGCAAAGAAATCCGTGAAGGTATTTGTTATAAACAGTAAATGAAACAACTAGCCTTGCATTCTCGCCACATGTTGCACATGATGGCAGGATTGACCGCTGTGTGTTCACGTTTGATGAAGAAAGCATCGACAGGGGAGAGGTAACGGTTGGAGTTGTTACCAGTTGGGAATTGGGCGAGAACACCGCAGGATGGTCTTCTTCTGATCGAACCGGTCCTTCCGGAAGGACAATGGCCTGTGATGCTGAACTGCGAGGTGTTGTCGGAATTTTGGTACGATTATCCCACAAATTGAACGACTCCAGATGACCAGACAATTCACTCAGGCCAAGGCTTACACTCTGAATTAACACGATAGAAGATACAGCAAAAATTCAAGAAAAAGAAGAAAAAGAAAACATACACTTAAACTGTCGGTCAGCCCATTCTGGTACGACGTAATGGACTGATTGTGCAGTGACAACGAAGGGTCGAGGAGCTCTAGAGACACATGCGATTCAGGTTATAATATTTATTTTTAACAACATAATTTCATTTCTCACAATGTATTAGGATCTTGCATCGAAGGTCTTGCGAAGTTTTCTGGCCTATCACTCAAGGACAACTAATGATTGCAGCACACTACTAACTAATAGCCAACTGCAGCTGCAATGTTTTGTGGGATAACTGCCTCCACCACGATGTATAAATTGTTGAAGCACTTCCTCAACCAGAAGTCAAACTTCAAAGGATATCAGACAAACAGTTCCAAGAGGGTCCAACGCAGTAATTCGATGGACCGCTAGACTAATCCGCACCCCCTTTTCCAAGGATTTCCAAACACGAAAGGAAACTTACCGTTAGAGTGATCGGTGTGTGGTGGTGACAAAAACATGTAGGGTGGAAATGGGTTGGTGCCTGCACTTGCATAGCAGATCAGGCATTTGCGACTATCCGCCAAGGAGCAACAATGGCCACAGACTCTGCAATCGATAATTTGGACCACTACCCGGTACAGAGGCCCATATATATGACTGTTTCAAAGCATCTGTCATCAAATCTCTTCAACAGAATCAAATAACGCCCATTTTCGAACACCGACACCTTTCGATAGTGAAGAACGATGCAGTTTGCAGAGGATAACGAACTTATGTGAGCAAGGATACTGGCGATGTTGCCCTTGGATATCTTTCTGACAGAGTGAACAACGTTGTTGGGATGAACGGAACGGCGATGAGAACATGTCATACTGTGGAGATGAGAGAAGAGACTGTGGCGTTTCGAACAAACTACCCTGAAATCACGAACGGACATTTAGTACGCAGCAACCTTCACGTAAACGATTTAAACAGCGACACACACACAACCAGTGACCATGAAACTCCATCATTTGGAGACGTCTCGCGCCGTGCGAATCCCTCAACCTGCACTATCTAGTGCTCCTCTGCCATACCACCTAGCATCTGGCTTTTGCACCTTTCCACGTATATAATATTACCAGCCTTCCGTGAAAAGATGGAGGAATAAACAACAATCCTCCTATCAACGGTTTCTTCTTGAGGAAACCGAATTTAAGCAAATGTCTCTCTTGTCTCCTTGCCTTCCTCTTCAACCTTTTTGGGCTAATTTTTTGGCGATTTGGTGATGTCGCGATTTCACATGTGAAGACGCAGCCAGGGTCACGCAGTTGTGTAATCCTCGGAAGCCGCTCTTTTGGGTTGGAAATCGGACCCATATTTGGAAAGGGATTTGGTCGAGGATCCTCTAACAATCTACCATTTTCTGTGAAATGGAAGTGATCATCGCGTGGCTTCTACGACTGACAGTGTTTTGTATAAGTACAACTATTATCGATCGATGACCTTTGTTCTTGGAGAGACACCTTCATTATACCGACAACAACAACCACGGAAGGGATACGGGTCGTATTTCTCAAACTTTATCCTGGTGGCAGCAACAAATAATCTCACGTCGCAGGATCGCCTGCAGAAGTGCGGCACCGCAAACTCGTGGAATCGCATAATCACAAAGTCGCAGAATTGTGAAGTCTGACATGAGCCTTCGTGTTAACGCAATTTTCAGACTTTGCATCAGCACCTCATCACAAATCTTCACGATAAATGGTCCGAACAATATCAAAAAAGGACCGGCCGGATCTTTCTCTCTGTTCAAGCATATTGCACAAAAACGCCATAAGAGCCTCAAAACTCTTCCCAATACTGTAAAGACTCACATGATATCCATTACTAGAGTTGAAGGAGTCCTGCCCTTCTATGGTAAAAGGCCCGGCATTAGTTGCACCGCCTGTCGTCTTCTGGCTCGTTCCTTCGGCTTCATCGTTACGAGGATCCACACGCTGCATTGTTTTCTTTGGCAAATCGTGAGTAATTTAGCCTGAATCAGAATAATGATCCTGCAAAGACTTGGTATAGCCCATTGGAAGCACATCATGCAATTTCAAGGAAAACTTTTACGAACGTCTCATTCGATCTCTTTCACTGCAGTTCGGATCCAGTGCCAGGAAATTCGCGATTTTCCTCGAGCTTCAGGAGAATTCAACATTTTACTGGGTTTCGATAACACATGTAAAACGTGACCTCAAAGTCTGAGGGTGGAAACCAGCGAATTTCGATAAGGACTCTCAGAAAGATCTCGTCCAGAATCGTCAAGGAAAAGAGAAATATCCGAGACATATTCGTACCTGATATTCAGAAGGATGCTGTGAGCATCTCTAGTCAATCTACTAGTGGACAGGACGAAAGCTGAGCCTCGAACTGTCCTGCCAAGCTACCCGTCGACCGCGTCGGCCTCAAAACAAACTATCAGTTCGACTGACTACTATGCGTCATTTAGACATCATCCATACACTCAGCATATCGGCACACACTGTTCTAAAATCACCGAAAGTTAGGAACTTCAGTTTCCCACGAACAAACGTCGGCCACGGATCGATAAGTGGTTTTTTTTCGGGCAAGCAGACCCTGAGCCCTGTGGGTGGCAGTCAGGACCGCGCCCTCGAGTTCCGGTAACGACTACTTGTCAAACCGGACCAATAAAATCGGAAAAGTAAAGAGGTAACGGGCCGATGGAGACTTTTTGTGGGCGACAGCCAGCGCGCAGGAGACACGAGCACTAAAAAAATGGTTGAAAAAGTGGGCGAGAGAGCGCAGACAGTGCAGAGCATGACGGCATGGACGCAGAGGTGTCGGCAACAGCGGGAAAAGATCATCGGGTATTCGGGACGGGTCGAATCAACGGAGACCAGAAACCTCACGAAATGATTGAGCTGGAGCTCACTCCTGGGCTGAAAAATGGTCCGCAGGTTTGAGATGAGCTTCGCAGAAGGCGTGGATGCCGTGGAGAAGTCGGCGAATGCCTGTCCTGTCCGAGTTTTCATGGTGCTTTGGAACTAAGACGGTTTTTATGGAAGCGATCAATGCCAGCCGATAATATCCATGAGGTAGGCTTCAGATGAGCCTGCGCACTGCACATGTTGCACCTTGAAGTTCCCTGATGCGTAAGATGGTCGTGGGTCGACGACGTGGATGACCTGCAGCAGATCCCGCCGCAAACGTCTAAAGTCGGATCCACCCGTGATCTCTCGAAGATCTGGGTACTCAATGTTGATCCATTTCCGGTCATCATCCTTTCCAACATTTTGGGTTAAAATTGAAATTTACCCATAAATTCTAAGGAAAGGCCTCATCCCCCTCATAGGACCCGATCCCTTCGGGTTGATCCTATCAGAGGAGTGGAGAAATCCCTGAAGGTAGTTCACCAAAGCGCCTGTCATGCTGCAAACTCCTTAGATTCTTATTCACTCACTTGGGCTTCATTTTGAACTGTAAAAAATTATGTTCCTGTTACCTTCTGAATTACTGTATTTGGAGTTAAATTCGATGTATTTGACGCAAGTTGATTTACACGGCCTGCATATTCAAAATATCTTTATTCGAACAGCGGACTGATAAAACCGATATTGCACCAGAAAATTCAAAGAGCAATTTCAATCGGCTTCATTCAATGGCGTCCTTTGTCCTTTTTGGCTTTGTCAGAAATTTTGGAGGGCTCTGTGCGTGCCTAGCGTGACTTTCGTCATCTGACTCTTAATGGTGCCCACTGCTACCGTACTGTCCCGAATACAGTACAGTATTAACGCGCAAGTTTGTCCACTTCCCGTTTTAGCGGGAAGTTCAAACTTGGATTACCCATGGTGGAATCCCATCAGATTGACATTGAAGGGTAAACGTTGCCTTAAGTGTGTTGAAAGTGTTCCGATTTCTAGAGGTCGGCACCGAATTGGGTCACCGCACGCGGCGACGCTTCGCGAATTGTCCGAACGGTGGCGGGTCCTGCCGTCTGGGCTCTCCCAGATTTGCTTGAGCCTTTTTAGGGGAGGCTTTGGCAGCGCGTTTTTACCTGTCTTTACCTGATTGCAATCCGCCGCACAACCTGACCTGACCTCACCAGTCGGAACACTTGCACTCCACCCGCCTTTAAAGATTACTTGGAGGAACCAAGAGAAGAGTGGATCTGCAAGATGGAAACCGTTCTCGCACTAATCAAGAGCCATTGATCTATTGTTTTCAGGCCTTTTTTTGAAGAGAAAAGTTTATGGGTAAGATGGCTGTTACGGTACTGGCGAGATCTGAAAACGTCGATCCACTGACCCTTGGTCAGAGCAGCTCTACAATCGGGATCTCTGTGGATTCTGTGGCATATATTTGGCTTGGCCCTTCCGTCGTGAAAGATGAACACTGGCAACTACGAGGATGTTCCTGCTAATCATCTGCGTTCCTGGGTTAACGGCAGAAGGCCATCTTCTCGTGCGACCACAGCAGCCGATCAAATAATCAGTGGCACAACGTCAGTAGGAATGTTCTGTTTGCAGAATGTTTTGCCAGGCAAATTCTGAAAATGAGGCGGGGCAAAAAATGTAGAAAGCGTCACTCGGGAAGTCGAGGGAGAATCTGGATTAGTCTCACCAATGCTCATGGATAGTTTGCCGAATCGTCCTCCGCGCAGGGTCAAATGTAGTTGGAAAAACCGGAGGTCATATCTGTGATGGTAAGCTGAGTCGATTCATTCGAATATGGAGCTAAAAGAGATCATGCGGAACTGAGCAGCTGCGGAAGGGCTCACAAGAGCAAGTGCGGCGTTTTTTTTCGATGCTTTCGATTTTTTTCGAGCTCCACCCTACCCTCACCCCTCCCCTCCTTCCGGTCCATGGGGCGCTTTTTGTGGTGAGGAGGCGTCTGGCCAATAGCCAAGAGGGGGTAAGGTCTATGGCATAGGGGCTTAGATCCTTCCGAAGCAGATTACTTTTTAATTCTAACACAGGATTCTTCGCACTGGTTCTGCAGCTTATTTACACCCAAGAACACATTCTCCTTCTCTCTAATTTTAAATTTAGGCACACCGGGAACTAATTTTTTTGAAAAATTTCGGCACTATTTACCCAGAGCTACCCCACCACCTCTCCAACCGATGCGGCCGAAGAGGTAACTTCTGGAAAACCTTTCGATTTAGCTGCAAACTTCTATCCAGAGGTATTTCGACCCGTAGAACACGAATATGACCTCGTGTGACGTGAAACCGGCTTGGAGCCTGTGCCAAAATGGGGTAGGTCAATGGCGGCGCTATGGCGCGGGCGCCAAGCGGTTTTGCGCTGAACGAATTACATATTCGTGTTCTACGGATCGAAGTACCCCTTGGGACAAATTTTGAGCGAGTTTGGTGATCCACCCCATTTTGGCGCCGGCGCCTATGGCGCAGCCGTCAAACGGTTTCGCGCTATACGAAGGCCATGTTCGCGATCTACGAGTCGAATTACCCCCTGGTAGAAGTTTGCACCCAAATCGAAAAGTTTTACAAGAATCAGCTCTTCGACCACATCGGTTGGAGAGGTAGTGGGTAGCTCTGGGTTAATAGTGCCAAAATTTCGATGTCATGGAAAGATTTTTGTAACCACTGCGCACTCTTTCCTGGTAGGTCTCTACTCTTACTCTCACCACCTTCCCTAACCAAATAATGCCCCAGTGATGGTTGGCACCAACCCACTCGCCATGCTGCTGGGTACTTACAGTACTGGTTAGGACAATGTAAACAACACACTTTATTGTTACTAGTCGTCCAATTAATGGCATGACATGCTCCGAAATTTTTTTACAATCACGGTCAGGGCTGAAGCTTGGGGATTATTTCAAAATGTGGAATACATGGACGGACGGTTATACTCTGCGAAAAGTGAAATTCGCAAATCGGAGTTGCAATCAGTTGCGCACCATCACCTGTCCTATTTTCTGCATTGTCCCTCCGTCATGGCTATCGTAGCCACTAATCTCTAGCCTTCCTAGCTTCAGATACACGAAATATTCTCCTAGACTCGCATAGGTCCTTTCACTCGCAAACTCATAGGTGTTGGTTCCCTTTCGAAGAATGTTCTAGACTTGGATCTGGCCCTAGACAAGTGAATTTTCCAACTGAGCGTCAATTCTGTGCCGCTGTTTCTTCGACTTCGAAAGGCATCACGGTCACGCGCAGTGGTCGTCTAGATGAGAATACCGTGAAAACTAACCTGATCGGCGATAAGCCGCATAATGGCGTTCACAGACCCCATCGTGTAGATTTCTTGATCCCCTGGATCGTCCATTACATTCATCGGTATCCATCTGTAGAACTGGAGACATGTCGAGGTAGACAAGGACGCACGAGAGTCCGCACTCTGCGAATGGGGGCAGTGCTTAGTACGCCCTGATACAGCGTTGCACCATCGTTGGTAAAAAAACTGGCTGTGTGGGGCCGAGTCGTCGACAAAATTCACGAAAACATTACATAAAAAACGCCTGTGCAAAGTAAAATCGATACAAAAAAGCGGGCTCTCGAGAGAAGAGCAGCGCAAAGCTGTTAAAAGAACATGGACTCTACGAAAAGACCATACCCTTCTCAGGTTCGAAACGTACGAAGAAGTTTTTTTTGAATTTTCGAAGTCCCAAAGGACCTTAGCGAGCCTCTTAGCGGATATATGACCTCTCTAGAGAATCCTATATTCAGTTTCCATTTAAGGAGCTGTAGAATGCACCCAAACTACACCTACTGCTTCCCCGACGTTGCCTAGAGATCCTATAGCAGGTTTTGGTTAAAGCAGCTCCACAAAGCTTCAGACAGTTCCATTATTGGATGCTGTTCTGTATAGTGGATAGGTGCATGGCGCATCCCGAAATTCGAGCGAATCAAGAAACGAGCCATAAATATTTTCTACAAACGCATTCTTCTGTGTCTGCAAACTTTTTCTCAGGAGGGTTTTATACAAGCGTAATAACCACAATCACCTTGAATTTGTCCTAGTTTTGAAGAAATAGTTTTTCAATCATTTTTTGTGATGTTTTTTCGAGCGGTTTTTATGAGGTTTTTTATGAGTAGACGATTTTTTGCAACGAGTGCACTATTCGTACAACAGCCGTGCGAGATGACGTGTACCACCCAGAAAATGACATTGTCCTTTTTTCAAGGTCTTTTTCACCTTCTTCTTAGATCTGTGATGAAGGGATTTGTATGGAAATAATGTGTCAAGTTATCTTGATCCCCTCTTCAAAAATACAAGGTTCAGAGGGATCCGAAATGGATCAGGTTGGTGGTAGCTAGGTTACTCATTTCATGTACGGGTTTCTTGTGAAGGTACCAGTGATTGCAATTGGGATGGAAAGCCATATATCCTTTTTCGATCTGACTGTTAGGACGCTTAGATGTTTCGATGCATTCTTCAGTTTTCTGGTTTACCAGATGCCGTTTTTTTACAAACTGATAGAGCTCTGAGGGTTTCCTGGGGTTTAATTCATTCCTCTGAGTATTCGATGAACCCCATCACCAACATCCAAACGTGACCTGCGAATTTTCGTGTATTTCGTGTAATCCAATGAAGTATTACGAATTGCGCACTAAATGGCAGTGTGCTACGAAAAGACCAGCTGGGACGAAAAATGGCAGATCTACTATAGGTGGTCGAGGCGTGTGTGACAAGACACTCGAATTGCGTCACTGCGCGTTAAAGTGAAGACCTCCATTCCTCAAGAAAAAGTCTGCACTGCTTCTGTTTCAACCAAGTAATTAGCATACGAAGGAACTATAGCAGTCACGATGGTTCTACCAGCGCCATAAGCTATTTCACATACAGTGCTTTGCATAAATATACAGCCACCCATAAATTGTCCAAAAACTCTGTTCGCAGAGTGATTCAAAAAAAGTCTCTAAGTGAAAGATGTAGCCAGTGTGGACGCGCATTCGCGCATCCATACCAAATTTTAGCTAAGAAACATTGAAGACTTTTCTCTTAATTTGTTTTGAAAATGGCGCTTATGCCATTCTGCAAAATTATACAGCCACTGAACAGATTGACGCATTCGTCAACCGAGAAACAACGAAAAAGAAAAATGCTGATTTTGCGATCATTTGTCCTCCATTGCTTCGAATAACCGCAAATTTTGATGATATAGGTCCATATAAAGATTTTCAGAATGTTTTTAGACCACATGCTGCCACGCTTCGATGACAGCGTCTTTAAACTCCCTGAATCCTTCCAATCGGTCTGAAATCTTTTCCCCATGAAACTCCAGATAATCTTCCACCAGATAAAGATCAGAGCCGTTTGTTATCCGGGTCAGAAGGTCCATTCGGTGACGGCTTCACCATCGAGTGTTCCAGTTGACGTGGGATGGTTCATTAACTTACATGAAAACAAGATTTTGGTGAAGATTTCGAGACGCATGGCAAGAGAAGGGTACGGCGCACAAAGGCTCGGTAATCGGATGGTTCATTTGCTCGAGAACGAAACAAAAATTCGAATGATTGTTTGATCCCACACCATGACACCTCCTTCTTTGAAGTTCTTCTTGAAAACTTAAGTTTGTCCCTCGTGCGATAGTGCCGGTAGCCGTCGGGAACGTTATAGCTAAACCCTTTTTTCATCAGGCAGAATAATCTGGAGAAAAAACAAAAGGGGAAAGGTGTACAAACTTGAGAGAATTTTCGGACAATTTGTCATGGTGTGGGATCAAACAATCATTCGAATTTTTGTTTCGTTCTCGAGCAAATGAACCATCCGATTACCGAGCCTTTGTGCGCCGTACCCTTCTCTTGCCATGCGTCTCGAAATCTTCACCAAAATCTTGTTTTCATGTAAGTTAATGAACCATCCCATGTCAACTGGAACACTCGATCATGGTGAAGCCGTCACCGAATGGACCTTCTGACCCGAATAACGAACGGCTCTGATCTTTACCTGATGGAAGATTATCTGGGGTTTCATGGGGAAAAGAATTCAGCCCGATTGAAAGGATTCAGGGAGTTTAAAGACGCTGTCATCGAAGCGTGGCAGCATGTGGTCTAGAAACATTCTGAAAATCTTTATATGGACCTATATCATCAAAATTTGTGGTTATCCGAAGCAATGGAAGACTGAATGATTGCAAAATCAGCATTTTTCCCTTTTTCGTTGTTTCTCGGTTGACGAGTGCGTCAACCTGTTCAGTGGCTGTATAATTTTGCAGAATGGTATAAGCGCCATTTTCGAAACAAATTAAGAAAAGAATCTTCTATGTTTCTTAGCTAAAATTTGGTATGGATGCGCGAATGCGCGTCCACACTGGCTACATCTTTCACTTAGAGACTTTTTTTGAATCACTCTGCGAACAGAGTTTTTGGACAATTTATAGGTGGCTGTATAATTATGCAGAGCACTGTATATACGATCCAGACAAATGATTTATTAGAAATACTGAAAGGGACTTTTCCTAAACAATGGTTAGGGGCAGGAAACAAGGTATATTGATTAAAAAAACCTTTTACTGCGTTTTGAAGTACTTTGAATTGCAAAAATAACAAGTCAACAGAATTGAATGTTGATGACACTATAAATTAAGTAAATAAGCGAATCATTAATGAAGATTAACACGGTGAATGACCATTTTACACCCTCCAACCAATAACAACGCCACTTGTTCGTTCCTCTTTGATATCTGACATTCATTTAAGTTTTTCGAATGCATTAATTGTCACAGCACAATCCCTCAATCCTTCGACGCGTCGAGGGTGTCCAGGATGGCGGCGATGATTTTCTGTACCACTGCAGTGACCATTTCTAGCGTGCAGTTCGAGTCGAACGGTGGTACATGGATGAAGATCGATCGAGTAGCGTCGAACGAAAGTGACAAGTAAAACGAGTACGCACATAAGTACCTGAAAATCAATCGCGTAATTCAAACAGAGATTCGCGATTTTTGTTACAAATCTCCTCATCCAGAATAAAATACGAATTTCCAAAGATTATACAGCGTTATATCTGCATGGGTAAGGCAATGTTCAGAGCTCACGATTCAGACGACTAGGCGACCAGGCGAAAAGAAAAAGTACGCACCGATCAGGCGATCAGATGTCGGTCAACTAATTTTCCGGATATGTTCATTTTGAAAGCTCCTTATTGGTAAGCTAAGCTAAAGGGCGTGGTTAGCGTAGGTTCGAGCCGATGTAGCGCCTGTGATGGCGCATCGGCGAGGCACAAAAGGCGATTACTTTACTGCTCGAAACCACACATGAAGTTCACGTAAAAAGAAAACGAGTTGCTCAAGATTGATAACTTCCGTAAGAAAATACTTATGAAATAGTTAATTCACCTTCCAGGATCATCGGAAGCTGTAATCTTCAGATTCTTGAAATTTAAATCCCGTGAAACCTGCGAAGCGATTCCTTTGCAATCGATGGAAGTACAAAGAACAGGGTTCGAACACGTTGTACAGACATTGTTACTCGGTACACATCCTTAATTGCAACAACTTCAGAAATAGCCCGTGCAACCGGCGGCTAAAATCGTTTTGGATTTTTTCTCTTATTGATAATTTCCTAGCAAAATTTCTGGATGATCTGTTTGAAGGTTCTGAAACTTCGGCAACTACGGGCGCAGCTTTCATCGAGCTATAACTAAAGTTCAGAATAAAGACGAAGAAGAGAAGGAGCTAGGTTAGCAGTTTGGCATCTGTGTCTCCCAAAGAACCGCTACTTGAGAACGATTTGAAGCTTTGCATAGTAAAAAGAAACGGGAAACCCATACAGCTGAAAAAACGACGAGCACTAAGGCTCCGTTCATACTTTGCAGGGCGTGGCTGCGTTCACAAGAAGCGAGGCAGAGTGGCACGTGAGAGATGCAGAAACAACGCAGGCAACGATACTGGGTGGCACAGGCGGAGGGGCAGAGACACGCAGTCACGTTCTGTCGCCGGCACCGCAAAGTATGAACGTGGTCGAAGCTGCCTCCTTCTTGCCGTTGAGCGGGGCAAATGGTGTGAGTAGTTCACTGAATTCGTTACGCTTCAGACGGTGATTACACTAACCAAATATCTCCAGAATTGGATAAGCCTATTATTATTAAGTTTACTGTATATTTGGAGCAATGAAAACAATAATCCAACTATCATGTAGAACACATATTATTAATACATATGTATGTTTGTTAAGGATGAGCGCAACGCCAACCACATGGTACTTAGGTGAACAGCGTGCAGAGATCCGCTCGACAACGGTCTACGCGTCGGCCAATGTCCTTTGTGTGGGTCTCGCTCTAAGCAAGCGCGTCGAATGCAGCGGATGACCGCCATACATCACAGACTCTCCTGGATCCGATCTGTATGCACATTCACAAGAAAAAACTGTTGAAGTGAAAGTCCTTCACATTTCCAACCATTTTCGCTTTTTTCCTGTCTTTGCTTATTCTTTTCCACTACAGCCCTGCTTTGGTATTCAAAGTCCATTGAACCACTGACCCATTGGCTCTGATCAATGTTGATACTAAGTAAAGGAAAAAGAAGTGCAAGAGTACCGGGCACTTTTTTGCCTCAACTATGTTCTTGCGTGTCATCCGTGATTCTTAAATATTTCTCCAAACAGGATGCTCACCGTCGATGTCGTATCCACAGTATCCTCGTCCGAACGATTGTTGCTCAAGTTTGATGTGATGGTACTCTTCATGTGCACCAATATGTACAACCAGCTGCAAAAGACATATAAAGAGGTCCATTTATAGCTGCTTTCTATCACCGCATGGAGTTGAAATATTACAGTCATGAGCATATCTATTATCTACGAAAAACCGCCAGCAAAAAAAATAGAGAATTTCAGATTACGGAGGAAAGAATATAAAATCACTTGTGAGGAAAGCTAATACTGGAAGTAATCGAATTTCTTAGTCAGGGCTAATGAATTACCATTTTATTGATAACTTTCTTATATTTACCATCTTCGTTTATTACCAATTTATTATCAATTACCATTATTTTACAATTAACTCTCATTATTATTACAACCAATTTTTACTAGCCAGATCACACTAGTAAGTGTGACTATCAGGAAAAAAAGGCCAAAACAACAAGAGTCGTGAAACTGATTACCTTATAAACACAGATGCAAAGCCCAGCTATTGCTCGTGCGACAAAAAGGTTCGTTTTGACTCGAAAATTCCACAATGAAAACTGATATCCCAGAGGGAAAAATGTGCAAAATGAGCTGTTTTTCACTTGATCTTCGTAACTTACAGGTGGCTACAATGATAGGAAGGTCAAGTAATGGAAGGAGGTTTGTGCGCAGCAAAGTAAAAGTGAGTTCACGATAACATTAACACGTGCATCTAATGGAGGAACGCTTCTATTCATGGTCGATGCCTTCACTGTCTCTATCGCAAATGCAGTTCAAAATGAAGTGACAGGTTTGACACCAAGAATTTCTCGAAGGTTTCATCCTTCTTTGACCTATATAGCACTAAATGGTAGTACCTGAGTCAATCTGTCCTCCCCCCTCCAGGAGATATCTTGTTCCAGTGACCCCCAAAAAACAGTGGTTACTGTACCTGATGACACTGTGATTTTTAGATTCTGCCTTTTTGATATAAATAACGAGAGCATGTTAATGCTACTAACTTTAGGAGAATACTCAGCCCATAGTCGGCGAACCGCTTCATCCACATCCGCATAGGTGACTCGCATTTTTTCGGTCACAAGTTTTCCATTGAAGCCTAAACACGTAAGATATTGAAATATGGCGAAGAAACAGCGTGTTACATTTGAGAGAATCAAATGAGTTTTGGCAATCTACTCCTACTCTGAACGAGATATTTGTTTGAATGTGTGGGATCTGTTTCAAAACACAAAATATGTGTCGAAAACAACAACACAGACAGGATTTCCAAGCCAATTTCCTTCTCTTCTCGCTTGTTAACTTCACACGTAAGGTGAACTTTTCAAAAATTTACGATGGGCGCCAGGACACTCGAACCGGGTCAGGTAGTTTGAGGAGCGGTGCCCGTGTCCAATTGCGTGCGGGAAATTCACAGTGAGACAAGCAAGGCATTTACTGCGAGCGTCAACAAGATTCGTGAGGCACAGCGACTCATTTAGTGTCCTGACGCACAACCTAGTTACTGCTACTTCATTTGCTTACTGGTAGTAGTCGTGACTTCTCTCCAACACTGAACATCGCGCCATTCTTTGTTCATGTTCATGTATAATACTATACGGTGGGCCATTTACTATTAGGTTGTCCCAAAAGTCTTGTAGGATTTCTTCGATCATCATTTTTTATTATTTTTTCTTCCAACAAACAACAATCAGGCAACAACGTATTCACCATTGTTATCGACAACGCTCTGCCCCCTCATAGACAAATCGTTTAATCCCTCCTCCAAGAACTCTGGGTTCTGAGAGTCGAAGAAGTCGGCGATCGCCCTTGCGAGCAAGTCATGATCAACGATTTTTCTCTTGGCCAGGAAGGATCCAAGAGGATGGGGAAGGTGATAGTCAGAAGGGGCAATGTCTGGAGAGTATGGCGGATGGGGCAGCACATCCCAGCCGGGCTCCTATAGCTTGCTCTGGGTACACTTCGCGACGTATGGGTAGGCGTTGTCATGAAGGAGGGTAACCGCGGACCTTCTCAGGCGCTTTTCTCGAATAGCGACGGCGATCTGCTGTGGTGGGTGTATACGGAAGCAGGAACTGTCTCGCCTTGTGCCAGCACCTCTTGGAAAAGCATTTTTCCCGCGTCCAGAAGCAGCAGAGTAGAATCTTCTTCAGATGAAGGTCGGACATGGGGTGCGTTGGCGGCTCGGCGTCACGTAGCAGTCAAAAGGCGCGGGGTGCGTTGGTATCGTACATGTCCCAGCTTTCATCGCCCGTAGCCAGATAGACGAGAAAGTCGTTGCGATGCGGGCGGAGCAGCAGCGATTGACAGATGCTCATACGGGCACTTTTGTGAGCATCCGTCAGGGCATGAGGTCCATCGCGACAGCACCTTCCGATAACCGGGTGGAGGCGACGATTTACGGTTGTGGATGCTTGTCCATTCCTCTCCGCTAGCTCGCGCATGGTGGTTTCAGGATCGGCGCGAACGGCGGAGAGCAGCGTCACGTCGTCGAATGCGTGTGGGCGTCCGGTGCGTGGCTTGTCTTCCATGTCAATCTCGCCGTTGCTGAATCTGATGAACCAGCGGCGCACGGTCTCGTAGCTCGCGCATCCCTTGCCCAATGCAGTGTTGATGGAGTGGCAAGCTTTCGTCGCTTTGGTGCCGCAAGACCACTCATAGTAGATGACACCGAGTGTTGGGTGGGTATCCACTACGGGCACTGTAGCTCTCCACGGAATCTGGAGGGTCAATATTAATTTTACTAGAAAGCTTAGAGAACCTTCTACCATATTCCTGAACCGCCTAGACCTGCATCGAAGTAAACAAGAGTGATTGATTTTTTAAGAAAAAACCTACAAGACTTTTGGGACAACCTAATATCTATTCGTTCTCAGAATTCATCACTCGCCATTGCATGTAGTCATTACCTGCTGTTTTCTTAATTATTTTATCCCAGTGAGTGCTTGACTTTCGCCCTAACGCTCTTCTTAGTAGTGTACTGTTCCTGATAGATAGAGGAATATGAGTTTATGAAAAGCGGTCCGCTTGAACACGTGACACATAACTCGCGCATCAATCGAAAGAGATTTTCTTGCTCTACAAAATGACAAGCTTGATTTCTCTGTCGGTGACAGATAGTGGGGCCGATTCTTCCCCTTCCTATTGGGTCATTCCACTAATGTCATTTTTCAAATAAAGAATTTTCCTTATAAAATTACAGGCTTGTGCACCAAGACGCGCATCAATCGGAGGAGTTTTTCCTGCTCAACAAAATGACAAGCTAATTTCTCTGTCGGTCATGGTGGGGCCGATTTCCATGGTGGCGAAGGGGTAGATACTGTAAAGCATTATCTTTCACTCCAGGGAAATCAACCAATCGTTTGTCTCGTACTTAGCCCCGACCTCTTCTGCAATTTCCACCAATTGTTTGATTGAGAAGTTGCGTCGTTCTTTTTCTAAATTTGGTTTTTCCGCCATATGGTGATTTTGGACAATTTTGTCGAATCAGGCAAAAAAAATTTCAACCGGATAGCTAAAAGAGTGGCGAAATATCAAAAGGAGGTGGTGAGTAGGAATGGGGAAATATCACTGCCGACTTTTTGCGAGAGCACGTGAGCGCATTCGCAAAAAGGATTTTAGAAAAAAAGGACGAAACTTCTCGATCAACTAAGTACTGGGGCTTGCAGAAGATGTGGGGGCTAATAATAAGTACAGGACACATGATTGGTGGTTAGCCGGTTGGGTCTATTTTTCTCGGCTAGGCGTGTACCCCTTTGGCAACGTTGGAACCGGCCCCATTCAAATATACTCAAAAACTGAAAATTCCGTTTATGTAGAGCAGAAAAATCTCTTCCGAATGATATATGACTTGCTGCACAAACTAGTAACTTTAAAGAAAAAAATAGGAAAAATACACTGCAGTGCATAATGATAAAGCCACTCATAAATTGTTCAAAAGCTATCATAGTAAGGAGTTTCTTGGAAATTTCTCAGGTATAGATTGTAGCATATTTGATCGCGCATTCGCACATCGAAACTTAGTTCCAGGCCAAAGTCGAGGAAAAATTTTATCCTAATTTTTCACAAAAAATGCAGCTTTTGCGATGGTGCAAAATGATAAAGCCACCCTAAGTTTTTCCGTCGATTCTCATCTTTATTTGTTGAAACGTTTCGCTGCTGTAATGTTTTTCTTTTTCAGGTAATGGGGAAAGGAAAATCCTTATTTGATTTTGAAAAAGGCCAAGTTGTTGCAAAAAAAAGCGCTGGGATTGTCAAATCGTCATATTGCGCAAGAATTGGACCGCAGCCACACAGTCGTCGACAACTTCCTCAAGGATCCTGCAACATATGGAACTAAGAAGAGTTCTGGGCGACCTCCTTCACCTTACGAGAAGGATAAGCGCCGTATTCTCAGAAAAGCATCGAATTCCACCAAGTCGAGCTCGGATATCAGGTCTTCTTTGGAGCTAATTGTCTTCAAAATAACTGTTTTGCGGGTTCTAAAAAAGTGCAAGTTTATCTCGCGACAGAAAATGAGGAAAGCACAATTCATGACACGAGAACACTGCAAAAATCGAGTGCAGTTCGCCAAAACATGCAGCCGAGTGGACTGGAGTAAGGTAGGGTATTAGGTCGTGAAGTCCCTCTTGCTTTCTTGTGATGCTTTTCCTTTCCAGATCGTTTTTTCTGATAAAGAAAATTCAACTGCGACGAATCGGATGGCAAACGACATTTTGAGAAAGCACATGCTTCGATTCTCAAGAGATTTCAAAGAAGGGGCCGTAATGGTATGGGCCGCATTGAAGAAACGTCTGAAGTTTTGGTTCGTTCCTAGAAAGGTGAGGCTTGCCGTTTATCAAGTGGTCACGCGCAGTGCTCTTCTTTCTTCCAGCGTCGAAATCGGAGCCGAAACTTGTTTTTATGCAAGATAACGCACCAATCCACGTCAGCCAGAGCACAAGTGCATGGTTCAGCCGTCATCGAATAAGGCTCCTGCCCTGGCTGGCAAATAGCCCAGAACTTAATCCGATGGAAAATGTATGGGGCTTCATGGTGCGATGGACTTACGCAGATAACAGGGAATTCCAAGGAGTTAAAGACACCAAAAGGGGGGCAATTTTGGCCTACGGTAGAACAGACGTAGTGTGGACGAGTTCAAGTGGCCGCCATTGCACAAACTCCCCAATTTGACGCCGTGGCATGGTGCCAAGAGAAGATGTTTCTTTTATGAATTTGCTTTTTCCTTTTACTTTTTCCTTTATTCTTTCTTACACTGTTTCTAGATGTACTTACATGAATGTTAATGTAGTAGGGAATGGCCACTCCACTGCGCTGGGAGTCAGGTGCTACAACTAATGTTGGACCGCTGCTAGTCTCCTACAGCGGGCAACTCGGAAAGTCAGTGCGATGGTGCGAATGAGGCGCGAATACACACCGCAGCGATGCACTTTTGAATTCGGGTTTTTTCACCGATTATCGCTTCTAACCTTCTGCGTTCGTTACAAAATGCTCATTTCTTTGTATTTTTCTCTTGTTTCGGACCCCTTTCGGTTCCTTTAAGGGGCTCAAAGGGGCTATAATCCACGCGTGGCACCAAGTGGACCAAGATCTCATTAATAATCCTTACATGAGTCTAGACAATCGGATTTTTCAGGTTATTCGGAGAGAAGGACGACCTACAGATTATTAGAGTAGCGTATTGCCCTTTCGTTGTTTACGAGTTATTGAAATTCCTTACTGGCTTTATCATTTTGCACCACCGCAAAAGCGACATTTTTTGAAAAAATGAAGATGAATTTGTTTTGTTATTTCGAGCTCAAGTTTGGTATTAATGTGTGAATGCGCGATCAAATTTGCTACAATCTATACTTGAGAAGTTTCCAAGAAACATCTTGTTATGATAGTTTTGAAACAATTTATGAGTGGCTTTATCATTATGCACCGCAGTGTACTCGTTCAAAAAAAGAACGACAAAAGACGTTACTTGGAATGACCCAATATGAAAACCAGTCTATTACCGGCTGACTCAACAAATCATTTTACACCAAATTCAAATGTCGCCTTCACCAATATGACAAGCACATGTTTCTATGATAAGGAGTCATGGAAGAATCGTGCACCAGTAATAGATCCTTATAGCCATTAGCTAGGCGAGTTCTGTATGGCCACATGCGAAATACATCATAAAAAGCGATCGATAGAATTTTTCTGGAAACTTCGCCTTGCGTACGGTCGGGTGAGGGGAGGGGGTAAGCCGAGTAGGAGAGTTTTTGCAGTGAAAAGCGTGAATGAATGAAGTGACATTTTGTAGAAAGGAGGTGTAAAAATTATCAGAAGAGCTAGCGCAATGCTCGGATCGTTAACACTGGTGAATACTACATCACATGAATTCGAGCAAGTCACAATTTTGCCTTTCTTTATTTTCAAGAACGAAATTCTTCGTTTTTTTGGGATTTTAGTGAAGTGAGGACTATACTGCACCGTTTTTCAAATAACCAAAACCAAAATCCCGTGCAGGATTCCTTCAAGTGTAGACGGACAGGTCCCTGCTACAACCAGTTGATTGTCACCGATTTCCGTGACTACCATCCTCTATTCTAATTCATCAAAGGTGTTGTCAAGGATACTTAGGAAGCAAGGCGACGCCGCCGCACATAAACAAAGGTATCATACTGCCGTATGTACCAAGAAATTACTGGTTCACAAAAATGATATGTATGAATATGGTGCACGCAGACAAATTGATTCTCTGTTATCTCACCGTGCCAAAATGTTGCAGGAACAAGTAGGTGGTTCTGTGTTACAGTTGACTATGGCTCACGCGCAATAATGTGCTTCTCTTTGACTTTTCGTCCGACTACGTTGTCAGCGATGTAGGCAGCAGAGACTGTGGGAGACGCGCATGTCAAGGCACCCGAAATGGGTCAGCGCACACAACAAATGCTTGTTGCCTTAGCCTGAACCGGCTACCGCGAGTTTGTAGTCGCTCCCTTCCCTCTTGACCTATCCCAGTTCGAGTGTCCTGTCGCTCACCCTTCTAATGGCATGCTCTAGCACAACACTGGAGCATTTTCAGGGCGTTCACTGACAAAACACGCATACTGAACTAGAGATGCTCAGTCATGTTTACCGCGCGCCCAAAATGCTTGCAATTTCACCATTGTTGATGAACTTGGGCATTCAAAGATAGCAAGCCATCCAATCACACAATTCAAAAATGCTTTATTTTTTGGGCCTTTTTTTCAGTATGGTAGACAGAAGTGATTACACTCTCTGCGAAGCACATCACTAGCTGCCGAAATCTGTCGAGTTTCTCGTGATTCCAGCTTGCGTGTGATAGAGCTGTTAGCCGTCTTTTCGCTCCAATAAATGATGAATGAGAGAAGATGACTGCGTCAAGCGACGTTTGCAGCGTGATGGGACCAATTTCGAGATTAAGTAATCAAAGGATTGCGACTTTGTCCACTACGGTCGGTCAAGCTAGAGAATCAGTTCGCTACTTTCAGTAGCACATTCCACAATAACTGGATAGCTCGACTTACATCTAAGAGCAGCAGATCTCTGGGAAACTAACCAGGTCGCACCTTTTTCGCTCCACTACGGTGCGCCATTGGCGCTACACCTGCTCGAATCCACTCCGACCACACCTCCTTTGCTCAGTTGACCAACAAGGAAATTCAATTGTTTGTGGTTCGTGCAGATGTAGCGCCGTGATGGCGGCACCAGAGGAGCCTATCGTGGAGTGCGCCTGAGTCGAAGAATTTCTCCATAGAAATTTCTCCTTGAATTAAGGAATTGTCAGAAAAATAAAAGAGCCGCCTGGTTGCTTACGGAAACTCCTTTCAGGAAGTAATTATTGACGACCTAACATTGAAAACAAGTGTTTGACAAAATATGGCTTGTTTACGAGCCTACTTAATCTCTGATCTAAACTTTTGGCAACTGACTCAAACAGATCTAGTGAACCAGTATATATCTAGGTTATAATTTCCAAAAACCAACCACTAGTACTTAGAGAGTGAAGCAGGAATCAGCTTTAAAATAAGTCGCGTGTTCCACTGCTATCCAAGGCTGATTAAGCGCTTGAAAAGACTGTTTGCGATGGGGTCTACGGAAGAAGCTGCGCTAGCGAGTGTGCCGTCGTCAAAAATGAAGGTTACCTCGTACCAGTCATCACGAATATAGAATTTTTGAGAATTTGAGAAACTGCAACCTGATCTATTCAGCTCAGCTTGAAACCCTCCCCCCTCATTGCACGCTCCTGGGCAAGCCAACAGCCAATTCCCGCAATGACTTACGGAAATGTCACTCGATCACTGAATGACAGACAACCCAGGTGCTTATTATTTCTACAAAATGAGCGCAATCGGATACCTTCCTTTAACCATGTGATTTTCGCAAAAAGATGTGTCAGATGCTCACCTGGAATTTTTCGTTCAGCCAACTCGTCAACAATTTGTGAGCTTGGATTCTCCTTGAATACGCCAAAAGGTCCGAATCCGGTCACCACAACTACGTCATTCGTCGTCATTTTTCACTTCAGCTAAGAGGGCGTAAACCTGAAAGAGGAACTGCTGAGAGTGCCATTTCCAGGTGACAATTGTGGAAAAACACGTAGAAGAGCACACAACACGAGAAACGCATCCACTCCTTTCCTCACATCCAGAGGTTTTGGTTCAGCTTTAGTAGCGACTGCTGTTGATGGCTTCTGTTGCCCTGCGGCTTATTGTTCTACTCACTACAAAACATCTGCTGTTAGACATCTGACTCGAAAGGCCAGTATACTCCACTCTCTAATCCCTTCATTCACTCCTCGTTAGCCGCTAATTCATTTAGGTCATTGGATTCATAGAAATTTCGTATAATTGCACTGCATGAAGTTACATTTCTCCTAGCCCATTCACAATGACAGATTCTGGGAAAAAATTACCTATTGGAAGATGAAGCGTATTATCGATGCTTCAAACAAAAAACAAGTGTTTTTTTCAACGAACCAACCTTGAAGTTAAGGTCAAAACGAAATTCCTCACGAAGGAGCCAATTCTCAAGAAAGGCCTCCTGTTAACAAAGTTGGAATGAATAACGGATAATGCATCGTAACGTCGAAATTTTCCCGTTATGCGAACCCCCTCCCCAAGAAAGGAGTCCGCAATACGATCCCCTCGCTCGCTCATCTCCCCAAAAATCGGCGTAGATGGGAATATACAGGGGGAGCCAAAAAAAGTAATTTTGTCTCCTCCACTTTCACCCCACTTTAGTCAAACTACAGCAAATTCTGTTGAGGTATTTACATCCCCAGATTCGAGAGCAGACATCACTCCATCTCTATACTCCGTGGCAGCCTTCTGTACGAGCAGGAACGGGAGCGAGGAAGGAGTGAACAAGATGTGTCACCTCAACTGGGCAAAATCCGGAATTTCGTCGCCCTCGTTCACAACCTTGCTAAGTTCCGTTCAATCTGGGTACACCGGGATTCATACTAGGTGGTGTTCTTGAATATTCCGTTTTTTCCGGGTTCCCAACGCCCCCCGTTTCCAAGAGCCAGAACGTGCCATTACCATTGAAACCCCTTCGGGGGCAGGTTTGAGGCATGAAAATGATACTTCGGATCATAGCAGCCTTGTCCAAGCAGCAGGGGCTCTGTGATTCCCATGATCCGAAGGGTCAATCCTTAGGAAGCTTCCCACAAAAGACCTACCACGGAGCCTGGCCTCACTCTTCGAAGCGGACCCTGATACTGTAGGTACTCCGAAGCCCGACTGCGCCGAATGAAAGCTCCATATCTTTATAAAGGTGAACGTACGGAGCCACGGCTTGTTCATGCTTCTAGAGGAACATTTCGGGAATATTTTGCCCCAATACCTTTATCTCTTTCGTTTCCCTATGTTTTGTATAATTGGCAGATGTGAGGCGTGGGCAAAATTATTTTTTTGGCACCCCCTGTATAGGAGAGGATTGCGAGGGTCAGCCTACTTCTCATATTCTGGATATTCCAGTACGCTTGTTCTTGAATTCTGTCCCACACATGACATTTTTCAAATTTCCTTAATCTGCCTATGGAAATTCCGCGTATGGCACGAGGTCAACGTAAAAAGCAAATGAATTAGCACAGCGATGTCAACCATTGATTGGTAATAAATAAAGAAATAATAAATCAAAAATGCTATAGGCGTGATGGAACCTATTAACCAATGTAATACAAACAAAGCTAACACCAACAAACCACAATATGGGTCTCCCATCCACATCGAGGAACATTCGGTCCCAATATCACCTTGTGCTGGATACTGCATGACTGAGCTTAATCCTCGTTTTCGGTAATTTTTTTAGTCCCTTAATTTTCTTATGGCCCCAGTCAATTGATACCGCTATTGAAAGGTATGTTAATACAGAATGTTTCTTTTTAATGTTGTATTGGATGACATTTGTGGATGCTTCTCGTCGTCTATTTCTTCTTTCACACTCAGTCTATCACCTTGGCAACGCCATACAGCTTTCCCTCGAAACCCGCCACCACACCACTTTCCCATAGCACCATACCATCCATTTTACGTTTTCATTTTAGTATATTCTGATTAATTACAATCATTACTAGAAAAAACGGTGCCCATTAACAAAAAAAGAGCCACACGCATCGGATAATTTTCGCCCTACAACCCGAGACACTTAGAATAATTTCCTTTCACACATCTGATTACTTCTTATATTGATTATGGAGGATGGAAACTTCGAAATCTCGTATATCTTTCAACAGCTTACAAAAAGGTTTCGAACGAGCAGAATTCTGATTTTCTCCCATCCGTGCACAGCATTTTCTGTGAGCAATGTTGATTTTTTTTGAGAACTTTGTATCATGTTTTTCAAAGGATAAAGTCAGGGCTAGCTCTATCCTGCTTATCACTGTTTCTATTAAACACATTTACCACCATGTATTTACCCAGCATCAAAATAGGAATTCATCTATCCAGTACTACTATCAACAAGCTTTGATGGCGACTTTCTTTCTCCATAGAAGGGCATGTAATTAGAAAACGTTTAAAAATTCCGAAAACTTGCTAAAGATGAGCTACTTTTTTGGGAGCCCGTAATTGTACCAACCCACAGACGAGTATTTCGTGTTCGAGTGGATTGCAATTTAACAGAAGAATTATGAAGTTAATTTGATTTTTTTTACTTTTATGAGCCTTTTGACAGTTTATGACGATCGCTATCCTACTGTATCTTACTTGGGTTACTAACCTCAAGCACTATGATAACCGC
The DNA here is from genome assembly GCA_963978905.1 of Trichostrongylus colubriformis. NCBI lineage: Eukaryota > Metazoa > Nematoda > Chromadorea > Rhabditida > Trichostrongylidae > Trichostrongylus > Trichostrongylus colubriformis. Next base: position 28,508,361 of record OZ022260.1, read on the forward strand.
ATGCACTTTCACATGTTTCAGCTCAGCTCTGTAGACCAGGGCACTCCCAGGTGTCGAGGAACATAGCCACCAGTATGACCCCCCCCCGTTTTTTTGGCCTCTACAATACAAGTAACTGTTGTTGGAATGCAAAGTTGCAATGTGTTTTATTGCCATGCATTTTTACTAAAAGCAGAAAGATATTTATTTCACATAACTTCACCCGTGTTTGCTGCGAAATACCCTTCCCTTCTCATTAGCTAATTGAAATTTCAGAGCGCTTATCGCAGACCTCTGCAGATACCACCCCGCTCCCTTCCACCCGGTCAAATACGACCCCCCTGTTGAGGAATCCTCGACTTCCCGTGTACCTTGCTGTAGACTCAATGCAACCTCTGTCTTTCAGGGAACTTAAAAGGCTGTATTTCCTGTCAAAACCCCGTTCGACGTCGAGTATACGTTAATATCCGCAGCACTTTCGCACTCAAACACCTTCTTGGAATTCATTAACTTCTGAGTAACGCTCAACGCTCAGCATGTTGGCCTAAATATAACGCAAAGGGCAGTGCCTGTCCGCAAACGTATCGATTCCCATTTATCTTGGAAGCAATTTGGCAACTGGTTGAATCGCTCAGCCTCTCGATTAATGCGTGTTATGGTAATTATTTGTGTAACTGCTGTAATTACCGGCTTCAGAATATGACAACGCTAGCGGATCGATATCACATGACTAAAGTATTAGGTGATGGCACGTTTGGTGAAGTCCTTCTGGCAAAGAAAATCGATACTGGCGATAAAGTAGCCATAAAAAGGTAGGTCAACTCATCTAGACTAAGAAAGTGTACATAACAGCCACGACTCATAGTGACTGAACTAAATCGCCACTCTGACCTACCAGACACACCATGGTTCCCTGAAAGTAAAGAACCAAGGCCAAAATCGTGTGCGAATCTCGTGCATTCTTGCCGCCTCTAGCCAGTGCGCTATCAGCGCTGCAAAACGCTCAAAATATCATAAGCCTTGTCAGCCACTGAATGAAGTGGCTATAAATGCCCCTTGTGCTCTTCTTACTGATTCCTACGGGAATCTGGAGGGTGAACTGACTGCTTAGCTTATTCACTATGCAAAGTGCAACGTAATGTACTAAGCAACGTCATGCAAATGTGTCGGCAAGCGATGCTTAGAATAGCCTGGCAGTTGGATAATGGATGGATACAAAGTGCTACGAATAAAAACTTTTTGCAGCTTGTTAACGCTTATTGTTGAGTCTTCGCACTTATTTACGTGGCTTTGTTAAACGTGAGAACTATTATCAGGTAAATTAAAGTCAATAACCAACGTCAAAGATAGTGGTAAGGGTATGTATTATAGTTAGAACTTTCCGAGCGGGTCATCCAAATGAAAGCTCCGGATTCAGAAAGACTATTCTGGGAGCACTAGACTATTAGAAATTATTCTGAAAAGGAGCGCCCTGGACTTAACAAAACAAGATTATAAGTTTCCGACACGGCACTTGATTGTAGTACATCATTTGCCACCAATTTTAACGTGGCCCGCCCCTTTCGTTCGCGTGGGCCGCCCCCTATTCGAATCGACGGTGGGCAAGGGGTCTCATATTTCGGGTTTTTGGCAGTTCCACCCCATTCTGCTTCACTTTCGTATTACTGAGCATCTCGACTTTCATTTTCAACAATCTTTTCCTATTCAATCCGAATTGCCCCTACCAGGGCCTTCAACAGTTCCACACCTTGTTATGTGAGACTTAAGAAAAAAAAACGGAAATTTGAGCTAAGTATTGGGTAGTCTTAAAAGTCATTTCGTATTTTTAAATACCGCTTTTTCCCTCCAGACTGCTTTCCAGCAATCTCTTCTGTACCTACACATGTAGTATACAATTCCACACGCGTCTATAGGTATTATTGTCTTCCATCTCCCGGATAACATTTTTCGGCAAAATAAACATATCAAAGGTCAACCTCATTTTCAATAGAAAAATTTTTCTTTGAATGGCGTTAGACAGGGAAAGGAAAAGGTGATAATCCGATGGAGCAAGATCAGGGCTATAAGGTGGATGGGGTAGCAATTTTTATCCAAGCTCGAGAATTTTTTGGCGAGGCAATATTTTGCCAAGTCTTCCCACTATTGAAAAAGTGACTCGCCAAAAAATTCTCGAGCTTGGATAAAAATTGCTACCCCATCCACCTTATAGCCCTGATCTTGCTCCATCGGATTATCATCTTTTCCTTTCCCTGTCTAACGCCATTCAAAGAAAAATTTTTGTATTGAAAATGAGGTTGACCTTTGATATATTTATTTTGCCGAAAAAGGTTATCCGGGAGATGGAAGACAATAATACCAATAGATGCGTGTGGGCTTGTACTACATGTGTATGTACAGAAGAGATTGCTGGAAAGCAGTTTGGAGAGAAGAAGCGGTATTTAAAAACACGAAAAGACTTTTGAGACTACCCAATATTTGGAGCGTTAGAACTATTCCGCTTTAGCAGTGGAACATTTCATCGACAGGTACTGGTGTGCCACATTTTTTTTCTTCTACGATGTTTATTGGCTTAATAGCATGAAAGTGCACCTGTTGAATATAAGCAAATAAAAAGATATGCCAGGACTGAAAGGTCTTAAGTGTGTAATCACCTTTGCGATAGTCTGAAAGTTTTTGATTGGTCATCATATCAAACACCTGGTGTGAAAACTTGGAGTAGGTTACCGATGCAAAAAGTTCGGGCGAAGTATTTCTAGCGTAAACTCTTTCACTTTCACAAGGAAATGTGGGTTTATCACAGGCCGAGTTCAGAAGGGTGCAAAACCTGGATATAAAAAGTTGAAAATTTCTGTTTATTGAGGTATCGTCTTGTTTCCCCTGTTGTCCTTCTATACTTTGCTGCTTTTCTTATGAGTCTTACCACCTACTTTTTGCCTTTTTGTAAATAAAACATTTACAAACCCTTGTCGGTAAAGGGTAACTTTCGCTTACGCTCTCAATAAATTGAATTTAGACATCTCTCCCGATAGCTCCGAAATTCCTCACGATTTTCTTCCATTCTTATAGTTTTTTTCAGTATATCCGAATAATGCTGGAAGAACTATTACATATGACCGAGGTGCGAAGCAGCAATAGAAATGTGCAAGATTGTCGTTAGTACCACCTTGTGCACATCCGTTTGACAGTCAGTCTGACTCCTGACACCAAAGGAAAACTAATAGCGAAAGTTGGCACCAAGTGATAATTGATAGCCCTAGTGGAGTCCGATCCTGCGGATCGTCATCTGAACCCTACAATGAGCAAGTCGAAGATTGAGTTTTTCTTAGCTATTCTACCTCTACGAGATTTTTGTTCAGCACTCCTAAGAGGATCTCCATGCGACCCCCACAACAATAACTCGCAACCTTTTTCCACTGCTCCGCAGCTGCTGATTTCGGCAAAAATCCATGCGCAATTCGAATGTGAGCTTGAATCTACCGCTCTCCCTGACCCATAGTTTTTGTGGATATACGTTGACTGCAACGCAAAATGCAGATCAAAGGCACTCAAATACTCAAAATCTAGACACTTGCATGATGCAAAACAAAATGAAAAGTCTAAAAAACCATCGAAAACATCTAAACCTCATTTTAAGCTCTCCATGAGTTTCCAGACCTCCGTGCTGCCAGCAGACTCCCAAGTATTGTACAAAACTTGCAGATTTTCGAATGATACATTTTGTACACTTGCCAAAAAACCAAAATGCTTGCAGATCATTGAACCCATGAAACAAATTATAGCCTAAGCGCAAGCCTATTTCACCACGAGTCTCAAATTATATGACCAGCTGGCAACAATTCGTGACGATGAATGTCACACATCAAGGAGCAAATGATCCCTTCTATATATAAAGCGCTAAGGCGTCTGTCCCTCTGTCTGTCACGAAATTAGGTATCATATGAAAAACGACCTGTGCAGATGGGGCCAAGTGTGGTATGGGTAGGGCATGGGACAGGAAGTAAAGACCACACATGGACCAAATTAAGCTCCGCCCACGGGGGCGGGGCGTGCACTGGAATGTTTGGCTTTCAGCCCGAAAATGTTGATTACGTTCGAACGTGCTCCTAATGTAGGGAGAAGATGGATTTAGGTCAGGGATGAGTCTCTGAAGGTCAGGAAAGAATGCAGGGCACAGTGGGCGGGGCATTTAAAGTGGTGGGCGGAGCTTGGACGTTACATGAAAAACGACCTGTGGAGATGGGGACAAATGCGGTATGGGTCGGGCATGGGACACTAAGTAAAGACCACACATGGACCAAGTTAAGCTCCGCCCATAATGGGCGGGGCCATCGTGGAATGTTCAAAAATTGTTGATTGGGTTCGAATGTGCCCCAAACATAGGGAGAAGATGGATTTAGGTCAGGGATGAGTCTCTGAAGGTCAGGAAAGAATGCAGGGCACAGCGGGCGGGGCATTTAAAGTGGTGGGCGGAGCTTGGACGTTACATGAAAAACGACCTGTGGAGATGGGGACAAATGCGGTATGGGTAGGGCATGGGACACTAAGTAAAGACCACACATGGACCAAGTTAAGCTCCGCCCATAATGGGCGGGGCCATCGTGGAATGTTCAAAAATTGTTGATTGGGTTCGAATGTGCCCCAAACATAGGGAGAAGATGGATTTAGGTCAGGGATGAGTCTCTGAAGGTCAGGAAAGAATGCAGGGCACAGTGGGCGGGGCATTTAAAGTGGTGGGCGGAGCTTGGACGTTACATGAAAAACGACCTGTGGAGATGGGGACAAATGCGGTATGGGTAGGGCATGGGACACTAAGTAAAGACCACACATGGTCCAAGTTAAGCTCCGCCCATAATGGGCGGGGCCATCGTGGAATGTTCAAAAATTGTTTTGGGTTCGAATGTGCCCCAAACATAGGTAGAAGATGGATCAAGGTCAGGGATGAGTTTCTGAAGGTCAGGAAAGAATGCAGGGCACAGTGGGCGGAGCATTTAAAGTGGTGGGTGGAGCTTGGACGTTACATGAAAAACGACCTGTGGAGATGGGGACAAATGCGGTATGGGTAGGGCATGGGACACTAAGTAAAGACCACACATGGACCAAGTTAAGCTCCGCCCATAATGGGCGGGGCCATCGTGGAATGTTCAAAAATTGTTGATTGGGTTCGAATGTGCCCCAAACATAGGTAGAAGATGGATCAAGGTCAGGGATGAGTTTCTGAAGGTCAGGAAAGAATGCAGGGCACAGTGGGCGGAGCATTTAAAGTGGTGGGCGGAGCTTGGACGTTACATGAAAAACGACCTGTGGAGATGGGGACAAATGCGGTATGGGTAGGGCATAGGATAATAAGTAAAGACCACATATGGACCAAGTTAAGCTCCGCCCATAATGGGCGGGGCCGTCGTGGAATGTTCAAAAATTGTTGATTGGGTTCGAATGTGCCCCAAACATAGGGAGAAGATGGATCAAGGTCAGGGATGAGTTTCTGAAGGTCAGGAAAGAATGCAGGGCACAGTGGGCGGAGCATTTCAAGTGGTGGGCGGAGCTTGGACGTTACATGAAAAACGACCTGTGGAGATGGGGACAAATGCGGTATGGGTAGGGTATGGGACACTGAGTAAAGACCACATATGGACCAAGTTAAGCTCCGCCCATAATGGGCGGGGCCGTCGTGGAATGTTCAAAAATTGTTGATTGGGTTCGAATGTGCCCCAAACATAGGGAGAAGATGGATTTAGGTCAGGGATGAGTTTCTGAAGGTCAGGAAAGAATGCAGGGCACAGCGGGCGGAGCATTTAAATTGGTGGGCGGAGCTTGGACGTTACATGAAAAACGACCTGTGGAGATGGGGACAAATGTGGTATGGGTAGGGCATGGGACACTAAGTAAAGACCACACATGGCCAAGTTAAGCTCCGCCCATAATGGGCGTGGCCGTCGTGGAATGTTCAAAAATTGTTGATTGTGTTCGAATGTGCCCCAAACATAGGGAGAAGATGGATCAAGGTCAGGGATGAGTTTCTGAAGGTGAGGAAAGAAGGCAGGGCACAGTGGGCGTAGCATTTAAATTGGTGGGCAGAGCTTGGACGTTACATGAAAAACGACCTGTAGAGACAAGTTGGGGACAAGTTTGGATGGGTAGAGCATGGGACAAGAAGTGAAGACCACACATGGACTAATTTAAGCTCCGCCCACGGTGGGCTGGGTGTGCACTGAAATACTCTGTCCTCAAGAAAAAGAGCAATACAGGCCGACCTACTGACGCACATGGTGTTTCGCGCACAGTAGTGTGCGCCCGCCAACTGGTTAACATAAAATGAATAGCTCTTGACTATGAGACAATGATGTGAGAAAATGAACGAGTTTTCACCTCAGATTATTTCAGAATGAAGAAAAAATTTAAAACGTGGGAGGAAGCGACAGCTCTCAGAGAAGTCAAGGCGCTGAAAAAACTATCTCACCCAAACATCATTAAATTACGAGAAGTAAGCGTTTATTTCTGCAACTCTTTTCTCCTATCACTTCTCTTCCTAAGAATAATCATACATGTACTTGAGGAGCGGGGGGAGATCTATCAGACCAGCTGTTCCTGTGGGATCCGAACTCATGCTTGCAAATAGTTTTTATGCTAAGCCTAAGCTTCTAGCTTTGAGCTTCATGTTTTTTTAAGACTTGAGGACCTATATGATATAACGCTTAGGTTAAAGACAGTGATAGGGACAATTTGGGTAATGGGATTTCCTGAAGTGGGTCACGCAAATGAAAGCTAGCGGTCCAAAAAGACCATGTGGCGAAATTTCCGATGAGAAAGAGTGCCTCCGGGCTTTATAAGAGCCGTCTTCTTCAACGGCTACCACTTGTTTTATGGCAGCCCACCCCTTTTTTCAGAACGGTCCGCCCCACTCGAGAATCAACGACGGGAAGAGTATTATTCCCCGGGCTTCTGACCGTTTCATTCGGTATTTCTTCACTTCCGTACTATTGAACACCTCGAACTTCATATTCAATGATCCTTCCATATTCAGCCCAAATTACCCCTATTACTGCCTTTCAAAAATTTTATACTCCTGAGTATTTCAACCACAAAAAGACCTTGAAATAACCATTATTGTGTCCAGCATCTGATAGTATACGTAATCATTTCTCAAGGTTTCCTCTTCAAACTAGTCGGTTGTCAAAGTGAATTACAGTGCTATATAAGCTAGGAGAGCACACAGCATTCTTGATCATACGACAAGTATTCTTTCGAGCCACCAGCCTTCCATTCCTCTTGAATGCAGTGCTTGCCCAGATTTTATTCAAGCATTTAGAAGTAGTCAACCAACCCGACTACAGAATACCATTATAAAAATTTTAATCGTTTTGAGGTGGTAGCAGTGTCGAGATTCTGTCCCTTGACTTTACTGAAGTTAAAACACAGTAGATTCGATAAAAGGGTAGGTCACATTGATAAAGCAGTAAATGAAAGCTAATGCCCATGAGAAAATGAGACAAAAACAAAATAGAAGTAATAAAATCTATATAAAATAAGCCCCTATTTGGTAGGGGATAAATCCCACTTAATTAGTTTTCCCAAATCATTTCTCTTGCAGGTAATACGGGAAAATGACGTTCTCTACTTCGTATTTGAATTTATGCAAGAAAATCTATACGAGCTAATGAAAGACAGGTAGTTCCCATGCTCTCTGTGCCAATCAAGCTATGGCAACACTGATTACAATTCAGAGACCGATATTTCCCAGAAAGCGTTATACGGAACATTATCTATCAAATATTACAAGGTCTCGCATTTATGCACAGGAACGGTACGTTCTAGTTGTCTTTCGTATGATAGAAGGATAAAAGTAGGTTGTGGCCATGCATATTTTACGGGTGGACGACGACTTCAGGTGCTAAAGGAAATCCATATTTGAAGACGCCAAGAGATGTAGGGGTGTAGATCAGGATATCCGAAATGGGTAACCGCGTAACTGGTACACATCCGCAAAAATGGTCTCGCTGCTTCCGTTATGAATTGGCCGCGCGCGAGGGAGTATAGATGTCGCGGGACACCTCGCGTTTGGTCAGTTGACACCTACACAATTTGCGTGTCTTTCCCTACACCGGAGATGTACCATTACGTTGAGGAGTGTCCAACCAGAACACCGCGCTTACGCGAGTAGGACGAGCACGCAATTGGACCAGTGCACAAGGAGCCAGCAAGGAACTTGTCGTGCGCTGTCATCCCATCGCGTGGCGCGGTGACCCTAGTGGGGCAATGCTGACGCATATTTTTGGCTTGAGACGCGCTCGAAATTTACCGCAGCGCGTAGCCCTTTTAAATAGGAACGGAGCCTCCAAGCGAGTCGTGCTCCCTCTTTTACAAATGTACCGACACCGCACATACATAAACACAAACATAGATACTTCTATGAAAATGCAGATGATATTCCCACTGCAGGGTATTTTCACCGGGATATGAAGCCAGAAAATATCATGTGTAACGGAACTGAACTGGTGAAAATTGCCGATTTTGGATTGGCACGAGAAGTTCGGTCGAAGCCACCCTACACTGACTACGTGTCTACAAGATGGTTAGCAATACTTTTATTTTTTGACAGATTGTGCTTTACATACAGTTATTTACATTGAGTAGCAATCTCATGAACTATAAGTTTTACATCTTGGCGTACCTTTTCTGAAACATAATCTCCTGAATAGTCCTTAACACTGCATCAGTCGAAATGACGTTTGTATCCATAAGGTGCCAACTTACTAGTTCTCTAATATAAATTAGTTCTCTAATATAAATATTATAATGAATGGAAATAGGAAATAAAACTCATGGCGCATACTAAAACAGGTTTACACAAAATCGAAACAGTATAATTTACCCTGCTTCAAAACCATTCGTTTTTTTTTCTTTCAAAAATTTATTGTTTTCCAGTATCCGCGCGCTCTGAAGTCATTTCTCTCCTTCAAAACTCAACTATCATTCAGGTACCGTGCTCCAGAAATCCTTCTTCGATCCACCTCCTACAACTCACCCATCGACATATGGGCCCTTGGCTGCATAATGGCGGAGCTGTACATGCTGCGACCGTTATTTCCAGGAACAAGCGAGCTCGATCAGCTTTTCAAAATCGTCACGATCATGGGAACGCCCAATAAGGTGTGTCGCACTGGTCCATAAGCTAAGGGAGGAGAATTGGTTCAACCTTGTCCACTACCAAAGATCACAATACAGGAATTTTAAGTGAAAACAATCCATGCAAAGCATACTCTAGGTTGACTGTAGAAACGCTTCACCTCTCACCTCTACCAACAAGGCATAGAACAAACTGATATTGCTTTCCACGCGCGAAATCAATGCTCAAGCGGAATACGAGTTATTTAATTATTTGAACAAAGATTTTTTAATTTTTGGTAACTGCTGATTTTTTCCCCAGCTCGCGACGCGAAAGTTGTCATTGGGTTGCTGAATAATGAGTAAAAGCTTCGGTCTCCGACGGGACTTGAACGCATTCCATGCTTTCCGGGCATTTGTGCTAATCCATTACACTACTAGAATTCCTTGCACCTTAACTCAGCTTCTGAATGAATTTGAAAATCAATATCTATTCAGCTTTCAGCTTCACGGTTAGATGACGGTACAGGCCAACCGAATCAACACGTTATACGTGTGAGTGCTGATAGACTATGGTAAACATTCCATTCAGAAGCTGAATTAAGATGAAAGGGGTGTCGGTAGTGAAATGGATTAGCACATATGCCTGGAAAGCATGGAGTGCGGGTTCGAGTCCCGCCCGAGACCGAAGCTTTTGCCCATAAGTCAGCAACCTAATCACAAATTATTGAACAGTGGTACTCCACTAAAGCGAGCATGTGATTAGTTAGTATCTGTTGAGCCACCATATGCTGAGTCTGCTAACGGTTTCGATTAGATGCAATTCCTCTGCGTTCCTATGCATGTACTAGATACATGCAATAAATAAATATATGATTAAACAAGTATATAAACAATAATCATTGTCATCTTTGACGAGGCGGGATAGTATTACTGTAATTTCAAGGAGGACTGGCCTGAAGGACACCAATTGGCTACAGCGATGAATTTCCGTTTTCCACAAGCGCCACCGACTCCGATGGAGACGATTGTGAACACTGCGGGTAAGGATGGAATGAAATTGATGATGGGCATGATGATGTGGAATCCAGAGAAACGGCCAAATGCCGCACAGGTAAGCCACCACAGAAGCTCTAGCAAATGCTGGTAAAAGACGAGCCCTCAAGTCAATGCGGCAGATGTTTTCAGAGTCTGAAGTACAAATATTTCCAAGTGAATGAGAAACTGGGCGCTCCGGTTATGAGCCAGCCAGCGCCAGGAAGTGTAAGAAAAACAAGTGCAGGTAGTACTCAGAGTGACACAAAGGCTATCATTTCTAAACAAAAGGTGAGTCTATTCCGAAATCGTTTTCATTAAAAACTTTATCTAAGTTTTGCAGGTTCTCGCTAAGGAATATCCTGGCTCCGAAAATGTTTCCCCACTAGGGAAACCGATCGAGCGCCACTTGAATCGCAATATTCCGCTCAACAAATCGAATCTCTTCGACAAGTAAGTCCAAGATATCCTTGAATAGTTCTCACTAATATTTCCAATTTTCTGTTTGATTTTAGTTGTTTAATCTACTTACTCATTTACTTTCTACTTTTTTAATTTAAAATCGCACAATGAGCTATTTTTCTCCAGGCTAGATGAAAGCACCACAAAGCTGGAGAAGGCGGAATTAACAAAGAATAAATCAGGCGAGAAGAAGCCAGCCAAGGAGATCTACCTATCCAAATCAAAATTTATCCCAGGTGATGATCTCAATCAATTTAAGTGATTACCACAAAAAGCTGCTGGTCAATTTATTACTATTGAACTTAAACTATGCGTTGGCAACCTGAAGAGAATACCGATCAGTAGTTTCCTGAGGGGATCGGGTCAGCATTTATAGGATAAAATCTACGAACCCTGACAGATTTGAGGTGAATTACGATGCTTATCATTGAGCATGTGTTTTCTTAAAATTTGGTAAAAAGAGTACACCCTTAGCTAGCGCTTGTCGCAGGTGAACTTCAGGGAACCCACTGGAGTTCCGAAAAATACAGGGAAATTTGAAATTACTCTACCACACGGTGGAAATTCATAGGAATTCCTTTTTGTGTCTGCATTCCAACTTCGCCCGCTGGGACAACACATCCGTACTTCAATTCATCCCTCCTAAAAAAAAAGTTTTTGTGATATTGAAGGAAAAATGGACCTCCACGCCTTTTCCAGGAGCAGTGCCTAAAGAAGGAGGAGGAAACAATACGTTGGCTGTTGGTGGAGTACCAAGCGCTAAAAGTCGCTCAGCAGTACAGGCTAGGTTCGAGTATGCCTACGGTTAGTCTCCTCCGCTTTCTCTGTACAGCACACACTTGCTTCCACCATGACAGCACAGGATCTCACCACATTCCATCAGAGCTACTTCGAAAACGTCGCTGCCAGAGACGGATATGGCGTCATGCACGCAACATGTGACCCAATCACGTTTCATATGATGGTGATACAGTCTGACGTTTTTTATCATTTCTCTCGTTTTTACCCCTCTTCCTTCCCGTGTTAGTACCTATAAACCTACTAGGTCGTTGCAAAAGAAATGCAGGCTTTCAAACCCTAAATCTGAACGAATGTAACTCCGTTGAAAATAAACCCCGTTACCGAAACAAAAACCGTTACAATCAGCACATTGTTGCCAGCGAGAAACAAGTTTATCTGTGTCGCCAGCATAGAAATGTGGGTTCTGGAGGCGCTAAGGTCAGCGAAGGCGTTTTTGACATCGTCTTGGCTTTGACGCAGAGGAAGTATTCCAGATGCTTGAGAAGTGGTAGTAGGTGAGCGAGAGGTCCGATGACTATGGAGGATGAGGTAGAGCGTCGGAGCCCGGCTGTCCAACCTTAGCACTACCGATTGTGCGGGAGGAGAGTTGATCACTTCATGTTGGCCAATCTCGGGCGCATATGTCTGCGTTTCCGGTGCCTTTCGTCGATTTGTTGACAGTACTTCTTTGGCGCAGTCGATTCGTCCGGATTTAGAAAGATGTGATGGACGAGATAGGCTACAGACGACCAGAAAGTCATGGGGCCCAGGCTGATATTCGCAGAACGAAATTTTTGGTACCAGCGCTGCCCGTGGATTCAGACACCTCTCTAGCCTCGAATTTCGTTGCTTCGGGCAGTGTGAGCTGCATTTCGCCCTAGTTTGAACTCATAGAAGGAAACATTGGGAAAATCATGTTTCGACATCTGCAATTAAAATCAAAATATTGACAATGCCGTAAGGTTTGGACAAGTATAAGGTGCATAAAACAAGCTTTCGAATGACATATAACACTACACTGAAGCAGCAAATTTGCGTTGAATGCAAAAAACACCTACATTTCTTTTGCAACAACCTAGTATGTATAAGGTTTTCCAATGATCATATGCTAACTTTGAAATGAAAGGAAGCGCGATTGGGTCACATGTTATAAATAGATGCGTCGCAAGAACTGCCGCCGTCAACGCAGAATAGTCTGAAGCAAACTAAGCAAAGAAGATTGAAGGTCAATGAAGGACTGCGCGGAAATAACATTAGAAACTCTACATATTTCCGCTTAAGTCTCACAATTCGCTTATCAACTAGCCCAAAGAATACGAAAAGGAAGGTCAGACCGAAGATCAGAGCTCTCAAGGAGGAAAGATACTGTCTAGAATTCGCGATTCAGGCAATTACATACCGCCTTTCCTAATCGCCTAATGGCCTAAGAGGTACGCGCGATCGCAAACCCTGAACATTGCTTAAGGCCGTGTCCATACTTTGGGTAGTTTGGTCCTAAGCCAAGATCCGAATTCGAATTCGCGGCTATCACCACGATCATCATACTGCAGTGGGGCCGAGTCGAGCGTCTTACGTACGGAGCGCCTTATCAGATAGACGCCGTCGACGGCGGCAGACAAATGACTTGACGCCGTCGTCGCCGGCGCCGGCGTCGGTTACGCAAAGTATGAACACGGCCTAAGATAGATCCTGTTCTAGTCGTGGTATCATACAGTAACACCTTGCCAGATGAAACAATATGGATACAAACTTTCAGATTGTTAGACCAAAGTCAATCAGAAGAACTGATGTCGAATATATGGTACTTTTGAGTGATCCAAAGATGAAAATGCCTTTATTGTTTTGAATCGATCCATTTTATTTCATCTGATTTGTTCCCATCACTGAATCCCTATGAGCACCTCGCTTCACTACTTGCACAACTTGCCGTAATTTTCCACCAAAATCAGGATACGTCCCAAATTTCGGTGCTAGAACGTTGAACAATAATGCCAACATCAAACAGCCTAATGCGGGAAGGATAGACTGGACCGCCAAGTAAGTTTGCTCGTTTTAGCCCCTTTTTTCTGTCAAATCTCATCACATTTTAGATACGTCCGAAACTGATTCCATCATGTATTCACAACCAATCGCTCATAGATAACGTGTACTTGAATGGCGGAAAGGTCGTCACTCAAGAAATCTTCATCACATATGTATTCTTAATAAACTTGATTACAACAGCTGCTCTACCATGGCTATTCTCGGTGATCTCGACACTACATGCAGAATCGCTCGTTCATATCTTATCTATTTCACCACAAATTAGCTTTTTGAAGCTTATATTTACCAATCACATTATTTTCACTGTCATCAAGGCTACTACTTGAATCGCGGTAAGGATTGTACGGCGGGCGATTGTGAATATAGAAGTGATGTGGGGAGCCAGTGTTGTGAACTCCAGCCTCATCAACTGATAATGTGCTGGCTTTCCAAGGGAGCTTCATGGTTGCCTACAGGGGCCTCCATTCCTAAGCTATTTCCTGGGTGCGGTTATCGCACCAAAATGAAATATGGAGAACCTGGTACTGAACTAGTGAGGAAAATGAAAAGAACACCCGCGAATACTGGAAATATGGCTCTGCCACCGTAAAATTGAGCAGGCATGAACGAGTTCTCGACTGTAGATGGAAAGTGAGCAAGAAGAATGGCACGCACTGAAACGATAGACCAGATCCGAGGCAGAAGATTCCTTTCACATGAAAATTTTTACGCTCTCGTCACTTCTTGCACGGACTTCGATTTACTAAGTGCGCAGTTTCACCTAAACGCACTGCAGGCGTAGGAAGTGCAACAGTAGCGTTAGCAGAAAGGAACGAAACACCTAAACCTTGGAATGATCCTCACCGAGGACAGCCTCTCACGCTTTTGAACCACTGAAGGGAGGTGATGCACATGGCAAGGCCAGTCATGCCGAGCCAAGCTTTAGCCGCTGCCCCGTTCACCACGGTCGGCCCCGCTCATACTTTTCGCGGCCGACGAAGGGCATGGCTGCGTGTCTCTGCGTCTCCCCTGTAGCACCCTGTCTTGCTGCCTGCGTCGCCTCTGCATCTCTCCCGGACACACTTTCCCGCTCCTGTGAACGCAGCCACGACCTGGCGGCGTAAAGTATGAACGCAGCCATCACAGTGACAGCCGGCCGTACCACGCCCAATCGCGAAGCACCAAGGTTGGGCCACGATGGTGGCTCGAGGTGCGTCTTTCAGCTCGAATTGGTCCCAGATCATCGCTGAAAGTTGCTAGTTCATTTACAGAGAAATGTCTTCTCTATCTTTACCATCCTATTTATCTCTTGCGGTGCCTCCAATATGATGGTAGAGTGAGGGCTCAGAGGATGGGCAGGGTGAGGCGTCCCGTTTCCCACGAAAGAGTGCGGTGTTGGCCGCACGATCCAGCTGGCTAGAAAGTAGCGCTGATGGAACACATCTTTCGGACAGCTGATATTATGGAACAGTCAAAAGGGTTCATCGTAGCGGGAATTAGACTTTGATGAGGTGAGATCAATGATGCATCAAGCATTAGGTTATATGAAGTGCAGAAAAGCGAGTAGAACCTGATAATTATGATGCCTTTCAATAACGATTGGATATCAATGTGGTATCGATGGAAAGGACTGCTTGGGGGTAGAATGAAAAGCTTGGAATAGACCGTAGAGACTAGCTTCCACGTATGTGCCTGAGGGATCACCTGACTGAAGTGGTGGTGCTCGCAACTGCCTTCTCCGTGGAGATATCAATTCAGACAAAAACAGCAGAGAATTCAACCGACACGAACGAGCAGCTGAGTGAACATTACGAGAAAGATTATATTTGATATAACGACGATTACAAAAAGTTGCATTAGGTGTGGGAATCTGGATTATCGCATTAAATTCCGTCTGCATCCTAGGGAAAATCGTGGCCTCGGTTTACTTTATTGACAAGCCAATTAACTTTGTGACCCCGCGATGCATTCGTGTGCATGCCAACATCATTATTATTTAACACAATGATTGCTCCTTCATCTTGTGAAGCAAGGAACGATATGGGCCTTGCTGACCAACTTTAACCCAACGTCGCATGATACGTAACAAATGTACGAGCAGATATGCTTGCAGATTCAAAATAACAACCGATGCACATGTACAAATCCCAGTAAGAACAGCACAATGAGGCAGCTTAATTTTTATTTCTTCTTCGGTTGCATTCAAATGATGAGATTGCATGAGCACCGAAGGTCTTGTACACAGGTAAGGTATTTACTACAAATGTAAGCCGATAAGTTATCGAATTCTGTTCAAAAATCGAATTTCAATTGGGATTTCTACAAGCTGACGAGCACAGCAGTTGCTCACTTGCTTCGTTTAAGAGGAAAGTGTTATTCTGAAAGAACGGTATAAAAAGTTGTTCATGTTCCGTGTGGGCTGAAAGGTGCAAGAAATCGATGGCAAACTGAAAAGTGAAGTGAAAAATCGCAGAGATGAGAAAGTGACAGACAGAGTAAAATGGATTAATTAATGATAACATGATCAGAGGGAAAAGAGGATAAATGTCGGCAGAATCGTCGAGAACATCGAATAGAAATCATGAATGGTCACGCAACAGGCGTTAGATCAATCATCTACTGAGTCATTTTCACATTCTAATAATGATAATTGAGCAAACATATACGCACACAAAACGTCTAACTAGCATCGTGGGGCAGAAAAGCCTGAGTGATCCGAAGTGACGATTCACTGTAATCCGAACATAAGCTCATGTCGTTTTCTTCATAATCGTCGACTAGTTGAGTATCCAGTAGAGCATTTTCCTTTTCCCTAATACGGAAGCCTCTCATGGAGATATCCACAGTTTCGCCGCCGATTGTTTGACCTAAAGCCAAGCGAGCAGCTCTGGCCACGTCCATATCATCGTCATTTGCTAGACCATCCAAGACCGTTTTAACAGTCAATGGCGTCAATCGCTTTGAATCGCTCGCTACGGCATGTGACTGTAACGACGAATCGCAAAGTGAAAGAGCGCGGCACACCGCAATTCGGACGTTGACGACATCTGCAACTACACTAGCTGACCTGACATTACCTGAAGCACGGAAGTAGAGAAACTCACTATCTGTTGCCATGGATAAGAGGTGAGGCAAAAGGAAGTACCGGAACTGTTCCATTGACAGAGAATGGTCCAGCAGCACTCGCTCACAAACGTACGCAAATCTGAATCACGTAGAAGTATACTGCCATTCCATTTGACTTTGTACCAGCTTCCTTGATCGATTCACCGCCACATAGACGGGATCTCATCATTTGATAAACTTCAAAAGCTACAGATAAAAGAAAGATAAGTGTAAAAAGGGCTGCACAAAAAATGCTCCACATACGTCTGCCGCCGCGTCCATTTTTGTGTGTTTGCGAAACCATTGACTAAATCGTGGATGAACAGTTCCGTCAATGTTGAATTTGACGAGGAATCGCTCGATTCAATACTTCCGACTAGGTCTGACCACTCATGATCCACTAGCCGAGCCAGAATTTGTGACAAAAGATGAACTGCCTCCTTACGCACTTCTGCCACTCGATCTGTAACCGAACCGTGGAGAAAAGGCAGAATTCACGAGCGCACAGTGTATGTATTAAGAATATTCTGTCTGAGAGCAAACTCTACTGAACAATTATACGGTCTGCATCTGTGCACAAATGTGGAACTCTTTGACCTTTCAAAGGCATATCAAAGATATTCGCAGAACAATTTCCTTATTTCCGAAGAAACTGGTCAATGTCACCACATGGAATGGCGAAGCTTTCATACAAGCCTCAAACTGTCTTTTGTTTTTCAATATGATGTGTAGTGACATCAACAAACGAACTGTATCCGCATTGCATCAAACATACCATTAGCTAAAGTGAGGGCGATGGCACTCATTGTTCGATTGATTTCTTCAATACCATACATTTCACAAAGTTTGTTGCATTGTCTGAAGTGAAACTTATCAGCTTAATTGGAGAACTTGAGCATACACACAACAAAGAGGCCCTTCATATCCTTCTACAAGACGCTATTTCCCAAGCCACACTCAAATGCGCAAGTATTCATCGCCCCATAACGTGTGTGCGACGGTGGCGAGCAGCTAATATTGCATAAAGGGTAGTAATTGGGGAAAGATACTTTCCTCACTGCCTTCCCCCTCCAGGATGGATCTTCACATTAAATATTCGACATGCATATTTAGTGAGAAGAAGAAGCCGATGATAAACTAATCTGTCATTACTCCTACCAAATGGAGAGCGGAGCTTGTGGTTGTTCAAAACAGCGCAGGTCGAACGTTGCATCATATCAAACCCTTTCATAAAGCTAACACCAAAACCCACTTGGCAAACTCATGTCGATACCTCCAGTTACCGTTCAGCATTGAATTGTCCATCGGCATGAATTGCGGAAGCGAATCGATCATACATTTCCGAGTTTCAGGCGACAAACACTAAGAACAACACAGACTATAATGAGGAAACAATAGGAAAATGAAGGTGACCCATTATCACAGAATGTGGATGGATAATAAGCGGAGATAGCCAGGTAGCGGAGATAGTTAAAAAACGTAACAGCTATGATCTGACATAGAAAAGCATTAACAAGAGAAGGAAACTCACTCGGTAAAATTCGAAAAGATGTTTCAGAAGCCCAACACGCACCTCAAATGCATCCTCTCTAAAACATATGGTAGTAACAAAAATAATAATAACGATGCGCGATAGTTGCTACGATTTGCGAACAAATTGTATCCTGTCTGCAGTTCTGGTGCAGATTTGGTACGTATCGATCAACGGTACTAAGATTGTGCGAAATCGCTCAATCAATGGATCGATACGTACTGGCCTTTTCCCGAATTAAAAGCAGACTGCGTGATATATAACTGCAAGCTTAACCATGTTGACAGATTAATGCATTCTCTTCATGACGTATTATCCCCATAAGAAAATGACGAATCAAACCACCACATGTAACAGAAAGCAACTATGATCATTCAAACCTGTATGCGTGAAATACTGGCAAAAGATCATCATCCGTATGTCGCGCACCAACAATTGCAGCCATTTCATGGATTGAATTTGCTATAGAAACACGTACTCTCAGCTGTAATAATGAATTTGATTGCAGCTCTGCATACGAATGGTCAAGGAAGGACCCACCTGATCATCAGTTGCAAGTTTGTTGTAAGTGTCTCTCAACTGGGGCCAGTTAGCTCTTCCAAGTGTGTACGCTACAGCAGGAAAGTTGTGGGCGCAATGCCGATTGATGTCGGAATCCATCATTCCTCCGGGTAGGACCATTCCCATGAAATTATCTACCAATTCCTGCGGTACTATCTTCTGCAAAATAAGATATGGAGGAAAGCCAAAGAGGAACTATGACTCAGTACCAACCTGCGCATCATCTTCTTCAAAAGTCTCATCATTTTCGAGTTCATCCTCTCCTCTGCAATCAGCAAACAACTCTGTCTCATCCCCTTGACCACTGATTGTCCGCGAACTATTACGAGTCCTTGGTGATAGAGAAAACAGCTCATCGCCCTCTGAGCTTCCACTGTTCCGTGATCGACGAGGACTTGCAATTGGAGTTTCCGTTCGTTCTGGCGACACATAGAGGACATCGTACCGTCGCTCCAAAAAGGAGGGCGCACTCGGTACAGATTTTGCAGAGCCAAATTCAATCAATTCGTCACTGAAATCGGAAACTGGTGAAACCGCTTCTAGTGAACAATCATTTATACTTACTTATCCGCGAATCCTTCATAGGAGTCCGCCCAATACGATACTGGAGTAAAATCTTCGTCCGCATTTGTTGAGGGCTGCAATTAAGCATAATTAAAGACTTCAGCTGCTGGAACAAGAAAGAAACGTAGTCGAAATTCCAGCAAATCTATGGCTGTGAAAAGAAGCGATATAGTACTGTACGACTTGCCAGCATACCTTCGCATCCTTCGAGTCATCACTTTCATCAGTTCCGAAACTATCGTCCAAATCCAGTCTCATTGAAGTATCCAATAGATCCATATCATTTTCACCGTATTCGTCGTCTTCTAATCCAATCCTAAACTAGTGTGATGAGACCTGAGTAATCAGTCAATTCATAGCCATACTGATGAGGTACTTAACTAGCGTTAAAATACCGCCTTTTCCTAACTATAAAACGAAACATACAATGAAGATAACCTATATCTACAGGGTGATCCATAAATGGTGCAACACGGTTTTTACCGCATAACTTTTCTCAGAATCAATTTTATTTCAAATAATTGTACACAGTCTTTATTCAAATCTTCATCTATAACAATCAACGACAGCTATTCGATGTGCCCTCCTTTTGCCGCGATGACTGCCCTCGAACGCCTGGGATACGCCTCTACTGCGGCCCGAATCGTCTCTTGTGGTATATTTTTCCAGTCTTTCCTGAGCGGTGACTTCAGTTCCTTCCAATTGTTCCTTTGTTTAGAGCAACTGTTCTCCTCTAAGATGCTCTAAATAGAAAAGTCCATACGAGATCCGGTGAACAAGCGGGCCATTCATTTGAGGGTATGTGGGCTGGAAGAGTGGTTCGGCACCAGTCCTGAACGCATTTCGCTCTGTGTGCAGGAGCACCGTCTTGTTGAAGGGTCCATTTCTCCTTTGTGAAATGCCCAGTGGACGAAGGTAGCAAGTACTTCATAAGAACTTCCCTCAAGTAAGTTCCGGCATTCAGCTTGGTTCCTTTATCGACAAAAACCAGCGGAGTGTGCCCGGTAGCTAACACTCCCGCTCAAACCATGACGGATTGAGGCTTCTGCTTCTGATAAACATTCCTTTCGACCTTATTGGCTTCCTTCGGAGTGCGAGCGAGCACTCTCTTATTTTGAGCATTGTAGGTCTGTTCCACGGTGAAAAATTTCTCGTCGGTGAACACACTCCTCACATGCTCGCCTTGATCGGCCCTTGCCATTAGCGCCACACACATTTCCCTCTTGCCCTTCTTCCTCGCTTCTGTTGAGCCGTGTTTCCTTTGCATCCTATAGGGGTACATGTGTAGTTGTTGAATGACGACTCTTCACATTGTTGTGCAAGGGGCTTCCAATTCGCTGACCACCTTTCCCATACCTATGCTTGCATTGCGCTCGATCCGCTTCTTCGCAATCTTCCTGGGCTCTAAGGCGGCAGAGCACGCGGAGCGCCTGCATCGAGGAAGGCATCCTGTGATGCTTCTTTTCAGTACACTATACACACTGGAGCTGTTCAAATTCAAGAGCTGAGCGATATCCATTGGAGTAAGTCCGATTTCGCTCAGCGAGCAAATAGCGCATGTTTTGGAATTTGGGGCACCACGGATGGTAGAGAGGACAGTGAGCGGTCAAATACTAAGGGTATATAGAGGAGGGCTTGGCAGAGGTGCAAACATACAAGCTTCAGAAGAAACCAATAATGGCAAAAAAAAATTATGCTTGAATTTTGTTGCACCATTTATGGATCACCCTGATCGTGCTAAAAAACGAAAGATAGGGCGCTGAAAATGCAATTCTACGGCTAGCGAATGCGTTGCAATAGCGAGAGAAAGATGGAGTCGAGCCAGAGGAGAGGGATATTTTTATGGCAGTGGTGTGAGTTAACATATCGAGAAGGCAACATCACACAGATCACTAAGACCACATTTTACGGATTACTATGTGTGAAATTATGACAGGGCGCGATATAGCCATGCCTTTAATAGAAGTCTCCCCGATGCTTCAGTTTTTCAGCAGACGGCGTGGAACTCCATAACCATACATCACAAAAGCCACTGGCTAACAAGCTCCCTCGAGTTCCTCTACTTTGATACACAAAGGTACTACTTCGATACGCATCGGATATACACAAAGGTATTGAAGTCTGCGGGAACAACTACTAATGCAACCGAGCCCTAAAGATTTCAATTCATTCTGAAACAGTAAAAACACGAATGAAACTAACTTTGACAAATCATCAGATGAATTACATTTGGCTGCGATCCCGGCACCTTCACCCGAAATGGAGGGTTCACCTTCACTGAAAAATCGCCTCTTTCAACGACTTTGAATTTATCTGATCGACGCTCTAGCGCTGCAGAACAGCTCAAAGTACATTTGGAGGAAATATTTGAACTAACATGACGCTGGGTGGGGCGCTGTGGGTCGAGTTCTTCTTGTGTCCAGCTGTCCACGTATCCAGCATATGTTGTAAACCATCAATGATTCTAAAAGAATGCTTTTTTTTGCTTTTCACACTCTGAGTGGTCTTGAGATCTGGTGAACCTTTTGAGGTATTCATGATAAAACGGAATAGTCGATCGATTGGCTTATATATCAAATCGATCATTTTCACGACTGTTAGTAAATCTTTCAATATCAGAAACCATAGATAAATAAAGCAGGCTTACTGCTCCGCGTCTTCAGGAGGATCAGACTCTTGGCCGCTGTCGTCAGCATCGTCCTCCTCAGAGTCTTTCTCAGGCATATAACATCCAGCGGGAAGCTTCTCGAAGTCCACCGAATCCGTAACGATACTTTCTGAATCGCATCGTCCATCTGATTCGCAAACCTTGAAAAACACTTATGGATTTTGAAACTTTCTCTCTTATTCAAACTGTCCTATTTACCTGTCCGTCCTTTATCTTCAGCCCAGATAACTTAGAATTAGCGAAAGTAGCAATAAATGGGCCTAATTCTTGGAATGCTGTGTACCATACCTGAAACAGGCCACAACTGATTCAGATCACACTTACAGCATGGATAAGTGTAAAAACTGACCCAACGCGACGGATCATGGAGCAATTTTACAAATGTCTGTGCCAGCTGCGTTCGTCGAACATTGGGTGAAGTGTGGCGAGCCACTTCCACAAAGACCTCGCATACCGCTTTTCGTACACCCCAGTTTGCATCCATACAAAGATACGACAGATGAGGAACAATGAACTGGAATCAGTGACTGATTGATTACCAGTGACATTATATCGAGTGTCATCAGCAGTGCCAACCATTAATAAAGAAAAGTGGATTCATTTGCCTTTTTTCATTGTCTCTGCCAAGCAATTAGAAGCGAAAAGCTGCCCGTTTGACATGGATTGCAAAGCCAAGGAAAAGAAACCATTCACTCTAAGCCATCTCAACTAAACTCAACTTTCCCGCACTATTGATCTTCACACACTTTGAGAAGTTGCACCCGCCGTTGTTTGTTCTCTCAGAAATGATTTTTTTGCTCATGCCACTGACTACAGCCACTTGCTCGCTTTAGCACACTCTCAGCAGCTAGCTTTTTAATTCAATGTGGGGGTACAAGTTACTGTGTCTATTCAATTAAAAAATGTGTTTTGAGGACAGGTCATATGGGCTTACATTTCCTACTCTCAGTAGTGTTGAGACAGCATGATTCCCTAAGCTTCTCGATACCCTTTTTGCCTTGTAACCCATTTTTTCACTATACCTTGTTTATAATTGGACTCAAAGGCTAATCAACTATGCGCTGTTGAACCTGAACAGTGCAGAGAAAAGGATGAGTATCCTGCAAACAAGCGAGCAGCAGATGCAAAACGAGAAATGCACGGAGAATAACAGACAAGTACGCCCTGGTACAATGCGATCAGCCAACTTTGCTCGCATCTGGTGTAAAAAAAACCATCTTAACAGGACTTTAACACAACACAATTCGTCAAGCTAATACCGCAATGGGCATTAGTGCTATACATACCGCTGGGTCCAGGCAAACATGATAAGCTTTGCACAGTTTTAGTGTGTCTCATCCAATAAACCACCCAACCATTGACGTTCTCTTCCCCAGGTTTCGCAGTGGTTCTATTAAGTTGTTCCAAGGGTGATTTCATACTTCACGATTGGGCGTGTCGAAGTCTCCCATAAAAAACCGCAGCATTGCGGAAACGCGCGCGAAACGCAAAACCACACAACTGCAAAACTGCGAAGTTTGGCGTGTGGGTGCAGTTATCGTCTTCGTCTATCGTCTTCCCTGCACCATGAGGTAGCGAATGGTAAGGTGACATCTAAACGAGAGATCAACAGCGAAAATCAAACTCATCTCCAATCATATCAACAATCTGCATAGTCGACGAATATCATGGTACCACTAAGCTCAACCACTTTTCGCAAAATAACCCATACCTATCATTTTAGGCCGCTTCCATACTTTGCGCACCGACGCCGGCACGCGCGTGACGCAGGCACGCGCGTGACGGCGTCGGTGCGCAAAGTATGGAAGCGGCCTTACCAGCAACGATACCCAGCTACCGCCCGGTACTCCTCATTTTTGCGTACATGTTCGCTTACCACGCACTTTTCCAAGGTTTTGAATGCTCACTGTTTCCTTAGGGTATTTCTGCCGTGACATTCATCCCTTTCGCAAGTCCTCCGTTTTTCCTGTGCAGCTTATTCTCTAGCTTCCCCTCTAGTAGTGTTTGAACTTATTCCATTGGTAATAAATACACGCATTCTTCAACACGGGCCAGTGATTAGCTTCACTACACATACCGATAATCACATGGGAAAGCTCCTCGCGAATTTGTTTACAGCTTTCAAAGTGTTTTGAGAAGTGTTGTGGTGCTTTGCTATCCTCAAAGTTTACATTTTCAAGAATTTTCTCCCATTAAATAAGAAGAACACAGGGAGAAATGACAATTTGGTTGTGAACTGACGCAGACAAACACTTAGCGGATTACATTCGGTACGGCAATCGAGTGCAACCTCTGCATACCTACGAATGGGTTTCTTTATAATGAGTGGGTAGGTATAGGGATGACGCAAACAACTCGTGACACACCATTCATGTGCATTCAAATCCAAATACTTGGTTTTCGACTGTATGCAGTGGCAGGTTATAGCTAGCAAGGTTATTCACCACATCAAGTTAAGTCTTCGGAAAGTCGCACAGAGGCACTATTTGTTTCTGAACTTGGTTTGATTTGAGAGTATTTGCAGTTATAATGATTTAATGAGATCACAACCATCGTACTGTTAGTGAAAGACTTGCAGGTGCAGGTGCGCGTACCTATATTTTTGAAATAATCCTGCTTACTGTGCACGGAACTTCGTCGGAAAGTACTACTCGCGCATTCTGAGAAATAATGTTCGACATTACTATATTTCAAAAAATGGCGATTCTGTCATTCGAATTAGTTTTTCCTTTCGAACACAACGAAAAAGGTTCATAGGATGGTTGACTGCCAGCTTACTGAGAGTCAACAAGTTCGAAGGATGTGCACGTTCCTAATAGAATGAGTTTTTAGAAACACTCTATAACATCTGCTTTTCCAAGGACAAACGTCAGGGAGGAACAACAACGTCAGTTGTTAGTTCAGAAACGCGGAAGGGCGTGCCATTATTTGATCTCTTCCGGAATGAAAGTGAAAACCGAGAAATTTGCAGGAAACTTGTCGAAAAAAAGGAGAAAAAAAACTTGATTTCGGTGGCAGGCGCAAGCCCCTTCGTTCTTTGCAAAGATTTTGGGCTGTGTCTCAGACCACACTGAACAGCTTCCATGTACAATGTTCATTTTCATAACTTTGAAACAAGGTTTTACCAAAAAATATTGGAAGGGCTTCCAAGAACTATATCCTTTATTTTATGTCCACCTAAGCGCAGCGAGATTTATATGTTCTGCTCCATATAGCGACAAGATTATCACGAGAAATGTAGGCCCTAATACACCTTGGCCGTGGCTAAGCCACTTCCAGAATCATACCATCATTCTAAACACCTCAATTTCAACTGCTCCAGTCCAGAACATTAAGCAACAAGATCGTGTAATACAAGTCCCCCATACTCCGTGCACTGAACAAATCACTGCGCTCGTTCTGTCGTTGCTGGTGTCTGTCGAGGGCAAAAACAACATCGTTACTGCAGAGAAATGGGCGAGTAGATTTTTTACTGAGCTTTTTACTATCACCGCCGTATGCCGTAGCCATAAGGGTGGTGAATATGGTTACGATGTTTTGCCGTCTCGAAAAATGCACTATTTCTTTCACGAGGAACGCTGCCGAGGAAATATGTAATGCGAAGGGCAGAGTGCACAGCGAAGAACACTCTGCTGCACTATGCTGTCTCGGTAGCTTTGATTAATAGTATGTCTTTGAAGCACTGTTCTTAACTTA
This sequence comes from Trichostrongylus colubriformis, assembly GCA_963978905.1. Taxonomy (NCBI): domain Eukaryota; kingdom Metazoa; phylum Nematoda; class Chromadorea; order Rhabditida; family Trichostrongylidae; genus Trichostrongylus; species Trichostrongylus colubriformis. The sequence goes on from OZ022260.1 coordinate 28,533,866, forward strand.
CCACATCAAATGAAAATACACGAACATGAAACACTTTTTAACAAATACTTACCAGTTCAGTGAACTTTTGACCTAAGATACGTGCTAGATCAGCTAGAACGGCTACTGCTGCCTGAAAAAAAACGGTATCAGACAACAGTTTCGGAATTAACGGTGCTTTACCAACAAGGGAGGGCAAGAAGTTAGGTGTCGAAGGATAACATGTTTGCATAGGAATTTTGAAGAATATCATCACAGGATCTTACGTGCATATCATGAGACATCTAAGGTATGTTCTTAGTATGTGAAGACATGTTATCGTTCAACATCCAACAACACACCTTCCTCCCCCATAAATATACTACCGATTCAACAATCAAGTGCCATTATTCTAGACCCTATGGGGGCCACGGGCTGTCTGTACAAGTCAAGACTTCGTTCTCGCCACCTTTACGATAACATTTTGATACACGCGTTCTTAATTTCAACCATGAAATACTGAATTACTGATAACCGGCCAAATTTTGAAGTGGTCACCGTGTATACACATATTGTGCGCCATTATATAGGATCACACCCTTATTGAGTCTTTCTGAATATATCTTTCTTCTTCTACCCAGCTCTTCCCCTTCACCACCGAACAGGAACGTGAAAACAAACACTGCCTCAAAGTGGGAGCGAATTTGCAGAGGTGCAGTGCTAGTCGATGTCCTACTGGTTCTATACCAGCCATCAACCTGATGGTAACCACCAAAAGGTCAAACATCGATCAACCACCAGAAAATTGTCAAGTTTGTCTGGCCAGCTAAAAAACATCTCGACAAGGAAGCATTATAGGTGTACAGTTACAGTGCAGTTTGCAGTGGTCATTTCTCTGTCCTGTCTTTCACTTCGTCCTGGATAAACAGGCACTCTATCAAAATGTTTTTTTTTCTGAAGAGCACAATGATATCAAAAGCATATGATCAACACTTTTTCCATTTTTAAACCATATTCCTCAAAGATCTTTGGGTTTAATTTCCGGATACTCCGTCGATAAATCACAATTTTTAGAACCAAATCTGCTACGTAGCAGTTTGAAACGCAAAACCGCACGACATATTCGTTGCGCACTGGCGACTTGCCAATGCAGTCGAATGCTGGCGATATGCCAACGCGTATGTGATCGCCGAGATGACTTGCCCTCTTTAGAATACGACATATGCGTAATCACAACGGATCGAAGGGCACATAAAAACGTCCGAGCACGTCTGCATCGTTGGCTGCCATTTGGGAACAAAAAGGCAACCAGCAGCTGGCCATTCCAAGCCACGCAGCAATCCATTCTATATGAAGAATGTTTGAAACAATATTGGAAAGCTATTATCGAGTACCACAGCGGCATCTCGGTCCCATATATCGAAGTGGTTCTCTGTTAGATGAATAGTTTATACAATAGGAATTTAAAGTAAAATCTCGAACACATTCACTTAAAGGGGCGTACTATCGTTACCGCTAGTCGTACCTCACGCATGATCCTGTGCTTGCCATTTACGCATATTCACACACATTATATTCACTTCATTTTGATAATAGTACCCACGTCCACGGGTACACATCTCGTTTGCATTTTCTGAATCCTTCTTTGATGGCATATCCCCTCTCAACTACCGTGTGTTCGTTTTGTTATCCTCACAGGTTCCAGTGCAAGTATCGCTGCAGAACCTTCCACTTTGTTGATTCTCTGCGCTTGTGTGAACTAAGAATTGAAGAAAAAAAATGCTATACGATGTTCTGATTCCATGAATGTGTTCAAATGAATTGCCCTGATTTGTCTGGGTTACGTACTTGTTTGAGAATCTCTTCTATGGAAAAAAGCAATATCAGTATTCATGTCGCTCATCCTTTTCTTCATGAATCGATCCGGGTTTTTGAGTGTTGTTTTCAGGAATCCCGAACATTGTACACATCGTGCCCGCCAAAGGAAGAAGAATGTGTCACCATATAAACTAGGGCTATCAAGGTTTTCTTCAACTGTCCTCTTCGTCCATCGTCAGTGCATAGAAGACTGATGTGAATGTAATCCAAACGAGACATCTATGAATTGACAATTCTCTAAGAAGATTCCTTCGACCTTTGTTTCTTGTATTTGTTTCTTCTCTCCAAACGATTCGAAATGACCATTACCAAATCCACTGTATGGCTACACCCAATGCCATCGTACCAGTCAGTCTGTTCCAAATATGATGCAGGTGTGAAGCAGCACGTAGTATATTCGAGTTATATAGTCGTACGGACTTTTTTTTCAGTGTTTAAGTTTTTATAAGCAATTCTCGTCGTTCCAGTTACATGGTAAATGAGAATGCTGTGGCTGCAACCGTACCAGCGTCTTTAATGGTCACCCCTATTGGAACTAGAAATCAAAAGTCATCTACAACTTTTTGTAAAAGCACTTGGATTCACCCATATGCCCACTGACGAAAACCGTTTATAAATGCAGAGTTCCTTCGCGCCAATTTGCAGTCGTCAATCAATATCATGTGCACCAAAGCTATTCAAATACTAAACTAGCACCAACGAAGCTCACGTGACCTGTGCAGGAATTCGTTACCCAGCTATCATGAAAAGTCTGAGATACAATGACAGCACCATTTAAACCCAAGAGCACGCAAGCGAAAAAAAAGGGGGGGGGGGGGAGGACTGTTTCGGCCATTTTGAGCCATTCGTATTCTTGCGCTCACGTAAAAAGCTCTAACTCGTTGTCGTTTCTTATTAACCCTACTTCCATTTTTGTGCTGAGATGGTATGAGCATTGGCTTGAAACATCCTTCTAACCCACACCTTTCACTAGGGTTAAAAGTTGGGTTAAAAGTTGATCTGTTCTGAATTAAAAGCCTATTGTATAAATCTTTGCAATAACTACGATTTCTGCTTGTTGTAGCAAATCTAGATGTACTGCATCTGTCCTCAAGCTCTATTTCTGCCATCCACTTTCTGCTTCCCGCTAGTCGAAGTTTTTTTTTCAGTCTCGTCAGGCCCCGATTTTCCCCTCCCTTTTTTTGTGCTCTGGCAGCGAGTTCTTCTCCTACGCGCTCATCCTTCCTTCTCCGCTCTTCGATTCACATATAATGCGAAACATCGCAAACACACAGCACGCCGCATGCAATGATTCGATCTAGCGAGTGTGAGCACGGCGTCAGCGAACGAGAAAAAGCGCAGCGGCAGTGATGAAAAAACCTGATAGGGAGATACCTAGCCGAGTGAATCGAGCCGATTATCTACCACCATCACCTCCACACCACAGCGCTGTCATTACAACATAGCATAATAGAAAACACACAGCGCAACCACACATACACCCAGTTTTGCAAATAAATTTTCAAGCTAAGCAGAGTGTAGCTTAATAGACTTCACTTCTAGCCTCGTTAGTGCACTGCAGCATCAATTCCCGATACGTCAGCTGATGCCACCGGAGCTGATGTCGTCACTGCGATCGATAAGAATGCCAACGTACTTTTCGTAGCCAAGTGGCGTCAGCCTGCAGCGCTGTTTGTTCGGCACTTAGACGTGTTTTTGAATTTTTTCGAGCCCGTTCGCTTTCTCTTCCCCTCAACCTGATTCTCTTCAACCCCGCCAAATCACCAACTGATTCATTTCATTTCCATTTCAACCCTTAGCCACCGCCACCGCGCCTGTTTGTTTTGCATCGTGTGGCGGCATACTCCTGTCGGATAGCGGATGCACCGTGTAGCATTGGCTTCTCTGCCGTGATTTCTTCCGAAACTAAAAATTCTCATGCGCCCGCGCCTACTTTTCGTATGTGGACCACATGGTGCTCGAGAAATCGACTGTAGTCGGCGATGAAGTGATCGAAAAGCCATCGTTTGTCAGTGATCATCCCTGATGAAAGAACACGGCACAGTACCTGAAATACAGTAGGCTGACAGAAATTCGGCTAAATATAATTATATAAGTATAAAAGAAAAGGAAAGAAAACAGGTGAAAGAAAAGACAGTGCATAAAGAAACACGGAGAGAGACGCCCCTTTGCCCATTACAGCACATCAAAGCTGGCTGTGATATGAGCAAGTCGACAAATCACCCACCACTTTGACGTGCCGTGCCGGTGTTGAGGACAGATACTCTGCTCCCTCTGCACATGTGCACACACCCACCACGTGATTCATTCAGTCAGACACAAATAAAGAAACAAAGTGAATGGGTTGCGTACAGACGGACGGACGGACATGGCCAGTTTCGGACGACCCGAACAAACTGCGAGTAACGGCGAACAAGTGACGAGACAAAGACTGACGGGGAGGCAGTAGAAAGTGAAACGCGCCAGCTGCGTAACAGCCGCCACCACCGCTCAAAAATCGCCGATGGCTGGCCTATCCGCTCAATTTGTGTGCGCTTGGCGCGACGAACAGACGAAATCAGTATGACGTCAAAATAGAGGGTGAGATGAATGCGATCTGGAAGTAGTAGTGGTGGTGGAGCCACGAAAAAGGGCAAGGGTGAAACAAAGGCAATAAAGACGATGAATGAGGGGTTTGGGGTTGGGGGGTGTGTGTTGTGTGTGTGTGAGGAAGGATCCTGGCAGAGGGAAGTGCATATTGCGTAGATCCAAAGGGCGAAAAACAGAATAGTGATACGGCCAGAACAAAGCGTCTCACTACCCATGTCTTTCACCCTCAGAATAACTCGCACTCTCTCCTCGCACCGGCCGGCATCACTGCGCATGCCCTCCGTTCGTCGCACGCTTCCCCACCACGCGAATCGTCCGCGCCCTCCGTTGCCCGTGTGTACTCTGCGGTCGACGTCTGCGCACTCCACAACGCCAATGTACTCTCGGCTTGGAGCGCGCGTGTTTCTTTCGAGAATAAATGCAATGCATACACTCAGAGGGCGGAGTTGGAGGGCGCCGGCGCGCGGAAAGACCCGACGGCGGCTCGACGGGGCGCGCGCTGCTGAACAACATGGAATTCTGGCTGGGGGTGATGGGTGGAGAAGATGGCTGGCTGGTTGGCATGGGAGGGCATGGGAGTGGAAGGGGGGGGGTGACAGTGAGGGCCGATGATGACGAATAAGTGCGGTGAGTACAGGAATAATGAATGGTGACACCGCACATACACGTACAGACAAGACTGAACACGCACACACATGCACACAGACAGAAGGCAGCAGTGAACAGCAGCAGCCCGTACCGCGGCTATCTCCACACGACGATCCTCCATTCCAGGGTCATCACCCTTTGATTCGACCAGATCGAAAAGAATCGGAATGATCTGGTTGCGTAGCGCATCTGAAACATTCACGTTCATCAATCAGCGAGTGAGCGACGATAAGCGACAATGTGAACAATGCAGCAAACAGAAAACGAAATGAAACGTGAACGCGCAGCAACGACGACGCATGGCTAACGGCATCTGATAGCGCAAGCGAAACGACGCTCCTTTTTGGTGGGGTGAACAAAGGCGCGCGATAAAAGCTGGCCGAATTGCCGACTTCAGATAACGAGAGCGGGCTACGGCGGTGCTGTTTCTGATAAAGAAACGAAGCGAAGGGCGTTTATTGAATGCAGAAAAAGACTGAGAAATTGAAGCAGAAACATTGGCGGCTTACCTTGCGGAATGAGGCCCCGTTCAAGTAGCACTCCAACGCCAAAAACGGCACGATTACTAGTCTGAAATAGATGAATAGTTCAGAATAACTGGGCGAATCAGTTTGTCGAACAGAATGAATGGTAGGGAATAGGAGAATAGAAAAAGCAGTCAGTCCGTGGTAATAGATGGTGTAGTGGATGGGTTGCTGGTGGGAGAGGCACAGAGATGGAGAGGGCGGCAACGAGCAGGATAGGGAGGGAGGGAAATGGGAGCTGTCTTGATAGCAGGCGCACACACGCAACAAACACGCTCGCTCACGTTGTTGAAGCGGGGGCGGGGCCTGGAGGAGAGCGCGGGCCAATCGTCGTCTGGCTGGCAGACGCAGCAATTGCCAGTCGTGGCAGAGTCAGACGACGTGGGTTGGCATGGACACAGACACAACAAAATGATAACACAGCAGCCACTCGGAGAAAACGCGAGCATGCGAAAATGCGCGCACGTAGCAGCCGATGAAAAAGACTGCGGAAAGCGTCGGGAGGGGCAGACGGTCGCAGCGCGACGTAACGAGTGCACCCGCGCAGGAGAGGTGCGAGAGCGGTGGCCGGTGGCGGAGGGAGATGAGGTTGGCTGTTGGGTGGCTGGCAGGCAGCAGGCAGCCAGCCTGCTTGGCTGCATGGTGGCGGGCGGGCAGGCCGCTCTGCTCTCGGTAGGCCAACGAATATGCAGGGAAGAAACCAAAGACTGACTGCTCGAAACACAACGAACGACACGTCGAATGACGACTAGCAGGAAACTACTGCTAAACGCTGAAATATGCATGCGCAGCAGTATCGCCCTTCGCAACCAGCCGAAGCGGCTACGGGGGGGGGGGGGGGCTGCAGTACTGCCTACCACTGCTGCTCCGTGGGGATTGGGGACGTCGATGTGGATGGCAAACGTGCAGCAGCGAGCGAAGTGACGGCTGGCGCATTTCGCACATTCAAGGTCAAACATTACAAAAAAGAGCGACCGGTTTTCGTATGCGGAGAAAGCGATGACCCTGGCTTAGAAATCGTGCGCGACCTTCGAGCAGCAATCTACAGGGGACGCACAGACGGGATAGACAAAGAACGGACGAGCCCCCACCCAAAAATACATAAAATACTGGCAAAGAATTTTGCCATTCCAACATAACACATTGCGACAGCGGCGGGTAGCGACGGCCGCACCAACTTTTCCCCTTGCCACTAAGCCGCTTTACGAGAACAATCGCTACGAGTTTTTTTTCAGAAGAGAAGAGAGAGAGAGCAGCAGGAGAGAGAGAAGAGAAAAAGAAACTAGGAAGATGAGGACGGGTGAAACCTGAGCCATGCCAAAACTAGAACATGGTCGTCAATAAATGGTGAAATGAAATGAAAAATGCAAACGATGTATCCACACTGATGTATCGATGACACACAGCGTCGATATTAGTGAATGTTTGAGCTCGGAGAAAAACTGCTCTTCAGGTGAAAATGCTTGCAGATAAAAATTATTGCAAAGTCCTGTGACTGCAACAGAAACGAACTAGGCACGATTACGATTCTTTCTCAACGCAATGAATCTCAACCATATAAAAAACGGCCAGTTAAGAGATGGGTTACAGTCATAGAGCATTCCGAAAAAGTACTTTCCCATCGAATCCACGTAACCCGTAGCATTCTAGTCCACCACTAAACATAATAATTGTTCTTTGCCGCTTACAACCTTCCGCAATGAGCCTTATGGTATTGATCAATGCCAACGTTTGCCTTCATCTCTATTCTCCATCCTCAACCATTCCTCCTATTTAATTGACATTTCTACGAAGCATCTGTAATTTCAGTCAGTCCCTTATTGGCTTTTTGCCACCCGATTTGTTTTGCTATCTGCTACATTCTATGACAGAATACACTGCAGAATGAGTATGGCTGTCTTTTTTCGGAACCTCCTATCCTTCACATATTTCAAATATGTGCGTGCGTGCTATATCACACAAACGTATGTGAATAAACAAGCGTTCCACTTCTTTGAATGCTCTTCGCCCTTAAGCAGCAGCTGCCATGCGAAAAAAAAATGTGGCCGGGGCGGGCGAAAAAATCGAACCGAAACTGCGCCGATAAGCGCGGCAGCGACGGAGGAAAAAAAACGTTGGGGAAAAAAGCGAGTGCGGCACGGGAACAAGCACCACTAGCAGCAGCAGACATATCTCCGACTATACGAAATGCTATGCAAAACTCAGTTTTGAGGGGTTTTGAATGACAGCTGAATGATTTGCCATTCAAAAAAAGCAGCACTTCACAGTCAAGAGATTTGATGATCCATACAAGCATAAGCACTAAAGTATCCCACTGATCGTTACTTCAATGTGACTGCAACGCTATCATTTCGTTGGTTTTCTACAGAAAGACATGCAAATGTCCCATTGATCGTAACTTCCATGTGACTGTAAGGTTATCATTTAGTTGATTTTCTATGAAAATGCATGCAAATGCGGGATTTTTCGCTCCCGAAATCTCCAAGTAAGTTTAACCTCGTAATAAAATAAAAATGGATTATAAGTTCTAGTGCAGTATGTTCCCAAACCCATGACAAAAATCTAGCGCGAACTCCACCCTTTCAACCAAACTCTATAACCAGATTGAAAGGCAGTATTACTGCGACGAGACAAGAGGATAGGTTTCAGTTTGTTCGACAATGTTTGAACGTATCGGTTTGCCGAAAGAATGGGGAATTTTTTTGCCAATCTTTGACTTTTTTCGGCATTGTGAGCAAGTGAATCCTGGCGATGAGGCATGAGTCACCGGGAAACGGCCTGCGCTGTCGTTTGTTTGAACTGTGGGCTAGACCGCACCACAGAACGTCGTTAGTTGACAATGCTAGAGGAGACATGTGGGAACTGATTGTGAGTATGAAAAAAGTCCGTATTTGATAAACTTGGAAGACGTTAGCACCACTGGTGCGTCCTCCCCCCTCTGCCAACAATCCATGTATTTATGCCAGCAGCATTTCCAACTTGCAACACAGTAGCACGTGCACGCAAACTGAACTGGTTCAATGACGTATCCGCCATGATGCTGCTGCCACCCCGTTCGCATCGCTTCGATGAATTGCGCGCTGAACAAGCGCTCGATCACTTTCCATTGAGTTGACTATTGGATGGTAGGCAGGGGGGTGGAAGAATGGGGTGGCGCAACCCTCGGTCTCTTTCTCTGTCTCTCCGTGATCGCACCGCACCCAGCAACAAATCAAATCATCGATTGAAATCGAAAAAAGGGAAACTTCTCTCATGTGGACTCGCAGTTGCCACATCGCATGCCAATGCAGCAAATCGATGATGAACAGGGGTTTTACTTACTCGTACCAATGGGAAAACACATTGTTGCACTAACACTGATTGCACTATTCCCGTGATCGACACTACGATAAGGAAAGACATTATAACCAGTGCCACTCATTGCACTTTTTAGATGTCTGCAAAACCTTTTCCTTTAAACTTTCACTTCCGATGGAACCCCGTCTGGATGTCAGTGAAAACAATTTGAAATTTCGCATCCCAATCAGTTTTTGAGACAAAAATGAAGAACAGTGCACAAGATGTGTCGGTTTTTAAGACCTTGAAAGAGAGTATCTCATAGTAGCGTAAAATACCAGCAGAAAGAGAAACAATCTTCCTTTGAACCTAGGCATCAAAAATAGCACTTCGAGAAATCTTGGCTTTGAAAATAGCTCTTCCAAAAATTTTGATTGTGGAGAATGAGATGCTATGGATAAGGATCAAATAGTGAAGAATGCGAGGAAGCCTTTCTACGTCAGTTCTCGTCAGTACTAATTAAGCACTAAGCTTTTTTTGAAAAGAAAACTATGAAATATTTCAGCGATAAGCGTAAACAAAATAGCCATTGATACAGTACTACTCTCCACAAATGACTGGTCCATCCTTTCGCGAAGAGGGAAGGTGTACCAAAAGCATCGAGTACTGGTTCAGACTCACTACTAAATAACAATTGTGTAGCTAAATAAAACGTCAAACACATAATGTTTTCAAAAAATCAAAAGTAAGAAATATGAAATGCAGGAAGGATTTGGAGTTTATTATATATTGCTTAGAGAGCTGACCAACCGACAAAAAGAAGATTGTTTGAATAAAGAAGCATAATTCAGAAATACACTAGTGTCGAACAAGTTGGGCCAATCGATTCCATCAGAATATATCAACGTCAAACAATCTGTTGTTTTCAAACATTACCAACCATTATTTTCACCCCTTCCTTCTTCTACTTATTACAGCGTTATGAAAGGTCCCAGAAAAAACTTCAACGCGGGAAAACTCACAATTCATTCCCACACAGGGTAAAGCAATTGACATAGGAAAAAGTGAAGAGCTTGATGTTTGCCAATATCCATTCGGATGTACAGAATTTCAGTGTAGAATCTCACAGAAAAATTTTAATGAGTATCTCATCTGCACAGTTCCTCAGAGAACGACGTTCGCGTGATACCTTCGCCCTCCCAGCTGACAATGACTGCAACCAATTAACCGGGGATAGAAACGTTAGTGGAAATCGTTCCCATAAGCGACCGTTCACGTCATTGATTCCATCAAGTCATATGCAACCTCATGCTTCCATACACTGAATGCTCATGTACGTATTAAATCATTTCATTACAGCAGAGAGGGGATGTACTAGACCATGAGAATTACATTTACTATAACATTATCATCGTTCCTGCTACGTGGCAGATCCAGCCTCACCACTAAAGTGCCCTTCCCTGTGGCATCCGCTCAAGAATCTCACGGATGCCACAGTTTTGAGGGTGTAAACTATTAGGTAGTCTAAAAAGTCTTTTCGTATTTTTAAATACCGCTTTTTCCCTCAAAACCGCTTTCCACAAAATTTCTTCTGTACATATATATGTAGTACAAGTCCACGCGCATCTATAGGTATTGTTGTCTTCCATCTCCCGGATAACCCTTTTCGGCAAAATAAAAATATCAAAAGTCACTTCATTTTCAATTCCAATTTTTTTTCTTTGAATGGCGTTAGACAGGGAAAGGAAAAGGTGATAATCCGATGGAGCAAGATCAGGGCTATAAGGCAGCAGGTTTTATCCAAGCCCGAGAATTTTTTAAAAGAAAAGATTTTAAAAATTTTTTACTACCAGTGAAAAATGACTTGTCAAAAAATCTCGGGCTTGGATAAAAATTGCTGCCCCATCCACCTTATAGTCCTCATCTTGTTCCATCGGATTATCACCTTTTCCTTTCCCTGTCTAACGCCATTCAAAGAAAAATTTTTTTATAATTTTTGTATTGAAAATGAGGTTGACCGTTGATATGTTTATTTTGCCGAAAAGGGTTATTCGGGAGATGGAAGACAATAATACCTATAGATCCGTGTGGACTTGTACTACACGTGTATGTACAGAAGAGATTGCTGGAAAGCAGTCTGGAGGGAAAAAGCGGTATTTGAAAATACGAAAAAACTTTTTAGACTACCCAATATTATGCCAGGAATTCACACCGCGGCACAAGCGAAGCGACGTGGACGAGCTACTATACGGTGTGTCCCTAAAGTATAGGTCCACCCTATTTTTCATCCATATCTCCAGAATGGACCAGTGATTCCTTTCCAAATTTTTATCTGTGATACCTGATCACTGTAGCGACCAAACGCCTCAGTAAAATTGGAGACATAAAATTGCAAAATTTTATTTGCTTTTTTTCATAAATAAGGGTGTCCCAAAAGTATAGGTCCACTCAGCTTTTCCACCTTGCTTCCATCGAAAGGTAAGTTGTGAAGCAGATGTGTTGACGCATCCTTCTGAGATTTGCTCTACAGTGCCATGCCACGCGGTACGCATTTATCCGAGTTCGAAAAAGGACAAATTCTGGCCTGCAAGAATGTGGGACTCAGCAATCGCTAAATTTCTAGGAAGATGGGCCTATCCCACAGCTTGATCAGCAGCTTCTATCGCACCATGGACCTGTACGGAACGAAAAAGAGAAGTGGAAGGCCGCAGAAGCTCTCTGAGAGGCAGAAGCGTCGGATCCTCAATGCTGCGTCCAATTCCAGAAAGGGTGTTTGTCGGCTGTGCAGGGAACTGGCACCTAATGTATGTATGTACCGCTGTTTATATGGTAGTAAATTACCTTCTAGAACGTCCTGATAAGGCCTGGAATCCATACAATGAGTGATGAATACTATCCTGCTCTTACCAGAGCGAGAGCAGGCGGCCCAAACCATAACACCACCACCAGCAAATCCGCGCCTCGAGAAGAAGCGCGGCTCCTTCCTCAAATCCCTCCAGTAACTAGCTAAACCGTCCGGTCCGTCCAAATTGAATCTCTTCTCATCAGAAAAGATCACCTGCATCCTTATTACTAATGCTGTGTGAACTACTACGTCAATAATGTAACCCTGCAGACTAACTCATCCCATTGATGCGTCCAGCTGACATTTTACTTGGAAAAATGGATTCGAGCCTCTCCGTGCGCCCTCGTGAGGTATGGCGTAGACGAAAACCGTCTTCGCTTGATGCGAGGAAACGACTTGAGCAGACGGTGCACAGTGCTTTTCGATACAGTAGGTGCCAGTTCCCTGCACAGCCGACAACACCCTTTTTGGAATTGGACGCAGCAATGAGGATCCGACACTTCTGCCTCTGAGAAAGCTTCTGCAGCCTTCCACTTCTCTTTTTCGCTCCGTACAGGTCCATGGTGCGACAGAAGCTGCTGATCAAGTTGTGGGATAGGCCCATCTTCTCAGAAATTTTGCGATTGCTGAGTCCCACATATTTGCAGGCCAAAATTTGACCTTTCTCACACTCGGATAAGTGCGTACCGCGTGGCATGGCATTGTAGAGTAAATCTCGAAAGGATGCGTCAGCACATTTACTTCACAACTTACCTCTCGATGCAAGCTAGGCGGAAAGGCTGAGTGGACCTATACTTTTGGGACACTCTAATTTTTGAAAAAAAAGCAAATAAAATTTTGCAATTTTATGTCTCCAATTTTACTGAGGCGTACGATCGTTACAGTGATCAGGTACCACAAATAAAAATTTGGAAAGGGATCGCTGGTCCATTCTAGAGATATGGATGAAAAATAGGGTGGACCTATCTTTTAGGACGCACTGTAGAGGCAAGAAGAGTTTCGCACATGGTGTCGCTCGCACGCTGCTCGCCGTGCCGAAACCTGACTTAAGGGTACACACCACAGTTTTGAACTCGAAGTCATGTAAAACAACAAAGAATAAGGCAAAGTGATTTTAGCTATTAGAGGCGATTTTCGATCTTATGACATTTCCAATCACAAGTAGTTTCACCTGTCACCTAGTTTCCCCAAATATTACATAAAAATGGTGTTTATACGAAATATATACAGATTTCGATAACTCGAGCCTCTCCAATTCCTTGTCTTGAAACTTTTCTGACACGCCACACAGTTTTTATAACTAATGCCTCAAAGTGACCAGGCTCGTCTTGCTACACATAGTAACACAGTTCAAATGCAAAGAATATACCAGACTTCTCAATCTTTTCTTTTTGCCGAATAATTGATGCCAACTCAGATTTTTTTTTCGAAGAGTTTTAACAGTGAGAGGTTCAGAGAGAGACGTACACGTCAATAGGAAGGCTCGGCTAATGACTTCCAATAACTGTTCCAATTTTTATCAATCTCAACATTTTCCTTCATATGTCGAATTGTAAATTATCAGAAATTCCGACTCGCCATTGCGAAATTATGAAGAAACTGCTCTTCGCTGCACTCTAACGCTTCAGGTAGTTTCATGTGTTAACAACTACCGCTTATCATGCTTCAAAGACACCGAAATGGTAGATTTGGCAGACAGTGGGATATGAAAGTAGGGGTGCTCAGCTATGCAACAGTAGTGCGAACGAGACAAAAGGGCGAAAAACTCGCAAAATAGAAACTCGAAAACCCCCTCCTCTCTCGCCCTCCTCTGCGTCACCTGCCAGGGTAGAGCGGAGGGGCTAAACCAGCTGCCGCAAACGATGTCCCGCCTTCGCCGGCAACTCGCCCGGCTGCAGGACCGCAGGAAGACATGCCGTGCTGTGGGGTCGTCAGAAGACCCCTAACCACGTTTTTTCAATGCGATTCGTCATATGACCCTTGTACTCCCATATCTCAGTTTTCCATTACCCCTACTGGCGCCTTTAAGTGTCTACAGGATCCTCAGAAACGCAATTTATGGTGACCAATACATGACTGTCATCAATCATATCCAAGTATATGTGCAAAAAAACTTTCTACTAAAACAAGTGCGATGCAGACTGAGTCACAAAGAACAGCATATCGCAGCAATCTTTGACATCTATCTCATCATTTTCTCGAGCAACTTATCAATGAAAGCATTCCACCGGACGCTGAATGCGCTAATGTGAATGGAACTAATGATACTACCAGTGCCCAACGAGGAAAAAATACGACGATACAAAAAAAATAATTCAAACACAGTTAGGTCTTGTGAAAGTAAACTGGCGCAACAGGTACCAAAATCGACCTAATCGTCGGATTCGAACTGTTTTTTGTTGATGTGGGATCAGCAAATACAACAAAGACCATCATATGAGCTGTACATACTTCGCCAACGCGAAAGGTACCCTCCTCCCCCCCCCCCCCCCCCCCCTACGTTTACAGTCTACAGAACACGAGCAATTAGCACACTCCAACACGAATACGCTAGCAGAAAAGTGATCTTACGAGAAGGCCTAACAGGTCATGGTGGTGAGCTCTTCTAAAACGGTTTTTTGCATTATGTAGAATCACATACATGAAACAAAAACCGGTGTTAAATTCGGCTGAATGGTTCCGGGGGATCAAAAATGAGTGAACGAAATTGCTTGGAAGGAAGCAATTTTGACCAGTTTCTTGCAGTGCTTCCAAGTTGTGGAGTTCAGTAAATGCATATTACAAGATTCTCTATAAGTCTGCATCAGAACAAAGGCGATCTGGATCCGTGAAGCCATTTATGGTAACTGCTAAAAAAAGGCACGGACTCACTGGATGCAGGGGAAAGCCAGTGCAGTGATCGGAAGGCCGAATGGATAACGGGATGGACTCTCGTTCTCGCGGCAGGAACGTGTTCATGCTTCGGCTTCCCTTGATTACAGGGTTTTTGATTTTTTTTTTTAGATTTTCACTGTCCAGCGCTAAATTGTTTGGCACACACGGATTGACTGTTAGTTGTTTCTAGGACACCGATCCGACCCGATTAACAAGTTTTTTTTGTGGTTTATATGATTGAACTCGTTGGCTCTCCTAGTATGCGCGTACGTGAGCCAGGTTTTTTCGTGCAAAATTTGTAGGATGTTCGTGCTAAGGAGGGCCAATTCGCCTTAGAGGCTGACAGTCCTCGTTGACCAACGTCGATGGTCCGTAGCCCAATTTTCCGACGCTGGGTAAAAACTCAGTTAGACTAATTTTTGGACTTTGGGGTAGTTTCACCCCTGAGCATATATATCACGCGCGTTTTGCGGAAAGCAGCTGGTTCCTGTGTTATGAGCACTGGCAGATCCAAACAAATCAGTCGCAAAATACGCAAAAAAACTGCAAGCAGGGGTACTCTAGCAACTACAAATGAATCTCGCACGTATTGCGTGTGCTGCCATATATGAATTCCTTCTCAGTAAGGATCGAACCATGAACCATTTCCTGGCAGTCCCAAAAACCCCTCAGCAAAATTTGACACCGGTTTCATGTTTCATTCATGTACGAGGCCCTATAAGATAGAAAAACCGTTTTCGAAATGCTCACCATGCTCTGATGGGCTTTCCTCATAAGAAGTTTCGTTTAGCTGCTTTCTGCAGGTGGAAGAGAAATGGTTAAAGCGACGTTTGGTTTTTGGAAGCGAGCGAAGGTACCGCATTGGGGTAATGGTTGAGGTTAGTATTATAAAGGGCTACAAGGTAGATTTTGCAGTAAGGACTACAATAAAAACCCAGAAATTAAATAAAACCCCTCAACACTATAGCCAAAATTTCAAGTATGCCTTATTTGGAAAGTGTACCCGCAAAGCTGACCACTGACTTTGGTCTTCGAGCGAAATGTAAAGAAAGCTTGCATCCACGTGAAAATGACAACGGTGAGTGCAGTCAACTACCATTCTGAGCACAAGCAAGAAGATGTGGCATGGATAAAGGAGCCATGCATAAAAAGTGTTTCAAAACTCCAAATGTTGTTTCACGAGCTACTTCTAGCGCATTTCTAGTTTTGCCATTTGTCTAATTCCTCTCGATCATAGATAAACACTTACTGGGCACCAAAAGTGATGCAAACCGTTGAGAAAAACGTCTAACGAGGTTGACTGCAATTAGTAAAGACACGACGGGGAAGAACTCCAGAAGCGCGATTTTTCAGGATCGCGCGCCCTATGACTTAATGCAACAACGCCCCTGCATAGTACCAGAAGAGCTCGCTGGGTTCCAGGTGGTATTGGCTGAGCTGATCACAAAGATAAACAGCCTACACCACCTAAGAGTAGATTTAAGTCAAGAACGATACCTAGCAATTTCCATCAGTGAAATGTATCGAGCTGACAGGCATGAGAAAAGAATAAAAAAAATAAAAATGATATGAAGTTGAGCATAAATGTGAAACGGAAAAAAACATAGAAAGCCGAACTACACATCTGTCATGGAAAGGAGAAAAGCAAAAAGAAAGCAAAATAAATGCACCAAACAGAAACTTATGACGTAATTAGCGTTTCAAAGGCTTGCTATAATATGAACAGAATTAATCAGACCGACAGCTCATGAGACACGAAGCGCGCATGTGGCACTAAGAAAAAACAGATCCACCGTCCATGAACTATGGATCGAGACCCATCCAGGCTCAATCATGGTTAAGGGAATCCTCAACATGAAATGGGTCGCTTGGATTGGAAAATGGGAATTATATCTAGTAGAAACCAACAACACTACTCATGGAGAACGGGTGGGGGAGGGGGGTATGTCAAGAGCACTGACATGGCTTCAAAAGACTCATCAGCCTTGGCCTGTCTCGATTTTACGGTTTACCAAAATCTCTGAGCTTGAACCATATCATCAGTGAGGCTCCTATACTTGCCTACTTCCCAAAAGAATGCCTCAGCAAGGCTTATTCAGACCACCACGTATCCATTGAGCCCTGAACCCGCTGGATCATTTACACACACATTTCCTGGCTCCGCTTTCCTCCCGAGGATACGAATGTTGTGTAGTTCAGGGTTCTTGCAACACGCAATCGACATTTGAAGGATGGACTTCCGCGGACTTTCCTACTAATTTCGCTTGGACAAGAGCTCCGTAAGCACTCATAGGGGGATATCCAGTTTCTAACCTTTTCCTGTCTATACATAGTACGTAGCCCAGCTCATCGCTGCTACAGACGCCAAACACCTACAAGAAACGCCACGAGAACATGGGTTGAGGAAGGTTGTACCGACACAGTTGTTTTCCTCTACACCACCCTATATCCTACTCCTCATCTTTACCCGCCTTTGACCTCATCCATTTCTCCAATTCTCTTACTAGTGTCTCTGCTTTCCTGCAAGCCTCAGCTTTATCTCTCTTTTTGTCAATCACAGCACCTTGATTACTACATCTTGTTCGCTCTACCTCACTCGTCTCCCTAACTCAGTACGTAGTTGTCGCTCTATTTATCTGTCGTGACCTTCTTTACTTTCTCCTACCCCATTAGCTGATTCGTAGGACGTGATTTTCTTTTCAGTAACTGCTAATGCATCTGTGAACGAGGTATAATGATGTGAAAGTGAGAGCCCCTAGAATTGACAGTCTCAAATCGCCGTAAACATTACTTCTGCATAGCCTCATTAACATTTAGCACTCGCTATTATTATGGAGCACTTTGCCTAGAAACTATAGTGATGCAGTGATCACCAATTCATCGCCCATCCACAGCGACACGATGTTGCTGGGGCAAATAGTAGAGAGCAGTAGGCGCAGACAGACAAACCGGAAATTAATTATCAAAGACGACAGTAGTAATAAGGGTTGTCGTTACTTGCAGAGGAAGGCAGCCCATCAAACCACGTCATGAACCGGTATTTACAGTAACGTATTCTAGAAGGAAACATTTGAGGGACTACGGCTCACGAGCTAGCTATTTGCTTACATGGAGCATTTTGCCTGCGGCTCACTTCCGCCAAGTATACAAAACAGAGGTAAATGAAAGAGATAAAAGTATTAGGGCAAAAAAAACCCTGAGGCTTACCACTTTCACCTCATGAAAATATGGAGCTTTCGGTACAGTCGGACTTTAGAGCACCTACGACATCAGAGTCCCCCTCAGACAGCAGAGTCAGCTTCCCTGGTGGTTCTCTCGTAGAAAGCTTCCTATGGACTGACCCTCCGGTTCATGAGAGTCGCAAAGCCCTCGCTGCTTGGATAACGCTGCTGTGATCCGAATAACATTTTTCATGCCTCAAACCTGCCTCTGGAGGGTTTTCAGTAGTGGCACGTTATGGTTTTTGGAAACAAAGGATGAAAAACGGAATACTCAAGCGCACCACCCAGTATTAACCCCCTCAGGTACCCAGAGTGAACAGACCTTAGCAAGGTTGTGAACTAGGGTGAAGGAATCTTGGATTTCGCCGAGTTGAGGGACACATCACGTTCACTCGAAAACAGCTCCCGATCCTGCTGGTGCAGAAGGCTGTTACGGAGTTTAGTTATAGTACGAGGATGTGTTCTTGAATTTGGGGATAGAAATACCTCGCCAGAAAGGATAGAAATACCTCCGCTGAAGTTCGACTAAAATAGGGCCGAAAATGGAGGCCAAAAGGTGACTTTATTTTTGGCACCCCATGTATAACCCTAACACGTCGTTCCGAACTTGTTCCAAAACTCTTTGGTTCCACTAGGGCGATCAAGAGCACTTTATCTTGCTAGTGCCCTCAAGGAGCAGTTGGTTTAGTGACAAGAAGTATTGTGATTGTACGTTAAAATACCAGGAACAGAGTACGAAAGAGCGGCCACATGTATCGCTATGGTTTTGATTTACTCTTTCTACTGAGCCTGACATTCATGAGTGCTGAAGCGCCACTTGGGTCTTCCGTCATACTCTGCGTTCTGTTTGCCGGCGGTACGGCGTGGCTGCTTTCATAGGCAGCGAGGAAGATTGGCATGGTGGAAACGTAGAGATAACGCAACTACGCCCTGAAAACCAGGGTACGAAGGTGATCCTGGTTGAGTTGAACGGTGGGCAGCCACTATCTCCTAATGTTGTGCAAAAGATGGGATTAAAAGATTAATGAGGCTGCTCATAGAGTTACCTGTTGTTCTTACCTATCAGACTGAAGGATTAAATCTACGGGTGCTATGTAAACCGAAGCTGGGGGGTCGGAGGGAGACACGGATGCTGGACACTAACTGTTTTTCCATCAATGACCTGCCAATAATGTACGTTAGATATTATTAATAATATTAATATTAAATATTAATATTAATAATGTACCTTAGATACCTTGCACGAGTTAAGCACGTCTAACGTTAACTAACCTTAAATCTTCTTCCTATGCAAGAAAATTGCTTCACCTTTCCGTAGACGCCCCTGATTTACTATTGTCATGTGAAAGCATTTCATTTCTCAGCCTCCATGTCATATATGTAACGGCGCAACATAACAAAACATACCGCCCTCCACCCATTCATATAGCAGCATTTTTCTTCAAATAACACTCAAATATGCAGTACCCTATTACAGCCAACTACTGAGCTACGGAAGAACCTCAGGTTTACTGGGAGCATCGGCGAAAGGCTGACCATGTTTCAAAAATCCATTGTCTGGAAGAGAACCCATGGTGAAAGCAGATGAAAATGAAACAAAAATGAAAACTGTTCTGTGAAAAGACCACGAATTCAAGCTTCATAATGAGATCAACAGACACACCGACGATGACAGAGTAGGATCGAATAGAAAATCAGAAAAGTACCCTAAAGTCTGATAGATAAGTCCGCCCGCACGCGGTGTCGCGCGCGGCACAGGCGACCGCAGTCTTGAAAGAACCAACCGAGATGAAGGAAATTGAGGAAGCTATGATATGTGGATTGTATTAATAACGAGTTTATATTGTATTGTATATTGTATTTGTTAATATAAAAGCGACTAGCAAATAAAGTTGGGGTCGTATGAAGGGTGAACACAGAAACCTCACAGTTGGCTGAGGAAGGTGAACGAGTGAGAGAAAAGACGTTATTCAACGGGGGTTTCAAAGCAACGATGGTTTTGGCGATGAAATAGCGGTTGAATAAAAATTTTCCTTATTCCTGTTGTTACCCAACAAAAGCCGGATATACTAAAAGTGGCATCAGGAAAAGGATGGACTACGGAGAGGTAGCTGCTTTAGTTTGCGACATTTCTATTCAATTTCTGGGGAGACGATTGTCAACAGCTTCTTAAGGGCCTTGAACCAAGAGTCATTCTCAGATGAGATGAGTGAGTATTTTGATGTTATGAGTGTGTGTGACGATGAAATGGAGATTGCGTAGAAAATTTAAGATGAATGATCATTGTTACACGAGTTAAACGAAAATTTTGATACGTGGTATTTTTAGATAGAAATGAAGTTGAATAAACAGCTTCTACAATTCTGCCGTTTTAATGATGAAGGGTGCATCGCGATCATGTGTTCTTTGAAGACTGCGCTTGCGTTCGCCGCTGCCGCGCGCGACACCGCGTGCGGGAGGACTTATCTATCAGACTTTAGGGTAATTAGAAATAAAATATTGAGGTTGCATCCCACAGAAAGGTGAATTATAAAACAGGCATACTCATGGTTACAATGTACGCTCATAGCAGAGATTCCCACACTGTTGAAGCCGGCTTGTTAGAAAGACCTTCTAGACATAAATTGAATAGAAACTGCTCGGAGTGTAAGTTCTATTTGAGCCACTTCATCGATCCCACAGCTTTTATTTATGAAGTAGCAAACAAAATCTTCAGTCCGATTATCATATGGTGCCGGAATTGTTGAGCATAAGTTCAGAGCTGTTGAGCACAAGTTGAGTCAAAGCGCGGACTTCAGATTGTGCGAAGTTCATTAACAGTCCGTTAACAGCTATTTGTACTCACCTCCTTGTAGGTGGACGGTTCTAGTGACGTGAACGTGGAAACCTGCATGCGAAGTCAGTCCACATAGAAACAGATAGTAATACTGTCCTCATTACTCATAAAGAGGTAGTATGTTTTATTACTTTCCCATCTCGTCACTGATCATCCTAAGAGTTATAGAAAAAGTGTAAGAGCCAGCTCCAAAACAAACGTACAAAGACTAGTAGGAACCCAAAAAATCTCGAGCATAAAAAGAGAGATGTGGTGACCAAAAAAAGAAATTACTGCAATGCATTACTGAACGAGTGATAACGTTATGCAGGAGCCGCACGGAGCGGGGGCATTTTCATTCAAAACTATTACAGAAAAGGCCACTCTCATGAATCATGTTTTGATGAAAGTTATTTGATATATAGAGATGTGACGAATGAGAGGGGGAATATGCGTTTAGTTATGAACCTCACAAACATAACCAAATATGCTTGAGTTATATTTTTGGAAAAAACTTGATATAAAAGATGAAGATGTAAACAAAGGAAAACTGATCGAACATGCTATCCTCTGAAAACTAGACCTGGAAAAGTGACAGCGAAAGACAACTTTAATGTGGGGTTCAGATATACAATGTGCTGTTAACAATGCAAAAGTGCCGAGACGAAGGACAAGCTACCTATCTAAGGTGTCGCAGCGAATTTATGGAAAATGTTCAAGACGTTGGACACATTCTGAAGCGAAGAAAATGGAAAGCATTACTAAAGCGAAATAGCACAACGAAGTACTTTATAGGTGATTATGGAGATCTTGAGAGGGAAAAGTCACAAGAGAGGACTTTGGACGCTGCAGAAGTCCCCATCCTAACCCGTCAACATGACTCGTGAATGTCGTGTTTAGGAGGGTTACGTTCAAGGCGTTTTCGATCAAATTAGGCAGGAAAAGAAAGGGACCGATCAATCTCACACCCTATTCCTCACTCTATTCGCAAAAATTCCAACATATGAGCACAAGATCAATTACCAGTAATGAATCTAATCGATCATTATCACGTTTCATAGTGAACTTTTCATTGGCGAGAATATAAACGGAACTTCTAGTTATCTAGCAGGGAAGACAAGCAAAGCACCGCCGCAAAGTAGAGTGTTCAACTAATTTTCATTTTCCACTGACAAGAGGAAACTCCTGGTCTGTTAGGTCTCAGAGGGGCATGCGGTAGTTAGCATATTCTACTGAAAATAAGTGGATATCGAGATATATTCAAAAGACTGACACGCCGTTTTCGCTGATCGGAAAAATGCCGTTTAGATTTGCACTGTGCTAGCAATATCAATCTACCAAGCCTAGCCGGGGCATATGATTGTGATGAATGTTCACTTAAGTGTTTTGAGCTCAAGTATTTTCTACTATCAAAGTGATTACTCAGACAAGTCCTGTGACTGTGAGCGTAAATGAAGTTCGGCTGTTGTAACACGACATTTCAAGAATAGGAATGGATGAATAAATGCACCAAGAAATGAAGTGATCCACTGAACGGACCAAAAAGCAGACGATATAGTCGAGTTTGGGGTGATACTCGAAGAATAAGGGGAGAGAAATTGCTAGATGTGAAAGAAAACACAAATAAAAGTTGAATAAGAGTGAAAATGGACTCACCACAGCAGGATAAGCAAGCTCCCTGATGAGGTACGCTATCATTGGATCGACATGCCGCTTTAAAGTGGGGTGCTTGCTGGCGTAGTCTACGAGTAAAGGCAATGGATCCAATACCATTGATACATGCCTTTCTACCACTGGGCGTTCTGTAATCAAAAACATTGAGCGGCACTGACTACAAATTGTGGAGTTGGTGCAACAAAAGCAACAAAAGCATATTTGAGCGGAAATCCTTTACAGATCTACATACTGTAAACTGAACCCTCTTGACATAAGCGCCCTTACCCCGGACGTAAATAAACCTATATTTCACTAAAAAAATGTTCCCACTGTAAACCCAAGGCCGTAATGTTGTTGAACGCATCTGGTTCAATATGACCGTTGTTTCTATTCATATTGTGCATAAAAACGGCCGTGATCGCATATCATATGACTTCTGGTGATAGAGCATCACGATATCTCAATGGTAAACAGTGGCATATGAAGAGAAAACAAGAATCGGTCCTTACAGTTTTACTTCCGCGAACAATCATAGCCACTCACAGGGAATTTGATAGGCACTTCATTCACTACCGATACTTCACTAATTACCCCCTATACCTTCAGACCAAAACTTCCAAAAACCGTCTGATAACATAGGAAACATATGATTGTAAAGTTGAAACCTATCCAAACTGAATTATGAAAACCATGAGTTAAGAGCAAGCTATCTAGATTTCTCACCTTTGATCCAATCAACAACGCAGCTCAAGGCAGAATCAATGAGAGCAACGTTTGCGAGAGGATCTAGTCGCTCCACGACTTTAAGCATTTCACCAAATGCATACTCACTGAATACAGTGACAATATTACACGAAGTACGTCAAAGAACGAAAAAAAGGAGATGGAAAATAAGGAGGATGATGGCAAACCGTTCACAAGGATCTTGCGATTTAGTTGCTTGAATAATGTGTGGCAGATTGGCTGCATCACGAGGGGCTTCTATCCAATCAGCTAAGCCACTTAAATTCATCCGCCGTCCTGTTCCCGCGCCTGAAAATAGCCAAACTCCAAACTAGAGCGATGGAGAGTAACCGCTACTTCAAATACATGGAATTTCGATTGACCACCCAAAATCAAAATTCGAAATCATTACGAAGATAGCAGTGTTTACCGAAATTCACTATAATGGTTCACTCTATGGGTAGCGTTTTTACAGTGACGAGGTTTATGGTGAATACAAAGCCACAGTCACATGACCTTTTACTCACAAAGTTTTCCCACCGTATACAAATTGTAAAACATTATAAAAACATTAACATTCTTCTAGCGCTCTGTGTCAGCCAACTCAAACCCGAGGAATACAAAACATCGCAGAATAACGTGGCTGATGGAAAAAAAGCTGATTTCTGCCTGAATCCACGGTGTCATAACATTTTCTGTGTTATTAGTACCTAATCTTTCCTATTAAAACATCGCAAAACACATAAATAGTCTAATAAATTCAATTACCAAATTCAAGGTACAAAATATAATGCTGTATAAGACACCTGGAACCGTTAGCGTAAGCTTCACTTTGGCACAAGACACTGACTTCTTCGGTTCACACACTATAAACTTTGGCATAACTGCGGGAGCGGGCAAAGAATCTTTGGATGGTATTTGATTTCTCAAGTCCATGAGGTGTCAGCCATTATCTCAGTCGTAAAAGGGCGACTTCCAATAATATTTCCCAACATATGTCCCATCAGTGACTATGCGATCGGGACAGCAAACTGAAGCATAGACAAAAGAACACTGGTAGCGTGTTGTTGTGTGATTCAATCAATATCTTCTGATATATGGCGCTGCCCAGGCAGCCAAATCGCTCTTAAAAATGACAGCGAGAAGGTTTTTTACCAGGTTTGAAATATAGACACGATAAAAATGGTTATAGAGAAAATGGGTACCATTTCACATAACCCTGGTGTATTATTACAATCGTACCGTTTCAACATTTTTTCGAAGAACTACACTTTTATGTCACTAGAAAAAGACTTTATCGAGTGATTGCGTTGAAGAAGATCAAACAAATTTGTAGACCACACAAGGAAAAGAGAATGCGAAATAATACAAAACGAATAAAAAAGACGACAGCTCACCCATTTCTTTCATATCGCTCATATCGTCATCTAATGCTAAGTGGTAGTCGTAGCCTGGAACACTCCAGAATTGAATTGCTAATAAACAGTATATTTTAGAGGGAACTACATCATTGAGAGATAGTTGTTGAATGTTGAACGAACACGCTTCTAATGGCTGTATCAATAATGCAACGAAGACGTTATATCTATGTATGTATGACCATGTAATGTTAATGTTACTGTTCAATATTCGGGAAGAAACATGCTACCATCCAACACTCAGCAAACTCTCGCCTTTCTCCCCCCCCCCCCCCTATTCCCTAGATAGTGTAGCATCTAAAATAGAACAAGAACTTATAAACACTCACTTGATCTGCCTGAAAGCATATTTTGTGCTGAAGAAGCGATAGCTCTAAAGATGTTACGATTGTTCTTGGTTGATGCTAAACGAACAAAAGTGTTGCTATCCAGTTCGGGTTCAGCTTTGCGAGTAATCTTGAAAACACGTGAAACTCTGAAACGTGGTCCTAATAAGGTAATCAGAACAATTTACGAATAATAAATAATAATAACCACAAATCAGATAATTCACAAAAACAATATGTCTAGTTCAAAGTAATTTTTGCAACACAATTAATATTGTGATTATTGCAACTAAAAAAGGGAAAGAGAAAATCCACACGTTCTCTTGAACGATACAAAACAAAGAAGATCTTACTTTGTCCAAACAGTCGCCAGAGCCAGAATGTACGTTACAAACACGAGTAATATCAATTGCTGAAGGCGAAGCCAGATCATGCGGTACTACTCCACCGCATAACACAACCCAAAACTACCAAATGACCCAACTGAGGCCCTTCTATCCAGCTATCACACCTCTCCAGACTATAACACTCTATCTTTGACTATCACACACAGATACCAGACCATGATAAGATGAGGAAAAACGAGTGTAACTGGGCTCTCTGCGAAGAAAAGCTTCGAGTAGTCAACAGAGAGCATGAGCGAGAGTGGTCACCTGCGTGCTTTGTCCGACGGCGCGTCAGTGCACCACACAGGCGCATTAGTCTTCTACCGTAATCGCAATGGGTCGCCAATGAGGTTCTATCCACTTAATAATGGGACAAGGCCAAAAGACCAGTGCCCTTACTCAATCATATTGTTGAACTGTTATACAAGCACTGTGTAGGTACATTACTTTAATGGAGCTTTATCCATTCCATTCTGCCTCCATCATTCCATAAACATTAAGCATTATTTATTTATTTATTTAATACACCAAAACTGGTGTGCACAAGAGTATTCGTGTTTCGTGGGAACAAAGACCATGACAAAATCAGAGATAAGGGAAGAGATAATCCTTAGAAAAATGAAGTGCTAAATAGGATTAGGAAATAAGAGAAACAGATAATTGCAAAACAGCTTCTTCAGTGCACTGCACAACAGAAATAAGTCACCCGAAATCATCGTGAAAACCCAGAAAGGAAATCGAAGCTATTGAGATGGGAAGACATCTTGCTGAATGCTGATTGACGAGTTAAATTTACTGAACGTTAAAGAATGAAGTGGCGTTCAAACTTTGCGCCATCCGGGCTTGGCTGCGTCACAGACAGCGCTGCAGTGTGGCACGGGGGAGTGAAGAGACGAGGCAGGTAACGAGACAGAGTAACGTAGGCGGAGACTTAGAGGCAGGCAGCCGCGCCCTGCCACCAACACCGCGAAGCATGAACGTGGTTGACACGCCTCTGCATGATTTAGGCCGCGTTCATACTTTGCGCAGCTGTGACGGCGCCATTGCGCAAAATATGAACGCAGCCTGACGTGTCAATGATGTACCGTAAATATCGGTAAGACTATGAACTTTTCAACATTCGACAAGATGTCCCCCTCTCGAGCAAATCCAGGAATTCCATCACAAGACAACGGAGAAAAGGATGACAGGATGAAGACTGATCCCACCAACCCTCTGTAGATCACGATGAGGAGACTAGTGTAGCACAATTAGCTTGGTTACGTTTACATGTAGCTATTTGTGATGCAGCTGGAACCTTATTTGTTTGATCGATTGCTGTCAAGTAAATAAGGGTGTGAATAGCCTGCAAACGGTGCACCTGAAAGCAATCGTGTCTGCAATTCACTAACCACGAGGCCTGAGGATACCCTTTGTCGCGCACTTCACGCGACCCCAAATTATTTCTTCGTACCAACTATTCCGCCTGTGTCCGCCTTTCTTCACCACGGCAAGAAAGGCAGAAAGCTTTGAGATTGCATGGCGAGCAGTCGCCTTTCTTATATCCCTGTCGTAATTAGCCACCCGGTGGGTAACAACCGCTGAACCACTCCGCAAAGGAATGTGAACATACTTACTGTGGCTGGAAACGATAAATCCGCCAAATCCTTCTTTCTGGTACAATTTTATACCAAAGGAGAGAGAGGGACGTCTGACTGATGTGAAAAAAAGCGATGGAAAAAAAGCTTTCGAAGAAAACAAATGAGTGATTCCAATGAATAAACGTGAGAGGATGCGCTAGCTTCTGGAGACCCCTAAGACTTTGTCAGCGAAATGATTTGTTTACTGTAGAAACGAGAAATTAACATTCTTATGAGGCCAAAACATCGTATTAAGGACTATTACATATTTAACTACACAAATATCTGCTTTTATTTTTCGGCCTTCATCTTTGACATAAGTAGACCAGCTACGTAGCCAAGATTTTAAAATCAGTACAAATAGTAATTCAGCACAATATTAAAGTAGTAAATCAATTGTCGTGAAGCAAACCCTCTCGTGGGTGACCTGACCCCACACTAATCACTGAAACACTTGCGCACACTTTTGGATCGGTGCTCCGGCCGGCCGTCCATCTATGGCTGCATTCATACTCTGAGGTAGACGGTGCTGGCAGCGGAAAGAATTCTCCGGAAAGGCAACGTGGCAGAATGCAGAACGCCGTTGCTCATAACACCAACCCAAGAGACGTTTCGCCAAAGCATACAGAGTTTGCGATTTGAGCGATCTGGCGATAGGACGGTGAAAATTATTTATACATATCGATTATGCGATTAGGCGGAAAGGATAAGAGATGTATAGGTCTGATCGCCTAATGGCTTAATCGATCTATATCGTATTCATTTTGCCGAGTCGCCTAATCCCTGGTCGTCTTAAACGCTTGTGCGACTCAATTCTGAACCGCAGGTAAGATCATGGCGGGGAACAGCATCTCATTGCTGATTGCCCCATGCTCCATACCTGCTCCGCTCCTCACAAATGCAACATTGCTCAATCTTCCAGCTCCATTATCTCTAATTTAGCATATTTTTAGATTGTGTGACGTTGTGAAATAACATGTCTCTGTCTTTGATTCATTGTCGTTAATCAGCGCTACTCTATTTTAAGTGCCCTGGCTGGAAACCGTATTCCAACTCTCTGGCTACAGTATTCTACGGTTATGTACAGTTTTGTCCCCATAGGTAGCATATGACGGTGATCTCTTCACAAATGCCTTTGTTCATATGCTGTCGTATAGTGGTGATAAATTTTGACACCGAATAAAATTTCTGAATTGTGAAAACCGCATCTTTATAATGCCCTAGAAATTCAAGGCTAATTGCACTGGCTGAAAGGACCAATCCTTCTGAATTGCGATGTTCGAGTACGGTGGGGGGTTGGCTAAAAAACTCTTCTTGTCAGCTACAATCAAGCTTTGCCTTAGATATCAAGAAGGGATGACTCGGATAATGGGAGGCTGTGTTTGATGTTCGCCAGTCTAGCAATTCTCAGAGGGACGGTCATGTTTTTTAGAGCTTCTGAAAAGTTTTTTAGTAGAACTGTTTGGTGCTACAATATTTCGTAATATGAAATAGTGCAAAACATTATCGAGCTTTTTACCAAACCGCTTTTTACTATACTAACACTTCACACAATCAATAGGACAGTTACGGAGGTCGTGCTTCTCCAAAATTTCCCTTAAAGCAATTCTGACATAATTTCGAGCCCCCCAAATTCTCATGAAGGCAATTTGTTTGTAAGCTATTCAAATCCTGTACAATTTTTCAAGGCCATTGGGTTTCATATTGATTCCTTCATTTTCTACTTTTGTTTTCCTTCACACATGGCGGAATCTTCTTCCGAATGCGCATAAATTATCACCGTTTGATGGTTTCTTCTCATAAAATTTCATATCTCACATGAAATTTGCCGATCACCTTCATTTGCCATTGACTGATGACTATGAGCTGGTTGTCCTTGGCCACGTAGTGCGTTATCATGAAGAGAGGGAATGGAGACAGGTTTGGCCGATTGGGAGTGGTCGATGGGCCCGATTGATCGATTTCTTCTACCACCTGTAAGGTAAGCCAACGCCCCGTTACCTACAAATTCATATCGAGGCCTTCAACGTGCCCCGTGAAATCCTCGACGTTTTTCTCCATTCAAAAATACGACATTCGTAAAGCTGCCCATCTGAGAGGACACATGAATTGTCCGTTTTGAGTCATCTGTTTGTCTGATTCTTCCCCTTTTGAATGCCAGCTCTCTAGTGCCCATTTTAATATCGTCCACTGTCAACACTGATTGAGGGCATTTTCTAAGTGTCTTCCGTCGGCTTTACACAAAAAATCGCGAAAATGAGACGTCCAGGTAACTGGGAACTTTTTTTCTAATTACTTTGTT
Organism: Trichostrongylus colubriformis; assembly: GCA_963978905.1. Lineage (NCBI taxonomy): Eukaryota > Metazoa > Nematoda > Chromadorea > Rhabditida > Trichostrongylidae > Trichostrongylus > Trichostrongylus colubriformis. Next base: position 28,562,924 of record OZ022260.1, read on the forward strand.
GATCCCATCATTTGTTGTATGCATTCATTTTAAAATGGGTTTGCCTTTTTAAATAGCACATTTTGAAGATACAAGCTCGTTTAAATATGGCCCTGCCTTTGCCCTAAATTTTTGAAATTTAATAGAAAAGGTTTCTATGAGGGTGCGACCACTTTCTTGTTTGTTTATTTATCTTTTTTTCAAATTTTTCTACCTGATCTCCCTCTTCACAATTCAAAGGTGTTTCATTTAGTGGTGCTGCACAGATTTTCTGAAGACTGCTTGAATTAATTTCCAAATTTTAGATTGATTTCTAGTATACAAACTAAGAAGTATTGCAACGATTCCAAAGAGTGAGGGTTCGATGGGCCGATCCTTTGGTCATTTTTCGTGGAGTCTGTATTTCATGAGAACATGTACATTTGGCTTTGATATAGGCGGGGGAAGGAGTGGCTTAACCATTCCTGGGTTTTCTCCCGTTTTATGCGTGGAAAATCTTCATCTGCAGGCTCATTTCCTTTTTCGGCACTGTTAGCTCACCGTTGTTGGTGCTTCATTTGTCACCGCACTTTTTTTGGTGTTTTAAGTGTGTTGGAATGTGGCTGCGGATGTACTGGTCTGAAGTGCTTCGCCCTCAATACCCACAGTACTCCACCTTTCACTTACATCTAGCCACGACTAGAGAATACTTTTTGCCCGGTGCTCCTCAGAAAATTTTTCATGCGGAAAGTGGCAGCTCTGTAAAGAAACAAACGAACTTCCAAAAATGCATTATCATTGTGACATGTTCTATTTGGAGGCTATCCGTTACTAACTCATATCTTAAAGCTTCTCGAGAAAATCGTCTTTCTTTGTACGAAAAAAATAAAGCAACTTTCAGTTTCTCCTGTAAGTTCTGCAGTAACGTTAAAAGTCGGTTTTATATAATTTATAATGTTTCGAATGAGAAGTGGACAGATTACCCTGAGCAGATATAACAGGAGGGTGTTCCTCTTCCCACACGTGCATAGTCCTTGTCAGCATGTACATGTCATGAATACAAATCCAAATATGAACAGGACCAAAATATGTACGTAAGTCTCATACCACTGTTTTGTTCCCAATGCCCACTGTACCGACCTGGCTTTAAGAATTTCATTTTTTTATTTTTTATAACCTACCAGACTGATGTTGCTTGCCTTTCTATCCTTTCTGTACCACGGTTTACCATGTAGTGTAAATAAATGAATAAATATGTCAGGAAAAACTGCAAAAATGATAAGCAGTTATAGAAATAATGAAATGCCAGGCGACCGTGCTCGGTCATGCATTCATCTTCAGTTAGTCCTTGCGTGATTCAGTTAATACTGACGAGATGGGCTTTGTGATAGGGAACTTTCAGTGAGTTGTTACTGGGATCAGTGTCCGAAAGCAATGGGATGCCGATCTTGACCTAAAAGCTGCGCGGCTTTCTACGATCCCATAGCTTTCTTTCATATGCTTTCAGACACTGATTATTTCTAGCGGTTTATAACCATGTTTATGCCCACTTCAATATTTTTTAAATCTCAATTTTTTCAAATTTTTTTCGTAATCCCAGTACTTTTCTATGTTGACCGTTTACCCCATCAGCACCCGAGGGCAGTTGCGTGACCACGAGACCTCAACAGTGAAATCTGCCATAACATTTAATCTTGCCGACCTAGTTATTCGAAAATTATTTGAAGTATTGCAAAGTTTTATACTACAACTGCAATTGGCTAAAAATGTGCAAACACGCTCAACCTGATTTTTGAGCCGTCCAGATTCTGGAAAATAAAAGGACTTATTTCTTTCTGCTTACAACAGTTCCCACGGCTGGCGAAATCATGATTGCAAGCCAACAAAGGGCGTGGTCACCCGATTTTGTTGTTTGTGTCTTCAGCTGATTCCTATTGATTCCTAGCGCCGACTTCTTATTAGCAAAGACAGTTACTGGTGGGATAAACACTTCAGTAAATATTTGTGTTATCATAATATTTCCAGATATTTCTGTTGTTTTTTGATTGTCACTGCACCGATTGCATACGCATTGATTTGAAATGTTTGTGAAAACGTTTATCGTTGTAAATTCGATAAACATAGATAAAAATCGTAACAGCAGCGTCTCATCGGTGGACGAAATCCCATTTCGTCTCGACACAGCCGAGTGCACTGAAAGCGTTTGCAATCACGGATCTCTTGTCCAACACTAGGACGTGAATCGTAAGGCAGCGTTCATACTCTGCGGTGACGGCGGCAGGGCGTGGTTGCGTGTCTCTGCGTTTTTGCCTGTGGCCCCTACCTCGCTGCCCGTCGTCTTTGCACCTCATTGGTGCCAATCTGCCTCGCTGCCTGTGAACGAGGCCACACCATGCTGGCGCTGAGTATGACCGCGGTTCAAGCTGTAGGAGGTTGTCCACCAATTTATTACGGAATCGTAAAGGATTGCAAATTTTCTTTTCCATTTCCACGCCAAGGAGTAGTCTTCCGCTGGAAACATCTTACATATGTTATTACTCATTCCTTCGCCAAAAATTCAAAGTTGTGGGCAATGTTCCAAAAATTTAATTTATTTACATGCTTCAATATTTAGGATCCACGGCACCATATATTCAACACGAGGTAAATTTTAACGACCTTAGCCGTTTGTGAAGGCTGCCCTCAAAACAAAATAGCTGGAAGAGTTTCTTGACCGTTTTTCCCTTTTCATGTCCTAATTTGCAGTGATGTCCTTCTCTTGTCTTCTCTCAACAATCTCCCTTGATCAATTCTTTTTGTTGAATTACATCAGAAAAATTTAGGAGAGAATGTACTTTTTTCAGAGCAGAACGTGATGGAGCGAAGAGAGATCTACACGACACAACAGCCGGATGGAACCTACGTCACGACCACCACCAGAACCCAAACGAAACTTCATGAGGTGTTTAGCTCTGAACGGAATATCCTAGTATTGGTAACGTAGAACACTTTGAAAGAGTAAATTTTGAAGGATAAAGTTTATGGTTGTGGAATGGGCCAAACGAATACGTACTACTGCCTAGGTCCTCATGGAATTCTTCGTATACTTGAAATAGTGAGTTTAAAAAAAGACTATCGGTGAAATACCGTAGCCAACGGGATGAACGCCATCAGAACAGAAAATTCACGTGGCTGTTTGCGGTGCGCGATGCGCTGTATGTAGTTGGGTCCTGGAGCAAATACCGTATCCACGCTTAATATGGCTAACTACGGTAATCTCTTCATGGCCCAACCACATTCGGCGTCCCTAGTTCGCACGCCAAACGCCGCAACGTGAATTTTCTGCTCTAGTGACATACATCGTGGCTTCTAAAATCTATCGAACTGAATTTTTCAGTTCCTATGCCTTGTTGTGATCTCTCTGATCACGTCCGTTTTCGGTCCGGGGCCGTTTAAAGGTGAGTCTTAAAAGGGGCTAATCATACTGTAATGGATTCTACAATATTTCTATTTCAGGAGTACTTTTTGGTCAGACGATTCTTCTGATCTTCGCCGGCGTGGCAATGTGTCTCACGTTCATATTTTTGATCGTCTATTTCTTCACCTTGAACGAGACTCATCTCGACTTTTGGCCTTGGAGAACCACAGTAGGTCTCACGATTCGATGCCACCTCCAGAACATCATTTTAGTACAGTATTTTCCAGGACTTGGTATTTTCCGCCACCTGCTGCTTCTCATTCATCATTTTGGCTATCGTAGAAGCCTATTACTCCACTGGAAGTTGGTCGAATAATTGCAATGACATAGGCTCTGATGGTTTCCTTCATAATGGCTGCAGAATCATTTATGAATGGGCCTTTGCATCGGTTAGTAAGCTCCATCAGCTCATAGAGACTTTGGATTAGCGTCGAGGCACTCAATCTGGGTCACCGTGCCGTAACGCGCCAAAATGTGTCAGGCCGCGGTCATATTTTGCGGTGCCGGCGGCAGGGCGTGGCTGCGTACCTCTGCGTCTCCACATATGCCACCCTGCCTCGTTGCCTGCGTCATCTCTGCACCTCCCCCGTGCCACTCTGCCTCGCTGTCTGTGAGCGCAGCCATGCCCTGCCGGCGCAATGTATGAATACGGCCTGATGTCGTCGCGTCAAGCGTTGTGCTGGTTCCATTTTGACGGGGCGCACCCGCCGCTTTCTAGCGTGGCCTGTTTTATTTTAACTGAAGTTTCCTGACGCCCATGCAAAATTTTCCAAAAGGTGCGCAATCTTCCAACCGCTTTCTTGACTCGAATGCAAATAATCCTCGCAGACAAAAACGGAGAAATCTCCTTACTTTTTAGATATTATTTGCATTCAACAAATGAGGCATGTGCTTGAATTGGGCATGACATTACGTATATTTAAACAAGATCCTGTTCTATTATGGAAATATGGCAATTCTAGTGCCAATATATCATCAGGAAAAGGGTTGGCGTTTAGCCTTTTCAGGTTTCCACTTTACTTTCCTCAATTTTATGGAGTTTAAAAAAGGGCAGGACCACGGTGATCGAAGTATTAAGTACGTATAATTGCAGAAATCGCTTCTTCACGCGCAATAGTCAGAATTCGTGGGTCGCTTAGGGTCGGGTGGGTGTTTGTTTGCCCACTTAATGGGTTCTGGTTTTCACCACCTTCAATTCGTAGTCAACAGGGAAAGGAAGTTTACACGATGTATGCCGCAGTGATTCGGTGCCGTTACACTTACGGTTTTCAAGGGTATTTGCATGGACTGCCAATCGTGTAGGTCACACTAGATAGTGCCCGACGATGGCCTGAGTTTTTTATTTATTATTTACTTATTTATTTATTGCATGCGTAGGTGCGCTTTCACAGCTGGCTACGAAATCATAATAAACGCAAAACAAACACATGAGCACAGTACGGTCTATAGTAGCAACCAGGGAGAGGTACGAAGGAGTCCAGTTAAATTTTCAAGGTAATCAGAGTTTTGTGAAATGTGGGAGCGAGATAGCGCTCATTTTTCTTTGCGCCGAAAAAAAAAGAAGCGCAATCTTCAGTTCCCCCGGATGTCTCGAAAAAAAACCTGAATCTATGAAAAAAAATTATGGTACCGGTGGTTGATCGATGGGTTGTGGGGCATTCAAGCACACATTACATATTTTTCAACTATAATATTAGGTAGTCTAAAAAGTCTTTTCGTATTTTTAAATACCGGCTTTTCCCTCAAAACTGCTTTCCACAAAATTTCTTCTGTACGTATATATGTGGTACAAGTCCACACGCATCTATAGGTATTGTTGTCTTCCATCTCTCGGATAACCCTTTTCGGCAAAATAAAAATATCAAAAGTCACCTCATTTTCAATTTCAATTTTTTTCTTTGAATGGCGTTAGACAGGGAAAGGAAAAGGTGATAATCCGATGGAGCAAGATCAGGGCTATAAGGCAGCAATTTTTATCCAAGCTCGAAAATTTTTTAAAAGGAAAAATTCAAAAAAATTTTAACCACTAGTGAAAAATTGACTCGCCAAAAAATCCTCGAGCTTGGATAAAAATTGCTGCCCCATCCACCTTATAGCCCTCATCTTGCTCCATCGGATTATCACCTTTTCCTTTCCCTGTCTAACGCCAATCAAAGAAAAATTTTTTTATAATCTTTGTATTGAAAATGAAACTGACCGTTGATATGTTTATTTTGCCGAAAAGGGTTATCCGGGAGATGGAAGACAATAATACCTATAGATGCGTGTGGACTTGTACTACATGCGTATGTACAGAAGAGATTGCTGGAAAGCAGTTTGGAGGGAGAAAGCGGTATTTGAAAATACGAAAAAACTTTTTAGACTACCCAATATATAATTTCATAGCGCTAATACTAATTATACTAATTTCATTTGATACTAATTTCAAAATTTGTCAAGGAATTCCAACAAATTAATTTTTTACTATATAAGTTCTTATCTATATCCTTGTGGATCTGTCAGGGCAAAAGGCATAAAAACTCAAGACTTTGAGATTAATTATGCTATTCTAGTGGGTTGGAAGACGTGTGACGCACATCATCGGCTACTACGTTCCATCTCACCTGTATACTGCCTTTTTTCAGTTCTTGGCGTTTGTACTGGCCTGCCTCTATGGAATCAGCGCCTTCCTTGCTTCTCGCGACCGAAGTCATGTACCTGTCGTCAGAGAATACTAGAAGATACCATATATCAGAATTGTACGTTAATCGCATAATAGCTCAAAAATGAAAATAAAGTGACATGCTTTATTTGTGGTAATACAATCAATTTACAGTATCCTGAGCATGACAGTCATGGCAATTCTGAATATCACATATACAAGATCAATTTCCATCAAAATGCATGGCGTCTGTGGAGGGGGTGGCTGCGATGGCAAGCAATGGCGGGAATGACCAGTCACTAGGCTCCTGTTAAGCGAGTTAAGTAATGTACAGTTAAGCGAATCGCATATAGACTACAAATCCTCGGACTCCAGAAGGTCTTCCATAGAAGACACAAATTCTGCTAGCACTTCCGCATGAGGGCCGTCCACCTGGAAAATGCTCATTAATTAGTATTCATGATAGGGTAATAGGATCTTCAATTAGTAAATACATATTTACTACATTACATACTACATTACATAAATACATACTTACTACATTTCTTTAATTATCTTGAACTTTTTAAACATACAGTAGCGCTCAAAAGTCTTCGGCGAAATGGTCTTTCGCTTTGGTTTTTCACATGTAACTTTTTTGCAACTGCACCGATCTAAGAGAAATTTTAGTACGTTGTAGTACTTGGGGACACTGCATACTAAATATACTATTTTGGCGCTCAACGGTGTAGGTTACGGGATTATATGAATTTTTTTGTTTTTGGAGTGCCATCGCTTTGCCGTCTCGCTGTGCCGCTGTATCAAAAGTCGTGGTCTTCTTAAAAAATATTATTGCTCTCTGAGGCTTGCTCGTTTTGTTTTTGTAAAGAAAGCCGTTTTTCTTGATCAAGCCTTTTACTTTTTTCTGGGTGGTCTTGTAGTAAATTCTTGTAAAAAACCATGAAAAGTGTCAAGCGGCACTTAAGTAGAAGGAAATGTTGGCAATAGGTTCGGGCATCACATACCAAAATTTTGTCAAATTTGGTCAAGTAGAATAAAAGTTATGACAAAAAAGTTTTGGCCGAAGACTTTTGGGCGCTACTGTATGTTTGTTATCTGCCATATTTATCATTACACTTGAGCTATAACACATTATTCTCAAAAAGGTTCGGAAATTTTGTCTTTTACTTTGTTCAGTGGAGATTTGCATATTATTAAGAGTAGTTTTCCGGGAAATACGTAGACCGCTTGAGCTGATCTTTCCGGATTGCGCCAGGCATCCGTCTCATGCTCAGAAATGTGGAAACACTGGAATGGAGAGCTGTCTGAGGTAAGGTCATGTTGGTTATCTTTTCAAGCAGCCACCATGAACCCGGAGAAAAGCTGTATCCTTCTCCGAAAGATGGCAGGTTTCGTTACTGTGGGTGTCTGATCCTGAAGGCCAAAATAAAATGTAGCGTTTCCTTCTACTACATATGCTATCCCTGAACGGAAATAACTGACGAAAGCAAGGTCTGATAATTTAAAAAATCGAAATAATCGAAAGAGAGTTTAAGATAAGGGGTACCTGAATTCCATTTTAGAGCTCGTGTGTTCCGGTAGGTGGGGTGAGTAAATGAGAAGTACTATTTGCAAGTGGACATTTCAGAAAGTTTTAGGGAATCGGAATTCCAGAAACAAATTTTTTGCAATTCATCACTCATTTCCATCGGCTGATGTTTCCCCAGAAGTCACTGTAAAAGGAGCTGACCTTGAAAAGGGTGTCCAGGAAGTGAGTATTCGTCATATGGCTGATGATGTGCTCCAGTCGACGAGTGGATTTATCGGAAAGTTTCAGAGAAACCTTAAAGTTCCCAATACTTTTTTAACTATCACTCACTCATCTGAGTACGATATTTTGAGGCTACCAAAGGAAATCAGTGTTCTTGAGACTGAGAAAAAATGGAAACCTACTAATGGCGTTAGCGACTGTTGCATACTCTTCAGTAATTCAATAAGATGCGTCCTTTCGAAGGAGTACTTCACCTAAAACCTTGGTCAAAATGGAAGTGAGTCAAAATGCATTATCAGATGAATGTGAAATGGGATTCTGAAAGAACAGTGACTTATTGTGGCGTTCTAGAATGCTTTGAAAAATATCCTCTTAAAGGCAGCATTAGAAGAGTAAAAGAAGCAGTGGGGAAAGTCGAGATACCTAGTAACAAGACAGTGAAGAAAAAATGGATAGGAATGGCCAAAAACCCGAGGAATGGGACCCCCTTCTCTCGCTGATTCTCAACGCGGACGACCTTTTTGTCAAAAGGCGGATACTCTGAATGAAATTTCCATTGGTATGCTGCCAAGTAAACACAAGGGAATATTTCGAAATACGACAGCATCTTTTTTCTGGAGTAAGCTTCAACCTAAAAGTGCGAAAGCGCGCTGCAATACCTTTGATCCTACCGCATATCCTTGGCCGCTCTCATCGTAGCTCTTGTCCCTTGCGCCGTTTCTACTGCTCGGAGGCGCACTATTTCACCGCGATTTCGCCACAGATAGCCTTCTAAGGCTCATAGTTCCAATGTGAGTGACTTTTCAGGGATTTTGCAACAACCATATTACCTCTAATGCTGTCATTAAGGCAATGCCCGGAGAAACCGATGCACCCTTACGCGAGCTTTTTAGAGGTTTTCATTTAGAGGTTCTTAGTGATGTATTCATCAAGGATGAACCGAGACAAGGAGTCACATAGTGTGGAGAAGCTGAAGAATCAGCTCTCGAGATCATCAAAGTCATACCTGTACAAATGAAATGGTGGTTAGTGCTAGTGAGTGAAGTTGTTTTTGAACATTTTCCAATTGCTGAATATCTTTTTCACTCAACATATCATTTCTGGCAAGCAGACCAATCTTCACTACCAATTTGATGATGTTCTTCAAAACCTGAAAAAAAGCTTGTCTGGCGGTACATCTTCCAATTGCTTGATAGTCCTCACATTGGATGTTGACACCATACCTTATACTTTTCAAGGTGTAAAGTTAAGTAAAAAATCGCAACACGGTAGCCCACAAAGCGGCGTGCATGAGCTGGGGTGCCTTGTGCAATTACGTAGTTCTTCCGCTAGGGTATAGTATGCACGAATACGGCCCCTTGAACGCGTTGCTTGCTTGCATCGATGGCTCTCTATCCAATCAGGGTCAAAGGGTTTCAATGCGTCAGGGTTAAACTTGAACTAACTCTTTCCTTCCTTTTCTCTTCTTCCGGACAGGACCACTTTTTCAAGAACTTAGACCCAGAACTTCAAGAATTCTAATATGAGTTGGCCCCTCTATGCCCCTACTGTATATCTCTATATTTTCTCTTTAATGAGACAGATAACGTTAACGTTAACGTTTTCGGGGCTAATCAACCCCTTCCTGGGATGCGCCGCACATTCTAGTTCCATTGAATCGTGATGGCTGGTGGATGTGATGTGGCCTTTACAATGACTTGCGGTGGCCAGCAAGTCAGTGCTTTTATCCTCCCAACGATCTGGTACCACTTTGCCGACCCCGGAGGGATGGAAGGCCTAATCAGCCTGGGCGGGCGTTTATGAGGGATTTGACCCCGCACCATGAGAGTGGGCTGTGCGTCACCTGTCACTACACCACCTCCGCCCGAATGAACAGTTACTAAAATTTTTGACGAAAAGAATTCGTTACCCTTCCCCTCTCTCCTGAGCCGAAAATTCTCCTCAACCATGCCGAACCTCACTGCAGAATAATATGGTCACGGTAGCAAAGTGCAACTAATGCAGATCATATGCGAGGTTCAATAATTCCGTAAAAGTTCGAGGGATTAGATTGGAGATTTACGAGTAATAAATTCGGCTTTGATGCAAGTTGCAAGCACAGTCAGTCTCTCTATTGTTCATTGTTTCTGCACTTTAATCGGATTTCTCACTGAGCTGTTTGAATGTACATTTTTATGCGAATGAGATCGTTCCAAATGTTAAGTGAAAGTTTTGCTTGAAGCTTCCTGTAGTTCATTTCTTCAAGAAAAAAACATCCATTTGAAGTGATCTAGAGGGGCTCGAAAAAAACGCCGGTGGGAGGCAATTGCACAGTGATCGAAATCACAAGCCCTTCTGATTACTCTAGGCCAATAACTTTTTGTAAAATGGAATGTATTTTATTTGATCGATTTATTGTTCAAGTAGTTTCTTTTGACGCAGCCATGTATATCGATAATCGCAAATATTTGTGGAAAGCAAGCAAAAAAAACCGCCTCTTACAGACAGCTCCTGTTGAAAAAACAAATAAAACCTGCCAAAAACTTCTTAAGAGGGTCCCCTTTAAAACTATAGCTTTGCTGCTACCGCTAGCAATTACGTACCGTTCAGATGGGATTTCATCGAATAGATTCGATGGTCCACATCTTCGAGGGAGAAAAACGGATAGATACCTTTTCAGATTCCTTCTTTGAATAGTAAGTTCGTAGAGCATTGTATAAATTGTCAAATACTCGATCGACCGCTTCACTGATGAATAGCTTGGTCACCTTCCTGAAAATAACTTCATAAACAGAACAAATCGGGGGAGTAATCCTAAATAAATAATCGTCGATTCAAAAATGTTTTCGTTTTCTTCTTTTAATTTTCTCTCTGCTAGAAAAGCGAAAGTCTTCTTTGACTGGAAATTCTACAAAAGGGTTGCTAGTGAGGCAAACGTACCTTGTGCTCAATTTGCTGGCAATCTTTTTCTGTGCTCTGATAGAGAAGCTGGCTGCTGAGAAGCCTTCATCCTGTTGTTCTGAAATGATTGACATCGGCAGTGGAATGCCTGGTGCCCCAACTTGGTCAGAAAGCCTACCATTCGGTTCGGCGACCAGATTAGTCTTATTACTGAAAACCTTCAAGGAGTATCGTTGCATGAGTAGAGATGAGTGCTGATGATAACCTTCGGAAAAGAGCGGTGAGAAACGGCGCCTAAACCGCGGCGGCTATGAAAATTCAAAAATTCAACTGGCAAAGGTCATCGGACTGAGTCATGTGTACGGCGAGGAACGAGATTGTTACAGGATTCAAAAGGACGGCGGACGAGGCACAGGTGACGGTCAATCAGCGTCTAACTGTTGAGACTACACGGTAATATGCAGTAATGGCAGAAATCGATGGGGTCTTTACAATGAAACGCCGTTCTTCTGCGACCGACCGGTTCTTTACCGTTGATGGTGATGACTTGTCTTTGCCATAGCGACAACCAAACATAAATGATGGAGTGCCTTATCGAACGCGAACATTCAATGACCAGTACAAGTTAGGGTCAAGCATAGTGTGTTACGTTAATACGACCCTTTACTTCCGAGCCAGTCTAGTTCCCTTCCTCGACCATCACTAGTAGCAATGTGTTGTGGTATTCTGATCCTTAAATGCACCTACATACTCCCTAAGATTTTCCATCCAGATAACCCTCAAATAAGACCAACTTATCAAAGGACCAGATCGCAAATTCTCGTACGCTAATGCCGAACTTGTCGCTGGCATACATTCCCTAAGCTCCCTTAATACAATCTGAGGACATTACCACAAGGAAAAACAAGGACTAAACGACAGAGATGGTAGCACTTTTTATTACATGCATTCACATTTTGATACCGATTTCAGGGGCGCTTCAATAGAAATAGATCTAAATGATAGATTATGAGTAAATACAAAAATAAACATCAAATAGTACACATATATAAGTAAGTTAAATAATAATACACAAATTCAATGCAAAAATAGTTTGAAGCAAGTAGTAAATAAATAAATTTAGACATCAAAGGACTAACAGAATCACAGGTTTGCTGCTTTAATAAAACTTAATATTAGTTATCAGGGACCTGTAAATAATAATGAATATATTGGAACAGATGAAATTATAGTAGTAAGTTTTAAAAAATGAAGAAAACACTGGATATGTGTAGTATATCGAATACTAAAGAAATACATATCAAAAAGAGTGAAGGGAAGAGAAGTGTGACTGCCCGATTTCACTAAAGGTGGGCTGGTCTCACCAATGAACTTGAGAATTACTATTTCAAACGATCAAAGGGTGGACACTGTAGGCACCGTAGATTCGATCGAAGTATTATGGCAGGCAAGTTGCTGGTGTCACGTGGCTTCCACCATAAAAATGTGGACCCAAGCGTTATCATTCCTCTAGAAGTCTCTGACCCTTCTGATAAGGTGACTAAGCGGATTGGCTGTTACCAAAATATTACCGTTTCTAAAAGCAGCACTGCTATCAAAATAAGAGGCTTGTTGCCCTCACAAATCTCATAATATTATTTATTAAGGCGAGAAACCTGTAGATAACATAAACAACAACAAAAGGTCTCAATGACCATCAATATTTGAATGCTGCTGAAAATGATTTCCAAAGAATGTCAATAGGTAATCAAATTAATCCTATTCAAATTTGACGAAAACACTATACATTTTTATGAAACTGGAAAGGCACGGACAAGGTAGGAAAAACCTATTCATTGTCAAATTAGTTCCGAAAGTGATCCTTGAGGTAAACGCAGCAGGAATAGTTAGATGGTAGTGAACTAGTGAATTGATAACACTATAGAGGACAAAAGAAAGCTCATAAATCATCCAGAAAGTCAACTTTAGCGGATCGTGGTTTTTGTTCGTGGTATTCTCGCAAAAGTTTCATTAGTATTGCGTTGTAAGGTGGGAGCCCTCGCACTTCAATTCCCTCATCCTCCACTTCCAACGAACTTTATTTATTAAGGCGAGAAACCTGTAGAAATTAAAAGAAAAGAAATTAGAAATTCGATGTGAAATCAAGTATCAACGAAGGGATAGAAATATAAAAATTTCCTCTGTACAAATTTTTTTCCAGCACTGCATCTCTCGCTGCAGAGACTATCACAATTGAACAACAACGTGTAAATTTAACATAAAAATACAAACCTAACATAAAAGTATCTACAATTAATGTAAAAATAAACATAAACAAATAAACATAACTAATGGGCATAAATGAACAAACATATATTCCGTGCTGATATATTAATATATATAAATATAGTAATAATCAGAACAATTGAGCTTTCATTCTCCAAACCAATCTCCCTTGGAATTCGTCTAGATGACAGGATGAAATTCTGAGGGAAACCAAATAATGGCGCATACTTAATGAACTGGTCAACGTCTAATAGAGGACTTCACAAAATGCACTACTTCGCCCTTAGCCATTCATTCTTACTTGCTCTGTCCTAATACTACATACAAATTTGCTTTTTTGAGAGAAATGAATTGCAGAGAATTGCAGTGTGAACGCGTTGGTCGTAGCGGTATATAAATAAATTTAACTACAAGTAGATAGTTGCCGAAAGCGGTGATAAGATCAGCGCGTTGTGATGTGCTGCGTAGGCACACCTTTGTAATCGCTAGACAGGTCGCACGAAAAGGCTCACTCTGCTGTTCAAAAGAAAAGCGAATTAACCGACGAGATCACACTAATTCATCAGACAACACTGAATAGCACACCAACTTGATCAGGACTTGAAGAGGATGGATGGTAAGGGCGTATTGGGATGTGCTGGTGAGTAGGAAGGAGGTGAACGGCAATGATAAGAGATACACATTTATTACCGCACGCCTAATCCTATGCAATCTCTACGGGGCCGAACGGGTCTGTCACCCCGTCAAATCACATTTTTATTCGTAGTACTCTGGCCTGAAAGTACAAAAAACTTACGCGTCGGTGACATCTTCAATGTGCAAAGTAGATATACAAAATTTCAGAATATCTACTTTGCACATTGAGGATGTCATGAATGGATTGAAATAATTTTGAATTTTATTCAAAGTTCAATTTAAATAAATAAGTGAGCATAACATAATTCAATATCAATAAATAAATAAAATGTTGCTACAATCACCAATTTGTTGACTGTACCCTGAATGGCCACTCCCAACAAAGCACTGATCGTAGACTATCACTCAGTATCACCACCCAAAAAATCTATGGGTTGCGCAAAGTTATGATTACAGGAGGAATTTTTTTCAGAAAAAAAAAGTTACTGGCTGTAATTTAGCGAAAAAGTCTCTAAAATCGGACGTATTATGATACACTATTTTAAATCCACATACCAGTACCACTGCAAGTTTGTTGACACAAACTAGTACAGCAGAAACAAACTAAAAACAGGATGATACGGAGAAACAACTGCGAGACAACAAATAAAGTCTCAAAATAAGCTCAGCAGGGGCAGTAGCTCTGAATGGATGAGCCATTCTTGCTCCCAGAAGCCGAACAGCGCCATTGTGCATTTCTCCGAACTTTTCAAGTAGGACAAAATGGTGAATAAGCCCCGCCTGCCCGGACCCACTACCGATTTTCCCTCATTTCAGCGCCCACTAAACCATCCAAATGCAGTCTCTATGACCCGGGATAGATTGTTCAGTGAAGAGGAGAAATCAATACTGCAAGCCATGTATCACCTTTGTGACCACTCACTGATAGGATATCTTTTTATAATTGTTTATTAACCGCTTTTTTTTGCATGAATTACTATTGAAATGTAGTTGTAGCAAGTAGAACCGGACGCATGGTAGCCAGCAAAGTGTAGCGATGAATTCAGGAGACAAGTACGTTCAACTAATTAGTTTGGAAGAATGATTCCCAGAATGGTAGAACTATGGAAAAAACTCTTTGAAGGCCATTTCTGACCTTTTTACTGAAAAGTGCAGCCATGATTAACGTAATGACAAGTTGAACGAATTCGATGACGCTTTCGCCGAAAAGGCCGAAAAAAGACGAAAGCGAGCGAAGTTTCCCCAATTCGCCCCACTTCTTCTCTAGGATGGATCCGCAGTTACAAATGCATTGCCAAATTAGGAACCAAAATTCAACTGTAATTAAAATAGTCACTTCGTGGGATGGGGAGTGAGCGCCAGATAAGACGCTTCGCCTTCACACGATTTTTCCGAACGAACTACGTGGAAAAGGAGACCTTCCATCTCACCGATACTGAAGAGGCCGAAAAAGAACGAAGCGAAATTTGCCATATTCGTTGATGAATGATCCTAAGTGCCGTTCAAGTGCCATCAAAAAACTTGATACTGTGATGTACTGCTGAAAGGGGTTGACCGGTATCGAAACTCACTACAGTGCCTATTTGTTTTTGTTAGTTACATTTTTGTTGTTGTTTTCTCCAGTGACATAGACACTCAACCTATTCCGCCCAATAGTGCCCGCCCACTGAGATAATCTCCGCCCTAGATAGACAGATAGATAGTCTCCGCCCTGTGTAAGCTAGCTACCGCGTGACACTGATTGTGATTTATTACTAGGAGATAAGCCACGAAGCGAATTTAGCGAATATATATCGAGGTAACATGTGTCCTCGTGGTACTTTGGGCATGCCACTAAGCTGAACCGAATAATCGAGTTATCTGGCAATAGATTTTCCTCATTAGCTGGCAGCTGAAAAGCTTTCCAAATGAGCCTCTCCAAAATTTTTTTTTTGGGTTTGAGGCATTTCTCATGGCATCTTCCTTCGCTGGTAGACTACATAGAAGTTCTATTTTTACTTCGAACGAACTAATAGGCTTGTTATGCACCTTTGAGGCATTGAGGTAGCGATAAGAACAATTTAGGCTGAATGCGATAAGATTACCGAATATTAAAGCCGAGGTGCTCAGTAGTACGAATGAGAGCAAAAAACTAAATGAATCGGTTGAAAACCCGAGGAATAAGACCTTCTCATCACCGTTGATTCTCAGAGACGGCGGACTGGGATAAAAATGTCGGCAACCGTTGAAAAAGACGCATTCTTCAAACCTCAGCGGCACTCTTCTCATCAAGAAGTTTTCCACATGTAGTCTTCCCAGACGTAGCTTTTATTTGGGTGACGAAGACAAAGTTATTTCAAAGTTTCTATCTTTCCAAAAACATAAAAGGATAAAACTTTGCGGAGGTGGTGTAGTAACAAGTGGCGCACACCCCACTCTCATGGTGCGGAGATCAAATCCCCCATAAACGCCCGCCTTGGCTAATTAAGCCTTCCATCCCTCCGGGGTCGGTAACTGGCCACCGCAAGTCGTTGTATAATATAAGCCACATCACATTCATCAGCCACCACGATTCTGAATGGAACTAGAATGTGCGGCGCATCCCAGGAAAGGATTGAACGCCAAAAACTAACTTTATCCTTTTTATATCAAGAGTTTTCATTAACCACGTTACTCCTATCACTGCCTACAAGATCAGAGAAAAGTAGCCTGCCCACAACGATGCTCTTTGCACAACAATTTTTGAACATCAGCAGCTCTTTTTCCTTTTTTCTGAATTAAACTAAGCGCTATGTGAATATGGGGGTAGCAGAAGTGGTCGAATCCCTCCGGAGCCTTGTTCCCAGGCTCAAGAAAAATTCACGTATTTCTTAGCTCACAATCATCTTATCGCATCGTCTGCCAACCCTTACTAAACTGCATCATTCTACTACGGTGAAAATAGCCCAAAGCGCCTTCCCACCACATTAGCTCAGCGCTCTGAATTACTCGGAGTCCAGATCGTTTTACTATTACTAACTTTATATCTGTTTCCACGTTATTCGTGGAAAAATAAAATGTGAAATGTAAAGGAAATGATGGGATGTTTGGTGAGTGAGCTCATAAACGCTGTAGCAGAGCAAGACAACCGATTCGATGGTTTGGTTGCTTCAAGTAAAGCCGAGCAAGAGCGAAAGCAGGAGGATCAACCACAGCCATCCTATTAAAAATCGTCATCATCTCATTTCAGGGGTTCCTCAAAAATCACTCGGCCACATGCGGTTCACGTGGCCCTTGGAACCTTTGTTAAAATTCCATTCCATACATTACTATTGTCTCAGCTGTCACAGTGCAACAGCCAGATTTCAACAGCAGGACAAGATCGATATCCCATCACTTAATTATGCAGGAATCGGTTTGCTAGAGATGGACATGCTTGCAAAGGTCTGAAGATGGACGGACTTGGAGTTGGTCAAAATTATGACTTCAAGAGCCTCAACCCACTCGAATCCATAGGTCATTGAAGTAAGCGGAAAATGATTACTCCACGTGGCACTACTGACGTCAACGCAAACCTCCGCTGGTCATCTTCGAAAATTGAAATGGAGAGGTCCTGTGGTGCAAACAGACAAATGGAAAAAACAAAAAGAAGCGCTACACGTGCACATTTGTTCCTGAGGAATCACTAAACAAAGCTGAGTGAGTGAATAGATGAGTCAGCAGGTGTGATTCACTAATGGCAGGGTGGATTGATGAAAACCAAAACAAAATGATGTGCTAGTGGCTAATCCGTAGCAATAGACAGAGAGATTGATCAGGGGGATCAGGCTGATAATTCGGTGATTTTTATGATCGCACAGCTAATGAACCGGAAAGCGATCATCACGTCCCCGATAATGGGTGTAAATCATTCAAGGAGATACCTAATGAACAGGCTGTTGCGACTAGCTCTCAATAAATTTCGATGCCAAATAATGCTCACTTACTTCACATTTGGGTGAAATTAAAAGCTCACTCCCACTTGGGGTGCCGGATCGTTCACGAAAGTAGTACTACTGAGATAGGTAAGAGCGACCCACTGATTCAAGAAAAGACACAATCATGCAATTGTAATAAAAAATTCATCGGTGCAATAAGTTGGGGTGGAAAGCCGGGTAGGTACAGAAAAGGCACATACACCCTGATCTTTTCCCATTCCTGGGACCACGTAAAATTCTACCTACCTCCTCCCCTACACACAGCAATTTCTACATATATTCACTAACTACCGTCGTTGTTTAATTCCTGTTAACGTTCTGGCGCGTTCCTCCGTGCAGGCATTAATAAAGAAATAAATAAATGAATAAATATCGTTTCTCTTTCGGATTCAGGTGCATTGGCCATGGCTGAAAGCGCCCCTTTTACCATGATCATTCAGAGCTCTAAGTTGTGAAGAATCCTTGTACCAGGATAGAGGTGGTACTTGGAATAGCAAGCTACTACTGAGCAGTACAGTATGTAGAACTGAGTACGAGCGGCCGTGTATCCAGTTTCTTTTGAAAAATTGCCTCCACCCTCTGCACACGGCGCCGAGTCATTATTCATATACAGTAGCGCTCAAAAGTATTCGGCCAAGCACTTTTTGTCATAACTTTTTTTTCTACTCGATCAAACTTAAAATTTTAATAAGTGGTGCCTGAACCCATTGTCAACATTTTCTTCTACTTAAGTGCCGCTTGACACTTTTCATGGTTTTTTACAAGAATTTACTACAAGAACACCGAAAAAAAGAAAAAGGCTGTGTTAAGAAAACGGCTTTCTTTACAAAAACAAAAAGAGCAAGCCTCAGAGAGCATTAATATTTTGTAGAAAGACCACAACTTTTGATGACAGCGGCATAGCGGGACGGCATAGGGATGGCGCCCCAAAAACAAAAAATTGCATTCAACCACGTAACTTACACCGTTGAGCGAAAAAAAGTATATTTAGTATGCAGTCTTTCCAAGTACAACATACTAAAATTTCTCTTGGATCGGTCCAGTCGCATAAAAGTTACAAGTGAAAAACCCAAGTGAAAAACTATTTGGCCGAAGACTTTTGAGCGCTACTGTATATACAACAAGTACCCAAAAAATGGAATCATTTCATATTACATTTGAAAGCTGTCGTACTCCAAAAAACAAACAAAAACTGGGCTAAACGATATAAAAATTCACGAATGAAGCGCTGATAATCAAGAGCCAATGGCACCGATGTCGTCCAACCTATGATTTGAAACTGGCCCGGAACTGGATCGAAATCAAGAACTATTAATAGTAATCAGTGACAACACAGCAGATTCAATCAGATAAGAAGTGGCGGCACAATGTGTGTGCGTATGGGTGTGTGTGACCGATCATAGCTCACAATAGCGGTCGTAGCAGCAATAGGCCTCCTTGCGCTGGGGTGGTCCTGCAGTTCATAGTGATCGATAGATCACAAAAAAAGTTGCAGAAGTGCTTTGCAGCATTCTGGCTAATTTCGGTTGGCTGCCGAGAATGATTAGCTTCTATTCAGCAGTCCTTCCCGCCTCCAAAAAAACAACAACTATACCCCCTCTGAATGGAATGGGAGTGATTCTAGCTGTTCAATCGAGAAGATCATCAAAATCGACCATGAAACCCATCTATGCTTTAATTTTGAACGGTCGATCTTTCGTTCACGCACATAGAAAACAGGTATTTGGTCCTAAGCTGAGCTGGTGTTTTGAATTATATAAAAAGGAAACTAAGATTACATATGAACTAGTGACAGATAAAAAAGAATTTTTAGTGTATATTAAATAGCCTTCATCATTTTTGGCCAAAAGGGTAATGTCAAGATGGTCGCGCTGAAAAAATGTTGACTTAACCTTACTCTATGAGGAAGCCTTTGTTATTCAAAGCGAATGTCAAAACATGCATTCCCCGTTGTATACTTTTCTGAATGGAATACTAGACGGTTTGGTTGGCGTACTTTGGCTTTCACAATGATCAATTTGGAAATTAGGAATGAAAGTGGAGCCAGTGATGGGCCTCAGAGGAGCTGTTAGACATCCATCACTTCATTCCTAGGGTTTTTACCCCTTTTTACAGAGAATGTGATGCATTTTCACTGAATTTCCGATTTCTTGCTAAAGAATCGCATCTTTTATGCTGTCTAGCGAGCCGCAAAGACACCCGAGGTGGTAATTTTGCGTACTTCCCGTGAATATAAAGGTCGAGGCATTGAGCAGTGCAACAGCACATAAAACGAATAACAGCCAAAAACGCGAAAATTTGGACCCTACCCGCCTGCAGAGGGATAGATGCAGATGGCGAAAACCTATGCAGGCCAATCCGATTGTTGCCAAGCCTTCACAGCAACTCGGCCAGTACAGTGCTGCAATGAAATTGCGCTTCGGACAGGGAACTCGGTTTCGGTTGAATTCCCTCTTCAAAATTGGCCGTTTCATTTGAAGAGACTATCGTTTCTGAATCTGCTTTCCATCGAGCCTCCCCCTTCGGTGCCTTTGAGCGCTGAAAATCGCTTGGAATTCCTGGTAATATACTCGGCTGAGCTATTACTTTGGAATACGCTCCAGAGAATACGCTTCAATCACTCGTGACAACCTAATTCGCTTCAAACGACTATGCGCCGTTGCCGAAAACAGATCTTTCATTGGAAAATTAAACGAAAACGAATTTTAGTGTGGAAGCAACAGCTCGAATCTAAATGAACCGTGCTGTGGGGGCGGTGGAGCTTTAACAGATGCTATTATGTGGGTGCTTCTGCTATATGGGCAATCAGTGCAGGGAGAATATGTAGACGGGATTGTACATAAAGAAGCCCAAAATGAATTTGAACGAAATTTTTTACTTGCACTACAAACTTGAGTATCTTGGTTTAGACTCGGTGTCTCCTGTCTGTTTATTTACTATAGCCTAGCTTGTTCCGACCATCACCTTTTCCAATTTCTGCCTCAAAACCTCGAAGAAATGAAACCGCTATAGACACAGACTGCCCTAGCAAAACCACCAACAGCCATTTCTCGGGTTTGGATTTTTTTTTGTTTTTCCACGCATTTTCGGCAAATGTTCTTCTTACAAATCTATCAAACTTTTGCAATTTTTTTGACCGATCGTGATGGATGAAATGTCCTTGCAGACTGCCTCTGCAGCTAACTCTTGGCGGTGGTCTCCCTTTACAACTCAACAATCCAACATTTCTTGTGTAATACGAGAGCACATATAACCGGAAAGCCTAGAATGCCCATAACTCAGCAATCATTTCCCTTTGGAATGTGTCATTGGATCACTTCACATCCTCCCTAATCCCACGTTGCTCATCATCCTTGAGGTAGACCATCTTGGTGCTGCTTAATTTATAACTTTGTAAGGTCAGCGCTGATTTGGACATGAACTGAACAAATGACAGAAAAGAATGAGCCAAGCAGGATTTATAATGTTTCGACTACTTTGAATGAGAAGATTTTGAATCAGAACAGTCGTCAGTCAGTCAATCTCTCGATAATCGAACTCAGAATTCAGCAATCAAATGAACAAGATAAGATAGCAAGTCAAGAGAGGCATGGTGATCGAACTTTCTAAGGACGCCAGCCCGAAATGTTCCAAAACGTTGTTCAGCACGAAAAATCGCCAAAAGATACGAAAATGCAGTATCGTCAAGGGAAACACTGTCACACCGTTCCTGCCTGTGATGGATAGCCCCGTCAAGAGTGAACTGAGTCGCTGCATGGACATACGAATTGAAAAATCCCATGAATCTTTTTGAAAGTCGGACGGAGCCTCGATCAAGCGAGATTGAGTTGTAGTCGTTTAGATCGGCCAGTGGTGTTGTTTTTCTCAGGAAATGAGGCGCATGAGAGGCTACGAGTAATTGAAAATCCAGCGATGCTATACGCAGGGGACGAGGACCGCAGTGTACAGATGCACTATAGTCGCTGAGATTTCATTCACAGCCTAGTTCCCAGACAATTTAAAATCGTAGAAAAAACTTGCTCAACACGTGCAGCTCCGGTCCAGTAGCTTTTCTGTAGGACATTATCGCTGCAAAAATGACCACCGCTTCGGTTATCTCCATTTTCTACTGTTGTCGATAGGGTTGATAAGGTTTTAGACAAGCTTACAACGAATTCTCGAATAGCGCTATATTGTGAGGAAAGTGTTCGCACTTTGGCTGGTGTTATCAGGTGGCTCTAGCCTTCTTATAGATCTATACTTTTTACTTTAGAGATCTATCCTTTTTACTTTAAATCGGCAATAAAGTTCAAATAACAATTCAAAGCACGGTGACATGTAGCATGACAACAGAAGCTAGGGATAAAATTAAGGGGCTCGCTGGAGGGAAAAAGGCCCCTTTCCATGACTCATGCTCTTTTATTTCGTCGATTAGTATTGACTCGAATATCGTTGGATTCGTGGAACTTTGGTGCTCCGCCTCAGCGCCTCGCAGCAACACTTTCTCCAGACTACTCGAATGCTGAGCTGCTCAACTATTCCTTTTGATGTGTGGGAGGCCTGTGCTACTCCTCACAGTTCCATCGCTGCATCTGAGAGTACTTTTACGAGAACATGGGACGCTTTGTTCAGCGATCACTTGTGGCCTACGGCAAGTGCTTTTCGTCGCCCTCTCCGTCACTGTGACCAAGCCAAAGGCAGCCACATCGAATTCGGGAGGTGTACAGTGCTCTGCATAATTTTACAGTCACCTATAAATTGTCCAAAAACTCTGTTCGCAGAGTGATTCAAAAAAATCTCAAAAAAATCAAAAAAAAAGTCTCTAAGTGAAAGATGTACCCAGTGCGGACGCGCATTCGCGCATCCATACCAAATTTTAGCCAAGAAACATAGAAGACTCTTTTCTTGATTTGTTTTGAAAATGCCGCTTATACCATTCTGCAAAATTATACAGCCACTGAACAGATTGACGCATTCGTCAACCGAGAAACAACGAAAAAGAGGAAAATGCTGATTCTGCGATTATCTGGTCCTCCATTGCTTCGAATAGCCACAAATTTGGATGATATAGGTCGATATGAAGATTTTCAGAATGTTTTTAGACCACATGCTGCCTTGCTTCGATAACAACATCTTCAAACTCCCTGACACCTTCTGATCGGTCTGAATTCTTTTCTCCGTGAAACTTCAGATAATCTTCCATCATGTAAAGACCGGAGCCGTTCGTTATCCGAGTCAGAAGGTCCATTCGGTGACGGCTTCACCATGATCGAGTGTTCCAGTTGACATGGGATGGTCCATTAACTCACATAAAAACAAGATTTTGGTGAAGATTTCGAGACGCATGGAAGGAGAAGGGTACGGCACACAAAGGCTCGGTAATCGGATGGTTCATCCTTTCGAGAACGAAACAAAAATCCGAATGGTTATTTGATCCGACACCCTGACACCTCTTTCTTTGAAGTTCTTCTTGGAAACTCAAGTTTGTCCCTCGTGTGATAGCGCTGGTAGCCGTCGAAGCCTCATAGCCGAAACCTTTTTTCATCAGACAGAACAATTTGGAGAAAAAACCAAAGGGGAAAGGTGTACAAACTTGGGGGAATTTTCTGACAATTTGTCATGGTGTGGGATCAAATAATCATTCGAATTTTTGTTTCGTTCTCGAAAGGATGAACCATCCGATTGCCAAGCCTTTGTGCGCCGTACCCTTCTCCTGTCATGCGTCTCGAAATCTTCAGCAAAATCTTGTTTTTATGTAAGTTTATGGACCATCTCATGTCAACTGGAACACTCGATCATGGTGAAGCCGTCACCGAATGGACCTTCTGACTCGGATAACGAACGGCTCCGGTCTTTACATGATGGAAGATTATCTGAAGTTTCACGGAGAAAAGAATTCAGACCGATCAGAAGGTGTCAGGGAGTTTGAAGATGTTGTTATCGAAGCAAGGCAGCATGTGGTCTAAAAACATTCTGAAAATCTTCATATCGACCTATATCATCCAAATTTGTGGCTATTCGAAGCAATGGAGGACCAGATGATCGCAGAATCAGCATTTTCCTCTTTTTCGTTGTTTCTCGGTTGACGAATGCGTCAATCTGTTCAGTGGCTGTATAATTTTGCAGAATGGTATAAGCGGCATTTTCAAAACAAATCAAGAAAAGAGTCTTCTATGTTTCTTGGCTAAAATTTGGTATGGATGCGCGAATGCGCATCCACACTGGCTACATATTTCACTCAGAGATTTTTTTGAATCACTCTGCGAACAGAGTTTTTGGACAATTTATAGGTGGCTGTATAATTATGCAGAGCACTGTATTATGTATGTTAGTTGGAAGTACTTGTTGATCACACATGCTAGGGGTGGGGGTCGATTGGTCTAGTCCACGCGGCTGCCCGCGGCGAGTGTGAGTTGCTTGTGGTTTTATCCGTTCAAAAAGCAACAACTCAACATATAAGATTTTCTGAAGCTTTCAACCTGCAATATTTGAAGGTCCCTCACGATACCAGTCCACTGCATACTGAGCGGAATTCCAAGCGACTGCAGCAAGTCGTGCTGACGGCGCCGCGAGCGCGACGCCGCGAAGCGAAAATTCGACCAGTTGACCCCACCCCATGTACCAGTGGAGCTCATGTTACTACCCCTTTGCTTCCTACTATGACAGCGCTTTGTCAGGCGGTCAATACTTTTGCGCACCCTGCATTTCGGAAGATAAAAAAAGGAACATGCATGTGATTATAGATCACTATTGGGAACAAACAAACAAAGCAAACCCAAATATCAACTCAGTATTCGATAAAATGTCCAAAGAGAATGAGTGTGTTTCAAAATATGTTAACCAAGGAGGCGAAAGGACAAAGGAAGTGCAAGATGAGCTTTCTGTGAATACTATTTCGTGAGAAATGTACTAATAGGGTGTCGAGTTAGAGACGGAAAAGGATCAATCCGGAAAGGCTTCACTACTGAACGCTCTGTGGGTAAACCAGGACATTATCGATTCCCAAAAGCTTCTCATCTGCTAAGATAGGTTTCATTTATATGAAAATCTTGCAGTGTGGTTTCCAAAGGCAAGGCAGGCGTACGACCTTCGCTTCGCGGCGCATTTGCAATATCGTTTTCGCACAATCGTAAAAAAGAGTCATTTCGCGCCGACATTAAGGTTCATTAATCGCGAGCTGCTCAGAGATAAGACGAAATGTGACGCTTTCCTTTCAAAAAAAACTCTTTTGAACCCTATGAACGCTCGAACGCTAGTGAGAGTTTATGGCTGTGGTCTGAAGTTGCCAAGATCACTTAAAAATAGCCCGTACAAAGGATAAGTCTTATTCCGTTTCTCTCCTTGGAATTACAGGTAATCTATCGCTCAACGATTCAAATGGTTAGGCAGAATGGAGATAGTAAATGTGAGTAGGAAAAACATGTTGAGAATGGTCTCTGATGGGATTCATGAGCCTGTGGCGGTTTGATGATTAAGTAGCCAACAAGGATCATTGATGGATCGATCTGATGTTCTGGAGAGGCTCAAAGTGAGGGCACATTATACCTTTTAATAAACTTGCAGGTCATTGGCAGCTCAGGTACGATACCCATCGCTCTAACGATCTCTACTTTAAGGAGTAATGTTTAAATACGGTTAAAGCGTTCGAAATAATGAAACTCAACGCTTTTCAGGCTTGCCGGAATTATCATGCTCTGCAGAAAATAGGCGAAATATTAGGGGAACTTTCAGCAGACTATTCATTATAAATTTGGTCAGACCCATCTGCAGTGAGCTGCACCTTGACTGATGCCACCGATGTTCCTTTGCTGTGTGCTCTCAATCTTCACAGGATCTAAAATTGTTTCTTATAGCAAAAAAAAACCGCGGATTTTCAGAAAACGATTTTCACTGGCCTTCGCCAGCATTGCAGTTGCAAAGCCATTGCATTGCAAAGCTCCGTTTCTCAATGCATCCAATTTTCATTTTTTTAGAAGTATATTAATGGCGGCGTCGTGCATTATTCCTAGACGTGAGCTACGAATGAGACCATTCAAAGATGGAAATGAAGAAGAGTGAAGCTCAAGAATACTGCATCCGTTGCCTACTAAAGAATGGAACCTGACTTCTGAAGGCCCCTTCGTATAACGGGAGATTTAGTTAAACCCATCCGAAGTGAGCTGCACCTTGGCTGATGCTACCCGATTTTCCCTTGATGTGTGCTCACAATTTTCACAGAATCTAAAATTATTTCTCATAGCTTTAAAACCTCAGAGTTTCAGGAAACCTATTACTATTGCTATTATCGAACGCTGAACCAATACTGAGCAATTATGGGAAGACGCATTACCTTTGAGATTTAAGTAAAAATCTTTCATTTTCATAAAAATCCAATAAGAATTATCTTTCTGGTCGGAAGAACAAACACCCGCTCAAAATAATTTTTCTCCAACTTGCTTGAATTTGTAAATTCAATCATTGCAATGCATTGCATTTGCAAAGCCACTGCATCGCATGCCCCGGGTGACGATGCATCCCATTTTCAGTTTCTTAGAAATATTATTAGAATGGGGGTCGTGAAGCTGGAGCTTAGATAAAGGAGAGCGAAAGAAGCTAGAGATCTGCTTCTCCACCTTTTTTTCTTTTTGATGTACTAAACATTTATCCTTCTGCTCAACAATTACCAATTATACTAACAAGCTCTACAGGGTTAACTTATCTCTGTTTTACAGAACCTCTTATTATTGGCCCGTTCAAGCCAATGTTGGTGTCAGGATCGACCTTGAGAGGTCCACTTGAGTGGTGCATCAGATTCTTCATGTATAAATGATCTTAACCAGTCAGCTAATGGAATAGTTCTCGTTCAGGCGATATTTTCCCATTGAAAACTGTGTTTTTTTTTCATGGGAATTGAATGGAACATGCGTGAGCATCTAGCATTGAAAGATAAAAATGTATACCAGTCTCTTACGATTAATTCAATGTAACGGCTCCACAAAAAATTCAAGATGTGCCTCTAATTGAATGCTATTCTGCGCAGAGAATATTCCAACTCAAGGTTTTTATTTCGATCAAAGGCACATCTCGCGATACTGAGGTCCACTCTCCTCTTTGGGTACATAATGGTTTCTATGATAACTATACACGTTGCACCCCATAGCAACATAACAGTTGGACAGCAGGGTTTAAGGCTGCTAGAATCGGCATGCTAACTTCTCCGATGGCGCAATAACCTTGAATTTATTGCAGAAATCCGTCATTCATCATATCCTTGGCTTAAGTGGCTAATTATTTTTACTCTAATTAAGAGAATTGTCGGGGAGTCTCTGGCCTTACAGATTCAAAATACTGTATATTTTAGAAAAATACATTTTTATGACTGTTTCACCTTGTGAACATGTTCAAGGGGAATTTCGTTGATTGACACGGGTGTTGAGAGAGGAAGTACACCAAATGACTTGCTGGCCGATCCCAGCTTTAAACCCACGGGCTGCCAACGTATCGATTCGCCTCACAATTACTACCAACCTCGACTCTGGCCTTTTATTGGATGGAATGTCGGCTTTAAATTCTTTCAGTTTTTGGGAATAGCCTGCTTCTAATTCAAACAGCCTATCAGTATGTATTAGTCGAGGCTAATCATTGAACGCTTCTCAGGTTTTTAACTGCTTCATAGAACGTTTTGCAATTTTTTTGGGAGAATTTCTCCTGCTTTTCATTAGATGATATTGTAGTTTTCAATTGTTCTTAGCTTCTTATTTTCTGAACTTTTTATTCATTGCTTATTTTTCATACACTACTACCGCACCTTACTGGTCTGTACTGCTGTAGCCTGTTTAGTTTGCAGCAAAGCTTTATTTATCTCCCCTACTGGTTCTCCAGGTCCTATCAAAATGGGCAATCAGGAAAGTTCTCTATCCGACATGACCCTTTTCTCTAAAGGAGCAGTCTTTACGCGGGAGCAATTGGATGAATATCAGGTACAGCTACTCTCTAACAAGGAAGGCCCATCAGGTCATGGTGAGCTTTTTCAAAAAGTTTTTTTGCACATTTGATAGGGTCACATACATGAAGCAAAAAACCGGTCTCAAATTCGGCTAAATGGTTTTGGGGGCCCAGGAAATAAGTGACAAAAGTTGCTCAGAAAGAAGCACTTTTGAGCAGTTTGCTGCAATAGTTCCCAGCTGAGGCGTGCACATCAGAAGACTGTCTTCAAACCTACGCCAAGACTGTTGCGAGGTGGTTCAAAAATGTGGAATCACTTATGGTAACTACTAATCGAAGAAAGGATAACTGATAGCGGATGCACATGACAGAACATTTGCTGTGGTTGGATGGCCGAATGAATAGGGGGATGGACTGACATTTGCACGGTGGAGGTGGCGCCTGTGGTTCGACTCCCGTGGACGTACTCGCTTTTGCATTTTCTTGATTTTCTTTGTCCAGCGCTATACCGTATGCGCACATGCAAAATGACTGCAATTTTCATCGCTGGTGCACGATAGTGACCTCCTTTACAAGCTTTCAGTAGTTGAAGTGTTTGCACCCCTCGGCGTCCATAGCACGCGTGCCAGGCGTTTCCGTGTGAAACTAGTGATATTCGTGCTCAGGGACCCAGTTAGCCCTAGATACAAAATATTATCCAAATTGAGCTTTTGACCCAAACCGAAACAGTGGGGTGGACATGGGCACAAAGTCACCGCTCTACTTGTACAGCAGAACAACTCTCAGCCTCGATTAAATGCAATGGAGCATGTGCAGAATCAACGATATCCGAGTGAACTGCACCAGCAACACCATGCGATGGCAAAAGATAGTAAATATTTCCTTATATCGGCTACCGACCTCCTTTCGTTGGGAATTCTTTACTATTAGTACTATTGGTCGCCCAATTTTCCGAGTTTGGGTCCCAATCACGATTAGGCTGAAAAACTTGTCATCTAGGGTAGTTCGACCCCCTGAGTATGAATATCACACGTACTTTGCGGGAAAACGCATAGTTCCCCTGTTATGAGAGTTGGCAGGTCCAAACAAATCATTCGCTTAGTACGCAAAAATACTGAAGACAGCGGTCCCCTGGTAGAATAAAAATTGATTTTGCACACATTTTGCACGTTCGGTCATACATGAGCCCAAGTGGAAAACTAGAAAAATGCAAAAATTTGTCCTCAGTGGGGATCGAACCATCAACTGTTTTCTGCCCCCCCCCCCCCCCAAACCATTTAGCCAAATTTGAGATTGGTTTTTTGCTTCATATATGTGACCCTATCAAATGCAAAAAACCGTTTTGAAAAAGCTCACCATGACCTGGTGGGCCTTCCTTGTAAGGGTCTGTTTGATCCAATTCTCCCAATGGGAGAGTTCAGCGGATTGTTACTTCTAGTAAACTGATTATTTATTCAGGACTGCACATTTTTCACTAAAAAGGACATAATCCGATTGTACAAGCGTTTCTATGCGTTAAGTCCACATAAAGTGCCGACAAATATGCAAGGAAGCCGTCCGTCAATTGTTACTCTTACATACGAGGAAATTGAAAAAATGCCTGAACTACGAGTAAGTGAAGAAGGCACTTACAAAAAGCACTGAATTATTCTACTTATATTCAAGGAAAATCCGTTCCGTAGACGAATTTGCGAGGTTTTCTCAGAGGATGGTCGTGGAAACCTGACTTTTGACGACTTTCTGGATATGTTCTCAGTGTTCTCAGAGATGGCACCGCTGCAGCTTAAACTCAAATATGCTTTCCGCATTTATGGTAAGTATCAGAGTCCGCCTCTATATGGCACAACTCATAAAATTCATAGTTTTCGCCGTGAAAGATGACCTTATCTATATTCTTAGGTCTCTAGAGCTCCACCTCTTTGAGAAGGTCACGCAAGTGCCACCCACCTTACAAGCCACACTCCCAGTACTACGACAGCTATAACTTCCAGAAACTACCATTTCTTAATTCAACAGCGGCAACAAATATTACTATGAATAATGCTGACTGTGCGGATCTGATTTGATATCCACGAGCAATTTTGTAACTCAAAGATCAGCCGAAACGATGCCTCTGTTTCATGGGAAACATTTCTGCGTCCTTTATTTCTTGTGAACCTCTTAGCTTTTTGACTATTCATACCTGCACAGGCCAACCACCTGTGCCACACCCTCCATAGACACAAGTTGAACAGGCTGCTGTGTTTTCAGGCTATAGAAAATGTAACATGATCCTTGCCATTGTAAGTAGTTGGGGGTATACTGTCAAAAGCAAATAAGCAAAGGTACGCCGGAAGCTCAACATTCATGGACGTGAAAGATTTGGTTATTTCAAACAGAAAGCTGCTGCACAACGCTAATTTTGAGAGTATTTCGCCATTTGTCCAGTTGTAATTCAATGTTCTGATACACCAACGCTTCGAAGCACATATCCATATCTGAATGTTAGCTTTCTTGAATTTTCACACGCATTCATAACGTCTTTTCCCCATCAATTAATTACTATTAATTAAGGATTTTGAGACCTTCCAAGGAACCGCTCAAATGGGCATGAATTTTTAGTACTGTCGAGTTACCACATTACGACTGAATAATTTGTATAATATATTATTTAATTTTTCGATGGACCATAATTAGGCCAAGTAAAAGTCGTAGATGACTTTTATAATCAACAGTTGTCAAATCAAGGAATCAATTCCGATAAGAAAGAGAAAGGTACAGAGTAGAAAGTTCTCTTTTTTATATGCTAAGGTTTCTGAGGAAAAAAATGCCTATAGACATTTGCTATATAACTCTACCACATTCTCTTAAAACATCCTTAACCATTTTTTAGATTTTGATGATGACGAGTACCTTGGGCACGATGACTTGAGCAAAATGATCCGCAGCTTGACAAGGGACGAATTGTCAGATGAAGAGGCGGAGTTCATCATTGAGAGAGTACGTTTCTTCTTCGTACCTTCACAACGAAGATAAATCCGCCGCTGAACTCTTGCAGACCCCTTCAAACCCTAATACAGGCTAAGGAGTAGTAACTAATTCGACACCACAATAAGACTGAATTTAAATGAATTGAAACCAATGGACGCGAGGCACTACAACAAGTGGGAGGAGTCTGTGCGTGCCGAACGCCCTGAACACATCTGCCATTGGTTCCTGGGCTCTAACCCCGCCCACCATGTGCACTGCTCGGGTGTGTACCCTTATGTCAGGATTTCGCACGACGACGAGCGGCGTGCGACGCACTGTGTGCAAGCTATGACCGTCGCGGTAGTTGGGTCTTAGAACGATTACACACTGATGCTAGGGGCGCGATACGCAGTCGACTTGTAATCGCCTTGAGGCCCAACAACATGGCGCCTTTAGCTCGTCCGCATTGCTTCGCTTGCGACATGCCGCGGTGCGAAATCCTGACATAGGGGTACACACTCGCACTGTTCCCATCGTGCCCACTGTTTCTAAGACTCAATGTAACATAGAGATACGTAAAAGATAAAGGGGTGTGAAGTTTGGTTCTGCGGTGAATGGTGCTTTGAAAAGACGACTTTAAACGCTGATTAACTATTCCTCTCACTCCAACACTGTTTTCAGATCATCGAAGAAGCCGATCTCGATGGAGACGATCGCATCAATTATGCCGAATTCGAACATGTCGTCTCTCGATCTCCAGACTTCATCAGAACGTTTCACATAAGGATATGATAGTTAACTCATCACTGTAAATAAACACCAGCCTTGATTGCCACTGTAACTTGACAGTTATTCCAGTCATGCCAAGAAGCTGAAATCCCTTCCCATGAACACATTTACAGAAGAAATAAATAATGTGCTATGAATTTCATTGAATACATAACAATATAAGAAAGAAATATAGTCACATCTTCGAAACTAGATCATTCACGGGTGTACAGCAGTAAGCCAGCCCCGTCGACAATAATACCGGTAAACATCGGGCATGATTTGAATCTCAATCAATATTATCGCTTGGTTGTTGCTTGGTAGTATTCTTTCCTATACTATTATATAAAGTCAGTGCTTGGGCTACCATCGAACTTGGCTCACTCAGACTTGCCGGTAAAATTACGGTGTTGGACTCCTTTGCGAGGTGCTGAAATGCTTCGACGTACTGTTGCGCCACTGTGAGACTGGCAGCCTCCTCACCACCCTAAACGAAGTCAGTGCTGTGATGTTATAGCGATACCGAAGACATCCGGAGCTCCCTTTCCTCACGCGGTGTGCTTACACCGCGTGAGGAAAAGGAGCTCAAGGGAGAAGATGTTAGGGCAAAGAGCCCAATACTATATTGAAAGATGAACCACCGATTGCGCACAACCGATGATAACTTTCACACTTCAAAGCGAACAATTGCGTACTAAACTAGGAAAAAGAGGAAAATTCTTATTTAATTAATTCTCAAAGATTGATAACGATCTAACCTTTTGATTGAGAGCCGCAGCTATCCTTTCAATAGCTTGTGCTTTTGCTTCAGCATTTATTCGAAGAGCTTCAGCATGACCACGAGCAACGTTAATCTGAAGAAAGATGATAGAAATGCACCAGTCGCTATATGCAACTGCAACAGTGCTTTCACAATTCAGTCGAAGCGCACCACACTGGAATAAGGGGAAATTCAAAAAAATACAAATAACAACTGTAGCAATTCAAACGTGTTCAAGCTCTCTGAAACTTCAGGTTCCTCATTTTCATTCAGTGCATAGATGAGTAAGACCCGTGAGCAGTGATGTTCCGAGTATGAGTACCTGTTCGGCTTCCATAGCCTCAGATGCTAGAATTGCTGCCCTTTTCTCTCCTTCCGCCTTGTTTATAGCCGATTCTCGATGCCCCTCAGATTCCAGGATCGCAGCACGCTTCTTACGTTCAGCTTCTACCTTAATCAAAGCGTTGGACACAATATAAAAAAAAGGAAAGCGAAATTCCACGACATCCAGTATAATAGTACCTAATACCTAACATACCTGCATTTGCATAGCCTCCTGTATCTTTGCAGGCATATGCATGTCTCCTAAAATTCGGTCAAACTGTTGTTATAGGAAACGCTGAACAATGATACCTCAAAACTAAACTCGAAAGAAACTCACTGATTTCATATCGCATACACTTAATACCCCAGGGTTCAGCTGCCTTATTGATCGCCTGTACAATGTTCTCGTTGAGCAATTCCCTTTCCTTGAATACGGTATCCAAACTGATTTTTCCGACCTGAAAACTCCAAGTGAAGAACGCCACACTGCCAGTTTCACCTCTACAGTTGTGTACCAACCTCAGATCTCATGGTTGTCTGAGCCAGCTGCGTGACAGCGAACTCTGGATCATCCACACCATATGACGCCTGTAATGAATGGCAGATAAATTCTCAAGCGGTGCTTTAGCCAAACGAATTCAACCTACACGATATGGGTTGAAAACCCGCAAGTACAGCACGCCATCTAATTGAAGTTGAACGTTATCAACAGTGATAGCACCTTGTTGTGGAATTTCAATGGCGATTTCACGCAAATTTTGAACAAATTTTATTCGATCCAGGAATGGTATCAAGATATTGAAGCCCTAAATAAAAATCGATTGAAATGCGTCAGATGTAAAATGGCACATTAAGGTGATTTTTCCCTAGGCACTCGACGCTTCAATATCCATCCTGAGATGGTGGAGGAATCTTTCAACTTCGATTTGTACCGTGGAAAAAGGTGATTAACATCTGAAAAGCAACAAGAGCGAGGATAAGTACGGTTGACTTACAGGATCAAGGATTTTGTAGAATTTTCCCATGCGTTCTACCACCCATGCTTCTTGCTGGGGGACGAAATTGATAAAAGTGTTCCTAGCAGCAGAAGCGTAGCGATAGGAAACCAGTGGAAGAGCACTTCTGAATTTCTGCTCTCAGTTCAACTTTAATCTATCATGAGCCAAAAGCAAATTTGAAAACAAAAACAGAAACCATGGACAGACCTACAGATCACATTCAGTGATTGTAACGAACGAACTGAATTCATATCCCAGATTGAATATCAAATGAAGTATGTCAAGCTTGATATTCGATAAAAGATTCACTGTTATGAGCTTTAGCCGAAAAGGTACTGCACAGAACCTACCTCATTGCGTCATTTTGAAGAACGTCCGCAAGCACGGACTTAGATATGCGCAGGCTTTCCCATGATTTGCAAATTTGGAAACAATTTCAGTCTGCTATTGTCATTTCCACCCAATCGATGCACATGGACATGTCTAAGACAGATGGCAAAGATCAAGTGAGTTGTTGGGTCAATTCAAATCCGGGGGGGGGGGGGAGACGCAACTTTGCGTCAAATTTTTACCCACGTCAAAGCTTCTTTCCCCCCTAGGCTTAGGCTAAAGCAGATGATACCTGTGCTTTAAGAGATGCTCTTTCATGTGGAAGGAAGGGATATCAATTTTAGCCTAAGCCTAGGGAGGGAAAGGAGCTTCGACCTTGACGCAAAGTTGCGTCTCCCCCGGACTTGAATTGACCCGAGTTGTTTTTTCTCTTGTGTTTTTGCTTATGTTAAGAGTTACGGCAGTCTCAACTATTAAACATGCGCCAGTTGTCGGTTAAACGGCAGAAACCTTACTAGCATGCGTCGGTTCAAGAAAGCTTGATAGGATTAGCATTGCTGCAGTCACAGAAATGGCTAGTTAGACAGAAAGATAGTTTTATTCCTCTCATCTGGGTAATACAGAGAGCTGGTTACGAACATGATATATATTAAACTCCGAGGATATACTATAATAAAGGACAGAAATAGCGGGTCAAAGGGGGGAGGGGGGGGGGGAGAGAAGACGCAAAATCCACCGATGTCGAAGCTCCTTCTCCTCCAGTTTAGGCTAGAATTCATATCCCCTCCTACATGAAAAAGCATCTGCCAAAGCACCTGTCTCATCTGCTATAGCCTAAGCCTAGGGAGGGAAAGGAGCTTTGACGTCGATGAATATTTTGCTTCCCCCCCCCCCCCCCCCCCCCCCGACTTCAGTTGACCCGAAATAACTATTGTATGGGACTCTTTATCGAAGTTTGTAGGGAAATTGTATCACAAAATTGTTGCTAACGTGCGCCAGCGCCAAAAACAAATGTTTTTTTTGTTTTAACGAAAGTGATCAGTAACATGAACATGAATAGCTCTTGTGGTCTTTGGTCCTCAAGAAATGTATGTTTATGCCTGAGGGATCTTAACAAGTTATTCAGGTACTTTACATCACTGAACGGGAATTCTGGGACGAGATCAAGGATGACTACATCCAGCGAATAGCCGAAATGGACCCCAATGAAGTGTATCCTTCGAACAATCCTGGTAACAAAACAACTTTCTATCGATTCTGCTTCAGTAATAGATGATTCGCTTGAGGTCCGACCAAGCCAGACGGATCTATTAATTTCGAATGTCACTGCGTTGGTCATCTTGTTGCTAGTCCTTGTGGACATGAGTTTAGGTAAGTCTGACTGTTTGGAAAGTAACGTGTTGAGCGACGTTTGACTCATTGAGCCTGTCAAAAACCATCACTGTTACATGATGTCATCGTCGTGGAACTGGCTCTAATGGAGGGAAAATATGCTTTTGGCTGCAACAAGACCAAATGGCGCTGTCAGCGTGTGATATCCCTCGCTCACACTCTGTAGGCTATCTTCATACTCTGTGTCTGCCAGCGGAAAGACGAGCTGCACGTATCTTTGACTTCGCTCGTGCTATTCATATCATTGCATGCAGACGCAACCATGGCCTCCACGACGACACCACCGCAGAGAATAAAGACGGCTTAAGGACGCTATGGCTAGTTCATTCAAAGTCGTGGGTATTGTACTCAGGTAAGGGGCCCATGCCGGTGCTATTCTGCGGAAATGACCTCTGTGCTGACCGAGGACCATGATTGAAACAAATGTCTCGCCTGGAGACTACATGCTGCACAATCTCGTTTCCGTAAAGTGACTAATTGTAAGAGATATTTCCTGCAACTTCTATGTATCCCGGGTTATCTGCCATGTTTGTCTATTTCGTGCGGACCACTGTCATATGAATTCAAAATTATCTCGGTGCTATGGGAGTTAGGGGGGGGGGCAGCGCACTGCGCTCTGCGTCTCTAACGCAGGGGTAGAGCGCAGAGAAGGCATAGCGATAGCCGAATCGGGTTCGAATTCTGCATAGAAACGATTCTGATGATGCAAATTCGTGTTTTTTTTTCGTCCTATGTTAGCCTAAGCCTTGGGGAAGGGAGATCACCTTTCCCTAGGCTTCGGCGAATACGCGTAAGTGGTTGTTTAGTCTATTTGCAGCGAATTTCTCGTTATATACTAATGGAAGGATAATTCAATCATTTTATTAGTTAGTTAGCTACATCTATGCATGAAATAACTTTAAGAGTGCCTATAAGCAGAAACTGAGCGCGACTTCTGCTTTTGTCGAGTGGCCCCGCCTAACTCCCATAGCACCATTATTTCTACATGACAAATCAGGTCGATTATAGGGAGGCTGTAACGTGTCAGAAATCATCTACAAATGAAGAAATGGAAGCAGGAGCATGTGGAGATCAATTGATAGCGTTTATGGAATGTGCCATGCGAACCCAATGTTTCAAGAGTAAGCTCAAGACCCAAACAAAAGCAATTATAACTCAGAGACGTAAGGTGTAATATTCTAATTAATTGCAGCTGTATCGAAAGATGACGACAGCGATGGATGAGATCTCTTATTATATTAGTACTGTTCATATTTGTTTTGTCATAGTAAATAAATATTTTCAAACATTGATCAAAAAGGTTCATAATAATTTACAACAATTACGACGTTTGACTGTTGTGGAATTCGATCATTTGACTCGTTGATGAAAGTTTGATTCAAACAGACGATTAACAAAGTGAGTAGGATCATGATGCTAGAATCACGGTCCCATAAGCGACACCTTTGAAAGCTACTCTTTTCAAGTTCTCTAGTTTGTAGTGATTCCCATTGAGAGTATCTTGGGTAAGCGCATATTAGCACGTCTGTTTATAAACTCTATCAATGCCATCGTTTCTTTGTGTACCGTGCATGCACGCAATATTTAACAACTAGCTTCCACGAACTTCATTGATGCGGCTTCATTTTTGCGCTCTCGTTTCTCACCTGATACAATCTTACAACCATCAGTTTTACATTGGTGTATACCTAGGCTTTATGGGGTAGGGGGAAGGGAAAGGACTTCCTTAACTACAGCTTTTACAACTTCTCTAAATCAATTAGCTCCATAGGCCGAGCACAGCGAAGTGGCTATTCTCCTCTCCCCGAATTACATAAGCTCCAAAGGTCACGTTATTCAACTGCACGTGCCCAGAAACAACGAACTACTAGATGACAGATTTGTTCACCGTTGCTTCACCCTACTATACGCTGCTTCTGCATTGTTGCGCTGGATTCAGTGTGTCGCCCGTAAACGATGGCCTACATTTTACCTCACGTCTAATCATCTCGCGGTGCAGATGTTCTGAATTTTTAAAATTTTGATTGTCTAGTCTCATCTAGTCTCTATGCTTTAAACAGTATTTGTAGAAACAATTCTATACTTATCATTTCCAGTAACTCACTGCCATTTGCTGCTCCAGCATGGGGCGCGTCAAAAAAACAGCAAAAGTTGCAAGGAAAATCAAAACACTGAAAATGACCGACAGCAGAATGTGAGTCAGTAATATCTTTTCGGCCCTATATGGGGTGGTAGGGAGGGGGGAGGAGGAGTAGAGGAAAAAGCTCATTTTTCCTAATCCGACAATCCCGTGGCTCCTTCCTGTCCTTGGCCTAAGTAAACCACCCGCTTTGGCTGACGATAACTTCCACGTATCTACTTTCCCTCCAACACATTTATTGGTTTGTTCCGATCACCTTGATATATGGTTTGAGAGCAATGGCTGGCACCGCATTGCCCCCATGTCTTAGCTGCCTGCCGCTGAATAATTAAAATTTCTTTTTATTTCCAGAAAAGAAGAGAATAGGATTATACGTAAAAAGAAGGAGGATGAACAAGAACTGAAAATCAAAGAGGCGTAGGTTTCTGATTGTTGATTTCTGCAATGGATAAATTTTGATTGTTGCCATTTCAGTCCAAAGATTTCGTCGGCTATGTTTCTGAAGTTTAACAATCAGCTTGGCCCACCATTTCATGTCCTTGTAGACACGAACTTTGTTAACTTCGCGGTGAAAAATAGACTGGACGTGATTCAGGGCTTCCGTGATTGTCTTTACGCGCATAGTTAGTTTCAGTCGATTACTTCTGTGGCCATTCTACTCACGATAGATTCTTTCTTTTTCAGCAATTCCCTATATAACGGATTGTGTCATGGGCGAATTGGAAAAGGCAGGACGTCGGTTCAAAATCGCTCTTAAGGTTATAAAGGATAGCCGGTTTCAACGTTTAAAGTGTGACCACAAGGGTACTTACGCTGATGATTGCCTAGTGCAGCGTGTCACTCAGGTATTATTTCATTCATTTTCTTTTTTCGATTATGACATTGGATTTTATTTTTTTACGGTAACTGTAAAATGAACACTTTGCAATTTCATGCATGTTAGAGCAAAGTTTTGGTCAGCACGCGTTTTTGATATGGCTTCGTGATGTGACAAATTAATATTATACTTGTGGTGTATTAGACGGGCAAGAAAATTTCTAGAGGCTCCACGCATTGCTTGGATATAATTTCTTGAGTTTCCGTTGAATAGTCAGTTTTGGGGTTGGCAGTCTCGAGATCTCTGTGAAATGAGCCTAGTTTTGAGAGTAAGAAAATGTTCGGAAGTTATTGTTCTTACGTCGCCCCTGGTCCGACGAATAGTTGTAACGTAGTTTGCCTGTTGTTTTCGCATGTCTTGGATGCCGACTGACATGCGTTTGCACCGAGCTTACTCATCTATGAGTTTTTCGCGAATCTTTTCGTCTTCGTCGGTGTGAGGACAATGAAATACATAGCCTTTCTGCCTCTTCCTGTCTTCAAAAGGAAGTGTCATCAAACTGTGTGGTATGGCTCTTTCAATTCTGAGTGGTGACTGGCCTGTGCGCTTTCAAAACGGTAGAATCGTTTTGAAAGCGCACAGGCCACTCACCCCTCAGAATTAATCAGAGCAAACCGTGCGCTACGGTTTGATGCACATCCTTTATCGAACAAGATTGTTCTTGCGGATTCTTACTGTCTGCGGATCTTTGTAAGATCTCTTCCCCTAAATCGCTCTCGACAGATCATCATAGGTCTTTGTGGGTGGCGATATCAAAATTGGTTCCGGTGGGCGTATAGTTACGAACATGTTTGTGTTTTCTGTGCGAGGATAAGCGTGCTCAAGCAAGAACTTTCTTGCGAGGCGGGTTTATCATATAAAAGTTATAAAAGTTAGGCGCTAGCTGGCATGGTGCAGGGATCATATTTCGGATTTCTGTTGTTCAGTATAGTGAAACAGCGTTTCCATCGAGACTACTCAGTAGGTACCAGATTCATTTGAGAGGTTAGAAACTCGTCTCTTATATCGCGCAGCTTCATCCTATGGTTTGACTTCATCATTCTGAAACGACGCAGACTGTACGTCATTCAAGGAGGCGACTGATTGCTTCATTCCGTGACAATGCGAATCTCTCTCAACTCGTCTTTTAAGAAACGTTTAATTTTTGGAAGGTGTCAAAAATATCCCATTTTTAATACTTTCAAATGTCATTTTCACTTCAACCGGTAACTCGTTTATTACTATACAAAAAAGATCACAGCGTTCATCATTTTCTAAAATCACAAGCGATTCTGGGTAATACTGA
The DNA here is from genome assembly GCA_963978905.1 of Trichostrongylus colubriformis. Taxonomy (NCBI): domain Eukaryota; kingdom Metazoa; phylum Nematoda; class Chromadorea; order Rhabditida; family Trichostrongylidae; genus Trichostrongylus; species Trichostrongylus colubriformis. Next base: position 28,602,172 of record OZ022260.1, read on the forward strand.
TTCTGGGCAATATCTAAACGATTCTGGGCAATATCTAAACTGAGCGATTCCTCTGGGTTGATTTACGATTCTTCCTTATTTGATGTTGATCACCGTGAATGCCGTGCTGGTAGGCTTATCTGGTGCAGAGAAGAGTTCCAACCCTGAAACGTTTTTATTTCAGCACAAATGTTACATCGTCGCCACATGTGATCGAGATCTCAAGCGAAGGATACGAAAAATTCCCGGCGTGCCGATTATGTACATTCTTGGTCACCGATTTTCAATAGAACGAATGCCAGATGCCTATGGTGCACCTCAGAACTGAGTGTTGCGTTTTACTCATGTTATGTTCAGATTTTATTGTACTGACCTTTTGTATACCTCGTCAAGCGTAGAGACCTAATCGATAAACTTTTGTTGCCAAAAAGGAGTGCAGAATGAAGACTATTGGTTTTGCTGATGTAATTAGGTCCAATTCCTGGAATAGTTACAAATTTGGAATTTGAAATCGTTGTTGTCTGTTATGGTTTTAATTGATAAAGTGTTGATTATGAAACGTGTTTGACGTCACTTCTCGGTGCAGATATCACTGTATACCTTTTCCTATGCCCCAAGCATTTCAGAATGTGAAAGCTTTTTTGTTTACTTGAAACGGAGCTCTTATTGCAGGGTAGGTGTACCTGTTCACCGCTTGGAGGACCGAAGTCAATCCATAAGAATCTACCACCGTCGTCACCTGTTGCACGAATAGATTCGAACGGGTGCTGCCATATAATCTGAAAAAGGTGAGTAGATTTTTTTCTTTCGTGTTCATTTCGAAGCTCTTGGGATATTCGTTACCTCTCGATTCGGCCCCGAAAGCGATATTCCTGTATCCAAATTCACTACAAGTTCGCAGTTCTCCCCTCGACATATGCAAGGCGAGGTCACCTGAAATACTTGCCAAAAATTGCTATTAATCTGTTTATTTTTCTTCTGAACAAAAGTCTTTTTTCTTTCGCTGGTGCCTTTTCTTTCTTGTGTTATCTTTCTATCTCTGCAGTTTTTGTGAGTCTTTATCAGGACGCATATTCACTTTAGTTTCATTGTCACTCCTTATTTTTGTCGCTTCACGTCAAACTGTATCTTCAAATATCTTATCTTACTCGTTTCAGTAAGATAGTGCAATCGCTGCGAGCGCAGCTTTGTGTTTATACGGATAATGGGGCTGAATATTCTTTCGGCCCAATCATGTCTGATGTGCTATGATAACGAGCATTCTGTAAGGAGCCGGTCATGCTAAAAATAAAAGGCTTTCGGTTATTTGCCTAACCGAGTCACTGAAACTGATGGACCTGTACGTGTACTACGACTTTATGTAAGAAAGGAGATAGCGTTCGCTTTCAGGACGAATCAGGGTATCTACTACTAAAATTCTGCCTTTATCGGATTGGCAAGAATACTGAGAATTGATTCGTCTTCTTATACCTCATGTATTTTTTCCAAATATACAATTATATTTTTGTTTATGCCGTCGCAGCACTTTTTTCGGAAGGAACGCTTCATGAAATGACTCGTTCTTTTGCCTGAAGTTATAGCCAACGACCAGTTTGCAGTGCACTCGCAATTCGGAGAGGATTGGGCACGTACAGGCAAGCGAACTCTTCGCGATGCACGAAATACGGCTGCGTTCCGCATTGGTCCATGGTGCGTGATACATAGCTAGGATGCAAAGCAGAAATCGGAAAGCAGAACACTCAAGTTCGAGAGCAAGATGGAGACGGACCGCGTAGCCTGTCTCACGCATTCGGCTATCTATGATTTTGAATCGGTTCAAGGCAGTTCCATCAATGGATAAAATGAGGTCGTACCTGAGATGTATCTGAACAGGCCTCGTAGGTTCCTAGTACGATCGCCCGAACCCATTGAGCGAGATCAGCATGTGTTTCTACCCGTAACGTATGCGTTCGTACCCCATTCTGGGTTCCGGTTCGTATTCGAAGGGATATGACGTCTGTTAAACCTGAAGGTAGTAATTCTGCATCAGAAAATCTCTACAATACATAAGCCTGAGGTAGAACATCCAGAGCCACTCACCCTTCATAACTGGTGCTGTTCGTGACGTCGTCTGTACAACTCTCGTGGCAACCAGTGGTCGCGTTATTCGTGGTTCCGCCCATTCGGTTTTCATCTGTGGTACAGCTTCGTAAAATAACAATTCACTTTGAGTGAGTGTCAGGAATTTCGGTTTCCACATGAGAATGCCGTCTTCATTTATCTGAAAAACATGGAAGTTTCAAGCAGTTTTCTTGGTAGTATCCTTTACGATGACATGAATTTTCAAAAGTCTTCCAAAAAACAAAGTATATAAAGAATCGGTACACAAAACTTTGTACATCCAACTGCGAGCAAACGCTTTCTTCCCAAGAATGTCCCGAAATTAGCGCAAGTCATGAAGTGAAACACTTTTTCTTCAATTTTTCGTTTTTAATTAGGAAGTACATAGGATCGGGTTGTGAATAGAATAGCACATTCGGACAAAAGACCTGCACGGAATTGCTGGCATTCCGCTCTTTTGGACGAAATTTTCGTGACCATATCGCATAATGTTGCTAGTATTCCTTTATGCAAAAGTCCAATGTGGCGTACCTGTGGACTAGACCTTAGACCTTAAACATCTCAGGCAGAGAAATCCATTGACATTATATCACACGATCTAATCGCTAATTCTTGTCCCCAAAAGGTGCACAAGGCTTTGCTTTCTCGATTTTCCCATTTCCCATTTCTACTAACTTTAAACTACCATTTCTCCGAATATTAGCTATTCTTTTACTACCAGCTGTTCTTTTAAGATGGTTGCCAATATTTTATCACACGATTAGTGGCAAATACAAATCGCGTTAATTCTGGTACTCCCTCTAAAATTTGGTTCAATCACTGCAATGGCCATTCCCCCACACTTCCTTGCCAATGTGTATTTTCCCAGCGTGCGTGTGAAGGGTATTCATGTCTTTGTGTGATGTGTTCGCACGATTTTGAATGGCTGCTCGCTGAATGGCCATAAAAGCTATTTGCATGTGTAGTGTGTTCTGATGGCATTAAGGGGAGCGCTATGAAGAAAATGTATGTTCGCTTACGTTCACGTGATTTTTGTGGGAACTAGGCAAAGGGCGCATTAATGGATTTGGGGAATTGAATGGGAAAACTGGATTTTTGACTGGTGTTTCTAGAGAGGAGCAGTACTTCTTCAGTTAGAACGGTTGAAGTAGAGACTTCAGAAAGCGTGGATAATATGCATTTCAAATGGTAGGAGTGTGAAATACTAAATGGTAATTCATCAGAAATCAACTAGTCGTGAGATTCTCGAAAATGGTTCCCATTCATAGAAAGCCGTTTGGGGCCATTCCACAATACAGATGAGGTTGCGTTCATACTCGACGACCAGCAAGTATGAACTCTGTCTGATCTTGGGCTGAACTAGCTCAAAAGACGAAAGACTTTAGTAATTTTGGGCGATATTCTACCCTGAACACTCTGCCGCAGCCTGATAAGCCGCGCTCCCAGATATTACACCACTTTTTCCTAAATTTCTAAATATTCGCAAGTGGGACACAAGTTTGTTTGTAGAAATGTGGTGACGTTACTTCAGTAATAGTTCTGTTTCTCTTACGGTAGACATGTAGTAACCATTAAGAAAACAGTCATTGTATCAGCTTGGAAAAGCAGGTGTTCTGGGCCGGCAAGACAGTAGTCTATTCATAGAATCCCATCTAGCTCATGTCATTGCTTTTCCCACTGCCGTTTTGACTTCCTGGATTTGTTCTTATTCTAGCTCAGTCCAGACACGATTTCTATGGAGCGTTGCGCTGTATTCGATGAATACTTTGGGAGACTAGGTCTTCATCGACAGTTCCTACCGCTCTATTAAGTTCCTGCCAACTTCTCTGAATCGAAATATCAAGCGCTTCTTTCTGCGAAGTATGGAGCTCTAGATAGGGAGACCACCGTAACCTCGTTAGGGTGAGTGCTGTAGCCTCCAAGTAGAGATCATCATAAACGATGGAGGTGATTAGGTATTTCTACAGGTAATCTGTTGAATTGTTGCACTAATAATAAGTCTGAAATTGTGGAGTATGAGTGGTCTCATGCCAACGTGGTAGCTGTAGACGATGGATAGGAACGGTATAAGGGCGCTATATGGCATAAAGGTGTCGTATAGATGTGAATAAATGAATAAATTATGATATGTAGGTGTATAGGCCACTTGAGATGTTTACATCTAAATGCGTTTGTCTTCTCGTATCGTTTTCCCACGTTTATCTGATGCCATATTGCTTAATGACGTTCACACCTATATACGGAACATCACCGCATATTTATTCATTTTTCTGGCGGGTTTTGTGTGAAAAATTTTTGATTCAAATAGCTTCTCGCCTATAGTAATCGAAGATATTTGTATGTCAGTGCGCTACCACTCTTTTCTTTCCTTTTATATCACTTCATAAGAAGTAGGCTGCGCCTATGGCTGCCGAATTCGCCACTTATTGTAGGCTAGTAGAGTATTCTTAGTGTTTTCTTTTGGCAAATAAATGTGTAGTAAAGTAAAAATAAAATGATTGATTCAATGATGGTAAACTTCAAAACGACTAATCATTGAATGGCCTAAGCACTTGAACAGCGAATCAGTAGTACAATGTTTGCTTTTATTTTGAAATCTCGTGGATTTTTTTATGCGTTCTACTATAGCTGCTAAGCCCTTTAAGGATTCTCTAACTTCCTTGTTAGCAGGTTACTTTCCGTCTCTGACCGATAAGTAAATACATGAAACTTGGAAAACAACTAAGTGGGTCGTTTTCCCGTAGTTTTGAGTCATCGTGGGCGAATGAGTGTATTTGGTGGTATGGCCAGCAATCGCGGTAATCTTATCCATGTATTACGATAATAACGCCACGATATCAGGAGAACCACATCTTGGAGAAACTAGTAAATCAATTTTCGTTCATCATTTTCTGTTTCTCTTATGAGTTGTTTTTGACGAAAAAAAAATACTAGAAAACTTTTTTCTTCGACTAGAAAAATGAGGGACTGAGGAAAATAGTGTGCCCATGATAAGCAAAGAGTAGCCTGACACTCCTCACCTGTTCTGATACCCAGCCCATTCTTCTAACTTGTGGGTGTCCGCCGAGCATGAGATTTACCTGAATTATGTGTGTTTATGAAAAATAGGAAGTAATTCTGCCAAGAAAAACACCTGAGCCAGTGCTTGCGTCAGCAGTGCATTAGCGCAGCCATGAATTGCCTCGAACCATGAATCGGCCTCCACAGAAGAAGTACAACGGAATGCAAGGGCATAACGGCCTGACGGACTTCTCATCTGCAACACTCCGGATTGATATACAGCCTTTAGTCATTCAGTATTGTCATTCGCTCACCTCAAATATTCTGCCCTCAGCGTCGGCGTCAATTCCAGCACGAGCTACACATGCGAGTTTCAGACCGATGGTACGTATTCTGTCGCGTGTGCCATCGTCCCATTCGATTTTCTCAACGACGTTGTCCCGTCGCACCGCTTCGTCCCGTTTGTATTGAACTGATTTTGTACTTAGGGTCTTTTGAAATTGAATTGAAAGGTCAACAATTTTGTTATCGCCTCACTTACCGTATAGGTCGACCACTCGTCCAGCTCTCTTCAGTGCTCGCACAGCATCATCATGTGTGGCATCAATGAGTGATTCCCCGTTTACGGCAAGGATTGTGTCCCCGACAAATAGTTCTCCCGTTGCATCTGCAGCCATCCCTTTGAAGATTTTACTGGAAAAATTATTTCCTGAAAAAGAAGGAAAAATTTTAAGTTCTATCTACGGTCTACCTGATAATAATAGGCATGTTGTTGTCTCGTCCTCCTTTGATACTGATTCCCAAGCCATTCCCATCGTATTTCACAACACGCACGGTTCTTTTTTCGGCGTCCAGTTCTTGATTTTGGTCTGTGTCAATCACCTAAATGTGTGGTTTAGATAACGGTTGATAATGGGCTGCCCAATCTCTTTAATTGACTTTGCTACCTCGTAGCAATGATCTATATCCCCAGCCGGATGCAGTCAATCGGGCGAGTCCACATGGCACATCGCCGGTGACATACACTTGAGTTTTAATAGGGAATGCTAGATCTCCTCATGTTGGCTTCCGTTTCAATCTTTACGTGTTTATTTCGTTGTTGAGGACGCAGAGTGGGACCGTTCACGTAATTTTCTGCTCCTAAATGCGTCTGCGACCGCGGCGGACGACGGAGTGGGCACTTGTTTGGAGGCCCAACCCACCCGGCCAAGACGTTGAGGTGCTGTATCGTAGCCGGACTAAGATTTTTTTCGCGAGGAACTTTGCATGCTGTTTACATTAGGCAAATACAACATAAATAAATGGATAGCATAAAAACTCATTTTCCGTGGACGATTCCTTTGAGTTTTCAACATTAAAATGGAGAAGTATCAACCACACGCTCGAAGGCTGTGATTTTACAAACAGTGTGATGGGTTTCTTAAGAAAAGTGGTGGCGTTTTTGCGATGAATAATTGGCGCAATCAAGCCGTGTAGAGAGACCATCTGGCCTATAGATGGGGAAGATGTTATTCTCGTAATGTAGAATATTAGTGGATGAGAAGCAGTATTTCGTAAACATGCATCACATTATAAGGTGTTAGCATGGACAGAGCGCCACGGAGAAATAATCACCACAGTTGAAGAGAAATCCGACGGAAACAGACAAGTGCAGCTTCGAAGGCAGTTAAGGGCCGTCTGTCTACCACGATTATCTAATCCTTTTACTGGCTTTCTTTGATTTTTCGGCGTTTATTCAGTATTCTCCTTTTTTCAATGGAGACCAAATTTTCTTTGGCTAAGCATATCTTGGAAGCTGCTTTGAAGCATAAGGGAGGGGTGCATGACAAGGTGGTAGAAGTTCATGAGGACTACGTTCAGCCTAGGAGAATGCAGCTACTGTTAAGTCGATTAGTTTTTTTTTTCTCGTTACCCATTTCGTCTACCTACTTTGATGTCATTTTTCTCTTTTCCCCTGGGCACTTGATCGCGATGGTAGAATAATATCAAAGACGATATGTACGATGCGGATTAGCACTTGTTCCTTGGTTCCTTCCTTTATAGAAACTATTTAAATAATGCGGAGTTTTTTCTTCGAACTTTGTCTAACTCTGTATTTGAACATGTGCAATTTGTATTGCACAGCAGGACTTTCTGCGTACTAGTAAAGGAATTAATTAAATAAAAGCATGTCAAAATACAATATACATTGCTGAGAGAATGTCTTTAAGACATACTGTTGGCTAATTAATAACAAAGCCACCATGTGATGCCGAACTACGTCATGTGCTTGAACCTCGTTTTTTTCACTACGTCATGCGCTTGGAAGTCACCTTCATTTGATTCGATTCATTTGTTGTTGCTTGCCTCTTTTCTCTTTTCACCGCTGCTCGCTGTGAATTTCATGAAAAATGGATGGAGGGCGAGAGATGTTTTCGCGCTTATATGGGAGGTCTAAGGGCAATTTCATATGCACATAGGTTTGCTCGGTTGGTACATAAATTTATGGTCGTCCGGAGCTATTGCAGTTATATTTATGATAATCATAACTGCCAGATGATCTTGCTGTGGCAGCGTCCTATCTTTGGCTTAGTATTTGAAGTTGTTATTATGTTACCTAACCTCCTTTTTTTTTGCTCTTTTTTGCGGTATATTTTGAGCGAAATGCACATAAATGATGGAAACGGCTTGAATGTGGCCGTGAAATAGTTTTGTGGTGAATATTGAGCACTAGAATTCATCGGCAATTGTACTGGTCACGAGCTTAATGTCACTCCAGTCATTCCAGTGAACAAGAAAGTAATACTGTATATCAAAGTTTTTCCTCTTGTTCATTCTGGTCTTCCTATACATACCTAGGCAATTATGCGTGTGAATGGCTGGAGCTTCTAGTGGATGCTAATCGAATCAGATAAAGGGCATAGTTTAGCACTTATTCGTTGATGAACAGAATCATGACCAAGTGACTGACCTGTAAAGTGATTGCTGTTGGATCGAGCATAGCATGAACTCGATGCCATTCTCCATGAGCAAGGACCTCGAGCAGACCGCTTCGGATGGCCGCCATCGACTGTCTCGCACCCTCCGGCTAGTCGGCCCTCTCTCTTATGTCTCGGTGAGGCTCACCATCCAGCTGTCCACTCTACATCAACGCTCGTTTCTCTGGCCTCTCTCTAATACTCGCACCCCACCCGTTTCTCATATTACACCATGGGGGTGAACATCGTGAGCAGGCCACGACGGAGCCCATACTGCTGGCTGGCGCAATACGTCGATTTTAGGCCCTAATTGAACATTAGAAGGCTCGGACTCAGTCGAATTACCGACTGTCTGCCGTGATTGCTAACGACAGCGAACTCCTAAATGGGTAATGTGAATTCCCAACCTACGATAAGCATTTTGGAACTCTAGCATACTCACATCATATATGTAGTACTAGTCGGCTGATTGGGATGATTAAGTTTTCAAAAATATAGGCTTAAAGGGTACGAAGGTTCAGGCAACTGTGCAGTTTCAGTGCCTGCAAATGAATAATATTTATCGAATTTGATTTTCCAAAGCTGCGATTCAGAGATAGCACCTCGCTTCTGCTCTCCAGCCTGCTTCTTTATCATCGCTTCTGCGGCATTCTGAGCGTATAAGCCGAAGTAATCCTCTATTTACAGCAATGTCTTGTCTCCGTCCCTGATGCTTAGCTTCGTTGAAGGGAATCCGGTTAAGTGAATGTAATTTTCCACTATATCACAGTCACACAGAATAAATTGGATTTGTTGAAGCTACGTGATGGGTTTGTTTTCGACGTTGATGCAAAATGCTTCCACGTGGGGGTGCCTGGCTGTACATGCCGTCATCGATTTCCTCGTCGTGTGTTGCGCGTCTTTCAGTCTTTTCCTCTTCCGTTCCAACTTCTGCGCGCATCTCCCTTCGTGTTTTTATCCACCAAAGAGGCTTACCGAGCTTCCTTCTTGCTTTTTTTGTAATTGCTAGCGGCTAGTGGGTGCGATTGTGAGTGCTCACGTACTGAGAAATCAGCTCGTTCCCTTCTCTCGATTTCTTTCTCGTTTTTTTTTTCTCTAATGAGATTCTTCTTCGTTAGTACTTCATTGGTGTTTGTGGGCTAAAAATGTCCTGCTTTGTTAACAATGGATTTCATGTGGATTTCACACAGCGAAATGGCTCATTTTTCGTTTTTGTATGTATGTATTGGCTGTGAGTCATTCATGAGATGACGTCTTCAATTTAAGCATTTGTGGTTGTGCTGCATTTGGTTCACTGACGGTCGCGAGCACGGGTACATGGAGTTGTCTGGGTTTCCACATCAGGTCAGTTCATAACTGTTTATCCACCAAAAAAAATTCCGCCCACATTACTCACACTTTTTTCTCATTTTTCCTTATTCATAAGTTAAGACAATTGACAATTTTTTCGAAAATTGTAAATTCCATTGCTTTTGATCGGTTGGTGGGTAGCTCGCGTGCGCAAATGTTCAGTCTTCTTTGTTGTTGACCAGAACAATGGGTGCATTTCGGGTGCGGATGGACGGAGGAGTGGTGGGAACTAATCGAATCAAATTAAAGAACACAGTTTTCCCATATGATGAATCGTGAAATGCTTTATAAGTTCACTGACGATTAGAGAGAGCATTTTGAAAGATTTCATAGGATATGTATTGAAAAAACTCTGCTTTTTTAATTTATTATACTTTTGTTTGTTGACAGCCTATTTTGGCCTTTGAGAGTACCTTTTATCCATCCACGGGAAATGCTCCGCCGGCCGCCTGCTGTTCTACCCCCTCTATCAGCAAATTACTGGATTTTCTCGTTTTTCGATCAGGCTCAGTGACTGGCTCTCCCTCGACTGGTGTATAAACGCAGGTCCGGCACCGGTGTTATCACCATTTCCCGAACGGGTGTTTTTTGCACCTTCTGGTGCACCTTCTGGGGTGGGACCTCGAAGCTCTCATATGGACTCGATGCAGTCCTTCGAATGAGAGTTTTCTCTATTGAGTAGAAAATTCATGCTCAATAAAAGTTAGGTGCGACTGGTTAAATTAGCTTCGGTTTTTAATAGTGAAGATTTTTTGAACTGTGGTCATATATTCGATCTCCATTTCAGGTAGGCGGTCATTTTGGATTATTGCAATGCAATGGCCACGTAGCGAAGCCAATGAACGCAAGGGAACTTGCTTTCTACGAGCTGATGAGCGACAATTTAAGGAGATTTGTGCCGGACTATTGTGGTACCATTTTCATTTGCACCTTCGTGCTGATTCTTTCCACCAGCCGGCCGTTTTAAGGTCGTGTCAGAGTGTGCGCCACTGTGGACGATGATGGTGAGCTGCATTTGGTGGCTGAGCCGAAGGTTGAATGCCATCCAAAGCTGAAGAGGTCAGGGTCTGTTCGTTTCCGCATTGGAGAATCAGGCAGAGTGGAGGTGATCACTGATCGCTTGTCAAATAATTATTGGGCTGCTGAGTGTCAAAGCAAGGTGAGTCAGCGCTCTTTTCGTGATTCATGGTTCCGATTTCAAGAGGTTATAATTCAGGTAGTACATAAGTTGCTTGAGGGTTCATATTCATGGTTCATTTTGCTGAACAACATTGTCGCCACGTTTTCACGACCATGTGTCGTAGATCTCAAGATAGGAACTAGGTGGTTATCGACAGTCTGGTGAGCTAAAATGTGAATTTTAATGACAGTCTTTACAGGCAACATGGAGACGATGCATCTGAATCCAAACGTCATCGTCAACTCAGGAAATGTCGTGAATCGACTAGTGCGACATTGGGAGTGAGGATGGTTGGGATGCAGTTGTATGAGTCGAGAACGAAGGTGGTTTTTTTTGAAGACTTTGGTGTGGATCTTCAACTATATATTGTTGTCATTACAGTCCTACACATTTGTTGACAAACAGGAAGGTCGACGAATTGATGCGGCTCAGTTCCGATTGTATCTTCAGAAATTTGTTCGTACATGTGGTATCGGAAGAGCTGCTCGTCTGAGGCATAGGTGAGTATGTGTCCGTCTCTGAGCGCACATTTCACCCTTCGTTTTCAAAGTTTTTGTTCCGTAGGTTTTTGCAAATTATGGGCTTTTTGCTATTTTATCACCTATTTATCTGCGTTCTTAATTGCCCATTGATTTTCGGTCGATCATTCATGTCATCATTTTTTTGCGCCGCGCAATACTTAGCTTCGCTTTCTCACTGCTGCCATTGAAAAAATGTAGCGCTTCACCCTCTGAAACTTGGCGACGTTGCAACGGCTCCCACTGCACCATACTCACTTCCCGGGATTTTTTGTACATTACGCTCCGATTTCCGACTTGCATCGCCATCTTCTTCTGAATACTTTTCCTTTTCACCTCACGTCTTACGGCCATTTCAGGAAGTCTTTTCCACTCGTAATTTCCCTTGTTAATTGCTTTTCTAACCCCGATACTCAATTATCTTTCTGGAGTCGTTTCATTAGTTTGTATGAAGGTTTCCTCCATGCGCTGGACTCTTTGCCTACACGTCAAATTTTTATGCACATTTCCTTCCCATCCTTAGCTTCTCTCATACTTTGTTGTACAGTTTTTAGGAAATTCTTTTTTATTTTTCAATTTTTCATTTTCATGTGCTTCTTTGCTTTTTTCTTGTGATTTCTGTTTTATGTCTTTGGTTTGCTTGTGTACATTTTTATAGTAGACATGTGTGTATCCTGTATCTCTAGCGAGTACCACGTTAATTAATATCTTGAGCAGTGGCGTTATTGCAATCATCAGGAAAGTCACGGCTGCCTCCATCGCTGGCCATAACGAATATTGTCGTAATTGGAAACCTCGTTTCATGGCGATATGAACCCCTCTTCTATGCATTGCATTACACCAAAGCAAGGTTTTGATGGAGAGATCGACACCCCTTAAACCTTTTTGATCGGGACGCAACTGAGTTACGATGTGCTTATGGGCCAATAATGGCCATTGTCCAACATATCTATGCTCCAAATTCAACTGAAAGTTCTAAAGTGATGTGAATAGTTGTGATATCAAGGGTTTGCTTTTCCCAACATTTTCTGTAGTGGACTTGTGTCCGCACCCTATACAATCCATCAGCCTGATTTTCATCTATTCATCGGATTAATATTGATTCTTCTGATCTTGTTGAGAAACTAGTTTAGCGTTGGTTAAATCAGCAATCATTATAATAGCAAGACAAGACATGGGGCTGAAGCAATCTCTTCTCGAAATGCGCCGTGAATTTTACTCTCGGTCAAGATTTCAGTGACATTAATGGAACTTGGCCGATGCATGATTTCTGAGAACCGACCGCTTAAGTCGTTCTCATTCTTCCTTGACTGCTTTGATACCGATTAATCGGTTAAGGAGAAAGCTGTGATGGTTTTGGGCGGGTACTTGTTCGGTACCGGAGTGATGACCGTATCGATGGGAGTGGCATCACGTTATTTATACCTCCTCTGCCTGATACGATGATTGAAGGTTTCTTTTTTGCCATTCTATGTTCTGTACTATCTGTAGTCTCAGGTGAACTAGTTCTTTTGAATAAATCACTGATACGATAATTATGTATGTTTCCGGTAAGGTTAAAGTACCTGACTGAGCGCAGTTCTAAGTGAATGTAATAATTTCAACAAAAAATCAAAGCAAAGGCATTTGCATCGCACTATTCCGGTTTGAACTTCTAAAACGATATATATTGCGTTCCAGGTGGATCATTGATTTTGGGTTTTCAAGTGGTGATTGTAAGCGAAGTGGTTTGAGTCATGATGAAGAAAGGTCTTCAAGCGGTTAATGTGATAATGGTTTCAGACTGCGCGAACTGAGAGCAACGTTGGTGGAATGTGTCGGATATCGCTTCTTCTCGTCGTCGTTGCTGTTCGCATTCGACGCTGATGCGGCTGATTCGACCACGGACGATGCAATACGGTTACGGCTCATCGACTTTGCTCATTCGACTCTGCCCGGATTTGCGCAGGTGAATAATAGATTCGTAGTGAAAGGAGGAAATGGTCTATGGAATGCGGCTAGACCAAAGAAACCCCTCATTTCCTCGTTAAGTGCCCGCGGGACTCGTAAAAGAGATGCGATAGCTAATTTCGATAAGGTTTCGGACTGTGTTTTGTTTAGCGAGCAGTTCTCTTGGAAGTCCATTGGAACTGCCTTTGATCTTATCTAGAACCGGAGACGGCTTTTCGGTGCTGTCCGGTATGATTTGCGCTAGAGCTAAGCTAAATGTTGCGCTAAAATCCTCCATTAGCGGCTGATTGTCCAGTTTCTGCTCTAGTGTGTGATTTGATGGCAGTGGGAAATAGGGATTAACATCTTGGCCAGATTATGTAATCGTCAGCGACATGACTGACTAGCTTATTTATTGGTTGACAGTAGTTGTTCAATAGGAATGTGGTCTTACCACTTTGAATAGCCCCACAGATTACAGCTCATGATTCTCAGCGCGTCATCCCTTCCCGTACAGCCGCATGGGAACGTGTTTGCGCGTAGGGCACTCCAATGATGATTGGCTCATGCATTTGTCTGTGAGAAAACTTTGAAACATCAACAACGAGTGAAGGTGAAGGCGTGATCTGGATTGTGGAAAAGGGAAAAAATACCAATTGAAAATGGTCGTGAGCAAGCGATATGGGACGCGTTTTACGGATAAAAGTCCGAGGAGCACTGAAAGAGAATAAAGAAGTCAACGCTCATAAACGACCGTGGGTATCACTCCCGTCACACGCACAATTGACGCACTCCATGTGAGCGCGTTAAGTGCTCGTATGACCGCCATACATCAAAGGATCGCGTGCCTATGATCGATACTTCAGTTTGCGGCACGCCGGAAAACACGTCCACCCCACAATCAATAAAGAAATCATCATTCAGTATTTGTATTTCATAATTCAGCCAATTCCTTGATTTCACTACTGTCGTTACGCAGCGCTTTGAGTTTCATATGTAACGATCGACCAAATTGTTGTACCCACTGCCTTTGAGAATCAACTGGCGTTGACCCCTATAGGTTATATACACTAGGCTCAGTGAGCATTTGAACAAAACGGCGAACCCAGCTTGTGGAGGTAAAAGGTAACGGTGGTGTACTCTTAAAGTGAGAGTGAATTTGTCGCACAGCAGCCGGTGTTGTGATGCGACGTCACCTTTCCCACATGCTGCACATTCTTTAGATGTGACAGGAGAAAATCGCTCTAGGTAAAAACTGCACTTGAGAAAACAATTAGAGATTTCGTTTATTTTCGAGGGACTGAGCTTGTTCTATTAAAGCAGTGGTGAATACATTACTTTTGGATGACGTTTGCAATTGTTGGTGCGAGCAGCTACTCCACTGAAACATCCCATGATTCGAACAAAAGTCGAGTGCGTGAGGATTCCTAAGTAGTCTCTCGATTCTATCCCCCCCTCCTCTGAAAATGTCGAGCCAGCGCTTTTCGTGATACAGTATCCACTTTTTTGATCAGAAGATCCCTAAGGTCGACATGCACTTGACCATTTCTAAAAAAATTTCCGTCCTCAAAACGACCCCTTGCACGTCCTGTTCGACTTGTCCTTCATGGGCCGATCAACGAGGTGCGCGCTACCGGATCAGCCACATCTAATCGAGATAATCCTCATTCCATGTAGGTCAGCTCGACGTCGATCAAGTGTTCACCGTAGTGTGTGTCTGCATCTGAATTGATGATGATCTTATTCAGGACATCGCTTACGAAGGAGTGGATGAAGGCTGTATCCTGGGCATTGACAGTATCCTTGCAGCCATCGACGTAACCCCATGTCCACCTGCGTCACCGAATCCGACGGCCACTACACCGCCTCCGTGACGGTGACAGGTGCTTGCTGCTGGCCCCAAGCAGCAGCCAACGTGGTCCCACCCACAGAACTAATTTAGACGAACTTCCTCTGACACTGATCACCGCAATGTCACATCAATAGAAGAGGATGTCTTTCAGAAATGGTCTCACTCAGTCTCTTACTGCATTTGGCGTTACAGACTCACCAATCCCTTATTGTCGTCCTCCGTTACTCGATTATTGATCAATTGATTACGATCTAGTCCGATTCAGTCGTGATATGATGATGCTTTGTGCTCGAGTTCTAGTGATTTACTTGCGTTCACTTAGGATTTCGTATTTCGAGGCCACTGATTGATATTATATTGCCAGGGAATGAAATTCTACCTAATGAATGTTTTCAAGTGATTTTTGTTTTGTGTTGTCAAGATTTCCCCACTCCCTCCCCATCGAAGCGCGAGCGGATATGCGCTATCGCGTGGCCATGGCCAGTTTTGTGAACAGGATTTCCGAACAGAATAGCCTTTGTGAATATGATGCAGATCACCAGGTGTATGACGGCTTCTGGAGCACTGAGGTGAGGAATGGCGTAACGATTTATAAGCGAGACAGAAGGAGTTCACGTTCGTGCGATATGAATACATTCGTAGTGACATTGTAATGGTTCAACGCATACACAGTGGCTTGGAGAAACCAGCCGGTGCCTGGTTTGAAGTTCTATTATCCCATTATGATCCACCAATTCACTCATCCCTACACGATGAAGGGTCACTTAGTCTGTTTTGGTACTAATGTTCCGCAATTCCGTCTTTGGACCGTTATATCGGTATCCCCTCCAGCTCCGCTACCTGCCGGGGTTATGTCTGGAAATTCACATTCGCGGTGTTTTTCGACCCACTCCACTCAATGGCTTTTCTTGTAACTGACAGTAGGCATTGTTAGATAGCAGGATTAACCATCTCTCTTAGCACTGCTGCGGTTAGGGTACACCGGGAGTCGAGGATTCCTCTCTGGGGGGTCATATTTGACCGGATGGAGGTGAGAGGGAGTCGTCCCTGCAGAGGTCTGCAATAAGCGCTAGAATTTTGACTTTCGATAAGCGCACAAGAAGACAAGGGTATTTCGCAGGCAACTCGGACGAAGAAATGTGTAATATCTTTTTGAAAATAAAAGTAATTCATGTAAAAGTACTTAGCAATAAAACACATGCAACTATACATTCCGGCAACAGTTACTGGTATGGTAGAGGTCAAAAAATGGTGGGGCGTCGTACCAGTAGAGGGAGGTCGTGCTGAAGCGGCTATTCTCCTTGACACCTGGGACTGCCCTGGCTGGCGTATGTTAGCAGTATTTGACCTTTCCATCCTATTTGTAATCGTTGTCACTATACGGACGCCCGCACGTTAACAACGAAGCAGGCAGAGGCAGCGAACGCGAGTACCGTTCGCACCCACTGGGAGGTAATCTAGTGGAAATTTGTGGCCAAACCCGTTTGTCCTGAGGTCTGAAGAACAAGACCCTGTAGTGCTCATGGTCCTTTTCGGTGAATTATGTAGTCTGGTTTGCTCTTTGGTTGTGAATGAAGCTGAGCCGTATTTCCGTATGAAGACACTCATATACTGTTAGGTGAGCTACACTACTGGATGTAGCTGGCAATTTTGGGGATCGAACTGTTCTTCAATAAAGGCTTTGCCTTTGATTTCGGCTTAATTACCACCTAGACTCACTGTATAACGGGATGAAAGAAGGAGAGCATCCTATCGAAAAGAAAATGATCTAAACTTTGAATAAAGTTATCCTGAAGCAAATGTTGCTATAAGAGGGTAAATTTGTAGCAGCTAGAGTAGTGACAAGCCTTCTAGTTTTTACGTAAAACTCCAAAAAGGCTCTCTCTTAAATCACCCAAAAAGGCATACGGAAGCGACATAGAAAGTCTCGCCGAATAAACGTAAGATCGGGTTCTGCTGAAGTTCCAGTTTCGCGCTCAAACCGTGATTTCTGTGACGTTTTGCAGTGCACAGAAGGGCAGTGATACATCAGTGAAATTTATGACGGCTTTCATCTTTTTTTTCGTCACTGGTTTTCCGTGCTCTGTAAGCTGAACGACCTTGACGAATCTCATCGAATCAACGAGAAGACTCTGCTGATCTGTCCTCCGATACAGAAAGTCTATTTGAAATTATTTTTCAAAAATATTCAGCATTTAAGCAGCGTGCAAGCCAAATTTAGTGCAAGATTCTTTCAGTGAAGGGTAGAAACAAATAAATGTTGAAGTATTCTGATAGGAACTATCATTCTCAAGTGTTCTATGACACAGCCATCAAATTTAACCAAATATGAATTGTCCCCCATTTCTTGCCGATCCCTCAGGAACGTGAAATCGCTTCTTTTTTTTCGGCACGCATTGACTGAATGATCAGTCTATCGGATGATCTACAACGATCGGATCGGACACAAGCAATGAGAGGTCTTTTAATGGATCAAAACAAAAAGCAAACACTTCGAAAATTGTCATGCGAACTCCCAAAGCTACCTACTGCGACTGCATTCAGTTGATACAGTTGGCGAATAGGAAAACGTTTAAAAATCGCTATTCATCATTGATTCTGTAGATCACCATCGATTCTCCACGTGACTTTGTGGTGTTCTGGCGAGGTGCTTTTAACAACCGAATTCTGCCTGATTATCGATTCCCTTGGATCTTCCCTCCTACGCTTTTTTGCACAATCATTTTATCAATATAAAAAGCACTACAGAGACATGCGGTATATCTTCTTTGGGCTGCAACCCGCCCTAATTATATTGGGTTGGGGAATAAGTCCCCGCCGTTTTTTTCAACCCCGTTTTTCACATTGTTCCCTTCATCTTTCGACAAAGCTCATACATGTTTTCGGTAGAGCTTTTTTTGCTCTACAAAATGCTTATATCTGTTTTTCAATTCTTTCGATTACCTGATATTTATGAGGTTTGGAAATGAAGTAAGCTTGAGGCAAAAAACTAGCACTTGCGCACTTCATCTTTTACGTCTGCCATTGAGACCAAAAAATGTATGTGGGTATGATTTCGATAGAGCTTTTTCAGCTCTACAAAATGGCACTACTCTTTATTCGAATCGCTCAACTTTTTGCTGTTTTTAAGACTCGGAAATGCAGTACTCGCAAAAGTGTCCACTTTGCTTATCTTCTCTTCCTTGCCTACCATCGAGATTGGAGAGGATGTGCATATACGCATTCGATAGGGCTTTCTTTGCTCTACAAGATGATGCCACATTTCTTTTGTACCCTCTCATATTTTAGCATGTAGGAACAAGCTTTCACCTGATTTTCAATTCAAAATTGCATAATGAATATGAATTTTATTGGCAGAGTGTTTTGTATCAATCGATAGAGCTCTTTCCGCTCTACAAGATATTTTTCATGGTTTTTGTTAGAATGAATTTTTCACATTTTTTAGATCACTTAAAAGTCGACGAAATCGAGCATTTTTGACACCATGTGACGAAAATGTTCGATTTCGTCGACTTTTAAGTGATCTAAAAAATGTAAAAAATTTATTCTAACAAAAACCGTGAAAACTATCTCGTAGAGCGGAAAGAGCTCTATCGATTGATACAAAACACTCTGCCAATAAAATTCATATTCATTATGCAATTTTGAATTGAAAATCAGGTGAAAGCTTGTTCCTACATGCTAAAATATGAGAGGGTACAAAAGAAATGTGGCATCATCTTGTAGAGCAAAGAAAGCCCTATCGAATGCATATATGCACATCCTCTCCAATCTCGATGGTAGGCAAGGAAGAGAAGATAAGCAAAGTGGACACTTTTGCGAGTACTGCATTTCCGAGTCTTAAAAACAGCAAAAAGGTGAGCGATCCGAATAAAGAGTAGTGCGATTTTGTAGAGCTGAAAAAGCTCTATCGAAATCATACTCACATACATTTTTTGGTCTCAATGACAGACGTAAAAGATGAAGTGCGCAAGTGCTAGTTTTTTGCCTCAAGCTTACTTCATTTCCAAACCTCATAAATATCAGGTAATCGAAAGAAATGAAAAAAGATATAAGCATTTTGTAGAGCAAAAAAAGTTCTACCGAAAACATGTATGAGCTTTGTCGAAAGATGAAGGGAACAATGTGAAAAACGGGGTTGAAAAAAACGGCGGGGACTTATTCCCCAGCCCAATAGCATCGTCGACAGGAGCTTCCATACAGGCGGGCACTGTAAACTCTACCGCAATCGTAATTGGAGGTGAGATTTTACAGCTTATTTATTTTTTTTTTTTGATTTGTTATTCATCTATTTATTTATTTACTCTTCGTGCCACAAGAAATGTATTCATTATGTAGATATTTTCGTCTCAATATTTAATATTTAATTCAGCTTCCACTAGCTTGTTTGTATATGTAGATTGTCTTACAAACCGCTATGTTCCATGCTAGGCCAAATGCGTGGCGTATAGTGGACGACTGGACTGGCTTATCGTCTTGCATTACCTTTGCCAGGGGGATTTTACAACACCATAGCATACCCATGAAATCAAGTTGTAAAATCCCATTGCCAATTACAAGTGCGGTCGGTTTTACAGCGTCAATCTGGTACGGAAGCGTCAGTCGTTGATGCTGTAATCGAAGGACAGGTTTCAGCCCACGAAAGATATACCTTGCGTGGCTGTAGCGCTCGTCCCACACAGTGTTCATGGACCACTAACGCCGACTAAGCGGCCGTGGGTGGGATGTAAGCTCGTTGATCACGACGAATCTCAGCGTGGACTTCAACTCCTATTGATTGTTGTCGATGGGAAGAAGGAGGCGGGGGATCCGTCGGAGGACGACTGGTTCTTACACGGCGAAAGCCTAAACGGGCGGCAATGGCCAATCTGTGTCCTAATCTCAGCTTCGGGCAAATGTCTCATCACGCTCACCAGCTCATCGATGGGTTGAGTTGTTTCCCACAAATGTTTCAAAGCCGCTCCATTAATCGCCATATCATTTATACGTCCATTTCAGACTCAAAAGGCTGAGTTTTGTTGTAAATCTCTTTAGTTCAGTTCACGCATATAAGTGCCTTTTTTGGTGACAGTCTCGTTTCATTGCTTCCCAGCCGTCGAGGATGCTGCAAAAACAAAACAAGGCCCCAGCTTTCTGACAGTCAAGGCGTCCTTGATTAGCGAAATGCGTCCAAGCCGAGAATCCACCGGGCATCCTGCTTCGCATTCATCGGGTTTTTCGTCGTTCTTCTCTTCTGAGAAGAGGTTTCAAAGCTGAAGTGTCTGATCCGCGAGGTGAACGGCCGGGTCACCACCATCGCCAATGCAATCGTCTTGTTATTTCTACGAATTCTTTTTTATGGATCCGTTATGTTTCCAGTTTCGGGTCATAAGATTTCATCTCATGAGGTTCTCCTTGCACTCGCAGCAACTATAAATGCTTAGATCGACTATCTGACAGCTACCGCCTGCCAACTTCTTGTACTCGACCAATGTGAAGAAGAGGGGGCCTCCTGTACTGCCACGTTTCGCGTGATGAACCTTTCGATACCGATACCCAGGGGAATCGGTTCAACAACCGCAAAACTCCTTCCTCATCAAAATTTGGGCTAAAATTCACTCCCATGACTTGACTCGCTACAGTTCACTCGCTCTCTCGATGCATCCCCCTCTTTCTCACATCTATCGGACTTCTGTAGTGCCACGGTTCCACAGTAACGATTGGTACTTACTATGGTGTCATGGGCTTTTCTGCATGTATATCCTCCCCAAAGTTCTTGTCCCTGCTTTTCTGTTCAGTTGAAATTTTCGAATTTTTTCAAGAAAATAACCAGGTTGTTGAGTAGGGCCGTAGCTGCAGCACCCTACCTTCCGAGGCTCTTTTTCTCGTCATGTTTTTCCTATTATACAGTCTTTACATGTATTCGGGCTGATGATGTTATTACCCAAACCCGTTTTTCCAACATGCGAAACCACTTGCTAGCATGGTTCGGATCTTTCATCGTTCCGTATCAATCATTTTCATGATTTTCCTCGCAGAATCCTTTGTTTAATCTAAATATTAAAGCTGCTATTCATGCGTGTATAGTCTAGCAAGACGATCAGAAGAAGCTCACCGCCAAGCAAGCAGGTTTTACATGTCCATCTATTTGTAATCGCTACGTTCGTATCAGATTTGCTTAGATAGGCAGCAGAACAGCACTGAGCTGAATCTCCGATAGTTCTTTATCTAAAAGGGCATGCGTCAGCTTCATAAATCTGGAAGAATCCATCGCATAGTGTATTGCGAAGGCACGAACGTCATCAGATCCTTCCGTAATCAGCCTTCATCAAATATGTAGTGCCTAATATACAATGTATGTTCGGAGAAAATATCTATGTACTATGAAATACTGGCCGCTAATAAATTCATTTTATTAATCATTCAAGGATAGGTACGTACTCGCCTTTCGTCCAACATTAAAGGTTTTGTTCGAAACTTGGCGCCGTTGTGATATCGTAATCACCTGTTGATTATTCCCTGGCCTTGCACTACTCTTATAACAGCACTTTCGATTTTTTCTGTTTTTGCAACCGATCACGTGATTGTCTAGTCTCAGCAACCCATGAGCATAAACCTAAAATAATCACGGGAACCCTCTAAATTCGACAGTACAAAATTTCTGAACAAACGGAGTTCATGGCGTATCCTAGAGATGGCAATCCGCGGAAAATTTGGTGCCACCACATGACCCTTCCACCACAATTGATCGGGTCAAGCAGGGGGCGCTAAGCTTTGACGAGTCGCATGTCAAATTCTCAGCTATTTCTAACAAACAGCGTGTGTAACCCGTTACACTGCACCCGGATGTCGGGAAAAGGTGTCGTGCCGAGTGGTGGTCCGTCAAAAAGTCCCTGTGTTAGCGCTAGTGTGGTGTGAATCTTATGCGGCTCACATGGGTTTGGCCTAAATCTCACCCTTACTTGTTTTCCCTCATTTTTCACACGCATCTTAATTTCCCGCGTCATTTACTTTACCTCCTTGTCATATCATCATCTTATCACCTCCTATACATCGCTTGTCTCTCTGTGATGTATCTGTTTGGTAATTCCTACACACATGTGAGTTCTGCGTTGCATTTATGAAATCATTTCATATCGCCTTAGCTTCCCTTGTTTTCCACTTTTCTACGTCTCCTGTTGACCCTCTTGGGTTATCTATTAGGAAATCAACATTCACCACTATTTACAAATAAAGTTTAAAAAATAAAGTTCTTGACGTTAATCAATCCCTAGCTCGGATGTGCCGTGCATTCTAGGCCCATTAAGAATCGTGGAGGCAGGTGAATTTGATTTGGGCCATATATTAGTTGTGGAGGCCAGCCGATATGCAGTGCTCTTGTCGTCCCAAATGAGTCTGGTTCCGATTCACCAACCGCAAGGGAATCAAAAGCTTGGTAGGCGTGGGTGGGAGGAGTGAGGGTATTTAATGCCCGCACCATGAGAGTGGGGTGCGCGCCACCTGTCACTACCCTCCGCCCATATTTACAGTTAGAGTTTCAGGAATCACATTCGCACTCAATTGCAAATTTTCAAAACCTAATACCTTGGGTGACGTGCAAGCCCTTCCACAAGTGTTCCGAGAAGTCAGGTCACTAGTGTTTCGTGGTGGGCAATCCAATTTAGCGGAATCGCACACTAATTACCGGAACACTTGCCATACATTCCAATGCCTCACCCATGTGGTTGCTTCATTGTATTAACCCTCCGATCACCGGTAACTCCTTAGCCTACCTTGCTGCAAAAGTGTACCTCTTAAGGGTGATTGTTTCCTTCCAATTATAATTACGACAGAATTACTATGCTCATTCTAACCGAAATATTGTGTTGTAAAATTCTGAACGTCTGCAAAAAGGAAGCTATGATGAATTTATTTGTGATGGGTTATTTATTTCATCATTTATCAGCCTCGACATTGTTGATCAGAAAGTAGAAACATCAAACAGACCTGATGTTAGCATTTTGTTACTATTACTGCTATTATAAATTTATTACGGCTGACGTAACTTATATTATAATATTTACTCACTTGTTTAGTATTTCACTGCCTCAGGGTCATGGCACATAGAAGGCATGTTCTCTGGTGACAAGTGACAACTTTCTATCATTCATCATTATCATTAGCAGTAGTACAGTATTAGTATGTCATTTTGATTATTTTTTTCACTTTTGGCTCTGGGAGTGAAGGCTGTCACATCAATGAATTAGCAATCTGTCAATGAGAGGCCTCATTTTTCGGCTTTGATTTGGAGTTGCCAAGAGCGAAACGGATTCTCATATGATATATCTGCCCGTCGCTTGG
The DNA here is from genome assembly GCA_963978905.1 of Trichostrongylus colubriformis. Classification (NCBI taxonomy): domain Eukaryota; kingdom Metazoa; phylum Nematoda; class Chromadorea; order Rhabditida; family Trichostrongylidae; genus Trichostrongylus; species Trichostrongylus colubriformis. Next base: position 28,625,356 of record OZ022260.1, read on the forward strand.
GTTAGTGTTAAGCAGTTTGGGCGGAATAGTCTATAGTCACTCAAAGGCAGTTAACCTACAGGTAATTTAAAGTGAAGCCCAAAGTTAACTTTTTCAATGGTGCGGTAGCCTGTGGAAATGCGAGAGGCATCTTTTAGAATTATTTTAACTTTTCTCTGAAATTCATTACCAGATTTCTTCTCATTTTCATCAATTTTCTTTTCCTCATTATTACCGTATTTGTCTGGTTTTATAGGTAATCTTTGTGTCATTATCAGCGTCGTATCTCTATTACTATTTCAGCTTCAGTTACCCTCCATAATGGTTTATGCATATTATATGCCATTTCCTTTCATGTATGGATCCTTTCCTTTAGTCACTTTTCAAAATTGTGATCGAAAGCTAGCCAGGTAGACAGCGCGCTTCGATAGTCCCACTTTCGTAAACATCAGAAAAAAGGTGTCTACTTATTAGGTCGGCAACTAAGCCATTGCGGATTTCACTCATAGATGGCTTTGGTTGAATATTTAGCTTTACTGGCGTAGGCCAATGTTAAACACATATTGTTATCTAATAGTAGGCAATCCTGTTATCAATCAGTAATGAAAGCTCCTTGATCGGTTGCATTATTTTCGTTTGGCGTGTGCTGAAAAATGGAGAATCAAAACATTCATTTTCGTCATATTTTGCTTTATTATTTCCTTAAAGGGAAAAACGCATCACAAGCTCTCAAAAAGTTATGTGCTGTTTATGGTGCCGAAGCCTTGAAAGGTCGGCAGTGCCAGAATTGGTTTGCCTGATTTCGTTCTGGTGATTTTTCTCTCAAAGATGAGAAACGCTCTGGTCGTCCAGTTGGAGTTGACAACGACCCAATCAAGGCAATACTTGATTCGGATCGTCACAGTATAACACGCGAGATTGCAGGGAAGCTACAGGTATCACATACATGTATTGAAAAGCATTTAGAACAACTTAGGTACTTGTCAAAACTGGATATATGGGTGAAACGCATTGGCATCTGCGATTTGCTAAAGAAACGTGATGAAAATGATCCACTTCTAAAACGAATGATCACTGGCAATGAAAAATGGGTCGTTAACAAAAACGTCCAACGAAAAAGATCGTGGAGCCGCCCAGGTGAACCGGAACAAAGAAGAGCAAAAGCTGATATTCATCAAAAGAAGGTTTTGTTGTCAGTTTGGTGGGATTACAAAGGAATTGTCTACTTTGAACTCCTACCATCCAACCAAACGATCAATTCTGATGTCTACATTGCACAATTAACAAAATTAGGCAATGCAGTTCAAGAAAAGCGACCCGAATTAATTAACCGAAAAAGTGTTGTATTCCATCATGACAATGCAAGGCCACACACATCTTTGGCCACTCGGCAAAAATTATTGGAGCTTGGTTGGGATGTTTTGCCACATCCACCATATAGTCCTGACCTTGCACCACCGGATTACTTTTTGTTTCGATCATTGCAAAATTCTTTGAGTGGTAAAAATTTCAGTAGTGATGATGAGGTCAAATCGTACCTGACTCAGTTTTTTACTGATAAAAACCAGAAGTTTTATGAACGCGGAATTATGATGCTACCGAAAGATGGCAAAAGGTCATTGATAAAAATGGGCAATACATTACAGAGTAAAGTTATTTAATCTATGAAAAAAAAGGTCTTTGATTTTCTACAAAAATCCGCAATTAATTAGTTGCCAACCTAATACATTCGAATCAATGATCACGGGTAACCATCGAAGCGGTTGTTTTTTACTCTGACCTGGAACCACAAAAAGGAACGCTGGTCATGGTATCATGAGGATGGCATATACCTATCACAGCTTCATAAAACACCTGAGTGGATTCATCGGATGTGTTTTATTTATATGTGGAGATTGCGCCCATACTGAGCAGGTTTTCATGCCTTCAGCTTGAAAGGGGTGTTGTTTAAAGGATACATAGCAATACCCCCTTCCCCACCTATCCCGTCGAATTACTGTGTAGGCCAGATACACGTTCAAATAACAGCCACGTGTGAATGGTTGTGGAATGCATGGCGCATTCTTAGAGTTTTTGGAGTACATTTATTCAATGATATTGGACGAATGTGGCGTGACTAACACAGCCACTATTGGCAGCATTCATATAGCTTGCAAAAAAGATCCAGTGCCTTCCTGTGTCAGGCCTAACGTCTGCCCCTCTGGGAACGACAATCTGGGATTTTAGTATGGACGCTAAGGCCGCCGTCAGACTTTTCGATTTTGCGATTTTGCAGTATCGCCGCTTCGCACAACGGAGATGCGGCAATGCACAATCTCAAGGACGTAGTATCGCGTGCGAAAGTGCAACGTTGCAAAATCGCGGAATCACGAAATTGCAAAATCGCGAAGTCTGCCGGCGGCCTAAGCCAACCGTACCTGTGCCGTTCCCTCATCCCTAAAGATACTTATAACCCTTCCTACTCAAGAACATTTCTCTGATAAGTTCTTCGAAATTCAACCATGAAGACTACCCCAGAACCTCAGCTATTGCTTGCAGGCGATTTTTCGGATGCTATTACATATACAAAATTTCACCATCTAAATGAGTGACAAAAAGAATGACAAAATCAACGGTCAAAATTGTAAAAGCCCCCTCTCTCTCCTCGGAGCCAAGGTGGATGATACTATGAGCATTAGCCATTTTTTTTCGACTATAACAATCAAGGAGTCTTTCATACTTCACATCGAAAACTTCAATGGAACCATTATTCACCGACTTAGTTTTATTTTCAACGTGTAGGTTACTTCGAAGTAAGTGAAATCCTGATCGGTTCCCGTGGAACCTGCTTTCGACATCACTCATTGCTCCGTTACCATTTGCGACCAACACCTCCTTTGTTCCTTGGTTGATCTCACATCGTCCTCGTTTTCCAGATCCCCTTCACCCCATAGCTTCCATTGTGTCCTTTCCACCCTATCCATCTCCGATCCCATTCAAATCGTATTTTAGCTGTTTTATCGGAACGAGCGTGGCCCCATTTCGAATAGTTCCCCTTGATGAATTTCTTTTTTTTGTCCTTTGCCGGCCCAGCTCGACAGGCTTTCAGGCCACCCTGAAGCGATTTGCTATTGAGATCTGACTCGTTGTTGCTGAATGTTTACTGCTATCTCATCTAAAATTTTAGCATTTTCAGTGAATGTCGAGGGGTTTGCCACTTGAAGAGCCTGAAAAGAAGAATGGGAGATGTTTTGGAGGAACTGTTCATTTACATGTTAGTTGTTTAGTTGATTATTTATTTGTTTATTTGAATACACCTACAGTTGTTCCATTACCGAAAACTGAACAAATCTGCCAAAGTGAACGAAAACAAGTCACTCGTATTTCGAACTTGCTGTTTATGAAAAAGATTGTTTTTAAAATTTGAGTGAAAATCATCCTATCAGGTATTTCTGGGTATTCACTCTTCACATTCCTCCCTGCCTTACTTATTCTACTCTCATACCCTTCACAAATCAAAGTTCAGGGTGATATCGCAGAGCATGCGTTCAACTTATTTTAAACTCCCTAGAGATTCGCTCTGTAGATCTTCCTTGAAAAAAATATCTTGAAATAGAACCTTTCTGTGGCATCCAGCAAGGCAATTTGGTGGTTTCAGGCCGGTATGCGCATTGCGGTTTCCATTGGCACGTTGGTCATCCTGGCTCTCGTCGTTCTCCTGTACATGAAGTTTAAGAAAGCCATGTTTGTGCTACTGATTCCGACCACCGTCACCGTCACCACTGTATTTGCTATTGTCGCCAGGAGGCATCACTTCGTTTGGCCACTCGTTGCCACTTCGGTCAGTCCTCTTGGAGTTTGCTTCACCCCCTGAAACCACTGGCACCTCTAATCAAATCTTTGTTTTTTTTCAGTTCTTCCATGTGGTTCTCGCGTGCTATGCTCTACTCATCTTTTCATTCTATTTCTTCTTCAAACCCTTCTACATCATTATGGTACTCAACTGGGCGTTTGACAGTGAGTTTTCGGTCCGTTACGTGAAAATAAAAGAGACAATCACTGAATGGCAATGTGAGCCAATCAACCCCTTTCGTGAAGCTACACATCCGACTTCGGTTCTTCAAATGCGAACTTCGTATGCATCACTTTAAGGAATCGTGCACGGAAAAAATAAGTTTTTCTGTCACTGATATATTAGGTAGTCTAAAAAGTCTTTTCGTATTTTTAAATACCGCTTTTTCCCTCAAAACTGCTTTCCAGAAAATTTCTTCTGTACATATATATGTAGTACAGGTCCACACGCATCTATGTATAGGTATTGTTGTCTTCCATCTCCCGGATAACCCTTTTCGGCAAAATAAACATATCAACGGTCAACCTCATTTTCAATACAAAAATTTTTCTTTGAATGGCGTTAGAATGGAAAGGAAAAGATGATAATCCGATGGAGCAAGATCAGGGCTACAAGGCAGCAATTTTTATCTAAGCTCGAAAATTTTTTAAAAGACAAAATTCAAAAAATTTTTACCACTAGGGAAAAAATGACTCGCCAAAAAATTCTCGAGCTCAGATAAAAATTGCTGCCCCATCCACCTTATAGCCCTCATCTTGCTCCATCGGATTATCACCTCCTTTCCCTGTCTAACGCCATTCAAAGAAAAAATTTTTTATAATTTTTGTATTGAAAATGAGGTTGACCGTTGATATGTTTATTTTGCCGAAAAGGGTTATCCAGGAGATGGAAGACAATAATTCCTATAGATGCGTGTGGACTTGTACTACATGTGTATGTACAGAAGAGATTGCTGGAAAGCAGTTTGGAGGGAGAAAGCGGTATTTGAAAATACGAAAAAACTTTTTAGACTACCCAATATTTCTGAGGCATTTGCTTAATAAGGCCCCCATGCAAAGTTTCACGCGGAAAAGCGAGTATCCCTCAAAGATACAGCTGCTGAAAGTGGCGGCCGAGGGGGCTGGGCCTCAAGGTAAATGTCCGCCCTGTCGTCCGCTGCGGTTTGAGACGCAAAGTTGGAAGAGGAAGTTACGTAAACATCCCACTCTGCGTCTGCGACCACTGCGGTACACCGGCGGGCGTTGACTCAGAGGCCCCGGCCCTCGGTCCACCACTTTGAGGAACTATATCTTAGCCGAGCTCTTTTTTTTTCGCGTGATACTTTGCATGCGGCCCTTATAAGGCAAATACTACAGCATAGATATATGGGTAACGAAGAAATTCATTTTCCCATGCACCGTTCCTTTAACTAAGTGGCCAAATGAATTCCATGTTTTTTCTCCGATAGGTTTGGCATCAAATAACCAACAAAGATCAAGAGCTTCTCCACTTAAGAAAATCTGATCCATTAGTCTCACGGATCATAATGGTGAAGGCGATGATGGTGTAGTGATAGGTAGCGTCGCTTCCTTTAGAATTATCAGCTGAGCTAACACTTGTTCATTGCACACACAGATTAATTAGGACTATGTACGTGGAAAATATTATTTAGAAATGTTTCTTAGAAGCTTTCATGAAAGTAAAGAAAGGAAGTCTAGATTTTTAAAAATAATTAAATCTCTTGGAGTGGCTTATCATCAATTTTTTCATTGCAGTTCTTTCTTGTGATTCTTCGCCACCTCTTGTATTCCACTTGGAATCTACAATGTGCGATGAGATCGCGCCCAAAATAAGTGATTTAAGCCCATAAGCAGTTTTGTCACAATGGTACCAAGCAGCCGAGCGACGTAAGCGTGAAGGAAGCGTTGTTATCCTTAGGCCGCGTTCATACTTTGCGGTGCTGGCGGCAGGGCGTCGCTTCATGTCTCTTTGTCACCGCCCTCTTTCTCGTTGCCTGCGTCGTCGCGGCACCACGACCGTGCCACTTTGCCTCGCTGCCTGTGAACGCAGCCACGCCCTGCCGGCACAAAGTATGAATGCGGCCTCAGCCTGTCCCGGTTCAGCTATGGATTAGTAATAGTTCATCTTTTTTGTTGGGATACCTTCCTTCAGTCAGTGCCATTAAAAACAAATCACTCGTTATAATTGTAGAACACCGTGCAATAAAAAGTAAGTTCTTTTTCATGACCCACAAACCACGACCGGCTCCTTTGGATTTTTCGAAAGTTTTTTGAGGCTTAGCCTTTTTAAAAACGAAGAGTTCTAAAATTACATCCTTCTGATTAATCCACCAGACAACAACGATGATTGCAAGTGAGAAGCCGGAAAACTGCAACACAAATATCGTCGTTAGATGTGCGAATAACCGTTTAAGAACTGCTTTGTTGCAGAGAATACCGTTTCTTTTTTATGATCCGCTCGTGTCCAGTTCTGTGTCCTGATGGGGCCTAGTTAGGGTGCATTTGTGTCAAAGTATGGACAGCGCAGGAGTTTTTTTCCAGCCGGCTTGAAACGTGTCTACGATTACATGCTTTGGCTTTGACTCATCGTATAATTAGACTGTCAGCCGTTTGTTTCAAACTGGTCTCCCTCAATTCGATTTTCTTTCGGACTGCAGCCACCTTGCCGACGGTCCTAAAATAGCCGCTTTTTAGATTGGTGTCGGAGATTAGCCGACCAGCTCCTGTATGGGTTCATGATTAGGTACCACTGGATAGAACCAGAACTAGGTGAAGCAGATTTTCAAATCTGAGAAGCAGATGTCTCTGCAATGGTATCGTCACAGCAGTCAGTTGGATAAGACTCTTATCGATGACTCACCAAATTCGTTCTTTTAGGGGAGTTCGAGTACGAAACTGAAATCATAAACGTCACAGATCGGATAGTTTGTCTTTTTTTCGGTCAATTGATTCCCTACGCCATTAATCTTGCCTTTTTTCGAATCCATGCATCCAGCGTTACGTTTCAGATTTCTTGTGTTCAAGAGGAATTTGAAATCGAAATTCAAAAACTGCCCCTAAATGGCACTGTGATTTTGGATGAAAGTGGGATCCGTACCACAAATCTCCAAAAGCAGTTTGACATATGTTGAGAGCCTTTTTACTCTTCACTTTATGCCAAACAAAGAATGGGCATTTCGGCACCTGGAAGGGGTTTAAAGCCCTACACCCCCCAAAAGGATGGAATCAAACTCGTGGTGCACTCAACGCAAATCCATCAAGCCTTGTCTTTTTTCTTCTCGAAATGTTCTCCATAGAGATAGCTGTCAAAACGGCTCCACCTTTTCACGACACCTATGTCGCAACGAGCGGTGCAATTTGGAGGGAAAAACGTGACTTTGGGCCTTCAGAAAGTTCTAAAACCTCCCCAAAGGGCGCCAAAGTCCATCTTCGACCCGCCTCAACTTTGGTCTTGAACTGCTAGAGGGGTATTTAAGGTCGGGTTCTGGGGTTCTTTTCAGCTTGCTACTCTATTCATTTCTCAATAAGTATGGTTAATAAGGAGCTTAAGTACTGTCGCAGTTTAACTCTTCTGTTCGGCGCTTAACTCGGCACTTAACATTCAAGAATTCAGTCCATCTTACTTTATCGTGATCTTATTTCGGTTGTTTTTTTTTGCGTCTCTGAGAGGCTGTGGTCTGTGGACAGTAAAGTTATAACGACGCCACCCAGCACCACTACACCTGCTCGAGAGACTAATCACAACGATGCCTACTTTGAGCAGAGTCTGAGTGTTTCCTGCTCATCCTTTTTTCTACTTGGTCTGCGTTCATACTTTACAGTGCCTGCGGCAGGGCGTCGCTGCGTGTCTCTGCGTCACCCCTGTGCTACCCTGCTACCCTGTCTCGTTGCTTGCGTCGTCCCTACACCTTCCGCGCGCCATTCTGTCGCTGCCTGTGAATTCAGCCACGCCCTGCGGGCTCGAAGTATGCACGCGGCCTTGACGGTGCAATTCAAACACATGCAGCAAGTTGTGAAATCGATATACCTATAAACTATGCATAACATCAGGATCTAGATGAATCTATCCCATGAGTTGCACAACGAAAAGCGGATGATATGCGATTATCAAACTAACTTGTCATCCCGTACAAAGCTGGTATTTGATCGAAAAAGACGCGCAAATGCGACATCGATATCCTTTTGGCTTATGCGTTTAATCAGGTTGAAGATGGTTATGAGAAAGTAGTGATATTCCAGTAGTATCCTGAGTGTTCTACATAATTCTCCTCCCCCTGTCAAAAGTGTAGCATATTAGAAAATCTCATTGGCACTTATGTTGTGGTCCGCTCACGTTTTTTTCCGCGCCATAAATCTTATGTAGATTCTGGATGTTGTCATAGCACAGTGAGTGGTGTCACCGTCCCATAAACACGAACCGAAATTTTATCAAACCAAATTTTCCGTTTTTGATTCATCTTTCCAGCGGTCTCTACAGGTTTTCCAAATTTGGAATTAGTTTCATGTAGTTGTTCCAGTTCTGAAGGTATAGATGATATTGAAGATGACTTGTTACCTTTTTCATCTCCGATTCCCTAGTGTGGCTTCAAAATTGCCTACTGTTTCAATACAGATTCGTGGGTGCTATTGATTAATCGTCCGATTTTTAATCGGGCAGCGACCTTCAATGGTAAAGGCGTGATTGCGAAGGGCACAGATCGGACACAAAGCACCAACGCGATCTTTAGTATGACTAAGGAGTAACAAGCACCTATCGAGGCTCCGCCTGATTTTTGATAGCGCCGATTCTCCTGTTTGATTGGAAACAGTATCGTAATAAAACACAGAAGTAGCGGTCATAGATTATTGAGGATAACCCGTTTATCTTTGAATGATCTTTTCTGCAGTATGCCACGCAGACCACATTCGCTCAGTGGTGCAGGCACTCGAATAAATTCTGCTCATACAAAGATCTGTGGTGCTAGCCGTCGTAGAAGCCGAAACATTTACCCATCCAAGCGGTCAAATACCACTGAAATGACCCTGGAAGAATCAAGGCTTGGTTGGGCTGGACAGACATTGGTCCAAGATTTGGTCCTGTGACTGCCCCATGTGCTAGCGGTGTCCCATGCCCCTACTCCACCTGCCAAATTGGCTAATTCAATGTGTTAGTTCGATTTGATTGACATTTGATTGAATTTCTGTAGGACGAAATGGCTCAAAGTGGCTACTTTGGTTCATTGGTCTATGAATCATTCACATACTTGGAAAAGGCAGGGACACGCCCGGACAGCTAGTCTACGCTGCCGTCGTGCCGGACATTGAACCCGGGCCACCGCATGGCAGGCGAAAATTCTACCACTGCAGAGGGGCAGATTTATCATCGTCTTGTTAGAGCGACGGAACAAAGAGCCGTCCAAAACGATGGGCGTACCCAACAAATCCTTGAGGCGGGGCGTCGACTTATGGGCAGTAGTACTCGCTGCATTGTTGTATGGTGGTGATACCACTTTGGATCATTTCCCCGATTAGGGATGTACTCTGAGGAGGCGGGGCCTCAAGCTGTGGCGTTAGCTGAACGCCGCCCGTTCGAGAGCTCACCACCGTCCTTTTATTTCCGAGTTGCACATAGTTTTTTTGACACCCTACTTCTCCATACTCTTCCTGTCTAGCTAAGTTATCGTGCCCAGTGCCTTCAAGTGGTGTCTATTTCCTGTAGTTTTCAACGTATGCAATTTGTTTCAACTTCCATTCATATCTTTGGGTCCATTAAAGTAGGAAGGGGAGGGAAGGAGAGAGACACAACTGTCCACTGACGTCGAGGCTCCTTCCCTCCCTAGGCTTAGGCTAAAATTCCTATCCCCTCCTCTTACATGAAGAAGCATCTGTCTCATCTGCTTTAGCCTAAGCCTAGAGAGGGAAAGGAGCTTCGACGTCGGTAAAACTTTGGCATCTCCCCAACCCTTGATTTCTGAGTGTATTTGACCATCGACCCCTTTGGAGATTTGTAAAGGTCGGGAAATAGTAGATTGATCTATAAGCAAATGGTCGATGCCAGCAAACAGAAATTCTGTACCATGCTGTAATTTGAACCCACGCACTAATGCTACCCAAGCTACCGCATATAAGCGCAGACGCCCCCTTTCATCTGGGATAGCGTTTCCATGATTTTTTATCCACTATCGCCGCCCATTCTTCCATTTCCTTCTCAAATTTAAATGCTGTAAATTTTCATAAAAACAGCTAATTGAAACTGAAGCCTTACGAATTTGAACTTAATTTTCGTTTTTTTCGTCTACTAGTAACCATGAATTTCAGCGTTGCACACGGACAAAACCGAATCGTACTACATACAATGCTCTGTGATCTTCGCCTCTCTGATCGTGTTTCTTGTGTACAATTGCTGGCAAGCTGCCCTCTCCGTCTCCTACGTGGAGCATCTACGGATGAATCGCAGTCCATCTTTGGCTAAACCCACGGTACTCATCGTAAATAAACCCATATATTGAGCTTCAGCACTCCCTCCCCTGAGTAGAAAGCGATAAATCCTACTGCATTGATAGACTTGGGAATTACTGTGATCGTAATTATACTCTAACCTCCTAGTGCCTATTCTAGCAGTAACCGGTTACCAAATTCAATTTATCGGGGTCTAACTCCTTACCCTAACATTTCATTTCGTTTCACTTTTAATGTGGCTTTACTATAGGTATTCACTGTGTCTGTGTTTTCGTGCTCTTTAAGAGATACGATCTCTTGTTTGAACACTATGAAAATTGTAATTATATTAACCATTTGGTTCGATGTTATTATTATATTATTATTGAAACATTTAATCAATCGATTTGTGCTCATCGACCTCACCAAACTACATACTTCAACGACGAAGAAAGAAGGCTCAACAAAACAAAAATTAGAGTAGTAAAAAGTAATGGTATATGGTATATATAACAAACATCATCACAATGTACACATAGGGTCAGAGACCTACAAATTCACCGTATGCGAGATAGTAAAATGTGATGTTCAACTGATGAGGATTGGATTTATGCATTGAGTGTTAGAGGAAGTGCTGCTACGCTGCTGCTGCTGCTGCTGCTTCAATTAAGGGAAAGCTAAAAACGTTTGCGTGTGGTTTCCGAATGTGTACGATACATTACGATAAAATAGGAAATTCAGATTTAGACACGATAATGACATTGCGAGGTGGTGGGAAAAGGGTTAAAGGCTTGATCGATTGCAAGCAAGTATGATACTGCAGTAGGAGGAGATCATGGACGACGGAAACGCGCGTAAAGTACCACGGCAAGGCACACCTGCCTCTCACAATAGTCAAGTGGAAATGACGGGTCAAAGATCAAAGGTAAATATCATAGCAGAACCATACAATACAGAACATTATAGAGGCGGCGCATATATGTATATCGCCTTCACAAGATACCACCAACATCCCTTTCTACCGACATATTACATGTACTTTCAAGAAGCTCATCTCGTAATCGCCACAGTGCACGCACAACATCTTCTTCTCGAGCTATCGGTCGCCCACGGGATTCCTTCAGAGAAGAAACGAACAATCAGTTGTAACCGTTACAAAAAACGTGAAGGACATCGAGTAAAAAAGACTCACCCTGATCCAGTGTGTGGGAGGCGGTCGGGCCGTATTCGGCTGCGCGTTACGTGGGTTTGTGCTCAGTGATGCGTCCCACTTGGAGACACTACGCTGGCGATTTGACGAAAGTGACTCAATATACCTGAAATCACATGGGCCGTCAATAATATGCAAGATTCACACACGGCGCGAAAGCGAATTAATTATAATGAACAGAATTATATTCAAATGAAGAACCCCGTATCCTTTTTTACGCTAAAATACAATCAACGAATTTCGGTTATATTGCAGTAGATCTTGCTCAAGACCCGGCCAGTTATCACAACAGAACTACGACACTGCATCTGCCCAACACAGAAAAAACGTGAAGCAGGTGTTCCCATAACAGAAATCATAAAATCCAGAACAAAAGAAATCTATTGATACTGATAAAGCATTTACATCAGAATCGCAAAACATAATTTTTAAGAAAAGGTAAATCAGTTAAGCAACTCAATCTCGCCTTCAATAACGAAAAACACACCTAAGATATGTTTCCGAGTGCAGTACACGGCGCGCATGAACAGACGATGGCGGTGCCACAAAGACCGGCTCTACTCCCTGAGATTTCACGACAGTACGACCAGCATCAGTAATTGTTGGCACAGCCATTGATGACGATGGCTGGAACGTCCACGATGGATCAAAACAGTATACCAGGAACAAAAAATCTTTTGACTACCACAGGTCCCTGGGAGCATGAAGGCGTAGCTTGATGAGCGACTTGTGAAGGCATTTGAGCAGTAGGAGGTGGATGTGGTTGCTGCATTTGTGGCTTAAACGTTATCTATAAGTTGATATATTTTCACTGCAAAGGACAAAAAACGAGTGAAACGTACGGGATAATGATGTTCGCCGTTAAGGTGAGGAGCTGCTGTGTTTGCATGACCGTTGACATGGGGAGTTTGGGGAGTTGAAGGCGCTTGGGGCATTTGGGCTATACCCCTTCCGTAGGGAATGTGAACAAGACTAGTAGTCTGCAAATTCGATAATATGTTAAACAAACAATTATAAACATTACTCCTGCAAATCAAGCAGAACAAGAACTTACAGTCTCTCCACCTGGTGTTGATGTAGTCGTCAATTTGAAGAAATTCTTGCCGATTTGATTTGCGTAAACACTTTTCATTGAAGTGGCAAGGTGTTTCTCCTGAACATAAACAACTCTGAACGTTAGCAGCTACCGCTGGACCAACATACCCAATAATTTGATTAATCAAGGTTGGGTAATCGAAGAAATGGTATATAAGCTACCCAACCCACCTTCATATGGCGGTGGAGGCGAGGTAGAGATGGAAACGGTTTCCCCTCTTTTCTGTTTCGAACGCACGTCACCCACATGCACACATATTGCTGCTCACTGTCCACTAAAAGTAATCATGAACCACCAATCCCCTTAACTGATAATCAAAAAACTGATGAAAAGACTGAAACACTTGACGTACTGATGATCTGACTTGTATGATGCTGAACAATGTGTTCATAAAGGCCATTTTCACTATCGAATTGAGAATCACAATTGATCCATTTGCACTGATATATCCGGATCTGACCAGGCTGCAAGACAAATATTGTACAAAAATTTAATCAATACAGATTGAAATCATAAATCTTAAAGTGCCTCGCAAAAAAATTGAAAAAATAATTTAGAAAACGAAAAAATGAACAGGGCGACAGAAAGCGGGCGCTAACCTGAAGGCATTTCTCTGTTGCAGCCCTGACTGCTTCCTGTTTAGCACGCTCACTAGCTATGTACTCTGCACGGACCTCGTACTGTCTCTTTTGATCATCAGACAACTTCTTCCACTAAAAACATCTACCATATATCATTTATCGAGCAAATCACCTTATATCTTCAATAAAAGTGATTCTCTGACGACTTCTGCATAACTTTAACAATTACCTCAATTCCGACAATCTTTGACACTTCACCAAAACCTGAGTCAGGATTCTCATGCATAATTCGCTTCCGTATTTCAGCCGAGAACAGAATGTACCCAGATTTACTCTTCGCCGTCAACTTCGGTTGTGCAGCAAGCCAATTCGACATGACTCCAGACTGAAAAAGCAGTAATTCCACTTCGCTCACCAGGTTCCCTACGGAGGACTCTCAGATGATGAAGGTGCTCAGAATCCTAAGAAACAACAGTCAGTCACATTTTTTGAGCTCTATTGCCATGACCCTTCATCACTCCCATGGGAAAAGTACCACAACTATCCACGGCAAATTAAGCAGCTCATTAAAAGTCACGCTGCTAGCCAAACTTACACTTTCTTAACATAACCCTAAGATGTAACTATCCTCAAATGTCCGCAATCTGTTGCATGAACCCCTCTGCAAATAAAAGCGCCCCAAAGTTCCATGTTTAAAAGCGCTCTCTTTTCCGTGACTAAGCGTGGGTCTACAACCCACAAATTTTATAGGGAAAAGCACCTCGACCAATTTGCTACTTTCTCTCAACAGTAGCCATTTTACACTACAGGTCTAGTTCATAGTAGAGAGTTACAAAGGTTTACAAGTAGAAAATAAGTAACCACTTTGCTTGCTGTTGATTCAGCTCCATCGGTATCATTTTCGTCAAGTTCCATGTCCAATTCAGAAGGACCATTCGTTCCGTTGTGAACCAATGGTGACATCTCCTGAAATTAACAACAGATCGCTCTCATTCGGATCACTGCAAAAGATCTCTATAAGCTCAAGCAAATCAGCAGAAAAGCAGAACGTCAGATATCCGCACACCCCACTTAATACAATATATCACAATGAGGATGTTAGTGGCACAATGATGGGAGCCAGCGAGAGTGAGATGTGCGGCATGAAAAGTCCATGCCATTCAATACGGCAAGATCTCACCTTTTCCATGGTTATTGGCGACTTGAAGATAAAGAGCTCAGCATCCGGCAGGCGTGCGCCCTTGTATTGCTGAAAAATACTAGTATGCATGATGAATAGACGCAGAATACATAGATATCAGTAATCCGATGACCATGGCACACGAGAATGTGATGAACACGAGCAATTCACAAGAAACCGAGCTCAAAGGTCAGAACGTCGGACAAGCGAGTGGTCAAAGATGAACGGGAGCAAAAACCCAAGAAGCGGCGCCGTATACAACAACAATTTCCACGCAGAGTGCATCGGGTTCGGGAAGCTCGTAGGGAATCCGCGAGTGCACGGCTGTGGTGGCGGGCGGCCGCCGCGGTGCTACCCGTCCAGCATCGACGGTGAGCGAATCGCTAGCGCGACGCGAAGCAAAATCGCAGCGACAACGAGTCGCACACGATGAGCACGATATCGCCTTCGCGACCGTTCGCAAGGCCTCAACAAGACGCGCAACGAATGCCGGCCGCCACCATCTGCGGCCCTCCGTCACGCATGCGATGCCTCCATCGCGCCCTGTCGCCCTAATTCTCATACCATCTGGTGCTGCCTCGACCACCCACTGCGACCCTCCGCTAGCCCACGTTCTCTGCGCTTCGGCTACCACCCTCCTCTCTCCACTAACACCCACTCCCTGACCTCCTATTGCGAATCGATGGCCTATCGTGCAAACAGCCGGCCTCCTATTATTTGTGCCCCAACTGGGGGGCGACGCTGCGTCTCTTCGATACACGCTCACACTCACCCAGCATGGTGGCATCAGGTAGAAGTTGCGACAAGTTATAAACTTTAGACAGAAGGACATTGCCATCACAGTTGGAGAGTGTTATCCCCGCTTTGTCATTGATTCGAAACTCAACTGCTAAGACGCACTTCAGCACCTCCTCAATGCCACTTTTTCAATCGCTTATTGAAGTGGCAGTCGCTGTTCTACCCGCCGGAAGACGCTTGTCTTACACGACAAAGCCCGCCCATCAAACTTTTCCCACGCCCTACCATGTTTTTCCCACGCTACACCCAGCACCAGATGACAAAGATACAAAATGCAGACCCAACTGCTTAATAACGAAGAACTTTAAATATGCAAGCTATTGATTAGAATGAATACCTTGAATTTCCGAACAGGCTTAGCCGAGTCTATATGCATTGGGGCGCTACCATTCAATGGATCGTAGTTTTCATCATCCGCAGAAGTCTGCAATTAATACTTATAAGTACAAATTTTGCCGAAATCTTAAGAATTTCCTCAGTCGCACCTTCTCCAGTGGTTTGGTGAAAAGGGAGGAAGGCTCTCCCTTGGCAAATGAAATGCCAGGAACACGCGATTCACACACAAACACATCGCATTCGGGAATCTCCGTAGGTCGCTCTGATGAAATGCATTTCAAATGAGCTTATATATGCAAATAACAGATGCTATAGGTCCTGGTTATACCTTTCACGTATTCCTTCGAAGTGAGAACCGCACAATGACTTTGGATGTCTTCGATGCGCCTTGTTTGATCAGGTTGATCAACAGCGAACACTTCGCGCACATAGAAGGTTCGCCCGCAGTCATGTTGGATTTCAGCCGGGCGCGCCAACCAGCCTCCGCTGAACCACTCACTACCGCTGAAACAAGGACCATTCACTTTGGAAGTCGAGACAAGATTGAAATTTCTTTTTGATCAACACCAACTCTTTATCTCTCCACAACTTATCGATGCGCATCACATCGCACGTTGGTTTCTGCGGATTGAACACAAGTACGAATT
This sequence comes from Trichostrongylus colubriformis, assembly GCA_963978905.1. Taxonomy (NCBI): domain Eukaryota; kingdom Metazoa; phylum Nematoda; class Chromadorea; order Rhabditida; family Trichostrongylidae; genus Trichostrongylus; species Trichostrongylus colubriformis. The sequence goes on from OZ022260.1 coordinate 28,641,431, forward strand.
GCCCAACATCGTGATATTTTCCACTGCGGGTTCGCATTGCGTGTAGGTACAGACGTCCATCTGCATCAGCCTCGGCGCGAGCAGGAATCTGCAATCGTTGCAATCTGCTATTTGTTTTATCGAAGGGGCGCCATAGCAGCCGTACCTCAGGTCGATCAATATCAAGGATCACAGAATCCCGAAGCCGGTCATCCTCCTCCGAACTCGATGAAGAATGCGTTTGGGACTTCTGAAATGCAATTCAGGCTTTGAAAAAAAAAATCCAGCCTGTACTACCCCTCATGTAGGGTGAATGGCTTGAAGGTGAAGTATAGAGCACTACACGGCCATTTTTGACTAATTTTACAAGAAGAATATTAATTTTGTTCTCTTCCCACTCTTTGTTCCTTTCTCTATTCTTTAAACTGTTTCGAATATTCCAAATTGAACTTTAAATGTTGAGTCTTTCTATATAACAATTTCATCAGTTCTTTTCTCCACGGTAATCCTATACATGTAACTTTTCTTATGTCTAGGGTTGTAGTTTCCACAGTGCCAGTCAGCAACACTGTTCTTAGCGACAAAAAACGGCGAATGGTGCGCACATTTGAATGACAATGAAGGTGCGAGAGTCTTCAAGAGAAGATGGCAACAAATTCAAGTGTTTAAAGCCACTCTGGGTAGAAGAATGCTCAATACCCATTACGCTTCAACAGGTTTTCTTAAATTTCACCAAACCTTGAACTTAAATGTGAGTTTCGAGAACGAACGACTGTCATCAATATTAGCACGCCGCACACCTGATGCACCTGATGCACTATTTTCGAGAAGAATCAAACATTTGTTGATACCTCATCGTCTTCTCTGTCCGCCACGCCGTCCACATTCATTAAATTACTCGTCACACGTACAGGAGACAGAGGACGTGATCTTGGCGTAAGTTTTAACGAATCCTCTTCTCCGGGAAATGGCCACGATGCCTGAAAAGTGCGATTAGTTCTTGGCAAGAGAATTTATTTACGAATATAGCTTGTAACATACCTTGATCTTAGCAAAATATCGCGGTTTTCCAAGGTACCGGCACTCGCAGACGAACAGATCGTTTGAATTTATGCCCTCAACGATATTATGCAAGGCGATTTTTACTGGGACAACCATACATCGACCACAGAGCCTTTCCGCAAGTACCGTATCTATGAATGGAGTGATGAAAACCTGAAAGTACATTGACAAAGTGAAAACAAAAAAGTGAAAAACCAGGGATAATGAGACTCACTTCATTTTCGATGAACTTCCGGTTGGCCAAATGCAAGGTCTCATGAGGTCTATACACCCACTTTCCTCGGACCATCATTTCACCAGTGTCCGTTCTAAATAGTTGCCGATAGCTAACATGTAAACCATTCCATTCAGTACAACACATACTAATAAAAATTACTTGAATATCCGCTCTATACGCATTATGTGAGGAGGAGCTCGGGAGTTGTCATCCGTGCGAGCGATGTACGCATAAGACGGTGTTACGTACTCGACGCCATCAATGTTGAGCGAATCCAAGTCCACTTCTCCTTCCTAGATGAGGAGGCACCAATAGCGCACCAATAGCATTCAAGAAAAAAACATTTTGTATAAAAAAAGGAAAAGAAAGTTACCTGTTTCTCGATCTCCTGATCATTGCTCTCTCGCCGCTGAATCTCAGCTTCCTGATGCATTTTTGACTTCTTAAGCTTCTCAACAGCTTCCAAGACATGCTAAAAAGGAACGGAATCGTTTAGCAAAGCAGGTTAAGACAGCCAATTCAACGTACATTTTCTATTGCGATGAAAGCTGTCGAAACGAGCACTCCTTTACATTGCGCATCTCGTTCCCGAATAAAGGCTAGCTGAAGTTCCGTCGCATCTTCAAAAAGCTGAAAACAATACCTGAGATGGAGATCTGACTAATGGAACTAGAGAGAACCATATCAGGTTCTTCAATAAAGAACAAAATTCTGTAAATACATTCTATAAACTACATGAGCAAGTAACTCTTTCCATAACATGAAACAAAATTAGGTGTGCACAGGCTTGTACAATCGATCAAGAAAAGTAGTATGAATAAAGTGTAAAACATGAAACAGAAATGTCGGGTGATCACACCTTCGAATCGCTCCGACTGAGCTCCCTGGCACGATCGAAAAGGTCGAAGAAGTCTTTTTGGAATCGATCAAGGCGCCGATATCGTCCCTTAAAAAAGCATCATAGAAATTTAACGATCGCTACCCATGATAACTGTTGTAGTAAAATCCAAAGAAGCAACATCAACAAACAAAACGATTCATGCATGAAAGCGCTAAATTGTTGTAATAACGTACCTTGTCAATATTTCTTTTGATCTGATCCAAAGAAAATGGCCACTCATCTCGTGGCAATCCACGCGCTTTCAGAAGATCAGGAAGTTCAGCAAAAGAATCAGATCTGCACCGTCCATCGGAATCCTGACAGATACCAGGATTTTGTGAAAAAAGAGAAACACCAAATAATAAAGACGAAATTTTTAAAGTTTAAATTTCACTGGTTACCTTGTTGCTGAAAACAGCCACGAAGATATTAGTGAACATAGTGCGGATCTCCATCTGGACACAAGGCATACAATCCTCAGCAGCACCGAGTTCACGTTTCTTCTCCATCACCAGCCGTTGCAAAGCGACAGCATCCTATTTTTATTTGATACTTCAGAAATGAAGGAAACAAACCAGAAAAAAGCGAGTTATTCCCGTACCTTGTAGATCGTGCTTTCAGGTTCATTATATTTACAGGCATTTTCTAGCATAAGTGATAGATCGGCAACGAGATCAATCCATCTTCCATATCCGTGAGCTTGCAACCGTTGCTGTATTCTCTGGAGATCCATTGGCTTTCTGATTACTTCATAATAATCGGGGTATTCCTGAATGCAACCGTCAATAATCTCAAGAGAAGAATTCCTAACATTGACTGCCGGGAATGGAACTGATACAATAATTCTTACCTCTTTGGTGGGCAGCTTTATGAAGGCACCAGCGAGTTTTCTGCCGTCTGTGTCGGTAGCTTCTCGAACTATGGAGTACAGTCTCCACATCTGTTGCTCTTGAGCGGGAAGCCTTAACAAAACAGACTGCTGTATCTGTGAAAAACAGTTTATAGTCATGCAAAGATGGTATTAGAAAGAAAATGATGATAGAAGCAATTCAAGAAACGAAATAGGAAAAAATTACAAGAAACAAGGAACCTCGCAATCATATCCTCAAGTTTCCTTTCCACCTTCGGAGTAGCCCTCGGCTTTTGCGGAGGTGTTAAAACCGGATTTCTGTAAGAAGTGCATTGAAATACGGTTATCAACATTGCTGGAGTTCCACAAAACACACAAGAGCTTTTCAACAAAGATCCGCAACGTACCAGACGAGCATAGCATAAAAATTTACACGAAATGACCACTAGCAACATATCAAAATGTAATTGTGAGGAGTTGAAATTATTAATAAAATAAGGTGGTAGTGCTGGGAAGAGCATGCAATAGTACGAAAACACGTGTATAGGGTTAATATAGCTTCTTCACCTAACGGAAGAATTTGAAGAATCATCGTCCGAGAATCCATCAGCACCGTTAACCAGACCGTTCGCAGACTTCGCCCCACCTCTTATTGGTTTAGGAAGTTTCGTCTTGAGCCAACTAGAGGAACACAAGGGTTATGCAAGGAATCACAGTGAATAACAAGCTTATAAAAAGCAGGTGTATCACAGTAAATATTATTAAAGCAGCAAAAATCAAACGGTAAGACAAAATGGTTAAAAAGACAAATACGGATCAAGCAAATGTTGAACATTTCAAAATCTCAAAAACAATTCATACATACCCAAACTTCTGCTTCAGCGCGAGAGGGCTCTCGTAAGGAGCGTCCTTGTCAGTTGCATGAGCTGTGGTGACCATACTTAACAAGACTGCAGCATCATGTGCAATCTGCGAATTCGCCTCATTATACTGCCGGGCATTATTAAACAAAATAGTGAACTCATCCATCAGCTGCGCCGAAGATTCATACTAAAAAATCTTATTAAGGAAAAGGAACTCTTTTATGAGGAAAATTAGGTTTGACCAGAACAAACCTTGTTATTCTCTATTTTATCCCTGATAATCTTCATATCAATAGGGTGTTCAATAACTTGATAATAGTCTGGATATTCCCGTGAAGATGGCAGTTCCATGAAAGCGCCAGCTGGCCAATATATCCCAATCTAGAATAGTTCGAGATGAATCTGATGAAAATACCATAAACGAATTTCTGAACGTCAACCTTGTGGTTATAAATGAGATCCCAAAATGACATCAACTTTTGCCGATACCGCAACATGAGCTCGTCCATACTTTTGCGTCCAGGTCGACCGGGTAAGGAGACATGTTCGGCAGTCATCCCTGTCGATATCGGCCGCATTTTCTTTGGCGAGCGATATTTCTTTTTCTCTAGCGGCGGGGTATTCTGAAATGAAAACCCATCATGAACCCTAAGCTCGTAGCAAGATTTGTCACTGCAAACCTTATCGTCGGAGTCTGTATCCAGTTCTGCTTTTAAAGCCTTGGGGGTCTTTGTAGTTTTCGAAGCTTTGGATTTCTTGTCATATGGCTGAAAAATCCAGTTTTCAAAATCATAGGCATCTCACAAGTAGAACACTAACAAATAAAACCCAAGTTGAAAAACAGAAAAAAAGTAAATGGAAATAACCGAGAGATCTAAGCTCGGCTGAAGTTCGCGAGCTTTTCGAATCGTGAGATTTTGTAACTTTTGGGCAGCGATAAAGATATCTGATGATTCCATATTGTACTCGCATGCATTATCAAATACCTGAAGTACGATTTAACAGTCTCATATCGTCGCTCATAGACGACCCTGGAAAGTTTCTATGCGCACCTGCATGAAATCTTTGAAGAGTTCTTCGAACGAATGATAATCATTCCTCTTCAGCTTCTTATTTATCATAAATAAAGACATTGGACGAGATATTTCATCGAAGTAATCAGGATAATAACTGGAAATGGAAAATCACTTGTTAGCCGTTCTGTGATCATCAATCATAGCTGGCAGCAATAATAACAATGTTGAGTGATAACCGTATTTACATCATACCTTCGGCTAGGCAACTCTAGGAATGGATCGGAGAGGTTAGTCTCACGATCCTTTTCATTAGGAGCATTCCGAACAGTCCAGTAGAGCTTCCATAAAGGATCCTCAAATCAAAAATGAAACAGTAATAGATATCCAAAAGGGATCAATAGGTACAGGAAATTAATAGGTGAGAGAGAGAGTGATTTAAAACCACATACATCACTTTCCTCAGTGTCCTCGTCCTCTTCAGAATCCTCTGAGAGTTCAGATGATGCTGGAAGAGCGACTTGTACAAGGAGCCCGTCAACTGCGCGGCGGACCTTGTCTCGTCTAAAACACATGCATTTTCGAAGAAGGTTTCGAGTAGATATGAAAAGAAATGGGCATAGTGTCAAAACGCACCGCTTGGGATGTACACCCTTTTCCAGAACTTGATCACGCTTCTCCTTGAAGAAACTCATGAGTGCGACAGCATCCTTATAAATTTCGCTGCCTTTTCCACTGAATACCTGCAAAAATGAGTTGATAAGTGCATCTGATCTAAAAAAAAACACAGACGTCTTGTTGGAAGCTTACCTGTGCGTTCCGACAGAGCAATCGAACATCTGCTTCAACCTGAGACATTCGCTTGTACAAGCCAGCTCTGGCCTTCTCAGCGATGGTTTTCAAATCCATCGGATGGCGGATTTTCTCGTAATAGACAGGAAACTCCTCGAAATAACAGAAGTAGAGTATGTGAAACTGACAATAAGTGCGGAATTCTTCTTACCTCCTTGCTTTGGAGTACTCGAAAAGGCGGTGAGATTAGTCGACCGGTCGAATCTGTCAATTCTAACAACGCACACAGTATATCCTCGATCATCTCAACTTCTACTTCATCCGATGAAGCAGTAGATGATGCTCGAGAGCTCGGAACAGGAGAGATCGATCTTCAAGAACATAGAAGATAATTAACCAAGAAAAATTTAGTCTTGATGAGAAAGTCGTCATACCTCACTAAACTGATGGGTGAGGCGCATCCAGAACTAGAAGGGTCTCCATCGTTGACTTCTTTTTCTAGAGGTTCTCCTTTTCTAATCTTTTCTCTGGCATCCTTATAGATTTCCAGCAGCTCTACAGCAGCTTTGTGCTCCTCAGACTCCTCCTGAATATTCAAATTCTCACACAAATTACAAATACACCACGAAAGGGGATGAAATCAAAAATGACTAAGCTCCATCAGAATCAGAAAACATAACCAAACCTTGTAATATGTCTTGGTATTGTCAACAAGGAGTTCCACGTCTTCACAAAACTCCTCAAACGTATGGTATTCCTCGGTCTTGAGTTTTTGCTGAATTCTTGTGAAGTCTATGGGAGACTTCACCTGCTTGTAGTAATCAGGTTCTGCTCTGCAATGTCACGGAATGGAATGAGACAATATTGCCTTAGCAAGAAAGAGGGCAATCTGTACCTGCGAGAAGGAGTTCGAATGAATTTTTCCGCAAGCTGCCTATTTTCGCTATCAGTGTGTTGCCTCAGCACATTGTAAACACCTTGCGCTTTACGATTCTAAAAAAATCAGTTTGAGTAACAAACAAGGAGCGCTGATCATAGTGATTCCATGGCAAAACAAGAATAGAAGTTTTAATCAGCCAAGAAAATTTCTCGAACCGAAATAGAAGTTACGAAAGCCTTTGTTTAGGTGACAGAGACCCGTTCCAATGCAAATCGCGGAAAAAGGATTGCATAAGCAGCAAACAGTTAATTATTTCTAAACTTTTCGCTGACGTATAGTATTCACAGCCTCCATCAAAAATTGCAAATACTTGGGTAGCGTGGATTAAATCACCATTTACAAAAGAAAGTATTCAGGATAACTTCCTCATTTCTAAAAGATGTATTAAAAACGAGCGCAACGTTACTTCGAGTTAAAAGGCAGCTCTATACGTCAAGTAAGAGAGTAGAAAAAGAACAAAAAAGGTAATCAAACAAGTGTGAGCAGAAAAAAACAAAAAAAAAATTTCCGGACAGAGCTCACCTCTTCAGAAATTCGCTCGCGTTCTTTAGCAGAAATCCTTCCTTTCCGTCTCTTTGGCGTTGGAGTACCTTCTGGAGGAGAGTTCTCCGCCGTGTCCTCTAAGCGCTTTCTTTTCGCGCTCATAGAGAACTACCTTAATACGTAAACCTCTGACAAATAAAGAAAATGAGATCCAATAAAAACGACTTTTTAGACGGTAATGAAGTAAAAAATGAGAATGAGTGTATGATATTTGCAGCTTTTGCGGCTACCACGACAATTAGTCGCGTTAAATCACGACAGAAAAAGAAAAGTTACATGAACTTTGACCATCGACTACTCGTCTGGGCTTGGTTGTGCTTTAGTGTTCAATCCGGGACATTCCCAGATGGGTATTTCGAATCTGTCCCGGGGAAAACACCCGACGCCAAGCGAGGTGGGTCTGAATAAGCGCCGAATGTGAGAGAGTACACGAACGATGGAGGCACCAGTGCAGCGAACCGAACGCGCGCCAACGTTGACCCAGCCGCCGTAACCAGTCAATAAATCGATTCCAAGTCCTGTTTCTACCGGACCTTCCCAGTTAATCAGTTGTGGATCACTTTCCGAACGATCACGATTGTCTTCTCCAATGGCAACTCAAAAATATCTTGCTAAGTAACTCGCTACACTCGTTTTTCAATGTTTCTCAAGTTTTTAGATTTTTAAGATTCTGAAGCTCGTTTTATGCGAACAGTAGTTACTCTTGTAGCTTTTGTGTACTCTCGATTGCTCCAAGAACGGTGGTAAGGTGGTACAAGGCAGTGTCGTGTTGGTAACACACAGCTGACTCCTGTCTGGCGCAATCCGGGTGCTGGCGCGCGTCGAGTGCGCCGTTTGAATGGGCCGGCCGCGCGAGGCCGCACCTATCACGGCGCAGCTGCAGGGCGACCGAGGGAATGGTTTGGCAGTAATTATATGCTACATACGGCATATTGGTCAGATGAAATCGGTACTTAACCTGCATTGGGATAGGCGACGGCGTGGGGATATATAGTTCGCGTATGTGAGTGGAATAAGCATTCATTTACTGGTCGGTGTCAAATTGCGATCCTGTAATTTTGCCGTGTCTCGTTTCGCGTACGGAGTTGCGGAGTCGCAACGTCGCAGAACCGCAAAATCGCAGAATCGCGAAATTGCAGAAACGCCCGAATCTCTGATAGAGCGAAGGCTGTGTTCACAGTTTTGGAATTCGCGGAATTGCCGAATTGCGGAAAACGATGAAGATACGCATCGACTGAAAGGATTGCGGAATTTGTAGAATTGTGGAAATGCAGAATTGCGGGAAAGCATTAGATACGTATCGACGCTTTCCACAATTCTTCATTTCCGCAAATTCCGCAATTCTGCATTTCCACAATTCCGCAAATCCCGCAATTCTGCAATTCCGCAAAATCCAAAACTGTGAACTCTGCCGAAGGCGGATTCCACTTTACAAATGGGTGGCCTGTGATGGTTGTTCCCACCAACAAGTGAAGATTTACAGGAATTGCCTCAAACTATCTCGAGGTTCCCTTTTATAAAAGATTTGGGCGCTCTCCAACTATCACTACTTCAGACACATTGGTCGAGTTGATCATTAAAATATTTTGCGCTGAAACTTTGCTTATAGCGGTTGGGGTGCTGGCTGATCACGAATATGACATTCAAACGAATATGACCAAATTAGTGCATTAGCTTTTTCTTACCAATTTCATTTAGTACCGTCATTCAGGGGTTACTAAGAATGCTGATCACTGAAGCCGTTGGCAGACCTTTCGATTCTGCGGTGTCGCGGCTTCGCACGCGAAGCTATGACAACGCATGATCTCAAAGTCGCATATCGCGTACGAATGAGCGACGCCGCAAAATCGCGAAGTCTGACGGCGGCCTAATATGGATATCGGTTTTGACGGTGGCGCCGTTCTCTTTGAAATGGCGCCAGTTCTGTTCATCTGTGCTGTAGTTATGCCAACCCAGCTAGGGAAGGTCATTTTGTCGTTGTCCTCTTCCTGATACTGTGCTACAATCATCTACAATCATCAGTCTGCATATTCAATCGCACGATTTCGCCTAACCTTAGTGGAACAGGGTACCTTCCCCTTCCAACAGCCTAGGCAAAATTAGCGTTTAGGCATCGTCATACTTTGCGATTAGCGTGATCTCCTGAATCATTCGATCGATATGTATCTTTTTCCTTCCGTCTTAATCGCGTGCTCAAAACAATACCTTACAGTGCTCTCCCCCCCCCCCCGCCTCATTGCGATATCCCCCTCTCCTGTATTACAAAGCCTCGAGTATTTGAACTATCTTCATATATGAATTCCATTTGCAAGTGAATTCGCACCATGACTGGATGATTTAACTGTTATTCTTCATGCATCTGCAGAACAATGATATGATTTCACCATTTTTTATGAATATGTCGGACTACAGTGTATTATAATGTGCGAATACGAAGCAAAATCAGCAGTATGGACCTGCTGTGATTGGAAATGGACTGCAGTTCCTTCACTTTCACTAGCGACTTCGCTACTTTGGAACTGCGTTACATGACATACATTCCACCGACATATGCCTCTATATTTCACTGCCAGATATGCACTTAAAATCCGTATTTGGTTTTTTTTTTCAACTGGTTGTGCGTTTTTTCGCATTCACCCGTTCACTTCTCATAACACGGTGTTTCGCTGAACCTCGCCGTCGTGGGTTTGTACCCTAATGTCAGGATGCCGCATGACGATGAGCGGCGTGCGACACAATGTGTGCGAGCTTTGCGCGTCGCGGTAGTTGGGTCTTGGAATGATTACAACGTAATGCAAATGGTGCGATACGCAGTTGACTTCTAATCACTTCGGGACCCAACAATTTAGCTCGTCCGCACTGTTTGACTTGCGACATGCCGCAGTGCGGCATCCTGACATTAGGGTACAGACCCCGCCGTCGTCATAGCAATACTTGAGTTGGATTCGGAAAAAATCGCTCATGGGGTGACCACTCTCATTCGCATGGCCATAATTTTCGGTTTAATACTTCTGAAATTCGGGGCATTCACATGGTAAAGTGGATATTCAGGCGCTCGCTGGAAGCTTGATATCTAGTGGGGGGGGGGGGGGGGGGGAGGGAGGAGGTTAGTATTATGGCGACAAGTGGTAACTTCTCGAATTGAGCAGTTTCCCTAGTTTTTTGCTAGGACGCCGTCAGACTTTGCGATTTTGCGATCCTGCGATTTTGCGACATCGCGCTTCCGCACGCGATACTACGCTTTCCTGATATTGTGCAATGCCGCAACTCCGCGTGGCTAGCCGCGACGCCACAAAATCGCCAAATTGCAAAAACGCGAAATTTAACGGCGGCCTTACAACTAGATGTCAGATGGGAAGTCAGCTTCGCGACACTGCGCGTCGCGATCTTGCATGTGAAGTGACAGCATAGCAGAATCCCAGGTTGCATAATTGCATGTGAAATTGCGACACCGCAAGATTGTAGAATTGCGTATCGCGAAGTCTGACATCATCCTTAGGGCGCACATTTCGTCAACAGCTTTATTATTTTATACTTTGAAATACTGTTAACGACTGGGACATATGCAATGGTCTTTATGCTATGTACATAGAGGTTGGTTTGAAACTTTATGCAAGGTATCCCCTTGATATCTGTGGCATGAGCTTTGGGAAGACGAATCGTGATAAGATAAACCTCGTAGGGGGTATCCTTACCTTCACAACTAATGACAATTTGATGGAAGAATGAGGGCGCTATGTGGGTATTGGAGGGGGAGAAGTTGCATGATGGCAAAGAGATTTATGGTGGGCGGATTGTCAGTGGTGTCCAATAGGAATCACACTGAGAACAGCTGGAGATGGAACAGTCTGATATTGAAGAGAGTGGAACTTATCGTGCTTGGGTACGGTATCCTTGAGACCTTTTAGGCTTCCAGGAAAAAAATCAAAAAAATCAAGGTGGTGCTGAATATCTCTGTGGTCTCATTTTTCGATCTGTCTCAGTTAGGGTTTTCGAATTCACTGTTTGATCCAGCGCTTCTGGCTTTGCTGTTCTCGGTCTTCCGTGACGATTCCATATTTTGTGCGTGGTTCTTCTTTCTATTTGGCCAATCCAAGTATATGATTTGCTACCGATCAGCTACATTTATCGCGCTTTGTGACATTACGACTCGAATAACGAGTTCCAGATGGAGGCGAAACGAATAAAACTTGATTCGAATGAGGAGGACTCGCGGGATTCGAATTCGTCGAGCTGTTGTGGTAGAAGTGAAACGCCTTCAAGCACATCGGCCTCAGCTAAAGTGGTCCTCGACGAATTGAAGTCTGAGGATCCACAAGTAATCGAGAAGGCTTTGAAGAGGCTGAAGGGAAGACTTAGAAACAAGGAAGCAATCGTAAGGTTCATGAAGTCGTCAGAGGTGTTTTCCATGCTCATCGCTCTTCTTATGAAGGCAGCGACGGATATTCCCAACAAATCGTAAGTGGCAGTTAACATTGGTGCAAATGTGAGTGAGCTGAGCCACTACACTGAGTTCCACGTACGGAGCTATTTTTGCCTGTTTTAGCCTAAGCTGTAATTGAGGACGAAACCTCTACCTCTCACTATGCTTAGGGAAGCATATACATTTGAGTCTGAAAATAGTTGATTGTAAAATGGTATCTGGTGAGGAACGACGGCGTGACAATGGATGGTGCCCCCCTCTTACTGCATTAGCACCAAATTTTTGGTTTCTTCCGACAAAGTTGATTATGTCATGTTTTTATTTCAGCCCAGCATGGCAATCTATACTGAAAGAAACAATAAGTGTGATCGCAAACTGTTGCAATTATTCAGTCACCGCATGTTTGAAGATGAGCACGTCGCATACCACCCACATAGCAAGTTAGTATCTTCCTAACCTTTCTTTAACCTGCAAAGTGATTTGGCTCTAGGCTTGCGGGCACTTCACAGACACCAGAAGGAGTAAGTTTGACAGACTATGGGATGTGAAAGTAGGGGTGCCCAGCAATGTAACAGCAGAGAAAGAACGAGGCAAAACGGCGGATAACCCGAGAAATGGGAACCCGAAAACCCCCTTTTTCTTTTGCACCCCTGTGCGTCACTACCGGGCTGGGTTGCAGACGTGTGGAGAGGCTAAATCAGACGGCCGCGAACGTTGTCCCGCCTTCGCCGACAACGTGCCCCGCTGCAGGACGACACGCCGTGTTGCGTGTCGTGATAAGATCCCAAGTCGCGCTTTTTCAGTACGTGTTCGCCACCCTCAAATTTTCGGATATAGGTTTGTTCAGAGAACATATATTCTGGGTTCTAAGTTTTCCCTTACTCCTACCGGTGCTTTTAAAGGCAGTGGCAGGGGTAATTCGGTTGCATCATTCATTCCAATCTAGGACACTGACCGGCGGAATTTTCGCAACGAAAGCTGACACGCCGAACACCACGTCAATACGGCTTTACACGATACGATAAGTATCATCCTTCTATCAAAATGATTACTTTTCACCTCAGTCATTGTTCGACGAAGTCGGCCCTAACGATAAGAGGCGGGCCGGGATAAGAAAGGCGGCTGGAGCTGAAAAGGCCGCATCCGTCACAGCTCCGAGGCTTTTTTCGCTGGTGATTTCGCAGCAGAAGGGTTCCTAGACCCTTAGTTTTCAAATGGATGACATTTAGAGATTCCTTGTCATCCACATTATCCCTATCACCGTGTTTGAAGAGCATGTGATGGGTGACTATAAACACACGTTAGGACGCATTCATACTTAGCGAGGGGCCGTTTGTCATAAGGCCGGCGTCAAACTTCGTGATTTCGCGGCATCGCGACTACACATTTGAAGTCGCAGCAATGCAGGATCTATGCCGCAGAAATCACAAAATTGCGTCTCAGGACGGCTTAAAGAGTGAATTCGGCGGTAACTTATGCTAGAGGTTTCTGAATTTGGTCATGAAATAATGAAATCAATAAAGACACTGCTCAGTAGTATTATGTAGTCTAAAAAGTCTTTTCGTATTTTTAAATACCGCTTTTTCCCTCAAAACTGCTTTCCACAAAATTTCTTCTGTACATATATATGTAGTACAAGTCCACACGCATCTATAGAGATTGTTGTCTTCCATCTCCCGGATAACCCTTTTCGGCAAAATAAAAATATCAAAAGTCACTTCATTTTCAATTCCAATTTTTTTTTCTTTGAATGGCGTTAGACAGGGAAAGGAAAAGGTGATAATCCGATGGAGCAAGATCAGGGCTATAAGGCAGCAATTTTCATCCAAGCTCGAAAATTTTCTAAAAGAAAAAATTCAAAAAATTTTTTACCACTAGTGAAAAAATGACTCGCCAAAAAATTCTCGAGCTTGGATAAAAATTGCTGCCCCATCCACCTTATAGCCCTCATCTTGCTCCATCGGATTATCACCTTTTTCTTTCCCTGTCTAACGCCATTCAAAGAATTTTTTTTATAATTTTTGTATTAAAAATGAGGTTGACCGTTGATATGTTTATTTTGCCAAAAAGGGTTATCCGGGAGATGGAAGACAATAATACCTATAGATGCGTGTGGACTTGTACTACATGTGTATGTACAGAAGAGATTGCTGGAAAGCAGTTTGGAGGGAGAAAGCGGTGTTTGAAAATACGAAAAAACTTTTTAGACTACCCAATATTACAGGAATTAAAGTAATATTCGTGTCAATATACGCATTGATTCATCAAATGCTTCTGGAGATTTCAACTTAGTTGCATCTGTGGGTAGTTCTCGCAACGAAATGCTGAACGACACCGTGATTGCGGTGATCGTCCATAGTGTTTTGCGCACAGTAGTGAGCGCCAGCCAACTGGCGCTCACTACTGTGCGCAAAACACTATGGGCGCACTAGCTCGATCAAAATTGCTCTTTTCTTGAGGACAGAGTATTTCCCAACGTGGGCGGAGCTCAAGTTGTTCTATGTATGCTTTTTCCTGTCCCATACCCTACCCATCACAAGCTTGTCCACATCACCATGAGTTGTTTTCCAAGTAACGTCCAAGCTCCGCCCACCACCTCGAATGCTCCGCACACTGTGCATAGGCCTCTTTCAGAAACTTATCTCTAACCTTAATCCATCTTTTTCCTCCGTTTGAGACATATTAGAACCCAATTAATAATTTTCGATATAGAAACTGAACATTCCAGTGCACGCTCCGCCCACCGTGGGCGGACCTTAGCTTGGTCCATGTGTGCTCCTTACCTCCTGTTCCATACTCCACCCTTCCCAAACTTGTCCCACCCCCACAGGTCGCTCATATAATACCTAATTTCGAAGCAGACGGACGGGAGGACGGAGGGGGGGGGGACGTACAGAGAGACGAAGCGTTTCATATAGTATATAGTAGGAATACTTTATCATTATATCACATCAATTGCCTAATAGAAGGCACACCTCAGAATAATGCTCAGTAGAAATGAACGGCTTACTGAGCTGCCCTCAGTATTTGGTATGAATGCACGTTGCTTTGCATGATTGTCATGTTTTCCGTACTGCAGCAGAAAACTGGAATCCATAACTAAAAGTCTGTGAATATGACCTTTTCGAAGTACGTAATTCACGTAGTGCTATGCAGATGAGAGTGCACCAGGATGAAAAACTCATATAAGCTCGCATGGTTGCAGAGCACTTTGAGTACATTCCAAGCTTCCTTCGCGTTAATGTTTGATTCTTTGAGTGATTATGTATATTCTAGTGCGTGTATTCGAAAGTAGTTCAGTGAACAAAGATTGCAAAACATCGATGGCTCGTCTGATCGCAAACATGTGTATGCATAAGGTACGCTTTCGTCACTTGAGGGTTTAAAAGGTTATGAGCGATTAATATGAGGGTAACTATGCATAAAAATAAGCTCTTTGAGTCGCCTGGTAGCTTAAGATTCTGTTCAGAGTTCGCGATGGCACAAGCGATTAGGCGAAAAGGATCCAAACTTTTGATCGGTTTTTCACATAATGTACTGATGGGCGGAGTGAACCAAATTGATACATATCTAATCCTCTTCGCCTGGACGGTCAACTCTGAACATTGTGCAACCTATTGATGGTTGCTGCAATGGGGCGAAGAGTCTAGTAAAGCTTGTTCAGTTTCTTTTTCTAAAAAAATTGGACTTGATATTTTGCCCGCTGGGTTGAATAGTTTGCTATTTCGTGGCAAGCAAAATTTGAACTACAATTGCGCTGATGCACTATATTTACGCCTTCAATACATCTCCTAACTTCACATGCCTGACCACTTTTTTATGGATATTCAATTTGTAAACACATCATCATTGAAGCTCGATTTTTTGGGAACCCGCCGCTTGTATCGCTGCCAATTCGTCACTTGTCGATCGATTAGTCCTTATGCTGGAGCCTGATGACAGCGCTGCAACACAAGCACTTCGAGCAATTCATGGACTCGTCTCCTACGCGTATATCAAGGTACGACATCTCTCATGTTGTTTGTTGGCAGCGAAATAACATCCCACCAGTCGGTTGCAGACTTTCCACTATCTGTGCAGTAGTAACAATTACTATTTTTACTTTATAAAGTCAACATAAAGAGGAAATAAAACAAAATTTATCCATAAATTCTACAAACCCATAAAAATAGAACGGATGTACATGGAATGTGCACCGGATCAAAACTAATTTTATAACTCATCGCATAATATGAGGATGTGAAGAGGAGTAGGGCGAATTGTGCATAATGTGGACACTTATCCCCACATTTTTTTCTCAGGAATTTTTTTTTCTTTTTTCAATGTTCCGTGAATAACTGAAGGGTAGAATTACCGATGAAATACAGTAGGAGTAACGGATTAATGAACTCGGCGGCTACGTCTCTCTCTAGCAGTTTTTTCTTGGTTGAAAGACATGACCACTGGTATGAGACGGAGGTTGAGCGTAGTGAGCCTGATGAGTCGGTATCGGTTTATCATGAGACTGTCTCACTGCACTCGTCGGATACGATTTCTCCATCTAAAATATGAGAGCAATATACGAATACTAGAAAAAGTAAAAATCATGTAAAACATGGCGTTACATGGACAGAGAGGATAGGTTAATGCGATTAAATTCACATCCCACTGTAGTTAAAATGAGCAAATAAGGGCGGAGAAAATAACGTAGAAATGGTTATGGACTAGGCGATCTCCCCTCTTAGATATATTCACATAACACCAAGAACGTTACCATTGCTGGCAGACTGCTGTCCTTTTCTACCACCTCACGACCAGCTTCCTCCGAACTTTCTGATGAAGATCGCTCGGCTTCCGATGGACGGCGATCCTTAACCAAATATTACTTCAAGCGTTGATTGGATAAATTAGAGTAGATGAAAAAAGTACCTTTTTATTCACAACCCTACGTCCTCCAACACGTTCTGCAGGAAGATGTCCCGCTTTCATTTCCGGCTCTGTTACAGCAGACATCACTACTCTGTAAAAAATCTATCTAGCGAGAATACGATAAAGCGGCAATTCATTGGAACAGACAAATACAATTGGAAGCGAGAATGAGCGCGGGTCAGGGGAGTTATATGAACAAGAAACCAGTGACTATCGTCTCTTTCCATATCACAAATGTCAATCACAGCGACACGTGCGCTTAGTGCGTCGGAAACCTGCTTTTTGGCTTAGATTTGGCTTATCTGAACGAAAACACATTCACCACTGCCAATGCTTACCACCAAGTACCTCGCGTGCACTTTTTAAGCATAAAAACTAATGGAAACATAAGAACGTTCTGTGGGAGGGAAGGACGATTTGTAAATAATGAACTTCAGAACGAGTTACAACAACAGTGAGTCAGTAGGAAATGGACAAATGGCAATGATAGGCAAGGTCGTTATTTAAACAACCAGCAGAGCGGTTCTAGAAATCTGTGGAAACGTTGAGAAGACAAGTTATCAAGCGAGCTGCGAGCAAGTAGAGCCCAGCAACACTTCCAAACATTGACTTGAACAAGACACTGCTTTGCAGCTCTGCTTAGCAGGGTTAACTAGCCAAAAACTCGATTTACCGAAATTAAACAGTGCTGCAGAAGAAATCGTCACCGACTGAGCACCGCTAGTTTTCCCGGGTGGCCGCGTCGGTGCTGTTGTTTACGAAGGCAGTGGGGTGAGAGCCACGAGAAGCAGAGTGTACCCTGGCAGACACGCAGAGTAGTCATGTGGAGGCGCCTTGGCGACCACCCCGCGACCGTTGAGGGGAAATGTGAATTGGAATTGCAAAGGTGATGGGGATCGCCTTAAAATGTTAGACGATAGGTTCGGTCTCTGAGAGGAGTCATCGAGTTTCACTTCGCCGCTATAACGACAGTGTCTCAAAAATGATGTGAAATATTCAACAATAAAAATGTTTTTTTTTCGTTTTAGGTCGTGCTGTTGTCAAATGCTGGCCACTATTTGGGGAAGATGTTGGCAGCGGGAAGGAATGCAGCTGGTGTGGTAGAGATTTTGATGGTTTTAGCAAGAAGACGAGTACGAGACATCGGCAGACAATTGGCTAGCAGGCAAGTGAAGAAGTGGAGAGATGAGAGAAACCGTGTGAGCGACGGGAGCGATAAGCACATTAATGGATGATTCACCCACGTGAATATGCACGGGGTGCCTCATTCTCTAGCCACTCTGATGGCACCGCGTACTCCGCGAGCATGGCATAAGTTATTCGGAAATGTACCTAATGCGAAACGTTGATATGTAGGGGTTCGTAATAGGATTACGAAGGCGATGCCTGGGTCAAATACCCATTCAATTATCTTAAAAACCAATAAAATTGGGTTGCTAGGTGCTTACTTAGGGCAGGGGTTAGATTAACATTAAGCTTTGTATATAACCCATACTATACTGCAGCGAAGAAAGTGTTTGGGAGACGGTCGTTTGGCGCGGCCTCTGCAGCTAATTTTCCAACGGGGCGCTGCCAAAGCTCCTCCCCTTAAAAGGCTCAGGCAAATCTGGGAGAGCCCAGACGGCGAAGGACACGCCCCCAACGGTGAGCAACGGACCCTGCGACCCATTGGAAAATTAGCTGCAGAGGCCGCGCCAAACGGCATACACCCAAGTGCTTAGGTCAGGTTAAATATAAATATGAAGATGGCATATGTAACGCGCGCGTTCGCGATGCGGTCTAGCAACTCAGGCACATAGCAACTGCGTAATTCTCGCAGTCAGTTACCAGCTTGATGATTTTGAAGAATATGAAAATGAGAGGTATGCTGGTTATTCATAGTCTCTAATTTTCGATCTCGCAGTGTTTCAAGAAGGACGGAGGTGTAAAGTGATGGAAAAGGAAATGGGTCGGTTTGGTTGTGTGAACGGTGATTATGAACAACCACGTTGTGGATGTGTATCCTTATGTCAGGATTTCGCATGACGACGAGCGGCGTGCGACGCAGTGTGTGCGAGCTATGCGCGTCGCGGTAGTTGGGCCTTAGGACGATTACACCCTCATGCTAGAGGCGCGCTACGCAGTTGACTTGTAATCGCTTCGAGACCAACAACATGGCGCCTTTAGCTCGTCCGCATTGCTTCGCTTGCGATATGCCGCGGTGCGAAATCTTGACATAAGGGTGCACACCCCACATTGGTAATGAGAAGGTGCTATTTAGAAGAAGGTACTAGGGATTCTCCGAAGCCTATCATTTTGATTGTCACACTTCGATCCTTTGCATGGAACATGCTTCAAAAGTCACCAAAAAGTGCAGGATATCGGTGGATCGTGGGAGAACTAAAGATTAAAGACACATTCCGCAATCATGTGATGGGTCGACTTATCTTTTGGAATAGTTTCTTGGGTAACTAGTCAGGCTGCACCTTTTTCGCGTCGCCACGGTGCGCTATCACGGCGCTACACCTTTGCGAATCCACTCCGTCGTCACCCACTTTGCTCAGTTAACCAGTAAAGAAGCTCAAGTGGGTGGTGTCGGAGTGAGTTCGAGCAGGAATAACGCCTGAAAGCGCACAGTGGCGACGCGAAAAAAGTGCAGCCTGACTTGTTAGGCAAGGATCTACTGTTCCAGTGCAGTAAATCGACCCATCTGATTATCGCGAGGTGTGCCTTTGAAAGCGCCGTCGGTTATGAATTTCATCATTCTTAGAGCGCGGGTTGACACTGTTAAGATTTCGCTCAGCCTTGAAAGACCTAGTTGTTAGGAAATTAGTGAAGTACTAGGGAATGGTTTTCGCTTATTGGGAGAAGCGGAAAGAGGTTTGGCGTGTGGTAGAGCATGGTAGTGTAATGACGTCCATATTCACGTAGCTGGGATGTGGTGTTCAATGATTAAGAGAGACAAAGGAAGAACAATAGGTTCTCATGACGTTTTCTAGAGGAACTGGCACAGAAGAAGGCGCGAAAACGATAACAAGCTGTAGGAGTTGTTGATATGCTTACAGCCAGCTAATTTCTTGTTTTGGAAACCAGTTCCTTTTTTCGCCCCTTTCACAAAAGACCGTTGATGACCGTTTTGGTCACGCATCAATGAATGAAGTTGGTCACCACTGTTTCTTGGAATGAGAAAGACAGAGAAGGAAAGTACAAGATGCTCGAAAAAATTGAGAAACACGATTATTTCCATTTTTTTAGTGAATGCGCAAGTCACTTGCTTGATCTGTTCTTCTCTGACGAAGTTCCTGGTGCGAAAGAACTTGCCTTGATGCTCTGTGAAGGATCTACAGATATGCGTGACAAGTAAGGGCTATTCAGCGGCGGTGTGTAGTAGAAATATGAGCATGTCCTATCTAGGATGGGCGATGCTCTGGCCATCCAGAGGGTTGTTGAATCAGCTGATGACAGTGCTATGAATTGTAAACTTCTGGCTACATTCGCTCAGGTACGTCCTTACACGGATGTAATCAAATCTAAACTCTCATTGTTCAAGACTAGATTCGGAAGGGAACAGGGAGAGTAGGAGAGGTGTACGGTGATGATGTCTAAAGGCGGCCAGGGAGGAAAGTTCAAGGTTATGTCATGGGTGTTTCCGTTGTTTGGTCTTTTCTCATCGCGAAGACTTCCCTTCACAAGTTTCGGCCTTTAGAATGAGTTTTTACCGAGTGTGGAAAGTTGGCAAATACGTTTTGAAGGAAACAGAGCCACAGTAATAGGGTACTAATAAGCGTTGAAAAGCAGAACGCTTCTTTGTGGTTGGAACTGGAACAGAGCAAAAGTTCAGTCTGTTTTCAGGAGGCGTGGGGTCGTGCTGCTCTTCGTGAATCAGGTGCACTGGATTTCCTCATCTCATGGCTATCATCAACCTCTTTCAAGTCTGAGGACAGACTCGCTATCGTACAGTCACTTCGCCATTTCGTACATGACACGAATGGTAGTTGCATTGATCAATCATTAATTCGAATTTAAAATTGCTTTAATCATATACTATAATTGGGCTCAATGGTTAATTAATATTTGGTCTCGTTTCTCTTCAGATGTATTTTGAAGCTAAAGGAATCGTCTACGGAAGTTTGATTTCTTCTATAACCCATAAATGTCACGCAAAAAAAAAAAGAATCGGGCCGAGATAGAGCTACTCAAAGTAATTTTCCGGGCGGGGTGGGGCGTCCGAAGGGGGTGGGGCCACGGGAGCTTCGAATGCAAAGATGGTCACGTGGTCAGGGACGCAGAGCGAGAAACAAATCAACATTGGGTGCGAAAATTTGATCTCCGCTCTGCTCGCA
The DNA here is from genome assembly GCA_963978905.1 of Trichostrongylus colubriformis. NCBI lineage: Eukaryota > Metazoa > Nematoda > Chromadorea > Rhabditida > Trichostrongylidae > Trichostrongylus > Trichostrongylus colubriformis. The sequence goes on from OZ022260.1 coordinate 28,662,223, forward strand.
GACGGCTTTTCTTGTTGCTCGGCAAGAATTCAAACGAGTTGCTTTCGCAGTTTTTCGGTTTCTGGTTTGAAGCAAAGGAAATTTCTCGGTTCTGTAGTAGAGTGTTTTATAAAGAATGGAAATCATGTAAATCCCGTAGACGATTCCTTCAACTTGAGAACTTTGAAGTGAGGAGTGCTCTGATGGCTTTCCTTTTTTACAAACGACTTTCTTCCTACGAAATCGTCGGAGGGACTGAAAAATCAGTGGTGCGGTTGGGAATACTCGCTCCTCCAGGTTTCCTGCTCAATGTCCTTCTCAGCCTTTGCTAGTACTGAGACTACTACGAATTGCGAGTTCTTGGCGAGTTTACGGTCAAATTTGGGCTGGCACTGTAGATATCCCACATTTACAACTGTTAACCCCAACAATTTCAATTATTGTGTAATGAATAAGCATGTGAGCCCGCCTTCATACTCTGCGGTGACGGCAACAGGGCATGGCTTCTTGTCTCTGCGTCTCCGCCTAGGTAACCTTGCCTCGTTGACTGCGTCGTCTCTGCAACTTCTCTCGTGTCACTCTGCCTCGCTGCTTGTGAACGCAGTCATCCTTTGCCGACGCAGAGTATGAAGGCGGCCTCATGGGATGCGAGTGCTGTACGAGCACTGTCATAGACCGATCATATGTGCTAGATAGCATCCTCAAGGTAACACAAAAGCTTTTTCGAATCAGTCGAGCAACTTGTTTAGGAATGGCTCATCTGGTTCGTAATCGTGTGTTCATCAACACTGTGGTGAAAGATGTTCAAGATTTCTTAGCCGAGTTCAAGGTGGAATGCGTGGTATGACCCATTTTCTTCACCACGTACAACGCTGGATATTCAGTAATAAATTATCTTTTATAGCCCGAGTTAATTACTGATGAAGATCTATATCGTCCTGACAGTCCGCTACTCATGGAGATTGAGAGCGATCTGCAGAAGAAAAGCGATCGTGAGGTGAGGTGACCGAAATAGGGACATATATAGAGCCGCTTCTTTTATTTTAAGAGTTTAGGAAACGTCCCGTCTTTACAAGGATTACTCGTTCCTGTGGGGTTATACTACACCGTCACCTGCTCCGTCATCATGGAGCTCTCCAGTCTACAGTCCACTGTCGAGTGGAGTTGGAAGTCCCACTTCTGCCTTCAGTGTCAGCCCGTTGGCAAGGTATTGAAATTTCGTTAAATTAGTGATCGTTCAAAGAATGTCGTTTGATGAGAGATCGCGTAGCCCGAATTCGAGCCATAGTCGCCTAAGCGACCTGGGAGCAGAAGCCGATGAAGGCGAGTCTTCGGGAAGCCACGGATTTGCTCGCAGCGAGGCATCCGTGAAGCCTACTAATAATGCCGTGGCTGAAAAGGTGCGATCTTGGTTTACATTGCTCTAGCGGCCTGTGGCCTTAGTGTACCCTGAAGAGTTCCAGGTAATTGAGAGCGAATTGTTTCTGCTTACTTGCCAAGCACAGGAGGATGCAAATCTACCGTACCTGGGAAGAGAAGACGTTGTGGTGAGTCAACTTTTATTTTTAATATTTCGGTAAAGTAAAGGAGTTGTGGTCGGTTTCAGAATACCATACTTGCTTACCTATCCCTTGCTCCATCACCCGACTACCGTATCGGCCGAGTTCTCCGCCGCCTGGCCTGCTCCCGCTTGTCCCTCGACTCTCTACTCTCCATGCAATTTCACACACGTATTCTGCATACATTGTGCATTGTTCCATGCAGAGTGGTTCGGTTCGTCTCTGTTTCCCCTACTGAGTAGTGAAGTTTTTTGAATGAAAATTATGATTTTCTTTTTTTCAGTAATGCTAGGTTATGTGCTCGTTGTGAGCGAGCTGCTGAATTTGGAAGAGAAGTACTCAGGTAGTCTTACGTTTGTGTGAAATTTGACCCTCATATAATTAGTAAATAATAAAATAGTGGAGGTACGCGACGGGGCGCTCGAATTGGGTCACTGCACTGCCCGAAATGCGCCATCGCGCGCGATAAATGTCCTGCTAGTCCCGTTGCGGGTTGATTGCGCGCCAAAAGACACGATCGCGGGACCTGACCGGTTGTCCTGTCACACATCCAAGTGATCGACGTGGGTCGCTTTGCGTTTGCTGAAATACCCCGTGCTCTCTACTTTCATTCAAAAACGTACTGGCATTTCAGCAATTATTTTACCTTTATTTTCAAACTAGCGGTGGGGACGCTCATCCTTGACTTCAAGCGAAAGGGTTCTTCGGGCTGGCGGGGCTTGAATCATGGATTCTTCCAGCCGAACCAAGCCCTACTTGCCACTTCTATTCTCCCAACGTTCTTAACCTACCTATAGTGTTATTAGTAAGGCTACCAAATGTTAATTCAAAAACTTATAGCGACTTCTCCAGCCATGTGGATAGTGATTATGGCGATGCGTTTCTAGTCAAGAGTCTTTCTAGCGAAGACTTCACTACGCGTGTGGTTGCCGCTATAGCTAAAATAGCTCTAATTCGGTATGCTGTTCTTCGTTTGTTTTATTAACTTCAGGATCTTAGTTTAAATGTTTGGCATAGAAACATTAAGGGATCGTTTTCGCCTCGGTCGTCTGACGTCAGGTAACCTTCCAGCGCTGGATTTCTTGTTTGAATCCATCCGCACTTTGTTGACAAGGGCAGACTTCATGGAAATCTGCTATGACACAACCTACAGTGGAGGAGTGGGTTTGCTTATGCGTGCTCTACACTATATGTAACTCATCTATTTTGTATCTGCCTACTAAGGGCATGCAGAATTTCGCTTGATAAAAATACAGGAATCCGACTGATTGCAACTCCTCACAGTGACGCGAAGGGGAGGGGCGTCTGAGGGACGGGGCGCTGGAGGGCTATAGGAACAAAGAGGCGACGGTCATGTGGTCAGGGACGCGGAGTAAGAAGCAAATCAACATCAGGCGCGAAAATTTGACTGGGTTCTGTCAGCCGACAGCTGTTAAATGTTGCTCGGAGGGAATTCTAACGAGTTGCTCCTTTTCCATTCTTCGAATTCTGCTCTGAAACGAAGAGAATTTGTCGGGTTCTTCATGTTTCTGTTCATTTACTGTATTAGGGGTTTTTTAGATTCTGAGAGATATTAAACCGTGGTATTTACGTTCATGATTCCTTTAACCCATAACGGACGGCGTGCGCCACCCGTGGCGCACCCTAGAACTGGACCTGGGGACGGCGTGCGCCACCTGGCGGCGCACGACATTTAAAAAAATTTTTCTTCTAATTTTCCAATATTTCCAAGAATCTAATTATCATACTCTATATATAATCCAGAAGTTTGGTGTGTTTGTTTGTCTGTGTGTGTGTGTGTGTGTCTGTCTGTCCGCTCACCGCATAATATCTCGCGTCGCAGTGAAGCTGGGATCCTGAATTTTTAAGGTAATGTAGGGGTGTTAAGGGGACATCAATGGTGAGGGAACGGAAGTGATAGCAACTGATAAGGGCTGATAAGGAGCCCCGAAAGGCGAATGGCGGGAAATTCATATCTCGCGTAGCAGCAAAGCTGGGACCCTGAATTTTCAAAGTAATGTAGGGGTGTTAAGGGGACATCAATGGTGAGGGAACGGAAGTGATAGCAACTGATAAGGGCTGATAAGGAGCCCCGAAAGGCGAATGGCGGGAAATTCATATCTCGCGTAGCAGCAAAGCTGGGACCCTGAATTTTTAAGATAATATAGGGGTGGAAAGGGGACATTAATGGTGAAGGAACGGAAGTGATAGCAACTGATAAGGGCTGATAAGGAGCCTCGAAAGGCGAATGGCGGGAAATTCATATCTCGCGTCGCAGCAAAGCTGGGATCCTGAATTTTTAAGGTAATGTAGGGGTGGTAAGGGGACATCAATGGTAAGGGAACGGAAGTGATAGCAACTGATAAAGGCTGATAAGGAGCCTCGAAAGGCGAATGGCGGGAAATTCATATCTCGCGTCGCAGCAAAGCTGGGACCCTGAATTTTTAAGATAATATAGGGGTGGAAAGGGGACATTAATGGTGAAGGAACGGAAGTGATAGCAACTGATAAGGGCTGATAAGGAGCCTCGAAGGCGAATGGCGGGAAATTCATATCTCGCGTCGCAGCAAAGCTGGGATCCTGAATTTTCAAGGTAATGTAGGGGTGGTAAGGGGACATCAATGGTGAGGGAACGGAAGTGATAGTAACTGATAAAGGCTGACAAGGAGCCTCGAAAGGCGAATGGCGGGAAATTCATATCTCGCGTCGCAGCAAAGCTGGGATCCTCAATTTTTAAGATAATATAGGGGTGGAAAGGGGACATTAATGGTGAAGGAACGGAAGTGATAGCAACTGATAAGGGCTGATAAGGAGCCTCGAAAGCGAATGGCGGGAAATTCATATCTCGCGTCGCAGCAAAGCTGGGACCCTGAATTTTTAAGATAATATAGGGGTGGAAAGGGGACATTAATGGTGAAGGAACGGAAGTGATAGCAACTGATAAGGGCTGATAAGGAGCCTCGAAGGCGAATGGCGGGAAATTCATATCTCGCGTCGCAGCAAAGCTGGGATCCTGAATTTTTAAGGTAGTGTAGGGGTGGTAAGGGGACATCAATGGTGAGGGAACGGAAGTGATAGCAACTGATAAAGGCTGATAAGGAGCCTCGAAAGGCGAATGGCGGGAAATTCATATCTCGCGTCGCAGCAAAGCTGGGATCCTCAATTTTTAAGATAATATAGGGGTGGAAAGGGGACATTAATGGTGAAGGAACGGAAGTGATAGCAACTGATAAGGGCTGATAAGGAGCCTCGAAAGGCGAATGGCGGGAAATTCATATCTCGCGTCGCAGCAAAGCTGGGATCCTGAATTTTTACGAAAATGTAGGGGTGGTAAGGGGACATCAATGGTGAGGGAACGGAAGTGATAGTAACTGATAAGGGCTGATAAGGAGCCTCGAAAGGCGAATGGCGGGAAATTCATATCTCGCGTCGCAGTGAAGCTGGGATCCTGAATTTTTAAGGTAATGTAGGGGTGGTAAGGGGACATTAATGGTGAAGGAACGGAAGTGATAGCAACTGATAAGGGCTGATAAGGAGCCTCGAAGGCGAATGGCGGGAAATTCATATCTCGCGTCGCAGCAAAGCTGGGATCCTGAATTTTTAAGGTAATGTAGGGGTGGTAAGGGGACATCAATGGTGAGGGAGCGGAAGTGATAGCAACTGATAAGGGCTGATAAGGAGCCTCGAAAGGCGAATGGCGACGCAGCTGTGTTGTGATGGGCCGGTAAGGAAAGGAGGCATTACCTAGGGATACACCGAGGGTACCCATGTCACTCCCACAGTCCAGCGTCAACCATTTACAACCTGTCTGCACCACATACACCCCTATCTCATTGTTATGATGTCTCAACTGAACTGCTGTCTGGAAAGATCGGGCATGTTAGAATTGGGTAGGTGCTGACCTAAGCGCATAGAGCACATAAGAATTAAGCCTAGCTCCGCCCACTGTGAGCGAGGCTTGCGCGGAAACTGCCGGTGTTCAAATTTAAGTCCACGCTTAGGTTCCAAAAATCAGGCAGGCTAGGAATGGACCTGTAGAGGTCGGGCAAGTTAGGGATGGGTTGGGGTAAGCCAAAATGTACGGAGCACATGAGAGGCAAGCTAAAACCAGAAGTTTGGTGTGTTTGTGTGTGTGTGTGTGTCCGTTTTTTGTCGCATAATCTACTCTGAACTCAATGGCAACGTGAAGAGGTCGGACAAGTTGGGGATGGGTAGGGGTTGACCAAAGTGTGCGGAGCTCATTAAGAACTAAGCCTAGCTCCCCCCACCGTGAGCGGGGCTTGCGCAGAAATGGTTGAAAAAATCGGCTAAATCAAGAGTGGGCCTGTAGGGATCGGGCAAGTTAAGACTCCGTAGGGCCTCATCTCAACTGTATCCTGGAGGGTCGCGCGAGTTAGGGGAGGGTAGGAGCTGATCTAAGCGTACAGAGCATATAAGAACTAAGCCTAGCTCCGCCCACCATGGGCGCGTCTTGCGCCGAAATCGATGAATAAACGAATTTAGGTCCTCGCTCAGGTGTTGGAAATCGGGCAAGTTAGGAAAGAGTCTGTTGAAGTCGCGCATGTAAGGACTGGGGAGGGACTGATCAAAGTAAAGGGAACATACAACAAGCAAATTAGGCACGGGCAGTGGAGGTCGGGCAGGCTTAGTATTGGGTAGGGACCAAGTGTACAGACCACATAAGTTCTAAGCCTAACTCCCCCCACCATAGGGGGGGGGGGGGGGGCTGCGCCGAAACCGATGGGTGCTCCAATTTAAGTCCTCGCCTGGGTTCCGAAAATCGGGACGGTCAGGAATGGGACTGCTCAGGTCGTGCGAGTAAGGAGTATGTAGAGACTGACCAAATAGTAGGGAGCACACAAGGAGCAGAACGGGCCTGTAGAGGTATGGCAAGTTAGGATAGCGTAGGGGCAAACACAAGTGTATGGAGCACATAAGTTCTAAGCCTACCTCTGCCCATCATGGGCTGGGCTCGCGCCGAAATCGATGAATAAACGAATTTAGGTCCTCGCTCAGGTGTTGGAAATCGGGCAAGTTAGGAAAGAGTCTGTTGAAGTCGCGCATGTAAGGCCTGGGGAGGGACTGATCAAAGTAAAGGGAACACACAACAAGCAAATTAGGCACGGGCAGTGGAGGTCGGGCAGGCTTAGTATTGGGTAGGGACCAAGTGTACAGACCACATAAGTTCTAAGCCTAACTCCCCCCACCATAGGGGGGGGGGCTGCGCCGGAACCGATGGGTGCTCCAATTTAAGTCCTCGCCTGGGTTCCGAAAATCGGGACTGTCAGGAATGGGACTGCTCAGGTCGTGCGAGTAAGGAGTGGGTAGAGACTGACCAAATTGTAGGAAGCACACAAGGAGCAGAACGGGCCTGTAGAGGTATGACAAGTTAGGATAGCGTAGGAGCAAACACAAGTGTATGGATCACATAAGTTCTAAGCCTACCTCCGCCCACCATGAGCTGGGCTTGCGCTGAAATCAATGAATAAACGAATTTAGGTCCTCGCTTAAGTGCGGAAAATCGGGCAAGTTAGGAAAGGGTCTGTTGAAGTCGCGCATGTTAGGACTGGGGAGGGACTGACCAAAGTGAAGGGTGCACACAACAAGCAAATAAGGCACGGGCCTGTGGAGGTCGGGCAGGTTAGGATTGGGTAGGGGTCATGTGTACGGAGCATATAAGGTTTAAGCTTAGCTCCGCCCAGCATGGACGGGGCCTGCGACGAAACCGATGGGTACTCAAATTTATAAACCCTCGCATGGGTTCCGAAAATCGGGAAGGTCAGGAATGGGACTGCTCAGGTCGTGCGAGTAAGAACTGGATAGGGACAGACCAAAATGTAGGGAGCACACAAGAAGCAAATTAGGAACGGGCCTGTAGAGGTAGGGCAAGTTAGGATAGCGTAGAGAAAAACATAAGTGTACAGAGCACATGGATTCTAAGCCTACCTCCGCCCATGGGCTGGGCTCACGCCGAAATCCATGAATAAACGAATTCAGGTCTTCGCTCAAAAGCTAAAATTCGGGCAAGTTAGGAAAGGGTCTGTTGAAGTCGCGCATGTTAGGACTGGGGAGGGACTGACCAAAGTGAAGGGTGCACACAACAAGCATATAAGGCACGGGCCTGTGGAGGTCGGGCAGGTTAGGATTGGGTAGGGGTCATGTGTACGGAGCATATAAAATTTAAGCTTAGCTCCGCCCACCATGGACGGGGCCTGCGACGGAACCGATGGGTACTCAAATTTATAAACCCTCGCATGGGTTCCGAAAATCGGGGAAGGTCAGGAATGGGACTGCTCAGGTCGTGCGAGTAAGAACTGGATAGGGACAGACCAAAATGTAGGGAGCACACAAGAAGCAAATTAGGTACGGGTGTGTGGAGGTCGGGCAGGTTAGGATTGGGTAGGAGTCAACCCACCAAACTTATGTTTCCTGTACACGTCAACCTCCTGTGTATAGAGTACATAAGTTCTAAGCCCAGCCCGGCCATAATTGCAATATTAGTATTATACTCACAAAGTGACTGTTTGTTCTCGGTTACCATTAGGGAGTGGTGTGTTATTATCAGATGTATCTCTCGGCAATCAGTTAAGGTCAATGTTTCTTATAGAACTGATACATGCACGTCCTCTCGAAACTTTTAACCCTCAAAAGTCAACTACTACGGATCGCCTCAGCGCTCACGATGAGACACCTCCGACTGCTGCAGCTCCTTTTAGCGTGGCCGCCCCTCTGCGATTGTGCCTTACACACTTGGATGATGGGAAGGGGGTCTTCTTTCTTGGATTTTTTGACCGTTTCGATCCATCTTCCTTACTTTGGTACTACTAAGTGCTTCAATTCTATTTTTGTTTTCGGATCGAATCCTGCCTTTCTTTAAAGGGGTTTTGCCTTCAGTGGGGAAGGGGTTACAGATGGGTGTGGTGTCTCTCAGTTTCAACCAAAGCCATCGTTGGAGGTTTGCTCACAATATATACAAGCCGCATATTATCAGTTCCCTGCTGCAATGTGCGCTCCCTATACACAGGGCCTATTCCTGCTGCAATGCGCGCGAAGCGCGCATGCGAAAGTCGGCTCGCCGCGCTAGCGGCGAGCCGAGAGTCGCTCCTCGCTACAAAGCAGACAGCCTCAAAGCCACCCTGCCGGGGCGGCGAAGCCGCCCCTACGAGGATTGGCCGGCTTCGCCGGCCAATCCGAGTCCAGGAGGGTTGGCCGGCGTCAGCCGGCCAACCCGACTGGTACACGTATACACTGCTAGTATCGGAGAATAGCATATGTTCTCAGGACCGGTGCAGCAAAAAATTTACCGGAGATACAACAAATCAAACAAATAGATGACAATAACCGTTTTTAGTTACAATATGCTAACTGTAGAATGTATGGCAAACTTGCAAACATGTCAAGCAATAGAAAGCCCTACATGAGGAATGTTTTGTGGTTACCCGTTGGCATGGAACCCCGTTCGTGTATGCCGTAACAAAACCTGCGTTAGGTGCCGGCGTTTATCACAGTGTGGCGCGCCAACACCCTAGGCACGTTTTATTCCGGCGTAATGAACGACAATGGAAGCCCGAAACAGCAAAAATGGTGAAACGAAGGATTAACCCAAAGTCAAACCAACAGAAAAATCAAGAAGAGCTTGAGAACAGTCCAATGCATGTCAAATGTAGCAGAAGTGATATTTGGGCGTTCAGGAATACGAAAAAAGCGAATAGGGTCGAGTGTGACAGAAAGTCAGAGAGCAATTCGTGCTGAAAAGCGAAGTGTATGCTGACAAGGTCCTACGATAAATAGATTGCGTGTAGTGAAAACAAGAAGTGATAAGTGTAGTGAAAGTGTGAAGTAACAAGAAATCGCTGAAGAGTTTAAGTGGAACTGTGTTACTTTGGCGCGCGCCAACATTTGTTTTCCCGTCTGCACCCTCTTGAAGAGATACCCGTCCGCGTATGCTGGAACAAAACCTGTCCTGGGTGCCGGCGTGCGCCACCGGTGGCGCACGCCCGTGAGACAAAAAAAAAACGCGCCCGTCCCAGAGGCCATCCCGCGCAAAAACGCCGCCGTCCGTTATGGGTTAATTGACTGCTCTGTCTGTTGTCCTCAGTACACATGAAAATCGAGCAGTAAGAATAAACCATATTCAATCGAATAAGGGCATGGAGAGAGATGCGAATCGAATGCTTATAAACTCTGCACAAAAATATTATGCTGCCTTCGCCTTTCCAGCCTCCCCTTTGCGCACAGATAATCGGCGCCATATCGACACTCATCTCTCCTCAACGGTTACGGTATGTTGTGGAATTGTTCGACGGGGTTATTCAGTGCCTAACACAGTCTAATTTAGGCAGATTCTAGAGATAGATGCGGCTGTTCGCCCTCAAGAGCGAGGAGAGTGTATGGTGGAGAAGTACATTACTAAGTAGGTAGTTTTTTCAGGCTCTAAACGTGCCTGGGTAATGTTATGTGCTACTTTCCAGTCCTGAGGAGAACACGGAAATGCTGGTTTTCGAGACCGAAGAAGGCGAGGTTTTGGCGAAAGTATCAATGGAATCTGTCTGCAGGAGTAGTCGATATTTTCAGGTGTGGGCTGGACTCCTTGCCGAGATATGCAAAAGCGGTGTAATCTCCACTTTCTGTTTAGGGAATGTTTACGTCGGATTTGCTTGAAAAACGGAGCGGGCAGCGAAAGTTTTTATTCTGCCCAGAAGAAGAGCAGTGTAGTGCCGAGGATTTCACAAGTTTCTTGCACTACTTGGCCGGCTGTCGATCACAGTGCACGGCGATTTCTTCACCGCACACATGCCTGGCAATGATTAAGGTACGTGAAGTAATGATTAACACGTTCAGAAGATGTTTGAGGTTGATGGGATGCTTCATTTTGTTTGTAAAAACAGTAGAAATGAGAGGTTCCAACGAGCTGAAGACGAAGGTTCTCCTGTAAATGGCCGAGTATGGCTTCCTTTTGTGTGGTATTAATTTTCCCTAGCATGGAAATTACCTTTCCACGGGTTATGGGTTATGCCACATTGTCTTCAATGGGTTATGGGTTATATCATGCCAAGAGAATGAAGACGGGAAAAGCAACTGCAGCATGCTTCTCGATCCTTTCCTCCTTACTCCTTCTCCATTGTCATTCTTTTTTATAATTTGTAAGCTTTTCACACTTGTCTGCTAAATCGGTGCCCCTGAACATCCTCGTGTATTACATTGATGGTGGGTGATACTTGGAAGTAAAAAAGGTATTGCAGCGAAAATAGTAGCCCTAAGGAACAGAATTTGCTCTCTCAAATTACTCCACTTCGCTTTTTCAGCTTTCGGACCGATATCTTTGTCCAGCTCTTTCGGACTTCGTGGGCTCCCCACGTGGTCCCGTACGCCGGATTTTGACAAGTGAAACCCTACCAGTGTTTCTTCCTGTGGTACTTCTCACTCAAACACACGAAAGGTTGGTGATTGGTCCAATTTAGATTCATCCTCTCATTTCAATCGCCCTGGCAGCCAGAGATTTCAGGCTGGTAGCGATGTGTCTCCTAACTTTGATACGATATTGCACAAGCTTTTCGGTAGTGGAAGCGCTGCGCTCCATCTGCCAATCTCGTCTACTGGTCGATTCGTTCATAGAACAGATGAAGGCTCTCACATCATCATAGCATTATTAAAAGCAGTGAAATACGGGAGTTTAGGTGTCATTTAAATTCAAGAGTTGGTCCTATAAAATGTATTGACTAAATGTATATATTCTATAAATTGTCTTGTTGATGACGTTGTAGAACGGTATCAGAGAGCCGCTTCTGGTTCATTCAAAGGTGGCATTCCTCGCGATAGTTGTCCGAATTACTGGTTTATAGGTTATAATACTTGATGTTATCTTGTTGTTTTTATGTTCCCGTCTTACGGTTTTTACCACATGGGTCCCTTCTCTTCAATAAACAAATATAAAATAATAAAGAAATGGACAATCCTCGGCAGAGCACAGAAATGGAGGAGGTCGCATCTGTCACTAGCTTTGACCTGGAGGTACTATATACATTAGATAACAGTTAAAAATTTGTTTTTTTTTTCTGCGTGCATTTAAAAAAAACTATTGTTCGACAGTTGACACAGTAGTGATTATCGTCGGTCTCGCGGTAGAATAAGGTGACAGCCGTAGATTGCTAGGAATTTTCTTGAAGTCTACTGTCTCGCTGTAGTTCCAAATGGAAAGTTGATTTATTTATTCGAATTTTGAAAATTTTTGTCCGAGTTGAATGATAACTGTGGAACGTGAGGTGGTTAATGTAATGAATGGCGGGAAAAATAGGCACAAAATAGGATGCACCCGCGGTTTTTAAGAACTATTCAGCTTATCTTTAGAACTTCGTGGCTTTTCACATTGCTGCTTAATATTTTTGATATTTCATGCTGGGAAGGAGATTGCTCGATGCAGACTTTGCTTGAATATGTTGTTGGTCAGGTGTGGTCACTGGTCGAAAGTTAGTCGCAGGTCCGGCTTATGAACCGGTGAGTTGCCTGGCAACCTGGGCTCGCGCACGACCACTGGAGCTTTAATGAACCTCACAATCATTCCTGGGACATGGCTACTCCTTACCTGTTTGTTTTAGATCTTGTGAATTAAAGAAAATAACAAATATTAGGGAATCATGCCTAGTTAATATGAATGTTTTACTTTTCTGTCAGAAAAATATTCCACGAACTTTGAAAATATCCAAGTACTTTTGAATACTTTTACCATTTCTGCTCCACTCTCAGCAATTCGATAGGATAGGGTACGCAGTAGCAGTGAGTCAGTCGGATACGTATCTGCCGACTCCTCTTAAAAAGTGAATATGTAATATAATATAAATTGCCTTATTTCAGGCTTGAAGAAGGTGGTAGGCACCGAAAGCTTGCAAATAGGCTCAATTTTCTTTCGCAATGTCTTGTGGAATATTCTGTGGAGTCTCTTGGAATAAAATTTTGGTAGTAGCAAACTGTTTTTCACACATTCGAATTTTGAATAGTCGATTTGATATGCGATTTAAGGAATGTTTGAATGTTCTAACAAAATAATTACCGGATCACATTGCTGATAAACTGTAGATTTCTTATTAGTTCAATTTTACATACAAATTCCTATCTATCCCTGTGCTGAATTTATTGTTTATTCGGTTCCATTTTGCAATTATTCATTATTTTCAACATCTGTTTAATTTTGTTTCATTCTGCCTGCCTTTGACCAATTTCATGACTGAAAAGAATTCATGATGGTCATACCTTATTGACTTTTCCTCTTGGCTCCATACTTCTCATAAGAAATTTCGCGCTCACACCATTTTTATCAGTCGTTGGCTTCATATGCTCTATGCTCAACGACTATGAACGATACGTACTGTAGCAGAACTGTGAGGTTGTTTTTGGGTGAAAAAGTGACAAGTTTCCAATAGTTTTTCACGACCAACGTATTCAAATAAAGTCACAACGCTTGGAACGTTCCATTCAACACCGATACTTTAAGGACCTTGGGCCAGATTTGGCTTTGAATGACTCAACTCATAAATTACCAAGCACTCAATGACTTTTTGGATAATCAAACCGATGACATCTCGTCTGTGTACCTGTGGTACGAGCGACTTTCTGAGGTGAGGCATTAGAATCCTCAGTTCCTACTATTCACGGTGCTGCTATTAATAGTGCAATACTATAAATATTTCCTAATATGCACAAGAGAGCGGGGGTGGTGTAGTGACAAGTGATGCCACTCTCATGGTATGGGGATCAAATCCCGCATCGATGCTCTCCCAGGCCTACCAAACCTTCCATGCCTTCCGGGTCTGCGGAATGGTATGTCTGGGAGGGTAAAAGCACCTGGTCGTACATAGGGGCTTTCCGCAATTCACTATATGGGCTAAATCTCATTCAACTGCCACCGCGATTCTGAATGGAACTAAAATGCGCGGCGTGTCCCAGCAAGGGATTGCTTGGCCAGAAACTTCATACTATGTGCATGTGCTCAAGAAAATTATGTGACGGCTGCTTTCAGCATGATCTCGATGGCACAGAGTCACCGCAAGAAATCGACACACTCTTCAGTGCCATGAAGTGAGTGAACTTTCCCTGTCTTTGATGCCTTTATGGTTACGGTACTGCTAAATTCAGATTTTTAATGAGTTTCGCTTTCACTTCGGCCGAGGAATTGCGAGAGGTGGCTGAGCGAGAAGCTGCACAAATGGCCGAAAAGGAGGAGGCTTGGGAGGAGCAAAGAATCGCTCTGAAGGTAAGTCAGCGATCCTTTTGTTTCAGTTATCGATCACGATCTTTAATCAGTCTACGTCCTGATCAACTCTCTCCTCTTGCAACCTCGGCATTGTTGGGTGTAAACTGTTCAATTAGTTTGTGCCTTTCGAGGTTGATTGGTGGAACATTTATCCAAATGGCCTAACGTTTCGACTGAATCGTCGTCTTCGGAGGCCTGAACGTGGTGCGATTCAGTCGAAACGTTAGGCCATTTGAATAAATGTTCCACCAATCAACCTCGAAAGGCACAAACTAATTGAACAACTTAAAACAGAATGATACTTGGGTTAGAAACTGTATATAAGATATCTTGGATTTTGGAATGAAATGGATTTTTAGGAGGAGCTCGATACTCTTCGCGAGAGGATCATGGTATCGGCGGATGCTGGCGATTCAAGCGAAGCTTTTCGAGCGCAGATTGACTCATTACGGGAGGAAAATCGCGAGTTGGAAAAGGCGAATCGCGATCGTGACAGAGAAATGGCTGATTTGAGGGACCGGTGCGAAATCAGTTTTTCGATTTATTTCATCACTCTTAAAGTGATTACTGTTTTGGTCAAACTATTGCTTTGATCAAACTCCCTCAAGGTATCATTCGGTTGAAAATATGTATCACAATTGGGTGAATGGGTCGTGAGTATGTGTGGTCGTCTCACTAATAGGCTCAGTCTGACAGCAACATCGTGGAGGCTAATTCTACGCAATCGGCCATCACACTACATCCTTGGGTGTGTGGCGATAGGTCAGATTTTCGCGCTGCTGCCCGCGGCGAGCGCAAGCCATTTGCAACCTTTTCTGTTGAAACAGCAACAACAACAACATAGGCGAGCTTCCAGCGTGCAATCTTTGGAGATCATTCACGGTACCAGCCCATTGCGTATTGTCGGGATTCCAAACGACCTCGGCAAGTTGCACTGACGGCACTGCGAGTGCGACGCCGCGAAGCGAAAATTCGACCAATCGCCACACACCCGACATCCTAGATTTCCAAGAAATAGACGACACCCTAGAAATAATCACTTTATCTCAGGCTTGGAAAAGACCCTAGACGCCGAAAGCTTACCAACAGGCTCAAATTTCTTTCGCAATATTTCGTAGAATTTTTTGGGTTTCTTCAAACCATTTGAAGCCTCACACTGTTTTTCACACGTTTAGAATGGCATGAGGCCATGGGACAGAACAATACTCAGAAATATCTCAGATCTGATTGAGATTCTAAATATCTTAGATCTGATTAAGAATAGATTTCCAAGCCTGCTCTAAACGTGCTTTCAGATTCGAAACTCTAGTGTCAAAGGCCGATGTGCTGACTAGGGAACGGGATGCCCTCGAGCAACACGTAAGTGACTCCTCAGTGTATCCGCATAACTGTCACATTCCATGTTCAAATTGCAGAGGAACCAGATGGAAGACACGATCCGTGAGCTGCAACGGAGGATTTCAGCGAAAAGTGAGGAAACAACCAATGAATGGGAATCGCGAAAACTCCGTCAAAGGAATGAGCAGGCTGTCACTCTCACTCGACAGATGCAGGTGAGCTAAAGTTGATGTCTCGTAGGGGCCTCTGCTTTGAGAAATTTTTGGAAAATTCTAGGCAATAGTGCTACAAAACGACGAACTACGTGAAGAAGTCACTCGTGTCGGAGATGCGCTCGAAGAGGCCACACGAGTCATCAACGAGAGCGCTTCCAGGTTCTTATGCGATATCCTTTGATCAAAGTTAGCCACCAAACAATTGTATGTTCAATGATGTGTTCAGATATGCAGACCTGATGGCGCTACATGAGGCTACACAACGTGATCTGCGTAACGTCACGGAGGAAAATGAAATTATGCGACAGAAGGTGAGGGATCCTTGGTGGGGGGGGGGGGGGGGGGAGGCATGGAATCCCTAAAAAACTTTTTTCATGTAAAGTACGCTCGACAGAGAAATCGGGTCGCTTCGACTTGCGCTTTTTTCCGAGTTTTTCCTCCTTACATTACTCAGCATGTTACAATTAGCCTTCTTAAATATAAGTCATTTTTAGGATGGGGGTGATGCAAGTAATGGAATCCCCTGAAACAGGTCAAAGACACAGAGGCCTTGTCTTCGTCGCTCGAAGCTCTGAGAGTTCTAATTATATTGTATTCGAAGTAGGGTCAAGCGTTTCGATAGGTAGAAGATTCCTTAAGAGAAGGATGGAAGGGTCGTGTTTTGGTTTAGAAGGTTAGACGATCGCATCTGGTGAGCCTTTGCCGGGAATCTGATGTTTTCTTCCCATAAGAGATCATAAAGGAAGTGTAGAATTTGTAATGGTCACATATGACTGGACCAATATGAATCTCTTACTAACATGACTGCGACCATCCCTTTTTTATGTTTTGCTGATCGCTCCACAAAGGGTGATATCTTGAAAAAGTGAAGACGGTTTTCTAGAGTAAGTAAAACCGTTTTGCATTAGATCTTTGAGGTCGTCTTTTAAGTCACTGTACAGAACAGGTTGCTTTTCTGAATGTCACATTTATTATGAATGGATAGCAAATGCATGGCGCATCCTAGAGAGACTTGAATTTGTCAATTTCCACTTTAAGTTCTAGGCCGCGATTTCAATTTTTTACTAATTTAGTACCTCTAAGTGATGGTGGACAGGCTTGGAGTGTTGGATTAGAAAAAGTCGATAAGAAATCTTATGCTCAAAAACATCCACTACGGAAAAAGCATAGAAGTCACATTTTGGGCAAAATCTCTCAACAAAGAATAAAGTAGTCTCAACAGCAAAGTCAGCAAAATTGTATCGACTAGTCCCATAGCCTAACTTTCCCAGAAAGAAAACGCGTGCGTGGCGTCATCTGACGGGTAGTTGATTTTAAAGCGGTTCTATAGCATAATAGTAGCTCTATTCCGTATATGGCTACCAATCTATCTTTTACCGAACCCTCGGGTGCAGGACATTTCTTTTTTCGGCACGTATTGACTGAGTGATCAGCCTGTTGAATGATCCTCAGCGTGAAGCAAAGGACTTGCATGGGGGTCTTTTCATTGGTCTGGAGCAGTGGACACTTGAGGCAGGAATTCCAAGCGAATATGTCAAGTGGTATTTACTGCAGTTGCATTAAGTAATGCAGCAGATGAATTGGAATCAGTCAAAATGTTCGCAGCTCTTCATCGACACTGTAGATCATCATCGATCCTCTAAGGGTGGTGACGGTTTCAGCCAGAGCTTTCAACGGCCAAATTCTGACTAATCATCGATCCATCCGCCCATATGGTTTTCACTTCTTTCACTTCCTGAGTAATTACATATTATCGGTATCGTGATTGTGGATTTAGTATCAGTACATAAATGCGACATGGTCAAAATATGATTACCGTCTATGAATTTTTGAAACTACTTTTTTGCCCCATACCAACAGCGCGTACAATATCACCGCTCAACAAAAGGCTCACTAGAGATGAAGGGTCGTTTTTTCCGAAAATATTCCTCAACCTCAACCCTGGTTCCAAACAAGGTTCTCGTCCTTTCTCGAATCCACTGGATATTTATGGTTTTCTTAGAAATTCTTTTTCTCCTCGTTGACCACGGGGTACGTTAGGACAGTTGTCGCAAGTGCTGATGAAGGCTGGAACAATGACCCATTGCTTTCCTCCCATAAGTGATGGATTCACCAGAGTTGAAGGGGCAGATGAATGGTTCCCGTTTCGGAGAAATATTGTTTTTACTGTTTCAATGTCACTACAAAATTGTGAGCCCCTTTGTTCCAGAGTAACTCCGTTACATTCTTGCTAACTCCGTCACACTGAAAAGTGGCTACTGGTTCAGAACACTCGTTGCGCAAATTCACTTTTGTCTTAGCAATCGCCCCTTCCTTGGATACTAATCGCTAGGATTGTAAAATGCAAAAATAATTTAGAATATACAATTAAAGATATGTTTGTGAATAACCTTTTTCACTTTCAGTTAGAAGCTAGCAGTTCGATGTTGTTGGCAGTTGAAAGTGAAGCCATGGACAGCGAACAGACGGCTGCCGTAAGTTTTTTTGTTTTGATCCGTTTCTCAGTGAGCATAGTAAAGTAATAGTATAATAAATGCAATCTACCAGGCAAAAATGAGAGAAATAATGGAGGACAATCGTGAACTAAGAGATGAACTGTATGCCACAAGGGTATGTTCATTCTGCAGGCTTCCTTAATATTTCTTGCTTTCAAGGGTGCTATTTAGAGGGAACTGGAAAAACTCCGCGAAATCGCTGAATCAATGAACTACGAGGAGAAGGAGGCAGAATTGGAAAAGTTGAGATTGGAACTGATCGAAGCAACGAAGTAAGCCTATCCAGTTTTTTGACCAGTGTGATCCTTGACTGATTAGAGGAATCGTCCACGAAAATTCCATTATTCTATTAGGTTGGAACATAATTCCTGTTACACAATGACGAAAAATTTCAAATTTATTTTTCTTTATTTGTGTCTAACTTCAGTCAGCAATATGTACCACTATAATCAACGATATATTGCCAGCGAGTAGGGAGATAATAGATGCCTTGCTTGTAGAAGTCTGGGGATTTGTGGTCGAAGGAAGTCTGGAGGTCGATTTTGAGATCATCGTCATCTTTGAACTGCCGTCCGTCGAGGAAGTGGGTCAGAGATCGGAATAGGTGGTAGTCAGTTGGGGCCATGTCCGTAGAATACGGTGGGTGAGGGAACTTCGTCCAACCAAGGACCAGTGGAGGAAGATGTCTCGATCCATTTTCCCGGTAAGTTTTGCAGCTATGGTGTCCTGTTGCCTGCAGTGGAGATCGGCAGTGACTGCCATGGTGGATAGCAATTTTTTGCCATTTTTTCAATTTTTTTTGAATTTTTTTCTATTTGCAATTTTTTGAATTTTTTCTGCTCAAATTTGAGTCGATCGTGCCACCGGGTTGCCGCCATATGAGAGACAGTACTTGGGCCCATCGACTGGTTGATTCGGTTAGTGGCTTTGCGTGCTGAGGGACTGGGGCGGTGTTCGTGAATTTCGCCCCTCTCGCGAAATGGTCGTAGCTTCACTGCTAGTTGAAGCCATAGAGAATATGAATGTGTTAATCAGTAGTCTTTTTACTCGCTTTATATACCTCCCACTCTAATATTCCAGAAGCTTCCACAGTTTTCCCCAAGAAAAATAAGTGTAACAGAAATTATGTTCCAACCTAATAGCTCTTTTCAAAACCACTCTGACAGATAAAGCACACATACAGGAATGAACGAAAGCGAGGAATTTCCACTGTTCACTGCTGAAATCGAGAAAGGAAAAAGAGCACCTCGCTTAGATTCTCAACGAGCAGCATTTGAATAGCTGTTGGCTGGAAGAGAGCAGCTTGAATTTTCGCGCCCAATGCTGATTTATTTCTCACTCTGTGTCTCTGTCACAGGCTGTCCCTCTTCGATCTAAGAGCCGTCGCCCCGCCTCCGCGGGCGCCCCACGCCGTCGGACGTTACTTTGAGGGGCTGTATCTCGGCCGCATTCTTATTTTTCGCGTGAAGCCCTGGAAATTTCGTATGTTGTCCGTAGTAAACAAATGCACCATGAATATAGGGGTAGCAGAAGAAATCAAATTTTTGTGGACAATTCTTTCAAAGGGTGAAGTTTTTCAAGGACTGCACGATCATTATACGGAGAAATGACATCGAAGACGACCTCAGCCGATCCAACAGTCGCTTTCCAGCTCAGAATCATGCAACTTGAAACTCATCTTGAACAGGCAAAAGAGAAAGTTCGTTCCATTGCATCTATCTTTCTCCAATAGTTATTTCAATTTTATGTTGAGGCTGAACGAAAATTCATGAAACGTGCGGGGCGTTGATGGTCATGAGTGAGCATACAGTCCAGTTCCCGAAGGCTGGCAGGGCGTGGCCTACAGAGTTGGGTGAGAGTGTGTGGCGGGGTGAGAGAGATCGATACAAGTCCGTAGGCCTCGCCCTGCCAGCCGTTGGGAAATGGACTGTATCTTAGCGAGCAAAAAAGCGAAAGATATTGGTTTCGGTTTAGATGTTTTTTATAGCTGTTGATTTTCAATGTGGGTCGCGATCCCAAAGTGCTGCTGGGGTGCAGGATTGATGGCAATGACTTTGGCCTTGGACAGGACTCGAACTTGTCCCCCGTGCTATCGGGTATATGCGCTCCCTATGACATATTACCATGTTTTTCATGAGCAGAAAAAATGGTGAGCGAGTTTGAGTCTCCTATGCGACCATTTCCGCATCCAACACCCTTTTGGAATAACGGAGGAGATCTGTGGACCCTTCAATGAAATCCCCCCAGACATGGTAATTTTCACGGCTGCATTTAGGCCGCGAAATCCAACTTTTTCACACATTTTCTTCATTTATTTGCTGATCGTTTTTTATCACAATAGCATTGTTTTCGTAATGTCTTAAATAATGCGAGCTTTGAGCTGGACACCAGTGATGTTATAGTCCGCTTTTTTCCAGGAAAAATTAATCCAAAAGTTGTTTCAAGTAATTCAGTCAGTAAAAAAAGTAATTTCAGTCAGCAAAAATAATTCAAAAGTGTTTTGCAAAATATTCATAAACTATTGTACTCCGTGGCTCATTTTTAAGACTTCCCACCAGAGTGTGACTACCGGTGTGAAAAGTAGCCATATCAGTCCTCAGCTTTTCTAAATATTTCAGGTTGCTGCACAAGGAAAGGCTCTAAATGAGCTTGAAGAAACGCTGGTGAGCAAAGACGAGGCGAACAGCCAACTCTCAGCAGAGCTCGAGAGTATAATGCAGGTCGGTCAATTCTTCACTGCTATAAAACTGAGCCTAAAGAAAAGCAAAACGCTTAGGCGAAGCTTTTTTTTTTCGAGAAAAGTGACCTAAAAGTAGTCTGAAACTCCTTTATGGCAAACGAGGAAGTGATCCTTGCGAAATCACAACATCACAACAAGAACCGCATGAAGCCCATCGAATTAGCTGCATTCCATGAACTGCTGCGTCAATCCTATAATTTTCTTGTATGTAAATAGCTGACGACCTTCCAATCGAGTCGGCGTTTCTGCACTGTGTGCATCGTGATGGAGTCCCGTAAAATTAACTCGATGGATTAGATCGTGATCGAACTTTTCGTCTATGTAAATGGCTCACTATCTTCCAGTCGCGCTGTCGATAGTGAATGGTGCCTTCTGAGCCTTCCTTAAGTGGATTATTTCAGCTCAAATTTGGCGACGCAAGGGAGGAGGTGAAACGATTGACCACCCAACTCTCGTTTCGCGACACGCAAATCGCTCAGCTCTCCAATCTCTGTACCATGCTCCAAATCGAAATCTCAAATTACGACGAGCGACCCCCTAAGCCATCTGAGCCGAGAAAAGAGCAGGAAATTCAAACGAACGGCTCTCAGCCCGATGTCGTCCCCAAACCGAGAGCTCCTCAATCGGAAAAAAAGAAGCCAAGGAAGTCTTCGAAGAGCCGACCCAGTGCAGCAATCACGGGCAAGACTGAGGAGCCGAGTCGGCGTCGTGTGTTCAGCGAAGATGTTTGGGAACAACAGGCGCTGCTGATCGCTAGTCTTTACTCAGAGCTCATGTTCATTATGGAGGTAAGACATTTGCGAATCTGAACTGCTCCTGTCAGAGATCTCTTTCTTCAGGAACAAGAAGTGAAGCAAAAGCAGATGTCTGAAATGGAAAATGCGCTCGCTGATGGACGACGTGCAATGGATGACGCTAAATCGCAACTGAAGGTTCGGAATTAACATGTTTATGTTTTTTATAGATTTTCATGCTTATGATGTGATACCACAAGCACCTTCATTCAGTTTATTGATCACCGATTTTGAAGAATCCAAATCCAAATTGTGTCAGTTTTGCACAAGTTTGTTGATTTCAGAGTCTTTCTCGGGGTCTAATGTTTGAAAGTTTCCGTTCCCTCATTTAAAGGCATCTCGATCACTATTATAAAAACTCCTTCATCAGGTTATTGCAGAACATTTCTCTCCGATTATTGAAATTCCGGGTCCAGGTGGCTCCTCTTCAGAGATTGAACCTTCATTCACTGTCATATTAACCTTTATTAGAACTCAGCTCCTTCAACAATAGAATGTACAAATTTTTCGATTTCTCGTTGGGGAAGTGGGAATGAAATGCCAAGGTAGGGGGGTCGAAATGTGGTGACTTGGTGATCCCTCCCAGACCTTTTCCCGACCTCTGCTATCTCGACTTTTAACGTATGTACTATACCGAAAGGTAAATTTCGCTGATCGGTATGTGAAAAATTCGGTTTGTGGGCTTCCGCGAACCTGCCCTCAATTAATTGTTCCATTGTGATTGTTAACGAAAGCACAATATAGTACTTTATTTTAAATTATACAATGAAAATACACCAGACAGACAATTACATATTATACTGCATACAGTTAACAAACACTGGATGATGGTGATGGCATTTTCAGTAATCACATCAATCACAAGGGTTCTCAACGTTCACCTATAAGTTTTTTGAACGTTTGAAAACTGTTCCAATAATTCCAAATTTTTCGAAAGAAAAAACGAGAAAATTGGAGGTCCGTTCTCGTGGGTTGTGATACGACTCTTACTTTGATTACAAACACTGGTCGACAGCAGCTCTGATTCCGCTCCATGTCTTTTACAATTCGATCAAACTGAGAACTTAATCCCAAAATTACAATTATCAAATTGAAAACTTGATTTCAAAATTCAATGAATTAAAGAAAAGAAACGAAGAAAATGAGAGCTCGTTGGATATCCACAGAGGTTTATTTTTATGACATAGTTCTGGTTGCTCTGTGATATTGCAGAGCTCCTCATCTTTACTTAGATTTTATATTTAAAATTAAGAATCTTACCTTATAAATGTATCTCTTCCCTTCTTTTTTGAATGATTCCCAAGAGAATGTAGTGCGATGTCTACCGGGAACAAGACGCATAGGGCAGAGCAGGAGATGCCATGATGACGGAATATGTAGAGTTGTTGTTCATAAAAAGTGAATAAAGAAAAAGTAAAGTTCGAGTTCAGAAAAGGCGTCAGGATTTTGTGACGGGTCACTGAGCCCGCGATTTCGAATTGAAGAGCCGGAGCGTCATGGGGAATATGGCGAAAGGGTTGGAGGAAGTGGAGAGGTGGGTACAAGGCGATGAGGACGTTTTGGTGGAGGACTAGACCGAAAATCTGTGGGTGAGCATAGCGTAAGACATGGCGGAAGAGGGGAAGGCGGTGTCCGAGGATATGTCGGTGATGTAGACCCAAAGGATTGGGGTAGTGAGGAAGGAGGGTAAAGCCGTAAAGGACGCTTTGGTGGGGGACTGCGCCGATGGTGCAGTGGTGGGGAGGACGGCCTAAGGAGGGGAGGAAGTGGGGAGACAGGAGCAAGGCGACGAGGATGTTTTGGTGGAGAGCTACATCGAGGGTGAGGTGGGGAACATGGCGCTAGGGATGGAGGGCGCTCTGCTGGAGAATTGCATCGAAGATGTAATGGCGCAAGAGGTGAAGGAAGCGGGGATGGAGGTGTAAGGCGAGGAGGATGCTGTTGCACTGGCGACTGATGAAGAGGTATGGGTTCCAGTGGAGGTGGAGGTGCATCAGCCAATGGGGCTGCAGAAGGAGAAGACATTAGGCAAGCACAAATGAAATAAGGAGGGGCAGGTAAAGCAAAGGAAGGGTGTGGAAGTGGAGCTACATAGCTAGGAGGTGGGCCTGAACAACAAGGATGATGATTTGGACAAATAGGCATGGCACACGGAGGACACGGTAACAGAACTGCTGGAAGTGGAAGAAGGGGACAGGGTATTGGCATGGCTGCAGAGGGGGGAGGAGGGCCGGGAAAAAGCGGATATGGTGGGGGTGGAAGCAGATAGGGAGGTGGAAGTGCTGGAAAAGCACAATTAGGCAAGTCCTTGGGAGGACTATTGGAATAGCTCGTAGACATTGGCACCAAACACTCACACACAAATAGAAGGGACTTTTGACGTATATCCAACTACTTATATAAGCCCCAAATGGTATTGACCTCGTCAGGACGGTCAAATAGTGTGACGATCGTGCTGAGATTATAGCGCTATCCCTTGATAATGTCCTCAGGCATGACTTTTGGGAAAAATGAGGTTGGTGCGCAGTCCCTGGATGGCCGCTGATTGAGTTTGTGGCTCCAACCATAATCTTACCAACTCATTCTAGCAACTCTAACCTGTTTCCTTCACAATAGGTTTGGAGGATTAAGTGTGTGAAAAGTTAAATGTCAGGTAAGGGAATTTAGTGAAAAATTCATAAAAACCATTCGTTCAAATAATAAACGAGTACACAAGGAAGCCGTGATAATTACGGCTGCATGGATTGGTTTTCCAGAAAGTATGTATTTACATGGCTAAGCGTAGATACAATGGGAGATGCGTAAATACAGGGTGGCGAATAAATACGTGCGCCAAAAAAAGCTTTCGAATTCTATTGTTTGCTAACGAATTTTTGAAGAAAGTTATTTTTATAAAACAATAGGCGATAACATCCTATAATTACAAAGAATTGTCGAAGTGGCCACCATCAGCTTCGATAGAGACGTTAAGTCGTTTCTTCTTGGAATCAAAGGTGCGGCGCAGGTATTTATCGTCTAAATCGTACTGAATTTCGATCAATTCTTTTCGCAAAGTTACCAGATTCTTTGCATTTCGGCTCCTGAGTTGCTCTTTCATGGATCCCCACACAGAAAGATCCAATGAATTCAAATTCTGGCTGTTTGCAAGCCACAAATCCTTCGTCAAAAAAGGGCCGATTTTGGTCTCCAGGTAGCGAATCGTTGTTTTAGCTCCATAGGCTTGTGTTTTGTCTTTTTGAAAGATAAAATTGAGGTGTTCTTGTCTCCAGGGCACCACAGCTTCTCACGAGAATCTCTTCTTGGGAGACTTCTGCATTAATTTTCACGTTTTTACAATAAAAATCAAAGGGGTCTTGCCTGAGGCACTGTTGCCGCCCCAAACCATTAAGCTTTCAGGCAACAGACTTCTCGTGGCAGCTTTTGCTTGCGATGGTTCTTGAAAGCTGAGCAAAGAACTTGACGATGATTCTGAGAGTTTTTAGACACTTCAGCGGTGAAAATTTTCCCATCAGGCCAAAGGGCGTCCTCGATTCGGCGCATTTTGAAAAATTCCCGTATCCTTTTGCATTTTTCCTTCCAATTTTGCTCTGCTTGATCGGTAAGAACTTTTTCGTTATACAGACGATAACTACGGAGTCCTAGCTCATTCTTCAAGTTCATTTGAACAGATTTGCGAGAAATGTTTAGCTGACTCGCCATCTTGTTTAAGCTCAGACCATTTTTTTGGTGAGCCCTTTTCTTAATAATCTCAAACACCTGTTGGGTGTTCACTGTACGTTTTCTCCCACTTCTGGGTTTGGTAAGGATGTGTCCTTCTACTTTCCATTGCTCTACAATCTTTTGGACAGTCCTCAGAGGAATGCCGAGTCTCGAAGAAACTGCTAAGCTCTTCATCCCACCCTCAGCTAACTGCGCAATCGCGTTAGGGCCTGAGCATTTCTTCGTCATGCCAGTAAAGCATAATTTTTTTCCTACAAACCAATAATAAGAAACAAATGAGTACTCAGAAAAAGAAAAAGTATGTACAAATGCATTCTACAATAACTAAAACGGAGGTAAAGTTGCGCGCACGTAATTATTCGCCACCCTGTATACACTACAGTACACTTTATGAACTAAAGTTGCACACCCACCCGATATAATAAATGTGCGCAACTCTGCCACCATTATGCTGTTCCGTTTGTTTTGATTCATGCGGGCGCTGGTTTGTATAAAATGTATGTATAAACTATAGTATGTATAAAATAAGTGTGGAATACTACTCAGGAATTACATTATTCTGATAATTTTCCGATCTTTGTTCAAAAATGTTATGGCTTAAGACTAATTTTATCTATTTTTAGATTTTTTTATTCCAATTTTATCCTTTCAACCTCGCTCAATTCGTACTAGCCTTGTCCTTTTATGTTTAACTTCATCAAGAACATGTTGGATCATTTCGTCAAGTATTTGGCAAATTTCAGACAGCTTTCGAGGAGATTTACCGTTTGAAAAAACGCCAAGAAAGCGTCGAAGAACCAGATAATGATAAGACCACACCGGAGTTAGAAGAGCTACGTGTGAGACTTCTTTCGACGGAATTCTCATAATGTCAAAATTCCTTGCTGTTTCCCTTAAACCACCTTTTCTTCCTTTCAGCGCTTCGCAGCCACAATTCGCCACGGTGGGTCTGAATTGGAGCGACGAGCAGAGGAAATGACCAGGAATCTGATAAGTGAACAGATCGAACGATTGCGGTAGGCAAACTTTTGTGTTGTGTTGTGCATGACCGATTCACTGAAATTTGTTTTTGCAAAAAAGCTTTAGTTTTCATGAAAATTGACTTTAGACTGTCCCGTTCAAATACTGCGTTACGACGACGAAGTGCACGAGCTGAGCAGGTGATGCGAAGAGCTCGTGAACGAATGGTCGTGGTGGAAACGCAAGCTGGAAAACGTTGTGCTCAGCTACAGTACCAGTTGGTATGTTCAAGCGCCGAATGCCGCATCTTCAATTTACTGAGGAGATTTTACAGGACACAGCTCTGATCGATCTGGCCGGTTGTCAAAGTCAGCTGGTGCGGTCGGTACCGATCGAGAAATATGAGAAGCTGGCACTCCGCTACAAGAAGGAATGTGTCGCAGAGGTATTGGATAGTGAGCTGGACGAGGTTATGAGGGAGCATGTCGTCTCGATCTCTTCATCGGGTGATGCAAAGACCGATGAATTGGAGGCGAAAAATACGTATCTCAAGGTAATTTCGCTTTCAAAGGATTTTAAATTTATTGCAGGGGTAAGCTCGGCGAGTAGCTGGCTGGCAGAATCCTGCCCCTTGACTCGAAGGAATTCATAAGTGAAGAAGGCGTGAATAACTGCGCCGATTCGCCTGCACGCTTATGCTTCAACTGCTCTTGATTAACATGAATTCCATAGTTCCGAATCTTTCAGCCCGCAAAAATAGTCGAGCAATTTCAGAAAATCGTAGAGGTTCTCAGCGAGCAGAATGATTTTTGGTCGAAAGAAACAGAGATCCTACAAAACGAAAACGAGGAATTGAAGCGATTCGTTGAGGATATGGAGAACGAGAGCGATTTGAAAAATATTTTAGGTACACTTCTTTTTGATGGAAAATACCTTGTAAATAATTTGGTACTCGATAGGCATTCGCTGATCAATCGCTTTTTTCTCGAAAAATCTACTGGTTCTCAGTCAACATATGCGTGTATGGCCGCGATCATACTTTGCGCAACAACGCCGATGACGACGTTAATCTGGTAACACGATGACCTAATTATTAGGCTGTTCGAAAAGTTTTGATAGGGTTGAGATTTTTTCTATTTTATTTTACAACTCAGCGAGATGCAGGCTAATCAACAATATAATAACCATCGTTAGTTATAACATTGACCCACTCAACGGGCAGGTCAGCGATTCTCTTCTCCCAGAATTAGGAGGATTAGGGTCAAAGAAGTCACGACCACCTGTCCAAGGCGGTCATAGTTGACGAATTGTTTTGCTAGAAAAGCCTTAGGAGACCGGAACAAGTGGTAATATGAAGGGACAATATCAGGGGAATAGGACGGATGTGGAACCTTGTCCCAACCTAGCTCTTCCAATTTACGGTCCCTCACATAGGTAAAGAGACCTGTGCAAAATTGAAGGAGCTAGGTTGGGACACGGTTCCACATGCACCCTATTCACCTGATACTGCCCCCTCAGATTACCACTTGTCCCGGCCCCTTGAGGCTTTCCTTGCAAAAAAAAAATTCGCCACCTTGAACATGTGGTCGGTGACTTCTTTGACTCCCCATCCGCCTAATTCTGGGAGAAGAAAATGGCTGATCCGCTCTTTAGGTGGGACAATGTTATAACTAACGATCGTTATTATATTGTTGATTAGCCTGCATTACTTGCTGAGTAATAGAAAAAATCTCAACCCTATCAAAACTTTCCGATCAACCTAATACAATGCAGTACGATGATCGCAGCGAATTCAAGAGTCGAAGCGGGTTCTCGCTGCGATCATCGTACTGTAGTGTGACTGGGTCAAGAATTTTGCAAACGGAGCATGTTTCCAGACTGGCACCGAGCCTGTATCAGTTTGAAGCCGATACCGGCGTCAACTGACGCCGACACTGGCGTCGTTGCGCAAAGTAAGACCGCGTTCACTTCATCCCGGCGCGAAAGAAAGAAGTTTCATACTGAACTCGGTTATTCTTTTCAACTATTGAATTCCGGATGGAAATTCTACCGCTGGAGTCAACTTTTTTCCAATGCGAATTACAGCGCGAAGAAAAATGTCTAGAAGCGTTGATGTGTGCTCAGGCACAGGCAAGGTCGCTCCCTACACGAAGCCTTTTATTTCATATGCCCATTGTTTGATTTTATTTCATCCATTTCCCAATGACCAAAAACGAAGCAGGAGTGCTGAACCGAAAATCTTTGAAAAGCTTCCAATTAATGCCTATAGGCTCACGTTTTACAGCGTCAATCGAACAACGCCTACTGGAGACGATCCGAGAACAACAGGAAGGAAGACGGGATTATGAGCGAGAATCCAGAAAAGCTCGTGAAGCAGAGGAGACTTTGGCGAAAGGTCGTCGGGAATGGGCGACTGAAAGGACACGACTCATCTACGCCATGAAAACACTTCAAACAGCCCTTTCTGTACTGCTAACATCTCTTTCTGTACAAATGTCAACGTGTAACGTTACCCATCGACCTTTTTATCTCAAATTTTCAAAAGCCATTTTTTTTTAGACCGCTCACTTGAATTCACTAAATGGATTAACGCTACCGCAGATTGAAAAGCTCAAAGCAAAGATTCGAGAAGTTCGTGAAAACGAAGTGGCTGTGGACGAAGCAAAAAGCAAAGTGAGCGTTCTCTACTGAAATTCGTTTTGGAAATGGTTTTCATCGGATAAATTCAGTTAAGAGTACAAAGTCAGTTTTTTTGAAGGGTAACTTCCATTCGAGTGGCTTTTTCGAAGAGGTTGTAATAGGAATTCCTACCGTATGCTGACGGAAACTTTATTGCATTTTGCGCCACTACTTCCTCCCCCACCTCTCCCCACAATACGATCCTAGGGGCAAGTACAAGTCCGATTTGTGAGATTCTCGACCAACCAATGGTTTTCGCAAGCTTTTTCATGGATTTTTTTGTGGTTAAAGGGCATGATGAGTCTTACAGGCAGCATGAAGGTGTAAAAATTGTGAGACTTCAAGAACCCACTTACTTGTAGATCGAATCGATTCGAAATGAACTTGAGGAGCAGCTCATAGTACAGAAGTCCATGCGTAAAGCTAGAGAGAACGTTGGTGAAGAAAGCGGTGATGTTTCCAAGTTGGAACGTAAGCTACAAGCCGTGTACAGTAGCCTTGATTTGCAAACGATAGCCAGTGACCGTATTAAGAATACGGTTGGTAACTATCATATTTTATCAAATAGCTTATTTTCAAAATGAATTAAATACGAAAATTGCAGTTGAATCTGAAAGATCGCCAACTGATAGAGCTAAAGGATGAGCTTGATGATGTGCGAAAGGAAAACGAGCAATTACTGATGACCATCGCGAGTTCCAACTTTTTCGCGAAGGCTGTGACGGATCAGAAAAAGGCTGACCAAAGGGCTGAAGCCGTGTCGAGTCGAGAACCCATCAAGACACAAATAAGCGAGGAGCCGTCCACCTCCAGAGACATATCAGAAGGTGGGAGTTAATCCCACAGCCGGTCAACCAGGTTATCGTGCTGTTTTCCAGCTTCCTCGACGGACTCTGATGGGGTGGCGGTGAAGACGATACTTCAAGACAATTCTAGAGACTTCGAGAAACAATTGGCCAAAATGAAAGAAGCTGCCGAGATTTGTATCCAGAATTATAAGGTTCGTCTCAGTCTGGAAACCTTCACCTGCGATTTTCCAATTACTTTGGTCCTTTCCAGAAACAACTTCTCCAAAAAGAAGAAGCTCTAAAGATATTCCGTGAACTGGCTGAAGAAAAACTCACTGCCAGTTCACGTCCTGTCGTCGAGAAGGAAATCATCCGCGAAGAAGTACGAGTGAAAGACGAAGAAACTGAAGAACGCCTCAAGCAATCCTTTGGGGAGGTGGCTCGGCTGAAGGTGGGTGGCACTTTTCTTAGGTGAAATCGCTGAACATCTCGACTTCAGGAGGAACTCGAGGAACTTGAAAAGGCAAACAGAGCACTGTACCGAAAACAACGCCGGAGTGTCATTACTAGTATGAGCTCGGTGAGTATTTTTCAAGCTTAAGTTCCCAGGAATCATTTATTTATTAATTATTTATTAATTTATTTATTCATAACACGAGCAGATTCGTGCGGACACAGATTACAAATGACCCTAGACAATAAGTGCCAAAGT
Organism: Trichostrongylus colubriformis; assembly: GCA_963978905.1. Taxonomy (NCBI): domain Eukaryota; kingdom Metazoa; phylum Nematoda; class Chromadorea; order Rhabditida; family Trichostrongylidae; genus Trichostrongylus; species Trichostrongylus colubriformis. The sequence continues at coordinate 28,692,449 of OZ022260.1, forward strand.
GAACAAGGTAATGCTCGCATAAAAGCACTCATGAACAACAAAAATGTAAAAAAAGGACAAGGAATAGAAAAAAGGTTTTACGGACTCAGACATTCATCCATACATTTTTAAAAAGTGTTGTAAGACGTTATGGGTGTCCGATGCTTTATGCATAACTCCCTAAACAAGGGGGTTACCCTGTGGGTGAAAAAAATGACGCCTACACTTGTCTTGGCTCCACCTACATCTGCTTCTTAACAATCATCGCCCAGTTTTTTTGTCTTTTGTCCTCAAACTCTCCTCATGACGCAGCGTGTAAACTCTGCCACTCCATCCTTCACTACACTTATGTTTTCATAAAGCTGGTTGACTTGCCACTCCTCAATGAGTTACAATATCGCTACTAGTTCATGGTGAATCGACACACCGGGATACCCATGATTTCTCGGTTTTTTTTTTGCTATAATTTGCTTTGAAGTGCTGCAAATAATTTGAAGATGGTACCAACAGAAATTGCTCATTTCGAATTCACAGGTTTATAGAACTTTTTCTTTTCTCCATTTCTTGAGGATAATTCTAGAGATCACCGTAGATTTTGCCTCGATTTACCGTGGGCGATTTTCGTTGAAGCGGCTAAGCCGTAAACCCTCCACTTCTACTGTAAATTGCAAAACAAAAGTTTCATAGCCGAAAACACCCACGTATGCGAAAAGAGCATGAATCCATGATCATTTTGGTACCTTTCATGTTAGAATTCAGGTTCAAATTGAAAATTGTGTTCTAAAAATTTCTTTTTTCGAGTTAGCTCGTCTGCATCCAAAGGGGAACACGTCGCTTCAAACGCCATAAGCAGAGCCTTCTATAAGTACCATTTTCAAATAATTTTCAGCACTTTGAATATTTTATTGCAAGAGGACGGAAAAACCATGGATTTTCTGTTTTTGGTGTCGATTGGCCATGGATCAGTAGCGGTAGGGTAGTTGTTCTTCTCACAGATCGCCTTTTTCTTGTAGGTCGAATGCCAAACCGATCCATTAATTGATGAGACACCTGCTGTCGATAGGGATTCGAACGTGGACAAGAACGAACCGTCACGATACTCACCAGAAATCGATAATTACCAGCCGAATGCGGTACTGAACTTGTTATTTTGATGGTTAAGATCCGTCAGGTGAAAAAATAGGAGTTTTTTTTTTCAGGAAAAGAAGATGGAAGCGGAGCGAGCCAGATACAAGAACGAAATCAAACAGTTACAAGCAAAACTTCGTCGGATGGCAGCAAATAATAAGGTTGGGGATATAGACATTTAGATATATTCAGCAACACGGCTGCAGGTCATAGAAGATGTATCGATGAGAAGTCTTTTTAATTTAGGAGCTACTTTCCACATGTGAGAAAATTCGTGAGGATGCATTGGCAGAACTGGAGGCGAAAGCGACGGCAAGGACAAAGGAACCAGATGAGCAAGCCATGCTAAAAATACGGTACGTGAATGGGTCGAGTATCATCTATTCTCTTTCTAACCCAAAATAATGTAATGATATAATTTGTCAAAAAAGAAAGTCACTGTTTGGCTGCTCGTGACGGTCTACGGTGCGAATTTTTCTAAAAACTTGACACTAAAAATCGAGAAGATTAGACATGCACTTAGATCAGACTCATTATTAGCACTTCGAAGCCCTAACTACTCTTCAAATTGAATCCCTTCTGTGGTAAAAGAAAAACTTCGTCGTTGCGTATGTACCTAGCTTCTGAAAGAAGAAAAGGAAAAGTGGGATGTACTTCAATAGAAGCCGTTGAGGTGTCGCGAAGAGTCTCAAACGATGACGCGTGCGGCATTTTCACGATAGTGCGACACGGAATGGAAGTGGAGAGTCGCGTGACGGGGCGTCGCGTGGGCAGCTGTGGGTGGGGTTACTTACGCCAGAAAATCGCTCCAGCGGCGTCGCATTTGCGGTGTCACCAGTACGACTTGCAAATCGATTGCTCCTTGGAGCCCGGTAGAGCGTGGCTACGTCACCTCTGCGCTCGCACTCATGCCACACTGCCTCATGCACCCATGCCACCCTGCCTCCTCTACCCATACCACACTGCCTCGCTTGAAGGCTGCCATGCCCTGCACCCGCACCCGCCGCGCCGCTCGCCGCGGGTGGCCACGCGGTTTTCTAGCGTAAGTAACCTCACCCGGCCGCTGTTATATAACACTCAAAAAGGTAAAGACGCAGCGAGTGCGTGTAGTAGAAGAATGGAGGCAGGACAACGAGATGTCAAGCCACTGAAACCCTTGGAAGTAAAGACCACGTTCGTGGTGTACTCAGCATGCGCCAGGTTTTTCTTAGTCTTCTATGTTGGCTTTAGTAGAGCGACCCACGGTTCAAATTTTTCCACTCTAACAAAAGGATTTTTCCCCTCTAATAGAAGGACCAAGGCGAATCTCCAAAAATCTGAAAGTCGAAACTCTGTACATTTTCTGCTCAGATTCGATCTCGAAAAAACACGAAAAGAAAACAAAACACTGCGTAAGACAATTGACGAACAAAAGTTGGTACTGGAAAGTCTGAAGAAATCAACGGAACACGGACGGAGCTCCGAGGTTAGCGGGCGCAGTTTTCAAATTGCATGCGCCAATCTCATAATGATTCAAAATTTCAGTCAGAAATTTCAAAGTGGAATGAGCGAAAAAAATTAGAAGAGAATCTGAGTTCCGTGAAACGAAAGCTGTCATCTGCTCTTGAACGCGAAAAAGAACTTCAAGAACGTCTCAGTACACGGGACAAGGTGATTGATGACTTGAGAAAGGATGAAGAGATACGGCGAAAAGAGCTCGATCGCTTTCAGCGAAGGATCGTTCAGGTCAAAAACGAGAAGGTGAGCATTTGTGTTCCACAAACACCATCGTGAATAAAGGCGCAGCCAATACCTGCAGAAACTACTGACATATACGCCCCGCCCAGTGGGCGAAGCAACCCCACACCGCCTCTGCTATAACAGTGGGAAAACGCTATGTGATTTTAGGACAAATTATTGAGAGAGAACAATGAGACGGTGTGGCTGAGAGCACGACTTAACGAGAAGGTCGACGAGTTACAGAAAAAAGCTGAAGTGGGTTAACCGTATCTTTTTAGATTTGGAAACTCCATTTACATTTAATTCATGGATGTTTCAGGAAGTCTCCATACTTTCCATCAAACTGCAGTCTCTCCAAGAAAAATACTCAGAATTAACGAATGAATACGAGAAAATAAGGGTGGAGCTCGAACATCGAGAAGCAGCCCTCCAACGAGTAAAACATTCTTCGAAAGGAGTTCAAGTGCAAACCGCGAATAAAGCAGTCACATGGGCGGAGACCCCGAGCACATCCGAAGCAGACCGAGGGACTACTCGAGCAGAAAAGATAGACAAAGCTGTTGAAGTTCGTCGCGGATCAACTCGAGAAGAACAGGCATCTGAAATGAAAGTGATCGTAGCGATGGACGATACCCTCGTCTTTCAGCTGAGGGAAACCAAGAAAAACATGGAGAAGGTAAGTCCTCCACACCTGTTCATGAAATGTATTTGGTACAGTGTACCCGTTCCCTTCGCATACCTCCCAACCCCCCAAGGCCCAAGGCACTCCCAGGTGTAGCGGAAAATAAACGCTTCAGTACTACCCCGCCCCCCCCCCCCCTTCAACCTCCGCAAAGCAGTGAGTGAGTGGTGGCGGATTGTATACTTGCAATGTATTTTATTGCTACGTACTCGTATTCTTACCGGAAGCAGAATGAATTTATTTCGCATTTTCTCACGCGGGTTCGTTGTAAAACACCTTCCGCCTCTTACCTGCCTGTCCGAAGCTTAGATTACAGTGCTTATCGCTCTTCTTTGCAGGTACGACCCCCTCCTGTCCGGTCATACGCGACCACCCCCTATCGAGGAGTCCTCGACTCCCCGTGTGTCTTGCAACCTACCACTATTTTTCGGGAATAGTCGCAGAAATAAGGTGTTGGAGCAGTTCTTGGATACCGCGTGAACGGTAGCGGAGCGGCCAACTTGGATATCAACCTGCAAATTTTAACCAGGGGGACGAAAACGTGAGAAGCCCACTACGTGAGGGAGCACGCACAAATACACCGTTATCTAAAAAATTGTCTTACAGCTCATCGTTTGCTATGATAGATTTTCCCAAAACCAGACAGTATAGGAAATCGATAAGGAAAGGAGAATCTCTTTATACTGGATATATCTCTCTTTATATCAATCTCTTTATCCTACATATTATGATTTCAGATGAGCCTTCGATTGTTGGAAATGGACGAGAAATTGGCCAACTGTGAACGGGATCGTGATCGCCTCTTGGATGCTAACAAGAGATTAGTGGAAGGAGTCGGTGAGAAACTTTGGGAATTGAGGATCATGCGGGGGTTCAGGAAGGCGAATCTGCTCTTTGTGAATTAACACTGAGGACTCTAAAGGGATGGTGGTGCGGTCCTACATCAAAAAGGCGCGTTCTAGCTGTTGAGCTGCTAGCCTGAAATCTCCGTTATTTTAGTTCCTAACGAAGATGAGGGCGCCATGTGCTTAGCATGACCGCCACACGTAACAAATTCACGCGGCCCTGATAAATACGGTACCGATGGAGCGCTCCGGAAAACATAGTACGGTTCAGGGTTGTCGACGGAGTCCCTGAGTTAAGGTTCATTTTCAACGACTGAAAGTATCACCTGTCTCTGTCCTCATCATCCAGCTTTTCTGCTTGTGAAAACGCATCTAATTAGTACGTACCTTTGACATCATAATCCACCAGATGTGCCAATATAATATTATTGCATCGAGCTAGTCGAAGTGTAGCACATTTCACTGTGGATAACAGGTGTTGAAATTTAATAATAATAAATAAAAAATAAATAATGAAATAAATAAGTGATTAATTACTTCCCTTTGTAAGACAATGGATGTAATCGTTCCGAAAATTCATTCTATGAGTCTGCTTTCCGAGTTCCCGGTCCATTGGTTCCTTTCACTTATCCAATTTACGACCAGAACGTCAGAGAATCCGTAGTTCTACTGCTTCGCGGTCCCCTTCATCAATTTCCTTTAAGGAATCTCCCACGGAAAAATGGGTTATCTCTGTTCTCCATATACTCATGTTGTATTTGCTTAATAAGGGCAAAAAAGTTAGCAAGTGCCCACCCCGTCGTTCGCCGCGGTCGCAGGCGCATTGTAGGAACAAAAAGTTACGTGAACTGTCCCACTCAACGTTCCCAACCGCGGAGAACGACTGCACGGGGCTTTTACTTGGAGGCCCCGCCCACCCGGTCGAAAATTTGGGAAGTAAATATATAGGTAACAAAAAAACTCATTTTTCCGTGAACGATTCCTTCAACAACTCTTTCGTCTTTGATTGCTTTCGTTATGTCCTAATTTCCTAGAATATTCTCCTCTCCAAAATCATATTTTCATTGACTTATCTTTCAACTGTCTGCTCGCGCTTCTGAATCAGGTGCTAAGCAATTTTCACTGCAATGCAGCTGTACTTCACCAAGCAATATAAATATAAATGATGACTTGTCAGTCTCATACAAAGCAAGACCTCACAGATCAGTGATCAGCAGAACACCGTAAATGAAGGATCGATCCAAAGAACCTTCATTTAGGTCAGCACCATGTGCCAGGAGCTGTAGCTGCGCTATGTGAGAAATTGGAGGCCAAGAACAGAGAAATCATCTACTTGGTTCGTTTAACTGGCTTTCCAGCACAGGCCGTTTAACTATGCAAAGTATTTCACAATTTTTGTAATTTTTATCGATTTTTTTCAGAAGACGCGAATACGCGACCTTGAAGCAAGCTGTATACGGTGACGACATAGTGAGACAGAAAGAAATATTTAACAAAGAATAAAGAGTTCTTATCATGCAATCGAACTGTTGTATTTAATGGATATCCCAAAACTATCGAAACTTTTACCTACCAGTGAGATCAATGATTTCCATTTGTGACGACTATACTGAAGAATCACTTCAATTTTTTTCTGTTTTTCTCTTTTATTTTGCGTGCAGTGCCACCACCGTGGTACAGCTGCTAATGAGGAATTTTCACCCACCAGTGTTTCAGGTCGCGTTCACACTTTGCAGCGCCGGCGGGGCAGGGCGGGGCTGCGTGTCTTTGTGTTTCCGCCTGCGGCACTCTGTCTCGTCGCCCCTGCACCTTTCCCGTGCCACTCTCCTCGCTGCCTGTGAACACAGCCACTTCCTGTGGCGCTGAGTATAAACGCGGCTCTACGTAGTTTCACTGTTTTTTCCATATACATATATTCAAGTTCATATCTAGTTTGCTGACGTGCTTTGTCTATCATCTCTTGAATTTCCTCCCAAGGTTCAAGCTGAAATTCATATCCCCCTTTTTATATGAACAAGCATCTGCCAACGCTTCTGTTTATCTGCTTTAGCCTAAGCCCATGGAAGGAAAGGAGCTCTGACTTCGGTGAAAATTTTGCGTCTCACCGCCCCCCACCCCCCCCCCCCCCCCACCACAACATGAGTCGCTGCCGATGAATCTGGTCGATCCCAGTAGACGGTGGAAGATCCGACCACAACCGATTTTTGGTCTGATTTGGGCGTGGTGAGGTCAATACATCTGAATCCGTTTCGAAGCATAATCATGAAAAAACAAAGTATTTTTAACCGGGATGAGGTTCAGATGAAGCCTTTGTTGAGTTTGTAGGTGTTATAACACCTCTATCCCCACTCTCTCCCATTCTACTCTCTCCCGTACGAAAACCAGACGCTATATGCCTCGTAGGCACATAGCGCCTGGTTTTCGTACGAGGGTCTACGCACTTTTTTCTTGCCTTACAAGTTCGGTAAAACTCGTTCTAAATTGATCAGTACATGGATAAGGGACCGCATAGATTCACCCAGAAATCGTTGTGTAAGGGTGCGAGTGGCTGGTAGCGTTGATCGATACCCTGCTCGATCATCAGAGTGCCATTCACGTGTCCGTACAGCTCCCAACTGGAACTCTACCATAAATTATTAGAAATAAAATGAATGAGTACTACAGATTCAACATCATTATGCTTCTGATTTGCTAGCTCAAGCTCAACACTCGAGTTGATAGCTGTAGACAGTGGTGAAGTGGAGTGGATTATGTCCACGAGGGCGGTAAGGACGGTAGGTAACGGAGAAGGTGGACATCCGATTGGTTGATTGCTTTCATGGTGAATTTTTCATTCGCACTTTCATAGAGCCTTTTACCATCTCCTTTTACTTTCTCTCTTCTTTCCTGCACATCTAGGGCCTATAGATCAACAGGGAAAGCTGTATCTATGTATTGTTCCTATTTCATTTGACGTGGTCCTCGCAATAACCCTCCAGGGATAGGATAGGTGATTGCTGGAGGATGGACTCTCGTCGTCGTTAATAGAAGTGCTCATTTGTATGGCAGAGAAATGAAAACCTAGCAACTGTTCCGGAATCTGTTCGTCTTGTTCAGCAGGGTTCTGGGAGACATCGATCCGCTACCCCCATCTCTGCCCCGATTCTCGAACTTTGCCTACGTGGTACTTTGCATACGTGCTTACGAGACCGATGGGTGATATTTGCCCCTCAGGATCGGATATCGATAACGGGCACCAAAACCGTCCTTCTCGAGTGCCCCAGCATACCTGCCCTGTCAGCTACTTTCCAGGCAACTTCCTTTTTCTCTCAAAATGCTCTAGTCTCATGGTTACACGCGGTTTTTCTCATACCGAAGCCTTTTCGATCTGAGTCGTCGACTGTGTTCGAGTGATATGGGTTCGATAAAGTATTTACGTGCAGTTTTACGGGTTATCTGTGAATAGCACGACTGAGTTGTCTACAGCCCACTGCCCCTTGCCGAACGAGAAGGTCAACGTTTTCAGGTACTCGCACTTTTGATTCTTTTCTCGTATTGGAAGAGCTTCCCGTTCCCGAATCTCCCTGAATGGGAAGCGAGAACGTCGAATGTACACCTCCATCGTCATGATTAGCAGGCAAGCATACGCTGAAATGATGATATAAACTTGGCAAATGTGAATCTTCGAAATCTGTGACTATCGCCGTACCTCACTAAGACCACATTCATACTTCGCGGAGTCGTAGGTAGTGCGTCGTCTCTCCGTGTCCATCCATGCCACACTGCCTCGCTGCCTATCGATGCAGTCACGCCCTGCCCATGGCAAACACGCAGCACCGTGGTTAAGTATGTAAGCGGCCTCGTAGAAGTCTCGGCGCCCCCTCACAGTCTACGCGTTTCTCGCAAGGTTCCAATGTTGTGCTAATCTGGAAGCTGATGGCTCCATGGCGATTCATTGACATGTTCGGAGTATAACTCCACGTCAAAAGTCTATCATTAAGTCCGTGTACATGACTGTGGCCATTGCAGTCACCATCGTCGCCATTAAGAGAGATTTTTTGTTTTTCGGGAAAAATAGCACCTGGTTCTGACGATTCCCAAATACTAAATCCGTATTATTCAGCAGGGTTCTAGGGAGGCAATCAATCCGCTACCCCACCTCCGACCCGGGCAAAGGTCATTCGATTTTTGAACTTTGTCTACGTGAGAATCCGCAAACGTGCTTACGTGACCGATGTGTACCATTGGCCAGCGGGATCGGACTTCGATAACAGGCGCAAAAACCACCCAACTCGATAGCTCATCATACCTGTCCCGGCAACAATCCTTGTCACCGACCATCGTACCGAACGGGAAGGCCGTCTTTCAGGTACTCGCACTTTTATTTTTTCGCGTATTGATGAGATGGACGAAAATAGAGAGGAACGGGCCGTATATCATCAATATTAAGCTTTGCATGTCACTTCAAAAAAATGACTGTTGGTGTTGCGTCGTATCTGATCATTTTCACTTCATTTCGTCTTTCATTTTCGTTTACCCATCTCCTTTTCTATTTTTCTTTTCAGAATCGATCTTTTGAGTTTGTGAGTAGTAAAAAAAATTGTCGAACAAATAACTCGCTTTGTCTACCAATGAATTGAAAGGGTCTCCTAGTCATAGTCAATCGATCGTCGGAACATCCACGCGATGGAGTGGAGGAAGTATCGTATTCGGTCGGTTAGGGAATGGGGTACCTTATTGTATTTTGGGTTCGTCCTTCGACAATTCGGTTCCTGACCGTTCCAGAATCGATTCATCTCGTTCAACAGAGTTCTTGAGGACAATCAGTCCGCTACCACCTTTTTTGGCCGACCAAAGGTCATTTGATTTTAGAACTTCGTTCAAGAGACACTGCCCCTGAACGGTGGATGCCAAAAGCCACCGGTATCGGATATCGATAACGGGCGCCAACACCACCCACCGAGAGCCACTCAACTCAACCCCGATAGCGAATCAAAACTTCCCCTTTCGCAATGTTCTCTTTTGCTCTGAAATTTTCTGTTCTGCGGGTGAGACTCCTGTTTACCCTTTTTTCGGGATGGAAAGATTTCTGGTATCATTCTAATAATCTTTCTTTCTTATCTTTCCTCATTATAATGGCAACGATTCTCAATTTCGAATTGTCGTGTCGTTTCCATAGCGTGTTCACTACTAAATTTAAATTTTACAGGAAATCCAGTCGGTACTGGTTTGTCAAGGCCTCTACTTGGAGTCTCGCTGACAAACAGAAAGGGCCGACGGGTCTCAGGTTCCTTCATTCTTGCATTTTTCATTACTTTTTTCATTTGGTCTGGACTGTTCAAAACTACGCTGTCAAGTTTCTTAAACTCATGTTTGATATGTGCTTTTACGGTGCTGTTTTCAGATCCATGGCTACGAAAGCAGCGAGGCAGGCGCAACGTCAAGCACCTCATACCAGGTAAGAAGGAAAATCAAGTAAAACTGGCCTTCCATTCTTAATATTCTCTTTTACAGGTGTGACGTGAAGTGGATCTGGTGGGGGTCAGACAACTTAGGCCAATGACGATCCACCGACCCAACCGCGCTACCGGGACCACAGGTAATGAATTCATTCAATTAATTTTTGCTTTTTACTCTCTTTATGACTTAACTTTATTCGTTTTATTTCTCTTGTTTTTACTTTACTTGTTTACTTTTATTGCTTTTATTATTTTATTTTTGTTTGTTATCAATGAATTTTTATGTATTTTAGTTTCCATTGTTTTCAATTTTCGTTTTTCAGATCCACAAGGGCGACTGTGGTCCATGGCGTGCGTGAGGAACATCTTCGGAAAGGATCGACTACCGTCAAGGAGCGCGTGGTCCCGTCAGTCCGTGTGTTGTCCTCGTCTTTTGCATGCTACGTCCAGTGGGTTTCAGTCCTCGTCTGTCCGTGTCTGTCCCTCCCCCGTCCCGTCGGTCCGTGTCTGTGTGGTCCAGGTCCAGTGCATGCGACGTCCAGGTGGGTGCTGGTCTGCGTCAGTCCGCGTCTGCCCCTCTGTTCGTGCCTGTCCGCGTCCTTGTGTGTCTGTCCGTCCGTGTGCCCGTCTGTCCGCGTCTGTCTGTGCGTGCCCGTCTGTGTGCTGTCCGTCCATGTCCCCCCGTACATATCTGGCCGTCCGTCCGTCTTTGTCCACTGTCTGTGTATATCCGTGTCCATCTGTCTCCCTGTCTGCGTTCTGTCCACATCTACGCCTGTCTGTCTATCTGTGTCCGTCTGTCTATCTGTCTGTCTGTATGTCTGCCACCTGTCTGTTGACCTTTCATCCTTTTTGACTGCCTTCATCAATGTCTTTAGCATAGTTGTTCAGAGGGAATCGCTCATAAAATCGTTGGTTTGAGATATTTCGTAGCTGTTGCTGTTGCAATAGTGCTTTCGATCGTTTCAATCAGTACAGGATTCCTCCTTAAGCGAATTCCCTATTGTGTCTCGGCTTGAATCCTTTTCAACTTTCTTTCTTTACTGATTCTTCTTTACTGCTCATCAGTTTTTCACACACACTTTCTACTTCCATCCTTCTGTCAAATTTTGCTCGGGTATTTCATCTCCTTAAGGGCAACAGGAGGAGCACTTCGGATGACTAGTGGATCACCTACTCCTTTACGGGGGAGGGGGGGGGGGGCTGCACGGATCAATTAGTAGCACCGGAGGTCGGGCGTGGGTGGGAGTAGGAACGAGGAACGGTGATTGTGAAGGTAGAGAAGGTACTAATACGACAGTGGAGAAATTACAAGGAGCATAGACCGATCATTGAACGCAATTTTCTGTCCTCCCGGTGCTGAACGATCTCATTACATCTAATGGTGTACATAGTTAACGATTTGCAGCCCGGACTAGGTAGAAGTGAAGAGCAAGTCACAAGGGGGGAAGATCGCGAAAAAGCGAATTCTCAAGACCTCTCCAAACAGAAGCAGTGGTGAGTCGAGGAATTAAAGGGAACGGAAGGGGGTGGCGCTCATGTCCTATGGGGGTGGCACTCAAAAACAATTTCTAGCAGGTGCCATTTTTTTCCTCACCCTGAGAGTTTAAGAAGGAGCTCCCAGGAGTGTGCTCAACCGAAGGAAGGATGAAAAAATATTTGCTACACTGAAAAATATTCACCCATTCCGAAGCTCCTTCCCCCTCAAGGCTTAGGCAAAAATCACACTCCCCGGTTTTCACTGATATCCTAGTACCTTCCAACACATTAAAAAACATAATACTGGAGCAGACACGCATAAAAACCCAAATAACAAAAAAGAGACAAAAAATAAATCTGGTAGCTTGATCTACAGGTGACGCGTGTTAATAGAAGGTGCACGCTCGACACGCGCCGTGCGAAAGAGACAATGAAATAACAAGGACAAGGAATAACAAGGAGCAGTTAGCCTGAGCCTGGGGGGGGGGGGGGGGGGGGGGGAGGAATACTTCACACACGTGAGATAATCAATGGCAGGTAGGATTTGGTTGTCTATTTACTTTCGACATTCCAAGATAAAAACATCCTAATGACAATCGGACGCGTTAATGTCACACGTTTGATGATTTGTAATGGAATTTATTCGCTATTGTAATTACAAATGTGTTTTTGAGTGCCACCCCCATAGGACATGAGCGCCAAGGGGGTCGTATATTGAATTTTCCCGTACGGATCCTCGATGCTCACGCATGTTCGGGGAAATTTCAGGATCGATGAGGCCATCTCCGAAGAAAGACCTTCGGTCAACAATCATATTCTCTATGAATGTAAAAACAGATAGCCTCAGATGCATCGAGCGAAAGGAGAGAGGACGTATTTCCTAGAAATAATCCCGAACACAGACTTCATCATGCCGTTACCCCACTTAGAATTTTCTCTTTTTGTCTTATAGACTCAAATCCGTTCATTCTTCCTTTTTCCATTCTCACCAGTGCTTTTCTACTTGATTTTTCTTCTAATGGAAACGAATTGGTCATTACAATGTCTTTTCTGTTCACTTCCATCACTTTCTTTTCTAGTGCTTGTTCCTCTTCATTTTGTTCCCCTCCTTCACCCTTCCATCTGTTTCAATTATTTTACATTTCGGTTTTGACTAACTTCTGTCTCTACTATAGACGCCGCCGTCAATGCCATTTATTTTTCCGATTTCTTTGAATTCTTTTATTTTCTCTTTCATCCTTCTATTTTGAATACCTCATGAGAAATCCTGTACTGAATCTCAATTACGACAGAAGGCACTGCTGTATCAGCTTCCATGCACCCATATAGTAACATTAATGAGCGGTTCGTGGACAGCAGTGCTAACCCGATGGAGACAGACAGCTGGGAAGGTGGAAGGTTGGATGGGTGGAGGACATGCAGGCACAAGGAATGGATAGACGATCACAGCCGGACCAACGGGAGTAGATGGAGGCTGGAGCAGACTCGGGAGACAGGTAGAGCGGGGATGTGCAGGCAGTGCTGATCACAGACGGGAGTTGACGGGCAGATTAGGGGGCATGGGCGGAGTCGTACACAGGGGGTGTGTGCGGACTGAGGTGGAGAGGAGGGGGTGCGCGGTCGGTCAGATGCAAAGGGGTGGGGATGGGCACTCGCGGAAAAGGAGGGAAGGAGAAACGACCTGCACCTTTCACATTTTTGTATGCCCGCGTGCTCCTCCTAGGTGCACCCTTCCCTCCCCTGACACACACTCGTGCCTCCCCACCTCCTTCTGGTTCTGATCATCCATATCCCTCTCTTTTGTCCTTTTCTGTCTGTGATTGGCCCCCTCTGTCGCACACATCCAACCCTGTCCCCCCTCAATACCTGTCCGTCATCGTCCGCCTTCCCCACGTCTGCATATGTCCGTGACCGTCTGCCCCTCACGATCTCTTGCTGCCCTTCCTGTCGTGTCTGACTGTAACTGTCCCTCTACCCTCCCGTCTGCAAGTCTCCTGCTCACCTACCTTTCGCCCTCCAGCGGCCTTTAGGGTCGACACTGCTGTCTACAAAACACAGACAAGACCAATATTGCTGCTTCGGGAACGCTACGACATCCCATTCCACGAAGTAATGTATTCAGTAATGATTTGATCCAATAAATATTGGCATCATTCTCTCTCAAGGCACCTTGAAACTGCTGAGCTATACCCAAGTGGTAGGGACGAGATCGCGAGGTCCCAGCGACCTTACTCTGCTACATTTCTAAAAATTACCAGCCAACTGCCCCCTCGTTGTGTTCTAAAGACACTGCCCTTGAAAGACTGCAACCTCCTCTTTTATCCCCTTTCTCGCATTTTCCAAACCCCGTCCATGTCTAATGCTTCACCTCTTATGAAAGCCAACTATTTCTTCCATTACCATACCGTAGCTGTCGCTTCTCTATCTACAGTCCAGTTCGAAGGCTGGCAGGGCGTGGCCTACAGAGTTCTGTGAGAGTTTGTAGCGGGGTGAGAGAGATCGATAGAAGTCCGTAGGCCTCGCCCTGCCAGCCGTCGGGAAATGGACTGTATTTCTAACGCCATTTTCGCCTGAACTGTCTCCTTGCCCTCCCCATTAGACCATACTCGGTACGAGAACTACTGATGATAACCATAAAGCGGATCCTGACTGAAAAGATTTATGAGTCCATCTTAATTTCGGGAACGATTGTTATATTACCAAGTTCTTCCAGCCACTCATGACCAATGCTCCCTATCTATCACCCTCAAAGGTATTTTTCCCACTTATCTATCCTAACTTCCTAACTCCTAGGCTTCCCCTCAGGAGACCGACCAATAGAAAGCCAAACAGCGTCTAAGAATCGATACGAAATCAAACAGAATCTACCGTAATGGTAGCAGTGGGAACGTACGCCCATCCACACATTTGAATCACCCGCTCAAGAAATCCTCTGATTACCCAAGTTTACCCCACGGAGCACGAAAGAAAGCAAAAACGGCGATGGGTGATGGCCACTACCCTTGACTCTCGCTGTATCAGCTTCGAAACACTTTACTCCTCCCGCGGCTACTCCACCCTACCCTCCCCCTACCCCTTCGTACACTCCTTCCAGCCCCAGCCTCCCTCGGCAAGTCTTGTATGAAGCAGCAATATTGATGATGACCCTTAACAGACAGCAATGCCAACGATGCCGAGAAAACAAAAAGAAGATGGAAGGCAGATGTAGCGACAGAACAGCAGACAGACAGATAGATAGACAGACACAGACAGACATACAGGTATAGACAGCAGAGAACGAAGAGGGAGACAGACAGACACGGATATACACAGACACGTGGACAAAGACGGACCGACGGACAGATACCTGTGGGAGAGATGGTCGGACAGCACACAGACGGGCACGCCCAGACAGACGCGGACAGATGGGGACATGGACGGACAGACACGCAAGGACGCGGACAGGCACGAACAGAGGGGCAGACGCGGACTGACGCAGACCAACACCCACCTGGACGCTGCATGCAGTGGACCTGGACCACACAGACACGGACCGACGGGACGGGGGAAGGCACAGACACGGACAGACGAGGACTGAAACCCACTGGACGTAGAATGCAAAAGACGAGGACAACACACGGACTGACGGGACCACGCGCTCCTTGACGGTAGTCGATCCTTTGCGAGATCTTCCCCACGACACGTCGTGGACCACAGTCGCCCTTATGGATCTGAACATGCAAATTAAAAAATAACGAAAATCAAGATAAATAAAATTCATTGATTACCTGAGGTCCTAGCAGCGCAATTGGTCGGTGGATCGTCAACGGCCTACATTGGATTACTTCCGACCTATCAAACCACTTCACGTCGGTCACCTGTAAAGAAGAATCTTAAGAACACACCTCCGGCTCCACCTGATTTGCTGGTTTACCTGGTAGCTGGTGGTCGACATCGCCCCTTTCCTGCCATTTTTGCAGCAATGGATCTGAAAACAGCACCGTGAAAACTTGAAGTACGTTTGAAACATGAGTTCAAGAAACGTGAAACATGCGTTGATTCCAAAAAATTAAGAGGAAGTGAAAAAAATAACGAGGACAAAAATAAAAGTCCTGAGATCCGTTTGGCCCTTCTCTTCCAGCAGGAGAGAAATTGGAGTGGCCTTGAATCAACCATCCCCATTTGGATTACCTGTAAAATCCAACTTCTGTATCAGTAATCGGACGTGCGCAGCAACACGACGTTCGAATTGAAACACGTCAATATGCAGCATTCTAAAAATGCCCCCACCCCAATGAAATATCACCTAGAAGTCTTTTAGCGTGGAGAAAAACTACAAAGGATCCTACTGACAGAAAAAAAAATTTTAGAAAAAGAGAGAAAATTGTAGAAGGGGAAGGCTCACCAGTGGGGTGGTTTTCCCCCTTTATCAATATCCGATCCTGGTGGCTAATGGCACCCACCGATCAGAGGCAATTCGTTTCCTGCAAGCAACCTGAGGGCTTCACTGTATTGATCAAAGTTTACGAAGGCGGTGGGAGCGGTGGTCGAGGGCTTTCATATTCTCACAACATTATCGATCACCGCACTAATGAGAACATAAAGTCAAGGCATCTTAATGCATCTGAATCCACATTCCAGCACAGTCGAAACAAACCAATAAGAGTGGAGAGATGATGGGAAGAACCGAAGTGAAAAGAATAGAAAGCATGAAATCGCCTGCACACCATGTGGATGAAGGATGTGTATTCTCACAATCACATCTAACGTCTAAGGATCGGGAAGCATGTAGCGTGTTAGAACAAAAGAAAGAGACAATGAAATAACAAAGACAAGGAATAACAAGGAGCACTTAGCCTAAGCCTGGGGGGGGGGGAACACATCACACGGGAGATCATGAACGGCAGGCAGGATTTTGTTCGTTTATTCACTTTCGACATTCCAAAATAAAAGCATCCTAATAACAATCGAACGCGTTAATGTTACATGTTTTGATGATTTGTAATGGAATTAATTCGCTATTGTAATTTCAAATGTGTTTTTGAGTGCCACCCCCATAGGACATGAGCGCCAAAGAGAAAATGAAATAACAAGGACAAGGAATAACAAGGAGCATTTAGCCTAAGCCTTGAGGGGGGACACTTCACACATCATCAACGGCAGGCAGGATTTTGTTCGTTTATTTACTTTCGACATTCCAAAATAAAAACATCCTGATGACAATCGAACGCGTCAATGTTACATGTTTTGATGATTTGTAATGGAATTAATTCGCTACTGTAATTTCAAATGTGTTTTTGAGTGACACCCCCATAGGACATGAGCGCCTTCTCTTTTTTTTTTGTTCTTTGGGTTTTTAGCGTGTCTGTTCTAATATTAAGTTCTTTAATGTGTTGGAAGGTACTAAGATATCAGTGCGGACCGGGGAATGTGGTTTTTGCCTAAGCCTTGAGGGGGAAAGAGCTTCCGAATGGGTGAATATTTTTTAGAGTGGCAAATATTTTTTTCATCCTTCTTTCGGTTGAACACACTCCTAGGAGCTCCCTCTTAACCTCTCAGGGTGAGGAAAAAATTGCACTTCCTAGAAATTGTTTCCGAGTGCCACCCCCATGGGACATGAGCGCCACACTATGCCTTGCCTTGCTGAGCGGGCCATTCATCTGTTGGCTTTGAAATTTCCCATAGAAATCCCCCCTACTCCCCACATAATGGCATTGAAGAATTTTTCACGTGAGGAATAATAAACAATACAATCAAAATAACAGAAATTCCAGAATAGAAAATTGTGGAGAAGACGGTCGATTGTTGGAGTGGAAGTCGGGATGGCCCTCATGATGGTAATTTTCCCGCCCGATATTGATATCCGATTCCGGTGGCCAGTGGCACCCACTGGTAAGTTGCAGAATCTCACGTAGGCAAAGTTCAAAACCAATGAACCTTCGCTGGGGGCAGAAATGGAGGCGGATCGATTGTCTCCCAGAACCACCGACAAAAGGGACCCTCTACACCAAACCCAATGAACAGTTGAAATGAGACGACCTCAACAGACCTAAAAACGACCTCTACCGAAGATTTCGCTACTAGCGCTCAACCGAAGTTACAATTTTGTGGCATGGAGCTTACCGTTCAGAAGCTGCAGTAATTGTTAAAGGATCTTTGCCCTCACTAATGCATGAATTTGCGCGTTGCCGTCAAATTCCAGTGTCCGATCTCAATTCTTCCGTCAGTCACTGAGAATCAGGCAAAAGTAAACACTTGAATAGGAAAACTGATGCTTATATGTGGGATAGAATATAGTGGGAGGCAATGGTGCAAAAATGGGTGCTCTTGCTCGAGCAATGAATGTTGTGTCCATGATCAGAATGTGGAAGGTACTAACATAAGATACCAATGGAAAGCAGGAAATGTGATTTTGCCTGAGCCTTGGGGGTAATTGGCTCTGAAATGGGTTAATCGATTTCTCAGAGTAAAAAATTTTTTGGTATCCTTTTTGTGGTGGAGAACACTCCTCGACAATCGCTCTTGTCCTCTCCGAGTGAGCAAAAATTTTCTACTCCCTAGGTATTGTTTTGGAGTGCGACTCTCGTACCTAAGCTCAGTACATGGGCGCCCAAATAAAAAAACATTTCTAATGTTTAGAGAGAGGAATCGAGCACTCGCAATGGAAGACTTAGTCAGGCATCTGGTGACGCTACGACCCATATGGTCGGCGGATGAAATCCTCACAGATTCCCTTTACAGCCGACCGGTTCCTTCGGGTTCGAACTAATGGTGCACCACACGTTTGGCAGTACAAAATCCCCTTCTCTTAGTCCTAAAGATGATTGTGATTGAAGTTGAAATATCCTACAAAACAAAACTTCAACTACGCTACAAAAATTCATCTACGTAGATAACTCTCTCCTCTACTTTGTTATTCGACACTGTTCCGATGTTGCCAAAGCCGGCGGCAAAAGAAAGGTTCATACCGCGAGCTGTGGTCAATCAAGTGTAAAGATTCAGCATAAGAGGGCTGGCGATCCACGCTTTTTTATGGGCAATCTATCAAAAAAAAAAGCTCATGACCAGTTTCGAGGTAACTGAAAAGATCCAGTCGAAAATGAACAGGGGTTGACCATTTCAGTCTACTCCTCTTCCATACACATCGGACCGAAGCATAAAAATTAATATAATAAATGAAAAACGGAATTTTAAGTATAGAACACAACTTTGCAAAAAAATATGCAGCACGGTGAATTCGATGAGACAGAGCGCGGGAAAATCGGTGTGTGATTGGTGGATTGGGTGACCTGATAGTCCAAAGTCCACTTCTTTTTATTGACGAGTTGTGATCGAATTCGAATACAACGACAAGCCATTCAAGGGAGGGAGGAGATTATCACAAAAATCTTCTGGTTTGAGGTGTTAGTTTTTCAAATTAAAATGTGCCATTGCATTGTCACCGAACTCTACTCTTTTTCTTTCCTTTGATAGTTTGCTTTTATTTTCCGCCGAATTAGTCGACGAGAATAGGCTTGATCTGCAATGGAAATCGATCACTATAACCAGGCCACCTATTCGCAGACATTAAGGACGTCAGAGAGGTTCCGCTGATGGGAAAGTCCATAACAGCACTACTCGATAACCAGCACCACTCGATACGCTAGGCAGTTTCATCGGGCTTTTTGAAAGTCGTACAAAACGGACCTACGATCAGGGCACTCCGGGAGTCGAGGATTCCTCGACGGGGGGGGGTCGCACTCGACCGGACGGGAGGGGGGGTCGCATCTGTAGCTAAGCGATAATTTTATGGGAATTTCCTCTAGCCCATCGTACAGTCGATATCTGCCCCTCATACACGAAAAGAGCCACCGCTACCTCGCTGTCTGAATCGCAGATGGGTGTAGACCATCTTGAAAAGGTGACCGCCATCATTTATGGACTCGTTACGCGTTTAGCACTCACCATCGCGCTGCCATGATGACACACACCTCATCGTTATGGAGGGGCCTATCTAGTAGCGGAGAGAACCAATACACTCACATTACCGTAAACTATACGTTTATGTTATTGCATTGCTACCATAGAGTTCATTGTTGCGTGCAAGAACGACATGTCGGTATCCATTTAGGAGAAGAAAAATACATTTTTATTTTAGGCTACACCAGTCATACTATGAACGGCGTTTAATGGAGACAAGCAGTCCAGCAAAGCATGCTTGTTGTTCACGTTGTTGAATTGTTGTAATTTGGTTGCAGTGGTGCATGTAAATTGTTTAATGCACATTGTTCAAATAAAAAGTAAAGCCCTATGAAATGTCTCTATCATATCATCATCACGAAGAGCACCAGAAGAAAAGATCATTGCTTTCGCTTTTCATCAATTTCTTTTGACAGTCGTATGACGTGTGCATCTGGTCTGCTCATGAACTTGCGCGAGGTCATGGAATGCTGGGCAGATGTTTTACAAGATCTTGTGCAGCACCTGAAATCCTGAGTCAACCATGATCGGAGAGGCATGTAGTAGAAAAATACCTGAAACAATTGGTTTTCCCTCATGCTTCATAAACCATTCAGAAATTTTAAATGTCGATGGCATGTGAGCCGAAAATCCTGGACCAGGAAGTGGGTTAGCCCACTGCTTGGCCAGAGTTTCGGGCGTAACGATAAGTATGGTAAGTTCATCGTGTTGAACTCCGCAGTAGATTTTTGATATGGAGATGAGTATTGGCGGTTTTAAATTAAACTATATGGAGCGCTAAAATTTGGTAAAGCTGACCTCATTAGGCTTTGGTAAAGCTCACCTCATCAGCCTATCTGAGGTTTCAGCTCCTAATCTGCTCCTTTCACCTCTTCTGAGCCTAATGGCTGTTAAAAAACTGCGTTCAGGATCGGCATTGAAATCAGTCTCCGAAATTATTAATAGTGAATATTATTTTACCTGAATAACCACGTGAGGTATCCTTAATGCGTCTCCGTTGTCGAGCAGCGTTTGGCCCGCCAAAATGGCCATTCTTTGTAGCAATTTCCAAGCATTTGTAACAATTCTTTGCAATGGGATCTGCAAATGAAGTAAATTGATAAGTTGATGGATAAGGCAGTAACTTATGACATCAACATAAGTTGGTTTCACTAGATGTCTTTATCAAGTTAACAAAGACCAAAGAGAAAGAAAGCAAGTAAGAATACGGCCACACTGAGCATATGACAGAGCGAGCTCTTTTATATGCGAGCCCTTGTATATGAGGGAATGGCGGCTATCGATGATAAAGTGCAGGGACAATGCAGCGCTGCGCTGTTCATGCACTTTGTCATCGGCGAAAAAAAGGCGAAATGTGGAGAGGAGAACGCTACTGAGTTCACAGGGAAGTGCACTTATGTATTCGCTGTTCACTAGAACATTGAACATTCAAAGAGTATTCACTGATCACTCGCACCGTGAAACACCCTTTCAATGTTATCTGCAACTCGTAGCAGGAGCCCAGTGCATGGCGGATCCCTTAAGCGAGGCCACAAGTGAATGTCCTATCTGATAGCCGCACGAGATCATCTTACTAGGCCAACCACCCTTCTAGTTACATCTACAGCCCTTCCAATCACATCTACTGCGAAAGTAGGAGGCATGGCGCATACCCAGAGCAAGGATGGAGAACGCTAAGGTGTTGGTTTTACTGCACTGCTACCAGCAAAATTGTTTAGAAAGTATGAGGCTGCTTTTGAGGAGGTTTTGAACGCTCTCTGTGCGACGCTGTCACGCTCTTGATGGCAAAAAAATTTTCTTCGACATTTCCTCGACTCACGTTTCTCAAGAACTAGGCAACGTACAAAGGAGTTTGAGGGCGCGTTGGAAAGAACGAAGTCTCTAGTTTCAGAAAAACAACTGGGATTGCAAAACATGCAGCACAAAAAAAGTTATAACTGTTAGAAGCCAAAAAACCCGCATGCAATTTTCATTTTCCTCGACTAATCCTCGACTCGCTTTCCTCTCCCATTTCTGAACATTTGAAGCAACTAAAGTAGTCATTAGAAAGAGCAATTCTGAACATTTGAAGCAACTAAAGTAGTCATTAGAAAGAGCAAACCTAGCTCTTTCTAAAAAACACCTGAAGTCCCAAATCATAGAATATGAGGAAAGTTATGGTCGTTCAAACAAGGTCTACTTTCGCGATTTTCAGCCATTTTTGTCGATTAGCGCGCTCCAGGTTTGCACGCCGCGACGCAACCGCAGCGCTTCTAATGTTACCGCGAATTTCAAGTTTTTGAATTTTTAATAGGTATTTTTCATGTTTTGCTTTGTTATGTTTTATGTTTTTATGTTTTTATGCTCATGTTTCGTTGTGCCTTATGTTTAAATGTGTTTAATGTTTGTTTACATGTGTTTTTTTTTCAGATTTCGCCAATAGTCGAAGCCGTCCCGTTGATCGCATCAAGGTATGTTGCTTTTTTTTTCAGAATTTGTTATGTACATTGAATATTTTTCATATATAGTCGTATAGTTTCCATTATGCTTTATGTTTAAATGTTTCTAATGCTTATTTCATGTCCTTTTTTTAGGTATCGTTCATGGTCGAAGTTCGGACGCGCGCAGGTATGTTGCTTTTTTTCAGAATTTGTTATGTACATTGAATATTTTTCATATATAGTCGTATAGTTTCCATTATGCTTTATGTTTAAATGTTTCTAATGCTTATTTCATCTCCTTTTTTTAGGTATCGTTCATGGTCGAAGTTCGGACGCGCGCCGCATCAAGGTATGTTGCTTTTTTTCAGAATTTGTTATGTATATTGAACATTTTTCATATATAGTCGTATAGTTTCCATTATGCTTTATGTTTAAATGTTTCTAATGCTCATTTCATGTCCTTTTTTCAGGTATTCTTCATCGTGAAATCCAAACGCCTCCCGTAGGAAGGTATGTTGCTTTTTTTCAGATCTTGCAATTGTTCTTTGACTGTTTTTCATAATTAGTCGTAATATTTACGTTGTACTTAATGTTTCAATGTCTTTAATGCTTATTTCATGTACTTTTTTTCAGGTATTTTTTGATAGTGAAGTCCGACGCCGCCCGCAGGAAGGTATGTTGCTTTTTTTCAGAAAATGAGGTCCGTTGTTCCCTTTTCATTCTTCATGTTTAATATTGTTCACTTATTCTTATGTTACTCTTTTTCTTACATTTTCGCGTTTTGCTTTACCTATATATGTTTGATTTTGCTTTTTCAGGTCCGTTGAAGAAGTGGCCGATTAAATCGAGGGAAGGCGTTCAGGAAACGAGGTTTGTTGTTTTCTTTTCATTCTTCATGTTTAATATTGTTCACTTATTCTTGTAATGCTCTTTTTATACATTTTCGTCTTTTACTTTATCTATATATGTTTGGTTTTGCTTTTTCAGGTCCGTTGAAGAAGTGGCCGATTAAATCGAGGGAAGGCGTTCAGGAAACGAGGTTTGTTGTTTTCTTTTCATTCTTCATGTTTAATATTGTTCACTTATTCTTGTAATGCTCTTTTTATACACTTTCGTCTTTTACTTTATCTATATATGTTTGGTTTTGCTTTTTTTTAGGTCCGTTGAAGAAGTACCCGAGTAAAACGAGAGAAGTTTCAGAAAGAAAGATTTTTTTGTTTTCTTTATATTTCGTGTTCGATTTAATAGGATTTACGATTTAATAGGATTTAATGTGTGAAATTGTAATTTTTTTGGTTTGTACTTCTTCGATTACCTTTTACTGTGCCTAAGGGAAAAATAAATGTTCGCAATATTTGTACTGTAACATTTATTACAAAAGAAATCAGTACAACTAGACAAAACATGAAATATAGCAATCATACAATCTTGCGGTGCTGTGGAAGCAAGTAGGGGGGGGGTCGCATTTGAGACCCGAAGAGGGGGGGGGGTCGCACTGAAGCGGCCATTTTCCTCGATACCTGGGAGTGCCCTGCCTACGATATGCATGGGTTTGTTTATAAGCCCACCGGACTAGAACTATTAGGTTGTCCGGAAAGTTTTCAGACTAATGTGAAGATAATGTGTAGAACATTGCATAGCTAGTAACTTTATTGACATCTTGTACCGTGGATTTTGGAGTATTCGAAAGGTCTGGAAGTTCGCGTACAGAAAGGTCAGGTCGAGCCCCACAGACAGCTAGCACGAGCCGTTTGTTTTGTGTTTCTGATCGAGATTTCTTGAGCGATTCGTCACCGTCGTCGAACTTGTGGTACCAATAGAAGCACGTCGAGCGACAGGTGGGTTGCTTCATCATTATCTCCTGCAGAAAGCGATGGGCATCGTTCGCCGATCAGCCGGAGCGGTATTGTAGAAGAAGAACTGATCGGTAGAGCATCTTTTTGTCATCCATTGCGATGGCACTACTGGGAACACCAGATGATATGTCGCACATGCTGCTGACAGGTACATTAACCGGACATGAAATACAAATCCCTCGAGTTAGGTCCGCTCACAACATCGGGTGATAATGATATGTTGTTTTGAACCCTACCATGCTTTTAGTCCAAAAACCTTCCGGACAACCTAATATTGGGTTGTCCCAAAAGTCCTGTAGGATTTTTTCGGTCATCACTTTTTATTATTTTTTCTTCCAACAAACAACAATCAGGCAACAACGTATTCACCATTGTTATCGACAACACTCTGCCCCATCATAGGTAGATCGTTGATTCCCTCCTCCGAAAACTTTGGGTTCTGAGAGTCGAAAAAGTCAGCGATCGCCTTTGCAAGCATGTCATAATCAGCGAATTTTCTCTTGGCCAGGAAGGATTCAAGAGGATGGGTAAGGTGATAGTCAGAAGGGGCAATGTCTGGAGAATATGGCGGGTGGGGCGGCACATCCCAGCCAAGCTCCTGTAACTTGGCCTGGGTACACTTCGCGACGTATGGGTGGGCGTTGTCATGAAGGAGGGTGACCGCGGACCTTCTCAGGCGCTTTTCTCGAATAGAGACGGCGATCTGCTGGAGCTGGTGGGTGTATACGGAAGCGGGTACTGTCTCGCCTTGTGCCAGCACCTCTTAGAAAAGCATTCCTCCCGCGTCCAGAAGCAGCAGAGTAGAATCTTCTTCAGATGAAGGTCGGACATGGACTGCGTTGGCGGCTCGACGTCACGTAGCAGTCAAAAGGCGCGGGGTGCGTTGGTATCGTACATGTCCCAGCTTTCATCGCCCGTAGCCAGATAGACGAGAAAGTCGTTGCGATGCGGCGGAGCAGCAGCGATTGACAGATGCTCACACGGGCACTTTCGTGAGCATCCGTCAGGGCATGAGGTCCATCGCGAAAGCGCCTTCTGATAACCGGGCTCGTGGAGGCGACGATTACGGTTATGGGTGCTTGTCCATTCCTCTCCGCCAGTCGCGCATGTTAGTTTCAGGATCGGCCCGAACGGCGGAGAGCAGCGCCTCGTCGTCGAATGCGTGTGGGCGTCCTGTGAGTGGCTTGTCTTCCATGTCAATCTCGCCGTTGCTGAAGCAGATGAGCCAGCAGCGCACGGTCTCGTAGCTCACACATCCCTGCCCAATGCAGCGTTGATGGAGTCGCAAGCTTCCGTCGTTTTGGTGCCGCAATACCACTCATAGTAGGTGACACCGCGTGTTGGGGGGTATCGACTACGGGCACTGTAGCTCTCTCCACGGAATGGTGGGTCAATATATATTTTACTAGAAAGCTTAGAGAACGTTCTACTGTATTCCTGAACCGCTAGGCCTGCCTCGAAGTAAACAAGAGTTATTGATTTTTTGGAGAAATCCTACAAGACTTTTGGGACAACCTAATACTTATTTGGAAGCGTAGACCGAGAGAAGAATAGAGGTACGTTTCGCAGTGGATTATGAAAGGAGCGAAGAGCTCAATAAGTAAAAAAATTAAGGCCGCTCTTCAATCTTTCCATTCCCAAAGCGGAGGTGTTTCCCCGTGCAGTGGGTATACATGAGTAGGAGGCACGCGGATCTGTTATGTGTGGCGATATCGCCCAGCAGGTGACACGCTTAGCTCTGATAGGAGCTAGCTCAAGAGAAGTCCATCATCAGTGTGAAGCCTCGAAAAAGCATATGATAGGTTATGTCAATCCTTGCTTCAGAGCCAAAAACTTCTACTAGGTGTTTGCAGAGTAAATGGCCAAAACATAACTGGCCATAACTTCGTTCAGACACAACTTTATTTATCGAAATAAAAACCATTCGAATCTACAGAATTTTTCCAACGATCTAGTAAAGAAAGTATGCCAAGAAAGTATGTCAAATCGTTCAAATTCTGGATTGCGAGAATTAATAAAGTCAAGAATGGCATTTTTACCGTGTATAGTATCGGCGATTTTTTTCCTGACGCAGGTTTGCATCGAGATTCCGGGAAAAGTGGTAATCCGTTGGGGATAGGTCTGGGGAATAAGGAGGGGGGGTGGGGGTGAGGGAGAGTCTCGATGCCTAACTGAATCAGTTTTTGCCGGGTAACTTGCGAAGTGTGGGGGGTTTTGCGTTGTTTTGCGCACCCAGCAAAAACTGATGCAGTTAGGCATCAACACTCTTATCAACACACCCCTTATTCCCCAGACCTATCCCTGACGGATTACCACTTTTCCGGGTTCTTGATGCAAATTGCGTCAGAAAAAATTCGCCGATACTATGCATGTTGAAAATGCCATCGTCGACTTTATTAATTTTCGCAATCCAATTTCATCATGATTGCATGTTTTCTTTACCAGATCGTTGACAAGGTTGTGTAAATTCGAATGATTTTTATTTTGAGAAATAAAGTTGGGTCTGAGCGATGTCATGGTGTTTTGAAAAAAGTAGTCCGTTTTGGCCATTTATTCTGCACACACCTAATATGTACTTCCCAGTCAATGACTGACCAACTCACTCCTCTTGTTGCTTCTCAGTCTTCACCCATTACCACGCCATGATTGCTTATCCACTGGTTCACAAACTGGGTGATCCTCTTCACCGTGTGTGTGCTCCATAAGGCCGCGGTCATACTCTGCGTGTCTGCGTTAGTTGACGCCGGCACCGGCGTCAACTAACGCAGACACGCAGAGTATGACCGCGGCCTAACTCGAATTTTGAAAAAAATCGAGGCAAAATCGATACTAATGCTACATACTGAAAAATGAGTGACATGAAACTGAATAGAACGTCTCTTCGACAAATAAAACAGCACTCCCAGTCACTTCAGTGACTCTTCCTCGAGTGATAGATATTGACGTATGATACATAGATAAAGATATAATAAGGCCTTAACATCAGACATAGTGACAACCAAACTTCATTTCTTTCTCCTTGGCTATCTTTTATTTACTGAATCCAAGAATTCAGAGGAAAACAACGAACTCTTCATGTTTTTCGATTCGTACATCCAGATCGCTTTATTTACAAATACAGAGGTTCTATATTACATATGAGATTATACACAGCTAACGATATCCTTAAAATTAGGTAGGAGGAAATTCCAAAAATCTCATTCTTTCTGAGTTAACAGATATATAAACAAGCTTCTTAGAAGCACTGTGAGGGTTGAAGTCAAAAATATCATTGGAATGAAAAGAATGTTAGTAAAATTCGGTGAAACGAATCAGTTGCATGGAACGATATGGCCCCTTTCGGGACATCTTCGCAGAAAAAGCATGTGAAAAACGGATATCGATCCTACGCGAGCAAAACCAATTCCCATTCTGAAGTATGAGGTTCTGAGCAGTTGAAAAACATAAATGTGAATCACTACGCTAATACAGAGCTGACACACAAAATTACGTCATCTTTTACTAGTTAGTAGGAATTTCTTGTAGTCTACATGATAGCATGACGTCTCATCCACATGCTCTTCGAGCAAATATCTCGAGATGTACTCCAGATGGAAGACCTTTGCACCAATGCTGACTAGCCTTTCCAGCTCCTAAACAAGCACTACGTATCAGTCGCCTCGGTCTTATCGACGATGCAGACTCACCTCAATGCTCCACATCTCACTTGCACAAACGATGGCATGAGTCGGCCGGAAGACGAGTGGGGCACCTTCAACGCCATGTCTGATCGCGACTACAGCTCCACCAGCTTTCAGCATTGGACACAATCCATTCGCTTTCTCCTCCGAACAATACAAAACGCACCGCCATCCGTCAAACGCACCGTGACGCTGTGATGTAGGCATGATCAGATTCTTCAAAAATGGACAGTTATTACCGAAATTACCGTCGAAGAGCTGGTGCTTTCCAATTTCACACGCCAACGCCGGCATGACTGTGCCAGTTGCTGCTCTCTTTCCGACAAGTTTGTGAACGATAGACGTGATGGCTCACCCAGCTCAAAATCGGCTTCCTGAAATCAGCGCTTAGTAATGGAACAGATACCAAATTGATCATGGGGCAATGCTTGATGGAAGGATTCCCTTAAAACACTCTTTCATCGTTCCAACATCTCGTTGAAGGTATCAGGGTAATTTGGGCCGACTGAGGATATGAAAGTATCGTTTCGAAGTAGTTTTGATCAAGAGCATGATCGGACTGAAACGGAACGAGAAAAATAAGGCCCTCTTTCTCCAGCAATCTTCGGAAGCCGGGTTTGGGCGTCCTCTGCATCACTGGAAGGGTGGGGCGACAAACGGCTGCATCAGAAAGCACCACACGCACCATGGGGGTCATAATGAAGGGATTGAGGCGTACCTTCAGCGCGAGACCCAGAGTTAGAACTTCAATCCCCATTTGAGCCTTTATTTTGGCCAACCATATACTCAATACGGAAACCTTTCCTACAAGAATAGAAGGCGGGTGGAGTTGGCAAGTGGCGCCGCTCTCAGTCGCATGGCTCAGGGAATCACGGAACAGTGCCCTGCTCAGAAAAGCTCTTCATAGCTCAAGGTCGGAAATTAGACTAATTTGTGATGATAAAAACACTGCGCACATCGGTAGGTCCAGCAAGTCAACGTGTAGACCAAATCGTATTCAAATGCCACTACGATTTTTAAAGTAAATAAGTGGCGCATCTCTAAAAGGGATTAATCGACGCCCTTGTGCTTTCTGGACGAAAAAAAAGATAAAGGAAGATCATGCTGAAAACTACATACAGGAAGCCATTTTCCAGCTGCCAAGCTTTGATCAACATAGTCGGCCCCAACCACCCAACGTCCACTCGCGATACACCCCATCAGCTTTGCTCCTCGAATCTGCAAAATTATTATCTTGAACACTGATTATCACATATGTACTTGAGATTATTCGAGGAAATAATTCAGCATGTTAATTCTCACAGAATCGGAGGTATAAAGAACATTTTCATCTCAAAATAACAAAACCTATCACTACTTTCCTGACAATTCCTCCGACGTGATACTGTCGATTGATGAAACATCAAAGTGACCCAAAAAAAGCAAATATTAACGTTTACTTACTAGTTTTCCACAAATCAAATGAGTACAATCATCGTTCAATTCACCACTATCCGCAATACCTCCTAGTCGATTTATAATGTTCGACAGGCGTAACCGTTCCTGAAATTCACGTGAATCATGAAAAGCTAATGGTTTTGGCATAATTAATAGTTATACTAATCCACATTCAACAGCTAAGATACAACAGAAAGTTCCCGGAGAACGCAAAACATTGCATCGGCCGGGAATCGAACCCGGGCCGCCCGCGTGGCAGGCGAGCATTCTACCACTGAACCACCGATGCTACGAGATGTTGTAGCCATGAACTCCTTACGAGCTCAATCAAACTAAGTTTTCATGTGCTTACACTGAGCCCACACTTCACAAAAGCCTTTCTGAAGATTCCTTCATTACTACCATATTGCTACATCTGTAGAACTTTCACACTGGAGCCATCATTAATTCTGAGTTTACCATTACACATAGTAAAAAGCTTTAAGCTCAACTAATACATCGAATTTTACGAATTTTACTTGCATGACCTCAATGTATAATGAAACTGCACCCAAATCACGGGCCCTATCCAAAAAACATGGCTTTTTCATTTTTGTACCATCAAAAAAAAAGCTTGCTATTGGGGGAAGCGTTTTTAATCTCACTCGTCGATCTTACGACAATATTACCGAAAAAAATCTTCATTGATTTTACACCGCGAATGTCTGATACACCAGTTCTTCGAGCATTTTGACCTAGTGAACAACGATATTGCCATACCTGTGGAGATACTGAAGTGAATATGAATCGCCGAACTGTACTGCTAAACACAATGGAGTTCCTTTCCTGCTTGACGGAAAAACGTGCCGATGACTTCTTGGAGGTACTGCCACTTGCTTCATCCGCTTCCACTCTACAGTTATCGAGACCTGTAGCTCTCGGCAAAGACTTTCCGGTATGCGCTTCACCATTGTCGCCTACTACACTTTCGGCACCGGCAGATTTTCGCGTGCGTGACGATGCCGCATGGGCATTTGGCGGGTCAGGTCCTTTTGGAGGAGAAAGCTCCTGCCGTGGTGCCGGTGCGCTTCGGCTTTCTAGTGGACCCTGACCAGTGTTCAGAATTTCTTTTCGCGAATTCGGGGGGAATGAATGGGTATCCGGCTGAGCAACTGCTTTTGGAGCAGCCATAACTGGTCCAGAAACTGTGCGTCGACTGTAACTTGTACGCCGGTCTGAGCCACTTGACGTCGATTCCAGGTGCTTTTCGGGAGCTCTAAAAAGCATTATCAAGCACGAATCGATATCCGCCAAAATCATTGTTTCAATATGAAAATATACAGTGAAAATAAGGTCACCCCTGAATTTTAGGTTTTCTCAACAACACTCCATTAAGGAATCTTTTCAGTCTCATAGACGGATTCCTCACCTGAAATAACCTCCGTATCCGATTTTTGGTTGCAGTCTCGTTTACCTTATGTTTTTAAGAGTACTTTTCGATTTTTGCACCGTTTCATAATTATAAGGTCACCCTGAAAAAAAGAAAGAATTGAGGCTCCAGCAAGTCTGTGAAGGTGGATGTGTTTTCCAAATACATCTTCGTCATACATTCAATCATCTTGTGGCTAGCTGCTATGTTCCGAGAGAAAAGCCCAGATTTTGGATTCTCGTGATGCTGGGCTCAGTTTGAGAGTAATTCCAAAAAAACCGGAAGCTTTCTGTGCTCAGTTAGATAACATTTGAGTCATTCGGTGTCTTCACATGCACTTCAGGGGTCTAGACTCCCACGTGAGATCACTGTCATTCACGAGAAAGGGATTTTGGAAACCACTTCCTACAGCACCTCCTCCATGGAGCAGATTTATTTTAAGTTGAACCATTCCTTGTCTGGGACCACAGCGCGCACAGTAGTGAGGAAGAGCAGAAACATCACTAAAGAGATATGAAGTACCCTAAAGTCCCATAGATAAGAGCGGCCCGTAGATAAGAGCGGTTTGTGCTAGAAAATGAAAATTGACGTTTGTATACGTTTTTCTTTGGCGTTATGTGCTCATGATTATCGCATTAATAGCCTACAACTTTACCTTTATTCTTACTCTCTCTATACTTTTTCTAGTGCAATTTTTTTATTAGGTTGTAAGGAAAGTTCCGGCCGCATTCGCGCGTTCACAAGATAAACTCAAATTTCGAATCGCGTCTACATGAAGTAAATTACAAGTTGTGCTCCTTAGATAGAGAAAAAATTGCTCTTTCTGAATATGCTTTTCTTAAAATGCTACAAGTTTTTCGAGTTATCAGGAGAATTATAAAGTACTGCGAAAATGGCACTTTTTAGATGACTTCACTTCACGAGTTTTTATTTAGCTGAGTCCCAGCGAAGGTGACCACAAATGTGAGTGCTGCAAGGGGAGGGGGTGAAGCATTGTACTGAACACTTTGTCCCTGGTTTCAGAAGTGCAGAAATGAGAACGAGCTGCTCGAATTTTCAATTGATCAAATCGCTTTAACTAAAGCGACAGAAAGCGATGAGCGCCCATACTTGCAGGGGATATCCACAAGTATTGACCCTCAATAAACAATCTTGACCAACCACCTCAAGTAGCCTTGATTTGGAAAAACCCAAAGAAATGGGTGCCGAGGGACCCCTCAGGGCAGCTATGCGAAAGCGCATTTTCCACAAATCCTCTCATAGTAATTGAAGCAGTTGAAGGCTGAAGCCAATACTCGTCTATCATATTCACCAGATCTAGCGCTAACTATGCCCCACTTTTCCAAACATCTGGACAGCTTCTTCAGCAGCAGTGTGTTCGGAAAGAATGATGTTTTGAAGTAGACTTTTTTTGTTTTCGCGCTTTATGAATCATCGGCCCTTCTCCAAAATAAGATATGCAAATATCCATAATACCTCCAAAAGTGTAGCGAATCAAATGGCGCTTATTCTGTGGGAAAGGATGCAGTCTGAGCCGAGTTATGATCTCCCGAAGTTGAAATTGCGAAACCGGATATAAGAAATCTAATTTCACTGTTGCATTGGGAGTGACTGCTGCTGGAGAGAAATTTGAAACAATGCTAATTTTTAAAAATTTTTTTAAAGAATTTTAAGAATTTTTAAGAATTTTTTCTACCGGTAAATCAAACCGCTCTTATCTATGGGACTTTAGGGTAGTTTCCGGGGCCTACACCACACCCTGAGGCGGCACGACTTTGAATAAAGTTGTTCTTGGGCACGGACTGAACAAAACTGAATTGCAGCATTAGCAATTGCACCGTGCATGTGAGTAATTCCATCTGAATTGTATTTTTGAGCCTGGAAATTTTCTATTTGTATGGTGCTGGCCTGTAGAGGTAGCACTAGCTTGGTCTGAGAAGTGCGCCAATCTACGGGAGCCTTGGCAATTTTTGTAGGAAAAGCGTGATGGCCTAAGCTCTTTACGACAATGAGCTTGCATTGAACCTTGCCTCCGAAACCTGCAGAATAGACTCCAGAGACTGCTAGAAGATCCTACGAGGAAATCAGTTGCCTTTTGGAGCCGACCGGCTCTTCATAACTGCGTCTCAAAGTATGGCAATGCTGTTGTTCACGTATGCCATTCAACGGAATCGTGGTTAAAGTTCCAAAATACGGACCTCCAGCCATAGATTACGTGTGTTCTTGGTCTCAGGTCTATTAGGGATATCTAGAAGATATCGTCTCAAATATTTATCCCGATAATCGCCAATTCTGGGAAGCAAAACTGCTGAAATAGGCAATCGTTGAAGACCGGAACAATATCTGTGGTGAGGTTCACCGAAATTTATTTCTACTTCACCGAATCTGCTTGATAATGTCGTTCTCAAACAGGAGAGGGTCCTTCGCATGTGCTGTTAATACTAGCAAATTTTCTGTTTCTTCGGGGTGACCTTATAATTATGAAACGGCACGAAAATCAAAAAATATTCATAAAAATGTTGGGCTGAAAGCTCATGTTATCAAAACTAGTATAGGAAGGTTTTCTGGGGTGAGGAATCTATAAAAAATACTTAAAAAATTTTCGGCCAGCTGCCTCTCCTGAAAACCGAAAATTTGAGGGTGACCTTATAATAATGGAACGCACTGTATAGTATCTTAACGGAGACGTACTCCCGTCACTGTAAAAGTTGAAATTGTGACTAAATCCCCCAAATCTCCCAATTTCATATTGGTGCTCCATTAAGAATAAGTATGACTAAAAGCTTTGATATACACAAAAAACTAACTTTCTGACAGATAGTTCTGCGCGGGTGGCATCACTCGGATTCGTTACCTGCGGTGCCTGAAATAAGGATCTTGCGGAAATATTATGAATCTCAGAAGTTTGAGCTTGGCAGCATACACCGTTATAACGATAATCGCGGAGCGAAACATTTTGAAGAAAATGTAGAATCAATAAAATTAAAAATAAAGGGGCTATAATAATAAAAGCACTCACCGGTGGACGCGTTACGTCTAACGATTCCTCGAAATTGAGGATGGAATTGGAAGACAACCTGTAAGATCCATTTTCAGGTGCAAGGTTTTTCAGGGTGAAAACCTAGTAAAAAATAGTATAGAACAAAAAACACGTACTTGCTGGGCATAGCCGGCTGCCATTCTATCAAAGGCTGGGGTACCTCTGCGTCTGACAAACGCGCAGTCTCCACCTCAGAAGACCGCTTTGAAGAGGGTTCTGTGCCAGTCAAGGACGATTGGCCACGTTTTCGTCCCCGCAGCGACCCCGCTTCTTGGGTTGGCTTTTCCGACACTGAACCTGATGGAGCTGTACCGTTCTCAGCTATCTGGTTCGCTGAAATTCAAGATGAAAATTTGTGATGGAAAACAAAAAGAAAAACCGATGAAAATGAAAACGATAGATACAGATAAAAGATCCAGCATTCAAATAGAATACCAACCAATTTCTCGATTCCTTTGCTCTAACCTTTCCGTCATTCGTGCTCGCAACGCCATCATTTCGCCCATTCTGTCTGATTTATCGTCGGCTGAACATACCGTCTTTGCGATCGGTTTCTGCTTCGCTACAGACTTTCGTGGACTCTGAAAAGGATTCATCCACAAGGGAAACGCTTCAGAAAAAAGATGTTCAGAAAGATTAGAATACGCGTCTGCTTGTCGATGGTGCGGGTTCACCCCGATCGGATACAGTGCTGCTAGAACTGGCACTGGCAACAACAGGAGCATTTCGCTGCGGCTTCGCCGTTTTAACAGCTACTTCCCTCAGAATACGACCAACCATGGATGTAGTCTAAAGAAACCGATGCATTTTCAAAGACTTGTAAGCCAATCAAGTAAGTATGAAGAATGTTGAAGCCTACAAGGTTATCATTGCTAGTATCCCCACTCGTCGATCCTGGGGAGGGTATGTCCTCGACGGCTTGTGTCAGGCCTCGGAAGCTGAAAAGACCCAATATAAATCTACCCATCAAATCCATCAAAACGTAAAATCTACTTCGGCTTGAAAGGCTTGTTCATGTCGAGCGTCCTATCATTCAACTTGAGAGTTCGTAAACGCGAAGGAACAGCAGAAATCGGTGTGGACGTTCGCGGTGCCTCCTAGAAGAAACATATAGCATTTCCCATCGATACGATAGACTCTATATCTAAGTAAGATACATAAGATGTCCCACCAGTTTTCCTATGCTCCTTCCCGTACTCGGAGTAGACGCTCGAATTCTCCTTGGGAGACTTTGATCAGGAGTTCTCTGTTGCAGTTCATCCACAATCAAATCAGAGAAATCGTCTCTGGGAGCCCAACCCTGAGGATTGTTATCAGCGCTTTTAACCGCTTCTGGCCACAAATCGTCCGTTCTTCCTTTGTACGAAACATATGCCTCTCCCTGAACAAAGTAGTTCAATATTCAAAATACTTCACACACTTGTTGGCACAAAAGCAAACCGAGGAATTAGGATGATGTTACTTATTAAATCAGCAGTTACTTATTACATCAGCAGATCATCTTTTTGAAAACTATGTCAAATATTTTGTTGGATCTTCTCAAGCATTTTTGACCCCATACCAATGAGTTTTTCCTTCAAATACGCTGAAATTTTGATTACCCATGATCTCACATTATAGTTGAGTATGAGAATAAAGTGAACCTCATAGGGGTGACGAAAACACATGGAAAGCAAACTGCATATTTCAAACAAGCCCTACCGAAGGCATGGGTAGCGAGAATGATGTGCCAAAATGAGTGCGACGCATAAGGCTCTGATTCTGTAGCTGGGGCATAGCTAATGAGGGATATCAGAAAAAAGCGGACAGAAGCCTTCCAATGATGAATACCGAATAGTAGGAAATTCAGAACTGTTTAGTGATTTGCGCTTGAAATAATCAGTGTGCAAGCCTGACAATTGGAAAAAGAGGTGTTCAAAAAAAAAAGCACCCACTTTGAGAGGAAACTGATTCTCATCCATAAGCTTGTCGTTAATTATTGATTCAATAACCCATGACGGATCCACCACCTGAAAATTGTCAACATGTCATAGATAAAATATCGAACTTCATGGTGAAGTCGACCTTATATTTCTGCCGCCTTGCTTCCGTTACACGATCCCCCTCACTGCCTCCAATCACGTGGGTCACTGCTAGCTGTAATTCATGTTTTTATGAAGACACAACGAGACTTCGATGCGTCTCTGTTAACATACTACTGTAAAATTTTAATAGCCTTAGTTTGTACTATCTGATCTATTAATTCAGGAATAATTATGAGGGGGAAACACATGAGTAGTACGATTAATTCACCTTGTCAGATTGATTTCTCCTGGTTAATGTTTCTTGCACCTCACCACCGAATTCTCTAATGAGCTGACCCAGAGTGACCTGCAATATACTGCTATGTATTTTGAGTGCTATGAATTGTACTATGATTTTGCTATGTTATGATGCTGATTACCTATGGGTGTGTACACATTGGTACGAATGACCTCCTTCGCACCCCATGTGCAAATGAAGCTTAATTGCTTCCGCGCACCTCATGCGCGAGAAAGTAGTTAACTGGCAGAGGTCAGCTATGGACCGCTCAACTTCATGAACTGAGTGTAATGTTCATAAAGGAGAAACTCAAGGCAGCTTTATTATGGTACGAACTAAAACACTACATTTATGAAATGTATAATAGGTTGCAAAAATCGAAACATATTTCAGACTCTCTGCTAATTTTTCGACGGCCATTTCTGACTTGCTAATAAATCTAATAAATAATTTTCTCACATTAGAATGGTAAAGATACAAGATACATACATGATTCCCGTACGGGCATTCTATAACATTTCATCGAGATTAATAATAATATGCCACTGTATGGTAAAGTTGGTTAACATTTGGGCTCTAATAATTCAACTGAGTAGGTTTTATTCCGTTTGCTTATTTTACTCACTTATTTTTTATTCATTCCTAACGATTTTTTTTTGCAGTACTATAACTGGAAATGTTACAATCATTCGCATTTACCAGTATCTAACTGGATACCATAGCACAATTAAACCGAACCCTTTTTTTTTTTAAAAATCTTTTGATTAGAACTACACCTATGCTGCTTCTCCTCTAAGAAAATTACACACAGTTGATGAAGTTGAGTGGTCTATAGCTGACCTTTGCTGTTAATTACGCTCTCGCACATGAGGTGCGAGGAAGTAATTAAGAGTTCGCATATGGGGTGCCAAAGAGGTCATTCGAACCAATGTGTACACACCCATTACCTATGAATTTTAAGTGCTAAACTTCACAGTTTTGTAAAATTTTGGTTCTTTCAGTAATCAGAAACTCTGCATTCAGCACTTATAAGTTAAAAGAACTAGAACACGCTCACCCTATCATAATCATTGAAGCAACTGATGACTACGACAATGCTTGAGAACACTTTGCTCCCTTTTACCGCCGGGATTGGGCGGAACAGTGGATGACTGGATGGCCTTAGTAATCGATATTCCATCAAACAACGTTTCTTAAAACAAACGTTAAGAAGGAATTATTGAAAATAAGTGGTCATTTTAAATATACCTAATTAAAACTTACAACCCAAAATACTGTCACCACTTCCTCGTAGCTCTCTTTGGGAAAAACATGGCTGAATTCGACGTTACCACAAACAAGA
Source organism: Trichostrongylus colubriformis (assembly GCA_963978905.1). Taxonomy (NCBI): domain Eukaryota; kingdom Metazoa; phylum Nematoda; class Chromadorea; order Rhabditida; family Trichostrongylidae; genus Trichostrongylus; species Trichostrongylus colubriformis. The sequence continues at coordinate 28,729,141 of OZ022260.1, forward strand.
TAGTTGACAAGGGTGTGCACATCAGATGGTGGTACCACTTTACCTGAAAAAATAAAACCATGTTGTTGTTCAGTTCATCAACAAAAGGCAATATCCAAAGATCATGATAGGCACTCATGGCGAAAACAACGGGTCAAACAACTGCTCTAATAGTACAGCTTGAGCAGAGAAAATCTCAGCTATTGCCCTATTTTGGTTGGCTGAAAAACTACTATTTTCGCTTAATTTCTTCTCGGGCATTTTGAAACTGGAACCAACAGTTCGGAGGTTCACTGATCATCACACTGGTTCTTTTGTCACGTTATACGGTTCCACCGCAGCTTTGAGCCACAGTACGATAAATCAAATAGGAATCACCCCTCCCCCCATTCTTGAGAGTAGTACGCCACCAAACAACGAAAATGACCAGAAATGTCAATGAGTAATCAAACCTCCTGCCGATGTCAGTTCCTTTATAGTTTGACTTTCAACATCACCACAAAGTCCACTGAGACGAAATTTCAAAGCTCTGGAATTTCCATTACTGTCAAATTATTCAAACAAAATTAAATAAAAATGATGCGTGACACATCTTAACAGCTTTTCTAAAACGTTCAGCGTTATACCTTTTACAATGGAAGCTTACCGAAAAATCGAAGACAAGTCAGGATCATCCGAAATGTTGCCTAGTGGAGCTATGTTCAGATAGTCAGAAGCACCCAAATCTTTCGTTGTCGTTGCAGAGCCAGTCGGTCGCGAAGACACCTCAGCATTAGGCCGCTTAAAAGAGACGATTCTTAAAAGAGACGATGAAAAAATAAAACCAAGTAAACTGAATTAGGGATAAACCCACAACAAACTGGTGACACTGCAAAATTATCGGAACAAAGGTACATACGAGACCTACCCTGGGTGTTTCTTCTAATGGTTGGGCAGAAATAAAGGACGTAGTGCGACAGATGATGTCTTCAGGATCCCACAGAAACTCTGGAATTTCTCAATGTAAACTTATATTTTCATGAACGCGAAATTTAAGAAACCTTCGACAGTCACTTGATCCTTTTTCGCATAACAAGCAGTTATCCAATCGGCACGAACAACAATAGCACCACGAGATCTCGCTTGAATGAGTCGATTACGGTCACCTGCCGAAGCAGAAACAATGACGATGTGGCTGGCTGCCTCCATACCAGCTACGCGGGTGGCACCACTTCTAAAATGAATTTCGAGGTTAGCAGCTGGCCTCTCCAAAAACCTTCGCCGTTCAATCTAGCAGGTACTTCATATCCTGATAGGCAGCACATTATCAACGGAAGGAACGTACAATACTAACCTATCGAGAATCTTCTTCCACTTATCAGCACGTGATTGTTCCGCACCACATACCCAAATCCGGCAACCCTAAAAGAGATGTGAAATGGCTTTAACTGATGGAATGGATAGATGGATAGCTAGAAAACAAGGCCTTTCAGCATCTCCGTGATTGGACGAGAAATTACCTCAAGGAAGTCGAAATCGCCCCTGAGACACGTTTCGTCCAACTGATCCACGGGGTCGACCACCGTTGGTGTTGAAGTTGCAAGGCGATGACGACTTGGTTCACGGCGAAGATTGGTTCTGTAATATCGGAATGAGTTAAGAAGAATAATATGAATACATCAGATAACGATTATACCGACCCACCGAACTAAAGACAATGGCGTTCGCTCTGCTTCAGATAAATCGTCATGTTTAGTGATTTGTGTGTTGAAAGTAGAGTTATCCAAACGTCCACCTCTACCTAGAAAACCAGAAAGCATGGACTGATCATGACAGTAAAGCCGATAGCAACCCGAATCACACGCAAGCAGCTGTGCGTTTCACCATCTAAGCTGCCTTGCGTTCTCACGATAAAAATGGTTATACTAGGCGCTTGCATATGTAGGAAGTGAAGAAGTTCAGACACACAGTAAACGTCAGTAGAGCAACTACCTTGAATAACGCTACAGTCTAGCTCTTCTGGTTCTACGATTTGTGATTCCTTCACCGGTGTGCTGCATCGATTTCGTTTTTCTGGATCGAAAGCACTGAAATATGAGATTCAGGAAATAGCGGGAGAACTCTCAGTTGGTGGGCGTAGAGACCATTCTCCTGATGCTCTTATAACTACCAAGGCACTTTTTTCCGGAAAAATCAAACTAGAAAAAATAGATCCAATAGGTATCATAGGGAAATGCGTTTAAAAGCAACAGAACTATTAAAAAAGAAAAATTGTTATTTCCCAACAGTGATAGGGCGCACCAACTCTGGTAACTTTGTGAGGGATTGCAAACTGGAGACCTACTTTTCAGGAAGAACGTAGCCAGCTACTACAGATTTCCGTAGCCAGGTACACCGTACGATTTTGATGGAGTTCCACTCACGTGCCTGAAATAATTTGACAACAAGATGTGTGAATTATATTCGCGACCTCAAAAAAAAAATAAGATTAGCAGACTTATTCAAGAACGGTAAAATGAGTTAATTGGTAAAAATGGGCCCTTCAACAGTGAGTAAACAACTTATCGTTTGGCGCAAATTATCACCTTTTTATATTTCATTCCTTTAGCTTGATCAGCAATCAAATGTGTGCATTGATTCCTCTTCATATCACCTGAGAAGCGCCCTCCATTGAGTTCAATCAGCCGAGCAATGTCCACGCGTTCACTACCGCTGACACCAGTGGCAGTAATTACCTAGAGAGTACATGTGATGTGACTTATAATTCCATCTTCAGAGGTAGAGTTTTTTTTTTTTGATGGACATCACAACAAGACCTCATAAAGAGACGGAAGAGAAGCACTAACTGTTAAAAATTTCTAGAAGCAAAACGAAACACTGGATGATAGGGAGGTTTAGCTGAGAAAGAAAAGTTACGGAATGAAAAACTGAGTACTGCTATCATGGTAGAAAACCAGAGACAATGAAACGAATGTTGACCAAGAAAAAATTATGAAAAATACAAGGAAAATCTCGTTATCCTGAGATTTCCCCTCGAAGTGATCAGCCTCAAGAGTCTGGAGAATCACTAGTCTCAATGCCAGATAAGTAGTCCAAGCACAAATAGGAACAAAACGATCTATGAGATTCGTATTCTCACACATAAGTAGTAATCTGATGACGGACATAACACACCATTTTGTTGAAAATCGGAGTGCGATATTGCCGTGTCACCTCCTTTGATGTAAACAGATCAACCGAAAAATGCTGTGCCGCTTCCCAAGCCTTTTCAATCCACTCCGGCAGCATGACTGGTAAGCTCATTCGTCTTGCCTCCTAGAAAATATCGATTGAAACCAGAATGAAACTCGCACACAAAAATTCTTCTACTGCTAGTTCCTACTTTTTTTGAATTGAAATTGACTTTGTTCCATATGACCTGAAAATGCAAAATAGTGATTTCATACCGTATATTTCTTAGACGCGGTGTCACAATAATCCGTGACCAGGTGGGTGACTTTTTCCGTCAAACATGGCGACACAATTCCATTCATATAATTGATTTTTGCTTTCAAATCCTCCTGAATTGATAATTATACAATGGTGGAAGCACAGCAGACATCGCAAACCAAATACTTGGTTTTTCTCTATGTGCAGCCCTGAAAATCTCACTAATTTTTCTTTTTTATTTTTATTTTTTATTTTTTAATTTTTTAAATTTTTTTCCTTTTTTTTAATTTTTCTCTAAATTTATTCAATGGAAGCTCGATATCCGACCCATTCCCGAAAGTGGAGTGACAATGTTTAGGTAATTTAACTTCCTCTCGCAAAATTCCGCTTACTCAAACCTCATCCCCACTATAAATTAGGAGTCTCCTCCTAGAGAAGAGGGAGGCGCCAAAACCCTGAGAATAGGCAGATGGAGATATTAAAGTGAGATGAAACTGTGGCCACAATAAAGAAGGGAAGAGCGAAGTGGAGACAAAATTGTAGAAAAAGCGAAGAAAATGCAGACAATGAACAGTTGAAGATGAACAAAAACGCTGGGTAAAATGAAAGAATGGCGTGTTAAAAAGCAGATGAATCGAGACATGTGCCAGTCACTACTCATCAAATCCGGACGTATAAGGAAAACATCGTGGAAACGAAGACAGGAATGTACTAGGCATATCCGAAAGCTGTATGCAAAGATCGCCTATGTTGCAGCCAAACTTAGGATTTCGAACAATACAAGAAATGAGGCTACGAAGTTGCTTCCATACTTCACCCAATCCACCACGGCTAGTACTTTGATTCTAAGAAGGGGTAGTAGGTTTTGCTTTCGTCATAATATCCCATTGTTTCGAATATGCACTGATTTGCAATTCGAAACGTAATTTGAGTGATCCTATATAAAACTGAGCAAATATAAAAAAATTGACTTACACGTCGGTCGAGCGGAAGTCCTGTAAAGCAAACGCATGCCCCGGTCATGTTGAGGGAGAACACAGGGAAGTCCCATCGTGGTAATGAACCACCATTGATCAGGGTTTGTAGAACAACATGTGATCCATAAAGACTGAACAGATGCACACTCGAAAAAATTCTGAGATAAAATTCCACAGAAAAAGAAGTTCATAGAGATTTGACTTACTTGACTTTGAGCTTCATCAGGTGCTCAAATACTCGCCCCCGAAATGCGGGTACAAAGTAGAAACTATCATTTTTTGCAGTAACTTCCAAAGCTTTTTCTTCTGACAACCAAACAGCCCCGACACCATGTTCGTTTAACCTCTGAAAAATTTCGAATTTACTTCCTACTTGTAATCCTAGCGACTATTTTGCCCTGGGTACACCATCCAACCCTTCACTCTGAGTTAAGTAAACTTTAGTAATGCGCCACGAGCACAGTGACTTTTCTTATTCTGTGCGCCACATTGCAAATTGTCGAATAAATGCTCTTAGTTTGCCACGAGAAATACTTGATCAGCGCTATTTCTTTCAGAAACATTCACTGAAGGTTCTGAATACTATTACTTCGTAATGGCAACCATGAATCATGGAAACTTTGATTTGGAATGGGATTTGCTCTGTTAAATAAAATGCCCACAACAGTGGACGATAAATCATGAAAGGTTAAGGAGAGGCGAAGTAATTTCGATTTCACAGTAGCTGTAAGCCTTTATGGTGAGGCTCGGCATTTTAGAGAGGTCTCGATTCAAGCTTAGAAGATACTAATTTCAAACATTTCAAAGACAGTGAGGTACACCAGTAAGATGATCTCACGACACGTGCACCTTGACCAATACGTGCTGCTCCCTAAGCACTATCCAACTACTTTCCTAAGCAGCCTGAGAGCGCGCTGGTCAACATGCAAATGGTATCAGCAATCACGAAAACTGACACTGAGTTCAGCGCCTTGAAACATAATGACAGAAAAACAATCGCGTTGCCACCACAACCTAACTGCATTTCCTCGTGATCAACGACATAACGATTACGCATATTACTTACAAGAAATGTTTCTCCAAAGTAATCTTTCTCGTCCGTTGTGATGTCTGGACCAACTTCCACACAGAAAACGTCCACGGGTTCGCCAATGTTCTCTTCTTCACCATCCTGGAAGGTTCTTTATATGTATACGAATTTGAAGCTTCCTCAAAAAGAAATCCGAAGCATCAGTTCCGTCAGTACTTCAAAAATTGCACTAATTTTCTTGTGTGGGGTTCAGATCAAAGAGTAGTTTGCACTGCGCTAGTAACATGTATAACACTGCTATAGCCAGCCAAAACCTACAGGGGGTGACAAAGAAAGGTAATTTTTTCTCCTCTACTTTTAGTCCTATATTAGTCGAGCTTCAGCAGATTCTGACAGGCTATTTCCATCCCCAAATTCAAGAACACACCTCACACTATCACCAAACCCCGTAACAGCCTTCTGCACGAGCAGGATCGGGAGTTTTTCCCAAGTAAACTTGTTGTGTCACCTCAACTCGGCAAAATCCGAAATCTCGTCACCCTCACAACATTGCCGTTCACTCTGTGTACCTGAGAGGATTCATACTGGTTGTTCTTGAGCATTCCGTTTTCTCCGTGTTCCCAACATCCCCCGTTTCCAAGAGCCAGAACGTGCATTACCATTTGAATCCCTCCGGAGCGAGTTTGAGGCACAAAAAATGACACTTCGGATCACAGCAACGTTGTCCAAGTAGCGAGAGCTATGTGACTTGCATGAACCGAAGGGTCAGTCCTCAAAAAGCTTCGCACGAGAGATCCACCACCGAAGCTGGCTCTGCTATTTGAGGCTGACCCTGATGCCGTAGGTGCTCTGAAGCACGACTGTGCCGACTGAAAGCTCCATATTTCCATGATGGTGAAAATGGTAAGCCTCAGCTTGCTCCTGCTTTCAAAGAAAGATTCCAGGAACGTTTCCCCTAACACTTTCATCTCTTTCATTAGCCTTTGCTTTGCATGCTTGGCGCAAGTGGGTCGCGAGCAAAATTGCCCTTTTTGGCACCCCCTGGACAGTCCACTTCACAGCGCTAGATAGGCCGTGACCTGAGTGGCGAGAGTGAGAGTGTGTGGCGGGGTGAGAGAGTTTGAAACACTATCACTCAAGTCCGTAGGCCACGCCCTATCAAGCGCTCCGAAATGGACTGTATGTCACAGTTTGTGTTTACGGATAACAAATGGACTACAAGGATAACAAATGAGAGAGGCTGCATAGCTTAGCCTATTCATGGTAGTCGAGCCAATTGCGATCGTGGTAGGGAAGAAAGGGCGTGGTTTGTGTCATCATAGTTAAAGCTGATGGAGTTAAACGACGCATTCATATCAGTCTTCCATGATCTTAACAACTCTGTTACCGGTTACGGTTCTTGCTGACGTTAGTTTGGATAAGCTAGAGAATGGCGAAGAATTCGTCATCAATAAAATTTTTCTCACAAGTGTGGGACAAAGCAGTACATGCCATGTTCATGTAACAATATAGACACGCTGACAAAGCATCGAGTATCGTTATTTCAGCCTGCCTCCCTCCGTACACCCCTAAGGTATTGCTTAAAATTCGCGATACAACCGGAAGAAGATACATATTGATTAAGTGATTCAGGTAATCGCGCGATCGCCTCAATAGCACGCCTTAGGCAGAAGGGAAAAGATCCATATCGATCAAGTGATTTGGGAGATCGCGCGACTCGCGTGATTTACCCAGTCGATACGTATCTTACCCTTCCCGCCCGAATCGCACGATCGCCTGAATCGCTAACTATGAACCATACTTGAGAAGCACGCCCTACATTTCGGACTACGTCTTTACGAATGAATTGTCTCGACCTTGCGTCTGCTACCTTTCCTGAATTGCCATAGTACCACCTTATAAGACGTGGAAAAATATGGAATAAGTAAGTTATAATACCTGAGTCGTGACTGGAACATTTTCCCGTGATCGGCGGTACTTCCTAGGAGCCCCCGGTGTGTTCATCCTATAAAGAAATCAAACATTCTCAAATAGCCCACTCATGTGTGCAATGGATGTTAGACTGAGTAAGGAAGTATGGGAACAGGACAATCCTGTATAGCTGAGTAAAAAATGAATTTTAAAAACATGTTATTAAGATGTGTTAAATTGAGCAGTGTTATCTGTATACTTCACAACGATTCAAAAAATTATACATCAATGACTGGTGGAAGGTTCAATCAAAGTAGGAACAAGTACAGACCTACTCAAATTGAGCACGTTTGACAAAACACATCGATAACCGGTACACAATTTCAGAAGTAACGATATTGCATAAGCAAATTCTACATATAACCCGAATTCATCGAATCAATTATGCCATAAAGGAGCTACGGTTCGACTTTGCGTCGTATCTCATTAGATAAATCATATACTTCGCCATTCCAACGAATCCTCACGGGAAAACCATGATCATCGAAGGTGAATAGGGGAAACAGTTTGTCCGCAGTTTTTGACACAATCAAACCGTACTCCTCAAAAGGAGCTTTGTGATAAAGTCTACCGTTTCGTAACATAGACAGCGTTGTGGGCTGAAACTGACTTCCGCTCCATTAAAGATTTCAGTGGACAGTATCATGCACAATAATCATTAACTGAATCAATTACCCATCCCTTAACTATAGACCAATAACATACCTGGAACGGATACGTCCGCGTAGATTGCCCAATGCGCATCATTGTTCCATTGTCAAGAATATCAGTAAAAACGATGGGACGGTCATCACAGCGGAGGAAATTATGTTCCCGACCACAGCGACTTAAATATGGGAAGGAGTCCTGAAGGAGCAGTTGAGAATGTCAACAAAAAACAAGCCAAAATCACAAGAAAGCCCACTTTATATCGATCCGTCTCATTCAATCGCAATTGTTTATAAAAGAAATTGAGAAAATCCACATCTTAAAACGCGATGTTGTTAGAAAATTCAACTTGCAATTCTTTCAATCCGCTACCATTGAATACTATAATTGTATTCTCACTGTAAAACATGAGGATATAGAAGCAAGATTTGACCGTTTTCTTTCACAAAAATGTCGAATTCAAAGAAGAAACTGCTCAAGCGAACGAACCCTTGTACGCAGAGGTGAAATTTTTGTAGCGTGAATCGTCAAGGAACAGCATGCCCTCGTGATTGATGTAGTAGAAGTACTCTCTGAATATCGTGATTATGGTGAGCACAATGGCAAGCACTACTCGAGCAAGAACGTATCGAGGACTGCTGACAATTAACAAACCTTATTTTGCCAACATACTGTCCTTGCTTGTAAGAGATATGTTTGCAATTCGTTAAAAACATTCTGCAAATGAAATCGCGATTATAAATTGCACAGAAACTGAAGGAATCTAGTTTCAAATTCCACAGAAACTTGTTTTTCTCTAGCAGAACATGTAGTGATGACCTTCAAAGGACTCTTGCCATGAGCTCTCCAAGGTTGGCTCTGCTCAACGGAATATTAAAGCGTGATGATTATTTTCCGTTCAACGTGGTTGGTATTGTTGGAGTGTTGTTTACTGATCGAAGCCACTGCTTCTACTTTTCAGCACCGTTTGCTCATTACAATTCAAGAAATATAAAACATCAACCTGAGGTGTGCTTACTGGTTTTTGAATTATATGTATAGTAGCGCTCTCCACTAACAAAGCTATTACACACCGATCATAGAGTCACGGAAAAGTTTACTTTCTCTTCTACCCGCCTTTTCTAACTGCGAGGAGAAATCAGAATTGCCTATAAATCGTTGTAGCTTCGGACGAGTGTTTGCGATAATGTCAAAATACCCATTTTCTGGCTATTAAATTCTAGTCCAGATGTCGTAAAACATTCTACCCGAAATCGTCATGAAAATAATTTGTAGGGGAAGGAAGATACCTAGAAGTAGCATATACAGTTGCAAGAATTAAATATTGATTGCTGCAAGCAAAGTAGAATAAGAAACAGAAAAGTCCCAGTAATCCCAATAACCGCGCTCTTTCTTTAAAAAAACAGAATTGTAGGTATACTATGGAATCGTCCAACATAAAAAATTAGGAATCGAAAATTCAAAATTTATTCGTGATTCTACCAAACTATGACATACAACTGATACTTCACAAAACCTAGCAATATCGTTCACATGGTGATTGAAATAGCTGAGCCATGCCTAGAAGAGACTAACAGTGGACTTCTTCCCTTGTTCTTTGTCGAACTCCGGATCTTGCGCGACCTAAAATGTTAACGGGTATTGCACCGCCATATGGTCACCAACGCATGTGTCACTCAAGCACCAATATTATTACGAGCGAGCTCATCTATCCACTCGGTTCAAACAGCCTCTGAGGCAGATGATAAACTTCGCGATTTCGCTACTTTGCTTACTTGCAAAAGTCACAGTCGCGGTGTTGGGTGCGAAGCACAGAATGGCGAAGGAAGAATTAAAATTCATATTAATTTTAAACGGTATTGAAATGGCACAAACCTTTTTATAGTACTGCCAGTCTTTGGATAACGGTTTGTCTCCTTCAAGAGTTGATTTGGACAGATAAAACTCATATGGTGGCTCGTAATTCTTCTTGTCCTGCCAGAACAGACCCTTCTTCCAAAAGGAGTGATCGAATTCGCCATTTGCAAGTTTTTCCTGAGAAGAAAATTGGTATATCTGGTTCAACAGTTAATCTTAATCCGATATGCATGTTAAAACATCAAGACTACACATACCCAGCGAAACGGTAAAGAAATTTCCTACTCAGTACATCGCGCGCGGAAATACATTATAACACTTGAACATTGAAATCGCGGACATCGAATTTTGATAGCGAAAAATGGATACCCATATTGCTCCTTTCTCAATAGATTACCACAACCTGGTCACCGCTTCAGCAGTGCCGCGAAACAGCTCACTCTTTTAAGCTTCATGTTTTTTTTGTGTATTTATACTTGCTGGAAACGAACAGCAGTCTGGTATCTAGGAAACATATCACGAAATAAAACGATGACAACAGAAACCTTGTGCTCCCTGAGCGCCCTTTCTCGCTCCTGCATAATCTCCGGATGGCGTCGTTCCCAAATGAGTCGATGTTTCTGCTTCATGTACGCATCGCGAACATCAGCTTCTGAGCCCAATTCACCATACTTTATGAAAAAGTTCAGCTCGTTCTCTTCTAGATCTTCAATTACCTATAAAAGCGATTCCAATATTGGTATGTGGCTTGAATGGTGACCGCAAAAATGTACCTGGGCGCACTTAGAAAAGTCCGGCTCATTGTAACACATGCAACGGTCAACACGGTGACGAAGGATCTGAAACGAAGAGTTATCACTGTGAAGCAATGACTTTCCGCTTTTAAACTCTTCAGCTCACTTGAAGGATGAAACCGTCCACCATCTTGTCAAGACGATATTGCTCATTAGCTTCAAAGTAACATGCCTGAAATAAGTTCGTACAAAAAGGGTACCTAATAACAGACGCAGTGGATATCAAGACCGTGACGACAGAGTGGCGTTCAGTCAAGGTAGACTCTAATGAGAAGGGAAGAAGAGCGAAAGAAAAGATGGAAAACTAATTTTCAAGCAATTTCGAAGTCTCCCTTTCGAGGCATTTCAGTGAGTAAAGGATTGATGCAACAGAGGATCATGGAGCAAAAAAAAAGAAAGCAGTAAACATATCTGACTAGGGAAAGTATTTTAATTCCCATGGAACTTTGAAATAAGACCCGGGGGGATCGATAGAGCATCGAACGCTGATTATAACTGTGAAATCTCAAATCTGTATTCAGAATCTGTCAAACAATCACCTGAATGAAGTTATGAAGGTTTTTCTGAAAAAAAAGAGTAATACCATTTCATGGTATGTTTGGGAGCCCATAGCGCGCGAGCCATACGTTTTCACGCAAAACCAGTGTAACTTTCGTGTACAGGGGATCAAATTACCCTATGGGACAAGTTTTCAGCCAATTCGAGAATTCGGCCAAATCTCGGAAAAGTTGATAGGCTATTGGCTGGAAACCCATCCAAGAAAGGAGAAGTCGTTGACCCTTGCCCAGCGAATGCTCTTATTTGGCGCTGGTTACGTGCGTTTAGTGTGATGGGCAAGTGTGATAGGTGTTGAGGTTATCTTGTTCAGCTTGCAGGATTTTTTGTGGAAGGAAATTCAAAAACTCCTACTTGACCCCTGGCCACCCCGAGCTTCCGAAGTTGGGCCAAAAACTGATCAGCCTGGAAACTTGCACAGAGTGGTAACTCGACCCGCTACGCGCGAATATCATACAAGGAAACCTTTAGAAGTGACAGAAAAGCACTTACTGACAATGAAACAAAAATGTAAAAAAAAGCCGCACCTGCGGGAAGCAAACCCACAACCTCGCACCTGCAGAAGCTGAGCATTACCCCTGAACCACGGAGGCCATTGCTGGGTCTGCGCTAGTCATGCTGATGACGAAGCGCCTCGCCATTGAGATGTCACAGGCAAGTCACAGGCAAACTTTGACCCCTCGTAACTCGCTTCAGAATGCCATTTAGCAATTTTGGTTTTCACACTTACAATCAGCGTTCGAAGCTCTATAGATCCATCCGGATCTCATTTCAAAGTTCCATGAGAAGTAAAATACCTCCCCTAGTGATAGAAAACATGACCTTATGGTTTTATCTCTTAAGAAGAATGCATTTGCATGAATAAGGTCTAAGATTATGAACCTAATATCAAGTGAATGCAGTGAAATTTTGATTTTGAAGGAAAAAATGGAGCACCCGTAGGCTAGTCAAGCCGAAAGACCCTTGAAAACTCGAAAATGTGAATTCTTTAACATCACGTGGGTCAAATAGAATTATGCTAAGCATATTCAATAAGTCAGCTCACGGATTACGTGATCAGAAAGGCATATTCGGCATGCTGGGCAAAAATTTTATCTGTTCCGCTCTCCAAGACGCGGGGCCGAGTGATGAGGTTATGTTAGGTTCCAATAATACGATCATCTCATTCTCTCAGCCTTGCTCATTACAACAGAAAAAATAAGAAAAATATTAACATTACCTGATCATTAACTCCACATTCGTCTATTTCGGGTACGCGGGTCAATTTACGCTGGTAATATGGCAAACGGTTTCGGTTATTGATAGGTTGAACGATTGTTTCTGAAAAACAATGCATGAAAGCATCATCGCGGAAAACGTTCCTCAAAAGGGAAACTCCGAAAGCGATAGAACATTCTGAAAGAATTCTGTATAGAAAAAGAATTGTAGACTGTATTTCTCTACCTCTAAACCACGTAGCAGGAGCGTCGAATGCTTTGTGGGCATAGTATCTTATTCGTGGAAAAAACGTTCCACGTGAGTCGAGGTCACGAAGCTGCCAATAAGCATCCCAAGCGGCCTTGTCCTCGGCTTGGCGCTGCTCCAGCAAGCTGCTCGACCCCATCTTTCCACACCTGTTAGAATTTTGGGCTCGCTCATTGTTGCTAAACATTATTACGAAGTAGGTTGACAGCGAAAGTACGCTAGCACCATCAAAACAAATGGAACGAAAGAGATTTTACTAGCAGAAGTATTTAAATAATTCGACGAAAATGCGTAACAAATCAAGCACAATTTGACCCAAAAAGGACCCTATACAGGCTAGATAAAGCAAATTCAATTTGTCTCCATCGTATCTCCTTCAGCTGCACCAACAATGGGGAATCCTTTTGATTTACGGATTTCATCCTCAACGTACGCCGGAATGTCGCTTTCCAAGACGTATTCAGACCACCTAATTATATTGTAAATTGTAGTGATCTGAAAACAACATCTTTGAGCATTGTTAGTATTTTCAACAAAACAGAAGAGAGAAATTGCAAGAAGAAACAAGATGAGGGACGAAAGCACGAACATCTTTGAGTACGGCTCCTTTCAACCAAACACGTCCATTCAGCCCAACAGTAATTTCAAATTTATAGTCTTTTCCCAAAAGTTTCAACAACTGCGACTGGCATGATAGTAGTCTTCGCGCCAGGTTGCACGAAACCTGAAGCCAACGTCATTACAATTCATATTTACTCTTCACAAGTGATGGATGTTAGAACCGACATATGCCTTATTTTCAAGTAAGCAACTTACAAAAATGGCTCACTGGGGAACTAACGAGGAAGTCAGAACAAAGTGCTTGACACTGCGTTTTCAGGTCTGTTATATCACCCGAACAGAGAGTACGAAAAAACATGGGAAAATGTGAAATTTTCCAGAAATTTTGCAATTCTTTTCCAAGTGAAAAAAATGTAGTGCCTTTTATCACCCAGACGCAGCATTGTTAACAAATGACAAAAGGAAGAATGCAGAGCTAAGAAGTACGCTGTGTTCACAAAATCGCTGAGAATTCCGGAACCAATGATTACTAACATTTTGAAATCCGACAGTCGTGTTTGCTTCATTAAGCCACGCGAGATAGTTCTAAGTTTGGTTTAATTTGAAAACGAGTGTTAACTGCAGAACGTAGCACTTACCTTGAACAAGAAGCCCCCTGACAAAACTCCCAGTCCACGTGACCTTGATAAAGCATCGACACAAGTAAGCTCTACGTCTGCATGAGCAAATTCATCCATTACCTGAAGTCCGAAAAGCTATTTCATTAAGTCTAAACAGTCTTAATATGTAGGACACACCTTGCACAGCGGCACCGTAAAATTTCACAAATCCAAGAGTCCCACACCATTTCAAAGTGAATACAAAAAAAATCCCGCATTTGTACCTATTAAATATCTTTGAAAAGCCTACCTGTGCATATACAACGTCACCGATCTTCAAATCAGGCCGATTACGCTTTGTTGCTCCTTCGAACGCCAAAAATGATATCTGAATTAATGCTCTCGGTACACAACCATCAACAGGGATTAATAACAATGAAAAGAAATTTCAGAAGAAGCTTTAGAGAATCTAATGTTATCAATGACTACTAACAAGGGCCGAACGGCAAGGACGAAAAAAAGCAGCTACCGAGAGAAGGACATTTATGCCTTTATGAGTTTTCGACAACACAAAGCCAGTGAACACTAAAAACGACAATTCCATTCAAAAAGAATGTAAGACAGTTGTGAAGATAGCAGAACATACCGTCGCATTTTCTGGCGTTCCAATTTCAAGCTTATAGAAGTCACCCATAGAGCCAGTTACAATTCCTATTATTCGATCTCCTTTTTCAGCGACATATCTTAAATATCTGATAGCTGTGCTCGCGTACAGAATGTCTACGACCGTACAACACTTGTCAAATTTACCTTTTAGAATGGACACTTATCCAGCACTTCTCTCCTTCATGCTTGAAGATTCCCGGTTGTCGAGCGACCAATGTTTCAGTATCGGGATCACGAACAATACCATATCCAAAATATAACACATGTCATAATCATACTCTATATATACACATATTTTGGCACTATTCAATTATTCCCACCCCAGATACCGCGTGTTGATCAAGAAAATAATTTTCGCTGAAACTTCGCCTATATAGGTTATTCGAGGTGCTGATCACGAATATGACATTTGTTTGAGGCGCTAGCGTCGTTTAGTTCCATTGCAGAGCAAATATAGTGGGGGCACCACACTGTTCCCGCAGGTTTTGCCTAAGCCTTGAGGAGGAAGGAAACCTTTCCTTCCCTTTCAAGGCTTAGGCGATATACACTTGAGTGTGCAATGATGACTGTAGGATAGTATAAAATGAATGATAGCGGAAATATGACGCTCTCCAGCTATATAAGCACTGTAGCAGAAATGAACATGACTGGCGCAATCTTGAAAGGCGCTGAAAAGGGCGCTTGCACCGAAAACCAATGTCATATCCGTGATCAGCACCCCAAATAACCTCCCTGGGCAAAGTTTCACCGATTTTGGTGAAAACGAGTCGTTGCACCAACATGGTGCAATTGCACCAAATAGGCGCCAGCATCGAAAACGGATGTCATACTCGTGATCAGCACCTCGAATAACCTACATAGGCGAAGTTTCAGCGAAAATTATTTTTTTGACCATTTCGCGGTATCTGGGGTGGGAATAGTTGAATAGTGCCCATATTTTAACAAGATGAACATGAAAAACCTCAATGACTACAGCTACAAGGATTAGAAAAGCTCATTTACTTGCAATTTGAAGGGTATCAATGGTTAGAACAGCCTACCCAATAATCCTTGTGTTTTCTTTTGGTATTCTTGTGCTAAGGTCCTCTCCAGGCAGGCAAACCAATGACATAGCGCATCCAGGCAAGGTTAAGCGCTTTTTAACAGTCCAGGTACAAATCTAGACGTTGTTTCCATTGTCTACACCGCAGCAACGGCATACAATTGATGCGACGGCTCGTGACCTAGAACTGACACCTCGGTCGCCGCATAATTTTCCGGTGGCTTCGTACGCGTGAACTTTCGGATGTTTAGGAAATTAGGTTACTAAGGCTGCGTTCATACCCAACTAAATGCAAGTTTTGGATTTTCGCATCCTCGATTTTGGACATTTGTGAGGGCTGACGTGGTGGGGTGTACATGGCATCGCAAAAAATCCCGACACTATTCCACTATCACTACTCCACTATCCCAGATACCGCGAGTTGGTCAACAAAATAATTTTCGCTGGAACTTTGCCAGAGGGTTTTTTGGGGTGCTGATCACGAATAGGTGATCCGTTTTTGGTGTTTGCGCTAAATTGGTGCAATTGCACCAAATTGGCGCAAACACCAAAACGGATGTCATATTCGTGATCAGCACCCTAAATAACCCCCCTAGACAAAGTTTCAGCGAAATTTTTTTTTGACCAACTTGCGGTATCTGGGGTAGTGATAGTGGAATAGTGCCAAAATCCCATATCGCTGATAATTCAATCAGCCCAAATCCCATATAGTTGGGTATGAACGCAATCTAATCGGTGTTATTGGGAATGAGGGTTATCCCCCCGGGTGACGGTCGAGACACACGAATCTAGGCCGTGACCCTGTGACAGCCTGTGGCCTTTGCCCTGTGACATGAATAATTCAAACAATTTGACTATACAACGGAACAGACTTGCCAGGAAGACACGATTTACATGAACAAATGGTCTGAATTATTTAAGGCTTAGGTCAAAGGCCACAGGCTGTTACAGGGTCACGGCCTAGATTCGTGTGTCCCAACCTACACCCATCCCCCCCCCCCCCCCTTAGGCCGCGGTCATACTTTGCGTTGTCTGCGGCAGGGCGTGCCGCAGACAACGCAAAGTATGACCGCGGCCTTATTGTGTTCTGGTCTCTAAGCTCTCCGCAGACCTCTCTCTCTCTCCGCAGACACGTAAAGTACAGCGAGAGAGAGTGGCACGGAGGAGGTGCAGAGATGACGCACGTAAAGTACAGCGAGAGAGAGTGGCACGGAGGAGGTGCAGAGATGACGCAGATAACGAGGCAGTGTGGAGACGCAAGATACGCGGCCACGCCCTGCCGCAGACACGTAAAGTATGACCGCGGCCTAACGCCAATGGTAAGGCCTCGATCATACTTTGCGCAGCTGCGTAAGTTGACGCCGGCACCGGCGTCAACTAACGCAGCTGCGCAAAGTATGACCGCGGCCTAATAGCACAGAAGCGTATAGCGCTAGGCTGCTGCGATTGAATTGCAATGAAACGGTTTGTTGGAGTGGAATTTATATTTTTCTGTCCTGTAGAAGCCTGAGCCTGCAGGAAATGGCCTCCCTTCACTAGGTTTGGCATGCGCACTTGCGTGCTGACCACTTAATTATGGTGAATATGAAATAGACGTTCTCATCAGTTCAAAATTTTCATCAAAGTTTTATATAGTTAATCGTTACAGTAAGTGGTTTATCAACACACTATGCATAACTTATCTACTTCTTTCAAGTTGTATTTCAGGGAAGGAGTTGCAGCTTAAACATCTGAATTACATATATTCAACTGTTTTATATATTTAACTTTTCATACCTTTATGTTCGATCTTCGTTCTTAATGTTTAACATACTTAGTTCAGTTAAAGGCATCATTAGGGGAAAGTCGGACGGAAAGTAAAAGAAGTAGTGCATATGGAAGTCGAGATGTCTAGGAACAGAACAGTGGAGAAAAAACGGATGGAAATGGCCAAAAACCCGAGAAATGGGACCCCCTTCCCGCCGTTGGTTTTAAAGACATCATTAGGGGTAAGGCGGTATGGAGAAATGCCTATAAGAAGTAACTCACATGGTAGTCCTGGGCCTAGGAAGGCTATCTGTGGCGAAATCCCGGTGAAAAAGCGCCCCTCCGGACTGTAGAAGCGCTGCAAAACGCCGCAGTCGTCCAACTGTTCCGCCTCTTGCATACAACAATCCCGCCTCCCAATGACGTAATTCCCGATTGATGGGGTGGGAGCGGCCAAGGAGATGCGGCAGGATCGGGGGTTTTGCGGGGCGCTTTCGCAGTTTTAGCTTGGAACACACTCAAAAAAAAAAGATGTTGTCGTATTTCCAAACATTCCCTTGTGTTTACTTGGCAACATGCCTATGGAAAACTAGATCGGACTACTCCCCTTTTGACGGACAGGTCGTCCGCGTCGAGAATCAACAATGGAAAGGGGGTCCTATTTCTCGGGTTTTTGGTCGTTTCCATCCGTTTTTTCTCCACTGTCCTGTACTAGGCATCTCGACTTTCATATGCACTATTTCTATTACTTTTCGTCCGACTTTCCCCTAATGCTGCCTTTAAGCGTGGACGACCTTCCCGTCAATACGCGGGTAATCTGATCTAGTTTTTCATTGGCATGTTGCCAAGTAAACACAAGGGAGTGCTTGGAGCATCTATTGTTTGGAGTGAGCTTTAAGCTAAAACTGCGAAAGCGCGCCGCAAAACCTTCGATCTTGCCTCATCTCCCTGACCGCTCTCACCCCAGTCAATCGGGCATTACGTCATCGAGAGGCGGAACCGCTGTGTCGAAGAGGCGGAACCGCTGCATGGTTGCGCCTTTTCGCGGCGTTCTACACCTCGGACGGGCGCTTTTTCACCGCGATTTCGCTACAGATAGCCTTTCTAGGCTCAGGACTACCATGTGAGTGACTTCTTGTAGGGATTTCTCCATTACCGCCTTACCCCTAATGATGTCTTTAATTAGGTGGTTTTTGTTTCTTCCATGCAGGACCGACTGGTTCTATTTAGA
Source organism: Trichostrongylus colubriformis (assembly GCA_963978905.1). Lineage (NCBI taxonomy): Eukaryota > Metazoa > Nematoda > Chromadorea > Rhabditida > Trichostrongylidae > Trichostrongylus > Trichostrongylus colubriformis. The sequence goes on from OZ022260.1 coordinate 28,747,669, forward strand.
GAACCAATATGATATACCGGGAGTGCCAAAAAAAAATTTCCGTCCATTTCCAATCCCGCATAAGTTGAACTTCAGCAAATCCTTACGAGGCATCCCGAATTCAAGAGCCCACCTCATACTATCCGTGCCAGCCTTCGCACGAACAGGATCGAGAGCTTATTCTGAGTGAATGTGAAGTATCACCTTAACACGGCAAAATTCGAGATTTCGTCACTCTCGTTCACAGCTTTGGTGAGGTCCGTTCACTCTGCTCACCTGAGGTGAATCTTATTGGGTGGTGCTTTTGAGTATTCCGTGTTTTTCAGGCTCCCAGCAATTAGATTCCGAGAACCAGGACGTACCCTTACCCTGAAATCCCTCCGGAGGTGGAGGCATGAAAAATGACCATCGGAGAATAGTAGCGTTGTCCAAGCAGCAGGGGTTCTGTGACTTCCACGAACCGAAAGACCAATCCTTAGGAAGCTTCCCACAAAAGACCTACCTCGAAACCTGGCTCCAATGTTTTAAGCGGACTCTGATAACGTGGGTGCTCTGAAGCCACACTGCGCCGGCTGAAGGCTCCATATTCTTAGAAAGGTGAACGTAGTGGGCCACAGCTTGTTCCTGCTTTCAGAGAAACATTTCGGGAATATTTTCCCCCAATAGCTTTATCTCTTTCGTTTCCCTGTTTTGTATACTGGGCGGATGTGAGCCGTGGGCAAAATAACTTTTTTTGGCACCCCGTGTATATACACGGACCCAAAGTGAAATACGCAATTTTTCCAGAAGTTTCGCACGGGAATTCTTCAGAGTTTCACCGGTTTTTGGATTTCACACACAAATCAGAGCTAGTATCCCTTTTATTTCCCGTCTATCTTGAAGTACTCTATCGAATTTACTGACTTTGAAAGGCAATAAAATCACAAGATTTTCGTGAACATCTCCTTTAATTTTTTGGTATACAAACCGAACAACAAAAGCAAACAATCTTGTGGTAAATATCTTCATTTTCCTCAGTTTCATGGCAACGTAAATATCATACAACAATCGTGCGATTGTCCGGCCAAACAAAACCTGAATAGCTCGAATCGAAATGAAAAGTACGTTTACCGTATGCGAGTACATTTATCGACACGAGCGATGGGATTGCAATCAATTCTTCTCTGAATATATTATGTAATTATCATTATTACGGAATCACAGTAGATAGACTACTATTTTATGAAAAAGTTCATGCGGGTTCCAATCTGTTTGTCATGTCTCAGCTAAAATAATTTCCTTGTTGGAGTTGACATTTCTGCGATCGAACACACTATACATTCAACCTTCGTGCAGATTTGACTTAGTGAACTTACACTGCGTATTTAGTCTCAGAGACAAGCAATCCATGTTTACCATGGTACTATCCTATCTACGCTTAACGTACAACAACTTATTTACTCAATTATATACTTCCATATTTTTTTTACAGACTACAGGTCTTGGAATTAAGGGGCAACGGCGAGAAGCGGCAGAGTCGCATTCAGCCAGTGAGGGTGCATACATACTCTGCGTCGCCACCGTGTGATGCAGTCGCACGACCGCATCACAGAGTGTGAAAGCATATCATATAGCATAGCATAGTTATGCTTACACATTCACATAGCAAACTATGTGAAAGCAACCTGAAGGGACATCCGCGCATAGGAAAAGCGCAGAACAATATATAGGAGAACGAGCATCACGTCTTTCATTTTGGACAAACGAATTGTTTTGACGTAGAAAGCACAGGAACCCTCATGAACATTCAGTATTTCTGATCAATCTCTCTTATTATATAATGGCTAGTAGAATTGTAGTGTAAGACAAAATTCACCTGATAAGCCTAACATAGGCTATGAGGTTTAACAGCAAATCACGAACAGAGCAACACTGAGACTGAGAATCATGCGGCGAATCGCTTCAGAAAAGGTTGTGTGTCGTAAGGACTGAAAGTTCTCTTCGTGGGCTGCGCCGTGCGACGAGACGGATGCGAGCTTAGGTCGCTGTTTTAGTTGGATTTTGTAGCAGTGACGGTGTTCTACATTTCACTTGAGGCATAATCGCTTCAGGATCCGGCTAACAATGCATCCCTAGCTCGCACCCATCGCGTCGCGTGCTATACGCGGCCACGCGAATTTTCCATACCAACGGCACACATCCCTCCAAAAAACTGTGATAGTTATAACGAATAAAACATTCCTTATGACGAATAAAACATCCAGAAACCACTAGTAACAACTATTCTTACGCGTAACGAAGAAGGAGATCTCTTCTGTCGAAAGCAAGATTAGCATGAATGAAAAACAGAGTGTACACAGCTTAGAGCTCAATCCAAGCACTGACAACTGAAATCGTAAAGAGTCGTAAAGAGTGTGGTACAGCCAATTGGCGGATCCATGCACAACCCACTCAACACCCTGCACACTCTATGTGAAGCTCACGTCAAAGACTTGCAGCATTTCATGCGAGGTTATAAAAAAAAGAATTCAAAATTCCTGCAGAGACTGGATTAACAAATATGCAATTTTCCCGATGGATTATTTTGAAGTTTCTAGAGATTCTAAAAGGTTAGCATAGGTGATAATAATCATGTAATTCCCTTAACGATATAAGCGATATTTTAGAATTTTCATGAGGAGCTCTAGAAATGACTAGAAAAATGACACGTCCGGGTACTTCTTCGATATTTCCATGGTAAACGGATGTGGTTGCATCAAGTTGAATGTCTCTATCGTGACCAACGTCTCCCTTTTGAATGCTGCCACTTTCTGAAAAATGATAGATCGAACTGGAAAAATGGGAATGAAGAAAAGTTAATAAAACCAAAAGAGAAGAGAAGACAATTTTCTGATACACAAGCCTAAATACGAATTTTTGAAATGTATTGCTAAGCCAGCCAATTCAGAAGTAGAAGCGGCACAGGAAGGACTCACTACAGGCTGAACAGGGGTGTGTGGCGATTGTTCGAATCTCCGCTTCGCGACGTCGTACTCGCGGCGCCGTCAGTATGACTTGCCGCAGAGGATATTCAAAGATTGAGGTGGAAAGCTCCGGAAGTGCACCTATGTTATTGTTGTTGCTGTTTCAACTAGTAAAGATGCAAACGACCCGCACTGGCCGCGGGCAGCCGCGCGAAAATTCGACCGATAGCCACACACCCCTGAAAATGGTGCCCAACATCATCCCTACAACGAAAAATTTGCTAGTGATTAGCGATTCGCCCATCAGATTAGAGTTCGTCCCAAAGATCTATTGCCTTCAAAGTCACATCTCGCATACGTATCATTTTTCCTAAGGGCAAATAAATCGGTCTGGAACCGGTGCGCGCTGATTGCGGCACGGAGTGACATTACATGGACATCAAAGACACCGGGAGGAGGGCAGTTTTGGTTTACGGTATGGGAGGACGGTGGCTTGTAGTTGCCGCAAAGCACACACGGCACCTTGCCAAGGTATCGAAAGTGAATTAATTAGGTTTTAGTTGTAATCACCCTTTTTTCTTGCGCTTTCGCTTGTTCTTCACCAAATTGTTTTACTTGTTTGTTGCTGCGTGTTGTTTCACTTATTTAACGTGATCACGAATGAATGAAATACATACAATACAACGAGACAAAAATGACAACTCTACAGCGGACAACTCGGAAAGTCAGTGTTGTGTTGATGGGAATGTGATGCGAATACACACCACAGCGCCGCGCTTTTGAATCCTGGTTTTTTCACCGATTCGCTTCTAACCTTTAGTGTTCCTTACAAGATGCTCATTTCTTTGCATCTTCCCTTTTTTTTGGACACCTTCCGGTTCCTTTAAGGTCACGTTCATACTTTGCGGTGCCGACGTCAGGGCGTGGCTGAGTGTCCCTGTGTCTTCGCCTGTGCTTCAATGTCTCGTTGCCTGCGTCGTCTCTGTACCTACCCCGTGCCACCCTGCCTCGCTGCCTGTGAACGCAGTCACGCTCTGCCGGCCCAAGTATGAACGCGGTCTGATTCTGCTTAAACAGCGACTAGACAAGAAACGCCTCATCGTGGTTGGGCGAAACTGTAGCAACCACGTGATCTGCGCCCCTCTCGTTCTACTCTTTCCCTTCCGATTATTCCTCCCCGCTTCTACCGAGCGCCTTTGTAAAACCAAATATATCCACAAGGGCCTAAATTGTGTGTTTTGAGGGGCCTTTTGTTTCTTCATCATTACTAGCCACACATTTGCACCTTCAATTACAGCTTTCAATTCTCTCGAAGACGCCGACCTGTACGTTACTGATTCTCAACAGAATTTCGGCAAAGCGAGAGGCACTTTCTGACTGGTCTTTATACTTCCTGTCCAAATGGCATCGTAAAGAGTCGAGAAGGCGACGCCGCTTGGCAGCAATCAACTGTTGCGCCCCTTCGGACAGTGACAAACATTCTGAAATAAGTCCAAGAAAATCCCTTATAATTGAGTCATAAATCAAAAACCGAGCACACCTGGATCATAGAAAAGAACGGCTTGGAGCAATAAATACTCTATTTTTGTCATTTTCATCCGACGAATAGGAACCAAGATGTTGTTAATGACCGCAACAACAGTTGGAATCAATCCACTACGCTCCTTCAAGGCGTTTGCCGATGGACTCCGAAAACTGAAAACGACAAATTATTGGCATGTCGAGTCGCACTTCTGACTGATCAGAACACTTGAACAACAAATTCCAAAAAAACCTTCAGAAATCTCAACTCACCCACTGAGCCCATCGGGAAAAACAATACGATCAGTATACTTCTCTGGGGTATTGAAAGCCTCGGCAAGTACAAGGTTAGAGAATGAAGAATGCACTACAAGTCGCATTTGATCGTCAAGGGCAAGTCGACTAAACACCTAAATAAAAATAAAATTCTACACGTGAACCAAAAATGATTACCAAACAAATAATCTCAGGAAAAGAAAAAAATGGGACAAGATCTCAAAAATAACAAATTCTTAAGAGTTACCTCGAACGATTTTGCCCATTCCACTAACACCGACAATATTTTTGCACGCCAGTACGAGAAATTCGTGGGATAACCGACAGGCATAGGATTTGCAGCATACTATAACAAGGGTCTATAGAAATGATACTTTCGTCATAGCTATTCAGATCTTTCCAGAATAATTTATTAGATTGCATAGCTACATACGCTGGTCGCGCAAATGACTATAACTTAGAAATTTTTCAAGGAATGAACAGTTGTACGACAACTCCCACTAAAAGATGCAGAAATCCGTCAGGATGACCAACTAGATACAGCCATTCCCTTTTTTGCAGGATTTTAGAGACCGAACACGCACATAATAACATAAAATACAATGTAAAGGATAAGTTTGTAATTATCTGTTATACCAACGAGGTTGTTAGGTGGAATATTTATTTGAGGCCTGACGTTTCGACCAGATCGTCTTCCTCAAAGGCCTAAACGTGGCTCAAGATTTAAGATTCTATCCACTACACCACCAAACGCCTCATCCCTCTAGCGGTTCTGACGAAACATCGAGGAACCGCCGGAGGAACCCCGTACGAAAGTACTAAACTCACCAGTCCACCACCACGAGAGTGGGACGCCGCCACTCCGTGTCACTTGTCGTCAGTGAATGAGAGATGCCATGCTATCCTTATACATAGTATAATGGGGACATGCATGTCTTCCTCCTCATATCAGTAGCTCGCAATGTGGCGCAAATGGCAAGAGATCATTCGTAATGGATAAGCACTCATTTCGGTTGTTCATACTTGGATTTCTTGCACAAATCCAAAGCGCTTCGAGCACCTTCCTGGCTGAAATCTCAGTCTCACATGCCAGAATACTGCACTTCACATCAAAGTCGTTTCCGTCATGCTCCTCGGTCATGTGCTTTCCTAGAGGTGTTCTTGTGTTACCTAGTCTTTTACCAGCAAGATGTTCTTTGATACGTATTGCTAGTCTTCTTCCAGTTTCCCCAATGTACGTTGCGTTACATGTCTGACATCCAATTTGATAGACTACACCAATTTTGGCGCAATCCCCAGTTGTACCATACGGGCATGTAACGCAATTCTCTGACACGCAACGCTTATCGTAGAGCCTATTTCGCTCGAGTTGGCTTTTGATGTTGCCATTAGGGACACTCACTAAGACAACATCATCATCCAGCTGTGCTTGAACAAGGCATCTTTGGATTGCAGCAGTTACTCTGTCAGAGATGAAAGGTATACATAAGGGAACTTTATTAAGACGCGCTGTGTTACGGTGCCCAGTGCTTATTCTTCTACGACGTTCTGGTACAACATAGCCGTTTGATGCAGCTATGTCAGAAGCTAGACGTGTAGACTCTCGCCGCTCTGTCGGACCTGTGCACACATTTGCAGCCGTCTTGAACATGTTCTTGACAACTGCATGTTTCATAGTCGTGGGATGTGCAGATGTGGCGTGAATCAAGATGTTCTTAGAGCTAGCTTTCCTGTACCACTTCACACTGAGCATGCCATCGGACACTTTCACCTGCGTGTTCAGGTAGGGAAGCCAGCCATGGCGTGGTACTTCTCTTGTGAGCTTGATGTACTGTGACTGCTGGTTCATTAGGCGAAAGCACTCATCCATTTCGGACTGTGTTGATGTTATAATGAAGCAGTCATCTATGTATCTGCAGGACATCAATGGTGAGCGCTCCAGCACTGGTTCTTCTATTCTGCTCATGAAGCAGATCGCAAGTACTGGAGCTAAGCGCTGACCCATTGCCAAACCTCTAATTTGGCAGTAATACGTACCCGACCACCTAAAGATGTTGCACTGCAAGCACTCCTTGATTAGAGTCATAATGTGCGCTTTATTCAGTCCAAAGGTCTCTATGGTTCCAAAATACCTACCCAGCATTTCGGACAGTGCCTGTAAAGCTTGATCGTTTTGAACGTTAGTATAAAGCGCAGTGACATCGAATGACTCTATCACGCAACCTGTTTCAAAGCGTAAATTGCGCAACTGTTCAAGGAACTTAGTCGTGTTGGTCAGATGCGATGGAATTTTGGTCAACAGCTGGCTCACGATACAGTTGAGGAACCATGAAATTCGATCGGTTGGCCCGCCTACACAACTTATTATTGGTCGTATCTTGAAAGTGTCCGCTGACATTGATAGCACATCCGCAGGGACAAGTTTGTGGGTTTTTTGTGGGTTTTTGTTTGTCAAGCAACATTAAAAGCCAGCTCGTGCGGAATAGGCTTTACGATAAGCGTTGCGTGTCAGAGAATTGCGTTACATGCCCGTATGGTACAACTGGGGATTGCGCCAAAATTGGTGTATTCTATCAAATTGGATGTCAGACATGTAACGCAACGTACATTGGGGAAACTGGAAGAAGACTAGCAATACGTATCAAAGAACATCTTGCTGGTAAAAGACTAGGTAACACAAGAACACCTCTAGGAAAGCACATGACCGAGGAGCATGACGGAAACGACTTTGATGTGAAGTGCAGTATTCTGGCATGCGAGACTGAGATTTCAGCCAGGAAGGTGCTCGAAGCGCTTTGGATTTCTGCAAGAAATCCAAGTATGAACAACCGAAATGAGTGCTTATCCATTACGAATGATCTCTTGCCATTTGCGCCACATTGCGAGCTACTGATATGAGGAGGAAGACATGCATGTCCCCATTATACTATGTATAAGGACAGCATGGCATCTCTCATTCACTGACGAGAAGTGACACGGAGTGGAGGCGTCCCACTCTCGTGGTGGTGGACTGGTGAGTTTAGTACTTTCGTACGGGGTTCCTCCGGCGGTTCCTCGATGTTTCGTCAGAACCGCTAGAGGGATGAGGCGTTTGGTGGTGTAGTGGATAGAATCTTAAATCTTGAGCCACGTTTAGGCCTTTGAAGAAAACGATCTGGTCGAAACGTTAGGCCTCAAATAAATATTCCACCTAACAACCTCGTTGGCATAACAGAGAATTACAAACTAATATCGATGCCGAGGTTCTACGAAGAGAGAAGTTGGAATTTGTAAAGGATAAGGTTTTTAGCGCTGATCAATCCTTTGTGTGAGATGCGCAGCGCATTCTAGTTTTATTGAGAACGGACTGGGCGGGCATTAATGCGGGTTTCGATCCCTTCACCATGGGGGAGTGCGCGCCATTTGTACCTAAATCACCTCCGCTCTATAATAAATAAATAGTACATTAACATATAGTAAACTATTCGGATCTTCGAACCAGCCACTCGTTTACAAAAGATAACATGCTTGTGGCACCAACGTTTTCTGAATATATTGAGTTACTCTCACATCAACTTCCGCCAGAGATTTTCAAAATTCGGATGACGCTTTTCGCGCTTACCTTTTCCACATCATCAAATGCCTTGTATCCGCTTCCTAATGCCTCCCGTAAAGATGTATGAATTGGCATAACAGTCGATGACAACAAGATTTGATACCTGAAATGTGCCTGACAGATAGTGATGTTTTTTTGGAAAACGACAGTAAAGCTACCCATGAATTGAAATAATAAAGATTCACAATTACTCAATGTGAACATATCATAAAATAACAACTCCGACATAGGAATCACCCACTTTGTTTCCTTGTCAATCAGCAGTTCTATTAACGGATCGGTGATCTCAGCCTCGTCAATATTGTCACCATGCTCTATATCTCGTCGTGTTTTCCGTTTTCGCCTACGTTCCACGTTCAACTCTAAAAACTCATTGAAATTCCTTCCACGTAATGCGAACAAAGAGTGATTCGAGATCTAAAACGCATTGTTAATATCGTGCGCCGTACACTGGAAGGTTCGCTGTTACCACATCCGAAAATCAAAGCTGCCGTTATATTTTGAGCGCTCATAAAAGACTACTGCAAGCCACCACTATAATTAGGCAACTTGTGTGTGTGCTCAGGAATAAGCATTCACAAATGCATAATTTCTCTAATTCCATACTTCTGCTGACAGTTTTTCAGAAGAGCTTTATCGACTATGAAGTTAAAGACAGCATTAGGGGTAATGTGGTAATGGATAAATACCTACAGGAAGTCACTCACATGGTAGTCTTGGGACTAAGAAGGCTACCTGTGGCGAAATCTTGGTGAAAAAACGCCCCATCGAGCTGTAGAAACGGCGCAAAAAGCCGCAACTGTTCAACTGTCCCGCCTCTTGGATAAAACGATCCCGCCTCCCAATGACGTAATTCCCGATTGACTGGTGTGGGAGCGGCCAAGGAGATGCGGCAGGATCGAAGGTTTTGCGGCGCGCTTTCGCAGTTTTAGCCTGAAACTCACTCAAAAAAAATCAATGTTGTCGTATTTCCAAACATTCCCCTGTGGAAAGGGGGTCCTATTTCTCGGGTTTTTGGCCAATTCCATCCGCTGTTTCTTCACTGTCCAGTTACTAGGCATCTCGACTTTCACATTCACTACTTCTTTCACTTTTCTTCCGACTTTCCCCTAATGCTGCCTTCAAGAAGACGAGTCACTTCATAGCCAAATATCAGAATACCGGGACATCTTTGTTTCATACCCAGAAACAACAGTATATCAAGGTCGAGCATGTCAACGGTAGACACTCAAGCTCCGAATAGATACTATGTGTTCGATTAACAGGAAACTTCTGCATAATTCTCTTTCCTCCTACGACTTCTTTATCGAAAGGAGAGCTTTGGTTCAACACATTCCACTTAATGAGTCACACGTAAAGAAAAGAATTCTCGGAAATGGATTTGTACCATTGAAAATAAATCGATTAACACTTTCAGGATGCGTGCTTTTTATTACTATCACATTCAAAGTTGTTATGTATAAATAAACTTAGAACACCGGTATCTTAAAATTTGCTCATTGCTTCCACAGAAGCCTGACTTTGGACACAGGGTCGGTCATACAGAGGCAATCAGGACTGTCTTACCCGTTCTGATTGCCTCGGTATCACCAAGGCAATCAGAACTGGTAAGACATGTTTTCTTTGAAGAAAAGCGGCGTGGCTCAAAAAGCCTAATGCTTCTTACAACCACCCTGACATGGTTCACAGCTTGTTGAGTAGCCGCGATCGGCGGGGCAAATGTAAGAACTTAGCCTGGTCATTCTCACCACTTCATTGATGCAGAGGGCAAGAAAACACGTCAATGAAAACGATAATTACTGAAAAGAAGGGTTTCGTATATATTGAGTTCTTATCCCGTTTCATCCGTTCTCTACTACTGCACTACTTAGCTTCTCCCCTTTCATATTGGATAACCCACCAAAATTACTCCTATCGGTGCACCGATCACATGCTCAGCGAAAAAGGAAAACAAGCAGACCCCAAATCACTACGCTAGCTCTTTTATCATATTTTCAACTAATTAATTCATAAACACACCTACCACTTCGGTCCATGCCAACCCTTATGCACTTCTTGAATCGACAATGTCGGCATGAACATCGCATATTCTTGTCGATAATACAATCACCGTTGTTTTTGCAAGAGTATGTTCGATTCTGGAATTTTCTTGGTAGTTGGAATCTCAGGAGAGTACTTTCTGGAGAATCATGTCTTTTGTAGCTCTGAAAGCCTCATATTCCTAGTGGATGACGCAGATTAGCAGAAATTTTTGACATTACACGGCTAGTGATATTCTTCCAGAAAATATATAAAACGGTGCCATTTGAAGGGACAAACTCTGACTGCGCAAAAAGATATTGCTGATGCACGCCTAATACCGATCATAAGAAGCAGCTCTTATGCTATGCAACCACAGCGAGAGATACTACTGAAAAATAGTAGAAATCGTGAAGCCTTCTTTGGCTTCCAAAAACATTGGAAAGCCAATAATAAAAATCAACATGTGGTATAATACAATGTGGGAGCAGCCAGTACCTCCAAAACAACTCTCCTGAAGAACGTCTTGCAACCATTACAAGCTGCCACGGCATAATGGATTCCAGAGGCAGCATCTCCACAAACCACACAAGGATCTCCTAAATGTCATGTTGAAAAGAATTTTTGGAAAATGATGGGTAAGTCTCGGGAAGAACGAGATGGATTCCTTTGAGCAATACATCAGGCGTATCCACATTTCTAACCATCCATCCAATCATACTATACCTTTCATAAATAACTCAATGGTTTCCACCCTCTCGTTTTCTCATCACCGAACTTTTCATTCACTCAATTGTTTATTCCTACACTTCCATCTTTCTCCTGCACATAGAAGAATGAAGAATAAGTTTTTTTGCGTTAATCAATCTTTTACTGATATGTGCCGCGCATTCCAGTTCCATTCAGAATCGTAGTGGCATTTGGATGCGACCTGCCAATAAAGACTCGCCGAGACCAGCCACTGTACAAGCCTGCGCTTTAATCCTCCCAAACAAGACCATTTACAATTCACCGACCTCGGATGAAGGGAAAGCTTGGTTGGCCTGGGCAGACATTGATGCGGGATTTGATCCTCGCACCGTACGAGTGAAAGCGCGGGCCACTTGCTACTCAATACGCGATCTCCCTCCCTCCTGCGCGTATGTGGGCACTATTCAATCATTTTCGTTTGACGTTTCATACTCAGCGACAAAATTCCTTCACGGCAACTTCCACTGCATAATCATCAAAATCATCTCACTTTTTTGAAGGCCCAAGGCTATGCCAGATCGGCTCAACCTTACTTCTCTATTAAGTAGTTCACGGCCCCAACTTCACCTTTTTCAAATATCCTAACTCACGAACACGAAACCTACGACATAGGTTAGCGGACAAACTTCAATTTTTAAGATTGGAATCCTAAGCGTATTGAACCATGAGCGTACCTGGCGTAAATCGTTTCGAAGAATCTACACGAGAATGAATGCTGTGGGGGTGTAGTGAATCGTGGCGATTCCGCGAGTTACACTGGCTAGTATCGTCGTCATCTCGCAAGTGCATAATCTAAAAATGTCAGGTAATTATGTCATATGTAAAGGACCAAGGATTGAGCAAATATTGAAAAATCAGTGAATGAAAAAGTTAAACAAAGACTCTTAGTGTTTGCCCGACAAATGACGGCAAAGGCATTGAACGACGAACTGGTTGTGCATACACAGCAAATTTGTACAGCAGAAAGTATAACATGTTCGAGCAGACTGCATGGGTGGTTTTCCAGACAAGGAAGCCCTTTTAGCGACATGGTAAGACCCCACGATACACTACGAAACCACCTCCAAGGTTCGGCTCCGCCTCCAGATGAGCGTGCCACTCCTGATAAGCTCTTACACCGACCACAATCAACAACACACTATCCTTTTAAATTAAGCATCAAACATCGTTATTCTACCACGTGCTTCTTACAACACCACAATTCAGACTGTGTTACCATTAATGTTAAAAACGTTTTGCTTTCATTCATATTTAGCACTTTCATAAACAGCAGTAACTATTCACGGCTTGTCATTTTCTAATTAAGCTAATCAGTCGAAGCTCAAGGCATTCATTTACACCTGTGAAAAAAGGTACTCCTAAAGATCAAGGAAGGCCGCTGAAATATGTCGCTCTCCCATATGTTCCCGGAAGGACCCCCAAGGTACGAAAAAAAAAATACCAAACGTTGCGAATAAACGAAAAAATAAAGGGACAAAAAAATGGTCAAACACTGATCAGAAATACATACTCCATTTACCATTTCAAAAGAGAAATATGAAAACACAGCATAAAAAATGGTCTGAACTGCGAAGTTATCGGGGTAATTTGATCTACATGAATGGAAAAGCAAAAAAGCTAAATATTTTCTTAAAGATCGTATGCACTAAGAAGGCTTCACCATTCATCAAACTTGCAATCTGCTCACAGAAAATCGCGAGCACCAGACCGAAGGAATCACATTTCATGAATAAGAAGAGATTCGATCAGTTTAGCGATTGAGAGCTGCAAATTTCAGGTGAGATCACGTTCTGCCTGTTCATAGCACTGCTTCCTTCGCACCCCTTTTGTAAACTGTTGCGCATGTTATTTCCATTCCCCAAGCTTCATAAAATTCCGTATAGTCAGCATTTACTGGGTGAGCCGAGTGAAATGGTCAAAAGTTTGACAAGGCATTTCAGAAAATCGAAAAACTGCACTTTCAATAACAATGAAGAGGTCAGCGACCGTTATTTTCTTCTCCCACCAGACAATACTCGGATGGTGGCCACAAGAAGTAAGCGGAAGAGTATAGAGCAGACAGTCAGCAGTGCAAAAACATTAGGATGGCAATATGACCCCACACATGGTCTCTTTATCCAGGTTTTACTTCCTTGCAAATTTTGATATTATGAAAATAAATTCAATGAATAACGTCTAAAAATATTAGTAGAAGCAGTGCTTATCCCAAAAGGTTTATAGAGTACTCTGCAAAAAGGAAGCGAATAGACCAAAGGAGTAGAACGCTTCGCTTGCCTGTCCGTCCATCCTTCCCTCCGTCTGTCACGAAATTAGCCATCACATGAAAAACAACCTGTGGGGATGGGGACAAATTTGGGATGGGTGGGGCATGGCACAAGTAGTAAAGAGCACATATGGACCACGTTAAGTTCTACCCACGGTGGGTGCAGCGTGCAGTGGATTGTTCCATTCTCAGACCGAAAATCGTTAATTTGGTCCAATAACCCAAAAATGGGGAAAAGTTGGATTGAGGTGGATGGTACCAGCTAGAGATAAGGAGCACACATGCACCAAGCGGTGGGCGGAGCGTGCACTGAAACGCGATTTTCGAATCGAACATAGTTTGTTCGGTTCAAAAATGGTCCGAACGTGAGGAAAGTATGGATTAAGATCAGCTATGAGTTTCTAAAATTCATGAAAGAGGCTTGGGCCGAGTGGGCGGGGCGCAATCCGAGTGGGCGGTCCGTACAACGAAAATTGGTAACTCGGTTCCAACGCAGCCTTGAAACAAGGTAAAAACCAGTGGAAATGACCAACGTCGGAGCCATCTTGAACATACTTAAGCGAAAGGGGACACGCCCAAAGTGGGCGAAGCGTGATGTGGTAATGGGTGCTGTGTAAATTTATAGAAAAAAAAAGCATTTCCGATCAACTAACTGACGCCCGTGATTTACGCGCGCAGTAGTGTGCACTAGCCCAACTGGTGAATAAGATTGCAACAAAACTGTGGCCGATCAGTCTGAAAAAGTAAACTAGCATGGCTCAACATGGCTACACAATTTCACATAGGGACTTTGTGCACGAAGCGCATGCTCTTCACTAAACGAATTCAAAAAGTGATGAAAAATTGAAAAAAAAACATCTTAAACGTAGTTATTATATTAATCTGATATAAACGTCCAAACAGGCTAATACTCTGTAAACTGGTTATTTTTGAAAAGTCCCCATTCACTGCTAAACTGCGAAACCCACACGAATAATGAAAGCAGAAGTGAGTCATAGTTGAGAAGTACACAGAGCTCGTATCGATTTCAGACACAAAACACAAAGAAAAAGTACAAAGGCAAATAGAGCCAGCTTGCTTTGAACGTAAACTTACGAAGTAAAACGAAGTCCATGAACTCATTAGCAAATTATTTCTAGGAGCCACAAAGATCGATTTCATTGCCTGATAGGTACAAAGAAATACCGAAGCATTCATACTGTATCGGAAAATGAAGGGAGTAGATAATTCAGTTCCAATATTTTGAATGAAATTTATTAAAAGCTCTCCCATTGGCAAAACTTTCTTGCGGGCCGAATAAAAACAATGACTTCCACACTATCCTGTCCCACAAGTCAAAGATCAAATGAAATCGCATGCAAAAGTAACTGCGATTTGATTGGAATATAAATGTTTGGCGCATCGAGGAAAGGGTTGACCAACGCACTTCGCTGCTTGGAGCTGAAAGAGATTCATCTCTAAAAGACACGAGTTTCTCCCCGAGTGAAGGTTGCAATTAACTTAAGAGATGATACAGGTATGACATAGGAGAAAAATGGCCGTGGATTTTATAAATGAAACATTCCATTACGATCCAAGGAGCCACTGGAGATCGCCCGGCCCTATTGTACAAAGATCACTCCTAATCTGTCCTTAGGATTGTTCTGAAACGACGACAGTATTCATTATCACTATGAAATGTTCACGAAACCCTAACAACAGAATGACTATGTCGAATGCCAGACACATTGAATGAGCACACATTGAATGTTCAAAGAGCGTACGGAAAGCAATCAGAGAAAGGTTGAGAAATGATCTTTCATACTTCTCATAACTTTTCTACATCACTAGAAAGGTAATTCAGAAAGATAGAAATGCCGTTTGCGATGACACAACAAGCTGCCATAAAACCGGTTTCAGAGCAGGACTCGATCATTACTCAAGTTCAAGGCACGGTAATTTTCACTCGAGATCTAATCCACAGCATTTTAGGTCCAAAGCAATACCAAGAGCTCTGATACTCTTTGTTCGACTAGCTCAAATATAGGCGATTTCGAAAAGTTGCTGAATGTTGCAATTCCCTTGCGGAAGTACGTATAATTGGCCCACACGGCTGTGTATAAGACTTATACAGACACATGATTTTCCTGTAACCGTTTTTCTAGTTAGTTTTCGCAACATTTTTGTGGACCTCAGCTCTTTTATAACAAATATCAATATCAATGAAAGTGGGTCCTGGCCCAAGAGAAAGTTGTTGGTTTGTAAAAAAAATCAACATGAAAACACAAATACCTTCAATTCATCAATAAGAGAATAAAGCGGACATGCCGGAAAAAAGTTTTCATCTCTTTTTGCATGCTAATCTGAGTGGTCGTTCGAGTTTACAACGAATAAACGACCAGATGAGAAAAGCCATCGACGAAGAGAAGAATCGGGGTGAGAAGAGACACCACTGCACTTACCCACAGTGCTGAGCCAAACTATCCAGCATTATAGGGCAGATAATACTCAGTGGAATGAGCTCCAATGAACTGTAGGCGCTCAGAAATGAAAATTGCGCAACGTGAAAATGAAAAGAATAGAACAAATGCAATGCGATAAAACGATGTAAAAGGAACATGCTCTTATCCCAAAAAGTGGAGAAAAATTCCCTATATACATATATTTTCCCTTTTCCCCAAGGAATCAAAGGCCTCTCCCATTTGAAAGCATGCTACAAAAATGGACTGAAAATAGAGTGCTCTGCCGTGAAATGACGTTGACGTACAGAGATAATTACTCTAATAGCTATTTATACGGCGTGATGTGATAAGATTTATGCAGGTCACCGATGCGCTTCCTAGGCAACCAAAGCCGTATTCCGACATCGCCGCTAATAAATGACCTCTCCTGCTGTTACAGCTGCGCGCGCGAATTTTCCACAAGTTCTGTGGCTCGTAGCTTCATAGTACAGAGCATCTCAACGAAAAAAAAATGACAAAAAAATGATGCCCCTAGTGAATCAAACATTAGCCCACGTCAGCTGAACCTTCTATGACCGCATCCTTCAACCTAGGCTAGCACCTTCGAGATGTTGCCGGGGTTCGCAGGGTAATACATTGTCAAGAAATACCGCATCGCCATGATATACATGTAAACATTTTTTTTATTATAGCCGAGTAAATTCAGTAACATCGTGTGCCAGGATGACCGCACGTGATTATCAGCTGTTCATGACTGACGTTTCCCAAGGTAATGTATGCATTCCATTACCTTCACAAGCACGGAGCATTGAAAATGGTTCACACTTATGGGATCTATCTTTTCCGCAACGACTATAGGTAACGTAAGAATTTTCATATCCGTAGTCTACTCTCCACTACTGATTTAGTGCGTAAGTCTTGCGACACATGCGATTTTTCTTTCAGAACGTTGCTACGCTGCAACTCTCATTTGCATGTAGATAGTATGACCATCATTGTCTTCTACAAATTATTAGGTTGTAAGGAAAGTTTTGGCCGGTTTTTGCAATTTCAACTTCGGGAGATCATAACTCGGCTCAGAGTGCATCTTTTCTCACAGAATAAGCAGCATTGGATTCGCTACGCTCTTGGCAACATTATGCATACCTACACATCTAAATTTGATAGAAGGCTGATAATTTATATTGCGCGACATGAAAAAAGTCGACTCCAAATCGCCACCCTTTCTGAACACACTGCTACTGAAGGAGCTGTCCAGATGTTTGGGAAGGTGGGGCTCAGTCAGCGCTAGATCTGGTGAATATGATGGACGAGTGAAGGTTTCAGCCTGCAACTGCTTCAATTACTGGAAGAATTTGTGAAAAATGCGCTTGCGCATAACTGCCGAGAGGGATCCCGCGACAACCATTTTTTTCGGATTTTTACAAATCAAGGCTACTTGAGGTGGTCATCTGATTTGCTTGATGTGAGCCAATACTTGTGGATATCGCCTGCAAATATGGACGCTCATCGCCTTTTTAGTTAAAGGGATTTGATCAATTAAAAATCCAAGCAGCTCGTTCTCATTTCTGCACTTCTGAAACCAGGCACAAAGTGTTCCATCCCATGCATCACCCCCTCCTCTTGCAGTATTCACTTTTGTGGTCACCTTCGCTGGGACTCGGCTAAACAAGAGCCCGTGAAGAGAAGTCATCTTGAAAGTGCCATTTTTGCAGTACTTCAAAATTTCCCCAATAATTCGAAAACCTTGTGGCATTCCCAATAAAACAAACATTTAGAAAGAGCAACTTTTTGTCCATCTAAGGAGCACAATATGTCAGCTGATCCATGTTGACGCGCTCTGATATTTGGGTTTATCTTGTGAATGCGAAAAAGCGGCCAGAACTTTCCTTACAACCTAATATCTCCAGACACTGAATAGCTACTCATCGCCCCATGCCCAGAACTTCATAAGCTACGATTTGAGAAATCCATGGATATAAAACTCAAAAGCAGCTTAATAATTAAACTTCTTACTTTTTATAGAACGCTCGGGCGTCGCAATTTAAATGCTTACGTGAGCTTCATTATGCAACTATAAAGTCGGTCGAATACGTAGAATTGACCGTTGGATTGGGTCTTTTATTAGTTTATCGGTGACGAATCGGGCATAAGCCCTTGTTCAAACCAATCGAAACTCTTACTAACAACATCACAACGTGAGCGCAAAGATGCTTCCAATACCAGTTACCAAACTATCCAACTAGTTCCTGTATTATGAGTGTAAAGATGCGGTTTTGAATTTGAGTCGGCTCTTGCTACCGTGCAGTGAGACCACCTTATGCACATACTAAGGAAATCATAGGGACCATGCTCTGACTTATTACTAATTAATAATTGATAAAACTTGAGCGCGGCACCAACTTTGTAAGTGTCGCATGACTTATGATACGATTTTGTGATATTGCGGTGTTGTGGCTCCGCACGCGAAGTTGCGGCGTTGCACAATCACAACGTCGTGGTATCGTGTGCGGAAGTGCGATGTCGCACAATCGCAAAGTCTGACGGCCGCCTTGGTGACTGATGGAAAGGGGTTTATGCTGGAATGTGTCGATATAAGGGATCAATGGTATGTTCCCGTATGTTACTATTTCGCGTTGCGACGTTCTCCGCGCGACGTTTGCGCGCGAGTTGACTGCATTTGGTAGGAATCGCGTGTATTTGTGTGAGAAGGGCGGCTCCCGTATTTACGCCTATTTTTATTACTTTTGCCTCTATATCAGGCTTGTTTTCGAATTGCTTTTGTTTCAATGGGGAGGTTTCAGCTAAAATCAATCTATTTTAATGTTTACATTCACTAATGGTTGATTATAGCGTTTTGCATGCATTCATTCCATTCCCTACGCTGTGCATCGCCCTTGTATTTCATCTTTGCTCGCCGGGGGGGTTTTTTGCTTCCTAAGTAGCATCATAGCGTTAATAACATATTTCGTATCGAATTGACAGCGCGCTTCGGTTGTGTTTGCACAGGTCGGTCTAAGGGAAAGGAACTTGAATGAGTGAATCACTTCCGCCTAAATGCGGAAGTCCGCTCCTGCACAAGTAGATGGGATCGCTCACATCGGAGCACCTTCTCCCTGAGCTGAGATAAACTATTATCCGCTTTTCAGACATCTTCGTATTAATGTGCAAATAAGGATGGATAGGAGGATGCATAGCACATAATGCAAGCAAGGATGATACATAGGAAATGGAATAAACGAATGCAAAACGCACCATCAACAAAGGTCGAACTGGAAAGTGTAAAATCAACTAAATTCAACCAGATTTTTGTCTATTGAGATAAAAATAATTTGAAAACCAGTTTAGTATAGCGGCGAATGAGTAAAAATAGGCGTGGATACGGTCGCCGCCCTTCTTAGGCCGCGTTCATACTTTTCGCTGGCAGGACGTGGCTGCGTTCATAGGCAGCGAGGCAGAGTGATACGGGGGAGGTGCAGAGATGACACAGGCAACGAGACAGGGTGACACAGGCAGAAGCAGAGACACACAGCCAGGCCCTGTCGCCGGCTACGCAAAGTATGAACGCGCCCTTACGCAAATAGACGTGATTCCCGCCGAAGGCAGCAACTCGCGCGCAGACGTCGCTCGCCGCTCGGATTCCGCGAAATCCTGACATAAGGGTACTCACCCAGGGATTGATAGTCCATTTCTTTCCAAATGTGCTATCAACCGTAGTATGAACACCTTTGCAAAAATGCTACATTTATGCGCCACAACTCTCGAAACACCTGATGATTTAGCCCGTTGGCTACGATGATTAGTATCGGAAAAATATTTTGAACCAAGGTTTCAATCACACACAAGCGAAGCGTAAACAACTGTTGGAATTTTCCCTTTTAGAAGATGCAACTGCAGAATTTTGTCGTTCACTGTAGAAGAAAGGACCTGCCAATTAGAAGCTAGACAAGAAAAAACGAATCGAAATGACGAAAAACCCGCAAAAAGGATCCCCTCGACTATGGCTGAACGAGTTTTGACTTCATAAGAGAATCGATTAGACCAAGCGGATCTGTTATACACAACAGTGATACCCACTCAAATGCATGCGTTTGCGGGCGAAGTATGAACGCACGCGGACTGTTTGCCACTCAAAGCCTTGTTCATTTGCGTGAAGCACGTTTTTACGCAAACTACACCCACCACACAACGTCAGCTTCCGTTAGACCGCCAGCGTTCGTTTGAAGCGCTCATACTTGTCCCTGCTTATTGCTCAACGCTTTTTCAACAGCAATCTGAATAAAAGACGACAACCCCGAATTGCTGGTGTATGAGATAGGCACGAAGGTACGATTTACATTGTACAGGGGTAGGGGTAATGTAAGGAACGAGAACTCTTAAAATGAGCCATCCAAATGAAAACTACGGGTTAAGAAGACTGTGTGTGGCAAAACTTCAGGAGAAAAGGAGCTCCTCGAGCTTCGTAAAAGCCGTTTTCTTCAACACCTGCCCCTTATTCTGACAGGGTCACCCTTTCGCTAACAGAACCCCCCCCCCCCTCTCTCCTTTTCTTTTCGCGGTCAGCACTAACCTTTCACCCATTTCTCGGGTTTTCGTCCATTTGATACCACTTTTTCCACCTTCGCACTAGTTAATACCTGAGCGTTTCTATTCAATGACTTTTCATATCCGGCCTTAATTATCCCTACCCCTGTCTTTCATGGGAGAAGGGGACTGTTTGACATGAAAGGCGTCACTATAATGCACTATCACTACTTCATACCATTCACTGCACTGTTCTGGTGCAATTTTGTGCGCCCATTGTTTGCATTGGAAAACGATCCGAATATGTGACTACGAAGAACGAATTAAACACAAATTAGATCGCAGAAAAGATACGAAAAAGCTGCGATTAAAGTGGGCCTTGAGACAGTAAAAAACAAAGCAACCGCTTCAACGAATTTTTTCGACCAATCCGTTTTCCTATGCGCTATTATAAAGTCTTCAGTCATTCAAAACACATTAAGTCACGGAAGAACCTAATATTCCTTTCGTTAGAAGATCTGAAAAACATTTGGGAAATCTATGGGAACAGAATGGTAACAAATCACAGTTATGCCGACACCAGACGTGGTGGAAATCAAGAATCATATAAATCAATATCGGCACTCTGCATTGATAACAACGACCACCATTGTTGTCAGCGAGAGATGCAACCTATCCTAACTTACAAAACAGATTATCTCATGATGGTGAGAAAGTCAAGGCCAGATAAACATCAATACATTCCACAGCTATACCTACACCGAGTATACAAAAATAAATGACAAATTTTAGCAGTATTCTCCTCGTATGGAAAGGCCCGATAAATAGATTCACGATTGAATGTGACTGTTATCGTATGTGTATTCAATTTAAAGCCCATGCATTAGCAACGCATTCAAAATGCATTCAAAATAGCGTATCGACAGGAAAATATCGTTTAAAAAAGTAATTGCATCAAAATGACGACAGTTCTTAACACTGCGAGCAATCGGAAGCAATTATAGCGGACTGTCTAGCAAGTATCGATTAACCAAAGAATGGGTGAGTTTAACTAGGTGAAAAAAACCTGGCGTAATCTTCCCAGTGGAGGCACGGTCGTTGAGCTGCCAAATCAATGAAGAATATCACTCCACCAGTAATCCTATGTTTAGGTGAATACTAAATGACCGTATGGTACTCAATGACCTTTTGAGTACACGGATAGGTCCCACAACAAAAGTGACGACCCGATCATAAAACAAGGTGTACCCCTGTCGAGGAAGCCCCAATTGCGGCCGTATGTTACTTGGTAAGGGACAGTATCTGGTGGATGGAATTAGGCCGAGTGGTGCTTAGTTTTTTCACATTTTTCTACCTTTTCCCGGCACAGTGCTGACTTTTGACAGAGATAAGGGAGACCTACAGTTAAGTTTCTGATAAAGGAGATCGTATTGCAAACATTTGATAGGATAGGAAAGAGGGAAATGCTGCCAAAAAATTCCTGAGCCCGGTGCTTGAAACTGTCAAAAACACGATCATTCCGAATGTTCCTATTGGTGGCTCATAATGGAAATGTGAAAATAACAAGCAGCTAACTTTGTTCAAAGTAAGGAACTTTCTCTCTCAGTCTGAAGTCGAGCGCAGAAAGCTTCCCGTCTAGGATCATCAGGCCTTCTTCCTTCCTACAGCGGAACCAGAAAATGATTGGAGTTCAGCCATCACCACTTCGTCCAAAACGGCAATCAATATCATGGGATGAGTATGCAAGTTCGCAATCTGATGGACATGTAATATAACCGGATCCTTACGCAATAAAGTGATCCCCACTTCCAGTCAAAATCGACGGCATCAAAGAGATCTGTAAAGTTTCACCATCGCAGAATACAGTAAGAAAATGGTGAATTCGAGGTCCGTGTCAATAGTACAAAATTTCTTGGCCGGATATCTTTCGTTCTTCCCAGATTGCAATACACTGCTCGATTAGCTCTTCGTAAATAGTACGCTGACGATCTTCTTTCATGGCGCTTTCTTCAAGAATTTATCGCAGCTTCGACAAGCTTATAGGTATATTAATAGTGTTCAGAAATGAATACATACCGTTCCCCATCAATTGAAATACTTCAGAAATCATGAATATGAAAATAACACTCACCGTTAATATATTTAAGATTACGGCGCAGATAGACAAAATCTTTTAAAGAAATTGTCAAAAAATCCAGAAGAGAAGAGGACCAACACCACAGGAGTGCAGAGATTAAGGTTCAAATCTATTTCGGGCTTACTGAGAACCAGTAGCAAGTAAAAACGATATATGACCAATGTTCGAGTAAAAACACTTTCAAGTGCAATAAAAGAAAAACTGGCAACGATAACACTGACCGCTCGAATCACACACCTGCACATAGACATGTAATTTGTACTAAAGTAATAGTTGACGTCACTATTTCATTCTGTTTGAATCTATTCTTGGTATAAATAGCATCGAGAAAGCAAACATGCATGAAACACCAACCTATGCCGTCAATCACAGTGCACGGTATGCATTACACTACTTGCGAGCCACATGACGTTTACTTCTACTGTAAGTGCCTCATATCAACCACGCCTTCATGAAGGTTCCTGCATACTATACTGATGGCAATCTTCACCATTCCTCGATCCCGTTGAAATTTGGACCCTACCCCGATGGATACACACAAGTGCTTCAATATTGGAAGAATCGTTCACGGGAACATAGGCCACTCTAGTACCCACATATTTGTTATATTTGCTTACTATATGCCGTATGCATTACGCTCACATACGGACTCTAGAAAGCTGATTGTAAAGACCAAAGAGGGGGCGGTTATGTGGTCAGGGACACAGAGTGAGAAGCAAATCAACAATGGGCAGGAAAATTTGAAATGCGTTCTGGCCGCTGACGGCTGTTCAAACTGTGTCGGGCACGGGGCGGAAATTCACACGAGGAAAACGAAACTCACTGTTGCTTCTCTTCCAGTTTTTCCATTTCTGCTTTGGTATCAACAAGTCTTCTTGATTCCTTTTCGTGTTTCTGTTCGCGCCGCTCTGCTCTTCGCTTGGTTGGGGATCGAATCCAGGATTACTGTACACCCAAGTCAACCGATTCGCGACTCACCGCAAAAAAAAATTGGCATTACGATTTTGAGGTGAAGGTAGGCTCATACTACTTCCACGTCACAAATACAGTCCATTTCGGAGTGCCTAATAGGGCATGGCCTACAGACTTGGGTGAGATAGTACCAAACTCTCTCACCCCGCCAGACACTCTCACTCTCGCCACATACTCTCTCTCTCTCTCGCCACTCACCCAGTCCGTAGGCCACGCCCTATCAGGCGCTCCGGAAGGACTATAAACGAGATTGATCGCCGAATACCGTACCCTTCACCTTTTCAGAGGGCCAATACCGGGTTCTCATACAAAAATTCACCGTGTCAACACTGGAAAATAATCAAGCGTTGTTCATTGTCCAGCTCGTTGCATATGTGAAGGAGCTTACTATTTCTTGTCTACTATTTCCCAAGCATTTGTTGTGAAGCTGGGACAGACAACTGAAGAAATAGAGCCAAGTCGACAAAAGATTCATTGACAATTTAGCAAAATTTCGGTGTTTTTCCAGGCTACCATGTGGGGGTGCTGCTGCTCTTGTGCAATCTAATCATTGGGATTGTTCATTCATTGACTGACACCTTCGTTCCATCATTCAGTGATCAACGAAGAACGGATGGTTTACACAGTGTTTGCCTTTCTCTATCTCAGTTTTTTCCCGGAGTGGAAAGACGTACTGATAGACTTTTGAGAATTACTAGTCTACAAACCCTTCAGAAAATAAATGATCGCCTACTGTCACAGTAACCAAAAAATGATTTGCCAAATAATAGAATTTTGAGCGTCATCAGCAGAAAAAAGCGTTCTCTGGACAAATTCAAGCTCATTAATTTCATAAATTTTGGCACCGCCGATGTCGGCGTCAAAATCATGTGCCTGCCGCCGACTATGGCGAAACTTTGGTGGCGCGCTCCGTTTGCAAAATCCTTGCTCAACCACGTTACAGAACGATGATCGTGGCGGGAGCCCAGAAAGTCAAAGTCGAATTCGGCATAGTATGGCACTATGTCAAGATTCGAATTCGAGCTCGTGAGCTCTCGCCACGCTCATCATGCATAGTCTGGTACTATGCCCAACTCCAATTCGAATTCGTGGGCTGTCGCCATGATCATCATACTGTAAAGTGGTTGGGTCAAGAATTTTGCAAACGTTTTGCAAACAGAGCGCGCCATCAGATTGACGCCGTCGCCGCCGCCGTCGGCGTCGGTGCGCAAAGTATGACCGCGACCTACGAGGGTAGGGCTACGGCCGCGGCTGCTGACGCTGCCCCTCACCCGTCACCACATCTACCCCTGTCGGCTATTGCTGCAGATTGGGCGAAAGGGATGGAGTGTGAATCGGGGTTATCGGACTAATATTTCTCGAATTCTGACTCTTTTGGGTGCTATCAATGAGAGGAGGGGCATCTTATAGAAAGTTGCTTATAGAAAGTTGCATATGGAGAGACCCTTGAGGGGTCAATCTGCACATTCAGGCGTATACTTTAGCTTGAGCCTTGAAGAAGGAAGGAAAGGGCTCCTTTCCCTTTCTTGGCTTGGGTAAAAATAGGGTCTAGTAGTGGGATGCCCCCCCCCCTCATTGCGATAGCACCCTCTTTTGTTCCGCTCCTCTGCTACACATGTTGAAGTAAAAAACGATCAGCATCTTGGTTTTAGATTTGTTGAAACTGTAAACTATATTTCTTTTACTATTCGATCGTACAATGGGACTGCCTCATTGACAAGAGAGTCGGATGCGTGGCGTATCCCAAGCAGACTGATCCACTACGATCTCTTTACATCTGTTTGATTCACAATCTGACGCAAAAATACATTGTGTGCTTAACGAAAAGAGTAAAAGTGAAAACTTCGAATCATCACATACCAGGCCAGGATTAAGCTGAAAGATGTTTGTAGCTGTAAAAGCCATGATGCAGGCGAAACAGAAGGAATGACCGGCAAAAACTGGTCGATTGGCCGTGTACGGTGAGCGTAAAGCAGTAGTCAGGTGGGTAGTTGGACGTTTAGTTGATAGTAATTAGAGATAGCCTTATGGAGAGGTGTTGTGTCGTAGCAGTAACAGGTTTTCCTCGTCTCAGTACTGCAGAACTTTGAACGATCGCAAACGTGCCGCCGCCGCGGCGAACCACCGCATCTAATCTAATGGCTGGCCCATGCGATTAGAAAAAACGCCAAAACATCAAACACCACAGCTGATGGCGGAACGCACGTTCGATGGCGGAGTCGGCCGAACAGCGATCTTTGAGGGCGTAGCGGAGCATCAAAATGGGGGCCTTTTCTGTGAGCGCAAGGGCATTTCCCGAATGCATCGAGCGCAGTACGCACACATCAGTGCACATGAACTGATGGGGATGGGGAGCTTTGGGGGCTGTTATCGTGGGCGTAGTACGGGATCAACATTGACACATTTTCACAAAATATTCTAAAAGTCACGTATATTCGGGAGAAGAGCGAAAAAAGAATTTAATGTGACGAATATGTTTTGCCACGACGAAAATCAATGCTGCCCAACGCGGGCGCGAGGTGAGTGCAGCCACCCGCGCCAGCAGGGCAGTCAGGCAGCCGACGCAAGCGACGACGACTTCACATGATGATTGCTCTTCGTCACCGTCGTCACGATCATCCCCAGCCAGCTGTGTGATGCCTAATCAACGCTCAATGATCACTATACGAGTCATTACAGCGTCAGTATTTTCAAGTTTATTGCCACACCCTTATTTCACGTTCAGAAAAGTGCAGTGATGTTGTAATCTAGCAAAAAAGGATCGGTATAGCATTAATCGAAACTCACGTTCGCTACCTACATACGTAGCAGAAACCAAATGCGTAACTGCGATTTGAAATCAAAATCAAATTAAAATAAAAGAGCAGAGATGATTTGATGGAACTGACGAGAAAAGTTGATAAAGCAATGGCGTTGAAACAACGTCGTCCATTAGCTAGTAAATTTCATTAATCACTTCTAGACGAACCCCCTTCAGCAGGTTTCACATTGCGAGACGATCTCTTACTCGACTTATGGTGCTTAGACGGCGCCCACCTAATGGATCACATCTATCGACCAACATATATCTTAAAAGAACACCTAATCAAAGCGCGTGTGGTAAACCGCTCCGAGCGCTATGAGGATTCCTCAAAACACAGAAAAGCATTCACAGAAGAGCGAAGCAGCTAACTCTCTATAATATGCTTCAACTTCACAGAATTGATTCACGAAGTCGTGTAGGAGCTAAAGAAAGGCGATTAGTTGTGCCTATAAACTCCGCCCACTTTACCAACCACGCCCAGTTCAAAGTTGCGGCGATGGCCGTTGACTTTTCACCATGTAGGATAAATTTAACGGAACCACAACGAGGAAAAAAAGGAAGGTGAACAAAATACACTGTGTTTTAATTTGATGATAAACCTATTCTCTCGCTCTTGAGCGTTCTGCCTCCTTTCCTTCGCACAACGTCACGTACATGTGCATTTACTCGGTACTTTTGAAAGATGGAGCACTGCTCTTCACCCACCTCCTCCATTCCCCGCGTTATACTCATCCAAAACAGATTTATCTTTTCCACAAAAGGGAGTTTACGATTTTTCGGTGTCCTAGAATTGGTCCGATTTTCGGTCTGGTGAAGTGTTAGGTCTAGTTGACAAAAACTGACCAAAGCGGCAATTCAAAGTCGCTATATTTCACTTAGAAGAAAACCAATCGATCACTTGTACCGTGATTAGCCTCTTCTGCGAGTTACACCAATTCGTTGATCGAGATCTTGCGTCACTCAAATGGTTTTTCCGAAAGCACTGGCGCCTATTCAAAAAAAATTTCACTTTCAAATTCCTTGTTTACCATTGCTTCACAAATCATTGGAAAGAGTTTTCTGCTCTATCAAGGATATGTTCCGTTTTAATTTTGACCGCGATTCAGACTGAATTTTCGAGCCATGTGACAGGGGTCCAGCTGATGTTATTTCACAAATTATTTTTACAGGAGAAAGTAAGGATATCGGTTAGTGTTAAGTCCCCGTCTCCTCTTTTCAAGGTTTCCCCACCCCTCAGCAAGCTAACTGAAATGTTTCTTCTGCATTCATCCAAAAAATGTCAAACATCAACGAATCGTGGCGGAAGAACCTAATCTGGAGGGAGAAGATTTCAAAAATCGACAAATTGTGGCGGAAAAACCACATTGGAGGAAGTGCGACACGACTTCTCGATCGACATTTACTGGACTTGTAGAAGAGTTCAGGAGTAGGTACGAGACATTTGAAAGATTGATTTTTTTGCAAAATATCGCATTTTGATTAATTGACAATTTAGACAATTTTTGTCGAGTAGACCTACCACCTTACCAGCCTAAAGCTGCCACATTCCAAGATACCCAAAAATTGCACATGGAGCTGATAAATCCTTTCGGATGATATATAGCATGTTGCACAAACTTGTGACTTCAGAGGAAAAAAATCCCCTTGAGAAAAAAAAAACGATTTTACTTTCGGAATGACATAACGCAATCCGCTGGCGTTTGCGTGCAAGGGTTTTGTGGTGGATCTGGCGTATTCTACTAGCACACACTGGGCTGCCCCTCCACTTTTCGGTTTTCGTCCTCCATGCACTACACAAACCGCATTGTTATCGTTGTAGAAGTCCTACTGCAGTATCTTCTCACAGAAGCTACGGCCTGGTTCATTTTGGCTTCGTTTATACTCAACGATGAGCACTGGTTACTTTTACTCCTCAACGATATTCCTGAAAGTAAGCCAGTAGCCGCCGTGATAGGTCTGTACAGGTCATCGTAATGTCGGGAGCATCAGCAACAACCATCACCGCAAACATAAAACTGCAGAATTTGTTTTGTATTGTTGCAGTAACGAGGGTGTTTAACGAGACTGAACGAGAACGATTTGAAGGGAAAGGTAACTGCGAAGGTTCCAATATCACCGAAAAAGCCAACCGAGAAGGAATTTCCATGTAGGAGCATATCACGACCATTGCAGGTGTCGTTGTGACTTTAGGTGAAATAGTATTCGGCGGTGCACGTGTGGTGACGCAATGGTTACCCATTAGCAAGCGTTGCCCCGTCCTCCATGGCTAGTGCGTCTCGGCGCAAGTCGTTCCGACGCGGGTGAGGGTCGATTGGTCGAATGTTCGCTTCGCGGCATCGCACTCGCGGCGCCGTCACTGCGAATCGTTTGGAACTCCGCTCAAGACGCAATGGTCTGGTACCATAAGGGACCTTTAACGGTCGCAAGTTGGAAGCTTTGGGAGTAGGCCTATCTTCAAAGCTCCCTTACGGTACCAGCTCATTGCGTTTTGCGTAGAATTAAACGACTCGCACTCGCCGCGGGCGGCCGTGCGAAAATTCGACCAACAGATCCCCACCCCTCCAACGCACCATGGCGAAACCAGGATGAAACCCATCACTTCTACAAACTCGTTTTGATTGTGTTAGTGGCGCTGTCCTAATGAGGTTAGAGGGGGGGGGGAATATTAAAGATTATTGATCAAATCTGTGTCAATCTGCACTCATGTGATGGAGTTTCACTACTTTCCTAGACCCCAGGCAAAAACAGCCGAAAGTCGAGCACATCGAAGTGTTCCCGCCCCTTTCATTAGACCGCCTTCATACTCTGAGGTGGTGCCGGCAGCAAGCCATGGCTGCGTGCACATGCAGTTAGGCAGAATGGCATAGGTGGAGACACAGAGATTACGCACAACGCCCTGCCGCCCACACCGCAGAGTATGGGCGACCTCAGGATAACACCGTGCTGAAAAATGGATTTAGATGCCATGTCCTAAAATGTCAGTGTTAGCACAGCACCTGATGTTGTGATCATATCACGTAATTGATTCCCAAACAACTCCTCATTATAGTTCCAGTTGAACTCACTCGACTCTTCTGAACGGTTGGTTTTTTTTTTGAAAGTTCTTTTTGTTAGTTGTTTTATACGAGAACACTTGTTTGACAGGATTGAATAACACACGAGGTTATGGGCCTATGGCTTGTAATACAACTCCTACTTGGAACTGTCTTGTATATCTGTACCATGATCGATTGTGGATGTGGTGAAAAGGAAGCGGATCGACTTCAAAAGAAAGCCGCCGCACGACAACAAGCACAACAGCAACAGCAACTAATGCAACAGCAACTTAAGGTAAAATTATGCCTTCGATTTCCGACGATAAGAAGGATCGGGGTTAAAGGGGGACTGTGGAGATTTCGCGTATTTGATGCAATATCGTGCATTGCGTATCATTGCACCAGACACACTTAATAACACGCAAAGAATGCTGAGATGACTTTACTCTTATAAAATGTATGGTAATGAAGGTTTCTTCATGTAGCGTGGATTTCAATTTTAAACTTGGGAGGAGGGGGGGGGGGTGGATCACAGCACACATAAATAAATAGATGGCGCGTCACAGCACGCATAAATAAATAAAGAATGAGCTTCGAAGTGGGTGGAACAATTTTCATATGCAAGAAGGGTTTTTCTTGCGTGGGAATTAATTCACTCAAGTGAAGCTCCCATCTCAATGCAGAGAATGAGGAAATATCTCTGCCGTGTAGTCGGGTGTTTCAGATGCACATTACGCGGTGTAGGTACGAAAACATAAGGCCGCAATCATACTTTACGTCTCTGCGTCAATTGACGCGCACACCGGCGTCGAATTGACGCAATCATGTGCCTGCCAAAGACGACGACGTCAATGTGATAACGCGCACCGTTCGCAAAACGCTGACCCAACCATATTAGGTTACGATGATCGCGGTGAGAGCCAATGAATTCGAATTCGAATCTTGGCATAGTGCCAAACTATTCGAAATCCCAATTTGTGGGATCTCGCCATGATAATCATACTGTAGTGGGGTTAGGTGGAGCGTTACACAAACAGCGCGTCACCAGAGTGGCGTCGTGGTCGGCGGCAGGCACACGCTTTTGACGCTGTCGCTGCCGGTGCCGGCGTCAAATTGCCGCCGGTGTCGGCGTCGGCGTACAAAGTATGAACGCGGCCTATCACGATCTCGCAGCACTGTAAGTCGCCCTGCCACGCATCCACCGGAGGAGTTGCCTGTAGGGTGGGACACCGTTTGCGGCCGGTTGAATTAGCACCTCGCCCGTCTGTATCCATTCCACCGGCTAGTAATACAGGGGCGCGAAAGGGAAGGAGTGAGAAGATAGGTTTTAACGCATTTCTCGGGTTCTTCCCTGCTTTACGTCGTTCTTCCTCTACTATTACCCGGATGAGTACCCCTACTTTCACACTCTACAATTATTCCACAACCTGCCAAACTTAC
The DNA here is from genome assembly GCA_963978905.1 of Trichostrongylus colubriformis. Taxonomy (NCBI): domain Eukaryota; kingdom Metazoa; phylum Nematoda; class Chromadorea; order Rhabditida; family Trichostrongylidae; genus Trichostrongylus; species Trichostrongylus colubriformis. The sequence goes on from OZ022260.1 coordinate 28,778,366, forward strand.
CTCTTCCGATGTTTTTCAAAATCCATGCCGCAGAGCTGTTATCCTCACTTCTTCTCGATTCATAGAGCACTGCTTTTTTGTCATAAACCCTCCGTTTTACAACCGGACCGCTATTATGACATGTTACGAATTTCAGACGTCAAGTCAAGAGAGATCCAGAGAAGGCGCCAAACCAGAGGTTGGCCTTCGTTATTTATGCCCAGCTGCCAACTTCATAGCTCTTAACTGAGGAAATGCTATGGAAAAGGAATTATAACGATCAGACGTACCAGGCTCTCATATGCATTCACTGATCTAAGTACCAATCAAAGCTGCACAAACTGCTAGATTCATCGTTTCGGAGACAATTTAATGCCCTTTTTCCCTTTGTATCCCCACGTCCGGTATCATTCAATTGGTACGATGATTTTCTACCGTGATCGGTTGCCACTGAAAAACGAATGTGTTGCTCAGCGGCCAATTTGAAACACAAAGACCGCCAATGCGTCCTTCTAGAGGCAGAGAAGTATGTTGCTATAGAGGCTAATCGCGGAGTGATGGCCAAACTAGGCCACTGTAGTGTCAGTTCTGTGCGTTCCAATCCGCTCACCTTGGCATCGGGCTCAATAGTGGGCATGAACTACCAGGTGGAGGCAGAATAAATGGCGAAAACATAACTGGCCATAACCTCGCTCAGACACAACTTTATTTGTCGAAAGAAAAACCTTTCGGATCTACAGAATTTTGCCAACGATCTGGTAAAGAAAATATGCCATCATGATAAAAACCTGGATTGCGAGAACTAGTAAAGTCAACAGTGGCATTTTCAACCTGCATCCTATTAGCGAACTCCTTCTGACGCAGCTTTGCATCGAGAACCCGGAAAAAGTGGTAATCCGTTGGGGATAGGTATGGGGAATAAGAGGGTGAGGGAGAGTCAGGATGCCTAACTGCTTCAGTTTTTTGGGGTTTTGCGTTGTTTTGCGCACCCGGCAAAAACTGAGCAGTTAGGCATCGAGACTCTTCCACACCCTTATTCCCTAGTCCTATCCTCGACGGATTATCACTTTTTCCGAGATCTCGATGCAAACCTGCGTCAGAAGGAGTTCGCCGAAACGATGCGGGTTGAAAATGCCATTGTTGATTTTATTAGTTCTCGCAATCCATTTTACCGTGATGGCATACTTTCTCTACCGCATAGTTGGCAAAGTTGTGTAGATCCGAATGGTTTTTATTTCGACCAATAAATTGTGTCTGAGCGAAGTTATAGCGTTTTGAAAAAAGTGGTCTGTTTTGGCCATTCATTCTGCATACACCTAATACCTTCATTCACAAGCTCGCACTTGTGCATTGGCACGGAAATGAGAAGGAAAGGCAAACAAAGTATGGTCGCGCAGACACTGAGGAAAATGCTGCATTTATACTCCGCAATGCCGCTTCTCGCCTTGCAATTCCACTTGATGAGAGGGCGTAATCCAAGTACACAAAATAAGAAAAGGCGAAACAAAAAATGAACGAAGTCGCAGTTCGCTTCGTTTAGCTCAGAGCTACAAAGTGACTGAATGCGGACTAGAATGCTTGCGCCGCTTTCATACTCTGCGGTGCCGTCAGCAGGGCGTAGCTGTGCGTCCCTGCGTCTTCACCTCTGCCACTTTGCCTCGCTTCTTGCAGTACATTCAGTGCGTCTCTTTGCAAGCGCAGCACTGATGGGAATCGTTTCGACGCATGTGTAAGGCCGTGTTCATACTTCGCGCACCGCCGCCTACACCGGTGGCGACAGCAGCGCTCTGTTTGTGGAACGCACGATACAGCCACATTAGTGTATGATGATCGTGGCGATATCCGACGAATTCAAATTCGAATCTTGGCATATTGTCAAACTACGCCAAATTCGAATTTGAATTCCTGGGCTTTCGCCACGATTATCATACTGTAGTGTGGTTGAGTCGAGCGGTTCACAAACTTAACGCGCCACCAGAGTGCCGCCGTGGTCTGCGGCGGACACATGATTTCGCCGCCGCCACAGGTGCGCAAAGTATGAACGCGGCTTTAGCGGATGTTTGTTGCATAGCTTATGATTTAGCATTGGTACTTGCTACCTTGTCTCTGCAACATTATTTCACTATGCAGTGAGCATTCCGATTGCTTAAGCGTTTGAACAGGTATTTGGAGATAAATCTAGATCATTGCAGGCTAGCGGATCTCGTGAAGGTAAACGACTCGCGGGACAGCAACCTCTTCCGCAGCATCCACTACCAGCGCCTATACCAGTGAGTTCATGAACGACGCAGCTGTAGTATTGAAAAAAGCACATTTGAAAAGCGAATATGGTCTGCGCGGAAACTCGGAGTACATTAGGGTGAATAGAACTTATATATGAGTAAACAAACAAAATAAGTAAATGAACCGTAACAAATCTGTTTGATCTCCCGCTGCTGAGTTCCTATACTATCATTTCTTCAAGGTAAGAGACTGACGTTATTCTAGCTAAGTTTTTTCTTTTTCTCAACCAACAGCTACCATAGAATCTACTCGTAACGTTATTTTCACAGTTCAGTCCGCCCGGTGCCTCTATTCTGAAAATGTGGCATGGTTTTGTATCGTCAATCGATATGCCTTCGACTGCATTGGGGGAAGGAGGGGAGGGGGGGGGGGGGGGGGGAACACGGGTATTATGACGTCACTTCGGTTTGTGTGCTATCCGGTGCACCTAAAAAAAACAGCAAACACTTTCTCCAGCTTCTCTCTACTTGCAACCTCGTCATTGCTAGTTGTAAGTTGTTTAATCAGTTTGTGCCTTCCGAGGCTGATTGGTGGAACATTTATTACAATGGCTTTACGTTTCAGCTGGATCGTCGTGTTCGGAGGCCTGAACGTGGTGCACTGTCACATTTGAGACTAAATCACTAAGCGCTTAGTCTTCCCTGGCGGTTTCGACATCGTGTCAGGAGCACACAGAGAAACCCAAGCAACATTAAGAAATAAACACACCTTGAGGTTCCACCTATTGAGCGGGAAATCCGCTACCGCACTATGATGACAACCAGTAGCAAGTGAAGCACATTCGTTGTTCTCGATATGGAAATACTTGGGAAACGCACGTACTGCCTTTTCGCTACATTCTGCAGCTCGCAGTGCGGTATGAACGGCGATAATTCACTTGTTATTGGTGAACGCTCATCCCAGCTGTTCATTCTTGGATTCCTCACAGGATCCAAAACGCTTCCAATGCTTTTCTAGCAGGAATTTCCGTCTTAGGCCGCGTTCATACTTTGCGCACCGACGGCAACGGCGTCGAACTCACGCAACCATTTGCCCGGCGACGGCGTCCATAGATAATGCGCAGCGTTTGCAAAATTCTTGACCCAGTCACACTACAGTATGGTGATTGCGGCCGCTTCGAATGTTGGCCCTGTGCCAATACACGAAGCGGCCACGATCACCATATTGGCACAGCGCCAAGGTTCGAAGCGGCCACAATCACCATACTGCAGTGTGACTGGGTCAAGAATTTCGCAAACGCTACGCATTGTCTATGGACGCCGTCGCCGCCGGTGCCGGCGTCGGTGCGCAAAGTATGAATGCGGCCTTATGCGCCAACACCGTGCACTTTATTTCGAATCGAGCGCCATCGTGCTCCTCTGATTTGTGCCTCCTAAGAGCTGTCCTAAGAGCTGTTGAGAGGGTACCGCGTCTCATACTAGCGTCAGATATAAAGGGAAGACAAAGAGGTAATTTTGTCAACCTTCGAACCTTGCACCACGTTTAGGCCTCCGAATACGACGATTCAGTCGAAATGTTAGGCCATTTCGATAAATGTTTCACCAATCAATCTCGAAAGGCACAAACTAATCGAACAACCAGCAAACATTTTGTCCTGTCAGGAACGCAACGTACAGGAAGAACTGTGTATTTTGAATGAGATATCGTTACGTCTATTTCTTTGGTAGAGGAAACACCACTGACGGCGGATGAGAATACTAGCTGAAGATTACCGGGGAGAGGGGGAGAAAACGCTTTTGTGACTTCCTGAAGAAACATATCTTCTGCATAAAACTGCTTCACTCACCCCAAATCTCCTACCTCTTCCCTCGGCCTAGGCAACAATTCACATGTTCCTCACCCTAAATAAAAAAGCTTCACAGCAATTTAGCTGTAGAAGTGAAATCATTGCAATGTCGTTTACGTGCAGTTAAGTGTGTCTGGTGGAGGGACACGCAATACACGATATGATGTCATAATACACCTACCCTCCCCCCCCCCCCCCCGCCCTCACCATTCCCCAGATTCTTCCTCATCCATCTCTCAATGAAGCGCACAGGGTGGATCGATGTGCGAAAACAACTCAACACTTCACATAACAATTGCAGACTTGTTCTCTTTCCAGGGTAAATCGAAAGAAAAAGAAATGGCCGCTGACGATGGTGGTTATGAGGCTTGTCCAGATCTGAGCCCTGAAGAGTTACGAAGAATTGCTGCTCAACGATAGCGTCGTTTACTTTACTTTCTATCTATATTTGCACATAACATTCGAATCATAGCTGCATTACTTTTAAAAAATGTTGCCCTTTTTCATACGGACGCTTCCTTTTCAAGCTCAGGCTTCGTCACTCAACTACGGAAAGGGCTTACGTAAATTTACCGCAATAAACTACTTAAACACGTGTGATCTTCTTCGTAGCTTCAAAGGGACCCTCCGCGATAATTAGATGGGTCGATTTACCTTCTTGTAGCAGTAGATCCTTCGGTAAGTAGTCAGGCTGCACCTTTTTCTCGTCACCACGGTGCGCTATCGCAGCGCTATAACTGCTCGAACCCAGTCCAACGCCACCCATTTCGCTCAATTGACCAGTAAGGGAGCTCAGGTGAGTGGCGTCGGAGTGGCTTTGAGCAGAGGTAGCGCCGTGATTGCGCACCGGGGCGACGCGAAAAAGGTGCAGTCTGACTAGTTACCCAAGGAACTACTGTTTCAAGAAGGTAATGTCGATCCATGTTATCGCGAAATGTGCCTTTGAGAAAAGCAATTACACGGTTCGCTGAAGGCATCACATAAGTTGTCTCGGGGCTTAGGCGAGCACACCCGAACCAGGTCACCGCGTTCACAGGAAGTGTCTGACCATGAGGCTGAAAAACCCAACTAATGACAGATTTTCTTCATAAAAGCAACAAATCAGAATGCTCAGTGTTATCAAAAGGTTGCGTATGGAGCCCCCTTCACTCCCCTGTCAGTAGTAATGCTTGCACTAATTCAAAGGTGAGGGGGAATCACAGGGTGATCTAAAGTAATTGTTAGATCAATCATACAGTTCTACCAGCTTCATCTCTACAACAAAAAATAAATAAAACTTTGCCGTCATCTAATCTCACATTGGAATGCGCCAGACATTTAATTCCCACTAACGATCTGAATGGCATGCACAATACAAGTTCGCGGAGGAAGCTGACTTACAAGTCAATATTATCATTCTTCCGACAAATCTCATTCACCGACTCATAAGAGATGGAACGGAGTACAGCCTACTTGTTCCTCCACATGCTATTAAGAGTGTCACTCACTACATCATTTCTACCGCAAAAAGTCCACCTCAAGCTTCCCAGAACCTTGCGATATAAGTAAGAAATTCCTGAGAATGTAAAGCAGCCTGGAGCAATCTAATAGATAACGATCGTGTCGCGTAGAACTGCTCCAGCTGTACGAGGATATGGAGGAGAAGGGGATTTTCGACTAGTGTATCCAAACCGTCATCCTCAACCGCTTTAGTAATCCCTTGTGAAATGGCCCGGGCACTACAGTTCCAATCGGGAGACGGTCGTTTGGCGCGGCCCCTTGGAGCTAATTCGCCAATGGGGCACATGGGCCGTAGTTGCCACCCCCACCACCAGCCATTCGATGCATCTTCCACGTCGGGCAACTCGTCCACAGCACCGAACCCTCAAATTTACAAGAGTGATAATTACCACATAAAAACCTTATTAAAGAAGCACCGCAAAGGACTGAGAGGGAGCTTGTACCACAACTCCTGAAAGATTGTAATACAAATACCTCGGGGTAAGCAGGCAGTGTTTCCCATTGTTAAAAATGTTGTGGAGACGAAAAAAGGCCGAAAACTGGAAAAAATTGCTAGATTCCTCGCTTACTTCGCTAGTGTAATAAAATGCGGTTTGTGAAAGACAGTAATTTACAGTTTTTGTTTAACGAAGTCTTTTGTAGCGAGTATCAACTACGAACGTCTGGGAGTTCGGTGATATGGACGAGTTATCCGTCGCAGATGCGTCGAACAGTCGGCGTTAGGGTGGCAGCACCGGCCCATGGGCGCCATTGGCAAATTAGCTGCAAGGGACCGCGCCAAACGATATACACCCTTCCAATCAGAATCTTGGTGGCAGGTGTATACGATTTGGCACATACAATGATTTGCGAGCTGAAGCCCATGTGCATCAGTGCTTTTATCCTTCCAGAAAGGTATGGTACCATTTCACCCACCCCGGAGGGATGGAGGACTGGGTTGCATGAGCGGGTATGGATGCGGGATTCGACCAGGCACCCTGCGAGCACCCACCTGTCACTACTTCACCTCCGCCACCGCAATGAAAACGAGCCAGTAAAGCAGTGGGATGACACAAAGAGATAATTGTGTGTAGGGTAGTCAGATATTACCAGGGAATAAGCCATGAATGAGCTATGTGTGAATGAACCACTCCTGGCCCCATCCTGCTCCCACATGGCACCTCAATGCCTATTTTAAGGAGCAAATACAAGTGACTACAGTTCATTCAGCAAAAACAACAGTGATGCTGTGAATGAGCTGCATCCCAACTGATTCTTTCGATCAAGGTTTTCCACAAACAAAGCAGGATGGCTCAAGAATTACAATCAGTTCTAGAATACTTTTCGTTAGGTGCGGTCGTTTAAATGCAAAAAAGAGTGTCAGGTTGGTTCAGTTTTGCTGGCTGGGTAGCTCCAGGAAAATAATGCACTCTACGAACCGTTTCACCCACCCTCAAAGGGTGTGTACCCTTATGTCAGGATTTCGCACGACGACGAGCGGCTTGAGACGCAATGTGTGCAAGCTACGCGCTTCGCGGTACTTGGGTCTCCGTACGATTACGCCGTAATACTAGGGACGCGATACGCAGTTGAATTGTAATCGCTTCGGTACCTAACAAACATGGCGCCTTTAGCTCGTCCGCACTGCTTCACTTGCAACATGCCGCGGTGCCTGACATAAGAGTACACACCCACTCTCAATCATGCTTTCACTAGTTTCCCGAATGGATCTACATGGTGGAAGAATCACCTAAGTGTATACTTTATCACTTCAAGAATTACTTCACCACTTCAGGGATACTCAATTTCAGAAATAGGATGGTCGAGTGGATAATCGAGACAGTTGCGATAACAATATCTCTAACATGCGCATCCCTTATCAGATGTGCTCAAAGAGCAGAAAATACTACTGCTGTTAGTGAACGCACGAGGGTTCGTCTTACCGCATTCTCAAGTATACCTGTTAAGCTCTGCTTAAAGATAGCATCAGGGGAAAGTCGGACGAAAACTAAAGAAAGTAGTGAAAATCGAGATGGCTAGTAACAGGACAGTGAAGAAACAACGGATGGAATTGGCCAAAAACCCGAGAATTAGGACTCTCTTTCCACTGTTGATTCTCAACGCGGACGACCTGTCCGTCAACAGGGGAGTAGTCTGATCTATTAGGTTGATTTGATTCATAATAAATCGGACAAATTGACCAATTTTAATCATTGTCGTACAACTTTTTTACGACAACAGGGATTCACTTGAAATATACTCCACCTTTATCGATGACCTTCTGCCACGGTATAGGCAGATCATGGATGCCCTTGCTCCAGAAGGCCGGAAGCTGGAGCTCGAAGAAGTTGCCGAGTGCAGCCTTGACCTCGTCGCGCGTTTTGAAGTCTTGGCCGTCCAGGTGGCGTTGGCTGTGGGAGAAAAGGTGGAAATCTGAAGGGGCCAGGTCTGGGGAGTACGGTGGGTATAGAAGTACGGTCCAACTGTACGACAGCAGCTCGGCCTTGGTCGATCTTGCGAAGTGCGGTCTGTGGAAGTAGACACGTTGTCGTGCTGGAAGTAGACATGTGACCGCCGCCGTAGCGAACTTTGGACATTGGCCTTCAATTCTCGTAATTGACGAACGTAGACGTCGGCGGATACTGTGGTACCTTCATCGAGCAGCTCCCAGTACTCCACGCCGTGTACGCTCCACCAACCGCGGTTTTCGTCTTCGATGGAATAGTCGCCTGACGCAAACTTCGAATGCTACAACTACAGTGTACTTCTGCCGGGGGCATGCTCCTTGTGAACTTCTATCAGACGTCTGCCGATATCCGCGGGTTCCTGGCCAGATAGCGATATAAATAGTATGACGTTGCGGATGTGGTCTCTGGACCGCTTGAAATCGTGCGGCATTGTGGCGGAATGAATTTACTTTGGAGTGATTATTTTGCGGTACTTTGAAGAGCTTTTCATACTCATTCCAACGGTACCTCGCGCGTCCATTTTCGTTAATTCGTTACTGAGTTATGATCTCTAGAGATCATCACTACCATTTGTCCGATTTATTATGAATCAACCTAATAGTTTCCATTGGCATGTTGCCAAGAAAACACGGGAATGTCTGGAAATACGACAGCATCTACTTTTTGGGGTGAGCTTCATGCTAAAATTCCCAAAGCGCGCCGAGCCGCTCCCACCCCAGTCAATCGGGAATTACGTCATCGGGAGGCGGTATCCTTTTTGCGGCGTTTCTACAGCTCGGAGGGGCGTTTTTTTCACCGGGATTTCGCCAGATAGCCTCCTTAGGCCCAGGACTACCATGTGAGTGACTTCCTGTAGGGATTTCTCCATTACCACATTACCCCTAATGCTGTCTTTAAAGACACCAGAAGGGGATAATTTTGGCTTTCGGTAGAACAGACGTAGTGTGGACGAGTTCAAGTGGTCGCCATTGCACAACTCGCCAATTTGACGCCTTGGCATGATGCCAAAAGGAGATGTTACTATTATAAATTTGTTTTTTCCTTATACTTTTTACTTTGTTCTTTCTTATATTGTTTCTAATGTTCTTACATGAATGCTAACGTAGTGGGAATGGCCACTCCACTGCGCTGGGAGTCAAGTGCTACAACTAACGTTGGCCCGCGGCCCGTCTCCTACAGCGGACAACTCGGAAGGTCTGTGAAATGATGCGAATTGGATGCGAATACACACCGCAGCGATGTGCTCTTGAATCCGAATTGAATTTTTTCATCGATTATCGCTTCTAACCTTCTGTGTTCGTTACAAAATGCTCATTTCTTTGCATCTTTCCCTTGTTTCGGACCCCTTCAGGTTCCTTTAAGTACGGTGATCGTTTATGCGAATAGACGAGACGAATGGCCGAAAGGAGTAAGAATGGCCCGATAAGTAGCCGTATCGCCTGTTCGTCTATTCGCCCAATCGATACGTATTTATTCTTTTCGTTTCGCCTATTCTCCCATTCGACTGAACCGTCATCTCTGAGAAATGTCAGAGAGGTAGTGTTCAGAGCTAGGCCGCGTTCATACACACAGCGCTTGCAGGGGGTGGCTGCGTTCACAGGCAGCGAGGCAGAATGCCACGGGGGAGGTGGAAAAGACGCACGCAACGCAACGAAGCAGGATGGCATAAGCGGAGGCGCAGAGACACGCAGCCACGCCCTGCCGGAGGCAGCGCAGAATAAGAACGCGGCCTTAGCGATCGCACATGCGTGGGGGATTAGGCTACTGTGCATAACGATTGAGACACAAGCTGATTACAGGATCAGGTGATAGGTGATGGGCTGATTGATAACTATTTTTCTCTTTCAGCCTGATCACTCGATCGCAATAAAACTTGACGATAGATAGCAACTTTGACCAGACTGCAGTTTTGAGTGTGAGCCACTTCTTCTACCGATGCTCGCTAGATCGGCGCAAAGGAGCATAACACGCTTAGTATAATAATTTGATGCTTCAGTACTGATGTTTACGCTTCCAATAGGGGTTGTAAAAACATACCCGACGTTAGATAGCGCATATTCCGCGTGCGACGCTAATTGCAACTTTGCGACCGTCGCACTGTCAGCGGCGCTTCCACGTCGTTTCCTGCCTTTAAAGACACCAGAAGGGGTAAATTCGGCAGACTGTGGAATATGACAGTAGATGTGCTCAGCAATATAGTAGTAGAGAAAGAACGCATAAAACCGCGAAGAAAAACCCGAAAATCCCCCTTCTCTCTCGTCCTCTGCGTCACTAGCCGGAGTGGCCTGGAGACAGGCCAGAGTCTGTACCAGCCGGCCGCGATCGTTGTCACGCCCCTCCACAGCGACTCCCCCGGCCGCATATCCGCATAACGGCATGCCGCGCTGCGGGATCGTTATAAGACCCCAGGCCGCGTTTTTCAATGCGATTTTCGCCACATATGACCTCCTCTGTAGTAGAAGGTTCGTTTTCAGAGAACAAGTACTCCCAGATCTCAGTTTTCTCTTACCCCTGATGGTGCCTTTAAGGGTGACCCATATAAGTGTAAAGTGGTTTTTCCCATTCAGTGCCTTACCCTTGCCTCCAGGAGCATCTGACGCGAGAGTGCCAGGGCCGACCACAGAGCACAAGCCATAAGGGCGCTCTAGGGAAAAAATACAAGTAACGAGCCGAAAAGCCATAAATGATATCATTCATAACTGGTATGCGCCTTCTATTTCGAAAGTACTTTAAGAGTCTTTTTTAGAGTGCTCGCCGAAGCCGCCGAGAAGTACCTGCTGCAAGACCGAGGGTGGAAAATCGTCACACAGCCGCAAAAGTACGACTTTCAGTCATAAGTTCTTAAGTACAGCCGTCTCCACACGCCTGATAAGGACCCGTCTACTCACACCGTTAATGAGCGGAAAGGATGTTGATATAAAAAATAGCTTCCATCAAAACATGCCATCCGCATGTGCAGACTCTTTACATCTAAAAACCCTCGCATGCAAGCGCAGTGCGTACTCCACATAGATGAGGCCGCGTTCATACTTTGCGCACCTAGTCGGCACCGGCAGCGACGGCGTCAAAATTATGTGCCCGCCGCCGACCACGGCGGACTCTGAAGACGCGCTGTGTTTGCAAAACGCTCGACCCAACCATTACAGTATGATGATGGTGACAAGAGCCACGAATACGAATTCAAATTGGCATAGAAAACTATGCATGATGCTTGGCATAGTGCCATAATATGCATTCGAATTTGAATTCCTGTGCTTTGTCCACGATTAACATACGTGGTTGGGTGAGGCGTTTTACAAAGGGAGCGCGCCACCGGTGCAGCAGTGGTCGGAGGCGAGCACATAGTTTTGACGCCGTCGCTGCGGGTGCCGGCGTCGGTGCGCAAAGTATGAGCGCTGTCTAACTCACCACTGGGAAAAGGAGTGCTGCTCGCGGCGCGGTCGTGGCAGGGAAGAAATGGAAGCATGTGTTGGACGGTAAGCAAAATTCCTCTGATAGGTACTCGTAATGGGCAAACAGGCTGGATGTGACTTAACAATTCTGATTGTGGTTGATCGCAGTGCCTCCTGCTTCAGACAGCAAGATCATCTGCAGCACCGGCGTCAGCGATGAAAACGAAAACGACGGTACGATTTCGTTGTGCTTTTCTTCACTTACGACAATCGCAAAAGCAGATAGAAGCGTTGGACTCCACTCGATGGACCAAACCTATAAGTAGACTCTCTCTCACTAGTTATATGTCAGAACTGTCTAACAAGGTCGCCACGTCACGCGACTCGGGTCACAGCGCGCGACAAGTTTTTCTCGGCGACAAGAAACTTTTCATGCGCGGAGACCTACATGGGCAATCCTGACGCACTCCCCCCCCCCGCATTTACCCTTACATAGTATCCCGAATCTTGCCACCCACTGCAAAATGGCATATCAGTTGCGGTCTTTGAGTGAGTCCAAGCCCTAATTAAGGGGCAAATAAGAGTAAACCACGCGGCATGCCGCAAACATCCTTACTCAATAGTAGAAATCCGGAATCAGGAACAAAATGAGAGGATTACTCTCACATGATTTCATTTCAGACGGGTGATGACGGTGGATATGAAATATGTCCGGATTTAAATTCGGCTCAATTAAGGAAGATTGCAGCATCAGCATAAAGCAGAACTATGAGACACACATACAATGCGATAACAAACTGTACTTTCCTTCTAATAAACGCAATCGTGAAAATGTGTAAAATTAAAAAACACTTCCAGGAAAGCTAAGCAGCACGCAAGTAATGAGTCTAGAAGAGGTTGTAAGGCATCGTTTCGTGTGGTCCAGACCGTACCCGCAGATGAAAACAGTGCCAACACGCAAACGTTTAACGCTGAAGGTTGAGAAATGGTGGCATCATAACAGCTTAGCCCCTATAAGCAGCTCACTGATCCAGTACCCATTTCAGCACCTTACTGTCCTGAGCAATGTAAACTGCAAAAATACTCGAAGATGATGAATTGGAGCTGAGCGCTTTTACTGTATCCATAAAAAGTAATCAAAAATGCTCCGAAATAGTGAGAAAGTTAATGTAGCAATGAAGTCTACCAGTTTCGACATACATCCTTGTCATACAATGCAAAATTCAAAACTAACCCTGATCAATATCTATCAACTGCATCATGTATCCGTTCAATCAAAAACCCGTTGACCAAGATTACATCAACACTATCGCCAAATCGTAATGGTACTTCAATCATGATGCACCCCTGTTCAAATTGGTACTGTGATCGTCTCTATACGGCCATAACAACGTCTCAGGTGAACATTAAAATACGGAAATCACGGACCTACTTATGGACAGCGACGGCGGAAAGCCTTCCCAGTCAGAGTTTCACTGTGCTTAGCAACACTTTATGTATAGCAAAATTTCCTACATAACGACACCCGCGCTATCAATACGAACAACTCACAGTAAATATCCAACAGAACAACTGCCAACAGCAACATAACTCAGTTCAATAAAGATGCGACAAAACAGATAGCGTAGCGAACATCGAGTCCGCTTCAAATAATACACGTAAAACTCGCACAAATGAAGAGGAGTCTTTCAATCTATCATCATAGTACATGCAAGAATAACAGAACAAACAACGAACGATCGCAACGTGATTACATCATAAAAGGCGAATAACGCACTGATACAACACGTGAAAAATGCCAAGCGCTTGAAAATATTACAAACTCAAGTGTCCTCCGGTGACTGGAAAAGCTTGATTTTTACTTAGTAATAAGAAAAAGACAGCTCAATTCCGAATTTTTACTACTAACAATCCGTTTTCGCATTCAGCGCACTTGTTCCCAAGAAGTTCGACACACCATTCATGTGCGAGCGACCGGCACTCAGCAACATTGCAACGAATCCATGCTACGTAATCGGCAGTATGAGCATCCACTTCGGGGGGCACATCGTTACCACAAAGGTAGCACACCTCTTCAGCTTCCACGTCCTCTTCACTCTCCGTCGCCGGTTCGCTGCCTTCCACCTTAAAGACAGTGACAGGGATTATGTGGATGACAAGCAACCCCTTAAAGAAGATAACCACTTAAACACTAGGGATCTAGGAAGCCTTTCTGTGGCTAATCCTACACAAAAAACACCCTTGAGCTGTGGCGGAGGCGGACTATAGCTCCAGCCGCCTTTCTTGGCTCGGTCCGTCCCCTAGTGTCGACTTTGCCGAAGAATGACTGAGGTGTGGAGTAATGAGCACAAAAGTAGAATGATCTCATCGGCAGTTTTGAAGATGGGAATGAATGATCCGAATTACCCCTGCCTGCCATTGCCTTTCAAACAGTCGAAGCGTCAAGGAGAAGTAATTTTCAGATACTGAAGGTACAGGTGGGAGCGGCCAATCTCCTTCGCAGAAGGGCCTCTCCCGCTGAAGGAACTCGAGCCATTAGGTGGCATGGTAAAGAGGTGCGAATCCAGCTGGTGGATAGGGGTACTAATCACGGAGACGCTGCCGGCGCCCACTCGACAATCTAGATGAGCAACGGGACGACAGGTGATTCAGGTGACAGGAGGAAAGCGGAAAGAGCATGCTTAAGGGAAAGCAGGGAGCAGTGGAAAAAAGCGGTGCAAATTTTGGAGCCAGCTAGGATCGCTTCTATTAGCCGGAAATACCCCACTCACCGATTTTTCATCATGACCGAGATGATCGAAAAATGCTACACAGTCTAGGACTCCGTCTTCATTCTCAATCACCTAAAATCGATTTTTAACAGGAAAAATCGTAGTAAAAGCAAAGATCACTATGTCACTTGGGGTGAGCAGCAGCGATTTTATCACTATATATAGCTGATGCTGAAGTCTTTGCCTCTTTACGACTGACTGTCAAGCACCTGCATAATGCACACCCCTGATGACACCTCAGCTATGTAGAGCTGAGGTATACCACTGCTGCCCACACCTGTGTAGGCCGCGATCGTACTTTGTGGTGCCGGCGGCAGGGCGTGGCTGCGTAGCTCTGCGTCTCCGCCTATGCAACCCTGCCTCGTTGTTGCGTCATCTCTGCACCCCACTCCCGTGCCACTCTCCCTCGCAGCCTGTGAACGGAGCCACGCCCTGCTGGGCAAAACTATTTCTAAAAAGACGCTACCTTAACAAATGCTGGACAGTTTTTGGCATGGCTCTTGCGTTCTCCTTGGGTAGATTTGTTTACAGCCTTATCGAACTGGCAGTCATAGGAATGAATCAGTTTCGTGCCACATGCATGCATTGCACTTTTGAGCAACACACTCTTTGTGTTCTTTTCCATTTTCTCCAGCCACGGCTGAAAATGACGATGACAGTTATTACTGTCACAAGAAAGCAGGTACAACAGAGGAGCACATTTCAAGCGATTGGTTGGATTGCGGGATAGCAAACTTCGTAACGCGAAGAGTACGAAAGATGATTCACATTAACCAAAAGTGTGTATACAGGGTGACGGGCAGAAGCGCAGTGTGATAACACGCTTTTACAATACTACTATGTCGCGATACTGGAATATCAGAATCAATCCGTTAGGTTTTAATCCGACGTGACACACAATTTAACAACCTAACCTGTCCGTTCGGGAACTGAACAGAAAAAAATTTAACTGAATGATATGGTTTTCTTAATACTCATTTCCACCACCTTTCTAGATTCACATACTTGGAGGACTCCTCTAAATATAAAACACACTAAAAAAAAAAGCATTCGAGGTCACAGTAAGCCTTCGCGAAGCATTACGAAACTAGTTAAATTCCACTTTTACTTCTATTGGAAAAGCTCACTGCTTACCTGAAACTGTTTCCAGCTAACGAATGACGTCTGGACAATGAACGCGTTGCTCGAAAAACTTCCATGAAAGCTAACACAGTGAACAGCTAGTTGATATTTCGTTTTGAACACCATCCGACATTTTGGACAGGAGATTGATTCTGGTAAAGGGAACTTCGTCTTGTGGGAGTTCTCTCCAGAGTCATTAGGATGGTACGTCTGAAAGAAAACTTTCGGCCATTCCGCCCGCCTGCTTTACCCAGGAAAATATCATACACAATAAGTCAATTATTCATGGAATTTAACCTCTTAAAATCGCTAGCTACAGCCACTAAAAATCACGAACAATATTCAGTCTCAAAAGATACTAGTTCTTATCCGTTTTTTGTGAATTAAAGTTGCACAAAATCCAAATAGCAATTGCAGGCTGTCTCTCTTTTAAGCAATACCTCAAGACATCGGCAGGCAGTGTAAAAGGTCACTTCGATGCCAAACATCGGTCAGAAAAACACAGTAGATACCAAGAATGAAGATAAAAGCGATTGCATGAAAGTGTCGGCCTATGAACAGGAGCCTTTACCAGTGGCCAGTCGCAGTGTGCAGTGATCTGCCTCAAAATCTTAATCTTTCGATGCGCACTTTACAGTCCATACATAGCCCCAACACTCCAACATCCGAGGAGCCAATTCACAAGAATGTAGCCCTAAAGTGCCATTCTACGAGTGAGGGCAAGAATGGATCTCAAATAAACTAATCAGGCTCTCATGCCTTTGCTTTAGCGCGTCTATCTTCTAGAGTTGTTCTCGCTCTTGATCACCTAATCCTATTCCGGCTCCTTTTCGACGATTAACCCGCACTACACTACCCTCTCATACGAACTAAAACTGGACAGTGGCCACATTCTTTAGCACGCTTGTGTTAGGAAAGTGTGAGAAGAAATGTCATAACAGTTGGCAAGTAATAATTCCTTGAGAACAATAGCGTTAGAAGAAAACAAAATCCTCTTCAAACAACCATGGTCTCAATTAAAGGAACCGGAAGGGGTCCGAAACAAGAGGAAGATGCAAAGAAATGAACATTTTGTAACGAACACTCAAGGTTAGAAGCGATAATAGGCGAAAAACCCGGGCTCAAAATCGCAATGCTGCGGTGAGTATTCGCATCCCATTCGCATCCAACACCCTGACTTTCCGAGTTGTCCGCTGTAGGAGACGGGCAGCGGGCCAAGGTTAGTTGTAGCACCTGACTCCCAGCGCAGTAGAGTGGCCATTCCCAACTACATCAGCATTCATGTAAGTACATCTAGAAACAATATAAGGAAGAACAAAGTACAAAGTAAAAGGAAAAAACAATTATAATAGAAACATCTCCTTTTGGCACCATGCCAAGGCGTCAAATTGGTGAGTCTGTGCAATGGCGGCCACTTAAACTCGTCCACACTACGTCTCTTCTACCGTAAGCCAAAATTACCCCCCTTCCGGTGTCTTTAAGTAACAAGGTCAGATAAATGAAGCCTAACATACCTGAATATGTGCATCCATGACGGCTTCGGTGAAGCATACAAACCTACATGGTTCGCAACTGTAGTACAAATCATTATCGTTCCTAATGCCTTCAATTCGGTCATCGCATGCTTCTAGTAAATCGCTATGCGATTTCTGAGGAGTCATTTGCCCTTCATCACATTCAAATCCGGAGCCTGAATGGAGTAGTAATACCACATCGATTTCATGAAATTGATTTCTTACTAACCTTGCCCATCACTGGATGGTTCTCCGAGCAACCTTAAATGGCAAATTCAATCGAATGAATTACAGAAATGAATGAGCACCACGTACGCAATGTCTGAGCAAGTAATGTTACATATTCCAGGATCACTGCCATATTTTTGTTTCAATATGTTGACAATTTCGGAGGCAGCAGTTCCATCTGAAAAAAACGGCTAAGCAAAAAACACAAGACAAAAAGTGATTTCACAAGAAAAAAAAAACAAAAACTGTAGGCAAAAAACCTCCAAAAAAGACAGACAGAAAAATGATCATGACATGGTATATTTCACTATCCCAACCCATTAAAACTATACGTAGTACCATAAAAATATATCAATGAAAAAAGAAACACTTACTTGACAACAATTCACCCACTTCAGCCTTTTGCTCGTCACTCAAAGGCACGTCTGTTTTTATGGAATGACCGACGTGATCCATGCAACTTATTGCCTCTACTGTACCATCACTCCTTGGCCGACACTGAAAAAGCCTGCTGTCAATCGGAAAACAAGACTTTTTATGATTTTGTGAAACTAATAAACTTCGCAATAGAATACAGGGGCGGAGCAGTCCTCCCACTTGTGACCTTCTACCAAGATAGCAGAGCTATTAGGACGAAAATTTGAAGGTTTCCATAAGCGTTCATTCATACCTACCAAAACTGCGCCATCACAAAAAATTGCGTAAGCACTCACACACTTTATTTCTTCATCACCTTAAGTTGTTAAGTTTCTCATCCTATTTATAATGTTCATTTCCAGTCATTGAAAACACAACGATCCCACCCTCTCAGGCAATTGCACCGAAATTGACTTGTGATTACTAACGAAGTTGTGAGCAGCTTACCTTGATGAAAGCCGTGCAGCACTGCTCGAGCGTTCTAGCTTTTTTGTTCTGTGATTCTATCTCGTCTCTTGACGTAGAAGATGTGGCACACGCATACACTGCCGTATGAAAATCGCCTCTGCCGCGGAAACAGAACGTGGCATTCGTCATCTTCTCCATATCTGATTTCCATTTCTAAATCATGCGTTGGCTTAGTTACCTGCTGGAAACGATTTCTACGATATACTTGTAAACTGCAGTAAGCACTCAGTGTTCACAATTGGTGAGCGGATTCTCGCAATTAGCGGGAAAATAACGAAGCGTATTGACTGGAACAATCGCGAATCCATGGAAAAACGATGTTCGATCTTTTTTACAGCTTCCCAAATTCAACTAATCCTAAAATACGGTCAATTCCACGATTCCAAACACTTGCCTCATCTGTTTCACCGATCTCAAACCACAACTGAACGCATTTCAGCAATACAAATTGAGTTTATCAGCTGCCTTGTCGTTAGAAGGTGGTGAAGTCGTATTAAAGGTTGGAGGAAGTGAATTTTCAACAGATGAGAGGATATCAAAAGTTCGTCAGTTGATAACCATACTTTTTATTAGATGGCAGTGGTATAATTATCGATTGGCGAAATTTTGAAGAAAACGCCGACGGTTTTCAATTCGTGGGATAGGAGGTGGGGATAAGTAGTCGTATTTTTCATGAATAGTTTGGAGTTTTCCTTGACGCCAGGTTGACTCTGGGTGTGACAAGCGAATGATGCATGCAACAACAGATATGAAGTTGTTAGAACAGCTTCTCAGGATAAAACCCTTCGCGCGATACGAGACCGGAGAAAATCTGGAGGATTGTTGAAAATGGCAAAATTAAGCAAATGATGAGCCATTGTCGCTTCGAAAATAGCGACGAAGTCAAAAATTCAGGGAAATTGAGAAAATGGAACCTAGGCACCGCTATACGGCACTGAACAGTTTAGTGCACGAACACGTAAATGCCCTATATATTTTTACGAGCATGAGGTGTTGCTTTTCGGGCAAATAGGCAAAAGGAACGCATACGCATCGATTTTGTTGATTCCCACCCTCTGGGAATTTAGGCAAATAAGCTGTAAGGCAATGAGATAGGTCACCAGCCAGAGGACAATATCCTTTTTGGTCTATTTGCCTGCCAGGTTCAAGCTGTCAACATAACCGAAATGCCGAAATCTTTTCGCCTTTTACCTCCTAGCACCATCGTCAATCTTGAACATGAATAACTTTAATTTTGGATAGACTCACTCGGAACTCAGCCATGTTGTCAAATGATGCGCTGATGATTTCGAACGGCTGACCAGCTTCCATAGAATGCATTCGAGCACAATGATTGACGACCTCTTCAATACTGTTGAAACTGCTGCCACACCCTTCGAAAACACACGCAAAAGCATTTCCTGTTGTAGTTGTCGATGGATTCTTGTCCGTGTGCTTGCTCGTTAAATGATCACTCAGATCATGCTTCTTTCCAAAAGATCTCGAACAGTGATCACATTTGAATGTGAGATGAGGAATCGGAGTGGTGAGTTCTACGCCAAGATGTAGCAAAAGGATTTGTCGTTCGCGATTTGTGTAGTTGTGAACGAAAATTGCATGTTCACCTATGTGTTCCCTTTTAAAAAATTTGCCGCATTCTGGACAGGAAACATGCCCAAAATTCATCTCGGGTGGTAGAATCTAAAATACTTGTCGTCAAAAATTAATCCACAAAGATATCAAAAAGTGATAAAATATGTCGCAGCTAGTCGATATACCACAATAACTATTACTTACGGTGTGGAGAATCGCAAAATTCAGTTGATCGATTTATGCTATGATATAGCACAATAAGCGAAAGATGCTAGAGTTCTATAAAGGGCAGACAGACAATTTGTCGTAGACTGAGTGGGAACGCACAGACGAGAATCTTTATTCTTCGAGAATCGAGAATAGTAAAGAAATTTCCATTCTGATAATAAAGAATCAAGAGAGCGAATGTTTCAGTAAATACCCTTTCAGGGTAGAAGGAAAAACGGGAGCCACAATAACTACAAAGAAATGCACACTGTTCATGGCAACCCATTGAAACAGATATTAACATCTTTTTCAAGTAGCTTTCAAACACACAGTTCCGGTTTACTGACATGGATTTACAATCAAGGAATGCGCGCAAGCTCACGAGCAATCTATAGTTATTAATTTCATCTGAAATCTCATGTAAAGTACATCGTAAGAGAGGAACCTGCACAGCATATCATTTATTTGACGGCCGATCCATTCTTAATGCTTGAATCCCAAACTATTTCAGAACGGTTTTGCTACGGTCAAAATTTTCATCGCTATTCATTGAAGAAGGTATATTACAACAAAAACAAGTGCTATTGCAGTGATTGGATGGGAGGGGTTACCCACCGTGCTCGGCGGCCGGAGTTCCTTTCGCCTAGCTCTAGCAGGTTCTGCATAGGAGTTCAACATTCTGCAGTATATGTTCTACTCATCGCAGTAGCATCAAGAAACGTTTCAGAAGCTTTGCAAAAGTATCAGACTCCAGATAACAAAATATATAAGCCACGAAAAAAGTGCAGTGAAGAAGAAGAAAATCTTGCGATCACATTTTTCGACCCATGAAATTTTAATAAATCAAAGTTAGATTCTATGAAAACCTTTAATGTGAAGGGAAGGAGATGCAATCAAAGGGAGAAGTAAAGCGAAAGGAACAAAACGCAAACTTACATCGGACTTAGATGTAGTCATGTGCAGCGTGTAGTTAGTCTGCAAAGCAGCTGCATGCTCTTCATCGACATGCTCCATTAACTCCTCCTGATCCTGAGAAGGAATTTATTGCAACCGTTAAAGTGTGATAGTACCTAAGGTAGTTGCTGAGAAAAGTATACTGTGTTGTAATATCAAAACAGGAAAAATTTTCGATATAGTAAAAGACCCACTTCTACTTGTTTGTCGCACATTGGGCACAAGATCAGTCGTATCACTTGATCATCGATATCATGCTTCTTTTCTTTTCTGTGGTGCAAAAGGCCTCTCCTATTCTTATATTGTAAATTGCATACGTTACAAATATAGGGGGCACCAACAGATGAAAGCAATTTCCATCTACGTCTTTGCTTTTTGGCTTGCTCAAGGTCGTCTCTGGTGAATCCATGCAGTGTGAACAAGTGATCATAGATGTGCCTTCCCATGTCTTTACGACATATGGGACAGGAGTTGAGGTTCAGCGCTGAAACGAACTCAGTTCGACTGATTGGTATGACTAGTAAACATGAACATGAAATAATCAAATAATAAAGCAGGTTGTGTCTCTATATATACAGTGCACCTACAGCAAGGTAGTTCTGAGAAACCGTTTCTGAACACCAACTGACTTATGTGAAGCACTTCATCGTCGTGCGACGTAACACTGATTTCGGGAGTAGCATCTGACGTCGTAGCATCATTGTTAAACGCACTAACTACGTCTTCACTTTGATCCTGTAAAGACATCCAATCACGGAAACTGAACTCACAGTAAGTCTTCGTAGTCGGACGAATCAGCGCCGACGAAAATACCTACTCATGAATTTGCCCAGGAGTTCATCTAATTAAACGATGGAAACTCTCAACATTTAGTTTTGATGGCACCACAGAGTGCCACGGCACTTATCTTGCATCTTACTCGAATAGTCACAACAAAACCAAGTGTGAAGTACAGCGATTTAAGCAAGCTAATCTCGAATTTGCGCTTGCGTCATACACTTGCTAGCCGCCAAAAGTTTCCGGTACCTGGATCGATGCTCTGGAAATCAAAGCACTTTCATACTTTGGGCCAAACTATGGATCGACAGACGAAAATTTCGCACAGTTTCGGTTCGAGGTTTAGAGCAGACCATGAAAGCGCTCCATGGGGCGCTTCAGGAGACCAAGCTGGAAACTTCGGCTGGCTCACTCTTAAATGACAAGCGCATACTTGTCACTTCGTACCCAGTATTCTTAAAATCATGTTCTTTGCATACGGCTTTCTTATATCTTTTCACTGTACGATACTAAGGCAATTTGTGGTGACATGAGAACTGAAAGCTATGTATTTTCGATCTCTTCATGCGAGGAAATCCTTGGTATTTATGAATGTGTGTTTCCGACGAGCTAGGACGTTAGCCCCTCACAGTTGAGGTGAAAATACCGTCACAGACACGAGCACTAAGAGCGTTCCCCTCGCTACCAAACTACTGTATCACCAGAGTCATAGGCAAACATCAAGTGGATCAGCACCCATCTATAGACTTACCGTAATACTAACAAAAAAAGCAAAAAATGTCTTGGCCAAGTTGAAAAAATTACGAGTGCCAAACCTGTCTATGCGAGTGGGACCAATGAAGGAACTCATCCAGTTTTAAATATGACATAACTAACCAACATTTCCGTTGTACGTGTACTGCTCGCCTTCCTCTGGAGTAGCAGCAACAAGAACCAGACAGTAAGCAGGATGGAAAAGGGATTTCCTTACGGGTAGCAGCATTCCTACAGTATAAAAGAAAGCGTAAGATAAAACGTGACAGTTGTGGAAATCACTCAACGAGCAAAACTTGACGGCATTCCGCGAAGTACGTCGAAAGCACCGCAGTTTACGCCACATTTGTTATCCTTCTCTGGCACCCCTTAAGCCCTTCTTTAATGGTTTTTATGCAGGTTTTCCAAACAAGACATTTTTATTCATTGGTTTTGATTGAAAAAAATCTGTTGAAATATGGAGTATTGTGGAGATTCCAGTTTTCATGTCGACACCGCACTGAAAATCTCGTTCAGGTAATGAAATGATAGCTGATAGTGACGTCGATGGTGTGTCAGAATGGTGGAACACAACTGTGAAAGACCGAGCTTGGTGGCATTCAATCGTCAAAGCCATTGTGACATCAGGACCTGTGAGTTCAGCATATTCTTTCTTCTCTTTAGTATGAATTTTAAGGTCAAAAACGTTTTTCTCTAAGTGTAGTACAAATCTCAAGGATTCCGCCTCTAATGATGCTGATGTTTGGTGATATTGATGTTCTGACTGATGTTCACAATAGGCACGTACTCATTGAGGAACTATTTTGAGCGTGATAAGGCCGCTTCTGAGGCAGTAATAGCTTGGGAGAGCATTGGTTGACCTAGCAGATACTTGCTGAGCTTCTCCATTTCATATTGTTTTCTGAATAACTTCTTTTTTCATGTACCACGTCATGTGGCTTTTGTTATGGACGGAAATCGTCGATTCGCCAAAACTCACCAGCTCGGCCACGTTATTCACGGGCACGAGAAGGGATTTCATCAGCTTGCAAAGGTTTGTTTTGGAGTTGCGCTTTCCGTAGGTTCCAGTGACACCACTACTCTCAATACTTGTTTACAGATTCTGGAGTGGTGTCATGAATTGGGTGTGCGGGAAGTGACTGTCTACGCATTCAGCATAGAAAATTTCAAACGTAGCTCAGAAGAAGTGGATGGTCTTATGAGGCTCGCTGAGGAGAAATTCGCTCGACTCCTTGCTGAAAAGTACCGCTTTCAGACTTTCTGCAGTTTCTACTCTCTGTTTCAGACGATGGTGTTTCCATAGCTTTTTATGAAACCCTTGAAAGATAGCATATTCATGTTCAGGGATAAACTGATAGAGAAACAGATCTCATTCCGCTTCTTCGGTAATATTGCTATGTTACCGCCAAAACTACGCAAATATATAGCACAGATTCAGCTCTTGACGAAAGACTATGACAGGTATAGTGACTTGTAAATATTATGGTTTTACTTGTCGAAAACCATGTTACACTATTATGCCTGTATTCAAACCAGCGTAATCACGCGCTGACTTTTCACAACAAATTGCTTCAGTAGACTTTTTAGTGGAGTGGTGAACGTATGCATGCCCTATACTTCAAGAGATGAAATCGCTCGCGCTTTTGAACTGATCAGGAAAGGACGAGAGAAGGTACTTCAATAGTAACGAATATGTTTACTTCTATGAATCCATTTTTAATTACCGCCCTTTAACTGATTTCATTTTTTGTTAAATGTTCGTGTGAGTTACTCGATGTTTAACAATAATGAATCTTCAGGGGCTTGTAACGAAGAATCAAATATCTGAGTGGCTGATTTCTCGTTGTCTAGATAGTCGACGTGGCAGTGAACCAAACCTGCTCATTCGTACTAGCGGAGAAAAACGATTGAGTGACTTTCTCCTTTGGCAGGTGAAACTAGTGATTTTTTAGTTCCATGTTATGTACGTATTCCAGCCCATGAACCCGGTAACTTCAGTGCTGTTCCTGTCATATATACTTTGATGACGTTTTATGGCCTGAATTCGGCTTTTGGAATCTCTGTAAAGCGATTCTCTCCTACCAGTATCATAGCAGCTCTATCCAGGTACAGCAT
This sequence comes from Trichostrongylus colubriformis, assembly GCA_963978905.1. NCBI lineage: Eukaryota > Metazoa > Nematoda > Chromadorea > Rhabditida > Trichostrongylidae > Trichostrongylus > Trichostrongylus colubriformis. Next base: position 28,802,651 of record OZ022260.1, read on the forward strand.
CTACCATAATGCTTTTACTCATTTTTTATGGTCACCTTTTAAGGAAATCCGACGATGTCAAAAAGCAACAGAACCCTCTGAAAAGGAACTTCTTTCTTTACAACCCTTTCTTGCCTATGTTGATGCCACTCTTGATGAATCGCTGCATGAGTTTGCAGCGTATGAAGATGAGATATTGTCGCACACACACTAAAACTGAAGCTTTCGCATAGCAAATGTGATACATTAGGTTTTTATAATTTGTTGTATTTTAATCTAATTTTCAGAGTTTTTGCGGCATTAATGCCAACGTGCCCTTTCCTCCAACTTGTTCTAGTCCTTTCCTTATCGACATTGTTGCCTTATAGTCACTGAAATTGCTTATTATTTAGTAGTTGTGGTGCACAAGAATCAAGCATAGGTATATTTTTGAAATTTTCGCTGCAAAAGTTACACTACCTTACTTCAACTGGGTAGATGTCTAAACAGACAGAGTTCATCAACATGTTGCAGTCGTGTCCTTATTCATAGATTACATTCCAGTCATTAAGTATCATTGAAATCATCTTTGAGTTGTTCGCTATCCTTTACCTATCGTGGTTTTCTTTAATGGCGTGACCGCATAGTCACTAAATTTTGATGCCTTGTGATAGTAATAAATGGGTGCAGTTCATGGTAACATATCTCACAAAAATCAATCATCAGCGTCACCCTTCGTATGATTTCAGATGATGTCTGCAACGACATTAAGCTGCAGAGAAGCAAGCAAACGGTTACTTGAAACTAACGGCTTCCAAAGATATTTCATATGCAATATAGTAACCATTTAAAGGAACCGGAAGGGGTCCGAAACAAGAGAAAGATGCAAAGAAATGAGCATCTTGTAACGAACACAGAAGGTTAGAAGCGATAATCATTGAAAAAACCCGGATTCAAGAGCGCATCGCTGCGGTGTGTATTCGCATCCAATTCGCATCGAGTGTTGAATTATACCCCCACTGCGAAGCCGCCAGTTTTTGGGGATCTCTTTTTCAGAGAAACCGCCAAAAAGTATGAATTTGATGACTAACACAGATTTCACGTTGCTTGATTGAAAAAGCACTCCATTCCAGAAAGGGTGTGATGGAGTGTGATCTTAATCATGGCGCGTCGCGCACGAATCATAATGTAGATTTTAAAAGACGAAACAGAAGTGAAGTAACCCCTTTTCACTTTTACTGGGTGATTACAAAAAATCTCTCAAATACAATGTAAAAGATCAACGACACGACTACGAAACATTAGATACCGGTTACGATCTCAGTCACAGAATGTTCGATCACTTGTTGGTCGGAGTCGCTTGTGATGGTCGCTGCCGTGCCGAACGAGACGGTTTAGAACGAGCGGAGGTCGATGGTTCGTGCGAATTCATTGTTGCCATCATAGACTCATCTAGAGCTTTACGTGCTGCTGCCAATTCTGCTTCAGCTTGTTGCACCCGTTTGCGATCAGCCACCACTTGAGCATCTCGTCTTGAAACACAAATACGTACAAGCACAAAAGAGAATGGAAAACCGATAGTAGGATGATTCAGAAAAATGAGGCGGGGATGATGGGGTCGACGATGACAAGAGAGCCTCCACATATGAGTTGAACAAAAAGACCAATCCAGGGATTCCCCGTAAGGAATCAGTGCATCTTCTGATGAATTACGTAAAAAAGTGAGGTAATTGAAAGCAAAAACACCGAGTGAAAAACCACAGAGGAACCTGCCGAATAAATTCGCTTTCTCCACGCTTTTAAATAGCATTCGTGATTCAAGAAAATATGTTTTATTTTATATATTATTACTTAGAGGGAGAGAAGATATGGAACGCAGAATGCGAGTATATCACTAAGCGGGACATTATGTCGAGGGGTATGAGAAGACGTCACAGCGAAGTTGCGAGCATCGCACTGTTAAGGACACCGGAAGGGGTAATTCGGCAAATTGAGGAATATGGAAATAGTGATGCACGGCACTTTAACAACAGAGAAAGGAAATAAACTGTGAAGATAGCTAGATTGCGGACGTGCGAGGGCTAAACCAGCCGGTTGCGAACGTTGCCTCGCCTCCGCCCGTAACTCCCCCGGCGGATGGAAGGCGGCACGACTCGCTGCTGCGTGGTCGTGATAATATCCAAAGCCACGCTTTTTTAATGCGAGTTTCGCCATACGTAACTTCTTCTGAAGTGGAAAGTTTGTTTTCAGAGAACATGTTTTCCTGAACTCATTTTCTCCTTACGCCTCACAATGATTTAAAAGTGGTGCCGCGCGTATCTTGAGGGGTGGTAAACATTGGACGTTCGCCGGGCGTTATGATTCTGATGGTACTTCTTGCCCCATACTCCAAATTCGAAGTTCATTCCAGCGGACCCGAATAACCCCAAAATGCTCCCAGTCTCATTCACTTAATCGAAAGGAAAACCAGAGTTAGCTAACCTGTTAGCATCCTCATCCGCGTTCTTTCGGACTTCCACAACGCGTCGAGCGAAATCGTTCAAAGTGATAATTATAGTAGGTATTGTGTTTGCTGGAGTATCGCGAGGTGCCCAGTCATCTATCTGAAGGTGTATTCCCATCTTTACCTAGCTATACGAATATTGTAAAGCAGAGTACCTCGATGAACTGTCCCTTTGAATCGAGTCGTGCCTTGATGAATTTATTGTAGATAGCATCAATCACTACGTCTTCCAACTCACGAACAGAATTCAGGCGAAGGCTGAAATTGGAAATTACATTCCTAGTCATGTTCATGTATTAAGCGCTCTCAACATCGGCCCGTGAAAACTTGTAAATGATAGGAACACTGTGATCTTTTTCGGCACAAGGAACGAGCATCATTTTCCTTGAAGCCGTGACCGTGTATTAGCGGAAAGACTTCATTATGCGATACACCGATAACAAAAGAAAGAAGCCGCAAAAGCCAGCATCTGTTTTACAAATCTATCCGTCCGCTTTCAGAGTGAGCACTAGGCGACCACCCACGGAATCATCATCGCTTAACTGCGACCGCAACGCGTCGTAGGACTGTTCGCAGAAACACTGACTTCCCTTCGCAAACGCATAACCAAGTAGGCCAAGAAATACAAATAGCTATAGCTTTGTTATAAGAACCGCTCAATCCACTATACTGTCAAGGACTAAACTATCTCCACCGCGGCAAACCATTCAGTACGAACCAAAGGACCCGTACACAACCTAGTCTTACCACAAAAACTCCACCCTTTAACAACTAATGGAAGATCGTTCTTTGAATCCCCTTCTGCTAGAGTACTCAAAATCACTTTATACAGAACTACTTATCTTATAGTACCAACAAATTGCATTTGCTTAAAATGAAATGATCAAATTAGACAGGTGTCGAGATTATAGGGCCACAAACGGCAACAGTCCTATCTTGCCTATTCAAACACTCAGAACTCGGTCGCACAAAAAAACAACTTCTGTACACTCACAACTGCATCACCTCCGCATAAGATAGTTGCCTATTGGATTTGCTATTCGCAGCAAGAGTGATAAGTGAAAGTTGCCGCAACTTCGACAATGCAGTAGGAGGTAAATTCACCTAAATACGAGCAACAACTTCCATAAATAAAAACAAAGCAACTACTTAGACTTTACGTTCTCACCTCATTTGGGAGGTCTTCAACCGTTCCGTATGCGAAAACTTCAAGCGTTTTGTACAACAACGGATTAGACTGTTGAAGGGCCTGGAACGATATGACGTAGCCACAGCTAAATAGCTGTGATGAAGGGCAAAGTGAGCGAAACATCTGTGATGTAAAAAATTACCTGTATACTCGGTTGAGCAAGCATTTCTGAAACATTGACTATGCGAGGGTCAGTGATGGCACACTCAACCGCTATTTCAGGAGTGTTCACTACCTCTGGAACCATGCCGTAACCCTCGACGTTTCCTAAAGTATCACAGAATCCTAGTAAGCGATCAAAAATAAGATAAGCAAGCAGTATTTCTGACCAGCTGAAATGCTAAGATGAAGGATGTTCTAGGAATAATTATGGATGCAGTCAAAACCAGTGCCAGACATAGAACGTGTAAGAAACTTTTATTATGGTACTATAACGTACAGTATTATATAGATATTTTACCTTCACACATTACCACCTCTAACTACTTCTGCAAAAAAAGCATTACGCAAGTAATTACTACTCAAAAGTCTGTAACACGTCCCTTGCGCTCCCAGTCTCCATATCGAGTTGGTTCGACACCAGCAGGACCACCGATCTGAAGATTTGCAATTATAACTGAGGCAGCAACATACATTCACAAAACAGGATCAAAAAAGGGAATCAAACCAATTAGAAACAGCTAGAAGGCTAACAATATGATGAGACTTTCGGAGGTGAAAAAAACGTCACTGCCTAACATAAATGGGGTGCCAAAAAAAGAGTAATTTAGGTCACGGCTCACTTCCGCTATGTGTACAAAACGTAGGGTAAGGAAAGAGATAAAAGTATTATTATAAAAGTATAAAAGTAAAAGTATATTGGGGCAAAGTATTACCGAAATGTTCCTTTAGAGATAGGAACAAACTGAGACTCACTACTTTCATTTTCATCAAGTTACGGGGCCTTCAGTCGACGCAGTCGGGCTTCAGAGCACCTACGCCATCAAGGTCCGCTTAAAACAGTGTAGCCAGGTTCCGGGGTAGGTCTTTTGGAGGAAGCTTCCTGAGGGGGTCCCTTCAGTTCGTGGACGTCACAGAGCCCTTGCTGCTCGGACAAGGCTGCTATGATCCAAAAAGTCATTTTTCATGCCTCTAATCCGCCTTCGAAGGGGTTTCAGTGGCAATGGCACGTTTTGGTTCCCGACACTGAGGGCGCTGGGAACACGGAAAAACGGAAGGTTCAAGAACACCACCCAGTATGAATCCCCTTAGATCGAGCAGAAGGCTATTACGGAGTTTACTGATAGTACTGATAGTGGGGGGTGTGCTCTTGAATTTGAGAATGGAAATAATTCATGGGAGTTTGCTGAAGTTCGATTAAAGCAGGGTGGAAAGTGGGGAAGAAAAATACTTTTTTTATTGGTACCCCCTGTATAGACATACAGTATATGACAGTCACACCTACACCAGTATAAAAATTGTAGAGAAAGCACGTGTTGGCAGGGTACAGGAAGAAATAATAGGTAGCTCGGAAAGTTTTTGCGGTTCAGAATGTTCCGCTTTATGAATTTGTTCGGTTCTTCCCTAGCACTGCCTTAATCATATTGAAGCCACATTCTCGCTCTATTCAAATACGGTAACGTCTGCGCTCGAGGAAGATTTTTCAAAAATCTATCGAACAAAACTGGACAAAAGACGGCTCCATACCATGTCTCGTACACCTTTTTTCGCCGACACGCAAACGACTCATTTCTCTAAGGTACTCTCTCTAGTCTCTATACATATAGTGAGAACCGGATTCTGCAGGGCAATTAACGAGATTTGCACAGTGACTGAACAAAGGTCAAGCCCTGGTGGTGAGCCTCGTCGACATACGGAGTAGGTAGGTAGACCATAAAAAAGCCCGATATATCGAGTTCGTTTAACCCATAACGGACGGTGCGCCACATGGTTACTCCCGACATCTAAAATTATTTTTCTTCTAGTTTTCTAGTAACCAATTATACACGCATACACTACAAGTATTGGAGAATAACATATATTTCCAGGACCGGCGCAACGCAAATTTTCAAAAAACATTATGCGAATAACTTCAAATGCAATCCTTTCTAGTTGTACAAACAAATGACAACAATTGTTTTTAGTTACAATCAACAATCCTTTAGAATCCATCGGCTCCGTTTCCCATCTGAAAAACCTCGCGCTCATCTTACTACTCGAAATGCATAACTTTTTTGCAGTAATAGGTAGAGAGTAGTACTGCGTATAACAGCATGAGGCGATCCCATTACACAGTGATGACCTTTTTATCAGTAGCAACTGCACAAAAAGATTACAAAAATGACTCAATTGATAAAAATTGATGAAAGACTTGATAAAAAACGGCGCAAAAACGCCGCCGTCCGTTATGGGTTGCGTGACCATGTGGCGCACCGTCCGTTATGGGTTAACGCCACTTTCCTCTTACTCGTCGAACTCAGTCAGACTTCACGTTTCCTTAGCTTGTGATGTCGCAATTTCGCATTTTGTTCAGTCATGCTACGACTTCCCCTGCGAAATCATGGCATCACAAAATCTGGAAGTCTGACATCAATCAGCCATGGCAAGATAAATATTCCGAGGTCGTAGATGATGTTACTAAGAATCTATTTTTCACGCGCTTACAACTAAATGTCAGCAGATTCCACTGATGTTGTGAGGGGACATTCTCTTGACGGATCACTGCATGTGAAGCAGGGAAGGGACAAAGAGAACTCACCAACTTATTGTATTCCTTGGAAAGCCCATGGTTTTTTGTTAACCCAGTGACATTCACAGCTCAGTTCAATGCGTTCAAAAATATGTATCAGATACATGGTTACGGTCCATGAGTTTATAGCACCACAAATGAATATTTCTTAAACAAACAAACCTCTCCAGTGATGGGATTCACTCCGCCTGGATGTTTAGGAAGATAAGGGTCTTCATATGGCTTCTGAAAAAAAAACTGTTGAAAACAGATTTCGAAACTCTGTAGAGAAAGAAATTAAACAGGAAAGAACTTAGAAGCAGAAATAGTCTCTGGAATCCAAAAACCGGGTCAATTGAAATGTGGGGGGAGGGGGGACGCAACTTTTCACCTATGTCGAAGCTTCTTTTCTATCTAGACTTATTGTTAGGCTCAAATTCATATTCCTTCCTTCTACATGAAAAAGCATCTGTTAAAACATGACTCATCTGCAGTTGACCCAAGCATAAGGAGCTTCGACGTCGGTAAAAATTCTGCGTCTCCCCCACACTTCAATACCCCGAACCAGCTTCAGCAACTGGTTTCAACAGAAAACAGTACCAAGTCATCCAGCTTTCCCGGAGGAGTCTTCTCCTTCATGATCTCTTCCTTGGTCTTCTTTGTTGACTTTGGTTTTTCAGTGCTCAAAGCACGGAATGAAGTTAATCGGACTCCGAAGCTTCTACTAGCGATACGGAGCATCGTGGAAAAGCAAGTGTTCTAAAAAATTTCACTTATCGCTACGCCACAACGAACACAGTATGCGAAAATGACAAGCATAAATACGTGAATGGAACCACAAGTCCACACAAAACAGAGCTATTATCAAATCAGACATTTTCCTACTACATGTAGTAAGTTATTATGCCAGCTTCAACACTTCACTACAAGTGAACTTAAACACCACTCTAATTTCCTCAGCGGATTGCGAAACCCGCACTGATGGTGTGAAAAATATGACATCTATCAACTGGGCGTCTAAAATCTGTGGAATGTAGAATCTCAATAATGAACTTAAGCAGAGCACCTAAATCCACACTCCAGCACAACCAAACAAACCAACCACATGATGAACAACAATACGAGCCAAGGTTGTGCAAAAGGCTAGGCATGCAGATTTACCAAGCCGGGGAAGGAAATGAACCGGGGGAATGGACCACTTCTGCTCCCCCCCCCCCTACCAAGTGCTCTTTTTACGGCAAATTTCGGGTTCTCAGGTTACACAACTCAGTCAGCGATGGTTTCCAATGCTTTCCACTTCTACGCACAATAGCTAGAACCATGAACAAATGTTGACGGAGCGCCATCACGCGCCGAACGCACTGCGTGTCGGAAACACGATTAGAGCGCGGAAACCGATGCACGTCCCAGACGGTATCGTGCGCTCCCTAGGTGGCCGGTGAAATAAGTGTCACTGCATATGCGACACAGAAAATTGTATATTTAAAATGCTAATAGAGATGACCAATTTCGTAGACATCGCAAATAGCAGCACATAAAAATATGGGCACAATTTCACATAAAAATAAAAGCGCCCAAAAGTGCTGAAGGAAACGGAGACGAACGATGAAATATAGTGCGGTACACTAGGATTCCAGAAGATCATGAATTTCATATTTCATGGCATATTTCATGCAGGTGCGAGCACGATGGCTGGTTTGCCTTTGAAGGGGTTATCTCGCATTGAAAAACACGCCCTGGGTATTCATAACGGCCTCGATTAGTTGTTGTTTTGCGGTCGTGCGGCTACCACTGGGTAACTGAGTCGCTGTGGAGAGGGACAGCGTTGATGGCTGCATTGCACTTGCCGTCGACGTCGGCATACCCTCCCTTCAGAGATGCAGAGGGCGCTGAAGCACGTCTTCCATCATGTAGGGTTGGGCTAAACCTGTTTGATTTCCGTTCTTCTCTACTGTTAACTTCATAGCACCGCCACTTTCATTCCACGATCGGCAAATTCCAAATCATACTCTATATATAAAGCAGAAGTTTGGTGTGTTTGTTTGTCTGTCTGTCTGTCCGCTCACCGCATAAGGCATTCTTCACCGAACTGCAGCCTGGAGAGGTCGGACAAGTTGGAATTGGGTAGGGGCTTACCTAAGCGTACAGAGCACATAATCATACTCTATATATAAAGCAGAAGTTTGGTGTGTTTGTTTGTCTGTCTGTCTGTCCGCTCACCGCATAAGGCATTCTTCACCGAACTGCAGCCTGGAGAGGTCGGGCAAGTTGGAATTGGGTAGGGGCTTACCTAAGCGTACAGAGCACATAAGAACTTAGCTTAGCTCCGCCCACTGTGGGCGAGACGCGTGGAAATCCGCTCACCGCATAATGCATTCTTAACTGAACTGCTGTCTGGAGAGGTCGCGCAAGTTAGAATTGGGTCGGGGCTGACCTAAGGGTACAGAGCACATGAGAACTAAGCCTAGCTCCACCCTTTGTGGGCGGGGCTTGTGCGGAAACTGCCGGTGCTCAAAATTGAGTCCACGCTCAGGTTCCAAAAATCAGGCAAGCTAGGATTGGGCCTGTAGAGGTCGGGCAATTCAGGGATGGGTCGGGGTAAGCCAAAATGTACGGGGCACATGAGGGGCAAGTTAGGAATGGAATTAAATCCATTACTCATATATAAACCAGAAGTTGTGTGTGCGTGTGTGTGTCCGTTTGTTTGTCACATAATCCGCTCTCAACTTAAGTGCAACGTGGAGGGGTCGGGCAAGTTGTGGATGGGTAGGGGTTGACCAAAGTGTACGAAGCTCATCAAGAACTAAGCCTAGCCCTGCCCACCATGGACGGGGCTTGCGCTGAAATCGATGGGTGCTCAAATTTATGTCTCGCTCAGGTTCCAAAAATCGGGAAGGTCAGGGATGGGTCTGTTGAGGCCGTGCGAGTAAGGACAGGGTAGGGACTGACCAAAGTGTTGGGAGCACACAAGAAGTAAGTCAGGAACGGGCCTGTAGAGGTAGGGCAAGTTAGGATAGCGTAGGGGCCAACACATGTGTACGGAGCACATAAGTTCTAAGCCCAGCTCCGCCCACCATGGGTGGGGCTTGCGCCGAAATCGATGGGTGCTCAGATTTAAGTCCTCGCCTGGGTTCCAAAAATCTCGGGAAGGTCAGGGATGGGTCTGTTGCGGCCGTGCGAGCAAGGACTGGGTAAGGACTGACCAAAGTGTTGGGAGCACACAAGAAGCAAGTTAGGAACGGGCCTGTAGAGGTAGGGCAAGTTAGGATAGCGTAGGGGCCAACACATGTGTACGGAGCACATAAGTTCTAAGCCCAGCTCCGCCCACCATGGGTGGGGCTTGCGCCGAAATCGATGGGTGCTCAAATTTAAGTCTTCGACTGGGCTCCAAAAATCTCGGGAAGGTCAGGAATGGGTCTGTTGAGCTCATGCGAGTAAGGACTGGGTAGGGACTGACCCAAGTGTTGGGAGCACACAAGTTCTAAGCCTAGCTCCACCCGCCATGGGCGGGGCTTGAGCCGAAATCGATGTATAAACGAATTAAGGTCCTCGCTCAGGTGCTGAAAATCGGGCAAGTTCAGGAGAGGGTCTGTCGAAGTCGCGCAAGTAAGGACTGGGTGGGGACCGACAAAGTGTAGAGAGCACGCAACAAGCAAGTTGGGCAGGGGCCTGTGGAGGTCGAGCAGGTTATGATTGGGTAGGGGCCAACCCATAAGTGCAGAGTACATGAGTTCTAGGCCTAGACCCACCATAATTCCATTGTACCACGCTCAGAAAGGCTGTTTGTCCTCGGCTACCATTAGGAAGTGATGTGCCGCATTGTTACGGCCAGTTTTTCCCTAGAACTGATACATGCACGTCCTCTCGAAGCTTTTAATCTTCAAAAATCAACTACTACGGAGCGCCTCCGAGCTCACGAAGAGACACCTCCAACTGCTGCCCTTCCTTTTAACGTGACTTGCTCCTCTTCGGTTGTGCCTTATACACTTGGAATAACGGTGGGAAGGGGGTCTTATTTTTCGGATTTTTTGACCGTTCTGCTCCATCTTCCCTACTTTTGTACTCCTAAATGCTTCGATTCTCTTTTCATGTTCGGATCGAATTCTGCCATTCTTTGAGGGGGATTTGCCTTTAGTTGGCAGGGGTTGTAAGTGGGTATGGCGTCTCTCAGTTTTAACCAATGCCGATGGAGATTTGCTTACAATAAATACAAGCCGCATATTATCCATCCCTTCAGCAATGTGTGCTCCCTATACACAGGGCCTATTCCTGCCGTAATGCGCGCCGAGCGCGCATGCGAAAGTCGCTCCCTGCAACAAAACGGAAAACCGCAGAGCCACCCTGCGGGGGCGACAAAGCCGCCCCACGAGGATTGGCCGGCGAAGCTGCCCAATTTGATATGTATAAAATTTTCGGTAAATGAAACGCCTTCGAATCCTCGAACAGACTGCTCAGAATGCTGCCGCTCTTTTCAGCGTGATTCGTGCCCTCTTTGATTGTATCTCACACACTGGGATTAACGGTGGGGAGGGGGTCATATATCTCAAATTTTTTTTTACCGTTCTGCTCCATCTCCTTAACTTTGTACCACTGAATACTTGAACTTTCTTATCACACATTCACTGAATACTTGAACTTTCTTATCACACATTAAAATTCCAGAATATATTTCACAACATTTTTTTAGAGCATTGCATGTTTTCTAGTGGAAATTCGCAAGGTTTCCCATTTTTCATAAGAAAAAATGAGAATTCTACGAAGGCACTTAACCTGGATTTGGCAGCCCAACCGCACTCAATAACGCATCACATAACAAATTTTTATCAAATGAAGTGGTAATGTAATGGATAACAACAACAAATATAAACATGACAAACAAGATGCCCATTATGAGGCTATCGCTTTGATCTTTTCAAATTCTGGTTGCATGGCCACGAAGAGATGCTGCCAGAAGGTCGGATCCTCTTCATCGATATCCGAGGAAAAGAATATCTGAGTTAGATAATTAAATACAGCGATATGGGTGATGTGGATAAAGAGACTTTATAAGGTGGATCACTCATCCTAAAGCCAGCGGTCTAAGCTGACTACATATGGTAATCTGCGGAAAAAAACGCCTTCGAACTTTGGAGGAGCTTTGGGCTTCGGAGGTTCTTTCTCCGCAGCTGTCACTTTTTCAGCACAGCTCACCGCGGTAACCTGGCCCGTCCACTTTCGGGATGAGTGGTGGGGAGAGGGTCTATTTTTCACGTTTGTGACCGTTTCAACCCATTTTTCTTCACTTTCGCGTTACTAAGCAACTCGACATTCATGTTCAATGATCTTTTCCGAATCGGACATTGACTTCCAAGTTCGTCGCCGACTGTGACGGCAATAGTATCTATGATGATGATTGTGTGTCCGACTTCAGGACAGCGCAGACACTGGGAACATTGGTCGTTAGGCCGCGGTCATACTTTGCGGTACCGGCGGCAAGGCGTGGCTGCGTTCTGCGTCTCCGCCTATGCCACCCTGCCTCGTTGCCTGCGTCATCTCTGCACCTCCCTCTTGCCACTCTACCTCGCTGCCTATGAACGCAGCCACGCCCTGCCGGCGGTGAGTGTGATCGCGGTCTGAGATCTGGTAGACCCGCCAGACGCCGACTACGTTGAAAGTAAAATCGGAAACTGTGCACGTATCCCAACATCGACTATACATATGACTTGACGCTTGAAGAATATTGACAACCGATAGGCGACTTCGAAATCTAAATTAGCTAGCGGAAATGGGCGTACGCAGAGCGGTTGGGAGGAGCAGGAGGAGGAGAGAGACAGTGGGTTCTATGATCTCGTACAAGATCAACAAACACCGCAAAAAGTCCATGAGCCACTTCTTTGTGCAGTAAAAACCGAGACAAAAAATCCTCGAGAGTTCCCCACCTGCTTCCCTTGGAAATGCTTTGCAATTCGTGTTGTCACAGCTTTCACACAAACATTTTGTGTGTTTGGCGTATCAATTAGCATTGATGACCTTGGAAAAAGGGAGAGTCCGAGCGATGTGATGTCCCTCAAACGGTACTAATTAGAAGGCGAATTTCAATTATAAGTCACATTTGTGCAATGACCATAGATCTTCGATAAAATAATCGTATCCAAAACTATGGAGACGAAATAGAAAAATAGTGAAAAAAATTGAAACTAGCCTCGTTCCCACCCAAAACCATAAGCAACTGTCGAATATCAGAACATAACCGCGATATTCGTGATTGTCGAACTTCAGCTCGAATTCTTTTCGCATGTCTTTGGTGACTTGCTTTTATTGTCTTGATTGTGTAGCCTTGAAATTCAAGGTAAAAAACCTAGGCAGCAGAAAAAAGATTAGACTGTGGTCCCGGAGTGCAAGCACGATTCTCAAACCACTTATTCGTGGTTTTATGCTATTAGTAATGAGCATTACGCAGTGTTACTTCCCTCACATATCAATGGGTTTCGTAGGAAGTGGGTTGGAGTGCACATGGAGCAGGCAGAGTGGCAATAGTAGCTGTAGGCCAAAATATGCCATACCTGGCGTTATCATAACCAAAAGAGCGGTAGAAGAAACGTAGAAAGGCCTCAGAGCGCTCCAACGCGACCTGTGGGTGGGGTCTATTGGTCGAATTTCGCGCGACCGCTCCGCGGCGCAGCGCGGCGAGTGCGAGTTGATTATAGTTTTATCCATTACGACAACAACCACAACATACAAGAATTTCCGAAGCTTCCAACCTGCAATCTTTGAAGGTCCCTCACGATATCAGCCCACTGCATGCTGAGCATAGTTCCTACCAACTGCAGCAAATCCTGATAACGGCGCCGCGAAGCGAAAATTCAACCAATCGACCCCCACCCGAAACCTCTGAGTCTTGGCACCGCCTCCGATAGACGTGTCGCCCTGTTACGAGTCGAGGGCAGCACCGCGCTTCTGTGTCATAACAGTTCATTGACAATCAATGTCGGAGCTCGTCCACTGCCGACAAGCAGCGGCACAGTCAAGGTTTCTTCACCACTTCCGATACCCTGAAGTCTGATAGATAAGTCCGCCCGCGCGCGGTGTCGCGCGCGGCACAGGCGACCGCAGTGTTCACATAAGCAGAGATGAAGGAAATTGAGATTGTGAATTGTATAAATAACGAGTTTTGTATTGTATTGTTGTATTGTTAATATTTGATAATATGTTAATATATTGTATTTGTTAATATAAAAGAGGGTAGCAAGTAAAGTGGGGGTCGTACGAAAGGTGAACACAGAAACTTCACAGTTGGCAGAGGAAAGTGAAGGAATGAGAGGAGAAGTGTAGTTCAACGGGGGATTTTAACGCAACGATGGTTTTGGCGATGAAATAGCGGTTGAATGAATACTTTTCCTTATTCCTGTTGTAATAATGGTGCACAAAGCCTCGCAGAAATGCGTATTTCACCTTATTTTTCCCCAGCTAAACCGCTCCTTCTGCCGCGTCAAGATTTTGCACCTGATATAAGTCCTCCTAGCCATTGAGCCCTCTGAAATGCCCAAACAACTTATGATCAGCAGTATACGAGAGGAATAACAAATTGTTTCCGTAAGATTTCATTCATTTATGTATAATTTTAATGTTATGAAAGTTTGGGACGATGAAATGGAGATCGCGTAGAAAATTTAAGACAAATGATCATTGTTACACGGGTAAAACGAAGATTTTGATAGGAGGTATTTTAGATATTAGAAATAAAGATGAATAAACATTTTCTACCATTCTGTAGTTCTTAAGAATGAAGGGTGCATCGCGATCCTGTTTCTTTGAAAACTGCGTGTGCGTTTACCGCTGCCGCGCGCGACACCGCGTGCGGGCGGACTTATCTATCAGACTTTAGGGTATTTTTTCTTTTACAACTTTTTGTCATCGCCGAACCGATATGCTTTTGCTGCTTCATTGATGGTGATCATGAGCAAAATCATCGTCGCTGGCTACTCTGATTACATGATCGAGCTTGAGCGTATTCAACTTCCCAGACTTCCGCTGGAATATTGATTCTTCGATCGTACGCCTATATGAAAGGGTGCACTCCATCATTACCTATTTTGTAATGGTCTCTAAGTTTCTCCGCATTCGCGTCTCATTCACTCGCCTTTTCATTTCGTTTTCGTTTCACTTTCTTTTCGCTTTTCCCCTACTTTCAATTCGTCCATTTAGCGCAACTAACCATTAAAAACACAGTAGTGTGTGGATGAGAACCGATGCCAGACATAATGGCCCAATAAATTCAGGGACCAAGTCATGGGAACGAAGTCTCGTTGTTCTATAATACCTGCTTACTAGACAACGATAATCCTGGCTTCAGTGAGAATTTCGGACGATGCACGCCTTTTTCCCACTATTGCGAAGAAGGCACGACGAAGGATCTCACTTTTTTCTACCATCCCTCCCCCACCTTTCCTCATCCATGTCGCCAGCAAAATAAGCGTAATATGTACTCACATAACAGTGCTGTCCCTGAAGATAGAAACAGGCCAAATAAGGCCATCTCAAACCACCCCAGCACAACTTTACGTTATTCAATGGTCCATCTGATAATATCCCATCGCAAGCGTCGCAACAAAGTTTAGGTCATTTTTTCCAAACCTTCCATAAGCCCTTTCAAGTGTGGAAAGCCTTGCACGTAAAGAGTGATAGCAAGCGAGTATTGCCGTGTAGAATCTCCAATCTTTATTCGAGAACAGATTGGCTTCGAAAACTTAGAAGCAGTGAGAGCGCTAAGCGTGTGCAATTCACCACACCTCATTGTGGTTACTCCACCTTCATAAGCCCCCAATATGAAACGGCGTGGACCTTCCCACACTCTTGCATGTAGCGTATTTGTAGGCAGTTTGTAGACCGTTTACAAGTATAGAGAAATTAGGCGTGCTTATTGCTGAGGAAATCTGAAGGTCTGAGCAGACGCTGTCTGGTAGTTTGGAAAAAAAGCCACTTGAACAAAAATTCAAGGACTAATGTGTCATAGCCATGGTATGCACCACCTGTTGGCATGACCAGCACGCATCACAGGTCTGCGCGGCTCCAGTCAATAACCAGGGAAAAGGTACGCCGAAAAGCACGTTCGCCGTCGAAACTAGTGATAAACAGGGACCACATTATTTAGATTTTCGGCAATTCCACTTAGCTTCCCATTCCCATGCTATATGCGCTATAAAATCCATTTTCATTGGTCAAGCAAACTCTAATCTCTCTTCACAGATCACTCGATGGCACCGCTTCGAGTAAGGAGAAAACGAGAATGTTCCAAAAGAAACATCCCAGTCTAGAAGAGGCGAAACGTGGGACAGGGTAACGATTCGAGTACCTATTACTCATAATTTTTTGCCATTTCGTTTTCGTTCTTGCTCTTGTATTCCACTGCTAAGCACCCCAGCACTTATCTTCCATAATTATAATATTTCACACTAAGCCAAATTTATCCCTTTCGGTGCCTTTAATAGACGGGTACGGATTACCATTGAAATTATTATTAATCTGGCAATAGAACATAAGTCTCTTAACGAGTACAAGGCCTGTTTAACCACTTAAAACGAAGGAATGAGTACACAAATGATTGAAATAAAACTTTAATACATTTTTTTTCGTAGAAATATATGCGTACCTACAACGAGGTTCGCCTGAGTGAAAGGAGAAAAGACGGACGCGCGTCACAACTGAAAGGAATTACGGCCACCTATTATATCATAATCACAGACATAAATTTGACATCTGATCACGTCAACCGTCATCTCTCAACACCAATCGCTCGCTATGAATTTGTTATGGATAGCGGACTGGAGACAAAGGGAATGAGAGATGGACAGCAACAGCCAACAGCAGTACTGAGCATGAAATCAATGGATGAGTACAGCAATATTGTACGATAAAACTATGCCCCATGTGGAGGCGACAATTTGTAACGAGTTTTTCGATGATGTTATCAGTGGTTAAGCTACTTTTCAAGGCTGAAGGCTTACTAAAAAAATCTAGAGCAACGAAACATGGTTCTTATACGACACTATTGGCTATGAAGCGTCGACCAGATTGACAAAACTGAACAAAACTACATACACCGCAAACAGAAAAAATGGTCATCCTACATCCGAGTAATAAAAAATATACATATTTCAGAAATACTGCGAGGAAAAACTTGGTAAATACGGCCCATTATAAAACTCTATGAATAGACACCATAGGACTAAGGACAGCTTCCATCGATGTGACAGATTAAAAGTGAGTTTACAATTCAAACGATGAGTAAACAAGAAAATACAACAGCTGTCCGATTTCAACTAAGCTACCGGCATTTCGCTCATTCTTGACTCCATGACAATACCAAAAATAAACAAAAACTAGAGAGCTTGTTTGTGAAGAAACAATAAACATTAGAGAGAATATACAGACTGATAGTGAAGCAATACACAAATAGTGTACAATCAAAACGTATAAATGTACCAGCGAACACAAAACAGAATGAGATACAACTGGCAACATGAACCTATTCCCTATAATGGGTCCCCTTTGGGGACACATACAATCTAGTATATCCAATCGAGCACTGAAGACATTGACCAGAAAGAAAACGAATGCCTGAAAATATCCATGAATAAATCTCCAAGAAATCTTTCAATGACATTTAATGGGAGTTGAGTAGCGCCAGCACATAGTAAAGATAAAGGATTAAGGTGTCTGGCGTCAGTCTATCCGTTGTTGGGATACGCCGCGTATTTCAGTTCTATTTCATTTCGTATTTTTCGTATTTCAGTTTCGAACTCGTGGGGCCAGGTGAATGCGATTCGGCCTCTGCAATGACATGCGGGAGGTAGGCGATGTAGGAGTCAGTGCCTTTTTATCTTCCCAGTCGTGTCCGGTACCAATTCACCGACCCACGTGGGATAGAAGGTTTGGTTGGGCTGGACGGAATGTGGAGTTCGATCCCCGCACCATTGGAGTGGGAGTATCGTTACACACCTCCGCCCTAACACAGGGTATATGTAGAGGCGTTACAACACGCTTCACACAATCAAACCGTTCAACTAACGAAGTATTCACACTTCTGGACTTGTTGTTGGTACTAGACCATGAGAACAGGGGTTAAAACACTCATCATACATAAGCACCGACCGGTCAACGGCAATGTGGTGCTCCTAGAGCTGTCCAACTGGTTCAGGACACGGTTCAGATGCTTTTTCGTGTAAGAGGAGAGGGTATGAACTTCTGCCTGAGCCTAGGAAAGGGAAACGCTTACGTGTGTGGAACAACTTCCATGTGCAAAAGGATGTTGTCAGAGGTTCACTCACCCGGAGCTCTTATCCCTTACCCAGGCTCAACCTGATGCAAACATTCTTCTAGTCATGTTTGTCTCTCTTTGCGCGTTTGTAAGCAATGGTGGGCGATATGCTCTCACAGAATTCTGAAGCGTGAAGTAGCGCTCATCCCGACCTTACACTGACCCGAAAATTCTATTCAAAACTCGGAATCTATAAAATCAACGTTTTTTAAGATAATATTGGAGAACAAGCCCTCACATTGCTTTACTCTTCCGAATACTCCACAAAAACCTTCACAAAAACAACATACTCCTTCACAAAAAAATTCTTTTACAAAAAACTATGTCAATATTAGTGCCGAATTGACGATTTGAAAAGGGACTGGCAATTTCTTCTAATTTTTGAGAAGGGAAATGTTCCAAAGAAGTTACGCTAAGACTTTGAAGGCTCAGCTCTGCCCATTTTGGTACTGCTCTACCCATTTTGGTAAGGAGTCGACCAGTCCTTAAACTCTCTGTTCAAGGCCAAAATGGAAGAGCAAGGAGGCGAAAAGCTGCGGGATGCCATGACTTGGGATTTTGGGCAGTCCGGACCACCAAACTATATGTCCTAATTTCTTTCCAAAATCTAGAAGTTTCAAAATTCTTCGAATTGCTCCCATCGCAGGTAAGTATGCAATCACCTTTTACAGCCGACTCTCCAACGGTTCATTATACATCCATTTCTCGTCAGGACCCAACGTGAAATATCGGGTCTTCCAACGTTCTCCTTTTTCTTGACGCATTTTCGCTTCAGCTCGTTGCCGCTGTTCGATCATTCGCTTTGCTGTTGTAGCGATATTGATACGATTTCGCAGTAATGCAGCCGTCACGTGGCGCCACAACCTTAATTACAAGTTCGTTGATATCACGGTGTAGAACACTAGATAATTTAGTCTTCTAGAAACGGTGAATGTAAGCGTTCAGAGAAATGTAATCCACTGGGAAAACAGAATGAGAAAGAAACAAAAAAGGAATGACACACCGTCGACTTTCTCGTTCTCCTTGCTGCATTACTGGAACACACTCTTTTTTCATTTCTGGATGCGCTTTCACATCGATGAAAAGATACTCATCGCCCCAAGCCGGTTTTGCCATCATCACGTTGTTCCATTCCCCTCGAATAGTCATAAACGGCTTCTTTTGGCCCTCTCTGAAGTAAAAGCGTTAAAACATAAAAATAGTAGCGCAGTACAGATTTTCGTTCAAATTAAATTGAATTAAATTAGAAACGCCACATGACACCTTACAGCTTCATTCTTGCATGCACAGCGGGAACAAGAAAATGCACATCAACAGGGCCATTTGAAACAACTATGCGCTTCAGAAAAGATGCCACTTTGGAATGATCTCATCATAAAATTGGATTTAGCTACCTGTCCTCCGCGAACAATACATATGCATCTTTAAAACCATAAAATATTAAACTTCCCACAAACTATTCAGAAATGGAACAGGTCACTTCTGCACTCAATCGAAAATCATGAACGATTTTGTAAACCATGAAACTGGGTGGTAGCCCGTAGTCCTGGCTCTAACTTATTCTTAAACTTATTCGGCTTTAACTTATTAATTTTATACATTGCCCTTCAACTCCACTAGCTGGACAAACTAAATAAAAATACCAATACTGAATTATACGTCATTGGCGTATTGATCGGAGTCACACGGAACCGTAATGTGTAGCGGCTATGCGCAGTACATGACGCGCTCACGTAGAGGCAGAGCAATAACAGGCAGTTTACGAAAAATCAGATTAGGTGCGAATCACTTGACTGCGGATGGCTATCTATCTTGCTCCTAACAATTTTAGGTGGAAGGTAAGTCATTAGAAAAAAATACGAATGAAAAAAAATAGATAAATTCAATTTGAATTATTAATTAAGCCTGTGAAGACAAAAACGACGATCTTTACAACGCTCACTTATACAAGCTTCCAGCAATCCTATGAGGTTTACCACCGAAGAATGGTTTTGTCAAAAAATCGATATCTGCATAAAAGCCCGTTTTCTCGCACGTAATTTTCACCTGTAAACAAATTGTCGCATTGAAAGGATTATAGAAAGACAGCAACGGAAAAGAATAGACTGTCTAGCCCAACTCACCTTGCCACCGAGTTCAACCCATGGAGTGCTCATGATCGAACGGCCATATCCGCTCGGAAACGTTACTGTATATCGTTCGTCGAAATCGTGCAATATTACGGTACCGCTACCAATGTTGGCAACACCTTAGATAATAAATCAGGAATTAATGACGTACAAGCAGTTTTATTATGATGAACATAAAAGCAACAAATTAATCAACTAATGATTAACTCCTCACCAATCGATAATCCTAAGAACGAAGACTTCGTATAAATATGAGCATTGAATGATATCCGTTTTGCTGGATGTTCAGCATAAAACGCAGATACTGGAGGGTGATGGCTTACCTAAATCAAAACAGAAATCCAGTTACAAAGTTCAAATTAAGGAAAGTATTGGAGTGTGCTCCTGACCTGCTCGGCGATAAACGTCAGCTGGTTCGTATCCGAGCCAGGGAAAGGACCGCTATCGGTCTTCTCACCAGTTGGTGAAGCATTTGGTAGATTGTAGCTGGAATTTTCGTCGGGTAGTTTGTAACTATAAGAAAGAAAGTGTTCGATGGAAACTTGTGCAGCTGAACATAGCTGCATCGTTCCATCGTTCCGGAGTGTGTCATTCGATTTTGTTCAAACCACAGCGAAGAAAATCAACCCAAACTGTAACATTCAGTTTGGAAAGCCACATTTCCTATGAGTGCGGTGTCAACTTAACATCAGCTAGCACTTGGAAAAGGAAATATGAAATGGAAAACGAAAATGCAGTAAACTAACCGGCAACGGAATGTCTCTCCGAGAATTGGATTGTATGGCTTCTTAGCGACACCGCTTTTTCTTGCAGCATAGAAGGCGTTCAAGTAGTATCTCACCACCGATCTAGAACAGAACACATGAAAGCAGTAACCATGAGAACAATGCTCAAATTGACCGATAATTCTTTGTTTTTGAAAGAGACAATTTTGAAGTAGATTCAGAGAAATAAAAAAATTGCATTCGAAGGGAAACACATAAAAAGAAGGCTTTAGCTCACATGAATCGTTCCTGTGGCGTTTCCAGATCTACGGTGGCTACAAAAGCGTCAGGATGGGCGAAGAAATCTGCGTACATTTCTAACAACGAACGGCGTTCCAGGATGAAGGTGGGAAGAGTGACCTTTGTGAGATCCATTCCAATGCTAACCTGTAGAAAACAATAATATATTTGCTTCAGATAGTTGACTCATAGCAAAAACATTCACGACGAGTACATGCAGTCATGCTCTGGTCACGGATCACACTTACCTGACTGAGAAGATGCACCAACACTGAACCATGCTCTTGTTGAACATTTCCAACGTCATGCTCCTCGGCATTGTCATAGATTTCATCGAAATCCTCATGAGAATCACCAAAATCAAAATTGTCCGCCTTCTCAAACGACATGTCCCTCATCGGACCATCAGTGATAGCCACGTCGTCTGTCTAAACTACGTCACGTGAGAATAAAATATAGCAAAATAGCTAAATCGCCGTTGAACCGATCAATATTTGAAAAAGAAATCAGAGATTGCAGAAATGTAAATCCAGTAAAAGAGGAGCTCCCGCAACTGGAATTAAATAATACCAAGTAACAGAAAACTTACAAAAAAAATGGAACGGCACAACTTGGTTCACTCACCTTGTCCAGATCAATCAACTCTTCATCAGCGTCATAAAACTCTTCCTCGTCACTGCTGAAAAAAAACACAAGCTATTTAAAACTTTTCGAATACTTTATAACATGCCAAAATTCTTTGAATAATAGGTGGTGATCGGTTGGAATATAACAATAATGAAGAAAAATCAAGAGCAGTTCAAGCAGTGAAATGAAACCGAAGAAAACAACAAGGCTCCAAATCTCACTATGTACTGGGAGCTATCGATGACAACTCTGACGATCTGTAAAAACCAAAACGTAAAACGAAAGAAACGCTATACTGCACGAATCAATTTCAATTTCTCGCATGACTTTTTTATTGAATGCGCAGAATTTTTATTGGAATTCAAATTTATTTCATTTTAATGCCTGACGGTCCTCGAATATGTAAGGTAGACAAGGAAGAACCTTCACCAAAAAGAAACCTCCCATAAACAAAAAACAGAAATAACATAAAGCGTAAAAACATAGTACTCTTGCCCATGGGTATCCAGCGCTACCAATTGGCATCGCTTGGAATCCATCAACAATCCCTCATAAGAATACTAATACGGATCAAATCATCAGCAAGCAGCATTCTTGCAAATTTTACAGGAGTTCCATGGTTACCACGTTTTCCTGATAATTTTGAGAGAAACTACAGAAAGAAAAACCAAAAACCCGACGCAAAATGGTACAAAAAACACAGCTGAAATCTTACAGTATACTTCGCTCTGTTGCCGATATTTTTGGAGATCTAAAAATAAAACCCATGTCAGTATAGGTAAAAATGATGTTAAGCTGAAACTAGCATCAGCTGCTCAATTTACACTTTATAAAAAAGATATGTTGTAAGTCAGTGAACCATTCACAATTAGCTATTAAAAAAGTATCATAGATTAAAGAGATCGAGCATGAGTCGAAAAACTACATGAGTAAAAAAAAGCATATCTGAGGGCCATTTACCTCTCGATCAGAGTGCTGAAAGGAGAATGAAACACGAAATACAAGAGAGAAGCATTTCTTTCGAAGACCATTTCTAGAGGCACCCATGAATATTAACAGCCATTTCGCCTTGACATTAACGCGAAATAGTGTTGAGAATGTACACCATAAAAGCATACGATAGTTGAAGACTATTTATTGAATTTTGCTTGGAGCCGCACGATTGGAGTTTTAAAACCATCTACATACTATTTTCTATCATGGTAAACCTCAGAATACAGAACCCAGCCTTCTGATTCTGCAGCGCAAGAAAGTCCAACAATATCAAAAAATGAAGCAAATAAGTCGAAAAAGACGAAAATGCAATCACATAAGAGGAGTTCCCTCGATCGATTTACAGTCCTTCCCTCAAGTGAAACAGCACCGAATTTCCTTTGGTGTTTACCGATAAACCAGACAACATGCATGCTAGGGATAAAATTCAGCCAAACAACGTTGGCAATTATCCAACGGGTACCGGTTCCAATTTCAATACCTCATGCCATTATAAGCTATGTCGCATGATCGTTTTACTTCACACTCACTATATAGGTACGGACCACTGAGCATCCTGCAGTATATTGCGCGGAATTCATAGAACTAGGAGTCCAACCATGATCCTTTTTGCGTGAAATGTAGGGTATTCAAATATTCATCGGGTTAGCGTAGTAGCCCTGCAAGGCTGTAGAGGTGGGAACAGAAAGAGAGAACTAAGTTCACATTTGCAAATGAGAAAATCAAGAAGTAAAGTTCACGAGAGCTTTCATTGAACGCGCCATACATCCCACTGAGTCATTGATATAGTAAACAATATGCAAAATAAAAAATTGCCAAAAAACTGATGACTCTTATGAATCCGCCTACGATGCAAAACTATATATGGAAACACATAGTCAGATAGATCCCATAGGATTGTGAATCGAAAAAAGTTTATGAAGGAAGCCATCGTTTGCACCACTTTTACTCATTTTACATAAAGTACTTTTATTTCTATGCCGACCCTCCCCTCTTCCGGACAGAAAGTAAAAAATTAATTCAGCACCTCAATACTTCAAAACAGACGAGCTGGTCTTCCCCTTTCAATTGCTCGAAACATCGCAAGAGATGCTGCTGAGGGTAATTGAGAACGAACCTTCCGTGACTGATCGCGCGAGCAAAACGCTTATAAAGTGAGTAAGCAGTGGCCGTGCTGTCAGCTTATATGTTCAGTACCTGCATCATCCATACACAGTAATTGTCGCTCTTTGTTATTTTAGATACGAGCAGTTGCCGAGCAACGATGAAACCTTCGCCTTGATTGCCTCTTATAGCTACTGTGTTCTGGTCTGAAGGCTGAAGCTACCCGTCTCCCGACAGGCAGTCGAAATTTATATGCAACTTCCAAGTAAAATGGAAAGAAATTTCGGCGAGACTCTTCAAAAAGATACTTTACGAACTCGAAACAATCCGTCGATGCCAGTCGAATTCTATTTTACGTCTTACAAAGCATTCAGACAAAATAGCGTACGAACTCGAAACAATTCGTCGATACCAGTCGAATTCTGTTTTACGTCTTACAAAGCATGCAAACAAAATAGCGAAGATTCGGATGCAGATAAAAAAAACTACTTCAAATAGATTATCTACTCAAAAGGATATATGTACAAAAGGAGACGCTTACGCAAGGACAGAGTTCGAAGGACACATCACCCTCAAAAAGTATTGGGCCAACTTCTGATTCTTTTCGATACGTTGCTGAAGAAAACCAAGACTCCAACTTCAATATGGAGTATCTCGAACAAACGCAGCTGGAAGCAAGTTAGAACACCGGCCACAGATAACTACAAAGGAGCCTACTTTGGTTTAGAAAGTCCAAGCGAGTTTGATAATTCAGTGCAGGTAAGTACTGCACGACTGAATTGAAGGTATCCATCAGCAAATACAAGCTAAAACCAGGTAATGAAAACAGTGGGAAACGATAGGCGTGATAAAAAGGAACATCAAGAACAATGTCAGAAAAAAGTGACGGTGCATAATAAAATCACCGGAACCAAGATCTACCAGTCTACCAATTCTGCTCCAAAACTAGAATGGCCATTATATGAACAGGAGAAGACTATCACTGCAGTCTGCAAAAGCCTTCAATAATGCACTGAGCAACATCAAGTCATTTAGCTTCGCAGCTAATTTACAATGAATCCTCATCCAAGATTCCACAACAAAGCCATCATGAACGAAAAAGAATAAAGAATTACTGAATTGCAAAGTCGTTTCCCAAAAACTAGGGCACCGCAAAACATAACGTAAGGGTAGTTGCAGGACTATAACACCATGGTCCGCATCTATTAGTGGAATATCCACGGAATCACTGATAGAATTCTCCGTTTGAATACCTTTGTTCGATACTTTATGACCATTATCTTTCAGACGCAACAAGTACACTGATGATTCAATGATGAATTGAGGGCTGGTGACAGTTGAGAAGACGGCAGTGAAAGGCGACGAGTAGAATTCATCCGGAGACCTCGAAGAACAACCCTTTCACAGTTGGTGAATCATACCAGATACAAAGATGAAAAAGAACCAGCTTGAGCCTTCCTTCTGTCTCAACCCGATGAAGTGCCGTAGGTTTGGAATCAGATGGTCAGACGGTTAATTTATTTCTGAAATATCGCATGCGCATCGGAGATTTCAGAGTTCTTATTTCAAGCGTAAGTGTTTGAAAATCAAAATAGAAACGAGACTATCAGACACGACGCTACATGAATACATAATGCTCTTCAGTACTGTGCTGCTCCGGAGCCTCATGACCATCGGAACGTTCGACAACAATTGAGACTTATTCAAAAACTTCCAAAAGAATAGACCTTTGAGGAGCTTTTTTTTCGAATAAATATTTTGGAGTCTCAATTGTTGTGAATTGTTGTTATAGTAATCTGTTAGCTTTCTATGCCGTATACGCAGTGAACAAAACTTGTTCAATATACACAGAGCATTAAGCGCGAAATAATATTTTACTAAGATGTGCCATGCATTCTACTTCCATTCGAACTCGTGGTGCCATATGGATGCATTCGCAGTTAATTACCGGGCCAGTCGATGCAAGTCAGTGCTTCTTCCTCCCCTCACCAGTGCTGATTAGCCGGATAAATTCAGAGCTTTGCTGACCTAGACAGACACCATCCGAAATTCGATCTTGGAAGCATGCGAGTGTTGTCCCGCCACCTGTGACTACCTCGTAGCGTTCGAGCACGTGCAGATTCGATGGTGGCTATCGCAGTGAAGGGCATCCAACTATGGATTCTTTACCTATGCTCAGAAAGAAAGAGAAAAAACCTTCCTTCTTCCACTGAGGCTTAGGCGAAAGCATACGTCTCGATGTGCAGATTGACCCCTCAAATCCTTCCAAGATGCCAAGATGTGCAACTTTTTATAAGATGCCCCCCTCTCATTGCGATAGCACCGTTTTGCATTACGACACAATTCTGAAAATTCGGTACCGGGATTAAGTATCGTGCAGCTTTAAAGTAAATCAGAAGTCGTAGGAATTCGGGGACGCGTAAGTAAGTGGTGCGTGATGTATGTACGTGCGGTGAATGAACAGGTTCTAAAGATAGCGCATAAAGAACATTGATGCATAAACTCTTAGACTGAGACGGCATTTGTGAAAACAGCTTAATTAACATGTCATGAAAGTTACAACAAGGATGCTGATTTACGGGCAAAAGCTTCGGTGTCGGACGGGACTCGAACCCGCACTTCATTCTTTCTATGGATATGTGCTAATCCATTATACTACCGACACCCCTTTCACCTTAACTCAGCTTCTGAATGGTATATTTACCATAACTTATCAGCACACACACGTATAACGTGTTGAGCCGGTTGGCCAAAATCGGCATCGAACCGTGAAGCTAAAAGATTGATTTTGATATTTATTTATTATTGAACACTGTTAATTTATTATTTATTATTATTTATTTGTTATTTATTAAGAATCAAAAATATCAAAGTCAATACTAAAGCTTTCAGCTTCACGGTTCGATGCCGATATTGGCCAACCGGCTCAACACGTGATAAGTGTGAGTGCTGATAAGCTATGGTAAATACACTATTCAGAAGCTGAGTTAAGGTGAAAGGGGTGTCGGTAGTGTAATGGATTAGTACATATCCCCGGAAAGGATGAAGTGCGGGTTCGAGTCCCGTCCGACACCGAAGCTTTTGCCCATAACTCAGCATCCTTGTATTGGGTTGAGGAATAAGTCCTTGCCGTTTTTTTCAACCCCGTTTTTCACATTGTTCCCTTCATCTTTCGACAAAGCTTATATAAGGTTTCGATAGAGCTTTTTCTGCTCTATAATATACTACTATCTATTTTTCGATTAATTCGACTACCCAAAATTTATGAGGTTTGGAATGAAGTAACCTGAAGGCAAAAAACTGGCGTTTGCGCACCTCATCTTTCTCGTCTGCCATCGAGATCAAAAAATGCATGTGTATATGTTTCGATAGAGCTCTTTTAGCTCTACAGAATGGTACTACTTATTACTCAAATCGCTCGACTTTTTGCTGTTTTTAAGACTCAGAAATGCAGTACTCGCAAAAGTGTGCCCTTTCGTTATCTTCTCTTCCTCGCCTAAAATCGAGATTGGAGAAGATGTGCATACGCGCATTCGATAGAGCTTTTCCTGCTCTACAAGATGGTGCTATCCTTCTTTTGTATCCTCTCATATTTTAGCATGTAGGGATAAGCTTCCACCTGTTTTTCAATTCAGAATTGCATAATGAAAATGAATTTTTTGGCACGATGTTTTGTGTAATTCGATAGAGCTCTTCTCGCTCTACAAGATGTTGCTCACGATTTTTGTTTTAATAAATTTTTGACATTTTTTAGACCATTTGAAAGTCGACGAAATCGAGCATTTTCGTCACATGGTGTCAAAAATGCTCGATTTCGTCGACTTTCAAATGGTCTAAAAAATGTCAAAAATTTATTCGAGCAAAAATCGTGAACATTATTTTGTAGAGCAAGAAGAGCTCTATCGAATTACACAAAACATTATGCCAAAAAGATTCATTTTCATTATGCAATTTTAAACTGAAAAACAGGTGGAAGCTTATCCCTACATGCTAAAATATGAGAGGATACAAAAGAAGGATAGCACCATCTTGTAGAGCAGAAAAAGCTCTATCGAATGCGCGTATGCACATCTTCTCCAATCTCGATGTTAGGCGAGGAAGAGAAGATAACGAAAGGGCACACTTTTGCGAGTACTGCATTTCTGAGTCTTAAAAACAGCAGAAAGTTGAGCGATTTGAGTAATAAGTAGTACCATTCTGTAGAGCTAAAAGAGCTCTATCGAAACATATACACATGCATTTTTTGATCTCGATGGCAGACGAGAAAGATGAGGTGCGCAAACGCCAGTTTTTTGCCTTCAGCTTACTTCATTTCCAAACCTCTTAAATTTTAGGTAGTCGAATTAATCGAAAAATAGATAGTAGCATATTATAGAGCAAAAAAAGCTCTATCGAAAGCGTATATAAGCTTTGTCGAAAGGTGAAGGGAACAATGTGAAAAACGGGG
The DNA here is from genome assembly GCA_963978905.1 of Trichostrongylus colubriformis. NCBI lineage: Eukaryota > Metazoa > Nematoda > Chromadorea > Rhabditida > Trichostrongylidae > Trichostrongylus > Trichostrongylus colubriformis. The sequence continues at coordinate 28,830,608 of OZ022260.1, forward strand.
TTTAAAAAAACGGCAAGGACTTATTCCTCAACCCAATAGTAACTTTCGCATCGCGAGCTGCGGCGATAAACAGCAGTTATCAAAAATTAAAAACATGCCATGAAAGTATTTCCATATGCTCCTATAAATAATCTGAAGGACTACAAAGCAGAAAAAAGATTTGAATGCGTGAATGGCTTCTCTGAACAGGACCCATGTGTTTCAATCTCTTTCAGAACAGATAGATGACAGAATGCTAATTTTCTTCAAGATACGAATCGAGAAATTCAGAGAACATGCATGTGGAGAAGGAAATGTCACGAAATGAAATTCAGCCTAGATTCTAGAGCTGCACAAATTCAAAAAACCATTTTTTGTACTTTACACGGTAAACAACGGTGAGCCGTTTGAGAGCAGCGATTCTAAATCTCGCAGCACATGACCACTGAGAGGCAACCGCATTCACCCCATCTAGTTTATTCGTTGAGTGATTTGGCCTGCTACCCTGAATGGACCTAGTTGGAGGGAGAGCAAAGACATCGCCCGATACCACATGTGAATCCCAGAGAGCCAAATTGAATTGTTGATTAAATGTTGACTTCGATCTCGGAATATCTCATACACAACAATATGAAAATATTGTTGATATTAGCTTCTGACTGGGCGATTTGTAGCAATCCTCTCTTCGCCCCCCCAACTCCAGCCAACAACACAACTTTCTCAACAACTTTGTTAGTTAAAGGCAATAAAAGGGATGGTTCGGGCCCAATGTGGTATACGACTAATGAATATGAAAGCAGAGGTGCTCAGTAGTACGAAAAGGGCTTCCCATTGGGTTGTCGCCAAAATGTCAATTTTCACTGCAGAAAAACGCCAACAACAAAAAGCCGCATTATTATGCACCAACCTAAATACTTCCAGGAGCTTACATGAAGTGTGTGGGAAAGGGTTGCTAGGAAATAGCAGTCCTCTACTATGTTCCACTCGCTGTACTCCGCTTGCTATCCTTCATTTTCACCTCACTGTAGACGCTAAAAACTGCTTTTCACGGTTTAGAAAAAGGCACTGTGGCATGATATGAAAGGAGACACTAAGATGAGAGGAGTGACGGACAAAACAATCAATATAAAGACACATTCCTGCGATATTCAAGGGCTTTAGCGTGACTCTTCCGCTCACTACTGTGATGGGTGCCATTTGACAGCTTGCACTGGCAGGGACGAAAGAAAGCTACCCTATCAATCTCAAATGCCAAACCTCAAATTAGCCCCAGTATTCTACAGTAGGATATGAGCCATTGGATGCGATCGAATGACTTTATCCTACAAGAAATCCACGTACTCACAGCTGAGAAGTGTCACATTGAAAAGTCTACCCGAGATGGTAACAAAGAAAGCAAAAGCACCGTTGTCGCTAGAAGGAAAACCTCTGCTTGTTTATATAATTGTAAGATGGCAACGACTGTATACAGAAAACACTCAAAATTTAAAGATTAACGACTGTATACAGAAAACACTCAAAATTTAAAGATTAAACTGAAAATCATCGGGATTCGAGCACAAACCCGGGCCCACAGATACGAATCGGAGCCATTTGTGAAACACGAGTTGAATTCCAATCAAAAGAAAAAATCTCAATAAAGGGCGTGGAATGGACAAGACGTTTCGAGCCAGTTAGAAATTGATAGTCAGCCAAGCCAATCCAATGTACTAGGATATTGAGACGGAAGGAACTATAAATTCTGCAGGCACTTCAAAAAGGTTCAGGTTATTTTATGAAGACAAGATCGAAATGATGAATTACAAGCTCCAAGAAAGATAGGTCATGACAAGCCAACCTCAATGGAAAATGTGCATAACATGTCAGAGCCGAACAGGTCCTTTAGAGCCGATGATGCCCTTTCGAGCCATCCTTCAGAGCCGATGATGCCCTTTAAAGCCAATAATGGCAGAAATAAAATGTTGGCAGAACTTCGCAAACAAACGCATTGATTATCCTCGTGACTATGTGACTTTCAGTGCATTTAGCTTATTTGTACATATATAACACTGTCCAATAAAATTACAGAACGCAGAACAAAAATTTGAAACCCGTACAGCATCCAAGTTATGAATTAAAAAGCACCATCATACAAAATAGGAGATTAAAGAATAATTATGGCAAGAAATCAGTGAAAAATCAGCTGTTCGCCGAACCGAAGAGATCATTGATCAAAACGAAGTGCTCCGATGACAAACAAATATCTAAAAACCTGAATAGTACCACTGCTAGTCAACGTCAAATGCGACCAGTGGGTAATCAGAAAGTTCCTGCCAGATGTGTGGCGTGATACACAGCTATACAGCGTACCAGACATACGAATAGACGTAAACGTGACTACTAATTAATGGAATACCTGCTTAAAAGGGATACCACACGTTTCAGAAGCATGGAAGGTAGACAAAACCAAAATAAGCTTTCCACATAACTATGAGGAGAACCAGAAGAAGAGGGAATCTTCGAGGAGTACAGTTTGCGGCTTGAAAATGTAGAGGTGCTGGATAGTGCGATAGCGGAGAAAAGAGAAGAAGCGGTCAACTGTCCGAGAATAAAGTCCATATTCAGCCCGTCGAAATCTTCGACGGCAATACTTTCAGCGCACCAGATAGGTAACCTACTAGTCACAGTCATAAATGTGATGTGCAGCGGTCGTGCACGGTCGCTTGCAGGCAGAGCGCGTGCTCGTTGGGTCACTGTAGTTTTCTTTGAAAATGAACTTGAATTTCTCCTGCACCAACTCCGTTCTCAACTCTCAGTGGCCACGTAGCGACTTCTTGAAACCCCGCTTCATCTTCCTTTGTAAAATGTTTGGCGTTCCTCCGCACCCATATCATCGTAAAAATTGCCTTCAATTCATTACCCAGTTGAAATCTTAGCTTGCAATAACCGGTCACTCGAGTGAGAGGACATCTTATGTACACTTTAGACTCGCTCTGAAACGCATGTATACTTGAAACCCCTAAAAAACATCAGATTATGATTACTGAACGCTATTAACCACATTTAACAGAATGAAATGGCTGAGTTGTCTATCGCAGAAGTCGAAAAAGATCTGGAAAATGAGCTTCGAAATGACAAGAAGAGAGAATATGGGATCCTAGAGACCGCTGGATGAAGGAATCAAATATTTCCGAGTCCAGAAGCCAATTCGCAACGTTGAAAGCTCAATAATCACTCCTGGGGTGTCGCCACGCGCTCAGCATTCTGCATAGCAGTGGCTTGGGAGCCAGATGAGTAAGCCACTCCTCCAGAGACTTAGCTTGCAATAACCGGTCACGAAGGGACAGAGGAGTAGCGACAAGACTTTCTCCGGAAACATTCGACTAATGATTCGAAAAAGTCCAAAAAGGTAAAACACGATTATACGACACAGGATAAAGCGAAAACTGAGCCTAAAGAAGGTATCTTGAAAAGATGATGGATTTTTACGAAAATGAAACAGTGTAGAGCCTCGTATCTACTTCTCAACTGCGACTATCTCTTTAATCGAAGAAAATTGCACATGATAGCAGAGACACTTCATTGCAGGGAAACTACCCACATCGCACACGCACCCAATGCAAATTAAACAGTGCGTGGTAATCGATTTTCATGCGATTTCTTCCAAATTTTCTTTCGAGTTTCAAACACCTCAAAAAACTCATAAGTCCATAGTTCATCTTCCAAAAACTAGAAAATCGCGTACATCACCCCAACATGGCGTGTTGAAAAGGAATCAGTTAGAGCAGAAAGGAATGGATTATCGTTATCAGAAAAAGAAATCAAGACTGATATTTCACGAATGTGAGATGTACAGCAAGTCAATGATAAACCACGTAGCATACCTCGAATAAGAGATTGGCGGCACGTACTGCGGATGCACTTTGCACGAGTCCTCCTCCGGCTGTGACGTTGACGCGTATCGACTGTCGCTGTCGTGAATCTGAAATTGGAAGAAACACATACACCCTCATAAACGGTTTACTCATCAGCCATTCGCCCGCCTTCGCTCGTTTTACCAACTGTGCATACGAAGCATTGAAGGCAAAGGGTTTGCAAATAAATTCCGTTTCATTCGGTATGCAGCGCGCATAATTCAATCTTTAAAACGCATGTATGTTTTTCAGCAGTGCACTCAAGCTTAAGCATTCTAAATTAGCAGGAACGAGGCTAAGAGGCTTGAATTAGTCGCTTCAAACATTAAAGTTCTGTGCCTGATTGCCTGAGGGAATCATGGTATGAGCGAGAATATGGTGGGTTTCAGCTGTGTGGGCAAACGCTCACTCGCTGGGAGCACGGATCTGACACCCCTGTTGGTATAGCCAGGGTTGTGCGGCATCGCAGAAAAAGGCTATGCACAGCATTCACACACAAAAGGTTGTTCCCATACAACTTGCCCAATCGATGATCGACTCGGTCCTTCAACCCAACTTCGACCTCATTTCACAATTATGGAAGGAGCCTACCCAAACACATCTGTTACTTTTGCATGCATATATGTCAAACTTTTTCATTCATTGGGTGACTCGCTCACGATCACCACCATGCGGACTGCCCCCTCTGCTCCCCGCGTATCCCAAATAACACTGAGGCATAGATGAGAATTAGTGATTCAGGCAGAAGGAAAAGGATTTATAGCGACCAAGTACTTTAAGAACCTTGCGATTCAACGCATCTACTCACTCAATCGATACGTATTTTACGCATTCCGCCTGCATGGCGCGAATCGCGCGATCGCCTTATTCGCGAACTGTGAACAATACTTAACGTGAGAAGTCACTGACTATGTTCACCCTCTTATGAGAATACATAGGGATTTAAATGCTCAAGATTTTGCGCTGAACAGAACTTTCCAAAACCTATAATAATCGAACAATCCAAAAGACAGAGAGACTAAAAAGACGAATCGCTGCCCAGAATCGATAAAAAAATTTGAGCAAAATCAAAATGTTCTATGATTTATAATAATGGGTTTCTATACACTGCGACAGCAAAAGAACAATACTGGACCCGTAATAAGCTGAAAATCATCTGTATTCTTCAACGCTGCCACCCTGCTGAAAGTTGGTTTGCTGAGCAACGACTACATTTTACCAGAAATATTCCATGAACATTTATGGCTCTACCAGCCATTACACAACATAAAATTAAATTTCAAACAATTGCAAAGTTGCGAAGAACCTCATGGGTTCTCTTAAGTCAGACGTGGAAACTCGGAGTACATGGGTCTGCTTACTATGGTGGTACCAGTAAGAACGAGAACACGGGTAACGATGTTAGTGGCGAGAGCTATGGCCGCCTTCGGCCAGGCTCGACTGTAAAATGAGCCGCCCATTCATGAGAAAAGTTTTAAAAATACAAACAGTTATCAGAAATGATAGTCGCCCGCATTGTTCGCTACCACATCAAGAGTCCCAGTGCAAACAAAGATGGATCAGAGCTATAAAGGGATGGATGCCTCGTGTAAAGGCTGGAGCCATTTCCAAGCATTTGCTCACTGATTCAAAAGTTGAAAATACGGCCTCGCAGGGGGATAGGAACGTCAGGACAGCAACGCTGCTCTTCGCTTGGGCTTGGGAGAAGGAGCTCCAATGTGGGTGGGGCAACTTCCATATGATTTAAATTAAAAACACTTCGCATTTCCTTAGACCAACTCACCCACGCCTTAGAAGTGATTCATCCACCCAATTTCTTCCCCCTACCCAGCACTGGTGCGCTCCACGCCATAACATCATAAATATTAGGTTGTCCCAAAAATCTTGTAGGATTTTTCCAAAAAAAAATCAATAACTCTTGTTTACTTCGAGACAGGTCTAGGCGGTTCAGGAATATGGTAGAACGTCCTCCAAGCTTTCTAGGAAAATATATATTGACCCACCAAATCTCGTAGAGAGAGCTACAATGCCCGTTGTCGATACCCACCCAACTCGCGGTGTCATCTAATATGAGCGGTCTTGCGGCACCAAAACGACGGAAGCTTGACACTCCATCAGCGCTGCATTGGGCAAGGGATGTGTGAGCTACGAGACCATGCGTCGCTGGTTCATCAGCTTCAGCAACGGCGAAACTGACATGGAAGACAAACCACGCTTAGGACTGTGCTACTTCTAAGACGCTGAAGGAATGCTTTTCCATGAGGTGCTGGTACAAGGCGAGACAGTCACCGTTACCGTATGCACCCACCAGCTTCAGCAGCTCGCCGTCGCTGCTCGAGAAAAGCTCCAAAAAAGATCCGCGGTCAAGGTCCGCGGTCATCCTCCCATGACGACGCCCCCTCCGATTTCACGAAAAGTACCCAGGCTAAGCTACACGAGCTCGGCTGGGATGTCCTACCCTACAGACCATACTCTTCAGACATTGTCCCTTCTGACTATCACCTTACCCATCCTCTGTAATCCTTCCTGGCCAAGAGAAAATTCGTTGATAATGACATGCTTGCAAAGGTGATCGCTGACTTCATCGGCTCCCAAAACTCATGGTTCTGGGAGGATGGAATCAACGATTCACCTATGAGTTGGCAGAGTGTTATCGGTAACAATGGTGAATACGTTGTTGCCTAATTGTTGTTAGTTGGAAGAAAAAATAATAAAAAATGGTGGTCGAAAAAAACCCTACAAGACTTTTGGGACAACCTAATACTAACAAAAGTAGAAAAAAAATAGATACTGAACAATGACAAGGAACTAAATTTCGTTCGACTAAAGTCCTCCACATGGCCCGCTGAATCCTCCCTCATATGACATCTAATGTTGAACAAAATCACCCTCGGTGGGATCACCCTTGCGGATTTGCGTCGAATGGTCAATCCAAGATCCTTTCACAGCGCGAGTTGTCTTCTTTCATGAGAATTACGTTCAAGGCTAACCACACCCACTTCGAACTATCAAGCACAAAATACTTCCAACGTCCATTTCGTTACAAGAAATCAGAAGCAGTAAACATATTGGACCCGTCATTCCAGGGTCAATAGCGGCAAAAAAAAGAGGAAGAACCGATGAATAGAACAAAAGATCCACTTCATAAATGATTACCATTCCCCAACCGGGAGTGAATCATGCTTTATGATGACCGATCAATGTACCGGCGGATGCACAGTAAAAATAAAAGACACAAAGAAACATTCAGGTAATCTACAGGAGCTAGGCTTCATTGAATTGGGAAATTCAGTATTCGGTAACAATCATTTAGAATTGTCGGCCTTATCTGCGAACAATCAGAAAAACGAGGGCGAAGCGGAAGTCAGAAGTGCCGATTGCCTTATATTCATGTTTTCACAACATAGACGCTCTACTATTGCAAAGTAACTCAGGAAATTGTGTACACCCACTATAATGGTATAGCGTAGCAGACTCACAAAATCCGCACTAGAACGTTGTAGAAGTGGACAAGCATCAAAGGGCTGATACGTAAGAAGGGCGTTCACAGCATTCAATTTTCAAAAGTGCAGGGAGCCACTCAAAAGTCCTTCTTTTCCGAGAAGTAGATTGCCGTCGCATAAGGGGATTGCGAAGTAAGCCTTGGAGCAAAGACAGCAGCAGCGATAACTTGATGGTGCAGGAAGGGGAGACATTTTGACTGAGAAGAGAAGGAAGGGGTTCAATGGTGTGCAGCATGATGTGATGGTGTGCAGCATGGTTTACGACGAAAGCACACTACAGCTTCTTTAGCAAGTCTCTAACTGGTCGGCAGACTGCCCGTAACAGATCACAAGTGAACGCTTCAAGTGCTGCGTATGACCGCTACGCAGCACAAATTCACGCAGCACCGATTAATACGTTTATGATGTAACCCACAAAAACGCGTGAACGAGAATCAACGCACAGAATAAGGGTTTCATTTCTCTGAGTTTCTGCCAGTTCTAATCCCAACACTCAACCAAAAAAGTCTCCCTCTTTCTTTGAATGCAGAAGATCAGTTACTCATCCTATCCAGCTCAATATAAAATTTAGTTTTTGGCAACACACAACATATACACGAAGGTTTCTCACTAACCTTGCTCGAATCACCCGCGTCTGTTCCATGATTTGAGTTTTCCTTGTCTTCTTTCACACCGTCGTCTGCGATATCAATTTTATTACGAGCCATCTGGAAAGACGATGGTTTTCACAGGAAATCCTAGTTATTGAGTTGTAGACCTTTGAAACCTTCTATCACAGCAAAGTCGAGTTTCCAGTCCTATATTGACAACGAATGTTCACCACAAATGTTAAAGTTAGAGTTCTTCAGTCACTCGAAGCTTGCCGTTCATACTTTTTAGGGAGCGACTAGAAACAATTATTAGGTTGGACGGGAAGTTCTGGGACACTTTTTGTTTTTTCCTGTAGAAACCTGTAAAGCTTCGGGAGCATTTGGTAGTGGGGGGTATATGAAGCGTCTGAAAAGGGCTTCTGAATAGCACATTCATATTCTCTACGGCTTCAACTAGCAGTGAATTTACGGCAATTTCGCGAAAGGTGCGAAATTCACGAACACCGCCTCGGTTCCTCAGCATGCGAGGCCACTAACAAAATTAACCAGTCGATGGACCCAGGTACTGTCTCTCATATGGCGGCAGCCCGATGGCTCGATCGGCTCAAATTGGAACAGGAAAATATTCAAAAAATTGCATTGAGAAAAAAACTTTTTTTTTTGAAAATTTTCAAAAAAATAGGAAACTGTTACCATCCAACACGACAGCCACTGCCGATCTCTACTGCAGGCAATTGGACACCGGAGCGCCAAAACTTACCGGAAAAATGGACCAAGACCTCTTCCTCCACGATAACGCTCACCCACATGTGGCAAAGTTGGCGTGTCAAAGGATCCAGGACCTCGGCTGGACGACGCTTCCCCACCCACCATATTCCCCGGACATGTCCCCAACTGACTACCACCTATTCCGGTCGTTGAGCCACTTCCTTGACGGGCGACAGTTCAAAGATGACGACGATCTCAAGAGCGGGCTCCAGAACTTCTTTGACCAGAAGTCTCCCGAATTCTACCGGAAGGGTATCTACGATCTTCCTGAGCGTTGGCAGTACATTGTAGATCACGATGGTGCATACTTTGGTGACTGAAGTTACATGTGAGTAAAATTAAAATAAATTGAATTTTTCTCACAAGGTGTCCCAGAACTTCCCGTCCAACCTAATACATGAATTATTTGAGTTACTACTACTCTGTTCGTACGAGTGAAATTTATAGAACCTACTCTTAGAATCTCTTGTAAGCAAATCAATAATTACAGGTCTACGAGCACCATCTAAAAGATCGATATTTCACTTCCAAACTCATCTCACGGCCTTCTATGAAGAAGATAGAATATGGGACCCGTCCCACATCGACGTCTTCAACGAATCATTCACAACTCACTGATCTATCAAAGAGAGTATCATTTTCAAACTAATGTTCACAAAAGGTCTCTAAAGATCATGACAATAGTCCGATTAAGACCCATTCCGGCTTCTTCGAAGCAATTTTCCTTTAAAGTGTCATCAGGAAAGAAGGACGACTGGTGCTTCCCTGCGACTTCGACACCACAAACACAGATCTAAGGAACAAGCAATACTTGCTGAACTTGCTGAACGGTTTTTTTGTGACAACCCGAGCAGCATTCATTCTACCAAAACTGACGAAAGAAATCCGACCTCGACGAATTATTGAATATTACTGAAAAGTGAAGCAGAAAGTTGAATGGTAACGTTTTAAAATAATTTTATTAGAGATTAACCTGCAGTGTTTTAATGACGTTATTGATGAAAAGTTTACAACAGATCATTTTTACAAAACGAGTTACCCGGGAGCTGAAACTTCTGCGAATTATGCCCCGATCTAACACAAAAATCATATACCCTGGAAGTACATGCAGTTGCTTCACTCCGTAAAAACGTACCATTGACGCATTCAAACTGACTGTATGTATTGATTTTAGATACTTCAAAGGATAAGAAAAATACTGAGCAGTGATTTTGCCTATCAGTACCCGTTCTGAAAACTCGAACCCAGTTAAATCAATCAAAACACCACACATAGATTCAGAATTCACTCTTGGAAATGAGTATTCCTGAAAGTTTGAAAGCATGCGTTTAGGCTACAGCTTTTCCATTCGCCAGCTGCCACCCCGTTGACCATCGAATTTTTTTGCGGCGCGATCAAGACGGATGCAGTGGATCATCTTCGTTTGAGATACACGAAATCTCACCCTACGATGGCATGTAGACCGGCCATCGTCCCGGTCCTGATGTTCGCTTGACACTTCTATGTAGATTTTGAGAAAATGATTTTGGTCCGACGGCCATCGTAAAATCGCAGCACGTGCCCGAAGCACGAGATCTTCGATTCTTTGGCAAATGCGGCAGCGCCCTTGACCTTCGATCGTGACGGAATTCAAAACTTCGAATTCCCTTTCGCATTTGGTTGGCATGAAAACTCCAATTATCGTCCTTTTCACGGCACATTGCCACATATTCTTTGCCTTTTCGCTATTCTCACAATAACGTGAATGCTTCCGAAGCCGTTCGCTTCATCATGCTCACATCGGACTGGGCTGAGTCTCCTACACATTATTTTCCGGAGCTCGATACACGTTACCGCAGCGTTTAGAGATGTTTGTCCCGTCAAGCGTGATCTGGGCATCAAAAACCAATTCGTTTTTATAAACGTCGTCTTCGTCGGGGATAACTGCAAACAGATCACTTCACAGGCGAACTGATTCGCACTGGCTCGATGTTTTATCATAGGAAATATTGGCCGAGAGGGGAAGGATTGCAACCTTACAGAGTATTAAGAAAACAGGGATTATTGCAGTGCTTTTCGCTCCACACCTTCTGACTTCCCCTATGCCCTGCTGCCTATTGTTAGCTCACTAACATCTTCTTTGGCACTTTCTCGATTCGCAATATACAATGTTCTTGAGCAGACTTTATGTGTCCTCTCAAAGATTCGTGGACAATGCATGATCCTGATCTGGGCCCTCACCATCCTCTCCCCGAAACTAGAACCCTCCGACCTTTGCTCAGTTACCGAGACCAGTTCGCTAATACGAGCGTGTGCTATTTATAATACGCCTATCCCTTTACCTTGTTGACAAACGGGTGCCCATTGAGTTGTAAAAGAAACTTGTTTGATTTGTGCTGTTTCATCATATAGTTTTCGAGATATCTGAGTCATCGCATTGAAAAGAATTGAAGAAAAAACGTTGAAAACTAGGGATCCAGGTTTTCCAAAAATTTTATAGATAGCCTTGACTCACAGCGGAAGCAATTTCCATCATGCTTCTAGAGTCTAGAGTGTATCTTACTAGCTCTCTGCAAACAGCCATCAGTGTCGAAGTCTGCTTCTAGCTGCCTTCTACTAGATTACTGTCGACTCACAGTGCCTCAGCGTTGAGAAAAGGCATTGTTACTCATACAGGAAAGTCTGAATGCCCGGAAAAACTTAGTCATGAGACACTCGTTACTCAACAACAGGCTCATAAAGGTATGTGAGGCAATTCCAGTTTTTTTTATATAACTTCATCGAAATCCCTTCTTCAGAAATTCCTTCATTGCACCGGAAGCGTGCAAAAATCGAAACCGAGAGCGTGTTGTGACCACACCGCCACTTTATATAATGGTTTATACGCCTCATTTACAAAGCCTTTCTCATCCATGTCAACACGGTCCATCCCGCTCAAAACAGTCGCTGGCCCTATGACAAAGCCCACACGAGACAAAAAACGCCGCGATGACGCGACTCACGCTCTGATAGTCATCGTTTACAGTACGTGTATTTTTCGATGACTGGTTCCGAAAACCAATAGCAGCTGTTGGTTTCTTCAGCGACCGCCATGCTCGTAGTCACGAAGTTGCGTAGTAAGACTGGATTACAGCTACGCCATCGGTGGAGAAAAGGAACAAAGCATTTCGACTCCTGCGCCTATAAACGACCCCCTTTTCCTCCTCAACCCTTTCCCCGTCATAAGCTTCTGAACGCACATTCGATCCCAGGGGTGGACTTATTACAACCAACTGCACATAGGTGTAGCCTCCTTCCTTCAACGCCCCGGTAGTGCGCGTCGTCAGTCTGATTTTCGGTGAAAAACGGCTTTGATTGAGGTGGCATCAGAAACACTTTATCAAGAACCACCCCTTGTCTTCCGATCGAGCCGCAAAGCGAGACTTCGACACCATCGAAATGGACAGCTGCAAAGCCATCCGACACATCCGGAAACGCGTACTTATCCACTAGCTGGAAATCATCGTCATAAATGACACGCTACGATGATTGAGGACTGCAAGAGCTCTCTCCTCTATAATTTGCTCCTGCAGAGTGGAGCGAGAATAAAATTCAGGTGGAACAAGAGGAGTAATCAAGACGAGATATCTTAAACAGCAGTACGAGAATGTTCCGCAACAGGCAATGAGCTTGTCTGTCATAGCAGTGCAGGTTTAGGCTTACTGACTACACAGCCAATATGCACCGCTTTCCCGCTACCCCTTTACATTACATAAAAAGAGGTCAGCGAAATTTTTTGTGAATAGCATTGTGATAGAACAACCGAATTTCTGCTCATTAAACCTAACTTTCAATCACCCCTTGATTAAAATAGTAAAAAAGTAGCCCAACACAAGAATGCCCCTTATGAAAAAACCGACATTGGGGTCGTGGACTTTGATTTAAAGACTTAAATAAAACGAAGAATAGAAACTTAATGATCTATGATGCACTGGTAACAGTAGATAGGGTCTGCAAGTCCTACCTTAGTAGCTATTCCATTTTATCTCTATCGATTACAAACGTATAGCGTTTGCAGAATTCAGACTCAGGATAAAAAATGAAAAGGTTTGTTCAGCAAACCTTGAAAGACGAACTTCTTCAATGGATTACAGTAATCCTCTTTTTTTTCAAGCACCCCCAAGCCTGCTATATCGATGCACACCATCGAAAGAAGACCCCTCACGACACATTTACTAGGCCAAAAATGGACTTATTCTCTATGACTGTTTGACCTTATCTAGAAGAGCTAGAATAGGCGCCCACTCAGCACTATTTCCAGCTGCATATAAGTAATTCACAACCATAATGGGATAAATAATGCCGTTCTTTTAAATCAGCATACTTATTGGTAATGCACTTAAATTCAATCCAGATGGCATATGACACAAATTGACATAAATACCCAAAATTCGAATCTCAAAATTTCCGAAAGCACCTCCACTGTCTGGGAGCTCCTTACCTGAAGCAGAATGATGGCATGCTTGACTGTGTCGAGTAATTTGCTACTGGATGCAATAAGATCTTCCACATTCTTGCGTTCTTTCTCGCTTGCATGCTCTTTCAGTGATTCCAGCCCCTTCACCTGAAGCAGAACTAACTCAATTACCGATGCTATTCGTGATTGCACATCAAAATGATAACGCAGTGATGAGTGCGTTTCTACAAGCAACATGAGAGCCAGCTAGTTTCACCAAAACATTACTGAACGTTATGTTCCAACAGATTTGGCTTCCACCGGTGTACCATGTTGAATAAAAGAGCCAAGTAATACGGTAGTGATATAGGGCTTTCCCGAGATCTGAACTAAGCTCACCAGTATCGATCCCATCAACAGCTATCACCCTTCATTTAAACAACTAGCCAGTCTAAATCCACACCTTCCTGGGACTGCATTACAATAAGATTGACAAGTCGGGAGAGCGGTAGCAGGTAATACACACTTGGCTGTTTCATAAACCATTTCTTTAGTTACATATTTTCCCCCCTTTTGAAAACAAACAATATTCATCCAAAATGCTTCTGCCCTGCATTCCACAAACTTGATTAGAAATCAGCACTTTTTTCCTGCACTCGGAAACTAATTGAACGCGACGACCTTTCTTTGTTCACAATGATTTCTGGTCGGATTTTTTTCGGACTGGATGACTTTTTCTCCACCATCTGCTGGAGCCCACATATAAACAGCTCTTATACGCCCTCCAGTCATAAGAGCTAGCGAGTCCAACTGAATCGTTTGTTAAGCCTGTAGACTTGTGAGATTGTAGCTTAGCAGACTAGAAGGACTTGACCAGGTTACAACTGCCATAACCGCTTGGCTTTCATTACAAGAGGATGTAAGATAATATCTTGAGAGTTTCGTGATTTTCATGCTATTTGATTTTATAATACAAAGCCATGAAAACGCGGTCAGTTGCAAGATGTAAAAAATCTATGACACAGGCAGCTTGGTAGCAAACTCCAATTCTTTCCATTTTTTAAATTTATTTCGATACCAACCTGAAGGATAATGTCTGCAAGATGCTGATCTGCTTCGGCAATTTTTCGTTTTAGGGCTTCTGGGGCACTTTCTTTATTTTTGGGTGTTTTTCGATATCCTCCACAATCTCGAATTACACCTTCCAATGCACGCACCCAATGATTTCGCTCTTTCTCATCGCGGCCCTGAAAATTAACAAAAATTATTTCCAAATATCATGAATTATTGTAATAAATTTTCACTGATCTGTACACTTTGTCGTCTATTACATACATACAACCGTCATACACCAATTGTAATCACGCTCACCGCCATGATTACTCGAGCACTTTGCACAAAAATGATAGTTGATATCATGTAGCATCATATCAAAAATTATCAATATTACAGATCTTTTGAAAGTGCAAGATGCACAGTTTTTTTTTTTGCTCAAAAAGGGGTGAATTAATTTCAACCCCTCTTCACTGCAGGTCGAGTTTTTGCCAAAACAGTGATAAGCGACCAATGTCATCAATACAGTTAGGAGGCCAAACTTCACACCAAAACACTCGTCATAGCACATGTGTTCTTCGAACGGCGACACATCCAGTGTCACCTGATCGCTTCACTTTCTACGAAATGGCCTCTAAAAGTGAATATTTCGAATGTCTTATGGAACCATAGTGATTACAACGAATGGATGAGTCCTTTAGATTAACTGATGTTAGGGACCTATAAGAAGTTTTAATTATACACCGAAAATGACACGTTTATCGACTACCAATAGAGAGTGAACTCAAATAAGCACTGAAAAAAGCAGCAAACTTTTCAAGCATTTGATTACACAGCATCAGAAACAAGTTAAGTGGAATATGGCTGGGTTTGCACCGAAAATCCAAAATTATCCGAGAATTTTACACGAATTTCGTATTGAGGTGATGGGTACGGTCTAATATATAGTCTAGTAACACTCGTGAGAATGAATTTCCATGATCCACTTATCAATTTTCGAATTTTCAAAGATCATAGCGAACCTGTCATCCAAAATTCAAATTTCAAGAGCCAACAAGTATGCATAATCAAGAAAAAAAGAACGACCTGTTCGAATCTACATACTTTATTCTGAACTCCATTTCTATTGGGCTGTCAGGAGCATGGAGGTTTCACCAGCCATCTAACTACTCATAATCTCCACAAAATTTTCTCACACCAGCACCAAATGATGATGAAGAAACCGTGGATGCAAATCCTTCGTCATTACCCTCGAAAGCCAGTATGAATACCAAGGCTCGAAGAAGATCTAACGCATGAAACTGAAATATTTTTGGGACCCCTACAGACCAAAACCAGGTAAAATTGAGGTGTGATAAAAATCCTTCAACTGGATGCATTCCACAGGGCTACATTTTGTAGCCCTTCACGTGAAATAGAAAAAAACTTGATCTGAA
The DNA here is from genome assembly GCA_963978905.1 of Trichostrongylus colubriformis. Classification (NCBI taxonomy): domain Eukaryota; kingdom Metazoa; phylum Nematoda; class Chromadorea; order Rhabditida; family Trichostrongylidae; genus Trichostrongylus; species Trichostrongylus colubriformis. The sequence goes on from OZ022260.1 coordinate 28,846,244, forward strand.
AAGGCAAAAGTAAGGCTTGAACTGGTGCAAATGGATCTGCCTAGTCCTTTTCGAGTGTTCATTGTTAACCTCCTGCCGTATATTAATAGTACACCAGTGCACCAAAAATTACAGTAGTGTCAAATTTGCCATTTAAAAATGAAACACAGATTTATCCTGACTCCACGCTTATTTTTGTCATCTACTGTAACGATTCGCCTTCGACTCCGAATCCAACGGAGAAAAATCGCCAGGGTAACTGAATTGTACTAACCCTATTTCAGCACCATTCAACTGCTAGCGTCAACCAGAATCAAGTCATTGCTCAGACCTTACCGAACTTTTGAGAAAATGCCAACACATGAAAATTGAATTCGTGTGAGAACTTTCTCAGTAGGAAAACCGATTTTGTTGAGGATAATATAACCAATGAGAAAGGGCACAATCGCACATACATAGATGCAAGACTGAGAAACAGTAGGAGAGTGAGAAGAATATACTGCACATCGCAAAATCACCAGACCCTAAGAGATCTTTGTAGACGGAAAATGAGGGCGCTAAACAGCATGAAACCAACCTTCCTTGAAATCCATCTCATCGTTTCCGATATAGCCACCCTCCGAAGGGTATCAGTAGGTCAACTAAGCGGACAATACAACCACGACGATGACAGCGCGTTGATGGGATCGGAGAAGAAGAAGTCGATATGGCCTCTACTCGTTACGCGGCTAGACACTGCAGCGAAATCGTTACCGACGAGTGCACAACACCATTTATCGATAAACCGACAAAAATAAGAAGTTTGTTACAGACGCTTCGACAAGCCGGGTACAACCTCGTGGAATTGAATCAGCTCTCTGAAACTTTGCCATTTGTCAGAAGAAATGTTAGGAAATCGATCGAAACATACAACGTAGTGCAGCTAACAATAGGCTCGAATACGACGCTCTCATCGAAATTCACTATACACTGTGTACAAATCATAAACCGAGCCGTAAAGAGAAGAGCAACGAGGGAAAATTCGACGATACGATTTGATAAGGTCTACTGATAATCTACTGATACTGGCTCACATCCAAAATTCGTCTGAAGAACGAAAGTCCTTCCACAAAGTCCCAGCAAAACTAGCAGAAAACCTATGATACCGTTGGACATTTTCCACGTCATCCAAAAAAAGTGGCAGACAAAACTATTTAATCTATGCCTTACAGAGCCTTAAGAATGAGCAAATATTGTGGTTTATCTGGTGGAAAGGGGAAACAAATCTTTTTTCTCGCATGTTTTGTTTACACGTTGTTTTTTCCTTATTAACTTATAAATATAGGCAAACTACGCAAAATATCCTATTCAGAAACACTGGTCTTCCTCGAGTGTGACCGGCATAGAGGAAAGCGGAAGTTGAATTCCCCCTGGGAATAAGAAATCGATGTCCAACATTAGAAAAAAACAATGCAGGCCCTTATGGGGAATGATCTGCAAAATCGGCACCCCCCTCCTTTCCAGTGGGAACCTACTCACTCGGTTTCATCAGTTTTTTTTTTCAAAAAGAAAAACGAGTGAAGTGACGAGAGGAACGCGATTATATATGAAACCACTTCAACATTGTTTGGGAATATATAGATAAGGGTTGAAAAGATGCACCAAAAGTTAGGCATTACAGCAAGTGGAAGAGTTTCCGCAAGCTGCACAATAGATTGCAAAAATAGGATTCAAAATTTTTCGCAATCTTTGATCACTTGGAACTGCGAATTGTGGACGAAATTTCGACATTATGATGACGATCTCTGTGCCGGCGCCGGAGAAACTGAAGCGCCAGATGCGTCCAAAACGCTCCTCCTCCTCCAACACTGCCTGCACCCATTTATGCGCAAGAGACGGCGACCGCGATGGGATAGCCGACCATTTTCAAGACTCATTAATCATTCGAAACCGTCATTTTTACTGGCTGCAGAACAAAAACTGCGCGGCTGTGTCTAGAGCTTCGGAGTTCACAAGTTTTTTCTATGAATCCAAATACCGTTTCACACAACACTCTTCACTAGGTGCCCAATTCAAAAGCACGCAACCGCAAAAATCCAGTGTTCTTCCAACTTTCAGAAAAAGACCACCAGGACTTTCAGAGAAGGCCACCACTATTCGATAACACATTTATCATGGGGTAACGGGGCCCATAGCGAGAAGGGCAACAGCAAAAGATTGCACCAGCATGGCCACCAGCATGCACTAACTCTACAAAACCGAGCATTCCAAAAAATTCGGTTTGAATATGGTTCGCTTCCAGTTACTGTCCAGATAGCTCGATGACTTTGACTACAAGAGGTTGCATGGTGTGTTCCAACGAGGGCCTCGTCAGGAACTATTTCACTTTCAGTACCTGATACACCACCGAATTCTGGGCACATCGAAAAAGGATCACATGGCGTGTCGTAGCTCGCAGCTAATTCCAGAACGCGACAGGAAGCTGTTTACTGTCGAAAATAAACAGCTTCCTGACGAGCTCTACGTGCCGTGAAGATCTCCAGTACTGGAAGAATCGTTTCACTTGATTCGTGCCAAGCATTACGATCTTCAATGTCACCTATGTGAGATGCCATCCACTGATGTTCTTCGGGAGCAAAGCCATGAGAAAACAATCATTAAAAGAATGATACCACCTGGGATCAATTCTCATTTGTCTCAACTAGGAAATCAGAGATGAAGACGAAGACCGGGATTCAATTTTGATTCAGCGGATTCGCGAGAACAAAACAGTAATTAGTCCCCTCCTAACGAGCAGAAGCGGCAGCAAGCAAAAGAGGTGCTTACAAAGAAACATTTGAGGACGAGAATATCAGGGAATCAGAATAATTCAATTTGAATATCATAGAAACCGCCATCCTTGAAAGTAGCACGAGCGCTAATTTTAGTGCTGATGAAAAAAATTTTAGCCGATAATGAACGGGCTTCAACGAAAATAAATGACGCTATTAGCAGTGAAAAGTACGCTCCAAGCTCCTCTACAAGGCCTCACAGCATACAGTAAACTACAGCGTGCAGAGGTCTTTCCACAAAAGAGCTCCATTTTACCGCTATGACAGCTACGTATCCCTGATCCGCTTCGCTCCAACCACACATACAACAGGGGATCTCGCCCACCGTCAAAAATATCAAGTAAAATGAAATTCTCGTTTCTTTAATTCTGCCGTTTTCATTTCATTTTCTGCACAGCGCAACTGAAAAGCACTTGAACTTCCATTCCCCACAGAAGGCCCAATTACCGATTTCGGTGGCAGAAACAACACATCTGCAATAACCTTTCATGGATTTTTAATCGCTGGAAATCACTCGAGAACGATTGCATACATATTGCTGTGAATTCTAGCAACAACTTCTGCAAGACAGGAAAACTTTCTCGTTCCGGTAAAAACATTAGTCACATTTTATAAATATGCCAGAAGGACTCTAATTTTGTTCTTTTGTCGAAAAAAAAACCGGTCCGACTTGACTACCATACGTGTCTCTCATCAATATGACATCATATAACACTCAAAGTCGCGTCATTGCAGCATATTTGTAACTAATCGGGAAAACAGCGGCCAAGCAACTATAGTACACACCACAAGCATTCCTGCTAATCGACAAGAAAGTGGAAGTCGGGGAAAATTTATAGCCGGTGAGTTGCACTAAATAATTTGATGACTTACAGGACGAGGAGAAATAACTGTGGCTTAGAAATTGAGACGATTTGAATGATTCAACGAGTAATAGCAATTAATTTGGTAGAAAATAATTTAAAACACACGAAGTTCACGATTATCTAACGAGATTTCAGGTAAACATAGTCATCAGAAACGCGGCGCATGGTCGGACAACTATTGGGCCAATTGAGAGGGAATTACTAGCTCGCAGAAAAAAATGTATTTTTTATTTACAAGGCAGTGAAAAATAGCAAGCCGACGAGAGAACTAATGAATGCATCCAGTTCTCTTATCAGCTAAATCTGCTTAACGTCCCAGTCAGGCATCCAAACAGGTTTAACCCATAAAAAAGCACCGAAAAACCAGTGGCTCAAAAAAATCACTGCAACTTGGAAGGGAAAAGACGGCCCGAAATCGAATGTGACGATCATTCAGGTGATCATGAACGCATGTTCGGGTTTGAGACGATGCTATGATAAACTTACATTTGCATTTCAAAAAATAGAATCATACTCAAAATACCTTTTGTTGGATTGTAAGACCTTCATCAATTTTAAATATTATATTATCTTAAATACATTTTCTGAGCATCACAAATTTGTGGTGATCCTCATGGAGCGGAGAGTGGTAGCAACAGGCATCTTTGTGATGGAGAACAATGAAAACTCCATTTGGTCCATACAATCCAGAGAAGGAAGCTAGGAAGATATTCCTAAAGCTTACAGTAAAATCAGAGCCAGTCGTCAAAATTTATGCTGGGATAAGAAAGGCGGTTCGCGGTCACATTTGCAACGAAAACTTCTCCTAGGCGAAGCGAATACGAGAGAAAAACGACGACGAATAAGAAAATAAGAGGACACTCGCCGCTACCTCTGAATACAATGTTGCTCTGTTGTGCTCCTCGTGACAGATGACAATATGAAACTGTTCTCAATTTTGAAAGCTTTTCTTACTAAAAATGTTGAATTTCGTGGGTGAAGTGCCGAAAAATGATGCCACCGCTAAGTACTTTTGAAACTCAGCAAGATCGATAACTTTCAATCAACGACTCGTATCCCATTCTCGTTCACTAACGGGTTCTAACTAATTTCGGTACAGCAACACGCCTTTAGAAAAAAAATCTGCCAGTTGCAGGGCTCATTGCTTTCTATGTACCATGCAGATATTTTTAGAAAAAGGGGAAGCAGATGTGGTTGTTTGCAGGAAACGAAATGACAAGTCGATGCAGAGATGCCGCTTCAGGAGCACAAACAAAAAACACTTCTCCGAAAACTGGCACCCATATTTCGCTTCTGCGAACATCTTTATATTCACAGGTTATTATACATGAGAGAAGCCACACAGAAATAGTATACCTTCAGAGGCTCAGCCTTGGAAAAAAAAAGCGGTCGAGGTAAGAGAAGCTGAGAAAGAAATGCGAAAATGAAATTTTCAAAAGACTCAGAGTCTGAACAGCGAAACCCACGATCAAAAGGCAAATTCTGTTTATAAATAACAACTATAAAGGAATAAATCATCAAATACTGGGTGTGAAACACCGATGAGGCGTACTCGCCTTCTATGAGGGACATCCAAACCCCTGCCATAACAGCATTTATTGAGTATAGCAAGAACGTTGAATATTTCATATACAACCGTTTCATTACGCAAAAAAATCGACATGCGGCGACATTTGTCCAGTATGTTTCTTGTAAAGCTAGTTCATTTATAACTCCAACGTTCTAATCGAATGCACGCAAAATCCCACCACTGCCGCTCGATTACTTTTTTCAGTGAGAAAGCAGATGTTGTCGTCGGGCTACGATTATACACAATGTTCCATAAATCGTACAACACACCTTGTGCAGCGCTTCATTTCTTTAAGGTCATATGTATTTTTGAGGGTTTCTTCAAATCATTACCTACTACAACGCCCTTCCAATGAAAACTAAAACATTGCATGTCCTCTCTAGTTCATGGGGAGCTCAGCTCCCGAGGAAAAGCTGCTCTCGAAGAGCGAGAACGGAAACTCTCCAAACAGCGCGCTCTCTGAGCTTTGACAGTTCCACAGCTCACCCTCACCAAAATGGGCAGAAGTAGAAAATAGCCACAAAATACCAATGAACCCATAACCAGGAAGATTTTACCACAGCACAAGATACAAGAGGAGAATTAAGAGCGTCTGCGATCGGGAATCGCAGGAAAGGGGGACATATCGAAGCATCTCACTAATTGTGATGTGTGAAGGGTTGAAGAAAGCGTGCACAGGATTAGTTGAAGTAATGTCCACATAAAAAACTACACGCTAAAACCGATATTTCATGTGTGTAATCCCCCTGTGAGGATAATAAGGACACAGTATATAGCTGTTTCATCAACGGAATGCACAACGCCTAAAACCTCGCTACCATATGCTTTTTAAAAAAAGTTATGCGAAAGATCATGTAACTGAAGGCTTCAGAGTTGAGGCAAAGCTCTGCCACGTACATATAATTTTGCTACCTTATTATTATTTTCGCAAGCTGACGCAGAGCCGAAATTTAACTAAGTATTAATGTGTGGATATTTTAGGATAGAGAAGACAGCAAATTAATTCAAATTCAAGAATAATGTAGAATTCACGAACAATGGAAAGAATAATAAATTCGAGATGGATCTAAATGACAAGCATTACTTCCCTCCAGACTCAGACTATGCAGCAGAGCTGCCCATGCGAGACGGAAATGAAATTCGGAGTTCCGCGCACAGCGTACATTGGCAAAAGCTATCGATATTCTCCTATTGATACAAAAATAGCTTTCAGAAATGAATACAGCCTGCTTCTTGTGGGTATTCACGTTAAGCCAGAGTCTGTGCAACACTTTCATCAATGTGCAAAAAGTGTAAAGTGGGAAACGATGGTATTGTGAAATGTAATAGGGGATGTTACAGTTACAAATCAGGTAGCACGAATGAACTGCAGGATGAGAATTGTAGAAGGCAACGCCCCTACAACCACCAGCTACTTCGACCAACGTAGTTTCACAAACACTTGGATAGCCTTCTAAAAGCAGAAGTATTCGAGAGCCTAGAGCCTGCCTTTCACAGCTTCGCGTGGTAGAAATCGTCATACTTTCATTAAAACTAGGTATGGAGGTCTGTGCCAAGCAGGTGCTCAATGTGGGCCAGTTTTCAATGAAGCGATGCACATAGAACTCAAATATAATTTCTCAAATTATAAATATGCAAGAATGATCAGAACTATTTTTGAAAACTAATACTACCGGTGGGATATGAATTATGGGTGAAAAAGTTCCGAAAATTCTATCTATTCTAAGCGATTATTTCACAGCTGATAATAACAAATAAAAATTCAATAATCAGAACTCGCTTACGTAAATAACCTATTTACACGTTTTAGTGGATTTTCTCAAATGAAAAAATCTACAAACCCCCAAGCGTACAACGCAAACAGAACGAGAGTAGACTTAACAATTTCAGAAACGAAATCAATTTCGCCGAAGGAATTGGCTGCCCAATGGGGCTTACATATAGCCCAACGACGTTCGCGAATCACTGAAGAATTTAACCAACACCTGTGGGTATCATGGTCATATTGCCGTTAGAATTTTGCATCCAATGCCATTCTAAATGATGAAAATCCAACATCACTACAACCTTCGACGATTCGGAGTGACTGCTCGAGGAAAATTTAGCGTCTAGCAAATGCGCCATAATATATTTTGGAGAAAATGAAGACTTTGAAGAAAAACAACGATGTTGCTAATTTTAGCAGAATGTTTTATTTACTTCTACTGGGTAGCTTTGAAAAATACTTACCTGTAGATGAAAAACTTTTCCATCAACTGTGATTGTGAAAAGGCTGTTATTTTCGCCATCTATGCCCACAACAGCACCATGGAGCCGCATGCAACCTGAAACCACGCGTAAACTTATAGCCATTACAAGCCTCGATGCTACAGGTGTCTGCAACCTACAAAGCTAAATTGAAATGTGTGAGAAAAGTTCATGTTTTCCTGAACGAAAATATATTGAATTGCCATAAACAAGCTACTCAATCCAAGGTTTCAACCCCTTCACTTCCCTTCTGAAAGCAGTGTGTTTTCAATATGGTCAGCTGGAGCGGTGTCGCAAGTCACATTAAAATTCACTACCATACCCTAGCCAAACACAAATTCAATGCTATATCATAAAGTTTAAACGTATGAGTTTCTTGTTAATAAATAGGCAAGAAACAAGTAGGTGACTACACTCAATTGTGAGATCGGTGACTAAATTAAGAGGAGTATATAGTGGACATGACTGGACAATGCTCTTTTCTTTCTTTGCTTTTCGACTACCATAACTAAAGGTGACAGTAAAAAGCTATCCAATAGAGAAATTGTCAACCTTCAAGACAAGCAATTATTGCCCAGTTAACTTAATTGGCTATTAGCATTCTCTTGAACAAATTCAAGAGATAAATTGCATCAAGATAGGGGATATGAATTAATAGCTTTCACTGCAATACCCGAGCCGGATAGAATGAAGGGAGCCATGAAAGAAACTCCGGAAAAAGAGAATCATTCAAAACCCAGCGGCTCATGAACAGCGGTATTAAGCCACAACAGGGGTAGATGTGCTAAGCGATAAACAAGTGTTCATGGATAGCGAAAACTGGACTGACCTCGCTGTTGACCTTTAAGCATTTTCTCTCTGGATGTGTAGTATAATAATACATCTTCTTCAAGACGAAACCACCGATACTGCCATCCATGAACCATATTGGTCCATTTCGATAAAGGGCCTTCCATCATCTTCTAAATGAAACATTGTCATGTATATAAAGGATGTTGTGCAACGATGGATGCAAATAAAAGGCACCAATAAAGGGAATTAAAAGCGACTGAGGGTGCTTCGAGAATAAAGTCAATAAGCGCAGCGAGCCACTAGCAGCATGACTGAATTCCGTGCGCAGCGAGCGCCTTTCCCGACACGCCCTCAACGCAAGAGGTGCACGGAAGCTTCCGGAGACAGACGGATGCCCTGTGACAGTAGTCTGGTGGACTCAGTTTTCTGCTGATGGCACGTTAGGAACTTTATTTCACATCAGAAAATGGGATTTAACCCGACCACTTCTTAGAAGGTCACATTTTCACCAAACATGAAGGAAAACGGATCATAACGCATATCTGCAGCGACCACAGCAATCACTCAATTTAGCACAATCGCAACACACTTCCATAAATTTATAACTCACAAGTTTTCTAAGAAGGTAACTAGGGTTAGTTTAAACCCGTTACCAAAACCCACTAGAACATTCGCCATCATTTAATGATCATCATGGATCATTATCGTAACGTATATAACTCCAGTTGAAAGAATGAGATCTTCGCAAAGAACAGAAAATTACACTGAAAATGGAGTCTAGAGATCAAAGTTAGCAGTTTCTAATGTCATTTACCATGTCACGTCTGCACATCATCACATACCACACGGCTCACGGATAGGAGTCGGCTAATACTCGGAGACTTCATTCCAAAGAGTCGATAGGTTTCGATCTCCAAGAACATTCAGTAGGCCTCGATTTTTCTGGATAAGTCCTACAAGGGGTCTTTCTGATTGCTCACTGTTAGGAGTTGTGTGTGAGGGATGCCGGAGTATGGAATAGAAGTATTTCATCCATCCCAGAGCTCCCTTCCCTACCCACGCTCAAATACAATTTACACCTCAATATCACCATTGTTTTCTATTATCGCTCCCTCCCCGGACTTTGTTAGCTTCTTTTGATTGTGGTGGTGCGAGGATTCAGGCGCAAACATCAACATGTCTCCAGATGGCGTGAGAGAGGATTGCAAACCTGTTCATATTTACCGCGCTTTGATCAGCTCTTTGATTTCTTTCGAGTGTTTTAAACTCGCTATATTCGTTGTTTCAGAGATTGAGCTGCACGCTCTGGATGTTGGATCGTCCTACAACAGAGGCCCATCGAACTGAAGATGTCTCCCATATGATGGTTTCTCACGAACGGGTGCAACAGAATCCGGAGGAAGAGGTTATTTCGTTTCCCGCTAGGTTTGACTTAATTCTCGATAGAGGGTGAGAAATGAAACGTTGCTGTGGAAGACACTTTTTCATGTAAATGGATCCCCTTTGATAAGTGAAGAGTAATACGTGATGGTCTTGGATTAATGGATTTGTCCAAATGTTCAAAAATGCACTATACATTCCTGGTGAAGTTCGCTCAGAACCAGGAGAAATGTTTTGGGGTTAAGCCCGAAGCTCGCAGGCTTGTGATGCAGCTGTTAATCCATTCACAGACATTCATTTGATTTCCTATCTTTTTCATCCAATAAAAAGGTTCACTGGACCTTTCATAGTCGTTGAAAATGTGAGTGGTCAAGTCCCTTCGCAGTTTCATAGTCGATTCCATTAGTGCGCGGCTACACAGATATTGCTGTTTTTTCAGATTGTCATTGATTGAGTACTTCCGCCATGCATCTAGTACATTTCACGTACAAGTCGACGTGAGAAAAAGTTCTCTCAAAAAGGTCATACTATAGGAGCCGTATGATTCCACTGTATTTTTAAGACTTCCTATACATCTGGTTGAAATTACACATACTTCACGGAGATTCAAGAGTTTACCTTGCAATTTTGTACACTATCAAAGCTCTGTTTTTTCATTCAATCTTATTTTGTTATGTGCTCAAGGTATTCTGGTGTGTGGTGCAATATCTACGGGGACGTTCTTTTGAATATTTGTGAACTTAGTAGCTGAAGTTGCCAAATGATTGTTGTTAGATATACTTAGTTTTCAGAGCGGCTTGTGTACCCATCCATCGATGGAACAAAAACGACTCGGAGGAGATTACGTGGATATGTCAAATGAAATGGTGCGTATTTTTGTTGCGTAGCACTGGGCTATTAAAGAAGTTTTGATGCTGTTTGACCACATTTGTTGATGGTTTCTGGATGCATTTCCTTAGGAAAGTTAAACAACTTCGCATTTCATTTAATTGTTCGTTCTCTTCAACTGCGCGCTTCTCGACAGCTCCGTATTCACAGTAAGCTCAATTGTCACAGAATATTTCATGCTTTTCAAATCTGATAGCATAGCATAGAGCGCCTTCTGCATGGGTTTACCAGCATGATTATATAGATGAGCTTGTAAAAATACTTGTAATATTGCATAGTTGGAGCTCCAACGGCTTAAGAGATGTGGGAGCTTTGTCAGTCTCAAGCGATAAGGTCATTTTTACTGGTGGTGCATTATGATTGACATACAGGTTCCTGTTGCATACGAGTGATGGAAAAAACGGAGACTGCGACGTAGTCGTTGAATCTTAGGATCAGGTCCTGCTAATCGTTGAATCTTAGGATCAGGTCGTGCATTTCACTTACCGCTGCTGGCTTTTCCTACTGGTGATAACGAATTTCACAATGACTCATGAAAAATGCAAAAACTTCAGGGACGCCCCCATATTTTGAGGTGATCACCTATGAAACACTCTTATCTTAAGATTGAAGTCATCGCTACGGATGACTTGCTTGCGGAAGCCGTGGAAGAAGTGGGTGATTTGGCAGAAGGACGGCAGTACGTGTACCAGTATGACAATATGGTCCATACACAGCACGATCAGAACTTCATTTTCCAGGTTGGTTTCCCATTGCGAAGAGTGTGTAAAGGATCTTCGTCATTGTATTCGCTCGTAACGTCATCACCACTCTTATTTTCAGCTGTATCAACCATTGGAAACCGAGAATGGTACATTTTTGTGTAGAATTTGCATGGAGCTTGGTGACACCATCGAATTCGAAACTAAAGGGGATTACGCTCATCATCGGTACAAGGTCCATGGGTCTTATAATGTACGTTTACTTCTTTCCCATTTGACATTATGAAGTTGCTTGTACACACGGTTCCGTTCAATGTCACGTGAATCATGTGCAGGCGAGGTAAGGCGGAATATGCAGGGGGTGCCAAAATAAAGTAATTTTTTTCTCCACTTCCAACCCCACGTTAGTTGAACTTCAGCAATCTCTGACAAGGTATTTCCATCCTCAAATTCAAGAACACACCTCATACTATCAAAGAACACCTTGAGAGCTTTCGGCACGAACAGTATCGGGTCCCGAGTGAACATGACCTCAACACGGCAACCGAGATTTCGTCACTCTTGTTCACAACCTTGCTCAAGTCCGTTCATTCTGGGTACCTGAGGGGACTCATATTGGGTGGTGCTCTCTATATTCCGTTTATCCACGCTCCCAACATCCTTCGTTCTCAAGAACCAAGACGTGCCATCACCTCTGAGAACCCTCCTTAGGGGGATTTGAGGTATGAAAAGTGTTACTTCGGACCATAGCAGCGTTGTCCCAGCAGCAAGGGCTCTGTGACTTCCATGAGCCGAAAGGCTAATCTTTAGGAAGCTTACCAGAAAAGACCTACCACGGAGTCTGACTCCACTGTTTTAAGCGGACCTTCGCATCGTAGGTACTCTCTAATTTTATCTCTTTCCTTTCCCTATGTTTTGTATAGTTGGCGTATGTGATGGGCAGAATTACTTTTTTGTCTACCCCTGTATTTAGGCTCCTCCCACTTGACCGCAAAGAAAAGTGAAAGAAAGAGTGGCCAGCTAGTCTGGAAAGGGCTTCAAAAGGAAAATAGGATAAAGTGTGTTTTTTGCAGAATATCTCGGAACAAAAGAAAAAGATACTGAAATACGAGCGCCTCTCTATATTGCATCATAGCGTGCCATCTCGTCAATCATTGTAGCAGCATTTTTCCATAATTTCAGAACAACCACATTTGTCCTGTCCTACACTGTCGAGAAATATACGCATCCATGACAGTATTGCGAAAGCATCTTGTCGTAAGTGATCAAATTCCTCATTATCCAAATATGGGTTTTAGGTGCTTGCAATTGTTTCAGATCGACCACAAACTGCCAATTGAAATGCATTTTCGAACGTTTGCCAATATAGGCGAATTTGAAGTGAGTAGAATCGGTCATTGTTAAATCACACGTCACTCTCTTTGAACAAATATTCTAGCGCTTTCGTCACTTGGTTGAGATTTTGTGTAATTGTCGGTTTATGATGCATACGAAACAGCCACACAATAAGCGGCAAATAATGCATTGTTCGAAGAGTGAACACAAAATCATCTTGCAGTCTAGGAGGTTTGCTTTGCTTTTTTTGCTGTTTTCCCTGTAGGGGCTACTGGAAATCGTTTTCTTATATAAAAAGGATAAGTCAAGGATCGCAGGGCTCTGTAGCAATAACTATTTTGGATAGTTCTTATCAAGAAGTGGTTTTTCAGAATTTGACTTTTCAAAATTCAGGCACAAGTTGCCTCATGTACGAATGATGAAGGAGGGAGCTCAGTGTCCTGCTCACATCTCTTTCAGAATCGATCCAAAGACGGGGTGGGTCTGTTTCACAGTTTTGGTCTGTCTTTATCTGATGTAGCTGAGCGAAAATTATCAGACTCTTCTCAGAGAACGTTCTTTTATCCTCTTTCGATGGAGTTCGTACGAAGCAATCCTCGTAGCCTACGTAGCTTTCAACATTTGTACAATGTGATGCTGTCCGAAGAAGTTCTTTGTCGGAAATCTTGTAAACGAAAGAGTGCTGTGTGGAAGAAGTCATGACTAATCGTTTTAAGTGACAGAGTGATCTCCAATTTGCCGATCCCAACATTTGCTGTACAGTCTATTTGCATTTTTGCTGTTGAGTGTCTATCTAACACAGTGGCGCGAGTCCATTCCATAGCAATAGGGCTTCACACTCACTCAGCTAAAGCAAACCTGTCAAATCTCGAAACGACTAGTCAACACTAGATTTGTGTCGCGAGATAGAACGTATAACTTGAGCATTACCTAGCTCGCAGTGTTGTGAAAACACGCGATCAAAACCGCCTCTGATTTTGGATACCAGTGGGCTATGTAGTCCTGCAAATTCCGATTGTTCGCTTCTTATGGTTTGTATCATTCGAAGGCGGCATTTCAATCTTCTTAAATTTCTCTTGCCAGGATATACTTTTCTTTTTTTCATGGCTTTTGTTTTTTGTTTGTACTGGTCTTCCGGTTGGTTTTTCCGTTACTTGGATATTTCAGTCACGTAGATGCATTCTATCAACTATTTCATTATGGTCATGCTCGAGAATACCGTGATACAAACGAGGATGGGTTGCTTTACGAGTGCGATCCAATGGTAGGTGGTTTTTTCGCAAACGGCTGGGCCATTAAGTGTGAACTGTCACTATCGCAATGGTTTCATAATCAATCACACAAGTTTTGTCCCAGACTAAAATTCAAGCCATACGCACTTTTGTTGCATTGGAGGCAGTCTGCAATCATGTTATTTTCCCCTTGTGGGTACATCGTTCCATGTTTTTTTTTTGCAGCCGAACCGACCTATTGATGTGGTTTTTCCCGAGTCGCCCGACCATCCGGCTGACCGGCCACTGCAGTATGTGCAGGTACACATATGTATAATTTCCGTGGATTCTCTTCTGTTGAGTTTACCCATTCTAACTGTATCATTTTCAGATTGATCTGCTTAACGCTGACAGCTGTGTCTATTTTAATACTATATATTCTCATATTTTAATCATTACTGACATAAAGACGGGGTTCATATTCGCAAAGCCTATTCCTGAAGCTGGACCACGGCAGTTGCTCATTCGACTTTTGACGGATATATTCCTTCAGTTTGGAGTGCCAGGTGAGATATCACATTGAAGACATCTGGACATTATCGTTTTTTCGAGCAGTTTGGGTCATGGAATTTGCTCCTGTGTGAACCATGTAAATAAAAAGTACCTAGAAACCATTGGTAGTTTACTCAAAGCTCTGTAGCCCCTTTTAATCGAAAAGCTCGTTGAAATCAACCACGAGCGATCATGACCTTGTTACCGATGGCTTTTTATCGTTTCTCATCTAAAAGATTCTTCAAATATGCTCATCCATGAACGTTCAATGGAAAATTCTTTGTGATATGTAAGTCCTCACATCATTTTTCCAGTCATTTTTCAAGCTGGACTTATTTTTTGATGATCTGAGATTGCAGGAGGCTTCAGCTGTAGTCAGTCGACATTAATTCGTCTACTCTTATTATAAAAACAATGGAGTTTTTAATACAGTTACTTGTCAGATTGGACTTAATATTTTTTTGATAAACTAGCATTGCAGAAGGCTTCAGCTGCAGTCACTCAGTGACGCTAATTCGTGATGTGATCAGCGCCATCAGTTGTATATTTCGTGTGAATATGAAGGAAATCTTATATGATGTAAGTGAGGCGCTTGTTATTGGTTGGGTGGAAGGGTAGATGGTTGAATCCCTCGGTTTTCATTTCTTCATTAAGACGCCTGATTACAACGTTTTCCTGGAAACGCTCTATGATCAAGCAACGTTTGAACTCCAAAGTAAACATAGATGGGTTGAAATGGTTCAGTTCACCACAATGATACTCAATCAGTCAGGAAAAAAGTCGCCATTTGAGGTGAGTGGGTTTGATAAGCCTGAGTGTGGTACTCCTTACCTTTCTTTTTGACACTTCAACATTTCAGCGTATGTTCAATCGCAAGCCTTATAATCTCCACGGCCAAAAGATTCCTCCATGGTTACAAGGAGAGGATCTCTCTGTTGACAGCGAGGATGAACATATTGATGTCGAGCTTGACGAACAAGATGAAGAACAGACTGAGAGTGAGGATAGGTTTGCTACAGCTCCACCGCGGTATAACGCTGGTGATAAAGTCTATGTGAGTCCGTGGTTTGCTTCTTGCTCTTAACGAGTTATGATAACAATCAAGCAATTGAAATTACCAATTTTCGTATATTTCCTCGAGAACGTCCAAAGGATTTCAGTTGAAATTCGGTGAACATTCGCAAAATGAAAAAAAAAATCAGTCCCTGAAAAGACGTTGTTTTGGAGTCCCTTGAGCGCGAATTAGGCTAACATTTTTGCATGCTTTAGCTACGCAATCTGGATACTACACCTGGACGGGGAAATGTGCTACCATACTTGTATGGATATATCGGTGCAACGGATTGGGAAAACAGTCCACACTTCCCCTACCGAGTTCACTTCTCGAAAAGCAAAGACCCTTGGCCGTCTGAAAGTAGGTTTTTTACGATCTAATTTGTGCAGACCGATCAAAATATTCTCAGCGTTTGTTTCCTTACTACAGTTATTTTTGATAAAAATGAGACGATGCAAAATGAGGCGGCTGTTATCCCTAATGGATCATAGTGTCGAAGCCGTAACTATTCGAACAAGAGCCGCAACGCTCGCCGAGGCATGGACAGTCATTAGAAGACAGCCGGTCTCTTCAACACCCATACACTGTTTCACTGCATCCCTTGGCAACGGTAACGATGATTTCTCTCGCTCTACGCCCACATGCGTTTTTAGCCTAAAAGGTGATGAATTTTTCGTCACAGCCAGCATCCGGTTTCATTAACACTTCAGCGATAGCAGTGGAATTTGTCATTTAGACTGTGGTTTGAGAGGGTTGGTCTGTAGCTGTATGAGCAAGACACTGAAGTAATAAACGATTCACATCCACTGTTATAGCTGTGAATAGAATGAGCCATGCTCGTGCGCACAGCGCCGGCTGGCAAAATGCCGGCGCTGTGCGCACGAGCATGTGAATCACTCGCAAGATATCGAAAACGTAACAGAAAAACGGCTTTGCGCGCCCACGTCTTCGATTTCGTAAGTCTTTTGGTACGCCTTAGAAGTTCGGTTTCCATGAGAACAGGGTGACTTGCACTAAGCATTTCTAGCGCGTTATCAAAAAGGCGAAGCTCAGTGTTCCAAATATCCTCGAGTACAAGAGGGAATTCGATTCTGAACTCCTTCAGTTACAGTCTTGGGAGCTGCTGTACTGTCATATCGTTGAAGATCGAGCAAGTGAGACACGATTCACGACTTGTCAGTAACTTCTCGCCCACATTAACTGATGAGGTAGCTGGTTGAATCCATGGAACGTTGATCGAACTCAAAATCAACGCCAGCTCGATAGCTGTATTCATTCACGAAGCTTCTTGCCGGTGATGTTGTGCCGTCGAACGATGAGTACCCATAGAAGTGTTTTTTAGAAAAGTCGAGTGGGACGTGGCGTTTGCTTGAACGCATCGTAACTGAGGGGGACCTGAAAGTGGTAATTATCAACATTCGCCCATCCTTACTATGGAAATCAACCGCGTCATGACCTCTAGTCAGAAAGTTGATGTCTGTTGCTGCTTTTAGACCCGTCAAATTGACAACCTTGCTTGGAGATTTTTGGATGGTCTTGTAGTTTAGCCACTGGTTATCACGCTGTGAAACGGGGAAATTCCTTACTTTCAGGTTCGGTGAGTGCATGGGTCAGCCCCTATGATGTATTACCGACAACTCACGATTTGCTTGTGATTCCAGACGAAGGTAAACCTTCTTCATGTCAGACAAACCTTCTTTCTTTGTGTTACTTGTAGGGATTAAATTCTCTCGGCTAACTGTGATAACAGTGTCGATGAAGTCATTGAAGTTGAACATGGAATGGTTCTTCTCCATTTTCTTGAAAGGCTTGTTATGAATGCCCACGAATTAAAGTGGCCGCAGTTTGTGGTTGCCCGTGTGTCCCCAAAAAGTCATGTGATGTACTCAAATGCTATTCAGAGCGTCAACGGGTGGCATCTGCTTTGCTTTGTTCCTGTGAGGGTGGAGAATACGGTTCACCGTGTCCTTTGTTTCGTAGCTACCTGTGCGGCAACGGTATGGCAAAAGCGTGCTGCTTGAATACTCAAAAACCATGCGAATACCACTTGGAATGTACTGACGGAGACGACACCTATTACGTGAGTTTTTTTTTCTCATTGTTGGTGAGAAAACTTTAAGATCATCTCTCCAATACTTGTGGTGCTCAAATCGTGAAACCTTCTAGCGTATGGAATCAATAACGAAACTGTACACAGAAGGTCAGCCGAGAATGAAGCAGACCAGGTTTTTGCTACTATGAAGTTACCATGTACGTAATTCAATTTCTTTTAAAAATGTTTTAGGCGTAAAATACCATCTTTGGCTCCAGAGAGCGTTCCCACACATGCAGCCCGCGATGATGCTGTTGAAATGCCTGTTCTTACGAGTGAGAGGTAAGTTGTGTTGAGATGGTTGTCTGGAAGGTGGCACGAGCACCAGAACTTTGCACTTAATGGACACCAGTCAAACACTTACTCGGTGGTTTCTTGAACAGCCGTGGTTGTTTAGTCCTAATAGCGCATAGAAGTATCCACCAGTGGCCGCGGCAATGCGAAACTTTATTCTGAATCGCGAGAAGGCAGATCCATCCTCTTTACGCTAACCTAACAAGTGCCGAGGCTGCTTGGTGACGGGGTGACAGTATGAAAGCGCGGTCAATGAGGCCAATTTGCGGCGACGTATGCCAGAAGAGATACTATTACACATGACAGTGTCCACAGTGACGTTCACGGTCTGTCGTATACGGGGTATATGGCTCCCTATCAATCCAAAACATCACTTGCAGTGTTTTCGAATCTGTTATATGTAAAGAGTAATATTGCGCATATGTAACAATAATTTTCCTTGACACCTTTATGAAAGGGCGGAGGTGGATTAGTGACAGATGGCGCACACCCCACTTTCATGGTGCGGGGCTCAAGTCTCGCACCAACGCCCGTTCAGGTCAACCAAGCCTTCCATCCCTCCGGGGTCGGCAAATTGGTAATGTATGGGCCACAGCACATTCACCAGCCTTCACGATTCTGAATGGAACTAGAAGGTGCCTCGCATCCCGGGAAAGGATTGATTAACGCAAAAACTTCATCCTTTTATTAATTTTACCTTTTCGAAACAAAAAAAAAACGCTCAAAGAGGTTCCTAATTTAGCATTCCGGTGGTGACGACCATAGTCATTGAAAACGAGGATCGAACGTTTGTTCCAGCACTGTCGAAAAGAGTAGACAACGGATTGAGCAGCGCCAAGGTATTTTGACTTCCTGTTCTGCTTTCGTCCTATCCTTGTTCGATATCGAGGTAATCTTCTTTCCCTTCAGGGAATGGTGACTAGTCTCTCCAGAGATCGTCTGAAGAATTTAAATCGTTCAGGTACCACTTCTAACGAGAAGCCTCCTTTAGCAAAAAGGGTTAGTGTTTCTCCCTAATTTTTTCACGTTGTAAAATCCTGATCATGTTTCTCATGATTCACAATAGTTCAAGACTCCAAATCACAATATTTTTATTTCCGATTGTTCAACACCAATTGAGACTCCAAATATTTATTCAAAAAACTCAAAAGACCCTTCAAACGTTTCGAAAGCTTTTGGAATTGTTGGAATTCAGATAATCATGAGACTTCGGAACAGCAAAATATTAACGTTTTATTTCTGTTCAGCCACGACGAGCTATTGAAACCGAAACGCTCGAGCAGAAGCAGCACCAGATTTCTTCCGATCCGCAACAAGAAGATGTAAGTTCATGTTACTCGTTGTTTGCTTCACCTTCTCGAGTGAGGATAGGCTTGCTTGAAGGATTAATGACAAGTTTTTTGGGGTTTTTTCCTTTCACGTGGGATACGGGATAGACTAAGGGTTTCCTATGTCCGCATTTATCAATTTTGAATATGTAGTTCGATAAAAGAGAAACGTTACCCGGAAAAAAGTTCGCTCATTAGTCGTGAGTATGAAATATGTTTTTTATATCTGCAAAATGGATTCTTATAGGCACTGAAGTCACGTACACGAAAGTCGACAAGGGCAAGCAAGACAAAAGTCTTCGAGGATTTCGTTGCTATTCCTTAGTAGTAGTTGTTCATAGGATGTACATATTTATAAATTGAGAGAGGATCTCAGGCACTGTTTCTTTGTTTCTCTCCGGAGAGAGTTAACTGAAATAAATTATCGTTGATGTACTCTTTCGCATATGCCATACAGGTTAATTATTCCTAAAATTATTCAATTATTCCGAAATTATTCTGCCTGCCTTTGAATTAGGTAGCTATCAATAAGTGCTTGGAGACACCATTTCTGTATCTCTCTATAGCTGCTTTCAATGGAGTTGTAAAATGTATGCTCTCGAAGCACAGTGCATCTGCCGCGATGGTTTCTACGACGTGCTTGAGCTGTATGGTTTTCAGAGTCAAGAATCGTGCCAATGAAAACAGACGCATAGATTTCCCTTTTCACTTTTGAAAGGTTCGCAAAAAGAAGTGGATCTCCATGCGCCATCTACGATCCCTATCCCCAAAAACATCGTGTGAGTGGGTGATGGAGGCGAAAGAGTGTGGGTGGAGCCTACAAATTTCTTGAAATGAGAACACTTCACTCTACACTTCCCGTTCTCACCATTAACAGCCCACCTCGCCCGCAAAACCAGCATAGGGTGTCTGAATCCACCTCAACGCCAAAGCCTCTTATCACGATTCCGGTTAATTGATAGTGATGTTCTTTGGAGGCTGTACTTCGAGATCTCATATATCCTACTGATCGTTGCACAAGCTCCTGTTTTTTCACTGGAGCCATAGTTGATGCCAAACTCCATACTGCCTACGGCCTCCGTTATCAAAGGTAATGTCTCTCACTAGCTGTGAAAGATTCGACGGGGCGATCACGTTGTAACAATGAAGAGAACACAGGTAGCGGTGTAGTATACGAGTAGTATCGCCTGTCGGATAGCAAAATGTGGCCGGGAGTTACGCACTTTAACGTCCACGTCACGTCGCCAATGTCAGGTTTTTTTTTTTGGAAATTGATTTGGTGCGCCGTCAAATACAGTGTTAGGTACGCGAGGTACGGCCCGGCAGTATGCTTCACGCCTAAAGCTTGCTGTGGTTGTGCCACAAGTGCAGTTATTCTGAGGGTGGAGCGCCTTTACTGTTTTCAGGTAAAGGTTACATTATGGAGGCATATTTTCATGCTCCATTTGCTGACCAAGTTTCATGGTGTTATGGCTTTACTAGGTCGAGGCTTCGAACAAGTCGCTTCTAGAGTCTTAATTTTACTTTACCTTATGAAGCACCCATCATATTGAGTTATTCTCAACTCTTCCAGGTATTATTGGAATTAGGGGTGGGGGGGGGGCACTCGACAAAAGCATAAGTCGCCCTACAATTTCCGCTAGAAAAAAGGCACGAATTTGCTTCATCAAAATCTTTTCTTTGCAAAATTCCAACGGCTAGCGCTATGACTTCTCTGCGCTCTAGCCATAGCATTAGACACAGAGCACAGTGCACCGCTCCCCCCCCCCCCCCCCCCCCCAATAACTCTCTTAACGCCATTCTTCCAACAACAATTGGTAGGAAATATCGCAGCAACTTAACCTGACGTACAAGGATGCAGGAGCACTCTTCAGACCAATGCCTCTGAATTCATGGCTAGGCCCCATCGAAGTGAGCCGCTAGGGGTCGAATGACCGCTGAGGAAGATCACTATGAGCTAGGTGCTCCTTTCATTCTCTTCAGTCCGCCTAGGAAGGGATGGGATTCCAGAAGGATGAACATTTTCTGCCCACCCCGCATTCACATAGCGCTAGCCCTCCGCTTATAGTTCCACTCTGGTATCTCCTAAGCGATCATAAATACATTATGGAGGTAGCGGTATTAATGCTGATGATTACAAAGACTGATCTGGGGTCAAATCAAGTACGCAACTTTGCGTCTCATTCACCGACGTCAAAGCTTCTTCCCCTCCCTAGGCTTAGGCTAAAGCAGATGAAATTTATGCTTTGACAGATGCTTTTTCATGTGGAAGGAGAGGATATCAATTTTAGCCTAAGCCTAGGGAGGGAAAGGAGCTTCGACCTTGACGCAAAATTCGTCCCCCCCCCCGACTTGATTTGACCCCTGATCTGTTTGAATTTTATTGGGTTAATAATTTCAAGTGAAAAAATCGAGGTGTGAGCTTTTAACTGTAACTGGTTCATCCTAGTGGTCTCTGTTTGGCCAGGATTCATTCAAGCTCGTAGGATCTTGTTATTAAAAAGGTTGAAGCGCCTTTGCCCTATTGTTCCCGGCGAAAGTGTGCTGTAGACTCAGGGCTGCTGTGTTGTTTTGAATTGATGGATATGCTCTCACTCGGCTATATCAAAAGTTAGCCGCTTTTCATTGCTTTTTTCATATTCAGTCGCTCAATTTTGACAACGTAAAGGTCAGAGTTGGCGATTCGTGCGAATAAGCAAAGAGGCAAAAGTTTGATATACTAATTAATCCTGTTAGCTCCTCTCTTTGAATCGTTCATCATAGCCTGTGATTTCGTTGCGAATTTTGCATTTCTTGCATAGTTGCCTGAAACGTTTGCTTGGCACAGTCAGCAGAATTGAGTATTATTTTACTCTTTGACCCTATCTATGATGTGTGCGATCGCTTTCCTTGAATGGTACCTTACCGGTGTGTAGAGTGCATAAATCTACCATCTTCTCTTGTTCACTGCACTTCACTCGATTTGATAGATTTTGTGTAATTTTTTGTCACGACTATCGTTTGATTTTTTTCGAGTGTCTTTTTCTTACACCTCAAAACTTCGTTCAGTTCCAAAGAAGTGGTGGAGAATTGTCGTGGGTGGCTGCCTGATGGATGTAGGCTTTGCACGGCGTCTGGCGCGCTTGGTGGTTTACCGGGAGCGCTACGATCAACCACCGGAAAGCGCTTGTACGTTCGTGACAAACTCGCTCATTCTTGAGGGAAAGGTCAACGTGCTCTCTGAAAAAGTACGACATCTTAAAGCTTTAACTCTGCACTTTGTATGACTTCCAATACTAGTATCCTTATTCAGGAAACTGCTGATTTTCTTATTTCCGTTACACCGGACAAAGATCGGCGTGACCAAGTAGCCAATGGTTTACTGTTTTATCTGCTCACTGATGCACCCAATTTCAATAAGGTAAACGGCTGTTTATGTTCAAAGTGTCATGTTGGAAAGTATAGGTTTTCCTTTGTTTCATCTTTTTTTTTTTCGTTCAGTATTTCCGTTGCTTGGCTGTGATCGCCAACGATCAATGGTATGCAACACTCTGTAACGTAAATATGATTCTAATTGAACTATGGCCAAAACTACACGAAACGTGCCGCGAAATGATGTTACAGTTTTTTCGAGAAGCCGTCAAGTTAAACGTACCAAAGGTAGTGATGACTGTTTTCATGTTTGAAAGCTTTCAGAAAAGATTTCTGGCTTCTGTATCAGTTGTACTGGGTTTATTTGCGAGCAAATCCGAACGTCATGTCCGAAACGTATCGTACCGGGCATACCGGTGAACTGCGCTTGTTATGTGTTATTTAGCATTGAATTAGTATTTCAGATTGAAAATGTCATAATGAATCTGGTTCGAACTATTAATGGGAGCGTAGATTGGAATCACAAGTTGCGACATGCCCATGCGGTGAGCCTACTTTTTCATTGTTAGCACCACAATAAAGATTTTCCGCTATTTATAGATAGCCTCGATTTTGAACGAGAATGAGGCATGGGTCATGGGTCTGAAACAGGGAACATTCATGTTGTTGAACGTATTAACAACATTCGGGCACTTAATCGTTGATATACCGATCGGCGGACCATTCGAAAATGTTCGCACGGCTATGATCCAAAGTGTTGTCTTTATTGTACGGTGAGTTACGGGCAATAGATGCTCTTTCTTGATACTTTTGAGCATCGAAGTGGTACTTTTGCCTGAATTGACGTGATATTGCCCACTTATCACACTCTTATTCGTTTCTTTCGTATGTCTTTTTTCACCGTTGTTCTCGTATTGGTGCTGGAAATTTCTCGTATTAATCGAGGCGAGCCGCACTCCCAGCGAACCTCATTTTCACGCTTCTGTTTACTTCCTTGGTACTTCTTTCCAGATGCCTTTCCAACCCTAATCCTTATGTAGTCACAATTGCAGTGTGATTATATTAGGTTGTCCCAAAAGCCTTGAAGGATTTTTCCAAAAAAAAAATCAGGAACTCTTGTTTACTTCGAGGCAGGTCTAGGTTCAGGAATATGGTAGAACGTGCTCTAAGCTTTCTATTAGGTCTGTGCAGAATAAATGGCCAAAACGGAACACTTTTTTCAAAACGCCATAACTTCGCTCAGACACAACTTTATTTGTCGAAATATAAACCATTCGAATCCACACAACTTGCCAACGATCTGGTAAAGAAAATATGCCATCATGATTAAATTCTGGATTGCGAAAATTAATGAAGTCAACGATGGCATTTTCAACATGCATCGTTTCGGCGAACTCCTTCTGACGCACGTTTGCATCGAGAACCGGGAAAAAGTGGTAATCCGTCAGGAATAGGTCTGGAGAACAAGGGGGCAGGGAGCGTCTCGATCAGTTTCTGCCGGGTGACTTGTGAACTGTGGGGTTTTGCGTTGTTTTGCGCACCCAGTAAAAAATGATGCAGTTAGGCATCGAGCCTCTCCCTCACCCCTCTTATTCCCTGGACCTATCCCTGACGAATCACCACTTGTTCCTGGTTCTAGATGCAAACCTGCGGCAGAAAAACTATGCACGATAAAAAGCCATTCTTGACTTTATTGATTCTAGCAATCCAGAATTTGATCATGATGACATATTTTCTTTAAAAGATCGTTGGCGAAATTCTGTAGATTCGAATGGTTTTTATTTCAACAAGTAAACTTGTGTCTGAGCGAAGTTATGGCCAGATATGTTTTGGCCATTTATTCTGCACACACCTAATTGAAGAATTTATATTGACCTACCAGATCCCGTAGGGAGAGCTACAATGCCCGTTGTCGATACCCACCCAACACACGGTGTCGTCTATTATGAGCGGGCTTGCGGCACCAAAACGACGGAAGCTTGCCAATCCATCAGCGCTGCATTGAGCAAGGGATGTGTGAGCTACGAAACCATGCGCCGCTGGTTCATTTTCTTCAGCAACGGCGAGATTGACATGAAAGACAAACCACGCTCAGGACTGTGCTACTTCTGCGACGCCGAAGGAATGCTTCACAATGAGATGCTGGTACAAGACGAGACAGTCACCGCTACCTTATGCACTCACCAGCTCCAGCAGCTCGCCGTCGCTGTTCAAGAAAAGCTCCAAAAAAAGTCCGCGATCAAGGTCCGCGGTCACCCTTCCATGACGACGCCCCCTCCGATTTCACGAAAAGTACCCAAGCCAAGCTACACGAGCCCGGCTGTACCCATTCTCTTGAATCCTTCCTGGCCAAGAGAAAATTCGTTGATTGTGGCATACTTGCAAAGGCGATCGCTGACTTTATCGACTCCTAGAACAGAGTTCTGGGTGGAGGGAGTCAACGATTTACCTATGAGGTCGCAGGGTCTTATCGATAACAATGGTGAATACGTTGTTGCCTAATTATTGTTTGTTGGAAGAAAAAATAATAAAAAATGATGGGCAAAAAAAATCCTACAGGACTTTTGGGACAACCTAATACATTGCCTCGTATTAATGATATTGTGAGTGATTAACAATCCTTTCCGTGATCAGAATCCCTTCAGGAAGATATCTTGTTCAGTCCCCGATATCTGTACTTATGTTGCAACTTTTCCTTGAAAAGATATTTTGCTATTCAGGTACTGAGGTCAATTAAGAGATTTCAGGAATCGATTTGGAGATGCGTGCATTCTTGGTCGAGAACTGCTACTAGTGCTTATGCGCCTATCCAAGATTCCTGCCATTAATGCCATTTGGGTAGATCTCGTAACAGCTCCATCCAAATTTGGCCTAAATGATGGTAATTTTCTTGAAAATTACTTTCGAAACCATTATTGTGAGATTTGAAATCATTATATGGCAAGAATGAATCCAATTTCAATCGGCCAAACTTTGAGAGTTTTGGTCAAGGCACTTTTTACCATTCGCTTTTTTATTGTATCTTATTCTATCCTCGCGAGTCGTATCTTCTTTATTTGTATATCATTTATGCTTTCGAACCTTTTCTTGAATCATAATGCTGTGTTCGAATATGATCTCCCACAGCTTCGCTCAACTTTTCCTATCAAACCTCTTCACACATGGCATATTTTTACTGTAGGGATCGAGGACCTCTTCCGACAGAGCGCAAATTTCTATGGTGTCCGTCTATCCGCCGAAATGACAAAGAAAATAGAATTCATCATTTGTCAGTGCAAACCCAGTACACAAGACAAGCATTTTGAATGGTTTTCGAATTCGGTGTGTTTTGTCTTCATCTTTTTTTTCTTTTTTTACACCTTTCTGTTACCTAATAACTCAAATCCACTATTGTCTTCCATGATAACATCTGGTTTTTTATCCAAAGCATTTCAGTTTTTCCGCGGCCCCGATGGTTTGAGTCTTCGAGCGGAGGCGATCCGTTATGTGCTCTACTTCTTCAAACCCGATATGCCATCACACGTGCTCGATGCACGTAGCCATTTCCTCTACTATTTGCTGACAAGTTTTCCTCCCAATGTATGTTGTGGTGCATATTTTCACTACCTGAGATTCGTGTTGTTCGCATCGTTCACTAGTCACATCAACCTTTATTTCGGTTGCAGAAAATGCGCTTATGCATCTTATGTAAGGCACTGTGTCACTATTGCATTTTTTCAGTCCGATATTGAACAACAGTGGTGCAAAACTGCCGTATGGTTCGACTGGCTTACGTATGACGCTCATACGTTGGTGCAGTTCATCGAGCCTGTTATGGGCATGATACGACAAGCGCTTGCAACTTTACCATCTAAAGCTAGCTCAATGCTGGAGTACGTCTGCAAAGTGAGGTTTTGATCGCCTTGACATTTTTATTGTTTTTCACTTTGAATCTTGCAAGTTTGATATCACATATTGTTTCAGAGTATTGCATTTATTTATCCACCACGCACTGAACTGTTCCGGAAATGTGCGAATGAGGCAATGCAAGCTGTGCATGAGTACTATGGAGGGTTTGTTGTTTTGTTCAGTATCAGCTTTCTATCATAAGACCATAAGATCTTCTATTTGTGGTTTTTTTCAATGTCTAGTAGCTTGGCTAACTTATTTGCATCACATCCTTTCGCTCTGTGCGAATTTGGAGCCATTTTCCCGCTGCAATTTTCTTTTCAAATTGATTGTGAAAGAAACCTAGCTGGTTGCTGGCTCTTCATTCTTCCTCTCGAAGCTTTTTTCTTCACTCATTTTGTTTCCAGTGATACTGTTCTCTTTAAAACGAACATACGCATTTAGAAATCTTGTCGGAATTTTGGATAATCCCCGCATTGATCGGAATGTCAGGGAGCTAGTACGAGAAACATTTGCTGAGTACTTTGCTCGTAACAGTCTTCCATCACCGGTAGCAGCGCCAGCGGCACAAGCTGCAGTGCCTACGCCTACAGCAGTTGCCCAACCACCTTTATCGGCTAAGTATGTGCTAATCTAAATGTATTGTGATCTTTGAAGGCAATGATGGAAATAAGGTTAGGAGTACGTTTGCAAGATTAAGGCCTCCGACAGCGACTGTTTCCAATTCTAATCATGCTCCTGCTCCGAAGGAGAAGTTCCGACTGAAAGACAAAGACAAAAATAAAGAGAATGACAGAGACGATAAGGAGAGAAGAAAATCAACCAAAACGCCAAGCCCGCCAAATGGCACGTTGATAACGTCGAAATTGGATGAGGTAGAGTTATCATGTGGCAATTCGGCTTGTGCTTCATTTTTTGGCTAGATAAACATCTCACAATATATTCAAGTTTGTCTGCTTGCTTTGTTTCAGACAAAGAAGAAAGAACGGGAGAAAGAGATTGAAGAGTTGATGGAGCAAATACGAGATGACTTCAAAGCTACTATGATGACGTTACGGTGTGTTCTGCTTGTTTTTAGCTTCAACAACAGTGTTCCATGTTGAGCGAAGCTTTTGCCCCCAAGGTACCACCGTCTTGCTTTCTGGATTTGAAGTACATCGAAGTTGGATGTGATAACATAATTTCGTTTAATGACAACCACTGGACCTTATGGTTACAAGTGTCTCTTGAGACTCACTCTGTATTTTGCGGTGAAGTATTGTGGAGGGGCTGTCTTTCGAGACGTGTTTCATTTTTGATACTCTGCATTTTCATGCACTCATGCGGTAAATTAACTTTTCAGAGAAGCTTTTCGTGATACTGAGGATGACAGTGAACGAGGTGAAGCTGTGCAAAAACTGCTACAAAAACTTTTGGAAAATGTGAGTATCCTTCCCGAATTTGTATTTGTCGCTTTTATCACACTTGTTTGTACTTCTGTTTTTCTCTAGTTGGTTTCATCGGTATACCGTTAATGGCATGTAGTACTTTTAGGAAGATTCCATTGATGAAGAACAACTTGAGATAGTGGCCCATTGTGTCCAGTTGGTAATGGGTAGTCCAGTGGAAGGCAATCGTCGGTCTGTTCTTCCAGATCCAGTAACTGAAGATTCTCTAGCGGACTCATTCGCCCACCCTTTGTTTATAATCTTCCGAAATCTTTGGTAAGTTGGTATAATTTGATTCACTTGGTTCCATTTTACTGCTTTATAGAAGGCAGTTAAATTTTAGTTATACACCTGATACGGACGCAACTACGCGATCTCTCATGGTAAGTATGATCGCCACAATGCGGGATTACGACAACACGGTTACCTATCTGATGTTGTTCTTTATAAAGGTAGGAGTAGTGTTCTGATTCGTTTGCTTGTATATTATCGCTGTTGGCAGTGGAGGAGGATAGGACCTCACTGAATGTTGCGCTCCATAGATTTTTGAAAGAGAAGGTCATATTTTATAGTCCTTCGCGCACGAACTTCAACTCGAATTTCATATCCATGTTTCTTATATTTAACACAAAGGGGACATAATAAATAATTTTGCCAGACATTATAATTGATTTTGCTATGTTGTTGTCCTAATGCTATTTTCTACAGGCAAACGATGGTTTGAGCAGCGATTGTATTTCATGTTATCGAGATGTAGCACGAGCTCGGGATGAAGAAATTGAAACTCTGATCTCAGCCGATTTGCAGGTATGTTTGCGTAGGCTACAATCTGCACCTTGTCGCTTCCTTTTCTCGTATATGCACCAAGCAGCCTCGTGGCATCAAGCGCATTTGTAGTCTTCGGAACTAAATAAATTTTTTGCAGCAATGCGCTGTGGATGACGATCGATTATTTGCTTTTTTGGTTCCTTACGTGTTTCAAAAACTCGATGTTGAAGCGGGTGCCAGTGCCTCGGTGAGTTCGTGTCCCATAATGCAGTCTATGACACTACCTTTTAGTGTGAAGGACTACGAATTTAATTTTTCTCGTCGACTGACGGTTTATAGTAGAGAGTTCGGAGTAAGATTTGGTGGTTTTAGGTGTTCAGCGTTGTATGTGCCCATATTGATGCCCGCCAAATTATGCAATTAATTGGAGAAATTGTCAGGTATCGTTCGAGTTTTACGCCATATCCTGATTTGTCAGTAGAATTTGGTTTTTATTTGCGTTTATTTCTTTTCTGTGTTGTACTATTTTGTGGCCTAGTGCATTTGTAGATAGCTTGAACACCCTTAGTATCTCCCTTCACGATTTTTTTCTCTCGGGAAAGCGACGCTATCTTTTCGAGAATAGTGAAGTGCCACTTTCCGTTAAAAAGGGTTATGGGCAGCTTCTTATGCATTTGATGCGATTTTTTCATCATACGACGCTTTTAGGGAAAACGTGACGTTATTCCGAAAGGATTCGTTTGCTCAGATCGTTTCTGCTTCATTAGATTGGCCAACCACGGCACAATGGGCCTTCTGGCACCTAGGTATGAATGCTTTACCTTACGAATGTATATGTCTTACATGTGGATGTTTAGTGCATGCCGAAGGTATACCTGGGGAATGGTTAATCCAACTTTTGCCCAAGTTGAAGTCATCACAACACGCTGAGGCTGCTGCTAACGTACTCCTTATGCTGAAGCGAGCTGGTGGGATGTTTGCGCATTATTTTCTGTTGCTCGTGATATTTTGCATTTCTTGGTTCTGCCAATTTCATTATGCTTCCGTATATGATATGGGTAATATAGACCGTGACCCGAACATGAACATGTTACGAGCATTGTTTTCACGGGTGCCATCGTCAGACGACACTTTTACTATCGACTGTATAAAGGTGAACAGTTGTTTTTCCCGCTCTTTTCATGATTATCATAAATACATCTATTTGAAGATTTTGATCGAAGATCCGTCAACATGTAAACGTGTTTCGGACAACGTGGGCAATCTTTTGAAGAAGCAGATGGCTGCTGGTGATTTGCACATGGGCGGTGGTACCAAAGGTGCATCAAAGAAGAGCCCGCAGAAGCTGTCTATGGAGCAGGTTAGCTAAACTTTTCAGGATCAGGATTCCAAGGACACACGGTTTCTTGAATTAACAATTTAGCTGTAGTATGGGGTAGTTTCACTGCAATACTGCTTGGTTGTCAACCGCCCCAATTTATTATGATATATGTGCGACTTTTGGATCCATAGCTTTCCCAGCTGGCTTTAGGTTCTTGCACATCTGGAGCAATTCACTCAGCTTTGTTTGATGAAAGAGAAGAAGTCAGCTGAGCAGATATTCTCGAACTCTACAGTATTAGAAGCATTCATGGAGGCCGAAAAGTGAGGACGTGTTTGCATTTGCGACAGCTTCATGCTTGAGCTTTTTACACTACAAAACACACTATGTTGTTCCTTCTCAGAAACGACAAGGTCGCTCCCTTGAGATCGAAGTTTGCCCAACTTTTCGCTGTGGTGAATATTCTACGTGACGAATCGCGTGATAAAGAACAGTCATCGCGAACGCTCCGAGGAAACCGCGGCAGCAGTACGTCTTCATCATCAAGCAAGGCGAGGCATAAAGAAGATGACAAGGATGTGAGTAATTCTTTTCGTGGTTCCTCGAAGGGGAGCGTTACAACTACATTTTTATTTTTGTTATATACTCAAACTTTTGCCTTTTTTCGTTTTTTTCTCACGACGATTTTGGTTTAGTTTTTTCTGCACTTCGCATCTTTTATATGTTTCCTAACTCAGCCGCATTGGTTCGCTATGACGCTGCTGCCATAAAGTGGGTCGCATTCATCTACTGTACTTGCATATTTATCAATACGCGCACGAAAGCTCAGCCATTCATTCGTGGCTGGATTAGTTTGATGTATAAGAGTTTGATTTTCGCAAGCTTTGTCCTGCACTAATGGGTGTTGTTATACATAATAGACGGTAAGATACATGCTTTGGCACGCATGCGCAAATTTGTAAGCATTAGAAGGGATGGACAAGCTCCCGAATTGAAACATCCAAATTGAATAGCGGCTGTTGGGCAATTTGCGAGACGTATGCACTCGCCCACGTCATTTGTGGTACTGCAATTGAATTCGGTGTAGATTTGCTTTTAAAATCATGCTTGCGCAAAAGATGCCCAGAAACGAAGAAAACTAAGATACCGCATGGTGGCCAGCTTCGCACAGAAGATTAAAAACTTCCGCAGTATAGGTGCTTTTTGAACCTTTAGCCGAGCTAGGTGTGATTGTAAAATGTTGTAGGAGGACCACGTGCCGAAGAAGAAGGCCCGTCGAGTAATCACGATCGGCTCATCGTCGTCATCATCGGAAGACAGCGACTGACGTCGTCAGCGAGTGCCAAACACGCTTGGGCGTGGTCATCTTCGCCGTCGGCGCTGCCATCGGTGCAGCTCTGCGTCTGGAACACTCCCTGGCGCCTCTGCACCTCATCACGCACATGTCGGGCTCACTGCTCGCGTTGCGCCTCCCATGTGTCTGGCATTATCGCTTTCTGGTCCTTCTCATTCTCCTTCTCATATTCCTCTGTTCTCTCACCTCGATCTCCAATCGCATCGCCTTTCCCTTCCCTGTCGTTGGCCACTATCAACTCGACGTGTGGCTGCGATGAGGGTACTTTGTATTTGTTTGTTATTGAGAAGCGGGATCGTTGAGTAGGTAATGGAGACCGAGGAAATGCTCCCATCGCGGGTTCACGTGCGGGATTCTCAGTTTTTCATGTCTGTTTCGTCAAGTGATAACAGTGTACAGAGATTTTACTGTGAGTGGATCATTTGGTGTATTCAACATTCAACATTTTCTGTAATTCTCGGTTTCCCGCTCGGTCAATTTTCCAGGTAGCCTATCTGGTATGTCCTGCTGAGAGCACTGCAGCTTGAAAAATTCTAATCGATCAAATAAGGATGTGCGTGGTGTCAGTAAGGAGGAGTTACGCAATCTCCAGCTGCTGTCAGCGTGGATCCAAAATCGGCATTGCTCCCATCAGCTCCCCTCTTCTGGAATTTATCGCCTGTAAGTAGCCTTATATGGAGATGCGAAAAGGGGCCAGAGAGTGGGCCGAAGTGTTAGCGATTGGGTTTGGAGACTAAAAGCGGAAGCGCTTGAGTTGTTTAGACGGAAGGCGGCTATGTATTAATTTGAGGAGCGCTCATACTTAGGAATTAATGTAGCCTAAAAGACGACCAGCTGACCAGCTTAAAATACTAAGGTTAGCTTCCAGGTGTGGAAATGGGCGGTGCTCACCTGTAACACTGTAGGCAGTGTATTATGTGTGATTGGTTGTGACATGTGACCAATCACTCACAGTCTGTTCGTTTGTTGTAGAATGTGGTAGGAATACGGTATGGACGGGTAATTTATATGTAATGTTTTATGTTAGTCTTTGTCTCATTGTGTTCTGTTAAGTCAGTTTCCTCGTTTTCATAGAAGTTTTTCAGAGTTTTCTCATGTATAACTAATATTCTCTGTCGTTGATCTAGTTTCCGTGCGGTTTCTTTTCACTTTTCGCTCTCTCGTGTTTTTTTCCTTGCTCGCTATTTTCACACTAAACCAGTTCTCATCATCACACATTGTCTTGAGGGAAATCACGCCGCACTTCGTGCTTCGTGATTTTGAGGTTTTCTTATGAGAGCTCCTTTGTTTAGCATTCGTGTATGTATGTTGAACAGGGTTTTCCATGTTCCTAAAGTCGCAAAATAAAGGTTTCAGTTTTGTGCATCGATATCATGATATGTTTTCCGATGAACGTTCTCATGTTTTTTATTGCAACGTTCATTTCCATACGTATTTCATGCATAATGCAATTCCGGTATCATCACATCTTTTATCTTTGAAGCGATATGCCTTCATTTTATCTTTGAACGAAATGACCTTTCTCTTATGAACCATTCTGTCAGTGTTGCCAGCGCGTTGTCCGTAATGTCTCTATATTTTCGTTGTCCTGCCCATTTTGCCAAGTGAGAAGCGCGAAGGTTCATGATCTAATGAGTTGGCTAGTGTATTGATTAGGGCCTGTCGATCGGGTTGTATTGCACCTTTTATCCAAGCCCTACTCAAAACTGCGATTTTGCGTTTTTGGTCTCTACAGTGATTATCAGGGCTGGGCGATGATAGTGTTTTACACTTTTGTGGTTACCATGTATTAAGTACTTAAAGATACTGTTTGGGGTAGTTAAGGATATAAATACTGCGAAAACATCTTCGCGTAAACGCAATAGCGGGATTCAAAGAGATGATCTGGGACGGAACTCGTGTTGAAAAGCGCTCCAGTGGTTTTCATTTGGCCCCATTCGTACAGGTTTCGAGGAGGGCGGGTTAATGTTCACGACTGGCTGGCCTAGCTGCTCTGGCCGCCTATATCACACCCTTCACCAATGCATAGAGTGCGAATGCACGTCCGCTACCGTGAAAGTACGTTCTTTTCCTTGAACTTTCGATCGTTTTATTTTTCCTCACTGTTGCCTTCTTTCGTGCTATTTATATCCCTTAGTCGTCCGAAATCGGCCCAAATATCATAAAGTACAGAGCTACTGGCGGACGGTGAAACTGGGTTCTTGGGAAGGTTTATTTTGTTAATGTCGGTTTTTCGTGAGCAACATCCACCATTTCGTGGCAGGATTTTTTTCTATGTTCAGATGATTAAGCTCCGACAAGATAGGTGAAATTGGAGAAAGGTTCCATGGAGTTGCTAAATTTAGCTCGCAGTATTTTGTGTCGCATCCATGTACTTAATGAGAATTTCATTAGTGATTCTCACTTTGATAGAAGTGCATATCATGTGCCTGCTCGCGGCATTCCATTGTCTCCTCCCCAGGGACTATGGCGACCAATGTCGCAGCTCAAGGTCTTCTCATTCGTATGTTGTAGAATTACTTTCAAAACCTATCTCTTTTAATTTTTCCCATTTTCGCGTATTTCCACAAAAATTCATCTATTGATGTACCCATAATTTTTCAATTTCGGCTGAAAGGTTCCCATTATTATGCCTTTGTTGTAGCTGTTTTGTTTTTTATTTCAGCAGCTCGAAAATATTCGAATGGAATAGAAATGTATTTTATGGTCGATCCACCAAACTGAATCGTTGTGCAACAACAAAGAGGTCTATAGTGTCGTTATAGAGCCAATTTTAACACTATGAGAAAAACCATCTTTAGAAGACATAATAATATCGTTTAGCTCCCTTTGTTTTTGATTCGCTTCAGCAATGGATCTTACTGTAAGTAATTTCCTTCCACGGTCTTTACGGCTTCATCTTACTATGAGTTGAAGTTTTGTTTGTCTGAAAATGTTGCTGTTTATGATAGTAACAGGGTTTCACTACTTTAACCATGTCATATCCATGGGCACCAATTATTCCGGTAACGAGTAGAAAATTAAAGCTACCCGCGGTGATCCATGCTGTCGTATGGAGTGTCTAGTATATTGGTAGTCTTATTTTATTTATGGTGATGTGCTTTGCCTTGACTTATGTGAGATGATGGACTCCCAAACCATTCATTCATCTTTGTTCCCTAATAACCTGGTCACTGTTACAGTTCCTCTGCTTGGTATTCTTGCCCTGAAACTTCTCCTATACTTCCTTATGGACAACAGCATAGAAGCTTCTGAGAATACATCTTGCAGACTACAGAAGATTGAGATTGATGTAAGCAACAGCCCATCCAACAGAGCCGTTTTATTTTGTTTGATCGTTTTATGCCGCGTTCATACTTTGCGCACCGACGCCGATATCGGCGGCGACGGCGTCAAACTGACGCGACCGTTTGCCTGCCGCAGACGACGGCGTCAATAAGTAATGCGCACCGTTTGCAATACGCTCGACTCAACCACACTACAGTATGGTGATCGTGGCGTAGTCCAGAAATTCAAATTCGAATATGGCATTGTATGGCACTATGCAAAGATTCAAAATCGAAATCGTAGGCTCTCGCCACGATCACCATACTGTATTGTGATTGCGTCGAGCGTTTTGCAAACGGTGCGCATTATCTATTGACGCCGTCTTCTGCTTCAGGCAAATGGTTGCGTTAGCTTGACGCCGTCGCCGCCGGTGCCTGCGTCGGCGTCAAGTTGACGCCGGCACCGTCGGTGCGCAAAGTATGAACGCGGCCTTAAAGGAACCCGAAGGGGGTGCGAAACAAGAGGAAGATGCAAAGAAATGAGCATTTTGTAATGAACACTCAAGGTTAGAAGCAATAATAGGCGAAAAAACCCGGACTGAAAAGCGCGACGCTGCGGTGTGTATTCGCATCCCATTCGCATCAGCGCATCCATTCCGAGTTGTCCGCTGTAGGAGACGGGCCGTGGGCCAACGTTAGTTGTATCACCTGACTCCCAGCGCAGTGGAGTGGCCATTCCAAACTACATTAGCATTCATGTAAGTACATCTAGAAACAATATAAGAAAGAACAAAGTAAAAGGTAGAAGGAAAAAACAAGTTTATAATAGAAACATCTCCTGTTGGCACCAGCCATGGCGTCTAATTGGCGAGTTTGTGCAATGGCGGCTACTAAAGCTCGTCCACACTATGTCTGTTCTACCGTAAGCCAAAATTACCCCCTACTGGTGTCTTTAAGTGCCAGTGTGTTACTGCCCAGATGCTCAATTTTTATCGCAGCAAATCCCCTCATTCATCGTATAATATTATGACACGACTTTTGTAATAAAACTGTTTTTCCTTAGGGGACCATGAAGCAGTGATAACGTCATTTTGAGCTACTTATCCTAGACTGTCCTTGATGTCTTGCGGTGCCCATCACTTAATGAAGCTGCTTCACAGACCTGTGAACTGTCTCACCTTTCTAACCTTATTACACATTCATCTCTCATTAGAGAGGTGTGCAACTTCGTGAAAGCTTTTGTGAACTGATTTTCTGTTGTGCGTTGTTAGAGGCCATGCAGGAGCAATATGCTATGGTAATTTATCTCTTGCAATAAAAGGAGCAGTGGGACAACTTTTCAACGTTGGATTTATTGCGAACTTTTCATGTTCATTGAGAACTGTTTGGGATTTATTTAGAACTGTCTATATTGTATAAAAGTGTAAATGATGTAGCGACAAGTAAGGTAGCTTCACTAATTAGCATGGTCCAGGAATCGGGTCCTGGAACCTGCCCGCTTGTTAAGAAAGCCTTCAATCCTTGGGCTGATTGTTCGGGATAATTGAAAGACTGGAAAGTTCACCCCGGTTTTCGCAACTAGCCATATATCATTTATATATCATTCAAATGCCACTGCGAGTAGCAGAATGTGTGGCGCATCTCAAAAAGAGGTTTATCAAGGTTATCCCTCTGTTGACGAAATGAAGCATGGGGTCTATGTGTATCTGCGATATATGACCGCCGTCAGACTTTGCGATTTTGTGATTCTGCGACGCCGCTCTTTCGCACGCGATACTACGACCTTGGGATTGTGCAATGCCGCAATTCGCGTGCGAAGACGCAACACCGCAAAATCGTACAGTCTGACGGCGTCCTATAATAAATAGTCCTCAAATCTTTTTTGATACTATGAACGAGCTGCCAGGGATATGCGGTAGCTGAATAGTGCTGAAGGCGCCTATTCCTGAAGGAAAGGTCTTCAGTGTTGTTGGAAGGGCTCGGGTAGAACACTCGCTATTTCTGCCATTATTGTTGTACCCTTTCAGTAATGAAGGGAGCCTGTCTCATTAAAGCTCTCTTCGAGTTGTAATGAATCGTAACCTGTCAGTTTATTCTTTGCACATCAAAGTCAGCTAAAGTCACGATTTTTCAGTCAACGGTATTTTAGCAGGAACCTTACTAGTTATAGCAATTCGAAATATTTTTTTCCGAAGACATCTTTGTGTCTGTGAAGAAAAGCGGTTATTTACACAGTCTTGGATCCCAGTATAGGTGTCTGGGTAAACCATCAGTTTTGTCTTTGAAAGAGCAGTCCAAGGAATAGAATTCTTCGTGACTTTTTGCTCTGCATTCGGTAACGAAAAACACTCCAGATTCACTGAAGCGCATAGATTCTGTTTGGTAGCTGGTTTGCGAGAGTGAACGAGTAGAGCAGCTGGGTTTGATTTCATTTCAGGAAATGTCATAATTCCAACGATCTTAGCATCCAGTGATCAACTCGTGTCTGATTTTGTCCCCCCCCCCCCCCCCCTCAATTTCAGTGTGAAGTGTGCCTAGAGTGCGGTGGGAAAAGGCGTAATAACCGAGACTGACCACGTGTATTATCGACTGCCTTCAAGATAAGCCGTGTAGTCATCAACCACTTATTTACCATACATGCTTATTGCTCCAGTGCACCTGATGACGGGCATGCATGTTGTCGAGACAATTTGGTTGAGTGGCTCGATCGAATGCATTAACTTTTCACTTCAATGGCGAATTAGACAGATGAACAACAACCTTAAAAATTTGGCCGAGCTAGTCGACCCGATGTCAATTTGTTCCTGTTTGATGCTCCCATTTGATAGAATTATCTTATTCTATTCATCTAGCTTGCTCTTCTCACTTTATCATTTCAAAGCAGATTCATGCATCTTTGATTTTATACTAACCATCCACTCGTTGCATTAGAACTTTATCATGTTACCGGTCGTATACAGTCTTATTAGGTAATTATTATGTCAATTTTATCGACTCACTTCCCCGGTCTGGAGATCTAGTAAGGTTGCATAGGACAAATACATTTTTTTGATGATTCGTTTTCAGCTGAAGTGCTCCCTTTCACTTCTGTATTTTACAATTCTTCGTACTTTTCCATTCACCTCTTCCAATGCCCATTTATAGCTTGTCACAGGATAATGTTCTTTCTTAACTGTTTCATTTATCGCAGGAAACACTATTCTTGTCACGTGCTACAACGACCAATTTGAATTGTTCAGGATCTAACCATTTTGATTATCCGTCATTTTTATCTCTTTTGTTTATTTCTATTTTCCAAAGATTCTTTTAACATAAGGTGTGTATTACGTTGGTCATTGACTGATGGGATAGAGTAGGAAGTTTGAGCCGGATGAGCGCCACCTCCGCCTGTCCGTAGCAATCCCAAGGGGTAGGTTGTATTTGACTGATGACTGATGGGAACGAGGTGTTGTGCCGGGCGCACACAAATAATGAGAAGGCGCTGTAACCTAACGAGTTATCATTTTATCGACCGGTCAGCTGTTTGTTATGGCAACCCTGCTTGAAATCCCTTTTCTCCCAGTTTTACGACTGAACCGATATGACGAAAAAATCCCCGTTATCATACAGTAGCGCTCAAGTATTCGGCCGAATGGTTGTCCACTTGGGTTTTTTACTTGTAACTTTTTTGCAACTGCACCGATCTAAGAGAAATCTTAGTATATTGTACTTGGAGACACTGCATACTTAATATACTATTTTGGCGCTCAGCACTATAGGTTACGTGGTTATATGAAATTTTTTTTGTTTTTGGAGTGCCATCGCTATGCCGTCCCGCTGTGCCGCTGTCATCAAAAGTCGTGATTTTCCTCCAGAACATTGATGTTTTCTAACGCTTGCTTCTTTTGTTTTTGTAAAAAAAGTCCTTTTTCTTGACCAAGCCTTTTATTTTTTGGGTGGTCTTGTAGTAAATTCTTGTAAAAAACCATAAAGTGTCAAGCGGCACTCAAGTAGAAGGAATTGTTGGCAATAGGTTCGGGCACCACATATTAAAATTTTGTCAAATTTGGTCAAGTAGAAAAAAAGTTATGACGAAAAAGTTTTGGCCGAAGACTTGTGAGCGCTACTGTATATAATTAAAATTATGTGCGTGTGACTGATACTATATGTATAATCGATGTAGTTAATGCAATTGTTATCATCTATAAGCAGAGAGGCACAGTTGGCGAGCTCCTATAAGCATGGTATTGTATCAAAATGGGATTGGGAAAGAATCGAATCGGTGGCCCATTACTTCATCTTTCTCCTTGTCGAAATCGGCTAGTTTATAGAGCAGGTCTGTTCGAAAGGAGGGAAGGCGTACATTTTGGCTACCGCAACTCTTTATCACTCAAACTAGTTGGCTTGCGCACACCACTGTGCGCGTAATTGCGTAGGCGTCAGTAGGTCGATCGAAATTGCTTTATTTCTATAAATTTACTCAATACCCATTGATCAATCTCAGTACCCACCGACCACTGTGGGAGGAGCTTAGCATGGTCCATCTTTGCTCTTTACTTTTTATCGCATGCCTATCCATCCCAGACGTGTCCCCATTTTCACAGGTTGTTTTCAATGTAACGTCGGACTCGGCCCACTTCCACGAATAGCTGTGTACCTAGGCCTCTTCCATGACTTTCAGAAATTCATTGACCTGGATCCATCTTCTCCCCACGGCGGGGCATATTGGAACCCATTTAATATTTTCGGTCTGAAAACAGATCACTCCAATGCACGTCCCGCCCACAGTGTGCGGGGCTTGCTCCATATGTGGTCTTTGCTTCTTGTCCCATGCTCTACCCATACCACTCTTATCCACATCTCCACAGGTCGTTTTTCATGTAATATCTAATTTCGTGACAAGCGGAGGGACTGACAGACGGACGAAGCGTGTTATATGAGGTGGATTTGCTGTCACAGTTCTGAGCCGAAGCCGAATACGTGGCGCATCCGCAAAGAATTTTTCGTCGCTAAGTCGCGCTTCAATGATAGATATGTCTGTGACTCAACCATATACACTGGTCCTCTTGCCGAATAAACTACAGGATTGAGCACCTCCTAAAGATGGCGAGTGGCAGGAGTGGCAGCTCTCCAAACGTTCACGCGGTTTCGTAAGCCCTAGTGCCCTGCTTTACGCAGTGTTCGTTTCTCTACATGACATCGAAGCGGTGGGCTCCTCGGAGGCTTAACTATGGCAGTAATGAAGTATGGGTGTGCATTAGTAATGGAGGAACGTCACCCAACGCCGACGGCATGGTGGCCGCTTTGTTACTACTGTGATGCCCACCTGGCTATGAAAACTATTAAGATTCTCCTATTTCTAATGATATTTTAGAGATTGGAATACTTTCTTATATTTTCTTTTGAATGCATACGAGAGAGGACTGGTGTCTTCGCTCTTATCGTATTAATTACTGTTCATGTCCATGGATATGATCCCACATTGACTCTCTAAAACTATTAATCCAGCGTAATTAACTAGGACAAGGGAATTAGATGACGTAGTAGGGCAGAGCAACACCGAAATATGGGGGGCCATTGCGAAGTTAAAGCCACGATTCCTGTTGTAGTACGTGTGTAGTACGACTAAAGTTGTGGAGGAAGGTGGATACAAGGAACGAGCGATGAGCACTGAACAGTTTTGAGTTCTCCGGCTGTTACTGCGGAGCGCGAGTACGCAAAAGTTGAATTATTAGGTTGGACGGGAAGTTCTGGGACACCTTGTGAGAAAAATTCAATTTATTTTAATTTTACTCACATGTAACTTCAGTCACCAAAGTATGCACCATCGTGATCTACAATGTACTGCCAACGCTCAGGAAGATCGTAGATACCCTTCCGGTAGAATTCGGGAGACTTCTGGTCAAAGAAGTTCTGGAGCCCGCTCTTGAGATCGTCGTCATCTTTGAACTGTCGCCCGTCAAGGAAGTGGCTCAACGACCGGAATAGGTGGTAGTCAGTTGGGGCCATGTCCGAAGATTACGGTGGGTGGGAGAGCTTCGTCCAACCAAGGTCCTGGATCCTTTGACACGCCAACTTTGCCACATGTGGGTGAGCGTTATCGTGGAGGAAGAGGTCTTGGTCCATTTTTCCGGTAAGTTTTGGCGCTCCGGTGTCCAATTGCCTGCAGTAGAGATCGGCAGTGGCTGTCGTGTTGGATGGTAACAGTTTCCTATTTTTTTGAAAATTTTCAAAAAAAAAAGTTTTTTTCTCAATGCAATTTTTTGAATATTTTCCTGTTCCAATTTGAGCCGATCGAGCCATCGGGCTGCCGCCATATGAGAGACAGTACCTGGGTCCATCGACTGGTTAATTTTGTTAGTGGCCTCGCATGCTGAGGAACCGAGGCGGTGTTCGTGAATTTCGCACCTTTCGCGAAATTGCCGTAAATTCACTGCTAGTTGAAGCCGTAGAGAATATGAATGTGCTATTCAGAAGCCCTTTTCAGACGCTTCATATACCCCCCACTACCAAATGCTCCCGAAGCTTTACAGGTTTCTACAGGAAAAAACAAAAAGTGTCCCAGAACTTCCCGTCCAACCTAATATTTGAATGCGCACGGTTGAGTGCACGCTCTGGTGAACTACAAAGTGATATGTGACACTTGTTTTGACCCGTGTATGGCGTCGAGAGTATGTGGGTGGCCGGACAGGCTGCCAATTTACATCGAATGTTTTCGTCGGCTGCATTGCAAAGGTGTCACGTGTATGTTGGTGCTTGTGGAAGAGTCCCCTCCATCCACCACTATCGTCAGCGATCAACATGTCTGAGCCGTCGGTGCCGTCATTACCACACGGTAGCCGTGTCCTCGTTACGCACTATCCGAGGGATGGCACCACACGACTTTCATTTCGTCGAGTCCTTTCCTGGCAAGTTCCTTGTTTAACGTTTGAGAGCAGCTGCTGCTCTTTCTGCGTATTCCACTTTTTTCTTTTGACTTGTCTGCAAAGAGAATTCCTTTTTTCATCGCAAGTACTAAAATAATTTTCTCGTTATTTTCATTCGTATAGATTTTCCATTTGTCGGAATTGGTTCACGAACCGTGCAGATGGGACGGCGCCACATGTAACTATGCCACTTTCCAGCTGTGTGGTATGACCTATGTAGGCTCCGTTATGCAGTAAATAGTGTGAGGTTTTGTAAAAATGATCTGAACCCCAACAGCGATCCTATGAATATGGACGCTTTTGAATATTTGTGATGACAATTTGATGTCGTACAGGATCAGTGACAGATGTGTTTGCGCTGTTCGAGACCATGTTTACATTGCTCTAACCCATGGTTCCGTAGTAACGAAGTTTTTTGTTCTCTTTAGTTATAAGTGTTATTTGCTGAGAAATCAGCATTTTTTGAAACGAAGCTCGGAAGCCTAATCAAGCGCAAATGATTTTCATTGTTGTAGAGCTTGGAAGGGCTATAAAAGCGAACCTTTCATGGCTTGATGATGCTTGTTCCCCATAAACCGATATGTTATAACTCACAAAACGAGCAAAACACCTCAGCGGCATCGTCAGGGCGCTCGTTTATTTACTGACTAACTGAATGCAAGTGTTATCGTGTGCAGTGTCATAATTATCTGCTTCTCGTGATCAAGTCAGTAGGCAGCGCACTGAATGTTTTCTACTGTCATGTCATGGGCGTTCCCGTCTCCTGTCTCGTAGGACTCGTTTCACACATCACAAGGTCGCTTTCATCACGTTGTTTCAGTAGCCATTTAAAAAACGGAATTTACATGCCCATTTGTTCCCCATAAACCAATATTTTACGGCAATTCCGTTTCGTGATCCATTCTGTCTTTCATGCAGCACTATTACACATGTATATATTCCCGCTGCCTTGAATTTCTACCTACGTCTTACCTGGCTAGTATTGAGACTAATTATGGAGCTGCCATTGGGGCGTCGTATTTTCTTATTGTCACTTACTTTTCATTAATTGAGTTGACACTTATACAATTCAGTGGTTAGAAAAACAATTGACGCAGCTGGGCGCTACGTCACACATTTTTATTTACTACATGGTTAGCGTATTTTCGAAGGAACTTATAACGATTTCTCATCATTTTTCTGCCTTTTAACCATTTTTGAGATCTCGCATTCTGGGGTCATTTTCAGGGTGCTCTCACTCATTTTTATGGCTTATGGAGTCCAGTATCCTGCATGTTGCTCCATAGGCACTAGACTGACTGGGAAGCTGGGAAGCTTTTTAACAACAAAGGAAAACGGGGCAAAGATAACCAAATGATTCAAAAGTTTTTTGAATCTTTTTGAATGTTTTCTCTAGTGTTTCGGGTTTCTCAAAAGAGATTGGAAATCCCACCTTAGCCTGCTGTCGGTTTATAGTGCGATGGGAGGGGAATCTGAGTTTTCGTTCGGCTTGCAGATTTATGTTAATATGCATTTTATTTCAGTTTAAGTTCTAGTTGTTTATCAGTGAAGGGGTGGACATCAAATATTTCATGTATTTTAATTTTGAATGTGTATAAGGCAATGTG
The DNA here is from genome assembly GCA_963978905.1 of Trichostrongylus colubriformis. Taxonomy (NCBI): domain Eukaryota; kingdom Metazoa; phylum Nematoda; class Chromadorea; order Rhabditida; family Trichostrongylidae; genus Trichostrongylus; species Trichostrongylus colubriformis. The sequence goes on from OZ022260.1 coordinate 28,889,230, forward strand.
AGACTTCCAAAATTTATTCCAAAAGACTCAAAACAGCTTTTACAAAACCGATTGCAAAAATTGGTTGCAAAAGATATTTTAGCTTTATAGGCGAGCTTTCGGCGCCTAGCGCCTTTATCAAGCCTGAAAATGTACAAATTAGATTTTATTTATAGACTTCTATAAATAATACTTCTAAATAATAGAAGTTCTATAAATAATAATAGGACAGTAGACTCTCAAACAGAGTCTATAAATAAAATCTAATTTGTACATTTTCAGGCTTGATAAAGGCGCTAGGCCTTTATCAAGCCTGAATCATTTTAGCCTTATAGGCAAAGCTTGCCTATAAGGCTAAAATATCTTTTGCAACCAATTTTTGCAATCGGTTTTGTAAAAGCTGCTTTGAGTCTTTTGGAATAAATTTTGGAAGTCTCACATTGCCTTATACACATTCAGATCAACATGAGGCTTCGGGACAAGACAATGCTTAAGTATTTTAATTTTGTTTATTTATCCATTCGATACAGAGTTTATTATGCCTGAGTATGTACGAAGATGTTTGTCAGTCGAGCATCTTCTCAGGAAACTAGATCGTCCTTCCTGAAACTTGATACATTCCTAGCCTAGTTCATAAAAACAACGAAAAAAAATGAGAAAGGCGCATCTTTCGGGCAGAAATTCAAAAACTTATAATGCATTTAAACTTCCAGTAACTTCCACACACAATATTTTATAAATATAAGCAATGGGACATTTCTTCATTATGTATCATCCCATTACCTATGGAATCTAACACGTTTCGGCCAAACTGATTTTTTCGTGTTGTGATTTCGTCTATTACTTCTCATTCGACTTCTGAAATGCCTTTTTCACCAAGGAAATATTGTGTTTGGAAATGGGGGCGAGGCTCCACATGTGATATACGGGCGCTATGAACGACCCACTAGGCGGGGAAGGAAAAATTTCTTCATGCCACATGTCTTTACCACTCGTGGAGGTTTTGGATTATACCGTAGGAGTAGTGGAAGTGCAAAAGAAACCGCGGTGTCTTCAAGCTGCGGCAAGTCGGCTGGTCGATCGCGATTGTTAGTATCAATTTCCTCATTGAAATTCTGTATCTACATCAAGGTCAATAGTAGGGATTGATTAGCTGCTCTTATTCTATTCGACCATTCTTGATTCGTTTTGAGCTCCTCGTAGCCTGCTGAATTGAGTCTTGCTACATATACTACCTCTTCTTTTCCTCTTTCTTGCCCAGTCTTATATATCTTTCCATTCTGTTTTCTCTCCGTGTTCACCGACACAATTTCGAATTTATAAGGTGGTAGGAGCTGACAGAATATTGTGTCCTCCTCCCTTTGTACTGAAATATACGTCAATCCAATTCTACTTCTTATCTATTTATACTGAGTGCACTTCCATGCTATGAAAAATTGTCGCGATGGAAAACGCGCATCAACCGTTCTTCAATTAACAATGCTACTGAATCGAAATTTTCGTGCCGCTCCTCATTGTTTTGCACGAAATACAAACAGTTCTGAAAAGAACCTTTCCAATCGATTTTATCAAGAAGTGGTAAGTAGTGCAAACTGGATCAGTCGGCTGTGAGTTGTGCTTTGGGCTTCGCACGTTCATCGATGTTTTCCCGACTGAGGTGAGAACTGCGAAAAGGAAACCTGTTCCCATCGGCAGCAGTCACCCAGTCACTTACATATGTGTGTATCTCATGTACTATGTGACAAACGCGTTACACTGAATGGTCACTAATGATGCCTCATCTTTTATCTTTCCATTCATGTCATGTGCTTTTCTATTCCTCATAACATATCTAAATTCTGTAGGTCGACTCTGAAAACAAGTAGAATTGGAACTTCTGTCTTCTGTCTTAAAGCTGAGCACTTCTGTGCAATATTCGGCATAATAAGGGATAAGGTTAATCTACCGCTCGTACTCAGGATATTTTTCATGTCGAAGGGAAACCGCTAACCTAGGCATAACTACTTTTTGTGTAAGGAAAGTATGCATTCATGCATCTATGATTGTGGACAGGTATGGAATGCTTGGCGCAGCGATTACTGAAGCATGCATTCAGTGTTTGAATTAGCCATAGTTTAAACTTGGGAGAAATGTGCTGCTCCATTTTTAACGCTTATGATTGCGTCTTTGTCAATTCAATCATCAGGTGAATAGTTTTGTCACTTTTTGATCGTTCTTAGGCCCCCTCGTCGGAGCGTTTTTCCCACTTAGATGGCTTTTATTGTTCTTTTTGTTAGGCGTTTTTTTGTTTCAATCAATTTCCATCGTTTTTATGGAGTGTCCTTGTCATTTGTTCGTCATCGATCTCTCATTCATCATCTTTCGCGGAGATTAGGCGTGCAGCATAATCGACAAGTGCGGATTCCTTATACTATCGATTACCATCGCTATCGTTTTTAACAAATCTGCACTATCAAGATACTTCCCCAAATACCCGGAATTCCTTCGATTCGCTATGCGAGGTCTCTGAGAAAAGCGCAATAGCTGAGAAATGTGGCGCTCACATTCGATTTCCCATTATCTGATCAGGCAGTGAGCTGGAGATCCTTGCCCCCTCTCTAAAACTCCGTGGGCATGTGAGACACAGGTGAACATCGGTGCTGATAGCTGCGGTATAAGGTATAAGTACCGGTGGGCAACAGTTTCATGACTAGTAGTCTATAGTTTTTATGACTTGTAGGTACTATTTTTCTTCAGGTTCGGGGGGGGGGGGGTCTCATTCACACCCTGCTCCTATTACGAAATTTAGAGATATTTGAAGATATGATTGGCTTTTATAGTGATTTTAAAGAACGCCATGAATTTGTATGAGTTCATTCGGAGTAGTGCCGTTTAGGGTCCCCGAGAGTACCTGATGGTACCACTGAACAAATATTGGTCGTCCTTCAGGATCATTTCTGAGCACATTCCCTGGTATCTGCCAGAATGGGTTTGGGAAGGCGAAAGCTGTCAAATTTACGTCATAGGTGGATTATAGCTGTCCTATTTACATCGGTTTTCGGTGGTTCCTACAAAATTTTTCAACTGAATATTTGTTGATCTTGTTCAGTTGACTGGCCTCTTAAAGCCTATCATGTTGAATTTCTTCATCGCTCAATTGGAAAACACCGCGATAAAAGCTTATTGATGTTGGTATTGTTTTTCCTCCAAGTGGATTTAGCTGCAGATGCCCTTTTTCATTTTGCTTGGAATTTAATCCCTCTCACATGGAACGAGCGCTGTTTTTTCTATCAGACATCGCCATTCCCGTCTGCATGTGCTATTTTTCACCTTCATGCATATTGACTCATTCCTCCTATCTCTTTCCAAGTGGTTTATTATGAGTTCTCTCGATTTATTTTCACGTGATTTTTATGGACTTTGATAGTTTCAAGTGTAATTATTGGAATTTCGTGATTTAATGGTTTCGCGATCTCAACATGTCGCGTGCCATCATAACGTTCTTTCATTGTTTTAACACTATCTTCAGCAGAAATCGTCTATTACCCGCGAGATTTTGCGGTTGTTTTTAATTGTGGTTCTTCCTATTTCGGTAACTAAAAGGGGTTACGTTGTGGTCTGCGGGTAATTTGGCTGCACTAATTTCTTCCATATCCTTTAGCTTCGTTCGGATGGATGGTCCTGCAGCTGTCTTTTTGTCTAAGTATTGTGTTTTGATACTGATTTTGATACTGATTTACGCTTATGTCTCCCATCTGGAACCATGCATAAATAATAGAAAATTGTTTCATCTATAGCAAAGTTTATTCGCTACTTCCTAGAGTGAATGTTTCAAATACGTTTATAGGCGGTGACAGAGGGAGCTCCATACCGAACTCTACTGGGACTGACCCATCAGGCCCCAGGTTTACGTTTTCATATTAGATATAATATATGTGGGTTTGGATGCATTATCCCACTAGAAGAATTGATGAACATCACCTGCCTCTCTGAGTTTTCATTCGCTGGTTTTCAAGGTGTCGTAAGGGCTTGTGTAGCACAATTATATGGTTAGAGGAGACAGTATCACATCTCACGTTCTTCGGTCTTGGGAATAGTTTCCCTCGCAAAACTAGATCCTTCCCGTCACTACGGGAAAGAACTATAATAGTTTTGAGAGTTCACATGGGCCTTCTTTTTTCTCGCCTAAAGGTATGCGCTCCATCAATGACTGATAATTACCATAATTATGTACCGGTCAGCTAATAAGTAGGGGTGGTCCCTACATCATTTATTTTCTGAGATGGTTTCTCAGTGAGTCACGCGTGGGTTAGGGAAAAGTCATATTGCATTTGTAAACACGCCTATGTTTCATATTTTGTGTCAGTGTTTTCATTTTTACTTTGGGAAAGCACATTATCTGATTCATTCAAGAATTCTACCAATCTACAGTATGTTCTGGCTCATAGTGTCTTCTGTGATCCTCTCGTAAGTATCCAGTGACCGTGTGGGTTCTTGCGACGACTTCGGCTATGAACTTGGGTTTGCTAATGAAATAAGTCAGTCGTGTTTGCAAGGTTTCTGGCTGCATCGAGCTCTGTTGAAGGCTTTCCCGCAAGGGTCTTCATCGACTAGGCGGAAGATATTTGGCTGAGCAGACTTTCTTAGTAGGTATACATCTACCGTAAAGCGTTTCTATACAACGACGATGCCTTGATTGTGTAGTAGTTCGTCGCGAAGAATCTTTTCGAAATTGCAGTATTATCACGAATTACTCATCGTTACATCGTGCTATCTCTGGATAAAGAATAAAACCCGAACTCGAGTAATAGTCCCGTTGTGGACGGTGGCATAGCAAAACGTTTGTGCGCGATACTACGGACTCCCTGGCTGTCTCTAATACTAAAACCAGGCTCAGCACGTTCCCGTCATATGTTTCCATTTGAATTCTCTTCTCCCTGCTCAACTCTAAAAAAGCGGATAAAAGGCTGGAGTGGATTCGGAGATTGAAATCTCTTTAATGGATCACCTTTTTATATGAATTCACAGATATGTCCCTCCACTTCTCTTCTGGGACCTAGACCTATCTTTATCAAGTCATCAATTTCAATGACTGTTCGTGGAAAAGTCCCATAAAATATCTTCCATCTAAACTTGTTGATTTACGCTGATTGTTGGGAATACCCACTCTTCGTAACCTTCTTATGTTAACTATCCTCTCCGATCCATCTACCAATGGTTGGCCAGCTTCAATTATTTCGCTACCAATCGTTTCGTCATCATATCGATTTTCTTTTTAATTTTACTGCCCAACTGGAAAGCCCTATGTTTCAGGCAAATGCCATTTTCGGACCGATATCGCCAGAATCTGGCGTGACCGATTGGGAGTCGATTACACCGAAGAAGAAGAAGAATACGAATCAACAATCGATATACTCTGCTATATCACTAGGCTATTATCAACCAATTGCTCAATCATCTGTCGCCATTGTGTGGTGGTCGCAGTGGTTCATCGAACCATTTCATTTTCCACCTAACTGACCTGCACGAGCGGCCTAACGCCTTATTCTCCCGTCATCATTTGTTCGCTTTGCTCTTCGATTTCACTAACTACAATCTCTTCGATTCAACCAACGTCTTTCCTGCCCTTACTCGCTAGTGGACTACTCGTTTATCTCACCAGCCATATATATTTTTTGATTGTTCGTTGACGGATAGTGATGGTGGCCACGGTTATTCACGGCATCGACAGGTCTACCACTGAGGTAACGCTATTTCCACTTTTTCTATTTTTGCTGGTGCTACATGAATCAGGGAAATGAGGAGTGCAGAAGTTCCGCCTATAGAGAAGGAGCTCTGGGATGAATTAAGAACCCTCTACAGGGAGCCCTTCTCTTACTCACAAGGGAATGGTTACAGCCAGCCGGCGCTCATAACCCTCTAGGGTTAGGAAAACGTGTCGGGCCAATTTCTCTTCGATTCTTATAGCACATTTTCAATTAGTTTTTCTTGCTGTGTTGTAAGGAAACCAAGCGCTTTCAAAGCGCTTGATTCTGTGTTGCAGTAAATTAAGAACGATTGGAAATAATTGAAAGGAAAATAGTTAGAGAATTAATTGAAAAAAATTGGAAAAAATAACATTTCAGGAAACTGAATTGTTACGCGTGCGTGTGGTAAAGGGTGAACGATTGGGTAAGCGTGACCTGTTCGGCGTCGTCAGTCCGTACTGTGTGGTACGTCTGGAGAAAGCTGATGGTGAACAAATTGATGAAATCACCTTGGAAAAGAAGAAAAAGGTATGTGCTTCGCTTAAAGACAGCATTAGGGGTAATGCGGTAATGGAGAAATCCTTACAAGAAGTCACTCACATGGTTGTCCTGGGCCTAAGAAGGCTATCTGTGGCGAAATCCCGGTGAAAAAGCGCCCCTCCAAGCTGTAGAAACGCCGCAAAACGCCGCAGCCATGCATCGGTTCCGCCTCTTGGACACAGCGGTCCCGCCTCCCGATGACGTAATTCCCGATCGACTGGGGTGGGAGCGGTCAAGGAGATGTGGCAGGATCGAAGGTTTTGCGGGGCGCTTTTGCAGTTTTAGCTTGAAGCTCACTCTAAAAAGTAGATGCCGTCGTACTTCCTAACATTCCCTTGTGTTTACTTGGCAACATGCCAATGAAAACTAGATCAGACTACCAGCTTCTTGACGGGAAGGTCGTCCGCGCCTAGAACCAACGGTGGGAAGGGGGTCCTATTTCTCGGGTTTTTGGCCATTTCTATCCGTTTTTTCTCCACTGTCCTGTTACTAGGCATCTCGACTTTCATATGCACTACTACTGATACTTTCCGTCCGACTTTCCCCTAATGCTGCCTTTGAGTTCTACTTGACTATCCTAACGCAGACGTGGCGTAATCGCTGCTGACATCTCTGTACTACAAAAATAAAAACAGCTGACACATTGGCAGCATCCACCTTGCTTCTTAGTGGGGGTTGTGTGCACTCATTCAAGCACTTGAAGAGTAGGAATAACATTTTGCTCGAAGCGACATGTTCTTGCACATCAATAGCCATTTGCTTCTTTGTATATTATACCAGTTCAGTTCGAGTTCCAGAAGTTTCTAGAGAATTTCTAAGCCGTAATATGTCTCAGAGTTGACTTTCCACATTTCAGACACGAGATCCAGTTTGGAACTCAATAATGACTTTTCGAGTGACGAGACAGTGCTGCTTGAAGTTCCTGATCTTCGATGAGAATAAAATTGTAAGTCTTTTCTCTGGCTGTGACCAGCATTCCAGCTCTGTTCTTGATATGTAATCGATCGAAAACCAAATGTTACGCATGTAAAACGTGTCCGATCTGAGCAGCTGATCCAGATTTGCATAACATTATGCGACTACATAGGTAACATGTACCTTCGTATCTGCTGTTCCGTTCTCTTTTCAAGCATAGCCATCGTGCATAATTCACGTTTTTCTAAGTCACGAATCCACGCTATCTGAGTTTTGAAGTTTCTCATTTTCTTCATTCGACACGTTTTTCAACGATCAGTCATTTTTGGTAGTAAGGTTCGTCGAGAGCGCTGATATCCTTTCTTCGGGAATGTTTTATTGATGTAAAAATGAATATTCGCATGGCACTCAAAACCCATGCGATTCTGCATAACGTGCAGTTTTGGAGCAATTTTTTAAATAAACCGTTCCTAATCGTCCCCAATTTAACATTCCATCAGGAGATCAAGCAACGCCACCTTATTCGGCTTTTCATCTAATCATACACCTGATATCAGGAATACGAATCGAATGCGTGGTACACCTTCACATGTCTCACTCTGTTGGCGCTTTGACCAGTTTTTATCAAACATTTGAGCTCTCTAGGAGCTCAACTAACCTAGAGACCACAGAGTATTTGAAATCGAAACACTTCCAATATTATAGATCACCAGAGTTTCCAAAGTGCTTACAATTTCTGTGCCAGCTGGCTGATGGATACATAACTTTCAACTGATAACAATCTTTAACCTGCTACACTACGTGATGAAATTGGTTGATGAAGAGTTCCACAGCGTTGTCGTTGTTTCAGCGAAAGGATGCTCTGGTAGGATCAGTAGAGTTCAACTTGGCAACAGAAAACATTGGCAGCGAAGCAAGACCGCCGTCAGTTTTCCCGCTGAAAGGTGGGCGGCACAGGTACGATCCGCTATGATTTGTGCCAATGTAGTAACTATCGATATCACGCTAAGATAAACGTACTCCAAAATTCTCATAGCATCAATAATCTGCTTATTAGCCGTAACTACAGTAGAAATGGGAGTAATCATGCAGGTTCCGTGACCAGCTAGCAACTAGAAAGAGTACTACTGTACTCTGGAACATAAAATCAACGATTTGCAGGAATATAGGTAATCTTTGGATAGGGATGTACTATTTGCCAACAAATCAATCTCCGAACGAATCTACAAGTGATTTGCAAGTAAACGATTCAATGCCAGAAGGTTGGCTTGCACTTTATTCATTTTCCTTCTTATTCTTTTTTTGTTTTAATTTTTTTTCCTTTTTTTTTGTTTGCTAGACGTTTACTGGCTATCCTTACTAACGGTTAAACTTTATGTTCTATTCGTTTTCCTTCCAATGGTAACGCTGTGGGAAAAGTGCCAGTGAGGTGGTTATACCCCTCACAGTGGAGCTGGATGGTGTTTTCTATCCGTAATGGTTCTCAGAAAGTTTCAAGAAAGAGGATTTTTGAATATTTGTTGCTTTCATCCAAGACGGCGCTTACCAGAAATTTCGTCTTTGCACTACAGTGCAGACTTTTTTTGACAGAATGAAAAAAGTTGGGGTGCTTCTTTGTCTCCCTGTGTCCACTCCAGAGAACGGTTATAGGAACATGATGGTGCAGAATACATTATTTTTACCCGTTTTATTATATTTTTCTCCTTCCTATCATTTTTGTCTTACCGTGAGAAGCAGGCAGAATATGGGAGCCAGCGGATGAGATAGGCGTAAATGAAAATTTAGCCGCAAATTTACCCCTAAGTGCCCCAACTGTTTAGTCGCAATTCCTGTGAATTTTGTCTGAAAATTATTTTATTCTAGGATGGGAAGAACGAGAAGATGGCAATGGTCGTACGTTTTACGTAAATCATCTTCAACGTACAACACACTGGGATCGGCCAACGCAGATGAACGGGTAAGTTCGAGTATTCATATTCATGTGCACGATACGTTGTCACACTCAATAATTTCCCTTGCGTATTGTTCTTCCTCAACATCGCCAGATAGGAATGAGGTCGTTTAGCATGGAAAACATCTCAGAATGTTTTTCTGTGTTTTATGATGTACATGGAAATGACTGGAATTTGAAATAACGTTCAGTTTGACAACTGTACTGAGCATATGATATTTTCTTCAGCACCAGAACGCAAGTAGAAAAAAGTGCAACTGGAAGGGAAATAAGAATTATGTCGAAAGAGTAGGTCTTACTTGATAGGCTTTAATGGTAGCTTGGACCATGGCAAATTACATATAAGATGGGTTTGAGTCAGAACTGTTTATAAGTCGGAACTGGAGAATGTTCAGAGAACGGGAACGCTCCGAAGATGAGGTGCGAAGGCGACGTGATGACTATGAGCGACGACGTCAAATCACGAATTCCAGTCCAGACGCGGTACGAAGTCAACTCGACGCGGTACGTGTGCCCTTGGGTTCTGAAATATGTTATAGGGACATCGAACAGGAGATGAGCGAAGCGTTTTCTCTTCACGGTAGTCAGTGCTGCTGATTACAGATAGATAGTGCCATGCGGTCGAATTTTGCCGGAGGCACTCAAGCAAATGGAGAAGCCGAAGATGAACCGTTACCGGAAGGATGGGATATGCAAGTAAGTAAATATGTCATTTAGGTCTTAAAAACCACGCATACAATCCGTTACTTGCTTTCAAGAGACTTCAGCAAACATCCCATGAATAAACGCCGTCATTACATATTCAAGCGTAGGATTGTCTGATCTTCAAAATTGATCGCAAGTCATATTCCATGCTCACTAAGGCGGTGTTCACAGTTTAGGAATTTGCGGAATTGCAGAATTGCGGAATTTGCGGAACTGTGGAAAGAAGATTAGGTACGTATCGATCGGGAGAATTGCGGAATTCGCGGAATTGTGGAAATGCAGAGTTGCGGAATTTGCGGAAATGAAGAATTGTGGAAAGCGTCGATACGTATCTAATGCTTTTCCGCCAATTCCGCAATTCTGCATTTCCACAATTCCGCAATTCTCCCAGTCGATGCGTATCTTCATCGTTTTCCGCACTTCTGCAATTCTGCAAATTCCAAAACTGTGAACAAAGCCTAAAGGAAAGCGGTGGTTGATGGTTACTGCTAGAAGAGCGTTAGATGCCTTTTAGCAACATCCTTGGCACGCAGGGAGTATGGCCAAAACGTCTTCCAAGCTCCTTACTAATGTCGTTAAAAATGACGCCCATCTCGTAGTAAGCGTGGAATGTGCATTCAAGCGGACAGTGTGGTCGGATTTTTTTTGATCCCCTAAGCCAATACACGCAGTCACCTTGTTTCGCTGAAAATGTGCGTATGGTCGGTATTTTAGATTGCTCCCAATGGTCGAACGTTCTTCATCGATCACCGCACAAAAACCACCACATGGCTGGACCCTCGGACCGGCGTAGCGGCTAGCAGACCGGTTCCAGGAAAAACGGATGATGAAATTGGTGCTCTGCCAGAGGGATGGGAGCAAAGGGTTAGTTTTCACTTGATACACCTTTTCCATTCCATAAATCGACGAGGAAGTTTGAAGGTCCATACGGACGGCCGGGTGTTTTTCATCGACCACAACAACAGACGAACCCAGTGGGAGGTTAGTTTTCCGTTTTGGTCGTTGGTTTGAGCTCAAGCTTCAGGAAGTCAAGTTTCCCTGAATTCCGTATCCCTTGCCGTAGAAGTCAGTGAGCTATATATTTGCAGGACCCACGCTTCGAGAATGAAAGCATTGCGGGGCCGGCAATACCGTATTCGAGAGATTACAAGAGGAAGGTTCGTGAGATTTCTGTAGATTATTCATATAAACCCTGAATGTGAAAAGGTATTGTTCGTGTCTTGTGACGTGTGGTTGCTTCCATACTTTGCGGTGCCACAGCGACAACGACGCTGGCAGAGGTTGTTGTGGCGCTCTGCGTCTATGCGGGCAGCAACGCGCAGAGTATGGAAGCAACCTAACGTGATAATAGTCGAAAAATCAACGTTCGATCATTTCCAAAGCGTTTGATTTCTTGTTTTCAGGTCGAGTATTTACATTCAAAATTGCCGCGTGCAGGTTCAAATGGCAAGTGTGACATGATTGTTCATAGGGAAACACTTTTCGAGGACTCTTATAGACATATCATGGAGAAGGTGAGCTACCTTCTTTTGATTTTTGTTCACAGTTAAAGAGCGTTCTAGAGAAAACTGCTTAATGAGTAACTTTATAGACACCAGCGGAGCTTCGGCACAAGCTTTGGATTGAGTTTTTCGGTGAGACAGGCTTGGATTACGGTGGTGTGACACGAGAATGGTTCTTCTTACTGTCTCACGAAATCTTCAACCCGTATTATGGCCTTTTCGAGTATTCAGCGACGTAAGTAGTTCGACTGTATTTTTAAGAAATTATGAACTTGCTTGCCATTCAATGTGTATTAGGAAGCTTCATTAATTTATCAATGTTCAACCAAAGAGTTGTGAGTATATCTCTGTTGATGTCTGGTGTAAGCTAGTAGTGCTTAGGATAAGGGTACAGACTGAGGTAGATATTGTCGCGGAAACGAGTCAAAGACACCAGGATGGGTTATTTGGGTACTCAGTAATGGGAACGTGTTCACGAGTAATGAACGCTCAGGGCTTAAAGGACGGAGTGGCTCAACCCGCGTTGAAAGGCACGCCTGGCCGAGTAGCGTGAGAGGGTCGTTACCCTAGCTCTGCATCGATGGAGCGAGTACGGAAACACGTCCGAGACGACGGGGATCAGCTGAAGTCTCACTTCTTCGCGTTTTGGCATCAGAATAGGAAAGAAAATAAGGCCGCTTTCATACTTTGCGCACCGACGCCGTCACGCGCGTGACGGCGTCGGTGCGCAAAGTATGAAAGCGGCCTGAGAAGGCTTCACGTTTTGCGCGTATTTGGTCTATGAGTCGATCGATCGAGAGCGAGCGCGGGGCTGTGACTGTGTAGCCTAACAGAGGCCTCGTCGGCGGAAGTCTAACTTCTTCTATCAATGGCATCGGGGTGTGAATCAAGAACAAGGGCTTCCGTTTGGCGAGGCAGCATTCATAGTGGTGAAACTTACGTTTTCGCGGAATTGTGGAAGGTGAAAACGGTTAAAATAAATATCTATTGGGAGAATCGGGGCATTTGCCTTTTACGGAAATGCGTATTGCGGAATGTGCGAGAAAGGATCAGATACGTATCGACACCCAGGTTGCGTCTAGTTGAGAGGATCAGAGAAATGAAAATTCTACAAGTTTGTCTCTTCACAAAAACGTGGGATCGCTTTCCCGCAATTTCCACACTTCCCAGTAGTTAAAGATATAATTTTTTTCCGTGGTTAAGTGGGATGCTGTGGTAGTTACTGACCCCTCTCCTCCCCACCATCTGACGACCATACCGCTTTATCCTAAAATTTCTCCACTGAAGCACTGTATAGTTGGCCGCAGTCATGCTTCGCGATTCTGCTACCGCAACTTTGCATGCGGAGCCGCGACACGCAAAGTCGCAAAATCGCGGAATCGCTGCAAAATCGCAGGATCGCATAGTCTGACACTGGCCGTCCCTCACTTCGATATTCAGTGATCGACAAAATTTTCTTCCGATGCTTGTATAAGACACGGCAGGTACTGATAGTGAAGCACAGTGCTACTCGCATAAGACATTGCTTTAGGGACAACTATACTTTGCAAATCAATCCACATTCTGCTGCCTGCAATCCAGATCATCTTTCATATTTCTATTTTATTGGAAAAGTAATGGGCATGGCCATATATCATGGAAAATTATTAGATGGTTAGTTCACTTACTTTCCTGATTATTCTTTATGGAAGAATTGTATTTTCAGCATTTTTTATTCGACCATTCTATAAGATGATGCTTGGCAAAAAAATTACGCTTTTTGACATGGAATCCGTCGATAATGCTTATTATAACTCATTAATTTACATTAAAGACAACGATCCTGAAGACCTCGAACTCACTTTCGCTGTCGACGATTGTGTGTTCGGTGAGGTGGGTGCATAAGTTTCTCGGTTAGAAAGGAGGGAAACTAGATCGAAATTGTTCTGATTGGGCGAAGGCCCAGTAACGTCTATGAAGGAGTCGTTCAAACATCTATTCGATCACGCTTACGTGAAAATCTTGAACTGAGCGTGAGGAACTTTATAAATCTTTCATACATCCTTCCCATATGTGATATTGACTGCGTAGCCAAATCTAAGGTTGTTTCATACTCTGCGTCACTGTCCGCGTCATTTCCTGCAACAAGTAAAGACTCAACAGCTGCAGGCTCTAAGGCCGCGGTCGTACTCTGCTGTGCCGGCGGCAGGGCGTGGCTGCATTATCTGCGTCTCCGCCTATGCCACCCTGCCTCGTTGCCTGCGTCATCTCTGCACCTCCTCCGTGCCACTCTCCCTCGCTGCCTGTGAACGCAGCCACGCCCTGCCGGCGGTGCGTACCCGCGGTCTAAGGCTGCGAGAGAATCGATTGATGGTGAGCGCGTGACGTTGATTGTGATGTCACGAGGGCCCGTCAGCGAGACGCCATTAACTCTGACCCTCCTCTATCAGTGGAATCGGGATGTGGATTAAGAGCAAAAGTTTTGAAGCGAAGAAAGTAGATAGTGCTGTGAATGTCAATGTCCCCCCCCCCCCCCTCCCCCTCCCTCCCTTTCTTCACCATTTCGGCACTGATTGAGTCAAGTACAACTCCTTGTAGAAGTAATGCTTGTCCTGGCTCCTCGCTTTTATTTCATACATACATCCGTTTTTGCTCTTCCAAAGTGATTAGCGTGTTAACCTTCTAACAGAAGCGAGTGAGCTTCCCTTGGCGAAGAGCGCAGAAAAGGCAATTCCAAGCTTATCTGGCAAAGGGTCAATAATGGGTTGAGAGTTCTGGACGTCGTACTTTTGCTTCATCCACTTTAGAAATAGCTTATGTAATCAGTCAGATGATAATTTCAGACACATACTACTGAACTGATCGAGAACGGTCGTGATGTTCGAGTGACGGAGGCGAACAAAGAGGAATATATCGAAGCTGTGGTCAATTGGCGTTTTGTGAAACGAGTCGAGAAACAAATGGAGCAGATTTTGAGAGGATTGCATGAGGTCATTCTTTCCACCTTCCATGTGGTACTTCTACTCGTCATGGGCCCGCCAGATTTTTGAAATGAAATCTGTAATTAACTCGGCTTGGCATTCGCAGCCCTTACAGTGCTTATTGCGAAATCCTGGCTGCACATGCGCGATGAGAACATGCCTCTCAGTAAGCAACCGGGCTGGTCCTTGTACGCAAAATGCTGATGTTTTCCCTGATTTGCCAGAACCTTCTCAGTCAAGGGGCTTTGCAAATTTGGGAGTGCAGGCGGGTGGTCATCTCACTCACCGTGCGGCAGGATTCATATTGACAAATGATACACAACAGATTAACAGTTTAATGTGAATGGAGCTTTAAGGCCAGTATTCTTGAGACCTTGACCTCGTTGTAGTGTTGGACAGGAGCCAGTCACATGGAGGGCTCCTCTAATTCATTTGGTTTTTTCTTGCCTTTTTTCTTCCAAGAGGGTTACTTGATAAATGTCATAGTTGGGCTGCTGAACGTACTACGTAGTTGAAATTGCGTCACGCGATGTTTTGCTGTTCACGCAATTGGCGCCTTTTGCGACTCACTCGAGGCATGAGCCTACGGGTGAGTATTGTGCGGGACTTTTCATGACAACGACTACTGCGCCCATACTCGGTGACAGATCGCGCAATCGGCCGTGACCGCTTTCCGTCCTGTTCATGCGCTGAATGGTGGCCGTGCGCTGGCCTGTGCAAAGTGACAGTATTGATCGTGGGCAGTGTCCTCAACCTGCCGCTGGGTTGAACCGGGCGAGTAGTTGGAGTGTTTTGCTGAGCCTGCATTGCGTTAAAATGCGCTAACAATCAATGGCGAGATCACAGTGATCGTACGAACTGTCGCTGGGTGTAGATTTTTTACTAGCTTTACTGATTTTTTTTTTTTGGAGTGGGGACAAACTTCGAAACCTCAGAAACCAGACCTCAATTAATCGAAATATTCCCAGGTGGTGCCGAGCAATCTGCTTCGAATATTCGATGCAAATGAGATGGAACTGCTCATGTGTGGATTACAGAAGATCGATGTCAAAGATTGGAAAGCTCACACCGTCTATAAAGGCGGTTACGGGCCAAGTAGTCAAGTAAGACTAACACTTCTCTCCAGTTATCGGTCTTGTTAGATCTTTTTCCTATGGATATTTAGGTCATTCATAATTTTTGGAAATGCATTCTTTCATTCGATAACGAAATGCGAGCTCGTGTGCTGCAGTTCGTATCGGGAACATCACGGGTACCGATGAATGGATTCCGAGAACTATACGGTAACTGTCGCTATATTTCTGCACCTTTTATTGTTGGCATTATGTGAAGAGCTGGGTGTACCAAATAGCGCAGCCTGTAGGTAACTTATCCTGTCTGAAATTTATCCTCCCTTTTAACGCTTAATCGAACAGTGAAACGCATGGATAGTTCCTCTGGGGTGGAGGTCGATTGGTCGAATTTCCGCGCGACCGCCCGCAGAGAACGGCGCGGCGAGTGCGGGTCGTTTGGAATTTTGCTCAAGACGCAATGGGCTGACACCGTAAAGGACCTTCAAAGATTGCACCTATTTTCAGTGCGGGTGGCTATCTTTTGTTCTCATGCTTTTGAGAGAACTGAACTATTAAAGGTGATTCAAATGTCATTGTTCTCTGTTATTCTACAGTGAGTGGTCTATAGAAGTTTCCTCAGGAGCGTTAACAGTTGACGAAACCTTTCAAGATGACACAACAATCAACAACCATCTCAAGTACAGTAGAAGCAGTAATAGTTATGCCTTTGTTAGCATTGAAGGACGATGGAGAGTCATATTACAGTTTAGGGAACTCTGAATTCACAACATATTGTTAAAAATAGGTGCAATCTCTGAAGGTCCCTTACGGTACCAGCCCACTGTGTCTTGAGCGGAATTCCAAACGACTCGTACTGACAGCCCCGCGAGTGCGACTCCGCGAAGCGGAAATTCGACCAATCGACCCCCACCCGTTCCTCCCGAGATTCCTCCACATGTCCCACTTGTTTGGGTGTGCGCTCGGATTGTCCAACTAGGTCAGGTTAGGCGAGCAGACGGTGCTCGCGCCCTCTAGCGCATAACCACTTCACAATGAGACCAACAAGGTACTCAGCGCGTGGGTCCGCGCTGACCTGGTTGGGTAGTCCTGACGCATACTCCAGTTGCTTGCGCAGCAGGCCAGGAGGATTAATTTGTCACCGAGTCACGCGAATTGTGTGTGCGTGGATTGCCCGTCGTCTAGAATTTCGAAATAGTGGCATTTGAAGAAATTAGGTTTTGATTAGGGGAAACGACTGCGCGATTACACATAGTGCCAGCATGGGTATAGTCAGCGAATCGGCACACACCAAGTTTTCTGGCGGCTGCCTTATCAGTCGATATTGTGCAGTGATACTGAGCGGTGGTAGTGTGTTCGATTGACCACCGTTCACACGACGCCTTCACAGCCCCTCGTTGTGTCCTTGATCGATAATCAAGTGTGTTAGTCAAGCATAGATGCCGTTAGTGATGTACAAATGAACCTCCCCCAAACCATAAATGTCTACTTCGCCAACGATAGGGAACCTGTTCCACCCCCCAGTGAGAAACGAAAGTCTCATAATTCACGTTCTCCATTTCTTGCTGCTTCCGTTGCTCCACCAACACCCCATCACCCTTACTGGCCATTCCGTTCTAAAAACGACTCCTGTTTTAAGACAAAAAAATGAAAGGAAAAATGACAGAAGATGCAAGACGTATTTGGCAGAAGATTATGGACCTGTTCGAACTTTCACCGGTTCAGGGCGAGGCCACGAACTGTCGTGGCCTACATGCCTTCGTATCAATCGCGGCTGAGGTCCGCATTCCGCCTACTTTACGGGGGTAGGACATTTGGTGCACCCGGCTCCTTCTTACGTCAGTTTCGCTGTTTTGCGAAGCAGTTGCCGAAGCACTTCTTGCGATACTACACAATTATTCAGGTTCTAACGGTCCACAGAAGTTTACTATTGAGAGATGGGGAAGTTCAGATATGCTACCCCGAGCTCATACATGGTGAGTTATGCTACCCACGTGTGTACTTTTCCGTGATAAGTGAGAGTATTTCAGTTTTAACCGACTCGACCTCCCTCCATATCAGACGTTCTCTGAATTGAAGCAAAAGCTGTGCACGGCGATCGAGAATTCAGAAATCTTCAGCGGTGTCGACTAAACGAACCATTGACCTTTCATCGATTACGATCAAATAATCGCGATCGATGTTGGAAGAGTGATTCGTGAACACGTGTTGCACGAGCGGTGATGTACAGAATGTTCACACTCAACAAATGAATGTTTACGCGGTACACCTTGTGATGAGAGAATAAAACTGGTCTGACTTGTGAAAGTTCCTCAGAAATTGATAAAAAAAACACTTCAAGTAAAGCGCTTTTGTAGTTCTCATTTCATTGTGTGTGTTTCAAATGTGCGATGGATAAAATCTTGCCAAGCATTTTCAGTAATTAGAGTACTGGACAGGGTATATCCTTAACGACAAGCTTTCTGTTGATCGTTGCTTTTCCATGCCAGAACATCAATAAACAAGCTCATGTGATAATGCAACATGTAAACTAATAAACATGAAAACCTAAGAAATCAATATCTATAATAAAAACTCGCAATGCATACTCAAATAATACTATTCACACAATTGTGCTGTAAACAGCAAAGACAGAAGTGACGAATTCTCCATGTTGGCCTTCCTGCCGCATCTATTGACGGTTTACAAGCAGTTCCGTAAACCACACATACCAGTTGAAAATATACCAGAGTGAAATCGCTAGCATAGTCTATAAGAGTTCTGAATAGTGGAGGGTAACAGGAAGCTAGTGGGCGCTAGAAAAAAGACGCGATCACATAAAATATGGGGAGCGCAGACGAATCATGGCGAAAAAAAAAACGCTTATGGCATCCATTCCCGTGGCCCTGGAGACATAAAAAAGCTTTCATACTTTGCGGCACCGGCGTCGTTTGCGGCAATCGATTGCCCACAGCTGGCAATGTTGGCACCATTGCGACACGCTCTATTTAAAACGCTCGACTGAGCCATATTATGGTATTATGGTCGTATCGAGAGCCCTAATTGCTAAATATTAGACTGTGAGTTTCTCGTGCGTCACAAGGTAGGCCGGCTTATCGTCTGTTTTCTTTATCAAGTGAAATCAAACAATTTTTAACTCCATCACTGAAATAAAATCGGCAGCATGCAAAAAAAAAACGAACCATGCCACAGCAGTGCCCTACAAAATCCAGCACAGGATGCTCATCGAAATACGCGTCCGCTGTTTCAAGTTCCTGAAATCATAGCTTTATCTGCTACAACGCATCAAGGTCAAAGAGCTTCTACAGAATTTCTCAGATATTCATAGGAACTGCCCATTACAAGAGTACTTGTTACGAATTAACACCTACAGGCAGTCTATCCATATGCGTAGACGCATCTCTGATTGATCTTTTGTCGCACCGATATTTGTCGAGGCGAGAGGTATAACCACTTGTTAACTGCGCTGCAGCTGTAGAATTGTCAGATTCAACTTCACCGTTCCACTTAATCTGGCCCTTACCCTGAAACAGTAATACGAGTATCCACAAGAGTGAAGCAACTGAGAATGAAAGATCAGTTGCTCTGTTTAGATGGTTAATATGGCATTGCGGGCAAATACGTGGTAGTCACAGTTCTCCTCACACGTGTAGAATCACTTTGTCTTGAAATTCTACTGGGAAAATATATAGAAAATATATAATATATATATATCAATTGCAGGTCTCAACAGTGAGAAGAGTACCTTACCTTGACGGGACTATACGGCGAAGACGTACTAAACCTCTTCTTGGTAAGAAATGTGCTCTCATGAAAAATGACATCATCCTATTAGGTTGGACGGGAAGTTCTGGGACACTTTTTGTTTTTTCCTGTAGAAACCTGTAAAGAATTGTGGGACAGTCCATGGTAAGGGTATATATGATGGAGTGTGAAGGACTCTTCACTAGTCTGGTTATCACCACTATGGCTTCGACAAGCGGCGAATCTGAGCCTATTTCGCGAGAAGGTCTTCGACTGCTGATTCTTCATGAGTACCGCCTTGGTAGTTCTGCGCGCCTGGCGGCCGACAGAATCAACCACTCGATGGGTGCGAACACCACTTCGAAGTCTACGGTGATTCGGTGGTATCAGCGTTTCGGTGAAGGACAGACAACGCTAGAAGATGAACCACGCTCAGGACGTCCTCCGGTCTTCGATGTCGACGCCCTGACAGCTGCCGTTGAAGAAGATCCCCGTCAGTCGAGCTGGTGCCTCGCGGAGCGACTCGGATCCTCCCACTCCACGGTGCTACACTACCTACATGCGCTCGGGTTCGCTTGGAAAATGCCCGTCTGGATCCCACACCAACTCTCCGCTGCACAGCTCCGATTGAGGTCTGATATCGCGGCTTCTCTTCTCTCGTTCAAACGGACGACTGCGTGGCTCGACAACCTGGTGACTTGCGATGAAAAGTGGACGCTCTACGTTAACTACCACCACGGTCGTCAGTGGCTGAAGCCGAGCGACTCTGGAATTCCGACGCCGAAGAGCGGCCTTCACCCGAGGAAAGTACTTCTGTGCGTCTGGTGGTGCACGATGGGTGCGATACATTGGGAGCTCCTTCCGTCGAACACAACGGTCACAGCGGATCTCTACTGCAAGCAGCTTGACACGGTGGCGTCGAAACTTCGAGGAAAAATGGACCGAGTCTTCTTTCTCCACGACAATGCACGTCCACATGTGGCAACGTTGACGCGCCAGAAGATTCTGGACCTCGGCTGGACGACGCTTCCCCACCCACCATATTCCCCGGACATGTCCCCAACTGACTACCACCTATTCCGGTCGTTGAGCCACTTCCTTGACGGGCGACAGTTCAAAGATGACGACGATCTCAAGAGCGGGCTCCAGAACTTCTTTGACCAGAAGTCTCCCGAATTCTACCGGAAGGGTATCTACGATCTTCCTGAGCGTTGGCAGTACATTGTAGATCACGATGGTGCATACTTTGGTGACTGAAGTTACATGTGAATAAAATTAAAATAAATTGAATTTTTCTCACAAGGTGTCCCAGAACTTCCCGTCCAACCTAATAGAATAGACATACATTAAACCATTGTAACTTCCAGTCACATTTTGATTTAACGTTAATGGCCAATGCACACAATTCAACTTCTATGACCGATACATCCTCTTCCGCCAAATCTTGGGCTCCTGGTACAACAGCTGCATTTCATTTGAACTCCCATGAAATTCTGAGCAGGAGGTAATGACCTTCAAATGCTAGGAGCGATCCCGCCAGCCGTCTGACATAATCTTCGCAATGCCATGTTTCCGAGCATAAAAAGACAGGGTCAAACGAAATCGGGGAGAGACGCAAAATTTTCACTCACGTCGAAGCTTCTTTCCCTCCCTAGGCTTAGGCTCAAACTCAAGGAACGTATGTTTTGACAGATGTTTTTTCATGTGGGAGGAAGGGATATCAATTTCAGCCTAAGCCTAGGGAGGGAAAGGAGCTTTGACGCCGACGCAAAGTTACGTCTCGCCCCCTACTTTATTTGACCCAAAAGGACAAGAAAAGACTTCCGCATGGAAACTACCATTTCGTCCACCCAAGTCTATTGGATTATCATCAATGTAGGACTTTTAAATTAGCACTATAATCTGACATTCCCCTTCTTCTCCACAAATAAACGATTAATAAAAAATTAATAAGTGATGAACAGTGGTGTAAACATATATTAATTGACAGGTAAAACGTACGTCAAAAAGAAAAGCAGCGCTGTGATTATTAAACTGTTGCCAATGTGCAGAAGAACGCCCATTGGTTTTTCTTACGGGATCCACCTAAAAAACGATTCTATGATCGTCAAATGAACAGCCATGGCGAAGAAGATAAACCTTACCACTATCGGTGACGTTTTATATATGAAAGAACAGGAGCCCGCCAGTTTCAGCTATTTTCTCCAAAGACGACGTCTGAATTGTTGTGGAAAAAAATTAGACAGAAAACATGTACCAAAGAAGTACAAAGTACGGCACATAAGAGTGAAACCCAGTAATCAGCAGATCACACAAGGTCGTAATCACAGACGTAGACGCACGTATTAGTTCGCTTCACAGTCGCGCACGGCCCTAGCTGCGCTGGAGTAATCAATATTCATATTCTGAACTAAAACACTGCAGGAGGAGCAGGCTTAAGCCTTCGTCGAAAATTGCTCGACGGAGGAGTCGTGCTTGGGTTGAATGTGGGGTCTTATTTATGGTAGGGGGTCGTATGTTTCAAGTAATTCCAGAGAGCGATAATACCGGAGACCCCCTTTTTGGAGAGGTCGTATTTTTCCGAAATTTTACTCGACGCCAGGCTCGACCGTGGTATTGAATGCATGTTCTTCGCTGAAACCACTACTACAATGCACCATCAAAGGCACTGGAAGGGGTAAGGAGAAATGGGATGGGAATGAATGTTCTCTAGAAATAAACCTACCGCTCAGAAGAGGTTATGTGTACCGAAACCCGCACTGTATTAGTGCGGCTTGGAGTCTTATCACGGCCTCGCAGCACGGGTGTCGTCTTGCAGTTCGTCAGCCGGGGGAGTTGCCGGCGAGACGGGACATCGTTCCCGACCACTTGATTTAGCCGCTCCACCGTCTGCAGTCTGCCCCCGGCTAGCGATACAGAAGAGCGCGAGAGAGAAAGGGGAGACTTCGGGTTTCCACTACTCGTTTTTCTTCACCATATTATTTCGCTTTTTCTCTACTGTCGTACTGCTGAGCACACCTATTTTCATATTACACAGTCTGTCAAATTTATACTACGTTACGGTGTCTTGAAGTCATTCCGTAGCGGTGCTTGTAGGAGGGAGCAGTGTATATCGCTGCGTAATTACCGCATTTCATCTAGCGAAGGGTATTCGAATTACTCCTCAAACTTTTGGGGTAGAGGCGGGCTTCTTGCGCAATTTCCTTATGCGAAAAAGGGTTCGCTACGTGAGAGTTAGCTTATAACACACACCATCCCTCATCTTTGAATCGATCCATCTTGGGTTGCCAGTCATGAAGTGGAAGTTTAGGGTGGAAGGAAGGACTGCTCCATGTTAAAGGCAAACTCACAAGTAAATATTTGGCAGATATTCTTTTGCACCGTCCAGTACCAGGCGCAAAATTATCGCTTAGCGCAAAGTGTGAACGTTAATTAACGGCTGGTCGCTGAGCCTACCGGCCCGGCCACTAGTTTACGCGGTTCGGAGACAGCTGACTTTTTTCGGCAACATGCTTCCCGCCGCGGGTCAGACACGAGACAAGTCAGATACGCGACGCTGCCAAAGCTCCTTCCCTGAATAGGCTTATTGTTAGACAAATCTGGGAGACCCCGGACGGCGAAGGACACCCCCAACTGCAAGCAAGCGTGTTGCCACGACGGGCTAGGTATCTCCTAATCGGGTTTACGCGGCTTCATTGCCGGCGTCCACTCGATCAGCCTCACAAATCGCAATGAGCTTACTGGCACTTAACCAACCTCACCCGGTCACATGACAGAGGCAGCAAAGGGTGGAAAAGCACATCGGCCCATTCATGGGACCAAAGTGAATGCGCAACGCGAAACGGGAAAAAACGGCACTACACTGGTTTTACTACTGGCTCTTTTTAGAGCCCCCTTCCTTTCCAGAAAAGTGGATATCACTCTACTCCAGCCGTCAACGAAACCCCAGCCCACGTCCTTCTGCCCATGTCCAGGAGTTTATGGTTGGATAGGGTGGGGGCGGACCTCACGTAATTGCGTTTAGGTTCAGTAGTAAGCAAGTTATAACTCGTACACTTGTCCCAACGTCAAATCTTCACTTGTTCAACCAGTCTGGACAGCAATTTGTTAGAGTTTTTCAGGATACTTCAAGATTTGACGTGTCTGAACTGAACAACTTTGAGAAACACAGAACGCAAATGATGAGTGAGTCCAGTCGCATAAGGCCGCGTTCATACTTTGCGGCACCTTGTGCGGCAAAGCATGAACGCTGGTGCCGGTGACGGCAAAAAAAAAACACGTACTCGCAGTGTGGCGACGCGCTCTATCTGTAACGCTCGACCGTGGCGAGATCTGAATCTTGGCATAGTGCCCAACTGCGGCTAAATTCACGCGTGCTTGCGCCACAGATTCGCGCAGGCTCTCGCCACTACTATCACACTGTAGTGTGGCTCGGTCGAGCGTTATAACAGAGCGCGTTATAACAGAACGGCGGGCACATGACTTTGCAGTCGTCGCCGCCGGTGCCGCAAAGTATGAAGGCGGCCTGAGCGTAAATCCGATAGGATGGAATCCAATTGGTTGTGTGACTCCACTTCAAGTGATCCTACACTTAGCCGATCATCGATTGATGGTATAAGCGAATGGATGAGGCGCAATAAATCGGATGAGCAAGCGTATGCCCGTGACTAGCTGCGGGGATGGTCTAGCCTGGCTGTTATTCGGCGACCATCTCCTGCTCTACAAGATTCACCGCAACAAAGGAGACAATAGTAAATATTATTTATTATTATTTCATTTGTATAAACTTTCGAGTGATGGTATGCAGCAACTTGAGCGCGCTTCTTGTCTATCATTGTCGTAAAGGAGCACGCTGCCGGCCCGTCTGATGGACGCCATTTGGTATTGTCCATTTTTCTCACATGAAATTATCTGAAATCATGGGAAACGATCAGCAACAGCCAACATGATGCGAAATGACGAAATAAATTTTGGTCGAATCCACTCACTCGTTTCGCAGCTGTAATAAAAGCATCTTGAATCCCGTAGTCCTCCTTGGCTGATGCACGCATGACTTGGAAAAAACCATCTTTTGATTTCATATCGTTCAAATCTTCTTCAGTTATATTATTTTCTAAGTCGCACTGAAAAATTCTCTTCGTTTCCATGACAAGCTGCATAGAAAAAAATGAATCTCGATTATTTCTCCTTAGATTGCTAGTGCCACCTTCCCACATGGCCGGTGTAGAATGACCAATTTGAAACCAACTCCAGGTTTATTTCGGAGGCACCGGCGGCAATCGGCGAGGGGGGAGGGACAAGGCATCTCGCGTTGTGCTCTAACTTATTGTTAGAGGAATTGTCCGCGATAAAATGTTTTTCTTTGTTACCCATATATTTATGTTGTATAAGGGCCGCATGCAAAGTTTCACACGAAAAAGTGAGAATTTGGCTGAGATGGAGCTCACCGAATTCTCGGCCGGGGCGGGCGCGACCTCGAGTGAAGGCCCCGTCCCGTCGTCCGCCGCGGTTGGGAACGGAGATTGGGACTGTTTACGTAACTTTCTTTCCCTACAGTGCGTCTCTGAACGTGGCGAACGAAGGATGGGTACTTGCACAGAGGCCCGCTCACACGGCCGAGACTCTGCGGTGCTGTATCTCAGCCGGACTCACATTTTTTCGGGTGAAACTTTGCATGCGGCTCACATTAGGCAAATACAACATAAATATACGGGTAACAGAGAAACAAATTTTACCGTGGACGATTCCTATAAGCCGGGGCCAAGCACTAGTTGTGGGAATCCTCAAAAGGAGTCATTTTTAGTGAGCGCCCTTCCACTTTCTCATGATCAGGACAGCGTTAGTCGAAAACCTCGCTGAGGGAGGATCGTATTCAGCCCGCGTGACGATGCTGGGATACGTCAAGTGAATACAGAATTAGACTCACCTTATTGACTACAAGAATTGCTGGGATCTGACTTCCATCATCCAGAACGAGTTTCTGATCCAAGTCCGCTTTCCATCGACGTGCCCCATCCTTGGACTGAGGACTTAAACATTGAACGGTTAATTTTGGCGGTTTTTTCTCAAAGTTTGCTGTTGGAAAGGCATTTATCTTTAGAAAAATATAAAAAAAGAGTAAGATAGTAAGGGAAAACACTAGTACCTATAGCACACTGAATTCATACATTATATTTGTGTTGCGCGTGGTCGCAACACGTGCTCATAAAATTATCGCATGAATTGCAACTTGAGGCTCTTTTTGGTCCTTGGAAGGGTTATCCACCGGTTCAACGCCATACCTTGGTCCTCGCAGCTTGCAGACGATAGCCACCCGCTTACGCGCTGCCCACTGCGCATTATCTCTTCAGCCGCGTTCATACTTTGCGCAGCGACGCCGTCGCCGTCGGCGTCAAACTCACGCAACCATTTGCCCGCCGCCGACGACGGCGTTCATAGATAATGCGCAACGTTTGAAATTCTTGAGCCAATCACAGCCGGTGTCGGCGTCAGTTTGACGCCGGCAACGGCGGCGACGGCGTCGGTGTACAAAGTATGAACGCGGCCTTCGGTACCGTACTTTTCGAACTGAAACCCACGATACCGTGCAAAATCATCAAAAATCGATGCTGGCGCCTAGCTTGCAAGAAGGGACATGTGTTGCTCGTCGAGCGCCTCTTGAATCTGCTTACAGTAGAAGTGGAAAAAGAGCTTGTTAACTCTTTTTATTAGATTTAACTCTATAACGAGCAGAAAAGAGTATCAATTAAGATTCAAAAGAGTTTGAGGAAATTAACTTACCTGGTGGCGTCCATTACCACGATGGCAGCGTTTGCATCCTTGTAATACACTCTTGTCATAACGCCATAGCGGTCTTGTCCTGAAATCTGATTTATGACCTTGCTATTAAATGTTATCAAAAAGACGGAAGGGGTAAATCTGACAGACTGTGGAATATGCAAGTAAGGGGTGCTCACTAGCGTAACTATGGAGAAAGTACGAAATAAAGCGGCGAAAACCAAGAAACAGGAACACGAAAATCCCCTTCTTTTTCGCGTCCTCCGTCGCTGGCTGGGGGCAGGCCGTAGACAGACGGAGAGACTGAATCAGCCGGCCGTGGACGTTGTCCCGCCCTCGCCGGCAACTAGCCCGCCTCTTGAACTACAGAACGACATGCCGTGCTGCGGGATCGTGATAAGACCTCAAGCCGCGCTTTTTCAAAGCAAGGTCTGTCGCGCATCCCCTCCCCTCTTCTGATGTAGGTTTGTTTCCAGAGAACATTTACCCTTCCCAGTGCCTTTAAATTTTATTTAGAGTCGATATGGTTTTAGTAACAAGAGGTTGATGTGACCCATAGTTTACGCCGCTTTTTGGACGTGGTCCGGGGATCAAATCATGGATCAACTGGCCTTACTTCAGGCTTTACTCCTCTCTGCGCTTGGGTTTGACCGCCCATTCGCTTAGATCCCAGGTCAAAAAACAGCTCGGGTCCAAATGCATTCAACTATTATACCAAAACTAGTTTCATAAAGGTAAGGACAGAGACCAACAACTATGTCATTAAAGAATTCGGTAATACAAATAAGGGTTGTAAATGTAATAGGGGTTGCAGAATATGTAGTATTACCAACACAAATAATTATATAGTATCAAATGTCACAGGTTTACATATTAATACGTACAAAGATGTAAATACTAATTGCAATTCTAAAAACGTTATCTATTGCCTAACTTGTAATGATTGTGGAATACAATATGTAGGTATGACTACTAGAAAACTAAAAACTAGAATAAGTGAACACATTAACAATATTTACAAACATAAAGTACGCACAACGCTGTATAATCATTTTTATAATTGCAAAAAAGGTATAAACGTAACAGTATTGGATTCATTAAATACAAATGATAAAGCTATATTGTTAGATAAAGAATTATTTTGGATTAAATTATTGATGACTCCTTATCCGTTTGGCTTAAACGATAATATAAAAGGATATGGCAATATAACTGACAACAGCATGACTATTATGTCTAAGAATAATCCACCTTTCTTTGCTATTAAAATTGTTAATCAAAGGAATAACAGAGGTAAACGTAACCATAAAAAGCAAAAAGGTACCACATATGAACAAGTATTGGAGGAAATAACATCCAAAAAAGATGACTATAAGCCCTATGAATTTTATAAGCTTCTTAAAAAGCTACGTAAAGTTGAAATAACAAAAATTATCAAATTGTCCCTAAATAGTGACTTCTTAAAGACAGTCAATAACAGCACGAAGTTTTTAATTTTTTGCTTATTAGCATACTTTCATTACAATAACAACTCCATTGGTAACAAGACAAAACACAATAAAGAATACCATAACATTACAATTAATTTTAAAAGTAGAATTTTTAATGAAATTCCTTTCAATAAAATCATTAATTCTCCAGTTATTAAGAGAATAGTAGGTAATAAAGGAGATGGAAGTGATTTTATTCCTTTCAGAGTTATATATAAGTACAATAACACCCTATCTAGTAGGATTTATAATTATAATTCTTTCTTAAAAAACTTAAATGATAAGACTCATAGAGAAATTATCAAAAATAATTGTATTTGTACACACCCAGCCTTACAAAAATATGTGGATAATGTACATGGACACATAATTACAGGAAATCTTGATATAATCAGGGAAGAAAAACTCAAACAAATCTGTAAAAAAGGAACTAAGTTCAGAGTTGATACAGGAATATCAAGAGAAGAAGTCAGAGAGATTTATGATGATCTCGTCAAACAAGTTATAAAAATAATCGCTAAAAAATATAAAACTAATACAACTAAAATTGAATTGATCAAGCAACACCTATACCTAAATTACCATAACAAGGTCAAACCTCTTCTAACTTACAATAACATCAAAGGTACTGATAAAAATATTCCTTACAAACTTATCAAACAATATCAAAATAATTATATAATTTGTCCGCTAGATAAAGCCAGTAACAATTATGGTATTATTTGCAAAAAATTTTACTTAATTTTGTTAATGGAAGAAATGGGTATAACTTATGACAAAAATGACAATAGTTATAAATACATAAGAAAAAGCAACAACACATACGAACTAACAGCTCATCATAATATAGAAGACATAGTAATTAAACATAGCTTGTTCTGTTTCAACAATAATATTAGCATTAGACAGAATGGTGACTTACCATATATTTATGCACTTCCAAAACTACATAAAAATCCTATAAAATTTAGGTTTATAACTGGAGCGTATAATAGTAGCCTTAAACCTTTAGCAATAGAACTTCAAAAAATCTTCACGCATATTAAAAAACATTTTATCAATTATACCAATAAGATACAGCAGTTGAATGGTACGATAAAAACATTTTGGTCAATCAGTAACATAAATATAAGCCAAGAACTTAGCAATTTAGATGAACAAAATATAAAAATTTATACTGCTGACTTCACAGATATGTTCACAAACTTACAACACAAACATATCATAGAAAGCATGCGCAAGTTGCTGCTATTGTGTTTCAAAAATGCAAGTAAAAGATATATAAGTACAAATGGCTATTTTGTTTATTATACGGATTCCACAAACAGAGATAAATATCGATACTATGAAATTAGTGATTTACTCTACCTTATACAATACTTACTCGATAACAGTTACTGCGTTTTTGGTAGCAATATTTTCAAGCAGAATAAAGGTGTGCCACAAGGTGGCAACTTCAGTCCTCTATTGGCAGACCTTACGTTATCCTTCATGGAATATGAATATGCAAAAGTTAATAAGTTGGACAACAGCAAACTATTTTTGCCATACAGATACATGGACGATATACTTATCATTCATAATAGTAGCGAAACTGAAATAGACCGTATTTTACAAGATGTATATAAAAGTAGATTAGAATTCAAAAAGACACATACTACGGAACTTAGCAGTAACTACTTAGATCTAAACATTACTATCAACAATGGTAGAATTTATACCGAGCTATATAACAAAACGGATGATTTCAACTTTGAAGTTCTGAGATTTCCTCATAACGACACCAATATATCACAGAATAATAAAGGCTCAGTTATCTACACCGAAACACTTAGAATAGCTAACACGAACACACTTTTTCATTCCTTCTGTAAAAAAATAAGATCCATGGCTAGAATTCTCATTAATAACGGCTACGATGAAATGTTTATCATAATAAATATCGTTAAGTGTATATATAATAATAAATTCATAGGATATAAATTCTCACTCCAAGATAACATTAATAATATTACCGTGTTGGTTAAAAATATCATCTATAATTCAAATAACAACTGCGATTTTTAACAGTTGTTCAACGCTCTTCATTCATCTATTTAATCATTACATTACATATATATAGTCAAGCTTCATATACATACATACATACATACATACATACATACATACATACATACATACATACATACATACATACATACATACATACATACATACATACATACATACATACATACATACATACATACATACATACATACATACATACATACATACATACATACATACATACATACATACATACATACATACATACATACATACATACATACATACATACATACATACATACATACATACATACATACATACATACATACATACATACATACATACATACATACATACATACATACATACATACATACATACATACATACATACATACATACATACATACATACATACATACATACATACATACATACATACATACATACATACATACATACATACATACATACATACATACATACATACATACATACATACATACATACATACATACATACATACATACATACATACATACATACATACATACATACATACATACATACATACATACATACATACATACATACATACATACATACATACATACATACATACATACATACATACATACATACATACATACATACATACATACATACATACATACATACATACATACATACATACATACATACATACATACATACATACATACATACATACATACATACATACATACATACATACATACATACATACATACATACATACATACATACATACATACATACATACATTTAAACATAATTAGTTACATATACAGAGATAATTAACTCATTTATTCATTCATCCATTCATATTCTCTTAATAAATAACATGCTCCAATTTAACTGATTAACTGAGTGAGTATTCTATCAAGAATTGGTAATATCTACTCTTCTTCTCATAATTCCCTATTTTGTTTCTATTCTTCTGTTGATGCATTTCCTCTATACATCCCTAATTTCATTATTTATAAGTTTCCTTTTATTATTAACACCGCTTTGTTCGTTATGTTTATTTCTTGCTACTTTTCTATTTTTCACTTTACCTCTTCCTTTTCTACTTTTTCTTATTTACTGTGACTTACACACTGTCTTGTTTCGTCTACCTCATCTCACTGATGAGCCTCAAGGTAGACGAAAGAAAATGGTTCGTCTGAGATAGAGGCGAAACGAACCATTTCATCTCTTCTTACCCATTTGAATAATAACATCTACACTTCTTTTTATTTTGAAGCAGTACGAGTTATTGACGTAATGGCACTCACCGGAAATATCCCATATTTGGAGATATACTTCGACATCATCGTCCAGAGTCATCTTTTTCATGGCAAAATCGACTCCTATCTAAAAAGTAACGTTCTTTACAAATGTCACCCAAATAAAAGGTGAGATCAAAGATATACCGTTGCTTTATAATTAGCAGTGAATACATCATGTACGAATCTTCTTATAATGGAAGTTTTCCCTGTACCAGGATCCCCAATTACGAGAATTTTGAAAGTGTACTGCTTCGATGTCATTCAAATGAATCCTAAAACATTGTATGAAAATAGGATTTTTGTGGATTTATTCATTCAAACAACTTACGAAAAGAGAAGCCAATGCTCGTAGTAAGGTCTTCCAGTAGGTAGACCTGTTTTTGCATTCAATAGCATTGTTATCAGTGGCTTGACCGCTATCTCGGCACGATACCAACACAGAGGCGACCTTTGTGGAAAACACCGGAAAATCGCAGCAAATTGAGCCCACAGCACTGCAAGTTAATGCTTTTTGTGTAAAAGCATGGATAGAACAGTAAAGTTCTTCGGTACCATGCATCAAATTCCTTAAATTTGAAATCATCTCGGGTTCTGCATCTCTTTGTTTGCAATTGTTTCCACAGCTTTGCTTGGAAAAGCAGCTGCGCTTATTTGAACGTTGAGAAGTCGGATTTTGTGTACTAGGTCTCCACTTTTGCACCACGACATATCCAATAAGGATGGGCGTGTGGCAATTGGTCGAGTTCTCGCACGGCCGCTCGCGGCGAGCGGCGCGACGAGTGCCAGTCCTTTGAAGCTTTATTTGTTGAAACAGCAACAACAACAACATAGGCAAACTTCCGAGTTTCCAACCTGCAATCTTTTAAGATCCTTCACGGTACCAGCCCATTGCGTCTTGAGCGGAATTCCAAACGACTGCGGCAACTCTTACTGACGGCGCCGTGAGTGCGACGCCGCGAAGCGAAGATTCGACCAATCGCCACACACCCGGTGAGAATTGATCAATTCCAACCGAATCTCATGAATATTAAACACAGCTGCTCGACAGACAAGCGGGTAGGCAGCAAATTCAGTGCACTTTCGGTTTCTCACTAGTTAGCAATTGAAGTCACCAATATCGACTTTATTATCAGCTCAATGCAGAATCGAATTCCTTTTCGCATTTGGTTATCGGAGCCGCTAATCACTGCATGTCTGCTTAACCTTGCTATGTGGCAAACGTCACCGTTGCAGCTTTCCTTGCTCTCTACTAACTCTTTTCATAGTACTGCTTTGTGAGAAAATGCTGGTAATATACTATATATTTGCTAACTCACTTGGGCAGATAGTTGCCACTGCATTGTTCACCTGTTCCCCAAACGAAAAGTCTCCGATAAAGTAGCTTTTTACTTTTTTTCAACTCTCACTGTTCAGCTGTCTTCACTTGGCATCATAGCTTCTTGGATGTCGAGGAAAATGGCCACTTCAGAACGACCCTCTCTCCCCGGAAGCACATACGACCCCCCCCCCCCCTTTTTTTTCTCAATTTCTGCTCGCCCTTCGTAGCTCACTGCAGTAGAACTTGTAAAAGGCACCTGCACAGGGCACAGAGGCAACTTGAACACACACTTTTCTCATGAAAAGGAAACTTCCTTTCAAAACATTTCTTTCAGCGATGGAGCATTCGAAAGTCGTTGGGAAGGTCCCTCCCCATTATGTCCTGTTCCGCTACGCTTCAATACAGCTTGCAATACTGCCGTACCTGTGTCGATAGCGAGAACGGATACTTTCTATTCTTTCTACCCTATGTACTTGTGAAAGGAGAAAGAAAAAAGGCGCTGATCCCAACAATTCCTACTTCTTCTTCCTCTTCTCCCTAGCGCCAGTCCCGCACCGTTTCGGGGTCCGCTCTACTTGTCAGTTGTCGCCACTTTCTCCTTCAATTCCTGACTGGTGTTGTCAAAATTCATTTTGGGCGGAGCGATAGACTCTGCGCACTATCATATCATCACTCAACAGGTTCACGTGGATATCAGTGGACGGGGTCATCGGAGTGCGGCAGCCATCCAATCGCCTTTTCGCGTGTGAACTATGGTCATCAATCAATACCCTCTCAGTTATTCCATGAGTCTCTTTGCGCCTTGTCGACCATAATTTTCAACACTGCTTCATTCGACTGTGTTCAACGGAGCATTCTATGTACGTAATTGCTAGGAGGGACCAAAGGGTGACTGTCTCATTTTCGAAAAATTTCCAGCCCCTTGAAATTTTCTGCCAAGAAAGTGTTCATTATCCCCAGATAGGTGGCTGTCAGAGAAGAAAAGATCAGTTTCTGATGTATAATGACATCATCTTTTCTTGCCATTCCTCAGATTTTTACCTGGGAACCATGGGAAGTTCTTTCAAAGGGCAACTCCTTTTGTTTTCGATCAGCATGCCTATTTTTAGCATTCTTTCTTGCAGTCTCATTTGAATAATTCGGCTTTGGCCCTGTAGCTTGTCGTGTGGAGACTAGCTATTAACTAATTTTCTGGCATTTTAGATCCGCAACCGAAATGAAGTTGAAACACTTAACGAGTGACGATGAATTGCGGGCCTTGAAGTGTGAATATGTTGACGATCCATTGTTTCTTCTTATTTGGCATTCAGTTGAATTCGAGTTGGAGAAGTCATTCCCTAATACGAGCCTTTCACTGTATTCATATCGATCCGCTGATTCTCTATTACTCTTTGGATACAAGAAAAATCGAATCACGAAGTAAGTTACATTCACAGAAGAGATTTTCTTTATTAGTTTCCCCCCTCATTTTCGGTATTGCCTTGGCCCTGTGAAAAGCGCTACAGTTTTCAGATTTATAATTTTTCAAATTTTTGATTTCAAGCAATAAAGACTTTTCTTGTTACCGATTCAGTAAGAAACCTATACACATGAGCTCGGGAGACACTCCCATTACTACGTAAAATCTCGCACATCCTTTGATTCTGTCAGCGACTCAATCCTGCTCTATCGACGTGGTGACTTCGCAGTGGAGGAAATCAGCGAGGCACTTACAGAACTATGCGACTTGCAACAAGTACCCAAGGAATTCCTTTTCATCGGCGAGGAATACCTGACGAAAATGGTAATGTTGTTTTTATTTATTATCATGAAAGTGTGTGGGTGTTACGAGAGCAGGGTCAAACATGGGTTGAGGGATCTTCAAGAGGCTGAAGTGCAGATTGAAGGGTGTAGTACCCTGGCATGGAAATAAGGGGTTGCATCATTTGGAAAGTGAATACTCATGGCATCCGTTCTCTAATATCTCTTCTTTTGGTAAGTTTTATAGCGGTCAGGAGGTTCTTGAAAAAGTCGTCGATCGATAGTCATACTTTGTGCGGCACGTAGTAAAGTCGTGTTCGTGGCTTCGCCATAGGATCTTCTTATAGTATGTGAGACCAACGACCCGTAGCAATATAGGTTCATTACAAACTGATCATTCGGAAGACATAGTAATATAAGATCGTGGTGGCTTTGAGATCTTGGAATCGAGGTCTAGCATTAAAAAGTGATGGGCCCAAGAGGTGACGTCTGAAAGACAGTGAGAGAGTCAGATGGAATCGTCGACCGGGCTAAATGAGGCATACTCGGAGGCTGCAGCATCTCTCTCTCTTCATGCCAGCGAATGACGGCCTTAAATACAAAAAAACATTAATACCGAGGAATTCTGGTGAATCACCTTGGTAATCGACTTCACCGAATTCGTCGTATGCTTACAGTAGTACTGCCTAATAAGATGATTATCGATCGACGATCCTTTTTTCGAAGACTACTGTCCACTTTCTAGCATCCCAACAACACCGCTCTAAGGAGGGACTGGGGTCTATATCACTAGAGTAGGTTTGAGGAGGGGTCGTATCTCTGAATCTTTTTTTGCGACAAAATGCTTGACAAAGTGGGAGTTGTGAGGGTGTGTAGCGTTAATGCTGCGGTCATATCTACGAAATTGCGATTCTGCGATCATGTAGATCGCACAATCGCGCGAATGTGAAATCGTACTGTTGTCGTGCGCATTTTCACTTGGACGAGCTATCTCCCCTCTTCAGCCCGGTGGGCGAGCTATCTCCCCTCTTCAGCCCGGTTGTTGCCACGCACAGGCCATGAATGGTGGGTCTGAGGTTATAGCTCGAACAAGTCTTCGTGCTCTCGCCTCGTCAGTTGAGCACGCTCTATTCCCTCATTCACGGTCTGTGTTAGTCGCTTACATGCTCTGCGGTGCCGGCAGCAGTGCGTGACTGCACCACCTCTGCGTTTTCGCTCGTGCCACTCTCCCTCGCTGCCTGCGTCCACGCCACGCCTTCGACAGGCACACCGGCTACACTACGAAGTATGAAAGTGGCCTCACTACTCATGAGACGCGCGTTGCAGAGGGCAAATAGCACGCCCATGTAAGACCGCCGTCAAACTTTGCGATTTTGCCATTCCGCGATTTTGCAATTTTGCGGTGTTGCGGCATTGCACAATCTCAAGGTCGTCGTATCGCGTTCGAAAGTGCAACGTCGCAAAATGGCAGAATCGCAAAATCGCGAGACTGACGGCGGCCTAAGAGTACGCGCAACATCATATGCGACAACAACACTGCACTGCGCAATTGCGCAATCCATCGTGCAATCGCGTATGTTGTTGTGCGCACTACCGCCGTATCGATACGTACCCAATGTTCACTCGAACTACAAGCGGACTGCAAAGTTTTGGCAAGGTATAACTATGGCGTGATCGTTCACAGGTGCGTTCATTGTGCTCCTTCCTTTACTATTCGAATTTGAACAACGTATGTGCAACTTGTACCCATGCAGCGCGAAGTGGCGACGCGCTCACAAACACGGCAGCTGGACGATTTTATTGGCGAATAAATAATGTCCTTCTTCTTGAAGGTATCGACATTCTTTATGAAGCGATCATTTGTCATGCGTCCGTATCCCACCAAGCTATTTTATATGACATCTGAACAGATGAACACAGTGCAGCATTTGCCCGTACCGAAGCTGCCGGATGGATACGTGTTAGGTTTGTGTTCAACAATCAAACCGAGTTTATCTTCAAATACCCATAAGGAATTTCATCTCGCGATAACCGTCCCACGCAATGTAGATCACGCAGTCAAAACACTGATTGCAACCCTCGGGCCACGTTCATACTTTTCGGTGCCGGCGGCAGGGCGTGACTGCGTGTCTCTGCGTCTCCACCTGTGTCACGCTGTCTCGTTGGCTGCGTCGTCCCAGCAGCTCTCCCTGCCGGTACTATTTCACTGCCTCACGCGACAGTTTTGATCGGCCTGCGTTCATACTCGCTACCATGCGCCCGACTAGTCGACGAGTATGAGTCCGCCTTTTGTTAACGCATCATTTGTGTGCGAGGTGGTAAAGTAGCGCCAAGACACCTCCTCGAATTCATCGAGAATATCCTCACCCGGATACGATACACAACCTTTGTCGCTTTCGATGTTACCACCTTTTCAATTCATTCAACCCGGAAGGAATACAGACTGGGATCTAGTATAAGTTTTCAGTAACGCGTGTTTGCAATAATCAGTGATTAAAACCATCAACAGAAGCTACGATCATCTGGCACTATTTAGCATCCAATTTAAAATTCAGGTTCTGCTGATCCGGATTCCGATGCGGAATTGATCACAAAAACGTGGAAGCACTCCGGTCCGAACGAGGAGGAGCAAACAGTGTTACATTTTTTTTTCTACCTTGTTCCCCATGGAAGTGTAACAGGACCGTTTCCAGAGCTAAACTCAGAAGCTTCCCTTCCACTTGTGTGCGCTACAATGACGCGCCAGTTGGCTTCGAAATGGTTGACCATATAGGCGTTCTCAACCATCTCTTCGTATTGGAATCGCATCGACATAAGGGTCTTGGCCAAATAATTGAGCTGGAATTGGCACGGAAAATGATTAGGTGAGCCAAACATCATCACAAAAAGAGCTTTCGATTCTTAAAAGGTCTTCAAAAAGATTCCTATCCCTAGTGATAAGAATTGCGTCGAATGGTGCGGTATAAACTTGCAGTATCAAGAAATAAATTTTGTCCCTTCTGATAACTACCCGCTCAGACTTTTGAAAAAAAAAAGGTTTACGAAGCTTTTTTGAACGATGTTATCACAAAGCTAGGGTGTAAGTTATGAAACAGAGATGCCGAGAGCAGATGCTGCCAGGTGTGTTCGAGAATCATGCACAGAACACTCCAACTGTATCACTGCCCATTGGCGGCGCGCGACAATGGCTCGCGCGTTCGTACAATCTGCGTTCATACTTTGCCTTGCCGGCGGCAGGGCGTGACTGTGTGTCTCTGCATCTCTCGCCTTTTTCTGCCTGTGCCACCCTGTCTCGTTGCCTGCGTCGTCTCTGCACCGCACCCGTGCCGCTCTGGCCTGTGAACGCAGCCACGCCATGCCGGCGTAAAGTATGAACGCGGCTATACTGGTCTCAATCATAATGCGCCGCATGCTAAGGCATTCTTCCGTGGCCTGACCATATTCCTGTATAATAATGAATGCACAGGAAAACAAAGCTGACAAGAATGCTGTGCGATGCCACATCGGAACCTTCTAAATCATGTACTTATATCACATGATTACATTAAATAGGAATGAGTGTCGTCAAGTTGAGTGAGAAAACACTTGGGCACTCACTCTAAAATGCCCAGATGAATCATTGTCGATGAAATTACTGTTGGTGTCATTTGCAGAAAAGGTCTGAAAGTACTCAAAACTGTCGAGCTGTACAACACTGCCGTTCTATCGGGAAGCGCTCGATCTCCTTACTGGACCACAGCGGTCGATGTCAACGGAGAAGATGTCATTTTTGTGTTTTTGGTGGTCACGAGACCCTAGTATACGCTTTGTATCGATAGCGATCCACCAGCGCTATAGAGACTGTATAGAAACTGTAGACTCATAGTGAGTTATTTCTACGAGAGGGGTGGATTTACTCACGATAGGAAATCGCTTCGCGGCGTCGGGCTCGCGGCGCCAACAATACGACTTGCCGAATCGATTGCCCTTGGGAGCCCGGCAGAGCGTGGCTGAGTCACCTCTGCACTTCCACCCATACCACACTACTGCATTCTGCTCCCATGCCACCCTACCTCCTCTACCCATGCCACACTGCCTCGCTCGAAGGCTGCCCTGCCACTGGCACTCGCACACGCCGCGCCGCTCGCCGCGGGCGGCCACGCGATTTTTTGTCGTAAGTAGCCCCACCCCTACGAGATTAGTGGCAACTTATTTCTGATTAAATTCATCTTCATTCCATTGGGTTGTACTTATATTTCGGGAACTTGCCAGAAATGTTTTCAGTGTATAACGTCATGAAAATGTATACCTGACTGTTGCTCAAGTTTCAGCTATAACTTATTTTGAATTCTGACTTTGAGTTTAGCAACGAAGCTGGATGAATAGGCTTCCGCGAGGAGTTCAATCAATTCATAGTGCACTGCATATCCATGACTTACTCTTTGTTTATCTTACTGTTTATAATCAAAGAGTTTTCATAAATAAAGTATTGAAATTACTAGACCGAAGAGTACGAAGTAAAGTATTCAGCGTCCTTTTACTTTGGAATACACCACGCATACCAAAAGGTTTTCTGAATATTCAGCTATTCACTATAGCTTATCTGCACTCGCACATATTGTGTTGAGCCGGTTGGCCAATACTGGCATCGAAACGTGAAGCTGAGTTAGGGTGAAAGGGTCCCGGTAGTGTAATGGATTAGCACATATGCCCTGAAAGCATGCGGTGCGGGTCCGACTCCCGCTCGAGACGAAAGCTTTTGCCTATAAGTCAGAAAGAAGCCCGTCCGTACGTGGTATGGCTGAGTGTCTTCAATGGACAGTGCTTGAAAATTCGTGTTTGGATATAAATCTTAGATATAAGTAGGATATACAGTAGAACTTTTCCCGTGCCCTAGAAAGGGATCACAGAGAGGGAGTGAGGAGTTGTGAAAAGTGATCATGGGTGCGTTGAGAGAGGTTAGCTAGGTTGCTCATAGCCATTTATTATCGCTCCCTGTTGTCCTATCGAGTATAAAGGAGGAGTCGTGGAAGTTGACGACGGGTACATAGGCTAAGGTGAACATGGAGTTATTGGAACAGTCAAAGGCGGTGATAAAGGTATTACGGGTAATAAAATGTTAAATTGACGGTGATAGTATGTGGGTAATGTAGTTTTCAAAGTGTGTCACCAGGTGAAAGCAGCAGGTCTGCGAAAATTATATGTGGCAAATTCACGGTGAAAGGAGTGCCTCTTAGTTTTGGAGAAGACTCCTTTTTATCGTGTCTAACCCCGCGACCATCGGCGGACAGGGCCTCATTCTAATGTTTTTTATCGTTCCTTCACTTTTTTAGGTAATAAACACTTCGAGTTTCTTTGCATTCTCGCTTCAGTAATGCCTACTACTGCCTGAATGGGCACGGATTGTAAGTAGGTTCGGTATCTCGTAGAGCCAATTATGGCCGATGATGGTTGGAGCTTAACTACAATTGCTTGCAACATGCGTATTACCTGTCCGCCGGAGCTTTTTTGCCCTTTAATGCGGGCAGAAATCGGGAACAGGTTCACGTGGAAATCATTGAACAAGGGCAAATGATTACGGCTGCCATCCTAACCCTCTCTGTAATCTTTCGCTCTTTCACATATGAACTATGAACGTAATCAATATTCTTCTATCGTAATGCAGACGGTTTGTGTTTTATTGTTCACCTTTAAGTCTTGGTTATGTAGAATTAAAGGCTCGACCTCCCTGGGTGGGGGGAAATACGCCAAAAAATCGCGTGGCCGCCCGCGGCGAGCGGCGCGGCGGGTGCGAGTGCCAGTGGCAGTGCTGGCAGCCTTCAAGCGAGACAGTGTGGCAAAGGTGGAGGAGGCAGGGTGGCGTGGCTGGAGGAGGCAGTGTGGCATGGGTGGAGTGCAGCAGTGACGCAGCTCTGCCGGGCTCCCAAGAGCAAAATCGATTCGCAAGTCGTACTGGTGGTGCCGCGAGTGCGACGCCGCTGACGCGAT
Source organism: Trichostrongylus colubriformis (assembly GCA_963978905.1). NCBI lineage: Eukaryota > Metazoa > Nematoda > Chromadorea > Rhabditida > Trichostrongylidae > Trichostrongylus > Trichostrongylus colubriformis. The sequence goes on from OZ022260.1 coordinate 28,928,975, forward strand.
TTTTTGGCGTATTTCCCCCCACCCGGTCTCCGGGTGGGGGGAAATACGCCAAAAAATCGCGTGGCCGCCCGCGGCGAGCGGCGTGGCGGGTGCGAGTGCCAGTGGCAGTGCTGGCAGCCTTCAAGCGAGACAGTGTGGCAAAAGTGGAGGAGGCAGGGTGGCGTGGCTGGAAGAGGCAGTGTGGCATGGGTGGAGTGCAGCAGTGACGCAGCTCTGCCGGGCTCCCAAGAGCAAAATCTATTCGCAAGTCGTACTGGTGGCGCCGCGAGTGCGACGCCGCTGACGCGATTTTTTGGCGTATTTCCCCCCACCCGGTCTCGGGTGGGGGGAAATACGCCAAAAAATCGCGTGGCCGCCCGCGGCGAGCGGCGCGGCGGGTGCGAGTGCCAGTGGCAGTGCTGGCAGCCTTCAAGCGAGACAGTGTGGCAAAGGTGGAGGAGGCAGGGTGGCGTGGCTGGAGGAGGCAGTGTGGCATGGGTGGAGTGCAGCAGTGACGCAGCTCTGCCGGGCTCCCAAGAGCAAAATCGATTCGCAAGTCGTACTGGTGGTGCCGCGAGTGCGACGCCGCTGACGCGATTTTTTGGCGTATTTCCCCCCACCCGGTCTCCGGGTGGGGGGAAATACGCCAAAAAATCGCGTGGCCGCCCGCGGCGAGCGGCGTGGCGGGTGCGAGTGCCAGTGGCAGTGCTGGCAGCCTTCAAGCGAGACAGTGTGGCAAAAGTGGAGGAGGCAGGGTGGCGTGGCTGGAAGAGGCAGTGTGGCATGGGTGGAGTGCAGCAGTGACGCAGCTCTGCCGGGCTCCCAAGAGCAAAATCTATTCGCAAGTCGTACTGGTGGCGCCGCGAGTGCGACGCCGCTGACGCGATTTTTTGGCGTATTTCCCCCCACCCGGTCTCCTATAATTCCTATTGATGACACTTCGGGCATCAGCCCTTCTTCAAATCAGCTGGAACTACTACTAACACAATCACAAAGTCGGCGCAAGAATGCTCATCAATGAAAGCACCAACCTTGTCCTACAGCGTGATATCATGCTGCTACTTTGTGAAAATGTAATCAATAAAAATAATAGAAAACTGAGCCTTCAACCTACATAACAAAAACCCAGTAATATTCTCCTAGCTTACTCCATGAGGCCCTGTGTTTTTTTTCTACTCAATATCTCTATTATACCTGAGAGCAACGGTATTTCACCAATGAGCACATTTACCCAAGTTGAGCGAAAGGCCCTGCGAAGTTGCCGATATTTAAGTGTTTTCAAATCATTTGGAGGTTTTCTATTTGGCATACGTCTAATTTTCGTGACCACATGGCAATCAGAGGGGAAAAGCCGAGAATTATATTTATACTGTAGTCAGCTTCTGGTTACCATTCCTGGGTTCGGTCTAGAACACATTTGTATTCTGTTGACCCAACCGATTTTCGATTGCAACTGATGATTGACTTTTGAACATTTCAGATCTAGGAACGAAATGAAGCTCTTACATCTGACGGATGAAGAGGAGTTACGGACCCTAAAATGCAAATATACTGGCGACGCACTATGTCTTCTTATTTGGCATTCAACTGAATTCGAGCTAGAGAAGTCATCTCCGAACACAACGCCTCTTCTTGTACTTATATGGGTCTGCTGAGTCACTACTACTAATTGGTTACAAGAAAAATGCGGATCACAACGTGTGTTGCCCACATACATGCAAACATATTACGAAATAATCTTCTTTGATCATTCAATCATTTGAAAGGTTTGTTCTGGATTTGGCTCTTACATATATGCCCACTGTTTGGCCAGTGGTGTCCTGTGCTGTGTTGTGAATGTATCCAATCAACCTCTTTCCCCAAAATTTTGGTCCAGATTTTCTCCCCTCCACCTCCAAGTGGTTATAAGATTGGTTTGTATTCAGTAATAGTACTCAACTAGTACATGTGCATGTGATGTGAGGGGATGTTAAGCCTTATGTCGAATTTTCGCTTTCCGGCGTCGTACCCGCGGCGCCATCAGCAGGACTTGCCGCGGTCGGTTGAAATCCCGTTCAGGACGCGATGGGCTGGTACCATCAAGGTCCTTTGAAGAAATAGCTGTTTATCTCATTATTATCTAAAATCACTAACTTTCGCAGCCTAGAAAGACAAAATAGTAAGATATTACATAATAACAATCCTAATTAAGAAATAATCTATTCGGGCGTGAAAGTTCAAAGCAAGTGTACGCAATGTACGCAATCACACGCGAAGAAATCAACTTGCATTGCCACGCGTGGCCGCGCGAGAATTCGACATAAGGCTTCACACCTAGGGAGGGCAGTGGCAGCGACTTCTTAATTCTACCGAGGGAAAGAAGCTCCTCTTCACTCCAAAGTAACTTCAGTAGTCTAGAATAAGATTTTTATTCGAAAATGTTTTTTTATTTAATATAAATTTGCATGTTCCGCTGATCCTGTTGCCGATGCTGAGGTGAACACAAGGACATGGATACACTCTGGTCCTAACGAGGAAGAACAAATAGGGTCAAAAACTTTTTATTATATTCTCAGCCCTGTAGATGTGTGGAAAATTAATTTCCAGGGCTAAACTCAGAAGTTTCCCCTCCGCCTGTGTACGCTGCAATGGCATACCAGTAGGCTTCGAAATGGTTGACCATATAGGCGCTCCCAATCATATCTTCGTGTTCGAACAACATCGTAATAAAGGCCTTGGCAATATCATCGACTCGACTTGGCAAGAAAAATGATCAGGTTGGTCTGATGTAATGCAACTCGGAATGACTAAGAATAAATCCTCTGAAGATTGGATATTTGAATTCGTTTATCCACTAGGTTTATGCGCAGGCTAGAAAAAAGCGTTATATTCCGAAAATACAATTATTAGGCTGGTGCAAATTTAATGCGGCTTTTTATTGTTACTTTTTTCTGTAGTGCAAATTGACGTTTTGGCGACTATTGAATGAGAAGCAGTTCTTGATTGCGATGGCGAAAATACGCTCAAATAACCACTTGAACACTACTAAATTTTGTTATCGTTTTTGCTAAATAAAATTGTTGAAAAAACGCCACATCAATTATGCATCAACCCAATAGAAGTGGGTTACGTGTATTAAGCTGTGTAATGTAGCCCTTGAATGTGCCGCGCTAGGCCGCTACATACTCTACGGTGCCGGCAGATGGCGAGGTAGCGTGGCCCCTGCGCCATGCCACTCTACCTCGCTGTCTGTGAAGGCAGCCGCGCTCTGCCGCCGGCACCATCTTAGAGTATGAAGGCGGCCGCAACGCATCCCTTCTTGGTTTTTTTCATCCCTATTGCGGTTTATTGTTTCCGTCAAAGGGAAGTGCTTAAAGGCGTCTTTTCTTGTTGGCATCTTCTTCATGGCAAAAATTAAAAAATCGGAGCAGTAAAGGATTTCCCGAACGCATCTATTCATACAAAAATGCCTCACAATAGATTCTATGCTAAGGTTTCCTATGTCCTAGAACTGATTTGTTCTCCTTTGTATCTTATCCATCTATAGTCTAAGCAATGCGTAGTAGTCTCCATTATATAAACGCCTGTAAGCTATTCTAGTGCGTGGAGCTGTACAATACCGCCATACTGTCAGGTAGCAGTTGATCCCCTCACTGGACGACGGCGGTCGATGTTAATGGCGAAGACGTCATTCTCGTGTTCATGGATGTCACGAAACCTTAGGATTCGCACTGCATCTGTAGCACTGACTAGCGTTTTGGACGACATGAATTCTCCGTTTCATAGAGATTTCTGCGAATATACGAGCAATTAGTTCACTACAAATGTTGTTCTTCATTCTCACAAAGTTGGGTTTTTTTCTGTAGAACCGACTTCATACTTTGCAGCACTAACGCTGGCACTGACGACGGCAGAGTGAGATGGCCAGGGCGCACTCTGCGTCTCCGCCCGCCCTGCAATGACGCTATTTCAATAGGAGAAGAGTGAGTGTACAAACATCCGTAGAGTATAATGGTGTAAGAAGCCTATGCGTGCAAGCAGCCAGTAAGACAACAATGTGTCCAGGTACCCTCCATTCCATTCAGAATGGTGACAATTTGGCGTACTGTGGGGGCCCGCCGCTATGAAATCGCTGCTTTCATCCTTCCAGATGAATCTGTTACTAGAAGGGTATTTATGGCAATAGAACAAAAATGAACAAAAGAATCAGACTTAATGTGTTCGACACGTACAGATGGATTCCACCATGTAAAATAATTAACTAAATTACTGATCTTGCAGAAAAGGACTCATGGTAATCATGTTCGTCCTGTTGTCTAGGACTGCCGTACTTCGGAGAAGCGTTCGTTCTCCTCATTGGACTACAGCAATTGATACGAACGGCGAAAATGTCATTTTGGCGTTTATGTCACAAAATCATAAATACAAGCCATTGCTTTGATCCGATTAGATTCGTACTATACCCGCTAGGTTGTAGTCACACAAAAGACTCATCTGAGTACGAAAAATCTGAAAAACGCCATTTGTGCACGTGCTATAAATACCTCGAAACGATCACTGAGATAAGTACTGGCATGACCGGCAACTTCCCTGGAAAGAGTTTTGTTTTCGGCTAAGTGCTTATCCTTTAAAATACCCTACAACTGTATTGCCAGGATACGTTCATGAAGCTCGGAATAAGCTTGAAAAGTGAGAAAACCTTCAAGTGCTGAATGTAGAGACAATCCAGTTGATGGTTCACTTCCTTGTCGCTTACCATTCTGTCAAGGTCCTGGGTCTTTTCGGTTTTCACGACAATGGAAGACCGCGACCTTCGCATCGAGTAATTTTGAGAACCAAGTCTGCACGTAATGATAACGGTTGAGTGAACAGACTACAAAAATCTGCGCTAAGTGTTTGCCATATCGGTCTCAAACCTGCCAAACACACCTTTGCCACCAGATAATTATGACGAAATGTTAAGTTTACGCTTGCTATCATGATCATCAGCAGGGCAACATTCATTCAGCAAAGTAAAGACCATTTTCCACTGGACATGTTTCAGTGTGCTTAAAGGAATCATCGATGAAAAAATGAGTTTTTATGGTACCCATATATTTATGTTGAGTTTGCCTAATGTGGGCCGCATGCAAAGTTTCAAGCAAAAAAGTGTGTATCCGTCTAAGATACAGCACTGCAAAGTCTTGGCCGGGTAGGCGTTCGAGCAAGTGCCCACACCGTCGTCCGCCGCGGTCGGAGACGCATTGTAGGAACAGAAAGTTACGTAATTAGTCCCACTTTCCGATCCCAACCGCGGCGAACGACGGGATGGGGCTTTTACTCGGAGCCCCCACCTACCCGGCCAAGCATTTGAGGAGCTGTATCTTATCTGACTTCCCACTTTTTCGTGTAGAACTTTGCATGCGGCCCTTGTTAGGAAGACACAACATAAATATAAGGGTAACAAAGAGACTTCTTCCGTGAACGATTCCTTTTTCAATTTTTCAATTTTCAACGACGGTGGGTAAAGGCATTGACTGGCAGGTCATCGGCAGCTACAGTGTAGGGGGTGGTTCAGTGGTAAGGTAGAATAAGAGACGAGAAGAGGTTTATTGCCACAGTGTTCTGTGTACGACAAGAGTAGAATGCTGTTGGAAGAAAGATACTGCCTCAACCTGGCTATCTCCAGCACAATATAAGCCCCGCCCCCGCCAGGCGCATGGTGGAAGAATCATCGCCGTGCTGGCGATGATACTCCGGCCGGGCGGCGAGGTTACAAAACAAATATGATGTTAACATAACTATGATACATATCACTATTTCTTCTTCGTCGATCGGTGGAGCTGTTGTTGGCGGTAGCTATCGTACGGTTGTTGAAGGAGAAAGGCAGCGTGGCGACGGAAAGAGGGGCAGGATCGTTGAATATGGGGTTGAGGAAGACGGCGAAGACGGCGTGGAGGTAGTCGGCGGCGATGAAGTTGAAGTCGAGAGGCGGCGAAGAAGTTGAAGTCGAAGTTGTAGTTAACGTGGTAGATCACGTTAGAAGTTGTAATTGACGTGGTAGATCACTCGAGGACTTGGTTTGCTAGTGGCTATTGATCTAATCGGCTACGTTAACACGTATCTGCGAACCCGCGTGAGATAAGGTGCCTCGAAATGCCCTATTGCCGCTTATATTATTTTGCTACTTTTGGTCGTCTGAATCTATTCCCTGAGCCGCTCGCTTGGCAGCCGTCTGGATCACCGACGAGGACCAGCCGCCACCAGTCGATTTTTATGGGGCCGTTCCCCCGGTAATGGTGGGTGGTCTTATTTTTGAAAGGAAGGCACGACTTAGGTGCCCATGTAATATGAAAAGGGGAAATTGAAGGTGTGGATCAATTGAGGTTGTGCCGTCCTTTCCACTGTGAGCGTGCGTTTTCTCTATGAACTTGTTGTACGATAAGGCGAACAAGTTCTGATTCTGTGGGAATGTAGATAGTTGGTGTCCTGAGGAATTGCGGCATTTTGTAAGCGTGATTGATGCCGTATTATACCGTTCTCGTCTTCAATAAGATTTTTGTTTGGAAATCTTTTCTGTAGTGCTTTTATATTCTCATGTCGTTGTTCTTGCAGTAGTATGATTTGTTCTGCCAAATCAAGATCAACCGGCAATATTTCTTGAGTAGCACTAAATCTAACTATACTCGTGAGCTCGATTTTGAGATCACGTTTCCTGTTCGTTAATGCGGTCCATTTTGACAGTACTTTGCCCAATATACATATGACGCGTTGCGCTTTTTCCAAGCTAGAAAATCTCTTAAGGTCAATGACGCTGGAGTCTTTTTCACAGGTTTGGGTTAGGTTGCTGGCCAATATTGGCAACTCAGTTTCATCGTTCTCTGAGGGCATTTCTGAGATGTACTCTATAGATTTGATTGGCCATGTGGCAGGGTTTGCTTCTAACCATTTTGGACCTTGCACCCAATCATCATTGCTGATATTTTCGGCAGTTAAGCCTCTTGTGCCCGCATCCGCCGTATTGTGGGAAGTGATTACATGGAAGAAGGATAAATTTATTCCTCTTTTGCCTTGAGTCTCAAAATTCGATCTCTCGTATTGGTAACGAATACCGGCAGTTTTTTGGCTGATTTCAACCACCACAATGCGGTTTCGCTGTCTGTTACGAGTGATATTGTGTCAACTTCGATGTTTGACTTCTGAAAACTCGAGATGATCGATTTAGTAAGACGTATAGCCATTAATATTCCGACAAGTTCTAGCCTTGGAATCGTTTGACGGCATTTTCTGGGCGTGAGTCGCGTTTTTCCACTAATTAGGCTAGATATTGACCTTGATGCGACGTCTTGCCCATAGGCACAGGTTGCAATAGCTTCATTGCTCGCATCTGCGAATGTCCACAGGCGCAACTTAGCACCTTGTACTGGATTAACGTGTCGCGGCAACGATATTCTCGCATCATTAACGACACTACACGACTGATTCCATTTTTGCAACACTTTAGTATCGAGTTTTGTTTTCCAGTCGACTCTGGAATCAAATATTTCTCTCATAGTTGATTTCAAGTGAACTAATAGAGGACCTGCCATCCCTATGGGGTCGTAAACCGAGTTTATCTGGCTTACAACATCCTTCTTGGTCAAACTGCTCGATTTATTGAAGTTTGTGGCGACTTCGAATGCGTCGTCTTCCACTTTGTATTCGACGCCGAGTATTTTGATGCAGTTGGATTGTAGTCTGTCCTCTTTTGGAATCCGCCGATTGACTTCACTCGAGTTTGAAATGTATTCTCTGAGGTTCATGCCAATCTGAGCGAATAGTCGCTTGGACTCTTCGTATTTTTGTAAGGCTTCTTCTATTGACTCGGCCTGCAGGAGTATATTATCAACGTATAGGTTTCTAGCAATTTCACTGGCTAGTTCAGTGTTTTGGCTGCTTAGAAATGCAGAAAGAACCATGTTCAAAACACTTGGAGATACAGTCACTCCAAATGGAAGTCTTTTAAATCTGTAATGGACGAGGTTATCCCTTGTAGGGGGTAACTTTACGTCTTTCAACCATAAGAATCGATATAAGTCTTTGTGTGAGTTTACTAAGCGGATCTGCGTGAATGCCGCTTCTATGTCGCATATGAGAATAATTTTGCTGGTTCTGGATGCCAGCAAAATGTCGTGGATTTTATTGACAAATGCTTCTCCTTTGTGGATTACATCATTCAAAGAGAGTTTTCCTTTTCTTTTGGAAGATGCGTCGAATACAATTCGCAGCGGTGTCTTTTTTGTCGGTTTCCACACACCGGAGTGGGGCATGTAATACGGCCCCACAGAATCTTCCTCTGGACAGGAAAAGGTCTCTATCATTCTATCTTGATGGTAATTCTGAAGTATTTTGCAGTACCACATACTTTGCTGAGGGTTTTGCAATAGAGAGTTTTGAAGTGATTCCAGTCTTCTTATTGCTATGGAGTAGTTGTCTTCCAGCTCCGCAATGTTCTGTTTTAGTGGGAACGGTGCGGTTACAAAACCCCCGTCGACAGATATTGTCTTGGAATACTGCTCGAGGTATTTATAGACTTTCTCGTCTGACATATACTCTTCGCTAGTGATTCCGAGCCCTTCCAATTCGAACATTTTGTGGAGAATTTCCTTCTCGGTGGGCTCGAGTACTGCAGTTAGTCCGTAACATACGCGGTTTTCTGCGATCTCTGAGGGAATAATTCCTTTACCGTATATGGTAGGCCCGAAAATGGTATTCGATATGTGTAAGCCTGTAGGTGTTTTCGTACCGTAAGTTGGACTGGTAACCAACTCATGGAAATAGTCTAGTCCTACGAGGACATGCGGGGTCTGGTGTTCTCCGCGAAGTTTTGTGTTTGCTAGACATATTTTATTTGCCTTCAAGAATGTAATGTCGGATGGTGTCAAATTCACACTGGGAAATCCGTTAGTTATAATTGGTTTTGTTTGGAAAGTAAGCTCCACCTCCTCTCCGAAAGCTGTTCCGATCTTGACGTTTACAGTGTGGCTTTCAAATTTTTCGATATGGCCACCAATTCCGGACATAGTACATACTTCTGTTGTCTGTCTTGGTAGCCCTAGACTTGTGGCTAGAGATTCTTGGATTACTGTTCTTTGTGCTCCCGAATCAAAGAAAAACAGAATTTTTTGGTATTCACCTCTTCTGTGATTCCATATATTACCCTCAGCTGTCATTAAAATCAGCTGTGAGGTTCCAGTGTCATTGGATTGCTTGTTTTCGGAACATGTTTGAGTGTTGTTCGCAACGAATCTTCTGTTTTCATTGCGATTTCCAGCAGTTCTTTGGTTATATGGTCGATGGTTTTGCCCATTTTGATTGTTTCTTTGCTGGGAAGGGTTCCATGGTCTGTTTTGATACCCAGTAATTTCTCTACTAGTATTTGCGTTATCTTTGTAACATACAGAGACATGGTGTTTTTGTCCGCATTGTGCGCAGTCCGGTTTCTGGCAATCAAAGCTGTTATGGTTCGAGGAACAACATTTCCAGCATCTATTTTGTTCTTTGAGAATTTTCCTTCGGGTTGCCTTATCTTGAGTTGACCGGCATGTCATCGACAGATGGCCGTCCTTATGGCAAAATAGACATCCTTCATTGTAATTGTGTCGCGGACTGATATACTTATCCTTTGGAGTGGTGACCTTATTGTTGACTTTATTGCCGAGTCTGTTTTCGACGTAAGCCTTGGCGGCAATCTCTTTCTTGAGGTGACCCATGAGGTCCTCAATCGGTTGATTGCATTGCGCCTTGCCTAATATCAACACAGGTTTAATAATATCCTGAGGAAACTTTGTGAGAATAGTTTCCGACCACATTGGGTCGCAGGTATTTCGGACATCATAGCCAGCTGACACCATTTGGTTTATTAAGACCTGGATTTGTTCAAAAGTGAATAGGCAACTATCAGCAAAATTACTTGCCTCTTTCATGTTCACGAGCTTTTGAACAATCTGCGACCTATTTGCAGAATAGTCGCAATAAGTTTCTTTCAGAGTCTTAATAATCCACCCATAGTTTTGTGGCAAGGGTTGTATTCCTTGTATGGCCGCCTTAGCTCTCCCTCTGAGACTTTCTCTCAGGAGTATGATTTTTTCCACGACGTCTAGTTCCTCATTTTTATGTACTAGCGTCTCAAAAATGGCCCAATACTCAGGGAATTCCTCTGACTTGCCAAAAAACTTGGGTAACGAGGCTTGCGGAGGCTTTATGGAACGCCTCAGTAGCCCACTACGATGATTTTGTTCTGTCAATCTTTGACTGTGATCAGTTTCATCTGAATTATCATCAGTTTCGTTGCTGTTGCTAATTTGCTCACAGTATTGTTCTTGACCGTTTTGAAATTCCGTCTCGTTTGACTTGTTTCTGCAAGTTTTCTGGGTTATGTACCCTAATTTAATGCCAATTCTGTTCTGAACGGACCTTGATTCATCAAGGCGCGCTGTGAGCATGAATATTAGCTCGCTCGAGTCGGCTGTAGCTTTATGCAGCTGAGACTCTTCTTCAATTTGCTCGATTTCGGCTATTAAGTCTTTTTTCTCTGACTTATTCTTGCAGTTCTTATATTCGTCCCTTATCTCATTGTATAACTTCTGGAGGTTCTCTCTTCCTTCTCTGATTTGTCGGATTCCGCTTTCTAACAATGCTATCGCGGAGCGGCATTTATCATAATTATCCTCATCTGCCGTTGCGTATTCTACGCTGACAGTATACTCTTTGTATCTGTTAACTAAATTCTTTAGCGTCGTTGCGCTTGATACGATTGGTCTCATATAAAAATGTAGAGCCATCTTTATTTATTGTCTTTTATTACCTTGTTTTTTTTTGAAGGTAGTAACTCTTCGTTTATTTCGAAGTCAGTTAGTTCTTTACTAACGTAGTTTCGCTGTAGTATGCGAAAAAGGTGGCTTCTGGTAATGAATACGGAAGCACTTCCTTTCTTCTCCTGTCTGGAGGAAACTCGCTTTTTTTGCGAAAAAGGTGGCTTCAGGTAATGAATACGGAAGCTCTTCCTTTCTTCTCCTTTGAATTCAGGAGGGAATCGATTAAATCGAGATGCGGTCTATTAATCACCGTCTTATAAGCTCTTTTTAGGAGCTATTACTTCTCAAGAGCCCAAGTTTTTACGCTTAGACACTAGAAAAGTTTGAATAATTTTGGCCGATGCACCAAAATGTAGGGGGTGGTTCAGTGGTAAGGTAGAATAAGAGACGAGAAGAGGTTTATTGCCACAGTGTTCTGTGTACGACAAGAGTAGAATGCTGTTGGAAGAAAGATACTGCCTCAACCTGGCTATCTCCAGCACAATATAAGCCCCGCCCCCGCCAGGCGCATGGTGGAAGAATCATCGCCGTGCTGGCGATGATATACAGTACCAGCGGTCGGATGGAAGTACTCTGCAACGAAAAGCTACTCCATCATCCTAAAGCAATCGATACAAAGGTTTTTATGAATCTTGCTTGGATGTACAGAATCTCGATGCGGCATTGTTTGCGGCGATCAGCGACCACAGACCATCGCTGCATCGAAGTCCTTGGAGTGATGCGTGACAAAAATCGCGATGTGGGCGTGGCCTAGGTAAGTTGGCGAAAGAAACCACGGCTACACAACCGAACCATCTTCAGACTTGGTCTTACTCTTCTGTTCGATGCGATACGGTTCCGACAAATTCGTGTTTTTTGTGTGAGCCTCATTCGGAACCGTAACTTCCCATCCTTTCCAATCGTCGGACTCCGATTACCGTTGGTCATCTCCATTCACCACGGAAGAGAAGCTCGTACTTCGAGTTTGAAACGCCTGGTGCTGACGATGACCTGACACTCAAGTCACTTTTGAACCACCACCACTGAAACCAGTTGCTTAGGAGACAAGTTTTCCCGACAAAGGGATATAGAGGAAATGAAAATCTTTTCACCCTTCATTTCGTTCTTATTTCCTGATTTTCAAAAGAATCGTCATTTTTGCAGGTGTTTATGCCAACATTACTATGAGTTACAACGGGAATTCAAGGATGTTAAGCATGACATACTAACTTTTATATAATTTTCAAATAGTAAATATTCACTTATTCAGTTGCCGACTAAATGCGCATAAACTAAGTCACTTCACTGTCTCAAGACCCCCTAAAAATTCCATTCAAATTACTTATACTGCTTAATCTTTTACTAGCACTTACTTTCCCAAATGCTGACTTAATCACCTTATTTCTTGAGAAATAAATATTTCTAAGCACTTTAGCCAATATTTCATTTTTAATGAGGGGGTGACACAGAGAGCAGAGCAGAAGTATTCACCTCGCTGCACCCCAATTTAACAGTATTTTAAAATAATTTTACAACTTTTCGGGGAATTCTTTTGAATGAATTAGTGATTGACTAAAAGGGTAAATATAAGCAAGGTCAAGAAGTAAATAAGCAGAACCCTTGAAAAAATGGTAACCTCAGTTAGTGGTTACCTGCAAACTCATAACAAGTCTCACGACAAAGTGCACTATTTAGGAAGTGAATTCGCCCAGGAGCTGATTCACACAATTTCCCCTAGTTCATTTTGGGTAACTGCAACATTTCTATTTACAATAACACTTCTGCTTGTACATAGAAGTAAAACAGGAGGCTTAAGTGGCGTTGGGTGAAGTTGATGACAAATTTGGCGTCAAAACTTCATTAATGACTACTTCGCCTAACCCTTTCGATTTGAGGAGGGGGGCTACCCTTAAAATCCTGAAATCTTTGCATACAAAACCTTTATTCCTGTTATACTCTTTTCTAACTAGCTCTTCTATTAGTAATTTACAGTTGGACCAGCTGTGATTGATCAGTTTTGCTTGATAATTTTTATATAACTTTAGAGCGATCCGTTAATTGAGGGTGCTCTAGTATTCCATCAGAACCAACCGCACACTCTCTCACGTGTCTCCCTATAGGTTACCTCTGCACATAACACACAAATTTTGTACAGGGTGGCTACAAAGTATGGTCTGGTGACTCTCCAGTCGTAAAAAAGTAAGGAGAGCACGATTTTTCGCGAAATTTGGATATTTGATAGGCAGCACGTAAAGCAACAAATAATAGAAGAATCACTTCAAAGGGTTGCTTTTGGCCAAAGTGAGAACTCTTATCTTGTGGTCAAAGGTTCCATGGTGGGCCGCAACTACATGGCATCGAAATTATGCCGCTCCCGTTCTGAAAAGCACACTATGAAACTGTGCGGACTACACATACACATACAATATACACGAGCCGCCTCTTGGATCTTGCACGCAGAGTTTTACTGGACCACAAAATGAGCGATGCCTGTACGATGTAGAGGCCGTAAAATTTATAGAGAGTGCCAGTTCTCCATCTGCGATTTTTGGGCGTAAGTGCATCGCTGACATATTTCAATCATACCATGTTTGATAGAATTGAGAACGGAACTCCTATACTTTGAAAAGGTACTCTAATAATGGCGGACCATACTTTGTAGTCACCCTGTACTCTTAATCATCTCCGCTCATCCTCATCTGAGACTCAGAATCACGCCCAGGTCCCTTAGAGCGCGTTCATACTTTGCGGTGCCGGAGGCAGGGCGTGGCTGCGTGACTGCGTCTCCGCCTGTATCACTCTGTCTCGTTCCCTGCGTCGTCTTTGCACCTCCTCCATGCTACTTCACCTCGCTGCCTGCGAAAGCATCTGCACTCTGCCGGCGCAAACTATGAATGCGGTCTTACGTCGATCAATTAGCATTCTCCCACCGACACCAACTGTACTAGCCGCTCAACAATAAACCTCCTCCACAAATGTCCTACATAAAGGGTGTGCATAAAACTGGGATCCACGTCGTCTGAGAAGATAAACATAAAATTGAATTGAATAGAATTACAACACATCTTTGTCTCCTTTCAATATTCAGCTTCAGTAACTTTAAACTCATTGCCAGCATGGTTATGGTCACTGGGTATTATTCGAAACCAATTTAAGACATCGAATAATCGTTCTATTTCTGTGGCCAACTTCTTTGCAAATCGTGCGCTCGGATTGCCATCGTTTACTATTCAAAGATGGTAAACAAAATGAAAAACGAAAACAAACAATCATCGAACAACCTTGCGCGTGTGATTGTTGTGTATGTTGACGTGACCAACGATCACAAATCGCATTCTGTTATTTTTATGCGTATATTTTTGAGAGCAAGACCAGTTCACAGCGATACGTTACCACTCTGTCACGCCCTACAATTCTCTCTCGAAAATGATACCACAAACTGCGTAAGACCTTATAATCACGTAATACCGCAAATCATGTAAAAACTTAAAATTAGAGCTAGCTGAGAACAACAACTGGTTTTTGGGGTTGATATTCGACCCTCTCGGTCATCCGACCTTCAGGGTAAAGCAGGTTTACACGGTATTTAATAAAAGACCGGAACTCGAAGGGTGTTACATGCCCTTGTTCATCCTCGTACTGAATGTGACCTACCCCTGCTCCGAACGTGGTCCACAATGGCGACCGCGCTTGCTCTTCCATCGACCATATCGCTATCGACTGTGATTACTTTTCTTTTTCATATCTATCTTTCACATTTTTTTCACCTCAATCCTCACCTGAAGCATGGCCCATCCCCAAGCGGGGTTTTGACCTCGCCGTCTGCATCACCTCCATCAGTGAGGCAGAGGGCGCGAGAGACGTTCTTAAAGGTTTTTTAATAAAAATGGGTCGGGTCAAATGAAGTCAGGGGGGAGACGCAACTTTGCGTCGACGTCAACTCCTTTCCCTCCCTAGCCTTAGGCTAAAATTGATGTCCCCTCCTCCCATATGAAAAAGCATCTGTCAAAGCATAGGTCTCATTTGCTTTAGCCTAAGCCTAGGGAGGGAAAGAAGCTTTGACGTCGGTGAAAATTTTGCGTTCCCCCCCCCCCCCCCCCGACTTTATTTGACTCAATGGGCCCCCGTTTCCTAATTTTTGACCGTTTCGATCCTGTATTTTTCTTCTGCCACAGTATCTACTGGCGTCTTTTCACAACGAGGTGAAATTACTCATAGCAAAGCTCCTACTGTAGCATATCACTTAGATTGCATGCACCTTTGGAGTGGAACTTGTAGTAATTGAACCGAGCTGGTTGGCTACACCTCTGCGACAAGTCCATTTCAGCTGGAGAGTAGTTACCGTGATGTGCTCGTGTGAAAACAGTTGAAGAACCAGACCAGTCCATAATTGTGGTGGCAAAGTGAGTGACCAAAAACGGGATTGGTAACTCGCCAGCACTTAGCCTTCTGTCGATCGTCAGTTTTATGGTCTATATATTCTATGAGTTTCTACCGTATGCTTTACCACATTTGGAACTGTCGTCTTCCGTTTCTCCCTCACACACTTTGTCGCATACCAAATACGATTAACTTCGTGCGATTTACACAAACTTTTATTTTTTAGAAATGGATCTGACTTCTGTTGCAGCATGGCTAGCCGCCATATCTCTTGTTACTACTGGTGAGTCAGTTCAAATTATTTGAGAGAAGCCTAAATAAGGGATCTCCTAGTGACTGAATTTGAGTGATTAACACAAAAATCACAGTAATAAAGTACTGTAATGCTATGCAATTAGCAACAATACTTACTGATACTGTAAAGGTTGTAGATTCTAAAATCTGAAAGAAGCCCTAATATTTGTTATTGGGTCGTATTTGTTTTTATGCTTCTGCCATGAGGTTTTTATATGAAATGTTCATTACGGCCAAGGTTTCGATCTTTCCGTCGTTGTCAAAGGCCTTGTATTCCACCGCTTAGAGCACACTCGGTCAGTACATCGTAGCGAATCGTATTTGTGCCCCCTTTGAGGGGAGGGCGGTCGTATTTAGACGCGTACGTGTGCACTGTTGGCTTTGGCCCCTATCTGTGCATATATGATAGATGTATAGGTAATTCGTCTCTGGCGAAATTTGATCCATGAGGCACGACACAGCGATTTTTTCTATTTCTACGCGAAGTAATTGAATGACCACAACTTTTACCTAGCACTAATTGACAGCTATGTACTATTGCCAACCGGACATCCATTTATCACCTCGGGCAACCAAATGATCGATAGGAGTTGTAACTGAGGAACTGTGTGTACCTGGAATGAACTTTCGAAAACTGCCTTCGAGGCTTAGTCACGTTTCACCGCACTGATGAAAATGATTGGCAGCCATTTGATTTTGATGGGTGGTCACAGAGATGGACAAACCTCTGTGACCACCCATCAAAATCAAGTGACTGTCAAAGTGACAAGGGGGGACCTATTCTAAATTTATCCCGTCAGCATCGTGGTGGTTCTCCGTTGGGAAGTGACCAAACTGCGACTTTTCGCAGAAGAGCTCGGGATGTTGAGTAAAGAGGTCAGCTAGACAGATGCACTCAAATCTAGGTTATGTCCTCATCAATCAGAAGTGTAATAAGCAAAAGGCAGCCGTCAGAGTTTGCGATTTTGCGACTTTACGGTGTCGCGGCTCCGCACGCGAAGTAACGACATTGCACAATCTCAAGGTCGAAGTATCGCGTACGAAAGTGCGAAGTCGCGGAATCGCAAGGCCGCAATATCGCAAGACCGCACCACAATATCGCAAAACCTCAAAGTCTGACGGCGGCCAGAAAGACGAATTAATCTCGCTGAGATGCGTCACGTGCAAAGTTCTTCTCAAATTCTAGCTTCTCATTGTCGAGTTCATAAACCCAGTCGTTCCCTCGTCTTGTGGTGAAGATCTGTGATCGTCGATCATTTGAAAGTGTGTTTGGCCTTGAGCACAATGGCGCTGGAATTCTATTCAAGAAAAAGCAATGTTCCATAGAAAACTGGCGCCCGTCCAACAACATACCACTTTACGGCTGGATTACGAAGGGAGGATAGGTAATTCCTTCCTCGAAGCAGGAAAACACCTCATTTCGTCACAACGTCTTTCACCATTTAATCGAAACCACCCAGCCGACCTCCACTGCTTTCGCTCTTCACAAAAAATAGACTTTTGTTAGCATAGGCATTTCATCTCCATCCCATTTTTAAAGCCATGGGAAGTCCAGGGGTGAAATCCATCCACAAAAATTTCAAAGAAAGCTGTTTGGAAAAGTCGTCTTTTTAAGCGGCGGAAACTTACTTCTATATCATCTTGGCGAAACATTCCAAAGAAGAATAAAACTAAAATTCTGAGTTTATGAACATCTAAGTCGCGCAGCATGGGGGACGCTTTCCAGAAGCATTGTGTTGGATTTAAAATGGTTGGTTTCGTCAGTTAAAAAAACGAGAACGATGAAAGGCGAAATTCAACAACTACTTCCTCGGGAAACCCCACAACGAGTTTTCCATCCCTCGTGTTAATTATTATGCTGCAGAGAGCTACTACATGTTCTGAAGGATAGCACCACCTTGATCTCACTAAACGTTGTGTGAAATATCTAAAATTATTATTCAGTGAACAGCTGTTTGCACTAACTTCTGCCGCGAAACATTTCATGGTATGAAAACGCATCTCAAATGTATGGTGCGTGGAAAACGAACGCATGGCCCATTCTAGTGGACTGCTCGAGCACACAATAATTTTTTCCAAATTTGAAATTGCAAGAGCCACCTATACCCGGATCTTCCATCAGGCTCAAAATACTGAATGAGCTGGTCACGATGAAAACAGTGGATAGAATTTTGTGTCATATGAAACTCATCCTTTACAATGACTTATGACTAGACCCTGCAACTGCTTGTTTTAAAAGAGCAGCGCCGCCTCAAAAATTGCTTGGTTCCGATAGCTGCAGCAGTTGAGATTATTGTCATATCCTCTAATCCAAAAAATAGCTACCATATTGAATGAGGGGGAGAAAACCAGGTTTCTTTCGCCGATCATTTTTTACAAACCAGAGGTCACCCTTGGTACATGAAAGAACCTTGAGAGCTCAATTTATAGAATCCACTCAAAATCAAGAAACTTAACTAAAACTTCTATGTCCTTCTCGTCCTATTCTGTAACGCTATAGCAATTCATGTATGCCTTTTACGTTTCATTAATCGTTCTGGTCATTTCTTTTTTCTGCCCAGGGCTTAAACTCCAATCGCTTTCTATGTTTCTAATGGTCTAATTGCTTTATTACGGTTTTCCATTGAAGCGAGTTCATTTTCAATGAAATCAGGGTTGCCCTCTTGTGTTTACGCCGCGAAAAAGGGCGTATCGCCGCTGCATGAATATTCTGCCAATGTACATATTTATCGCTTCTGTGCTGGCTACCCTATCCTTCCTCTTCACGCCCTCAAATATTTATCATGAAAGTCCTGCCTTCACCAATGTCTTCAGCACTCTGCAAATAAACAGAAAATTCGCAGAAAAAGCAGAGGCCATCTACTATTGATGTCGATTTGCTTTCCTTCCTTTTTTCGGCGATCGTTAGAGCGTCTGAAAAATTACGAAAACTAAGAGCTGAAATGCTCCGTACTGTTCAATGCCTTTGAAAGTCATCAACTCAATCCTGACTCAATGTCACTCAAGGGGCACTCAAATGCTAAAAGTTTTGTGCGGACAATGGGCATGGTGCAGAAGGAACCGATGCGCCGTCGCGCCGCGAAACCATCAGTCTCGGTTTCCCTCTGACACATCTAGAAATACCCGCTAGCAACGCCTGCCCATGCGAAGTCGCATCGGCTCCTTCTGCGGTGTACCCAGCGTTCGATTACTATGGCAGATTCCAATACGACAGAGATTCTGACAAAAACTGTCTAAATTCTGCGAATTGCTTAGAAGCAGTGCATCCAAACGCATCTAGGACTTTAAAGTACAACTTGTCAGTTTAATTTTGCCAATTTCATCCCTTGTCGTGACCAAAAAGTTCCTAGATGGTCATCATTGAAAAAAGGAAATGAAGACGATTAACAGTGCACTTTTAGATAGTATCTATGAGCAGAAGTTTACTTCAAGGAAGACGCGTAAAGTTCACATCTGGCACTTGTCCTTTCGGTCACGGCAAACTTAACCAAAAAAGCTAGTTTTACGATTAGCTCGGCAATGCTTCAGAAGTTCACATTTTACTGTGCATATCGCTTTTTTCACTATTCTTCCCCTTTTTTTCTGTTGTCAATCCCTAAACGCCTCGTACTCGCGGCTTAAAAGCGTTTCCCAATGCTAATTACTGAGTTGAATGCTCAGTACTTCCTGGTTCATCTCTGTATTGATCGTGCCATCCAGTGACCAGAGCTAATATGTAACCTTCACAGCTGGCTTATTTCCATGGAGCTCTGACGGCGAACAGATGTGCTATGGTTCATATCCATGCATTTCCCTCTCGTTCCTATTATGACCGAAAACAATGGACTTTTCAAAACTGATCAGATCTGTTCGCGATTGAGCAAAAAATTCTATACTTCCCACATAATATACGCTGAAATATTGGCAGAACACTTTTGCAGTGCGGATTTTTAAAAATATCAATGAGTTAAAATGCTATTTTCACTAACGGAATGTACTCTGATTCATTTCTTTTGTAATCGAAATTCTCTCTATGTTGTTTCTCGCCAACAGGAAATATTGTCCTCTGGAATTCTCCGGCGTCTGTGACATTATTTTTGCATCACACGTAGTCCAGCAGATAAATTGCTCATTTTGGATCGTATTCTTGCAATTTACTCCCTCCGCTCCTGCTGACCAATCTGTTTTTCCGTGATATCATCGTGGATCAGTGGCTAAGAAAAAACGATTAAGGTCTGCTCAAGTAGATTCTTGTATCCATTTCATCCGCATCAAATGCGTCCATAAGACGCGAATTGAGTGAGTGCGAGGATTTACTTGAGGCATTCACAGGCTCCTCCTCGAAATTCTTAATTGCACTTGAATGTGTGGCGCATTCCGAAGCATAGCGAATGGGGACGATGGAGCTCTGGGCTGCTATCGTATTCATACAAAACGCTTTAGATTGCAATTTCGCTCCGACCAATGAAACGCTCAGTCGCATGCCAAACAAACACGCCGTGCCCATTATGAATACCCAAGCCATAATTTTAATCTTGAATCCTCAGCCTGATGTTCAGATTATCCGTGTGCTGCTTTGTCGAACGAGGTTTTAAGTGGATCGATTTTGATTAACGGCTAACGTTTCGACCCTTTCGTCGTCTTCAGAGGCCCCGTGATCCACCGCGAGTGGTAGGACGTCGTTACCGACTCCTGTTAGTATAATGTCGCACATTATACTAACAGGAATCATGATACTAACGAGACAAACGGGACCGTTAATAAGACTGATCCACCTGAAAACCTCGTTCAGCAAAGCAGGCAGCATACGAAATCTTTCTAAAGAAACTTAGTAATCGGCTCTGAGCGCTTAGAGCTATTCTTGGGACGGGATTGGATGATCTTATTTGCTTTTACTTACATACGGTGTTGACACATCCGGTCAAATCAGTAAACAGAGCGGCCATAAAGATAGAGAGTAGCAGTGGTGCGTTGACCTTCCCGTATTCATTGTGGTTCGTAGCATAGTTGCACCCAACTGTTGCTTTATAGTGACGATGTGTACGGTATAATTAGACAAGAATGGCAGCGTGGAAAAAGGGGATCTATGTGCACTACATTCCATCCGACGATATTCCACTTAGATAATTTTCGAGCGATTTCTCGAGCTTCTAGCGATTAAGTTGATATTAAAAAAGTGTTCTATGAAGAATGTTAACGGTCTGTTAGCTGCGGTAAATTTAAAGTAATGGAAAAATCGATCGGCTTTTGCCGGCCCAATTATCGTACTTATGCTTATTGACCATTCGGCCCCGTTATCGCACACACATCTCATTAACGTCCATACAAAGACACGAAATGAGCCCATGGTGCCAACTGGAAAGGAGCAGAAGTAGATCTAAAGGAATCTTGGCAGAAAATCGAATGCAAGCCTTAAGCGATTCTGTCTCATTTAAAATCCAACAATATTGTGCAGTACGAGTTAATGGCTCAACCGACTGAATCTTCTGCTAGAGCGACGTTTGAGGGGCATGCTTCCCAGGTATCGTGCTTTTCATAACCCTGAAAATGAATTTCCGATTTCCGAATTTGTGCATCAACACGTTCAGACGCATTTGTAGGCGTGGCAATGAGCTTTGGGACACTGCTGCACTTAAGCACGTGGTCATCTCCCTCTGTGTAAAGCGACCGGCATCATCGGGATATGACCTTTCTCTTCGATTCCCTGACTGCTGAGAGCTCCACATTGTCTTCACTCTGTGACTCGTTCAGCCATAATCTCAGAAATTCCTTTTTTTTTTGCAAAATTTTCAAGTCTTGTTGTTCTCTTTGCTATCTGCTGTCAGGCGACTCTCCGCAGCTTCCGTTCACTTCGCATTCGACTGTTCTCTTTCACATGTCCCCTTCATTCTTCGGTGGGGTTTCAGTCATCCACACCGTTGTACCTTTCTCTTAGGAGTAGCTCTTAACTAGTACTATACAGAAAACATTGTTCAGTGGTACTGTTTGCTTGTCTGTTTGTTTTCCGTTTGGTATGGGTCCTCTCATCTATCTGTGTACCCTCTCGTCCTCCATTGATCGGTAATGCCTCAGCTCAAAAGGATGCAGCATTCCCCAACTGGGTGGAACTTGGGCAGTGTAAAAGGAGGATCTTCTTTCCACGTAAGGAAGCCATCTGGAATCCGATATGGAATGATGCCCAGCGGTGCGGTGATCTTTTAGGACCACACATGTGGTCGACGGTGAGGGTTAGACTATGGGGCAGATAGGTGGTGAAGCCTTCAGCCCACATTCATATTGAATCGCTCGAAACCCCGTGTAAACGGTGAAAAGGGTCTAATAAATGCCCTTGTCTCAACCTCTAATGAATGAGCGTGGACTACTATTGAGTGTTTCTAGTCGCAGTGTACAGTAGTGCGGTGAATCATCAAAATTCCAACCGTATAACTATTATAATACTAAGGGACCAACTAAGAAGCTGATTCCTGAAGTGCACTTAGAGTATAAAAGCTGGAGTCAATTGGTTAATAAGATTTACGATGAGATCGATGAGGCTATTAAATGCTGTAAAAACACTTCTTTTTCTGCTCCACCTCCAGCAACCAGGTAAGATAGGCTTGAGAAAGGCGCTAGGCGGCCGTCGCCATAGGCTTAAAAATAATTTCGCATTCTTTTGTGAAATTTTTGAATCGTCTGATAATGAAAATTTTAGAGCCTGACATTGTTCTTCACACATTTAGCTGTAAAAATAGTAAAGACAACTAAGCTCCAGCGATTTCGGAATTTTTGTTTTCTGCTGCTCGAAGTTTCTCTCAGTGGTAGTTTTCCTCCCATACATACTATAGTACTGGAATTTTTCCTCCACCTCCACCTGTGCTCATCACTTTTTTGGAACCATGCGAGTTACCCATGTAGGCCTCCAAAACGCCATAAGGCCCATGTTTCTCGTTCTGGCTTCTCCTTGCCGCTCCTTAATTTTTCCGTCTATTACATCATTCATCATTTGCTTTTCTTTTCTGTGGGATTCTCCACACGATTTTTTTGTCTGCTTCCCTTCTGCCTCGCCTAAAGGATAAATATTTTGATAAACTCAAAATCAATATTCTGTTTGGAACGAGTTACATGAAGAAACGGAAACTGTAACCACTTCTCCAGTACTAACACTCATACCGCTCTTGCATTCCCATTTAAAAATCATCTACTAAACGGTCAATGATGATCGTGTTTCATTTCTCCGCTGATCAGGTTCATTAGTCCGAGTTTTTGCAGTTCCTATTGATTCCCATTCAAGATAAGAAGCCCCACAATTTCTTTATAATGGCAGAGAAAAGACAAACAGCAAAACGCATACAAAATACAAAAATCTAAGAAAAGAGAGTACTGCAACAAATGTTGGTCTCCAAGTTCTTCCAAGCTACTGCGTGCACATAATTCGCCGTTAAATGTCCCCACAATTCTTATAACAGAACGTACTGTGAACAGCGAAGACACCTCCGGCGTTTTCCTGGAGAAGGGCCGGTACTTTTAGGACGCAAAAATTCTAGAAACACAGAATGAGGAGGGTGCTTCCATGGCAGTTTCATGCTAATAGCTTTCATTAGTAAGACATGATGGAAGCGATTGAGTACGTTACATAACACACAGATACTCTAGCTGACCAGGGTTTCGTTTTATCACAGGTAATCTATTGGTTACCTTGGTTACCAGTCACCTAAAATCTATACCCTTTTAATCGGTCTTGTGGCGAATATCAAGCATCCGGAAAAGCGACAGCTTCTGAATCTACTTCACATAACAATTTCCCCTACTGGCATTCTGACCTACTTTATTCTCACTTTGTATCGTTTATACACAATCTTTCAGTCCCATTTTCATAAATTCTGAGCCGTATTAGTATGAAATTACTCGTCTGCGTGCCTCGATTGAAGGTACTTACCGGAATACCCTAAGCCGCTTTGTCAACGAGGAACACGTCAAAATAATATGGTGGACTATTTGTCCATGTGTTTTTGCAATGCTTTCGTCGTATCAGGGTCGTGAGGCATCGCTGCTCATAAACGCTCACTAGCTCTTATCATACAAGGTCCTCACTTGATATGATAACGCTAAAAATGCTGACCTAAGAGAATAAGTCAACATGATATACTATAACACCCGCCCATTGAGCCTTATTCTACGTTGAGGTTTACCCACCACACAACCTCAACCCTCTCTTTTTACCTTTTGTACACTCACTCCGATTAATCTCATTTTTTTTTACATCTCATTCTCATGGTCGCTATCACTACCACATAACAACCCCGAATGGAGAGAACTTTGTTCTTCCGAAAGTTTTGACGGAACGGTCTATCGATTTCATAGGCCACTCTTATGACAAGCAATGAGGTAGCCATCACGCCGGTTCAGAGTGGTGCCTCAGGGAGTCCACTATCCTGCGTGGAACTGCATTATATGTAGCTAAATAAAGTACCCGCTGACAAATAATCACTTAAAACAGAGAAAAAGCAGTGCTTTTTTAAGTGAAACATTCGCATAGATAAATTTATTTTGGCAGTAATCTTACCAACCACCATGGGCTAAATAGGCTAACTAGTAAATATAGCCATCTGTATACACTCTCGCTTCCCTCTGCCTTTAGCTTGCATGGAACAGCAAAATCAGCTACTTCTAAAAGCAGAAATCTTCCCTTCTCATCTATAAATTCAGCTTTCACATATAATTCTTACTTCAGCTCAGTTTCAGACATGACTATGCTCGATCAAATCGTCGAAACAGTGGTAGTACTCTTGAAGTGCATCGTACTAACCCTTATTGCCAGCGTCAAAGCGTTACTGCCGATGGGTGTACTCCCAAGGAAGAGCGTAAAAGGTATTCTTCTTGAAAAGAATTCCATTCGCATGGAACATGCCTTCCCAAATCTAAGTTCCTCATAACGCCTGATGGTGCCTCTAAAAAATTCATGATTGCTGGTACAACTAACCGCACGAGCCAATCCAACGGGCATCACACAGCGCATATGTTCATACTAATCTACCATCTTTAAAGGGCATGTGGTTCTCATCACCGGCGCAGGTAGTGGTCTTGGCCGCCTCATGGCCGTAGAGGTATGCAATGATTTCTATCGCATCTCCTCTCACTTATCTAGACCAAATTAAAAACCATCTCCAAAAAGAATTACTACTCACTATTTGCACTTTACAGTTTGCAAAACTTGGAGCGAAACTCGTACTGTGGGATATTAACGAAAAAGGCAATCTGGAAACGAAGCACATGCTTGATGACATTAAAGCTGAGGTAAATCACTTCTCATAGGAGTTTCACAGGAACACAATGTTGCGAACCTCGTTTAAAAACAGCTTTTATGCCCATAAGCCACAGCAATAATCATCAACACTGTCGTAAAACGAATAAAACGCAATGATTGCAACAAAATTGCTACTTATTAAGTCATCGTCAGCTTGGAAACATCAAGCTGTGATTTGCCAAAATAACAATAACACGATCAGATCTATATTCAGTTGCTTACAAAGTAGTAGAAACTTAGTATGACACCTAAAAAGTGCAGAAATCTAGTTCAAGACCAATGAAGTAGCATAAGAGATGGTGATAGCTTGAAAGCCACTAGTCTTACATTCAAACCATCTGACGTCATACAACTTGTAGTGGTGCGATAAAACAGGTACTAGTAGATGTGATTGAGAGGCCAAAAGGGGAACAATTACATCTTCCTAAGGAAGCCACAGGCATAGTAATCATGTACCATCATTAGGATCGAAATACGTTGTCGAAACTGCACTACATTAGGGACACATGAATACCAAACGCTGTGGGCAGCTTTTGCAGTGAAATTTTCATAAGCTGTGACCAAAACATAACTTCCAAAGTGATTGCTTTTGATTCGATCAATAGGCAAAAACCATGTATACTAGTGGTTACGAAAAAAACGCCAAAAATTTCGAAATAAACAATTACTTATAATCTTGACTCTATCAACCAATTACGAACAGGAACGTAACTTACTATTACCGGTTATTAACGACAAGGAAAACATTATCTAGGAGATTGAACGAACTTGACTATAAATATTTTCTAGAATTTGCAATGAATTTCTCTAAAATCAACATCGAACAATTACGTCAAACTTACACAATCAAACATAACTCTCACAAGCTAGAACAGAAAAAGCATTCACATGCACTATTTTGTAATCTGAAGTTATGGGAACCAATACGGAAAACCTAACAACAGTCATTCACATTTAGCTTTTTTAGCACCCTCCAAATTCCCGATATAATGACCTCTACACACCTAGTTACATCAGTTCCTTGCCTTTATGTTCAAAGAAACAGTTCTGTTCCAACGGACAACAGCCATATTGATTTAGTGGGCACTCCTCCTAAAAAATTAACCTTTATTCCGCCTCTGGTTAAACATCCTGTTATTCCAAGCCTTTTCACTATGATGGGGTTTAAAGACTGATATCGCGTTTCACATTCTCAGATGTGTTTTAAGTGCACATGTGAAACGCCAAATATGGTGGAAATAAAAAACAAAAAATTCAATTAGCATCATGTGCAACGTCAGCCGCCATTCAAGTTATTGGCTCTCCCGAATGCAATTTTTAGTGCACCTCAGAGAAATAGTCCCGCTTCCGACATTGTATTGTTTTGCTCTTAATTTTGACTTGCCATAGTTCTATTTTTAGTTCATAGTTGACTATGTGAAATTCTAGGCAACCGATAATTAAGGAGAGTATAGCTGGTCGCAAACCTTTTCATAGCTGGCGTAGTATAATGACGAATCTGTGCTGGTTATAGCGGTTTGGCCAGAAAAACCCTAAACGTACCTATGCAGACTAACAACTAAATAGTTTTGCTCTGGTACATCTTTTCCTCATAGCAACTACCCACCTTTTCTCTAACGTACTCATCAAACGCAAACTGGAACGGATCTTTATTGAAAGTTGGAGTAGACGGACCCGAAGGTTGTGGGGAATCCACACCAGTAGTGGACGAAGATACATGTTCAAATGGTTTGCAGATGCCCATAGTGCGCTTAAACAAAGGAGCAGTGTAATTCGACTAATTCTTATATTACTGTCAGTACTTACTAGCTGACGACGAATAGTTTGTTCCCTTTCAAGTTCCTCACACGTACGACCAGCTGCTGATATTTCCATGGCGGCTGTTTTTGCATTATCTTTGTACCGAGTGGACGTGATCTGGAAATTGGTACTCATCAATACTCGGGATTCGCATTGCTTCTGTTAGCATACAAACTCTGGAGCGGAGGGAAACTGGAAGAAATATAGTAGTACCTGTCAGGACATCAATCTAGAATCCGCTAGCGTAGTAATCTCAAATTCACCTTATATCACTTCTCGCCTTAGCTACTACATTTAATGAATTTCCACTCACATTTTGAATATGAGGCAGAAAATTGTGCGCTTTTTGCGATAGTATCATCCACTGCTGCTGCTCAGGTGTCAAGTGGTTCATGTCAGATTCCATCATCGGCTGTCCGGCAGCGGAACCTTTCGAGGAAAGAGGGATCTTAAAGTGCATCAAATTATGTGCACTTGTAGCTGAAACCATGTGCAGAAGTAACTGAATCATTTTTTATCAACTTACATCACTGCACATGGAAAGATTATCGCTCGTTGTTCGAAGCTGCAACGGTCCATGTGCAAACCAGCAGTGCGGTTCGAACCTGCACACTTCTCCCCGCTTCCAAAAATCACATAGCATCGTCTATAAAACTATTCATTGATTATCTATCATTACATTGTAGAACAAATTGATCAGAAGCCAATTAAGCACGAATGAAAAACCACCTCGAGTGGGAATTGTAAGGAACGCCTGCGGAATGCTCGGGATGTGATTGGTGGGCGAAATACCGGAGGGTGCTTCATCGGCGATTTGGAACACATACAGCTAGGAAAGTGGCGGCTTCAAGATGACGCCCTGTCAAAGTGCTTGACAGGAACTTGTTCGAACAAGTGAGCTCTTGTTTCGACCCAACTAGGGAACAGAGCAGGTTGCTGACACGTTGAAATGTTCTAATTCTCATACCGATGACAAGTCTAAAGTAGAGGTTATTGCGCGTTTTATCATGCAAAGACATGATATCGTCGTCTAAAATTTCCCAAGGTAAAGCAAAAGTTGAGGAATTCTCAGGGGGGGGGGCATATTTGAGGACAGTCAACTGTGAAATAATACTTTATTGCAAGTCGCTAAATATTAGCAGCAATGCTTTAGCCGGAGGTTGAGTACCTCTACTTAAAGCTATACGAGGGGAAGCACTAGAACGATCCTGTGGCTCCTGCGGATCACAGACAGGTTTTTTCTATACAGCTAGGCCCTATAATGAAAGGAGGGGCAACCTGTCAAACGTTTAAAGACACCGTAAGGGAGTAATTTTGGCTTACGGTAGAACAGACGTAGTGTGGACGAGTTCAAGTGACCGCCATTGCACAAACTCGCCGATTTGGCGCCTTGGCATGGTGCCAAGAAAAGATGTTTCCATTATAAAGTTGTTCATTCCTTTTACCTTCTCCTTTGTTCTTTCTTATATTGTTTCTAGATGTACTTACATGAATGTTAATGTAGTTGGGAATGGCCGCTCCACTGCGCTGAGAGTCAGGTGCTACAACTAAAGTTGGCCCGCGGCCGTCTCCTACAGCGGACAACTCGGAACGCCAGTGCGATGATGCGAATGAGGTGCGAATACACACCGCAGCGATGCACTTTTGAGTTCGGGTTTTTTCACCGATTATCGCTTCTAACCTTCTGCGTTCGTTACGAAATGCTCATTTCTTTGTATGTTTCTCTTGTTTCGGACCCCCTTCCGGTTCCTTTAAGTGTAAAATACCTTTACATAAATGTTGTACGGTAACAACAGCTTTCCAGGACATACAATTGTATACCTAGAGTACGTAATTAACATGTCACTTATATTAGCACCAGCATTCATCAGGTTGTCCCCCTGGTCCCAAAGACTTGATTGTGTAACCGGAATCTCACTTTGACAAGCTGTGGATGTTTTGGTGGTGATGGCGATTGTGGTATTGAACAGGATGACGATGAACTTGAAGAAAAACGCGAACGGCGAGCCAAAGACGTTCCATTGGCAAAGTTCTGCAAACATTTATATAATTAGGTTGAAAATGCAACATAGGCTCAGCTATCAACGATAAAGTTTCAGCTGAACGCATTCAAATGCATTTCAAAAATGTAACATACCGAAACAGCTTGGTCCATAAAGGGATGTATACCAGAAAGAAACGAATCATTTTCATGAGAGAAAGTCATCGAAGATGGCGATGTCGCTGATGGTGCATATGGACGGACATCGCTTCGTCTAAAATAATGGAGCTACAATAAAAAAATTTGATGAACAATCAGTTGGAGTGCTGAGGACTGCGCTAGAGTTCATTTCTCGCACGGGTATAGTTGTAAGCCAAAGAGCGAACGCATGAAGTGAGCACCAGACGTGCGATTGCGCTGCGTGTTGCTCCGAAATTTCTGCGTTGAAGTCATCGAGAGGCAGTGCGGTTGCTCCTATGTTTTGAACACATATCAGACTATTAATCCCAACAAAAAGTAGATAAACTATGGTGAATTGTACTGCCGCAGTGTGTGACAATTGAGCCTACGCCCGCTGGAAGGCAACCGCTCCGCTTTTTCGGACTCATCACGCCATTTCTTCGCACGTTCTAATTTACGGCATTTTATAGAAAAATCCACTCATTCATGCGCAGATGGGGTGGCATCTCGACCTGTGTACTGAAAATAGGAAGGAGACTCACCTAGAGCTGTAAGACAAACCTCGTCGTGTTGTTGAAGTTGGGTGGTTGTAGCAGTGATTCCCATCATAATCCAGATATTCATGACGGTAATTTGAAGGGTAAGGTGTCATCTGTGAAAAGTAGATCAAAAGAAAAATTCACTCTACACCAGTCATTCTGTTGTACGACTTTTTTACAGTTCAACAAACAGAAATCACCCTGTGACCGTCTGACATCTAATTGTATCTCAGATTTCAAACTTACATTGTGATTAGAAATGAGTAAAAAGAGCAAGGAATTCGAGTGAGTGTGCTAGGAACTAGTCCAAGAATGTGAACCCACTAAAATTCTGATGTGAACGAATGGATAAATAAACGAGAAATGAGTAAAAAGAGCAAGGAATTCGAGTGAGTGTGCTAGGAACTAGTCCAAGAATGTGAACCCACTAAAATTCTGATGTGAACGAATGGATAAATAAACGAGAACATGTGATACTGTTAAGTGAGGTATACTATTTAATCGAAGCACACATTGGCGAACGAAATCATTGTGATACCACATGAGAAATAACGTAGAGAACGTCACTTTGAATTCATAGATAAGCTTCCCACATTTATCGTCAACCCTACTACCAGCGCTGGGCCAATTACGTGATCTGCGCAATCGATCAATATGCATTCTTTCCAATCGACCTAGCTCCATTCTAACCCATTCACAAAGAACTTCAAACCCTAAAACAAGCGGAATTCGTTCCTCACTGAGGCACGGCCCTCTTGATTCTCATCCAGCGTTATGGGTGTTAAGTGGAGGTGGAACGAAGTTGCTTAACTATCTAGGAGCCTCTTCCTTTTCTATGCTAGGTAGAAACCCACCGTCTGGCTTAGAATCATCTCGTGCCCCTCCCCCCCCCCCCCTTCCCCCCCTCCGTATCAGTTTAATTTGATCGTTCTGAGAAGTAGAGTGGACACAGATTCACTTGTCGAAAGGCTCATATTCCAACCCCCACACTCCCGTCCCCCACAAGGGTGTATATTTGCGCTGTTTCATGTGTGATTACGTACATCGCCCCATTCCTGTTTTTACTGTTGCTACGATCTATTTCTTCAAAGAAAATCACAACGATAGCTCATAGGGTGCAGATCACAATTCCAACCGGCTGCACCAACCTGCGCTGGAGGTGTCGCGTGTACGAGGTCGCGTGGGAAATCCTGACTAAGGCCGCCTTCATACTTTACGCCAGCAGGGTGAGGCTGCGTTAACAGGCAGCGAGGTAGAGCGGCACGAGGAGGTGCAGAGACGACGCAGGCACCGCAAAGTATGGGCGCGGCCTGACGACATCCTCCCCACCCCTCCTTCACTGATACCCTCCTTTGGTCGCATGGGGCTTTTGGTTCAGAACACAACTATTTTATTTTCAGAAGATTTTCATTTATTTCTATTTTATTACATAATTATGATTTTATTATTTCATATGATTTTATGTTTTCTTTTGACAGATCATTGAGTTTGTCTAATTTACCATGCTCACCAAAAAAACTTTGAAAAAATTCACCGTTGTTGTCATTGAGCTTGTCTAAATTGATCATATTCAGTGTAAAATTTTGAAAAAGTCCACTGCTGTTGTCTTAACTGGCACATTCCTTTCAGTCACACGCTTACACAGTCGATCTCAGCAAAAGGGAACAGATCTACAGCACGGCAGAGAAAGTGAAGTCTGAAGTGGGCAGAGTGGATATTCTCATCAACAATGCAGGAATCGTTACAGGTTCGTTTATTCCCACTAAAATGGCTTCAAATCCGCGACACACGTTTAACCCGTCTTTGATCGGGCGGTTATGCATCTACACCAATTATAGTCGGGCCATGTACGTGCCTTTGAAAGGAAAATTATTAAATAATTTTACTCGTTAATTTCAGGCAAAAAGATATTTGACTGTCCCGATGAGCTAATGGAGCTGACAATGGCTGTGAATACTCACGCTCTATTCTATGTGCGTTCTCCTTTTTTCAAAGCAAAGAATTAGTGATTTGTTTAATATGAATAAGGTGAAGTGGGATCGTTTTCAGACAACTAAGGCTTTCGTGCCAGGAATGATGGAAGCTAATCACGGCCATGTGGTAACAATCGCGTCTATGGCCGGCAAAGTTGGTATATCGGGATTGGTAAGTTCTGAATCTTGTGTAAAACTAGTCTTCAACAGAACTAATCAGTCGGCTCCCAGTGGATGCTATACCTGAGGAAACGTCACAGTCAGTTCACTATTCGCATGGCGCGATTGCCCAATTCGGATGTTCTCTCGCACACCCCTCATTAACTGACTGTGCAACTCAGCCGATCTGAGAGCCCATGGATTTGACGTATTTTAGTGGTCTAGCCGTTCCAAACATTCAGTCAGATTTATCAGTTTCATTGCTTCCAGCTTTTTGACGTATTTTAGTGGTCTAGCCGTTCCAAACATTCAGTCAGATTTGTCAGTTTCACTGCTTCCAGCTTCATTTCCAGCCTTCTCTTATACTCACCTTTTTCTTTGAAGGTCGATTATTGTGCTTCAAAGCATGGCGCTGTGGGTTTCCACGAATCCTTGACAAATGAACTGGCTACACTCGGCAAGCAAAGTGTGAAGACAACCGTTGTATGCCCCTACTACATCGATACCGGCATGTTCCACGGTGTTCAAACAAAGTTCGTTTTACTTGAGTTTTCCATGCAATAGCCTCAGCGTGAAGATCTTATGCTTTCAGATCGCCCACATTGCTTCCAGTTCTACAACCACAATACGTAGTTGATTGCATTATGGAAGCTGTTCTCACTGATAAAGAACTTATCGCAATACCTCGCTTCAATTACATTGTTCTGTTCTTTTCCGGGTAAGGATCACATTTTTGGTTACTCAAATTTTTTAATCATTAGTACACGGCTGGGTTCCTAAAGTACACGGGCAGCAATTGGGTACAGGGAGAAATCAGTAGAAGCTTCATGAATAGTTTCAATTACCTGCTTCATATGGATAGAAAGTCTCCTTGGCTTGGGGGAAGCAACGATGCAGCCGGGATTTAATATGATGTATACGTGTTATACGAATGGAGGTGGCGCCACTGTCAATACACCACCTCTGCTTTTAGCCTTAAATGTCATGGAATAATTTTGTACTGTCCTTTTCATATGTTTGATCCTGGATGTGCGTCATTGCGGAAAAGGCCATGACGTCGAATTTTGTGCATTTTTGCGAAATCCATATATCAAAAAGCTGACGGACTTTCATAAGCATATTATCATCATTACAGTTTTCTGCCGTCGGAGGTTTTGGCTATACTGAAAAAGCAACTAGGCGGAAACTCGATGATGGACACATTCATTGGTCGATTGAAAAAAGACTGATTTGGTCTGAGCTGGTCTGAGCCGATCTTGAAAGCTGAAAGCACTCTCCCAATGCTACCTCATTGCTTCCCTTTTTACTATTTCTGATCATCTGGAATAGTAGATTTCTGCTTTTGTGTGCACAGATAATTTTGGGCATTTGAAACGTGTTCTTACCTATGAGATATTTCTGAACTTCACGTATGCAGAAGCATTTCCCCTAGTTCTTCATCAAGGTTGCTCAATATAAGTGCAATAATGTCTATGTTTATAGATGAAATAGGCAATCGTAATAAATAATTTCTCAGTGCTGCTTAGAAAAGTCTGATAAGATATCACATATCTTTGATGGCTTGCACAAGGAAAAGAAATGGAAAAATGATTACTTCTAATTGTACTCCTAATCTTCTAGCAAACTGAGCCTTCAATCCTTCTGGGTTCAACAAAGGAACACGAGTGTCACCTATTTCTATGTCTCTGAAATTTTATAGGAAAAGAAAAACCAATGTTTTTCAAGCAGTGAGGACCTCGATTGTTCGGTGCGTAGGCAAGCGGGCGTTCAGAAGCTGTCTATAAAAAGCTCTATTCCTTGTAGATAGTAACGATTATTTATCCGCCTAGAGCATGCCCAAAGAGTCCGTAGTTTATAATCCAAGTGGCAGCCAAAATAAGGTCTATAAGCAAATCAGAGTTCACAATAAGACTAAGCAATCAGCTAAGATAGGATTTTCGCTAGGGGGACATTTTTTGAAGGGCGTTTGTCACAGCACCGTTGTACAAAGGGGCAAGACGACATGCCTCCAAATGCTGTTCCACCAATGACGGGTTAGACCATGCCTTTCTTCCGGAGAATTGATGTGGCTTCCAGGGGGAATATGAATCATTGAAATGAGAGAATACGTGAACCGTCCCCCAGCCCTTGAAAGCTTCTTTAATTTGCCTGCTCGTTTTGTTGTACCAAATTGATAATGTGGCTGGATGGGTTTGGAACAACAGTCTCCCTCCCTGCCAAATAAATGTATGGGCTAAATGAGCAACTCGTGCAACAATTCAAATTTTGATCTGGATGCATGGCGCGCGAAATTTGATTGATCAGCTCATACTTGTACTTGTTTTATGATTGGATGGCATTCTCTGAGTCATTATTGTCATCACTAGTCTCAAATATGAGAAAAATTACTGTTGTGAAAGTGCATTTATTGTAATACATGACGATCGAAAATTGTTTCTTTTTTCAGATTCTTACCGTCGAGTGTCCTAGCAGTATTGACACGATATTTCGGTGCCAACGAGACTATGGAGACATTCATAGGTCGTGCGAAAAAGCAAACTCAGTGGAATTAGCCCTTATCTTAATTGTGTAACAATAAGGTTGCTCATGTTTCGTCTGTTTTATGGTGACGATTTCCGTGCAAAAATGTGCTACTGCCTTTATTGGATATGATTTGTCTTTTCTGTATGGTATTTTATGGTCAAACCATTGTTTTATCGAACTTATGAATACGGCTGATCGTTTACGAGCTTCAATTACATTATGTTAGATTACTGTGGAGTAGTGTTTCTACTGTTTGTAATATAAACGCCTTTTCTACCTTTGTTTATGCAATCTGCTCCATTGTGTAATGCGCACAATGAGCTGTGTACAATCTGCCATATGCTGGTATCAGTTTTATTGTTAAATACAGAGTGGTTTCATGAAAGATTGAGAGATTATATCATTTTGTGCATTTTTGTTCATAAATTGTCTTTTGCTACTGTTACAATTTAAGAGATGTAGCGGTGGAAGGGTGCAAGAGAGCCATCAAAGACACACTTCTTGATAGTAGGATGCCTTTCCGCTTTCCGTGGTGTAGGATATGCTGGTCTCAAGCAATGTTGTAGCCTCATCGCGGTAAAATAGTTACTCACAAGGGCGCACAAGAAGTGCAAATTAGCTAAGACCCACCTTGCAAATTAGCTAAGGCCCACCCTCTCAAGTGAGCCCCGTCCGCTTTCGATTGAGTCAACGGGTGGTATTCATATAGAAAAGGGAACGCAGATGCAGATCTTTCAAATTAAAATAATTCTGTAGAAATGATTGTGAGTACTTATGTGGTAATCGGCCTTGTTGAGAACCACTGAGTGCAGTGCAAAGGTTATTTTATCCTTTAGTTTTTTTCTGTAGTGATGGGGCCAGCCTTACTGCGCTCATTGTACCCACTCCAGTGAGCAATATGTATATCTCCAAAAATGTGCTTCAAATAGCATACATATACCTTGATAACAACATCAGAGATTGCATTTTTTTTATCGAAAATGTAGCGAAAATCAGACACGTGCACGACGAGCCGCATAGCGAGGTGGGCAAGGGCAGTAATTGGCATCGCCTCCTGGACCTGCTGGGTTTCCTCGTCTTCCTGGTTGACCGTCTCTTCCAGGCTGTCCCCGTCCTCCAGGCTGGCCAGCTGGACCAGGTCCTCCTGCTCTTCCTGGAGCACCAGCATTCAGGCCTTCCAGCGTTTTCTGGAGCCCCAAGAGGTCCAGGACCTCCTGACCTCTTGGGGCTCCAGGAAACGCTGGAAGGCCTGGAATGCTGGTGCTCCGGGAAGAGCAGGAGGACCTGGTCCAGCTGGCCAGCCTGGAGGACGGGGGCAGCCTGGAAGAGACGGTCAACCAGGAAGACGAGGAAACCCAGCAGGTCCAGGAGGCGATGCCAATTACTGCCCTTGCCCACCTCGCTATGCGGCTCGTCGTGCACGTGTCTGATTTTCGCTATTTTTTCGATAAAAAAATGCAATCTATGATGTTGTTCTCAAAGTGCATAGACTACATGGCTAAACGCTTACAATGATCGTAGAAGTGCTAGCCTTATTGCTTGGAAAGGGCCGAATTGCTGAGTAGCAAACCGATTCTGCGAAACACTTTTGAAAATTCACCCATGTGGACTGCCTTGCAATGGGCTAGTGGTGGTGGACACATCGTCACAATGTCCAGTTTGCTTCAAAAGAGTAATTGCTCTAGCTCAGAGTTCTATTCAGCATTGGAGTAAAGTTTCAATGAGTGCGCAATAATAGTGGAGATTTCACGAAATTGCGAGATGTTCTCTCTGGGACACGGTATTGATTTGAAAATCCATCCAACTTGATAAGATGATGGGTTATTCCTTTCCATTCTTACATATTTCCTCAAATGAATATGGAAGAAACCTTCTGACAACACAACTTTTAAGTAGTTTTTGCCACCTCTTCCTTTCAAGGTTTAACAAATTGTAGACTTCAAACGCTTGCGTCCAGGTTGGCCTTCGAAGATGGCAATTAGGATTCGCATACTTGCGACCAGAAAAATTTGGCCTTACCAACGCCTTTGCAGATGTATTTAAAGGAATCTTTCACAAAAAAATTAGTTCCTTTGTTACCCTTATATTTATGTTGCATTTGCTTAATAAGGGCCACATGCAAAGACTTACGTGACGTGAAAAAGTGAGAATTTGGCTAGCAGTAAGATACAGCTCCCCAAATTCATGGCCGGTTGGGCAGGACCCCCGAGTAAACGCCCCGTCCCGTCGTCCTCGGCGCTTGAGGACGAAGAGTGGGACTGCTTACGTAACTCTCTGGTCCTACAATGCGTCTTCGACCGCGGCGAACGACGGGGTGGGCATTTGCGCGTAGGCCCCGCCCACTCGGCCGAGAATTCGGAGAGCTGTCTCTCAGCCGGATTCACATTTTTTCGCGAGAAACTTTGCATGCGGCCCACATTAGGCAAATACAACATAAACATATGGGTAACAGAAAAACTCATTGTTCCGTGGAAGATTCCTTTAAGTGAGTTATAATTCCGAGCAGCTTACCATGTAGAAACCGTCAAGCAGAGGGGTCACCTTTAACTGGAAATCCTGATTCACTGCACCGGAGTATGGATTCGTCTTAAATCATCAAGGATTCCTACAATATTTGGGTTACATTGAAGCAGCTGCATGATTTACTGAGTTAAACCTCCTGCGGACCGAAGCCTTGGTCACTAGAAGACCCCGTCCTCCTGCAAATCAGAAAACGTCGCTGAAATCTGCGCATTGCAACTCAAGGGGTTCCTGAAAGACTAGGAGGCAGGCAAGTGCTCTAGAAACGTGAGCTTATTGGTTAGATGGTTCTAGAGCGGAAGTTTCAGGATTAGGGTATGAAAATAAATACCTGGAGTTTAGTAGGGTATTGGTGTGGCGAAAGTCGGAAGAAAAATGGCTCTTTCTAACTGCTCCTCATAAACTCCTACACAAATATGTACGTAACCATCATTATGCATCGCAATTAATTCATGGTCCACTTTCAAAAGTTGGCCTCGGAAGCACTAGAATTACCCGATCCTCTGCAAACAGGAACCTTTCTGAGTTCAACCTTAAGGCTTCAAATAAGGTTTTCAAAATTGCGGGATCTTTCTTTGTAAATGAAATGGGAGTTCAGAACATATGACTTATGGCGAAACCCGCGTTGAAAAGCGCCTTTTTGGGTATGATTTTTACCGCGGTCTCGCTCGTATGCATTTCGCGCAGCTCTTAAGGGGGGAGGGGGCAATCTTCACCGCCGGTTTTGGTTCAGCTGCTTTCGCCGTCTGCTTCACTACCTCTAGTGACGGAGAGGGCGCGACAAAAGCGCGTCCCCGATGGTGAAGAAGGTTCGCATGCACTCGTACATATATAGTGTATACAGTAGCGCTCAAAAATTTTCGGCCAAATGGTTTTTCACTCGGGTTTTTCATAACTTTTTTGCGACTGGACCGATCTAAGAGGTTGTAGTATGTTGTACTTGGAGACACTGCATACCTAATATAATACTTTGGCGCTCAACGGTGCAAGTTACTTGGTTAAATGCAATTTTTTGTTCTCGGAGTGCCATCCATATGCCGTGCCGCTGTGCCGCTGTCATCAAAAGTCGTGGTTTTTCTACAGAATAGTTATGTTTTCCAAAACTTGCTAGTTTTATGTTTATAAGAAAAGCCGTTTTTCTTGACTGAGCATTTTTCTTTTCTCCGGTAGTTTTGTACTACCAAGTACCAGTTCGTGACAAAACCATGAAAAGAGTCAAGCAGCACTCAAGTAGAAGAAGTGTTGGCAATAGGTTTGGGCACCACATATTAAAATTTTGTCCAATTTGGTTCAGTAGAAAAAAAGTTATGACAAAAAGTGTTTGGCCGAAGACTTTTGAGCGCTACTGTAGGTATATATACACCACGCTAATAGTGAAGCACCATGCAAAGCGGAACTCGTCGGTTTAATGGGTTGCAAAAATCGAGAACTCAAGAGATAGTGACGAAAAAATTCAAGGAGAAGCTTGCAAATGTATTGCATATCGCTTCAGAAGAGAACTTCGATAGGAAAAGTGATTCCTTTTTGCCCCTCCGCTTTTATATTCGCGGTTGTCAAAATGGTAACGAGCGATTCCATGAATCATCACCTAGGTATTAGGCACGCAAGCATAGTTATGTACCTGTCGCACATCTGAAACTGCTACGGCTAAATTCTTTCAGCGCAAACTCTGAGGCCTGTTCAGCTATCTAGGAACTGGATGTGCTGTGGTCCACAATTTGATAGGCCTACCTATACATTTTCAGTTGTCAGCCCTACTCATTGATAAGCCTCAAGGGCTGACAACAACAGTGGTTCGTCTGAGGAAGGGGCGAAACGGACCATTCCTTTCTTTTTATGTCTTTCTTTTATCCCTTAACATACCTTGTCGATTTTATTTAAGCTCTCAGTGGGAAAATGGCGAGAACGGAGTCCAGATAAAATTTGGAGTTCTTCCTTTTTGAGAAATTAATAGTACTGCGATACCTTGCTACTTCCTCAAGAAAATTGAGTCGCAAAGAGTCTTCAATAAGAACCGTATCCCAGAAAGTAAATCTTGCAATTTGGCACACATCAACACATATATCGGCAAAGTAGGGGTAAGCCAGAGAAACCCCGACCAACGCAGATACGGATCTTCCAAGTTGAAATATCTTTGTATGAATGATTGTGAATACTCTTGAATACTCTTATGGTAATCGGCCTTGCTGAGAACCTATGAGTGAGGCGTAAAAGTCATTTCATCCTTTTGATTTTTTTCTCGCAGATGAGTCCAGCACTTTTGAGTTCATTATATCAACTTCAATCAAAGTAAGCGTAGCTTCAAGTGTGTGCTTCATATAACATACATATACCTTGAGAACAACATCAGAGATTGCAATTTTTATCGAAAATATAGCGAAAATCAGACACGTGCACGACGAGCCGCATAGCGAGGTGGGCAAGGGCAGTAATTGGCATCGCCTCCTGGACCTGCTGGGTTTCCTCGTCTTCCTGGTTGACCGTCTCTTCCAGGCTGTCCCCGTCCTCCAGGCTGGCCAGCTGGACCAGGTCCTCCCGCTCTTCCCGGAGCACCAGCATTTCCAGGCCTTCCAGCGTTTCCTGGAGCGCCAAGAGGTCCAGGAGGTCCTGGACGTCCAGGTGTTCCTCGTCCACTTGTTCCTGGTCTTCCAGCCTCTCCAGGTCGTCCAGCCGATCCAGGGTTTCCTGGTGCTCCTGCATCTCCAGGGAGACCAGGGGGGCCTGGACGACCATCGTTTCCTGGAGCTCCAGCCCGTCCTGGGTTTCCATTTGGTCCTCTGTTTCCTGGTGCTCCACTTGGTCCTGGTGGTCCTGGGGGTCCAGCTGGGCACTGTATGCAGTCCCTGCTAGGGCCGGGGCAGTTGATGGGAGCATAGGTAGTTGTGGCATCGGGGCCGGGCTGCCCAGGCGCTCCAGGCTGTCCTGAAAACGTAAGCTTTCAATTGAACTCTTTAGAGGCATACAAAAGCAAACTAACCAGGCGCTCCAGGTTGTCCGGGAGGTCCAGGAGGACCAGGTGGGCAGTTGACAGTCGGTGTTGTACACTGACAGTAGGACGGAAGACCGGCCTGCCTCTTCTCACGGAAGATGGAACTGAACGGATTTTGGCGAGGCTTTGATGGGGGAGAGACAGCCACTTGGAAATCCATCATCTGGCTCCAAGCAGAGTCGGTCTCGACGCGGAACACGGACACGGTTTCGAGGACCTCATCATGGATCTCGTTGATGGTGTTGTAGAGGGACGGGACCACGATCAGGCAGGCGGCGATGGTCAGGATGGAGAAGGCCGAAGCCACGCCGATGATGAGTTTTTCCTCGAACATTGTGCTGTGGTTCTCCAGTGATCCGAACATTTTATACCCGCAAGCCTCCGCCTCCCTAACACAGATTCGCTTGATTAGCGGTCTCATAGCCCTTGACCTCGTCTAATCTAGAGCACCGACAAAAAACTGAAATTGTGTAAAGTTTTTGTGGTGGCGGCTTAGTGTTGTGCTCATTTCTAAAAACTGGGGTGTATTAATCTGATTTGATCAACAAGGCGTAGTAGTCGGTTGACTAATAGCGTTCCAATGGAATGTAAATGCGCTTCGCGCCAGGCACAGAGGCTGTAATTATAGACCCGACAGAAAAGATGACTGATATAATGAAGGTGGAAAGTAGCTGAGGTGGAAAGGCAAGCTCTGCTTACATAGTAGTTCACCCTTCGTCCTCGCAGAAAAAAAACAATCGGACTGCAGCATGGCGCCAACGACCATGATGTTTCGCCACACTGGCAACAAGAAGTAGCTCTAAATAGCACATCATACAGCCCGCTAGATTACATTCTATACCAGACCTCTCCAGGCCCATTCCTAAGGTGTTTCTCATGTGCTCCGTACACATTGGTCAGTTCCTACCTACTCATTACTTGCGCGACCTCAACAGACCCATTGCCGACCCTCCCGATTTTTGAAATCTTGGCGAAGACCTAAATTTGAGCATGTATCCATTTCCGCGCAAGCCCCGCTCACGGACGATGGAGCTAGGCTTGGTTCTTATGTGCCCCTTACACTTAGGTTGGTCCCTACCCTGACCTGACTTGCCCGATCTCTCCAAGACCATATCAGATTAAAGGCTGGCCTGCCCCTAATCCGGAGGGGGTGTAGCGGTGTAGTAGGATG
The DNA here is from genome assembly GCA_963978905.1 of Trichostrongylus colubriformis. Taxonomy (NCBI): domain Eukaryota; kingdom Metazoa; phylum Nematoda; class Chromadorea; order Rhabditida; family Trichostrongylidae; genus Trichostrongylus; species Trichostrongylus colubriformis. Next base: position 28,969,518 of record OZ022260.1, read on the forward strand.
TGGGTACAGAACATAAGGGCTATATATATATATATTTATTAGTTATATAATTACACAAGAAGGGAAGGGGGGACGAAAAGGGGAAACGAAGAGAGGCGGCTGCCGGGCAAAAACGACTGCCACTCCCGGCTGGCAGCAGCTTAAATAGCCGCCTGCCAGCCCCGAAGTCGAGGTGGCGTTCCTTGATTGGTCGTCGACGTATGATGACGAGTCCTTGAGGATCGATGGAGGATCGGCGGAGCTAGAGGACCTGACATCTCCATTCCTTACAGTGAGCTCGTCCTCGAGCTCGAAATATCATGACAACCCCAAGAGTAGTATTTTCCACTTGCATAGAGATAAATATGACCGATGACAGTGAACGTAACACAGAGAGGTGCCTTCGAGGTCAGAGAGCCACTACAAGGCTACGTCTTCACTCTTTGGCAATAGTCATCAAGGTCATTATTGGCGACTACTTCTTGATGTTGAGATGTAAAGGCTTTACAACGAAAGCGTCGTATGAACAAAAACATGCGGCGACCACTCACATCGTGGAAAGAGAGCTCGTCCTCGAGCGTTGAAGTATGCGGTAAAGGGGTGAGATACAATATAAAGGGGTTGGTAATGAGATACTATTGTACGAGTTAAAGAAATACATAAAGATGGAGATTTTGGTGTAAACGAAATGAATTACAGCGAAGGTGTAGTTTATGTGTTGAACAATGCGTAGAAAAATCGTAGAACATAAGAATAGATATATATATAGCTCTCTTTTTTTTGATTTTGCATATCGGATTATATGTGAGTTACATGGAAATGTGCGTATTTATATAAAATAGGCACTGCACATATATTGTAATACGATGTGAGGCAATACGTGTACCACTCTATTTATAGTAGCGTCGAGCAGTACACGGGCGTGTCAACGAGAGATTTTTTTTTTGTTTGAGCTGCCCTATCTGTTTCTTTGAACCGCCAATTCAAAGAAAATGGTGATTTGCGGTTTTGCGGCTTATGGAAGTGTAGACAAACTGACCTAGGAGAATCAAATGAATGATTCTCCTTCCTGCATCCATGATGTGCGTGAACCGGCCTGTTTAATTTGTAAGCGACGCGAACGTCTTACATCGGTTTGTTCAATGGCTTCTGATGTTTCCTCGGGGCTTTGAGTAATTTGTGGTTGTGGGATTGATGTGGAAACATTAGCCGGCATTGAACGAGGTGAATACAATTTGAGGCAATTGATATGAACTGTTTGCCGTACAGGACGACCTATGATGTTAGTAATGTCTATGTTAGGACGGTTGATTTTTTCAACCGCGTACGGGCCTTTCCAGTGGTTGGTTAATTTGGGACGAACTGTGTCGTCATGTAGAAGAACTAAATCGCCAGTGGAAAGATCCGTGGGGTATACCTTGTTGGAGAGGTCGTATCCTGTCTTATACTGCTTAGTTTTGTTCGCAGTTTCATTGCCAACTTCCATAATCGTGTTTTTCAAACCAGCGGTGAACTGATATGCGTAATTGTCGGTGTAGAACACGAGCCGTGCTGGGAGCTCGTGTAAGATGTCGCTTCATGTGATAGGGCACCTACCATGTACCACGAAGAATGGACTATAGCCTGTGGTCACATTTTTACTACAGTTATACGCGAAAACTTTGGGCTGGAGGAAATCCGTCCAGTTGTCCCTGGCTTCGGAACAGTAAACGGTAAGAGAGTCAGTGATAACTTTTACCAACCGTTCCGCTTGGCCATTAGCTTTGTGGTTATAACTAATAGTAAATTTGTTCGTTATACCTAGTGCCCTATTGATTTTGCTGAACATCTCGCTAGTGTAGTTGGAACCGCGATCTGAAACAAGCTCCTTGGGACGCCATGTTTAGAAATGACATCATTTATTAAAGCTTTGACGACGGATTCCGTGGTTTGTTGCGCTAGCGGGGTGCATACTACGAATTTGCTGAAGGCGCATACTGTAATGGAAATGAACTGGCTACTATGACGTCAGTGTGGATGCGCTCGAAAGGGCGTTGAGGCACAGGGAAAGATCCCAATTCTTCGCGAATGATGTGTTTTGAGGGGGTTTTGACTTTTTGGCAAACCGGGCAGGAGTTGATATATGTGGAAATATCCTGAAATAGGTTTGGCCAAAAGTATTTTTCCTTGATCTTTTGTATGTTTTTTGCATTCCAAGATGTGATCCCAATAAGGGTGTATCGTGAAACGCTGTTATTATTGCTAATTGCATGGTTTCATCTGGAATAACTAGTTTTGGTTTATCATGCATTGAATAATATAAAGAATTGTTAATGTTTGAAAAATTCTCCAATTTGTTCTCAAATTCTTGCGGTGGTTCGTCCACTTTGTTGTTCAAGAATTTGATGAGCTGGCCGTATTTTGAGCTTCTTAGCTTTCCTGTATATCTGCAAGAGAGGGTAGCGTGTTGGCTATAATTGAATTTATACGCGGTAACGGGTATCGACTGAGGAAATCACGAAAGGTGTTGTGTTTCCCAGCACGATATTCGATGGTGAGGTCGTAAGCCTGAATCGAAATTTGGTATTTGGCGAGGCGGCCGACTAGATCGCACCTGTGAAGAAGTGATTTCAGCGGAGCGTGGTCGTGACCAAGGTTGTCCGTGCGTTTGCTACGTAGGGGTAGAAATGGGTTAGAGCAAAAACAATGGCTAGAGCTTCGAACTCAATGACAGCATAGTTTTTCTCATGTTTGTTGAGGGAGCGGCTACAGTACGCAATAGGTTGTTCGCTTCTTGTCGTGGGATTGGTTTGCAATAAACATACTCCTAAACCAATGGTGGACGCATCTGTATGTATGATGTATGGTTGTCCAAAAGTGGGTGCGACATGAAGTGGAGCGTTAATGAGAGCTTGTTTGAGAGCGAGGAACGCTTTTTCGTGGACCTCGGTCCATATGAAGGGTGTGTTTTTGACAAGCAAATTATTTAGTGGGGTTGCGATGATGGAAAAGCGCGGGATGTAGCGACGGAAATATGAGGCAGCTCCAAGAAATGATTTGATTTCTTTCACGTTTTTGGGGCTTGGGATTTGAGCAATGCTAGCTACTTTTTGTGGGTTAGGGCGAGTGTCGTGTTTGCTAATAAAGACGCCTAGGTATTGTACTTCGGTTTGGAAGAACGAACATTTTTCTGGGGTTAGTTTCATACCAAACCTTTTTATACGTACAAATATTTCTTCTAGGTCAAGCAAATGTTGGCTAATTGACTGACTAGCAATGATGATGTCGTCAATGTAGGCAAAACAGCATGCTTTGATGTCCCTTATTAGATTACCAGCTGGCGGGCGCACACTACTGCGCGCGATTCATGGCGATGCTGTGCAAAATGGGTTTGATCGGCACGACAACAGTTGTGTATGGGTTGAGTGGAAACTTCCTTTCCTCAGCTTTCAGCTGGCTTATTATTATTTGAATAAAAGCAGAGAAGATGGCGTGATAAAAAAAGCATTTCGGTGTCATCATACTTCAGTCGCTTTGCATCGAGCCCGTTTTACACGTCATCGACACGAATCGCGCGCAGTAGTGTGCGCGAGCCAGCTGGTTTAGGTCATCATTGGGAGTTTGAATACTTTAGACACCGGTAGTTTTGTATTGCATCGATTGGTAACAATCTAATCATTTGCTGAGCATCTAATTCCTACACCCTGATAGTAGATCCGAATCCCGATTATCGACGTCTATCGATTTTGTAAACATGCTTCACTATTCGGAATTTTGCATAGTTGAGCGGTCGATACCCAGTGTTGCTGCCAGTACTGCATGAGAAATTGATTGCGAGTGAATCGCTTGCTTTGCTATCACAAATATAGGTTGCATCATGGTTATCAATGTGGATCGCAGTATCAAGAGTAATGCGCCATTTTTTGGAACGCTAGGCAATTCAGCGGTCGATACATCGGCCGATGTCAGAATAAACAAAATATGTTCACCCAATGGCACTGAGCATCGGACGCTTTTGCTAAAGCGGTCGTATAGTGATTTTAAGCGGTGTAAAGGATTTCATTCCATCCAATTCCTAACGGTTCTTATCAGACTCTGTAAGCCCGTTATCATTTTCACTGAGGCACCTGTACCCGACAGCACAATTGATTTCCCCGTATCCTACAATACCTGCGAATGTGAACATTCCACTGTTAGCCGCAAAAGCGTACCGGCCTTGGTGACATTTTCCTTCTCACGCTCCTAGTCGTATCGTATCAACCATTATCAGTTTGGGTCATCCGCTTATGAATGTCCCCATCTCACTCTGCTAAACACCCATGAGTGTCAGCGCCCTTGGATCAACGCGAAAGGTGAAACGAATTTGACGACATTCGCCTTCTCATGCTCCTTATCAAATCTTATCAATCGTTTTGAGCTGGATCACCCACTGTTATGGTCCCCGTCTTACCCCGCAAAACACTTGTGAGTATCAACGCTGCGGGACGAAAGCGAAAAGCGAAACGGGTTCGACGACTCTAGCCTTTTCACGCTCCTTATCGTATCTTATTAACCGTTATCGAGCTGGATCACCCATCATCAACGTTCCTGCCCCATCCCGCAAAACACCTATGAGTGTCAGCGCTCTAGGATGAACCCGAACGGCGAAACGACTTTGATGACATCCGCCTTTTGAGACTCCTTATCAGCGCGTATCAGCTGCTATCACTTTCGGTCCACCACCGCTGGGGTTCCCTTGGCACCCCCTATATCACTTGTAAAATTCAACGTTCCAGCTTTGCTGCGACGCGAGATATGAATTTTGTGACAGACAGACGGACAAACACACACACACACGGACAGACATACTAAGCGAATTATATATAGTAGGATTGGCTACTTGTTGGCACTCTCCCCCATCGTACCTCTGCCCAACTATAGCTCTTCTCCTTTGCCCTCCGAGCGCACATTACCGCCGTCGCCTGTGAATTCTTCAAACCCATCCACACCACCGCAGCCTAACGGAGTAGCGCATTCACCAGAGCAACCACTACCAGCGCATTCGCCAGAGCAACCACTACCAGCGCATTCGCCAGAGCAACCATTACCAGCGCATTCGCCAGAACAACCACTGCCAGCGCATTCGCCAGAGCACCCACCACCAGCGGACCCGTCTCTATTGGATTCCGATTTTGAGGACATCACTGAACCTATCGACCCATCAAATCAACTTGCATACTACAACCCATTCCCATTTCATAACGCTCCATATCTAAACGAAATTTGGCAGCCATCTTACATCGCAATGAACAACAACGACCTCGCCCAAGGCCTAAGTCTTGCTTTTGACAAACTCTGTCTAGCCTCTTATGCTAACAAACTCCCTACCTTCTCTGGAGAGAGGGGTGGGACAGGTTTCATGGATTTTCTGGAAAAATTCAATGAAATAGGAAACATAATGGGACTAACAGAAGCAAAAATGGTCTTCTTACTACCTGCCCATCTGAAAGGGGCTGCCAAAGCTGTATTCGATAATCTCTCCCAGGAGGAAAAACAAAATTGGAGAATAGCAGTCACCAAATTACAACAACATTTTTCTACGGATTATTTCTTAGACATGGCCAGGGACAAGGTCATGAATATGCGTATGGAACTTGGGGAATCCCCCGTAGTATTTTCTAACAGGGTTCGCAAAGAAGTTTTGGATGCATACCCCTCTCGTCACCCAGACGAACGCAAGCTCTTTCAAAACACGATTTTCACCAATGCCCTTCCCAAAACAGTAACACAAAAGCTCAAATTAATAGGACCACTACCATCTAACTATGACAAGTTGGTGGAGGAAGCCGAAAGAATATGGAACATCACCAAATCAAATCCCAATTCCTTTGAGGAAGGGGTACTTATAGCAAAAATGGACAAAGTTCTCGATACTATCTCTTCCACCGTACATTATCCTCCACCCACTAAACCTTTCTATTTTCAAAAACCTTTCCTCTCCTGTCAATCCACTTTCAAAACTTACAAAAAACAATATAATCCTAATAATTTTTCTAACAAACGCTCGTATAATTCTAACTTCAGACCACAGAATCGTTCCAATCAAAACTCTAATCATCAGCAACGCAATTTTCGCCCACGTTCACAAGCCCACCGCGTAATACCGTAACCTTTGGCTCCGCCCCCTATAGCAAACGTCTCAGGGACCAGACTCCTTACTTCCGCAGATCAGGGAACTATTCAAATCCTAATAACAATCAAACCAATAGAAATCTTCACAACATTATCGAGTCAATTCTATACTAATACCTAATCACAAACCGATGCTTACTTCTATGCCTTTTCTTTTTGTGTTCGCTATGGTTTGTTCTTTCATACCGACCGCAAGTACTTATTCTCTCTCGTACCAGCTTTGTGCAGCGGGTAAATCAGGATGGCCTATCGCCTACCCTGACCCGATACAATGCACAACTTCTCCTAATAGCTCTGACGTTCTCATTACCACCGCACATCTCTACGTTGAGAGAACAGAACCCCTCTTGCTTCCTGCATTTCACTGTTTCAACAAAACTCGGAATCTGTGCATCCTCGTTTCTTCACATCTCTTTCTCGGTTAACAGTGACGAGGAATATATAGATCCAATTGATCCTACTCTTTGCAAATCACTTGCAACCAATAAGAAACTCGAGGGTAAACCCTTAGAACAACTTTCCCCTGGCGTTTATGGCTCATCCAACCAAATTCATTATTCATACCCATGGTTTTTTGGCGAAAAATGCACCCTTACCACCAACATTTATATGGAACAAGGCGATATGGCAACTTTCGATGGGGAACACGTAATAGGCCAATTTGGGGACATGTCGCATTGCAACATAGCCAAAGAACAGTGCTATCTGCGACATGGTACAGTAATTTGGACTAGACCACTTCCCACTTCAACGCTCTGTCGTTATACAAAAGCTATCGAGGGAGTCGCATATGTGACTCCAGATCATGTTGTCCTTAATACCATTCAGTCAGCTTTTACATATAAAAACATCACATATAAACCCTCCCAACTCTTAAAATGGTGCCTCAAAAAGAATTCAATTCCCATGGATAATGGAGTATTCATAACTTTACCGGAATTAGAAGACTACAACCCCCGCAGAGTCTTCACACTTCATCCGAACGTAGTACAGGAAATCAATCAAAGACATTTCTATGACTCTCAGTTGGTTCATTTCGTTAATGCTATGTACACAACTTCTCGCACATCCCGCACAGTTCTATACGCATACAGACAGGATGAACCAGAACCAGAACTAATGAAACCAATGAATACTTTCAAACGTAGTCCCGAAGAAACACCCATATCACCTCTTGAACCTACTGAAGACCCACCTGTTCGGGTTGTCGAGGCTTTTCTCAACTCTTTAAAAAACAAAACCTTAGACAAAGAACCATTCAAATTTGGAATCCAGTCACGCAATAAACGTGAAGAACCAGCACGAGTCAACGTGTACAACTATAAGGCGCTAGATACAATACTAGATCTTAGGAAATCTCCGCTAGAAATTTCGCCGCAAACTTACAATAAAATCCCATACAACACCTCCGCTAAAATAGCTCACCACATTGCACTGAATTCAGAACCAGATTTTACGGTAGTAAATAATGACCCTATGCTTCACCACGAGCAACGCCAAGACCAACGTCACGCAGAACTTAACACTAAAATGCAATTCCTAAAGCTCAAAATGGAAGATATCATAAAACAAGACTTCAACTTTCTGTTGGATCGCATATGCTCTTTGATGAACTTCAAAATCCAATCAATAAAAAGCATAGCTCAGACAAACCCCACTAGTGCAGCTCGTATCTTATTACAAAGGGACGATATACTCGCCTTGGCTACGGGAGACGTTTTAATGATTTCAAAGTGTAAAGAAATCATCGTGGACGAAATTATTTTCGACCATAATATAGGAGGCACATGTTATGTCTACACACCTGTTCGATCCGGAAAAACCCACTATTTCATACAACCAGAGACAAGGGATCTCGTCACATCCAGCCCACTAGCTGCAAGATTCAAAGAGGTGCAGGAGAAGTCAAGGAAAACTTTGAAATACTATGTGCAACGTCAAAGGAAAGCCGTAGAACAAATGGAAGAAGATCTTAAGGTGAGTGAGCAAAAATATGGATTTTTGGACGATTGCAATTGTATTCTGGTAATTTATTTCTATTTTTTTAGAGCTCTGAGGCCATCCGTATGGACTGCTCGATGTATGCAGTGGGAATCTTGAGGGGTGCTGTCTCGGAGCATCCGCCGGAACATGACTGAGTTCACAAATATTTTATTGGTTTTTTTATGTTGTTGGTGATAAAAATTCGGAAGGTATATGTGTGGTTATGTTTTTTGTTGAGTTTTGATCCTGATATCGATGAGCCAACTTGCAGTACAAGGGTTTTATTATGGAATGAGTTTATTCTTAGTTAGCAATGGAGTCTTCGTACTTGCATCATCAAACTATGACCGAAATATTGATAAAAAAATTTTTTTTCGTAAATCTAGAACTTGGAATTTTTATTGCTTGGGTATATTTTCAGCCTTCGGAATGCAACTGTGACCGAAAGGTCTATGTGAAGTTGGCAATGGCAACGGAGCAAGCGCGCGCTCGGGAAAAGGAGGTGTCGCAATTGCAAAAGGCCTTGGCCGATGAGCATAGACTGCTCAACAGTCGCCAGCTGGCTTTGATGCTTACGCGCAGAGGGTAAGGGAAGAGAGGGAAGGAGAAAAAAGAATTTTAAGTTTTTTTTTTCAATTTATGGGTTGTTTGCAGGAACTGGACCAGTCGCGCCGCAAATAATGAAAATTTTCGACTACCTAGGCAAGGAGCCGATGTAGAGCAATTAAGGGAAGCTCAGCGGTGAAGGCTCGATGAAGAAAAGAAAGAATACGATATCTTTAAGAACTCCTCTTTTTTTTTGTTTTGAAGAGAAACAAAATGGTATTCATATTGCTGTGTGGTTTTTCTCTTCATTGGGACATGGACAGACCAGCAGTTGGTGTTGTCATAAATGATTTACAGCCTTGTTAGTATGTGAAGAGATTGAAAAGAGTAGATTGGATAGAAGTATGTTTACTCCTAGTTTGAAGTGACTTCATGGGTTTCTGTGATGGTGTGTCAGACTAGTGATGCTCTCGTGATCTTATGAGTTTCTGGAGTGTGGTAACATGCTATGTCATAAGAAAGTTTTTGGTGCAGATAGGAGAAGCTGAGGCAATTGGCCAGGTACTGCGGGGGTTGGGTAGGATCGCGGCTGTCACTAGTAATGGATACCTGACGCCGCAGTGACACCTGTTGCGATGCTGGATCTGAAGTACCGTATCCCACGACGGATTAGTGAATGCGCAATGCAGACTAATAAATCTGGATCGCTAATTCGTATGTGCCACGGTGCGTTGTAATGCAGTCGCCTTGGCACGGAAACTTCACTAACACTCGGAAATAGGAGGGGTACATGAATATATGATTCTGCTGGCTATCTCCTAGTACCGTCTCTGAACCGGTATCGTAGCGGCAAAGGATCACATCGTGAGTGAGAATAGCTAGTTCTCAAAAAAAAAAATGCGCAGAATGGCGAGCAAGTCCCTTCCAGAAATCGGCAAATTACATGTTTACTCATTAGAAAGTGGTTGTTACAACGAATTCAAGCGATTATGCAAATTATTCTCACTTCATTTATTGTCCCGAATACTGGTAAGACTGGTTCTGATGCCAGATTACATACTAATTATACTATTCTTAGTCCATTGTACTTTATTCAGTTCACCATTTTTGTTTGTTTTTTTTTATTTTTTCAAGTGGAACATATTTGTTTCTTATTTCATTGGTGAGTGAATATGTCTCAGTTTCTACTTATTCCATAGGTCTACTAGACTGCTTCTAGTCAAAGTATTATTGACCCGATTGGAGGAATGCGTAGAGGCTGATAGACATCTGGTATACTGTAGCTAGCGCGGGCGTATTATGAAATTGACAGTTGAGCGGCGGTCTGCTGGGTGTCATTAATTACTACAGTGATTCATTATCCCTTTAATATGAATTATACTTCTCAATAATATCAACTGGTTCGCCGTGGGAAGAAAGAAAGGGGAACTTGTCGCCAGGACCTCAAAATTACACCGTTTTTAGGTGTCAAAACTATTACTTATCCCGTATTATGGATATCCAAAAAAATATACTTACGTACGTTGTCGTTCGTTTTCTTCATCTTCTCTGCGGGAAGACGAAGTTGTTGGTTGAGTCGAAGGGAATGTGGGTTGGGAGGGGAATGCATTCTACTTGAGAGAGAGGGAAAAGGGAGGAAAGAGAAAAAAATTAGTTCCGAAAACGGGTGTTAAGAAATCTCCCTGGGTCCTTCATATCAGATTAAAGGCTGGCCTAACCTTAATCCGAAGGGGGTGTAGCGGTGTAGTAGGATGTGGGTACAGAACATAAGGGCTATACATATTTATTAGTTATATAATTACACAAGAAGGTGGGGGGGACGAAAAGGGGAGACGAAGAGAGGCGGCTGCCGGGCAAAAGCGACTGCCACTCCCGGCTGGCAGCAGCTTAAGTAGCCGCCTGCCAGCCCCGAAGTCGAGGTGGCGTTCCTTGATTGATCGTCGACGTATGATGACGAGTCCTTGAGGATCGATGGAGGATCGGCGGAGCTGGAGGACCTGACAACCAATCCTAACTTGCTTCTTATGTGCGCCGTACTTGGTGAGCCCCTACCCAATTCAATTTGCCCAACCTCAACAGACTCATTGCCGACTCTCCCGATTTTTGGAACCGGAGCGAGAACTTAAATTTGAACATCGGCTGTTCCTGCGCGAGTCCCGCCCACGGTGAGTGGAGTTAGGCTTGGCTCTTATGTGCTCCTTACACTCTAATCAGCTCCTCTCCAGGCTGCAGTTCAGTGAAGAATGTATTATGCGACGAACGGACACACATACCCTCACACCACGGACAGAGATCACAAACAAACACACTAAACTTCTTGTTCATAATGTATGTTATAGATTGTAGATTTATATATAATTATAGATTATAGATAGTGAAGCTACTATGTCGTAGACGGTCACTATCATATCATTTTCCAATTTCTCTATTTTCTACGTCCTGTCAGGTGATACATACCAAATGCCTTTTAGAGATTATCCACCTTCCACGGGCTATGCATTATATTATATGCGGACCGATGCAATCCTTCCAGTGCAAATGTGCGCCAATTCGAAAATTTGCGCCATTCACAGCAACTTCGAAAGCGAATTCCTTTTAATTTTACGCTACGAATGGATTTTTTCATCTCCGATACTCTACGACGAAACTTACGTTTTGTCAATCACGCAACAACAACGGGGGGTATAGGCTTTATCGTTATACTTCGTGTCGCACAAGGTCATATAAATGACCATAGCCATACGCACCATGCGTATAAAGAGAGATGGCAATGACAACAATGACATTGTAACATACGTCAATAACAGCATCTGTGATTGTATTGATATTTGGACAATGGTTACTGAAACTTGTATAATGTGGTGCACTCTAGCGTTACTAAGCGCTTTACAATATGACGAAAATACAATGAATAACCTCAACGCAGGCTAATAGGAAAAATCAATTATACTAGTATGGTAGTGAACCAAGCGATGTCACTCGCAACCGAGAGTTAAACCGCATATGCTGATTACACTAAACAATCATCTTAAGGCCTAGAAGAGCTTAATAACGGCCTTAACAACAGTCTGATGAACGATCTGATCTGGCAATTTTCTTTAGTAGAAATTACCTTAACAATTACAACTTGATAAGGTTATATGGGCTGCACTGACTAGCATAAAGCACAAATTACAACGATGGGATATGAGTAGTATGTACATCGTGAATCAGAATCGCAATGTTTCGAATACAAGAGAACAGAGTTTTCACACACCATTCTGCCTCCGTGGACCGGATTTCACCACCGCAAGTTCAAAAGGCCGAATCCTTCGCTAGAATCTGAACTGATAGAAAGCCACTCAATGGCACGCATCATCTGGATCTGAAATCATAACTATAGCATACTGCTCCAGCTGTATGAAATGAGGGTTGTAGGTTTTCGAGGTATCCTGTACCCGAAAACGCTCCAAGAGCCCATTGTTGTCCTGCTTCGTAGCTACACCCTCTTCGTGGTGGACCAACTTAATGGTGCGAGATGAACGACATTGTCTGGAAACATTGTCTGAAAATCTAAAGATAGAAGATGATGAAATACATATACGACAAAGCTGATTCCCTCCACTTGTTGACGAGGGTGGGAAGGTGGGAGTCAACAAGTATTACGAAAGCCGGAATGGGGAATTCCGGGTCAGCACTGACGCGACGCGGACGCGTCGACGTGACTTCGGCATTCGCCTAGTCACGCTGACCCGTTCTACAGCTCCCGTCCCGTTACGGGAGCCCGCCTTGCCAGGCGTAGTTGCGTGAACTACAAAACTCCATTTTCATCTCCGATACTCTACGACGAAACTTACGTTTTGTCAATCACGCAACAACAACGGAAATAAGTTTACAGCCCGGAGGGGGTTATAGTGAGAAAATAATATGTTGATGGAGCTACTGCACTGCGAAAGCCGACGAAAGAGCACTTATTTATGTAGCTATACCGCAAATGGATGAAGCCTACTGTAGTTAGTAGTTGACCATTACCCGACCTATAATCAGCAAAACGAACCTCGCGTCTACACTGACACTGCCCAGCTGATAGTGAAAACGCTTGTCAAGGGGCCCAGCGAAAAGGCTTGTGTCTGATGAAAAGAAATTTTCTGTTCTTTATTGAGAAACTCCCTGAACTGTGTACTTGAAGCCGTGCAAGAAATGAAATTACCTGGAACGACAGCAGAACCACACGTCTAACTGACCTTTTTCCAAAATAAGTGGCTTATTCAGAAAAACACCAGCACTTGACAGCCTGTACCGGAAACTCCTCAATCGGTGTCCAACAACCTCGTTCCTCGGCCGCTGACAAGCCGAACAATTCATGATCTGGCTAAGGAGCACGAGCTCTTCCTCAATTGTGTGGACTCGAAAACACAACAGGCACCGACGGGATCCTGTGACACGTCTTCATCGAGACCATCCTACGCCGAGGAAGCTATATATATATATATCTGGCAAACTTGTGCATAAACGGCCCAAAGCTGGGGCCCAAAAAAAAATAGATCAAGAGTACTGAACTCTTACCCCTACCCGATGAGTAGGAACTGGCCTCTACGTGTAAAACGGTAATATGCTGCTACATGATAACACTTGGTCCTGTGAACTTGAGCCACGTATAGAACAAACTGAGGTATTGGACCACAACCGAGGGAAAAAATTCGACGAACCCTGTTCGCACTGGAGATAGCACTCAGAACGACGAACGCTGACGCAACGCGTCGAATTAAAGCACCGTATAATGTCCCTTGCTATAGCTAGCAGAACCGATCTCTCTAAATTAACATCGCTCAAAATGAAATGACACTTTGCGGGAGCTGCCCACTGACGCATAAGAAGGAAAAGTAGCGACTATGTGCCTCTTAACCTATATGCTCCTTGTGTGGGAGCTGAACTGTTCACACTGATATCGTAGTCACGGAATTACTCATCCCTCACCGTTTTTTAGAATCGCGGTCGATTCCACTCTGTGAAAACTAGAACATCTGAATCAGAACAATGCGAACTTGAGATGATGAGCTCCAAACACATCAGATCCCCGTGCAGAACATGAAAGAACATGCCAAAAATGAAACTAATGTAACACTCCTAATTTTAAAGCTGAATATTGCACATTGTCGTACGAAATGAATTGCTGTGGAGGACCTGACTCGATCTTAGCGAAACCGCACGACTTAAAATACCTCTTCTCGGGTCTCCTAGCTGACTCCGGAGGAAAGCATTCATTGCCGATCGATACAACTTCCTCGTACGATAAGAGTAATTTCATTTAGTACCGAGCGGCACGTTTCGACATACACGGACCAAGCTGTGATATACGATGTGGTAAATATTAATCCGAAACCGATTAACAAAGGTCCAACGTACTCTCTCACTCAGCGCTCAACAGGTACCGCGTACCTTCACTCAGTGCTCAACCAGTACCGCGTACCTTCACTCAGCGCTTGACAGGTACCGCGTACCTTCACTCAGCGCTCAACAGGTACCGCGTACCTTCACTCGACTCTCAACGGGTACCGCGTATCTTCACTCAGCGCTCAACAGGTACCGCGTACCTTCACTCAGCGCTCAACAGGTACCACGTACCTTCACTCGGCACTCAACAGGTACCGCGTACCTTCACTCGGCACTCAACAGGTACCGCGTACCTTCACTCAGCGCTCAACAGGTACCGCATACCTTCACTCAGCACTCAACAGGTACCGCGTACCTTCGCTCAGCGCTCGACAGGTACCGCGTACCTTCACTCAGCGCTCAACAGGTACCGCATACCTTCACTCAGCACTCAACAGGTACCGCGTACCTTCGCTCAGCGCTCGACAGGTACCGCGTACCTTCACTCAGCGCTCAACGGGTACCGCGTATCTTCACTCAACGCTCAACAGGTACCGCGTACCTTCACTCAGCGCTCAACAGGTACCACGTACCTTCACTCGGCACTCAACAGGTACCGCGTACCTTCGCTCAGCGCTCGACAGGTACCGCGTACCTTCACTCAGCGCTCAACAGGTACCGCATACCTTCACTCAGCACTCAACAGGTACCGCGTACCTTCGCTCAGCGCTCGACAGGTACCGCGTACCTTCACTCAGCGCTCCACGGGCACCGCGTACCTTCACTCCACGTTCGACTGATACCGCGTACCTTCACTTGAATACCAAAAATTTTGTGAACTCCGGATGCATTTTTATATGATGATACCCCGACTTGAAATCCAATGACGCCATGTATCCCACTTTAGGGAGTAATGGTAGCACTTTGGCTACATCTTCGAACTTGACTTGCACCTCATGCCAACACTTATTGAGGGTCCCACTTTAGGGAGTAATGGTAGCACCTTAGCTACATCTTCGAACTGGACTTGCACCTTATGCCAACCTTATTGAGAGCTGATGACTTTATATATTGTAACAGAAAGGTACGAAGCGAGGTAAGACACATTGTTGGCAATGGGTAGCCGATAATAGAAGTTAACTGTCAGTTTATGGAAGGATGTCCAACCGCAATGTGCCGAAAAATATAAAAACTAGTTGTTTCTTACGTGAAAGAGGCAGTGATACAGCACTCCCCTGAATACGAAATTGCTGTGAGTAGTAGAAATGGGAAGCCTGATAGCGCAAAAAGCGAGAAACTTGACATTTAAACCGGAAAACGTTTGTTGGTACACTAATGCACCTTTATACCAATGGGCCTCATTAGCTGCTGACAGCCCGTCCTTGTTACTGCACATTAATAAAGCATGGCACCGATATATTCTCCACGAAAAGACTGGAAACGAAGAAACGTCTACGGATGAACCCTCCAAGTGTGCACATATGCCACGAATTGGGGGATAATGTGTTGTAAGAGAAAATGAGGTTACGCCAGCCTTAAGGCTAAAATGTCGAATGTGGAGGCTATACTGCAACTAACAAAAGGTTATAAGCCGACTGGATGTGGAATGCCGAGAATACGACGACGGTCTTTACTTCTTTAAGTAATATTGCAAGCTTGTAACAAAATGAAAACTTCACTGCAACGCCAAATGCGTTGTACCGAACAATGCTATAAACATAAGAGAAAATGAGGTTACGCCAAGGCCAAAATGGCGAATGAAGAGAGGGGACAGCATGCTAATAACTAATACTGAAGTATGTAGTTGCTGATTAGTAATATTGCAATATCCTTTATGCAATGAAAATGAACTGCCTAGGCTGAGACAAAAAAGACTGAAGTCAGTCCTACAGGATCGGAATTGGGCGAACAAGTATAAAAAACATGCCATAACTTGTATGACTCAGAAAGCTCCAAAAATGCCCGTCATAACGAAAATATGACGATGAACTAGGGCCCGTAGCCTGCAAGAAAGAATGATGGATACAGAACAGTGGAGGAACACCGTTGGCAATGAGTACCCAACGATAGGCGCTAGTTAGGCATACGGAAAATGCCTAAATGCGAGCTGCATACAAAAATGATACTTTCTTGAAGAATAATCAACCTCGCACTCCTGTCTGAATACATTGTTGGGCTGATAGCGCAAGAAGCGAGAACATACGACACTTAATACCAAGATAAGTTTGTGCATTTGGATACATTGATACCCAATCTATGACCATTATGGATTTATGAGATGTTGATAGCCCATGACTGTCACTGTCAGAACCTTTAGGCTCGTTCCTTGCAACAAGGCGATTTGAATGGTTAACACCGATTGAAAGATGGATGCGACTCACTGAACCATTCCATAACGTGAGTGACAATGAGATATGCGGAGGTCTGACCACCAATATGGAGCATTCCAATGCTGCCTCGCAACTCACAAAGATATATGCCTCACTAGGACGTTAGGATGCAGAATGCGATACTGATATAAAATTATTTACCGCTCTGTTAACTTGTAATTAACTTATAAGCTATTACTGCAATGCGAAATGTGCGACACGACTAGTCAACAAGTATTACGAAAGCCGGAATGGGGAATTCCGGGTCAGCACTGACGCGACGCGGACGCGTCGACGTGACTTCGGCATTCGCCTAGTCACGCTGACCCGTTCTACAGCTCCCGTCCCGTTAGGCTGAGGTTATACCGTGCGGACCGTCCGGACCGGTCGGACCGGTCGGTCCGACCGGTCCGGACGGTCCGCACGGTATAACCTCAGCCTTACGGGAGCCCGCCTTGCCAGGCGTAGTTGCGTGAACTACAAAACTCCATGTTTTTGATTTTCTCCCTTTAATTTTTTGTTTTTTAAGGGGATGTTGTGCAAGCATTTTCCTCTAGTTCGCTTTTCACAGTGTCTTGGATAACGCTGTATATTCGAAATTGAAGGAGCTGAGGCCATTGGTTGTTTTCGGGAACGACCCTGTTTTTTCTGTCCTGTTTCTCGCGTTCGAGTTTTCTCTTTCTTGATATTATGAGATATTTTCTTATTCTTTGAGGAAGCATGGATTTTATGTATGACACAGAAGTTGTTTTCACTGAAAGTTTCGCAGCAAAGCCAGTTCGAACACTTGTAGTGAATACGAGTAAGTTATCAAATCTTTTTTGGTTATGGAAGCATTCCCTCCGAATAACGCGGTGTGCTGTCACAATGAGGGGAAGAAGGCATTCAGTTCGTTTCCCGGCACCATTTTTGCTTGAACCGTAGCAGGGTTCTCTGGAGCTATAAATATGAGCTTGTATGTGCATATTGACAGGTCAGTGATGCTCAGATGTTAAGCAACCAGTGAGGGCACTCCTCCTGCCCTCACTGCGATAAGACCTAATGCGGTAGGGCTAATGAACGGTTTCCTCTAAAACTCCATCTATGGGGGTAACCAATATTCAAAATCCTGTACAACACGGCGGTCATTTTTAGCAATGGCGTCATTGGTGCCAAAACGCGGAATCTTCCCGTCTTCATAAAAGTCAACTAGAGCTGTCCACTTTACAGATCACATGCTGCAAGCTATATTAGCTTGCAGCATGTGATCTGTAAACTGGACAGAATGTATTAGGTTGTCTCGAACTTCGCGTATTTTGATGAGCTTTTCTGAACGAAGTGTTAGCAAAGATAAGCAACATCTATAGCCAATATGTGCACAGTCACTATATAAGTGGTGTATTGGCGGGATTCCTACTGATTGACAAAAATAGATGGAGATGATGCATAATTAATCAAGTTATTCGCTGGATGTGGTCGAATTTTCTAACTAGTGACTGTAATACCAATTTGCATCTTCTTTGGAAGGCTCTGCTATGTAATGAAACAGCATGGTCTGTTGAGCTGTGAGGATGTCATATAATCTATTCGTAATAGAATGCAAATGAAACCCTTTTGATCGGTTGTTGAGGGAGTTCTAAACTCCGTGACAAAAGCCTTGTTAGTGTTGTGAAAAGATGTACACAAACTTTTGGGATAACTTTACAAGTACGTTTCGTCCACACATTCATGTGATCAGCTAGTAATCCTTTCGTTGGTGCTCGTCAAAATGAATGCCATATTCAGGGGTGTGACTGACGAACACTCCTAAATATGCAGCTCCAGCAGAGATAGTCTTTTCACACATACTGCCTTGTGACGGTTATATACTACTAGTTTGTATAAACGAGAAGTACAATATGACCGTTTAGATGCTCCGCTTCATTCGATCAGCACTAACATTGGACCATCTTCGGGAGTCTGCACATTTCCTCCTGAGAGCCAGTTTCCTGATCGGTTTATTTTATGGTGAGCTGCAAATCGATGCCGTGCAACCTTGCTAGCTTCTTGATTTTCTTCCAAATATTCTTTGGACGTTGCTCGAATGTTTTGTTTTCGGAAACTTAGAAGATAAAGTTTTTGTATGGTGTAGTGGCAGGTGGCGAGCACCCCACTTTCATGGTGCGGGGATCAAGTCTCTCATCAACTCCCGTCCAGGCCAACGAAGCCTTCCATCTCTCCGGGGTTGGTGAATTGGTAGCAGACTCGTCTGGGAGGATGAAAGCGTTGGCTGTGCATCGGCTGACCCCGCAAGTCATTGCATAAGTCAAATCGAATTCACCCGCTATGGGCTGAATACAACTAGATTGCGCGGCGCATCCCGAAAGCGAACTGATTACCTCCGAACTATCCTTTATTCTTCAATGAGCTGTGTTCAGGACGGATGGCTGCTTGCCACCTGCTTAGCACTGCAGCATGGCAACTACGTTGAAAGGCAAGTCAAGCTCCTTGTGGATGGCTTACCGTGGTCCGCCTTGCGCGAAAGGGCTGGTAACTGTGTGAGAGGAAGGTGGGACAACGGCTGAGTTTGTCCGTGTCTTCCCATTGATATAGCAGCTCTACGTCTATGTTTAGCAACCGACAGAATTAACTTCCATCATGCCTTTATAATGTCAACTGGCCTGCGGGCTGTCCTTCTACTGTAGGAGATATGTGGGAGGGAATAACTGGGAATTCGCACCTTATTCTTGAATAAACTGCTGTCGCTGCATTGGAGCATGCATCCAGTTTCCCATGCTGTCAAATCCCATTCTGCTTCTGTTGGAGTAGAGGTGCCTTGATGTTCTACGGTTATGTGTGTAAGGGTTTTTACATAATTGAACTGTTAACATGACAGAAGTTTCACTCATTTGAATAATCATATTCTTACATGGAACGTTTCAGGCGAGCAGTAGGGCAGAAGTTATTTTTGGAAGAGCGTTCACTGTGTCGTACTGTTGTCGATGGCACCTTATGCTTGGATTTCTCGCGAACACCGATTTTGCCTGGGACATCGATTGCGTTATTTGAGCATAATACTCTTTGCATCGTCGTCCCTACACAGTCAACCGTCCACAAATTTTACGCAAGGCTCATTTACGACCCAACAGAAATGATCCATAAAGAGGTTTGTTCCCCTCCTAAACTCGTTTTGGGAATATATCGTTTTTAGGGCGAATCATCCATCTTTGGGTGGCTATTTCAGGTGCCATCAATCTTCACACAGATAATAGAGAAGGAATTCCTTGTTGACAATCATACTTTGTATCAACTAACCACGAATGGGCATGCATTTCGATCATCAGTAATTCATCGACCTAAACTTTCCCGGGTACGTCATCGTGATAATGCATTACAAATAGTGTGCTTCAGCATTATTTCTTTTCCAGATCGCTTACTGCATGACAGAAGGGCAAATGGTGGTAGTGACCATGTACTCAAATAACTGTGAGTCCTGTTGTACTATTCACAACATATTCGGCCGTTCATCCGCGAATAATTCTTGTGGCTGTATAGAAGCGTTTTCTCCACGTAGAATCTTATTCATCCTACATTGCTTGAGACATTGGCATAGATCCTGAAAAAGGGCTTGCTCAATCTACTTAGGCGTGATGTTCTCTTTCTTCAGATGACAAAGTAGAAGAAGTCACATTCCGTGAATATGGTCTCATGAAACGTTTGTTGGGAGAAGCGTCATCGGGTGGTGTGTCCGATGTGTCAGGGTTGGCCAAGCAAGGACGTGGTCGCGATCCTTCTGAAGATATGTTTTATGCTGTATATCGTGATGGTACACTGCGAGCTTGGAATGCAGAGGTAGCGTTCGCCTCATAATCAAATTTAAAACTCGATCAAAACCGTGAACCATTTTAGACACAACGAGTTCACTCTATCGACGTATGCAGATTGGATTCCAGCACAGGCATTGATCAGGATTCCTGTAAGATTTCATGCTCAGTTTTCTATTTGTTATTAAGGAAGAAATGGAAATGATATCAGCTTAGACGTAACACTGAGCCCTGTTTTACTTGGAACTTCTACTTTCAGTGAAATCACTCACTGTAAAGGCATATCAAATAGACTTTTCCGTCGTTGTGGTTGTTGCTGTTTCAACGGATAAAACTACCAAGGTAGGCATTTCACAAACAGCATTGTTTTGTCTTCTTGAACCTCATTACTGTGACTTCAGTTTCACTTCCTATCAGATCAGAATAAAAAGTTCACGCACCTCTTCACCGTGATCGCAGACAACGTTAGTTTCCTCGTTTGGCTGGCATAATTGATTCAAATTACTGATCTCATTTTCTTTTCAGGGTGAATCACTATTGGATTTCGGAGTTGTACACAAAAACAGTGGTTCGCGTTCACTTTGGGCGCTTTGGAACTCGATGTCTACAAGTAATGAGTATTTTGTGGAGCACATTGATATAGAAGTGTTAGTATTTTACATCACCCTTTTCGTTGGTATTTACTCGAGAAATACATTTCCTATGAAGTGTACTCTCATGTGTGTTTGCTTGAGTTTGTCATAACTCTGATGAGAAGGATTTTCTAGCTCTCCTGCTCACATTGGAACGTGGAGGAAAGTTAATACTTGCTCATTGCCGGGCACTGTTTCTGATTCCATGACTGTATCACAGCTCAAAGAATCTGTCTTCAATGTGGATTCTCATCCCTTCGAGATTGTTTCCAGATCTGTCCAAGTAAGTTTTGGGTTATCGAAACTCATTGCTATTTTGAACTCGCTCCTTGTTAGATCGCATGTCAAGGATCACGATGTGACTATGCACATGGAGATTGGGCTGCTCTAGCGGAACATGTAAATTCATACCTTCGCTCCCCTGAGGTATTAATATTTTGTTCTTTTCTTTAAAGGGATCATTGCTAAAATGGTCATTTTAGTTCGATTCCAACTACGTTCATCGTGCTAGTCGTACAATAAAATCGTCAGCGAGTGACTCACAGAATGATGCTGAACATAGGTTCGTATTTTACAGTGGCACGGGACTCCTTCGCCGCTCTCCAAATAGGAGTTATTTTAGACCGTTTAGTGTTTTTTCAGTGGCACGGGACTTCGCCGCTCTCCAAATAGGAGTTATTTTAGACCGTACAGTGTTTTTTAACACTGATATGAGAAGTTGAGTAACAAAGTGATGAAAAACCGTTGAATAATCGCTGAACAGGATCAAAATCTGGAGGCTACAACCCAGTGGGGAGGTTTCTCAAAGGAAATGGTCTTAAGTAATCTTCTTTTTGCGAAATGGTTGATATTTGGACGAGTGACCAAGTCACATTTGCATGTCCGTGGCTTGGCGTTATCTTCCCGTTCAGTGTTTGCCATAGGATCAGCAATATATTCAGATTTTTCACAAATTTGGCACGTACCTGTGATCAGTTAGAAGTGGCTGCTCGTGGTTCACTTGGACTGTTCATCCTTGATATGGTCGGAGCGGTGTTAACTGGGGTGATTCAGCAGGTAAACTCACATTTTTTGTGGACTGTATTTTTTGATGCTTCATTTGATTATAACTGTATTTCTCTTTGTCTCTCACGTTACAACTTCATCTCTCTGGTTTGTAGGATCGTTTTTCTGTGATACTGAGTGGCGAATCAAAATTGGTTGACGAAATCGAGTTATCAAATACTTCTGGAGATATGGACAAGATCCTCTCGGTGGCAATAGGTAGAGCTGCTGCTAAAGTGAGTCTATTTTCATTCATCCTCTTTTTGAGTCATTGTGAGCAGTTTACCAAGTATCTATCTTTTTAATTAGAGTAATTATATGTACTTTTTTGCAAGGGTAACTTGTAATAAACTCAAAGCAGTACAGTTCTTCAAATGGTTAGCACATAGGAATATGGGGCTTTTTGAGGACCGCCACAATTTATCGGTGGAAGTCCTCGATCTTGCAAACATTACTTGTTCAGGAAGAAGACGGCATGGAGATGGACGAAAGTGCGGTCATAAATGGACCCGCCCACAGTTGCATGCCTATGCGTGCAGAAACGGTAAGCCATCACTGTAATCTCGAAATACGCGTTCGGTCTGGGGTCAGAGCAGCATGATTATAATTTGTCATTAGCGTGTGGAACAACCTCTCCACATATGGCTTCAAGAAGGAAGAACCAAGAGATTTTGGCAAAAGTTCTGCAAGAAAAAGGGTTCTGTGAAAGATCTCGTCGTTTGCTATTTTGCGTACCAGAAGGTTCTGAAGGAGCCTCAAAAGAATGGGAGCCTTAGGCCGCGGTCATACTTTGCGTTGTCTGCGGCAGGGCGTGGCCGCGTATCTTGCGTCTCCACACTGCCTCGTTGCCTGCGTCATCTCTGGACCTCCCCCGTGCCACTCTCTCTCACAGGCAGCGAGAGAGAGTGGCACGGGGGAGGTGCAGAGATGACGCAGGCAACGAGGCAGTGTGGAGACGCAAGACACGCGGCCACGCCCTGCCGCAGACAACGCAAAGTATGGCCGCGGCCTTACTGGCTTTTCACAAATTATGTTCCTTGTTTACGCCTTGTCTTTTGCAGTTTTTGTTACCACTGTGCTATATTTTCCTAGTTTTGCATTTACAGATAGTGAAAAAGTGGAGCTCGATCATGGACACCTTCCTAAATGATATTGTTTGTTCTGATATCCCAAGAAGTGTGTTCTTTTCCGTGTAGTGATGAATATCATCATGTTTTATAAAATGTGTCGTGAAAATGCATGACTCATTGTCCAGATTCGACTTCACAGTCTACGAACATGTTCGATGGATCTTTTGTTTGCGGACTGATCTCATCGAAGTTGCGCCATGCTGTTAAACAACGATTGAAAATTGCACAAAGTTTGTTGGCCGTGTTGCAGCTCTACGAGGAAGACAGTGTTTGTGATTATTCAGCCAGCTGTTGACCGTAGGTTCCTGATCTAATCCTCCTCTCTTTCCAGGCTCGCTTCGAGTATCATGTGTTCGACTTTCCTCGTGTAGAGGAAGAGCTTAGCGAATTTGTTGCCCTTTACACTCTTTTGGATACTCAGCTGTCGTTGAAGCTCATTAGGTGCGTTCACGTTTTCAGTCCTCACGCCTGATCGCAGTGTTAATGAGGTAGTAGTTACATGTAAATTCTAATTTTTTAGAGACAGTGCCCAGGTATCGCTTTGCAGTTGGTTCATGGCTGGAGAAGGTGTCAACTCGGTCCGTGAAGCAGCTCAAATTGGTGATCTCACTGAGGGCGGCAACCTTCCACAGTTTAACGAGTTTCTTGATACTGTCGTCAAGGTGAAGAAATGAGAACATGAAGACCTATTTCACCAGTTATTTCTTAATTTTAGGCGTCGCTTCTAATGCTTTCTCCAAAATCGTCTCAAGCACTGTTGCTCAGGCATTTGGCAACTCATGATAAGTATTCAGCTCTAATGGTGCGTAAAAACTGACTTTTCTTCGATCTCCATGTTATGTATACCACGCCAGTTCTCTTTCTGTATATTATCTGAGTTTCACATGTTTCCTCCTTCCTTCCATGTTTCCTTCTTTTATAAATTTGTTCGCATACACTGTTGTGTTTTATCGAATCCTTCGCTATTTCAGCAGCTGTGCTACACATACGAGGAGATCAAGCCGGAACATCTGCGTCCTGTAGTGACTTTCTATAAGGCCATAGCTTTCTCTGGAATGGGTAAACCGTGGAAGGTGCGACTAGAATGAATGATTTTTTGCGTCTTTTTTCAAAGTCAAATGCATTTTTTGTATTCTGTAGACTGTTTGTTGTAGTTGACGTGGCCATGCAATTTGATAGGCTTCTGACTAAGATGAAATAGACTCCAAATGCTTGGATTGTGCTAGTTTTCATTCAAGGCAATGGCTGCTTTCAACGCTGCCGCTCGAGGTGTCACCGACGGCAACGAAGCTCTTCTTTTAGCTCTGTCTTCATTTGAAAAGAAATCCGAAGAAGTAAATCTCGGCGACTACTACGTCGTTGTAAGCAATTTCTTCCTAACTATACTCGCATGAAACACTCGTGTGAAATATTTTACAGGCGTTGCGATATCTTAATATTCATCGGCATAGTGAAGAAGTTATTGAAATGGCACGAAGTGCCATTGCCTCGTTACCCGTGGGCCACAAATCCACGGTATGTTATTCTTGGCAGCCTTTGTTTTTTTCTTTTTTTGGTCTCACGAATTCAGTAGAAGACGTAATGTTGAATCCTAGTAGAAAACGCATGAGACTTTGTCTTGTTGTAATCGGCTAGTTTAGTCCACCATCTACGCGACTCTCTTCAATCATCTCATCAATCAAGGAAACTGGTGTGATGCGTTGTTGAGTATCATCCAAAATACGGTAACACTTATGAAATAATTTTTGTCACTGAGTGTGATTTCTCCGCTTCTGTAACCAGCTATCTTCGTTCCTTCTTGAATATCAGTCCTTGGGAAAATCGCGAGTTGTTTATTTTTCCGATGTGTATTAACACAGGATCCAGAAGTGAAACGAATGGCCCTTGGTGAGCTGATCAAGCGTATGTTACACGCTAATGATTGGCAGTCGATAGTAGACTTAAATTATGGAAGGCTTGAAGAGGAGGTAAGATTGTTAATTTCACTAATGTTTTGATATGTTACACATGATATGGAAGAATGGAACTGTTTAGGTTGAGCACACTCTGCTTACATCTGCGCGGGCCCAAGAAGCAACAACCCCAAATCACCTGTTCAAATTGGTCTTCTCTTTTTACTTGAAAAGGAACGATTTTGAAGGCGGTAAATGATGCTTCATTCTCAGACATTCACTTGATTTTCAAAGACTGTGTTGCCTGCTTATCGTGTCTTCCTTCCGATGAATTGCTTCAGCTGCACGCGCGCAGTATGAATACGCCTTCGTTTTACGGACACAAGCTGAACAAACACCGGAATTGTTGAAGAAACGGCGGGACGCTCTCGCTGTAGCGTCCACAGTTTTGGATCTTCTGCCTGAAAATGATCGCTTCATCTCTTTCCCAGCTGAGGTTGGTTTTTGCAATGTTATTTTCTCTATTTTAGAGGTGACCTTTTCCGGGTAGTTATTTACTTTTTACATTCTGTTGCATTTTGAACATGATTAGAAACTATGGAACACCTGATGATTGGGTCAGTTGCAGTTCCAGTTACCAAAGGAAGGCGGTGGAGATGAAGAAATGGAAACGCCTCAAGAAATAACGCAGGAAATGATTGATGTGGCACTGTCTGATGTCATCGCTGATGAACTCGATATGGTTACTCCATCGCGCACATCTGTTCAACGCAGGATGTTCATCCTGACAGCAGAAAAGTGAGCAGCTCTCTTCTCACGTCATCATATAAATTAGTCGATAACCTCCATTTGTAGACTTTGCGAGGAATGCGTAGTGGCTAGTGCTCGTGTGGCTTTATTGGTGACTGGAGAAGTTCCTCCTTGTGATCCAAAAGAAATAGTAGATAAGCTCATCACTATTAAGAACTACGACGTCGCCTTCGATGTGTGCAGGTATCCTTTGCAACGTACTATGTTATCCATCTCGCCTTTTTGATCTCACTTTTTATTTTAGAAGAGCATTACGTGTAATCAATAATGAGCTCTTTAAAGGCATTGTAATGTGGGTGTGTGTGATCTGCTGAGCGCTGTAACACAAGATTCCTTGTCGATCGACGCTAATCCACCCGATATCTCGCCATCTTGGATTCAAGCAAATCAACGGCGCGCTCAGAAAGTTGGATCCAGGCACGTTCATAGTTCTCATATTCAGTGATATGGGAAATTTCCACCTTTAATTTCTAATTTATCTTTGATTTCGTGGTAGATTATCCTGACCTGAAAACTAATGGGATCATCGATCTGGATTTTCACGAACTTATTCGAGGAAAAAGATACTACGTTTTATCTCTGTTTTTAGCGATCACTGGTCTGTGGTTCGAGGATTGCTGGCAGCTGCAGGTCGTGTCTGGCCCAATGATTCACGTCCGTTACGCGCTATCACGCGAACGTTTTTGGCTAACAATGTGCCTATTCCGTGTTGGCTTGAATCAGAGTATACTGTAAGTTTGGGTTTTTTGTATCGTGTGTACCTTTTTATTTCGTGTTATTGTGCACTGTATGGTATAATTAGATTTTTTTAAATTAGTATTATGGTCATGAGAAGCTTTTCAGGGCTTAGGTTCGCCAGAAAACCATGAACTTCTCATCATGCATGTCTTTCTGTCTTGTACACTCGAGTTCATGAGCTAGAGAAATTACCGTAGCTTTGCCAGTTGTTCAAACGTAGGAAAACGGAATTCTTAACGCTCGGCGAAGATGCTCGTGGTTCGAGGTTATCTAACAGACAATGGCGATATCTTTTAGGATCGCGACGTTGGCGGTTATTTACGGTGTTTGATTGAATATGGAGCCATTTCCCAAGGTCTCAAAGTAGCGGTGAATTGTGTCGATCAGGAAACAAGGAAGGTTTGTATTGTGAATGTGTTATTGATTGGTTTTGGATCCTGCATTCAAGCAGCACCTGCAGCCGTCAAAGAAAGTCTCATTGATGAATTATTCGCAGCTTCTCAAGCAACAAATCTTACTGAGTGGTGGCTGTGATAATTCAATGAAGAGGAATGGTTTAGGGTTGCTTCTTGTTCTGATTACGGAAATTTCAGGTTAAATCAGTGGACTCAAGCGTTTGGCTACCTCTCACTGCCATTAGCGACTTATTGAGTTTAGGCGAGAAGCAAAAGGAAGAGAAGGTAAAGTTACTGAGCTCTCTTCCAGGGTGTTTTTCTGATACTCAAAGGCTGTTTGCCCATTTTTCGTACCGCAACAAGATTTCGCTCTGCGCAAGTTTTTGCTGCTCTACTGCTTGTTACAAAATCTCGGAAAAAACCCCCGTCTACTTGTGTTTCAGCTACTCGCCAGATTAAACGAGAAACTTCGGACGCATTTCACGCGTGTGGAAGGTTTTGAGAAGGTTGCTCAGCTCTCTCATTGATCTTTGCTAGGGTTCGGGTCGTTTATGTATTGTGTATTCGTTTTGGTTGTTGCAGTTGACACCATACTGACTTATACGTGTTGTAACGATACTCGGTAAAATTGCCAGGTACTTATTACCGCCTTGTTGATTGTTTATGAAAGCATGTTAAATTTCACTATGAATCGTTGTATAAAGATAAGCTGATGTTAGTTTCTGAAGGATTGAGAGTGAGGAGGTGCTCTGCTCTAGTGGTTTTGCCTTAAGCTATATCTTTTCAATTTCCTCAACCAATTGATCTTGCGCTTATTCGGCTGATTTGATGTAGCTGATTTGCCAGTTATGTAGGTATTGTGATCTTGTTATCTTTGCAGAGTATTTGGGATGAATAGCAGCGACATAATAGTGCTAGACCAAACTACTTATGAAGCTCCGGTGAGTTTCTTATCTTTTTTTTTGTGATGCAACGTTACTTTATTGGAGACTAGTCTTATTCAAGTCCTCGCCGCCAATTGATGGAGTTCCAAGATCGTTTGAAAATGACCCAGGAAAGCGTTTTTCTTTCGGTGTGAGTAACCTGTCACGACGATCTCTTTCGCAACCGCTTCCTCATTGCCAGCTGGACCTGCCAGAAGGTATGACGTCCTTTTGAACAATATGCAATACCTTTTGTTGGCATGCTCTTATTAACTGACTTCTGTCGTATCTACATTTTAACTCGACTTCCCGATATTTTTTGAATGAAATGTTGACGTTTTATTTTACATACGTCCTTTCCCTCCTTCTGAATTAGTTCTCATTTTTGACAGAGACGAAGAGATCCAGTCAACTCAGGCAAGGGCTTTGATTAGTCCACAGAAGAATAAAAGATCTAAAGCAAATAAAACAGTCCCGGATGAATTCTTCGGTGTTTATTGCCTTATTAGCCGTAGTCAGCTTGCGTACTATAAGGTATAGTCGATTAATTCTTCCCCACTATCTCTTTTACCTGCGATCGCCTCTCATGTCAGAATCGCTGCTATATTGGCTACACAGTGGATCCAAATCGACGCATTCGGCAACATAACGGAGGGAAAGAGAAAGGTGGCGCTAAGAAAACCGACAATAGGGGACCATGGTGAGCTGTGGATTTGAAAGCCATGTTGTAATGATACGAAGTCGTGTTTTTAGGGACATGGTTTGCATTATACACGGTTTCCCAAATAGCGTAGCAGCGTTGCGTTTCGAATGGGCATGGCAGAATCCTGAAAAATCCAGAGTCATTAAAGGTCTTGTCTTGAAAAAGGCGAAAAAGGAGACACCGTTTGCGTATAGGTGAGCTGTACTTAAATTTTGGGTCAGTGTTGGTCGGAGGAGAAGGGGAGATGCGACTTCATGTTGTTTCTCTACGGGAAAACTCACCGGCGCGGACATGCGGCGCGTGCTGGGAGACGTCACCGCCAGCGCGCGGCACAGTGAGCGATGGCTCCTATCATTGCACTTCAATGAGGATAATCTTGCAGGTACTTCTCTAATACACTAAGGGCGAGCACATAATGCTGCGGCAAGCTTTGTTGCTTTGATAGACATACGACAGAAGAGCTGGTCATTTTGGTGTGGCTAGCCTCTCCAGCCGTATGAAGTCGCCTCAGCTTAATGATGAAAGTGTTTAACGAGACTGCGTATGCTCCACCCGTGTTTAACCATGCGGGAGACACGGAGTAGAAAAGTGCCAACTATCTCAAGGCTTTGGTGAAGTGACAGCAAGATTATCCTCATTGAAGCGCAATGTTTGTAGCGCAAGCCATCGCCCACAGTCGCGTCGCGTGGCCTCTGTGACCACCCAGCACGCGCCGCATGCGTGCGTCGGTGAGTGTCTCGTGCTCTCCAAAGCGACAGACGTGTCCGGAACGATGTGAGTTGTAGCCTAAGTCTGAGGAGGGAAAGAAAGCCCTGGGGGAATAAACAATTTTTTCCACTAAGAAAGCCCTTTTTATAATGGAACTACGATTTGTATTGGTCTTCGCTAATTCTTTAGATAGGGCAAGTGATAGCAAATATTTATTTTCATATCTTTCATCATGTTGCGTGGATTAATTAAGAGTTTAGTAGCTGGAACGTATTATGACTCTCAACATTTCGTGCTTCTTGAATTGTGGGACAAGTACCTTGAGTATGAAATGAGACGTTGCTGTGAACTTCGTGAAATATGTACTCTTCCATGATATTATTTTCAGGTTACGGGTTGCCTGCCATTTAATGAATAGTCGACCTTGGAATCAATTTGCGCTCACTTTTCGATGGTTATTGCCGGTGATAAATTCAGTTTCTTTCTCAAAAAGTACTCATGCATGAACTGAGTGATCATTTATTATAATCATGAATTGGCGGTAATATAATGCGTGGGGGCTTCAGCATGAAAATCCATGTTCCAGCAAGAAGAGTTACCATTCCCAGAAGAAGTTCCCCCTCCAAAACATGTATTCAAGAAATACGGCTTGATAGAAAAGTCATCTACGGAAGTATTATCAGGGAAGGAAACTTACGTTGAAAAAGGAGAATGCCGATTATGCGGTGATAGTATTGAGAAGGTTTGCTTGATTGTTTTCCTCACTTTTTGCCTCAGTTTTGTACACCTGAGTCAACATGCAATCATTTTAGCTAACCCAATTCGTTCGATGTCTTTCGTGCACGGCGCACTTTCACGCCAGATGTTTAGCTCTGAATAGTACAAAGGGCGAGCAGGTGCTTTATCCTTTGCAAGGAACTTGTCCCAGGTAAGCTACAAGTGAGCCTTTCTGATTACTAAATTTAAATCTCCATGCGTTTGTGGACAGATATTCATGAATTTAATTAAGCTGCTCTCAAAGCCATTTGTGGGGTGAGATCATCAGAGATCAGCGGATGATAATACGAGTAAGCGAAGCTCAAACTGACCCTTCGTTGAAGAATATGGTTCCTCGTTTGTTGAAGGACTGACATTCCTTCATTAATTTCTTCCATGTTTATCTGTGATAGCTGGGTATCATTCGCAGTTAACCTTTCCATGACTTTAATTGCAATGATTTTGACTGTCTTTTCTGTTTAATTTCATCATCTCCGCCTCACCTCTTATGGCTGAACTTTGCGAAAAAACAAAATTTAAGCTTGCGCTTGTTAAATTTTAATTTTGACCGTTACTAAGGCTACCATGTGGTGATCGTGATTGTTTTTTATGCTAACGTCATTGTTTGGATTTCATCGGAATTATTCACTTTTCCTTTCATCACATATCGTCAACACTCGCATTTTCGTGATTCGTTAATGTTATCAACGTTGAGACTATATATCTTGCTACTGCACGCTACAAGCTCGATTCGTACTATAACGTACTCGTTCGTACGGTACCTTACTCAGCGTGAGCTACTCAAAGTCTGTAATCACTCTTGCAAATAGGCGAAAACGATGCGTATTGATTGACAGCCTATTCGCCAATCGTGGCGGCCAATAGACAGAAACGTACCTCATTCTTTTCGCTCATTCGCTCATCGTTTGAATCGTCAGCCTTGTATTATGCATTATTACACATTTTTTCCAGTTACTGTAAGTGTATAATTCGAGAGTTCATTGCACAGTTGTCATCTTGTCACTTATACTAGTGAATGCAATTGACATCTAATAACCATCCCCATATACTATATTATCGCTCATGTTTTAGCCATAAAAGGAAAGCGTTCTGCATCTGAGTGCAATCGCTCGATACTGCTTTTTTCTAGTGTATGCGATTTTGATCTAATTTGACTCGGCATTTTAGTAGTTTGGTGGACAATGATCATTCCAATTCGCTGCTTCACATGTGGGAAAGTGATCGGCAACAAGTGGGAAGCATATCTCGGTCTTCTGCAGGCGGAATATACCGAAGGTATCCATACTTTTTGAATTAACGTTTTTAGTTGCAAATCGGACATGGTAATGTGAATCTGCATGAGAGATGATAGGGTGTACTAGAACACGTCGCCTGAGCAATGCGGCGCTGCGAGTGCAATATTGCAACAGAGAATCGCGGTTCTGTTGGGTAGAAGTGTATAAGCAGTTGAAAATTATGTGCGCACTCAAGGTAGAAGCCTGATTGAGTGCCTTTGTTCTCAGTGGGTCGAAGATTTACTAGTAGAGGGCTAGCTACTCGTTACAGACAGCTGGCCTTATGTTATGCTCGTTTCGTTTAGTTGACACGTTCGTGCGCTAAAAATTAGTGCCTAATGGCTTCTTTGTGTTTATAATTCATAGACGATCATCTGCTAGGAAAGATCGTACAGAGCGTTATTCTTCCTTCGTTAGAGGGCATATTTTTCCTTTGTGAGTCTGATCAAAAGAAAAAATTTGTAGGGCAAACGAATGGTGAATGTTGGGCATGTATCTTCAGCATGGCTACGCCGGCTCTTAAGATTATCTCTATGTTTTGGTATTGTTAACCAAATAATTCAGGTGATGCACTTGACGCCTTGAACTTACGTCGCTACTGTTGTCGTCGAATGTTACTGTCCCACGTTGATTTGATCGAGAAGCTTTTGAATTATCATCCGCTGGAGAAGTAGAAAGAAGCACACCGGGGTTACGTTTCAATTTTTTTTTGTACACTTTGTTTTTATCGTTGCATATAAACTTGTTACGGTGGAAGTTGAACTTCATGAATGTGTTAAAGGGTATTGTTAGTCTACCGTCATTTCGCCAATAAACGTATTCCATCTTCTTGAGATTAATACGTTGTGGTTTCAATCCGTGAGAAGTATTGGCAACATTTTGTAGATTTCGTGAATATGGTCCATATTTTGATCTTGATTTCCTTTTTTGAGTTTATTTTTATTTTCATCTTTTACCTCATTTTCACTCCAATCGTTCACTGCAAGCCCATTTCTCACTAAATGAAACTTATTAGCACCCAAATTTGTGGGTTTGTGTCATTTGAATCTTTCTTTCGATCTCAGTGCATTTGTATAGCTTTCACACATGCCCATGAGTAACGCATCAGCAGATGAGCGCTAGGCGAATTACTTGAGGTGTCAGCATAACGAAGTGCTTCAGGAGCTTACGGGCTGAATTTTATTTTTTGATATGGATGGGCTGACTCCACAGGCTTTGCTTTGATGTAGTAAAATCAGTCATTCGTATTTGTTTTAGTGAAGAAAAGCTTCTTGGTTCGTCTGCGTAGTGCCACTTGACGGAGAGAGTTCTCATAAAATTCTGTGATATGATGGCAACGATGGTAGCATGATTCAGTTGGCTAGATTTCCAGTCGGTTTGAGCAGTGTTGGCTGGCATCTTCCTTCTTAGGGCAGAGCTGTGTGGAGTCTTCAAGGATTCTGGCCTATCCCATGCCGCATACCATACCTCTGTTTTTATAGAAGTGATTCTCTTACGTATCATAGGCCCCATGCCGCCATCTGAGATTCGGCAATTTGCTTCTGGATAGTAGCAGAGAAAACCTCTGTAACGGAGCTACTCCATCCAAACTCTGTCTGCATCGTATAGATGGTTACGTTGAAAGCGCGCTGGCTATTTTTATCTATTGTGTGAACCAGTTTGTCAACAATGGAAGGGTACGGAAAGAGAAGAAAGTATGAAGTGTTTACTTATTTATTTATGAGGCACCATCAAAAAACATAGCTGTAGGCCGAACTGAGTTAGGCAAAAGAATGGATAAGGATTACCGCCGATCTACTATTTGGTTGTAAGGAAAGTTTCGGCCGGTTATCGCAGTTTCAACTTCGAGAAATCATAACTCGGTTCAGACTGCATCTTTCCTCGCAGAATAAGCACCATTCCATCCGCTGCTTTTAACAACATAATGCTTGCTTGCATATCTCATTTGGGCTGAGGTATACTATGATTTATACTGCGCGAAATAAAAAAGTTGACTTTAGATCACCATTCATTCTTTCTGATACGCTGCTATTGAAGGAGCTAGATGTTTGGGAAAGTGGGACTAGGTTAACGCTAGATCTGATGAATATGGTGGATGAGCAAGGGCTACATCCTGCAACTGCTTCAGTTGCTGGAAGAGGATTCGTGGAATATGCACTTGTGCATGGTTGCTACGAGAGGTCGCGCGGCACCAATCGGTGGGTGGTGGGCCACATTTCTGTGGGGAAGGCGCATACTTTCAGATATCCCCTGTAGGGGGTGTGTATACATTGGTACGAATGACCTCTTTCGCACCCCATGTGCGAACGCTTAATTACTTCCTCGCACCACATGTGCGAGAAAGTAGTTAACTAGCAGAGGTCAGCTATGGCAGCTCAACTTCAGTAACTGGGTGTAATGTCCATAATGGAAAAAATTAAGGCAGTTTCGCTATGGTACGAACTAAAACACCTATTACATTTATGAAATGTATAATAGGTTGCAGAAAACGAAACATATTCAGACTCGCTAATAAATCATATAAGCTTATTAGTAACGTATTTGTAAGTATTAGAAAACGTTACGGTTCAACAAGTTTGTTTGTTTGTTGGAAACAATCACTTGTACGTGGATTGTTCAAATACCTCTATCTCAGGATTTTACTTCTCATCCAACTACGAAATTTAGCTTGTGGCCAGACAACTACATATTCTCCTGCATGACTCCCTTGCGGGCATTCTATAACATTTCATCGAGATTAATAATAATATGCCATTAGGTTGGTTGACATTTACGCTTTGATCAACCAAATGAGTTTTATTATATTTATTTTACTGACATATTTTTATTCATTATTCCAACTATTTTTTTTGCAATACCATAACTTTTGAGAATGTTACAATCATTCCCATTCACCAGTATCAGACTGGTTACCGTAGCACCATTGAACCAAACTTTTTTTTGAAAAATCTTTAATCAGAATTTCACAATTTCATCCACGCCGTTTTTCCTCTGTGGACATTGCACTCAGTTAATGGTGGACATTGCACTCAGTTAATGAAGTTGAGCGGTCTATAGCTGACCTCTGCTGGTTAACTACTTTCTCGCACATGAGGTGCGAGGAAGTAATTAAGAGTTTGCACATGGGGTGCGAAGGAGGTCATTCGTACCAATGTATACACCCCCCCCCCATAGGTATAAATACTCATCGCCTTTTGCCGTTATGGTTGAGGCGACTGGATCAATAGAAGGTTCGTCGGAAAAGTTCTTTCTGTTGTTAAAAACGTCATTTTTCCCGTCAAACTGCTTTCCAGCAATTTCTTCTGTACATATACATGTAGTACAAGTTCACACGCATCTACAGGTATTATTGTCTTTCATCTCTCGGATAATCTTTTCGGCAAAATGAATGTGTCAGTACTTTCGGGGCCTTCTACTATATGATTTCATATATGGCCTCTCAGCAACCGAATTCAGTCGTCGTGTAAACGCTGCATTCGGGGAGGGTTCAGTGTCTGAACTTGTTGCACAACTTTGGTTCAAATACTACAATGTCAGAGATCTGACCGGTCAGGACGCACATCGGAGGTCGACAACGAACGATTGCGGGTGCTGGCTCGCAACACTATACTAACAGCAGACCTACACTATGAGGAGCTGGACATACTGGCCGCAAAAATCACAAAGAAACGTTCGAACCATGACACGACGTTCCCTGCACGATAATGCTCGCCCATATATTGAAAAAGTGACTCGCCAAAAATTTATCGAGCTTGAATGGTAAGAAGTGCTGCCCTATCCATCGTGTAGCCCTAATCTTGCTCCATTGGGTTATCATCTTTTCCCCTCCCTATCTAAGGTCACTCAAAGAAAAACCTTCGGTGATGAAGATGATTTGGAACGGTGGTTGTGCAATTCTTCGAATCAAAGCCGGATCACTTCTACGCGGATGGCACAGCAAGTTTGCCTGAAAGGTGGCGAAGAGTGGTAAAAATAAATGGTGATTACCTCGTTTTTTAGTATGCTTTGTGTTTTGTAATGAAGTGATAAAATGAATTAATTCAAAAAACGGAAAAACTTTCCCGACAACCTGATATATACAAAAAGAGCGACTATTAATTATCAAAAAAAAAACACAGTATATTAGTGATTTATGTTGACGCGATTTCAGGTTAGAATTAATCTTGTGAATGCGCAAAACCTGCCAGAACTCTCATTACGACCTAATAGTTTGACGAATGCATGAGCGCGTTGGTTAAGGCTGCGTTCATACCAAATTGAATGAGGGTTTTGGCACATTCGCGTCATGCATAAGATACGTATCGATCTAGAAAATGAGAGTATTGGCGCATCGGCGCATCCGCGATTTGAGAGAATTGGCGCATTCGCGTGATGGATAGGATACATATCGATTGAAAAATGAGAGTACTGGCGCATCCGCGATTTTGGATATTTGCCATAACAGAAAAAGATCAAGAAATGAAAAGAGAAGAAAAAGAAATCAACCGCACGTTGGCATGTGCCGCGTTCAAAAGGGTGACGTGGCACGCCAATTCTCTCAAATCGCGGATGCGCCGATGCGCCGATGCGCCAAAACTCTCATTCGATTTGGTATGAACGCAACCTAAGGAAGAGACAGGATTCCGTTGAGAAGCATACCCATTTTGATGGTTACAAACTCTTCACCGGATATGACTCTGAGCTTGAGTTGCCGCTCATTATTATTCTGCTTTGCTTTATTCTGACTCAATTACATTCACCATCCATCTACTCGTAGTAGGTACATCCATGTGTGAAAATTGCACTTACGTACATTCGTTCTCACTTGTGGGTTGACGACGGGGTCGGCTGACCTGTAGATGGCTTCCGCCGCCTCCCTCTCATCAGTGCTATTTCGTAGCTCCGGCACCGACCGACCTCCCCTCGCACCACTTTCGTTCATTTCGATTTCGTCGTCGTCTCAGCTACTCGTTGCACCGGTTTCTTCGCGTTCGCTCGCGTTCGGTGGTTGACTCCACGTTGGAACTATTGGCTGAATTTACCTTGAGAGATAAATATTAATTTTTCTTCCGTAACTGAGCTGATCCATCTGTCACTGCTGTTTGGGTGCAATTTTCCTCAGGATCTTTGCACTTCAAAAATTGTAAGTACTAGTCAAGTAAAATTACGAATGTCTTTCTAGATATCAAGTGATTTAGGTTATGCTATGAGATGTCCTTGTTTTTTATTCCGCTCAGAACTATCCAAGATGAGGGCTACAGGGACACTCTGAAGAAGATAATGTTGTCAGCACTGGTCTCCACATTTGTTGGATCATTTCATTCGTTTTACATCGAACTCAATTGATCAGTGTTTCGTCGCTTCCACCTAATTCGGATCACAGCTTGCACCTTTACCAGTTTAGTCGGTCTGAAGAAGCATTCTACGCGAATTCGCGATCGACTTTGCTTATATCGTGGATGAGGATCTACTTCAGCTGGTGCAATGGTGGGGCTGAAAGATATTCGATTCCGTCCCTGTATCTGCTGGGTTCAATTTTATAGCTGCTGATTTCTGAAGGTCTACCACAACTTCCCATGATTACCTACATGGCTCTAAAAGGTAATGGAAATGCATATAGAGATTTGATCAATGTTCGGCCGCTTACCATGTCATCTTCTATAGAAGGTTGTATGAAGTTTTCCAATCATTTTCAGTAAAGTAAATAAAGAGGTGGGTATTGGTTGCCCGGCCATCAGCTGCACGAATACTGGTGATTATGCTCATACCGTACCTGCCTTGGAGCTTCCATCTATCGAGGACAGAAAGCATAGCCTGTTGACTGTCAAGATTTCCCTTCTGCAATGGGGTAGTCTGATTACCCATGCCTTACAGACGTTGTAAGATATTAATCATCGATTGATTCGAGCAAGCGGTTCCTCCCGCGGCCGTCTAGCTAGCCTTTGTCCACCGAGACCATTTAAGCTAACCGGATATTCGATGTACGCATCGGTGTTGTTGACGAGCCATGCTTTCAGCTCGCCGTGAAAATGCGTCGTACTGTTGTTGAGCTATATTCTGAGTACAGTTCTTGTTAATTTCACTGGGATACTATTTTGATTTGTGTAGAAGTTTTTCTGCTGCATTTGGGCGTTGATTTCGAACAAATGTTATTGGAGGCTGCACATGTCAAATGACAAACCTAGAGCGCATCTACCTTCTCTTTCTCGGCGCTTGGAAATGTTGTTTGTTTATGCTTCATTGAAAATCAAAACCTAATCCTATTCGAGTTTTCCGAGCTTTTACGAGTACAAAAACAACTAAGGACGAATAGAGCATTGTCGGACATCTTTGATCATCAGCAATAAGTTCTCATGCTTCACTCGGCGCCTTTATACATAACATTCGTATTCGTTTCCTTGTTGTACACTACCGTGTAATGCATTGTCACATCTGAACGATTGAGACATAACCAGTCAGCCAATTTCAGAAGACTAGTTTGTTATTCCTGCTATTGAGCAGTGCAAAATCAGTGCCGGTTCTGACAGGCTGTCACCATGACACGTGAGTGTTTCAGTATTCTCGATTTTTCTCGTGTTTTACGGCGGACTCGGGACTGAGTTCAAAGCTTTTCTGTTTAAGTTTTATTTCTTCTAGTTAGAGTAAGTTAAACTGAAATGTGTTTGGTGTGCCAACATGCCAAAGTTCTCATTTTGTTTTTTGTTCATCCTTTTTCTGCGATAAATTTTAGTGGAAAGTTTGTTTCCATGTTAATGGAATATGACGCGGATTCCATCTACTAAAGTTCGCTAGCTGAGATATTAACCAGGTGTATTGTCTCATGAGGACGAATGAAAATTTCAGAGTCCGTTTGTTCATTTTTTATTCGCGTTTTGGGAATCAAACTACTTATACTTGAGGCACACCACGCGGTCATTAAAGTAGGCACTTAGCTTCTTGGGGCAGGTAGACCCTTGGATAGTTGTCGAGGCCGCACACTTTTTGCGGCATCACGGCGCACTCTCGCGACGATAGACTCGGCTCGCTCGACCTCATCCGAGCCGACCCACAGAACCGAATTACGCCAGGCGTTGGATGAACCGTGTGCGCGATGAATTCATCGCGAGGTGTCTTTCTAATTGAAGACATATGTCCTGTTAATCCCTGATTTATTTTGAGTGTCTGTTCGCTCGTAGGTATGTCAACGATCCTGTTGCTGAAAGGATCTTATTTGTTAGGGTGAGTGCTAACGCCGACAGTCTTTATAATGAATAAGAGATGGGTGTACCTTACCAGTATTAGTGTAACACAATTAGAGTGATTGTTTTGGAGAAAAGTGAAATGGAGATGGGTCCATGATCAGCATATTCACAATCAGTCAATTTCTTATTGAGGACCTTTTGCTTCTGCACCATTTTCATTCATTTGGTAAGTACCGATCAATGCATAGTTTTACAAAAACGCGTGGTGACTCGCTTTTGGACTTTCAGTACGGTTTTGTGCGGCGTATGTGTGTAACAGTTGTTAGGGGTACGCACGCATTGCTCACAAACGGGATGCGCGCTTTTCTTTGGTTGT
This sequence comes from Trichostrongylus colubriformis, assembly GCA_963978905.1. Lineage (NCBI taxonomy): Eukaryota > Metazoa > Nematoda > Chromadorea > Rhabditida > Trichostrongylidae > Trichostrongylus > Trichostrongylus colubriformis. Next base: position 29,008,241 of record OZ022260.1, read on the forward strand.
GACGGTGAACCTCATGGCGCATGGTAGGTATACCGCAGGAATGTTTATAACAGTGGGTATGTAAGCCCGAGTTATAGACATCCCTGCGCATATAAACATTTTGAATGTGTATGTGTTCTAAGATGGCCTCTGCTTCGTATCTTTTGTGCCTCGAAACATCGTTAAAATAGTAAATCATACTCCGTCTGTATCTCTTAACATCTTACTTTTCCATGTGTGAGCACCATTTCATAAAGGTGAAGACGCCCATTGTGAAGGTTATGGGTTTGTTTATTTGAGTTGAAGTGCAGAAGCCATTCAGGTGGAAATCAGAGGGATCTTGCTCGTGAAAAGAATTTGAAAAAGCAGTTGGAACAGAAGAAAAAAGCTGGAGCTGCTGCGAAGGAAGGGAATGCGGTAAGTGAAGGTTCTCAATTTTCTTTTCTTACGACATTTTAAACAGCAGGAAAACACAGACTTGTACTTTGAAATCAGCACATAGCATGTATCATAAAGGGGATGTTGCCTTTTATTCAAGCTCGAAATAGAAATTTATTTTTTCAAATTTTGGAATTATACATTGTTCGAATAAAAGTGTTGATTTCAAACGTGTTCGGAAAATCACAATTTTTTGTGATTTTCCGTACACGTGTTCTCCAGAAAGAGAAATCTCTTTTGGTTGCGGTGAATACTGAAGCTGATCATTGCATTCGAGTAACTGCTTAACGAGAGTCACTACTGTAATACTGACAGTTTAGGGTCTTTCAACAGATGCTAGGAAAATACGAGACGCTGAAGTAATGCGACTCAAACAGGAAAAGGCGGCCGCGAAAAAGGCCGCCGAAGATGCTGCAAAAGCCGCAGATGCGAAGAAGCTGGCAAAAATTGACCCGCTAAAGATGTAAAGGTTGATTGTTTCCGTTCGTTTCATTTTCTTTTCATCATTTGCTGCTCTATTAGATGAATTCCTTTTTTGGTTTGTGCTCATCCTGCCCTGCTCTCTATCACCACAGTTCATGATGTGATTGTGATACAGGAACCAGGAATCAGAAGAGTTACAAAAACTTTGCGCAATCACTCAAAGTAGAGCTAATAATGGTTTAAGAGATCATGAAAAAGGACTGTATCATTTCCAATTTCAACGTTCTCTTTACCCGATTTGGCTTTTTCAGGTCGGAATGACTTCAGGTCTCACCGCGTTTTGGCTAAGCCTCGGAGTCGGCATAACTTTTCACAAACTATTTTTGATTCTCCATTCTTTGTTTCATAATATTAGATCATTGTAATGGTCTTGGAGATAAAATTTTATTATTAAGTAATGAGGGAGACAGTGTTGGTGTTGTTTCTTTGTTTTGAGGATGATGGACTTTGTACGGAAAGTCTCTGATTCCATTTCAAGGAAAACGGCATGTTTTCCGGAAAATAATTGTAGGTAAGGCTGCCGTCTGATTCGACGATTTTGCGGTGTCGCGGCTACGCACGCGGAGGTGCGGCATGCACAATCTCAAGGTCGTAGAATCGCATGGGAAGGTGCGACGTCGCAAAATCGCAGAATCGCAAAATTGCAAAGTCCGACAGAGGCCTAACGTGCCAGTGAGTTCATCCATGATTTTTTTTACCGAAAAAGCAACAGCATCTTCCATTATTTAGTTTGCAGCGCTGTTGCTCACTACAGGGTGCTCAAAACCGGGTCCCGTAAAACTAGACATTGTTCGGCAGCACTTTTGATGCTACCGAACGGAAATACTGAAACACCTCGGCGCTGCGAAAGATCCAAAAATCCGAAGGATGTATTTCACATGGGAGAATCCCTAGCAATTATCATTCTGTTTTTGACAGTCCGTCTTACTTCCTTCTACTTCTTACCCAATATTCAGCAATGGCAATTGTGCGTAGTGCATTGTAAGCATTTTCGCAAGAAGCGGGATGCTTCTCCGAGTGAATCGTAAGGTGCTAGTACTAGCGTTAAAACTTTTCCGTTAAACCTTTATCTGATTGTGAGCAGTTATGGAATGGTTCATGTTCCATATGCTACGACCACCTGTCTACATCACTTTATGCAGCTTCTTTTGGATGCGTTTAGCATCGATTTTCAGAGGCCATGTAGCAATGTAAGACAGGTAAAGCTCACGGTTGCCTACCTATATCGAACGTCGCCGTCTACATCAGCCTTTCAGTGATGCATGGGGTGCAAAAGCCTGTTCTGATCGAAGGGGGTCTAGTTCTCAGGTTTGCCGTTTTATTCCGTTTAACTGTTGGATCACTATGCACGTCAAATTATTCCGTCACAAAAACTATTCCTAATTTATTTTTTCATTCATTCAGTAGACATGTGCAGGCACATGTGACAACTTGATAGAAATAATTTAGTATTTAGAAATGAAATTCATGAGAATTTTGAAAACTCAGATTCCCATTTCTCAGTCTTGTCCTGTGGGCCCGATCTGTCTTTGAAAGAATGGCACTTGTTCCGGTCTCCAGTTCATTTCGCGTAGAGGACATTTCACGGTAATGGACACGATCTCGAAACCACTGTCCCTTTATGGATCAGGTCTCAAGGCTTCTTGTAAGGAGTGAGTCGATAACAGGTAATATGTGTAGATAATGATGATGACCAGCTCGGATCGATACATCAGAGATCTGAAGAAACAAAGTGGAAAAATAGCTAAAATGAGTCAGAGGCTGCGACAGCCTGGGCCGCGTTCATACTTCGCGGTGCCGGAAGCAGGGCGTGGCTGCGTGTCTGCGTCTCCCCCGTGCCGCTCTGCCTCGCTGCCTGCGAATGCAGCGACGCCCTCCGGCGCAAAAAATGAACACGGCTTTACACAGGAGCCACCGTCATCTGCAGGAACAAAAACGCTGACTGGAATTAGTCCGGACCTATAGAATCTTGTATAGAGCATTTGAATACCTGTATAGATCTTGAGGGAAATCCACTGTTATGCGTTTCAAGAAGAATGTCATTCCTTCCTCATAAAAGAGTGATATTCGCTGAGTTCATTCGTTGACTTTTAGAACTTGGTAAGATGTCTGAGTGTTAAAAGTCATTATAAAAGTCATAGTCTGAGCTTTATAGATAAAATTGTACAAATTGTTCTCAGCGAAAGAATTGTAATAGTAAATAAGAGCTATTATAACCGCGTGTGAACCGAAAGCGGAAGAATGCAATAGGTAAATGATCAGACAATGTTTTCTTCGGAATCGATGTAAGGTATCGAAGTTGTGATCGAAAAGCGGGTGATTAGCAAATCATAAAATGCATGTGATATCTGTAAGATGGCTATAGAAGTTGCAGAAGTCACAATGGGTTCTCAACTTTCCAATGGCTTCATTCCTGTCATTTTGAAAGCCTGTCAATGAAAGAGTGTGTTCATACAGTGTTTTATTTGTTTTTGTTATGCGGGCGGAAGTTTACATCGGCACGAAGACGTTAGTGCGACATTCCATTGTTTTTCTCGATGTAATGAATGCAACTGTATTATCTTTCACAAGCCCACTATTCTTCGGCACTTCATCGTCATCACAGGTTCAGCACAATTTCTTGTAAAAAGAATGAGTTAAAATTCGTCTCTTTCGTCCTCTGTAGATCTTCAGCACTTCCTATAGTCCTCACTACCCTGTGAAATCAGTTATGCCTCGTTGGAAAGGTTTTGCACCTCGGTGACGCACGTTTCATGGGCAGGTGAAGGTAACGGGCAGCGGCTATAGGCGCTGTATCAACCACGCACATTTCTTAGAATCCCACTCCCCTAGGGAATGACTTCTCCGGGCAACGAAAGCGATGCATTCCGCAGTACAATGTTTAGACCAGCTGGCGTACTTGGCGTACTACCAAATCAAATACACAGAAAAAGGGATCTGTAGACGACACTACAGTAAATTCCATCGGTAATGAGCCAAAAATTTAAAGAAATTTCAGCCTTTCCCATTCCAATTCTCGATCATTCAAGTTATCATTGACAGATTTCCGTTGTAGAAAGAATCAATAAATAATCAGCTATGTGCTTACAAGGGAAAGACTCGAGGTCGTAATGGCCATTCGGAATGGGATACATATGGTCCGACGTATTCATCAGACAATGATCATGAATCTGCTTTCAAATTCGCAAAACGATTTTCTGAGCGGAGTTACGGAGGTTTTTCTTGAAAACAATAGTATACATGGTGGGTTTGGAAGCCCATAGGGTGCAAGCCAGACGTTTTCGCCAAAAGCAGTGCGATTTTCGTGTTCAGAGGAAAGAACTAAACCGTGGGACACGTTTTCAGCCCATTCAAGCATTTAACCAGCTTTCCGAAAACTTCTCGGCCTATTGGGTGGCAACCCACTCAACAAACGAGAAATCGTTGACCCTTTCCGAGCAGATGCTCTTACTTATTTATTTATTTATTTATTATGCACGCATAGTGCGCTATAATATTAGGCAACAAATTATAGCAAAGAACAGAACACACTAAACTCAATTAAACACAATTAAACAACTAAATCATAAATTATTTATATATCTATAAACATGGCGCTTCTTAGGCCGCTTTCATACTTTGCGCACCGACGCCGTCACGCGCGTGACGGCGTCGGTGCGTAAAGTATGAAAGCGGCCTTACGTACATTTTTTGTCATGAGCAACTGTAATAGATATGTTTAGGCCATCTTTGTTATGGTTGATGGCTTCTTTATAGAGGTTTCGAAAAAATTATGTGTGAGCCGGCTTTTGTTGAATAACGGCCTTGTAACTTTGCTAAGACAATCGTTCTGCAAATTTGGAAAGCACATACGAAATTAGCGTCCGAAAATACGTCGGATCAGATGCACCATTCCGAATAACCGCTTCGAGCTCGGATCCTTCCCTTGTTAGTTCACTTGTCTATTCCCCTTCAAGTAGAGCAACGAAGAGCAACGACTCAAAGCTCTTCCTGTGCAAATGATATAGCACACGATTTGTTTGAAATGGGTTGAAGACACTTAACATTTCTTCAGCATCATCCCTTCCGAAGACTACATCAATCCGCATGATCGACCTTAACTTTCTCCTACCACATCCATCATTAGCTTCGTTCTTTTCTAACCTATTCAACCAGATTTTGCATAGTCGGAAAAAGTTCATGAAGCTATTGTGTTGACGATGAATTAATTCTGTCGTTGTAGTCGAAAGAGCGGAAAACATTATTCCTACGCGGTTCCTATAACGTAAGTACGTACTACTTAGGCATTCAAATGTCATAGGTTCTGAATGATGCAAGAATGCGAGTTGCGTTCTCAGTTAAACTGATAAAAGCTGAGTAGCCGTAGTTTCAATATAAACACAGCCTGAAAGACACATGTCAAAGGAATTGCCGGGGAAATTGAGTTTCTCTTTTTTCGAACAGTTATGGTGCATTTGTTCACTCGCAAATATTCACACGAAAAATCAATATCCGGCAGAGATCCATCCTCTAAGGCCGCGTACACAGCTTGCGCCGGCAGGGCGTGGCTGCGTTCACAGACAACGAAGCATAGTGGCACGGGGGAGGTGCAGAGACGACACAGGCAACGAGACAGGGTGGCACAGGCGGAGACTCAGAGATACGCAGCCACGCCCTGCGCCGACACCGATATGTATGAACGCGGCTGTCTACGAGAGCCATGTGGGCGGGGACATGAGGGCTATGTGGCGACTATGCGCTCGGAATGCTGGAAACAAAGAAAACCGCAGCTGTTTTGGAGCGCAGCCTTCGCGGCTCCGCACACGTGAACCGCGTGGACGAAATTTCGAGGGATTGTTTCTGCCAGGCTGTCATTCGATTTTTTTCTTTGCACCTGGCCAGTAATGAGCAAATGTAGAAAAATTGAGTGAAGTCAGATGCCGAAGTCATCCGATCCTTGGCACGACAGTACTTCTGAAAAAACTGCAATCTCTTACTATACAGTGATGTAAAATGGCCGAATAGAGTTGAATTGAACGTTACGTTACGAGTAATCGTTCGTCGTAACTGCTTACGAATCACATTCCGATCTTTGATATTTACGTCGTCGACTAATAACAGTCATAAATAGATGTATTGTTGCATGATACAACCGTTACGAGAAGTGGCGACATTGCTTCGTAGAATTTGACTTTTCTTTGAACTCAGCGATTACATTGACTTTTCACCGCTTTTTTACACCTACCGGTCACTTTGCAGCTCCGAAATAGATGCACAGTTTACGAAACTAACAATTTTTTTCATATTTTTGATCTGAAGGAAAAATTGGCAATTTGTTTGATCTACTATATACATAGATCGCTAGATGGACGGCAAATGCCGATTGCGCCTTTCGACATTTTCTCCTATCGTCTCCTATATTTACCTATTTATCATTGATTTTCTATTTATGTACAACTGCTGTATGTATCTTTTCGTAGTAGGTCACTGTGGCAGAGGGGAAGACGCGACATGCCGTTGCAATTCTTGGCGAATCTGGGGGAGCCCAGACGGCTGGAAGACACTCCCCAACCGCAAGATCGGTGCTACCGGCAAGTCTCGTCCTCTCCCCCCCCTCCCCACCCCCACTAAGTTTTGGAGACCATGCAGCGGATGGTTCGTATAACCAACGATTAATTCCATAATCAATTACAAAATAAAACCATGCACCGCATTCCAAAGATTTTTGACGCTTCTGTTTTTCGATATGCGTCCTTTGTTAACGCTCACTGTGACTCTCTTTCTTCTTTTCACATGCCCGCTTGTGTTTTATGTTCAACATTATTCGCGCTTATCGAGAAGCTTCTCACTGATGACTAAAACTATTGAAAGATCGGTTTAGGAATGAAATGGATAAACACACTGAACGGTTAGCGCAGGTAGTGGTTCGAATCCTGTCGGAGACCGCTTAGTTTGTTCAAAGCCAAGCGTCTTACAATGTCGTTCGCACTTCATAACGCAGTGAAAAAAGGGGAGGTGCAGTAGTAAAGCAAAAAAGTAATATCTATACTACTATTTATATTTTATTTATTTACTATTTATATTGGGCGGAGGTGGTGTAGTGACAGGTGGCGCGCACCCCACTCCCATGGTGCGGGGATCAAATCCGGCATCAACGCCCGCCCAGGCCAACCAAGCCTTCCATCCCTCCGGGGTCGGTAAATCGGTACCAGATTCGTCTGAGAGGATAAAAGCACTGACTTGTACATCGGCTGGCCACCGCAAGTCACTGTATAGGCCACATCACATTCACCAGCCATCACGATTCTGAATGGAACTAGAATGTGCGGCGCATCCCACACAAGGGATTGATTAACGCCAAAAACTTTATCCTTTTATCCTTACTTTATATTTAACTTTAGAGGCTGTAAAAAGTCAGTACCAGCATATTAGCCACTTTATTCTTCATCGAAACACAGGCGTTTGAATGTATCAGTCAGTTTTTTCGAGCAGAAAAATCTGAGTGGAAGGAACTTTCTGGGTCGTATAGGCAGTTTGAATGTTGGTGCATTTATGTGCACACACAAGTCATGCGGATACTGGGAAGGCTGATAGAAGTGAATTGCTACTTTTTTCATGTTATTTCTTCTTTAAATATTACCTTATGAGCGCAAAAGCTTAATATGGCTACTAAGCAACTTCCACAGGCTTTAAAGATGAAACTGCTTTGGCGTAAAGGCATACTTGGACCCCTGTTCCCTAGAAGCTCTTCTGCTCCCTACAAACTCAAGTAAAACCACTCTTGCAGGCTCACAATCATTTCTTCGTATCGTTCTCCATTTTCACTGACTCACTTCAGTTGTAGGAGGTGTGAATCCATATGCATCGCCACCCATTTTGCTCTTTTGTTTCATATTTGCGACTATAAATGACAATATTTCAACAGCACAGAAATGAAATATAAAAACAATGTGGGCCTCAAAATTTTTTATTTCGGAACTATGAAAGATGCTTGGCAATAATTTTAAATAATTTTTTAAAATTGGTATTTGGGGGCTTCGCGAAAGAACAATGTGCAGTACAGAAGGCCTACTAGCCCGACCTTGAAAACGTAGTTGAAACAATATTTGCGGCACGGGAGAGTGGATCAGGGAAGTATTTCACTGTCAGTGAACTGGAGATGCAGTGAATGATTATGCTTAACTTTGCCGCAAGAGAGAATTTTCTCGAGAAGAAATGTTGAGCAACTTGAAGTAGACAGAATTCCAAAGTTACCCCCCAATAATTGACAAAAAGTTGTAATTGTTACCGAAAGCGCCCGGGCAACCTTTCATCGCCTCTTTCTACTATATATTGCTTTGTTTTTCTGCTTTCAATACGTCCACGGCCGTATAATTGCTGCCGAAGTATGACCTCGCCATTGTTTGCCGATAGAGACAGTTATAAACATTTGTGGAAGTTTTATGTGAAATTGCTTTACCATTTGCGATGTTTGGTTTTTAGAATGCGTGAGGAGAGACTCTGTCTCTGGTATTGCCACTGTTGCACAACACAACACGTAAACTTACTAGTTTTACGATGGTAGAGCCGTAGTTCCATTAGGGGGTGGCCAAATCATGTTTCTTACTGGCATTTCAATCGCTACACTTCATTGGGACTGTGGAATAAGTGCATTAGCAAACAATGTTTTCTATAGCTAATCAGTTTTAAGAGATGTTGCTTCATTACGTGCACCATCTAGAAAAATGGCTTATGGAGTATTAGATTCCACTCCTCTCTCCGAAAAACCTCGGCATGGAACCACATTTTTCTCTGCTATGCCACCGAGGTTGTTAGGTGGAACGTTTATTAACGGTCTAACGTTCGACCAAATCGTTTTCCTCTAAGGCCTAAACGTGGCTCAAGATTCAGGATTTTATCCACTACACCAGCAAACGCAAGAAACCATTTCTTTGGCGGTTTTTCTGATATTTCGTCAGAACCGCCACAGGAATGAGGCGTTTGGTGGTGTATTGGATAAGATCCTGATTTTGGGCCTCGTTTAGGCCTTTGAGGAAGACGATCTAGTTGCAACGTCAAGCCGTCAATAAAAGTTCCACCTAGCAACCTCGTTGGCATAGCAGAAAAAACTGGCTTGTGCAGTAGTCTGTGGTATTATAAGGTCCCTTAAGTTGTATTTGCGACACTTCCCGCGATTTTCTAGAACTTTCAGACACTTGTGTGAGTGGAATTTATGAATAGGGCATTCAGTACGGTTTGACACTTTATTTAAATTACTTAAGTCATTCGAAACTTCAAGAACTTTCTGAAAAACCTAATATATTTGTGGCACGATTACTGAGTGCTCAGAATTCAGCCATAATTCAATGGATTCGGCGCTCTTTGTGTAAAAAATCACGAACAACTGTCCCTCAGTTGGTAGCTTCATGTTTCATTTTTGTTTGTTTGCCTTTGAAAGGGTTACTGTTCGGCTATGGTATCTTCAGTCGCCCTCAGCTTGTAGGGTTCAACGTTTTAAGAGGCCATCAAGTTTTGCCTGTTTACGGCCGGCGTTCACCCACCATTTACAAGCATCCGCTGCACGTATACTACTAGTAGTTCCGTCACGGCATTGTCTTTTGGTGATTGTCAGTGCACAACCACCAAATAGCATTTCTGAGAATCGTTGAACAAACAACGGTAAATGGCATGGAACCATACTGGGCAATTTAGTCACTTATCATAGTCATTCCTTACGTCCCCACTTTATTCTTTTGTTGCATAGTTACTACGGCTATAGTGGCAATATTTCAACAGTAGAAAAACTGAGTGCGCAAAAACGACATGGCCCTCAAAATTTTGTATTTCAAGATTTTCAAATATAATAGTGAAGTGATATAATGTAAGTGATATAATAGTGAATTTGATTATTAGTGAGTAATTTTTCGAACCAAAAGGCTCAAGTTGATCTACATTTGGATTGGTATTTAGAGGCTTCGGCAGAGAACAATACTCAGTGCAAAAGTTGTACCAGCCCGCCCTTCGGAAACGTACTTGAAACCATACTCAAAGAGCGGGAAAGTGGATCAAAAAGGAATAACAGTGAACGGGGAGGCAGTGAATAATTATTCTAAACTTTCTGACGGAGACTAGAAGAAGTCACAGGGCGCAATGCGCAGTGCCTATCGGTGTGTTATTCTCGCTTACGTTCTCAAATAAACCAATAATCAAATGAATGAGCCAAATTTCTCTTTATTTTTTTTGCAATTACCTAGCGTGATATTTTCTCAATTTGACATAAAAAAAGTGGAAAAGATAAGGTTTATGGGGCTGATCAATCTCCTCTGGATGCGCCGTGCATTCTATCATCTTCATGACTTCCAACTTTGTGAATAAATGGCACTAATTGCCAATAAAGTGCACCATTCTATTGGTGTAACTGGGAACGGGTTTTCTGTCCAAACTCGTCAACCTCCTTTATTATGCATGATATGCGTTATCATTTTGGAAACCTGTCATTTTTCGACCTTCTCAGAACGTCTGACTTTACAATGCTAACATAGTTGTTGACGCCTAAATCTCGAAGCTCAATATGGACGTTTTACTACCGCCGGGTTATGCTTAACTCCGAGCTTCTTTTCTTACTTGATTTGGATTAGGAAGCTTATACTCAGATGAACTCTTAGCCACAAAAATAGCTTTATTCACGAGAATAAAAGGCTCTCGCAAATTAACTGTTGGGTTGGTGCATAATTAATGCGACTTTTTTTCAGCAATTCTATTTAGCATGATTAAGTTTGGCAAAAACGCGTTTAATTGCTTATTCAGGAGCGTTTTAACCACCGCAATTAGAAACTGCTTCCTATTTGATAGTTTATTTCCACTACAAAAAATGCAACATCAAAAATTCGCATTAATTACGCGCCAACCTGATATATGAAAATTTAATTTTTAGTCGATAATTGTCTGTCGCAATATCTGGCCTCAAAACTTCTCACACTAGGAAGAATAGTATTTTGCACATTGCCATCTGCGAGCAATCTTGGCTACTCTCAAAATTCTGTCGAATCGTGCGGAGATACCGTAATATTTAAACTAACCTCTATAAAAAGCTCTATGATTCATGGTTTTCGTCAAATAATTGTTTGCCGTTGCCTTTTTTGGTCTCCCCACGTGATCGTGATCATATTCTGGATTTGGCCATTGTGAGACAAGTAGGAAACTCACTTATTCGTCTCTTCGCTCGTTCTTTGCATTCACCGTAACCTGTCTGTTACCAGTCGGTTGGCGTACATTACTGTGCGCGTAACATCATGGGCGTCCGCAGGTTAATCGGAATTGCTTTTTTTTCACAAATTTACTCTGTACTCATTATCGCATCACGCTCCTCACATTTCTGACGGGTTTTCTCTTATTTTAAGTGTGTTTGAGATAAATTTGGGGCATTGGTCATTTCTGCCAATTTTTTCGTGGTCTCAGGCTGCGTTGGAACCGTATTATGAATTTTTGTTGTCGGACCCAGTCAGGGTAGCTTCGCCCACTATGCCTAGGCCTCTTTCATGACTCTGATCCATCTTCTCCCCGCGTTTGGGCGCATTCGGACTCGGTTTACGATTTTCGTTCAGGAAACGGAACATTCCAGCGCGCGCCCCGCCCATCGTGGGCGAGGCTTAACTTGATCCACATGTGCTCTTCACTTCTTGTCTCATGCCTACCCATAACAAACCTGTACTCATCTGCACAGGTTGTTTTTCTTATAATACTTAATGTCGTTATAGACGGAGGGACGGACGGATGTGCGTTTTACATATGTGAAGGTTGTGTGAAGCCTTTTATATAGTACGGTAGGGATAGGGATCCTTGAAGACTCCCATTGGCACGGCTCTGCCGATTTCATTAGAAATAGAGGGACCTCACAACTTCTTCACGATTAGTTGTCACGAGTTTAGTGACATTAACTGCAACTGCGCCCTGTGGACCGTACTGCGTTTTAGGTGCGTGCCAATACGAAAGCTATCATTGGCACCGCACACTAAAAGGCATTGCACAGTGAATTAAATGTATCACCTGACCGAGGCTTTGGATTTTTTGAAAAGTTTAAATTAATTCAAGAGACTCGAGAGTCCCTTCAGCTTCCAAGTAAAAGTGCAAGGGCCCCTCAATTTGGCATTTGGAGTGGTGTATGAATGGGCATTTCTGAAGTATCCTAAACTAAGAGCCTGCTTATGTGTTGGCAGATTCCTCAGTGCTCGAGGAAGGTGATCCAACCCCAATTTTGGGCACAAGCTCGGGCATTAGCCAAAGAAGTCTTGAGATATTCGTATAACAGAGACACCTCCCATCTAGGAAGCAGTCGCATCGTAAACCAATCTTCAAGTGATCTAATACTTGAATAAACAATCACGAACTACACTTGCAGCGCGCTAACTTGGATCAGGATAGGCCAACCGACTCCACTACCAAGGATTCCATCGAGGACGGTAATGCCGTGGCAGTAGCAAGTCAGTAAACACACCTGGGCGGTATCAGGCAGATTCTCTCAATAAGATCTGTATTGTGCCATTCAGGTTTGATAAAGGTGCTAAGCGCCGAGAACTCGTCTGTAAGTCACAAAATCCTTTTGAGACCAATTTTTTTGCGAGCAATTTTCTAAAAGATTCTCTGGAATATATTGGAATAAGACCTTGGAGGGCTCACATTGTTTCATAGCATTTATATCAACATGAGGCTCTGGGACAAGACAACGCTCAAGTACTCGAATAAACAATAAAACGAAGTCACTTCACAACTTGTATCCTATCGGACGGCCATATCAGTTCAACCATCTTTTATTGCAGCCGTAGATTATACTATAAGTGGATCATTTGCATAAATTATTCACTATTGGTGGGAGAGTCCAGCAGTTTACGTTCAGACCACCCAAAAGTAAGGCTAGCCTCACCTGACAGTGTCTGATTGTATTCTTCAGAAATCAGATTTCGGGAAAGTTAACACTGAAACTTGCCCCCATGTTCAGTAGAGCCCTGTGTATTTGTTAGGATTTTCTGAACAGATATGATAATACTGCGCTAATAATGCGTTGTTCCCAGGCCTCCTGATGATGTGCATTTTCAACAACAGCGTGAGATTCCGAAATATTTGTTCAAAATTTTTTGAGATATTCAAAGGGTTTTTGAGTTATTTGAATACATATTTTGAATTCTCGGGATATTCAGAATTAAAAGATTTGAGTTCTTGTACAAGATGGAACGGTAAAAATATTGTTTGCCTCATATGTACTGCAAAGAACAATGAACGAAAGTTCTACTCGAGAAGTTCCTCTCCTTTCAAAGTTCGCTGAAAGATAACTTCTTTCGACTGTTTTGAGAACTGTAGTACTGAGCAATGAATTCGCCAAATACTGCTTTTTACCAGTAAAGCCATTTTTCAGCGTGTTGCGACACCTAATCCATGGGAGGTTCGTCAACTAGGCCCAACTTCGCCTTATCGCTCAAACTACTGTAATACGAAAAAAATTACACTGAATGGAAAGTAGGGAAGAATAAATTGCTACCTGATCACTCCGGAAAGAATGTTTGGGTTAAGATGGGGTAGTAAAAGTCAAAGTAGAGTAGCCGAAGTAGAAGCTCCTGAATCCTAACATGAGAGATACCAAAATGATCACGGGTTCATGCTCTTCTCGAATACCAAGGTATTTCTGGCAGTGAAACTTTTGTTTCGAGAGTCGCAGTTGAAGTGGAGTTTTTACGACTCCGCCGCGTCGACGAGAATCGCTCGTGGTACTTTGAGGCAAATTCTGCGAAAATCTCGAAAATTATGCCCAAGGACAGAAGAGAAGTGGAAGTTCCACAGGCTTTTACATTCACCTTAATCAGGGCTTTCTACCAAACCTTTTTCGAATTATTTGAAGCATTTTGAAGAAAGTTACGGCAAAAGTTTGGAGAAATCATGGGGTTTCCGTTTTTTCGTGTCGATTGACCATGAATTGGTGGCGGTATTGTATAATCCGTGGAAAAGCTATTCTCCACCGCGATTTTCACAGAGGGTGATGATCCGTTTGAGAACAAGGTTTTGTCCGGTTTTCATCTCACACTCCCTTACAATTCCTTTCTGAATTCCAATGACAAAGACTGGGAATCCGTCTCTGCGAGCCGGTTCATATTCATGAATAATGTATGACTTGTTACCATTGATTAATTTCATAATTTGATTATAACATTATCGTTAAAGCACTTTTTTGCATATTGCTATCTAAGGCCGCAGTCATTGGCTTGACACGCGTGGGGGCTATAGGATGGAGAAGGCATTCAAGTCGGAGTAATTGGGGTTCCTTTGAAATGCCATTTTGACACAGGCCTAAATTTGAGTAGCTTCTCTTTAATCCTTACTATCCACCTCTGTTCAACTGATCACGTGGTTACACAAAGGACCACTTTCACTGACCGTACGCGCTCCACACACTGTTAATTTGAAGATTTGAAGCTTACAAAAAATAGGTATTGATCGTATCAGATCCATTGATTGAAGCTGTCGTTCCGATAATCATTTTTCTCTACGAATAATCAAGAAACGTCACGATGGGATGCGTGTTATTTGAATGCATAAATCATGCCAATTTTTTGATGGTTCTAGCTTTCGATAATAATTCAACGTAATTAATTCCAGTAGTTTTCAATTTCATTCAATTTAAAATGCAAAAAACCTCTAAGACATTCAAAATGTTGCAAAATATATTTGATATCCGCTATTGTGAAGGTGCTCGGCGAGAGACTAGACAAAAGGGGAGAGAAGGGACAGCGTGGAGAGCGGGGGAGGAGGCGGAGAGTAGCGGCAGGGACGCAGATTGCGTGGTCTGCTAACCAAATCCGATTTTGTTACCCACGGTTTAAGCGGCACCATCGTGTTCATTATTGTATGGAGGATCTGTTGGCACTTCTTAATTAGTTCAGGTAATTTCCGTGTTTCAATAAGGATGCAAGATGAATAGTTAAATAAGAATCTATCTGTCTAGTAGAGACTCACTCTTAAAAAAAGTGTCTACAGACTCTCACATATAGAAATGAATAAATGGAAGCGGTATCGATGCCGATGGAATCGTTCGATGAGCAACGAACGGCCGAGTGAGATAATCGAACGAATTCGAAATTATAATTGTGAGAACATTCCATCGCTCCACTCCTACTTAAACGTAGAATCCATTCGAGCAGTCACCTTCCGTCTCACTTTATGGAGTGTTTTTTTCGGATGCAAAAGAATTGCCACGCACCTTCTGTGTGCTTCCCACTCATCTACTGCCATCACTACAAGTCATTCCAGCTATCTTCATAATTATCCTTTTTTTGTGATTTTTATAATTTTTTGTGATTTCTACAATTGAAGTGTATCACGGTTGTTTCGTGTGAATCATTGACTTTTTTCGGTAAAATGTAGAATTCCATAAAGGATTGATTGCACAGCTTTTACAGAGTTGTTGGGGAAGGACTGGGCCATCAGCCTTCTTGTATCGGCGTAGAAAAATTTCTTTGGTCGAAAATTTGAAGAATAGGATCCTTTTCTGACTGTAGGTTCAGGTGGTGGGCACTTACTTCAGCGCGCTTCATCACTATCGATCAAAACTGCGCGGATCTGTGATGAGCTACGGATACAGCTACTGTCACCGAATACGCTGGTCTTTCGTATGTGTGTATTTTTCGCATGTGTGTGTGATTGTCGCTACCCTTTCCTCGTCTTTTGCATCTAGTTCCTCGTCTATAGACCTACTCTCTCTTCTCTCACCCCTTTCTCTCTACAATCAAGACTTTGTTCACGACTTACCTGTGTTACTTTCAGAGATTCTCAACCTCTGCGCTATGCCTTTGAAGCCATATGATGGATAAAGGCATTGCATTTATGAGGGATAGATTTCTCAGGAAAAATGTGTACGAGTAGATGTGCTTTCTTGAGCTTTCACAGGTCAAATCTAGAAACCGGAGAAGTAACCTCTTTCCCTTTGCTGGTTCCGGAAAGGGGCGTTACACGTCATCGAAAGGGGCGGACCATGCTAAAACAGGAATGCCGATTGAAAGGCGGCTCCTGCAAAGTGTTGAGGTTTTACACGGAAATTTCGCCGTTTATACTCTTCCTACTCTTCCTAGACCCATTCTGGAAATCCCAGCCTTTAATATCGCTCGGACACCACCATTGTGCCGCGTTCATATACCGCGATTCCGTAAATGTGGCAATGGTTATATTCCGATTTGCAGTGTATCGTAAAAGGGTGTTTCAACAAAAATAAGCTCATCATCCCCACTACTTTTAGTTTTTGTTGGTCATGTGACGACCCTATAAAAGGCGAAGTCATGTCTGCCCACAGCGCCATAAGGTCTTTAGCGCGCTCGGCGACAGGTCCATAGATTGCAGTGGAAGTTTGGCTTCTTTGCTCATATCTGTACATATAATCAGGCTTTCAGATGTTTTACGTCCATATATTAATTAAGTGTTTATGTCGGAGGTAGCTAACAAGTGAGGCACCTCCCACTCACAAGCTGGTGGAATTAAACTTCGAATTGATGTTTCCCACAGCAATCACACCTTCTTTATTCAACGTCGATACCAGGCCCACCTTGAAGGGTAAAAATAGCAGTACATACTGGCCCGTAAAAAAGCTGCCCTCACAGCTCATTGTATGTATAACCCAAACGCACACAAATTTACCACGATTCTGAATGGAACTGAAATACATTGCGCACTCTGAAATAAGGTTTAATGGATAGCGAGTGCTCTGCCGCTTATCCTTCATAAAAACTATGTATTATCATTCTTGACCCAAGAGAAAAAACCTGCAGAGAAGTATTAGGTTGTCCCGGAAGTCTTGAAGGATTTCTCGATCATCATTCTTTAATTTTTCTCTTCCAACAAGCAACAATTAGGCAACAGCATATTCACCATTGTTATCGACAGCACTCTACCATTCATAGGTAGATCGTTGATTCCGTGCCCCCAGAACTCTGGGTTCTGAGAGTCGAAGAAGTTAGCGATCGCCTTCGCAAGCAACTCATAATCAACGAGTTTTCTCTTGGCCAGAAAGGATTCAAGAGGATGGGCAAGGTGATGGTGAGAAGGGGCAATGTCTGGAGAGTATAGCGGGTGGGGTAGCACATCCCAGCCGGGCTCCTGTAGCTTGGCCTGGGTACACCTCGCGACGTATGGGTGGGCGTTGTCACGAAGGAGGGTGACCGCGGACCTTCTCAGACGCTTTTGGATCGCGACGGCGATCTGCTGGAGCTGGTAGGTGTATACGGAAGCGATCGTCTCGCCTTGTGCCAGAACCTCGTGAAAGAGCATCCCTTCCGCGTCCAAAAGCAGCAAAGTAGAATCTTCTTCGAATGGAGTTCGGGCATGGGCTGCGTTGACGGCTCGGCGTCACGTAGCAGCCAAAAGGCGCGGGTTGCGTTGGTATCGTACATGTCCCAGCTTTCATCGCCCGCGGCCAGATAGACGAGAAAGCCGTTGCGATGCGGGCGGAGCAGCAGCGATTGACAGATCCTCACACGGGCACTTTCGTGAGCCCGTCAGTGTATGAGGTCCATCGCGACAGCTTCTCCCAATAGCCGGACTCGTGGAGGCGACGATTTACGGTTATGGATGCTTGTCCATTCCTCTGCGTCAGCGCGCGCATGGTGGTTTTAGGATCGGCGCGAACGACGGAGAGCAGCATCTCGACGGAGCGTCGAAAGCGTGTGGGCGTCCCGTGCGTGGCTTGTCTTCCATGTCAATCTCGGCGTTGCCGAAGCTGATGAGCCAGCGGCGCACGGTCTTGTAGACACATCCCTTGCCCAATGCAGCGTTGATGGGGTCGCAAGCTTCCGTCGCCTTGCTGCCCCAAGACCACTCATAGTAGATGACACCGCGTGTTGGGTGGGTATCGACTACGGGAACTGTAGCTCTCTCCACGAAATCTGGTGGGTCAATATATATTTTACTAGAGAGCTCAGAGAACGTTCTACCATATTCCTGAACCGTCTAGACCTGCCTCAAAGTAAACAAGATTTATTGATTGTTTTGAAAAAATCCTACAAGACTTTTGGGGCAACCTAAAATTATCAGTTCTTATTTTTCTGTTTGATCGGAAGATCTGATCCTAACGTTGCACATAAATCAATTCAAACATGGATAGGAATGAGCGGGTGCTCCCAATCTTCAGTACAGCCTTTTGCGCGTAAAACATTTCGCTCTGAAATGGAACCGTTTTGCGGCATTAAATCGCGAGTTTCCTATCAGTAGTCATTATTATACTAATCGAAAACTGGTTTCACCTGAACTCCCACATGGCATACTCGTTATGAATTACCTCCGAGCCGAAGGTCACTCAAAGTTCTGCAAAACGTCCTCTCACCTTCACTGGATGTCAAAAACTGGCAGTTTGAAGCAGTCCGCGATCTCAAAAGCAGTGTTACTTATGACGGGTAATGGGAGCTTTTTGATGCCTTTGAGCTCAGGATAAAGGAAATGTGAGAAGCGTACACGGTAGAAAAGCATTTTACTAAATCATCGTCAAGTGGCGGGAATGCATTAATTGCGTGTTCAATTTTATCTATTTTTGCCGACTAATAAGAATTAGAAATACTCTGCTTCGCTTTGCTTGCTAATACCAGTGAATGGCGTGACCATTGCGCTGGGCGTGGTTTGTGAGATTTGTTCTGAGAACCCATCATTTGTTACAGCTCTGCTCCCAAGTGCTTTATTGAAGCACGAGACGACAAGTGACTAGTATACCACAGAGTGGCCCTTTTATAGAGAAGGGCTGACGTATCACCCAGTAACAGCAATGAGCACAAACACAAACACTTATTATCACAAGCCAAGTCTATGACAATCGCCACATGAGTAGTGAGCGGACATTACGTGACTTTAATGACGCATCCTGCCATCCGCGAAAAGTGCTCAGGTTCAGATTGCAGATAGTATTGGATTGAGGAATAAGTTCCTGCAGTTTTTCACACTGTTTCCTTCGTCTTTCGACTTAACTAATGAAAATTTTCGATAGAGCTTTTCTTGCTCCACAAAATGCTTGTATCTGTTTCGCTATTCCTTCGACTACCTAATATTTATGAGGTTTGGAAATGGAGTAAGCTGAAGGCAAAAAATTGGCACTTGCGCACCTCATCTTCCTCGTCTGCTGGAGATCAAAATTAAATGTGTACATTTTTCGATAGAGCTTTTTCAGCTCTACAGAATGGTACTACTTCTTATACAAATCACTCAACTCTTTGCTGCTTTTAAGACCCACAAATGCAGTACTCGCAAAAGTGTGCACTTTCGTTATCTTCTCTTCCTCGCCTACCAACAAGGTTGGAGAGTATGCGAATATATGCATTCGATGCTCTCTCTTTTTATGCTCTACAAAATGATACCACTCTTCTTTTGTATCCTCTCATATTTTAGCATGTAGGAATAAGTTCCGAAAAAATTCACTTTCATTATGCAATATTGAATTGAAAAACAGGTGGACACGTTGTGCATTAGCTGAGCGCTAGAACGGCCGCTCGCCTCTTTTTCGCGTGACTTGCACTATTGGACAATCCTGAGGCACACCCACCGAAGGCTTTTTATGAAAGGTTTCTAAGGCTCAGTGGCAGCTTTAGCCATTTGGAGTGCTGTTGTCGGAGAATCTTGATTTTATTTACTCGCACAGATGACACGTCGATAACATCGCAATGAGGGAGGGGAGGAGGGCATCTAATAAAATGTTGAATAGCTAGGAATCACTGACGTATCCTCAACCGTATGTTATAGCCTGAGCCTCAGTGGACGGATAAAACTCCCTTTGCATTTATAGTTTTTAGGCAGAAATAGTGGAAGTCGCTGAACGCACTGGGCAAATTCGAGAAGGCTCTGTTATAGATCATATGAGCTAGATTTTTATGATTGCCCACTAAAATAGGTGCGAAAAAATTTCAAGGAAAATAATAAAATCAAACTTGAAAAATCAAGCTACTTCTGAATATAACTGAAAAAATAAAGTATGAAATACACAGATGGCAGAAGAACAACAATGCATCAATGAAGTTTGTTGGAATATACTAACTATTCTGTGATGTGTGATACACCTGTACGGAGGCGAACAACAGTTTACTTTTTACTTCGTTTCTAATAGAATGGAAAAGCGTCTCCTAGGGAAAAAACGTGGCAACTCGATTGACGTGGGAGCTGCAAGAGTCTATCAGTACCAATTCGTTCTGGGCAGACATCGTCAACTCCCAAGAACCTTACTAGTCCTTATGATGGAGAGAATGGAATCATCTACCTCTTTCGTAAAATAGAACTGGTTCAATTCCCCTAACCAATTTCATGGAGGAACTGTCGTAAAGGGCACTTTTTTTGGTGAACTTTCTCAGCTTTCTCCAGAGTGAATGGGAATCACGCTGTTCAGTACAAATGTTGCCGCGATTATAAACGTGACATGGCGATTCCTTTTATGAGCACAATTGAATTGAGCAGAATGGAAAAGCGTCTCATAGGGAAAAAAAACGTAGCATTTTGATCGACGTGGGACTCCCATGGTGGGAGCTTCAAGAATGGAAAAAAATGAGCGCGAAAAAGGAAGGTGAAAGGGAGCTCAGCTATACTGGTTAATGTATAAAACCAGGACACTATCGAACTAAGGGTGATACGCAGTGTTGGGGGTAAGGAATTCGCAAAGGAACACAATTCGGGTTCGCTAGGGGGTGGATAATCGTTTTTTGCTTGCGCTTTATCGGCTCAGTTACTAAAATAATAAAATATGAATAAAAACTCATCGAAAAGTACTATAATAATAAAATTAAAATCGAAAAATAAGATCAATTCTGAATATAATAAAAAATAAGGTATGAAATACTCGGATGGCATTTCCTGTAGGGTTATCAAGGGAGCATCATCAGCTCGTAAGATGGGAGGATCCCGTCCGCTCAATAGACACACGGGGGAGGAGTCACATTTTTTTCCTTAAAGACACCACAAAAGGTGAAAAGGAAGTGAGTCTAGGAAGGCGTTCTCTGCGACCTTAAATCCCAGTCCACAAAAGACGATCTGTGGCGAAACTCCCATTGAAAGAAACGCGTGATTATCGTGATGTGTGCATTTAGAAAGCACTCTCATTTTTTTTAATGGCTCACTGTGGTACAGCCGGTTTCGTGGCCGTGGTAGGCGGGAAATGACCACGGAATGGCTTTTGCCACACCATTTCAGTTAGATAGAGCGCAACAACTCACTGTTCAGTAAAAACTCTCATCGCTTTTCTTTCACCGTCTGCTAGTCCGGTCTCTTGTTCAGATCACTACTCTTTTAAGATGGTGCAGAGCTTGGTCTCCGGTTTCCTCCTTGGCTTCTTTTTTTCGATTTCTATCCATTTCCCTAGCGGCACCCATATAGCCGTTCAGTGTCACAATTTCAGACGCAAGCTCATTCTTAAAGGAACTATGAGTTTTGAAGGTCAACTTGTATGTCCGCAATTCAGAGCTTGCATCCCCTATTTTCTCTGCTTTTATTCCATCTCAAGAAGCCTTGTGTGGTTTGACTCAAGATGACGTTCAAGTTTAATTTCCTCAAAAAAGGTGCAATTGAGATTTGCCAATGGCCTCATCTCACCAACCGAAAGCGGGATATGTGTACATGGCGAAGATTCGATTTTTATATCGTAGAAACAGGACGAATTGGACGACGTTTTGACGAACCTGAGAAAATGCCGGTTATACTACAAAGTTCCGATGTCAGATGATGCTTCCTCCAAGTCCATAGAACTGGAACAGCAAGGGAGGGGTGTACCTCGACAGCAAATATCATTTCCTTCACAGTTGTCACCGTGACGTCACACTAATGGATGGAATTATTGATGACGACGACAAACTGGTTCTCTGGGATGCCTCTGGATATTTCGAAACTTCTGACGCACCTTTTGGGAGGGCGTGTCATAAAATTTGGTTCTGATGCAACTTATTAAAGCCAAGCGAAACATACGTTTCGTAAACCTTCCGATAGCTTTTTTTGACAGTTAAGACAGGTTTTTGGGTTAAACAACCGCCTGCGCTTTTTTGTTTTTATGTGTGCCATGAACCGCATAGAGGATGCTTGTAGAGACCCCTGTTCAGGTCCATAAAAATGAACCGTATAAGGGGGCTTGCAGAGATCCCTATGAGACCTATAGTACCGGGAGCTGAACAAAACCACTAACTGGCGCTAAGCATTTCCTCTAGGGTTATCAAGGGCGCTGATCACGAATATGTTCTCGGTTTTCGAAATTGGCGTCAATTGCGTCACATTAGTGGTTACCGCCGGTAGGCTACAGGATAACGTTAGTGTTTTTCCTCGCCAAATTCGCTGAAGTCTTCCATGCAGCTTTCTTCAGGGCGCTGATCACGCTCATTTCGAACCTCGGCGTCGGTAGGCTACAGGATAACGTTAACGTTTTCATTTTTAACCTTACTTCCGACGCTGGCGCTATGTTCTACTCGTGAAAAGCACTTGGATAACCTATTGTAAACGAAGTTCATTTTTGCACTATTCGCAGTTTCTGAAGTTTCTGAGATTTCTGAGGCTGTGGAATTTGGTGTAAATGTGGAATCCACCACAAGGACTGGATGCGTATCGATCGGGAGGGAATCAGTGGAAAATCAAACGTTACACATTTCCAAGAAATCGCAATTTTCGACATATCACTGATTTCAGGATCTTCCCTATCGACACATATATATAATTATTTCGATAAAATGTTATTTCCCCACTTCTGTCAACCAGTACGTATCCTATTCCCTTTCTCAAATGCGCTAATTCTCATCACTATGAACTCTACTCAATTTCACGTATTGGAGGAAAGGGGGGGGGGGCATTCATTTTTGCGCGATTGTCTCTCGTCCAACACTATTCTGCAACCTCACTGACACAGCCAAGCATATGTTATTGCCTGGCCCATAGGATAGAGCGGAACGGGGCCCCTGCCCTCCTAGGGTGTAGGCAAAATAACGCCAAAGTCAAGCACAGTTGAGAACCACCCGCTTCCGATAACCTTGGCGCAAAAAAAAAACAACAAAAGAATGCAGACAAAAACAAATAATAATAGAAAATGAGCTCTTTGGACCAAGTCAGCCAGACATGGCTGACAGCGCTGACTCCCTTTCTCCTCCGCTACGGATATCCAACTACGGCCCCTTCTCTTCTCTGCAGAATCAGTAACCATTGCTGATTGCTAGCATTACTAAGTATTCAATTACCGTAATTTTTGTGTTAATCACTCGAATTCAATGATATTTTCTTACATAACCGGGTCAGCTGACTGACGGCCTATCATTTAGCCTGGGACCATTGCTGACCTCTGCAATTACGACCCTTCCCCCATTCCGCCCGTCTGAGATTCTCCCCTTGTCTAGGAATCTTCGGCTACTGGTGTACCCTGCGTGCCACAAACGCACCATAGTGAAAGCCTCGGAATAATTCGTTCTCTTTCACTTTTTTGAACATATCTGGACCGGGTGACTTTCCAAGGCCGCTTTTTCTATTGGAGATATCGTTTTCTTTTTCATTATTTGTCCATATCGTCTTCAGGTGACATATGACGTCGTTCAAGCAACTTTCCGAAGAAGGGTGTCAACCGTTGCCAGTTTCCTGGACTGGTCCTGACGTTTTTACTCGGCTCTTTAGCATTTCGCTTTCACTGCTATCGCTAACCACCACCCATAGTCATTTTCTCTCTCTCTACCCTAGTGTGACCATTTTTCGCCATCACGCATTCTTCCCAATGAACGCAATCGTTGGCGATCCTCTTCATCAGCCCCCCATGACGTAGTAGCAGAGACCTCGATTTGCATGCATTAAGGCTTTCAACTATCATCTGTTTCTCGCTTTATCTGTACTCACTGCATACATTGACCTTGACCATTCACACCAATTTCTTTTGAATTTCTCAACTTTCAGTTTGTAATTTTTGACTTTAAAAGTGTGCTAGGAGCAGCTTTCATTTTGAAGACTCTGTCTTGAAGACTCTGATAGGGATAACATGTTGAGAGAACTACTAAATTGGGTCACGCAAATAAAAGCTAGGGGTATAAGAAGACGTATGTGGCGGAATCCCCAATGACAAAGTGTGCCCCAGGCAGAGCCGTTTTCTACAACAGCTGCCACTTGCTTTTCCCCAGACGTCCCTTTTTTCGGCCCGGCCTGACCCCTTTGCCCCTTTTGAGAATAAACTGCGGAGAGGACTGCTATTTCTCGGATCCTGATTTTCGATTAATTTTGGATTAATTTCTTCGTTTTTCTTCATTTTCGTACTATCAGGCGCGTGGACCTTCATACATATTTGACGATCCTTCCATGCTCGGCCTGAATTACCCCTATCACTGCCTTCAATTAAGAAATTATACCTTTGAAAATCAATATTGCTAAGTTTACCAGACACCCCACCACTGGGGCTCTTACCACACCTCTCCATCATACCTTACCTCAGTTTTTCTCTCACAGATCGTTTAGCCTGAGCCTAATTATGGTCGTTCCATGATGTTCAGGAATTTCCCGTTGGACAACCGATTAATGTACTATCTCGAGGGATTACTATGTTACACATCAAACTTGCTTTAACATAAAGCCGTCTAACTTGGTTATCACCAGAAGATGTTATAATTGTAATGGAACCAGTCCCTCACTTCAGACGAGACAAGTCACACAGCAAAGTTCCTGTGTACCATTTTTTATGTGACTGGCTGGTTTTTTAGCTACATCAGCCAGATAAATAAATAAATAAATAAATAAGAAACGAAATAGTTGTGAAAGTTCTGTCTAAATAATGAAGATTTATATTTGAATGTTTATTTACAGTTGTGTTTAATTCAAACTAAGTGATAAGTAAAAGTGATAATTATTTATTGTAACTATTTGTTTAATGCTTACTTGTTTGTAACAGAAAGTTTCTTTGGTTTCCGTTTCGCCACATATCACTTCGAAAATTTCGTTACAAATCTCCGGAAAACCACGCATAGGAATTCGATGAAGCTCAACAAAGAATGGTCGAAGCTACCGTGGCAGCAACCTGTTCAAGCTGCCGTCTCGCTAAAAAAAAACGAACAAAGCCTCATGATATTATTATGTAATTTGCTCGCCCACCAGCATATAATACCCATTCGATAGGAGCGAATGAAAAGTGGTGCCGCGTACATAAAATTTCAGTCTGCACAAAGGGAAATAGAGTTGCTGAGTCCAACATCAGTAGTATGTAATCCAGCAAAGGGAAAAGCCCAAAACTGATGCAGATCTGGGAAAATCTCATTCTGTTGTAGGTTGGGCTAATTTGCTGGCACCAGCTGCCTTAGTTTGCTTTCTTACTCAACGGCGCTGCTGGCGACAGCTAGCACGCTCCATTCAGGAATTATGACCTGATCGCGTTTCATTTAACGATGATGCGATCTGACGTTTCTTCATCTTTCCTTCCTTTTTCTTTTTTCAGCTTTCTTATCTTCCATGATAGTACCTAAAAATCTGTAGCTTTTTCGGATAATTTACTATTTTCGTCACTGCTGTTTGAAATATACGATGAAACGAAAGGAATCGCGATTGGGTCACGTATTGTAAATGGAGCATGTCAGGGGCCACCGGCAGTGCTACCAGCAGCTTCGCGAGGTATGAAAGCAAACTTGGTAGCACAGAAAAGATTTTTTACACCGATTCTGAGCCTAATAATTTGTTTATTAGGTCCACTTTGTTTGTGGATCTGGGCGGTGGTTAATCTCGGCTAAGGGCGCCATGAAAAACGTATATGATCTGAAGATTGAATCTCCCACACATCTATTGACCCTTCAGCCAGCCAGCCAGCAGCATCGCGGAGACATGGTAGCAGGGTGAACAGTACAGTGTTCCTCTGAGAATTCATCGATGAGCATATTTCAAAATGCTGTTTACACTATTTCACAAAATCCTTCCTCCTGTAGATAATCAATGACCTATGGTCGATCAATGCCCAACATGGAGGTGTGATTAGAAGGGATTATTCCCCGCACTGTTGTGCTTTCGTCAGTTCTGTGATCATTGAACTTTTTACGTTTTTGTTTACTTTTGTTCATTTTGCTTGTAACTTTTTCTACTTCAAGGTCATTTGAGTGGGGGGGGGGGAGGGGGGTGGGGTTGGGGAAGAGACAAAATTTCCACCGATCTCGCAGCTCCTTTCCCTCCTTAGACTAAGGCTGAAGCAGATAAGACAGATGCTTTGGCAGATGCTTCCTCATGTAGGAGGAGGGGATATGAGGTTAGCCTAACTGTAAGCCTAGGGAGGGGAGGAAGGAGCTTCCACGTCGGTGCAAAATTGCACGTCCCCACCCCCTACTTTAATGGGCTCACTACTGCATAGTGGACTGTTTTCCATAATTTCGATCGATTTCGGAAACCAGCAAGTTAATGCAGAGTGATCGATTTTTCTAGTGAATGCTTCAAAATCGCTCTATCACATTCTCGTTCTTCTCATGTTTTCCTTCTTTGCTTGCAAATTTTCTTTGTTTTATTTTTCCGTGGTTTCTCCAAATCCTATTCATTCTTGAAACCCCAGCATTTTTCTTGTGCGATACCTCTGCTACTAGATTTTGATGTATTATTCAGTTCTGGAAATATTCGATCCCATTATTCTCAGAAACGCAAACATAGCTCGAAGTTGAGGCTGTCTCCTTAATCTCCTATCTTTTTTAATAACCTGCCGAAAACACACGGGAACCAATACTCCATCCACTACCTGTTAGCACAAATGTTCCCCACAGAAGGCGCACCTTATTCATGCTTGCTTAATAAAATACATACGAGTATATAAATAAATACATGAATAATTGATTAATTATGAGAAATAAGTAGATAAATAAAATATTTGTTGGATTTTTCCAAGTCTTCGTATTTTAAAAACAGTGATGGATTACATGGATTATGCTATGTACATCTTACTCTTAAGTGTCCGTGCCAGGACGTTCAAAAGTGAAACAGAAGCACTTACTGATGATGAAGCAGAAAATGCAAGAAACCCTGCACCGACGGGAGCAAACCCACGACCTTCCCGCACCTACGGAGCCCGAACACTTCCAGTAAGCCACACTGTCCTTTGATGGTTTCGAAATGGCCATGGTAATGACAAAGTGCTTCACCAATGAGGTATTTTTGACCCCTTTTAACTCCCTTCATTTCGCAGTTTTTCTCAGTTATAATTAGTATTCGGATCTCTATCGGTCCATCTAGGCCTCAAACCGAGATTTCCTGGGAAGTTGAAACTCTTCCCTGATTAGAAGCGAGCGGCTCATTGCTACATATCACAGATTCGCGTGGATCCACTCGATACTCTGCGCTTGCTTTGCAGACTGCTACAAAACTCGTCCGCAAAAAAAACGAGAGAAATTTCGCATGGAAAAAGAGCAAGGACGAAAAGAGGTAGCATATGTAGTTTTCAGACGCGCTACAAACTTTCTTTAGTCAAGTTTGTCCCGATCTTCTGTGGAATCTGACTAATCGATTATTCTGGAACGATAGAACGCTATATACATATAGTTAAACAGTTCTGCGCATATACATATTTTCGATCGTTGACCCAAAAATGTGTTTTCTATGAATAAAACATAACCTGTTGATAACAAACACTCTACTACTTCCTCTCTAGACCGGCTGCTAAAGTACTCCCACAAAAAATCACGAGTGTCGGTAAACGGACAAATGTGCGGCGGTACTCACTGCCGCGACGCATAAGCTCACGCGTCGCGGCCTCCATCATGGCGCGCGCTGGCATGCTTATGAGCTCTAGGTCTTCTTATCTCATCGGGCAAGGCTCTTCGTGAGCAGCACATGAGATCTTCGTTTACTAAGGTGTGTGTAAAAGAGTGACTCCTAAGTCGCCGCTAAAGCGACGAGCCAAGAGTCGCGCGCGCTTCGCGCGCAGGGAAGGAAGCCTCGACGTGGGGGCTAAAATGGGCCGTCGCCAAATATCGTTGTTGAGTTTATGGCATCAGTGAGAAGAAAGCGACACTTGTCATCACCGAATGTATACTCAAGTGTATATTTCTACCTAAGCCTGCAAGGGAACGAAGCCCCTACGTGGGGGCTAATATGGGCCGTCGCCAAATATCGTTGTTGAGTTTATGACATCGGTGAGAAGAAAGCGGCACCTGTCATCACAGAATGTATACTCAAGTGTATATTTTAACCTAAGCCTGCAAAGGAAGGAAGCCCCGACGTGGGGGCTAATATGGGCCGTCGCCAAATATCGTTGTTGAGTTTATGACATCGGTGAGAAGAAAGCTACACCTGTCATCACAGAATGTATACCCAAGTGTATATTTTAACCTAAGCCTGCAAAGGAAGGAAGCCCCGACGTGGGGGCTAATATGGGCCGTCGCCAAATATCGTTGTTGAGTTTATGGCATCGGTGAGAAGAAAGCGACACTTGTCATCACCGAATGTATACTCAAGTGTATATTTCTACCTAAGCCTGCAAAGGAAGGAAGCCCCGACGTGGGGGCTAATATGGGCCGTCGCCAAATATCGTTGTTGAGTTTATGACATCGGTGAGAGAAAGCTACACTTGTCATCGCAGAATGTATACTCAAGTGTCCATTTTAACCTAAGCCTGCAAGGGAAGGAAGCCCCGACGTGGGGGCTAATATGGGGTGTCGCCAAATATCGTTGTTGAGAGCAGTGAGCCAGAAGCAACTCTGCATTCGCCGCTATAGTGCGCCGACCCTACAACAACGGGAACCGAAGGCTTCCGCAATTACTAAATTGGCGATTTGGAACCCCAATCGCAATGGCAACGGATCATCCTCCTCTACTTCACCGCTGCTCCACAGTATCCTCCGTCTCGTCGGACTATCCGATGAGATCAACGTTGGCTTCCGTACCAATCATGCGTAGTACACGCTGCGAGTATCTCGCCACGTGCACTCTCTTACGCGGAGTGCGCAGACGGAGCGACGAGACGGGAGAAAACCTGTGCCCACTGACGACGAACCGCGACGCAAGCTCATGCGTTGCGGTAGTGAGTACCACCGCACATTTGTCCGTTTACCATTCCCCAAAAATCACAATTTCCAGCTACTCTGCATCCATCCATCCATCCATTTCATTCATTCATTATTTGTTCGCCTTTTTGTTTAACCTCGTATATAGATATTGTTTATATTATAATACCGATAATCTCTTACTGGCTGTGAAGGGAAATGATTCTCGTCCCACATACCTTTCTACGCAAATGTTTGTGTGAAAGATCGAGACCCACTTGAATCGCGATACCGTATCGCTTGAAGAATGTCGGATAAAACCATTTAACTACCGGCTACGTTCATATGTGGTTTGTAGCTGACGATAAAACTTCCTTAGATCGTGTGGGTAGTCAATGTTGTCTAAAATTTGTATTATTTTTATTATTACACGAGCGGTCTCGTGTAAAACTGACAACAAAATAGCGTATAACTCCGGCTGCTACAAGGATTCCTTAAAGAAGTCCTTGTCTGACCTCCCTCCTCGAGAAATTTTCAAACTTCGCTGAACCCTCCGTTCTCCACTATTCATAAATTCGGCCACATAGTGGCCCACATGTTCAGTTTTCATGTAGACTAGCCGGATCTTCCATTTTTTGTGGTTGGTTCATGGGTTCATGGTCCTCAGAGAATTTCTTCTGACCTCCCTCCTCGAGGAATTTTCAAACTTCGCTGAACCCTTCGTTCTCCACTACTCATAAAGAAAATTCGGCCACATAGTGGCCCACATACTCAGTTTTCATGTAGACTAGCCGGATCTTCCATTTTTTGTGGTTGGTTCATGGGTTCATGGTCCTCAGAGAATTTCTTCTGACCTCCCTCCTCGAGGAATTTTCAAACTTCGCTGAACCCTTCGTTCTCCACTACTCATAAAGAAAATTCGGCCAAATAGTGGCCCACATGTTCAGTTTTCATGTAGACTAGCCGGATCTTCCATTTTTTGTGGTTGGTTCATGGGTTCATGGTATCAGGCTGCCCGCAAAGATTCGACCAGCGCGGTAGGCAGATGAACCCAAGAGCTGGTTCGATTACCGTCCAAGTCCGTAACTCGACATTTTGTTGCTGTCTGGCATTCGCAGGCCTATTGTATTCGCGTACAACACATTCAATTACTCTGACAATTCTAGAAGAATCCTACTGTGGATACCCGATCTCTTTAAAGCGATGATTAGGTAAAACTTCCCAATCTTTATTCTAGATGAGTATTCGCCCCCATATAAGAGACCCGTCATTGTCAGCAGGGCTCGGAACAAAAATCCCGGATTGATCGGTTGCTTTTGTTACGCAGTAGTTCGCATATTCCATAAATTCACAAATGTGGAATGACCTATAAACAGGTATGGGTATAAATTTAATGCTCACAAATCCTATCGAAATGTAGTACGATTACTTGTGTGCGCAGCCATATTTTTTGAACTATACCCATGATTTTCACGTGGACACCCAACCCAGACACGCGGGCATGACAGTCTATCCTGAAAAGGTCATTAATGTTTTTGTATTTTTCACGTTTGACGTCAATTGCTCACAGAATCTCTTTTGCAGCTGTGCCATCAGAAAATGGGTAAGCGAGGGCCGAATGGAAATCCGCTAGCTTATGATTTCTGTATGTTTCCAATGAACAACGAACATTATCACTTTTGCTTCTATTGTTATTATTATAAAATAGTGCTTTTTTGGATGATTCAAAACACTAAAAATGGCGCATAGAGCTGAGAAGTTGCATTTGAGCCAGCTGCGCTCCCTCGATCACATTCGCTCAGATGCCTAGAATGAGCTCAACTCACAAATTTTTTAGAATATTACACGAACGACAGAAATCATATGTTCAGAATATCATGATGGTACACCGTAATCAAAACTGTTGCTGGTCGGCCAACCTGCGAGATGTGCAGAACACTTTGCTGAAATTGTAGAATAGTTAGTATTAGAGTAGTGAGGATAAAGTGAAAATTGAGTCTTTAAGCAGCAATGGACTGCTCAGCTCACCTTGGATATTTTCCGTTTAATTACACGTATTGTAGACACTGTTTAGCGAATTTCCGATGCTGATTACGGTGTTCCATGCTGACATCTTGAACTTATAGTCTCTTTCGAATGGCTGGTTCTTCACTGATTTCAACATGGTAACCACATACTTGAAATTTACTGTATTTGCCCTCTGGAAAGACATAGCTCTTCTATACCATTTCCTCAATAATCACCTACTATTCAGCTACTACGGGCGGGAGTGGTGTAGTGACAAGTGGCGCGTACTTCTAATGATGCCTCATAATGCCAGGACCAAATCCCCTATCAGTGCTCGCTCAGACCAACCAAGCCTTCCATCCCTGTTTCATTGTTAAAAAAAACATAGCATAGCAAACTATTGCGCCGCTCTTCCTAATATCTTTTCATTCTGCTGGACAGAATGCCACTCAACTAGGAGTATAAAAAATATTGATTCGAACATTCTTTTATCAAAATGGTCCACTAGAGCTATGTAATACCAAATTGTCTCAGAAAGACTTTTGTACGCCTGATACTCTTTAGGAGCCATTCGACCGTTTTGAAACGTGCATTGCAATTGAATCTATTGATTGGCCGCAGGCTTATGCAAGACGCTCTTTTTTCTTCCTTCGGTACATTGTATTGGAGAGCACTTAATTAGTTCATTTCAAACATCATAAACCCACCCAAGGAGTGAAATTTCTTTGTGTTACGCCATACACTTGTTTAAGTACCGTATGCTTCGTCATTCAGAATAGAAATGAATTTTGATAATAAAAATTAAATGTGAAGAGTAGACAATGAAATTGTTTACATAGTGCAACTGGCTACATTCGATGTAGGCGGAGTATTCCCGATGCTAAGATCAATAGAAAATATTTTGGGCTTGGAGGTTGCTAGGTCGATTTCGTTTCAACTGTTTCCATTAAGGATGGTATCCCTCGGGGTATAGAAGGAAAATCAATGGTGCTCTAAAAAGGTACATAGGTCAGCTGGCGTTGTTTAAGAGGGTCTTTTGATGGCACCCCAGTGGTTTCTGGCGAACCCTTGGACAACGATGGTGGCTTCACCACTGCCAATTCTTTTCTTTAGTCCTCTAATCAGAACTTTCTTTCTTATTTTGCATCTTGTTTCCCAAATAATATCATCTAAATTTGAGTGGAGTTTCGGTTTCGTACCTACTGTATTTGGCTAGGTTTTGTTTAAATTTTGTTCAAAGACAGCATTAGGGGTTATGTGGTTAGTGAGAAATCCTCAAAAGATGTCAATCACATGGGGCGACTAGGGGCCTAAGAAGCTCATTCATAGCGAGATTCCCGTCGAAAACGCGCCCCGAGCTGTAGGTGTGGCATAGCGGTTAACAGCTGACGCCTTTGGATGACAGACCCCGCCTCGGCGACGTGAATCCTCACTGGCTGCGGTGCGAGTGGCCAAGGAGATGCGACAGAGTTGAATATCGCTGTACGCTTTCTCATTCAGCTAAAAACTCACTCCACAAAGCAAATGCTGTCGTATTTCCGAACATCCCTTCGTGTTCACGATATGGCAAAATGCCAATGGAAAACTCGTCCGGACTGTTCGCTTCCTGACGGAAACGTCGTCCGCGTCGAGAATCAACGGTGAAAAGGGGGTCCTATTTCTCGAGTCTTTTGCTATTTTCTCACATTTTTCCTTTACTGTCGTATTACTTATTGTTAGCACCTCGACTTTCACATCCACCACATTTTTCATTCTTCGTACAAATTTCGCCGATCACTGCCTTTAATGCTGCTGTGGGTTGCTTTCGAGTTCTATTGCCCAGATTGGAGCAAAGCTACTCTAGGCCTCAAGCCCTTTGCTCTTTTCAACAAAAATCACTTTGGTACAAAAGTCTCCACCTATTTTGCATGAAATGTTTCGACCATAAACTATTTGGATCACATAAAGAATATTATTTGAATAATGCTTTTATATGCAATTTGTATACTGTAGATTATTCCATCTTTGATGCTCTCAGCCACATGTTTTCGTGGAATCTTCGAGGGCTACGACCTGATTTCTGCGTTAAAGGCACATTTTGTGGAAATTTTCATATTTCGATCTCATTCGTGAGCATACAGCTCCTTCTGCAACTGTAGAGGATGTACCATTCTTGCGACGCAAGGGTTATGCAGCAAACGTATAGAACCCCTCTGTAATTTCAGATGGCGCCCACTCATGGCAAAACTCACCTTCGACTTAGCCAACGCCCGCTATGGCAGGCACACCCTGAGCTGCTGGCCGAGGCAACAGAGTACCAAGTGCTTGGTATGGATTACGATAAGAAAAGACAGGGGAAATTGCGATAGTGAGAGTAACATAACCCTGATTTCCGGGAGAAAAACGTGAACTTCAACGTCGATTCCTTTTTAACCCTGATCCGGTTGACTAAATAGCTAAAGGCTATGTTACTTCTCATCATTTTACGCTTAATTGTACGAAAATTTGGGCGTTTCTTCTCTTTGCCAAGTGTTTGTGTTTCCAATTCTTCCGTTTTTTGCGCGTCTGTATATTTGATGCACAAGTAAATAAATAAATGAGACCACGGATCTCCCCCTGAAATCTTTGAACATAGTCTTTTCGTAAAAATTATTTACTTCTCGGAATTAGGTGGGGGTTAGAGCATGAAAATGCGAATGAATGAGAATAAGGAATGACGGTGAAAGGTTTCGTTGTACAAGAAAGGGGTTCTTCCACGGGAAAGTAATTCACCCACGCTCTCTCCAACCCACACTGATCCCATATTTGCGTAACAACGTCATGTAAAATCATAGCCAAACCTCTGCTCCCGTGCTGTTGTCTCACCGATGTCGAAGGATTAGAAGGGATTAGGGCTTTTGGAGTTTTTTTTTCTTGCTTTTTTCTCCACTTACATGCTCCTTTCTGCTCCCCCTCCGCATCTTTGCTGAGCGCGATCAACCGCGAAGATCAGTGTGGGCAATGCATGCCTCTAAAACGTAATTAATAAGCGATCGAGGATATGAAGGGGAAATCACTACGGATTTTCCGACGGAAAATTCGTTTAGAAAGTAACTGATATTTTTTGATAGAAGTGTGTGTTGAGCGGTGGTTATCGAACTTTTTCACCATCAACCTAGTACATCTAATTTTGTTGACAAATTTCGGACTCCGCGGGCAAACAGAATTTGTCATTTCATGGTTCACAGGGACATTTCACACTCTCCAATTATTTCCCTCTCTCTACTCTTCTCTCTGAGGTTCAGTTCGCTCAACTTGAAGTTCATAAACCATCTGTCAAATTAGCTTGTGTCGACAGAGATCGTATCTTTCGTTACTGGAATGCCATCAATTCCCATTGAGGTTTCAGAAAAACTGTATCAATTGTCGTTTGACTTTGTTTTCATTTATCATTTTTTTCGAAATAATTGTCTTATTGAAAAATTTGACATCACGTCGCGAAGGAAAAAATCGCAGCCTGTTTAATTTGTATTTAATTGTGAGCCCGGTACTACAACTTTTCCCAAAATCATTTACAAAAATAGTAGACGAGATTCACAGCCATGTTTTGCTTCAATCGCTACCCAACCATCTATAAACAATTCTAGTTTCATTTACCATCCTCATAACTACATCTCAGCGATCGCGAGCCAGTTTTAAAGCTCAAGATGCGGATTTTTAAGTAATTAGTATATGTTATGTCAGATTATTTACCATCAGACATCGAAGAGGAATCCGCCAAGAATCAAAAATTGCATTTCCAATTTTTCGTGAGCGTGCGATTTTTCGAAATTCACTCCTCCAAAATAATAAATGATATTGATGTGTTTGCTTAAAAAAGTTTTGAAAGAGAGAAGATGGCAAAATTCGCGTCTGTTACAACTGTAATTAAGGTTACCCAAAAATTTACCCTGAAAAACGTGAAAAGTAGTGCAAAATTTCAAAAAGCGATTTTTATTGTCTCGGCGATGTTTTCGGCAATTTGAAACGTGAACGCTCAACTGGTGAACTAATCCGTTCTATGATTGCAAGATTCTCACAATATTTCCGAGCGGTGAAAATCGCAGTTCATCGTCAGCGATTGCAAATGCACGTGAACACCTATTATGGTAATCCCATTCAGATATAATCTGTTTATTTCGAGTCTTTGTGTCATTTAAAGGTTCGTCGTGGCTATGAAATGGCGGTTTCTGCTGTGAATTGTTCTGTTTTTAGAATTTCTATTTTTCGTAGCTACTTCCGGGTTTTGCACACTGCTCCTCTATGATAGTCCTATGCTTCGTGGCCAGCACCCTTTTAACGACCTGAAAAGTGGAAAAAACTGGGAAGTAACGACTGAACTTTCATAGGGTCAGTTATTTGTCACTCAGGGATGGTCTTCTGTTGCATTCAGTTGCCTAGAATTGCTTAGGCGACTGAGAGAATCATGAATCTTTATTTTGTTCAAGCTTTGAAAGTCCCGATGGAGCCAAGCGTGAATCCATCCAGAAATTTCGATTTTATAAAGGTAATCAAAGCAAACAAGAACCTATCCATAGCCGAATGAAAACTTCTTTTGGACCTTGCTTTAGCGTTTCTTTTCAAAGAAAAATTTGGATTGTATAAAGATCAGTAAAGCCACCAAGGACCCATGCCTCGAATGAAAACCTCTTCTGGAGCTAGCTTTAGCGTTTGGCTTAGAAGAAGCGATATTGTTCTGCGTGTAGAAGAAGTTTCCTGCCTTTTTATCACCATCTCTTCTTTATAATTCCGTTCACCACTGCATGAACGTCTCCGCACACCAGTTCTCGCTGACGTAGGCAACCGAATGACCGTCAACCTTTCGCTGACTTCCGTATTAAATGGTGCAGAGATCGTCGGCGAGGTGTTCATCGTTCCAAATAGCTGAGGTGTCGTCGATCTGAATGGTATTTCAAGGTTGACTAACACTTTACTACCGATCAGCTCATTCGATAGCGACATTAGCGGCCGGCTAGCCGTAGATGGCTATCTTTACAGGTTTCCAAAACATTTGATCCCGTCGTGTCTTGACGGACACCCACTGCTTGTTAGGTGCTCCTCGTATCTTGAAATAACATTCTTCGCTTCTCCACAGTACCTCATTCACTGTTGGCAAGGCAGCTGGCTACACTTCGGTTTATTTATATTTATAAATAAACCTATATTTATAGCATTTCATATGCTCTTACCTCTTCACCAACGATCCAGCCGTCGCCGCGATGAGGCTGTGTGGTGAAAAATGGAGTAGTTTTCCTAACCACAATCGATTATGCCATCAGTGATTCATATATGAAGGGATCGTTCATCAAAACTTGAGTTTTTTTTCATTCCTATATAATTATGTTGCATTTGTTCAGTTTATTACGGGCAGCATGCAAAGATTCACGCAAAAAATCGCAAAACTCGGTAGAGATACGTTCTTTCAAAGTTCCGTCCACGCCGGTAACGTGGGCGGGGCTGCAAGACGCTCTGGGCGGGACGACAACGGTCACATTCTCGTTAAATGGTTTTAGAAGGGAACCAAGATTGGTGACATCAAAGGAATTGGAGATCGACGCCGCTGCATAGCTTTACTTCATCCGCGTATACGAAATTTTGTGTATCTTTACAAACTGTTATTTTTATTTTCTTTCGCCGAAATTTGGACAGCATAACTATGTGAGGATAAGTAGAAGTCAAATTTTCTCAAATGATATCTTTGATTTCGTGCTATCACAAGGCTATAAAGTGTTAGTTCATTTCCGTTTTGTCCACGGTTGAGCAACGACTCAGCTGAATTGGCCTAGCTTTTCGTACCTATCACCTGCCTGGAGTTCAAGGATAGGAGAATAACTTTACCAGCGTTAAACAGTCCCCTTCGTGGAATGCGCCGCGCCTTCTGGTTCCATACAGAATCGTGTTGGTGGGTGAAGGTAATTTGGAGTGTACAATGGCTTGCAGGGTCAGTCGTTACAATACAGTGTCCTTATCCTTTCTGACGAGCCTGGTACCAATTGACCCATCTCTTAGGAAAAAGAAACCTCCCGAAAAGTTTCTCTTCAGTTATTACTTCATTATTTAGAATTCAATACTTTTGAAAAGAATTACAACATGTTGTTTTATTTTGGTTAGTCTCAGTGGGTATTGATGCGGGACTCGATCCATGCACCATGAGAGTGGAAGTACGCGTCACATCGCTCACATATTTTTTAATAGCTCGTTTTTTATAATCAGCGGAATTTTTTGAGATCAGTCCGAATTTTGTCAGAGCCTGGTGTTGAGCTTCGATTCCTCAGTCTCAGCGATGATTTTTTACTTCTCCAATTTCGGGCCTTATTAATTACCTACAGTCTCAATTGCAGAAGATCTTTATACTTATATAAATGTCAAAAACTACAATGTGCATGCATAGATGCTGAAAAAGCGTCAAAGTGAATTTCTGACCCCTTTCTCATTCCCTTTCATAGGCGCTGGCATTAGACATTATTGTGTCGTTTGAATTGAAAACTGATGATATCATATTTTTGATATCGAAGTTGACGTTGTCTTTTGATGAATTCAAGAGAATGGTTGCAAATGGCACAAAAATGACATTCGGTTATGGTTATAATGTCTGACGAATTCTTTCCTCTGTGAATCTTATAGATTTTTCCTGAATATAATCATTCTCTTGCGTGGAGGCGTGGGAGGTGGGTGCTGCGGAGAAGGACTGAAGATTCTCATGGTGGGCCAACATTGTCTCATTTAATATAACTCTTTTTTACCATCACTTCGCACCACGTTCAGTCGCAATTTGATGCGTATGTGCGCAGCATAGATTACGGTAGATAATTCTTTAAAGACACCAATAGAGGTAAGGAGAAAATGAAGTCTGATGGCATAATTTCTATAAATAAACATTCCAGTCGAAGAGATGATCATTGGCGAAACTACCATTGAATAAGTGCGCCTTTGGGTCTTTATAAGGATCTCGCAGGTAACCACGCTGCCCTAAAGCCAATGAGGGAGCTGCTGCGTGTCCGGACTTCGATGGCCCTACTAAATCACAAATGCTCCCACAAAAGATAAGTTCTTTCGTGGAACAACAATGGTGTTTATTTGTTGCTCAGGGAGGAAGAATTGATTGAGTGCGGAGGAAAGCCAAAAATTCGAAACGACATGTGCCACGCACGTTTGGATGAAAAAGTCGTTTTCAAGCTACTTAACAAGGCCACACGAGCGTGCAGACTCGTTCCGTAAGCAAGCTCACCATTTGACTGCTCATCATTGCTGAGTACCTCAGAACCGTGTGTGTTGCAAGTGTTCCGAATCCTAGAGGTCGGCACCGAATGGGTCACCGCGCGCGGCGACGCTTCGCGAATTGTCCGCATGGTGGCGCGTCTTGCCGTCTGGACTCTCTGAGATTTGCCTAAGCCTTTGTAGGGAGGAGCTTTGGCAGCGTGTTTTTACCTGTCTTTACCTGATTGCAATCCGCCGCGCAGCCTGACCTGACCTCACCAGTCGGAACACTTGCACTCCATTCCTCAGAACCGCGCGGTTACGATCGATACTCAGTGATGCGGGGCGCCGCAAAGCTCGTCCACGCGGAACTCAGGAGTGGAGAATCAGTAGCGTAACATTTCTCGGACTTGCGCATTTTATTTCTTTTTTCATCACTACCGTACTACTCAGCATCTCTAGCTTTATGCTCACTAATCAGTCAATTGTCGCTGTCAAAGGCTGGAGCCTTTTTCAATGAACATGACAAATAGAAACCCCATCCTGCCTCAGTTTTAAACAGGCTCAGGGCTATTCATAGTTCCATCAATGTTCCTAAGGCATTGATAATCCATCACACTCTGATTCTTTGGCTTTTCGTGAGTGCTCACTGGTCATTGGTCACCGGACTCTTCCATGGTACAGCCATTCTTCCACCACATTTATTTCTCATCCCTCGGTCCAGGCAGTTGCAGACAGGCGCTTCGTGTTTTCGTTGTCGTTCACAGGCTTACTTAACGGCGTCATTTCCACACCTTCGTCCTAACAGCAGCACCACCTCTCCGGCTCTTTTATCATGTTTTCGCAAAATTTCAAAGGCGCACAGCTGATTCATGTCGATGAAAGGTTTCACAAACACCTTCTATTGCGGGGTTCGGTGATTTTTGTTCCATTAAAAAGATAGTGTGACATTTTCAAATATTGGCCATTCGTTGGAGTGTCGTAAAAACGTCTGATGGATGGGGGAAGGAAAAGCGGAAGAGCAATGAACAATTTGCAAGTTTTGCACATCGTTTTTGTGATGCGGTGATCCTCAAACGCTTTTCGACACTTCCTCATCTAATCCAGTTACACTGTCATTCATTTTCCTGTTTAATTATTTAGTTACTTATTTATATACATTTGACATAAATGCGATCTTCTAGAGATACGGTCACAGTGGAATATTCGAGCACAAACTAGAAAGCGATAATGCTCATGATTTTCTGTTCATTACCATGGGAGAGCCGAATAGTGCGAAATGTCGATCCGAGAGTTACCATAAAACGAATCGTGCACGGAAAAACGAGCTTCGCTACTCATATATTTGTGTTATATTTGCTTAATAAAGACCGCATGCGAAGTTTCACGCGAAAAGTGGGCATCCGACTGAGATACATCTACTCAAGGTGGCGGAAGGCGGGGCGGCCGAGTGAGTGTCCCGCCCCGTCGTCCGCTGCGGTCGGGGACGAGGAGTGGGAGCAGAAAGTCACTAAACAGTCACATTCTTCGTCGCCGGACAGCGGCAGACGACAGGACGGCGCACTCATGCGGAGGCCCCGCCTCCTCGGTCACAACTTCGAGAAGCTCCATCTGAGCCGGCTTTTCACTTTTTCGCGTGAAACTTTGCATATGGCCCTTATTAAGAAAGTACAAGATGAATATATGGGCAGCAAGAAAACTCAGTCTTTTCCGCGGTATTTTCCTCCTCAACGGTGAATCACCAGATCACCCTAGAATCATACCTCCAATACTGCTTACCTACAAGATTGAAGGGACTGTTTTAACCTTTTCCGATTTATATAAATATCAATAAATTCCAACGAATACCACTATCAATACCGATATGAATGTCACCCAATGCTAATAAATAAATTTATTGTCTAGGTGTTCATAAACGATATTGAACGTTAGTGCGGAGCTGCTCAGTTGTTGGAGTGTAATCAATAACTTTTGTACATAACTCAGCATGCTTAACAACTTCCGCATTGCGGGCTGCAGCAAAAATCAACAGCTCTCAAAAAAATCAAAAATATCAAAACTGATATCTAGTGAAACCTTCAGCTTCGCGGTACGATGCCGATATTTTCCAACCGGCTCAACACGTTATAGGTGTGAGTGCTGATAAGCCATGGTACATATATCATTCAGAAGCTGAGTTGAGGTGGAACGGGTTTCGGTAGTGTAATGGATTAGCACATATGCCCGTAAAGCATGGGTGCGGGTTTGAGTCCTGTTTGAGAACGAAGCTTGCCCATAACTCAGCACACGTTTGACATATTTCTCGATACTCAAAGACACTTAACTAGTTAAAACCTATCTAATTTATTCTGAAATTATCTACTTCTCTAGAAGAATGATATATCAGTTCGAGATCACCTGTTGTTCTGACTCAGGCCTCAAATAACAACTGTAACATCAGGCAAACACCATTTGAATTATCACATAAGAAACCCTCACTGATGACAACTGTCAAAGAAACTCGCTCTGCTCCAAACCCTTATCGCCTACTCGCTATCCAGAGTTTATGCGAAGTCCCTGATGCAGTGACTTCCTGTATTGTTAGAAGTTGCACTTGACTATACGATTTTTTGTTCAATTAATTTCCTACGCTTTTTTTGGGAAATCTGCTGAATAAAGGGTCTGGCATAGTTGGGCTAACTCTCAGTTAAAGACTGTGGGCAAGATGAACCATGCGCGGGTTGGCGATTACTTTTATGCGGCTGCTTAACTCCTCCAATCCCCAAACAGATGAAAAGGCATCGAAAATGGCTGGTACAAATCCGCTCATTGGCTTGCAGTTTACTCGGCCATGGCACAGCCAAGCATCGAGGAAAATGGCAGTTTCAGTACAACCCCCACCCCTCAACAGGGACCCAAATACGACCTCTCCTCCCTTTTAACATCTATAAAACCCCCATAGAATCACCAACTGTTGCCGACTGCATAGTGTCACTACCTATTTTGCTACTGTAATTTTATGCTGATCACTTAAATGTAATCATTTTATCTTACATAAGAGGCTCAGCTGACTGCACGTTCCAGTAATAGTCTAGTCTAGGACCATTGCTGATTTCTGCAATTACGACCCCTCCCCCATTCCACCCGTAAAATATGACCTCTCTATAGAGACATCCTCGAGTCCCGGTACACCCTGCTAGGCGTACCCAGGACCATGGTCGCCAAGAGAGTCAAAATCACTAGCATTCATCTAACTTCTCTGCTCGGTTGATTCTACTGAATCCTCTAACGGTCTCTCACAGCTTGCATTTTTCATTCGTTCCCATTTTTTCACTATTAACCTTTTGTTTAAACTTTTTTCATGAGATTAATCCGTAAAATTCCAGTAACCCTCTCGTCGAAGCTAAGGCATCATAGTTCAGGATCAGTGGATTTTGTTGTGATCAGTTGATAGTTTGTTGGGGAAACTGGTGCCTGTTTTTTGTTTCGCCCGTCATTTACCTGTTCAACAACACATGTTACTCATTACACTACTGGGACTTCTCGGTTTTGATCAACCAGTGTCAGCCGTGCAAGAGTTGGTGCGGTTGCGGACAGAAAAGAACACCTTCGTCGGACTACCATTATTCTTATATTTATTAAATTTTGGTTATTATTACCGCTTTTTTATGACCTTTTCCTTTATCACTTTATAAACATAGTCTAGGACCCACGCTACTGCTGTTGCCGTTGTGCTTTGAGATTCATGAAAATTTTGATTTCGTATCCATTTTACTAGAGATTTCTGCAATTTGCCGGGTTTAAATGTGGGAACGGTAGGCACATTTCAGGTTGTGACGCAAAACTCCATGACCGTCAAGAGACTGTTTCCTGCAAAGGAAAATTCCATGTTAGTACAAAAATGTATCACAGAGTTTCGGAGTGAAGACGGAAACTCATCTGAAGAAAATTTATAGCGGTCTTAGATTCATGCAGCGAATGTGACTGCTGATAATTAGTTCTCTCAAAATAGAAATGTCATGCAAACCTCTAAATTTAGTATAACATTACTAATTCTCTGGCTTTTTAGCCTTGAGAAAAGTTATGTTAAACCTTATAGTGAAACTCGCAGTTCCAGACGAATCACCGACAGAGATTTAACCTCGAAAATCATTAAACCGCATGTATTTATATGGGGAGGTCACATTGACAAAATCC
Source organism: Trichostrongylus colubriformis (assembly GCA_963978905.1). Classification (NCBI taxonomy): domain Eukaryota; kingdom Metazoa; phylum Nematoda; class Chromadorea; order Rhabditida; family Trichostrongylidae; genus Trichostrongylus; species Trichostrongylus colubriformis. The sequence continues at coordinate 29,050,414 of OZ022260.1, forward strand.
CCAGTGATAGATGCATGATAACCAGCTGGAGCTTTGTTTATGTTTAGAGACGGGCGAAGGAATCCCCTAGTAAGGGCCGCAATGATCGTCACCGATCCGCTCACACGCTCAGCACACGTCCACTGCCTTTGAAAACATCTGCGAGGGGATTAGGGTGATCAGAAGGATATAAATAGGTGCGCAAGTTCAGAAAGACAATTTGTGGCGCTACCAGCCTTAGAATGAGCGCGCTGAGCCCCTTGGTACGTCCCCGCCACCCCGCCATAATACAGCATGGTACAACTTGTGAATAACCACGGAGGGAGTGTCACAAAAGCTTCGATGTCGGCCGGGACTCGAACCCGCACTTCATCCTTTCCGGGGATATGTGCTAATCCATTACACTACCGAGATCCCTCCCACCTTAACTCAGCTTCTGAATGGTATATTATATTAGGTTGTTCGGAAAGAAATGCGCGTTTTTTTGTCCATCTATTTCTCTTCTACTACAGAAGATTTTGTAAAGCAGTTTTGTCTGTTAGAAAGAGAATTTTATTGCGCATCTTTTGAAATACTTTTGTCTATATCTACTTGTTTTTTTTCGAAGAAAAAATTCAAAAAAGAATTTCAATTTTTTTTTCAAAATTTTGAAAAAAATTTTTTCAAAAAATGCAAGATTCAATGCAATAAGCGGTAAATATTTGTCGCCATGCGTATAATGTTTGCAGAAAGATTTGGCTGTATAAAGTGTCGGGCAAAGTTCCAGCGTTTAAAAAACGGTAATGAAAGCTTGGATGACGAAGAACATGGAAGTCGGCCTCAAGTCGAAACTTTTTTTTCTCTGAAAAAAACCAAGCAGACATAGACAAAGATTTATGAAAAGATGCACAATAAAAATCTCTTTCTAATAGATTGAACTGTTTTGAAGAATCTTTTATAGTAGGAGAGAAAAATGGACAAATTCAACGCGCATTTCTTTCCGAACAACCTAATATTTATCATAAATTACTTTCAATACCGTCTTTACTTGTTGTCTTCCTTAAGAATGGTTCAAACTTCTTTCTGTTCGACTTCCGGTTGGCCACTCACTCTCTCTTTCTGACATCACGCTATTCTCACGTGTCTGGAACGTGTGTTTCCTTTTTTCGAGATACGTTTTCCGCTGTATCTTCTCCCTTGTGACTTTTTCCGAGCGATATTGTTCGAAGGTTGCACGAAAGATAGCTTGGTACGGGCTTTGATCGAAGGTCACGATCGAACTTTTGGCGAATTTTGTCTCGCCATTCGTCGAACTGTATCATCCTTCAAAGGGCGTTAACGACTTCCGCTTGCTTATTGCGCAGTCAACGTCGTTTGTTGCTTCGGTTGGCGTGTGATAGCTTATCAGGCCGCGTCTCTAGTCATTCGAGTCACTGATCTCATCAATGGCTTATTGCTGATACCGCAACATTGTGTCGAACCTTATGACACTATCGTTCCCTCTTAAATGTACGCTTATCGCATTCCGGGGCTAAGAGGCCTATAGTTTTTGGGTGATTTTTTTACCGAAGAGTGTACACTAGCTACCGTATCCTGTCTCGCAGATGATCCATAGGACATTCAGAAATATTTCTTCTGGAAAATTGTTTGACTTCACCAACCTCTTCTTCTCCCTAGCTTCAGTCCCGCGCCGTTGTAGGGTCCGCTGTTCTTGTCAGTTGCCGCCACTTCTTTTATACCGAAAAGTAGCCAAAAGTCGTGCCTCATCTTTCCAATTATCGAAATTGTCGAATTATATTGAGAAAAAGTTATTGAGACAACTCTTTTTGGCGGTTTCTTGGGCTCTCGTATTATATGTACTGCCATGCCCTCAACTGTCTTTTCATTTTACCGCAATTTTTTCATATACCTCAGGCTGCTTGATTGTTGTTTTTTGTTCTTCATTCGGAGCTATTTACTCAATCAAGCTCTTTTAGATGATGTTGTTTAGCGGGAACTACAAAAGCTGGATTCTAAAAAAATAAAGTAGCAAATAAATGTTGAAATCTTGCTGACTGAGTCTCGCATATCGAAATTTGCCAAAATTCGCAATAGACCTAGCAAAAGGCACAATGCTCTTGGAGCGGACGGAAGGCCGAAGTGCTTACAAAGTTGTACTTGATATGGACATGTTGTACATTGCATAAGTTGAATATTGCATAGACAATATTTTTGGTTCCATCGAATTACTTGTTGAATCGAAATTGATGGTTTCAACTTATCCAGGTCGAAGTAGTTTTTGGCTTTTTCCACATATATTTAGGCTCGTTATTAATTCACTTCGTTCAACATATCTTTTATTGCACGAAGGCAGGCATGAATACCCTTTCCACCATTTTCCACCATTTTAAATTTTATCTATTTTTCCTCTCGACTGCAAAACTTGGTGGAATACATAATTGTTATCTATTTTTATCTCCCGACTGGGGACTGGCGAGCCATTTCGACCCTGAATTTTGCATACATAATCCATTACTTCTCCAGCAATTCTTAGTCTCATGCTGAAAAAAATGCAAGTTTTTTTATTGTCTTTCAACATTGACTTATGAACATCGTATCTGCAGCATGGTGACTATGGTAACTATTCTTCGAACCAGCATTCTCTTCCTATAAAACTTCCCCAGAGTCGAGTTCCACGAATTTGGCCCAGTGTTTTCTGAAAAGGGAGTTCAAAGCCATATGCAGCTAAAAGCTTTACAGCTGTCCCGATATGCAGTACATTCGGAGGCATTGTCCATAAAAATTGAGTTTTTTTTGTTTTGATACAGTTATATTGTATTTGTTCAGCACGAGACACGTCCAGTGCTTCACGCGATAAAACGAAAATCCGGCAAGAAACATCCCCTCGAAATTCCTTCCTCGCCGTTATTCTAGCCGTAACGGAGCCGTAGGCGAAGGGGCGGCGGTCTTTGCCCTATTTTGAGGTTCAATTTTTTGATCGGGTTTATTCTGATATCTGCAGCTCTGAGTTCCAGTTATCTAGCTTCCTTCCTCTACATACAACCGCCTTCACTTTGCTTCACAGCCTTCGTCCTTCCTCTCCCCCTTCCTCCTCAACTACTATAGAGGGTGGGGAACATTGAGGAGGTGTTTCTTTGTCGGATTTAGATTTTTTTTTCAATGATGAATTTTGCATGTGTTGCAATGTGGACAAATACGGCAAGACTGCTTGTGGGAGTAAGAAAAATAAAAGTTCCCTAATTTATTTTTTTAACGTGGTAATGCGGTCCATTGGCCACTTCGGGCCGTTCTGTGTGGGACTTTTCACTGCATGGAACATTTTCCTACATTTTATACAAATGTTTTCAGCTTTGACACGGGACCAAAAGCATCCACTACCCCAACATCTCTTTCATTTTTGTTTTTTTTTCCGAAACGTACAAAAAGCGCGGAATATTCAAATGATAATCGTTGAAAAAAGGCCCTTCTATACGAACTATGCAGCAAGCGATTCCTAAAAATACCTCTTCCGAACTGAACTATGGTAAGGGTAAAGATAAGAATATGAAAACGCTAGTGCAGCTCCGCCACTTTTACTCCACTTTTTGCCATTCCTTATGTCGTGTCGTGAGCAACTCGTCTATTCAGATTTTCTCGCTCTTAATAAGATCTTCGAGCTCATATTCAGTGTCCTTTCCTTCACATTGAATGTATTTGCATTTTTTTCTGCGGTAGAAACTATTCTCTCATGAACTCGCTGCGAATCCTTTTAGTTGAACAGGGGGACCCCCTTGCACCTAGTTCGTTATAGTTATCGTGCTTTGCAAGTGGCGCGTTATAGATGCCGTGCATCTCGCAGCGTCGCGTCGCACGCGACGCGTCGTAGTCTGAAATCCTGACGTAAGGCCGTGATCATACTTCTCGACAGCAGGGCGTGGCTGCGTTCACAGGCAGCGAGGCATAGTGACACAGGAGACATGCGGAGACAACACAGGCAATGAGACAGTGTGGCACAGGTGGAGATGCAAAGACACGCAGCCACGCCATGCCGCTGCCGCTGCACCGCAAAGTATGATCGGTGTCTAAGGGAACACACCCGACTAAAAGCATTGCCGTAATCCTTTATATTCTTCGCTATACTGTCTTCAAGGGTGGAGGAACTATTTGAGTTACTACTAGGATGTTGAGTTATGGGCAAAAGCTTCGGTGTCGGACGGGACTCGAACCCGCACTTCATCCTTTCCGGGGATATGTACTAATCCATTACATTACCGACACCCCTTTCACCTTAACTCAGCTTCTGAACGGTATATTCACCATAGCTTATCAGCACTCACACGTATAACGTGTTGAGCCGGTTGGCCAATATCGCTGAAGCTGAAAGCTTGAGTAGATACTGATTTTTGATATTTTTGATTTCAGATAGCTGCTGATTATCGCCGCAGCTCGTGATACAAAAGTTACTACAAGGAGCTGAGTTGTTACCATTCATTCATAGAATTTACCAGTCAGAAGCTGAGTCAAGGTGAAAGGGGTGTCGGTAGTGTGATGGATTAGCACATATGTCCGGAAAGCATGAAGCGCGGGTTCGAATCCCGTCCGACACCGAAGCTTTTGCCCATAACTCAACATCCTAGTAGTAATTTTCGCATCCCAGGCTGCGGCGATAATCAGCAGCCATCTGAAATCAAAAGTATCAACAACTGTCGAGTCTTCACTCACTTGTTTTCAATAGGTTTTTCGTGACCTTCCTTCTTTAAGAACTTCTGAGAGTGCAGTCCCTCTTCAACACGCTCATCCATGGGGTAGACGGTCGTAAATAACAGTCCCTTAGCACAACGAAAGTTTCAAAAACATCAATGGCAACGTTTCATGATGAGACTGAGGTTGCAGGCTAATAGCTGCACTACTGCTGTTGACATCTGTCTGTGTACAGAGTCACAGCATGAAAGCTTGCACAGCTGCTTTCAATTGTGTCATTGATCAAGGGTAGCTGTACGAAGCTCTCGGAAGTAAAGATGTGTGTGTTATGCAACTTCGCAGACAAGAGTCGCGAAAAACCCCACGGAGACACCATAAACAACAAACAAATGGACAGCTACACTATCTTATAAAATTTTGCGTGAACGAGGCACGACTCAATGCGAAGCCGTGCCCCTAGACGGAAGGTTAACTTAGGAATAACCTCCCTCTGTGCTCTTCAGTAAGGGAAGGGAGATTTATTTATTCAAATTATGCATTAATCTGAGTGTGAACGATTTACATAGGTTATTGCAAATTAAAAGAAGTTATTTCATGTACAACACGTGGTGAATTGTTGTAGATATACATACAAAGGGTGCCAAAAAAAGTGATTTTGTCTTCCACTTTCAACCCCACATTGTTCGAACTTCAGCAAATTCAGACCAGGTATATTCATCCCTTAAGTAAAGAGCAGACCTCACTCTATCACTATTCTCCGTTACAGCCTTTTGCACGAGCAGGAACGGTTGCTTCCGAGTGAACAATATGTGTCACCTCAGCTGGGCAAAATTCTAAGCTTCGTCGCCCTCGTTCACATCCTGCTAAGGTCCGTTCACTTTGGGCACCTGAGGGGATTCATAATGGGTGGCGTTCTTGAATATTCGGTTTCTTCAGGGTTCCCAACGCTCTTCGTTTCCAAGAGTCAGAACGTGCCATTACCAGTGAAACCCCTCCGGGGCAGGTTTGAGGCATGAAAAATGATACTTCGAATCATAGCAGCGTTGTCCAAGCAGCAAGGACCCCGTGATCTCCACGAACCAGAGGGCCAATCCTTAGGAAACTTCACACGAAAGATCTACCAGGAACCTGGCTCCGCTGTTTTAAGCGGGCCTTGATACCGTAGCTGCTCTAAAGCCCGACTGTGCCGACTGAAGGCTCCATATTTTTATAAAGGTGAACGTAATGAGCCACAGCTCGTTCTTGCTTTTAGAGGAACATTTTGGGAGTAATTTGCCTCAATACCTCTATCTCTTTCGTTTCCCTGTGTTTTGTATAATAGGCAAATGTGGACCGTGAGCATAATTACTTTTTTTGGCATTCTCTGTATACAATAAGGTTGGGTATAGGAAAAGGTAGCTTTGAAAGCTTTGACAAGGCGTTCATATGTGTTCATCAAAATTTCCTCGAATCCAAACTTTACCCTGGTAGTGAGTGAAAAATGAAGGGGATAGTGCAGATCCGCCCCATTCACTGGCTTTTTGCTGTTGTCTGTGTTGTGTAATGACTGTGCGCCACTCACTTCCTCATGCCTTCTTTTTCTCTCCTAACGCGATCCTTCTGAGCTCACATTTGCTGGGCATTTTTTCCAAGGTCAAAAGCGATCCTTCTAAAATTCGTTGCGGTTTCCTGAGGCCACAGTTGGGAGGGAGTATTCCTCAAAACCTGAATCGGTACTACGCTTTAGCCATAACCTAATTTCTACAAGATACTTTATGTAAACCTTTTTATCAGTAAAGGCATAGAGGATACCTAAGTAAAGGCATAGCTGTAATTCTCTTTCTACAAAGCTACGAAATCCATCAAACTTCCTTTGACTATTCTTTTCGCCACACCCTCTTGTTTCTAAAAGAGCCGGAACTGAAGGGATTTCGACTAAAAACATGCGCCCACCAGCTTTCTCCGCATAATGGCTGTTATACGATCGAAAATGGATGTTCTCTATCGACAATCAGACGTATGTGGGAGGCACCGATGGAGGGCACATGGACTTTTTTTTATTTATATTGTTCCTGCTATTCAAATAGTTGATTGGGTAACGTGGAAGTCCAGGACTACAGATGAAGCAATCATCTCTATATATGTGCATACCCCATTATCCCTGTATTTATTTTCAGCTGTAAAACGATTATTCTCAATTTTTACAGTAATGTAGGTGTTTGCAACTTCTTGCAGTGATACATTCCAGATTATACCAGCGAATGAGAGAAGTTTGTAATTACACTTTCCGGAGCTTTCGTCTGCACGGAGACATATGTATTCGTTTCAAATCTCCCACGTTAAACCTCATCATAAACCCACAAACGTTCCCGATTCATAATTTAATTACATCACTCAAGTTATTCGATTTGAACCTTTTCCCCCGTTTCCCTAAGGAAACTCCAGCCCTTGCTTGATTCTGATCCTGCGACTTTTGTTGCTTTCAGCCTTCATCTTCGTTCGCTGATGCTTCAAAACATTGATAACATAACGCTAATAACGATAATGCTGTCAAAAGCTGTGATATCCATTCTATGACTCATTTTTAGAGAGCAAAGTGTCGGTCGTGACATTTCGTCCATTTGATATCACACGAAAAGTCTTTGACGGTGCTATGTGAGTCGTTAGGGACAAATGTTTGTCAACAATTTAATAAGCTGTATCATAATTCTTTCTAACTGCCATTTGAATGTTACAAATCAAACCTGCATTGATGTTGTCGATTGAGATATTATTGTGTCGGTTTCGCATTCTTTCTCTTCATGCTTTCTCTTCTTTCACTGGTGGTTTCAAAATTCAATTTCGTACGTGACCTATTTAGAACTGCTATTTCATAGACAGGATGTGCCAGAGACAAAGCTTAGCTGGAAGGGAATGCAATTGAAATTGAGATGTTGGTTTTATTTTACTTGTCACTTCCACTAAATGAAAGGGGAACAACTTCTGGCTCGAGGTCTAGGAAGATAACGACAAACTGTGCCAGTCAACCTTCCAAAAATGCCCTGTGTATTGAACTCCTATCCAAGATTGTATTAGGTTGACGCATAAGTATCCCGCCACGACTTTTTTGGAAGTATTTCAAAAGAGAACCAGCCTGAAGATCAGAGGTATGTATGCACCGTTACCATCCACTACTCGAAAGGCTCAGGCAGCTTGTCGATTCCCTCCTCCCAGAAGGACGGGGGCTCGGACTTGAAGAAGCCGTCGAGTGCCTTCCTGACCTCATCATCCGTTTAAAACATTTTTCCGTCCACGGAGCGCTGCAGATGGCTGAACAGCCAATAGTGGGAGGGAGCGAGGTCAGGACTGTAGGGGGCTCTATAACCTTAGTACATGCCTCCTTTGCACTGAAGCCCGAATCGAAATACAAAAAGTAGGCAGTGGCTTAGGTACATTTTGTCACGGTGGTGATTATTCAGCATTATAGTCTTCAAATGCAACGTGGGGGAGCGCGAGCTGTTGTAGTAATAGAGGATGTTGCTAACAACCATGTACACGAGATGCGGAAGGATCAGAGGCATGGCGGGAAACTTATGCGAACCTCGGAGACCCTTCTGAAGACATCGTTTACCGAGCATTTTTCGGATCCTATATTGATGTAAAATCGTTAAGAAGTGGAGGTAGGGGCATACTTGCCACACCCAGGAGCGCACACGGGGGTGACACATGCCTCCAAAAGCTTCCTTGGCGATGATAAGCAAAGAATATTCTCCTCCAGTGTAGATGAAATGTGCCTGAAGGCTTATCTCTCCTCGTGCACGGACTTGATGGATTAAAGAAAGAAGACTTGATTATTTTAGCGAAAATAATTATCACTATATATATAAATTCTTGTTTTTCTTTTTTCTTGCTCTTCGAGAGACCTGGGCAAGCTCGGATCCGTGATGCGTGGAGTACCTTCCTGTATAGGAGCATTAAAATTTGATGTAGCAGCAGTCTACCATCATTTGCAAGACATCTGCAGTCAAGTTTGATTTTTTAATTCAATTCATTTTTTAGGTCACCAGATATTGGGCCCAATATGTGACGTGCCAATTTGTACTTTTTGTGAATGTAGTTTCATTGGTTTGTGAAAGGTCATGTGACTTATTACGTGCAATATAAATAAGAAGGGCAAATGAAGGAAACGTACCTATACGGGGATAATTTCCAGAATGATCCTAGTTCATGTAAATAACATGTACATGTGTAGCAGGCGAGCTAGCCGCCTTCGCTCACAGTGGTCTGTATCTGCCCTCTAAAATACGGTTCAGACTAAAATTTAGTGCAATATTCCCGAGACAGCTGAGGAATCGGGACCAAATTGGAGGAAGGGGTAGGCCCGTGATCAGTCTGTGAGATCGAATGTCGAAAGCGGCCACAAGATGGGCGGAGCGTTCGCTAAAGTAGGCGGAGCGTCCGCATAAGTAGGCGGCGCTTGCGAAAGAGTGCCCCAACAACGGGAAAAAGCTTAGTGGTTATAAGCATTGCGTATATTCTTGTAGAACGCTCAGAAATTATGAAGGAGGGTCAGCGTAGAGCGTTTGTATCTGGGATTCATAGTTATCTAAAGAATTACTAACGCTTCACAACGGCTGAACTATTGAATTACGTGTTTATATTCTGCATCAAACGACGCACTTCAGTCAATCATTGCCAGTGCAGTATTTTGGACTAAAGATGGATAGAATCAAAAACAAAGTGGCAAACACCATACACTATATAAACCATATAAAATATCAAATTGTCCAATTAGTGAGCTTACTGCTCTGCGCTCAATGCATCTCCTTTTCGTCTCTTTTCTTTTTTCTTTTTTTCTTCGAAACGATCGAAGCGGTTTGGCCGAATTTTTCACGACCGGGAATATGTTAGGATGTTTTTCAAAGGTCATCCTTAGACTTATTCTCTCTTGTTTCGTAACTGTGAAATTGCAGGTTTGCTTCCCTTCCTTTCTACTCTCTCCTTTTCTTTTCTTTTCTTTTCTGTTCTTTTCGTGTTTTTCTAAGTTTAGTTTTTCGTGAAATCTCATGTTTTTGTTCTTTCGATCCTCTCGCATTTCGCTACTTTGGTCTTTTCACTCAACATTCTTTACAAGCCACGTAATTCTAATTTAGAATTGATTTTTTGGGGAAAACTATGGGCCGTAAACGAATCACATGGAAGAAGATCGATGGATTTGAGGTACGAATTTTGATTTTGTTTTTTTTGTGTCGTTTTTGAAGCTGTTTTGAGATCATTTAATTTAATTTGAGTTTTGAGAAAAAGGTCCACGGACTCGCGTTTGTCATTTGCTTCAAGATTTCCCGGATTTTGAATTCATTTGATTGAGATCCATTGACTATGATGTTCAAGGGTTGAATAGCTTATCTAATTATCCATTTTGCAGCAGTATTGAAAGGCTTTTCTCAGTAGGATTCACTGTCTCTCATTAATCTCGCTCATTATTTCGATTGAACGGAAACTGTAGGGTTTCGTGACCTTAGAAGCTATCATACAGCGTATTTTATACATTTTTGTTTTCAAAAAAACCTTTGAAAAATTGCACCTCGAAAGATGCTATCTTTCTGAAAAGATAAGTAAGGAGAACGCTGTTTCTACACGACTCACTACCACGACCCTTTGCCCATTCTTTTGTTTTTGTCGTTGTTCTGTTTATTGATGTTCAAATTCTTTATAAGTACAAAAGGCAATGGTATAAACAAAATATGGCGCAGCAGTAGTCATCACCTTAATAATTCAAAAAAAACTGGTCTCTTTGTTATAGCCTGTTTTACGAACCGGAAGTTACCACTTCAGCTGGTTGCACTGGCGAATTTTGTTTTTAATATAACTGCCAATTCAATTCCATTTCAACTAACACCGTATATGGAAGTGCGGTAGCAAGCGGGACCGTTCCACACTTGTACATCTATAAGTTCGTTGTTTCGGCCTAAATACAAGCAATCCCAGGGTAATCGAAGGGTTTCCAGTTGCCAATAAAACTGGAGCCTAAGCCTGACCTTTACCGCCCGCAGTTATGGTTGTTTCTGTCCTCAAAGTCATCAATACTTACATTATGTACTGCCTACCTAGCAGCTCTTCGTTTCCATACTGTCAAACTGGTATCTATCAGTCTTAGATTATATACATAATATATTTTATACTGATTCATATTTTATATTTTGCATTAATTTGTATTGATTTTATATGGATTTAAGCATTTAAAGATTTTATCCTTGGAAATTCCTCCCTTAGTTTGACCACAGGTGCCCTAAAAAGGGCTTCTAGATGACCATATACCGTATTTTGTCAAGACGCACTTAATTAAGTCAATTAAAAAATGCTGGTTTAAATGCTGCCTCATTCCCCTGGGAACTTCTCAGACTCAAAATTTATACACAATTCCAACAAAAGTTGACAGCATGGCGCAGATAGGCAGAGGAAATCAACATAGAACGTCACTGGTTATTCATTTGAGCAGTTTTTATTCATTTGATTGCAGTTGTGCGTAAGGTCAGTGAAGTATCTTCAAAGCTTCCTAAGCTGTCAGCTGATCAGAATGTTGCCTTAACGCAATCCCATCAAACGAAGCACATTATCACATGTATGGTTTTACCACACTTAGCCACACTGATAGAGGGCGTTCATGATAAAATCGTACCCATAGGGCGTCCATCTGGGGTATTGCTTCTACAATTTCCTTATTTCCTCTACGATAACCTGCTTTTTCAACAAATCTTCAACAATCTGAAGTAAAACACAACACTAGTAAGGTACCTGTTTTGTTACTTTAACTACATAATTTAGTAACCATAAGTTAATAGTAATAATAATTGTTGAGTTTATACTTAAAATGCGGATGTAATCCTATACTCTCCTATACACCTCCGACAGTTATGGAATTCGCGAAATTTCTAGAAACATCCAACTTAAGAGCTAAGGTGGTTAAATTTCTGGAGACATTACCTTACGTACCAAGTTGTTGAGGTGGTTAGTACGGTTGAGTTTCTCACTGTCAGTGGTAGTGCTCCCCGAAGTGATGTGTGATGGTTCCCTGAGCCGCGTTCATACTAAGCGCCAATAGAGAGTGGTTGCTTTCACGGGGAGCGAGTCAGGGTCGCACGGAGGAGGTGCAGAGACGGTGCATGCAACGAGACAAGATGGCATAGGCGGAGTCGCAGAGACACGCAGCCACGCCCTACACCGCAAAGTATGAACGCGGTCACTTAAGAGATTCGGAAACATAGTTCACTTCGGCGATTTCTCTGTGTCACCGATATGCATCTGGTGTAGAACGGCTATCCATACAAGATCGATGGCATTTATGTGGAGTAATCTCTACAATGAGTGATGTGCCAGGCGAAATGTCAATGAGTCATGTGCGTTTGAGACAGTGATAGGGGTAATGTGAGTGATAAGGAATCGCTAAAAGGAGTCACTAACTTGAAAACAAGGGGTCTAGGAAGCGTATTTGCGTCGAAATCTACCACGAAAGGCGCGCCTCTAAGTTGTGACAGGGGCGGCCTTTTTAGCTCCAGCCGCCTTTCATGGCTCGGTCCGCCTCCTAGCGATGAGCATCTTTGATTGGCTGGGGTGGGGTGGAAGGTATCGCGGCACGCTTTCTCAATTTTAGTCTGAAGCTCACTTCAGAAAAAAAGATGCTATCTTATGTCCGAACATTCCTTCATGTTTGCGACTTGAAAACAGCCAATAGAAAACTCGTCTGGACTGCCCGCCTCTTCACGGAAAGGCAACGATGAGAAGGGGTCTTATTTCTGGCCATTTCCATCCCTTTTTCTTTACTGTCCTATTACTAGGCATCTCGACGCTCATTTTCACCGCCTTTTTCACCTTTCGTTCGGATTTCTCCTATCACTGCCTCCGAACAATGTGCACAAACAGTTTTTTTACTGCCAGATTGGCGTGACCTTCGGTGAACCTGAGGAAAGGAATTGTTTGACCTAAACAGGATTTGACCCAGAATTCAATTTCTGGACTGTGTGAGTGGTAACGCTTTGGCTCTGCTTCATATATTATGTGTCCCGGTTGAGTGATTTTCACACCCTGAAGGAATGATCAGCTATGATCCTCTCGGACTTTTTTACGTAGTGAACAATTCCTATTCTCTACCAAACAATAATTTTTTTAAATGCGGTGTCATTGATTTGAGCAATTTTTTGATGATTCTGGGAATAGCTGCTTGTGGGATGCATGGAGGTACCTGGAAGGGTGAGCGAAGGCTAAGCACAGTGTAGTGTGCCCGTGACGGCTTTGCATCGCGTGATCACAAAGCGATAAGGAATAAGAATTTGAAAATAAAGTCTTATAGTCATAATAACTAATCCGCACCATAGAATGATATTCTTATCGCTCCCATGTTCTCCCTTGTTGAAACCTCGGCATAGTTGTCGATTGTTTTTCTTTTGTATGCCAACACGAGGTTAGAAGTGGAACCTTTATTGGCCTAACGTTTCGACCTTCTCGTCTTCTTCAGAGGCCTGAAGATGGCTCGAAGCTCTTGATTTGCAAAGTATCCGAACAAACGCCTCCTCCCCTCTAGCGTTTCCGGCGTCGTTTCGAGATCGCTCTCGGACAACCCGTTAATGAAGCAATAGACTCACCCAAGATTCCACCAGCGGAGCAGTAGCTCACACCTCAATCACATGTGTCAGTAAAGGCGAATGAGTCTCACTTGACTCGATGTTCCTTATACGGCAGAAACTACTACCGCACACGTCGCCTTTACTGTAACCCGCACTGTGATACGAAAGGCAGGAGTTCATTGCTAATCGAAAGACACTCGTTTCGGTTGTTCATTCGTGGCTTTCTTGTGGAAATCCAGAATGACTCTAACACTTTCCGTGACGAAACTTCCGTCTCGTACGCCAAAATAGAGCACATAACATCAAAGTCGCTTCCGTTATGCTCCTCAACTCTATGCTTGCCAAGCGGGGTTGTTATAACACCACGCCTTTTCCCAGCTAGATGTTCTTTGACGCGTACAGCCAGTACCCTTCCCGTTTCTCCAATATATGTGCTATTACAAGTCCTACATTGAAGCTCATAAATAACGCAAGCCTTATCACAATCTCCTGGCTTCCCGTAAGGACAAATAATGCAGTTTGGCGTTATGCACTGCTTATCGTACAGTCTGTTGCGAACAAGTTGTCGTTTGATGTTGTCGTTAGGGATATTCACTAAGACAACATCATTTTGTAACTGTGCTCGAACAATACTGCGGTTTATTGCAGTGCTAACCTTGTCGGAGATGAACGGAATGCATAAAGGTAGTTTCCCTTGGCGTGGCGTTTGTCGTCGTTGACCAGCATATGACGTTCGTTGGTGCGATGGTACCGCATAGCCATTTTCAGCAGCAATGCACAGAGCTAAACGTTTTGATTCCTGCCGTTCCTCACCACCAGTGCACATACTGGTTGCTGTTGCAAACATGTTCTTAATGACCGCACGTTTCACAGCAGCAGGGTGAGCAGACGTCGCATGAATCAAGATATTTCTACAGCTAGGCTTGCGGTACCACTTTACCCTGGTAATGCCACCAGACAACTTGACCTGCGTATTAAGATATGGTAGCCACCCATGCTTTGGTACTTCCCGTGTAAGCCTGATGTACTGCGACTGCTCATTTAATAAGCGGAAACACTCGTCCATTTCGGATTGTGTTGATGTTACTATGAAGCAGTCGTCGATATATCTACAGTACAACAGAGGTAAGCGACCGAGTACTGGTTGTTCTATTCTGCTCATGAAGCAGATCGCAAGTACAGGCGCTAGTCGCTGACCCATGGCCAAACCCCTAATCTGAGAGTAATACAACCCTGACCATTTAAAGATGTTGCAACGTAAACAAGCCCCAACTAGAGTCATAATGTGCGCTTTATCCAAACCAAAAGTTGCAATCTCATTAACATGCCCATCCAACATTTCCGATAAGGCCTGCAGAGCTTGTTCATTTTGTACGTTTGTATAAAGCGAGGCAACATCGAATGACTCCATCACACAGGTCGTTCCAAAATTCGAAGTGTGCAAACGTTGGAGGAATTGATTCATGTTGGTCAAGTGGGCGGGGATTTTGGTCAATAATTGGCTGACTATTGTGTTAAGGTACCATGATATACGATCGGTAGGTCCACCAACACAGCTTATGATAGGTCCTATTTTATAGGTGTCTGGTGACATCGACGACATCTCGTTTGGAGCCAGTTTGTGGGTCTTGATAAGACTATAAAAAACTGGACAACTAGGATTGTCAAGTTTGAGTCTGGTCAAAAACTTTCTATCTAGTCCAGCCGATCTTCCAACCGTCATCCATACCTGATTGAGAAATCTGCTTTGTGTGATAAAATCCTTAAAAGTGACGCGTCGGTATATGGATAAATCATGTAAATGGAGCTCGGTTATCCCACGGTCTAATGACTGTGGTAGAACCACGAACTCCCACCTTTATCACTGACCGAAATGCGTATTGCACCGCTCGATCTTAACTCACGCAATTCTCTGAATCCCTGCCATTGCTCGCTAGACAAGTTGGTATTGCGAAGCCGTCTATATCTATCGAGTGTGGCTAGCACATCCGATGTCAATATCCTGGACTTCACATCTGCTTCGTGCACCGGCTCAGGTTCTTTATAAGCTGTGCGTGGGAATGGTACATTTGGTAACGACATTTGATCAGAGTTAGAAGTGGCTTGCATACCGTTCTCGCGTCGAGCTTTGTACCGTAACAGATCTCTCAATCTCTGTAAACCTCCCAACTTTACGGAAAGTAACTGCATTGATGTTATGTGTAGGCGCGAATGATGGTCCTAGACTCAAGAAGTTTAAGGCATTATGGGAAAGCTGAGTGTCTCCTAGAATAGTGACTCTTGCCAGCTGGAATGATATTCTTATCATTCCTGATATTTTTTATCTGGAAGGTTCACAGTATTGGGCTGCTAGACGTGCTAGCTTGTAGCAGCCAATAGTCCGGATCAAGAAGCCGAAGGCGCTCCAATGCGAAGCCGAAGGCGCTTAAATGCTTGAAGCGCTGGAGTCAGTATTTCATCTTTGTGTGATGGAACATTTGTAGAAGCACACGAGACGCTCTTAGTATAAGCCTTCAAGGCAGAACTCGAGCATATGATTTGATAGGCTGACCTTTTAAAGCGTATAAAGTGTTATTTCCTTCCTGGCGTAGTCCAGAAGGTGGATACGCTTACTATCACCTGAGCATAATATAGACCTGTGGAGGCACCTCTTGGCTTCTCATCATTCCATTATGAAAGTAGAATAAATGCGATCAGGACATTCGAATTCGGCCATCTTCGAAGCTCGCCGCAGCCATGCCTCTTCGCACGCATCCAATTCACAACAGAAGCTGCTATTTTGTGCCGCGCACGTTGGCGCATTTGGCATGACGCGATGGTCCCATTCGACAGTACTGCCCTAAGATCCTTACAGATAACTGTCAAATTAGAGCCTTCTGTTGGATTGGTCGAACATAATTCGATCAAACCAAACAAAAATGGAAGGCTAAGGCACGTGGTGCATAGAAACGGATGTGTGTCATTAGGCACCATCGCGACAAAGTCACGCGGAAAAAAGAAATGCGATTTTCCGTGTGGTATTTCCATGTGGTACTCGTACGACCACACGGAAAATCGCATTTCTTCCCGTCCAAGTAATTTTGTTAGGTGGAAGGCCTCTAAACAAAAGTCTTATGTCTTTCATTATTTTTTTCATACTTTCGTTCACCTGTCCATTATCCTTTTCTTCACTTCTTTCTTTCCATCTTTTTACCCTGTCGGCTGCTTGACTCTTTTTTTTGGGGGCTAAGGATAGACGGGAAAATTTGAACTGATGCGTGTATTTCCGGAAAAAACTAAATATGGAAACTGACTTTCACTTTCTTCTGATCGGTAAATTACATCGTTTCGTGAGTTCTGCACAGCATGTATAATCAATAAGAAAACAAGTTGCAATACCGCATTTTTGCTGATGAAATCGAGTTCGGGAGGGCGTTACCAAGTGGCTGTTCATTTCTTTCGATTTTCGTCCATCGCTTTCTTTTGATTGCTGTCAATATGACATATGTTGTGGATTTATTGTTTATATTTACCGGAGTAAATATTGCATATCCCACTTAGAAAAACGAATTCATCAAATAATTTTTATAATGACAGTGAAATTTTCACGGAAATGACCCTCATTCTGGAGGATTTTGCCCGTTCTGACGATTCCGAACGATTATTTTTGGTGGATGCTACGCCTTGAAATTCGCTAGTGGCTGATGTCATACTTCGCGACCTCGCGACTTGCGATTCCACTGCCCCGATTTCGCACGTGCTCATGCAACTTTGTATTTGCTGTGCTGTGTTTCCACAAGTGAAATCAAGACGCCGAAAAATGCAAAATCGCAATCCTACATTGAGGCTTAGCGGCCGAGACGCTGTGACTGGATCCCATGTTATAAAAGGGATCAAAAGCTAAATTAGTCAAAATTCAGAAAACTTGAACTCGCAGCATCACGAAACTCTGTAACAGCCGTCCGCACGAGCAGGATTGAGAGCTTTCGCCAAGCCTATAGCCTATGCGTCGCCTTAACTCGGTATAGTCCGCGACTTCAGCTTTTTTTCACATCCTTGCTGATTGTAAAATCTGTCCACACGTGGTAGTTGATAGGATTCATAATGGATGATTTGGATATTCCCTTTTCCCTAGTTTCCAATGCCGATCGTTTCTAAGAGCCAGAACCTGCCATCCTCATTGAAATATGTACATGGGTGGGATCGAAGCATGAATAATGACACTTTGGATCATAGTAGCAATGTTCAAGCCGCCAGAACTCTTGACTTCCATGAACGGAGGGTCAGTCGTCAGGAAGCTTCCCACTGGAGATCCACCACGGAAGGTGGCTCTGTGTTTGAGTCGGATCCTGATGCCGTAGGTGCTGTGAAGCCTGACTGTGCCGACTGAAGGCTCATGACAGTGAAAGTGGTCAGTCTTAGCTTGCTCCCGTTCCTAGAAGAACATTCCAGATATTTTTGCTGCACTATTTTTGTCATAACTCTCTATTTTATATGATTGACGGATGTGAATAGTGAGAAAACACTCACTTGACTCTTTTGTTAGTCACCCCTCTCTTTGTATGGCCCATGTCGGGCTTGTTCGACCACTTGAATTGAATCCTTTCCTGTTGTTATCGGTATTTCACTTCTTCGGTGTTACAGTAGGGGCGATTCTGTAATGCTGGCTGTGTTCACGAATTACCTTTTTTTTTCAAAATTACGGCCCTTTTGAAAATGGTCGCCGAATGGCCTCATATACGCGCTTATTCCTATCCACACCCTTTCTTTGACTCTTTTGAAGTATCATTGAACAGTTCGTGGAATTCTTCAATGTTCACAAATTTTATTCTATCCATTGTTAATGAGTTCCAAGAAATGTCACAATCAGCAATCAACTGATAATTTTTATTTTCCAAGTAACTGCTCTGTTCTAGGGAATCTTAAGCTCAGAAGCAAAACCAAAGGTTGGCAGTTTACTGTATTCAAAATTGAAGATCGTAAGAAATCAACCAGACAATTTGTTTTCGAATTATCAATAACAATGGGTTTCTTGGTATATATTATAATTTAATAGTCATCATAACATTTTTTGTTGTTGTTTGTGTGCTTGTTTTTTTTGTTTTTGTCTATACAGTTCTCCCAATATCTTACTTAAAGGAATCGTCCACGGAAAATGAGTTTTTGTGTTATCCATGTATTTATGTTGTATTTGCCTAATGTTGGCCTCATGCAAAATTTCACGCGAAAAAATGTGAATCTGGCTGAGATACAGCATCACAAAGTGCGGTCCCAGTGGGCGGGGCCTCCGTGTAAAAGCCTCGTACCGCGTCCGCCGTGGTCGGAGACGCATTGTAGGAACAGAAGGTTACGTAAACAGTCCTACTCTCCGTTCCCAACGGCAGCGGAAGACGGGACGAGGCTTTTACATGGAGGCCCCGCCCACTGGGACCGCACTTTGTGGTGCTGTATCTCAGCCAGATTCACATTTTTTCGCGTGAAATTTTGCATGAGGTCAACATTAGGCAAATACAACATAAACATATGGGTAACACAAAAACTCATTTTCCGTGGACGATTCCTTTAAGTAAGTTTTGCAACGGTTCTTTGAAATTATTAAACTCCAGATGATGAAGCAACAACCAAAAGGAAATTTTTTCGGAGAGGGGGTCTTGTAACAAGGAGCTTCTCGTACACGGGTCCTTATCTTTAAACGGAAACCAAACGATAGCGATTATTCTCCCTGTTTTTGACAATCTTGCATAAATGCATTAAATATTTATATTTACTAGATTTATATTATTATTAGTTATATGTCTACTGCATTTATATTTACTATAAGTATAAATCATCTGTACTGCTGATCTTCGTTATGTTTTCTAATTTTCCGTCATTCTATACACCTTTTTACCGCCGAATTTCGATGAACATTGGACTCATCGTGGTCTACCGTGTGAAAGCGTGACTCATATAAACAATTGAGAGCAGCAGTTGGTTGAGTCTGTGCGATTGCAATGAACATCCGTGGTGATGGATCGGTTTACACTTTCTTGCCGATCGTATGAGCCGCTGCCTCTTCAGTAATGGTCGAAGATTTCCCATTGCTGCCCATTGGAAAGAGTGAAGACCACTCGAGTCATTGCTGCTGCTCTTTTTTTCACAAATTCGATGGACGTCCCGAGAAAAACTGCATTTGAAGTTTGATATTCAGTTTCTGTGTGATTAGTTCATTCATAGTATTTATATCATTTTGAGAAATTTAGTTGGTTTTGTGAAATTAGGAATGTTGCTTATTCAGTAGAAATAATATTTATATTTACTATATTTATATTATGTTTATATATCTACTACATTTATATTTACTATAAGTATAAATCATCTGTACTGCTGATCGCTTATTTAATCTTTTGCCTCCTTCAGTTCCACCTACAGCTATGTCTTTTACGATGGCGCGTCACAGACGCATAAACAAATATATAATTACTCAATTAATTAATTATAATAATTGAATAAATGAAAAAGTAAATTGATAACTAGACTCGGTCCGCTTTTTAGCATTATTTTCCGTACTTACGACTGGTGGAGAAACTATTGAAAATTTTAATTATCTCAAAAACGGAATAATATTAGATCAAGATGGCACAGTGGAGAAGAGCCTCTTATACTGAACCTTCTGGATGGGATTCTCTTCGGGCAAATTAAGTCTCCCTAAAAGTCATGAACGAGCTAGTCAGCGGCATGTCCTACTAGAGGATGAAAGGCATGATTTGCACTCCCCTGCAGTGGAAGGGCCTTCCAATAAGCATTGAATAACCGCTTTTTATGGGACGTTTATGTTGAAAGTTAGAAATAAATTAGCCATGAAGGGAATTGGTAAAAAAGGTAAAAGAAAATGAGGTGAAATCATTCGAAATATTAATCACTGTCATTTTCTTACCCTTTTCGTCTGATAGGTTTTATACCTTCGGATTCATTTGTATAATTAAATAAATGGAGAAGTAAAAGTAGTGAAATAGCTTCTTTACAGAATTCCCTTTGTTTGGAATCACTATGGAGTGGCTGCAGGGTGAATTAATAACATTTCACTAGCGCCACTCGCAAGATCGATTACCAAACAAAGCCAGCAAATTCTCTATCGTGGTGTAGGGAGCTTGATCATCACCGAACACTATGACATAGCATTGTTTATAGCATAGCTGTTTATATGGTATAAAGGAGTTAGTGGGGTTGTATTGTTGCTCAGGGATAAGGGGTGTCCATGCGCGGCTAAGTCTTGTACAGATTCACCAACCCTTCCCATTTATTCATTATTTTCTCTCTTATCCTTTTATTTGCTTTTTTCCTTTTATTTCTGGTAGTCCTACTGTAATTTACATACATTTATTACATAGGGTACACTCATGTGGAACATTAAAAAACATTTTGCGAACAAAACAACAAAACAACAATCAAGGGTAGGGTATACGCTGTACGGACATTTGAGGTCCTGATGTCCCCGAACTCATCGCAGAGGCCAAATACACTGACAGAGCTCCGCAGTTCTGAAAAAAAGCCATAAGCGTGACGCATCTTGAGTGAGCCGTATAATAATCAGGGAAAACCGATATTTTCGTGTGATTTCTCTTGTGTTACGTCTTTAATGGACTGTTTTTTCCATTGTCTACCCTGCTGAATCATCGCCGCGCCGGCGTCCAGTCAACGAGGGGCGTGCGAAATAATGTGCGGAATATCACTGAAACTCATGCCATGCACATGTTGCTTCATTTTGCTCACATTTTCCCCGTTTACTAATGGACGTCGGGACTCATTGCGCCATGGATAACCGTATGGCTGTTGCGACCATTACGGCTTCTTTTGGTACAGCAGCTCTTCTTCAAAAGGCCTTTTCCTAAGTTTTCTGTCTGGTTTCATGGCGGAATGTAACACCGTTATATTAGGCTGGTGCATTTTTCAAGAGCTGAATAATCATTTTTTGTGTGACTCAGAGATTCATAGCAAATTTTCTTCATGTCTTAAGTCCACCGCACTTTCACATTGTCCAGATGTGATCTTTGAGTGGCGCTCGTCCGTAGTGCGTCATGCACTGTTTTATTCTTGGAAACGCTCACTTTCTGTCCCGTCCCCATCATTTTCACTTGGAAATTCAGAATGCTGAGAACCAAACACAGCTCTTTATAAGACTTAACTTTATAATTTCACTTAGAGTAGATCCCTATGCTACTGGAGGCACTAGTGGTGATCCTACGATTCCTTATTTGCTTCGTAATCTATGATTGGTGAACTAAACTATTCAAGAATCCCACCAAGATCGCCATGAAACTTGCGATTTTGCAATGTAAGGTTTCGAGGTCGCAGCATCGCGTGCGGAAGTGCAACGCCGCCACCTTGAGATTTTGTGATTTTGCGTTTCTGCGATTTCGCGGCGTCGCACTTTCGCATGCAATACTACGACTTTGAGATTGTCAATGCCGCAACTTCGCCGCAAGTTGACAAATGAGCTCGCTACTAAGATTGAATCGTAGAATAATGCCAGTCCTGTCCAATGGAGCTTCACTTTCCTTGAGGCCAGTAAACTGGTACCAGAACCATCTGGAGGAATAATATCACTAAATGAATACGGGTTGGTCACCAGTAGACAGTGCCGAGGCCTGTCTGCTTTCAATTGTCATTGCAATGCTGTCTGGAAGTAGAATGCGTGGCACATCTCAGACAGGACATGCTCTATCCTTTATCTTTTCTGAAGGAGCACATTCTCTGCCACGTTTTTTAATTATTTTATTGCTCTTCCTTGCTATTTTGAGAGAGAGGCAAGTACATGGCTCACTATGGAATATTCTTGGAAGGCTGATTTTTGCATAGCACTGGTTACGGTTCTTTCTTGAAGGATGTTATAGACAGAATCGAAGTTTGAATAGCATAAAACACTTGGGAATGTGTTGTGCAAGCTCAGAAACGTAGCTCTGACACTCTCTTACTTCTTCTTCTCGTGTTTCGTTCATTAAAATTACTTGATTATAGCTTAGGGTCACTATGTAGTTCTGGTCAAGATGAGTTTATGTCTACCTTGATAAAAAAGGAAAACGAAACAGGTTGAACAGACATTACGGTTCACACTGCATGTCCGTTCCGACATTTCTTCTTCACTATCTCAGCTGCGTCGACATCGTTTGGGTCGATTTGTCATAAAATGTATCGGCTGTTTCCAAAATGGTTCCACATGGAAACTTCCGCAATCCTGGTCGACGTTAAGGTTTTTGATGAACGACACTCTACGGCAAAGTCATATATTCACTCATTTCTGGTACAAAACATAAAAAGCTCGGATGGAGGGTCAAGTTTAAGAACTCTATGATCGGGTTCATAGGGACACACTGATAAATGATCGCCTGATGGATTGTGGAACCGCGTACGGGTGAAAGTGAAGTGTACGATAATCCTTCAGCCAGAAAGGATTCCAGTAATGCGCTGAGATTTCTTCGATTTTTTTCGGACTGACACATACAGGCAGCTCGCATTGAGGTGGAGGCAGTAAAATTCCAGAACTAGTGTGGACGGGTGTGTAACCTTATGTCGAATTTTCGCGGAAGCGTCCGCGGCAAGCTGCACGACGGATTTCTTCGCGTGCGATTGCTTACATTGTGCACGCTCCCTTTGAAAATTTTGCCTGAATTTATTATTTCTTCATTAATTCTTATTATGCCCATTTTGTCTTTTTAGGGTACCAAACTTATTGTTTTTAACTAAAGGTGAGATGAACAGCTATTTCTTTGAAGATATCAGCCCCTTGCGTTCTGAGCAAAATTCCAACCGACCGCGGCAAGTCGTGACGCCGTAAGTGCGAAGCCGCAAAGCGAAAATTCGACATAAGGCTACACACCCACTCTGGACCGAATCGTTAAGAGGGCGGTGTGCAACAATTGGTAGTAGCGCGACGTCGCAGAGAATCTCCCGCTCACTGTCAGCAGCAAATTTGAACGCCAACGCGAAAGTGCGCTTCGCAGTTCCAAATGGGCGGTAAACTCCGAAGTTCAAGCTAAGTCTAGTTCAGTTCTCCGCGTAGTAACAACAAACAGGAGAATTTGAAAGTAAGAGGACAAAGAAGAGGATGGAAGCATGTATCTTGTTAGTTCTATAGTTCGTTGACAGTGAAGTCACATGCATGGCGCACTCCAAATTGATCTATGCTCATCGACCAAGTGCTCGAGCTGGATTTCATGCCCAGATCTTGCATTTATGTATTTGTTTATTTATTTATTTATTTATTCTTCCACGAACAACACACAAGGCACACATAAGATTAGCAAGAATGAAACAATGGAACGTGGGCAACATATGTACCATCGGAGTAAATCACAGTGATTTTAGTTATAATTGTTTACTTCTCATCTCACATTGTGAGGATTTTTTGAACACGTTTCACGCATTTCTCCTGTTCGGATCTTTGATTCCATTTTTTTGCATTCAACTCTCTCGAAAACAAAACATTTATCTTCAAATTCTCAACTATGTCCAATCCGTCGGTCTTTGTTGACGATCGGTTTTTTCGAGACCGGAACTGTGATCGCCCAATATGGCATCCCATTTCGATACAATGATTACAGCAGCAGCAGGGTGCTTCAGTCTTATCAAAACCCAGAGTTTTGAACGAATTTTAACGGGGGGAGAAAGTGCGCTGAAGTGGTGTAGAGTGAAGCGGCCATAAATTTTTCTCCCTCATCGGAACCGCAATAAAAATGTCGATTGAAATGATATATTCATTGGTTAGACAGATTTTTGGTGCACTATGAAACACTCATACTGTGCATTGCATCGTGCATTTGATTGCATCGTTCATTTGAATCTTTGATATATTTCTATTTATATTTTTGGTCTACAAAAACTTTTACAGTGGCTTGCCCGTGTGTAACTGCAACTTATATCTACCATCACATCTGAAACTAATCATCAGTTAATCTCGGATGCACTCGGATGCATGGAAGGATCGATTGCTTTGGGCGGCATCGATCTGACAGGGACACCAATTTTTAGCACATGAACTCCTCTTGAAATTTTTGCATCGCTTAACCAAAGTTAATAAATCCTTCAGTCAACAGTTCCCTGAACTTGGACATCGCATAACGATATATTTTCAAATTCAATCAAAATATTGAGTATTTGATATGGAATTTAGGAACTCGATGTAGGTGTAAATATTGGTTTTCGTAGTCCTGCTTTGATTTTTGATAGCGACTGATTTCCGCCGTAGAAGTGAATGTTATTACAGGGATGATGAGTTGTTGGTGAAAACTTTGGTCTCGGACGGGATCAGAACCTGCACTCCATGCTTTTTGGCCATATATACTAATCCATTACACCATCAGAACCCTTTCCCCTTGACCCAGCTTATTAGTATTGGTTTTATAGATTTTTTTAATATATTTTTTGTATTATTATGCATTTTCCTTAGTTCAATATTAGTGATTATTGCATTGATGTTAATATTTTGTAAATACATATCAAATACAATATCATAAATAAGTAATTATTACCATAAATAACCGTGATCAAATGATTATTATGTATTTGGATAAAATTATAGGGCTAGGGGTTATCTACAAACCGATAAGTTTTGTAGTTCAGATGCATGAAATGAGTTTTGTGCATGGCGCAACCGAAGTGTTGCAGTGGTCCTTCTTTGGAGCAGGTTTAAAATCAGAGCCAAGGACCAAGGATGTTGGACTAGTGTAGGATGCCACTGACTCTTTCATCGTCAGTGGCAGCCTAGACTGTGATCATCCGCGAGAAGAACCGGCTACATGAGGGAGTTCCCACAACGACCACTGTTGACTCAGCCCGCCTAATTGGTGGCTTTACGGAATTGAGTTTTCGGAAATCGCCCACGTGTTTATGTTCACGTGAAACGAGCGTTTTCGAGAATATTTTAATCCAAACAAAACCGGATTGACATGTGCCGCATATCCTCTGGATGTTGCGGGTGAGTAAACGAACACCTGTAGCCTGGCAGAGGGTCTCATTTAGGCATCTACTTCCCATTTCGTAAGTTGTATACCGCAAGTAGCTCGTATCGCTTCTGAACGCTGATCCTTTCGTTAGATCACAATTTCAATGCATAATCCCTCTCTATCCTCTCACTTTGCCACTTCATTCAATCTCCTGCTATCCCCAGAGTTCCTCCAGTTCCTCTGAGTTCCCATAAACCTTGGCCAGGAAGTGATTGATGAAAGCATGAAACTGGTTGATGAATCTAATTTTGGCACGGCTCCGTGTCAGTTGTTTCGTCTGCGCTTCCATTTTTCTTGATGACTCAGCCGTTTGCGATAGCTGCCGTTGCTGACGGCCATCGGCCTCATCGGGTGTGCAACATGTGCTCTGATCAGCGCTAATGGTTGAGGGATGTTTGGTGTGGGAAAAAAATTCCCGAGAAAAATAACTTCGCATTTGTACATATTGGCACGTGGGACAAGCAGCTCGGTGTAGCGCGACGCACCACTCAGTATCATTTCCGAAATGTATCATGTTTCAATCGTAAAATTTCAACGAACTTCAACTTGAAAACTAATGACCTGACGTAGCTGTACAAAAGTTTTTTCTGCAGTTTCAAATGGATTCGGCGTTGTAATGCTGCGAACTCATCAAAATTTTCAGTTCCAGGGTTTCATTTATGGGGTTCTATAACAATTTTAGCTCTTGGAAGAATTTTTTTGAATTAGTTTCCTTTAGTTATTAGGTCAGTTTAGTTTTATTATTTTTTACTAGTTTTATTAGTTTTATTAGTTTTTAATAGTTTCCTTTCTGCTTTCCTCTTTTCGAAATTACAAACTCAGTGGTAGCCGAATTTGAATGAAGCCATGACCTGGAACATTGGTGAATTGAATCAATTTGATCCCATAGTGCATGCTGACCTCAAGATCCAACTATCACATTTTGACCACGTTTCAAATATTCGAAAAAAGTGTGCGAAAATTTATAAAATTTGTTAGCGCATTTCCCTTTTGATTCTTAGCACTTGCTAGGCTTAGTTTTGAACTTTCAGTTAATAGTTTCAGTTTCAGTTTCAGTTAGTTTTCATACATTTGTATAATATGTAAGATATATCGGCAACTTACGTGCCACGAAAAATGTTTGCGTGTCTGCCTGCAGCTATGCGTATACTCCGCTTAATCGTGTGTCGATCGCTGTTCTGTATTTTTGACGGGCCTTTCGAAAAATTCAATCAGCATATTGGACATAGTTTTGCTTAAAGATCTCCTCCTCTTCATTTAGTTGATACTACCCTAAAATATGGTACTACACCTTGCTCGTCGCTGCGAAATATAGACCACTTAAGTCCTCCTGTTCAAGAAATATAATTCGAAGTGCATTTGGATTTTTTTCCATATTAAGTTTCAGCAATAGTTAGATCCCATATTTATTTCTATCGAACTGATAAGTGATTCGAGCGCTGATTAGAAATAGGCCCTCACGAGAATCTCTCCTTATATATCGTTTAACGGATTATGTAGAGGCTCAGTGACGGTATCGGTTAATTTATCATTAAAAAACTCGATTTCAAGGATTGGACAAGTGTAGTGAGGTGCCTCTGCCGATTGCTTATCATCTCTCCTCGCTCCTGTCAATCATCTCTTACTTTTTCGTAAATACTTTATATGGGATAGCAGAACCATTGTTTCGAACTGGTCAACTGAGACGGTGTACTCCGACGCAATCGCCTTGATTTTTTTGGTCCTTGTTTTTATTCAAAATTATGATAGGACTTGATGAACAGGTTTGGCAGTCGGAATACTTCAGTTTTTGTACATAAAAATTCGGGTCACGGAGATAATGTGATCAGTAACACTACCCCTAAAACCACTTCATATACGGTTAGAAATACGTTTTTTCAATCATTTCTTTTCGCTACAAAAAAATGTCCTCCGTTTTCCGTTGGTAACTGGTGAACTCCTGAAGGTCACCGTCTCTTCCATGAAAATTTGTATATCATAGCGATCTTCTATCTTTCGATTTTCGACCCCAAAAGCTAATATTGAAATTCCCGAAAAATGAAGCAAAAAGGTGAAAAAATAAATTCACAAAACTTAAGAACGAATATACCGTAACCGGAAGAAAATGAAAAATGTCCCGATATATCATTCAAAGACTACCACAATTTCGTAGGGGAATCGATTGCATGACATATCCTAAGACCTGTTAATAAACACATAATCCTTTGTTATCCTTCGTGGCACAAATTAGGGTCTTCACAAGTTAATTAATTTAATTACACTGGTTTTCGCTCCCCTGAAGGTCGTTTAGCTGTCGATGCTGTCAGTATGTAGGTTTTCCCGTTGTCTCCTTTTGTCTCTTGCCATTATCTCTGATCAGTTTTCTTGAAAACTCTAGAAACTTTTGCATTATGAAGTGACTGGTTTTTTTCGCAATGCTGAGGAGATTTTTTAGGAGGCTTTTGGATTTTTGAAAGTTATTCGTTAGTGTCACTGATTCTCAGATAATCTTGCATGAAGCTCTTTCAATATTATGCAGTGAATGAGGGAAATGTAATGAGTTGAAGTACCTCATATCCATAATTTCAGCTAACAATTTATGTGGGAATCGACTTCAGTCACAGATGTGGAGCACCCTTTCCCTGTTCATTCCTTTTTCGTGAAATCTCGCTAGCTGCCGCTATCTCATCATCTGTTTTAGCGCTGTCACATTTCACTATGAGTGATTCCTGTCTCGGCTAGCTGTGCTAATGAACTCTCAGTGATCGTTGAACCTAGCGGCGTTCAATGCGGACCACAAAAACTGATTGATTCCATGTGAGAGCCTTTAGCAAATCAGTGGTGCGAGCCCTCTGATCAATTTATTTGACTGAGGTCCTTTTGCTTCGGCTTTCGGGGACGGAGGAATGCTATTCATATGGCATACTCTTACTTGATGCCCCTTAATTATAGCAATTTAGGAACCGAACCCTCCAGAAAATACCTGGCTGGCTTTATTTTTCTGTATACTTCGAACAAAGCTCCTTATTTTTTTGCCTCCTGCAATTCCCTTATCTATCGCATGTTCCATCAACCTTCCATCTTTCTGTCTGAAAAGCTTCTCCACAAGAATGCAAAATTGCCTATATGTATATGTTTAAATTGGACTCAAACAAACACTCTAGAAAGCTGAATCGCTAACATGCATGCATGCTACACCCGTCGGTAGTCAAAATTGCGCATGGTACGCTATTAATGACAGTGGAACGTGCGGTTGCGAAGCGGTCAAGCCACGGTTAGGCTCTCAAAGAAACCGAAATCGCTCCCACCTCATACCGTATCAACACTGTCAGTCTTAATGCTTATTGTCTCACCAGCTTTTGAGGTCCAGTGAAACTAATCTCTGAAAAAGCTGCGAAGAAAGCGATTATGAACGAGATTTTTGTGCAGTAGATGTAGTTTTATTCGAAGTGTCGTAGTAACCGCTCTCTCGTCATGGTATCAAGTCCTGTAGCGATACTGCCTATGCAAACCAATCCATGCATTTCTCCTGGTAAGTGATCAGTATGAGACCAATGCAAAGGTGTAAAACACTGATATGATCATCGGTTAGCATCCACAAGCCATAAAAGGGCCGAATAGCATCGAAATGCCATTAAGATGGTATGCATGACGCAGCTTCATAAATGTCTGATTATCTCGAATTTTTGTCTAATTATTATTCCTAGTTTTTGGATCGTACTACTTTCTCCTTGGTAGTCTCTCAAACTTTTGTGCGTCACGAAGAGCTTTCTGCAGCCTTTGTGCAAAGGCTTTGATGTTTGACCCCATTTTTCAAGCAAGTGATAAACGATCTCTTATCACCAACTGGCTGTTGGTTTGTTGCGTCAATGCAAGCTGTATGTTCCTTCATCTTGTTTTTCAATTGTTTTGATCGCCTTTTCTTCTGCAATCAGTGAAGATAAGTGAGCTTAAAGGCACACCCCGCGATAATCAGATCAGTGACCTACTTTCTTCGGGCAAGTAGGTCTTTAGATAACTGCTTAAGCTGCACCTTTGTTGCGTCTGCACAGTACACCCTCAATGTCTGCTTGAACGCACCCAAGCCCCGCCCATCCAACCAAATCACGCCCTTCCCTAGGCGAACGAATGTGGAAGCTGATATATCATCAAAACGGCTATTTCATCAATTATGTCCTTTTATCGCAAGTTTCTTTCTAGTGAGCGCCATGTTAAAAATTCGTTCGTCCAAGGCCAGGTGTGATTTGGTTGGGTGGGCGTGGCTTGCTTGTGTTCACGCGGGCACAACGCCCTGAATTCGTACCGTGCAGCCACGAAAAAGATACAGCGTGAGCAGCTATTCAAGAACCTACTTACCCCAAAAAAGTAAGCCAGTAATCCGATTATCGCCTGGTGTGCCTTTAATGAGAAATTTACTTCCGATCGCGTAGACGCTGATTTGAAGAGCGTTTTTATTCAATTTTGCAAAGTTCCTTGAAATAAGCAGCGAGCGAGTCTAATGACATTTCAAGGAGATACTGATTGATTGGCTGGACGTCTGATCGTTTTACATATTCATAGAGTGCATGTGGGAGTTAGAGGCCATTTGTGAATTTGTCAAATTAGTTGTTTATTCAACTATTTCTCAATATACTCCTTTTGATTGGTAACAAGATTATTTTTTATGAACACATTGCTGCGCTACGTAGCACCCGCGCAGGGGCTATAGATGTGCTTACTATTCGATCCATCAAAGTGAATCCTATCAGAATCGGAGAAGCTTTTATGCAAGACCCTCTGAAAAGGTATCTTCTCGCTCAGACCGATCAGAGCGAATTTGTCTCACAAAATGGCCAGAAAGCTAATTTTTCATTTATCTGATAATGAATGGAATTATTGCAAAGAACGTCTATTCCATGTCCATCCAGCATTCAAGAAGGTGATTCAAGAGTAATATTTGGTAGTTTCTGCGTATAATGCCCACTTTAATAGCTCTGCGATAGCGAATAGAAATCATAGCCATGGCGTGTCTAGGAAGGGTCGGTAATTAGGTGTTGCACGCTCATTTCTAAGCTCACTAACAAAATTTTTCATTACCGTATCCAGTGTGGGAATGATGGCTTTGTGACTCGAAGAAGGTCGTTGTTGCGCGCCTGACCGTGCCAATGTTTGTAAATATTGGACGCATTCGTTGAGCATATTTCATATTTCCGGCGAATATTTCCCGTTTCACATTGTCGACGATTCTCAGACCGATGCCTCCTGCTCTTTCTGGTCGCCTTGAAAGATCATTTTGTCATGATTTCTCAAAAGCGGAGTTGCAATTTTGACATTTTCACTGAATTTAACTTCTCGTCTCCAGCTGGACCCATTACAACACTCTTCAAACTCGATTTATTCGTAAGATCCGGAATCTTAACTAAATATATGGCTACTAAAAACCTCTGAAAAATTATTGGTCTGTGCCGGGATATGTGTGGACGTTTTTTTAGCCATTTTCATATAGGTACATAACGGAGAAGCTCTTTGATCAATCAACCTGTTGAAGTACCAAAATCTGCAAAGTTTTCTCTTTTTTCGACAGATTTCTTTCGACGAAGTATCAGCCTCATGCGAAGACAGGCAATTAGTTATGCATCCATCCGACGTCTCCGGCAGCTGCTCAATTTTTTGCAGCGATTTGTTGCATTCTGCGTACTGTGACTGCGCTAAACCAGTCGTCGGCAGTTTATCACCGCCGATTTCGTTCGCTTTCCGCTTTTATGCTACTATTCGTCTGTTGCGCGGTGATGACAAAAGAAAAAGGCTACTTAATCGGGATCGCGGTCCAAAGTTCCCCTCATATGAGTGACGGGAGCGATTTTTAACGGCAAATTTGCAGTGAAAGCAATAAAAAGAAAATTGTGCAAGGCCGCGTTATTTTTTGGAGCCGTCTGACTACGGTAATGGAGGCTTTCTGCAGTCTGAAATCCTACAGAGTTGATGTAGAAAATGTCGCGGATATACCTACGGATATACCTGTCATATACCATATACCTACCTACATGTTATTTCGTACGCACTACATGTCGTTCGTGTACCCATTCAAATGATTCTTATGGTTTGGAATGGGATACGAGTGCATGGCGCTCTCCAGATATCTCTTTTATAATCAAGAGCCTCATCTTGTCAGCTCTACTGTTCCTCTGAGTACAGGAATGCGCCCTGAGGACTGCTTTCAAAGGGACACAGTCGACCTTAGGGTAACCCTTGCTATTAAGATGTAACAGTAAGAAGACTTTATGTAACACGCGAGAACCTAAGGAAGACCATTAATGAAACGCCACTCACCACTCCGGCTATAAGAAGGGCCCTATCGCGAAAACTCCGTGCTCCGACAGCCACACCCCGACGGCTCCACCCATAACTTTTACTGACTCACAACAGAACCCAGTAGCTCTCCAGATGCTCGCCTACATACGATAACCCTCCCCCCCCCCTTTCCGAGAGGATATACTAAGAAGTTAGGGCTTCTGAATGACTTCTTTCGATCATGACCGAATGGGCGTAATCCTTGAAATCCCTCATGCAGCTTTGCTTTTTTTCAGAATCTAGTCTATAAAGAGCTGTTCTGAAAAGTAATTGTAATGTTGAAAAACAGCGAACCAGCACTTCACTTCATGCCCACGTTAACCGTAGAGCTCTAGAAGAACAAAAACTGCCTGTCGGCTTTTTCTGCTCTCAAATTTACTGTGTTGATTACGCGAGCCATTTTTTTTGCTTTTTTGATGGGCAATTATTGGCGATGGGCTATGACATCAAGGCACTCCCAAGTGTCGGAAATTACCCGCCTCACGCAGCTCCCCCCATCTACAAGGATCAAATATGACCCCCTCCCTTTTTTGACCTCTAAAACCAGTAACTGTTGCTGATTGTGTACTTGCAATGGGTTTTCTTACCACATGTCCTTACCTGAAGCAGAAAATATTTATTTCACGTATACTCACACGGGTTCTACGTAAATTACTCTTCGCAAAGTTTAGATTCTAGTGCTTATCGCTGCCCTCTGTAGATACGACCCCCCCCTCCTGTCCAATCAAATACGACCCCCGGTCAAGGAATCCTTGACTTCCGGTGTGATATCCAGTTTGCCGTCCGGCTTGTCATTGACATTCATAACCACTTAACCGCTAAATTCCCTTGAAGGTTCGTGGCAAATAGGTACTAGACAGAGCCTGAACCGCCGGGCTGCAAAGGTGTTCTTCAAACTTATAGATCGTGTTTCAACGGAAATATTGCACTTTTGGTTGCCGTTTGCTTTTTTCAGTTTGACGCTTTTTAGCCTGTTGAAATCTGCAAGCGAATACTGTGTACTTCAGTGAAAACGTTATTCCAGCATTCGCTGGAACGCGCATGAGACGTGGTATGAAAAATTGCGACTGCTTGCCAAGAATTGGGAAGCATTCATCAGAAAGGTAGATCCAGCCGGTTCAGTGATAAGAAGTTTTAAAAAGTTCTGTGAAAAGAAGTAGATTTTTCAATGACTATGATTGAGACTTTTTTCAATTCTGTCCCTTCGCAATTGTACTTCGGGCCAGTATGCACATTAAGGCGGTAGGATTTCGAGCAGAATTCACATCTGTGGCCTATAGAATCACCGATGGGTTTTTATTTCCTTTGCTATGGCGTTACTATCGCTGCCTAGTGACGAATGGTTCCTACTTTGGCAAATGTCGGCCCTATCGCCTTCCATGCAACCTTGATTACGCTGGATTAGCATTTATCACCAGGAGTGCCTTTCACTTTCATTGATTTTTGCCTATTACGGTACCGAAAAACGACGTGAATCCGGATCTTCACGCATAATCTCTAAATGATTGATTGGGTATTAACGACGTCAACCTTGTAGTGATAGCTGTCAGACTGGAAGAGGTTGAGCCACGTTCCTCCAGTCTCTTGCGTCATCCTCTTGACATTAGGTGATTGGCTAGAGCGGGCTGACAATGGGAATAGTAAGGAAAGGAAGCATTCGTCCTATTTTTAAACCTACTCAGACTTGAAAATGGTACATCCTGCGACACTATGAGGGTAAGTGGAGGGGGAAGGGGCACATTTGGCTAATGATTCTGATAGCGCAACCAGTTAGGCGGCATTCATATCTTGCGGCGCCGGCATCAGGGCATGGCTGCGTGTCTCTGCGTCTACGCCTGTGCCCTGAGCCTTTGGAATAATCCCGATGTACCGTAACCTGTCCCGTTGCCTACGTGGTCTCTGCACCTCTACTGTGCCACGCTGTCTCGCTGTCTGTGATGCAGCTACGCCCTGCCGGCGCAAAGTATGAACGCGGCGTCAAATGGATAATTGTGATCCAGGGAATGTGGATTTTATCTAAGCCCATGTAAAAAGGAATGGAAGTTCTGGGATATATGCCACTCCTGCTTTTCTCCCTATATCCACCTGATGCCCTCGTTTATGACTAATTTTTTTATAACATCTTTCACTATTTTCTTCATGAATTAATCAATCACCAAAACTTCCTTTCATTGAAGAACCGTGGAAGGCACCTTGCTATTTTACTTATACGAGGCAAAAAAAAAAAACATATTTATTTTGTCTGGTGGTGCGCTACGGTATACCTTTTCAAATTCCCTTGGAATAATCCCAATGTACCGTAGTTGTTGGCCTCATTAGGAATAGAAAACGTATAGTTATGTGGCAACTACACAATCATGCATATGCCAACCACATGGCTGTTGTGGAGACTAGCACCACCGCTCATATGGCTTATGCTCACTAGAAAACACCGTTGCAATAACGGTTCAGTGATTTTCCAAACAATCGAGCTATGTAGTGGCTAATGGAATGCACGAATGTGCCTCAGGAGGTTTGCCAAACATGGTAATAGCACACATAGAGAAACGCCCATAAAAAATTTTGAAGTTTCCTTCATTGTTTTGGGTTTTCTTTTTCGCTTTTTACGCTTCGTTTCGATATTCCATTTTCCCTTTTGCATCTGCGGATATGCTTCCCAGCAGCGGTTGAAAGGGTCTGTGAGCTCAGAAGCAGAATTCGCAGAAATCTTCATACTTACTGCAAGCAGTGAGGATTTTTGGGCGTTGTATAACACTTAAGTAATTAAAAAATGAACAAAATATTCAAAACTTAATGGTAATTTAGTCGTCCTGTTCTTCGACATGGACTAGATCACAGCTGAACTAGTTTGTGTTTGAGGCGATGGGCACCATCTACATAATCCACGGTTTTTTATACGCGCTAAATATTTGCCCTGAGGTCGCGGTAGAAGGACACCCTTTGGCGGAGAGCGCTGTCTGCTCGCGAATCAGAATAGCTTGTTTATTGCGAACTGTGTCTTTAAAGGATTAGAATTTCATTAAAGTCATCTCTGCTGTGTTTTTCTCAACAACTTTCTAAGGGCGTGTGTTGGGCAGAAGGAAGCATAGGAAAATCTGTCTGGAACCTCTCAAAGGCACCGTGAGGGGTGAGGAGAAAGTGAGAACTGGAAATAAATGTTTTCTGAAGATAAACCTTACACTTTAGAAGAGATATGTGGGGCGAAAGTCGCATTAAAAAAGCAAGCTTGGTTCTGATCTATCACGATCCCGCACCACAACGAATCGTTCTGCCGTTCATCCGCCGAGGTAGTTGCCGTCTGACAGGCTCTCGCCCGTCTGCAGTCTACCCCACCGGCTAGTGACGCAGAGTGGTGCGAAAGAGAAGAGGGTGTTCGGGTTCAATTTTTTGGTATTTCGTCGTATATTTCGTTCTTTCTCTGCAGCTACTCTGTTGGGCTCACCTCTCATACTTCACGATCTGCCAAATTTGCTCCTTTCGGTGTCTTTAATTATAAAATTGATAGGTCGTTACATCTTTACGAGGAAAATTCGCATTCACAGACAAAAATGCTGATGCACACCAAGCAGAGGGGGACTGAGAGGGTGTTCAAGGATTAGTACTGAGTTAACTCTCTTGAAATCTGCTGATCTTCTTGCCTTTCACGGGGGAGCTCACTTTTCTACAGGAACTAGGAAGTAGGAGAGCTTTTCAAAACTGAGATCCGTCCCTTTTGTCCTATGTGGTGTTTGTGCAATCATTTTATGCAACATTGCTGTGATAGTTCATCAAAGTAGCTCATTCTGACATCCCATCGATCTTCAGCTAAGTTCTTTGTATCTCAAGGACAGTTTGACGAAACCCCTCTCCACTGCTACGATCAATCTTCTTTCGAGTGCTGTGCCGATTTCGCTTAGCTTCACTTTTTATATTTCGACTTTTTGCAGCACTCCTACACGCGATTTCTTTCAATACATTCACAGTTTTATTGACATCATTTATGTCTATTCTTCCTGCTTTTCAATTTCATCGCAAAATTTATGAGCATTCACATATGCGAACATATGCATAATTCATCGTTTCTTAACATGTTTCCTATAATTTATTCAACCCCCCCCCCCTCACAAAAGTAGACGTGTTTTGGAAATATTTATGTGGCTTATATCGGAAGGGGAAGGAAGAGGCTATTGATAAGATCCAGACGGCCCAATGAGCTGAAATATACTTCTGGCAATGATCCCGAAGTAATTTCTGTGTTATCATCGACGCGATTCAAAAACGCCATTCTTTCATTCTCTCTTCTTGGGCTAATCATACGGTACTAGCATTTCCTTAAAGTACAAACTTATTGATGCATATGTATACGCGCAAGCGACAGCACTAAAATTGCATTTAGACACCTTAGGAGGGGTGGCAATTTTCAATTCATTCAGCTTTGCGCAGATGGGGTGTGTCCCTTATGTAAGATTTCGCGCACCGCTGCAATTCGTAAACGAAGTGATGCGGACGAGCTAAAAGCGCATTATTGTTGGGTCCCGAACCGATAACAAATTACCAGTGTATGGTGTCCCTAACATTACCGTGTATTCCCTCTAGGACCCAACTACAGCGTATGCGTAGTAGCTCGTACACACCGCGTCGCACGCCGCTCGTCATAGTGCGAAATCTTGACATGAGGGTACACATCCGCGCAAATGCACACGCGACGCCTCACCAGGACGCCGAGTGCGAATTCAGTGGTTTTTTTCATTATAGATACCTTTTTCTTACTCTTTTGCTTATTTTTCCTTTCTATTCCCTTTTGCCTGTTGTTTCACCTGATTAACATCGTCAAGAATGAAATTCAATTCGCCTTACGCGACATCAGCTGACAGGGCGTCGGCCTATTCTGCAAACCGCCACCAGGCAACTCGGTCACTAAGGCGTGCAGTTTGAGATGAGGCGTTTTTGAATCGCAATCCGCCCCAGAAGTGCGGTTTCAACACGAGCTTCGCTACACAATATCTTCTCTGAGCTTAACTGTTCATTTACAGAGGACGACGTGTAAAATTACGCTGACCTTATTTGCCCCTCCCGGTGCCTTTAATGCTGCTATGATTCTCACTGAACGTGGTGCATCACAAAATGCATCCTTTGATGTATACCTTTGTTATTAGTTCATGTACGTGAAAAAAGAAATAATAAATCCTTCTCTTTCTGCAATATTGCCCTTCTACATCAAAGCTCACTCGTCTCAGCATGATTCTTCGTTACAGTAATCGGGGTCAGAGAACATTGGCCAAAAATACATATTCAGTCATCAATATTTTATGGAAGAATCCTAAACGATACACTGTGCCCGTTCGGCTTCTTTTTGTGTGTGTAGGGAGCTGATTCTACAAAGGCAACCCCGCATTGTAAGCGGTTCCACGTCTACCTGTTTATTGGTGCAAGATATCTGGCCAAAGAACAAATCCATCCAAACACAGGGCATTAGCTGCTCGTCTGTAGTCCCATGAAGCGTGTCCTACCTTGGTGAACTTCATGCTGACATCAGCCGTCCTTTCTGTGATTTAGCATAGCCTAACCATATGATACTTATATTACTGTTATGTATAGTCTGATAAAACCTAACCATATGACTAGTGTTTACTAGTATTGATTTTGTTATAGCAATTTCTATAATTAATAGTTATTATAACAATTTTCCCTGTGATCATTTGTTACTAGATTTCTGAATTATGGGCAAGACGGGAATCGAACCGCACTAATCAAAATAAACTCAATCATCAGTGAAAATCAGCAGCTATCAAAAATTAAAAATCAATTTTTTGGGAACATCTTTAGGGTGAGGAACATCTTTCTCCCTTTTTGCTTAGATTGATGGGTATAACAAGTTTTGTGAGAATTTCCATATGATTTAATAATTAAATCATTGGTTGCTAACAAAGATCAATTCAAAATATGCCGATGTGTCATTTTTCAATCCTTATTTGGTAAGAGCCATGCATTTGACTCACGTTCAAGATTGCATTAACATTTGAGTGTCATTTCTCGAGTTACTTACCTGGTACCATTTTACAGCCCAGGAAGAAAAGAATGCTTGGCCAAATTTGGATTTTGGGCACTGAACCATTGCGTTAGCGCCTCTCTATTATCGGATATTTGGGCAACTTTGAAAATCATTAGTTGCTGCTATATCTAATCAGTATTAAGAGATTCTGTTCCATCGTTTGTCGCGAAAATATAGAAAGAAGACGTCATTCGTGGCATTATCGGAGACTATTCCAAGGCAATCTTCAAACGGAATTCATTAGAGAGCTTCTTACGCTTATATATAGCTAACTGACTCTCCACGTCGTGATCTTTGAACCTTGTCAAACCTATTCGTAGACGGCCCAGGAAGTCTCTGCAAGTGATCTTCGTCTCTGCAAGTGATCTTCGTCTTCAATCTGCTCTCCTTGTTAGACCACATCCTAGTGGACTCTCAGCATGCCATGCTTCTGGATTATGCTGCTGCTGGATTATCTTGAAAACAGGAGGCTCAAAGCAACAAATTCCGTAGTTTTCCTCCTTTTATTTGAACGCCGACATGTTGTGTTCCTTCTTTGATTTTGTTGCGAAGATTTTACGGTGCAAAACTAAGCCTATGACGTCACTCATCACTTATTTCGTATATATCTGGAGAAAATATCGTTTTAGCGACCCACATTTTTACAAGATGTTATCTTGTCCAAGGAAACAAAATCCTTTTTTTCATCGATCAATTTTTACCACATGTATCCTTTCAGTACGAAATCTGTTCTTCGTTTATTTTTCGTGCCATAATGTCAAACAAAACATTTATATGTATTCCTAAATTGAGCAGCCTGTCTCTCACATGTACATCACTTTTCGGCTGGAGTTTTGGCTGATGAGGTACCGGTTAGCTGAAGAGAAAATTCATTATCTAGTTATTTTCTATTTGTATTATTTCACATAGCGGGCGGGCTCTTGTCATCCACCTGGCCCATCTCTCTTTTTTCCTGTGTATTTCTATCTTCGAGTCATAATTCAATCATAGCTCATCATTTTTCGTTTGTCAGCGGTAGAATAATCACTAGAGTGCATTATGATAAATAAATAAATATTATTGGAGATTCAAGTGCATGACGCATCCTTATGGGATAACTTTGCTGAAAACCTCTACTACCCAAATCCCTTTTCATTTAGATTTGCAGACTTTCTGAAAGTGAAGCACTCTAAGTTGTTGTGCTCAAAGGCAGTCAAGCTTTCCTTCCAATTGGATTTTCCGCAGACTGACGTCATTCTTGCTGAAAGCTTTTTTTTTGTTTTCTGTGCAACGTCGAAGCCCTCGTCTCATTCATCTAATAATGTGGGCTGCAGCACGGAAAATGTTCGCTGTCTTTCAAATGTAATAAATGACTTTGAAAAATGGCATAGTGCATCTGCTCCTATTGGCTGGCTATAATTTCAAAAAAAAAATGTCGCCTCGATAATAATTCAAAGATTAGTTTCACCAAGACTAGAACCTATACCTACAGCTGGGCTCCTAAGGTTGAGGTTGTGGGCCTGAAATCGCCGAAAACTCCTTTCCTACGAGATATTCCAAAGCCATTTAGTTTTTTTCATTATTCAATCTCTATTCGAATTTGTAGCAGCAATCGACTGAAAGGATGTGAATAGATTAATAACTTTCGTGATTCAACTTATTACCAGTTAAGGGTCCTTTTAAATTTTCAGTCCGGCCTAATTGTACAGGGGGTGCCAAAAAAGGTAGTTTTGCTAACGGCTCACTTCCGCCATGTATACAGAACATAGGAAAATGATAGAGATTAAAGTATCGGGGCAAAATATTCCCGAAATGGTCCTCTAAAAGCAGGAACAAGCTGAGACTCACTACTTTCACTTTCATAGAAATATGGAGCCTTCAAGCGGCGCAGTCGGGCTTCAGAGCTTCCACGGTATCAAGGTTCCCTCAAAACAGTGGGGCTACGTTCCGTGGTAGGTCTTTTCTGGGAAGCTTCCTAAGGATTGGCCCTTCGGATCACGCAAGTTACAGAGCCCTTGCTGCTTGGACAAGGCTGCTATGATCCGAAGAATCATTTTTCATACCTCGATCCCACCTCCGAGGGGTTCAGTGGTAACGGCATGTTCTGGCTTTTGGAAACTAAGGGCGCTGGGAACCCGGAAAAAGCGGAATGTTTAAAAACACCATCCATTATGAATCCCCTTAGGTACCCAGAGTGAACGGACATTAGCAATGTTCTGAAGGAGGGCGACGAAATCTCCGATTTTGCCGTGTTGAGGTGTCACATCATGTTTACTCGCAATAATCTCCCAATCCTGTCCGTGCAGGAGGCTGTTGGGGAGTTTAATGATAGTAGGAGGTGTGCTCTTGGAAATACCTCATTAGAGTTTGCTGAAGTTCGGTTAAATAGGTTTGAAAGTGGAGGAGAAAAATTACTTTTTTTATTGGCACCCCCTGTAAAGTATTTATATCCGTAAGTAAGTAAGTTTCTCAAGTAATTACGCTGGAAGAAGTTTATAGTGGGAGTGTTGCAAGGGAGCCTCCAGCTGATCAAATCTGGTGTCTTGCTATCACATCCACTGTAGCAAGTATTTGAGTAATTTATTAGAAAGTTAAGGTCCGTAGCTATTGTTCAAAAATGAAAGTAAGGGAGAAGATTAGAGGCCTGTCAGTGAAAAATTCATCAAATCAGCCATGTTGGGCTTCAATCTGCCTCTGATTTCTGGCGGTGGACGAGTTTGCACACCGCCCACAGTACGGCTGGACGAGTCACACGAAAGTGGCTTTGAACCCTAATCCATAGTTTGTTCATTTTCTCGGAAAATCGTATATGTGTATTGCCTTCGATTCTTGGAACGAATATAAGATGAAATGAAATTTCTTGAAATGTTTCTCTGATGAAAGATGAAATCTTTCTTGGAATTGCTTTACTTTTCTTGAAATTATTAAATTCTAAATAATAAAAGATTATGACTGAGTATTTGCTTTTGATTATGTGCGCTCTCAACTCCAAAAGGAAGAGGTAATGAAATAGAATTTTTTCTGGGAATCTTGTAACAGAGTGTTAGTTGTCTTTTTTTGAAGACTTTTTCATGATTTCTCCAACCACAGGCAGCAAATTGCAATCACTCTGTTATGGGCCTAGAAGCTCTGATGGTTATTCTGAAGAAAAAATTCGAGAGTTGAAAGTTGACAGCTTTCGTTTGTAATCAGCAGGCACTAATGCGAGTTTGTGCGGAGTGGAATGACGAGCGCGGCACCGTAGTCGAATCCATTTGGAAGCATGCAAATTCCTTACCAATAAAAAAGTTCTCTGACGTATATTTGGCCCTCAAAGAATTTGCACAGCCTGCAAATCTGATCTTACCGGGAATTGAATCAGAAATTGAATTAAGGTCTGACGCTATGAGCGGATTGCCCGAGCTGTTCGCCCACCAATATGTGCTTTTTCATTCGATTGGTTGTGAGACTGGAGCATGTTAGGCCGCCTTCAGACTTTGCGATTTGTACGTCGCACTTTCGCGCGCATAGCTCGCACCATCACGTCGCTCGCAGGACTTTGCGACGCGCATTTTTTGTCTTAATGGCACACACCTCGAAATTTTTCGTGGGAATTTAAACTATATCGAACGGTGATGAGCGTTGTAGTTGTTTAAGACATCGTGGATCATCCCGAAATGATGAATGGTGGAACAAGACGACTGCATATTGCACTGGAGATAACTAACCGGAAACTCAATTTTGTTTGCTTATACCATTTCCATTGGTAAAGCGAAACATAACGTGGCATACCGTAGCTCGTTGGTCAAAGTGATTCGACGAGCCCTGAACTGCGCCCGCTGGCATTTTCTATCAGTTTGTATATCTCCCCATTTCCGATCTTTCCATATGTGGTGCTGCAAATAGCGGAAGTGTTAGAGACCATCTATGTGGCTCTTTTTTTCCATTGCCCTGTGGAGGGAAAGTTTCAATAATAATAGTGACATGAAACCGTCTCTGTGTGTTCTAATAACGCCCACACGTAGGTGCCGCTTTGTGCATCCGAATGTCCAAATAAGCTTATATCTGACAGGGCAAAAAAATAATAGCTGGGCGAATCCATGATCATTGATGAATCGATAATAACTTCTATTCAGAAAAAAACCTGGGCTTAGTTATGGGTCATCGATCTCTAATCATAGAATATAGTTGTTGGAAGTCTCTAACCTGCTGGAACATGCCCTCTTAGTTGTACGCAAAAGGGGCCGCAGCGGCGTCACAACGTCTCAAAAAATGACATTGGCGCGGCATTTTACGGTGGGCGCCATGAATCAAGGATCGCACGGTATGACACTGCATCAGCTCCTTATTAGGATGGAGAAGTCACGATTCCGGACTAGTTAGCAAGCACGGCCGCCTCAGAGTATAAAATGGAAATATTAGGTTGAACCATAATTTTCACACTTTTTGATTTTCGTGGGAAAAACTGTGGAAGCTCCTGGAATATTCGGTAGTGGGGGGTATGTAAAGTGAGTGAAAAGGACTACTGGATAACACATTTATATTCTCTATGGCTTCAACTAGCAGTGAATCTACGACAATTTCGCGAGAGGTACGAAATTCACGAACACCGCCCCGGTTCCCCAGCATGCAAGGCCACTAACCGAATTAACCAGTCGATGGGCCCAGGTACTGTCTCTCATATGGCGGCAACCCGATGGCTCGATCGACTCAAATTGAAACGGGAAAAAATTTCAAAAAAAATGCAAAGGGAAAAAGAAATTTTTTTCAAAATTTTCAAAAAAAAGTGGAACCGTAACCATCCAACACGGCAGTCACTGCCGACCTCTACTGCAGGCAATTGGACACCGTAGCCGCAAAACTTACCGCAAAAATGGACCGAGACTTCGTCCACGACAAAGCTCGCCCACATGTGGCAAAGTTGTCGTGTCAAAAGATCCAGGACCTTGGTTGGACAAAGCTCCCGCACCCACCGTAATCTTCGAACATGGCCCTAACTAACTACCACCTATTCCGGTCTCTGATCCACTTCCTCGACGGACGACAGCTCAAAGATGACGATGATCTCAAAATCGACCTCCAGATTTTCATCGACCAGAAATCTCCAGACCTCTACAAGCAAAGCATCTGCTATCTCCCTATTCGCTGGCAATGTATTGTTGATTATAATGGTACATATTTTGTTGACTGAAGTTGAACACAAATTAAGAAAAATAAATTTGAAATTTTTTGCCATTGTGGGACAGAAATTATGGTTCAACCTAATATTTCCGCTTCTCGGACTGATTGCATTAAGTTCCAATATTGTCCGACTGGTTGACCTCGGGTAGCATGCTAGTGTTTCGGCAGATCAGGTCATCAGTGTTGCGTGGAGGGCAATTCACTATGGGAACAACTACGTTATTCTCATGAGATTAAAACATTGTTTTATGGACTATTACAGTGACTAGCATCCACCGTTACCAGAAATCGTTTTGACTTCCTTAAAAAATTATTTTTCATC
Source organism: Trichostrongylus colubriformis (assembly GCA_963978905.1). Lineage (NCBI taxonomy): Eukaryota > Metazoa > Nematoda > Chromadorea > Rhabditida > Trichostrongylidae > Trichostrongylus > Trichostrongylus colubriformis. Next base: position 29,093,392 of record OZ022260.1, read on the forward strand.
AAAAATGTCACAACTTACCTATTCAAGCTCGAAATATCCCACTTTATTACATATTTAACTTCACAAATAACAGTTTCTTTTTGGTCTATTTTTGACATAACTAGACGAGCTAAAGCGTAGCAAGATCTTGCAATCAGTAAATCAATCATTTAGTGAAGCAAACTCACTCATGGGTGTCTTGACCCCACACTAATCATCGGAACAATGGGTGTCTTGACCCCACACTAATCATCGGAACACTTGTCCCACATCCATTGAGGTTCACTTCATTTGGACCGAGCTGTGGTAGCGATAAATTTATCTGTCTGGCATTTCTGAGTAGATCTACTGCTGTAAAACTATCCAGATAATTTACCGAACACCAAAACAATATAATGAGAAGATCGCTGATTGCAGTCAAATCATCAAATAAGGATTGTGGATTATGGAAAAGAGGATCAAATTTTTTCAAGAGTTTTCCACGAGTCACCCCTTTTTCGGTATTTTTTTGGTTCGACTGGATTGATGAGGACTGACGTTCGGCCTTGGGCAGGATCCGAACCTCTACCTATGCTTTCGTGCAACGTGCTTATCCATTGCACTACCAAGACTCTGACCGGCTCTCCTCGGCTCAAAGGAATGTTATCGTCGAACTGAGGGGAAGCACGTGAGTTTATGGTAGTGTAAATAATTAACATGGTGCCAGGGAAGCATAGGTACAGGTTTGATGCATTAAAGCACGATTTATTTATTTATTTATTTATTTATTTATTTATTTACTTAATTATTTATCATGCGCTTAGGCGCCCCATCGGTTAAAGAGAACAGCAAGTTTCGGCACAGTTACAAACCGATTATTTAAAAAAATTAAGCAGTTAGCCCCTGAACAAGAATCTAGCCCAATCCTGAGCACCCTCGTAGCTTAGGAGTGCTCTTTCATGTTTCACTTCAAATCCTCCTTCTATTCCTCCATTCGCTGATTCTATTCCTTTTTTGGTACGACTCTCCTAGCCTCAATCCCTCTTCTGGTCTACTTTGATCCAGTTGAAGTACTACTCAACTCGATTTTCCTCAACTAACGAGTTTTGCACTAATTTCTCTCAGCTGTTCGACGAAGTCATAACGAACGTATGGCAAACGTACTCCGTCACTGTTTTCTTATCCGTTGTTACATGCTATTAATCGGTGATTAGTCGTTACCACGCTATGACTGGGCGTGTCTGCTGCGTATGCACATTTTCCAAAAACATCTCAACAGCCTATCGATTTCCCCTATTAACCAGCTGTCCCAATGTTTTGAAACTTCAACGCTGCAATGCGTCGGTGCAGTGTGGCTGTATCGCGAAGGAAAGGGCAAGGTGCTGTTTGCTGCTGCGAAGACATCATGACGTCGTTTTCCATTTCTGCTGGCCAGCTCTAATTTGCTAAGTGAAGTATGGGGAGCAAATGGAAGTTGCACTCCAACAAGACATCAAAGAGCTCACTGACAGGCTTATGAAAAGCTTCGAAAGTACCGTAGAAGGATTAGCTCTGACGCGATACATGGTTGAACTCGTACATTTAGTATATTTTACATTATATTTAGTAGCCATTTGCCATAATACATTTGGTAACCTGATTTGAAATGAAAAGAGACTATAATAGGCAGATCGCTGTTAGTTGACCAGTGAAAATGGAGTGTGTGACAAGACACTCGACTTGGACCAGGTCGAGCATGAAGGCGACGCTCTCGTTTCGCAGCGAGCGGGATTATTAGTGCCCCACGTAGACGCATTTGCGCGAAACAATGACCTAGTTCGAGTGTACAGTTGCACTCCCGCGAAAATATGCTAGAGAGGGAATATTGCTCCATACTACTTTAAAATGGATACAAATATTGCCTTGTTTGTTTGTTCTACCCTTGCTGTTGAACTGTTCCTATCGGCACAAGGATTTGATTAGAATAAAGTGAATAGGAAGCGCAGAGCTCATCCAAATTGTTTCTTCAATTTCCGCTCCTATCCTTGCATAATTCATATTTTTCCACTGATTTCAATATTCAATTTTTATTTATAGTTAGGGGCACTTTCGCGTTAGGCTACTGATGATGCCATCCTTTTGAGAGTCTCCGAAAAAGTTTCCCATACTGTGACGTCATCATTTTTTGAAGAAAGAGAAACCAAACGCTCAGTTTCGGTAAGCGATGGAAAGCCAGTGCAGCGGCACTTCCTAATGAGGCGGGGAAGGGTTTACTATAGAGATATGATCAAATGAAGGAAGGTACGGGTCAGGTCTGAGGAGGCAGGGGCTACTTCAAAGCCATCCAGTGCTTTCAAATTTCAATTGTCCGATTCGATACGATATAGCTAGAATCGAAAAAGAACAGGTCATCAATCTTGCGGCTGCGCACCAAAGGCCATAAATCCATTTCTATCCAGAAGATGAGAAAGTCATTCCAGTACTGCCATTTTTAGCAGGAGTCTATGACATCACCAATCTTTTTTCTCACTTATTTATGCTCCAGTGGAATAACTCGAATTATACCTCAAATTAGCGGATATTTTATATCTTTTCGTGGTGAGGAGTGCTTAACGGGGTGCTGAAATGTGAAAAAAGTCAAAATTACGGTGGGCATCGTTATATTAGGCTGTCCCGAAAGTTCCGGAACACCTTGGCGGACAAGAGTTTTCGGGTCTTCCCGCGATGGATAACCAGGGCATTTGTCGATTGACTTTGAGGAACGTTCCATGCCATAGGCATATAAGGATTCGCGCCTATCCATAAAAGGAATAGAGCTCGAAATGGACGAGACGTCACTCCGAGCATTGTACCTCTACGAGTTCTGCCGAGGGAGTTCCATAAGGGAAGTGGTCCAAATAATCAGCGTCGCATGTGGAGCAAGCACAACTATCCACCGTTGGTTCACCCGCTTCCGTTCTGGAGATATAGCCCTGAAAGATCAGCAACGCAGTGGCCGTCCATCTGAGCTGACGATCAGCTTCTCAGGAGAACTGTGCAGGAGAACCCCACGGCAAGCACACGTGAAGTAGCCCTGCTACTCGGTTGTGGGAACACCACAGTCGATCAGCATCTCACTCGGCTGGGATACCGGAAAGTGCTCTCGACTTGGACACCCCATGCCCTATCCGACAGCCGACATCTGGCAACATTCACCCTGGACACCTTGGCGACGCTAGGCGAGGAAGTGCTACCACATCCTCCATATAGCCCCGACCTCGCACCGTCTGACTACCAGCTGTTCGCCCCTTTTCAGAACTTCCTAAAGGGGAAACAGCTCAAAAAGCAGCGCGACATCGAGATGGAGGTCGAGCGTTTCTTCGCGAGGCAGTTTCAACAGTTCTGGGCGGATGGGATTGGCAAGCCTCCGGATAGATGACAGAAGGTGATAGATAGTAATGGTGAATATCTTGTTAGCTGAAATGTGTTTATGTTGTAAAGAAATAAATTTGAAAAAAAGTGGTCGGGGTGTTCCGGAACTTTCGGGACAACCTAATAAATAATGTTCACTTCGCCTTGTGAATCTCTGTGAGGAATCTTTTTATCATGAATTTCTACGCACAGAGCTGGGCTTGCCATCATAGGTCAGTGTGAGGGTAGATAAAGTGCTGGAAAGGTTCCGCCGTTTTCTTGAAAAAACATTTGGTGCACATTAGGGGCCGGAGACATAAGTCGCTATTGGTGGGACGGGGAAAGGGTTTAGAGTCGGGGAGTGCAGCGTTACGTCGAATTTCCGCTTTGCGGCGTCACACTCGTGGGGCCAACAGCGCAAGTTGCCGCAGTCGATTTTGGAGGACTACCACAGTACCAACTAGTTCCTCCCAGGACACAATGGGCTGGCACTGAGGGAGTTCTCCAAAAAAGTGGTACTCAAATATACTAGCGAAATATTATAGAATATGGTGCTATCACAATGAAGGGGTAGGCATCTTATAAAAATTGCTTGCCTTAGCAACTCTGACGGTCAATATGCACACTCAAGCATATATTCTTGCCTAAGCTCTAATGGAGGAAGGAAGGATTCCCGTCCTCAATCTAGTCTTTGGTAAACCTAGCATCCATATGGGATCCCCCCGCGCACTGCGATTGCACCTATAATACAGAAACTACAAAAAAAACTTACTAGGTGAAACTTACTGCATTGTAACTTCAGAACAGAAACAAAAAAAAGTAAAAATGCAAAATCGTTCCTAACACATTCCTTATATCCCAATGCCACGAACTGTCATATTTATCAGTCTAGGTTGCAGGATGGGGTAGGAGAAGAGATATTTTGTGTTTCGCTTGCCTCATTGATTTGACGTCCATAAATAGCGGTCTCGATCAAGTGAGCAACCCACTATATTCCTTCTTCCACCTTCTAAGATTCCATCAACACGAGCGACTCACGATCCCTCATATCTCCCACATTAATGGTGAATTGAAAATAGTATTCAGATAGTATTCCTGCCCAAAAAGACCAAATGCAACTCCTGAAAGGATTTGCTAGTGGCAACGGCACGTCAGAAACGATTTGTTCTGTGATCGATTGAAAGCTACACATTATCATAGCAAAAGGTGAAAATTCGTTGAACATTTGAGCAATAATGGGGTTGTTATCTTTAGAACTAGTGCAAAATTACTTTCAAAAAAATTGAATGGAATTATGCTGCAGCTATGAAGCTTGCAGTTTTGCTAAAACATGGGGCTTAGAGGTAATATTGTGGGCAATGCTTGAGCGATTATCGACCGAATTGAAGAGATGGTCGAGTGGTCGTGCTTTAGTGGAGCAGTGGGGGAGGGGGGTCTTATTTCAAATCGTCGAAGGAGTAGAGTAGCGTAGGATGGGGGTCGTGTTTCTTGAAATTCACCTCGACATCACGCTTCACCCCGCTACAAATATAATCAGTGCTTATTTGAAACTCATCTCTTCAGGGTTACGTCGCGTGGGTTACCAAACACGGATCTATGGTCAACTATGCGAGCCCAACTACGAGTGGCCACTTGCCTGCTGTTGTTCCCCTCGTAAATACGCATTCATTACACATCTCATCTGATGTATGATCATTGAGACACAGCTTTGAAACTGGCAACAAACACGCAAATCCTTTCGCCATAATGAGCTTCACCGAAAATAGCTACACACCAAAATAGACAGATGATGACGAAATAGTAGAACTTTCTTCGCCTGGACGATTTTTTGATGACATACAACACACTGGATTGTTATTTAAAATGCGACATTTGGTCCAACTTTGCTATGCTAAGACGGCTAAATGTGAAGGAAGGGGAATAGCGAGCTAGGGCCTGAGTGGGACAACTCTAACGTGGGCGAAGCACATTTTATATAAGGACCCCTTTCAAACAAAGAAATTGTATCACCTATATGGGACTTCCTTATTGTCATCAGGCGATTTGCCACGCTTCCTTGACAGTGGACAACGAAGGTTAGGCCGCGTTCATACTTACAGCAGGCAGGGCGTGGCTGCGTTCAAAGGCTGCGAAGCAGAGTAGCACGGGGGAGATGCAGAGACGACGCAGGCAACGAGACATGGTGGCATAGGCGGGACGCACAGACACGCAGCCACACCCTACCGCCGGCACCGCAAAGTATGAACGCAGCCTTACAAAGCCGCAAATGCTCATTGGCTAGGTCCTATAGTAACTTAGCAGCTAGTACTATGTATAGTTTTTGGAAATAAGTCGATCTCGGGGAAACGTGGGGGTAGTTTGCACCATCTCCCGTCCAGGATCAACTATGAATCGAGAAATCCTTCAGGAAGCTTATATTTTTGAATGTTCATCGATTTGGACCGATGAATTGAGAGAATCACCTCCTCCGGAATTAGGGGGTGTCAAATCCAAATCTCCAATTTTCCTTGCCCGACGCTGAACATAACCCTGCGCCTCTCCCCTCTGCGTCAAAATCCTGGTGACTCCCAACACGCGAGTTGATGAAGGCGCTCTTGTAAGCGATTAAGCTGCAAACGGCACACAGTGTGGGTGGTCAGCGGCGTTATGCTGCAATGACGTCACAGTTGTATGTTTTGCATTTCAAGCGCCATAACATTCAGTGATGGTTGCGATTCTAAAGATGATGAAGAATACCCCAGAGAACATATCCCAGGGGGAAACATGTAAGGATTGCATATTTAAAATAACCGGAAGGGGTCCGAAGAAAGAGGAAGATGCAAAGAAATGATCATTTTGTAACGAGCATTCAAAGTTAGAAGCAATAATCGGTGGGAAAAACCGGGATTCCAAAGCGCGACGCTGGGGTGTGTATTCGCATCACATTCGCATCAACACACTGACTTTCCAAGTTGTCCGCTGTATAGATGTCCTTTGTTGTCTCGTAGAGTGTATTTCATTCACTTGTGATGATGTGAAATAAGTGAAACAACACACAGCAACTAACAAGTAAAACAAGCGAATGAAGAATAAGCGAAAACGTGAGAAATAAGTGTGATTACATTTAAACCCAATGAATTCACTTTCGATGTCATGGCAAGGTGAGTGTGCGTTGAGGCAACTGCAAGCCACCGTAATCCCATACCGTAAGCCGAAATTGCCTCTGCCGGTGTCTTCAAAAGTACAGTTTCTTACGTCAGCTTCCAAATAATACAATTATTTTAACAGAATTTTGTTTTGTGTAAATTTTGTTTTCTTCATGAAATTTTTTATTGTAAATTGTGTAATTTTTTTCTATATTCTTGCATTTGATTGACAAATGACGCCATCAGCTTCTACTCAGCTCAGCACTTAGGACTCTCTTGTACTATTAGGTTGGTGCGTAGTTAATGCGGCTTTTATTATTACGTTTTTCTGTTGTGGAAATTGACGTTTTGAAGAAAATTAGGGGGAAACACTCCGTCCTTGGTTGCAATGGCCAAAGCGTTCCCAAATAATCATTGAAATACGTCTTGCTAAATTTTATTACTGTTTTTGCTAAATAAGATCGTTGAAATAACCTCAGTAATTATGCACCAACCCAATATTTCGAGAACTTCTACTTTTCCTTTCTTTCCTACGAACAAAACATAAAGCTGACACAAAAGGCTGTACTTTTAAATACGCATTCATCACACGACGTTCCTTTCTGAGGTATGGACGTGGCACCGAAAAGTAAGGACATGGAGGTGGGCTCACACAGTTCACCACAACTTCGGGTGGTAGTCTGTGTGGCTTGGCCAAGAAATTGCATAGCTCTCTTCCTTTGAAGTTCAAAAAAAATTCGGTTAATTATTGAACAGCCAAGACTTATTCTATCTGTAGCGCTCCCAGAGGCATGGTGAAAAGGAGGCGTTTCTATTTCTGTCACGATCATTATCTTCAAAATGGAACAGAAATAGAAGCTTTGAGCAAGGACGGTCTGGTTGACGTCATAGTTAATTTTTCCATATTCTTGCACTTGATTGGCAAATTAAGCCTTCAGTTTTCACTGACCAGTTATAGCTCACTTGTTCTATTTCACAAACTTTTCCTTTCTTTTCCTCTCTTTCGAACAAAAAAAGTTATCAGGAAGTTGCTGTAAAAAGCTGCACTTTCCTAAATAACTCTGATAAATACGGTATTTCTATGTGCTGTGAGCTGAGCTCACCACGTTAGAGTTTCTATTTCTGAGTAAATATGAAAAAAAAACTCCAAAGATGCAATAGAAAATGAATAAATGAAATATTTGTTAGATGCTTCGAAGTCCTAGTTTATATTAGGTTGGACGGGAAGTTCTGGGACACTTTTTGTTTTTTCCTGTAGAAACCTGTAAAGCTTCGGGAGCATTTGGTAGTGGGGGGTATATGAAGCGTCTGAAAAGGGCTTCTGAATAGCACATTCATATTCTCTACGGCTTCAACTAGCAGTGAATTTACGGCAATTTCGCGAAAGGTGCGAAATTCACGAACACCGCCTCGGTTCCTCAGCATGCGAGGCCACTAACAAAATTAACCAGTCGATGGACCCAGGTACTGTCTCTCATATGGCGGCAGCCCGATGGCTCGATCGGCTCAAATTGGAACAGGAAAAATTCCAAAAATTTGCACTGAGAAAAAAATGTGATTTTTTCTAAATTTTCAAAAAAAAGGGAAACTGTTACCATTCAGCACGGCAGTCCCTGGCGATCTCTACTGCAGGCAATTGGACAACGTAGCCGCAAAAATTACCGAAAAAATGGCTCTAGACTTCTTCCTCCACGACCACGCTCGCCCACATGTGGCAAAGTTGACGTGCCAAAAGATCCAGGACCTTAGTTGGACGAAGCTCCCCCGTCCATCGTAATCTTCGGACATGGCCCCAACTGACTACCACCTACTCCGATCTCTAACCCACTTCCTAGACGGACGGCAGCTCAAAGATGACGATGATCTCAAAATCGACCTCCAGACTTTCTTCGACCAGAAATCCCCAGACTTCCATGGGCAAAGTATCTATTATCTTCCTGAGCGTTGGCAGTACATTGTAGATCACGATGGTGCATACTTTGGTGACTGAAGTTACATGTGAGTAAAATTAAAATAAATTGAATTTTTCTCACAAGGTGTCCCAGAACTTCCCGTCCAACCTAATACTTTGAAATCAGTAATGAACTGACCACATAGACCTACTACTTCCATCAATATGACCGGTAAACTGTTTGTTGACCAAGTAGTTTCATATATCATCTAAAGAGGTCTTGTAGCCGTAGAAGTCTCGGAAAACGATTATGACCCTGGACAGATTTTCCCTGAGTTTCTCTTTTCCACTATTCGGAAAAGGAAAATGACCTCTATAGGTTTTCTGGGCTTCTTTTAATCAGTTCAACTCTCAAATCTGGTTTGGTACCGCGGAGGATTTGGTACATAAATCGCCGACATCAAACAACAGCCAGGCACCATAGGTCATTTTTTAGCTCTAATACACTGTCAAATTGCTTCATTATCTTGAGCAGAAATTGAATGAGTGAAGAATTTTGAGTACAAATGGGCACAAAATGGGCTTATCTCTTCACCGGGCACGAAAGTTATGAAAGAGATAAATATTTTATGTGTTGAGAATTCGGGATGCTTTTACCCTGTTCCTGTTTTTATTCAGCGACGAAATCTACCTAATATGTTAGAAATTCGCATGTTCTTGCTTACTTCTGTTCATGAATTCATCAGCGATTTATGGAATCTCAGGTGCCCAGCAATTCTCGTGGTCAATCGGAAAATAAAATAGTATGGCATTGACTTGTGAATATTTCACACGGTATGTCACCTGTTGAATGTGTCCTGACACTTCCCACGATTAAATGAATTGATGCGAAACAAACAATTTTCTCTTCACATCAGCAATTTCTCGAGCCCGTGTCTTCGGCTGACGCCATCCGCTGCACTTGATTTAGTGCAGACAGCCCATTTTAAATTGACAAATGACGCCTTAAAATAGCAATGTGCTTGTTGTTTGGCCGTTTTTTTCTGGAGTCAACAGGAAGGATTATCGGGATAATCGGGAAAGCGATAAATGTTAAGAGTGGGACAGGATCTAAGGGGTGGTCTGAGGAATTGGGTATTTGGCGCAATTTGCTTAATGAAATGCGTCCACTAGGCTGTTACTAGTCTCTACGTTGACCGCTGTCTCCCCGTGGCCGAGCTCCTCCTAAAAGTAAGTGCATCGAGCAAGCGTGTCACTGCCACGTGTCACAGGTCTGAACAGATTCGATCGATAATCGGCGTTACGACACGCCGCGAAACTCGCACGTGTAGAGACCCGGTAGGAGTGCGTGTAACATTTCTCGGGGTTTTGGTCATTTCATACAGTCTTGCTATACTGTAGCTGCATAAATAACACCTTCACAGTTATCTCTGATGGGTGGGCAATTTTTCGTCGCTGCTGCTGTCTTTTGGCCCTAGACAGGGATATCTCTCATTCAAGGTTAGTGATGCAATGTATCAAACACTCCATTCCTCAAAAAGCCATGAAGTACTGCTGCTTGGACTCGCACGCTTAGTCGCTTTCGATTGAAGACCTTTCAAGCAAGCTCATATGGCATCTTTCGAGTTAATCGCATGGCTGCACTATGACGAGAGTTGTCAATGAATTGTTCATGGAAAAAGGCTTTTTCCAGCGAATATGAAATGCTGTTCGCGTGCCGAACTGGCCTATTGTTCAGCTTCAGACTTAATTCATGGAAATGGCCATTCGTCCAATCAACAGCGAACAGGCATGCACGAATCCAAATGTCTTTTTTCTGGGTTTGGGTGTGTGCAGAGAATTGACGGTGGTCGGCCCTCCTGACACAGTACTTTGCCATTTCGCTGCCATCGTTCATCAAGTGAAAAGGGTAATTGAAGAACGACTGGAATTTCCGCTGAACAAGTCCTCTCTAGGGATTTATTGACAGCTGAGTTGCCCACGTTACTTGCCGCATACATCACTAGTGCTTATACAAAAAAAATAGAAAAATTACGCGGTATTTTGCAATATGTAACAATTATGGGTACGCTATCCATAACTCTAGAAATTCTACGCTTTAGACAGATGCACGGTGTATACTGAGCGCAATGAAATCTGGATGCTTCGTATATTATAACACTCCGAAGTGCAGTTTGAATTCCAAATGACATGATTTTTATGAGCGTTTTTTGCATGAATGTTGATAATGGATGCTAATAGTAAACAACTGAAATATTTCTTTACAATTTCTGAGATTTTTTTGAGTGTTTCTAAAAAAAGCCATGATAAGTGTGTTCTCGACCCCATCCTTATAACTACTTACAGACTCGTTACAAAATATTGCTCCTCCACATGACCACCTTTGGGTGGTGTCCGGTGTCTTTTATTTGGGTTACGGGTTACATTATTACTCTCAGAGCCACAGTCAGCAGATTATCATATCTCATTAGGACGCCTTTATCCTCTGTTTACATTCATTATGTTTATCATACTATTACTCTTTATATGCCTTGGGTAACCCTATGTAACTACGATAGGGCTCTGCTGTGACCAGGGGGGGGGGGTGGGCACAGCGCACGTGTGCATGGTACGTATAGTACGCGTAAACAAAACTCGCTCAGTTTAATCATAACCGAGGTGAGTTTATTGGCATCAGGCTGATGTTTGTGGGCAAACACAGCACTTATACGGCGGCTCGCCTTCATATGTAAGTCTTCTTTCGGGGTTAGTATTCATCGAATTTGTGACCGTGAATGAAATTTGGAGGTGTGGCGTGTGCGCATCCGCTAAGAAATACTTAGTCACAATCGAATTCTCTAGATTTTTATCCTTCAAGTTAGAGCTAAGAGGAGATTTTTTTTCGGAAATATCCAGAAGAAACTTCTTGCACAGGTTATCGATCGGGTGTTTCTATGTACTTCTTTTTAAGGTACTAAGGAGCTGTACAAGTAGGGTTGCATTTACAGATTTGCGCCCAGATTTGGTGCTTCCATGAGGTACTGAACTTTTGCTTAAGAGTCCGAATTTCTCAGGCAATGGCTACATATTTAAATGATAATTACAGCAAGCAGTAGCGGTCAAAAATATTAGGTTGTCCCAAAAGTCTTGTCATATTTTTTTCGATCATCACTTTATTTTTTTTCGTCCAACAAATAATAATTAGGCAACAGAGTATTGACCATTGTTATCGGCAACTCTCTGCCACTTTATAGGAAAATCGTTGATTCCCTTCTCTCAGAACTCTGGGTTCTGAGATTCGTAGAAGTCAGCGATCGCCTTCGCAAGCAAGTCATAATCAACGAATTTTCTCTTGGCCAGGAAGGATTCGAGAGGATGGGTAAGGTGTTGGTCAGAAAGGGCAATGTCTGGAGTGTATGGCGGGTGGGGCAGGATATCCCAGCCGAACTCCTGTAGCTTGGCCTGGGCACTTTTCGCGAAATCGGAGGAAATTGGAGTGGGCCTCGTCATGTAGGAGGGTGACCGCGGACCTTTTTCGGCGCTTTTCTCGAACAGCGACGGCGAGCTGCTGGAGCTGGTGGGTGCGTACGGTAGCGGTGACTGTCTCGCCTTGTACCAGCACCTCGCGGAAAAGCATTCCTTCCTCGTCCCAGAACCAGCACAGTCCCAAGCGTGGTTTGTCTTTCATGTCAATCTCGCCGTTGCTGAAGCTGATGAACCAGCGGCGCACGGTCTCGTAGCTCACACATCCCTTGCCCAATGCAGCGCTGATGGAGTGGCAAGCTTCCGTCGTTTTGGTGCCGCAAGACCGCTCATAGTAGATGACACAGCGAGTTGGGTGGGTATAGACAACGGGCATTGTAGCTCTCTCCACGGGATCTGGTGGGACAATATATATTTTCCTAGAAAGCTTAGGGAACGTTCTACCATATTCCTGAACCGCCTGGACCTGCCTCGAAGTGAACAAGAGTTCCTGATTTTTTTGGGAAAATATGACAAGACTTTTGGGACAACCTAATATATGCGGTTTTGGGTTCTAACTTAACTTTGATCGACGTCGCCTCCCTCATTTTTTTATGTTTGGAAGGCAATTGGTACTCAATGAAGCAAGGTATCTCGGCTGGGTAGGGCGCAGGGTGAGAATTGAAAAATTTATTGAACTGAAAACTCTGAGAATGACCAATTACGTGCCTCTGTGCTGTAAATTGCTGTCATGATTCCAAATGACGTGTAACAAAGCCGTAGCCTTATTCCGTGTCACTTTCTGTACACCTGCTCGTTTCGTTAAGTTATGAGCTTTTATTGCTAATTGAATTTTTTGAAGGTTTCGTCATTTTCAGAGTGTTCAGTTGAATAAAATTTTCAATTTCCACCCTGTCCCGCCCAGCCGAGATACTTTGCTTCATTGAGTACCAACTTCCTCCACCCCCCCCCCCCCTCAAAAAAAAAAAAAATAAAAACTCGAATCAGAAATGCAAACGTCGGCCGAAGTTATGGTAAGAATCCACAATGCCGCATATATTTTTGACCGCTACTGTATGTACTCCTCTAAATGGAGGCCTTAATATGTGCATCTGAAGGAATCTGACGGGTGAATTCTCTTGCACAGCCACACCTGAGCCCACCCACGCTAAATATCTGACGGTATACGTTATTCATATGGCTTTACGAAGGATTTCACAATGAATCCGTTCAAACGCCATGACGTGATAATTGACATAATATGATATCATCAGCTAAACAGTTTTATTCGAAAAAGGACGACTTCAAAGAAAAGCCATGAAAGTCCTCGTATTCCACGAATTACATTTCAAGCAAGTATTCGAAAAAAGTAACTGGGCTTTTGAGGACATTTTTCTTTCCACTTTTCTCATGAACGCGTGTGTACACATAACTGTTCATAGGGGTCGCAAGTATGGGACTTATGTTTACCTGCAATCATCATAAACAAATCCTCAGCTGTTGCATGAGCGGGCTTAGCCTAGAAATTTTGTGTTTCAAAGGGGCACTTGCATTACTCTTGCCTGTTCATTCAGTGATGAAAGCAGAAGTTCGAAATGATTAGAAATTACCGAAAAATTAAATGAAAGTGAGGAAATATGAAAGTGAGTAATAGGAAAATTTCAAAAATTGGGCTCCTTGCTGTTTTCAACGACATCGCCAAGAGTAAGGAGAAAATGAGCAGGGGACGACATTTGTTTTGTGGACGAACACCCACATCAGAAGTGATGATCCGTGGTGAAAGTACCATTGAAAAAGACTCTTAATCGCGATCCTGCAGCGCTACCAGTAATGCTGCCTTGCATCCCTTGGATGAGTCGCTGTGAGCGCGGGCAAAGTCCGCGGCTGGTCCCTTCTGCATCTCTCACCACCGGTTAGTGATATAAAGGGAGTGAAAGGGATGGAATAAGAGGGAAGGTTTCCGTTTCCTATTACTTGAATTTTCAACCTTTTTATTCCATTTTTCTCCACAGTTACACTACTGTTCACCTCAACTTTCGTATTCCCATTTAGTCCATAATCTGCCAAAATATGCCTGTCCTGGAGCATTTCTATCTCCTCATCGGGTCTTTCTGGTGAAAGTAAACTTCCTGAGTGATTCCAGACATGCTCGATACTTACTGAAAAAGCCCTATTAAAAAAAAAGTCATCCACTAAAGGTAAACTAATGAACTTTAAAAGCTCCAGGAGCGCACAGAAAATTATTATTGGTATGTTGACATTAACCTAATGTCAATACTTTGGTGATTGTTGCCTTGCGTGATTACGTCAACACTGCTCGAAGTAATCACTTGTTTGGCATTTTTACGGCAAAATTATAGGTTCAGTGCGTCAGAATTGGGTATGCCATACACCTATCTTTCAAAAATCAACACAAACCGAAGTTCCTTTATCTAAAGGTTGCAGTGCCGCACACTACGCGAACATGAAAGTAGAGAAAAAGTGAATAAAGTTTCTTACATAAAAAGCTATGACGATGTCTACGCCTTGATATTGATTGCGTATCGCTGCGACGCATCACAAATCCTCATGGCTCTGCGATTGGCGCTATGTCTGTAACGGGAATCATGGTCAGCGTAGGAGGCCGCAATCTCGAATTTTTTAGCGTTTCATTACATTTTCCTTATTTCCACTACCAGTAGCTCCGCTATCATCATGGCGGTGGTCAAATCATCTCTCATGCCGCTGTCAAGCTGAAAACATAGCCAGTGTGCCCCGAGAATTTACCCCCTCCCCCCTCCATCAAATCGTGTTTATTGAATTACGTGAAAACTGTTAATCGCGTGCTATTTGGAGTATGTTCTATGGCATGACTGTACTTGCACGAAGAACGGTCACTCCGTCTGGGTGAAAGGGACTCTGCTTCACGAGGGCGAAATACGTGCATACCAACTTCCGTGTTCTAAATAATGAGGAATTTCATATGAACAAGACAGGCACAGAGGTAGAATAAATAACTAAACGGGAAAATGAAAGCAAGTAAAATCGCTCTATAAACAAGAAAAATAGCAGCCAAACTGATTCATAAACCTTTCCATCAAATTTTATGACCCATATTCGAAGAATACCCCCACGCGTTTATCCTAGCCCTAGTCCAAGCTTAACATCTCCTCTAAAAAGTGTTCTACCCCCGGAAGAGTTGAATATCTCAGAGCTACTTTACCCATTTCCTTCTCAAATTTGTTCAAGATACGTCCTTATTTATTAGGTCGTACGGAGTGCGCAAAGTCTTGTGATTCTCGACCTCTAATTTCTAATGCGCAAATCTCTGCTCATACAGAATTTGTTCAATTGAGGCAAGGGCCATATGAATCAGCAGATTTTAACCAACTAGACGCAAGCTTGTTTATTTCGGTTACCCGCAACATCGGCATCGTGATGTGTCTTGAATAAAGCTGTCCCGAGGATTGAAGAATTGGTAAAGGGTGGGCTCCAAGTCAGATGATGGTGGTGAGTGCGGCAGGGTTTCGTAGCCCCGCTCACCCAAATTCATCAGGCAACATGGGCCATTGCGCTGTCATGAAGAAGGTTGGGTCTCTCCCAATTGGCCAACACTGGGTCATGAATTACAGTTTGCGATACATCTCGCTAGCTCCTTACAGAATTTTGCAGCCGTAATAGTTTCGCCGGGATTCATAAAGTTATGGTGGATAAGAGCGCCGTAGACCACCAAAATGCCGAATTGCTGAGGAGGCTGGTGGCTACGGGCTTGATCTTTGTCCAACCATTGTACAGGTCATCTTCGATTGTCTTACAGAACCCGGTTCTTACCAGGTCACGGTGCGCTTAGGAAGTGGGTCGTTTATGAGCGTTCATGAGAAGAAGGATGGAGGTAATCTGCCGATTGTGAATTTATTTCAGAGACTTTACAAAAGCTTAAAATTCGCTCTAAGACATCACCATCCTATGGTTGAATAAAGCGAGGAGAGGGTTTCAATATGGTGTAAGCAACCCTGGGGAAGAACCACAAAATAATTCGGAATGGGAAACCACGAGAACCTTCCGAACTACCTAATAGCCTACACTGTTCCACTTTTTCCTGGTTGGCCGGTTGGCTGACCGTGAATAGGGCTTTATTGAAGCTGTGGGGTCAGGGTCTCCTACTGGGTCCTGAAACGGTTGTAGCTAATACTATGTAATGCCCGGATGATCGGTAACTTTGGGAGTTGCTTAACTAATTGTAAGCCGAATTTCCAAGTATCAACTTTTCGAGCCGCAATACTGAAAACGGTTATTTTTCAAAATTTCGACCACATAAATTAGTTCTATCAATAATCCTGTGATAGTCAATGGGATAAGAGGAAGTAGTGGCGTTGGGAGTATAGGAAACGACGGGGTGGTGGGATATTTGCATGCTTGAATGCTTTATGTGGTCTGGTCACAAGCTTTGCACGTGCCACCGTCCCAGTGGAATTCCCCCTTTCTGGAATTATCGACGGCAGCAAAACAACATTACCACAAAGCTGCAGAAAATGTTTGCCATTTAATTTCTTTATTAGCTTTGTGAGATTGATAAATGGGAGATCTCTATATCTTCGTCACAAACTTCAAACCTCTCAGCTCATCAAAATCCTTAAAATAGGTAGAATCATCGATATGCATACCGCCTCACCATATCTCTGCTTTTGGGAGTTTCTGATGTCACTGTGGATCTTTTTCCCGAATATTCAAGCCATTGTACTCAGCAGAAATTCCACAAATGATGATTAATGGCCACAATATCGAAGATTTAATCTCGGATAGATCTCTTCATGTCCTTTGTCTTCCCACTCCTCACCATTTCTTGTCTCCTCCAGGCTTCCCAGACATTCCCAAAAAGACTTCATATGAGGCATGCATTAGCTACAGAAACAAAAAATATTCAATAAAAGCGTGCTGTAAGGCAATGCAGCTGAAGCATCTGTTCTGAGAATTCCTTTTTGGTGGAAAGAAGCGAGCAGCTGTTAGGAGGGATTCTCGAGAAAATACCAGTCTGTTCCATGATTAATTGGATTTATACATTTTCAGCCTCAGCAGCTTTCATGTTTCCCCCGCTCTGTCCAGCTTTCCATACCGACATTCTGGTGAATGCAAATAGAAATAAAGCACCATGCTTTTGCACTGTTGTGCTGATTTTCAGCTGGAAATCGGCACTATATTAATAGTTTTTCAATGGTTGCGAATGCAATGGAGCATAATTAGTTTGCATCGTGATTCGTCGAATGGAGAGCTGCTGAAAGTTATGTTTCCTGCTGCAAATCGAGGACTTTCCTGGTACACGTTTTGGCAGAAACGTTGTGCTGAGCTTCAAGAGAAGCAAGGTGTATTTTGCTGAAGACAGGGGTAGGGCTAATGTAAGTAATGCGAACTTCTAAAGTGAGTCGTCTCAATGAAAGCAAGGGGCCAGGAAAACCATATGTGGCGAAATTCTCGTGAAAAGGAGCACTTCCGAGCGTTGTTAGAGCCCTCCTTAGAGCCTTAGAGCTGCCAACTGTTTTGACATGTTCCGCCTTTTCGTTAACACAGCCCGCCCCTCTGAAATCAGTCAGTAGGAAAGCGGTCTTATTTCTTGGGTTTTTACATATTTCTATTCCCTTTTTCATATACTATGTGCTGAACACCTTGTCTTTTTATATTCGGCCCCAACTACCCCCACTAATGCCTTTAACAGATCGACATTCGAGTTCTGCAAGCAGGAAGCATTTTAGCAGCTTCAGATGATGTTTACTTCATGACTGTTTCCATTAGGAGGCATGGCCTGTCTGGTTCTATGAAATAGCAATAGTCTTTCATTGTGTTTATTTCTAATGGCATTCACACCACAGCCCTCAGGGAACTCAAAGTGCATCTGTCACGTCATTTGTAAATTTTTCAACATATTTACTACCGAAGATTTCCATGAATCTTACTCCCATTTAAATAATATTCCAAGACAAAATAATTATGCGTTGGAATGCGAAATCGGCTTTTGGGTGTCTTTGTCTCTATCGGGTCATTCCATAAGTGATGTCACTTTTTAACGGAAATTTTCATATGAAATTTTGAGTTCGTGGACCATGTTATTATCGTTCAAAAGGGATTCGTCTGCTCTACAATACTATATTTTGATTTTCTGGATGTCTTAGAGTGAAGTCGGTTTCTTGGTGCAAAACAATTTGGCTTCCAGACCGATGCGACGTCCTCTAGTGTTGAACAGGGCACTGCCCTACCTTCAGAGAGTGAGAAGCAATTGAAGTACAATTGAAATTTTATGAACGACATCTAGTGGCATTGGCTACTCTTCAATTAGGTGCCTCCCCCCCCCCCCCCGGTTTATATATATATCACATCCTGCCTATAGACCCATTTATATATGCGAATATCCCTTCATATGTTCTTGCCGTCTTATCGTCTTATCACTCCTAGCCACCCTACTAGATGGCTCAGAAACAACTAAGGCCATCTGATATATGTATAAATATAATAGAGCTAAATTCTTGGATAATAACATGACCCCGCCCCAATCCAAACAGCTTCTATCTATCGCACAATATCTGTGTATCTGTCCATGTAGTACCTATATATCCGAACATTTATTAATCAAGGGTCTCGGAACCACACCCCAGATAGCTTTGTACACTGCAGCTTAAAGACAGCATAAGGGGTAATGTGGATATGGGAAAATCCCTGAAAGAAGTCACTCACATGGAAATTAAGGGCCCAAAAAGCCCGTTTATGGCGAAATCCACATCGAAAAGTGTGCACTCGAGATGTGACGGCGCAATTGTTAACAAGTGACGCCTTTGGATGATAGACCCCGCCTTCAGGCGATGTGATGCCTGATTGACTGCGGCGCGAGTGGTCAAGCATATGCAGGAGCAGGATTGAAGGTATCGCGGTGCGCTTTCTCAGTATTCAAAGCACACTCCAAAAATAAATGCTCTCCTACTTCCGAGCATCCCTTCTTGTTCACGACTTGGTAATGTGACAATAGAAAACTCGTCCGACTGCCCGCCTCTCGACGGAAAGGTCGTCCGCGTCGAGAATCAACGGTGGGAAAGGGGCCCTATTGATCTTTGGCCATTTTCTTCCTTTTTTTCTTCACCATGGTATTACTATGCTCCCGACTTCCATATTTACTACATTTTTCACTGTTAGTCCAGACTTCCCCTATCGCTGCCTTTAAGAAATATGTTGTTGATGTCATTTGTCAAATGTAGTCGCAATAACCGAGTTAAGGCAATAAGGCAGACAGAGTCACATTTCCCGCGAAGTTGTTTTGCTCTCAAAAATTACTAATTTTTTCGCATTTCTGCCAATTCGATTTCATATCTGCTTTACGAGCTATGCAGATCCCATAAAGTTCATTTGTCCTCAAATACCTTCGATATTTCTAGAAAATTTCCAATACTTTCTTCTTTCAAGGAAACATATCACTCTATATGTATGATGTCATAGTACATTCGATAAATGAATAGGAAATGCACAGATAGTTTCATTAGTTCGAAACTAACCATATATGAACTAGAGTTTTGTCGAGCTTTACCTCAAATTAACAGAAATATAATTATCCATTTCTGTAATAAATCTCTAAATAAATAATAAATAATCCTATACATAAACGGTGTGTTTTCATGTAAGGTGATCATGTGAAAAGGATTCACGAATTTCAAGCTTGCATGTACGAGATTACTTTGGGTTTTATCTTCGTGGCAACATTTCGGAAAAATCTCTCTCGGACCCAAAATTGTACTATTAGTTCCAGAACATTTTTGGCAGCTTTGCAAATAAGACCTCCCAGTAATATCGTATATTTAACCAGTTCGAACCATCACATGTACTATACATAATTTCCTATGTATTCGTCTTTCATCGTCTGTAGATCCATTCATGATCGATTTTTTCTATCTTCACTTAGTATTATATGATATTTATCACTTTATTTGTGAAAATCTATGTTGCTAGACTGGACGGAATACTACGTATGCCGACATGTACGTTTGCACCACAAAAATACCGAATAAATAATGCAAAATAAATAAAATTGAAAAAAGCGCGAAGTGCGGGTTCTGATCTTTTTTATCATCCATAAGTTTCATTTATAACTTGGCATCCTTGTGACGATTTGCGATTAAGATCAACATCTATCGAAAATAAAAAATTTTATGTTGGTTTTTATGCATCTGACCGTATGCCACTTTCTGGGTTATACTGGCAAGTTTTCTGTAAGCACCATGAGGTTTTATCTTTTCTTAGCTTGTCTTAGAATTAGCTCGAATAGGCTCCTAAGAGATGTGCATAGGACAGGTAAATGTCGTGTCATTATCAACTGTTATAATCGCCTCAATCAAGACTAAGAAAGTGCAATCTAGTCTGATAACGATAATACCGTGAAAAGAATCCTTTAATGTTTGAACAAAAATGGTAAATTAGCTGGATGCATCTAAAGTCTATATGATTATTGGGATGAAGCAGTTGGAGTTTCCGAGTATAAAAATCACTGAAGGCTCATTATTCTCTCTGAGACCATTACAATCCCCGAGAAAGTCGAATATCTGGCGCACTCTATTATCTCACTGCACTGCTCATCGTCCTAAGCTTAGGCACGGAGCAGCTAGTAATATCTTAAATAGGCAACTATTTAAGATATTAGTAACTGTTCCGTGGATAGATTTGATGTTTTCGAAAATGGTCGTCTTTTCTAAGGGCCCTGGGCAGGTCCTGTGGAGTTGATTACGGTAGAATTCCCGCTGCTCCCTGTTGTCTCGTAAATCCTTCACGGCGAAGCCTGAGGTTTTGTCCTTATTGACCACTCTTGCTGCCTCTTCCCAATTATCCAGGAAAACGTCATCGTCCTGCAGCTAGCTTCTAGCCGTCGATCACGTCATTCTTCTCCACGCCCCTCGTTACATCTGTGGCCAATGCTTGCGGATGTACCACCACTGGTGGCATCATATGTTGCTTGCTAGTTAATGACAAATTGGCGTGAAGCCAATGTGCACGTCATTGCGCCTTTAGCCGCACCCACTTTGAGCATGACATCACTTTTGACCGACAACAGTATGACGTCGAATTGCGTGGGCCGAGCTCGCAGAGAGGGTATGGAGTGTGGTGAAAGCGGAGAGGAGTGGCAGGCCCTACAAGGCACGAGAGCTTTCAGCTGAGCTCAGCAATGTGCAGTGGCGTGTGCCACAAGACGACGGATAGAGCATGAGCCGAGCTCAGAGCTCGAAATCGAGAGCGACGAGGGAACACAGAAGCCGTGGAGGTTTGTCTATCCAGGGCGGAGCACAGGGCGGGACATCGAGGGGATCGTCGTCATCGTCATGAGGGTGGGCGGGACAAGTCGACGGCATACCGCCATTGATCGTCGTCGTTAGAAGAAGGAGCGGTCGTCGTCATCATTGGCGAATCTGAATCCCACGTGTCGCCGTCGTCGTCGTTCATTGCTGAGCTGTTGAAGACGTGTGTGAACGCCGCCCGCGTCTTATATGACCAGCTGTTGTATGCATTCGTCGACAAGGAAACGTCTTGTATCACAATGGCCACGAGGGGTAAGCGAAGTGATTTTTGAGCTGTACAGCTTTGCTTTTTGCATCATCTTACCGATAAGGCGTTATCGCCAACTTGGTACAGTTACGACGCTTCTGCCTGCTCGTATCCGTTCACAATCTTAGCATTCACCGGAACGTTCTAGAATCTCCCATAGTTCTTTATTTATTCACCGTTTTTCTCGTACACTTCGCTTTATGCGGGCATGACGGGCTGTTTATTTATGCGTCATTTAATGATTTTGTAAATGAAATATCAGGTCATTTGATGTTATGCCATAGTCATTATTTATTGCCACTCATTTATTTACCTTTCCAATGGTGTTTTCTCTTTGCTGGTAAATGCATAATAAATAAAAGCCATCGCTTTCATTTATTATGCATTCGTATGCAAATGTCTTCTTATGGCTTCTTTGCTCTTTGAGAGGCTATCAAAAATCGATGTTTAAATGTGTTCAAGGATTTCTTTCTTTGCCTCCTTGTTTTTTTGCGGTGAACTCGAAGGTGAACCCATGCAGTTTCTTGTAATGAACAGGCCTGGAGTGCCTAATTAAGGTGCTAGAGGGTGCCTAACATAGGGGCTTAGGATGCCTATGTAGATGAACTAACCCGCAACTTCGGATCCACACGTATTTATTTGAATTTTCCGTCATATAACTCTTCTCCAAATATAGTCCACTGTAGCCATGAACAAGATGGCTATTCAATGCAGCTATCCCATTTAATTCGAGTCTATTAGTGCTGCTGACGGCCGCTCACCTTTGTTCAAATACATTAAAAACAATTTTCTGCACTTCGTTTTGGCACGTTCGTCGTCACCAACGATCATTCCCCTCCCAAAATCTCTTCAAATCCATAAATTCACGTCCCCCAATCGTCAATTCATTCTCCATATCCGCTCGTCGATTCTGCTTGCCCCGTCCGTTCAACGTGCCGCCAGTACTAACTGGATAACTACCTAACTACCGTAATTGGTTACCACTGGAAAATCCCCCCGTGTTTAATCCGATCGTACGACCACCAAAAATGTGTGTTCGGGTGTGTTTGAAATGAACAAAGAATACGTCTGTGCCCTTCTTTTACTCGCAGATTAAGGCTCATTTATGTTTTCATCGATTCAACTCTAATCAGTTGATTATTTCAATTCAGCTCACTGCGGCCTCTCATTCACACAGCAGCAGTTCATCATCAAGAAGTATGAAGAACGAGGGACCATATGTGGCAAGCATGACAGAACTCACACGAAAACAAGTGAGTCCGTTTTAAAAAGTTTTTATCACCCTTTATTCTTCTGCTCATTCTTTCTTATTTGATTTTGCCCTGGAGATCGATCTCCTTCGGTGTCATCGTCGTTGTCGCATCTTTTCCCACATGTGTTATGCGTTCTTTTCGAAGTGCTTGTTTACATATGCAATTAGAGACACACACTCAGACATACACTGCTAAGAGCCGAGCTGCCAGTAGAAGCGAAAATTGATCGAAAAAGGATTGGGACCACGGTCCACCGAAGTCGAGACAGGAGGGGGTCGTATTTTAGACCAGAAAGGAGGAGGTCGACCTGCAGCTAGAATCTGAACTCCCATAAGCGGATGAGAAGCGAAGGGTATAGGTACACCAAGTCTTTGTGATGGAGGGTGAAATAAATATCATTTTGCTACACGCATCAAGACACATTGCTATGCAATCCGGCAACAGTTACTCGTATTGTGGGGTCAAAAAAGGGGGATCGTATTTGGTGTCTCGTAGAGAGAGGGGTGGTCGTACAGAAGTGGCTATTATCACCGACCTGGGAGTGCCCTGGTTGTAGCCAAAATACAGTCCTTTTCGATCAGTGGTCGTTTACTGAACTCATCATTATATAGCTAGATCATCGCCAGCTAGTCCACATGTTCTTGTAACATAACAATCCATCGCTACCCTTAATCTCCCCCCCCCCCCTTGAGTGACTCACCTTCCGGGTTATTTCCGCAGTAAACATTTCCTGGACAATGGAAAAGGCGCAAAAGCGAAGGGAAGCGAAGGGCAATGGGGTTCGGGTGGCGTCTAGTAACGTCTGGAGACTCGTAAGTTCACGTTCATACTCTCCTGTGCCGACGACAGGGCGCGGCTGCGGGTCTCTGCGTCTCCGTGCCCATGTAACGCTCCCTTCTTGCCTACGTCGTCTCTGTACCTCCCCCGTGTCACCCTGCCTCGCTGCCTGTGAACGCAACGCGCCCTACTGGCGCTGAGTATGAACGTGGCCTTATAAGCCCTAACGCGGATTAGTATCGATCGTTTATTTCTTAGCACCTTCTGTGAAAACCACTGATCACTGTCTGTTAACCAGTGGGGTATGAACGCTTACAATTAGTTCATGCTGGAAATATTGCCCAAAGGACTTTGGCATGTGCAACAGCGTAGAAAGCTACATCAGAAGCAATGTAACACTTTTCTTAGTGGTCATCATCCGGGGTAATTCCTAGACCACGAAAAGTTGTTATGGTTTGGCTCTGAATAGGACCCCTATAAGTGGAATTTCTTTTGCAACGATTCAAATTTGATAGAGCAACGTGTCTGTTAGAGTTATAATGACATGATTAATTTTTCATTTTTCAATTCTGATTTCCGTTTTTGCCTTTCCCATCATTGAAAGCTGCTCAACAAAAATGATTTTGATGCTTCATCGATGCTATCTTCACCAACGTCACCGTTTTTTTTGAATACTTCCTGAGAAGCATTTTTTGTATGTCATCATTATTTCACAGTAACCAGCCAAAGTATTTCCCAGAATGCAGCTTTTCATACATGTCTATTGTCTTTAATCAAGCACATTTTATTAAATCCCATAAATATTTGAGCATCTTCGATGAAGCGCATGAATCGCATCTAATTTTTCTCTGAACGCTGCTTTATTACCGCCTGTGGCAGCGATGACGCCTGATGACGCTTCCCCTTCATCGCTCCACTTCCTTTGAGCCATGCCATCCAAGGCAGGGACCATGGATTTTATGATTCGTGCGATTTTGGAGGAAAATTCACGCCGCAAGGGGAAGCAGGGGTAATTCTGCAATGACATCATCTAGTAATTAAATGCTTTACATGATTTATAGTTTCCTTGTAAATGAGCAATTTATTGCAGACTTTATGGCTGTAAATCACTATTTAAAGGCTATTTAAAGGCTACCGTAATCTGACTAGTGAGTGCAACCTGCTGCCTAAGGGTAATGACGTAAGTCAAGAAGGAAAAAAATCCTCTCATTTTATTGGAGCCTGTCTAGTTATCAGTGCAAGACAAAAAAGCTAAGCTTAAAGCTCGCAAAAAGGCATCGCCATTACCCTTCAAAAATCTCACCCTGTCCCATAACCTGGTACGCGTAATGTCTCGTGCTCTGACGTATTTTCCCATCTTTGGTCAAAGTGCAAGTGCAGTTGATGAATTTGCTGTTGGTGCGGTTAACTGAACTTTGGCGGCCATATGACTCCACAACAAACATCAGGAGGGGCAATGCTAGTCACTACATCTTTGTTATGGACTGAGACGGATTTTCTTTGAAGGAATCGTCACGGAAAAATGAGTTCTTTGTTACCCACATGTTTATGTTGTATATACCTAATAAGGGCCGCATGAAGAGTTTCACGCGAGATCGACTAAGAAGTTCCCCAAATTCTCGGCCGGATGGGCGGGGCCTGCGAGTTAAAGCCCCGTCCTGTCATCCGCCGCTTGTGTGAACGGAGAGTGAGACTGCTTTCGTAATTTTTTGTTCCTACAATACGTCTCCGAATGCGGCGGACAACGGGGTGGGCACTTGCTCGGAGGCCACGCCCATCCGGCCGAGATGTGGTGCTGTATCTTAGCCGGATTCACATACTTCCGCGTGAAACTTTGCATACGGCCCACATTAGGCAAATACAACATAAATATATGGGACAGAAAAACTGATTTTTCCGTGGCGATTCCTACAAGGTAACTCTCAAGTGCTTCTAGGACGCCATCCTCCAGATACCTAATACACGCTGACGTTGTCGGCTCACTCTAGGGAGAGTAATGTTCGACGACGACGACGACAAAAACAAAAGGAGGCGATGTCAGCGGGTGGTCGCTACTCGCATCGTGCGGCAAAGCTATCACCCCTAGCACCGACACGACCTACGCAATGCGATTTATTTCACATGGAAATGCCAACCAGCAGTGGTTGATGAATTGAATCTGGGCGTCCGAAACGTTCTATCCCCCCTTTCCCCTAACGATGATGTTGACGCTATGACGACATCACGACGACGACAAATACTGTATATGCCATTGTTTCAGATTGATCGTCTTCGTACCGTCCTCAACGAGACGGTGGAGATTCATGGCAAAGGGAATTTTCCGACCATATCGGCCCGACTTATAGATATTATCTCATGTGTGAGAGAGAAGCTTAGGTTTGTTTTTTTTTTCAAGGGTTTTCTTTATTTCAGACATTTCTAAGTTCACTTGACCTTTCATTACCACTCACGGCTTATTCGATTACCATGAATGTACTATGTCAGTGGATCTTATTGTTAGACACACTGGAATACTGAAAAGGCCTCAGTGCCCTTTTTATGCACCCAAAGCTGGCCACACGCCTTTTTTCCTTTTCATCGAACGTGCCTCATTTTGTAAACGCGAATGGAAAAATGATGTCATAAGTGCTTGAAAGGAGTAGGCGTTGTGCCAGTTGGGGACGAGGTTTGAAAAACTAGTGACGCACATTTCCCATCCAGATTCTCTCAGCGCGGTTGGTGGAATATTCGATGATTCTTGGGAGGCGGAGGAGGCCTTTTTTGAGCATGCGCTCTTTATTCGCTGGGTGGTACCTAAAAGCTTGAAACACATTCCCGCTTGCTCTCAAAAAGCATCTATTCCAATCAGCACTTGATATGTGCAGTCCTGATAAGGATCTTTAGGAGTTTCAAAAAGATTTATTTTGCACGTGAGAGCATCTTAATCCGTGCACAAAGACCGATTAATCTGTCGCTTATATTCTAAAAAAGGTTAACGTCCATTAATTAAGCGTTCATCCCGTCTACCTTTGAGTTTCAAGTTCAAGGTAAATGATCCTGGTGTGATTATCTTGAGTGGAAAACTTTACCAAAGGAAATGCGAGCGAGCTAGGGTAGAGTCATGCGTGCAATGCTCCCAAAAGGGATATTTTCTATCAAAGTGGTTCCAAAATTGTGAAACAATGAATTTGCTATAATATCGATTTCTTCAGACAAGCTGGCATGCCACCAAAATCGGTAAAACTCAACGGAGGTGCTGCTTCGCATGTGGCTTCTGCTGACGATTTCTCATACGCTGATCTTGATCTCATTTTTCCGATGGAGGTGGAAAATTCAGATAGTTTCGATAAGGTTCGTGAATCCGACTGCTGCTTCTAAATAGGTAGAAAGAACCTCTGAGTTCCCTGCTGGAATTTGGTGGAAACAGTGGAAATAATGGGGCTGGGGCTTTATTGCGGGTCCTGGAGTGAATGGGCCTCGTTAGTAGACTCAGAGCTCTATGAATTATAAATACCTGAAATTTGCATGCTTTCTTCGCTCCTCACAGACTTCCTTTTGCTGAAATCCTCCCACATTCATTCGGCAATTTTTCGAGGAGGATAAGTTCCTGGGGGCCTTTTTCTTGTCATACATCGGTCCACGAATTGCGGATTTTTTACGTGAATTTTTGGTCTTCAGGTTCGTGAGGCAGTATTTGACACTATCATGGATATGATGCCATCGGCAAATAAAACAAAAATCAATGCAGACACTTTGAAGGATGTTTATATTGGGAAAATGGTTAAGGTCAGTGTCAAGCACATGATTACTGTAGCTTAAATTATAAATTAGTCCCGCGACAACTCATCCCATCGTGTTCAGGTGTCCGGTGAGGACGATCGTTGGTCGTTGTTCTCGCTTCACAACGACTTTGGACGGTGTATCGAATTGAAGTTTGTCGATAAAATGCGCCGACAATTTGAATTCTCCGTCGATTCGTTTCAAATCACCCTCGATTCACTGCTGGACGATTTTAATGCTCCTGAACCAAAGGTCTACATTGAAAGCATGTTTGGTGACGTACATCAGGTAAGCTTCAAATACGTGTCATGTATCGCTTAATGTCGTCCGTTGTCGCGCTGAGTCTAAGTGAAAACCAACCATCCTTCAGGCGATGTCTCATCTGCACGAACGACTCATCGATACACGCCGTCCTGAAGAAATTCGTGGCGGTGGTCTACTTAAATATTGCCATCTACTTACGAGAGGTTATAAGGCAGCTCGACCGTCAAAATGCCGGCAATTGGAGAGGTGAGTGGGCCGTGGAAGATCGATGGCTTTTTTGCGTGTTCGTATTCCCGAAAAGCGAGATGGGGGGAGGGGGGTGAGAGCAGGGAGAATCACGAGTCGGGCTGTATATCGCTGTTTAATTGAGCATCAATCGTGCCATGATAGATGACACTCGATGCTCACGAGTGCAGTGGTTCTAATTGGCATGGAGGCGCTACTGCCTGCGTGGGTGTTTTAATCCCATCTGCTACAGCTCGGAAATTTCCAGGGGGATTATCCTGTGAATGAGCTGGAGTGGTCTCTGTCTCTAATAAATGTATATTTTAGGTATATGTGCTCACGTTTCTTCATTGATTTCCCTGATGTGATGAGCCAAGAGCAAAAGCTAAGGACATACTTGGACAATCACTTTGGTTCGAACAATGATCAGGTTCGTTTGTACAGAAGTTCTCTTCCACGGTAGCATCGGTCTCCGCTCTCCTGTTGCAACGACCCCGTTCGCTTGCCACCACCGCCGCCGCTGATCACCACCACCGCAACCTCTGATCAGGCAAGCTGTTCAAACAGTTCCACTGTTTAGCTTCGTACCAGCTGACTAGTCTGCTTTTTGGCAGATATGGCCAACGGCAACCCAGGGACGTATGTGTCCACATAGGAAACGTCATCCCGGCAGGGGAAATACTTGCCGATAACAAGCGGATATCTCCTGCCGGAAATGCGATTATCAAACATTCAATTTTAGGGAAGGAACATCTAACACACAACATTAACAACAGAAAGGCTTTTAGGAAGTGGCGTAGCCAAGGTGGAGTTCTGCTATCAGCGCACGAACTGACACGTATGCTTCAACGTCACTGCACTTGAGTACACTAGTTTCCAGTAATAGAGTTTTCCCCGGATGGGAGCACAGCGCTATTTTGAGATACTGTGAAAAATCCAATTGTATGACGCCATACAAAATTGAAAGTTATTACTTGTGATGAAGTGGAATGACGCTGTTGCGCATACAGCTACATTACAGTACGCATGTAAGAAATGCGCGCGACCTTCGGAGCTGGGCTCCTCCCCTCGTCTATTCATTCACGCGACACAATTTCTACTTTGTTTTGTGTGTGGTCGTTGGGAAAAAATACTGTGCAAACGCCAAAAATAGCTTTTTTGACAATGTAGTCCTACCCTAACCCCCTACCGGGAATGAGAATTAGTAAAAGTGAATAACGTGAAATGGTCCGCTACTTTTAAAGACAAAACTCTACCACCCCCCCCCCCAAATCAATAAAACGTCTGATAATCGTTTTACGATATACTTTGCGAAACACCATATTGCTTTTCATAGTCCAGCATTATGCCTGCCGCTCTTCACTTCGATGGGAACGGGATTCACGCATTTCCGAATGACGAGCTGTGTCTAAGCTGCAATTTACTTGCATGCCTCATCAAGAATTGGTTTTTCGATTGCGAAATGCTGTAAATCTTCGGGGCAATAAATTTGTGCACATAATTAAATAATTACCAGCTTTAATGCACCGTCTTGGCCGTCGGACTGATTGGTCTACGACCAAATGAGGAAATGTACCGGAAGGGTTGGTAGTGCCATGCCTTAGCCAGCGAATTCCCTCAAGAACTCGTAAGCCTACCGTACCTCGCAAAGATGAATGGTCTTCGAGTTCTGGAGTGTTTTTTCGATGCCGATCAAGTATTTCTCCTCAATACAATTGCCGGATTTCCATTTTTAGAATCGGCAAATTCTAGAATAAAGTGGCTGAATTCCATTCATGATATGGAGATAGCGGGTACTGTGGCAACGCCTTGAAGGCCCCTGATCTACGAACTGCGACGTTCCACGCGAGTATCCCGGCAGTCATGTGCTATCGCGTGGCTAATTTGGCACTCTCCCGCTATGTTTGCCTTCTTTCAGAAGATGTGTGTGTGTGTGACTGTGTCGTCGCACGGCGCGACAACATATGAAAGAAGAGCATGTCGCGCGCGCGACATTGCCCGCGGGCCTCCGCTGTCAATTCTCATCCTTATGACGTCATATCAACTCGACTTCAGAAGTGCATGCACGCTCGTAGTCGCCCTGCATTGCAACACTTTCCGGCCATTACTCAATCCACATAAGTACTGGACGTCATGTTGTGAGTCCTGAAAGGAAGTCGTCATCAGCCGCGTAATCCGCGCGCTTGCTGACACATGTCCTGACGACTGCGTAGGTGTAATAATCGTCCATCCAACTATCCATCGTGGACGTCAGCAAGCTGGGCATTGATGGCGTGTGTAGGCATTTGGGGCTTTCCGCTGGTGCACTGGCTGATTGACGTCACTGTAATTGGTGAGTGCTGCGAACTCCTCAGAAAACCCACGTCAACTGGAAGATTTTCCCGGAACTGAGCCACCGTTTGCAGCAGCCTGGAGGGCTTCTCTCTTTGCGTGTGTGCAAGTGAGCGAAACGTTCGATGGCATCAGCAATTTGTCTGTTCTGTTCATTAGCGGAAATTGCGAGCAATGACTGATAATAATAGTCGTTGACTGACGAGCTATGACGAGGCGAGGAGAGCGGAGCTTTTTCCCGAATTTCCTGTAATATCTATTAAGTTAGCTGAAAAAGTGAATTTCTGTGTGTGTTTCAGTGGTCAAGCTCGGGTGATGAAACCGACTCGGAGGCATCAACCAGTCAGGCGCCTTCAACGATTTTGGCACAAAGTCAAGCCAAATATGACTTTTTGATGCTTTTACACCGTGTGGTCAGTGAAAGTACTGTCTGTCTGATGAGCCACGAAAGACGTCAAACGTTGGTGATGATCGATCGACTTGCGTTCCAGGTGAGATCCATGTCCATTTTTTCCATGTTTCAGCTGAATGGTCAAGCCATTTGTTTGATTTGCGGCAGTTTCCTGACACTTCTGCTGCCCTGACAGCTTTTTTGAGTCTATGGCGTTTCTCCAGTAGAAAATGAGACTTGACTGCACGCCTAAGGGTTGACGTATCCTATCTGCGTTGCCTGAGGGGATTCCCATAGAAGACCCTTGGAAGAGGTTCAAGTCTGGCGAGAAAACTTCTGAGATATAAGGACCGCCGCCTGATCGACACTTTCAATGATACCACTGGCTCTTCAAAAAGGTTGACAATCGATAATCAAATCACTGCTAACCAGTGTATGATGTGATTATCGATTGACGGCCTTTTTTTCCACTTCACCGGCCTAGAGATTACGGAGGCAAATAGATCGTCATGTCGAGGACTTTCAAAAATGCGAATCCCTCATTTTTCCGACACGGGAAAGCGAGACGAGCCACTCGATCTTTTCAGAAATAATTTGTTTCCAAGGGTTTGATTCTTTGTTTTTTCCATAGTGAAAGCTCTTTCGCGAATTAACCAAATTCAACTAGTTATTTTCAGGTGTCTCTGAGCATCTACAATCCACAAAGCACGGTTGCCGGTCATACGCCTCGTACGACACTCTTTTACCTCCCACGTAACACAACGCAGTGGATACCGGTAGTTTGATCAATCATCGATATCGTAATGATTCGTAATAACCATCCCCCTAATAATCCCCCCTAATAATTGTGTACTATGTCTCTAAGCGCCTCTGATCGGGTCTGTTCACATCCGGTTAGCGGACGTGAGCGCGTTGCGCATGCGCACGCAGCGCGACGCCAAGTCGTCGATATCGATTGGTTAGTCAGCGTGCGCCTTTCGATTCTCCGATGTTTTTTCGTCTCATCGCATAGAGTGTTCGTACTGGTTTCTTTTTTTCCGAGAAAATTTTTTCCTTCGCCGCTCTCTCGTCCTCCATAGACCGGATAGCACACGCGAACGTACTCGTTCAGCGTCTTGTTGTACTGTGCCTCTACAAATTTCTCATCCCTCCCTT
This sequence comes from Trichostrongylus colubriformis, assembly GCA_963978905.1. NCBI lineage: Eukaryota > Metazoa > Nematoda > Chromadorea > Rhabditida > Trichostrongylidae > Trichostrongylus > Trichostrongylus colubriformis. The sequence goes on from OZ022260.1 coordinate 29,124,877, forward strand.
CATAGTGCTAATTCGAGTAAACCACTACATGTCACTTGTTTGAATACGAATGTGTACTCCATATGTTTATTATCATTAATATGATTGTGGATATATTTATATATACATACATATATATATATACTACACGTACATGTGTCTAATTATCTGCTGAGATCAGTTCTTACTGTGTTCCTCATCATTTCCCTCCTCCTCTCTATAATTCCTCAATTAGAGCCTTTAGTGACTAGTATATGTGTGCTCGTTAAACAGACGATTCAACGACTTGGCAAGGTGCTTAGCCATTTGCTGCACTTCTGCACGACTTTCTTCGCCTACATCATGTGCATGTTGACACACTCTCTTTCAGAGCTCGTAATTCGTTAGTGATTCGTTCTATGTTCTTCCCAGGTTTTCACTAAGGCAATAGGCCTCAACCCTCCTCACCCCTCCCCGTTTTGCAGAGATACTCTAGTTGAATTTCCCATAGTAGTTTGTTGAGCGTAGTGTATCGTAGAGTGATTAAGTTAGGTCAATGGCCAAGATAGTCGTGACCGCCACCCGCTGCCGCACCGCGTCAATGATCGCGCGCGCGTGCGCGCGTACTGGCCAAATGACTCTATATGTGATGTACAAACGAGTGTAAAGTTTATTTACGGCATATTTATTTGGCCTAGTGATAGCATTTTTCGTTGATCCGGTTAATATATTCCAGGCAATGTGTGTTAAATCTCTTTATTTCCTCTCTCTCGTTACTGTACTGATTACGTGAGAATTGCACGCGCGTGTATGCGCATGCGTGTTGATGATGCGTGTTCGTTTCGTCGCAATCATTTCCATGAGATCATTTGACCACAGTTGGTGTTCTCTACGTTTAACGGAACGAGCGCCATCATCAACATTACGATTGTTTCTTTCTACTATACGATGTATCTGTCTATATACTGAATCATTTCGGTTGGGTCACGCTGACGTGTATGTTTGAATTACGCGGGAATTCAAACCACCAGTCAGCTCTCTTTGTATACTGTACAATCAGTTTCCTCCTTATCGTCTCTTTCCGCGCGGGACCTAGCTTTTCTTTGTATTGTTGTTCCTTGTTGAAAAAAAAATAAAAAAAGCGAAATGGAAATAAACGATTGTGATTTGTTGTTCCTGTTTGTTCTGGGTCGTGTGGTATCACCACCAGCTTTTCGTAAAAAAAATCGGATGACTACATTGTTTGGACCACCCTCGTGAGCAATCAACTGAGAATAAGTTAGGTAAGGAATAAGATAAAATAAGAAAAAAGATGAAATTTTTCATAAAAATATGGAGTTCTTCCAAGCCAAGATCGCCGACTTTATCGCTCCACCTCTAACACAAGTGATGCGAAAGCTAGTGGAAAGATTAGAGCATACAAGAGTGATCAGTGTGGTACGCCACGCTTTCTACTTCCATTCGGCTCGTAGCAGCAGTTGAATGCTATTTACATATACAGTGCTTCACGGGCACCAACCGAAGGGCACCCAAGGTTTTATTTTCCCATACTAGCTTGGCACTAACTCCCCTGAAAGATAGAAAGCTGAGAAGTCCTGGCGAGTTGATCAACACATAACGTGCCGCGTTAATATGTGAAGGCTATGTAAAATCGTCTGGCCATACAGGCAGGAACAGGGAAAACTGCCTCGCTACGTCGTACGTCAATCCATTGCAAAGAGTACTAAAAAATCGCTTCCACGGTCTAGTTGTTTAATTACTTTTGTGCTATTAATCTGCTCTTATTTAGCTGTTGAATGACAAATCCCTGCAGAAAATGTGAGCTACCGTAAACGAGAAATACTCAAAAAGAGTGCCTAGTAACTGCTGTCTGGGCATTGACGAGACTGAAATTTCGCAAAGATGCATGATATGGAGAGCGAGAATAAGCGAGGAGATATCGAATAAGGCAACAAATTGATTGTCCTCAGCCATATTTTGGTTCAAATTTTTCCTGATCTTCTTGCTCAACGCGCAATTTTCATGGATCAGATTTCTAAAACATGAATTCAGTGGGATTTAATCAGATCAATTTAGACTTCTGGGATGAATGCATATTTGCAGGGAAGCACTTCTTTGTGGTGTCATAGTGTGTTTTTCCTAATCTTTTTTGTATGGTTTTTCATGTAATGCGCTTACACTTGAAACCAGACTTTTGTGAAATGCTCTGTGTCGGTAATTCTATAAAGCTGGCATTTGCTCGCACCTAAAGCAGTTAGTTAGATGCCGTTTGTTAATTATCTTGTAGATCTAATTATTCAGACAGTTTAACAATTAGCGTATAATTTAGCAACTCAAAAACAAGAAGAATTGCAAAATAAATCCCAACAAACGGACAAGTGTTCAGCAATTCTATAGAAACTAAAACCTTGTATATGCTATCAAATTTCCTTCAGTATATTCGGGTAGTAATAAAACATTAAGGTGGTATCCAACTATATATCACCAGTTGGCTGGCGCAGATTACTGCGCGCGATTCATGGCGATGTTGTGTAAAATGGATGTGTTCGGCCCGACCACAGCGGAGCGGAGATTTCCTTCCCTCTGCTTTCAGCTGAGCTATTGAATTGCAAAAAAGCAGAGAAGATGGCGTGATAAAAAAGCATTTTGGTATCGGTATACTTCAATCGCTTTGCATGGAACCCATCTTGCACGTAATCCACATGAATCGCGCGCAGTAGTGTGCGCCAGCCAACTGGTCATCATTGGGAGTTTGGGTAGTTTAGAAATCGATGGTCTTGTATTCGATTGCATCGACTGGTAACAAATAGATCACTTGCTGAGAATCTAATTCGTACACATTGATGGTAGGCCATATCCCGCTTATCGATGTTTATCATTTTCGTAAACATGCTTCACTACTTAAAATTTTACATAGTCTAGCGGTCGATACCCAGTGTTACTGCAAGTACCGCATTAGAAAATGATTCCGAGTGAACCGCTTGCTTTGCTATCACAAAAATAGGTTGTATCATGATTATCAATGGAGATCGCATTATCAAGAGAAACGCACCATTTTTTGGAACGCCAGGCATTCAGCGGTCGATACATCGGTCAGTGATATCAGAAGATAAACAAAATATGTTCACGCGATGCCACTGCGCATCAGACGTTTTGCTAAAGCGGTCGTACAATGTTAGCAAGGATTACATCCCATTCAAATCCTAACGGTTCTTATCGGTCACTGTAAGCCGTTATCAGTTTCACTGAGGCTCCTGTACCCAACAGTACCACTGAGGTACCCGTACCCTACAATACCTGCGAATATGAAAGTTCCACTGTTAGCTGTAAAAGCGAGCCGGCCTTGGTGACGTTTCCCTTTCTCACGCTCCTGATCGAAGCTTATCAACCATTATCAGTTTGGATCACCCACTATTAATGTCTCCGTCCCACCCTGCTAAACACCCATGAGTGTCAGCGCTCTTGGATCAACGCGAAAGGCAAAACGAATTCGACGACATTTGCCTTCTCGTGCTCATTATCAAATCTCATCAACCATTATCGACTTGGATCACCCACCATTAATGTCCCTGACCCACCCTGCTAAACACCCATGAGTGTCAGCGCTCTGTGATCAACGCGAGAAGCGAAATGGATTTGACGACTCTAGCCTTTTTACGCTCCTTATCGAATCTTATCAACCGTTATCAATGCTGGTCATCCACCATTAATGTCCCCGTCCCATCCCGCAAAACACCTATGGGTGTCAGCGCTTTAGGATCAACCCGAAAGGCGAAACGGATTTGGTGACATTTGCCTTCCGAGGCTCCTTATCAGTCCTTATCAGCTGCTATCACTTTCGGTCCACCACCGCTGAGGTTCCCTTGGCACCCTTTATATCACATATAAAATTCAGCGTCCCAGCTTTGCTACGACGCGAGATATGAATTTCGTGACAGACGGACAAACACACACACACACACACACACAGACACACACACAGACATACTAAGCGAATTATATATAGTAGGATCAGTCCAGACACCGTGAGTAGGTCGAAGAGATAATTTTCGCCAAAACTTCGCCTATGAGGATTATTTTAGGTGCTCACTAAGAATATGACATACGTTCTTGACGTTGGCGCGAGTTTGGTGCAATTGCATCAAAGTGTTGCAGTTGCACTAATTGGTGCAACAATCAAGGGAATGGTTATCTGGGGTGCTGATCACGAATATGGCGCTCGAGTGTGCAAAATGGTTATTGAAGGTTGGTACAGGTGAGAAACGACAGCGAAAGACGCACCTCAGCTGCATTAATTAGCACCACTACGTCACAAATCAACAGCTGGCACCATCGTGAGCCAAACGGCGTCCGCCCTAAGGAACAATGCAATGTTCGTGATTAGCATGCTGAATAACCCCTAGATGATAATTTCGAAGGGAACTGTTGAGAAAAAGTTATCACACAAATCTGGCGCCATGGCACCAAATTGGCAACGATGTTGAAAAACGGATCTGATCAGCACCCCAGTAACCCCGATAGGCTAAGTTTCATCGAAGATTGCTTTTTTTACTATTTCGCAGTGTCTGAGGTAGTGATAGTTGAATAAAGTCAACATTAATAATAATAGTATCACCAAAACTAGTGACATACTGACAAAGATACTACTACTATTTACAACAGTAGTAATAGTGAATGTAGAACTAGATAACATAATAATTTATATCAGTAACAATAACGATAATACTGTCGTAATAATAATCTCTTCAACTATTACCGATAATCTGTACTCAGTATTTCCTCAAAAATATATAAACTAATGACTTCACTGTGGTCATAACGGCAAACATAGCGCGCTCCGTTGAGAAAAACGTGACATAGTACACATTGTGCGTATCAGTTTCAAAATTCTTTGAGTTCTTTGACCCTTCAGTCTTTGTTCATGCACGGTTCTTCCTATCCACTTATCTTGGTTGAGCCTGACGTCTAGAACTTAACCATCTAGTCTGTATTTCTTTATTCGGTCTGTCCAACATCGTTTACATTCGTTTAGCGTACTTTCTTCAATGATAAAGGTGGACATCAATATTTTGTATTTTGTAGAACATCAATATTTTGTAGGAAGCGTTAATAGCGCAGTCATACTAATTGCTCGCGTACTAATTCAACACACCTTTGCTAGAAAAAGGCTGTCTGCTAGGTAGGTTTTCAAAGCCTCGATTGTGGGGTTAGGAGTTCCGCAAAGAATCTAGGCAAAAATAGCACCACTTTATTAGATTTTTTCGTCAACTCTATAAGTGTGTTTTGGGATGAAGAGCGTCATTACGAAGCACTTTTTCGTAAGAAGAAACTCACGGATTTGTCTCTGAAGCCCTTTATTTCACTTGCAGTAATTCCAAATACCTCAGAACCTCCTTCAAATACCTATATGGTTTCTTCGATGTCTGTTCACAAACCCAGTGAGTCTTCGACTGTAGGGCGCTCCGCAATCGGTTGTCGCTTAGATAGGTCGCCGTAGGACTTCGCGATTGCCGGCCACAGCTCGCAGCGCGGGAGTGTGCCATTAGGACAAAATGTTTGCACAGCAGCCTGGCGCACGACGCGATGAGTGCGAGCTTATCAGCGTATTAGTTGGGTCCAAGGCAATTGAGCACTAATTAAGTCGTAGCGGCTTGGCGTTCAAATACCAGCTCATTGGATATCGCTGTCGATTTCAGCGTGATGAGTGTAGTTCACTACCAAGCTCTCGCTCTAGGGCAAATTTCGAAAAAATGACGTCTACAGTAGCGCTCAAAAGTATTCGGCAAGCACTTTTTTGTCATCTCTTTCTACAGCTCTTTTTCTACTTGACCAAATTTGACAAAATTTAATGTGTAGTGACTGAACCTATTATCAACATTTCCTTCTACTTGAGTGCCGCTTGACTCTTTTATAGTTTTTTACAAGAATTTACTACAAGACCACCGAAAAAAAGAAAAAGGCTTGGTCAAGAAAAACGGCTTTATGTACAAAAACAAAGCGAGCAAGCCCCAGAGAACATCACTATTTTGTAGAAAGACCACGATCTTTGATGACAGTGGCACAGCGGAACGGCACAGGGATGGCACTTTAAAAACAAAAAAATTGCATTTAACCACGTAACTTACACCGTTGAGCGCCCAAATAGTATATTTAGTATGCAGTGTCTCCAAGTACAACATACTAAAATTTCTCTCAGATCGGTCCACTTGCAAAAAAGTTACAAGTGAAAAACCCAAGTGAAAAACCATTTGGCGAATACTTTTGAGCGCTACTGTATTTCGATGTGAGGCACACCGTTGGCGCTTCGATATAATCGTGGTTTAGATTCCCGTTGTTTATTTTCTGCATATTCGGGTTCACTGTAGAATTTCTATTCATACAATCTATAAGAATCGATCTCGCTTTCATAAAAACAGATGCGAACTTGTCTTGTAAGTACGATGGGAGTCCGTTAATACTTCTTCTCCACTTGTTTCACTTGTTATCGTTGTTGACAGTATTACTCACAAGCGTAGAAACCGCGGGAAGTTAAAAATTTTAGGAGTAACCGTCACAGTGGCTGCTGGGGGCCCTCTTTTCTGTCGTGCCTTAGCATGTTCTGCCTACTCTCAGTACATTTCTGCCTGAGTTTTAGTGGATGGACAGAAAATTTCCGTCCTATTCTGAAGCCTGAACAAAATAACGCTGAGCACAAAAGCCCTGCCCACCTGTCACTATACTAGCAAAGCATGCTAGAATCACACGAAGTTCGTGCGGAAAAGTTTGTATGGGATTCGTGACTGGAATGCTAAATCATCTGTATAGAGAAACTTTGATTATTCTCTACTTTGCGATGGAAGTTATTTTGGTGCTAGCATACAAGAAGACGCTCTCCGGATGTTGGGCACAGCAGTGTACCCACACCCCCCCCCTCTCCCTCCCCAACTATATTAGCACACCATTTTTGCCCAAGCTTGAGGACTGGAAGGGCTTTCCTTCTCCATCTATCAAGGCTTGGAAGAAATATGTATACTCTTCAGTGTGCAGACTGATGGTTTTAGGATAAGATCGGATGAGAGATGACAGCGCCGACTACCGTGTATTTGCGTGCAGCTGACGGATACTGTGGGATACTGTAGGTAATGACTATCTCAGGCCTAAGGGCGCCCCGACCTTTGGTCTAGCGCCTGATGATACTTTGACCCTGGCGGGATGGTCCAGATCCCGGGATTTGGTGCCTAATGATACTTTGACCCTAAGGGGGTATACAATGTTTTGTTGACTGATATGTTTAGTTTATTCTCTTCTGACTCGCCGTAGACGTAAGAACTGGCGATTAGGATCCAAGGACTCATGGACCGACTCGCGGAGATTCTCGCCACCATGCAGTCCCAAATGGAGCGCCAGAAGCAAACACTCGAGTTGATACAACGGCAGTAGAAAGAAACGTCCAACTTATTCCTCCGAACGATGGAGAAGATGGAGGCACGTATTTCCGGATCAAGTCCAGCTATGACGAAACATACCATATTCGACTCGCTGTGCCGGCGCATCGACAAATTCAGCTTCGATCAAGAAAATGGAAGGATGTTGGACAGCTGATACAAGCGGTTCAAGAACGTCTTCTATAACGACTGCACAGAGTTCTGCGACAAGGAGAAGACCCGGTTACTGGTCAGCCGTCTAGCTGAAGACTGTCACCAATTATTTTGTGAATCCATTGCGCCCAAGACGCCTTAGAGGGCATGTGGTACGTTATATCCTGTAGACTTGAACAGAGCGTACAGTTGTACAGATAAGTATGTGGTATAAGGTGACGTAGCGTTGTCTAGCAGAGAAAAACAGTAGTTTCCCTCATACTCAATCCCAATGTTCTGCCCAAAGCTAGTGTTGGCGTACTTGTTGAAGGACTTCGGTTCCTGTGAAGTGAGACGTCTGCCTTCTCGGAAGGAACAAAAAGTTATCGAAAAGTTTTCGTTTATTTTGCGGGAAGCTGCACTCGACAACGTAATAATTGAGTCTGACGAGGAGCCATGCTTCGAAGAAGATGAGGAAGACCATGTCGGGAGACTACCCTTCATAACTTTGCTCACAGAATCGTTTCGCAAATTTGGAAGGCAGATTTGAGTTTCTCGTCCCAAGACGAGTACAGTGGTATACATCCCATCGCAAAAGGCCGGACTGACCTGATGACCCTCCCTTGTCAGATCACTAGGCAAGTTCAGTTAACGCCTGAAACGTCAATGATGATGTACTTAAAAACCCTCAATCAGATGAATTGCTTTTATTAGGAATGTTGTGGTCGTCTCCTTTCTTCGTTGGCAGTGGATGGTGAGAAGGCCATAGTTGCTATTGACCTGCACCGAAATTAACTTGCTTTACTTTGACTAGTATTTGAGTTTTTATATTGTCCTGACATTTTTCCAATATTGCTTGTAACCCCTGTGAAATCATATTCGGAGGTTGACAATTAACGATTCGTTCGTGAATAGAAACTGTAAAGGTTACATTTAAAGGCACAGTTCACGATAATATGAGTACCCTGGTTCCATCAGCGAGTAGATAGCCCCTTCCACAAGGGCAAAGCGTGTGCCATCATCACAGTGCGAGAGTGGGTGCTCAACGCGTAAAGAACGTGTAAATAAGATGCCGGCCACCGTCTCAAGATGCCCCACACCCATCTTCGATTAAACCAGCTGGTGAGCGGTGGCTTTCCTGTGTATGAGAGGCATGATATCGACTGCGATAAGACATGATAGAAAGTACTCCCATAGTAAAAACAACCTTATCGGATATTATCACGTAAAAACTTGTCCAAATATTACATGCTTTTAAGCTGCAATCTCGTCGAATCCAAAGGTCAGAAGCACTTTATTTTCAAGGTTTTCGAAAAGTTTCGCCGTTTCTTCTTCACAATTGTGTTCTTTAGCACTCCCACAGTCTTTATGGAACGCGACAAGGCATGAAAATTATCGTGAAATGTGCCTTTAAATCCTTGCTCTTCCTGTTACGTTTAGAGGAGTGAGTACCGCACAGCGTTCTGTGAAATGAGTCTCCAAACGCGCTGTCGCGGATCAAAGGCATCCTTTTGACATCGCGTGTTGCATCGGCCTAGCGCACACAAACCTCTCGCGTCCAGGAGGCACCCAATGGTGGATGATGCCCCCCAAACGCCCCCACCGGAGACACCCCGACGGCCGCCGCAGCGGCCGGCAAGGCGGACCCACCCTGGGGACCTAAGGGTCTTACCGACCTATTCCCCGGATGCCGAGCCTCGGCACAGTCCCCCTAGGGCTGTCGAGCCCTAACCGTCACGTCACTGACAACCTGCCCCCAGCACACAACATGATAAGACACAACATGGATATATGACATATGAACAACATGTAAACATACAACAGAAGAAATAACACACACATTTATTACGCAATAACAACAATACATGTATCATACCTGGCTCCCACAAGTCGCCTCCGCTAGGGCGACTCCTGACAGTCGGCTGTACGTAGTGACCCCCATCCGGCTGGTATCACGTAGCCATATGGTCGACGGTGCCTTCGTGGGGATCTGAACACACGGCTGCTCCCAGTCGGGGAGCAGGGGTGGACACCGGCCAACTCCTGTGACAGCGCTCCGCTACCCGTGAGCAAGAGTGCGACGGCACCCCGGATCCCGGGTAGCATCATGGCGTTGCCCGGTGAAAACCGACTGGCAGCTGGCAGCCGGTCTTTTATACCGGCTTCGACCACAGAGGGCGGAGTCACCGCGTGTCGCATGACGCGACAAGCGTGCCGGCGCCGCAGCGCGGACGGGCCGGGGAGCGCGGTGCCCCCGAGGCCATCGTCGCGGCGATCCGCGACACTCCCAAGGCGAGCGAAGAAGTGCCCACGGGGAGGCCGGGACGACGATGCCTCCAGCGCATGATAAAGCACCGGCACCCAGATTTAAGGCCATCTTAGAAAAACACCCTAAGGCGACTGCCAGGTCGACTCCCTTCACACTTTCCTACCTACAGGCGACCTACTACCCCGCTCACTCAGAGTATGATACAAGTCGGCACCTTAAGGGTGACCGACCAGAAATAACGCATTAAACACACCTACATGACATTACTCTCAGAACTATTGCTGACATAAGGGGCCTTAAGGGCACCCAAAAAAGAAGAGAAACACATGGAGCCTTAAGGGCATCCAGAAAAAGAGAGACAACATCACGAGGCAAACCTACGTATTAAAAAACCCCACAGCGAAAAATAACCGACAACAAGGAGCGCCTTAAGGGCCACTCAAAAAAACAAGCAATGGGAGTGCCTTAAGGGCGACTCCAAAAAAGAGATGAACTGCACATGAGGCGCCTTAAAGGCCACCTCAAAAAAGGAGAAGACTGGAACCGTCGATAAGTTGTCGTTATAATTCGCCGCCAACACTGTCACTGACCAACTTGACTTCACTCCACCAGACGTCGCTACACTGCCAGCATCTGCTTCACCACCATCACCATCATCTCCCCACACCACATCGCCAGCACCGCAACAACGTCACCACCATCACCACACCACAACGTCAACACCGCCATACTGTCGGACATCGAACCACGACGCATCAGAGAACAGCATCATCGACCAGCGAATCCGCCATGCTCGTCCGCGTCCACTAGCTAGTCCGACCACCAGACTCCATCGACGCCACCGACCAACGACGCCGATTTCGCCTGGCCCCACTTGCCCATCTCGAAGTGGATTGTATGACGGCACCTGAAATAACAGTGGGGGCGCATACCCGAGTGTATGCTTAAACAGCTACGACGTAATGACACAGACATAAGAAACCAACAAGTAGAAATAAGATGTTAACTTACCTGCGGTTTGCTTACCTGTGCGCACGTATTAGCGAGGAACCATGGTTGCCCGCACGCATTAGTGGGGATTAGACTACTACCCACGACGTACTAGGAGGTTAAACTACTACCCCCAACGTAATAGTGTCATCGCAGCTTAAAACTTGCCTTTCGACCCTGAGGGTTGGCTGCTATCTGACAACGTATTAACCGGTCCTCCCTGCTTCCTCCTTTCAGATGGTCTTGCTCGTTCACGTGGTCGTGAGTGTGGTCGGCGTTGCAGGTACCCAGGAGGAACCGGTATAAACGAGGCTTCCGCCACGTTCCTGTAGAAACGCGGGGCAGTCGACGCAATATCATTTATGGTAAATTGAAGTATCATTTATGGTGAATGCGTTCTGGATGCAGATGGCTTGGTGGTGAGTCGGTTCACCACAAATTCCACATCCGTCGGCCCGAACACATTCCTCATAATGTCTGCGTAGACAAATCGAGCAAATTCGATTTTCAAATAGAAGGTCTACGCGGGTATTAAGATGTCTTCGCACATGGCATTCCGCCGAGTAGTGATCTTTCGATGAACAAAAGATACAAGGTGGCTGTCCCGGTCGCGGAACCGCTTGAGGTGGTACCGGAGGCAGACCTCGTCTTCTAACCGGTGGAATGTCAGGCGATCCATACGTACTATCTGGACTTCGCGTCACTGGCGAGTCCTCGAAACGGCCCCTCTGAACATCTCCATACCACTCACGGCTAGCACCATTGCCTCTCTTGCGGCTCTCTCGCCGCCCTCGACTCTGAGATCTGGATCCCCGGTGGGATCCAGCCTCCCAACTCCGAGAAAGATGTTGCGTCGGAGAAGGTGGGCTAGATGACCGGTAGTGCACGGAGTGCTGAGAAGGAGCCCTCGGGAGTGTACTCCCGGAACGTAATATCGTCGGGGCGGGTGTCCTCTTGGGTGATGGAACCCATCCCGACTTAAACTTCGGCTTGGAGTCCGAAGACGTAGTAGAGCCAGGCGGCGGGACTTGTTGGACAAGTCTAACCGCTTGCTCACACGACAGCTCCCTGAAGTCCCTGGCTGCCTTACTATCAAACTCCGCCACATTATGTTTCCTCCACCAATCGAGGGAATTCATGTATGTGTGGGTTGATGTAGGGAAGCCGCCCAGCGGTCTAGCCTGGAACGCAGCCACGAAATTCTTCGCCGTCGGATTTCCATCACCAAGCGTGGCCAGTTGGCTCACCTGGAGGGTTTCCAGAGAGCGAATAAATCGCGTGACATGAGCGGAAACTGCAGAGGCACGCATTAAAAGAGTATTGATCCTAGCACTGCTAAGACCATGCTCACGTAGTACCGCCGCTACAGCTATGCGCTGTGCCTTAGGTTCGGCTATGTAAGGAAAAATTTCCTCTTGAAGCACGTCCCTATGCACAGATATGGCTGTGAGAATGTGCATCAACTCGTTCATCCATACAGCAAGGACTGCGAAACTTGCGCCCCACGGTTCAACTTGCTCAAGGATAAGCGCGAGCTGCCCAATCTGTAAAACGGCGTAATCTAATGTGTCACGTAGTAATTGGAAAGAATACACGATGTGTACGAGGCCTTCTCGCGCCATGCCTCCGACGAAGTCGTCATCCGGCATGCGTGCATCTGGGCCCTCGTCACGGGACGTAATAAACTTGAATACAGTATGGAGTTGCATAGCTGTAAGTTCCTCTACTGTATGCAAGTTAACGAAGAATGAACTGTTAGCGGAAGCTGGTGGCAAAGGCCACACGTCCAGTACCGAAGGATTCGGTTGGACTGGCGTGCCTGAACCATCATTCCGTAACAGTGAAGACGAAATATCTGCTCGCAATTCTGCTAAGTCCTCCTTATGTTGATCATAAGCATGGCGCATAGCAGTTGCGATCTCACGTAGTAGTTCCTTGTATTCCTTCATGGTTAGCTTGCGCGGATCGAACGTACGTTCGAGCGGTTGAGCACCTTCAGGAATACCGGAAGACGTATTAATGACTATTGGATCAAAATTGCTAGGCCAACGTTCATGAAGTGGTTTGTCTTTTGGCTTAACAAAGGGTGTTCGAATAGTCTTAGAACGTATTATCGATTAAGATGCTGTGTCAGGAAGATGTCCCGATGCAGCATTACTCGAAGACGTACTAGCAGTAGGAGGTGTATCGACTTCCATGTCGACATCCTCTACCGGTAACGATTGCGCAGGGTGAGCAGTCTGGCTGCGCTCCTGTGGACGAGACGGTGTCTCTTCCTTTGGTGTCCAGACTGTTTTCCCTTCGCGCGCCTCGCCCTCATGTTATGCGTTCGGCGGCTGACCCTCCGGCTGATGTTTTTCCGGGTCCGTGCCAGCAGCTGAACGAACAACATCTTTATCGCTTGTATTCCGATCCGAATCCGTAGTAGTCATCTCTCCCGGCACTTTTGATGCGGTAGGGGAAACGTCTACTTGAGGCTGCGGAACAGAAGCTACATACGATAAATCGGCATCTGACGTAATACTTACAGACGATGAAAATTCAGTAGGTAAAGAACTTACCTGCTGGTTCGTAATACCGTTTGCAGGTGTTGATGGAGCGGAAGACTTCGATACCTTCGCGGAAGCGGTCCTCTTAAAGGTTCGACGTCTTGACTTGCGCGCCATAGCGAGAATAACAGTTAGTATGAATAGAAACACACTGCAAAGGGAACGTATTAATGAAACAACAAATACGTATTCAGTATGATAAGGGAGAAGCAAGCAAGTAAGCTTCTTCTTCTTCTCCCTAGCGTTAGTCCCGCGCCGTCGCAGGGTCCGCTGTTCTTGTCAGATGTCGCCACTTCCTCCTATCCAAGGCATCCTCCGCCGTAGCCTTCACTTCCGTGAGGTCGCCCTTGATGACGTCTCTCCACCTCTTCTTTGGGGCTCCACGTGGGCGCTTCCCTTGCGCTTCGAACGCCATTGCTTCTCTTATGGGGTGGTCCTCAGATCTCCTCAGCACGTGTCCATACCATCGCAGCCGTTGCTCTCTCAGCTTTAGCTGGACAGGAGCTGTCTGCATGAGCGCTCTCACGTCCTCGTTCCTAACCTTGTCCAGTCGCGTCCAGCCGCATGCCCATCTCAACATCCTCATTTCAGCTGCATGCAGCTGCCTTTTGTATCTTAGTTATGGGCCAGCACTCGCTTCCGTACAGCATTGCGGGCCTTACCACCGATCGATACACCTTGCCTTTGAGCGTCTTGGAGCATCGCCGATGGCACAGTATTCCAGTAGACTCCCTCCACTTTATCCATGCCGCGTTAATCCGGGCCTTCACTGTCTGGTCTACTGTACCATCAGCCGCCAGGTCGCTGCCGAGATATCGGAAATCTTCTACCTTTTCGATGGTCTCCCTATGGCAGTCCGTTATCGGTTCTGGGCATTCTTCGGAGCTTATGAACTTAGTCTTCTTGACGTTTAATCGGAGCCCATTCTTTGCCAGCCTGTCCTGCCACTGCTGTACTTTCGCTTGCAGTTCTTCCCTGCTTTCCGCTACCAGGGCTATATCATCCGCGTACAGGATGGTCTTCAGTGGTCCTTCCATGAGATCTTTCACCATGTCATCCAGAGTGAGGAGGAAGAGGAACGGGCTCAGGGCCGATCCTTGATGCACCCCTACCGTAATGTTCACTTCGTTCGACAGCCCGTGTGGAGTACGTACAGCCGCCTTAGCTCCATCGTACATATCCCTTATGAGAGCGATCAGCCGTTCCGGTACCTGGAGTTTACGCAAGGCATTCCAGAGCACTGGCCTGGGGAGACGGTCGAAAGCCTTCTCGAGATCGAGGAATGCTAGGTAGCATGGTCGCCGCTTCTCTCGATATTTCTCCATCACCTGCCTGGCGATGAAGATGGCGTCAGTTGTGGATTTCTCAGGCATGAACCCGAACTGTTCCTGGGAGATAGGGATGAGTTCCCTCAGCCTCGAATCGATCAGCCTCTCGTACAGCTTCATGGTATGTGCTGTCAACTTGATCCCACGGTAGTTGGAGCAGTCCATTGCATCACCCTTCTGTTTGAAGATGGGGACGATCGTACTAGTCCTCCACCCATCTGGGATCCTTCCTTCAGCGGCTACGTTGTTGAGGAATCGAGTGAGCCACTCTATACCGTACTCACCCAATGCCTTCCATGCATCTATAGGCACCCCATCTGGACCAACCGCCTTCTCAGTCTTCATCTTTCCTAGCATGCGACGGACCTCTCCATTGGTCCAGGGTAGGATTGGACCAGCCGTGACCTCCCTCTTTGGGCTTTCGTTACGGGGAAATTCCTCGTTCAGAAGCCTATCGAAGTACTCCTGCCACCTTCTTTTCACCTCGGCTGGCTTCCTGAGAATGACACCGTCACTGCTCTTTACGGACTTTACCACCCTGATGTCCTGGGTAACCCGATGTCGAGCTTTGGCCAGCCTGAAGACGAACTTCTCCGCATTTCTGCCCTCCAACTTCTCGTACAGGGCGTCCATTTCCCTGTTCTTGGCTTTGGCTACGGTTGCTTTGGCAATCCTCTTGCAACTTCTATAGGCGGCGAGATCTTCGTGGCTCCGCGTTTTCTGCCAGCGTTTGTACGCTTCCTTCTTCCGCTTCACCACTTGCTGAACCTCCTCGTTCCAGAACCAAGCCGCTTTGTCTCCCTGAAAGCCCCCTCGAGTTTCGCCCAGTGTTTCCTTTGCGCACCGTAGGATGACCTTGGCGGCCCTATCCCAGGTTTCCTGAACCGCACCACTGGGGTCTGGAAGACTAACCTCCATCACCCTCTTTTTAAGATCATTCTTCTCTACTCTGTGTAGCTTCCACCATCGTATTCTACGCTCAGTCCTTACCTTCGTTTTCTTGGGAAGCTCTATGGCAATGTCCGCTAGCAGAGGTCTGTGCTGGGTGACCAGTGCCTCACCAGGCAGCACTTTGATGTCCTTTACACTTTTAAGGGACGGTCTCCTTACGAGCACATAATCTATTTCCGTTTGCCTTCCTCCGCTGCTGTAGGTTACCTTTTGAGTCTCCCTTTTTGCGAAGAACGTACTACAGACAGCCAGGTCGTGGGCTGTTGCCAGGTCAAGGATCCTCTCTCCCTCAGCATTCCTTGTCCCGATGCCTCTGCCCCCGTGCACTCTCTCTAGCCCTTTCCGGTCGCTGCCGACGTGGCCGTTCAGGTCGCCCGCTATGGTGAGATAGTCATGTTCCGGAACTGCCTTGATGGCTTCATCGAGGTTCAGATAGAACTGGTCTTTATCAGCTTCGGGGCAGCCAGCTTGCGGTGCGTACACTGTCATTATGGTCCAGTACCCCTCACTTGTGTCTATCCTTACCGCCATGATTCGGTCACTTATCCTGTCCACTGCAGAGACACAGTTCTTGAGGGACTCCGCTACGGCTATGGCTACGCCGTTTCGTTTGGTGTCCCCTCCATTGTAGAAGAGTTTGACACCGTCACCGATCTCCCTTGCCTTAGCCCCTTTCCAGCGAGTTTCCTGGAGGCATAGGACTTGGATGTTCCTGCGTTTCATCAGGTCAGCCACTTCCCGAGACTTACCTGTCAGCAACCCCACATTAAGAGTCCCGATTCGAACTAACTTCTTTGGCCGAGGTCGTTCACCCCTCGATAGCCCTCGCATACTGACCACAGAACTCGGGCGAGGGTTCTGCGCGCCACTTCCGGGTGACGTCCTAGCATTATGACTGATTCCTTTTGCGACTTTAGACATGTTTTGTTGTGACTGGGTTTCTCCATCAGCCGGCCTGTCAACCTGGGCCTGACGCTGGTAACGTCACCATTTTTGCAATTTTTGCAAGGCATGGTTTAGTCCTCGGCGGGGATCGAACCCAGTGGTCTTGAATGTGCAGACGGCCTACTCTCTTAACCACTCGGCCATCCCTGCCTCAAGCAAGCAAGTAAGCATACATGAGAATACATGCCACGTCGACTGATCATATCGATCGATATGGCGCGGCTGTCTCTTCGGCTGCCCATGTGGGCCCCGAGGCGACGCCCGTGGTACGGTACCGTCATGCGCCCATATATTCTCAAGTACTCGCTCTCTTCATTATCATACAACGTATGTTTGGCGTGAATTACACCAAAAGTGGTGAAATTTACGCAAACAACGTATTAGGAAGGGAACACACACAATGAGTCCAACATACAGATGGGTGAATGAAGGGATAATGAGAAGAGGGAGATAGAGAACTGTACGTTAAGAAAGAGGATTTTAGGTAGCTATGGACGAATGGCGTCCAACTAGAGAGATAGTAATACGTAAATGGCAAGCAACTAGAAAAACGACTAGATGAGAAACTACAAGGAGTAGCAAAATAGCTACACATAGTAACCGCGAGTAAAACAAGTGCTATAAAAGCAACTAATACGTTAATGCAGATTACAATTTTAACTACATAAAGAGTAACAAACAACTACATGAAGAAATGCAACTATTGATATTAGCGAAATGTGGGGAGAAAATGGACTCATCGTGATGTAGCTCTCTTCGCAGCTCGAGGCGGTTGGATCCGCGTTGGAGAAAGCGATTGTGGCCGTCCTCCTGACTTCTTGGGTCCTTCCGTCCCTGCTTCAAACGAGGGAGCGTGGAGCTCCAACGGCATAATCTGGTTGACGGAGCGGTCGGTATATGAATTTTTACCTGTTCTTAATTGAACTGATCGCAACGCTCCGTCCTTAGACGTATTAAGCCTGGTTACTATGGCCAATGGCCAAACGGTTCGAGGAGCATTATCTTTCACAATAATGACCACCTCTCCGACCGTAGGCCAGGAGCGCTTCCCACGAGCCCGCTGTAAATTGCTCCTGGAGCGCTCCGCGAGCCCTTGAAGGTATTCGCTTCGCCATAGTGACCAGAAATATTTTAACGTAGTAGCTAGCGATTCGTGTTGTGCCTTAAGGTATTGCTTAACTTCTGAATCGCTAGGATCGTAATATTGCAAGTCCTCTGCACACGGTCGACATGGAGGTAAAAAGTGTCTTAACTGAAAATGTGGATTGATAAGGTCCACCGGTCTTAATACACGGACCTTACCGGATGCCTCCATGTTGGCCGTGGTCAATGGCCTTGTATTGAGATACGCTTCGATCTCTATAAGTAGAGTTTCGAAGTGCCGTATCTCTAACGTATTACGATGAAGAGTTTTCTTCAGACTACGCTTAACCATTCCGATAAGTCGCTCATTAAACCCTCCTTTCCAGGGAGAAAAGGGCGTTATGAACTTCCACCGGAGTGCGTTCTGCGTGGTAAAATCGTGTACCGCTGAATCATGTGCAAACCGAAGAAGTTCATTTACTAGAATGTCCTTCCCCAGTCTAAAGGTAGGAGCATTATCACTGACAACATAGTCAGGCGTACCCCTCCTCGCCATGAACTTGCGGAACGCGAGAAGAAACTCCACCGCCGAATTATTGTGGACTAGCTCAAGGTGTAAAGCTCGGGTGGCCATGCATGTAAATAGGCAAACCCAAACTTTACGTGCGTCCGACGTACTAAACCATGCTGTGAGTGGTCCAAAGTAATCTAGACCAATCCGTTGAAAGGGTCGACTTTGAGTGATTCTTTCCAACGGAAGATCCGGAGAATTTGGATACTTGTAAGGTTGTCCTTGGAGTCGCTTACAAGTCACACAGCGTGATACGATGGAACGTACTAGGCGCCGAAGTTGGGGTATAAAATAGCGTTGTCTTAAGGTACTGACAACGTGCTCTATTCCTGTGTGGAAGAGATTTTGATGACATCGTGTGATAATCATCGTTGTCAGTGGGTGGTGTGGCGCAAGTAATATAAGATCTAACGTACTACGTACCGAGTCGACACTATGTATGCGAGTTGAAACTCATGATGCCGTCAGGGTCTGTATAGGTAGTTGCGTATTGTGGTAAACGTGGGTCCGACTGAGACAAACTTTCCCGTTGATGTTCACGAAAAAGTAATATCTCCGCCGCTCCAACGTCCGCAACCCCTATTGAGGGTTGAATAGAAACCCTATCAAGACGTAATAACTGGTCGAGACGGGCTCGACTAGCGACGGAAACACGTTCGTATACTTGTTTCCGAAGAAACTTAAGTACATGTACCGTGGAACGTACTAAAATATGGTAATTATTGGTCCGTTGAAATGGTAACACTGAACGATGTTCTTTCTTTAATGAAATAGTATTGACCTTGAATTCGGATTCGATGTCCGGATCCGAGGTAGGCAAAAGGGTAAAGTCCATCGTCGAGTGTGGCCAAGTCGTAGGACATTGACTCACATACGAAGGTCCAGTCCACCAGATATGATTCGAGATCTCATTGGCTGTGAGTCCTCTTGTCATGCAATCTGCTGGATTGTCCTTCGACGAAACGTAATAAAATCTCGATTCTACATTCGCTAGAGCGAGATCCTGGATAGCACTGCGAATACGTTTGACACGATTGTCAACGAACGTCTTCACAGGTCGATCCGAGTGGATCCAAAATAGCGTAATGCGTGAATCTGAGAAAAAACGTACTATAATAATAGTCATTCTCAATTCCTTAAGGAGGAATTGGGCGAGCGACACCGCAATGTCGCAAGCCATCAATTCTAGACGCGGTATAGATACCTGTTTTAAGGGAGCTAACCGTGTCTTTGCCATAAGGAGGTGAGATTGAGTGGACGTATTAGGTGCTCTACTTAGCATGTAAGCTACTGCACTATACATGCGTTGCGAAGCATCTGCAAATAACAAGAGCTCATGGTCAGCTTGCTCATCTACCCGAGCGATGAATCGGGGAATAGAACATCTATACCCCTCAACTTGATCCACAATCTCCTGCCATCGTGCAGAATAAAATTCGTCCAAAGGTGTGTCCCATTCATATTCGTCGCGCCAAAGATCCTGTATGAAGATCTTTGCCTGGACAAACAATGGCGTGAGATACCCCAGTGGATCGAAATTTGATGCTAACGCTTGTAGAGCTGTACGTTTTGAATTCACTGGGTAACTTTTGAGACTCACACATACATGTCATGTGTAGGGTCCCATTGTAAACCCAGTAATTTCACCGTATTAAATGTGGTTTTCATACGATCATGTTCTGGAATGTGTTCCATAACAGACGTATTATTGGACATGAATTCTCTAAGATTCATGCCCATACGATGGAAGATCTGCTTGCATTCCTGTTGCTTTCTAATGCACTCCTCGGTATCTTTAGCTCCGATGAGCACATTATCCACATAGGTATTTGCAAGCACCTCTTCCCGTAACGTATTAGAATTATCTCGCTCAAGCGCGTATTTGATAGACATGTTTAGCAAAAATGGTGAGACATTGATGCCAAACACGACGCGCGTGAAGCGAAATATACGTAAATTGTCCTGTGTGGGAGGACACGTAGTGTCTCTAAGCCACAAAAACCTTGTCGCGTCTCTCTGATCTTTCTGGAGACGAATCTGATGAAAGGCTTTTTCCACATCACTAATGATGAGGAATCGTGGCATTCGAGAACGTAATAGCGCACCAGCAAGGTCTGGTAGCAGTGTGGGTCCTTGGTGCAAACAGTTATTCAGACTTGGAGCGCCTTTTGCATGACTGGATGCGTCGAAGACTATCCGCACTGCTGTGGTTGAACTATCGGCTTTGAGAATCGCTTGATGTGGCATATAATATACCCGCGGTCCATCAAAGTCGTATTCCGCCACCTCTTCGATGATGCCAGATCTTGCTTGGTTCTTACTTACTTAGATACTTAGATGGCCCGTCTTCACTGGTTGTGCGGGCCCCAACACGATTTCCATTCGTTTCGTTCTTTCGCGATCGTCATCCAGCTCGTTCGTTGACTTCGTTGGTGGCGACCATCTCCCCATTTTTTGGGAGGTCTTCCGCGGGGACGTGGACAATCCCAGGGGATCCACTCCACTGTTCTTCTTGTCCACCTATCGTCTTCTCTCCGCATTATATGACCGGCCCATCGATGTTTGGCCTTCGATGCGTATTCCGCAGGGTCTCGTAGACGAGACATCTGCCTCAAATCGGAGCTGCGAAGCCCAGCACGATATTGAGATAGCCGGGTGTACTTCAGAAGACATCTCTCGAGTGCTCTGTGCGTCACCTGCAAGGACTTCGCCGTGGCTGACGTATCAGGCCACGTCTCGGCAGCGTAACACAGAGCAGGAAGGACTGTCGAGTCGAATAGACGGGCGCGTAGGTCAGGATCCTTTAGCTGGTCGGTGGCCTCTTTAATAGACCCGAAGGCTGACCATGCAGCTCTTCTTCTTCTGTCGAGCTCTTCCTTCATGTCGTTGTCCATCATCATGGAACGCCCAAGATAGACGTACGACTTCGTTTCGGCGATGGGAGAGCCGTCGATTTTGACATTTCCTCCATCGCACCAGGCGTTCTTCATGAACTGTGTCATGAACACATGAACTTGCTTGGTTCTCAAAGAATAACTCCACAATCAACCCGATTTGTGGAGAGAGTAGTACAGTACTCTCTCCACAAATCGGGTTGATTGTGGAGTTTGTCATATTGGTATTCCAAGCGTTTAAGTGCAATGACCTTATTGTCAAGCAAACGTGATGTTGTTGTTTCCAAGGAAATTGCACGTAAACGATACCATCGATGACTTGTACTGTGTCGTAATACTGTTTAACGACTTCCTCGTTGACTGTATCGTCTTGACGAGGGTTAACGCTATCGTTGATTCCCAAGAATTCCAAATCCCAAAGCTGCCTAATATCTGGTTCGGGGTCATCACCTCGACCACCCGTCTCCGTGGCCGTGCCAACCGAGAGAGCGTTGGCCGATGATGATGCATCCATCCCCGACATTACCGGTCCAAACCTAGTATACACTAAGGTATGTCCCGATGGTAGCGTTCGGGTTTTGAAAGGGTCAACGATTCTCCAATAATAATCAATACCGATAAGCAAATCGATATCGACTTCCGTATCGAGTAAGGATTGATAATTGGAAGAACGTAATAAGTTTACATCCCTGTGTGAGATGTAGGTATCCTTGCGGATAGACGTAGTAATTTGTCTGGTTCTTACAGTGAACTGCATTTGTGCGTCCACTGTGTCCCAGAGCACGATATGTACGACCGAGGATACTTCGGTGGTCGTATGCCCTCCGAAGCTCTTCGTCGTAAGACACTGTGGGTCTTCAAATCGAAGTCCCAAGCGCTTCGCAGTATCTTCCTTGATGAAACTGTATTGTGCCCCACTATCAAGTAGTAGGACAATCAGCTCATCTTGGAACGTATTACGGTTCCTTGTGCGTGCTGTCACTACCATAAGACGTGGGTCTTCGGGTAGTGGTCTACGTCTTCGTTGTGCCGAACACTGGGCTATGGTATTAACCATGGGGTCCTCGTCTTCGGTATCAACGATGTCTCCTACATACAGCGGCGCAAAAGGATCCGTTTCAACGTAATTTTGTGACGGACTATCTCGGAATCGTACCGATCGTGCTTGTGTACCTTCACGTGTAGGCGTCGTACGTCGAGGAGAAGGAGATCTAACGCGACGCCGCGGTCGCCCTCTCTCTGAAGAGGGATAACCTTGACGGCGTTCCTCTCGATCTCTGCTAGGCGATCGTGATGATCGGCTAGATGATCGACTTCGATGCTCACGGTAAAGGTACCTCGTTGCTTTTCTACACAACAGTTTGTGATGACCGCCCTGACAGATAGGACAGGGTGGTCTCTCACATTCATGAACCGTGTGATATTGCGAAAGACAGCGATAGCACAATCGATAGTCCTGTGCGATCCGTCGGCGTGCTTGTATACTCATCTCAACATCGCATTGATAAGCGCGGTGTTGTGGTGAATGACAAAATGCACACCGGCAATGCACAAAATGTGTGTCCCCACGTTGGGCAGAATCCTCAATTGCCTCGAACGTCCTAATGGAGGAATCCAAGGCTTCGAGGAGTTGGGACACTCCCCAAGTAGTAGCATCCTGTGCCTCCTGATGGCCTACATACTCCAATGTCCTCGAAGGGAACTTTTCTCTTATTATACGCATTACAAAGACATTACTCTCTTGTTCACCTAGTTTCTTTAATTGAAGCCAGATGGACTTGATTCGTGCCAGTGTAATGCGTTGCGAAGTAGGTGATGAGGAAGCCGGATGAAATGCTTCCAGCTTACGACTCATCTGCACTCGCATAAACCTCGGGCGAAAGTAGGTTTCGCGCAACGTACTAACTGCCAGTTCGTAATTCGCCTCAGTGATATCGTAACCTGCTACTAGCGCCAAAGCATCGTCCTTTAGAGAACTTCTGAGGTAATGAAATTTAATTGTAGCTGGTGTGAGGCGGTTGGAATGAACCGCTGAGTCAAAAACGTCCCAGAATTCTCCGAACTTTGCAATGTCGCCAGTAAATATAGGCAAATCGAACTTAGGCAAACGGACAAGTTGCTCTTGCAGACTATGCAAGGGCAACTCTGCATTAGGGAGGTTGCTAGACACAATATTCTCGGATTTGGGTGAATCCGTAGAAGGTTGTGCTAGCTCCTCCGACGTCGTTTCGCCTTCGCGATGACGTCCACGTGCTTGCGGGGGAATTTCCCCTGGCGTGGGTGTTACCCGATGTGCGAAGGACGTAATAGAGCGTGATCCCGTATACATCGTAGGACGTAACGGGGTCGACGCTATAGTAGCAACATGCTCTTGGGGTAGTAGATGAAGTGCTGCTTCCACTAGAAGGATTATTTCGTGTTCTCAGCCTCAACACCTCCAATGGTTGCCCAGTGGGCTTGGTATTCGGTGATGAGAGCACGGCGCACGTGGTCCTCTTCTACTGCAAGCGCGCTCTGCATTACTGACTCCCAAGTACTACTAGACGAATCAAATTCCCTCGTTAAAACGAGATGAAGCGCAGTAAGTGCCCTGCGTCGAGCACACACTAACACGTTGACTTACCTGTTCAGGATCACCATCCATCGGTGATTTCTCTAAGAGCGTGCGATCGATGTTGATGATCGCATTTTGTAGTCGTTGAACCGCTCTGTCGAGTGCATACTTCTGGATGTGTTCCATGATTGTAAGAAGGTGGATAGTACCGTTAGCTATCAGCTCCGAATACAGGAATAATAATAAGCTGAGCTCACTGCACTATCCCGTCAACGCGTTGGCGCGCTCACGCTGTCTGCCCCATACTATTTCGTAATGTGCTCAGCGTGCGCGAACGACGCTTTGTCTGGCATGCACTTTCCTCGCGTTCCCGAGACCGAGCGTGAGAAAGCGCCCGCTTTCACACCTCGGACTATGATCGATCGCTCCGCGAGCCTGAGAATGGCTCGACGTCGCGATATCGATCGGTCCGACGTGGGAAACCGTCGACTTTAGCCTATCGATCGCGGAAAACGAGGAACGTAATACGTAACAAAACAAAAATACGACAAACGGATAATAAACGAAATAATCGAATAATAAATGTGTTTCGAGGGGAATAGAAAGCATGCGGGGAAAAAGAACAGCTACTTACTACACAGAGAAAAAGAAGCCTACCAGAAAGGAAAAATTAGGTGATAGAGCAATTAAAGGACAAAGGATTACTGCTAAAGAAACTACATGAAATTGACTACAGGAAAGGAGACAATATACCTGAAAAATAGTACTAGACTTACATGTTGTGAATTATTATGCCCATCCCCTGTACTGAGGCAAGGATCGTCCGCCAGGTTGCCAGCTTACCAGGAAAGGTCGGCGAAGGTTGGTGGTGAACCCTTTTAGCTAGGCGCTGAGTACACCACGGACCGGGCGGATACCCAACCGGCGTGTGAGGGAACCTGCTTGTCCTTCGACGCCCCTGAGCCTCAGGGGATCCCCGCCGAATGGACTGCCCTTTTTATTATTGCCCCGTGGCCCCCAACGGGTATAACAGGTTACCTCGCCCGTCGGTTCCGTATCCTTCCGGGTGTCCTGGTCTAAGGGTCAGAAGTCTCCCGGGCTGGGCAGTAGCTGGCAGGTTGCCACAGTCCTGCCGGACTAATGCCCGACTTCTGCCCCGCCAGTTCTCACCCCGGTTCCGAGTCCGCTGTACTCACCGTCTTCCCTGTACCCAAAAAGGGATAGGGGTGGATGCCTACCCCGAGTTATGGCCCGAGGCCCCTATCCGCGGGCCCACCAACCAACGTCTCCACCGGTGGGTGGGAGGCGACGCGTGATAGAGGCCGTCCCCTACTGCTCCCGGGTCTTAATTTGGGAGCAGGCGGGTCCGATCTCTCGACCCGATGCACCATGTCGCGGATCAAAGGCATCCTTTTGACATCGCGTGTTGCATCGGCCTAGCGCACACAAACCTCTCGCGTCCAGGAGGCACCCAATGGTGGATGATGCCCCCCAAACGCCCCCACCGGAGACACCCCGACGGCCGCCGCAGCGGCCGGCAAGGCGGACCCACCCTGGGGACCTAAGGGTCTTACCGACCTATTCCCCGGATGCCGAGCCTCGGCACAGTCCCCCTAGGGCTGTCGAGCCCTAACCGTCACGTCACTGACAACCTGCCCCCAGCACACAACATGATAAGACACAACATGGATATATGACATATGAACAACATGTAAACATACAACAGAAGAAATAACACACACATTTATTACGCAATAACAACAATACATGTATCATACCTGGCTCCCACAAGTCGCCTCCGCTAGGGCGACTCCTGACAGTCGGCTGTACGTAGTAGACCCCCATCCGGGTGAGGGTCTTTAGTTCCAATAGTGTACTGTAGGTGTACGGTAGTATAACTACAAGATTACTCAGGTCACTTCGCACCTCACCTCGCACCTCCTAGCCATGCCAATGGAGTGGCCCCACTTAATTGCTCGCACCGACTATTGACCTTTGAGTAAAAATGTAATGCACATGTGAAAGGGAAAAGGAGAAAGAGAATAAATAAAAGGTCATTCGTAGTTCGCAGTAAAATTCCATTCGAACCAGACTTTCAACTTGGTTATCATAACCATCTGCTGATCTCGAAACTGCTTTCCACATTCGAAAGGCGATTCTCTTAACAGGGTTACAAGGCCTTTTTGATGATTGTCAGCACAAATATACCACGAGAGGAAACGCCGTTTGTGATGGCCCGGCAAGGAGGTAAATGTAAGGGTCCTTGAACCGACGATGATTGGAATATAGAGCCACTTGTCTTGCATTTTGTAGCTCCAGGTGACACTTCTATCCTGATATGACAACATTTTGACTTTTCTTCTAGCATGAGACGTGATGAAGTGGTAGGCTGAACAGCCTTTCTTCCAGAGCGGTTTTGGGGCTGGTCGATATTTTGAAATATTGAGATTATTCCATGACCAAAAATGTCAACTCGTTTCTATCATACCTATGCAATAATTCCAGCAACTTTACACCGGAAAGGGTTCTCAGAAGTGCAAACGTAAAGGAAAAGGGAATAGAACGGCAAAAACCTGAGATATAGGAACCTGAAGACTCCCTTCTCCCTTCGCACCTCTCCTCGTCAATAGGTGGTGGGGTAGATTGCAGACGAAGGACTAAATTAGCCGGTCGCGGATCTTTTCATGTCCTCCCCTGGAATTTCCTCGGCAGATGAACAGCAGCATGACTCTCAGTGCTGTGGGATCGTGACAAGACCCCACGCCGCGCTTTTTCAAGTTTATGAAGCGCTACACTTCCTCTTTCTCAGGCTGCTGCTACCAGCATCACCTCTAATGGTGCATTTTGCTGACGTTCATCGGAAAAAGACCATCAAGACCATAATGCAGCACCTTGGTAACAACTTTCGCATCACGGGCTGCGGCGAAAATCAGCAGCTTATCGAAGAAAACATAGAAAATGACCTCCATAAGCTTTCAGCTTCACGGTTCGATGCCTACACTGCCAACAGATACAACACGTTATACCCGTCTGTACAATTTCCAGTGGATCCATTACATATCGTAAATTCAGTCAGTGGGGAAGATGTCAACAGTCACTGCGAGCATTGGGAAAGGCCACCCCACCGGCAAGGCTAGGAGGTGCGAGGTAAGGTGCGAAGTGACCTGAGTAATCTTGTAATTATACTACCGTACACCTACAGTACACCATTGGAACTAAAGGTGCACACCCCCCCCCCATCCGGCTGGTATCACGTAGCCATATGGTCGACGGTGCGTTCGTGGGGATCTGAACACACGGCTGCTCCCAGTCGGGGGTGGACACCGGCCAACTCCTGTGCCAGCGCTCCGCTACCCGTGAGCCAAGAGTGCGACGGCACCCCGGATCCCGGGTAGCATCATGGCGTTGCCCGGTGAAAACCGGAAAACCGACTGGCAGCTGGCAGCCGGTCTTTTATACCGGCTTCGACCACAGGGGGCGGAGTCACCGCGTGTCGCATGACGCGACAAGCGTGCCGGCGCCGCAGCGCGGACGGGCCGGGGAGCGCGGTGCCCCCGAGGCCATCGTCGCGGCTATCCGCGACACGCGCATTATTACAACTTTAGCGCTCACGTAGGAGGTCTTCTAGGTCATGGCGCGCTTTCTGGGAACAAGTTTTCCATCGTATGAGGGTATCTGCATGATTTATATATCTGACAATCATTTTTTTCTGAGCTGCTGCACGAATACAAAAAAGGTGTGAAAAAAATTTTCTTCGGAGGGGCGACTTTAATCCACTTATTGGAGCGCATATTCTCTGTAACTTCAACCACGTGCAGATTTAGAGGTGTTATTCTGTTACACATCCGAAACAAAGCGGAATTCAGAGGGAATAGATCTTACCTGTAACATGTAGTGGGAGTGACAGCAGTCTCAACTGTTCCCCATTGTGAGGGTGGTGCAGCGACCGAATGGTCTACTTACCATGGTAGACTCTCGAGTGGGTGATATGGATGAGTTTTTTGGATCGGAACCCGCCGTCGGCAATTTTTGCATTTTTCCCTTCAGTTTTTCATCTTTACATATGCTTCTTCATGTGGAATGACTGTGATTTTCGTTGACACTGTGCCAGATTAACTCTGATTAGGAGTTTTCAGCGAAATCGGTGATCCGTGCTTTTGGGCGCGTAGGGGCCCGTCTCGCTTGAATTTCGCGTTTTCGTGCCAAATGGTTATCATATATGTCTTCTGGGGATCAACCACCCTTGGGGACACATGTTTAGCCAAATCCAAGTTTTGACTCCAACATCGAGTAAGTATGTACATATGAGGCACATGGCCACCATTCTATTTGTAAAAGTGAATAACCAACAACATCGATGAAAGGCAATGGAGTATGCACAGCATGAATGTCTATCGCTATAACTTCACTTATCAAGAAGAAAAGCAGTCAGGATTTCTTGGTTTGGTTGGTGACCAATGGTTTACTATACGTACGTGTAACAAAGGTTTATTACGACGTTACGTACAAGAACATTAATAATATTAGGTAGTCTAAAGTCTTTTCGTATTTTTAAATACCGCTTTTTCCCTCAAAACTGCTTTCCACAAAATTTCTTCTGTACATATATATGTGGTACAAGTCCACACGCATCTATAGGTATTGTTGTCTTCTATCTCCCGGATAACCCTTTTCGGCAAAATAAAAATATCAAAAGTCACCTCATTTTCAATTCCAATTTTTTTTTATTTGAGGCACTAGACAGGGGAAGGAAAAGGTGATAATCTGATGGAGAAGATCAGGGCTATAAGGCAGCAGTTTTTATCCAAACTCGAGACTTTTTTAAAAGAAAAAATTCAAAGAAAATTCTTACCACTAGTGAAAAAATGACTCGCCAAAAAATTCTCGAGCTTGAATAAAAATTGCTGCCCCATCTCCCTTATAGCCCGCATCTTGCTCCATCGGATTATCACCTTTTCCTTCCCCTGTCCATCCAAAGAAAATTTTTTTTAATAATTTTTGTATTGAAAATGAGGTTGACCGTTGATATGTTAATTTTGCCGAAAAGGGTTATCCGGGAGATGGAAGACAATAATACCTATAGATGCGTGTGGACTTGTTCTACATGTGTATGTACAGAAGAGATTGCTGGAAAGCAGTTTAGAGGGAAAAAGCGGTATTTTAAAATACGAAAAAACTTCTTAGACTACATAATACATTTCAGTGGGTATTTATACAGGATAATGTGGGCGGACCCACTACATAATATCTAATTTCGCCACTAGTTGGCTTATGGGGATGATTACTACTAGGCATGAAAGGGAGTGCCGCGCCTAAGGGGAACTACTTCATAGCTCTCCAGGATACCTACTAAGGATATGCTTAGTTCATGCCTATGGATACATTTCGAGTGATACTTATCATTCATTGCATAATCAAAGGCGCTCACCGTTATCAATCAAATATATTTGTCATGAACATATTATTATATTACTATGGAAAGGTTGTGAGTCCACAACACTGGGGCGGGGGCGAAATGAGCGGTAGCTCAGCACAATTCATGATCACTTATATAAAAAAAATAAAATCGTAGCAGAGATACATGAGCGAACTAAGTATTAAGTAATCATCATAAAACAAGAATCAAGCGAACCATTGCTATAAGCACATAATTGATTAGTTGGAACTGTTTGCGTCTTCAACTGATAGAATAGGATTCGCGATAAGATTCTCGGAATTACAAGCACTATTGCAACTATGGCAGTGGTCACTACGGAACTGGTGGAAATTTTCCAGTGTTCGGCAGCGAAGTTCAGGAAGTGTTCCATATCCGAGTAGTCGATGTAAATCGCACCGTCAGTTGTCATATGTACGTCAGATGAAGCATTCCAATGTGTGTGGAATGCTCTTAGCTCCGGTATTACGTTGTAGTCCTCCATGTCACATGTTATTCGACAAATATCAGCGTATTTGCGTGCTGTTTCGTAGATTATTGTTGTTTGTAGTTTAAACGACTTGCATTTCATCGAAAATGTTGGTCGGTCATCATTCGTTTCCGCGAAAACTTGTCGCTGGGAGTAGCACGATAACGCTACTCCATCTCCTGAGATGCTGCTGCAAAAGTCTTGCGCAGGTGAGACGGTAGTGTTGCAATCTCGAAGGCTCATGTTTAGCTTGTTGTCCGAAGAGTTCATCTTGGCTTCGATATTCGTGGTTTTGTGATCGCACCTGGCATCATCCGTCGGCTGGAGGCAGATGTTTTTTTCATTGATGGCAACGTTGAGGTTGTCCTCGATTGCTTCGATATCTTCAGTGGATGGAACTCCAGTAATATTCCCCTCTTTGGTAGTGATGGTTTTTCTGCGATTGTCCACAAAAGTGTAAGTAGGAGCTTCATCTGTGCCACATTCCGCGCTCGTAACGAGTGGCTCTAATTCGTGATGTTCCTCAGTTTTCTAATCGTCTTCGAAAGAGATCAGTGGTGTAGCTGCAATGAATGAGCTATACTCTGTATCTGAGTTCTGGTTCATCGGCTTTAACTTCAGCACAGGTCAATGGAGAGTCGGTTGGTGTGGTTCGTCCACTACATTCTTTTGAGAGCTCTTGCGTGGTAGTCTCCAGACACAGATCGTTCGTCGTTGGTGGTTTTTACCTGACGGTTGTGTGAAGCAGTTGTTGCTCATCGAGATAGCGCTTTTTGGTATCGCGTGAATATTGGTGGGCGAAGGTGAGTAACTCCTTTCACTGGACGAGTTTGATGTTTGCAGTCCGTCGCAATAGAGCTGCAGAGAGGAGTGTGGTCGTCGTCGTAGCACTTTGAACATTTACTGACCGTAGAACACAGTTTAGAACTGTGTCCCTTGCTAAAACACATCCAGCATACTATTTGTCGCTTCGCTTCTGCTCTTCGCTTCTCTGGAGCATCGAACTTGTTACATTCCTGTGGTGAGTGCATTTCCCCACAAAGACACGTCCGTTTGATCATTTGATTAAAGTATAGTCTGCTATCAAGTGTGCTTTCTTGCTGGCTTCTGTAGTTGCTTTGGTCGAAACTAAACGATGTTCTACTTGTGAGCTCGATAGTCTCTTGTAGAGTGATTATCTCATCGATGGAATCAATAATCTTGTTTGCATCAAATGGGATCCCGGCTTCCGATCGACTCTGTGAATTTTGAGAGGATTAGGCGTCTCCACATTCGGTCGGCATTCATAGGCACACCAGTTTGTTCCAGGTGTATGATGCGTGAAGATATTGCTTCGAGCGTTTCACGGCAGCTCCTTGGATTTCCTTGAGCGCGTGGGAGACATTCGATCTCGTTAATCAAGATGGCTGCGATGCTTGCAGATCTGTCATAATGCTTCTTCAGGATGTTGACGGTTGTGGCGTATTTTGCACCCATTACTGGGATGCTGCTAATCGAAGCGGCCGCTTTCCCTTTTAGGGCTAGCTTCAGGAATAAGAACTTCTCTTGGTCGCTTAAGTCGGCATCATTATGAATTAGCCACTCGAAAATTGACCAGAATGTACTAAATTCTCTATAGTTGCTCGAGAAGGTCGGTACTTCTAACAATGGGCGCCTGACCCGAACGTTGCGTTCTTGAGGTGTTATGGCATCGCTCGACCATTCCTGACAGCTGCTGTTAGTATTGGCGACAGTTCGGCTGTGAGGGGGTGTAGAAGAAGCAAGTAGAGAAGTTTGTTGTAGAAATTCCTCCCTTCTGAAGCGATCTGATTCAGCCATTGTATAACTTGGATCTCTAGGCTGTTTGATTCCGACTTCAGGTGCCTCTTTGAGTCCAGCATGAGCTTTTCCCGTTCTTTGTGCTCAGCTCGTCCATTGATTGCTTCGATGGCTCCCTTGACGTAGGAATCATGGAATTGCTTTGCAGAGCCGATAGTCCTTGTGAGATTATTCAGCTGAGCAGTTTTTTCTGCTATGTGAGCTCTACATTCCTCAATTTGTTGAGGAAATGTGAATGCTTGGTCCAAGCTAGTAATTTGTGGCTCACTGGTCTTGATTAAAGCACAAGCGTAGGTAATCTTGGTTTCGAACACGTGAATTTCGGCCATTTTGCGGGTTTGGCAACTGATTCTGAGTGTCAAACAGATTTTTTTTTTACAATTTAAAGCGTATCAACGGCTTTATGAAGCTTCGCTGGTTCCGCGATAAAATTGTTCCTGTCACTGGGTCTTTCTCGTGTTATCTTGGGTTCCTCGGTTGAGGAGTCGCGCAAGAATTCATAGTTGCCTTCTGGTTCCTCAATAGAGGCTGTCAAAGAAGGTCTTGTGATTAGCTCTCTCTTGTGAAGTTGAAAGAACTCAAATTTCCTTCTGGTTTCTCTTGAGAGAACGCGCAACAAAGGAAATTTGTTGCTTCTTGGATTCTCCGGAGAGAACTCGCTGAGAAAGCTTGGTTTTGCTCTTCTGGTTCCTAAGTCGAGGACGCACAGAGAAGACTTTTGGTTTCCAGTTGGTTGAGAAGTGTGGAAGATCCTTCTAGTTTCTCCGCGCAGAGAAGGGGTTGGTTTTCTGTTCTTCTGGCTCCTCTGGGGAGGACTCGCGAAGAAGAACTGAGTAACTCTTTTGTCTCTCAGAAGAGAGCTAGCGCAAAAGAGTTTGTAGCTTACTTTTCTGGTTCCTCGTTAGAGGACTCACGGAGAAAAGCAGGGAACTTGGGTTATTCCAACGACCGATGCACCAATTTGGTTGGTGACCAATGGGTAACTACAGTGCTCTGCATAATTATACAACCACCCACAAATTGTCCGAAAATTCTCTCAAGTTTGTACAGCTTTCCCCTATTGTTTTTCTCCAGGTTTTTCTTTCTGATGAAAACAGGGTTTAGCTGTGATGTCCTAGACGGCTGCCGGCACTATCGCACCAGGGACAGACTTAATTTTAGAAAAGAATTTCAAAGGAGGTGGTGTTATGGTGCGGGACCATTCAAATTTTTGTATCGTGCTCGGAAGGGTGAATCATCAGATTACCAAGTCTTCGTGCGCCGTACCCTCCCTTCGTCATGCGTAACGGAATATTCACCAATGTCTTGTTTTCATGCAAGTTATTGGGCCATCTCATGTCACTCGATCATGGTGAAGCCGTCACCGAATGGACCTTCTGACCCGGATGACGAACGGGTCCGATCTTTACCTGATGGAAGATCATCTTGGGTTTCATAGGGAAAAGAATTCAGACCGATTGTAAGGAGTCAGGGAGTTCAAAGAAGTTGTCATGGAAGCGGTGCGGCATGTGGTCTGAAAACATTCTGAAAAACTTTATATGGACCTATTTCATCAAAATTTGTGGCTATTCGAAACAGTGGAGGATCAAATGATCGCAAAATCAGCATTTTTCTCTCTTCCGTTGTTTCTCGGTTGACGAATGCGTCAATCTGTTCAGTGGTTGTATAATTTTGCAGAATGGTATAAGCGCCATTTTCAAAAGAAGTTAGGAAAAGAATCTTCTTTGTTTCTTGGCTAAAGTTTGGTAAGGATGCGCGAATGCGCGCCCACACTGGCCACATCTTTCACTTAGAGACGTTTTTTGAATCACTCTGCGAACAGAGTTTTTGGACAATTTATAGGTGGTTGTATAATTATGCAGAGCAGTGTATACGTACGTGTAACAAAGGTTTATTACGACGTTATGTACAAGAAAATTAATAATACATTTCACTGGGTATTTATACAGGATAATGTGGGCGGACCCACTACATAATATCTATGTTCGCCACTAGTTGGCTCATGGGGATGATTACTACCAGGCATGAAAGGGAGTGCCGCGCTCAAGGGGAACTACTTCATAGCACTCCAGAATACCTACTAGGATATGCTTAGTTCATGCCTATGGATACATTTTGAGTGATACTTATCATCCATTGCATAATCAAAGGCGCTCACCGTTATCAATCAAATATATTTGTCATGGACATATTATTATATTACTATAGAAAGGTTGTGAGTCCATAACTCTTGGCATGTGCCGCAGAACGCGACTGTCCTTATGGGCGCACCGCGCGCCTGGCTCCGCCCCCAGTCATGGCTCTATAAAAGGGGTCGCCACTGCCAGTCGGTGCTCATACACCTTTCCTACCGGGAGGAGAGGGGCACCGAGTGAAGGCTGCTAGGATGCCATGCCGGACTGTTGAGCGTGAGAGTCAAGCTCTCAGGCCGTCAGGACGCGGTGCTGTCGGGCGGACCGCGGTCGGCTTGGTTGAGCGCTGGCATGCTCACGTCCGCTACACCAGAGGATGCGGGCGGCTGCAGGCGGAGTAGAAAGCTTGCAGGGTGCAGGATTTGCCGCAGCTACCGCTAATATTCCTTTTGTCGACCCTTGAGAGGATGAAGCACGGTCGGACCTGAGATCAGGCAGGGAGATGAGAGTAGGTCGACTATTGTGAATAGTATGTACATAATAAATATAGTTGGAGTAATGCATGTGCTTGCTGTGTACGAAGGGTAGTCTACAGGGTAGGAGAGCGTGAGCATACCTCCGGGAAGCGGCGGCCATACTGTGGGAAAAGTAGTATGGTTCCTGGGGACCATGTGAGCAATGACAACCCGCAGGCGCAGGAGCCGGGTGGCGCGGGGTGCGAGACCCGGAACCACGATGCTGTTGCGCTGGCGGTTAGGAGGGCAACCGCCCGACGAGCCGCAACAGCGATACCTTCATCTCTTTCGTCGAACGTGCAGTCTAAGGTATACAAATAGCCAGCAGAAATTTTTGAATCTAGATCAAAATCTCGAAGTTACCATCCGATCCCCTGAGCACAAATATCAAACCTTTTTGCGCCAAAGTGCGCCGTCCGTGCTTCATGAGCGCTGGCAGTCTCAAAAAATTGGACTGTGAAACTCGCTGAAAACTGACAACGGAGGGTAGCTTGTAATTCTGGTGGTGATCACTGCTTTTCGTTGTCATTTCCAGATGTTTGTGAGCCCACAAACCAAAAATTCTAATTTTGTAAAAATTTGTCCTCAGAACTGTACCATCAACCCCTTTTTGGTATTCGTACGGCCGTTAATCAAAAATTGACATGACTTATATATTTCATGTACGCTTGCCACACGATACAAAAAACCGCTTTCAAGAAGCGCTTCATGAGTTGGAAGACTTGGCTTCGGCATGATGACCGTTTGACTTTGGATTGACACGACAACAGGCCCTTTGAAGGCAGCATTGAGGGAAATTTGGACGAAAAGTAGAAATGGTGAATCTGAATGTCGAGGTGCCTAGTAACAGGACAGTGGGGAAGAAACGGATGGAAATGGCCAAAAACCCGAGAAATAGGATCTCCTCTCGTTGACCCTCATCGCTGACAACCTTTCCGTCAATAGGCGGACACTCAGATCGAAATTTCCATTGGCATGCTGCCAAGTAAACATAAGGGAATGTTAGGAAATACGACAACATCTTTTCCTGGAGTGAGCTCCAGGCTAAAACTGCGAAGGCGCGCTGCAATACCTTCGATCTCAACGCATATCCTTGGCCGCTCTCATCGTAGCCCACCAGGATTCACGTCGCTTGAAGGCGTGGTCGATTAGCCAAAGGCGTCAGCTCTTATCCGTTGCGCCGTTTCTACAGCTCGGGAGCGCAATTTTGACCGGGTTTTCGCCACAGGTAGCCTTCTTAGGCTCATAGTTTCCATGTAAGTAACTTCCTTCAGGCATTTCTCAATAACCACATTACCCCTAATGCTGTCTTTAAGAGGCTACTTGCTGCACAAAATGTAGCATGATTTTCGAGGCGAGTAAGACTATTTGACAGCACGAGCAAGGAAACCAGAAGGGCCCCGGTTGGAAGTCAGCCGTTCCAATAGAGGAAATATCACGGTCCAATATTTCCCTTCTACGCGGTGCAGCGCTATTCAGCTTCACTGGTTTGGGAAAAAACTTCGAGAGAGAATCTCCTGCAGGGCACTTCCAGGTGTCGAGGAAAACAGCCGCTTCAGTACAACCTTCCCCTTCTGTGAAGACCAAATATTAGGTTGAACCATAATTTCTGTTACATTTTGAAATTAATTTTTGAAAAACTTCAAATTTATTTTTCTTAATTTGTGTCTAACTCCAGTCAACAAAATATGAAATACTCATTATAATCAACAATATAATGCCAGCGAATAGGGAGATGACAGATGCCTTGCTTATAGAAGTCTAGGGATTTCTGGTTGAAGAAAGTCTGGAGGTCGATTTTGAGATCATCCTCATCATTGAACTGCCGTCCGTCGGGGAAGTGGGTCAGAGATAGGAATAGGTGGTAGTCAGTTGGGCCATGCCCGGAGATTACGGTGGACGGGGGAGCTTCGTTTAACCAATGTCCTGGATCCTTTGACACGCCAACTTTGCCACATGTGGGTGAGCGTTGTCGTGGAGGAAGAAGTCTTGGTCCATTTTTCCGGCAAGTTTTGTCGCTCCGGTGTCCAATTGCCTGCAGTACAGATCGGCAGTGGCTGTCGTGTTGGATGGTAACAGTTTCCTATTTTTTTGAAAATTTTCAAAAAAAAGTTTTTTCTCAGTGCAATTTTTTGAAATTTTTCCTGTTCCAATTTGAGCCGATCGAGCCATCGGGCTGCCGCCATATGAGAGACAGTACCTGGGTCCATCGACTGGTTAATTTTGTTAGTGACCTCGCATGCTGAGGAACCGAGGCGGTGTTCGTGAATTTCGCACCTTTCGCGATATTGCCGTAAATTCACTGCTAGTTGAAGCCATAGAGAATATGGATGTGTTAATCAGTAGTCCTTTTCACTCGCACTATATATCCCCCACTACCAAATGTTCCAGAAGCTTCCACAGTTTTCCACAAGAAAAATAAAAAGTGTAACAGAAATTATGGTTCAACCTAATACTACCTCACCCCTCTACGGCGACCGAATACGACCCCTTTTTTTAACCTCTACATTACCAGTAACTGTTCCCGGATTGCTTGCAATGTGTTTATTTATTGCTTTATATACTATCCTGAGGCAAAATGTGTTTACTTTACATTTTGTCGCACGAATTTGCGGTGAGATACCCTTTGCATCTGCTTACTGAGAATTCGGATTTTATTGCTTATCGCTGACCTTTCAAAGTACAATCCCTCATCCCCCTATCCGGTCGGATACGACCCCTGTCGAGAAATCCTCGACTCCCGGTGATCCCATCTCAAATCTTTCAGCCATCTCAAATCAGTTCAGTTGATGTCAGAGACGTAATGATGGTCTGCTCAATTGGATAAACTGCTTTTATTAGTAACATAATATGGTATCGATCTCGTTGTTACGTCGATAGTAAAACAACCATTTAACCCGATTTGGCACCTTTGCTGCTTTTGACGACCTGAATTAAGTTAATTTAGTTTGACTAGCATTTAAGGTACTCCTGCAATGCTTGTCGAAGTTGCTTCTAGTCACTGTGGAATCATCTTCAGAGGTTGACAATCGGGTGATCCTTTTGTGATGTAAAGCCATGTAAAACTCACTTTTGGCTTCTTTTTGATCTTAATCGTCTTTGGTTTAGCAGGCTTCAAACGGATAAGGGCCGGCCTTTTACTGTACCACACCCTATGATGCAAATGTGGACCGTACATCACCCTATGATGATAACGTCGACGAGCGTACAAATTCGAAATCAAAGGGCGTTGCTTCGCACATACAACAGTGTCCTTTCCGGATGTCATGCAGTTCGCTGGCAGCTGGTAACTCGGGAAACAATATTATCCACTTCCACTTCGATGACATTTGCTGTACTGTAATTTCGTTATTAGAATCCAGAAACAACTTAGAGGGAGATCTACGCTCTCTACGGACTGCGACTAGCGCTGACGCGATCGAAATTAACTACATGGTCCATGGGGCCACTTGTTGTACTTTTGGAAAGGTAGTTGTAGTTGGGGCGATAAGTCCAGCGGCGAACCCACACGGTCTTGAACCAAGCACGCCACAGCAAGACATGCAGGTATGCAGGTACGAACCAATGCATTTCTTCCTACTTAATGCACATTGATTGGAATCAAACTAGTTTTCAATTCATTAGGGTACAGTGAACTTTGAGAGTTCATACCCTATAACGTCGTCGCTTTCAAAGATTATGGTGACTGGGAGAAAATTGGAATCTAATGAAGGAAAAAAACAAGCACTGGTAAGAGCACCGGGCCGTGCCAATCTATGTTGTTCCTTACTGCCAAATTTGACAGTCAAATAGCAAGCTATACAAGCCATTAATGCATCTGATGGCTGCCTTTTTCAGATGTGTTCAAAGTGGTTTTAGTCACATTTCATTCTCACTCTCCATGCAAATTAGCAGATTTTAGCGCCACAACG
Organism: Trichostrongylus colubriformis; assembly: GCA_963978905.1. Classification (NCBI taxonomy): domain Eukaryota; kingdom Metazoa; phylum Nematoda; class Chromadorea; order Rhabditida; family Trichostrongylidae; genus Trichostrongylus; species Trichostrongylus colubriformis. The sequence continues at coordinate 29,162,804 of OZ022260.1, forward strand.
AGGCGACACATTCTGTAAAGAGTACGGTAACATTTGAACATGCATAACACTTCGGACTGAAAATACATTCAGCACAACATGTACACCACAGCATTTTGCCATAGCAATGAATATCCATACTTCTGGGTGATGCTGCAACATTACTCCAGACACCATGAGTATGTCAAAAAAAAATTTCACCAAAACTTCGCCTATGAGGATTATTTGAGGTGCTCACAACGAATATGAAATCCGTTTTTGACGTTGGCGCGAATTCGGTGCAATTGCATCAAAGTGTTGCAGTAACTCCAACTGGTGCAACAGTTTGGTCGCACCGAGATCGCTGAAACTTTCCATGGAATGGTTATCTAGGGTGCTGATCGCGAATATAGTATCTAACATTGCTCAGTGCCACTGCAACGGGGCCAATATAGGAGGGCACCACAAGGCCCCTCGTCTTGCCTAGGCCTCGAAAAGGAAAGGAACCTCGCCTCCCCCTCCCCACTAAGAGGAAGGCGAAATATACGCTCGAGTGTGCAAGCTGGTTATTGAAGGTTGGTATCAGGTGAGAAACGACAGCGGATAGAAGACGCACCTCAGCTGCATTAATTAGCATCACTACATCACGAATCAACAGCTGGCACCATCGTGAGCCAACGGTGTCTGCGCTAAGGAGCAATGCAGTATTCGTGATTAGCATGCTGAAATACCCCTAAATAACATTTTGAAAGGAAACTTTTGAGAAAATGTTCTCACACAAATCTGGCGCAATTGCACCAAAGTGACGTCGACGTCAAAAAAACGGATCGTGATCAGCACTCCAATAACCCCGATAGGCGAAGTTTCATCGAAGATTGCTTTTTTTTACTATTCCGCAGTGTCTGGGGTAGTGATATTTGAATAGAGTCAACAATGACAGTACCAAAACTAGTGATTATACTGACAAAAATACTAATACTAATTACAGCATTAGTAATAGTGCATGTAGAACTAGTAATGATAGCATAATAATAATAATAATAATAATAATAATAATAATAATAATAATAATAATAATAATAATAATAATAATAATAATAATAATAATAATAATAATAATAATAATAATAATAATAATAATAATAATAATAATAATAATAATAATAATAATAATAATAATAATAATAATAATAATAATAATAATAATAATAATAATAATAATAATAATAATAATAATAATAATAATAATAATAATAATAATAATAATAATAATAATAATAATAATAATAATAATAATAATAATAATAATAATAATAATAATAATAATAATAATAATAATAATAATAATAATAATAATAATAATAATAATAATAATAATAATAATAATAATAATAATAATAATAATAATAATAATAATAATAATAATAATAATAATAATAATAATAATAATAATAATAGTAATAATAATAATAATAATAATAATAATAATAATAATAGTAATAATAATAGTAATAATAATAATAATAATAATAATAATAATAATAATAATAATAATAATAATAATATCAATTACAATAGCAATTATACTGGTCGTAATAACAATCTCTTCAACTTTCACCAGTAACCTGTACTCAGTATTTCTCCAAAAATATTAGGTTGTACCAAAAGTCTTGTATTGTCACTGAAGCGCTTTATTTCGCTTGCGAGACTCTCTAAATTCCTCAGACCTCCTGCAAATACCTACATGGATTCTTCGATGTCTTTCCAAAAACTAACTTTGAGCCTCCGATTGTAGGACGGTGCCGAAATCGGTTGTCACGGAAAGCTTGCAGATAGGCGGCCGTCGGACTTCGCGATTTTCGGGCCACAGCTCCCAGCGTGGGAGTGTGCCATTAGGGCAAAAAGTTTGCGCAGTAGCGTGGAGCCCGACGAGATGAATGCGGGTTTATTAGCCTATTAGTTGGGTCCCAAGGCAATTAAAGGCAGCATTAGGGGAAAGTCGGACGAAAAGTAAAAGAAGTAGTGAATGTGAAAGTCGAGATGCTTAGTAACAGGACAGTGAAGAAACAACGGATGGAATTGGCCAAAAATCCGAGAAATAGGACCCCCTCCCACTGTTGATTCTCGACGCGGACGACCTGTCCGTCAAGAAGGGAGTAGTCTGATCTAGTTTTCCATTGGCATGTTGCCAAGTAAACACAAGGGAATGTTTGGAAATACGACAGCATCTATTCTTTGGAGTGAGCTTCAAGCTAAAACTGCGAAATCGCTCCGCGAAACCTTCGATTCTGCCCCATCCGTTGGCCGCTCCCACCCCAGTCAATCGGAAATTACGTCATCGGGAGGCGGGATCGTTGCGTGCAAGAGGCGGAACAGCTGGACGGTTGCGCGTTTTGCAGGGTTTCTACAGCTCGGAGGGACGCTTTTTCACCGGAATTTCGCCACAGATAGCCTTCTTAGGCCCAGGTCTACCATGTGAGTGACTTCTTGTAGGGATTTCTCCATTATCGCATTACCCCTAATGCTGTTTTTAAAGACAGTGTTCGGGATAATTCGGTTGTATCATTGATTCTAGTCTTTGATAATGACCGGTGGACGTTTCCACCACGAAAGCTGACACGTCAAGCACCACGTCATATCGATCAATACGGCTCTGGTACGATACGATAAGTATCATTCTACTATCACAGTCATTGCTCTACACCTCAAGCATTCTTCGGCAAAGTCGACCCTAGGGGGCGGGCTGCCCTAACCAAGGCGGCGGAATTTCGCCGTACCTAGGCCTTTCAGACCCGTATATTTACAATAAATAACTCTTTTTGGGATTCCTTATCACCCGCATTATCCCGAACACTGTCTCTAAGCATTTGCCTAAATTTTAATGGAGGGAGAAAAGAATTTCGTTCCATTTTAGAACTCAGACAAAATAACACTAAGCATAAGACTGCCCATCTGTCGTTATATCAGCAAACCATTCTAGAACCACTCAAAGACCGTGCCGAAAAAATTTGTATGAGATTTCTGACAGGAATGCTGAGTGACCTTCATAAAGGAATTTAGATTCTTCTGTACCCCACTGGAAGAGGGGATACCCACCGGATGCTGGGAACAGCAGAGTACCCCCCCCCCCCTCCCCAACTATATTAGCACGCTATTTTTGCCTAAGTTTTAGTGTATGGAGAGAAGATTTCCATCCCATTCTAGAGCTTGAACAAAATAACGTTGAGCCACCTGTCACTATATTAGCAAACCATTTCAGAACCACTCGAAGACCGCGCCAAAAATTTGTCTGGGACTCGTGACCGGAATGCTGAGTGACTTTCATGGAGGACTGCTGATTCTTCTGTACTCCACTGGAAGTTATTTTTGATGCTAATGATCAGGGGGGGGGGGGGGAGGGGAGGGACGCTCACCGGATGCTGGGCACAGCAAAGTACCCCCCCCCCCACACCTCAACTACAGTGCGTTTCATAATTATAAGGTCACCCCTGAATTTCAGGTTTTCTCGACAACACTCCATTGAGGAATCTTTTCAGTCCCATAGACGGATTCCTCACCTGAAATAACTTGGGTACCCGATTTTGGGTAGCAGTTTCGTTTACCTCATGTTTTCTAGAGTATTTTTTGTTTTTTTGCACCGTTTCATAATTATAAGGTCACCCTGGAAAAAGAAAAAAGTTAAGGCCCCGGCAGGCCTGTGATGGTAGATATGTCTTCCAAATACATCTTCGAGATACATAGTCAATCGTCTTGTGGCTAGCTAATATGTTCCGCGAGAAAAGCCCAGATTTTGCATCTTTGTGGTGCTGGACTCAGTGTGAGAGCCATTCCAAAGAAATCGGAAGATTCCTGTGCTCAATTAGATGACATTCGAGAGATTCGGTGTCTTCAGCTGTTTTTCTGGCTCTAGACTCTTACGTGAGATTGTTATCATTAACGAGAAAAGCATTGTGATGGCCACTTCCTACAGCACCTCCTCCATGGACCAGATTTGATTGAAGTTAAACCATTTTAAGTCTGGAACCACAGCGTGTACAGCAGCGAGGAAGAGCAGAAACATCACTAGAGGAATAATGAAGTACTTTCCGAGGCCTACAGCACACCATACGGCGAAACGACTTCAATTCATAAAGTGGTTCTTGAGCACGGATTGAACGAAACTGAGTTTGCATAGCAGTTGCACCCTGCAATCCAATAATTCCATCCGAAGTGTACTTTTGAGTCTGAAAATACTCTGTTTGTATGGTGCTGACGGGTAGAGGTAGTACTAGCTTGGTCTGAGAAGTATGCCGATCTCCCGGAGCCTTGGCAATGTTTGTGGGGGAAGGGTGATGGCCTCGGTGGTTTTCGGCAATGAGGTTGCATTGAACCTTGCTTTCGAAACCTGCAGAATGGACTCCAGAGACTGCTACAAGATCTTACGAAGAAATCAGTTGCCTTTCGGAGCCGACTGGCTCTTCATAATTGCGTCTAACAGCATGACAAGGCTGCTGTTCACATAGGTCATTCAACGGAATCGTGGTTAAAGTTCCAACATACGGACCTCCAGCCATAGATAACATGTGGTCTTGGTCTCAGCTCTATTGGGGAGATCTGGAAGACATCGCCGCAAAAATACTTACCGCAATAATCGCCAATTCTGGACAGCAAAGCTGCTGAAACAGGCAATTGTAGAAGACTGGAACAATATCTGTGGTAAGGCTCTTCGAAATTTCGTTTCCACTTCCCAAAACGGCTGGTTAATGTCGTTCTTGAACAGGAGGGAACAATAGACTAAGAGCTCCTTCGCATGCGCTGTTAACTCTAGCAAATCTTCTCTTTCTTCGGGGTGACCTTATAATTATGAAACGGCACAAAAATTAGAAAATATTCATAGAAATATCGGGCTAAAAGGTAATGTCATCAGAACTAGTATGGAAGGCTTTTCTGTGGTGAGGAATCTGTAAAAAATACTTAAAAATTTTTCGGCTGGCTGTGTTTTCTGGAAACCGAAAATTTGGGGGTGACCTTATAATTATGAAACGCACTGTATATTAGCACGCCGTTTTTGCCTAAGCCTAAGAAATGGAAAGGCACCCCTTCTTCCGTCTATCAAGGCTTGTAAGAAATATACTCTTGAGTGGCAGACTGATGGGTCTAGGATAAGATCGGATGAGAGATGACAGCGCCGGATGCCGTGTATTTGCGTACAGCTGACGGGTGCCGTAATCTCACGCCTGGTTAGTTTGAGGTTATACCCTGCGACTCGGGCGGATAGTCCATGTCGTTCTAGTTGTCCGATTCGGAGATCCGCGCGATCGCATGATCAAAAAACGCAGACCGCAGCACATGCGCGCTAGTCAATGAGCGGTGGGTCGCGGTAACTTGCTACGCACCAGTAGTTGTGCACACAAGGGAAGTTGTCGCCACTCACTGCTAATTGGCTCGCGCGCGCATGCGTCGCGGTCTGCGATTTTGTGATTATGCGATCGTCCGGATCGGACGACTCGTACGACTCGGACGGCCCAGGCGGTCAGCACGAAACGCAAGGTATAGCCTCCGCCTTATTATCGTTTTGGAGCGGAACCACGAGATATTCTACGTTTTATTGCTATTCCGTGGGTAAACATCATATCCCTTACACTTCTTTGAATTACATATAGTAGATTTTTTGCATGAGTCGCAGATTCAGTCAGCGCCCATCCATCGTTGCGCTGTACTCTTCAGATTGACGTAAGCGAGAGGAGGGCGATAGGTCCAAGTTCCAAGTGTGTTTTTATCTAAAGCTGTTGATCTACATGTGCATAAAACTGACACTGTTTAATGGCATCCAGATCTATGTGACAATTTGGGACTAAACGGTACTCCAGAAAGTGTTGATGTTGAAGCACACTCGTCAGCCTTGCTCGGTGGGCCAGTCTTACTTTGATTGGAAACCAAAGGTGGGAAGAGAATAGTGCACCTTGGCAGACTATTTTACAGCAAAACTTTGCTTAAAGGCAGTGTTTGGGATAATGTGGGTGACAGGAAAAACTACGGGTCTGAAAGGCCTATGCATGGCGAAATCCCGCGCGGAAGGCGCCCCCTTGAGCTGTGGCGGAGGCGGCCTCGTTAGGGCAAGCCGCCTTGTTTTAGGGCAGCCCGCCTCCAGGCGACGTGATTAGTGGTTGGTCACGGTATAGTTGGTCAAGGAGATCGGCAGGATTGAAAGTATCGTAGCGCGCTTTCTCACTTTTAGCTTGAAGCTCACCACATGAATATAGATGCTGTCGCATTTCCGAACATCCCTTCATGTTTACGTCCTGGTAATGCCAGTGGAAAACCTATGCGGACTACCCGTCTTTTGACGGGAAGGTCGTCCGCGAATAGAACCAACAGTGGGAAGGGGTCCTATTTCTCGCGTTTTTGGCCATTTTCATCCGTTTTTTCTCCTCTCTCCTGTTACTAAGCATCTCGGCTTCCATATTCACTACTTCTTTAAAGGCACACCACGCTACAATCATGTTAGTGGTTTACTTTCTTGAGGCAAGTATGTCCTTGGATAACTGCTCAGATTGCATCTTTGTTGCGGTTACACGGTGCACCCTCACGGTGCTGTGCCTGCTTGAACACAACCGAGCCATGCCCACTTAACCAAATCACACCTGGGCTCAGACGAACGATTTCCAATGTGGAAGCTTCTTTCATCATCGAAATGGCTGTTTCATCAAATTATCATCTGTTATTGCAAGTTTCCTTCTCCAAGTAGGCGCCACGTTGGAAGTTTGTTCGTCTAAGGCTAGGTGTGATTTGGTTGGGTGGGCGTGACTCGGTTGTTTCAAGAAGGCACAACACCACGAGGGTGCACCGTGTAGCTGCAACAAAGGTGCAGCCTGAGCAGCTAGGCAAGGACCTACTTGCCCAAGGAAGTAGGCCACTATTCTAATTATCGCGTGGTGTGTCTTTAACTTTTCGTCCGAATTTTCCCTAAAGCTGTCTTTAATTTATTGCGCGCCATATAAGTGTTAAGAAGTGCATGTGAACTCGAAGTGCCACTTTTCTGTGCTCGGCTTCCCACGCCATTTTTGCCTAGGCTTTTACCCAAGCCTTACTTTGTAAGGATGTTTCTACTTTTCAAGCAAGGTTAAATAAAAATATGCACTTTAATGTATCAGCTTATCATTTAAGAATGGTATCTGGTGAGGGCAGCAGTGCGATATGAGCGCTTCCCCTCTCTCCAAACTGAAAGCGCGATCACCAAATAGCGATTAAGACGGAGAACACCAAGTGTTGTGCAGTGTTGAGGTGAATAAGAAATTCCAAGTTGCAGTAGAAAGCGTTTAGACCGGACGCACGGTTACGGCATCTGTCATCTGTGCGTGATTGCATGGAAGCCGGCGAAGCAGACCTTGGAGCTGATGTGCAAACCATGACACACTCTCCATTTTTCTAATTCTGCTTCTTTCCTACTTTCGACAGTCGGGGCAGAAACATTGACTTAATGGAACTTGGCGAACAACCTGCAGCGCACCCATTTTTCTTGATGGCTTGTTTTGTTACTTGGGGGAACCACATTACAAATCAATGATTACGTTCCCTCCGCTGTTATTGGTATTGTACTAAACAACGTCGTCTTTCCAGTTGATTGAAAGAACCCTAGCGTCTGTGTTCAGGTGCCGTAGTTGCATTTCTAGTAGGGATCATGGGATGACTATCTGCTACGTGCAATCGTCTCCTCGGTATGGCTATGGCATGCTTACTCGAATTCTTACCTTGTCCCTTCCTCCAGAGAAACCCCTAAGTGACCAAATAGTACAGCTGAGGTATTAGGTTGTTCCAAAAGTCTTGTAGTATTTTTTCAAAAAAAAAATCAGTAACTATTGTTCACTTCGAGGCAGGTCCAGGCGGTTCAGGAATATGGTAGAACGTTCCATAAGCTTTCTAGGAAAATATATATTGACCCACCAGATTCCGTAGAGAGAGCTACAATGCCCGCAGTCGATACCCACCCAACACGCGGTGTCATCTACTATGAGTGGTCTTGGGGCAGCAAAGCGACGGAAGCTTGCCACTCCATCAACGCTGCATTGGTCAAGGTACATGTGAGCTACGTGACCGTGCGCCGCTGGTTCATCAGCTCCAGCAACGGCGAGATTGACATGAAGGACAAACCACGCTTGGTTTGTTATGGGACGCGGAAGGAATGCTTTTCCGCGGGGTGCTGGTACAAGGCGAGACAGTCACCGCTACCGTATGCACCCACCAGCTCCAGCAGCTCGCCGTCGCTGTTCGAGAAAAGTGCCGGAAAAGGTCCGCGGTCACCCTTCTTCTTGACGACTCCCGCTCCCATTTCTCGAAAAGTACCCAGGCCAAGTTATAGGAGCTCGGCTGGGAAGTGCTGCCCTACTCGCCATACTCTCCAGACATTGCCCCTTCTGGCTATCACCTTACCCATCCTCTCGAACCCTTCTTGGCCAGGAGAAAATTCGTTGATTATGGTTTGCTTGCGAAGGCGATCGCTGTCTTCTTCGACTCTCAGAACCCAGAGTTTTGGAGGAAGGGAATCAACGATTTTCCTATAAAGTGGCAGAGGGTTGCCGATAACAATGGTCAATGCGTTGTTGCCTAATTGCTATTTGTTGGACAAAAAAAATAAAAAGTGATGATCGAAAAAAATACTACAAGACTTTTGGAACAACCTAATATTTTGTGCGAGGTAACTTTGCATGCCTTCACTTACAATTTTAATAGTTGCCCCTCAAACGCTACTTTCTTTGGCAGTTATGTCAACGCGCTTGGTGGACAGCGGTAGCAAGAAATTGCAAAGAAAATCCTGATAACCTCGTTTTCAAGTATCCAATTGTAATTTTTTATATTAAGCACTAAAAACGTCGGTGTCAAGTCGCAGTTCCCGTCTATGCGTTCAATTTGTATTGCTATTACCAAACAACAGAATATAGAAGCTGCTTGGATTTCTTTTACGAAGCAAACACTGAGCCGCGAAGTTGATTCATAAAGAGGCACAACTGGTCTAAACACGGTCACCTTTCTTGTCTTTCATGTCACAGTCATCTGATCAAAGGCTACTGAGGCATTTTGGTACTGTGGGATGCACACTAGCATCGCATTACAGTAGAAGTGACGTCAGGACTCAGGACTGTCTAACCAATCAGTAGACCACCCGAGATAGCTCATCACGCGCGACAGCTCCTGGTGAATGAATTGCCGTGTTTACAAAGTGTCGTGGACGATGGGGAGATTCGCCAGGCGTGATGTTGTGTATGGATAATTCTGCTGCACATCCTTGCAATGAGCAGTGTGCTAGATCATTAGGATATATTTGGCCTCGATGAGAAATTGTGCACGAGTTTCTAAGGCAACTAGTCGTACTTACTCGTCGGTTCTACGATTTTCCGTAATAGTAGAGTTTCGCGCATGAAAGATGTTTACCCCAGCTGTTATCATCGAATGGGTGTTCTTCATGAAGGTACACTGCCTGACACGACACAGCTGTGTTGAAGTAAAGAGGCGCGGTTCGAGTATCTCAAGGACCAGGTTTCTGTTCCAATTTGATTCCCTTGCAGCAAGAATATTGTGAAGCCGCCGCGCAGACCCGAAGAACTCTGGATCTTGAGCGTGGAAAGAATAAAATCTCCATTTTCCATCGAGCGGGTGGCTTCCTTAGGTCAACTGTAGTGCTGACATGAATGAACGAAGCCAAGGCCTATACCGCGTAAAATCACCGTACGGCTTCGTTTAGTGTTAGAAATTATTATTACTGTAATAACAAGTGGTGGAACGCTTTCATTCGGACGATGAAATTGTCTCATTTCCTGAAGAAATGTCGATGGTGAAGTGGCCATTTACTGTTGCTGTTGTTCATCTGCCGGTTGTTGTTCTGGAGCTTGTGGCGTGCCGATATTGAGATTGATCGTGGGGTTGAAGGTCACTGGAGCAAACTTTATTAGATGTACTTTAGAAACATTGAAGATTACATATTATACCGTATGTAGCAGGATGCTTATCTCCATTCTAAAATTATTTCTAGAGCTAACAGTCAACTAATTCGTTTCTGATGAAAATGTTTGTAAAACTCACGAGTAGTTTCAGATGTTCCAGTATTTTCTGGAGTTGTAGGACCTCTAGGAGGCTTGGGAGGTTTTACTCCCGGCTTCTTCTTCCCACCTCTCTTCGGCGGATTCCTCCCTCCTCCCTGCGGCGGCCTTCTTCCACCTTTAGGAGGCTTAGGCACACGAGGGAACCTGGGCCGACCTTTGGGAGGCTTAGGCACACGAGGGATCTTGGGCAGACGAAAACGTGCTCTCTTTCTGGACAATGTCGAAAAGTCGTTGTTGCGTATTTGAATCGTGCAGGTAACAGTGTCCCTTCCATATGACATACAGTTTGACGGGAGCTTGTAAGAGTAGAGACACGTTAGAGAGTTGCTGTTAGGATATGTGTGGCATTTTGTGTTCTGCAATTTCGATACTTACACATCACCAAAGACTCAATTACGATCATTTAATGAGTAATGGGAAACGAATGCTTGGAATTATAAAGAATTCCAAGCATTGCTCACTTTGTGGAGCCTTATGTTAGCATTGCTCATCGTTTCGATAGACATTTGCAATTTAGTGCTTTTTGATTGAAAGAGCAAGTTAGATGAACAGAAGCTTTGGTTGGTCACGTCACCATTTCGAATCGTTTCCGTAATATGATAGTTGATCCCACAACGTGCCGCGTGCGGCACATGGTGTTGCACGAGATCCAAACTACAATTTTTCGTTCTTTGAAAAGGTACCGTGCCCAAAAACTATCACCATGTGAATTCGAATATGGAGAATAATATATCCTTCTAAGACTCTTTCCCTTCAGAAGGTGGTAAGGGTTTGGCAACACGCTTTTGAACAGCATATCCAGCAGATCATGACAAAAAATTCACTGATAGCGACCAAAATTGATGCGGATGCACTTCTCATAACGTTTTTTAACAAACAGAATAATACAATCTTCTCTTAGAAAATCTTTGTGTTGATTACTGGTTTATATCAGTAGGGGTGTTAACCAATGTCTGCAATGACTGATGTTATTCACATATTCGAAAAGTATTCTAAAGCTTTAGCTTCAGCTCTCTTAGCTTTCGTTTGACGCGAAAAAAGACGGTCTTTGGTGGTCATATGCAACACATAGTGTTGCACGTTTTGAAGAAAGCAAAAACACTCTCGGTTCGTTATGTATAAAATTTGCGACTATAAATTCTTGAGAGCGGCCCCAAAAATTCGCTTAGCTCTGACTTCTCCCTAGCCTGCTTACCCTTGTCAAAAGTGCTCTGCTGATGTCGAGCACTGTCCTTGTACCCTACCTGCATGATCTATGGACCGAACTTACTTGCTGGAGGCTGCCCCTTGAAAGGTAGTTGTTGCTATAGTAGCGGCGTAGCCGGGCTTGTACTTGAACTGAGCTCACCACAATGAGGCATGCAAGTATGAACCAGCGCATACCTTACTTCCTGGAGGTGAAGTACAGTTGAATCGATCTGCACCATCAATTATAAGACATATTAACATTTATCGTCTGACCAACACAGAGTCGTCATCGTCAATTTAAGAACAGAAAAGAATACGAGAGCAATGCAGCTTTGAGAAAGAGAACACAAATGCTACTATAATATTTGCCCCATGGCTCGACATTTTCCTATTTATATTAATGATGACGGTCGCATTTGTAAATCAAACTGTGAACCACTAATGCACCCTGATGACTGTCATTTTCAAACGTAATAGAAGTGCTTTTGATCGCATTTCATTATCACTTTTTGAATTCAAATGAGATGAGTTGGTATTGGAGCAAAGCCATCCATTTGTAATATACATAGTTAATAATGCAGTGTGTTAAACTGCTTGCATACGCATTCTTCCGAGTTTGATGCAACATCACGAAGGTGCATAGCACCATAGGGGGTGGAGCGGACGGATGTATCTTCACAATTCCGGCAAAAGGTGTATGGCCCTGTGGATTCGACGAGCGATGGCGGCTTCTTTACAGTTTTTTGCCCGTCAGTACGGCTGTCCCGTCAGTATGTTTCAAATATTTTCCCGTATTTTCAAAAATTGCTAAACTGTAACCATTGGGAAGTCATATTCGGAGGTTGACAATCACATGATTCCTCCTTGATGAGGGAGTTTGTAAAACTCACAATTGAGTTCTTTCGTTTTTCAATTTGTACGTGGAGTGAGAGTTCTGTAGCCTACGACCCTGAACTTGACTGCTATGTGAATGAGCTGGTGTCCAAACGGCTAAGCCACGTATAGGAGACCGTCATCGTTTAGGACCCAGTTAATACGACGCCGCCAGCTCGCACTCATTGCGTCGCGCAGCACACACGAATTTTGTGGCTGTACACGAATTTTCTGTTCTAGCGGCATGCACCTCCTACCGCGCGGGGACGACTAAAGGCACAGTTATTGACAATATAAAATCTTGCTTCCATCCGCGAGAGAATAGGCCCTTCCACAACGCAAAGTGCGAGGGTGAGTGCTAAATGCGTTAATGAGATGGCGGCCATTGTCTGAAGATGGCCCACACCCATCTCACCACTTACCGGCAAGGTAGGGCATATACGGGGAATGGTAAACGGACAAATGTGCGGAGGTACTCACTACCGCAACGCGTGAGCTTGCGTCGCTGTTCGTCGTCGGTGGGCACAGGCTTCCTCCCGTTTCGTCGCTCCGTCTGCGCACTCCGCGTAAGAGAGAGCACGTGGCGAGATACTCGCAGAGTGTACTACGCATGATTGGTAAGGAAGCCAACGTTGCTTTTACTGGATAGTCCGAAGACACGGAAGGTACTGTGTGGAAGCGGTGAAGAAGAGGAGAATGATCTGCTGTCATTGTGGTTGGAGGTCCAAATCGCCAATTTGGTAAGTGCGGAAGCTTTCGGCTCCCGTTGTTGTAGGGTCGGCGCGCTTTAGTGGCGAATGTAGAGTTGCTTCCGTCTCACCGATACTAGCTCAACAACGATATTTGGCGACACCCCATATTAGCCCCCACGTCGGGGCTCCCTTCCCTCGCAGGCTTAGGTTAAAATATACACTTGAGTATACATTCTGTGATGACAAGTGTCGCTTTCTTCTCACCGATGTCATGAACACAACAACGATATTTGGCGACGACCCGTATTAGCCCCCACGTCTTGGCTCGCCGCTTTAGCGGCGAGTCAGGAGTCAGTCTTTTACACACACCTTAGTAGTCGAAGATCTCTATGCTGCTCACGAAGAGCCTTGTCCCACGAGATAAGAAGACCTAGAGCTCATAAGCATGCCAGCGCGCGCCATGATGGAGGCCGCGACGCGCGAGCTCATGCGTCGCGGCAGTGAGTACCGCCGCACATTTGTCCGTTTACCGACACTCGGGCATATACGTATATAAGAGGCATGATATCGGCTGCGATGGAACGATAAAGTGAACTCCCATAGGAACACGCGAAAACTCATCTAAGTAGTTGCATTTCGGCTGCGAACTCGTCAAAGCCGAATGTCAGGAACACCTCATTTACAAAGTTTCTGAAAGATTCCTTCATTTTCACTTCATACTAGTTTCCTTCAAACACCCACGGTCTTTATGGAGTGCGACGAGGCACGAAAATTAACGTGAACCATGACTTTGAACAGAGGCTGCGCAAGCTTGCTAGTAGCCGAGGTGTTCGAAGGACAAGGTAAACATTTCCTGCAATTCATTTATTTATGCAATCTTGTCTTGTTCTACCCAACAGCGCACTCCCTAACGATCGCGCTCCGTACAGGTACATTTTGGCCACATGGCCGTCACGAAATGCAGTGATCGACCAATGAGCGCTGGATGGCGCGTGAGAAATTGATGACAAATGAGTTAGTCGTGACGCTTACGCCACAGTCTCTTGCAAAAAAAGCATCGTTCATCGAAATTGTGACGAAGCATCTATAGCTTCCAATGAGAACGTGGAAATAAGGATTTCACGACCGGCGCTCACCGAATACCATATTATCAGCAAAAAACAGGTACCAGCGAATCGATCGCCTTTGGGAGCACGGCATAGCGTGGCTGCGTCACCTCTGCACTTCCATCCATGTCACACTGCCTCCTGCACCCACGCCACCCTGCCTCCTCCACCCATGCCACACTGCCTCTTGACAGCTGCCATGCCCTGCCACGGGCACTCGCATCCGCCGCGGAGCTCGCCGCGGGCGGCCACGCGATTATCTGGCGTAAGTGGCCTCACCCGAAAATTTTCAGTTTACGTGCGGCCTCGGTGCAAACCACGGCACACTCTCCGCTTTTCTAATTCTGCTTCTTTCCTACTTTCGACAGTCGGGGCAGAAGTATTGTCTTAATGGAACCTGGCGAACAACCTGCGGTGCACCATTTTCCTTGATGACTTGTTTTGTTACTTGGGGTAACCACATTACAAATCAATGATTACGTTCCCTCCGTCGTTATTAGTATTGTGCGTAACAACGTTATCTTTCCAGTTGATTGAAAGAACCCTAGCGTCGGTGTTCAGGTGCCGTGGACACATTTTAGGGAAGATCACGGATTATTGTCTGCTACGTGCAATCGTCTTTTTGGTATTGCTGTGGTATCTCTACTCGAATTCTTACCTCGTCTCTTCCTCCCAAAAAAAAAACCCCAGTGAGCGAACATCATAGCTGAGGTATTCGAGGGAGGTAACTTTGCATACCTTTCACTTACAATTGTGATAGTTGCCCCTCAGACGCTACTTCCTTATGCAATAAGGTAACGCGCATAGTGGACAACGGTAGCAAGAAATCAAGAAATTTCTGATGGCCTCATTTTCAAGTATCAAATTGTAATTTTTTATACCGTCAAGGTCTTTCAGGTCATGACGCGCTTTCATAAAACGGTTTTTGCCATTATATGGGGGTACCTACATGAAACATATAACTGACTTCCACTTTTGCTGAGCGGCTCTACGAATGCCAAAGAAAGGATGAAGAATATTTTTTTTTCCAAAGGGCGAATTTAACCCACTTATTGTAATGCATACTCTAGATTTGATTATGTGCAGAACCAAAGGTTTTCTTCTATTTCACATGCAAAACGAAGTCAAATATGAAAAAATTTTATTCCCACCATGTACTGACAGTGCCTAGCAGCTTCGTGGTCGTTTCCCGACGTTTAGATGCCGCAGCTGTCGGATGGCATACTGGATACGACGATGGACTTGCAAACGGACAAATGTGCATCGGTTGGTGGTTCGGTTCCCGATAATGCCAAACTTTTGCGTTTTCTTTTGCCTTCACTTTTTCATCTTCAACTATGTTTGTTTATGCCAAATGATATGATTTTCGTTGACAGCGTGCTCAGGCTGACTGTATTTACGAATTTTCAGTGAATTTGGTGATCTGACTTTTTTGGACCCATAGGGGCCCGTAGCGCTCGGAATTCGCGGCTTCGTACAAAATAAGTGCCATATTCATGTTCAGAGGGTCAAACTACCCTTGGGGACACATTTCTAGCCAAATCCAAATTTTGACCCTAACATCGAGAAAGTACGTTTGGCCATGGTCACGTGGTGCCCTTTCTTTTTGTAGAAGTGAATAACTAACAAATTCGTTCAAAATAAATGGAATATGCACAGCATGGATGCCTATCTCTATAACTTTACCTTCCAAGCATCAAGCAAGCGAAATAGTCTTGATTTCTTGACAAATGATGCTGTCGTCTCCTTCGTTGAACGTGCAGTCGAAGGTATTACCAATGCCCAGCTCGAATTTTCGAATTTGGGTTAAAACTTCGATTGAGCTGGAAACTTATCACTGGTGATAGTTCGACCTCCTGAACACGATTATCAAATTCGTTTTGAGCGGAAACGCCTCGTTCGTTCGCTATGAGCGCTGCAAGGCCAGAAAATTGGACTGTCAAACTTGCTGAAACTGGCAGTAGAGGGCAGTCCGGAATTCTAAATGTGATTACTGACTTAATCTTCCTACTCAAACGTTTACTAGCCCAAAAACTGAAAATCTAAATTTTGCAAAAATTGTCCTTAGTGGGGATCGAACCATCAACCCCGTTTTTGGCAGTCGTAGGGCTGCTCAGCAAAAATGGACATCAGTTATGTGACTCTTGTACGTACCCCCACACATGCAAAAAACAATTCAGAAAGTGCGTCATGAGTTGGAAGACCTTCATCGTAAGCGCTAGAAACGTCGTGTTGTATAGTCACACTTCCCGTATAATACATAGTTGTTAGATGTTTTCCGGAAATGCGGCGATTTTGTGGGCCATTAATTCAATTCAGTCTTTTGCGAAGCTCTTTTTTCTTATAATGTGCTCAATTCGCATTACTCTTACTAAACTACAAGAAAATGGAAGCTGTTTGAATTTCTTTTGCGAAGCAAACACTGAGCCGCGAAGTTGATTCACTAAAGAGGCACATTTGTTCCAAACACGGTCACCTTTCTTGTCTTTCATGTCACAGTCATCTGATCGAAGGCTACTGAGGCATTTTGGTACTGTGGAATGTACAGTAGCATCGCATTACAGTAGAAGTGTCGTCAGGACTCAGGACTGTCTAACCAATCAGTAGGCCACTCGAGGGAGCTCATCACGCGCGACAGCTCCTGGTGAATGAATTACCGTGTTTACAAAGTGTCGTGGACGATGAGGAGATTCGCCATGCGTGATGTTGTAAGTGGATAATTTTGATGCACATCCTTGCAATGGGCAGTGTGTCAAGTCATTAGGATTATGTTTGGCCTCGATGAGAAATTGTGCACGAGTTTCTGAGGCAGCTAGTCGTACTTACTCGTCGGTTCTACGATTTTTCGTAATAGTAGAGTTTCGCGCATGAAAGATGTTCACCACAGCTGTTATCTTTGAATGGGTGTTGTGCCTGAAGCTAAACTGCAGGACACGACACAGCTGTGTTAAAGTAAATAGGCACGGTTCAGGTATCTTAAGGACCATGCTGCTCCAGTTTGATTCCCTCGTAGTAAGAATATTGTGAAGCCGCCGCGCAGACCCTAAGAACTCTGGATCTTGTAGCGTGGAAAGAACAAAAGCTCCATCTTCCATCGAGCGGGTGGCTTCTTCAGGTCAGCTGTAGTGACGACACGAATGAACGAAGACACTTCGTTTAGTGTTAGAAATTATTATTATTGTAATAACAAGTGGAGCTAAAACGCTTTTATTCGGACGATGAAATTGTCTCATTTCCTAAAGAAGTGTCGATGGTAAGCGGCCATTTACTCTCATTGTTGCTGGTGCTCATCTGCCGGTTGTTGTTCTAAAGCTTCTCCTATTTGTCGTAACAAGTCTTCTTTTTTTGTATCGAAATACTTGTTGACTTTCCCTGGAGCAAAAATTATTCGATGTACATCAGAAACATTGAAGATTACATATTATACCGTATGGGGCAGGATGCTTACCTCCTTACAAAATTATAGAGCTAACAGTCAACTAGTAATTCGTTTGTGATGAGAATCGAAGTTTGTAAAACTTTGTTTATAAAAGTTTGTAAAAAACAAGTTTGTAAAACTCACCATCAGTTTTGGGAGGTCTAAGTAGTTTAGGAGGCTTAGGAAGTTTAGGAGGTTTGATCTTCGGCGGCTTCCACTTGATTAACTTAAGTAACTTGAGTAATTTTGAGAGCTTAAATATACCAAAACTGATCCTCTTTTTGGACAATGTCGAAAAGTCGTTGTGGTCGTTGTGGCGTGTTTGAATCGTGCAGATAACAGTGTCCCTTCCATATGACATGCAGTTTGACGGCAGCTGTAAGAGTAGAGACACGTTAGAGAGTTGCTGTTAGGATATGTGTGGCATTTTGTGTTCTGCAGTTTCGATACTTACACATCACCGAAGACTCAATCACGATTATTTAATGAGTAATGGGAAATGAATAGGTGAATTATAAAGAAATCCAAGCATTGCTCAGTTTGGGGAGCTTTATGTTAGTGTCATTGTTTTGCTAGTTATTTACAATTTAGTGCTTTTTGATTGAAGGAGCAAATTAGACGAACAGAAGCTTTGGTTTCTCAGCATCTCCCATCGTTTCCGTAATATAGTAGTCCAAGCCACAACGTACCGCGTGCGGCACACGGTGTTGCACGAGATCCAAAACACAATTTTCCGTTTTTTGAAAAGGTACCGTGCCCAAAAACTATCACCATGTGAATTCGAATATGGAGAATAATATATCCTTCTAGGACTCTTTCCCTTCAGAAGGTGGTAAGGGTTTGGCAACACGCTTTTGATCAGCATATACAGCAAACCATGACAAAAAGTCCACCGATAGCGGCTAAATTTCATGCGGATGCACCTCTCATAACGTTTTTAACAATCAGTATAATAACAATCTTCTCTTAGAAAATACTTGGTGTTGATTACTGGTTTATATCAGTAGGAGTGTTAACCAATGTCTGCAGTGACTGATGTTATTCACATATTCGAAAAGTATTCTAAAGCTTTAGCTTCAGCTCTCTTAGCTTTCGTTTGACGCGAAAAAAGACGGTCTTTGGTGGTCATATGCAACACATAGTGTTGCCGTTTTGAAGAAAGCAAAAACACTCTCGGTTCGTTATGTGTAAAATTTGCGGATATAAATTTTTGAGAGCGGCCCCAAAGATTCGCTTAGCTCTGACTTACCTTTGGGGTGTCGCCTAGCCTGCTTACCAATGCTTGTCAAAAGTGCTCTGCTGACGTCGAGCGCTGTACCCTACCTGCATGATCTATGGACTGAACTTACTTGCAGGAATCTGTGCCCTGAAAGGTAGCTGTTGCGATAGTAGCGGGGTAGCCGGGCTTGTACTTGAACTGAGCTCACCACAATGAGCCATGCAAGTATGAACCAGTGCATACCTTACTTCCTGAAAGTGAAGTACAGTTGAATCGATTCGCACCATCAATTCAAATTATAAGACAGGATTAACATTTATCGTCTAACCAACACAGGGTCGTCATCGCCAATTAAAAACAGAAAAGAATACGAGAGCAATGGGAGCTTTGAGAAAGAGAACACAAATGCTACTATTTGCCCCATGGCCCAAGCATTTTCCTATTTATATCAATGGTGACGGTCGCATTTGTAAGTCAAACTGTAAACCACCAATGCACCCTGATGAGTGCCATTTTCAAATGTAATTGAATTGCTTTTGGTCGCATTTCATTATCACTCTTTGAATTTAAATGGGATGTGTTGGTATTGCAGCAACGCAATCCATTCGTAATATACATAGTTAATGATGTAGTGTGTTAAACTGCTTGCATACGCATTCTTGACCGAGTTTGATGCAACATCATGCAGGTGCATAGCACCATGGGGCTGGAGCGAACGGGTGTTTCTTCACAGTTCCGGCAAAAGGTGTATGGCCCTATGGATTCGACGAGCGATGGCGGCTTCTTTACAGTCTTTTGCGTCAACTACCGTAAGATAAGAACTACGTGAGGTTTTCCTCCGCGGCGCAAAAATTTCTTTGAGCAGACTATCCAGGGTTTTTCATCTCATCGTCCGCTGGGAGGCATGGCTTTTCATAGGCTTGACCACGCGCGGTGAGCATTGTACAGTTGTGGAAGCAGTTTTCGAGTGTTTTGCAGTCTGGCGCGCACTTTCAGCGGAAACTGTGAGGTATCCACTTTAGCTCTAGATCTGAGTCGTAGCTACTGCTTTCAGAGCGAACAGTGAAGTGAATTTGAATGGAAAGTATTTGTCAGTTTCCCGTCGGCTGGCACCAGAAACGCGCAGTTGCGTTGAGATATGACGACGAGAGCGTTTTCACTTGACCTGCGCACAAAACGAGGGGCGTTTGTCGCATTATCAACGTGGCGGATATTCTGCCCTCCACACTTAGGCTTGTACTTTCTGAATTTCGAGGATTATTGGGGGTGTATATGAATATCATGTTTGGAACACATCAGGAATCTGAGGGAATTTATTGTTACCTAAACCACTTCATTCCTCCCAGAGTCCCATGTAGAACCTTCGAAGGTCACTTAGGACAGGCTAATTCGAACAAACTAGTCTGGCCACTAGCATGAGCTCTACTCAATCCTCTCTCCAGAACTGTTTTTGCATTTCTGCTAAAGATAGTTAACAATGAAGCAAGAACCTTGGAGAGGAATTGATCACAGTTGAAAGTCATTAAAATGCTAAAACGTCAAAGTAAACATTGAAGCATGCAAAATCTCGAATTTCGTGAGTTTTGACTATCTTCCACTGCTGTCGGTCGGCAGTGTCCGACGTCGTTCAACGGGGCAAAATGGCTGTCGGACAGCGTCGACCGTCATCATCATCAAGGAGTCAAAGAATGCTCTTTAACTCGACTGTATAGTTCTCATGAAATTCCATAGAATAGCACATTTTTAGACACTCTTACTTATGATCGGTCTACATAACTTTTCACCCTCGAACTTGCAAGTCGTTTTTAGCCCAACTTTTGAGCCACAACTTTTGAGCCAACCCTCCATCTCAATCTCGTGAGTATCTAAGTTGACACTGTGCTTTTCGGGAATCTGCCTGTGTCACCACCGTCTGATGCGAATCCGAGTCCTGTGAGGCAGTTCAGGCAATATTTTTTAACTGGGATTGATCTTTATTGTCTTTATCGAAGTTTCCAGCGTTATCAATGGTCCGCAGACACCCTGCATGACTTATGCCGTCCCTGAATTCTTCATTCATGGGAGAATCGGGGTTGAACGCTGGTTTGTGAACTGGAACGTTTTTTAGTACTTATCGCTTCTCATTCGAGCATAGCTTTTGTGAGTTAAATCGTACTTTACCATTTCCGGTCTTGAAAAGCAGTTTCTTCAGTGAGACGAAGAAGACATCCGGAAGGATGCATGCAATGGTTGAAGCTTTTTCACATCTACTTTATGGCTTCACACCCAGGAAATCCAAGTTCAACTTATTCGCCAGAGAATTCCGTGATTAGATGCAATGCCTTCCGGTAGTCTTTCTACAGTGTTAATCGAATGTGACAATGAACAGCATCAAAAGACAGTGCATTAGGAAACACCCTTGTTCGGATAGCTGCAACATCTCGTGGAGGTGTAGGAGGAAGTGCGTGTGGTTTATTCGACGTACATAGTAGGAAGGCGAATAGTAAATCTGACAAGAGAAGGACCCCAGGTCGAAGTGGCCATTCGGAATGGGATACATATGGTTCGACGCATTTTCGGACGCTGATACCGAATCTGTATTCGAAATTTGCAGAACGACTCTCTGAGCAAAGTTATGGAGGTTTTTCAGTGGCGAGCCACTATTTCATGAACGCAGCCGCTTGCTTACCAAACAATGGCCACGGTGGCTCACTGGTAGCGTTTCGGAACTGCAGGACAGGGGACGTGGTTTTGCTCCCCGGCGGTGCGGGTTTTTTTTGCATTTTGTGTTTGGTTGTCAATAAGCGCTTTTCTTCCACTTCTGGACCCTTCCTTGTACTGGGACCTATCGCACCCATCACTCTGCCACTTTATTTATAGCTACTAACATTATTCACAAGGGAAGGATACCAGGTCGAAGAGATTTTCATACCACACGAATTAGGCGTTGATGCGTAAAAAGATTATGATATTCGGGCACAGGAGGTCGAATTACAACTCCGTGCAAATTTTCAGCCAAATCCAGTTTTTGGTCCGACTTCGGAAAATTGGGGGTGGCCAGAGGACAAAGTGGTAGTTTTTGATTTTTATTCTACCAAAAACCCTGCAACCTGAACAGGATAGCCTACACATACCTTTCACACTTGCCCATCGCACTAAATGTACGAAACAAGCGTGAAATAAGAGAATTACCTAGGCAAGGGTCAACGACTTCTCCTTTGTTCAATGTGCTGCCACCCAATAGCCCGTGACTTTTCCGAAATTTGGTCAAATTCTCGAATTGGCTGAAAACTTGTCCCATGGGGTAATTTGATCCCTGATCATGAAAATCACACTGGTTTTGCGTGAAAACGTATGGCTCGTGTGCTATGGGCTTCCAAACCTACCACATAATAGTACTGCTTTTTCAAAAAAACCTCCATTACTCCACTCAGAGAATCGGACTTATGTATCCCATTCCAAATGGCCACTTCGACTTGGGGTCCTTCCCTTGTGAGATTAGACGAGCAGAATAATAGGCTGGTGTGCGAGGGGATTTTGAGCTAGATCTCGATTTATACCGATTGTGGCCGGGCATCCTGCGGCATTTCAACAAGCAACGATTACAGCAATTACCCTAAAGTCTGATAGATAAGTCCGCCCGCACGCGGTGTCGCGCGCGGCAGCGGCGAACGCAGGCGCAACTTCAAAAGAACACAGGATCGCGATGCACCCTTCATTATTGAAAACGTTGGAATTGTAGAAACTGTTTATTCAACTTCACTTCTAATATCTGAAAATACTATGTGTCAAATCTTCCTTTAACCCGTGTAACAATGAACATTCATCTTAAATTTTCTACGCAATCTCCATTTCATCGTCACAAACATTCATAACATTAAAATTCCTACTCGTCTCATCTAAAAATGATTCCTGGTTCGAGGCCCTTAGGAAGCTGTTGACGATCGTACCCTCAGAAATTGAATAGGATCTGTCGCGAACTAAAGCGGCCACCTCTCCGTAGCTCATCCTTTTCCTGATGCCGCTTTTGGTATATCTGGCTTTTGTTGGTCATAACAGGAATAAGGAAAAGTTCTTGTTCAACCGCTATCCCATCGCCAAAACCATCATTTCATTAAAACCACCGTTGAACAACGACTCCCCTTCCATTCGTTCACTTTCCTCTGCCAACTGTGAAGTTTCCGTGTTCACCTTTCGTACGCTCCAACTTTACTTGTTACTCGCTTTTATATTGACAAATACAATATACAATACAATATAAACTCGTTATCAATACAATCCACAAATCGTAGCTTCCTCGATTTCCTTCATCCCCGGTTGGTTCTTTGGAGACTGCGGTCGCCTGTGCCGCGCGCGACACCGCGTGCGGGCGGACTTATCTATCAGACTTTAGGGTACGTAAGTGCCATTATATGGTACACAAGATTAAGATGTCCACCATAGATCTTATCTAATTTATTCAAAAGACTTTTTAATTGCAGTATTGTAATTTTCAGGCGTTCAGTTTTGAAAACTGAAACTTACACTGATCTACTAGTGATTGATCAGTAATCTCTATTCATGCTCTGTTTTCACTTTACTAAGATTGTGCTGAGATTGTTAAGTTCTGGGGTTCACTTGACCACCTAAATCCTGCACTTAAAAAACCCATAACGGACGGCGGCGTTTCGCGCGGGATGACCTGTGAAACATCGCGCTATTGTACCAAATCTTTTATCGATTGTCATCAATTGAGCCATTCTTGTGACCTCTACTGTGATGTTACTACTGATAAGAAGGTCATCACTGTGTAGTAGTATTGCCTTATGCTTTTATACGCGGTACATCTCCATGCCTATCGCTGTAGAAAGATCATGCATTTTAAGTAATAAAATGAGCGCTAGATAATTTTCATAAAGGAAAAACGTACCCCGGAAACAAAACTGGATTCTGATGGATTATTGATTGTAACTAAAACAGTTCTAGCCATTTGTTTGTATGTTTAAGGATTCGCATTTGAAGTCACTCGCATAATGTTTGTTGTATCTCTAGTAAAATTTGCGCTGCACCGGTCCTGGAAACATATGTTATCTTTAATGTTAGTAGTGTATGCGGGTATAATTGGTTATTTGGAAATATTGGAAAACTAGAAGAAAAGTAATTTCTAATGTCGAGGGCTATGTGGCGCACTGCGTCCATTATGAGTTGAAGTTCTTTCGCGAGTAGCTCAGGTCTTTAAAGAGCGGGGTTTCAGTCAGGATTGACCATCCACATCTCCCAACTCACACCTTCTCGAATTCATTCGCAGCTTTCCAAAGCGAATCAAGGTGAAAGGAGTAATCGGTAGTACCTCTTCGACATGCACTGACACTTGTACAGTGCATACCTACGCGTTCGCGACCTTCTTTCGGCACGATGACAGTTTGACTTTGAATTGACACGACAAGAGGCCCAGTAAAAGGCCACTTGCTGCACAGAATGCAGCATGATTTTGGAATTATTTGACAGCACGAGCAAGAAGGGACCTGGTTGGAGGTTAGCCGTTCCAATAGGGGCAAGCACAGTCCAATATTTCCCTTCCACGCGATGCAGCGCTTTTCAGCTTCACCGGCTCAGGTGGAACGTTCGAGAGAGAATTCCTCGCATGGTTTTTCCAGGTGTCGAGGAAAACACCCGCTTCAGTACGACCCCCCCTCTACGACGACCAAATACGCCCCCCTATCTTTTTTACCTCTACATTACCTGTAACTGTTTGCGAATTGCATACTTGCAATGGGTTTCATGGCTACATCCTTTCCTGAGTCAGAATGTAATTATTTTACATTTTGTCGCACTTGGCCGTCTAATACCCTTGACTTCTCATATGCTTATTGAGAATTTAATTTCATTGCTCATCGCTGACCTCTAAAGTACGATCCCTCATCCTTCTAACTGGTCAAATACAACCCCCCGTCGAAGAATCGTCGACTCTCGGTGATCCCTTGTCACCACGCGAGATGGTTCCACTAGCTCGTTCACAGTTGGGACAGAAAAGGGTGAAGGCGCTGCTGCCGCCCTTTGAAATCAGTTCAGTGAGCGACAGAGATATAATGATGGTGTACTCAATTGGATAAACTGCTTTTATTAGGAGCATAATATAGTCCTTGCTTCGGCGGTATGTCGATAGTGAATCGGCCATTCAATCCGATTTGCCACCTTTGCTACTTTTGGCGACCTGAATTTGTTTGATTACTTTGACTAGCACTCAAGAAATTCAAGCCATACTTGCAGAAGTTGCTTGAAGCCACTGTGGAATCATCTTGAGAGGTTGACAATAGGGTGATCCAATTGTGATGTAAAGCTATGTGAAACTCACTTTTGAATTCTTCTTGTTCTTCTTTTGTTTAGCAGACTTTAGAGTCTTTTGTTTAGTACGCTTTATATGGACGAAAGGCGGCCTTTTATTGTGTGGCATCTTATGGCGATGACGGCGGCGACGAGATAGTGAACTATGATAATCATTGCGTACACTCCCACACACAACAGTGTCCTTTCCTGATGACATGCAGTTCGCTGGCAGGTGGTAATTCGCGAAACAATAGTATCCACTTCCACTTCGATGACATTTGCTGTACTGTAATTTCGTTATTAGAAATCCAGAAACACCAAATGAGATCTACGCTATCTCTACGGATCTGTCAAGAGCTGACACATTCAAAACCAACTGCAGATCCGTGAGGCCACTTACATTTACTGTACTTCTGGAAAGGTAGTTGCTGCGAGAATAGTAGGAGGTGCGGTAGTTGGGGCGGTAAGTCCAGCGATAGTACCTGGCTTGTACTTGAACCAAGCAGGCCACGGCAAGACATGCAAGTATGAACCAATGCATTGCTTCGCCTGATGCACATTGATTGAAATTAAACTACTTTTCAACCAGTGAACTTCGAAAATTCATGTCACATAATGTCGTCGCTATCAATATAATGGTGAGTGCAAGAAAGATGGAACTCAGGAAAGGAAAAAAGTTGGCACTGACAAGGGCTCTGCGCCGTACCCATTTATATTGTCCCTTACTACCAAATTTGACAGTCAAATAGCAAGCCATCAAGGCCATTAATGCATCTGGTGACTGCCATTTTCAGTTGTGTTCAAAGTGGTTTTAGTCTCACTTCATTCTCACTCTCTATGCAAATTAGCATATTTTAGCGCCACAACGAGGCGACACGTTATGTAAGGAGTACGGTATGTCATTTGGTCATGCACAACACTTCGGACTGAAACTAGATCCAGTAAAATATGTTCGCCACAGCATTTGACCATAGAAATGAATATCCATAATCCTGGGCGCTGGTGGTACGATAAGAGGTGACGCGTACTCCCATTTTCATGATGAAGGAATCACATCCCGCATCAACGCCCGTCCAAGTCAAGCAAGCCTTCCATCCCTCCTGGGAGGTCATTTGGTAGCAGATTGGTCTGGATAAAAGCGCTGCCTTGTACATTGGCTGGTTCCTTATAGGTCATTCATTGTATAGGTCTAATCGCATTCACCTCACCACTATTCTGGATGGAATTTGATTAATGCCGAATTCTTCACCCTTTATCCTTCATTGCATCACACTTCTGATTTCAATACTGAGCGGAAGAACGCTCGACATGATAGTCGTGAACTGCATCTCAGCGCAATCAGTTTATGTAGCTATCAAAAGTTACAGCATATCGAGCAATCTGATCGCTCCATTAACACTTAGTACTGCCCATTTTATTCGTCATATAATTCAGCGTCGAAAGCCTGGTGAACGACGTTAATTGATATGAAAACTGAAGAAAAACGCCATCACTCATTCATCGCAGTGCGCTTATCAAAGTGGCTGTAGTTATTCTTTCTCGGTGCCTAGTAAGGGTCTAGCATAGTGTGCCGTAGACATTTAGTCGGATACGTCATAATTTGACTTCCTCCCTCTTGCCCTTCCACGAAGGCAAACCCACCGAAACGTAAGCTAATAAAATCTGTTGACAACCTCCATGCAATTCAAACCAAGAAGGATCTAACTATAATGCATTTGGTTGTGATTTATTGACGAATATCAGTACTCTGAATTGCAAATATCGTTTCTAGTAATGAAAAGTTTGCACCGGTATAGCGTTGCTCGTTGCTCGAGAGTCACTAAAACAAATGGTCGTGGGAATCTTATTATCCATGCTCCAGTCTCTATCAGTGATTTCTGTGACAGGACTGTATCAAATGAATCGCTCACGGAAACTCCATCATTCTAATTCCTCCCAAAATCACTTTACCAGATACAGCACGCAGGTAGAGACTTGGAACGAATCGAAAGATTTTCTCTGCTGCAGAAAGCGAAAAACAGGACGAAAAGCAGCTCGTTTGAATTCCCGCCACGTTTCTCGAGACAATATTTGGAAAGCCGACAGCGACATGAGTGCAATTCAAGATTTCGCGCCCAGTGTTCCTTTGCTTTTCACTCTGCGTCCCTGACCACGTGACTGTTGTCTCTTTGCTTCCCAGCTCTCTAGCGTCCAGACCCACTCAATCATCCCACCTCGTTGGCCGTCACACTGGGATGCTTATAGTACACTAACAAAAATGCGAGAGAAACTGGGAACTTCCGAAGAACAACCCGTTCGAACCTGTCATCACCACTTCCTGATGCGGTTAAAGCGACGTATTTTCCTCGAAATGGAGCTTTGAAAACATGACAAACTCGATAAAAAAAGTAATTTTTAAAACCCATTTTCCAGTTTGAAACTGCTGAATTCTAACATGCAGGATACCATTATGATCACCAGTTCATGCTCTTCTCGTATACGTGATTATTTTTGACCATAAAACTTTTGTTCTGGAACTCACACATGAAGTGGAGGGTTTACGACTCCGTCGCGTCGTCGAAAATAGCCTGTGGTGAATCTGGGGCTAAATTTGCGAAAACCTCCAAAATAATGATAAAGGAGTCAAGAAATTCAGAAATTAGGCAGACCATTCCATTCGACGCAATCAGAGCTTTCTATTGGTACCATTTTCAAAACATTTGGGAATCTTTGAAGGAAGTTATAGCAAAAAGACGGGAAAACCATGGGGTTTACGATTTTGGGCGTCGATTGACCATGAATTAGTAGCGGTATTGTATACGTCTTATGAAGGATACATCTGATCGCCTAATTAACCAATCGATATGTATTTTCTTCGTTTTCGCCTGATCGCCTGTATTGCGAGCTTTCATCAATGCCTTTCTGCGAGGCAATGAGGCTCGAGGAAGTACAGACACTTATACTCGCTTGTGTGGGAGTATCCATCTACACGACACAAAAATCGCCGTCCGCGCAATTTGCGCAACTGTTTGCCATTAATTGACGAGTGGTCCGATAGTTGCGTGCTTGGCGATCCATCGAAATAAAGCGGGCGGCCCTCGTCTATCCACGCACTGACATGGAAGTATCAACGGCATACTAGCGCACTGTTGAACTGAACGTACTTTGCTGACTTGCTTATCAAGCGTTTGATTGAAAAATTGCCCTCCCAATCGATCTTATTAGGTTGGAACATAATTTCTGTTACACTTTTTGTTTTCCTTGGGGAAAACTGTGGAAGCTTCGGGAGCATTTGGTAGTGGGGGGTAGTGAACAGGAAAAATTTCAAAAAATTGCATTGAGAAAAAAACTTTTTTTTTGAAAATTTTCAAAAAAATAGGAAACTGTTACCACCCAACACGACAGCCACTGCCGATCTCTACTGCAGGCAACTGGACACCGGAGCAGCAAAACTTGCCGGAAAAATGGACCAAGACTTCTTCCTCCACGACAACGCTCACCCACATGTGGCAAAGTTGGCGTGTCAAAGGATCCAGGACCTTGGGTAAACGAAGCTCCCCCGTCCACCGTAATCTCCGGACATGGCCCCAACTGACTACCACCTATTCCGATCTCTGAGCCACTTCCTCGATGGACGGCAGTTCAAAGATGACGATGATCTCAAAATCGGCCTCCAGACTTTCTTCGACCAGAAATCTCCAGACTTCTATAAGCAAGGCATCTATAATCTCCCTATTCGTTGGCAATATATTGTTGATCATAATGGTGCATATTTTGTTGATTGAAGTTAGACACAAATAAAGAAAAATAAATTTGAAATTTTTTGTCATTGTGTGACAGAAATTATGTTCCAACCTAATATCAGGCTCGGCACTTTTAATCTTTCCATTCATGAGATGAAGAAGGGGTTGCTTCGAATATTTTCCGTTTTTATCAAGTCATATAAGGGAACTAACATGAAATGAATTTCGACTATGTAAACTATAAAAGTAGTATATACACAAATTCGATCAGTGACAAACCATCTAATTTTCGATTTGAGTTGGAAACAAAAACTACCTGCTGAGGCCAAATAGTGGGAGATATTTTGAAGGCATGCGAGTGAGAAGTGTATCTAAGGAAACTGATTTCCGCTTACTTATTTAGCTGAGAGATTTTTTGTACTTTGTGAACATGGAAAAAATACGATTTCTCCCTTCATGAAGCAGCGATCGCCCAGCCAAAAGATGCAGCAGAAAACCACCAATTCAATAGAATGGGAAATCTATGGGTTTGATTCTGCGATCGACACCAGCGGGGAAAAACGTATGGCTGTCGTTGACCTAAACTGTGGCATACTAAAGAAAGGAATCCATCTTATTCCATTTCACTGGACGGTCGCTACCCGCACCGAACCCTTGTTGCCCTTTGTAAAACACAAATACGTCTTGGGGCTATATTAATGGGGAGGGGAGGTTAGGGTTATCTTGACAGGTGTTGAGCAGCAACTTGCTTTAACATGATCTTACCGTGAGCGTGGAGACGTAATTCTGCCAAAGTGAAGCTCTGCGAGTTGCGTGGAAACTATTGCCTTGCGCAATAACAGGATTCCGAATCTTAGGAATGGTTCATCTGGTTCGTTATCCTCGGAGCTCTCCTTTCTTAGGCTTAAGCAAGAATCCACTCCGCTCTGTACTCCAGATGTAGTGGATGTGTATTGTTAGCACAGGATTTGCGCGACATGCAGCGCGATGCGTGCGGGCTAGAGTTACCATATGTAGTCGGGCCTTAGATGATTACATTTGAAACAGGGTATAGGGTGAAGCAATCTGGCGGACGATAATGGTCTTTCGAGACTCAATCGCTACGGCGTCTTTACCTCGCACCCTGCACTCCGCGTAGTTTAAAGGCAGTCTAAGGGAAAATTCGGACGAAAAGTAAAAGAAGTAGTGAATATGAAAGTTGAGATGCCTAGTAATAGGACAGTGAAGAGAAAACGGATGGAATTAGCTAAAAACCCGAGAAATAGGACCCCCTTTCCACTGTTGATTCTCGCCGTGGACAACCATTTCGTCAACAGGCGGGTGGCCCGGACGACTCTGCCATTGGCATGTATCCAGGTAACCAATGCGCAAAATCCCATCGTTGACTGCAAAAGAGAGAAGACATTAAGTGAGAATCAAAGGAAAAGAAAAGAAGAATAGAAAAGAAAAACTCGCGAACGCTACAGGTAAACAGCAAAAATCAAAAACACTAGGAAAGATAATCAGCTGATTAGAAAAGGTTCTGCGACGCTCTGCTGACGAAAGCGCGCCCGATCGCTCCAGCCGGCCGCATCGCCTTGGTCCCTCCCACCCCAGCCAATCATGGGAAGCTCGTCGCCAGGAGGCGGGCTGCCCTGAGCAAAGGCGGATTGCCCTGATGAGGCCGCCTCCGCCACAGCTAAAGGGGGCGCCTTTTGCGGGGGATTTCGGTATGTATAGGCCTTTCAGACCCGCAATTTTTCGGTCAATGCCTCCTTCTGGGATTCCCTGTCACCCACATTATCCCAAACACTGTCTTTAAAATTCAGTCCTTACGGTATACACCACATCTAACACATTTGCCAGTCAAGCATTTTACTCTATGGCATCCTAGAAAACGTCCCCTTTATGATGTGGCACCTAATTATCGCTTTCATCCGTGACAGTGAATTAATGCGCCACGTGCTGAACTTTTGATCACAAATGGGGAACCATGTGAATTGCCTCCAGTAGCTCCTTGGTCGAAGGCGGAGGTGGTGTAGTGACAGATGACGCACACAGCACTCTCACGATGCGGGGATCATATCCGGCATCAATGCCCGCTCAGGCCAACCAAGCCTTCCATTCTCCGGAGTCGGCAATTCGGTACCGGACACGTCTGACAAGGGAACCGGACACGTCTGACTTCCCATGGAACTTTGAAATGAGACTTGGGGGGAGGGGGGGATCGATAGAGCTTCGAACGCTGATTATAACTGTGAAAACCAAAATTGCCAAATGGCATCCTGAAGCGGGTACGAGGGGTCAAAGTTTGCCTGGGACACCTCATTGGCGAGGCACTTTGCCATCAGACGGCTTGTCGAAATAGCCATTTGCAATGAGACACATCCCACTGTACGCGCTTTCAAGTGCTAATTTCAAATCTGTATTCAGAATCTGTCAAACAATTACCTGAATGAAGTTATGAAGGTTTTTCTAGAAAAAAAGAGTAATACCATTTTATGGTATGTTTGGGAGCCCATAGCGCGCGAGCCATACGTTTTCACGCAAAACCAGTGTGATTTTCGTGTTCAAGAGATCAAATTACCCTATGGGACAAGTTTTCAGCCAATTCGAGAATTTGACCAAATTTCGGAAAAATCACGGGCTATTGGGTGGCAGCACATTGAACAAAGGAGAAGTCGTTGACCCTTGCCCAGCAAATGCTCTTATTTGGCGCTTGTTACGTGCGTTTAGTGTGATGGGCAAGTGTGATAGGTATGTTTAGGTTATCTTGTTCAGCTTGCAGGATTTTTTGTGGAAGGAAGTTCAAAAACTCCTACTTAACCCTTGGCCACCCCTAATTTTCCGAAGTTGGGACTGGATCCGGCTGGAAATTCGCACAGAGGGGTAATTCGACCCCCTACGCGCGAATATCATTCAAGGTAACGTTTAGAAGTGAAGCGAAAGCACTTACTGACAATGAAACACAAAATGCAAAAGAAGCCGCACCGGCGGGAAGCAAACCCTTGCCTGCAAGCCGGGGCACTACCTTTGAGCCACGGAGGCCATTACTGTCACTGCACTAGTCATGCTGATGACGAAGTGTTGAGATTGAGATCGGCGCCATTGAGATGTCACAGGCAAGTTACAGGCAAACTTTGACGCCTCGTAACTCGCTTCAGGATGCCATTTGGCAATTTTGGTTTTCACAGTTATAATCAGCGTTCGAAGCTCTATCGACCTCCCCGGGTCTCATTTCAAAGTTCCATGGGAAGTAAAATACCTTCCCTTGTGAGAGGATAAAAGCACTGAGTTGAACATCGACTGGCCACAGCGTCATTGTAAAGGCCACATCACATTCACCAGCCATCACCATTCTGAATGGAACATGATTATACGGCACATCCCAGGAAGGGATTGATCAACGCCAAAAACTTTATTGCTTATCCTTTTAGCTCTTGATTGGCCAATTCTCCGAGTCTTTGCTGTTAGGATGGGTAAAAGTGATATAATGACTAGTGGCGCGTGCTCCTGTGCTCATGGTGCAGGGATCAAATGCCGCATCAATGCCCGCCCAGGCCAACTTGTCCTTCTATCCCTCCAGGGTAGGTGAATAACACTGGCTTGAACTCGGCTCTTTCAAGTCATCGTGTAGGCCAAATCACAATCATTTGCCAATACGATTTTGAAAGAAATCAGAATGCGTGGTGTACCTTGCAAGGTATGGATTGACCCTAGAAAATAGCCTTGCGCTTTTTATTGCTGTGCTGTTGGCATGAACGAAGCATGAAGGAAAGGAATTTTGCGTGAATGGGAAGATATTCGATATAATGTAGAAGGGAAAGAGTTACTCCATATCCTCTAAAGTACCGTTTCAATTCAATTCCCGTTCAGGCAAGTACGCTACCATTTCGTCCCATGCTCTGAATCGAAATCTCCCTACAACAACAAGACCCAATCATGCCGTCATTCATTCCGAATAATGAGGTATTCGACTTCAGAATGGTACATGTTCCGTGTGCGTGAAGTGAGTACATTAGAGTAGTTTCGGCAGTATTATTAGTATTATTATTTAGTATTATTTAGTTACTTGATAGCTTATTATCCATAAAAACCTTTCTAAAACAACTCAGTACCCACTGATTTAAAAATTAAATTGTCACATAAGTTTTATGTTTCTGCGGATAGAACGTTGAAGGATTGGTCGGTTTCTGGTATACAACGTGCACTGCACTTTTAACCAAATTCTGGTGACACTTGGGTGTGGGATGTGTGCCATTAGAACAAAAAATTCCTATAGCCGCTTATGGCATGCTGTGCGATGTGTGCGAGCTGAGGACACTGTATTATTTCAATCATTTATATACAATAGCGCTCAAAAGTCTTCGGCCAAAACTCTTTTGTCATAACTTTTTTTCTACTTGACCAAATTTGACAAAATTTTAATATGTGATGCCTGAACCTATTGCTAACATTTCCTTCTACTTGAGTGCCGCTTGACACTTTTCATGGTTTTTTACAAGAATTTACTACAAGACCACCCAAAAAAAGTAAAAGGCTTGGTCAAGGGGAACGGCCTATTTTACAAAAACAAAACGAGCAAGCTTCAGAGAACATTAATATATTGTAGAAAGACCACGACTTTTGATGACAGCGGCACAGCGGGACGGCAAAGTGAAGGCACTCCAAAAACCAAAAATTTCATATAACCGCGTAACCTACATATACCGTTGAGTGCCAAAATAATATATTAAGTATGCAGTGTATCCAAGTACAACATACTAAAATTTCTCTTAGATCGGAGCAGTTGCAAAAAAGTTGCAAGTGAAAGACCATTTCGCCAAAGACTTTTGAGCGCTACTGTATTTATTTGCCCGTATTCGTCGGGTTCTAGAAGGATTAAAATGAGGCGTAGGACATTGTCATAAAGAAGAATCAAGTCGTATGTCTCTTCCAGATCGCACTTATTGCTTCCCACCAACCGCGCCGCGAAGCGAATTTTCTGTTCTAATGGCACATTCCCTTTGAGTATGAATTGTTTCACATAACTATGGTGAAGTTTAGCGTTCTGATCCACAAATACGGGTCCGGTGCCGAATAGTCGTGGAGAGACGGATGGTCTTGTGATTATGATTGTGTAATGATTTGGGTGGTGATTTGATCTTCAGCCATGTCCTCGGTAATCTCATCAGTTCCCGTTTCGCCACTTCTGCCCGTCACTAAGATCCACCTCACAGAATCCTTTACAGT
Organism: Trichostrongylus colubriformis; assembly: GCA_963978905.1. Classification (NCBI taxonomy): domain Eukaryota; kingdom Metazoa; phylum Nematoda; class Chromadorea; order Rhabditida; family Trichostrongylidae; genus Trichostrongylus; species Trichostrongylus colubriformis. The sequence goes on from OZ022260.1 coordinate 29,196,552, forward strand.
CAGATCTCATGAGGTATGTTTCTGTCCGGTGCCAAGTGCCTGAAATTGGGAATGGGAGTCTGATTTGCCCCCAAGTGGGTTCACATGAGAATTAAATGAATCACGAACTTTCTTTCTGTACGATACCACTTCTTCATTCACATACTATACAACTTCATTTCATACGTAACGGTTATTTTGCGGATTACGACAAAAATTTTTGTGGTAATTCTGTCCGGATTACCTTGTTTGTTCTGGACTTTTTTTCATATTTTCACTAGTATCGTCTGTGTGTTTCCCATCAGCTTGCTCAATTCCTCGTTATTTTCGTGGTCGTGTTTCGCTGTTGACGACAGTTGGCAATAAATGAACCTGAATCATTACGAAAATGTTGGGAAACAACTAAGCGTTGAACTGACGATGAGCAGCGCCCTTCGACGTGACTCAGCGCACTCGAAATTTGTGGAGGCGTTGAACGTGTGTGTAGAGAGGGAGTGGAGGGTGAGAGACACATGGGAGGAGATGCGGGGAACCCGCTTCATGGCCGGGTTTTCGGTAGAGATCAATGCAAACGGATCAGCAGCATCGAGGTTTCGGAGTGTTGGCGGAGGGTGATGAGGTGAGGCGGGAGTGTTTGCAATGTTGAGGAGGAAGAAGTGGAAAGTGGAAGGAAGGAGGAGAGACACGCAGAGGTGGAGATTGGGCGCGGCATAGATCTTCTTCTACTTGACGAAGCTGCTGCTCAGTTCGGATCATGGCTACCACACAGAATGCCGCTGGTACTGGTGAGTTTAAAGTCGTTTTTTCCTCATGATAACGGATCCTTTAAGATTGTTTGTATCAGAATTGATGGTAGGCATGATGCCTCTGCTGGGATAATGTATACCATATGTGGGATAATGTATACCATATGCGGTAATTCCTATGACTTCCCGTAGAGAGGCGTTCACACCACGTCTCTTGCCAAGATTATCCCTATCTTGTAGTCATGATAGTGGAACTTCTTCTTTTTCTTCGTCGTTTCCATTTGATCGGTCCGATCGCCGAACAGCTACATCCAGCTCGCGCGATAAAATGCGTCAGTTTAGATGTGAAATATCGAGACAATCCGGACGATATGCCATGGATCATTAGTCTTCACTCATCAGTGGTGTATGCCACTTGGACGGAAAATTCGCGTGGCTCACGCGCGAAGTGATGGATTCGAGCTAGGGCGCGGTATTTGATGAGCCTTGAAGCGACTGCGCCCAAGATCAGTTGTAGAACAATTAATTTTGGGTGTGCCTCGGATTTTGTTGACACACCTTCTTTATGAAGGATAGATGATGGAAGTAGCAAGGAGAACGACGTTCCGCGATGCTCCTATCCCACCCTACGTATGCCTCCATTGCAAACACGTGTAACACTCTTATTGTCAAATATATTTGTCCCCTACGCCCAGTCTGCAATGTCAGGTGACACTGAAGTAAGTGATTTCACACAAACACATGAGCTTTCATAAATAACAGATGGAGAGCCGCACAGACTTCCTCCACAAATCATGTTAATAATGGCACGATCTCCTCTTTGTAAATCACGCAAACCAGTGTCTGAACTTCGCATTGAAGAATACGTAGAGATTTCCTTGCATTTTCAGAATCTGGTCTTAAAATCGCCGCAGTCAACGTTCCTAGCACAGATCAGAATGAAAGACGAACCAGAGATGGTAAGTGCTTTTCACTCAGGTTCAATACAATGTTTTCACGCAAAATTTCAATGTTTTGCTTTTTTTGTTTCATATTCCGTGGGTTTTTGCCAGCCTTGTAAAGCCTGGATTTCAAAGAATCACAGAAATTGTGAGCAGTAAATAAATGAATAGAATGATAAATATTTAGTATAAATACATGTGGAATGTTATAATGACATTCTCTGAATGGTATTTTATGACTTTTAGACGCATTTAGTCATTTGTTAAAATTGAGTCTACTGTGTGCTACCTCTTTGATTTACAGAATGCTTCGATTTGTTTACATTTCTGCTTTTTATGAGAGTTATTCCGTCAAAATTCAGGAAGATGGACGCTACGTCAGTTAAGACAGACGGACGCCATTGTTCCATTGCAGAGCGGTACTAATCAATTCGATTCGCAGAGGGTGAGTGGCTGGCCGATATTTTGTAAAGTATGCAGCTATATATCTTCTTCATCCGAATCATGGGCTCGTTTCAAGCCCGTGTGAAGGGAACAGCTGGAACGTTCTCGGGTCTTCCTAGACACCGTTTGCAATGGCACCAGTGTATCCGTAACATCGCACAGATAAATTACATCGCGTTGGTCGATCCACTGTGAGACCTGCCTGACTTCTCTGCGCATCAAATCGGGGGGGGGGCTAAATGTATTTCATCTGAGCACCGGTCGGCTCCTAAGTCAGTGTTTCATTTATTCGATCAGTTAGTAAGTCATTAAGACAACTCTTCCAGATCCCAAGCTTTGATCCCACCTTCTTTTCTGTTGTGACGTATTGGCCTTAGTTCCCTAGTCACCAGGATCCCATAATCCTTGGCTTGAACTGAATGAGCCAATGTCCTTCAGCCGTCCCCGTTCTCGTCGGCTGCATCTAGCTCTTCCTGGCCTGCTTTCTCAATCTGTACACGCTAGAAATTTAAATAATGTTTCATACAAGGCATGATGCTATAGTAACTAAAACCTTACATGGAGCTTTTTCGAAAAATTCAAAGGCCCAAGTCGCCTTATGGGCGGAGGTGGTGTAGTGACAGGTGGAGCACACCCCACTCTCATGGTGCGGGGATCAAATCTCGCATCAACGCCCGCCCAGACCAACCAAGCCTTTCATCCTCCGGGGTCGGCTAATTGGTACCAGACTCACCGGGAAGGATAAAAGCACTGAGTTGTACATAGGCTAGCCACCGCAGGTCATTGTATAGGCCACATAACATTCCCCAGCCATTACGAGTCTGAATGGAATTAGAATGTGCGGCGCATCCCAGAGAGGGCTTGATTAACGCCGGAAAAAACTTTATCCTTTAGGTCGTCTTTTGGTCATCGCAGTCTCATCTAATTTTCCCAATCTTCTTAGATTCTTAGATTTTCTACTCATCACATGGTCGTAGTTAGAAGTACTAAAAAACCAGTAAATAAGTACGAAACTAGTGGCTCTATTTGCACTGTTTTGCACAACCCAAGTGGTTCGTAACCGATCCTGTTTTTTTTTCACTTTTTTTCTGTAGATCACCTATGACAGGTTTGAAGTGCACTCAAATTTCATATCTTTTTTTTTGAAAATTCACGCGAACAGTCTGCGGCTGATCCTGCCGCGTGGTGGTGATAACACTTGAAGTGAATCCGGTCGCTCAATAAGTAGCTTTTTTGTATCACCTTTACATACACTTGATAATGTCTTGTGCAAACAGGGGCGCTGGCATGTCGATGGTTACCGCCCTTGTTTTTTCCTCGCCAGACGACTTACGTGGCTCATGAAGGGCACACGACTGCTCAGTTTATCGATTTCGGTCCTTAAAGGCACACCTCGCAGAAAATTGTGAGAGCTATCGCGCGTGTTACAGGATGTGGAGGCCCTGGTTTACCCACTAGTGAAGAAAAATGAATCGAAACCCCTCAAAACCACCGAAAATGAAGCTCCTGCCCTCAGTCCTCGCACGAGTATTGGAAATTGTGGAAGCTTTTCCTCGATGATATCGCAAAATGCTGCCATATCACCTCTTCCCCCTGTTGAAGCTACCGTCGCTATTGATATCGCTGCCTTATCTTGTCTTATCGCAAGTTTCCCTCTCGTCCATGCCGGGTGTGATTCGGCTCGGTGGGCTCAACTCGGCTTAGGTCGACCATGCCGTACGCGGCGGGGGTGAGCCGTGGGGCCGCGAAAAGGGTGCAATCTTTACAACTATCCAAGGGTTTACCTGCCCTGAAAAGGTAAGGACCACTTTGATTATCGCGTGGTGTGCCTTTAAATATGAATTCCAAATTGAGAAAGGGAACGATGAAAGCATTGGCAATCATGACTGAAATATAAGAGTGGAACGGGTGTACGACAGAATCAAGTCTGCAGGGGGTGCCAAAAAGAATGATTTTGCTCACGAAATGTATTAGGACAAAATATTCTTGGAACAATCCTGTAAAAGCAGGAACAAGCTGAGGCTTACCACTTTCACCATCGTGAAAATATGGAGCTTTCAGTCGGCACAGTCGGGCTTTATAGCACCGACGGCATCAGGGTCAACCACAAATAGCAGAGCCAGCTTCGGTGGTGAATCCCTCGTGGGAAGCTTCTTTAGGACTGACCCTTCGGTTCATAGCAGTTGCAGAGCTCTCGGACAACACTGCTATGAACCGGAGTGTCATTCTTCATGCCTTAACCCCTTTCCGGAAAGGTTTCGATGGTAATGGCTCGTTGTGGCCCTTGGAAACGAAGGATGTTGGTCCCGGAGGAAACGGATTGTTTGAGAACACCACCCAATATGAGCTCCCTCAGGTACACAGAGTGAACGGACCTAAGCAAGGTGGTGGACGGGGGTGACGATATCTCGGATTTCGCCGAGTTCAGGTGACACATCATGTTCACTAGGAAGCAGCTTCCGATCTTGCTTGTGCAGAAGGCTGTTACGGAGTTTCGTTAGTGTGAGGAATGTACTTGAATTTGGAGATAGAAATCCTTGTCAGAATCTGCTGAGGTTCGACTAAAGTAGGGTTGAAAGTGGAGGAGAAAAAATTACTCTTTTTTGGTACGTCTGTAGTGTGAGGGGTCACCGAGAAATCACATTTTAGGTTTCAAACTGAAGGTGGATCGTATAAAGAAACTGGGTGTATGAACAGATGGTGTCGGAAGCGTTGAAAAAAGAAGCATATCCTTAAATTTCTTACGACACCACACTTGACCCTGGTCGGATGAGAGTGGGGAAGTTTTCTTGATTTCTGCTCAACCGGCATAAATTAGTTGTCTTTTTGTGGCGGAAAAGTTTTGCTGTATTGCTACAGCGCTTAGAGGAATTGTTCACTAGCGTTTATGTTATATTTGCTTACTAAAGGTCGCATGCAAAGTGTAACTCGGAAAAACAAGCATTCTGCTTAGATTAAGCCCTTAAAGGCCGCTTTCATACTTTGCGCACCGACGTCAAACTCACGCAACCATTTGCCTGCCGCCAACGACGGCGTCCATAGATAATGCGCAGCGTTTGCGAAATTCTTGACCCAATCACACTACAGTATGGTGATTGTGGCCGCTTCAAATCTTGGCGCTGTGCCAATACACGAAGCGGCCACGATCACCATATTGACGCCGTCAAATCGACGCAGGTGACGGCGTCAAATTGACGCCGTCACTGCCAGTGGCGGCATCGGTGCGCAAAGTATGAAAGCGGCCTAACGTGACGTTTGGTGGGGTAGGGCGTCCGAGGGGCCGCAGCCACGAAGGCTGTCGGAGTAAAGACGACGATCACGTGGTCTTTTTGAATTGTGCTCTGCCCGCCGACTGTTTAAATGTTTTTCTGTGAGAATTCAAAGGTTGCTCTTTTTCGAGTTTTCCGATTTCTGCTATGGAACGGAGATATCTCGGTCGTTTCCGTGTTTCTGTTCAAGTAGGTATGATAGAGTGGTTTCAAAAGGAATTAGAACCACTAAATTTTTGTAATGATTTCTTTGACCCATGTTCTGTATGAATAACATGAGCGAATCTTAGGCGCACGTGAAGAATGAAGAGAAAGTGGAAACTGGGAAGTCATTTTCCTGATAACAGAGGATAATTTTTGCCAATCGTGAAATAGAATGTAAAGATGCCAAGTGGTGCCATATTAGATGGGGACGGAATGTACCGATCAAAAAACCGCAAATAAGGACCCATTTCCTACCACTAATCCTCATCAAGGACAGTTTAGCAGCTGGGTGGGATAACGGCAATGCCAGGCCACGGCCGATGACCCGTCCGCCACAGCTGGTCAGTCAACTGCACCAGGGAGAAATTTGGTGAGGAAAGAAAGGCACGTCTTCAACGCGAGATTCGCCACGGATCATCTCAATGCAATTCGTCCGACCTAGTCCCACCCCGTCCTTCGTGACGGGTGGCGCGCACGACTTTCTCATGGTGCGGGCATGAAATCCAGCATCAACGTGCGCCTAGGCCAACCAAGCCGTACATGCTTCCGGGGTAAGTGTATTGGTACGAGACACGTCTAGAAGGATAAAAGCGCTATTTTGTACATCGGCTGCCCTCGCAAGTCACGGTATAGGCCACACTGCATACACCTGCCACCACGATACTGAATGGAACTAGAATACGCGGCGCATTCCACAGAAGGGATTGATTACGCAGAAACTTTGGAATCTTTCATGTCGATTAGCATCTTTGCTTTCACTATTGTGGAATGTGCTTTTGAAACCTACGAGATAGCTTCTCCGGATCAGATAAGTCCTAGATGAAGCACGATTTGACTGTTTATCCTGTGCCGTTGAGTTGTTTGGGAGTATTTCTCAATAATCTATGTTGTCTATGTTGTTAAGTTAGTTGTGTTGCATGTCTCAAGCTTCTTTTCCATGTAGGGTAAAACCGGATTCGGAATGCCACGAAACACTCAAACGCCCGTCGAATTCGCTGACAACGGAAAACGCTGGACAATCGAACAATTGCGATCAAACGACACCATTGTTCGGCTTCAGTCCGGGACTAATCAATTTGATAGTCAAAAGGTTAACAACTTGTCTTGTCTCATGTTCGTGTGCTGTGCCATTACCACGTAGAGATATATTACGGTGTGGTGTCTGTCCATATCGGCTTCAGAAATACTGAGAAAGTGACTCTGATCGATATTCCCTCAAGACTGCAAGGTCAATAGTGTAATCGACCAGTAAAACTGGAAATAGAGGTGCTGAATACCTGGGGTGACAGTGAAGAGAAAACGAAATGACTGATTGAACCCAAGAAAATGGGTACCTCTTGTTGATTTCCGTAGCGGACGTGTTTTCTTCACATCACATCACTGACGTGTTGATCGGAGCCGCGTAGATCTGTCATGTAGGGCGGTGGAACACATAACATAATCAGCTCGCTTGTGTAAGAAGCACACCCTCAAGGAATCTGCTGGCCGACGTGGAATATCCGCAGTCTTGTACATTAATGAAAATCAAGGGTAGTTCAGCTTTTGAAAATCGATTCTTTTTTTAAAGAGATGGCATCCAAATGCCGATCTCCTCATACCCCTAGGCGTGTCTAAATTGTTAAGAGGCCCATATTTTTTCAAGCTTGTGCTTGGCTAGTGAATTAACTAGCACCTCCACCTTCATTACTGGGCTTGACAGAAGACATTCATAAAATGCCATTGAAATTCACTTTTCCATATAATGCGCGCCTATTTTACCCCAAATTGGTGTACGGATCAAACATGAGATTCGGTACCTCGAAGAATATGGAGAGTTAAGGAATACGCGGCGATCACTTGATGAGCTTAATTATCGCCAACCGCACTATCCGATATCAATGGGTCAATCCAACCCTCTCAAAGACTTTAAACATCCACTGCAATCGTCACGAAATTTTCCACGCTAGTGAAGCCCATCGTTTCCGTGCCGCTACTGAGCTTTCTTTCACTAGTGCGCTGTTTGCTGAAATGCACACAATTCGGCTTGAACACACAGAGACGGATCGTAGAGGATTGACGAAATCTATCACGCATCTTATCGACTCTCACTGATCATCAAACATCTGGTGCCAATCGATAGAAATCGAGTGGAAGAACCCACTCGAAGCGGAAGAACTCAATGAATGACTCATGAATTGTAAGAAGTTATTGCCTTCGATCAATCAGTGAAGACCGGACAAAGCGCTTGGCACTGATTTATCCCTTCACGATTCTCCATGGGTGGGGAGCGCACTATTAGTTGTTGGGGTAGGATGAGATTCCAGGGATCAGGCAGGCATGCGGATCACGCGCAATCAAGCATCCAGATCAAGAAAGACTGTACAACAGTGAGCCTTGTCCCCTTCGAGCATTGAAGGTAATGGACTGGGTAGATTAGTCGCTTCGAAAATGAATATTGGGGTCTAATGCTTAAGGGAATGTGCACTTTTCCGGCTTATCATGCTTTTTATCCGCTAAGTCCTCTATCCTCTAGAGACCGCTACCCGCGCCACTGTATCGACAGAAGACATGTGGTTCTGTGATCCGCAGCACTTTTACGTAGTCGCCTCCCCCTTATACATCTAACCAGTCGGGCATCGCACAGTACTGCGCGAATAACACAGTAGAATTATGTAATGGGGAAATGGTCGACGTTGACTTTTTGCTGAGCATCTACTTTCTAAATATAGGTAGTAGATATCAATTGATATCGAAGATATCACAACAGTGGAAGATCACCACTTTTCAGAGGTTTGAATGATTCAACGGTCGATATCTTTTGTTGCAATGATATCGACGATCAGTGTTCAGGAATGACATGGGTAAAACCATTAATAACTTAACCCCTCGGCTGAAGTGGAAATGTTGTGAAATTAGATAGTTTGGGGTTTGACAGTACTGGATTCAACAGCATCAAATGGTAGCAATTTCTCCATTTGCTGAGCATCTGTTTCCTACATATTGGCGGTGGATCCATATGTCAGTTATCGATGCTTATCGTTTTTGTGAACATGCACCACTACTTGGAATTTTACATAGTCTAGCAGCCGATACCCAGTATTGTTGCTGACACCGCATGAGAGAATGAATCGCTTGCTTTGCTATCACAAATCTAGATTGTGTTTTGAGCATCCATGTAGATTGCAGTTCGAAAGACATGCACCATTATTCCGAGCGCTAGAAAATTTTACGGTCGATACATCGGCAGCAGATATCAAAACATAGACAAAATATGTTTATCCAATGGTACTGAGCATCAGACGCATTTACTATAGCCGTCGTATAGTAGTAGTGAGCGGTGTACCGAATTTCATCCCTTTCCGATTTCCTAATGGCTCTTATCAGCTCCTGTAAGCCGTTATCAGTTTCGAAAAGTCACCGTTAAGGTCCTCGACTCTGCAGTACCTGTGAGTGTGAACATTCCACTGTCAGCAAGAAGAGCGAAACGGATTTGGCGACATCAGCCTTTTGACGCTCGAATCTAATCAACCGTTCAGTCTGGATCACCCCCCATAAATGTTCCCATCCCACCTCTCAAAACACCTATGAGTGTCGGCGCTTCAGGATTAACCTGTATGGGGAAACGGATTTGACGACATTCGCCTTTTGACCCTCCTTATCGAATCTTATCAACCATTATCAGTTCGGATCACCCACCAATGATGTGCGCGTACTACCCCTCAGAAAACCTGTGAGTGTCCGCAGTCTAGCATCGACCCGGAAGAGTGTCCTGAAAAATTCTCGTATTTTTGCTGTTTTATTTCGTATTTTTCCTACTGCTCACTGCTAGTGACCCTCTTTCATATTCCACAATTTGCACCACAGTCGGAAATATTTGCAACTGGGAAGCGCATCCAAATCCGTGACGGTAGCCGAATTTCAGTGTGCCTGTTCGAGAGCGTGCGGCACAAGTTGGCCTCCTAAGGTAATCATCTGAGAGATTCAATTTAGGAAAAGCTCACAGGGTCTTTTCGGCAACTATTAAAATTCCACTGAAAAGTAAAGGTGAGCAGTGAAGGAGGGTCATATGTGTTATCTCTTGGGCTTGTACCTCATCGTGCTCCATTCCTGATGTGAATAAAACTCGGAAATCATGAATGCTTCCGCAAAGTAAACAACTTGCTATGCATTGCTTGCTGCTTGAAAAACTTTGCTCTTGCAAATAAATAAATAAATAAATATAAAACATTTTTCAGGGAATGACCGGTTTCGGTATGCCGCGTGATGTTAAAGGCAAACATCTGAAACGAATTTGGGAGCTCGAGTTTCCAGAGGAAGCGATTACGGATCAAGTTCCTGACCAGAATTCAACGGCTCCAGTAAATGCGGTTAATGCGCAAAAAAAGTGAACCCTCTCTATTCATGACTCATCACGTCTAGTTATATCCCCATATCTCGCAGCACTTGTTGCATTTGATAATTGCAAGACCACGACGACGCCTTTACGAGGTGGATTTCCGCTGTTCATAGCTTGTTGAGGCGTCGTACCCTGCCAAACACCTACCATTGCACGGTGATCGTTCACATCCACGTATTATGTTCACATTCGTATTTAGAACTTGCTTCATCACATCACCTTTCAACAATCTGTAGTTTGATTCACTTACTTCGGTAATGTTTCACATTTTCAATTTTTCGTAGCTGTTTACGGTAATCATCTTTCTGTGCAACTGTGTTGTTACGAGTAACGAATGAATTGTTCTATTCATGACATATTTGATGATTTATGCGCTTCTTATTTGGACCGTCAACGTGAAACTTCTACAGCTACATATGGATAGGTTTTATCCCTTTGAGGTGATCTGTGGCACATAAGGCGGAGGTGGTTTAGTGGCAAGTGGCGCTCTCACCACTCTCATGGTGCAGGGATCAAATTCCGCATGAACGTCCGCCCTGACCAAGCAAGCCTTCCTTCCGGGGTCGACAAATCGGCGCCAGACTTCTGGGAGGATAAAGCACTGACGTGTATCATACATCGGCTGGCCACCGCAATCAATTGTATAATCCACATCACATTCACCAGCCACCACAATTCTGCTTTATCCTTTTCATCCTTTTAGAGACATCTGTGAAAGTCCTGTACTACGCTGCTATTAACCAGGATTAGTCTCAGGGCATGTGCGTTGTCGTTCACACATGCTTACCCAAAGGCTAAAGCAAGGATGGAGTGGGAACTTTTAAAGACACCGGAAGGGGGTAATTTTGGCCTACGGTAGAACAGAAGTAGCTCGGACGAGTTCAAGTGGCCACCATTGCACAAACTCGTCAATTTGACATCTTGGCATAGTGCCAAGAGGAGATGTTCCTATTATCAAGTTCTTTTTTTTTACTTTTTCCTTTGTTCTTTCTTATATTGTTTCTAGATGTACTTACATGAATGCTAATGTAGTTGGGAATGGCCACTCCACTGCGCTGGGAGTCAGGTACTACAACTAAGGTTGGGCCACGGCCCGTCTCCTACAGCGGACAACTCGGAAAGTCAGTGTGTTGATGCGAATGGGATGCGAATACACACCACAGCGTTGCGCTTTAGAATCCCGGTTTTTTCGCCTATTATCGCTTCTAACCTTGAGTTTTCGTTACAAAATGCTCGTTTCTTTGTATCTTTCTCTTGCTTCGAACCCCTTCCGGTTAACGGGAGATCGCATTTTGGGATAAAAAGAAATGAGGGTCGTATTTCTTCTGAAATTTTTGAAAAATCCTCGGCAACCACCATCTTCTTGATGGGTTTTAGACCGATGAGATAATTTTGAAAAAAAAAGATATTCAAGACCATTTAGTATATCAACAGCACCAATGATGGGAGAGGGGGAGTCGCAAAGTCAGGTTCAGTTTTAGGAGGGCTCATAATTTGAAAATTTCCTCGTCGCAAATCTGGAAATTTGGAAGCTGGTTGCTTTCACTTCCCCGAGTGTTGACACGTGCTCAAGGAAACTCACCAGTGCAGCCATTAGCAAAGGCAGCGAATATGTACTCCTCAGTTATCGGGAAAACGAGCACTTTACGCGTTATAGACAGCTGGAAATGACGCACATGTTCCGATATTTCGCCACCAGACTAGTCATTTATTCGAAGCCTTCAGCATTTTGTAGCAGGAAGAATGGTATAGCTTCACCTTGACTGGCGCAACTTATCGCGCGTGCGTTGTGATGGAACCATGCAAGATGGGCTGATCATCTGTAGGGATAAAAGATTTAGAATGGGCCTTTGGTTTTGCACTTACCGATAACTGGCGCGATACTGTGCGCCACCTCAATCGAGTATATTAAGAGGAAAATTGAGTTTGAAACATACCACAGAAACCCTAGAAGTTGCAAGAAATAGTCCCTACATCGTCAGGTCTTCGGTATTTGGCACTTCAATGAACTTATCCACATGATTTAATGTCGATCAATACATATACTGCTTAATTCCCACACTCCAATATGGCTCACAGCCCATGATCTCTTATCACCATCTCTACTTGGTGAACGACAAATTTTTCGCATTTTTTGGGTACTGTGTACAAAACGTTCAACTTATTGTTAGTACGGTGCCTGATCACGGTAATGACCTATGCTATCAGCCTTCGGGAACGATTATCGATAAAAGTGCAAAGACCGTCCAACCGCCGTTCGATTATCATTCTAGGAGGCGTACTTTTAGCGATGTACTTGTTTCGCATTTGGCTTTTTTATCTTTGGAATATTATTTGGGTCAATTGAATGTGAGGGGGGGGGGGGGAGAACGCAAAATTTCCACCGTCATGTGAGCTCCTTTCCGTCCCCAGGCTTAGGCAGATGAGACAGATGCTTCGGCAGATGCTTTTACATGTAGGAGGAAGGGATAAGAGTGATCAAATAATGTCGGGGGGGGGGGGGGGGAGGGAGAGGGGGAGACGCAACTTCGCGTCGATGTCGAAACTCCTTTGTCTCCCTAAGCTTACATAGGCTAAATTTGATATCTCCTCCTTCCACATGAAAAAGCCTATGTGAAAGCATAGGTCTCATCTGTTTTAGCCTAAGCCTAGGGAGGAAAAGAAGCTTTGACCTGGGTGAAACGTCGACGCGAAATTGCGTCTCCCTCCCCCCCCCCCGACTTTATTTGACCCGGTAAGAGTTTCAGTGAAGCCTGGGGGGAACTTCGACGTCGGTGAAAAGTGAGTCTACCTTTCTCCACTTTAACTGGCTCTATTATTCCTCTACCGTTATTCGAGTTCTATCGCATTTCGTTTCCGGTACAAACTGTACATCCTAAGCAGCAAACAGTTCCGCGGCTCTATTTCGCTTACAGCAGTTTGTAAAAGACAGTGATAGGGGTTATATGAGTAACGAGAACTCTTAAATTAAGTTACGCAAATGAAAGGTAGTGATTCAAGAAGACTACATTTGTGAAAGCTCTAATAAATACGGCAGACGGCACCGGTCCAGCTGAAGTTGAGGGAGCAGCGGCTAAGATGGTATGGGCACGTGCTGAGAAGGTCGGCAGACCACCCAATCAAGAAGGCAGTAGAGTCGAAGTACCCGGCGAGCGACCACGAGGAGCCCTAAAAGAAAGGTGAAGGGACGTCATCAAGGAGGACCTCACAGAAGTGAAAGCCACGGCAGAAGATGCCTCGGATAGAAAAAAGTGGCGGCAATTGACAAGAACAGTGGCCCCCGCAACGGCGCGGGACTGACGCTAGGGAGAAGGAGAAGAAGAAAAAGAAATCACTGCGACCATCAGAAATGCCGTAATTACTCCAGCCACTTCCTTCATCTGAAGAGTATTTTCCATGTGAATGAGAAACACAAATTTTCATTTTCATTTCGAATTTACAAAGTCAGCATTATGAAGCAAGATAGCATAATATTACGGGAAATTTAATGTAATAGCTTTGGATGAAATTTCGATTGCAGTATAGTCAATCGTCTGAAATGGAAGAATATGGTAGAGCAGAGCAAATCAATTCAGATCTGCAATGTCACCTCACCTTACGACGCGCTCAAAGTCTTGACATCAAAGTTCTCTGGCCAGCGACGTCAACGTACTCTTCCGAACTTTTTTGACCTAATTTCTCATCGCTAGAGACTAATTTTGACTCAAGTGCGTGTCTCTCTACACGCTTTTCACCACTTGCTTTTTCAAGTGAATCTACTTCGTGAAAAACCACAGTTGACTTCTTTGCGTCCTGCTTTGGCTTCCCCGCATCCTTCGTCGCTCTTTTCCTATTCCTGTGTTTCTTCTCATCTTCAACATCTTTCCAATCATCCTCCAAGTCACTATCCAACGCGCGGTCTTCTGAGGATCTCCTCATGTGTTCTTTCGACCATTTATGGGATCTCTTTTCCTCTTCATGTGAACCAGAAACCTTCTGTAAGAAGAAGAACATTCGGATGAAAGAGGAAATGAGAATCGGGGAGAAGATCTCTGCTTGCTCATGGCCGGCGATAAAGCTCTCGCTGTCTGGCAAACCCGCGTCAAAATTAAAATACAATCTCAGCTGTGAAAAGGGCTGATATCGTGGCTATCCGGAACGGCCCTATCAGTGATTAGCACTTATTGCTTCCGGATTTTGGCTCAAGTATGCATTTCTCTACACGCTTCTCACCGCTTGCAAGTCCAAAGAATTTCAGGCCACTCGATAATAATGCTGTATGGGGCGCATAGAACCGTATTTACTGGCTACCCATCACTGGCTTAACTGGCTGAACAGAGCGTATAGTATTTAGAAGGAGCCGGAACGTTGTTCAGTGAACAGTTGTAATTAGCCAAGAATATCTCACAGTCAAAGAATTGCCATCTGTTCAATGATAAAAGGATAAAGGATAAAGTTTTTGGCGTTAATCAATGCCTTCCTGGGATGCGCCGCACATTTTCCATTCAGAATCGCGATGGCTGGTGAGTGGGATGTGGCCTATACAATGACTTGTGGTGGCCAGCCGATGTACAAGTCAGTGCCTTCATCCTCCCAGACGAGTCTGGTAGCGATTTGCCGACCCCGGAGGGATGGAAGGCCTGGTTAACCTGGGCGGGCGTTGATGCGGGATTTGATCCCCGCACCGTGAAAGTGGGGTGCGCTCCACCTGTCACTACATCACCTCCGTTCCCGTTCAGTGACAATGCTTAAAATTGTTTCGATCGATTACCGTGTGCTTGAAGCCAAATTCACCGCTGTCGCCGGATCGCTCGAATGAACCAGATTTGAATTTCTTTTCTTTCACAATCTCCGCTGATCTTTGCCGATCTTTCACGGTTTCCTTTGACCGTCGTCTCCAATCTTTCACAGTTTTCGCCAATCCTCTCGAAACTCTACGAGCCTTAATAGCATACCGATTTTTTTTCGGATAGTCGATCACATTTCCGAACGCCGCTTATTTCCATTTCCGAAACGTCACAATAAAAAGCCACATAAATTATGCATGATTTCCCTTATTCTCACTGTCGCAGCATGCCGCACATCTGCTTTCGTCTTTCTCACTCGATCAGATTATTCCTCCTGCTCCTTCAACACCTTAGCCAAGTGAGCTTCAGAGTTCAGGTCTTCCCATTGTTGTTAATAGCGTCAATCCTCCCAGAAATTTACATGCTCACCTATTAGGCTGCGTTCATAGTCAGCATCGGCAGGGAGGGCGTGGTTGCGTTCACAGGCAACGGGGCAGGGGTCATAGGCGGAGACGCAGAGACACGCAGACACGCCCTTGCGCCGGCACCGCACAGTGTGAACGCGGCCTAACTGATTATGTACTTGAAAGATGATTCATTTTGTTCATAGGGAGTTCATAAGGCTTTATAGATGTGAGTAATCAAACAGTGCCTTTTAAAAAGACGGTACAGCTTTTTTGAAGAGATACTCGTGGCAATCATGTATGAGCTAAAATGTGGAAACCCTAATAATTTCTTCAGAGTAAACTCACTTTTCGTAATCGCCTTCGTTGATGTTTCCTTGCTGCTTCCTTTATTCTTCGGTCCTTTTTTAACTTTTGAAAATGCCAGTAACATATTAAGATAAACATTATGGTGAGGAAAAATCCAAACGAGATGACTACTACATAAGTTCGTCTTTGCTCTTCTTCCTGAGTTCTTACGCTAAAGAAAGGTCCTCTCTGAATACTTTTAGCATTTGTGTTGTGTTTGTGAAAAACACAAAAAATTTTGTGTTTTTCTTTTTCTCTCGCTCCAGATCCTGAGTACACATCCTCGCTATTTCACTTTTACTTTTCTTTCATGTAACACTCTTTGCCCTTTGTGTCAGCTGCCCTTGCCACTTTCTTTATCGCTTATTGTCTTGAACATCGATGTACAACGATAACTGGAGCCGCCGTCAGATTTGGTGATTCTGCGATTTTGCGTCGTCGCACTTTTGCACGCGAAGTTTTTTGCACAATCTCAACGTCGTAGTATCGCGTGCGTATGTGCGACGCCCCAAAATCGCATATTCTGATGGCGGCCCAAGAAATGTAAAATGACCCGAACATGTCAGACGGAAGCGTAAAGCTAAGGTCGAGCTAACATCATAGGGCGACACACGTTAATCAGATTTTTTGCAGCTCCTGTGAGACCGAGGTGACTCCCAAGGGTGTCCACTTCAGCACTGTACTGGTTATGTAGACGTCATAATTTCGAGGCTTTATTCTTGAAGAAATGGTATCAGCGAATTGGTAGCATGTCTATCTTTCGGTGTTTCCTCGGCACTTTATATTCGGTCAGGAATGGTTAAAAAAATACGTGCAGGTGGGTAAAGGAATGACCCGCGCAAATTTTAGTTTTTGTTGATTCCGTACGGCACTAAGAAACACATGCATAGTTCACGCAAAAACGCAAGTCTGGCAGGACATATTCCTTTCAATGTTTCGCTTGTAATGTAGGCGGGCCGCGAGGACTGTTGGAGCAAGGCGGCGGCGCATTCAGTTCTCTAATTTCAGTAATCTTGAACTCTTTTCCCCACACTTTGCTTGTTGTGTTTCAAAGTAGTGCAAAATAAATTTATGGGAATAAGGAAAACGCAAATTTCTGTGGACTGCCCTTCGAGACCGAGGAGCATATCAGTCTCCATAAAGAGGGAAGACGCGAATGAAGTGATCGTACTGCAGTACTACTTCGAATATCTCACACCTCTATATCTATTCATTACTCTATTATATGAATACCAGTTGGCTGGCGCACACTACTGCGCGCGATTCATGGCGATGTTGTGCAAAATGGGTTTGATCGGCGCGACCACAGTTGTGTATGGAACTGAGTGGAAATTTCTTTCCTCTGTTTTCAGCTGAGCTACAGAACTGAAAAAAAAACAGAGGAGATGGCGTGATAAAAAAGCATTTCGATGTTGTTATACTTCAGTCGCTTTTCATGGAACCCATTTCGCACGTCATCGACATGAATCGCGCGCAGTAGTGTGCGCCAGTCAACTGGTTTAGGTCATCATTGGGATTTTGGACAGTTTAGACATCGATAGTTTTGTATTCGATTGCATCGACTGGTGGCAATTTGTTCACTTGTTAAGCATCTAATTTCTACACACTGATGGTAGATCCATATCCCGATTACAGATGTTTACTGTTTTCGTGAACATGCTTCACTGTTTGGAATTTCACATAGTCTAGCGGTCGATACACAGTGTTGCTGCCAGTACCGCATTGGACAATGATTCCGAATGAAACGCTTGCTTTGCTATCACAAATATAGGTGTATCATGATTATCAGTGTAGATCGTAGTATCAAAAGAAATGCATCATTTTTTCGTACGCTAGGCAATTCAGCGGTCGATATCAGAGCATAAACAAAATATGTTCACCCAATGACACTTAGCATCAAACTCTTTTGCTAAAGCGGTCGTATAGTAGTATCAAGCGATGTAATAGATTTCATCCCATCCTATTCTAACGGTTCTTATCAGCCACGGTGAGCCGTTATCACTGAGGCCCCTGTACCCAACAGTACCATTGAGGTCCCTGTACCCTACAATACCTGCGAATGTGAACATTCCACTGTTAGCCGCAAAAGCGTAGGTGACATTTACCTTCTCACGCTCCTGATCGAAGCCTGGATCAACCATTATCAGTTTGGATCACCCACTATTAATGCCCCCCGTCCCACTCTGCTAAACACCCATGAGTGTCAGCGCTCTTGGATCAGCGCGAAAGGCGAAACGAATCTGACGACATTCGCCTTCTCATGCTCCTTATCGAATCTTATCAACCATTATGAAGCTGGATCACCCACCATCAATGTCCCCGTCCTACCCTGCAGAACACCTGTGACTATGAACGCTACGGGACCAATGCGAAAAGCGAAACGGATTCGACGACTCTAGCCTTTTTACGCGTCTTATCGAATTTTATCAACCATTATCAAGTGGATCACCCACCATCAATGTCCCCGTCCTACCCTGCAGAACACCTGTGACTATGAACGCTACGGGACCAATGCAAAAAGCGAAACGGATTCGACGACTCCAGCCTTTCTACGCTCCTTATCGAATCTTATCAACCGTTATCAATGCGGGTGACCCACCATCAATGTCCCCGTTCTACCCTGCAGAACACCTGTGAGTATGAACGCTCCGGCACCAATGCGAAAAGCAAAACGGATTCGACGACTCTAGCCTTTTTGCGCTCCTTATCGAATCTTATCAACCGTTATCAAGCTGGACCACCCACCATTAATGACCCCGACTTACCCCGCACAACACCTGTGAGTATGAACGCTCCGGGATCAATGCGAAAAGCGAAACAGATACGACGACTCTAGCCTTTTTACGCTCCTTATCGAATCTTATCAACCGTTATCAATGCGGGTCACCCTCCATTAATGTTCCCGACCAGTCCCATAAAACACTTATGAGTGCCAGCGCTCTTGCATCAACGCGAAAGGCGAAACGGATCTGGCGACATTTGTCTTCCGAGGCTCCTTATCAGCGCGTATCAGCCGCTATCACTTTCGATCCACCACCGCTGGGGTTCCCTTGGCACTCCCCATATAACTTGTGAAATTCAGCGTCTCAGCTTTGCTGCTACGCAAGATATGAATTTCGTGACAGACGGACAGACACACACACACACACACACACACAGACAGACATACTAAGCGAATTATATATAGTAGGATCTGCGTGTGCTAGTTCTGCGGGATTCCGCTGATGCAGGACGAGCCAATGTAAGCTTGTACTCATGAATTCCCCTATTCGTCCCCAATGCACTCATCTGAAGAGCCACTCATCAGGTACTCGCAATAACGCATTGGCTCGTCTTTCAGTATGTCCGTAAGGCACCCGTCGGAATGTCTGTCTACCTGAGTATGTGTGTTCGCAAATTAGCAATTGATAACCTAAGTGATAAAAAAGCACCGCTCGCGATATTAAAGAGTGTCGGTAAACGGACAAATGTGCGGCGGTACTCACTGCCGCGACGCATGAGCTCACGCGTCGCAGCCTCCATCATTGCGCGCGCTGGCATGCTTATGAGCTCTAGGTCTTCTTACCTCATCGGGCAAAGCTCTTCGTGAGCAGCACACGAGATCTTCGTCTACTACGGTGTGTGTAAAAGAAACACTCCTAACTCGCCGCTAAAGCGGCGAGCCAAGAGTCGCGCGCGCTTCGCGCGCATTGCAAGGGAAGGAAGCCTCGACGTGGGGGTTAATATGGGCCGTCGCCAAATATCGTTATTGAGTTTATGTCATCGGTGAGAAGAAAGCGACAGTTGTCATGACAGAATGCATACTCAAGTGTATATTTTAACCTAAGCCTGCAAGGGAAGGAAGCCCCGACGTGGGGGCTAATATGGGCCGTCGCCAAACATCGTTGTTGAGTTTATGACATCGGTGAGAAGAAAGCGACACTTGTCATCGCAGAGTGTATACTCAAGTGTATATTTTAACCTAAGCCTGCAAGGGAAGGAAGCCCCGACGTGGGGGCTAATATGGGGTGTCGCCAAATATCGTTGTTGAGCTAGTATCGGTGAGACGGAAGTAACTCTGCATTCGCCGCTAAAGTGCGGTGACCCTACAACAACGGGAACCGAAGGCTCCCGCAATTACTAAATTGGCGATTTGGAACCCCAATCGCAATGGCAACGAATCATCCTCCACTACTTCACCGCTGCCCCACAGTATCCTCCGTCTCGTCGGACTATCCGATGAGACAACGTTGGCTTCCGTACCAATCATGCGTAGTACACTCTGCGAGTATCTCGCCACGTACTCTCTCTTACGCGGAGTGCGCAGACGGAGCGACGAAACGGGAGAAAGCCTGTGCCCACTGACGACGAACCGCGACGCAAGCTCACGCGTCGCGGTAGTGAGTACCACCGCACATTTGTCCGTTTACCATTCCCCGATATTAAAGAAGTAAGGCTGCGTTCATACCAAATTGAATGAGAGTTTTGGCGCATTCGCGTCATGCATGAGATACGTATCGATCAGAAAATGAGAGTATTGGCGCATCCGCGATTTGATAGAATTGGCGCATTCGCGTCATGCATAAGATACATATCGATTAAAAAAGTGAGAGTATTGGCGCATCGGCGCATTGGCGGATCGGCGCATCGGCGCATCCGCGATTTGAGAGAATTGGCGCATTCGCGTGATGGATAAGATACATATCGATTGAAAAATGAGAGTATTGGCGCATGCGCGATTTTGAATACCGCACGTTGGCACGCGCCGAGTTCAAAAGGGTGACGTGGCACGCCAATTCTCTCAAATCGCGGATGCGCCGATGCGCCGATGCGCCAAAACTCTCATTCGACTTGGTATGAACGCAACCTAAGGCATTGTTCAGCGTTCGCGGTTCAAGCGACAAATGATACCCACCGATCAACCGATTCGCGAAGGTGGAAAGGATAAGATGCGTATCGATTGGGTGAATGATACGCATGAGTCGCGCGGATGGCGATTCATGCTACTGAGTCGCGAACTCTGAACAGTACCTAATGCATCATGAGGTATCATTCAAGGTGATGTTGTAGTTGTGAGAGCACGATATTATTAGCGCATCAGTCTAACAGATGTTGATGCCTCTTTCGCTAATGCTTCGGTACAAATATGTGTTCCAGTGTGCAGATTAACCATTACGTATTTAACATACTATCAATTTGATTCCCCACTCCGTCACTGGGATAGCACCGGAGGATATGTAGTAAACACAGATGTGACACAACTTTCCATTGCCATAAAAGTGTCCGCCATAAAAAAGAGGGGGAAGGGGTTATGAGGTTGCTTAAGCTTGAGCGTACTCTCTCATAACAAATACAATAAAAATAACAATAACGACCTGCTCTCTAATACAATGAAGTCACCGGCGGACTGTGAGTCGCTTTCAGTCATAAGAGGAGGAGGGGGGGGGACATTTTATAAAAAGTTGCACAACTAA
The DNA here is from genome assembly GCA_963978905.1 of Trichostrongylus colubriformis. Lineage (NCBI taxonomy): Eukaryota > Metazoa > Nematoda > Chromadorea > Rhabditida > Trichostrongylidae > Trichostrongylus > Trichostrongylus colubriformis. The sequence continues at coordinate 29,217,481 of OZ022260.1, forward strand.
GCATCTTGGAGGCATCTTTGAGAGGTCAATTTGCACACCTAGGCGTATATTTTGCCGAGTGTCGGTAAAAGGACAAATGTGCAGCGGCACTCACTGCCGCGACGCACGAGGTCGCGCGTCGCGGCCCCCATCATGGCGCGCGCTGGCATGCTTATGAGCTCTAGGTCTTCTCATCTCATCGGGCAAGGCTCTTCGTGAGCAGCACGTGAGATTTTCGACTACTACGGTGTGTGTAAAAGAGTGACTCCTAACTCGCTGCTAAAGCGAGGAGCCAAGAGTCGGGCGCGCTTCGGCGCATTGCAAGAGAAGGATGCCCCGACGTGGGGGCTAATATGGGCCGTCGCCAAATATCGCTGTTGAGCTTACGACATCGGTGAGAAGAAAGCGACCCTTGTCATCACAGAATGTATACTAAAGTGTATATTTTTGTACCTAAGCCTGTAAGGGAAGGAAGCCCCGACGTGTGCGCTAATATGGGTGTCGCCAAATATCGTTGTTGAGCTTGTAACATCGGTGAGACGAGAGCAACTTTAAATTCGCCGCTAAAGCGCGCCCACCCTACAACAACGGGGAAATTCTCGATTTGGAACCCCAATCGCAACGACAACGGACCATCCTCACCTACTTCACCGCTGCCCCACAGCATCCTCCGTTCTCGTCGGCTCAGTCGAAGAGATCAACGTTGGCTTCCCTGCCAGTCATGCGTAGTATACTCTGCGAGTATCTCGCCACGTGCTCTCTCTTACGCGGAGTGCGCAGACGGAGCGACGAAACGGGAGAGAACCTGTGCCCACTGACGACGAACCGCGACGCAACCTCACGCGTTGCGGTAATGAGTATCTCTGCGTTCCCTTCCCCTTCTACCCTTGGGTAAAAAAAAAGTCCATAGTGGAATGTTCCCCCCCCCCCTCATCGGGATAGCACCCTGTCAAGTCACAAAGAACATGTCCACTTACAGTGGTTTTCTGGTAATTAATGTAGCATGAACTTGTGTAACAGAGCGACCAATACCTAAATCCTGTTGCACACGGTGAACATGCGTCAATTCAAAACTGGAAACTCACGCATACAACAACCTTATGCCACAAGGTGTTATTAGAAGTGAGAAGACATATGCGCTCAAAATCATTATATGCTGAAAGATAACACGGCATAGGCTTTTGATAAGTCATTTCGTGAAAACTAGCGACAAGTTGAACTCATTCTCGAGGTGCGCGAGTAATTTGATGCTATAGCAGTGAAGATGGCATCTCATAAAAAAGTTGCACATCTAAACTTCTCGGAATGGTCTTTTAGCGGTAAATTTGCACACTCTGCCGTACATCATAAGCCATAGTGGAAAAAAGGGATTTTCTTTCGTCATCTAGGCTTAGGTCAAAATAATGTCCGAAAAGGGCTACCCCCCCATCATTGCGATAGCACCGTAATTTCCAGGAGTCTATGATTGCGCCTAATGTTCTCCGATGTCACCGTGGGGAAGGGAGGCGCTTACGCGGTGCAAGTCGACTTGTGATGACGACGTCGAAAGGAACGACGACGTGAGCGGATGAAAAAGCTGGCACGACATAGCACTCGAGAACAGAGGGTGTATATCGTTAGGACAGAAACATCGCGTGGCCGTGTTCGGCACGAGACGGGATGGTGCGAGCTATACGCGCCGTATTGGATGTGTCTTGAAGCGTTGACGGTGCTCTACGCCTCGTTCTAGGCGTAATCGCTTCAGGACTCAAGTAATACGGCGCGCATAGCTCGCACCATCCCGTCGCGTGCCGAACACGGCCCGCGACGTTTCTGTCCTAACGATATGCACCCGAGAACAGACCATTGGAAATCAGGACAGCCATTTGGCGTGACTGCCTACCCGTGAAAAAGCCGCCCTTAGCCTCCCTTACTACTTTACTAGGGCACCAGTCGGGTTGGCCGGCTGACGCCGGCCAACCCTCCTGGACTCGGATTGGCCGGCTTCGCCGGCCAATCCTCGTAGGGGCGGCTTTGCCGCCCCGGCAAGGTGGCTTTGGGACTTTCTGCTTTGTAGTGAGGAGCGACTCTCGGCTCGCCGCTAGCGCGGCGAGCCGACTTTCGCATGCGCGCTTCGCGCGCATTGCAGCAGGAATAGGCCCTGTGTATAGAGAGCGCACATAGCAGCAGGGAACGGATAATATGCGGCTTGTATATATTGTGAGCAAACCTCCAACGATCATCGGCTTTGGTTGAAATGAGAGACACCACACCCATCTGTAACCTCTTCCCCACTGAAGGCAAAACCCCTTAAAAGAAAGGCGGGATTCGATACGAACACAAAAATAGAATTGAAGCACTTAGTAGTACCAAAGTAAGGAAGATGGATCGAAACGGTCAAAAAATCCAAGTAAGAAGACCCCCTTCCCATCGTTGATCCAAGTGTGTAAGGCACAATCGCAGAGGGGCGGCCACTCTAAAAGGAGCGGCAGCAGTTGGAGGTGTCTCATCGTGACCGCTGAGGCGCTCCGTAGTAATTGACTTTTGAGGATTAAAAGTTTGGAGAGGACGTGCATGTATCAGTTCTATAAGAAACATTGATCTTAACTGATTGCCGAGAGATACACCTGATAATAACACACCACTCCCCAATGGTAACCGAGAACAAACAGACACTTTGTGAGTGTGGTACCAATATTGCAATTATAGCCGGGCTAGGCTTAGAACTTATGTACTCTATACACAGGGGGTTGACGTGTACAGAGTACATAAGTTTGGTGGGTTGACTCCTACTCAATCCTAACCTGCCCGACCTCCATACCTAATTTGCTTCTTGTGTGCTCCCTACATTTTGGTCTGTCCCTATCCAGTTCTTACTCGCACGACCTGAGCAGTCCCATTCCTGATCTTCCCGATTTTCGGAACCCAAGCGAGGGTTTATAAATTTGAGTACCCATCGGTTTCGGCGCAGGCCCCGCCCATGGTGAGCGGAGCTAAGCTTAAAACTTATATGCTCCGTACACGTGACCCCTACCCAATCCTAACCTGCCCGACCTCCACAGGCCCGTGCCTTATTTGCTTGTTGTGTGCACCCTTCACTTTGGTCAGTCCCTCCCCAGTCCTTACATGTGCGATTCAACAGACCCTTTCCTAACTTGCCCGATTTTCAGCACTTGAGCGAAGACCTGGATTCGTTTATTCATCGATTTCGGCGCGAGCCCAGCCCATGGCGGGCGGAGGTGGGCTTAGAATTCATGTGCTCCGTACACTTGTGTTTGCCCTGTGCTATCCTAACTTGCCCTACCTCTACAGGCCCGTTCCTAACTTGCTTCTTGTTGCTCCCTACACTTTCGTCTGTTCCTACCCAGTCCTTACTCGCACGACCTCAGCAGTCCCATTCCTAACCTTCCCGATTTTTGGCACACAGGCGAGGACTTAAATTTGTGCACATCGATTTCGGCGCAAGCCCAGCCCATGGTGGGCGGAGCTAGGCTTAGAACTTATGTGTTCCGTACACTTATGTTTTTACGCTATCCTAACTTGCCCTACCTCTACAGGCCCGTTCCTAATTTGCTTCTTGTGTGCTCCCTTCACTTTGGTCAGTCCCTCCCCAGTCCTTACATGTGCGATTCAACAGACCCTTTCCTAACTTGCCCGATTTTCAGCACTTAAGCGAGGACCTAAATTCGTTTATTCATCGATTTCGGCGCAAGCCCAGACCATGGTGGGCGGAGGTAGGCTTAGAATTCATGTGCTCCGTACACTTGTGTTTGCCCTACGCTAACCTGACTTGCCCAACTTCTACAGGCCCGTTCCTAACTTGCTTCTTGTTGCTCCCTACACTTTCGTCTGTTCCTACCCAGTCCTTACTCGCACGACCTCAGCAGTCCCATTCCTAACCTTCCCGATTTTTGGCACACAGGCGAGGACTTAAATTTGTGCACATCGATTTCGGCGCAAGCCCAGCCCATGGTGGGCGGAGCTAGGCTTAGAACTTATGTGTTCCGTACACTTATGTTTTTACGCTATCCTAACTTGCCCTACCTCTACAGGCCCGTTCCTAATTTGCTTCTTGTGTGCTCCCTTCACTTTGGTCAGTCCCTCCCCAGTCCTTACATGTGCGATTCAACAGACCCTTTCCTAACTTGCCCGATTTTCAGCACTTAAGCGAGGACCTAAATTCGTTTATTCATCGATTTCGGCGCAAGCCCAGCCCATGGTGGGCGGAGCTAGGCTTAGAACTTATGTGTTCCGTACACTTATGTTTTTACGCTATCCTAACTTGCCCAACTTCTACAGGCCCGTTCCTAACTTGCTTCTTGTGTGCTCCCTACATTTTGGTCTGTCCCTATCCAGTCCTTACACACACGACTTCAACAACCCTTTCCTAACTTGCCCGATTTTCTGCACTTGAGCGAAGACCTGAATTCGTTTATTCATCGATTTCGGCGCGAGCCCAGCCCATGGTGGGCGGAGCTAAGCTTAAAACTTATATGCTCCGTACACATGACCCCTACCCAATCCTAACCTGCCCGACCTCCATAGGCCCATGCCTTATTTGCTTGCTGTGTGTTCCCTTTACTTTGGTCAGTCCCTCCCCAGTCCTTACATGCGCGACTTCAACAGACTCTTTCCTAACTTGCCCGATTTCCAACATCTGAGCGAGGACCTAAATTCGTTTATTCATCGATTTCGGCGCAAGACCCGCCCATGGTGGGCGGGGCTAGGCTTAGTTCTTATATGCTCTGTACGCTTAGGTCAGCCCCTCCCCACTCCTAACTCGCGCGACCCTCCAGGATACAGTTGAGATGAGGCCCTACCGAGTCTTAACTTGCCCGATCCCTACAGGCCCACTCTTGATTTAGCCGATTTTTTCAACCATTTCTGCGCGAGTCCCGCTCACGGTGGGCGGAGCTAGGCTTAGTCCTTAATGGGCTCCGCACACTTTGGTCTACCCCTACCCATCCCCAATTTGCCCGACCTTTCCACGTTGCAATTGAGTTGAGAGTAGATTATGTGACAAAAAACGGACACATGCACACACACACACAAACACACCAAACTTCTGGTTTTAGCTTGCCTCTCATGTGGGTAAGCCAAAATGTACCGAGCACATGAGAGACACATCAGACATTTTGGCTTACCCCAACCCATCCCTAACTTGCCCGACCTCTACAGGTCCATTCCTAGCCTGCCTGATTTTTGGAACCTGAGCGTGCACTTAAATTTGAACACCGGCAGTTTCCGCGCAAGCCCCGCTCACGGTGGGCGGAGCTAGGCTTAATTCTCATGTGCTCTGTGCGCTTAGGTCAGCATCTACCCAATTCTAACATGCCCGACCTTTCCAGACAGCAGTTCAGTTGAGACATATAACAATGGGGTGGAGTGCAAGTGTCCCGATTGGTGAGGTCAGGTCAGGTTGCGCGGCGGATTGCAAACAGGTAAAGACAGGTAAAACACGCTGCCAAAGCTCCTCCCCTAAAAAGGCTTAGGCAAATCTGGGAGAGCCCAGACGGCAGGCCACGCCACCATTCGGACAACTCGCGAAGGGCGGTGACCCAGTTCGGCGCCGACCTCTAGGAATTGGAACACTTGCAACACACCCCATAACAATGAGATAGGGGTGTATGTGGTGCAGACAGGGTGTAAATGGTTGACGTTGGACTGTGGGGTGACATGGGTACCCTCGGTGTATCCCTAGGTAATGCCTCCTTTCCTTACCGGCCCATCACAACACGGCTGCCATTCGCCTTTCGAGGCTCCTTATCAGCCCTTATCAGTTGCTATCACATCCGTTCCCTCACCATTGATGTCCCCTTACCACCCCTACATTACCTTAAAAATTCAGGATCCCAGCTTTGCTGCGACGCGAGATATGAATTTCCCGCCATTCGCCTTTCGAGGCTCCTTATCAGCCCTTATCAGTTGCTATCACTTCCGTTCCTTCACCATTAATGTCCCCTTATCACCCCTACATTACCTTAAAAATTCAGGATCCCAGCTTTGCTGCGACGCGAGATATGAATTTCCCGCCATTCGCCTTTCGAGGCTCCTTATCAGCCCTTATCACTTGCTATCACTTCCGTTCCTTCATCATTAATGTCCCCTTTCCACCCCTATATTATCTTAAAAATTCAGGGTCCCAGCTTTGCTGCGACGCGAGATAGAAATTATGCGGTGAGCGGACAGACAAACACACACACAGACAGACAGACAAACAAACACACCAAACTTCTGCTTGATATATAGAGTATGATGATGATAGGAATAGGATGGTTTTGATTCCATTCCTAAATTGCCTATAATGTGCCCCGTATTTTGGCTTACCCGAACCCATCCCTAACTTGCCCGACCTCTACAGGCCCATTCCTAGCTTGCCTGATTTTTGGTAACTGAGCGTGGACTTGAATTAGAACACAGGCAGTTTCCGCGCAAGCCCCGTCCACAGTGGGCAGAGCTATTCTCAGTTTTTATGTGCTCTGTACGCTTGGGTCAGCCCCTACCCGATTGCAACTTGCCCGACCTCTCCAGGCTGCAGATCAGTTAAGAATGCATTGTGCGGTGTGCGGACAGACAGACAGACACACACACACACACGCACACACACAGACAAACACACCAAACTTCTGGTTTATAAATAGAGTACGGTTTCTGCGCAAGCCCCGCTCACGGTGGGCGGGGCTAGGCTTAGTTCTTATGATCTTCGTGTTATGATCCTCGTGCACTTTGGTCAACCCCTACACACTCCTTACTTGCCCAACCTCTCCATGTTTGAACTGAAAGTGCAACGTGACAAACAGATGACACAAACACGACAAACATCTGGTCGAACTGAGAGTGCATGTAACAGACGGACGGACACACACACACACACACGCACACACACACAAACACACCAAACTCCTGCTTTATATATATGTATATCAACGAGCTAGAAGTCAGACGAGAAGAGACAACGAAGATATTAGTGCCTTCACAGTCTCTTTCAAGGCGAGTGCGCTGTAGCTGGGCTGGCGCCGTTCAATATATCAAACCTCGGCGCTTTAGTGCAGTGAGAGCAATGACCTGCTTAGGAATCGCATTTATTATCTTTAATTACAACCTTCTGAACCACGGAATGGGCAACTCCAACCTTTTTAACTACGAGATGGGCTCATTTTTTGCGCTTGCATATCAGTTTACCTTCCTCAAAATAGGGGGAAATAGCTTATCGTGGAATGAGCCTTCGAATGATGCAATGCATGCAATATTTAGTCAGTGGAACCTAACATCTCTGTAAAAAAGCGGTACTCTTCCGTTTAATTACAAATCGCTGTTCGCATGCTTTTCCTTTGACATTTCCTGTCATTATAAGCAGTGTTGTGCCATACAGGTACGGTTTGTTGATGATCTCGATACAGACAGAATTTTTGTGTCACAATAAAGTTTCTTTTTCTCATGTTTAGAATTTCAGTCGCGTAATGACACATGATCGTCCAGCTACGTGTCCTTTACAGTTATCTTTATACATTTTTAGATTTACACCAGTCCGTAATAAGCGACAGCTGATTCTGAAGTTCTTTAACAACCCTCTTTTCTGATTTCAAGAAAACTACCATAAGTGAAAAGGGAGCCCCTCCCGCGAACAGCTGAGAATTTTTCTGCCACATTCTTATTCCCGATGTACGGTATAATGTAAGGATGTAAGTTACCCTTGCCAGGGAGCCCTATCTTATCTCAAACGTAGTTCTGCAGACCAACTACAAAAAGACTCCTGGGAGCTATTCAGCCAACTCGAGTCGGGTAAACGGTCCGTCATTGAGCATGAAGGTACCTGCCTGAATGACTTTGCCTTCGGGTTGAGTTCCTCTTACTTCTGCTAGACGTCTCTCTGTGGATGGATTCCAGGAGTATTAGTGTTGGTGGCAACATGGTGTGCTCTCAGGACGCCGCCTAGGGAATCGGATATTGATAACGGCGTTAAAGTCACCACTTGGCAGTTACCGCACCCCGACCGCGACAGTCTCCCCGTTCTGTCTCTCCTTTTTCACATTCCTCCGACTGTAAGTCGTACTTTTTTGGAGTTACTCCTGGCTCATATTATCTGGAAGCCTACTTCACGAATAAGCTTATGATAAGATGTATAGCATAATGGAGATTCTAGAAAAATGTTAAGTCTTACGCCAATATCACAATCTTCGGATCACTCAATCATAATCATTCCGAAAACATCTCTAACTAGGGAAGGTATTTTACTTTCCATGGAACTTTGAAATGAGACCCGGGGGGATCGTAGAGCTTCGAACGCTGATTATAACTGTGAAAACCAAAGTTGCTAAATGGCATTCTGAAGCGATTTACGAGGGGTCAAACTTTGCCTGTGACTCGCCTGTAACATCTTATTGGCGAGGCAGTGCGGCGTAAGCGTGGAGCAATCAACGGCCATCGTGGGCTAGTGGTAGTGCCCCGGTTCTGCAGGCGCGAGGACGTGGGTTTGCTTCCCGCCGGTGTGGCTTCTTTTGTATTTTGTGTTTCATTGCCAGTAAGTGCTTTTCTTTCACTTCTAAACGTTTCCTTGTATGATATTCGCGGGTAGGGGGTCGGATTACCCCTCTGTGCAAACTTCCAGCCGGATCCAGTTTTTGGCCAACTTCGGAGAATTAGGGGTGGCCAGGGGTTAAGTAGGAGTTTTTGAATTTCCTTCCATTAAAAATCCTGCAAGCTGAACAAGATAACCTGAACATACCTATCACACTTTCCCATCACACTAAACGCACGTAACAAGCGCCAAATAAGAGCATTTGCTGGGCAAGGGTCAACGACTTCTCCTTTGTTAAATGGTTTGCCAGCCAATTAGCCCACCAATTTTTCCGAGATTTGGTCAAATTCTCGAATTGGCTGAAAACTTGTCGCATAGGGTAATTTGGTCCCCTGAACACGAAAATCATACTGGTTTTGCTTGAAAACGTATGGCTCGCGCGCTATGGGCTTCCAAACTACCATGAAATGGTATTACTCTTTTTTCCAGAAAAAACCTTCATAACTTCATTCAGGTAATTGTTTGACAGATTCTGAATACAGATTTGAGATCAGCATTAAAAGCGCGTACAGTGGTATGTGTCTCATTGCAAATGGCCATTTCGACAGACCGTCTGATGGCAAAGTGCTTCGCCAATGAGGTGTCACAGGCAAACTTTGACCCCTCGTAACTCACTTAAAAGTGCCATTTAGCAATTTCGGTTTTCACAGTTGTAATCAGCGTCCGAAGCTCTATTGATCCCCCTGGGTCTCATTTCAAAGTTCCATGGAAAGTAAAATACCTTCCCTAGTTAGAGATGTTTTCGGAATGATTATGATTGAGTGATCCGAAGATTGTGATATTGGCGTAAGACTTAACATTTTTCTAGAATCTCCATTATGCTATACATCTTATCATAAGCTTATTCGTGAAGTAGGCTTCCAGATAATATGAGCCAGGAGTAACTCCAAAATTTTTTTTATTGAAATTTGTATTTTTTTGATTATAAAAATTGTTATTTATGATTTTATTTGATTATAAATAGATTATAAAAATTTTTTGGAGCCTCACATTGTTTTTTCATACATTCAAAGAACGTTTAACGAATGTTAACTGTAAGTCTCACAGAGTTTGCTAATTTCAAAATCATCAGAAAATCAAAAAAAAACGTGACTACTTCGATTCTACCCTGAGCCTCCTGCTTTGGTTCAAACAACTCCCAGGAGTCTTTTTTTCTTTGGAAAAACCATGACCGATCTCCTACAGCTCTATGTTCTGCTTCGATTTATTTAATTCTCTCGGTAGCGCGTGATCAAAATTCAATTAAAAAAATGATTCGGCTAAGTCGATGCTACCGTGCATCGGTCCAAGGAAGTCCTGGAAGTTTTCTTCATAGAAATCCTTACCAAATCAAACTTTTGTGCACATAGGACCGACTTTTAGTAAAAACAGTCGCAAAATGGCGTATTGATAGGCTTTGCAGGTACTTCAGGGAATGTTCGATTGCTGCATAGAGCAGACCGAAGGTGGCACAGGTCAACTGCAAATTCACTTGTGCTGGATTGGATATCGATAATGGCGCGAAAACTACCACTTCGACAACTCCGACTCCTATTGCCACCCTTCTCTTCAATGTCTTTCCTCTTTATCTGTTCTGTCAGTGAATTACCAGTGACTCTCTTTTTGAAAATTTTTTTGGTGCTATTCCGTTGGGGCGGAGCATTTTATTGAATGCTGAACACCTATGTGCAATATTGGCATGCCAACCGTGCTTATGGTTGGACGCTGAAATGCCTTGGCACGGTCTCACTGACAGAGCCCAGATTCATAATGTAAATAATTTCTGGAAGCAACACGTTCTGTGAAATGCCCTCCTCTATTGGGATAGCACGATTTTTTCTAAATTCGAGTTGTCGTGTTGTTGGACCGATTCTCGCGTTTAACATTGAATTGAAATTTTGCAGGTAATCGATAAGAGTTGCTTGGGTCGGGACCAGTCCGTGTTACTGCGCCGGTGAATGCGAAATGCCAGTTATTCGCAGGTACTTTTTTCTTTTTTGTTGCTTCTTTCCCTTCTTTATCTTCTAAAAACTGGTGCTGAAGGTCCTGCCCACCCAGTCAAGAATTTGGGGAACTGTATCTTATCGTTAGCCGAATTCCCACTTCTTCCGCGTGAAACTTTCCATGCGTCCTTAACTAAGCAAAAACATAACTATAAGGGTAACAAAGAAACCAACTTTCCCATGGGTGATTCCTTCAAGGAAAATCCCGACATAGCCTGTAATTTCTCCGCACTGTTCCCCACCCATTTTGCTTTTTTTTCGATTGAGTTCGAACGTGCCTTTCATATGACCTGAAGACCTAACTGGTCTGAGGTTTCTCCTATCCATGACGACTCATTTTCTGATGGCATGTCACTTTGAATACCTTTTCTCCCGCTCGTCTTCTATTTTCCCGTCAATTTCCGGAACCCATCTTTTGATTTGTGAATTTAAAAAAATTGGCAAAAAATAACTCGCTTCGTCTACCAATGCATCGGAAGAGTCTCCCTGTCAGAGTCAATAGATCGTTGGAGCATCCTTGCGATGGAGTGGAGGAAGTATAGTATTTTCGGCCAGTTAGGGAATGGAGTCCTTGTTGTATTTTGGGTTCATCCATCGACAGTTCGGTTCCTGACCGTTCCACATTCAATTCGCCTTGTACAGCAGGGTTCTGTAAGACGATCAATCCGCTCCTTCCATTTCGCACGCGACCAAGGGTCACTTGATTTTTGAACTTTGTTCACCTGATGTCCTGCCCGTGCAAGTGGATGCCAATGGCCACCGATATCGATATCGTAACGGGCGCCAACACCACCCATCGAGGGCCAATCAACGTGACCCTGATAGTGGGTCAAATTCTCCCCTTTTGCGATGTTCACTTTTATTCTAGAACTCTTTGTTCTGCTAGTAGAACCCTTATTTATTCTTTTTCGGGCTAAAACGATTTCTTGCTGTCATCCTAATGTGATGAGATATCTTTCCTCATTATGATGGCGCTGATCTGTAAACTCGAGCCGTTGTTGAATCCGTAGATTATTCACTACTAAATTTAAATTTTACAGGTAATCCAGTCGGTGCTGGACTTGTCAAGGCCTCTGTTTGGAGTCTCGCTGCCAAATAAAAAGAGCCGACCGATCTCAGGTTCTTTCATTTCTGCTTTATTCATTTCTTTTTTTCATTTGCTCTTGATTTTTCGAAATTTACGTCCTCAAGTTCCTCAACTCATATTAAATTGTAATTGAATTTTTTACGATGCTGTCTTTAGATCTATGGCTACGAAAGCAGCGAGGCAGGCGCGACGTCAACCATCTCATACCGAGTAAGAAGGAAAATAAAGTGAAATCGACCTACCACTACTAATATTTTCTTTCACAGGTGTGCGACGTGAAGTGGATAGTCTGGTCAGGGCCAGACAACTTAGGCCAATGACGATCCACCGACCCAACCGCGCTATCGGGACCACAGGTAGCGAAATAATTCAATTAATTTTTGTTTTTTACTTTACTTATAACATTTGGGCGCTCGTGTACTATGGGGGTGGCACTCGAAAACAATTTTGTTTCGTTTTATTCGTTTTGTTTCATTTTACTTTTACTTCACTTTTACTTTTACTTCACTCTTTTACTTTTATTGCTAATAATTTATTTTTGTTTTTATTAATGGATTTTATTTGTTTCAGTTCCCCTTGTTTTCAGTTTGCACATTTCAGATCCAAAGGGCGACTGTGGTCCACGAGGTGTCGTGGGAAGATCTTCGGAAAGGACCGACCACCATCAAGGAGCGCCTGGTCCAGTCAGTCCGTGTAAGTGTTGTCCTCGTCTTGCATGCTACGTCCAAGTGGGTTTCAGTCCTCGTCTGTCCGCGTCCGTCCCCCCGTCCCGTCAGTCTGTGTCTGCGTAGTCTAGGTCCACTGCACGCTACGTCCTGGTGAGTGTTGGTCTGCGTCAGTCCGCGTCTGCCCCTCTGTTGGTGCCTGTCCGCGTCCCTGTGTGTCTGTCCGTCCGTGTGCCCGTCTGTCCGCGTCTATCTGTGCGTGCCCGTCTGTGTGCTGTTCGTCCATGTCCCCCCGTACATATCTGGCCGTCCATCCGTCTGAGTCCAGCTGTCTGTGTATGCCTGTGTCTATCTGTCTCCCTGTCTGCATTCTGTCGACATCTGTGCCTGTCTATCCGTCTGTGTCCGTCTATCTGTCTGTCTGTATGTCTGCCACCTGTCTGTTCACCTTTCACCCGTTTTGACTGCCTTCATCAATAATCTTTAGCAAAGTTGTTCAGATCACTCATAAAATCGTTGCTTCGAGAAGTTTCGTAGCTGTTGCTCTTGCAATAGTGCTTTCGATCGTTATAATCAGTACAGGATTCCTCTATAAGCGAATTCTTTATTGTGTCTTGGCTTGATTTTTTCAGCTTTCTTTGTTTACTGATTCTTCTTCACTACTCATCAGTTTTCCACACACATATTCTACTTCCATCCTTTTGTCAAGTTTTGCTCGGGTATTTCATCTCCTTAAAGGAACCGAAAGGGGTCGGAAACAAGAGAAAGATGCAGAGAAATGAGTATTTTGTAACGAACATTGAAAGTTAGAAGCGATAACTTGCGAAGAAACTCGGAATCAAAAGCTCAACGCTGTGGTGTATTCGCATCCCATTCGCATCAACACACTGACTTTCCGAGTTGTCCGCTGTAGGAGACGGGCCACGGGCCAACGCTAGTTGTAACACCTGACTCCCAGCTCAGTGGAGTAGCCATTCCCAACTACATTAGCATTCATGTAAGAATATCTTGAAACAATATAAGAAAGAAGAAAGGAAAAAGTAAAAGGAAAAAACAACTTTTATAAGAAGCATCTCCTCTTAGCACCATGCCAAAGCATCAAATTGGCGAGTTTGTGCAATGGCGGCCACTCAATCTCGTCCGAACTACGTCTGTTCTACCGTAGGCCAAAATTGCCCCCCTTCCGGTGTCTTTAAGGACAACAGGAGGAGCAGTTTGGACGAGTATGGATCACTACACCTCTACGAAAGGGGCTGCATGGATTAATTAAGTGCACCGGGGATGGGCGTGGTGGGGGAACGAGTAACGGTGATTGTAAAGGTAGAGAAGATAACTAGTACGACATTGCACAGGTTATAAGGTTCTCAAAGCCCATCATTGAACGCGATTTTGCGTCCTCGCAGTACTGAATACTCCCATTGCTTCTAACGGTATTGTAGCCCGAATGGGCTAGGTAGAAGTGAGTGGTAGAGAGCAAGTCACAAAGGGAAAGATCGTGGAAAAGCGATTCTCAAGGTTCTCCAACCAGAATCAGGGGTGAGTCGAGGAATTCTCGAAAGGAAGGGAAGGGGGGTCGTATTTTGAATCTTCCCTTACGGATCCTCGATGTCGCGCATTTTCGGGGAAATTTCAGAATCGATGAGGTCATCTCAAGGAAAAGCCTTCAGTCAGTAATCATACTTCTAGGAGTACGACTTGAGTATGAATATAGATAGCCTAAGAAGCATCGAGAGAGGGGAGAGAGTTCGTATTTCCTACAAATAATCCCAACCTTAGACTTTACCTTCCCTTCACTCCGCTTTCCGCTAGTGAGGGCACTAATCAAGGCTCAGCCACTTTGCATACTCTACGCGTTGCAGCAAGTGTGATTTCGCAAAGCCGTAGGTTCTGGGCTTCGAGGAGTATAATATCCGGAATTTTTTTCTTTTTGTCCGTAAAAACTCAATCTGTTCATTCTCTCCTCTTCTAACATCACCAGTGCTTTTTCTTTTTTCATACTCATGGAAACGACCTGATCAATCAAATATTTCTTTTCTGTTCACCTCCATCACTTTCATTTCCAGTGCTTGTTCCTCTTCATTTTTCCATTTACTCTTCCATCTGTTTCAATTATTTTACATTTCGGTTTCGAATAACTTCTGTCTTTGCTAAAGGCGCCACTGTCAATCTCATTTATTTCTCGATTTCTTGGAGTTCTTTTGTTTTCTCTTTCTCCCTTCCTTTCTGGATGCCTTATGAGAAATCCTGTACTGAACCTTGATAACGACAAAAGTGCCCTGCAGTGACAGCTTCCATGCACCCATATAGCAACATTTTCATGAGCGATTCGTGAACAGCAGTGCTAACCCGATGGAGGCAGGCAGCTGTGGAAGGTTGGATGGGTGGGAGACATGCAGGAAGAAGGAGAGGACAGATGGTCACAGCCGGACCAACAGGAGTAGATGGAGGCGGGAGCAGACATGGGAGACAGGTAGAGCGGGGATGTGCAGGCAGTGCTGATCGCAGGTGGGCGTTGACGGCAGATTAGGAGGGAACATGGGCAGAATGGTACACAGGGGGTGCGCGCGGACTGAGGTGGAGAAGAGGGGACGCGTGGTCGGTCAGATGCAGAGGGGTGGGGCGGGCACTCGTGGAAAAGGAGGGAAGGAGAAACGACCTGCACCTTTCACATTTTTGTATGCCCGCGTGCTCCTCCTAGGTGCACCCTCCCCCCCCCCCCCCCCTGACACACACTAGTGCCTCCCCCCTCCTTCTGGTTCTGTCTATCCGCATCCCCTATCCTCTCCGCTTCTGTCTGTGATGGCCCCCTCTGTTGCGCACATCCGACCATGGCCCCCCTCGATACCTGCCCATCAACGTCTCCCTCCCACCTCGTCTGCATATGTCCGTGACCGTCTGCCCCTCACGATCTCGGGCTGCCCTCCCTGCTGTGTCTGACTGTGACTGCCCCTCTACCCTTCCGTCTGCACGTCTCCTGCTCACCTACCTTTCGCCCTCCCGGTCTTCAGGGTCGACACTGCTGTCTACAAAACACAGACAGGGCCAATATTGCTGCTTCAGGAACGCTACGACATTTCATTTTTCTCCACAAAATGTCAGTGATGAGTATAATTCAATAAATATTGGCACTTTTCTCTCTCTCAAGACACTTTGAAATTACTTAGCTATGCACAAGGGGTACGGATGAGATTGATCGTGGTCCCAGCGTCTTTACTCTGCTATCTCTAAAAATAACCAGCCAACTATAAAGATGCCCCCTCGTTGTGTTTAGACACCGCCCTCGAAAAACTGCAGTCTCCCATTTTATCTCCTTTCTCGCATTTCCCAAACCACTTCCATGACGACGCTTCACCTATTATGAAAGCCAACTATTTCTTCCATTACCATACCGTAGCTGTCGCTTCTTTATCTATTTCTTACGCCATTTCAGCCTGGACTGTCTCCCTGCCCTTCCCATTAGACCACAGCCGGAGCGAGAACTACTGATGATGACTATAAAGCAGGTCCTGACTGAAGAAATTTATGAGCCCATCCCAACTTCGGAAACGATTGTTATATAGTTCTTCCAGCCATTCATGATCGGTGCTGCCTATTCATCAACCTCAAAGGTACCTTTCCCACTAATCTGTCCTGACCTCCTTCTTGCTCTTATGCTTTGGGGAGCCCAAACAACGTCTACGAATCGATACGAAATCAAACACGGTGTTCTGTAATAGTAGCAGAGGAAAGCTATACCCACCCACACATTTGAATTAGCCGCTCAAAAAATTCTCTGATCACCCAGGATTACCACATGAAGCAGGAAGAAAAGCAAAATCGACTATGGGTGGTGGTCACTACCCTCAACCCTCGCTCTCACATTCTAGTCACTTTCCTACTCTCGCGTTTACTCTGCCCTACGTCCCTACTCCTCGTACCCCTTCATACAGTCCTTCCAGCCTCAGCCTCCCTCGCCCCTCGCCTTGATCGTTGAGGAAACTTTACTCAAGGGAAACTTCCGTTCTTGTATGAAGCAGCAATATTGATGATGACCCTATACAGACAGCAATGCCAACGACGGCAAGAAGAAAAAGAAGGTGGAAGGCAGATGTAGCGGCAGAACAGCAGACAGACAGATAGATAGACAGACACAGACAGACAGACAAGTATAGACAGCAGAGAACGAAGAGAGGGAGAGAGACAGACACGGATATACCCAGGCAGGTGGACAGAGACGGACAGACGGACACAACCTGTGGGACACATGGGCGGACAGCACACAGACGGGCACGCACAGACAGACGCGGAAGATGGGGACACGGACGGACAGACACACAAGGAAGCGGACAGGCACGAACAGAGGGGCAGACGCGGACTGACGTAGACCAACACCCATCTGGACGTGGCATGCAGTGGACCTGGACCACACAGACACGGACTGACGGGACGGGGGGACAGACGCGGACAGACGAGGACTGAAACCCACTTGGACGTAGCATGCAAAAGACGAGGACAACACTTACACGGACTGACGGGACCAGGGGCTCCTTTGACGGTAGTCGATCCTTTCCAAAGATCCTCCCCGCGACAAGTCGTGGACCACAGTCGCCCTTGTGGATCTGAAAATGCAGGTTGAAAAACAATGGAAATTAAAATGAATAAAAACGTATTGATAATAAACAAAATAAATTAATAGGCAAAAGTTAATATAAGCAATAAAAGTAAGAAGTGAAGTAAAACGAATAAAGTGACGTCATAAGTTAAGTAAAAAATAAAACTTGAATAAATTCCAGTACCTGTGGTCCCTGCAGCGCGGTTGGGTCGGTGGATCGTCATTGGCCCGAGTTGGTCGGCTTCCGACCAAACGACCCACTTCACGTCGCACACCTGTATAAGAGAATGTTAGGGATAGAAGGCCGGTTGGGTCAAATAAAGTCGGGGGGGAGACGCAATTTTGCGTCGACGTTTCACCCACGTCAAAGCTTCTTTCCCTCCCTAGGCTTAGGCTAAAGCAGATGAGACCTATGCTTTGACAAATGCTTTTTTATGTGGATGGAGGAGATATCAATTTTAGCCTAAGCCTAGGGAGGGAAAGGAGTTTCGACGTCGACGCAAAATTGCGTCTCCCCCCCGACTTTATTTGACCCGGCCGGTTTACTTGATTTTCCTCCTTACCTTTCATCGGGTGGTCGACACCGTGCCCTTCCTGCCATTTTTGTAGCCATGGATCTGAAAACAGCACCGTGAAAAGACAAAGTACGTTTCAAGCACGAGTTTAAGAAACTTGAGACATGCGTTAATACCAAAAAATTAAGAGGAAGTAAAAAAATAACGAGACAAAAATAAAAGTACCTGAGATCCGTTTGGCCCTTCTCTTCCAGCAGGAGAGAAATTGGAGTGGCCTTGAACCAACCATCCCATTTGGATTACCTGTAAAATTGAGTTTCAATATTAGTAATCGGACGTGTCCAGCAACACGACGATTCGAATTAACCCACGTCAGTATGCTGCATTCTATCAAATGCCCCCCTCCCCCTGATAAATTTCACCTAGAAATATTTTAATGTGGAGAAAAACCACAAAGGATCCTACTGAGAAGTTGAGAATTTTAGAACGAGAGAGAGGGCGGTGGAGATCGCAGCTGATGCACGCACTGTTCGCCGGCCGTGATTGCGTAACCCTGCGTCTATGTCATCCTTCGCCGCCTGGGTCTCTCGGATTTGCCTGAGCCTTTTCAGAGAGGGAGCTTTGGCGTCGCGTACTCTGACCTGTCTGGTGTCTGACCCCGCGTGTTGCCGAAGAAAAACCCGGCGCACAGTGCGTGGTTTAGCTTATATCGGGCGGTGGAAGGGAAAGGCTCATCAACGCGACGGGGTCGGAGTGGGTGGTTTTGGCGCCCGTTATCGATATCCGATCCCGGTGGCCAATGGCACCCACCGATCAAAGGCAAGCCTCATGTGAACAAAGTTCAAAAACACGATGACCTTTGGTCTGGCGAAGGGGGCAGCGGATAGCACTCCAGAACCCTGCTGAACAAGACGAATCGATTCTGAAACAGTCAGGAACCGAACTGTCGAAGGACAAACCCAAAACACAACAAGGTACCCGAGCCCCTAACCGACCAAAAATACAATCTTCCTCCACCCCGCCGCAGGGATGCTCCAGCAATCGATTGACTCTTCAAGGAGACCCTCTCGATTTAATGGTGGACAAAGCGAGCCATTTTGTCGCCAGTGTCACTTTACTATGAGTGAAGCAATTTCTGAATGCAAGGGACTGTACAAAACGACAAATTCCCGCAAGGCTAGAAGATTAAGCTAAACTCAGCATATGACCACGTAAAGTAACCAGATATTAGTGACACGCAAATTTTCAACAAAAAAAAAGAAAAGTAACAGCGTAGCTATACCACTCGAACGACTTAAAACGGTATATTGTATATATTATATTGACTATGCTTAAGTGCGATGGCTCAGTAAAGAATGATCCCGCTCTTAGCCTTTAACGAAGTTGGCAGTGCTGCCATAGTGGTTCCGGTACGTGGCGCAGGAGGAGTCGATGCGGAGTCGCAAGGGCGACAAGCCTGGTATCGCTGCCGAGACTGGCGCGTTGCGACGCTGAATCAGTTTCTCTTCACCACAGCCGTCTACGGCTAAAGCCCAAATGTCACCAACAAATATGGAGTTTTTTCCCCAGAAGATATCATGGAAACTCCTCTATGATTGTGTTTAGCGTGCTCAGACAAGTCAAGAGCCACTACTTGAAAAATGTATATTAAAAAAAATGCTAGCAGAAATGCTGGACGTAGTGATATCAGTTTTTGTCGACTACACCAATCACTTCGCCAGCCTAAAAATTGGTCCCATCATGACGGACAGAGAAAGTAAGCACGCCATTTCATAGAGCAGAAAAATCTTTTTCAAATCATATATGACTTGCAGCACAAGCTTGTGATTTTACAGAAAGATTTTTGGGCGCTCAGGTACTATTGGGGTGGCACTCAAAAACACATTTGAAATTACAATAGAGAATTATTTCCATACAAATCTTCAAAACATGTTATATCAACGTGTCCGATTGTCATTTGGCTGTTCCCCTGTTGTATGTTTTAGTATTATGTTTTTTAATGTGTTGGAAGGTACTAAGATTTCAGTACAAGCCGGGGCATGTGGTTTCTACCTAAGCTTCGAGGGGGAAGGAGCTTCGGAATGCGTGAATACTTTCTAGTGTAGCAAATATTTTTTCATCCTTTTTCTGGTTGAGGACACTCCTCGGAGCTCCTTCTCAATCTCTCACGGTGAGGAAAAAATTTCCACTTCCTAGAAATTGTTTTTGAGTGTCACCCCCCATAGTACATGAGCGCCAATTTTTGTTTGAAAAAAGCCATATTACTCATGAAACGCTCCTATAGTTGGACGAACCAGACGAGAACAGCGGTAGTTAGGAATAACCACCCATGGATAGGATTGACGGATGCAGAAGAATGGATTCGCGTCGTCGTTGAAGTAGAGGTGCTCGTTGTATGGCAGAAAAAGTGAACGCCTAGCAATCGCTACAAAATCGTTTCGTCTTGTGCAGTAGGGCTCTGGAAGGCAATCAATCCGCTACCCCCATTTTGCCCGACCCGATCAAGGGTCACTTGTTTTTTGAACTTTGTTCACATGAAGTACTGCACTGCCCGATGGGCTCCCTGGCCAGCGGGATCGGATATCGATATCGATAACGGGCGCCAAAATCATCCACCTCAAGAGCACCCGGGTGTATGTGGTCACGACAGAAAAACGGGTGTGTACCCTAATGTCAGGACGCCGCATCGCGACGTTCTCCGCGAGACACTGGCGCGCGAGTAGTCTGCCCTCTTTGGGAATCGCTTGTAATTGCACAAAAAGGGCGGCGACCGTATCGACGCCTATTCCTATTCCTTTGCCGCTATATTGGACTTGTTTTTGTATTGTTTTCATTCAAATATGTATAAATTTAGCTCATTTCGATGTTTCAGTGTTCACACTTGAAGAAGTAGGTAGTCCTACAACTTCGCTCGGTTTTTTACATGACGTTCCCCACCCGCAGTACCGTTCTGAGACCATCTGCTTTCCTTCTTCACCGCATAGAAGGATTGGGGTCAAATAAAGTCGGGGGAGAGACGCAACTTTGCGTCGACGTCGAAGCTTCTTTCCCTCCCTAGGCTTGGGTCACAATTGATATCCCCTCCTCCCACATGAAAAAGCATCTGTCAAAGCACAGGTTCCGTCTGTTCAGCCTAAGCCTAGGGAGGGAAGGAGCTTCGACTGACGTCGGTGAAAAGTTGCGTCTCACCCCCTCCTCCCTATCGACTTTACATGATCCACAAGAAGCGCACTAATACAACTTGATACGATTCAAACAATGCAATAATCCCTATCCCTACTATATATAAAGCGCTAAGCCGTCTGTCCCTCCGTCTGTCACGAAATTAGGTATCATATGAAAAACGACCTGTGCAGATGGGGCCAAGTGTGGTATGGGTAGGGCATGGGACAGGAAGTAAAGACCACACATGGACCAAATTAAGCTCCGCCCACGGGGGTGGGGCGTGCACTGGAATGTTTGGCTTTCAGCCCGAAAATGTTGATTACGTTCGAACGTGCTCCTAACGTAGGGAGAAGATGGATTTAGGTCAGGGATGAGTTTCTGAAGGTCAGGAAAGAATGCAGGGCACAGTGGGCGGGGCATTTAAAGTGGTGGGCGGAGCTTGGACGTTACATGAAAAACGACCTGTGGAGATGGGGACAAATGCGGTATGGGTAGGGCATGGGACACTAAGTAAAGACCACACATGGACCAAGTTAAGCTCCGCCCATAATGGGCGGGGCCGTCGTGGAATGTTCAAAAATTGTTGATTGGGTTCGAATGTGCCCCAAACATAGGGAGAAGATGGATCAAGGTCAGGGATGAGTTTCTGAAGGTCAGGAAAGAATGCAGGGCACAGTGGGCGGAGCATTTTAAGTGGTGGGCGGAGCTTGGATGTTACATGAAAAACGACCTGTGGAGATGGGGACAAATGCGGTATGGGTAGAGTATGGGACACTAAGTAAAGACCACACATGGACCAAGTTAAGCTCCGCCCATAATGGGCGGGGCCGTCGTGGAATGTTCAAAAATTGTTGATTGGGTTCGAATGTGCCCCAAACATAGGGAGAAGATGGATCAAGGTCAGGGATGAGTTTCTGAAGGTCAGGAAAGAATGCAGGGCACAGTGGGCGGAGCATTTAAATTGGTGGGCGGAGCTTGGACGTTACATGAAAAACGACCTGTGGAGATGGGGACAAATGTGGTATGGGTAGAGCATGGGACACTAAGTAAAGACCACACATGGACCAAGTTAAGCTCCGCCCATAATGGGCGGGGCCGTCGTGGAATGTTCAAAAATTGTTGATTGGGTTCGAATGTGCCCCAAACATAGGGAGAAGATGGATCAAGGTCAGGGATGAGTTTCTGAAGGTCAGGAAAGAATGCAGGGCACAGTGGGCGGAGCATTTAAATTGGTGGGCGGAGCTTGGACGTTACATGAAAAACGACCTGTGGAGATGGGGACAAATGTGGTATGGGTAGAGCATGGGACACTAAGTAAAGACCACACATGGACCAAGTTAAGCTCCGCCCATAATGGGCGGGGCCGTCGTGGAATGTTCAAAAATTGTTGATTGTGTTCGAATGTGCCCCAAACATAGGGAGAAGATGGATCAAGGTCAGGGATGAGTTTCTGAAGGTCAGGAAAGAATGCAGGGCACAGTGGGCGTAGCATTTAAATTGGTGGGCGGAGCTTGGACGTTACATGAAAAACGACCTGTGGAGATGGGGACAAGTTTGGATGGGTAGAGCATGGGACAAGAAGTGAAGACCACACATGGGCTAATTTGAGCTCCGCCCACGGTGGGCTGGGTGTGCACTGAAATACTCTGTCCTCAAGAAAAAGAGCAATGCAGGCCGACCTACTGACGCACATGGTGTTTCGCGCCAGTAGTGTGCGCCCGCCAACTGGTAACAAAATAATACAATAACACAATCAATTTAACTATAGTGCGACATAGGTAGCAAAAGAAAATTTCCGGAGAGCAAAAATGATGGAAATAATAGGTTACTCAGCATAGAAATTAAAATGACTGCATCCAAAACACTTTATCAACTAAAAATAAATTGAAACTATGCAAGATGAACTACATCGTACGACAAATTCAAAAGCAAACATATCACCGTCAACATGAATAAAAGTAGGCGTCGATACGGTCGCCGCCTTTCTGGTGCAATTACACGCGATTTCCACCGAGGCAATGAACTCGTGCGAATACGTCTTTGCACCTTTGTGCCGCGCGGCGTCCTGACATTAGGGTACACACCCCAGAAAAACCGCACGGTCACGTGCGGCGTGCGACGATCGCGCACGAGTTGTTCAATTTTGATTGGGGCAGCGCATTTGTGCCAGAGCTACAGTGTTCCTACATAGGAAAGTGCGAATGGAGGAGAGTGAATTCAAACCCTAAAAAACTAGTTCCCGCCGTACTCTGTAGCGGGTGTCAGTGGGTGTAAATCGCTGCACTCTTGACCTGTGCATTAGCTTTGATAAGTACGCAGTAGGTCAACGATGACGACTTTGCACCCGTTTAGACGTCATGAAAGTCATATTTCTAGGCCACACTGCATTGTCGGTGTGCAAAAACAGTTATTAAGCGATCTTCTGACCCAAAAGATGTCGTCATCAACAAAAACAATCAACAAAAAATCTTATTAAAATTACGTGACTTCATTGTCCACTGCAGCCAACCACGTCATTATAGAAGTTTTGCATTCAGACACAGTTCAGGGTAGATTTTTTGAAAACCACAAAATACTCGTATTCGTACTCTCTGGTGTATATTTTTACCCGAGCTTTACTTCACGAAGTTGAGAGCTTCCCCGTTAATTTAAGCTTTAGGCTAAACAGCCACGTAAAAATAGCGCGGGAAGCCGTGCTCAGTCTAGTGCTCTCTCCCACAACTACATCAGCACATAAAAGTGTTAGGATGTGAAAAAAGGCATAAAACGCACAACACAACATAAAAGGCATGATACGGATAAACGGCTACTTATACATCGAAGCAAAAATTGCCCCACCAGGAACGGGCGACTCGTGCGCGGGCGATGCGGGCGCAACGCCGCATCGCAATTTTTCTGTCCTAACGACAAACACCCAAGAGCACCCGACCCCGATGGTTACAAAACAAAACGAGCACCAGCATCTGGATGAATTGTGCATCTTCATGTTGTCAGCTGAAGAGCAGTTGTTTGGTTGCAGTTTGAAGGGTTTTAGTTTCATTTCCAAACTGATGGGTTTTTGTATAGAAACTAAAGGGATTTTCTCATTCTTTATGTTTCTTTGGAGGTACCCTGTTCAACACACAGATTTTGAAGAGAAGTCCAATCACAAATTTTCTGTGCATGATCTATGTAAGTGCTCCTTTTCAAGAACTCCATTACTACTGAGCACTTTACGCAAAATCTTAATTTTTAAAGGTATACTGAAGAATTAGGGTTAATCCGCACACTTCAGCGCATATCTGTACCGAAGCCGTAGCGAAAGAGGCACCAACACCTATGAGAGTGTTTGCGAAGATGCTCATAGTGCGCTGGTAGTATCGTGCCATCAGAATCACCATATCGCCTTAGAATGGACCTCAAGACGCCTTCGGTACTGTTTAGAGTTCGCGATTTAACTGTACCATTAACCTAATGGATATCCATTTTATCCTTTTCGCCTGCGATCACATGAACCGCGAACTCTGAATAATGTCCTACTTCTTCAATATCGCCTAACTAGCACCATCTTGGAGCCAATCGAAAATTGTTTTGAAGGCCACGTCAGAAGATGAAAAATGATTCCCAGACATACTCGTGATCCACGACTGAACCGCATCACAGCAAACGCTCCACTGCGGGCAGCTGCCTTCCGAAATTTCTGCCGTATATCTCTTATTCGGACTTTTCCAGAGCAAGAATCAGGCCTTCTCCAGTAGCCCAGTGGTGTCTGACTACTTCTTTAAGGCATGGAGAAACGGGAATATTTTCGCAGTGCAGTCATCTCCCTGTTGAAATGCGATTGCCATCGAAGTATATAGAGAGAAGTATAGCCTCGTATAGTCCAGAGATCTTCAGATTGAAGAGGCTACTTCTTTCGTTCACGCTTGTGAAGGGCCCCAGCGAAATTCAAATAGGTTGCAGAAGTGTTTGAATTGTAGATTTCTTCAGGTTAATGAATCAGAGACAGATAATCTGCAATATTTTGTGGTGTAACAGTCAGTGTTATGGACGTGAGCGGCAACAAGGTCAAGTTTAGCCTCGAGATTGAGGAAAACCCTCAAGAAAATATAACCCTTCTCCCTTGTCGGCAACTCAAGCATGGTGCCCCATGTAAAAAAGGCCGTCAACCGATAATCACAATATCACCACCCCTAGTACGAAGTATAATCGATTAACGACCGTTATATTTATAGATAAACTCATCGGTTGAGTTTTTAAAAATCGAGCAGAGAGGCGATTATGAAGGATTTTCTGAAGAAATTTGTGAAAAACGAACGTTCATCTTCCAATCCGAAATACGATTTGGATTTCTCGATCCTTTATTGATTTGGGTTGAATGTTGTTTGTTGAACAGTAACCTGTCTCTGTGAGGTATAGGACTGTAGCACTGCATTCGAGCAGTTTCGTCGTGATCGTTACAAGACGATATGAGTGCTCCTTCTTTCCTTAACTGTCTTGGAAATGCTTCCAATGAAGATTTGAAGATTCTGGGATAATAGCACTATTTCTGTTTTTTTCCTCTTTCCTTAGTTCATCAAAAGAACCTTCCCGCCAGTTTCTCCTCCCCCTTCCACCATCCCACTCCTGTGCGATCCCGCAATCGAACTTCCTACGCCTCGTTGTCAATCTTTGAGCCTCCGTCTGAAATGCTGGAAAGTTTTGTTGTGGGCACGATGGTCGGTTCTGGCAGGTATCCTGTTTGAAAGTGATCCTAAGAGAGCAGTTTGAAAAGGCTTCAAGACCTACACGACCCTGAGCGACCTTCAACGAAGTCATCGCCTCTAGATCCCCACACTTCTAGAGGAGGATAAGCGAGCTTTCACTTTGCTGGAAAAAACCTGCTGATTCGTATAATTCCTATCTTGATTGATAAAACTTTGTTGAATCGAGCTATGAGCTTTTGAATTTAGAGGTCGAAAACTGCAAGAACTTCCCGAACGTCATAATAATGTTTGTCGTGACCCGTCCACTGGGTGTGCATCGGTGGTCCCGACGGATCACAGCAGAAACGTGGGATTCCTGGTGCCCACTCACTGAGGGAAGGAAATGCAGCGCCCCCTGCGAGAATGCTCTGACCGACGACGATGCCTGCTGACATGCGGCGTGTCAGGCCTCTCTTCCCTGCTATGTCTGCGAGCGCTTGCGGCGCGTGCGTATTGCATTGATTACTTGTCCCTGCGACACCTAGTGTATCGATCCGTCCTGCGCGACTCGAGTAGAAGGACCAAGGATCGATGTGCGACGTGTAGTGTGAGACGTGAGGAATAACTATTAGGATGTCCCAAAAGTCTTGTAGGATTTTTCCGAAATACTCAATAACTCTCGTTTACTTCGAGGCAGGTCTAGGCGGTTCAGGAATATGGTAGAACGCTCCCTAAGCCTCCTAGTAAAATATATATTGACCCACCAGATTTCGTGGAGAGAGCTACAATGCCCGTAGTCGATACCCACCCAACACGCGGTGTCATCTACTATGAGTGGTCTTGCGGCACCAAGGCGATGGAAGCTTGCCATTCCATCAACGCTGCATTGGGCAAGGGAAGCGTGAGCTATGAGACCGTGCCACTGGCCCGTCAGTTTCAGCAACGGCGAGATTGACATGGAAGAAATAACACGCTCAGGACTGTGTATCTCTGGGACGCGGAAGGAATGCTTTCATATGATATGCTGGTACAAGGCGAGACAGTCACCGCTGCCGTATGCGCCCACCAGCTCCAGAAGCTCGCTGTCGCTGTTCGAGAAAAGCGCCGAAAAAGGTCCGCGGTCACCCTCCTTCATGACGACGCCCCCTCCCATTTCGCGAAAAGTACCCAGGCCAAACTACAGGAGCTCGGCTGAGATGTGCTGCCCCACCCGCCATACTCTCTAGACATTGCCCCTTTTGACTATCACCTTACCCATCCTCTTGGATCCTTCCTGGCCAAGAGAAAATTCGTTGATTACGACATGCTCGCAAAGGAGATCGCTGACTTCTTTCCGAACCCAAAGTTCTGGGAGGAGGGAATCAACCTAGGGAGGTTGTACCTATGAGGTGGCAGAGTGTTGTCGATAACAATGGTCAA
This sequence comes from Trichostrongylus colubriformis, assembly GCA_963978905.1. Classification (NCBI taxonomy): domain Eukaryota; kingdom Metazoa; phylum Nematoda; class Chromadorea; order Rhabditida; family Trichostrongylidae; genus Trichostrongylus; species Trichostrongylus colubriformis. The sequence continues at coordinate 29,244,105 of OZ022260.1, forward strand.
TAAGTTGTTGCCTAACTGTTGTCTGTTGGAAGAAAAAATAATAAAAAGTGATGATCGAAAAAAATCCTACAAGACTTTTGGGACAACCTAGTACATGAGCGACACATCTACCCAGAGCGACTATGTTACCGACAACCGAGTAATACCATGCAAGTTTATATACACATACATTATTAGAGCTACATGTAGGTGATAACGAGAAATAACTACAAAATAACATGTACCGAGGATCAATAAGTTACCTGCAACTACGATGGAAACTACTACCTACGATTGACTACTAAAGGAATATTAGATACGCAATGGCTTCACTATGTTATATGCTGCTAGAAAGTGAACTAAATGCATTAAGCGAATATATTCGGCTAGTTCACGGCGCTGCTACGGTGTTAGGTCGCATGAGCCTACGCGTATAGTCGACAAGTGAAGGCGATGGCGTTGGCGAGTGCTCTCTAAGACGACGTGTGACGAACTGTTGCACGCTCTTGGCGCGCATTGCAACGAGAGAGCGAACCTTCTATACTAAGCGGGCTTTCCCACGAACGCGTGGGAAGCGTGCGTATGCGTGCGAAGTGCGGGCGTGTGCAGCGCGGCTTCCCGCCAGCTTGGTTTGAGCAGCTTTACTCAGGTCGGACGGTGAGTCACGACAATGTTTTACAATCACGTGCTACGATTAGGAAAACAAGACTTCATAAAGATTTACAACGGAGAAAGGATGGAAATGAAAAACACGGTTTTTAGAAAAAAGGAGAAAGGTCAAGGAAGTGGAAAAAACTGAATAACCATGAAAAAAACGAAAAAAAAATTATCCAAGCACTATTGGTGGTGGTGGTGGGTGGTGATTAATCGATGATGTTGGTCAATTATACCGATAACCGTAGAGCATAAAAGCATCTTTCGCACCAATCTATTCAACTTAAGATGTTCAACTACTTATGTTTATTTCATAAATGGTGGAAATCTTCCTAAGAAATTCGACGTCTCCCGGCCATCAGTGTGCAGCATAGATTGAAGGATGGTGTGAATAGAGAAGTGTTATGTTTGCAGAGGGTAACAAAGTGGGAGGAGGTTCTTCTAACTCATTTTTCGACTAGGGTTCCGAAGAGGTGTGATTCCCAAAGTGTGATTTATGAAAATGTATTAGCATTCGCTTATGATGGAGCTCTTCAAAGTGACATACTACAGAAGCATTGGAGATACGAAGTATCAACGTCGTTCGTCACTTTGAGGAGTTCTATTCTACCTCAGATTTTTGTCTACGCCACCACTCTTAGTGGGCATCAGTAAACAATAACATGAATAGGTGGGTAAGAGAAGCTATCGCAATGAGGAGGGCATCTTATAAAAAGTTGCTTACTAAGCATCCTGGAGAGATCCTTGAGGGGTCAATCTGCTCATTCAGGCGTATACTTTTGTCTAAGCTTCAATGGGAGGAAGAAGGGGTTCCTTTCTCCCTTCAGGCTTGGGTAACAATAATGTCCATAGTGGGACCCCCCACATTGCGATAGCACCGATCTTGAAGTTCCGCGCACGATTTCTCTAATTATGCGCTGTAGTCGTTCATCCCATCTTTGCTGGCTTCTTTTAGTGTGCAAGGATGTGGATTCCAGTGCATTGGCCTTGATAGCTTCCCCCTCCCCCTATGTGCACGTCCTCTATTTCACGGCTCAGTGGTCTCAGTTTGAACTTTCTGGAACACAGCCTTATCCCAACAGGGTATTAATCTTAATCTAATGATATTCAAAAAGTAATAGGCAAATACCTTTATAATTCAAGCAAAACAAAGAATATTTATTGCACAACTCTGTTTAGATCACCATAAGATTTGACATATGAATAATTATAAGTTAGTATTTGATTGCTAAGCAAAGTTCGCGCTTCAACGTAATGTTGAACTGTGATTCTGAAATGAGCTGCAGCTTTTCCAGGCTATCCAATAAGCAATGGTGTTCAAAAGAAAAAGAGTTGGCTAAGTGTTGGGACGCTCCGCCCGCACTGGAGATCAGCCCACCCCTTCACCCACTGTATTCAGTACAATGGACTCGAGTACACGTGAGTGGTTATCACTCATGAGCTGACTGTTTCAAGTCGAGCCATCGCACAAACTGCCATTGTTAGATCACCCACCATTACATGAAATAGGTTATTTTCAACATTTTCGTTAAACTAATTATTTGCCGGATTATTCGTCCAATCAGCTTCAAACTCGTCCAATTTATGCGCAAATTAGAAGCAGCTTAGACATCAGGGATTGAGATATATGGTAGCCGCGCTTTTCGAAAGTAGCAGTTCAGATTTTTGTGAGCGTGGAAATGCTATGACGTAAGAGTTTATATTCAAAGTCTTCTCTACCGCCTTATCGCGTCTTATCGCAAACTTCGCCTTCGGAACAAAAATAAGTTACCAAAAACACACGAACAATTATCATCGTATTCGATCTAGGTAGAAAATACGAAGATCCAGCGATGTACCAGAATATTGAGAAAGGTCCAACATCATGAATAAAATAATCATTCCATATGATAAAAATACGGTATCTTCTATATCACACTGGATAGCAATTATCATTGCTCAGGTAATATCCAGCACAGCACCCTCCTGCGCTAATCTCTGAAGAAGTAGAAGACGGTGGATTACGTGCGGATCTGATGCTCTTCCATCCCAGGTGAATTGTAAGAAGTGACGTTGGACAATCGTATTTGAATCGCCTGAAATGAATTTTTCAGGCATTGAAACATCAATCATAATATTATTTTACAAGAGAGCTCAACAAAAAGCAAAAGCTCCTTCAAAGCTTACATAATGTTCGATATAAAATGACATGTCCATACTGATAAACTATGACATGTTCATACTGATAAACTATGTTTTTTGTGCCTTTTATATAATTCCTGAGCACTTGAAATCTCGCTGAAGCTTTATTAGTGGAACAGCCCACATTTCAATACGCTCAGAAAACTCATCAAATCACTAACTGTGAAATACTATTTTGTAGAGCGAAAATAGGCTTAAAGTAGTTTCTCTATGACACTTCTATCCAGAGCCGGGTACGTAGTGCTCATAGACATCGCCAAGGGTAAGAAAAAATAGAACTGAGAAGACATGTACCCTGTGAACGAACATTGCAGTCCAAAAGCGAAGATCTGTAGCAAGTTTTCCATTGAGGAAGCGCGCCTCGAGACCTTTATCGCGGTCCCGTAGCACTGCAACATACACCGCTTGGCATCCGCCGATGGAATTGCTGCGAGAGCAAGGCAATGCCCGTGGCTGGCTGGCTCAGCCGCTCCCCGTCTACGACTGCCCTCAGCGGCCAGTGATGCAGAGGGGAGAAAAGGGATGAGAAGGAGAGTTTGCGGGTTTCCATTTCATTTCCCTATGGTTACATTACCGACCACCTTAATTTTTAACTTCACGTTATTCCATAATTGGCAAAACTACCTCTTCTTTTGTCTTTATGAAAGCTCAATGGCGGCTATGCCATCAGTAAGATTGAGGTTAAACCGAGTCACCCTGACTTCCCTACTTCAGGTTTGCAGGTAGTTTACTCGTACGAGGCACTCAAGCACCAATCGTGAATCAAGGTCGCCATAGATTCCTTTCACGATTCTATGTGGGAGTTGAAAGCAGGGCGCATCCGATGACTTAACGATTATGAACGTTTTCGTCTCCTCCTGGTCAACGATTTTATTCTCACAATTTAGGAAGTTTCCTATTTACGAAAAGCTCCTACTGCCTTTCAGATAGGAGGGAACAATGCCTGTAAATGTCCAACGTCTATGAACAGGTGCAAGTCGTACCGCCTGCTTTGAGCATTATGTTGATCGTCGACTCTAATAACAAAATAGTAAAAAAAACGACAGTTTCTATATTTGTTATAGTTGTTATTAGTTGTGAAGGCCCAGTATCTCGTCAATGCGACTCACTTCTCACAGATAGCAGAAGGTGAAGATGATTTTTGGAGTGATTTTGGTTCCACTGCATTCTTCTGCGAGAAATCAACAATATCGTTGACAATTCGGGGCGTTCGTTGCAAATCTTCACGTGAAGCTGTAACTTAGAAAAAGAAGATAAATAGATGGGTAAGAGGAGCGATAGCTTATCTATTTATCGCAATTTATCGCTGAAGACTGAAAATGGATGCTGGCTCACGTCTCAAACAAGAGGAAAGCTTTACATTCGAAGCGCAAGAATGGCTCTTTCTTTGCCATTTTTCGAAATTGCTTCATAATAATGGATAGAAGCTTTATTCAAAGTTTTTATAAGATCAGAAGATAAAAATGATGCGCCGTCAGAGCTGGAAGCAAAAATTATGTTTTAAAACTCAGAAGCCCACTATTCACGTATACCACTGTGTTAAAGCATGACACTGTAAAATTACAATTCTTCGAAAAAGCAACAGTTTTTTTCTGCTTGAATTTTTTTGTCTGGTCATGCACGTTGTGTACAATTACCGTAATAGTGCCTTACTTCACGATTAGTTCTAATCATACACATCTTTTAGTGATCAGTGTATGCTATTCTGACATGCGGAACTTACAGTATTGCTTCAGCTAACGTATGATCAAAAAGAGCGATGGCAGGGTAAAGAGTGTATACACTTATGTCGAATTTTTGCGCGGCCGCGAGCGGCGCCGCGGATTTCTTTGCGTGTGATTGCGTACACTGCAACACTCCCTTTAGAGTTTTACGTCCGAATCAACTATTTCTTGAATAGGATTGCTATCATGTAATGCTATCGTTTCTTTTACTTTTTATATCACTATTTTGTCTTTTAAGGACGCAAAAGAATTGTTATAGATGATGATGAGATATACAGCTATTCCTTTAAAGGCACCGGGAGGGGGGCAAGGGCGGAATAACGTTTACAAAAACAATGGCGTCTGAAAACAAACATATGAGTTCTGTAGATACAATGTGTAACGAAACCGGCGTTGAAAAACGCGCCGTAGGGCGCTAATTGCCCCCAGGGCGCGCTTCCGTCCGAACTGCAAGCTTCCATGGCCGAGCCACGCTTCGTTCATTTTAAAGCTTGTCTTCGGCCTGATGTAACCTCATTTTTGAATTATTTCCTCTTTAAACTGTTTTCTAGTGACATATTTTACTTGTTTACTTATGGATCTTCTTAATTGTGCATTTCTATACCTGAAAATCTCAGAAGGGTCAAGTAAAGTCGGGGGAGACGCGACTTTGCGTCGACGTCGAAGCTCCTTTCCCTTACTAGGCTTAGGCTAAAATTGATATCCCCTCCTCCCACATTAAAAAGCATCTGTCAAAGCATAGGTCTCATCTGCTTTAACCTAATCCTAGGAAGGGAAAGAAGCTTTGACGTGGGTGAAAATTTTGCTTCTCCCCCCCCCCCCGACTTTATTCGACCCGTAAGTACATCTAGAAACAATATAAGAAGGAACAAAGTAAAGACTAAAAGGAAGAAACAAATCAATAATAGATCCATCTTCTTTTGGCACCATGCCAAGGCGTCAAATTGGCGAGTTTGTGCAATGGCGGCCACTTGAACTCGTCCACACTACGTCTGTTCTACAGTAAGCCAAAATTACCCCCTCCTGGTGTCTTTAAGGACCTCCGTGGTACCAGACCCTCGCGGCCTGAGCGGAATCCCAACCGACAGCGGCAAGTTGTGCTGGCGGCGCCGCGAGTGCGACGTCGCGAAGCGTAAATTCGACATAAGTGTATACACCCCTGGATAAAGTATGTAGCGCCACGAAAAAGCATTAAAGAAGCGATGGAATATTGCCATTGCTAGCTAGTTGACCAAATTGGAAAGAGATCCCCTACATTCTCCCCTCCCCCCCCCCCCTAGAATCGATCTTCTGACAAATTTGGAAAATTCTCCTTATTGAATAAATTATTGTTTGCCCTTTCTTATCTTTATTTTTGTATTACTGAGGTCTATAATGGTCAATAAGGCATAAGCAGTGCCAGAGACTTCATCTCCATCCCCATCGGCATTGCACATCCTGAGCTCACCTGTGTTCGCTTCGCCGAACGTCATCTTCTCCATCAAATAACAAGGGAGTACTATTCGTCCAGCACAAGCTGTAGCACTCTTAATTACTGGACACGGCTTAGTGTTGCATGGCTCTTTTTCACTCTCTTTTCCTCTGAAATCATGATGATCAATAGCTGGAATAAAAGGGTTTTTGGCATTAATCAATCTCTTTTGTGGGATGCGCCCGCATTCCAGTTCCATTCAGCACCGTGGTGCAGGTGAATGCGATTTTGCCCATTCAATGACTTGCGGGCGAGTCTGGCACCAATTCACCGATACCGGAGGGATAGAAGGCTCGGTTGGCCTAGACGGGCGTTGATACGCGATTTGACCCTCGCACCGTGCGAGTGGAAGTGCGCGCCACATGTCACTACACCACGTCCAGTATCTGGAATTTCAACAAATCTATCCGGTATTATATTTCCGGTAGCCAACGTGCACTCTCATACGTAGGGAATGTCAAGGATGGAAAACGGTTTTGTTGTTGGCCCTGAGTATTGGTAATTAAGTACGATTTCTCGATGGCAGAATCAGCGCTCGCTTAGGGCCATATGCGACTTTGCAGTCATAAAACTGATAACGAACTTGATAATTATAATAATGGCAAAAGTGAAATTGTTGCTCAATTGGGAGCCACGAGTCAATAGATTCAAACTGCCATTTCCTGCACAAAATTTTGTCTGAGCCAAATTTTCCTCATTGGCACGAACACACGTACTAAACTATTCTAAGGAATTCAAAACAATGATTTGAAGGTTGATGGCAACATTATACGCTTTTATTATGCAACTACTAATGATCTGCCAAGCGAGTACATCATGCGATCACCCGAACCTGGGTGCACACCATTACGTCAGACTTTCGCGTCGCTGCGTGCGACGCGATGCGTGCAGACTAAGGGGCCGTAGGTAGGTAGTTAGGTCCTTAAGCGATTACACGGTTATGTCAGCAAGGCTGTGCGTGAATGCTATTATATCAAGTCGCTCCATGACAGGCGAAAAAATGACGGGGGGGGGGTCGGCAAAAATGATCGACAGGGACGCACAGACCAACAATATCGCAGGTGGACGACGAAATTCCTGGACTGGACTGGGAAACTGTGCTGGCTGTAAAGCCCCATACCCGAAATCCAAAAAGAGGATAAACCCCGCAAATGCGCACAGATCTACATATATGCACACGGAGGGTACTGGAATACCTCGGTCACTGCAAATTGAAGACACCAGGATAGCGAAATTCGGCAGACTGTGGAATATGATAGTGATATGCTCAGCAATGTAGCAGTAGAGAAAGAACGACATAAAACAGCGAAAAAACCGAGGAATAGGAACCCGAAAATCCCCCTTCTCTCTCTCGCCCCCTGCGTCACTAGCCGGAGCGGACTGCAGACAGGCAAGAGTCTGAACCAGTCGGCCGCGATCGTTGTCACGCTCCTACACAGCGACTCCCCCGGCCGCATAACCGCATAACGGTATGCCGAGCTGCGGGGTCGTTATAAGACCCCAAGCCACGATTTTTCAATGCGATTTTCGCCACATATGACCATCTATGAAGAAGAAGGTTCGTTTTCAGAGAACATGTGCTCCCAGATCTCAGTTTTCCTTTACCCCTACTGGTGCCTTCAAGCTTTTAGTCAGTTAATTGGAAGAACAGAAAAAATGTGTCATGAAAAGAAACGAATTGCCATCTCAGAAATGCTACTGGAAATTAACTCACGGGCATTCCCTATTGCCACCGTAGCATCCGCGGACACGGGTACGGCGACCACAACCTCCACACGTATTGCTGCAGTCCGACCATTCGCCCCATATGCCCCAACTTGCGGACTGAAAATACGACGACGTTCATGATGATTGCAATCAGAATCATTTTTCTTAAATTTTCTAGAAAGTTTTTCTAGAAATTTACACGACTTTACATGGGTGAAGCACGAAACAAGTACACTACTACTGAACAGTTCTTTGGTATGTTTTTGTTGTGGCAGTTAAAGAGACGATTTTTCGATAGGTTGCTTTTTCTTCAAGAACACGCCTGGGATCCAAGGCAAATAAAGGGGCAGACAACGCTACACTATGCCAAATCGAGATTTATAGTTTCATCTATTCTTTTTCGAATTCGAAAAATCGCTTTTCAATGAAATTTTCAGAATTTAAATTAGAATATAACTCAAATTTTAGTATTAATAAATACAATAACAATAATAAAAATATTTTTCAAACCAAATCAGTGGACGGTAGAACGAAGCTTACAACTTCTATCGAAACTATTCATTCTAAGGATGAAAAGGTATCCACAACCAACTACAGGTTGAAGAGTAAAAAACCCATAAATAAATTACACAGTACACAAAAATAAATTTTACCTGCCCTTTCGAGCCCGAAGTGACCGCGATTGGCACCTAAGTCAGTTCAAGAACATGATTATGCAAGTCATGTGAAGACATTTTGATTTCTTACATGCATAAGGGTTTTTTCCGATTTCTTGATTGTTTGATGAAGCCGCCGTCAGACCTTGCGATTTTGCGATTGTGCGGCGTCGCGGCTCCGCACGCGAAGTTGTGACAATGCACAATCTCAAGGTCGTAGTATAGCGTGCGAAAATGTGACGTCGCTAAATCGCAGAATCGCAAAATCGCAAAATGGCAAAAGCCCAAAGTCTGACGGTGGCCTGATCTGCTAGCCAGTGTGAAAACACCGAAGAACTCTCCAATAAACTAACAATCGTGTCAGAAATGACGTCGAACTCACCTTCCACCTTCTTGTTGTAGGAGTATACTTTGTAGGCTTCCTTGTAGTATATGTGAGCGTTGGCGCGACAGTTTGTCCTGCTCCATCTGAAGATAGAATATAATAGGTGTATGCAGGAATAAATGGCCGAAACAGACCACTTTTTTCGAAACGCCATAACTTCACTCACACACAATTTTACTTGTCGAAATAAAAACCATTCGATTCTACACAACTTTGTCAACGATCTGGTAAAGAAAATTTGCAATCATGACAAAATTTTGGATTGCGAAAGTCAATAAAGTCAACTAAAGTCAACGATGGCTTTTTTGACCTGCATCGTATCGGCGAGCTCCTTCTGACGCAGGTTTGCATCGAGAACCCGGAAAAAGTGCTAATCCGTCAGGGATAGATCTGATAAAGGGAGTGAGGAAGAGCCTCGATGCCTGACTGCATCAGTTTCTGCTGGGTGACTTGCGAAATGTGGGGTTTTGCGTTGTTTTGCGCACCCAGCAAAAACTGATGCAGTTAAGCATCGAGACTTTCCCTCACCCCCTTATTCCCCAGACCTATCCCCAACGCATTACCACTTTCCGGGTTCTCGATGCAACCCTGCGCCGGAAGAAATTCGCCGATACCATGCAGGACAAAAATGCCATTGTTGACTTTATTAACTCTCGCAGTCCAAAATTCCATCATGATGGCATATTTTCGTTGGCAGATCGTTGGCAAAATTCTGTAGATTCGAATGGTTTTTATTTCGACAAAAAAAGCTGTGTCTGAGCGAAGTTATGGCCAGTTATGTTTTGGCCATTTATCTGCATACACACACCTAATACAATGGAAGCATCGAAAAGTTTTATTAATAAGTATTTTTCAGAAATTCCACGCTATTGTGCCAGCGAGGTTTTTAGAAGCAATTTTTTACCTATGGCCTGCCGTTTCGACCAAATCGTCTTCCTCGAAGGCCTGGGGGTGGCTTATGATTCAAAATTTATTCTTTGCAACGCTTCCTATCTCAAGCGTGTGTCATGAGAAAGCAAAGAAACTACGGAATATCACGAATGAAGGAAGTCTGGTCGAAGTCCATCACTGCAGGAGCGAAACCATGCCACTCTTGACCATTTCACATCACTCAGTGATACAGTTTGACGTTTTCATTGGTTTAGTCAGGACCTGCCAGTCTCACTGCTGATGTTAGCCACTGTTCGAGGTTTGCTATTCGTGTAAACAGGAAGGTTTAGGTATCGATTAGACGGTTAGGCAATCAGGCGATTCAGAGTGCAGGCGATTTTGCTGATGTTCGTGACGTTGACGACTTTGGTGACAGACAAGCAACGAACTGACCCTTCTTTGAAAAATCGGCTGACGTGGTGCCGTCATGAAAAATGTGCCAAATTATTCTATGTGGCAAAGCGAAAAGTATCTCCGCTATATTATTGAATATTGACATAAAATCTGAAACGAATAGCAATAAGGAAAGCCAAACGATACAATGTGCAGAACGAACATCGAAAGCGAAAAAACAACAAATAACAGTTTCTAAAAATAAAAAGCGAAAGTATTCAAGCCATGCGGTGCAGCTGTGATACGCTAATCGCCTGATCACCTAACGGTCTAATCGCTTGAATGGCGTGTGCGATTGCTCATCGCCAACTCTGAACACGACCTAAGCAACTCACAAAGTGATGTGAAGGGCAAAAAGTTTATCGTAATGGATAATCGTTTATCTCGGCTGTTTGTAAGTGGATTTCAAGCGGGAATGCCTCGAAGCACATTTCTTTTAGGCCTGACATGCAAAACAGTGCACTTCACATCAAAATCCTCAAAGTGCTTATCGTGATGCTCCTTAGTTACCCAGATGGAGACATTGCATCGCAATGCTGGGACGCACGTTTGCTGTCGCATGGTACAATGCGTCTCAGTGCTGGGATGCAGCACAGAAAATTCCTTTTATCAAATGACTTGAAATCCACAAATAGTCAGTTTTAATCAACATGCACAAGGGAATCTGACAAGGAAGGCCCGTGGTCATGGTGAGCTTTCTCAAAACGGTTTTTTGCATTTTATAGGGTCACATACATGAAGCAGAAAACCGGTCTCAAATTTGGCTAAATGATTTTGGGGGGCCCAGGAAATAGTTGATGGTTCGGTCCCCACTGAGGACAAATTTTTGCATTTTTCTAGTTTTCATCCAGTTGTGCTCATGTAAGACCATACGTGCAAAATATGTGCAAAATCAATTTTTATTCTACCAGGGAACCGTTATCTCCAGTATTTTTGCGTACTAAGCGAATGATCAGTTCGGACCTGCCAGCGCTCATAACAGGGGAACTAGGCGTTTTTCCGCAAAGTACGTGTGATATTCATGCTCAGGGGGTCGAACTACCCTAGATGACAAGTTTACAGCCTAATCGTGATTTAGACCCAAACTCGGAGAATTGGGCGACCTGTACTACTACTACCATAGTAAAGAGCACTCAACGAAAGGAGCTCGCTACCACTATAAGGAAATATTTGCTATCTTTTGCCTTCGCATGATGTTGCTAGGTGCAGTTCGCTTGAAATGCGTTGATCCTGCAGTTGTTAGGCTACTAGTTGTTCGTTTGTACAAGTAGAGCAGTGACTGTGTGCCCAGGTCCACCCCACTCTCTCGAGTTAGGGTCAAAATCTCAATTCAGATAGTATTCTGTATCTAGGGCTAGTTGAGTCTCCTGAGCACGAATATCACACTAGTTTCTCAGGAAAACACTTGGCACGCGTGTTAGGGGCGCCGAAGGATCCAAAGACTTCAACCCTGAGAGCTTGCCAATGAGGTCACTTTCGTGCACCAGCGACGAGAAGTGCAGTCATTTTGCGTGTGCGCAATTAGAATAGCGCTGGACAAAGAAAATTAAGAAAATGCAAAAGCAATGACGGCGAGGGCAATTGAACTGCAAACACGCTCCCCACCGTGCCAATGCCAATCCATCCCCCTATTCATTCGCCCATCCAACCACCCCAAGCGCAAACCCTGTGCATCCCCTACCAGTTTTCTTTGCTTCGTTTAGCAGTTACCATAAGTGATTCTATATTTTTGAACCAGCTTCTGATATGCGTATACTGAATGCCGCAGCTGGAAAGCATTGCAGCAAACCAGTCAAAATTGCTTCTTTCTAAGCAACTTTTGTCACTCATTTTTTGGGCCTCCCGAAACCATTTAGCCAAATTTGAGACCGGTTTTTTGCATCATGTAAGTGACTCTATGAAATGGAAAAAACCGTTTTGAAAAAGCTCACCATGACCTCATGGGCCTTTCGTGTGAGGGAAACATGATCCGCTTACATCTTTTCCATCTTCTCAATGAGTTTTTATTGGCTTCTAGACTTCTTAAACTTTCCCAGCACTTTCTTGAGATGTGAAAGATCGCTTGAGACTAGAAAATGGAGAAGGTATCAGAAGTGACATACAATAACGATATTGCGCTTTGAATCCGTGATATCCAGGTTGAAGTCGCGAATCTCCTCTGAATATCAGCACGATCTCGTCACCTTCCGAATAGAAAGCATTTACAGGCTTGCAGCATAATCGAGCTCCTGAAATAATTGCTTTTTTCTATCTTTAACTGCTCAGTGTTGTTACTGTGTGAAGGAGCGAAAAATCAAGATCTCTGCTATTTAGATAATTTTTTGCTAGGCAAGGCAGTGACCGAACCAGCAGCGGAAGAAGAAAGGTACAATATGAAGACGTGGGCCTACACATTTTGTCAGACAGGGTCCGCCATCATAACATTCTCCGCCCCTGATTGGACGTGATGACCATTTGGTAAGTTTCTCCCATCTTCTGGTCCTCTCGACTGGTCCGATCTGTGATCGAGCGCCTTGTAACCAAACGGAATAGGGGTGATTTATTTTTATTTAGGCGGTCCTCTTGACCACTGTATTTGATCGATTGGTTACCCTGTACTTCTCTAGTTTCATTTCGACACTTTTCAAAAATTTCCCAGCAGATTCCTCTAACAGCTTTGTTGTAAAATGTGTCTTCAGATAATCTATGTGTTTGAAATGATAATGACCAAAGTCCTGTAACTTACCAGTGGTTGTTTTCGTGAGCGTCGCTTTCACTTCAACATAGCTGGTGCATGAATCTACACATGGAAAATTGACCGAGTTTATAGTCAATTCGACCTTTTGCCCAGCAGGAGACTGAAAAAGATTGAAATGCATAACTACGTCATAAGTACGCATAACTACGTCATGAGTTCGCATAACTACATCAAATACTACGTGATCACATCTTTTCAGAACAGAGATTTTGAGGTGAACTGCTCTTTTTAGCATTACCCAAAGACCAATTCTCGTTTCCTCAAATGTTCTATATCAAGTACTTTGGTATGCGCCATGTCTTCAACATCCCATAAAATGAACTGATGCAACATTAACTTGGCTTTGTAATGATATGAGATGCTTGCAGAAAACCAGCAGAGTACCAAAGGATTCGTCGGCCCCGCATTGATGGGAAACTTGATGGACTGAAACGAATTTTCGTAGGGTTGATTGGCTAAAAAGGGAATTCTACACAAAATGATGACGCTGAACCCGAACAAAAGGACAGTCTATGTAATACTCATGCTAACTGGGCAATCCATGTAATCGTTATGCTCAGAAACAAACTGAGAATGATTGGTAAAAATCTCACTCTTATCCTCCAAATACAATATGTATTCGCATAAACAGGTCCACTTTCCAAAGTTTGCATCTCAGGTGTGGCGATAAGTTCTTCACCGCATGAAGCTGAAACAATAGGATCGTGCTACAAAAGAAGAAAACACTTGCGAATAAGGAAAAAGGTAGATATACCAACTGATTGATTTGTGTATTTCGTTGTGAAAACACTACCTTGCTCCAATTCGGTGCAGTACGTTCCGCCATACCCTTTGGGACAACGACACTTTTGGCAGTCATTTGGATCAGTGTAGCCATCATTTGCACAGGGCAGAATTGTTTTGCAGACACCTGGAAGTGAGTTTCTGCCGAAGAGCGTAAGGTCAGCGGGAAAAGTACGTACAGCAATGAAATACTTGAAGGAATAAACTCGAAAAGCTTCAGAACACCCACCAATTTTCTGGTCGGTTCTCAAATAATTTAAGGTGAGTTTGATTTACCCATCTTCAACAGCTATCCTTTTTGGCCCCAGGTCGTGATAAGAACATTTCCAGAAGAATTATGGGTTATGGAATAATATCTGTATCGGCGCCTGCACTGTACCTATCCATCAGGCCGCGTTCATACTAAGCGCCAGTAGGGCAAAGCTGCATTCACAGGCAGCGAGTCAGAATGGCACGAAAGAAGTGCAGAGGTGATGCAGGCACCGAGACAGAGTGACACAGGAGGAGACGTAGAGACACGCAGCCACGCCCTGCCGGCGGCACCGCAGAGTAAGAGCGCCGCCTTACGACTCCGAAATTCCCACGCTCCTCCCCTCCCCTTGTAATGAATTCAATCGTCTCTGAAATGAAAGAATGGAATTCGCAGCAATTATTGAATTAAAGCGAGAAATCGATGGATCATTCCATAAGAAACGTCGTTTTTATTCGAATGAAAAATTTTTTCTATAAAACTACAAGGTTTTGCCGGATGTCATGAATCATTCGTAATGAATCTCTCTACCCAGTGAAAAAGGATGTTTGATTTTCGAGTATGTTGATATGGGGCCGATGGTCAGGCTGGCGAAGGGATGAGTCCAGCCGACAGAAATTGACCAAATCGGCAATTATTTGAGTGAATTCTCTGAAGATAATGTTTAAATCAATTGCCGGTCTGGACAATGTTTGTAGACCAACCAGTAGAACAACCACTTTGCCAGCCTGAAAATCGGCCCCATTATGACGCATACAGTAAACGAACACGTCATTTTGTGGAGCAGAAAAATTTCTTTCGAACGATTCAACAAGAGCTGCGAAAGCTTGCGATTTTATAGGAATAAATTTGTTCGAAAAAAACCCACACTACTCATGGAATGACCGAATAATGATCGCATGGCAAAAAACAAAAACAAAAAATAGAGCACTTTTTGAGCAGTATAGACATATTGGCCAATAGTACGATAGCAATGAACTACTAGGGTTCTGATTTGTTGAAAAAGACCTACCTGTGCAGTAACGCAAATTAATCATTTTTGCATCCTTGAAAGATATTCCATCTCTTTGACCAATCGTATTTTGAAATCGCTTGTCTTTTGTTTCTATGGTATCTCTGGAAAAACGTTAAGTCAAACTAGCGTAGGAGCCGGGAATAAAGCTAGGGAGAAGTGCGCAATACGTGAAGCTACGTGAAGTATTTCGCTCCAAGCTGTGTACATTCGATTAGCGGCTACACCCATTTCGAGACAAGACTATAAACTAAGGATGCGACATGATGGTCTACCGTAATCGAACGCGCTTCCAGTCAACAATGTAAACATAGGTGGAATCAAAAAAGGCTTGATTTTACTAAGATTTGCGGATGTAGGATACTATACGAGCAAAAGTATCAAAGCGGTGTTACAACATTGGATCCAAGAAAAGGAGGGATAGATTACTGAACTAAAAAAATGACGTTTGGTCAGATGTACTGTTGGCACTTGCGACCACTAAATCTTATTTGACGTCTATGCTGGTTGGCGAAAACTTCAGATGTGGTAATAGCACAGTCTTCTGCTGTATGATGAATTTTCAAACCCGTAGCCTCGATTATATGGGGAAAAGCAACTTTGGCAGAGTAGCGTCACGGCATTGTTATGAGAGCATTTTACTTCGTCTACACAAATGCGGGAGATATGCCATTTCCACTTTGAACTGGACACTTTTCAAAACACCTAGGACATTGTTGAAATCGAATCAGACGTTTTTCAAACCACCTTGGACATTGTTGAAATCGAATTGGACGTTTTTCAAATGAAAAAAGACGTCTTTCACATCAACACGGACATTTTTTTCTTTTGTTGTTTTTTGATTCTTTTGTTTGTTTGAGCTTCTTCTTGAACTTCGTGGTGTATTCTTAGTGCAATATGACGAAAACAAATACAGTTTTTCACGAAAAAGTAACCAGGTTATCAAAACACGTTCAGTTACTGAAGGGTTGCCCTGCCGCAGCAGCCATCATGTTCATCATGTTGAATCGGCCCAATTCATAGTGGCATTTCTTCAGTTTAATCTTCAACTTTCTCAGGGCGTTGGAAATAGAAGAAACGGCCAACTGGATGTTCACTTCCTTCAGCCGTTCCTGAATCTTCCGCAAGGTATCTTCTGGATGTTGCTCCACGATCTCCTCAAAGCGCTGCAGCACTTCCGCGGTCAGGCTGGATCTTTCGTTTCCTCCACAGCTACGCTGGACAATGGCACCTTCCTTCCTGTACGCACTGATAATATTCCTTGTGTACTCTCGTTAACACCAGCGACATGAGCGGCTTCATGGATTGATCTTCTGCCCACTTGTACAAGCTTGACGGGGATTTCGTTTTGCGCCAAGGTCGTCCACCTGTAACGTCGCCGCTCACCAGAGATTGAGCTCTTTTACTGCTCATAGATGCTCGTGAAGTAGACTGGACAGTACGCAGTTTCGTCACAACTGAAGGGATTACGAAAGTCAAGCCGCCGTGTAAGTATTTCGCGCGCTTGACGCGACAATTTTTTTTGAAAAGCGGCTATTTATCGACGGGTACTGCCATTTGACACATGTGTTTTGTATTATACGTTCCTCATCAGAACATTCAGAAATGCTCATATGAGTTGTCCGACTTGAATTAAAAAACACCATTTTGATTCGAAAAATGTTTTAGGTGGTTTGAAAAAAGTCCAATGTGGTTCAAAAATCGTCCCTGGTGATTTGAAAAACGTCAATATTGGTTTCGAAAGGGTCCAGTTCAAAGTGGAAATGGTATACATCATATGGATTACGCTTTTCTAGACTTCGGTGAACAATTCAAAAATTGAGGACGAAGACCGAGTCAGCACAAGCACAAGTGTAAAAGGGTACCTTGTCACTAGAAGACCACAAAGCCATAAGGCCATAAGGCCGCGTTCATACTCAGCGGCGGCAGGGCGCGGCTGCATGGAGCGAGGCACAGTGGCATGGGGAGGTGCAGAGACGATGAAGACAACGAGGGAGGTTGGTACAGGCGGAGATGTAGAGACACGCATCTACGCCCTGACGCTCTCCCGCCGGTACCGCAGAATATGAACGCGCTCTAACGAGTATGCAGAGAAAGCGCAACTTCCATGGCGCAGTAACCCATCCAACCGAGTTAGGCTTGGTGAAGTTGGGAAACTCACACACTCCAGTCGGATGTGAACGCCTTGGGGCCGTAATGCATAACGGATCCGAGATCATATGGCTGTCCCATGTTGTCACTTGTAAGCGGTGTTCGCTTTTCGAAATTTCCCTCAGTACCCTGAAATACTAGCTGTGTGAATCCGTGATGTATGGCGGTCATGAACAACACGTGACGTGCTCGCTTAGGAAACGACACTCGACACTGGGCCCATCGCGATGTGCGATTAAGGAGTTTAGGAATCGTTTTTCAACATGAAAAACGCAGTGCACCGCCTCTTTTTAGAAACGAACTACATCGGAATGGAACTTTTTGCAGAGTGATCGGTTTTCTTCTCGAAAATTCTCGAACTACAACTTGGAATTTTTTCAGTTTCCACAAAAAAAATCAAAAATCAATTAGAAATAATATGAGATCGATATCATACCCTGACGATCCGCGAGAAATATATGTTGATGAATTGATCGCGATCAGTGCGGGATTGTTCGTGCCATAGTCCCAGTGCATGGAGCGTTTCATGAGCGATGATGCCCAGCTACAAAAAGTGAGTTCGGAAGAAAAATTTTTATTGTATTAGGTTGATCGGAAAGTTTTGATAGGGTTGAGATTTTTTTTCTATTTTGTTTTACAACTCAGCAAGTAATGCAGGCTAATCAACAATATAATAAACATCGTTAGTTATGACATTGTCCCACCCAACGGGCAGGTCAGCGATTCTCTTCTCCCAGAATTAGGAGGATTAGGAGCCAAAGAAGTCACCGACCACTGTCCAAGGTGGTCATAGATGACGAATTTTTTTTTGCTAGGAAAGCCTTAGGGGGCCGGAAGAAGTGGTAATCTGAAGGGGCAGTATCAGGGGAATAGGACGGATGTGGAACCTTGTCCTAACCTAGCTCTTCTAATTTTGCACGGGTCCCTCACATAGGTAAAGAGACCCGTGCAAAATTGGAGGAGCTAGGTTGGGACCCGGTTCCACATGCACCCTATTCACCTGATACTGCCCTCTCAGATTACTACTTGTTCCGGCCCCCTAAGGCTTTCCTAGCAAAAAAAAGTTCGTCACCTTGAACAAGTGGTCGGTGACTTCTTTGACTCCTAATCCTCCTAATTCTGGGAGAAGAAAATCGCTGACCTGCTCTTTAGGTGGGACAATGTTATAACTAACGATGGTTATTATATTGTTGATTAGCCTGCACTACATGCTGAGTAATAAAAAAAATCTCAACCCTATCAAAACTTTCCGATCAACCTAATAGTTAAGCATAGAGTTAAAGGGTGCGGATCACAGGTGAGGAGAGCTGTGATGGTAGTGACGAATTATCTATACAACTGACCTTGAGCTCAATTAAAGGAATCGTGCACGGAAATTTAAGTTCCTCTCTCTTGTACTTGACCAAATTTGACAAAATTTTAATATGTGGTGCCTGAACCTATTGTCAACACTTCCTTCTACTTGAGCTCCGCTTGACTCTTTTCATGGTTTTTCACAAGAATTTACTACAAAACTACCGAAAGAAAAGAAAATGGCTTGGTCAAGAAAACGACTTTCTTTACAAAAACAAAACGAGCAGCCTTCAGAGAACATCAATATTTTGTATTAGGTTGATTCATAATAAATCGGACAAATTGACCAATTTTAATCATTGTCGTACAACTTTTTAACGACAACTGGGATTCACTTGAAATACGCTCCATCTTTATCGACGACCTTCTGCCACGGGTTATCATGGATGCCCTTGCTCCAGAAGGCCGGAGGCTGGAGCTCGAAGAAGTTGCCGAGTGCCGCCTTGACCTCGTCGCGAGTTTTGAAGTCTTGGCCGTCCAGGTGGCGTTGGCTGTGGGAGAAAAGGTGGAAATCTGAAGGGGCCAGGTCTGGGGAGTACGGTGGGTATAGAAGTACGGTCCAACTGTACAACAGCAGCTCGGCCTTGGTCGATCTTGCGAAGTGCGGTCTGTGGAAGTAGACACGTTGTCGTGCTGGAAGTAGACATGTGACCGCCGCCGTAGCGAACTTTGGACATTGGCTTTCAATTCTCGTAATTGACGAACGTAGACGTCGGCGGATACTGTGGTACCTTCATCGAGCAGCTCCCAGTACTCTACGCCGTGTACGCTCCACCAACCGCGGTTTTCGTCTTCGATGGAATAGTCGCCTGACGCAAACTTCGAATGCTACAACTACAGTGTACTTCTGCCGAGGGCATGCTCCTTGTGAACTTCTATCAGACGTCTGCCGATATCCGCGGGTTCCTGGCCAGATAGCGATATAAATTGTATGACGTTGCGGATGTGGTCTCTGGACGGCTTGAAATCGTGCGGCATTGTGGCGGAATAATTTATTTTGGAGTGATTATTTTGCGGTACTTCAAAGAGCTTTTCATACTCATTCCAACGGTATCTCGCGCGTCAATTTTCGTTAACTCGTTGCTGAGTTATGATCCCTGGAAGTCATCACTACCATTTGTCCGATTTATTATGAATCAACCTTATAGAAAGACCATGAATTTTGATGACAGCGGCACAGCGGGACGGCATAGGGATGGCACTCCAAAAACAAAAAAATTGCATTTAACCAAGTAACTTACACCGTTGAGTGCCAAAATAGTATATTTAGTATGCAGTGTCTCCAAGTACAACATACTAAAATCTCTCTTAGATCGGTGCTGTTGCAAAAAAGTTACAAGTGAAAAACCCGAGTGAAAGACCATTTCGCCGAAGACTTTTGAGCGCTACTGTATTTGCCTATTAACGGCCGCATGAAAAGGTTCACGCGAAACAGTGAGAATCCGGTTAAGATACAACTTTTTAAAGGAATCGTCCACAGAAAAGTTTTTCTGTTACAGTATTTGCCTAATGTAGGCCGCATGCAAATTTTCATGGGAAAAATGTGAGTCCGGTCGAGTTACAGCACCACGAAGTTCTGGCCGGGTGGGCGGGGCCCCCTGGCAGATGCCTACCTCGTCGTCCGCTGCGGTCGAAGACGCACCATACGAACAAAAAGTTACGTGAAAGTAAGGCTCTCCATCCCCATGAGCGGCGAGTGACGGGACGAGGCTTCTGCTCAGAGGCCACGCTCACCCGGCCGAGAATTTGGGGAGCTGTATCTCAGCCGAGTTCTCACTTTTCTCGTGAAATTTTGCATGCGGCCCTTTTGAGGCAAATACTCATGAACATCTGGGTAATAGAAAAACTCATTTTTCCGTGCGCGATTTCTTTAAAGTAGCGGCCGAGGTGGCGGAGTCTCAGAGTGAGTGCCCGCCCAGACATCCACGAAGGTCGGAGACGCACAGTGCGACCAGAAGGTCACGCAAACAGTGCCACTATGCGTCCACGACGGGGCGGACGACGAGGAGGGGCAGTTACTCGGAGACCCCGCTCCCTTCGTCGCCACTTTGAGGTGTTGTATCTCAGCCGGATTCTTACTTTTTCGCGTTAAGCTTTGCATGCTGCCCTCATTAAGCTGATGCAACATAATTACATAGATGATAGAGAAACTCTTCTTCCGTGCATGAATCCTTCAAAATGCGGAGCATCTAATGTTTAGATTTTCTTAGGAGCAGGTCGAATGAAACTGACTCATCCACCCTGGAGCTCTCTAACCCGCAGCTGACTGCGTTGTGTCAATCAATGCGCATGGCATCAGTTGTTTTCAGAGATATTGTTTTTTGAATATAGAAGTGTTTTAGAAGAGCTAATCAGAGCGCAGAAAGAACAATCGGCAAGAAATTCTTGGCTGAGAAAAGAGAAAAAGAAATAAGTGAGTGGACCTACTGCGCCGTGAAGATCAATACATAGAGTAGTGACGGCAACAGGTCGATGCCCGAATTGATTTAGTGGCTGTGACTTACCGCATCACAACCGTATCCGATTGAAATCAATTGCCGTCCACCTGTTCGGCCTACATTGGACCAGCAGCCATTGCCACGGAAATACTTCAGGCCGTCTCTGTAAGTTTTCGATTGATAAATTGATAACAACAGTGATAAGTCAGATTTGAAAGGCGGCACCTGTCTCCTCCATTTTCTTTGAATCGAATACATGTGTTGTGTTCGATATGCCGTAAAGCCGAACGTATCAGGTTTTGAAAATTAGCTGAAAAAAATAGTCAATGCAGGTACAGCGCTTTCTAGAACACATTCAGCCGTTTCGCTCTTAGTAAAGAATCGCCTCAAGAGCATTTTTGAAATTGCCATTCATCATACTTATAATTAACGGCACCAGCTTATGTGGTCGACTCTTGATATGAAGGTAGAGCCACAGTGGAAAAAGAACGGAATGAAACGGACGAAATCCAAGTATGTAATCACTCGGCGGTCCTATCGCAATGAGGGGGGAGGGCTTTCCACTATGAACATTATTTTTACCTGAGCCTAGAAGGGAAAGGAAACCCTTCTTCCCTCCACTGAGGCTCAGGCGAAAATATACGCCTGAGTGTGCAAATCGATATCTCAAAAGTTTTCCCAAGGTGCTTATATGTGTAACTTTTTATGAAATGCCCCCATTGCGATAACACAACCTCGAATAAGGGGTGTGGCAGTGGACGAACCATAGCACAGCTCTGCCACACCCCCTTTACTACTTGGGTGTGTAGACTTATGATGAATTTCCACGCGGCCGAGCGCGGCGAGCAGCACCGCGGAGACTGCGTACATAACACTCCCTTTGGAGTTTTACTTTGTTACTATTTTGTCTTTTTAGGGCACAAAAGTTATTGTTTTCAGTTAATGATGAGACAAACAGCTATTCTTTGAAGGACTTCCGTTGTACCAGATCCTTGCATCCTGAGCGAAATTCCAACCGACCGCGGCGTTGCGCTGATGGCACCGCGAGTGCAACGCCGCAAAGCGATAATTCGACATAGGACTGAACACTTAGGCTACTTGACCATCCGCGCCGTAGGCGCCACTGGACGACCATAATTAGGAGCTTCGGCAGCACTAGCCCAACTGCGTCTTCCACGGTCCCCAGAATTTTGCACCTTTAGTTACACTAAGCATGCCCTTCCAACTTCTGTACAGCCAAACATACTTACCCAGCTTCTGGAAACTCCATTCCCCCTCCCCCAGTGCCTCTGAATTTTCTGCTTAGCGCTTGCGTGGAATTGGAAAACATCGGGAAGCTGCTCATTTGTGGCTACTCTTCACAAAACAGCGTGATTTTACTGGATAAGTTGGCTTTACACTTATGTATTGTATGTCACGGTGATGGGTCAAATGGAACCATGTAAATCAACGGTAACAAGGTGGTCGGCTAATGAAAATGACTAGGAGAGGGGTGCGTGTATGTCATCAGAGATAATTTCTAAAGTTGCAATCTTTTACTGTGCCATCAGTTTGGCTAGCGTACACTACTGCGCGTGTGACATCATGGGCGTCAGTGGGTCGATCGGGGATGCTTTTTCCTAAGAATTTGCTCAGAACCCATTACCACATCACATTACCCCAAGTTCGAGCTTTTCATTAGTAGTTCCGAAAACAGAACCTTCTAGCGCACGCTCCTCCCACCGTGGGCGGAGCGTAACTTGATCCATGTATGCTCTTTACTCCTTGTCCCATACCCTACCCCCCCCCCCAAACTTGTCCCCATCTCCACAGGTTGTTATTGATGTTATGCCTAATTTCGTGACAGACTAAGGGAGGGTGGACAAACAGACGAAGCGTTTTATATACAGGGGGTGCCAAAAAAAAGAAGTAATTTTGCCCGCGGCTCACATCTGCCAATTATACAAAACGTGAGGAAACGAAAGAGATAAAAGCACTGTAACAAAATATCCCCAAAATGTTCCTTTTGAAGCAGGAACAAGCTGTGGTTCCCTACGTTCACCTTTATAAAAATATGGAGCTTTCATTCGGTGCAGTCAGGATTCGGAGTACCTACAGTATCAAGGTCCGCTTAAAACAGTGAAGCCAGGCTCCGTGGTAGGTCTTTTGTGGGAAGCTTCCTGAGGATTGGCCCTTGGGTTCATGGAAGTCACAGAGCCCCTGCTGCTTGGACAAGGCTGCTATGATCCGAAGTATTAGGTTGGACGGGAAGTTCTGGGACACTTTTTGTTTTTTCCTGTAGAAACCTGTAAAGCTTCGGGAGCATTTGGTAGTGGGGGGTATATGAAGCGTCTGAAAAGGGCTTCTGAATAGCACATTCATATTCTCTACGGCTTCAACTAGCAGTGAATTTACGGCAATTTCGCGAAAGGTGCGAAATTCACGAACACCGCCTCGGTTCCTCAGCATGCGAGGCCACTAACAAAATTAACCAGTCGATGGACCCAGGTACTGTCTCTCATATGGCGGCAGCCCGATGGCTCGATCGGCTCAAATTGGAACAGGAAAATATTCAAAAAATTGCATTGAGAAAAAAACTTTTTTTTTTTGAAAATTTTCAAAAAAATAGGAAACTGTTACCATCCAACACGACAGCCACTGCCGATCTCTACTGCAGGCAATTGGACACCGGAGCGCCAAAACTTACCGGAAAAATGGACCAAGACCTCTTCCTCCACGATAACGCTCACCCACATGTGGCAAAGTTGGCGTGTCAAAGGATCCAGGACCTCGGCTGGACGACGCTTCCCCACCCACCATATTCCCCGGACATGTCCCCAACTGACTACCACCTATTCCGGTCGTTGAGCCACTTCCTTGACGGGCGACAGTTCAAAGATGACGACGATCTCAAGAGCGGGCTCCAGAACTTCTTTGACCAGAAGTCTCCCGAATTCTACCGGAAGGGTATCTACGATCTTCCTGAGCGTTGGCAGTACATTGTAGATCACGATGGTGCATACTTTGGTGACTGAAGTTACATGTGAGTAAAATTAAAATAAATTGAATTTTTCTCACAAGGTGTCCCAGAACTTCCCGTCCAACCTAATATCATTTTCATGCCCAAATCCGCCTCCGGAGGGGTTTCAGTGGTAAGGACACGTTTTGGCTCTTGGAAACGAAGGGCGCTGGGAACCCGGAAAAAACGGAATGTTAAAGAAAACCACCCAGTGTGAATCCCCTCAGGTACCCAGAGTGAACGGACCTCAGCAAGGTTGCGAACGAGGGCGACGAAATTTTGGATTTTGCCCAGTTGAGGTGACACATCTTGTTCACTCTTTCCTCGCTCCCGTTCCTGCTCGTGCAGAAGGCTGCCACGGAGTATACTAGAGATAGAGTGAGGTCTGCCCTTGAATCTGGGGATGAGAATACCTCAACAGAATTTGCTGTAGTCTGACTGAAGTGGGGTGAAAGTGGGAAAGACAAAATTACTTCTTTTTTTGGCACCCCCTGTATGGTAGGGATAGTGTTACATAGGGATAGTGTTACACTCAATCTAGAGAAAGTAAAAGAAAAAGAGTTAAATTAATTTGTCAGTTGAAGAGCTCCCATAACAAAATCAAGGAATTTATGCATAACAGTTGAAAGAATGTTATCAAAATCTCACCGTCGTTCAATGCAAATTCGTATGAAATTGTAAGTTTTGGCCAAAACGAATACGGCACAGGACTAGCTTGTCTCTTATTTCGGCCACCAGCTGAAGCATCATTTTATTGAAATTTTCACAATTGATGAAACCTTGCTCATTTCGTACCTGCCTCCTTCAGAAGCGCCTCTGCCTGAGGCAACGTTAGTATTATATCGTTTTCAAAGACTTCAGGCCATATTAATCTGTTTACGGTAGCTTCTGTGCCATCATAGAAGTGTTTAGTGCTGACCTCATTCCTTACTACTGCGGGATCCTGTTTGCAAAAAAATTGTCGTTCTCTTGCATAACCACGAAAAATCAGACCATTTATGTAGGCCGTAACTCGCATAAAAGAGGGAAAGCTGCCGTTAACGGCTGTGCTTCGCTATTTGGCAGTTCTTCTGTTCATCATTTCAACCGAACAGTCAAAAATTGACATCAAAGAAAGGAATTTCAACAATAACCTTAACGGGTTTTGTACGAACCGGAGGAGTTTTGAGAGGAGGGTCAGAAAAGGGGTAGCCCTTGAAAATTGAGCTTAGTTTTGCTTTTTGTGTCCTTTTGAGGATATAAAAGCTCTCTTTTCTCTCTTGCTTGACAGGGAGGGAGGGACTATGAAGATAAGGGAGTTGGATAGGTTAATCGTATTGGATATCAACTCTTTCAAAGGTTTTCGAGGGAAAATGGGTTCAAAGCCTTATGGCTAGCTTATGCCTGAGAAGGGAAATCTGGGAACCATTGAGATCTTATGTAGAAAATTTTCTTTATAATTGCTTGAGCATAAAATAACAACTATCCAGAATATACTTACATAATCGTTGCCAGCTTTGCGAGCGAATTTCCGATAGTACTGATCAAGTAGCTCCTTCACTTGCGCGTAGTCGTTGACCACGTCGTTCGCTATGTACTGGAATACAAACACTTTACCTTCCCTTATACTGGTCCTGTAAAATATAAGGTCTCAAGCCTCACCTGAGAAAAGACACTTTCTATTCCTAGCAGGAACACACATAGTTGAAAGATTTTCATACCTGAAAATATTTGTTTTGTGGAAGAACAGATTCAAAACATGAAAAAAAAGCTCAAATGAAAGAAGTGCGCTTTGCTCGGAAACGCGAGCTGTTAAGCCCACAGAAAAAAGGACATTGGGCTCTTCGTGGATCAGCTCAAAGCAATGTGAGCAACAAACCAAAACAAGTTTCCTCATAAGGGGTTTTTGATAGATTTTTTATACTTTTGATGTTTGCTGCACGAACTTCCATAGAGAGACGAAGAGAAAATTTAGGCCTAACTTCTCAGTAAGGCCTAAATTGTACTCAAGATTCATATAATCTAATTTCCAGTCGTGTGACTGGATATGTACATCCACCTCTAAATTTGGCCACAACAAAAGTGTCGGCGTTCTTCTGTATGGTTCTCCACAATAGGAATAAGTGGAGGACCTTCACTGAGATCTCTTCAAGAGGCTTTATGTCCATATCAGGGCCCCAATAACATTGTATGTGCACAAAAAGTAGCGGACATTAGAAGAAAAGAGTGTACTTTGCACTACAAACAGCGCTTACAAGAGGATGCCATTTCTTAAATATGGCACACAGACGCCATTGGCCCCACCCCTCTACCAAAAATCAAATTTTGGAGAAAATTTCAAAATTCACAGGTTTCTCAAGAAATGATCTGAGAAGATATGTTGAAAAAGATGAGATTAGTGAGTGTCTGGTGCTAATCGGTCTATTGCACCAATATGTAGTAGACTCCCACTCAGAAATACTTCAATACTCATCTATTACTCGACGAGTGCGGGCTATACATAGTACGTGAAGTGAAGGTTTGCTACTCGAAGGAATAAATGAGAAGGACAAAATTTTAGGCGCCATTCAACCCCTTCTGTGGGATGCGCCGCGCATTCCAGTTCCATTCAGCGTCGTGGTGGCAGGTGATTGCGATTTGGCCCACATGTACAGTGAATTGCGCGAGTCGGCCGATGCACAAGTTAGTGTTTTACTCCATTCAGACCAGTCTGATATCAAGTCATCGATCTCAGAAGAATGAAAGGCTTGGATGGGCTAGGCGGGGGTTGATGCGGGATTTGATCCCCGTACCTGTGAATGTGGAGCGCGCCACATTGCACTACACCACCTCCGCCCACTTGATGAAATACTTTATCAGGACCAAAATATGGAGGAGTCACTCGATTTAATCGGTCTGAATGGGATTACATATATTGCGACTAAGACGGCTTCTTCCTTGACCATTACGACATCTTCAAAAAAAGCCAGCTTATCCAGAGAAGGCTCTAATGAGACTTTACGAGAGCACGTGACGTGGTAAGGAAATTCAGCACTGAGCTTGTAAGTTGCCTCAAAGATTCCGAGTTACGGACAATAGCTTTGGTTTGGGACGGCTACACCCCGTTCGACTCTGTAAATCAGCAGCCAATGAAAATTTGAAACATCAAAAACTTGTAAATTTCTTTAAATTGTTAGGCTAGGCGTAGCCCCCGCATAAAGGCTCCTGACGTCAATTTTATTTTCGTGGGAACTTCTGAATCAATCTAGGAATTCATGTCATACTCCGAAATGGCTTATTAACCTTCTCGGCGTAGGAGTCGAAAAGTGTGGAATGTGTTGTAGTGAAGAGCAAAGAGAATAAAGGCGAGCTCTCAATAAAGATTTAGGCAGCATTCATGACGTATAAGTACTAGGGACCCCTCTTCCCTCTTCCTACCTTCTCATGGACCTAAAAAGAAACTGACAGGCTTTAGGGAAATATTGGCGTGAATAGGGTAAAACTGAAGGTTGGTCAAGTTCACTAAATTTGGTTCCTTGAGGCAGGGTCAAGCATGGATCGTCGAGGGTGTCGTGGTATATATTATTGCTAACGTTTCGGCGAATGGCCTTTTTCAGAGCCTGTATATAACTGCAACTACCAAATAAATAACTATGATAACTTAATAAATATCACAACAGTCTTGGAGGCTCACCACAAGCGTTTTACTGAACTTGTTTGAAGGAATCAATCACGGAAAAATGAGTTTTTCTCTTATCCATAATTTAACGCTGTATTTGCGTAATGCGGGTAGCAGGCAAAGTTTCACGCGAAAAATGTGATTGCGGCTAAGATACAGCACTACAAAGTCTCGTCCGGGTGGGCGGGGCCTCCGGGCGAATGCCCGCCTCGTCTTCCGTCGTGGTCGGAGACGCATTGTAGGAACAGAAAATTACGTTAACGGTTCCACTCTCCGTTCCCAACCGCGGCGGACGACGGGGACCAGCTTTTGCTCGGAGGCCCCGCCCACCCGGCCGGAAATTTGGGGAGCTGTATCGCAGCCGAATCCTCACTTTTTTTGCACGAAACTTTGCATGCGGCCCTTATCAGGCAAATACAATATCATTATATGAGTAAAAAACTCATTTTTTTTATGGACGATTCTTTTGAAAATGGCAAAAATAAAGAAGAGTCGGAAATGAAGCATATGTAGACCGATGGGGTCTTAGAGAGAGCGAAGATCTTATGTTCATATTTCTTAAATTTTCCTCGACGCTAAACTTGACCCTCTTCGAAGGGATGTTACACAAGTGACAACCTCTAAGATTCTTTTATGAATACAGGATTCTGCTTTATTGCGCTCAGAAGACCACAATCTAACACTTCTGGAATATAGCTCTTTAAAATGTTAGAGAAAAAATACAAGGATGATTCAGTTTGTCTGTGGCTACTCAGTTCTACTCCATTGAGCACGGTGCATGGGCGAAGGTCATGTCGATCGTATTGGGCCTACTATTGACGGAAAAGTGCGAATCACAGACACTCACATAGCGTCGGAATTGTGATCCTTTCATCCTTTTTCAGGAAAATCCGAGCAAAATACAAAGTTCAAAGTTCAACGTTTCCGTTCTTCACTATGTATTCGCGATACATTCACTTCAGGTGGAGGAGCAATGGCAAAGCACAATATGCGCACGGGTATTCTGCAGAAAAACCTAGGATCAAGTAGCGATTGGACAACCAAGTCTTCAGGCCATTTAATTAGCCCAGGGTCGTGTGCCATCCTAGAACAGAAAACTCGCGCTGCGGTGTTCGCCAGGCAACGCGATGAAGACGAGCTAACATAAGCGCACCGTATTGAATGGGTTCTAAAGCGAAGATTCAACACTTATTTTTTGAGCATGAATTTTCAGGACTTCACTAATACGAGCTCCTAGCTCGCATCCATCGTTTTGTCCGCCACTACCAGAAATTCCTTTCTCAAAGGCACCAGGAGGTGTAAGGGAAAACAGAGAAGTGTGAGTACATTTTTGTGAATACAACATTCTACTTCAGACGAGGTGATGTTAAGCGAAACCCGCGTTGAGAAAGAGTGGACAGGGATCTTAGCACGACCCCGTAATGGCGTGTCGTCCTGCAGTCCCGCAGCCGGGCGAATTGCTGGCGAAGGCGGGACAACGCTTACGGCCAGCTGGTTCAGCCGCTCGCCTCTCTGCAATCTACCCTCGGCTAGTGACGCAGAGGGTTGCGAACGAAAAAGGTGTTTTCGGGATCCTATTTCCAGGTTTTTCGCCATTTTGCCTCGTTCATTCTCTATTGTCACATTACTGAGCACCTCTACTTTCATATTTCACAATCGGCCGGAATTACTCCAATGGCACAGAAATCAGAACTACGTTTATGGGATAAAATGGGCAATACGTTTATGGGTTAAAATGGGCAATCTGCTCAACGAAAGCCTGAGCAAGGCGTTGCAGGGAAATTTATTATTCCTTTTATTATTTATTTGCATTAATTTATTTAGTTTTGAAATAAATTGATCAATGCTAGCCAAACGATGTGTGCAAACATTGTAAATTCTCTGAAGATAATCTAAAGTTAAGCTTACAAATCCTGAGCATGCTACCTAGATTACGCTTTTTCGATTTTCTTCCAATTTCATGTAGCTGAAAGTGAATTGGAAAAATCGCTCCTCAGTATGTATCATTTGATTGTAGATAATGCGGAATAGTGAAAAAACTCAAAAAGGAGTAGGAATAGTTCATGTGAAAGTTGAGGTCAATAAACTGAAAAAAAATTGATTTTTTTCCCAATTTTCAGACCGAATTCTTTGAACTTCCTCGACCTTTTGAGCAGTTTTTATTCACAGAGCTTTACATCAGTGATGTACTACCTTCCGCTCTAATTTGCATATGAACGCATTCGAACGGCTAGAACAAATCTTCGAGTGTGGAGTGGTTCGTGCGAAAAAAATTCCCTTGATGAAAACGACACCTTTACCATCGTTAAGGCTTTTCATGATGGAAAAGACTGAAATATCCTCAGTCCTACATATTTAGGAACTGCATACCGTCGACTTTGGTTGACATATATTCTTGCGATATTCTGCATTACCACTGTCGTTATTCAGCACAGCGGAATTTTTAGCGCACTTACCATTCAAGAAGTGAGAAAAAGTCATCCGGTATCCATTACGGCCGATTAGCGATTAGCAGCCATCGGTAAGTGTGCTTAATGTATCACAAAATGATTCCCTTTACCGTAAAATAGGTAAGTACAGGATCATTCGTGTACAACCTCAAAAAGTGAACCATTTTGAAAGATCCTGTAATTAGGTGTGAGCGGAGATGAAGGGTTTGCCTTCGTCAGTCATCGCGATTTTACGACTCTGCGATTTTGTGACTACTGACTTTATGCAATGCAGAGTCGCGACACCGCAAAATCGCAGAATCGTTAAAAACGCAAAACAATTGCCTTTGCTATGCTTGAAGGAACAGGTCACGGCGAAACCACATAACATTAATTTTCACGTTTTTGACATGATATTGCATTTCAACGGTAGGGACACCGTCTCTGACAAGGGCATGGTCCTAAATCTGCAATGTGTATATCCAATGTATTCTAGAACACGGCTACTAGCTCCGAATGCAAACGAAAAGCGTGGCGTATCCCTCATCTACGCCACACTTTTTAGTCATGATCCTTCCTGAATCATCGTAAAATATTCAAATAACCTGATTCAGGTTTTTCTGAGATCATGTTCACGATGATATATAGCGCTGAGGGATAGAAAATCACCCCACATATATTGCATTATCTATAATGCGTAACCATTTGGTCAAACAAAATTACTTTGATTTAGAATAATATAATATCTCATGAGTCTATGAGAAATATTAACCGCTGGCTGATATTGCTGGATTTTCAAACTCAAAGAAACTATAGCTTGGTTCAAAATTTAAATTACTCTCAAACGGTGTATAATTCGGAATAATCGCTATTTTATGACCGAATAAATACTCACCTTCGCGCTAAATAACGATGTCGTATATCAGGCGTTAAACTAAAGGCCGCATGTAAGTTCGTTGTAAATGGAGTGTAGCAAGAAGACGATGATGTCTCGCGGCCAACAGAATTAACCTGATTCTCATCGTCCGCAACAAAACACGACAAATTATACGTCCCCAGAGCAATTTCCCGAGTCGTCACGAGCGATTCCACCAAGAAATTCCCTCCATTTTGACTACGAGAACTTTCCAGAAAAAAAAAACTGCCCTGGGAAGCTTCCATTTTTCAAAAGTTTATTTTTGTTGGAAGCTACAGTGGCGCTCAAAAGTCTTCGGCCAAAACTTTTTTTGCCATAACTTTTTTTTCTACTCGACCAAATTTGACAAAATTCTAATATGTGGTGACTGAACCTATTGTCAACATTTCCTTCCACTTGAGTGCCGCTTGACTCTTTTCATGGTTTTTCACAAGAATTTACTACAAGACTACCGGAGAAAAGGAAAAGGCTCGTTCAAGAAAAAACGGCTTCCTTTACAAAAATGAAACTAGCAAGCCTTAAAAAACATTAATAATCTGTAGAAAAACCACTACGTTTGATGACAGCGGCACAGCGGGAGGGCATAGCGATGGCACTCCAAAAGCAAAAAATTGCATTTACCCACGTAACCTACACCGTTGAGCGCCAAAATTGTATATTTGGTAGTGTCTCCAAGTACAACATACTAAAATTTCTCTTAGATCGGTCCAGTCGCAAAAAAGTTACAAGTGAAAAACCCAAGTGAAAAACTATTTGGCCGAAGACTTTTGAGCGCTGCTGTATAGATACGATTTGTTCATTTGTTTATGATTGGTATTTCGTTATGATAAAGATGCACTTCTCAGGAAAACTATTCAACAGCATTCCGTTCAAGGGAATTGTTTAACAGCCCTTCAAAATATTGAGAATATGGGCGAAGATGGTACACAGACAAGTGTGAGCGATCTCACTCGCACGGTGCGGGTATCAAATCCCACATCAATACCCGCGCAGGTCAACGGAGCCTTCCATCCCTCCAGGATGAAGGTATCCGTACCAGGCTCGTATCGCAGAATAGAAAGCACTGATTATCGCCGGCTGGCCCTGAAAGTCATCTATGTAGGCCAAATCGCCTTCACTTGCCACTAAGATTCTGAATGAAACTAAAATGCGCGGCGCATCCCAAAAGGTACACTCATGCTTCATCCCTCTGAATAACGAATTAACGAAATTATGAAACGAGAAATCGCAGGGTGATGAAATGCTGATGTCATGTAAGGTGTTCGAGTTGATAGCTGTTTTTCTAAGATTCTCCTGTGACTCCACGTGGGGTCACTGAGATACATATATAAAGGAATACGAGCCCTCGCAAAAATAGACGGCCTGGCTCGCCAGTTCTTAGAAGCAAAGCTCCCATGGTCCATCGTCGAAATCAT
The DNA here is from genome assembly GCA_963978905.1 of Trichostrongylus colubriformis. NCBI lineage: Eukaryota > Metazoa > Nematoda > Chromadorea > Rhabditida > Trichostrongylidae > Trichostrongylus > Trichostrongylus colubriformis. The sequence continues at coordinate 29,276,304 of OZ022260.1, forward strand.
TGGAGACATAGGCAATCTTTTTCTAGACATCTTAGCAAAAAGGTAATTTTGTCAACTGCAGGATCAGCCAAAGCATCTGTGGAAAGGGAACGTAAAGAAGAGATTTTTTATAAACTTCGAAAACAAAAACTGCGACGATAGGTCCTTTTTTCGCATGCTGTAAGGGATTTGGCCTCTCACTTGAGAGGCCCCTCGGTGGCCCATCCGGAGAACTGAACAAACTATTTTCTCGACACAATGCTTTACTCTGACAGAAATCTTGACTCTCGATCATGGTCTATAATCAAATGGTCGGGTGATCCCTTGCAGCTCACTGAGCTTCACGCACCGCCGGTGCCAGAGGCAAAATTGCCGCGTGCGGCGAAAATCGGCGTATACGACTCGCCACCTTCGAGAGCTCGCGAAAAGTCAAACGAAAAGAGGTTCTGAGAAGAAAACATCATACACTAGCCACATTGTCGGCCGCTTTTCAATTTTTTTTCTGAGAAAAAGGAATCTAGTGATGGTCTTTCTGCTAGCTGGTCTGTCAAGCGGTACGTAATTAAGAACTGTGGAATGAAACACCTCAGACTGACTTCATCCTGTTTCTACTTAGTTGGTTCGCGGAAAGTTCAGTAGTAAAAATCGCGGAGCCGGAGAAGAAATGAGCAAAATGTCGTTTTTGAAGGCGCACTTCTCAATTCGTAATGTAGATACACGAAATTTCAGCGTTTCCAAACTTTCCATACAAATCGTACTAATAGCATTTGAACTGGAATTAGACAGTCATGGCCCTTGAAAGGTGATGATGACCATTAGGTCACAGTGAGTGGCATTCAGGCGCGGTCGCGCTTAAACGTGCTACAGTAATCGTGTTAGAAAAACTGTCAATAACGGCAGCAGATCTAACTGTGGCCTTGGCCTCGACTTACACGAATCTTGCACTTTACTAAGATTTTTTCAATAACTCAGATGGCGATGAAGCGTCCATGTTTCAGATTATGGGAGAATAGGTTGTCCGAGTTATTTTGGGGATCGTGCCGTATATCCGACTTTCACTATCACAGAAGTGTTGTGATGTTCTTAAAACAATATGTAAAGTGGCTTGAATCCGAGCCGACAGATGAATCGTTGATCTAATATTAAACATCTTGAAGCGTGGTCACCGACCGGCTGACTCCGAAGGATAAATGTCAGAGTTGACTTCGGTAGGATTCCATACATGGGCAGTAGATGTGATGATGGCGCCCCTTGCCACAAAGTCATCTCACGCCTCACTACATGCGTTTCATAAGTATAGACGCACCCTTGAAAACCCCATAACTGAACTTCGTGGAGGTTCTTCACAAAAAGTCTGGTTTCTATCAGAGTCAGCATGCTCGATAACCTTTGCAGAGTAGTTCTGTGCCAATTCGAATTAAATCGGCCATTTTCTAGCATTTGGCTATCATATGCACCGTTTCATAAGTATAGGCGCACTGCAGAAACTTTGATAAAACAGTATGTTTCAACAAGGAAAAATGTCTTACCGATGAAGCAGTAAACATTAACGACCATTGTGCATCTTATTGGTGAATGCCACGAAATTCGCTTCCTTTCGGAGCCATCCAAACCCCAGTTTGCGCCCTGCACACGGCAGGTTTGGGCCATCGTAGAATTTCTTGCTAACTGTGCCCTTTAGAGCGGGTGATTTGTCATTTTTAACATGATTTGATTATCATACAACCAAGAGAAGATATATACTACATTAATAAAGTTTACACCATAAAAAGAACGTCAGATTGGGCGACTTGTATCGAACTCGTCAATCAACTGTGGTGGATTCCAGACCAGTTAATGGCTTACATTTCGAAAGCAGCGGTCTAGAGGGCAACCAAACAAAACAGCAATGTCGTGCGATACCATTTCAGTCCGGCTTCTCATTTCATAGGGCCTCACGAAGGAGCTCGGCTTCACTTTGCCAGGCGTAACATGAACACAAATTGGTCGCAGGTATGCGGCCTTCCTAGAAAGCTTCCTAAGTCAAAATACCACGCCCGGATGGTATTTTCCGACGAGTGCAAGTTCAACTAGGACGGTCCGGACGATTATGCTTATTGCAGAACACATCTTCGCAAGCAGCAGAAGTACTTCAGTGAAGCGCATCTTCGGTGGATGCAGTATTGACATCGAAGGAGCCTCCACCTCCCAGCAAGACAACGCTGCCACCCACAAGAGTCACTCCACGAAGGCAAGGTTAAAGGAGGCAAATGTAACTGCCATGGAATTGTTTGCTTGCTCACCTGATGTAAGCTCCATGGAGAACATGTGGGATGTTCCACTCTGGCGAGGTCAACGGAGAAGGACTTCTACCTTATAAAAGCAGTGATTGCTCAGGCTTGTCAACAGTTTGATCCAAAACTGATGAATAGGCTGCTGACACCATGCCAAATTGCCTTTTCAAACCTGTGATGAGCCAGAGAGGACCGAGCAAGTACTAGAAAGTTTTTCTTATCTGGTTTTCATAATAAAATTATTGGAGCTTCCAAGTGCGTCTATACTTATGAAACGGTGCATATAGCAGACAATTGTTCAAAAATGGCCTGCTTCTTTTCATTTTGCATATGAGCTGCTTTATAAAGATTATTGAGCAGCTGATTCGGATAGAAACAAGAGCTTTTGTCAGCGACCTCCACGAAGCTCAGTTATGGTGTTTTCATGCGCGTCTATACTTATGAAACGCACGTAGTGCAACTGTATAACGGCAACAAAAGGAACACCAACGAACAGTATCATATGGAAGGAGAACAAGAAGAACGCGTGTCAAATGTGGTGTCATGACCGAGACGGCATAAAAAACGCCCGTAAACGTATCCCGTAACCTGATTAGTGTAGATAAGTAAGTGTCATCATGAGTGGCGGACAGTTCAGACAAATTAGTTACGAAGTGCGCGACTGATAACGAATGTATTGTGAACCCAATTTCTTTTGTAATTGAACGTTGCCCTACGATGCGTGGTTAGCGGTGATTTATCTGAACCGGGAATCGCTCAGTTATAAGGAAGGCACGTTCGGAACACCATAAAATGTGACGATTCCCCTAAATAACCTAAACTTATATGTAGTATTTGATAGATTCAGGTAAAGTACCCTAAACCACGGGGAAACAACATCGAAGACACTCATATGGAACAAAAATGAAGTTTTGGCTTTTATAAAGTTGTCAGGAATATTTCACATTGAATTTAAATTTGAACTAGAAGTCAAACTCAAAATCAATTTACTGTTTATATTCTGAGCAATTGATCTAATTCCATTCACTCCTTAAATTTAAATTTGAACTCAAATCTGAATTTAAAATCAATTCAATTTTTTCTACATATGGCTATAAATTTTACTCCATTCATCTTCGATTCTTCAGCATATACAAACTCAAAGCAGTGCGAAGGTTCAAAGAGTCGCACTTAACTTCAACGTGGTATAGAGGTATTTAGTGGGGTCTATTAAAAATTATGGAACACTTGTAAAATGCCTATATTTATGTGGTTTCCTCACACAGAACTAATAGCACGAATTTTATGGCTCTGTACGTCAATATAACCATACTCCATATCAGAGTTCCATGTACTGGGAGGTTATTTTGCGATACCCTGGCTCGGCACTGAAGCTTCTCAGAGGTAGAGTGCAGCTGCAGAGTGTTACAGCTCGAGCCTAATGATAACCACGCTCCATCTGACGTGAAGATCGGAAACTGTATGTGAAACCTCTTAGAAAGCAAGGTTACGGATGGCAGCAGCGGTCGAAGCATGAGGTTTACATTTTGGAAATTTGTCTGAGTTGCCCTGCCTTCATCCCCTTCTAGAACAGGCTCCAGCTTCAGACCAGCTCCTGAAGTAGGGTCTTATTCAGACTTGTTATTAGGAAGCTGAGTTATGGGCAAAAGCATTGGACTGGGACGACAAGGCTTTTACCAATAAGACAGGCTCTCAGGGTGGGAGAGTTAATATCTTACTCAGAGCGTTTCCACCGATTCTGTTCTCTTTTTGTAAATATTTATGCCACTTAATGTCTCCTTTTTAACTATGGTATCTTGCCTTTATCGTGAAGTAGGCTTTCGTTGATGCTTCAAGTTTAAAACCTCTGTCGAAAGTTGGAAAGAGGAGGATTCTATAAATTCGAGCATTTAGGCGTTCATAAGTTCCATTCGGAATTCGCCACGCATTCTACTTCCATTCAGAATCTCGACTTTACCCGTGGAAATACCTGCACAGGTGGGAGGCACTGTCTGTGCTTTTGGCGTGCCGGATAATTCCGTCACCATTCCAACGTATCCGCAGGTTCATTTTTCATCCTAGATAAGTCTGGTACCAATTCACTGACCACGGAGGGATGGAGCCATCAAACGGTATGGGTGGAAATTGATCGAAATTTGATACCTCGGACTGTGAATGAGATGGGCGCTGCTCATATTAGATCCCCAAGCTTCTTATTCAGTTGTTTAATTGAAAGGGGGAGAAAGTTTAAATTGGAGATGAAGGATATCTCTACCCAGCAAATCTCATCAACAAAACCACCTCGCAATACCCATAGACCAAAGGCATGTCAAGGCTTAAGGAAGATGTTACAGGTATCAACAAGAGCCTGACTCACTTAGGTCGCCGTCAGACTTTGCAATCTTGCGACGTCGCACTTCCGCACGCGATAGTACGACTATGAAATGGATATGTACCCTAATGTCAGGACGCCGCACGATGGCGAGCGGCGTGCGACACAGTGTGTGCGAGCTATGCGCGTCGCGGTAGTTGGGTCTCAAAACGATTACAACGTAATGCTAGGAGTGCGATACGCAGTTGACTTCTAATCGCTTCGGGACCCAACAATTTAGCTCGTCCGCATTGCTTCGCTTGCGACATTCCGCAGTGCGGCATCCTGACATTAAGGTACACATCCCTATGAAATTGTGCAATGTCGCAACTTTGCGTACGGAACCGCGACACCGCAATCGCATAATTGCAAAATCGCAAAGTCTGGCGACGGCCTTCAATTGCACGGCAAGTTCATCGTACCTCATAATGTAGACCTTCATAAGCAATCATTTGCCATCGTTTCTTGAAGTACCAGATACCTCATGTTCCATTGCACAAAAATCGAACTTTCTCTAAATTCTCCATTGAGTTGGATATGGATGATTTATTAGTCCTACATAATCAAAATGAAGCAGCCATAGATGAATGTATTAAAGAGGTTTATAAAGATGCTATAGAAGTTAAAAAGACTCACTACTCCGAAACCAACAGCAATTACTTGGACTTAACTATTGAAATAGATGCTAATAAAGTAAAAACCAGGTTATACAATAAAACGGATGATTTTGACTTCAAAGTCATTAGGTTTCCACATCACGATACTAACATTTCCATGAACACTAAATCATCAGTCATATACACTGAAACCCTCAGGATAGCCAACACCTGCACTGAAATTCATGTATTCTTGGAAAAAATACATGATATGTTTAAAATTCTGGTTTTTAATGGGTATTCTAGAGAATTTATAACATCTAACATTATTAGGTGTATATATAAAAACAAGTTCATCAGTTATAAATATGATATTATGGATGATTTCAATAAAATTAATAAATTAGTAAATACGATTTTAGGTCAGCCTTCTGTTTAAAACTTCTGGTTTCTCAACCCTCCTTATTCCTTCTTCGTTTCTTTCTCTACATAACACCAGTTACTTCTTGCAATGGTCTTGGCTGCACTGCATGGTGCTGTCCATGGGTAGTTTGAGAATAGGTCGATACAGCGCTCCAATCAATGGGTTGATGCACCAATTTGTGCCTGTTGCCTGACTATCAAACCTAGTGTATTGTGTTTTTGCCTTCTTGGCGGGTTACGCAGCATATAAATTGCTTAAATGTTATCTTTTAGTATTTATCTATTCACGTGCTCACGTTTTGTTTATGCTATTCTACATCTTCTTCTCTTTACATTACATTGCTCCTTTCTATGTAGGATATCATCGCAATGTGGTTATAACCTGTCAAGTCATCTTTATCATACGCATTTGCTTCAGACTGATATTTAATGGATGGTGTTATCGTTTTTGGATAGTATCATGGTATTCGATGTATTATATTAATGTTGTGGATTATATTCGATGACAGAGGTATGTCCTTCCTTTGTGATTTACTCTTTCTTCCGTTTATCAATGTTTTTTGTGGTATTTGTCCATTTGGTCCTAATTTCTTCCCTTTTTTTCTGTTTTTAATTGCAACCCCCTTTATTAATAGTTATTTGTTTTCATCAACACCTCCCTCACTGATGAGCCTCCGGGTGTTGATGAAAACAAAGTGGTTCGTCTGAGTTGGAGGCGAAACGAGCCACTTTTTGAGTTCTATACTACAATATTTTTACCCATTTTTATGTGGTTGTTCATTGACTCGAATCGTCGCCACTGCAAAAAACGTTGTATTGAACGTCGTATATCAGAAAGAAAAAAAATATTTGGATGGTGCGATCGAGGAATGGAGCAGCCATTATTCGCTCCTTCCCTCAGGCTGTCATCTCGGGCGATGTTTCACCGCCTGAATTGCACCTTAAGGGTACTACTAGGAATGATGAGGCGTAAACACACTTTGTAATTCTCGAGCTCTTCCAGTGACCAGTTAAATACGGTGTACCGTATGGTACTTTCATTTTGCACTCGATATTCTTAAATTTCACTATTGCATAAATCGAAGTGATAGAATTTGTGCAGCGTTGTTAGCAATCAATACTATAGGCATTTACTGAATTCTATAAATACAAAGAACAGGAGAAAATAAACAATCCCTTTGTATTGAGATGATTTTCACTGTCACCGGCGGGTATTATGTACATCTTGTAGCTCCTAAATTCCTCAGAGAATCAAGTAACTACGTTAGAGAGCTATTTGTTTCCATCTTTCTATGCTTGAATGACCCATGAATTTTACCACATTGATTTTTACATAATTTTTCTTTGTCATTCCACTTTCACACTATTTGGCAATCTACGAGTTCCCGTTGATGAAGTTTCTCTCTCTCGACTTGGCATTGGATGAGAGGATTACTCCTGATAATATCAAATTATTATAATTTAAAGGGCAGAGGAGGTGTAGTGACAAGTGACGAGCAGGCCCACGTGAGCGGTACTGGACCAAATACTGCAATAATACCCGCCCAAGCCAATGGGTCCACGGAAAGTTCACTTCCGTTACCCATATTGCATGTTATAGTGCAATTAAATAAATAAATAATATATTTATGTTGTATTTGCTTAAGGCACATTCCAGGATTATCAGAATATCACATCTCCTGCCGTGGATGGTTAGTTGGACCCAAGCCAAGTGGGCTTTACCTTTACTGAGGCGTGGGTGTCAGTTCCTGGAGCGTGCAGAGCCAAAGAATCTAGCGCAACAGCTCGTCCCCGCCCACCCCAGCCGGGGGTCTGTCTTTACTCTTCGACTCTTACCTTTGACATAGGTAGACCAGCTACTAGCCAGGATCTTGATTTGGCAGTAAACCAATCGTTTCGTGAAGTAAACCCACTACTGAGTGACCTTACCCCACACTAGGCACCGGAACACTTACGGCACACCTCCGGCTGGGGTGGGCGGGGCTGAGCTGTTGCGCTAAATTCTTTGGCTCTGCACGATTCAGGAACTGACATCCACGCCTCGGTAAAGGTACAGCCTTCGTGGCTTGGGTAGCACTATCCCTCCGCGGCAGGAGATGTGATATCCCGATAATCCTGGAATGTGCCTTCAATAAGGGCCGTATGGAGCACGCGAAATACGGCTCCCTAAAGTTGTGGCCAAGTTAGCGGGCCTCAGAGTAGAGGCTCGCCCGTCGTCCGCGGCGGTCGAACACGCATAGTGGGAACAAAAGTCACGTGAACAGTCCTAGACTCCGTCGTCCGACCGGATGAACGACGGGACGGGCATTTATTCTGAGGTCCCACCCCCTCAGCCATCACATTGGAAAGCCGTATCTTGACCTCCTCATTTCTTCTGTAAAACTTTGCTTGTGGCCCCAATAAGGCAATACAACATAAATATATGGGAAACAATGAGTCTCATTTTTCCGTGCACGATTCTCTTAAGTCTATTCTATCTAACCATCAGCTCATCTTCAGTAGTTGTCACGCTATTTCAGGATACATTCAGGTGTATCTACGGCACTTTCGAAGGCAGGATCGATCACAGCTGAACGGTTACAAAGGAGCACTGCTCGAATGAGTAAATCACACTTTTCTAAGGATGCGTTCCTTAGTTTTTTCGCATAAATATATCCTTGATTCGATTGCGCGTACTCCATCCGATCACTTATCTTCGTTTGCTCAAATGAGTAAATTACATTGTTTCTAAGGATGCGTTCCTTAGCTTTTTTCCCATAAACGTATCCTTGATTTGGTTGCGCGTACTCTATCTGATCGCTTGTCTTCGTTTCTTTCAAATGCCCCAGTTCGCTTCATTAAGCACACGTAGTGCAGCGAATTCTATAGATTAAAGGTCGCAAAGCTGATTACAATTTGTCCGAAGACAACAGATTGCGATCAGATTTAGGGAATCGCAATGCCCAGCTACGTAGTAGAGTCCAACGACAAAAACTGACCCTTTATCAACTCACCCAATCCCTTATTTCTGCTCATTCATTATTGACATTATGGCTACTTTCTTCAATGAACTATTTGACTCAAATGCGCTTATTATGAAGATCAACAATAGATACAAACAGAATGTTTGAACGTATCAATGGACATGTTTACTTTTGGTGAATACTTTTTCCCAGATGTACCCCAGATGAAATGATTCAACAAGCGTAAGCGCGAAAAGGTCTCTTGTTTGTAAAGAGTAATTAAAAGCTGTTGAGATCAGGCCAATGCTGTCGTCGTCGTTTCTTCCAGACAAAACGGGTGTCTCTGATTAGGAGAAAATTTCGTGACGCAATTTGTGGTCAAAAAATTCGCGTGGCGAGTGCGTCGCGCGACGCGATGGTTACAAGCTATGGGTGCCGTACTTGTAAGGTCCCAAAAGCCAATATGCCTAAAATAAAGCCAGTATAGGACACCGCCATTGCCCAATGATCAAAATAAATAGCCCTACCCGCGACGCAAGAATTTTCCACCTCAGTGGCACACACCCTCACACCACTTCGCAACTCTCCCTAGCTTGCACGCGCCGCTTCGCAAAGTTCTGGCCTTAAGGTACACAACCCCAAATCTGAAACCAGTTCACCTATTCCGGGAAAGTAATAGGTTGGCTTGGGCGCGCACAGTACTGGTACTCAGTCCCCAGACTATGGGGATGTCGTGACACCACATGGCTCTTCTTATACCCAGATTTACGAATGTTTGGACTTTAATGGCGGTACTGTTTGCGAACACCCAGTTGTAGATAAATTTTGCCTTACTTCCTGTTTTTTGATCAGTACAACTGGTTTTTTCGGTGTTATCACACAACGTCCACACACGTCTAGCGCACAAACTACACCTGTTCTGTCTCCCATATAAGGAAGGAAAGACAGACTCTCCGTTTAATCGATCAAAAATGGTTTTCCTCCTATTTTTCGTTTTCTTGAGCTCAGCTATAGCGATATATGTTTGGCGTTTCTACGAAAACACCAAGCGCTATCCCAAAGGTTCACTTCCATATCCAGTCATCGGAAATCTACTTTCGGTATGTCTCTGTAGCTTTTTAAACTATATTTAGCTTCTTAGATATTCTACAAAAGGTCCTTATTCAGGTTCAAATGTCAAAAATTGGGCCTCTATTTCGGCGAAAATCCGTCAACATTTGAAAATCATGTCACATTTAGGTGAACGTAAGCAAACTACAGCTTGAATTTGAAAAGTATTCAAAAGTATACGGTAGTGTATTCACTATTTGGCTACCCAAACCATATGTGGTGATCACTGACTACAATTTGGTCAAAGAAGCGTTTGCCAAAAAAGGTGAGATTCTTATCAGTCTTACGTCGGCATAATCTGGTATTAACATTACCCTCTGATTTATCAATAGAGAGTGACTTCAAAAAATACTGAACTTTTGAAGCTCGAAGTAATGACAGAAATGTGTGGTCCCATTTTCGGCATTGACCAAAGACACATGTACATGTATTAGCTATATCCAAGTGCCAGGGTAACCCCTTTGCTTGGGTGCCTTGACAATTGAAAAGGAAAACTAAATGTTTAATTCACTGAAAAGGAAGGCGCGAGTGGATCGTCATTAGTAGACGAGAACTATGAACGCTTTCGCACTCCCCCAGCGGTGAGTGTCGACCGGTCGAATTTTCGCTGCGCGGCGTCGCACTCGCGGTGCCGTCAGTACGAGTCGTTTGGACTTCCACAAGGCGCAATGGGCTGGTACCGAAATGACCTTTAAAGATTGTAAGATGAAAGCTTCGGGAGTCGCCAATGTTGTGGTTATTTCCGCATTGTTTGGATGCGCATTTCACAAGTTGTTGCAGTTCCATGGTTTTCTTCGGTTCAACTTTTATGACGTTCAAGCCATATCCAATCGCAAAAAAAAACTCGCATTCTCGCCGCTTGCCGCGGGAGGCCGCGCGAAAATTGGACCAATCGACACATACCCCTCCCCCAGAGTTCAAAGTTCATTGGTGGCGCGACACACCAAAACACTCCCCTACCAGAGAGAATCCAGGTGATCTCCAACTACAACGAACAACGGTAAATTATGCAAATATTCGAGACGAATTAATTGCTCCCAATAATTAGAATGGTTTGGTGAGATGGAGTCGATCACTATTTTCAAGCTATTTGTCGGATATTTCAGATCTAATGGAATTATTTACATTATGATACTGATGTATTAACATAGCTGTGAACAGATGCAATACCAATAGATTTAATATTTACATTGTACAAATTGTTCGAGGTCCCCTGTTCTGTGAAAAATGAAGAAAAATTCATTTTACCCCGTTCCAGCATAATTCCATTATGCGTGTGCTACTTTCCATTCAAACACCTCAACGTCGAAACAAAAATATTAAGGTGACGACTTTTCTGGGCGGAGTGGTGTATTTCCGGACACTATATTCCAAAATGTTGAAAATGGTGGAGTGATCTTTTCGGAGGTATTTTCTACACCCTTAGCGTTCAATATTCAAGGCGAGTAATTCGAAAAAGCCCAAAGACCTGTTTATCAATCATTCAGGGCGATAACTGGAAAGAACAACGCCGAGCCTCTCTGCATATTCTCAGGGATTTCGGAATGGGGAAGAACTTAATGGAGGAGCAGGTATCACTCAAGTAACAGTGAAATATGTAGCGATCCAGCAGAGTAATTGCGATGCGTGAAAACCAGGGCAAACGGCTCAAAAGTCCGTACGAACCTGCCGCACGTCATGCTGCGAATTTGTACGACGTTGTATCCCAGCCAGAAGATACACTTCTCAAAATTTTCCGCGCGGCCGCGGCCAAGCGGCGTCGCGGACTTCTTCGCGTGTGATTGAGTACATTGCGTGCACTCTCTTTGAAGTTTTACGCCCGAATTAATCATTCCTTGATTATGTTATCATGTGATGCTATCGCTAATTTTACTTTTTGTGTTACTGTTTTGTCTTTTGGGGAACAGAACTTATTTTTGAATAATGATCAGATAATCAGCTATTTCCTGAAACTCCCATGGTACAAGCCCCTTGCGTCCTGAACGAAATCCCAACCGACCGCGGCAAGTTGTGCTGACAGCGCCGCCGGCGCGACGCTGCGAAGCGAAAATTCGACTAAATCTACACACCCGTAGAAAAAGGACTTGGAAAAACTACGGCACCCAGACCTCAGTCCTATCCATTTTGCTCACACTTTTCCCAAAAGCAAACTTTTGACACTTTTCCTCTGAAAAATCGTCATTTAGGTGATCCTGTCAGCTCAGGATTTTCTCAGCAACTTAGCTTCCATTAAGAACAAGGAAGAAGTCTATTTAAGGTGGCCTATTCAGGTATGTATGCCAAATTCTTCTATATAATCGATAGGTTTTAGCGTAGACACACGTGGATCTTGAACTAACTTCAGGTTTTCATTGCGAACATTATCAACAAAACACTGTATGGATTCAGTTATGAGTATGACAACTGTGATCGCTTGATGAATGTCGTCGATGCATTTACCACATTATTCGAAACAGTGAGGTAATCCCTTGACATCCACTTCTTCGCAGCTTTACCTTCTGCTATTTATTTTATGGTGTTAAAGTGAGTGGGATGCTGGTGTGCGGTCTGTACCGATTGCAATCAAAAAATGAAAGTAAAAATATGAAGACGAGGCTTCAAGGTAACGGCCGAAAACGCCAATATGCGTTGAAACGAGACCTTTTTGTACGGAGGTCAGGACATTCGAACTGGGCTAAGGTCTCGCTCGCGCTGGCCACGCCCCTCCGCGCGGTCTATTCAATACGGTCGCAGCAAAGCGCTTGTCGTTGGTGACGCAACGCGTGGAGCGGTGACCCGATACGAGAATCCCGGCGCACACCCTCGTCTGCCGATTTTGTGCGGTGGATATATTAGGTTGACCCGAAAGTCTTGTAGGATTTTTTCGATCATCACTTTTTATTAATTTTTCTTCCAATAAACAACAATCAGGCTACAGCGTATTCACCATTGTTATCGATTACACTCTGCCCCTCATAGGAGAATCGCTGATTCCATCCTCCCAGAACTGTGGGTTCTGAAAATCGAAGAAGTCAGCGATCGCCTTTGCAAGCACGTCATAGTCAGCGAATTTTCTCTTGGCCAGGAAGGATTCAAGAGGATGGATAAGGTGATGGTCAGAAAGGGCAATGTCTGGAGAGTATGGCGGGTGGGGCAGCACATCCCAGCCGGGCTCCTGCAGCTTGGCCTGGGTACGCTTCGCGAAGTATGGGTGAGCGTTGTCATGACGGTGGGTGACCGCGGACCTTCTCAGGCGCTTTTCTCGAATAGCGATGGCGATCTGCTGGAGCTGGTGGGTGTATACGGAAGCGGGTACTGTCTCGCCTTGTGCCAGCATCTCTAGGAAAAGCATTCCTTCCGCGTCCATAAGCAGCAGAAGAGAATCTTCCTCGGATGGAGGTCAGACATGGGCTGCGTTAGCTGCTCGGCGTCACGTGCGTTGGTATCGTACATGTCCCAGCTTTCATCGCCCGTAGCCAGATAGGCGAGAAAGTCGTTGCGATGCGGGCGGTGCAGCAGCGATTGACAGATGCTCACACGGGCACTTTCGTGAGCATCCGTCAGGGCATGAGGTCCATCGCGACAGCATCTTCCGATAACCGGGCTCGTGGAGGCGACGATCTACGGTTGTGGGTGCTTGTCCATTCCTCTCCGCTAGCTCGCGCATGGTGGTTTCAGGATGGGCGCGAGCGGCGGAGAGCAGCGGCTCGTCGTCGAATGCGTGTGGGCGTCCCGTGCGTGGCTTGTCTTTCATGTCAATCTCGCCGTTGCTGAAGCTGATGAGCCAGCTGCGCATGGTGTCGTAGCTCGCACATCCCTTGTCCGATGCAGCGTTGATGGAGTAGCAAGCTTCCGTCGCTTTGCTGCCCCAAGACCACTCATAGTAGATGACACCGCGTGTTGGGTGGGTATCGACTACGGGGACTGTTGCTCTCTCCACGGAATCTGGTGGGTCAATATATATTTTACTAGAAAGCTTAAAGAACGTTCTACCATATTCCTGAACCGCCCAAACCTGCCTCGAAGTAAACAAGAGTTATTGATTTTTTTGGAAAAATCCTACAAGACTTTTGGGACAACCTAATATTTACTGATACTAATAATATTTACTAATAATATTTACTAATACTGGCGTTTGAAGGCGGTAAGCGCAGCTCCTCCTACCATAACTTCTTTGAGATATATTGTTCATTTAGCAATGAAGACCGGCAAAGGTCTCATGGGTGTAATAAAATCACATAGCATAAATTGTAAAGGAGGGGCTTGGAAAAGACTACGGCGCTCAAACCCCAGCCCTATCCATTTTGCTCATACTTTTTTCCTATAAGCAAACTTTTGACACTTTTTCCTCTGGTCAGGTCAGGATTTCGCACCACGCGAGCGCAGTAAGACGTGGTGTGTGCAAGCTATGCGCGCCGCTATAGTCAGGTCTTAGAGCGATTACACGGTAATGCTAGGAGAGCCGTACACTTTGTGATCGCTTTGGGACCCAACAACACAGCACCTTTGGCTCGTCCACATTGTTTCACTTGTGACACGCCGCAGTCTCTACTATATTAGGTTGTTGCAAAATTAATTTCGGAAATGGACCGCATACTTCAAACTACTATAACTCAGCTTAAACACAAGTTTATTAATCTAAGTAAAAACCATCAGAATCTACACACTTTTGCCAACGAACAGGCAATAAATCTAAGCCTTCACTATAAAAACTACTATCACGAGAATCAACGAAGTCAAGGAAGGCACATTTAACATCGTCTAAATTAGTAAATTGTTTCTGACGCAGATGAGAATTGAGGGCTCGAAAAAAGTGATAGTCTGTTGGGGAAAGGTCGGGAGAATACGCTGGGTGAGGGAGAACTTCTATACCCAAGTGGGTCAATTTTTGCCGAGTGATTTGTGAGGTGTGTGGCCTTGCGTTGTCCTGCAACAGGATCGGCCCTCCTCTATTCACCACCGCCGGCCACAATTTTTGCAACTTTCTATACATTTGCTCCAGATCACAACAGTAAGACTCTGCTGCTACTACAAGGATGCTGAGTTATGGGCAAAAGCTTCGGTGCCGGACGGGACTCGAACCCGCACTTCATCCTTTCCGGGGATATGTGCTAATCCATTACACTACCGACACCACCTTCACCTTAACTCAGCTTTTGAATGGTATATTTACCATAGCTTATCAGCACTCACACGTATAACGTGTTGAATTAAATTAAATCAAAAAATTAAAAAGACTCTGCTGTGACTGGCTGACCAGGTTGCAAGAAACTGTAATGGATTACACCTTTACAACACCACCACACAGTAATCATAACCTTTTTAGGGTGAAGGTCGGGTTTAGGAAAAGTTTTTGGAGGAGCATCCTTATCTACCCAGATTAATCCCCGCTTCCTGTTATCATGAAGAACCCATTTTTCATCTACAGTTATAATACGGATTACAAATGGCTCATTTTTATGGCGAACTAGGAGATTAGAGCAGGTGTCGAAACGTGCCAGACGCTGCTCATCGGTCAGGTCATGAGGCACCCACTTCGACATCTTCTTCACCTTGCCGATTGCCAGCAAATGTCTGGCCACTGTAGAGTAATGTACGCCTAGGTCTTCTGCTAACGTACGAGTATTCGTCTCCGGATTTGCTTCGACGGCTCTCCTTAAATCTTGATCATTAAGCGATGACCTGCGGCCGCGACCCGACTTCTCTTCGAGATCAAAATCGCCAGAAGCAAATTTTTTAAACCAGAGCTCCACTGTTCGTTCGCAAGGACAATTCGTCCCAAAAACACTGCTGAGATTACGAGCTGCCTCCGCTGCGGAGTGTTCCAATTTAAACTCATAAAGCATGATGACTCGATAGTCGCGTCGGTTCATGATTATACGCAGCCCTGGAAAAGGCCGGCTGGAAAACTTAGAGCGACATTCATAGAAGTTTCTGAAAGAGCAGAAAAAAAACCCACCAAATGGTATGCCTGGCGTTCCTTGGGATGGAATAGTTCAGGGTAAAAAATCTACTTATTTATACATACCTTGAAACCGAAATTAATTTTGCAACAACCTGATACATAAAGCGCTTTGTCTGACTTTTGTACGTCCGTCTGCCCGTCTGTCACAAAATTGAGTATAACATCAAAAACGACCTGTGGAGATAAGGACATGTTCAGGATGGATTGGGTAAGGGACAAGAAGTAAGGAACACACATGAGCCAAGTTAGGCTCCACCCACGGTGAGCGGAGCGTGCACTGGAATGTTACGTTTCCAAACCGAAAATTGTTTATTGGGTTGTTATATGACTCAAACGTGGGGGAAAGATGAATCAAACTCAGAGATAAGTTTGTGAAAGTCGTGAAAGAGGCCTAGGCCTAGTCGGAGTGCACCTCGAGTTGGCGGTCCTTACAATAAGAACTCATAACCATGTAGGTCATAACGCAGCCTTATGACCAGGAAAAAATTCGTAGAAATAACCAATGTCCAAGCTATCTTGAGCACATGTGGAGTGAGCGGACAACCGCCCACAATGGGCGGAGGGTGTAACAATCCATAAGGTTTATAGAAAAAATCGATTCCGATCGACCTACTAGTATTACGCGCACAGTAATGTGCGCCAGCCAACAGGAGCGAAATAAACGCCGGTGCATACCAGGGTTTCATCGCTGAGGTAAGGAGCAAGACCGTGACGACTTCCAATGGCGCGGAGATCGATGTCTCTATCGTCTCTCTCCCTTTTTACTGCGAATACATATTTGGATGGATGCCATTAGTACAGAAAATTCTATTGGCGGCCGCGGCACGAGGGACATGATCTGGAGGCGCGGTCTCAATTGAGTTCTAAAGCGATTATGCCTAAAAAAGCATAGGGCATTGTCATCGTCCTGAGATCCGTCTAGTGATACAGTGTCTGCAGCTTGAACTCATCGCGTCGCATGGCGGACGCCGCAACACAAGTATTCTGTTCCAGTGGCATACACTCTGAACACTTAAGGGGCTATTGCTCCTGATATGTATAAGGACGAAGTTGCTTAGCTACCAATATATACTGTTTCAGAAGTAACAAACTGACAATGCTTGGCCAACTGTTTCCAGTAATTTATAGTTTACCGGTGCTTGGATATCTCTCCAAGGGACGTCTTGAAGAAATCGTTGACTTGGTAAGAGTTTAAATAAACACAGAGGTAGTGGCATGTGCACGTTTTTGATCGGAGCCACCCACATTTTTCCCTTTCACTGCTTCCTACAACCAAAACACATTATTGTTTCTACTTCACCAGTGTCTCTCAGAAACTTCCAATTTTTGTGAATATAAGTTTTTATTTTGTGAGAAATGTTTGACTTCTGTTGATTCGTCTAATGTTTTAGCCACGTAAAACAGTAAGAGAGGACATGGAACGTGCCCTTGAGTCGTATTCGGTGGACCATGAACCCGAATGCCTAGTGCAGGCCTACTATCAGAGAATGCAGACTAATCCTAACTTAAAGTAAGTTTCCAGGCATCGTTTTACATTCACAAGCTGAAGATTTCTCCGAGGTGTAGCCTACTTAGCAGGCGTAAGAACTTCTGCAAAGGTGAACCAGTGCGGCCTTTTAGCTTACACAAGAGCTACAATACCCGTCCCGATTTTCAAAAATAAACGCGAAAAACGCGGAGCCGCGTATTTCCGTTATAACTCCTTTTCAATACATGATTTCTATATAGGTGTATATACCACTGAACTCACCTCGTCAAGCTCAACATGGTGACTTCAGAAACCACTGCCTCAAAGTGCCAGTGGGCACTCATAAGCCAGCCGCGCTCATTGTAATTATAACCAGCATGCACATGAAAATGAATAGATACGATACAATGGCTATGTGACAATGGGGATATCATTGTGAGAGTCAATGTGACAATGGGGACATCATTGTGAGAGTCAATTAACTACGAGGAGATTGAGGGGTCGGATGACGAGATCGAGGGCTCGGACCAGAGAGTTGCACTGTATAAGTTCCATGAAACAAGGAGTCTTATTAATTGATTTTTGTAAGGGTAAATGGAATTTTCACCAGGATTCAGCATACAAGATTATTCGAAGTCTTCACTTCGGCAGAAAAACTCCAAACGGTTTTCATAAAGGCGCCTGCAACTGGATGTCGTTTTTTTCGGAAGAAACTTTTTCGAGAAGGTCTTGTATTCAGGAACAACAATCTTTATGTTTCTTACTCGGTACAAAGTATTTTCAAAAGTTGCGGAATGCTGTCAGTGGACGCATTTGATTATAATTACAGTGAGCGTGGCTAGCTGGTGTGTGCCCACTGGCACTTTGAGGCAGTGAAGTGATCAAAATCGAGATTTCCAATTCCTAAAGTCACCATGTTGTAGAGCTTGATGAGATGAGTTCAAAGGTATATACAGTAGCGCTCAAAAGTCTTCGGCCAAAACTTTTTTACAATAACTTTTTTCTACTTGACCAAATTTGACAAAATTTTAATATGTGGTGCCTGAACCTATTGTCAACATTTCCTACTAATTGCGTGCCGCTTGACTCTTTTCATGGTTTTTCACAAGAATTTACTACAAGACCACTGAAAAAAAGTAAAAGGCTTGGTCAAGAAAAACGGCTTTCCTTACAAAAACAAAATGAGCAAGCCTCAGAGAACATTAAAATTGTGTAGAAAGACCACGACTTTTGATGACAGCGGCACAGCGGGACGACATAGCGATGGCACTCCAAAAACAAAAAATTGCATATAACCACATAACCTACACCGTTGAGCGCCAAAATAGTATATTAAGTATACAGTGTCTCAAAGTACAACATACTAAAATTTCTCTCAGATCGGTGCAGTTGCAAGCCGAAGACTTTTGAGCGCCACTGTACATCTACAGGGTGCGCCATAATTATAGCGAATGTGCGCGCGCAAGAGATTTGACCCCTTATTCAAACCCGTTACTTTTTTCTGGGCATTTTATGTTTTCATAGCGTTACAATGATCATAACAAAATCATACCACTATTCATTCAAATCCCTTCTAGAATGGTTAAGAGTTCCTGCCACCGAATGTCCATAATCGAGCTTCACCTCCGAGGAGTTTCGGCACGCAAGATCCACCGCCGTCTTGGAGTTCACATCAGCGTTGTCTACAGGACCATAAAACGATATGAAGATCTAGGAACTGAAGACGACCGTTTTAGACCTGGAAGACCCGTCTCCATTTCTACGGAGAGGAATCTCAAGAAGGTACGTGAAAGATTTCGCCGTAATCCCGAGAGGTCGGTTCGCCAAATGTCGCGAGAACTGAAGATAAAGGAGACTACCCTAAGGAGAATGGTTCGAAGTCTCGGACTGAAGGCATTCAAAAAGAATAAATGCCAAAAGCTCACTGATCGTCAGAAAATCAACAGGAAGGAGAGGTCGAAACTGTTGCTCAGAAGATTTGGAGACCAACGACACCGCTCGATCCTGTTCACAGATGAGAAGCTGTTTACAGTTGAGCAAGCTGTCAACAAGCAGAACGATCGTGTTTATGGCGTTTCGAACCCGCATGCTACCGTGAGCCGGTGTTCTCATCCTGCTTCAGTCATGGTTTTTGCTGGTATCACATCTGATGGGAAGACCCCACTGTGGTTCGTTCCAGAAGGAATAAAAATCAACAGCCGAAACTACCTGGACCTGCTGAAGAAGGAATTGCTCCCCTGGGCTAACAGTCATTTTGGGAGTAGCCCATGGACGTTCCAGCAAGATGGGGCTCCTGCCCACAAGGCGAAAATCGTGCAGGACTGGTGCGAGGTCAGCTTCCCAGACTTCATCGCCTTCGACGAGTGGCCACCCAATTCTCCTGATTTAAATCCCATGGATTATAGCGTGTGGTCTATCTTGGAAGCCAAAGCATGTTCGAAACCACATCGCTCCCTCGATTCGTTGAAGAAAACCTTCCTGAAAGCATGGGACGATCTTGACACCACCTACTTGCGTGCCACCGTCGATGCGTTTCCAAAACGTCTCGAGGCCTGCGTTGAAGTCAACGGTGATGTGTTCGAAGTATAATTCATTTTTCACTTAGTAGCAGACCAATAAATGTTATGGAGGTTTCGGTTTTTCCAAATGCTTTAATTGTCATGCTATGCGACTTCGATTTCGATTCGCTATAATTATGGCGCACCCTGTATATAGAGATCATGCACTGAAATGGAGTGCTAACGAAAAAACGAAAAAAATGCGGATCCGCGCTTATTTTGGAAGACTCAGGGCGAGTATCGTACATACACTCACATTGACAGTCCCAATCACGCTCTTTCTACATCACGAGAAAAACAGGAAGAGTAAGAAAAATGTATACCGTGAGCCAGCAGGGTGATTGATTTTCGAGGATAGTGAGTACGTTATTTTGGGCATCTGCTGAAACTGAAAGTGTGTGGAACACCAAATGCGGCTGGGAGAAAACAACAAGAAACCACCAGATTCCGAAAGGCCCTCGTTCTGCCTGTCGACTTATGGTATGGGGAATCCGTACTTAAGTATGATACTACTGATAGGACGGAGGGATCTGTGGTTGGCACGGTATTGGTACATGCTACGGAACACGTTCGTTTAGTTACGTAGCGATAAACGGAGGCAATCCATTATCACTCTCTCCCCGTTTCACTCATAAATGCCAAAAAAATGCTAAAAAGGGACAGATGTGTTGATACCAACAAGTGAAGAGGATCACCCGTGAAAAATTTGAATTAATTATTTTGAAGCTACGACAATCTACTGAATGTGTGTATGGACTTCTTTTTGGCTGGTATGGAAACAACTTCAACGACTCTTCAATGGAGCACATTGTTTCTAGCGGATCACCCTGATGTACAGGTACTTGTTATGGAATGAATCAATAGCGGTGATTTTGGCCGCTTTGAATGTAAAAGTAGGGATGCAAAATAATGCTCCAGTGGCGAAAGAACGAAATGAAATGGCAAAAATTCCGAGAACCAGAAATTCCTCCATCAAGGATGTTTCCGCACCTTCTGCTGAAGATGTCAGCCTTAAACGCTCCCCCCACAGCTTCCCACCCATTTGCTACTGTCAAACTGAAACGCACCCACAGAAGGCCGGAGTAATTACTTTAAGGGGCGACTTCTAAAACAAATTGTCGTGACTCACCGTCCGACCTCGAGTAAAGCTGCTCAATCCAAGCTAGCAGGAAGCCGCGCTGCACATGCCTGCTTCGCACCATACGCCCGCTTACCAAGGGTTCATGGGAAAGCCCGCCTAGTATGGAAGGCTCGAGAAGACTTTGTCTTTCTAAGTCTCACTCTCTCTGCCTGTGCACGCCAAAGTACATCTTAATTCGTCTCATGTCGACCTGGAGAAGCAGACGCCTTCGCCTACACTACGCTTAGCCATCGCCATCATGCGAGAGAACATCGTAGTAGCGTCGTGGACCAGTACGTATATATTCGCTGGTGCTATGGGAGTTAGGGGTGGGCAGTCGGCAAAGGCACAAGTCGCTTCCAGTTTCTGCCTACAGGCACTATCAAAGTTATCTTATGCCTAGATGCAGCCAACTAACTGAGAAAACGATTGAATTATTCTCCAGTATGTTACGAAAAATCCGCTACAACTAGACTAAACAACCACTTACGCGTATTCGCCTAAGCCTAGGGAAAGGCAATCTCTTTCCCCAAGGCTTTGGCTAAAACAGAATGAAAAATAGCACGAATTCGCTGTACCAGAATCGTTTCTGTGCGGAATTCGAACCCGATTCGGCTAGCGTTGTGGCTTCTCTGCGCTCATCCAAGGCGTTAGAGACGCAGAGCACAGTGCGCTGGCCCCCCCTAACTCCCATAGCACCTATTCGCTATATCTAACATCTTCATATTCGTACTATAATACGCCAGAATTGCCGAGTAGCCCACCAGCTAGTAATCATTCTCCCTACTAGTGGTTCTTTTTGACGTAGTGCTGTGAAGTCCATAGTAAACCCAACCTTTATTTATAGTGGTACAAACGTAGTTCACATATCAGTCGTAACTTATTGTTTCCTCTTGTTTATACAATACTGCTTCACCGTAATTAGCTCTAGTTATTCTTGTCGGTAGTTATATATGAATGTATGTATTGGTTTATCGCTAGTGTGGCACTCGGTTACTCTAGGCATCGTAGGTAATGCGCGCGCTTCTATCTCGCACCCAACGCTATACGTCACACACCGCTTCCTACTTCTCGTGTCGCACAGGACGGATCGGTAATAGGGGACAGCCAATCAATACGACACACACGCGCCGCAGCAGCACGCAGGATCAGCAGAGAGGAGAGGCCTAACGAGCCGCGTGACAGCAGGCATCAACACTGGTTAGAGTATTCTCACAGGGGCGCTGTTATTCTTCCCCACGTTGTGTGGGCATCAGGAATACCACGTTTCCGTCGCGAGTTGGGCTGATGCATCCATACACCCGAGACGGGTCACGACACAAATTTCAATCATTTCTTCGAAATTCGCTATACTATTGGGAAAGAACATGCTTCAAAGTTTTGATTTCCAACACTACCCCAACGGTACTTTTGATTGATTGCCTATAAACTCGTAAACTTACATCTGTATGGGAAGATACAAGTCACAGTACGTACTTGTTGAGAATTAAAAGTAAGAAATTACTCCACATTCTTAAGGAAAAAATGCGTGCTGAGATTTTGTCCGTCATTGGTCGAGATGGCAAGCCGACGTCGTCCATAAGGCCGAAATTACCGTACACAAAGTAAGAGGATGTTTATGTGCTCTGTGTGCTATGTGCTCTGACAAAGATCAAGGACTAATGAACTCCTGCAGGTATGTAGCTGTAGACCGATCAGAAGAACCACTGAGAAAGAGTGCAGTCATGCAGCTTATTAGAAATGGTTACGCTCTGGTAGGGCTGCGGCGACTGCATAGTCGCGTTACGTCGGACACGGTATACGTGCATTGGCTACCCGCCCATGAACTGATAATCTGCCAGAGGAAGATGGAGTTAGAATTTTCGAAAAAATAGGCAAGCCCACTGTTCATGGGCTCTAACGATGGTGAATTACTCAAACCGTTTCGCGCAGAGTGCAAGGGGAACCGGCGCAGAACGCTTCGCCAGCGGCATTTTCCATGGGGATCCCTGTAAGAAGTCAATGTCGAGAATCTCACAACGTGAAGCCGCATCGACCCCTCATCACACTCAGTAGGATCCCACCTTTACGGGCATATTCTCCCCCGTGCGCGTTCTCTTATTCCAAGTTCGTGTACCGTGCAATACAGTAAAACCAGTAAGCTGGTTGAGCGTAAGGAGCCACTTGTGTACGAGTGTACAGTAAGAAGAAGCTTCAGGGGCGGCATGCACATCCGTCGGTGTGTGCCATTAGGACGTCAGTCATAGCACTCGATGGGATGGTTGGCAGTGAGGCGAGCCACAGCTGGATCCCAAAGCGATTGCGCCCAAAATTAGGCTGAGGATACTGTCATCGTTTTGAAACCCAACAAAATGGCTCTACGCTCCTAACTTGCACCTATCTTGCCGCTACGCGAATTTACTCCTAATTTTATACACTCTAATTCGTCTGATGTCTGACCCGGCGCTAGAGACCAGTGGGAGAAAAGGGCGGAAGGGTATCTCAGGACCAAGAATAGCTTATACAGCTGTATGGAAGCGCTGCTAGAGACATCTCTGTAAGCAAAGTATTCATTTTGATGCCAAGTTCTCCCCTCCACACTTCATTTCTGTTTCAAAAATTCATTTACTACATTTCAGTGCGGCGATACAAGAACTTCAGCGATATGCTAACATTGTTCCCGTGAACGTCACTCATCGCACCGTAAGAGACACCTCTGTGGGACCTGTAAAAATCCCTGCCGACACATTGGTAATCGGTGACATCCACAATATTTTGGCGCATTCACCCGTGTTCGAAAATGCTCATGAATTTCGTCCGGAACGATTTCTAATGGAAGACGGCGTCACACCCAATAAGGTATCTAATTTTTCATACAGAAAACCACTTGTAACATAAAAAGTAAAACCATTGCTCAAAGATGGAATCCTGGTGAAGTTGCGCCCAAGGCTGCAAGCCATCTCTCCAGTATGGCCTCAGATTTTTTGCCAGTTGTCAGTTGCCGGAATTATGCAACAACGGTTCTATTGAAGTCACCGTACAGCCAAGTATGCTACTATATATAATCCGTTAAGTGTGTCTGTTGGTGTGTGTGTGTGGCTGTGTGTTTCACCGGAAATTCATATCTCGCGTCGCAGTGAAGCTGGGACACTGATCTAAAGTGATATGGAGGGTGGTAAGGGAACATCAATGGTGAGGGAGCGGAAGTGATAGCAACTGATAAGGGCTGATAAGGAGCCTCGAAAGACGAATGGCAGGAAATTGATATCCGCGTCGCAGTAAAGCTGGGACTCTGAATTTTAGATACCAGTTGGGCTGGCGCACACTTCTGGCGCTGGTATCTAAAATTCAGAGTCCCAGCTTTACACATGGGAGCATGCAAAGTGAGCTTGATCGATATCGAGTGATGCAGAAGAGCGAGATCGACGGGAGGGATTTTATTTCCTTTTCCCGTTTTTGCGGATTCCCTGTTTCTGCGAACCGTTGGAATGATGCTACTGATCGATTGATGCGATCAAGCCCAATTAGCATGCTTCCATGCGTGACGCGCGCAGTAATGTGCGCCCGCCCTGGTGCTTGTAAACTCCATAAGCGCTTCAAGTGTGTACAAGTCGAATGTGTGGCGCATAGCAACAGGGATGGGTCAGCGCCGAAGGCCTACCTTGTTTTGAAGGGCATCAATCTTCAGATACCTTTTGGTGGTTCACCTGTAACCGTCAGTACAACACGGAGGCACAAATAAGCACACATCTTTATATCAGCTTCAGCCACAATAATGATACTTCACAATTTGGTTAGGCGTAACAGCAGAACGCGCTGATTTTTATTCTCATTTCCCTATTTGACCTCGACTTTCTTGACTTTGACTGTCTTTGACCTTACTCTAAAAGGCTACAAAAAGTGCCTTGCTACCAGCGCTGCGGAATCGCCGCGTGCAGAGGGACACTGCGTCGCGAGGTTCGGCAGATTGGACTAATTCAACTGATTTCGCCTACATGCCGATCTGTCAGTCTGGGATGGCACGCGACAGCCCCAGCAGCAAACTACTCTGCGACTTGGCCAAGTTCGCTGGAACGTAAATTGGCAGTAGGACATTATTGTATACTATGTTTAATTCTTTGGACGTTGTTCAGGAGTAGGACACCAGTTTTCACTGTCAGAGTTCCTAAGAGATACTTTTGGTTGCTGCTTTGGTTATAGATGTAATAGACAGGCATAGACGTAAGCAGGTACAGATCAGTGATAAAAGAAGAAAGGGGAAAAATGAAAAAAATCTTGCCTCAGTTAAAATCATCCGTAGCCAGGCAGCATATCAGCTGTGTGTCCCAGATTAAAAATGTGCATCTAGGCAAAGAGGAACAATGCATGGCACCAGAAAACGAGAACTGAAATGTGCATTGTCTTCGAAAAGGGTATTCCACTAATATTAGAATGAAGGGAAATTTTTGCGGCGTTTTAACTGTTTTTTTCACCTGTAACACCAAAAACCAGGCCATGACCGTAGAGAATCATTTTGATATTTCTATTTGATTATATTTACAAGCAAAAGGTATAGTTATTTAGTATCCACAAACCAGACATTTTAAAAATGATTTTTAAATGTCAATTAGAATATATTGGGTAGTCTAAAAAGTTTTTTCGTATTTTCAAATACCGCTTTTTCCCTCAAAACTGTTTTCCAGCAATCTCTTCTGTACATACACATGTAGTACAAGTCCACACGCATCTATATTTATTAGGTTGATTCATAATAAATCGGACAAATGGTATTGATGATTTCTAGAGATCATAACTCAGTAACGAATTAACGAAAATGGACGCGCGAGGTACCGTTGGAGTGAGTATGAAAAGCTCTTCAAAGTACCGCAAAATAATCACTCCAAAGTAAATTCATTCCGCCACAATGCCGCACGATTTCAAGCGGTCCAGAGACCACATCCGCAACGTCATACTATTTATATCGCTATCTGGCCAGGAACCCGCTGATATCGGCAGACGTCTGATAGAAGTTCACAAGGAGCATGCCCCCGGCAGAAGTACACTGTAGTTGTAGCATTCGAAGTTTGCGTCAGGCGACTATTCCATCGAAGACGAAAACCGCGGTTGGTGGAGCGTACACGGCGTAGAGTACTGGGAGCTGCTCGATGAAGGTACCACAGTATCCGCCGACGTCTACGTTCGTCAATTACGAGAATTGAAGGCCAATGTCAAAAGTTCGCTACGGCGGCGGTCACATGTCTACTTCCAGCACGACAACGTGTCTACTTCCACAGACCGCACTTCGCAAGATCGACCAAGGCCGAGCTGCTGTCGTACAGTTGGACCGTACTTCTATACCCACCGTACTCCCCAGACCTGGCCCCTTCAGATTTCCACCTTTTCTCCCACAGCCAACGCCACCTGGACGGCCAAGACTTCAAAACTCGCGACGAGGTCAAGGCGGCACTCGGCAACTTCTTCGAGCTCCAGCTTCCGGCCTTCTGGAGCAAGGGCATCCATGATCTGCCTATACCGTGGCAGAAGGTCATCGATAAAGATGGAGTATATTTCAAGTGAATCCCTGTTGTCGTAAAAAAGTTGTACGACAATGATTAAAATTGGTCAATTTGTCCGATTTATTATGAATCAACCTAATAGGTATTATTGTCTTCCATATTCCGGATAACCCTTTTCGGCAAAATAAACATATCAACGGTCAACCTCATTTTCAATACAAAAATTATAAAAAATTTTTCCCTTGAATGGCGTTAGACAGGGAAAGGAAAAGGTGATAATCCGATGGAGCAAGATGAGGGCTATAAGGTGGATGGGGCAGCAATTTTTATCCAAGCTCGATAATTTTTTGGCGAGTCATTTTTTCACTAGTGGTAAAAAAATTTTTAAATTTTTTCTTTTAAAAAATTCTCGAGCTTGGATAAAAATTACTGCCTTATAGCCCTGATCTTGTTCCATCGGATTATCACCTTTTCCTTTCTCTGTCTAACGCCATTCAAAGAAAAAAAAATTGGAATTGAAAATGAGGTGACTTTTGATATTTTTATTTTGCCGAAAAGGGTTATCCGGGAGATGGAAGACAACAATACCTATAGATGCGTCTGGACTTGTACTACATATATATGTATAGAAGAAATTTTGTGGAAAGCACTTTTGAGGGAAAAAGCGGTATTTAAAAATACGAAAAGACTTTTTAGACTACCTAATAAATTCAAAGTGATCTCAGCGTTACATTGGTTGCCAAGGGCCCTCATTTGCCTTGAAGCCCTGACAGTACTCGTGAAGAAGGAGCAACCGAAACCTATCTCGGAAAATCGTCATATTCATGGTAGGCAAGCGGAGGTGGTGTAGCGACATGTGGCGTGCACCTCTCCCTCATCGTGCGGGGATTGAATTGCACATCAACGTCCGCCCACGCCTTCCAAGCCTTCCATCCCTCCCAGGTAAGTGAACTGGTATCGACTCGTCTGGAAGGATGAAAGCACTGACATGTACATCGGATGACCCGCACAAGTCAATTTATCCGAATCGCTTTCATCTGCCACCACGATTCTGAATAGAACTACAATGGGCGACCCATCTCACAGAAAGGATCGATTGATGCCAAAAACCCCGAAAACTTCTAAACTTTATCGCAGACGCGAAGATTGAGGCAGTTCAAATGGACTCTTAAATAGTATTGGGTGTCTTCTTCATGTATACCACCTACACAAACTTTCTGGAAACTGTCAAAAAACCGAGGGACAATTTGTAGCAAAAATCACCCTACAACGTGATAACTACTTCTTTCAGGACACTGTTGAACAACTTTGCCCGTTTTCGGTGGGGAAACGACAATGTGCTGGAGAAGCTTTGGCCAGAGTTGAGCTGTACGTGGGTGTCGTCACCCTGTTGCAGAATTACAGGGTAAGCTCATCGCTCCACCACGGGTAATGTTATTTTTTGTGATAGCAAAAAATAGGGCAAGAAAGCATGGGTTCAGAGGGACCTAGGGTCGCATGTCATAAATAAGTCAACAAATATTGGAAACGGGTTGTACCAATGAATGCATTCCAGATAGAACCATCCAAAGGACATACTATAGATTTGAAGCCGAAATGCGATGCTGTTCTCCAGCCGAAGGAGCAACCTTTGCGATTGATTCCCATTCAATACTGAAACAGTTATTTGTGGTGGACAAACTGCAAAACCATTTTTTGATCAACGTTTTTCACTTTTTGTGCATTTTACCGAAACCATGTTTGTATATACCATGTATAGAATAATTTGCTCTCGAAAACTGAATTTGTATTGTTGGTATGACAATTATAAAAGGTATATCAAGGAATTCGATGCCACTAAACATGTTAGTTTTAATATCAATTAGTAAATGGTAGAAATTACAGTAATCAATAGCATTAATGTAAATAACCAACTGATAGCTAAAATAAAATGAAAATAATAAGATGTGAAACAATATTGTATCCTTCGGGACTTGGGGTAAATAAAGCCATTATTAGATAAGAAAAAAAGGGGACCACTGTGGAAAGAGATTGAAGCGTCGTGTATTGTGACACAAATATCGTACATCATCAGGTCAGGGGGCGCGGATGTAGATTAGCCCACATATAGGTAGAAAAAGCTCCGTGCAATCAAGCTCTCCCCTCGAGGGAAATTTTTGAGATACGTGGCCCCGCGCGGTCACTGCTTTCGATGCCATCTGTTCTATTAGTCAAGGTGGTTCCCTGAAAGCTCGCTAATCGATAACCATAGCATTGGTACCTAATCCAAGTATGATTATTGACTACGGATCTTTTTCTTTTTTAAAAACCACCCTATCGGCCTGTAGTTGCGCAAGGAGGTGGTCGTCTAGGAATTTAAATCGAAATTGATCTAAAATCTCATTCTTCTATCCTCTCCTCCAAAACAAAATACTACTTCCGGAATTCCTGGAACGAAGGTTGACCTTGGCTCCGTAATGGGTCTGACAATGCTGTAGGTACAAGAGTATGTAGTGGCGCTACAAACACGATACCAGCCCTTCTCAAGCGTGGCCCAAAAAATGCTGATCACTACCTTGTATAATCCATACAGCATAGTAGCTGTGCACCTTAGCGAAGTTGGTAAATGGGCACTTGCCACGAACACATTCATGTCGATGAACCATTTCAAGCGTTCAATTTTTCCTAAATAAGGCGTTTCAATAAACCTCGTTGTGAAAAAACAAGAAAATAATATTTTTGCATACTGAAGGCATATTTACTGACGAAGAAATCGCTTAAATTGAATGAAAAAGAAGTGCTCTATGACACAAAAATGACAAATGAAATGGGTCAATTAAAATGGGAGGGGGAAATGAAATTTTTGTCGAGATCAAAGCTCCTTCCCTCCCTAGGCTTAGGCTTAGATTTATATCCCTCCTCCCGCATGAAAATGCATCTGCCGAAGTATCTGTTTCATTTTCTTTGGCCTAAGCCTAGTTAAAGAAAAGAGCTTCGACATCGGTGAAAATTCTGCGTCCCTCCATTTTAATTGACTCAAAGTAATTATTATACAATCAGAAAATGCATTTGTAACATTTTCATTCCATAGGGAGATGGATGTAAGGAGATGGATGAGCGGCTGGCTGTAAAAGCGGGTGCTCTGTTCAATATGGTTCATCGAGCTGGGTATCCCAGGTACAGTGATCATTGATCGCTATGTAGTGGAGATGATCATGAACGATTATCAGGGTACACACACACAGGAGTCGAGGGTTCTTCGACAGGGGGCCGTATTTGAAGAGATCAGGTGCAGTCCCAGCTAGATGATGAGCAGAGCATGCCATCAGCTGGCCCCGGTTATGTATTAGGTTGATTCATAATAAATCGGACAAATGGTAGTGATGATTTCTAGAGATCATAACTCAGTAACGAATTAACGAAATTGGACGCGCGAGGTACCGTTGGAATGAGTATGAAAAGCTCTTCGAAGTACCGCAAAATAATCACTCCAAAGTAAATTCATTCCGCCACAATGCCGCACGATTTCAAGCGGTCCAGAGACCACATCCGCAACGTCATACTATTTATATCGCTATCTGGCCAGGAACCCGCGGATATCGGCAGACGTCCGATAGAAGTTCACAAGGAGCATGCCCCCGGCAGAAGTACACTGTAGTTGTAGCATTCGAAGTTTGCGTCAGGCGACTATTCCATCGAAGACGAAAACCGCGGTTGGTGGAGCGTACACGGCGTAGAGTACTGGGAGCTGCTCGATGAAGGTACCACAGTATCCGCCGACGTCTACGTTCGTCAATTACGAGAATTGAAGGCTAATGTCCAAAGTTCGCTACGGCGGCGGTCACATGTCTACTTCCAGCACGACAACGTGTCTACTTCCACAGACCGCACTTCGCAAGATCGACCAAGGCCGAGCTGCTGTCGTACAGTTGGACCGTACTTCTATACACACCGTACTCCCCAGACCTGGCCCCTTCAGATTTCCACCTTTTCTCCCACAGCCAACGCCACCTGGACGGCCAAGACTTCAAAACTCGCGACGAGGTTAAGGCGGCACTCGGCAACTTCTTCGAGCTCCAGCTTCCGGCCTTCTGGAGCAAGGGCATCTCTGATCTGCCTATACCGTGGCAGAAGGTCATCGATAAAGATGGAGTATATTTCAAGTGAATCCCTGTTGTCGTAAAAAAGTTGTACGACAATGATTAAAATTGGTCAATTTGTCCGATTTATTATGAATCAACCTAATACATAGGAAAATATGATGGAATTTAGTGATCAATACAAGAATGATCGTAATAAAATACTTAGTTGTACTATGCACGGGCTCTAAATTTTGAAAGTGTAGAGATTATGTAGATGTTGAGAGATGGTCGTATTTAGGACCCCGTTGAGGGGTACTGGAGCGGTCAATTTCCTCAACACCTGGGTGTGCTCTCACGATCATTGCTATGCAGGGCAAGGAAAAGTTAGGGAAACACAACGCTCACTAATCATCCCGAAACACGAATTTCTCAAAATTCCTCGACCCACGTGCTTGACCCTTGTGCTGGATACAATCGGTATACTGTTGTAATTTTCATCTAAGTACATGCCACTTTCACGCTATTCAACGTAATGTACTGTACATTAAGCAACTGACTCGACGCCCCACCCCATGCCATCCCCGTTTCGGTCACCGCGCCGCGCGAATTTCGCTACCACGTTCGGCGAGCGCCCTGCGCTGTTTTCCTGCGAATCGACAACGTGAAAGGTCCAATCATTGATGTAAACAAAAATCTCAAAACCAACACGAAATTTCTTTATTTGCGAAAAGACATTGGATACAAGTGTACAATAAATGCAAATCAAAAACTTCAGTGAACGCCCTCCGCGTTCCATGCCAAATCATGCATGATACTTTTCATAACGAGAAAAAAAGCGGACGAAGAAATCGAAGCCGAATGCCAAGCGAAAACCCGTTCTCAGGAATCTTGTAGATGGCTTATGTTAGTGAACGATAGGAATTAATCGAAGCGGTTGCCTCTTTGGAAGAAGAATTCCAGCGAAAATGGGCTCCAAATCGACCTCACGTCCTTTGGCAGGTTCAATCTGAAACCCGTTGAATGTGGGTTATTTACTGATTTGATTTTTTATTTATTGAATCACTGTTGTATGTTCAGAGAAGCGTATTATGAAAAAGACAATCCTTGATAATATTAGGTTGGCAACTAAATAATTGCGGATTTTTAAATACTGCTTTTTCCCTCCAAACTGCTTTCCAGCAATCTCTTCTGTACATACACATGTAGTACAAGACCACACGCATCTATAGGTATTATTGTCTTCCATCTCCCGGATAACCCTTTTCGGCAAAATAAACATGTCAACGGTCAACCTCATTTTCAATACAAAAATTATTTAAAAAATTTTCTTCGAATGGCTTGGACAGGGAAAGGAAAAGGTGATAATCCGATGGAGCAAGATGAGGGCTATAAGGTGGATAGGGCAGCAATTTTTATCCAAGCTCGATAATTTTTTGGCGAGTCATTTTTTCACTAGTGGTAAAAATTTTTTTAAATTTTTTCTTTTAAAAAATTCTCGAGCTTGGATAAAAATTACTGCCTTATAGCCCTGATCTTGTTCCATCGGATTATCACCTTTCCCTTTCCCTGTCTAACGCCATTCAAAGAAAGAAATTGGAATTGAAAATGAGGTGACTTTTGGTATTTTTATTTTGCCGAAAAGGGTTATCCGGGAGATGGAAGACAACAATACCTATAGATGCGTGTGGACTTGTACTACATATATATGTATAGACGAAATTTTGTGGAAAGCAGTTTTGAGGGAAAAAGCAGTATTTAAAAATCCGCAATTACTTAGTTGCCAACCTAATAGTTGTAGCGAAATGATAGTATGATGCACGTTCTGAAAGCAGACTGTATTTCGGAACGCCATGAAAGATTGGTGCAACAGTCATAGATTCAATTAAAAGACTCACTCTGTAATTCTGGAGTAGTGTAACTACACCGACGAAGAGTTCAACCCTGGCTAAAGCTTCTCCAGCACATTGTCGCTTTCCCATCGAAAATGGACAAAAGTGATCGACTGCTTCCTGAACAACCGCTCTTTTTAGCACTTTTACATTAGCATAATGCGCTAAAATTCGAAATTCATTTTGTTTTATCGTTTTTTCTGCTTTTATCCTTTCCATTGAGCGGTCCAAGTTACATGAGATGAATAAAAATGCTCTATCCACCAATTTTCGAGATTTTGGAGACGGCCAAGCAAGCTATCCGTCTTTTCGGTGTGTAAGGAGCATCCGTTCCTATTGAATGGATAAAAAATAACGACATATCATCAGATGCCCATATGAGCCGTTAGTCTCCACGAGCTACACCCACCTTCAAGTGCTCCGTTCCGAAATAAAATAGCCTAGCACTCACTGGGATTTTCTATGACCGCTCGCCATTAACAGTTCCAAACTTTTAGATTTCTTTTATTTTTCTGATATTAGATTCATCTTTCACATAAATCAGTCAATTAAATACCTTATTAGGGGTAATACCGTCTTCCATCAAAAAACGTTCCGGACGAAATTCATGACCGTCCTTGAACACAGGCGAGTGTGCCATAATTTGATGAATCTCGCCAAGCACATGAGTATCTGCGGGAATCTTCACACCCTTCACGGAAG
Organism: Trichostrongylus colubriformis; assembly: GCA_963978905.1. Lineage (NCBI taxonomy): Eukaryota > Metazoa > Nematoda > Chromadorea > Rhabditida > Trichostrongylidae > Trichostrongylus > Trichostrongylus colubriformis. The sequence continues at coordinate 29,309,193 of OZ022260.1, forward strand.
TGTCCCGTACTGTTCGATGAACGACATTCATTGGAAGAATGTTTGCTCGTCGTTGGAGTTCCTGTATCGCCGCACTGGAAATACTCGAACTTAAGATGCAGCTTGAAAGAAAGATAATGGATCATACTGATCCAAGCTTAATGGCAAATACGGACATAGTGGGTAGAAATAAAACAAAAAAGAGGCCGTTATCATGACTTGAAAGGGGAAAAATACTTTTCAATCAACTTATTTTAGCGAGATTCATACAATTTTCTGAGTTTACCATTCATTACTTGATAAGAATAATTGCAAATGATAATTGGGCGACAACATCCACTCGGTAAAAGTTGTAAGATCGAAGGTTCTTTATGATGTTGGCGAAGAGGAAAATGATTTTACTTTCCACTCACTTGGTATAAGGCATTTTAGATCTGTCTGACGACGTTGGCTTGCCTTCCGGGCCGACAATCCTCAAAATCTCTTCACGAATTTTTTCCTGTAATTTATTTATTCGATTTTTATCTGTAGTTGGCGTGTTAACTCGATACAAACAAATGTTTATTTTTACTAATAGAAAATTTAAAAAGTTGGGAGTTTAATAACGCAGAAAATCACAAAATTAGCGGAGCCGCACAGATTACAGAAACTTCATGTGATTTTAATTTTATTAAAATATTTTGAAAAAAAAAACGCTGAGCACTTTTACGCTCGTATGCATTGATCACAATCTAAGGCTGTTCAGTTATGATCACCTGCACTTCTGGATGCGTAGCAAAAAATAGTGAAGCCCATCTGAGGGTTGTTGTTGTTGTTTCCATACCAGCGGTGTAAAAGTCCATGCACACATTCAACAGATTTTCATAGCTGAAAATTGATATCGAGTATATTTCGAATTAAAATTCAAATAATCCTTAGACATATTCCAATGAATAGATCTCTGAGACAAGAGCGGGGGTCTTTCTTCAGATCAATCAAAAAATCTTGACATCTCTTCATGGCAGTTTACCAACTCACTTCAAATGTGAATTACTTTGCATTTTCTGATAGTAGGCTTGTACAAGACATTCAGGCTCTTGATCCGGTGTATATGATTCCAATGCACGCGTCACATCTTCCCTGATAGTACGACGGAGCTGCAAAATGGATTCATCAAGTCTCATTTTGCTCAATGACCAATCGAAATTTGCGATTTTCAGTTCTCACTCCTGCAGTCATGTCCACATATCGTCCTTTAGACATTTGCCCAATAACTGGAAGGCGATGAATGATTGGAAACAGCTGGCCGACGAAGATCAGCGGGTTACTTCTTTAATGATAAAAATTTGCTAAATACATAATTTCTACACTCCTTGAATTACAGCATCAATTTTCTGAATAAATTATTTATTACTTTATTACCAATTATTGTTACATTACTGTGATTTATGGAAACATCAATGCCAAGGTGAAGACACCTTAAATTGTACACACCTTTCGACAAATAGGACCTTTTTGCCTCTTACATTTCAATTATCACTAATTTTCACTTTTTCCCTAATTTTCACTTTTCAATTATTTCTCTTACGCGCTCCGAGCGTGGTGGCAAAATTCGCGACGCTACGAAGACTGAACGACAGAGTGAGGTGGGTCGATCGATGTAGTGAATCCCCCATGGAAGGGGACGCTAGGGCCAGAAGATGTGGCCTGAAACCACACCCCTTCCCTTCCTCCACCTCAGGGTCAGGACTGCGTCGAGGAATCCTCGACGAAGAGTCGTAGTTAGGTTTAGAGGAGGATAGTATATTTTTGAAGCTTTTCTCGACACCCACGCATCCTTGAGGAACTTTTGGGCCGATTGGCCGATCTCCTAAAATAGTCGACAACCGGTCGATCGATAACCATACTTTGTATTAGGTATCAGTAGTATGACTGTCGCTTGACGTCCTTTTTGGAATTGGTATTTACGGACTTTTTTGTGAGGTGGCTCGACTAGACATAAATGAACACAGAGAGCCGCGCTGTGATAGTTGCCGATGTTTGACCGGGAAAGGGGGAGGGGAGGGGAAAAGAGTAGGAGAAGGTGGCGACCGTGTAGAAGGCCCTCTTTCTGGTAGCGGTCGTATTTCAAAATTTCACTTACGTAAGACTCGATCCCGGAGGTGGTCGCATTCCCCATGACTCTCTGAAGGAAGGGTGACCGTATTTATCGAAAATGATCCTCATTAGACGACCCTGCTTCAGGCAGGCTAAGAGGTGTGACCTCAAGCCGCTCCTCGCTCTTACGCTCTTTCACCTATGACGATCGAGCCCTGCCCACTGCCCACTTTCCAGCAGGTGTGGAAAGTATTACAACAGGTCGTCAGAGTATTACAACATTACCAAAACCTTGAACCCTTCCAGTATCGGGCGCCATTTAAACGAAGTAACTGAAAATGAAACACTCACTTCATCGATTCTATTAACACATTGAGTTCGTCAGCAGCCTTCATCAATCGGCCACAGTTATCGTACTCATAACTGAATCCATATAGGGTCTTGTTGATAATATTTGCTATGAAAACCTGAAATGAGTGGACCTGCTCACCATTTTTCCAAAAGGTTCACAAAATCAGTAATCATAAAATGATTTCCGTGACAAGCAACTGAAAACTCACCTGAATTGGTTCACGAAGGCAAATTTCATCTTTGTTCTTGATTGAAGCCAAATGAGCAAGAAAATCTTGAGCAGACAGCAGTACCTGAAATTCACTGCACTCAAAAGCTTCACTGTTTTTGTACGCATCCCACACGAACAAGTAAAAAATGATCAGACGCCCCACGCCGCTCGCAAAGTTTAGAAGGGCCAAAGCAGGCATAACAGCACAGAAACCCGCCCGCTCATATGACACTGCCCTTCAGTGAAGGGTGATTAAAAGCAATGAAGCAAATACTTTCTACTTTAGCAATTTTAAGGATGAAAATAGAAGAATAAAGGATAAAGTTCACTACAGGGGGTGCCAAAAAAAAAGTAATTTTGTCTCGTCCACTTTCACCCCACTTTAGTCGAACTACAGCAAATTCTGTTGAGGTATTTTCATCCCCAGATTCAAGAGCAGACCTCACTCTATCAATATACTCCGTGGCAGCCTTCTGCACGAGCAGGAACGGGAGCGAGGAAATAGTGAACAAGATGTGTCACCTCAACTGGGCAAAATCCGAAATTTCGCCGCCCTCGTTCACAACCTTGCTGAGGTCCGTTCACTCTGGGTACCTAAGGGGATTCATACTGGAAGGTGTTCTTTAGGATCCCGTTTTTTCCGGGTTCCCAGCGCCCTTCGTTTCCAAAAGCCAAAACGTGCACTTACCACTGAAACCCCTCCGGAGGCGGATTTGGGCATGAAAATGATACTTCGGATCATAGCAGCCTTGTCCAAGCAGCAGGGGCTCTGTGGCTTCCATGAACCGAAGGGCTAATCCTTAGGAAGCTTCCCACAAAAGACCTACCATGAAACCCGGCTCCACTGTTTTAAGGAGACCTTGATACCGTGGGTGCTCCAAAGCCCGACTGCGCCGCCTAAAGGTTCTATATTTTTATGAAAATGAAAGTAGTGAGTCTCAGCTTGTTCCTGCTTCTAGAGGAGCATTTCGGGAATATTTTGCCCCAATACTTTCATTTCTTCCGTTTCCCTATGTTTTGTATAATTGGGAGATGTGAGCCGTGGGCAAAATTACTTTTTTTTGGCACCCCCTGTAAATTATTCCCTCATTAAGATGCGCCGTGTTTAGTCCCATTCAGAATCATGGTGACAACTGAATGTGATTTGTCCTATACAATGCCGTACAGGTGCCAGTTGACGTCCAAGACACTGCTTCAATCCTCCCACACAAGTCTGGTACCTATTCATCTACCTCGGAGAGATGGAAGGCTTGATTGGCCACGACCGGCATTGATGTTGGATCTATTCTCAGCACCATGAGAGTGGGAGTGTGCGCCACCTGTCCCTCACCATCACCACTCACGGATGGAAATAAAAATGAAAAAAATGCGAGTATTAACCCTATAACAGCCACCGACAGATTCTATAGGGTCCGCCAATAAGCGCGCTCCATCTTTGACAGCTCATGGCGCCCACGTTGTTTGTGGAAGAGTTGTCAAACCTAGTTGTTCTTATTCAGTGTATCTTCACAAATCACCGAACCAACTCAGCCGCAAGCAACGTGTGCAAGTCATTAAAAATTATTACAAAAGTCATTCATCGGTTTGAGCAACGTTGCGCGCGCTCCGCGGAACGTTGCTCCGAAATCGGCAATATGGATGTCGAGGACATGTGGTTTCAGCAGGACGGCCCTACGAGCCATACAGCGCGCGCGACAATGGATCTCATGCACGAGCGCTTCGGAGCAAGGGTTACCTCACGCGGAGGCGACATCAACTGGCCACCGAGATCGTGCGATTTAACCCCACTGGACTATTTCTTGTGGGGTTTTTTTTTAAATCGCAGGTCTACGCAAACCAACCACAAAACACTGATGACCTCAATGTCAACATATGCCACGCCATCGATGAAATACAGCCCGATTTGTGCGCCAGAGTCATTGAAAATTGGCTTTCTCGTATGCGCTCCACCAAGCAAAGCCGAGACGGCCATTTGAACGATGTTGTTTTCCATACATAATGTCTTCGAATACTCTTTCAAACAACAAATGAATTATTTTCGTTTTCACTTTTTGAATACTTTTCCAGCCCCGTGCCCCTTCACGTTTTTTCTGTGTTAACGCTATACTAACTGATACAGTTTTCCCTTAATCACGCAGCACACATCAGGCATTAGCATTGTTGTGTTGTGTCTTTTGCCTCAATTGTGATGGAACGTTCGCATGCAAAACAACTTCAAAATTACCTGTTCTTCCATCAAATTCTTCCCCATTCCGAAATCTCTTAGAATATGAAGTGATGCTCGACGTTGTTCTCTCCAGTTCTCGCCCTAAATAACTAAGAGTTCATTGGAAAAGCCTGAAAAATAACAAGCACTCTGAGCGTGTCGTGATCCTCTTGCTCACTGCCCACATTAGTTAATAGGAATACTTGAACAAGTACTTGAAGCTCCATGAAATTATTTCAAGTGAAAACTCCCAGTAAATGGTAAACATGCCAGTTCACCTGTGAAAAAATTACACCGCCATTTTCAACGTTCTGAAAAAGAGTGTCAGGGAAAATGCCTGAGCGACCAATGAAGTCATCACCTGTAAATATGAATTCTAAAATGGATGCCGGCCAAACTATTTATCTTGGTGCTGAAATATGAAAGCTAGTGATACATTAGTTTCAAAGCATATCCTTTGATTTGTCGAAGTGACAAGGGGCCCGCTCCCATTGGCAGCCTCAGTGGTACTCCACCCCACAGATCGTTGAGTTAGTTGCCGAAAATCATCGCATAAGACAAATCTATTGAAATATACCCTCAGAGGCCCCGCCCACCCGGAATAAAAGAGGAGTTTGTAAATCCTAAAAAGGGATTCATCAACACTGAACACCTTATCATTCCCCGTTTTTTCTCAGTTCGATTCCCAATGATCATATCATGGTAATAGGACAAAGGGGGCGCGATAACGATATCACTCAGCTAATTTGACCTTTTCTCAAAAATGTGATAAGAATAATCTGACACTGTCGCTTACGAATGGCAGAAGAAGCCACAGGCCGGATTCAAGGATGGCGCTACTACTTTCAAAGAATCATAAAGTGACAAAAACCAGTGGGTGGAGAACCACTGATGTGCGCAGTTCCAATGAGGGGTTTGAAAAACAATCGATCGAAAACTCGCCTTTCTTGACAAACGCCTCGTTGACACCGTCGAAATCCGTGATAACCACATGAGGTTTGGGCATATATATAGTGAATATGCTACCGTATTCCTTGGTGAGTTTAGCGAATTCCTCGTGTATTTTAAAGAAATCTAACTAAATAGGTGAATTCATTATCTGATAAGCCTAAAATCTCCGAAGACACTGACCGTAAGCAAATTTCCGACGAACGGGTAAGGGCGTGGTCCTTTTGGATAACGCTTCGTATTTTCGTAGAATCGCCATATATAGATGGCTAAAGCAGTTGTTAAAAACAGTAATACTGAAAGAAAAAACATCTGTTGACGACTCCTACTGACCGGGTTCTCTCTTTTATACGCCACGCCGATTCTTGTGCTTTGTGTGATACGAACGACGGCGCATTATGTCGCACATTTATCGACATTTTTCGTGATTTACTAATGATTTCTTTCTGAAACTTCCTTAACATATGTATGTATTATCGGGTACCGTCTACCAACATTACCAGTTTTTGTAAAGTGATAACTTGGTTCGAATAAGCTAAAGCTTCAAAAGTTTATACCAATCGTCCTCGAAAAATGCGATTCATTTGCACCTATATATTTATGTTGTATTTTTCTAACAAGGGCAGCATGCAAGGTTTCACGAGAAAAGATGAGAATCTGGCGAATACACAGCTCCCTGAATTTTCGGCCGGATGGGCGGGGCCATCAAATAAAAGCCCCGTCCCGTCGTCCACTGCTATCGGGAACGGAGAGTGGGACTATTCACGTAACTTTCTGTTCCTACAATGCGTCTCCGACCGCGGCGAACGACGGGGTGGGCACTCGCTAGAAAGCCCGCCCACCTGACCAAGACTTTGTGGTGCTATCTTAGCCGGATTCACATTTTTTTTCGCGTGAACTTTGCATGCGGCTCACTACAACATACATATATGGGTAGCGAAGAAATTCATTTTTCCGTAGACGAATCCTTTGAACACTACAAAGCACACCACAACCGTAATTAGCGGTATGTCAACATTCGTCACTTGATTTCAAATTTAATCAAAAATATTCACTCGATTCAAGTATAATCACTTTGAAACGATTTCCCAGCACTGCCAACTACAATCCTCAAGAGAGTCTATGTGATGCCGTATTAAGTTTGCCTCACGCTCTGAAAAATCTCTCTGTGTATTGCGAATGAGCCAAAAGAGTTATAATGCACTTGAGAGCTGTTCTTACGACTAGCACCACCACAAAAAGGTAACGCGCCCCTCAGATTGCGTTCACACTCAGCGCCGAGGCGTAACTACGGAGGGCATAGGAGGAGACGCACAGACACGCAGCCCCGCCCTGCCACCGGCACCGCAGAGTATGAAAGCGGCCATAAGACCCCTACTACTGCAGAATGGAAAGATATGACATACGAGCGATTCACTTATTTAAAGGCAGCTCTAGGGGAAATTCTGACGAAAAGTGAAAGAAGTAGTAAATATGAAAGCCGAGATGCCTAGTAACAAGACAGTGGAGAAAAAAACGGATGGGAATGGCCAAAAACCCGAGAAATAGGACCCCTTCCAACCGTTGGTTCTATGCACGGACGACCTTTCCGTCAAGAGGCGGGTATTCCGGAAAGTTTTCCGTCGGCATTACCAAGACGTTAACATGAAGAGATGTTCGGAAATGGACGGCATCTATTTTCATGTGGTGAGCTTCAAGCTAAAAGTGAGAAAGCCCGCTGCGATACTTTCGATCCTGCCGATTTCCTTGACCACCCTCACCGTGACCAACCACTAATCACCCTAAACCAAGGCGGCTTGCCCTGACGGGGTCGCCTCCGCCACAGCTCAAGGGGGCGCCTTCCGCGGGGTATTTCGCTATGCATAGGCCTTTCAGACCCGTAGTTTTTCACTAAATGATTCCTTTTGGGATTTCCTATCACCCACATTACCCCTAACACTGTCTCCAAGGAACCTTTTTGGAAATCTTCTGACATATGCACTGATGTTACCAACAAATTATAAATGGAGCGTATGTAGCAGCCATCGCCGGCATGCCCTCGAATGCGATTTTCTGAAATTCGTCTAGTTTATGAGCACTGAATTCTTTCACATAAATTTCAATATTACGGTACTTTCACAGCTGGCACAGCACTCCCAAAAACTCTCAAAAATCGATTTATACACATGTGACAAGAAAAATTAAACTATCCCACATGATATCTGTATACAAAAGCTTATAGCTCATCTATACATCTAATGGCATAAGGAAGTAAGCCTTAGCACATTCGGAATGATAAAGGTTCCTCTATATTGATCTGTATATGGGTGAAAAAAATTTACACAAAAACTTTCAAACAAAGGTACATGTAAATAAATTCCAATGTATACTTCAGAAACTAAAGAAGGAGACCCGCTCATCTAAGATCACACAAGTAACTGATGTTAGTGAACAATGGGAACCAATCGGAGTGGTTGATTTTTCGGAAGTAGAATCCCTCCGAAAGTTGGTTCCAAGTCGATTGTACGTCCTTCTGCAGGCTCGATCTGGAAATTGATCAATATTAGGGTTGGAGATGGCATGAGTGACGATTAAATTATTCACGTATGTGAAATATGGTGACTACAAATAGGCGGAAAGGTCTAAATAAAGGGTGCGTTCTCTTGCTCCTCACACAATTGAGCGCATGTAGTGTACGCTGCACATCACAGATCCGCGTTTTTACAGCCGATACTTCAGCAAAGGTGGACGGTAAATTTGTCTGAAGTTGACAGGAGGAATACGAATGCCATTCCTTGAGTATTACATTTTTACATTTTTGGAACTTTGTAGTTAGCTATTATTCCGATGGAACAGGTGCTGATTTGTAATTGTTTCTGTAATGCAACGTGGTCGCTACGCGCCATCTCGTCTACCCCCACTGGCTAGTGATGCAGAGAGGGCGGAAGGGAAGGAGAGTTTTCGAATTCCATTTTCGCTATTCTTTACAATTTCATATTCCACAGATATTCTACAATCTTTGGAATATGAGATACCCCTAAAAGTATTTTTAACATTGCGAGCGATCAGAGCTGTTGTCTCAATCGTAACAAATTAGCTTACCCTGTAATTCTGGAGCAGTGTAACTACACCGACGAAGAGTTCAACCCTGGCTAAAGCCTCTCCAGCACATTGTCGTTTTCCCATAGAGAATGGGCAGAGGAGATCTACTGCTTCCTGAACAAATCGCTCTTTTTAGCACCTTTAACTTTAGCATGATACACAAAATTCATTAAAAGTTCATTCTTGTTTCATCGTTTTCTTTTTGTTTTCATATTTTCTTTTGAATGGTCCAACTTGCATTAGATGAATACAAATGCTCTATCCATCAATTTTTGAGATTTTTTTGAGACGGCCAAGCAAGCTCTCCGTCTCTTCGGTGTGTATGTAAGGAGCACCAGTTCCTATTGATATCATAACGATGCAGCGACTTATTCATCAGATGCCCGTTGAGCCGGTAGGCATCGTTAGTTACACCCACCTTCCAGTGCCCTATTTCGTGATAAAATTGCCTGGTACTCACTGGGATTTTCTATGACCACTCGCCATTCACAATTCCAACTTTTTAGGTTTCTTTTATTTTTCTGATATTAGATTCATCTTTCACATAAATCAGTCAATTAAATACCTTATTAGGGGTGATACCGTCTTCCATTAAAAAACGTTCTGGGCGAAATCCATGACCGTCCTTGAACACAGGCGAGTGTGCCATAATTTGATGAATCTCGCCAAGCACGTGAGTATCTGCGGGAATTTCCACTCCCTTAACGGAAGTGTTCCGTACAGTTCGATGAACGACATTCAATGGTAGAATGTTGGCCCGTCGTTGGAGTTCCTGTATCGCCGCACTGAAAACGCTCGAACTAGGTACAGAGTTTGATAAATACCTTTGATAAATAAATATTAAAAATAACAAATTCTGTTGAACTTAATTTTAAGATTTTTGACTCTATTTGTCATTCAAATGGACACGTATGTAGGCTATGACTAAAAGCGACTTCAGTTGGAACTAAAGGAGGTAGACCAAGGATGAAATGTGTCTTTTCAAAGGAAAAAACGGAAAAAGTCGGTACTAACATGATCCGATGGATGAATTGTCAAGTTCACTGATTTCTGAGCTCACCCGCTGATAATTTGACAGAAATAAGTGCAATGATAATTGGAAAATATACGGCACAATAATAATGACCTGACTTTTAATAAGAATACTAATATTTTTCAAAATACCTGCTATAATCACAACTTGAATAGATCTGATAGTACTTACATGAGACCAATTTACTTTTCACTCACTTGGTATAAGGCATTTTCGGTCTGTGTGACGACGTTGGTTTGCCTTCTGGACCAACAACCCTCAAAATTTCCTCCCGAATTTTCTCCTGTAATTTATATATTTATCTATTCATCGTGGAAGCGCATCAACCCCTTAAAAAGTATGTAAAAGTCGTTGCCAGATTATAATTTAGAAAATAGAAAATTAGCGGAACCTCATAGACAACAGAATTGAATAATCCCAGCTTTTTTTGAAATATTTCGAGAAAAGTAAGTAGTTTTCCGCTTATGTTGGTCGTAATCGAAGGCCAGTTGTTCACCTGCACATCTGGATAAGATGCAAAAAGTAATGAAGCCCATCTAAGGGTTGTTGTGGTTGTCTCCATACCAGCTAGATAAAAGTCCATGCACACATTGAGCAGATTTTCATAGCTGAAAAATTACTTCAGTGAATTGGATTTAGAGAAAATCTCGTCGTTTTCTGAATCGATTTCAATTCGGTACGACTACCAGTGAAGAAGTTCGAAACAAAACGCTGGTCACTTGTAAAGAAGCTTTCGAAATACTCATAGGTTTCATTTTGGCATAATTCAACTCACTTTAGGTTAGGATTACTTTGCATTTTCTGGTAATAGGCTTGTACAAGACATTCGGGCTCTTGATCCACCGAATATGATTCCAATGCACGTGCCACATCCTCCTTGATGGTACGACGGAGCTGCAAATAGGGACGATCATTGCTAGTCTTCCCTTACCAACTGGAATGGGAAACCAAGATTTCAACACTTACTCCTGCTATCATGTCCACGAAACGTCCTTTAGATATTTGCCCAATGATAGGAAGACGATGGATGATAGGGAATAGCTGTCCGATAAAGAGCAGCTTACTTCCTCTTAAATGATAAGAATATTGAGCGTGGAGGAGTCGTTTGCAAAATTCAAATTCTTCTGTTATCCATATATTTATATTGTATTTGCTTACTAAGGGCTGCATTTAAAGTTTCACAAGGTGGGCCATCCGAGGGGGTGCATCCACGAGGGCTTTAGAGCAAAGAGACGGCGGTCACGTGATCAAGAACACAGAGTTAAAAACAAATCAACATTTGGGCGTAAAAATTTAAACTGCACTTTTCCCGCTGACAGTTGTTCGAAAGTATTAGGTTGTCCCAAAAGCCTTGTAGGATTTTTCCAAAAAAAAAATCAGTAACTTCTGTTTACTTCGAGGCAGGTCTATGCGGTTCAGGAATATGGTAGGACGTTCTCTAAGCTTTCTGGTAAAATATATATTGACCCACCACATCCCGTGGAGAAAGCTACAATGCCCGTTGTCGATACCCACCCAACTCGCGGTGTCATCTATTATGAGCGGTCTTGCAGCACCAAAACGACGGAAGCTTGCCACTCCATCAGCGCTGCATTGGGCAAGGGATGTGTTAGCTACAAGACAAACCACGCTTGGGACGGTGCTGGTTCTGGGACGCGGAAGGAATGCTTTTCCGCGAGGTGCTGGTACAACGCGAGACAGTCACCGCTACTTTATGCACCCACCAGCTCCAGCAGCTCGCCGTCGCTGTCCAAGAAAAGCTCCAAAAAAGGTCCGCGATCAAGGTCCACGGTCACCCCTCCATGACGACGCCCCCTCCGATTTCACGAAAAGTACCCAAGCCAAGCTACACGAGCCCGGCTGGGATGTGCTGCCCCATTCGCCATACTCTCCAGACATTGTCCCTTCTGAGAGAAAATTCGTTGATTGACATGCTTACAAAGGCGATCGCTGACTTCATCGACTCCCAGAACTCGGGGTTCCGGGAGGAGGGAATCAACGATTTACCTATGAGGTGGCAGAGTGTTATCGGTAACAATGGTGATTACGTTGTTGCCTAATTGTTTTTTGTTGGAAGAAAAGAATAATAAAAAATGGTGGTCGAAAAAAATCCTACAAGACTTTTGGGACAACCTAATACTTATCGAAATAGTTGCTGTTCTTCCAGTTTTTTTTTCAATTTTTGAATTGCACCTAAGGAAATTCCTCAGATATTTTCGGGTTTCTTTCCACGTACTATATCTAGTAGAGTGATTTTGACAGGATTTAGAATCATGGAATTCGCATGGACGATTCTTTTAGTTTACATTAAAGTTCTCTGAATTACATGGCCTATCTATTTTGTGAGTAATTTTGTATTTTGTGAGTAATCTTCACTCCTTGATTTCAAAACGCTTTGTACACTCGCGCATGGGCGGGTGAGGCACGAGTCGCTGTGGATGTGTACCCCTATGTCAGCAATTCGCACGACGACGAGCGGCGTAAGACACAGTGTGTGCGAGCTATGCACATCGTGGTAGTTGGGTCATAGAACGTTTACACGGTAATGCGGCGCGATACTCAGTTGACTTGTGATCGCTTCGGGACCCAACAACATGGCGCTTAGGCTCGTCCACATTGCTTCGCATGTGACATGCCGCGGTGCGAAATCCTGACATATCCTGACATAAGGGAACACACCCAGTCGTTGTTAATAAGAAATCGCTAGGGCTTTTTGGCGCATGAGGTCGCGCTATCGCTACCAAAACGTGCTACAATGCTCCATCGCCCACCAATGACAATCAGATGGCACATCTGGGCTTGTAAAAGCCTTTGCACCACTCAGTTATTGATTACATTCGTCTTTTCTCTCATTATAATCATTCTCTATACACATAGAATCTTTTCGACAAGCAGGAAAAAAAGAACGCTCACTTAGTTGCTTCAGTAAGTACGTTGAGTTCATCAGCGGCGTTCATCATGCGACTACAATTATCATAATCGTACCTGAATCCAAATAATGTCTCGTTGATAATATTTCCTATAAAAACCTGAAATCAAATCATCTCACTTCGAAGCTTCTAAATACAGCTTGGAGAATGTCTTATTATAAGAATCTTATAACAACACACAACTTTTAAATTCACCTGAAGTGGTGTACGAAGGAAAACTTCGTCTTTGTTTTTAATGGAAGCCAGGTGAGCAAGAAAATCTTGAGCAGACACCAGGACCTGAAATTTTCTATGCTCTGTGGTGCATTATTTGTTAACAGTTTAGGCCGATTTGTAAATTGACCTCACAGTGCTACGAAACGTACCACATCGTCTTTGAAGGCGATCCGCTCGAGGAAAAATTGGGGTGCTTAACAGTACGAAAAAAAGAAAAGAAATGGTCAAAACCCGAAAGACCTGCTCCCCAGCGTTGCTTCCGGAAGGGTACGGGCCACGTTAAAGCAGATGGCAGCTGTAGGGAAAAACGCCTTCGCAGCCCGAGGGCACTCTTTCCATTGGGGATTCTGCCACATAAATGCAGTTGCTTTTGGGTGACTCATTTTGAGAGTTTCATCACCTACGATACTCCTATCACTGCTTTTGTGTATCCCGCATTCACTTCAGTGGCACTTGCACATTCAAAATCAAAATTACATCAACGTTACCTGTTCTTCCATCAAATTCTTTCCCATTCCAAAATCCCTTAAAATGTGAAGCGCTGCTCGACGTTGTTCTCTCCAGTTTTCACCCTGAATGAAGCTAGTAGTGATTCATTCAGGCTTTTTAGGAGAAGGCGCTGAATTTAGGAATCGTGTGGTTATACCCTCACGCATGGCGTTCTTACTACTTCTGAAAGCACTGGCAGGAAAAATTCGGTCAATTTTCGAACGGATTAGACACCCAGTAACCCGGAAAATAACTCCTATGTCTGCTACAAATCTTCGTCGAGGACGAGGTTTGCGCTCTCTGCACCACTGGAGGGAATGGCTTCACAGTTGAGCCAAAGTGTGACCCCCCCCCCCCCCCCCCAAGCACAGCTAAACAGCTGGGTATACCACTGCCGGCCCGCAACAAGAAGTATAAAGCGCGCTTCTCAGCGCCAAGTGCACTACAGATAGTCTATTTGGATCTCGTGCCTTCATTCACAAAAGGTAAGTCTTAGGCCACCGTCAGGCTGCGATTTTGCGGCGTTGTACCATTTCAAGGTCGTAGTATCGCGTACGAAAGTGGGACGCCGCAAAATCGCAGAGTCGCCAAATCGCGAGGTCCGACAGCGGCCTTGCTCCTGACAGCCTTATTACCCCTCCTGAAGGCGTCTTCAAAATATCCTCGAAAAACACAAAAACGCACTCAACAGAAATCTCTACACTGCTATTTCCACTTAAGGCGGAAGTTTCATTGAATTACCCCAGCTGAACTCAATTCAATAGCAAACATGCTGAATCACCTGAGAAAAAATGACACCGCCGTTTTCTACGTTCTGGAATATAGTATCAGGAAAAATTCCAGATCGGCCAATGAAGTCTTCACCTGTAAATGCATACATTCTTGACATATTAAGAGCAATTGCAAAAACCTCGCCGCTCGAGCTCTTCTCCCTGGTGCCAGAAATAAGAGTACCATAGCTACGTACGATGTAGTGAAGTCCTCTCGGACAAAAAGATCATCGCTCGCACGGCGGACCCCACTTAGCGAAGTTCCTGTCCTTATAGCACCCACCCGTTATCCTGCTATTGTGGAATGAGTGTAGACCATTCTTATGTCAGGAATTCGCACCACGACGAGCGGTATGCGACGCGGTATGTCGAGCTAGGCGCGCCGCCAGAGTTGGGCCTTATTGTTAGAGCAATTACACGGTACTGCTAGAGGGGCTGTACACAATTGACCTGTAATCGTTTTGGAACCCAACAACAAGGTGCCTTTACCTCGTCCGCATCGCTTCTTCTGCGACACGCCGCAGTGCGAAATCTTGACATAAGGGTACACGCCCTTGTGGGCCAATAGCCGCTTACTCCTCAATATACGGTAGAATTCTCCTGATTTCCCGCAATCTCAGATCGTCTGACGGATTTCTGACTCTCGCTCCACTCATCCTGATGTGGACACAGGCCTCAACGGGGACATTCGCATCGCATTTCTGTCCATTCTTCCACAGCCTTCTTTCGCTTTCGCCTTCGCCTGACCTTCTCCAAATTGGTGATGTAAGTACATTTCCAACATTCGATCTCATATCGATTCCGAGTGTTAACGTCAAAGTAACCAACAAAGATCGAATCCGACGCAATCGTTCAGTTGGCTTGAACTTCACCCAAACATATGTTAAGGAAATAGTGACAGCCAACGCTCATTTCGGCCATGCAAAGATTACGTACATTATTGATATTTCAAAAAAAAACTAAGATCGAATGTGAAAACTCACCCTTTTTAACAAACGCTTCATTGACACCATCAAAATCTGTTATAACTACGTGAGGTTTAGGCAAGTAAATAGTGAATATGTTGCCGTATTCCTTGCTGAACTTGGCGATTTCCTCATGTATTTTGAGGAAATTCATCTGTAGTAGACAAATCAATCATTTGATAAATCTATTGCGCGAACTATTCGAAAAAACCAACCGTGAACAAATTTCCGACAAATGGGTAAGGACGAGGTCCTTTAGGATAACGCTTGGTGCTTTCGTAAAATCGCCATATATAAATGGCTAAAGCAGTCGTTAAAAACAGCAATACTAAAAGAAAAAACATCTCTTGACTACACCAACTGACCTGGTTCTCCCTTTTATACGCTACGCCGATTCTTGTGCTTTGTGTGATATGATGGGCATGAGGTCGCTCATGAACCGACATCTTTGTAATTTACGATTAACTTTTTTTACGTCTCATATGTATTATCGAAAATCGTCGACAAAACATTACACTTTTTAGTAAAGTGATAGCCTGGTTCCAGTAAATTAACGGTTTGAATGTCCATGTCACTTAATGTTAGACACTACAAAGCACACTACACTAGGGACAAGGGGACTGTAAACACTCGTCACCTGATAACGATTCATCAGGAAACAGTTCAACACATCATTAGTGACCACATATTATGCGATATTTACTAATCAAGAGCTAAGCTCAAAGGAATAAATGAAATGTTTATTGAAAGCATAGTTGAAGACATTTCCAACTAGGGAAAAATACTTCTGTTGACAGCGACCCCTTTCGGATCAGTAGGAGATGCAAAAGATTATCGAATTATTAATCAATAGGAGCAATTCTGATCAAGTTTTATATATGAAAGTAAAGGTGCTGGCAATGATAGGGCAACAGTAGAGAAAGAAGTGAACGGTGATCGGAGAAGCTGAGAGATGGAACCCTTTCCACAGTCGGGAACTAGCCCTCTTTTTTCATTACTGAAGTGGCGAGGACAATCAAGCCGATCAACCGTGAATGTTACCTCGCCCCCTCCACTGCTACTCGGCCATCAAAAGTCGCATGACCGAAGCGCACCACAATAAAGCCCCGAGGAGGATTTATACAAGCGAGTTTCGCTAGAGAACATCTCTGTAAAACTTGTCATTTCACTTACAGAGAACACGTCTTCCCATCTCTAGATCCTCTTATTACTCCCAACGGTCTTCTTGATTGCAATGTAAAGTTCTATGAAAATTCTTAGTCCTCTAATGACTGCCACCACGTTAATCTTCATGGCTATATATTAGGTTGGCGGAATGCAAATTATTCCTTGAGAGACTCTCTGCGATTTAATTTTGTCAGTGAAATAGAGAAGTTTGCATGTGCAATGGCTGATACGATCCACAATGCGTTAGAGATATGGTTCAACACACTCCAACTAGGATAGGTCACACGAGAAGGCAACAGTAGCTCAGCGCGTGGCTAATCTCGTAACGGGACAGCAAGGCACTCAGAACGCGAGGTGACCAAAAGGAATAGTGCACCGAAAAAAATGAGTTTCTCTGACCCATGCATGTACTTATGTTTTGCTTAATAAGGAAGTTTCATGCGAAAAGTGAGAATCCGGCTGGGATACAGCTCCTCTCTTCCCCTCCCACGGTACCACTTTGAGGAGCTGTATATTTGCCATATTCTCACTTTACGGCGTGACCCTTGCATGCCGCCCTTGACAAACAATCAATCCATGAACTGTAGAAGTGGCAACAAATACTCCGAAAGACAGACTAATCTGGCTATCTCCCAGTGCTATGTGCCCGCTTTCACAACTGTCTCCAGAACTGTAAACAGACATCAATGTTTTCATCCCCAAAAGTCGATTACTACTGACATTTTTTCCCTTGATGTCCATTCCTTATGGCAAGTTTTATTGCAAAATCAGACGGAACAGACACTTCTAAAACAAACCACCAAAGTATGCACGGGTTGAATTATACACCAACGAGACATCACACAAATAGAAAAACTAAGATCGAGGAGTTCCTCGCGAATTTAAGGAGTTTTGGGGTCACAAGTACTTACCGATTCCTTACAGCAATTCATTCTGAGAAATCAGGGAGAACAAAAAAAAACTTGATGTCTTCACGATGTAAAAGGCGTTCTGAGATAATTAAAAAGATTCTTAGCCCGAATTGGTCCCAGTCCAGGGCAGAGCGCCAGTTGCTCTTCACTTGCTTCACTGATAGCTTTCAGTGTCCCAAAATTGAACAGCAATCTGAAAATTTCGATTGCAGCTGTTGACCCCTCGTTCACGAGCCCCTTCAGGAATACCGTGAGCAGGTGAGTCTGAACATCCTACACATACCTTTGCGCATCTGCTTTTGTCACACTTCTTGCACCAGTCAGAATTCCGACAGCGGCATTGTGGAGAGCGGTCTTCTCATCAACGGGAACAAAGACGGGCTTTCTAAAGTCATCAGTTCAAAAATGTACAAAAAACAAAACTATACGAAAACATTTTGTGAAAATGAGCGAGAAAAGCTTGGCACCCCACAAAGGTGCATCTCAAATCATGGAACACTCACTTAAATGTAGGATCTCTGTTGTCTGCAAGTTTCAGGTTCTCAATGTACTCAGCAGCTTCTTCCACCTGAAAAGGTTTTCTCTTGATAAGATCATACAAGACTGATAGCTACATATTATGCGATACTTACTAATCAAGAGCAACGGGAAGGAATAAATGAAATGTTTATTGGAAGCAAAGTTGGAGACATTTTCAACTTTAAAAAATCTTTCATTCAGGGCAGCTACTCTCGGATCAGTTGGAGATACAAAGTAATGATTACCGAATTTTTATCCCTTACAGGAAAACACATAATGTATTATAGTTAGCGCATATTGAGACTGCGATTCGTTCCCCGTCCTTCATATTCTTAGGCCCACGCTCAAGCTTGATTTTGTCTCGGGCAGCGAGCTCACTTCCACAGTCTTATTTTTATGCACTCAAAGGCCTCGGAGATTTAGCAGTTGGAAGTTAGGCCACCGTCTGACTTGCGATTTTGCGATTTCGCGACATTGCAGTTTTGCGGTTCCGCACCCGAAGTTGCAGCATTGTACGATCTCAAGGTCGTAGTATCGCCTGCGAAATTGCGACGTCGCAAAATCGCAAGTCCGACGGCGGCCTTAACTGTCTGGCGCATTTAAAAAATCGACTATCATCGACTGGAGTACCTTCGATTTCCGTATTCAGTGGCGTAGATTTCCCAATCCAAAGGGGTTTTTACCCTCCGCAGGTCACAGAAAAAGGATTTGTAAACCGTTAGCCAGAAGTCACCGAGTTTTGTGCCCTCCAGACTTGGGCGTGTAGGACAGGACACTCTAGCTCGATCGACGCGCAATGCGGATTGGGTTACCAAGCGCCACATGGACGATGGACGCAACAAGCAACGGCGACCTTCACCCATTCCGAGGGTCCTGGCCTGAAGGATGGGGCCTGCGAGAAGAAGATGAGATAAGCAGTAACAATTACCGAGTAGCACAGCACCAATGTCCAATCCATTCGATAACACAGCAAGTTCAACTCTCGCAGGGTATGTCGTGGTTCATCGACATTGCATAGTGTCAGAAGAATCTGAAAGATTGCATCAGTACCAGAACATTGGCTATCGGATTTTAGGGAAGCTTTATCCACGGGGTTAAGTAAAATGATAAAATAAAGAAACACTCTGTAAATAAAGGACAACGTACCCTACACGCATATTTATTCTCTTCCTTTCCTGTCAGTCTTGTAAGAATGTAGTTCGGGTGCAGTTTGTGATACTGTAATAACGATTAATCTATACAGATCGAAAAAACCACCTACAAGGGAAGGACCCCAGGTCGAAGTGGCCATTCGGAATGGGGTACATGTGGCCCGATGTATTTTCGGACGCTGATCTCGAATCTGCATTCCAAATTTGCAGAACGATCCTCTGATCAGAGTTACAAGGCCATTTTCCGACAAAAGTCGGCTCAAATACACCACAAACGACTGAACCAACAGCAGACGGTTGGCGTAGGTGTTAGTGTTCCGCTCCATAATCTGAAGACGATGGTTCGGATTCCTGAGGGAGCTCTGATTGTGCAATTTGTTGAACTTTATCCACCGACTACAGAAAACACTTCGACTTTGATGAAACCTCATTTCGATGATCTTCCTGGATCAGACATGTTCAAATGGTGCGTACGTTATTTCGCAAAACGAATATGATATTCGCACTCTGGAGGTCGAACAACCCCTCTGTGCAAATTTTCAGCCAAAACGAGTTTTTGGCCCAACTTCGAAAAATTAGGGAAGCCCAGGGGGAAGTAATAATTTTTGTGAAATTTTCTATAAAAAAGCCATCTAGCTTGACAAGGATAACCTAAACACACCTATTACAGATATCCGACACCAAATGCACGTAACAAGTGATAAATAAGAGCATTTGATCAGCAAGGGTCAACGACTTTTCCTTTGTTGAATGGGTTGCCAGCCAATAGCCCAGGAATTTTTCCGAAATTTGGTCAAATTCTCGAATTGGCTAAAAACATGTCCGATGGGTAGTTGAACCTCTGAACACGAAAATCGCACTGGTTTTGCGCGAGAACGTCTGACCCGCGTGCTACGGGCTTCCAAACCCACCATGTAATATTAGGTTGTTGCAAAATTAATTTCTTTCAAGGTATGTATTAGGTTGATTCATAATAAATCGGACAAATGGTAGTGATGATTTCTAGAGATCATAACTCAGTAACGAATTAACGAAAATGGACGCGCGAGGTACCGTTGGAATGAGTATGAAAAGCTCTTCAAAGTACCGCAAAATAATCACTCCAAAGTAAATTCATTTCGCCACAATGCCGCACGATTTCAAGCGGTCCAGAGACCACATCCGCAACGTCATACTATTTATATCGCTATCTGGCCAGGAACCCGCGGATATCGGCAGACGTCTGATAGAAGTTCACAAGGAGCATGCCCCCGGCAGAAGTACACTGTAGTTGTAGCATTCGAAGTTTGCGTCAGGCGACTATTCCATCGAAGACGAAAACCGCGGTTGGTGGAGCGTACACGGCGCAGAGTACTGGGAGCTGCTCGATGAAGTTACCACAGTATCCGCCGACGTCTACGTTCGTCAATTACGAGAATTGAAGGCCAATGTCCAAAGTTCGCTACGGCGGCGGTCACATGTCTACTTCCAGCACGACAACGTGTCTACTTCCGCAGACCGCACTTCGCAAGATCGACCAAGGCCGAGCTGCTGTCGTACAGTTGGACCGTACTTCTATACCCACCGTACTCCCCAGACCTGGCCCCTTCAGATTTCCACCTTTTCTCCCACAGCCAACGCCACCTGGACGGCCAAGACTTCAAAACTCGCGACGAGGTCAAGGCGGCACTCGGCAACTTCTTCGAGCTCCAGCTTCCGGCCTTCTGGAGCAAGGGCATCCATGATCTGCCTATACCGTGGCAGAAGGTCATCGATAAAGATGGAGTATATTTCAAGTGAATCCCTGTTGTCGTAGAAAAGTTGTACGACAATGATTAAAATTGGTCAATTTGTCCGATTTATTATGAATCAACCTAATATAAATAAGTAGATTATTTACCCTGAACTATACCATCCCAAGGAACGCCAGGCATACCATTTGGTGGGTTTTTCTGCTCTTTCAGAAACTTCTACGAATGTCGCTCTAAGTTTTCCAGCCGGCCTTTTCCAGGGCTGCGTATAATCATGAACCGACGCGACTATCGAGTCATCATGCTTTATGAGTTTAAATTGGAACACTCCGCAGCGGAGGCAGCTCGTAATCTCAGCAGTGTTTTTGGGACGAATTGTCCTTGCGAACGAACAGTGGAGCTCTGGTTTAAAAAATTTGCTTCTGGCGATTTTGATCTCGAAGAGAAGTCGGGTCGCGGCCGCAGGTCATCGCTTAATGATCAAGATTTAAGGAGAGCCGTCGAAGCAAACCCGGAGACGAATACTCGTACGTTAGCAGAAGACCTAGGCGTACATTACTACAGTGGTCAGACATTTGCTGGCAATCGGCAAGGTGAAGAAGATGTCGAAGTGGGTGCCTCATGACCTGACCGATGAGCAGCGTCTGGCACGTTTCGACACCTGCTCTAATCTCCTAGTTCGCCATAAAAATGAGCCATTTGTAAACCGTATTATAACTGTAGATGAAAAATGGGTTCTTTATGATAACAGGAAGCGGGAATTAGTCTGGGTAGATAAGGATGCTCCTCCAAAAACTTTTCCTAAACCCGACCTTCACCCTAAAAAAGTTATGATTACTGTGTGGTGGTGTTGTAAAGGTATAATCCATTACAGTTTCTTGCAACCTGGTCAGCCAGTCACAGCAGAGTCTTACTGTTGTGATCTGGAGCAAATGTATAGAAAGTTGCAAAAATTGTGGCCGGCGGTGGTTAATAGAAGAGGGCCATTCCTGTTGTAGGACAACGCAAGACCACACACCTCACAAACCACTCGGCAAAAATTGACCCACTTGGGTATAGAAGTTCTCCCTCACCCAGCGTATTCTCCCGACCTTTTCCCAACAGACTATCACTTTTTTCGAGCCCTCAATTCTCATCTCCGTCAGAAACAATTTACTAATTTAGACGATGTTGAATGTGCCTTCCTTGACTTCGTTGATTCTCGTGATAGTAGTTTTTAAGTGAAGGCTTAGATTTATTGCCCGTTCGTTGGCAAAAGTGTGTAGATTCTGATGGTTTTTACTTCGATTAATAAACTTGTGTTCAAGCTGAGTTATAGTAGTTTGAAGTATGCGGTCCATTTCCAAAATTAATTTTGCAAGAACCTAATAGTATCGTTTTTCTCAAAAAAAAAAAAAACCTCCATAACTCCGCTCAGAGAATCGTTCTGCGAATTGTGGATGCAGATTCGAGATCAGCGTCCGAAAATACGTCGCACCATAAGTATCCAGTTCCGAATGGCCACTTCGACCTGGGGTCCTTCCCCTGTTAGCAAGTGAGTTCAAAAAAGTGTCACTCAAATACAATTCATTGACTAACGACATTTTCCTTAGAAGCCTACCAGCACACGGCATAATCTACTGACCACATACGACTGGTTGTCTAGCACCGATTCGAGCACCATGGTGCCCTAATGACTAGCCGTCGTGTCGCAATAAAGACACAAAAGCCGAGCAGAGGTAGGGGAAGAACAGGAGCACTCGCCGTGATTCTATTGACGGAATGTGCCAGTAAGACACTCGAAAGCAGACGATCCCACCATGCTTCATTCATGATGAAAAGCTTGTATGTTGCTTGCTCATTGAGAAAACAAGCTTTTATTAAGTTCCCCCGAATTTTAACTTGAAAAACCACGATTTCGATGGAAAAACTTGATTTTTTTTAGCTTACCTTTAGAGCGAGATAA
Organism: Trichostrongylus colubriformis; assembly: GCA_963978905.1. NCBI lineage: Eukaryota > Metazoa > Nematoda > Chromadorea > Rhabditida > Trichostrongylidae > Trichostrongylus > Trichostrongylus colubriformis. The sequence continues at coordinate 29,331,871 of OZ022260.1, forward strand.
AGGACGCCACAGGTTGAGCCACATTCGAAGTCGGCACCTATGTCACCCCATTCATAGCGTACATTGCGTACATACTTCAATACAGGATTTCCTTCTTGTCGTCGACGATTTACGATCAGACGAGATGCAGGCCCTCCACTGGAGTCGCCTGAAACTGAGTATGTTATGCGCCTGGAATAAAATCAGCTATGTGCGCCATCTGGCGCATGCCTGCAGAATCATTAAAACGCAAAGAATTCTCAGCATCGCAAAGTTCCAGAAATAGAAGCAGCAACAGCAGGGAAAGGATCAAATGAAATGAAAAGAACGCAAAAATATCCCCTTTCTCTTCCTTCCCTTTTGCCTCCTCCGCATCACTAGCCGCTGAGGGGCAGATGCAGACGACGAGGGTATATGCCTGCTAGCCGCAAACAGCGCGGGCTCTCGCAGAACTCGCCCAGAGAAGCGCCAGCAAGAAGTTGAGCGCGATAATGATCAGAGAGCGATGAAGACACTGAAGACGCGCTTTCCAACGGGGGATCCGCCACAGATTACCTGTTCAAATGACCTTTTCATTTACGAAGAGCACTGCTCCAAGTTCTGCTTTCCTTCATACCCCTCCCCTCTTCCCCCCCCCCCCCTGCATTCAAAGTACCAAAAGCGCGACTAACAAATCTAAACTCAATAAATTGAATCCTGGCTATACAGAAATCCCTCGACGACTATTTCAATATCAAGTTGTATTTCGGAGAGCGGAGCGCTATTCTACGTTTTACAGAACTCGTATGTTTTGTGGTTTCTAGTTTAATAGACATTTCGACACAATTCCCAGTACACAGCTACATAAGTCAAAATACAAAATAAATAATTATGCTATGTGAATAAATAAATAAATATCAACAAACAAGCCAAACGTTCCAAATACCCATTAAATGAGAATAAGTACAAGTCAGGCCTAATTGCACGAATAACCCCGAATAACCGCGAACAGAATTTCTAGACAATGTCACAAACGTTTTCGTGATTCAGGCCCGCAAAACTTCCCTACTTCTCGCTATACTTCCCTGAGTCAATTTAGGCCCGCAAACCTTCCCTGCTTTTCGCTATACTTCCAGGATGCAAGAAACAATAGAAGCAATTTCCTAGAAATCGAGGAACTTTTTCTCAAGAATGCCCATTACTTGCACAGCCCGTTCTTGGTTGCACGATCAGTTTTTCAATTCCAATTTCCAACGAAGCCTGTTGTCGATGTGGCTTGTCTCAAGTACTGCGGAGGATGCAATATCGTTGAATGCAACCCAAAAGGGCTATCATCCAGCGAGCGTGAAATGAAACAAACGGAAGCCGACGAAGTGAGAACTGAGACATGCGAATGCCAGTTTCCGGTTGATCGACTACAAAGTGCATTGAGTGGCAACTACTTCATAGTATTTTGTCCATGCTTTCAACCGACTACTAAATCAGCCAACATAAGACATCGTTTTTATCGGTTTTGCCTCAGAAACTCTTATGCCTAAGTTATTTCCCCCTCCAAACTTGAGGAGTCCAATTTAAACTCAGACTTATTGATTTCACTGGGACACTTGAAGGAATCTTCCACGAAAATTATGGTTCGAAATCCTATCAAAAACACATTACTAGAAACAGTACACGAAAAGAAACCCAAGAAGATCGAAGAATTTTTCTTATTGCGATGCAAAAATGAAAAAAAGGATGGAAGAACAAACTCGTCACCTTGAGAAGCTCTATCTTAGCCATATTCTTGTTCTTTCGTGTGAAATTTTGCAGTGAAAGAGGTCTTCCTACGGGTGACGGTTGGGACACACGAATCTAGGCCGTGACCCTGTGACAGCCTGTGGCCTTTGCCCTGTGACATGAATAATTCAGACAATTTGACTATACAACGGAACAGACTTGCAAGGAGGACACGATTTACATGAACAAATTGTCTGAATTATTTAAGGCTTAGGTTAAAGGCCACAGGCTGTTACAGGGTCACGGCCTAGATTCGTGTGTCCCAACCTACACCCGTCTTCCTACCCTTTGGCTTCGTACGAGATTGCGCTAGAAGTAGGCGTTTGGACGAGTTTCTGTTGGATTGCATGATTTAAATTTAACCTATTTCTCCTGCTCACATTACCTTCACGACTTCATTTTTTTCTTATCCTACCTTAAAGGAACCAAACCTGTGTACCACATAGATGTCTCACTGGTGCCGCTAAGGTGGAACATCAAACGGTGGGCGGAGTCTGGCATTCCGTCAGCGGCGTTAGCACCTCAGTGGCTCGCCCTCGCGTTGCGAAAAGCACAACCTTCCCAGTTGTGTCTTAGCTATGAAGTGTGCCTTCAAAGAAGCTTCTAATGAGTTGATACATCTTCAGCTGTCACTTACTCTTTCTCCTCCTCTCACAAATGAAGTGAACCTCAAGAGCTACCGTAGCCCCTTTCGCTATATTCTTAAAAGAATTTCCCACAAAAAAATGAGTTTCTTTGTAACCCATATATCAATGTTCTATTTGCCTAATAAGGGCCGCATGCAAAGTTTCACGCGGAAAAGGGAGAATACGACCGAGCTACGTCTTCCCAAATTCCCGGCCGGGCGGGCGGGGCCACCTAATTAAAGCCCGTCCCGTCGTTTGCCACGGTACGAACGAAAGTGGGACTAATTGCGTAACTATCTGTTCCTACAATGCATCTCCGACCGCTGCGGACGACGAGATGGATACTTGCTCAGAGACCACGCCCACCCGGCCGAGGTTTTGTGGTGCCATATCTTAACCTCATTAATATTTTTTCAAGTGAAACTTTGCATCGGCCTACATAAGGCAAATACTATATATTAGGTTGATTCATAATAAATCGGACAAATTGACCAATTTTAATCATTGTCGTACAACTTTTTTACGACAACAGGGATTCACTTAAAATATACTCCATCTTTATCGATGACCTTCTGCCACGGTATAGGCAGATCATGGATGCCCTTGCTCCAGAAGGCCGGAAGCTGGAGCTCGAAGAAGTTGCCGAGTGCCGCCTTGACCTCGTCGCGAGTTTTGAAGTCTTGGCCGTCCAGGTGGCGTTGGCTGTGGGAGAAAAGGTGGAAATCTGAAGGGGCCAGGTCTGGGGAGTACGGTGGGTATAGAAGTACGGTCCAACTGTACGACAGCAGCTCGGCCTTGGTCGATCTTGCCAAGTGCGGTCTGTGGAAGTAGACACGTTGTCGTGCTGGAAGTAGACATGTGACCGCCGCCGTAGCGAACTTTGGACATTGGCCTTCAATTCTCGTAATTGACGAACGTAGACGTCGGCGGATACTGTGGTACCTTCATCGAGCAGCTCCCAGTACTCTACGCCGTGTACGCTCCACCAACCGCGGTTTTCGTCTTCGATGGAATAGTCGCCTGACGCAAACTTCGAATGCTACAACTACAGTGTACTTCTGCCGGGGGCATGCTCCTTGTGAACTTCTATCAGACGTCTGCCGATATCCGCGGGTTCCTGGCCAGATAGCGATATAAATAGTATGACGTTGCGGATGTGGTCTCTGGACCGCTTGAAATCGTGCGGCATTGTGGCGGAATGAATTTACTTTGGAGTGATTATTTTGCGGTACTTTGAAGAGCTTTTCATACTCATTCCAACGTTACCTCGCGCGTCCATTTTCGTTAATTCGTTACTGGGTTATGATCTCTAGAGATCATCACTACCATTTGTCCGATTTATTATGAATCAACCTAATAAATACATGGGTAACAGAAAAACTCATCTTTCCGGGTACGATTCCCTTGAAGATTCTACACAGACAGAGGTTTCTTTAATGTTCGAGGACTTCCTTCATAAGATCTCGACAGATGACCGCAACGCATTTAAACGTTAAAATGGCTACAAATCAAACATTTCCTAGACTAATTCTCATGAAGCCATAATCACACACCTCCGTTATTATTTTACGTACTTTATTGCTCTTTACAGCTTTCAGGTTTGCATCGTGGGACCTCCCTTGCCAATCTGAGACCACGTACCCAACAAAAGAAATACTTTGAGCTGTCCGCTCAATTACCCACGGGCACGCATAGCAACGTCGTTCTACCTCTGGAAAATGAGATTGTGTCAGTGGCTATGGCGAAAGAATATAAGTAAACGGCTCAAGGGCAAATCCTATTTACTAGGTTGATCACATTTTCGGACAGAATTGCGGATCGATATTCCTCGGAAAGGACAGGACACATCTCCTGCACCAAAATATTTCTGAAGTGGACAGCCTGCATGAGAGACTGAAGAAGTGGGGCTTTCAATTGCTGCCTTATCACTTCTATGAGTTCTGAAGAATGCACAGAACTGCCCTGCATTGAAACTATGACATAGCCACGTGCAAGCATTGGGGAAGCGTATAAAACGCCTTCGTTCCATGTGATTCTGTCACTTTCCGATGTGTGCCTAAATATCCCCTACTGAGCAAGGAGAATGTAAAACTGCCGATGCTTCTTCGTCAGCCTGCTTTGAATTCCATTTTCCGTCATCCTTCGTTTGCGTTGTTTACTCTTGAGGCAGGCGGCTTTGCACATCCCCTCCCATTTCACATCACCAACCACTGAAGTGGACTGTTCTATGGTCAGTTCCATGAGATTCTGCCAAAAGCTAATTCTGTGATCGAAACTTGCATGCCCAATCGCCACTGTATACCATAGTCTTTTTGGTTTCACACAAACCTTTGAACATATTGCCACTTGTGTGATGTTCTCCATACTCGATTTTATACTGCAAGACATTAGGATACTGTAAGGCACTATACGACATTACATTACGAGTGAGAAAAAAATTGCTCGGTTCTGCAAGCGTTAATGTTATTTTTCATTGAAACGTGTTTGTAGTGTATGTTGCATTTTCTCATCTGGACCTGCATTACTTGGAAGATTGATATTTATTTATTGAACTTTAAAGGTTGCCAAATTTTCAATTATTCGCTTCAGTTCAGGTTGAAAAATTCTGCCGTTCGCGTTCTCTGGACAATCTGTTTATCCAGTCGAAAAGTGAATAATAGAAAAAGTACTGCGACTCGTTATAGATTTAGCCCAAACCCACTTTCCAAGGAAGCCTAATGGATCACGTGTGCATGCGTAGACTGGGTGGATAGCCTCTGCAGGGGTGTCTAGCCTTTTCGTGATCCTGGGGAAAGCAAGCAAGGCGCTAAGGTCTCCACATTGGCTCAAACAGCTCATCGCCACCTACTGCTGGAGGTGTATGGCATGTGCACTCAAACCTTTCGTCTCTCGCTCTCTCCCTCTCTTTGACCTCCTTTTCCTCTGCTTGTCTGCGACTCTTCTTAGAGGGCCTACATCTGTGGAAAACTCACACAGCGCAGAGAATTAAATCCAGAGCAGCCATAGATTGAAGATTTTGGATTATTTTCCTTGCTTCTCTCTTCACTAGTGAGTTACGTAGTTTCTTTAGCTCTGCTTTTGGAAAGTTCGTCCACATGAAATTATCTATCTCTTTATCAAGCACAAGGTCTAGAGAAGAGCTGGGCCTACCCTGATTCTCGATTCTCCTCACCAATTTCTAGTATTCAACCCCTTAGTAGTATTAGATGGTCTGAAGTCATGTAGGATTTTTCCAAAAAAAATCATTATTTCTTGTTCACTTCGAGACAGATCTAGGCGATTTAGGAATATGGTAGAAGGTTCTCTAAGTTTTCTAACGAAGTATATATTGACCCACCAGATTCCGTGGTGAGAGCTACAATGCCCGTAGTTGATACCCAGTATAATAGATGACACCGTGGTGAGCGGTGTCATCTATTATACTATGAGTGGTCTAGCGGCACCAAAGCGACGGAAGCTTGCCACTCTCAACGCTGCATTGGGCAAGGGATGTGTGAGCTACGAGACCGTGCGCCGCTGGTTCATCATCTTCAGCAACGGCGAGATTGACATGGAGGACAAACCACGCTCGGATCTGTGCTACTTCTGGAGCGCGGAAGGGATGCTTTTCCAAGAGCTGCTGGTACAAGGCGAGTCACCGCTGCCGTTTACACCTGCCAGCTTCAGCAGCTCACCATCACTGTACAAAAGCGCCGGAGAAGGTCCGCGACGTGGGAGTCCTCATGGAGGCAATCAAAGCAAAGGCAATCATGCTTGAGGTAGTTTGAGGTACTTTTTCAACTCCCAGAATCCAGAGTTCTGGGAAGAGAGAAACAGCGATCTACCTATGAGGTGGCGCAGTGTTTTCGATAACAATGGTGGGTACGTTGTTGCCTGATCGTTGTGTGTTGGAAGTAAAAATAATCATAAGTGATGATCGAAAAAAAAACCTACAAGACTTTCGGGACAACCTAATATTTTGTCAAGATGCTTCCTCATCTAACGTTGTAAGAGGAACATCTACCCGAATAATTCCCCCGGCACATGTTTTGGCATCCCCGAAAGGCCCTTCAGTAGATGAAAAGGAGTATACAGGGGGTGCCAAAAAAAAAAAGTAATTTTGCCCACGGCTCACATCTGCCAATTTTACAAAACGTAGGGAAACGAAAGAGATAAAGGTATTGGGACAAAACATTCCCGAAACGTTCCTCTAAAAGCAGGAACAAGCTGTGGCTCCTCACGTTCATGTTCATAAAAATATGGAGGTTTCATTCGGCGCAGTCGGGCTTCGGAGTACCTACATTTAAAAATTCGCTAAAAACAGTGGAGCCAAGCTCCGTGGTAGGTCTTTTGTGGGAAGCTTCCTGAGGGTTGGCCCTTCGGTTCTTGGAAGTCACAGAGCCCCTGCTGCTTGGACAAGGCTGCTATGATCCAAAGTATCATTTTCATGCCTCAAATCCGCCTCCGGATGGGTTTCAGTGGTAGGGGAACGTTTTGGCTCTTGGAAACGAAGGGCGCTGGGAACCCGGGAAAAACGCAATGTTAAAGAACACCATCCGGTATGAATCCGCTTAGGTACCCAGATTGAACGGACGTCAGCAAGGTTGTGAAAGAGGGCGAAGAAATTTCGGATTTTGCCCAGTTGAGGTGATACATCTTGTTCAGTCTTTCCTTGCTCCCGTTCCTGCTCGTGCAGGAGGCTGCCACGGAGTATAGTGATAGAGTTAGGTCTGCTCTTGATTCTGGGGATGAGAATACCTCAATAGAGTTTACTGTAGTTTGGCTAAATGGGGTCGAAAGTGGAGGAGACAAAATTACTTTTTTTTTTTGGCACCCCCTGTATAAGCGATAGCGATGCGCAGCTCATCCGAAAATTCAATCAGCTCGTACAACTCAAGCAACGACCTATATCTACAAAGATGGTGATGAGTTTCAGCAACCCGTTACGTTGTCCACAACACCTTCATTCCAAGTCAATCCTCCCTCTACCTTCCCTCTTTGATCCCCTCATATCTTTCAGCGAGTATCATATTTTGACGTAAGTTATGACGACAGCGACTTCAACTCAAACATGCATGTATCCGCAGAGTAGGTTGTCAAGTGCCAGTCATCTTAAAATAGCAACTAATCGCTATGCAAATGACATCTCATGAAAGTTTCAGTGCACTATGCACCATACTCCCGTTGTCTTGAATAACGCTGGACCTAAATCTGAACATCGAAGCTTCGGTTCGTGCAGACACGGTTCGTAGTTTGTTGATCACTAAAATCAGCGGAATCGGTAGAATCTGTGGAGTCGTGGAAAAGGTCACATAAAGGGTACGGCAAAAATATTGACCGCCTGAAAGCCTTATCATACTAGGGAGAAAAAAGGTGATAACTAAAATCTTCTGTAGCATATTTGGGCCTCGTGCGCATCATTCTCCTAAGCTCTCACCCAGCACATTGTTACAGAGATCGAAGGAAAGGCAAAAGAAAAAGCGGATCGCCCTTGAATGAAGGGGAAGGTTTGTATCACGATTCTCCGAAGTAGGGGGTCCACGCGACGAGGACAACATCTTTGACGGGAGAACACGTATTGATAGGCCACTACACTAGCACTGCAGAAGAGATAGCCTTTGAGGTTCTCAAAAGACAGTTTTTATTATTCTTGACAATTATCATCATAAGATGAAGCTATCCAAGAAGGGTAAAAGATTTAAAAATACGGACGCAAATAGCACAGAAGCTAGCCATTCGGGGGTATGTACTGTTATGTCTAAAAATTGCTCGGCCGCCCGGACGAGTGCAAGTTGCTTGAAATTTTATCTGTTGAAACAGCAATAACCACAAGATAGGGGAGCTTCCGAGGCTTTTTGCCTACAATCTTGAAGTTTCCTCACGGTACCACCTCATTACGTCCTAAGCGAAATTTCAACCGACTGCGGCAAGTCGTACTGATGGCGCCGCGCTGCGACGCCGCAACGCGACTTTTGGGCGTAATGGTACACACCCACCTTTTGGCGACTCATGGTAACGCAAAAAAGTGGTAAAAAGCTTATTTGACGCTGTCCGGAGCAATTTCTCGAGCCCCTCGATGTTGCAGTGATGTTTAGATGAGAAAAAGGAAAGGACTCATACGCGGTACACCGCTATTACACCGTTGTTTTTATCTTAATTTAATCCGTGATTGTAAATTATCACATTTCAACCTTTAATCTTTTAATCTTCACATTGATCTTTAATGTGAAGACACGTGTGGCGGGCGCACGGGTGATCTTTAAGCACCCGTGCGCCCACTACACCAGGTGCTTGAAGGCCATCTGCTGATATACCGCTTGAGATCACTAAGAATTTGACGTATGGGGCACTTCTCAGCTTTGTAGAGGACGACCATTCGGAAGAGCTTCTAAAGACAGTTAGGAGTAATTAAGGAAAATTGAGAAATGGGTGAATGAGTGGATTATGGAAGTCTAGATGACTAGTGGAGTAAGAATGGAATAACACGGTCAGAAACTCAAACTGAACCTTCTTTCTACCACTTACCCTCGTCAAGGACAGGTTTTCACGACCTCTGCATAATTGAAAGGGCGGTGCAGACGGTGATGCTGGACAAGTCAAATTGTGACACTGTCCTGCACCCCATGACTACTTTGCAGTCGGCACCCACCGCTCCATATAATGCACCCTGGCCAGACGACGATTAGAGGCCTGGTACGCGGAACGACCGCGAACGTTGTCCATCCTTCCAGCAACTCAACCATCGGATGCGAGATAGCGTGGCAACGCGAAATCGCAATAAAGACATCAAGAAGTGCTTCTTGTATGGGAGGTTTATCACTGATCATATCTCTTGGATTGGAATATTTGTTCACAAAAATATGCTTTCGTTTCTCACTTTCTCCTCACCGTGACGTAGTGTCTTCGAGGGACTCTGGTGAGCAGATTTTGATAAGTTTCACGCCAGTGTGCAAGTACGGTAACTTTATAATTTATTTCACGTCTACAGTCATAGTGGGGCAGTACAGCGTCAATATATCGCGAGTAATTCTGTATGCGCTATGGCACTTAAAGGCACAGTTCACGATAATTTTCGTGCGTCATCTCGCTCCATAAGGACTCTGGATGTGCTGAAGAACACATAAGTGAAGAATAATTAGGTGCCCCTGACCTTTGGCTTCGACGAGCCTTCAGACCAGAGGCAAACATTTCGACAAGTTTTTTCCGTGATAATATCATCCGATAAGATTGCTGTTCCTATGGAAATTTTCCCTATCTTTTGTTATCGCGCGTCATTTTCCCTATCTTTTGTTATCGCGCGTCAATAAGAGCCATGATATCGCAATCGATATCATGGCTCTTATACACGTACAGTAGCGGTCAAAAATATATGCGGTTATGGATTCTAACCATAACTTTGGTCGAAGTTTACATTTCTTATTCAATTTTTTTTTTGTTTTTTGAAGGCAACTGGTACTCAGTGAAGCAAAGTAGGGTGTAGTGTTGAGATTGGAAAATTTGTTTAACTAAAAACTCTAAAAATAGCCAAACCTTTCCAAAAATTCAATTGGCCATAAAAAGCTTATAGCTCATCGAAACGGGCAGGTGGGCAGAAAATAATACGGAATGAGGCTGGGACTTTGTTGCACGCTATTTCAAATCCTAACAGCACTGAGGCACGGAGTTGACCATTTTCAGTGGTTTCACTTAGATAATTTTTTCAACCTTCACACTGCATCCTACTCGGCTGAGATACTTCATTGCATTGAGTAACAGTTGCCTTCAGAACACAAAAAAATTGAGCGAGATATGCAAACATCGAACCAAGTTATGGTCAAAATCCCAAACCGCATATATTTTTGACCGCTACTGTATATGCCACCTTGAGACGGTGGCCGCCATCTCATTTACGGGTTCTTCACGCGTTTATCACTCACCCTCGCGCCGCGGTGATGGCACGCAGGTTGCTCTTGTGGAGGCGGCTATCTACTCGGGGATGGAATCAAGATAATCATATTATCGTGAACTGTGCCTTTCAGCTGCAACGTTCCACTTCATGCGTAATTTCCTTTTCTGGTATTTTTTGGGAAGAATGAACATTCTCTCAAGCTTTCCGAGATTCGATAGTGACCCCCAATAATGCTTCCAGACGGTTCATCAAGTCCTCGAGAAACAATCAATGGGTGAATTAACTATGCGCAAGCCAAATCACCTCAAATGCATTTCTCAATCCTCGGATGCAAACACATCTTGACCGCATGAACAAGCAGTCTTCATTCCTCAAATACGTAAACATACTTACGTGCTCTCGTACACGTGGAGGACACAAATGGGCAAGAGACACAAGCGGTAGAAGCAATGAAATTTCGGGCGCTACGTAAGTCTGGGGGTGGGGGGGGGGGGGTGTTGGAGGTTTGGTGGCAGCATTAATGGTAGCATGCCTTAACGTGACCGCTGTATCCACAACCAGCGTAACTGTGAGTCGAAAAGTGTGGTATTGCTAAACCTATGAGAAAGGAGCGCTGTGCCGAGTGGAACAGTCTTTTTCAAGGAAAGTACTTTGTTTCATGTGAAATAGTTCACCTGTTATGGGACTTCTCAATCCACGAGCTCCAAGCGAAACCTTCATCAAAGGAATTGTCCAGTGGAATTTAGAAGAAATTGTCCACGGAGAAATGAGTTTCTTTGTTACCCATATGTTTATGTTGTAGCTGTCTAGTGTGAACCGTTTCAAGAAGTTTCACGCGGAAAAATGAGAAATCGGCTGAGATACAGCTCCACGAACTCTCGGCCGGGTAAAGCCCGTCCCGTCGTCCACCGCGGTTGAGAACGAAGAGTGGGGCGGACTGTTTACGCGACTTCCCGTTTCTACAATACGTCCACGTCCGCGGCGGACGACGGGGTGGGCACTTGCTCGGAGGGCAGCCCAACCAGCCAAGACTTTGTGGTGCTCTATCTAGTCGGATTCACATTTTTTTTTCGCTTTCACCGTGGACGATTCCTTTGAGCATTTCTTCTTCTCACGCAATGTATAAGATAACTATGGTTTTCCGCGATAAAAGTTAAATTTCGCGAGAGATACATTCCCTCAGTTCCGAGCAAACTCGGAATTGGCTTCGTCGTTATCAAACAACATAAAAGAGAATTCAAATAGGAATTGAAACGCTTTCGTTATTCTATTCATAGATTACAAGCCATGAGGAAGCTCGCCATGCCAAATTTAATTTCACCATCTTGATCCGGTTGCTTCATCAAGATGGAAAAGAGTGAACAACGAGCTTTGGCCGTACCAAACCACCCCCTCCTCCCACGTTCTTTTATTTTTCACGAAATCTGATTCACTTTCTAAAATCAAATCTATTTTCTCCATAAAAATTGTTGCGCTTCAGGCAGAAACAACTGATAGTAGGACAAGTAGCATTTTTGAAGGAAATGTTCAGAAAAGTCAAATTCAAATTTAAAGTGGATAGCTGTGAGTTTCAGTCGAAATTTAAAAATATTGAAACCATTGCAAAAAATTGACCGACTCCTTCCCCATAGCGGTACGATCGATGAGATGTAGCGCATTAACTGGAGAAGCATGATCTCTTACTAGGACTGGCTAAGGAATCAGTTATTCCCAATGCCAATAATTTCATATGACCAATTGGTACCAAAGGTAAGAGCGAAAAAACACTCAAATAAAATCAGTCAATCCTCACGGTGTTACCAGACTCACAGCGCATACATGCACGTATGGATCTGTACGAGCCTACAGCAATCGAGTACGTGGCGCATTCCGGAAGGCTTAGTAATCCAACTTTTTCTTCTTCTTTTGAAAAATAATTCGTTGCATTTTCGAGTATGCTATCATGTCCATTGATTTTCAGGGCAGTAGGAGCGATTATTTAGTCGTTGCGACGGAGAGGAAAAATGAAATTAAATGAAAAAACTCAAGAAAACGAACCACCCACTAATTCTTGCACGGATATGCCTTATTGCGCGCCAAATCACTGAGTATCGGTCGAAGCCACGCGGATGAGTAGTTGTGATAAACAGTCTATGACGCGAGCGTCCCTGTACGCGTGCGCCTCGGACCTTACGGAGAGCACTGAACGCGCCTTTCACCTTGAAATCCGCCTCATCTTTCCCTTGAAATACTTACTTTCCTTCACAGGTGATAATTTCCGTTTTCTCTACACCCAGATTTTCGCTCTAAATAAAGAAGACAGTGGTAGAGGTAACATGACTCATGAAAACTCCTAATTTCCTGTTACCCACATATTTATGTTGTATTTGCCTAATAAGGGCCGCACGCAAAGTTTCCCGCAAAAAATGAAAATCCTCCTCAAACAACGGTGGGAACGGAAAGTCACGTCAGCAGTCCCACTCTTTGTCTACGAACGTAGCGGACGACGGGGCGTACATTTACCCTGAGACCCCGCCGCCTCTGCCACCACTTTGAAGAGCTATATCTTTGCCGGATTCTTACTTTTTCGCGGGAAACATCGCACGCGGCCCTTATTAGGCAAATACAACATAGATATATTGGTAACAGAGAAATTTATTTTTCCGTGCACGTGCACGTTTCCTTTGAAGTGGGTTGAAATGGAAGCTATTGGTCCGAGAAGACTGTGCGTGGCAAGATTTCCGGTAAAAAAAAGAGCGCTCCGAGCTTCATAAGTGCCGCCTTCTTCAACAGCTGCCACTTTTTTTAACGGGGCTCGCGCCTTTTGCTAACAGAGTCCTCCTTCTTTCGAAGCTTTGGTGAGAAGTGGTCTTCTCGGATTTTCAGCCGTACCATTCCTTTCTTCACTTTTCTACTAATAAGCATCTGAACTCCCGCGTTCAATAATCTTTCCACATTCTGCCACAACTACCCCTAACACTGCCTTCAAGGGAATAGATCAAAGGCTTCTCTCCCTGCATGCATGCAGCCAACAGAGGGGCACCGCCTATTTACAGGAGACGATTACAAAGCACGGATTCACTGGCACTTTCTTCACATTTCAGCAAGGTCCAGTAAATTTCGTAGATCCCTCAAATACGCAACCTATTTCCCTGAACCATGTCATAAAAACCCTAGTCATCCAAACATGCCTTACGAGAAGCACCACATAGACTCAAGGGATTCCTAAGATTAGTTTGTCTGCTTTACTTTTTGCAATAAACAGCTATTCAGCTCGACTTTGCTAACATACGATAAATTAGATCACTACATCGTTCACATTTTGAAGTACTCGCATTGAAAAGATATCTAAAATAAAGCACAATTGAAAGTCAAAAGAATTCCATTCACTTCATCGGCACCAGTTCCACGTCCCCACTAAACAAACGCCTAGGGGCACATCTATAAATGGGTGTGTGCCATTAAAACTAAAATCTGCGTCGCAGCGTTCGGCATGCGACGCGGATTTCGTACGCTTTAATTCAGCCGTGATCGCGTCAGGACTCAACCAGCACGGTGCCCCTATCTGGCACCATCTCGTCGCACGGCAGCAAACGCGGGCATGCGAATTCTCTGTCCTAATGGCACACCCATTTATATATAATTATTTAAGCGTTGCCTGAGGTTGCGTCACCGAGAATGATCAATATTTCAAGCGGTTCATCTTCATCTATGATTCCCTCATAACTGGATAGAGACTGCTTTTGTTTCTCAGTGATGGAGTCAGTCATTGTTGCCAAACCCCTAGAGACACAACGTCATCTTTTGCAAAGCGCTACGTAACTGACGAATGGGTGACGCGCTTTTTCTCAATGGTTGCCGCCGCCGCTCCCTCCTCACCGTGCGAATCCTCATCGCCGTCGTTTATGAGCACAATCGAAATTGCGTTCAGCCTCGGGACTTTATTCGATTACCTTACACACACTGCTCACACGCCTAAATCCAACAACCGCACACTCGTACGCGCACTCACCTACAACGTCTTCTATTTTTAGACGTCTTTTCTCAGCTGGCAAAGATCGTCACACGCTCGCTTAGCTCGTTTCACTGCCTTAACATGCATGTTACGCCCACCAAGCAATCCCGCAAGAGGGTTCTTTAGATCGTATCTCACAAAGTTTTCACTTCCCCGAGGTCCGTTATAGGTTGCAAAAACTTGTTTGGAAGCTTAAAAGTACTGACTTCACCAGGAGCTGGCTTTTTACGGATAATGCGGCCCCACTCAGCTTTCAAACGCCCCTATCAATCTTGAGACAACTCTCATCGAACGCATAGTGCATCCTCAATCCTCAAAGTTGATTACCTCAGTCAATCCCTCTGTACCTTGTATTGCTTGCGTAAATCGATTTACTCATACGCCTTCTGAATCCTATGAACGAAGGAGATTCGCTTTGGATAATCCAGAAAAACAAGGGGCACTCGTAAGAAAATGGGAGCTCTCACTATTTTGAGCTACAAAATATTGTTCCCAATTTCCCATAGCAAGTTCAAATGTCGAGGGTTGTGTTCACTACTAATAGAACCTTCAATAATACAAATTACTAAAAGAGGGGATGGAGCTGATGCCGCTCGCGGTGGCATAGTCCGGGCCAAATATTGAACCTGCCGTCACGTCACGCTTGCCCATTCAAATCATAAGAACACTAATTTTAACCAGGCTGACTCTCATTGGTCGAGGGCCCAAATAGCACTTAATTGTCGCTATGACTTTGAGTCCTTTAGTTGTTAACTGTGCTTTCACTCATAATCCTTTTACTGCTTTCGCAATAAGCCGAAAATATAAAACATTACCCATGACCTGCTGCTCGGTCAGAATACTGTTGTTTCCACTAAAATGCTGAGTTATGGGCAAAAGCTTCGGTGTCGGACAGGACCCAAACCCGTCCGACACCGAAGCTCAGCATCCTAGTAGTAACTTTCGCATCGCGGGCTGCGGCGATAATCAACAGCCACATATCCAAAATCAAACTTGCCAAAACAGTAGCTGTCGTTTCCATTTTTGAGTGAAAGTGGGTTCCCACGCCTGGTTTATGATTCACATGCTTTTCATCAGTTTCTGAGGGAAGATGGGCTAATGTATTTTGTTCACACGCTCTTCTCCACTTGTAATGGGAAATATTCAGGCATATGTATTCGTGCCGCAAGGGCTGTGCCAAATAGTGATAATGTTGGTGCTTCCGACGCTTCCCAATAACATGATGCATGTGATGTTCGAAGAAGAGATTCTACATGAAGTGTACCTCCCAAACCAGTAGTATATTGAAACGGCGATCTAGATTGAAGAAAGGTTCGAGAAGAAAGGGCTGCTGGGTATCGATCCAAATTTCTAATTCGAGAAACGGTTGCATTAGCTGGTCCGCTCAAAGCTGCTAAGCAACCTCAACCATGCAAACCTATGCTACGTCATCCTTTCTCTGAAGTCCACATTTTTAAGTGATGGACTGCTCATCTTTAACCATCTATACAGGGGGGCTCCTAATTATTTGCGCGTGGCTTGGCGTAATCTATTACTAATAACTTCAACAAAGAACAACGCTTATACAATCTGACACAACTTCTATGTAGAGCAATGCCTAATAACCATTCACTCAAGAAGATGTTCGAAATGAGCTTTTTTTGCAGCAATACGAGCCTTCAGTCGCTTCCCCACTCTCACCGTGCGACACCACCATGGGTCGCAAAAAGGTGACGTCGATATCGTCCCACGCCTTCCGATCAGCCCTTCATTGAAGTGAGATATGCAAATATCCATGACATTGCCAATAGTGTAGCGAATCAAATGGTGCTCATTCTGTGAGAAAAGATGCAGTTTGCGCCAAGTTATGATCTCTCGAACTTGAAATTGCGAAAACCAGCCAAAACGCTCCTTACAACCTAATAAAATCTTGTTCCTTAGGAAGATAACAGTCGAAGGCTCCCCTGAGTTGCTGAAAATTTTGTCAGTGATCAATGCATGGTCCGACAGGACTGGGCACCTGCTCATTCTGCGAGATCCACACTGGCATCCTGCGAGAGTCACTTCCTTGGCTACTGGACAAAGGACTTCTGGCCACCTAACTAGCCTGATCTGAATCCGATGAATTTCGCTGTGTGGGGCTACTAGCAGCAGAAGGTCTCCTCGAAAAGACACCAAAGTTTGAACGCTCGCAAAGCTTCACTTCAGAGGCAGTGGGACGATATCGACGTCAATGAAGGCCTGTAATACTGCAAGAGGAGCTCATTTCGAACATCTTCCCGAGTGAATGATTATTATGCACTGCTCTATATAGAAGTTGTATCAGATTGTGTGACCGTTGTTTTTTGTTGAAGTTATCAGTAATAATCTATGCGCAAATAATTAGGAGCCACCCTGTACAGCTCGTGACCTGCTGCTCGGCATCGATCTCTGATCACCACTAAAATGTGAATACCAAAAAATGCGCGACACCAAGTTTGTTGTCTCACAAGGCGAAAAAATTTCAAAATATTGGCGATATATATTAACGACCCATTCCATTCTAGCAAGTAAATCGATACCACCTCCGATGTTACTTGAACCAGTCTAAGCTACGCGATGTGTCTAGCGCTTCGCTCGGTTAGGTTTCTTCGAAGACAAAGTTCTTTGACAGAACTAGCATTCGTGATACCCTGCACAGCTAAATTCCACACAGAATTCTAAGGAATCTTGAAAAATTATCTCGTCCCTCTTTTTGCGTCATTTTTTCCATTCCTCCAAATAACATCAGCAGTAAGTAAACGAGCGTAGGAGGAGAGTAAAGCAAGATTGCTGGGCCCTGGGGTGTTAAATCCTGGGACTTTTATTTAAAGAAGATTGAATTATCCAAGAAAGCACCAGCTAGCTTCTATACATGGAATAAATAGGCAAATTTAATGGAAGCGATTACATAACCTCGTGTGCACAACGCTGTTGCGATGGGAAGTTCAGACACCTTCATGATCCCACCGCCTTCTCAGCTCATCCCTCCGTGAATCCTGTCTAATGCAACACCAAATTCTCCTTTCTCGTTATTCAAACTTTACGAAATTGATGGGAAATTCAGCTATCTCGAGAATTTTCCACCCAATTTTTTTTTATTCCTTCTCCTTCTCTCTCGATGTATCCACCTCCCCTTTGAGGAATCGTCAAAAGAAATTTGAGTTCTTCTGGTTCCCCCACATATTTGTATTATATATGCTTACTCAACGCGCATATGCAACAATTCGATTAAGATAGGGCTCCCCAAAAAAGACGGACGATGGGATAGGGCGTCTGAATAGGTTTGGACACAAGAGATATGGGTAGCACAGAGGTTCTACATTGGGCGCAAAATTTTGAAATGCGCTCTGGCCGCGGACGGCTCTTCAAATATTTCGGCGGGAAGTGTGGCGGTAATTCAGGCAAATCGCTCTTTTCGATTTCTGCTTCGGATTAAAGGGAACTAGTCGGTTCTTTTCGCGTTTCTGTTCAATTACTGAATCTACTGGAGTGGTTTTGAGAAGAATGGAATGTAGTAGGGGTGATGAGGGTAATGAGATCCTATAGGTGTGTCATTCAAACGAACGCTGAGAGTCTGTATATTTATGTGCCACTATTCCCGATGAAAGAGCGCCTCTGAACCTTGTCGGAGGCCTCTTTTCAACCCCACCCTTGTTCTATAATACATGATCCGTCCCGTTTCAAAATAAGCAGTGGGATGGGGGTCCCATTGCTTGGGTTCTACCCGTTTCATTGAGCTTTACTTCATTCTCGTACAACAAAGCACTTCAATTTCATAGTCAATAAGCCTTTCATGTTCGGCCCTACCACTGCCTTTAATATGCACATATATTAATAGATGGCAAAAGGGTCTTGTAAACATGATAGCGGTTTAGACATTCTCCGGTTCAATCGCGATTTAGATGAGTGTTATCCCCTTAGTTTTCCCTTCACAACAAATAAAGAAATATAAGAAATTAGCATCATAGGACAAGAAATAGTGATGCCGATTGTGACTTCCGATCTTTCTGAGTGCACGTTCAGTTGCGAACCTCACTAGAGAGGTTCCTTACAAAGGTATCATGGTCATGAAAAGAGTATCACATGAGAGGCCTGTGTACCGTGGTAGGAGGATTCAGAGATTACTTTCAGAAGTTGCAAGTTCCGTCTATATTATTCCCATTTTTATACGATTTTCCGCTACTACCCTCACATGTAGCCAGAGCTTGATTCTACATGATCCAGCCATGCTAAGCCAAGCATCTGCTCACCAGAGTAGGGTAAGGGGTGTGTATCCTTATGTCAGGATTGTCGCACCGCGGCATGTCGCGAGCGAAGCAAGGCGGACGAGCTAAAGGCGCCATGTTGTTGGGTCCCGGAGCGATTACAAGTCAACTGCGTATCGCGCCCCCAGCATTAGGGTGTAGTCGTTCTTCGTTCTAAGACCCAACAACCTCGACGCGCATAGCTCGCACACACAGGGTCGCACCCGCTCGTCGTCGTGCGACAATCCTGACATAAGGGTACATATCCAGGGTAAAGCTCAGAAGGTGTATGTCGTTGGAACAGAAAAATCGCGTGGCCGCGTGCGGCGTTCGACGTTCGCGCACGAGTTGTCCAATTCCGATTGGAGCCGCGCATTTGCGCCAGAGCTACAGTGCTCCTACAAAGGAAAACGCGAATGGGGAGTGAATTGAAACCCTAAAAACCTAGTACCCGCCGTACTCTGTAACGGGTGTCAGTAGGTGTAAATCACTGCACTCTCGATCTGTGCATTGGCTTTGATAAGCACGCAGTAGGCCAACGATCGACTTTATTCCCGTTCAGACGTCATGGAAATCATTATTTTCAGGCCACACTGCATTGTTGGTGAACAAAAACTGTTATTTAGCGATCTTCTGCCACAAAGATGACGTCATTCGCCATCAACAAAAAGTCTTATTGAAGTTATGTGACTTCATTATCCACTGCAACAGATGACGTCATTATAGAAGTTTTGCACCCGGACACAGTTCAGGCCGAACCTCTTAAAACCCCGAAGCACTCTGTGTTTCTATACTCAAGTATATATTTTTACCTAAGCCTTACATAAGGAAGAGAAAAGCTTCCCCCTGAAGTGAAGCTTAGGCCAAAGATAGATAAAGATAACGCCGAACGCCGAGCTTAGTCTAGAGGCCCTCCTCACAGCTGCATTAGCACAAAAAAGTGTAAGGATATGGATAAAACATATAAAAAGATCATGATACAGATAAACGGACACGTGGAAGCAAAAGGTCGCCCCAGTCAGAAACGGGCGACTCGCGCGCGAACGTCGCGAGCGTGACGCCTTTCTGTCCTAACGACATACATCAAAGCCCAGAAACCGCCGTTTCTTTACGCAGGTACAAATGGCTGCAGTCTGCAATTATGGGCTTCCACCGTATACTTTTGCTGCTCCCGCAGGCGGGATTTCTCGAGAGGGTGAGGTTCGTTGACTTTTAAGGCCCAGATCCACTATTTCTGGATTTACATCGCCTTTTGAACCGCAGAGAGCACAGACTCCTTTATGTAATGCATGACCTTATTTTGCTTGTTATTTTATGAAATAACTTAAACATTGTGAATAGTAGATAAACAAACAAACAACCAGATGAAAAACCACCCCACCTCTGTCGTCCACAGCCTGTTGCAGAGTGCTTGTCGTTGCTGCATCCATTGAACACTGTAAAAACAACATTCATCCACCCACATATCAATTCACTTATGCACAAAGCACTTTAGCGGACATTCAGCTCGTCGTTAAGTCACCAGAAATCGCCCTTTTGCGCTCCTCCTCACTATGAGACCCTCTTTACTTCAACCAGACACTCAAATGTCACATTTGCTTTTCGCTCCCCGTTGTTGCACGGTTATTATTCCTTTCGAGGTCTCACGCATTTCCGGAACTACAGATTTTCCGACGAATAAACACGTTTTACTCAACACGCCGACCACCGCAATTTAATGCCACTTCAGTGCTCACGCAACCTTTTCCGCCTTACCACTACTTACCTACTTTCACGTTTTCGGCCTTTCACATGAATGCAGCCGTTCCAGTTACAATCACTTATTACCTCTCCGTTTATAATATTTGTACATAAAAATCAATCGTGAATGTTGCTTGTTTCAGTTGAATTCCATTATCACCATGAATTAATATTATTTTTTATCAGCTATATTTTTATTGCATGTACAATGTGGTACATGGAACGTCAAGAACAAAAACACCAAACGAACAACATAACCCGAGGATCAAAAACAGCCAAGATACTATAGCAAGGATGCTGAATAAAGCAACATGACACTAAATAATAACTAGAAAAAAAAACAAACAGCATAGAGAAGCCTACTTTTTATCTCTGCCCCAGTGTCAGGTCCGAACTGAAGTAATCCGGAGCAGCCCTCATGCAAAATACTTCTGCAATGCTTTCTTGAAACTGAACTAGACTCTTAGGCAAGTTGTATTTTTTGGCAAATTTCCCAAATTCCGAAGCAGCGCGCCCAACAAAGAACTAGGAAAATAGAGTTTGAACTTGTCACCACGAATGGAGGATGGCCAAAGGGTAAGAGTGTCACCTAAGTCTACCATCGACCTTCCCGAGAGTATTTTAAACATCATTATTAGGTCCTGAACCTTCCTTCTAGGAACAAGTGAATCAATTTCCAGAATTTTATTTCTAACTAATCCTCTGGGAATAGCACTATAACTGAAACCCAGTGCCCTAGTAAAAACTCTCCTTGTGAAACTATTTTGAACCGCTTCCAGTCTGGAACTAGCTTTCTTATTCTGTGGAAAGAAGACTGTAGTTCCATATTCAAGAATGGGACGAACATAAGCCTTATAAGCTCTGATGAGTAACAAAGGATCTTTAGTGTGCAGGCTTCGCAGTAACTGAAAAAGTCTTTTTTCAGCTTTATTAGCTATCGCCGTGCAGTGAGAATCAAATGACAATTTGTGAGCGACAATGAAGCCTAGATCTCTCACTGTTTTGACATCTTCAAGTTGAAAACCATCAATGGAATAATTACAGTTAATCCGAGAACTTCCCAAATGAAGAACCGGCGTTTTATCATAAGCTAAGGGGATCATCCACATTCTAGACCATTTGACAACAGCATCAATAGCTTCCTGTATCATTCTTTCATCATTTTCCGCAGTTACGGTCTTGTAAATTTTAACATCATCCGCAAAAACTTTACAGGAGACTCCAATCTCTTCCAAGATCTTAGGAAGTTCATAAGAGTAAATACAAAACAGAACCGGCGAAAGGACACTACCCTGCGGAACCCCGCTTGGTGCGGCTCTGACCCTAGAATATGAACCATTTATTCGTACTTGGAACGCACGCCCTTGAAGAAAGGATTCAACCCACAGAACTATTCTTTCATGTACACCAGTATGCCTAAGCTTCCATATAAGGTTCCTATGATTAAGTTTATCAAAAGCTTTTCGAAAGTCAAAGTACACTACATCCACATCCCTCTTATTATCCAGAGACAATGTCCAATCATTCAAAGATTCCAGCATTTGAGTTACAGTTGACCTGCCTTTCCTGAAACCATGTTGAGAGCTCGACAAAATCTTATTGTTTTCCAAATGCTCAAGTAAGACTCTTTTCACAACCTTTTCAAAAACTCTGCAAAATATGGAGGTGGTACTAACCGGCCTGTAGTTGTTCGACATAGAGAATGTGGGCTTTTTCGGGATCGGAGTAACGAAAGAATGCTTCCACTTTTCTGTAACTTCAGCCCGAAAGAAACTCAAATTAGATATACCGTAGCGGGCCAACGATCGATGGCAGAATCTTTTCAATAAAGTAAATTGGAATACCATCAGGGGTTAACGAGAGGCCACTTTTCCATCCGGAAAGAAGCTTGAAGATTACTTGTTCACTAAACCATAAAGAGTCTTGCATTTGAGGAACGGAATCAGGGAGCTCGTGGCAAACTTCTACATGATCCTTATCATTGACAAAGACTTGCTCAAACACATCTGCAAAGAGTTCAGCTTTATCAGTATCCGACATATTACTTATGCTCTCGACATGGGCATATTAATTAATCACCATAGGGAATTTAATGTGAATGTGAATTACCATAATAACCGAGAAGGTGGCCCCTAATTATCCGAATAAAACATCAAAAAAGTTACAGATGTGGCGAATGGCTCCAGACGTCGTAGGTCAGACGCGCGCTTTTTGAGATCGGATCACACTCACATCGTGCCAGCCGACAGCATTTTCAACAGCACTTGCTCAAATTTGGGAACTGGGAAGAGAAGAAATCTGAGTACTTCACAACTTGTTCTTTTCTACACGATTTATATTTGATTACAAAATATAATTAGAAAAAATAAGTTAAAGGAATCGTGTACGGAAAGATGAGGGCCGTGTGCGAAGTTTCACGCAAAAAGTGAGAATCCGACAAAGATACAGCTCCTTGAAGTGGCGGCCGAGGGGTGTGGCCTCAGAGCAAATGCCCGCCCCGTCGTCCGTCGCGGTTGGAGAGAGAGAGCGGGAATGTTTACGTAACTTTCTCTTCCAACTCAAACCGCAGCGGACGACGTGACGAGCACTTACTCAAGGACCCCGCCCCTTCGTCCACTTCTTTGAGTGGCTGTACCTTTGCCAGATTCCCAATTTCTCACGTGAAACTTTGTATGCGGCCCTTTTTGAGCAACACAAATATATAGGCAACAGAGGAACTCATTTTTCCGTGCACGATTCCTTCAAGATTTTCTGTATTTGCCCAATTAATCCCTCTTACCTGAATGTAGCAATACTGTCAAGTTCCCGTATCACAACCTCTTTCTTATTTTTTTCTATTTTTCTGCCAGCTTGTACCTGATGTGACATTCCTCTTTAGACCCAGTAAAAAAGAGAGTTCAAAAGAATCATATTTACAGAAAATACTTCTCATTCACCAGCGTAGCCCATAAATCTGCTTTATGACTACACTGAATCCGTCTCCACCCATACCATCACTTCCCTGACATTTAGGAAAAATTAGGAAAAAGACAGATTGTGCGCAAAGCATTCGAGCACGTCCACTCATAAGAGCATGAGAAATCTTCAGCAAGTCTTCCTCAAAAGCCGAATGACGGAAATGGAGGCGAAATCAGGGATTACCATTTTGATATATGTGTAGGTATAGATATTATATGTACCCTTTCGACTCTTTTCTTAATTTTTTTCTATTTTTCTGACGTTGTACCTGATGTGACATTCCTCTTTAGACCCAGTAAAAAAGAGAGTTCAAAAGAATCACATTTACAGAAAATACTTCTCATTTACCAGCGTAGCCCATAAATCTGCTTTATGACTACAATGAATCCGGCTCCACCCATACCATCACTTCCCTGACATTTAGGAAAAATTAGGAAAAAGACAGATTGTGCGCAAAGCATTCGAGCACGTCCACTCATAAGAGCATCAGAAATCTTCAGCAAGTCTTCCTCAAAAGCCGAATGACGGAAATGGAGGCGAAATCAGGCAATACCATTTTGATATATGTGTAGATATAGATATTATAAGTACCCTTTCGACTCTGAGATACTGCTCTATAAATCACTACAGAGGCTTCCAGGCACAGCATAAGAATTTTCGAGGCTTAGCTCAGCAACGTGACTTCGCTGAAGTCGAATGTCCTCCAGGTTTTCTTCAGAAATTCCCAAATCTCAGAATGGCTCACAAAAAGTGAGGAACAACTTTGAAATTTTTTGAATTATGAAAGGAAAATGTTAAGTGGCTCTGTGAGCAAGTTAGGCCACAACGCACTTCGAAGCCCCTTAGTATCGCGTCACTTCTTTGCCAATCGAACCTGATACCATCCCTTGGAGTATGCAATAGCAACACGCACCAGGTTTCCAAATTAACCAAACGTTTCGAAAAAATACAAATGACCAAAGAGAAATTCTGCTGAATTGTACTTACAATTCCCACGTATGAATTCTGATCCCCTGTCAACCAACGAATGGTGCTTGAACTCAACTCGGGACGATATCTGACATGCGGAATACTCTCAAAAATTAGGACGGAGGATAACAGCACTTTCAGTTCCAGACACCTAAAAAACCTACTTGATTTCATAATGCGACTAGCTGCTGAGCTTTTGCAATGAGCCACGAGAGCGAAATAAGAACAATTCAGTAAGTAGACTGGTGAAGCGCCGTATAATGAAAGGAAGAAGTCACCTCAGTGCCACTCACCCCGATTTCTCAACGCGCACCACTCCCGTCAGCCCCCTCAGCAGTCGGCTTTCTTAATTTCGCGTGCTGCGGGTCTTTCACTCTCCTCGTCTCAGATTGTAATCCTTATATGATTCCTCATTTATTTACTCAGCCCTTCTCCACTATTAACCAATTTTACTCGATTCCCTGTCCACTAAAAGATCTTCTTTCAGTCATCCGCTCAAATTCCCTCTCTAAAATGAAGGTATACAGTACCCCCGCACCTTCTTCTTCAACCCACACTACCTGACTTTTTTATTGCTTTCCTATTTATACTAGAATAGGCCTAATCATTTGACAGAGTGTCTTCTTACCCGACATGTATCATGCACCTTGGAAATGGTTCACGCACTCACCGGTCCTGCACCTGGATTGCTACAGGGGATCCCAGTTTGAGCTCAGCGAACCATACCTTGTGGAAGGTGACGATATCGGGTGATATTTTGTGTACAAGTCGTCATTACTGCCATAGCGGGTTCAGAAGGGTGTAAAATAGGGGAGACAACGCGGCGCCGAGAAGTCTGAAAGGGCGCGGCATATAACAACAGAGGTAGAAATGAATCAAAGTCGAAAACCGCACAGGAGACGTCGTAGGTCCCCCTTGCACCACATCTGGTACGACGCGCTGTAGAGGAAAGTGGCAAGGTCAGTAAGGTTTCCTGTGCACCTCTCCCTTAGTGATCACGTCTGCGCAGGTTTCCGGGAAGTACTATGAAAACCTTGAAACAGACGTAAAACTGAGCTCATCTTTTCATCTTGTGAACTGATCATTTCGAATACAGCGGTCGAATAAATTCAGAGCTTTCAGTCGATACTGGAATTGTCGCTTATATGAAAAAACCCCGGTGCGAAAAAGGATTCGTCTATTGGGAACATCAAATTGCATTTTAAAACAATCACATTTTTGTAGCAGTGACTATCGGCTACCCCATACTTAAGCAGTATAGTCCAGAATTCTGGGCTGCCATAGAATATTGCTGAATTTCACTGCACTCGTTCTTTTGAATATAATGAATGCAAAAACGCGTCACAACTATATTCCTCTATCATTGTCTACTGATAAATGTCCGAATAACGGTAATGCCCAACTGCATTTGAGCAATTTTCGCGGTACGCCCTCTCGAACACCAAGACAACCCTATGAAAGTACATATGTAAGCAAAGCTACAACCATGTGTTTATAAACGAAGTCCCGAAGCATTAGGAAAGCCAAATTCGGAACACAAAAAAAAATCAAATAAGTTTCTGTATTTTTTGCTGCATGCTTGCTATAAGGTAATACAGTGCGTTTCATAATTATAAGGTCACCCCCAAATTGAACACACAGCCAGCCGAAAATTTTTTGACTATTTTTTTTACAGATTCCTCACCACTGAAAACCCTTCCATACTAGTTTTGATGACATTACCTTTTAGCCCGGTATTTCTATGAATATTTTCTGATTTTTGTGCCGTTTCATAATTATAAGGTCACCCCGAAGAAAGAGAAGATTTGCTAGAGTTAACAGCGATGCGAAGGAGCTCATAATCTATGTTTCCCTCCTGTTTAAGAACGACATTAACTAGCCGTTTGGGGAAGTGGAAACGAAATTTCGAAGAGCCTTACCACAGATATTGTTCCAGTCTTCAACAATTGCCTGTTTCAGCAGCTTTGCTTCCCAGAATTGGCGATTATTAGGGTAAATATTTTTGCGGCGATGTCTTCCAGATCTCCCCAATAGAGCTGAGACCAACACTACATGTTATCTATGGCTGAAGGTCCGTATTTCGGAACTCTAACCACGATTCCGTTGAATGACCTACTTGAACAACAGCCTTGTCATGCAGTTACACGCAATTATGAAGAGCCGATCGGCTCCAAAAGGCAACTGATTTCTTCGTTAGATCTTCTGGAGTCCATTCCACAGGTTTTGAAGGCAAGGTTCAATGCAACCTCATTGCCGAAAACCACTTAGGCCATAACCCTTCTCCCACAAAAATTGCCAAGGCTCGGCTAGATCGGCGCAATTCTCAGATCAAGCTAATACTACCTCTACCCGTCAGCACCATACAAATAGAGTACTTTCAGACTCGAAAGTACAATTCGGATGGAATTATTCGCATGCAGGGTGCAACTGCTATCAAAATTCAGTTTCGTTCAATCCGTGTTCAAGAACAACTTTATGAATTGAAGTCGTTCCGCCTTATGGTGTGCTGTAGGCCTCGGAAATTACTTCATATTTCTTCACTAATGTTTTTGCTCTTCCTCGCTGCTGTACACGCTGTGGTTCCAGACTAATAATGGTTTAACTCCAAACAAATCTGGTCCATGGAGAAGGTGCTGTAGGAAGTGGCCCCCACAACCCTTTCCTCGTTAATGATAATAATCTCACGTGGGTGTCCAGAGCCTGAAAAACATCCGAAGACACCGAATCTCTCAAATGTCATCTGAATGAGCACAGGAATCTTCCGATTTTTTGGAATGGCTCTCAAACTGAGCCTGGCACCACAAGAATCCCAAATCTGGGATTTTCTCTCGGAACATAGCAGCTAGCCACAAGACGATTGAATATGTCTCTCGAAGATGTATTTGGAAGACAAATCTAAAATCACAGATCTGCCGGGGGCTCAACTTTTTTCCTTTTTTCAAGGTGACCTCATAATTATGAAACGATACAAAAAAACAAAAAATACTCCTAAAAACATAAGGTAAACGGGGCTGCTACCAAAAATCGGACACAGGGGTCATTTTAGGTGAGGAATCCGTCTATGAGACTGAAAAGATCCCTCAATGGAGTGTTGCCGAGAAAACCTGAAATTCAGGGGTGACCTTATATAATAATTATGGAACGCACTGTATATCCAATTACCCTCAAAAAATTTCAAGTAGACCAACAGCAATGCCGGGATTCCCAACAAAAATATATAAAGGCACGAGGGAGCATAAGTATGCGCATAAGTATATCAGAGTGAATAAAGTAGTAAAGCATCAAAACTAATTAGAATGAGGAAGAGCGTCAATTCTGCAAGCTGTGCATTTACGGACTCAGAATTCCCGACATCTATTCGGTCAAGCGAAATGTCATGAATTTCATCTAGCCCGCATTGGTTGAAAATTAACTCAGTCAAAGAGGATAAGGAGACGAACGAATATACGAGAAGCGTTTTGACTTCAGTAATCAAGTGCCGTCTTGAAGTGTCGATCCGTACATGATCAGCATAGTCTGGGTTTAGGCCAAGTGGCGTTCTAGAAGTGCGAAGGAAATTCTTTCTGACTATGCCATCTTTGGCAAATCAGCCCCTCTGCGTATGAAGGGCACGTTCCACTTCACTAGGTATTAGCAGGGCTGTGCTTGCCTGAAGCTGTCCCGAGCCGCCTTTCTCATTTGCACTAAAGGAAAACGGAAAAAGCGATTCACGATGCTAAGCGCCATTGACAAGTGCCGCCCACGTGCTAAGCCAACATCCAGCACGAAATTCATTCCTTCCCTCTCAGTGCACATCAATTCCCTTCCGCCTCTCATATTTTTCCAATCCTAGTTTCTTCAATGAAACTTCTCGTAATTTCACCAAAATAAAAAAAAGAAAACTTTTCTAAGGTTCGTTGTGTGATCCATCCCTGATTTCCTTGAATAAGTTGATTTTTTTCTTATTAGAAGATTTAGGGTCGTGTAATTAGCTTCCTTTCTTTTTGACGATACGGCCGTAGCGCCGCACTGATAAGATAATTACGTAAGCACTACTTATCATGACGCTTACGCTGCCTATTAGTTCATTTCATTTCTGGTTTCTGTCGAAATCGACATTTTACAAGCCTTTGTGCGAATGCTGTCGGATTCCTTTTTGTTCTCTCCGAAGCATTTTCATTCATTTGTGAATTTCCAAACCTTGAGCACACTATTTATAGCAAGGATTGTAACGAATTTCGAGCCTGAGTAAGAGCCTACTATTGCCCTTTTTCAGCTCTTATTTCCCTTATGTCAGCGAAAATCCTCACACTACTCTACTGTAAACACCCACATGCCTTAACTCTCCACACTCAGCCGAAATGAGATAAAAAGCGACTTAGGGACTCATCTTTCATCAACGTACTCTACACCCAACGTTGAGCCCTCACTGTCCCTACAGCTGTCTACCATGAAGCGCAAACCGCAGAGCTCATATTAACAGCTGCGCTGGAGAGAGCTTTTAAAAACATGGGTGAATCGGGACTCGACTGGAATTTCCATATCCCGAGCTGAATTTAGCGCCCACGCGATGCTCTCAAAGCACTGTCATTGGCAGCGAAATTCGGACATGGCTGAAAGCTTGAGTGCCGTAAAAAGTGCGTGGTACGCAGGAAAACACATCAAACCCCAAATGGAACCAATTCAGAGGACGCTGAGGAGCGACTACGACGTTCAGATCATCAACCATTAGTGCCAGGCAACTGGAACGTCACCTGCTCACTATGGTTCTCACTGCTCACAGAGAAAAGGAAGGCGACTGTTAATGTTATCACATGGTCGCCGATGGTAGATGGGCGTGTTCTGTGGATTGGGAGAGCGTGTGAAGAGATGGACTCTTCGAATTCTTCCCCTAAGTGAAGAGACGTCTTCAACAAAAAGCCAACACAAGTCGATTCAGAAGAAGGGGTTAAAGCCTGTTCGAAGAATACAGCAATCAGCTTTATTGTGTCGCCTTTGAGCGCCTTCCGAACTCATTCAGCCGAGCAACATTTCAGCAGAAAAAACGGATTGAATCAAATGTGTGAAACCTTGGGATTATCCCGTAATCAATACTTGCTTGAGATCATTCAGTAGCAAATATTAGTTTCTTTACTCAGTTACTGCCATCAGATCATGCTGATGTCGATTATCTGGCTATTTTTCACTCCCTTGGAAAAGTTCTTTTATGGAAGGAAGTGGTGCACGCAGTGATTGATGTTCTCAAGAAAGGTAGCATATCTGCAATCGGACGTCGAAGGGGAGGCACCTCCATAGTAGAAGACGCCTGTTTATCGTCATGGCTTTGTATGCGTGAGAGAAAGCATTGGGATGTGCCGTGATTAGCATGTGTGCTCTTGCCGACGGCAACGAATAGCCTCAAATGTCTTCGGAACGTGAGTAGAAGGGCCGAGTCTGACAGGAAAGCTTCGACGCGCCTAATCAAGCACTCAATCCCGACAAGTAGTCCTCGTCATGCTGCTATGCACTGGATGACGATAATCTAAATCTCCTCAGACGGCATATACCGCTGCCCCCAGCCACTCCGCCGTCAACGATTAGCCGGGCAGCGCCTTTATCTCCTGCATCAGCCATTGCCTTACATCGCCTACTTTCCCTCTTTACTTCCCTACTTTCGACAATAAAACTTCATAGAAAGATTTATTGGAAAACTGCTACGCCGCGTCCCTGCATCGCAATAATTACTACCTTCGATTAATTGGAATTCAATGCGTGATGTTATTGGAGTTTGACCGGCTCAAAGAATCCATGAGGGAAATAACTTTTATACATAATGTGGTTTAGTTTCTTTCATTGCATAAAAATTAATCAAGATATAAACGTTTTCTCAGCATGCTTCTATCGTTTTTTATAACGGAGACATATCGCAGGACTCTCGGCTAATTACCGACCAAGTGTTAGCAGCTATTTGAAAATTATAAAAAAACTAATTCACGTTCTCTTCCATGTTCTGACACTGGCAATTCCCCTAGAGCTCCTGTTTACTGTAGAGCTGAAATTTGTTCTGAGAAACTTTAATAGCATGGCGTACAGCGCCGCCTCAATCTGCGATATTTTTACGTATGGGTTGATTCCGACAGGCAAGGTAGTTATTAGGCTTCCTCGAAGCCGCCAGAGCTCATGGTTTTGACGTTTGAGAAATCAAGGATTCTTATGAAAAGAATAAAAGCATGTTATGTGTATTTGCCACATTGGTCGAAATAAGTTAAAGGAATCGCCCATGGAGAAATTATTTTTTTTTGTTACCCTCATAGTTATAAAGTAATCGCCGAATAAGGACCGCATGCAAAGTCTCACGCAAAAAAATGTGAGAATTCGGCTATGATACAGCTCCCCAAATTCTTGGCCGGGTGGGCGGGGCCTCCGAGTGAAAGCTTCAACACGTCGTCCGCCGCGTTGAGAACGGAGAGTGGGACCGTTTACGTAATGTTTTGTTCCTACGATGTGTCTCCGACCGTGGCGGATGACGGGGTGGGCACTTGCTCGAAGGCCCCGCCCACCCGTCCAAGACTTAGTGGTGCTATATCTTAGCCGCATTCACATTTTTCGCGTGAAGCTTTGCATGCGGTCCACATTAGACAAATACAACATAAATATATGGGTTGCATAAAAACTCATTTTTCCGTGGACGATCCCTTCAGAGAAGAGCCCTCACCTATACATACATCTGTTACCAAAGTATGAGTTGGTGCAAAATAGACCTTACGCTGTATGAGCTATGAGAAGAAGGATTCAAGACCTCAACTCATTATTCAGTAGGCAAGTAATCAACTAATACTGGACTGCCCCTCAGATAAAATAGCCCTTTTCCACTGGGCATTCCAACTCTGGTCCCTCATGGGTACAGAGCAACTCAATTTTGTCCTGCTCTCTATTGCTACTTAACACGATGATGACGAAGTCAAACGAATTTGCTGTAAGTGATTAATATCGCAAACACGTTAACAACGCTAAAGCACTTTCTATCACACTCTCCACATTAATGTGATGACGGCGTTCCAAGAAAAGACAGCTTTATTCCCGCGCGATCCCCTGTGTGGCTTAGCATCTCCCGGAAGGGCGTCACTTCTGGCGCAGACAGGAAGTGGAAACCATACCTCAGCACTCTACCCGAGCCCAACCATGACTATGCTTTCATAAACTTGAAACTGTACTGATGGATTACATGAATAATTAGTGGAATCCACTTCAATTAAGTCATTTTGGAGCCTCAGCTTATACCGTTAATAGAAGGATAAATCGTGTGGAGGATCTCCTTAATGCTATACAAATTTATGTTGCTCTGAGGTCCGGCCCGGGATCGCC
This sequence comes from Trichostrongylus colubriformis, assembly GCA_963978905.1. Taxonomy (NCBI): domain Eukaryota; kingdom Metazoa; phylum Nematoda; class Chromadorea; order Rhabditida; family Trichostrongylidae; genus Trichostrongylus; species Trichostrongylus colubriformis. The sequence goes on from OZ022260.1 coordinate 29,363,326, forward strand.
AAACTCACCTTCCGCATGGCTCTGCCCGGATCGCTTCATCCACTCGATGTCTCTTCACAAACACTCCCAGATTACTCCTCACCGGAACGCCCCATCCTCACCTACTCTAGGGTTGTGTTCTGGACCATCACAAGCCCGCTTCGTCTCAGCATCCGTCTAAATCGCTTCACCCTCATCTGGCTCCCATATGCTAACAATTATAGCTAGGCAAAGTTGAACTTGATGTAAAGATCCTTCAGAGAAGGGAGGGGCGGCGGAGGGATCGTTCCTCCTGAGTCATTACAACGAAATGTTCATCTTCTCTGAATCTCCACGGCAAACGATCTTCAAAACTTAAAGGCACCGGGAGGGGGGCAAGGGCGGAATAACGTTTACAAAAACAACGGCGTCTGAAAACAAACATATGGGTTCGGTAGATACAATGTGTAACGAAACCGGCGTTGAAAAACGCGCCATAGGGCGCTATTTGCCCCCAGGGCGCGCTTCCGTCCGAACTGCAAGCTTCCATGGCCGAGCCACGCTTCGTTCATTTTGAAGCTTGTCTTCGGCCTGATGTAACCTTATTTTTGAATTATTTCCTCTTTAGACTGTTTTCTAGTGACATATTTTACTTGTTTACTTATGGATCTTCTTAATGGTGCATTTCTATACCTGAAAATCTCAGAAGGGTCAAATAAAGTAGGGGGGAGACGCAGCTTTGCGTCGACGTCGAAGCTCCTTTCCCTTACTAGGCTTAGGCTAAAATTGATACCCCCTCCTCCCACATTAAAAAGCATCTGTCAAAGCATAGGTCTCATCTGCTTCAGCCTAACCCTAGGAAGAGAAAGAAGCTTTGACGTGGGTGAAAATTTTGCGTCTCTCCCCCCCCCCCCCCCCCCCCCCGACTTTGTTTGATCCGTAAGTACATCTAGAAACAATATAAAAAAGAACAAAGTAAAAACTAAAAGGAAAAAACAAATTTATAATAGAACTTTCTTCTTTTGGCACCATGCCAAGGCGTCAAATTGGCGAGTTTGTGCAATGGCGGCCACTTAAACTCGTCCACACTACGTCTGTTCTACAGTAAGCCAAAATTACCCCCTCCTGGTGTCTTTAACGAGCAGATCCGAGCCCCATCCGAGCTGACCTCATAACTCAGTGATCTTTACCTCATCTTTATCTTACTCAGTGATCTTTTGCTATAAAATGTATCGCTCCGCCGAGACGTTTCATTGATGCATTGCTTTTATTAATCATCAAAGCCGAACAGAATCACATGTGACACACCACAACGCTCCTTTGACACATTGCTTTGATCACATGTGAATCAGCCTAACATATATGATTATATAAAAATCCCAGTGATACATTTCACCAGACAGTGACAGATGGCCTTGCTCATTGTCCGCCATCCAACCTGTCGAACGCGACCTTTTCTCAGCACTTCCGCCTTCTTGACTCACTCCGTGGCAACCCGTTCACTGATCTCTCACTGGCCTCACGTGCAGTGAGCGGTTTCCCTTCGGTTTTCTATATTTGGTGACTGACTGGTTTTGTGTATTCAGTACAGCTGCAGTGCGAATCTAAATTCTCACCTTGCCACCACCCCCAGCTCAGCTCGCATGCCACTGCCGCAGCCATCTGTCAATCAATCCATTCATCTCTGCTTATCTTTCAAATCGTTTCACGCCTCATCGCACTTTGCCTCTCAGGACATAATTTAATGTTGACGTATTTCGGGGTTTTTGAAAAAATCATAAAACCCACAAACTCTCACACTGATAGGGAAATTCGCCAACATCATTCCCATTCATTTGCATTCTAATTCTCCATCTCTATTTATTCATTGTTCATGACATGCACGTAAAAGCATGTGAAAAAGAGATATCTCGCACCCAAACAAAAAATAGACATACTGCACAGCAATATGTATGTCGCTTAAATAAAAGGACATAATTTTTGGAAACACCAAATTGCATTATGCAGGTAATGAGTGATATTTTCTTAGCCTTTTCTATGGGGAGACGTTTCAAGAGAAATTATCTCACTCTCAAGTACCTTTGTCTCTAATTTCCGCTCTGGGATATTATATACGTATGATGGATGTACAGAGGAATTTTGAATAAAATCCAGAAAGGACTATAAAAGTTAGGACCATATGGATGGACTACCGCGAAAGATAGTATCACTCTTATTTAATAAAAAATGCTCTTGTTCTCGAATATCCCTTGCCAGGACTCGTACTATTACAATAGACTATTGAAAATAATAAAAACCACTATTTTAAGATTGTGCTGTTCCGAAGCGCACCATCATGTTCAGCAGAAATACATACATTGAAACTTTATCTAAATTTGATAGCATTTCAAAAAAAATCTCTGAAAAGTTCCATAAAAGTTTAGAATTTCACTTTGTTGTTAAAAATTTTATTTGATTATCATGTTAATACCAACATTCGAAACGATCAAATGCCACCAATTCCACAAAGCCCATCACAAAATTGCTAAAAAGAAGTCTGGCAAAAGCAAGATATGCTCAAAGAATTTTTTCAAATTGAAAATTGGCTATTGGCTTGATCAGGCCAGCCTATATTAACCTCAAGATGTGCATAGTCAATAAATGACCAATTTTGCTGGGTTGACTGGCCTTTATTTCAGCGCTCCTTGTCCCCCAAAATTGACTTCAAACAAGGATTAAATACCTAAAATCCCTGAAGGATTAAATACCTAAAATCGATTTCAATCTGTCATCCCTGAAGGATTTATAATTGCCTGGTTGACAGTAAGCAGGATCAGACCGCAGACCGTCAATCAGATGGGGTTTGCTACAAAACCTTTAAACCGAGTATCTCAATAAAGTGAGCTCAGGTATGAGCAAGCAGCATTTCTGACCCCTCCTTGGACATTCCCTGCCACCTCAATTGTACTTCACTTTAACGCCTCTCGCACTTAAGTTTTTGCAAAGCACCCTTCCCACATTTCTAAACACCTCGTTTTGTACTTATCGTCCAACCTTTGAGGTAGGATCATGCTTATTGTAATGCTCTTTATCGATTCAGTGACCAGTTTAAGATGAACAGAGTACACCTGCCACCTCAATTGTACTTCACTTTAACGCCTCTCGCACTTAAGTTTTTGCAAAGCACCCTTTCCCACATTTCTAAACACCTCGTTTTGTACTTATCGTCCAACCTTTGAGGTAGGATCATGCTTATTGTAATGCTCTTTATCGATTCAGTGACCAGTTTAAGATGAACAGAGTACACTCACCAAAAGTTCATGGATCATTTCGGGAGACCAAATGTTCAATTCAACTTCTTATAGTGATGCCCGAATGAGTCATTATTATCGCGTAAAAACAACTCGCTCATTTCCTCTGGGAACACAGGATTCGCAACCCCATAATGATCACTGAAGCAGCACTCATAGCAAACATTGAAAAAACTCTAACCCGCCGCTGGGTAAGTACATTTTCCGGTCGTCCTCTAAAATTCACACCTGCTCATTTTGCGCACGCGGCCTGCGACCGACGACGGCTGCCCCGTCACCGCAACCGCCACATCGGTTCTACATGTTGACTACACACACACATGCATACACACATGCACATATGCATACACGTGCGCAAGGGCGCCCACATACACACACGTGTCTATCCACCCACCCACAAATACACACAAGCTCCGCCCACATCAGTCATCACCCCGAATCGTCGGGTGGTTTTTCGACATGCCGCTTCACTTCGTCGTTCATATTGCACCCGTAGTGTCGCTTTGACATGCTTATACATATCAGAACTTGTTTACCCTCCCATTTTAACAAACGATTGACCTTTCAGTAACCCACACATAACCTATAGATAATCTGCAGTTTTTCTTTCAGTTAGAAAATTATTTTTCCTGACTACGAGTTCATTCTCATTGTTCCGTTGCTATACGCACGCGACACACACACAAATCCATTCAATGTATTCCTCCCAATGGTCGCCCTAACCCCATTGTCTCCTTGTTCCCTTTTAACCACAAAGCCACCGCACTTCGACTCTCCTCAATCACATGGAAGCCAATATTACTACTATTACTTCTTCTGTCTAGTAATAACGAATACGTCACTAATAATATTTTATTTTATTCGTTGAATACGATTCCCTTATGAGATGGCAGTTTCTACGTACAATTGAAACTAGTTCGAATTATTATAATCTCTTCGGGAGCATCTATTTTATCAGTGTTCACCACAAATGACTTACTAAACTAATCAGCCATTAACAACCTTTCCTCTCATTAAGCTATCATAACTACCCATTACAATACATATCAACTACTAACTTTTTTTTTTAAAGTTCGCTATTTTCCAGGATAACCAAAACGGTGTGTTCCCTTTTAATGTAATGAGCAATTAAATCAATCAGTTTTCCAGTGCACTTATAAAATCCTTGGCACCAAATAATTCCTTCTTTTACTACTGTTCAAAAATTGTGGCAAAATTGGTAATACTTTTTACTTAATTTCTCGAACGCGGTTAAAATGATGAAACACGAATGGAAGAATTTCTTGATCGATTGTATGGGGCTTACCAACACCATCGACCAACTTTTCGTTGTCAAAGTTGTATACATGCAAATTCAATGTCTCTTTCTCAAACTATACTTCATTAATCTTATATTACATATAAGTTAAGTTTCCACATAAGTATCAAGTTAACGCATAATTATCAGGCATATTTCAAAAACAATTCATATAAGAGAATGTAAAAATTGAACGAAAGCATTTTTAGCTGATTTTTTTCTCTAGCGCATGACTTGGATTCAATAGCAGCAATTTTATCGGCAAAAACCGGCCTATAAAAGCATATGACAATTATGTACTGACTTAATATTCTGTATTCATTGAAATTTCAACTTCTATGGAAAAATTCAGTTTGAAAATATAATATCCCATAAAGATTATGTTCAAGATCTTAAATATGCCTTAAAACTTTCGTTCCATGTTATAGAATGGCTTAGCAAATCTTATCAAACTTGAACATCTTTGAAATGTTTAAATAGTGCAATATTCGATATGTATCACTTATTTCTCAGCACTATTTTACAGTAATATCTTCATTAATCCTCAAATATTTATTTAATACCTTCCTGCGTACAACAAACACTCTGCTCTGTGTAAACTTTACCATTTTTTGCACCCGATACCTCAGTTTGATTTGGCACATATCCATCAAATATTCTGGAAAACTTGGGGATTTCTGGCATGCTTTAGTATCGATTCATGTGAAGCCTTTTTCTCTTTCCATTTCTTCCACCTCACTTATCCAGCCCATAAGCATTTATCGGGCTAAAAGCTTGACTAGTAGTGAGAGTGAATGTCGCTAGTCGAAATTCGGCTGCGAATTGCCGATTATCCAAATGAGTTCCCACGTAATCATATGACGTGGCCGCGATTTCTCAACGAAGACAGCGCCGCGCCCCACAACGACGTCATAAATGTTGAAGGCACACAATTTAATACAACCTTACAACAACAAATCTTTATCCATCCATCCATCCATCCATCTCATCCAACATCCATTTTCTGGACACAAACACACGTGGATATCACACTCACACAGCTAAGCATCCCATCGTGATGTTTTTCTCGGCTATGATTAACGCAATTCGTCAAAACATTGGCGAGAAACAGATGAATATTCGTGTATGTGTCTGCGTCTCATAAAAACCCTCTGCTCCAAATAAAACAACTTTTTCATGACATCATTTTATGGGATCACATCTGGAGGATTACGAGCCACCCTGAGGGCTAATCGCAGGCTGGGAATTCTGAGAAACCACAGAAAGTATTTGCAGTAATGATATATTGTGGTCTCGGAAAAGTTCGCCGGTAAGACCCTCATCGCTCAATCAATGTCCTAAATATCACCTCTTCCGATGATGCCCTTTTTGTGGCCAAGGGCCAAGTGGACCAGGCTGTGCTGTGTGAGATCGAATGGAACCGAAAAAATGATAATAAATCGTGCGATCCCATCACAGGATGACAAATACAGGGTCGAGCTCGACGTCAAAATTTCCAGAAAATTCAACCTCCCCCATTCTTTGAGCGTCTTTGTCTGTATAATGAGCCGCCTCAAAAAAAAAAAAGATCGTCAGTCGATAATCATAGCGTTGCCACCCTTTCCAAAGTATGATTATCGATCGACGACAGCCGGTCTTTTTCAAGGAGATCCAGTGCAACGTCGTTGGGTACTCCTCGACTAAAATTTTGCGACGAGCACCCCTTCCTGCACTTCCCAAGGGACCAAATACGACCCTTTCCCTGAGGACACTTGAAACACGCTGTCCCTCTCTGTGGTACCGTGCATTCAGAAATTGCATGAATAGTATAATTTTACAAAGGGTCATTATACTATCGAAGAGGAGACACCGATACCTGCCAGGAAGGGAAGAGGGAGGTAAAGTACACAAAGCTGCAATAGTGTGAAAAGTGCGGGAGCTAGAAAAAACTGCATTACACTGTGCTTATTAAACCTCCTTGAAGACAACAGATGAAATTTAACTCTCTCCCCTCTACTTATGCTTACGCCTGTCTGTTTACACCTCCTGCTGCTATCTGGATGGGAAAAGAGACCAAAAATTCAAAATGGATTTATTACTGAAGCCTTACTTCGTGTCCCTTCCGTCACAGACCCCTAGAGATATATTATGCAATCAGTTTATAGTCTTCGTTTATGCGTAGATAGTTAAACTTACGCATGACCGTCACAGTTCACCCATGTCGTCACACACCACGTACTGCGCATTAAAGACAGTGGTGGGAGAAATGAGGATATGGAGTACTCCTAATCTGGGTCACGCAAGTGAGAACTAGAGGTCCAAGAAGACTATATGTGGCGAAATTTCCGATGGAATAGAGTCCCCCTGAGCTATAAAAGAGCCGTCTTGTCCAACAGCCGCCACTTTGTTATACCAGCCCGCCCTCTTTTTCAGCCCGACCGGTCCCTTTTGAGATGAACCAGCGGAAAAACAGCCTTACTTCATGGGTTTTCAACCGTTTTACACCGGTTTTATCTACTTTCGTACTATTGAGCAAGTCGAGTTTTATATTCGATGGCCTTCCATGTGCGGCCCGAATTGCCCCTATCACTGCCTTTTATGGCCTCCGTCTCAGTTTAAGGCAATATCAATCATCGATCAGACACGTGCTAACATTTTAACAGCCATGATTCGCTACAATTTCATACTTACAAATTTGTTGCCTATTACAAACATTCCTATACCCATCTACCCTACCTACATATGCAGCATAAGTGCCCTGGGCCATAGCCCTCCTTGAAAGCTGCACAACACAAATTAGGCGTAATGACGGATGAAATCGCTTCACTGACAACACTGAATAGCCCTATAAAGATAGACTATCGCAATAGATGGCAATTGTCTGCTTGCTGCCCCTTCGCCAACCTCTCTGCAACTTTCCAACTTGAGTGCTCGTTTGATATTGTATTTTCTCAATACTGCTTCTATTTTACTGCCGTGGCTGCATCTCGTGCACAATCCATTTATTAATTATTTGTTTATTCATCTGCACTTAAAGGTGAGAACAGTCCATAAAACTTCGTGAAGGTCTTAACCTTGAGACAATGGAACAAAGTAGTAGTTCAAATAATTGATTAATATTTCATACGGTATAAAAAATATTTAATAGCACTCAGCTCTGAATATTATAATAACATTTATTTTCTAGATATCATTTCTGAACACTGTCACTAATTATCTTCTAGAAATCATTTCTGAACACTGTCACTAATGCGGACAAGCTCCTGAGCACCCCTTTTTTCATTGAACACTAATCTAAATGGCAATCGATATTCTAGGCAACTACGATTTTTCGAAGCTAAATGCGGTTATTTCAAAAATATATCAAATTGTGTAGGTTAAGGAAATAGTGCTGTTGTCGCAATGCACGATCTAAGATGAAATCGTTAGATATCAAGTCATGTGAAAACTTTTAAAACATTCTTCCGTTGTTTCTTTGACTTCACAGCTTTGTCATCAATCATTATGCTTACTTTCTTGCCACTCTCCTTCTGCTTTAGTAGTAGGGATATCATCTAATCTGAGTAGAAAGGGTATCCACTTCGTTAAGTGCTTGACTATGCGAACTTTCTTCTCATGATGTAAACATTTATTCCGAATGTGCCCACCTCCAGCGCTACCGCTTCCTCCTCATGCAATGGAAAACCACAAAGCACAAAGGGCATCCCATTTTATGACCACTTTACAGTGGCCAACATTGCATGGATACACTAACAAAATTGTTTTTCTCGAGGTGGGTGGAGTCAAGGCTCAACCTCTAATTGAATCTTCTGACGTCATGCCATCTTCCTCTCCATGCTATCACCTTGGTCTGTCTCATCCTATGTGCATTGATTTGGTTACTTGGAAATTTCTTGAAACCATTTAAATGTTGGCGCCTACGTTGCATGTCGCGTCTAGCACGCGAAATGATAAACTGCTTCTTTTTTTTCGTGCAATCTGCAACCCTCGCACCAGGGCAGCCACAATGTCTATGATTTCCAAAATTTAACTTTTTGCAAAGCCTATGCACGCGATCTGACGTGCTGTTTATTGCCGGCGCAGGCACGAATCAATAGGTTGTTCACTTTTGCACTTACTGGGTTTGAATGGTAAGCCTTCAAGAGGATGGATGTAGATTATATTCATTTTATGATTCAGCCGGCAGAATTAAACTTCCTAAGCCTACTGACTATTCCACATATAAAGTGATCAGTCCCATGTTGATCAGAGGTTAAAGGGTCCATGGGAGATGATTCGATTATTGTATATGAAAAAGAGGTACATATAAATTAAAATCGTGGAGAAATAAGGGAATGAAACGGTCAAAAGCTGTGAAATAGGACCCTCCCTTCCCCTCTAACAGCTCACGATCCTCTGAAGGCGCGTCTGGGGGTAAGTCTGATCAGGTGTGTCACCGAAGAACCGTGCTAACGAGCCTAAAACGCGTTTTCCAACGCAAATTGCGCCACACACCGTCTCCGTGGATTCTCAGCGTGTATCCCAATCGAAACGATTACGTTTCTTGATTGGGAATAGAAAAATGATTTCTCATAGTGACCTTAATGTAGTTTATATTCATTCTATGACACAGCTAAGCACAACGATTGACGATTTCATTGTTGCCTATGAAAAAAGAGGTAGATATAAAGCAAATCCGTGGAAGAGAAAGGCATGAAACGGTCCAAAATCCGAGAAATGGGACCCTCCCTTCCTCTTTGGCCTTAATAAGCTGAATGCCCATTCAGTCTCTTCTACAACTCTGAGTAAAACACAGGTCATGGCACATCTCACTCAACACCAATCAAGGCTGTGTTCCCCACTGTGTCACCGAAGAACCGTGCTAACGAGCCTAAAACGCGTTTTCCGTTTTTGTTATTCGATTTTTAAATTAAAGCACGCACTTTAATTCGTGGAGAAATGTTGTGTGACGTTCTGTCAGACGGCAAGCGTATATCAACGCGATCGTTCTAAAGTTATTCTCAGCCACTGCGTGTTTCATAACGCTGTGATGTGTAAACGTAGCATTAATCACGATGATTTTCCTGTCGCGTTTCACGGACACTGTGTCATTGGACGCTTTCCTTTGTGTAAAGATAAGCGAACCAACAATTTTATGCCCCATTTAGGGTAATCTTAATGTCTTACGATTGCTCGTTTATCATACATAAATGCCCATTGATTTCCTTAGTCTTCATATAACGCGCAAGCGGAACTCATTATTTTTCTAAAGCGAATGCTTAACGCCATTTCTCCACTAATACCATTTCTCATTTCTGAAATTAGGCAATCATTTACATAACTTTTATTCGTTTTTTCGCTTTTCCTAAATATCCTTAAGATGATCGTGAATGAAGTGAAAACCTATTGCTCAACTCTGAAAAGAACATGACATATAGAATTTTAACTATTCACAAAAGATCCGTTGTTCAGAAGTAGAGCCGACAGAAACAAATTTCAAGCTGCCATTAACATTCAGCGGTCAAAATAGTTTTCTCGGAAAAACCCGCCTTGTGGTGCCCTCTTCGTACTTTCCAGGAATAAATCCTGTCATGATGGAAATCATAGCAGTTTCAAATTCGAGCAGTTCACGGAAATGCTACACCCGAATACGAAAAAACTGACTGCTGATTCAGATATCGTAAATATCGTTGAAAAAATTGCCTTCTTATTCAATTTGGTGCACTAAAACCAGCAACATATGCACGTTTATTTCCACTCAAGAAGAGAGCTTATTCCCATGTGCGTGGCCGGTTTAGAGGTGCAGGTAGCCTGCTGGGGAATACTAAAAAGGGCAAGTGGGAAGTCAGCTCTAACCAGCACTCCGATGTACGCCATGTATTGGACTTTCATTCAACACTGTGAAGGTGAATGAATTCTTCCAAGCCTTCACGATGAAATATAGATTCACAATCACTATGTTGTATAGATGTTGGTTAAAGAAAACATTTTCATTTTCCTCCCAGTTCTCCATATTTCGTAATAAACGCAGAAATATCGGTTCTGGTTGAGCAGATTTGGAAGGTGCAGAAAAAGACCTAATCAGATTTCGGAACAAGTGCTAGAATATCTCATAAAAGGAGTGTCGTAAGCATTTCAAATGAAGCAAAAAAGTATATTCCACATAGGCCAAAAATAACCAGAGTTTCTTTCTCTAACGACGCACTTTTATACAAACAAAAGACTTCCCAGACTTAACATTACGAAGGAAATTATGTTTCGAGTTCTGATGCAGTTCAGTGATTTTCGCATTGTTTCCCTCAAACTTGAACGAATTAGCTAATCAACATCGATTCTGTTTCCTTTCATTCTTCACTGCTGACCCATAATCACAGCCACTGAGGTCAAAATGGAAACAGACCCACGGATCGTTCTAGCAGTCCCAATGATCTTTCGATCTTGACGAGAGCGCTAAAATGGGAGGGGGGGGGGGGGAGGGGGGAGTGAGGAAATCAGAAATGAAAAAGATGTTCTCCTTGAATGAACGTCTAGAAAATTCTAATAGTCTAACTCCTCTCGAAATCTCCTACTACACGATCAGGAATACAAAAAAACTGGAAGTTTTCTCTATTACAAACAGAAAACCAAAAACCGAATGAAGGGCAACACGCTCAAATTCTCGCCACAATTCCGACACAACGTTTGAACAGCCGTCAGTGGCCAGAGCGCATTTGAAATTTTCGCGCCCAATGTTGGTTCGCTTCCACTCTGCGTCCTTAACCACGTGACTGTCGCCTTTTTGTTTTTAGAGCTCTCTAGCGCCCAAACACACTCGCACACCCAACCCATCGCCCGTCACTTTTAACCTCTATTTCGAAGGAATTCTTGTATATGCGCGTGGAACTTCGCACATGGCCCTTAGTAAGCAAAGTAGCATTAAGTATGTGGGTAACAGAAGATTGAATCTCCGTGGCTATCCATTAAATGATGGAGCGACTTTCTAAGAGAAGATCTGTGACGCGTTAAAAGGCGCGCACTAGGCTCCTAATGCCTGGGTGTGTTCTAGTGTGATGGGTGCCGGTTGCAAAATAACCTTGGGGGCGGGGCAATGCCACTACTTGGCTTGCCCGGCATCGCCGTCTGCATTGCCTCCACAGTGACGCAGAGGGCGTGAAGGCCCGTCCTCGACACAAATCAGTGACTGCAAAAGGGTCTATTCTACGTGCTTTGGACCGTTTCATCCCGTCCCTTCACAGTAGTGCGCTACCTTGCCTCTATGATTCCTTGTATATCATAATCGAACCAAATTAACCCCTAACAATGTCCCTAGACTCGCAAAACGTAGAAATGTCATATCAAACATATTTTTGTTCTTCATGTGACTTGAAAAGTCACACCAACAATTACCAGATGTTTTCCTAATTTATCTTTGGCAGGGTGTATATCACTAGGACAAAACCGTCGCGTGGCCGTGTTCGGCACGCGACGGTTTTGTCCTAGTGATATACACCCATCTTTGGCAACCCTCTTTGCTGTGCTTTACACCACAATGTTCAATGACTGTGTTCTTGGCATCTTTTTATTAACTGTTTGTTTCTTTAGCCGCGTCGATCATCAATCTTACTGATCAAACATATGTAAGAGTCGCTAGAAAAGTCAATTTATTTTAAACGAAAACATATGTCAGTATGAAAAACACCGTGTTGTACTGTCATAACGGACGCATGCGGAAAGAGTAATTGCTCAAACCCTACCAGTCGATCTCGTTGTTCGAGCTCAGCCTGGTTTTTTTTGGAGCAAGATAGATTTGTGGGAGAAATTCGGTAGATTCCGAGCATTCCTCAAACTTGATTATGACAACTCATATGAACTGGAAAAACCACTGTCCAATTCTTCACCAGCATGGGAGAACTTGGGGATTCATTTCTCAAATTAAAATTGATCGTGAGAACTCATTTAGACGGTAAGATCGAAAAAAATGTTTTCACGCTGTATCTTTGGCGCTCTACGCGATTCTTTTGTCTCATTCACCTTTGCAGAAATATCAAATGAATTTGATGGCGGGAAAATTTCACTTTTATTCTTACAATATCTGTTAGTAAAATAATAACTGTCAATAACATATCACTGATATTAAAAGTATAAAACATGCCGGAATTTAAATTTTTGAAACTGAAAGAAAAATTATGCTGTCGGGCAGCTAAGAGGGGCACGGTGGAAAGACACCTTCGGTGAAGGTCGTATTGCTACAGCCGTCATTGTTTAGTGACTTGGACTCATTTTACTTTTTACTTAGCCTCCACCACTCACTTGCCTTGTCACGAAAAGTGATCGACACTTTCCAACGAGCTTATGTGCTCAAGAGATTTCATACATTATAAACCAGCAAGAGAACCTTACGTATGCATACATATCAGGGGACATTTCCAAGAGTTACCTCGTTTTATCCCATGATACGAGCTGAGCCCGCTCATTTCCAATACCTCGCCTTCCCTTCCCCCCCCCACACACACACACGAAGGAGGCTCCCTTTGGAACTTTGCTTTCAAGTAAATCTGGACTCGATAAAGTCTGGAATGCCATTGTTCGTCGAGAAAACAGATCAGGAAAACTGATGACTTTTTCCACTAGCTGGCAAGCACATGAACGACAGTTTAACCAGCTGTCCGTTGCTGGAAACTATTCCAACAAGCACGTTTCAACACCACTGAGACACCGGATTACCATAAATCAAATTAATTTCCGTTTCTGGCTGTGAAGTATATGCGCCTTTGAACCACCAGTAAGAAACGTCTCTCACGGGGCTCCTAAAATGCGATTTTTCTTTCTGTCCCAGGAGCGGAAAGTGGGACAGTGTGCTGCACTAATGGCTCACTGAAGCCATCTTCAGAAGAAAAAACGACTTCTCTCCCCAACCTGCTCTCTGTCACACTTGACACATGACCTTGTCACCATTTGCTTGCGGTCGTTTCAGCCTCAACAAAAAGAGGATGATGTTGGTTTATTGCAGTACAGATGATCGTCAATGGGATCAAGAGCGTTGAAAGAAGTGGCAATCAAGTGGCGTTCCGAGGTGGCTACAATTCTGCGGTTGCGTGGGAGCAATGGCTGTGTCGCGCTCGCGACGTCATCCCCGTCGCCCGAGGCAGCGATCTGACTCATCTGCCACTCGGCACATCGCGCACATCTGCTGATTCTCTCGGCCTTCACACCAGCTCAGCCCTTGCAGCAATGAACTTCTGCTCGCAAAAACGGGGTACTTCGACAAGTGAAACGGCTTCCGCATCCCGATCTCGTTGATTGCTTCACCACTCAAGAATGGGACGTGGCAATGGCGAGTCAGAAAAGTGGATCTTGTACGTTTCCAGAATCTATGGAAGCGACTTGAATCTTTCTGAAATTTATGGTCCTTTTGCAAAAGCAAATGGAAAAGGACGTCTATTCGGTTGGCAACAATAAACGAGTATAATGGACCCCTTCTTGGTGGAACGATGACGTGAATGGCAAGGTGCCCAAAAAAACTCTATAATTCCAAGCCATTTCAATGTTTACGAGCCGAACAACTTCCTTTCGAACAATGTGTTCTTTCCTGCTAATAATTTTGTGTTCATGAAATGATCCAAAACATCACAACGTCACACCCATTGAAAGCCTTCCCTTCCCTCGTACTAGAGCAATCCGAATTCAGCGATCTAGTTCCTTGTCTGAAAATTCTACAATCTTATTCTTGGGCAGAATCAAAGGAGCAAATCATTGATAGCCAATCCATCACACAGTGATAGAGCGTTTCCAAATTCTTCATCTCTCCTAGGTCAATTGTCCAGTTGTCAGTTCCTGGTTAGTAGCTCCTCGCGTCACCTTTCCTCCTCATTTCGTTATAAAGTGCTACTCGCCAATAATTTGATTGACGGCGCTGGATATTTGAATACACTTCGTAGCTCGTGTCAAAGCTGTCGCTAATCGTTTTTCATCCTTCATTCTCCCAGCGATAACGCCTGTTTCTGCTTCTCATGCATAGCTCCAAGCTTACTCAACGATGTCATGAATCCACTGAAGAAACAGACGGGATATGGGCAATTATTCCAGCCTAGCATCACGCAAACCCAAAAAAACACCCGCACACACGGACAGGCAGCTGGCGGCTGTCGCCGCTGCAGCTGGCCCGTAGCTTTAGCGCACACCTTGCGCTCGGGCGTGGCGACGACGGCGCCGGCTGCTATGGTGGCGCGCCGACCAGTCCTCATGCCAAAAACTAACGGCACAACAACACCATATCTCCAAATCTAGAACATTGGCCGGCTACATGCTTATTGCTACTCGCTCTCCTGCTTCTACTTCTGCTGCTTCTGCTTCTGCTTCTGCTACCGTAGGGAGTGCTATCGATCGCAGACCGCTAGGGGCGGCGACGGCAGACGGCTAGCGCAGCATCAGTATCGATTGTCCACTAGCTCTGTGGTACATGTTCTACGTGTGGTGGTGGTGTCCACTACCGATATATTCTGATTGTACTCCCCACGATTTCTGAGATTCTACCAACTGCCAGTGCGCGCTGACGCCGCCTCGTACTCTTCGTCGTCCTTTTTTCGCCCACTTCTATATTTCGTGTTTAACGCGTAGCTCTTTATTGAAGCAGAGTCGTGCCGACTGCGCCGTGACACGACGACGCAGCTGCGCCAATGGGACTCAAGGGCTCGAAACCTAAACTCTCAAAGGAGGACTTGGAATTCCTCAAGAAGAACACCAATTTCACCGAAGAACAAATCAAGGAATGGTACAAGGGTTTTGTGGTAAGCGTTATCAGTTTTTTCCATATACACACATTAATCCAACATTTTCATATAAAGGATAATTATGATGCCTCCACAGATATTGACAGAGTTCGTAAGAATACATTACAATAAACGGTGGCCATCATTTTCCACCTTATTGCACTCACAACAAAAACTCAACAAGTGGCAGGCAGTTGCTCATCTATAACCACGATGTGCTATGATTAATTCGTATCAACTATTTCTTTTTCCCATTCACCTAAATGCCACCCAAATCATTTCGATTTTTCCCGTAATGATGGATTGTTCCGATAACATCACGCGCTATTTTTCATGTACTTTACTGATCCTTCACTCGACTACCCCGGCTTTCTGCACCCGAGTTTCTGCACTATAATTGCACCCAAAAAAAGATGAACCCGTCGCATTTGGTTAATACTTTGAAACTGCCATACAGTCTAGCCTGTTGTTCAGAAATTCTCGAGGGAAACAAACTCCTATTTCGTAAACTTACTGAAATATCCAACCGCAAAAAGATCATGGGCTTTAGCTGGTGCCAATCCGTCCCGCCCTATTTAAACGCTTTCAAAGTAATCATACAATAATCACAAAAGCGATTATCTGTCATCAAACTCTTCTATTCAGCAAGACTGCCCAAAAGGACACCTCACCAAGGAGCAATTCATCAAGGTTTACAAGGATTTCTTCCCATCTGGTTCAGCAGAAGGATTCTGTGAACACGTATTTCGAACATTCGACACCGATAATAGTGGATTCATTGATTTCAAGGAATTCTTGCTAGCAATCAATGTGACCAGTTCGGGGACGCCCGAACAAAAACTTGAATGGGCGTTCCGAATGTATGACATTGACGGCAATGGTACCATAGATGAAAAAGAGATGATTAAAATCATCGAGGTTGGTCGTTCTATTTCCTCGTCTGTTTTCTTCTTTTTTACTAAGGCTGTTAGACATTGTTAAGTAGAGGCTTCGTGTCGATTAGCAGGGAATAATGGTTTTGGGATTGACACTTGTTAGTCCTTTCTCAAACCGTCCCCAACTTCACTTACATTTGAAACCAGAACCGCCGTCACAAAGATTTTTTTGCCTTGGCAATTTTTGGGCCAGGGTTATCGATGTGCACATCATTTTTATTCCCCCCCCCCTGCTACTTTGACCTTGTTGCCTATGTCCTGCTCCTTGTCATTTTCGATTCGTTTATACATTCATTGCGGATCGCAGTCTAGATCCAACCTCGTGAGTGCGAACTCAACTGATGTGTAGGGCGCGTTGGAGGGTTGATTTTCGACCACCGCCATGTCAGTGCTGCGTTTCACTTCTGAAAGAGATGTGTGGTGTCCGATAGTGGAACTCATATATTACCCATAATATGCGCAGCGTCTGAAGGGACAACTTGCACCCAAACAACTCGAGCGGAACGTTTGCAGCAAAAAAAAAGCCGGAAAAGGGCTTTCAGCCAAATGAATACATATGTTCTACCAAACGATTCGTTGGTTGCGGTTTAACTCTGCAAGTGGCTGTCCTCTCTAGGAGATTCTCATCAGTGCGCCTATCTCCTGCGGCTGTTCTCCTGCTTCTGCTCCTGCTTCAAATTTCTGGCGGAAAGGGAGAGCGAGCGGTGATTGGCTATGCGTGGATCACCTTGCACTAAACTGCTATTTCAGTGGAATTACGTTATTGCCGTTGAGAAATGTACTCTTTACGTGTTCAGGCTATCTACGAAATGCTCGGTCCGGAAGTGACGAAATCAGCTGATGATTCACCACGAAAGCGAGCAAAGATGATTTTCGAAAAGATGGACGTGAATAATGACAAGGAACTAACGCTCAAAGAATTCGTTGACGGTTGTCTTGCCGATAAGGAGCTGTTCCAGATTTTGACAAATGAAGTCAAAAAATAAGGCGCAACGGTGAACGGGGTGCACGACGTGGTGTTGTCTATTTTCCAAATGCGTGTGTATGTATGTTTGTTTGTTTGTGGTGTGTGTTCCTCCTTCCAGATGTGTGTGATCGTTAGCCAGTAACAGCAACTGTAGAATAGTTAGATCGATAGATAGTAGATATGCAGTAGATCACTCCAGTCCACATAATAACAATATTTCTAATCAGTAACAGTTGTATACTCGTAACCCTAGATTTTTGTACGTTCGGTGATGACACCTCGTCTGGTTGTTCGTCATCGGAACGTGACGACCATGAGGCGCACCCTCGTCGAGGGCCCCGTTCAGCCAGCAGCCGGCACCACTGTGATCCGAATCATTCCTCTACGTTTTTTTTGCCCTTCAATCACTCCCCCATCTCCATGCACACTCTCTCTCCTACTTCTCACTCATCTCAATCATAGTCACGCCATCAATAAACCACTTATACGCCATTTAATTATTCGTATAGAACTCATCTACTACTTACACGCGCTAAATAAAAATTAGGTTCAAAAGATTGTGTTTAATGAGAAGTGATTACTAGCTGTTGTTTATATGTTTTCATTTCATTTCGCGAAATATACAACGTTGTATAACCATCGATGATGACATGTGTTTGAAATATGTAATCCGCGTAAATATTCCGCCACATCACACCCTCCGACCCCCTTTACAATCGCGCATCAACTTACTACGTGCTCGTTCGTGTTTTACTCATTTTGTTTTTAAATATATGAATTAATTTTTTGAACTCATTCACATTCAACATTTTTGAGCTATTTATGCCATGTTTGCTGTGACTTGCGGTTGTCATTCGCGTGATGAGCGCGATTTGAGAAAAAAAAAACGAGAGAAGCTCGAATGATTTTCTCAAGTGATAACTTTGTCCTACGCACATGTCACATTTGCGTATTAAATATTGTATATTAATAAGGATAAATGATTTAGTAAATACCAACAACGCTGTACTTTCACAAATCGAGAATAAAGAAAAGAAAACTAGCTGACCACGTCTACTTATCCAGGTGTCAAATGGTTGAGCAGGCTTGAAGTCAAACGGCTGTCGGAATCGTACCTCAGCTGACCTTAAGTGCGAAATATAAATAGTACAGTTATGTAATGGCTTGCGGGAGTTTAATGCCTTCGCCTACGATTACAAATATGTTGGTGCATGTATAGTCAACGTAAGTAATTGTAACAATTCGGCCCGGTTGAGGAATTCTTAGGAACAGAATACGAAGGCATGGAAGGCTAAGCGACATAGACAGTACTCAATCCTAGAATCTTGCTGTGATTGTGACGTTTTCTTGAACTAAACCCTCCTCCCTCCCCCTATCCGCAAAGCTTCCCTATTCCTCGTTAAAATTATTTGTGTCATGATCATCTCTCTTCACTATAGAAGTTAGCCACAGTAGTCCATGCAGTCTTGCCGTGCCACCTGAACTATGCCAACCCACTCGATCAGAATAAAATTTCAATTTTTCGAATTCACCAAACGCTTTGCAAATTTTGCGCTTTCTAGAGTAAATAAAATCATTCGAATACCTGCTTCATGCTTAACAGCGCCAGCAATGACCGGTTCAATCAGGGACCATCCTCCACATTCTCCCCCATCGGAACGATTAAGCTCCATTGGTGAAAGCCACTTTAAGTTGTAGAATTCGAAATATTTTCTCCAAAAAATTCTACACAAACTCAGTCCGCTTGCTGCTTCACTACCACTGATCACTGCTGGCAACGTAGGTAACTCCACCCTCGAAATGACGCGTCATAAACCTTGCTTTCGTGACTTTTATCATTCCAAAATAATTAAACCGCTCTTCCAATGATGACCATCGTGACGCTGCTTTTCCCTCTCCGCAAGTGTGGCATGAGCTTTCGAGGCTGGCTTATAAGGGCATCATAAATGCATGGAGGACCATAAATGACAGATATGAGTTCTCAGTGAATGGATTAGCCCATTACATCTACTTGTGCATCAGAGGTCCAAAATTTTCCTCCTTTCGAACCATGTTGCCGGGGGGCCTAGGTGATTTACTCTTGAATAACAGAAATGACAAGTGTATCAACCAGGAACAACTGATAGTGAACAAACAAGTCCAAACCCAGCTCAATTTACCCAATAACTAGTGGTTATAATTGTTCTGACACTCATTCACCACTTTGCCAAGCAACTGTTCATGGCTTATGAAGCACCGCAAATGGTTAAAGAAATTCCATGAACACTACAAGACACATCAGCGGTGTTTACGCAGTACTACTTATGTGCTATAACAAGAGTAGAGATAAACTTTGACAGCTCGGCTGACCGCATTCATAGTAAAGACCAACAATGCGTGACAAAGGCGATTTATATAATAAAATGAGTATCTCAAAAGAGTGTCACATGGAATGAGTTACAGTGGCTGACAAATCGGTTAACAACATATAAATGAACAAATAATGGTAAGTCTAAAGCGAGCGACTACCAGTTAACAATGAAAGATAGATCACTTCTTCGCCCGGGGTTTCATATCTTCTGAGCAGTTGTGTAACATGATTTTCGAGCCCGGTTGCGTATTGCCTTCATGTCCCTGGAACCATACTCATTCGAGATAAGAGATAGTAAATATTATTCGAACATAAATGCGGAGTTGGACAAAGGAAACAACGCTGATCCCGCCCTATGAATAGCACCAAGACCATGGATACAAAAATGACAGAAACACGATAAAACCTTTCCCAAAATGGCTATGATTTTTATCTGTACTCAAAATCAGGCTGAAGAACGTACAGGGCTTTTGTCCTCACAGCTAATGTAAATTAAAATACAATCTCATCGTAACACGTACCATGACGAGAACCAGGTTGTGTGCCATTAGGACAGAAAATTCGCGTTGCGCCGTGCGGCACAAGCTGTGGTGCAAGCTATGCGCGCAGTATTAGATGGGTCTCAAGCGAAGACGGTGCTCTACGTCTTATTCTAGGCGCAGTCGCATCAAAACCCAATTTGTACGACGCTCCTATCTCACACCATCTCGTCGCCCGTCAAGCCCGGCCACGCGAATTTTCTGTCTTAATGGCACGCATCCTGAGGCTCCATCAGATTTCGCGATCTTGCGATTCTGCGGTGTAGCACTTTCGCACGCGATACTACTACCTTGAAACACTGCATTGCAGCAACTTCGCGTGCGGAACCACGGCTCCACGAAATTGTAGAGTCGTAAAATCGCGAAGTCTGACTGCGGCCTAGTGGCACACACCCACGTTAATCAGACAACTCAACCACCAAAAATCCCCGTGGTTCTGACGTCAATGCTACCCGTTACAACGAAATAATATTTTTGAAGTAAACACTCAATGTACATTTGATCTGCGAGATGCTCAGGGATTAGCAAAGAAAAGGATTTCCGAGACAGATTACATCAATGATAACCGCCAAACAAATAAATGTTCAGAAGAATCCGTTAGAAAATCTTCTGAACGGGATTCCGATAATTTATGGATAGACCGTCGTCTACAGAAAGCAGTTTGATTGGTTAATTCTGCCCATAAGCTGCTGTAAAGATTAATATTTAACCGGTTCAGATCGTCTTTTATTACTTTTAACCATAATTCAGCTCTTATCGCTTACACGCATGAACTAGGACAGAGCAACGAAAGGGTGATACGTGCGAGCACCCCTTGTACCACCCCGTGTGAGCATGCTTTTGAAAAATTGATATTAGTTACTCTTTGGCGAGGAAGATGGCCATTTTCAAAGTGCACACACTGACGAGGCACTCTGCTGTGCGTCGGCAGCTCGAAGTTACGAGAACTGGCGAATAAAGATCTCGAGGAGCAGGAAGTAGTGGGATCTGACAAAGGGCGCTGGCCAATCAAAAAAGGTGGAAATAACATAGCGTAAATAAACGAGCTGATCGACGACCAGCAGTGGTTCCGAGTAGCCCTTGTCGGTGAGGAGGAGATCTATTTCGCAAAAATTGAGCACAAACATGTCCTTCACTGCAATTTCGCTCACGACTGGGCCAAGCATCATCGAGAATAATGGCCGCATCCGTACGCCTCCCCTAATTTTCAGTCTACAGACTCCCATACGACTCCCTCCTTCTTAAGCTTTTCTTTAGGTTTTTTCCACTTTTCCATAGCCCTCGCTTTCCGTAATCTCAGAGCGACCAACATACTACCTCTCCTACCTTCTCCCCTCCCGCGCCCCCCTCACGCCTCCGCCCCTTCCAAGTGAAGAGTCAAGGAAGGAAGATAGAAGGGTGGTAGGGGCTGCCAAAATCCTTAAAAAACAATAAAAGTAGATTCAACCGATTCCGTTTTTCAAGCTCGGAAGCAAAAAGGACCACATTTCATTCGAGCAAGTTCTGACACTGATAGTGAAATAGTGAAGCCATTAGACCCCTGTCCATATCATCCCTACCATAATTTTTTCGAAATTTTAAGGTTGTATCTTATAGCTGAAGGCGAAAGCCATTAAATATCAATGAACGAAGAGAACTGAGAATAAAGGTAGTACAAAACAGCTATGGTGTTACGCAGCATGATATAATATTTGTGATGATGTAATCGATTAGATGAAAAGTACAAGAAATTAGTTGACAGAGTAACGCACTGATGTTATGTTAGTGACACCTGATATTTCAAAGGACAACTTCAGCGCAATTACAGAGAAAAGAGTTGACAATTCATAATCACCTCTTGAACTTTTAAAAAGGGTAATCTAGTATAATTGATGAATAAAGCAAAATAGTATGGATGAACAAATGAAATTATGCGGCGTATTCATTCCCATTTCGCCGCTTGATAAAATTATGCTTCACATAATGGGATGCTATGTGACATCATTCTGCAAAATGCCCGACGTCGCATTTTCATAATTTTCAGCTTTTGCATTTTTGTAATTTTCATTTTGCAACTTTTGCATTTTTGTAAATTTCGACTATCCCTATTCTTGCATTCAGTCTCGCAAAATCATTTAAACCATATTTGGCACACTAAAAAGCTACGTGCCAGCCGTCTGGGGAAAAATTGTACTACCACTCGCCAAAATAACATAAATGTAAACTAAAACAGTTGATACTAAGAAAATAACTACAGACAACAGTTATGTGTTCTCCAGGCTAATAACAGCCTTGTGTCGCCAATAAGAATTCCTTCCAATTTCAGTTTTAGTGCACCACAACATGATGTAATTACTGCCAGCAACAAGTGTTCAGAAGTGAAAGCCAATTCTGATAAAATGAATGGTATTGGGTCATTCCAAGTAGTGCCGTTTTTTTCAGCAAAAATTTTTGCCATCAAATCACAAGTTTTTGCAGGATGTCATTTATCACTCGGAAGTAAATTTTCTGCTCTACAAAATGACGTGTTCAGTTTTCGAGTATGTTACAATGGCGCCGACATTTAGGCTGGCGAAGTGGTAGGTCCAGCAGTCGAAAATTGGCCAAACCGGCAATCAGTTGAAACACTATATTTTACTTGAGGAAAACTAACCAATCATGTGTTCCGTACCTAGCCTTGACCTCTCCTGCAAGGTCCACCAGTCAGGTGCTTGAAAAGTCACGTCGCTACTTTTCCATATTTAGTTTTTCCGCCACAACTGGTGATTTTAGACAATTCCTTGGAACCAAGGCAAGAAAAGTTTACATCCAATCAGTTGAACGAGTGGTGAAATGTTAGGAACAAGTGGTGGGTAGGAACAGGGGAATACCACTGACCGGATTCCTTAGTTTTCTCATGGGAAAAATAAATTGTGGAAAATGTGAACTGGACACCAATCACACGGTATTGAAACTCAACCTGATCGCAGCCAAAACAAACTAGAAATGTTTTCGATACAGCAGAAAAAGTTCTTCGAAGTGGTTCTTAAAACAACTCCGAGCAAGGGATTTGAACGAAAAAATTTCATTTTAGATAAGTGTGAGTGCTTTAGAAAAAAAGATTTTAGAAAAAGGACGACACAACTTCTTGATCAACTAAATATTGAAAATCATAGAAGAGGTCAGGACTAAGTTCGTGACACATGACTGGTTAATTTTCCTAAAGTGAATATAGTGTTTCAATTGATTGCCAGTTTGGCCAATTTCTGTCGGCTGGACTTACCTCTTCTCCAGCCTAAATGTCGGCCCCATTCTAATAAACCCAGAAATTGAACATGAAATTTTGTAGAGCAGCAAAACCTCTTTTAAATGATATATGACATGCTGCAAAAACTTGCAATTTCATAGGAAAAATTTATGCTAGAAAAAAAAAACGACATTACTTATGGAATGACCCAATACATACACGTACGTACATTATTGAAAACTGCCGGCGAGCAAAACGACCAGTGTATAAAACCTTTTACAGTCCAGTTCCCGCAGGCTGGCAGGGCGTGGCCTACAGACTTGGGTGAGAGTGTAAGGCGGGGTGAGAGAGATCGATACAAGTCCGTAGGCCTCGCCCTGCCAGCCGTCGGTAAATGGACTGTATGTATGTTATGTTGCATGTTAACGTGTTATGTAAAATATCCAGCCTCGGTCACCACGTTTCATCAATAGCGTAACATATGAAACACTCTAAGTCACGCCTCGCGATAAATAGCTGCATTATCGTGCCCACCACTGAAAGCAGAACTCTTAATTCATTCGACGGACGACGGGGCGGGCATTTATTCTGAGGCTTCACGCCTCGGCCCGACTTTGAGGAGCTGTATCTTAGCCGGACACTCACTTTTTCGCGTGAAACTTTGCATATGGCCGTTAAAATATTAGGTTGTAAGGAAAGTTCTGGCCGCTTTTTCGCGTTCACAAGATAAATTCAAATATCAGAGCGCGTCAGCATGTATCAGCTGACATATTGTGCTCGTTAGATAGACAAAAAGTTGCTCTTTCAGAATATATGTTTTATTTGGAATGCCACACGGTTTTCGAATTATTAGGAAAATTTCAAAGTACTGCTAAAATGGCACTTTTGAGATGACTTCACTTCACGAGTTCTTGTTTAGCCGAGTCTTAGCGAAGAGGACCACAAATGTGAATACTGCAAGAGGAGGGGGTGAATCATTGGATGGAACACATTGTCTCTGGTTTCAGAAGTGCAGAAATGAGAACGAGCTGCTCGGATTTTCAATTGATCAAATCGCTTTAACTAAAACGGCAGAAGGCGATGAGCGTCCATATTTGCAGGAGATATCCACAAGTATTGGCCCTCAACAAGCAACCTTAGTTGACCACCTTAAGTGGCCTTGAGTTGAAAAAATCCAAATGGGTGCCGCGGGATCCCTCACGGCAGTCACGCGCAAGCGCATTTTTCACAAATCCTCTTCCACTAATTGAAGCAGTTGCAGGATAAGGCCCTTACTCGTCTATCATGTTCATCAGATCTAGCGCTAACTATGCCCCACTTCCCAAAACATCTGGCCAGCTCCTTCAGTAGCAGCGTGTTTAGAAAGAGTGGCGATTTGGAGTCGACTTTTTTTCGTTTCGCGCAATATAAATTATCAGCCCTTTATCAAATTGAGATATGTAGGTATGCATAGTGTTGCCAAGAGTGTAGCGAATTTAATGGTGCTCATTCTGTGAGAAAAGATGCATTCTGAGCTGAGTTATGATCTCTCGAAGTTGAAATTTCAAAAACCGGCCAGAACTTTCCTTATAACCTAATATATGGGGAGAAAAGGAACTCATCTTCCGGACACGATTCCTTCAAGACAGCGCTTTTGCTCTTTTTGTCTATGTCCATTCATTCACTGTCAATATATGCCACACCAAATTCAGAGCTTTGCATGACCGACGCAACAGCCTGTTTCTACTGTTAATGCTACCGGTCGACTCAGACGACCTTTGCATCCGAATCTTGATTTGCGCCCGCCATTGCATTCGTATTTTGTCTTATAAAAAATAATTCCGTGTTAAATGATTCATAGACTAACCCTACTCCAGTCATAGCCGATAGCGTAAGCCATCACTTGTCCAGAAGAATGTATAGCGGCACACGTCAGTGGTAAAGGTGCTGCGTCCGAAGTCTTCAGCTTAGTACGTGCATCTTTATCCCACATTGAATAGCGTCCATCAGAGCCAATAGTCACCAAAGTATTGTGTTGTGGATGAAACACGATATCATTAACCTGAAACAATATCTGTTTATCCTCGTGTGAACGAGAAAAGAAAGAAAAATGTGCGAATGGGCATCCAATATCGGATTTCCCAGCTTCAGCCTTCATATTGGTCATTTGAACGTCGAAATGCGAAAAGGAGGCTGTCAGAATAGTGCAACGGTCACCATTAGCGCTTCAAGCAAGGACAAACGCAGCTAAAACTCGCACGCGAATTTCGAAGTGTCACAAATGCCCATGATCGGGAATAGGGTAGAAGAGACGTTTCCAACCTCACATGGATCCGCATACCAAATTTCAGCGGATCTTGTGTACGCATTGTCTTTTTTTCCTCAAATAACATCACTTCCAAAAATCGAGTCAGCATGCCCTGCATTTGGGAACTGACCACATTCCTGTGCGGGTTTTCTCAAGCAAGGGCTTGGCTTCACCGCATCGGTTTCATGTGATTGATCTGGAGGTAAAATTTCGGAGCTGATGAACAGAAGCGAAAAATTACAGCATGTCGCCCCTTGAAGGAACTTCAGCAGTGCATCCGCCATCGCATATTTTAAAACCTCCGATAACCTCAAAAGAACGCGGAAATTGAAAAAGTGGCGTTACACGGTTCAAAACATGATCACCAAAGTTTCGCCTGTTTAAAAACCTATTCCTCCAGATTTTTCTGCCAAATTAGAGCTCGGAAAACGTGTTGAAATGTTGTTACATGACGAGACTAGCGACTGTGCAAGCACTTTGAACTAATCCCTAGAACGGAAAAGGGCCATCAAAGACAGCTGAAGGGGTAAATTCGTCGACTGTGGAATATGAAACTAGGGGTGTTCAGCAAAGAAACAGCAGAGAAAGTGCGAAATAAAACAGCGAAAAAAATTGAAAGTGAAACATGACCGATCCGAAACCCCCTGTATCTTCCACACCCCTCTTTGTTACTAGCAGGGACAGACTGCAGACGGGTAGAGATGCTAAATCAGCCGGCCGCAAACGTTGTCCCGCCTTCGCCAGCAACTCGCCCAGCTGCAGGACTGCAGGACGACACGCCGTGCTGCGGGGTCGTGTTAAAACCCTAAGCCACGCCTACTTAGTTTCGCCACACATCACCTCTTGTGAGGTAGGCTCACTATCAGAGAACATGTACTAACAGTTCTCAGATTTCTCTAACCCATCCCGGTGCCTTTAAAATGCCACATTCCAGCGCCGATAGGATATCTTTCATCGCACAAGTGATGACAAAATCTTTAGCCTCCTACCACCTATGCTGCATCACTGAAATGAAAAATGTAGGTTTGAGGAAGGCGTGACGAACACTTTCAAAGTAGTAATTGACGATGGAGAAAAATACTTATTACTGACGCAAATTTTCAAAATAGGTTTTGATGTTGGACAAAAATACTTACTACCAAAAAAGGCATGTTCAATAAAATCACAATTATAAACCGTTCGAGTACTGCCTCTGATCAAATTTTCACGTTCAAATTTCCTTTTTCAAACATTTCATTATGATAACGGGTTTGTAGCAAAGGTTCTTTTTTGCGAAACCGCCATAAAATGCATTGTTCCTTGCTTGAGTGGTTGGGTGGGCCTGAGCGCAAGTTCTGATGAGCGCATTGAGTCGCACGAATAGATTGAGGGAAACGACACTCGGCAAAGTAGAAGAGACATGAGGAGACTACGAGCAGCAAGCGAGCTAATGCTCAGCGCAGAATGCATATCACAGAACACGGACAGGGGAGCAGCTAGAAATAGATAGCTTTCGGTCAGGAAGGCTCCAAAACAGGTGGAATCAAGCCTGCAAAACACCCCTAAACACCAGAGAATTTTGATCGAAAGGGAATCTTAATGGCGCGTGATAGCCCAAAAAAAGTAGAATTTTGAGAAATGCACCCATTATTTCCGCTTACCATGTTTTTCCTTCCTCATTGTGTTTTTTAGTTCTAACTTCATTCCCAGAAACATGCCCAACGATGAAAAAGCTAAAAGTATAAATAATCTGAGATTTCAGAGTAAGGAAGTTTACAGAAGAAAAGTGCTGCACTTCTAAGCTGTGTCATTCAAAACACCCTATGAACTCTTTCCGAAACTTCGAAAAATAAGCATTACTGACAAATGACTCCCACTTTTGAACTGCTATAAAACTGTACCAAAGGAGAGTTTGACCCCTAGACTGATAGCGCCAGGCACTCTCGTGCTAGATGAACCAAGGACGGTGAATCACTGACATTGTTCAAAATTTGCCACCAAGAGTACTTCGACACTAGTGAGTACAAATATCCCATTCGCTTTGCATGGAATATCATCCTTCTCCTTACACTGCCTCCCACCGATGAAATTGCCTAATTAATCGCGGAACTCAAAGATGAAAATTCATACTAGTGTCAATATTTGCGTTCAGAATGTCGAACTGCCCCAGAAGACACGTTCCAAGCAGAACCACTATGGTGATCCATTCTGTTTTAGCCAGGACATCACAGCTTTTCGCGCCAAGCATTTGCAGATATGGAGGCGAAACTACGTACGATTCTATTGATTTTGAAATTTTTATTTCTGTTATATGATTATTTAACAAAAATCAAAACTTCACAAATCAATATGCACTTGAGCTTCCAGTTTCACGGCTACTGACCGATCGACTCAACACGCAATACGTGTGAATGCTAATCATCCATGGTAAATTCATCACTAGGAATCTGAGTTGAGGTGAAAGCGGTCGCTGTGGTGTAATGGATTAGCACATATCCCGGAACGCATGGAATGCTGGTTCGAGTCCCGTCCGAGACCAAAGCTTTTGCACTTAACTCCTACTATCCCTCTTACTTATCCCTCTTACAAGTTTCTAATCCAACCAGAGTGATGACTAGAATTTCAATTCATTCACATAGTGGAGAGGGAGTGTGGAAAATCAGACTTTTCGCCCCTACTGGAAACTGATTTCATTGAAAAAAAAAACCGCGGTGATTATTAGGTAATTGAGGCAGCCAGTGCGCAAGCAAGAGAGTCACAAGGATGAACTTCCACTCATTCAGGCAGGGAAAGAAAAATTGAGATTGCATAGAGCGATGGCAAAAGTGGGCAATTTCTTGAAGACCATGACTTCCAAAGTTTCAGAATTGGAAGAATCAAATAAGCAGCAAGTTCCAAAAGTTGACACTGAGAGGTGTGGTTGTCTAGATCAAGTAATGCACATATCGTTCCTTCCTGTCAGATGAAGACGGTGGCCAACATGTACGATTTCGTGGAAAAATCGCATTCATGCCTCCCTAATTTACTTTCTCGATAGAGAATATTTAAAAAAATATGTAGATAGTCCACCTTGACCACGGGAAAAATTATGTATTTTCATCATTCTCAAAATTTCAATAATTTCGTCACCCTCAAATTGACCGAACTGTCCATTTTTAAATATTCACTCCCTACTCTTCAAAACCAAAGTATCAAGTCTGCTAGGTCGAGCACTCTAAAAAATAGAATGGATTCACCCCAAAGATCTCCTGAAACCCATTCACAACTTCCGCTGATCGATGGCATTTGAATGTGAAGTTATCCTTGGGATTTGCAGTCTCCACGTAATGTATTCCAACACGACCTGAAAACAAAATTTGAGCAAATTGTGAAACAATGGAAATATCATCGGGAGACCATAATCGGGTAGTGCCCCCATCCTATTTGATTAAATAATTCAACAGTGTGAAACTATCAACAGAACTCAAATATCTTCATGAAAGACAAAATTCTACCATTAACAGACCTTTCCTTCTATACCTTTTTAGACACTATATGAATGCGTGTTAAGACTATATAACCAAACAGTGAGACATTTGCAACTGAGACACTCAGTGCTTTATTTACTAGACAAGCAGTAATCCAAACCGTTCCCGGACTTCGCTGAGCTACGCTAAGCGAAAAGGATAAAGTCAAGGGAGGGCCAGGACATTCCACCATCAGAAATGCTTTGATCAAAGGAGGAAATACTTCCAGAGCGTTTGATTGAATTCGAAAAAATTCAAGTAATGAGCTCACTAAATGCTCCTGCTCAATAATGATATTGCATTTTGGTATAACGACAGCTGAGAAAAACGTAGTAAACCACTCAGTTAAACTTCCAAGCGCCACACAACCGAGAAAATCAGCGCATATACGTGGAACTTCCAGCATCGAAACATTCACGTGTTATCGAGCTCTGCGAATGCTACGCCCTAGGGTGTGCTAAAGTTAAGCATCTCAGATGACTCACTAAAGAGTGTCTCCGATGTTGGGTCGAAGAATTAATTGTTTCACTCTCACCCAAATAAAAAATTCAGCACGCTCAAGTTCACATGCTCGACAAGCATATTTCTCTGCAGTGCACGTATCAAATAGCAGAAATAGTGTCATCACGACAG
Source organism: Trichostrongylus colubriformis (assembly GCA_963978905.1). Taxonomy (NCBI): domain Eukaryota; kingdom Metazoa; phylum Nematoda; class Chromadorea; order Rhabditida; family Trichostrongylidae; genus Trichostrongylus; species Trichostrongylus colubriformis. The sequence continues at coordinate 29,392,978 of OZ022260.1, forward strand.
CAGTGGAGATCGTTCAGCGCAAAAAAATGATAGATGAGGGAGGGATAAAGTACTCTTCTTGCTTTCCTCTATAGATGCAATTACAATTTCAGCGGCTGTTCCTCCATATTAGAAAACTTAAACCTTAAAAAACCATCTAAGCAACCGTCTCGGCGGCGCATGGCTACCAACTTGACTGTTAAGGTCATTGAGAAGAAGGTATTGTGGAGCACAGTGTCGCTATCTCAGAAGCGAGAAGTTAGTAGTTGCCCTCATATGCCTATAAAGAACCCTCAAGTAGCTCGAGAAAGAAGAAATAAGCCCTGGGGCATGGATTCCGCCTCTGACGCACAGATGGACACTGCGGCTCCTGGATCCCGATAAAAGTCATCTACACTTATTCTTCAACCTCTTCGACTACCATGTGCCTTCCAGCACCCGACAGATATGTACATTTCTCGACTCTTCTTCACGCTTCCACGTTCAGAGTCGACCGGGAAGAATCGTATAGCAGCCGGTCCTAACAGTATTAAATAACATCCAGAAATTTTTTCTGCAGTATAGCTACCCAATTAATAGATAGGTAATAGGTTTATGCGATATGAGTGGACCTATTACCTAGCAACTAAGGGTTGCGTGCTAATGGAAAGTAACTGTAAAAACGATGCAGCAAATTGTCGCCCACTAGGTGTGCCGCGCGCAGGCTACTTTTTTTGTTCTGCCTTTGCTCTCGCACATTTCACTATAGTCACCACTGCCACGCTTGAATGAGCTAGATGAAGGCCAGCCGCGCATAGCTGGGATTCCGGACAAGCTGTATCTTCTAGCGAGATGCTCGCAGAGGGGAAAAATGGAAAGCTACTTTGAATAACCACAATCACAAGTCTAGGGTAGATTGAATTTTAGATTGAATTAAAAAATAACCATATTCAGCTCGCATGTTGCTCTACACAATGGCAACTCTTACAAAAGTATTACTCAAACGACAACTTCACGTTATATGAAATTACGGCCTCATCCCAGCGTTCACGTTCAATTGAACTCACACTAATCACAATTCTTCCTGAAATTGGAGACTCCATGGCGGTAAAATGACACTTACAAAGGTTGCATGGATCGAAACGGGAACAACAAAAGAGATGCACCCTCATTTCGGAGCTTTGTTTCACGAGAGCAAGCTTCAGTTGTTAAATGTAATTTCGCGCTGTCCACAACACTTGCCATGAGATATTCGAGTCACTAATAGGCCAGAAGGTTTCTATGGAAAAAAATTCTCATTCCGTTCCTTGACCACATCAATCAATAGTGCAACTAAATACAAATAAGAGGGTAATTGATTGATGACAAACGCATTGATGAACACCGCAGAGCATTAGTAAACCCATCATCTTATCCCAATAGCAGTTTCTCCAATCATCATACAAAGGTACATGCCCATGAAACACCCCCCACAATCGGTATTAAAGTACTGCACCGCTCAATAGACAATCCTGTAGAAAGAAAAATTCTTGAGGCCCTTGAAATAAAGCGGTTATCACCAGAAATAAATAGTAAGGACGAACTACGTGACATTCTTCATATCTTCACTTGATCACAGTAATCATTTTTGATTACTGCATGATCTCTCTCATATCTACTGTCGTAACTTCCTCATTATTTAAGGGTGCGACCGGGTGGGTTTATCATTTCCTGCACCATTCGTCTCTGGCAGGGTGGGTCACGCCAAAAATATTTTTGGGACGGGGCCGTAAGCAATTATATCATATATAATTAGCTAATCACCACAGTTTCAGGCCTGAAGAAGGCGTTATACGCCGAAATATTGCAAAAATATTTTCAAGACTTTCGAGACTTTTGAGGGGTCTTTTGAGTCTTTTGAATGAATATTTTGGAGTCGCAACTGTTTTTCAAACATTCAGGTAATGAGGATGTTTAGCGGTTCTTGTGAGTGCGCAGAATTAGCTATCAGAAAAAGAAGAAGATCCAAGTCATGAATGGACCTGGTAGCAACTGCAGTATTCATCGATTTGAACAAAAACAACCATTTCCTGCAGATACTGTGGTAAAGACTGGTAAAACAAAAATAGAGAGAAAATAAAATGCGATGGTAAATGAGCAAAGACATTTGACTGGGAAGACTTGAGCAAAAGGTTACTGTAAAAAGGAACCAAAGATACAGAATAAGGGAGATAGGAGAATGAGGAAAGTGGGTCTGCACATAGATCATTTACAAGAAAACGAATTTCAGAGAAATAAGATCGGTGGTTACCCATAACTCACTTCTAGATCTCTACCAACTTCTATGGAGAACTGACCTTCTATAGATCCCACGGCGAAACCACACGGCATCGAATTGGTTTTATCCTTGAAAATCGAAACGCACCGATGCTGAAAATCATGAATGATCCTTCTGAAGAGACGAGGTTGGCTTACTGCAACCGGTCTGAGCTCATGAGATTCTTAATTTCTGATAAGATCACGAGATCACATCAAATGAAATCAACGACACAAAATGGATTACGGCAGCCGAAGGGCTGGAAGGCATAGAAAGATGCTCTCTAAGGGAAGTATTTAAGTTACTCACACCCGTCCATATAACGACACCGAAAATGATTGGAATTCGACTGACCTGAAACTTCAACTGACTTTCGATATTTTTCACTTCTTGGGGACCATTTTCCAAATTGTACACCTTTATGTGGCGATTTGCAAGACCGACTGCGGCCATTGGGTATAACACGTCAGCACAATATACCCGCTCTGGGAGCTAAATGAGAATAAAAACTAAGTAGAGCCGCAGACATGCAGTAAGAATACAATGCAATACAGCACAAATGTGGATTAATAAAGGCACAATGTTTTGATAACTATGAATATTGGTTTCGCGAGTAAAAAACCATTGTGTAGTTAACTTAGAATGGCAGGACGGCATCCTTGTGAGTCGTAGCCTGAAGTCTGGACCACGAAATTCAGAAGGTGATTCCTGCTGGTGTCATCAGGTTAGCAGATGAAATTTCAATTAAATGACGCCGCAATGATTCAGGAAACGGAAATTCAAGGGCTGATCGAGAAACTGAGTGAGCCGAAAGCTATGAGAAGCGCACAACTTACCGTTATGTTTGCAAGCGAGGATTGAGTTGGCAATTGCCTCATATCCCAAAACCGTAACGTTTTGTCCCATGATCCAGTCATTAAACAGGAGTAGTTGTTTCCTGGAATAGTGGAGCGACACTTCATTATAACAAGCGCTGAGAGCCAAGGCTTTCAGCGTTTACGACACTCGCTTGGGATGCATTTTAGTTCTATTTGCCCCTATTTAGCACTTCAACGCGATTCGGCTTTGGCAATAGGCACTGTCCAGGTCAGTGGTATGGGACACCCAAATGAGTACGACACCACGGCACTATCACGATGGGATGGTAGGCTTGGTAGAATTTGGCGGACAATGAACATAGATTCAATCCTCGAACATGAAAGTGGAATCGAAACCATCAGTCCCTAAACCCGCTGCGCTCGGAAAAATATTCTCTTAAAAAATGTACGAATATGGTGCTCAGAATGTTATGGCTACAGCAATATTTGCCATTCACAAATGAGTAGATGAATCGGTCTGAAAACAAAATCATTACGAAATCCATTAAAAGCTTCAGCAACAAGGGAACCATCGAAGAACGTAGCCATCGCTTTCGGGGTATCCTCCAATAAAAAAAAAAAACAGCGCAGATAGTGTCCAGAGGATATCACAAACATAGATTTCCATGCAAAAGATAGAGTGTCGGTAAACGGACAAATGTGCGGCGGTACTCACTGCCGCGACGCATAAGCTCACGCGTCGCGGCCTCCATCATGGCGCGCGCTGGCATGCTTATGAGCTCTAGGTCTTCTTATCTCATCGGGCAAGGCTCTTCGTGAGCAGCACATGAGATCTTCGTTTACTAAGGTGTGTGTAAAAGAGTGACTCCTAACTCGCCGCTAAAGCGACGAGCCAAGAGTCGCGCGCGCTTCGCGCGCAGGGAAGGAAGCCTCGACGTGGGGGCTAATATGGGCCGTCGCCAAATATCGTTGTTGAGTTTATGACATCGGTAAGAAGAAAGCGGCACCTGTCATCACAGAATGTATACTCAAGTGTATATTTTAACCTAAGCCTGCAAAGGAAGGAAGCCCCGACGTGGGGGCTAATATGGGCCGTCGCCAAATATCGTTGTTGAGTTTATGACATAGGTGAGAAGAAAGCTACACTTGTCATCGCAGAATGTATACTCAAGTGTCCATTTTAACCTAAGCCTGCAAGGGAAGGAAGCCCCGACGTGGGGGCTAAGATGGGGTGTCGCCAAACATCGTTGTTGAGAACAGTGGGACAGAAGCAACTCTGCATTCGCCGCTGTAGTGCGCCGACCCTACAACAACGGGAACCGAAGGCTTCCGCCATTACTAAATTGGCGATTTGGAACCCCAATCGCAATGACAACTGATCATCCTCCTCTACTTCGCCGCTGCTCCACGGTATCCTTCGTCTCGTCGGACTATCCGATGAGATCAACGTTGGCTTCCGTACCAATCATGCGTAGTACACGCTGCGAGTATCTCGCGACGTGCACTCTCTTACGCGGAGTGCGCAGACGGAGCGACGAGACGGGAGAAAACCTGTGCCCACTGACGACGAACCGCGACGCAAGCTCACGCGTTGCGGTAGTGAGTACCACCGCACATTTGTCCGTTTACCATTCCCCCAAAAGATACAAGGATGCTGAATAATGACCAGAATGTTCGTCATTGAACGGCACTCGACAGCTCACTTATGTCTTCCGAGCATCGACTGGGAATGCCAAGGCTGTGAAAACGGATTGAAGGGAAGAAAATGTTAGTGACAACCCCATGAAAGAATACACAATGAAATATGGCAAACCTTTTATCCAGTGACAGGTTTTCACCGGACCATCATGTGTTCCAACTACGGCAACCTGATTGGAAGCGAGATCCCATAACCGCACCTCTTTATCGCCAGCTGCTATGAAAATCTTCGTTCCATCCTAAGGTGCAGATTTAATATAAAGAACATTACATTAACATCATTATCACACCCTTGACTAATCATAACTCCCACTGAGGCAAAAAAAATTATGAAGGGAGATTACAAAAGTGGCGAAAAAACACATATACACATCATACATAAATACTGACAAAGTGCCCAATATAAACAAAAAATGCTCACATCTGTCCATGAAAGATCGAGTATGGGAGCTGGAATATTTTGTTGTGCTTTGCCCTCACATTGTCCGTTATCATTCACCATCCATACCCGTACGACCTGGCAGACAAGATCATATCAGAAAGGAACAGCAAAATTTGTATTAAATTCAGAACCAACACCATCCCAACTTCCAGCAGCTAATAATGGTTTTTCATTGGGATTCGGGCTAAACCGGAGCACTTGCACAGTGTCATCCGGTGATCCTTCGACCTTAATACAGCACTATTAGTCTTCCTAAATCAACCAGTGTTTCCATAATCATTGTGAAAAGAAAATGTACTACTCACGGCTATATCCTCCGCATTGGGATTAGTAGTTGTAGTGGTCGTTGCTGTACTACCAAATATTGAAGGTTTCGCTCCAAAAGAGGAGCTGGAGCCAAACATTACTACAAGCATAAACATGAATAAGTTACGACGGTCTATTATTTTAATACAAAATTCGTTCTACATAAACTTTACGAAGCAAGTAATTAATTATGAATAGGTTTCTGAAAACCACAGAGCTGAGAACAGTGGTTTCATAAAATGAATCTTTATTCATCCGAATATATCACGTATTTGAGGCGTCTTTCACATAATTATTATTGCAGGGATACAGCAAATCTTTTGAGAGTGGAAAATCTGCTGAGTGATCACAATTAAGATATAAGGCCATATATGTGGGTCATCACTTCAAATGATGGTCCAACAGAATGGACAGTGCTATAATCGCAGAACAATTGAGCAATATAAGTCTCCTGAAGAGAGTTATTATTTTGGATAAACGAGATATCTATTCAAGGAGATAGGAATGGTGGAGAATATGCTAAGTTATATACTGCTTAAGAAGGCAAGAAAAAACCACTAATTCGAGATTTAGAAAAAACTTATAACTAACAATGAGGGCATAAGAACAGGTGAGCATGTCCTGCAATAAGACAACGTTGAGATGGTTCAAATGAATATCCTATTACAAAATATCATATTGCCCGACAGTATTCATGAAATCATCACCAGTCGTATGACAGGAGCCACGCTCACGTCTTCCACTGCCCTAGGTTAGGCAATCAACAAGGTAACTTCAATATCAGAGAAGAGAACAGAACATCATCGTTTGTAAGCGTAGTAACCGGCCACCATTGCTAGGAACAAAGCGCCACCGGCGACATACACGGCTCGAACACTGATGCCCATATTGTTTGCTAGATTTCCTACGAGACTTTGCCTGGCAGCTTCCGACTCACGACTGCGAGCCACCATACGAGCTACCATCTCACGTCTGAACGACATCACTTCAAACGTGACTCTCACGTTCGTCTTTCCGCGCACGCCGCCTTAAAATATCGCGTTCCATTTAATTACCTCTCCACTTGATTAGCTGTACACATGTCTGAGTTCAATCCCAAAGACGGACAAATCGTGCACACGCAACCAGCACAATTTTCGTGTTAAATACTGGAGGTACATTTCACGATAAGTAGGGTGTACCGGTTCCATCCAAAGGCGGGTATACGTGCCCACGAGATGCAACACTGCACTCTTATCACGGCGCGACGCTTACTTAGATCACTAATGGCCGCTCATACCGGAACGAGACAAAGAACTTCGTGCCCGTGCCACCTGACATAGTCATAGAGGACTATATTGCAAAAAAAAAAGCCTGTGAACGATCGAAAAGACACCATGCCAGAAGCTTCAATGGTGAAGACATCACAAACAGGAAAAAGAGGTAATATCGTAGGTCTGTGCCTGATCTGTAGTGTAGGCGAAGCCAGAAGACAGGATGTTCACATTATCTCGGTTTTTGCAGGTTTCCTTTGAATTTTCCTTCATCTGTGCATCCTCTACTTCTACTACTGAGCAGGGAACCAGGGTTCTCGAGAATTGTGCCTACACGTGTCAATTCATTACTCTGTCACTGCGAACTTGGACGGTAGTACATGTCCAGTAGAATCCCAACAACACAATAAACACAGCAACTTACAGACGAGCTAATAAAGCCACTCGAAGCCTAATACAAAGGATTCGAAGATGTCAATACCTTGCATTCATCACATGAGGGGTCAACGAATGGTAGAACAAAATAAACAAGTGAGCAGAAGACTTCAGCCTTGCTAGCTTTTGAACCTTTGAAATACAGCCAAAACTTCACATCTATGTGCTGTACAGCAACGCAATTCCAAGAAGCAGAATTCCGTCAATAGCCATAATGGCGGACTCACATCGGAACTCATCGAAAAATCTTTTATGAAGGTTCTTAATCTATTCTAGGTCTTCCCCTTTCACGTATTCCCAAATCTATAATTCATTGCCTATTTTCCGACTAGGCGACGGTGGCAGGATAACACCTTCCAACTGCTTCTTTCGGCATACAAGACTTGGTTCTTATCTGAGATACCCGAGCTCTACTACTTTCAATCATTTGTATTACGGCGCAACTGGGAAACAATGAACGAACATCTGCATTGCAGCGCCCCTGAAGCTCTGACAAAGAGTGCTCATTAATCTTAGCAAAAAAAAAATACTGATCGGGAAGGGCTCTAGGCTCATGTTATTTGCGTATGTGATCACACAGCAAAAAGATTACCTCAAATTGAACACAGTCAACAATCATCATTTTGCTTTCTGAAAACTTTTATACTTATGATGACACGCAGTACTCAACGAGAAAACGTAGACACTCGAAACCATACTTGTGACCCACCGTTTTGCCATTCGGTCATCTGTAGAGCTGTCTTCTTTCTCGTCAGCTTTCCGTTTATTTTTCCTGTCAGTCAGGGAAGTTGGATCCGAATCCGTTCCATTTGACGAAGATTTATCAGATGTGTTAGAGGATCCCTGAACACAGCAAATTCATTGGGATAATTACCAATCATCGTTGGCTCTACCGAGTTTTTCTTTGGCGGAAGGGCATCCACAATCGCGTGCCAGCTGAACATAAGCTGCTGCGGTGTTTGAATTAGTCCAAAACGTTGACTAAACAAGATTAAATCAGTTCATTGCTGAAGTATGTGGAAAATCATAATCAAAAACGAACCATCTGAGATCGACAAGTAGTTTATTGAGAGATATATCGGACTCAGCCATGCCAAGCTCAATCTGAACCTTGCGAATTCTTCAGACGAATATTTGTGATTCATAACTTTGGTTGGAGAAAGCAAATTTTATTTGAAATACACGCCTTTACCACTTAACTTTATTTAATAGTCAGGGTTCCACGGTTTCTTCTCGAGTCGTGGTTCCTTGCCGATATAATGGCTTTGCTGGAGCACCACATTGAACGCGTCACACGGGAGATTGCAAAAGGGACTCATTTAGAATCGCTTTTGGTGAGCAAAGATCGAGTCCATTTTGCATTAGTACATTATAACGATATATGATGCGCACAGTATTGTGCACCAGCAAAGCTAGTGTTCAACAAGAGCAAAAATATTTATGACCAGTAATTCACTGAGAACGACCATAGACAAGAAAGAGTGCCAGAAAGAGTACACGGCGGCAGGTGCATCTGATGGGATTATTAGTAGATCGCGGTAACGCCGAAATGTTTTGGAGGAACCTAGGGTTATCACCCGTGTTTATAAGCAAAGTGGATATATTAGGTTGATTCATAATAAATCGGACAAATTGACCAATTTTAATCATTGTCGTACAACTTTTTTACGACAACAGGGATTCACTTGAAATATACTCCATCTTTATCGATGACCTTCTGCCACGGTATAGGCAGATCATGGATGCCCTTGCTCCAGAAGGCCGGAAGCTGGAGGTCGAAGAAGTTGCCGAGTGCCGCCTTGACCTCGTCGCGAGTTTTGAAGTCTTGGCCGTCCAGGTGGCGTTGGCTGTGGGAGAAAAGGTGGAAATCTGAAGGGGCCAGGTCTGGGGAGTACGGTGGGTATAGAAGTACGGTCCAACTGTACGACAGCAGCTCGGCCTTGGTCGATCTTGCGAAGTGCGGTCTGTGGAAGTAGACACGTTGTCGTGCTGGAAGTAGACATGTGACCGCCGCCGTAGCGAACTTTGGACATTGGCCTTCAATTCTCGTAATTGACGAACGTAGACGTCGGCGGATACTGTGGTACCTTCATCGAGCAGCTCCCAGTACTCTACGCCGTGTACGCTCCACCAACCGCGGTTTTCGTCTTCGATGGATTAGTCGCCTGACGCAAACTTCGAATGCTACAACTACAGTGTACTTCTGCCGGGGGCATGCTCCTTGTGAACTTCTATCAGACGTCTGCCGATATCCGCGGGTTCCTGGCCAGATAGCGATATAAATAGTATGACGTTGCGGATGTGGTCTCTGGACCGCATGAAATCGTGCGGCATTGTGGCGGAATGAATTTACTTTGGAGTGATTATTTTGCGGTACTTTGAAGAGCTTTTCATACTCATTCCAACGGTACCTCGCGCGTCCATTTTCGCTAATTCGTTACTGAGTTATGATCTCTAGAAATCATCACTACCATTTGTCCGATTTATTATGAATCAACCTAATAGTAAAGCGAAGTCACAAAGGACAGAAAAAAAGAAAATCACAGAGGCAGTAAATGCTACGCTCTGATACAAAACATACCATTCGTAGCACTCCATCAACAATGATAAATGTTCCCGAACGGCCGATACCTGCGGAGCAATGAACGACACACGGCGGATCATCATCGCTAACACTCAGCACATTTTGACCTGAACCCTAACTCTTATAGAAGCAGAGAGTTTAGTAAGTAAATAGCAAAAAATTGCGTTAAACGTTCATCATGCCGCATAAGGAGAGATCATTCCAAAAACCCGCGCTAAAGCATTTCCTCAATAATAAAATTCGTAAATAACAGAGCATATAAACTTCGTAAATACAAATAGCATCACAGTTCTCAAACGAAACATGATCTTATTAGGCAAATGGAAAAAAAGAAGAATCAACGTCACCTTTAATGTAAGCAAGCATATCAAGGAAGCACTTAGTTGAGGCAGGAACCCCGAAGTCAGGCCATTCCGTGTACTGCACGTGTAAAATCTTACGCCGAGATGCTAGAATAATGGCTGAGTACTAAACATTAACAACTTCCAACACGCTAACAATCTCTATTGGAAACGAAATATCTCAGTGAACGGAAAAATTGATGTCAAAAGTAGAAAAAACCATCCAACCATCTCCTTCGTCTTTCCTTTTCAAATAGATCCAACGTACGACAAAATTGTGATGCTGCTTCTCATTTTCTAGTTCCGCAGTAAAATCATCGAATTCCACCTTACGTTCGTTCTTTGATGGAAAATAAAGAGCACATCTAGTAAAAACGATCAATGGATTCACTCTATACATTCGAAATTTGTGAATTTCAAAGTACTCACTTGTGGCGACCACTTTCCATAACTTTATTAAGCATGATCACTGCCGGCACCTTCTGTTCCCACACCATTTGCCAGAAGTCATTGCAAGTATTCTCGAGTGGCCCCTGTAACAAAAAAAAAAAAAGTAATAATGACTGTGAAATGTAAGTGGTCAAGCTTACCTGAGCAAGGATATAGTTCCTGTGCGCTTCCTTAATGGAGACGGGTGAAGCGTTGATGTAAGAATCATCCTCGTCCGTACTTGAACCAAGCTTAATGCGGCACTGATCGACTGAAATAAGCTCTGAGAGCACGCAGGTGATAAAATTTTTGATTCAGACAAGAAATCAAGGAAAATAATGCTTCTCAGAAAACAAACTCTCCATTAAAAAACCAGCAAAGCAACCCACATGGAAGCACATCCACGTAACGATTCCGTTCCATATTGAGCAAATTTTTAGCAATCTTTGTAGTCAGACCACGGCCTTCCACTTCTCGGTATGAATCAGCATGCATTTTCTTAGAGAAAGAAGTTTCCTGACTAATACTCATTACCATTTATGGTTTAATTACCATAAAAGTCTCCTCCCATGCTCTTGTGCCACCTCGCTGAGTTTGTTCATAGCCCTCAGAAAGGGAGGTTGACATTGCAGCAACGGACAACAGCCGAAACGACTTGATGATTGCACGACTATGGGAAACTTTCTTTTAAATTTCTGGAAATAAATCGTAATTGCATGTCCGAGCGAGAGCAACCAGAAACTGCTTCAAACATCAATAGAAAAACAAGAGGTCTATGTTGAAGAGAAGAAATTGAAAACCAATTATAATACTTGTCAAAAAGAATGCGATGAAAATGTCGAAACAGATAAATCAAATAGAAATCATTCAGAAAACGAAGCAGATCAAAAACCACTTGAATACGCTTCATATTTCACAGTATAATGCTAATCAAGTGATCGATGAGCATCTCGGAGACTACTGTGTATCTCCCACGCGCACTCACAAATGACACTCCTAGAACTCACAAAACGCTAGCTCAGAAAAAGGAGGTAATTTAGTTTAAACCAGAGGTTTATTTACAGGGTTATGACGCGAAATTGTGCGGATAATCCATGTTACAGCTTGAATTCAGGCACAACGAGTTAAAGCACCTGCCCATTCAATTATATCAGAAATCAAGGTGCGCTGCAGTAGGACTCCTGAGCTGATTCCTGCTCATGATATACAAAAAATGACAACTTGAGCAAAAGAGCTTTTAGAAAGGCTGATACGATATAACTGGAACTAGGGACCTCTCATTTGATCCATTTGATGTTAACAAGAAAATGGAAGGAAGAACCAAAAAAGTAGCTTGGTCGGCCAGAGTGCTCCTTTCGAGTAGCATTGCGACGTGTTCCGCAACAATGTTCAAACAGCCAGGACGCCCCTGTTTGGGTCGGAAGGGAAAGGTAGACAAGCAGCTAACTTCAGTACCCCCATAAAGGAATCTTCAACAGTCCACTGCAGTTTTGGAATTTTTTCATGTTTGACCACGGGTGTTCCACGCAAAAGATGGCATAGGAGCGGCTCGGAAAGAGTGAAATCGTAGATCGTTTGTAAAGAGCAGCTTCACTCAAGCCACAATAAAAACTACGGGCCGTAGAGTGTTTTTATGACAAAAAGAGAGATATTTGAGAAGATGGCAGCCTGTTCGTAAATTAAAGCATAGTTTACATAAGAAGTGCGGTTGGTTGCTGGTTCATAAAAAAAAACTCATGAGTACTGAACACCTGCTCGGACTTGTTGATATACATTTTCGGTGCAAATCAATATTCAACCTGGGTAAAGGGGTAAAGCGAACGTCAAAGCCTTGACAACAGTGAAAAAACATTCCGCGTGGTAAACAGACGTTGACATCACAACATTTACGCCAAATAGAGGAATTATAGGAACTCTACAAGAAGCTAAAACGACATCAGAAAATCATTTACCAACAGACAACGTAGTAAACTCGCCAAACACACAAGACCAACCCACGTGTGGCAATTTAAACCATTGAGGTATTACAGTAACCCTGGTGTGGCAATGGAGCGCGTTTACCGCTCTGATGGAAAAGCGGCGGATGCATTGTTTGCCGAAGATTTTTCAGTCAAATACATAGAGTCATAAGACGAATTGTTTCTGAGAGAGGCGCGAGCATCTCAGTTATAAGTTGATATTACATCACATGCCACTATATATGTGCATGCTGACGTTTGTTAAAAAGCTTTATCAGCACGTTATATAAATTGCAATTACGCATTACCATAGAGAATAGTTCAGCTGAGTAGACTCTTCACGGTTTCCAGAAAAATAGAAACAAAAAAATTCAGTGACAATGACTGAATTTAGAAATCTCGGCTTCTTCGGGTATTTAGCAAATTGTATGAATCTTAAGTTCTTCCTTAGAATATTTATTTGTACATAACCTTCAAAAATAACAACATACAGTCAACAAAAGCGTAACAACAGCTAGTAACACAGCTAAAATCTTTAGAGACAGCCTCAGTCTGGTTTGAATTTCCTTGAATTTTTGAGCAGTGCTATCCTCTTCTTATCTTGATTGAATTTCTCTCTCAGCTCGTTCAGTTCTGGAAATGTTGACATTAATGGGGAACATTAATAATGGACAAAAATGATGCATCTGTAAACAAATAACAAGAACAGATTTCAAAGGAATGATTCAGCCTCCGTGTTCTTTGGCATAACAGCATTCAACGCTGAAGTAAGCTATTATTTGCCCATCGTTCCCGTGAAAGCAGGAGTAGTAGTCTGCACCCAACTAGACCAAGCCAGTTTAAGGGAATCTTTCACGGAAAAATTAGTTTCTTTGTTACCATAGTTATGTTGTATTTGCCTGAGAAGGGCCGCATGCGAAGTTTCACACGAGAAAGTGAGAATTCGGCTAAGATGCGCCCCCCAAATTCTTGACCGGTTGGGCGGGGCCTCCGAGCAGTGCCCACCCCATCGTCCGCCGCGGTAGCAGGCGTATTGTAGGAATATAGTTACGTGAACAGTTCCACTCTCCGACCTCAACCCCGACGAAAGACGGGAAGTGGCTTTTACTCGAAGGCCCTGCCCACTCGGCCAATAAGTCAGAGGGCTGTACCTTAGCCGATTTCTCAATTCTTCGCGTGAAACTTTGCATGCGATCCTTATTAGGCAAATACAGCATAAATAAAAGGTTGACCAAGAAACTGATTTTTTTCGTAGACGATTCCTTTAGATCAATAGATTATCCCGTTTTAGAAACTTTTCTCACAGAATTACCAATCCCACAGACTCCTCACTTTTGGAAAAAAAAGATAAGATGGTGGAAAGCACTCACTTTTAGTTTTGGTGTTTTTCTTGTCGAAAGAGTAGAATGCTATGTCGACCTGCAAGGGAAAAGTATGAGTACTCTACTGAAAGAAAGCAATGGTGAAGGGAAGTTTCGCGGCCAGATCCCCTCATTTCAAGTACATTAAAGCAGCATTAGGGGAATCGGACGAAAAGTAAAAGAAGTTGTAAATCTGAAAGTCGAGATGCCTAGTAACCGGACAGTGGAGGAAAAACGGAAGGGAATGGTCAAAAACCCGAGAAACAGGACCCCTTTCTCTTGTTGACCCTCAACGCGGACGACCTTCCCGTCAAGAGGCTGGTGGTTCGGGCTAGCTTTCCAATGGCATGCTGCCAAGTAAACACAAGGGAATGTTTGGAAATACGACAGCATCTATTTTTTGAAGTGAGCTTCAGGCTAAAACTGCGGGAGCGCGCTTCAATACCTTCGATCTCACCGCATATGCTTGGCCACTCTCATCGTAGCCTACTAGGTACCACGTCGCTAGGAGGTGGGGTCGATCATCCAAAAGCGTCAGCTCTTATCCGTTGGCCTTCTCAAGAACCACATTACCCCTAATGCTGCTTTTAAACTCACCTGCTTTTTCTTCTTCTTCAATCCGCCCATGAAGGGAACTTCATCCTTCTTTAACTTCATGACTTTACCAACCTGAAAACTTATTTTTGGATGAGTGGTTACCCAATCCTATTCGTTGCCTTGCAATTTGTTCACTATGCTTCTATAAACGAAAATAACGAAAACAAAAAGGAACAATGTTCAGAATGGAGTTGTAGGAGTTTGGAAAAAATATGGTGACCGTAAATAGCACAGGTACGAGAAACCTACACAACAGGAACCACATAGGTAATGAGTACCTCCACTCAGGCTACCTCATCAACAAGCGGAACAGACGGCACATACCCGTTTGGCAGCCTTCGTTACTGTGATCCAACCTTCATCATCTGGCTCGGTCAATTTGCGTTTAGCTGCCTTCTTTGCCTGGAAAGTAATGAATCACATCGAGGCAATTGGTGTGATAAGCGAATAGCGACACCTCTTGCATCTCCTCATCTTGCTTTTGAATGAAATCCAGGGCCGACTTTTGTATTTCTTCGGCAGATGGGAAAAGCTTGCGGTAAAGGGCAACAGAATCTGAACAACAAAGTTCCATTTCTAGTCAATCCTGTACCTCTGCTTAGCACACTGTCGAAGCGAAATAAATAGACCTTACTTTGTAGAACGGAAGGTACTTCGGGATCGACAAAATCGCATACACGAAATGGCCCCGCATTTTGACATTGCGCAAGTGCAATTGTAACGCCTTTTGGATCTTCAAAGCGCACTGATAAAGTGAGCTGGCCCTGAATTATCGTTAATCAATCGGAGTATCTTAAATCTTCTGAGAAGATGAAAATAAAAGAGACAAGGAGCCGTACATGATTGAGGGAACCATCCAATGCATTGCTTCTTTGCTCTATGACTTCAGAGATAGGCACTTGCACAAATTGCTTCAAGAAGCCTTCAACGAAGCCCTATGAAAATTCATTATCGTTGAAAAAAAAGAAGAGAATAAGAGGAACAAGCAAAAATGACCCTTAATTGTGGCACAAAAAGAAAACTAAGTGCTAACTACCTTTGGCAGATACGCTGGGACATTTCCCACGATGAGTGAATACTCATTAGATTTGTCAAGTTTCAGGAAAAGCTGCCGAGGTGCTGGATAGCGTTCGCTGACAGAATATCGAAGATCTAAAAGAGGACGGGTAGATGCGCCCACAATACTGGTGCAAATGAACCCGTAGCGGCTGCCGAAATTAATTAACTTCCGGAAAAATTCAAAATTTCCAAGTGTGGACATCCACCTACATCTTATTTCGTCCGTAGTAGCAGACGGAGTCGAGGAATCTTGCACACTGGGTACCTCTTCCTTCAAAGCCTTTTTGGTCATCTTTTTCAAACGCTTTCCTTTATGCTTGAGGTTTGCTTCATTGAGGCAATTATCTTTCACCATGTTTTCTAGCTGAAAAAAAAATGAGGGAAGAGTACACAAATCCACTTCCCACAAGTAGAATATACATCATAGGTGGACCTACTGCATTTATTGCCCTAGGCTGAGGTTATATCTTGCGGATCGTACGATCCGCAAGATCGCTATCGCAGAATCCTCAGATTGCAATGCAGGCTATTGCCATGCTCTCCCACTTAGGTGTGCTACTATGAGAGCGCATGACAGTAGTCTGCATTGCAGACTGAGAAGTCTACGATTTTGCGATTCTGCGGATAGTACGATTCGCCAAGTATAGCCTCAGCCCTACTTGATTGTTTTGAGAACGACGCTCAGGCCTGAAATCCTCCCACAGAGCGCCTGAAATATCACTGAACTGGAACTGAGGCGTTGAAATAACTGGAACGGGCGCTGCATCCAGTACTCTCAATTATTGTGATGCTATGACAATGTTGTCATAAGGAGACACCACCTCCACTTCCTCCACTTCAGTGGGGGCCCTTCTCAACACCAATGCTGGAACCCATCTTTGCCCTATCGTGGTCTCTCCTCATACCATTCTACAATGATTAGTTCGTACCTCCGATAAGGGGAAAGGGGTTCTCTGCTAAACTAGGATCAGACAAAAGGCCTAGGAAGGAATGCTGGGTGCTATCGCAATGAGGGGGGGGGGGGGGGCATTCTACTATGAATCCTAGTTTTACCTAAACCAAGAGAGGGAAAAGAGCCCCTTCCTTCCTCCATTGAGGCTTAGGCAAAAACATACGCCTGAATGTGCAGAGTGACCCCACAAAAACCTCAGAGGTCTCACAATCTCACAAATCTCACAAATGGAAACTTTCATGGATGCCCCTACTCCTCATTGCGATAGCACCGAATGCTGGTTTCGTGCATCATAAATTTAGTTTAATACAAACAGCCCCCCATCAAAGAAATGTAAGCAGGAGGAAATTTGAATGGAAGGGCAAGCCAGACGAGAATTAATGTGTGCTGTACGTAGTTACGTCGGGCAAAAACTGTGACGGCTTCTTTTCTTATCAATGCTTTTCTTGCTTGAGTCACTCACTCACTTCGCTGAACTTAAGCCGTAATTTAAGGTCTTTTCGCCATTGATTCGGTCTTTCTCGAAGTTTTGCTATGCTTCATTCAGTGGTTTTCAAATGATCTTAACTCTCGCTTAGATTTACCTTCTTGGAAACTCGAAACTCAATAATTAGTAAGTATACTCCCGCATTCGAAGAATACTTCTCATGGCGGATGTGCCGGCTAATGCTAATGCGGGGTGCCCAGGAGTGGGAAGCGAAGGAGCTGGAAAAGCCTCTGGATGTGCTGGTTGTCCGAACCAGGTGTGTTATTTGCATTCGCCTTTGTGCTCATTTAATTCTTCTTCATCTTAGATACATTTTTCCTAGTGCCTCTTTAATCCATTTATACCGATGTAGGTCGTCCGCTCGGTGAGATAAAACACATTGGGTAGTAGAAGGCTGTCATTTTTTTAAACACTCCCTCAACTTTTCCAAACCGTTGCAAGCGTGACCCATAAAATCTGATGTCTAGCTTACAGTTTGGCAATCCATTAATTGGGAGCTTTTCATGAAATTGTTATAACTTACACCGACTTACCAGCCCATTGAGTTTGTAGATCCCGCTCACAGGGGCAGTCTACAAAAATGTTTCCCACGATGGCTCACACGGGCTCCGCGCGTTAGAAGTAGTCTCACCCCTTTCTGATCTCCACCGCGTCACACCATGAAGCGGTGGCTCGAAAGAGGCAGAGGCCGAAGCGATCGCCGAGCGTTGATGTACAAGGTTACTATGTTCAGTGCTTACCCTTGAGACCATAAATATATGAATAAATCACACTCACGCCAGTTACAAAAGTGATCAGATTAGTGCTTGAAAATTTTGACATGCTTCCATTTCAGTGAGTTTTCTTTTGCTGAAATTTTCGTACACCTTATGTACAAAAATTTCAGCAATCTTTTATTATCAAAGGATATGGTAGAGCTTTTATTCTAGGGATCTTGTTCCACCGGTCAACCACCGAAACCTGACGATGATATCAGGCTTATTCAGGACCGATTTCGTCACATCAAGCACAAGGTGGCTTTTCGTTCGATATGATATATTCTAAATGGAGTGCATGTGCCTCTTTGTAAAAAAAAAATCACGAACTTCAATCTTCTAATTTTTCTATGAAATCCTAAACCGATTTTCAATGAATTTAATGAAATCCTAAACCGATCCATTTTTTATTGCGAAAGTTGCACAATGACGTGCAAATGTGCACCCCTTGAAGGCACTGTAAGGTAAATCTGGCAGGTATGGATTAATTGGAAAATATGAAAGTAGGGGTACTCAGGGTCAGTGTAACAGTAGAGACGGATCGAAATAACTGGCGAAAACCCGAAAATGGAGCTCAATCTAATATGAATCTCTCATTTCACATCCCCTGCATCACCAACCTGTGTAGTATAATAGATGCAGACGGTTGGGAGGCTAAGTCGGCTGGCTGCGAACATTGTCCTACCCCGGCGGATGCGTGGCAGCTCTTCATGGAGCGCAGCTCGTGATAAAACCCCAAGCCGCGCTTTCTGTGCGAGTTCCACCGACATTACTTTTTCTGAACTGTACTATTTCTAGAGAACATGTCTGATTAGGTCACTTTCTCTTTACCCCAGGCGGTGCCTCTGAAGAGAGTGGAGACTATCAGAAAGAGTAAGATAAGTGTGTGGCAACGAGAGGAATCGTTCGGACAAGGATTATATTTGTAGATATGGTTAAAGATTATAGAAGCGAGCTTGACTATCACTAGGGTAGAGCAGGGCACGACTATAAAAGCAAAGAGCTGACACAGCATGCCTTCTATTTACGAACACCTGTTTAACCATGCCACGGGGGGGGGGAGGCATGTGCATAGTAGAACAGCACTAATATTTCTCAGAGACTCCGCATTATACGAGTGCGCATCTAGCTCCAGAAGTCATAGCTTTCAGATTCTGATCCTCAGCGGGAAAGGAGGAGTTGGCAAAAGCACCGTGACCTCAAATCTCGCAAGGGCGTTCGCTGCTGATGCGTCGAAGCAGGTAGGGTCCTATCGGATCCGTGCCCTTCTCAGTTCAATTATCTCTTAAAAGAACTTCAGGTAGCAATTTTGGATGTGGACATCTGTGGACCTTCACAACCTCGAATGCTAGGTGTTGAAGAAGAGGAGGTACATGACAGTGCAGATGGATGGACGCCTGTCTGTGTCAAAGATAATCTTATGCTTATGAGCATTGCTTTCTTACTGGGTTCGTTTAATTCCAGTTCGTTTGTTTCCGCGGAATTCTTGGATAGTTCAGTCGCATTTCGCATGTTTTGAAAATTTTCCTCGTGAATTTCCTGTACCCAAATTCAGACCAAAGAAGGGCTCCATTATAGGAAACAAGAATGATGCAGTTATCTGGCGTGGTGCTCGTAAAAATGGCATGATCAAGCAATTTCTGCGTGATGTGGATTGGGGAGAGGTATGGACTCCGAATTTCTCCTCTTATTTTGAGAAGCTGTACAATCGATATTTTCTTATTGAGCATTCTCATTTCCAACGAAAAGTTACGGACTCTATTAGGTAGATGTAGTTCACTTCTAGGTCGATTATCTGCTGATAGACACACCACCAGGAACCTCAGATGAGCACATCTCTTTGGTTCAGTTTCTTCTGCAAGCGGGCAGTCTAGATGGTGCCATAATTGTCAGTACTCCGCAAGAAGTGTCACTACTTGATGTTCGGAAGGAAGTGAGTATTGCTCATCATTTATTTACACTGACCTGCCAGTTTTCACATGCTTCCTTCTGCTTATCGAATCAATCTTATTTCTGCTCACTGACTTCACCATAAAGAAAGATAGTTTGGGACATATCAGTTCCATTTTCAGGTAAGCTTCTGTCACAAAACAAAGGTTCCCATACTGGGTGTAGTGGAAAACATGGCAAAGTTTGTTTGTCCACATTGTAACCATTCCAGTATATTGTTCCCTTCAACAACGGGTGAGTTAAATTACTCTGTAGGATTTTTCTACGCTTCATCTAAGGAGAAATCGTTCCAGGAGGAGCAGCAACAATGTGCAGTGAAGGAAATTTACAGCTCCTCAGTCAGCTGCCACTAGAACCTGTCCTTGCTCAGGTACGTCATATCCATGCTTTGTGTTTTGTGTTTTTGAGATTTTCTCCTGCTATATAGACTAACGCTAGTCCCGCGCCGTTGCGGGATCCGCTATTCTCGAGCCTATCGCATGTAGGCAGTCCAGCACTATTGCAACCATGCGGTGCGAAATGAATTGGAGAGTGACTGAGTACTAGAGAGTATGTTGTTTACCTGAGCCCTGGAAGGGAGGGAGCTTCTTGTACGGATGAATTTTTCCGCTCTCCATTCCTGGCAGCCCCTTTTACCTAACCTTCTGTTCTCGTATGAAATCATATGAGCGAGTGGAATTATTCGGCTCCCATTGATTATCTTGGACACTACTTGGTAATCATATTTTTCCAGGCAATGGATAATGGAGAAGATTTCTTCGAAAAGCATCCTGATTCAGCGACGGCGAAAGCGTTCTTTGAACTGGCGAAGAAAATAGAAACTTTGTTAGAGTGAGATTATTTTGTCCTTTACGTACCTTCAAATTTATAATCCCAAGAGGATCGTGATATGGATCTACCCATTCCTTGTTTTCCACCGTATATTGTTGTTGCTTGTTTTGAGTTGCGATTTGGTGTGGCCTTTGGAGCCATTTTTGTTGAAAGTTTGATGCTTGCATGTTGCTAAATTTTATACTGAAATAAAATGTATCATATCATATGTCGTATATCCATGTACAGTAGTCAGCCTGGCTACAGCATGGTTTTGCAACATCTTGCTTAAATACTTCAAATCACTGAGAAAAGTGTTAATGTAGGGAATTATAGCCTCCTGAAGTTCGCTTAGGGTAAAGGTTCTTACAGCAGCGACTCAGCCTCAGTCAAGTTTTTTTATGACAACCTGTAATACGTCTGAGAATGGGTTGACTTCATGCTTCAGGTCACCGACATGCACCGAGTGGTGATCACAGGTATGGGTGCCGTAACGCCTTATGGCACAGGTGTGCCACTTCTTGGGAAAGCGTTACTGTTGGAATCCCGTTCGGCACTAAGATTCTCAGAAGAACTTGGATTCACGGTAAGAGGGTAGCTCCCATGAAGTTCAGTCTTTTTGCGTGTACTTTGTAGGCTAGCAAGATAGGAATGGAGCGAAATTCTGGAGTTTCACATGGAATTCAAATAGGCTGACAATTTACATATGTTGATTGTAAAAATTTTTATCACTATTTCCCCTCCTACCATGTCCTAATGACTTCCAATTAAAAACTATTCGCGATCATCACTTTTGAATCCTTCATCAATTCTCAATCCTTTTTCCAGGTAGGAGCCATCCCGGATGAAGAAGTTGATTTTGGAAGGTGGACATCTGGACAAAAGCGTGAAATGAGTAGAGCCAGTCAATTGGCGCTACTGGCAGCTGAAGAAGTAAGCGATTTTGCAGCCGTTGTGATGTGAGTGCCCTCTCTAGTAGATCTAAATGATTCCGTATGACAGGATTTTACCCATTTTTCCTACTTTAAAAGGGTTGAGAAGGTCTGAGTGCCGCGTTGAATTGTAAGCTTCAGGCTATGACGTCGTCCAGTGCTCAGTCTCTCGACCACACCGATACTTTAGTAAATATTGGTACTGGGGTATCTGATCTGTTAGAAATAGGCCGAACCGTGGCATTGGTTGAGAAAGGGCAGTCGAGGTAAGTGTCTTCTTTAACTCACCGAAGTTGCCTTCAAATTCTTTCTTTTTGTTAGGCCTTTACTTCATATTGACCTCCGTGTACATATCTGTTCAATATATATTCCAGAAAAGTGTCTCCTTACTTTGTTCCGCGGATTCTAACCAATTTGCCATGTGGATACGTTGCTATGAAGTAAGTGGTAGATAAAGATCTCAAATTTGAAAGTCATTAAGAACAGCATCAGGGGTAATATGGTCATTGAGAAATCCCTGAAAGAAGTTACTTACATGGAAGCTAGAGCCTAAGAAGGCTATCTGTGGCAAAATCCCGGCGAAAAAGTGCGCCTCCGAGCTGTAGAAACGGCGCAACGAATAAAACTGCCGCCTTTCGATAATCGACCCCACCTCCTATCGACGTAATACCTGGTCGGCTGCGATAAGAGCGGCCAAGGATATGCGGTGAGAGAAGGTATTGCAGCGCGCTTTCGCAGTTTTAGCCTGAAGCTCACTCCATGGAAAAGATGCTGCTCTATTCCCAAACATCCCCTTCTGTTAACTTGGCACCATGCCAGTGGAAATTTTGTTCAGTGTATCCGCCCCTTGACGGAAAGGCCGTCCGCGTTGAGGATTAACGAGAGAAGAGGGTCCTATTTTTTTGGCCATTTCCATCCGTTTTTTCACTGTCCTCTTACTAGGCATCTCGACTTTCCCATTCACTACTTCTTTTACTTCGTCCGAATTTCCCCTAATGCTACCTTTAACTTAAGTTGTTGCTATTGATTTGCGTTGTGGAATACTGGCTTTATCCAGGGATCCTGCACTGAGTGTTTCTTTCTTATTCAAGGTACAATATGAAGGGCGGCGCCGAAAGTACTGCTACAGCTTGTGCAACGGGGCTTCACTGCATAGGTCTGTTTTTTGAATATATAGTGGTTAGTATCATGCTTCTGAGCTCAGCTTTGCAGTTCTTCGAAAAATTCGTTCGCTTTTTAACAATTCTACGCTTCGAATTGCAAATTTTCAGGAAATGCATTTCGAGCTATTCGGCAAGGGTGGGCACGACGTGCAATTGCTGGAGCATCTGAGGATTGTGTGAATTCGGTGGCATTGGCAGGATTCGATAGGTGAGTATACCCTATTTCAGAGCGCCTGATAGGGCGTGACCTACGGATATGGGTGAGTGGCGAGAGTGAAAGTGCGTGGCAAAAATGAGTGTGTGTGGCGGAGTAATTGAGTTTGATCCACTTTCACCCAAGTCCGTAGGCCACGCTCTATCAGTCGCTCCGAGATGGACTGTACCATAGAAATTATATGCTAACACATTTATAACCAAATAATTAATTAATTACTTCTCATTGATTTCGCCAAGCTTCAAAATTTTCCTATGCAATGGCTGTTACCAGAATGCGAGCATTGTCTCATGGTAAAGAGCCGTCATGTAGCCGTCCATTCGACAAGAAACGTGATGGCTTTGTCCTCAGTGAAGGAGTCGGATTAGTAATCCTCGAGCGATTGCAGGTTAGCTGTTATGTTAGAGCAGATAAGTTAATAAGAAAGTTCACGAGTGATGCCGTTCATTTAAAATCCACTTTTTTCTCCAGGATGCTCTCGATAGAGGTGCTCCAATTCTTGCGGAGATCAGAGGTTACGGTAGGTACATACAGCTTGGTTTCGAGGGCTAGGCGTTATTGTTTACGTGGATTTATGATACTAAGTTGATGTTTATAATAAGATTTCTTCCAGGGATCTCTTCGGACTGCTACCATATCTCCAGTCCCGATCCATCGGGTATTGGGGCGCGGTTGTCTATGCAGCGAGCGATTGAAGACGCCAAAATCAGCTCCGACCAAGTGAACTATGTGAACGCTCATGCAACATCCACTCCCACAGGCGACACGATTGAAGCACTAGCAATTCGAGAAGTGTTTGGGAAACGGAACATAGCTGTATCATCCGTCAAAGGTAGGTGTCCTCGTCACGAATAGCGAGTTTGCCGATATAATACTAATCTTCCAGGTCATATCGGTCATCTGTTAGCTGCAGCCGGAGCAGTTGAGGTCATAGCTACAGTTGAGGCGATAAGAGAGGCAAAGTTACCGTCGAATCTGAATCTGAATGAATCAGACGACGACGATGGCCTGGCGCTCTTGCGACAAGTCACTGAGTGGCCCCGTCCGAGGATGGCCGTGGTGAACTCCTTTGGGTTTGGCGGAACCAATGCCAGTATCGTGATCTCCGAGTATAACAGTGAATAAGTTGTTTGAGATGGTTTTTCTGCTGTGAGGATGAGTACTGATATAATCCCGTCTCCCTTTACATTTATGGGTTAGGTATCTGATAAATAAACAGCAGTTGTAGAGAGACGCAGAAACAGAGTTCCAAAACGAAGGTTCGAATATCCCCTTTTGACAAGCTCTTATTTGTTGTACTTTGTTATTATTTGTCAACTCATTTTCAGTGAATAAAAAATAAAAGTGCAATAGAATGAATTCTCGGGTAATGACTCAGTAATGATGCAGAAAAGGCTGTTGCTTTCATACTCTGCGAAGCTGTGGACGGCTTGCTGTAAAGTGCTCTATTTAGAACATGTGGACCACTCGTGTTTTATTTGCGGCAATGTATTCTCAAGTTTTCTTTTCTTTCCACCCTTTTTCGACTTCCTTATGTTCCACATTAATAGTAATGTCCCTACATATTTCACGGTGATCATATGCTCACTTTACCGCTGTGACTTGGATTTCGATGGAATGGGAAGTAGTGCGACTGGGTCACATGTTGTAAATAGAGCACTTGGCAACAGCTGTCGCTTCAGGTTCTCCAGAGTATGAAAGCTACCTGGTGCAGTTGATCGCTTCAACATTGGCTTCGTCATCTGATCGGGTGATGTTCGTTGGAACCTCTTAAATCACTGAGTTTCCACCCGAAGTTCTCGAAGAACCCTTTTTGTTGTTGAAGAAGCACACCTTCATCGCAGCCCTGCTTGGAGAACATTTGTGGTATCGCCTTCGAAAATATATTTATTACAACTGTAAGAGAACGACCCTTTTCAGAAAATCTCCGACTGTGCCTCCTTGTCTTCGAACCATGTATCTGAAACATGTCATTAACATTCCTGTAAAGAGATGGAATTCTAGGAACTAACCACAAAGCTTGCGGTCGATGGAAAGTGCATTTTGACTGATTATATCCATTTCGTTGCAATCCGATAGAGTCATATTGAGGTTTGGGCAGTTGTCAATGGCGAATTTAACGGTATCTGGTGCATAGACAAGCTTCAAATTTGGCATTTTGAATGTCTTCAAAGTGTTCATAGATTCCAACACAATAGCAGGATGCGAGTCTGAAATGGTGCTGTGATCAAAGCTTACTGTAGAGATTTCTGCTGAAAATGGTAATGGCGGAAAAGTTGACAAAGGGAATGAAATCACTCATCTTACTCTCGCATCCACTTTCGAATTTACCTTATCATGGCACTGCCGTGATGTGCCATGATAGGGCGGCTGGAGGAGTAGCTTTGGTGGGCGGGGCAACGGTCACACTCATCTAGGTCCTTGTCCCGCCCCGCTGCAACGCTCGAAAACACGTCCGCGTTAGAGATTAGCGGCAACTAGAGACCCTATATTCGTGATGGATTTTTTGATTTGTTCATTCCGTTCCTTAGTACTGTTGCACTACTTGGCTCCTCTACTTCCTCGATACTTGACTATCGACCAAATTAAACTTTTCTGGTGCCTTTTAGTGTTATTCAGCGAGTAATAATTACAACAATAACGCAAGTAGAAGTCGAAGAAGGCTCAGAAATCGAGTCAGTTAGACTTACAGTTAAGCGAAATAACTTGTTCCAGTGCTGAAAACATGGACAAGTCTTCGATATCCACATTGACCATCTCAATATTGCCGTAGATTTTACGTATTCGACTCAGAATAAGCCGTTCCAACGGTGAAAATGATCGGTCTCTATAATAGAGTAGACCAAGCAAGCTCGTACAGTTTCCACTTAGCACGATCAAATCCTCCGTGAACGAATTGAACACGCATATATCGGAGGGCAGATTTTCTGAAAAAGCTAAGGTGAGGGTTTTATTGAGGGCGCAACATATCCTGCACATTCGAAACGATCAGAGCTAGCAAAGATAGTAAAAAAGTTCGATTTTTGTCTAAGTTCTAGGACACTGAGAACAAGTTGAGAGTGAAATGCTCACAGTGTCAATAAGAGTCTATAAAGGTTGTGGCACCTGTTGCTACCTTCACATGCGTGGTGGAAAAATAGCAAAGTCACTTTCTTCTAGGTATAATTCTATCCCTCTGGAGGCTTTCTTTTACTACTGCTTGATCCGTTTGGGACGGCTGAAACGTTCCGTCCTCGTCACTCCACAAGAGACGGACCCAGTAACAGTGCTGTACCGACTAGGTATAGAAAAATCGAGGAAGTTTGGAGAAGCTTTGCTTATCGCGGCTTCATTCGCAAGGTGTCAGCGTGATACCCTATGAGCAGCGTCTATATAAATCCGATGCTGATAAACTAACTTTCAGGCGACAGTTGCTTGATCTCGGATTACTTCACGAGACTACCACAGGCGAAATCTGTTTGAAATTGCGTGACCTCTTCGAATTTTCTCCCACCATCGGTACATTCACGGGCACCCTTTTCGCATACGTCCCTATAAGCCCAACACCTCGGCATTTGAGGGTTCGTTTCTGGTTTGGGAAGTTCAGCTATCGAACTCTTTGAATTGTGATTTCTTCAGATGGCAGGCTTCTATCTTCCAAGGGCGCGTGGCGTCCCACTTGAAGAACTGCCTCCCCGTCGGGTTATGCAAGGGCTGATGAATGAATTGAAACACGACTCTATACCCTACTCTAACGATTGAACGGCGCATGTGATTGTGAGTGAGATTAGCTAAAATCACTATGCTTTACTACGATGGCATGTTTCCCGATTTCCATTGTATTATTATTATTGCTAATCTTATGTGTGCCTTTGGTTGTTCGTGTAAGATCAAATAAATAAATAAATAAATAAATAAATAAATAAATAAATAGACGAATAAGTGAATCTCCAATGTTCTATCCTTTCTTTTTTTGAGGTTTTAGATGGTGATTTCTATTTCTCCTAGGATCATGCTTATGCATTAAGTCTATGTTAGAAGTTTAACTTTGAAATTAGAAACAGAAAAATGCCACTCCACAACATGCGAACAAGTCCCCTTTCATGCACATCCATAGCCTGTTCTGTCCCAGAATGTGGCGTGGAGTATGCTGATGAAGACGATCATCTTCTAGCATTTTGTGGCATGATGTTCTTATTAATTCAAAAATATTCATGTAGGTGGTCTCGCCACCCGTCATTCTACCTCCTGATGCGCCATGCATTCGGTTTGCTTCTACAATTCGGAGGGTGCTGAGTCCATTCCTGCGCGAAGATTTGCAAGACCACCTACATGAACAACGGAGTTTTTTTTAAATGATTTTACAGACATTTACTTGAAGGAGTAAAGGAAATGGCTCAGCTAAGCAGCTTCGTTTGCAGCGCTTTGTTCATAGGATTGCGATGAGGGTTCAACGGGATCGATAGTTACGTGCAATTCGTCTGTTTCAAAGAGCACACGACCACCAATGGCCTTTAGGAAATCGATGTTGATGGGTGGGGGTCTTTAGTCAGGATTGACTTTCCACGACTCCTGCGTCGCACCTTTTCTAATTACTTCGCACCTCTCCGAATGCGCTCAAGGGATGACCTCGCTTAATTGGCCGATCTGACAGTTTTCATCGATTCTTTAACTACGTAACCAATTTAGATCTTTATTACATTAAGGAAATGGACCAATTACAATTAAATGGAACCATTATGAAAGTACTACTGATATAGCTGGACGTAGATAGAAGGTATCTTGTTTCTCACGAACGTTTTTAGACTCGGAAATCAGAAAATAAGCGAAACCACAATTACTCCTCATGAGTACATACTTGTTCCCTTTTATTTGGCTTTTAGTAAAAGGTCAATGTTGCTCAGTTAATTCTTTTTTTCGGGCTCAGTCTTCCATTTTTCATATTTTTACTCTGTCTCTCTTCCTTTCAAGATTTCCTACCAATCTCAATTAACTCTGCAAATATCTCTTCGTCCCAACTTAATACTACGCTTTCTGTTCCTTGTGCTGTAAATCTTGACTTAGGCGAGGGCAATAAGGGAGGTTATCCCTTGGGTGCATTTTGAGAGGTACGAAGTAATTAGGGAGGTGCGAGGCAGGAATCGTGGAAGGTCAATCCTGACTAAAGACCCCCACCCAGGAATGGCCGATGCTGAGCATATACAGCCAAATCCCTGTACGGAAAGATGGAATTCTGCATAAAAGTGCAGATTAGTGAAACTACCGTTTACAGAAGTGCAAGTTAATTCAGGCTCAGAATAAGGTAAAATACCCTCAAGCATTGTTTTCCTGAGTTCACTTCAGTGGTCGATAAACTCATTTTTGTGTTCTGTCAACTGAAATGCACTTGTTTACAGATGTCATGGCTCACTCTCCTGATAATGTTGTTATAAAAGTTGTTCGTAAAGCACGCTCACCTGTAGGGAAATTACCATTGAATTGGGTAGCTGGTACACCGGTTGTCACCAGTGTTTCTATTTCTTCAAACGTTACTTCCAGAATTCTGTTGTTCTGGGCCTCAATGGGCATATATGTGGAAATTTTAGAGAGCTTCGATAGGCCAAGATTGCCTAGATAAGCGTTCTCAAAAATGCTGAGGGCAGACCGTCTCTTATCTGAAACAAAATAAGAAAATATAAAATATAAGAGTCACATTGCCTTCACTCCTTGTAATTGATTTACTTAATATCCTTTGATCGCCTCTGGTTTTTTGTGGGGAGGATCAAGGGAAAGGAGCAGAGCCCAGTGCCTCAGGCAAAACATAAACTCGCAGCTGTGTACTACTCGGGTAATGTGCTTCATTCAGACTGTTCAAAATTTAGGACCTGGTTGTTAAATGCATAGAAGGGGTAAAATGGGAAGGAAATGTTACCTGTGAATGCACAAATAGGAAGAAAATCTCAGAGCTCCCGCTGAAAGGCTTCCAAGATCCTCATCGTGGGCCTAATGTAGTGCACCGTGCTTCGACTGTATTAGTTGCCGAGTGGGCGGGGCAAAGGCCATCGCTCCGCTTTGCCGTTGCCCCGCCCACCCATCCACTGACGCAGAGGGCTCATAAATTCGTTCTCCTTGAGTATAGGTGGTACGGTGAGAGTCCTATTTCCCGAGTTTTTTCTATACGATGATCACATATATTGCAAACCAGCACATCAGCTTGGGGGCCCGTCATGCTCAGTGATGGAAAAAAGCCAAAAATATACCTCCACAATCGATCTCCTCTAGATTTCCAAGGAACGAGAGCGTCTCAAAATTCGTGTTAAACACTAATAAACATCCAGAAATTTTCCTCACTGTTGAAAGAACCGCCAAGCGCTCAATTGGGATCGCTGAAGAATATTCATGAATTGATTTGTAAATTACAAATATCATCTTTGCCCACAGTGAAAGCAAGATTTCGAACAGCAGGCGGGGAGAGCAGGTTAAGAATCAATTGAGCCGCGTTCATGCTTTGCTTCGGCAGGGCGCGGCTGCGTTCATAAGCGGCTAGGCAGAGTGGTACGGGGCAATGCAGAGACGACTCGAGCAACGAAACAGGGAAGCAGAGGCGGAAACACACAGACACAGACACGAAACCACACATTGCCACCGATACCGCAGCTTAAAGGTACGAAAACCAATGCGTGGAGCAATATTCGCCAGTTAGCTTCGGCGCACTTCCACGTTCGGTATGAAATATATGAATAGGACAGTTGAAACCTGTGTCTTCGAAAATTACATCCCCACGAACAGCAGTCAAATTAGATGGAACGTTCAAAATCGACGTGAATGTTAATGGAAAGTCCAGGGTATAACCTGAAAATGAAGTGAAATTCGTGAAATCTTCAAGTGTAATTCGGAAATTAAGAAATATGGAGATTTTATAAGATCCCACCGCCACAGTTTGCTTTGTTACCAGATATCATCCAATACCCATTTGTAATTTTGTTCAATCGAGTACAGTATTTGCTCATGTCTAACAGAGGATTCCATTGCACTGCTATCATCCCATTAGAAAAATTTAATTTCGCGAGATTCAATTCGGCTAGATAGGCATTATTCTTGATTTCGAGCACATCTAAAAAGAACCGATAATAAAGAAACATTTTAATAGCCTTTCGCAACCATAGATGTCTGATTGAATAAACCATATGCCACTTACAGGATGTGTAATAAGTATTCATATTGACGACAGTTTTCAGGAAATTCAGTCGCTTAAAATTTGTTCCTTCTACTCTTAGTTTTCCATTTATGGTGGTAATATTTTCGAAGAGTGTCTCGAGTTGGGCTTCAGTGAAATTCGATGTTGAATCGAATATAATATCTCCCGTTACACTGTCACAGTGGCTGGCCCAGAGGGTTTCCCCTACGGTTATTGCATAACCCCATCTGTAGCATTCGAAATCGATTGGATCGTCGTAGTCAAAGCCTGAAATGGAGAAAATTAAAAGGCGTCAACATCGCACATTTACACTGGTTGGTACAGCCCAGTTCCCGAAGGCTGGCAGGGCGTGGCCTACAGACTTGGGTGAGAGTGTGTGGCGGGATGAGAGAGATCGATACACGTTCATCCAAGTCCGTAGGCCTCGCCCTGCCAGGTGGACAGAAAACTTGCTATGTGTTTTCCAATTCCTAAAATTTGGGTATACTATTTATGAATTTGAGAATCTCAACAAAAACTTTACAATTTTGTAAGCAATTTCCCATGCACTGAAGAATCCTTCTTTAGCGAATATGACAGAACATTTCTGAGCTGAGCTCTTCGCGCACATCAGGTG
This sequence comes from Trichostrongylus colubriformis, assembly GCA_963978905.1. Taxonomy (NCBI): domain Eukaryota; kingdom Metazoa; phylum Nematoda; class Chromadorea; order Rhabditida; family Trichostrongylidae; genus Trichostrongylus; species Trichostrongylus colubriformis. The sequence goes on from OZ022260.1 coordinate 29,423,548, forward strand.
ACTCCACAGAGAGTTTTAGAGCAAAAGTTCCAGTAGAAGAATTCGCTGACACTGGAAGTTTCCCAAGACTCGTAGTTGTCACATAGCAGCTTCTTGGCAGACAAATCCAACCAACCTTGGGTACTGACACCTGCGAAGAGTGGTGCATAAAGAGCGATAGACGATACATAATGTAGAATATACGCCATGTTTGTAGGGGAAGGGACCTCACTCGGAAGGATTGACATAAGACGGAACGATGTAGTGCGGAACTGGCACGGTGCAAACTCAATGCAATGAGTACCTGCCAGCTTAATTACCACCCGTATATCCTATCGCCGTAGAAATGTGGTGAAGGTGCAAAGATTAAAATTCGTTTTTCTGGCTGATGGTGAATAAGTAAGCAAAATACACACTGCACGAAAGGTAGACCTTATTAGATTTCAGGTGATTTGATGGCTTAATACATTATGACCGTGTGCTGGCTATTCCGTTCGGTAATGAAAATGGAAAGGCTAGGGGATACGCAGGTGAAAAATTCAAAGAAAACGTGCAAAGGCACATAAAACGGGCCCAGTTAGGCCTATGACAAGATTACAGCCTGAAAGTTGGCGTTCGAACGAAGCATTGCCCAATGACAATATAGCAAGCTTACTTTTTCGTCATTAACCTTGAGAACTGGTTCATTTATCATAATTTTATGGAAAATTATGAAATATATAAAGGATTGGTTGAACGAGAGATTGGAGAACGAAAGTGTCTGAGGTTTGTTCAAACCTTCGGCAGTTATCTCAGCATTAGAACAGAATGGAGGACGAAAACTTTTCCAACTTTTAATATGATCGACGTTGCTCCAACAGGGAGAGAGTCTGAAAAATTAAATATTAAATATTAAATAATAACAATAATAATAATAATAATAATAATAAATAATAAATAATAAATAATAAAAATTAAATATTCAAAATAAAATTAAGCAGTAAACCGAGTGAACACTCCGCCACATAACCTGCACATTCAAAAATGTATATTTCTGCTCTAAAAAAACTCAAGCGCTGTTCTGCAAAAACAAATTCTTGAAAATTGTTTAGGAGGACAAAAATATCTACTCGAGTGATCTTAAGCAAGTATTCATGACCTGCAGTGCTCAACGAGATTGGTATGCGTCATTCATTGTATGACTAAACCGTTCGGATGGCAATACGCTCATTTTAAAGTGACAGTGGTGCCATCACCCTGAGGTGCAACATATGGACTGTGCAACTATATAGAACTGTCTGTATCGTTGCCAGAACATGTAAAACTAGACGTTCCTCCATCATCATCATAGACGATTGAAATTTTTTTCCATTGAAAAACATAAATTTTGGGATTTTCCTAGTGTTCTTGCTTTTGAAATCAGAAGATCACACCGAAGAAAAATCATGCTGTAGTCAATATTGCCTTCGGTGACGCTTTTCTGAGGCCTCTCTTCTGTTCCTGTGTATGTATAGCTAAGCCGTCTCACTTTCACCTCGATGATTTCTAGACGCATACCCTAGTATGGCCCCCCAGAAGAGCACATTGTGATCTATAATTCAATGTTAACGATTCGCCTAATATGGCGCCCGGGGTTCATTGCATCAAATGGCGATCACCTCTGCTATCCTTTGCAACTTCCCCTTTTTTATTCTTTGCATTTTTCAGAAGGGTGATAAAGAAAAGCCGACCTAATGCACCTCGCTATGATAAGAAATCTGTTTTCAGTTACTGGATTGTTCTTCCATTTTTCTATATTTATTTTCATCTCTTTTCTTTTCAGATAAGGGATTACTAACATATGCTGCTCATTTCATTATTTCTTCTCTGCTCTTGCAACATACCAACAAGCGCAGTTCTATTCTTACCTGATTTGTTGCCTCCCATCAATCAAAGTAGGCTCTTTCACAGATTTTCAATTTTCGTTTTCGTTTTTTTTGAAAACAGCTGAGAGCTGAGACTCAGCGTGTAAAGTACTGCACGACAAATATTTTTGTGTCGTTTGAAGCTGACATATAAAGCATCGCACGCACGTAGTGGCTATGTGGAAGCGAGAGCAAAGTGCACATGTCAGTAATATCAAAACCGGCTACTAAAGGTGGGGTGCATGAGAGAAAATGATTTTGAGACAGGGGATGTGGGCTTCACCAAGGCCATGAAGGGAAAGATCTGGGAAAAACTTTGGCCCATCCTGTGTCCACATAGCGTCTTTTGCAAATTTTTCAGGTAGTTGGATTTCTTCAGTATATTTTTGAGAATAGAGCAAATAATTATTTAGATTGGAAGCCTCAGGCGTGGAGACAATCTGAATATCATTGGAGCGGTTTGTGTGTCAATGGACGCGATCAGTCGCCTATCGACCTTGTATTAGGTCTGATGTTCTAAAAGGATCTACATTGAATTCCGAATAATTCAGCAATTTTCTCTGATTTCTCAAGCCACATTGATCAGTTGGAACTTGTATTTCAAGGAGATGCTGAGGTCACCTATAATGGAGAATTGCAATTCAACAACTATGAGAACACTGGTCCAATATCTGTTGATAATCGCAGACGTCCAGGTAATTAATGAAATAGAGATATTTTTGGAATTGTATGCACCCAGTCCCATGCTCTGTAATGATTGCCTAACTAGCGTGCCAACCAACAACCAGGGTACACCTGGGGTCGAGGATCCCCCGACGGGGGGAGGGTTGTTATTGGACCAGAAGAACAAGGGTCGTATCTTCAACAAAAATCTAAGCTTTAAATAAGCAGATGAGAAACGATAGTATTTTACAACCAATACGTGAGAGGGACTGTGAAATAAATATCTTTCTGCTTCAGGTAAACATGTTTAACAATAGAACACTTCCAACTATACAATCCGGCAACAGTCACCGGCACTGCACATAGAGGTCAAGACGAAGACGGAGGGGGTCGTATTTGGTCCAAGTAGAGGAGAGTGGTCGTACTAAAGCGGCTATTTTCTTCGATACCTGGGAGTGCCCTGCCAACAAACACAATTGCGATTCTGAGTATGAGCTGTGTACAAATAAACACGATAAAGAGCGCAAAAGTAGCAGTGGAAGCGAGGGCCTTACTATATTTCTGGACAAGTATTTCAAGAGAGGGAGGGGGGGGGGGTTCCGAAAAAGTGCCATACGAAATTTGCGGCGCACCACAACGCTTTTTTTGTAAGGATAGCTTATGTATTAGGTTGATTCATAATAAATCGGACAAATTGACAAATTTTAATCATTGTCGTACAACTTTTTAACGACAGCTGGGATTCACTTGAAATATGCTCCATCTTTATCAATGGCCTTCTGCCACGGGTTAGGCAGACCATGGATGCCTTTGCCCTAGAAGGCCGAAGGCTGGAGCTCGAAGAAGTTGCCGAGTGCCGTCTTGATGTCGTCGCGAGTTTTGAAGTCTTAGCCGTCCAGGTGGCGTCGGCTGTGAGAAAAGGTGGAAATCTGAAGGGGCCAGGTCTGGGGAGTATGGTGGGTGTGGAAGCACGGTTCAACTGTACGACAGCAGCTCGGCCTTGGTCGATCTTGCAATGTGCGGTCTCGCGTTGTCGTGCTGGAAGTAGACATGTGACCGCCGCCGTAGCGAACTTTGGACATTTGCCTTCAATTCTCGCGTCGGCGGATACTGTTGTGCCTTCATCGAGCAGCTCCCAGTACTCTACGCCGTGTATGCTCCACCAACCGCGGTTTTCGTCTTCGATGGAATAGTCGCCTGACGCAAACTTCGAATGCCACAAGTACACTGTACTTCTGGCGGGGGCATGCTCCTTGTGAACTTCTTTCAGACGTCTGCCGTATCCGCGGGTTCCTGGCCACATAGCTATATAAATAGTATGACGTTGCGGATGTGGTCTCTGGACAGCTTGAAATCGTGCGGCATGGTGGCGGAATGAAACTACTTTGGAGTGATTATTTTGCAGTACTTCAAAGAGCTTTTCATACTCATTCCAACGGTTCCTCGCGCGTCCATTATCGTTAACTCCTTGCTGAGTTATGATCTCTAGAAATCATCACCACTATTTGTCCGATTTATTATGAATCAACCTAATATCAAGTAGTCGCTGTTCTTTGAGAAAGAAAAATAAATCCAATGGGGTTCATAAGGAGTGCGGAGGTTTTGTTCAGTTTCACGACGATGATTTACCTCACACTGCGTACTTTATCGTATAAGGATCACGTTTTTGGACTTTTAGGAAAGATCAAGGGATTCCTCACATGGGATGAGCCGCCTTTCTTTACTGGTGAGCCGCTTTTCTGCACTAATTAAGGAAAACTTTGATTTGGATAGCTAAATTACTCTTTCAGGATATAATTCTAGTGAAAAATATTTTCTTCGTCAGTTGCATTTTCATTGGAACAGTGAGCACACATTCAATGGATTGCATTATCCCTTAGAGGTAAGTGCGACCAAAGAATAAATGGATACACGTTTACCACGTAATTCAATGCAACTCCATTTTGTGGTACCAGAAAATGGAGTCGCACTGGATGTTTTGAGACGATTCATCGTAAATACTCATGAGCTTCCCAAGTGACGTCGACTGGATGGCGAAGACGCATAACAGTAGCTCTTACGAGGATCGGAGTTTGGGCGGAAGTGATTGGATGCCACAAGGAAAAAGATTTTGTTGTAGTTAACCAATATTTGTTTTTTGCAAAATACTCCAATGAGCAGTGTAAGGGACGGGTGCTAAGCAATACCTGTAGTGGTAAGAAAGGTGCCGTGTTCGAAAAATGGATGTATACCCTCATGTCGGGATTTAGCACCGCGCATGTCGCCAGCAAAGCGATTGGAGATTGGACGAGCTAAAGATGCTGTGTTGTTGGGTCCCAAAGCGATTACAAGTCAGCTGTTTACGGTTCCTCTAGCAATACAGTGTTATCGCTCTAACACCCAACCCTGGCTGTTCACATAGCTCGCACACACCGCGTCCCACGCCGCTCGTCATATGCGAAATTCTGACATAAGGGTACGCACTCTCGGAAAATAATCACGGACTGATCGGTGGTGTCTTGACCCGTCTCAAGTGCGATCGATGGTTCCGACGGATCGCGACGGAAACGTGAGGATCCTGGTGCTCACACACCGAGGGGAGGGATAACTGCGCCCCCTATGAGAATGCTCTAAACCTGTAGTATTATTGCCTGCTGTCACGCGGCTTGTCCAGGCCTCTCTTCCCAACTGAGCTGACGTGCGGCTGCGGTGCGTGCGAGACGTATTGATTGGCCGACTCTACGATGTCTATTATCGATGTGTCCTGCGCGACACGAGCAGTAGATGTGTGACGTAAGACACGAGGCGCGCGAAATAAGCGCTTACGTAACGTATGTCGCCTAGAGTAAACCGACTGCCATATCGACTATTGACTTACACACAATTTTATATACATATGCTATTACGGCCACATGTAGGTAAGAATAGGAATGGGAAACTACCAGGAATCAACAAATAATATATGAATAAGAAGAACACGTGAGTATCCTACCTATTACAAGGTCTGGCTTGATTTCTGTAAATAAATGTTAGGATAAACTATGTACTTCCCTATATTTAAACTATTGAACGGCTACTAGTAGAGGACAAATAGTAGAAACTCCCTAAATGGCAACTCGGCGAGTCTGGCGGAAAATATAGGTTGTAGCGAATAAAAATAGTCGTGCTGGTCAACTGTGCTGTTATGATATTTACGATTAGTCGCATGTTGGTGGCTACGCGTAGTATGTCCGAAGCGCCTGCTCCTTCAGGTCGACGAGACGAACTGAGGTGCGCTACGGCGTGCACGAGCAGAGAGTAAGTGACTTAGGGAGGCAAAGTCTACTTGAGCCTTCCATACATGGCGGGCTTTGTATGGAAGGCTCGAGAAGACTGCCAGCTTCCTTCGAGCATCTTTACTCGAGATCGGACGGTGAGTCACGTTAGGTGGTACCAGGCAACCGATTGATCTCATCGCTTGTCATCCCGGTGGAATGAGAGTATGAATGCATATTTTTGTGAAAGACAATTGGCATGTGCAGGGAGAAGGGTACACCGGGAGTCGAGGATTACTTGTCGGGGGAGAGGGAGGTCGTATTTGAACCTGCGAAGGTCAGCGACGAGCAGTGGAATTTATGCTTTCAGTAGGTAAATGAGAAGCAAAGGGTATTTTATAGCGAACTTGTTTGAGAAAATGCGAAATAAATATCTATTCGCTTTTGCTATGAATGCATACCATTCAAACACATTGCAACTATACAATCCGGCAAGAGTTACTGGTATTGCAGGGATCAAGAAAGAGGGGGGGGGGTCGTATTTAGTCCCTGTAGGGAGGGTGGTACTGAAGCGGCTACTGTCCTCAACACATGGGAGTGCCCTGGCCGGGGCTATGGTGAGCTCGGGTGTTGTGATACTGTTGGCCACTCTAAATCAATGCCCTTTATTTTTCTCGCGCTGCTTTGTTCAAAGCCAAATTTTGCAATTCACTAATAAAACATCTATTCGAAATGTAGCTCCCTTATATGGGAATGTTATTTAATTCATTTCAGCTACATCTCGTACACTATCGGGAGGGCTTCGAAGCGAAAAAAGGGCATCTACCCAGCGCTGTGTCCGTGGTGAGTCATCAAGATACCTTTCAGAAAGTATACGGTACTCACCCGATCCCTCGCCAATTTAGGTGGCTGTGCCATTCCTGGTCTCGGAAAAAGAACTTGATGGAATCGAGGACCTGCTGACTGCTGCAAGCGGTTTAAGTTCGTTTTTATATTTGATTTGAATATCGAATTTAAAGTTCAGTTAATAGGCTCTTGTGTTTCATATTCTCTATGTTTCACTGTAGGCGCGACGCGCTACATATGTAAGTGCACAGGGAGCTGATGGGTGGAGTCGGAGCAGATCTACATGACAGAGATGTACGGTGGTCCATTTAGTGCGCTCTGACTCCACCTACCAGCTAAGTGCCTGACAATGTCGAAAATGCACCAACTCGAATCGAAAACTCGATGTTGCATCGATTCATTCATATGCGGATCGCACTATGAACTAGGGAATAGGGTTTGTTCAGGGTCCTTTGAGCCAGTGCCCTTGTTCAGTCCATCAGTACTACTGCCAAACGATCGAACAACATATTTCACCTACACAGGTAAGCTAAAAATTGCTGAAAATTTTAACTTTGAAAGAGAAGATAAGTAATGAATTCGAGGATCACTGACAACACCGCCATGTACAGAAGGCGTTACATGGATTGTGTTTCCGGAGCCGAAGCTGATCTCGGCAAAACAGGTGAATAATTATGGTCCTACATACATAAAACAAGATAAGATATAAAAATAAATAAGTAAAATAAAATATTTCAAAAGTAACGTAAAATAAAAAAAAATAAGTTGAGATGAAAACAGGTGTGGTCAATATTTCATCATTATTATCTCATTGTCTCATTTCATTTCATGATTATTGACTCTTGATGATTTCTTCAGTTAGTTTAATAACATTATTGATAGTTCAGCTGTTGTTGATTTTAGGTTGATTGGAAAGTTTTGATAGGATTGAGATTTTTTCTATTTCATTTTTCAACTCAGCAAACAATGAAGCTAATCGACAACATAATAACCACCGTTAGTTATAACATTGCCCTACCTAACAGGCAGGTCATCGATTCCCTTCTCCTAGAACTGGGAAGATTAGGAGTCAAAGAAGTCACCGACCATTTCTTCAAGGAGGTCATAGTTGTTGAATTGCTTTTTAAGCCTTGAGGGGCCGGAGCAAGTGGTAATCTGAGGGGGCAATATCGGGCGAATAGGGTGGATGTGGAACCGCGTCCCAACCTAGCTCCTCCAATTTAGCACAGGTCTCCTTACCCTCCTCATCGTGTTATTCGCGCGATTTCGATATCGGTTCATCATTATCATCGTGTAATTCGCACAGTACTGTGCGATAGTTCAACTGATGTAATAAATAATTTGAATAGTAATAAATAATAATAAATAATACTGAATAACTGCGATAAATAAGGCAAATTATATAATGAATATTAATATTATATGTATATTAATATTATTGATAGTTCAGCTTGAGTCGCTAGTCGGTAATGTGGACAGACCTTCCGTTGGAATTGCCAGACCGGTGCAGCCTAGGAATGGAAGGAATCTATACTTGAACAAGTAAGAAACGTATTTTCTCGTTTCCATAAGATTCCTTTCGCTTCTTCAACGGTCACTTAATTGAATTTCCACAATACGTACCATTTTCAGGTCAAGGCGAGGGCTCAGTAATAACGGAATCTTCCATGAAGTGATTGTCATAGTTCTTCTATGTGTAGGACTGTTGCTTGTGCCTCCGCTCTTCATTTTGTGGGTGATAAGGCAGAGGTCAATGCTGCAAGACGCGAGCAAGACGTCTTTATCTTATAACTCGAGTCCTCTCAATATGGCACTACCGGAACGGTACTGATAAAGAAATGCTTGTGAATCGGTTGAAATTTTTGTTATATTCTTGAATTGTGCCCATGTAATCCTTTTAAGGGCCTCATCTCAGAATATAAACTATTAATTTTTAGTACAGGTAGATGGCGATAGCTACCGTACCTATTGGGACTAGCGTAGCGTGATCTATCGCAATGTTTACCAATGTAATACATATTCATAAATACTGCAATCGCGCATGATGGTGCTATGTTGCAGTAGGTGCTATTCGTGTCGTGTCCACCCTGAGTGAGTGATGTAGCGTGCACTGCTTTCACCGCGCCGCCGCGATTGGTACCTTTTGAACATATGGAGCTTGAGATTTGCCTTTCTCCGTCATTGCACTCATCTTGCTTTGCATCACCTCACCTTGAATTTTGAGGACTGAGTGGGTTACTGGCAAGTCAATGCCATATTAAACCGGTTGGTAATCGTCAACGAATCTCCTAGCATGCTTTTGTTTTGTATCTTTTTATCTGTTCTCGATTTCCTGTCGAATCGTTTCTGTGATACTGTTGTGTTCATTACAAAATCGTGTACTATGTTCAAATCGATACAGTTTTGTACGATAAAGAGGCTTCTGTATTTGTGTTAAATGGCTTCTTCCTAAAATTGGTCGGAGATAGCCACTACGCTGACTAGTCGAGGTAAATTATGGGAGGCAGTGGCCTCCCATAATTTACCTCGATTTCGTATCGAATTTCAGTCTCAATAGCAATGAGGAAAAGCAATGCTTCTGAAAGACAGCGGTAGGGGTAATGCGACTGACGAGAACTTCCAAAAAGAGTCTACCAAATGAATGGTATGGGTCCAGGAAAACTGTATGTGCCGAGGCTCCAGTTGATATGTAAAGCCCGGGCTTCGTAAGAGTCGCTTTTTTCAACAACAGCCACCTCTTTTAACTTGGCCCGCCTCTTTTCGGAATTACTTTGGGAAAGAGGGTTGCTTCCTAGATTTCTGACCGTTTCGTTCCGTTTTTTTACTTTTGTACTAACCACAACGACTTTCGTGCTTAGCTTTCAGTTTCTTATTCGGCCCTAGCTACCCCTACCAGGGCCTTGAGAACTACCATGAACAAGCTGTAACTCTTTGTGCTTGTAGAAATTAATTTAGATGAATGTATCACCGTTATACTTAATCCGATTCATGCAACAGGAACGGTATAACTCTAGACCAGTCGAGCTATCGCGCAGTAATAACGCGATGATATTAGGTCTGTGCAGAATAAATGGCCAAAACGGAACACTTTTTTCAAAACGCCATAACTTCGCTCAGACACAACTTTATTTGTCGAAATAAAAACCATTCGATTCTACACAACCTTGCCAACGATCTGGTAAAGGAAATATGCCATCAAGATCAGATTCTGGATTGCGAAAATTAATGAAGTCAACGATGGCATTTTCAACATGCATCGTTTCGGCGAACTCCTTCTGACGCAGGTTTGCATCGAGAACCGGGAAAAAGTGGTGATCCGTCAAGAATAGGTCTGGGGAATAAGGGGGTCAGAAAGCGTCTCGATCAGTTTCTGCCGGGTGACTTGCGAACTGTGGGGTTTTGCATTGTTTTGCGCACCCAGTAAAAAAATGATGCAGTTAGGCATCGAGCCTCTCCCTCACCCCGCTTATTCCCCAGACCTATCCCTGACGGATTACCACTTTTTCCGGGTTCTCGATGCAAACCTGCGGCAGAAAAATTATGCACGGTAAAAATGCCATTCTTGACTTTATTGATTCTAGCAATCCAGAATTTGATCATGATGACATATTTTCTTTAACAGATCGTTGGCGAATTTCTGTAGATTCGAATGGTTTTTATTTCAACAAGTAAACTTGTGTCTGAGCGAAGTTATTCATGTTTTGGCCATTTATTCTGCACAGACCTAATAATAATCAACCGATATCGAAGAATTCCATATCTCGTGACTTCGCATTGTGATAAGCGCTGTACTAAACGCTTGCGCAAATGGTCCCCCTACGAAGGCCTGTCACTTTTTGGAAACGAACTACGTTCAGTTACCGAACGTTTAGTACTTAAGCCTAGTGTTTATCGATAATCTGTTCATTCACCACTGCATATCGCTTCCTCAATGAGAGTCACCACATTTCGGAGGTCCGGATGATTCAGCGGTCGATACCTTTGATACAATGATATTGACTATCAATGTAAATGGATTAGGTATAAAATATATTTATCCATTAGTCATTTGTCACTTTGGTTATGGTGGTCACTTTGGAAGTTCAAATAGTTCAGAGATCGATTATTGGTGTTCGATTACTCCGATTGGAGGCCAATTTTCTACTCAGTCAGTGAGCATCTAATTCTTGCATGTTGGGGTTAGATCCATATACCAGTTATCCATGCTTATCATTTTAGTAAGCATGCACCACTATTTCGAATTTTACACAATATAGCGGTCAATACACGGTATTTTTGCTGGTACCGCATGAGAAAATGATTCACTTGCTTCAGTATCCTTCTATCATATGAACCAGTAACTTTGTGCGTCTGTTTGTCGGTATGTCGGTCGGTATGTAAGTATGTTTGTATGTAAGTATGTAAGTATGTCTGTCCGTCCGCAAATGGATGATTGTGATAAGGGAATGATAGAGCAAAGCAACCGCTTCGGGTAGGGAGAAACCGATGGGTGTTGTAATATCATTTAAGGCTATGTTATCATTGTGAAGGCACCTACTACTTATATAAACACCTACTTCGTACCCTCGCCGTCATTCTGCTGTGTGCTGACGTCGCAGTAGGTGTCGGCACACTGGAATGGCATGCAGGTATGTTCAGTTATAGGAGGGACAGTACCATTTAGATTAGGCCCAGCAGGGGGTGGGTGATTGAGTAAATGAAAACTGTTGAAGTTTTAGGAGATCATTGCCTGCTTAGTGAGCTATCATAAAGTGAGTAGAGGGCCTCAGGCGATGGTTGATGGTTGACCTCATAAGGGGGTACAATCTCTGATCTCTGTGACTAATGAGTGGCATCAATGGACTTTCGGATAAGTGTGAATTCAGCGATGTTCTTACTATAGATAATCCGTTTGCCTGTGTGGGTGTCCGTCCGTTTGTCACGAAACCCATATTTCGCGTCGCAGTGGGGGTGGGACCCTGAATTTCACAAGTGATGTGGGGGATGGTATAGGGACCTTGCGGTGGTGGACCGAAAGTGATAGCAGCGATGAGGGCTAATGACCTTACGGAGGCGAATGTCATCAAAAAAGCTTCGCCTTTCGCGTTGGCCCTAGAGCGTTGACCCTCCTATGTATTGTGCGAGGTGGGACGGGAACATTAATGGTTTGTGACCCACACTGATAACGGTTGATGAGAATCAATAAGGAGGGTAAAAAGGCTAGAGTCATCGAATCCGTTTCGTTTTCGCACTGATCCTGGAGGGTTCATACTCACAGGTGTTGTGCGGGGTTGGACGGGGACATTAATTGTGGGTGACCCGCACTGATAACGGTCGATAAGGTTCGATAAGGAGCGTCAAAATGCCAATGTCGCGGAATCCGTTTCCTCTCTCAACAGAAAGTGGAGTGTCCAAACACATAGTTGTTGTAGGAGGGAATTACTCCGAAGCGGCACCTTAATGGTGGATACAACGACTGCTTAGCTCTAAAAGAGACGTTAGGAGTGGATTGGGTAAAATCCAGTGCACGGCTGACTACTACTACACGACCGCTACAATGAAAGCGTCTGATGAACAGTGCCATTGGGTGAACATATATTGATTACGTTCTGATATCAGTTCTCGATGTATCGACCGCTAGATTGTTAAGCGTCAAATAATGGTGCGCGTCTTTTGACACTGCGTTCTACACTTCGTGATCAGGATATCTTCTACATATCCCTCTGTTATAAAAACCATTTACTTTGTATGTCGGTCATTGTGATTAGGGAATGACAGAGCAAACAACCGCTCTAGGTCGGGAGAAACCGATGGGCAATGGAGTATAATTGTGAGGCCATGTTATCGTAGTGATAGCATCTCCAATTTACATAAACACCTATGGCGTACCCTCACCTCGTTCTTGAACTAAACCGATCAGAAATTGGGTGACTTGTAAATCAAAGCGATTGCAATCTTTTTCATAAGCCATTAGTGGCCCAGACACCTATCATGAAGTACTTGAAGGGCTGGAGCGGTTGATGAACCTCACAGGGGGTACATTCTGTGATTTCTGTGACTAATGGGTGCACCAATGGATATGCGGATAAGTGTGAATCCAACAATGTTATACAATAATCCTAGCCAAATCACATTGCTGAGCAGCTCCTGTTAACATTATCGTATAGATGCCAGTCGGATCGCCAAGTCGCCGTTGCCCGCTTCTTCTTCTCAGGAGAACGGCTTCGCCAGCCCTTTCAAATTTCATTTTTCTATCATTGTTACTCGCTCTTTACATACAGAGCGTCAGTTATTACTCTACTCCAGTGCCCACTCTTGAGGTTGAGTACCGGCTCTGCCAAATCTAAATGGGTTCGCTTCCATGTCGATCGACACATGAGGCCTAATGTTCAGATCTGATCAAATTCCTTCGCGGAGTCATGCCGGCTGTGGATCATGTGCACTGCGGAAAAGCAGGCATAGCTGAAATTTTATGCATATCCCAATTCCTTCGCCTTGAACAGTCTTCCGTTGTCTTCTACGGTCTCATGCAGATAGCTACTATCACTGCGGCCTTTAAAGAGCAGCGAGGAGTGTCTCTTGAGGATGCTAGGTGAATGAGACAATGTATGTCAAATTTATTTTGATGCTATAATGCTCACAATAATGCCAAGATGTTACCAGGTTTATCTTTGATCAGACGTATGGCCGTAATGTCTCTTTCGCTACCTTTCGATTGGATAAAGGGAAGCCTTTGCGGAAGATATGCGCTTCTCCCATCCTGCTCAGTGTGCGCCGAACAGTTTCCACATACCGGGCCCTCCTAAGAAGGAGGGACGCCCGGCGGCAGCTGGGCGATCCGACTGGTTACGTATATAAATCATATCCCGATCATGAGATGTGGAACGCAGTATTAAAATATGCGCACCATTATTTGGACGCTATGCAATTTAGCGGGCGATACATCGGGAACTGATATCAGAACGTAATCAATATATGTTCACCCAATGGCACTGTTCATCAGATGCTTTTATTGTAGCGGCCGTGTAGAAGTAGTCAGCGGTGTATTGGATTTTACCCAACCTGCTTTTTAAGGCTGCGTTCATACCCAACTGAATGAGAGTTTTGGCGCATCGGCGCATCCGCGATTTGGGATTTTTGGCGTAGCCACGTCGCTCTAGCGACCGCGGTGAGTGAACGCGCGCGTGCCAACGTGCTGCTGATTTCTTTTCCTCCTCTTTCCATTACTTGATTTTCCATATCTTATCGGAGGTCGATATCTGTTATGGCAAATATCCAAAATCGCAGATGCTCCAATACTCTAATTTTCCAATCAATACGTATCTTATCCTCCACGCGAGTGCGACAATTCTCTCAAATCGCAGATGCGCAATACTCTCACCTTTTTCAATCGATATGTATCTTACCCTTGACGCGAATGCGCCAATTCTCTCGAATCGCGGATGCGCCAATACTATCATTTTCTTGATCGATACGTATCTTATGCATGACAAGAATGCGCCGATTCTCTCAAACCGCAGATGCGCAAATGCGTTCATATTCTCGATCAATTCGTATATTTAACTTTACGCCGATGCGCCGAAACTCTCATTCAATTTGGTATGAACGCGGCCTAACGGCTCTTATCAGCTCTAAGCAGTCGTGATCACATTTTCGTCACGATCCCTGTCTCATCTCCTACAACAACTGTGAGTTTGGACTTTCCACTATCTATTGAGAGAGGAAAGTGATTTCGCGACGTTTGCCTCTTGACACCCCTTATCTGGTCTTATCAATCGTTATCAAGCTGTATCACCCGCCTCAATGTCCCCTTCACTCCGCAATTCACCTGTGAGTATGAACGCTCTAGGATCAATGCGAAAAGCGGAACGGATTCGACGGTTCTGGCCCTTTTACACTCCTTATGGGATCTTATCAACTGTTATCAGTGCGTGTCACCCACCATTAATGTCTCCGCCTTAACCTTCAAACCACCTCTGAACTCGGCGCTCTGGGGTCAATCCGAAGGGCGAAGCGGATTTGGCAACATTCGCCCTTCGAGGCTTCTTATCAACCCTTATCAATTGTTATCAGAACCGATCCCTCACTATTAGTGCCCCTTGCACCCCCTTACATCACTTGTAAAATTCATGGTCCCAGCTTTATTGCGACGCGGGATATGAATGTTGTGACAAACACACACAAACACACACGGACAGACAGGCATATCAAACGGATTATATCTAGTAGGATGATAGAATTAGCACTATCACTCGACTCAAAGTCACTTTCTACTGTTCAGTGCTATAGGTGGGTTGCTAACGTTTTTATTGCATGTATCCATTTCACTCGTAATTTTAAGTTCATGTTAATCATTCTGTTTAACCATTTCGAATGATTTATGAATAATTCAATAAAAGTTTATATAAAATAAAATTGAGTAATAGATAAAATGAAGACTCCGTCACATCATCTGGGTATTTTAGGTCTGCTCTAAACAAATTTCAAGTACTGTTTTGCAAAAACAAATTCTTGAGAATTGCTTGGGAGGACAAAAATACTGAATCGAGTGATCTCAAACAAGTATTGATGTCCTATGAGGTGTTCAATGGAATTAATATGCCTGACGCACTCTTGAATGACTAAACCGTACGGGTTACACTATACGCTCATTCTGAAGTGACAGTGATGCCAGCACCAGGGGATGCAACATTTGATCGGCGCAAACCTTACTCCCCTGCAGGCTGTCACTGCCCAGCTCGCTAGCGCTGGGTTAGCGTACAGGCAAAGGCGAGAAAGCTCAGAGCCATAGGCTTCCAAAGGAGACGGACGAGAGCGAGTCATTTGATTGCCTGTGCTTACAAATGTGCATCAATTCGACTGCTCACTTTCTACACTAATTGACGAAGCTCGACGGATCAAGTTTCATTTGCAAGGCCAGAGCGAAACAAAGCGGAAAGAGCCCCTATGATGTACGTGGACAGACGGACCTGCAGTGTTTCGAGCCCGAAAGAATAACTCATTAGGAGGAGTTGAATTCATCGTACCATCGGAGTTCTCTAGATACGTGCAAAATGTGATAGTCCATAGTCACTGTCTTGCCGTGTTAATCGCTAGTCTCTCGAGGGACATTCAAGTACCAATGGTCCGCTACTGTAGCAGATAGCGACGAAGAGGAAAACGACGACTTCTACGAGCAACTTAAAGGTCTCATATGCAGGCTGCGTGGTCACATTATAGCGATGGCTGACTTTGACGCTCGGATTGGACCAAAGAAAGTTGGAGAGGTGTTCATCGATCCGCACTCTGTCGAAGAACGCAACGAAGCTGGACACAGACTAGCAAGTTTTTGCGAGTTGTATCACTTCTACTATGAAAACAGCCATTTCCTCAAAGCTTCCATAAGAAGGTGGACTCACATAGCCCTCGTGCAGTACGGCAGATCACGGCAGACGTATCAGTTGTACCCTCGTTCAATACGGGTAGCGACCACCGACTGCTTCAAGGGCGATTCCACTTCGATCGTAGCCTAGAACGTCCAATCCGCAAAGGATCTAGGCTATCATGTGCTGCTGTGTTGGATACAATTGCTCTTGTCGATAGGTACACCCGCTACTTGGCCGAATATGCCATTCTTTCAGCGTGGAAACAGCTTTCGAGTGTGCTGCTGTTTAAGAAAGGCGACAAAGAAGAGCTGGCAAACTATCGATTCATCACGCTTCTGCCTGTATCGTACAAAGTGTTCACCCGTTGCATACTAGCGCGTATCCGGATGTCATTGGATGAGGCTCAACCAGTGGAGCAAGCAGGCTTTTGCCGCAACTTCAGCACCCTTGATCACATTGTAACTGCCGACGCCTTATCGAAGCATGTCGCGAGCGTCACCTCCTTCTGGTGATGACCTTCATCGACTACAATGAAGCGTTCGATTCACTGGAACCAAAGAAAATTTGGAATGCGCTGGAAGATCAAGGTGTCGAGAGTCGCTACGTAGACATGCTACGGGAATGCTACATGGGCTGCACAGCGGTGTTTCGTACTTTTCATAGGAACACAGGCTGCGGTTGAGAAGGGCGTACGTCAAGGTGATCCGATATCACCCAATCTCATCAACGCTTACCTCGAGTCCGCGTTACGACGCTGCGACTGGGACAACTCTGGAGTAAATATCAACGGTGCGCGTCTTAATCGTCTCCGATTCGCCGACGACATCGTACTAATAACGGATTCGCCAGAAGAGGCCTCTGAGATGCTTAATCGTCTTGACGATGCAGTAAGCCACTAGGGACTTGTCATCAACACTTCAAATACGAAGGTCAGGAGCAACTCGTTGTCAAGCAGCACCCAAGTACTATTGAAAGGAAGTCCCATGGAAGACGTCAATGACTTTGTGTATCTTAGGAGCCTGCTAAACATGATGAACCAGCTCATGGGAGAGTAGGCAAGATGCTGCACAGCTGGATGGGCTGCATTCAACTCCATAAGGTGCGTAGCAGACAATGCCAAAGATTACATACTCCAGGCAGACCTGTTCAATTCATCGGTGCTACCCGCCCTCACCTACGTCGGGGAAACGTGGGCCTTGACAAAATCACTGAAAAAACGGATGAAGACCGTCCAGGCATTCATAGAGCGTCGTTAAGTAGGCCTAACGTTGAGCCGTCAAAGAGGCTGAACCTTCACGATGCGGATATCAGGGCTATAGAACACGTTGATGAAGCGAAGCACCGATTCGCTGGCCACTTGATGAGAAAAAATGATGGGCGATAGAGTTCAACAACTGCGCAATGGTATCCTCACGAGAAAAAGCGACCACCTGGTCGTCCTTGTTGAGCAGACTCTCTGGCGTACCGTAATAACGTTTATGACCCAGTGGCTCTTAAGCTGGTCGTGCACTGGACAACTAAAGCTCAAGACCACGAACAATTGGAAAAGAAGTTGGGACCCGAGCAAGGTCAACCGTCGTGCCGATGAACGGGTCGCCTAAGTATCAGTAAATGTGTACCGTTGCCAGAACATCTAGAACGAGAAGTTCTTCCATTATCGTCATTGACGCTTAGAATCTTGTTCATTGAAGAACATGAAGTTTGGCATTTTTCCAGTATTCTTGTTGAAATCAGAAGATCACACCGAAGAAAAACCATGCTGTAGTCACATATTGCCTTCGGTGACGCTTCTGAAGCTCCTCTTCTTTCCTATATTGCCAATTAAGTCATCTCACTCCCATTTCGAAGGTTCCTAGACCCATACGTAGTATGGTCCCCCTTAAGAACACATTGCAATCTACAAAAGAAGGGCAACGATTCACCTGATATTGCGCCCAGGGCTCAAAGCATAAAATGGCGGTCACCTATGCGATCCTCTGCAACTTCACCTTTTTTTCTGTTCTCTCCATTTCCCAGAACGGTGATTAGAAAACACTGACTCAAAGCACCTCGTTACGATAGGAAATCTATTTTCAAATACTGGATTGTTCTTCCATCTTCCTATTATTATTTATTTATTTCTTTTTCAGATAAGAGGTCACTAGCATATGCTGTTCATTTTATTGTTTTTTCTCTGCTATTGCAAACCTATAACCGCATTCCCATTCTTACCCGATTTGCCGACTTCCATTGATCAAAGTAGGCTTTTCACAAATTTTCACGTTTTGTTCTCGTTTTTTTTTTGAAAACAGCTGAGAGTTGAGACTCAGCATGTAAAGTACTGCACGACAAATATTTTTGTGTCGTTTGAAGCTAACACATAAAGCATCGCACGCACGTAATGGCTATGTGGATGCGAGAGGAAAGTGCACATGCCAATCCTATGAAAACCGGCTACTAAAGATAGGGTTCATGAGAGGAAATGGTTTGAAACAGGGGACGTAGGTTTCACCAAGCTCATGAAGTGGAAGATGTGGAAAAAAATTTTGCCCCACCCTGTGTACACATAGCGCCTTTTGCAATTTTTTCATATAGTTGGAATTTCTTCATTATATTTTTGAGAATAGACTATGTGTAGCAAGTAATTATTCAGATTGGAAGCCTAAGGGATGGCGAAAATCTCAATATAATTGGAGCGGTTTGTGTGTCAGCGGCCATGATCAGTCACCTATCGACCTTATACTAGGTCCGACGTTCTGGAGCGATCTACATAGAATTCCGAATAATTCAGCAATTTTCTCTGATTTCTCGAGCCACTTTGATTACTTGGAACTTGCATTTTAAGGGAATGCTGAGGTCACCTATAATGGAGAATTGCAATTCAACAACTATGAGAACACTGGTCCAATATCTGTAGAGAGGCGCAAACGTTCAAGTAATTAATAAAATAGAGTTTTTGAATTTCGGTGCACCTGGTCTCATGCTCCGTAATGACTGCCTAACTAAACGCGCAATCCAACAGCCACAACTGCAATTCTGAGTGCGAGTTGTGTACAAATAAACACGATAAAGAGCGCAAAAGTAGCAGTGGAACCGATTGTTCTACTATATCTCTCGAAGAGTATTTTAGGAGAGGGGAGAGGTCAGGAAAAGTGCCGTACGAAATTTTCTGCCCGCTGAAATGTTTTTTATAGGGATAGCTCATGTATTGAGTAGCCTCTGCTCTTTGAAAAAGAAAGTAAATCCAATGGGGTTCATAGGCAGGTGGAAGTTTTGTTCAAATTAAGGATCACGTTTTTGGGCTTTCAGGCAAGATAAAAGGATTCGCCAAATGGGATAAGCCGCCTTTCTTCACTGGTGAGCCGCTCCTCTGTGTTAACTAGGAAAGCGACAGTTCGAATAAGTAAACTACTGATTTTTCAGGATACAATTCCAGTGAAAAATATCTTCTCAGCCAGTTGCATTTTCATTTGAACAGTGAGCACACATTCAATGGATTGCATTATCCCTTAGAGGTGGGTGCAACCAAAGGAGTAGGTGGTACATGTTTGCCAAGTAATTCAATGCAACTCCATTTTATGGTATCAGAAAATGGAGTCGTACTGGATGTTTTGAGACGATCTATCGCGAATTCACGTCAACTTGCCAGTTGACGTTGAGTGGATGGGGACGAGGCATAGCAGTAGCCATCACGAGGATCGGAGTTTGGGCGGAAGGGATAGGACTGCCACAAGGAAAATGATTTTGTTGTAGTCAACCAGAAACTTGTTTTTGCAAAATATCCAGTGAATCGTGAAAGGGGCGGATGCCAGGCAATACCTATGGTGCCAAGGAAGGTGGCAGGGTGCTCGGAAAATGGATATATACCCTTATGTCAGAATTTCGCACCGCGGCGTGTCGCCAGCAAAGCGGTGCGGACCAGCTAAACCCGTCGTGTTGTTGGGTTCCTAAGCGATTACACGTCAGCTGTGTACGGCTCCCGTAGCATTACCGTGTAATCGTTCTACGGCCCAACTCCTGCTGCTCACATCGCTCGTACACACCGTGTAGCACACCGCTCGCCGTGATGCGAAATCCTGATATAAGGGTACGTACTCTCGGAAAATAATCCTGGGATGATCGGTGGTACTAACCTAAGTAACCGATTATCTCATCTCCTTTCATCCGGTGGAACGAGGGTATCAAAGCACATTTCTATGAGGGACAGTCGGCATGTGCCGGGGGTATAGTTAGCTCGTGGTGTTGTGATCATATTACTAGCCATACTAAACCTATGTGCTCTATTTTTCACGTTGACGTTTTTTCAAAGCCAACTCTTATGATTCATTAATGAGAAGTCTATTCAAAGTGCAGTCCTTATATGGGAACGTTATTTTATTCATTTCAGCTTCATCTCGTACACCATCGGGAGGGTTCCGAACGGAAAAAAGGGTTACCCAGCGCTGTGTCCGTGGTAAGTCATCAATATAGCTTTCGAAAATATACCATTAATTAGTTGATTCCTCGCCAATTCAGGTGGCTGTGCCATTCCTGATCGCCGATAAAGATCTTGACAAAATCGAGAACCTTTTGATTGTTGAAAGCGAAAACAGTTCAGGTTCTGATAATTGATATACATATCGAATTCAAAGTCCCCTTGATAGGTTCTTGTGTTTTATATTGTGATTGGTTGACTACAGGCGCGATGTGCTACAAACAGGGCGTTTTCCTGGTATTTTCTAGGCCCTACGAAATTGCGGAGCTTAAATTTTTACAGGTAAAAATGGTATCACATACCGATCGTTCAGCAGCAGTTGCTATGCACAAGCGCGTCGTGTCAGTTAAGGAGTTTACTCACTTCCCCCAAATATACAAAACAAAGGGTGATAAAAGAAAGTAAAAGTATCGGGGCAAAATATCCCAGGAATGTTCCACTAAAAGCGGAAGCAAGCTGAGGCCTATCACGTTCACCGTCGAAAAAAAAGGAAGAAATCTCGCCGGAAATGACTGCACGCATCCTGAAGAATTTCAGGAAGAGATTGGGTGTAATCTCTTACGTAGAATCTTCTGACGGTTTCAACGAACAAAAAATTTCCTTATTCGGCCTGATTAGTGCAAACTTATGGGTAATTTTTTCCGTCACGTTTCATGTGGACCACCCTGTCTGTAGGTGGACTGATTGTGAGAGCTAATGGGCAGAGTCGGTGCAAATCCAAACGACAAAGATGTGTATTGTGGATCATTTATTCCACCCACCAGCTTACAGTGCCTCACAAATTTGAAAATGCACCAACTCGAACCGAAAACTCGAGATTGCACTGATTTCATTCGTGGTCGGATCGCGCTATGAACAGGAAAATAAGTTTTGTTCAGACTCTTCAGAGCCAGTGCCCTTCAGTCCATCAGTACTACTGCCAACCGATCGAACAACATACTTCACCTATACAGGTAGGATACAAATTACTGAATAAATTTCATTTTTGAAATAGAAGATAAGTAATATATTCGAGGATCACTGACAACACCGCCATGCACGGAAGGCGTTACATGGATTGTGTTTTCGGAGCCGAAGCTTATCTCGGCAAAACAGGTGAAGCTGAATCATGATCCTACATACATAAAATGGAAAAATAAAATATAAAAATAAATAAATAAAATGAAATAAATCGAAAGTAAAGTAAAATAAATAAAAATAAGCTCGCATGAAAATCGATGCGATCAATATTTTGTTATTATTATCTCATCACCTAATTTTACTTCATGATTGTCGCCTCCTGATGGTTGCTTGTCTCACTTTAATAATATTATTAGTAGTCCAGCTATTATTAAGATATTATTATTAATATTTAATCTATATTACATAATAAATCATATAATAAATAATTCAACTAGTAATAAATATAATAAATAATAGTAAATAATTATAGTGAATAAGGTAAATCATATAATGAATATTAATATTATAAATATTTATTATTGATAGTTCAGCTTGAGTCGCTAGTCGGTAGTGTGAACAGACCTTCCGTTGGAACTGCCAGACCAGAGCAGCCTAGGTATGAAAGGAAGCTATACCTGAACAAGTAAGAAAAGCATCTTCTGGATTTCATAGGTTTCTTTTCGCTTTTTCAGCGATCAGTTGACTGAATTTCTGAGGAAGTACCATTTTTAGGTCAGGGCAAGGGCCCACTGTCAGTAATAACGGAATCTCCTATGGAGTGATTGTCATAGTACTTCTATGTGTAGGATTGTTGCTTGGGATTCCACTCTTGATTCTGTGTGTAATGAGTCGGAGGTCGAAACAGCAAAAGTCGAACAAGACGTCTCCAACTTTGAATTCTGGCCTCCCCTATATGGCGCAACCGAACGGTGGTGACAAAGAAATGCCTGTGAATCGATTGAAATTTCTGTTATATTCTTGACTTATGTCCATGTAATCCTCTTAAGAGCCACATCTTAGATTATGAACTATTAATTTTTAGTACACGTAGATGGCGATAGCTACCGTATCTATAGAGGACTGGTGTAGCGATGTGATGTAGCGTGCGACTTTGCTGTCACCGCGTCGCCGCGATTGATACCTCCGAAACATGTGGAGCTTAAGATTTGCCTTCCTCTGTTATTACACTCATATTGCTATGCATCACCTTTACTTGAATCTGAGGATCATTACCAGCAGGTTAATGCCATATTAAAGCGGTCGATAACCTTCAGCGAATCTCTTGGCGAGCTTTTGTTTTGTATTTTTTCTGTTCTCGATTTCCTTTCGATTCCTTTCTGTGATACCGTTGTGTTTATTACAAAATTGTATACTATTTTTTACCTGATAGAGTTTTATACGATAAAACAGCTTCTGTGCTTGTGTTAAATGGGTTCTTCCTAAAATTAGTCGGAGGTAGCTATTACTCTGGTCAGATGGTGGTCAATGGCCCTCCTATAAACCTCGATTTCGTATCGAATTTAGGTTTGAACAGCAACGAGAATAAAGCAATGTTTCTGAAAGACAGAGGTAGGGGTAATGCGACTGACGAGCGCTCCCAAAGTGAGTCTACCAATAAAAGGTGCGGGTCCAGGAGGACTCTATGTGGCGAGGTTTCCGGTTGAATGGAGCGCCCAAGCTCCGTAATAGTGGTCTTTTTCAACAACTGCCAACTGTTTTAGCTTGGCTCGCCCTTTCTTCAGCGTGGCTCGTCTCTTTTCGAAATCAACTGTGGTAAGGAGGGTTGCTTCCCAGATTTTTGACCGCTTCGTTTCGTTTTTTCACTTTTGTACTACATATTAACCACCTCAACTTTCGTGTTAGCTTTCATTTTCTTATTCGGCCCTAATTACCCCTACTACGGCCTTGAGAACTACCTTGAATTAAGCCGTAACTCTCTGTGCCTGTAGAAATTATATTATGGTTGAGTAATATTTATAACATAGGTATAGATAAGGCATGATTGAGAGGAATGTATCACCGTTATACAAAACCCGATTCATCCAACGGTAATGGTATAGGTTTGATTATCTAGCTACACTGGATCTCTCTTTATATCTAGGTAATGGATATAGTCAATACAATCATTGTTGCCTTCTACCCCTTACCCACAATTACTGGGTAATGGTATAACTCTAGATCTTAACTACTTTTGTACCCGTTAGCGACCAAGAAGTAAATTAAATGTTGAAACATCTTGAGCTTTCTGCTATGCGTCTTTATTTTGAAGGCTGAGGCGCAGACCTTTGATGAAGTATGGCTGGGAAAACATTGGATACGGGTGGTGAAACCCGTGAAAGCCTGAGGCCAAACCAATGGGAATGGAAAAGTGGGTAATAGTGAGTCACCTGCAGAGGACACAGAGAAAGAGTGAGAAGCAGAGGCTGTGAGCACGCGGAATTGCAGGTCTCGAAAGAACTTTCTTGGAGAAATGTCCAAAAATTTTGATAACCACAATGTAAGAATACTAGTTGCCTAAGGGACGAGAAGCTCCTCGCATCGCAAATTTTTCAAAAAGAGGTTTTGTCTCGAAACTGCGAAAACTGCCAATTTAGGGTAAGCAACCATTTTCTTCTCGAAACGTTTCCTCAGTGGCGAAATGAATGTTAATCCGAGAGCTGTTGGTCGTAGAATGGAATATGGCTGCCGAATTGTAGCACGAAATTCCGCGTGGAAACTGTAATAACCGGTAATATCATAGATTTCGCGGCAAGGACGGAACACGATTGGGTAAACGAAACCCTGCTCACCTCTACCCAGTACAAAAGGCACTCACCACACAACGATCCGGTCCAGGACATTTCAGCTTCTCAATGTGTCCTGAGTAATGGAACTTATAGTAGGTATCCTCGAAACATTGATCGATTGCCTTCCGATAGATAAAATGCCTGGGTAGCATCGGAAAAATGCTAGCGACCTCTGGTTTTCTGGCCATTCTGAATGATCCATTGGATTTTCAACTGAATAATTCTGAATGTTTACACTGAACTGAATAATAACTGGCTCCAAGTTGCTCGCTCACCTCTCAAAATCCAGTTGTAGCTCGTCTACGTCTCTCGTTGAGAGAAGTGGCTGATCAGTAACCTGGTTCGGTGTACTGGGTTTGAATGCAGGAGCTCTGCTGGTTTTAATATGCGTTCCATCCGCAACCTAAATTTTTATGAGCTATTTATACGGTTGAAAAGTAAAACGAGAACACTTTCTCACCAGTTGCATGTGCTTGAGATGAGTGATGGCGTTTATATTATTTGGAACAACATATCTGAAGAATAATGAGAATTCAAATTAATATAAATTTTTTTAGACAGGCCCAGTATGGAGATACTGGTCAAGCTTTCATTCACATTCAGCTTCCATTGAAGATCACAGGGCGGTTATTAACCACACTGCGAGAGTTCAGACGGAAAAGCTTTGCTCGTGAGTCCATGTTTCACGAGGAAGAAAAGAAACCAGAGATGCAGTGAGCATGCATGTGGAAGAGGGTGCAAAGAGCACGATATCGAGATATTTGGCACAATCTCGAAAATCCTAGCAAGTGTACTGTAATGTCATTACGTATGTATATAGCTTAACAAAAGTAGAAAGCACGAGACATTGGGCGTTAATCAGTCCCGTTTCGGGATACGCCACGCATTTAGTTCCACTTACTATGCTAATGCCAGGTAAACATGTTTTATCTTTCAAAGTAACTTTTAAGAGCCAGCGGATCTGCAGTCGCTCTCTTTATAATCCGAATGAATATGATATTTGTCGAAGTCTCTGAAGGGGTGAAAGTTTGGTAGACCTGGTCGATCATTGATCCAGGACCATACAAGTGAGAGCGCGCCACTTGTCACTGTACCACGTCTGCCTCCATTCAAAATATACTGTACAATAATGTCTTCAAAGTAAGATGTGATAAAATTTCGGGGAAAGTAAGCTGTGTCGCAAAAGCTAAGTTCGGGAGCGGTTCATGGCTCATCGCTTGCACTACTTTTGTTGGATCAGTCATGATATCTGCCCATAAACTTTGCATCGTATGTCGTGACTCACCGTCCGACCTAGAGTGAAAGTGCTCAAACGCAAGCTGGCAGGAAGCCGCGCCGCGAACTCCCGCTTCTCATGCGTTCAAGAAAGCCCGCCAAATATAGAAGGCTAGAGGAGACTCTGTTTGTTTGATTCTCCTCGCTCGTGCGCGCCAAACGCACACCAGTTCGTCTCATGTCGTCCTAAAGGAGCAGTCGCCTTCGCTTGTCGTCCTACGCGTAGTATACATCATGCAATAGGACACCACAGCAGCGCCGTGGACCAAAACAACTATTCTTATATTCGTTATGACTTATATAATTCTATTCGTGCTATATTCGCCAGATTCACCGAGTTACCATCCAGGTACCATTCTCTACTAATAGTTCGCAATAGTTAGATATAATTGTCCTAATATCTACTTTCGGTAACCAATCGTAGATCGCTCAATAGGTAGATAACTTACGGTTCTCATCTATTCACATTATTTGTAGTTTCTCTCAGTATTCCATATTGATTCCCATATATGTACTTGTAGTCGGAATAGTGTGTATATAAATTTGGGTGTTAGCTAACAGTCGTTATGGCAATCGGTTTACCCATAGGCTATGTACGTTACGTACGCGTTTACATCTCCCGTCTCGCGTTGTACGTCACACGTCGGTCCTCGGTTCTACTTCACGTATCGCGCAGAATGGATCGATACTAGGCATAGTAGAGTCACTCAATCAACACATCTCGCTGAGGCAAGATTAGTGGGGAAGAGAGGCCTTAACGAGCCGCCGACAGCAGGAAAAAACATCACAGGTTTCGAGCATTCTCATAGGAGGCGCAGCTATTCCTTCACTCATTGTGTGGGACCAGAATTTCCACGTTCCCATCGCGATCCGTCGTGAGGGCCGATGCATCTTCCCACACCTTAGATGGGTCACAACATCGTAAATCGAATCATTTTATCACTTCGAAGACAATTCTGCGTCTGCCGTAAGGAGGAGCTCCGTGGACTTTCATGATAGTCGAGCACTAGTAGACTGTTTTCTCCGCCCCTTTGCGGTCGAGTGGGCGTGGCAAAAACATCACCTCTTAGAGACTAAGTACCAATGACATCAAACAATTGAGCTTCTTCTGAGGAGCCGTTTGTTGATTCACTTACCTATCCATTCCTTCTGCCACATAAGTGGGATAATGTATCCAGGTATGATTTACGTGAAGTGGATTAGCGACCATTTTTCCAGTTTCACTGACACTTTCAAACTGAATAGTCGAGAGCATAGCTCTTAGAGAGAATCTGCTAGCATGAATAGCTGAAATTAAAAACTGGTCTCGGTGCTCACAGACTACATGTATTCAGTTCTAGGCTCAGCTTATCGAATATGTAGGCCTTGAGCTTCAGTTATCTGTCTCAAAAATGAGCAAAAAAAAAAAATTCAAATGTTAGCATCTATTGGGTCATTCCATAAGTAATGTCGTTTTTTTCGAGCGTAAATTTTTCCTATGAAATTACAAATTTTCGCAGCACCTCATATACCATTTGAAAGAGGTTTTCCTGCTCTACAAAATGACATGTTTAGTTTTTGAGTTTGTTGGAATGGGGCCGACATTTAGGCTGGCGAGGAGGTAGGTCCAGCCGACAAAAGTTGACCAAACCGGCAATCAATTGAAACACTATACTTCAATTTAGGAAAATCAACCAGTCATGTGTCGCGTACTTAGTCCTGACCTCTTCTACAATTTCCAATATTTAATTGATCAAGAAGTCGTGTCGTTATTTTTCTAAAATCTTTTTTTTCGAAAGCACCCACATTTATTCAAAATGAAATTTTTCTTTTAAACTTCTTGATTAGAGTTGTTATATGAACCATTTCGGAGGGCTTTTTCTGCTCTATCGAAAACATCTTTCTAGTTTGTTTTGGCTGCGATTCAGATTGAGTTTTAACACCATGTGATATGGGTCCAGTTGACATTTTTCACAATTTATTTTTTCCATGAGAAAGTTAAGGAATCGGTCAGTGGTATTTCCCTGTTCCTAGGCACCTTCTGTTCTTAACATTTCACCACTCTTTTAACTGATTGGTTGAGAAGATTTTCTTGCCTTTGTTCGAAGATGTCTAAAATCACCGAGTTGTGGCGGAAAAACTAAATGTGGAAAAAGAGCAACGTGACTTTTGAAGCAATCGACTGGTGGAACTTACAGGAGAGGTCGGGGCTGAGTACGCAACACATGGTTGGTTAGTTTTCCTCAAGCAAAATATAGTGTTTTAATAGATTGCCGGTTTGGCCAATTTTCGTCTGCTGGACCTACCTCTTCGCCGGCCTAAATGTGGGCGCCATTCTAACATACTCGAAAACTAAGTACGCCGTTTTGTAGAGCAGAGAATTTTCTTTCGAATGATGTATAATATGCTGCAAAAACTTGTGATTTATGGCAAAAATTTTTGCTTGAAAAAAAAAAAACGACACTACTTATGGAATGACCCGATACTTGGTGGACTGAGAATGTGACCGAACAAGACCTACCGAGTTCCAGTTTGGTATTCTCTTTCAAGTAATGGATATAAGCAACATTTGGCATTGAATGGAAAAGATGTGCAAATTCGTCCAAATAACTGTTTGCCAATCTTGGAATCAGCACGTCGTCAAGATCCACGAAAGCAATGTATGAAGCGGATTCCTGAAATTATGCGGAGGACTAAGGGAATCATACAAGGAAAGATGACTTTTCTGCTACCCGAATATTTATGTTGTGTTTGCTCAATAGGGGCATTAAGCTAAGTATCACGCGAAAAAGTGAGAATCTGGCTAAGGTACAGCTCATCAAAGTGGAGGAAGTGGAAGCAGACGTGCGAGAGAGTGCCCCCCCCGTCGTCCGCCGTAGTCAGAGACGAAGAGTGCGACTGTTTACGTATATCTCTGTTCCCACTATGACTCCAAGTGCGCCGGACGAGGAGATAGCATTTACTCCGAGGCCCCGCCCCACTTTGAGGAACTGTGTCTTACCCGGTTCCTCATTTTTGCGCGTAAATCTTTGCATGCATCTCTTATCAAGCAAAGACGACATAGATATATAGCAGAGAAACTCTTTTTTCCGGGCACGATTGTTTTGATGCTTATCCAACGGTGCTTCCATCAAAAAGTAGCTATAAAGAAAAATTACAATGGCGCAGTAGCCACTTTGTACAAGCCTAATGGGGTTCATATCCACTACATTCAATTTCTTGACCGTTAAGCGACAGCTATGCTTTGCGAGTGATCTATAGTCCACTCGCAGGCTGGCTAAAGATTAGGTATGTCTAGGTATGTAACGATTATGCGATATTGCAAGGGATCGCAAAATCGCAGACTATGAAAATCATAAGGGTCGCGGCAGATGAGGCCACATTCATACTCAACACCGGCAGGGCGTGGCTGCCTTCCCAGGCAGCGAAGCAAAGTGGCACAGGGTAGGTGCAGAGACGAGGCAGGCAACAAGGAAGGGTTGCATAGGTAGAGAAACAGAAACTTGCAGCCACATCCTGCTGTCGGCACCGCAGAGCCTGAACGCAGCCTGAGGCATTTGTCACTAGAACGTGGTCACATTGCGCATGTGAAGATCGGCTACTGGAAAGCTCAAGTGAGTTCGCGGGTTGGAGTAAGTATGGTCTGAGAAATTTCCAGGAAGTTAGATGATTCTCGTTGTTGAAATATGAAGCACCTGTAGTGGGGTCTTTTATTGGCCGAAAGTCATATTTGGGAGCCTCAGGAATCCTACTATTTTGTGTTTTCTTCGTGAGAAAGGCACATAGCGAGAGGTGGAATTTCAATGGATGAGCTACGGTTGACGGAATATGTAAGAGCCGCTTACCATAACGACCGTGATTTTCCTGTTTTTGTTGGTTTTCATTGATGTCAGCCCACTAAGGACGACATATAGCCCATTTCGCAGCGCTTGATTGGGCGTGACCTACGGACTTGGGTGAGTGGCATACGGTCTACGGACTTGGGAGAGTGCGTGACAAGAGTGAGAGTGTGCGGCGGTGTGAGAGAGTTTGATACACTCTCACCCAAGTCCATAGGCCACGCCCAATCAACGCTGCGAAATGGACTATAATGAGGAGAGTCAGAGAAACCAGACTCGAAATTCAAAAGATACCAGAAAATAATTGCAGATGCGAGTATGCTAGGTTATGGGCAAAAGCTGATAAGCTGATAAGCTATGGTAGATATACCATTCAGAAGCTGAGGTGAGGTGAAAGGGATCTTGGAGTGTAATGGATCAGCACAAATGCTCGGAAAGCATTTAGTGCGGGTTCCACTCCTGTCCAAGACCGAAGCTTTTCCCCATAACGCAATATACTTGTAACAACTTGCGCAGCGCGGGTGACGGCGAAAATCAGCTGCTATCAATCGAAATATTAAAATAATTACAGTGTTTTTGCATCAGATCTTGAGGAACAGCCCATAATAATCGAGATCCAGCAAGAGCACCGATCGATAAAGTGTCCTTTTTCTTGCCATTCATTTCTGAAGAAATGAGCAAAGCGATCAGGGCCAGTTTGCACAGATGTGATCTACAACAGGATGTCAGGATTGTGGAGATACCTCCAGAAAACCTCAGGAGGCAGCTGGTCCGAAACCGCTTGTACGACAGCTTGTGTGACACCCCTGATTGTGTTGTCTGCCCCTTCAACAAGAAGGGTGACTGCATGAAGCTGGGGGCAATCTATCTGATCCGTTGCCAGGCCTGCGGCAGTGAATATGTGGGTGAAACAGGGCGTCCCCTCCGCACGCGAGTTAAGGAACACCTGGAGGGTCTTAAGAGGTCAAAGACCCAGACTCCCTTGGGTATGCATCGTGTTCAGTGCCATGGAGATACCGAATTTGCAGTCTCAGTCACCATCCTGGCACTCGAACCCGAAACCACCGCGCGAAAAACACTGGAGGCATTTTGGATTGCAGCAAAAGACCCTAAAATAAACAGGAAAGAGGAATGTGTGGCCATAACCCGTGACCTCGCGCCCTTCCTTAGCCTCTGTAAGTTTTGACCTACTACACGAGGTTGAGGTCGTAGAGGTGGAGGTACTGCTCCTCAGTCTACTAAAAAGTTGTCCTGCTGGTGGTCCATCTCGCGCCCCGGTCGCAAATACCAAGGTGAGCCCATGCCACCCTTCGATCGATCGATACCGAGAGCTGGTTTAGTACTCTGTTGAAAAGTTCTCGGGATGTGAAAGTCTTGGATTGAATTAGGTCTCAAGTTCTTTTTCGACTTTTCAGGCTCTGAAGAAGGCGAAGACGCCGAAACGTTAGCCTCGAATAAATAAGATCGTGAATCTTGGAAGGCTTAACAACAAACTAGCCAGAGTACCATAATAATCAGATTTCTTTCTTCTGTAAGATACCAGTTTTTTGCCGACCCCTACGTGAAATCTCTGTTTTTCCATGCATGCATTGACTGAATGATCAGTCTGCTGTTAGATCTTCTCCATCGAAGCATTAAGGACTCGCAGTGGGGTCTTTTAATGGCCCATAGCCCTAGTCAGACACGTCGTAATTAATGAGTGAGCTCGTTCTGTGTAATTTAGTGCAGATGCATTCAATTAGTATTGTATGCTGTTGACGTATGGGAAAATGTCAAAAAATTTGCGATTTCCATTGGGTCGGCAGATCATCATTGATTCTCTTGGAATGTGTGGTGGTGGTAGTGCGATTGTTCATTCCGCCTGATTATTGATTCCCCAGTGGGACTTTTTCGCTTTCACCCCCTCCTTTGTTGAAAACCATATTTATCGGTAATTATCATATTTTGTTGATAATCGCACTTATTGCTCCGAGTATTCCCTAATGGGCTACTAGACCTTTTATGGGGCTGAATTTGCTATGACAGGACTCATCAGAGCAGCTATTTGTTAATTTTTGCAATACTAATACCTAGTGATAAGAGATGATAAATGTTCATCACAGATGAAAGGCGTAGAGGATATGGGCTGAATTTCATAGAGAGCTTTTATGGACGTCTCTACGTAGTGATTGAGATTGGAAAAATCTTCGATTCGGTGCTCTATGTTATAATATGTACAGTAGCGGTCAAAAATATATGCGGTTTTTGATTTCGGACCATAACTTTGTTTAATCCAAATCGAACGAGCTAAAAAATTTTATACGAGTATCTGACAGCGAAAGAGTGGAAACGCCAAAGTTTGTTAGGAATCTACAGATTAGGAGCTTTACGGCAATTTTTTATATCAGAAGACCGGCCAAACCGCTATCAGAATCAAGTACCTTTAACAGAGTGGCCAAGCCAGTCTCCTGACCTCAACATCATTGAGCCACTACGGGCATAGATGAAGAAACGTTTGGCAGGGTAAAGGGACCGGAACGACGAAGAGAGTTTGCTCAACTCGAAAAAGTCGATCCCTCAGTCGACAATGGATTCACCCATCGACTCCATGCCCAGGCACTGTTAAGCTGTGATTGAATCTGAGGATTATGCAACAAAGTATTAGCCTTGAGGAGCAGTAATTTTTGTACCCCAAATTGTTTTGTTGAGTTGTATGCTTATTGTAACTGTTTGAATTTTTTGATGAGTTTGGACATTTTGATGCATTTTTAGTAAAATAATTTTCTCAGCTTTCTCGTACACGGCACTCATGATAATATTTTATTTCGATGTGAGAGGCTTCCTTCAGAATATATTAAAATTGCTACGAGATTCGTGAAGGTTGATTAGAGTTATAGGCAAAAAATCAAAACCGCATGTTTTTTGACCGCTATTTTTTCAGCTTCTCTCGTACAGTTTATTTCATGAGAATATTTTATTTCGATGTGAGAGGCTTGCCTTCAAAACGTAATAGAATTGCTACGAGATTTAGAGCGACGATTTTGGGCGCTGGCAGGCTTATTTTACCCTGGGGGGCCTATGAATTGTTAGACACTCACTTTATACTGGAGTAAGCAATCGGTTTGAGCTCCGGCCTGATTTCGAAATTCGATGTTGATGTTTGGATTGAAATCCACTTCGTCAATTGTGAGCAAAGTGATTCGTAGCCATGGTTGAATTGTTAAGTAGCCCTAGAATAAGAACCTTCTTTAGAAGCATTTCTTTCGTGCAACCTTAATAGTCATTTCATTTGTTCAGTCATTCCAGTTGAATTTATCTAACGGCTGTTGAAGATCATTAGGAGTCTACTCGTCTTCTCATTTTACTCTCTCTCATCAGCGAACCTCTTTTTCGTAGATTTTTAGCAGTTCGAGCACGGGAGATACCATGCTGCGGATGTATAAATGCATGTGACTCCCATACCTGCAATTGATTCATACAAAGCCAGCTTTTAGTAGCATTTTTAATTTTTAGTTTTTTTTTCAACTCATTACGGAACGAGGCTGTTTTTGCTCTCCAACGTCATATCGTGTGTTGCACTTGGTCTTCCAGGACCGTCTTTTTTCGAATCAATTTTTGAGAACTTGAGCTGTTAGGATAAGTTTTCGAATATTGACATCAACACGTGCTTTCAACCACATGACTTGATCTATGAAGTGCTATGAGGTGAACTGCTTATCATGGAGATGAACTGCGGAACGGTTATAAGTGGTCTTCAATAGCTCTTTGCTTTTTTAAGTGGTGAGAAACAATGGCAGACATAAAGAGGATCTGATCAATGACGGTAGTGGTAAGGAAAGCTACGGGTCTAGAAAGACTATATGTGTCGGTATTTTCGGTGAAAGGATCCCTCCGGGCCTAATAAGAGCCGTCTTTTTCAACAACTGACACCTTTTCTAACGTGGCCCGCCCCTTTCGTTGACGTGGTCCACCCCTTCCGGGATCATTGGTGAGGAAGAGGCCTTATTTCTCGCGTTGTTGACTGTTTTATTCCGTTTTTCTTCAACCTCGTACTACTAAATGCAAGCACCTCGACTTTCATGTTCAAAAATCTTTTCATACTTGGTCCAAACTATCTTCAGCCCTGCCTTTGACGTTTGGCAAGATTTGGCAGCCCCGCCAAGCATCCCCTCACCTTTTGTAGATGTGAGCTGCAAATAGCGCCTGTTGCCATTGCTCGTTGCCGAACAGCGGCGCAATACATGTTACCACGTCGTGTTTTTTCAGCACAGGTTCACGAAATGGAATCTGAATAGAGGACCCTTAAAACGATATCCATCCTCTGCGGTGTCATGTTATATCTCCAGACTTCAGTCTGAGCTGATGCCATTTTCGGCAAGTAGTTTGTGACTTGATCATTCTTCAGGCATCAATGAAAAATGTTCGCTCATCGGACTGCGTTACCTCCACGAGCTTGTTCCCGGTGGATATAGCAAGCCGTTCGAGATTAGGCAGCAAAGGTGTTGTAGCAAATATTGAAATCCATCGGCAAACGTTATGTGGTGTGACTCTGAATTTTTGAAAGTTTGTCATTCCATTTCACATTTATATGGAAGATATTTACTGTCGATGGTGTTTTACAGTGTTCTATAGTTAATATAAATAAACCATCTAAGCGCTATCAGGCCGCGTTCATACTCTACGGTACCGACTGCCGGCTGTGGCTGCGTGTTTCTGCGTCTTCGCCTATGCTTCCTGCCTCGTTGCCCGCGTTATTCTCTGCACCTCCGTGCCACTCTGCTTCGTTGCCTGTGAACGTACCCATACGCTACCGGCGCTGAGTATGAATGCGGCCTTATGGCTATCTTTCAATAATGCAATCCACGTACCGTTCGATAAGTGCACGTTCGACAACGTTTGTCTCATTATTCCAAGCAACCAGAGAAACTGATTTCAATAGTCTGGCTGCTTCATAATCTCCAGTAAATACGAGAGCTATAGAATTGTTACCAAGGCTAAAATGTTTTTTTAGCGAAAAAATAAGTGAACAGAACAATGCTGGAAGCCGCTCCTTTTGATATCGCGGGAAGAATTTGTTGACACAGCGGCTATTGGCCCTTAACAATATTTTACAGTTTTAGAATCGTTTATTGAAAAGAGGCATTGAAATTGTGCAATTACGGCTTAGGGTGTACTGCAGTTTTGTTTTGTCACTTGCAGTTTTGTCAGGTTGCCGCCAGAGCTCACATGACGCTTGGCACGGCCCATGCGTAAACGTAATGTCGTAATTTTTAATTTTCTCCGAAAAATTCATCTAATTTGGAAATTTCTGGTATAAAAACAATTTACTTTTCAAGTCACAAGTATTTCTACTGCTTTCATGTATTTTAAAAACAAGTATTTCTACTACTACTTTATAAACAAGTATTTTTACTACTTCGCTCACTCTCCCATATCTTGCTTCTTATTATTATTTGTTGCTTAACTTGTTTTACACCATTATATAACAAATGACAATTATGTTAGCCTGTGACCCTATTTCCTACATCGAGCAACTCGAACTGGTGATGTGTCCAATTTGCAATGATGCGCCAGGGTATTACGAATAAAGACCGTAATATCGCGCCTCCCAACCCGAGTTTTGCTAATGCTTACCCGTTCTAACTTCGAACATCCGTTTCAGGACGAACATTTCTTTTGTTTTCCGTTTTCTCCATACCCCTCTTGGTGCTCCTGAATATCTTTAACGCGTGCACGCTTCCAAAAATGCAGTCACAGGTCAAAGATCGAAAACCTCATTTTTGGATGCACTTGTGTACCACTGGGCTTCGTTCGAGACATTACAGTGAATTTCAATTATCGAGAAAGGAAGTAGATCGTCAGAATTGGACAGTGTATAAGAACGGCAAAACCACATGCACATGAAGTATAACGCGCCAATTTCCAATTGGAAATTGTGGTCAAACGTCTACAGCGGGAATTCAAATGAGTTATTGTTCCGCTTCTCATAGTTTCTGACTAAAAAAATATACGAATATACGATATATACGTATAAATAAGATTTTATCTACTCTGGTGGTTCTGAAAAATATAGTTCATATGATAATCAAAGAATTTAGTGTGAGAAAGCCCAGACTAAAGATTCACCAATTTTGCAAGTGTTCGGGCATTTACTATCAGGGAAATAAAATTTGTGCCTATTCAAATGCTGCTGAAAATGTAATAGAGTTCTTCATATCTTTGGTGCTTGCCTCTTATATAACAATTGTTTATTGCAGGACACATACCTTTTCGAGGTTCTGTAGTAGTATGAGGACAGAAGAAAAAGCTCAAATGGTTCCTCTATTGCTTCGTTGACATCCGCAGTGTAGAACAAGAAACTAAATTAAAATTTGTAGAAACTGCATAATAGTTTATTTTGATGTTAGTCGTTAATCGGATAGTGTTTCCACTAAATACAAATTGGAGTAAAAGTTTTGATACCCGTTTTCACGAAAATGCATCAAAGCTCATGACGAAATTGATTTTTAGAAATTTGTTCTGTTCTTAGTATTTTTAAAAGCTCAGGGCTGGATTGTTTTCTATTTTTGCTGTTTTATCAATAACAAAATAAACGTTGGTAAAATAACAAAAACAATTGAAGTTTATAGTTTAAAGCCGTCATTATTGCTTTGGTTATGAACCACTTTACACAACCACTTTTGTGTAATTGTTTTTGTTTCTTATTACTCCTTTCCTTTACGCATTCAAACTGAGCAATGGAGCCACATTCATTTCCTCCTTTCCGTGACGATAGCATGGGAAAGCTTCCCTTTTTTGGAAGATCCCCGTGGACAATGATGGTCATTATTTCTGAGTATGTTGTTAGGAGAGGTAACCTAACCCAAGAGAGGGAAAAAGGGGCCCATCCGAGGTGCTTCAACTACTGCTCACGTAAGAACCTCTCTGCCCAATCAGACTACATATTCCAGCTTCTTGGAGCTCCTTCCGCCGTCTAGGTGAGTGCGTTGTTTAAAACACTGCTATCCGCCCTCAACATCGTTCTTATACGACTGTGTATTAGTTCTCACTCAACTGAATGATGTTAACGTAAGTATCAAAACTTTCAGTACACTTCATTTTTTAGGTTTTTAGAAATTTGATCAACTTACTTGAATCCAATGGATGCGTACAAGACGAGGAGTAACAGCAATGACAGAGGAATCAGTACCGGAGCACTCAAAACACATCGCAACAAAAACATAATGCTCGATAGGTGAGAAACTTTCAAGAGTTTGCACTATTTTCCAGTAAATATCGGCTGAAATAGGTTGAAAAGCAAAATCTATCGCTCAGATAGTTTCGAGGTTGCGATAATCGGAAAACTTTGGAATTTCTCAGATTCGAGCCCTGA
This sequence comes from Trichostrongylus colubriformis, assembly GCA_963978905.1. Taxonomy (NCBI): domain Eukaryota; kingdom Metazoa; phylum Nematoda; class Chromadorea; order Rhabditida; family Trichostrongylidae; genus Trichostrongylus; species Trichostrongylus colubriformis. The sequence continues at coordinate 29,460,121 of OZ022260.1, forward strand.
GTTTTTTTTTTTACCTATTTTGACTGAAGTTCAATGAAACACGTAGTTGCAAAAGTCAAAGAATCCGTTTAAAAAATTGGATCGAAAAATGATTGGGGAGTAAAATAAATCACATCAACACAAATATTGACGGAATCCGCTATACGGTAATAGTTACGATTTTGTACGACGAAAATGTGAGGGGATTACAGGGGATGAATCCTTTAGCCCTAACTACCAAGTTAACTCTCTATCCTCAAGGCTATGCATGCAATTTGGAAAAAAATGCAATAAATAAATTGTAAAAAGGTATGCTGAGTTATGGGCAGAAGCTTCGGCCACAGATGGGTTTGTGTTGGAGTCCAGTCAGAGTTCGAAGCTTTTGCCCATAACTCAACATACTTGTAACAACTTTCGCATCGCGGATTACGGCGAAAATCAGCAGCTATCAAATGTTAAAAATATTACATGCAATAAATAAGGTTTCGTGCTCATACAAAATATTTGAAAAAAAAAGCTTTCAACTTATTTGAAACGCCATCTGTTTTACAAATAGTAGCTTTTTGAGGGAAGCAGTGGACAGAAAAGTGAGAGCAGCCCAAGATTCGGAAATTCAAGCTTTTACTGTTTTTCTTTCAGGAAACTTGCTGACGACCTTTTAGAAAAGTGTGGAAGCACGAGAGGATAGGTAAATCGTGAGATCGCATGTTCGATTCTATCGCATATTCACCTATCGGCTACGGCCATCAAGAGTTCTCTCGCACTAAACTGGACGCTCGTGTTCAACGCGGACCCATGAACTCATGCAAGGCGAGTTTTAGTTTCTTGCGATAATCACGAATTCTTATGCTCACGTCACAACAGTTTCAGGGGAAGCCTTCATTCTGTCTGCAGAAAAGGCTGTAGAAAACGTCTAAAGGCACATTTCGTGGTAATCAGATGGGTCGACTTACCTTCTTGGAACAGTAGACCCTTGGAAAATTAGTCATATTGCACCATTTTTTTGCGTCACCACGGTGCGGTATACGACGCTACACCTACTCGAACCCACTCCTACGCTGCACACTTGAGCTCCCTTACTGGTCAACTGAGCAAAATGGGTGGCGTCGTATTGGTTTCAAGCAGGTATAGCGCACCGTGGTGACGAGAGAAAATTGCAGCCTGACAAGTTACCGGAGGATCTTCTGTTCCAAGAAGGCAAGTTGACCTTTCCTGTATCGATTTTTCGGCACTGTCAATCCTGAACCGAGGATTTGTGTGTTCAACAAAAGTTACTGTGGAATTCTCGTATTTGCGAGCGTACTCCACTATCTCAAGCCTCACGCTCCCAATTGCATTTGTGTTTCTTGGAATTAACGTTTTCGAGACGCCTTTCGTTAAAGACCATCTCGCAATAACCAGGTTGGTCGACTCAACCCCTCAGGGCAGTAAATCCTAGGATAGTTGTCCGGGTCCCACTTTTTATGCGGACCATCATGGCGCTACACCCGTTCCAGCACTTGCTAGGCATGCCCCCTTGAACTTTCTTATTGGTGAGTTGAGTCAAAAGGGCGTGGTTAGTATGGAATCGAGCGGGCTGAACAGTTACTCAAAGGTCCACTGCCCACGGAGGTAGCTCGACTAACATACATAAACTGATTTGAAAAGTGTCATGAGTGTTTCCGATAAATTTTTTATCAAATAGATATTTCTTGTGCCAATGTAATTTGAAAGACGTCACTTTGCCTTGAAATATGTCCTGGTGGTTGGTTTGTGAAAGGTCCAATTCGATTCGAACAGCAACTTAGGTGACTTGTAGAATCAACATTTTTTTTAAATGTCCGTGGTGTTTCGAAAAAGTTAATTTTTAACTGGCAGAATTATGAAAGCCGGGAATGTTCTACCCTCGCAGGGGGAACTACTGATGGGATGATGAGAGTCGTACTTCCCGATACCATCATAGGTTGAAATATAGTGAAGAGCAGTCCTACTACGAATGTTGCTGCACTGATAAACCTTAGTACTCTCTTAACTTTTATAGCTAGGATTTCACGACTCCGTCCATGTACTGATTGCTTTAGGGCACCACGAGGGGAAATTTGGGTATCAGGGGGGAAATGATTACCCATGGGTCGATCAGATGGTGTACTCTCGCTTCACCATAAAAGACGTGGTTGTAGTCGGCAATCCAAGCCCTACGCTCGTAGGCAGATTGCCAATGGCCGAGCTCCTTCCCTATGTGGGCACTACGTATGACTGCCGATCTCGGATCGATGGGGGTGTAGCCTTATGTCGAATTTTCGCGCGGTCGCGCTCAGATAGCGGGGCGGAGGATTTCTTGGCGTGTGACTGCGTACATTACGTACAATTCCTTTGAAGTTCTACGCCCGAATTAATTGTTCCTTCATAAGGATTGTTATCATGTGATGCTATTGTTTGTTTTACTTTTTATGTTACTATTTTGTATATTTAGGGTACAAAAGTTGTTGTTTTCAGAAAGTGATCAGATAAACAACTATTTTTTCAAAGGACCCCCGTGGTACCAGCCACTTGCATCCTGAGCGGAATATCAACCGACCGCGGCGATTCGTGCTGATGGCGTCGCAAAAGCGACGCCACAACGAAAATTCAACATAAGGCTACACCTAAGGCAGATCGATATGACAGTGATGGAAAGCATAGGGAACTATTGTGCCGCAGTAGCCAAGCGAGGAGAATATTGCTTCACTACACGATTTTTTGACCACTTCGTTTCAGTTTTTCCTCTGTTTGACGTCATACCTTTATATTCGACAATTGAGCAAATCGCGTATCGCGGTGTCTTTGATGAATTATCCCGAACCACTTGTCAACGAAAATTAAAATCAAATCAAATTCAAACAACAATCACATTTATTATATACAAAATTATCGCCGATGATAAATTAACTGCTCAGAGATCGCTGATTCCGCAAAGAAATCTCGATAACCATGGGGATGGAGTAGTTGAAGACGTGTCCGCTTTGATAGTGTTTTTCGTGGAATTTCTCTTTCATCCCACGCAGAGTTATGAGCTTCTAATGTTGACCTAGAAAACAGGAATTAAATAGGCAGAGGAATAGGTAATTTTTTGAGATGGGGTATTTTTTTATTGAAGCTCTCGCACAAATGTCAAATATCCCGCCCAGAAATTGATCGCACTTCTGTTTTATGGGAGGTAGCATATCTCGAAAGTTACCTGAGTAATTGCAAATAAAAATCTTACTTCAGATCGGGAAGAAGGGATGAATTACATTTGCCATCGGGGGTAAGGAGCCATAAACCTTCGCCGACAAGTTTCTGTCTGGAGGCGCTCATCGGTATGTGCACGATATCAGCGAGGGTATCTCTTTCTGTTCGGAACGACTCCAAGCCGGACATCCTGCTGAAATCGCACAGTTTTACGTGGTGTCTCTTATGAACGTGCAACTGGTTTGAAAATGGAACATTTCTCGTTCGTCAGAAGCAGGGCTTGGCCTGAGTATGGGCTTGTCGGGAGCTGTTCCCGCAACATCCCCTTATGGAAGGGATCCCTCAGCGATTCCACATCGCGGCCCCGTCCTCCTTCGCTGAGCTTGAAATGTGTCTCCAATTGATGAAATGGAGGTCAGCAGTCTGCTTTCATGCTTTCGGACCATAATGAACATCACTCTCGGATAAGGGAAAAGTATGATTGATAGATCTACCAGTGATTTGGTCACCTGTCATCATACAGTTGTGGCGCCACTTCCCAGCAGGGCATAGCCCTCTCATGTACACTAATCAATAAAGGCCATTTTCAGTTTGAGGAGTTCCAGTCTGAGTTGTTTTCACATGTTTTAAGTGCCTAGAACTCACGCTTTTGGCAGGAGGACGCATTCAAATGCCTTCGGTGAATCACAGATGTACATAACTGCACTTTCCACAGAGGTGTAGTGGTAGGAGAGTAGACGAGCAGTCTAATCAGTGGAACGTCAGACTAACCAAAAAGAATCTAATAGATTGTGGGGAAAAAGATTGGGAGGGGTTTGATTAGAAGAAAAAAAAACAGACATATTCAAGGATCCCTGGTCCCTGTGCGTTTATCCTACCACGGACGAAGAAGGACATCAAATCGATTCGATTGCTTGAATCCTAAAATTTCATATGATCAACGAGAAACTGTATGGTAATAACGTAAGTAAGTAAAATTTCCAGGGCACGTGGTGAATGCCTTGTCAACTGAAATTTCGTTGCCAACAAATCCCATTATTATTGCTGATGGGAATAATCCGCTGACATGAAGATGCTTAGTAGTATTCAACTGCAATGTAATTAAAATTTTGAAAAATCAAGTAAAAATAGAGTTGTAGGTGAAGTAGTGGTTCGCTCAATCGGTCACTGCTTAGAGCGTAGGTGGGACATTCGATGAAGCGGATAAATCCCACCACCCCCGCTGTGCGTGACTTATCTGAAGCATCTTATCAAGAATGGGGTGTGCCACGGAACATTAGGGTTGGGCCACATCGACTGGGGAGGCGGCGGCAGTGCCCCTTGACGCGCGACCAATTGACAAGAGGTCCAACGAGATTACGTCACAAGCTGTGACACAGCACGTGGTGCAGTGACCCATTTCAAGTGTCCTGTAGCACACCTTAACAGGTGAGTAGGCCGAACACCCATTCTAATCAGGGTGGGTAATAGATGAGCGATGCAGTAGAATTATCGATCGACAAATATCTACAGCAGAGATCTAGTTATTTACATGTATGGAAAAAGTAAAATAAAAATGTAATAAATAAGAAAATTAAGACTGTTACATTGTTCTCCCCTTCCTGCACGAATAGTTCGTAGCCGTGTCTTGCAAGTTTGCGCACCATGATTGGATATAATACCCTGGAAAAGAAATGTCAAGAAGTAGCATTAATTTGCAGTGATATCGATCGTTTCATTTCGAAACTAGACCATCGAACCGAGAGCACAGTCTGTTCTCTATCGAGCAGGCGAAAGCGCAAACAGATGAAAAGCAGCGGTTGACCCGGCTTAAACCTGAGCATGGGAGGACTTCCTAGCGAGTGAGTTATTCGTTAAAAGCAGGTGATCCCTCAGCGGCAAAGTTTGGAATTCCTCATAATGTCCGACCAAAGTAACTCGAAAGGCTCGCATCCGCCGAGAGAAAAGGGGAGGGGGGGGGGGCAGGCTGAATCGTTCTGCAAAGGCCATTTGCAAAGGTCGCAAAGGGCCTTTGCAGACAAGGAGGCGTGGCGAAATCGCCCTTAAAGACACCGGGAGGGGAAAATCTGGCAGATTGTGGAACACGAAGGTCGGTCTCAGCAGTATGACAGTACAGAAAGAAGGAAATAAAATGACAAAAAAAACCAGAAAATAGAAGCCCGAAACCCCCTTCTCTTCCGCGCCCCTCTTCGTCACTAGCCGGGGGTGGATTGTAGACGGGCGAGAAGCTAAATCAGCCGACCGCTGACGTTGTCCCGCCCTCACCTGCGAGTCGCCCAGCTGGAGGGCTTCAGAACGACACGGCTTGTCGCGGGACCGTGACAAGACCCCAAGCCGCGTTTTTTCAATGCGAGTTCCGATATACATAGCCCCTTTAGAAGTGAAAGGTTTATATTCAGAGGACATATGTTCACAGTTCTCATTTTCTGCTCACCCCTCCCTGTGCCTGTGAATGGTTGTCAGGGACGATTGCGTCAAATTTCTCTTCTCGATAAATGCGGGATGTGCCTCAGAATGTTACCAACGCCATTTCGAGACTGGGCGACAAATCAAATCAATAAAAAAAGCAAAGCTGCAGACAAGCGTAAGTGCCCCACCTTTTGAATAAGTTCGCTGTCCATATTTGGTTCGGTGAAGCAATGAGAACATCTAATTTGTTCTTCGATAAGACAGCTGCGAGTCGTAGCCTTACAATATCGAATAACCGACGACGTACTTGTGTATCGTATTCGGGAGGTGTGTCATACTAAAAAATGTACCTGTTAGATACGGAATGGAAGTAAAAGGGCCATGAAGATTGCAATGAAGGTTTAGCTGCGATGGATATTGCACGGATTTTGTCCCACGAAAGCTTGGCAGTGACATAGTAGTACGCGGCCTCTCAAAATGGAGAAAAGGGAAATGTGTGACAGGACACTCACCTTATGCAGGTCTCCGCGCGGTGCGGATTGCGTCACCTCTCGTGGCAATTGCTGTACCATTGTGGATTAGCCGGGCGCTCTAACATGGCCTAACCTGACCCAGTTTGAGTGTCATGTAGTACCATTTTCACTACAGGCAAGTCTGGGAACTGCAAGTATGAGGGCACAGCGTTTGAATGGATCGCAAAATACGGAAAATTGAATATGCTTCTCATGATATACAAAGCGCGCGAGATCGGATATCTTCAGCCCCCAGACGAGTGTGGGAAAAAAGTCGTCCAAGCGCTAGGGCTCCTCCCACTTCCTTCTATCGAGCACAACATCTCCACCGGATGTCCAATGCAGGGATCCAATCGTTTGAGTTGCAACGGATGGATGATGACTAACATAAGTTTACCCATGTTGACTGAACTTGAATCGAATGTGAAACTTACTAACAACTCATCAAAGTTCAGTTCAAACACGGAAATCATGGGATACTTGATGTTGATGGATAAGGTGGTGTCACGATCGACAGTAAATACGGAGATACGTGGTAGCAAATCAAATTGAGATACACTACATAAGAAATTCTCTATCCATGGAATGCTGCCTTCTTGTGCCTGAAAAGTTAAACAGACTCATTGGAGTAAAGGACTTTTTAGGTCGACATGGAGGAAGATTTATTGCGTGTAGTGTGACACAATATCGCGCATTGTGTGCCGTTGCACCAATCACGCCTAACACCACGCGGAGACACTACTGCGACTTTGTTTCTATTCACTTCACAGCAAAGAATCTTTCCTATAATGACGACGATTTGAATTTCTGCCTAAACCTGGGAATAAGCAATGGGACAGGGGGTGCTCAATTGAGAGGTGCTCAGCCACACCAGAGTCCCTTACCCCGTTCAGGCTGAAATTTCCATCTTTCTGGCTCAAAATGACGATTCCACTAGCCTAAAGGAATCGTCCACGAAAAAATAAGTTTCTTTGTTACCCATATATTTATGTTGTGATTGCCTAATGAGGGCCGCATGCCAAGTTGAACGCGAAAAAGTGAAAATTCGGCTAAGATACAGCTCCCCTAATTCTCGGCCGGATGGGCGGGGCCTTTGAGCAAAAGCCCATGCTCGTCGTCCGTCGCGGTTGGGAACGGAGAGTGGGACCGTTAACGTACCGTTCTATTCCTACAATGCATCTCCGACCGCAGCAGAGGACAGGGTGGGCACTTGCCCGGAGGCCGCGCCCACCCGGCCGCGGCCTCCGGGCAAGTGTTTTGGGGAGCTCTATCTTAGCCGAATTCTCACTATTTCGCGTGAAATTTCGCATGCGCCCCTTATTAGGCAAATACAACACAAGTATGTAGGTAACAGAAAATCGCATTTTTCCGTGGATGATTCCCTTAAAAAAGAGGAAGCAACATCTCAATGAGAAATGCGTGGACATCGCCCTCTCCAATTGTTGAATCCAACAGAAAAATATTTTTGCCGTGTTATTGGGCGACAATACCCCATAATGTTTCACAATACACACTGCTATCCTCCCTTCCGTTGACGCGATTTTCTATCGAAATTCCGAAACATGGTAGCTAATTTCTCAAAATCCTTACGGAAATTCGATTGAGGTCCTTACGAAAATTCGATCGAGGTTCGATTATGTGGAAAGTTTTTTTTCCATTCTTACAATACAAAAAGATATAAGAGTGGTGTTATTTGAACGATGGCAATAAACGCTGAGAATCATGCTTCATTGTTACCATAATGATCATAAATGATTGAAGGCGACGTGGTTTCAATTGCTCTACCATATGTCTGACAAAACGCTTGAATCGGTCATTGGCCTCCAGGCTTTCCATGGACACCTGAAACGATTATCATTGATGAATTAAGCGGTAAATTGAGGTCCACTGACCTTATTTTCGAGCTGTCTCACATAGCCTTGTATTGCCTTCAATTCCAGAATAACTTTGGATGAATGAAGGGGTGTGATTATTTTCACGTACAAAATAAAAATTACTGTAGTGATGAGCAAGAGTGAATAGAGTCGTCTCAAACTGGTGCAAGCCATCTGAAAATCAGAGGATGAAAAGGAGGAAGAGAAAAAAAAACGAAAACACGAAAAGCTGGGTGGTGTGTCAAATACTGTCGTGAACAGAATAAGGACCAGTATTAAAGACACATTTTACATTTACATTTACATTTATTTCCGTTATTCATCTGACATAAACAGAGAAACGGGCCATGATCTCAAACCATTCAGAAGTTGTAGCCATGTTCTTCCAATCTACTCCAGCGAACATCTTGGAATCATCTTCCCATCGCATACGTGGTCGTCCAACTGATCTGTTTCCATTGGGCTTCCAGTTCAATAGCCGTACTTCCCACCGTGTGTGGTCTCTTGTCATCAACTTATTCGCGTACATCCACTTGCGTTTTCTGGCTTCGACGACAGCGTCTGTTAGTTTAGTCCTTGCTCACAGTGTTGTGTTCGATACTCGGTCGCGAAGTCAAAGGCCTAACATTTGGCGCTCCATTCGTCGTTGACATTTTTTCAGACGGTCCTCGGCTGTCTTGGTCAAGGCCCACGTTTCACATCCGTACAGGAGAGTGGGTAACACGCATATGTGGAAGAAGCGTCGCTTGATCATAAGTGACGTCATTCGACTTTTCAGCAATGTTCGGACTCTTCTGTTAATGTTCCACGCGGCACTTATCCTTCGACTTATTTCTTGTAGACGATCTTGGGGGAAACATACAAGTTGGCCCAAATGTACGAAAGACGATACCAGCTCAATTTCTTCGCCATTGGCTCTGAGTTGTTGTCCGTTAGGGTTGCTCGACATCCATTTTGTTTTGCTTGCATTTACTTCGAGCCCAGCCGTCTTGGTCGCATCGATGAGTTTATTGAGCATTGTTTGTAGCCCATCGACGGTTGATGAACATAGAAAGATGTCGTCGGCGTAGGGAAGATAATTCAGATGATACCGTTCGATTTGGTACCCTTGGTCACCCCAGTCGACGTCAGCAAGACACGATTGGAGAGTCAAAACAAACAAGAGTGGAGATAATGAGTCGCCTTGTCTGACACCTCGCTGAATATCAATCTCCATCTCCATCGAGTCCAGGACCAAAAACGATCGTCCAGCAGCATACAGTTGTTTTATCATTCGAACAGTGCAGTCATCTACTCCGAACTTTTCCAGTGCCTTCCAAATAATCTCGTATTCGATGGTATCAAAAGCTTTTTGGTAGTCAATGAAGACCATATGTAGCGGCTTTCTCCATTCACAACATTTCTCAATCAGTAAGTTGACGGACATGATGTGATCACGGGTGGAAAAGTTACGTCTGAACCCAGCTTGTTCATTTGGGATGAACTCCGAAGCCACTTCTTCTACTCGGCGGGCCAGTGCACGGGTAAGAACTTTGAGGACAGTTGATAGTAGAGAGATTGGTCTGTAGTTGCTAATATTTAGTGGGTCTCCTTTCTTGTAGAGGAGAATGGTTTTGGCCATGACAAGGTTTTCTGGGAACTTGTTGGACTCGAAATGCTGGTTTAGTACTCTGGCAAGGTCATCCGCGCATAGAGGCATCAGATACTTCGTTACTCCAGATGGGATTCCGTCAGCACCAGGTGCAGTATTTCCACGGATTCTCTTACATGCTTCGCGAAGTTCGTCTGCTGTGATCGGACGTCTGAGTGAGCCGGCCGCTGAGAAAACGAAAGGACCATTGTGGGATTTGTAGAGGTTGTTGTAGAATGCAATTGCAATGACCATGGCTTCGTGAAGGGTCGATGATAGGGTACCATCAGGATATCGGAGTTGGGCTATTTGTTTTCGTTCATAGGCTAACTCATGTCGTGCATGCCTTATCTTCAATTTTCCTATTGCGTTTTGCATGACACGGTCGTTGTGATTGCGGAGATCATCGGTGAGTGACCACCTAACTTGTTTGCACAGTAGCGTGTATAGCACAATAGATGTTGATCCATTTGCAAGTCCAAACTTTTGCTTTCTTCTCTCTGCCATTAGTGCCAGTGTTCTATCAGAGATTCGCCCCACCATTTCCTGCCGTGTTTGTGTTATGGCCATGCAACTGAGCGCAGCGTGCACAAAACTTGAGATGTCAAAGCCGTTCACCGGACGCGGCTGGGTTGCCATTGCAGCCTGCAGTTTTAGCTTGTCGAACAGTGGAGGTGATTGTCTTGGCTTTTGCGGGAAACGGGTAGGCCTCATGCACATCGCCAGAGTTATTCGCACTATTCGATGGTCACTCCCAACGTTGCATCCGGAAAGAGTCGACACGTCGCGAACGTACTTAAGATTCTTGCACAACACGTGGTCTATTTCACTGCGGGTGTTCCCATTTGGACTTCTCCATGTCCATTTTCGACCAAATCGCTTTTTGAAGAATGTGTTGGCAACAATTAGACTATTTGCGTCGCAGAAGGAAAGCAGGGAAACACCCCGGTCGTTTCGGTTACCAGTTCCAAAAGGACCACAAACAATTTCTTTGTTCTTCGAGCGCCCAACAACTGCATTAAAGTCGCCACATATGATTTCTGGTACTACTGTGCTTTTTGTGGTTAATCTTGCAGCTTCTATCTCTTTTAGGAATCGTTTAAACTCATCGTCTGGGGCTGCAGAGGTCGGTGCGTGCACTTGAATGAGGCTAAGACGTCTTCTCTTTATAATAAATTAGGCTTGGATTACGCGATCGCTCATGTAACGTACACCAACAAGCTTTTTGTGCATACGTGACGACATATACAGCCCTACACCAGCATATGTGGGGACATTGTCACAACGTCCACTGTTGTAGAGCACAAAACCAGATCCAAGATGAGTGCACTCACGGTTAGGTCTTCGAGTTTCAGCCAGTCCGAGCACAGAAAACTTGACATTCTTGACATTGGTTTCGAAATCCGCGAGTCGCTGTCGAGAGCGCAGGCCTCGGACATTGACAGTGGCTATCTTCATGAAGGTTCTTGCACGGGAGTCGCTACTGCCTGCTGGGTTTGACGGCGAAGTCATCGTAGGTAGGCAGGAAACCAACCGTCCGCGGTGAGGGTAGACGAATGGAATGAAGACACACCACGCGATAATCAGATTAGTGGCTCGCTTTCTTGGGGGGAGTAGGTCCATAGTAAGCGGTCACGCTGCATCATTGTTGCGGCTGTACGGTGCACCCTCATTTCCGTGACAAGTGTGGCTAGCGGTTTAAATCGCTGCAATGGATGGTTCGACCGCCATCGAACCACGGCAGAACGTGGGTGTTACGGGGCCCACACCCCATCAGGGTACCTGTCGCACGGATGAGAATGCTATCTGACGCCTGCGCGGGCCCCCTGAGGCCTGTACCCTGACCGCTATTCAGAAGACTACCGATAAAGATATTATAGACTATGTGTGCAATTACTACACTACAAGACGCAGGGGTTTTATACTATCTTACTACAAGACAGGAATACACTATTAAATATATGGTGAGCACATTACATAATGAGGACAGCAAGAGATGAGAGAGAGAACAATTACAACAACAAGATCTATCATTGAAATGTAATGAACTCACGAGGGACTGGTCGATTTGGAGGTGACGAAGGATAACCCGAGGGCTAGGGAAGAGGGTAGCATGTCCGGTCCACCAGGCTAGCTTCCTTGTCAGGGATCTTCTTCTTCGGCGACAATCAGCTTGACATCGAGAGACGTTGACAGATTGACCGCTCCGGACGACAACAGAGACAGACGACTGACTTGACTTGGCGGGAACCGGGCGGATCGATAGTTTCCCGCGCTACACGTGGCTGAGACCGTTTACTGCAGGCGTCAAACCGTGGTGTTTAAAGGACTGCTCTAGCCCCGAGCGAGGTTTACTACCGGCGCATGCTACAAACCCAGGGAAGGTCGTACGCAAGTACGACACTCATGGTGCTGTGCCTGCTTGAACGCAACCAAGCCACGCCCAATCAGATGACACCTTGCCTTTAACGAGCGAGCTACGTGCAGAGGAGGCTTGCGATAAGAGAGGATAATTCAATGAAACAACCATTTCGATGACGAAGGCAGCTTTCACATTGTATCAAGAAGGCACAAAACCTTGAGAGTGCACAGCCACAACAAACGTGCAGCTTGAGCAGTTCTCCAAAGAGCCTACCTGCCCCGAAAAAGTAAGCCACTAATCAGATCATCGTACATATGTGTAAGTTTATAGGCAGCGGAAGGGTGGAATTCAGGTCTTCAGGCCTACCGTAACGTTTGCAATTCGTTAGCGCAGGCAGTGCACACATCACACCTTGCTGATATGTCTAGTGTGAATTCGATTTTTTTATCGCGAACGCCTTTTTTCCTACATTTTCGCTTATTCTCCCATTCATTGTTTTACTTGATTGTTGCTATGTGTTGTTTCACTTATTTCACATCATCATGAATAAATGAAATGCCCTCTACGGGACAACAAAATACATCTCTTACAGCGGGCATTTTGGAAAGATGATGTTACAGTTCGGATGCACGGAAAAGTACTACCACATTGTATGCTTCTCAATCCGAGTTTCTATAGCGATTACCGCTTCTAACCTTGCATGTTCGTTTCGGAACGATCATTTCTTCTTATCTTCCTTTCTTCCGATCCCTCCCGGTTCTTTTAAGCAATATTTTGCATCACAAAGCCTCCACAATGGACCTATCCCGCGCACTTTTCAAGAGAAAATCAGCCAGAAGATCCGGCTACTATCACCATCAAAGTTTATAGCCGAGCTAGAGAACGGCGGAGGAATCAGTCCCTCTCTACTGGCGATGGTATACACATACTGGGATGTGTACCTTAATGTCAGGATGCCGCACTGCGGAATGTCGCAAGCGAAGCAATGCGGACGAGCTAAATTGTTGGGTCCCGAAGCGATTGGAAGTCAACTGCGTATCGCACTCCTAGCATTACGTTGTAATCGTTTTGAGACCCAACTACCGCGACGCGCAAAGCTCGCACACACTGTGTCGCACGCCGCTCGCCATCGTGCGGCATCCTGACATTAGGGTACATATCCCACATACTGGGCACCGTTGTATACGTACTCACACCCCTTTCCCCTTCACTTTGGTGCGATGTCACGCCCAGTTTGCTGTGTTGATGTGTTGATATGTAAGATAAAAAATAACCGAAGACAAGCCCCCTTTCAACGAACCAAAATACTAAGTAGAGTTCTCTGAGAGAAGTTCTAGAACCACCTTTACCCTATTCATAGACATAAAGATAAAGTTGGATAAATTTGGCGTCTTTGGCGTCAACCAATTCCCTATTGAGATACGCCGGAAGGAAGGCTGTTATCTACTGATCAGTTATGTGTGTCATAAAAGCAATAATAAAATGAAAAGAATGGTTAAAAATTAAAATAATCTAAAGTGAATAGTACAAGTAATACATTAACAACATATAAAAATGATGAATAGAAATAATCTGTGAAGTGGAAAAATGGTGACGTCGAGAATGAGGAATTCATTCAATTTTTTGTGAAGGTACAATGGAGCACGTATATAGTGTGTACTACTATGACGGATGTGAGAAGGGGATCTTTCATGGATTTGATTTGAATATAGTGGCCATTCCATCTTTTTCTCAACAGAGAAGAAACCAATCATTGAAAATGAAATAAAAAAATGCTGAAAAATCAAAAAAAAGTAGCTATCGAAAGAGAAGATGAGGACTAGGTGATCCTTTCTCGACAAAAAGTAAACCCTTAGTGTTCGGGATGAGTAGCTACGTGCACGAAAACCTATGAACACGGAGCTCTCTCACCGCTTAGCGGTTTTTGATGTTATCGTTGCAGTTCCTATGCTACTGACCGTGAACCAGGCTGATTCGGTTTACGATCAAACCGGCCTTGTAACGGGTACTCCTCCGCTTGGTTGCAAAAATACGACATAGTGTCTACAGTAGCAATTTACGGTAGCAACTTAAATTTTCTTTGTTTCCTCACTTGTTTGAAATAACTGCTGAATTTTAGCCTTTTTGTAAGGAGTTCGGTTGACCTCATCTATTAGAGTCAGACTAAGTGCCTCACCAGCAGCCTGAGTGAAACGTATGACCACAGGAGAATATGACAGGAGAACTTTAATTGATTCTGAGGAAGGGCTGCTATGTACACTTTCTAAAATGGTCCCCAAAAAAGATCCTCAATCGAGGAAATTTATATTATGACCCACCTCATAGTATAATTATCCATTAATTAGGAACCACCTCATAGCTTCAATCTCGAGAAATTTTCAAAAAAAAAACGTCTTCGAGAATTCCTGGGTCCATGCCTGAGCCCGTCAGGAGTTCTTGATGAGTCCAAAGACTTCATTCAGCCGTTACTTAACAATGACAACTTCATAGTCGCTTAAAATCGTTATCTACCTTTACCTGGCATTACAGCTTGCCACGCATGGCGCATTCTGTCGAGAACGGTCGGCCACCGTAAAGCAACAGCGCGGCAAAATGCTCGTAGTAATCCGAACTTTAGAATAGCTTCCCATTTTTTGCCGCACGCATTGACTGAATTATACCTGCTGGATGATCTTCGACCTCGAAGCCCAGAACCTACGGCGGGATTCTCCCAATGGGTTAGAACACCAAGCACACGCGTCGGAAATATAATACTTGAAAATAATTTATCGTATTATCTACGGCACATGCATTTACTCAATACAGTTGACGAATTAAAAAATTGTTGAAAATTCGAAAATTTTCTATTGGATCTGCAGATCGTCATTGATCCTCTAGGGGCCCTCGATAGTAGTGGCGGATTGTTTACAGCAACCGACTTCTGTCTAATCATTGATCCCACCAATCCTTAATTGATTACATACCCATGTTTAATATGGATATATGTACCTACCAGTTGGCTCGCGCACACTACTGCGCACGATTCATGGCGATGCTGTGCAAAATGGGTTTGTTCGGCACGACCACAGTTGTGTATGGAGTTGAATGAAAATTTCCTTTCCTCTGCTTTCAGCTGAGCTATTTATTCGAATAAAAGCAGAGAAGATGGCAAGATAAAAAAGCATTTCGGTGTCATTGTACTTCGGTAGCTTTTGTATCGAACCCGTTTTGCACGTCGTCGACACGAATCGCGAGCAGTAGTGTGCGCGAGCCAACTGGTTTAGGTCATCATTGGAAGTTTGGACAGTTGAATTCGATTGCATCGATCGGTAACAATTTGTTCACTTGCTGAGCTCTAAATCCTACCATTGAGATAGATCCATATCCCGATTATCGATGTTTATCGTTTTCGTGAACATGCTTCACTATTTGGAACTTGACATAGTCTGGCGATCGATACCTAGTGTTGCTGCCAGTACCGCATTAAAAAATGATTCCGAGTGAATTGTTTGCTTCCTATCACAATTATTGGTTGCATCATGGTTATCAATGTAGTTCGCAGTATCAAGAGAAATGCACCATTTTTTGGAACGCTGGGCAAATCAGCGGTCGATACATTGGCCGGTGATATCAGAACATAAACAAAATATGTTTACCCAATGGCACTGAGCATCAGACGCTTTTGCTAAAGCGGTCGTATAGTAGTAGTAAGCGATTAAAGGATTTCATCCCATCCAATTCCTAACGATTCTTATCAGCCTCTGTAAGCCGTTATCAGTTGCACTGAGGCCCCTGTACCCAACAATACCTGTTGTTGAGGTCCCCGTACCCTACAATACCTACGAATGTGAACATTCCACTGTTAGTCGCAAAAGCGTACCGGCTTCGGTGACACTTTCCTTCTCACGCTCCTAATCGAATCTTATCAACCATTATCAGTTTGGGTCACCCACTCATGAATGTCCCCATCCCACTCTGCTAAACACCCATGAGTGTCAGCGCTCTTGGATCAACGCGGAAGGCGAAACAAATTTGACGACATTCGCCTTATCATGCTCCTTATCAAATCTTATCAACCGTTATCAAGCTGGATCACTCACCATCAACGTCCCCGTCGCACTCCGCAAAACACCTGTGAGTAGTATGAATGCTCTGGGACCGATGCGAAAAGCGAAACGGATTTGACGACTCTAGCCTTTTTACGCTCCTTAACGAATCTTATCAACCGTTATCAATGCGGGTCACCCACCATTAATGTCCCCGTCCCACCCCGCACAACACCTATGAGTGTTAGCGCTCTTGGATCAACGCGAAAGGCGAAACGGATTTGGCGACATTTGCCTTCCGAGGCTCCTTATCAGCCCTTATCAGCTGCTATCACTTTCGGTCCACCACCGCTGGGGTTCCCTTGACACCCCCTATATCACTTGTAAAATTCAGCTTCCCAGCTTTGCTCCGACGCGAGATATGAATTTCGTGACAGACAGACGGACACACACACACACAGACATACTAAGCGAATTATATATAGTAGGATATTGTTAATATCCTATACGCTATTGGAGGTGGTTTTTATTTTAACCATTTAAAGGAATCGTCCACGGAAAATGAGTTTTTGTGTTACCCATATATTTATGTTGTATTTGCCTAATGTTGGCCTCATGCAAGATTTCACGCGAAAAAATGTGTATCTGGCTGAGATACAGCACCACAAAGTGCGGTCCAGGTGGGCGGGACCTCTGTGTAAAAACCTCGTCCCGTCGTCCGCCGCCGTTGGGAACAGAGAGTGGGACTGTTTACGTAACCTTCTGTTCCTACAATGCGTCTCCGACCACGGCGGACGACGGGACGAGGCTTTACACGGAGGCCCCGCCCACCTGGACCGCACTTTGTGGTGCTGTATCTCAGTCAGATTCACATTTTTTCGCGTGAAATCTTGCATGAGGCCAACATTAGGCAAATACAACATAAACACATGGGTAACACAAAAACTCATTTTCCGTGGATGATTCCTTTAAGTAAGACCTTTATTGTTACTTTTTTTTGCATTTTGCATTTGTTTCTTCAGTCATGACTTATGGTTGAGCCTTTTATATAGGTTTTTTTCTTTTTTCTTTCTTAAAACTGGCCACCACCATTTCCATCTACCCTTCTATATCTTTTTTATTTGATCTCTTTTAACAATATATTTGTTTTCATCAACACCTACTCACTAATGAGCCTCCTGGCGTTGATGAAAACACAGTGGTTCGTCCGTGTGGAGGTGGCAAAACGAGCCAACTATTCTTTTTTTCTACATTAAACAGAATTTTATCTTTAATATTGTGCTGTTCCGGAGTCTCATGGTTATCTGAATGTTTGAAAAACAGTTGCGACTCCAAAATATTTATTCAAAAGACTCAAAAGACCCCTCAAAAGTCTCGAAAGTCTTGAAAATATTTTTGCAATATTTCGGCGTATAACGCCTTCTTCAGGCCCTGCCAGAGACGAATGGTGCAGGAAATTTCCTTTGAGGGGTCTTTTGAGTCTTTTGAATAAATATTTTGGAGTCGCAACTGTTTTTCAAACATTCAGAATTTTATCTTCCCTATCACCATAGGAAACAAGTCGGCAATGCACTGGATCACGGTAAGCGTCAACCGGCTATTCGGGCTAAATAAACGCTAGTTACTCTTCATGTTTCTTTAACGGGGATCTGTTATGATTAGGTATGTAACAAACAATATCATCGCGGGGCAAGTTCCGTTTTTTTCGTATCTGTTTATTGCTTTTATATGTGACAGAGCCACTTCACTCTTTTTTACTCACGAGAAATAAAGAGGCGTGGCTGGTGAGATGGGCGGCGTTTACCACGATAACTTCTCTGCTTGAACGTTGTTTTCATTTACGCGTATAATCAAAATGTATCGATTAGCTATGTCGATAAAATGATTAACATCGAGTTTATTAACAGTGAACATTTTGGGTTGTGAATATTTCATCATTGCGTTTCAGACTCATCACTGCTTCCTTTCTCGTATTTCGCAACTTTCTCATGCTTCTTTGTACTCCAATGATTACCGGGTTGGCCATCTTCTTTTACATTTTTCGCATCTTTCTCGTTTCTTATCGCACTCTTACCCTTTCCACGACTGCCCCCTTTCTTAGCATCTTTCTCGCCTCTTTCCGCGAGTCTACGTTTTTTACGGCTACTATCTTTCTTCTCATTTTTCTCCTCCTTCTCCGAACACCGAGCTTTTCCAATTCCACCTCCGGCTTTTGCGACTTTTGCATTGTTTTCGTCTTGTTCTAAACTCCTTTTTTGTGTACGATCACTTCCTTTTCTCGCACCTTTCTCGTCACGTTCCGAATTTTTTGCTCTTCCTAGTTTTTCCCTTTTTTCAGAAGAGCTGATCCTTATATCTTTTCTGTTTGCTTCTAACTTCCTATTGTTTTCACTATCCTTTTCCTTTTCCGATTTGGAAGTCTTCTTGTCCATTTCACTATCTTTTCCGCTACTCTTTTTAGAACTCGTTTTACCATTCGCTTCACCGATATTCTTGATGGCCTTCGGATCTTTCTCCTTCTCCGGAGTTGTCGAATGCTTATCGCTTTCCGGTCTTGTAGCCTTTCCACTTTTATCGTCTTTGTCAGATTTCGATGATTTCACATCTTTTTCGCTTTCCATTTTTGGAACTTTTTCAACTTTTCCTTCGACATCACGTCTGCTAACTTTAACATCTTTGTCGTTTCCTGCTTTCGTGTATTTTCTCGACGATTTCTCGCTTTTCTTTGATTGCGTTGGTTGCCAAGCAGGCTGAATTAGCATTTTAAAACTCGGCGATGGTCATAAAATTGAAGGCATTATAGAAAACTTCACTTAAAAAAGCAGACCTTAATCAACTGTTTGCCGACATCTATCCATTCAGGATCAGGGGAAGAAAACTGAAAAGAACCGGAGATCAGAGCAGTTACCATTGGAATCGAAGTTCATCAAATCAGAAAATGAAGATCCTGAAGCCTCACATCCTCGAGCAACTCATATTCCACTTCTAACGATGACATCATCGTCAAGCTACGTCGTCTAATTAGTGCCCAGTAAAAGAATAGAGCTGTAAGTGATTGGTTTCAATAAGAATGAAGATATGAACGGTCACTGTGGGTTGGGAGAGAGACACAGTATGACGCAACATTCGTGTATTGGGTGCATTACACCATACACACCCAATAGGACGCAAACTACGCGCCACTTCATTTCCAAAACATGTAGTAATGGCAACAGAAGCTTCTCAGTAGAGGAATGATGAGTGTGGATTCGAGCTGACGGCATATTACGTATTCCTCCCCTAACCCACATCAACCGCGGCATGATTTCTATTCATTTCCATATCAACAACTAAATCAACTGCTGTACAGCAGTTACCTTAACTCAGGAGAGGAGTGTGGCGATTGGTCGGATTTTCGCTTCGCGGAGTCGCACCCGTGGCGCCGTCAGTACGACTTACCGCAGTAGTTTGGAACTTGCTCAAGACGCAATGGGCTGGTACCGTGAAGAATCTTCGTAGGTTGTCGGTGGGAAGCTGCAAACGCGCATTCGTCGCACCGCTTGCCGCCGGCGGCCACGCAAAAATTCGACCAATCGCTGCACATTCGGGGATGGGGGGGGGGACAGCGTTGGGACGTTAGTTCATTGGGTGCGTTGTCTTTTCACCTTCCTGTCTTGCGCAGAATTTATATGCGCGAATTTTACGGATTTTTTTCGTGCAAGATATTGGTGAAGACAACCAGCCATTGAGTAAGTACGGATGTTCGTCTGTCCAGCTTATCTAGGTACTACTCGACCCAAATCCACTTGGAAAATGTTGTAATTGAGAGCAGGGCAATAAATTGACAGGGTCAATGCAGTTCGGAAAAGTGCTTAATGCGCAGAGGGATATTGTTTGAATATTAGCTTTAGATTAGAACTGGGGTGGGGGGTTGGGAAGAAGTTCCGTTCATACTTCACGCCTGGAGAACGTGGCTGCATCCACAGGCAGCGAGGAAGAGTGGCATGAAGGAGGTGCAGAGACGGCGCCGACAACGAGACAAGGTGGCACAAGTGGAGAAACAGAGATACGCAGCCAGGCACTGCCGCCGGAACCGCGAAGTACAAACGCGGCCGAAGAGAGTCCGGGGTAGAAAGACGAAGTCGGTATGGGAAGAGGGGATCCCCAGGTGAGGAGTGGTTTCCCCATCCATATTTACCTGTTTCTGTAAGTGTAATACAACAGGTGTGGATGTTGTTCAGAGCTGGCAATCGAAACAATCGACTAAGTGAGTATGTGTTACACGAGAAAGGTAGTAGACTTATCGATTACCATTTGTTTACCTATCTTATTTATTTGGGTGATCACCCCATGGATACGTGTTTAGTCTTTTCCCTCTATATGCCTACCCACCTAATTTTTCAACTGTAAACAATGCCTAATCGGTCTACAAGATTACGGCGCCTGATATCGTAACGTATCATTTTTAACTTTTCTCAGCGGCTGTTTTGTCTATCACATTCCACACATTCTTCGATAACACTTCTTCATTGCTTATAGTGGGCAGGGAGTCACCATGCGAAACGATAGGTTATGCAGATTACTGTACTACTGCTGGGGATGAAGGGCCATAAAACACGCTATAAAACAAAAGCGGAGTGAATGTGGCTCGAGGAGGAGGGAGGGGGGGGGGGGGGAGATTGCTGAAGAAGCTGTAAACTTCTTCTCTGAAAAGGCCTATGCAAAACTGAGAAAGCCCAGACGGCTAGAGGACACACCCCCCCCCCCAACTGCAAGAACGATGCTGCCGGCATGGCAAGTCCCGTCTTTCCCCGAACCACAGGAGCACTAAAGTGTTATAATGTGTCGGAAACGCCAAACACACCAAAAACAATAGCAGCCAACAAAGCGAGAATGATGAACATTAACCAAAATGCGATGAATTTAGTGCCGTTCCGTGTTTCATGAACAATCTGAAAAAGTTTCCTCAAATGACACCCAAATTTTCTCTTGACTGTTTTATCTTCTCCACCCGTTCCCTCAGCATGTATTTTCTGAAATGGGCTCTGGTTTTGCGCGCATGGGTATAACACCTATCATTCATATGCCAGTGGTGTAGACGAGTACACCGAGCAAGACAAGTGCCATTGTGGATTAACCGAGCGCAGAAGGCGACTATGGTAACCTTGATCCAGTTCAAGTGTCCTGGTCTACACACATGTATTGATGTCAACAGATGTGGATGTAGGTCAGGACAATCGATTTGGCTCAGATCGGCAGAGCCCAGGATGGTACGTCCATTCATGTGGCCAACAACGAACGAAACAGCAGAGCACTTGTTCGTTCGTCGTTCGTAGCAACCCAATTACGGCTTTTTCCAAAGGCCCACGCCCATTACTATAACATCAAGATCGATACTAGATACCGATGTATAGTTTGAATTATATAGTTTTCACCGTGAAAATCCCCACGTTTCCTATAGCAGAAATGACTTGTTAGCATATTTGAAATGTCACCGTGGAAAGTATAATTTCTATAGGTCTAATTTCTATAGGTGTTAAGAAGGTTTATCAGTTCATTAAATCTTACCTGGAATGCGTGAGCTGATTCGAAAAGAACGAGTAGTGAGGAAAGTTCCAGTACATAACAAGTAGACCATGAGCCAGCCCAGTACATCAACATATGAAGCAACCTCGACACCCCGTGTGAATGATCAGCGTATCATTCTCAAATGATGATGATTTCTGTACTCTCTCTCTCTGCATACTTTTAGACTGATCTGAACCATCTTCTACTCAAGGAAGCGTTCACCCAACGTTTTGGAATCTTCCGCGGATCGGCCTGTCGGCGTATCCGCGATTTGGAATTTTTCGCAATGCCAAGTACCACCACATCAGTTTACTTGCACTATGGAAAATAGCCAAAATCGCGGATGCGCCTATGTTCTCATTTTCTCGATCGATATGTATCTTTTACTGGACGCCGATCCGCCAAAAATCTCATTCAGCTGGGTATGAATGCGGTTTAAGAAGGAGTCCGCATTTTTGCGGAGGGAAACCCAATTTTAAAGAGGGTAGTGAATTTACTCGGGTAGTCTCGGACTTCAAGATAGGATAGAAATAGTGGGATTCATAAGCGTAACTTTAGGAGTGAAGGTTCTATGAGTGAATCAATGTGCTTTTAAAACGAAAAAAAGCTTTTTTTAGCGCTCGATTTGAGGTGTTTTGCGACACGACGATAAAATACGACCAGGACGCTACCATTTGCGCCGACGGACGTGGCTGCGTTCACACGCAGCGAAGCAGAGTGACACAGAGAAGATGCCGAGGCGGAGCAGGCAACGAGACAGGGTGGCCCAGGTGGAGTCGCAGGGACACGCAGCCCGGGTCAGGCGTCCAGTTGAGGAAAATTTTCAAAAAATACGACCCCCCACCGAAAAGGGGGCCCCAATACGACCCCCCTCTTTTTGCACAGAACCCATCAAATTAGCATTTTTTGATTTTTTTGAATACTAATCACCAATATTCAACTAAATGGACGCAAAAACCCGAAAAATATGTGGTACAGGTGGAATTCCCAATAATATACACCAATATATAAACTGTGAATCCTAGTTTACAGATCGGATCACGCTTCTATCTCATAATCGAACAATTACAAATAATAATCCAGAATACCCTACACATCTACAGAAGTTCAGGATCTCATGTCAGGCGACGGCTGCGACGCGGCGATCGAAGGAGCGCGGCATCTTCCCCATACTAAATTCCGACATTATTAAAACAGTTCAAACTTTACCTAGAGCCCATCTTTCAAACAGCTGTAAACTGTTTTCCTAATAACTCCCTTAGACCTATCTATTGGCCGCTTGCTTTCCTCAATGGTTGTTTAGTTCTTGATATGGAATTCCAGTTGAGGATTAGTTGAGGGAAATTTCGAAGTGTTTCACGGAAATGGCCATAACTTCCTTCAAACTCAACCATATGGGTTCGTTTGGGTGAAGCAGGGTCTGCTAGGTTGTCGCTTTCGAATGACTACCTGAGCTATGCCATATCTTCAAAACGAAGCAAGAAAAGTTCTAAAAAGCCAGTTGAGGAAAGCTTTTTTTCGTCGAATTTGCGAGATCTTTTCACGAATCTTCCCAAAAATCGATTCATTGTTACTGAAATTTTTCCAGTATGCATCCTTCGCTCTCGGAGGCCTAGTGGAAAGGCGAGGAGCGTCGGTCAGCTTCTCTGTGGGATGCGCCATGCATCAGGATTTCATCCACATTCTCAATGAATACAAACGTTTTTCCGGTCCGCATAGTGGCCGCCAACACTAGATTACGTACTTGCGATCGTAGTAAGATATGGAAGAAGTCCATATCAGCTAATTTTCTGCTTTCATCCCATTGTTTCTGGAGTGTCCATCCACGGTGGTACCCGCTGATAGATATCTCTTTCCACGGCTTATCGGTGAATTCCGGAGGTGTCTTGTACGTGGTTTCGGTGTCAGCGGACCAACGAAAGAGTTATTGGTACTGGCCGGTTTCGTTGTGGATTGCGCCATGCATGAGGTTTCCATGGTTATTAAGTTAAACTAGTTTTGGGTTCGAATCCATTCAGTCAATTTAATCACTTCTCCCCTTACACTTTAGACCCTAAGCCTGAGAAATTCTGCTGATCACTGCCTACCTCAACAATTACGACCCCCCCTCCTAGCGGACCAAATACGACCCCCCTGTTGAGGATTCCTCAACGGAGGCTTGACCCTGCACGCAGCTACACCCTGCCGCATTGTAGACACTACTCTTGCATCTTCATCCGAACAGTGTCATGATCTAGAAATTGCCGTGCCGCTCAGATGGGCCATGATGGAATCGCGACCTTTCATCGCTCCCAGGAAGGTATTAGGTCACACCCACCACAAATCCACCTCATCATCGGCACTGCAATATCAGTAGGGATAGCCTTTCCCACTGGTTCGTGTAAATCAGCACCATCAATCACAGCATATGACACCTTCTCCCGCAGAGCATTGTAATTTTTTTGGTGCTATCACAGTGGGGAGGGAAGTGCCGGTAAACGGACAAATCTGCAGAGGGAAGCACTACCGCGACGCATGGGCTCGCGTGTCGCGGCCTCTATCATGGGACGCGTTGGCATGCTTATGAGCTCTAGATCTCTTTATCTCCGGGCAGGGATCTGTGAGGAGCACATGAGATTTTCGCCTACTACGGTGTAAGGCCGCGTTCATACTTTGCGGTGCCGGCGGCAGGGCGTGGCTGCGTGCCTCTGCGTCTCCACCTCTGCTACTCTGTCTCGCTGTCTGCGTCGTCTCTGCACCTCTCCCATGCCACACTGCCTCGCTGACTGTGAACGCAGCCACTCTTTTCGAGCGCAAAGTATGAACGCGGCCTAAAAGAGTGTCTCTTGATTCACCGCTGATGCGGCGATCCAGGAGTCGCGCGCGTGCGCGCGCATTGCAAAGGCAAGCCCCGACCTATGGGCTAGTATGGAGTTTCGCCAAATATCGTTATTGGGCTTGTAACATCGGCGCAAAAAAAAGAGCGAAAACTGCCTAGTGCGATCAACGTTGGCTCCCCCACCAATCATGCATAATGCACTCTGCGGGTAGTTTTCCAAATGCACTCTCTTACGCGGAGTGCGCAGACCGAGCGACGAAACGGGAGGAAGCCTGTGCCCAGTGATTGAATGACGACGAATGACTCGAGCTCACGCGTCGCGGTTGTGCTCCCCTCTGCACATTTGTCCGCCGTTTGCAACTCTTCGTGGAGAGGGGGCATGTCAGGAAAGTTGCACACCTGAGAATATCTGAAAGCTCCTTGTGGATTCATTCTGCACATTCAAGCGCATATTTTTGCCCAGGCCTCAAAGAAGGATGGAAGTGGTTCCTTTCTCTTTCCTGGTTCAAATAAAAATAGCGTCCGCAGTAAGATGTCGCCACCTCCCTTCCCCTTTCCCCCCTCCTCCCCCCTCCCTATTGCAATAGCACCATTTCTTTATCCCGCGAAACGTTCATCACAAAGAGCTCTCCACATCAGCCGCTGCCCACACGATGGGGATCGGGATCACTTCTACACATGATCGCTGTATACTAGCTGACTAGCTGTGAAGGAGATGATCCAGTGTTAACTACTGGTAAATTCTACTGATGCATAAGACTGCGTTCATGCTCAACTGTGGGCAAGTCTGCGTGGGTGTATGTCATTAGGTTAGAAACGTCGTGTGGCGGTGTTCGGCACGCGACGGGATGGTGCGAGCTATGCGCGCCGTATTAGTTGAGTCCTAAAGCGATTACGCCTAGAATGAGGCGTAGAGCACCGTCATCGCTTAAGACCCATCTAATATGGCGCGCATAGCTCGCACCATCTCGTCGCGTGTCGAACACGGCCACGCGACGTTTCTATCCTAGTGATATACACCCAGTCTGCGTTCACAGGCAGCGAGGCAGAGTGGCATAGGAGGAGACGCAGAGACACCCCCACGTTGGGTGTATACCATTAGGACAGAAAACTCGCGCGGCCGCGTGCGGCGTGCGAGGATCGCGCACGGGTTATCCAGTGCCGATTGTGGCTAAAATAGAAATTTCGTTGTGTTTCGATTTTTTTGTTATGTAATCGGCTTTTTTTCTCCTAGCTGCGAACATAGGGGAAATAGAGAGTAAAAAGAAAGTGAAAAAGTAAACAAAGAGGAAAAGGCAAATGTCAAAATAAGCCTATTGCTACAAGTTTGAGTGATTTGCGCATTGCATTGTGCAAAACATTCAACTATATAATCAAGCACGCACGCTCTTAATATTGGGGAGAAACTCAAAAACAACTGTGATATTTCAGAGTGAAATATATGCTCTTCCATCCATGACTGAATGGTAAAATTCACTACAGTACAATTCAAAGTATATAAAAAGATGCTAAAACAGTACGAGAGGTCCACTAATAGTCGTGCTGTCGTCCCTCACTTGAAACCCTTCTACAATCATCATTTTATGTACTCGAGTAAATATTTTTACCTAAGTCTTGCTTTAGGGAGATAAAGGCTCTCCCTAAACTAAGGCTCAGGCTTGAGACCTCGTAGCCAAAAACAGCGCCGGATTTCGAGCTCAGTCTACTAGTGGCCCTGCCCCACAACTATATAAGCACCTATAAAATTCCTAGGGCACAAAAAAAGGATATAAAAAGATCAGATAGGACAGGTCACGGCTAATAATACGTCGCAGCCAAATGTTGCCCCAATCAGACACGAGCGACTAGTGCGCGAACGTCGCCAGCGCGACGCCGCAGTGCGATATTGTTGTCCTAATGACATGTACCCCTTACCACCGGAATCGCGAAGTGTAAAGGGGGCTTGATGAGGACACATCACAATGGCTTCGTGAGCTGCCACAATTTTGCCTCTTCGGGTTTTCAAATTTGGATTGGGAAACCTTGATCGGACTCATCTTATTGCGAATACCATGTGGAGCATATATACCATTTCCACTTTGAACTGGACACTTTTCAAATTACCTGCGACATTGTTGAAATCGAATCAGACGTTTTTCAAACCACCTGGGATATTGTTGAAATCGAATTGGACGTTTTTCAAACGAAAAAAGGCGTCTTTTTCGACATGGGCGTTTTTCTTTTGTTGTTTTTTTGATTTTTTTTGTTTATTTGAGTTTCTTCTTGAACTTCATGGTGTATTCTTAATGCAATATGACGAAAACAAATGCAATTTTTCACAAAAAAAAAAGTAAACAGATTATTAAAACACGTACAGTTATTGAAGGATTGCCCTGCCGCAGCAGCCGTTATGTTCATCATGTTGACTCGGTCCAATTCATAGTGACATTTCTTCGGTTTAATCTTCAACTTTCTCAGGGCGTTGAAAATAGAAGAAACGGCCAACTCGATGTTCACTTCCTTCAGCCGTTCCTGAATCTTCCGCAAGGTATTATCTTCTGGATGTTGCTTCACGATCAGTGCGCTGCAGCACTTCCGCGGTCAGCTTGGATCTTCTGTTTCCTTCACAGCTACGATGGACAATGGCACCTTCCTTCCTGTACGCACAGATGATATTCCTTGCCGTTAACACCAGCGACATGAGCGGCTTCATGGATTGATCTTTTGCCCGCTTGTACAAGCTTGACGAGGACTTCCTTTTGCACCAAGGTCGTCTGCCTGTAACGTCGCCGCCCACCAGAAATTGAGCTCTTCTTGCTGCTCATGGATGCTCGTGAAGTAGACTGGACAGTACGCAGTTTAGTCACAACTGAAGGGATTACGAAAGTCAAGCCGTCGTGTTAGTATTTCGCGCGCTTGACGCGGCAATTCTTCCTGAAAAGCGGCTATTTATCGACGGGTACTGCCATTTGACACATGTGTTCTGTATTATACGCTTCTCATCAGAACTTTCAGAAATGCTCATAGGAAGTTGTCGACTTAACTTGAAAAAGATCCATTTTGATTCGAAAGATGTTCTGGGTTTTGAAAAAAGTTAATGTGGTTTAAAATCGTCCCTGGTGATTTGAAAAACGTCGATATCGATTTGGAAAGTGTCCAGTTCAAAGTGGAGATGGTATATAAGCTGCAGAATTTTTGCACATTCATTTCTGATCAAAGTTTCCGTATCCACGCAAGTAAAAGAGAAACTGAATGGGAACACACCTGAAATCAGTCGACGGCCGCCCGCTCAAAGTGTAGAGTGTACCTATCTAAGAAATCTGGCAGAAAACTTTCGTGCCTTAAGAACAAGTGAAATAACAGTTGCCTTGCAAAGAAGGATATCAAGGATTACGTATGGTAACACTGAGCTACTACCATGTGTCTATGAACGGTAATGTCGATTTAACGAAATGGTGCGAAGCTTGGCGTCACACTAAGGAGGAATAAGCACCTTGAAGGAATCGTCCACGGAAAAATCAGTTCCATGTTACCCTCAAATTTATGTTGTACTTGCCTAATAAGGGCCGCATGCAAAGTTTCACACGAAAAAGTGAGAATTGCTAAGATACAGCTCCCCAAATTCTTGGTCGGGTGGGCGGGGCCCCCGAGTAAAACCCTGTCCCGTCGTCCGCCGCAGTTCGGAACGGAGAGTGGGACTTTTTACGTAACTCTACGTTCCTACGGTGCGTCTCCGACCACAGCGGACGACGGGGTTGGCACTTGCTCGGAGGCCCCGCCCGCCTGACCACGTATTTGTACTGCTGTATTTTAGCCGAATTCACATTTTTCGCGTGAAACATTGCATGTGGCCACATTCGGCAAATATAACATAATATATGGGTAACTTGAAAACTTGTTTTCCCGTGGACGATTCCTTTACGGTTCTGATGCATCCTTTTATGGGTGGCAGCTCATTCCAGACCCAGAAGATCAAATTTGCTGCTGTATCTGGGGTGTGTACCTTTATGTCAGGATTGCGCACCGCGGCGTGTCACAAACGAACACGGACGAGCTAAAGGCGCCGTGTTGTTGGGTCCCAAAGCGATTACAAGTCAACTGTGTATGGCGCCCCAACATTACCTTGAAATTTTCCAATCGCAAGACTCGACCATAGCAGCGTGCATAACTTGCACACACCGCGTCGCACGTCCTTCTTCATATCCGACAGGCTAGCGTAAGGATGCAAAAGTGCCGGATGCCACAGGAGCCAGGCTTCTTGCTACGCGATGCTGCTCACCAAAGGCAGTTTAACCCTTATGTCAGGATTTCGCATGACGACGAGCGGCGTGCAACGGAGTGTGTGCGAGATATGCGCGTTGCGATAGCTGGGTCTAGAACGACTTCACGGGTATTCTAGGAGCGCGATACGCAGTTGACTTGTAATCGCTTCAGAACCCAACAACATGGCGCCCTTAGCTCGTCCTCATCACTTCGCTTGCGACATTTCGTGGTGCGAAACTCCGACATAAGGGTATACACCCTTGCTCAACACCGGAACCTTTCGCTTCTATCAGAATGTTTACGAAATGGGCCACTGATATCCACCTGATATTATCATAGCTTGATCATTCCATTAATAATATTGAAGTTTGTTATTCTCGTTCATTCTGCAGTTTGTTTCATTTTATCTGAAGGTTCAGCGACATGATGGTCAAACAAGGTACAAGAAAAGTTAAGGGTATGACCAGACGCAGAAAAAGAAGAACTACAGCTGAAGGTATGGTTTTATACGATATAGATCCACAGGGAAATGTTACAAAGCCATTGTGCTCACGGTGCACATCAGTGAAGTTTCTTCCCGATTGGTGAGAATGGATGCTGGACCGGATGCAAAACATTCTTCAAATGTTCCCGTCGAGCAAAAAACTCTCTTTTCGAATCTTCTCTCTCATCAGAAGATCAGCTCATCTACTATCGCTAGCAGCGGACTCAAGAAGAGCCACAGACGCACCTGTATAGGCATGGAGGTCGTCTTCTGAGTTGAATGACTTTTCAGAAAGCAATTCGAGGACCGCTGCTCCGGCTACGGAAGATTGTTACCTGCAGCTTATCTACTCGAGAGTCAAGAGTCAGCCCTAGCTGGGCTGGTCTTCATGCCCTCTTCTCTGACGTTTGAGGACTCCTCGGACAATAGAGTAGAACTCAGCCAATAACCTAAGAACCATGATCGTTAATGTGCTGATATGCTGCAGAGAAACGGATGGTTTGAACGGTTGTACGCGAAATCCTAACATATCAGACTGTTTTCACATCTCATGGTCAGACCATCCCATGATTACTTCTTTCTCAAAATGGATATTCATTGCACACACGTATATGAGACAAAATTGAGAAATTGCATTTGTACCTATGTCTCAGGCGATCGGTCGTCTACGCGACTAGACAAAATGAATAAGATGCAAATCGATTAGGCGACAGATCAGGCGTTCAGGCGTGTCATTTACCTGGTCAATACGTATCTTATCCTTTCCGCCTAATCGCCTGATCGCCTAATCGCCCAATCGCCTGATTGATATGTGTCTTCTCTTCTCTGTTTGATCGCATGAATCGCGAACCCTGAACAATGCCTAATCGATATACATTTTCATGTAAGGTGGTAGAGCAATCGAAGTGCAAGATGAAGGTATATATGGTGAAGGGAATGAGGGGGAGTCGTAGGCCGCGTTCATACTCAGTTCCGGCAAGACGTGGCTGTGTTTACAGAAGCGAAGCAGACTGGCACAGGGTAGAGGCAAAGACAACCAGGAACAGAAGAAGGGTGGCATAGGCGGAGACGCAGTGACAGGCAGCTACGCCCTACTGTAGGTACCGTAGAGTATGAACGCGGCCGTTCTATGATGCAACATGGTCTGTTGTGTATCATTGCACCAGACACTATTGGAAGCACACCAAAGTCTCTGCGACGCCTTCTAGCATCCGATTGATTGAATCACATCCTAAAAATCGGAACAAAGTGACTGCACTGATAGGCGAATGTGCGAATGGACGAAATTCATTGTATACGTATAAATTCGGTTCATTCCGCTCGGTGAATCTCTCGGCCGGAGCCGGCGAATAGAGAAAGATGCGAATTATTCAATCGATACATATTTGATCCGTTGAGCCAATTCGCCTGTTCACGAATCGTTTGTAAATACGATTGAAGCTCCGAACAACACCTAATGAACCTATAACTTTCCATCCAAGCCACAAAAAGAGTATCACTCCAGCAGATGCCGGCCTCTCGATCCATATGAGGGGACGGTCCAAAAAATGCTTTGAGCTCACATCGTGCCAACGGGTGAGCTGTGATTATTGACGGAAGTGTAGCCTTATATCGAATTTTTGCCTTGCGGCGCCATCAGCACGACCTGCCGCGGTCGGTTGGAATTGCGCTCCGGATGCAAGGGACTGGCACTATGGAGGTTCTCTGAGAAAAAGTAGCTGTTTATCTCATTATTATTCGAAAACAAAAACTTCCGCACCCTAAAAAGACAAATTAGTAACATAAAATGTAAAAGGAATGATAACGTTACATGATGACAGTCCTAATTAAGGAGTAATTATTTCGGGCGTGAAACATCAAAGGCAGGGTACGCAAAGAAATCCGCGACGCCGTTGGCCGCGCGCGGCCGCGCGAAAATCCGACATAAAGCTACACACCCTTTACTGATAGCCCAGGGAGTTATGTATGGAGTTCCATTCGACGCTTGCAGGATCTCCTAAAATCACCAAGAGAAGGACAAGGAAACCAAGAACCAGACCTCAAAAATTCACAGATCCTACAACAAAAAGACTTCGAACGAGGAAACCTCGCACTTCACGACGAACAACTGCGTCCAGCTCACAAACACATGCATTCAATTCTACATTAGGTGGGCTTTATAGCACTGACTTGTTGACTTCAAATTGTTGAAGATTTCACCCCACAATAAAGGGTATTCTATCTTGATCATTCTCTGAAGCTGAAAATGCGGGTGCTACGACGAGGTGGCTGTAAAAACGCAAAATGAAACGAACGGCAACTGAAGATGTCTATTCAAACCATCGATTTTGGTGACGGACGTGCTTTCCCACGCGCCACATCAGTGAGATATTGATTAACATCACGTGGATCTGTGACTGGTGGCGTTCAT
This sequence comes from Trichostrongylus colubriformis, assembly GCA_963978905.1. Taxonomy (NCBI): domain Eukaryota; kingdom Metazoa; phylum Nematoda; class Chromadorea; order Rhabditida; family Trichostrongylidae; genus Trichostrongylus; species Trichostrongylus colubriformis. The sequence goes on from OZ022260.1 coordinate 29,491,602, forward strand.
GCACGGAAAACCACGTGCCCATTTGAAGTGGTACTTACGAGCGTTTTGGTGCGTCCGGAGAACCGTTTTGTCGGTTCGATCACCGCGAATTGTGTTACATAACATATGATTGATTTTTTTTAGCTTCCTTCATAGGCATACCCTACGGAGTTGTCAAGTTACCGTACCTACTGCCTTTGAGTGAGGTTATGATAGTAATTACGGTGAATCACCATTGCAGGAGCGGCAAGAACCAGAGCGATTAAAACGTCCATGACCAGTGTAGCCGCCTTGCCAACGTCGTAAGTTCCACACCATAGTTTCTGCCGACCTCTTCCTTTCTTCTAGGAGACCCTGTTGTCTTTCAACTCAGGACTCAACCGACTTCCATAACACTTTTCGGTATGGACATTACCGATTTTGTGACTGGTATCGAGGACTGGTTTAATGCACTGGACGGTCCTGTCAAGTACGCCATGATCGGTGGCGCAGTGTTTTTGGTGCTGCTTATTCTGTTCTGCTGCTACCGAAAATTTGCTGCAAATACGGAGGAGGCACCACAGCCGACAGTCGTTATTGTGCAAGAAGAGCCACGGCGTAAAAGACGGCCATGGTCTAGGACAAGGGTAAGAGATTTCGATAGGCTATCATTCAATGTGGCCTGAAATTGGTTGCATTCACCTACGTACCCACGAAGCCGTTGACGCGCCGTTGACGATTTAATGAAACGAGCTAAAACCCAGTCCACCATCAAAAAATTGCTATTTGAAGCTTGTAGAAAAAGGCCCCTGCAGTCTCATATAACTCGTTTCAGTTTCGATCTTCCACATCGGAATCAAGGGGAAGAACACCAGTGAGTTGGCCTTTTAAAGTGTCCTGAAGAAGTCAAAGAACACCAAATTTCCCTTACATTTCTACGTTGATATCCGTATTTGCAGGTCTCCACTTCAGGAACTAAAGGGTCGAGACGGTCAACAAAAGAAGTGAGGTATAGGTATTCAGCTAAACAAAAAAGGCCTCCGGACAGAACACGACAGGGCAGACGTCCAGCTGAACCAGAGGCTGGGACAGCGGTGGAAAAAAGGAGAAAGAGTTACGAAGATCGACAAGGGGCTGATGTGTTTAAAGCGCCGACGGCCCCAACTATGGAAGGAACGGCCGGAACTGCAGCCACGGACGAAACCATGCAGTCTACGGATGGACCTCTGGCGTTTCCACCACCACCCCCTCCTCCAGCTGGAGCAGGTCCAATGAGAGCCGTCGGTCGCGTCGCTTTAAGTCTTCGGCAACTTTTACGCAGATCAAGCGATGATAGAGGGCCTGCTAGAGCCGATATACTGGACATGATGGGTAACGTACCAGAAAATGCCCTTGGCGCTCCACCCGGACCACCACCACCGCCGGCAGCCGGAGTTGCGCGAAGTAGTGGAACCGCTTCAGCACCTGGCTATGAAGAGGTGGGAGGAATTGACAAAGCACTCCTCCCCGGACCAGCAACGCAGCCTAAGCGCTGGTAAAACAGTAATCAGATTCGTAATTTTGATTTGACTCATGATCAACATTCGATCAATAAACGTGGAATTAAATATTTGCCGATTTTTTTCCGAGCAGTTGAGCACATCAAACGAATATCACTAACTCTTTTGTGTCTAATTCAAAGTAAACACAACCAAAGGCAGCTGCCAGTGTAACCTTTATGGCCGATGTTTGCTCAGCAAAGTAAAGGCAGCTATAGCAACGTTGACATTGAAAAAAGCGGTGGACGAGTTTCTAAGCCGCGTTTCCTAGATCTGGTTCTCTGATTCCTTTAGACGTTTTTTGCAGTGGTACCTTCGTGCAACTGACACTGTCTGAGGCCCCCTCATGGTAGAGTTAGGCATTGCGCTAAGTATTTTTTGATAGATACGACCTATCCGAGAGGGGGGGATGTGAAAAACTTGCTGCTAACCTGCCAGCCAGACTTTTGTGGGCGAGCTCTTCCTCCTACAGGTGAGCGTGTCATGCTGAGTACGACCGCCACACATCACGAATCTACGTAGTTCCGGTTGACACCCAATGTCACCCGATTTGCACTCACACCGCAAAACTCGTACACGCAAAGAGTGGCGGCTGGACACGAATTCCACAGTAGAGTTCAGCCATTCCATCCATTTTTCACTGCCGCACTACCTAGGCGATCAGTGGAACCATTGTTCTCCGAAACTGCTTTTGCTCTCTTCAATTCGTTCACCCCCCCCCCCCCTGCTCCCCCACCCAAGAGCGTCTTTTCGGGTCATATGAAAGCATCGTTTTCCAGGAGCTAAAGCTATTAGGATACGCTTTCGTTCAGCCCGAAACTCAGCATCAAATATTTTTTAAGTGGAAACAGATAATGTTCAGTACATTAAAAAGCCATTATAAGGAGTGTAATTCAACATATCGACCAGATACACATATGTAATTCGATGTATTGTGATCTCTGCAGAGGCTGTTCAAGTCTGATCGATGGAATGAAGTTGCGCTCTTTATGTAGGTGTGTTTATTCTGCCCATATGGACTTTTCTTACAATTCATCCTCACAATTCTTCAACTCCTTCAATTCATCTCGATATCCTGTCTCTCCTGGTGATCTGGTCTTCCTTTTCTTGTTATGTCCACGCTCCTTAATTCATTTTAGCCTTATGCGTCAATTTACTGAACGGATCATTTTAGCAATTCGTTATCACCTCCAATTTGTTGAGATATCGTTCAGAATGGCTATTTATGCAGTTTTCGTGTTCATAATTTTTGCTGCTTTTGCATTCTCAAATTTATGTCTATCGATTGGTTTCGCTTAGGCACCATCCTTAGGTAAACCTTCGAAATACAGAGCTTCGACAGTAAGAGATTTTGCAGTTTTCTAGTATACCTAGAACAGTCTGGTTTCGGGTCAAATGAAGTCGTGGGGGAGGGAGGGAGGGGAGGGGGGGGGGGGAGAGGGGAGGGGAAGGGGGACGCGAAATTTTCACCCACGTCAAAGCCTCTTTCCCTCCCTAGGCTCAGGCTAAAGCAGATGAAACCTACGCTCTGACAGACGCTTTTTCAGTCCCCCTTCCCCGACTTTATTTGACTCTTGGTCTTTAATTGTATTAGTGTTCCTGACTATGAGGAATGAAAAAAACGAGTCAGTTGTCAGGATAGGAACAAGAGAAATTGCAAAATTGTGGCTCGAAAAAAAAAAGCGCCAGGCGCCAATGGCGTGTTCGCATTCTTGTACTAATGCTAATGCTTTTCCAGGCTCACTTACGTCGCTCTTCAATATTTTTTTCAGTTTTTATTCTGCTGCCGATTTTAATTTCGCAATGCTGTCACTAAAAAATGTTTCTTTCTTCTTGAGCTCTCGATAGCTTTTTTAATGCCAAAAAATCTTACTGAATTTGTTAATACTCGTTTCGTTTTGGCTAGTGTTACAGTTGTTACGCAATCTTGTAAAAACACTGGGGATGAGTTCATCGACTGAATATGGTCGGTTTGAAATACTAGAGACCGTTTTTGAATAAGGCGAAATGTAGCCGGACACGGCGCCTGGTAAGGGAACATAGGCAAGGTCCCTTGTGCTTATCCTCCTTTCACCTGAGTTTGTACAAGTAATTCCAAAGAATAGGATGAAGTTGGAGGGCGTGAAGTGGTTGAAAACAGAGATAGGTTATGTGGGTAATGAGGACTTCTAACAAGTGTCGCTCAAATGAGAGCTAAGGGTCTAGAAGACGGCTCTAAAATGAGGGCTCGGGCTTGAGAGGAGACTTTTGTTCGACGCATTCAATTGTTTTATCCCTGCCCCTTTTTTTCTAACCCGACCCGCCCTTTTTCTAACCTCGAATCAACAATGGATTGGGATCTCATTCATCGAGTTTTTGACCCTTTCATCCCATTTTTTCTTTGCTCTCGTTTTGCTAGGCACCTCGATTTCCACACTAGATGATTTCTCCACATTCACCCCAAACCGTCCACCACCATCATCCTTGAGTGGAATGTCCTACAACACAGACCTCTGTTCGAATCGAAAAAGAGTAGTTATTTAACTTTTATGGACTGACCAAAATTTGTACACAGAGCGTTGACTACTGACTAAAGACAGCATTAGGGGTAACGTGGTAATGGAGAAATCCCTACAAGAAGTCACTCACATGGTAGTCCTGGGCCCAAGAAGGCTACCTGTGGCGAAATCCCAGTGAAAAAGCGCCCCACCGAGCTGAAGAAACGCCTCAAAAAGCCGCAATCGCCTATCTGTCCCGCCTCTTTGATTTGTCGATCCCGCCTCCCGATGACGTAATTCCCGATTGAATGGGGTGAGAGCGGCCAAGGAGATTGGCAGGATCGAAGGTTTGTGGCGCACTTTCGCAGTTTTAGCTTGAAGCTCACTCCAAAAAATAGATGCTGTTGTATTTCCAAGCATTCCCTTGCGATTACCTGGCAACATGCCAGTGGAAAACTAGATCCGACTACGCGCCTCTTGACGGACAGGTCGTCCGCGTCGAGTATCAACAGTGGAAAGGGTGTCCTATTTCTCGGGTTTTTGGCCAATCCCATTCGTTGTTTCTTCATTGTCCTGTTACTAGGCATCTCGACTTTCACATTCACTACTTCTTTTACTTTTCGTCCGACTTTCCCCCCCGCTGCCTTCATTTCAGTTTAATGCGCAATGTCTCGAATAACGCTACTGGACATTCAATAGTTATTTTTAGTAACATTTACATGCTATTTCTTGGCGAATTTCCATGTCTTCGTGGCATACACGTAATTGCGGACATAGTGTTTTTATGAGTATCGCCATACCCATTGCTACTAAGGGCCAACGAACGCAAGCATCATATTGTTGGATTACGCTGATGGAGCCCGTGTTCATCCCTGATAACTATGGCAGAAATAATTTTGATATATTTGATGTTTGATAGCTGCTGATTATCGCCGCAGCCCGCGATGCGAAAGTTACTACTAGGATACTGAGTTATGGGCAAAAGCTTCGGTGTCGGACGGGATTCGAACCCGCACTGCCTGCTTTCCGGGCATATGTGCTAATACATTACACTACCGACACTCTTTCACCTTAACTGAGCTTCTCAACACGTTATACGTGTGAGTGCTGATAAGCTATGGTAGATATACCATTCAGAAGCTGAGCTAAGGTCAAAGGGGTGTCGGTAGTGTAATGGATTAACACATATCCCCGGAAAGGATGAAGTGCGGGTTCGAGTCCCGTCCGACACCGAAGCTTTTGCCCATAACTCAGCATCCTAATAGTAACAATGGCAGAAATGTTTCCCGAAACCCTATCACTGCAGCCAGTCAGAGCAACACAGATCTATGATGTGTGGCTGTCATACGTAGCACGTGACTCGTGCATCCGTGAGAATGGCTCGTCGGGGAGGCGGTCCTCAAGCCATTGAAGGGCTGTTAAGCAACACACAGTGTGCATTTAGACGCGAAATGAGTTGTACAAACCTCACGCACCCACTACTTTGTGCCCTCACTTCCTTGTTCATTGGTATTGACCATGTTTCCAACAGGCCTTATGTTGAATTTTCGCTTTGCGGTGTCGCTCGCGGCGTCACCAGCACGACTTGAAGCGGTCGGTTGGAATTCCACTCGGGACGCAAGGGCTGGTACAATGAAAGTTCTTCGAAGAAATAGCTGTTTATTTCATCATTATCTGAAAACAGTAAGCTATGTAGCCTAGCAAGGCAAAATAATAACAAGAAACTAAAAGGAACAATAACATTGCATGACAGCAATCCCAATCAGGAAATGATCGATGTGGGAGTAAAACCTCGGAGGTAGTGTAAGCAATGTACGCAATCACATGTCGTATTTTCGAGCGGCGCTGTGTCGCCCGCCGCGCGAAAATCCGACATAAGGCTACACACCCTTCCGAAGATGTCTCGGAATTCGCAAAGCCTTGTGAAAAGTGCCGAAGTCGCCCTAAAAGAACGGGAAAGGGCTGTCATCGGAATTTCACTTTTTATTCTCGTATGGGGATAGAGGGTCTTATGGCTTCCACTGGCTTTAACGAGAAGATGCAGTCGGCCTAACCTATCGCTAAGCGTGGTTTTTCATCAAAATCTTTCCTCAGTGGCTGCATAATGTGTGTATAGTTGAGAGTTCATTAACGTGACCGATGAGGTATGAAGAACCGTGCGCAAGCCGTTACGTTTTTCTCGGCTACGTGAACTGGCCTCTTGGTGAACAGCTGCCGTCTGCTGTCTGCTCGGCTCTTTGTAATGCAGTCACATCGTCGTTGCAGCTGAAGCAACATCTCATTGACATCCCATTACGTCAATTTAAAACCCCGCTCGATTGTTTCAAAGTTGGAAGCTCTCCAATACACAGTTATGCAGCTTATTTTCCGCTTCTGTTCTCTTTCTTTAATGCTCTCATCTACAATCTCGAAAAAGTGATAGTATTGCAACTTCCTTTGCTATGCCAAAGGGCTGTTAGCTGGAATATTTATTTACGGACTGTCATTTTGACGAAATCATTCTCAAAGGCTTAAACGTGACTCAAAATTTAGGATTTTGTCCACTATATCACCAACGCCCCATTTCTGGTGGAAAGATAGGAAAACAACTGGAGAAACCCCGTGCGATAGTATTGCGGCTGTTACTTCCTTCTTGAAATTCCTTTGACTGGGCCGCATGTGTAATACTTACTGTAGAAGTACTCTGCCAGAAAGAAAACTTGAAATTGGGTTTTCTTGTTGGAAGTTTTCAGAATTTTTCCTATTTTTTAAAATTAATTAAGGAGCTCGCAGGATCACTGATACGGTAATGCATGACTCTATCGACTCTTACACATGACTCTTACACACGCATATAACTGGGGTGGAACGAAGTCCTAAGCAAATACCCTCTCGAAAAACCAACCATCAAGGGAACTTTCCTTCGGAGCGACACTTCCGTTTTGTATTTTTCATGAAGATCCGCGTTCAAGCCCACTGTCAAAATAACCTCTTACTTCAATTACTCATTGAAAATCATCTGATTATGACTCACCTGGTGTCATCTGCAGGAGAGGTGGCAATGAAGGTTTACCTTGCCTTAGAAAGAGGAAATAGCTCTGAAATGGAGTAACGGCTTCTCATGTAGGTACCTTTTGGAACGAGAAAATTGTACCACTCGTTCCGGCGCTTCTTTTCTTTCCTGCACTTAGAATATTTGCGGTCCGCCGTATTTACCGTTTGTTTACGCCCCTTTCCTTTTGCACTTCTGATTGTCTTACTACGCTTTTCTAACCATTTTAAGGTCAAGCAGGGGATTTCCTTCCACCGAACGTAGTACTAGTTGCCCAAGAATGCGACAAAGACTAAAATGGCAGATTCCCGGGGAGAGGCATCTGGAACAGTTGTCGAGACAAGGAACATGAATAAGAAAGAAGGAAGGACACATGAACAGACACTTTTGACAAAAAAAGATCGTCTGCCAGATTGCCAATAGAGTGTCTGTCAGATGTAAACCAATGGCGCAGAATGGGAGCGGTTTGGTGCAATTGCTGAAGAAGGTTGGGCGGGGAAGAGAGAAAGTGAGAAATTAAAACAGCTCACTGGTAGCGTGTGTTACCCAATGAAAAGTGCCTTAACTGGGAAATTACGTCATCTCCATTGACTATTCCACATTTTCCGGGATTTTTACATTTTTCACTTGTCGATTACACCCCGGCAATTGAATTTCCATCGGACAGTTGCCACTGTGATTGTCTCCATTTATAAAAGCCCACCAGCAAGTCCTCTTTCATTACCCTCGTCAATCTTCCATAGTTTTTTTGGGTGGATTTTTTCTTCCGTTTCAGTGCCAGCTTAATTAATCTTCTTTCGCACTTCACACCGACTCACTCCCATCGCAACACTTGGACCCGAACCGTAGCATTTGCTATTCTTTCGCTTCCACTCATCCATTCCATTCGTTTTTCTCTCAGTCGAGCATTCACACGGGTTTGCTTATGATCTTTATAATAAGTTTTTTATAATAAATTTTTATAATAATTTCGTGGGTATCTGAATTCGCAACTAAATCTTCATTGAACGCTTGGTGTGAAAGCAAGTGTATTAATTTCAGCACTTATTCACCCACCGTAAAGTAAGAATGGGGCGGGGTCATTAGGACAGAAAATTGCGTGACCGTGTGTGGTACGCCATGCTAAGCGTAATAGGTAGGGGGTTCGTGGGTGCTTGACGAGGTTCCGAGTCGGCCATCCCGTTGTATACCGACCTTCTCATTTTCCCAGCTGTTATCTTAATCCATCGGGTAGAGATATACGATGGCACGGATATTTCTAGATTCTTTCTCGCTGTTTCTTGGCTTTTTCTCTATGAGAGATTTACCAAGTGTGAAAATGGAGGAGAGACTGCCCAGCGTCGGTTCTGCAGAGGCAACGATCTCATTTGCCCACTGATCTATTTATGTCAGTGAGCCAATTTCCACACAGCGATTTTCACTCAAGGGGTAGCAATACATTTTCCCGGACGCAGCTGGCATGATGCTAGAATATCAAGGATTTTAGTGCGGTAATGTAGAATTCGCAAAACTCAACCATGCCCAATCGTTAGAAGAAAAAAAGCTGGGAGGTTGTATACGCGTACCGAAATAAAGCCCCTTTTAACAACCTCACCTTGTGGCAAAAGTATTATATGCTTACATACACTTGTAATAGTGCTTGTTTCTTCATAGTGGCCTTGCAGAGCTGCAAGTATATTATTATTATACTAATAATTGAGACCATTGAATGCATGTACACTTGCTGGGCTATGCAAATATCTCGTCAAGACAACAGCAGCAATTTTTCATGTTTTTACAACCCGAACTACGAGATATCGAGGAACAGCTTAGCGCATCGTTAGTCGAGGCGAACAGCCCTTTTTACACTTCGTCTACATCTCTGCTTACATAACTACATACGCCCAAATACTTTTACCTGATCATTCACCGCAGTTGCACACCACGCCAGCGCGGTGCTGTGGCAGGGCTTATCACACCCTAGGAAATTAAATGTGCAAAAACAGTTAGAGGCTTCATGATTCATTTAAAATTTTATTAGTGAGTTGAATAATGAAATTCAGCGCCTCACATTGTACTCTCGGAATTTAAATGTGTAAAAACCGTTTGATACCCTATGATTCAGTCAAAATTTTACTAGTTATTTTTGGAAAAATAAATTTTCAAGTCTCATACTGTTCTAACACATTTATAGGTAACGTGTAAAACCGTTTGATAATCTATGATTCATTCAAAATTTTATTAATTATTTTTTGAAAAATGAATTTTTGAGTTTCACATTGTTTCAACACATTCGACACATTTACGGGTTTCGCGACAGAACTGAATCAAAATTCGCTGTAGAAGTTTCCAGCATAGCAATGCATGAGATGAGATTTTACTCCAAAAAAAGAAAGTGATTTCATCAAAATTGACTTGTAAGCCTTGAAATGAATGATAGCAACAAGGAATCTCTAGTTCGCATAGGGCGAATTCTTCAAACACGACCTCGACAGTTTCATTGCCATCATCAGAACCATTAGATCCAGGGGAACTTGCAGAGGCTTTTCCTGGAATACAGACAAAAACACACTATCCCATTTCCTCGCTATCTTGAATATACTCTTCGGTTTTCACACACATCGTCTCCGATTTCACATTCACCATTTGTTCTTCAACCTTTGGAGCTTCACTACTCAAGTTTCCAGCGACGAATAGTTCTCACCTATCGCCACATCTTCCCGTGCAGTAATGTTGCGATTCATGGCTCTGGCCCTATGTACATAGATAACAGCGGAAAAGCAGCGTTTAAAAGTTGCACAGCTCTCACCACATTATCATGCTATTTGATAATCATATTACCGAATTTATACTGGCCTATTCTCTTTCTATTGAAAATAATGACTAGCTCTCTCTTATATAATATTAGGTGTGTGCAGGGCCAAAACGACCACATTTTTCAAAACGCCATAACTTCGCTCAGACACAACTTTATTCGTCGAAATAAAAACCATTCGAATCTACACAACCTTGTCAACGATCTGGTAAAGAAAATATGCAGTCATGATAAAATCTGGACTGCGAATATTAATAAAGTCAACGATGGCATTTTCAACATGCATAGTATCGTCGAATTTTTTTTGACGCAGGTTTGTATCGAGAACCCGGAAAAAGTGGTCATCCGTCTGGGCTAGGTCTGGGGAATGAGGGGGTGAGGGAGACTTTCGATGCCTAACTGCATCAGTTTTTGCCGGCTGACTTGCGAGGTGTGGGGTTTTGCGTTGTTTTGCGCACCAGCAAAAACTGATTCGAGACTCTCCCTCACCCTCCTTATTCCCCAGACCTATTCCTGACGGATTACCACTTTTTGCGGGCTCTCGATGCGAACCTGCGTCAGAAGGAGTTCGTCGATACTATGCAGCTTGAAAAGGCCATTGTTGACTTTATTAATTCTCGCAATCCAGAATTTGATCGTGATGGCATATTTTCTTGACCAGATCGTTGACAAGGTTGTGTAGATTCGAATGGTTTTTATTTCGAAAAATATAGTTGTGCCTGAGCGAAGTTATGGCCAGTTATGTTTTGGCCATTTATTCTGCAAACACCTAATAGCTCTGAATCCTATACTATTCGCCTGCCGCTGGTACATAATAGTCACATAATACTGCGCACGGGTCCGTCCTAAAGAACGCCTAGACTTCGGCTTTAAGTCTGTAGATAACAATTTTGAGCGAAAATGAGATCAAGAGTGCATATGAACTCATCGGTCTAATACAGCCGTTTATTCACCTCATAGCAGTTCGATTTCTTTGGAAAGAAATCGCGGTATTTCCACAGAAGTATGAAAGGCCACTGAACGTGATGAATTTAAATGTTTTAATCAAATAAAAATCGAATCATTGGAGTCATTTCGTTCCCCTTTGCGGCACACCAATTTGAACAGCTGGGGTGCTTTTTAAACTCACTCAGTTTACATCATGCTATAGATTTGATCTGTGAGTTCATTCCATGCTGATGAGTCATGTTTGCACTTCGTGGCTTCAAATGCATCTAAAAATTCATGGGTATGGTGCTGCATAATTCGTAACCCTCATAACCGCTCTGTAATCTGAACCATTCCTAGTGCTGATCTTGCATATATGTACGTACATGCTTGTCCAATCCCTCTGTAAGGCCGCGTTCATACACTGCGGTCTTGGCGGCAAGGCATGGCTGCGTATCTCTGCGTCTCCGCCTGTGCCACCATGTCTCGTTGCCCGCGTCGTATGTACACCCCCGTGCCACCTTAGGAACGCGGCCTAATACCTGCATTTAGACTTTGGAAATATAACTAGATAAGGAGACATGAGAGCGCAGTACAGCTTTCTCTGGTGTTCGAATCACTCAGGTGAGCCGTCGAAGATCACCCACCCTTTTTCTACCCCATCCTGCTCTTCGGTACTCTGGAAATGGATTGGTCCACATGTTTCACCTGTTAATCACTGTGTATTCTGATGCGTCTCCGATTCTCAGTAGAATTCCATGAGTCATTCCAAAAGGAAATTGCAAGCTAGTACGGTAGGCTGTACCTTCTTCTCCTGCTTCCACACACCAGTCTTATGCAATTCCTCTTATTATTATTTTTTATTTTGCCCTATGTGTTGCTTATTCTTATTCCTTATATTAAGTTCTTTGTTCATTTCTTTTTCACGTCATTCTTCATTCTTTCATATTATTAGGTTGTTGCAAAATTAATTTTGGAAATGGACCGCATACTTCAGACTACTATAACTCAGCTTAAACACAAGTTTATTAATCGAAGTGAAAACCATCAGAATCTACACACTTTTGCCAACGAACAGGCAATAAATCTAAGCCTTCACTATAAAAACTACTATCACGAGAATCAACGAAGTCAAGGAAGGCACATTCAACATCGTCTAAATTAGTAAATTGTTTCTGACGCAGATGAGAATTAAGGGCTCGAAAAAAGTGATAGTCTGTTGGGGAAAGGTCGGGAGAATACGCTGGGTGAGGGAGAACTTCTATACCCAAGTGGGTCAATTTTTGCCGAGTGATTTGTGAGGTGTGTGGCCTTGCGTTGTCCTGCAACAGGATCGGCCCTCCTCTATTCACCACCGCCGGCCACAATTTTTGCAACTTTCTATACATTTGCTCCAGATCACAACAGTAAGACTCTGCTGTGACTGGCTGACCAGGTTGCAAGAAACTGTAATGGATTACACCTTTACAACACCACCACACAGTAATCATAACCTTTTTAGGGTGAAGGTCGGGTTTAGGAAAAGTTTTTGGAGGAGCATCCTTATCTACCCAGACTAATCCCCGCTTCCTGTTATCATAAAGAACCCATTTTTCATCTACAGTTATAATACGGTTTACAATTGGCTCATTTTTATGGCGAACTAGGAGATTAGAGCAGGTGTCGAAACGTGCCAGATGCTGCTCATCGGTCAGGTCATGAGGCACCCACTTCGACATCTTCTTCACCTTGTCGATTGTCAGCAAGTGTCTGGCCACTGTAGAGTAATGTACACCTGGGTCTTCTGCTAATGTACGAGTATTCGTCTCCGGGTTTGCTTCGACGGCTCTCCTTAAATCTTGATCATTAAGCGATGACCTGCGGCCGCGACCCGACTTCTCTTCGAGATCAAAATTGCCAGAAGCAAATTTTTTGAACCAGAGCTCCACTGTTCGTTCGCAAGGACAATTCGTCCCAAAAACACTGCTGAGATTACGAGCTCTCTCCGCTGCGGAGTGTTCCAATTTAAACTCATAAAGCATGATGACTCGATAGTCGCGTCGGTTCATGATTATACGCAGCCCTGGAAAAGGCCGGCTGGAAAACTTAGAGCGACATTCATAGAAGTTTCTGAAAGAGCAGAAAAAACCCACCAAATGGTATGCCTGGCGTTCCTTGGGATGGAATAGTTCAGGGTAAAAAATCTACTTATTTATACATACCTTAAAACCGAAATTAATTTTGCAACGACTTAATATTTTTTTCATAAACTATCAACAGCGTCGCGTGACGGAAACGTTATCAGATGCACATTCTCTTTGAGTATTACTCCGCCAAAATGTGATAAACAATGTAAGCAGGGCAAAAGTCCAAATTTCAAGGTTCTGACTAGGTTTGTAGCAGTGGCTCTGCGGTAGTCGTTTGTTGCTGAAGTGCCCTTGCCTCTGATTTATCGCTTGAACTTATTTCGAACAGCCGACACTACCAATGAATCACCTACACCAAGCAAGCCGTTAGCGATGCCAGAATACACAACAAAACTTGTCGAAATTGTCATTAGTAAATTGAGCTTGATTTGAACTCGGTTATGCTATGTTAAATGACCAAAGACTCAAGCGAAAAACTAAAATTTGACTGGTTCCCTTAGTTTCGTTCACGCGGGTATCATAGGCAGGTTGTGTCGGGCAGAAAGATGACAGTCAGATGCTCGCTAAGTGATGCAGAAAGGAAACGGAGTTACCTAGTGGGAATTGGAGGCGCTTTGCTCCTCGCCCTCTGGCTCTGCCCATGTTACCGGTGTGGACGATTTTCGAAGGGATGAATCTCTGCCGGATTCTGAATTCCGAGTAAATTCTTTTTTACGGCCGGCAGTGAACAATTACAACATAACCGTATGGGAATGAGAAAAACCCAAAACTGGATGAATGATCGCTTCCATCATATCGTAATACCAAAAAATCATCAGAAATATTTGAAATGCAACATGTGAATATAAATATAACTGCACTCCACTGCTTTTGCCGCACTTCCGAGCCCCTAAGGTCGGAAAAATTGGTGAACAGTAGATGGTACAGAGTTCACAAGTTTATAAGTTTAGGATACAGCGGAACGGTATACCGTAACCTAATTTGCCATCAATACTTTGATACGGGGGTCTAAATAGTATTTATTGTTACCGAACTTTGTCGTTTAGTAAGAGGTAAGCAGCATTACTGTGCTCGAATAACACGCACTTATTTGTTTTCATCTAAACGGCCGATGGGCGTGGTCTGTGGGATGGGCGAGGTCTACGACCCAGAAAAAGGTCATTTAGTCTACCTTCATGCCATAGGAGCATAGACAGCTGTGAATGCAACAGAAATCCGTGTGAGTACTCACATAGGAAATTGATACATTTTTATTGTGAGAAGGCGTTTATGCAAATATAGACCTCATAGTATCGGACTTCTCCGAAATTTGCTCACACAGCCCCAAGCATCTGCACTTGCGGCAGTCACTGGTGGGTAGATGATTTTGAATTTTATGGATTGCTGAATGTTTTTGTTTACCTGCACTATCATTGCGATAAATTGTCTATCGCTAACGGAGATGAACTTGATTTTAAAATACCTTGGCTTGCTTTGCTGTTTGTACAGCAGTGGCCTGCCATTCTAGTCAATAGATAGCTGGAGACTGCCCGGGACACCCGTCGTTGTTTCTGTCTCGTATCTCATTAACTGTTGAACGTTACGAGGCTTGAGGAAAATTAAATACTCATAGATTTCGTGATAATAATTCGGTGGGAGATAGATCCCTGCGTTTTTTTTGAAACCCCATCTCACAATCAGCTTAATACTTACTCCTCCTACTTTTCATCACATCTCACCAATTTCCTTTGAAGACTTGATTTCATTTCTGTTTCTGCTTTGTGGGGTGAACGCTTAGGAATGCTTTGTTTTGAAACCGTTCATGGTTTGAAATCATTGAATGGTTTTTACTTCACGGACCTGCTGCAAAAGCGTGAAAAAACAACCCTTCACGTTCAAGGACTGAACTCTTACATTTTCCATAGAACTAGGCTTAGCTGGAAACCATCTTTATATGAAACGCATTCAAATGCTCTGCCTATCGTTGAGGAGAGAGAATATAAACATCAAGAAGGGAGACTACAGCTGGCTCGCTCTAGTTCTGGTCTAATTCTGAGCCGGCTGAGGCCCCAGGTGATTGAGACATCTTCGTAGATGCAGTAAAAGGTTCACCCGTTCTCATCTCTTTCCCTTCAAGTTCAGCTGTTATTCCCCAGCGCTCATACCACTATAGTGTCTCTCTTTTGGCTGTCTAAAAATCAGCAAAGTCTTTGATGAACACCGGGAAACATAAACTCTTCCTTCTCACTTATTGTTAGAAATTCTTGCACGATTCCTCATTTCCTCCACTCGCAATCATTTTTTCGATATTTTCTCCCTCGCCTAGGTTCAGTGCCAAAAGATTTCATCTTATGTTTGCGCTACTGCCGTACCCTACAGGCTCGTGAAATAGTTGCATATGACGAAATCAAAAATAAAATGAATTTGCTAAAAGATCAGCAGTAGTCATACCACTGTCCTCGAATTTTCGAACTTTTCGAATACTTGCCTTTGACTTTTGACTTCTTATGTTCCCAATAACGCACTCATTCGATTACTTTTATTTTGGTTTTCATTTTCAAGATTTCGGGTTTTTTTCCCATGCAACTTCGCACTTTATAACAACTAATCTATTTATAGACGATGTATCACTCTCCTTAAATGACTCGGTCCCCTTAAAACTCTATCGAATACATATATGTATATTTTTTGACTTCGATGTCATTTGGTATACCTCTTTCTAGCCCAATAATAATAATATCCTTTCAGAGGATTTAAGGACAATTAACCGGAGCTTCTGCTTATACTCAACATACTTGTAACAGACGACACCGTTTTGTAGGGCAGAATAATCTGCATGGAATACGCGTATGTATGCACTTTGTCAAAAAGATAATGATGATTTCGTGAAGAAGGGAGTACAAAACGGTACGAACTTATTACACCAGCTAATAGTTGAGGAAATTTCTACAAAATTCTCCTTGATTTGTACAAATCCTTTTTCTGTTATCTTAGAATGCATAGACATACAACCGGAATAGACAGTTTCAACTTGAAATTTTCTCAGCATGAAGACAGCCATATTGGGAAAGAGATGCAGCTCATCACTCTAGCTCGTAGCAGGTCCATTATGGACCGGTAGGAAGCCCTATCCGTTCATCGAACCGGGTGCCATCCACTTTCTTAGTAGGGCGCGCTCGCGGATGACGATGACTTTTGTCATGCATAGCAAATGAAGTTTACGTCGGCACTTGCATATTGCGTCAATATAAATTACCGCCTTCTTCTTCTTCTTCTTCTTCTTCTTCACTTTCCGACTATCCATTCGCATTCAGCACGAGTAAATACATTTGTCATCCTAGTCTTATTGCCTCTGCTACGAGTTTGTGTGTTTCTGAAATCAAGTGAATAATTGAAATTTATGCGTTAGTGGAATCAATGAGTTGTGCAGGGGTACCCTTTCCATTTAAGCTCGTTCATCTGAGTTGCTCTGTCAAACAGTCAAGGCCCTTTCACAGTCTAGAGCAGTTGTCATTCCGAGAATTTTTGAAACGCTTGCAGGACCTCGCCGACATAACTGATCAGCAATTTCCTGTGAGCTAGGAGAAAGGAGCAAGCATTATTTTTATGTCCAGTAGTCCTTTCCTGGCGTCACTAATGCAAAAGCTCATCTGATTTTCATATTTACGTCTTGATCATCAATATTTTCTGATATTCGAGATCTGTCGCGTTAAATGCTTTGATTGTTCTGCACCAAGATGTCCATCTCACCGTGATATCAGGAGAGTACCATCCTTCCTGATAAGTGTTACACCATTAGGAAATGCATACGTAGAAGAATCGTAAATTACGCCCATCAAAGGCACCGTCTGGGGTAAACAGAAAGTGAGAACTGGGCAGACATGCGTTTTGAAAAATTGATTCCAGTTCAGTAGAAAAAATGTCTTATCACGATCCTGCAGCAGTGAGATGCGCGCTGCAATGCATCCGCCAAGGGAATTGTGGCGAGGGCTAGACAAAACCTTCACGGCCGCCTGTTTTAGCCTCTCAGCCGTCTGCACTGCCCCTCCGGATAGTGATTCAGAGGGGCATAAAAGGGAAAAACTGGGACGAAGTTGTTGGGATGTTTTAGCTTCAACCAAGTTCGTTAAAATTTATTTCCGACTGACGTTTTGGCGTAATCGCCTTCTCTAAAGTCTGGAAGAGTGAAGTCTCTATGAAAACTGTTCGTTCAAACGCCATTTCATTTCACAAAAAAATTGACAGTTCGTAAAAAGGGTAGACGATGCCTTAGAGATTTACTGACTGACCTTCGAGGCTGTCGACCGTAGAAGTCCACCTGCCACCTCGTGGATGAGTGGCCTTCGAATTCCTATATCTCGTGCTTCTGAAATATTTTTCGTTTTTTTTCTACTGTTACAGCACCCCTACTTTCATTCATAATCGCTTTACGGTCTACCATATCCAACCTTTTGGTGGCTTCAAGCCAAACACCGAGTCTTCCAAGAATACCTGCGGTTCACAAGACTTACACGCTGGGAATGAATTGTCGCCTATACCACTTTTATGAAAGCTGTGAAACCGGAAATTTTTCCCAGATTGGAGTGGTCCCTTCAATGTGCCGGAGCCGTACGGTGCGGAATTGATACATATGATGCAGTCGCTCTAATGCAGATGTGATGCAGAAGGCACTAGCAAAATCAGCTCTGCGAAGTCGCAAATGTGCCTATGTTTTGCACTTGTTGTCGCAAAACCTCCCTTCTTTTCATGCCTACTCGAAATACCTTATTTTCAAAATTACATTAATTATATAAAAAATAAGCAGTAATAAGTGGGGCAGGACTAGTAGCTAAGGCACTACTAGCCAAAATCCTACCAAAGGGGCTGGGCACCTTCATTAGAAAGCCTTTCCTTCTTCCATAAAAAATTTCAGGCCCTTTTCGTTTGTACTTTACCCATCAAATTCAGAACCTCTTAAGCTTAGCAGTTTTCATATACCATCTGGGACGTGAATCGCGCTGATCCCGTCAGCGTCGTGGATCGAATCGCTGTTGACGCACATCTTTCCAGCCGTTTGTCGGCCATTAATCGTGGCCATCAGGATCACTGAGCAGTCAGCATTTGTTCGACTGAAATCGATGGCGATCCGACGAGCAACCCATGGACCAGCCTAGTGTTCATGAACATGCTTGCGAAGGAGAGAGAAGTCTGCAGTTTCTTGTTAACCTTACAATTCCGCCCTACACCACAACTGGTTAGTCGAAACGGGGTTTGGATGGAAATGGAGTTTTGAATGGGAGAACTGCTTGACATCTGTATAAAATTTAATGCGCCAATTTTAGAAATCATAGAAAATTTGGATTAACCTGGCAAATCTGTAGCAGACTGCCCCGCCCATGCACGTGTCAGAGGCACAATGCGCTTTCCCACTGCAATCTGTTCTTAGTATAAATCTTTTTCGTTTGCAACCACATGTAATGTACTCTTTTGCCTTTTTCTAAATCTCGTCGCAATGTCTACGATTGAGTAATCGACGACATCTTGTCCTTGAACAAGGCAGTAATGTCCGACTTTTGAAAGAAGATGTGAAAAAGGTTGAGAATCGAACTAAATAATATGGGTGACATTTCCCTGACGGAAAATTCCCCGCCTCAGCGTCTAAATTACCCCTTTTTTATGAACAACTCGAGAAATATCATTTACTAAGCTGTCATCCAATATGGTTTGGGCAGAATTTTATTTTCTGCCTTTTTGAGTGAAATATTATCGGCACCTCTTGCCACGAGTTTGACCTTCTTGAATGTCCAAAACTTCACCAGATTAGCGTTTGTCTATTTCAGTGGCTATTCACGTATTCCTATGCTCAGGTGAAATTGTGAGACCGATTCTCTACATAAGGAATTGCAAGTACATTAGCATCCACACTCGAAGTACATACATTCCATTTAGTCATGGTTAGTCATATTCTGTGACGTCATTCTACATTGCTGTCATCTTTACTTTTTGTCAAAAAAAAAGAATAAATTAAACAAATTAGTACGATTGTTACAAATATCCTGAGCCATTGGCAAAAGCTTCGGTAAGTAAGCTATGAGATTTGGTAACTAACAAAGCCTGCCCATAATTCAGCATACTTGTAACAACTTTCGCGTCGCGGGCTGGCAAAAATCAACAGCTATCAAAAATTAAGTAACAAAAATATCAAAATTATAAAACTATGAAATTTTCAGGAAATAGTACCTATTCCAATCGTGTTCAATAGCACCTACATATTCCAATCGTGTTCATTCTTCTTATTTTCTGTTTAATCTTATACGTACTATGAGTACTTTCTAAAAAGTGCTTATTATTGTGCACCAATCTGAGAACTCTCATTCCTTATGTGTTTTACCCTCACCCCTCCCGCCCCTCCCTACCATCCCAGACCATGAAAACATACAAATAACCACTACTCGTGGCTCTCTTCCAGAGTAACCTGAAATAAGATTTTGC
Source organism: Trichostrongylus colubriformis (assembly GCA_963978905.1). Lineage (NCBI taxonomy): Eukaryota > Metazoa > Nematoda > Chromadorea > Rhabditida > Trichostrongylidae > Trichostrongylus > Trichostrongylus colubriformis. Next base: position 29,510,903 of record OZ022260.1, read on the forward strand.
ATTTCGTCCTGTCAAAATTGGACTGATCACTTCGAGCAGAACACCTACTTTATTATTATGTAATAATAGTTTGATGATGATTAGCCGTAACTAACAAAGCAGCCCCAGTTTTTGCTTGCAATATGTATTACCAACCCAGCCCTCTCATCTCTTAATGTTTCAGTAACATGAAAAGAGAAGGAGATGGAATTCAGAAATATAATTGATAAAACTTTACAGCGTCCCTCATTTTTATTGATTTCTAGCTAACATAACATTTTTATTCAAATTTTAGACCGGCCATTATGAACTTGGGTTACTAATTTGCATTCAGTGGTGTTTTACTCAGAGTCTGGACACGCATTACTTATTTGAACGGAGCTACCCCAATTAGATGGGGAGGGCATATAATAAAAAGTTGCTTGTCTAAACATCTTGAGAGATCCGTGAAGGATTAATCTGAACACTCAGGCGTATAATTTGCCTGAGCCTTATTGGAAAAAAGAAAGGGTTCCTTTCCTCTTATAAGTTCAGGTAAAAATGATGTCAATAGTGAAACGCCCCCCCTCCCCTAATTTTCATAGCGATGGCATCAGTTGAACCAATACATATCTCTGCTGCCCTCCTTCCCTCTCCGATCCGAGGAAGGTAGAATAATTCGTATCCCGTAATCTTCGTACTTCACTATGTATTATCTAACTCCTATCAGTCTTTTGCGGCTGAATTTCTTTATCTGTTATATGAAAAAACTTCAAACAGAGAACTTTGAAAACTATTGAATAGCATCGATGGGATGACAAAAAAACATAATCAGGCTGAAGTGATCGGTCCAAACATTAAAATCTTCGTCACTTCTACGATGAGATGATGTCTCCCGAGAATTACGCCCACCAATACATCAAACATAAGTTTCATCGCAAAGTGACATCAAGTAGCGCTGGTGGATTAATCGACAACTAGCAGCACACCAAACTTACATATTTTGTTGATAACTTTACCTTACTGATTTTACACCCGATTAGTCAAGCCAGCTTTGGCCCATCTTCAGTCTTTTGAAGTAAATCATTGAGTTCTGCTATTCGCTATTTTCTTTTTCGAATTAGTCTCCCCAAAATGCAAAATCTTATCTCAAGTTACCCTGGGGGAGATCCACGAGTAGGGGTTATTTGTATGCTTCCTCGGTCTGGAAAGGCATTCGACTAATCAAATTCGAAAATTTGACAAGCCCGTTGTTCCAACGTCAAATATGTAGCTGTTTTATATCGTAAGCATAAATAAATCAATGTTTTGATTTTGCGTTATTTCGAAGCCTTATGATGATCTGAATGTTTAGCAGCAGATTCATGAGATTTTTCAAATGAATATATACCTATTTCACTGCTCGATAGCCTACATTTCATCGAAAAAAAAGTTTTGAAGTGTTCCCTGTTTTTTTCACAATTGTATGTAAGTTAAGAATAGGATTACTAATTTAATTACAAAATAAATAAGATAGAAAGTTAAATAAGAAAATATGAAATAAAAGGGCGGAGGTGGTGTAGTGACGGTAGCGCACACCCCACTCTCATGGTGCGGGGATCAAATCCCGCATCAACGCCCGCCCAGGCCAACCATGCCTTCCATCCCTCCGGGGTCGGTGAATTGGTACCAGACCGTCTGGGAGGATAAAAGCACTGACTTGTACATCGGCTGGCCACCGCAAGTCATTGTATAGGCCACATCACATTCACCAGCCAACACGATTCTGAATGGAACTAGAATGTGCGGCGCATCCCACAGAAGGGATTGATTAACGCCAACAACTTTATCCTTTAACTTTTTATGAAAAAAATGATCAAATATATAGAAGCTAACTTCCTATAGGAAAAATAAAGGCAAGTATGACATTCTCTTTGTTTTCTCTTTCTTCTTTCATCCTCTAATTATGAGAGGTTATGCGTTCTTCTTTTCGCTCTACAATTCTCCAGATGACTGATCGTTTGCAGTTGTCTATACTGTTTTGTACTTCCTTGTAGAAAAGTATCGTCGATTTTGCCCCTTTTCTGTTTTTCCAATCGTATTTTCTCACGTATGCAGACGTAGCAGACTCATACTTAACTTTGACTTACATTTTTCTACGTTCCTCTAGGAACAATGAGGTGCATGTATGTAATAGCGGCAATTGAGCGATTTTCTTTTTCCTGCTCGTCCCATACATATTTCTTAGTCGTCTTCCTGCACATGCAGCCTAATAACTGCCAGTTGCTCGTCAGCTCATCGTAAGGATCCAGATCTTCCAAAAAACCTCTATAACAATGATGGTGTCTCGCGTATGATGTTTTACAGCACCAGTACATTTACTACTAATGTGGGTTTTATTGGTCGACGGGAAAGCCTCTTCCAGCTCAGTTCTCCTCTTACGAGCAATTCGTAGCACTTACCAGCCGAAAGGGACAATGTCCTCCTCTTCACGCCGTATCTCATTTCATCTACACATAGTACCACGTGCCTTGCAATGCGGCCCCCCATCGTCTCTCGTCGATATACGCTACGACTGACAACGTCCGTACGATGACGAATGGGTTTCAATGCTTATGTAGAGACAAGCGGTTAATACCTCACAAAGCCCGACCGATGCAATTCATCGGCCACCCACCTCAGTGATAGAATTCATAATATTCTCGGAGACCCGCATGCACTTACATTGAACAGGACAGGTCTGTTTATCAAATGCAATGATTCGTGGTAAATTCCATGTGAGATCAAGGCCGGAACATAGTCACTCGCTCATTGAAGCCTCTGTCGTTGCAGTGAAAATATCGATCCCTTCCATTTCCACTATGCTTTATGTAATCGTCAACTTTCCTGTCTGTCTGTCTGTTAACCTGCCTATGTATCTATCTGTCTACGTGTTTGTCTACCCGTGTGTCTATCTGTCTGTCTGTGTCTGTCTGTGTCTATCTGTTTGCCTGTTTGTCTGTCTGTCTGTCTGTTTGCCTGTTTGTCTGTCTGTCTGTCAGCCTGTCTGTCTGTTTGTCTGTCTGTCCGTTTGTTTGTTTGTTTGTTTGTTTGTTTGTCTGTCTGTCTGTATGTCTGTCTGTCTGTCTGTCTGCCTGCCTGCCTGCCTCTGCCTGCCCGCCTGCCTGCCTTTCTGAACGTCTATCTATCTGTTTCCTTATCTATATGTCAGTTTGCCTGTCTTGTCATTTGTCACGAAATACGTAAATCGCATCTCCGCAATGATGGGGTCCTCAATTCAAATGCATTTTAATTAGGATCCCACAAGCTGCACCGCCTTCGGCTCTTATGCGCAATCACATTCTCAAACGTCTAAATAAATAATCGATACCGAGTGATGTAATCATCTCGATCGAAATGGGACAGTTCTAATAACAAGCTCGAACGGGATAGCTCCAAAGGTAGCACAGCACTATCTCCATTGTTAAACATGGAATATCAATTTGGGCATATCGTAGCTATATTGCATACGTTTACCAGTCGATCGTGCATCGCCGCATAAAATCATATTGAACAACCACATCAGTTCCACTCAGACACTGAAATACGAGGATTCGTACTCCTGTGCCTTTCTTGTCAATTGTCCACCTCAATTCGTTGGATTCTTAGGCTTCGCTTTTATGTGCATAATAAAATTCTGGTAATGTACTGTAACTGTGTCTTACATGACTTTATTTACATTTCTTCGCATTTTTTTTGATATCGGCGTGAACCATTTGTAGAATTACAGGTAAAAAGTTAAAGTTTTTGGCGTTTATCAATCCCTTCTATGGGATGCGCCGCACATTCTAGTTCCATTCAGAATCATGATGGCTGGTGATTGTGATGTGGCCTATACAATGACTTGCGGTGGCCAACCGATATACAAGTCAGTGCTTTTATCCTCCCAAACGAGTCCGGTACCAATTTACCGACCCGGAGGGATGGAACGCTTGGTTGGCGTGGGCGGGCGTTGATGCGGGATTTGATCCTTGCACCATGAGAGTGGTGAGTGCGCCACCTGTCACTGCACCACCTCCGCCCAAAATTATAGATACCACTCATAATGGAAGATTATACAGAAAGTAAGCAAAACCATGCTTTGTAGGGTATCAGTAACGGTTGCTTAATCGGCTTGCATTTACCGTTTCCTATCCTGCTGTTAATCCCTTCACTCAAACGTCACTCTGCACCAAGATAGCCTGCTGGAATTGAGTGAATGCACTACAGAAAGGTGACGAACTCAAATTCAGTCACTTTTTTTTCTCAGGCTCTCAACAGTCACAGTTTATTAAACTCTGATTAAATGTTTACATGCTCCATCCTCGACGTCCTTCCTGTTTATACCCACAAAAACTGTTTGCAATTATTGGTGTCAACAAGATGGGGCTTTGTAGTCTCCACGATCAAGGTAGAGTCATGAGCAAATACCGAAGAACATAGCGATGCTTCCGAGCCTACAACAGCAGGGGCATTCCTGACCGGGGCTGTGGTTCAGTAAACGGCTGACAGTTCTTTGATCAGGAAAGTTGAGCAGCGCTCGGGACTTTTGCAAGCTGCCCACGTTTTGATGAGCTTGTCAAGGAGTTCTCGCTTGTGCTAGAGGAACATCTCTGGAATATTTTGTTGTGAGTCCATAATCCATAGAACTGTCACTTCGCGCGAAATAAATTTTGGTGTATCGCGCCGTGAGCAAAATAAGGTTTTCTCGACAACTCCCCCTCCCCGTGCCCGTGTGAGATGTGTTGTAGCTCTGCTCTTCTTCTTTTCGGATATATTTGTTGTATTGTCAAAGATGGGAGGAGATGATGTAGTGACAGGTGACGCGCACTCCCACTTCATGGTGCGGGAATCAAATCCCACATTGATGCCTTTGCCAACCGAACCTTCCATCCCTTCGGGATTGGTGAATTGGTGCCGGACTTGCTTGGGAGAATAAAAGCATTGGTTTGTACATCGGCTTGCTCCTAAGCCACTGGATAGGCCGAATCGCATTCACCTGCCACCACGATGCTGAATGAAACTATGCGCGAATGCCAAAAGGGGATTGATCGACGCTAAAAACTTAATCCTTTGATTATTTTACTGTTAAATATGTAAGCAGAACTGGAGGAGAAGATGAACGTGTCTATATGAAAGGTAAACAAGAACGATATCCTCCCCTGTAAAACGTGTTTTCTAAACATTTATGTATGCATTTATATTTATTATTATTGTATGTTGATACCAACAATTGCAAACAGTTCTTGTTTGGGTCCCAACTTTTTATTTCCCTATCTTGTTTCGAATACCTTTTGCTGTTCTCAGTTCCACTTCATCTTCCACTGCTTTCCGAATTTTACGACATTTTTCATTACATCCGACGAAAATCGTAAATGTTTCATCACACCAAGGAATGCTGAACAACTGCCGCTTTATTCAGAAGCACTTCAGATTTATTGCAGGTTTTTCGCTGGAACAGCTCTCCGGAAATGACTGCGTAGCGATACATTTTTAGCTTTGACCAGTCCTTCTAGAACGACCCGCGCATTCGGCTACCACTCTGAATCACATGCAGATGTTTTCATAGTGTGTTCCATCAGAAAAATGATTCTGAAGTTTTATTTCTGCCCTCTTTGCAAAATATGGCCCCATCTTGCCGTTTCTCTTGGACTCAGTCGCACGCACTTTGCAACTGGTAAGCGGTCATTCCAGCCACTAATACGCACCACTCTTGCTTTTTTGTTTCAATTCGACTGCACCATTTTTCAATTGAATCGAAGCAAAGAAGCAATTTTGGTGTAGATCAAAGATTTTAAGACCAGATCTTCGCATTAATTGATTGGGAACATTTCGGATCAATGCAGCCAGTGCCTTTTGAGAGCCGTCTCTGCTTCCATGAAAGTCCATTGACGCCTCCTTATCAAACTGCTCTACGTTTTTATGATCGATTTATTTGCCACGTCAATTCCATTTTTCTAAAAGGCTATCTGATTCACCGTTCATATACATTTCTTAATTCAATAATTGCCCTTAAACAAAATTTGGTTGTTCTTTTACACCCTTAGCAGCTGCTTTTCACTTCTTTCGATTAATGCTATTTATTTTATTCTCATTTTGTTTTTGGTATTTCACATAGAATTATGGGTGTTTATTGTTTGATGGTTCACCCATTCTACGTGCATACTGTACAGAGAGCAAACAATTGCAAATTATTTTAAAAATTAGTACGTCTAATCGTCTGGAGGCGTAGAAATTGAGGTAAGGCACAGTTTGTGCCATCACAACCAATCTTTCTTGTTTGATTTCTTGTGCAAAGTATCGTCGTAGTCGTCATCCGTCAGTTTATGAGATTTTCATGGAAAATTTAATATGGCAGAAGATGGGCCTTTTCTGATTCTTTTCGTCCCCAACTCGTAGTGAACTTAAGAGTGAAGCGAATCACCAGTGTATCCATCAGTTAAGAAGGATTAATACATCTTCCTTGTCCAACACGCTCTTACACCACTGACGAATCTGATCGTTTTATGTCCGTGCCCCATTTCTTGCTTCCTTCACATGCCATACGTTTTTGAGTGATGGAAGTGACTGGCGTAACACAGTTTCGGCTGTTTCAACTCTCATTTACTTGGCCCTATAGAAGACCCTGGATTAATCCATTAGGGAGAATTTTGGGTGTCCCCATTTTCAATGTTCGCAAAAAAAAATTCAGTTGGCTCACAGATGATGGCTATGGTGAAGTTTTGCGTAAAAGGAAAAACCGAATTCCTAGCTATCTCTGTCGGGATCCAAGTTTTCCGGAAACGAAAGTCGCTGTTGCCACAGCTAAAACATCTCCGAAAACTATCGTCATTTTTTCCAGTTTTTTCTGCTCTTTTTCAGAATGACATACTCATTTCGGCGTCTATTTTATCTACCGAGCCGCTCAATTGACTGAGCTCGCCAAGTTCCCCCATCATGTTGCCTTCCACCCTTGACTAGCGGTGGAACCCGATGAGGTAAATGGATCATAAATCCTGAAAGTTTAAAGTAGTACTCATTCTCTGCTATACAAAACTTTACGTGGTGAATCGGCTTGTTCATAAGTCAGTTCTGGAAGCTCCTTTGATTGATCTGATAAGGTAGTGATAGGAGAAATTGACTGCTGAAAAAGCGCCGTGGGATTGGCAGGTTTGATATCAGTTCAGCGGTGTTAAATCACCTTTCTTCTGAGGAGATACCCTTCGCTCTCCGCGTTCACTGAACAAAGTACTCACTCAGAGCGTGTCAAGGGAGAAGGCGGGTGGTATACAAAGCCAGCAAAAGGAAAACTCAGCTGTTGACGGGGAGAGAATGCCTGGTAACAACAACAACAATGAAAACAACAATAAGCATAATAGTTCCTGCGCATTCTTGATGTAGGACAGCGACCGTACTAAACTGTAGTAAAAAAGCGTCACTTTTTTTCAAAAACTTTTCGTGGTCTTTGTCTCGGAAATCGACTGGTGTTCCCATTCTTTTTAGTTTATGGAAATAGTACTATTTATTGCGCTCTATGGCGTATCATTTATCACAAATACTAACGTCTTCTTCCCTTTACCGCACCCAACTGCTTTTTTCCAATCCTTATAATTGCTACATGGGTCGCTGCTTATGACACTGCATTTTTATCTCATCAATTTAGAGTGAATTCCACATACTGTAATGCAATAGTATTGGTGAAACGAACAGATTATCATCTTTTATTACGTACTATCACTCTCTATCATTCGCTCATTATGTCTCCATCACGTGTGGGTGCAACTGTATGTTTCAGCTCAGTCAACGCAGGGTGCGCAACGAAATAAACAACACGTTGTGTTATACGTACGTATATGCTACGCATCTTTCCTTGTCAGTTTGCTACCATCCGTTGCCGCCCACGACCCATCGCTCCCATTATTTTGCTAACAATTGCAAATCCGTAACGGAACTAGCAAATATGCTTAATATCATTCCTTATCCACAATAAGATTGCGTTCACACTCTGCGGTTCCAGCGGCAGGGCGTGGCTCCGTGTCTCTGCGTCTCCGTCTATGCCACCCTGCCTCGTTGCCCGCGTCGTCTCCGCATCTCCCCCACAGGGCCTCATTGCGTGTGAACTCAGCCACGGCCTGCCGGCGTTGAGTATGAACGCGGCCTCACCTTGCAGACATCTTCAGACACCTTTGACACTGATTAATGCTAACATCTACAGCTACTTCAGTTAGAACCACTTTGTATCACCACTCATCACTTGTTACCACTTGTTAACACTTTGCTCCTTTCTGGTGTTTTCTCAAACATCCTTATTCCTTCCTTTGTCCTATCTTTGAATTCCTGGCAAGACCTGTAGGCTCCGTTATGAATAACATGTTCATACGTAAATACATCTTCCTTTTTGTGTAGCTTCGACTCTAATGTATCATCAAACAGTTATTGACTAAAATAATCGATAGCAATCATTGCATTGGGGTATCCTCAAGAGCCTTTCACATTCTTTGTTGTGATGCTGTTGTTGTTTTGCGTGCAATAAAAAAGGGCTAACTAATGGCAGTCAGCTGTTCACAATCCAAGGGGTAATTTCGTGTTAACTTCTTCCCTTCGGGAAATGTGAGTCCAGCAGGGGAGTTCCACCCACTGCTCAAATTTCGTCAGACGGCTCGAGAATGAGCACGGGATCTTAATTGAATGCTGGACGTTCTTCTGCCGAAGAAGAACACACATTCGCTTTTCAATTAAGATCTTGTGCTCTTTCTGCACAATAATCTCATTTTCTATGCACTTTCATCAGATATTTCATCAGGAAACTTTTGTTTCTCATTTGAGTCAAGTAGCGGCTCTGCTCCTAATCAGTCGAATCTTTCTGTTCGTGGAGTTTTTGTTGCTTCCGTTCTTCCTACAGATTCCATGGAAGGGGTGCAGTATGCTTGCTCATCATTCGGATTTGTTACTACCTAAAGGAAAAACGGCGCTGCCATTCTCGACTAAAGATGATATTTAATTAATTCTTTTGTTTGGATGGTATTGCTGCCAATCACGCGATGCGTGCTGGATGCCAGAAACAATCTTTTTGAAAATGTTATTCTCGCAAGTAAATAAAATTGATAAACAAAATGTAACAAAAAATCAGTAAGTAAATAAGTAAATAGATAAATGATAAAATCAATTAAAAGTCACATGCATTGATTCATTGGGTGGATGCGTGGTAGCGTTTGTGTTTTCACTAAAAGTTTGTAGAATTTTGAAGAGTTCTTATTTCGTTTCGATTCGCAACGCCTCAATTGTCTTTCACCTTTTCTCCGCATTCGAGGTTTCATTTCCCCAGGGATAATTCGACTAAAAAGCTCAACGATTACTAGTGGATATCTCGTGTCCAAACAAATTCCCTGGGGTCGTTCTGGAGTAGATGTGGGAGCTCATTATTATGTTAAACATAGGGAAAATGACATTGCAAGGGCCTCGAGGGATACGTCATGCTTAGAATTCCCATTTAAGATTCAGGCTACTCTAGTAAATGAATTATGATGCTCATGAAAAATGTTCCGAATTATTTTTCATGGGCATCATAACTCATTCACTGGAGTACACTTTTCTCCTTGCAACTGTTTTTCGATGGTTAAGAATCTTCGAAAGGTGCCTTTATCGAAAGTCTTGTCGCATATGCTCCGCGCGACGATACTCTCTGGCACTACAACTCTCTATTTTATATCGCAGTAGAACTCGTCCATTTTATGTTGTGGCGCAACTCGTCCATTTTATTCTGCATCGCTGGCCTTTTGTTTATAATCGCTTATATGTTTTCCTACACCATATTTGTATAAATGTAACTCCTTGCATTACTTGCGCGAATCACTTGGCTTTTCTACACGATCATTTATTCTGGTGCTTTTTCGGAGGCAGGTAATTATCTGAGGCTCCGCCACGGCTGCCCAATGAATGTGCTTCAACTCATCAAAACTAGCTTCAAAGTTCGCTTTTAAATCTTTTTCTTTGAAAACAACTTTTAGAAACACTTCATTTTTTCACTGGCTTTATTCAGCTTCGTGAATCGCATGTTTTTTTTAGCCAGAGGAGACCAGCCATTCTTTTGTTCCATTTCGAATAGGTGCGAAGACCCCACTGGTGCCTCCTCTTCATTGAGACAATCAACGCATCTCGCGGGCTGCATCCTCTCCGGTATCTCGTGATCTCTAGTGGTCGCTCTGCTTCTTAGCCATCTCCTTCTCAGGCTTTCTGTTTAGTGTGCTCATTTGTGCTCAGTTCGCTACTCAAAAGCACCAAATTGGCTCTCTAGCGATTTCATTGACGATGACGTCCGTTAGATGTGCTACATTTTCATTTGAGTGCGAAGAATCGTCAACAGAGCCGATTAACTGCTACAGCTGGGTCTCGACGTGGAATATGGTGTCCTTATGCATTGCGGTATCTCGTTAGGACTTCCATTTCGGATTTTTCTTCTACATCGTTCTTTGCACTTGATTAAACCAATGGTATTTGTAGGGTGTTTCCTATTCTTAACGCTTTCTCCTTTTCACCATCATTCCTTCACTTTTATGCAGCTATCGGTTTTCCGCTATAATATTACAGGAGGTTTCCGTTTAGAGTGAAGAATCCGTGCGTAGACTTGAAAAAGGCTTTCGTAAATTTGATGGCCGCAGAACCTTACGTGCAAGGAGTTATTCTGAATGTTCTTGAAATTCGCAGATCGATGGCCTCATAATGGGACGAATGGAATGACGAAATTTTCGGAACATCAAAATTGAGTAAGGGCTCTGCAAAGAAAATTCTAGCTGGAAAAAGGGACGTTCCCAGTAAAAACGGTACATGCGTCTGGGATCCTATTCCAATAAATGCTAAAATGGCGCCACTTGTAGTTCCTGGTACTTACCTATTAATCATTTTGCTTACGAAAATGATTTAATTATATTTTCTATAGTTTTACCAGTAGGGTAAACCTCACCCAGTTTTTTTGAGGGGTTGCTTTATCATGACCTTCTATTTGCTCATAATTCTACCTTTTTTACTTCCTGTCCTTTGGACAACGTACTAACTGAATAAATAAATCGATAAATGATCGTCACATTAATACAGAACTGAATCCGTGAAGTAAGTTGTACTGAAAAGTTTAAGCCCTTATGGTGAGAGATGGATGTCCTCTCTGTTGGAAGAGAAAGCGCAACTTCCATAGTCCCCACGATCGTAGACCCTTTATGATACTTCTCCCAGTTTACAACCCATTAGGAAACTTCTTCAGATAACCAGCTGGTCGACAAATCCAGCGCACTGAAGTGCAGGTGCCCACACAAAACCCTCGCAAAACTGTTTGTTTTCCTTAGACGAATGAACGTTTCTTAGAAATTGAATGTGGAGATGAATCATCATCTTTCGTACTGGACATCTCATTGTACGTTTCGTCTGCTATTACATTCTGAAGTGCCGCTCACCGCCACTCAACTCCGCAGCAATGCACAGCAGTAGTTTCACATTGAATTACTGCGTATTATATACAGTCAAAAAGTTTCATTTTGAAGGCACATTCCGCGATAAACAGAGTTGCAACTCATCCTTCTAGTGCAGATAGATTCCCGAGCAACTGCTCAAGGCACACTTTTTGGGGCGTCGCGGCGCGTCTTCACGGCGCCTAGCCAGCTCGAACCCCCTCTGATACCGTCCACCCTCTCCGACCACACCTGACATTGGACCAATCCTTTTCCAACATGATCTTCAGGTCGCCGTCAGAATTGCGATTTTGCGATTTTGCGATTTTGCGACGTCGCATTTTCGTACGCGATACTACGACATTGAAATTGTGCAATGCCGCAAATTCGCTTGTGGAGCCGCGACACCGCAAAATCGCAAAATATTAGGTTGTCCCGAAAGTTCCGGAACACCCCGTCCACTTTTTTTCCAATTTTTTTCTTTACAACATAAACACATTTCAGCTAACAAGATATTCACCATTACTATCTATCACCTTCTGTCATCTATCCGGAAGCTTGCCAATCCCATCCGCCCAGAACTGTTGAGACAGCCTCGCGAAGAAACGCTCGACCTCCATCTCGATGTCGCGCTGCTTTTTGAGCTGTTTCCCCTTTAGGAAGTTCTGTAGAGGGGCGAACAGCTAGTAGTCAGACGGTGCAAGGTCGGGGCTATATGGAGGATGTGGTAGCACTTCCCAGCCTAGCGTCGTCAAGGTGTCCCGGGTGAATGTTGCCAGATGTCGGCTGTCGGATAGGGCATGGGGTGTCCGAGTCGAGAGCACTTTCCCGTATCCCAGCCGAGTGAGATGCTGATCGACTGTGGTGTTTCCACAACCGAGTAGCAGGGCTACTTCACGTGTGCTTACCGTGGGGTTCTCCTGCACAGTTCTCCTGAAAAGCTGATCGTCAGCTCAGATGGACGGCCACTGCGTTGCTGATCTCTCAGGGCTATATCTTCAGATCGGAAGCGGGTGAACCAACGGTGGATAGTTGTGCTTGCTCCACATGCGACGCTGATTATTTGGACCGCTTCCCTTATGGAACTCCCTCGGCAGAACTCGTAGAGGTACAATGCTCGGAGTGACGTCTCGTCCATTTCGAGCTCTATTCCTTTAGTGGATAGGCGCGAATCCTTATATGCCTATGGCATGGAACGTTCCTCAAAGTCAATCGACAAATGCCCTGGTTATCCATTGCGGGAAGGCCCGAAAACCCTTGTCCGCCAAGGTGTTCCGGAACTTTCGGGACAGCCTAATAGCAGAATCGCGAAATCGCAAAGTCTAATGGCGGCCCTACGTGGCAGCTGAGGCCTGTGATTCATGCGATATGTAAGATAAAGAAGAAATTCCAGTAGTTAAAAAACATTCACATGGGGGGACAGGTATCTCAGGGTTCCTCATGATACATACCATCCAACGGGAGCTGATTCAATGGCTCGTTTTCACACGATAACCTCGTACAAGGCCAGATGACATTGGGCCTTACTTTCCCATTTTGGAACTCTTTTTTCGGATTTTTCTCTGTCGGTGTATTCCTTATCACCTTTCATTTCATAATCAGCGCTTTAACCCATTCAAGGTAATCGCGAAATGTGCCTTCAAGCGCGTGCAATACGGTTTTGCTTTTCTCAGAATCAAAGTACCGATCGATGTTTCGGATCTGAATCTGAAAGGGTGAAATGAAGAGCAATTCATGTTAAGTTGATGCGTTCCAGTTTTCCTTGTCCATCATCGCCTGAATTAGGATTGGTGGAACAGCAAGGTTTCTGGTTGAATTCATTATAAAGTCCTCTATCTTCAATGAATGGCAATTGGGCAATCCGCCACTCCACTTTTCCATACCTTTTATTAACATTGAACGCTTGCACTTTTTGAAATGAAGGTCTTTTTATTGATTTCATGAAATTATCGGTTGGTATCGATATTTCAGGAGTTTTCCATTTTTGTTAGTGCAACCAAAGAGTGTCGTGTGGCCACAGCGAAAAAATTGGTGCCTGGGGTCTCATCTATTTTTGCTTTCAAGAAATGTCCTGCCTTTGTTCACCCCAACCCTGTCATTTTTAGCGCGATTTTTTTGGGCGTCATTTTATCGACTTTTCCCAGATTTTTTCTGTTAGCGACCACTTAGGGGGTGCTTGGTAATTGAAAGCTTTCGGCTGGTGAAACTCTTATTGTCAGGTGAGGTCCATGTTCATCTTTAGCTTCGAGATAACTTGAAGAAAACGTGACCCTGTTGTGAAGGCAGCAGAAGACATAACTCGGACTTTTGGAGGGGTGTATATGTGGTGACGCTCAGTATGCAAGGACCGTGTGATGGAATTCGCTAAAGGTGCGCTCCAAACTGTCACTTGAGCCCGATTCACGGCCTGCTCCCTTATGCGAGCCCACTTCCTCCGAGTTCTCAATGTGCTGTGCTGTTATGATGTACTCGGTTATAGGGCAAGAAACTCGCCCATGCAAAAAGGAGTCCCATTTCTGAAATATGTGACCAATTTTTTTGCTGTCGCAATACTGTTTATGAGCACATCAGGTAGCAGGATAATTTTTGCAACATTTTCCCCGTTCTCTGCAATTTTCTGGAAGTTTTCAGAAATTTCTGTGGTTGGAATAGATGGAGAGAGCACACAGTGCCATTCAACAATTCATTTCGTTTATTTCACTTTGTACGTCTGTGATTGAAATGACGGTTTTTTGAGAAATACTTTGATTGCCCCTTCTTCACGACTCTCGCCTGAGCTCCAAAGTAAACGACGAGGCCGTGGTAAATATAATAATGATCGTATGATAACTAATAATTATAATGTTAATGTTTTATTTTATTGTCTCCTTTAGTACTGAATTCATTTATGAAGTTTTCGATTTTCAGAATATTGATAATGTCTCGATATATCAGTATGAATTAATACAAAGAAAAAAATAGTTTTCAAAAATCAAGTCCTAATTCGGGTGTAACAATTAAATTAGAAAGAATTGCAAAACATTCCTACAATAATTCTGCTTTCAGCGGACGATCTAAGAATCATTTTTGCAGGGTACAGAGAAAAGCACCCTGTCCTCGCATGCCCGTAGCTGCGAATTATCGTCTGCTATTGCTTACCAGCTGACAACAGATCACCCAGAAAAATTATGCAAATTTTAGTGAAAGCTCGGGCCCATTCTCTTCTTTACACGATGAAAGTGGAGTGAGTGGCGCCTCAGTGCCCATGACTCTGGTTTCCAGCCATCAAGAAACAACTTCTTCTGCAGCAGCAGCCATGTTCGCGGCCCATACTCATCTTGGATCTTTTAACAATAGAATCGTTTATGGCTTCTTTTCATCGCGACTGAAGGCTGACGAAAGCGGAACGAAGACTAATTTGATTGGACCAGTGACAGTGAATTTCATTTGATTCATCACTAGTTTGAAATTCGCATTTGCAATATTTCAAATGGCGCAAGGATTAATTGAGTTGTTTCCTTCCACGTCTTCGAACCTATGCACCATTTTAGTGAAGGAGTATAAGCAATACCGGTAAGAATTCCAGCTGTGAAAACGTAAGAATGCCGTTTTTCGTAGAATAATAGTGGATGTCTTATTAGCAAATTTTTCTCCAAAATCCTTATCCTCTCAGAGCTTCTCATCCTTTCCCGATTTATTTTCCTTTTTTTCAAATTTGTCAAATTGCAATTTTGGAGACATTGATAGTTGAATGACTAGACACGAAATGTAATGAAATGCCAGTGAACCTTAAAACTTCGTAACTTTCGGGATTTTTTTACTGTTTCACTCGTACCTTTAACCTACCACGAGAGGTACCCTGTCCTGATGTCGCTCCATCTCCTAGAATAATTCGAAATGATTTTCTAACACACTCAATGTGGCACAGTGGTGAACGGGTCTGACCAGAATCATGTCATTTACCATTTTCTGCAGGATCAGTCCTTGCTGAAGCCCACGAAACTTCCTACCGCACTTCTCTCGTTTCCCCAAAAAAAATAGAAATATGTACTGAAAAAAACCATTCGAACAAGTTGTATTCCCAGAATTCTCGCTATCCGGGCTAGATGGCCCTACATTAAGCATGTCAAACTGTGGTAGGCTTTCGGATGGATGTTGAATGCATAGCGCTTTTTGAAAGGATGAAATCCTATACTCAGATCTTCTCCTTCGCCATAACTAAGTTTATGTTCATAACGCACGTTGTTTCACTATCTTTATTTATTTATTTATTTATTTATTTATTTATTTGTCACATCCTGGAATCTCTCTTCGTTCCATGTACACCTCACTGCACATAGTCCGTGCTACCACCCCAAAACAACTATATTATGGCCTAATCGATTACTCGTAAATGTGCTGTTGCTGCTGTTTGGAACCGTCAACATTCCGTTGTTCCTCTGGAAATTCTAATCCCACCTCATCCCTGCTAATGAAAGCGCCATGGTGTCTTTTATTTTTGTGGAACCACGAGCGCGGACAAAGCAATTTTGGCTACGACAGCCGTAAATCCACCTGCCATCGGGAGATTTCTTGCAATCAGTATCCAGAATTCATCATGCATGCATAAGCTATATGGTGCCACGCAAAGATTGATATCCCATTTATGTCTTCCGGCCCATTTGGACGTTTCTTTCTGCTCGGTGGCCACATGGTGGGTGGCCTTGACAACTCGTACTCTCCTAGGAGTTGTGTCGTAAAGCAGAGGGTTTGAAATTAATGTGCTCCTGGTAAAAGATGGCCTTTAGCTCCGTTTCTTTCGGAGTTTTGTGAATTTTCGCTGGATGATGACCTGGTTATAATTTATATGTAATCATCAGTTGTATCAAAAGCTAATAGTAGCACTGAACAGCAGGTTGTACATATTTGCTTGTTTATTTATTTGTTCATCAAAAGCGTTCAGATGACAAGCTCCTATATAATAGTACTATAAAGTCACAATTACAGCTAAATGATTTAAAATTGAACTTTAAAAAAAATTAAAAACGGCTGTTGTTGTGCTACTTCAATAGTAACTATGAGCTATGTAGCAGAACCACGCCCTAGTTTCAACAACATTTAGATGAGAGTTGACAAGTGGTTTCTGGAAATTTCGTGAGACATTCGAGAGGATGCTTCGGAGCCCTTCTTGGAATGCTCCTTCAGTTCCTGCCAACTTCCGATGTTTTGCTCAAGTGTATCACGCAAAGGCCGAGTCTCGCCTTCCTGTTCAGCTGTCTGACTCCGACTTTTACCCCCATTAATTGAAAGCATTTTTTAAAATTCAAAGTCTACAATCATTTTGATCGCTGACCTTCAAAAATTTTTTTCAAACTACAATTCTTTCTTTTCCTGGCTTATCATTGTTCTTTATAAGAGAATACTGTACCAAAAGTTTTCTGGAACATTGCGTTAATATGGCGATAAAGTTCATCACTATTTTTACACGTCAATTCATTCGAATGTTTGTATTAGGAAAGTGCACACTGCTGCTGTTTGCCGTCAGTTAGTTACCATTTTAAAAAGGTTTTTGCCTTTTTTGGTGCTCTGGGGGGCGGGGGGGGGGGTATAGCCTGAAGTGTTACCGATATACAGGTCCAAATTAATTTTTAGTAAATATTAAGTGAAAAATTAAGGTTTTGGAGTGGTTTGGGTGGTTGTAGTGCTCTGTTCTACCAGAAAGTATCCATCAGAAGCGAGCCATCAGAAAATTCTTGGCTCCTCGCCAGATTTCTCGCTGTACCCATGGTAAAAGAAACAACTAACGAACCTGTACATGTTCAACTTCCCATGATATTTTGCTTGTATTTCGTTCAGGACTTGTTTTTGATTTTATTGTTTATTATTGTTTAACTGTTTTTTGTACTTCTCATGCTTGAGTAGTTTTCGTTCGAGGCGTGATTTTATACGAAGTTAACGTAAATGGTAAGCAAGGTGGGTTGAGGGATTCTCGATTAGTCTCAAGGGGTCTTTAGATAGGAGAAAGAAGGTCGTATCCTCGAGAAATCCTCAAGAGCCTTCCGTTTAAGTGATTTTGAAGGTGGTCAGTTGGTTTTACAAGAAGGTCTCCGTTTGGCAATCCTAGGTTGTAGCAGGTACTGACAAAAATATGATTATTGATCGGCTAACCTTTTTTATGGATCGCTATGTAGTATAGCGACAGCTTACATAGTACATGTAATCTGGAGAGGGGGGGGGGGGTCGTATCGTCAATGTGAAGCTGGAAGAGGGTCGCATTTTCACACTGTTCCTGAAAGCGGTGCACTCAAGCAGGCTTGTGGAGGGGGGGGGGGGGTGGGTGGTTTTGGGATGGAGTCGGTGGCTTCACTTGCATTTCCGCTGATATCCAAGAAGGTCAAATTTATTTTTTCCTGTTTATAGGAAATTTTGGTCCTTCATGCTACTTGTTTCTATTTGTTTTAATCTTCCGCAATTTTGAACAACGAGCCAGTGAACACTCTGATATCCGCTTAGCCCCCCACCTCAGCATGTAGAGAGAACCTTACTCGTCCAACACCCGAGTTTCGTGACATGACTGACTTACCAAATGCCCTTAACCTTGGCAAAAAAAGACCGGAAGCGATTATAACCTTGCTTCATTCTCTAGTGGATTGCTGGTTTACTTGGTTTATGACGGCTTTATCGAAGCAATTTATGTTCGGAAGTGATCTTAACATAGCAACCGGAATAGCTATCCATGGCGTACATTCCTGACAGTCCAAAACAATCAACCTTGTTGGACCGTTAAAGCTATTAATATTTACGGCTTGTTGCTTACAATTTTCTCTACCATGCCAAGGGCCGCCAGTTCCGCCTAACAACCTCGTTGGCATGGCTCAGAAAAAATTGTAATAGACATCAATGCCGAGGTTTTGAGAAGGGAGAAGTTGGAATCTGACACATTTACGGCTTGGTTTCTTTCACTGGGCTCGAAACTTATTCATCTTTCTTTTTGAAATTTCTCTCACGTGATTCCAAACCTTTCCCAATCGCGTTTTTTTTCTCAAAACACTCCATCACTCTTATCTGTCATGATCCGATACGCAGCTCTGAAAGCGATGTGGAGCCATTCGGTGAACATGGCCGATTGCCGTTTATAGCGCGTTTCCGAGGTATAACGTGGGCCGGCTGGCCGGCACGCCTCTCTCCACCACTCATCGGATGTGCTATTCATTGCATTGGTGTGACATTTGTGATTGTGATGAAACGCTTTCGATGATGAATTATCGTTTGCCGTCACTGCAATCTTCGTCATCACTCAAGTCACTTCATTTCAGCTTCCACGATTGCCACCGACGGGAGCTGAAATGTGGAGCAAAATCACCTCTCATATAGGTAAGTGCTTGCATTAAAACAACGATTGGTTGATTCTCAGTTGTTCCGACTTTTTTTTAGCAATTTTATTTACCCAAGATGGCATAAATATTCGACAAATAAATGAACGTTTTTAATGCGAATTGCAGTGCTCGAAAACAAATAAAGAAAATAATTTTTGAAAAAGCCCGCAACCAATTTTTTTCATTAAAAGTACACAGACAGATGCGCTAAATATTTTTCAATTCAACATTCCAATGATAAAAATGAATATTTTCATTTTATTATTCTATTTGCTTTCTTCAGCTTTCTTCGTCGCAAAGTGTGGGCGCTAATAATATTATTGAGTGAAGAAAAAATTCTTGCACCATAAGCTCTCAGTTCACTAACGAAGCTCCTTAGAATGTTTTGTAAATACTGTTTATGGAAAAAGAACAAAATACAGTAAAGGTTTTACAACACATGTGAAAGCTGAGATGGTATGATGACAAGTGACGCCGCTCCTACTCCCATGGCGCGGTGATCAAATTTTATGGCTCACGCGCAATCCACTAGACCCCCCCCCCCTCCATCTCCGCATGAGTCTCTGAATAAGTACCCCACTTGTTTGGAAGGATGGAAGGCAGAGGTCACGACGGGCATGTAGGCGGGTCGTTCCACTCTCACTGGTATATCCTTATGGCGCCTTCTCTCAAATAGGCTGATAGAACCCATCCCACTCTATTTCTTCACGGGAATTCTAAAATCCGAAAAAGTGAATAGGAAATTTTGTCGCACAGCACTTGAGGAGCACCTGAGCGTCAAAGTTGTATGGCCCTCTGACAGTGACCTAAACTTGCTTGGCTTCAGCAAGTTCCTTTAATTGTATAGAGAAGCCCTGAGCATGTACTGACTGTCCCGTCTTATGTTTAAGTACCTTCACGAATTCCTAGTTCCTGAGAACAGACTTCTGTGACATTTAAAAAATGCAAAATAGCATCCACTGGCAGCTTGAATGATGCCTGTCTATGTTGGGTGAAATTTCCATGAATCCAAAAATTAGCAGCATTGGCCTTCTATGGACATGTCGACGAGCTGCTCTTTTGAAAGCTTTCAGCATTAATGCAAACAGGCAATTGGCTTGTTGTCAAAAGCTATATAGGCGCCGCTAAACCACACGAAAAACATTTTGGTGCATCAGTTCAAGTCAATCAACCGGAAGGGTTTTTTGGGGGTTTTCTCGCCATAATTGTTCCACATTTATGAGCATTGCAGTGAATATAGTGCGGAAGGTTTTATCCGTGGGATGAGGTAGACCGCTTTATAAGAGCTGCATCAGGACCTCGTATTAATTGCTGAAAACTCTGTAGAAAGTCTCACGGGTTAGATTAGGTCCCTATTTAATTTTTGAAAAAAAAACTCGCTTTCCGATCATCACCGAAAAGGACATAGACACTGCCGTTTTTCGAACTGTAAGCAAAAACTGGAGTCATACCTGCAAGGGAGCTGTTGAGGGTGCTTTCTGGTACGGAGTGCGGGCGAATCTTCGTTTCCAAAGTAAGGGAGAGTTTTGACGTTTTCTTTTATTCCGATTTTTGATTACAGGAATATGGTTGGGATTGGAAGAACAAGATCGGCACATGCGCTCCTCATGCTCACTGTCGATGCTTCACAATCCACAGATCAACGTGTTTCGTGGATCGAAAAGCTCTGAAAATCTGCACAAAGTCACAATTGCCACCGTTGCACAGGATTCGCCAAGCTCCCGAAAAGTGAGTAATTGTGTATTTAAGTCCTAGAGCACTACCGATCATTTCTGGCAATCATCCAAAAGCTGAAAATCTCACATCCGGTGAATTTTGATCATTCCAACCTTTTTGTTGCTCTATGAAGTTACGGTGCCCACATGGGTGGATTTTTTTTAAGAAACGTCCCTCCCCTAGATCGATGATTAAAGGTTAATGTATTCAAAGGTGTCTCCATTGAAAATGAGATTTCCAAAAATATGACATTTTTATTTTTCCAACCCAAAATATAACCTCTTGAGAATTTTTCGACTGCTGATTAACGCCACTGTAAAGATGTCTTTTGTAAACATCGCTAAATTCAACTTGGTGGACGCTATAAAGCTGTCGTGATGATGGCTCACCGCGGTATACAATCGTGAAAAGTCGGCGGTCAGAGCAGCAGTGGTAAAAGGCTTTTCCACAGCAAACCCTTTTGGATGTCAACTTCGTTGGAATGAAACGAATGGTTCTGTTCCTGGCTCGGAATTATAAAAATAGAAAATAATAGAAAACTGGAAGAAGAAATTGAATTAAACTAGAAATTTTGGAAAATAGGGGAAAAAAGGTTCAGGCATTAGGTTGTAAGGAAAGTTTTGGCCGGTTTTTGAAATTTCAGCTTCGAGAGATCATAACTCGGCTCAGAGTGCATCTTTTCTCACATAATGAGCACCATTAGATTCGCTACACTCTTGGCAACACTATGCATACCTACATATCTCAATTTGATAGAGGGCTGATAATTTATATTATCTGAAATGAAAAAAAGTAGACTCCAAATCGCCACTCTTTCTAGACACACTGCTACTGAAGGAGCTGGGCAGATGTTTTGGGAAGTGGGGCACAGTTAGCGCTAGATCTGATGAATATGATAGACGAGTAAGGGCCTTACCCTGCAACTGCATCAATTAGTGGGAGAGGATTTGTGAAAAACGCGCTTGCGCATGACTGCCGTGAGGGGTCCCGCGGCACCCATTTTTTTGGATTTTTTTCAAATCAAGGCCACTTGAGGTGGTCACCTAAGGTTGCTTGTTGAGGGCCAATACTTGTGGATATCCCCTGCAAATATGGACGCTCATCGCCTTCTGCCGTTTTAGTTAAAGTGATTTGATCGTTTAATAATCCAAGCAGCTCGTTCTCATTACTGCACTTCTGAAACCAGAGACAATGTGTTCCATCCAGTGATTCACCCCCTCCTCTTGCAGTATTCACACTTGTGGTCACCTTCGCTGGGACTCGGCTGAACAAGAACTCTTGAAGTGAAGTCATCTTAAAAGTACCATTTTCGCAGCACTTTAAAATTTTCCTAATAATTCGAAAACCTTGTGGCATTTCAAATAAAACATATATTCTGAGAGAGCAACTATTTGTCCATCTAACGAGCACAATATGTCAGCTGATTCATGTTGACGCGCTCTGATATTTAAATTTATCTTGTGAACGCGAAAAAGCGGCCAGAACTTTCCTTACAACCTAATAAATACGATTATCGGATACGACGGAAGGAAGAAGCGATGGCATTACTATTATATTTCCATTTTCTTGTCCAGCACCCTTTGAAACATGTTCCTTGTTCGTCAACGAACAACTTGCCCCTATCGCGGGGATGCCTATCCTATAGAGGCATCTTAGAGTTTATAGAGTGTGGCACATGAAAAAGTGCCAATACCGATTAATAGATTAGACTCGCAAAGTTTCGTAGTTCCACATGAATTTCTGTTTACAAACTCAAGTGTGACAGAGGAAATTAATCACGGTATCTTCACCAAGTCGATAACCAAGTAAGGTGAAGAATTGCAGGTGAGCCTTGACAGTTTATGGGTGTATGTTCCACAATATAATTGACACCTCACACTCTGTTATTATACGAATCGTCCACGGAAAAATCAGTTTCTTTGTTACCCTTATACTTATGTTGTATTTGTCCAATAAGGGCCGCATGCGAAAATTCACACGAAAAAGTGAGAATTCGGCCAAGAAACAGCTCCCCAAATTCTTGGTCGGGTGGGCGGGGCCTCTAGGTAAAAGCCCCGTCCTGTCGTCCGCCGCGGTTGAGAACGAAGAGTGTGATTGTTTACGCGACCGCGGCGGACGACGTGTCGGGCACTTGCTCGGAGGCTCCGCCCACCCGGCCAAAACTTTGTGGTGTTGTATCCAGACTCACATTTTTCGCGTAGACATAAACATAAATATATGGGCAACATGAAAACTCATTTTCCCGTCGATGACATCTTTATGTCTGCTCCACATCGCCGGCGTGATAGCTTGGAACCGAAAGAAAAAAGGATGACTTCATTAACTCTTTGGTCATTCGTAACCCTCGGGTAACCTCTGGTGTTCATGTAAACCCTAGAGTGATTACTTTATCCCCTGATCCTGCTGGAGTTAGTTAAGGCTCAATATTTTGTCTCTAATTTTTAACAGTCTGTTGCTCATGACTACAAATGAAAGCACTCGTCAGCTTCACCGCTGCTTCTTCAATTATCCAGTCATGCATGTGGGACGACGAGACAATGCTTGATTTCTCGGTCTGCAAGTAGTCGCCGGAAGAAGGGTAATTCCATGAAGCTTCGTTGGCTGGACACCAGTCGAGAAGCAGCAGTTCATCCGAAAATTTGTCTATAATGGTGCCTTCATTGCGTGCCAAATTGACTTTGCATGTGGCTGCTCAACGACGTCTGATAGCCTGCCGTCTCGCCATTTTGTTGCATATTCGATTCGCTTCGTTGCCTTGGCTCCTCCGAAATCTCCGCTGAGCACTGTATTCTGCAAAATCTGCAAGAATCGGACGATACCGTTCGGGTCTTATCTGCAAGTACGGTGATGTCTTGTTCTATGGGAATGGAATTAGCCAAGCATAGCCTAGTCTTCCTGTCTGGGCCTGCCTAACAATCTTTTAGCGCTCAAATTTAATTAAGACCGTTAGAAGAATGCTGAGTTATGGACAAAAGCTTTGGTCTAGGACGGGACTCGAGCATGGAGTGCGGGTTCGAGTTCGGTCCGAGACCGGAGCTTTTTCCCATAACTCAGCATAATTGTTCGCATCGCGGGCTGTGGCGAAAATCAGCAGCTATCAAAAATATCAAAATCAGTTGAGATCTTTTCGGACTATTGAATCTTTTTTTGGCAATGAAAGGCGTGCGACGAACTTCAATAACTACAAATTCTTTCTATAAGATCCCTTTTTACGTGATACGGTGAACTTTCAATGCCAACAAATTTAGGGCTCCATTTTTACCATGCGAAAAAGTCGGACGAAAGAGAAAAAGGCTATGAAATCAAGCGGTACGTTACTTTTCCTTCGGTTTTTTCTTTTTTCCATCTTTCTTCAACATATTATATTTTTGGAACTGATCTTTCCTTCATTATTTTCTGTTTGTTAAACGGCTGTGACAGTTTTTTTTAAAATAGTGCTGCTAAACTTGCCTTTGGTGCATCCCCGGGGACCTGATGATAAATATGTTCAAAGCGATGGAAGGTTAGATGCAGTGTTGTTGCGAAGCTTTGTAATATGCTAACCAGGTGTTTCGATGTATTCGTTGAAATCGTGTAAGACCACACCGAGTGTGCGACAGGACACACGAATCAGGTGACCGCGACGCGCGAACAGTGGCGCCATGCGGACAAGTGGTTTGATGGTCTCGTACGAGTGGCCACGCGCTGTGGGACGCAGCCACCTTATCGTGGCACTCAACCATTTTGGGCGTCCTTTTGTATATGTTTTGATACATATACGATTTCGAGTTTTTCGAATTATAGTATAGTTTAAGATACAGCTGTCCTTTAGGAGGGATGAAAATACTCGAATCAAATATTTAAAAAAAAATGAAATAAAACTGGATTGGAATTTCTCCGATTCTGTTCAGTTTGGGATAAAATGCCGCACTTTTTTCATACAGAGTACTAGACGGCATACAGTCATCTACCTGCCCTTTCCACAGGCGCTAAATAGAGGACCAGAAAAATGAATATCAGGGGCAGTCTGTCCTGGCAATATCGACTTTTGTCTCGCCAGCATTCATTGGAAGCAAGAACTGTGTCCTTTCTACTTCCTTATCTTTCATCCGCGTTCCTCCCTCCAATTTGCCAGCCATTCGTCACTTGAGGGGACTTTCACCCATAGGGAGTGCGGCAAGTTGGTCGTTCTTTCTTTGGCTGACCCGTTTAATTATCGCCAAACTGGCTATGGCGCTTAATTGCATCCAATACTCATTTCGCCACCATTGCTTTCTTTGCCGGGCGCCATCCGGAAAAACTGCCAAAAGGGAAAGACGTCCAAGTCGGGACCAACGCTCTTCCTTTCGCAAATGTTAATTGTAAATGCAGCATGCCACCAGTGAACGCCCCTTCTTTGTCTTTGTGCTATTCTGTTCCAAGGGTGGGCGTGCTCATATTCCCAATCCCTGTCCGATAATGGTATTTAGCTGAAACTTATTTTCCTCACTACTTTTCATTCCTTTTTTCTTAGTTTCCTATCATTTTCTATTCTTCTAATTTCTGTTATTTTCTACTTTACAACTATTTCTTTATTTTCCATTGGTCCACTGCATTATAATGGTTTTATTTTCTCAGCTGATTGCTATTTATCTTACTCATGTGATGTTGTATAGAAATGGTGAAGGCCTTTTTAGGACTACTCGGGGACGCCTGTACACGATTTTCATTATGAGTCCACAACGTAATTGAATGTGTATTCAGACTGTTATTGTCTAAGGTCACATTTCCTTTATGTAGGAGACTGTTACTCCCACAATTTTAATACTATTAAATTATCCTGATAAGGAATCAGTCTATCTTGAAAAGAATTCAATCCATCGACGTGGGCAAACCTGAAAGTGCCAAAAGAAGTATCTACTCTGACCACTGTTTTTTTTTGCAATTAGGTGAAAAAATTTTTCTGAGTCAGCTGTAGAAGCCGAAAGGCGGTAATTTCTTCACAGCTGTCTTTCACCTCCTGTACCATTTTTTCCATTTTGCTTCCCTCTTTTACGATTTTCCTTGAAAGAATCGTTCACGGGAAAATGAGTTTTCCTGCTACCCATGAATTTATGTTGTATTTACTTAATGAGGGCCGCATGTAAGGTTTCGCACGAAAAATGTATATCCGGCTAAAATACAGCACCAAAAAGTTTTGGCCGGATATGCGGGGCCTCAGCAAATGCCCCACCGTCGTCCGTCGCGGTCGGAGACGCACTGTAGGAACGGAAAGTTACGTAAACAGTCTCACACTCCATTCCCAACCGCGGCGGACGACGGGGTGAGGCTTTTACTCGGAAGCCCCGCCCACCAGGCCAAGAATTTGGAGAGCTGCATCTTAGCCGAATTCTCACTTTTTCTGTGAAACTTTGCATGCGGCCCTTACTAGGCAAATACGACATAAATATAGAGTCAACAGACGAACTCATTTTTCCCTGGACGACCCCTTGCCAAAATAACGAATGCGAATTCAATAGAGTTTTCCAAGAATTACGAGCACCTTTTTCTACTCTTTCGCTTATTCTCTCTTTCACTGTTTCACTTGTTTGTTGTTTTTTGTTGATTCAGTTGTTTAACATTATCATGAATGAAATCAAACTCACCCTCTGCAACATCAAATTACAGTGGCATCGGACTTCACTGGCCGCTGCCAGCAGGAAACTCGTACGTTGGAGCTTGCAGCAAGAGGTGAAGCACGCTAGAATCATAATAGCGCCCCAAAGGCGCGTTTTTCAATGCGAGTTTCGCCGAACATTATCGTTTTCGATCTCGAATGTTCGTCTACAGACAACAGTGTTTGCAAACACGCTTTCCTTCCTGCTCCCTTCCGATCTTATTAAGCACGTTCCTCCGCGAATCTCTTGATTGTAGAGGTGCATTGATGGTCGAAAATTGGATTTTTCGTCGAACTCGATGAACGTTCGTTCCAGCACTTGATGGATTCATGGCTGTTGAGGTGGAAATATCATGAGAGGACGATTTCAGAAATGTTACACTTGTTCATGAGTATTGGGGCCTTATATTGCATGGACTTCCATACTCATTCTTTGATAATGAACAATTGGATTGAGATTCAAAGAATTATCAAAACCCTGTGGAAACCAACTTTCATTAAATTTTCGTTTACGCAATGGTGCTTTTGAGGTGTCTCAGTTCAAACAAAAAATCATTTACCCATTTGTTCATTTTACTTCACTTTTTCACTGGAATGCTGAAAAGAACCGTGCTGTCGCGGATGAACGCTCATCTTGTGCGGTCATCGGTGGTACAAAAGCTCTCAACTCCCGTCGCTCCAACCTTTTGGGTCAGAGCACCATCGGACCACTACGCCTCATCAGGACACCCACTCCTGGCTCGGCGGACCTACCCCGGGAACCTAGGGGCCTTCAGCCCGAGGCTGGACCGTGAGGAGTGTCTCTAGCGCTACGCTAGGCTTAGCGCACTCCCTCTGGTCTCCCCCATAATAACAAGATATTAACACAACAATAGAATAGCCCAAGGCATTGCAGGATCAAACCCTACGTTTTAAGACATAACACAATATAACATACACAATACATTTATTATCAACGTATTAACATCATACCTGCTATCTTCCTCCCAAGGGACCCCCATCCGTGCGCTTCCTCTTGACCATGTGGCTGACGGTGCCGAAATGGGACCTGAACCACATGGCTGCTCCCGGTCTGGGAGCAGGGGTGTGTGGCGTTTGGCTCGTCCGGGCTGGCACGCGGCGAAGTGCGCGATGACGCGGCCGACCTAGGCGTCGTTGATTAGGGCGCGAAACGTAATGGAACGGATAAAGGCTAAGATGGTTAGAAATTTTATTGGGCACACGCTCTTCCTTCCTTTCATCAGTGGTTATATGATGAGCCTTTCCTGTGTAATACTTCTATTTGTTTAGTATCCTCATATTCCCACCCAGATCGCTTTCTGTTCTTTTTAGAGCATCTTTTTGAAAAGTTTGATGACAAGTTTTGAAAAATTTGATGACAATGTGATGAAATCCGCTTCTTTCCCACTTGTTTCAATGTCATTATATACAAGCACACTTAAGTACATATAAAGTGTTCATCACTCCAGCCACGGAGAAGAAATAAAGCGGATTGCATCATATTGACATCACGAACACAAAAGTAACTTTGAATTGAGAAAGGTAAGGAGCGAGATAATCAAGCAACATCAAATTTCGTTGACAGTTTAGCACGGTTTCACATCAAGGACCAATGCAAGACGAAAGAGACGATTCTATCACATTATCATCAAACTCTTCAAAATTAAGTTCATAAAGAGAACAACATGTAATCTGAGTGGTAATAAAAATGTGTTGCACGAATAAGAACATAATACTCGAAAGTTTCAACATATAAACACGCTTGGGAGGAAGAAGAAGCCCTTCTCTCGACAAGACTCCTCAGTATCTTGCTCTGAATCAGCACGACTGCGAATTCGCGCTCCAGTCAAAGTTGCCGCTGAGGGACGCGGCGTCGCGCAGTTTGCCGCGCAAATGTCGCGTGCCAGCTCGGACGAGCCAAGGCCCGTCTCCCCTGGGAGCAGGCGTGGACACCGGCCAACTCATGTGCCAGCGCTCCACTACCCGAGAGCCAGGGTGCGCCGCACCCCCAGACCTCGGGCAGCATCATGGCGTTGCCCGGTGAAAACCGACTGACAGTCGGCGACCAGCCTTTTATACCGGACTCAGCCACAAAGGGCGGAGCCAACCGCGAGCGCGATGCGCTGCCGCGGTTGCAACCGCACGCGGATGGGCCGGGGAGCGCGATGCCTCCGGCGGCCACCGTCGCGATCCGCGACACGTGCAATTGTTAATGAGTCATTAGCGGTTAGATTACAGGACGATTATTAGTATGCCGATCAGATTCTATTACTATTGACTAATTCATTAACATCGTCAATCGATTGCGAACCTTAGGGCACACATGAAGATTCTAATCCAAGTTTCTGTGGCAATATTAGTCAGTCCAAAACAATTATATGTAGCACGCATTGTCCCTACAGCTATTTCGATGCGCTCTATTCATAACATGTGACCTAATCCCGACTCTCCTCGTGTCGCCAGATATTCAAACCACAACTATGTAAATGACAAATAATTACCGACCAAAAAGTCTCAAAGGGATCGTCCACGGAAAATTGAATTGAATTGAGGGTGAACCTGGGCTGAGATCGATCGCATATCTTTTTAAGCATCAAGCCGTGAATCAGTCATCAGTAGAAGTCATTTTTTTTCTTGAAGGGGAGGTGTATTTATTTTGCTTTTGGAATTTGCTCAACGCACAACTTTACACTAATAAAACACACTAGCATTTAGCAATGTGCCAAGTGCCCAACTTACGTGACCAGTAGCCGTCCATTCTTATTTCTACGCTATGTCGCTCATCATCTTCACTAGTGATGATGGGGGACTCAGTAAATTCATCTTCATTGAACTTCGATGCTTTGGAGATGTTCGTATTCAGTGACAGTGTTGGACCACATTTTTATGCTCCTGGGATGCATTTTAAAGGCATCGGGAGGGGGGCAAGGGCGGAATAACGTTTACGAAAACAATGGCGTCTGAAAACAAACATATGGGTTCGGTAGATACAATGTGTAACGAAACCAGCGTTGAAAAACGCGCCGTGAGACGGTATTTGGCCCCGGGGCGCGCTTCCGTCCGAACTGCAAGCTTCCGTGGCCGAGCCATGCTTCGTTCATTTTGAAGCTTGTTTTCGGCCTGATGTAACCTTATTTTTGAATTATTTCCTCTTTACTGTTTTCTAGTGACATATTTTACTTGTTTACTTATAGATCTTCTTAATTGTGCATTTCTATACCTGAAAATCTCAGAAGGGTCAAATAAAGTCGGGGGGAGACGCAACTTTGCGTCGACGTCGATGCTCCTTTCCCTTACTAGGCTTAGGCTAGAACTGATATCCCCTCCTCCCACATTAAAAAGCATCTGTCAAAGCATAGGTCTCATCTGCTTTAGCCTAACCCTAGGAAGGGAAAGAAGCTTTGACGTGGGTGAAAATTTTGCGTCTCCCCCCCCCCCCCCGACTTTATTTGACCCGTAAGTACATCTAGAAACAATATAAGAAAGAACAAAGTAAAAACTAAAAGGAAAAAGCAAATCTATAATAAAACCATCTTCTTTTGGCACCATGCCAAGGCGTCAAATTGGCGAGTTTGTGCAATGGCGGCCACTCAAACTCGTCCACACTACGTCTGTTCTACCGTAAGCCAAAATTACCCCTCCTGGTGTCTTTAATGAGTAGTGAACTTTAACTTTGTATAATTTGATGTCAGACAACTAAGCAGACCTTGGTATAAACTCGGAACTTTTAAATTTCTTCTGACTTCTCATGGCATAATTTACGATTTCTGACAGTTTCCTCATGATTATTTCATGCTATTTAAGAGGCAGAAGAATTGAGATCTTCACTGATCAGCGATATCTCCTGAATTCTTTCAGGAGTCGCAAAGAATGGCGGCGTTGAGGAACTCCTTGTTTTTCACAAGCGTTTCAGGGCCGCCATCAGACTTCGCGATTGCGATATTGCTACGTTGCACTTCCCCACGTGATGCCGCGTCCTTGAGAATTTGCACTGCCGTAACTGCGCGTGCGAAACCGCAACACCGAAAAATCGCAAATCACGATCTCTGACGGCGGCGTGAAAACGCATCACTTCATTTCCTTCAAAGCGTATGCAGCAGCTCTTCATTTCCTTTGGGAGGTTCGGTGAACGATCACCAACAGATGAGTTGACTTAGCTGAGCGATACACTCGATGGTTACGTATGAGAACGTTTCAGAGTGTCATGTTGTCATGAACTCCACATTTATGATGTCATCCCCAATTTCTCCGCCTACCGCCTCACAGAGCATTTAAGCAGCATCAGGCGTGAAACAGGGGAAAACACCTCACGCGACGAACTGATTCCGAACGTCTGAGATCGGCTGGTCGCTCCTCACCCTTCGGTCTCGGCCACAGACCGTGCCGTACTACTAGCGCACTCGCCAAGCGAGCAGCCGTAAGAAAAGGTCCAGCGCTTGAGTCAAGGTCAAACTCAGAAGAATCAACCACTTATTGAGGCATACTGTGTAGGGAACGGTTACTGAGAGAGAGGTTACTGATATTATATGTAAATATTTAATCAATAAATAAATAAATGTAAATGTGATATAAATATGTGGTCTAAACTGTAATGTAGCCGAGAAAATGAACCATCGGACATTTCCATCTCAGGAGTGATGCCCTCACAACATATGGCATGAGAATGTTCAAAAATCCACTTACGAACAGCTTTTTGGCGTGCTTGTTAATTCAATTCCTAGTAGTGCGATACAAGGGTTGCTAAACAAATCAAAACGAATTTTTTAGTCGAGAATTTTTTTTCACACAGAGAATTCTTATGTTTTTACATCGTCTTTTATGCCATTTTGAGGTTGTTTTCCAGTAGCGACACACTGTGATGTTTACTTCCGCAAAGGGAAATTGCTATATCATGACATAGTCCATAACATGGTCCTCATTTCGGCTGCTGTCTCATCCTGTTTTCATAACTAGTGTTTTTTTCTAGAATCGCTGTTTTTTAGCAGTTGTGTTTTGCTTTGCACGGATTATTGTTTATTGCTTACTTCTCGTAGTTTTCTTCACGTAAACCTTTTTTCATAGAAAATGTCGTTCAAAAAAATGGCAAATGTTTATATCCACTTGATAATCGATATGCGCATGTCGTCAATTAGAACCAGCAGCGTAGTGACTGAATATTTTGCATTGCATTTGCGGCGTTCATGGAATCATGTCTCGTCCAGATCTGGGCCAGTTACCTGATTTTTAAGCCTATTTTTTCAGAACTATTAGGAAGTTTAGGAATAAGATATGAGCGTTGGGGAGTCTTCTTAAACCATCACTTGAGCCAAAAATGGGTACAAAAACATCTGTGATTTAAAGTGAATATCGAAATAAGGCGACCTCTAGGAATGTCAGCGCTTGATAGCCATTTGCTTGTGCTATACTCTAATTCAACTATTATAATTTATATAGTTTGATGGAATGTAAATCGGCGTATAACTTATGCCAGACCTAGAACTGGTGCGGATAAGACCACAAATATTGTTTGAATAATTTGTTCACAAATTATTTCTGAAGTTGATTTATTTATAAATACTTTATGAACACAGAATTTAAATCAACAAAATCTAAATCTATTGTATGTTGATCTTTTTCAGTGACCATGTCAAATGGCCTCAAATCGTCAGATCCCCTTACACAATCGTGGCACAGCCAAGCGAATGGTCATCATACCACCAAAACCATTCTGAGTTTTCTGCGGTCAGTACGATTTTTGGGTTTCTGTTGTAACGCTCGCGTTGATTTGAGGTTCCATGGCTATCAAAAGGAAATTCATATGGGAGTTGCTCAATTCTACTTTAAAGATGCTAGGAAAATTAACTACTTCAGAAATTCCTATAAATTAGACGAGTAATTTGAATATATACAGTTTTGAAGGTGCGGACTTCGCAACGGCGCGGGACTGAAGCTAGGGAGAAGAAGACAATTTTAAAGGTAGTAGGAGCGCTTGCAGCACCACAAAATTGTGGACGAAGTCGACCAAGTCACACACCAATGAAATCCAACCGTCGCGGGGAAACTCCGCCCATTAGCTTGTCATGCGCACACCACGCCCACTGCTTTTATGTACATATTGTAATCATTGAACTTGTTCCAGGCCATCACGATCAAAGTCGAATAGCAAAAAAGAGCCGTTACTGGTTTCAAGTCCAGTTCCATCTTGTCCAAACTCTAGCACGGTAGCGGATTTTTCGCATCTTCGACGGCGAAGACCAAGAAGCGCCCACTACGATCCGAATACAATCACACTGTCTGAGAAGCGGGTAGGCTTGCTCGCATCATGTTGCTTTACCGGTTAAAAATGGATTTGTGGCTTCAAAGAAACCGGAAGAAGTCCGAAGAAAGAGGATGATGCAAAAAATTAATCATTCTGTAACAAACATTAAAGGTTAGAAGCGATATTCGGTGGAAAAACCCAGTTTTAAAAGCGCGGCGCTGTGGCATCTGTTCGCATCACATTCGCATTACTTCGAACTGCACACACTGGCTTCCCGAGTTATCCGCTGTAGAGTGTCATTTATTGTCTCGTAGAGTGTATTTCATTCATTCGTGATGATGTGAAATAAGTGACACAACACAGCAACAAACAAGTAAAACAATTAAATGAAGAATAAGCGAAACCGTGAGAAAAAAGTGTGATTACGATTAAAATCTAATGAATTCACTTTCGACGTCTTGGCAAGGTGTCGTGTGTGAATTGCGGCAAGTGCAAGCCACCGCGAGCCACCGATCCCATACCGTGAACCAAAATTGCCCTCCTCCCGGTGTCTTTAGAGGCACCGGGAGGGGTGGGTGTGTACCCTTTTGTCAAGATTTTCGCAAGACTACGAGCGGCGTGCGACGCGTGTGTACGAGCTATGCGCGTCGCGGTAGTTGGGTCTTCGAACGATTACATGCTAATGTAGGAGGCGCGATACGCAGTTGACTTTTAATCTTTTATCGCTTCGGGACCCACCAACATGGCGCCTTTAGCTCGTCCGCATTGCTCCGCTTACGGCATGCCGCGACGCGAAAATCCTGAAATCCTGGGTACACACCCGGGAGGAATGAGTAGGAATTGAGTACTGTGAATACAGGCTTTCTGAAACGAACCTTCCACTTAAGAATACGGTGTGTGTGGCGAAACTTGCAATGAAAAAGCGCGGCCTTGGATCTTATCACATCTCGCAGCACTACGAGTCTCACTGCCGTCCATCCATCGGGGAGTTGCCGGTGAGGGAGAGACAACGCTGGCAGCGGGCTGATTCGACCCTTCATCCTTCTGCAATCTTAGCGGTAGTTAGTGACGCAGAGGGGCGCGGAAAAGAAGTAGGGTTTGGGCTTTTATTTCCCAGGTTTTTTTGCCGTTTTATTTCATTCTTTTTCTACACCTCCACTGCTAAGTACCCCTTATTTCATATTGCACAATATGCCTTACCTATCCCTCTCGGTGTCTTTGATAAGTTCCAAAAGTTTATTTCAAGTGGTACTGTAAATGAAGGTGATAGAAAACCTCATTGATGGGTAATAGAAAACCTCATCATAGGACGCGAAGGCTCCTTACCAGGGGTAAACCGACTAAACAAACTAGGTAAATCGAGTTAAACAGTCAAATCGATAACGATTTCCCCTAATTTTTGCCTTTTCAGGAATTTCCCGAGCATGACGTGAACGAAACGTATGAACGCCTTGAAAAACTTGGCGAAGGCAGTTACGCTACTGTGTACAAATGCAAATCGAAGTAAGTAAAGGCTGGTTGGTTTGCAGAAGAAAGAGCCTAGCCATAAAATTCTACCTACATGATTCCAGGATTGACGGATCGATAGTGGCCTTGAAGGAAATCAAATTGCAATTTCAGGAAGGGCTTCCATTCACGGCTATCAGGGAGGGTAAGAACTTCGTTATCAATTTTGTTTGCTCATTGATTGATCACCGAGGATATTCAGCGTCGTTGCTTCGCACATTACGCCACGCCAATATTGTGTGCCTTCATGACATATATCATCAACATAATCAGCTTACATTCGTCTTTGAATATATGGTGAGCAAATTTTGTGGGAACCTCCGCCCACGCGCGCAGCCGTTTTCGTGGAAAACTCCCCCTATCACAAGCATTCACTGTCGAATTTTCTAGAAAATGGATCTCAGTAAATACCTCGAACGTCATCCAACCGGTGTTGACTGTATGCAAATCAGACTTCTGTTGTTCCAGTTATTGAGGGGACTGGACTTCTGTCACAAAAAGAAGATCCTCCACAGGTACTCTTCAATGCGTACGCAATTTTTAAACATTCTGTTTCCTTAATTCGTACGTGATGCAGGGACCTCAAGCCTCAAAATCTGCTCCTGGACGACAATGGAGTCTTGAAGTTGGCCGATTTTGGTTTGGCACGTGCGAAATCTGTACCAAGTAGGACCTATTCCCATGAGGTTGTCACCTTGTGGTATCGACCGCCAGATGTACTGCTTGGTAGCACTGAATACTCAACATCTTTGGACATGTGGTAAGTGTTAGTCATGCTCCACCCACAAATGTACGAGTCGGCGAAAGCCATATCTGAGATTCGTATTTCAGGGGTGTTGGATGTATTTTTGCGGAACTCTGCACCGGTCAAGCAATTTTCCCTGGTACGAAAGATGTGTCAGATCAACTCGACAAGATATTCAGTGTTCGTGGTGTACCAAACGAGTCTGATTGGCCCCAGGTGAGTACTAAAGGGATGAAGCACTAGTGCTACATTACTCATTGAGCAACGCTCCATATAGCCATTTCCAGTCCCGTACAAAAATATTTCGCTAATGGTACCTTTACGATTGTGTGAGACCGCCCTCCTTCTGCAGATAGTGCTGCAAATTCCCTTTCACGCTGCTAGCTACAAGAGTTTCGCCATAAGTCCCTAAATGGGATAGGTGAAGAAGGAGCCGTGCGGCTTGCACTGCACGTGATATTTTGACTTTTTACCCTAGAAATCGTGGAATCGTGTTCGCGCATGGCCCAGTGAGATTTTGCAAAGCCAGGGGGTGTGCCATCAGGAGAGAAAATCGCGAAGCGGCATCCGGCGTGCGACGCGATGGTGCGAGCTATGCGCGCAGTATTGAATGGGTCGTGAAGCGATGAAAGTGATCTCGCCATATTGTGGGCATAATTGCTTCAGGACCTAACTGGTGAGGCGCCCCATTTCCCACCATCTCGTCGCGCTCCAAACGCAGCCACACGAATTTTCTGTCCTAAATTCACACACTCTTGGGACGTCACATTGTCTATTCCTGTGCCTCAGCCGTCCTTGTATGTAATATGGTTCATTTGCATACAAGCGCGCGCACGCGTATGTCACGGGCGATGTCTGTTGCGGAAAGCCGTATAAAATAATTTCACGATAAAGGGAAGTGGCAGTGACTGAAAGTAAGCCGGGAGTTGGATCGAATATGTGCCTCCCTGAAAAGTAGAAAGGTGACGTCAAGAAAAGGGGGAATCGTTGACATTTAGGGTGGCTGAGACACTCAAAATGGGTCAGGTCGGCGGAGCTCGCCGCGGTCACGTTTATTGGCGTACGCTTGATTCACAGCTGAAGCAGAAGAGCACTCGTCATGCGTAGTGACTCATTTCGCGTAGCACGGATATAGCTTGCACCTAAACGCTCTGAGATGGGACTGAAGAGTGAATCACTTGGGCCAAGTGGGCAATGCACTCCCAGTGTCTAGAAGTATAGCCGCTTCAATACTACCCTCCCCCTCTATTGGAACCAAATACGACCCCTTTCCTTTTTTGACCACCACAATACCAATAACTATTGGCAGACTGTATAGTTGCAATGTGTTTTATTGTTCGCTATAAAAAACCTTTCACTTCTCATCTGCTTATTGAAATTTCAGAGTGGTGCTTATCGCTGACCTCTGTAGGTATAACCTCCTCCTGCCCAGTCAAATACGACCCCCGCCCCCCCCCCCCCATCTTGTCTAGAATCCTCGACTCGCGGTGTACCCTGCCAGTTACCGACGGTCAGCACTTTTTCCAGTCATTGACGACATTAAGGAGGAGGATGAGACCGACATGGGTGGACATGCAAATATATATACTACTGGAAACGGGAAATTTTCAGATTTATTCATTCAGATCGAGTCGTAAATACTCATTTTTAATATTTTACTGGAAAAAATCGTAATTCTTTTATTTCAGGTGAAGAATCTACCTCACTATGCATCGAATACCTTTCCGCCATACAAGGAGGTTCCCTTCAAGCAGGTGAACATTCTGCTCACGAAACTGCAAAAATCTGGAACAGATTTGCTTGGAAAGTTCTTGCAGGTACGCACTGCCTCATTGCCACTGTGGGATTACTAGTTACATATTTATTTGATTAAATAAGCAAGATGTCCATGACACGATCAAAAGATACTCACGAAGTAACATATAATATTGGTGCTCCTATTTATATAATTATAACTTCAGTGTCCAATTACCGGCACTAGAAAGAGCCTCTCCGGGAAGCAGCGAGGAGCTCAGCATTGCGGGGAGGCAAAAATGTTACGTGACGACTTGATTATATTACGGAGTCATACTAGCTGGTCTGCAGCCCTACCAGCGAAAGCGCAGATTGATTGTGATACAGTCTAGTTCAGTCTGGGCCTCAACCAAGGGGAAATGCGGTGGGACTCTCGAAGTGGGCTAGGCCATGCGGGGCTGCTGCGGCAGCGCTAATCCAAAACGAAGCCAGCAAATGACCTTTCGCGCGCGTGGTGACCCAATCCGAGTGTCCTGTCGCACATCATCAGTGAGGTGAGATCAGAGGAGAAATTGCAAACCTCGTGTCTATTTCTGTTTGAGTTATGTTCAAAGAAAGATGTCGGTGACTCCTCACTGCACGCGTACAAAAACTCCTTCTCTTCTGTCACCTGAATTTCCCCGTATTTTTAACGAGTAACCCTGAGGCATTTTTAATTTTTTTGAATTTGTGAAAAATCGAATTTGATTTCAGCTAAACCCTAGCGATCGCATATCAGCCAGTTGTGCCATGCTTCATCCATATTTTGCGGGTCTACCTCGACACATTCACCTCCTCCCGCCCACTGTCTCCATCTTCACCCTTCCTGAATTGCAACAATGGATGCGATGACGTCAGCGCCGTGAAGGTGGCGAAAGCGATTTCGTAGCGACAGATTTGTGACAGTTGTCCAGGCTATCACGAACGATCGACTAGTGTACATATACACGCTTGCATTTCTATCTAACTCTTTCATCTTTCTAGGCCATGTTTTTTTTTGTTGATGGAATGATGATTCGATAGTTTGTTATCTTTCCTTTTTCTAACCTCTTATCATTATATTACGAGATTTTATCGAGAAATCAGTTCTATCACTATCGAAATATGATTGTATTTTGTTATTTTCCTTGCCCTTGATCATGACGCTGTCTACACTGCTTAGGCTTTGGAGCAAGCGGATGACCGCGTCGGAAGAAGGTCACTGCGAAAGCACCGATGACTTTTCTTTATTTTTTTCACCAATCGATTTTACGGGTGTATGTTGCTTGTCAGTATATGCAAAGGTTTACATATGAATGCAATAGATGCATATTAAAATGAAACATTTTTGTGAACTGTTTGTGCATATACCATGAAGAATCATCTTTCGGGACCTCTTGGAAAAACCCAACGGATTATCTAAGGTCTACCCCTATGTTACAAGATTACCCATTTCTGTCAAAATTTATCCCAATTCTGTGGTTCATGTAACGAAGCGAAGGAGTGGAGTAACAGAACAGTAAAGTAGGGGCTTTCATAAGTTCAGCATATCAGCTTGTGTATCGTAACCGACTCGCACTTGCATTTAACTTCAAATCCAGATGGGAAAAAACGAGGCCTAACCACTTCTTCGCAAAGGTCTCATTGTCAGACTGTACAAAAGTAAAAGTAAAAGCGCCACGGCGATGTGAAAATAAAAGGTAACGGACTCGTCAGAAAAGGATAGTAATCAATCTGTCCTGGACTGGATGGTGTGGAACAGGTCAATCGCGTTAGGTCACCGCGCCACCCCCCATTGCGTCGCTGCTCGCGCTCAGTGCCTTGATGTTTAGCGCGCTAAGGGACCCGACCACCGGCTACTTGCATGCTGGCCCAATTCAAGTGTCATGTGGCACATCCTGGAGGGTTTGGCATGTGGCTACTGTACGGTCTCCACTTAGAACAACATTACAGTTTATTTGACGCCAAATGTTTGCTCTGGAGCCTTCGGTAGCAGCCATTGTACACCGTCATGTTACTCTCATAAGAATAATAAGTCATAATCTTGTATGATATATGGCTCAAGATGTTTGAAACACATTTGTTCAGGGCGGCGTTAGCTCACGACTGCATTTGAGGCTCTTTGGCTCGAATACTTGATAGAAATTCTTGTAACTGGAAGCTCTTTTCTATTTTTCTGAACTTCCCAAACGAAGACGTCTTGTCGAGGTAAAGAACATAGCCGGATGTTGTAAGGGCTGCTGTGTAACGAGATCAGATCTGACGTTTCCTGTTACAATATTTTTTCGAAAAAGATATGACCTGCATCTTGACCTGGCGCTTTGTCGATCTCATTTATTTTGAAAAGTTCATCAAGAGAACAGTGCATGGAACAATCCTATTTTACAGCCTGCAATGTCCCTCTAATCCACATGTAACTCCTAGATCATTAACGTTACTGGTTTTCAGTGACCATAGCTCATACCTAATCTAAACCCTGACCAGTTGTAGCTGGATGTCGCAGCCGTCTGCATCTGGTAGCTTTTATACTTTGGCACTCATGACGCGTTCTGCTCCATCAGGTATAATGTTCTGAAAGGTGGACATGTGACGTACCTGGTGGAGCTTATCTCCTAATTTTGCATCCATTGCCTTTGGACAGTGCACCCACAGGTGTCGAGGAAATAGCCGCTTCAGTACGACCTCCTCTACAGCGACCAGATACGACCCCCCCTCCTTTTTGACCCTACAATACCAGTAACTGTCGCCGCATTGCATAGTTGCAATGTGTTTTATTGCTATATATCCTTTCCTGTTACATTTTGTCGCACGGATTTACACACGGTAAAATACCCTGCGTTTCTCATCTCCTTATTGAAATTTAAGACTTTAGTGCTTATCGCTAACCTTTGAAGGTACGCCCCCAACTCCTCCTGTCCGATTAAATACGGCCCTCCTCTTGAGTAATCCTCGACTCTCGGTGTACCATGCCTTCGAACTCTGCAGTCGACCGTGGCCAAAGACCCCTTTCCCATCAACATCTTACCGATAAAAGTTGAGATTTGTTGACTACTGGTACAATATTCTCGAAGTTCCTCCAAAAAACATCTTTACAAGATGCGATCCACACCACTAATCGGGATCACAGAAAGTAGCAAACAGGAATCTTGCACCTCCCCCAGTTGTCCCTCTTATACTTCTAGTACTCGGATTGGTCTGTACGCTTCAAAGTACAAGAACCCACGCATCAAGGATGTACCCGATTTCCGGTTAAATTTAATTCTTGATTCAAGAATAGTTTTACAGGAAAACAGTGTTCTGAAACCCACGCATCAGCAATGTAGCATTTACTAATGTTGAGCGATCTTCATCATAAATTGACTACAAATAATGTTTGTAAGGTGCTTCACAGGTTCGAGCATTTCTGTAAAGAATTTAAAGGGAGGGGAGTTGTATTTGGTGAACGCTAGTACAGTACTGACCTTGAAGCCACTACATACAAAGCACTGCTGTAGTTTTTTCTGAGTCGTTGTTTAGTGCCCCAGCACCACTCGCTGCCATCAGTGCTAGGGGCCTTTGTCTCAAAATAGCTTCCTCAACGCTGAGCGTGATCCTGGGCTCAGTAAGTACATTAAACTTTCTGGATGTTACGGAAGAGGTTTGCTACAATCGGAAGGAATTTTTTGATTAGGTTGTTCAACAGAGCTATTTGCTTCGTGAAAAGGCTTTCTCGAATTCGAGTTGAATCGCTACAAGCTGCGAAGCATCATACCGTTAACACCGCTTTCATACTTTGCGGTGCCGGCGGCAGGGCGTGGCCACGCCCTGCCGTCATAGTTAGCCTATAGTTCTCTTAAGAAAAGATTGAGTCGACGCCTGCAATGCACAGAGCCCTTTGAGCAGGCATGAGAACCAGTTCAACATATTACATTATAAAATTTATTTAAGTTCATGGAATTTCGCGGTGTCAATGTCCCTGTCATGAGCTACAGGTGACGGGTTATCGGCTCTCTCCCCGTTAATGTTATCAAAAGCTAACAGCAGGGATAAGATTTCAAGTTCGCTTACGTGTCGGCAGAAGATTGAGAAGAGGAGAATAGTGTACTTGTTAATCGTTTTTCACGCTTGCATCTTTAGCAGGGACATTTTAGCACTATCACATCCAAAATGGAACGGAACTTCATGAAACGTGTTAGTACGAAGATCCGTCCAAGTCCGAAGATTTAATTTCTGG
This sequence comes from Trichostrongylus colubriformis, assembly GCA_963978905.1. NCBI lineage: Eukaryota > Metazoa > Nematoda > Chromadorea > Rhabditida > Trichostrongylidae > Trichostrongylus > Trichostrongylus colubriformis. The sequence continues at coordinate 29,551,393 of OZ022260.1, forward strand.
ATCAATAATGGATCTATAAACGAAGTTTTGTTTTTTGATCGCTTGGGGGGGGACCTATAAAGAGTTGCGTCAGGACGTACAACAGTAGGGGATCATCAGATAACAAATCTGCTTTTGAAATCTGCGGAACTCTAACCAAGGGACAATTTCTCTCTGCAGAGAAATTCGAAAAAACCTGAGTGATTTTTTTCTAAAATAGAACTTCAGCGATTCTGAGGACAGATCCAAGCTCAGCCTCTAAACGAATGTATCATCAATGGATTAATCCACTCTTGTTTGTCTGTTTCTTGATTGACACTTTGAGCGCTCATAACCCATCTGTACCCATTTTGATATAGTAGTGCTCTATAAAAGATTAAATCAACCAATCCTCATTAATTATGCAATGCTTCCCACTAATACTCCACAGGCGTTCTCAGTAGGGTTTTGGTCAAGATCTAAGGCGATGCCGCTCAACAGAAGCCGCTGTTCGGACTATCAGCTGCTATCGATCACGCAACATATCGATCAACTGGCGATCCTCTAATTCTCATCACTTTTATCACCTTATTTTTCTTTGACTAGCTCTTGTCTGAACAACTAAAATTAATGCGCATTTGACATTATATTCATTTTCGATAGCAGTAAACTGATTGTTTATACACCTTTATTATTTGGAAATTCTCTTTGCTCTATCTACTCAGACTTCTCCAGTTTTATAAACTATAGGTAAGTATATAGATAAATCTCTTATAATTTTTTATTAAAACCTATCTTTTTCTCGAAACTTTCACATACGTATTACTGTTGTCTTCCTTGTCACATAAGGTGTACCTTTGACGAATGATGATCCACTGAAAGCCGTTTTCATGCTTTCATCTTTCACCAGTATATGGATATGGAGGACGGAGGGGATGGAGGGGACATTACAGGCAATGCCTTCGAATCAACACACAACGTTATCAAAATAAGCCGGTAAGGGTGGGGATTGAAGGGGGTAGTGATTGTTAAGGGGTTGGCGAATTTGTCGATGTCTATAAGGGACAGGAGCTTTAGATGACTTGAAAATTTCTGCCTCATAACCTCTTTTACCCCCAGGACACTTCCAAGGTCGAGGAGAACGCTTCAGTACGGTTCTCCTCCTCTACGCGTACCGAATACGACCCCCCTTTTTTACCTCTACAAAACCAGTGGCAGTTGCCGGATTGTATAGTTGCAATGTGTTTTATTGCTATGTTCGCTGCGAAATATACTTGCTTCTCATCTGCTTTATAGAGTTTGGATTCTAGCGCTTATCGCAAACCTCGCAGGGACGATCCCACCCCCTTCCCTCCGGTCAAATACGATCCTCCTGCCGAGAAATCCTCGAATCCCGGTGTACCCTGCCCTCCCCTCTCGGTATAGCTACATACTTGGTGATCTTCTCTCATTCTCGCTTTTTCTTACATTACCACGCCAAGGACCAATTTTAAACTCCAGTCCATATCCACGTGGATCCCGTTTTACCTTTCGAATGTAACTAATACTTTCAGAAGATCATATTTCTCCTATGAACTTGGTATTATCGTTAATTTATACTCTTCTACCACAGTTGGTCACAGCTTTACGAGGGAATTATATCACTGAGGAACCAGGAAATGGAACTGTATTTGACCTTGGTCAAGCATTATGGGTTTTCGATTTCGCAGGTACAACAAGGATGAATAATTTTTTCACTTTCTCTGAAAAGATATGCGTTCGGATGCTGAAAGTCCCATTTGGAAGCAATAGGCCAGGTTCGTACTTTGCTGTGCTGGCGGCAGGGCGTGGTTGCGTGTGTCTGCGTCTCTGCCTGTGCCACCCTGTCTCTAAGTCAGCGTCATTTCTGCATTTCCCCCGTACCACTCTGCCTCGCTGCTGTGACTGCAGCCACGCCCTGCCTGCGCAAAGTATGAACGCGGCCTTACGCAACGGGGAAGGGCAATTCCGTGTCTGAAAGAACAGGGACTCAAGATGAGAGTGAACCACTTTCTAAGTCATTCGGAACGACCTTTAAGCACACAAATTTTTTTTCGCACACTCCTCGCAGTCATCGCAGAAATCCGAAATCCAAGCTGATTTCGTAGCGACAGGTCTTTGCCTATTCGTCCCATCTTTTTGCCTTTTTGTTTTTCCTTTGATGCCCAGTTTCTTTAGTTTTCTTTAGTTTCATGTCTTTTCCTTCCCTCTGTACTTCCAATACCATGTCATTTTCAGCTGCTGCCTATGCAGAGGATCCGAATCTATGCTTGAGGCCACGAAACGCTTCGCTGGTATATCGTGTGGCGTTACCATGTGATTACCTACGAGATGAGGTCTCGGCCTTTGCCAGTACTGTCTACATGTTTTTGTCGTGTCTTGAGAAAAAACAGTTTTAGATAGTGCAAAATGAGGAATTAGGTATACGGACCTTACCAGCACAACGTCAATGAGTGTGCGTGCGCGTGGGGAAGGGTGAGGGGTAAAGAAAGATTTTGGGGTATCTTGAAACCGGGCGGTGCCAACTTTGTGTGTAGCTTTATGCCGACATTTCGTTTTGCGGCGTCGCACCAGCTGCGCTATGAGCACGGCTTGCCGCGGTTCAAACATATAGCTGTTTACCTCATCATTATCTGAACAAAATAACTTTTGAACACCAAAAAGACAAAACAGTAACAAAAAGTAAAGGAAACAACAACATTGCATGATAACAATCGGAATCAAGAAATAATCAGTTCAGGCAGGAAACTTCAAAGGGAATGCACGTAGTGTACGCAATCATACGAGACGAAATTCTCCGCGCGCGGCCGCGCGAAAATTCGACATAAAACTACACACCCGTGTCAGGTCATCACTATTACTGAGGGCACATAGTGATGAATGGGTACCCTTATTTTTTTTAAGGTTGCACGAGCTACCTAAGAATGGGGAATGGAGTGTATATATGCTAAAGTTAGCGTAACTGCACAGGAATCCCAAGCCATGAATCAGTGTGTAATAGAATGAACTGGTGGTTTGTATTTCGAAAGTATCAAGTTCCAAATAATGAAGGATCCTAGTCAAGTATTGATTTTTGATTTTGTAAGCTTTTAATTTAAGTAGAAGAGATCGTTATTAGGATGAGACTCTTCAAGGGGAAAATCGCATAAATAAAGAGTAAATCAGAAAGAAGAAGCCTGAACCATACATCACTTTCCTAAAAAAGCTTCAAGGAACACTTCTTGAGTAATTTTCAAACACGGATAAAGTTCCACACAAACGTGGATAGAAGTTTTCCGGAACTTCTGAGCACATCTTGAACCTCTTCTTCCTTAAAGTGACTTTTTAGGAATTGAGGCCACTTCTTGGCTTCGCCTAGTTCGTTTTGTCAGGTATTATTCCGGAAATTTTTTCATGCCCAACTACGCCTCTAAGCAATGGGCTTACACATCACACACCTGTTTTTTTTCATTCTCCCTATATTTTCCGTTGCATTTAGTGTTGGGGTTTCGTAGCAACACGCGAGGATTGGATTATTGTCTCCTTTCGTGGAACGCGAACCAAAACTCAGCTCATCATTGAACTCATTGAGACCATGAGTGAACCAAAGAAAAAGGTGAGTTTCGGCGTGTGATTTTGTTCGGAGCCGCAACACCGCATAGTAGCAAAATGGCGAAGTCTGACAGCGGCCAAATAGAGCAGGCTTCAGGTTGAAGTTCGTCAGCGATATAAGGTGACCTGCCGCTTGGTGGACATCGGTGGTGAACGCCAATCTAGAGCCTGCTTAGTTTCCCTCTGAAACTGTGTTTCAGACGTAATTTTAGTTTTATTTGATTATGTAATTCCTATTCTCCACTGCTTTCTTGAGAAACCTACGCTGGCGCAAAGTGTCTTTAACTGCACTTGACACCTATTCATTTACTTAGACTCAGACCTGATCTTCAAGTAGACCAGCTAAGCCCTCTAGGCGATTACGATTTCCGCATTTTGCTCAATCAGGTATCCCAAATTTAGCAATTTCATACTCAAAAAGCGTTCCGGCTCCTGAAATTGCTTCTCCGCGCTTTCCTTGCAGCTTTTCTCAGATTCTGCTCTCAACATAGATACACTAAGCTCGACACAAAATTAAACTTCTCGCATCCAAGCTATGATTTGAAAAATTATTTCTGAAAGATCCTGAAAATAGCCTTAGGGCTCATCAATCAGTATGATAGATCAGTTCAGAACAATTCTAGCTCCGTTCTGGTGGATCCGTACAACATTATTTTTATGTGGCGCTGCAGCCAATATGGAAGCAACTCCACACAGTGATTAGAAAGTTGCTAAAAGTGAGTCAAATACATCCGAATCAGCCCATGATCCATTACCGCACATTTTGTGACCATTGGGCTGCGTTCATACCTTGTGTTACCGAAGCCGGGACCGGCGGGGACGGCTGTCAAAATCATTTGCTCGCCGCCGACGACGGCGTCAATCTGATAACGTGCTGTGCTTGCAAAAAGCTTGTCCCGGCCACACCACAGTATGATGACCGTGGCAAGAGCCAAAATTCGACTTCGAATTTTGGCACAGTACCCAACTATGCACGGTGATCGTGCCAAGAGCCCGCGAATTCAAATTCGCATCTGCATAGTTTGGTACCATGCCAAGATTCAAAATCGAATTCGTGGCTCTCGCCACGATCATCATACTGTAGTGTGGCTAGATGGAGCTTTTTACAAGCGCAGCACGTTGTCAGATTGACGCCGTCGTGGGCGGCAAGCAAATAAATGATTTTGGTGCCGTCGCCGCCGGAGCCGCGTCGGTTACGCATAGTATGAACGCGGCCTTATAGTTTTGAACATGGTTTCAAAATTCGTCGAAGTACAATTATAAATACGGATCTCAACAATTTATCAATCACTTTATTTTAGACGTATCCTGATTACCGTGTTTTGTTCACTGGTCACTCATTAGGAGGGGCACTGGCTAGCCTCGCATCCACCATGTTCGCCCATCACAATCCGTCAATTGGAGATAGGTATGCATCCGTCTGTGATCTAACTATTACAAACGCATTTTTCCTATTCAGGATACACTTAATCACATATGGCCAGCCTCGAGTTGGTAACTATGAATATGCTATGACTCATAGTCAGCTGGTTCCAAACAGTTGGAGAATCGTTCACAAGTATGATCTGGTGGGTGCTTTTTTTGCGACTGTTCTTCGACAGCTATGGCTGCCATCAAACTTAGCGATTTTTGGTGTCCTGGCTGCGGCAATACAAGATCTCAAGGTCGCAATATCGCGTGTGAAAGTGCGACGCCGCAAAATCGCGAGATCTAAGGGCGGCCTACGCCGCATAGTTGCCAGTGATGACGGACCCCCTCACCGACACAGGGACCACATCGATTCACGGCTTTTTTTTCTTCGGTTTTCGTCGTAGCAACACTATCCCATTTACTATTTACTACGATTTTTCAGGAATATTTTTCCTATTGCACACTTATTGCTATATTAATATTACTATTACTATATTTGTCGCCATATTTTTACTGTATTTACTCTCACTGTATTAAGTGTTTATTATATTTACGCTTCACTATATACACTATTCTATATTTCTAACAGAATTTCTGTGATCCGGTCAAAAGGGGTTGAATACGGTCAGAGCGGAGTGATTGCTTACTATGCGGTGCAATTTCATTGTAGACGGTTGAGTGGCTGCGGTTGGCGACGCAAGGGTCACCGCTCGGCCTTTGCCCCACCTCATTCAGGGATACAGGAAGAGAGAAAACGGGCCCTCAGAGGATTCTTGTAACTTGAGACTTCTAAACTATGAGATTACTGCATATCCTTGCATGAAGTAATGGGAGGGAGTCTGAAATAGAAGTTGAGTCCGCGGCGCACTCGTATAGATTTATCAAAGCTATTTAGCATCCACCCTTTGCAGTCCAATGCTATCCACATGGTTTCAGGTAGCTCACCTTCCGGCGTGTGCAATTCGACTCATCTCACATTCCTGTGTTTCGTTGCTCAATCACTCACCATATCATCATGGCACAGAAGTTTGGTTCCCATCGAATATGACGAAGAACGCCTTGTACCGCATGTGCGATGGCTTGCCATTGTTTGAAGATGACACCTGCAGGTGGGCCATAGCACATCTACGACAAATGCATACTTGAATGTGTTCATGTATCAAGTCTCCTTCATCTGCCAACTGCTTGAGCCCTATGCCCTCTAAAAATGAGTGCTGTACTCTTCCGTCTGGATCATAACGTGCACATAAGAAGAAATTCTCTTTCATACTTTTCCCTGTTGGTATGGAGGATTACAGTCATAACCGATCATGATGTTATCCTAGGTGCAGTGCGAGTTGGTTGGTTGTTTACCCTTCATCAGGGTTTGCATCGCGGCTAAGTAGTGTTTGGCGTGCGACGCGATACGTGCGAGCTAGGAGCGCCGCATGTAGTTGGGTCCTAAAGCGATCACACGTTAATGCTAGAGGAGTCGCAACTGATTGTAAGCGCGGACACAACATCGTGCGGCGCTCCTTGCTCGCATGCATCGTCGCAAACCGCTGTGAGAAGCCATGATGTCAGGACGGCTAATAATTCACTTAGGTCGGTTAGAGTGATAAACGGACAGGAAACCTCCGGGATATTTAGCGATGGCGTACACTCCACAGATGAATAATGTATTGGGCTGGGGAATAAGTCCCCGCCGTTTTTTTAGACCCCGTTTTCCACATTGTTCCCTTCATCTGTCAACAAAGTTTATATATGATTTCGATAGAGCTTTTTTTGCTCTACAAAAAGCTGCTATCTTTTTTTCGATTTCTTCGACTACCTGAAATTTATGAGGTTTGGAAATGAAGTACGCTGAAGGCGAAAAATTGGTACTTGCGCACTCATCTTTCTCGTCTGCCATCGGATCAAAAAAAGCATGTGTATATGTTTTTGATAGAGCTTTTCCAGCTCTACAGAATGGTACTACTATTTATCCAAATCGCTCAACTTTTTGCTGTTTTCAAGACTCACAAATGCAGTACTCGCAAAAGTGTGCACTTTAGTTATCTCCTCTTCCTCGCCTACCATCGAGATTGGAGAGGATGTGCATATATGAATTCGATAAAGCTTTTTTTGTTCTACAGTGTGATACCATTCTTCCTTTGTACCCTCCCATATTTTAGCATGTAGGGATAAGTTTTCACCCTTTTTTCAACTCAAAATTGCGTAATGAAAATTGATTTTTTGGCACAATGTTATGTACCATTCGATAGAGCTCTTTCCGCTCTACAAGGCAATATTCATGGTTTTCATAATAATTGATTTTCGCCACTTTTTAGACCATTTAAAAGTCGACGAAATTGAGCATTTTCGACTAAATCTGACGAAAATGCTTGATTTCGTCGACTTTTAGATGGTCTAAAAAATAGCGAAAATTAATTTTAGCAAAAACCATAACTACCGCCTTGTAGAGCGGAAAGAGCTCAATCGAATGGTACATAACATTGTGCCAAAAAAAATTAATGTTCATTACGCAATTTTTAATTGAATCACAGGTGGAAATTTATTCCTACATGCTAAAATATGAGAGGATACAAAAGAAGTGTGTTATTATCTTGTAGTGCAAGAAAAGATGTATCGAATGCATGTTAAAATATTCTCTCCAATCTCGATGGTAGGCGAGAAAGAGGAGATAACTAAAGTGCACACTTTTGCGAGTGCTGCATTTGTGAGTCTTGAAAACAGCCAAAGGTTGAGCGATTTGGATAAAAAGTAGTGCCATTCTGTAGAGCTAGAAAAGCTCTATCAAAACCATATACACATACATTTTTGGTCTCGATGGCAGACGAGAAAGATGAGGTGCGCAAGTACCCATTTTTTGCCTTCAGCGTACTTCATTTCCAAACCTCATAAACATTAGGTAGTCGAAGGAATCGAAAAACAGATAGTAGCGTTTTGTAGAGCAAAAAAAGCTCTATCGAAAACATATATAAACTTTGTTGACAGATGAAGGGAACAATGTGAAAAACGGGGTTTAAAAAAACGGCGGGGACTTATTCCCCGACCCAATACTTCTCATTCGAGCCTTTTTTGAAAACGTGTTATTTGTTGCATGCGAAGTAATATGTTCAAAAAGGAAATAGACGAGAGGGGTATCGGCGTTCACACAAGCTCCTCCAAGGTATCACATATGAAAAGGCTAATGTACACTCCAAGAACTCAGTATGTTCCTCCTTGGGGCAGCATATGTAAAGGCATACGTGCTCATGTTCCCATGGAGTGTAAGGTTCAAAACCGCGACAGATCGTTCCCTGCGCCCACCTCCTGCTAAATCACCTTTCGGGAGAAAATAAGAACAATAGTCACTTCCATGTCCGTCTATCTTGAAACCAGGGCATCTTTTCAAATATATGCTTGTGTTTGTTTGTTTTCTGCCGTATAGGAGGTGGGATTTGTATTGCGCCTGACGTTTGACAACTGGTTTGAGTTGTATCGAATCGCAAAATATGTGCAGGATAAGCAGTAGCAATAAGTTGTGAAGTGCTTTCAATCCTTTGATAACGTTAAAATCGTCGAAATGTCAGACGCAATAAAAATTGCACCTCAACAAACCTGTACGGCAGAAAACAAACAAACACAAACAATAGCCACCTTATGTAAGAGCACTTCAGTAAGGGTAGTCTAGATGCTCTTTTTTGGAAGAGAGGTATACTTCACGACAAAGAGGCAGCAGGGAGACTATCATAGAAAAGTTCAAAAGCTTGACTCTGCAACTCGCTTCTTGAATTTTGTACTTGTCCGAAAAACATCCTGCGTCTTGCAAATTCCTCCCTATTTTGTCTAGTCACCTTTCCGGTTGCAGGCCTTTGTTTAAAGGTGAGAGAATGGTCCACAATTCTACTACAGAATCCGCAGAAAATTTTCAAAGATGCCTATAATTTTTTCAGCAATGGCTACTATCTGCATTACGGTATCAGAGACCACATGTACTATTTTGAACGTGAAGTGAGCATTTATGGAAGGAATGGTTGCGTGGATGAACCAATGCGGCGATGACTCACAGGAACGTGGATTTCTACCAACTTCTTTCGCACTGGGCATAATCACTAATAAATCACTTTTAATTGGATATCTTATAAGGATGTCAGGATTGTTTACTGTTCGAGATGGTTCCACAAAGACGCGCCAGCCTCGGCATTGATACCGGGCGTGTCGCCAAGCGACGCCGCATCGGCTCCTCCTGCGCCACGCACCTGGCTGTGGCAATATTGCCGACGATGTTTAAGGCTGAGAGCCTTGATCTTCTTTTACTAAGCCATCTCACTTGAGCGTAATAAATATATAAATATACCGTTTCAACTCGTTTGAGTGGTATGGTTACGCTGTTACTTTTCTACTTTTTTTTGGAAATTTGTGTGTCAGTGATTATCGATTACTTTACGTGGTCATATGCGGAATTCATCTTAATCTTCTAGCCTTAGCTCGAATTCGTAATTTTGTCGAGCTCCTTACATTGAGGGACTGTTCCACTAATAGAGAAAAGTTTAATAATGTTTTTCCTGTGCACTGGATGTTCTTATGGCTTATTTGATACTTCGGATGCCATTCTAAAGTTATAGTGATCGCGAATGAAGTCCATGAGAAAGGTGTTTGAACAAAAACCTTTGCGAAGCCGAATTTTTCATATCTTTTCCAATTGTTGCCAGGACACAAGTTAGGACGTAACGGCTGTGGCTTCGCAAGTGAAAACGCGCGTTAATGGGTTGTCGCACGCTGCTCATGCACCACGAATGTGATGGGAGTGCGCACCAGGACACCCGCACTGGGTAAGGTCATGTCTGGAGGCGGTGGTCGAATTGCCATCCGCGATTGCATGAGGTGATCAAATTTTGTCGCGCAGTCACAATCCTCGTGTTCTCGTCCCTATACACGTGGGATTACGTCCACCTATCATCTATGGGCACATTTCTCCTCTTTTGGAATTTTTTCCATCCGGGTTATTTATAATTGAACTTCATCGGGATGTATAACGAGGATCACTGCGACTTTCAAACCAATCCTCAATGAATCCTAATGTTTTGAAGGGTATTAGGTCACCAGAAAGACCAATGTGGCCCCGACATCGTAATGGCTCCTTTTCGACTTGGATATCAGATAAGTTAAGGATGGAAGCTTCTTCCAAAAGCATTGATTTGCTTCCTACGCTTTGTTAAGCGAACACGTGACCGCCGCCACTTTGCTCCACAACCTTCGTGGCCCCTCCCATGTTACCCGCATGGACGGAAATTGTGGAAGCTTGAAGCGGCGTATTTTTGGTTCAAATTTTTCGCGTGAAACCCTGCATGCGCATCATTTATTTTTTAATTTTATCTATATGTGTCGCTCCGTGAACGTTCTCTGCCATCGGCCAATGAAATCGGATATCGATGACCGGCGCGAAAACCTCCTAATCACCCTAACGACACTGGTCGCTACCGGTGTCATATAGCTGTGAGTTTTTTTTCGTGTTTTTCGTCTTCTCTATTACTGGTATCTTGACAAGGCTCCTCCCCCTTCAAAGGTAAAAAAAAACCCTACATAACTACAATCTGTTCGCGTTGTTCCCCCACCATTTTGATTTTTTTTGGTTGAGCTGGAATGTGCGTTTCTATGGCCTGGAGGCCTAGTCGGTCCCCTATCCACGACGACTCATTTTTGATGGCATTTTTGATTTGTGGTTTTTTAAAGAACCTTTTCTCCCGCTCGTCTTCTATTTTTTCCCGTTAATTTTCGGATCTTCTGGGTTTGTTAAATGAAAAAACACTGGCGAAAAAGTAATTAGCTCTGTCTATCAATGAATGAAAAGGGTGTCCTTGACAGAGTCAATCCCTCGGAGCAAAGTATCATATTTTAGGTCGACCAGGGAATGGGGTATCTTGTGTTTTGGGTTCACCCTCCGACAGTTCGGTTTCTGACCGTTTCGGAATCGATTCGTCTTGTTCAGCGCGGATCTAGAGGGCAATCAATCCCTATCCCCATTTCCGGCCGACCAAAGGTCGTCTGATTTTTGGATTTTGTTCTAGAGACAGTGCCCCTGAACGGTGGGTGCTAGTGGCCACTGGTATCGGATATCGATAACGGGCGCCAAAACCACCCACCGAGAGCCAGTCAACTCGACCCCGATAATGGATCCATCCCCCTTTTGCAATATTCTCTTTTGTTCCAGAATACTTGGTTCTGTTAGTAAATCTTCTACTTAATCTTTTTCGGGCTGGAAGGTTTTTCGCTGCCATTCTAATGATGAGGGATATCTTTTCTCATCATGAAGGCACTGATTCTCAAATTCGAATGGTTGTTGTTCGTGTTGTTGAACCCATAGAGTATTGACTACTGAATTTAAGTTTTACAGGCAATCTCGTCAGTGCTGGACTTGTCAAGGCCTCTACTTGGAATCTGGCTGCCGAACAGGGAAGGCCGACGGATCTGAGGTTCCTTCATTTTTGCATTTTCCATGACTTTCGTCATTTGGTCCTGATTTCCAAATTAACTTTTTCAAGTTTCATCCATGATCGAAATGTAATTCAAGCTTTTACAGTGCTGTTATCAGATCCATGGCTACAAAAATGGCAGGAAAGGCACGAGGTCGACCACCAGATGCCAGGTAAGGAGGAAAATCAAGTGAAACCGGCCTTCCATTCTAATATTCCCTTTTCCAGGTGTGCGAGTGAACTGGAATGTTTGATCGAAAGCCAGACAACTGACAAGGGAAGGACCCCAGGTCGAAGTGGCCATTTGGTATGGGATACATATGGTCCGACCTATTTTCGGTTGCTGATCTCGAATCTGTATTCGAAATTTGCAGAACGATTCTCTGAGCGGGGATATGGAGGTTTTTCTGAATGAGCTTCTCACTGGCGGGGCACTGTGTCATAAGCATGGCCGTCGCGCAGGTAGCAACGGCTTCGGTGGCTCAATGGTAGAGTTCCGGATCTGCAGGGCAGGGTTCATGGGTTTGCTGCCCGTCGGTGCGGGCTTTTTTGCATTTTGTGTTTTATTGTCAGTAAGTGCTTTTCTTTCATTTCTGGACGTTTCCTTCTACCGGTACCTATCGCACCCACCATTTACTCTTCCACTTTATCTATAACTACCGACATTACTCACAAGAGTAGGATACCGAATCGAAGAGATTCCCGTACCACACGAATTAGGCGTTGTTGCGTAAAAAGATTATGATATTCGCGCACAGGGGGTTGAATTACTCCTCTATGCAAATTTTCAGCAGGTTTTGGTCCAACTACGGAAAATTGGGGTTGGCCAGGGGATAAATTGGTAGTTTTTGAATTTTCTTCTACAGAAAACCCTGCAACCTGGACAAGATGGTCTACACATACCTTTTACCCTTGCCCATCCCACTGAATGTGCGAAACAAGCGTCAAATAGGAGCATTTCCCAGGCAAGGGTCAACGACTTGTCCATTGTTCAATGGACTGCCACCCAATAGCTCATGAATTTTCCGAAATTTGGTCAAATTCTCGAATTGGCTAAAAATATGTCCTTTGGGGTAGTTTGACTCCGAACACGGAAATCGTCCTGGTTTTTCTCAAGAACGTCTGGCTCGCGTGCTATGGGCTTTCAAACCTACCATTCAATAGTACTGCTTTTTCAAAAAAAATCTCCATAACTCCCCCCGCTCAGAAAATCGTTCTGCAAATTTCGAACACAGACTCGAGAAATGCGTCGGAACATATGTATCCCATTCCGAATTGCCACTTCGACCTGGGGTCCTTCCCTTGTTAGGTCAATGACAATCCGATCCAACCGCGCTGCAGGAACCACAGGTACTGAATTTATTTAATTAACTTTTATTTTTTCTTCACTTATGACTCGACTTTATTTGTTTCGTTTATTCGTTATTAACTTATTTTTGTTTATTATCGGTGAATTTTTATTTATTTTGATTTCCATTACTTTTCAATTTGCATTTTTCAGATCCAGAAGGGCGACTGTGCTCGCCTTTTGCATGCTACGTCCAAGTAGGTCTCAGTGTCTTTTATTCTGGAAATTGTTGATCTGCTAGTAAGATTTGTAATTATTCTTTCTCGGGCTAAAAAGATTTCTTGCTCTCATCCCAATGAGATGAGATATTTTTCCTCATTATGAGGGCACTGATCCTACCGCTGCCGAAAAGAGAAGGTCGACGGATCTCAGGTTCCTTCATTTTGCCTCTCTCATAACTTTTTTTTCATTTAGTTCTGATTTTTCGGAATTGACGCTCTCAAGTTGCCTAAACTGATGTTTGAAATGTATTTTAATTTTTTACGGTGCTGTTTTCGGTCCGTGGCTACACAAATGGCAGGAAAGGCACCACCTCGTACCAGGTAAAGAGGGAAATCAAGTAAAACCGGCCTTCCATTCTTAATATTCTCTTTTACAGGTGTGCGACGTGAAGTGGATCATTTGGTCGGAGCCACACAACTTAGGCCACTGACGCCACCGACCCATTCGTGCTGCCCGGACCACAGGTACTGAATTTATTCAGTTATTTTTATTTTTTACTTTACTTATGACTTAACTGTTTCGTTTTATTTCACTTTACTTTTCCTTCACTTTTTTATTGATTTTATTAATTTATTTTTGTTATTATTAATAGGTTTTATTTACTTTGCCTTCGATGTTTTTTTTTTAATTTGCGTTTTTCAGATCCACATAGGCGACTGAGGTCCAGGAAAGGCATAGGGAAACTTCATCGAATCATCGACGACGGAGAAGCACCAGTCCAGTCCGTCTGTGTTTTTGTCGTCCGCGTCTCGCATGCCACGTCCAGGTGCGTGTTCGTCCACGTCTGTCCTCGTCTGTTCCCCCGTCCCGTCGGTCCGTGTCTGTGTGGTCCAGGTCCACTGCATGCAACGTCCAGGTGGGTGTTGGTCTACGTCAGTCCGCGTCTGCCCCTCTGTTCGTGCCTGTCCGCGTCCTTGTGTGTCTGTCCGTCCGTGTCCCCATCTGTCCGCGTCTGTCTGGGCGTGCCCGTCTGTGTGCTGTCCGTCCATGTCTCCCATAGGTATCTGTCCGTCTGTCCGTCTTTGTCCACCTGTCTGCGTATATCCGCGTCAGTCTGCCTCCCCCTCTTCGTTCTGTGCTGCCTGTACCTGTCTGTTTATCTGTCTGTCTGCTGTTCTGCCGTTTCATCTGCCTTCCGTCTTCTTTGTCTTCTCGCGTCATTGGCATTGCTGTCTGTAAAGGGTCATCATCAATATTGCTGTTTCATACAAGAATGGAAGTGCCCCTCAGGTAAAGTTTCCTCAACGATCAGAGCGAGGGGCAAGGGAGGCTGAGACTGGAAAGACTGTAGGAAGGGTACAGGGGGGGGGGGTGGAGAAGCCGCGAGAGTACGAAAGTGACGAGAAGGTGAGAGCGAGGGTTGAGGGTAGTGACCACCACCCATAGCCGATTTTGCTTTTATTCCTGCTCCGTGAGGTAATCCTGGGTGACCAGAGGGTTTTTTTGAGCAGCTAATTCAGATGAGTGGGTAGTATAGGTTTCCACTGCTTCGTTACAGACACTGTGTTTGATTTCGTATCGATTCTAAGACGCTGTTGGCTCCTCTACTGGTTGGTCTTCTGAGGGGGAGCCTAGGAGTTAGAAGGTTAGGACAGATAAGGGGGAAAGGTCTTTGAGGGCGATGGATAGGGATTACCGATCATGAGTGGCTGGAAGAACTTAGTAATATATCAATCGCTCGCGAAATTGGGATGGACTCATAAATCTTTTCAGTCAGGACCTGCTTTATAGTCATCATCAGTAGTTCTCGCTTCGTTTATGGTCTCATGGGAAGGGCAGGGAGACAGTTCAGGCCAAAACGGCGTAAGAAGTTGATAAAGAAGCGTCAGCTATGGTATGGTAGTGGATAGAAATACTTGGCTCATAAGAGGTGAAGCGTGGTCATGGAAGGGGTTTGGAAAACGCGAGGAAGGGGATAAAATGGGAGACTGCAGACTTTCGAGAGTAGGGCCCAGAGCACGATGAGGGAACATTTTTATAGTTGGCTGGTGATTTTCAGAAATGTAGCAGAGTAAGGTCGCTGAGACCTCCATCAATCTCATCCCTACCTCTTTTGTGCCTTGCTAAGTAGTTTCAAGGTGTCTTAAGAGAAAATCATGCCAATATTTATTGGATCAAATCATTACTGAATACATTACTTTGTGCAAAGAGATGACGTAGCGTTCCCGAAGCAGCAGTATTGGTGTTGTCCGTGTTTTGTAGACCGCAATGTCGACCATGAAGACCGCTGGAGGGCGGGAGGTAAGTGAGCAGGGAGACTTGCAGACAGAAAGGAAGAGGGACGGTCACAGTCAGGCACGACGGAGAGGGCAGCACAGACGGAGATAGTGAGGAGGAGACGGTCACGGAAATGTGCAGGCGTGGAGGGAGGCTGAGATGACGGACAGGTATTGAGGGTGAGACGTGGTCGGATGTGCGCGAGAGAGGGGGCCATCACAGACAGAAACGGGCCAGAGGGGGGGATGCGGACAGACAGAACCAGAAGGAGGTGGGGAGGCACGAGTGTGTAAGGGGAGGCGAGGGTGCACCTAGGTGGAGCACGCGGGCATACACAAATGTGAAAGGTGCAATTTGTTGCTCCTTCCCTCCTTTTCCACGATTGGCCGTCCCCACCCCTCTGTATCTGACCGACCGTGCACTTCCTCCTCTCCACCTTCGTCCGCGCGCACCCCCTGTGTACGACTCCGCCCATGTCCCCCCTAATCTGCTCGTCAACGCCCGCCTGTGATCAACACTGCCTGCACATCCCTGCTCTAGCTGTCTCCCGAGTTCCCGCCTCCATCTACTCCTGTTGGTCCGGCTGTGACCTTCTGACCTTTCCTTCTGCCTGCATGTCTCCCACCCATCCAACCTTCCACAGTTGGCTGCCTCCATCGGGTTAGCACCGCTGTCCACGAATCGCTCATGAAAATGTTGCCAATATGTTGGTGCATGGAAGCTGTCACTGCAGTGCACTTTTCTCATTATTAGGGTTCAGTACAGGATTTCACATGAGGCATCCAAAAAGGCAGGATGAAAGAGAAAGTAAAAGAACTCGAAAAAATGAACGAAATTGACGGTGGTGTCGATAGTAAAGGCAGAAGTTAGTCGAAACCGAAATGTAAAACAACTGAAACAGATTCAAGGGTAAAGGAGAGGAACAAAATGAAGAGGAACAAGCACTGGAAATGAAAATGATGGAGGTGAACAAGAAAAGAAACGACGAGAAACGAGAAAAGAAAAATGAAGAGGAAAAGCAATGTGAGAATGAAAAAGGGGAGAATGAACAGTTTTGAGTTTTTACGAACAAAAAGGGAATGCCTAGGTTCCAGTTATACTTCCCGAAGCCCAGATCCAACGGCTTTGCGAAATCACACTTGTCGCAACGCGTGGGGTATGCGAAGCGGCTGAGCCTTGATTCGTGTCTCATTTGCGGAAAAAGGGCTGAAGGCAGGATGATGTCTGGGGTTGGGTTTTTTTGGAAACTGTGACCTCTCTCTTTCCCCGCTAAATGCATCTTAGGCTATCCGATTGCATACTCAAGTTCTACTCACGACAGACTGCCTAGTATAGAGTATGGTTATTGACTGAAGCTTTCTATAGAGATGGCCTCATCGATCCTGAAATTTCCCCGAAAATGCTGAGCATCGAGGATCCGCACGGGAAGATTCAAAATACGTCCTCCCCCCTCCCGTCCTCTTCGAGAATTCCTCGACTCACCACTGCTTCTGGTTGGAGAGGCCTTGACAATTTGCTTTTTCGCGAACTTCCCCTTTGTGACTTGCTCTGTATCATTCACTTCTACTTAGTACATTTGGGCTGCAAATCGTTAACTACACCATTGGATGTAATGAGAGTGTTCAGCACCGGGAGGACGGTAAATTGCGTTCAATGATGGGTCTATGCTCCTTATAATTTCTATACTGTCGTTCCAGTAACCTTCTTTTCCTTTACACCGTTACTTGAGATGCCCGAGCAAAACTTGACAAAAGGATGGAAGTAGAAAATGTGTGTGAAAAAATGATGAGTAGTAAAGAAGAATCAGCAAAGAAAGGAAGCTGAAAAAGAATCAAGCCAAGACACAATAAAGAATCCGCCTAAAGAGGAATCCTGTACTGAATAAAACGATCGAAAGCACTATTGCAACAGCTACGAAATATCTCGAAGCAACGATTTTATGAGCGATTCCCTCTGAACAACTATGCTGAAGACATTGATGAAGGCAGTCAAAAAGGATGGAAACTGAACGGAGAGGCAGACATGCAGACAGACAGATAGACAGACGGACACAGATAGACAGACAGGAGTAGATGTGGACAATGCAGACAGGGAGACAGATGAACACGGGCATACACAGACAGCTGGACACAGACGGGCGGACGGTCAGATATGTACTGGGGCATGGACGGACAGCACACAGACGGGCACGCACAGACAGACGCGGGTAGATGGGGACGCGGACGGACAGACACACAAGGACGCGGACAGGCACGAACAGAGGGGTAGACGCGGACTGACGCAGACGGACACCAACCTGGACGTTGCATGCAGTGGACTCGAACCACAAGACACGGACCGACGAGACGGGGGAACAGACGAGGACAGACGTGGACGAACACGCACCTGGACGTGGCATGCGAGACGCGGACGACAAAAACACAGACGGACTGGACTGGTCGCTCCTCCGTCGTCGATGATTCGATATAATTTCCTTATGTCTTTCCTGGACCTCAGTCGCCCATGTGGATCTAAAAAACGCAAATTTAAAAAAAACATTGAGGGCAAAGTAAATTAAACCTATTGATAATAACAAAAATAAATTAATAAAAGCAATAAAAAAGTGAAGGAAAAGTAAAGTGAAATTAAACGGAACAGTTGAGTCTTAAGTAAAGTAAAAAATAAAAATAATTGAATAAATTCAGTACCTGTGGTCCGGGCAGCACGGATGGGTGGTGGATCGTATTGGCCTAAGTTGTGTGGCTCTGACCAAACGATCCACTTCACGTCGCACACCTGTAAAAGAGAATATTAAGAATGGAAGGCCGGTTTCACTTGATTTTCCTCCTTACCTGGTACGAGGTGGTCGGAGTCGTGCCTTTCCTGCCATTTGTGTAGCCATGGACTGAAGACAGCACCGTAAAAAATTAAAGTACATTTCAAACATCAATTTAGGCAACTTGAGAGCGTCAATTCCGAAAATCAAGACTAAATGAAAAAAAAGTTATGAAAAAGGCAAAATGAAGGAACCTGAGATCCGCGACCTTCTCTTTTCGGCAGCGGTAGAATCAGTGCCATCATAATGAGGAAAAATATCTCATCTCATTAGGATGACAGCAAGAAATCTTTTTAGCCCGAGAAAGAATAATTACAAATCTTACTAGCAGAACAACAAATTGCAGAATAAAAGAGAGTATTGCGAAAGGGGAGATCGATTTTTGGCGGGGTCGAGCTGCGTTGGCCCCCGGTAGCTGATGTTGGCGCCTGTTATCGATATCCGATATCGGTGGCTATTGGCACCTACCGTTCAGGGGCAGTGTCTCATGGACGAAGTCCAAAAATCAAATGACCCTCGGTGTGGCGAAAATGGGGTAGCGGACTGATTGCCCTCCAGATCCCTGCTAAATAAGACGAATCGATTCTGGAACGGTCAGAAATCGAACAGTCGATGGAAAATCCAAAATCCAAAAACACAACAAGGATCCCGTTCCTTAACCGACCGAAAATACGATGCTTCTTCCACTCCATCGCGAGGATGCTCCGACGATCGATTGACTCTGTCAAGAAGACCCTTGCGATTTACTGCGAACAGACTAAGCGAGTTATTTTTTTCGCCACTGTTTTTTCATTTCACAAATTCAAAAGATCGATTCTGAAAATGAACGGGAAAAATAGAAGATGAACGCGCGAAAAGGTTTTCAAAGTAAAATGCCATAAAAATGAGTCGTCATGGTTAGGAGAACCCTTAGACCAGTTGAGCCTTCAGGTGATACGAAACGCACGTTCGAGCTCAATTGAAAAAAAAATCAAAATGGGTGGGAACAATGCGGAGAATTCACAAAGCTATGTCGGGATTTTCCTTGAAGGACTCCCCATGGGAAAATCTGTTTCTTTGTTACCCTTATAGTTATTTTTTATTAGGTTGTCCCAAAAGTCTTGTAGGATTTTTCCAAAAAAATCGGTAACTCTTGTTTACTTCAAGGCAGGTCTAGGCGGTTCAGGAATATGGTAGAACGTTTTCTAAGCTTTCTAGTAAAATATCTATTGACCCAAAAGATTCCGTGGAGAGAGCTACAGTGCCCGTTGTCGATACCCACCCAACTCGCGGTGTCATCTACTATTAGTGGTTTTAGGGCAGCAAAGAGACGGAAGCTTGCGACTCCATCAACGCTGCCTTGGGCAAGGGATGTGTGAGCTACGACACCATGCGCCGCTGGCTCATCAGCTTCAGCAACGGCGAGATTGACATGGAAGGCAAGCCACGCTCAGGACTGTGCTGGTTCTGGGACGCGGAAGGAACGCTTTTCCGCGAGATGCTGGTACAAGGCGAGACAGTCACCGCTGCCGTATGCACCCACCAGCTCCAGCAGCTCGCCGTCGCTGTTCGAGAAAAGTGCCGGAAAAGGTCTGCGGTCACCCTTCTTCATGACGACGCCCGCTCCCATTTCGCTCCCATTTCGCGAAAAGTACCCAGGCTAAGTTATAGGAGCCCGGCTGGGATGTGCTGCCCCACCCGCCATACTCTCCAGACATTACCCCTTCTGGCTATCTCCTTACCCATCCTCTCGAATCCTTCCTGGCCAAGAGAAAATTCGTTGATTATGACATGCTTGCGAAGGCGACTTTTTGACTCTCAGAGCCCAGAGTTCTGGGAGCAGGGGATTAACGATTCACCTATGATGTGACAGAGTCTTATCGATAACAATGGTGAATACTTAGTTGCCTAATTGTTGTTTGTTGGGAGAAAAGATAATAAAAAATCGTGATCGAAAAAAATCCTACAAGACTTTTGGGATAACCTAATATTTGCCTAATAAAGGCCGCATGGAAAGTTTCACGCGGAAGAAGTGGCAATTCGGCTAACGATAAAATACTTCCCCAAATTCTTGGCCGCGTGGGCGGGGCCTCGGGCACAATTTTTCAGAAGAGGAAGAAGGGAAAGATGCAAGAAAAAAGGAAAAAAAGTACCTGCGAATGGCTGGCATTTCGTGTTCACCGGCGACCCAAGCAACTCTTATCGATTACCTGCAAAATTTCAATTCAATATTGAACGCGAGAATCGGTTTAACAACACGACGATTCAAATTCAGAAAAATTCGGGCCATCCTGATAGGGGTGGGCATTTTATGGAACGTGCTGCTTCGAGAAATTATTTACATTATGAATCTGGACTCTGTCAGTGAGACCGTGTAAAGGCATTTCAGCATCTAACCATAACGGTTGGCATGACAGTATTTTATAGGTGTTCAGCATTCTATTGGGTTGGGGAATAAGTCCCCGCGGTTTTTTAACCCCTTTTCACATTGTTCACTTCATCTTTCGATAAAGCTCACATATGTTACGATAGAGCTTTTCTTGCTCTACAAAAAGCATATATCTGTTTTTCGATTCCTTCGACTACCGGATATTTATGAGGTTTGGAAATGAAGTAAGCTGAAGGCAAAAAATTTGCACTTGCGCACCTCATCTTTCTTGTCTGCCACTGAGACCAAAAAATGTACGTATATATGTTCGATAGAGCTTTTTCAGCTCTACAGAATGGTACTACATTTTGTTCGAATAGCTCAATTTTTTGCTGTTTTTAAGACTCACAAACGCAGTACTCGTAAAAGTATGCACTTTCGTTATCTCCTCTTCCTCGGCTACCATCGACATTGGAGAAAATGTGCATATATGCATTCGATAGAGCTTTTCTTCTTCTATAAGATGATACCACTCTTCTTTTGTATACTTTCATATTTTAGCATGTAGGAATAAGTTTTCACCTTTTTTTCAACTCAAAATGACGTAATAAAAATAAATACTTTCGGCACAATGTTCTGCATTTTTCGATAGAGCTCTTTTCGCTCTACAAGATAGTGTTTATATTTTTTGTTAAAATTAAATTTTGCTATTTTTTAGGTCATTAAAAGGAGTGCCAAGTCGACCAAATCAAGGCTGATCGATACAAAAAGGTTCGATATCGTCTTGGCACTCCTTTTAAATGATCTAAAAAATAGCAAAAATTAATTTTAAGAAAAATTATAAACACTACCTCGTAGAGCGAAAAGAGCTCTATCGAATAGTACAAAACCCTGTGCCGAAAGTATTTATTTTTATTACGTAATTTCGAGTTGAAAAAAGGTAGAAACTCATTCTTACATGCTAAAATATGAGAGGATACAAAAGAAGAGTGGTATCAACTTGTAGAGCAAAAAAGCTCTATTGAATGCATATATAGATATTCTCTCCAATCTCGATGGTAGGCGAGGAAGAGAAGATAACGAAAGTGCACACTTTTGCGAGTACTGCATTTGTGAGTCTCAAAAACAGCAAAAAGTTGAGCGATTATAATAATAAGTAGTACCATTCTATAGAGCTGAAAAAGCTCTATCGAAACATATACGCATACAACAACACGACAACTGACACGGAGTGGCGGCGTCCCACTCTCGCGATGGTGGATTGGCCTTTGAGGAAGACGATCTGGTCGAAACGTTAGGCCGATAATAAAGTTTCCACCTAACAACCTCGTTGGCACAATAGAAAATTATAAACAACTTCAATGCCGAGGTTTCAAGATGAGAGAAGTTGGAATTTTATATACGCATACATTTTTTGGTCTCAACGGCAGACGAGAAAGATGAGGTGCGCAAGTGCTAATTTTTTGCCTTCAGCTTAGTTCATTTCCAAACCTCATAAATATAAGGTAATCAAAGGAATCGGAAAATAGATATTAGTATTTTGGAGAGCAAACAAAGCTCTATCGAAAACATATATGAGCTTTGTCAAAAGATGAAGTAAACGTTGTCAAAAAAGGGGTTGAAAAAAACGGCGGGGACTTATTCCTCAACCCAATATAAAGTACTCCGCCCACAATGGGATAGCGCCTTGAAATTTTTCAAGTTAAGAAAATCCCTGGTAATCACTGACAGAACCGATATGCTGGATAAAGAGGAAAGATGTTGAAGAGAAGGGTGGCAATAGGAGTCAGTGTTGTCGAAGTGTGGGAAGTGTGGTTTTCGCGCCATTATCGATATCCAATCCAGCATAAGTGATTTTTGCAATGGAACTGTGCCACCTTCGGCCTCTTCTATGCAGCAGTCGGACATCCTCTGAAGTGCTTGCAATACCTATCAATACGCCACTTTCAGTCTGCTTTTACTAGAGCGGCCCTATGTGCACAAAAGTTTGATTCGATTAGGATTGCTATGGTGAAAACTTGTAGGACTTCTTTGAACCGATTCACGGTAGCATCGACTTAGCCGAATCATTTTTTTATTTGAATTTTGATCACGCAGCTACTGGGGGAATTAAATAAATTGAAGCAGAACATAGAGCTGTAGGAGTTCAGTCTCGGATTTTCAAAAAGAAAACTTCTGGGAGTATTTTTTGAGCTAGAGCAGGAGGGTCAGGGTAGAATCGAAATACTAACGCGATTTTTTTTTCTGATGATTTCATCCTCACGTCGTTGTTCGTTTCGACGTCGTCATCATCGAGTCGAATTGCGCAGCACCGCACGCAAGCGCCTACACTTCCCCCACTGTGACATTGGAGATCATTAGACGCAATCATAGGCTCTTAGAAACCACGGTACTATCGCAGTGAGGGGGGGGGGGGACAGCTCACTACGGACATTATTTTTACTTAAAGGCACAATTCGCGATAAGGAGAATTTATGTAAATTTCGGAGAACATTCCAAAAAGTTTAGATGTGCAACTTTTTTTTAAGATGTGGGAGTCATTAGATTGATCGTCTATGTAACAGATGTCTGCAAGGAAGTACAAGAAAGGATTCTTCAACGACAGCATCAGGGGTAATGTGGTTACCGAAAAATCCCTGAAAGAAGTCATTTACATGGAAACTATAGGGGTAAGAAGACTATCTGTGGCGAGATCCCGGCGAAAAAGCACACCGCCCAGCTGTAGAAACGGCGCAACGGATAAGAGCTGACCCCTTCGGATGGTCGATCCCGCCTCCAAGCGACGTGATGCTGTCGTATTTCCAAACACTCCCTTGTGTTTATTGGCGACATGCCGATGGGAATCTCTTTTGCACTACCCGTCTCTTGATGGAAAGGGCGTCCGCGCCTAGAAGCAACGGTGAAGGGGGGGGGGGGCTATTTTTCCGGTTTTTGGCCATTTCCATCCGTTTTTCCTCACTTTCTTGTTGCTAGGCATCTCGACTTTCCCATTTACTACTTCTTTTACTCTTCGTACGAATTTCCCCAATGCTGCCTTGAAAAAGAACTGAAAAAGGTGACTCTGATCGATATTCTCTCAAGACTGCAAGGTCAATAATGTAATCGACCAGTAAAACTGGAAATAGAGGTGCTAAATACCTGGGGACAGTAAAGAGAAAACGAAATGACTGATTGGACCCAAGAAAATGGGTGCCTCTTGTTGATTTCCGTGGCGGACGTGTTTTCTTCACATCACATCACTGACGTGTTGATCGGAGCCGCGTAGATCTGTCATGTAGGGCGGTGGTACGCATAACATAATCAGCTCGCTTGTGGGAGGAGCACGCCCTCAAAGGGATCTGCTGACCGACGTGGACTCTCCGCAATCTTGTACATTGATGAAAGTCAGGGGTAGTACAGCTTTTGAAAATCGCTTCTTTTTTTAAGAAATTGCATCCAAATGCTGATCTCCTCATACCCCTAGGCATGTCTTAAATTGTTAGGAGGGCCATAGTTTTTTTCAAGCTTGTGCTTGGCTAGTGAATTAACTAGCAAGTCCACCTTCATTACTGGGCTTGACAAAAGACATTCATAAAATGCCATTGAAATCCACTTTTCCATATAATGCGCGCCTATTTTACTTCAAATTAAAGTAGGGATCAAACATGGGATTCAATACCTTAAAGAATATGGAGAGTTATGGAATACGCGGCGATCACTTGATGGGCTAAATCATGGCCAACCGCTCTATCCGATATCAATGGGACAATCCAACCCTCTCAAGGACTTTGAACATCCACTGCAATCGTCACGAAATTTTCCACGCTAGTGAAGCCCATCGTATCCGTCCCGCTACTGAGCTTTCTTTCACTGGTGCGCTGTTTGCTAAAATGAAGCCTTTCGCACGAACGAGCAAGATCGGGAGCTTCTTCCTAGTGAACATGATGTGTCGACTCAACTCAGCAAAATTCGGGATCCCCTCCCCTTGTTCACAACCTTGCTAAGGTCCTTTAACTCTGAGTACCCGAGGGGATCCAGGACCTAGAACGTGCCATTACCATTGGAATCCTTATGGAGGCGATTTTTAGGCACGAAAAATGACACTTCGGTCACAACAGCGTTGTCCGAGCAGCAAGAGCTCTGTGAGTCTTGTGAGTGAAGTCTGGGAGTCACTAATAGCTACCCTACAATTTTACCAGAGGGCTCAAGTGTGCAACATAATTACAAACTAGATTTATGAAATATATCGCTCTTCTGAGGGAACGTTACACATCTGCCACGAGGAGGTAGTCCCCGTGACATATTACTCACCCAGAAGTGGCCGTAGAACCCCCATCCGAGTTCTGTGGTCAGTATGTGAGGGCTACCAAGTGTTGAAAGACTTTGGGGTGTAGCTGCTAATGATTCCTACTTTCCTCTTTGATGAACTACGTTCAAACTACCGCTCAACCTTCGCAGTCAGGTACCGATAAATTTTGACAAGAAATCAATTTTGTACTGCTTCAAATAAAACCTTACTTTGATGACTGATTCCTTTTTCTTATTCTAAACATTTCCATCTTGTACTACTTTCTGCGTTTATCTTTATTTTTTTATTCGTGAAATAATTTTAAATATAGATCGGATGTTGAGTAGCTTGATGTTGCTTCAGGTGATCGGATCTGGCAAAACTTCGACCACACCTTGTACATTGATGTCGTCGTTCGCCAGTATGTGCTCGTAAATGACGCTGTAATCAGTCTCGATTTATTGATCATTGATTATTTAGAGCTTCAGTAAAATTTGACAATTTTGTGGCTTACTAGCCCTGTTCAAAACGAGATGTAAACCACAATTGTATGAAGTGTGGGATAGCTTGGTGAAAAATCTGGGGAAAATCGAACTTTTAAAGGTTCACAGGTCAAAAATCGAAAATGAAATTCAGGTTGCCTGTAGAAATGAAATTTATTTATCCAAGCCGAATCAAATCTTATCAATGGCTTTCTCACTCCATGGTCTGCAAATGGGACTCTCAATGTGAAAATCTTACAATTACAATTATTAGTACTTTTACTAGGCTCACGTGGCAACACTAATCTTATTTCTTGTTACCACATGCTCATTCAAAAAGCCCTACGAGTGCAGTTGAAGCTGAAAGTGCGTGGTGGATTTCAATAATGCCAATAATGGACGGTGACCAGTGGGTGGAGGGCACTTTGCTGACTGACCAGCACGAGTCCATTCTCCTTTGATTTTCTCTACTTTGGTAAACCGATATCTGACCTGAAGTTGATCTGAACGTGAAAACGTCTTGCCGCACTGGAACCAATGACATTGGAATGGACGTGAACCAACATGCGATCTGAAGATTGAAATGTTCACAGAAAATAATAAAAGCTATGCTCATTTAGTCATCTACCTCATATGAGCTTTGAGATGGCTGGTTTTCTTGTACGTTTTACCACAGTGCGGTACATTACAGACGTGGACAGGGTTGTCGCATTGCATTCCTCCAGCTCTCCTGGAAAGAAAAGACATTGTATGTATTTTGAGAAGTTTTGATGTTACCTTAGCCGATCGTTTGAACTGACCTAAAGCTTCTAGAATTATTGGAGCCCCAGAGTAACCGTACCGCAAAATTTTCTAAAATTTCGTACATAGGGTACACATAGTATCTACCCAACAAAAGACATCGCATGATCTCAGCTTGGCAATACGATCGCTAAGCGTCATTTTACACGAAACTGGCGAAGAAAAGCTGTCAGTAGCCAAAGCTTTGAAAGGTGCTATAGCAATGACGGGGAGGTCATTTCACTACGGACACTGTTTTTACTTAAGCCTAGGAGGGCAAGTAACCGCTTTTTTTCTCCACTATGGCTTGAGCAAAGATATACGTTTGAGTGTACAGATTGACCTCCCAAAGATCCCTTCACGATGCTTAGATGTGCGACCTTTCATGATGTGCCCCTTCATTTCGGCCTCGTTTGAAAAATATCTAAATCCATTAAAAGTTCGTCAGGATTTTGAGAGCTGTCTGCTTTGCTAACCGGTGGGAAGAGGCTTGCTCTCTATGAAAACTCACACCACGTCCATGAAATCCGAGGAGGAGAAGGGATTTTCCGATGAAAATGGCGATCAAGTTCGATGAAAATAGGAATGAAGCAAGTTTGATCCCTCGAAGAAAACATAAAGCCACCTCTCCCGAAACGCAAGCCGCCATAGGAACTGTGGACACTTCAACAGTCGGGCGAAAACTGCAGTGTGCTAGCCAGCGTATGCCATGCAGAATATGGACTGACGAAGGTAAAGAATCTGTTACACTGTAGGCATTTGGTCTTTTAGCTATTACGTACTTGACGGTATATTGGGCTGTATATTGGCTTTGATTATTGGCTAGTTCTTTCAAGCTTCACATGGATTCAGTTACATTGTGTTTGGAGCTCTGCTTAAATGAACATGGAAGGTCCACTCCTATTAATTTACCTCTTCACTCCTATAAGAGGTCTTCATTGGTCTGTCACGAAACCTGTTCGGGATTTTTTGTATTCCGTCATCATGGAGCCACTGCCAGCGCTTCCTTATACTACACTGCACTTGCATCTTAAACCAGGTGGCTCACCTGATTATACTGTAAGAGTTAAAAAAAAAAGTTTGTAGTGATGATCAATCTCTTTTTTGGAGTGCACCGCGTTTTCCAGTTCCCTTGAGAAACGGTGGCACTTAATTGCATTTTGGCCTATGCAGTCACTGCCGGGGGGGGAGGGGGGGGGGGGCTAAGTCAGTGCAAGGGTGGGCATTGGCCTCTGAGAAGAGAATATCTGTATCAGAAGATGTTTTGCTCACTTAGGTCACATGAACCCTCTACATAGTCTGGACGTTTCCCCTTCTTTCAGCGCTTAGACATGTCACCTGAGCCCTTCTAAGACGGTCATACCATACACTTGCAGCTGTGGCCTCTCATACCACGTCAGTGGAACCTTGACCCTTTGTTTTGATTGGAGATCGCTTTAAAAGCTAGCAATGAGTCATAGAAAACGAGAAATCTTACCGTAAGACACAAAATGGACATGTGCATCGTATGCACTTTCGCTTTGTAGTAGGTGGAGAATGTGTTGACGCTCCCGATGAGTTGGACGAACTGGGTGAAACGGAGAAAAAACCGCTCACGCTCGGGGTTATTTGCCAGGTCACAAAAGGTATTACTGGTGGATTTGGTGGTGTGACATCTTCCCATGGACGGAAGAATTTGAACGCTTTCTTCATTTTTATTATCTAAAAGTTCATTTCAAAATAAGTAGTCAGAAAAAGGAAGGAAGGAATGGAATCAGTAACTGAAGTGAAAGGGAGTGTTGTTCAGCAAATGACAGTGAGAAAGTGAAGAAAACCATTAAGGTGTTCAAACAGGACAGCGATTGGGACAGTCGGTCTGTCTATCAGCGGCATTCCTTTGATCCATTACTGACAACACGATAACGTCTCTGTGTCTTGCTGCCTTAACACACTGTCCACGGTCTCGTCGGCTCATAAAAGACCATTTAACACCGTAATATGTTGACAATTTGATAGCAGCTCTTCGGTCAGGGTGGAGCATCGGAGAGTTATTGGCGCCGATGATTGCTGCCTTTTGAGTTGCCCTTGTCATGTTACCAAACTGAATCACTGACCGGTTAAACTAGAGAATATGAACCTTCACTAAACACCCTCCATCCATGATGACCTATCCGAGAATGCCGCCCTTGAACCCTGTTCTCAACAGTGGTTCCAGCGCTGTACTGTGTAAAAGGAACTGTTGTCAAAATCGCTCATAATTTTGTCATGTAATGAGATCACTTTGTCCACATATGTATGACTATTACTATTTTTCAAAGTAAGATACATGGAGCGTCTGCTGGCCCAGTTGACGGCTCTTCCTTGTCTTTTCTTCTACATAAATGTACCTCACTGGTCAGTGCACGAGTTCTTGTTCAGGGTGGCTGGGCCGGCGTCCACAGCAACGGCTTGCATGTGGTCGGTTTCAGAAGCCGTCGCGGGAGGGCAGTAGAAGATTCCGTCGTCGGACTCAGCCAGCCCAATTGCGAATGCTATAGCCTGATCCTTGTACAAGATTTCTGTTCAATCTGTGAAGTTGGAGACCAATAGACGACATGTGCCGGAGCTGATGACCGTCAGGGAAACCATCGGGGATTTGTCCGCCAAAGCCGACCGCTGCGTGATTAACATGAGGGGCGCTGGAAGGAGACACTTTCACAGGGAACGAAAGGTCGGTTCCTGGCTCGAGCACCGTGGTCCGGGAGACGCGCACCGGTAGGTCCGTCGCGAGGCTCGCCCCATGGGCCAGTGTTAGGCCCGCTATATCTACGTGGGCTCCACCGACAACGAACTTCTTGTTCGCATAGTCGAGGTTACAGGGAGGCAACCGGCGAAGGAGGTCATTGCCCAGAATTACCTATATTATAGGCCTGGACCGAGTTGGGAGCCGAGGGAGCGCCGGTGGATCAACTCTTCTAACCGTGTGATAGAGGTTCAGCTAACGTCATTGCACAAGCAGTTTTCTTTCTAAAAAAAAATCAACGACTGTGGCGGAAGACCGAATTTGGACCGAAATCGATTGATTTTCGAAGCGGAATATAGTGCTCCATCTGATTGCCGGATTGGTCATTTTTTGCCGATTGGTCCTGACACAACACCACTGAAAATCGGCGTAATCCATGGCATCAAAATTTCATAAATCTTTGTAGAAGAGACGATTTCTTCCGCATGTCATGCCTATGGACTGTCCCAAAAGAGTGTAACCAATTGCTTGCCTCAGGTAATTAAGCACCTTTTGCACTGGTGCACTACTGTATCAATCTTGGCGCTCAAAATAGTGGTATTGTCTCCACTGACAATTGAATATGCTCTTTTACACATGCACTGTCAATAGTTCATTGCTGTTTGATTCCGAACAGGTGGGAAATAGGGAATGTCAGTGTTTGCTCACACTGAAGGACTACAAATCGTTGCGACGAATAGCCTTGCAATCATCATGCAGTTCGTCTGTTGCTGTATAAAAGGTGAGGATGCTGCCATCGGTTCAGTCCTGTAACCGTCGTAGAGATGCTTATCTTCGTGCTCATTTCACTTATGATTTTCAACACATTCACTCAAGAGGTGACTGAGGTGAGTTGTGCCCAAACAGCAGTATGCGATCAATATGATATTATGTGTGTTCAATACTGTAAACCGATGTTTTAACTGCAATGAACCTAGTTAACTTGCAGTATTGTGAGGATCGGACTCGAGCCGAAGTCTGCGATCAATATTATGAGGAGGGACAATGCGATGACATGCCTGAAAACGAAATCGTGAGAGATTTGTGTCCAAAAACATGTGGCGTGTGCTAGGTTTCAAATCTCCATTAATGAACATTGCCAATTAATCCCTTACACAATGTCGACTCCGCCGCATTTACTTAACATAAGTAGTGGTGTAAGCCGATAAGGTGAAAAAGTATAGACTTCATATTAACTGCGGTTTTAGGACCATTTGAGGAAATTTTGTAATTCGATTGTGCTTTCAAAAGCTCGTCTCACCTGTATAATTCGATTGTGCTTCCAAAAGCTCGTCTCACCTGTAAACGTATATTTCAATCAAGGCAGTCGGCATACATCGGTTGCAACATCCAATTACGGTTCAAAGCCGTATATCACCACCACTGTCCTGAAGACCAGCTGCTTTCTCTCTCAATTGGCGATAAACCTGCTTTCAGAAATATTTCACAAACAGCAGACTGCAATAATAGCACAATCAACAACCCCTGCACTAGTCCAGCACCTTACCTACCCTTCAAAAAGGGAGCTATGCCAAGTTACGTCTGCAAGAAATGTGAAATAAATGCTGCATGGGTGCGGTGCATTTTAGCTCGGTGCATTTGAGTATAAATCCTAGCAAAACTAAAGCAAACAATATAGCTGGAGACTATTTCAGTAAATGATTTAGGCTGCTCGGAAAGTAATGACTATACAGCATATATTTTTTGAAAGTCGAAGTCCTGAGAGGACAAACCTCTGGAACTCACTGCTTTATGACCCGTACATTATATACACCACCACAGGCATATGGTTCATACTGTCTTAATCTTAAGCCTGCCGTGACGTATGAGAAAAAAATGCTGCACCATGCGGCTCTTCTTCTACACTTCCTACCTAGAGATGAAACCCATCGGCTCTTGCTTGAAGAAATGAAGGATCAGGCACCTTCTCGAGCGACGTGCTTCAGATGGTACTGCAAGTTCTACAAGGATGAAAAATGCCTCGAAGGCTGTAGTTGTTTGGGACGTCCACTTGCGCAATAATTGCTGTTAACTGTTTAACTTTGTCAGCTTGCTTTTTTGGAATGTTCAGTTTGCAATTATGCTAACACTTGTTGTTCTGTTTTACCGAGGGTGCGCCTATAGCGCATGATAACTAAATAAATAAATAAGTAAATTTCGTGATTCGTAACACATCTGGATTTCGATCATGAATATAGAGATTCTTGGACAGATTCTGCCCGACAACTGTGACACAACCTAAATAAGCTCCCACATATGGAAGTCTAGGTCGGCGTGGATGTGAACCCATACGTCAGGTTTTCGCACCGCGGCATGTCGCAAGCGATGCAGTGCGGACGAGCTAAAAGCCATGTTGTTAGGTCCCGAAGCGATTACAAGTCAGCTCCGTACTGAGCCCCTAGTATTACCGTGCAATCGTTCTAAGACCCAACTACCGTGACGCGCATACCTCGCACACACTTTGTCGCACGTCGCTTGTCGTTGTGCGAAATCCTGACATAAGGGTACACACCAGGTCGACGTGAATCATACGGAAACGATCTAAAGGGTGTTTATTGTATTATGTGGCACTGAGCAAGGCACTCTGCTTTTGGCAGCCATCACCCTGGAAATCGCATGTCATAGTCAAAGATCAGCTCGATATTGTGCCTATGCTAATGCCTTTTGATTCAAATACAGTACTACCGTAACGAACCATTACATCAAGTAGCATCCCGCAACTTCAAAGTTAACAGCAGCGCTGACAGCTGCTTTCATTGAGCCAACCTTTAGTACCAATCCTATTCAAGTAGCACCCTTGCTGCAGCCCGACGCTGAGTCTGCTCGAACCGCTTAAAATGATTTGATGCTGATTGTGAGTAGACCACGCTGTCTGCGTCTTTGTCGCTTCTTTCTCTCCTTCTGGCCTTTATCACCTTCGCTACCTGGTCTCTCGCCGAGAGCTTGTCTTTGAGAAGCCTATCAATCATATTGAATGTGATAGTTCACCTAAGATTGAAGCGAGAAATCTCCTTTATCAAATAGGTAGTTCACAAAAGAGCTCTCCAATAGCTGTCATTGGCACGTGCCAAAGTCTCTCTACGATCACATGCCTACGCCTCTGCAAAGTGACTTTTTGCAATCCATTGACCTTGTCTTAAACTCAGAAAATGGGGAGCTGGTTTTTGTATTCCCCATTACCGAACACTCCAATATTCTTCCTTTAGCAAGTGTCATTTCCTCCATTGTCGCGGGATTCATTGTAAGGGTTTCCATTTCTACGAGTTCTCTGCACTGTGTCCGCATTACAAACAAGTAGCTGAAGATTTGTAATACACTTCTGTGGAGCAAAAACTACGATGTAATAGCAAAAATCAGTTTTTTGGATAGAAAGTGCAGCCTAAAAATATCTTACAATGTTCTTTCTCTTATCTTACCCGTAAATAGACTACTGTCCCGAACACACGCTATAAACGAAAATGGCCTTGCAGCCAAAGCAAGCAATAGTGATTGGAAACGATCCATAAATATGGTAAGGTCACTCCACGGTGCATAATAATCCGACTGATGCTCTACTTTTTTCTAATAGTTGTCTCAAGACAAGGCAAACGGCTCGATACGACTCGCTAGTATAATAATCCTTGAAAAACATAGGATTTTTCTGAAGCGGTTGAATCGCACTACGCCAGCCAATCGAGTACGCCCTGTCCGCCGTCACCTTCTTAAAGGCAGCATTAGGGGAAAGTCGGACGAAAAGTAAAAGAAATAGTGCATATGAAAGTCGAGATGCCTAGTAACAGGATAGTGGAGAAAAAACGGATGGAATTGGCCCAAAACCCGAGAAATAGGACCCCCTTTCCTCTGTTGATTCTCGACGCGGACGACCTGTCCGTCAAGAGGGGGGTAGTCTGATCTAGTTTTCCATTGGAATGTTGCCAAGTAAACACAGGGGAATGTTTGGAAATACGACAACATCTATTTTTTTGAGTGAGTTTCAAGCTAAAACTGCGAAAGCGCGCCGCAAAACTTCCGATCCTGCCGCATCTCCTTGGCCGCTCCCATCTTAGTCAATCGGGAACTACGTCATCGGGAGGCGGGACCGCTGTGTCCAAGAGGCGGAACCGCTGCATGGTCGGCGTTTTGCAGGGTTTCTAGCTTGGAGGGGCGCTTTTTCACCGGGATTTCGCCACAGATAGCCTTCTTAGGCCCAGGACTACCATGTGAGTGACTTCTTGTAGGGATTTCTCCATTACCGCATTATCCCTAATGCTGTCTTTAAATTTGGCCGCATGGGAAGACAATGCGCAGTGAAATGTTGTACAGTATCTTCAAAATCATTCCCATTTCAATCACTTCTTCACTCTCTTCAATAGAAAGTTTCTAGAAAGCAGTCCGCCGCGAAGGAATTCCCGAAAAATGTAAAAAAATAAATGAAAAATCAGTACGGAAGTAAAATCGCCGAAGATTCAGTCGTACCCTCTATCTCGTCGCGAACCAATCCTGCCATTTTGGTAGCTATTCTCACAAAGAAACGTAGAATTGCGCTAGCCATTCACCGATGCAAATCGCAATATTCAGTTCTTCTCACGTCCATTAGGTTTGGTGCTTCTATCTATATTCACAAAACCACTTGAGAAATAGTTTGAATACTTGGGTTTATTCGCCATCAGATTGAAATACAGGCTATTACGCAGAATTGAGAAGTAAAACTATCATAAAACCACATCCATAAAAGACCCATTCATACAAGAATTACGGAGAATCCATGAACAATAAGTACAATAAATATGAGATCAACCAAAATGTTTAATCACTTCTTGAAGACGCTTTCGAGCATCCAGAACACGCCTTTCCTGAGCTGTAATGTCGTCAGGTTGTACGGTGACTGGCTAAAAAAAATCAGGTTATCACTCAACGATTAGAGTACTCAATACAGCAAGATTTCGTTGAAAAGATCTCCTTTTTCGGTTTCAGTTATCTACGTTTTCTAAAGCGTCACATAAAATGAGAAACAGTAACGGAAAATAAAAGAAATTCATCCACGTACCCGCAACAAGGGTTGATCAGGGTTGGCATGCAGCATCAAGTTACTTTCCAGTTTTTCCTTATCTGCTGTCTGACCGAAAGCACTAAAACGGGCTTCCATAAAAACAAAATAACAAATTCAGTCGAACAGGTAGCCAATGAGATAACTTCAAAACAAGTCGTATTAAAATGCAGTGTAATACCATTAAAAGCTTGTGTAAACGAAAAATACTGTAAAAGCACAAACAACAGGACTGAACGCAGATAAAGATTCGCGAAAAAAGATAATGGACGATCGCTATGGGACCTTTAACGCATTTTGCTCTACTTTTATAACATTCTTGTATGATCATGTGTTATTTGGCAATTAATATCGCTACGAACGGCTACGAACGCTTTATACTAGCCGCGGGGCGTTACCGTAACCTTCTGTACTTATAATCTGCCCAATAAATGCAACATTCTCGCACACTGAGGCCGCGGTCGTACTTACTGGTGCCGGCGGCAGGGCGTGGCTGCGTGGCTCTGCGTCTCCGCCTATGCCACCCTGACTCGTTGCCTGCGTCATCTCTGCACTTCCCTCGTGCCACTCTCCCTCGCAGCCTGTGAACGCAGCCACGCCCTGCCGGGGAAGAGTATGACCGCGGCCTCATACGCATCTCAAACATATTCGATACAAGAATTTATGCACAGACGGGATCGCGCTCCCAAGCGCTACATGTTATTTTCATCATTCATTGAAAAAGACCATCAAAAGCGAGATAGTGACTAGTTGAGGGGCAAACCAGAACGTACCCTGATTGATTTGGATTGTGTATACTAGTGAACAGAGTAGCCGCCGCAGCTTGTTCACTCAAAATGTTGCTGGCTTTTTCAAGACGACCAGCGAGATGGAGACTCTCAGTGAGATACTCTGTCTTGTTGACGTCCACCTGAAAAAATAGCATTTCCATGGAGCAGTATAAAGAGTCTGTTTACAATTTCACTACACTCATGTCAAAATCCCATGTAAAAAAGAATAAAAAACAAAGAGGTAGACATCGGCTCTTGAAGGTTACTCAGCTTTTGGTACGAAAATTACAGTACCTTGTCAGCCACAGCAGTAGGTATCAAGGCTTGAACGTTCTCAAGAGCTTTCGCCCACATTACCTTAAAAATAGAATACATTCATAGGCATATTTGTTGAAAGTTTCTTTGCCCTAGCAGTAACTAAGAACTGGCAGCTCTCTTAACTTCGATCAAATTAATTTGCCGTACAAAACTAACCGGCGCAGGTTTCTCCTGAGATCGTGAACCAGTGAGCCCTCGCTTCAACTGCTGTTCAGTTCCTTTCTTCGTGTCACGTCCGGATGTATGTACAAGGGTCACAGGCTGCTTGAATATGGAAACTGTTTTGCGCCTACAAAAGCACGGCCATGGTTCTCTCTCTATTTGACCAAGGATCAAAAAATTTTTTTATGAAACTGTCTTACAAGGTGCCAGTAAACAATAATTCTAGTCATAGAGACAGGTACTTTATCGAATTATGACCCACCACGGTGCGTTAGCATGTCCATCGAAGCCGGTATGTACAACAACGTGCTCATCACGTTTGTGCTTACTTGGTCGTCCTCTTTTAGCCTTACGAAGTGGATCAGCTTCAGACGCCTTCGGTCTACCCATAACTGTAACTACAGTATCAACCTTGTACGAATAACTAATTAACGATTCACACTGCTGAGCCACAAACGTAAATAAACCTCAGAACCCAGTTTGACTGTTAGCAAAATCGATCAACTGGGTGGATTTACTTGGATTATACACTAAAATCCATGCAAAAATTACACCTCAAAAGTAAGCAAAAGGAGAGGATAGAGCATAACATTTGAACCACGAGACCGCAAAACAGTTTTCCAGCTCAGTTGACCATACGACCTTTGTGAACCATATCCCATTCAAAGAACACCGGGTACACTACACAAGCAATAATATGTAGTTTTCACAGAACCCCTTTACCGCTTAGAGCTCGACAGGCCAAAAAAAATAAATGAAAAATTCCAATTTTAAACACTTTGAGAACATCCATTTCCTCGTTCCCCATGTTACAAAACCTCACAAGTTAAATGTATTTAGCTGCTTCATAATGAAAACCGATTGCATACAAGTTCACACAGCCAATACCGACTAGTCAGAGCTCAATAAGCAAGCCTATTCTGCCCCATAACTCTGAAATTCCATAAAGGTACCATATCACAACGTTTCTACGTCTTCCAATGCAAAGAACGAAGCAAAGGAAATGACGTTTATTTTGAACTGACGAAAAGAAAAGGTACATTTAGATCATCGAAGTAATGAGAAAATTCAACACGTAACTCTTCATAAGATCAACCGACAGCACGTCCCTATGACAGGTAACGAGTTGACACCGTTTCCTACCAATACGACAATATCGCAAAATTGCGACACACCTATTTAAGTAATGTTACATACGGAAGGAGGGAGCACACGTGATGACGAGGTCCGCACCGAGATGTCCAGTGAAATCAATATGCAACAAAACCCATCAAAGGGACCACGTAAGTAAGAAAAAGACCTTAAATAATATTAAACAAACGGAAAAGACGATAATGAACAATATCTGCACAGTAAATAACTCGACATCACCACACGATGAGCAATACGAGCTCAATGAGGCTTCACAATCGAAAGTTATTGCGCGCAAAGATAGTTGAGAGAAAAAAAGGGATGAGAGGCCACTTATTCATCAGCCTTCTTCTTTGTGCTGGACTCGTCACCGTTTGGTTCCTCATTACGCCTCTTCAATCCCCTCTTCGCTGTTTCTTCATCCTTTTCATCAGATGGCTTGTATTCTTCAGACTCGTCTTCATCCTAAAGGAATCATTTCAAGCACCTATAAACTTCAAAATGGGGGTCGCTGGTCAGTGCAGGTAACTGTTGAATATTCCTCACTAGTTGACTATTGTCCAAATAACTCAGGCCAGGGCCATCGAGATCAGAGCCTGACTCGTCTCCACTATCTTCGCCCTCAAGAACGTCCTAAGAAATTTTACATTAAGCAAGGGAAAACCATACCAAATATACATACAAAAAAAAAGAAAACGAAAAAATAAGTAGAGGAAGATTATGTCTACTTGCAATGAACAGTAATCAAAAATTAATTTCCAGTAGGCCATGGAGAGAATAATGGAAGCATTTTGCCGTTCGACTGTTCACGAAGAAACAAGGTCACGGCAGAGCAAAACTACCTACCATTAAGCTAAGCTACATGTTTCAAATTCCCCGATTTGAAAATAGGTGTATCGCAACAGAACGGTCCCTACGAAGTGTGAAAGGCTTTACATGAAGAATATCAAAAGAGAAAGCCCCAAAACGAAAAGAAGGGACTAAAGAAATACATGACAAACTCATCCGAAGGCAAGAAAATATACCACAACATCAATTCAAACCTCTCCATCAAGCGAGTCATCTACGTCTTCTCCATTAACGTCAGCTCCGTCGAGGATTTGCAACGAAGGAATCATTTCGAAAACCTTAGACCTAAACGATTCCTTTCACCATTTCTCGCTTCTTCTCAATGAGAGCAGAACCACTTTATACCATGTGAACTAAAAACCTTCTTTAATGACCTGTATTCAGCTTCACCTCCAGCGGTCACGGGATTGTTGAACAGGTCCAGTTCAGCCAATTTCATTTTCTTCAGTGGCTCCAAATCCTCGATTTTTGCTATCCTGGAAATAACTTCTCGATAGAAGCAAAATGGAAACATGCAAGCCTAGCAGCGTACTTATTCGAAGCAAGGTTGAGATGAAGTAGTTCGGGGCAATTGTCAGCTACATGCTCAAGACCACCAGCGATGTTATTGTCCGAAATGTCCAGCTTGCTCAGCATCGGAAGTTTTGGCATGTTTTTGAGACTTTGTAGCCCAACATGGACCATGCTAAGACTCTGCAAAGAAGTACATTCCTCTTAAGCACCTAATAAGGGTTTTTATTCAACTTCTAATAGACTGAGTAGTATGAACCATGCATCAAGGAAATACCAGTGCTATCGCAGTGAAGAGCCACCTCGTAATAAGTTCAACACCTATGCACAACTCACCACGCGCTTATTTTAACACGCCTTAGTGGAATGGGTTCGTTCCCACTTGGGAGCAAAATAGTCTCGAACGCTCGTTAATGTTCCCGTACCTTACAAACAAACGGTGCTAAGGTAGTTGGGGGGGGGGGGGGGGGGCACTGCAGTAGTGTCTCTGCGTCTCTAACGCATGGCTGGAGCGCAGAGAAGCCATAGCGCTTGCCAAATCGGGTTCGAATTCTGCTTAAAGACGATTCTGTAAAGTAAATTCGTGCTTGTTTATTCATCCTATGTTAGCCTAAGCCTTGGGGAAGGAGATTCCCTTCCCCTAGACTTAGGCGAATACACGTAACTGGTTGTTTGGTCTAGTTGTAGCTAATTTTTTGTAATATTTTAATGGAAGAATAATTCAATCGTTTTCTTGGTAAGTTAGCTGTATCTAGGCATAAAAAAACCTTGAGAGTGCCTATGAGCAGAAATTGGGCGCGACTCTTGCCTTTTTCGAGTAGCCCCCCCCAACTACCTTAGCACCCAAACAAACAGATAAACATTTAATTAAAAGGAAGTAAACACATACCTGAAGTTTTACTAGTTTGTCGCTGAGTCCCTCGATTTCAGCACTTTCACAACCGTCTAAAACCAAGTCTTCGACAGTGGCCGGATCACGATCACGCAGCTCGAGATTATAACGTCCCTCCATCTAAAATTCAGACGAAGTAGCCATAACGATAGTAGGGAAAGCAAAAAACACGAGAATGCGTCAACGACGCGACTTCTTCATATTCTTATAATGTGACGATGTTGCGTTGCCATAGTAACTTCTTCTGTGCCCACTAAAACACTCACAATATCGTTAGCATTCAGTACGCGGGCGTGGCCACATCATCAATAAAAACGTTAAGCTCATTAGTACGCTAAATTAATCGCACCGCACGGTAAAAAGGAAGCACCAATCTTAAGCAATAATCCTCACAATCAGGCCTTGAAACTGATTTACATGAAACTTCGAAATATAAGAAGAACACAACAAAAAACAAAGAAACAATTTAGGATGAGTCGATGGAACTGCCCCGCCGACGGTCCATTCCGCGCGCAAATCTAAATCGACCAATCGCGGTCGAGGCCACGCCTATCTGGACCGGCGCCAAGGGAGTTGGCGGCCATCCCACCCAATTAATGCCGTGCAAACTGCAGCCAGCGGATCGATTCTTCATGTGGGCATTGTGCGGGTCAAGGTATTGGCATTGGAGCGAGGCAAGTGAAAAAGGCAGGGTCGAGGTTGCGGCCGTGTGGGAATGTTGATACGAAGTATAAATGAGTATATATGGAGTATAAATGATTTGCTAGTGCTAATGTAGTTGGGGGAGGGGAGCCTCATTATGCTCGGCTTCCGGCGCTATTTTTGCCTAGCCTTTTAGCCTGAGCCTCAGTCGTGGGAGAGCATATATTCCCCTCCGATGAGGCTTAGGTACAGTACATTTCGGAGCGCCTGATAGGGCGTGGCCCACGGACCTGGGTGAGGTGTATCAAATTCTTTTACTTCGCCACACACTCTCACTCTTGCCACGCATTCTCACTCTCGCCACTCACCCATACCGGTAGGCCACGCTACGTCAGGCGCTCCAAAATGGTGTATAAAATGTACATTCAGTGCATAATCTGATGGTTTTAGAACGGAATCGGGTGCGAGGGACGACAGCACGACCATGGCTAGCCCGCCTCAGCTGCATTAGCACCAAATTGAGCTCACAAATATCCTATAGGAGTAATGTGCGGTAATTATGGATCGGTCGGAAATGTAATCATGGATAACTTGACTGACGGTATTCAACTTTCACAATTACAAAGGCGCCGAAGGTTGCGAAGGGTAAATTTTGCTGAAACTTTGCCTATAGGCGCTACCCGGGAGCTAGACGGCAATATGGTTTTTATTTTTGACATTTGTTTTAAATTGACTGTGTCAATTCTATCCCTTCGGGAGATGGCTCACCTGTTGCCATAAGAATCAAAATCACCGATCTATATATTGATTGTGCCGCAATTCATGGTATAGGGCGAATCACATTCCAATACTACAACGAATTTGCATGGAAGCAAGATGAATGGCTTATTCTGGAAGCGATAAATCAGTGGCTAATGCTATGAGGACACTGTACCATGGAAATCGACTACCACCGTGCTCATGCCAACTACTCCTAGCGAGTGCAAAGTTCAACGGGTGCAACTCAATAGGGTGCCACTGCTACATTCATCCCATTATTTACCGGATTCGATTTGTTTAATGACCATTTTCTATTTACTTTTGGACTTCGTCTAATGAGTAGGTAAACTTTGAACTCTATTATGAGCCCACGGCACTTTCAGACCATCTCAATTCTGTGAGCTTTTTCCTTATGTCCCTTCGTTTAGTAATTCGAAGTAAATCCATTCCCTTTCAAAGACTAGCTTTTTTTTTTTTGAAAAACCGACACCATGTGAGATGCGTGAGGGGGGAGGGGAGGGGTGAGGTGGAAAACACTGTTGAGCAAGGGGAGAACGAAAAAAGTTGTCGAACAGCTACAAGTGAAATTTATAACGAAGTTAAATCATAATATTACATCTTCCCAAAGAAAAAAGAAGAAAATAAAAGTTCGATTAGGTAATTTTTGAGGAAGATTCGTTTACCTTCACAAAAAGAAAGGGTCGTGGAATGACTAACACTATTGCCATAGTTAGCATAACATATTAAGGCCACCGTCAGGCTTGCGGCATCGCACAATCTCAAGGTCGTAGTATCGCGTGCGAAAGTACGACGTCGCAAAATCGCAAAGTCTGACGGCGGCCTGGCC
This sequence comes from Trichostrongylus colubriformis, assembly GCA_963978905.1. NCBI lineage: Eukaryota > Metazoa > Nematoda > Chromadorea > Rhabditida > Trichostrongylidae > Trichostrongylus > Trichostrongylus colubriformis. The sequence goes on from OZ022260.1 coordinate 29,591,931, forward strand.
AAGTATTGAGGAGATTTAACTAGTTTGGAGAGACTGCACCTATTTATATTGATCTTTTGAAGGATGTTTTGGTTCCACCCATTGTTCAGTTTCTTGAGATGACTTCATAGTAGCATTAAATAAATAAATAAATAAATAAATGAGTGAATGAATAAATAATATGATTACTATTTTCAAATAATAGTTAATCAATTGATAACTTTGAAGAGGAGACGGTAAAATGGTATACAGTGGAGGGAACAGGGGATTTGAAGGCGTCAGTGGTCTACTCCTTGTATGAATATGTCAAGCCTTCCCACACGGTCGTCTGGCCTATAGCCAGAATCATCGGAGGCCTTTTCATCTGTTGCATCCAGTATTTTTCGCTAGCCACTTGATGAGCTGATTGTCTGTACTTATATCTCGGTAAGGTGCTTAGGGTGCGACCTCATTACTCAGACTACACTAACCGCTCTTCGATTGCGATGCCAATGCACAACGCAAGTGTCTCTACTATCCCATAAGCATTCTACCGTGTTACCCAACTCTGTGGCACAACAACAAATAGAGCGATAAGCGTATTCTACACAGTTAGTCTGTTCTGAGGTTGCGCCATGCACCCGAAGTCCATGCAGTACAGTAGTGTCATATGAGTGCAATCTGGGTGATATAATGTATTGCGGAATTGGTCGAGGTATGTACAGTCACGGTCATGGAAGCGTTGAAGTTTTCCCAAAGGGGTGCTGTTGTGAGAAGGGAAGAGCGGACGTCGTATTTGAAAAATTAATTCTTTGAAGAATTTCAAACGACCAAAATTTCAATGTTTGAAACCAATGCTTAATCTTTACGCAAGTTTTCGTCTCCTACTACCATATCTCTTGTTTGATCCCTTGACTTGCTTGGCCTGGGCGGATTGCTCTAGGGGTTGGGCGTGGTTGATCCCTTGACTTGCTTAGCCTGGGCGGATTGCTCTAGAGTTGGGCGTGAGTACATGCTGGTGGAGTGGCATCATTGTCACTACACCACTACCTTAAGTCAGTTCTGACAATCTTACACATTTGGTTCTGCTTCGTTCCGTTAAGCAGTTTCTAAGGCGATTCAGAAAGTTGATCGTGGCGTGCAGGAACTGGTGCCCATAACTCTGGTGTTCCATCTCTCTGATTCTCACTATTTTCTCAGAGAGGTGCAACAAAAGTGGAAATGAAACAATTTGTGGTCATTGGGTGAGGCCTCGTAATATTTCGCGCCTGGTTAATCGGTTTCAAGTTTTCAGTTCGTTGGAGAGGAGTGCATTTTAGTTGGATCCAATGTTTTACGTTCTAACCCATTTTGTTTCAATGAGGAAGGGCTTTTTTTGACGGGAAATGAAGCCTTGTGGCCTGAGAGTCACTGACGAGCTCCCATGACCTCTTCAGTGGAATAACACAATAAAAGCACATTCACAAGGAGACAAGTGCACAGAATCAGGAAATGGGAAGGTCGTACTCGCTTGTGAAATAAAATATGCTCCAGCTGATGGAAGAGAGGTTGAAATAGTTCCAGCGATCAGGGTAATTTAAGGAATTATTTTTGAATAAAGGCTCAAGTGAGGACACCTGTGAAAGAAAATCAAGAGTAATTTCTGGAATGAAGAAGCGGAGTCCTTTTATTTATTTAACTTATCATTTGTTAAGTGAGCTGTTGGTTTTAGATATGTATCGCTAGGACAGAACTCCGCACCGCGGTGTGCGGCGCGATGCGTGCGCGCTAGAGGCTATGTACGTGGTTAGGTCCTCAGACGATTATGAATCAAGTAAGAGGCAGGACATGGTAATCACTGTAAGATCCAAAATACATCGAGCGCCCTACACGCTGCGTACATACATAGTTGTGAACTTTTAAATATTCAAATGGTACACACCCACTAATTTCGATGAGTGTAACTTGCATGGAGGTTAACGGAACCTGTATACGATCAAGGAATTTAGACAGAGCCATTGATTTTCTGAGAGTGATCAGTTTAAAACCGAAAAAGGGATACTTGAAATAAACTCCGTCACTTCTCAAAACAATTATACTTCATTATTCTATTATTCGTTATTATTATTACCAATAATGAAACATTATAATTTATTATTATATTATATATTTATTGTTATCATTATTAATGGATAATACTCACATTACTCTATTATTAATTATCTTATTACTGCAATTATTTCGGGTTGTCGAAATAGTTTTTTCGTTTTTCGAAGCAATTAATTTTTACGCTTTATTACAAAACACAGGGCATTTTATGAAACACGGTAATCACCATCTTGTTCTACTGCTCTTCGCCACCTTTCAGGCAAATTTGCTATGCCATCCGCGTAGGACTGATCTGGCTATGATTTTAAGAAATTGCACGACCACCGTTCCATGTCATCTTTATTATCGATGGTTTTTCTTTGAATGGCGTTAGATAGGGCAAGGAAAAGATGATAATCCGATAGAGCAAGATCAGGGCTATGGGTGGATAAGGCAGTACTTTTCATCCAAACTCGAGAATTTAGTGGCGAGTCACTTTTGCTATATGTGGGCGAGCATTATCGTGTACGAAAAGAATCCTGTCATGGTTCGGACGTTTCTCTGTGATTTTCGTGACCAGAATATACGGCTGCTGGCAGTATAGGTCTGCTGTTAGCATAGTGTTGCAAGCCAGACCCGCAATCGTTCGTTGTCAACCTCCGATGGGGGTCCGGACAGGTCAGAATCTTTGACATTGTAGTTGCTTTCGCGAAAGCATTTGAACCAAAGTTGTGCCACAAGTTCAGACATTGAATCCTCTTCGAATGCAGCGTTTATACTAGTGCTTTCTTGGAGAGGACTGTTTAACATGATTTCTACTGTATCCTATGAAATGTAGTGGACGTTTTGCACTCTGGAATGGGATTAGTGAAGAATGGTGGTTCAGTGATCTTAAAGGCGTAGCCTGGAGCAAAAAGAAAATAAGAGCTGGGAAAAACAAGCATTCCAGATCGGAAGTGGTGATGTATATCGAATCTCGTGAAAAAAAGGAAAATGAAAAATGTGGCATGGGGCCTTATCACGATACGGCGCAGCCGCACATCCACCGGGAGAGGGGAGAGTTGTCGCGAGGGCGGAAGAACGTTCGCAGCCGCATCCGGCTGCCATAGCCCCTCGCCCTTCCGCATCTACCTCACCGGTTAGTGATGCAGAGAAGCGCGAAAAGAAAGAAGTGAGAAGATGATTTTCGCGCTTCCACTTCTCGGGTATTCCAGCGTTTTCTTTCGCACTGTCTCAATTTCTACAGTGCAGAACACCGCTATACTGTATTCTACGATGTTTCCACAATCTGCCGCATTCAGTTCTTCCGGTGTTTTTTAAGTGGTCGTTTATGGCTACTACAATTTGACTACTCTTCGCGGTTTTGCTGCATTGAAACCTGTAGACTACAAGGAAAGTACTAACGCTGAGCCATGCCTGCCATAATTGGAACAACATTTTACCATGTATACTGCTGAACTTACGCTCAAGGTTAGGCTTAGCTGGCTGTTTCACCAAGCTTGCGAGCGCGTATGATATCTACATGCAGAAAAAACCCGGAATCATTTGTAGGTGGCCACGCAGGGAGGGACGGGCTGCCTCAATCAAAGATCGATAACGTTGAGGGTGTGGGGAGTGTTAGTGCATGTGCCGTCGGCAGAGCTCAACCACTACTTCGACACTCCGACAAGCCACCCAGTCAGCTAGTGCTACAAGTGCTTTGGAGTTTTCCCACGAGGATGCTGTTACCAGCCTGGCCAGTGTTTCACTGTTTACCTTTGGAAGTGCTTCCGTTGAGCCAACGAGGTTAACAGCACCTCACCTCAGAGCCTCATCTATAAATTCTATTTTTGAATACATTTCCTTTTGGAATTTTCCCATTGGCTCTCAAAACTTTGGATATAACCCAATGAGAAATTGCCATCCGCTGCTTTTCCTTGCCGACTTTTTTTCGATTTTTGACAACTAGTTCCGAGTTGCTAGTTCATCTTAGGATCTCTATCAAATACACCGAAACTTTTTGAACTGTATGACTTTACATTATATATGAAGCTATTCAAGGCGGACGTGGTGTAGTGACAGGTGGCGCGCAGCCACTCTCATGGTGCGGGGATCAAATCCCTTTATTAAAGCCCGTCCAAGCCAGCCAAGCCTTCCATCCCTCCAGGGTCGGTGAATTGGTATCAGACTAGTTTGACTGGGTCGTACATCGGTTGGCCCCCGCAAGTCATTGTATGGGCCAAATCATTCATTCACCTGGCACCTGATTCTGAGTGGAATTAAATGTGCGGCGCACACAGGGACTAATTACGAATAAATACTTAATTTTTATTTTTATGGAGCTATCAATCGCTAAAGCACTCACAACTTGATTTTCTACTGCTACATTTTTATCAATGGATTTGAACGGATCACAATTCTTTCTGTAAAATTCACGTAGGAAATGTCCTTCTCATAGTTCACTTCAAAAGAGTGTTTTCAGAAAATTCATTAGACCTTATTTCGTCACTAGACATCACTGTATAAGTTTCGTTAATGAAAAATTCACTGAATCGCATGACTGCTTCTCAACTTTCCGTTGCGTGTCTGAAATTATAGCGTGATTTTAATGAAACTGGTCGCCCCTGAATGGCTCCCATCTGGAAGTATTCCACCTCCAAGAAGGCCGCGATTTTCTGTGCTTATTTAGTAAATTCGGTTGAATTGATTCAATTATTCCTGCATTGTAAATTAGCAGCGGATAAAATGGCAGCTTTGCATTAAACGAATTTTCGTAGTCGTCGATGCATTCGATTATTCACCTACTCATTCTAACTCACATACTCTATCAGTTTAGTACTTAGCTTCATCTAGCTCGAACTTCCAGATTATGGTTATACTCTGATCGAATTCGAACCAGTCAATAGCGTCTCGGAATTTCCTGGGAGGGAATCAGGGCACGCCCAGGTATCGAGGAGAATAGCCTCCTCAGTACGACCCCCTTCCTCTACAGGTACCAGATACGACCCCCCCTTATTTAGACCCCTATAATACGAGTAACTGTTGCTGGACTGTATGATTGCAATTTTTACTGTTACCTATTCTTACATGAAGCAAAAAACATTATTTCCCATTGCCTCATACGAGTTCCCTGCAAAATACCCTTTGCTTCTCATCCGAATATTGAAAGTTCAGTTTAGCGCTTACCGCAGTAACGACCCCCCTGTCGAGGAATTCTCGACTCCCATTGTACACTGGTGGGTATTTGTCAACACACCATAGCAAAGATCAGGTCATCCCCTATGGAGCAAGTACCTAAACTAAAATATTGAAAGCCAGCCTTCATTCTATTAGAACTACTGTGGCCAGTTGCATCACCTGCCTGACATCTCACGTGCCTATGCTTTTCGTTCTTTTTTCAATAACCACTTTACACTCTCTAAAAGCCTCTTAGGTTTGCGGCTGCAAGCCCTCGTCATAACGAGCCACACCCTTTCTCACTACCGCCCTGACTAATGAACCCTAAATAATTCTCTGCTATTCTGCAAATCTTGCTCCGCTCCTGTTCGGCGCGCCGAGAATACAGAGTAGATAAATTGGTTTTGGGGAACCCTGTCCAGCTACCAATCACATATCACAGATGATTCCTCGCTTTAAAATTAATGAAAATATTAAAATCAAGAAATAAGCCAATTTATAAACCGTCTGAGATTAATGCATGACTTAATGAATACGTTTTCAATTGCCATATGCATGCTTCATCATTTGCACCATTTTATTATACCCCAATTCATACCGCTACCAATTAGCGGGTTCGGATTAGAAATAAACTGAAAACCTCCTTCTCGCCCTTGCTGCATTAAGGTTTCCCTGTAACTTTAAGGCGCTCCCTCAGCAGCAGTTTAGCTTTCTGAAAGGAAAAAACATATCTGAATATGTATAAGTTAAAAATACAAGTTGCGTAAATGGTGAAAAAAGAAGTAACCGGTTTTGGTGCAATGAGTGTCTGAACATCCAAGGTAATTTGATATGACGGGCATTCAGCGGCCCCTGAATTGCGAAAAGTGACACCGAAACCGGTTCTTTTCTTTTTTTCTGGTGAAGTCTAGGCTTGCACAGCCTCTTGTGGCTCCTGCTTTCGTTATTTATTATACATATGTATTTTCTGGGAATCATTAAAGTGATTTTTCTTTTTTCTACCTTGTTATAGAGAACAATCAAAAGTCCTCTGCCGGCTAGGCCGAATATATGTTAGACACAGCGTGAAAAAGTCTCTGTTTGCTTGAACGTGATTTTGCAAACCCCGAGCCAACGAAAGGCTTATGTCACTCCACCTACGCTTCTCCAGCCTTCTTCGTAGACCTCACTCGAAATAGCTCCTCTCATTTTTTTCCGATTTTGCTGCTTTTTCTGGTGGTTTGGCTTGGATTCCAGAAACAACACCACTTAAACTAAATAAATAAGCCTCGCAAGTCCTTCTTAAGAAAAGCTGTGTTTGGTATCCATAGTGATATGGTTATCTAAAGTGTTTTACAAGCGCCTGATATTTTTATGCACCAGCCGAAGCTGCGTGAAAAAATGAGTGCCATACCTATTAAATTGGTGCATAATTAATGCGGCTTTTAATGGCTACGTTTTTCTGTAGTGGAAATTGACGTTTAGACGACTAATGAATGAGAAGCAGTCTTTGATTGCGATGGCGAAAACGCTCCCGAATAACTATTTAAACACGTTCTTGCTAAATATTATTATTGTTTTTTGCTGATTAAAGTTGTTGAAAAAGGCCGCATTAATTATGCACCAATCACAAATATGGAAATCCATAAGGTGTTGAAGTGTTTCTCTACTCTTTACAGTTTTCATGCAATACGCTTCCTTACCAAATTTGCCAGCGGATTATTCACGAACTTTTGGATTCGGGTCATTTTCTATGCACTTAACATTCATCTATCCCCTTATTATTGAGCTTAAAGCCTTATAGCAAAGTTTAGCACTGGAATGAAGCTGTGGTTTTTCCAGTAATAAGATAAGCCCAGAGAAGCTTTATTGTTTGAGATGTTTATCCGTTGTATTCTGACCATCGAAAAAGAATGAAAAAGAAATAAAAACGAAATTTCATCGGTCGGTGATTAGCAGCTGCAAATCTGCGCCTAATGAAACAAGATAGGAACACTTTTTAGAAAATTTTTCACGTCCCCCTCCACTTGCTACTTTGTATTGGAGTGTGTACATATGTAAGCTCCGCTAGCAAATTTCAAAAGTGTTTTGAAAGTTCGCTATAGGAAATCATCAATCCCGAGAGATTTGACGTGAAAGGCAATATAGGTAAAGAAAGTAATTCGATAATTAGGTCCATCACTCGACTTGTTCTTTTTCTAGACGGTGTTTTAACAGCATACTGTTCTGATTTCCTTATTCGAGCTTTTTTCCGAGGGACTTTGGGAAGGAATTTAGACAGGATAGCTTCCTTCACAAACTTTCTCCCTGAATTTTTAAAATTTAGGCCTCCTCACTTGTCACAGACAACCTCAACTGCTCAACCTGAACCTTAAAATCCTATTATTGTTTCACAGTTTTCGGTTGTTCAGTATCGCGCTTGTCTTAAAAACAGATGCACCGATTTCAGGATTATGAAGATATTTAACTGCTGAGCGTGATGTTCTTTGTCCAGTTATTTTTACCATCCATTTTCAGTTATTTATTAGCTTTTTTCTTTTTACGATCCCTGCGAGCAATCCCCGACAAAAAAGGGCTAATCCCCCAAAAAGCAGCAGTGGCCGCCGGAGAGCACTACATTTCCCGAATTATCCTCGCTCGCATTGAATGACTGACACGCTCGAATGACTCCTTTGTGGTCTCCGTCTGTCAACGCTATAAATGCTTATCGATCAATGCTTCACACAATGAAGCGACCAAATGAGTTCGAACTGCTGCCCACGCCCAGCTGATGAATCATTCGGTTGTGCTATGCCCTTGCGCGAGCGATTCATTACGTAATCGTTGCCGGGTGACATCGTCATTGTTTAAGCGCCAGCAGGACCGCGGCTCAATTTTCCGTATTTTTTTGCAATTTTCGCTTATTTTAGGACCGTTCAGCAATGAAATCAGTCATTTAAATTTTCGATTGATTTTTTTCGGATTTTTTTTATTTCCTTTGTTTATTTGTGAAGTGAAACACGATTCCACTGCGTGTTATTGTCGTCATTGCTTTCGCGCTAATCTTTTCTATCGATTGCGATTTCTGGAATTTCCGAGTTCTGCAGATCGTTTCTTTTCTTCCCGTTTCTCTTCTTTTACTGAGCAGTGCAGTGGCATGTGGCGCTACTGGTACGCTTACGATTCATGAGATCGAATCCTATCCCGATTAAGGAACTTTGTGTGATTGACACTTTATGCTATCGTTATCTGAAAGGTTATCACGCCAATACCAATACGCCCATCTTGCAAATGACTGTATGGACCGTTTTCTATGATCAACATACATATAAACAGTGCAGTGTCGCGTGGATGTCAAGTACATAGCGCGTCAAAAATTAAAACTCTCCTCCTTCTATTTTTGCTTTTTTAAAAATTTATTTTTGCGGGTGGGGCAGAAAGAAATCATGAAAGCGTGGCAGTAAGTGTATGCTACATGCACAACCGTTGTCCCTTGTTGCGGGACAGTGATGCTGCTGCCACTGGCAGTAGATGAAGGTAGTGAGGAAAAGGGAAGTAGTGACTGTGAAGGAAAGCCGAGCGTTCTTGCCCCCCCCCCTTCCACTTTGCCGTATCGATCCCGTCTCGAAAATGGCTAGTACTTACGACAATGTCGTCGACAATTACAGCTTCTGCGGGATTTGATAGGTCTGTTACAGACATCTTCTTCCAGGATTGGCATATTTTCGCTACTCGTTCAAAATGTCCTTCAAGTTGTTTTCTTCTGTCGCAGTTGTCATCATTTCTGTCTGTTCGACTTGCCTTCTCTAGATATTTAACATTTCGATATTATATTATACATATGTATTACTATTTCGAATATATTTTGATGTTGTCTTTCTTTGAAATAGTCTATATCTGAATATTTCTCGAAACCTTTCTCACTAGCATTTGGAAGGTTTGATTGCATTTGGAAGTGACTCAAATCAATTCATTCCAAGAGTTCAGATTTTCTTCTTATCGATTTTATTACTTGTATTCCAGCAGTCCTCTTCGTCCATTCGTTAGTTGCGCTTTGTCTAGAGTTCTGCCAAAACTCTAACATTGTGAAAGCTTGCATTTAGCTCTGCAACGTAAACTTAAAAATTAGTTTTTCGCTTTGAAATGATTTATGTTTTCATTTTTAAATTAGAGTGAACGTTCACAGATTGTAAGCATGAATGTGTCCATTATTCTGTACGCTCTTAAAACTTCTCCTAGTCCAAATATGGTCACGTTTCACTTTCTCTCCCGTTCTCTGGTTCACTAATGTAGAGAAAATCCCCGTGGTCACTATTATGACAGAGAACAAGCAGCAGTCAGATTTTGAACCCACATATTATCTATTTTTGTATCATCAATACTAATAGCCTTCTGGCTCAGTTCATATAAATTCGGACCAATTGGAATGCAGAGAATCATGACAATATGGCAAAGGAGATGTGAATTGCTTGTGAGGAATACCATGGCAACGATAACGAGAACGTCGGTTGCCTTCGCTTTTTTTCCCCAGTACGAAGGCGGTACAAATTACATTCTCCTTATCGCGTAGTTATTAGGGTTTTTGTAGTTTTTTTGGGTAATTGAGTCTCACAAACATGGATAGCTGCAATGGCCTTATCCATTTTGTACGTTTCTCTAGATAATTCTATGAAGGACCACCCGAAGTGTCGTCAGCGCTTGAAATGCTTTCCTAGAAACGTTTTTCCTGAATTCTGTTTCGCCGCCCAACACTGAAAAAAACGTGCTGCAATTGCAAATGCGGTGCACGAGGGGAAATGCTGCACGGTTGTCCTTCGGCTAGCAGGCATGGGAAGTTAAAGTATAGGGTCGAATAAAGTCGGGGGGGGGGGGGGAGACGCAATTTTGCGTCGACTTCAAAGCTCCTTTCCTTTCCTAGACTGAGGCTGAAACTGATATCCCTTCCTCCCACATGAAAAAGCATCTGTCAAAACATAGGTTTCGTCTGCTTTAGCCTAAGCCTAGGGAGGGAAAGAAGCTTTGACGTGGGTGAAAATTTTGCGTCTTCCCCCGACTTTATTTGACCCAAAGTATAATTATCCACCTTTTTACTATTTCAGTCTGCTCCTGTAGCCTCACTCAGGGTCAAGCCTCCGTTGAGGAATCCTCAACGGGGGGGGGGTGGGTGTCGTATTTGGTCCGCTAGGAGGGGGGGGGGGGGGTTGTAAGCGTTGAGGTAGGCAATGATCAACAGAATTTCTCAGGCTGAGGGTCTAAAGTGTGAGGGAAAAATGATAAAAGTGACTAATTGGGTTCGAACCTGAAACTAGGTCAACTTAATCGTCATGGAAACCTCATGCATGGCGCGATCCCAACGAAACCGGTCAACGCCAATAGGCCTTTCGTTGGTCCGCTGACACCGAAACCACGTAAAGAGACACCTCTGAAATTCACCGATTAACCGAAAGCGATACCTATCAACGGGTACCACCGTGGATGGGCACTCAAGAAACAATGAGATCAAAGACTCATTTCATATCTTACTACGATCGCAAGTGCGTAATCTGGTGTTAGCGGCCACTATGCGAGCCGGAAAAACACTTGTATTCATTGAGAATGTGAATGAAATCCTCATGCATGGCGCATCTTACAGAGAAGCTGACCGACGCTTCTTGCCCTCCCACCAGGTCTTCGAGAGAGAGGGACACATACCAGAGAAATTTCATCAACAATGAATCTATTCATCGGAAGAATCTTGGGAAGATCTCGCAAATTCGACGGAAAAAAATTTCTTCAACTGGCTTTCCTAAATTTTTCTTGCTTCGTTTTGAATATACATATGGCATAGATCAGGAAGCCGTTCGAAAGCGGCTACCTCGCAGACCTGGGCACCCAAAAACGTACTCATATGGATAAGTTTGAAGGAAGTTATGACCATTTGAAGTGGAACACTTCAATTTTTTAAAATTTTTCTCATTTAATCCTCATCTGGATCCCCTTCAAATAAGTTCCTTCGTTTCAGAGATATGGCAAAGCTCAGGTAATCATTCGAAAGCGGCAACCTCGCAGACCCCGCTACAGCAAAACGCATTCATACGGATAAGTTTGAAGGAAGTTATGACCATTTGAAGTAAAACACTTCAAAATTTTCCTCACCTAATCCTCAACTGGAAACCCATATCGAGAATTAAGCAACCATGAGGGCAAGCAAGCGGCCAATAGATAGTTTTGGGGAAGTTATTAGGAAAACAGTTCACAGCTGTCTGAAAGATGGGCTCTAGCTAAAGTTTGAAGTATTTAAATATGTCGGAATTTAGTATGGGGAAGACACCGCGCTCCATCGCGATCGCCGCGTCGCAGCCGTCGCCTGACATGAAATCCTGAACTCCTCTAATATGTAGAGTGTTCTGAATTATCATTTGAAATTGTTCGATTATGAGATAGAAGCGTGATGCAATCTGTAATCCAGGATTCATAGATTATATATTGAGTGTATAGTACTGGGAATTCCACCTGAACCACATATTTTTCTGGTTTTGGTGTCCATTTAGTTGTATGTTGGTGATGAGCACTCAAAAAATCGACAAATGCCAACTTCATGGTTTCTGTCCAGAGAGAGGGGGTCGTATTGGGGCCCTTTGCTTGGGGGGGTCGTATTTTTTGAAAATTTTCCTCAACTGGACGCTTGACCCTGGCCTCACTCCGTTTTCTATGATCAACATATAAACAGGAAAAATTTCAAAAAAAGTATTTGGGACGGTTTGTATTAGAAATTGGTTTTGTGGTTACTTTTATCTGTTACTTTAAGAGCTACTCTATGATATGAAAGATTATGCGTCCGGCAAGCCTGAAAGACGAGAATGCGCTGCGATTTCGTTTTCCCGTTGTGAATCGGGGGGGGGGGGGGAGGGTGGACCTTTGTTGCTACGGCTCGTTAGCGTGCCGCAAATCCCATCAGCCATTCTTCGCTGACGCGTGTATCCCACTTGCACAGCCGTTGTTTTGTTATTGTCGTGGAGGTAGTCTGGCAGTGATGATGCTGCCATTGGAGCAGCAGATGGAGGTAGAGAAGAGGAAAAGGGAAGTGATTGTGAAGCAAAGCCAGCCGTTCTTGCCACCCGTCACGTTGTCTTATCGATCCCGTCTCGAAAATGCCTAGTACTCACAAGAATGTCGTCGACAATTACAGCTACTGCGGATTTGATAGGCCTATTACCCCATGAAAAGGCCCTTTTCGGTAGGTTTGATGGAATATGGCGTAAAAAGCTTGCAGAACTACGTGCACAGCGGCTATAGAAGCAGGCGGCACATTCTCAGCTCGGATATCGCAAGGCTCTACCCTTTTCGCGGGTTAACAGCTTTGTTCGGAAGGACAGAGCACTTGTACGACCGGGAAAGCCCATTGTTCAGATGGAATACCCATTCAAAGGATTCTTCTGCACAGCTTTGCAATGGGATGCATGGCGTATTTCGAAAACTTCACCATTTCAGAACTCTGAAAAACGAAAGCAGCCCAACGATTCATTAGTACAATTCCATGGGCCTTAGCAAATAAAAACTGGGTAAAAACTGGCGATTGTACGGATCAAACGATGGGCTCGTCGGCCAGCGCGTTCAACTTTGTTATCGTTCACTTTACTATTTTATGATATTCGATTCTCTTGAGAATGTAATGGAGAGACTCTGTCAGTGAACTCAACCTCTTTCTTCTGAAAGTTTCATGGTCACCGGTCAGTGGCCGGCCTCCCCATTTCACTTGTTACGCGAGTACATGGCGTAATTTTTAGCCCATGAGTAATGCTGCCATTGGCGGTCATAAATCTCCTTCATCAATTCATCATTCAATTCACCTTCAACAATTTCATCAATCAAATACCGGGAGGTGACTTGATCGAGAGTGATGCGAACTTGTGAGGAAATACGAGTAATAGTGAACAAAGTGTGGAAAGTGGAATGGAGTTCATGGCGGCCCTTCACATCTTGCAAATGCAGAGTTTCCCTCTTCATTGAACAACGAAGCAGCCCATCTCCAACATTGAAAACTGCTAGTAATTCATCAGTTCATTTGTGGAATGGATGGGGAGGGACACTGTCGCTGGAGGAACGCTTGCGGGTAAGCGGCTTATAAAAGCCAGTACTGCTCTCTTGAAAATTCGTTGAAACAGCGGAAGTACCAGAATGACCCATCAGACGGGCCATAAAAATCCTTAATAGTCCAAGCGCTCGGTAAAACACTCGCATGATGGTGAATGTATGTCAAGTTGTTAGAGTATGTGGGTGACAATCGCGCAGTTTAGAAGTTTTTAGGTTTTGTCCCAACCACTCGCGTTTTCTTTGCACGAATATCTTTCGAAATTTGGATCTTGATATTTTCTTGTTGACCAGATGAAACGAAATTCAATAGGCGGCCATTTTATGAGATTTGAGTTTGGGGCTACAAATGTCAATTTGAATCAGGCTTTTCTTCCCATATAGCCACAAGTTCACTTGAGGCGGTACTACTGTGGGATTGTAACCATCGTTTCGGATTAGTTTCCTTGTACCTTCTTACGCTGGATAGTCGCTTCCTTTAGCGATTGACGGGACTTTTGTGCATCATTCGATGAATGGTCCTCCTCTATACACATACGTGTTTTTCTTCGAGTTTTCAACCTTTTTCGGTTTTTCCTGTTTTCTTTCCGCCCTTTTTCCTTATCGGATTTATAGCATAGTTCTCCATTTCTCAAAGTTCTCCTCTTCTTTCTACATATGACTGCCAGAAGTTCAGGCTGTTCTGAGTTTGAGCTATTTTTCAAGTTTCAATCGCTTTTGAGTACATATAAAACATGGTGTCGGAAAAGAGGTTCACAGAACTGTTACTGAGTTGTCCTTTCATTAATCAACATAGAAAACTGAGACAAATCGTCCATATTGTAAAATATGTGACCGTTCCTTGACGAAAGATTTCCATTTCTGCTAGACATCCATCGTTCCAAATCTGTCGAACGAAATAGGCAATGATCGCGATAATAGGCATTCAACAAGTTCCCCTATTTCCTGTAGAATTAGCTCAATCGCGTCATGCAAAAGCTGTTTATCATTCCGACACTTTAATACGCAAGTAGGATATCGAATGATGTGCAAATTTGAGTGAGAATTCATAAACTTCGCGTCTAGCGGGTCCCACCCACGTCTCATGTTCCGCCCACCGAACAAAGCATGCAGAGCGATTTATCTCGCAAACTGTGCTGTTGGTGTGAGTATATGCTTTTTGGAAAAGTGTGCTGGCTTCGAAGAACAAGTACGATGATATCAGAATACTCAAGAATCCAGTGCAAAAGGAAACTGTTAATATCTCCTGATTTGAAACGCGCACGAACGTGTCCATAATTTTTGGGAAAAGAAATAATCCTTTCTAGAATTTTTCAACTACTGCTCTTCCCCCTCAGTGGAACATATAATAGTTGGACCCAATTGTTGGCATTATCGAGGAGCTACGGGCACTTTGACTCGATTCTAATTTTTGTACAAAAGTGCGTCCGTTCTTCCGTTCGGTACAGATCTCCGGGGAAATCCACGAGTCAGAAAAAAGTACAAAGATCTACGAACACTCTAGTATGTAGTGTTATTAGATTAGTGCATAATTAGCGCATTCTTTCAACAATTTTATCTAGCAAAAACGCGTTTAAAGAGTTATTCGGGAGCGTTTTCGCCATTGCAAGCAAAGACTGCTTCCCACTTATTGTTCGTCAAAACGTCAATTTCCCCCATAGAAAAGCGTAAGAATAAAAATCCGCATTAATCATGCACCAACCTAATATTATACATGATGTATTATAATTATAGTTGAATTCTTTAGTTATCTGTCCTTCCGATCACCGAAGAACAATAGTAGAAAAATATTCGTGATCGATTTCTAATGATTGATATATTATTTGTATTTCCTGAAGTTTTCTATGCATCAAAGCTTTTTTGAGGACCTGTAGATAACGTAGTGCCTTGCGGAAAAGTGCAAAGACGGGTTTCTCGTCCAGTGTCTGGTCAGCAGTCTCCCTTCGTGATGCCTGCCGTTCTTGGATATTGATTCTGAGTTTCTTCCACTGTTCTGTCCCTCACCTCCACGCATACACTTAGCTATTTGAGAAGCCTATTTTCTGCGATTTCGAATTAATGATTCATGGTTCGTAAAGGTTTTATTTCAAGTCCACACCTACTCCTCTTTGGCGTTGTCGTTTGCCGATTCCCCAGTGATATGTCCACATGTTAATTGGAAAGCGGAGAGAAAACTACGTTTTACTCAGTGTATATACTCTTTGTGATAGAATTCCACATGTAAGCTCTCGGGGGATAAAAATTATTGCTCGTGAAACTCTTGTTCAATGTTTACGTCGTATAATCAGCTTCCCAAATTCCCCATCCATGCTACGCATGTCCAGAATCGCAGCAGCATTTCGATTTCCTTTATCTGTCTTGTTAAATCACCGATAGGCAATGAGATTATATTTTTTCAGAGTCTTATCATGTTGAGAAATATGTTCCCGCTGTTTTTTTAATCTCTGAGTTTCACAACGTTCTCTTCACCTTTCGATGAAGTCTATTAATGTGTTCGATAGAGTTTTTTTTTTTGCTCAATAAAACGTTGCTTTTTTCAATTCTTTTGATTTCATGATATCTATGAGGTTTAGAAATGAAGCAATGTGAACGTGGAAATTTGCACTCTTGACATTTCCTCTTTTTCGTCGGCCATCGAGGTCAAAAAATGTATTTGTATAAGTTTTCGATAGAGCTTTTTCAGCTCTACAGAATGGTACTGCCTTTTATTCTAATCGTCCAACTTTTTGCTGTTTTCAAGGCTTACAAATGCAGTACTAAGCAAAAATCTGCTCTTTCGGTGACTTCTCTTCCTCGCCTATCATCGAGATTGAAAAGAAGATTCAAATATGCATTCGATAGAACTTTTGCTGCTGTACAAGATAATGCTTCTAGTCTTCCAAATCCCTCATTGTTTAATATTTCTGAGGCTTAAAAATGGGGTACTCAGAAAGAACCCACACGTCCTGCATTTTTGCCAAAAATCGAGACTTTACCAAGTACTTTTACAAAAAACCCTTAATTATCCTACTATATATTAGGTTGATTCATAATAAATCGGACAAATGGTAGTGATGACTTCTAGAGATCATAACTCAGTAACGAATTAACGAAAATGGACGCGCGAGGTACCGTTGGAATGAGTATGAAAAGCTCTTCAAAGTACCGCAAAATAATCACTCCAAAGTAAATTCACTCCGCCACAATGCCGCACGATTTCAAGCGGTCCGGAGACCACATCCGCAACGTCATACTATTTATATCGCTATCTGGCCAGGAACCCGCGGATATCGGCAGACGTCTGATAGAAGTTCACAAGGAGCATGCCCCCGGCAGAAGTACACTGTAGTTGTAGCATTCGAAGTTTGCGTCAGGCGACTATTCCATCGAAGACGAAAACCGCGGTTGGTGGAGCGTACACGGCGTAGAGTACTGGGAGCTGCTCGATGAAGGTACCACAGTATCCGCCGACGTCTACGTTCGTCAATTACGAGAATTGAAGGCCAATGTCCAAAGTTCGCTACGGCGGCGGTCACATGTCTACTTCCAGCACGACAACGTGTCTACTTCCACAGACCGCACTTCGCAAGATCGACCAAGGCCGAGCTGCTGTCGTACAGTTGGACCGTACTTCTATACCCACCGTACTCCCCAGACCTGGCCCCTTCAGATTTCCACCTTTTCTCCCACAGCCAACGCCACCTGGACGGCCAAGACTTCAAAACTCGCGACGAGGTCAAGGCGGCACTCGGCAACTTCTTCGAGCTCCAGCTTCCGGCCTTCTGGAGCAAGGGCATCCATGATCTGCCTATACCGTGGTAGAAGGTCATCGATAAAGATGGAGTATATTTCAAGTGAATCCCTGTTGTCGTAAAAAAGTTGTACGACAATGATTAAAATTGGTCAATTTGTCCGATTTATTATGAATCAACCTAATATAATCGGCTAAGTGTGTGTGTGTGTATGTGTATGTGTATGTGTATGTGTGTGTATGTGTGTGTATGTGTGCGTGTATGTGTGTGTATGTGTGTGTATGTGTGTTTTTGACCGGAAATTCATATCTCGCTTCGCAGCAAAGCTGGAACTCTGAATTTTTGAAGTGATATAGGTGGTAAGGGAACATCAATGTGTTATGATTGATTTTTCGGATATTGATCAACATCAATATTATTTCGGAATTGATTTTTCCTATAGGTTTTACTTACAGATTGTAAGCAGGTTACATATTATATCATTATATCATATTATTATATTTCTGATGTTATTATATTACTATATTTTTATATTATTACACAATTATTATATTATTATATTATTATCATCTCTTTATTTTAGTATTATATTAGGTAGTCTAAAAAGTCTTTTCGTATTTTTAAATACCGCTCTTTCCCTCAAAACTGCTTTCCAGAAAATTTCTTCTGTACATATATATGTAGTACAAGTCCACACGCATCTATAGGTATTGTTGTCTTCCATCTCCCGGATAACCGTTTTCGGCAAAATAAAAATATCAAAAGTCACTTCATTTTCAATTCCAATTTTTTTCTTTGAATGGCGTTAGACAGGGAAAGGAAAAGGTGATAATCCGATGAAGCAAGATCAGGGCTATAGGGCAGTAATTTTTATCCAAGATCGGAAATTTTTTAAAGGAAAAAATTCAAAAAAATCTTTACCACTAGTGAAAAAATGACTCGCCAAAAAATTCTCGAGCCTGGATAAAAATTGCTGCCCCATCCACCTTATAGCCCTCATCTTGCTCCATCGGATTATCACCTTTTCCCTTCCCTGTCTGACACCATTCAAAGAAAATTTTTTTTATAATTTTTGTATTGAAAATGAGGTTGACCGTTGATATGTTTATTTTGCCGAAAATGGTTATCCGGGAGATGGAAGACAATGTGTACATGTGTATGTACAGAAGAGATTGCTGGAAAGCAGTTTGGAAAAGCGGTATTTGAAAATTATTATTATTATTATTATTATTATTATTATTATTATTATTATTATTATTATTATTATTATTATTATTATATATCATCTCTTATTATTATTATTATTATTATTATTATTATCATCTCTTATTATTATTATTATTATTATCATCTCTTATTATTATTATTATTATTATTATTATTATCATCTCTTATTATTATTATTATCATCTCTTATTATTATTATTATCATTATTATTATTATCATCTCTTATTATTATTATTATTATTATTATTATTATTATTATTATTATTATTATTATCATCTCTTATTATTATTATTATTATTATTATTATTATTATTATTATTATTATTATTATTATTATCATCTCTTATTATTATTATTATTATTATTATTATTATTATTATTATTATTATTATTATTATTATCATCTCTTATTATTATTATTATTATTATTATTATTATTATTATTATTATTATTATTATTATTATTATTATTATTATTATTATTATTATTATTATTATTATTATTATTATTATTATTATTATTATTATTATTATTATTATTATTATTAGAGTAACCCGCGGGGGAGGGGGGGGGGGGCTGTAGAAGGGGACCTTGAGCTGAGCTTATATAAGCCGTTTAATGTCCTCAGGGTTAGGTCAGATTGCTAGCGGGAATTCCGCAGGGGGTTGAGATTTGAAATTATGCCTCAGGTTAGTGACCGGAGCTGATTGCTGTCAGTCAGCTCCGGTCACTAACCTGAGGCATAAATTCAAATCTAAATCCCCCTGTGGGGTCCCCCTTAGCAATCTGACCTAACCCTGAGGACATTAAACGGCTTATATAAGCTCGGCTCAAGGTCCCCTTCTACAGCCCCCCCCCTCCCCCGCGGGTTACTCTAATAATAATAATAATAATAATAATAATAATAATAATAATAATAATAATAATAATAATAATAATAATAATAATAATAATAATAATAATAATAATAATAATAATAATAATAATAATAATAATAATAATAATAATAATAATAATAATAATAATAATAATAATAATAATAATAATAATAATAATAATAATAATAATAATAATAATAATAATAATAATAATAATAATAATAATAATAATAATAATAATAATAATAATAATAATAATAATAATAATAATAATAATAATAATAATAATAATAATAATAATAATAATAATAATAATAATAATAATAATAATAATAATAATAATAATAATAATAATAATAATAATAATAATAATAATAATAATAATAATAATAATAATAATAATAATAATAATAATAATAATAATAATAATAATAATAATAATAATAATAATAATAATAATAATAATAATAATAATAATAATAATAATAATAATAATAATATAAGAGATGATAATATAAGAGATGATAATAATAATAATAATAATAATAATAATAATATAAGAGATAATAATAATAATAATAATAATAATAATAATAATAATAATAATAATAATAATATAAGAGATGATAATAATAATAATAATATAAGAGATGATAATAATAATAATAATATAAGAGATGATAATAATAATAATAATATAAGAGATGATAATAATAATAATAATATAATAATTGTGTAATAATATAATAATTAAATAATAATATAAAAATATAGTAATATAATAACATCAGGAATATAATAATATGATATAATGATATAATATGTAACCTGCTTACAATCTGCAAGTAAAGCCTATAGGAAAAATCAATTCCGATCGACCTACTGACGCCCATGATGTTACGCGCACAGTAATGTGCGCCAGCCAATTGGTAACAGTAGAGGCCCAGGGATGTCTTTTCTCTTCACTTGATTTCGTCTATCCTGGGAAAGGTCAGATTTTTTAGACCTCGACGTGCCAGAAGTGCAGAATTTTGCTCACAAAATTACTCCATTTCTAAAACTTGCAAACAACACCTCATCAAGCGATCAGAAACAAATGGACCTATTGTGTAGAGCTGAAAAACTCATCGGGAACATACATTTTTCGTTCTAGATTGCAGACGAAGAAGAGGAAATGTGGGGAATGCAAATTTTCGCTTCAGATCACTTCATTTCTATACCTCATAAATATTAAGCAATCAAAGGAATCAGATGAGAAATAGCACAGTTTTGTGGAGCAGGAAAAGCTTCGAACACATATGTATATAAGCTTTGTCGAAAGATGATGAGAGCGTTGCAAAACACGGAGAATAAAAAAGGCTGGAACTTATTCCTCAACCCAAAACATGGGCAATAACAAGAAAGGCCCATCAGGTTATGGTGAGCTTTTTCAAAACGGTTTTTTGCCTTTTATAGGGCCACTTACATGAAGCAAAAAACCGGTCTCAAATTTGGCTAAATGGTTTTGGGGGGCCCAGAAAATAGTTCGGTTCCCACTAGGGACAAATTTTTGCATTTTTCTAGTTTTCATCCATTTGTGCTCATGTAATACCATACGTGCAAAATGTGTGCAAAATCAATTTTTGTTCTACCAGGGAACCGCTATCTCCAGTATTTTTGCGTATTAAGCGAATGATTGCTTTGGACCTGCCAACGCTCATAACAAGAGAACTAGGCGTTTTCAAGCAAAGCCCGTGTGATATTCATGCTCAGGGATGAACTACCCTACATGACAAGTTTACAGCCCCATCGTGATCTGGGCCCAAACTCGGAAAACTGGGTGACCAATAGTACTACTACTGCCATAGTAAAGAGCACTTAACAAAAGAAGGTCGCTAGCCGATATAAGGAAATCTTTGTTATCTTTTGCCATAGCACGGTGTTGCTAGGCGCAGTTCACTTGGAATGCTTGATTCTACACATGCTTCGTTGAATTTAATCGAGGCCACTAGTTATTCGTTTGTACAAGTAGAGCAGGGACTGTGTGTCTATGTCCACCTTACTGTCTCGAGTTTTGGTCAAAATCTCAATTTGGATAGTATTTTGTAACTAGAGCTAATTGAGTCTCCTGAGCACGAATATCACACCAGTTTCGCAGAAAAACGATTGACATGCGTGCTAGAGGCGCAAAAGGGTCAACACACTTCAACCACTGAAAGCTTGCAAATGAGGTCACTTTCGTGCACCAGCGACAAAAACTGCAGTCATTTTGCATGTGCGCAAATAGTATAGCGTTGGACAAAGACAATTTAGAAAATGCAAAAGCGAAAACGTCGACGGGAGTTGAACCCCAAGCGCCACGTCCACCGTGCAAATGCCAGCTTACCCTCCTATCCATTCCGCCATCAAACCACCGCCATCTCTCTATCCTGTGCATCCCTTATCAGTTTTCCTTATTTCGTTTAGCAGTTATCATAAGTGATTGTACATTCTTGAATCTGCTCGCAGTGGTTTTGGCGTAGGTTTAAAGGCAATCCTCTGATATGCATATACTGAACGCCGCAGCAGGAAAGCATTGCAGCAAACTGGTCAAAACTGCTTCTTTTTAAGCAGCTTTTGTCACTCGTTTTCTGGGCCTCCCAACACCATTGAGCCGAATGTGAGAGCGGTCCTTTGCTTCATGCATGCGACCCTATAAAATGCAAAAAACCGTCTTGAGAAAGTTCATTTTGACCTGAAGAGCCTCCCTTGTAAGTGATTCATGGTGATAATGGTAGAAACATGTATGATTCCGGTTATCTAGTCACCATTTGAGGAACAAATCATCTCTGAATTGTTGATGACGAGTTTGCAGTTCTGTAACCACAGCCACGAGCATTCATCTAGAAAGTGCGACTTTGTGAATTTCAGAAATCCGGATTGCAGAATCGCAAAACCGCACTCGCCGCGACGCGTGGGACTGGCTACACAGTCAGTTCCGTAATTCTCATTACCAGCTGATAATGCATTTTCCGATTTTCCTTAAACGTTTAAGTGTTTTCACCACTCACGGCGACCATACATCGCGGCGTTTGCGATTTTGCGATTTTACGAGTTTGCGATTCTGCAATTAAGCGCAATCGCTTGATATTTGGGTCGATACGCATCTAATCCATACCTGAACTGCATGTGGATATAACATAACATTATATGAAAAATATCCTTTCAAATATTTCTCCATGATAACAGAAAATAAACTTTGATCTCACAATCAGCGAAAAAGCCGTGTAGCGATATCCCTCGATTTCTCAGTCGTGTGTTCTATTTTCGTTATATTTTATTGCCTCCCTAAATTTTCTCCCAAAAGCTAGTGCGTTGCCTGACGAGTTGTGTGCGGACCAGTTTCGGCTGTTCACGGTCAATACTTCGCTCCAGATATGCGCTGCCGAAAGTGACAATGCCACTCGTGAGCACTTATCTTGCTGAGCGCACATTTGCTCTGAAGGGTGCTGAGGCTCAAGAGCAAAGATGTCCTTGCGTGACCGCTGCTGCTTCTCGTCCCCGTGGTATCTAATTAGGCATATCGCCACACATCCCACATTGCTTGGGATTTCACACAGAAAAACTCTGTGGGATGATTAACTCCGTGTTAAACAAACGCACTTCGTTCCACCGGGCCCATCCAGGCTTCGCAACATTATCCCTATTAAATATAGAAGGCTTCGTCTGTCTGTCCATCCTTCCGTCCGTCTGTCACGAAGTTAGGCTGGGATCGGTTGGGCATGGTACAAGAAGTAGAGGCCACGCATGGGCCAAGTTAAGCTCCGCCCACGGTGGGAGTGTCGTGCACTGGAATGTTCTGTTTTCAGACCGAAAATTGTTAATTGTGTTCCAATATGACCCAAACGTGAGCCAAAGATGGATTGAGGTAGCGATGAGCTCTCTTGAGCACACTCAGGATGAGCGGAAAACCGCCCACAATGGGCGGAGCGTGTTACAATCTATGAGTAATGTTGATGGAGAAATATTCCGATCAATCCACTGACGCTCATGGTAGTACGTGCAGAGTATTGTGCGCCAGCCAAGTGGTGACTGATAGGGCTTCACCGCGAACGTCTAAAGAAAATTCGACTGTGATACACGCAGGTTCCCTGAAGGAACTGTTTTGACCCATATGGGCCATTTGGTTAGGCAAAAATAATAGCTTAAATATCCGTGAAACCCGCGAAAATCCGCAAAAAGAACCTTCGAACATTCCGAAAAGAAGGAGTATGGCTGTTGGCTTGTTCCATCTGTTAGGGGTGCGCCATGCACGCGACATCCTTTCAGGAAATTGCTGGTTTTTTATGTGCGCTAGTCAACTGAATCTGTTTTCCTTGCTCCATCTAGGGGTAAATGACGAGTGTCGGTAAACGGACAAATGTGCGGCGGTACTCACTGCTGCGACGCATGAGCTCACGCGTCGCGGCCTCCATCTTGGCGCGCGCTGGCATGCTTATGAGCTCTAGGTCTTCTTATCTCATCGGGCAAGGCTCTTCGTGAGCAGCACACGAGATCATCGTCTACTACGGTGTGTGTAAAAGAGTGACTCCTAACTCGCCGCTAAAGCGGCGAGCCAAGAGTCGGCGCGCTTCGCGCGCATTGCAAGGGAGAAGCCCCGACGTGAGGGCTAATATGGGCAGTCGCCAAATATCGTTGTTGAGTTTATGACATCGGTGAGAAGAAAGCGACACTTATCATCACAGAATGTATACTCACGTGTATATTTTAACCTAAGCCTGCAAGGGAAGGAAGCCCCGACGTGAGGGCTAATATGGGCAGTCGCCAAATATCGTTGTTGAGTTTATGACATCGGTGAGAAGAAAGCGACACTTGTCATCGCAGAATGTATACTCAAGTGTATATTTTAACCTAAGCCTGCAAGGGAAGGAAGCCCCGACGTGGGGGCAAATATGGGCCGTCGCCAATATCGTTGCTGAGTTTATGACATCGGTGAGAAGAAAGCGACACTTGTCATCGCAGAATGTATACTCAAGTGTATATTTTAACCTAAGCCTGCAAGGGAAGGAAGCCTCGACGTGGGGGCTAATATGGGGTGTAGCCAAATATCGTTGTTGAGCGTATCGGTGAGACGGAAGCAACTCTGCATTCGCCGCTAAAGTGCGCCAACCCTACAACGACGGGAACCCAAGGCTCCCGCAATTACTAAATTGGCGATTTGGAACCCCAATCGCAATGGCAACGAATCATCCTCCACTACTTCACCGCTGCCCCACGTATCCTTCGTCTCGTCAGACTACACGAAAAGATCAACGTTGGCTTCCGTACCAACCATGCGTAGTACACTCTGCGTGTATCTCGCCACGTGCACTCTCTTACGCGGAGTGCGCAGACGGAGCGACGAAACGGGAAAAAGCCTGTGCCCACTGACGAAAAACCGCGACGCAAGCTCACGCGTTGCGTAGTGAGTACCGCCGCACATTTGTCCGTTTACCATTCCCCGTAAATGACTGGATCTCGACATTGTTTGTTTGCTTTATTTTAGTATGAATGATTGTATTACTTTTTATTGGTTTAACTTAGAAGAGTCCGAAAGAATGATGATGGTGTTGTAGTTTGTGCGATCCCTTTTTTTATGAGTCACATTTACTTGTGATGGGACAGAGTGATCGACCGAAACACGATAAATCTTTGCCTTCTTTGTTGTTTTTGAATTTTTTCTCACATACTTCATATTGCTAATTAATGTCGTTTTTGATTGATTGATTCGGACTTCTCATTTGAACAAGCTCTTTTAGTTGGTTTTGTTTCCACGAAATCTGTTCGCGCCTTCAAATGAACGAGGGTAAATAATTGACCTCTAAAAGCTCAACTGCATTGGCCATTGTAATTGGAGCACGTTATTTTCAACCACGTTGCACTTCTTCAGTTCGGCAAGATAATGTTGTTTTGAACTGCGATGGTAAGCACAACAGAATCTTAGCATACGTGAGTGAATTTGACAGCCACACCCAACCACATTATGCAAAAGTCCATATTTTCAATGAACTTTGGTTCCTTATCAGGAATTCTGCCTATTTTATGCCGCGTGCGCCGGACCGGCGGCTATTCTTGCTTCCGGATAATGGTTCTCAGTTCTTTGCCGTTTGTTTAGGAGGCATTCTAATTTTTTTACATAGATGAATCTATTTCTGCCGATATTTTGATTATTTCTGACATTGTAACAAATTTTGTTCTCGTTGTAATCTTATTCATTTTGGACAAATTTCTTTCAATTTGTATTGTCAACGTGAATATCTAGATTCCATGCTCTTTTTTTGAATGCGTGTTCAGTTTGTGTTTTGAATGGTTGCGAAGTCTCACGTATCAATGTGACTTTACCTAGAATATATATGGTGTTTTTGTTTTGTGTTTATTTGAGTTTTCTACGAACTTGAACCACTCGTTTCTTTTACATCCTTATTTTAAGCCCACATTGATTACTGATGCAGCCATTTCAGGACTGATACTCATCTGTCTAATGCCCATTAGCACTTACGAATGAAATGTCAACGGCGGTGATAAATTATAAGGCTGTTAGTTTGTTTTCATGTAATTTTATAGTCGTAAATCTGAGTGTTTTCCTGGATTTCAGCCTGCTGGAGCAGAAGAGCGGAGAGAAATGGATCGTGGAGAAATGCAACAACCGGCCGAGAAACAAAAGCTTGGTCATCGACGCATCGATGAGCAGGGAGAGGTGATTGTTTCAATTTTTTGTTTAAAAATAGTGGTGTGAAAGAGAATTCACATGTTCAGCGCTTTTTAAACATCATTGTTCCCATGCTTCTGCAGCACGTTTAAGTGCATATCGCATAGAACGCGAAATGAAAACTCTGTAGTAGGATGGCCTTATGGGAGTTTTGAAAGTTCCCCTTGTAGTAAGGAGCCTGACTTGATTAGCATGGCCTTCTTGGACTCTGTGCTCACTTCTATATATTGCTTACGATTATTTATTCTTATTTACAAGGATTCAATGATTCGCGAGTACACAACGAGTAGGGCAACAAGTACTTATAATTGAGCGTGCTTGGCTACTATTCAGCCAAATAAAGCAATTTTTTCTCTCCCTTTTCAAAATGCAAAACGCTTGCAGGTCAGTTACAAGAAGGTGCCCACCAATGCGCTTATGAGCGCAATTCAGCTGGGTATCGCCAACTCTATAGGCAGCCTTGCATCTCGGCCTGATCGAGATCTGCTTTTGCAGGACTTCCAGAAAATCGAAAATGTTGCATTTCCTGCGTAAGTGACAAAACTGTCATGTTTGTCATGTCATATCCAACAACTTGTTAATGAACCATATATATGTTTTATTCACCGTATTTAAGTGCCGGCTCGGCTACAACGCCTTCGCATTCCTTTGGTGATTTCCGCTTCAAAACCTATGCGCCGATTGCATTTCGATACTTCAGGGAACTGTTCAACATCAAGCCTGCAGATTTCTTGGTGAGCGAATTTTTAGCGGCAGTTGGTAGAGATGTGATACAGCATGCCGTACCTTACGGAGATCCGCAGTTTATTATTTTATGAACTCGGTGCGCGAAGAGCCTTCTATCCCACTCAGGGAGAATTTCAAGTGTCCCCTTTGATTTGGCGTCCAAGGCTGGCGAATAACTTCTCCATAAAAATCCACCGATTCGCGGTCGAGGTCACACAAATGATATATTGTCGCTGTTATTGAGCCACCTTTTTGACTAGCCCTATCTCACCTTGTAACATGATTGGTCGGTGTTTTGCGAAGCTTAGTCATCTTGTGGAAAAATGACGATGTTGTTTTAGCAGTTGTAGCTACAATATTTGAAAGGCGGGTCTCGTCCGCTCACCGGTTGCGATTCATTTCCAGATACAGGGTACTTAAATTCAAGTGTCGTCGTGTAGTACTTTCGTATATTTTTTTAAGGTGTCATAAAGTAGATACGGCTGAATATCCCACCTGATCAGAGTTGTAGCCATGCAGCAATAGAATCCTACTTAATACAGAAGAGCTGGGTCTTGAATAATCTCCACAGCACATGCTGTAGCCCCGCTAGCCATCGCTGCTTCCACTGATTTATTTTTCACTCTATGCTTATTCAGAGGTCCACATGTACGGAGCCATTGAGGGAGTTGTCGAATGCTGGTGCTTCTGGATCAATTTTCTATGTTTCACAAGATGATCAATTTATTATTAAAACAGTGCAGCATAAAGAGGCTGAATTTCTACAAAAATTATTGCCTGGGTACTACATGGTAAGTTTTTTCGGTTCTGAGATGCATACAGTTTTGTGAACTATGGTTTTTTCAGAATCTCCAACAAAATCCAAAGACGTTGTTGCCAAAATTTTTCGGGTTGTTTTGTTACCAGGTCTGTTTGTGTTTCCCTGATGTTGAAGTTTATATCTGTTCTTTGTGCTTTCGAATTCATCAATTACTGCGATTTGTAATATTTCAGAGTTTGGGAAAAAATATTCGCTTGTTAGTAATGAATAATTTGCTACCACAAAATGTAACTATGCACGAGAAATATGATCTCAAAGGATCAACGTATAAACGTTTGGCGTCGAAATCTGAACGGGCAAAGGTAATTGGCAGACTTGCAACTTATTTGGAGTTCGATTACTATCATTTTGAAATTACATACCTTCTCGAATTGATAACTATTACATCCCTTTCAGGCCTCTCCAACGTTGAAAGATCTTGATTTTATCGAAAATCACCCCAATGAAGGTCTTTCAATGGACCCTATCTCATATGATAGCCTTATACGAACAATTAGCAGAGATTGCTTGGTGAGAGTGAGAGTTTCAATAGTTATTGATCGTTTATATAGCATATGCTTCCCACATTTTCTTAATTCCATGAAAAATTCCAGGTTTTGGAAAGTTTTAAAATTATGGATTACTCTTTGCTAGTGGGTATACACAACATGGAGTTGACCTCATCTGGTGATCGAAGTCGTACACAAGCAACTCGACAGGAAAGTGAGGATGAATTGGAACAGGTGGACGATTTGCCAAGCACGAGTAGAGGCGAGACTGAAACTCGAAGACGGGTAGGTACAAGGCAGACGGTTTCCTGTAAAATGCATTAGGTGTTGAGAACGGGTTTGTGTTAATAGCCCCTGTGGCTCTCATCAGTAGTTGGTTGTTTAATGTTTACCACTGCTGCTCTCAAATCTGTATTAGCTCTTTCACTGGTCGTGGAAGATCTTCAGAAAGGAATATGTAGTAACAAGTGAATTTCTCGATCGAGGCTTCTAGAGCAAATGTGCTGCATTAAATTATTTTTTCGTAATGATGTTACAAAATAATATTGTGTTCAGCCGCTGCAAACAAAATTCTCCGTGTGGGACCAGTCTGAGTTTGAAGGAACAGTTCCTCCTGGTGGTGTTCCTGCACGAAATTCAAATGGCGATAGGTTAATCTTGTTCCTTGGTGAGTTCACTCCTGCATATTCGCTAAATGAAGGATGTTTATAATATCACACTCCGTTTCGTTCAGGCATTATTGATATCTTGCAAAACTACCGGTTGCTAAAGAAAATGGAGCATACTTGGAAGGCTATATTGCACGATGGGGTTCGCTTTTTGTTCTTACTTTATTGAGTTTTTTATTGTTTCTCATGGTTTTTGCAGCATCTGATTAACATGTGCCGTATTTGTAGTTCTCATTTTTGAAGCTCTTTGTCAGCATGATTCGTAGTGCTGCTGGATGGTGTAAGATCCCAAAGCACGCTTTTTCCAGGCGAGTTCCGCCAACATCACGTCTATTGAAGTGGAATGCTTGTTTTCAGAGAACATGTGTTCTCAGTTCTCACCTTCTCCGTACCCCTCACGGCTTCCTTAATGTCTTCTCGCTAATATTCATACTCGAACTTCCTTCTTGTTTTTTCTCGTTGTACCCATTTTCTCTTTCACTGTGTAAAATGTGTAATTCAGGATTCTATTTCCGTCCACAATCCGAACTTCTACGCTCAACGCTTTCTGTCATTCATGACAGAGCATGTCTTCAAGAAAGGGCCAGGTATAATATTTTCAATACGCATGTGCTTATGACTTGACTTGTGTTCAATCTTCGCATTCTTTTTTTTTCGTTTTTACCTTTGTTACTCTCCTACGAGGTTACGTTTACCAGCTTGTGATATCAGTCATTAGGAAACAATCCACTACTTTCGTGTTTGCTGTAATTATATGTCAACCTTAGAATTACGATCCTAACCCTGAACTGAGCTAACTAATAATAGACTTTTTGTATCATTAACACTGTTTAAATCATGCTCATGTCTGAGTAGACAGTGGGATAACTGAAAAGTGAAATTGTTTTGAAGATGATGTTCCGTTACAGCTGATCCACGGAGGGCGAACGGAAAATTCCGTACTCTGGTTCACTCCTACCTCGGTATACATTAAATTTTGGCGTCTCTGGTCTAAATTAGATGTTTGAAGTGATTTGACACTTTATCTGCCTGATTGCTATAGAGTAACGTTAAGGGAGGGTAGAAGGAGTCACGAATGTCAAGAAAAACCGTGTTTTTGCCAATCTTTATTGTTTCACTTTTACGTGAATACTCTCCATGAAGCCATCGGAATGAATATTTCACTAAGTTCGCAGGTTTAAAAAAGTTCCAAATCACTTCTACGTCGTTGTTCTTGTAAAAGAATCAGTGTTGCTAGGCCTATATTGCAACACCTAGTTAATTCTTTTACTTGAAGTAGCTCTGTACCATTCGCATGCAGTTGGCACATGCAGAAGCTGCTCATAATGCTCGAGTCCGAACCGGCATACTGAGCAGCGCTTTTGCCCTTGCTCTCTGCTTTTGCTTTCTGTTCCGTAGTGGCCTTTGTCATCAACGTTGTGGACAGTGGATGCTAGATTATGTGGTATTTTAGCATGTAGTCGGTTTTTGATTATTAGAGTGTTGACTGCATTAAGTTCCCTCAGTTTTCTATAGATTTGTTGAGCTTGTTTTCAGTTTTTGAATGAATCAAATAATGCACAGTGGTTGAATACATCTAGTGGCTAGCATCACAAGTAGTGGCTTTAAGTGTTAGCGAGTTTTAGGAGCAGAAAATCTCTAGATATTAGTATTGTTAAGGTGAGGACAGGGATTGGGCCGTCAGTTCAGCGCAAGGTCATTGAAGAAGGCAGTTTTCGCGCCTCAGTCTCCCCAGTTATGACTGTTTAGGCCATTGGGCTGTAATTAGGTGTGTTAGTAAGTAGGCCATGTAGCCCATCGCTTAGATTTTTCAGCGATCACAGAGTTCTAGTTCTTGGTTTTAGAAAATGTAAATTATTGGTGTGCACCACAAAATGTGTTCATGAAAACTAGTCGCATGAAAACTACACACGTAACTTCGTAATCGGTTTTCTGAACACGTTTTGTGCCGTTGGTGTCTTGTAATTTGATTTTTTTCTAAACTTTTAGAAAAACCATGTATCCTATTTTTAGCCTTGAAGCAATCACCTTCACGACGTCGTGCAAGGAAAAGTGTAGGAGATGAGGATATACCAATATCAACACGCGACATAAACCCAGTGATCAGCGTCGGCATTCCACGAACGGCGGTTCGAACTGCCCATAGGAACAGTGTCGAAAAAAAAGAAAAGAAGGTTGGTTTGTCTTCTTTATCTTTTGACTACCATTTTTAATATCTTTTTTCACATTTTCCTCTTCGAGTTGCTACCAAAGCACGGGTAGAATTTACGAATTATAACATAAGTGCAGTGGAAGTAAGGCACTGCCATGGATTCACTTCAAGTTTTCTTGTGCTACTGGCAAAATAGGGATTCCAACAGAGTTCCTTCTTTTCCTCCCAGCATTAATTCTTATCTTTTCAAATTGTAGCTGATTCCTTTCTCACAAGTTTACTATCGGAGGTTAGGTCTTATCCTTGACTAATTTTTTGTGGCCCGCACAAATGGTGCGTAGTTGTATTTCGTTAGCCTTGAAATATGACTGTTTCAAGAATCCTCTTGCTAGGGCCAACATTGCAGTTTGTCAGAGTAGGGAAGGGGAGAGCCGAGGCGATACGTCGGTGTCGAAAAGAACCTTCACTTCACAGTCAATCTTTACATCAATGCCCCAGATTTCATAAAAGCACACTGGGTGCTAACTTTAGATACGATCAAAATGGATATCAGCATGAGAGAAATAGGTTTTGACAGTACATGAACCGAGTCTATTTCAGGTTGAGCGGTTATTTGCCACTTCAATAGCGAAGGCTGATGAACGGGAACCATTACAAGAGGAAGAAGACGAGTTTGTGAGTAAACCGATGCCTGGTCAACTCTAAAATACGACCATTGAATATAGGGTTTCGCGCGAAGTGTAAGCATATAAACGAGATTCCATCAGGCTTTGCTGCTTTTTGTTAGTGTCAGACAGGTTGAAAGCATGCAAGATCGTTAACAAGTGACATGTTGTGTGGTGGTGGTATTGCATTCATGTGTGCATCCATAATTAGAGTCAGGAGTGTTGTTGGTGGAGGGGTGGTGATGTTGTAACTTGGTTCGGTTCGTGCTGGTACATTTTGGGCTGGCGCCGCTCTTGTTCTGAGACGGGCCGCGATCGACATTTAACATTCTCCGGGTGATTGACTATTGGCATTGAAACCTGTACAGGTGACGGTGGATCAACATCTGCAGGGGAATGCAATATTACGCGTTTATGCTACATTTTGCTTTTTTCTTTTTTGTGGACCACAGTAAGGCGCCAAACTAGCGGTACGAGTTTTTTGGGCGATCTCTTCCGGACCCTTATTTGCCAGAACACTTCATGTATGGAAATACTCTCTATCGGGGATGTGCTTCTACTTCTATCGGGGATGTGCTTCATAACAAGGCGGGACAAAACCCATACTTGCCGAAAAATCTAGTTTTCCGCTCGAAATGCACATGTGAAGATTTTTTCATCGTCTCACGTGGATGCTGATTGTTTTTGCTTGCGACAGAACCAAATTTTTGCAGTTATAGTTCACTCAGAATGGTCAATGGACATATGGATTGTACCGCATTTAATTCAGGCGCCTTATTGTGGCCATTGATTTATAGCAGTGGTGTAGCTGATTGTGGTGAGCTGGCTGTGTGTGTGTTTAGATTGTTGGCGAACGTGAACCGTCGATGACGATGTCGTCGTTGCTTCTCAACGATATTCCTTTCATAGACGATCCTCCACAAGAGCCATTAGAAGAGTTGGAAGAGCAACAAACGCAATCATAGTCAGAATCACGCAAAGGACGCTCTAGCATCTGCATAAGCCCCCATTGCCGTCTCGTTTGTGGAGTAAAGAGTGGCAGTCTGATTGTGATCGTGGCTGGTGCAGTTGTGCATAATCCCATGAATCTGCGATCAGACCGGTACTCTTGTTTACATGAAATCCATCAGGGCCAACGAAAAAGTCATTTCAATTCTGAGTTTGCTGGCTGAAGCAGTTTCTATCATAAATTTGAGGTGGTATCTGGTAAAACTCGTGCTTTCCTTCAGTAGGTTCAATTTTAGCCTAGTTTATGATGCGCGCACCCCACGGGTCACTTCATCGCCCACAGCTGTTCTTGACACATTTTGCCAGAGCCCAAAGGTTATACCTTGCTGCATCTGCTGCCCACTTGGAGAAAGTGATGTGGTGTACTTGCGTTGCAGATATTAGTAGACCGCTTTCATACTTTGCGGCACCGGTACCGTCGTGGAATTGCCGCTGTCGCCGCTGACGCCTAAAAGTTGAAAGCCTTCTCGCTATCGAATGGGTATGTAACTCCAGGTTTGGGCGGCGTTGCATGGTTTGTCGCTCTCGGTGAGCAGTACTATGTGTTTATCCAATGCGCGCTTGAGACATGACCGCTTCCGAGCTGGGGCCTACTGCAAGTTTTGTATGGTGCTAGGCCATTCAGCAGCGGTGGGTTTTTGTGTATTTGACCTGATAGCCGTCAATTTGGGGGCATCTCGTGTAATACGCAAAAGTGTCATGGAATTGCTGCATGCTGTGGAATGATCTATATTGCATTCTATTGGCCCGATCTATATTGCATGCATGTCTCACTGCCTATGTTGTCTCTTGATTGAACATCCTTCAATTTTGTGAATTCAAATATTCTAAGCGGGTAATTCACGTTACAAATACTACTCCGTTTGTGTACACATCTGTAGGTAAAACGAGCTTACCGCGATGGTTCTATTTTGGAATCAGTTGCGCTATGTATGTAGGACACAAGTTATCTTCTCTAAAAGCATCATTCTGGTTTTTTTGATAAATGTATCAGCTGTGATTGTCTAACAACTAAACCTTGTGCTGTTCCTATGGGTGGGTCCAGTCTGAGCATTTATACTCGTTCAGACTCGCCTGTAATCCGCCTCTCGCCGAATCACATGCTAACCGGGGCAGATGGGCCATATACGTGCGCGCGCGGTGGCGAACGCTTCTGACGATGTTCGCATGAACACCGTAATCCGGAGAATACGGTAGGCATGTGACGTCGGCGTTTTACCATGCTTGTTAACCAGTCCAGATTCGTCCTTCGTCACTAATTCGTATTGCTCGAATGTCATTAGTCACACGCTCCTCGATTTGTACTACTTTATGCTAGCTTACGGTTGTATATTAGCCGATATTCTGGTATCGGTGTCCGAGTTTCGATTTTGATATAAATGTTCACTCACGCTAATATGTGTATGTAGCATGCTAGCAAACATTGATTTCACGCACACACAGATAACCTTCTGTTGTTGCCCGGTTTTACTCGTATGTAAGTAACGTACAACGTACGAAACTAGCGCCTAGTGTTCAATAGTCCGTTGACCGACCAAGCAGTTGTACCGTTAAAGGCAGAGGTCCTGCTGAGCGAGTGGGCGTGGCGTTCCGTATAAACAATAGCAAGCAGCCCGCCTACATGCTCAGCGCGACCTCCGTTTTCAACGTGATAAGCGACAAATTTTAGTCGTTGATGGTTCAAATAGTAGAACTTGACCGTTACATTCATTGTAATCAATGAATTACTTCTCACGACGGATTTTCTTTTGTATTTTTTTTTGTATAGCCGATTAATACTGATGGTAGCGATAATATTAATCTTGTTTATTCATACGCTCGATTGTCTGCACACAAACGAAATTGTACGATGATGTGTGTGTTTTTGTATTTGATTTTTGCTGTTTGGTTGTGTAGGCGTTGATTGACTGTCATATGTTCTAAATTATTTTATTTATTGACTACAGTAGGCTTTGGGTTGTGTAGTGTGAACACATGTGCGGTGTCACATGCACTACACAAATCACGCCCAATCTTTCACACATTTGTGCATCTGTCATCAGATGGTAATTTTGAACATTAATAAATTATTACACTACGTTTCTGTTATATTACGCGATTTCGGTCACGGAACTTACGCGATGAATGGAAATTTTGCGGAGGCATGATCGAATCCGCTATGCGAATGTTCAGAACAAGGAAACCTCTCGTATGGAGTAAATTAGTCGTTATCTCTTATGTTATAAAATAAGGAAAAGGTGACGCCAAACCTGCGGAAGTATCATCTTTGACGCCGCCATGATCTGTTGCTGCCAAGAACCATGGCAATTGCCCAGTAGCCTGCTACGTATTGGAAATCGGGCACCGCTGATTCTAACGACAAGATGACTACTGTTTCCTTTGTGAGGGGAAATGGTGAATGCCAGCAGGCCCAAAGACACTGTTGGGTAGTTTTGTAAAGGTAGTTTTATTGTGGAATTGGGAAGGCGTGGTGACTAGTAGTGTAGTAGTAAAGAAAAAATGGAATAAAACGGACAAAAACCCAAGAATTGGAAATCCGAAAGCTCTCTCTCCCTTTCCATCCTCTCTGCATCACTGGCCGGCGGGGATAGGGGCAGACGGACGAGGAGCCAAGTTTGCCAACTCCGAACGTTGCCGCGCCCCGCCAACGCGCCCAGCGGTTGCGAGACAGCGTGACTGGCAGCTCCGCAAAAACCGCTCCTTTCCAGAAGGGGTTTCGCCACAGATCACCTCTTCTGGAGTGGAATTTTGTTCACGGATGATATGTCTTCCCAGTCCTCTTTTTCTCCTTACCGTCGGCTGTGCCTTTACAAACACCGCTATTGGTAATATGGGCTTATCGAGGAATATGAAAATGGAAGTGTAATCAAATAATAAAGAAAGATCGATTGTGTAGAACATTGCGTAAACTGTTCAAGAAGGTCAAACGAGGTTTTAGTTCGCAATTTCTAGCAGCTTTCCAGAATCATGCTTGTGCATTGGGTACAGTACTGAATCGGTACCTCAAACCTCAAAGTTACCCTAGAGGGTTGGGTTTACGGAGACGATTTCAAATTCGAAGAACTTCTGCTTTAAAAATGCGTGGAAGCCTTGTTGCACAAATCTCTCTAGAAAAGCGAAGTAATCGTTGATATTACTGATTCGTGGACATCCAAAGCCTGTCCTACCAAAAAAAATCGTGTGCGTGGCGTATTCCGGCGAGAACTATGCTATTCTGTGGCACAATACTCACAGGAATCAAAGTATTTATATCTACGCATATTTTTTGCCGGTCCCTAGGTAACGTGAAATCTGTTTTTTTTCGGCACGCATTGACTAAATGATCCGTCCGCTGGTGATCTCCAATGTCGAAACCTACAGACATGCAGTGGGTGGCCTTTTAGTGGCCAAGAACGGTAGGCAGTCAGGTCGAAAATAAACAAGTAAGCTTTTTTGTGTTACCTACTGCAGTCGCGTTCAGTTAACATGGTTGTTGAAGTGAAAATGTCACAAAATTCTCCATTCTTTATCGGGCGTCCGAAGATCATCATTGATCCTTCAGGGGCCTTGAGATGGCGGTGGGCTGTTTGCATTGGCCGAATTCAGCCTAATTATTGATCCCATTCAATCTGAGGAGGAAGTCCTCTCGTTCGTTCCTATTGTGAAAGATGATGACTTTCATGTCAGCGATGGTGAGGTGAGTTGAAGTGGGGTTAAAACATGCGCAACCTCAGGGAATCGATTCTATACATACACCGTTCAAAGCTCTTATCCTAAAGGGATCACTAAGGCCACCGTCATATTTTGCGGTTCTGCGATTTTGCAGCATCGCACTTTCGCACGCGATATTGCGGCATTGCACAATCTCAAGGTTGTTGTATTGCGTGCGAAAGTGCGACGCCGCAAAATCGAAAAATCGGCGGCCTTAGCTCTGACGGGTACAAGACATTATCTGAGAAGTGACAAAGAAATAAAATATGAAATTATATTATATAATAAGTAATGAAATAGAAATAGACTGACCACTTCGAACATTTCAGGGTTGGAATGTGTGTAAGACAATGTGAGACTTCCAAAATGTATTTCAAAAGGCTCAAAACAGCTTTCACAAAACTGGTTGCAAAAAAATGGTTGCAAAAGAGATTTGAGCCTTATAGGCAAGCTTTCGGCGCCTAGCTCCTTTATCAAGCCTGAAAATGTACAAATTAGATGTTATCTGTAGTCTGTTTGAGAGCCTACAGTCGTATTTATACTTAAAGACACCAGAAGGGGGTAATTTTGGCTTACGGTAAAACAGACGTAGTGTGGACGAGTTTAAGTGGCCGCCATTGCACAAACTCGCCAATTTGACGCCTTGGCGTGGTGCCAAAAGAAGATGTTTTTATTATAAATTTGTTTTTTCCTTTACTTTTTACTTTGTTCTTTCTTATATTGTTTCTAGATGTGCTTATATGAATGCTAATGTAGTTAGGAATGGCCACTTCACTGCGCTGGGAGTCAGGTGCTACAACTAATGTTGGCCCACGGACCGTCTCCTACAGCGGACAACTCGGAATGGATGCGCTGATGCGAATGGGATGCGATTACACACCGCAGCGTCGCGCTGTTGAGTCCGGGTTCTTTCGCCTATTATCGCTTCTAACCTTGAGTGTTCATTACAAAATGCTCATTTCTTTGCATCTTCCTCTTGTTTCGGACCCCCTTCCGGTTCCTTTAAGCAACTTACTGCTGCCACAGGACCACTGTACTTACCGCCAATGGAGGTTTACGGTTTGTGAAAATCTCTAGATATTGAGGTAACTGTGTAGCTTCCGAGAGCGACGGGTTCAGTCGCTCATGTGGCTCTATGTAAATGTTATAGATACATCAGGATTAAGGGAAATTGCTTCCATACGACTCTCCCTTCTCCACCTGGCCACACATACCAACCAGGTTGACCTGTAGCGGTGTCTACCCAACTTCACCGGCAAGTGAAAGGTGATTCAAAATTGTAAAATTGTCGAATTTATAAATTTTTCCAACTTCTTATCAGCCATCCAATTATGGCCCTTTCAGGGATCTCTCGACTTACGCACAGTGGTTTATGAAGTTATCACTTCCATTTACTTGTTTGTATGAACCGTACTTCACTTTATATTGAACTTATGCCTTATACATATATATTAGGTTGATTCATAATAAATCGGACAAATGGTAGTGATGATTTCTAGAGATCATAACTCAGTAACGAATTAACGAAAATGGACGCGCGAGGTACCGTTGGAATGAGTATGAAAAGCTCTTCAAAGTACCGCAAAATAATCACTCCAAAGTAAATTCATTCCGCCACAATGCCGCACGATTTCAAGCGGTCCAGAGACCACATCAGCAACGTCATACTATTTATATCGCTATCTGGCCAGGAACCCGCGGATATCGGCAGACGTCTGATAGAAGTTCACAAGGAGCATGCCCCCGGCAGAAGTACACTGTAGTTGTAGCATTCGAAGTTTGCGTCAGGCGACTATTCCATCGAAGACGAAAACCGCGGTTGGTGGAGCGTACACGGCGTAGAGTACTGGGAGCTGCTCGATGAAGGTACCACAGTATCCGCCGACGTCTACGTTCGTCAATTACGAGAACTGAAGGCCAATGTCCAAAGTTCGCTACGGCGGCGGTCACATGTCTACTTCCAGCACGACAACGTGTCTACTTCCACAGAACGCACTTCGCAAGATCGACCAAGGCCGAGCTGCTGTCGTACAGTTGGACCGCACTTCTATACCCACCGTACTCCCCAGACCTGGCCCCTTCAGATTTCCACCTTTTCTCAAAACTCGCGACGAGGTCAAGGCGGCACTCGGCAACTTCTTCGAGCTCCAGCTTCCGGCCTTCTGGAGCAAGGGCATCCATGATCTGCCTATACCGTGGCAGAAGGTCATCGATAAAGATGGAGTATATTTCAAGTGAATCCCTGTTGTCGTAAAAAAGTTGTACGACAATGATTAAAATTGGTCAATTTGTCCGATTTATTATGAATCAACCTAATAGTATGTACTGTGGTAACAGCGACATCTTTTCGATATAGGAAAATAAAAAACGTAGCAACTGAAGAATTGCGTGACTCTTCTCTCCGGCCCACGTCTCCATGGAGAGCGGTCGTTTTGTTTCAAAACTGCCAGCGCTAGACTAGCCGCTTCACTTCATATTCTCGTCGTTAGGCAGCCGACTCGCTTCAAAATAAGTTCTCAGGTATTTTTAATTTTCGGTCACTTTAGTGTTTTACAGATTTATTTCATATTAAAATGAAGCCCACACTCCCATATTAGATTTAACTGTTTAGATTAATTTGAGTAATCATCCTTGGCAAACATCCACCATGGGCTCAGCTGCCACGAGACAAAGTACCAAAGAGGTAAAAATTAATAGATTAATAACATACACATTAATTGGCTGTTTAGATGGGCCTCTATTGAGACCGTTCAGGTGGAATTGCCGTGAGCCTGAGAGAATGAGAATCAGTTTACGCCAAAGTCCGCGTTCCTTCTCGTTCGGCGGGAGCTGCAACCCTTGTTCCCACGTCTTGTAGTCAGCTGTGCTGACGGGGTGACGATCGCTGTTAGAAAAGGGACGTTATAGGGTTTGCTTCATCTACGTGTAGATCGCTCTGTACTTCATCTCGCAAGTTTCATCACTGGGACTAAATCTCTGGAAATAATGCTTAGGTGGCCATCGTCAGAAGTACACTGTTCACAAATATTGCCTCAATCTACCCCCCCCCCCCCACTACCACTCCCGTAGTCTTTGCTTTACTGAGACCACTAGAAAGGTGAAAACTTGCCTTTGTTGTGATTCAAAGCTCGCAAAAGCGAAAAAAAAAGAAAATTATAGCCCTTTCAAACTTGAGCCCTTCAACTGGAACGGCTACCTCCAGCGGAGAAGCTTCCAGAAATTTTTTGGTATCATGCCTTTCCTTAGCACGACATGTCGCTTTACAGATGACCGCACTACCCCTCTTCCAAGGGTCCCTTTGCGCCCGGCCAAGTCTCTATAGTGTATCAGGGAGTATTTAAAAACACAATTCCGTAATTTCCCTTCTCTACATTGAAATGCGTATTTGTAGAAAAAGCCAAAGAACAGATTGCTGCGTGTCATCACCCATTCAAAAGCATAGGTAGAAAAATAGGAATTGAGCTCGTTTTTTTCATTGCGAAGTTACTTTTTATCGCGCGCGGAAGAGTAGCGATCCACGCTCATGCGCGCTTGCCATATCAATTGACTCGAACACCATTACTGTTCCCTTAGAATTGTCATCCCTACTGTACGTGCATGTCTGAGAGATGTTTCTGCTGCTACACTACTCTACCAGGAAGCAGTTGCAAGGCTACACTCCTAAAAATAGGAAGGACTTGTAGTTCGTATTCTTCTTTGAACGTAACAGATTCAGAAAGGACGATGGGCAGACAATGTTTCTATGCGAACGCCGGACAAAAGCGACGATGACAGGAAATCGATTGCATCACTCAGTAAGTCTCTAGGCGGATATATTTCCATGTCTATGTAGAAACGTTTATACGAACGCTTTTGGAGCTTCAGGTCGAAAATCGGCAAAAGTGAGTCCATTGGCATCTCCAAATGATGACGAATTGAGTGCAAAAAGCGACGGCGAAGATAAGAAAAGTCATCGTAGCACGGATTCTGAGAAACGCAGGGAGAAAGCGGCAGTTGATCGTATTCAGCTCACTGAGGGTGTTGTTCAGGCAAGCTGACCAATGTTCGAAAGATCGCCTTTGAGCGTTACAGTAACGCAAATTAGTATTGATATGACACTTGAATGCAGGATTATATCAATCTGGAAAAGGCTATCCACAAATTGGAGAGAAAAAATGTGCTCAAAAAATACGAATCGCAGACAATATACGCAGACAACCTGAAAAACACCGTCGAACAACTTGAAGCAGTATTGAAAGAGCTCAGGAAGCAAACGTAAGTCACCCAGTGATTGGCTGCTTTTCCATTTTCACGAAGAGATTAGCTCGCAGGTTCACCATGGTGTCCGTGTTGCTACCTCTTAAAGCAACATGAAGTATTTGTATTTCAGCGAACGTGAAAAATCCGACTTGAAGAATATCGAACAGCCATCGGTAAAAGACTTTCTCAAGCATCAGGTATGATACGAACGAGTAGATTAGGCGTCGTTCAGAAGCGAGGGGTAGATCCATGTCAGCACCACCCATGGGAAATAAATTGTTTCACTGAAGGAATGGATATCAATGTTGATGACTCATACGCATTGATGATCCGCCAAAGTGCTACAGAAGCTGAACGGAGAGCTCACAAATTGTTGTCATACCTTTTTGGCGATGTTCTTCTATCTTGTACCAGCCGGTGTTGTACACGATATATAGAGCACAGCACACTTGTGTTAGAGTTACCTCGAATTTTCAGGGTGAATGGGAAGCTCGTTTCGAAAAGGAGAAAGCTGAGTACGAGGATGCTGTGAATAAGCAAGATGCGGTAGAAAAGGTTTGTTGGAATGCATAAGAAATAGCAGGAAATTTGTACTCAAGAAACCTGCCGCTGTCCAGCTTTATAATATCAATGCTGACAGTATCTTTGAAGCTTGGAAAGATTTGAAAAGCTTCAATAGACCCTAAAAGGAATCGTGCTATGTTGTATTTCCCTAATGTGGGTCGCATGCAAAGTTTCACGCGAAAAAATGTGATTCCGGCTAAGATCCTGCACCACAAAGTTTCGGCCGGGTGGGCGGGGTCTCCGAGAATGTGCCTACTCCGTCCTCCGCCGCGGTCGGAGACGCATTGTAAGAGCAGAAAGTTACGTAAACAGTCCCACCCTCCGTTCCCAAGCGCGGCGGACGACGGGGTGAGCGCTTGTTCGGAGGTTTCGTCCACCCGGCGGGGAGCTGTATCTTACCCGAATTCTCACTTTTTCGCGTGAAACTTTGCATGCGGTCCTTATTGGGCAGATACAACATAAATATATGGGTATCAAAGAAACTCAATTTTTCGTAGGCGATTCCTCTGAGATTTTATCAAAAGCACAGGTGCTCTGATAGAAAGCTCCATCGCGCTGATAGTAACCGTAAAGAGTCTCCACACAAATAGCTCATTGGATATAGTGGAAATCGGGAAGCAGGGGAGATGGTGGATTTCCTGAACCCGACACCTCCCCCAGCTTCCCAGTTTTCTCCACGTCCAGTATCGTATCAGTTAAGTTTCGGAAGTTCATGGAAGTGAAGGGAGAAAGGAAAAAATGGCACGGTGGGGCGCCTAAAGGCTGTGATAGAGGAAATTCGGACGAAGAGTGAAAAAAGCAGTGAATATGAAAGTCAAGAGGTCTCGTAATAGAACAGCGAAGAAAAAACGGATAGAAATGGCCAAAGACCCGAGAAATAGGACCCCTCTCCACCGTTGATCAACGACGTAGAACCTTCCCGTGACGAGGCGGGTAGTCCGAACGAGTTTTCCATTGGCGTGTTGCAATGTCGTAAACAGGAAGAGATGTTCGGAAGTGAGAAAGCATCCTTCTTCTGGAGAGAGCTTCGAGCTGCAACTGAGAAAACGGGCCGCGATACCTTCGTTCCCATCCCAGCCAATCAAACGCTGGAAGGCGGTCTGCGCCAAAAAGGTGGCTGGAGCTAAAAAGGCGCCTCTGCCACAGCTCAGAGGCGCGCCATTCGCGGGGGATTTCGCTGCAGATAGGCTTCCTATACCCCTAGTTTTAGAGTGGATCCTTTTAGCGATTCCTTATCATTCACATCACCCCTGTCTTTAAGACTGTCTTTATAACACTTTATAACACTGTCTTTAAGAAGTCTCAAACTCTTATAGAAGATTGGATGTGATTCTGGCAGTTTTCAGGAACTCGAGCTCTCGAAGGTGAAATTTGAAACAGCTCAGAAAATCACCGACATCTACAAACAGCAGACGGATAATCTGCTCGCACTCTATGACAAGCAGGACAAGATGCTAAGTGAGTTGAGATCCTGTAGAAACCTTAGGATCGATCAAGACCAGATTATTATTAACAATTCGTAGATAAAATGGTGCTTTTCAGTTGGCATCTTCGGAACAGACTACGCATCCGAGAAAGAGAACATTCTGGAAGGAGAGGTAGCTTGTCTTCGAGGTTCCAAGCATGAATGTCGTGTTCTAGTCAAAGGCGGCGTTTATACTTTGCGACGACAGAGCGGAGCGTGTTCACAGGCAATGAGGTGGAGTGGCGCGTGGGAGTGCAGAGGCGGGTATGCAATGAGTCAGAGTGGCACAAGTGGAGACGTCAATGCATGCAGCCACGCCCTGCCGCCGGCACCGCAAAGTATGAACGTGGCCAAACATATGTAGGCAATCGCTGTATCAACCATTTTATCAGTGAAGTTTTCCTTGACGTACTCACATGTCGCATGGGAGTAACTCCCGATATGTAGCCGTTGCAGGTGGACGAGATGATGGACTGGCAGCAACGAGTCGCACTGGCAATGTTCAAATGGGCAAATGGGCGAGTACTGCTCGTGCATGCACTCACTCAAATCACTTTTGGAATCAATCGTTGGCAAGATATCAAAAAAATTGAGGAAAGGTCCGCTTTGAAAAATTTTTTAGAGAGCTTTCCCATTACATCAAAGAAACTTCCAACTTCCACAGAAATTCTAAAGTTCAATTGCAGTAACACACGAGCGCGTTATTTCGCAGCAGCTGAAGCTCGGAACAACTTCATCGCTGCCGCACAGAATGTACAGTCTTGCCGGATGTACCTTAATAAGGTCAGCGCTCAGTTTTCAAAAAAAGCCTTATGAAAGGCCCATTAAACATTTTGCAGGTCGAATTTCCATACGCGACAGAAGAAGAGATTCTATTGATGGAAGACACAGCCACAAAAGCTTTTAAGAACGTCCAAGATGACTCTGTGGTAAAAAAGGTGGGTAGTGATAGGGATAATGTTTAGAATACCTTAAACATCGATGGGAAAGTGTTTATGACAGCTGGGTTCCGAGCAGGACAAAGAACTGTGGAATTATGGTTGCACTCTGGCCAGTGGTGAAGCTACGGCAAACGGCGCCTGGGGATCGAAACTTGGGTTCAACCACAATGTGGAAAATGTGCACGAAACCATTATTTTAAAGTCGCGATATCGGCCAGGATCAAGCAAGGGTTGAGGAATTCTTGAAAAGAGTCGTTTGGGGAAAAGGTTTTCAAGGTATTCTCAGCTACCTGTTTTTTTTAGACGATCTCCAAAATTTTCAATAGAATAATCATAATTTGTACTAAGCCGCAATACTACAGTTATCGATTAAAAACTCCTTTCAACAGCTGGATATCCATCACAGCAAGGGGAAAGGGGTCGTATTTGTCAAAAGTTTCCCTCAACACAATGCTTGACTCCGGTTTCGAATCCATGCTTTGTGTAGAGCGAGTGTCCATTGTTGTGCCCCATCCCCGTCCCATGAGTTGAGCTGCTTACTGGTTTAAGTTGCACTAGCTTTTACATTCCAGGCCTTGAAAGTTTTCCAAGAAACCCAACAAAAGGTGGCTCGTCTCATCCAGTGGTTCGATAAAGTGATCAACGATACAATCAGAAAGGATCTTGATCAGGCGAACAACGCGGTAAGAACTTAAAACGGGCTTTTCACAGGCGACTGGTAAGAAGTATCTTTTAGGTAATTAAGAAACAGAAAGCTTTGAGAGAAG
Organism: Trichostrongylus colubriformis; assembly: GCA_963978905.1. Taxonomy (NCBI): domain Eukaryota; kingdom Metazoa; phylum Nematoda; class Chromadorea; order Rhabditida; family Trichostrongylidae; genus Trichostrongylus; species Trichostrongylus colubriformis. The sequence continues at coordinate 29,635,878 of OZ022260.1, forward strand.
AGCGACTGTCATTGATGAAAAAGCAGGTGAATGCTCAGCGTGGATTATTTTTGAAAACTGAAATTAAGTGACCGTACGTACACTTTCAGACTGAAAAAGAGCTCGGACACAGTATGGAATTTGAATACGACACTATTTCCGATGATGACCTTGAAAAAGAGCTGAAAATTCTGGAGGAGGAGGCCATTAGGGGAATGAAAACGGTGAAAAACAAAAAGATAGCTGTAAGTATACACAATTGAATCACTGCTGTGAATTGTAAATAAGTTAGTATGAATTCAAATTTCAGGAGATTTTGAGCTATGGCCCTTCAGAGAATTCAACAGTTCCACTTAGTAAACTGGCTCCCATTCCAAGCAAGGATGCTCTTTTCGGTGAGGTTTGTTTGTGCCAAAAGGAACCGGGAGGGTCGGCGGGAGAAAGAGGAAGATGGAGAAAATGGTCGTTTTGTCATTCAAATTCGAGGTTAGAGGCGGTAATGTGTAAAGAGACCCGGCATGAAAAGCGCGACGTTGTGGCATATATTTGCATCTCCCGCGCATCTCTTCGAACTGCAACATCACCTTTCCGAGTTGCTCGCTGTAGAAGATGTCATTTGTTGTCTCGTAGGATGAATTTCATTCACTCTTGGGTGGGAGGGATTCATGGGCGAAAGGGTAAGCAAAGTATTAGTGGTAAAAAAATGCGTTGAATTCACACTCGACGTCTTAGCAAGGCTTTGTGCGAATGCCTGAACCTAGCGAACTGCAAGCGTTATGGTAGATCTAAGGTGGCCAAAAATGCCACGTTGCGGTTTTTCTACAATGTGATAGATCAGGTCTTCGTGGCGAAAAACGTGAGAAGTATCAATCATTTCCAACGACTGACATGATCAGAAACTACCTTGATTCATAGATTAGAGCTAACCATGCTGTAGGGCTGTAATCTTTGATACAGGAATTGGGTAGCTTGCTGCACCTCACGGCTGCCATGGCTCTTCGCGTGTCACCGCCAGAGGAAGACTCATTACCGCTTGCAGTAACCCAATTCGATTGTCCTGGCCTACACCCCAGTGTGGGCTTCAATGAGTAATCCATCAACATACTACGTCGGGTTGGTGTGATGGGCATGCTTCCAGAGATCTGCATGCTCAGAGATTGGGGGATGTCACCTTTCACTTGATAAATACGAGAAAAATCTTTTCATCTGCACGGTAACGATTATTCACTTCTGTGAGAGAATGAGAGCGCTGATTTCAGTATCGGATTTTCGCAAGACACAGTATAGACCGACCACCCATTTAAGTACCTTACGTCCTGTATAGGAGGCTATCTCGATTATAGGTTGATTCAATATGAATCGGACAAGTTGACAAAATTTTATCTTTATCGTACAACTTTTTAACGACAACTGGGAATCACTTGTAACATGCTCCATCTTTATCGATGACCTTCTGCTACCGGTTAGGCAGATCGCGGATGCCCTCGTTCCAAAAGGCCAGAAGCTGGTCCTCGAAAAAGTTCTCGAGTACCCTCTTGACGTCGTCGCGAGTTTTGAAGTCTTGGCCGTCCAGGTGGCACTGGAGGAAAGGTGGAAATCCGAATAGGCCAGGGGGAGTACGGTGGGTGTGGAAGCACGGAGCAACTGTACGAGAGCAGTTCGGAGTTCGGCCTTGGTCGATCTTGCAATGTGCGATCTCGCGTTGTCGTGCTGGAAGCAGACATGTGACCGCCGCCGTTGCGAATTTTGGGCATTTGCCTTCAATTCTCGTAATTGACGAACGTAGACGTCGGCGGATACTGTTGTACCTTCATCGAGCAGCTCCCAGTATTCTACGCCGTGTATGCTCCACCAAGTGCGGTCTTCGTTTTCGATGGAATAGTCGCCCGACGCGAACTTCGAATGCCACAAGTACGCGGTACTTCTGACGGGAGCATGCTCCTTGTTATCTACCTTCAAGCGTCTTTCAATATCCGCGGATTCTTGGCCAGATAGCGATAGAAATAGTATGACGTTGCGGATGTGGACTCTGGACGGCTTGAAATTTTGCGGCATGGTGGCGGAATGGAACTAGTTTGGAATGTTTGTTTGACTGTATTTTGCAGAGCTTTTTATACTCATTCCAGTACGCGCATCCATTTTCGTCAACTCATTGCTGAGTTATGATCCCTGGAAGTCTTCACTACCATTTGTCAGATTTATATTGAATATATTTAGAAACCTAATACTTCTCTGATACGAATTGATTCGAACCATCAAAATTGACAAAGTTTCATAGGGAATTAATGTAGAAAGACATAAAAAAAAGAAAAAAAATGGTCCGTTTCGCCTCTACCTCAGACGAACCCTGTTGTAAACCCTCGAGGTTTATCAGTAAATATGGCTGACAACTAAAGGTATGTTAGTAGGAAAGGTGATACCGAAAAGAAAAAAGTAATTAAGTAGCACTGATGAATGTGAATAAAACAAACAAATACTCCAAAGCAAAGACGAAAAAAATTGACTGTAGGAAGAGCAATTGAGCAAAGGCAGAGAATAAAAACCAATGGTTCACGCTGAAGAGTCCTGTATAATGAAGCGATACACATTATCGCATATAATTTGGCTTACATTCGATATTAGCTAGTGAGCATCTACGCAGTGTAATGGGGTCACATTAAGTACAGACATTTATTCTGAAATAGAAAAAAATGTGACGGGTTGTAACATAAACACCTAGGCTTAAAAATTCAATCCAGGTGATGTGAAGCAGAAACTCACGGAACTCGATTCAACTCGTAAAGAATTCGTCAAGCGAAACTACATACAACGTGAGAAGCAAGCGATGGCTATTCAGGTTGTTCCCAAGTCAATCAGAGAAAGGCCTTGAAAGTTAAATTGACTATTGTGAACCTCATTACACCTTTTCTGTTGTAGGAGAAGCTGAAGATGCGGCAGCACAAAAACCGTAGAACCAGGAAAGAACGCCGTGAAAGCATCATTCCAAAGTGATTGAATTGAGACGAAATTCGAGAACAGCTGTGATCCTTCTGAGTATTTCAATTTTGTGAACACTTATTTTCCATTATTTGTGAATCTTTCTGCTTCACACCGGATGAGGTTTAGCTCAGTTGCAATGGATTATACTGGGACAGAAAGCTGATATCATTTTTTGCTTGTATTCATTGATATGCAGAAGCCAATAAAAACTAAATTCAAAATTTTCTGTACTTGAATAATGCGGTTTCTTTTTCTATCGCATCAATAGAGACTCACAATCGAATGCAGTATACAGTTACTGTTAGAGGCTTCTTGATAGAGAAAATGGATCAGAACTAAGTGTAAGTGACGAATGGCTGAAACCTTAGGTCGGCCTCATACTCTGCGACACTGACGCCACCACTAACGCCATTGACGGATGACCGCGTTCATACTTAGCGGTGCCAGCGACAGTTCGTGGCTGCATGTCTCTGCTTCGCTGCCTATGAAAAAAGGTCTGCCGCCGCTGTGTATGAAAGCGGCGTATGTATGAGACACGGAAATCGCCCTCCACGCCTTTGCACGCCCGCCCTGCCAACGCCGCAGGAAAGAGATCTTGTAGTTTTTTTGTTTCTCGCTAATATCATATGTACTAACATTTTAATGCTTAATTTTTTTATTAGCCGAATTAATCCAAGATGCAATCGATAAACCTTTCTTTTTGTAAAAGAATCATGCTATACTGCAATCACATCTGCGATTGCAACAAAGAAAGCCCTGTATCTTCCAGGTAAGAAAGCTTTTATCCCAAGAATTTTATTGCATTCACAATGCACAATCAAAAAGTTTATCATACGTCACAGATTCGAAAATTTAACAAATGACAAGTTCAAGTATTTACACAATGATATGCTTAATCACAAACTGATCATAGGCATTCAATATCCATAACTTTTGAATGGAATTCATAGATGGAATCTTAAGCGACACTTCTGATTCAATTGAAAAGCGGGGTGGTCTCGTCGTATTTTGTGGGCTGCCGCGTCAACCGCATCTGTCGCCGTCGTACCACATAACCGACGATGAGAACGGTACAAATCACCGCGAATATCGGTAAAGCTATCAGCAGAATCATTGCGGTGTTGTCAGTGGAAGCGGATTCGGTCATTTCTCGTGTTTCCACAACCTAATTAATAAGTTTAGTTATTGAAAACAATTTCACGAAAGATCTTAGAAATTCCGCATTTTCTTTATGTACTTGTACTACGAACATATAGAATCTAATAATGTTGGGGACTAAAAAGCTCCAAGAACCGAACGGAACAGACGGAGCTGAGCATTGACCAGTTGTTCTGAGATGTGCATTCATCAACCACCGTTTCAGTTGTTGCGCTCATGAATTGGTATTCACTACGCATATCGGCCAATACTTGAATTAGCGGTTCAGTTTTGCACACATGCTTAAAGCCTACTAATGGACCTACCAGAGTGGAACCTTGGATTGGTTGACCCAACTGGGTATTGGGATAACCCCTTCAACTAGCCACTTTTACCCAATTTTTTGAGTGAGTACGTAATTGAATAGCTTATACTTCTTAGTTATTGTTGTTGACGTGACCATTACCACTTGATACATTTTAATTGTGTGAAGAACAATGTGAGGCTCCAAAATTTCATTCTAAAAGACTCAAAAGATTCCACAAAATATTGCAAAAGAAATTTGAGCCTGTGTGCAAGCTCCTGGCGCCTAGCGCCTTTCTATAGCCTGAAACAAAGCAATTTATTTCATTTCATAACTTTATATATTGACACTTTCTGGAAGGAGCCAGCAGATATGTATCCGACTGACTGCCTCCTTTCGAAAAGTGTCAATGTATAAAATAAAATAAATTGCTTTATTTCAGGCTTGAAAAAGGAGAGAAGCGTCGAAGGTTTGCCAACAGGCTCAAATTTCTTTCGCAATATTTTGTGGAATCTTTTGACTCTTTTGAAATAAACTTTTGGACCTCACATATTTTCACATTGGGACTGAAATGAGGCTGTCGCGGCCAACGCGACCCTTCATCAGCCTCCTCGCGGCGCCCCGCCTCCTTATGCTGGGCTTTTCTGCTCATGTAGTTACCGCGATCGGCGGTCAATAAATCGGCTTGTCATTCCCACTGAACCGCATCGTATCATCGTAAAAGTGCCGAAGCTGGCACAACTTTGGTGCATCAACCGCACGACTTTCTCGTGTTGCCCGCTTACTACTTCCTGCCAAAGCCGGAGTAGTAACCCAGGCTTGTGATCAGGCTGCAGCCCATCACGTTACTAACCAGTGACAACTGGTAGCACCAAAGCGTTCACCTTGCAGGTAGACAATTCCCTCGCAAAGGAATAAATCGGTCACCTAAACGGGTCAAAGAAATCTAATCATGGCGCTGTATTTTCAAAAGAGCAGCCTCAAGCGCGCATGTGCGCTACTAAAAGCGCAGATTGATATGTTCCGTCCTTTCACGAACGAGGTACAGTATCCTACAGCGGTAGACGCAAAACAGGACTACTGCTCACAACTATATGACTCGATAAAGCATGCCATTACCCTTCTCGAAACATCTAGGAGTGAGGTTCTTGTGATTATTGAGGGAATCCAGAAAGAGTATATGGCAACAAAAAAGGGTGAGAGGAAGGAATTCTTAGACGAATTCCAACAGATAGAAGCGGACATCGGATTTGATTCCTTGCTCACAGAAACAGACGCTATCCTATCAGCCCTAAAAACGCGTCTTTCTGAGATTCACCACGAATTCGCACGTTTTCCGAGAGCGTTATCGCCAGTTCTGCAGCGCGCACAGACAGCTGAGCAGTACGGTAGAAATGAGCCAAAAAAGCCAGAAAGAAGCATGTACAGAAACATTTTGTCACATGAACATCTGGAAGCCGATGAATTCAGCGGCATCCAAGGAAACCTACAAGACATCGAAGATCACCAGCCTATCTATGAAAATATCGATCATTTTTCAAAACCGCGCAAGCAAAATTTTATGCCGCCCAGTATACCAAAGCTAAACTGCGAACAACCAGCGCAAAACTCAGTTCAACCGCCCCGAATCACGATTCCCAAATTCGACGGTCAACCTGAAGAGTTCACAGAATTTTGGGCAATCTTTGACACGATGGTTCACAGAAACACCACATTGAACACGATCGAAAAAATGGTCCTTCTCAAAGATAGTCTTACAGGGAAGGCAGCTAAGACAGTGAAAGGTATAAAGCTAGTTCCACAAAACTATCAGTGGATGATTGATCTTTTGAGAAAGAAGTATGGCAATGTCACCAATGCTAGAGCACATGTCATCAAAAGGTTAGCAGAACTTGAACCTGCAAAAAGCAACATTGTCTCTTGCGAACACGTGTTTGACGAAATTCGTTCCCTCGTGAATGAAATGGTCTCTACGGGATACAATATCCTAGGAGTTCACGATCCTATGTGGACTGAAAACATCCTCCAGAAGTTACCGCGGAACATCGTAGAGGAATTTCTGAAAGAACACCGAGATACGGAATCGTGTTCCATAGGACAGACCTTGGATTATCTCGAGGAACTTATTGCACGTTACAGGTACATTTCGTTACAGGTACATTTCGCAGCGACTGAGTACTGCCAGACCGGACCAAAAACAGGTCATGAAAGACCCAGTGCGACGAGAGAGGGTAGTATCTGCATCAAATCCATGTGCATTCTGTAAAAAGACAAACCACAAGTCATTCCAATGTCGCACCGTCGCGGAACCCAGCGCTCGTAGACAAGTTGTTATGGAAAACAATTTATGTTGGAAATGTTTCTCGAGCGAACACAAGAGTAACGAATGCAGACGATCAAATTGTCCACACTGCGGCAGACTTCACGACGGTTCGCTCTGCACAAGAAACGCGCCAGTACCAGAAACGCCACAGGCTAGTAGCAATAAGCAACGGCGACCGAGGGTGACACAAAACCTTACTAATGCAAGCGCGTCATGCTCAACGCTGCCTCCAATATGGCCTTCCTACACCCAAAACGAGGTGCAGCCTCAGGAGAGCTCTTCAATGCCAGAACAGCGGCTCAGTGCCACTTCACCTTCCGCGTTACTATATACCCACATGACTAACACGGCACAGAGGTTGACTTCAACACAAATAGTGCTCATGACAGTAGAGGCGTTAGTGTTCAGCGAAAGAACAAGGTCATACCTACGAGCACTGCTATTCTTCGATACCGGAGCCCATGTGAGCTTGGTAGAAGAACACGTGGCAGACTCCCTAGCACTCCCGGTCCTCCATTCTGAACAGTGTACTTTATCCGGTATTGGAGGAACGGTAGACACCTTTGTCTCCCATAGTGTTCAAATGAAAATCCTGAGCGCTCACGGCAAAGAACTACAGATCCCCTTACGGACAAAGCCAACACTGGTCGAGGGATTTCCATCAGTGCTCCTCACTGAGAAAGACCTCCTTTTCATGGAGGAAAACGACATATGCCTTTCGAACAGTCGGTTGCGAGGAGAAATGCAGAAACCTCACATTCTCATCGGAATCGATTTATTCAGTTCTCTCGTCTTGGAGCATGTCCCACCTATTGTAATGCCATCAGGTCTGCGTGTAGCCAAGACAGTGTTTGGACTAGCAGCATATGGTCGTGGGAGCATTGATTCCAAGGTTTCGAGCTCTCCAATCATTCAGTCATGCAACACCATCGTAAACGAATGCACCCCAGATTCGGAGAAGATAAAACTACTCTTCGAATTGGAAAGTTTGGGTATCTCTACGAGAGAAGGAGCTCAAGATGATAGTACATGCGCCTACCGATCGAAGTATGCAAAGTCGATCCGTTTCGAGGAGAATCATGTCGTCGCACCGTTTCCTCTAAAGGAAAACATCTCGGAGTTGACGGACAACCGTAAGTTAGCTCTGAACCGATTAGTAGCGCTGACTAAACATTTGAACGCGTTCCCAGAACAGAAGAAATGGTATGCAGAAATCCTGGACCAATACTCGAAAGACGACGTCATCGAAGAAGTAGTGGACGGGGTTCCTGACTCCGTCGGGACATACTACATGCCACACTCAGGTGTGTGGAAGGAAAATAAAACCACCCCACTTCGTATCGTTTTCGACGCTTCCTCTCGTCAACGGGGACACTTATCGTTGAACGATGTTCTCTATACAGGAGCTTCGTTTGTAAACAAAATACACGATATCCTAGTAGCTAGTCGCCAGCCACGTATTATTTTGATAGCGGATATTCAAGCAGCATTCACGCAGGTACGCATACAGGAGAATCATCGAGACCTATGCCGATTTTTGTGGCTGCGTGATACGAGTAAACCACCTACGATCGACAACGTGGTGGAGTTTCGCTGGAAACGAGTACCTTTTGGAACTACAGCATCGCCGAGTATTTTGAACATGGTCATATCCGCACACCTTCACAGGGTCGGTACTCCACTGGCTCACGAGATAATGCGATATCTTTACGTTGATAACGTCTTAATGACAGCATCCACTGAAGAAGAGGCAATTGCGAAGTACCGAGAATCGAAAGAGCTTTTCGCAGCAATCGGGATGAACCTTAGATCTTTCGTTAGCAATTCCAGCGCCGTCAATTCGCAGTTGGCTGAAAGCGATAAAGCACCCTTTGGGCCCATGAAATTACTTGGAGTAAGTTACAATCCGGTCACAGACACTTTTTCCTTCTCCACCAATGAAGCTAGTGATGTTTACGTGAAACGAGACGCCCTAAGGAATCTCCATTCGATATATGATCCGATAGGATTTGGCGGACCTCTTCTGATCAAACAAAAATGCCTGCTTCGGTCCATTTTCGAAACTACAAAGGAGTGGATAGCCCCTATTGAAAGGAAATTGGCACAAGAGTGGACCACCACCGCAGAAAAGGTGAACAATGCCCGCATCGAAGTTCCAAGGATGATGTTCCCTTATACACACACTACTACTTCAACCCAGTTGTGGATCTTCGCCGATGCCAGTAGTCAAGCCATGGCCGTGTGTGCATTCATGGAACGTGAATCTGAAGCAGTTTCTACACTGCTGAGTGGCAAAACGAAACTAGCTCCTCGGAAACGTTTGCTGTCCATACCGAGACTCGAATTACTGGCAATGTTGCTGGCACTACGCCTAGCCGAAGCTATCGCCTCGGCACTTCCTTCGGGACCTACTCAGATCAATATAGTCAGCGACAGTTTTATAGCCCTAAACTGGGTCCGTACATCAAGAAGGCTTCCCCTCTTTGTCACTAATCAGAGAGACCGCATAAGGACCATCATTAATAAACTTACATCGCTGGGACAGAAAGTGGAACTTTTCCATGTACCTGGTGAGAAAAACCCGGCAGATGCGGGCACCCGAGGAGTGAGCGCTGCTCAGCTCCCCTCAATGGACTGGATCAGAGGCCCCCAGTGGCTACTTTCAGAGAGAACAGCGCTAACGAACATCGAATGCATCGACTTTCTCCCCTTGGATACTGCTCATGAGGAGGAAATAGTATGCGCTCCAGCAACAGAAGTTGAAGAAAAAGATGTGCCTGAAAATTTAGTGGACCTACAAAGGTTCAGTAGTCTGTCGAAAGCCGCGAGAGTTACAGCATACGTGGCAAAGTTTATACAACGACTGGCTGAGCGAATGAATAGAAACAAAGGTCGCAACTTGCAACTTCGTAACGTGTCTCAGTTCGATATAGACCCATATATCACAGCAAAAGACATAGAACTCGCGGAAAAGATGATATTCATGTGTGAACACAAAGGAATCAGCTTGAAGGAGTTGCAAACTCGTAATAAGGGTAAGAACATCTTCCGAGACGATCAGGGAATTATCCGTTGTGCTTCCAGATTGGAGAATGCTCATCTACCCTTCGATACGCGCAATCCGATTTACGTGCCAGCACAGTCGGAGCTTATGAAGCTGATTCTTTCAGAGCTACATAGAAACAATACACACTGTGGGAAGAACCATCTACTCACGATAGCGCGACAACGCTTTTGGTTGTCGCGCCCCTCCAGACAAGCACGACGTATACTCAACCAGTGCTCGATTTGCCGCCGAGCACAAAGCCTTCCGTTTAGACTACCGGATATGGGCCCGCTGCCTCCGGACCGCGTTCGACGGGCGAGACCATTCGAACACACAGGTTGTGATCTCCTCGGACCATACTCCATGAAAGACAATGCGAAAGCCTACGTGTGCCTATACACATGTCTCCTTACACGAGCGATCCATCTTGAACTTGTTGAGAACCTGTCAGCTACCGCATTTGTTAACAGTTTCATTCGATTTACGGCCCGTAGAGGGGTACCCAAGCTTGTTCGTACCGATTGTGGCAGCAACTTCACGCTCGGTAAGAAGGTCATCGATTCGTATTTTGAGCACCTCCCTGCGCATGACAAGTCGCTCCACACATACTGCGCCGAAAACAAGATCACATGGATTTTCAACCCTCCCGGTGCCCCTTGGATGGGAGGCGTGTGGGAGCGGTTGGTTGGATCGGTTAAAATTGCATACCAAAAAAGTGTGGGTCGGAAAAAATTGTCATTTGCAGAAATGACCACAGCCATCGCTCGAATAGAAGCCATCCTCAACACTAGACCCTTAACAGCGGTGAACACATCAGATATCGATGCCATTCCACTGCGACCTGTAGATTTCCTCCAAGGAAATTTGGAATTTTCGCTTCCAACATGTCGAGAAATCGATAGTGATGATGACTCAACCTATGACGAGGACGGGTTACGGACAGTCTCACAAGCAAGAGAAGCCTTACGTTTTTCTGAGAAAATCGCCGACAAGTTTTGGTATATATGGAACACCGAATATTTGACACTGTTGAGAGACACGCATAAAAGGCTATTTAAAATAGGGCGAGTCAACACAAGATCGATCCCGGAAGAAGGTGAAATTGTTCTACTAGAACATGACATGATCCCGCGCGGACACTGGCCGATGGGTAGAGTAGTTGAATTGCTACCAAGCGCAGATGGGAAGATCCGCTCTGCCAAGGTAAAAATTCCACACAGATCAATACCAGTCCAACGTCCAATAAACAAGCTCTATCCATTAGAAATCAGAGCAACACTGCCACGGGGTGAGGAAAAAACGCCAGCAGCTGATGGAGAGACCGAAGGCACAGTGCCATCAACGGCACTCACTGCGCCTCCTCGCCCGCGACCAATTCTGCCACGAGCCGCAAAAACGAAAGCATACGAAGCACTGCCACAAAAACAGCGAGAACGCTTCCGCGAGTGTCCAGAGAACGAACAGTCCACGAAGGCACAAAGTGTTCATGTGAAAGAGAGCTCGAAAAAGCGCGAAGCGCACGGGCAAAAAAACATGGCGACCTTACTCTTGCTGACGGTACTCATGATATGTCCAGCGCTCACCTTGCAGGAACCCATTAGTTGCTCAAATAGCTCCGTAATTATTTGGCCACCGCAATCCGCTTTTAAACTGTGCTTTGACAGTACGTGCAAGCGTTTTGGCGAACAGACGAAACCGCTGCAATACAGGCTGCCTCCGTCCCCCACTGATTCCGCCATAAAGGTAACGATGCGACACAGGGACGGGACGGAAACACGATTTTGTCGATCGACTGCTTTTTGTGATCATGCCTCAAGATTTCTATCAAAGCGATTAGTTGCTAATCCACACTGTTGGCCCACAGGAGCACTCATAACCTCGGGAATCATTCTGTACTTCTTTGCAAGTATACTCGTTATGGCAGTATGGTTCATTCGCGACCGGGTCAAGAAGAGAAGGGCTGCTGTAGCAGAGTTAAGTCCCCCACCGAACAGCGAATCCATTGAGCTTTCTGTCTTGAACCCAACTAACCAGCCTGCACCGTTTTCGTTAAGTTCGTTTTCTCCAGCGATTCTTCGACCTGTGCCTATCACAGCGGTTATAGCCTTGTGCCTAATAACTGGAGTTCATTCATGTCAAAACGGATTCATTCGCCACTCAATAGAATTGACTTGCACGGATCACCACGAGTGTAATTACGGATACAGGGACGAGATACTGTTCAATAGGGTTCAGTCGAGTCTATGCATTCAATTACGCCACTCAAATACGAGTGTGGGGTTCATAAAACTTCAAAGACAGCCACTAAAATTGGAGTGCTCTAAACTGTCATGGTTTTGGACGAGAGTGACGCAACAGCAAGTTCGCTACGTGACACGCTGCCGAGGAATGGGCTCATGTACAGGCAATACATGCGAATCATTAGAGCCCAAAAGCGTAATTCCTGAACTGAACAGCTCCTCAATATATCCAGGATACTCCGCATGTTCAGTCCAATGTAGTGGGTTCAATTGCATTTGTGCGATTCCTGTACGGCCCTGCACATTCTACCGGGTTATCCATATTCCCATATCATCGAACGTGTACGAAATATTCGAGTGCACAGCGTGGGATCCCATCATCACAGTTGACGTTACTATCCGCGTATACAACAAACAACGAACAGGAAGGCTCAAATTATTGCCATACAGTACGGCTTCATTTGGAAATTTCAACTTCACGGTGATTTCTGTACAGAACATGCAACCGCATCATCACCGATTTGTGCAGACTACAGGAGAGACAATCGCGCTTCCTCCTGATTTCATCTTTCCGGTAATCTGCTCAAGCGAGGAACAGGCACGATCACAATTCTCTTCCTGCATGAATGCTCATTTTTGTGACTGTGATGTGAGTGGAAATAGACCAAGATGTCATTGTCCGCACAACAACCTGTCACAACTACGCAGGAACCCTGACTACGTTCTTCCGATCTACAAACCACGCGTCACGCTCTCGGGTGTGAATGGCTCCGTCGAGTCAGAGACTACCGAAGATGAATTCACAGTGGCGATCTCCTCTACCCTCGACCTCGATAAGGCCACACTCAGCATAAGCGAACCCTGTGTTTTGAACATCGGGCCGTTACAAGGTTGCTATAGCTGCACTGAAGGTAGCCAAGCCTCAGTATCCTGTTTCACGCTTTCGAGCTCATGGACAACAATCAAATGCGACAGATACGTTTTCTCAGTGGAATGCAATCCACACAATAAGAGCACACTTCTGCACTTGCCATTTAATGATGCAGTAGTCGACCACGAATGTTACACCACATGTGGAGGAAAAAACGTGTCGGCTAGGCTTCAAGGCATACTGTACTACCATCCCCACGCAGATTTCTCGAGCATCGCGCTGGTCAATACGTCGGAGGTCTTGCCCCAACTCGACTGGTTCGACGAGTTCAGTCTACCGGACCTTTCACCACTATGGGTAGTAGCAGTCGGTCATTGGAAGTCGACCCTATTCATTTTAGGTGCTGTAGTTTCGGTGTTGGTCCCAACCTACTTCCTCGGACCGATTGCCATACTGCTCCTTTTCAAAGGGTTATGGCTCGTGCTGAAGAAGGTATTCACCATAGCGCTCACAGCAGCACGGTCTCTTGGAAAGCTCGGTGACCTCAGAAGTACGGACGATACGGGCGCCGCTCTTCCATCCTCCGGACCGCAGATGCACCACTGCGCCACTCGACTGTGAAGAGGAACATTGCCACCTGGCATAGCTTTTGCTTGTAGCTGTTTTTGTTTCAGACGTCAGACCTTTAAGCAGGGCCCATTCGCATCTGTATGGCCGACGACATCGACCGCGAAATTCAACTGATGGAGCTGGAACATCGTGCTTCCATGGAATCGCTCACCGAAACCGTTTGTCGCATTTCTAATCGGCTGGAAGCGGTCTTTGTTAAGGTGTCCCAAATTCAAGATGACATCCATGTGCTGATGGAGCGTACCGCTCCCACGTCGAATTGTGTATTCTGTCCTGTCGGTGAAAATCCCGACAACCACCACACAGCCCGCTGTCACCGCCATCCTGACACGGTTTCGAGGGCCATGCGAGCATCCGAACTGCACTTATGCGGACGATGTTTGCGTCCTGATCACGGTGGAAACTGCAATGTAACTTGCTCTTTTTGCCGTGGCGGACACAACGCCGTCCTATGCTCGCAGAGGTCTGCAGCACCATCCAAACGCCGTCATCTCTGATCGCCAATGGATTCCGGTTCTGTATATTCTGACCCTATTTTGCTCCAGCCACCTACTGTCGACGCCGTCTCCATTTCTTTGCCCCCTCCCTCTCGCCTCTTCCACTTTCCTCCCCCCATCAGTACTCCTACCAGCATCTGCGTCCATAATACCTGATCACCGTCGACGTTTCAACCTTCGCTAGTATTCTCCTCACATGTCGTCCTCCCCGTCGCCAGCCCGATATCTACCTTCGATCGACTCAGTACTACTACTCTTCCAAATGGGTCTTCTCGAGTCCTGTCTATCCACCGCTCAACCTCTGCTGTTATTCTGCTTTATCTATCGTATGATGGTCACGCGTTACGACCCGAATGCCAGAGGAAGCTCAGTTCTGCTCGAGTCAACCACTTCTACGACGAGTCGGCTATGCGAGCGTGACCGAAGCGAAGCGAGAAGATCGACATACCAGCTTGGTGATCGGTATTTGTAGATTCCTCTTACTGCATCATTATTCTCGGTTGATTGTGGTGACAAATAGATAATGTTCCTTACGCACATTTAATTTGGTTGCATTTATTTGGTTGCATTTTAATCCTACTCTAGTTAGTTTTCATGTATGACGGCATCCTGTGACATGATTATCAGTGAATTGTTTTATGTTCGGCGCCGCGCGGAGTGTCGCGGCCAACGCGACCCTTCATCAGCCTCCTCGCGGCGCCCCGCCTCCTTATGCTGGGCTTTTCTGCTCATGTAGTTACCGCGATCGGCGGTCAATAAATCGGCTTGTCATTCCCACTGAACCGCATCGTATCATCGTAAAAGTGCCGAAGCTGGCACAGAGGCTTCGGATCAGAACCGTACGTACTCAGAGACTTTCCAACTGGTGCAATGATTTAAACTTATGTGCTTATAGAAAGTTGGGCTGCTGTTGGCTCTGTATCCAGATCGCTTCCACAACTGGTCAACTTCTTTTAGGGCATGCAAGGTATTAGGTTGTAAGGAAAGTTCTGGCCGGTTTTTCGCGTTCACAAGGTAAATTCAAATATCAGAGCGCGTCAACATGAATCAGCTTACATACAGTGCTCCTTGGATAGATAAAAAGTTGCTCTTTCTGAATATATATTTTATCCTAAATGCC
Source organism: Trichostrongylus colubriformis (assembly GCA_963978905.1). NCBI lineage: Eukaryota > Metazoa > Nematoda > Chromadorea > Rhabditida > Trichostrongylidae > Trichostrongylus > Trichostrongylus colubriformis. The sequence continues at coordinate 29,651,004 of OZ022260.1, forward strand.
ACAAGATTTTCGAATTACTTGGGAAATTTTTAAAGTACTGCGAAAATGGCTTTTTTTAGATGACTTCACTTCACGAGTTCTTGTTCAGTCGAGTCCCAGCGAAGATGACCACAATGTGAGTGCTGCAAGGGGAGGGGGTGAAGCATCGGATAGAACACTTTGTCCCTGGTTCCGAAAGTGCAGAAATGAGAACTAGTTACTTGAATTGTCAATCCATCAAATCGCTTTGAATAAAACGGCTGGAAACGATGAGTGCCCATACTTGCGGAGGATGTCCAAAAGTCCAAATTGGCCCTCAACACACAAACTTGGTTAACCACCTCAAGTAATCATAATTTGGCAAAAAAAAAGGGTGGCGCGGGACCCCTTAGAACAGCTATGCGCAAGCGCATTCTCCTCAAATCCTCTTTCAGTAACTAAAGCAGTTGCAGACTGTAACCCCTACTCGTGCGTCATATTTATCATGTCTAGGACTAACTAGGCCCCACTTTCCCGAGCTTCTAGACAGCTCCTTCAGTAGCAATGTGTTTAGAAAGATTGGCAATTTAGCAGTGTGTTTAGAAAGAGTGGCATTTGGGTCGACTTTTTTCATTACACGCAAAATAGATCATCGGCCCTTCATCAAGTCGAGATATGTAGGCATGCATAATATTGCCAACAATTTAGCGAATCGAATGGTGCCTACCCTGTGAGAAAATGTGCTTTCTGAGCCGAGTTATGGTCTCCCGTTGAAATTACAAAAACCGGCCGAAACTTTCCTTACAACCTAATACTTTCGATTCGGGGAGGATAGAGCTTGTAAACAGCATCAACTTCTGGAACAGATCGCGATCTCTGAGTAGGTACGGACGCCGTCAGACTTCACAATTTCGCGATTTTACGATTCTGCGATTTTGCGATTTCTAGCGTCGCTCGCACGTGGTACCGCCACCCTGAAATCTTGCATGCCGCCGCAATTTCGCGTGTGGAGCCACGACACTGCAAAATCGCAGTGTTGCAAAATTGCAAAGTCGCGAATCGTGACATCGGCTTAGCAATTACGAAAGCATGAGAGCATAATCACGACAATATCACGTCGTAATTTCTACGACATGCCGGATTCAAGACCTATCGAGCCTGAAATTTGGTTCGAGATCTATGCGAAAAGGATAAACTGTGGCTTTACTTGAAAAAAAAAAAATCCCCGTACCACTGCTTGCGTGGCTCTTCTGGCAGTTACGTAACCTCAAGCGTTTGCACATAAGTACTGTAGAGGGTACGAGGACGCGGTAGGGGGTACAAAAGGAGGAACGGATTTGGAAAAATGAATATTCGCTCATTTTTTGAAACGTTGGCACCTTTCTCCTGAGCGTTTCTCTATATCGAGAGACAAAAAGTACAAAAGCGAGTTGCATAAACATCGTTATCAAATTTCGTGATAATAATGGATTGGAAAGGAGCTGGATGTGCATTGAAAACATTGATTGGAGAAATTGCGCATTTTAGTGTTGGGTGCCGAGAGTAGAATCACTAAGGTGTTTTCTTCTTGCTTATCAAATCAATGTCAATGTTGTCAGTTTTGCATAGTAAAGGTCACTTTCACTACGGAGAATGTTACACCGTAACCTTTCTATGACGTGAATTTTATTTACATATGATTGGAAGTATATTCATATTTAAGCAAATACACATACTATGCTAATCGTTATCTGACATGTTCCCATCAGGGTCAGGCTTCCGTCGAGAAATCCTCGACAGGGGGAGGGTCGTATTTGGTCGGCTGGGAAGGAAGGAGGTCATAATCGTTGGGGTGGGCAGTGATCAACGAAATTTCTCAGGCTGAGGTCCAAAGTATAAAGAGGGAGATATTATAAACTGACTAATTTGGTACGAACCCAAATTTAATTTGACTTAATCATCATATCATGCATATCATGCATGGCGCCATCCACAAAAAAGCCAGCCAATGCCAATGATTCTTTCATTCCGCTGACAGCGAAACCACGACAGAAACATATCCGGAATTCACCGATCACGTACTTCTTCTCAATATACAAGAAAACAAGAGCAGATGTGTGTGGCAGAATAATCGGCCACTGTTGACCGGCGTCCGTCAAGCAAAAACGTCCTCATCGTCTACTCGTAACGATATTTCAAGGCAATTGCGGGTTTCTGGTGCCAGTCGACGGGGAGCTGACAAACACTTTCCATTCAAATTCACTCCGCTGGCACCGAAACCACGTACAGATCCAATATTCGCTTTGAAGCAGTAACTACGACTCAGAACTGGAGCCAAGGTGAATACCTTACAGTTGCCGTTGGAAAAGTGTGCCAGACTGCGAAAAACTCGATGAACTGCTTCCAGGGCTGAACAAGCTTCCCGCGGGAGGTTGAGTCTATCACAAGCCATGCATCCCAGCGGAAGATGAGATGAAATCTTTGGATAGTCTGCTTAAAGAAATTATTGCGCCGCGTAGGAAAATCTAACGGCAGTGTAGTTGACGCAGAAACTTGCAAAAACACCGCTATCACTCATCGAATCCATTTGGAATGAGAAACGCATCCTCCTGTCGCCAGAATACACTGGACTGCTCAGGCCACATGCTGATATGCACCTTCATGATGTTGCACCAAACTCTATCAAAAACGCGTACGCAAGTATTCGGTTGTCCGGGAAGTAATGAGACAAATGCAGTGGTGAGGTTCGACAGCATGTATTTTTGGACGTCGAAGTCGTAAGAGGACAAAACTCTGGAATTTAGTGTTCGAAGACCCGTACATATACGCCACCAAGGGAATATGGTCCACACTGTCTTCATCCTTCGAGCGACGTGAAACTGTAGTCAATCGGAACGTCCACCTTCGCAAAAGATGAAGCTCATACTTGCCATTTGTGAAGAATGTTCTGACGTTACAGTATGCAACTTGCACTCCTCGGATGCTTCTAAATTCACGGTACACGATGTTCTTCTTGTGTCAGGTAAAGTACGTAGTATTACGAAATCTGTCTCATTACTTCCCGGACAACCTAATACTTTGACACACTGCGTCATTATCTGTGTATACTACAGAATGGATGGCTTTGCTGCATTACAACACCTCATTTACATTCAAAAAGTCATAATGAAATGCGAACAAGAGCACTTCCAACAACACATTTGAAAATGGCAGTCATCAGGTGCATTAGTGTACAGTTTGGCTTACGAATGCGACCGTGATCATTAATATAAATAGAAAAATGCATGAGGCCGTGGGGCAATTATAGTAGTATTCGTGTTCTCTTTTCATAGGCGCTCTTGTTCTCATATTCTTTTCTGGTTTTGAATTGGCGATGACGACTCCATGCCGATTATACGATAAATGTAGATCCATAATTTGAATCGGTGGTGGAGATCGATTCAACAATAATACTTCAATTCCAGGTAAAAAGGTATGCGTTGGTTGATACTTGTGTGCCTTGCTGTCTTGTGCTCAGTTCAAGTACAAGCCGGGATAGCGCGACGCGACTATCGTATGAGGCACATCTTCCTGAAAGTGAGTTCACTCCATAGATTATGCAGGCAGGGCACAAGGACAGTGCTAGACATAGGTCTGTAGAGAATGGGACGGCCCAGCGACAAGCCGCATGCATGAAGGGAGTACGCGATTTTTCGTCCACAGAATCTCATTTTTGGATCAACTCTTCTGATCGACACAGAGGCAACTACGCGATGCGGAGACGCGGCAATCAGTATCAGTGACCATGCACCTTCTTATTTTGACCTCACAGCGAAAGTACTTGCTATCTCACATTGAAACGCAGTCCTTTCAAATCAGTGGAAGGACACACATCGATGTGGACAGTATTGAAAGAGCAAAAGTGTACACAATCATCCGCCAGAGTGAAAATGTTTCAAATTTAAAACTGCCTTATTTTCCGTTGTGTTACAACTCCTTTCGACTCGTTTCTGAAGTTCAATAATGAAATTGCAGTCCAGAAGCTGCCGAGAAGAAGATGGTGCAGAATACTGCAGCCTGAGGTACTCGCTGCCAGCAAATTGCATCCCAAAAGAACACGATATTGTGTGCATGGAACGCGTGCGCACGGGCGAAGGCGGCTTTACGACATTGTCAAAAAGGAGGCTACGTAAAGCGTCCAAAATTAGTCGATCTTCGAAAAAGATTCAGTCTTCCAAAAAAGGTAGCCCTCCAAAAAAGTCCGACAAAAAAGCTGGTGAGTTTTACAAATATTTTCATCGCAAACGAACTAGTTGAATGTCAATTTAGGAAATGATTTTATAATGGGGATCGGCATCCTGCTACATACATACGACAGTGTTTCTGAAATACACCGAATGAATTTTGCTTCAGGATAATCGCCACCCGAAATCGGACTGAACGGCGGCTTTACCATGTCGTCAAAAAGGAGACGATGTCATCGTCCTAATAAAAGTTGCTCCACTTGTCATTTTACATCCACTACAACCCCTAACACTGAGCGAAATAGCCCACATTGCTTCTGTTCACTCCTGTCGCCACTCTAATTGATCTGGTGAAGCCATCTCGTTCGATGGGACAAGAACATCCTGTTCCTTTCGGGCCAGGTAAAGCACAGATATCCGAACTGCAGGGCACTTTCATTTCACGTTTGTCATCACTAAATCAAGTTGGAAAAGCAGTATTGCATTTGAAATCGTGGCTGTTGTTAACTTCAACACAAAAGCCACCCATTACTAGATATTTGACTTATTTGCGTTGTATTCACAGAATTCTTGTATACATCTATTCATAGATAATTGATATTTGTGGCTCTCTAACTGGTCACACTGAGCACTTTAAGCACCAGTTTCGAAAATCCCGAGCTTCCGACTCTCAAGATTCCATTCATGACACCCAGTCTCTCAAGGGTTGAGCTCATCAAACTTCTGTGAAGGCTCAGGAGGCAGGCCCCGTTGTTTCCCTGTTGTGAATATGCTTTCAACGTTCAGAAAATGGTTTTATAATATAATTATAATTATCTGTTTTATAATATAATTGGATTTATAGTCACGGCGACAACACCTTTGCCGGTCCTTAAAAAATTCCTGAGAACGAAATGTAAGTAAGCAATAATGAATATAAGTGTGAAGACGAATTAGCAATCACTTAGCGTTAACAATGTTAACATGCGTCCCGGGAAATTCCGAAGGAGGAGTCATGGTGAACACACGAATCTTTCCCGACTGCCATTTTAAACGTGGCGGTCTTTAGTTGGGAGGCAAGAAGGAGGTTTCAGTGATAATGCAACCATAAGACCACGTTCATACTCAGCGCCGGCATGGCGTGGCTGCTATCCCAAGCAGTGAGGAAAAACGGCAGGGGGGAGGTGCAGAGACGACGCGGGCAACAAGGCGAAGTGGAATAGGCGGAGAAATAGGGACATGCAGCCACGCCCTGACGTCGGTACCGCGGAGCGTGAACGCGGCCTAGTTGTCTCGAATGTGGCCATTCAAACGCGAAAATTTGGGTCTATCGTTGATAACGCAGACAAAGCGGATACTCACGATTCCAAGCAACTACTCTTCATCTATTGAAATCGGCAGAAAGGGAATTTTGCTGATTTGCATACATGAACAGGGGTCGGTGAACGAATAAAAAATTTAATTTTTGAAAGTAGTCACAAGCAGTAGCAGCAGAACAACGGACGCAAGCCATACTCTTGCGTAATGGTGATCGATCACACGATACCAAATAATAGTAATTGTGGTCATGAAAAAGACCATCATACGAATATTATCTAACCTCCAGGGCAATATATGGTAGCAGCACGAGCTGAGAAATTTTCACTTTATCGAGCAGATTCCACTAGTATTACAAACTCCGCCCCTATCAAAACTGCTCGCTGTCAACCCACAATACAAATTGCCAAGCAAACTCTTACAGTTTGGGTGGGGAATTCCAAACAGTCCAGCGTACCTGTCACACATGGACCTTTTCAAAGCCTTACGCTACCAAGCGATTTCAAAAAGTTGGAGCATTGCAAAGATGGGCAGATGCCCATCGCTATACCTGACATCATTTACTGGTCACAGTGTCAGCTAAATGCCGTGAGGTGTGAAAAGGTAATCGAAAAGCCTAGAGAACGATATGATTCAAACGTTTTGATGTTTTTCTTCAGAGATTTGCTCTGCAATGTCATCCCACTGTGAACACTTATCTAAGTACGAAAGAGAAGAGGGACCCGGGCAACAAGGATGTGAGCTTCAGCAGTCGCCAAATTTCAAGAATGGTCCGGTTCCACAACTTGATAAATGACTTTTGTTAGAACATGGACCTGTACGACACGAAAAAGAAAAGTAGAGGATCGCAACAACCCTCCGAAAAGCAGAAACGTCTCGAACTCAACGCTGCACCGCACCAAAGACTGTGTGACAGCTGCGCGAAGAAGTTATTACCTTGTGTGTCGAGAGGCAAATCGCCTCCTCATGTCGCGGAACGCGACTGTCCCTGTGGGCGCACCGCGCGCCCGGCCCCGCCCCCAGTCCGTGGCTCTATAAAAGGGTCGCCACTGCCAGTCGGTGCTTAGACACTTTCCCCCCGGGAGGAGAGGGCACCGGGCTAAGGCTGCTAGGATGCCATGCCGGACTGTTGAGGGTGAGAGCTTGGCTCTCACGCTCTGCAGGCCGTCAAGGGCGCCGTACGGTCGGGCGGACCGCGGCCGGCGTGGTTGAGCGCTGGCATGCCCACGTCCGTTATACCCGAGGACGTGGACGGCTGCAGGCGGGGTAAGGAGCCTGCAGGGGTGCAGGAAGTTACCGCAGTTACCGCTAGTGATCCAATAGTTGACCCTTGGGGAGATGAGCACGGTCGGACCTGAGTCCGGGCAGGGTGATGAGAGTAGGGCGACAATTGTAAATAATATGCACATAGTAAATATGGGTGCTATAATCCTTGTACTTGCTGTCATATCAAGTGTAGGTTACGGGTGCAAGCGCGGGAGCCAATACCTCCAGGAAGCGGCGGCCATACTATGGGGGAAGCAGTATGGTTCCTGGGGAAGCCCATGTGAACAGTGACAACCCGCAGATATAGCAGCTGGGTGACGTAGAGTCCGGAGACCCGCAACCACGATGCTGTTGCGCTAGCGGTTAGGAGGGCGACCGCCCGACGGGTGTGGGTTGGGACACACGAATCTAGGCCGTGACCCTGTAACAGCCTGTGGCCTTTGACCTAAGCCTCAAATAATTCAGACAATTTATTCATGTAAATCGTGTCCTCCTTGCAAGTCTGTTCCGTTGTATAGTCAAATTGTCCGAATTAGTCATGTCACAGGGCAAAGGCCACAGGCTGTCACAGGGTCACGGCCTAGATTCGTGTGTCCCAACCGTCACCCCCGCCCGACGAGCCGCAACATGGTGCATCGGCCGGGAACCGAACCCGGGCCGCCCGCCTGGCAGGCGAGCATTCTACCACTGAACCACCGATGCTGTTGCGCTAGCGGTTAGGAGGGCGACCGCCCGACGAGCCGCAACACCTCACACAAGCGAGCGCGATACTTTCGTCGATGCTCTATCTCACGAGCATACACAGGGGCCCAATTCCTTTTTGTTGAGGAACATACAGGATGGAAGCACCATGGGGCTGTCGGACTTCCCCATTTTCGATATTTTTGATTTTTGATTACTACTGTTTATCGCCGCAGCTCGCGATGCGAAAGTTACCACAAGGATGGTGAGTTATGGGCAAAAGCTTCGATGTCGGACGGGACTCGAACCCGCACTTCATCCTTTCCGGGGATATGTGCTAATCCATTACACTACCGACACCACCTTCACCTTAACTCAGCTTTTGAATGGTATATTTACCATAGCTTATCAGCACTCACATGTATAACGTGTTGAGCCGGTAAATATCAAAATCATTACTAAAGCTTTCAGCTTCACGGTTCGATGCCGATATTGGCCAATCGGCTCAACACGTTATACGTGTGAGTGCTGATAAGCTATGGTAAATATACCATTGCAAAGCTGAGTTAAGGTGAAGGTGGTGTCGGTAGTGCAATGGATTAGCACATATCCCCGGAAAGGATGAAGTGCGGGTTCGAGTCCCGTCCGACACCGAAGCTTTTGCCCATAACTCAGCATCCTTGTAGTAACTTCCCCATTTTCGTTCTTACGATTTCGTGATTCTGCGAATTGGCTGCGTCGCCCTTCCGCATGTGATACTACGACCAGGGTCAAACCTGCATGGAGGAATACTCGGCGGGGAGATCGTATTTGGTAAGCTCACACTGGGGTCGTAATCGTTGAGGTAGGCAGTGAACAACGGATTGAGGTTTCTCAGGCTGAGGGTCCAAAGTGTAAAGGGGAGAGGCGATGAACTGATTAATTGTGTTCTAACCCGAAATAAATATTTAACTCGATCATCATGGAAACCTCATGCATGGCGCCATCCACAACGAAGCCGACCAGTGCCAAAAACCCTTTCGTTGGTTCGATGCCATCTCCGAAACAGAGACATCTCCGAAATTCACCGATTAACCGTGGGGAGCGGTATCTATCACCGGGTACCTGCGTGAATGAATATTCAAGAAACCATGGAATGAAAATGAAAACTAGCTGATATGGACTTCTTTCATATCTTAATACGATTGCAAGTACGTGATCTGGTGCTAACGAACCACTATGCAAACCGGGAAAACGTTTGTACTCACTAAGAATAGGAATGAAATCCTCATGCATGGCGCACCCACAGCGAGGCCAGAGCCAATGAGAGTAAAAGATGTGTAATGGAGGAAGTACAAACACAGTGGATCATTCCTTCCAATGATTCATGGGAATATCTCACCACTTCGACAAAAAGAGTTCCCTCGACTGGCTTCCTTCAGAATAAATTCTTTCATTTTGCAGATATGGTACTATTCAGGTATTCATTTGGAAGCGGCAACCTCGCAGACCAACGAGGCTGCATTCATATGGTAGAGTTTGGAGGAAGTTATGACCAATTGAAGTGAAGCACCTTGAAATTTTTCAAAATTTTCCTCGAGTGGATACCCATATCGAGAACTACGCAACCATTAAGGAAACCAAGCGGCAAATGGACTGGTCTGAGGAAGTTATTAAGAAAACAGTTTACAGTACTTCGAAAGATGAAGTCTAAGTGTACTTTGAAAGATTTAGTATGGAGAAGATACCGAGCCCCATCTGATCGTCGCTTCGCTACCGCGTAGCGACGCGACGATCACAGTGGAGCGCATTACATGGCTCCTATTTAGTTCTAACTTTTCTATCCGTTTTTTTTTCAATCTTTCTCACTGGCGCATAACTTGCACGACTTTTATGACCTCTCCTTCGTCGTCAGAGGACGAGCACATCCCCATGATCGGCGATGCTTTCGTTTCGGAATATAAGTATTGAATTTTGTTAGCTTCCCATTTCACTTAATTTGTCAGAGCTTGCCCTCATGTTTTTTTTTTTTTGACCGTAGATTCTTGATTTCCTTGGTAAATCGCATTGGCTGGGAAGAAACCACAGAAATAGAGGAACCTGAGGAAGGGAGAAAGGGTCGTATGGAGGTACCATTTTGAGGGGGGAGGGTCGGTTTCTTTGAAAGTTTTCCTCGACGCTACGCTTGACCCTGGTTGACATGGAGGCTAGAATCAGGAGGGGTCGGACCTAACCCGCTCACAAACCACGCCTAAGCGGTCCCACCCATTCACAGGTCACCTCCTCGATGACTAAGGATAAGTCCATGTACAATTCGTCTTATGATAGCAACGGAGGTGCATGTAGGTTAGGGTAAGGTAGCGAAGAATGCCCATCCACGGCAAAGGGCAACTTCTTGGGAAGCCTCTAGAAACATGTCCCGCCCCGTTTTCGAATTAGGGGACATGCTTCATATCAGTCCGAGATGCCCACCACGTTAGAATTTTTCGATTTGTGCCATAATACAGCATGCTTCAGTAATGCTTCTCCCAAGTCGTCCCGGCTAGCAGTAGTACTATTTCTGCAAAAACTCTAAAGAACTTACTTCCCTTCTTTCCTTTGTTAAGGCCATGTCAAACTTCTTCATCGTTTTCCAGTAATCGATGACTTCTTTTTTGTAACCGGTTGCCATATGAGGTAGTGTGCCATTATCGATGTTCACGTCGATATGCATGTAATTGTCAAGACCCTTCTGCAGAGGGATCCAATCTGAAAAAGACAACAGTTTCTCGTTTTGAACCCTATTACGGCATTTCCGTGAGTATAGCTGGGTTACGCTCTTCCTACGGGGGTGTAGCCCTATGTCGAACTTTCGCGCGCCCACATGCGGCGAGCGGCGCGGCGAATTTCCTCGCGTGTGATTGCGTACACCCCCTTTGAAATATTCACGCCCGAATTAGTTATTTTGATTAGGATGTCGTTATGTAATGATGTTGTTTCTTTTACTTTTTGCGTTTGTATTTTTTCTTTCAGGAAGCCCTTTGCGTCCTGAGTGGAAATCCAACCGACTGCGGCAAGTCGTGCTGATGGCTTTGCGAGGGCGACGTCGCATAGCGAAAATCGTCATGAAGTTACACACCCTCCTCCCACTGTCTTGTGTCTGTCTGTCACACCACTGATAAGGCGGATTTCAGGTATCCAAGGTATTAGTAGTTGAACAAATTCCCTCATTCAAAGGAATTCTCTTCAGGGAGTTTCGCGGTTTGGAGCGTGTTTAGCTTTTCTCCTGGAACGCAAAGGGGCGGAGGCAACACACTACCATCTCTACGAATGATGATCCAACAAATGGCAAGTATGGAATGTGCCTTCAAGTTGAAAAAGGGCTCCTAACCTACCTTGACGTGGATTCCCGGATCTAATGAAGTCGACGAAGAGTTTCGGATAAACCACCGCTAGAACCTTCTCATTTGCGTCTGGTTTAAACGTATGCACTCCCATGATGTACGATAGATCGTCGGTGTGAAGTGAGTGACGAGGATTCTCGTAGGAGTAGAGATATACCTGAAATGTTGAAATCAGAGACAAAGATCGTAGTGGGAAAAGGATCCTCACTTTGCCTCCAGCCATTCGCATTGCATGCCCCACCACGTAAGCCGAAAGGAAAATCATTTGTGTATCGGTTGTGTGATTGAAAGCTGAAAATTGCATTCAATGCATTTTGACATATTTAAAGCATATCACTGAAGTTGCAAAGTCGCCTGCGACCTTGAGGGAATCGTCGACGGGAAAATAAGTTTCTCTGTTACCCATATATTTATGTTGTGTTTGTTAATAAGGGCCACATGCAAAGTTCCACGCGAAAAGTGAGAATTCGGCTAAGGTACAGCTTCAGTCGCGGATCGCGACGGTGACCGCCGGGGGCATCGCGCTCCCCGGCCCATCCGCGTGCGGTTGCAACCGCTGCAGCGCTTCGCGCTCGCGGTCGGCTCCGCCCTCTGTGGCTGAGACCAGTATAAAAGACTGTCGCCGACTGTCAGTCGGTTTTCACTGGGCAACGCCATGATGCTGCTCGGGATCCGAGGTGCGATGCACCTTGGCTCTCGAGTAGTGGAGCGCTGGCACATACAAGATTATAAGTTTCTGACGCGGCGCTTGATTACAGTACCCTGTCGTCTTATTAAATGCAAACGCGCACGCACACACATGCTGCGTTACCGTATACTCAAAATAAGTACCCTAAAGTCTGATAGATAAGTCCTCACACGGTGTCGCGCGCGGCAGCGGCAGACGCAAGCGCAGTCTTCAAGACACAGGATCGCAATGCACCCTTCGTTCTTAAGAACGATAGAATTGTAGAAATTGTTCATTCAACTTTATTTCTTATATCTAAAAATACCACGTATCAACATCTTCGTTTGAAGGCACACCGCGCGAAAAATTGTGAGAGCTATCGCGCGTGTCACAGGATGTAGAGGACCTGGTTTACCCACTAGTGAAGAAAAATGAATCGAAACCCCTCAAAACCACCAAAAATAAAGCTCCCTGCCCTCAGTCCTCGTACGAGTATTGGAGATTAGAAGAGCTTTTCCCCGATGATATCACGCAAAATGCTACGATATCACCCGTCCTGAAGCTACCTTCGCTATTGATATCGCTGCCTTATCTTGTCTTATCGCAAGTTTCCCTCTCGTCTAAGCCGGGTGTGATTCGGCTCACTGGGCTCAACTCGGCTCAGATCGACCAGGCCGTACGCGGCGGGGGTGAGCCTTGGCGCCGCAAAAAGAGTGCAATCCTCACAACTGTTCAAAGGTCTACCTGCCCTGAGAAGGTAGGGACCAATTTGATTACCGCGTGGTGTGCCTTTAACTCGTGTAACAATGGTCATTCATTTCAAACTTTCTACGCAATCTCAATTTTATCGTCACAAACATTCATAACATAAAAACTCTCACTCAGCTCATCTAACAATGGCTCTTGGTTCAGGGTCCTTGAGAAGCTGTTGACAATTGTCTATTCAGAAATAAAGTAGAAACTGTCGCAAAGTAGAGCAGCTATCTTTCCGTAGCTCCTCCGTTTCCTGATGCCGCTTTTGGTATATCTGGCTTTTGTTGGGTCAATTTTACTATTCCTCCCGTGTAGTGATGATCATAAGTTGTTCAGGTAATTCAAAGGGCTTGATGACTAGAAGGAGGGCTTACATCAGGTGCAAAAAGTTGACGCAGCAAGCAAAAGCGCGTTTTGCAGGGGAAAAAGAAGGTGAAAGACGTATGTATGTGAGGTTTTGTGCACCATTATCATAACAGAAATGAGGAAAAGTTTTTATTTTACGCTGTTTCATCGCCAAAACCATCGTTGCATTGAAACCTTCGTTGAACAACGATTTTCCTCTCACTTGTTCCCTTTCCTCTTCCAACTGTGAAGTTTCTGTGTTCACCTTTCGCACGACCCCAACTTTACTTGCTATTACTTTTATATTAACAAATACAATATACAATACAATGTAAACTCGTTATTGACAATTCACCAATCGTGGCTTCCTCAATTTCCTCCATCTTTGGTTCTTTGAAGACTGCGGCTGCCTGTGCCGCGCGCGACGCCGCGTGCGGGCGGACTTATCTATCAAACTCTAGGGTAGTTGATTTTTGCGCCACTGTGCAGTGAACTGCTAGTGCTTTTTTCAGTGATTTTACTTTCTTTGTGTTGTTCCTACATGGTTTCGAATAAGATATCTGTGTAAGGCATTCGGTAAATAGCCTGACCCCCTTGATAACCAAGTGCGGTTTACTGTGTTCTGAAACTCAGGAAAAAACAGTATTCGCCAGACCAATCAAGTATATTGCGAAGGAAGATGACGCTAAATGAAATTTTAAAGCACTTCAAAATGGGACCTAATCCATGTAATGATTGGTATAGTTTTCGTACATATTCGGAATAGCCATCACCCATGTTTGTTGCTGTTGATGAGGATAGATCTTCTCAAGTGTGTAATAGTAGTGCTGTATACTGTGTATAAACATCCTGCGAGAAGTAATATTGCCGTTATTTGTGTAAAAGAAAATGTGCAAAGAACATGGACAAGCATATTGGGTAAATGTGGTCGTAGTTGCGAAGCTAAAGTAGGTAAAACTGGCTACTGCTTTTCAGTGGTTTGAAGGCAATCGGTTCCCCAAAAAGATGATTGATCCTGATACCTACAATACCAATCTAGAGGCGACCTTTTTTCGCAGTATCCAACAGTATCTATAGCATCAATCATTGGGCATAAGTACAGCCGTATCATTGAAATCTACCCTAGAAGTGGACCCCAGCCTTTCCATTGAATTTGGCGGACATGTCTAGCAAAATCGCTGACCAAGAGGTCACATCTTCGAGCATCTTTGATGTGTGGTGGTCATACACAGCAGAAACGGAAGTGACGCTCGCTTGTGTGAGAAGCTAGGCTTAAAAAAAGTTTGACGGCTTGCAGAGGGCCTGCTAACGAGCATTCCACGCTGAATCAAACAATACGAAGTCTCCAAACCGTAAGATTTACTTATAGTAACCACATTTCCCGTGAAGACAATGGTAGGGGTGATATTCGTGACGAAGAACTCCTAGGAAAATCTTCCAAGTGAAAACTAGAGGTCTAGGAAAATTATATGTGGCGCAGCTTCCTGGTCATAGGGGCACAGATATCTTACTCGCACCATGTGGGAACAACCCAAAGAAAGTAAAACCACTGAGAAAACACTAGCACTTCACTACGCAGTGACGCGGAAACCAATTAGATATTTTTGGTATACTGTAGCGCAGCGTGTGTGTGCTGCGTGCGCGATTGCATTTAATCTGACAACAGGGTACTGTATTCAAGCGCCGCCGGAAACTTATAATCTTGTCTTGCACATGAGTTGGCCGGTGCCCACCCCTGCTCCCCGACTGGGAGCAGCCATGTGGTTCAGGTCCCATCTGGGCACCGTCAGCCACATGGTCAAGAGGAAACGCCCGGATGGGGGTCTACTACGTATAGCCGATTGATGGAGTCACCCCAACGGAGGCGGCTTGGGAGAAAGAGAGCAGGTATGATGTTATTACGTAGGCAATAAATGTATTGTGTATGTTATATTGTGTTATGTCTTAAAACGTAGGATCTGTTCTTACAATGCGGTGTGCTATTCTATTGTTGTATTAACATCTGGCCCCTAGGTCCCCGGGGTAGGTCCGCCGAGCCAGGAGCGGGTGTTCTGGTGAGGCGTAGTGGTCCGATGGGGTTCTGACCCAAAAGGTCGGAGCGACGGGAGTTTGAAAGCGGGTGTACCACCGATGACCGCACAAGATGAGAGGTCGTCCGCGACAGCTCCCATCCTCGGGTGGGTGGGGAGGGGGGGCTCCGACCGCGTGCCCACCCCGTCGTCCACAGCGGCTGGGAACGGAGAGTGGTTCTAGTTACGGAATTTCTTGATTCTACAAGGCGTCTCCGACCGCGGCGGACAACGGGGTAGGCACTTGCACGAAGGCCCCGCCTACCCGGCCGAGATATTGTGGTGCTGTATCTTAGCCGGATTCACATTTTTTCGTGTGAAGCTTTGCATGTGGCCACATTAGGCAAATACAACAAGAATGTATGGGTAACAGAAAAACTCATGGACGATCCCTTTAAGCAACCTTAGCACAACTCACGTAAATTCCTTCCGAATAGGTCCTTACGATATTTAGCAGCGATTTCGACGGGATTTTTCATATCAAGAAGAGATATAATGCCACTATCGTCCACATCATAAGTATCATCGAACTCATGCACAGTTGTACCGGTCATCATCGACCGAACGGGAGGGTTTTGTAAAAAACCCTCCAGGCTTTGTGCATCGAAGAGGGGTTTAGTCATGATAAGACCTTCTGGTTTGCCATCAGGATCCTCGTCCTCCATTTGCCTCTGGATTCTTGAATACAAAAATAATTTTCAATGGTATCAGGTGGTAATATTGAAGTGTACCGTAATAGTTCGAAACTGTCCAGTTGTCGTAAGCAATGGACAACTCCTTCAGCGGAGGCTTTCGAAGAGGAAACGAAATCTCTCGAAGGTATGCACTGAAAATTCATAGTTTATGTATTTCTGGAGACAATATTTGAAAGATTTGATTAAAATAAAAAAGGCGATATCAGTTCACGAGTTACGGTTGAGTGCTGCAGTTATGACAATTGTTTAGGACTAGAATTTTTGGTAAATAATAAATAACAGTAATTATGCTTATGAGAGAGACCATATAAATATATTCAACTTTCAGGGCAAGATGTGGTCGCAGCACGAGCTGATTGGAAAATTTTCACTTTATCGAACAGATTTAACTAGTATTACAAACTCCGCCCCTCTCAAGAGTGCTCGCTGTCAATTAAGAATACACGGAGAAATGTGTGAAAAGAGAGCATCAAAGTAATCGATGCATACAATCACCTTATTTGTAAATTTTATCCGAATAAAAAGAGGAAAGTGTATTGTGGAGATTTGTGCCAATCCTAAACTTTCTAACTATTTCAAGGCATACCTTTGCACGGTAGGCTAATTCCATCGTAAGATTTCGCATGTGTGATTCATCTGAGAAACCAAACGCCATAGACATTGTAATACTCTTTTGAAATAGTCTAAAAAAGAATAACCAAACAGAATAAGAAGAGCTATAGAAATATACAGGGGGTGCCAATAAAAAAAAGTAATTTTCCTCTCCACATTCAACACTACTTTAATCGAACTTCAGCAAATTCTAACGTGGTATTTCCATCCCCGAATTTCAGAGCACACCTCCTACTATCAGTAAACTGCGTAACAGCCTCTTGCACGAACAGGATTGGGAGATTATTCCGAGTGAACATGATGGTGCACACCTCACCACGGCAAAATCGGAGATTTCGTCGCCCTCGTTCAGAGCCTTGCTGAGGTCCGTTCACTCTAGGTACCTGAGGGGATTCATATTGGGCGGTGTTCTTGAACATTCCGTTTTTTTTCGGACTCCCAGCGCCCTTGGTTTCCAAGAACCAGAACGTGCCGTTACCACTGAAACCCCTCCGGTAGCAGGTTTGAGGCATGAAAAATGTTACTTCCGATCAAAGCAGCGTTGTCCAAGCAGCAAGGGCTCTCTGACTTCCATGAATCAAAGGGTTAGTCCTCAGGAAGCTTCCCACAAAAGACCTACCACGGAACCCGCTCCACTGCTTTGAGAGGACCTTGATACCGTGGTGGTCTGAAGCCCGTCTGGGCCGACTAAAGGCTCCGAATTTTGGTGAAGATGAATGTAGTGAGCGATAGTTTATTCCTGCTTCTAGAGGAACATTTCAGGAATATTTTACCCCAATGCTTTCTTCTCTTTCGTTTTCCTATGTTTTCTATACATGGCGGATGTGAGCCGTGAGCAAAATTACTCTTTTTTGGCACCCCCTGTATACACATACAATAAAATAACAGAATTCTAATATTTGAAGTGATCACTGCCATGGTCACAGCATAAAATAACGGCCCGCTGCCGCCAAACCTTCAACTACCACTTAGAATCTGACGTGAGTGGTGCATCCACAAAGAGAATGACCAAGACCGTATTCTACTTTTTATCTCATAAAAACTGAAGAAAATACAGCGTGTGAGTTGAAATTCTGATAAGTTGTCTTTAAAGGAACGCTGACAGTGGAATCAGGAAGTAATATTGAAGTGTACCGTAATAGACAAAGACAAGGTTTGACTTAGTAGACGTCTCAGATCAGCCTTTCCCAATAAAATCCAAAGGTGCATAGAATTGACAAAACTCACTTCAAATCAGGATCAATTTGCTTCGAGAACGCGAACTGCGCAGTCGCTACAGCTCCACCTGAATGGCCCATCATAGTAACACTGTTGGGGTCGCCTCCGAAATGCTGGATCTCCTTCTGAACGAACTGCAAAGCAGCCAGTAGATCTGCAATTTTTTTCTGATTTTCAGTACTCTTGAAGTCGTAATGTTTGGAAAGACAGTACCATATGCTGCTAAATTTCTAGGAACGACGTCGTCCGAGGGAAGAGTCAATAAACCGAAAAATCCTAAACGTACTCCGGGAATCACCAGAACGACACCTGTATGAAGAGGCTTGCTGAGGATATACAGTAGCGCTTAGAAGTCTTCGGCCAAACACTTTTCTGTCATAACTTTTTTCTACTTGACCAAATTAGACAAAATTTCAATGTGGTGCCTGATCCTATTGCCAACATTTCCTTCTACCTACTTGAGTGCCGCTTGACACTTTTTATGGTTTTTTACAAGAATTTACTACAAGACCACCGAAAAAGGTAAAAGACTTGGTCAAGAAAAACGGCTTTCTTTACAAAAACGACACGACCAGGCTTCAGAGAACGTTAATATTTTGTAGAAAGACCGCGACTTTTGATGACAGCGGCACAGCGGGACGGCCTAGGGTTGGCACTCCAAAAACAAAAAATTGCATTTAACCACGTAACTTACACCGTTGAGCGCCAAAATAGCATATTTAGTATGCAGTGTATCCAAGTACAACATACTAAAATTTCTCGTAGATCGGTCCAGTAGAAAAAAAGTTACAAGAGAAAAACCCAAGTGAACAACCATTTGGCCGAATACTTTTGAGAGCTGTATGTGCAGCGCATTTTAATTATCGAGAACTACCATTTCCTCCAAAATTGTTAACGAGGGCGCCATCCTCGAACATGACCGCTGAATCGTAGTTGAATCCGCCGCCGTGAACGTAAAAAACAACAGGGCAGGGTGTTTCCTAAAAACAATAGCTGTTGATGGCACAAAACGCACTAACGAAGCATGGATCATACGGAGCAGTCATCGCACTCGAAGACGTAATGAGCTGTTTTCTCACTGCGGGTGCGATATCGCTGATGTCACTCCGGCGCATTTAATATCGGCGAATGTGGATCAGGATGCGCTTTTTGTGGCGATAGTCTATTAACGTCGTGCGAAGTACACAGTCACGCTCATACTCAGCGGTGTCGGCAGCAGGACGTGGCTACGTGTCTCTGCGTCTTCTTCTGAACCACCTTGTCTCGTTGCCTACGTTGTCTCTGCACCTCTTCTGTGCCACTTTTCCTCGCTTTCTGTGAACACACCCTGACGGCGCAAAGTATGAACGCGGCTTATGTTATCGCGATCGCGTGTGAACATTTAGATTCGTCGCGTCGCGACAAGAAGTGGTTTCTACATTTGTAATCAAACGCAATTTTCTTACGAAACACGGATTTGATCAGTGATTCGTAGAAGAATTGCGTTAGTCGAAGTTCAGTCTGCATTGTTGCTCCTCTTCAGAGTGATGTTAGGTGCACTAACGTACAAATTACGGTGGTCCCTCTCCATACTTCAGACTTTCGCGATTTGAGAGGAAGTGAGCGCACTAATGCACCTCCAATAGTGCGGAGCACTTTGTTTTCTTCCTTTTCCTTGATGTCTCAGTACAAATAGATGAGCAGACACTGATAAGGCCTAGGGTTTTTTTTTTTCAAAACGAAGTTTCTATAACGAAAATAACCCACAAAACAATCCGCTCCCGCAAAGATATTCAGATGTAGACAATCCTCATCCACCCACTTCTGTGGACTCGTCGTTGTTGAAGAGTTCGACATGCAAGCTGGTCCATATTCTGCACATTCGTATGTACTACGTTCCCTGTCTTCCTCCACATAGTATTAAACCTGCAAAAATCTTTTGTACTCACCTGTTGCGTCCCATATGCCTTTCCACTTTGGGGCTTCTTGTGGTTTTTCGAAACGCAATTTTCCAACGGGCGGTGCAGCATATGGAACTCGCTAGAAGTATGTATGTATTACATTTTACGAGATATTTCGTACTACTGGACATTGTAAAATTCTGTGCTACCATAACCTGACTTTCTTTAGACTGTCATATAATGGTGTTAGCTCGGAATACAGGGCTCAAAGACAAGGGTAGGGGTAATGTGGGTAGTGAAGGCCCCTAAGGGTCACGCAAACAAAGGTAAGGGTCCAAGCATCGCACCCGGGCTTTATAAGAGCCGTCATCTCCAACAGCTGCACTTGTTTCATCTTACCACGCTCTTTTTATCGGATCAACCCGCCCTTTTCGAAGAAAAACCGCGGAAAGAAAGTCTCATTTGTCGGGTTTCATTTCGTTTTTCTTCACTATCGTACGATTAAGCGCATCGACTTTTATACTGGATGACCTATCCATGTTCGGTCCAAATTATCCCTATTGCTGCAACTCAAAGACATCTGAAATTCAACTTGAATTCACGCACAGAATGCGCAGGTTTTTATGTTCTCGTCTGCGTCAATAGCTCTAGGTCACCCACCACTCACCCGCTTTTGATATGCCCGCTCTTGGTTTCCTTCAACAGAATCATATGTTTAGGATGTAATTGGATAGTACACCGTAATCAGACTTCTATTTAGATTATTTACATGAGATTAAGAATAGTGATGATTTAAAATAGGGAGTTTCCGAGAAGAGTGATAGCCAGGTCAAAGATAAAATAAATAAAGATTAGCACTCACTTTGAAAACGTTCACGACCCGTCCGGAGGACGATACGGTTTGGTAGCCAGCGAGAGTACCTCCGCTGATTCTCACAAACACTCCCCTCGCCACAGTGGAAGAAAAAGTCGAGAGGAGTAAAATGAGTAACGAGAGAAACATTTTTTATAATAGTTTACACAGCAGTAAACAATTCTTGGCCAGTGCACCTGAAACTTCTAGAGCTCGTGTTCCTGTACAAGAAGCAGAAATAAATTAAAGAAGCAAAGTAGTAATAGCGTTAAAATCTGATTTATTCATTTATTAGGTCTATGCAGAATAAATGGCCGAAACGTAATTGGCCATAACTTCGCTCAGACACAACTTTATTTGTCGAAATAAAAACCATTCGAATTTACAGAAATTTGCCAACGATCTGGTAAGGAAAATACACCATCACGATCAAATTCTGGATTGCGAGAATTAATAAAGTCAAGAATGGCATTTTTACCGTGCATAATTTTTCTGACCCAGGTTTGCATCGGGAACCCGGAAAAAAGGTAATCCGTCAGGGATAGGTCTGGGGAATAAGGGGGGTGAGGGAGAGTCTCGATGCCCAACTGCATCAGTTTTTGCTGAGTGCGCAAAACAAGGCAAAACCCCACAGTTCGCAAGTCACCCGGCAGAAACTGATCGAAACTCTCCCTCACCCCCTTATTCCTCAGACCTATCTCTGACAAATTACCACCTTTTCCCGGTTCTCGATGCAAACCTGCGTCAGAAAAAATTTGCCGAAACTATGCAGGTTGAAAATGCCATCGTTGACTTCATTAATTTTCGCAATCCTGAATTTGATCATGATGGCATATTTTCTTTACCAGATCGTTGGCAAGGTTGTGTAAATTCGAATGGTTTTTATTACGACAAATAAAGTTGTGTCGGAGCGAAGTTATGGCGTTTTGAAAAAAGTAGTCCGTTTTGGCCATTTATTCTGCATAGACCTAATACAAGCAAACCTTTTCCTGATCACGCAGAAAAATCATACGTAGACATAAATGATTATTTATGTGTATTGTACGCAAATACGCTTCTTGAAAAACTACTTTTATCGATTAGTATTCAAATTCAATCAATGCGGGTGGGTTGAAAGTGGTCTCGAGGAACAACACAACGAATGCTATCTCAATGGGGCACTGGGTGATAAGGAAGCTCGTGGCCTTACCACCCTATACTAGTAATTTATCGAGCTTCTAGACACTGAAAGAATAGCTTTTCCTGCAATAATATTACATCGTGATGGCCCAGTAATGGCTGCTACACATTGCTACTATTATTTACAACAAAAAAATTTTTTTTACTCCTCTCAGAGATCGAGAGCTGTTCGGCAAGCCTAAAGGAATCGTCCACGGGAAATGAGTTCTCCTTCATTCATATATTACGTACTCAATATGAATCGGAAAAATTGACAAAAAATTTTTTATAGTACAACTTTTTAACGACAACTGGGAATCACTTGCAATATGCTCCATCTTTATCGATGACCTTCTGCTACCGGTTAGGCAATCGCGGATGCCCTTGCTCCAGAAGGCCGTAGGCTGGGCATCAAAGAAGTTCTCGAGTACCCTCTTGACGTCGTCGCGAGTTTTGAAGTCGTGGCCGTCCAGGTGGCGTTGGAGGTGGGAGGAAAGGTGGAAATCCGAAGGGGCCAGGTCTGGGGAGTACGGTGGGTGTGGAAGCAGGGAACTGTACGAGAGCAGCTCGCCCTTCTTCAACTCGCAATGTGCGGTCTCGCGTTGTCGTGCTGGAAGTAGATATGTGACCGCCGCCGTGGCGAATTTTGGACATTTGCCTTCAATTCTCGTAATCGACGAATTAGACGTCGGCGAATACTGGTGTACCTTCACCGAGCAGCTGTACTCTACGCCGTGTACGTTCTACCAACCGCGGTTTTCGTCTTCGATGGAATAGTCGTCCGACGCAACCTTCGAATGCCACAAGTACACTGTACTTCTGGCGGGGGCATGCTCCTTGTTAACTATCTTTAGGCGTCTTTCACTGTCCGCGGGTTCTTGGCCAGATAGCGATAGAAATAGTATGACGTTGCGGATGTGGTCTCTGGACGGCTTGAAATTTCGCGGCATGGTGGCGGAATGAAAGCACTTTGGAGTGTTTGTTGAACTGTATTCTGAAAAGCTTTTTGTACTCATTCCAACGGTACCTCGCTCATCCATTTTTGTCAACTCAATGATGAGTTATGATCCCTGGAAGTCATCACTACCATTTGTCCGATTCATATTGAATTAACCTAATATTTCTGTTTATTTGCCTAATGTGGACCGCATGCAAATTTTTTGGCTGACAAGGGAAGGACCCCTGGTCGAAGTGGCCATTCGGAATGGGATACATATGGTCAGACTTATTTTCGGACGCTGATCTCGAATGTGTATTCGAAATTTGCAAAACGATTCTCTAAGCGGAGTTATGGAGGTTCTTTTGAATGAACGGCTACAAGTTGGATCTCGTTAGCGAGGCATCATGTCATGAGCACAACCATTGCTGATCTAGCAACGGCCTCAGTAGCTCAGGGGTAGTGTTCGGACCTGCAGGACAGAAGTTGTGGGTTTGCTCCCGCCGGTGCGTGTTCTTTCGCATTTTGTGTTTTATTGTCAGTAAGTGCTTTTCTTTCACTTCTGGACGTTTTCTTGTACTGGTACCTATCGCACCTATCATTTACTCTGTCACTTTATTTATAACTACTAACATTACTCACAAGGGAAAGATACCAAGTCGAAGAGAATCCCGTACCACACGAATTAGGCGTTGTTGCGTAAAAAATTATTATACTGTGCACAGGGGGTCGAATTACCCCTCTGTGCAAACTTTCAGCCAAATCCACTTTTTGGTCCAACTTCGGGGAATTGGGAGTGGCTAGGGGATAAAGTGGTAGATTTTGAATTTTCTTCTACAGAAAACCCTGCAACCTGAACAAGGTAGCCTACACATACCTTTTACACTTGCCCATCGCACTAAATTTACGAAACAAGCGTCAAATAGGAGCACTTCCTTGACAAGGGTCAACGACTTCTCCTTTGTTCAATGTGCTGCCACCCAATAGCCCGTAATTTTTTCCGAAATTTGGTCAAATCCTCGAACTGGCGAAAAACTTGTACTCCGGGGTAATTTGACTCCCTGAACACGAAAATCGCCCTGGTTTTGCGCAAGAACGTCTGGCTCGCGTGCTATGGGCTTCCAAACTTACCATATAATAGTACTGTTTTTTTCAAAAAAAAACCTTCATAATTCCACTTAGAGAATCGTTTTGCAAATTTCGGATACAGATTCGAGATCAACGTTCGAAAATACGTCGGACCATGTGTCTCACATTCCGAATGGCCACTTCGACCTGGGGTCCCTCCCTTGTGAGATACAGCACCATGAAGTCTTGGCCGGGTGGGCTGGACCATTGAGTGAAAGCCCCGTCCCGTCGTCTGCCGCAGTCGCAGACGCATTGTAGGAACAGAAAGTTACGTAAACAGACCCATTCTCCATTCCCAGGTGCGGCGGATGACGGGACAGACCTTTTACTCGGAGGCTCCGCCCACCCGGCAAAGAATTTGGGGTGCTCTATCTTTGAATTCTCACTTATTCGCGTGAAACTTTACAAGCGACCTTTATTGGGCAAATAAAACATAAATACAAGAGTGACAAAAAAACTCATTTTTTGTGGACTATTTCTTTAAAAAACTGCTATAACATTCTCCTACAGAAAAAAAGAGGCTCCAGATTTCTATGCAAATGTGACACAGCTCTTAGGTGCGCCTACAAAAAAACCACGGTTCCTGCTTTTGAAACAACTTGTGAAAGCAAATCAAAGAAGAAAAATCCAGTCCGATCACAAGCGCGATGCATGAATAACCGAAAATCGCATTTTGATAAAAGGCTATGGGTACACTGAGTGTGTGGGTGGAGTGACGACAAACTTCCAGGCTGTGATGGTGAGGGATTTACCAGTGATAAACTATTTTCTAGAAAAATCCGCCAGTGGGGAGCGGAGCGCGTATCGCTTAATATCACTCCACACACACGCTCAATGAGATGCTTTGACATGCCACCATGTAGCTCATAAATGCTATTCAGCAGAGCATCACCTTTCTCACAGTCGATGATTGAATAAGAAAATTTCATATTATTATACTTCAGTGAGCGAGTGCACTTCAGGGTACGAAAGTTATTGAATTTTTCTGTAAGGAACGTTTCATTCTAACGGGGTTCGTGTACACTTGTCTCTCTGACCTCAAACCCCCCTACGGAGGGGTTTCATTGGTAATGGCACGTCGTGCTCTTAGAAATGAAGGGCGCTGGAAACCCGGAGAAACCGGATTGTTCAAGAGTCGGATTGTTCAGGCTTGTTCAAGAACACCACCCAGAATGAATCCCCTCATGTACCCACCAGAGTGGACGACCTTAGCAGAGCTGTGAACGAGGGAGACGAAATCTGGGGTTTTGCCGTGTTGAGGTGACACATCTTGTTCACTCGGAATAAGCTCCCGGTCCTGTTCGTGCACAAGACTCTCACGGAGTTTAGTGATGGAATGAGGCTGTTCTTAGATTTGGGAGAGAAATTACCTCGTTAGAGTTTGCTGAAGCTCGACTTTAGTTTCACCTATGGCTTTCTTTTTCATGATGGCTTGTAACCGTGTGGCCAAACAAATATAAGTTGTGAACTTGTAGTTTTGACTAACAGGGCATTGGCTAGACTCTGACCGGTGCACTTTACGATGTTTTTATGATAAATAGCACGTTGCATCGCCAAAACAGTGGTCACATTATGACGAGTGATGAGTACTTATAATAAATGTACTATGATAATTATGATGAGTACTTATAATAAATTTATACCCATTTTCCCTCACATTTCAATAAATCTTTTCGATTGAAAATGATCGGAAGATCACAACTGCAATTCGGTTTTGACATTCTGAACATTATTGATCCAAGGAAATTAGGTGTGGCCCCAACATTTGGTACATGGGAGTTCTATTCGTCATTTCGAGTTGTTTCACCTTTACCTTTTAAGTTTTCGAGAATTACGAAAACTTTGGGATTCTTATCCTTTCGTAGATTTTTCCCTTGTGCCACTATTGCTCCTGCTTCCAGCGGATACTTGGAATAATTGATATCACATATGTTATATTATACTTTCTTTTCCTTCCCGTAATTTTGTTTTATCTAATATATGATATATAATATAGGGTCAATTCAAGTCGGGGGGGGGGGGGGGAGAGGCAACTTTGCGTCAAGGTCGAAGCTCCTTTCCCTCCCTAGGCTTAGGCTAAAATTGATATCCCCTCCTTCCACATGAAAGAGCATCTCTCAAAGCATAGGTCTCATCTGCTTTAGCCTAAGCCTAGGGAGGGAAAGAAGCTTTGACGTGGGTGAGAATTTGACGCAAAGTTGCGTCCCCCCCCCCCGATTTGAATTGACCCATAATATATTGGGTTGAGGAGTAAGTCCCCGCGGTTTTTTTCAACCCCGTTTTTTACAATGTTTCCTTCATCTTTTGACAAAGTTTATATATGTTTTCGATAGAGCTTTTTTTACCCTACAAAACGTTACTATCTGTTTTTCGATTCCTTCGACTACCTAATATTTATGAGGTTTGGAAATGAAGTGAGCAGAAGGCAAAAAATTGGCACTTGCGCACCTCATTTTTCTCGCCTACCATCCAGATCAAAAAATGTTTGTATATATGTTTCGATAGAGCTTTTCCAGCTCTACAGAAAGGTACTACCCTTTATCCAAATCGCTCGACTTTTTGCTGTTTTTAAGACTCACAAATGCAGTACTCGCGAAAGTGAGCACCTTCGTTATCTTCTCTTCCTCGCCTAGCATCGAATTTGGAGAGGGTGTGCATATATGCAGTCGATAGAGCTTTTTTTGCTCTACAAGATAATACCACTCTTCTTTCGTATTCTCTCATATTTGAGCATGTAGCAATACGTTTTCACCTATTTTTCAATTCAATATTGCATAATGAAAATGAATTTTTTCAGCAGAGTGTTTTGCATCATTCGATAGAGCTCTTTTTGGTCTACAAGATGGTGCTCACGGTTTTTGTTCGAATTTATTTTTTCCTTTTTTAGACCATTTAAAAGTCGACGAAATCGAGCATTTTCGACACCATGGGATAAAAATGCTTGATATCGTCGACTTTTGGATGGTCTAAAAAATGGGAAAAATAAATTCGAACAAAAACCGTGAGCACCATCTTGTAGATCAAAAAGAGCTCTATCGAATGATGCAAAACACTGCTGAAAAAATTCATTTTCATTACGCAATATTGAATTGAAAAATAGGTGAAAACGTATTGCTACATGCTCAAATGTGAGAGGATACGAAAGAAGAGTGGTATTATCTTGTTAAGCAAAAAAAGCTCTATCGACTGCACATATGCACACCCTCTCCAAATTCGATGCTAGGCGAGGAAGAGAAGATAACGAAAGTGCTCACTTTCGCGAGTACTGCATTTGTGAGTCTTAAAAACAGCAAAAAGTCGAGCGATTTGGATAAAGGGTAGTACCTAGAGCTGGAAAAGCTCTATCGAAACTTATATACAAACATTTTTTGATCTGGATGGTAGGCGAGAAAAATGAGGTGCGCAAGTGCCAATTTTTTGCCTTCAGCTCACTTCATTTCCAAACCTCATAAAAATTAGGTAGTCGAAGGAATCGAAAAACAGATAGTAGCGTTTTGTAGAGTAAAGAAAGCTCTATCGAAAACATATACAAACTTTGTCAAAAGATGAAGGAAACATTGTAAAAAAAGGGGTTGAAAAAAACCGCGGGACTTATTCTTCAACCCAATATAATATACTGCTTAATACCTTTGCTCTACTTTTTGGTAGCAGAGAGCGTAACGTAGTGGATGAAGAGGACGTATTAATAGATACGTGAAGTATTATACAATATCCTACACAGCTCAATAAGCCCGGCTACCCCCTCTGACTGAGGTGCTTAACGCCATATTCTTAGTCATTTTACGCAGGTAACATCATCAGTTTATGAAAAACATGCAAATTTTTAACATCAGTCTAGTTGATCCTTTGCATTCCTCTGCAGTCCTGCGATCCCTTACTGAACTTTCACACACTGTTTCCTCGAACGGGGCTCGCTTTGTCCCTGTACGAAACACCAGGAATCAATTTTTTTTCATGAAAATCGTAAGTAATAAATTCAGCCACACCGACTTTTTCACACCTGTGGTTGACCTCAGCTTCTATATCTTGTCTGTGATTATCATCTGGTTGTGAGCATACTATATCCTCCCAGGATCCCACCACAAAGAGAGACCTGAACAACCGCCAACCGCTTTTCCATCCATCTTTGTATGTTTGGCTTCTCAGTGGAAACTGGTAGCATATAACTTTCCGGCTAAACGTCAGCAGTCACTTCTCCACTTCCCGCAATAGTGAGTTACAGTTATGTTGGCTCTGAAAGCACAAAGTACCTATTTCGCTCTTATAGCGTTATGTGAGAAAGCCCGTAGTATGACCGTTGCCCTTGGATCGGTATCCCAAGTGATCCGGTCGGTGTCTGGTGTTGCCCCCGCATATCATATTTTTGCATGACGTATCTTGACGCGGCTGTTTCACGATTTTCTGGTGAATGTGATGGAGTGTTCAATCTTTGATCGATTGCGAGGTTTTAACTCCCATGTTCCTTTCTGTGTTACGCTTCCCCGCTAAATAATCGCGGTGTTTGAGTGCACTTTCTGAGGCGTCGTTGTTTTCAGCAAAGACCGTGCAATGAAAGAGATGAGTGCGGAGTCACAAGTTTGTTGTCTTTTCACTGTTTCCTCAACTTCATATTGATTGCTCTTGCGAGGTCCACGTGAATCGCGCATCATGAATCAATATTCCCACGAAAGTTGTAAATACTGTGTTTCCACCCGCCCAGCAACCTTTCCCACTATGGATCACAATGGACCGGTATTTTTTTCTGAATTTCCTGCCTATTCTGCACAACGCGGCCAGCTTGGCGGTAATGGCATAGTTATGGGAAATGACCTTCATCATTGCAGTTGAGGTGTGGTGTTCTTTACGGCACTAAATTGTTTGGGTGATATGATATGGCCCTGTCTACTCCTCTCTTCTTGCAGATGGTGATTCCTTTGTTAAATTTGGTCGTGAGCTTGCTGTCGAGCCCACGAATCACATTTCTGGGCACCTTTTCCTTTCCATCTTCCCATTGATGATAATCTCCTTGTGATCGTAGACTTACGAGCTACAAAGCTAATGAAATACCCTTATGGACAGAGCAAGTGGGTCTTAGTTGTTCGGGGAACTCCACAACATTTATTCATGTGCAATTTGTTTGCATTTATTCAGCATTTATTTTATTTATATCTACATCCTTTACAATAATTGTATCGCTTTCCGCTAGACTGTAGTACATATGACATCTGCTGTTTACCTCTAATGTTTTCTCGTTCAATAGGACAAATATCTAAAGAAAATAAAAATCGTCTCCAAGGCGCAGTGCCATCTCTCCTACGCTCGTCCTCCATTTTCTGTCCCATTCGTCACTTACTTCCGGAACATCACTCCTACCTTTTGGTTTTTTACCTGTCTTTCTCCTTATTTATTTATTTATTAACTTGTTAATTTAGAATGACACGTGTGTTTGGCATTGACTTTTCCCCGCTCACCGAGCCATGGGATAAGAAACTTCAGACACTGGGCCTTGTTATAGTGTACGTGATGGTCTTACCGATGATCGGAGTCTCCCTTGTCTTGCCCTTCATTTTGGTAATTTACATTTTTAATACTTTTCCATTTTAGTAGCTGATAAAGTTTCAAAGTTTTATCGTCATGACTGATTCCCTTAAATTTTTATAATTGTTTTCATAACTTTAAATTGTGATTTTTCAGTTTTTCACACTACAGTGGCATATTCTATTACTCTACTTGGCATGGTTTTTCTATGACCGAAAATCACCGCAAAACGGCGGCTATAAAAACCCGTTTTTGAGAGGGTTTGTTTTGTTCATGTCTTTTGGACAATGGTATCGACTTGATATTACTAAGGTTAAAGTATATTTATTTATTTACTTATTTGTTCAGGTGGAAATATAACGAATGGTTTACCGAATACTTTCCAGCAACTGTCCACAAAACCGCTGATTTGCCCACCGATCGGGTGAGTCCACTATGTGTTTTCCCCGGAACAGCTTGCGGGATACGTGACCATTAACACCATCTATAAGCGCTAAACTGTCAGTAAGATTATAAGTTCAGGAGGGTTGGATGGTATACCGTAACTAATAGCAAACGTCTCCTGAACAATTTTGGTTGATATTTTTGATTTTTGATAGCTGCTGATTATTGTACCAAATATTGTATTTATTGGATTTATTTCTTAATTCTGAATTATTTATTAGGTTGTTCGGAAAGAAATGCGCGTTTTTTTTGTCCATCTATTTCTCTTCTACTACAGAAGATTTTGTAAAACAGTTTTGTCTGTTAGAAAGAGAATTTTATTGCGCATCTTTTGAAATACTTTTGTCTATATCTACTTGTTTTTTTTTTCGAAGAAAAAAATTCAAAAAAGAATTTCAATTTTTTTTTTCAAAATTTTGAAAAAAAAATTCAAAAAATGCAAGATTCAATGCAATAAGCGGTAAATATTTGTCGCCATGCGTATAATGTTTGCAGAAAGATTTGGCTGTATAAAGTGTCGGGCAAAGTTCCAGCGTTTAAAAAACGGTAATGAAAGCTTGGATGACGAAGAACATGGAAGTCGGCCTCAAGTCGTTGAAACTTTTTTTCTTTGAAAAAAACCAAGTAGACATAGACAAAGGTATATGAAAAGATGCACAATAAAAATCTCTTTCTGATAGATTGAACTGTTCTGAAGAATCTTTTATAGTAGGAGAGAAAAATGGACAAATTCAACGCGCATTTCTTTCCGAACAACCTAATAATAAATGATATTGGTTGAGTTCAGATGTAAGAAACCCTTCCGAACACACGCGGATATCAAAGTGGGCGGTCCATTTATTTATTTATTTATTTATTACCTTTGCATTCCATCATTTATTACTCTTTATTATTCTTGTAGTTAACATCATAATAAATTCTATTGTAGTTACTATATTATCATTATTCATCTTTCTTGACTCGTAGCCTTTACTCCTATAATGTCGGCTACTTTTATTAACGCATAACGTGTTGCCTATCGTAAGTATTTAATTCCAGCGAAGATCTCGACAAATACGGTACGGTATTCCATCCTGGCAGCCTGTATTTATGATTCCGTGTTTTCAAATTACGTCAATTGAGCCCACATATAAGACTTCTCAAAACCTATCCAAACCACTTCAGAACTACATTTTCGCATGTCATCCACACGGTATTATTTGTTTCGGACTTTATGCGGCTTTCATAAGGGAGGCTAACAGCAACAGCAGCAGGAAGGTGAGTCAACGTCGTTCGTGCAAAAACTTTTCTAATCTGAAAATGGAAGTTAGGATGTACAAGATTTGGGGACTTGGATAAAATTAGCCGTTCTCTAACAAAGGGAAGGACCACAGGTCGAAGTGGCCATCCGGAATGGGATACATATGGTCCGACGTGTTTTCGAACGCTGATCTCGAATCTGTAATCGAAATTTGCAGAACGATTCTCTGGGCGGAGTTATGGAGGTTTTTTTTTGGAAAAACAGTACTATTTCATGGTAGGTTTGGAAGCCCATAGCACGCGAGCCAGACGTTCCTGCGCAAAACCAGGGCGATTTTCGTGTTCAGGGAGTCAAGTACCCCAAGGGAGAAGTTTTTAGCCAATTCGAGAATTTGACCAAATTTGGGAACATTCATGGGCATCATTGGCAGCACATTGAACAAAGGAGAAGTCGTTGACCCTTGTCTAGGAAATGCTCCTATTTGACGCTTGTTTCGTAAAAACATTTAATAAAACTAATTTTTGCATAAATTTTATTTCATACATTACCATAAAAACCATTATCAATAACCCCGTTAAAGCCAAATAAATTTTGCTTCTTGTAAATGAATTGATACTTAAAAACAACGAATAATAAAAAGTTACAATAAAATAAATAAGAATCAAATAAAATATTATTTTTTTATAAATAAAACATGTGTAGGCTATCCTGTTCAGGTTGCAGGAATTTTTGTCGAAGAAAATTCAAAAGCCACCACTTTACCCCCTTGGCCACCCCCGATTTTCCGAAGTTGGACCAAAAACTGGATTTGGCTGAAAATTTGCACAGAGGGGTAATTCGACCTCCTGTGCCCGGATATCATAATCTTTTTATGCAGAAACGCCTAGTTCGTGCGGTACGGGAATCTCCGACTTGGTATCCTTCCCTTGTGAGTAATGTTAGTAGTTATAAATAAAGTGGCAGAGTAAATGATGGGTGCGATAGGTTCCAGTACAAGGAAACGTCCAGAAGTGAAAGGAAAGCACTTACTGACAATTAAACACGAAATGCAAAAGAACCCTCACCGGCGTGGAGCAAACCCGCAATTCCAGTCCTGCAGATCCGGGACACTATCAGTGAGCCACTGAAGCCGTTGTTAGCTAACCAACGGCCGCGCTGATGAAATAGTGCTTCGCCAGTCAGATCCAACGTGTAGCCATTCATTCAGAAAAACCTCCATAACTCCGCTCAGGGAATGTCTGCAAATTTCGAGTACAGATTCGGGATCAACGTCCGAAAATGCGTCGGACCACATGTATCCCATCCCGAATGGCCACTTCGTTTTGGGGTCCTTCCCTTGTAAGTGCACAACCTTTGAGTAATCCCATGTGCTGCTTCCCGCGCGAATGAGCCCTTCCCCCACAAAGATTCCGTGAAATCTTGCGCAACGTCGCCTTTGCGCCTAAGGCCGCATTCATACTTTGCATCAGCAAGGCGTGGCTGCGTTCTCAGGCAGCGAGGCAGAAGGGCAGAGAGAGATGCAGTGACAGTGCAGGCAACGAGACAGGGTGGCACAGGTGGAGACGCAGAGGCACCCAGCCACGTCCTCCGCCGGCACCGGAAAGTATGAACGCAGTCTGACGTAACACACTCACGAGCTGTACTGCAGTCAACACTGTCATAGATGATTGTTGCTTTGTAAAACCAATATCGCTCTCTTGCTTTGTGAAATTGCACATTTTTTAGATGTTGAGTTTGTAGTGGCCCCTCATAACCCATATAATATTCAACGGCTAACTAGTAAACTATTCACACTATTTACGAGACCAGAAAGCATTTGATATAGAACCTTTTTAGTTTCCGGGTCTTCACTTTCTTGCGTGCACATTGAGAGCGAATTTCTATCAGATGATCAGGTAAAAGATTCCATAACGCAAAAAAATAAGGAAATGTTGACAAAATTGATATCTTTTCAGAAGAGAATGGCTACTACTCTCTGGATTTATTGATTGTTCCAAAGAGAGCATCCAAAATGTCCTTACATATAAGAGTAGTGGACAGGCCGTTCTTCTTGCCGTAGGTGGGCAATTTTAGGACTATTGCTTTTTTTAACGGTTCTCTTCAAGCAGTGTATAATTTAAAATCGATCATATAGATTCGGGCTCCAGATTCATGTAGTGCCATAGAACCAAGATTTAGGTGGAGCTGAAGAGGCTCTCTATGCTCGACCAGGAGTTCACAAATTGAAATTGCTCACTCGGAAAGGTTTCGTGAAACAAGCTCTTCGATGCGGTGCTTCGTTGGTCCCTGTGTACACGTTTGGAGAGAATGACATCTACAAGCAGGTTAGCAGCTTGTTGAGCAACCGTCACAGGAAGAAGCTGTGATTACCGTTTGTGCACTCCAGGTCGATAATCCAGAAGGCTCGCTGCTTCACAAATTCCAGATGTCGTGTAAACGGTATCTAGGAGTTTCTATGCCAGTATTCTATGGAAGAGGACTGTTCCAAGTAAGATTTTACATATTCCTAATAAAGGAGGTGAATGATATGCACTAGGCTATTTTTAGTTGAATAAATCGTGCACGGAAAAATGAGTTAACCTGTTACCCACATATTTATGTTATATCTCCCTAAGGAGCATAATGCAAAGCTTCACGGCAAAAAGTGGGAATCGGGCTAAGATACAACTTCTCAATGTGGTGGCTGAGGGGCAGAGCCCCACAGCAACTACCCGCCCCGTCGTCCGTCGCGGTTAGGACGCATGGTGGGAGCAGAAGGTCACGCGAGCAGTCCCACTCTTTGTCTTAGACCGCGGCGGACGACGGGGCGGGCATTTACTCGGGGGCTCAGCCATCACATTGAGGAGCTGTATCTAGAGCGGATTTTCACTTTTCGCATATTTTGCATGCGGCCTCATTGAGCAAATACTACATAAATATATGGGTTGCAGAATAGCCCATTTTTTCGTGCACGATTCCTTCAAATATGCAAATTATGGGCTGAAACAAGCGTCAGGCAGATTGGTACCAGTTGTTCATGGTATGGGGCGCCTATCAAAATAGTGTATACGCATGTCTCACCTTGATCATTATCGAGTCAGTCATTTTTAATTTTGTTTTGCCTAATTTCGAGACAGACATCCCATCCAAACAGAACACCTTCCGATTGCCCTCGTTGATTTCTGAAACTCTCTGTATGATCCTAGAGGATCATGAAGATCACCTTATTTAAAATATCTCAACATTCTGAATATTCAAACTATAATATTTGCCATGGCAACTGAAATTCGAAAAAGAATTCACAAGCCGATTTCAGTTGAATTTTGGCTTTCTGCCACAACGAGTGCCGATTAACACGGTTGTCGGTGCGCCAATAGACGTTCCGAAGATTTTGGAACCAACCGATGACAACGTGGATCGTTACCATCGTCTGTACTGTGAAACTCTAACGGAGCTTTTCGAACGGCATAAAACGCGATTCGGAGTCTCCAAGGACACGAAGCTCACATTTGTTTGAAATTCTTTTTTGTTCTGTTCAAGACTTTGCTCGATAGATTATGCCAACTCTATAGCATTTTTTTTATAATGATCTCTAACCCATTTTGCGGGCTCTTTAGTTGTTGTAACACATGTTTATTAAAATAAAAATGCATAAGAGCATGTCTTTACTGGCGTACTGTTTATACTTGTTAGAAAATGTCCATATGGGACCTCGGTGCCGTCTCCTGCATAATTCCCTACGAATCGTTCTCAACCGTGTTTTGGAGGGTAAAATGTGAATAAGGTTTGCTGTTGTGTGGACTTAATGGAAGTGTTCTCAGGACTCGAAAAGCTGGCCATCCCTAGCTAAGCTGTGGCCAAGGCGGCGATCATACTTTGCGCCGTCAGGGTGTGGTGGATGCGTTCACAGGCAGCGAGGTAGGGTGGCACGGGAGAGGTGCAGAAACGGCACAGGCAACGAGGCAGCACAGGTGGAGACACAGGGACACGCAGCGGTCGCGGCACCGCAAAGTACGAACGCGGCCTTAGTGATGAAAGGCCCACTGACTGCACAGGAGGTGTATCTGTTCCTTTTTCAACAGAGCTTCTTCAAGGCGAAGTCTAAGTTAACTAGAAGAAATCATCCATTCAATCCAGTGGATGGCGTATCAGGAATCAATATTCTCACACGAGATCATCACTCGTTAGAATGCTTCTGAAAAATGGTATCGACTTCATCACCTTCTCTTCTCGCTGATGATGATCTCCTTGGTAAATTTGGTCGTAGAGTTGCGAGCTGTGAAGCTATCGAAGTACCCTTATGGGCTGCGCGAATAGATCTTACAATTAGTACCTCAGGACATCCACAACATTTATTCAGGTGCTATTTGTTTTTATTTCTCTTCAATATTATTAAATTTACCTTTTTATATGCTTATTTCTATCATTGACTACTGAAATGATGTGTGATGCCTACTGTTGACATCAGATGTTTTCACGTTTAGCATGACAAATATCTGAAGTAAATGAAGATAGCAATTTGTCATTACCACTGATAGCAGCCTATAACCTCCTCCAGCCGTTCGAAACATTCATTTTACCGTTTGCTTTTTTTATCTATCTTTCTTCCCCATTTATTAATTAATTTGTTTTTTTCAGAATGACGCGTGTGTTTGGCATTGACTTCTCCCCGCTCACCGAGCCATGGGATAAGAAACTTCAGACACTGGGCGTTGTTATAGTGTACGTGATGGTTTTACCGATGATCATAGTTTCTTCCCTATTGCCCTTCATTCTGGTAATTTTCATTTTTTATACTTTTTCTATTTCAGCAGCTAAGATTTTTTAAAACTGTTCTAAGTTTTTCACACTATTATATTAATTTTCAGGTTTTCACTGCTCAGTGGTATATTCTGTTACTCTATTTAGTATGGTTTTTGTATGACCGAAAATCACCACAAAATGGCGGGTATAAGAGCTTCTCTTTGAAAGGGTTTGTTCAGTTCATGTCTTTTGGACGATGACGTCGATGTCACAACGCATACTTCAGGTGGAAATACAACCAATGGTTGGCGGATTACTTTCCAGCAACTGTTCACAAAACCGTCGATTTACCATATGATCGGGTCAGTTCACATGATATTCTTTGTCACATTCCTTTATAATTTGAAGACTTTTGATGCTCTTGGGCCTTCGAGATACATAGTCATACGGAGCGAGCAATCCAGAAGCAGCTTTTTTATAGATGAGAGTAATTTCGAGCGCTGCTTTTCCATATCTATTTCAGCCTTCTAACCAAGTAAACGTTCAACTTCTTATGAAACTATGAAATGAGACCCAAGTGGGCCGATAGAGTCTCGATTGCTGGTCACAAGTATGAAAACCAAAATTACAAAATGCCGTTTCGAAGCGAGTTTAAAGGGGTCTAGGCCCTGAATGATTTATTGGTGGGGCACATTTTTTCGTCATGGTTTACTTTGTACTTTGCAGATACCTCAATGGTTAAGTGCTAGTGATCGCGCTCCGTGAGATATGGGCAGTTGGTCTGATTCAATACTTATTTCAGAATTATATTTTCGCATGTCATCCACACGGCGTTATGTGTTTTGGGTTATATGCAGCTTTCATGAGAGAGTCCAGCCCTAACAGCAGCAGGAAGGTGAGTCGATTTACTTCCACTCCAAGCACGTGTCTATTCTAAAAATGAAAGCTAAGATGTGGAAACTTTGAGAAGTCCCATGAAATTTGCAGCTCCCCGGTTGCAACGTGCCCCTGAGTAGTCATTCGTGCCGATTTCCCCACAAATGTGTCCGCATACGTACGACGCGGAATCTTGTCTGGTATGCGTTCGCATTCCATGTAGTACACTGAAAAGGCTTTGCCGCCGTAAGCAGGGTGTGTGTAAGGACAATCCAACTGGGTAACGTCACGCAATGAGGCGGTGATCACGTCCTTCAACACCTAAACGGGATCAGTAAGGTACTTGTCGCAAGTGAACACACAAGTCACGTAGCACCGTGACCAAATTGGGTAGTGTTGATGCGTACCCCAGTCGACACAACATCTCCCGACAGCTCTGGCCCTGCGAAAGCGACATCGCTTTTCTGTTTTTATAAAAATAGTACACAAGCGTTAAGCCCATACTCGCTACCTGACAAACAACTTATAATGTATTAGGTTGTTCCAAAAGTCTTGTAGTATTTTTTTCGATCATCACTTTTTATTTATTTTTCGTCCAACAAATAATAATTAGGCTACAACGTATTGACCATTGTTATCGGCAACCCTCTGCCACTTTATAGGAAAATCGTTGATTTCCTTCTCCCAGAACTCTGGGTTCTGAGAGTCGAAGAAGTCAGCGATCGCCTTCGCAAGCATGTCATAATCAACGAATTTTCCCTTGGCCAGGAAGGATTCGATAGGATGGGTAAGGTGTTGGTCAGAAGGGGCAATGTCTGGAGAGCTTGGTGGGTGGGGCAGCACATCCCAGCCGAGCTCCTATAACTTAGCCTGGGTTTTTTTCGCGAAATGGGAGCGGGCGTCGTCATGAAGAAGGGTGACCGCGGACTTTTCCGGCTTTTTTCTCGAACATCGACGGCGAGCTGGTGGAGCTGGTGGGTGCATACGGTAGCGGTGACTGTCTCGCCTTGTACCAGCACCTCGCGGAAAAGCATTCCTTCTGCGTCCCAGAACAAGCACAGTCCCAAGCGTGGTTTGTCTTTCATGTCAGTCTCGCCGTTGCTGATGCTGATGAACCAGCGTTGCACGGTCTCGTAGCTCAAACATCCCTTGCCCAATGCAGCGCTGATGGAGTGGCAAGCTTCTGTCGTTTTGGTGCCACAAGACCACTCATAATAGATGACACCGCGAGTTGGGTGGATATCGACAACGGGCATTGTAGCTCTCTCCACGGGATCTGGTGGGTCAATATATATTTTCCTAGAAAGCTTAGGGAACGTTCTACCATATTCCTGAACCGCCTGGACCTGCCTCGAAGTGAACAAGAGTTACTGATTTTTTTTGGAAAAATACTACAAGACTTTTGGCACAACCTAATACAATAATTTAAGTAACATTAGACACCGCAGCTAAAAAGCTGGCCGATAAACTACATACTTCTACGTTATTATGCGAATGAATCAAAAACAACACGAGATCAAGTCTTTCCAGTTTCCGGGGCTTCGCTTCGTTGCGTGCACATTGGGACTGAACTTCTATCTGATGATCAGGTAAAGAATCGATAATGATATCGTCCACGAAAATTTACATAATTCTCCTCTTACTCATATATCTATGTTGTATTCGCTTACTTGAGGCAACGAGAATCCAGTTGAGATGAAGTTCCTCAAAGTGGTGGGCAAGGGGACGACGCTCCAGGTGGGCGGGGGCGCTAGAGGGCCCTAAAATCAAAGAGGCGATGGGCGAGTGGGACGCAAATTAGCATTACGCGCGGAATTAAGCTGCATCCTTCCCGCCGACAGCTGTTTAAAGGTTGCCCGGCGAGATTTCAAACGTATTGCTCCTCTTCTTTTTCAAATCTTGCTTTCGAACAAAGGAAATATCTCGGTTCTTTCCGTTTTTCTATTCATTTACTGTATATTTGGATTGCTTTTGAGAAGAAATTTCTGGTAAAGGTTTCCTTTGAATACGAACACCACGCTAGTAATGCTGGAAGTTGATGTCACTTTTAGAAGAGAATGGTTGTTGCTGTCCGGACTTATTGACTGCTCCAAAGAAAGCATTCAAAATGCGCTCACATGGAAAAGCACTGGTCAAGCCGTTGCCATAGCCGTGGGTGGGTAGTTTTTAATTTTTAGGATCACTGCAATTTTCATACGCTCACCACCAATCGATCATTTACAATTATTTGCATAGAGCAAGTTCTATCAAATCTAGGTAATGCTATAGAATCATGATCTAGGTGGAGCTGAAGAGGCTCTCTATGCTCGACCAGGAGTTCACAAATTGAAATTGCTCACTCGGAAAGGTTTCGTGAAACTGGCTCTTCGATGCGGTGCTTCGTTGGTCCCTGTGTACACGTTTGGAGAGAATGACATCTACAGGCAGGTTAGTAGCTTGGTAGTTGAGCAACCGTTACAGGAAGAAGCTGTGATTACGGCTTGAGTGCTTTAGGTCGATACTCCGGAGGGCTCGCTGGTTCACAAATTCCAGATGTGGTGTAAACGGCACCTAGGGGTTTCTATGCCGGTATTCTATGGAAGAGGACTGTTGCAGGTATATGATTTCACATATTCCTAATATAAGTGATAGATGAAATCATCAGGCTACCATTAGTTATGAAATTCATGCGATTAGTAAAGCACAAATTATTGGCTGATGTCGGCTGTCATGTGGGCTGAAGTGAATCGTGCATAGAGTTTGAACATTTTTAAAAGATATTGCACACATACTTTATTTTATTTTGCTAGAGTTTTGTGAGAGGTGATCCTTACTTTTGTCACTTTTCAAAACAGACTCAAACTATAAATGGAACTACTCCGAACTGCTTTCGTTGCAGTGGAGAGCTCTCAGAATAATTCAAATGTCTAGGTACCAGACATTGCTTTAAAAAAATCTTCTGAATTTTTTATTTTATGAGCTATCAACGAACGTATTTGCCTTGGAGTAGAGAATACATAAGCCTGATTTCAGCTGAATTTCGGCTTCCTGCCACATCGAGTGCCGATTGACGCGGTCGTCGGAGAGCCAATAGATGTTCCGAAGATTATAGAACCAAGTGATGAAGAAGTAGATCGCTACCATCGTCAGTACTGTGAGGCCCTCAAAGAGCTTTTCGAGCAGCACAAAACTCGATTCGGGGCCTCCGAAGACACGAAGCTCATACTCGTCTAAAATGCGACGTTCCCTGCATAAACTGTCCACAAATCGTGTTCAGACCGTATTTTAATGTGTTTTAAATATACAAACATAATGTATGCGCCCATATACAAACATAGGTGGTATGGAGTTGTGATGACTTTGTACACTACAGCCAGCGCAAGCGATAGATTGAATTACAGCTTTCTTGGACATCCTTCGGTGCTATCACAGTAGGGGGAGGGGGATGGGGGGGAGGGCACTCCACACTTATTTTACATTTTGTCTCACGGATTTGCGGTGAAATACCCTTTGCTTCTCATCTCCTTATTGAAAGCTCAGATTTCAGCGCTTATCGCTGACCTTTGAAGGTACAACCCCCATCCTCCTGTCCAGTCAAATACCACCCCACCCCCCTCAAAGAATCCTCGACTCCTGGTGTACTCTATGGGGGCATCTTATGGAAAGTTGCACATCTAAGCATCTTGAAGGTATCTTTGAGGGGTGAATCCGCACACTTAGGCGTATATTTTTGCCCAAACCTTATCGATATCGGAGAACAGAAGGGGCTCCTTTTTCTTTCAATGCTTATTGTTAGGTTAGAACAATGTTCATTGTGGGCTGGCCTCCCCCTAGTGCTATAGCAGCCATCTTTTCTTCCATCGCGTCGGATTCAATTACTTTTTACCCGTGATTTGTGGGAGGTAGGGTCGACCAACTTGTGTAGGTAATCTAGTGTGTTGCTAGTGCTCCCCATTTCCATCAACTGCCCTTCGTATTCCTCGAAGAACAATGAAATATGAACCCTTCTCGGAAAGCTTTATGGTGAAATCTTCAGCATTTATTTTGACCTTTCACTCTCTGAAACAAGAAGAGTTGTAGTTGAGAGTTCTTGGAAAATTGTAAAAATATCCAGTATCAGCATAATACTGAATTATATTTTCCCTCCTAGATTCTTCACCCTCTCTAACTTCTCAATTTCAATACAACCCTCTCGCTGGTTCCTTCGCTTAACATCGACGGGATCTTCAAGAAAAGGGACCCTGGACTAATGCTTCACTTTGGCGAGATTATATAGTAAAATGAAAGGTTCTGGTTCATAAATGGCACTGAACGGTACTGAATATTTGTACCGTCGAAAATTCATATGCTTGCTCATGTTTACATAAACAAATATTGATCAGTAGAGCGGATGTTTGTTATTACTGGCTTTGTACACCTATTGTTTTTTCGTATTTATATTTTCCCACGCTGATGACAATTTCCGATGACTACATACACTACAGGTGTTATTTCACGATGACTTGAGTGTTTATACGTAAGGGTCTATATTGGTGACA
This sequence comes from Trichostrongylus colubriformis, assembly GCA_963978905.1. NCBI lineage: Eukaryota > Metazoa > Nematoda > Chromadorea > Rhabditida > Trichostrongylidae > Trichostrongylus > Trichostrongylus colubriformis. The sequence continues at coordinate 29,691,400 of OZ022260.1, forward strand.
AACTTGTACGCGTGTAGAAACGTATTGATTATTATTCTTATGAATGTGTAAAAATCATATTTAAATGAATAGAAAATGCAAAAATCGGCAAGCTTTTGCAGTGGGACAGACGAAAGGCTGTCCTGTCACATGTTTGCACTTCAGCTGCTGTTCCAGGCTCGTTCTTTCGTAGGCGTCTGTCGTAGACGTTTGCTATGTGTCCTGTTGATGAGTCACAATTTTGCCACACTTCGCCAAATGGTTTATATTTTGATTCATAGTTTTTTGGTGTCTATGAAGAATCTATGTATTCATGTGATAAGCAAATACCAAACTTTTTCGCAGTTAATATTTTTTGAATATTAGACCTCAATGGTAACTGACACCAAAAGATTTGGAAATATTCGCACATGACCTAATATTGTACTGATACTCTTAATACTTTTAGTTTGTATTTCTAATATTATATCTATATTTTCGCACCTTTATTATATTATATTCTGATATTTCATATGTGATGATTCTCAAGAAGCCCAACCTTCTCCTTTCTTGTACCCGTTAAACTTTTACTTGGAATAAAATCGCATTACACGTGAATATTCTGATTGTATCCCAGCTTTGTACCATATGTAAAAGTACTTAGGAAGCACTATCGTTCTATTGATTGTTATAATTTTTGATAACATTAACATGATCGATTGATATCAAGTTAAACATTGCGGCCGACTCTTTTTGGATTCTGTCACCTATCGCCGGCCCTAACTACGCTCTCACAGCTACATATTCATGCCGATGAAAAAGGACCGAACAGTATACGTATGAGCCGGAATTTCTTCAGTGAAAACAACTCGTGACTAAGGTTAATTTTGAGGATGCGTTGTTAAAGGAATCGGGCGCGAAAAAATGAGTTCTCATGCTAAAAAGTGAGAATCGGGCTAACATACAACGTGTCTGCGAAGACGCTGTTCCCTCGTCATAGATAGATAGCGTCATCAGTAAACAGACTGTAGTCTGTGGGAACAGAATGTCACGTAAACAGTCCTACTCTTCGTATCAGCCGAATGACGGGGTGGACATTTACTCTGGGGCCCCGCCCCCTCGGCCACACTCTGAGGAGCTCTATCTTGGATGGATTCTCACCTTTCGTGTTAAACTTGCATTTCGAGGCTTTAAACTCATTAAGCAGATAAAGGATAAAAGTTTGGGCGTCAGTCAACCCCTTCCTGGGATGCGCCGCACATTCTATTAGGTCGGCAACTAAGTCATTGCGGATTTCACTCATAGATGGCTTTGGTTGAATATTTAGCTTCACTGGCGTAGGCCAAATGTTAAACACATATTGTTATCTAATAGTAGGCAGTCGTGCTATCAATCCGTAAAGAAAGTTTCTTGATCGGTTGCATTATTTTCGTTTGGCGTGTGCTGAAAAATGGAGAATCAAAACAATCATTTTCGTCATGTATTGCTTTATTATTTCCTTAAAGGAAAAAACGCATCACAAGCTCTCAAAAAGTTATGTGCTGTTTATGGTGCCGAAGCTTTAAAAGACGGCATTGCCAAAATTGGTTTGCCTGATTTCGTTCTGGTGATTTTTCTCTCAATGATGAGAAACGCTCTGGTCGTCCAGTTGGAGTTGACAACGACCCAATCAAGACAATACTTGATTCGGATCGTCACAGTATAACACGCGAGATTGCAGAGAAGCTACAGGTATCACATACATGTATTGAAAAGCATTTAGAACAACTTAGGTACGTGTCAAAATTGGATATATGGTGAAACGCATTTAATGCAACTCATTGCCATCTGCGATTTGCTAAAGAAACGTGGTGAAAATGATCCACTTCTAAAACGAATGATCACTGGCGATGAAAAATGGGTTGTTTACAATAATGTCCAGCGAAAAAGAACTTGAAGCCGCCTAGGTGAATCACCTCAAACAAGAGCAAAAGCTGAGACTCATCAAAAGAAGGTTTTGTTGCCAGTTTGGTGGGATTACAAAGGAATTGTCTACCTTGAACTCCTACCACCCAACCGAATGATCAGTTCTGATGTCTACATTGCATAATTAACAAAATTAAGCAATGCAGTTCAAGAAAAGCGACCCGAATTAATTAACCGAAAAAGTGTTGTATTTCATCATGACAATGCACGTCTTTGGCCACTCGGCAAAAATTATTGGAGCTTGGTTGGGGTGTTTTGCCACATCCACCATATAGTCCTGACCTTGCACCATCGGATTACTTTTTGTTTCGATCATTGCAAAACTCTTTGAGTGGTAAAAATTTCAGTAGTGATGATGAGGTCAAATCGCACCTGATTCAGTTTTTTACTGATAAAAACCAGAAGTTTTATGAACGCGGAATTACGATGCCACCTGAAAGATGGCAAAAGGTCATTGATAAAAATGGGCAATACATTACAAAGTGAAGTTATTTAGTTCTATGAAAAAAAGGTCTTTGATTTTCTAACAAAAATCCGCAGTTAATTAGTTGCCAACCTAATAGTTCCATTCAGAATCGTGATGGCTGGTGAATATGATGTGGCCTATACAATGACGCGCTGGCAAGTCGATGTACAGGTCAGTGCTTTTGCCCTCCCAGACGAGTCTGGTACCAATCTGCCAACCCCGGAGGGATGGAATGCTCGTTTGGCCTGAGCGGGCATTGGTGCGGGATTTGATCCGCGCACCATGAGAGTAGGATGTGCGCCACCTGTCACCACATCAACTCCTCCCCATTAGGCAGATACAGCATAAATATTTAGGTTACAGAGAAGCTCATATTCCCCTGCTCGACTTTTTTGAGCATGCCCCACAACCCAATTTTCAATCAGCCAGGTGTGTACCAGGTGTGAGGGAGTGGGCCGGAAGGGGAGGCGGCGCTAGGTAGACTACAGTCTACTCACTGATAGCGCTATCTACATATGACGGAGGAACAGCGCCTTCGCAGACACACCGAAAAACCTGTCCTGACGCTCACTCAAGGGTGGCCTCAATCCATAGACCGAACCTTCATTTCACTGCCTTGCTTGGCATCGCTTGGCTAACTCTTCAAGGTGTCAAGTTGAAGTACTCCTCTCATTAATGCACCTTCATTCAACAAACGGAATAGCAATTAGATCTTGAAACGTGTTTCCATTTCCATTTGATGAGCCCATTTTTTTAAACAATTTTTTTCTGAAAAAAAAGATAAAAGGACTTCCTGGCCCCCACGATTGTTTGTTTGAAATTCACACCCATCTGGATGGACCGTAATAGGGAGTTCTACATCCACTGGGACCTCCAAGTCGTCATTCTATTGTCAACTTACATTACCTTTATTACGAATAGAAAACTACTGAAGCGAAAGCCGGAATAGGATGACGTGAACCGCCTGAAAGGCATCAGTTCACTCGGAACATTCCATCCATCCCATGCATGGGTGGCTGATATTCACACATGGGGTGACGGCAAATGTTTCGATTATATCAGGTCACCAGCAGTGCCCGTCAGTTCGCTAGTGGAACGACGAAATTAGCATTCTCATCAGTACAAAACTTTTAAACACGGCTTCTTTGTTTATAGTTCCAATTAGTTGTTTATTGTTAATAAATTATTTCCTTGTATTATCATAGAACTGCACGTCATTTAGTCTCTAATTATACTCTACACTTCATATGCTTTTTTTTGCATTTGTGTTTAAAAAGAACTCACAATTTCATTACTCAAGCCTACATTTACCTCACATCTTATTCTTGCACTTCTGTGGTCTTTGTGTGTAACATACGCCGACCAACATCCGCCAAGGCTTTAGAAATCAATAATAAATTGATCGTTTCGCCATGTGAGCTGAATCATGGGCGAACCGACCTATCTGAACACTTGCCTACACCCGAAATTCATGCAACATCACGATGTATCCTTTCATCGAAGATTATCTGTGGCAGAACGTCCATGTGTAGTCTTCATAAGCCTAGTAAGGAAACTAACTGGAAATTCTGACGCCATCTAAGCCTTATGTATTTATTAAGGTGAATCTAAACTATGTTTTCAGAATGCGAGATATTTTTGGAATTGATTTTTCACCACTTGCTGAGCCATTGGAGAAACAACTGTGTACACTCGCCGTCGTCTCGCACCTTTTTGTCAGCATAATTCTCAATATAATCTGCACATTTTTGCCATTTATTTTGGTACGTTTCTATTTTTTAAATTTTTTCGGTTGGTTTTTATTTTTTTAAAGTTTCTCAACGGATCATGTTTGGATGGAGGGTTCCTTTTTGTTGCTGTATTTTGTAACACTCGTACAAATACTAATTTTTATTCAACGGTCTCAAATGAGGGCACTGATCAACGGGTCTTTATTATTGGCCTTCGTGATGAATTCTTTCTTTTTTTGTTAATAAACAATTCACGCTTCTCCTTCATCGATGAACGCAATAGCGCTCACTTTTTCGCTATAATTCAAAAAAGATTCATTAAAAAATCAAGCAGGCGAAGGTCGTAACCTTACGAACGTAATCTTTTTATTCGCATTTTTAGTGCGCAATCACCTCAGTCCTTACCTACTCTTTATCTACTTCATACTATCCTTATCTATCTACTATCTTATCCTTATCTTCTTCATGTTTGCAGGTTTTCACATATCAATGGTATATTCTTATACTATATGGGCTATGGTTCCTGTACGATCGAAAATCACCGCAAAATGGCGGTTATCGAAACAACTTCCCGCAACGGTACGTGTAATCACTCATTTTACCCGTCTTATATGTACTAGGTATCTGCTTGATATTAGTTTAGGTGGAGGATCCACAAATGGTTTGCTAAATATTTCCCAATAACTCTACATAAAACAGCCGATCTTCCAGCTGATCGAGTAAGTTACCCCTATACCGTACTCTCTGTATAACTTTACATATGTTAAAATATTTTAGAATTACATTATCGGTTGCCACCCACATGGGATTATCGGCATGGCAGTTACGGCGAATTTCGCCTCAGAAGGGACCGAAAAGAGCAAAGCTGTAAGTCAGTTTTTTTGAAGGACAACGTCACTCTGGGCGATCTCATTTCTGGCAGCAGTGGCTGGGGGCGGGGCTGTCTGGCTCTGAACCTAAAACCTTGAAATAAGTACGTTTCAGTTCCCAGGAGTACGGTTTTCTGTGTGCACATTGGCGTCTAATTTCAACGTAATGATTACGTGGGTATTTTATTGAGTATACTCGTGAAAAATAGAAATTACAGCTGTATTATTAGATATTTTTAGGAGAGAATTTCTAATGTTGTGCGGACTTATTGATTGCTCCAAGGAAAGTATAGGAAATGCTCTCGCTATGCAAGAAGCTGGACGTGCCATAGTCCTTGCCGTTGGTGAGTGATCAGAGAGTGGCTACCTCCCTGTAAGGCTAGCAGAGACACCCTCTTCTGCTGGAAGAAGGGCATTTCCTGAATCCATCATTTGGGGAAGGTCGTTGAGGCTCGTTTCTGGCGCACCATCGGCATAGAAACTTATGGGGGCTACTTGCCCTCTAACGGTGTGAGCTGTGAGGGCAGAAAATGCGTGGTCGCGTGTGACGTGCGAAGCAGTGCGTGTGAGCTCGGAGCCCCGTATGTGTGTAGTCGAGTATTGAAGCGACTCTCCTAAAACGATCTGTAGGGCATGACAATCGCCCCAGGACCCACCTATCCATGGTGCACCCAGCTGGTAGGCACGCGCACTATGCCGCGATGTTAAGACCATGTTCATACTTCACGGAGCGGCGGCAGTGCATACCTCTGCGTCTCTGCCTGTAGCACCCCGTCTCGTTGCCTGCGTTGTATCTCACGCTTACCCTGCTTCGCTGCCTGTGGGCGTTTCCACGTTCTCCGGCGCACAGTGTGAAAGAGGCCCAACTTTTTGTCTTTACGACGCACAGGTTTTATCGCTCGCGCATAACTGATCTTTGCCCAACCGACGTGGATTTGCCTTTGAATCACGTCCTAGTCCATTGTTTCTGACCTGCTCATGGTGAATGAGTCATATGCATGACCCTGACATACAATGATTACTCTTGTATCAGATTATATGGCATATGTAATTTTTCAACACTTAAAGTGGCCGTTCCAGGTGGGGCCGAAGAAGCTCTTGAAGCTCGCCCTGGAGCGCACAAACTGAAATTGCTCACACGAAAAGGATTCGTGAAGCAGGCAATCCGACATGGTGCCTCCTTGGTTCCTGTGTACTCGTTCGGAGAAAACGATCTTTACCATCAGGTCAGGTATTCAACGCTGTTGTTTTTCTTTTTCTTTTTCCCTTTTTACTTTTTTAGCTCTCTCATAATTTCCAGGCTCGAATTTGTTTCGATAAAATGATCGAATGTTCAGCTTGATAATCCGAAGGGATCACTGCTACGCAGATTCCAGACATGGTCAAAAGAAGTGTTTGGAATTTCAGTGCCGTTCTTTTATGGAAGAGGGTTGCTCCAGGTGAAATCTATGATAATTTTCTAAGAATAACATGTGAAAGCTTGAAATTTCCAGTTGAACTTCGGCTTTTTGCCTCATCGAAAACCAATTAACACAGTTGTTGGAGCTCCAATAGCCGTTTCCAAAGTGCCAGAACCATCTAGTGACGACGTGGACCGTGTTCACAGGCAGTACTGCGAAGCACTTACAGAGTTGTTCGAACAGCACAAAACCCGATTTGGTGTTTCTAGGGAAACAAAATTGATTTTATTTTGAAGGATGAATTCTTCCTTCAAATTTTGTTAACCTTTTCTCATTGTTCCCTGTTAGATTATGTTAACTAAATGATCGAGGTATTCTGAGATCTCTATTAGTGCCTATTGAGTTTTTGTTGGCATTTTAACAACGATTTTATGCTTTATCGAACATGAAAAAATCAGCCACATCGTTTATATTTACAGTCTGATTCCGAACGTCTTATGATTGTGCTACCGATTCTCTTGTAAACTTCAATGCATTTTAACTTTTTCGAATTTTCAGCCCCAGTTATTTAGCGTTTATAAATTAAATTTGATTGAATTGATCATATGATGTTTTTCACTGACGATTACTTGAAATGTGCGGATTGCTGGAATTTATATGTATGATAAAATCACGTTGGTATGCGTTGTTATGAATGGAATAGAATAGTGCAAAATTTAAAGGGTGGTTCAGTGGATGTTAACAACGAAGAGTAGAAGAGGATTTATTCAAGTCACACACTAGTGAACAGCAGAAAGGTCGAGTGCCAGGTCCCAACCTCCATATCGCCAATGCAAAATATGCCACGCCTCCGCCAGACGCAGGACTTGAAAGATCATCGCCTTGATGGTGATGACCTAGTCAAATTTCAATATGCCTCTTGGTCCGCTTGGACAAATGTGGTCCAGCTGGTCGACGAGAGGCTGATAGTGTTTGGTGATGGAACCAGGAAAAATTCAGTGAATTGCTTCTCACTGAGGTCTACGAACGGCACAGGATTCGATTCGGCGCTCGTGAGCGAGCTAGACTTCTCGTGAATTGGAAATCAAGAATTTTCGCCATATTTATTCGTTGCCTACTAGTATCCTGATCACATTTTGAACCGTAACCAGTCACAATTGGCTGGATTTATTATTTTGTAAAGGACGGAGGTGGTGTAGTGACAGGTGGAGCCCATTCCATTCTCATGGTATGGGGATCGAATGCCCGATGCCCGCCTTGACCAACCAAGCCTTCGATTCTTCCAGAGCAGGTGAATTGATGCCGAACTAGTTTAGGAGGTTCACAAAGCATTAAACTTGTTCATCCGCTGGCCCCCGGTTACTGTAAGGTCAAATCGCAATCATCTGTCATCACCGCTCTGGATGGAACTAAAATGTGCGGAGCATCAATCAACGAGGGATTGATTAACGCCAACAACTTCATCATTTAAGTTGATTATTCTGTGTAAGGAATCCTAAACTTGATGAATAAGTAATTCCATAATTTTATTGATGCTGTTGTTATTTACAGGTTTATAAGAATTTCTTTTGAAGTAATTGGAATCTTCTTCTGCTATAGAATTCAATCTTGCATATCTATGGCCTCTGTATGGCAACACCTGTTGAAGAGCTCTTGAAATGATATTCATTACAAAGCCATCTCACTAGAGCTATGGAGAATTTTAAATCTTCAAAACAACTTTTTTTGAGCGGAAGTGGTGCACGGACAGATGGCATGCATCCCCTTCTCATGGTGCGGGGATAAAATGCTCCACTTTTGCCCGCCTTGGCACACCAAGCCTTCCATGCCTCCAGAGTTTGGTTTGGAACCAGACCCGTCTGGGAAGATGAAAGCACTGACTTTGCATCGGCTCACCCCCGCAAGTCATTGTATTGGTCAAATCGCATTACCTTACCACCACGATTCTGAATGGAACTAGAATGCGCGGCGTATCCCCACAGAAGAGATTGATTAACGCCGAAAGTTATGAATTCAACTTCAAAAATTCTTATTCACTTTTAGCCATCACTTTCGGTAGCGAATTTCCAGAAGTGACAGCTTCAGAATTTAGAGAACACAGAATAGTAGACGGATACGTTTGGTCATAGCGATCATATCCACTCAAAACCGCCATCGATTTACTTTGTAGGAATCTATAACGGAATGCTTTCCAGTAAAGGGCTCCTTAAAGGGCTCCTGAAACAGAAAGATTGGTTCACAAAGCAGAAGCCCACAATTTTCCAAGAGCCGTCCGAAAATTTCAAACAGAAAGTTCATTGGAGATCACACAGGCCCTGATCGACCATAGTTAATCTGACGAACCAACCAAAGAAAGTGATTCCGCGGCTCATCACGCGTTCACATGAGCACGTGACTTTCTATTTTTATTTTTTAAGCTTTTTTGCCTAACGAGCAGTTCAATGAGGTCATTTGCTCCCACTCCTCTTCAAAGAGCATACAGTACAGAGCACTTATTTGTGGACTATTCCTATGAATTGAGTACTTAATTTCTCAAATTTTCTAAGATTCCGTTGAATGGCGATGTGGGTTTTATAACTGGTTCAGTGCTATGTGAACCTGGAGAGGGGGGCAGAAGTGGTGAATTCATTCCTTTCTCAAGTTCAGGCCACAATTCACATGCTTTAGTTCACAGCCATTTCTTTATCGTTGTCCGCAACTTCATGGGTTTTTTTTTTCTTAAAGATAATATGTGGACTTTGATAGACTGACTCCTTAAAACATTTGCAGCCCCATATTCAGTGTCGAGGTATTTCCTAAGTTCCAAAAAAAATAGGAGGTCCAAAGCTTATTTTTTTTTCTCAAGTCTTTCCACCAATTTTTAAGATCTAGTGCCACTTTAGTGATGGTAGTACAATTTCAGCGATGATGTTTAAAAAGAAAGTAGTGTTCGGAATCGATTTCTCGCCACTGTTCGAACCATGGGATGAGCAGAAGCTCGTGCTTGGAGTTCTGTGCCATTTCGTACTCACGTACATGCTCTCCATCGTGGGCTTTTTAATGCCTTTCATTTTAGTAAGTAAGAATGAAGGTTTGCAATAGCTATACTATACGATCAACAATATTACGTGCCTTTTCTGCAGCTCTTAACGTTGCAATGGCATATTTTGCTGCTTTATGGAATATGGTACTATTATGACAGGAATTCGCCCAAACGTGGTGGTTACGCCAGCGAATGGGCACAAAGGTGGGTGAAAAACTGGTTTCGTTATTAATGTAAAATGAATAACAGCAATATTAATCTCAAGTAGTTTTCGATATCAAGAGGCCTATGATATTTTCTATGTTTGATAGGACATCAAAAGTAGTCGAACGTTGCTAGTAAATCACATGATCTGTGTCCCTGTCGCTTCTTACTCCCCCTCTGGACGGATGCGTACCGTTACGTCTAGAAATCGCGTGGCCGCCCGCTGCGAGCGGCGCTGCTAGTGCGAGCAGTTCCATCGCGCGCGATTGCGTACACACCCTTTAAAGCGTACCGAAGTCACACAATAACAAAGCTTTGTGGCTAATGAGTTCGTTCAGTGCAAAGCAATCATTAAGTTCGATGACCTATTCAAATATATTAGGTTGATTCATAATAAATCGGACAAATGGTAGTGATGATTTCTAGAGATCATAACTCAGTAACGAATTAACGAAAATGGACGCGCGAGGTACCGTTGGAATGAGTATGAAAAGCTCTTCAAAGTACCGCAAAATAATCGCTCCAAAGTAAATTCATTCCGCCACAATGCCGCACGATTTCCAGCGGTCCAGAGACCACATCCGCAACGTCATACTATTTATATCGCTATCTGGCCAGGAACCCGCGGATATCTGCAGACGTCTGATAGAAGTTCACAAGAGCATGCCCCCGGCAGAAGTACACTGTAGTTGTAGCATTCGAAGTTTGCGTCAGGCGACTATTCCATCGAAGACGAAAACCGCGGTTGGTGGAGCGTACACGGCGTAGAGTACTGGGAGCTGCTCGATGAAGGTACCACAGTATCCGCCGACGTCTACGTTCGTCAATTACGAGAATTGAAGGCCAATGTCCAAAGTTCGCTACGGCGGCGGTCACATGTCTACTTCCAGCACGACAACGTATCTACTTCCACAGACCGCACTTCGCAAGATCGACCAAGGCCGAGCTGCTGTCGTACAGTTGGACCGTACTTCTATACCCACCGTACTCCCCAGACCTGGCCCCTTCAGATTTCCACCTTTTCTCCCACAGCCAACGCCACCTGGACGGCCAAGACTTCAAAACTCGCGACGAGGTCAAGGCGGCACTCGGCAACTTCTTCGAGCTCCAGCTTCCGGCCTTCTGGAGCAAGGGCATCCATGATCTGCCTATACCGTGGCAGAAGGTCATCGATAAAGATGGAGTATATTTCAAGTGAATCCCTGTTGTCGTAAAAAAGTTGTACGACAATGATTAAAATTGGTCAATTTGTCCGATTTATTATGAATCAACCTAATATTTCAAGAGTGAGGGCAGATCTCTTTGAAAGAAGCGTTCCGCGGCTTTCAGCGCATCAAAGCTTCTGACAAGCTACAAACACTATAAACCTGTATTGGTATGCCAGTATGTCCGATCTCGTAGAGAGCCGCAGCAAGTTCTCCCGAACAAATATCCAACACTAGCTTGCTGGATACATACGTATGTATGTGTACTTCATTGAACAGTCATCTGAAGTAGGACAGAACTGATTAGCGACGTGGGCGGTGATATGTGATTGCAGTTGAAGTCGCAAAATAGCTGAGGAATATACTCCCCACCCCCCTCCCACACACCCTCAAATTCTTTTCTTAGGGGCTAAAGGGCTGACTTTAAGTATCTCCTTGTCTTTCCATCATCACTTTTCCGGACCTTGAAAGATGATTATACCGCTTATTGTTGTATTACAGATTAACTGTGCATAAGTGGTTCTCCGATTATTTCCCCGTAACTCTTCACAAGACTGTCGATCTTCCTCGCGATCGCGTAAGTACTGTTCGCGTACTCGGAAAACAAACAAAGTCGGTTGTTTGCTTTCCGCAGTGGCCATTTTATGAATTTTCTGAAGTATTATTGTGTTTCCATGTCTCTTCTTTCCAAATGTCGATAACAGAGAAACTTTGAATTTCAGAATTATCTCATTGGTTGTCACCCGCATGGAATCATTGCCATGTCGGTATTCGCGAACTTTGCCAACAACGGCACAGGGAAATACGAAAAGGTATTTTGCGTCACTGGGTATGTGATGATTATCGGATGGGCCATGCGTTCGAGCTCAATTCAGAATTGTACAACGCTTGAATGAGATTGGCTTATCCAGCAGTGGCGGCGCCTACCGTTATTCCTCTTCTTTTGACTTGATTCATTCTTAGAATGTGTGTTTGACAATCTTAGGTATATTTATTTAAGAAGATATAGATAATATGGCTAGGTCCCCATAAGAGTCCCAAAGAGGAATCTCGAGCCTCATTCGCGAGCCCAAGCTCTATCGAATCCCTTTTCAGTTCCCAGGAATCCGATTTTCGGTGTGCACTCTGGCATCAAACTTTAAAATAATGATTCGACGAGAACTGCTACTTCTGCTCGGGCTCATTGACCCCTCCAAGGAGAGTATCGAGTACGTGCTCAACAGTTCTGGACCGGTCGCGCCGTTGTTATTGTGGTTGGTGAGTGTCAGACTCTACAGTAAGCCTACAAAAAGTTAAAGTTCCTAAAGTTCTAGGAATTGCAGAATAAGTTAATCTCCTAGTGCCGAAGAAGCACTACATAGAAGCACATCCAGGCACGCATACACTTGTGCTAAAGTCACGTAAAGGATTTGTGAGGGAAGCGCTGAAAACAGGTGCTTACTTGGTTCCGGTATATTCATTTGGTGAGAATGATATATTCGAACAGGTTAGTAAAATAGGATTTTCGCATAGAACTAATGTTAGAGGTCATCGTTCTGACGGCCTTATACCAGCTCAGGTTGATAATCCAAAAGACTCAGCTTTGCGACGTTTTAATCATGGGTGAAACGACTCGGTGGCTTTACTTTTCCGTGGTTTTACGGTCGAGGTATCCTTCAGGTCAGTTAGAAGTTGTGCATGCATTTCACTGGAATCATTACTTTTTCCTTAACAAAATGATCGGATCCTTAAGAAATTGGCAGCATCGCTCTAACTTGGCACTGCCCCTACATGATCCTACGTATGGGTTGAACTGCCGGTTGAGTTGAGTCACGTCACTGAGGCAATTTATCCCGCTTTCTCTAGTATCTCGCCTCTTCCAAACTTCCCTTCTGTTTGTCTAAAACTCCTTATCAGCCTTTATTAGAGACGCGACTTGCCGTCATGCCTTGGGAGATTGCTGACGACGCTGTCAAGCTCCTTCCCTGAAAAGGCTTGGGCAAATCTGAGAAAGCCCAGACGTTTGGAGGACATGCTTTCAACTTCAGGAACGATATCAAGTCGCGTCTCCCTTCATTCCCCCCGAGCCACATTGACCTGAGTTTTACTCTACGGAAATAATGGCTTTACCAAAGTTAGAATCTGACTGAATCTGTCCAGCCACCAAAAACATATTTCAGCTAAATTTCGGCTATCTTCCATATCGAAAACCTATTGATACTGTTGTTGGAGCCCCTATACCAGTTCAAAAGGTCACGAATCCCACACAAGAACAAATCGACTCGTTACATCAATTGTACATTGAAAAGTTGGACCAGTTATTTGAAGAGCACAAACAGCGATTTGGTGTGACAGCTGACAAAAAACTGGTCATCGAGTAAACTACATATGTATACACAGATGTTTTCTGTAACAAGCAAAGTTTATCTTTCCGATGCTTGCTTCCGTCCTACTCTTTTACTCTCATTTCTTCATCTAGGATGGATGGCCTTTTTAGTTTCCCAGTGAAGAGTGCCTATGACAGATGTTTTTATTCAACAATGTTATCAAATAATTTTATTAAAGCCTTGAATCGAATGTTTTAAACCTTCTAGATTTTGAATAAATTCTAATTCCAATCCCAATCATAGATCGTTTGCATTGCAAACGCATGCCAAAACGCTTTTTATTCACGTACTACTCCATTTCAGCTTTCTCTAATTGAGAAACCTTCAGTGATTGCATTCGATCATGAAAAATCGCGCTCGTAAGAAGTTTTCACTACTGCGGAGACGGTGTAAAGATACACAACATATTGGAGAGTTTTCAGGACCACCTGAATGTAGGACCAATAATCAGAAGAATACAGGAGGACTGAAGGGTGGCTGGATGGGATCTTCCCTAGAAGATTCGACACTTACCTTCTTCAAGAATAGCTCAGCACATGCAGGACCGACGAGGGATGCGTGCCACAAGCCACTACCTGTAGATCTTCAGATGATTCCACAAATCTGAATAGAATTGCGAATGCTTGGCGTATTCATAATAGTTATGAGTGCGTGACGTTTATTACACCGGTTTTATAGTTGCATTTCCGGTCAGGAAAACTTCAAATGTAGCTGATGTGGTTATGCGGTCATTATCGTTATCAGTGTCTACATTGGAGCCACAATCAGTGTTGTCAGCTGGTGGCAGGCGGGTTCTAATCACGAATGTGTAACTTTTACGCCGACCACATGCACAGTGCAGTTCCTCGCAGTCTTGTTTGCCAGCCCCTCTTTCGCTTTTCGCCACGTTCACTTTAGTTTTTCGACGTTCAATCGTTTTCAGCACTTCTCCACCTGTGGACCGGCATTTCAAATGCTTCCTTGGAATTGTTATTGAATTACTTGCTGAGGGCTCCCTTCAAAATACTATTATTATTATCTGTCAATTATGGTATCCTGAAATCTATAATAGTTCAAAGGTGTTATCCTGCTGGGGTGGGGTCCACGAGGTCGAATTTCCGCTTCGCGGCGTTTCACTCGCGGCGCCCCCGTACGACTCGCCGTATCGATTGCCCTTGATCGGCCGGCTGAGCGTGACTGCGTCACGTCTGCGCTTTCCACCCATACCACACTGCCTCGCTTGAAGTCTGCCATGCCCTGCCACTGGCACTCGCACCCGCTGTGCCGCTCATCGCGCGCGGCCGCGCGGAAATTCGACCTCGTGGACCCCACCCATCCTGCTGTAGTCAATGTAATATATTTGTGAACGTGGTAACATATGAAACCATTCAAAAAACTGAAGTACTTTTGTGTCGCACGGTGCAATCTTGTTCAATTCCTGTATCTTTTATTTTTTCTCAAAATTTCCTTATACTACCAGATTGCCGGAGCAGTGCGTTTAATTACCCGCGTCTTCGGGCGGGTGGTCCAAAAAAGGAAAGCGGTCTATTGTTTTTTGGTGATACATCAGCTATCCGCTATAAACTCAAGCGGACACCTTTGTTGATTGCAATGGCTCATGTCCTTTCACTGGCATGCAACAATTGTACTATCGATTTCATGGGTGCACCCACTATACGAATGCACTTCAGCTACTCGGTACCATTGGTTTCATTCTTTCACACTTAGAGCAAACCATGAATGCACAGAGTTTGAATTTGACTAAATCGAAACAGTACTAAAATATAGAATAAGGTCAGTAGCATTTACACTTAGCGGTGCCGGCTGTGGGGCATGACGCGTCGTCTCTGCACCTCCAGCCGTGGGCGTGTGCAGATATGACAGCGAATCGCGTGGCCGCCCGCGGTGAGTGGCGCGGCGGATGCGAGTGCCAGTGGCAGGGCATGGCAGCCTTCAAGCGAGGCAGTGTGGCATGATTGGAAGTGCAGACATGACGCAGTCACCCTCGGCCGGCTCCCAAGGGCAATCCATACGGCGAGTCGTATTGGTGGCGCCGCGAAGCGATTCGCTGTCATATCTGCACACATCCTCCAGCCGTGCCACTGCCTCCCGGCGTTTGAACGCAGCCTATCGCCAGCGCCGCACCGCAAAGTATGAAGGCTGCCTGACAGCTACTTGAAAAAACGCATGTTATCGACTGTGTAAAAATAGGACGGGCGCAATTTCGATAGTGAGATTACTATCAGGAAAAATTTGTACGAGTGCCTACTTCTGAGCTAAGTCTCGTCCAAGCTGAAGGTGAAGATGAAGGTTTTTCGGCCCTATCTATATTTTTTGAACTTTTCCTTTAAAATTTCGTTCGACTATTTGTTTTGCTCCACCTCCAAAATCTTGTGAGTGCGGTGTCTACGGAGATAGTTAGAGAATATAGGCCTGTGGTGCATTCTCCATTTGCGTTGCTTTTCTGACACAGCGATTTAATTTGAGCAAGGCCTGAACGGCAAGGTGAGTACTTCTATGGGAAAAAAATTGAAAAATACTTTCTGTAGGTCACATTTCGGGAAACAGTAGTAAATACTCCTCAACAATGGTGCTCGGGATCGATTTTTCGCCATTACTCCAGCCATGGGAGGAGCAGAAACTTGTGCTTGGTGTTCTACACCATTTCTTCACCACTATTCCATTATCCTTTATAGGCTTGCTTATGCCTTTCTTTTTGGTAAGTTCCTTTGAATTCATGATTTCACTAAAGCATGGGATGCAAGTATTAATATCTATAACGAAACATTACAAAAAATTAATATTAATATCAACACCTCAAGCGGTGAGGGGCAAGTAACGTGCGCTGTCATCCTCCCACACATTCCGCGCACCAAATTCCTTTAGGATTATGTGAAATTTTTAGAATTTCCTTTTTCAATGATAATTGAGTCTGATTTCTGGATTCATTTTAAACAGATTTGTTAATTATTAACATTAATTGTGTAAGTGACGACACTCTTATGACGAACTCGAAGCTGTCTTTGTTCAGCTTTTCACTTTTCAATGGCATATTTTACTACTGTACGCAGCATGGTACCTCTACGATAGGAATTCACCAAAACGCGGTGGATATGCTAGTGAATGGGTGCAAAGGTAAGTGAGACTTTTACTAAGAAATAGAGGTCCAATCAATGTGAAAACCATACTTTCGTGGTCTACACTCTCGCTAGTTTTCCATGTAAATATCTTCAATATAACTATCGTTGACCTATTCCCCTTCTGTTGCTTGCAAAAGCTTCCGATCAGCTGTTCTCTTATGTGATTGATTTCTACTTTTCTCCTTTAACAACACTCAAACTTGGCTGATCTGACATTCCACTCACCTCCATGTCCGTCTCTTGGAACCTGGGCATTTCTTCAAATATGCTTGTGTTTTTTTTTGCCGGATGGGTTTGTTATGGCGGAATTTTTATTGCCTGACCTTTCGACAATTTCGTCGTTATCAAAGGCCTGAAATGATTTTGCAACTTGTTGCTAGTGCTTATCCTGCACATATTTTGCGATCCTATACAACTCAAATCAGAGAAACCAACGAGGTCGAAATTCAGACATTGAAGTGCTCACCACCTTCCACCGGCACCGAGCGTTTGCCTGACTTAGAGGACACAACGGAGCAAGTGAGACTATCCGGTCGCGCACTGGTATTGCATTTGAATGACATGCGTTCGTGCAACGCGTTACATCCTCACTATCAGAGCCCACATAGTGGAATGTAGGGTAGAAATTCGTCAGCTACTGAGATGAATTCGTTCCTGTTGTTTATGAGTGGACCGCGGCGTCTTATCCTTGGAAGCCTCAAAGGTTTTTCTGGCGCCGATATCATTTTCATAGGTCAGTGTGGTACATTTAATGTCGAAGTCGTAATCAGCGTGATCTTCTTCTCAGTGCTTTCCGAGCGGAGTGACTACCTTCTTTTACTAGCTAGATGTTCCTCTACGCGCACGCTTAGCAGCCTCCCAATTTCTCCAATATACAATGTCTCACTTACCCAGCTTTGCGCTCAGTCTTCTACCGTAGAGGCGGTTTCTGCACCTTCATTCGGTTTCTGATTTTAGTAAAATTGAACGCCCTGTGCTGACACGTTCACCATCAGCACTGCCGTTACATTGACGACTGTTGCGTTATAACATCAACCCAGTCAGAAATGGATGAGTTGTTCAACATCTTCAACTGTCAGTCGCACTTCATCAAGCTGACTCGTGAAGTCCTTCGTGAAGGCTGGTTACCTAATCCAAACACTCAGGTAAGAGTATCCAGTGGCACGTATGATGTGAAATGGTATAGGAAGTGAAGCTCCAAGAATATAATACTTCTGCATTATCGGCGCACCCCAAAGCAGACAAAAGGGCAGTGTTACGCAATATGTAGAGAACTGCTGTGGAAGTATACACCGGTAATGAGGAGCGAGAGGAGTCCAAAGATTAGCAAATCAACTAGCTAATCTCAACGGCTGATCGGCATGGCTGAGCAATAGACGAGGCAGACCAAGGCCTTTTCCATACAGGGATAAAGATAAATTATATGTCCAGCTACCTTTCATCTCAGATCACTTCAGTACAGCCATACAACAGTGTTTTAGGAGAGCGGATCTGACCAATGATATCGTATTGATAAAGACACCAAAAAGTAACATCAAACACCAGCTGGTCAGAAACCGCCTCTACGACCGAACTTGCGTCATGAGAAACTGTGTGATGTGCCCGTATACAAAATTAGGAGACTGTGCGCAAAGGGGAGTAATTTACGAGCCTCAGGGTTTAACGTGTGAGGCATTGTATATTGGAGAAACTGGGAAGCTGTTAAGCGTGCGCGTGAAGGAACATCTACTAGTAAAAGAAGGGAAACTTTAGTCGCGCCACTCGGAAAGCACAGAAAAGAAGATCACGCTGGCTGGTTGCGATTTCGATATTGAATGTAGCATACGGGCCTATGAAAATGATATCGGCGCTAGGAGAACTCCTGAGGCTTTCTGGATAAGGCGCCGCGGTCCACGCATGAACAACAGGAACGAGGGCATCTCAGTAACTGACGAATTTCTGCCCTACATCCCACTATGTGGGCTCTGATACTGAGAATGTAACGCATTGCACGAACGCATCTTATTCAAATACTGTAGCAATGCGCGACCGGGTAGTCTCACTTGCTCCGTTGTGTCCTCGAAGTCAGGCAAGCGCTCGGTGCCGGCAGAACCAAGGTGAGCAGTTCAATATCTGAATTTCGACCTTGTTGATTTCTTTGATTTTAGTTGTATCGGATCGCACAATATGCGCAGGATAAGCAGTAGCAATAAGTCGTGAAATGCTTTCAGGCCTCATTGATTACCACTGTGATAGGAGGATATCCGTGCCCACGTGCACTCCTACCGAGAATGATAAGTTTCGATTAGGGGTCAGAGTGTGGATTTCTCAGAATTTTCCTTGTCGATAACTCTTCATGTAGCGCCGTTTCACCTTCGTTCAGATTTGATTTTCATGGTCAGCTAATTTTGGCACTTGAGAAGAAAAATTGTCATCTGTAAATTGTCAGTTTCAGGTGGACAGTACACAAATGGTTCGCCGATTATTTCCCAGTCACTCTTCACAAGACAGTGGATCTTTCACCGAACCATGTGAGTGTAAGACTGTGTGAACTCGGCGATTCACAATTATTTTTTCAAGCTTATTTTCATGTTTTGGTTTCCATGCTCTCCACAATTCAAGCTGTGCCAGAAATGCTCTATACTGAGAGGGTAAAGTATTAAGTTGTACCAAAAGTCTTGTAGGATTTTTCAAAAAAAACAATAACTCTTGTTTACTTCGTGACAAATCTAGGCGGTTAGAGACTATGGTAGAACGTTCCCTGAGCTTCCTAGCGAAGTATATATTTTAACCCGCCAGATTCCGTGGAGGAAGCTACAGTGCCCGTAGTCGATGCCCACCAAACACGCAGTGTCATCATCTGTGAGTGGTCTCGCGGCATCAAAGCGACGGAAGCTTGAGATTTTATCAACGCTGCATTCGGCAAAAGATGTGTGAGCTACGAGACCGTGTGCCTTTGGTTCGTCAGCTTCAGCAACGGCGAGATCGACATGGAAGACAAATCACGCTCAGGACTGTGTACCTCTGGGACCGGAATGACTGCTTTTCCAAGAGATGCTGATGCAAGGCGAGGGGTCACGGCTGTCGTATACACCCGCCAGCTTCAGCAGCTCACCATCGCTGTTCGAGAAAAGCGCCGGAGAAGGTCCACGGTCACCCTTTTGCATGACGACTCCCACGTCGCGAAGAGTACCCAGGCCAAGCTACAGGAGTTCGGCTGGAATGTCTTGCCCAACCCACCTCCTCTCCAGACATTGCCCCTTCTAAATATCACCTTTCCCATCCTCTGCAATTCTTCCTGGCGACATGGAAATTCGTTGATTATGACTTGCTTGGAAGGGCGATCGCTAAGTTCTTCGACACTCGGAACCCAGAGTTTTGGCAGGAGGGAATCAACGGTCTACTTATATCGTGGTAGAGTGTAGTCGATAAAAATGGTGAATACGTTGTTGCTTATTTGCGTTTGTTGGAAGGTATAATATGATAATAAAAAGTGATGATCGAAAAAAAAATCCTACAAAACTTCTAGCACAACCTAATAGTCAACAGGCGCTACTCACAATAAGCTCAGTCTGGGCTTCAAGTACTTTCAAGTAGTAAGTAGTATATTTACCATAACTTATCTGCGCTCACACGCATAACGTATGATCGAAATTCGAAAATATCAAAACAAATAGAAAGTCCTGCTTGAAGCCCAGACTGAGCTTATTGTGAGTAGCTCTGGGCTCAAGTCCTGCCACGGCTATCTGAACTTCCCATCTTCACTAAAAATTTTATTTGCCGCCTCAGCTGTTTGATAATATAAAAACGTTTTCTGATACATCGGAGGGGTCGCCTATATCAGTACGTACGCATTCAAATGCTTTTGCCAGAAGAAATTCTGTGGTGCATCCCAAATGGGAGAATGCTTTATCCGTCATCTGTGAACTTTCCACCTTAACTGTGGCGCGTCTTCACTCGAAAGTTCAATGTACTCTTTTGGATTATTTCTCGTCTTACCAGTTGAAATGAAACGCTAGAAAATACAAATAGAAAGCTGTTACAAGAATGCTGAGTTATGGGCAAAAGCTTCGGTCTCAGACGGGACTCGAACGCACACTCCTTGCTTTGCGGGCATATGTGCTAATCTTACACAACCAAAACCCCTTTCACCTTAGCTGAGCTTCTGAATGATATATTTACCATAACTTATCTGCGCTCACACGCATAACGTATGATCGAAATTCGAAAATATCAAAACAAATAGAAAACGTTGGTGGGATTTGAATACCAAACGTAGCCGATTCAAACTAGTTTACTTCAAAAAACCCCGCATGCATGGTACGTGTATTACCCACATTCGCTTCAAACCCTTCACAGTTGTTTCAGAGCCGGTAGTTTAGTGTCCTACCAGTTGGGCTGGCGCACACCACTGCGCGTCATACATGGAAGCATGCAAAATCAGCGCGTGTATCGAACTCTCTCACCCCGCCACACACTATCACTCTCGTCACGTACTCTCACTTTAGCCACTCACCCACATTCCTACTGTACCCCAAACTTGGGTAATTAAACCACAGGGTGGACAGACAAACATACAAACACACCAAACTCCTGGTTTATATATAGGGTATGATGGTCTTTTTCAGAACTATCTCATCGGCTGTCATCCCCATGGAATCATTGCTATGGCAGTTTATGCGAATTTTGCCACCAATGGCACGGGAAAATACAGCAAGGCAAGACTTGAAAATTTCAAAACATGAAGAACAATTTTGGCTATTTGTGTTTACCTATGCGGATCCTCCTCTTCATTCCTGGACCACTGAGCACAACCGTTTTCGTTTTTGAATGCCAGACGATTATGAATAAAAGTGTTCTCCTCCCTAGGTTAAACTGAGGGTATAATTCATGCAATCACACGATCGCATGTGTTGTCGTGCGCACTCCCACCTTAGCGTAGTATCTTCTCTCCGCGACGCTACTAGCGGTCTGTCACCATCAGTAGCCGTGCGTTGCGGAGGGATAATAGCACGCTTTTGCGAGAGTGCGCACGACGACACATCCCACGATCGTGTACACGTGTGTATTTCGCACGGATTAACCGCAGCCTTAATGAGTTCTGCCGTGAGACAAGAAATCGTGACCTTTTCAGTTCCCCGGTATTCGTTTCATGGTATGCACGCTGGCATTCAACTTCAAAATGATGATCAGACGTGAGCTTCTGCTTCTTCTGGGTTGTATAGATGCTTCAAGAGAAAGCATCGAATACGCTCTCGATGGTCGTGAAACCGGTCGCGCTGTCTGTATAGTGGTCGGTGAGTGAAGAATTTTCAAGAAAGCAGTACTCTTCCAGGGGCACATAATAATTATATAAATATTATGTAATTAATACATGTACATGGTGTAATTTGATGTGAAATGCTCTAGACTGACAGGAAAAGTCCTATATATGCTCATCGTAGTCATCAGGGTCAAGGTATTGGGTCGAGGAGAGTTCCTGGGAAACACAACTCTCTCCCATGGTCAAGGATGCGTTGGTGTCGAGGATTTTTCGAGGAAAATTCTAGAAAAATATGAATCCTTCATCTTTAAATACGCCCACACTTCTCAACCCAAATTAGGACTCACGGCGAAAATCCCTCGAGGCAGGCCTGAGTCTGTTTCCCTCATCAAACCAACCCGATGATTAATGTTGTAGGTGTAATGGCGTCCTGTCCTGAAAATCTTCGTTATTCGACAATCAAACCGTCGAAACGGTCTGTATTAAGAGTTCAAGACACCATTTATCTGTGCCGAAAATCGCTAAATAATAGTTCGTTGAAGATTCTTTGAAGAAATTTTTCCAAATACAGCCCGCTTTTTTCCCACTTTAAAGGCGACGTCACCGCGTTAAGGACTCCTCAACCCTTGCTAGATCCTGATAATGAATTTGTGATTGACTTTATTATATTACCATCAGTGGGCGGTGACATAAGGCATCGCTCCGCCACTGGCACCGTGTGGCATGAGAACCGTACCAGTGACCGTCCACGCCAACTCCGTATTCCTTTCTTCATGTGTCATTTAAATGATCCTTGTCTAGCCTTATTGTCAATGTGGAAGGATAAAAAAGGACTGCCACGATTCCGAATGTAAAGTAGAATGTATTAGGTTGATTCATAATAAATCGGACAAATTGACCAATTTTAATCATTGCCGTACAACTTTTTTACGACAACAGGGATTCACTTGAAATATACTCCATCTTTATCGATGACCTTCTGCCACGGTATAGGCAGATCATGGATGCCCTTGCTCCAGAAGGCCGGAAGCTGGAGCTCGAAGAAGTTGCCGAGTGCCGCCTTGACCTCGTCGCGAGTTTTGAAGTCTTGGCCGTCCAGGTGGCGTTGGCTGTGGGAGAAAAGGTGGAAATCTGAAGGGGCCAGGTCTGGGGAGTACGGTGGGTATAGAAGTACGGTCCAACTGTACGACAGCAGCTCGGCCTTGGTCGATCTTGCGAAGTGCGGTCTGTGGAAGTAGACACGTTGTCGTGCTGGAAGTAGACATGTGACCGCCGCCGTAGCGAACTTTGGACATTGGCCTTCAATTCTCGTAATTGACGAACGTAGACGTCGGCGGATACTGTGGTACCTTCATCGAGCAGCTCCCAGTACTCTACGCCGTGTACGCTCCACCAACCGCGGTTTTCGTCTTCGATGGAATAGTCGCCTGACGCAAACTTCGAATGCTACAACTACAGTGTACTTCTGCCGGGGGCATGCTCCTTGTGAACTTCTATCAGACGTCTGCCGATATCCGCGGGTTCCTGGCCAGATAGCGATATAAATAGTATGACGTTGCGGATGTGGTCTCTGGACCGCTTGAAATCGTGCGGCATTGTGGCGGAATGAATCTACTTTGGAGTGATTGTTTTGCGGTACTTCGAAGAGCTTTTCATACTCATTCCAACGGTACCTCGCGCGTCCATTTTCGTTAATTCGTTACTGAGTTATGATCTCTAGAAATCATCACTACCATTTGTCCGATTTATTATGAATCAACCTAATAGAATGCGTGACGCATTCTGAAGACACATAATCGTCCCATCCCTTTTTTATCCAGCAGTGTTAAAGGAACTGGAAGGGGTCCGATGAAAGAGGAAGATGAAAAGGAATGATCATTTTGTAATGATCATTCAAGCTTAGAAGCGATAATCGGTGGAAAAACCCAGATTCAAAAGCGCGACGCTGTGATGTGTATTCGCATCACATTCGCATCACTTTGAACTGCACACACTGACTTTCCGGATTGTCCTCGGTACAGATGTCATTTGTTGTCTCGCAAAGTGTACCTGATTCATTCCTGATGATGTAAAATAAGCTACGCTTTTGAATCTAGGTTTTTCCACCAATTATCGCTAAACAGCCACAACAAAGTAAAACAATTAATTGAAGAATAAGCGAAAGGGTAGGAAAAAAGTGTTTATAAATGAAACCTAATGAATTCATTTTCGACGTCTTGGCAATGTGTCGTGTGTGCACTGCAGCAACGTAACCCATCCCGTAAACCTAACTTGCCCTCCTGGTGTTTGTAATGACTAAAGCCATGCGTAGTGCTCTACAGTAAACCAGCGAGTAAAGAAAAATTATTTGTTTTACCGATTTTCGGGATCGGAAGACTCCATACCTTGAATGCTTTTTACAGCTGTTTCTACAGCTAGCACCACATCCTTTACAATGTTCGAATTATTGCAAGTCAATTCCTGATCCACTTAGTATTTTCTGAGTAGTAAATATCGTAGGAGTACGCCTATAAACGTACAGAACCATTTGCAAAGGTGTGGAACTGGAAATGCAGTTAATGTCTACCTCGTGTAAAATCTCTTTTGATGTTTCGATGTTGAGGTGGAGCCGAGGAAGCGCTGGATGCACATCCTGGCTACCATACGCTGATTCTCAAATCACGAAAAGGCTTTGTCAGAGAGGCACTGAAAACTGGTGCATACCTGGTGCCAGTATACTCCTTTGGTGAAAATGAAGTTTTTGAGCAGGTTGGTCTGGGAATTCTTTATCGGTAAAGTGCCTATACCCTCCACAGCTTATTTGTTCGAGTTTCAAATTTCTATCAGGTCGAAAACCCGAAAGGATCGACGATACGACGATTCCAATCATTCATGAAAAGATTTGCCGGGTTTTCAATGCCATTCTTCCATGGACGAGGTATCTTTCAGGTGAGGACTTTTATTTCTTTGGACGTTCAAGCTGTTCCAATTGTAGTAAACCCATCCATTGGCATTTCAGCTCACATTCGGATATTTGCCATTCCGAAAGCCCATTGATACCGTTGTTGGGGCGCCTATTCCAGTTGAGAAGATCGAGAATCCCACACAGGAACAGATCGATAAACTACACGAGCTTTACATTGAGAAGTTAAATAGCTTATTTGAAGAACACAAACGGAAATTCGGTGTCGCAGCCGAAACGAAATTAGTGATAGCATAAATTAAGTTGGTTGTGATGTTGTATATAGATATTACAGTTGATTAGTATAAAGAATCCATTATTTCGAGAGGCCTATGTTTTACGAAAGCTGAAACCCTGCAACTGTCATGTTTGCCTACGTTAATTTGGGTAATAGTCATCCCACACTACCTCTAGTAGAAGGATTTTGGATGAAGTGTCCGGAAACTTTTCAACACCTTTTCGATAGCGGCGGAAGTTTTTAGAACTTTTCGAAGCTTTCTTCGTAGTTCAGAGGCTACGTTTTCTTCGCTTTGGTCATTCACGGCGTTTTCATTTGCTAGATTGTTACTGATACTCAGATTTCAGTGTTGTTATTCCTTAGATTAACTGGCTGAATAAATTATGTCAGTTAAAGATGTCGTCCACGGAAAAATGAGTTTTTATGTTACCCATATATTTATGTTTTATTTGCCAACTGCAAAATTCACGCGAAAACTGTGAATCCGGCTAAGATACAGAACCACAAAATCTCGGCCGGGTGAGCGAGACCCCCGAACAAGTGCACTCCCCGTCGTCCGTCGCGGTCGGAAACACATTGTAGGAACAGAAAGTTACGCAAACAGTCTCACTCTCCGTTCCCAACAGCGGCGGACAACGGGACGGGACTTTTACTCGGAGACCCCGCCCAACCGGTCAAGAATTTCGGGAGCTGTATCTTAGCCGAATTCCCACTTTCTCGCGTAAAAACATTGCATGCGATTCCTATTAGGCAAGTACAACATAGATATAGGCTTAACAAAGAAACTAGGACGTTTCCTTTGAAATAACTGGTCAACTTTCCAACGATTTATACTCGGAAAGAAGGTGCACGGCGCAATATGGGGTTACTTTGTTATTTCGTTTGTATTAGGACAGGATGGATATAGTTGGAGGCTGGTGTGATCTCGACAGTGTGATGGATTAGCGCGATATTCGCGTAAATGTGCCTCCGGATCTCCTTCGAGATCAGCAATATGCTAGCGACGGAGCACATTGTCGTTACAGCATCTTTAGATGGAGCAAACGCTTTTCCTTTCTAGTTGTTTCCCAGTTGCCTAATGGCAGTGATCATACTTTCTGCTATCATGCCTTATATATAGACCAGGAGTTTGGTTTGTCCGCTTGTCTGTGTGTTCACCCTTTGGTTTAATTACCCGAGTTTGAGGTCCTTTTCATATCCGACCCATATCATGTTGTGGTCAACAAAATTTTGAAAACTTCTCCGGAAAAGAGTGAACAAGTATACATACGGAATTTCGAACTGTTGTAGTAAATTGAATCTGTCGCAACAACTCAGTCAGTATCCTCGAAATGCACTATGAAGAAGCTGACTGTGTGTACACGTACAACTCTGAACAATATGTGAGAATCCGTACAATTGAACCACATTTTCTATAATTTCGACATTTTTAAAAGTCGTTTTCATGCGAATTTCGAGGGGTAGTCTTCAAATAGGCAAAAGAAGCATTTTTTGACGAACCACAGCGCCACATAAACGCACTGGAGCGCGCTGCACAGGTGTTATTCATAATCCAATTTCCCACAGGTATACCTGTGCATCATTGGTTCAATTACCCATGTTTAAAGTAAAGTCCATCGAGTGGCGGGGTGTGGCCTACGGACTTGGGTGAGTGGCGGAAGTGAGAGTGTGTGGCGGGGTGTGAAAGTTCGATACACGTTCATCCGAGTCCGTAGGCCTCGCCCTGCCAGGCGCTCCGAGATGGACTGTAGGTTAGTGATAGGTTAGTATCGACTATTCGCCCACAACATAATTCTGTTGTGTTATTCGCGCAGTAGTGCGATAGCCCAACTGGTTGTATAACAAACTTATCAGTAGGATTAGCAAAACATATCAAAAGTTTATTTATACTTTTTACTTGAAATACTGCCAAGTTTTTAAATATAAGAAATACTACTCCCGGTTTCGGTTGGGTGTGAGGATGGTGTTGGTGGTGTTTGATAGCCGGGTGGTGGGTGATGTCGATTCGGAGTTGCGTACGATAGCATGAATCTGAAGTATAAATGGCTGAGTATGATGTATGACTCTTCAACTGCAGTTATAGCGGCTATGCATCAGATCTGTCCAACTAGGTCAGGTCATAAAAGAAGAGATGGCCGTATCCCCGTAGCACACAACCAATCACAACGGGACCAGCAAAGAATATGTCGCGCGCGTGGAGGAATTCGCCTCGTGCGGTGACCCAGTCGGATAGTCTTGACACACACCCCAGTTACAGTCACCCGTGAACTCTAACCTTCCTTGAAATTCGATCTTACAGATGAGATCATGATAGAAATGTGTTTTCGAGGCGAAATCGCCAAGACCTGCCAGTGCTTCGAATTCTGTGTTGAAAATCGATTGTGTTCGATTCTGCAAAGATATATCTGATTAGTGCATGTTATCACAGACAATGGCTACTTTTTGTAATCTCAGTTATTCAAAAATATTTAGTTTACTAAACCAACTCGATCGAAGTCATGACCGTACGGCCTCTGGACCCCTGTAATGACTTCAGCCTCATGTCAAGAGTTTGGATCATCTATAAAACCACTATCACCCAGATTACCAGCGAGTCCCCCGTGCAATTGACAACGGCGAAACTGGTTTTGCATTTTACGACCTTTCTGCGAAAGATTCTAGTTAAAAGCGAACATAGCAGAAAGTTAGAACGGAATTTCGAGGATGGCTTCCACTGTCTTCGCTTTACCAGGCTAGGAAGTAAGCAACTGAACCCTGGTCAAGCAAAGTACTGGATGTGTGCATGGTTAATGTGGCATTTTCTTCAACAAATTTATTTAGCAAGAACAATAATAAAATTTGGCAAAAACGTGTTCAAATGATTAATTGGAAGCGTTTTTTGCCATCGCAATCTAGTACTGCTTCCCACTTATGAGTTGTGAAAACAACAATTTCCACTGCAGAAAAACGTATCAATAAAATCCGCCTTAATTATGCACCAACCTAATAATTTCAGGACGGCTCATGATAAATGGATCTTTTCCTACACAAATTTTATGCAACAAAAACAATAAAATATTTTAACTATAGTAAGGATATGAACACACATTTTTACCACCTGAAGCAATTAGACAAAATTACTTTGAAAAGCTCAGGAAACTCAAGATTTTTTCGTAAAAAAATTGCAGTAGTTATGGCGTAAACGCTGCAAATAGTTAGCTCATTATTAATGAGAACTGTGGATACAAGGAGACCACAGCTAGTGAAAGCATCTACTGTTCAATGTAAATGCGTTCTTAGTCTTGGTCTAAGTAGACGGAATAAGAACCGTTATGGAGATGACCAGTTATAAGTAAGGCATAAGGTCTAGGGAAAAAACTCGGATCCACACCTATTTTCGGACACCGCGCTTATCCGTCGCATTTACGATAACTTAGCATTCTTATAGAAATAGTGACATCGCTGGCTGGCGAAGGCTAGCAGTAATCGGAAACAAAGTGAGTAAAGATTCTAAAATGTTCGAATCATTACCCCTTCACCTTCAAGTGCTACTTTGCACCCATGGGCTTGGTCCGGTGCAGTCTCCTACACATACGTATGTACCTCAAATTGACGTCATTTTATGCAACATTTTCATAAATGCACATATTGGGTTGGTGCATAATTAATGCACTTTCTTATTGTTACGTTTTTCTGTAGTGGAAACTGATGTTTGACGACTACCGAGTGGGAAGCAGTCCTTGATTGCAATGAAGAATACGCTTCCAAATAATCATTTGAACACGTTTTGCTAAATTTTATTATGGTTTTCGCTAAATAAAATTGTTGAAAAAAGCAGCACTAATTATGCACTGATCCAATAAAGTGGTGAGAATTGGGAGGAAGGAATGAGAAAAGCATTTTTCTGAAGTGCTGGTAATCGAACAGAAACCTGTAGTGTATTTGCAATTTTCTGCACGTTGCAAGTTTGCCAATCTTTATCCGCTGTGAGTTCTTCCATGACATCTCGCATTGCTCGTTCCAGTCTTCGATTACAACACATAAAGCCTTAAAAATGCACTGGTGAAACGCAGAACCATCAGGATGGATCGAGAAAGTCTTTTCGAGATCAGGGACGATAGGATTAAGTCTCAAATTTACATAGTCAATTTTTATCAAAATTCCCTGAAAATCAAGAGAAAGCGGGATGATTAATTGCCTAAAAACAATGAAATGTGAATGAAATGGATCATTAGAAAATTTGCATAGACTTCCCCAATCCCCGATTAGGATTCACCTTTTTACGAACTATATTCCATGTAAATATACATGTTGTGTATGTGTGTATGTATGTTGTAAACATTGCATAATAGAAAAGCAATAACAGTTTGATTATAAATATGATGAGCATAAGTTCCTTGAATTTCTAGATAAGTATAGGAGCAAAAAGCAATCAACGTTAACTAGTCATCATCTCTGGGATGCGCCATGCATTCAAGTTCAATCCAAATGCGTGGTGTCTGTTGAATGCTGATGATCTCATACATATGTACAGTAGCTAACGGCGTATGTACAAGTGTTTTTACTGTTTTAAAAGAGTCCCGATGATCAATCGATTGAATCTGTCTGGTTGTCGGGCCTTTATTCTGGAATCGATCTTTGGACCACCAGAGCGGGGCTGGCGGGCTCGTCATTACGCCACCTACCACTTCTTTCACTAAGCTGCTTGATAGAAATATGAAGTAATACAAAGTCAACGAACCACTGTCGTTTGTATAGCACTGCGGTAGGGGATATCGAGGTTTCGGTTGCACGTAGACTGGCTCTTGTGCTGGTTTTGTTTCAAATAGTCGTTCGGGTAGTCGATAGCGCATCGGATTTGCGAACATCTGCAAAAACCACAATCTCGGACGAGTGGATAATAGAGGGCCATAAAACCTCAAGTGAAGCTCAGTGAATACATTTTAATTAAACAGGCTTAAACGATGCCAACGATTCGCTAACATAGTTTAGGTAAAAATATGTATGTATGAAACTTGTGGAACAGTGATCAATTTGAGACGAAATTTATTCCAAAATATCTGAAATATTCATAATCATGAAAGTCTCACATTGCTCCATGAATATCAAAATAAACATAAGGCTTCGATACAAAACAATACCCGAATAAAAATAATCTTCGAGAAATATGTTTAGCCAAATATATTTTTGAAAACATTTGAAGATGGTCAACCATAATAGAGAGGTCTACTTCTAATGAAGTTAGAAAAATGAAAATTAAAAGCTCCTAAAAGGGGCATAAATTTCAGTGGCACAGAATTGAATCGGAAAACATCTGGGCAATCTTACCGGCTTCATCAGCTCCTCCTTCACGATCGACTCCTCGACACTGCCCATTACATTTCCAGTTGGTGACACAGGAAAAGGGGTTTCTCTTGCTGGCGGAGTATCGACTAGTTGAAATTCTTTCATTCAATTTTTTAATTGAAAACGTCCTCCCAGAATTTTTTCAAAAATCAATAAATAGATAAAATTCAATTTATCACATATTCGAATTCGCCCCGAACTTTATTAGCAATACTTCAAATTTTCTAATTTAATCTTTGATCAATTTATTTCAATATTTATGAATCAACCAATTTGTAGCTCACTGGGGTTATACGGATCATCTCGTAGAGGCAAAACAAATGGCTGCCTGACATAAACCGGCCTTCCAAATATGTATACCTTTGTGATGGGGGTGTTATTCGGTGGAAAGCTGTATTGCTGGACCTGAAACTGCTACATATTACAGCGGTTATCTAATAATCCGCACAACACCTCTCATACCTGTCCTTGAACAGAAGCACTTGAATTGTTGCTTACGACATCATCTGCATGGAATAGAACCACATTTATGAGCAAGGATATTGTAATCTTCCGAATCATGAAACGGTCGGTCCTACATGGAAAGCTCTGATTAGCTAACAAAATTAATGAGCGATCGATTTCAACGACAAAACAGGAGAAGCACTCGAGACTAGGTATGATGGATTTGGGAAGAAAGTCAATTTGATAATCTCATGCAATACTGATACTGTATCATACTTACCAATATTTAGTGGTAATATCTATCTCATGGAAATTTTTACCTGTTATTTTTGAGGAGGAGTAGAATTTACATAAAGTTAGTCTTGTAAAGGACGAATTGAGAAGAAAATGTATAGTACTTTGGTGACGTCATAGGATTCGATACATAAGTAACTGTTCCATATGAGCTGTGATCTTTTAGAAAATTCCAAGGATCTGCATATGGCCTTCACAAGCGATGGATAAGAGCGCTTCGAAGAGATACTATCGTCATATAAGCACTGGAAACCTACGAATTCGGCGAACACGGTCGGCTGAATTTAGCTTAATGAACCGCGGAAAGCATTGCAACCGCACAGAGCCAAAGGATTCTTTCCCCGTAATCGTAACTAGTTTCTTCACTTTATAAAGTGGCCACGCCGTCGAAAATGAAAGCTGCAGAAGTTTCAGAGAAGTGGGGAGTACCGTGTCGGGAAGAAGTGCACTGAAGCGAATATGAAGAAAAGAGGACAGCGAAGTGAGAAGGGTGGTAACAATGGCTTGAAAAGATTGATTACTTAGTTCTTTGCGAGTCTACTCTTTAGACAACTTCACACCTTCACTGGAGCAGAGTAAGCAGGTGGAATAATGGTCAACATCCACTTTTTTCTTTGTATAGGCGCCAGGGTCAAGCATGGAACAAGACATTTTTATGGGGATCGTATATTGGACTGGAGAAGGGGACTGGGGGGGAGGGTTGTGGTTTTTTTCGAAACTCCTGGGTAATCGTCATCGATCCCCTCTTCTCTGGTGATTTCTGAGACGATAAAGTGATTATTGAAAAGGCTTTCAGTCAATAATCATATTTTGCACTAGAACACACGGTAGAATACGCGACGGCTATCGATTGACGACTACTACGATATTTTTCAAGAGACCATTTCATTATACTAACTACGGCTATCATGAAAGAAAGGGATCTGCTTGATCCTGGCCTGTGCCCACAAGTAATACATCTTCAGAAAATGTTGTGTAAACAGTAATATAAATAAATGTGACGTAAATAACGAGACGATACGGTGTTAAGGCAATGTGCTAAAGGAGCAAAACTTCCTTCTCGGCTTTGCGTTTTCTCGCTGAGCAATCCTTATGTCATACTGCCTGGTGCAGGAAAAACAGCCATCTGCAAGCCATTGAAAACGAGATTTTCGGCTTTCTGCCGAAGATGGAGCTAGATTTTTCAATGTGAATGTTGTGCTTTACTGTAGCCTAAACTTCCCGCTGCCTTGGTCTAAATCGACTTTTAATCTGAGGTGACATTAGAATTCGAAAACAACTACGCTGGTAATTCAGGGAGAATACAGTATTTCTGGATTGCACTACTTCGGGGATGGATGTTATCCATACACTGGAATGTTAGAGCGAGCTTTTTTTGCACACTGCGCTACAGACAGTAACTACTATGGATCGCAATATGCACTTTTTCAGAAATTTTTGAACTTAATGGGAACCCCCTCTCTGATTGGAGATAATTTATACTACTAAATTGCTGGATCAATATTCTTGGGCATTTTTAGCTCTTCCTACGGACTGGCAGAGGGCTTACTAATTGATCTCAAAGAGTGAAGAACCGGGTTGGGTGTCTAAACAAGACCTCATTTCGTGGACCTTGGTGTTGCATGATGCGCCACCTCCCTCAAGCTCTGGTAAGTATTAGGGATAAAATTATCAGTGCTATAATAATTATAAATATGAATGAAATAATATAAAATAAAAGTAATCAATCAGCAACGCTAAATTATAACTCTACCTCATTCTGCACGCGTTACATTCAACCTGTTCATTCATCAGCTTAAACATTTAAGTGAAGTTGATGTTGGAAATCAGTCATGCCCCTATTTAGGGATGTTTCTTCACATGACTTACTAAATTAAAAGCAAAAAATCTAGGCTGAGAGTAAACTGCAGTTCGACGAGTTTTCACGCTTTTTTCAAGGTCATACTTTCGAATGTTCAGCCGTATGCATTTGCAATCGCTTATGCTTTTTGCAACCATGAATGCGATGTGGAGTGTGTGGATCCCAAAACGGGATTGTTCATCGCGGAAAACTTTATATGTATTGCGCAGATGATAGGGTTTCACGCTTCACCACTTCTTAAAGGTTTCCATACGTCAGCATTCATTTTGAAAAAGTAGAAAAATTATACAGGAAATATCTGCAAAGCTTTCAAACGTGGCCAGAATGCGCCACGCATTCTGCTTCCATTCGGAATTTCGGTATAAATAGAATATAAATAATTATGTACGATTTGAGGAGGTTAGGTATAGGTGTCGGTCCTTTCATTAGAACAGCTCTGGTACAATGGTACTACCCAAAGGAGCAAAAAACTTTAGTAGTTTGGGTGGAAATTGAGCAAAACTCGATCTGCGGACCATGCATGTAGTTGCAGCGCCACTTGCCACGTCGCCTCGGGCAAAGCTGAATAAGTGAAAGAAAATAGAATGGTGATGTGTTGCGATGATCCACGCGTTCGACCTGCATTGAAAATCCTACAAATTTGAAAGCGAATATTGCT
This sequence comes from Trichostrongylus colubriformis, assembly GCA_963978905.1. Lineage (NCBI taxonomy): Eukaryota > Metazoa > Nematoda > Chromadorea > Rhabditida > Trichostrongylidae > Trichostrongylus > Trichostrongylus colubriformis. The sequence continues at coordinate 29,724,707 of OZ022260.1, forward strand.
AGTTTGAAAAGTTGGAATAGTCGGTAGACAGTGTCTCCATATCAGCACTCACTCGACTTCAGAAATAAAATATAGTATAAGAATTGATAATATAAAAAATCAAAGAAATCAGAGACGTAGAGCAAGAAAACAGTGGCATGACAGAACCGAAAAAAGGAAGTGAAGAACTGGCGAGCTGATGCGATGTGGCGGACGAACTCGCTTTGATCAAACCGATCCGGGCAAATGGACGGATCGTTCACGAGGATTTGTCGGTGATGGCTTCTACGAAGGGCCGAAATCCTCCTCAAATGGTAATTCGATGACGGCCGGTGAACTGGACCCGCTTGCAACGTAGAGAATAGGAACGACTTCACGACGGGACGAGGTATAACACCCGCGCGCACTCACCATGGAGCCTAATCTGCGTCGCAACAGATCAACTCCGAAGTTTCAGAAATCTGGATTCACGAAAAGCATCCGGACGTAACACGTCAACCAGCTTTTTGGAACCTATGTAGTTCGTGGGTGATTTGAATTAGACCATAGGGTTTTTAGAATCTTGGTAGAAGGTTTGCTTAGAGATTGCTTCTGGCCTTCTAAAATGCTTCCCACACCGACAGATAACGTAAGCTTTAGAAGACATGCCAGACGACATCTTCGTCTTTTATCTTTATTGGATGTGCTGTAAATGACAGTGTGAAAAAGGACTATGACTACAGGATAAGCCAAAAAAGGAAACTGTTTCCAGAAAGACGAAATGGAAATTTTTCAGAAATCCGAAAAAACCCCTCCCTTATAAACATAAAAACAGTGCATTTTGCTTTCAAATCTCTCTCGTTCAAAAATTTGAAAAGATGTTGTGCTCGTTATCGTAGACCTTGGATTGTACTGATACTTAAGTATGAAAAGGATATTGGCTGGAAGAAACCCTTATACATATCCAGTTCGGCATCTTTAGCTCTTCCTACGGACTGGTTACTAACAGATCTCAAAGAGTGAAAAACCGGGGTGAATGTCTAAACAGGGCCTCATCTCGTGGACCTTGGCGTTGCATTGTACACCACCGCCCACAGGCTCTAGTGAGTATTAGAAATGAGATTACTATTGCTATAATAATTAGAAGTCAGTATTAGAAATAAAATAAAAATAAATAAAAAATAGAGGAAAAAGTAATAGATTTAATACTAAACTATCAGGAAGTCGAAATTATCCCAATATCACAGCATCGCTATTCATCACACTATCGATGAGATATTTGTTTTGGAATATTACAGTGTAATAGATAAGGTCATTCCATAACTGATGTCTTTTTTTGAACGAACATTTTCCCTAATTAAGAGTTAAGAAATGCGTTATGAGCTTGAGTTCGTGCGGCATCCTTACTATATATAAAACGCTTCTTCTGTCTGTGTGTTCGTCCGTACCTTTGTCCGTCCGTCTGTCACGAAATAGGTATTGCATGAAAAATGACCTGCGGAGATGGGGACAAGTGTGGTATGGGTAATGGGTAGGGCATGGGACAAGAAGCAAAGACCACACAAGGATCGAGTTAAGCTCCGCTTGCGGTGGGCGGGGCTGGACCTGAAATGTTCCGTTTTCAGACCGAAAACTGTTAAATGGGTTCGAACGTGCCCCAAACGTGAGGGAAAGATGGATTAAGGCAGGAATGAGTTTTATAAAGCCATGAAAGAGGAGGGAAACAGTGGGCGGAGCATTTGTATTGATGGGCGGAGCATGGGCATCACATGAAAAACGACCTGTGGAGATGGGGACAAATAAGGTATGGATAGGGCATGGGACAAGAAGGTAAGACCACACATGGACCAAGTTAAGCTCTGCCCACGGTGGGTTGGACGTGTTCTGAAATATTCCGTTTTCAGACCGAATTGTTGATTGGGTTCGATGTGCCCCAAGCGTGGGGGAAAATGAATTTCGATCAGCGATGAGTTTCTGAAGGTCAAGAAAGAACCCTGGGCACATTGGGCGAAGTATTTGTAGTGGTGCGTGGAGCATTTGCTGTGGTGGGTGGAGCTTGGACGTCGCATGAAATACGACCTGTGGAGATTGGGCAAGTGTGGCATGGGTAGGGCATGGGACAAGAAGTAAGGAGCACCCGTGCACCGAGTTAAGCTTCTCCCACGTTGGGCAGAGCGTGCGTGAGATTTTGTCTTCACGAAAAAAGCTATTTCGATCAACCTACTGACGCACATGGTGTTCCGCGCACAGTAGTGTGCGCCAGCCAACTGGTTTCAACGAAAATCGTCTGCGCTATCCCTACTATATACAGGGGGTGCCAAAAAAAAAAGTAATTTTGTCTCCTCCATTTTCGACCCCATTTAGCCAAACTACAGTAAATTCTATTGAGGTATTCTCATCCCCAGAATCAAGAGCAGACCTAATTCTATCACTATACTCAGCCTCCTGCACGAGCAGGAACGGGAGCAAGGAAAGACTGAACAAGATCTATCACCTCAACTGGGCAAAATCCGAAATTTCTTCGCCCTCTTTCACAACCTTGCTGACGTCCGTTCAATCTGGGTACCTAAGGGGATTCATACCGGATGGTGTTCTTTAACATTGCGTTTTCCCCGGGTTCCCAGCGCCCTTCGTTTCCAAGAGCCAAAACGTTCCCCTACCACTGAAACCCCTCCGGAGGCGGATTTGAGGCATGAAAATGATACTTTGGATCATAGCAGCCTTGTCCAAGCAGCAGGGGCTCTGTGACTTCCAAGAACCGAAGGGCCAACCCTCAGGAAGCTTCCCACAAAAGACCTACCACGGAGCTTGGCTCCACTGTTTTTAGCGAATTTTTAAATGTAGGTACTCCTAAGCCCGACTGCGCCGAATGAAACCTCCATATTTTTATGAACATGAACGTGAGGAGCCACAGCTTGTTCCTGCTTTTAGAGGAACATTTCGGGAATGTTTTGCCCCAATACCTTTATCTCTTTCGTTTCCCTGCGTTTTGTAAAATTGGCAGATGTGAGCCGTGGGCAAAATTACTTTTTTTTTTGGCACCCCCTGTATAAAGCGCTAAGGCTTAGTGTCTGTCCCTCCGTCTGTCACGAAATTAGGTATCATATGAAAAACGACCTGTGCAGATGGGGCCAAGTGTGGTATGGGTAGGGCATGGGACAGGAAGTAAAGACCAGACATGGACCAAATTAAGCTCCACCCACGGGGGCGAGGCGTGCACTGGAATGTTTGGCTTTCAGCCCGAAAATGTTGATTACGTTCGAACGTGCTCCTAACGTAGGGAGAAGATGGATTTAGGTCAGGGATGAGTTTCTGAAGGTCAGGAAAGAATGCAGGGCACAGTGGGCGGGGCATTTAAAGTGGTGGGCGGAGCTTGGACATTACATGAAAAATGACCTGTGGAGATGGGGACAAATGCGGTATGGGTAGGGCACGGGACAAGAAGGTAAGACCACACATGGACCAAGTTAGGCTCCGCCCATAATGGGCGGGGCCGTCGTGGAATGTTCAAAAATTGCTGATTGGGTTCGAATATGCCCCAGACATAGGGAGAAGATGGATCAAGGTCAGGGATGAGTTTCTGCAGGTCAGGAAAGAATGCAGGGCACAGTGGGCGGGGCATTTAAAGTGGTGGGCGGAGCTTGGACGTTACATGAAAAACGACCTGTGAAGATGGGGACAAATGCGGTATGGGTAGGGCATGGGACACTAAGTAAAGACCACACATGGACCAAGTTAAGCTCCGCCCATAATGGGCGGGGCCGTCGTGGAATGTCCAAAAATTGTTGATTGGGTCGAATGTGCCCCAAACATAGGGAGAAGATGGATCAAGGTCAGGGATGAGTTTCTGAAGGTCAGGAAAGAATGCAGGGCACAGTGGGCGGAGCTTTAAATTGGTGGGCGGAGCTTGGACGTTACATAAAAAACGACCTGTGGAGATGGGGACAAATGTGGCATGGGTAGGGCATGGGACAAAGACCACACATGGACCAAGTTAAGCTCCGCCCATAATGGGCGGGGCCGTCGTGGAATGTGCAAAAATTGTTGATTGGGTCGAATGTGCCCCAAACATAGGGAGAAGATGGATCAAGGTCAGGGATGAGTTTCTGAAGGTCAGGGAAGAATGCAGGGCACAGTGGGCGGAGCATTTAAATTGGTGGGCGGAGCTTGGACGTTACATGAAAAACGACCTGTGGAGATGGGGACAAATGTGGTATGGGTAGGGCATGGGACACTAAGTAAAGACCACACATGGACCAAGTTAAGCTCCGCCCATAATGGGCGGGGCCGTCGTGGAATGTCCAAAAATTGTTGATTGGGTCGAATGTGCCCCAAACATAGGGAGAAGATGGATCAAGGTCAGGGATGAGTTTCTGAAGGTCAGGAAAGAATGCAGGGCACAGTGGGCGGAGCTTTAAATTGGTGGGCGGAGCTTGGACGTTACATAAAAAACGACCTGTGGAGATGGGGACAAATGTGGCATGGGTAGGGCATGGGACAAAGACCACACATGGACCAAGTTAAGCTCCGCCCATAATGGGCGGGGCCGTCGTGGAATGTGCAAAAATTGTTGATTGGGTCGAATGTGCCCCAAACATAGGGAGAAGATGGATCAAGGTCAGGGATGAGTTTCTGAAGGTCAGGGAAGAATGCAGGGCACAGTGGGCGGAGCATTTAAATTGGTGGGCGGAGCTTGGACGTTACATGAAAAACGACCTGTGGAGATGGGGACAAATGTGGTATGGGTAGGGCATGGGACACTAAGTAAAGACCACACATGGACCAAGTTAAGCTCCGCCCATAATGGGCGGGGCCGTCGTGGAATGTCCAAAAATTGTTGATTGGGTCGAATGTGCCCCAAACATAGGGAGAAGATGGATCAAGGTCAGGGATGAGTTTCTGAAGGTCAGGAAAGAATGCAGGGCACAGTGGGCGGAGCTTTAAATTGGTGGGCGGAGCTTGGACGTTACATAAAAAACGACCTGTGGAGATGGGGACAAATGTGGCATGGGTAGGGCATGGGACAAAGACCACACATGGACCAAGTTAAGCTCCGCCCATAATGGGCGGGGCCGTCGTGGAATGTGCAAAAATTGTTGATTGGGTCGAATGTGCCCCAAACATAGGGAGAAGATGGATCAAGGTCAGGGATGAGTTTCTGAAGGTCAGGAAAGAATGCAGGGCACAGTGGGCGGAGCATTTAAATTGGTGGTCGGAGCTTGGACGTTACATGAAAAACGACCTGTGAAGATGGGGACAAATGTGGTATGTGTAGGGCATGGGACACTAAGTAAAGACCACACATGGACCAAGTTAAGCTCCGCCCATAATGGGCGGGGCCGTCGTGGAATGTCCAAAAATTGTTGATTGGGTCGAATGTGCCCCAAACATAGGGAGAAGATGGATCAAGGTCAGGGATGAGTTTCTGAAGGTCAGGAAAGAATGCAGGGCATGGTGGGCGGAGCTTTAAATTGGTGGGCGGAGCTTGGACGTTACATAAAAAACGACCTGTGGAGATGGGGACAAATGTGGCATGGGTAGGGCATGGGACAAAGACCACACATGGACCAAGTTAAGCTCCGCCCATAATGGGCGGGGCCGTCGTGGAATGTGCAAAAATTGTTGATTGGGTCGAATGTGCCCCAAACATAGGGAGAAGATGGATCAAGGTCAGGGATGAGTTTCTGAAGGTCAGGAAAGAATGCAGGGCACAGTGGGCGGAGCATTTAAATTGGTGGGCGGAGCTTGGACGTTACATGAAAAACGACCTGTGAAGATGGGGACAAATGTGGTATGTGTAGGGCATGGGACACTAAGTAAAGACCCCACATGGACCAAGTTAAGCTCCGCCCAGAATGGGCGGGGCCGCCGCGGAATGTTCAAAGATTGTTGATTGGGTTCGAATGTGCCCCAAGCGTAGGAAAATGGATCAAGGTACGGGATGAGTTTCTGAAGGTCACGAAACAATGCAGGGCACAGCGGGCGGAGCATTTGTAGTGGTGGGCGGAGTTTGGACGTACATGAAAAACGACCTATGGAGATGGGGACAAGTCTGGATGGGTAGAGCATGTTACAAAAAGTGAAGACCACACATGGACCAACTTAAGCTCCGCCCACGGTGGGCTGGGTGTGCACTGAAATACCCTGTCCTCAAGAAAAAGAGCAGTTTAGGCCGACCTACTGACGCACATGGTGTTTCGCACACAGTAGTGTGCGCCAGCCAACTGGTAAAGAATATGCACGATTTTTTGGGTTTATTATAATGGACAGATTTTCAAGCTAGCGAATGGTGAGTCCAGTAGACAAATATTGGACTGAACCAGCAATCAATTAAGACACTATATGTCACGATTCTGCGATTCTTTCTTTTTGGAATCATGTATTAGAATTTCAGTGGATATTATTTCAAAATTTACATTCCACCAAAAACTTCCAGGATTCGGTCGATGATGCGTCCTACTCCCACTCCCCACTTCATCTTAACGTGTCACCGCTTTCCGCGGATTGGTTCTAAAAATTTCCTGACCTCCATTCTACGATTTTGTCAAATGTCATCGAATTCTGGCTGAAAATTCCAAAATTGGAAAAGAAGCGACACAGCTTCTCATCAGCTAATTGGTTGAACTTGTTGTAGAAGACGTCGGGAACGGAACAGACGATTGATTATTCGAGCCAATAATGATTATTGAGCCAATAGCATATAAAAGTATTAAGGACAGAGCTTTCGACGTTGATCAATCCCTTCTGCAGGATATGCCATGCATCCTAGTTCCATTCAGAATCGTGGTGGCACGTGAAAGCGATTTGGCCTATACAGCGGCTTGCGGGGGCCAGCCTATGTACCAGTCAGTGCTTTGAAGTGCCTATACTTACGCCATGAACCTACTGGCAGCAAAAGGAAATTGCTTCACCCTTGCTAGAGCTTCTTTCTCCTACCCTTATGCAATAATCCATATCCTGTAGTATGACACAACATGTGCTACAATCCAATCTCCTTTACCCTGCATGCTGGTAATATTGACAATGAGGATCACAAGATCGGGGAATAGTACGGAATCACTTCAGAATTTCGTGTATGACGATTTCTGAATGGTTTCTTGAATGACGAAAGCCCCTCAACCTCTATGACCATCCCGGACCTTCATTATCGCGCTCCATTGACGATTCATCAAATTCTGTAGGTCTCTCGCAGAAGAAACTGTTTATCACGGGTGAGACCGGTACGGTTGCTGCAACCGTACGTGATCTGTAACATGGTTTCTACTTGTACTCTTGAGTTGTGTTGTTTATTTATGTCTATGATCCTTAGTATTTGCTATGAAGATGGCTCAGGTTTATATATTAGGGGATGTACTCTGATTGTTCAGTGTTTTTAGCTGGTACTGACGGAATATACTCAGTGAGATTGTGCTCTTCAACAACGGTTTTTTTTTATTATTCCTTTCGTCTTCCTGTTTCTTTTATAAATTTCGAATATGCGACGCAGTTTATGTCAGTCTACTACTGTCGTTAGAATTGAAAGGTGATATTTTTCAATATTATCGTAGGTTTTCATCCACTGCACCTTTCATTGAAATGAAAGGTATTTCGGTGCTATGGCAATGGGTGTGGGATGGGGGATTTTACTAGGGACGTTATTCTTACCTAATTCTAGAAGGGCAAACGACCCTTTTTTCTCTTACTCAGGCTAAGGCAAAATACGCCTGAGTGTGAAGAATGACCTCTCAAAGATCCCTCCAAGATGATTAGATGTGAAACCTTTTATGCGATGCTCCCCTCATTACGATCTCACCCATACTTCTTTTTGCAACTCACTGTCGCGATATTCGGTGTGGATTTTCAAGTTGCGGGTCTAAACAGTTGCATTCGTTTGAGTTTCAGTTTGCATGCCGTTTCAGATGGATTATAAAGAACAACAAACGCAGGAGATAGAAGCTCTCCAAGCAATTTATCAGGAAGAAGAGTTGGAAGTTATCTGTGATGAATATCCGAATATTTCAATACGCGTAAATCTCAAGTCAAACCAGGTGATTTTCTCTTTGTTGATAATTGACGAAGTTGACATTCAGTGATGCTTGACTGTTTTCGACCCAATGACTTTGAAATTAGCTTACCTCAACCTTCATTTCTCACCTTAGGTATTTCGATCTTTTGATTCAGAGTCGATTCAATAGCACAAACGCTAGGCTCATGCCAGTCCTACTGTGTTTCTGTATGGAATGAGGAATCCCAACATTCAGCAATGCAGGGCTGCGTTTATGCAATCACTTCACGAGTTTTTTTTTTTAGCAAAATGAGTGCTCCTGCGATTTCGACGTATCTCTAGTCCTGCAGTTACCAGAAACCTATCCAGATGTTATACCACGGATATCTTTGGAAGGGCTTGAGGATATTTTCTCCGACGAACGAGTACAGCAGGCCGTACATGTTAGTTGCTGTTTATGCTTGCACTTGGTTTTCGACCAGTTCCGTGTTTTGCTCTATGTTGGGAGGTTGTAGATCATCCCAAGGCGAAAGTAGATCTCGTATAGAGAATGCATTTTTAGAAGCTGGAGGAAGAAGCCTCGAGTAATCTTGGAATGGTCATGGTATTTTCAATCGTCAGTGCGTTACAGGTAGGTTATCAGTTCCTTTTTTTTTGAAAATCATTTCTTTGTGAGTTTCGTTTATTGAGTGCAGGCTGCTGGAAATGTGTTGTGGGATCTTTCATCACAATCTTCGTATATTTTTTCTTTAATAATATGATACTACGCCCCTGTTTATGTTTTCTCCTTTATTACCTTATTTGGCTAGATTTCATACCTAATCGGCTTGTTTCAGGATGAAATTGGCAACTTACTGGATGAAAAGAAGAGAGAAATGGAGAAAAAAGTTGAAGAAGAGAAGGAGAAGGTTGAAGCTGTGTTGCGGAAGAAGTTCGAAGGTATCTACTCAGCTTTGCCAGTTTTTATCAATTCTATCTATCAGCACATGGTTCTCTGTCCGCCATATATACACTTCCCTCTTCATGTAGACAAGAGGCCGCATAGCTGAGTGGCTTGATCTAACTTCGCACTCATTGCTGAGGAAAATATGTGAAGTCGCAAGAGACTTTTATTATTCATTGCTTTGACAATTTCTGTAAGCAATCGTTTTTATCATGGTCACACCCTTCCAAATTTATTTGTGAGGCTTGATTACTTACTATTATCCCTTATTTTGATATCTCCTCTCTTTCGCTGGAAATTTTGCTTGCTTTTGAGCATGACTACCACAAACCGTTGGGGAGTTGAATTGTTCTTACTGCCCGTGATGGTATAATCGGAGCCCCTGCAAAATCTGAATTTTCATCGTCAAGCCTTTTCCTTTTTTTGAACTTTGATTCACCCACAGTGTTCATAATTATTTTTGATTGGGTGTAAACCATCCATATTTGCGTTTCTTTTTATTAGTTCATCTACCTTCTTTACTCATATTAAACTCTTATAATCACTATGAGATTTCGTTCTCCAGCGTTGGTAGGTAAGCAGGATAATCATCCGTTGTTGTTGATTGGCCGTTAATCATATCCTTCCAAGTTTATTGATTCCTTATCTCTTTTCTACTTTATCATTCTATTTCGTTCTCTTTTCACTGTCACTCCATCCTATCGATACTGCATCTCTTTTTTTCGCCGACGTCCGCGCAACTATTCATCTTTGCAACCGCCGTCGTGTTCTGTACGGGCCATTGACCTCGGTTGGGTTGTTGTACACATCGCATTGCCCATAATTTTGTTCAATTTTCGGGATACCTGATCTCTGAGCTGACTTTATCACCGGTGTTCAAAAGACTTTATATGCTCCACGCCTTCGTTATCCATTGCTCGCGCTCAGTTTTTTTAGCCCTTTCTAAATTAGTTCGGAAATTTCGCACAGATATATAGTGTTTGGCTGCAATGTACGTTCATTATTTCATCAAAGTGTTTCATTTTGAAGTTGATTGTGTCGTTTTTCTTTCATTGGTGAAAACGTAAAAATTTCATGAAATAATCTCATGATGCTTATCGTTGTGCTGTTGGGTGAGTTAGCAGCTGGGAATTTGCAATTTCTAACGTCCGTCTTGTGTCAGGGTTATGCTTCCGTTTTTGTTTCAACGTACTTGAACCTGCTTTCCTGTGAGAAAATAGTTTAGCAGATAACATGAACAATCTTTACCGTAAGGCATACAACCAGGAGGAAGTTTCCGTAGCGCTTTAGCATGGATACACTTCCAGCAATGCAAAAGATTCACTGAATCGATCTTATGCATCTTTTTTCCCTCCCCTCAAATTTCTACAGTTTCATCGTTTCACAAGCAAGGTACTCTATGCGATAAGGTATGCAATATTCGATTCCTGTTTTATACGAAATAAAGGTCTTTTTGGGTAATCCTGTTTGAAAAGCTGCTCCATCTTTCAGGAACTCCAGTAACGCCGGAATCTTTTCGAGAGTGGAAGGAACGATTCGATAAGGAAAGAAAGGCACTCGTTGAGAAGAAAGAAAGGGTGCGTTATAATGATTCTTTATAAATTTACAGTGGAGTATGCGTATCAGTTCTAGTCGTTTCCTAGGAGGTTTTCAAAGGAACGACCGTTCTTCTCATGTGTTTTTCTCCGATAAATCGCGACAAAGGCCGTTATTGATTTATATTTATCGAACGTTATGTTCATGTTGTCCGGCGATCGGAGTTATGTTTGTATTGGTGATGTGTGCCACTACATTCATGACTCATCTTCACTTCTTGAGTGACTACTTTTGAAGAAATCTGCGTTCTTCTTTTGTGTGCACTGTTCTGAACCTCTGCTTTTCATGTACCGGATGTTGTCCCTGATACCTTTTTTCACGTACCTGACGACTGTATGTTCTAAACTTCGTGGATTGGTCTTAAGACAGAATTTTGGGAAAATTCTTCAAAACTAATTTCGTTTTAGAAGAGCCTTTCCGTCCTCCATGAATTGCTCACTTTTTCAGCACAATGCTTACAATAACCTTGTTTTCCCTCTCTTCTAAATTGCTGAGCGAGCTAATTTCGACAATTGGTGGGTTAAGGGTGATGAATTTTTGCTTCTATCATTCTGACACCCCCTCGCCCTGTTAAATGCTCCTGCTGACTCATTTTTACGGCGCCCTCTTCCGTTGTCGTGTCTGCGGAATCACATTGGTACTGTGCTGATCAGTTTTGAAACTATCCTTTCTCAAATGACACAGTAGTTGCACATGCAGTTTTATCCTTACTTTTCGAGAGAATCATTCAGCCTAGCAAGTGTTAAGCGGTTTTAAAATTTTTTTATGGAAAAGAAATTAGGATATTTGAGCTCTGGTGCTCGAATCGTCTCTTTAACCAGTTGGTTTGGTTTGGCTCTGAGTAGGAAGACTTCTCGTGAAAAGCTTTTCAAATAGTTTTGCATCCTTTGCAGTAAAAGCAATTTCGCTTTTTAAGTTCTAGGTGGGGTCCCTTATGTCTCAGCTAGTGTCACAAGAAATCAGTCTCTCCCTCCAATTTTTTTCAAATAATATGACGGATTTCTGATCGTTCGACAATTTATTTCTGTTCTTTCCTCAGGAACGTGAAGCGGCGTTAGCTGGCAAACTGACGGGGCGGCAGTTGTTCTTAAAGGATGCCACGCTAAGTCTTTCCGATGTGGCACTGATCGAGCAAAGTGTAGAGATAGACGAATCATTGTTCGATGAGGTATGTGCTCATGGTAGCCTTTTGAATACTCCAGTGCAGCTTTGAATGGAGAGTTTGCTCATTCTGACTATACAGTACTCGGCTTTGATGGCCACTTTGCTGTATTCTTTTCTCTAAACGTGACAGGTTGTACCTATGCAGCTGTCTAAATTTTCTACTTACTATGTGTTCAGGAAATTGATGGACTTGATATTGACTCAGACGAGGACTAGAACGATCAGCGTCAAATATTAACGTCAATCAATAGCATCATCAACAAATAAGAATCTTCATATTGCGAAAATTGTTACACTCTTACAGCCCAGTGTTTTACCAGGAGGATTAAATTATGTCATTTTTATGTGTGAACCACAAGGTTATCGGGTATTTCTTGTCATTTCTTTCTTAATTGTTCTGTTGGAATGTTGCATACGAGATCTATTAAATATTGTTTTACACCTTTGATTTGATTGAAATGGTCGAATCAATGGAATATCTCTCTCAAATGGTCGTATCTACTGTTTATTAATGCTTTGTTGCAAAAACTATTTTTCAATTGCAGAATGTCATATTCAGACGGCAGGGCGTCGTCCAGCCGTGGTTCGGGGAACAGTCGAAATTCGGTCAGTATTTCAGTGACTAGCTTTATTATTTTTGTTAAGGGAGGACTCAAAACTATTTACTTTTGTTCTTGCGTGGTGTCATCAGGTCAACATTTTGGAGTGAATATATTTGTTAGAGATATAAGAGCTCTTTTCTTTCCGGACATAAGCTAATTGTAGGAGAGAGATATAGGCAGGACAGAAGTAACTCGTAACTCCATTTTTTGCCAAATTAATGTTCAGCATGATTCACTGTACTTTTCAAAACGAAATTTAGAACGGACGCAACCACGTGACGCCCATCCACATTCATCATTCACACATTCCAAACATGCCTTCATTATTACAGGTATGTTGTATATTTTGCTGCTTACCATAATTGCTTTACTGCTATTCATTCTCACACCGTTTGTTCAGGTGAAGTCTAAATTCGATTCGGAATGGCGAAGGTTTTCTTTGACAGCAACAAGTCCAGAAGTGTATTCATATGATAGTTTTCGTGCTCTTGTTGAGAAATTGCATCATCTGGAAAACATTCCTTTCACACTGTGTTACAATTCAGCTGGCGGAGACTTGCTTCCAATCACTAACGATGAGGTTAGTGCTGTCTATTTTCAGTAAATTTAGTCGCTCCCCTTTTTTCGCTTACAAAATGTTACTGTAGAATCTTCGGAAATCGTTCGAATCGGCCCGCCCGACTCTGCGCCTTCTCATTCAACGAAAAGGCGAGTCGTGGGAGGAAAAGTACGGATACGGTACTGATAGTGATAGGTGAGTGATATTTATCTTTGTCATCGGAATTGTAGTTCTAAGGGTGTTCGCGTGCAATTTATGGCACAATAAACGAGTTTATAGTAGTGAAAGCGATTGTTTAGGAGGAGAAAAGGTCTCTCTGCATTGATACCTGTACAAAAAGCGCCCAGAAGAAATTATTCGATATCTAATCCTGAAGATTTTCGACAGGTAGGCATTTCCGATTGTTGTTTGAGGGTCTCCAGGGACTAACCTCTTTTTTTTACTCGAAAAGTTGCTTAGACGGAGGTCAGAACCTTTATGCCAAGATTAGTTTCCGTTTCATTTTAGTTGTTAGTTAAAATGTTTTGTTCAATGCACCTGTTAATCAGCATTAAGGCACAATTTTTTGTATTTGTTTTTAATGAAATACTCAGGTTTCTGCCATCATTGACGTAGACATTGTTCCTGAAGCTCATCGCCGGGTACGGCTTTGCAAACATGGATCGGATAGGCCGCTTGGTTTTTACATCAGGTGTGTCTTGGAGCATGTATATTTTTTTGGCATAAAGTGGTTGAAATGCTTCCTCGTTGGTGTGCGATTCATCGTATTGAGATTAGTAAGCTCTCTTATAATTCATGATATCCTATGAGATCGAAACTCTTCACTGTGTATTGCATTGAAGATCACAGTATTTCGTCGCGTTCTACACATAGACAGTTTGAATTTTTCGCAGGATTCTTGCATTGTGAAATGATCTTTGCAGAGATGGAACATCAGTTCGAGTGACAGAACGTGGTGTTGCAAAAGTGCAAGGTATATTCATCTCTCGCCTCGTCGATGGCGGCCTAGCCGAATCCACAGGTCTTCTCGGTGTTAACGATGAAGTTCGTTTCTTTCTCGCTATTATCCGCGGTCCTATTTCACAGTATGAGGGCGTTATAGGTCCTGGAAGTCAACGGAATCTACGTACAGGGCAAAACTCTTGATCAGGTCACTGATATGATGGTTGCGAATGCGCATAATCTTATCATCACAGGTTAGCTATTCATTTGACATTTGTCAGTTTGTTATATGTAGGTCCTGCTCACATGCTAAATCATCTTATCTAGATGGAATTCGGTCAAAAAATTTTTTTGCGTTAGGGTGTCATTATCTACACTTGTTTTTGCATTTGGGTATACACACTTCCGCTGTTGGATAGCACATCTGATTTTTAATGGTTATCTGCAAGCTGAAAATGCTCCTTTTTGGCAGTAACTTTCTAAATATGTTGTTCTAGTATTTTTTCCTAACAAGACTTTTGTTTGAAAAGTACAGATGCTCGGTCCACTACGTTTTGTTCCAGTGAAACCAGCCAATCAGCGGAATACACTTCAACGAAGTACTTCCGGGAGATCAGCAGTTCCTGCTCTAGATCCTGATACTGAATCTGATGGTGGTACAGATACTTCTCGATAATCGAGCGTGTTAGCACAACGCGGTTCAGGACTGCCTTCGTGATGTGACATGTTCTGATAGCAACAGTCAAATGCGCATATATGGTACGATTTTTGCATGCTGCTCATAATTTATATACTTTAGAAACCTGTACTTTCTGTGTAGATAGCCTGCCTTCTGAACATGCTTTTTCGTATAGTTTTGTGTAACACTTTATTTTCTAACAGCTTGCGCCCTTTGCCACGGCTAAAAACCCTTTTCAGTTATGCAATTCTACCCTGTTTTGTTTTTTGTATAAGTGTCCTCACTAGAAGTATATTGTTCTTAGGTTGCTCCCATAAACTGCTCTTCTTAAGCCTTATAGCCTCGGCTCTGGTCTAGCGAGTATGAGCCTTTGCGGAATACTAACATATCTAAAAAGTTGTGATAGGTACCTTTAGCAATCAAAGCACATTCAGTAGCAAAAGCAGTAATGTGATGAAGGCTGTAGCCAATTAATATGTGATATGGGCTTAGGTGTAATGTTTCATTAGTGATTTCTGTGCATTAGCCGCGTATTGTTATCATGTCTAACCATATTTAATCAATCTTTAGTTATCTTGGAAGCAGCTATGTTATGCGCGTTTCCTTTGGTTGTGTTTCACTATCTCACTCAGCTACAAATCCGTACAGGATCTTCGACATTCGTTCAGTTTCTTGATTTTTATGCCTCCAAAGTTGCTGCTTCATTTTACCAGCCCATCCATGTCGTGTTCATTTCTTAGTAACCTTTCCGAACCTTCATATTTAAAAAAGTGAGGGGTCTGGACAGCTGGTTGAAATCACAATCAATTCAGTGATGCAGTAACGGTTTTATGGAATTTTTTCGCATTCTCAATTGGTGATTTTGTTTAAAAGTGAACGCGGCCGATGGTGTCAGATAATCTTGGCCGGCTGTCCCCAGGCATGATTCCAAAGCTAATTGCACTGTAGTTAACTAATTTCAACCTCTTACCACGACCTTCTAGCGCAGGACATGTATAGTGCAGCGCTATTTAGTGTTTACAGTTCTATTTATTGTTCTTTGTATGTTGTTCTTCACATGTTCGATGTTTACTCCCGAAATCTGTGTATTACTTGTGATGGAAAATGTGTTTTGCAAAGCAACATATACTATCACCGGTGGCGCTAATAGTGCCTCATTTCACGTGATATTTGTAAGATGTTCGTCAGATGGAATCATTATATATGAATATATTTATATGTTGATAAATTATTCTACAAAATATCGCCCTTGTGAGAGTATCCGTCGTGGTCGTGCAGTGTCTGTTTTCGCAATGGTAATTGACAATTGTGATTCGCTCAAATGAATTGTAATGAGAAGCCAAAATTAAGTAATGGCTGATCGGTTTTTGCCATAAACTAAGGATATCTAGGGTTCTCTGCGTTTTGATTATCGTGTGGTCGATGGTGTCGCTGTTTTATCGGATTTTTGTTGGCCCTTATCGATACCTCAGGCCATCCTACGTACAACGCCCACGAGCATCCTCCATCATTCGCTCATATCTGAAGTATCGTCAATATCCAAGCTGGACGTCGTACTTTGTAGAATATCGGTAAGGGGAATAAATTTTGAATTTTTGTTCGTTAGTTTGGTTTTGGGATGTTTTTTGCTGCGAAGGATACCCTTGGCGCTCCAAGAAGAAACCTCGATGTCCTCGAAGGGATTCTAAACGCAGCTCAACGAATGACGAGAGTTAGGTCGTATCTGCTCACGTTCAGCATGATGTATCGCTGTCGGCCTTTCTTCTCCTTTCCCTTCCTTTTTTTTTTCTACGAGACAAGATAATGTCACTGACATTCGACCTACCCTTGGGTGAATTGGAATGGATATAATTAATAAATAATTTGGTTATGAAATGAGTAATTTGATTATGAAATGACCACGGGTGTCACAAGGCAGGGTAGCACTCATAGAGAGAGCAGCTGATTCGTACAGCTCCAATTGCGCGAATATTTAGCTTTTGTTGATTAGTGACAGAGGGCTGTCTTAGGAATAACCGAATTTAGATTATCATTAAATGATAAGCAAAAAGAGGGGAAGCTTGTCTTCACGACCACCGCAGTTCTTGTTTTTGAACACTGGTATTTTTGTAGGCAAGTGCAGGACGATCACTTTGCTGAGAAGCACTTCAATTTCGATGTTGATGGCCATAATTACCACGTTTTGAGGTGAGTTTCAAGTAAAGAATCTCTTCTTCATTGAGCTTGTCGATATCTGGCTTATATCTTTTCTGCTGACATTGTTTTGTAGAAAATACATGCGTTGTCACTATCTTGGAATGAGTTTAGGGACAGCTTCCCCCCAACTCATCCATGGAACATCCCATGAAAATCACTTCATTTTTCATTTTCTGAGCTGCTGCAGCTGCTTATGGTGGACGGTCACACGGGATCGTATTTGATATCTGACAGCGAGTGCTCTTAGTAAACGTGATCATCACTTTGTAATTTACCAATATTGGTATCTCGTTCCTTCCTCGACAATACGGGTCCAGGATCCTTTAGTCATATTTTTGGATGGGTTAACGGAAACTGTGCGATATGTAGCACTTTCCCACAATTGCCATCGAGTGCGACGAAGGAAAGTTGCTGTCATGGAGAGGGGAGGTAAGTAATATCAAGTTGTACTGTAACATCATGAAGTGTGATGATGCATTCTAACTGAAACGTAAATGCAGGACGTCGGAACCATGTTACAGTAACCCTGACGTGAAATGGAACGTGTCCATCCGCAGCCATACCACATTCGGCAACTTTTTCTCTGCCATAGCCCGTGTAATCACTAATATCAGTTTTGTGATGTTCAAAGTTGAAGAATAAAATGACTGAAGCAGTTTCACCATCTATACAATGAAAAAGCAGTGAGGTCACCGTGCGTGCGTGTTGCGGGCAACTCCACTGCGATTGGGTTCATCGCCAATTTTTGCCTAAACCTTGGTAAGAAGGTCCTTTCCCAAATCAATTTTTAGGTCAAAATGTACGCATAATCATGTATTTTGTAGTAAAATATACACCCAAAACCCTACCAAACGAGGATGGAACTCTTAAACTCGGCTCGGCCAAAAGGAACAATGGGATTCCATAGTCTTTTTTTTACGCCTCAGTATTCTCGAAATTTACTTCAGATCTGAAGAGACGACCAAATTCATTCGGAACCTTCGTTCCTCAAAGGACAGCCATATTTCCATAAAAGCACTCTTCAAAAAAAATCTGACAAAAAGAAACAAGCAACTACAGATCCATTCCAAGCTCTTTTGTAATCCTCTCAATCGCCTAACATACCACTAAAACATTACATTTCATTATATTTTTCATTGAAATGGAGTAATTATATGGTGACACCCTTCCACGAATCTCATTCCCTCATTCAGCCCACGAAACTCGTGGGCCGTAGCTGAAAAAAGTCGCCGAATGTGGTGCGGTCCGCATGTCCCCACGGATGGACGCATTTTATTCCACATCAGGAATACTGTGACATGGTTCCGACGTCCTGCATTTACGTTTCAGCTTTCTATGGGTGAGCTGTCAGTTAGCCCATCCATAAATCGGCAACATCTCAGCATAGTCGTAGCCATCTATAAAAAAATGGTCATTTCGAACATTTGGAGATAGCGATGATGAGAGGATTGCCGATTTGGGATGGGTCATTGCTCTTGATCCTCTCATCCGTTACACTGAAACATCATTCTGCACTCAAAAAAGGACAGTTTTTTTTTGCGAAAAGCTCCTCCCATTTGTTTTTGAGCTTCCATGTTGCGATGCCGATGCGAACAATTAAAAAGTATCAAACAGGTTCATTCATAATCCCTTCAGGAAATTAGGTAGTGTTAATGGCGAATACTAGCCGAATATGGCAAATCCGTCACTGCGCTTTGAAGGGTACGTAGCTGCACTTTTCCTGGTAGCCTCACCATAGAGGGGAAAGGACTCTCAGCTTCAACTGAGCGCTGCGGGGATTAATTTCAAAAGATTAATTATCGGAGCAGCTCAGAAAAGGAATTGAGACCAAAGTTATTGCACTATAGAGTTATTTCTGGGAATCTCCTAGCTAGTCCGTTACCTTGGTGACGATGTTTGCATAAGCATTGTCGCTGAAACATCTCATCCCAATATTTGTCAATTTTTCTTGAGTGGTTGATAAAAGCCAGTAAAATCTCGACCTTAGTCTCGTATGCCCCTTCAATTCTTTTAGAAGTCTATTTGTAAGCAAATTTTAGCCAAACTTCTAAAGTTTCTCCGTTTTCCGTGCAACGGGCGTCACTGTCCGTTCTCTTTATTAAGGCAATGACCTGATGGGATATTGGGCCGTTGAACCCATTACACTACCCGTAAAAGCATATCCAGTTCAACATTGACTAGGTTAAGGTCACTTATCCATGCACCGCAGTTTCATCACTTATCAGTGATTAGCCCGCGATCCCATTTAAAGGCACCGGGAGGGGGGGAAGGGCGGAATAACGTTTACGAAAACAATGGCGTCTGAAAACAAACATATGGGTTCGGTAGATACAATGTGTAACGAAACCGGCGTTGAAAAACGCGCCATAGACCGCTATTTGCCCCCAGGGCGCGCTTCCGTCCGAACTGCAAGCTTCTATGGCCGAGCCACGCTTCGTTCATTTTAAAGCTTGTCTTCGGCCTGATGTAACCTTATTTTTGAATTATTTCCTCTTTACTGTTTTCTAGTGACATATTTTACTTGTTTACTTATAGATCTTCTTAATTGTGCATTTCTATACCTGAAAATCTCAGAAGGGTCAAATAAAGTCGGGGGGAGACGCAACTTTGCGTCGACGTCGATGCTCCTTTCCCTTACTAGGCTTAGGCTAAAATTGATATCCCCTCCTCCCACATTAAAAAACATCTGTCAAAGCACAGGTCTCATCTGCTTTAGCCTAACCCTAGGAAGGGAAAGAAGCTTTGACGTGGGTGAAAATTTTGCCTCCCCCCCCCCGACTTTATTTGACCCGTAAGTACATCTAGAAACAATATAAGAAAGAACAAAGTGAAAACTAAAAGGAAAAAACAAATCTATATTAGAACCATCTTCTTTTGGCACCATGCCAAGGCGTCAAATTGGCGAGTTTGTGCAATGGCGGCCACTCAAGCTCGTCCACACTACGTCTGTTCTACCGTAAGCCAAAATTACCCCCTCCTGGTGTCTTTAAAGTTCTTGCTGTATCCAAAATAAAAATCTCGAGGCTTTTTTCTGAGGTCACTGCAACTCGTACCAATTCTCCCTCATGCAAAATTGTGAAATTTCAATTTCGTGTTTCGTGATTCTCACATCATTCGTCTTCTGTTTTGATAGTTTTCGATCTTACGCTAACTTTTCACCGCAGTGAATCGGTTTCGAGAAGTTTTCGGTATTTCTTTGTTGATTTGCATGAGTAAAAGGAAGACAATAGCTGTTACGCTCTTAGTCATATCTCTCCCAAAAGTCACATAGGCCCTTTCGAATGAGTTACGTGGAAGAAAAACCAAAACTACTATGCAATGTATGATCGATGCTCAGAACAATTGTGAATACAGCTGGGACTGCTTATTTGAAATGGAAGAGAACGGTAAAGGGCAACAGCGATAACATTTTAAGTTTTTCGTGTATTATGAAGGAG
This sequence comes from Trichostrongylus colubriformis, assembly GCA_963978905.1. Classification (NCBI taxonomy): domain Eukaryota; kingdom Metazoa; phylum Nematoda; class Chromadorea; order Rhabditida; family Trichostrongylidae; genus Trichostrongylus; species Trichostrongylus colubriformis. The sequence continues at coordinate 29,744,767 of OZ022260.1, forward strand.
AAAAGCGACGGTTGTGAGGAAGCACGTTTGTACCGCAGGTTTTGGAGGAATTTTTTATCCGTCTTCAGCCTTTAATCGTTTCAATTTTTGTTTTCAAACTTTATTATCTCTAATTTTTATTTTATTCTTCTAGCTCATTTTTTGTGCAAGAAAATTTAGTTTAGAAGTTTTTACGGGTTTTGAAAGGCGGCAGAACAGTATGAAAGAGCTCGCTTCCACTTACTTGATCCGAGCGAGTATCGAATTGGGTTGAGTACCGTACGAGGCCAATCAATACACTTGTAAATCCGGGGTCAGTAAATTAGAAGACTTATCAAGGACGGACTTGTACTATATGTCAGGGCGATACGCATCGCAGTATTGTCACATTTGCCACTAAACGCATGGGGGGATACACGTGAACTGGGATGCACCGCGCATCCCAGCAAGAGCTTAATCAGCGTTTTTTTTTTTCAAAATGGGACCTTTTCTTTCTCTGCGATTCACTCGTTCTTAAGTTTCGTGGGCATATCATACGCCGTACCCCATGACTGAGGAAGAAAGCGAGCTAAGGGATGAGTGAAACAATCTCGCTGGATAAAAATGGTTTCCGTGAGACCGGTAATGATATGATTCTGGCTCACTTACCTTGGAGTTCATTCCTCTCTCACAGGCATAGATTAGCCCTCGCTGCTACCCTTCCTTTACATTGGTCCTATTCAGCCAAATACGGAGTGTAACCTGTGATACGTTCTGATCTCTTTCTTTGCAGAGCTACGGAAATTTTCTATAGTTGGAACAAGTTTTTCCGGTTTCTGCACCCGTGCAGCAACGGGAATTAAGGATAATCGCGGTTTTTGAGGGGTGTGATTCGTTTGAAATTTGCGTCATATGGCCGTGTGAACCATAGGCACATGCTACGGTAATTTATGCATCTCACAATCAGTCGACGATGTGGATCCATTTCGGGCTTGTCCATAGGATCGAGCGCGCGTTTTCTACGGCTGGTTGCATTGCAGTTGCCCTATCATGTTGAACCAGTTTTTATCCACTGCACTTTGCTGTATTACTCAAGCCTAATACCATAGACTATTTGCCAAGGTTTTCCTGTCGCTGCTTATTTTTCTCGTTTTCTTCTCTCATACATCAGTTTGAAAATCGTCGACCATTTTCACTTTCAAAGTGATCCTTTACCCAGTTTCACACTCATGTTGCATCTCGAGCGCTGGCGGGTCAGTAGTTGAAGTCATCGCATATCACTTGTAATATCCGCACCATCTCACCCTTTCCGAATCAAGCGAGCAATCGCTCAGCTAAGACCAGCTAATTGGTAGCAGATAAGCGTTATGCTATCCCCACCAGAACGCGGTCATCAAAACGTGCTGGTCGCTACAAGCCATTGTATAAACAATGTAAACACTGAAATGTCTGCGATTTCAGATGAAACTCGAATACGTGGCACACTCTCAAGAGATGGGTCGACATACATAACATTTGTTTCAGAGTAGACTCATTTCTAATCCCCTGGGTTACATCCATTTCTACAGCCGGAAGCAAGTACTTCAATGTTTACCCTTCGCTCGATCAAAGTGGTCAACCAGCTGGTCTTCTTGTTTATTGCCCACTTATGTATGTGAAGTGCGGCAGTGCCGGGTTACCCTTCCCCTACTTGAATGGACTAACTTCCATCCAATCCCTGCTGTTTTGTTGTTACCGAATCTTTTAGTGCCTCTTCAGAATGGGTGGTTCTCACCAAGGTGGCTCACCGCATCACTGGTTTTTTTTATGGTCTTTCGCTTACCGTTGTGCAGTCGTCATGAAAAGCTGAAGACAGTCATAGTTTGGCTGTAGGGACACTGAGATAACTTGAAAGCTCAGATTATTTTGTTTTCTTCATTCGAAGATCAGGCAACTACCTTGTTAGACTGGCATCTTCTGCGCAGTTTCTCCCATCATCTGGTTGCAATCGCACCGCTTTTAACAATCAACCAAATCTCATCTTCTGTGAAAGTACTGTATCCAAGTTCAATAATTTTTAAGGAGTTTAAGATTATGCTTTCGGCACATAGTGATTATGTATATACTTATGTGTTGCGCATTGAAGGAATCATTTCAGGTGCTAGCGCCTCTATGTTATACATTAAGGATTATAATGTGCTGATTTTTCTGAGCCGAAGATTGAACTACAGACAGGTAAAGAAGTGAAGTGGCCTCGGTTTTTCGACACATGGTGCGCCTTTCGAATTCTCGGCCAAATCTCTGGATAAATCACTTACGCTGGCCTACCTTTACATATATGGGCTGCTCGCTTTAAGTCATTGTTCAGCCAAATACGCATTCAATGTTCCCATAATTCTGAATGCAGCTCAGATGCATGGTGCACTTTAAGCGGAGAATAACAACCTATTGTAACTCTGAAACCTAGTAATCGTAATTGCATGTATACCGACTGATGGATTGAGAAAGGATAGGGGATGAAGCTCTCTGTATGGTTCAATACCACGCTCCAACTGTTTATGCTACGCATAGTACTTTCATCCGCTATGTCACTGGCATTTGAATATGGTCTAGTCGGTGACAATTCAGTGCTTTCCTTTTTCCAGACGTTGCCTTGTATCAATTCACCGATACAGGAGAGTGCAAGGTTCGATTGGTCTCTGTGGTGGCGCCTCGGAGCTATTTCACATGCATTCCTTCCCTTCAATTCCAAATGCAGCGATGAGACACTGTTCAGAGTTCGCGATTCACGCGATCGCGCGTTTCAGGCGATTCAGTCGCATCATTCACGTAATCTTTACGTATCCTATCCTTGTCGTCTATCACCTGAATCGCGCGTATCGCCTGAATCGCTCGATCAATGTGTACCTTATTCCTTCCGTCTGAATCGCGAGAATCGCAAACGCTGAACGATACTTAGGGTGAGGATGCAACCTATCAAGGATTCGCATGGTGCACAGGAGTCGTTCGGTTCTGGAAAGATGAATGAGCAGTTGGCACAAAATACTTTTTTACTGACATGCCTCCACCGGAGCGAGGCTTTTTCGCCACCTGATTTGATTTAGGCTTGCAATCGCAGCATTTTCGCACTACAGGGCGTCTAAAACCTCAGGTCAAACAGGTTCTTTTGGGTGTAATCGTTGACGCTGCATGGATGTGTCGTGTTTCTGCGCAGACGAGGCTGCACGTGTGTGTCGAGCGTGCAACGTCGTCGCTCTCGTGCTTCGACTCACTCTCTCATACTCGCTTGCTGTTTTGCTGTGGAAATCGGCATGAGCATGAGGCTCGTCAACGAGTGCACGCGTCCCTCTGCGTTATTGCCATTCTCTGGCGGCTCCTTTTCACTCAACACTCGCTCCCATGTACGCTAGTCTCTTTCTTGCAGATGTGCTACCGGGTCTTTGCACTTCGAACACCTTGTTTTGCCATCGTGTTCCGGTACTCAAGACTGTTTCAGATAATACTTAAACAGGAAATTGATGTGTGCTAGCTATATTAGGTCTATTTATTTGTTTTTGACGTCATACATTTTGAAATAGCTGGCAAAATTCCCGCAATTAATCCGAACCCTCCTGTTTCGGGTATTCGCCGTGAATTTTTCTAATTAATCTTTGAAAATGATTGTTGCAGAGTTACAGGGGAAGCGTTCCACGGCAAGGTGGACCGTAAGTTCAAATCCCATTCAGACCATCCAAGTCCTCCACCTCTACTTCAATCCCTAAGAACTGATGTCCTAGGGTATGCTATGGAGGAGGGAAACACTGGATCAAACATCCGTCGCTCCCAGAAAGTGAATGTAAGGAATTCGAAAACTTCCACGATTTTCAAGGAGGAACGAGTGCGTAGTGCATTTTCTGGAACTGACCTTTATTAGACCACCCTTGTTTTTATTATCCGTTGTTGAATTAGCCGAAAATCAACCAAGTAGCGCTCTAGTTTTACAAAGTTATGCGTTTTACCCAATAGGTGTGCCTCCCTTTAGGGGTCAGGGATCCATAGATCCCCGAGGGCCGTCCAAGCATCCCGTTCCTCTGAAGTCGGTTAGCTGGTTGCGTAACTACTCTAGCTACATATAATCACGTCGCTTTGACAACGGCTATTAATCATTCTGCATGAACTCTACGTTTACTCGCAGTCTTTTGCCAAATGTTATCCGATGAGAAGAAGTTGAGCACCACTCTTTCCTGAACGTTTTTCTCCATCATCATCGCTGGTGACCTCGAGTTGTCCTTGAGAATGTAAAGTGAGGCACAGGAAATTAGATGGTGTGCTGTTATATCGTCCGCCAGATCACCTTGCCCTTTTAATGGTGTTCCCTCGGAAAAACTCTTGCGATTTCGTCTTTTATGATTGGTTACGGAATACGAAATGGTTTCGAAAAAATGAGTAGTTTCTTCGGATTGTATTGGGGCTGCTTTCTTATAGGTATAGCAGTAGGATCCATGGGTGACCGTTGGGACACACGGTCAGTAGACCCTCCAGGTCACGCATTGACTGTGCACATCCCTTAAAGGAATCGTCCACGGAAAATGAGTTTTCGTGTTACCCATATATTTATGTTGTATTTGCCTAATGTTAGCCTCATGCAAAATTTCACGCGAAAAAATGTGAATCTGGCTGAGATACAGCACCACAAAGTGCGGTCCCAGTAGGCGGGGCCTCCGTGTAAAAGCCTCGTACTGCGTCCGCCGTGGTCTGAGACACATTGTAGGAACAGAAGGTTACGTAAACAGTCCCACCCTCCGTTCCCAACGGCGGCGGAAGACGGGACGAGGCTTTTACACGGAGGCCCCGCCCACTGGGACCGCACTTTGTGGTGCTGTATCTCAGCCAGATTCACATTTTTTCGCGTGAAATTTTGCATGAGGCCAACATTAGGCAAATACAACATAAATATATGGGTAACACAAAAACTCATTTTCCGTGGACGATTCCTTTAAAGTTGTTTTCTATAACAGTTTTCTCTAGGGATATTTTTAAAAGCGAGTAGATCATTGTGCAAGGAGGATAAGATTTACTCGATCAAATTGTCTGAATAATTTTGTCGCAGAGAAAGGGCCACAGGCTGTCACAGGGTCACAGTCCTTGGTCAAAATCCGTGTGTCCCAACTACACGCAGGGATCCATAGACTCCCACATTGTCTGTTGCTCTAAAAAGCTTATTTTTGAATTTTTTCCGAAGTATCAGAGTCATTTTAGCTTAGATTTTACAGAATGAAGCTTTGCCTCACTAAGATCCCTCACAAGTCATGATTTTGAGAGAATTATGATCCCCTTTTCAAAACTCCATTCAGTTCTTACAGGCTGGGAGAGGAGGGGGAAGAGGCTGACCTTTTTACGGAAGTTGGCTCTGCCTCACAAAGATCCCTCACGGGCCGTAATTTTAAGGAATTATGATTGCCTTTTCAAAATTCCATCCAGTCTTTGAGGCTGGATGATTCAGAGCATTTTAAGCATTTAAAGCCCTCGTACTTCGAGGGCTTTCGGCTTATCAGGTCGTCAAGGTCTTTGCATGGGGCACTGTTCAAACAAGACGTCGCAGACGTGTTTGGTTCGATCGCAGCTCGAAACGTTTCTTTTGAGCATCCTGATAATAGCGCATCTTCGCGAGTTTTTCTTGCCATCGTATGGGTTTTTTTTGGGTTATCGTCGGAATCACTGCTAAGTTCTCACGATAGCATGTCTTTCTTTCTGATTTATTAGCCTGTACATTATCTTTTTTCTCAAAACTCGCATCTGAACGGAGAGGCGTTTTGAAAAGTATGGGTGTCCTTCTGCAAAACTGCTTCTCCTCTTGAAGTCCTGATGAAATTCGAGGCAACCATGGTTGACAATAAGGGCACGCTACCTTTAATACTGTGAAGGGCAGAGGCTTCGAGTGTGTGCTGGAGTACGCCGTGTACTTGACGTATATTTGGAATTGTAAAGTCGGTCGAGCGCAGTCGTATATAAAACCAAGTAATGCAGAACACGGTGTTATAACCTCTTCAAATGATTTTAGTTAACCAGTATAGGGAGGTATTGCTAACTAATTATTTTGCTCTGGAAATAATACCGCGGATGGTATAGGTGTAGATAAGTGGTTTTCGCTTCCTTTTTATTTACTCTATTTATAGCTGAGATCAATATTTCTCACCGAAGTATGAGAATTGCGCTCAGTTTACTAATAATAACATTGAAATCAGTTATTTGAAATTTTTTGTTTATGTTTAGCTCCTCTATATTAGTGTTGTAGCGAAAACTTTACGATCTCTTCCACAATGACACAATGTTTCCCATGTGGTGAATTGTTTGGATAATTTGAATCACTTAAATTAGCATTTTCTTTGTCGCACGTGCAAGCAGGCTCCTCAACTTCTCGGCCTTGACGCAACGACATCGTCGTCGCATTCAAATGCGATTTTCGGGCAATACAAATGTGTCGTCGTTTGCCATTCGTCTTCATCAAAATCCCATCGAAATGTCCGAGTCGTTGATAAGGCGTCGATTAGTGGAGATCGTGAGAGTCAGGCTCCATTTCCATCAGGCTCGACCCCATTTCACGACTTTACGATCTCTGTCGGCAAGTCTTCAAGCACATGGTTGCGTCTCTTTGAAGTTGGTTGTTGGTCTCTCGGGTGGTTGAACGAATTTTTTTTGGTTTTAAAATGAAGCATTGTGGGAATTGAAATCGTGGGTGGCCAGGTTGATCAGATGAACTAGGCAGCTGTCAAGTGTTTGCGGAAAACGATGATGCACGCGGAGGAGGGCACCTCGTTCTTTCAGGTTTTCGAGTGTTTAAGGGGTGAGGAGTTCCACCTGTGAGTGTAGGGTTCGGATTCTTTGACCAAAAAGCTCACCTTGTTCCTTCTCGTCGTGTGGCACCAGAATCTGCTTTGCCATTATAACTTGTTGTGAAGCTCGATGTTTCTAAGTTGTAGGACACTTTCTGCCAGATTTTTCTCAAAAGTTTCTCGGAAGTTGGTGGGAGTATATGTGGATGAGGTACATAAAGAGGGCGCATAACTACCACTGGACAGTTCGTTACTAATCTTCCAATCTCTACTTCCGTGATAAAAAAGGAGATTTGTTGAGAGAGGTACGGTTGGTCCTTTTTATTCACGAGTACAGCTTGAACTTCAACGCGAACAAGGGAATCATGGCAGCCAACGCCACGTTAAGCTGGTCTCAAATTTATTTTTTCATTTCCCTTACGATTTCAAATTCACTTCTTTAATGTTTCTAAAATTTTAAATATTGTGTATGTCTCAATACGTAAATTCAAATGCATATAAAAATGAAAATAATTTTTTAAGATCAGCGTCGGCAAATGTAAGATTGATATTTCAAAATTTCTATAGATGCTGATATAAAGCCTTTTGAAGAAAAAGTTTGTAATGAAGAAGAACATACATAGATCGGTCGTGATGTCGAAAGCTGTTACAGCAGGATGGCCCCATTCGGAGGATTAGCATTTACGGTAGGAGCTGATTATACCAAACGTTACAGAGTTTTTCTAGTGTTTCGTGAGTTTAGTGGGTCATTCTAATGGAATACTGTAGTGATCCTCACAAACGTACATACTGCGTAAAACAGTGTCTTTGTTTCAGTAAAGCTACTAAATGTGCGTTCGAATGTGGTCGGAAATGGGTGTTTTCTTTAGAGGGTCGGCTGCTCCTTGGCAATTAATGCACGTCTAAGTATCTTTGTTAGTGGTTTTTCTGAGCGCTGTTTCGTGTGCAAACTGGGTGTTCAGTAGGTCGTTATTTCCTTCGTTTCCGGCAGAATCTTTAACAACTTCTACAGTACTGCGGTGCCTATAAACATTGTACGATACTGTAGCTATAGATTCGTTTCACTGTCGCAGAAGTTTGTTTGGCTTGTGTGAAGTTGGATGAAGGAGATCCTAGGGTGATAGGGCTTTTCTCACGCGCTAGGAAGTGTGCATTAATTTTTTAATTCAGATTTCTTGCTCTTTTGATTGAAGTACTTTAATCCGCTCGTGAGGCAGTTGTTCCTGTTTGCAGATCCTCTTCGTAGCATTCAGATTTCAATATCTGTTTTCATCATTACTTTTGATATGTTTGTTTACTGTCACGAATTTTTATTACTTTGTTTTTCTACTGAGTTCCAATTCCTGGTAAATGTTTTGTTTTTCTTTTCTTGCATAGCTGAAAGCAACCAGTTGGCCGATATCACCATGTGCCCCTGCGCAATTCAAGATTTATGAGTTAGTCGGTGTCCCTGGTGGCGTTCAAAGCCGACAGCTACTCTTGCCAAAGCACCAACTCAACCTCCAGTAATTGCATTTAAAATTTTTACTCCCAGCTCTCATTGTGTCGGTGATTGCTTTTGGATTTTCAAAAGTTTTTGCATGAAACCTAAAAAAAGGCCTAGCGTCTTGCTCGTAGCTGAGAATCCTTGCAGTAAAATTTGCATTACAAATCGAGGCATAATACAATAGGTCGTTTCACTAGAGACGCTCGGGAAGCGCAAGGAAGGGAGACGCCTTTATTATCATCCGCATTAATCAAAAAAGCTGACATTCTTGCCACTCAGTGTGCCGTCCATGTGACCATGTTCGAAATTCGAAAAAACTGGAAATTCGTTCTTCGCAACTATTTGTTGTAAAGTGATGCCGGTGGTGATTCAGTCTCCGTAAGTGTTCCCGTTACACGAAAGAAAAGGATGGGAAGGAACTCGGATTGCGGTGACATAGAGTTGCTGATGTCTGCAGGGTCTGCCTCGTTAGTTTTCACGCTCGATTATTTCTAAATGAAATAGTTAATTTCCTGGGAATTGTGAGGTCCACTCGAAGGACTCATTTCTTCGGAAATTATCACCCATCTTCAATAAAATTCTGTTCAATTCCAACTAATTTGCAAAGGGTGATTCAGATTGAGGCCATTTTTCAAAATTTTCAGCGTTTTGCTCTTTTTTAAATTTAATGCTAGGTATTGCTAAGTCAAAAATTCAGCGAGCTCATTATGAGGCACCAATTTTCGTTCTTTTTTGGCCTCTGTCATCGGTCTATCCCGTCTCTATACGGTGCAGTAGGGTTGTGCGAATCTCAGGTTGATGATTGGGTACTTTTTGCCATCCTATGCTTACTTGCCCTTCTTCCTTTACCAATATCGGGGTTAGCTATGCCTTATTATATTTCTATACTTTAATTATTTTTGAAAGCTTTTTATTGAGATTTCGTTTGCTACGTCGTAAGATTTCCCACGAATTTGCTTTTTGGTGCGTAAAAAGTTGAAAGACAAGGGCGTTGCGTTGCAGTGTTTCCTTGAAAGTAATTCGATCTGCTGCCATTCACTCGAGTCAACAAAATTCGCCACAGATGACAGCCATAGCGAGAACCTTCTGCACGCACACACCGTCCCCATCTGTTGTGCTTGATGAACAGATATGTTTGCCAACGGCTTTAACTGATGACTGTTTTCGTCGTTGATCATCGTCCTTTTTCCACACGGGGAAACCATTGATTCTCACTTGAGCACTCCTCCTCCCTTTCCCCTCCCCGTCTGTGTTGACACAGCCGGTGTTCATCGAACCGTTGGCAATGGAAAGCCGCGTTCTTTTCACCAGCAAATGGACAATTTCCTGCTTTTTTTCAATGTTCCTCGAACGGTGCCATTCGATGAACACCTGTCTCGTTTTTCAATGGCTGACTTCCATTTCTCTACCTGCCTAACACCTCCATTTTCAAGCTCTGTATCCCTCAATGCACTTTTGTTATGATGCTTCGTCGTGGTCGCCAGACCCTGGTAAACACGCTCTGTTCATAACACTTTAATGGCACTTTGCCAACAGTTCGTTTTCCACTTTTTGTTAGCCATTTTTCTTCCTCTCGCATCGCGTTTTGTTGTAAAGATGGCTGCGTTCTTGGGCGATCAGCTGGCAGTGTGGGATGAATCATATTCTCAAAGGTTCATGTGATCGAAACGCCTTTATCACACGATCCACTCTCAAAAAGTTGCTTTGGTGCTTAGTGAAATCGCGGAGCTCGAACGAGGTTCAGCATTGAGCGTTTGTTTAGAATTTCCTGAAAAAAACGACTCTCTCTCTCCCCCCCCCCCCCTCCTCCTCGAGCCTTGAGGATTCTCATGCGTGTCCCTCCTATTTACCTCCTCTGCATAGTGTGGAGTAAAGATCGTATACTCTCGGTGAATTAATAATTGGGTTTTTTCATGAATGGAAGGGACAACTGCACAACGGTGTGGAGTATTACGTGAGCTATGGTGAGAAACTCAAGGGTTGGGTGACCCGTATGTAGACAAGAAGCCCGAGAGTTCCCTCGTCCTCCACATGAAGTCCGCCTCCCCGTCGATTCATCTATAACCATAACTTTGGTGGGCTTTTTGGTGCTTTGATTTTAGTTATCTTGGAGTGCAGGTTCGTGTTTTGTTCGTGATCAAAGCTTTTCTCCATAACTCAGCATTTAAGAAATTTAGGAGTTTTGGTGCTTCAAAGATTATTCTATATGGCTTGAACCGCTTCGGGTCAGCATACATTGCATCCCGACGTGTCTCATTCCAAATACTCGTTAAGGGTATTTGTCTCGCATATTATCTTCAGTAGCTCCTTTGAAAACCGAAGATGATTCCTAGTAGAAATAAGATCTCAAACAGCATAAATGAGCAGTGGTTAGGGTCAAGGTTTGCTTTGCATAGGATCGGGGTCGCATTAGGCGAACTAAGCTGCCCTCATTAGGTCGTCCGCTTCTTGCAACAAAGGCGTTGTGCTAAGCATCGACCGGCGTCTGCAATTAATTGCACGGGCCGGATACCCATTCAAACGCATCAGCGATTACAATCGAAGTAGGATGCGTGACTCACCCAAGAACGGTCGATTAGCGCAAATTGTTGTCTTGTTTTCTTCTCTTGCCGATTTAAAATTGTTTTTTTTACGAAGGGAATGTTCAGTGAGCTGTTCAATCGCATTAAGGCCATACGTCCTTCAAGCGCTAATCGTTACGCTGATTTCACCCTCTTTTGTTTCTGTTGCTACAACGCTGGTCACAACTGTCACGTAGATGTCATCAGCAGATATTCCTCATGACGGACTAGCTAAGAGAGCGTGTTAAACGTAGAGCATCCCGACTGACGTCTGTTGTGGTGATTCGTTATTTTCGCTCCACTTCTCAGATGGGGATGGTTGGTTAATGCAACCAACGGTCGTCGGCGCTCCACCAATAGGGATTCAATCAATATTTTCACGCACGTTGCGATTTGTTTATGGGTTGTTTACAGCGTTTTCTTTGTCCGTGCGACACGTTGAAGCGTTTATTGATTTTTTGGTTTATTCTTGTAGTTTTGTGCCGTGTTCCAGTGAAAGCGAATCCCACTCGTTTCGCCTTCATTTACAGTCTTCTTTATGGGCGCTCACACATCTGTGACCGGCTAAAAAAAGAGATCTGAAAGCGCAGGGGCAATGGTTTCTTTTGGGGTGCGCCATGCCTCCTGGTCTTCCGGAATTGTTTGAACGGGTGTTGCTGGAATGACCAGGTCCGGCTACCGATATGTATTTCGCATTTTGTCCCCACAGAAATGAATGGTACCAGTCAATCGTTTGTGGAGGTAAAAAGGTAGTTTGCATGAAATTATACTGTCATATAGACATAGAGTTTTGTAGAGTATAGAGTTTTGTTGCGGTCCTACTGCTGCTTTCAACAAATAGGCATACTCCGTTACGAATCTTCTCATATACGATTCTGTAGAGTTACGCTTTTCAGTGTTTTTGTCACTGTATCTCCTGTTGCCGCAACATATTGAGCGCTTTGTTGAGTTCAAGTGATTGAATTCACTTTTGTTTATTCTCTTTATTTTGTTGATTTTTTCGTTATCTTCATTCTTTTGAGAGATTTAAATATTGCAAAGGAGCTATTTGTTCAGTATCAGTCCGTTCCTCTAGGTAGCTAGATATGTCTTATCCATATTTTCCTACTGATTCTAACCATATTCTTTTTAAATATTTCTTGATTTACCGAATACTACGGTATGTCATGAGTTTCGTGTGATACCTGCAGGATTACTGACCTGTAAGGTCTGCAGCGGAACACTTGGAGAATTGCCCATATCGACTACGTATGGCATTAGCATTGAGCGTTCCATAAGCCACGAGGAATGAAACCAAATTGGAGGTCCTGTGTCGATTGAACCCATGCGCGGAAATATCGTTATGATGTATGTAGGTCGGTCACATCACGACGAAAAGTGCTGAGGATACTATTGAGAACCTCAAATAAAGAGATTCGTGTGCTGGAAAAATCCAGATTTGCTGTACAAAGGCCGGGAGAGGTTATTGTGCTGTTAGAACTTCTTCTATGACCTGTTGGCCGAAGTTTTGTGTGCACGCTTATCAGCCATTGGTGTTATCAGCTGTGGTTTCCCTCGGACCTGCTCCTATCTGACGATTTCTTTTCATTTGAACTGTGTGTGCAGTTTGAAAAATGCTCGTTTAATGGAACCTGACAATATTGAGTTACCATCGGCTCAATCTGCTGGCGTCGGAAAACGGGTTTTTCGAAAGAGGTTCTATGTTCATGAAGGGTTATCCATCTTCTGTATGGTTTTTGCTACAGTCGTCAGTTCGTCGCAGTATAAAAAGTTGGGTTTTTTGGTTTGCAAGGGTTGTAATAGGAGTCGGGCTCTGTACACGTCCAGGTCTAGGGAAAGCCTTCCTGATCGCTTCTCACTCAAATAAAGAGCTCAAGTCACGGAGAGCTCGGTTGAACTATGTAGGTTGTAAGATGCGGTAAAATATGGCTGGTAGTGTTTGAGCATGCAGCAGGTGGCATTATTCACATAGCTTCTGGTTGACCAAATAACTGGTATTTTAACTTGACATTTCCATGCTGGTAACTTTTTATTTGTATTCTCACTTTTTGCCTTTATTGCTTTTTTAGCGTCAATTGAATTTTTGATTTATTGTTGTTAGCGGGAATGGTTTTCAGCCAATGAATTTGAATAAATATGGTAGAAATGCTCACTGGCACCTCATACAATGCCATACGAAGTTAGGGTCAGCGGTATTTTTCTATTATTTATTACACAAACAGACCTTTGTGAAAGTAGGAACACAATAGGCATTAAAGCTAACTCCAAAATGGACATTGCAGGAGTCAAGCGTAGGTGGTCGGGACTTTGCTTGGCTACAAGGGCGAAGGGAGTCATTTTTAGAATTAGAAATTCTTTTTAGTTTTTTTTTGCTCTCGCTTGAAGTTCGTTGTTTCATATACATGATTTTGTATATAGAAATGAATGATTTTGTATATAGAAATGAAATAATCGATTGATTTTAGTTTTGAATAGTTTTTAAGTCCATGTCGTTAGAAATACGTCGCGGTGGCTGATCTCGACATCAGTGCTGGTATTGTGAAAGTGCTCCATGCCATAGATGGCATTCAATTTCAATCGTTGGCTTCAATTTGCTCACTTTGCTCAATGCCATGCGGGGCGCAGCGACGAATCACCGTGATTCCCTATGGTGACAGTTTCTGATTGTTCTATCGGTTGCGTCATGATTCAACTGCAAGTTGCGCGGAACCACGGAGGTAGGGCAGGGCAACGCTCGCGATGGTCATGGCGATTTATGGCGATTATTGTCGCCTCATTGGCTGACTGATCTTATCGTGATTAGGAGCTCATTTGACGTGATGTGATCAGTTATCGCGACCAGGAAACGCCGTAGTAAGGTCATTTTTTTCTACGGTAGCTATCTACTGAGCCGCATAGTCGGTCGGTCGTGTATTTTGCTCGCAGGAGCAGTTTGCACTCTTAACCTTACTGTATTTTCGAATTGGATCTTCACCTAAGTGAACCAGTATTTCTCTAGAAGAGGGGAGTGAGTTCCTTGTTTATTTTCGTTTGTTTATTTGTCCATTCGCTGTTCTGCCCACATCGCCCACTACTATTCTGCTCATAGCTATTTGATCGATCTGATTTGCACTTCGTAGCAATTCGTTCATGCCTAAGCACATTGACAGGTTTGTACAAAATGGTATGAAAATGTTTCAATTCTGTTTATTTTGTTGGATGTCCTTTTCCTGGTCAATTGGGACAGCTCTTTAGTGTGAATTTTTTTAAACTGATTTTGTTATCATTCATCCAGTATTACGCCGCTAAAATCTCTGTTTTCTCATCATTCATCATCTTTACGATGTGTGCATTTGAATTCTGTTCAAGTAGGCCGATGATTCCACAGAAATATCGAATGCATGGCCTATCTTTAGAACTTATATATTTACAGGATGCGGGGTCGGAGCTACTTGAACCCCTCATCTAACCGATTTCGAATCACTTTTTTGAGCCTTTATGGGAATGTGGTTGACTTCCTATAGAGTTCAAAAGAGAAGGAAAAAGTGATGATGAGTCTTTGATTGCGCCACGCACTCTACTTCCATCGAAGTAGTGGCATTGGGGTGCGATTTGATCAAATTTGCAACGACATTATTACACAATAACTTCGGAGGTCCTTGGCCATGTAAAGCTAAGTATTAGGTTGTCCCGAAAGTTCCGGAACACCTCGACCACTTTTTTTCAAATTTATTTCGTTACAACACAAACACATTTCAGCTAACAAGATATTCACCATTACCACCTATCACCTTCTGTCATCTATCCGGAAGCTTGCCAATCCCATCCGCCCAGAACTGTTGAGACTGCCTCGCGAAGAAACGCTCGACCTCCATCTCGATGTCGCGCTGCTTTTTGAGCTGTTTCCCCTTTAGGAAGTTCTGTAGAGGGGCGAACAGGTGGTAGTCAGACGGTGCGAGGTCGGGGCTATATGGAGGATGTGGTAGCACTTCCTAGCCTAGCGTCGCCAAGGTGTCCAGGGTGAATGTTGCCAGATGTCGGCTGTCGGATAGGGCATGGGGTGTCCAAGTCGAGAGCACTTTCCGTTATCCCAGCCGAGTGAGTTGCTGATCGACTGTGGTGTTCCCACAACCGGGTACCAAGGCCACTTCACGTGTGCTTGCCGTGGGTTCTCCTGCACAGTTCTCCTGAGAAGCTGATCGTCAGCTCAGATGGACGGCCACTGCGTTGCTGATCTTTCAGAGCTATATATTCAGAACGGAAGCGGGTGAACTAAAGGTGGATAGTTGTGCTTGCTCCGCATGCGACGCTGATTCTTTGGACCGCTTCCCTTATGGAACTCCTTCGGTAGAACTCGTAGAGGTACAATGCTCGGAGTGACGTCTCGTCCATTTCGAGCTCTATTCCTTTTGTGGATAGGCGCGAATCCTTATATACCTATGGCATGGAACGTTCCTCAAAGTCAATCGACAAATGCCCTGGCTATCCATCGTGGGAAGGCCCGAAAACCCTTGTCCGCCAAGGTGTTCCGGAACTTTCGGGACTTTCGGGACCTTTTTATTCTCCGAGACCGATTTGGTGCGAGGTCCGGACAAGTTTAACGCTTGTTTGGCTTAAGCGAGCTTGAATCTGGAACGATTCGGGTCTGGAACGATCTTACGACTGGAAAGTAACCATTGCATTTTCTCAGCCTACTTGCAGAGTTTAGTTGCGAAAGATGTGATTTTGATGGTTCTAGCGAGAACGGGTTACAAAAAAATTCTGATTGTTGAACAACAAAGTGAGACTCCAAGGCTCTATTCAAAACTTCTCCCCTCAAAAGAGCAGTAGTGCCTAAAGTTCACGAGGAAATTGTTTTCAACTTTTGCTATGTATCTGTCATCGTAGGACCTCCCTCGGCCGAAATATTGCAAAAAAATCGAAAAGAAAAGAACTTTTTGGCTTTTTACGGTTCTGAGCTTTCAGTAGTGAACTTTCGCGATCCCACGTTACTACTCAACATTCAATTAATGAAGCTCCGGAACAGCTTATTGATTTGTTAAATTTTTCTAAATCTTTACTGGTGCCCTGGATCAGAAATACCCTTCGTTGTGGAACCGTTTCAGTGGCTTTGTTGGCGAATTTTTTGAAGTCTATCAATACTGAACCAGTCATTAGACCTTACATCCACCTGCCGTCTTCAATCGTTCATGTCATTCCACCTAGACTATCTTCCTGCATAGTGTGTCGTGTTTTTGAGTTGTTGCAACTAGTACCATCGCAGTCCAGTCGTTGTTAGTCCGTCGAAAACAACTCTATCACGAGGTTTGATGTTATACAACGACAACACTGTCATAAATCTCGTGTACTATGGGCCTGTTTTGGTCATGGACATGCCATGGCGTGCGCCAGAGTATGAAGCGTTGTCTGGAGTCACACAAACCATCTTTGTCCCCGAAAAAAGTGTGAAAATCATGGTAAGCCGAGTGATAGCACCGTAGGTGCGGCGAATTTTCCAGCAATCCGATTTTGTTTTTTTCACCGGTCCATTTGTTTGATCGTGAGATTTCGATACGGTTCTGTCAATACGCAAAGTTCCTTGGTGATTTGAATGTCCTTTTACTGTTATGTTTTGCCTTTCATTTTCTTCGTGGAGTCATTCAGAAGTTCTGTGCTAATTATTGCTTAATTGTTAGAAAAAGAAGTATACAAAATGGCTCAATATATAGCATTTGAACAAAGGTGTAGGTCGAAGTGGTCCACTAGTAAGAAATGTCTGAAAGTTCCCTCTTTGATTTCCTTCTATGAACTCACAGCCACTGCAGCGTTACCCGTCGCCCGACTCCCGTTCTGATATATTGCCGTGGGTGTTTTTGTTTTTGCCTCGATCGATTCCATTTAATCGCCGTCTACGGCTGACTTACAGGGCAATCCTCCTTCTGCTTAACCCATAAACCCATAGCGGACCGCAGTGGTGTGTGTAACTTTCCATCCCTCTTCATTTTCTCACTGATCGATATTTTGTTATTGATTGATCTCCATATACTTCCCTTATGTTAGCCTCACCACGTCCCAAGAGGCTGTAAAATTATCATTTATTATTGTTATTTTTATTATTATGTGCTATTACAATATGTATGTGTGGCGGAGGTGCTACCGTTACGAGTGGCACCGCTTCCGCTTCCATGATCCGTCAATTGAGGCATACCACGCGATTATCAGAGAGGTGGCTCACTTCCTTGGGGTAGTAGTTACTTGGATGACTGCTCACACTGCATCTTTGTCGCTGCTGCACGGTTCACCCTTACGGTGTTGGGCCTGCATGAACAAGCCACACCCACCCAACCAAACCACACCAGGCCAAGGGACGAGTGAATTTCCAACGTGGCGCTCGCGTGGGAAGGAAATTGCGATAATGGAAGATATCCTGATGAAGTAGCTAATTCGATGGTCAAAGCAGCTTACACACTGTGGATTGTTCGTTTAAGGCCAGGTGATTTGGTTGGATGGGCGTGGCTCGTATTTGTTCAAGCAGGCGTATCACCGTAAGGGTGCAGCGTTCAGCCGCAACAAAGATTCTGTCTGAGCACTTATCCAAGGACCTACTCTCCCCATGAAAGTAAACCACTGAACCGATTATCATCGTGGTGTGCCTTCAATCCAACCATTAACTATACTTCGTCGCTGTAGAAATGGGTAAAATGAAAGATCAGATTACCGTTCCAGCTACATTCAAATGCTTTTTCCTCGGAATGATCGTCGGTTCCTTGGCGTATCTGATTGTGGGCAGTAGAGCAGTATACTTACACTTAATATAAGTTAATGAAGGGAAAGAAATACACAGGTTGTTTTTGTCGGAATTTCATTTGATAGGTGGACCTGGGATTCGTATCACTCCTTAGGAGCAGTGTGCGCGTTGCCCATTCCCCTTTCTGATATATTGCCTGTCAGCAGTTCCTGTGAGCAGTGGAAGGTTTTTTTTGGAAATTCGGGAACGCAAGCCCATCCGCCTGGAGCAGAATTGGAGACTGCACCATGAAGATAACGGTCTCCTTTCACCGGTTCACTCCTCAGAATCCATGCTGCTTCCCTTCTTTGTTATTTTTTCTTCATTCCGTTCTGCTGTCAGCGTTATAAGATTATTGGAGTGTCATCTGTCATGCAGAAAAGGGCTGATAGACTGATATCGGTTGCAGCTATGTACTTGACATCTTCCAACTGGTTCTGATTTTTGACAAATGAAACACGACCTCTTACCCGTCTGACTATCCATCAACACATCGGACTTGTCCTTTTTTCGGACTTTAAATTCTGTACCGACTTCGTTTGAAGTGGAGCCGTCGATCTCCCAATATTACGAATCGTTTCGCAAGTCTCCTAAAGTGCTTTGTGGTATGCATTTTTCTTCTGAGCAGCATTTATTGCCTTCCATAATGGCTGCTTTTGCCTTTCCTGTAGGGCTTTGCTTTCACAGCTGAATTGTTCTGAAGCGCCGCCGATCCACCTTAGTAATAAATTAGGCATGCACGAAAGGGGCAAGTTTTTTGTAGCTGAGCAAGTTTTAGTGATCGCTAGGACATTCTGTACAGTAGGCGGAATTTTGCCAGAGACCGTTTGAATCAATACGTGTGTTGTGTTTCGATGCGGTCGGTCAGGAGAAATATTAGCTTTCGTTGATTCAGCGTTGTTCATTTGAAAATGCCGCTCGATTTCCTTCTTTTTTTCCATCACGCGGTCGATATTGTTAGGCGAAAGAGCCGTCTTTTCCCTCAGAAGCCTTTTTCTCTGTTTTTTACAGGAAATCTTTTTTCTTCCAGAGTCGGCTGTTTCCCTTACATCAAATATCACTGCACAAAAAGACCCGTCCAGGATCTGAGCGCTGAGAACAGACTTTATCGCCTGCTCACTGTGGTGAATCTGGGTGAGTGACTTTTTTTCACCTATAAGGAGGTCATGTGAAGCGGTTGTTTTTGCGGTAGTTTGAGTTTTTTAGATTCGGCAAATAGGTCATGAGGCATTTGACCGTAAATGTGTAAGGGAAAGTGGCCCCTATGTGGGTGGGTACACGAAATGCATGGTTAAGCCTATAATATTGCAAATCGATAGGAGAAGGATTGAAAAATTTCATATGATGCACGTTTGCAACGCTCTGAATTTCTTTCTGGTGGCGTTAATATCGTCACAAAATGATTGAAAACATGTTATCCTAATTCTTTAGTTACCTTTCAAAATTGAAATTTTCTCATTCAGGAATATAAGGAGATTTCACCGAAATCAGAAATTCTAGATTTATTAGATTTATGCGAAAACTTGTAACCACTGTCTTCAACTATCAAATGTATTTTAATCGTTCAGGTATTCCATGTATGTTGTACGGCCTGGCAGCGATCGCCCTTATCAGACACACTGAGACCATTGAAGACGAGCAGACGAAAAAAATCGTTCGAATACATTTTCTGATCAAGGAAGATCATAATTGAGTCAGTTTCTTTTGTTAAGTAACGAGAAACAGAGTATATGGACGTTGAGGATTCCTCGACAGAGGGGGTGAGGGTCGCAAGTAACGTCCAGGATGGGGGAGGAGTCGTAATTGCAGAGATCAGCCATGATGATAAACGGGACGGGCCGTCAGCTTACCTGGTTGTTTGAAGAAATATGATTGAATTCGAGTGATCAACACAAAATTACAGTATACCGAGTAATAATATGCAGTCAGTAATAGTTGCTTATCCTGTAGCGGATATATAAAGTTGAAAGGGAGGGGAGGTCGCACTTTGATTCCCTTTGGGGGGGGGCGTACTGAAGCGGCCATATCCCTGGGCACCTAGGTGTGCCCTAAAGGAGAAAAGTCCGTGTATAGATGAAGTTTAAGTGATAAGGTGTCATCTGGTTGAATCTTACTCACCCTCGTAGCTTTTAAAGAGAATTCAAGTACATCATTTGGATGGTATCGTGGCAAAACATATTGTCTAATTTAGTCAGGTGAAGTTCATGCAGTCTTTGCATTTGCCAGTGTTTTTGAAGCAAGGTAGGGGTGTGGGAGAGGTTCTCGCAAGTAAGAGGAGTTATCCTTATTAGAAAGTGGTACCAGCTCGTCTACCACTTCATTACCACCGAGTTCAAAGGTTTGGTTGTCTGGGGAGGTTTTGTTTCTGTGAATTGTGTGAAGATGAGTGGCTTTACGAGGTATGGCCCATCGCCCATTTCACCCAGGCGTGTGGCCATCCGATGCGCCCATTTTTCGCTTCATGCGGTTGCATGTCACGGGTAGCTTGTGCACTTTTGCTAAGCGAGTCGCACAAACTCACAAAAGCAAGGATGCAGGAATTCTAGTGGATAACAACGAGTATGCAACCTGATGAATGCATAAAACCGCACTTGCACAACTGGCATGATTCCGCACTGCATGATGAGCAACATATAAAGTGTGAAGACTTACGAGTTAGAAAGTAGTATGGTTTGGTGATCAAAGAAATTGATACGGAGACCGAAGTGCCATAGGGCCACAGCATGCTGTGTTTGGGCAAAAAGCCATGCATTTGGGCGCTTGAAATGCCCCGAAACTTCTTTTGTTCTATGATGCCCTCAAACTGCCACTTTCCCTTCCCGTCCTGCTAGGATATGTAACATCGGTTTCCCTCATCATCTTAATGTTTGTCATGGTGGTAAAGCTTTCCAGTTTTCAAGTTATAAAGTTCCATTGTTGCAAAGTCAGAGTGGGTGGAAAGTTCCTTTGTGCGGCTTTCAGTGGTTACTACTTATTTTATTCTCCGTCAAACCTTTTATTTTCTTTCTCGAGGTACAGCTTATTATGGTCGAGAATTACCGTAATTCTCTGTCGTTGAATGCGACACATTTGGGATCGTCGTTTGTAATTCCATTAAAACCATTTTACGGCACAACAGCTTTCAATGCGTTTTACGTGCGGAGTTTAATTTCTTGCGATAATGAGTAGCGGAAATTTGCGGTTGTAAGGGTACTGCGGCCATTCATAATGGGAGTTCCTTCCAACGAATCATTATAACTAAACTATACGATCTGGTTCCGCACATTTTATCTTTTTCAAACGCTCTGGTAAAATTTTATTGGTTTTTCCATGCTTATTTGATGATCTTTTGATGTCTTTTTGATGGTTTTTTTTGTTTTGTGATGATTTTTTGATGAAATTTCCTTCCCGTATCATACATAGGTCGGTCTCCCATGAGATGAAGGTTCCCTCCCGGACCATAAATAGATCGGGCTCTCATGAGTTTTGAACCTTCTGGACCTTCTCTGCCTGTCAGGGGTGAAATGTATCTCTCGAATCCTTTGCGGTGCCGAGATTTAGTTTGTATAGTCTCATAGCAAGGGCCGGCCACTTTGTCGCAGATCGGCAAAATCATATCCCCTGCCAGGGAGTTAAAGAGACAAAGCGATTACTGCGATATGTCTGTTCTAAGCTAATTTCAGTTATGAGAACTACTCTACTCACTGTGAGTTGTGCATGATTTTATCTTCTAATCATCTAGTAGTTAGAAAAACTAGAACTTTTGGACTAGAATAGACGGTAACCCGCACCTTTCGGTGTGGTGATAACCGCTTGTTGTTAATCGTTTCTGTCTGTTTTCTTAATGCTTTGATAAATGAAGGCTCATGCCGTGAAAGAGTAGCTCGGTCCATGTTTGCGCCTCTCTGACGGTGCCATCTCGATAAATACGAAGGAAGTTTCCCTCAATTACAGTATCCCTGCGACAGCAGTATGGTAGCACCGTCCTGTTGTCTCGAGTATCGACCGACCGGAACATTCTGGGCAATTCTCATATTCATTGTACTACCTTTAATTTTTCTTGTTGGAAAGGTAGGTTAAGCTTTGCCCGGTGTTTTGATATTAAAGAAGTTAGCTTATACGAATTTCAGGTTATTGGTACGATACTTACAGTACTGTGGCGAGTTTTACTAGGACTCACAAAGCTGGCTTTATGGGATGATGAGGATTATGATGAAGAGCGAGAAGAGTTGCGTTTGGAAAGGCAGGCTGAGCTGCTTGCAAGAGAAGAAGCGAGAATGAAACGTCGACAAGAACGAGCATTGAGACGGCATCAAGCTGTTACGCGTGAATGCACCAAGATAAACGAGAAGGTAATTTTAAGTTGGTGGCTATGAAGTAGGTTATCGTAAGCAGTTTATGCGACAAACTAGGATTGCAGGTTTTCTGGTGGATATTTTGCACTCGTTCTCTCATTTTTTGTCCCTCATTTTTACAATCGATATAAGCAGGGCATGATATAAACCTTTTTTTGCATTTTGTGTGCCATAAATAGAGTAGTAGAAATCTGCAAAAAATGCTCGCTCGAAAACTGCGTTCAACATTTCACCTCTGACCCTCGTTTTCGGCGCTGATCATCACGCATCCCTTATCCCTTTGTCACGTGTTCTAAACTCTCTCCTGTACTGTTTTGAATGAGATAATTAGCAAATACCTTCAAAAAAGTTTTCTGGAAATTGGGATCGAAATTTAGCCCATTTCACCCTAATTTTTGGCTCTGATTATCACACGATGGCAATAGCACAAAAGCTCATACGGTTCAGAGGGGGTCTAGACGTGTCAGATGTTCGTCAGTGACATGGGAACTTGATGATAAGGTCCTGTTCTCCCTTAAATCCCGGACGGTGTATGGGTTCCTGACGTAGGAAATAGGTGTAGTTGGGAAAACTCCACAAGGTGTTCGATGAAGGGAAGCACCAACACACGTTATTATCGCACCAATTTCGGGGCAGAGTTTGTTCCAGTGGGCGGACAGTTTTGGAGAAGATAGGGTCGTAGCTCGTGGTAGGAATCTTCCTGTGCGGATAAAAGCGCGGTACAGTAAACCATACTCAAATTGGTACGGTACATTCTAAATTCTGCATCTCTTGACTGGAAGAGTAATTTCACTGAAACTACTTTATTCTCAGGTGACTTCACTGTTGGCTAATGGCGTACCTCGAAATGGTGTTGCCAAATGCGCTCCTCCAACTGATGATATCAGTGAATCATTGAATTCTGAATGTGAGACGGACGAGCAACGAGTGACTCCAGCAGTAGTCAGTGCCGTCGAGACGACGACAGTCAATAATGGTCACGTCACCTTGCCTGATGTTCCCGATCGGACTGAGACACCAGTACTCTCCAATGGTCATGTCACAGCACCAAACGCCACCGTGGGTTCGGAAACTGGGACGACGACCATGACGGTCGTTTATCATCGGAATCGCAATCATCACAACTAACAAGTCACTTCTCAACTGGTCGTTGAAAGGCAGCGTGCACGGAAAAACGAGTTTCTCCGTTATCCTTATATTTGTGTTGTATTTGCTCAATATGGGCCGCATGCCAAATTTCACGCGAGAAAGCGGGAATCCGGCCAAGATACGGCTGCTCAAAGTGGCAGCCGAAGGGGCGGGGTCTCCGAAGGTGCCCGACCCGTCGTCCGTCGTGGTCGGAGAAGCATAGTGGGAAGATAAAATTACGTAAACAATCTCACTCACCGTCTCCAGCCGCGGCGGACGACGGGACAGAGCACTGACTCGCAGGCCCCGCCCCGTATGACGTCACCTGAGCAGCTATATCTTTGTAGGATTCTCAATTTTTCGCGTGATACTTTGCATGCTGCCCTTACTGAGGAGGTACAACATAAATGCATTGGTCACAGATAAACTCACTTTCCATGCACTATTCCTTTAACTGTAGTGGCATTCCGATTTGCCTACACTCTTGGAATCCTGGCAAGACAAAAACTAACAAAATTTCCATTTTTTCGAAATGGCTTTTTGAGGTCACTGAAAGTTTTCGAAAGTGTCTTACCCGGGTTTCCCACTATTACGGGCTCATATTTTCATTCTATCGCTACAGATCTCATCGATTTCTCAGCGAAATCGATTCGTTTGATCTACAAACTTATCCCCGGTTCATTTTTTTCAACTGACCAAGCTTTGATTTATTTTTTTTCGGAAGTGACTGATGTTGAATTTTACGCACTGTATCTTTACGTTTTATGCTTTGAAAAAGTACAGTTTGTTGACCTACAGTACGCAAAGTACGCTACAGAACTACCGTATCATCATTCTGTCTGCAGCTACGTTGCAACCATTTCTTCACATATACATCTGATGTTTAGAATTTCGAAGTAGTGTTTTATTGTGTTCATCATGTGTTTCGGTGCAATTAAGTGCTTTAGTCACCCGTGTAGATCACTGTAACTGTGAAAAGTACTGTAATAAATGTAAATATGCGCACGGCGTTCTGTGACTTGATACTAAACATGCATGGAGGCTATGATTGCGGTCGCGACGCGTTCACAATAGGGGGTACAAATAGTTCCGGGGAGGAGCAAGTCAGTTCAGTCCCGTTCAGTTCTGTTCACTTTAGTTTAGTCAATTCAGTCCCTCTTGCCGATTACTGACTTCTCCTCTCTCTCTCGCTCCGTTTGCCCTACAAGCGGCCTTGCCGCACAAGACAAGACACGAACACGCCGGTGGACCTGCCACCTGTGCACAACTTACGGATCCACACGACAACAAACAATGTTAACAAGTAATGCATATTGTAGGTAGCTATTATTGTAAAAATAATTAGCTTTTGTATACTCATGTTGTATAATAAAGGAATTAAACTAAAGAGTTGTACGACGAACTACCACTGAATCAAAACAATTGTGGGCGGTACAAACTTCGTCTGAGATGGCCATAAAAGTGTCTGCTTGACCATTGAACGTTTATTACGTGTATGCTGGCGTTGTGAGATGCAGGTACCAAGAGGCACCTAGCCGCTTCCTCGTGATCATGACTGCAGAGTCATGACACTCCGCACAACGAAAGAAAGAGTCGATCATATGTAAACAGCCGTTTGCATGTTTTGATTCAGTGGTAGAATGCTCGCCTGCCACGCGGGCGGCTCGGGTTCGATTCCTGGCCGATGCACCATGTTTTGATTCAGTGGTAGTTCGTCGTACAACTCTTTAGTTTAATTCCTTTATTAACAACATGAGTATACAAAAGCAAATTATTTTACAATAATAGCTACCTACAATATGCATTACTTGTTAACATTGTTTGTTGTCGTGTGGATGTGTAAGTTGTGGACAGGTGGCAGGTCCACCGGCGTGTTCGTGTCCTGTCTTGTGCGGCAAGGCCGCTTGTAGGGCAAACGGAGCGAGAGAGAGAGAGGAGAAGTCAGTAATCGGCAAGAGGGACTGAGTTGACTAAACTAAAGTGAACAGAACTGAATGGGACTGAACTGACTTGCTCCTCCCCAAAACGCGGTATTTGTACCCCCAATTGTGGGCGGTACAAACTTCGTCTGAGATGGCCATAAAAGTGTCTGCTTGACCATTGAACGTTTATTACGTGTATGCTGGCGTTGTGAGATGCAGGTACCAAGAGGCACGTAGCCGCTTCCTCGTGATCACGACTGCAGAGTCATGACACACAAAAGTATTGTGCAGGTTTCGCAGCCAGATCGAGAGATACACAACAGCGAAAGGCGAGCATTGAATGGTATTTAGTGCTCTGAAACAAGGCAGAAGAATGACACATTACTTGAGGGAGAGGTTTGTAAACTAGGGTCGTAATATGATTTTTTGGCGTTCTGAAGCTCCATTCATGCAATGACCACTTATTTTATGATTTCTGGAAGTTCATCTGAAATGGGCTAAATCTTCAAGAGTTCCTTCAAATATCATATATCGCGACGTTTTGAGTTTATTTAAAGGAAAAAACAACGTAAAAAGATAGAGGAGTAAGATCGGTCAACTACTGACTCTGGGGCGCGCTTGTTATAGCAGCTCCATCATTTTTGCTTCTATGACGTTCTTCGTTACACTCACTATCATTCCCTTAAATGGGCGTCCACAGCGCGTTCATCTGTCCTTTCTTGTCAGTTAACTCTTAGGGTTAAAGGAGTTTTGGTTCTTTCTGCATCACTCTTATCAAGAACTCTGACTGCGAAAATTGATCAGATTTTTGGCATGTAATGCAAGGTGGAGTCTCCGACAGAGTCTTCTCACAGATTACTCTAAAAATCGAACGTCAGAACGAAAGCACGCTAGAGCGGTGAACTTGGCTTGGCTAATATTGGATAAATAGGAACTGTGCATGTTCATGTGGGAAGCTGAAGAAAATTGGTCGGCAAGGCCGACTGCAAGGGCCTAAGCGACTTGAAATCGACAGGCAGGTTACGGTACATGGCTGAGTATCCAATGTTGAGTGCACCCCCTGAGTGGCGTCAGCTGTTGCGTCGTTTTGGAAATTTACAACCCTTTCATTCATCCTTTGCACCGTGTTTTGTTGTTTGAAGAGGTTAGCCTTATAGTGTTGGTGAACCCTCTTGTATGAAGCCCTGCAGTTACGTTTCCACTCAAAATCTGAAGACATTAGACTGTATGCTCAGCCAATTTTATAGATTACTGGGAACCAGCCAATGTTCAACACGTCCTATTCAAATTGCTTAGCAAATCCAAGTTACTTTGATAAATTTGAATAAACTCCAAAAAAAACGTTTGGTTGTTTCGCTGAATCTCATACGTAGACCCTTTCGAAGTTTCTTATGCAGTGTTTAATAATTTTCATACAAATGTGTAAAAATAGAAGGAAACTCCTAAACGATTCATTTCAAAAACTCAAAAGGCTGTGAAATTTTCAAAAGTTCTTTCTGTATGTTTTTTGTTAGGGTCAATCATAGTCGAGGAGTGGAGGGGGAGACGCAATATTGCGTCAACGTCGAAGCTCCTTTCCCTCCCTAGGCTTAGGCTAAAATTGATATCCCTTCTTCCCACATGAAAAAGCATCTGTCAGAGCACAGGTTTCATCTGCTTTAGCCCAAGCCTGGAGAGGGGAAGAACCTTTGACGTGGGTGAAATTTTTGACGTGAGAACCCGCCCCCTCCCCTCTCCCCGACTTTATTTGACCCTTATGTTATTTCTAAATCGGACTTTTACAGCCTTCTCAGTTTTTTGGGATGAACTTTTTATAGTCTCATACTAATTTTACGCTTTAGTCTCATTCCAATTTTACGCATTCAGATAATCATGAGGCTTCGTGACAGCACAACACTAAGAGATTTTCATACAGTTGCACCCTCTATCTTATCTCCGAGATTTTTTGACCTGGAGCCGTTGACCACTTCTGCATGTAGGCATTCCAATGCCACCATTTCGGGTAGAAGCAGAATGTGTGACGCATCCCAAACCGAATTGATCAGCGCTCGGTGGGAGCTCCTCAGCTCAGGTAGGGAGGCTTCCGTACGAGCGCCGGTAGACGCATTTGAGGTGGATTCTGCTACACTGTAGCCGTGTACCCCTTCCCTCCTCTCAAAACTTCGTCAACTAATAATTCAACTATTGCTACCTAATACTAAGTGTGATTACCGATTGGTGACCTTGTTTCACAGATCAGCCAAGCGGCCCAAAATCTCCTCTAACGTACGTGGGTGTTGATCGAAGGTTTGTCGAAGAACGTCCCCGAATATGTACGCTTCCCTTCAACCGACGGAACAGGGTCCAGCTTCCACCTAGGAATTGTCGAAGGAAGCCTGACCGTTGTTGCTAGTCAGCAGACATGGATTTTAATTGAGCATAGAAAGGTTGAGGGTGAATCAAGTGCGGGCCCGCGCTCCATCCACTTTCTATGAAAATTGTGGATTGGTCAATCGATTCATCCCGTCAGCCCGAAGTTTTCTGAAGGGCAGCAGCTGACCATCGGAAATCGATGACCGGCGCGAAAACTTCCTTATCACCCTGACAACACTGGTCGCAACTGGTGCCCGATATATGTGAGTTTGTGTTTTTTGTCCTTTCTATTATTGATATTTTGTCAGGGCTCCTTCTCTGACCAAGCTTGAGGAAAATCCATACAGAGCCCGAGGATTTCTCCGCATTGTTCCCCCACCATTTTGATTTCCTCGATTGAGCTGGAATGTGCCTTGATGTGGCCTCAAGGCCCAATCAGCTTGGGTTCCCCTATCAATGACGACTCGTCTCCTGATGGCATATCACTTCAAAAAATGGCTGTTAGTCCTCTTGTGCGTCCAATCCGCTCATTTTCACTTCATTTGAGCTCTTTTCTCCCGCTCTTCTATTTTTTCCCGTTATTTTTCAGAATCAATTTTTCAAGTTGGTGACATAAAAAAATGGCGAAAAATAATCCGCATTGTCTACCAATGAATCGAAAGGGTCTTCTCGTCATAGTCAATCGATTGTCGGAGCATCCTCGCGCTCGAGTGGAGGAAGTATAGCTTTTTTGTCGGTTAGGCAGTGAGGTTCCTTGCTGTGTTTTGGGTTCTTCCTTAGACTGTTCGGTTTCTGACCGTTCCGGAATTGATTCGTCCTGTTCAGCAGGGTTCTGGAAGGCAACCAACACGCTGCCCTCATTTTCGGCCGACCAAAGGTCATTTGAATTTTGGACTTTGTACAAGAGGCACTGCTCCTGACCGGTGGTTGCCGATGGCCACCGGTATCGGATATCGATAACGAGCGCCAGCAACACCCACGAAGGACCACTGCAGCTCGACCCCGATACCGATACAATCTCTCCTTCCGCAATCTTCTTTTGTTCTAGAATTTTTTGTTCTACCAGCAAAACTGCTGTTTATCCTTTTCCGGGCTGAGTAGGTTTTTCGCTGTCATCCTAATGAGGTGTGATATCTTTCCTCATCAGGATGTCCTTGATTCTTAAATTCGAATTGTCGTGTTGTTGAACTCGTAAAGTACTCACAACTAAATTTAAATTTTACAGGTAATTCAGTTGATACTGGACTGGTCAAGGCCTCTACTTGAAGTTTCGCTGGCAAACAACCGAGGATCTCAGGTTCCTTCATTTTTGCATTTTTCATTACTTTTTTCATTTAGCCTTGATTTTTCGAAATTAACGCTCTCAAGCTTCTTAAACCTATGTTTGAAATGCACTTCAAGTTTTCACGATGCTTTTTTCAGATCCATGGCTACAAAAATGGCTGAAAGGGCACGACGTCGACCACCTGATACCAGGTAAGCAGAGAATTCAAGTGAAACCGGCCTCCATTCTGAATAATCTCTTTTACAGGTGTGCGACGTGAAGTGAATCGTTTGGTCGGAGACAGACCACTTAGGCTAATGACGATCCACCGACCCAAGCGCGGTGCAGGACCACAGGTACTGAATTTATTTGATTAATATTTATTTTTTGCTTTACTTATGACTTAACTTTATTCGTTTATCTCAGTTTATTTTTACTTCACTTTCTTACTTTTATTGCTTTTATTAATTGATTTATGTTACTATTAATGAATTCTAATTATTTTGATTTTATTGTTTTTTAATTTGCATTTTTTAGATCCACAAGGGCGGCTGTGGTCCACGACGTGTCGTGTGGAAGATCTCCGGAAAGAATCGACTACCGTCAAGGAGCGCCTGGTCCCGTCAGTCCGTGTGAGTGCGCCCTCGTCTTTTGCATGCTATGTCCACGTGGGTTTCAGTCCTCGTCAGTCCGTGTCTGTCCCCCCTGTCCCGTCGGTCCGTGTCTGTGTTGTCGAGGTCCACTGCATGCGACGTCCAGGTGGGTGTAGGTTTGCGTCAGTCCGCGTCTGCCCCTCTGTTCGTGCCTGTCGACTTCCTTGTGTGTCTGTCCGTCCGTGTCCCCATCTGTCCGCGTCTGTCTGTGCGTGCCCGTCTGTGTGCTGTCCGTCCGTGTTCCCCTGTAGGTATCTGTTCGTCTGTCCGCCTTAGTCTACCTGTCTGTGTATATCCGTGTCTGTCTGCCTCTCTGTCTTCGTTCTGTTCTGT
This sequence comes from Trichostrongylus colubriformis, assembly GCA_963978905.1. NCBI lineage: Eukaryota > Metazoa > Nematoda > Chromadorea > Rhabditida > Trichostrongylidae > Trichostrongylus > Trichostrongylus colubriformis. Next base: position 29,774,294 of record OZ022260.1, read on the forward strand.
CTACACCTGTCTATCTGTCTGTGTCTGTCTGTCTATCTGTCTGCCTGCTGTTCTGCCGCTACATCTGCCTTCCGTCTTCGTTTTGTCTTCTCGGTGTCGTCTGCATTGCTGTCTGTAAAAGGTAACATCAATATTGCTGCCTTCTGGCTGTGACGATTTGCTCAATTCTGGGAGCGAGAGAGCTAGAGGCTGAACGCTGTATGAAGGGGGGGATTGATCTGAGTAGGGGACATAGTCGAGGATTTCAAGGAGGCTGTGCGAGCTCTAAAAATGACCCCGTACATGGCCGATTTTACTTCAGCTTGGGCTCCATCCCGTGCTAACCGCAACCTACCGTTTCGATCTACCTTTTCGGATAACCACAGGCTTTTTATAGACCGGTGCTTCATAAATTGATTGATCCATAGATTTATGCAATAGTTTCAATTCCTAGGTATGGACGGGCATGGGCTCTCACTACTACGGATTACAACACATGGATATGACTCGGTATAACGCATGGTCTAAGGACAAGGAGGGATTTTAAGGTAACTAGGGAACAGATAAGTGAGAAATGGTGATCGATAGAGCATCACTCCTGTGGACTGGAAGACCATGTACAAGTTTCCGTAATCGGTATGGATACATACACGGGTCCTCATGATTAGGAGCTTCCTAATGCTTATCATCGATGGTATTGCTGAGTGTGGTCTGATGGAACGGGCAGGGAGTAGCTTAGACATTAAGTGTAAAAAATATAAAAATTTAGTAGAGCGGCGAAGCTGGGGTATGTTAATGGGTTAAAATAGCTGGGTTCCATTACAGGTGAAGCGCGAGTTGCAAGGTGTTGGTAAAACGCCAAAGAAGGGATAAATGAGCGAATAATTGTCTTCGGAGGGCGCATGACGAGGGAACATTGTTATGGGTGACTGGAAGCTTTGGAAATGTAGCAGAGTTGGGTTTGATATATGAGTAAATATATTCTATTCACCGGGACTAGATCGATCTATTTGATTTCGTCCACTCGTGTATATCTTAATAGTTCTAAGTCGCCGCTAAAGAGATTAGTGCCAATATTTATTAAATAATATTTAATATCTGTGGGAAAAAAAGAGAGTGGTGGAGTTTCCGTGGTGTTCTTGAAGTAGCAGCAGTATTGACTTTGCCCTTTGTCGCCATTGACAGCATTGTCGACGATGGAGACGGCAGATGGAAGACAGAAGGTGGATGGCAGGGAGGCTGGCAGAGGGGTGGATAGAGGGACAGCCGCAGGCATGACAAGGTGAGGCAGCACAGCGGAGATAGTGAGGGGCAGACAGTCACGGACATATGCAGACGTGAAGGTAGGCGGACGTTGACGGGCAGGTATTGAGGGGGGGACATGGTCGGATGTGCCCTACAGAGGGGCCGCCACAGACAGAAACGGAGAGAAAATGGATCGCGGATGAACAGAACCAGAAGGAGGTAGGGAGCCACGAGTGTGTGTCAGGGGAGGGGAGAGTGCACCTAGGAGGAGCACGCGGGCATACACAAATGTGAAAGAAACAAGTCGTTTCCCCTTCCCTCTGCATCTGACCGACCGCGCTCCCCCCACCCTCCACCTCAGTCCGCGCACACCCCCTGTGTACGACTCCGCCCATATCACCCCCTCCTAATCTGCCCGTCAACACCCGCCTGTGATCAGCACTACCTGCACATACCTGCTCTACCTGTCTCCCGAGTCTGCTCATCTACTCCTGTTGGTCCTGCTATGACCTTCTGCCCTTTCCTTTTGCCTGCATGTCCCCTACCCATCCAACCTTCCACCTTTCCATTCGCCTGCCTCCATCGAGTTAGCACTGCTGTTCATGAACCGCGCATAAAATTGTTGCTTGCGAGACGTATGGGCGCATGGAGGCTGATACAGCAGTGCACTTTTGTCGTTATAAAGGTTCAGTACAGGATTTCTCATGACGTATCCAGAAAGGAAGGATGAAAGGAGAAAATAAAAGAACTTAAAGAAAATAAAAGAACTCAAAGAAATCGGAAAGTTAAATGAGATTGACGGTGGTGTCTATAGTAACGACAGAAATTAATCGAAACCGAAAAACCGAAACCAATTGAAACAGATGGAAGAGTGAAGGAAAAAATGAAGAGGAACAAGCACTGGAAGTAAAATGATGGAGGTGAACAAGAAAAGAAACGACGAGAAATGAGAAACGAAAAATAAAGAGCAAAAGCAATGGTGAGAATAGAAAAGGGAGGAATCAACAGTTTTGAAATTTTAAAGACAAAAAGAGAAAATTTTAGGTTGCAGTTATACTTCCCGAAGGGCAGAACCTACGACTTTGCGAAATCACACTTGCCGCAATGCGTAGGGCATGGGAAGCGGTTTAAGCCTTGACTCGTGCTCTCACTCGCAGAAAGTGGGCTGAAGGCAGGATGGAGCCTGGGGCTGGGATTATTTGTAGGAAATACGACCACTCTCCCCTCTTTCGATGCATCTTCGGCTATCTGTTTTTATACTCAAGTCGTATTCCTACAAGGGATAATCACAGCAGTGCTGCCTGGTATAGAGACCATAATTATTGACTTAAGGTCTTTTTTTAGAGATGGCCTCATCGGTCCTAAAAATTCCCCAAAAATGCGTGAATACAAAATACGACCCCCCTCCCCTCCCCTTCGAGAATTCCTCGGCTCACCACTGCTTCTGGTTGGAGAGGCCTTGAGAATTCGCTTTTTCGCGATCTTTCCCTTGTGACTTGCTCTGTATCATTAACTTCTACTTAGTCTATTCGGGCTGTAAATCGTTAGCCACACCACTAGAAAAAACGAGAGTATTCAGTACTGAGAGGACGCAAAATTGCGTTCAATGATAGGCCTATGCTCCTTATAATTACTACACTGTCCTACTAGTTACCCTGTCTACTTTTACAATCACCGTTACTGGAAATGGCCGAGCAGAACTTTACAAAAGCAGTAGGAAATGTATGTAAAAAACAGATGAGTGGTAAAGAAGAATCAGTAAAGATAGAAAGCTGAAAAATTAGGCAAAGACACAATAAAGAATCCGCCTACAGAGGAATCCTGTACTGATTATAACGATCGAAAGCACTATTGCAATAGCAACAGCCACGAAATATCTCGAAGCAACGATTTTATGAGCGATTCCCTCCGGACAACTATGCTAAAGACATTGATGAAGGCAGCCAAAAAGGATAAAAGGTGAACGGAGAGGCGACATGCGGACAGACAGGTAGACAGACGGACACAGATAGACAGGCAGGCGTAGATGTGGACAGAAAGCAGATAGGGAGACAGATAGACACAGGCATACACAGGCAGACGGCCAGATATGCACGGAGGGACATGGACGTACAGCACACAGACGGGCACGCACAGACAGACGCGGACAGATGGGGACACGGACGGACAGACACGCAAGGAGGCGGACAGGCACGAACAGGGGGGCAGACGCGGACTGACGAAGACCAACACCCACCTGGACGTCGCATGCACTGCACCTGGACTATACAGACACAGACTGAAGGGACGGGGGGGACAGACACGGACAGACGAGGACTGAAACCTACGTGGACATAGCATGCAAAAGACGAGGACAACACTTACAGGGACTGACGGGACCGACGCTCCTTAACGGTAGTCGCTCCTTTCCGAAGATCTTCCCCACGACAATCGTGGACCAAAGTCGCCCTTATGGATCTGAAATATGCAAATTGGAAAACAGTGGAAATCACAATAAATCAAAATTCTAGATAATAAACAAAAATAAGTTAATAAAAGCAATGCAGTTTAAAGGTGATGTGAAACGAATAAAGCTAATTCATAAGTAAAGTAGTTAAAAACTAATTAAATAAATTTAGTACCTGTGGTCCCAGCAGCGCGCGGGTCGGTGGATCGTCACTGGCCTCAGTTATGTGGCTCCGACCAGACGATCCACTTCACGTCGCACACCTGTGAAAGAGAATATTCAGAATAGAAGACGGAGTTCGCTTGATTTTCCTCCTTACCTAGTATGAGGTGGTCGAAGTCGCGCCTGCCTCGCCTATTTCGTAGCCATGAATCTGAAAACAACACCGTAAAAACTTGAAGTTCATTCCAAACACGGGTTTAAGAAACTTGAGAGCGTTAATCCAAAAATCAAGGCTGATGAAAAAATAATAGATAAAGCAGAAATGAAAGAACCTGATATCGGTCGGCTCTTTTTATTTGGCAGCGAGACTCCAAGTGATGGCCTTGACAATTCCAGCACCGACTGGATTACCTGCAAAATTTAAATTTAGTAGTGAATACTCCATGGATTCAACAACAGGACGAGTCAATTCTAAAAGGCAGTGCCATCCTAATGAGGAAAGATATCTCACCTCATAAGGATAACAGTAAGAAATCTTCACAGCTTGAAGGAGAATAAGTAGAGGTTTTACTGACAGAACAAAAAATTTCGGAACAAAAGAGAACATTGCGAAAGGAAAGATTGCATAATTACTGGGATCGCGCTGATTGGCTTTCGGTGGGGATGTTGGCGCCCGTTATCGATATCCGATACCGGTGGCCAGTGGCACCCACCGGTCATGGGCAGTGTTTTCTGAACAAAGTCCACAAATCAAATACCCTTGGCCGGGCAAAAATGGGGGTAGCGGATTGATTGCCCTCCGAAACACTACTGAACAAAACGAATCGATTTCAGAACGGTCAGAAACTGAACTGTCGAGGGATAAACCCAAAACTTAACAAGGTACCTCATTCCCTAACGGACAAAAAATACGATACTTCCTCCACTCCATCACGAGCATGCTTCGACAGGTGATCGACTCTGACAAGCCGTCCCCTTCGATTCATTGGTAGACAAAGCGAGCTATTTTGACGCCGGTGTTTCAGTTGATAAACTCAGAAGATCGATTCTGAAAAATGACGGAGAAAATGGAAGACGAACGGGCGAAAAGGTTTTCAAAGTGACATGCCATAAAAATGAGTCGTCATGGATAGGAAAACCCTTAGGTCAGTTAGGCCCTCAGGCCATATAAAACGCACGTTCGAACTCAATTAAAAAAAAAACCAAAATGGTAGGGGAACAATGCGGAGAAATTGCAAGGTTATGTCAGGATTTTCCTTGAAGGATTCATCCATGGGGAAAACTAGTTTCTTTGTTACCCTCATAGTTATTTTGCCTAATAGTTATTTTGTATTTGCCAAGTAAAGGCCGCATGGAATTGGAAATTCGGCTAAGATACAGTTCCCCAAATTCTTTACCGAGTGGGCGGGCTTCCAGCACCACCTTTCAGAGGATGAAGAAAGAAAAAAGCATTAAAAAAGAAAATAAAACCTGAGAATGACTGGCACTTCGCGTTACGCGACGGTGCAGCGACACGACGATTCGAATGCTATCCCCTAATAGGGGAAGGCATTTTACGGAACGTGCTGCTTCGAGAAATTATCTACATTATGAATCTGGGCATCTGTCAATGCGACCGTGTATATTCATTTCAAGGCTTCGGCACCATAAACAGCACATAAGTTTTCGAGAGCTTGTGATGCGTTTTTCCCTTTAAGGAAATAATAAAGCAATACATGACGAAAATGAATGTTTTGATTCTCCATTTTTCAGCACACGCCGAACGAAAATAATGCAACCGATCAAGAAACTTTCTTCACTGATTGGTAACAGGATTGCCTACTATTAGATGACAATATGTGTTTAACATTTGGCCCACGCCAGTAAAGCTAAATATTCAACCAAAGCCATCTATGAGTGAAATCCGCAATGACTTAGTTGCCGACCTAATATGAGCCCGGAGTAATTTCAAAAAATGTACGACTTACAGTCGGATGATGAGAAAAATGTGAAAATGGAGAGGGAGAGCAGAGTGACTGTCGCGGTTGGGGTGCGGTAATAGCCGGGTGGGTGGTTTTCGATATTTTCCGTTATCGATATCCGATTTCCTTAGCGGCACCCAGAAAGCACACCTATGTTGCCAGCAATGGTAACATCCCGCAATCCATCCACGGAGAGACTGTTGGGGTTCATCAGCGTATTTGATCAATAAAGCCACCCCCTCCTCCCATCCACACGACTTGTGCGATCTCACCTTTCTTCGCTTGGATCTCAGAATAGCAGAAGTGAGAGATTTTCAACTCGAGGGCACAGTCACTTGGCAGAGTCCTTTCATGCTCAATAATGGTCTTTACGCGACTGGAGTTGGCAGAATAGGTCCCTGAAGTCTTTTTGTAGATTACGGTCGACCTACAGCATTACTTTTGTGATAAAATAGGGCTCCTTGGCAACGGTAACTCACGTTCTCACCTTATAGCGCGCTGTGTGGATGAGAATGTGGCTGAACAATTCTCAGCTGTTGTCAGAGGCTTCATTTTCACCCATGGTAGTTTTCTTGAATCAGAGAAGAGGGTTGGTAAAGAACGTGAGAATCAGCTCTGCTTTTCACAGAATGGTGTAAATTTGAAATTGAAAATGTAAAAATAAAGACATCTGTAAAAGGGCATCTGGATATGTGCGTGTGTATGCGCGATTGATACTCTGTACATGAGAAAAAGAAACTTTATTGTGAAACAAATAAATTCTGTCTGTATCGAGATCATTAACAAACCGTACCTGTATGGCACAACACTGCTTACAACGTCACAGGAAATGTCAAAGGAAAAACATGTGATCAGCAATTTGTAATTAAATGGAAGAGCAACGCTCCTTTTCAGAGAATGTTAAGTTACACTGACTGCACTGTATCATTAGAAAGCTCATTCCACGATAAGCTATTTTCTCTTATGTTGAGTAAGGTGGACTGATATGCAAGCGCAGAAAATGTGCCCATTTCGTGGCCCAGAAGATAGACTTGGAATGTGATTTCTGAGCAATCGGGGAACAAAGCTCTCTGAAAGTTTGGGTCAGAGATAAACGGTGTGTGGCTTGCCTCAGGGCAAATAGTGCTTTCAAAGAAAGGGACGTATCAAGGAGTTTCTCGCTGCCCACCTAGATGTGAGCCCATCACGCGCTGCGTATGACCGCTACACGTCACAGATCCACATGAATTCGATTAATACTGAATGATGCTGCACGGAAACGAAAGCGGGTTCATGGAATAAACACAGTGTGAAAGAAAAATCCATTCTACGGGTCGACCGCTTTGACTGGTTCTCCTTTACTGCTATTACGGAGTAGTTTCATTTGATTCACCACCAAGCATTATTATCGCTCCTTCTGTATTGAAAGCGCTAAGATTAATATATTGAACGGCGCCAGCCAATTTACAGTGCATTCGCCGCGAGAGAGACGGTGAAGGCTCTTTTTTATCTTAGTCGTCTCTTCTCGTCTGACTTTTTCTATCCCGTGGATCCTTCTGCTCTTTCTGCGTAAGTCGCTACCTGAACTATCGTGGAATTTGCCCCTAATAGATGTAAAAAAGCTGACATAGAAATTATCCAAAAACTTTTTGAAGTAAAATAAATAACTCAGGAATGAGAGAAGAAGTAGAAAGCTTTCACATAGTTGAGAGCAGTGACAACCTGATTGATTTTTCTCAAATCCATGTTACATTCCTATAGCTAATTCGATTTCTGAACAAAAATAAAGTCACCCATTTTTTCCTACTACGTCGCCTCTTAAGACCGCGTTCATACGTTGCGGTGCCGGCGGCGCGAGGTGGCTGTCTCTGCGTCTCCAGTGGCACACTGCCTCGTTGCCTGCGTGTCAGTCGGTCTCCCTGCTTGTGAACGCAGCCACACCCGTCCGGCGCAAAGTATGAACGCGGTCTTATGCTCCCAATTATCGAAGTAAGGCTTTCACCTCTTAGTGTAGACAGCGAGTGAATCAATCAAAGGGCTCCAGAAGAAAGCGATATGCACTGAGTAGTTTCGAGATACGTATCCATTGTTTAAAATTGCTATGAGGGACCATCCACGACCAGTTTTTGACGATCAGACGACGGCGGCTCGAATAGGTCGTCTTCAGAATCAGAGTCAACAGCTAGTGCTGTTCTCTGTAAATCTTTCGCCGACATCAGATCGTATTTCCGCACTCGACTTCGACTGGCATTCGACCTGAACACTTTCGTATTTGTATTCATTCTAACCGGGGCCTCGATTAGTTGGTCCTTTCGCCTCAAAGAATGCATCTGAGACCCGAAATACACTTCTACAGCACTGAGCTCATTGTTCTTCAAGATTCCTTTTACACATAACAAACCGAGGCTATTTTACCATTCCTGCCTGTATGGCCCCACGTTTTTATCTAGTCTTCAAATCGTGCAACACCGTGGATAGCACTTGGCCACTTAGGACCGTCTTCTTTGGGTTCACATGAAACTGTCGATTTATGAAGGCTAAAGCTGTCAGAGCTAAAAAAAAAACTAAACTTTTGTACAACTAGGCAATTAGGTCCGCAGTCAATAGGAAAGTAATCTCGGTCGAGGTCCATCTGTAGAGGTGAGTAGTTGTCCTGTCAATTGTTTTTCTGTCGCTTGCTATAGTGTTCAAAAGGGTGGTGCTAAAGTCCTAGCTACTTTTTGGAAAGAGGAAGTCTCCGAAAGACTCGTTATTCTCCATATTTGAAAACAAATAGTAACAGCTTTTGGCCATGATACAAACTCAAAATTTGAACAAAAACTGTGATTTGATACTGGTGCACACCATGTTTTGTACTTGGCCACTCAGGAACGGTTTTCGGTGCAACACCATGTGTTGCACGGGGTACGTTATGGGTTAAAGAGTAGGAACATTGCGGCATTGAAACAACTCAATGGTTACTATAGAAATTCCATGGGTAAGAAATAATGAATTCCATGCTTTTCATGAGCTTAGGGAATTTTCGAGGGTTTTCAAGGAGTTTTTGAAGCCCCAGAAGGCAATGCTCGGATGAAAATTGGTATTTGATGTCAGTTTCTACGCCATCGTTTCAATATTGCCTAGTGAATATTCAATGCACTTGGTGGTCTTGTACAGAGGTTCGATTTGAAATGTTCACATGAACATAGCCTCAAAATGATGTGGGTCAGGACTTTCCAACTGGGCCACCGCACAAGACGAAGATTGGCGCTGCACGGGTTAAGTGCGCGGATGATACCGCCTTGCGAAGCTTGAAATATTTAGACGGACGGCATCACCATTCAGAGTTCACATACGTGGGCAGAACGGAGAACTTGAGTGTAAGGGGAGCGGGAGCAAAAGAATGAGGAGAACAATGGAAAAACTGAGAGATAAGCTTCTCGGTAATAGCATTTGGAAAGTCTGTGCCTTTATATTGGGGAAAAATTGAAAAATGAGAGCAGCGAAGACATGAGGAAGCATTTTTGAGCAAAGAGCCCCCTGGTTGTACACTTTTCCTGTGTATCTGTGTGCTCAGAGGAACGGGTAGGGAACGAGAAGGATGCAAACGAGGCTCCAAAGTTAATGAACGAGACTACAAACCATTAGAGCCTCATTAATCAACTTTGAGGCCTCGTTTGCATCTTTCTCGTTCCCTACTCGTTTTGTCGTTTTGTTCTGACCACGTAGATACACAGAAAAACATACACCCAGAAAGCTTTTTGCTCAGAATTGCTACCTCAAGTCTTCGCTGTCCTCATTTTTTCAGTATTTCTCAATATTCAGCACAAGCCTTTCAAAAATCTATTACTGAATACATATCTGTCAGATTTTTTCATTGGTCTCCCTATTCTTCCAATCTAGCTGCACCTTCTTTCGACTCACCATAGAAAAAGAGGCTAAAGACAACAGTGAAAAACATATTGATAATATTAGGTTGTTCCGAAAGCCTTGTAGGATTTTTCCAAAAAAAAAAACAATATTTCTTGGTTACTTCAAGACAGATTTGGGCGGTTCAAAAGTGTGGTAGAAGGTTCTCTAAGCTTTCTAGTAAAGCATATATTGACCCACCAGATTTCGTGGAGAGAGCTACAGCAACAGTGTCGATACCCACCAAACACGTGGTGTCATCCACCATGAGTGATCTAGCGGCACCAAAGCGACGGAAGCTTACGACTCCACTGCACTGCACTGGGCACGGGATGTGTGAGCTACGAGACCGTGCGCCGCTGGTTCATCAGCTTCAGCAACGGCGAGATTGACATAGAAGACGAACCACGCTCAGGACTGTGCTACCTCTGGGACGCGGGAGGAATGCTTTTCCAAAAGGCGCTGGTGCAAGGCGAGACAGTCACCTCTATCGTGTGCACACACCAGTTCCAGCAGCTCGCCGTCACCGTTCTAGAAAAGCGCCGAAAAAGGTCCGCGGTCACCCTCCTCCATGACGACGCCCGCTCCCATTTCGCTCCCATTTCGCGAAAAGTACCCAGGCCAAGCTACAGGAGCTCGGCTGAGATATGCTGCCCCAATCGCATACCCTCCAGACAATGCCCCTTCTGACTATCGCCTTACTCATTCCCTTAAATCCTTCCTGGCCAAGAGAAAATACGTTGATATGGCTTTCTTGCAAAGGCGATCGCTGACTTCTTCGACTCTCAGAGCCCAGAGTTTTGGGAGGAGGGAATCAACGATCTGCCTAGGAGGTGGCAGTGTTGTCGATAACAATGGTGAATACGTTGTTGCCTGATTGTTGTTGTCTGTTGGAAGGAAGAATAATAAAAAGTGATGATCGAAAAAATCCTACAAGACTTCTGGGGCAACCTAATCGTATTCTGTATTAGCATAATCAATAATATTGTATAGCTATAATATAATCAATATAATTCCCTTATAATAATACATTCACTATAAACCTTCGACTCGAAGATAAGGAGGCGGGGGGGGGGGGGGGGGGGGAGAGGGAGGTTTAGAGACGCATTGTTTCTCAGGCGGTTAACTGGGGAGGGACAAATGATTTGCTTCATTCTTTCCACCACTTTTTTCCCTGTGGCGAGCAAAAAGTCATTTTGATAAGACGCACGTTTAAAGGGAGGGAGGTCTACAGGGTGCGCCATAATTATAGCGAATCGAAATCGAAGTCGCATAGCATGACAATTAAAGCATTTGGAAAAACCGAAACCTCCATAACATTTATTGGTCTGCTACTAAGTGAAAAATGAATTATACTTCGAACACATCACCGTTGACTTCAACGCAGGCCTCGAGACGTTTTGGAAACGCATCGACGGTGGCACGCAAGTAGGTGGTGTCAAGATCGTCCCATGCTTTCAGGAGGGTTTTCTTCAACGAATCGAGGGAGCGATGTGGTTTCGAACATGCTTTGGCTTCCAAGATAGACCACACGCTATAATCCATGGGATTTAAATCAGGAGAATTGGGTGGCCACTCGTCGAAGGCGATGAAGTCTGGGAAGCTGACCTCGCACCAGTCCTGCACGATTTTCGCCTTGTGGGCAGGAGCCCCATCTTGCTGGAACGTCCATGGGCTACTCCCAAAATGACTGTTAGCCCAGGGGAGCAATTCCTTCTTCAGCAGGTCCAGGTAGTTTCGGCTGTTGATTTTTATTCCTTCTGGAACGAACCACAGTGGGGTCTTCCCATCAGATGTGATACCAGCAAAAACCATGACTGAAGCAGGATGAGAACACCGGCTCACGGTAGCATGCGGGTTCGAAACGCCATAAACACGATCGTTCTGCTTGTTGACAGCTTGCTCAACTGTAAACAGCTTCTCATCTGTGAACAGGATCGAGCGGTGTCGTTGGTCTCCAAATCTTCTGAGCAACAGTTTCGACCTCTCCTTCCTGTTGATTTTCTGACGATCAGTGAGCTTTTGGCATTTATTCTTTTTGAATGCCTTCAGTCCGAGACTTCGAACCATTCTCCTTAGAGTAGTCTCCTTTATCTTCAGTTCTCGCGACATTTGGCGAACCGACCTCTCGGGATTACGGCGAAATCTTTCACGTACCTTCTTGAGATTCCTCTCCGTAGAAATGGAGACGGGTCTTCCAGGTCTAAAACGGTCGTCTTCAGTTCCTAGATCTTCATATCGTTTTATGGTCCTGTAGACAACGCTGATGTGAACTCCAAGACGGCGGTGGATCTTGCGTGCCGAAACTCCTCGGAGGTGAAGCTCGATTATGGACATTCGGTGGCAGGAACTCTTAACCATTCTAGAAGGGATTTGAATGAATAGTGGTATGATTTTGTTATGATCATTGTAACGCTATGAAAACATAAAATGCCCAGAAAAAAGTAACGGGTTTGAATAAGGGGTCAAATCTCTTGCGCGCGCACATTCGCTATAATTATGGCGCACCCTGTATAAAACGAACCTGCAACATTTGATCAAGCAATATATGGCAATGAGAAAGGATATTCCTCCAATCACTACAAAAGCTCGAAGAATGGCTTTCTCATCCATATCGAAAGCGCCATACTTATGGAGAGGCTTTGTTGTTGAGGCTGATGGCACTGATGTCGACATCGCCTGTAACGTGAAAGAATGAATTCAAAAAAGTTACTGTTTGAATATTCGAGTGACTTGGGAAAAAAATAAATTGTAATAAATCATAGGAAAGGTCCATTGAATCATAGAAGGAATGGATGAAGAGGATTTTGTTGTAACAGCGAGATTGATGGATGGAGCATGTTGACATTATTGACTTTTTGTTTGCACATCGCGTCCACGTCATCCCCACAAAGGCACCCCTTATAGGTTCATCTACATGTAATAACGACGTGGGCTCTCGTTCCACTAAAGTAGAGAATCGGATCTTTAGAAATGACCATGGTCGTATACTGTGGCTGTCAGCAATACAAACTCCGCCCATATAACTTCCTAGTGCAAAAATATATGAAAATCTTCAATAATTCCGGGATTTACGGACATAAAGTTTTGAAGCCTTCAACCATCTGACTCCACAAGAGAGTTTTCATTCAGAATTAAAAAAATTGTAATTGCTAACATTCTCAAAGAAAAAGAATACTTAATCACATTGAACCAGTTTTACAAGTTTTAATATCGAGTATTTGACACTAATCAGCACAACATCGTTCACTACATCATCCAAGCCTCACGTCAGACCATAAAAATATATCTAAATGTGAAAAAAAGTAAAATAATTAAACAAAATTATATCAGGAAGTAGCTCTTCAAAAGGTATTGAAAACGTAAAAATGCTAATGGCCAGCGATCTGCAACATCACTAGCACATCCGATTAATCCGAGCTATCAGAAACAATCCAACATCACCGACCAATGACCAGCACCAGAGCAAAATCCCAGTCTGCATTGCATCGATCGCTTATTCATTCATTTTATAGCGCCATCATTCCGCATATAATTTCATGGATAATGCTTGTCATTTGTTGATTTTGATTGATTCGATTTTTGGAAATTTTCGCCGCAGCGCGCGGTGCGAAAGTTGTTAGACGAAAGCTGAGTTATGGGCAAAAGTCAAAAGTCAAAGTTTGGTCTCAGACGGGACTCGAACCAGCACTCCATTTCCGGGCTGTGCTAATCCACTGAACTACCTAGACAAGGTTTTATGTTAATGCCGCCTCTTACTGGTATATTTACCATAGCTCATCACCATTCAGCTTACTTACTATAGCTTAGCACTCGTATCAGAAACTGAGTTAAGGTCTGAGTAGTGTAATGGATTAGCACATATGCCCGGAAAGCATGGAGTGCGAGTTTGGGTTCGTCCGGGACCAAAGGCTTCGCCCATTACTCAATACACTTGCAAGAGCTTGTTGGACGTTTTTCGTTATGTGCTGGATTACTTAAATTCATAGAAAGGTGAAACCGTCTGTACGCCCACTTGATGTCAGTTAGTGGAACCGCAAGGGACACAGCGTATGGTGGTTGTGAAATGGGAAACGAAAATCGAACCATCTCTAGATCACTTCAGTTCATTGCGCTACTTTGTTCCTATTCACATATAATGATCTCTTGGACTTGAAAATGAGAAGAAAAAAGGAAAACCATGGAAGATTGTCGAATTTTGTGGCAGACGTTGATGATCCGCGGGGTAAAAAGCTTGCTACATGGCTTTGCAGTGCGATAAAACTGTTTACTTGCAGTTTCCGCGGTGTGTCTTATCAAAATGACTGACTGGTGTTTACCAGCCACAAAGATAATTTTTTTTGCTTGTCACAGGTAAAAAAGGGTGGAACGAATGAAGCAAAATCAATCGTCTCTTTCCAGCAAACCACCTGAGAAAACAAAACGAAAATGAAAGAGCAGTTCGACTGCTGAAATGGCTTCCATGTAACATGCACTTATATGTGATGGAACTCATGTATAAGTATTAGTTTGTAAGGAAAGTTCTGGCCGGTTTTTCGCGTTCACAAGATAAATTCAAATGTGAAAGGGCGTCAACATGAATCAGCTTACAGAATGTGCTCCTTAGCTAGATGAAAAGTTGCTCTTCCCGAATATATCTTTCCTAGGAATGTCTCATGGTTCTTGAACTATAAGGGAAATTTTGAAGGACTGCGGAAACGGCACTGTTCAGGTGAAGATTAGTCGAGTCCCAGCGAAGGCAACCACAGATGTACAGTCCATTTCGGAGCGCCTGACAGAGCGTGGCCTACGGACTTGGGTGAGGGTGTATCAAACTCTCTCATTCCGCCACACACTCTCACTCTCGCCACTCACCCACGTCCGTAGGCCACGCCCCATAGGTGCTCCGAACTGGAGTATAAGTACTGCAAGGAGAAGGGGTAAAGCATTGGATGGACCACTTGGTGTCTGGTTTCGGAAGTGCAGAAATGAGAACGAGTTGTCCGAATTTTCAGCTGATCGCATCGCTCTAACTGAAAGGGCTCAAAGCGATGAGCATCTCTACTTGCAAGGGATATCTAAAAGTATTAGCCTCCCCCACACAAAAGTGGTTGACCTCCTCAAGCAGATTTGATTCGAAAAAAAATCCAAGAATGGGTGCTCCGCCTCCCCTCCGAACAGCCATGTGCTAGCGCATCTCTCAGAAATTGTTTTCCACTGATTGAAGCAGTAGCAGATTGAAGCCCTTACTCGTTCACCATATTCAGCACATCTAATGCTAACCAAGCCCCACTTTCCCAAACATCTGGAGAGCTCCTTCAGTAGCAGTGGGTTCAGAAACAATGATGATTTGGAGCCGACTTGATTTCGCGCTATATAAATCGTTGGCCCCCCATCAAAATTAGATACGCAAGCATGCGCAGTGTTGCCGAAAGCGTAGTGAATGGAATGGTGCCTATTTTGTAAGAAAAGATGCAGGAGTCGAGTTATGATCTCTAGAAGTTGAAATTGCGAAAACCGGCCAAAACTTTCATTACAACCTGATAGTAGGTAATGGATGATTGGCTGGAGCTGGACTTCAAAATGGTAACAACTGTCCAATTTATATTTACATCCACTGAAAGTCATTACCATCACTAAAGCAGAAAAACGATCTGCATTTCTTCTGTTTCCAGACGAACGATGTCACCATGGAAACAAAGGACAGTTGGGATTAGTTTAATAGTTTGTAATAAAACTCGGCTAGGAATTACAAGTAATGGAATAAAGCGCAGTTAGACATCAAATGAATCTGAACAGAGAGAATTGCGCGATTCACGAGGTAAAACCAAAGGTGATCGACCACCTTTCAGTTTTGGATTTTGGTGGCGAAGTGAGTGAGCGAGTGAACTTGTTATTCTCTGAAACCGTCAATTGTGGATTATTTCATTTCTTTAATGCATATATTGGGTTGGGGAATAAGTCCCCGCGGTTTTTTCTAACCCCGTTTCTCACATTGTTCCCTTCATCTTTCGACGAAGCTTATACACGTTTTCGATAGAGCTTTTTTTGCTCTACAAGGTGCTCCTATTTGTTTTCCGATTCCTTCGACTACCTAATATTTATGAGGTTTGGAAATGAAATATGCTGAAGGCAAAAATTGACACTCTCGACACCTCATCTTCCTAGTCTACCATCGAAATCAAAAAATGCATGTGTACATGTTTTCGATAGAGCTTTTTCAGCTCTACAGGATGGTACTACTTTTTATTCAAATCGCTCAACTTTTTGCGTTTTTAAGACTCTCAAATGCAGTACATAGCAAAAGTGTGCACTTTTGACCATCTTCTCTTCCTCGCCTACCGTCGAGATTGGAGAGGATGTGCATATATGCATTCGCTAGAGCTTTTTCTGCTCTATAAGATGACACCATTCATCTTTTGTATACTCTCATATTTCACCATGTAGAAATAAGTTTCCATCTGTCTTTCAATTCAAAATTGCGTAATGAAAATAAATTTTTTTGGCAGATGGTTTTGTGTCCTTCGATAGAGCTCTTTTCGCTCTACAAGGAAGTATTTACGGATTTTGTTCGGATTGATTTTTGTGGTTTTTTAGATGATTCAAAAGTCGACGAAATCGACTATTTTCGACCGTATGTGACGAAAATGCTTGATTTCGTCGACTTTCAAACGATCTAAAAGACAACAAAAATTTATTTGAACAAAAACCGTAAACATCGTCTTGTAGAGCGAAAAGAGTTCTATCGAATGATTCAAAACGCTCCGCCAAAAAAATTATTTTTATTGCGCAATTTTGATTTGAAAAACAGGTGGAAACTTATCCCTACATGCTAAAAGATGAGAGGATACAAAAGAAGAGTGGTATCATCCTGTAGAGCAAAAAAAGCTCTATCGAATGCATATATGCACATCCTCTCCTCGACGGTGGGCGAGGAAGAGAAGATAATCAAAGTACACACTTTTGCTATGTACTGCATTTCTGAGTCTTAAGAACAGCAAAAAGTTGAGCGATTTGAATAAAAAGTAGTACCATCCTGTAGAGCAGAAAAAGCTCTATCGAAAACATATACACATGCATTTTTTGATTTCGATGGTAGACTAGGAAGATGAGGTGTCGAGAGTGCCAATTTTCGCCTTCAGCTTATTTCATTTCCAAACCTCATAAATATTAGGTAGTCGAAGGAATCGAAAAACAGATAGGAGCATTTTGTAGAGGAAGAAAAGCTCTATCGAAAACATATATAAGCTTCGTCGAAAGATGAAGGGAACAATGTGAAAAACGGGGTTAAAAAACCGCGGGGACTTATTCCCCAACCCAATACATGCATTTTTGAATTATGTAGCGAAGCCTTTACAACTAATTTTTCTCTATCAGATCATCTAAGAAAATACTTACGGATACTTGATGGTTTCAGAGAACAACAAAACGTTAGGGGTGGAGATGGTGCAGTGACAGATGGCACGCATTCCCACTCTTATGGTGTAGGGACCGAATCCCTCACAAAACCTGCCCAAGTCAACCGAGCCTTCCATCGGAAAAGAAAAACTGATTCCAGACTCGTCTCGAAGGATAAAACAGAACCAATAGAACAGCGACTTGTACATCGGTTGGCCTCGCAAGTCATTGTAGGAGCCTAATTGCTCTCATTACCACCACGTTTTCGGATGGATTTGAAATGCTCGGCGCTTCCCACAGAAGGGATTGATCAATGCCAAAAACTCTATCCCTAATATCAGTGTTCAATTCTCTACCCCTTCATAAGTGCTTTGATTCGGTCACCTTCTCTGCATTAACTGAAAGTGCAAAGTAGCTGAACCATGCTGCTCGCCTCGCGCTATTCATACTCATAAAATTCCTCAAACATGGAAAACGATGGTGGGTAAGACTCGACAATCACAGATACCTCTGAGATGGCTTATTGAACCTATTGCTTTCTCATCCACTAATACTGAAACTGACTAAAAATGAGAAAACAAGAAACAACTGCAACTGGAGATTTGCAATGAAACATCTGGAAAGAATTTATATAAAATTATTGAATTATTTGTAGAACGTATTTTTGCGTAAGGTGGGCTACACACAATCAGTTGGAAAGCTATATCATGAGCGAATCATAGCGCATAAAAGAAGCCCCGTCAACGGCCAACTAAGTCTGTCTGAGTAAGATCCGAATGAACCACTCCTAAAAACTTCCACATTACTTGTTCATTACTGTCTTGGTACGTCTTTACTGACTACCGTTATCGATCGCGTCTCCTACGTTTTTTACTGACTACCGTTATCGATCGCGTCTCCTACGTTTTCGATAGGCTTATTGTTCTATCTGTTCTTGGCATTAAAGTAAATGCTTTGTAATATTATATTTTTACCTAAAACAAGAGAAGGAATTCTGCTGTAATTTTTATGGCCAACCTAATTTCGAAGAGACATGCTCCACTCAATTGTGGTCAGCGAGCTTCATCAAACACAAAATCGAAGTAACTAGGTCACTGGTCATACCCTTTGAACCTTTCGGGGTTCGGAAATCATTCATTTCCATAAGGGTGTTTTCCTTGCTTGTTTTAAAATAGTAAATTCAGCTCAGCTTATGCTGTGGCTTTCTTATTTTCAAGGCAAAAAGGCAAAAAAAAGATTCCCTAAGTTTTTTTTTCATAACAATTTCATTGCAACGCTGCTGCGAACGAAGACGGGTGTTATCCGAAAATGCAAAAGATGGTATCAAAATGTCGCACGCTGTTGTCAGTCAAGGAGTCAGTTAGTGACAATGAGACGGATGGTTTTGTTGCCGAAATGTGACACACATGCGGTGTCAATGTGATTCCATCGGTCTGAGGCAGGCAAGGTTCCCACAAACACCAGAGGGTCAACCCCAGAGTCGAGAAAAATTTTCGAAAAATACCACCCTCGCAAGCTTCCGATACTACCTGTCAGTCTTTTCAAGGTGTTTCCCTTGTCACTTCATCGGCCAATAAACACTTCGCACAAAAAAAGTGTTTGCTGAGGATTTCTCGAAGAGTTCTTCCAAGTGCGAAGTAGAGCGTGTACATTACGTTTGAAAATTGCGTTGTGGCGTCACACTCGCGGCGCCATCAGTACGACTTGCCGCAGGCGGCTGAAATTCCGCTCAGAGGCATTGTGCTGGTACCGTGAGAGATCTTCAAAGATTGGTGGGTGTAAGCTTGCATCGGAAGTTCGCCTATGTATTTGTTGTTGCTGTTTCAACAGATAAAACTGCAAACAACTCGCACTAACCGCACCCCTTGCCGCGGACGGCCGCGTGATTTGTAGACGTAACGGTACACTTCCTACGACCTGCTGTGAATTTCTTACCCATGTTCGACACTGGTGACTGTGAGAAGCACAGTTCGAGCCAGGAGGTCAAAAATTATGAATTTTGTTGTTATTTTTGTAATTTTTGGTTGAATTCTAGGACATTTTAGCTGAGACTCTTTCAATTACCTCCTTCTCAAAATCACCAATGCTCAGTGCTTCGGAGTTTAAGCTAAAGAAGAACTTTGATTGTATTTTTATCATTCTCTTTTATTTGTATATGTGATTTTATGAGATCTTCAATTGTGAAACATACATCAAACAGGAACTGCTTATTCAGACATGAAATCTGTGGGGTCTTATTCGGGTACTCCCAGCCGAGACACCTTCATTCAGCCTTCGATGGACAGAAAACGAAGTCCCCACTTCACCTTTGGCTTAGGCAATCAACCTCGATAGCAATTACACACTTTCAAGTAGTGGTTGAAACAGGAAAATTGTAAGAGGGAGTAAAAAATAGCAAAATTTTGGGAAAAATTATTTGAAAGCCAGAAACGTACATAACTTCATATCTAAAAATGAAGCGACACCTTCATTCAGCACGTTTGCTTTCGAAAATTCACCGGGAATCACATGCCACGACAAGAGGAGCCGTTAGCTCGTTAATATCCATGATCGTAAAAAATCGCACTGCGAATTGTGGCCGAAAGAGTACTAAGTTCTTTTTTTCAAATTATACACAAAAACTTCGTAATTTCTAAATCACGCTGGCCGAACTTTGTCTTTTGCCTGCTCTTTTGCCTGTGCCAGTGCTGCCCCATCAGCTGGAAGAACGAATCCTCATCCATTGCCTGGCTGATCCTGGGTGTGTGTCAGAACTATCCATCTAGCTCAGGTCACACGAAGAAGAGGCGGCTGCATCCCATTTAGTACGCGGCTTCTTGCTACCTACTGGCAATCGTGTGCAGTGTGGGTTAGCACATTTATGTACATATATCTTCTATTGGAGTAGATTGAAAAAGTGAGCCTGGGACTCTGATTGAGAAATTATGCGGAATCCGGAGAAAATTCAAGAAATAACCCGGTGAACGTGAAAACGAAATAGTTCGAAATCAAGTGTGGCTTTTCTGCATATCAAAGAAAAGCGTGACAGCTCCTTCACTAAAGTTTCAAAGTATGCGTGACGATATTCTGCGATCTGTATAGAGCCTTATATGTATGTCACCACCACAAGGCAGAAGACGACAAATGTGTAAGAGTGACGGCGAGGGAAATCAAACATTAACGAAGAGGAGGCCAGTCAGTAGGACCCATTCCGCGTGAGTCTCAGCAGGCATGATATCGATCGGTGAGAGAGGACGAAGCTGCGCGAGAGTAAAATTCATCAGCGACTTCATTATGCTCATTAGGTTTGTTGTTATTAGGCACGAATAAACCTTTTTTATCGTTCATATAATTTGAGCAAAAGCATTCACATCGGAGACTTCGAAAAAATCAGCATCAAACAAAAATTCAGACATCAAAAATCGCTACTCTTCTCACTTGAGCGTTGTTTTCATGTAGATCCACTCTTCCATAGAACAAGTTGGGACGTCCAAAATTTTATTTCTAAAGACTCAAAAAAGTTTTTTATGAAGTTTGCAGAAGGATTTCGAGCTTTACAGGAAAGCTTTCGGCGGAATTTTTTAGTTTTTTTTCTTATTTTTTCTTATCAAGACTAAAACTGTGAAGAAAGATTTTATTGAGAGATTCTGTTTGACAGTCGCCCAGGTGTGTTTGTACTTTACCCACTTGCTGCTGTCACGCGAAGCCATTCTCCTTACTTGTTTTCTCACAAGATCCTGTCCCTCCATAAAAGTACAATAAGCGACCGAAGAAAATCGATAAGCATAGGACAAAACAAGTAAGAAGATAAAAGAATGATGGAATCCATAAAATGGTAATAGGAGTCTTGGGTGCAGCAAGTTGTGATCATAAACCATAACATCTCAAGAATAACACAGCGCAAACACGAGAGACCTAAATGAACTCCTGCTTTACAGCCACTTCAATAAATATCCTGTAATTGGAACAACATCATGCATTTTAATCGCAAAAAATATAGAAAGAAACAATTTTGTGGAAGGCAATTAGCGTGATTCATTTTGCCATTTTCTGACGCCACGACCGATGAAGAAATATCAAAAGATTTAGCAATAGTAATTGATTTTTAACAAGCTAAGCAAAATGTTACTTTCTAAGCTTCGAGCATCTCCTATAGGATGCGCCGCGCATCTGAGTTCTTTGAACAAACATTTGAAGATTGAGTTTTTTGAACAAACATTTGAATCTCATACTGTTTTAAACAAAGAAAACATGATAACGAAAGTGTGGGATAAGCGAGGGAAAGTGATTGGATAAAGAGATCGCACAGGAACACCCCATACAGGTCGTAGTAGGCGAAATCGCAGTGGACCAGCAGACGATCAATACGTGCACAGCATATCATGGCCGTTCGCAAATTCAAGTTTCGCCGAACAAGATTGCCGCTGCCAGAACGGCGATTACGTGGGCAAATATACATATGTGTGAATATCATGGTCAAGCTCAACGTCGAGAAAAATATTAAAAAAATATAACCCCCATCAACGCTTTTGACACTACTTACTAATACACCCACCCCAAAAAAAATTAAAAATTTTCTCCGAAATTCGTGATTCCCTAAAAATACTGGTCGTTGATCGATATGATAATCGTAGCATAAGCACGCAGTAGTGAGTACAATAAGAGGCGGCAGGTTTTTTCCAAAAATCTCCTCAGTAATTCGAAAATTCCCCAAAAAGGGGGTAGTCGCCGAGAAATCCTCGAGGAGATTTGGGAAGCGTGACTCCAGGGTTTTCATCTTAGGAGTACGACGGCTTGAGAATTCCTCGATGACTCTGGTAAGTGCTGACCGCTGCGGTTTATGATTTCGTACAGGTAACCAACATAATTTTTGATTATGGTAGCTGGTACAAAAACGATCACAGAGCACTGTGTCAAGGATTGAAAGGCAAGGAATTTCGAAATTGTTTCCAGAATTGTCGCTATATTCCAGACCCATAACAAAATTTAACTGGAATCATGTGCAAACTATCATTTCAATGATTAAATTTATTTCTTGTACGTCGTCAGGATAAACTATACAGTGCAAAGAAATATTGACAACAAAGGCATTCAGTGTTCAACAACAATTGAGACTCCAAAATATTTATTCAAAAAACTCATAAGACCCCTCAAAAATCCCGAAAGTTTTTTTTAAGAATTTTTCTGCAATAATTCGGTGTTTAACATCTTCTTCAGGCCTGAACTGTGGAGGTTAGCTCAGTTACATGATTACGTTGTATATCAATAGCTAACGGACCCGCCACAGAGATTTTTGGCGTGACCCACCCTGCCAAAGACGTATGGTGCAGAAAATGATCAACGCAGCCGGTCGCACTTTAGATAGTTTATTCAAATTCAAATTTATTACATGTAAGCATGTACATGTAAAAAGAAGCAATCCACAATAAGTCCTGAGAAACAAAACACAACTTCAATAAAATACAAGCACTGAAAGCTGAAAGGGAGAATTGAATAAGATTACAAAGCAAACATGAAACAACATGGTAAAAGGAAAGGAGAAGTGAGGCTGGAGCAAGAGGAATGTATTAGCTGATACAACGTAGGTAACGGTAAAGCTCCTTTTTGAAGCCGCTAAGAGATCCCGGTATGGAGTTGTTTTTGCTCATTTTGATATACTCAGAAGCTGCCCTGAAGGTGAAAAACTTGCGTCTGAGTGAGGACTTGGGTCGCTCGAGGACAATTTTAAGAGTTGGACCTCTGGTCGTGGAATGTCTTAAACGGAAAAATTCACTTACTTTGAGGTCTACTAGTCCATGTAAAATTTTGTAAACCATTAAGAGATCATTCTTCTTTCTTCTGAGATGAAGGGTATCAAGATGGAGCATTTTGTTTCTGATAAGGCCACGAGGGATGCTGTTATAAGTGAAAGTGAAAGGGATGTTATAAGTATAAGTAATTCGGTGTTTAACATCTTCTTCAGGCCTGAACTGTGGAGGTTAGCTCAGTTACATGATTACGTTGTATATCAATAGCTAACGGACCCGCCACAGAGATTTTTGGCGTGACCCACCCTGCCAAAGACGTATGGTGCAGAAAATGATCAACTCAGCCGGTCGCACTTTAGATAGTTTAGGACGCTATGTTAGTGGCCTGATATGAGAAAGATAATGCAGTAACCAAGAATGATTACTATGATCAAGTGAAGATTAAAGACATATGTCGAATGTCACGTAGTTCGTAGATCGGTTTCACCAGTAAACAGTACGCGAACTACGTGACATTCTACATATCTTCACTTGGTCACAGTAATCATTTTTGGTTACTGCATGACCTTTCTTATATTAAGCCAGCCACATAGCCTTATAGACTATTTAGGATGCGACCGGATGAGTTGATCATTTTCTGCATTATACTGAAAATTTTTGAGACGGGGCCGTATGCTATAGATATACAACGTATATCATATAATTGAACTCCTCCACGGTTTCAGGCCTGGAGAAGGTGTTAAACATCAAAATATTGCAAACATATTCCGAAAAACCTTCGAGACTTCTGAGGGGTCTTTTGAGTTCATTGAATGAATATATTGGAGTCTCAATTGTTGTCGAAGATTCAATTACTCATAAGACTACGGAACAGCACAATATTAAAGACATATGATAATACACAGTTTATTTTATTTTATTTTATTTTATTACATGTACAAGGTGTACATGAATGGGATGGTTGTCCCAACATATATAAAACATAAAGAACATATTAGTACAATAACAACAGCAAAACCTAAAAAAAACAACAAACAAGAAATTGGGAGCAACCAACCACCGAATTCCAATAATCAAAGCAGTAAAAGCAAGAAAGGAAGGGTCCTGACTGTAAAACTTGCTCATAGAAGACTTAAGCTGAGCAATATTAGAAGGCAACAGGAACTTTTTGTAAAACTTGCTGAACTCAGAAGAAGCGCGCACAAAAAAAATCTGGATCTTATACCCGTCTTCGATCTAGGGCATAGAAATTCATAGTTACCACCTCGTGTAATGGATGGAAGGAGCACGAAGAGGTTCTTGATTTCAACCGAGACTCTGCCTGTGATGATTTTATATAACATGATTAAATCAATTTTTTTATGCATTCAAGAGATTTAAGCCCAAGCATCTTGTTTCTAATAACACCTCTGGGTATGGCCTTGCAGATGAAGCCCAACGCGCGAATCAACAATTTTCTGGTAAAATTTGTTTTGGACAGCTTCTAATCTCAATATCAACTTTTTCATATGAGGGAAATACACCGCTGTCCCATACTCCATTATAGGACGGATATACATTTTGTATGCCTTTATAAGCTACAAGGGTCATCGGTATATAAGCTTCTCGGAAGCTGGAAAAATCTAGCTTCGGCTTTCTTAGCAATAAAGTTACAGTGCGGTTCAAATGTCAGCTTACTATCAATGACTATGCCCAGATCTTGGACTTCACTAACGTTTCCTAGCTCACAGTCGCCCGCGTAATAAGTGTTGGTGGGCCGGTTTCGACCTATGTATAAGACTGAAGTCTTCTCAAAGGCCAATGGTAGTTCCCAAAGTTGGGACCCCCCAACTATAGCATCAATTGCTTCTTGTATGATGGATACGTCACGTTCATCAGCTACTGTTTTGTAGATTTTCAAATCATCAGCAAAAAATTTACATTTCACACCTGAGTCCTTAACAACAAACGGAAGGTCATATATGTAAATGCAAAACAACACCGGTGATAAGACCCCTCCTTGAGGAACACCGCTTGGAGCAAATCTAATACTAGAGATGGATTCCTTGATTCTTACTTGGAAGGAGAGACACCGCAAAAGGAATCAGTCCATGAAACTATCCTGGGATGTATACCTAGATGATTCATTTTAACCACGAGCTTGGAATGAATCACCTTATCGAACGC
Source organism: Trichostrongylus colubriformis (assembly GCA_963978905.1). Taxonomy (NCBI): domain Eukaryota; kingdom Metazoa; phylum Nematoda; class Chromadorea; order Rhabditida; family Trichostrongylidae; genus Trichostrongylus; species Trichostrongylus colubriformis. The sequence goes on from OZ022260.1 coordinate 29,799,223, forward strand.
TTTAGAAAAATCGAAGTAAATTACATCAACGTCATTTTTACCATCCAAAGCAACGGTCCAGTCATTCAGAGATTCAAGCAGTTGCGTTACTGTTGACTTGGCTTTGCTAAAGCCATGCTGGCTGTCATGCAGCACTCCATTACTTTCCAAGTGCTCAACTACAACTCTCTTGATCATTTTCTCGAACACCCTACAGAAAACTGAGGTGATACTGACTGGCCTATAGTTAAGTGGATTACTACGTGGTGGCTTTTTTGGAATAGGCGTGATAAAGGATTTCCTCCATCTCTCCGGTACTTCGACCCGAAAAAGGCTCTAATTGAAGATGAATTTCAGTGGCCCTACGATAGAAGGTAAGATATCTATCTTTTATGAACCCAAAAGGAATACCGTCAGGGGTAATGGATGATTCAGATTTCCAGTTACGAATAATACCGTAAATTTCTTGCTCGCTGAACCACAATGAATTTTGCATGCACGGATACGATCCAATTAAGTCGCAGTTAAGATTGGACTGAGCACTATCAAACGTGTGGACCTTTTCAAAGAAATCAGCCAAACACTCGGCTTCAGCGGAATCAGAAACCAACTGCGATCCACTAGAATCCAGCAAAACAGGAATTGTCTTGCTAGGTTTGTATTTAGAAGCGATGAATTTATGTAGGACAGTTTTGTTCTTTTTTCAATGATGCCCTTTCAAACCAAACAGCTGTATTAAAAAATTTTACGCTCGAACTTTCTTACAATACCCTTATAAATATCCCAGTCGTTAGAACTATTCGTTGGGACCGCTTTTTTATATGCGTTCACCTTTTCATCAAAGAGGGAATGAAGAAAGGATGGCACGTGCGCTTTGTATACTTTCATCCTTCTCAAAGGAACAAATAAATCAATACTCTGGCTGAGCACGAATAAGAATAATTCGTACATGTCATTAACATTTAGCCCTGTGAATGAACCGTACAGTTTTTGGTAGCAGTGGTATGATTATGGATTAACGACATTTCTTAAACGAAGTCCCGAACATAAGAACAGAAAGCCTCGAAAGCAAGAGCTAGGAAGAGTCGAATTTTTCAAAAACTTACCTCGACGCTAAAATTGACCCTGACCGGGAGCGCATCCTCCTGATATACCGCCGGCCATTTTCCCGGCCAGCCACTTGGTAGATTTTTATGATAACCGTGTTGTATACAAATTCAACGAGCTTCTTTGTTGATGCTTGGATTCGCCCATGATGGCGGTCTGATATTGGTCAAACCATCTGATGGCCTCGTCACATTTGATGCCAATCATTCGATAAGGACCTGATCAAAGAAAAAAGACACGGCTCATTTTTTCTAGTGGATATGGGTAGTTGAAACGACATGGGAAAGGTTATGCGGATGGTCTTAACATGACTACAAAGGCGGAGATTAGAACACCAAATTCTGCGATCTGGTGGACGTAGGCAGATTTTGAAGAAACCACAAGTGTTAGATACAGAGGTTTTATCCTCAGGATACACAAATACATGGCACTGAGATAACATGGTAAACTAGAAAAACTACGAAGCGACAAATAAATAATAAATAAATAGTAAACAAGATAAACCTCACCGGACTATTGGTAAGGGAACTATTGACAGGAACAAGAATGCTACGAAGATAACGAACTACGATTGTTGAACAGATGGTTGGCTACGCGCATTTTTTTATGTGGGCTGGTCCACCGACGCTGCTTGGCTGATAGCGACGCAGATGGCGGCAGAGGGGCTTACTAGCACTACGGGACTATGAAGGCTGTTTAGTATGTTCCCATAATAGTAATGCACTACTCAGTTCTCATGTCTATGTACGACATCAGAGGCTGGTGGCAGACAAATGTTCACGACAGCCACAAAACGACAAACTAACTGCATGAGTGGCGCGCATGAGAGGTTCAGAGAGCCAGATGATTCTGGAGTCTTCCATACTCGGCGGGAGTTAATCCGCACCGTGAAAAACGAGCGTGAACAGTGAGAAGCATGCGGAAACCGTGGGAAGTGTGCAGCGCGGCTTCCTGCCAGTCCTCAGCCTGCAGCCGTTTTACTTGAGGTCGGTCTATGAGTCACGACATTCCCGGCGGCGAAGGATAATGCCATGCCGGTGGCGGAATATATAAAGCGAAAGGAAGGTTGCGACATTATTTGGCACCCCTGAGTTGTGGGCCTAAACGTGGAGCCTGCGTAAAGTGGGTCATGATAGTTAGCGTAGAAGAGGGTAGCAACCACATTTGCACTAGATATTGTTGATCTTGAACGATAGTTCCGGCGGGCCTAACAGGTCCCCAACGATAGAAGGGAGTAATCATGTGAATAGATGGGGAGTATATGCTGTAAGTGAGGAATAAATGCAAAATAGATACGAAACTTGTTCAAATGTGAGCAGTGTATGTACAATAGAGCATAAAGACAGAGACAGCGGAAGCAACGCCCTCTTCTGGCACATCTGCTGTAACTCGTTGCTAAGCTGGTGACACCCTTAGCTAGCGTTGTAGTGAAGACCTTGGCAGAAGTGGCACTGATTTCGATCTGGTGCCATCTTGCACGACGTTCCGGTGGACGAAAGGTATCGGGTGTTGGTGAGCGACTTCTGCGAGTTTGTGCTCCATGGCGACAGCGAGAGGGAAACGTGCGTCGCAATTCCAATGGGCTGTGCAAAACGGTAGTACATCAATTTTTGACCCATCCTCATAAATCCCTTGAATATGATTTTTTAATATTCTGAATATTACTATGAATATGGCTTGAATGTACATGCTTTATTTTCGGCACTGATAAGTTGACAAAGACCTACGTTGTCATTTCAGCAGTAACCATGTCAGAATTCCGAGAATCTATAGCCACTTTATTTATTAAATCTATTTATTTTCATGTAGAGAAAATTGAAAAAGCAATAGTTCCTCCTTGACGGCAGAGGTAGAGCTAGCTCTCGTCGAATATGGAAGGATCACTTACTATGCAGGTAAAGGTGCTTTGTAGTGCAAAGGTGAAAAAAGAACGAAATGAAAAGATCAGAGACTCGAGAAATAAGACCCCCTTCCCGCTTACCACTGCTGATACTCACCGAAAGGGGTGAGCCTGGTTAAAAAAAGGAGCGGGCTGAGATAAAAAAAAAGCAGTGGCTGTTGCGAAAGACGCCTCCTTCAAAGCTGAAGGCGCTCCTTTTTTGAGAAAATTTAGACCTCTTGATCCTTAACTTTGGTTCGGGTGACTCACCTCAGCAGTTCACCCACATCACTCCTATCACCCTGTTTTTGATGTGGTGCAACCATTATCCTCCCATGGCGCATAGAAGTTAGATGGTGTAACAGATCCTAGAGCATATTTCCAAAATGATCGATTCAGGGACGGGCCACGGACTCTGCTTCTATTCAAAACTGCACCAACAGTCTAACACTCAAATGCGATTTACCTTATCCAGTGACTACGGAGAGACACTTTTCTCCTCTTTCGGATGAAACTATTCAACTCGACCCCTGAAGACACGAGGCTCAATTGTCCTGGAGAGTATGGGCTTGAAAGTTCATCCCTGATTTCCAACTGTTTGCGACGGCATTTGTCATTACAACCCACCGTCTGATGGTGCATAACAAACAATCGATGCTTACGGAAATGAATTTTATTCATGTTTTTTTCTGCTGCAACAAATCATTTTGTACAAACATTAAACAAACAATGTCAACGTGTGGATGATGAATGCCTCTCCGATCACGTGACGATATGAATGTGTGCACCTACGTAAACTACACAAAAATTACTACAAATACAACAAATATTTGGGTGTAAAAATAATAGTTCCCTAATTGAACACGATAAATGAAAAAATAATAGGGTAAAATTTGCAAATGGTGTTTGTTTATTAGAAATTTTTCGACGAAAGAGAACAATATTGAGCAAATCTGGAAAAAGCCTATAATTGATGAAGATGGGATCGGAAGAGGAAGGGATGGACATCAAGGCAACGAATGTGTTGGCAGTGAGAGTAGTTACCGAAATCGTATCAGACTGCGCGAAGTACGATCTCCTTCATAGCAATTGTGAAACCGGGACCAAGAGGTGGTATGGAGGAAGGGGGGAACAAAACAGGAACGGAACATTATGTGCGGTCGAGTACAGCTCGTATAAGGAGGAGGGAGCGATAATTCGTATACATTGGCAGATTATGATGAACCCGTAGACGACCCTAGTGTAACTGAACAATGAAAGGCAAATGTCGAACGACCGCAGGATTTGTCAGCATCAGTGCCAGAACAGAGATCCGTAACCGCACTATGCCAGAGGTACCGTAGTATCATAGATCGAAGGTGCTCGTGCGATGATCAGAATCGTACCAAGCGCACAAGCACATGTGAACAGCAACAGAAATACCCGATCCATCACCACTGAGACATATTTCCAATCTTCGATGACCTAAAAATAAAAGTAAGATTAAGTTATCACTAAACAGCTTACGCAGGTGCATTACTGTACTGATACAGCACTTCTGATAGTAGAATTCTCCAGGTTCTCTCTTCTTGAATACCTTGGCATGTTGTTCACATTATTCGTGTGCTGCTTTGCCAAACGAGGTTTTTTAGGTGGATCAGTTTTATTGACAGCCTGACGTTTCGACCCCTTCTCCAAGACTTCTCTTCGACGTTTTCATGGATTGAATGGGTAAGTTCGAAATGCTATGGGGCTCTTGGCGCGTGATCGGGTAAGTCAAAGGTCAGCGAACTTGAAGCCACTTTTTAGGCCTCTGAAGACGACGAAAGGGTCCAAACGTCAGGCCGTTGATAAAACTGATCTACCTAAAAACCTCGTTTGACAAGCAGCACATGGACTTCTGATAGTGATAAGAAAATGGAATAAAACGATAAAAGTATAGAGTTTGTGGAGTTGATCGGTCCCTCCTGTAGGATGCGCTGCACATTCTAGTTCTATTCATAATCGTCGTAGCAGGTGAATGCGAGTTGGCCTTGACAATGAACTTGCGGGGTCAACCCCGCAACCGATATACAATTCAGTGCTTCTATCCTACCGGATGAGTCTGGTACCTATTCACCTACGTTGGAGGGACGAAAAGCTCGATTGGCCTAGACAGGCGTTGGTGCGAGAGATTTTATTCCTGCACCATGAGAGTGGCGCCACCTGTCACTACACCACCTCCACCCAAAAAGATAGAGTGAAAAACAAAATTTCTGTTAAAAATATGTAGTACATTTCAGTTCAGCTGTACCCACCTGTTTGTCATCTTCTTCATTTTTTAGATGATCTGCTATGTATGCCACACTTTCCACAGCCGATCGTACCGGAGATACATCCCTAAAGATTGCCTTGATTGACGATAAATATAATTTTGCAGTGATACAAAAACTCGACCATGACCGATTCCGAGTGCAGTTTGCCTCATTAAGTCCAATAAAATTTCAAAAATTGAATCGCACGTTATTCCAGAAGATATGATTCATCCGTGTAAAGATTACCATCAATGACTGATTAAATGGAAAATCTGTGCGGATCACTCACATCAAATTTTACGCTTTCACCTTTGTGCTGCATTATTCATGACAAAGGTCTGAGTGCAAACCAGTGAATTTTTACATTCTAGAAGATTCAGGACTATAACTCCAGACTTCGAGTGGTTGCTTAGGGAACGTGTTCTCCTAGTGAAGCTATATTGGTTTTTATTAGACTTATTCAGTTATTCAGTGAATAAAAAATTCAGAGTTCCCCTCGTGTGGTCAAAGTTCAGGATTTTTATTTGGACACGCTGGTTAAAGTAATCGTCCACGGAAAAATGAGTTTCTTCGTTACCCATATATTCATGTTGTATTTGCATCATAAGGGTCGCATGCAAAGTTAAAAAAGTGAGAATTCGGCTGAGAGACAGCTCTCCAAATTCGCGGTCGGGTGGGCGTGGCCTCGGAATAAAAGCCCCGTCCCGTCGTTCACCGTGGTTGGGGATAGAGTGGGACTGTTTACGTAACTTCCTTTTCCTACAATGCGTCTCCGACCGCGGCGGACGACGGGGTGAACACCTGCTCGGAAGCCCCGCCCACCCGGCCAGGACTTTGTGGTGCTGCACCTTCGCCGGATTCACATTTTTTCGCGTGAAACTGTGCATGCGGCCCACATTAGGCAAATACAACAGAAGTATATGGGTAACAGAAAAACTCATTCTTCCGTGAACGATTCATTTAAATCTATCAGAATTGAATCGAAAGCGTCAGAGGAGTAAACTGGTCGAAGAATAAATTGTTATAATGATTGTAGAGATGCTAACAAGGGAAGGACCCGAGTCGAAGTGGCCGTTTGTAATGGGATACATATGGCCCGACGTATTCTCGGACGCTAATGTCGAATCTACTTTCCAAATAGATAAAATGATTCGCTGAGCAGAGTAACAAGGCCCTCTTTCGATGAACACTGGCTCGAGAACACCAAAGATAGTGAGCAGTCATCAGCCGTCTGGCAGAGAAGTGTTCTCGTTCTATAAACTGGAGACAATGGTTCGGATCCTTGTGCCGACGTAATTTTTGCATTTTCTTGAGCTTCATTCATCGGCTACAAAAGGAACTTCTATTTTGATAGTACCGCATTTTGATGCTCCTTTTGGCAAAAGACATGATCAAATGGTAAACCGCGCACTTTTCCCAACCGTCATGTCCGATCGATAACTTCAAAAGCGTTAGTATCTTCTCGTGACTAAAGATGGTCTACCACGAGTGTTAAATATTCCTTCCGGTGCAACAAGCTTCATACAGTCACTTTTCTTATCATTTAAGGCAATGTATACGATTGACGGCTTATGTAATTGCACATAGCATCTACTTTCCAGTTTCGTGAGTCACTTGTCCGCATTCTTTCGTTTACGTGCTTTTTCCTTCTTGCCGTAAAGTTCAAGAGATTCTTTTCATACTCAGGGTACGCTTCTGGTTATTTCAGCGCCCACCCGAGGAATTTGGAAACATCTGCACAATTTTGTTTCCGTCGCATTGGTGAGTCCTGTGAGGCACCAGACTATGATGAAATCTGAATTATTCATTGTGCCCACTGTGGAATGCTTTAATGTTTCAAACATTTTGTATTGGAGTCCCCGCATCTCCTCATAAAATGTTGAAATCATCCTGATTTAATGAGAAAAAATACATTAGGACAATTGCGAAAAGTGTTCAGCTCACCATTTCTTGAGATTTTGCGATTGCGCAACCTCGCGTGCGGAGCCACGACACCACAAAATTGAGCAGTCGCCTAATCGAGATCGCCTAAGGCCGCGTTCGTACCTTGCGGTGCCGACGGCAGGGCGTGGCTGCGTATCTCTGCGACTCCGCCTATGCCACCCTGCCTCTTGCCTGTGTCATCTCTGCACTTCCCTGTGCCACACTGCCTCTTGCCTGTGAACGCAGCCACGTCCTGCCGGCGGTGAGTATGACCGCGGCCTAAGTCGCTGTATCGATCGTGTGTTGCAACCCTGCGCATCCATTAACAGTGAGCATGTCTCTCTCACTCCCGATTTTTCTAATTATTGCTCCAAATTTCTTTAATATAGTCATTTCGTGAGGAAAATAAAGATGATAAAGGTTAATGAACACAAGTAAACAAAAGATCCTGTGTTTGCGATTTTCTGCCATCTACCCTATTGCATGCAGTGGTTTCGCAAGAGCTTTTTCAGATAGAAATCTTCGAGTTTACATCGGACGTCTAGACACGTCAATCAAATCCCTGTGTCATTATTCATATTTCAGACAGCAAGGGTTCAGCTCACAAGTAATGACTTGCTTGTGTTTATGCGGGAACGCCTTTGCAATGGCAGGGGTCCCTTAGAAAGTCATGAATTTCACATCGTTTTGAAATTTCCTTCACCAGCCATTTGACGAACTAGTAGGGTCGCGCTTATTTCATGAATGCAAGCCAGCTTTCTCTAACGATAAGTTGAATATGTACGCACTTGCGATAATACTCACTAAATGCCATATTTGTGACCAACTTCGAAAAATTCCAAAGTTCAATGGAAAATGTCGCCACTACGGTCAACAAACAAAGCATATATGTTTCAAGCAATCTTTCCAACCAATCCAAAGAGTTATGTGAATTGTAAATGAATGCTATGAGAAAAATGATATCCTTTCCTACCTCGCGATATTTTTGGGTTCTCTAGGCGCTTAGCACTGACAACATAAATTCTAAATGGCCGGACAGTGATTAAATTTCGGGAAGACCCGCTTAAAACACTACAATCTGGGCGATTCACGCTACTCCCATATCCGCTGTTGCGCTTGGCGAATAAATAGACAACATAAAACATAATAAAAAAAATATAAAAAGTGTAAGAAAGAAGTATGGGTAATGAGCGCGAGATGGTTGAGAGGAGATACACGACACATGTTTTCCAGACTATTTGCTATATTAGTCTCGTAGTCTTGGTTCGAGCGGTGTTAGCGCAGTAGTCCGCGTTCATACTCTGCCTATGAGGCGTGGCTGCGTTCACCAGCAGCGAGACAGAGTGGCACGGGGAGATGGAGAGAGGACGCGGGCCACGGTGGGTGGGAGGAGACGCAGAGATACACATCCATGCCTTGCCACCGGCACGACCGAGTATGAACGCGACCTTATCAATGACTAGCTGGTCGCAATAAGGGTGCACTGTGCATGGAAGCTTCTGCTCACACGGGGATATGCAGCTACTCTATGCAATTATCACGAGATGTGCCTCACAAATATTGGGCCGAAATATTTTCTACAAATTCCTCAAGACTTTCTTGATTCTTTTCCCTCCGAACGCTGTCAGAAAAGTATCTAAATGGCAAGATTCTTACATTGGGACAAATGATAACTTACCGTTGAAGTGATGAGTATGAAGTGTCCTCGGCTGATCCTGCTGCAAATGAAGTACGAAATGTCGGTGAGAGGAGATCGGATACTCCGCTGGCGAATTGGTTGTTACTCTGCGGTGTGCTGAACGTCGTTCGCGGTTCCTTCCTCTTCAACAGAGAAAAATTATCGAGTTTGAAATCAAAGAGAAATTGATCGTGTTTGATAAAGACCTTGTGGTGTGGTCGAGGCGGTCGTTTCATCAGAAGATACTTCGGCAGAATCTCAATGAAAAACCGTCGAACACATTCCGGCATATTGTGAGTTGTCGGCGAACGATAATGGACGTTCTAAAGAGATACGGTAGATTTGAAAAATGACCGTTCTTGCTTATCTGCGCATCGGCAGCCACTATAGATACTGGCCCACTTCTTGTGTGTGTATCACAAGGTCGTATCATGGGGCGCCACGCGATAGGTGAGAGCTGGACGTTTTGTCTCGCTTGGGTCCTTAAGCGGTTGAATCTGTAGCTTGCACCCACTAAACCACCATCCAGACGGCGCTACGGGCGATTTCTGTCCTAATGATTTGCCCCCCCCCCCCACCCCCCATAGGTTTCTTCGATGATCATCTATGATGAGTAAATAGTCGAGGATATTGAGAATAACCAGTACTGTCCAACTAGGTCACCGCGCCATACGGATGTCGTCTCCGCGCGCACAAAGTGCTTCGCTGGCCCTTGTGAATTGTTTGTGCGCAGCAGGAACGGCCGTCTGACGCAGATGGATTGTCCTGACACACACCTATCAGTGGCATACCATACCTTCCCAGTGCATCAATAGATACTACATAAGTGGATCCCTATACAAAACTGCGCCCGCATCTACATACATCTTATTATCTGTCTTACTCATCCGCGGCCAGGGCCGGACCTAATGTCACACACTCAGTCCATAACAAGTGGGTTTCCAAGGGAGTCCACAATCAGAAAAGCAGGTAAACCTACCAATGTGACGACCGTGACGACGACACTGAGAGTGACCAGCACCATAGTAAAAAGAAGGTATTTGCCTATCAAAGGTATAACGAGAGATGTCGACGGAATGATCTCAACTGCAAATCGAATCGAATGAGCGAAAATGAATGAAAAAATAAAAGTTTGAATTTCAAAAAAAAACTATGCTCACCCAACAACAAAAAGAACACAGTGAGAGAAATAAGTATAGAGATACACAGTGATATTTTTTCGCCTCCATCCGACGGCAAGTAGAATACGAGAGCTGTTAAAAAACTGAAATTGTCAATGATTAATGTACTGTATTGATTGTATCGTTTACCTATTGATTATATGAGCGTTTTGTTTCGACTATATCTGTTAGGTTGTCCGGAAAGTTTTCGGACTAAATGCATGGTAGGATTCAAAACAACATATCTTTGTTACCCGATGTCGTGAGCGGACCTAACTTGAGGGATTTGTGTTTCATGTCCGGTATTTGTACCTGTCAGCAGCATGTGCGACATATTGCCTCCTGTCCTCAGTAGTGCCTTCGCAATGGATAACAAGAAGATGGTTTACCGACCAGTTCTGCTTCTACAATACGGCTCTGCCCGATCCGCGAACGAGGCCCATCGCTTTCTGCAGGAAACAATAAAGGGGCAAGTCCCCTGTCGCTCAACGTGCTTCTACTGGTACCACAAGTTCGTCAACGGTGACGAATCGCTCAAGAAATTTCGACCACAAACATAGAATAAACGCCTCGTGCTCGCTACCTGTGGGGCTTGACCTAACCTTTCTGTACGCCAACTTCAGACCTTACGAATACTCCAAAATCCACGGTACAGGATGTTAACAAAGTTGCTAACTACACAATGTTTTCCGATTTCAGTCCGAAAACTTTCCGGACAACCTAATATTAGGTTGTTCGGAAAGAAATGCGCGTTTGAGTTCAAAAAATTTTTTATTATAAAAACGAAAGTAAACATGTTCAATTCAAAAGATAATCTCCATCACTATTGATGACTATTACCAACGTTTATGCGAAGAATGGGTCCCTCGCTCGAATAACTCGGCCGGCTGCAGCTCAAGGTAGTTGGACACCCACAGGTGGAGTTTTTCGCGTTTTGTGAATTTTCTCTCGGCCGGGGAGTGCTGCATCGACCGGAACAGATGGTAATCGGATGGTGCTAGGTCTCGGCTGTATGGCGGATGAGGCAGGACTTCCCGGCCAAATTCCTCATTTTTTTTACAAAGTGATTTTCGCGACCTGTGGACAAGTGTTGTCGTGGGGGAATTTTGTCGACGTCGATTCGACACCTTGACGACGCAGTGCTTGGTCCACGCGGTCCAGCTGACCTTTGTAGATGTCTGCCGTAACTGCTTGACCCGAACCCAGAACTCCAAAGTACACCAAACCTTTGCTGCTCCACTAAATACGGAGCATCACCTTTTTGTCGTGTATATCCAGTTTCGGAGGAGGTTTTGGGTGTCCCCGGCGTTTGACCCCTGTCTTTCTCGCGTAGCGTTGTCGAACCAGATCCATTTCTGATCTGATGTAACAATAGAGTCGAAGAAACCGCTGTTCTATGAGCGACGAAGAAGAATTCCGGCCATTGCCACCCGTGTTGCCTTGTTTGCGTCGCTCAGCTGGTGCGGTTCCCATTTTCAAAGATATATTATAATTATTATACGCACTCAAAAAATATACAAAAATATACCAAAAGATGCACAATAAAATCTCTTCCGAATGGATTTAACCGCTTCGAAAAATCTCCTATTGTAGGAGAGAAGTCAAGAAATCCAACGCGCATTTCTTTGAACAACCTAGTAGTATATCTGACTTCCTGATCTGTGTCTGTAGTCAGTGTGTATAGTGGTCAACCGAGGTGTGGGTCACCTGGACAGAAAATGGAGAGAAAATTTGCATGGCAGCGTTTGCCCGCGACGGCGAGCGGCGTCAAGGCCGGTGTCGACCATGGACACCCCTCTTTTTTGAACTTAAAAATGGCCCCGTCTAAGATTATATTTGAAGACATGACATTACACCTCTAGTTTGCACCTATCGTGTCGCACGCGGACGGTTGTCGCAGCGCCCATTTTCTGCCCTAATGGCGCACATCCCGACGCACCCTAAAAACCCTTAAAAATTAGAAAAAAATCTGTATTTCAAAAAATCGATGTTGATCTTACCTTATACCTACTGAGGGGAATATAAGATTCACAGTATAGAAGAGCGTTTTTCTTCTCAAATGGATTTCATAGGTAATGTCTATGAATGGGCTTTCGCAACAGGGATACCTGAAGTGATACAGGTGATATTGATTGTATTGATTGTCGAGTTGATAACCTGTGTGCTTGAATTAATTATTTATGGTATCACGTAGAATCTGTAGTGAGTATAGTAATGAATGGCGGAATGTGGAAAAAGGGTAAGGTCGCATTCATACTCTGCGCTGACAGGGTGTGTTTGCATTCAAAGGCAGTGAGGCAGAGCGGCAAGGGGAGGTGTAGAACACACACGCAACGAGGCAGTGTGTCATAAGCGCAGATGGGCGCAGCCATGCCCTGCCGCCGGCACCGTAAAGTATGAAAGCGGTGTCACACTATACAAGTACATTCAACAGCACATAAAATACAAATTAGAACGGTCATGCTTGCAGAAGAAAGTAGTGCGATTTTTCACGTAGGCGGAGGGGACATCTTAATTTTAGCCTGGCAGTCAAACAGGCCTAAACCACTCCTCATTTAGGTACTCAAAGGATCCAAGAAACGGTAACTAGAGTTGTTAATTCTACACAATGGATCCACCATATTTATAGTTGGAAATGAAAAGGAAGAGAGACCCGCTCTAAATGTCAGTCAAACTGCGATTCCCTATAAAAAAGATTTTTGTGATGCAGTACCTCCCCTTCTGTTTCACCCGATATAGAGCAGCTGTAGAACTATTGAAATTCTTTAGTATATTTTAAAAATTGTTTTTTCAATAAAGCCTCTTGCAAATACAACCTTCTATAACCGACAGCAGGCCAAACACTTTCCATGCGCGAGAATTCCTTGGTTAACACTATTGGCACTGATATGACATGGTGACACCTATTATTGACCATTCGGGTATCATGCTCGGACTGGTGCCAGGCTATCAAAATCTTCCATTTGTCCAGAGTTGCACCTAATAGGTTGATAGAAGCATCGCTACGGCTTGAGCAAGCCAGATAACCGATACATCGCAATCAGTGCGTTAAGCTACTGATCAGAGTGAGAGCGAGAGGACGCGTGGCTCATCCGAGCGAGTGATGAGAAAAGAATTTTTCAGACCTTTGCCCTTGACCCGTTTTAATATACCAGCTTTGCTGGCTCACAAATGCGTGCGTCTCAAGTAGTACTACATAGATGCAGAATAGGTTTCAGAGCAGCATAAATGATAAAATTTCAGTCCCCAGTTAGGAATTCGAATATGCTTGGTAAACATTTTGGGTATAATTGTTTGGGTTGTGACATTTTCAGAAAATCACGGAAGCATGATTCAACTCTCCATGGCTGAAACTTGTTAATTTTCTAGAACAGTGAAACCACAAGAAATTTAGGACGAGGCGCAAGATTTATGCAGCAACCTAATGTGTACCACCCTAACATAGGATTCCGATTTACACGAAAGATGTGTGCCTCAGGTATTCAAGTGTAACCTAAAATCACGTGAGAACCCCCCTCTACCATAAGATTGTAGAGGAGCTACCATAATGGAAAGAGAACGCTGAGAGTCCCTACACATTTTTCTGATATAAACTGGCATTTCATCCTTTTTTGTGCACGTGATACCCTAAACAACACCTTAACTGCTTTGCTTTGACATTTCTTAGACGCAACGGAGTCATAAATCCTTCAAAGCCGGGGCGGTTAGCTACATACATAGCTGTGGCATGTCCCTTTGCCCCAGAGGGTGTTAATTCTTCCGTTTTTGCTATGCTCTTTATTTATGAACGTCAATAACACAGCCCGTCCACTTTCCACGAATGAATTCTCTGCAAGTGGGAAATTTTTTTCAGAGAAAAAAGTCTCCGCAAAGTCGAAGCTACTGGGACTAATTATTTTCTTGGAAGTTTAGGGTGCTTCAGCATTCTCCTTGTTCGGTAAGTTAAAGAAATAGAAGTGGTGCACTGGCAAACTGAGAAGCAGGGATGAGTGCTGATTGGTCGAATTTTTGCTTCGCGACGTCGCACTCGCGGCGCCGTCAGTACGACTTATCGCAGTCCTTTGGAATTCCGCCCAAGACGCAATGGCCTGGTATCGTGATGGATCTTCAATGATTGCAGTTTAGAAGCTTCGGAAGTTCGCCTATTGTTGCTGTTGTTGCTGCTGTTTCAACAGAGAAAGCTGCAAATGACTCGCACTCGCCAGGCCGCGCGAAAATTCGACCAATCGGCACTCACCCGAGAAGCATGTAAGATTTTGGATCAGCAGATCTGGCTTTGATAAAAAAATGCATTGCTCACTTGCTATCGGCACTTTATGGAGTAAAAACGCACCAAATACGTATGAGATTCATGAGATTCGACACCAAAGCCTTTTATGTGGTGTCGTGAAGGGAATTCGAAATAGTAATTCATATTTGACTTTTTCTGGCAGCTACCTCAACTTAAAGCACTCCGTGCATTCGATTTGGCAACGTAATCCCGAAGGAACTCGCTGTGCCTTGGTTATATTGCACGAGTGTTTCCTGGTTGTTAGAGAGACAAACAAGCTTATTTCTTTTGGTAAAGGGCAATATCCAATGCACTGGTAACCCAATAATAGTCCATGTTCGCGCTGCCTTCTTCCAGTTGAGAGAAGAGCGGAAGAATCAACCAACTATTGTGCCTTATTTTCTTCCACAGACAGTCCCCACTGCACGTATGTATGTAGGGAGAATGGAAGACTCATCTTTCTTAGGTGTTTATGTCTAAATATTGGGTTTTAGAACATTTTCACGATATTTTTTCTGCAAGCATCCGGAACCGTCTGGGATGGGATCTATGGAGAGATTTTCCATTTCATCAGTCCACATTTCCCCATACGGGCCTCTAAGTATGCTTTTGTGCAGAAAAAAATGCTTCTGATTTCAGGATGCCAGTACTGTCTCGATCATTCCACTCGTGAGTCATCTATATTTGTAGGCAGGTTTTTTGAGTGTTTAAAAAGGAAGGCTTTAGATTCGTCGGAATTTACTGTAAGAGGGAGACGTGGGGTTCGTCACAGAACTTTCGCAATAATCTTCAACTATCCGAATTCTGTTACATACACTGCCCCTTCCTGACCAATCTGGTTCGAGTGCAAGATATAAAAGATGGAAATAAAAGATCAATATGCCTTTGATGAATAGCATCGAAGAAAATTTTATTTCAAAACCCCCAAGATCATTCCCCTGCAGATTTCCTTTTACCGATTACTCATCTGACAGCATGTTCGCTATGAATCGGCAGCTTGTTTAAAAGGCGATTGGAAGCTGGCGGCGTTTGACGGGAAAAATGAATTCATTGCGCAGTCGTGAAAAATCATTTCGGCGTCGTACTCCGGGGATTTCGCCGTTAGTCCCTTCACGTCCCGAACACCGACCAATCGATGTGTGCCCCCGCACAAAATATTAATTCTGGCCGAACTACGAAAACGTCTGAAAAGCACGTGAGAGACATGACGGACACATACATTCTTGGAGAAGAACTAGTACCAAAAACTATCGTACTTCTTCAGTCACAAATAAAGTATCAAAAGAGGATACCGAAATCATCAAGGAGAGTTAAGCAAAATCCAGTTCAGTGATAGTGGGAGATAGCGATAGAGGGATTAGTGACTCTGGGATTTCTTATGGTCTGGTAACAAGCCCAGTCACTGACCAAAAATTCCATCAAAACTTGTCCCGCTTGGCCTCCACGTTGGGATAGTTTTCTCACATTCGACAGAATGGTCCGATTCTTCATTTGACCACCGTCAGATTTTGCGATTTTGCGTTTCTGCGATTTTACGATGTCGCACTTTTGCACGCACACTACGACCTTGGGATAGTACAATGTCGCAACATCGCGTGTTGCGACACCGCAAAATCGCCAAGTCTGATGACGGCGAAGGGGTAGGAGGGTGGAAGGGATGGGAAGTGAGCACAAAAGGAAACAAAGATATGATCAAGAAATTGCTGCCGTATAATTCGTCATAGTGTAACAAAAAGGCTATGTGAATCAAGGTGACATAATAGTATGCATGATGTACCTAATAAAGTGAGAATTAATGAATGTATGTGAAATTCTGAAAATCTGTACAAAGAGACGTACCGTTTAGAGTGTCGTTTTCCCGGCACTTTCAATATATCCCACTCGACACTGGGATAGTAGTCACTCAGATCAATGCCTAAATGGAAGCGGCTTCGGAAGAAATGATTTAGTGATTGATATATTGGGTTGGGGAATAAGTCCCCGCCGTTTTATTCAACTCCGTTTTTCACATTGTTTCCTTCATCTTTCGACAAAGCTTATATATGTTTTCGATAGAGCTTTTCTTGCTCTACAGAATGCTACTATCTGTTTTTTGATTTCTTCGACAACCTAATATTTATGAGGTTTGGAGGTGAAGTGAGCTGAAGGCAAAAAAGTGGCACTTGCGCACCTCATCTTTCTCGTCTGCCATCGAGACCAAAAAATGTATGTGTATATGTTTTCGATAGAGCTTTTTCAGCTCTACAAAATAGTACCACTCTTTAATCAAATCGTTCAGGTTTTTGCTGTTTTTAAAACTTACAAATGCAGTACTCGCAAAAGTGTGCTTTTTCGTTATCTCCTTTTCCTCGCCTACCATCGAGATTGGAGAGGGTGTGCATATATGCATTCGATAGAGGTTTCTTTGCTCTACAAGATCATACCACTCTTCTTTTGTATCCTGTCAAATTTTAGCATGTGGGAGTAAGTCTCCACGTGTTTTTCAATTCAAAATTGCGTAATGAAAACAAATTTTTTTGGCAGATTGGTTTGTATACTTCGATAGAGCTCTTCTCGCTCTACAAGATATTGATTACCTTTTTTGTTCAAACTGATTTTTGACATTTTTTAGATCATTTAAAAGTCGACGAAATCGAGCATTTTCGACACCATGTGACAAAAATGCTCGATTTCGTCGACTTTTAAATGATCTAAAAAATGTCAAAAATCAGTTTGAACAAAAAAGGTAATCAATATCTTGTAGAGCGAAAAAAGCTCTATCGAACGATACAAAACAATCTGCCAAAAATATTTGTTTTCATTACGCAATTTTGAATTGAAAAACACGTGGAGACTTACTCCCACATGCTAAAATTTGACAGGATACAAAAGAAGAGTGGTATGATCTTGTAGAGCAAAGAAAGCTCTATCGAATGCATATATGCACACCCTCTCCAATCTCGATGGTAGGCGAGGAAAAGGAGATAACGAAAAAGCACACTTTTGCGAGTACTGCATTTGTAAGTTTTAAAAACAGCAAAAACCTGAACGATTTGATTAAAGAGTGGTACTATTTTGTAGAGCTGAAAAAGCTCTATCGAAAACATATACACATACATTTTTTGGTCTCGATGGCAGACGAAAGATGAGGTGCGCAAGTGCCACTTTCTTGCCTTCAGCTCACTTCACCTCCAAACCTCATAAATATTAGGTTGTCGAAGAAATCAAAAAACAGATAGTAGCATTCTGTAGAGCAGGAAAAGCTCTATCGAAAACATATATAAGCTTTGTCGAAAGATGAAGGAAACAATGTGAAAAACGGAGTTGAATAAAACGGCGGGGACTTATTCCCCAACCCAATACATAAGTGGCCCAGATATTAAAAATAATGATTTCAGTTGGGAAAATATAATTAAATGACAACTGAATAAGATAAACATCTGAGATATATAATCGACAAAAGGAAGACTGCTAGGCTTGCTTATGCTCATTTAAGTTACCGTAGAAAATTCCAGAAAGGAAAGTGAAGTGGCTTGGAAACTCTGTGGCCAGAGAGACCAATTTCAGATTTAGACTTTTAGGGTGAATCTAGCATTTAGCTTATGGCTTACTGGGAAACTCAATAACTGTGTAGACTGAGCCCACAACAGTAATGAAAGGTTGAAAGAAACCTTCCAAAAAAAAAAAAGCAAAAAAAAAACATGAAGACCGCAAAAACTCTGAAATTATAAAATATTTTTGAACATATTCCAAAGCTGTACTGGACTAGTGAGGTCCTGCGAATTTTTGAAATGGTTTTTTTTAGATGTCATACCAGTATGAGAATTTAGAGCAAGTCAAACTAGTTCTGAGATACCATGGAATATTTTTCATAACTATGCAGCACGAGAAGGTGACTCGACTGGCAGGGGTACGTCTGTGAAATTTATCTAAAAGAGCTCAAAATTCTGTCTTATAGTTTCGATTTTTGACCACATCTATCTGATGAGTTTCGGTGAAAGCGCGCGAAAATGGGCAATTTTATTTCGTGGGGCACAGTGGAGGAATGTTTCCTCCATGCAGCGGCTTTATTCGTTCTGTTGTATGAAATATAAATCATTCTTAAATGGGCAATTCATGCAGAAATGGCTCATCAAAAAACATGGGATGGTGCGGTCTCGAAGCCCGAGTTGCGATGTTCTCATATAGAATGTCACGGGTTTCCGACTTGATCACCACCTAAGATTGCAGCTGATCTTTTATAAAACTGAGTGAAACGACAGGATACCCTTTTCGATTCTTTACAAGCACTGGAAACATATCATAATCTTATAAAGCCAAGATCACATCATCCTGAAGGTAGGTAGTCAGTGGACATTCGTGCGGGTGTCTTTTTCATGACATGAATTTGCTGCCTTATATCCGCTCTTTGTTCCTTAGCAGTTGTTCATTTTTTCCTCTCAGAGGAAAGCCTTGCTAACAGGGAACTTCTTATCACTTTTCAGTAATGGGGCTGTATCCTAACACAGAAAAAAAAATCTCAAAAAATGGTTGATCTGTGTGTATGACTGACTGACTCCGTAGAATCTGCGTAAAAACTTATTTGAGTCCACTGAGGGGCTTTCTCATTGACTGCTTCGTATTCAAATATGAGAGAAGCCATACTCTCTTTCACCACCATGTTTCCGGGTTCACACACAAATATGGACTTTTGGCCTACCAGTAAGGCTACTAGAGAAAACCTCCTCACCATAAATTACAGAAGATGGTTGGAATAGCGTCCTTAGCGTTCACGACGTGATAAAATATTTTCTGTCTAATAATACTAGCTCCGAGACATTCCATTCACGCCACAAATGAAATGGAAAGGGAAGAGACTGGATGATTTCATAGTTTCAGCTGTAGTCCATAACATATTTTACGAGTTCCACGTCCATCACAATTTCGTCTACTACATCGAAATGAAAAAAGTTCAATTGCATGAGGGGCCGAGGCATCTCATAAAAAGCTGCACATCTACCCATTTTGGAGGGATCAGGAAGGGGTCAATCTGCACACTCAGGCGTATATTTCTGCGTAAGCTTCAGTGGAGGAAGTAGGAGTTTCTTTCCTCTGCTAAGCTCAAGTAAAAATAATATTCATGTCGAAGTTCTGGCCTTGAAGGAGTCGCATCCATGTTCCTAGTTTAGTTTTGGGATAGAAGGTTTCACTTATAAATGGACAATGTACTGCTGGAAAATATTTGGACTGATGACAAATAGATTGAGGAAAAATACGAATTGCACCAGATCCTCTTGAAAACTCTGAAGCATATACACTGCTCTGCATAATTATACAACCACCTATAAATCGTCCGAAAACTCTGTTTGCAGAGTGATTCAAAAAAAGTCTCTAAGTGAAAGATGTAGCAGTGTGGGCGCGCATTCGTGCATCCATACCAAACTTTAGCCAAGAAACAAAGAAGATTCTTTTCTTAATTTGTTTTGAGAATGGCGCTTATACCATTCTGCAAAATTATACAACCACTGAACAGACTGACGCATTCGTCAACCGAGAAACAACGAAAGAGAGGAAAATGCTGATTTTTTTCGAATAGTCACAAATTTTGATGAAATAGGTCCATAAAAAGTTTCTCAGAATGTTTTCAGACCACATGCCGCCACGCTTCCATGACAACTTCTTTAAACTCCCTGACTCCTTCAAATCGGTCTGAATATTTTCCCTATGAAACCCCAGATGATCTTCCATCAGGTAAAGATCGGACCCGTTCGTCATCCGGGTCAGAAGGTCCATTCGGTGACGGCTTCACCAGATCGACGGCTGATCGAGTGCTCCGGGTGACATGAGATGGCCCATTAACTTGCATGAAAACAAGACTTTGGTGAATATTTCGTAACGCATGACGAGAGGAGGGTACGGCGCACGAAGACTTGGTAATCGGATGGTTCACCCTTCCGAGAACGATACAAAAATTTGAATGGTCCCGCACCATAACACCACCTCCTTTGAAATTCTTCTCTAAAATTAAGTCTGTCCCTGGTGCGATAGTGCCGGCAGCCGTCCGGGACATCATAGCTAAACCCTTTTTTCATCATAAAGAAAAAGCTGAAGAAAAATAATAGGGGAAAGCTGTACAAACTTAAGAGAATTTTCGGACAATTTGTGGGTGGTTGTATAATTATGCAGAGCACTGTATGAATTCTGTGCCGAAATGGTTTTTTCTGATGTGCCTTGAAGACATAATGTTCAGAACGTTTCATAAGGAATTTTGAATTTCATTTGATCAATAAAAAACGTGGAGAATCACCTTCATCAACTATCCAAACGGATTCTTCGATAGATCCGTCAACACCTTCAACAATCTCGATGATTTCTTCTTGAAGGTGTTCATCCTTGTGAATCAAATCCACCTCGAGACCACCGTAAGTCCAGGATCCTGCAACTTGTGTTCTGCACCGTGCAAATAAAGGAAATTCGATCCGGGCACTCTTTACACCAGAAAATGGCGTGGTACAGAGGAATGTGGCTGCACTCAGCACAACCTCCCTCCACTGAGAGCCTTTATACGAGTGTCCACTTCCGCTGATGGTGTTTCGCGGTCTGGCCTTCTACGGGGATATGGGATTAAAAATGTGAAACACCGGGTGTAATTGAAATTCAAACACGAGGGACTTCCTTCGTAATGTCCCTAAGCCATTATAACAAATAACAAATACGCCGCTCCCCCCCCCCCCCCCATCTTCCACCCCTTTCACCTTTTCCATCCCAAAAAGACCTAGTACCACTTCCCTGTCGACGATTTCTCGTCCCACCTCTACCCTATGCAACGCTCGATGCTTAAAAGGACAGTGATTCGTCCTTCTCTTAGAAGTACTTTAAAGGATAAAAGAACAAAGTTTTTGATGTATATCAATTTTTCAGTGGGATATGCCGCGCACTCGAGTTACATTCAGAATCGTGGTGGCGGTTGATGCGATTTGGCGTGTGTGAAGACTTAAGGGGGCCAGTCCATGTACAAGTCAGTGCTTTTTCCCCCATATGAGTCTGGTACCAATTCACTTACCCCGGAGTGGTCGAAGGCTTCGTTGGCCAGAGCGGGCATTGATGCGGGATTTGATCCCCTCACGTGAGAGTGGAAATGTGCGCAGCCGTCATGACACCACCTCGTCCAGAGGTACCTTATACCATTTAGTTTTCACCTTCACATATACAACCGTGCACATCACGACAATATAACTCCCAACTACATCTGTCTGAGGCACGTTTCCCGGGGATGTTTTCTGCATGTAAATGTCCCCCCAGTTTCACTTGCAAAAGGTTTTCAAGTTTTAGGAAACTTCTATGCGATAAATCATATGCATCGTTCTTCGCACTAGGCAAAGAAGGCATCAAGAAAATATCAAACAAGATAGAACGAATTTCTGTGGGAGGAACTGATATACATCGTTGGAACATGCTCGCTATTTCCTAGAATGTTCCCTCAATTTTGTGGAACATCGTTGCTTATGAAAATTCAATTGTCCCACACTGGGCATGCGACGCATGCAGAAGGGTTCCGTAAACATTGGAAAAGATGGGGGTAACGCCAAACCTGAAAATTCCAAAAAAGGCTGTAACATTTAGACGACCACCGGCCATGTTCAGAAATCTT
The DNA here is from genome assembly GCA_963978905.1 of Trichostrongylus colubriformis. NCBI lineage: Eukaryota > Metazoa > Nematoda > Chromadorea > Rhabditida > Trichostrongylidae > Trichostrongylus > Trichostrongylus colubriformis. The sequence continues at coordinate 29,821,101 of OZ022260.1, forward strand.
TTAGTGAATCTGTAAACTATGTTAGACCTCAGGTGTCAGGCCTTGCGCTGGAAGTACCGGTTCGCTTTTATTTTAAAATGATCAAGTAGAATAAAGGACAGGTGTTAGAAAAAGAAGATGATAACATTTTTAGCGGCACCCACCAAATTTCATTTCGCATTGCTGTCGATCGAATGGAAAAAACTCGACGTCTATCTGACACATGCTGAAAACGCGTCGGATTCAAGAGAAAAGAAAGCCCTGAGGCACACTGGCATACCTTTTATAAATAGCTGGTGGGGCCCATTCGACGGTACCGTTATAGGACAATTTGGCTTTTGTCATAATGGTGACTTGGTAGTTTCCATCGGCACTGAAATGGAAAATATATTAAGATCAAACTAGTAAAAAGCAGTAAAGGGCTCTGTGGGACACGCCACATAGCTGGATAACTCTCGATATTTGTCAGAAGGTTTGAAATAAGATTCAAAATGAGTAAGCATAAAATTACTTCGAAAAAATGTCACTCTAGAGAAAGACAAAGGCATAATTTTACTAGAAGTAAACTTTGACGTAAAAAGCCACATCAAGGTCAGTATCAATGCAGTGATCAAAGTAATAGACTTATTAGTCAGAATGAACTCAGAATAACTCAAAATCGTAAAGATCAAAAATATATTCAAGGTATGAAAGGCATACTTATTATAAAGAACTATATCTGGTAACCAGATGGTGTCCGAAGGCACGTAAAGAACGTCGACACCACCGTAATCGTCAGGATTCCAACGAAGCTTGTAATCCGTCCAACTCTGTAATGTAATCATCTTATAAACAATGTAGCAGTTGACGACATAATAATAGTAATAGTAACAACATTTTGTATGTTAATTTACACAATTCATCAATTTAAGGGTTATTATTTTACAGCTCATTCAAAATAACCCCATATTCAGACATCTATTCTAGCATCATTCCCCCTCGAATATTCCTTTTTCAATTCATTTTTCGTTTTAACAATTGCCAGCACCCGAAGAGTGTAATCCTGCTTTACCAGTCCGCTCAGTCTTTAAAATTGCTTATTGCCTATTTCCTACTTTTGCTTATTTATCTGCTTATTTATTTATTTATTTATTTATTTATTTATTTATTTATTTATTTATTTATTTACTGTATGCATGACACGTGCTCAGAACAGACATGTGTTGGTCAAGTAGTTTTGATTTATTATTCCAATTCATCATACATATAATTTATCATACAATTTATTTTTCAATTTATCATGTATTTATTTCACCTTGCGTTACAATCCATTACATCATAGAGCTATCCCTGTGGCATCTCATCTCAGTTTTAATTTGTTATCTTAGTTGGTAAGAACAATCATTGATCCTGCCCGGCTCCTTGACCGAACCCCTTCCGTTTAAATAATTTGATAATGGATCGATATGAAAGTGCTTTCCACAAAAAAAGATGTTCCATGAAAGTTACTACAAGGATGCTGAGTTATGGGCAAAAGCTTCGGTGGCGGACGGGACTCGAACCCGCACTTCATCCTTTCCGGGGATATGTGCTAATCCATTACACTACCGACACCACCTTCACCCTAACTCAGCTTTCTGAATGGTATATTTACCATAGCTTATCAGCACTCACACGTATAACGTGTTGAGCACGTAATGGATTAGCACATATCCCCGGAAAGGATGAAGTGCGGGTTCGAGTCCCGTCCGCCACCGAAGCTTTTGCCCATAACTCAGCATCCTTGTAGTAACTTTCGCATCGCGAGCTGCGGCGATAAACAGCAGTTATCAAAAATTAAAAGTATCAAAATCATTACTAAAGCTTTCAGCTTCACGGTTCGATGCCGATATTGGCCAACCGGCTCAACACGTTATACGTGTGAGTGCTGATAAGCTATGGTAAATATACCATTCAGAAAGCTGAGTTAGGGTGAAGGTGGTGTCGGTAGTGTAATGGATTAGCACATATCCCCGGAAAGGATGAAGTGCGGGTTCGAGTCCCGTCCGCCACCGAAGCTTTTGCCCATAACTCAGCATCCTTGTAGTAACTTTCGCATCGCGAGCTGCGGCGATAAACAGCAGTTATCAAAAATTAGATGTTCCATGAATTTCTCTGGAAAAAACGTGAGCAACACCTTCAAAAAGAAATGAAAACGCTTTCAATAATTCGCCTTCTCCCGGTGAAATCTTCCGAAAGGCTCAGCCGGTGTAATTCGAATAGGACCAAAGGTGAATCTCGGTATAGCACCAGTTCCTATTTCAGGTCCGAGTTGTGCTTGTTGAAAAAGTCTGTTGCTGGCTTCATTACTGGCAAACTCTACAGAGCTCCTCAAGACAAAGCTATTCTAACAGAGGACAAAATCTTACCCAAATGTCAAACGACAGCCTACATCCTCTAAATCGCGCCCACGTGATCCTAGCAATTCCAGTGGAAATTATGATGCTCGCACCATGGCAATTGCATTATCACGCGGTGGGCTGTGTTTTGCGGAATACGGCTTGTAAGTGGATTGAATGCTGTCCAAGGACCACTCGTTACGTCCAGGAAGTGGTGATGCACTCGACTCGATTCGAAACGCTCGACGGGTCACGTGGTCCGACTTTATAATTTGAAATAGCGGTCAATCACACGCTACCCTTGGCTTAGTACACTAAGCAGTTAAAAGTAAGAAAAACTTTTAAAAAAACCTTGACCTAAAACTGGTTAAAGGAACCGGAAGGGGGTCCGAAACAAGAGAAACATACAAAGAAATGAGCATTTCGTAACGAACGCAGAAGGTTAGAAGCGATAATCGGTGGAAAAACCCGAACTCAAAAGTGCATCGCTGCGGTGTGTATTCGCGCCTCATTCGCATCATCGCACTGGCGTTCCGAGTTGTCCGCTGTAGGAGACGGCCGCGGGCCAACTTTAGTTGTAGCACCTGACTCCCAGCGCAGTGGAGTGGCCATTCCCAACTACATGTAAGTACATCTAGAAACAATATAAGAAAGAACAAAGGAGAAGGTAAAAGGAATGAACAACTTTATAATGGAAACATCTTTTCTTGGCACCATGCCAAGGCGTCAAATTGGCGAGTTTGTGCAATGGCGGTCACTTGAACTCGTCCACACTACGTCTGTTCTACCGTAAGCCAAAATTACTCCCTTACGGTGTCTTTAAGCTGAAGTCCGAGATTACATCGTTACCTTACTTGAAGCAGAAGGTTACGGCGGTTTGAACAGGGCCTTGCATAAGTGCATGACAGTTTCAAACCTCTAAATCTCCCACCAGGTTACATTCTTTACTGAAGGATCGACAAGAGTCAAAGCGATAGAGCGCTCGGATCGAGTTTGGATAAAGTTGCAAATGCATCCGATGTTTGCCGGTTTTCCCGAATTCCGTAAAACCTTGAGTACCGAAAGCCGCCAAAATTTGTTCTTTTAGCAGCTGACAAAATCAAAAACTTCAAAGGTTAGTTAGTTGCCCTGCTGAGTTTCCGAAGAAAGTTGACCTATTAACAGGTATGTATCCATAATAGTTATTCGGAGACGAAAATGACGTTGGGACTGCAAAAATTGTGCCGCTCAGGTACATTGGGTTCATAACCAACGGCCAGCAGGGTCTTCCTCTTCTTTGTAGGCAGTGGATTGTATTTGAGCTTCTTAAAAGGCCCTATTTGCATCATGAAAATTGAAGAGAAAAGTAGAAGAATGAACGACGTAGACCAATGGGGATTTGCTGAGGCCGCATTATTCCCTTTCATAGCTTGCTATCTGTCTGGCCTATTCCATGTAATCTAATTCGGACAGCGACATACATATGTTCAGTGGACAATACAATTCAAAGCTCTCTCCAAAAAATGATTCTTGAATGTTCTACTGGAAGCAGTTCCGATGCAACTGAGCAAATTCGGCAATCACTAAAAAAAGTATTTAAGAGATATATTAACAAAATGATATACGGTCAAAAATACATGCAGTTTTGGAATCTGACCTCAAATTTGGTCGACGTTTACATTTCTAATTCAATTTTTTTGTGGTTCAACTTCGTTAGGCTCAATTCGTCAAATCCATACCTCATAAAGTCCTTACAGGTGAAAAAAAATAAATTTGAGGGGTTTTATGACTACTTAATCCTTCAACCCGAATTATTTGGTGCACCTGGCGGCCAGACGTACCGCCATTGTTACGGGCTATTTTTCCAAATTTATTTTTTGTTGTAATAAACTTCACTAAACTGTTGTGATAACTTGTGAAAAGCATGACACTTCACGAACTCCCTGGGATTTGATATTCAAAAACATCAAGGTAAGAAAAAGAACTCACGTGCTGTAGCCATACGTTCGTCGTCATGATTTGATTTTTTTCATGCTGAAAAAAAGCTATTTCAGCCGTGATTTTCCAAACCAAAAAGTAAAATATATCTTCAAATTTCCAGTGCCCCGACAAAATTAGAGGCGATCAGCAACGATCGGTGAACAAATGGGATACAGATCGGACCGGAGATTGGCAGATTTGAGGAGCCGTCACACCCGCGCTCAACAGGCTCTCCTCTCACAGATCAGGCGCCAGAGCTCCAAGTGATTGGCGGCTCTGGAGCTCGTTTTCCAGCGAGGAGGACCCCACAGACGATGGTGAGCGACTGAGGAAGAGGAGGAATTCAGAAGGAAGAACTAACCACGTCAAGTAATTGGCTAAGCTTCAACTTGAATCGGACAACGAGCGTGTCGCTGTTGTTATCGACGGGCCGGACGAGTTTGTTGTAGTCGGCGAGCAGATCCTCGAATAGACGATTCGCATCGCGATTCGCGTGCGATATCGCGTACATCGCCACCGCCCACGCTATCACAAACACTTGTCGCGTCAGCATTCGGCCCCATCCACTGGAAATCAATAAATCGATTGGAATCTGTTCCAGAACACATTGTGATTACTGTAGTGGTCAGCAGAGATAGTTGAGGATTAAGCCCTGTGGACCCGAACCATTTTGGTCAAAACTGTCGACTATGAAATGCAGCAATAAAGTAAAGCTAAATAAGTCACAGGCAAAATCATTTTGAAGAATGAAAATGATAGTAGGGTCTAAAAAGTATGTGACCACCTGGTAACTGGAAAAAATTCAAAAAAAAAACAAACAAAACAGACCTTCTATCTATTGGTGACCGGTTGGCTACATGTGGCCATCAACTAGGCGGATCTCTCAAAAAATGAAATTCAGTTATGAATGAGTCGGCTGTAAGTTCAGGAAGAAAGACTTGTACATCGTAATCAACATCCCGTCATTTTTCGCCAAATGAAATCTATTGCATACCATGGGCTCGACAAGGAGCTGATCCCCCTTCATCCTTCACAAATTCTGCACAATTTCGTTAGTAATTAAATAATTACTACATTAATTGCTTGCATTCGATTTTTAGTTTAAGTTCATGGTAATTTGTAGTACAAAAGGAGCTGATTACGGTATACTGTCCTTGCATTCTGAACCTATAAATTCGCCTGCGAATAACGAGATATTCACAGAACGAGCTATGAAAATCGATAACGGAGAGAATTCTGCAGCTTCATCATTATTTTAAAAAACGAGATGACGTGCTACGTTTCTATATGTTCTACGTCAAGATACTAGATCTGCATACTGAAAAAGGTAACAAAATAAGGCGAAAGCAGACGTCAAACCACTTGAGATGCGGCCGTAAATGACATCAAAATGGCTCCCGCGGGACGACAATTTGCATAAAATCAGTGAGTAACTGCTCAAAATATTTCGTGCTTTTCAACACTTCCAGTCGGTATTGGTAGTGGATGCTCTCTTTCTCTATTATTCGAAACAACTGGAGTAGGGTTTTATAGAGGCTTTGAGAGCTCAATTGAGGTCACATCCAATAACACTTGGAAGGAGGTCGAAATCCAATAGACATAGTAGTAGTGAGCGCTGGAGATCGAGAATTATAAGTAATATGGGTGATAGTGAATGGTAGTGAGTGATACTGGGTGGTAGTCGGTAATACAACATGACAATTCATTTTTATCAAGCTCATTCCATTGAACCGCGCGACATATTCATTATAGGAAGAGGATATGGAAGATATGAACTAATTGGATGGAGCAGCTTGACGGATGCAAAAATGAAGGCCGCAATTGCAACGATGGTGACCGGAGTTCATTGAGAGTTTGAAGCGAATCTATTGTGAAAGAAAGTACGAGATAAGCGACAATGCGACGCTGTTTAAGCCTTGGGTAAGCCCGTTAGGCAGGCTTAGTGGCGGGCCGAAGGCGAAAAGAGCAACCGCACAGCCAACTCTTCTAGTAGCAGGAGCGACACAACAAACGAGCAAATATAGGGGAGACCGGGGGATATTTCACTGAAATCGTTTCCCTTTTCTGAATTTCTCCCTATCTCTGATTTTGTAATTGTAATCTTCATTGTTCATAAAACAGGAGTAAGGCCACGCGACAAAAAGAAGATAAAGAAAAACAAGGCTATTTCTGAAATTGACTACTCACTGACAGTTTGGTAAGGCAGATAATGGGGCCGCCGGTAACGAATGGAGCTCAGAGGACGGTCAAGCTGAACTGCAAGAAGCCATCACATTGCCCCCCCCCCCCTCTCGTATCCCCGTCAACTGACACATTGCGGTTCCTGACCTCATCATGTTCTTTTTTTTTACTCAAAAGACAGGACAAGACAGACGTTGGGCGATGTCTTCGCAGCTGACTGCAACATACAGCACCTTCACTTCGATTCAAGTATCGAGTACAGGAGGGGTCTTTTAGTGGTTGCCGTGGGTATTACAAGGTGAAGAATTTTCTCAAAAAAAAAAGGAAAGTGATTGGAATAGTATGCAGGATGAGAGATAGCGTAAGCAGGAAAAGCAAGCGGATAGCTCTTGTAATTGAGTGGCAACCACCGAGCAGAGCCAGGCTGGGGAAAATTTTTGAATGTTATGACCCTTCCCACTTACTTCCTACTGAGCCTATTAGAACCTACTAATTACTGAAGATACTATGTATATGTGCTTTGTATTCTGCTAATAAATCATGAATTAAAGTCATAGCTACATTTCGCACTATTCTGTTCTTTTATACTAATATTATCGATAACTACATTTCGTACTATTTTACAATTTCATACTAATATCAAGTACACAATATGATGATCGACATTGTATAAGATATGTTCATGTAGAAAAGAAGAGTGGGGTCGTCTGGGATCGTCAATTAAAGAGAATTTGTCAGTTGGAAACAACCACACCACCATCACAAAACACACCTGGATGATCGATGGTGAACTGCAGGCACCGGATGAAGATTTGCGATTTTTTCCACATTTTTAATTTGTCAACTGAACCACAGAATGCAACAGCTGTAGATAACACAAAACAAGCTCATGAATTGCCAATGTTATTGCCCGGGTTTTTAAGCCAATAAAAGATACAACTGCTAGTGCTTGATAGCTTGATAGCGGTGGTCATGCAACAGTTTGATCATTCAGTCAATGCTTGTCGAAAAACTGAGATTTTACGTAACCCGAGGGATCGGCTAAAATGGGAGACTTTTCCATTTGGATTAGGGTGAGCACTACCTTACGAAAATGCTTAAGTTCCTGTCAGAATACGCCACGCACAAGAAAAGAGTGCTATCGCAGTGAGGTGAAAGGCATTTCGCCTAGGGTGCTGTTTAGCCTGAGCCTAGAAGTGAAAAGGTTCCTCTCCTTCGCTGAAGCTCAGGGAAAATGTTCTCTTGGTAGAGCAGTTATGCAGATTAACCCCTCAGATACTTCGCTGGAAGCTTTTGTGCAACTTTTTATCAGATGCCCCGCCTACCACCCTCCCCACCCTCTCCCCCCCCCCCCCATTGCAATAACACCGAAAAAGGAAAAAGCAGTTGTTCCTGTGGTAAATTCAAATAGCCAGTTGCTGCTGGTGTATCACGAATTCTACTCCTTGCTATTACATCAATGTTTTTATTTAAAAAAAAGTAGAAAACAGTTGGATTCCTCGAGCGCCATTCATAAAAAAGACCACCCCTATTCCGACCCAGCCGACTAACTCTTCCCCGCTCTGGAGGATTCCTTAACCCAAGCTTGACCGGCTTCTCAATAGTTCATTGTATAAAGATTACTAATATTGAATGATGACTATTCATCATTATATTGAAATCCCCTGGAATGAGTAAGCAGTAGTAAGCCGGCTTCTCAGTAATTAGTTGTTTATAGTGAACAAATAATTGAATAAAGACTAATCATTAGCATATTGAAATCCCTCAAAATGAGTAAGCAAAACCTATTTTGAGATTCGTTCATGATAATTGACGGAAATTGTAAGACTCTTCTAGAAAAGGCTCGTTCTTCTAGTACGGCGATTTTTCATGAAAAAGTTTCTACTACGCATGAAATATATAACTCAAGTCATGCTAACCTTGGGAAATGTTTGTCAATAATGGCTGAATATGTACTTTTCTCGTAATCTATCCGCAAAATCCCATGTGCACTTGAGACATATCTCCTTATGACAAGCCGTGGCTAGGTACTCGCCAATATCAGCGCCTGAAGTTGCGCATGCACCATAGTCGGCTCGACGGATGACGAACCGAGGGCTCAAAATCGATGACTGCGGTTCTGACTGCGCTATGCCGCTTGGTGCGCTATTTCGGCCCGTTCTAGTCCCCGTTAAGTACGTTTAGGGTCCACAGACATTTTTCGGACTTTGTGAAACTTAGTTCTTGCGTGAACGTTGGCTGTCACCACACACGAGCCATAGTCTCAGGAGACCACACTGATGGCTAGGTGAAAATGTGGACGTGCGCGTCGTTTGGGAATAAACAGCAATTCGCAGCTGTCTGTTGTGCTTGACTGGCCACTCAGCCAATCCACAGAGTGGTATGTGATCTTTGGATTTATTAGATGATCAGTAAACATTTGATAAGTTCGTAAAAATAATTGTTATTATAGTAATAATAATAGCAGTTGCCGCGGTAAAACAATAAAGAGCAACGATTCGAAGAAGACAGCAAAAATTAGGAAAAGCACTGATGCCAGGAAAAAGGAATGGGGAGGGGCGGGGGTGTGGCAATAGGGCAGGAGAGCTGTTCCAAGAGGTAAAGCGAAAAGTAAAATAACAGGATTCACTTGTGCAAGCAAACTCGGGAATTGGTCCTTTATCTTAGAACTCATTTCAAGGCTGACAGCCAGTCGTTTTCAGAAAATACGCACGAAATCTAAAAGCGAAAGAAGCCAAACAAATTCCATAAAATCTTTTAAAAAATGTAATAGTCTTGTGAATAGAAAAGGGAAACTGCGATGATGTACTCGAAATGATGTGCGAAATCTGATAAATTTTAAAGATTGTGAATGGAAATTCCAGTGACTCTCAGCGACAAATCAGACGTGTCTACGCTGCTTTGCCCATTAAATAGAAGTAGCCGAAAATCAATAGAAGAATCTTGTCCACAAGCCGAGGAGTGACTTGGCTTAGTGAAAATTCATTAGCCGAAAAGCGCTTTCTTCCGGAAACCGGAAATTCGCGAGACGTATTGGAAAAGCTTGTCTATGTACTACATACATGTATGTATGTGGTGGATGCGATGAGGAATTGGCTGTGCTCCGCCCCGTCGTCAAGCGAAAGGCACACCCACCCTCACTCACACACATACACTCAAATAAGATGATTTCCATTTGCATTGCAGAGAACGAGGCAGCGAAGAGTTCAGGCCACTTCACGCCGTCGGCTCACATCCTCACGTCGACAAAGGTCCTTCACTGGGTGAGGACGCACAACCTCCCACGGCACCAGAGATCGGCTTTGAGCCTGAATGAAAGTTCGAGTTTTGAAATGTCCAAGGATTGCGGTTCCTCTTCTAATGTACTAGGTTGTAAGGAAAGTTTTGGCCGGTTTTTGCAATTTTATCATCGGGTGATCATAACTCGGCCCAGAGCGCATCTTTTCTCACAGAATGAGCACCATTCGATTCGCTACACCTTTGGCAAGATTGTACATGATTGCATATCTCATTTTTATGAACGGCTAACGGTTTATTTTGCGCGAAATAAAAAAGTCGACTCCTAATCACCATTCTTTCTGAACACATGCTTTTAAATAGCTTTTCGAAAGTTTGGGAAAGTGGGACTTACTTAGCGCTAAATCTGCTGAATGCGGTGGACGAGTACCGGCTTCCGTCTGCAACTTCTATTAGTGAAAGGGAATTTGTGGAAAATGCGCTAGCACATGGCTGCTCAGAGGGGTCGCACTGCAGTCATTTTTGGGCTTCTTCGGTACAGAGCTATTTGGGGTTGCCAACCACATTTGTGTGAGGAAGGCCAATACTTCAGGTATCCTCTGCAAGTATAGATGCTCATCGCTCTCTGCCATTTTAGTCAGAGCGTTTTACTCAGCTAAAACTTCGAGCAACTCATTCCACTTCTGCACCTCTGGAACCAGGGAAAAAGTGTTTCATATGCTCAACCCCCTCCCCTTGCCGTATTCACACTGGTGGTTGCCTTTGCTGGGACTCTACTGAACAAGTACACGTGAAGTGGAGTCTTCCAAAAAGTGCCAGCCATTCTCGCAGTACTTTAAAATTTCCCTAATAATTCGATACCCTTGTGGCATTCCAAGAACAAATATATTCTTGAAAAAACTTACTGTCTATTTGAGGAGCGCAATATGTAAGTTGATTTATATTGACGCGCTTTCAAACTTGAATTCACTTTATGACCGCGAAAACTGACTAGAATTTACATTACAACCCAATACCACTGATGAAACGACCACACGATGACTGTTTCCGTAAAAAACAAAATTTGTTCAAAAAAAAGCGTTCAACTGCCAATTCACGATTTTTTGAGGAATCGGCTTACTTCCCAGAAATTTGAAGAGACTGCAATCTGTTGAGATTCCTACAGGATTTTAGTCATGAATACTACACCTTCACCCTTCGTGGCCTGAGGCAGAATGCGTAGTACCCTTACTCTAGGAGCTAGCTATTAGGATGGGGGAAATTTGTCTCATATTTTCTGAAAAGTTACTTGATCGGGCATCCCCCAACCCATTTGGTCGGCTTTAATGATGACGATATAATAAGATGCAAGCCTGGGGAGATGAAACCTCATCATCGACTTCGTTTGGCTTCTGAAATTCACCGATAAATAGAAAAATCGCTCAATCTGGAGTCGCATGCGTGGCGCCTCCCTTGGGCAGGCTTCGACAAAATTCTTGAATTCCTTGCGAAGTAATCATAAGTATAGGAATCTAAAGCATATTCTGGTTTCGGTGATGGTGCTACATATTTTTCCCAAGTTCATGTTCGATCACGAAGCGTTCTGGATGTTTTTCGACGGAGTATCTTGAGACTGATGGTTTAGTGAATAACATGAAGAGTTGTTGCCATCGATGGGATGAGAAGAGGAATGAAGAGCGACAATGTCTCGTTGTGGTTGAGTAGAAGACGTGAATCCCTTCTCAGAGTTGAGCTTACAACGAATTGTTGTGAATGACTTTACGCCTACGAAAAGAAAACGAAATTTGCATGCATGAAGAGCAACAGAGTTCCAGAGAGAGGCTGAGGCCAGGGATCAAGTAGAAATGCTGTAAAGGCGTCGTGTAATTTGTTGGCATTCACAGAAATCACTTGCCATAGACCTGAGTGACATGTACCTGAGTGGAACACAAGAAAAACTGCCGGCTGGCGGGATTGTACAAGCATTCCCTCAGGCTTTCCATGTCACGAAAAGTTCAAGTTTGCCGGCGTGACGACGGCGGCGAACACTTTTCATGGGATGTGGTGGCGGCGTCGTTGATGAAAAGATTCAAGGGGTAAATCTCGTAGCGCCATGGTCAGGCTGAATCACAATCGCTGCACGGGAGCACTTGTTCTTCAGACTCAATTCATCATTGATCAATCCACTGGAATGGTTTCCAGGAATTACGAAACGTATATGCGATTAAAGCTTCGTAGAGATTTGATGTAAATCTCAAGAATATCTGCACGGATAGATAGACAACGAGTTGTGGTGGGGGGGGGGGAGGAGGGGGGGAAGGACTGTCTGGTATCGCTCAAGTACCTCGTGAGTTTGAGCTGAGTATCAAGAATGGCAACACACATATTGTGTCATCAACAAACTCCTATTCCTCAAAATGAAATTTCAAAAAAAGGAAATGCTAAAAACAAAGTAGGGCGGGATGCTATTGCTTAACCGGCTAGTGTAGGCTGTATTTTAAATTAACAAAGAGCAAATTTGCCATTTGCAAAAACATAGACTATTGCATTGTATATGATTCCATTTATTTATTCATTTGCTTACTTATTTATTCACTTGTTTATTTAATTACTTATTTTTAGTTTACTTGCTTTCATCGGTGCGGGAAACAGTGAGAAATGTAAATAACCCGTAAAACCTTCTACTTAGCTATTTATTCTATTCCACAGAAAGGAACATAAAGCATCAAGGATAGAGCAGGCAGCCTTGTTAAATCCCTCTCAGAAGACGCGCCATGCATTCTGCTTCTTCTCAAAATTGCGATACAATAGAATACGAAGACATGCAAGTGCAAAAGAGCGTTCTTAGGTTACCAGATTAATTCGTGGACCCCCAAGGAATGGAAGGCTCAGTTAACCTCAAGGGCACTGCCACCCCGGAACTTATTTTTGATTCATACGAGAGGTGATGGCGCGATTTGCTACTGCACCATTTAGGCCTGCGATTTCATATCACATCAGTCACAGAAAGAAAAGTGTGTTGCAGTGTTTGATCTTCAATGCACATCACTACTTCTGCTCCGAAACGATATGCCAGCAAAGTGCAGATTTGTGGACGTGCTTCGAGAAAATAACGAAAATCACGGAATAAATATCAAGTTACACAGAGCAAGCCAAAGCAGAAAACTTGGAATATGCACGGAATTGTTTTAAATTTCACTGACGATGACCACCGCAGGACAGTCGAACAGCAAGTGATGCTACGTACAAAAAGAGAGAAACCTCTGTTGGTCTGCTACAGAACTTTAGAACTTTCTCGAGGGCATACATACTTGTCATGTAACCATCGAATCCAAACGGGCGTACATGGAGCAGCTACGCAAAGCACAGAAGTTAAAAGGCATTGTCGAGTGTTCTTATCCATTCCGATGAAAATTGGTCCAAAAAAGAATGACTGAAAGCTTACTACAAACGTCAACTTTTTCTTTTTTTGGTGGCAGATAATACAAGCAGAAATCACAGATCTCAATTAGAGGCAATCTGATTGACCATTGAAAATGAAGCGAGAGAAATCAACCGTTATTTCTGCATATGCATATACATATGCTGTGCAACGTCTACGTATCTATCGGTACCACAGAAATGTGTGAGACGTAACGGTCATACGCAACATGTGAGTCTATGTGGAAACATTCCTAATCTTCCTAATCCTAATCAGGTGTTCTTCATAGGATTTTGATAAATCGCTTCGAGTGTGTCATTTACAGCAAAATGTGAGCACACAGTTGGAATACTTGGGCTAACCATTGTTATAGCCAAAAAATGGGATTTGTTCACTGTAATCGCCGTCTTTCACATCTGTTTCATCCATCAAATGACGGAAATTCAGTGTAAAATTCCTTTCTTCAAGCGAGACACATAAATTGGCTCAAAAGAAAACGCATAAACTTCCCCGAAGAACAGAATCTGATCAGGACCAATTGAATAATAACACAGCGTAAAGTTAACGCCTCTGCCGCAATATTGTCTCCATTAAACTGAATTGACCATACGAACGAATCGTGATTCAATGCCTTATCACAATTTTCTGCAAATGCCCCGATTTCATTCAAAATTTCGCGATTTCTTAAAAGGAGTTCAAATGGGCCTACAACTGTAGCCGATCAATGGTGGAGCTGCTTTTCCTAAAAGGCGTGGATCAGGAAAACATTAGACATCGGTCTGTCCCTTTTCGAGATGAGGTATGCTTTCTACTTCCATTAAAATTGCATGTGATCATTTGCAAGCCATTCGCCTCATACAATCTCTTACGGGATGCTGCCGAAGTTTAAATCATCGTTTTCTAGTGTTAAATGGGTGTGACATCAATTCTTCAACTCTGAGGAAAGAGAAGGTAGGTTGTCCAGGTCGCGCAACAGTTTTTTGATTCGGTACAGAAGGTAGGAAACCATCGGACTTCCAGAAATAACAGAAATGAAGTTTCAGGAATTCCAAAAATCTCTCGCCACCATCGCTCACTATACACTATAGAAGCGGTATGGACTCATCTATTTCTGCACACCTGAATCCCCTACTGGTACCTTTTAAACTGCTTGACTTTCCTGAGTGGTAAGAAGAACCGGGTCAGCAAGTGGGCTTCATACCAGCTCAACGAGGCCATCAAAGAAGTACTAGTCGTCAATAATAAACACCTATTTTGCCATGCCGAATGTGGCCGCTTTCGATTCCCATCATTACCATGAATGGAGGGAATATATTCAATTCCTATTTTTTATGTAATTGTGAGCTATTGACGACGTCGAAGCCACACATTTTCGAGCAATATACATATGTACTGCGATGTGGCGTCAAATGGAGCATCGAGTTAAGCCCGCCTCACACGGGTACGACGGCAAACCTATGTGAACAACAAATGCGTCACATCGAATGTGTCAACATCAACAAGTTCAGGATATAGAGACTATAGATGGAGCTTGAATGGTTGACTTCAAATGGCTGATCGATCTTAGAGATCTTTGACTTTGATCGTAGTTTGCTAAACTCAAGCCTAAACTCAATTCCACTTCAGGCAGGATGGAAAAAAATTTTTTAAGATGCCAGTCTACTTCAGGCAGGATGGCCCCGGTGGAAATTATAATATTTCTGAGATGTTCCTCTGTCGGCAGTAGAAATTCCTGTCTAATCCATCCACCGTATTGTCGCTAAATATAAATTCGACTTCCAATGTTGACGAGTTCAAGACAGTGTAGAACGTTGGAGAGAGGCTGAAGCAGAGGCTTATTTTCTAGATCAAGCCACTCGCATTTTGGAGGAAGTCACCAAAACGAAATGGTTACGTTAATTACATGAAAATATTCAGCTTCAGAACAAAAAGAGACTGGAAGGACGAGCAATTCATTCATTGCATATCTCCCTTTCAAGTAGAAGGCCAACCAAAATTAAACAAAATCGAAAACCAACCAAATAATACAATTAGGTTTTTGTTGGTTTCATTCAGACTATTGTTATTGATATGTAAAACACATGATTTATTGAAGTTCAGGCAGCTCCACGATATTTCATGACATTCCGTCTGGGACGATAATCAAGCACCCTGACGGTCCCAGTCCGTCGGTTTGATTGGTTAAATAATCAAGGTTACAAAGTTAGGATTACAAGATTGGCGAATGAGAAGGTCGCAAATACGCTATGAGATATTATTGCTGAAAGAACCGAAGTAAAAAAGGAAAATGACTTTGCTTCTGCCATCGCCCCCCCCCCCATCCTGTAGAATCGATTATTGACGCTACAGACAGATTGTATGGTATCGGAATCACCCACTGTAGAACTGAGAAGCTGCGCAATGAACTTTATATTTTGCGCATATAAAATAGAATTTTTGTCAGGCCGGTGAGGCACTTGCTGAATGTGAGCATCTGTGGGAATTTTAAAAGAAGACGGGGAAAAATTAGTGGCCGGCTTTGTCAGCCCTTCGAGACAACAACCGGCTTGGAACAGTATTCGAATGGTTACGGCTGTGGCTAAGTTGATAGCAATGAATTAACTCAACATTCCGAAAATAATATTTTCAATTATAGCCTTTCGAGAATGACCATATGACCCAAAGCCGTTAATGAGAATTTTTACCATGATTCTGCACAACAAAAGAACCTAAGATTTTTTCCTTATATAAAATGATTGGTGACAACTCTTAACGAGGAATCATATGCGGAAGGAAATCCCCGATCTAAAATTTGGGAAGTTGCAGAAATGGGGTCTAATTTTTAGCGAGGAAAAGTGCGAAAACTAGCGGCTCATGCTGGGATTGGTTTGAAAGGGGTTAAAGCTATTTAGAAGAGGTGTTGTGCTCAAGTGAAACCGATATGCTGCCAACAGAAGAAGTAGCACCTACTTCTCAAAAGCTATCTAGTTGCTGAACAACTGCTCACAAGTATTACTTTCACTTCGCTTATAAACCGCTATAGTTAAAGAGTTGTTGGGATTGTCCAGACGCAGTTTTATGCTGAAACTGATTTCTAATTGTATAGCCTGTTATGTAGTGTTGAGTTGAAGCTAACAGATTCGAGTTACATTCTCGATATCTATGAATATCGAAATAAAGAGAGTTAAAATCTCCAAAATAAAGAGATTACGGTCACGTGCCCACTGTGATCACTCATAAAGCTACGAATTTAAAAGGTGAAAAGGTCCGAACTCTTAAGAAAATAGAAGAATTGAATGCCCCAGATAAATGATTGAATGGCAAGAATAACTCATGATTTTTTTTCCGATACAGTAGTATTAGAGGGTACGAATAGACTAACAGAAGGCTTGCAAAAAGTTGAAACTGAAGGTTACATACAATTTGAGAGATAGAAAAGCGAAGCTTAGATCAATCATAGATCAATCATTTCGGGATATTTCCGCAGGCTAGAGGCATTTTTCAGAAGAGACGTCCAATCAATTACCAATCGCTTGAGATCGACTCAAGCAATCGTTAGTTGTAATTGTGCAAGTTGCGGCGATGGCAAAGAGTGTGGTGAATGTGTAAAGTGGTGTCAGAGAAGCAGACAGGAATCGCAGAGGATATCGGATAGCTAGACGTCTGAAGAGCCGGTCTGTAAAATTAATCAGGTAAGCCGACCAACAAATCGATCTGGTCTGAGCAATCCATTTACGTTTACTGGTTAGCAGGTGAGAAAAGAGCAATCATGAGAAGTGATGTCCCAGGATATTTCGAATATTCCGGTCCCTTCTGTGGACGTTTTCTTCAGTGTGCAAGTACACAGTGCATGGTGAGTCATAGGGTAGCACAAAACAAATAAATCAGATACCGCCCACCACCTCAGCTATGCTCCGCCCCTCCCGGTTTTGTGAGCAAGCGTCGCACCGCGTTGCAGCTTGTGTCAAGTTAAGATGATAGGTAAAGGCACAGCCAAGTATGGAAACAGTTGATTATATGGCTGAATTTGAGGGAGGGGTAATATCAGGTAAAATGGTAAATGTATGTAAATAGCCTCAAACTTTTTTATCACATGAGGGTGAGAGTGATCAGAATTGTAGGAAAGGGGTTTCTACAGGAAGGGTTCAATAGAGCAGTTCCACAGTTTCCGTCGTCTCCAAAGTCTCCTATGAGATAGAGGGCGCTCACTCGAATTGCACAGTGGAGAGCCGATTCCGGCATTGCTCAGACCTCATTTGCTCAACTTTCTCGATGATTAACTGCCTCCGCGAATAAAAAAGGAAAAACCTCGAATCTCCAAAGTGATGTAACGAGCCCAGCTAACGCCATTAGCTCGAATGCATCAATATTCTACATGAATGGATTCTTAAACACTGTACACATAGCGCAAAATTGAAATTGATCAGATGCACCTTGAATTTCTATCGGATTACCTACTGTAATGGAATTCATTGAGCTATGCTGTCTCATGCTGGCAGCCTTACATAATATATACAATTAAATATTCGTGTGCAAGTCTGCCACCTCTTAGACTACCACTCGGGAGGTTAGTCAACCCAGAGACGAAATCCCATCATCAAGCCACCTACGAGTAAATTGATCCAGATGATTTTGCCCCTAAAACACCACAAACAGTAGTAATGGAGAAAAGATTTTATATAAATAGTTTAGGAAGGCCCAGGAACATATAGCTATTACTTTTACTGTTAGTAGTATTCAGCATTGTTATTAGTAATTCTAGTACTTATTATTGTTTATATTACGGTTTCAATTTGCTAGGTCTTTGGAAAAGTTCTTGCAGTTGCGAATGTTCTACTTTCTTGACAATCTTCTCGAATTTTCGATAAGATTGCTAGTACCATACTAAGGCCCGTTTTTCGCTCTATATAGTAAAAATTTATGCCATAGAATTAATTTTGAATTTTCCAAAATTCCTAACACAAAACGAGCAAACGACAGCTCCACCCCATGATTCGTACATCCTTCTTCTGCGGCTTTCGAATGACTCATTTATTTACCACATCGTGACATATGATGAGAACCGGACATTTTGTAGGACAATCTACTACAATCTGCACAAAGGTTGGACAAAGACCAAGCTCATACCGGTGAGTCTCGCCAGCATGGCGACGAAATAGTGGCCAGTGGCTGCTCTAATCCACCATAGCGTCATAGGTCCCGATGAAACTTTTACGGCTACGAAGTACTCTGAGGACCATCCGAGGTGTACAGCAAAATGCAGGCCATAAGCTTAGTACATATTTATTTAGTCATTAGGAAGAAACCTATCTTCGTCACGTTACGGAAGGCCCCATGTCGCGCAAATATTCCTGGAAAATTGGAGTGAGCGGGGCTATAAAACTCTGCCGCACCCACTGGGTTCACCTACCACGGCTTTCATACCATTTATTCAACCATCCGGACAGTATTCTTCGGAAGAAACGCTCCAAGATTCAACATGATGCTGAAGCGGCTTCAAGTGAATTCATCGCTTCCAGATCAGATCTCCACAGTTCTGGGTAACCGAAATGAGTAAGCTTCTATCTCATTAGCAAAAGTCTGCTGATTTCTACGGTTCTTTTTTTGATTGATAAGATTTCGACGAGCCGAGATATTTGCATTTTAAAATTGGAGGTCGAAAACCACAAGTACTTTCCAAACGATCCAATAATTTTGAACGACCAGCATGAACAGCGTGCAAATTGGCCTCAGAAACAGTATGATTAATCGAAAGCAACTCAGATGACAAAAACTTTCAAAAATGGAGTTCCTTAACTGAAACTCTTTTCTAGTGGAAAGAAGAAACTGCCAAAAGAGATTGGAAGACAAAGCGTCGCTCGTATTCACTGCAAAGAAATTCCAAGCTGTGAGAAAAGTCGCTGTTGACGAGAATGTGAGAAAAACGCTTTGTTCCGCATTCCTCCAATACTACCAAGACGGAAGCGGGATAAAGGTAATGGGAGTTCTTCCATGCGACTTAAATCGTAACAAACCTTCCGAATGATTCCTTATTGTAATCAGGTGCATTTCATTTGAGGACAGGATTACCCGTGATGGGTAGCTTTTAAATAACTACAGAATAGATCGAAAAGAGACACAAATAAACTTAAAGTGAAATTTTTGACTAAAAAATGCAAAATCACTGCAGTTTCATCCACCGCATACTCCCTCAATAATCGTCGTTAACCACTTTTTAGAGCCTAAATTTCTATCTGCTTTGTAAAACTCAACAAATACTTTACCAAATATTGAAGTTTTCCATTTAAATTCAAACTAAATTCTTAACTCCGAAAAAATTCAAAGGAAATCAATGTAGACAGCGATTGGTTGATTAGTTAGACAAGTCAACGGGGTGGTGGTGTTGAGTGCGACGAGCGCCAGTGCTGTCGTCGATGTGAACAAGTGCTGATTAATGCTTGCTCAACGTGATCACATGTAATCGGAATGTGAAGTGTGGCATCCGAGACGACCCTCACTCATGATATGATTGACACCCTCACATAAAATGAACATAACCCTCCAGCGAGGAGTGAATTGGGATGGGGTGAGAGCGGGAGCAGACTGACATTTATCACAAAAAGCCAACATTCGATAGCAAATCAGACGATTACGATAAAAGTCCTTCAACCGATGGCAGATCCAATCTTACTGCCCAGGAGAATGATCCACAGGCAAATTGAAAGTGAAAGTAGAGATACGTGTGGGATGACCGAAGTAAAAGGCGGGTATGAAATCCAATCCTTCAAAGAAGTACATTAGAGGAACCGGGAGAGGTGAGTTTTGTCATATTGTGGAATATGGTAGTAGGGGTGCTTAGCAGTGTAACAGTAGAGAAAGAACGAAATAAAACCCGAAAAAGCTGAGGAAGAAGGGCGATGCTCCTCTTCCCTCCCTCCTCTTTGGCGCCCCTCTGCTTCACTAGCCGGGGTAGACGAGCGGAGAGTCCAAATCAGCCTCAGCCAGCCACGAACGTTTCCCCGCCTGCCGGCAACTCGCTCAGCTGCAGGAATGCAGAACGACATGTCCTGTGCTGCGGGGCAAGCCGGGCCTTTTAATGCCAGTTTCGCCACACATCACTTCTTCCGAAGTGGAAAATATTAGGTTGTAAGGAAAGTTCTGGCCGCTTTTTCGCAATCACAAGATAAATTTAAATATCAGAGCGCGTCAACATGAATCAGCTGACATATTGTCCTCGTTAGATAGAGAAAAAGTTGCTCTTTCAGAATATATGTTTTATTTGGAATGCCACAAGGTTTTCAATTTATTAGGGAAGTTTTAAAGTGCTGCGAAAATGGCACTTTTAAGATGACTTCACTTCAACAGTTTTTGTTTAGCCGAGTCCCAGCGAAGGTGACCACAAATGTGAATACTGCAAGAGGAGGGGGTGTATCACTGGATGGAACACATTGTCTCCGGTTTCAGAAGTGCAGAAATGAGGACGAGCTGCTCGAATTTTCAATTGATCAAATCGCTTTAACTAAAACGGCAGAAGGCGATGAGCGTCCATATTTGCAGGGGATATCCACAAGTATTGGCCCTCAACAAGCAACCTTAGTTGACCACCTCAAGTGGCCTTGATTTGGAAAAATCCAAAAAAATGGGTGCCGCGGGACCCCTCACGGCAGTCATGCGCAAGCGCATTTTTCACAAGTCCTCTTCCACTAATTGAAGCAGTTGCAGGGTGAGGCCCTTACTCGTCTATCATGTTCATCAGATCTAGCGCTAACTATGCCCCACTTCCCAAAACATCTGGCCAGCTCCTTCAGTAGCAGTGTGTTCAGAAAGAGTGGCGATTTGAAGTCGACTTTTTTTCATTTCGCGCAATATAAATTATCAGCCCTTTATCAAATTGAGATGTGTAGGTATGCATAGTGTTGCCAAGAGTGTGGCGAATCTAATGGTGCTTACTCTGTGAGAAAAGATGCACTCTGAGCCGAAATATGATCTCTCGAAGTTGAAATTTCAAAAACCGGCCAAAACTTTCCTTACAACCTAATATGTTTTCTGAGAGCATGCATTCACAGTTCTTACTTTCTCCTTACGCCACCCGGCGCCTTTAAGCATTCATGGGGAAATTCTCGAGTGTGGAGGGAAAACGGTGCAGAAAAAGAAAGAACACGATCGGTTGAAAGACCAGACTTTGAGGAACATGTTGAAAGCCAGGTACCAGCACAGCGCTAGTCAAGCATGTGCAATACAGTACCCAGATGGAATTATCAGTTGGAAAGGGGGATGTCCTTTCAGCTCCTTGGATCATGAGTTGATGGGTTTACTTTGACAACTATTTCCATCCTCGTTAAACTCAGAATTAGGTAAAACTAACAGCAGACTTCCATTAACACAGTCATAACGGTATCCATTCATAGTATAGCACGAAATTGAAATGATCTCGAGGATCTTTGGCTGGGCGGCAACAAGTTCGGAACGACAGCATCGGAACGGAGCTGCCAAATTAAGTAGTCGTGTGAGCAGAAAGTGACAGCGAATGTTCTTATACGAGAGGGAGAACGGAAAATGACAAAATCGACAGAAAGCAAATCATCTAAAGGAAAAAGATGGCAAGAAATCTCTTGGCTCGGTGAAAAGTTGTAAAATGAAATTGGACCCAGTTTTATTCGCTGATCCATCAGCGCAAGAAGGCAACTTTATTATAAACTGCGTACATACGCGATGAGACGACAACCGCAGACCTCCCCACATAACCTCCTTTACACTGCAATAACATCGTGAAAAAGCTGAAGGGCAATGTTCAGCATTTACATTCAGCAGTTTTTAGATAGGTCTCTCCAAAAATTTTTGTTCAGTGCGGTTTTTGACCGAGTTCCTCTTTAAGGCGATCTGTTTCCTATATATGCATGGAACAATGTGAGACCTTCAAAATTGACCCAAGAAAACTTTTAAAAAGTTTTCACAAAGTTAGCTGTAAAAAAAGTTGTGAATTTACCTAGGAAAAGAAGGATGCAGCATGAACCATTTCTACCCCTACCCTCTAGAGTGAGTGAACCACTTCTACCCCTACCCCGTGATAGTGCCTCACGAGTACTTGATATGGTTTTTCTTCAAAATCTTCAAATATCAACTTCAAATGGCGACTGATTTGTCAAAAGCAGCTACCATACTACACTGAAACCACCAAGGCAATTGGATATCCTGTCGAACATAACTACACGGGATCCGATCATAGAAGTATCACTTGAGTATCAGAAAGTACTGAATGAGATCAGTAAAATTTTATAGATGATCTAAAGCCGCCACACAGCCGCTGCCGG
Organism: Trichostrongylus colubriformis; assembly: GCA_963978905.1. Classification (NCBI taxonomy): domain Eukaryota; kingdom Metazoa; phylum Nematoda; class Chromadorea; order Rhabditida; family Trichostrongylidae; genus Trichostrongylus; species Trichostrongylus colubriformis. Next base: position 29,843,483 of record OZ022260.1, read on the forward strand.
GCACCATCGGTATCATCAGCGGCCGATCGGTTGGCTAGCTGTGTAACGACGCTCGGAGGTGCCACAACGATAGAGATTGATTGCAACAAACAACGAGTGCCGGAAATCCCTCTAAAAACTCGGTTTTTTAAGAATCAAATGTTGAAAGAATCACTGGTATACGCTTTCGCATATGCACAGCTTTACCTAACGATGAGGAGTACATTCAGTGATAATCAGGAATTGTTACAAGTGTGCTGAGATATGTGCAAAAGCTCCGGTCTCGCACGGGGCTTTCGCATCGCGGGTTGCCGCGAAATCAACAGCTATCAAAATCAGAAATAATCAGGAATACCTCTAACACGACAGTGAAAGGAAGTCTCCGAAAGTATTAAGTCGCTGGAGAGTTCTTGCGCTTTTCGACTTCTAACTTCAAATGTCATATCTCTGCAGATATAAAAATATTGTTAGCCGAAATAGGAGCCTTAAAAAGCAGCAGATTTTTCCTGTTACGCCCACCCCAACTACGGAAAACTAGAGACGATGAATTCGTTGACGTCGCTTCAGCACCATGTTGGACCTTAGTTTTTCTTCCGAAGCTGTTCAGACGCTTAACAAACGGTTATCGGTGGGGCATTGTCAAATGAGTATGATGAATCCGCAAAGTTGCATGGCCCAGTTCGGTAAATTTTTAGGAGTTATTTGTGAAATAATATGCGTTATCGTGGCGAAGGATAGGTTCTTCTCCATTAGCCAACGCTGAGCTTATGATCGCAGCCTGCGATGCATCTCGTCCAAGTCTTCGTAATATTTTTGAGCCGTACTACCTTTGCCGAGTACCATGAAGCTTCAGGAAGATTCATATTCAACTTAGAAAATCGTATTTTGTGGTATAAATGCTACTACACAGAGAGAAAACCGAGCGTCATTATGGTATAAGCACGCAAAGAAAAAAAAGGAGGTTATTGAGAAAAAGGATCATTCAAAGCCGCAAGAACTTTCCGAGTGACCTAGCAAAAGTTAAAAGAAAAGTGAGAAGGAAGTCTACGAGCCATTACAGTGCCTATATCTGGAGATAAGAAAGAACACTCCTATAAAAATAGTAGCAAAGAAAATCACATTTTGAATAAACATTTTGTTTAGGAATCTACGGACAAAAGGCGTGGTGGGTAAATGGGAACACTGTCATCCCAAAGTGAAATGATCACATCTAGGATCAATACCCGCTTAGATCGTTGACTTCTTCGATTTCCTCAGAGTTGTCGAATTATATCCTTCAACAAAAACAATAACGATCATTGTACAACCACAATATGGTACTTTGGAAGTAAACTATCTAAAAGCCATTGCGATTTTATGAGTCTGAAGCGCATGGTGCATTCGAGCCGAGATTGGTTAACGTGAGGAGAATAAAAAACCGATTAGTTATATTATAAAGGGCTTGAAAGATCCTCCAAGGTGTACGAATCGCTTTTTTACAGTTTCGATAGGGACCTGATGAGAATTAATCCATTCCTAGCCGAAGCTCGCCATCTGGGCCGAGAACGAAGGAAGAAAGGGGGAGACTTTTTCAAAATGTACATATTCATTTTCATTTCAATTACCTTACCTTTTTTATACATCTGACTTCCATACTTTATATTTCATGTGGTATGTCGTTTCATCTTTACCTTTGAATCGTCCAATGTTTAAGTTACCAAAGCAGCTACTGATACTAGTTTGTTTATCAAACCAAAAAAGTAACGCCCACACTAACCCTACAGATATCAGAAGGCCAAATTGGATGTAGGTTTGATCATGACCGCTCCTTTAATCACTGCGGCATGAGCACCTTAATCTTTCATAAAAATTAATCATAATAATTATAAAAAGTGTTGAAGTCAATTACTAAGATTTTTAACATTTATCCTTTCATTTTCATGTCGCATGAAAGAAGAACAGTCAAACTTCCTGCACACATGCATAAATAAATGTTCTCATCAATAAGCTTTGAAAGGCACACCGTAATTAAACAACTTGCACACATGCATAGTTTTCCGCCTTACAAAATCATGTAAGCAATTTGTTATGAAGATTTCTACATACATATGGCACTTCGCTTATGAATGACACTGATTTATTCAGCAGGTCGCCGTGACGTGGAAAAATGTCTACGTGACGAATTTTTCCACGTGCTACAATTGCTTGAAACATCTGCTATTCGATTGCTGGTGTTATTATTGAATTTGTTGGAAGCGGTGTGGGAGCGCTGCACCAGTAATCTCACAAGATCAATCTCAAAAGTCACATAGCCTTCAAGAATTGATTATAGCAGAACGAACCGAAATTTGTTGCCAACACCTGCAACAAGATTACGGCAATTCTAGACATTTATTTGAACTTCGGCCACTGAATTTGATGGGTGGTCGCCATTCTTTGCGTACCCAGCGATTTTGATAAAGTTAGTTGTATGTGTTTCATATGCAGGGAGGGAGGATATCATTATTGTTTGGTTTCCGTCTGAGGGCCTATGCGAAAAGGGAACTAAACTAACACTTTACTACAAGACCCCCAAGAATTCCTCTTCAATTATCACTTTATCGGTTAGAATTTAATATTTTCAAAAAAAAAAGCACACACACAATATTTCATCTATATAAATGCAAAGTGTGACCACAGAAAATCTTTGATATAGAATGTACAACTGCATTTCCATTTCAGTTACCTTGCTATGTAATAATCAAACCACATTTTACAAATGAAAAACACTTGTGCATTTCCTCCTGTGCATTCCCCCTCATCCAATTGGGATTTGAGACCTCAGCTAAACAGCTTTAATGGGTAACTTGCCTAACACTGAAACCACATTCTGTCCCTGCTTGTCGAAATATCTGTAAGAGAATACCATCATTTTAGGGGAGAAAATGTATGGCATTCCATAAACTTTCAAAAGTGGCTTGATTTTTCCAAGTTTCCCAGGATGGAGTACGAGCCCTTGGATCAGCCTGGCTTCCACTGCATAGACTGCTCTGTATTGAGTGAATCCGTGCGCCTTTTTTTGATGGCTGCCATCGCTTGCATGTTGAGCAAACACACGAGTTATCTACAAAAATACAGGATTTAACTGGGACAACACATACACTGGGAACGGGATTCCAGGTCGTTTTCCAGTTTCGAACGATGCTAACTCATAGAAGTCCTACTAGTTATTCTTAAAATCAATTTTTTTATCGATCTACCTATAGATATGGTCTAAAAGAGCAGGGAATGAATTTTACTACTTTTTTTATTACCATAGTAAGCGATAAGCATCGCAGAGTCTCGTCGACGCTCGGAGATTCTTCGTCACAATGCGATGGAGTTCAAAACTATTGCTTCTCGTCTCCTTAACCATTGCTGTGGTGTCCAGCGATGTTATTTGCCCTGAAGGTGATGTTTTAAATAGCCATGACCACTGCGTTCACATGGAAACGAAGATGATGTAAGTTAATTTTTTTTGGACTTTCTTAAAAAAAGACTTGATGTTCTCGTCGTTCAAAATCATTTTCCCTTGTAGAGTCTGAATGATGTTTGACTTACAATTTGTACATCTTTTTGGAAATCCTTTTTTTCTGAAATTTTTTTTATTATTTTGTTGGGTGGAAGATGTAACAGTATCAATACGGTATCGATGCTGGCCAACCGAGAGTTTCATCTTTCAATTCCTTGAATCGGTGCCAGACTGGTCTGAAAGGATGTATGTACTACGCCGCATGTACTTGTGCGGTTCAAATAGCACTCAAATGCTGCAGCGAATTTGAATACAAATAATGTGCATGGCTTATCCTGGAATGGAACTGTTCAACGCGTCAGCATTCACATTAAACTCCAATCTCTTTCAATTGAAGTCCTATGTTACGTATAATTATCACAAATTCTACTACTTTTGTTCTCGTTGGCCGTGGGCAAGCCTTCCCACTGCGAGACTTTTTTGCTCGCTCTGAAGCTCACTTCACTTCCACACTTTTCTCCTCCGCTATCCTCTTCTTCTCCTATCAACAAACCTCAGCACTAGAGTGAGCCTTTTATCAGGAACTCTTTATTAAAACAAGTAAATCATTGTTAAATAGTTATAACAAATAATTATCTCTTTAAACAATCACTTAATTTGAAACAAACACAATTGAAAGTGAATGTTCAAATATAAAGCTTCATTGTATTGAAGAACCTTTGCGACTAATTAATTCATTTTACCAAGATTGTCGTTGAGCCTCTTCTGCTTTTTTCATCTTTTTTGCACCTTTTTTGCAATTCTGAAACCTTTTCACCTCTCAACTTTTTTTGCCAACCTTTACCATATTTTTTGCCATTCTGAATATTTCTAGTTTGTTTCTAACTCTTTTTTTCCTGGGAGTTTCTGATCCGAATATCCTGTAAGTGATCTTGAATGGATCTACAAAGTGTGTAAAATGGGCGAGTATTAAACGGATGTGATGCGTTACTTGCGACACCTCATCGGCCACCTCAAAACGAGTGACACCTCACGTATTACAATGTTCGCGTGTAAGAAACGATTTGCGATGATGCAATGGAATTTCCCTCTCACCTTCCATCACCACTCATATCCTACAAACATATGTTCATGTGTAAATCACATTAAAATGTGCACGTAACCGCATGCTTATCAACTATCAACGTACCAGCGTGAAAAGAAGGAAATAGAGAAAAAGTTCAAATAAGTTTAAATGTTTATTTTGGAGATAACTGAACCAAAATTATCGAAATTCACTGTGAAAATTACTTTTTTCTTCAGGAGTTGGTCAGATTCGGAAGCATTCTGCTCTGCACGAGGCGGTCATCTCACATCCATTCACAACCAGATTGACAATACTGCGGTAAGATGTAAGTAGGGGGTAGAAATTGGAGAGCAACTTTTGCAAAAGATATTCAGAGCTTCTAACGCCTCGTTTACAACAGCTAGATCCGAGTTTTCCTTTGGAGCTACATATCCCTGATATACATCTGTCCATTTTATTCGGGCAGAGCCTTTATTGGGTCACGTGTTCAGCGTGATGATAAGAACCATCTTATAACATGCATTTCACCTTGATTTACTTTCTCTTTCGCTTATCCCGTGAACTAGGGTTAATCTTGTGGACCAGTATGGCGTCATTTCCGCAACCTTGTGCTGTGCCTCGCAATACCCTAAGTGGGTAACGGCGCTCATTAATTGCCCTGATGATCCTACTGTAATTTGATAGCGTCTAGCCGTAATGCCGCGTTCATACTCTGAGCAGACAGGGCGTGGCGTTCATACTTTGAGCAGACAGGGCGTGGCATTCACGGGCAGAGAGGCAGAGTGGCGCGGAGGAAGTGCACAGACAACGCAGGTAAAGAGAGTGGGTGGCACAGGCGAAGACGCAGAGACACGCAGTCAACCCTGCTGCTGGCACCACCACCTATCGAGGCGGCCTAAGCGACGGTGCCACCGCTTCCTTGAATTGGATAACATAATTCGAGTGTCTTGATGCATGCCAGGCGGCTTAGAAATCAACGGTTCGCGATTATATCCGGACTCTGGTTCACTTTGCACCTATCGAAGTTGGAGCCAAGCATCAGAAGTTCACTGAGGTGCCCGCGTGGCATGCATTATAGCCCTTAGCAGTGAGAGGTTGCTAAGGGCTATAATGCATGCCACGCGGGCACCTCAGTGAACTGAGGTGCCCGCGTGGCATGCATTATAGCCCTTAGCAACCTCTCACTGCTAATGCATGCCACGCGGGCACCTCAGTTTACTGGATGGGAGGGCAGTGCAATTCAGGAAACTGTACATGGGCAGTTGTCGTGTGTGGTGTAAATAACAAACAGCTCTTGTATACAAAAATAAACATGAAACAGATTGTGCGGTTCACCAGCAAAGGCCACGGATCCCAGTCGTGAGCCGTGAATATGGAATGCTTAAATTTCTTATACATGAGGTTTTTCAAATGTTTAGCTCTCGGAGAAAATACTGGTTGCACATCTTACTGGATGGGAGGGCAGTGCAATTCAGGAAACTGTACATGGGCAGATGACTCAAAATTTGACTTCAGTAACTGGAGCCCAGGTAGGCTATAAAATCCATTACCCAAAATCGATTAATCGATTCAGATCGGAAGAAGCTTATCATTCTCACATTTTTCCTAATTGACGCTACTTAAAGTTTTTAGAACAGCCAAACTCATTCAATCCATGCGTATCGTCGACATTTTCCACTGGTATGAAATCTATACCATTCGAGACGTTCGTGAAATGGTTACATTACTATGATAATTAGAAACACAACTTTATTATACGCAATTTTCGGAAAATATACAAATAAATAGTAAGAACAAAATTTAAGGTCAATGGAGTACGGCAGACTGCAACCAGACGCAATGTTTCGCCTGTGAAATGCAAGTGGTGATGACTGACTGTACTGACTGGTATAAAGCTGGATATCAAAAGTAAATTTATTATTAGAGGACTCGTCTGGAGCGACAGCGCCCACCTACAACTTTTACTTCAACTAAATATCAAGTAATTTTAATGTAATTTTGATTTTCAGTGATGGAATATACAAAATCGTTGTCGACGGAACATCTTACCAAGTCTACTGCGACATGACTACTGCTGGAGGAGGATGGGTTGTTCTTCAAAGGTTTGCTCTAGACTCGCGTTCGCCACCGCAGAAAATTCGACTGACCGCGTGTGCGCGCGACGCGACGCGTGCGAATTAGTGGCGCTGTATGTAGTTGGGTCCTGAAACGAGTTTTGTATCCACTGCCTTATTTCAGGCGCAAAATACGAGTTCTTTGGGACTTCTCCACATGCAGCAACCATAGCCAGCACGTCTCACGTCCCTGCGCGAAATTTCTGCCCTGATAACATGCACTTGTCCATTTCGAATGAGATGGTAAACATCGGTCATTGAGGCCTTCTGTTCGTTATGTATTTATAACTTCAATTTCAAAAATTGGATAGTTCTTCAGCTCTAAACCTTGATTATTATGAAGGATATCCACGAATACCACATATTTTTTTAAACACACATTTCGTTTTGTGAGAGCAACACTCCAATTTCTAGAAGGATTAATGGCAATGATTCGTTCTGGGACCATAAATGGGACGAGTACAGAAATGGTTTTGGCACAGTTGGTCCGGTGAGTCAAAACGAATTCGTTCTTCATGATGTCACAGGGTCGAGATGATAATTCTGCTAGGCAGGACTCAAACTTCTGGTTGGGTAATGAAATCCTCCACCAACTCACTATGAAGGATCCTGATGTGACGCTAAGGGTGGAGATGAGAGGCGATAGAACACCTTCCGCGAAAAATCCTGACGGTTACTGGTGGAATCACTACTTCAATTTTCAGGTAAGTGTTGTGATTTTATGAAAAACTTCATTTTACGAATTTCAAAACATTTCAGGTTGGACCGGAAGCAGCTTACTATACGCTCAAGAAACTCACAATCGATTGGCAAAACATACAGGGTAATGCGTCCACTGGTTGGTAAGTGAGAGATTTCCGGTGTATTCCACTCTCACACGTAAAAATGAATGATCAAGGGAAATATGTCATTTCGCAGGTACGACATAACCTGCTCCGTTGGTGCTCCATTCTCAACGATCGACAAAATCAATGATCCAGTACCCACCTGTGTAACGAAATATAAAATGGGGTGGGTGGACATTTTATTGAGAATTTCGTGAGCATCTCGAGCTCACCCGGTCAAACTCTGATGCGCAATGAATTTCAAACCTCCAAGATCTTCCATTACAGAGGCTGGTGGCTACATAACTGCGCTCTGGCTACGTTGAATGGAGCCTATGACATACCATCCTACTCTAATGCATACGGTAGGGTAAGATAATTCTGTGGATGCCTTTTTGTTCTTTTAGCTACTCAAAGGCACACTTTGCATCAAACAGGTCGACTTACCTTCTTGGAACAGTAGATCCTCGGGTTACTAGTCAGGCTGCACCTTTTTCATGTCGCCACGTTGCGCCATCACGGCGCTACACCTGCTCGAACCAATTTTGCTCGATTGACCGAGAAGGGAGCTCATGTGGGTGTGGTCGGAGTTTTCGAGCAGGTATAGCGTACCGCGGAGATAAGAAGATGGTGCAGCCCGACTAATTACTCAAGGATCTACTGTACCAGGAACGTAAATCGACCCATCCGATTATCGCGAATTACGTCTACAACCAAAGGCGTAATGACGCAAGGTGTAAATGGCGTAGCCGATTCAGATGAGGGAACCATGTCAGGGGTAGAGACATTTATGACAGCATTGACGCAGGTGCAGTCTGCTGGGAAAGGGTTGGAGCGCATAGAGCAACTGCACATACCAGATCTGCCAATCTGCCTAATTCCGATCGACCAGTCAGCGACGGGGCAGGCCGTAAAATGGTCCATTATACTCCTTCGAAACACACTGATAAAATGACCGCAGTAAGGCAGTGTTCATAGTTTTGGAATTTGCGTTTTTGCGTTTTTGTGGAAATAGAGTAGATACATATCGATTAGGAAAACTGCGTTTTTGCGTTTTTGTGGAAAGTAGAGTAGATACGTATCGATTTGTGGAATTTGCGTTTTTGCGTTTTTGTGGAAATGCAGAATTGTGGAATTTGCGTTTTTGCGTTTTTGTGGAAATGTGGAATTGTGGAAAGCGTGGAAGCCACGTGCGCGGTGCGTGTCATTCCACGCAGCTCATCACTCGCGAGCGGTTGAACGGATGATGATGAGCTATTTGTTCTCATTTTCTTGAGTTCGGAAAGAGCTTATATAAATAAGGATAGAAGGATAAGAGCTTATATACATTTGATAAATGGTTTCAGTCGACTTTGAAGAGAAACTGCCATTTTCGTGCAGGGATATAGACATAGTTTTGTGAGAAGTACAGTTTCTCTCCAAAGTCGAATGTCACACGGTTGTGCTAAGGTGGATTGTCAATTGCGATCTAGAACCGATTCAGAAGAAGTCTGCCACTTCCTTCCCTAAGAATTTCTTACACAAAAGTCAGACATATTTGAAGTTTGTTCAAGATCGTTATTGAAAATTAATCTTAGCACGGGTGTGTTGCAAGAGTTCCGAGGATTACTGTGGGGTCAGAACACCCATGAGTGGGGTTACTTCACGAGAGGATTGATTTACTACCTATTCAAGATCTTGGCTACGTAGCTGGTCCACTCATGTCACGGATAAGCGTCGAAGAATAAAGGCAGATATCGTAAAGGTAAATATGTAATAAAGATGGAAAAAAGTTAGGGCATCTTCAATTAGATACAAATTCTCACTGAAAGCAGAAACGATCTATGATGAAGGGGGGGGGGGGGCTGGTCTAGAACAGCCCGTATTACATCTTTTTAGTCTCACAAGAATCTTGATTTCATCGTTATTACCCTCCACGCAGCACTGCTGACATGAACTCCCGGCACGCTGTTCGGAACGCTTGCACGCCACCCAAAGACTCACTACAGTGTGACAGCAGACGAAAGTCACATATCAAAAACGAATGATCGAGAGTACGAAAGAGTGAACGAGAAGGGAAAAAACTGTTGAAAAAGCAATGTATAAGATCAGTTTGTTCCTTCAATGTAGAAAGTGCTTTGTCATATCATCCACGTTCGCTGACGAAGCACTCGATACGTATCTTATCTATCCGCATTTCCACAAAAACGCAAAAACGCAAGTTCCGCAAATCGATACGTATTTAATCTACCTTCCACAAAAGCGCAACGCAAATTCACGATTCCGCATTTCCACAAAAACGCAAAAACGCAAATTCCGCAAATCGATACGTATCTTATCCCTTTCCGCATTTCCACAAAAACGCAAATTCCACGATTCCGCATTTCCACAAAAACGCAAAAACGCAAATTCCACACTCTCCTTTCTCTAATCCTCTCGTCTCTTCGTGGCATGGAAATCGATACGTATCTAATGCTTTATCAGCATTTCCACAAAAACGCAAAAACGCAAATCGATACGTATCTATTCTTCTTTCCACAAAAACGCAAAAACGCAAATTCCAAAACTATGAACACTGCCTAACACTTTGCGATTTTGCGGTGTTGCGGCTCCACTCGCGAAGTTGCGACGTTCCACAATATCGAAGTCGTGGTATCGCGTGGAAAAGTGCGACCACGTAGAATCGCAAAATCGCGAAGTCTGGCGGCTCCCATAGAGAGCTTCCTCTAATTATCAGCCACTTCATTGTTTTTTTTTTTACCACCGTACCACCTTGCACCTGGTTTTCATAACATAATAGTCAGCTAAACTGTTGTACACTATCCTTGCAGCCCGAACAATGATTTGTTACAGGTATGTTCTGGATAATCGATGGCTTGGACAACATTATTCATCCGCGTCAGACAGCCATGATGCTCAGGCCAACCCAGAGATGAGATAGATTAACTATAAATGAATTTAATTTTATCCATAATACAGAAGTCATTAGAAGGAATGCATAGTAATAATACTACAATGCACATGAACCGAGGAAATACTAGCCCATTTCTGAGGTGATAACCAGAGCTGAAGCATTGACTGAGGAAAGATATGCCGAGATCATGTTCTAAACGGTTAGTAAGATATTTACTTGTCCCCATTCCTTCCTACGACAACTTAATACACAATCATCCTTGAGCATGCACACAGGAAAAGAAGCGTAAATACAACGACTTGATTGATTAAGAGAATCTACCACAATATGCAAATATCTATAATACATTGTTCCCCCTTTGGTTGCCCAATGGGAAACCATTGGATCCCTTACGGATTATCGCTATCACAATTACCCGAGTAGAAATGATAGCACAAAGCCAACTAATCCTGTCGAGGAGGTTATAAGTACATTGACAAGACTATTACCAGTATCAACATAGAACAGGAAATTATGACGCCATATCTGACAGACCAAAAGCTATCGAAAAGATGGCCTTGTCCGCTAGTACCACAATACTTTTCCTTGTATCACACGCAGCTGGAATAGCTCGAATAGCAGCGACAACGGCGCTCGATGGAAAGTGAATCATTGTCTGAATAATCGTATTTTGGATTCAGTTTCACAGTTAAAAGTGTACGGTTAATGAAACTCACATCCGCCCTCCTCCCTGACCAATCATGAGCATCGAAACGCTGTTTATCCTCATTGTAAACAACAGAAAACAACGAATTTTTAAGGGAAAATAGACAATTCGACCACATCGTTGACGACATTTGACAGTCAGTCAACCACTGAGCCATTTCTATACACCGGACCTAAATGTTACAACTACTATATAAATACAAGGAAAAGGGATTTCTCTCTAACCTCGTCATTATCGTCGTCAACCTCAAGTCGATAAAGTCTGTGAGAAATCCCAGGATGGCGACCACCTGGTGAAAATGTGACCGCAAAATGTAATGAAGTCTCATCGAAACTTATCGACCGCATTTTGTCAAACTCATCTGCAAAGTCGTTAATACAGAAAAGTAGAGACGATAGAAAAAAACTACCGAATAGAATCGTGAATACTGACCGTCAACGTTGCTCAGGAGAGGGAAGACTTTGTCATTTCTGAAAGCCACGAGTTTCTTGAACGATGCCACGAGCAACGTTGATGAAACTGCATCAAATCTGAAGATTAAATCATAGAAACGTAAAGTTATAAAAAAAAAGTGAGTAACAGTATACAAAGTGAAAAAGGCATGCAAATATCAACCCTGTGAAAATTATGGGAAGATGTCCAACACCCTGAGTGTAATCCCGTAATGGTTCTGTAGAATCTGAATCCACAGCGTATTCAAGTACGCGACCATCACCGAGGCCCAGCGTCACCTGGATTGAATTCACCATCGTTATTGAAATCTGAAAGGATCAAATCAAAGATCAAACCGATACTTTGTTAGGAGCCGTCCAACACCCTGTCCACACGGGTTTCTCATTGGGCATTCGCCACTGCCGGCGGACCACTCCATCCATTGAAACGACTGCTCGCTTATCCTCGCCTCCTATACATTTGGAATATTGAAACAAAACTCGCAAAGAATGGGAGCACGTGATATGAAACCAAACTAACAACAAGAAAAACAACTGCTTTGAAACATAAAACATACAGTGAAATAAGGAAAAAGGGTAAAATGAATGAAGTAAAGGGTAATTTTCAACTATACTTTGTCGGGTGGGAATTTAGAAATCAGTTAGTGCAGTCACAGATACGCTATCCCTTCGAAGTTTCTACGCATTGTGGTTGCATTCTAGGAGCTACACATGATAATTATTGGTGCAGAGTTCTATGGTATGTCAGAACTCGTGACGATTATAAAGAACATTAAGGGCTCTTTTTTTATGAAATATTCCCATACGAATGTAACATGTCTTGCAAATCACGGAGCCATAAATGGATGCAAAACTTGTATGTTCGCTTCACATCTTCACCTGATAAAAGAAGGGATGATTCGAACGGAGAGAAAACAACGACACGAGATCTTCCGCTATGCAGTGGATAACATTCCCGCAGCTTGAATTCTTGTCGGCTCTTAGAAGAACGATATTTACGGAACGGGACAGAATGATACATACAGGAGGGTAGGCAAAAAAACTTACGATGGTTAGAATTCGAATACCAAATGGGCTGAAAATGTTGCGAGCCTTGGAACATGCAACGCCCACGGCCCAGACTTCTCCATTGAAATCCATAGCACGGGCATCTGTAAGCCAAAAATCTCATGAAAACCCGCCGAAGAAGAACTAGAAAAGGTCAAATAGGAGATCTGCTACATTAAGTGATACGGGTCAAAGGAATGAAGCGATGAACTTACCAGCATTAGCTCCACCATTCGCAAGAGCTTCTTTCCGTTCTGGATTCATGAACATTCGTCCTCCTCGTTGCTGCACGACCAAGTGCGGGGCTATGGGTGCGCTACCCCTGGAATAGCTGAATGTATATCGAAAAAAAAACAGTGGAGCATTTTACAGAGGAACAGAAAGTAGCAAACCCACGCAGATTTTCCCTCTTGGAGCTTCTTTATGAGTTCAGCTATTTCACGATCCTTTTTAGCCAATTCCACTTCAAGCCCAGATACTCGAATATGTAAAGCTGCGTTGGAATTTCGAAGCATTTCCACTTCAGTGGTATCAGTAACCTTGAGGCAAATGCATAATAAATCCAACACAATGAATAACTTTCGATTCAAGAAAATTCTATGCACCTGAGAAGCAGATGAACAACTGCTTACAATAGCTCACCTTTACAGCTGCAGTATAGTGTTTACGAATATCTTTCAGAGTCGTTTTCGTTTTACAAGTCGGACAGACAGCATTTCTTCCTGGAACACTTTCATGTGAAAGTTCTGCCACGGTATTGATCTTTGGTATACTTGAGCTTCTAAGCGTACCTTCACTACGAATCCACCTTGCTATACAAGAATATCCAAAGAAATGCCCACATTTCACTGAAGCCAGGCGATGTTCACCAGCGCTTGTGTACTCCTATGAGCAGTATTACAAGTGTACAATAAACACTTGATTGGCATGACAAAATTTTCAAGAACTAACTTCGTAGCATATGGTGCAGCCATCGTCAGTCTCCTCATCACCAGCCGCGCCCAGCGCCGCGGTGGACGCCGTCGTCTCCGTTGACACTCTGTAATGCGTACCTCAGAGTGTATGAAATGGGGAAAACCAGTATTTAACAGAAACAGAAACGCTTTCAATTGGAGTTGTGCACCAGAATAAATAGTTGATTAGATAAGATCTGATAAAACCGAATAACTACTCTCGAGCAGGTGAAAACTAGTCAAGATCATAAGCATTACTAGGAAATAGTCTTGAATTTATCTTACCCTGGTTGGCAGTCCTTGTCGTTGTCTGCTGCAAAATTATCTGTTCTTCGCCGTTTAGGGCGATTTGTTGGATTAAGCTGTAAAAGGTGACTGCTATATGTATAAACAAGGATGACTTTCTAGCGACAACAGAGGTACAAAATGAAAGGTCACCTCGCTATCGGAGTTAGATGGTGAAGCTGCTGGGTTTGAACTTGGAGGTTCTACATTCTCATCCAAAATCTGAATATCGTCCTGAAAAGAGCACAAACTCAGCAGGAACTCCATAATGTGGAATAACAGGGTAATTAAAGAATATATTACATCGTTTTCGTTTTCCATGATAGTCCGCTCAAGGTCGTCACGTGGTTCTTCCTCTGAGACGCTCGACTCTTCTTCACTCTGAAGACCACTAAGCATATGAAGTGATAAGGTTATGAGGGAACCATAAAGTCGAAATAAACGTGGAAACCAAAACCATCAAGTAAGATTTAGATCATTCTCTCGGAAAAATAATATGTTATGCTGCTTGTTTCGACGCTGGTTAGAGATATGAAACAAAACTATTTTCAAAGAAAAGAAAAGGAGTATCTCCATTGTTGCTCAAATATGTCAGAAGCAAGTGCAATGAAACAGAGAACATTTCTCGAGTATTTGTGTATAAAGTAGATTGTTTTCTTAGTCCAAACTGCAGAACCTTGAACAATTACGGAGGACGATATTCAAGAGATTCTTCATCAGAAATAATGAAAACTACCTCGTGTAGAGTCCCAGTATTCGATGAGGATCTCCCCAGAGACTGCTGACTGGATATGCTGTAAAAAACAAAATATGTGTAAACCTTGGAAAATACGACAAAAAAATACCTTCGTCCCTCCCGGTTTCGACGGCTAGAAGCCCGAGTATGGTAAGTTCGTCTCCGCTGATCTGTAAAAGCATAATGTAAGTTAGTATAAGTGTAACTAAGCATATCAAAAGATGAAACAGACAAATTTTACATACGTTCCTGTGAAGAATCAGATTCTGAGGATGACGTTCCAGAAGATGTCGATGACGTTTCCTCACTCGAATCCGTCACAAAATCTTCCGAGGAAGATGTGGAAGATGAGAACCTCTCCCTTCCGTTTCTATCTCTGAAATAAAAAGTGATACTGTTGAATAGAAGATGATCCACACGAACAAAGAAAGTTAGTTATGCAGAAGAGCTTTGATGTTGAATACTTCAAAGCATGTAGGAATAGGAAACATATCAGAGAGAGTAGATTGGGCCCTACAAGTCTACAAATGCGGCACTACCATCAAATTACCGAAATATATTGACGAGAAGTCCACTTATCCTTCGAGCTGCTGCCACAGTACTACGAGCTGATCGAAGCCTCGGCATTTCAACCGGTAGTACCCATTCGGTGAACTACTACCTAGGCAGAACGACCTGAAACAATCGTTTCGTGCTTTCAAAAAAGGCTAAAAGATATTAAGGTGCAAATGTAGTTGAGGGGAGAGCACATCACGTTACTTGGTGGCACCATCTTTGTTTGGGCTTTTAAGCTAAGCCTTAGCTTAGAGAGAGACCTCTTCTCCTCTCAGATAAGGCTTACACCATAACCCCCCTAACTACACGAACGCCGTTGTGAAAAAGCAATCTTTCTCAACAACTACAGTGAAATTTATACAATCGAACGAAGGGTCAACGCTAAATCCATGACATGCATGGTTCGTAAAAGAATCCAATATGTCGACCATGTTCTACCGCTGAATATTATAAGACATCAGGACGTTTCCTCGCACCATTAGGGATTTTGTGGCAACAGTGGGTTCTATTCCCCTTGGGGAAGGGAAGGAATCTATCTGTTCCTTAAACCCTTTTCATAGTCAGATGTAGCACCAGACAGCATCAATCGGATAGCTACTTCACGACTGTTCCATTCCATTCGTCGAGCTCAAAAGGAAAACAGCAACTGAGAATTTGTAACAATCGGCATTCAACGGTCCAAATAGGTAATGAAAAGAGGGGCTGCAACGGGTTAACCCAGGCCAGGAAAGAGGAAAAATCTCCAGGGTGTGTGAACCACTTCACATGCAAAAAACTCTTTTGTACATGGAGATCATTCGTATAGAACATCGAAAAACACGCTTTTTACCATTACTTTACAACGACCATCAAAATGTTCGCATCTTTTAGTAGGAACCACTTCATTCCAAGCTCAATTAACATATTGGTCATTCCTAATATCCGAAGATGAGCTCCTTTTCGGTAGAAATGCACGAGAAAAGGTGTAGTCAGGACCATTTCCTGATGCAATCTGTTACTTCATTTTTTATATTTCGAAAAGAAGATTTCATCACTCCCCAGGCCAAAAGCTTCAAAGACAAAGAGAACCACAAGTTGCA
This sequence comes from Trichostrongylus colubriformis, assembly GCA_963978905.1. NCBI lineage: Eukaryota > Metazoa > Nematoda > Chromadorea > Rhabditida > Trichostrongylidae > Trichostrongylus > Trichostrongylus colubriformis. Next base: position 29,859,641 of record OZ022260.1, read on the forward strand.
TAGGTGATCCTCGATTTAGTAAGAGCCATAGCGGGGAAGGAACACGACAAACTCAAAAGCTGTCAATGAATGAGCGAAAGAGAGAACTACTTCAGCGAAACTGCAAAAACAGTTGAAGCGGAATTTCTTACTTAAATTGCCCGCGTGCTGCACCCACATCAGCGATGGAGCGCGAAAACTGTGCAACGGGACCAGTAGGGTCATTGCTGGGCAATATAAGGCCACCGTCATACTTCGCGATTTTGCGATTTTGCAATTCTGCGATTTTTCAGTGTCACGGCTCCGCACCCGAAGTTGCGGTAATGCAAGACATTGAAGTCGCGATATTGATCGCGTGCGAAAGTGCGACGCTACAAAATTGCATAATCGCAAAGTCGCGAAGCCTGACGGCTGCTCGAGTGTGCAATCTGTAAGTCTCAAAAAGGTTCTCTATGTCTTCTAGAACGGATACTTTACTGCCTTATGGAAAAAGCGATCGTGGAAGTAAATGAACTTTTGTAGTACAATGATGTGACCCACCGGTGGAATCGATCCATATTGCATCATTTTTGTGCCCTCCGCGATGGACTTTTCATCCATTTTCCCCTTTCGTTATTCTCACCCTTCACTAATTCCCTCCACCTTCCCTGTGCCATATTATTTGTCAAACGAAGTTTGCTTTACGTGTCCTTTTCTGCAAAATGAGCCTCTTTTTTAGCTAATTTTTCTATTTTGATTCTCCTAGTGGAATTCCAATTGTACGTCTGAGAATATTTCTCCTAATTATTAATTGGTGCCCATTATTATTCTTTGAACCATTCAATCATCTAATTTTGCTGACTCATAGTGTATGTTTTTTATATGGCCAAAATAGGGAAAAATAAGAAGAAACTTTTGAAAAATGATATTTGCTTATATTCAAAGCCACTTATGCTTACAGCTCTTATCCCGAGTCTCCAAGCGTTCCAGTGCCTACCTACTTCCAGTCCCCTCCCAACGCAGATAAGTTACGAGAGCTAGCCGATAAAATAGTTTTTCCATGAGAAGAGTTTCACGCCAATATCCGCTTACTCCTTTTTTGTGACCCTAGTGTAAAATACCCTTTCCTCATTTAACTGCACACCTCCGATGGAGAATGACCATTTCGGGAGCAGCTAGGTTTATCTGGAAGGAATTTGTTCTGAGGACTCCTGTGAGGATGATGCAGATGGTAGCGGCTCCTGTGCTCACTGCACCATCCCCATCCACACCGACTGTAATCAACTGGTATAACCTATGGAAAGAGGGCCGAAGTGTATGGAACCAAGCCAAGGTGGCTTTCCTCATTGAAATTTTCCGATAATGCAGAGAGTGCATGGTTAAGTTAATAAGGATGAAGGACTAAAATAAAAAAAGTGCGGTGCGAGAATGGAACAATCAGTTTGCATCAGATCGCATATCCCTGTAATAGGACGGAGGTTACACAAATATCCAACAATATTCCATCTTCGATATCTCCCCCAGATAATTTGTTTGTTCAGACGCTTAGGGAAATCGAATCCGAATATTCAGTATTGGAACGGTTTTGCATTCGTCCACTCCACTAAAAGCTAGTGTGATTGTCTGACAGGGATAAAATTGTGACGGTGCTATCGCAATGAGGAGGGTGGGTGCATCTTATGAGGAAGGTGCACATCTAAGCATCCTGGAGGACTTTTTGAGGGGTCAATCTGCACACAGGCATATATTTTACTTCAAGCCTTAGTGGAGGAAAAAAGGATTTTTTCTCTTCTAGGCTTAAAGGCACATTCCAGGATTATTGGGATATCACATCTCCTGCCGTGGATGGATAGTTCTACCCAAGCCACGTAGGCAGTACCTTCACCGAGGCGTGGGTGTCAGTTCCTGGAGCGTGCAGAGCCAAAGAATCTAGCGCAACAGCACGGCCCCGCCCACCCCAGCCGGGGGTCTGCCTTTACTCATCGCCTCTCATCTTTGACATAGGTGGACCAGCTACGTAGCCAAGACCTTGAAATTGGCAGTAAACCAATCATCTCGTGAAGTAAACCCACTACTGAGTGACCTGACCCCACACTAGGCACCGGAACACTTGCAGCACACCCCCGGCTGGTGTGGGCGGGGCCGAGCTGTAGCGCTAGATTCTTTGGCTCTGCACGCTCCAGGAACTGACATCCACGCCTCGGAAAAGGTACAGCCTACGTAGCTTGGGTCGAACTATCCGTCTACGGCAGGAGATGATATCCCAGTAATCCTGGAATGTGCCTTTAAGTAAAAATAGGGTTCATAGTGGGATGCCCCTTTCACTGAGTTAGCACCATTGCTATACCCCTCCCCCCACACACCAGAGCCGGCCATACGAATACAAATACCTCTATGACACCCAAACAAAAAAAAGGTAAATAGCCTGTCTCAAATGAATTTCTCAGCACTGACCATTATTCATAGTATCTTGAATTTGCCATTCCTCTGCTATCCGCAGTTCACACTAATTTTGTTTTAGTTCGTGGCAGTACACCGAGTGGGTGGGAGATCCGATAATTTGGTCGCTTGTAAAAATGAAATAGGCGTAAGGGCGCGTTCATACTCAGCGCCGGCAGGAAGTGGCTGCGTTCGCAGGAAGCTAGGCAAAGTGTACGGGGGAGGTGCACAGACGATGCAGACAGCGAGGCAGGATGTTATAGGCGGAGACGCTGAGACACGCAGCCACGCACTGCAGCCGGCAGCGCAGAGTATGAACGCGGCCTAAGTGATGCAGCAGCGTAAAAAAATCTAAAAGAAATGGTCAAGATTGGGAACTGTAATTTTCTATTTTTTCCGTTGACTTTCGCCGCAAACGTGTTTTCCCTCCCGCTACATCACTGAAGTATTGATCGAAGCTTTGCGGAATCGTGAGGTGTGACGGTCATAAGCAGCGGATGATAAGTTAGTTTCTGGGAGGCCATGGAGAGCCTACATGCTACTGTGAAGTCATGCTGCAGACAGCAGAAAAAGAGTGATTATGCAGCAGTGGTCTGTGGTCAAGAGGGACGCGTTTGAAGTTCTTGGTCATGACCGTGTAGCGGTAGACGTCTTATGGTCTGCAAAGTAGCCGTGTTAGGCGTGGCAATGGCAGTGGCTTTTCTTGAGAAGTGCCACGCTCACCACGGCTTTGTCCCACCCCCTTCAGCGATGCAGCGGGTGCAAAACTCGTACGCGATGAGATTCAAGAAGACATTCCATATCTCTCGGGTTTCTTGCTTCACTACTGAATGCGTCTAGCTTCAAATTCAACATAGAAACATATTTTCTGGGTTTCAGGTTTCAATACTATCTATGTTGCATATTATTCCTGAGAAAACTCTTTTATTCCGATAAACCAAAGTACACCTACCGGTGCTTTTGAGGAGGTAGAGGGTGCATTCCATCACCTACTGATCCCACAGGCAATTCCCTTTTAACCCGGTTACGGTTTTCACAACTCTTAACGCCCTTATTTGCTGTGCGTGCCAAGAACCACACAAATGAAAGGCTACCTTATTGGTGATTCTCATCGGACTTGTGGAGTGATTGGAGAGAAAGATGAATAATTCCCGAGCTTTGGGTTAAATTTTTTGCATATTTTCTAGGAATAACTCGTTTATTCCGACGGCGTGTGCTGGCAGAGGCAATGCAGCATAGCCCATTTTCCATGGAAGCACTAGGCGGTGAAGGGGCGCCGAGGTGCTTGTCAGCTAGGGCCGATACCTTTCTGCTTGATGTATGGCAGGTAAGATATGTTTTGCCATTGTGACATGTTGATTGATATTGGCTCGGCATTACCGTATACTCGAATTGGAAAGAAGAAGAACGATGGATGAGGAAATAGCACTATATTTCTCAGGGACGGCCCTGCGGAAGGAATTCGATCATGCTCAAGTACGTACAGGATGCTCCACCACATGTCTTTTGGGGTTGAAGGCTATTTCCTTTGAGAATCGTTTCTCGCGCTCTGAATCTGTATGAATAATTCGAGGATATGATTTCCTCTGAGAACATCAAAAGGTTTCAAAATCGTTATCAGGCAGTAGATCTTGGTGAGCAAATATCTGGCTTATTTCGCTTTCCTTAGACATCAAAATAGTTGTTATTACATCTATAAATACTTCGTCTCCGAGGCGGAAATGGTGTATTGGCAAGTGAGTCTGCTCGACTTGCACGGTCCTGAGATCGATTAGCGCCCTCAGGCGCCCTTCTTTGTCTTTCGATGGTAGGCGAAATGGGGTGTGTGGCAAGATTGGTGTAGGTCACGTCACATATGGGTGGGTTTGCTTCACGAGACGATCAATTCACTAATGATTTCAAGATCAGGCTACCTAGCTCGTCTGCTTATGTGAAAGACAAGGGCCAAAGAATAATGACAGATATTTTTGAAGTTAAAGATGTAATAAATTTTGTGGTATGGAAAGTTCCTACTATATATAAAACGATTCGTCTTTCTGTCCGTCCCTCCGTCCCTTAGTCCGTCCCTCCGTCCGTCCGTCTGTCACGAAATTTGATTATATGAAAAACCACCAGATTGGAACAAGTGTAGTATGGGTAGGGCATGGGACAAGAAATAAAGACCACACATGAACCACGTTAAGCTCCACCCACAATGGGCGGGACGTGCACTAAAATGCTCCGTCTTCAGACTGCAAATTATAAATTTGGTTCCAATATGACCCAGACGTGGGAAAAGATGTTTTAGGTCAGCGATGAGTTTCTGAGAGTCAGGAAGGAATCCTGAGCACAGTGGCCGGAGCTTTCGTGGTGGAGGGCGGAGCGTTACATGAAAAACCGCCTGTGGAGATTGGGACAACTTTAGGATGGGCTGGGCATGGGACAAGCAGTAAAGAGCACCCATGCATCGAGTTGAGCTTCTCCCACGGGGGCGAGTGTGCACTGAAATCTCTGTCCTCAAAAAAAAAGAGCAATTTCGATTGACCTTCTGACGCACATGGTGTTTCGCGCACAGCAGTGTGCACCAGCCAACTGGTAAATGTTGGGTTGTGACATTTTCCATTAAATAATACAATTTCCCACAGAAAGCAGGTATTTCTGTAGAAAAGATGAAGGCAAGTTACTGTAGCAATAAGTACTATAAAGTTTCAGTCTCATGGGAAGGTCGATTTCGACGCTCCTCTAGATCCTGGTGACCAGAACTCTTGGACCATTGATCGGTACACTTGCTTCATCCGGTGATTAGTACCAGATTAGTTTGCGAGCGGAAAACATGGTCTTGTCACATGGAGAGTCTACTGTGTGCAACCCAATGTGTACAGATATGTACACATAAGCAAAATCGCATGCAAATACCACTGTGAATTTGGACGGAAGAAGAATGCGTGACGCCTACCGAGATAGGGATTAGCCATACCGATTGTTTACCCCCCGCTTGCTTGTTGTGAATACCCTGCTAGATTGGCTGCCCATATTAGTAATTATCAATTTCTCTGAAACAGTTGCATTTTTTATATTATGGCATGGTGGCCGAATGCTTCCTCATGCCATGAAAAGATTTTGAAATCATTTTCTATTCCGCAGTCTTTTATTTTCCAGGCATCGAGTATAGAGCCTACCAGAATCCCATAATCATATTCACATTTTTCCTTTTTCAATTTTTCGTAGTCCTCGTTTCATTTCGACCACTCAACAGCTTTCTGTATTTGAAATTGTTGATTTTTGGTAGCTGCTGATTATCGCCGCAGCCCGCGATGCGAAAGTTCTTACAAGGAAGCTAGCTTCACTAATTACTATAATACAAGGGAGCTGAGTTGATGGGTGTCGGTAGTGAAATGGATTAGCGCATATGCCCGGAAAGCATGAAGTGCGGGTTCGAGTCCCATCCGACACCGAAGCTTTTGCCCGTAAGTCAGTATCCTTGTTGTAACTTTCTGAATTGGTGATTTCTCTAATGGTGGAAATAAACTCAATTTTTATATTTTAAGAGCTAGATGAAGAAAAACGCGCGAAAAAGAAGCAGTGGAATCGAAAATGTAACGTAGTTTCGGGGCATATCATGGGTAATTTTCCTCTAATTCACTGAACGCAACTTGAGACCACTTTGGCAATACATTCACACCTATTTGAGCCCACTTTCAGTGGCTTTTACTTTTTTCTAAATCTCTGAAGTGGTTTTGCTTTCTGCAGCATATGCCTGGAGAAAGGCGTCAGTTACTTTCGAGTATGCTTTCGTGGTAACTAACGTGATGCTACTCGCTGTCATCTAATTAGCTCCACTAGTCAGCTCATAAAACTAGTTATTATTATCTCAAAGCCTAGAACTCACTTTGTACTTTTCGACGAGTATCATTACCAATTCATAAAAAGTCTACATTGCGTGTCCTTTACTAGGCCATTGATTCCAAAAGGACAAAGCTTCTCGATACTAATGATCCATGCCTAATGGGTAATTGAGGCTTTTGATGCTTCAATAAACAAACGTTCTCTGAGGAAACCATGTTAGGCAACGTATTTTTGAGGTTTCCTTCAGTGCTGGTAACTTTTTTTTGGATGCACAGAGGTGAGAGCCGACCACTGTTATCAGGTAACATCGATAGTATAACCTCTTCCTCTACGTCAGTACCTTCCTCACTCAATCGGTTATCCAGTAAGGGAGCAGAAGATCAAAAAATAATTGTGATCGGAAGAATGGACTACATATGAAAGGTTGATTACTCTTGCAAAAATGCAAGGTGGCCCCGATTTTCACGGTAGGATCCATTTCTAGCTGTTTACTCATTTCAGTAATGACCCTATTTTCTCTTTGAGGGGATCGTCCACGAAACATGGATTTCTTTGTTACCCATATTTTTATATTTGCCTACTAAGGGCTGCATGCAAACTTTCACGCGAAAAAGTGAGAATTTGGCTAAGATACACCTCTCTAGATTCTCGACAGGGTGGGCGGGACCTCCAAATAAAAGCTCCGCCCCGTCGTCCGCCGCGTAGGGATTGGATAGTTGGACTGTTCACGTAACTTTCTATTCCTACAATGCGTCTGCGACTGCGCCCGACAACGGCGTGCGCACTTGCTCGCAGGCCCCGCTCACCCGGTTGAGACCTATGGTGCTGTATCTTAGCCGCATTCACATTTTTTTTGCGTAAAACATTGCATGAGGATCACATTAGGCAATTACAACATAAATATATGGGTAACGTTAAAACTCATTTCTCCTTGGACGATTCCTTTAAAGGCACCAGGAGGGAGGGGGGGGGGGGGAGCAGGGAAGGAAAGCGTACATTAGGACCCTATTTTGTGCATTCGAACTCAGAAACGATAATGTGTATCAGAAACTACGTTGAAAAACGCAGCTTTAGAGCGCAACTGCGATTCCAGCGTGGTTCACCTCGAAATGCACGTTTCAGGCGGGCCTGCGCCACTGTCATTTGATGTCGCGTAGAGCGACATTAACTCCAATTATGATTATATTGAACATGCGAAACACACACAGCAATAAACAAGTGAAAAACAATGAAAGGAAGAATAAGCGAAAGAGTGAGAAAAAAGGGTGATCATAGCAAAAAACCCTACGAATTCACATTCGACGTCGTGGAAAGGCGCCGTGTGTGCAAAGTAAACGAGCTGGAGACCACTGTAACCTATACCGTAAGCTGAAATTGCTCCCTCACGGTGTTTTTGAATGAGCAGTTAGCTATCCTCAGCGCAGGAGCACTGACTATCACATTGTTGAGCCTCTGAGGAGAGTTCGCTGGCAATCCCTGTGATTGTTCCGAGCGGCTTTCAATTGGAGCAGAGATGGCATAGCTGTTAGAGGGGCAGTATAAAATGTTGTGTTATCGCATTTCTCAGAGGCAAGGTCAAGTCTAGTACAGTGTGTCCCAAAAGTATAGGTCCACCCTATTTTTCATCCGTATCTCCAGAATGGAGCAGTGATTTCTTTCCAAATTTTTATCTGTGGTACCTGATCACTATAGCGATCAAACGCCTCAGTAAAATTAGAGACATAAAATTGCAAAATTTTATTTGCTTCTTTTAAAATTGCAAAATTTTATTTGCTTTTTTTTCAAAAATAAGGGTGTCCCGAAAGTATAGGTCCACTCAGCTTTTCCGCCTTGCTTCCATCGAAAGGTAAGTTGTGAAGTAGATGTGTTGACGCATTCTTCTGAGATTCACTCTACAGTGCCATGCCACGCAGTACGCATTTATCCGAGTACGAAAAAGGACAAATTCTGGCCTACAAGGATGTGGGACTCAGCAATCGCAAAATTTCTGAGAAGACGGGCCTATCCCACAACTTGATCAGCATCTTCTGTCGCACCATGGACCTGTACGGAACGAAAAAGAGAAGTGGAAGGCCGCAGAAGCTTTCTGAGAGGCAGAAGCGTCGGATCCTCAACGCTGCGTCCAATTCTAGAGAGGGTGTTTGTCGGCTGAGCAGGGAACTGGCACCTAATGTATGTATGTATCGCTGTTTATATGGTAGTAAATTACTTTCTAGAACGTCCTGATAAACCCTGGAATCCATACGATGCGTGATGAATAGTATCCTGCTCTTACCAAAGCGAGAAAAGGCGGCCCATACATACCATAACACCACCACCAGCAAATCCGCGCCTCGAGAAGAAACGCGGCTCCTTACTCAAATTCCTCCAGTAACCAGCTACCGTCCGGTCCGTCCAAATTGAATTTCTTCGCACCAGAAAAGATCACCTGCAACATTATTACTAATGCTGTATGAATTACTACGTCAACAATGTAACCCTGCAGACTACCTCCCCACTGATGCGTCCAGCTGACATTTTACTTGGCAAAATGGATTCGAGCCTCTTCGAGCACCCTCGTGAGGTATGGTGTGGACACCGTCTTCGCTCGATGTGAGGAGACGACTTGAGCAGACGGTGCACAGTGCTTTTCGATACAGTAGGTGCCAGTTCCCTGCACAGCCGACAAACACCCTTTCTGTAATTGGATGCAGCGTTGAAGATCCGACGCTTCTGCCTCTCAGATAGCTTCTGCGGCCTTCCACTTCTCTTTTTCAATCCGTACAGGTCCATGGTGCGACAGAAGATGCTGATCAAGTTGTGGGATAGGCCCATCTTCTCAGAAATTTTGCGATTGCTGAGTCCCACATCCTTGCGTCCTTTTTCGTACTCGGATAAATGCGTACTGCGTGGCGTGGCACTGTAGAGTGAATATCAGAAGGATGCGTCAACACATCTACTTCACAACTTACCTTTCGATGGAAGCAAGGCGGAAAAGCTGAGTGGACCTATACTTTTGGGACACCCTTAATTCTGAAAAAAAAGCAAATAAAATTTTGCAATTTTATGTCTCTAATTTTACTGAGGCGTTTGATCGCTACAGTTATCCGGTACCACAGATAAAAGTTTGGAAAGAAATCGCTGGTCCATTCTGGAGGTATGGATGAAAAATAGGGTGGACCTATACTTTTGGGACACACTGTATCGATGGAAATTTCTGGGAAATACAACAGCCATTTGGTACATATCTAGACTTGCACGTTGTTAACCCATTTTTCATCACCCTATGATCCTAATAAAAGTAAAAGACAAAGTTTTTAGCGTTAAGCAATTTCTTGTTGGGATGCGCCACGCATTCTCGTTCCATTCGGAATTGCGGAGGCAGGCGAATGCGATTAGACCTATGCCATGATTTGCGGGAGCCAGCCGATATAGAAGTTAGTGTTTTTATCCTCCCAGGCAGGTCCGCTACTAATTCACTTGTACCAGTAGGATGGAAGGCCTGTTTGGCCTGAACCAGCATGATGGGGATTTGATCCCCTTACCGTGAAAGTGGGAGTGCTCGCCACCTGTCACTACATCAACTCTATCCATATGGGCTTAACACCTATTCATAATATTCTTCTATAGATATACAAGATCTCCACTGTCTCTAGATCCTCTAGATCAGTTAAGGGAATCGTCCAAGAACAAATGAGTTTTTTTGTTTCTTATATGTTTATGTTGTATCTGCCTAATAAGAGCCGCATGCAAAGTTTCACGCGAAAAAGTGAGATTCCGGCAAAGATAGTGTTCCTCCAATTCTCGACCGCGTGGATGGGGCCTCTGAGTAGAAGCCCCGTCCCATCGCGCGCCGCGGCTGAGAATGAAGAGAGGGACTGTTTACGTAATTTTCTGTTCCTACAATGCGTCTCCGACCGTGGCGGACGACGGAAAGGGCACTAGCTCGGAAGCCCCGCCCACCCGGCCGAGGCTTTGTGATACTGTATCTCAGCCGGAATCACATTGTTTCGCGTAAAACTTTGCATGCGGACCACATTAAGCAAATACAACATAAATATATGGGTGACAGAAAAACTAATTTTTTCGTGGACGATTCCTTCAAAAGGCCCTAGCACCCCTGCTTGCTGCTTAAATGAAATTTTCAGACCCACCTTAAATCCTCTCACATCTGAACTGGAACTCCTCCGTGAACCCTCTTTTCAAAAGTCGTATTTATTTTGTAAGAGAGCAAGCTCACTAGTCTTTTTGAACCTTTTTGTTTTCCAACGTTATGTTCGTTTTGGTTGTCATGGTGTGATAAACAATGCTTCTCCTTTGTGCTTATTGCATAGAAAATGTGAATACATGAAAAATTCCCATTTCCTGTGTGGAAATGAGCTTGGAAATAATTACTTTTGAGCAATATACGACGAATTCTCTTTGCTATTCCTCTAATGACGTCTAATGACAATATTTTAATTTAGAAAATAGGCTTCACTAAGAGCCTGTACAAAATTCAGTTATAGTTGCTCGAGTTGTTTCGAGCTTCCTATTTTATCTGTTCATACAAATTTCATCTTTCTCAGGCTTTCTAAGTTTTTTTTTTGCATCTAGGCCAAGCTGGCGTTGTGAAAAAAAGGGGCCACTTTATCATGCTCGTCCACTGGATCGAATTGTTTCTCGCGGATCGAGGTATAGCTTCATTTTTGAATTTGTTTGATTCATTTCGTCACCGGTTCCTTACTACCCTACTTGGATTTAGAGTGCTCAGCCCTCCTAGTAGGGCGAGTAAGCGGCGGATTTGCCCGAGCGAAAAAAATTGATGTGGACATCGCCTGCCATCACAAGTAGGTAGATGCTCAGAGGGGATATGCATTCAATTTTTTTATAATAATGCTGAAGGTCCAGAGCAGGGCGTATTCCCTCTAGATCTGTAGTGCATCGGTCTCAGTCACACCACATTCATCATTTCATCTCCTCTCGATGTTCTTTCTAGATTTATTCGAAGATGTCCTTCAAAGATGCGTGGTGTAGGCAAGGCTGAAAACATTTTGTCGTATTTTGTACTTTTAGAGTGCGCGACTGACTAGATGGACGGAAAGAACCACCAAAAGGATAACGGAAAATAGCCAGATGTCGTCATGAAAGCTGTACCACTCTTCTAGCCCCCAGCCCGCCCTCTCAATACGCCTGCATTAGTTGTCACTGCTCGTCGCCTCTCCGCCTGCCATGCGCAATGAATCCCGTAATCAGCACAAGTAAGTTGGTTTCATGCCATCGACTCCTTCTCTAAAGATCTTGAGATGGAAGGAATGTCTGAAAGATAGTGCTGGCCGGATTCTCGTGGGGGGGACATGCCGAACAGTCTAGGCTATACCCTGAGGATGTCAAATTTCAATAAGATTTTTGAATTTGCCATGGTATATCGCATGCCCCTTGGACAGCCTTTGTTATAAATTATTAAATATACGAGCTATATAGACAACTTCAAAAAAACTGGTAGTTTTCAGATTCTCATCACAATGCCGTCTCCAAACGTCTTCGCTTCAAAATCGGTCAACATTCGTACGTTGTCAGCGGTGAGATTCTCTGTTAGTTTTCTTTTCATTTCTCTCTGATAGCCGATAAACTTTGAGCGATTCCGGACAGGAGCATGCGAATAATGATAGGATTTAAAATAGCCGGAAATACAAATTTTCTGAAAATTCCACTGTTATTGATGCTTCGATGCACTTTGGTTTCTTCAGAATGATGTTGTTGAACTTCCAGGTAGGTTCCGGTCAAACGATGAGCTTACATTTTCGATGTTTATTCAGCTTTTACTGTCTTCGATGGTGGTTAGTGGTGATCGATTAGAAGATGAAGGGCAAATCAGACTCATTTCTTTGTCACTCTCTGTCTCGTTAATATTCTTCTCGAAATAACTGACAGTTCACTTGATTTCACACTCATTCGCTCGAAGCTCACTTGTTATCAACCGTTCCCCGCCTTTGAAACAACCAAAATTTACGGAAAAAATTAATTTTAGAGATTTGTAAACAGCATTCGTTCCTGCTGACATTTGCATATATGTATCATGCATGTTCACAGGTTTAGAAAATATTTCTCCTGAAAAACACTCTCATTACCTTCTATGGGAAGTTACGTTTTGCAACATTACCGTAGCTTTAAATTGCACTTGCATATTCTTTGAAACGAAATTTTTCTTTTTTAGTAGGGCCTCAGCTATGTAGATGAGTGATAGCCGTCGTTCAATATATTCATTCTAGCCATTCCAGCTTTGTATGTAGATGAAATACGCCTCTGCCTATATCCATATCCATATCCGAAGCTGTACTGATGAATGTGAAATGAGGTGAATGTGTTGGGAAAGGATCCCAGTGCTGCCGTATGGTGCATTAAATGACATTCAGAAGTTCTCACTGAAAATAATAGCTGCGCTTTCATACGTGTGTTGCCGGGATTCCATCTCGGATTGAATGTTGCCTGAGGAACCTGGGCTTTTGATTAAGCCGAATTCAAGTGTTAACAATGGGCTCGCCTGTTAGGTAAACCGCTGACCCCGTGAACGGCCTGGCCCAATAAATCATTGCATATTAGCCATTAAGAATTTGAAAAGAAATCACCATTAGGATTTTAGACAGAAATCAAATCCGAGAAAGATACTGAAAGTAGGATTCAAGCGCTAAGCAATTTTTTTCCATTTTGTCTTTAGAGTTTCATGTAGTTTTTATTTTTTTTATGATTTTTCAATTTTTTTTTCAATTTTTATCATTTATTTTTCCAATCATCTAAGAAGTGTTTTCCATTTTATGCGCAACTGCTTTAAACGCTGTTGTTTTCGCTAGCTTCGCCCATTCTGGGGTATCATTGTTAGTAGCTTTCATGCGATAATGGGTTCTTTATCTAATTATCGATGAACATGCAACTGTGTATGTGAGAATAACAGAAACATTTGAAATTTTTTATGACAAATAATTTATCAACGCTCGGCTACCAGCAAGGCTCAGAGTAACGCCTAAAAAATTGAAGTTTTTAAAGTTTTCTTTGAAAACGCTGTACTTGACTGGATTGACATTTCATCGCGGAAGGGGCATAGGAATGAAATTCTATGGTCCAGACTTCAGCGTAGAAGAATTCTACTTGTTCTGCAAACGAGCGGTAGCCATCGAATTAAAAATTCTGAATGCATCAAAAGATATGAAGAAATAAGATCGAAGCTTTTCAGCACAAATTTCTCCTCTCGAAATCCCGTACCTTTCTTATTCGATCTTTCACAGCTGCTTCGCGATTTTGGTGTCTGAAGCTATGTCACAAAACATTTAGAATTGTTGATGCGTCGTATTTAGTTTGTTCAGTTTTTGGTGCGCCATGCGTTTTATTATATGTTTAGGATAGCAGACATATTTGAATGCTGTTAAGATTAGCGGTACCGGCTAATGTAGAAAGCGCAGCTGTATCCATCTACTCCCACAGGGGCCTTGTATCAGACATGGCCTAGCACCATAGATATATAGGGATCGGTTTGTCTGCGTATAGATGAAGCGTCATAATGTCGGTACACGGCTATCAAATTCTATAAAAAGGTGCTGCTGTGGTTCCTTTCTGGAAATGCTGACAATTGAATGGTTGGTAGACTGTGAGTCAAAAAATTGGGGAAAAACTAAATTCATTCTCAAAAAATTCTTCAAAAAAACTAAATTATAATTTAAGATTTGAGTTTTTGTCGAATTGTTTCCACAGCTCCCTTCTACTTCTTTTGTTACCCAGTAAACCTTCGCATCTTTCTGAGACGAAAAACGTCGCGGATTAAAGGGTTAGTAGGCTTACTGGTGCTGCTAGTGACTCTTTACGGCAATTATGCACAATCGTCGACATCTGCCACGAGTTCCTCTTCCTGAGCGGAGATTTCCTACGAGTTTGGTTGTTTTGCTACGTTTTTCGTGCCACACATCAAGGATTTTCACATTCATGTGCCTACCACCTGAAGCGCGTCAACTTTTTATGAAAAATCATATTGTTTTGATTATTTTTTGCGCTTCTGAAGTTGGACTATTTCTTGTTCATTCGGCAGAATTTTTACTTATTCCCTTCAGTTTACGTGTATTTTTTTGAATTGTATAAAATTACTTTTAGTGTGATTCCCGTCACGCAACTCTATCAACCCATCTCATAGCGACTATCAAAATTCCCTTAATGAATACTTTGCAATAACTATTATGCAGTATTTCATAATAATAATATGAATAATTATACTGGTACAGTATGGGAGTAATGCAGCTTCGAAATAATCGCATGATTTTCATTTTCGCATGATTGCCTTTCACTCACAGCCTGTCACCAAATCCTATTGGAAAACCTGTTGGTCCTACTGTAATGCCTAATCTGCAATTATTTTCGTCATTCTTAAATTCTACCAAACTTCCTAACAAACCAAGAAACCCGACCTTTCAGTAAATCTTTCTTGCACTAAGCTTTTATTTGAAAGCGGAACAGCGTTTCCGTTGTGACACTTCCCCTGCCCCTAATTTCTTCTCAGAAGCACAACGAGCTGTTTCAACAGAAAAAAGCGGTGTAAAAAGGAAAACTACTCCTCAGCGAAATTCACTTCATGTTGTTGTGTTAAGGGGTTGGATTATAAGGTAGGTGCGAAACAAAGGTTAATTTTTTCTTTGGTCCCCTCCCCCTAAAAAAATTTTTTTGAACACGATCTCTTTGTTAATATTTATTTATTTATCCCTTGAATCAAAAAAAACATTAGCTTATTTTGGGATACCCTAACTTAGTACACTTCAAAAGTACAAGTTGTCGGTTGCAAATAAAAACTTCCCAACACTAATCAATCATAAAAGTCATTCAACGTGTACTATTTTTCCTTCGAATTTGTTATGTATTGAAATAACATTTGAAATTTCGAATTTGAATTTTCAATGATGAAATGGCAATCTTGACGTAACTGCGATAAGGCAAAGTGGTTTTTCCTTACTCTGATGAATGAAAGGAGTCTTGGATCCCGGCTTCAGAACGCAAAGGTACGAAGGCGCAACTTGGCACATTCGGCGTTCATTCGCAGACAGAGAGATCGAGAAGTATGACGGATGGTAGGAGGGCGGTGAGGAGCAGCCAATCTGCAGCTTTAGTCGAAGTGTGAGACTCCTCTGTACGATGGAAAAAATCGAAAAAAATTGGTACCAAATTATGCAAAACTTGTTCGACAGCGCACAAATTTTGTTGAGAATTGTGTGTAGCTCTGGGCCAGGTCTTGGGATTACGTTGATATGAGTAAAAAAGCTTCGGTGGATTGAAAGGCTTTTCACATCCTGAGGTAATTCAAAAGTGCCCAAAGTGCCCAACACACATTCTTTTAGTGCAGCGAAAATGAGCAGGGTGACGTATGTAGTCCTTCATTTTCTCTGGGGAAATCGAAAATTTGGTCTTCAGGGGACAAACAGCATCTTCACTATTGAAATTTTTTCAAGAAAAAATGCGAGAAATGGCAGCTTTCAAAATGATACTTTGCTAATTTGAGCCCTTAGAGAGAGGTTAGTTCTAAGTTTGACCTCCGTCTAAAGGCACGTGCGAAACGGAGGTTATACTACTTTTTTGCTGCTCCTCCTCCCCTCCCACCTCACCGACAGATTTCTTTGTTTATAAATGTTTGTTCCTTTAATCATTATTTTTCTATTACGTAGTTGAAATAGCTGAGATAAAAGCTGAAAAGCATTATGAATTAGTGTTTTTGGGTCAACTCCTCGATATTTACAAGCAATGGAATTCTGATCAACTCATTATTTATTGTGATTTTAGCCGTCAAAAAAGCTCTGAGCAGGTTGTTCTCTGGTGTATAAACCTAATTCATTCACTTTTCGGCGAGTAAGACGGCTGTCGAGTTTGCTATCAAGTGCGCTCACACACACACACGGGGATCCTTCATGATTAACTTAGGCCGACCATTAATGGCTGCGTTGAGTGCCATCTTCTTCGTTTTTCCTCAGTTGAACACTTTTTTTGTGGATTCAATCTAAGCAGTAGAACTGCTTTTCTGTTTTGCTTGGTCACGCAATAATTTCACATCATTTTGAACTCTGTATCACTGTGAACTGCTTGGCAATGCGATCATTTTGCGATTATAAACGCCTATTTTCCATTTTACATGGACATTTGAAGAGTGAGCCATGATATTAAAGTTTCTTTGACGCTATGTTACTGTGATGACTGTGACTTTCAATATTTTTGAATCGCTGCAAGGGTGTGGAGGCTATGTTTATTCTTTTTGAAAGCAATAGACTTTAAGACCCGACAATTGCTCCGTGCAGGCGCAACAAAGGTGCATTCTAAGCAGTTATCTAGGGACCCCACGAAAGTAAGCCTTTAATTCGATTATCGCTTGGTGGGCCAACTTCAAAAAATGAAAGAAACTGGAACTTCTCCAAAGTATGGGCGACTTTATCGTGATCTTCCTTCACTATGAAAATTTACTTTATAAATATTATGTCATGGTAGCATTATTTAGTCGTGAATACAGTGGGACAGATATGTACGGAGAATAAGGTTCACATGAACAACTTGTCTGAATAACCTGTGTCACAGGGCCAAAAGTCGTAAGCTATCAGGGGATCGCAAGCCGAGGCCAAGATACGTGCGTCCCAGCATAAACCCCCGAGGTGTTGATTAGTGCTTTTATCCTCCCAGATTTATTACACTCAAAAGAACATCTGGGTGGACATGGTAAATGAAAGTCCTGTTGGACATGGGATATAGAAGTCCAGATGAGTCCTGTTCCCGGTGGGACAGAAGGCTTGGTAGGCTTGGGCGCGCACCGATGATAGATTTTATTCACGGAGCCACTACAGCACCTCCGTCCACTACTAGCCATTATTACACCAATAATCTGCATATATTTATAAAGGACAAGGCAGTCCGCGTAAACTACTCCCTTTGCGAATGACCTGACCGGGTGCAGACGAGAATATTTCGTTTTCCCAGTGAAATCTTCTCATACATATTTGAAGTTGTGAAGTCAACCGGTTGAGCAGCATTTCTGGAGCTTGCAGCCACTTTCACATCCTCAGGATGGTCATTTCTTTGAAAGGTTGGATGCAAGTATATAAATTTCGAGCTATGACATACGAACTGTGCATGGCAGTCTATAAAGGCATAAATAAAACGGATGCAAAAGTACCGTTTTCTATGCAAAGGAACCATCAGTGGGCGGGGCTGTCTGGAGCGGGGCTACCTGTGTGCAGGTGCATTGAAGGGAAGAAGGGTTTGGTACAAAATTTCCTTCCCAAAATTGGCATAGCACATGTTTCGGGCTTTTAATCTTCCAACATTGGTGTTTGTGCTGGTAGCTACTTCAATCCGAACATTTTTCGTCTTTCCGGGCTAAGGAGAAGGCAATGCCGCCGCAAGCCTGGCCGAATAAGACGTAATTGCTGGCTGATGTCGGTCAGAGGCTCAATAGTTCGTCAAGATTGACCAATAATTTTCTGAAAGCAGTGAGTAGACGAGAATTTCAATAACGTGCGAAACATCTTGTTCAAACCAGAATCACTAAAGGCACAGCCTGAATAAGCAGAAAGTGGGTGTTGGGAAGACATGGCTTTTGGAAGCGAAGATTACAGTTTGGAGGAGGTCATGTATGGCGAAACTCGTATTGAGAAAGACGCGTCCTGGGGTGTTATCACGTCCCGAAGCACTGCGAGTCACATGCCACGCATCGTATAGTAGGCGCCGCGAGGGCGACATTCGCGGCCGGCTCATGAGCCCATCGCCGGCTGCATCTACCCAACCGGATAGTGAGGCAGAGGGCGCTAGAAAAAGGGGAAGGGTTTTGAAATCTTATTTCGTTTTTCCTCTAATGTTTTATCGTTGAGCACCCCTACCTACATTTTCTCCAGTTATTCCTCTATCTATTGAACTTATCCCCTCTAGTGTCTTTGAGACACTTGGAACGATTCATTCACTTGTCGATATGCGTGCGAAAATCTTCGGAAAGCTCTTTAATAATAAACAAACACAAAAACTCGATTAAACTACGGTAAGAAATGAACTAGATCCTGAACGAATCATCCAGAGAAGTCTGGTCTCTGTATTAGAAATTCAAGCGTCCCTCCACAGTTATACAGCAGGGTGGAAGCTTCCTGTGCTGATTTGTACTTGCAGGGTTCGCTCTTAGTCTTCAGCGCAACTTCTGCTTCCCAGTGATGGCTCTTCGCGAACGACCTAAAAGTTGATGACGCTCTGAAGAAGCTCTGAGCTAGCGGCATTGTCGGCTGTTTTACGTGAATGACGAGCTTTACCCACACTTTTCTATCGCGAACACCCTACGGTGCCCTACCGTAAGCATTGGTCAATCAGTCTTCAAAGGGTCACATTTTTGGTCGGAAATGAAGGAATTTTCTCGCACTCTGTATTGGGATGAGGGGAGGTCTCTTCGGTAAGTTGATGAGGCCGGATTAAGGAGTTCTTTATAGGTCATCATCCTATCACTACCATTTTGGCTTCGTTGGAATCAATTTTTAACCAGGGTTTTAATTTTGTAAACGAATTCCGTACTAGCTGGTAACAATAGGTATGATTATCACTATCAACACCTTCAAGGTTTCGTCACGGGAAAAATGAGTTTTACTGTTACCCGCATATTTATGTTGTATTTCCTAATGTGGGCTGCATGCAAAGTTTCACGCGGAAAAATATTATCATCCGCCGTGGTCGGAGACGCTTTGTAGGAACAGAAATTTACTTTGTACAGAGTCCCACTATGCGTCTCCGACGGCGGCGGACGACGGGGCGGGCAATCACTCTGCACACCCGATCCCACGGCCGCCGCTTCAAAAAGCTGTATCTTGGCCAGATTCACACTTTTTCACGTGGAACTTTGCGTGCCGCCCTTATTTGTCACGTACAACGTAAGTGTGTGGGTAAAAAAAGAAAAGAATTTTTCTGAACGATTTCTTTGAGGATTAGAGGCAACATTTCTCAATGGCTTTCTTCAATACAGTGTTTGCCTCTGTGCTGTAGCCCACTCATCCACTCTTATTATATGTATTTTTTCACTCAGTTACTTTACACAAACCATACCCACCGCTCACTACCATTCTGAATGTATTTTGAGTGTGCGGCGCATCTGGAAAGCGAGTAAGCCAAAAATTCAAAATTTTTAAACTTTTAGTACTTGCTCAGAATTTCCCTCTACCTTCCTGAACACCCGTATGTCATACCATTCCTTTGAGACTTCCTCATGACAGCGACGCCTTAGAGGCATACATTGCGATAATCGACGGGTGGACCTATCTTCTTGGAACAGTAGATTCTGGATAACTAGTCAAACTGTACCTTTTTCGCGTCGCCCCGGTGCGCTACCATGACGCTACACTTGCTCGAACCAGCTCCGACGCCACCCATTTTGCTCAGTTGACCAATATGGGAGCTCTAGTGGGTGGAGTAGGAGTGAGTCCGAGCAGGTGTAGGGCCGTAATAGCGCACTATGGCGATGCGAAAAAGCTGCAGTCTGACTAGTTACCCAAGGATCTACTGTCCAAGATGGTAAGTCGACCCTCCTGATTATCACGGAATGTGTCTTTACGTTGCATATGTGTAAGAGCTTGGGCAAGCGGATAATTTGTGGTCATTAGAGGTAAATTAGGCCATAAAGACATAACAAGAGCTATGCCTCCAATGTGCACTATAACTCATATGTTCAGCCCTGAAGTAGGGCTTAAATTGTAGCAAATAGGGCCGAAGCTAGACAGATCACTCACAGTTAAACTGTTAATCAGGTTCCGTGAACATATACGCATGTCTAATCCGAAAGTTAGCCCATTTATGGATTTTTCCTTTCTCTTTCTTTATCCTTTATTTATTCAACATTACTTTGCACATGGGCGGGAGTTGTATAGTGATGGGTGGCGTACACCGCACACTCATGGTGCGAGGATCAAATCCCGCACCAACGCTCGCCCAGGCTGACTGAGCCTTCCATCCCTCTGGGGTCAGCAAATTGGTACTATACTCGTCTGGGAGAATAAAAACACTGACTGGTTACCGCAAGTCATTGTATAGGCCACATAACATTCACCAACCATCACGATTCTGATTAGGTTCAGAATGTGCGGCGCATCCCACAAAGGGAATTATTTCCCTATTTCCCTGAACTAGGCACATATGCACTGGCCATTTAAAATAATTTACTTCATTGAAGGTGGATGACCCGTCAAAAGGTGATATCGCTTTTCAGGAATATCGCTTTTGTCAGCGGTTAGTACTGGAGCGTGATAAAGAAAAAAGTTCCGTTTGAGGAAATTCTCACACGAGCGTTGGCAACGTTTCGAAGCATTTAAAGACACTCGCGGGAACTTCACTGGAGTGCAAGCACTTCATGGTTATTCAATAGCTACTTCAACTCTCGTTGTCCATTTTAGGCCACTTAAGTGGCTCTTACTCATGGGCTGATGCTCACTGCTACGTGGTTTTACTCTCTCCGTTCTTTCATACTCAAACTCATTAGTTGAAATCTTAACTAGCCATCGCCCACTTTTGTTGCAATCAGATACATGTGTCAGGAGTTCCCATTTTTGCTACTCATGGGATCCCTTGTCTCCCAACATCCACTGCCGAAGATTTTGCGTTCCATGAATTCGTCGTTCATAACACCTCTTGAAACGATCAAAGATTAAGTCGAAGGAAGTTGTTGAGCTGAGAACTCAAAAGTGCTTGAGTCTCGTAGAGATATTAGTCCAGTAATTGATGTCTCGCGCGTATCCCTCTACTGCGCCGAATTTTTTTTTAAAAAGTAGTTGAAACATCATTAAGAAATATACAAGTATTTTGAGTCATAGAAGACAAAACGTGATTTTCTTCAACGCATGTTGTTGTAGTGAAGATTTAAAAATTTTCTCTGTTCTGTTTGAAGAAGCTTTCGACGTCACACGACCAAAACTTCTTGCCAAATGAGTATTCGTTAAATGCCTGGACCCGGGTCTTGTTGGGAAAGATGTCGAGGTAAGGCCCTGGAAAAAGCTCCTTTTGAAAAGTGCAGATCCTCATGAGGCCCATACAACGGATTGTGTGTTGTTTGACCACCTAACTTATGCCACTTATGCCACTTAGTTGTACGGTTGAAACGATAGTTCGAAAAAAAAGCAGAAAATAGGTGGCATAAGATTCCTCGCGAAAGGAATAATAGGATCCCATGATCATTTTAGTTTAGAAACTGCTCGATCACAAAACCGTAGTTTTACTGAAGAGTACACAAGCTCTAACCCCAACAGCGGTTCACTGATCTATTTGCAGTCTCATTTTCACTGCATTACCCCGATAAATAAAACCCTATTCACTCCGTTTATTTCAAAAAGGGCGGATCGGGATGAAAAAAGGGTGGGCTATGATAAAACAAGCAGCAGCGGTTGGAAAAGACAGCTCTAGTGAAGCAGGGGAGCGCCCTTTCTGATCTCGGAAATTTGCCACTTATAGCTTTTTTGACCCTTGGCTTTCATTTGCGTGGCTACTTTGGGACCACATCACCCCTTTCACTTTCTCTAGGAGCACCGGAAGGGGAAGGGGAGGTGGGTAGGGGGCAAGGGCGTGCAGCTTACACACAACACTGTCTTCTGTGATAGCTGGAAAATAGCAAAAATCGGGTCGAAAAGCGTTCCTTTGTTGCATTGTTGCGATTCTAGCGCGATTCATCCCGAACTGCGAGCTGCGGGCCGACGACGTGATTTGGTATCGCGTGAATCGAATTTGACCTCATTTATGGTGATGTCGTGAAACAGCACACAGAAACAAACAAATACAATGAAAGGTAGAGTAAGCGAAAGGGTGAGAAAAAAGGCTGCTTGCTCCAAAAAAAAACTAATGAATTTACATTCGATGTTTTGACAAGGCGTCGTGTGTGCCACTAACGAACTGTACACCACCCGTAAGCCCATACCGTATACCATACTTGCCCCTTTCCGGTGTCTTCAGACACTTTACTTTAGAAGCTGAGTCATTTTGAGGCAATGTTCCTCATGGCAGAAGCGGAACAAAAAAATGGCAGAAATATTCAATTTCGCATATGTTCGAAATTCGAACTCTTCCAGTTGCAATCACATTCAGTCATATAGGGTTAGCCGTGTACCAATCCTGTTCCACGATTGAATTTCAGCTTGAGGTTATCGCATTTCATGTTTTTTTTTACCTTTGCACAGCTTTACTCTTAGAACTCTAAGCACAATACAGATATGGAGTTCTGGTCCGTTCAAAATTTTTATTTCTGAAAAATCTCACAGTTTAATAGTCGTACCTCTTATTGCGCATCTCGAGTGCCTTTCCAGCAACTGGAACTGATCGCTTCTTCCATCCTCTGTTCCTCCTATTCAGTTTTCATGGCTTTCGACTATGTTCTGTGAAGTTCTTTTCTGAGTTTGGTAGAATTTGATGTTCTGGTGGGTGTGGGCTAACTGGGATAACTTGTGTTGCTCCGCATCACCTAGTATTGCCATCTGTTATATTTTCACAGTGAAATCAGTGATATTTCGGCATACCGTTGCATCATGTGGCGTGTTGTCGTCCTCATTCGCCTGTTGTTTTTTCTCGCTTACGTGACTAACAAAGCTACAAGGTTCAGTCTACCATCGCATGCAGACCTCACTGCCTCCTTTCCTAAATACCATGGTGGAGAGCACTTGTGAAGTAGTTC
Organism: Trichostrongylus colubriformis; assembly: GCA_963978905.1. Taxonomy (NCBI): domain Eukaryota; kingdom Metazoa; phylum Nematoda; class Chromadorea; order Rhabditida; family Trichostrongylidae; genus Trichostrongylus; species Trichostrongylus colubriformis. Next base: position 29,882,508 of record OZ022260.1, read on the forward strand.
ACTTGAACAAGTCTGATGAATATAGAATAATAATCCAACTGATTCTGTTGAAAACAAACTCATGTTTAGAATGATCCATAGAAGCTTTAGACATTGAACCTTAAAATATTAGGTAGTCTAAAAAGTCTTTTCGTATTTTAAATACCGCTTTTCCCCTCAAAACTGCTTTTCCTGAAATTTCTTCTGTACATATATATGTAGTACAAGTCCACACGCATCTATAGGTATTATTGTCTTCCATCTCTCGGATAACCCTTTTCGGCAAAATAAAAATATCAAAAGTCACTCCATTTTCAATTGCAATTTTTTTTCTTTGAATGGCGTTAGACAGGGAAAGGAAAAGGTGATAATCCGATGGAGCAAGATCAGGGCTATAAGGCAGCATTTTTCATCCAAGCCCGAAAATTTTTTAAAAGAAAAAATTCAGAAAAATTTTTACCATTAGTGAAGAAATTACTCGCCAAAAAATTCTCGAGCTTGGATAAAAATTGCTGCCCCATCCACGTTATAGCCCTGATCTTGCTCCATCGGATTATCACCTTTTCCTTTCCCTGTCTAACGCCATTCAAAGAAAAATTTTTTATAAGTTTTGTATTGAAAATGAGGTTGACCGTTGATATTTTTAATTTGCCGAAAAGGGTTATCCGGCAGATGGAAGACAATAATGCCTATAGATGCGTGTGGACTTGTACTACATGTGTATCAGAAGAGATTGCTGGAAAGCAGTTTGGGAGAAGAAAGCGGTATTTAAAAATACGAAAAAACTTTTTAGACTACCCAATATAATCAGAATAGTTGTAACGCACTTCGATGAAACTCTTTTAACTAACTTCCGGAGGTGCACCGAACGCTGTTAGTATCACGGCAAACATTTCCTTTGTATAAACAAAGTTCGCAGCAAATCTCTCATTATCAGTCGTTACAAGCTCTGATCACCCATCACATGTTTCCCCCTCCCCTGCTCATGAGGCCGCGTTCATAATTTGCGCCGGCAGGGCGTGGTTACGTTTACAGGAGCGAGGCAGAGTGGCACAAGCGAGGTGCAGAGATGATGCAGGAAACGAGACAGGTTGGCACAGGCAGAGACGCAGAAACATCCAGCCACGCTCTGCTTCCCTCACTGCAAGGTATAAACGCGGCCTAACACTTCAAAAAGTAGGAACTGGGATTACTGGTGCACTGGTCTTGAATTTGCGGTTGAACACACACATACATACACACAAAAAGACACATTGTCGCTTACGTATTGTAGGAATCCAATTGTTAGGTTGTTCGGAAAGAAATGCACGTTGAATTTGTCCATTTATCTTTTCTACTATAGAACATTCTTTTGAACAGTTTTATCTATTAGGAAGAGATTTTTATTGTGCATTTTTCCATATATCTCTGTCTATGTCTACTTTGTTTTTTTTTAAAGAAAAAAAGTTTAACGACTTGGGGCCGACTTTGTTTTTTTTAAAGAAAAAAAAGTTTAACGACTTGAGCACTTCAATGTTCTTCGTCCTCCAAGCTCTCATTGCCGTTTTGGAAACGCTGGAACTTTGTTCGACACTTTATACAACCAAATTCATCCGCAAACATTATTACGCATTGCGACAAATATTTATTTATTTATTTATTTGATATGTCAAAACGACATGCCGTAACCATGGTGGAAATATTAACAAGAAAAATCCTCCAAAAGAAAAGAACACAAACGGAAAAAATGAAAGAAAAAAAAAGAAATACAACCTAGTACAGATGTATAAGGTGAATGGCCCCTGGGAGCACAAAGCACCTCGAGGGCTGAGGAAAATTATGACTATCGGGAAATAAAACCCTTCAACAGACTAGGAGGTATACCGTTGGTTTGAGCTCCAGTGAGCATCTCCAACTATCCAGCTGCTACACCACCAGGCCTACCACTAAACCTACATCAGCCGGCTGTGATGCCCTTCGCCACTTCAGGGGTCACAGGAGCTTGCCGCAACTCCGAAACACGGGTATACCGGCCACCCACGTGGAAACGGCAAGCCAGGTAAAAGCGGAGGCCGTAGTAGTGTAGCAACTGGGAGAGGATTCCTCACTAGCTGAGAGATCTGTTCTAATCATAAGAGCTTAGCGGGAACTAAAAGCGGATAGCTTCTTGATCGCACCAGAAGTCATTCACCTAATGCCTAGGACACCGAGAGTAGGGATCAGTCTAACAAAATCCTCACAAAATAAGTCATGAAGGTAAAACCAAAAGTCAGAAAAACAGAAGAAACTATAAGGAACACAATCCATAGGCTAGGTACCATCCAGTAAGCAATGACAAATGTGAAGCAACAGAATAGCGTTGCAAAGCGAGACATGATCAAACTCGAGAAAAGCCTTCTCAAGCACAACAAGGAGTCATACCCGCCAGGCATAACAAACAGGCATCCATCACTCGCGAGGCCCAGGTAGAGCTAACTAGACCATATACACTCCATCGCTGCACACCACCGAAACCACACAACTGCCGTATATCGCTGGAGGTTAAGAGTATCTGCATAAAACGATGACAGCGAAACTAAAAATAGGATAGACTTCACCTGGAACATCAAAAATCAGATACAGTCATTCACGCCCAAGACAGTGAACAAATCAATTTGCTTCAGTTTGGCTTTGAAAGCCCGACTGTTCTCGGCACTCATAATACTGCTTGGTAGAAGTTGGAACCACCGAGCAACACGGTATAGGGGAAAGTTGAAAAGATGGGAGGAATTTTTATTTCGAATATTTTGATAATGAATGTTGAAACCATTGCCTCTTTCACTGCAGGGCCTAAATATCCAAAATCTGCTCGGGCTCAGTTTAATTTCCCCACGGAGTATGCGGAAACCGAAAACGAGATCAGAAATGATTCTTCTGAACAACAGACTGTCAAGCCCTAACATCCTCAGCCGGTCAGTATAGCTAGGAAGATTATACTTACGAGATCGTTTGTTTATCCGATACAAGATCAACCTAGTCGCCATACGTTGAACCCTCTCGATTTTCAGAATGTCTTTTTTGCGGTTTGGGCTCCAAATCTGAGAGCAGTATTCCAAATGGGGCAACACATACGCTCTGTACAAACGTATAAGGATTTTGGGCTTATCGCAGCGGGCACTGCGAAAAATACTGAAAAGTACTGCATAGGCTCGGTCAACCACCTTGTCGATGTGGACGGAAAACTTTAAATTTGAGTGAATATAGACACCTAAATCCTTAACTACCTCACAGCTTTTAAGAGGGATACCGTTTAAATTATAATCCTGAGCCTTCCCTTTTCCAATATGAAGCACACAACATTTATCCACATTGACACTTAGGTCGAGATCAGATGCCCAAATGGATAGCTTCTGTATAGACCGCTTTAGAGCATCGCAAACCTCATCCCGGTTACCATCGTCGTATATGCCATACAGCTTAACATCATCTGCATAGATCTGCACTTTGATGTTAGGCGATGTATGGAGGTGATAAGGCAGGTCAGCTGAATAAAGCAAGAACAGAAGAGGTGAAAGTACACCCCCCTGTGGTACTCCACTGGTGCAGAGATGCCTACCGGAGAACTCATGTCCCACCCTGACAGTCATGTGACGGGCACATAGATAGGATTTCAGCCAAACCAGCAAACAACTATCTAACCCAAGTCTTTCAAGTTTCCACAGCAATTTATAATGGTTAACCTTATCAAAAGCCTTGGACAAGTCAAAGTAAATCACGTCGACCGATTTACCTTGACTTATAGCAAGACTCCAGTCAAATAAGCTGTCCATCAGATTAGTGCTAGTACTGGCACCAGGTAGGAACCCATGCTGTTCAGAAGGAAAAATTTTTGATTTGCGGCCCCAATCCAACATTTTATCTCGAATCATTCTCTCCATGACCTTAACAGGTGTAGGCGTAATGCTTATTGGTCTGAAATCTGAAACAGACCGTGCACCAGAGATTTTGGGAAGAGCCGTAACCAACGCCTCCTTCCAGACCTCTGGTACCTCACCCAACATGAAGGAAATGTTAAAAATATGAGCTAAAGGTTCGGCTAGGGCGGAGGCGCATTTCTTGAACAGAATAGGGGGAATGCCATCATACGGTTCTGTGGTGGAGGGCTTCAGGCCTTTAAGCACTGAGGATACCTCTGAAGGATAGAAATAAATCTTATCACGTGAGGGCCTTGCCAAAACCGTGGTACAGGGAACATCCTCAGTGCTATCCATGACAGAGTTCTGCCTCGAAAAGACGCCTGCAAAAAACTTTCCCAGTGCCACCGCTTTACCAGCATTTGTATGGTGTCTACATCCACTTTCATCGATCACAAGTGGTAACCGTGAGCTCGATTTGATTTTGTCATTTACGTACATAAATAGATACTTCATAGAGGCTTTGGATGCCAAACGTCGTTCCCGGTAAGCCCAAAATTTGTTCAGATGATGATTGAGGTCAGCGCATACCTTTTTATAGCGCTCATCACTTAGCGGATTCAAGGTTTCTTCAAAAATTCGCTGTTTCTGGAATAGCAAATTGCGGATATGAGTAGGAAAATTCACACTGGGGGACCGAGGATAACGGAAACGAATGTGCAGTGATAGAATCTCGTAAACTACTGAGCAAAATCTTCGATACAAATCCGAGGCAGAGGTGAAACCGTCAAAAATCTGTAACCAATTGACTTGACCAAAACATCGAGACAAGGCATTGTAATCTGCATGGAGAAAGTCAGGCTTGGGCAACGATGCATGACAAAGGCTCGGGGGAGCATTCACTACAAAGCGGAGTATCGAGTGATCCGAGGTGGCAAGAGGGGAAAGGGTGGCTACCTCGTGAACAATTGGGGTGGATGCGAGAATTACATCCAAGATGTTGTCTCCATGAGTAGGCTCCTTAACAAGCTGATTGAAACCTGAACTCATAAAGAACCTGAGAAACATCCTAGATGCCGAATCTGAAGCAGTAGAGTTGGACCAGTTAATTTTGAGGTTGAGGTCTCCCAAGATGAGTATATCATTCCCAGAAGAAACTAGAGTGGACAGTAGGTCGTACAACCCGTTATCATCGTTCTTAGTGGAGTTTGGGGGACGATAAACCAAGATGAATCTGATACGGGACCCATTGGTAGCATCTAATAATTCCATGCAAAGAAGATCAGCTTTCAATGAACGGTCAACACTTACAACTTGCAGGGAAAGACTACTTCTGAACAAACAACATACTCCGCCACCCTTGCGCCTGACTCTATCCACACGGAAAACGCTGTAGGGTAGAGGTCCAAACAATTCCGAATCTTTGATCCTAGAGTTGAGCCAAGTTTCAGTAATAAAAAGCAAATCAGGTTTCATATCGTTTAAAAACAAGTGAAGGTGTTCAATCTTATTAGAAAGGCTCCGCGCGTTCAACAAAAAGCAGGTAAGAGGAACATAGGTACCATGCGAGCTCAAGCATTTCCCGACTTCCTGCTAGGCAGCTCTGAGATATGCTTGAGCTCCCCTCTATAAACCACCCACTCCTTAGAATTCTTACCTTTATTCCTTTCTTTAGCCAACTGCCTCAGCTCATAATCGCGATTTCTCTCCTCCAGCGTCATGCTCCTCCGCAAAAAGACGTTAGCAAAGCCCGTCCCGCGAAGCTTTCGAGCGTTGGCCAGCGCTTTCCGCCAGTACGATGTAGAGGGCAGAACAACTTTGACCAATCTAGGCTTGGTCCCGTCATAATTGCCCATTCTGAACACTTCTGACGGCCTACACTCGACGTCGAGAACATCCAGAATCTGAGCCACCTTGTCTTCTAGTTCCATCTGCCGTCGCGATGGCGGAAAAGCTACTTCAGACTCCTCCACCCCCGCTAGCACAATGCTACGCATGCGCTTTTCCTTCTCCACGGTTTCCGCAAACTCCTTGGGAATTTTGTCAGCCAATGCTGCAAGCATTTGCCCAATCACCGGGTCCTTATTAAGCTGCATGATGTTGGCGATGAGCTCAGTCACTGACATTCCGCTGAAGTCAGCTTCCGCGGAAACGACAGCGCTACCAGACGGATTAGCAGCAGTAGGGGAAGTAGCTCCTCCACCATTTACCCCCTTTTTACGAGTGACTCTGACCATTTTTGAAACTCGTACGCCAATACGGGAGAAATCAATAGGTACAAAGTCCAAAGTCCACCACGGTGAAACAGAAACAAGTCGAAGAAAAGTATTATAAAATTAGCAGGGTAAGTAGCAAAAACGCCGTACGACAACAAAAACTGGACTGTTTTCGATAGGAGAATCGGCCAAATAACCTTCACAAAGGAACTTACCTGAAAAAAAAATACCGCGGGCAGGATACTCAAAAAGAACTCGACGAGCAGGCCAAACACCAACCACTCACCACACGTGCGCACGCTGGATTGACGCCTATCACATTGAATCTTGCATTTTTTGAATTTTTTTTCAAAATTTGGAAGAAAAAAATTGAAAATTCTTCCTGATTTTTTCTTTGAAAAAACAAAATGGACGCAGACAAAAATATTTTAGAAGATGCACAATAAAAATCTCTATTTAATGGACCGAACTGTTTTACAAAATCTTCTATGGTAGGAGAGAATTAAAGGGACAAGCTCAACGCGCATTTCTTTCCGAACAACCTAATATATGACCCTGCAGTATTTCCAATGTGATTTAAAGAAATTCCATCTTAATGTGTTGGGAAAATTTTTTGTCAGAGGTAGTGAAGTTGCTACCATTTTATGCGCAGCCATGTACCGTTATATTACATCTGCTATGGAAAGGGCTGGTGGAAAAAGGCCAGCGACTCCATCGCTGATGATAACTACGAAGCTGTATCTTTTTTCCATCACTTATATGGAGCAAAATTAATCGCGCCAGTTCCCAGTGCACTTCTTGAAGCTGATGTGAGGTCAGTGTACGATTTTAGTATTCTGTAATATTGCGTACGAAACAAAATTTCCAGTTTCCATACATACCGTTTCCATACAAAATGTGAACCCGCAAAACCGGAAAGTCATACATGAGCCTGACGATGAGTTCTCAACGCGCATTTCCTTGACTCTTGTCTGTTCTTCGAGGGAATGTGCTGTTTGCATTGCATTACTTCTCCCGACATGCTCTGCCTTACATTATTACCTTATATTATTACATTACTGCATTTACTATATACAGATTGCGGACGAGATATGTTGTCCTTGGACCATTTAATCAGCAAGCGCTTTTGTTGGGAAAACGAAGAACAAAAATGGAAGATGTATTCCTTTCTCGGCAAAAAACATTAGATTGGATTAGTTTTCCCTATGTTCTTTTATCGAATCAGCATACATGACAGGGCAGCGGCGAGCTTGTATCACATTGCAGCTTTGATGACCGCAGGGACCCTGCTCTGGAAGTCCTTTTCACGTGGCCCATAGAACACGAATGCCAGCATGTGAACGAGAAAGTTATCTTCTGTTCTCAATCCACAAAGACATTTCAATCATCAGGAGAGCTGAGAGCAGCTTTCAAGAGAGGATAGGTAAAATCGAAGAAACCACACTTTAATGAATTATCTCAAATAACGTGACTTTTCTACCGATTAAGTTGTTTGCAGTGAAGCACAAGCAGCTTTGCATGCAATAGTAAAAAATGGATGAAGTGCACTAGAGAGTTTCGCAAAAGTTAAGCATAAATCACAGAAAAAAAATCAAGTCAGAGGTAACATGATGGCTTTAAAAGTTACAAATTTTTTATTCCACATTTTTGATTCTTTCAAAGTGTGGTAATAAATACATAGAAATAATAAAAAAAAGTTTATAGTTGTTTGTCAAGTTTTATAATCTGAGAGACTCGTATATACAGTAGCGCTCAAAAGTCTTCGGCGAAATGGTCTTTCACTTGGGGTTTTTCACTTGTAACTTTTTTGCAACTGCACCGATTTAAGAGAAATTTTAGTATGTTGTACTTGGATACACTGCATACTTGATATATTATTTTGGCGCTCAACGGTATAGGTTACGCGGTTATATGAAATTTTTTGTTTTTGGAGTGCCATCGCTATGACGTCCCGCTGTGCCGCTGTCATCAAAAGTCGTGGTCTTTCTACAATATATTAATGTTCTCTGAGGCTTGCTAGTTTTGTTTTTGTGAAGAAAGCCGTTCCCCTTGACCAAGCCTTTTACTTTTTTTGGATGGTCTTGTAGTAAACTCTTGTAAAAAAATCATGAAAAGTGTCAAGCGGCACTCAGTAGAAGGAGATGTTAGCAATAGGTGCAGGCATCACATATTAAAATTTTGTCAAATTCGGTCAAGTAGGAAAAAGTTATTACAGTAGAGTTTTGGCCGAAGACTTTTGAGCGCTACTGTATCATTAGGATGGGATCAGTGCTTTACCAACAAATGACTCGCTTCTAGTCCAATCCAAGTCAGTTCATCAGATTAAGGCAGTTCAATTCAAGACCTACTATGGAGCCCGTCAAAACCGCTGGAGCGATGAGGCGTTCGACTGTATAGTGAACAAATAGATCTTGAGCCACATTTAGGCTTTTGAGGAAGACGATCTGGTCGACACGTCAGGCCGTCAATGACGGTTTCCACCTAGTAACAACCTCGTTGGCATTAACAGAAGAAGCTTCAAAGTCCTACTATGATTTAAGTCAACTCAACTTGGCCAAAAGTCCCTAAAAAGGCCCTAAAAAAGTCCCCAAAAAGGCACTAAAAAAAAGTTCTTAGAAAACAGTCTGGAACAACAAATTCGGCACTTGAAGTGGTCGCCAGAGAATTTTTATGGTTTCATGCAAGAACTATAACCCTGCAACTAAGCCCTCTCATTTGATGCAGGATTTTCAGTTTAGTTCGCTTTGCAGTCATGATTCCAGACATTTGTTCATGGAGCTGTCAAAAAAAAGCAATCTTGCCGTCATATTCATATGAAAGCTCTTGTATTTGCATGTGAAAGCTTTTTTATTCGCATCTCTTTTCCCTTTCTTTTGTGCTTGAATGCTTAAGCAACGCTGAGAATCGCTATATATAACGAGGAAGTTCCTATTTATGGTGGTTTGGGATAGCGACAGAATTTTGAACTAAATCTTTAAGCTCATCAAACCAAGTATAGCTCGCTTTTGAAGTATGTTTTTCTTCGATCCGTCCAATTTTTTGGAGAAGCGCCCCAAAAAATCATTCATCAGGAATTCCCAATCAAGAATCATGCTCAGCACTACCCTTACCAAGAGGTCCCCTCGCACATTTGGTTGAATATTTGGCAAAGAAATGGAATATCAACATTCGCAGGAGCCCCACGTTCAAGTACACCCACGCTATTTAAACTGAAGATTGCCGTGACTACCGGACTCAATGTTTTGGAAAAGGTGCTATCGCAATGAGGGGGGGGGGGGGCATTTCACTATCGAACACTATTTGAACCGGAGCCAAGGAGGGGAAAGGAGGCCTTCCTTTCTCCTTCAGGGTTTAGGCAAAAATACATGCTTGGATGTGCAGAGTGACCCCACAAAAATCCTTCAGAAGTACTCAGGTGTGAAAGTTTTTGTGAGATGCCCCCCCATTGCGATAGCACCTTGGCAAACTTTGAAAAACCCGAAAAAACCCGAAAAACCAAATATGGAGCCATTGAGGTCCTGTGCTAGGGTCAAAGGTACTTCCAATCGTCTCAGTCTGAGTGAGAATCGAACGTTTGCAACATCGCACCTTCCGAGAATTTTCCATAACTTCTCTACCGGATGTGTGCCTTGCTTATCTTTCTTTGTCAGATCGATCTATCTTCACATATTGTCGTCAAAAATTTTTAGCTTGGAAAATGTGTTCTGTTTGACGCACTTGATAAGTTTATAGCGAGCATGACTGAAATGTCTTCAGGGAGTCGGAAAAACACCGAGAAACTTCCTAAATCGACGTCATGTCGACGCAAGTACGACGTAGATGGATGCCCTCGGCATCAATCTTGCTTCTCAGACGCTTCGCTTTGTCGCTCGCCCACTTGAAAGCTTAAATATTTGTTTTTCGTTTTCTTGTGAAAGTTCACGCTTGAAGAATACTGAGGCTCCGAAAAAATCATTGCAAATGTGCTGAGTCACTAGCAAAACATTCGGCTCTGGACAGAATTTGTTCCCAGAGCGAACTTTTCTATACTTTGCACCGTTCTTCTCTATTGCACTACTAAAAAACTCATTTCTTCTTTTAGGTTTTCACTGAGACATCCACCGTGCCTCTTACAGAACAAGCATTTATCCAACGGTACAATCGAACTATTGAGCTTAGGTTTCAACATAATGACTGCACCTGACATGCTCCAGAATTTTCCTATCACATTTTTTGAACTAAAATTTGAAATATGAATAGCTTTGCCACCAATTTTTATTCGAGCCTATTTACTTTTTTAGCTATTTGTTTATCTGTACCTAACGGTAAGTAAAGGATGAGAATGTAATACATCGTAAAAAATCGCATGGACTAGTCGTGCATGAGGTGCTTCAAGTTCATAGTAGATGCCACATGCATGGCGCAATCCAAAGATGCAGTACCCTTCATCATGCTCTGATCCTTACCATTCATATCCGTCAACCGTCTTAGTTATTTTTGGGCTCATTCCTGTTATTTGTGAATGAACCGATCGTAGCGCAATGGCTTGAGGCGGCACACTGCACTGGCACTTTGATGCAGAAGGAGCCTGGTTAATAACCAAAGTTTCGTCTATCGAGTACTTTTCAATAGAATCCTAATTTGCATAATAGGAGCATCGGATTGCTACATTCGCGTTTTCTACAGTATCCGTTGGAAATACAGCTCTACAGTGGCTGAAAAGTATAGGACGCCATGTTTCTATGTATAAATTCCGAAGTAGGGAACATGTAGACAAAGCGAGTTTTAAAAGATAAGATACAACTACACGATCGCTATTTCACAAAGCATGCTCCAAATCTGATCCATTTGCTTTGATGCAGGCCTTCAGACGTTCGACGACCAACAGTGCGTCGCAGATAGTCGACGTCGATATAATCCCAAGCCTTCTAAAGAGCATTTCAGAGCACGTACAGAGCCGCGATCTTGCTTTCAAAAAATCTCCACACAGAAAAGTCCATCAGATCGAGATCTGGGGAGGAAGAGGGCCATAAATGCTTGCCCCAGTATCCAGGAAATGTGCGTCCAGCACGACCTCGGTCGATCTGGAGCTATGAGAAGGAGCCCAATCTTGCTGGAGGACAAATGGACGCAATCCAAATGCTCATTGGCCCAGGGCAACAGATTCTCCATCAAAAGCACTTTTTGGTAGACCTCCGAGTTCATTTTCACACTTCTGTCGATGAATAGCAATGGAGTTTTGGCATCCGATGCCCTCACCCCCCCCCCCTCCCCAGCCCAAACCATCACATTTTTGGGAGAAAGCCTGGTGTGGGACACGCGACGTTTGGAAGACTTGCTATCAGCTTTTGACTACAATTGCCTCTGGTTTTTGGCGATTTGGATGTGGTTGAACTGTGAAGATCTTCTCATCAGTCCAAATCACATCAGAGGTACCGCGCACCTCCAGCTCGCGCAAAGCTTCTTGGCTTTCAGCAGTCGGTTTCGCTTGGATTACTCTGTGAGCAATTGGTCTCGACGGAGCCGCTAACTGTTCAGTCCTAACTGGTTTTTCACTTTCTGGACCAAATGGCGGCTGATTGCTAGGTTTGAAATGATCCGATTCATGCTGATTCCATCGTTGCGAGTGATCCCTTTCTTGATAATTCCTCGAATCCTCCGGTGTTCACAGTCCTTGGCCGTCCACTCCTTGGCATCTCAGAGCTGTTGCCTCGAGCTCTGAGAGCAGCGGCAACGTTGCGGGCGGTAGAAGAAGGAATTCTGAGGCGTTTCGCGATGTCGCAGCTTCGCACTCCTTCCTTGAGCAGCTTTTCGATAATAGGACGATGTTGAGAAACCTTCATAGCTATAGTATGGCTAAGCCATATATCGATTAGCTTTTCAGATATCTTATGCATTTCCCAGGCTTTCGAGCAAATTCGTTACATTTTGTAAATACCGCGCTGCACAGTGCCCTCACGTGCGGACACCCGTGTCCAATACTTTTCAGCCACCCTGTATGTGACACTCTCCGTAAAGGGTCAAGCGTAGGATGAGGAATCCTCAGGGAGGTCGTATTTTATATAGGTTTGAAGGGGAGGGGACCGTATTCTGTGAGATTCGTTCATGAAACCCCTGGCATGTTACGCATTAGTATACAGGACCTAAAAAAATTGTCTAATACAATTTAGTTTCAAATTCCAACTTCAATCCTTTCGAAAAAAATATAAAATAAAAATAAAATAAATAAAATGAAACATAAAATATCCAGATATAAAAAATTTTTCCGTTCGATTGTGCTCTACCGTGTTTCTATGGTTAGAAATCCGATACGTGGTTCCCAGTTGTTGAATGTATAACGTAGGGCAAGCTTTTTTAGAGTTTTGCTAGCGAGCTCTCTTTCTCAAAATTACTGGCCATAAAGCTGTCGTGCAATCTTTTCAACCATTTTTCTTTAGTAAAACTTCTGGGTCAATTTTCTCTATTCAGTCCGTCGAGGCGGCCTAATTCTGCAACTTTCTAAACTCAACAAAGCTAATTCTTTAGCTGTTGCCCTTACAGGGATTTGCACTGCATAGCGAAGTGAACACTGCCCTGCAAGATGTTGTGAATTCGTAGCCAGGGCACTTGTGTTTTGTGCTCTACATTCTTCTTTAAAATCGTCATTAATTTCTGGGCTGAGAAAATGAAACCACTTTCAATTAAACTTGATCGCGAGCTCGTTAGGGCTTGGAAGGCCGTCTACAAGTGGCTCGACCTAGGAATTATGAATTGCATCAGATTGATGCAAGTACACTACGTCTTCCTGAACTCGAGTAAAAGGGTGAATGAGGTGATCTTCTGGAGTGCACTCCCAGGTGTCGGAGGAAATAGCCGCTTCAGTTCGAACTCCCTTTATGGGTACAAAATGCGATCCTCCACCCACCATTTTTTTTTTAACTCTACAGTACCAGTTACTGTCGCCGGAATGTATAGCTGCAATGTATTAGGTTGTCCGAAAAGTAATGAGACAAATGTCGTAGTGCAGTGATTCGTCGGTAACTTTATTACAAATCAATATCATTTACTATAATATTCGCCATTGTGTTCCTTCACATACTGCCATCTTTGCGGCAGAGATCTGATTCCATTAGCAAAAAACTCCGGAGGCTTCGACTTCAAGAAGTTGTTGGCAGCTAATTCGACGTCCTCCCGATTGGTGAATTTTTTTCCAGCAAAAGAGGATTGAAGAGAACGAAGTATGTGGAAGTCTGATGGAGCGAGATCTGGTGAGTACGGTGGATGGGGTACAAGTTCGATCTCCAGCTCTCTCAGCTTACTCTGAGTCCTTTTCGACGTGTGTGGCCTGGCGTTATCCATGAGGAGTAGGATTTTGCCTCTCCCACGACGGCGACTACGCAGAATTTCAGCTACTCTTTCCAGCTGAGTACAGAATCTTTAAGAGTCGACCATAGAACCAGTTGGAACCAGTTCCCAAAACACCGGGCCTTTAATATCCCACCAGAATGAGAGCAACTCCTTCTTGTCATGATCGGGATGTTTCGGCTGTGGTTTCAGCAATTCATCGAAGTCGACCCAATGTTTTCGGCGCACCGTGTTATCGTAGACACAATACTTCTCATCCATGGTAACGATGGAGTCGATCCAGGAAAGCGTGCGATGACGGCTGAGCAGAGAAGTGCACACTTCAACACGCTTCTTCTTGTCGTGAGGGCTGAGAGCGTGCGGAAGAACCCGAGGCAACTTTGCCACTTTACCTGACGCACGAAGAACATCGTGTACCGTGGATTTAGGAGCACCCGAGAAGGTGGCAAGCTCGCGCACTGTAACGTTAGGTCGTTCCTCACAGATGGCAAGTATGAGCTGCTTCTTTCGCGTCAGTGGACGTCCTGAACGACTACAGTCTTCGAGACATTTCCCTCCTTTGTCGAACTTGCCGTACCATCTGAAGCACGTCGCTCGAGAAGGTGCTTGATCCTTCATTTCTTCCAGCAAAAGCCGATGGGCCTCATCCGCGGATTTACCTGAACGACAGTGTAGGAGAGCTGCCCGATACAGCTTTTTTTTTTCTCATCCATCTTTAGCACGTTTGTGAAAGATGAAAACAGTATAGACCATATGCCCCTGGTGGCATATATGTACTGGACTTGAAACACTAAATTCCAGAATTTTGTCCTCTCACGACTTCGACGTCCAAAAATACTTAATGTTGAATCTCACCACTGCATTTGTCTCATTACTTTTCGGACAACCTGATATTTAATTGTATGTACTCTTACTTGGCAAAAAATATTCATTTCACATTTCCTCGTCCGAGTTCGCTGCGAAATACCCTAAGCTTCTCATCTGCTTGTTGAAGGTTCAGATTCTAGCGCTTATCGTAGGCGTCTGAGGCCTCTACAAGGACAACTCTCCCCCCCCCCCTTCGTTCGCTCAAATACGACCCTCTCTCGAGAAATCCTCGATTCCCGGTGTACGCTGTCTTCCGACTGCAAAAATAGAAGGTATGCGCTCTCTTCTCGGAAGTCACGGAAAGATGCTGCTCTGGGCCAACTATCCTCACGTCTCCATCTGCTTTAGGCTCTAACCATGCTTGCCATGTTTGCAACCCCAGTAGTTCCTGTTCCATTGTAATATGATGTTCATCATCATAATGAGGTCCCTTTGCGAGACGTTCAAATCAAATGGAGGCGAAGTTCATTATGTACATATAGCAGTGATGCAGGTGATATACCAAAGCAACAGGGATGGCAGATGATCTTCGATGTTCTTTCAACCACTTCCAATGGTTCGGTGATTCTCTTACCAGGAAGGGCTTTCAATTTCCCATGGAACTTCGAATAGGGGCCTCTACCGATCGGCAGAGCCTCGAGCGCTGATTACAACTGTGAAAACTACTAACAAGGGGAGGACCTCGGGTCGAAGTGGCCATTCGGAATGGTATACATATTGTCCGACGTATTTTCGGACGCTGATCTCGTATCTGTATTCGAAATTTGCAGAATGATTCTCTGGGCGGAGTTGTGGAGGTTTTTTTTTTTGAAAAAATAGTACTATCATATGGTAGGTTTGGAAGCCCATAGCACGCCAGCCAGAAGTTCTTGCGCAAAACAAGTGTAATCTTCGTGTTCAGGGAGTCAAATTACCCCGCGACAAGTTTTTAGCCAATTCGAGAATTTGACCAAAGCTCGGAAAAATTCACGGGCTATAGGGTGGCAGCCCATTGAACAAAGGAGAAGTCGTTGACCCTTGCCTGGAAACTGCTCCTATTTGACGCTTGTTTCGTACATTTAGTGAGATGAGTAAGTGTAAAAGGTATGTGCAGGCTATCTCGTTCGGGTTGCAGGGTTTTCCGTACAAGAAAATTCAGAAACTACCACTTTATCCTCTGGCCAACCCCAATTTTTCGTAGTTGGACCAAAAACTGGATTTGGCTGAAAATTTGCACAGAGCGGTAATTCGACCCCCTGTGCACGAATATCATAATCTTTTAACGCAACAACGCTTAATTCGTGTGGTACGGGATTCCCTTCGACTTGGTATACCTCCCTTGTGAGTAGTGTTAATAGTTATAAATAAAGTAGCAGAGTAAATGATGGGTGCGATAGGTACCAGTACAAGGAAACGTCTAGGAGTGAAAGAAAAGCACTTACTGACAATGAAACACAAAATGCAAAAAGAACCACACCGGCGGGGAGCAAACCCATGAATGCTGTCCTGCAGATCCGGAATACTACCAATGAGCCACTGAAGCCGTTGCTAACTCAGCAACGAGCCTTGCTGATGAAATAGTGTCTAGCCACATAAAAACCTCCATAACTTTGCTCGGAGAATCGTTCTGCAAATTTCGATACAGATTCGGGATCAGCGTCCGAAAATGCGTCGGAGCATATGTCTCCCATTCCGAATGGCCACTTCGACCTGGTGTCTTTCCCTTATAAGGGTGTTTTCAAGCTCCCATTTTTCGGCCTCTTCGCCTTTTTACTTTGTTCTTTCTCTACTGCCACACTGCTGAGCGCTGCTACTTTCATGTCCACCAGATAATCCACGAGCCGTCGAATTTATCGCTTGAGATGTCTTCAGTATATATTTCATAGAGAAAACTCATTTTATCAAATTTTAATTAGAAGGAAATGAAAGTGTACTTGAACTCTATGAGAAGAATTTCCTAGCTTCCATAATGGTTGAACCGAACGGCAGAATACAAATACAATTAATTTTCCTTGTTTCCTTTGGGATACACCCGCAGACGACTTCCATTCATGTAGTGAGGTCCAGTCGCAAAGCTGGAATGTCAGAAAATTAGCATGCTTTGTTGATACAATTGAAGCGAGGCCCTCTCTGCCACCGTTCCTCTTCGCCATTCGAATGAAAAGAACCCTCGATTGATTATTGTTGTTTTCATTGGGCTTGCGACGAGCAGTCATCATTGTTGACATTGGGGCTCTCAAGCTCGAAAGCTCAAGTGGTGAACGATTTCAGGTTGCTGGCAGACCACTTTGGTCTCTCTTCTGGTTGTGTCTAACCATTCACACTAAGTGCGATGCATTTCATCATTGCAATCTGAAATTAGGATACGCATCTGGCCTTCGTGGCCCATTAATTGCTCATCGCTCTGTTTGAGTTCGCCCATCACTCGAATGCGAATGCTTTGAACCCACAAAGCAATCACTGATGTTGTCTCTGAACTTCTCAAGTACTGTTGCACTTTTGATTGTTCAAGATCCCAGTCTCCATTGGTAGGAATAGGATCTTCGTAATATGAGACGCCTAAATGAGTTCGAGAGGAAATTTTGGAGCCCTGGGGCCCAATTTATCCATTAGAGCCCGCAATCTCCTATTGCAACTGGCACCGCGCCATAATAACTCAAACACCCTGCATGCTTGCAGATCCACCATATTTATCTGATACTGATACACATACCACCAATGCTAATATCATTAGTGTATAATACTATAGTTGATTAAATTGGAAACAGAAGTCCTTCCAGAGGAAACCCAAAAAGAAGAATAAAATCAGAATGGTTTATGGGTTGGGATAATAAGTCTGGATATTGTCGTGAATTTTATCTTCATTTTCGTTGCATCAGCAGCTCTGTCACAGATCACCGCATATCTAGAGGGGGTGCAAAAAAACTTCAACCCCTTTTTAGTCGAACTACAGCGAATTCTGTTGAGGTAATTTCATCCCCAGATTCTAGAGCAGACCTCACTCTATCAATAAACTCCGTGGCAGCCTTCTGCACGAGCAGGAACGAGAGCGAGGAAAGAGTGAACAAGATGTGTCACCTCTGCTGGGCAAAATTTGAAATTTCGTCGCCCTCGTGCACAACCTTGTTGAGGTCCGTTAACTCTGAGTACCTAAGGGGATTTATACTGGTGGTGTTCTTTAACATTCCGTTTTTTTTCGGGTTCCCAACGCCCTTCGTTTCCAAGAGCCAGAACGTGCCCTTATTACTGAAACCCCTCCGGGGGCAGGTTCGAGGCATGAAAAATGATACTTCGGATCATAGCAGCCTTATCCATGCAGCAAGGGCTCTGTGACTTTCATGAACCGAAGGGCCAGTCCTCAGGAAGCTTCCCACAAAAGACCTACCACGGAGCTTGTCTCCACCGTTTTAAACGGACCTTGAACTGTAGGTACTCCGAAGCCCGACTGCGCTGAATGAAAGCTCCATATTTTTATAAAGGTGAATGTAGGGAGCCACAGCTTGATTCTACTTTCAGAGGAACATTTCGGGAGTATTTTGCCCCAATAGTTTTATCTCTATCGTTTCCCCTTTAATTGGTGGATGTGAGCCGTGGGCAAAATTACTTTTTTTGGCCCCCTGTATAAGACGTAAAAATAAATAACTAATAACAAATAAAATGAAATAAGTACAATGTTTAATAATAACAAATACAAATACAGTGTAGTAGTAATGAGTGCAAAAAATAAGTAATTGAAAAAATAGTAGTGGTAATGTGGGCTATGGGCATTTTCAAAGTGATTTATCTCAGTGAAAACTGAGGCTCGAGACGACTGTTTGTGGCACAGGTCCCGGTGAAAAGAGCGCCCTCGAGATTTTGAGGAACATCGTTTCCAACAGACTTCGCCTTTCTTGACTAGTCCGCCTCCTAGGGTCGAGTTTGCCGGAAAATGACTGATGTGCAGCGTGATAAATATGATAGGAGTGTGATAGATATCGTACTGTGTTAATGCCATATTGGTCGGAATTACGTGCTCGTATCGGTGCTTAAAGTGTCGGTTTCCGTGGTAAAAACGTCCAGCGGGTAAGTATCAATGATTGGAATGGATGATACAACCGAATCATTCCTACCACTGCCTTCAAGCTGTACGCCTCGTTGAAGCTACTCGGCTACTTATAAATGGCTCTTCAATGAGATTTTCTAAGCGTGGATTGCATTAAGCATTTTGACTTCCAACCGGATACGGGTAAAATGCGTTTCCTAATACTGTTCTAGTATAGTCATTTGATTTTTATTTATTTATTTGGTTTATTATAACCGCTACATTGGTTTGGCTCTTTACTTAGTACATGCCATAAAAATCCGTCCAAAAAGCCACATATTTAGCGCGCTTACATATATAAGAAATGTTGAGCATACTTTTTGCATATTGTTCCAACTCACTTTTTCAAGGACTCTGTCCTTTCTATTGTATCTCTATAATTGTAATAGGGCCTTTGAGGCTGAGAGAAACCTCGTCGCATTTCGAAACTCCATAAACCATTTTCATGTTATTTTCCTTTCTGGGTTTCTGTTGCAAGGATTTCTATTCAAAAACTTCTTAAAGCTTTGACACTTCTTTTCAGCTGACGTACTTCACTCCAGTTTTCCTAATTTCAACGCGGTTGTTTATTTTGAAGGAATAGATCGCAAAAATCTTCCTGAGCTATCACTCTCAATAAAGATCTGAGGGTGTTGAGGAAGATATTAGGTTGTCCAATAAAGATCTGGAGGTATCGAGGAAGATATATAAGTGGGAAAAACTCAAAAAACCTTCAGTTATTCCGAACCGAGGCCCTACTTTGGCTTGGAAAAGATCGCACGACAAAAGTTGGCATTTGAAGGAGGTTATATGACTCAAAACTCATGGAATTGCCTACTCCTCCTGTGAGCGCCGACTTCTCTACCAGAATTCTGTCTATCCTATCTTATCATCGAATGCCAGTTCCACCGCTGCATCGCTTGTCAAATAAGTCATGGATGTCGGTCATCTCGAGACGATGGGCACCATCAGATTCACAGGCTCTGTTTGCGCTCACTACTCACCGTGGCGGCGCGACAAGGGGGCTTTATTGGATAATCGAGAAAAAGAGCGAATTTCATGCACCTCTCGCGCTGCTCCATGCTTCTAACACTGAGCTGTCTGAAAGCGAAAACAAAATAAATGTGTAAAAATGGAATATTCCCCTGTGGAGAAGAAATTTCTCAATGACCGGTGTAAAGGCTTGATAACTTCGAACTGTCCGATCGCGGGAACACTCAGCACTCTATTAAGTGCCCCGTTATCCACCTACAATACCAACTTTTGCCTTTTTCGAATTATTTGAAGCATTTTGAAGAAAGTTATGGCAAAGGTTCGGAGAAATCATGGAGTTTCCGATTTCTCGTGTCGATTGACCATGAATTAGTGGCGGTATTGTAGTATTTTCGTTTTATGAGTGAGCTCTCAAGGATCCAATGGGCTTGGGACGTCAGACGACTGGTGCGGAATATGTTTGGGTTTATAGGTCAAAGGGTAGTTTCAGCGCGAGCTTGCACCCATATAAAGGTTCTGCGAAATTACGTTAGTATCCATACTCATCAGGAGCAGATGAGTTGACTAGAAAAGATGTTGTACACGCAGGGTGCGGAAATCACGTCCTGAAACAATTTGCGCCATGCCAACCAAATTTTTTATCCCCCTGGGCAACTTGGTACCGTGTTCCTTCGCAGATAAAGCAGTGACTCGTGCGCAGGGGCAAATATTGGTTGAGGGGTCCTTAAGGGGAGGTCGTATTTTGGGTCGAGAAAGATGGTCATGTTTCTTGAAAAACCTTCCTTAACACAGTGCTCGGTCCTGCTCTGCAACGGATCGGGAAGAGCTGCTCTTTGTGTACTTCTAATTTTCCAATTCCACTATAATTTTGAATGGAGTTGGGATTATGGCGAGTCCCTAAGGTGTCTGGTGAAGGTGAAAATATTCACTCTTCCACTCGTATTCATCAGAAAGCACTTCCTCATGTCATTCTTTGCTCTTCGATTATGCACGTTCGTAGAGTAGTGCATAGTGTTCCACTCAGCGCTTTCACGCTTCGGAAGATCTATTCTTGTATTAGGACTGCCGCGTTTCTCCGAACATCATCACTTATGAGGACAAGACCTCTTCTATTTAGGAGGAAGTGAGTGAAAAAGCTGTTCATAGTTATAAAAACTTCAAATTGTATAGATACAGCACCAGCACGACAAGGTGTCAAACAGGAATCTGCACTTGTATCTCCCGACTATGAACTTTGGATACATCCCATGGGAGTTCTTGTTTTCAAAAGTGCACAGTTTCTTGGAGACTTATCGAATTGACTTATCAGATTCACTGCTATCCCAAAACTCGAAGACTTTTGAAAGCTGAGGCTCATGCGGGTGTGCTGCAGGTGTTCCGGTGATTGGTGTGGGGTGAGGTCACCCGTGAGGGCTCATACCTACCACGGAAACCAACTGTGCAGCAGAAAGCTTTTATCCCCTCGCGTAAATGCGAAGCGATTTGGTGTGGTGATGGATTGGTAGGCCTGGTTAAAAATCGTGTACGGAAAAATGAATTACTCTACCATCCACATATTCTCGTTGTATTTGCTTGATAAGGGCCGCATGCAAGGTTCCACGCGAAACAGTGAGAATCCGGCTAAGATACAGTCCCTCGAATTAGTGGCGGAGGGGGCGGGGCCTGCGAGTAAGTGCCCGCCCCGTCGCCCGCGCTGCCGAGGCGCATAGTGGAACTCCAACAGCGGCACACGGCGGGACGGGGCATTTATTCGTAGGCCCCGCCCTCTCGGCCACGACTTCAGGAGCTGTCTTAGCCGAATTCTCACAATTTTCCCGTGAAACTTTGCATACGGCCCTTATTAGGTAAATCCAACATAAATATGTGGGCAACGGAGAAGCTCATTATTCCGTGCATGATTCCTTTAAAGACACCGGGAGGGGTACATTTGGCAAATTCGGGGATTACGAAAGTAGAGGTGCTCAGCTATACATAAATTGCGAGGAAGCCGAGAAATGGAACCGAAAATCCCCCTTCTCTCTCGTCCTCTGCGTCTCTAGCCGGAGTAGACTGAAGACAGGCCAGAGTCTGAACCAGCCGGCCGCGATCGTTGTCGCGCCCCACTCCGGCGACTCGCTCAAGCACATGACCGCATGACGGCATGCCGAGCTACGGGGTCGCTATAAGACCCCAAGCCGCGTTTTTTAAATGCGTTTTTCACCACATGTGACCTCTTCTGAAGTAGAAGGTTCGTTTCTACAGAACGTGTACTCCCAGATCTTAGTTTTCCCTCACCCCTACTGGTGCCTTTAATCTACGAGGGGATCGAGTCTTCAAAAATGGTAATGACTCCGTCCTATGTCAATGCGACAACTCCTCCCTGCAGTCGCACTATACGTCCTTCTGAAAATAGCAGACATGATTTATTAAACACCTATTGAATATAAAGGGTAAATTTCAAAAGTGCGACAGTGAAGAAACGAAATGGATATTTTGAAATATCCTGTAACTAGCGCTCGCATTCTCCCCCTTAATCCCTTCGTGAACGAGCTCTGTAGCGCTACCCATCATTGTTGTATCAATAGGAGGCACGGGATCTTTGACGACTGACGATTATGCGTTTATTCTCACCTGTGAAACGGACCAAACCGCAGGCATTTCCTAGGCTTTTCCTGAATTTCTTGGCTATTTGTATTTGAATATACGTAAGTCTCAGTTATGTGCTTGTTTCCGCGCCAACAAATGTTTTCTTATTTGGGACGGATCTTGTGAAATGGGCGATGTCTACAAGATTCCGCTAAGAATTCTCATAGGAATCGTCCACGGAAAAATAAGTTTTATGTTACCCATATATTTATGCCGTTTTTGTCTGATGTGGGCCGCATGCAAATTTTCACGCGAAAAATGTGAATCCAGATAAGATACAGCACCACAAAGTGTCGGTCGGGTGGGCAGGGTCTCTGAGCTAGTGCCCACCACGTCATCCGCCGCGATCGGAAATGCATTGAAGGAACAGAAAGTTAGGTAGACAGCCTTACTTTCCGTTCACAACCGTGGCGGACGACAGGACGGGGCTTTTACTCGGAGGCCCCACCCACCCGGACAAGAATTTTGGGAGGCGAATCCTAGCCGAATTGTCTCTTTTTCGCGTGTAACCTTGCATACGGCTCCTATCAGGCAAATACAACATAAATCTATGGGTGACCAAAACGCACATTCTTCCGGGACGATTCCTTTGATTGCTACAACTCGGTTGTGCCATTGTTACTACTCCGTGTTTTTTTACAGAGAAAACTCATTCACTGGTAATTATATTAGCAAGGGGCTCAGAATTAGGGCGATGTACCTACAACTAGAGAGCAGGGGAGTCTAATAAGTACGATATGTGGGGTATGTCATATGCCTGTCTCCTCTGATGTAATGAAAATTTTACTCCGCGATTTAGTATAGCTATTATTAATGCTCTGTATTCTATTAATGTTCTGTTCCGAAGTCTCATGATTATCTGAATGTTCAACTACAATTGAGACTCCAAGATATTTATTCAAAATACTCAAAAGATCCTCAAGAGTCTCTAAAGGATTTGGAATGTTTTGGAATGTCCCAAAAACTACCACTAGGCCGTATGCGAGTGGTAGACAACGTATATCATATAATTTAGCTAACTTCCCCTGTTTCAGGCCTGAAGAAGGCGTTAAACGTCGAAATATAGCAAAAATATTCCAAAATCTCCTGAGACTTTGAGGAAAACGAAGAGCGGGTTTCCAAAGGTAGCAACTTGATTTACCCTTTTCGCATCGGTTACTTTCTGTCAAGTCCAGTTCGACGTTCTCCGTATTCTGTTTGATTTTCCGCTCCACGAGTTATGTTCCTACCGACGTTACTGAAAGCACCAGTCCCTAATCACAGTTTCCTCAGAAAGAAGCTCAAACTATGTTTTTTTTTTCGCAGTGACGACGCCTGATGATAGCTCTGCTTTGTCGTGTGAACTCATGTTTTGCTCATAGTATTCTCTAATTAAATTTCTATTTTGAAGTATGTTAATGCTTATTACTTCTGTCCACCTCACAATAGTGGTTCAGCACAACAGCAAAATAATGAAGAAAAGCTGCGGAGTCTCGAAGTCGATAAAGAAATTCCTGGGCACTAAAAAACTCTCAATTCGGCTACGAGAGAACCTCAGGAGTGTCGATGAAGACATGCCTGACTTCGATCTAAGTTGACAGCTACGCTCTGCTGCCGTTGTCAACATGTGTACTCTGAAGCCCGCGGGTGAAAGGCCAATTCTATCGAGGGGGAGTGCTATTATATTGGGTTGAGGAATAAGTCCCCGCGGTTTTTTTCATTCCCGTTTTTTACAAGGTTGCCTTCATTTTTTGACAGAGCTTATATGTGCTTTCGATAGAGCTTCTTTTGCTCTACAAAATGCTACTATCTGTTTTTTGATTCCTTCGACCACCTAATATTTATGAGGTTTGGAAATGAAGTGAGCTGAAGGCAAAAAGTTGGCACTTGCGCACCTCATTTTTCTCGCCTACCATCGAGAACAAAAAATGTTTGTGTATATGTTTCGATAGAGCTTTTCCAGCTCCACAGAATGGTGCTACTATTTATACAAGATGCTCAACTTTTTGATGTTTTTAAGACTCACAAATGCAATACTCGCGAAAGTGTGCACTTTGGTTATCTTCTTTTCCTCGCCTACCATCAAGACTGGAGAGAATGTGCATATATGCATTCGATAGAGCCTTCCTTGCTCTACAAGATGGTACCATTATTCTTTTGTATCCTCTCATATTTTAGCATGTAGCAATGAGTTGTCACCTGTTTTTCAATTCAATATTGCATAATGGAAATAAATTTTTTCGGCAGAGCGTTATGTACCATTCGATAGAGCTCTTTTCGCTCTACAAGATGGTGCTTACGGTTTTTATTTGAATCAATTTTTTTTCATTTTTTAGACCATTTAAAAGTCGACGAAATCGAGCATTTTCGACACCATGTGATGAGAATGCTCGATTTCGTCGACTTTTAAATGGTCTAAAAAATGAAAAAAATTGATCCAAATGAAAACCGTAATCACCATCTTGTAGAGCGAAAAGAGCTCTATCGAATGGTACATAACGCTCTGCCGAAAAAATTTATTTCCATTATGCAATATTGAATTGAAAAACAGGTGACAACTCATTGCTACATGCTAAAATATGAGAGGATACAAAAGAATAATGGCACCATCTTGTAGAGCAAGGAAGGTTCTATCGAATGCATATATGCACATTCTCTCCAGTCTTGATGGTAGGCGAGGAAAAGAAGATAACCAAAGTGCACACTTTTGCGAGTATTGCATTTGTGAGTCTTAAAAACATCAGAAAGGTGAGCGTCTTGTATAAATAGTAGCACCATTCTGTAGAGCTGGAAAAGCTCTATCGAAACCATAAACACATACATTTTTTGATCTCGATGGTAGGCGAGAAAAATGAGGTGCGCAAGTGCCAACTTTTTGCCTTCAGCTCACTTCATTTCCAAACCTCATAAATATAAGGTAGTGAAAGGAATCGAAAAACAGATAGTAGCATTTTGTAGAGCAAAAAAAGCTCTATCGAAAACATATATAAACTTGGCCAAAAGATGAAGGAAACATTGTAAAAAATGGGGTTGAAAGAAACCGCGGGGACTTATTCCTCAACCCAATATTTTGGAAAACTCCTCTCGTGTCTCAGCCTTCCCTTCAGTCCCAAAGGGTGTCCCCTATGCGACTTCACGGTCTTAGGGACCTTTAATAGTGTTACTGCTTAGCTGGTATGCCCTCAGTCACTCTGTTTTCTTCATTACTCGCTCGGACACATTTGCCCTTTCATCGACTTGTGCGTCTTCTTTTTTTTCGAATGCCCTCTTCAATGCCTCTTCATTACGAGAGGTCGTTTTCTATTCCAGAAAAATAAGAAAAAAAAAGATAGAAATCATTTTGTTGACATTTCATTAGTTATATTCTGGGAATACGTGTTTACCATTCTATCAAACCCTCTAGTATATAGCACATAATGATCATCCTCAGGGTACACCGAGAGCAGAGAATTCCTCGACAGGGGGGATGTCGTATTGGACCGGATAGGAGAGTGCGAGGTCGTACCTTCAGAGGTTTCCGGCAACAGTTACTGATATTGTAGAGGTAAAAATGGGGGTTGTATTTGGTCGTTGTAAGGAGAGGGGGGGTCATGCTGATGCGGCTATTTTCCGCGACACCTGTTAGCGCCCTGGCCAACTACGGACGAAGTGATTTGTAGCTCATACCTTTGGAGCCCATAAAATCACTATCGTGGTAATGAAAAGCAGTCCGAACTTGGTTGTGTGCCCCGAAATATTGCTGAACTCCGATAGCAAGTGGGCTGAGTTGACGAAAAGAAAAGCTCAAAGTTCCCTGCGAAGTTTAACCTTGTGCTAATCATTATGGATAATGGCCTTCAAGTGAGTTGGTAATGGGCCATTGAGCTGCCCGTGTGCTCCTATCCCAATTATTCGCGCCTGGACTTGTTGGTCACGCGCAGCTGCATTTTTCACTTTTTTCGCCGTTTATGGAGTGTCTTGATGGGATGCATAAAAATTATTACTAAGCATACACATACAGAAGAGGTCAAAAATGTGTCAGTTTTGGATTCTGACCATAACTTTGGTCACGGTTTACATTTCTCATTCATTTTTTTTGTATTCTGTATTCCGAATTGGTACTCAATGAAGCAAAGTATTAGGTTGGCAACTGAGTAATTGCGGATTTTTAAATACTGCTTTTTCCCTCAAAACTGCTTTCCACAAAATTTCTTCTGTACATATATATGTAGTACAAGTCCACACGCATCTATAGGTATTGTTGTCTTCCATCTCCCGGATACCTCATTTTCAATTTCAATTTTTTTCTTTGAATGGCGTTAGACAGGGAAAGGGAAAGGTGATAATCCGATGGAGAAAGATCAGAACTATAAGGCAGCAATTTTTATCCAAGCTCGAGAATTTTTTGAAAAAAAAATTCAAAAATTTTTTACCACTATTGAAAAAATGACTCGCCAAAAAATTCTCGAGCTTGGATAAAAATTGCTGCCCCATCCACCTTATAGCCCTGATCTTGCTCCATCGGATTATCACCTTTTCCTTCCCCTTTCTGACGCCATTCAAAGAAAAATCCTTTTATAATTTTCGTATTGAAAATGAGGTTGACCGTTGATATGTTTATTTTGTCGAAAAGGGTTATTCGGGAGATGGAAGACAATAATACCTATAGATGCGTGTGGAATTATACTACATGTGTATGTACAGAAGAGATTGCTGGAAAGCAGTTTGGAGGGAAAAAGCAGTATTTAAAAATCCGCAATTACTTAGTTGCCAACCTATATACAGTAGCGGTCAAAAATATATGCGGTTTGGGATTTTGACCATAACTTGGTTCGATGTTTGCATATCTCGCTCAATTTTTTTAGTGTTCTGAAGGCAACTGTTACTCAATGAAATAAATTATCTCAGCCGAGTAGGATGCAGTGTGAAGGTTTAAAAAATTATTTAACTGAAACCACTGAAAATGGTCAACTCCGTGCCTCAGTGCTGTTAGGATTTGAAATAGCGTGCAACAAAGTCCCAGCCTCAATCCGTATTATTTTCTGCCCACCTGCCCGTTTCGATGAGTTATAAGCTTTTTATGGCCAATTGAATTTTTGAAAAGGTTTGGTATTTTTAGAGTTTTTAGTTAAGTAAATTTTCCAATCTCAACACTACACCCTACTTTGCTTCACTGAGTACCAGTTGCCTTCAAAAAACAAAAAAAAAATTGAATACGAAATGTAAACTTCGACCAAAGTTATGGTTGGAATCCATAACCGCATATATTTTTGACCGCTACTGTATCAGCAGAATGGGGTGCAGGATGAAGGGTGAGAATTTACTCAACTGAAAACTCTTAGAATGACCAACTAGTGCCTCCGTGCTGTAAAGTGCTGTCATGATTCCAAATAACGTATAACAAACTCCAAGCATCATTCCGTGTCTTTTTCAGCACACCTGCTAGTCTCGACAGGTTTTGAGCTTTATTGCTCATAGAATTTTTTGAAAGGTTTGGTCATTTTTCTTCTGTAAAATAAGTTTTTGAATTTTCACTCTGCGCCCTACCCAGCAGTGCTTTGCTTCACTAAATACCAACTGCCTCTGAAGCTCAAGACAAAATCGAATGAGAAATGAAAACGTCAATCAAAGTTATGGTTGGAGTCCAAAATTGTATATATTTCTTACCGCTGCTGTATAAGCAAAGATAAACGTTGATGCATGCCTCAGACGAAGGCTGTCATGCTAAACATTGTTTAGGGTTGGTTTCCAAAAGGTATCTCACCACTTCCAGCGTAATCGATGGCAGTTTTTATTTTACCAAATCCGTTTAATTGTTTGTTAACTGACTTAACTTGATTGTTTATTTGTTTTCGTTAAGACAAATTGTATAGAATGAATGAGACTGTTCGAAAGCTATTCAACCCCCAGATTCTCTAGACAGCATTTCATTCCCATTTTTGAAGACGTTCTACACATCGACAGTGCGAGACCATTAATAGTTTTTTTTTAGATGTGAAACGCATTGCCGTGAGGAGATATAGCGATGAAAGCGATTTTGATTTAGTTCTGTCTTCAACGCGAAATATATGTGGCCAATGACATTTTGTCATATGTTAATGGTCAATGCTCCATCACTCGTCCTGCAAAAATGGGATCGAAAAATTACAGGTTGCAAATCTTTTAAACTGGGATTTATTCTGCCGTTCTATGGCATAACAAGGATCTATAGCGGCAGAAAGTTGGATCGATCGCATGCTGTCTTCCTAATTCCGTACCCTTCGATGGCTTTACTCGTAATCATTATATTTCATCATCTAGCTCCACCAGTTTTCCTTCCTCAAATAGCCAATCCAACACCCAAATGGAGCCGAGCAACAGTAATTTTAGTGCTAGTTCGTTCTTCAACCACAGTGTTTCTCCCGCAATGCTCCCTCGGGTACTTTAGGTTACGATTTTTGAACCAGCACGCACGTGGGAAAAACCACCACGATGGGAAGCTTCTTTGCTGTAAAATCGCTCCAGATCTGCGCCGACGACTCCAACAGGTACTCATGTATTAGTAGATCTCGTAAGCGATAATCGCTAATTCAATATATTCAAATGCAATGCAATTATGGGGAAATGAGATTTGAAAAGATATGAAAACTTTTTACAACTGCACTAGCTATATGAAGCTTAGCCCCCACTATTTCTTACCTCCCTAGCTACTTATTGGACAGCTCTCATGCAAATGCTTCCGCGATCCACTCCCAATTATGGCACGGGGCTTCGTGATCATGGCAAAAATGTTCCAGCAAATTTTCCAAGCCACAGCAAGTATGATTTGCTTTGGAGCACATCCTTTGGGTGCACTATGCTCTCTGAACAAAACGATATTGAATGGCTGTTTTTCTTTTATATGCCAACACGAGATTAGATGCGGAACCTTTATTGAACTGACGTTTTGACCTTCTCGCCTTCTTCCATCGTATGGGAGCCGTTATTGAATGAAAACTTTTTCACAAATTATCGAAATAATAGAGTGTGCTGTCATGAATTCGAAATTTGATTCAGTGGAGCTCTTTTTCTTTCAGTGCGTGATTAATCAGGTCAACGTGAGAAGTGGCGAGGGCTGTTCTTCTCAGATGGCAAAAATATTGCTAAAGGAAACTCCTCGCTTGCCTCACTTTTTGAACAA
Organism: Trichostrongylus colubriformis; assembly: GCA_963978905.1. Classification (NCBI taxonomy): domain Eukaryota; kingdom Metazoa; phylum Nematoda; class Chromadorea; order Rhabditida; family Trichostrongylidae; genus Trichostrongylus; species Trichostrongylus colubriformis. The sequence goes on from OZ022260.1 coordinate 29,911,539, forward strand.
TAGATTTTAATGAAACGAACGTATACAGTTTCCCTGGAAATTGAAGGCAACATTTTGTGACAGAAGCCTTCTTTAAATGCAGGAAAACGCTAATTTTGGCAATAAGGAAATTGTCTTTTGTGAGTTAACGGTAGAGCTCGAAAGAAAATGTAGTGACTCTTTTTGTGATGAAAGACGCACTCAAACGGATTCTGCAAGTTCGTAAGGAGTGCAGGAAAGTTACCGCGTCACTGCCACGCAACAGATTCTCCTGGCCCCGATCGATAATCATTAATGCGGTGCCGTCCATACAAAGCTCAACAGAGGGAATAGGGTAGTGTGGATCGGTTCTATGGAGCCATTTTATTCTATTTTTTTTCCTATTGTATACCAGACTCCTCCATTCTGAGTCTCTGGATATATTGGTATCTCTTTGGCCTGGAAAATGATTAGGGAACAAAGAAGTATTTGTGGAATCTTGAAATGCCAGATTTTCCGGTTCCTCTCAATTGAGACACCAGAACAGCCCACTGGAGTCTCTGAGCATTTCAGAGTATTTTCAGCTCGGAATTGGACCTTTGGCAGACACTCAACTAAAAATTGAGAAAATTTTCGTTGAACGGTGAAATCGTCACTTTCGAATGAACCAATAGGATATCAATTTGGATATTCCAGCAACAGCTTCATCAGATAAATTATGAGCATAGACTCACAAATAACTCCACCTTTTTATATTCAAAAATCACTCACAAATAACTCCACCTTTTTATATTCAAAAATCCAAGTTTTTGGCTTTCTTTTCCAGTCAAGCATGAACAAAGCTATTTGCTCAAGCAGTTTGAGCCTCATGGGGATCATTGGAAACGGGAATTTTAGTCTGTCGCGTGCGATCGGAGGACCACGAGTAGCTAATAAAAACTCCTACACGACAACGGAAATGGCTTTACTCTTTATGTGCAGGCTATAATCGTTAGTCTGCTAAATCCATTTTTCCGAAAAACCATTCCTCAAAGGTAGCGATAGGGGAAATTCGGACGAACAGTGAAAATGTAGTGAATATGACAGTCGAGGTGCTTAGTAATACGATGGTGAACAAACCTTCCCACGGTTGATTCTCGACGCGAACGACATTCCCGTTAAGAGGCGGGCAGTTTGGACGAGTTTTCCATCGACATGTTGCCAAGTTGTAAACACGATGATGATCGTGGGAAAAGGGGATCTATTCATTTTCTAGGATGAGCTTCAAGCTGAAACTGCGAAAGCGCACCGAAATATCTGCGATCCTGCCGCATATCCTTGACCGCTCTCATCGTAGCCAACAAGGAATCACGTCTCTGGAGGCGGGGCCTTTCATTCAAAGGTGTCAGCTGTTACCCGTTGCACTGTCACTACAGCTCGGCGGCGACCTCTTCGAATGGGATGGGATATCGCCATAAATGAGCTTCATAGGCCTATAGTTTCCATGTGAATGACTTCCTTTAGGGGTTTTTCTGTGACCTCATTATCCTTAATGCTGTCTTTAATCATGGTCTTTTCGTTCAGCTAGCATTTATCCGATATTAGTAGGTGAAAAATACCTTCCACACAGGGTCAAGCCTCCGTTGAGGAATCCTCAACAGGGGGGGTCGTATTTGGTCCGCTAGGAGGGGGGGGTCGTAATTGTCGAGGTAGGCAGTGATCAGCAGAATTTCTCAGGCTAAGGGTCTAAAGTGTAAAGGGAGAAGTGATCAAATTGACTAAATGGGTTCGAACCCAAATTTAGTTTAACTTAATCATCATGGAAACCTCATGCATGGCGCAATCCACACGAAACCGGCCAGTACCAATAACTCTTTCGTTGGTCCGCTGACACCGAAACCACGTACAGAGTCACCTCCGGAATTCAACGATAAGCCGTGGAAAGCGATATCTATCAACGGGTACCACCGTGGATGGACACCCCAAAAACAATGGGATGAAAGCGGAAAATTAGCTGATATGGACTTCTTCCATATCTTACTACGATCGCAAGTACGTAATCTAGCGTTGGCGGCCACTATGCGGACCGGAGAAACGTTTGTATTCATTGAGAATGTGGATGAAATCCCCATGCATGGCGCATCCCACGGAAAAGCTGACCGACGCTTCTCGCCTTCCCACTAGACCTCCGAGAGCGAAGGATGCATACTGGAAAAATTTCAGCAACAATGAATCGATTTTAGGGAAGATTCGTGGGAAGATCTCGCAAATTCGACGAAAAAAAGGTCCCCTCAACTAGCTTTTCTGAATTTTTCTTGCTTCATTTCAGAGGTGTGGCATAGCTCAGGTAGTCATTCGAAAGCAAAAACCTCGCAGACTCTGCTTCACCCAAACGAACTCATGTAGTTAAGTTTGAAGGAAGTTATGGTCATTTGAAGTAAAACACTCCGAAATTCCCCTCAACTGGCCCTCAACTGGCTTCCCTCAAAATAACTTGCTTCCTTTCAGAGGTATGGCATAGCTCAGGTAGTCATTCGAAAGCAAAAACCTCGCAGACTCTGCTTCACCCAAACGAACTCATGTAGTTAAGTTTGAAGGAAGTTATGGTCATTTGAAGTGAAACACTCCGAAATTCCCCTCAACTAACCCTCAACTGGAAACCCATATCGAGAACTAAGCAACCATAAGGGAAAGCAAGTAGTCAATAGATAGGTCTAAGGAAGTTATTGGGAAAACAGGTCACAGCTGCTTGAAAGATGACTAGGTCTAGGTAAAGTTTGAAGTGTTTTAATAATGTCGGAATTTAGTATGGGGTGATAATAAGATAACGCGCTCCAACGCGACCGCTTCGCACGTCGCCCGAAACGGGCGGTCGCCCGTCGCCTGAAAAGAAACTTCAAAGGTAACAGTCTTTTGTTTTTGTTTTTTTGATCGAGAGCCCCTTCTGGATCATTTCTAGACTTGTCCAGTTCTCGTGCCTTCATTATTACTGATTCAGTTTTTATTCAATCACAGCCCATTGATGGACATGAGTCAATGTGTGTCCATAATATAATAGTTTGTAGTATGCTTTTTCGAGTATATGCATGGGAAGCTCATCTGGTGCTGTCACAATGAGGGGAGGGGGGGGGGAGGAGGGGGCATCCCTCTGGACATTATTTTTACCTAAGCCAGGAAGGGGGGGGGGGTCGTATTGGGGGCTCCTTTTTTGGGGGGGGTCGTATTTTTTGAAAATTTCTCTCAACTGGACGCTTGACCCTGCTTCCACAGTGCTCATTTTCCGTGGTTATTTGAAGAATAATGTAGAAACTATTTTTGGAAGGTTGTAATTACTAGTCAGTTGGTGGGCTATAATCGCCACAGCTCACGGTGTAATTTCTTCCTCATCCGAGCATCCACGCTGGGTCCTTGTACCACGATAGGCCAGTACCGAAAGGTAGTTACTACAAAAGTCCACTTTTGGGGACACTAAAGACTTCCCAATAGAAATTTTGAAATTCTATCCCATTACAGGATTGGTGTGTGAACACCGCTTTTTCATGGTGCAGGTCAACATAGGATTGTTTAGTAGTATAACAATAGCGTGCTCAATAAATAATCAACGAGTTGGTAAGATAATAGCCCCTCTATGTCTTCTCTTACTAGTAAAAATCACCTTGTGGGGGCGTTAGCAAAGTTGCTCGTATGCTCTAACAATAAGGTGTGCCAAAGAAGATCCTGTTGGATATCATGGGTATCGCCTGCTCGAGTTCCGCCTGCTGTTCCTCACATACATACCAACAGCCAGAACGGTGTTTCAAAAGCTTGAATAGTTTTAGTTAACGTTATAGTAGGTTGCCTAGTTGTAGGAAGTGCTGATTGAAGTCTGCGTCAACGGGCTCTTTTGTGAATCTGTGGTTTAAATCACTTTATCTTCAAAGGAATCCTCCGCGGAAAAATGACTTTTCATGTTACCCATATATTTATGTTGTATTGGGTCTATGCAGAATAAATGGCCAAAACGGACTACTTTTTTCAAAACGCCATAACTTCGCTCAGACACAACTTTATTTGTCGAAATAAAAACCATTCGAATCTACACAACCTTGCCAACGATCTGGTAAAGAAAATATGCCATCGTGATCAATTTCAGGATTGCGAAAATTAATGAAGTCAACGATGGCATTTTCAACATGCATCGTTTCGGCGAACTCCTTCTGACCAAGGTTTGCATCGAGAACCGGGAAAAAGTGGTAGCTCGTCAGAGATAGGTCTGAGGAATAAGGGGGGGGGGGTGGGGTGAAGGAGAGTCTTGATCTGTTCCGCCGGGTAACTTGCGAACTGTGAGGTTTTGCGTTGTTTTGCGCACCCAGTAAAAAAATGATGCAGTTAGGCATCGAGACCCTCCCTCACCCCCTTGTTCCTCAGACCTATCTCTGACGAATTACCACTTTTTCCCGGTTCTCGATGCAAACCTGGGTCAGAAGGAGTTCGCCGAAACGATGCATGTTGAAAATGCCATCGTTGACTTCATTAATTTTCGCAATCCTGAATTTGATCGTGATGGTATATTTTCCTTACCAGATCGTTGGCAAATTCCTGTAGATTCGAATGGTTTTTATTTCGACAAATAAAGTTGTGTCTGAGCGAAGTTATGGCCAATTACGTTTCGATCATTTATTCTGCATAGACCTAATATTTGCCTAATGTGGGCCGCATGCAAAGTTTAACGCGAAAAAAAAATGTGAGTCCGGCTGAGATACAGCACTAAAAAGTCTTGGCCGGGTGAGTGGGCCTCCAAGCAACCCACCTCGTCGTTCGCCGCGGTTGAAGACGTATTGTAGGAACAGAAAATTACGTAAACAGTCCCATACTCCGTTCCCAACCGCGGCGGACGACGGGACGAGGCTTTTACTCGGTGGCCGCCCACCCGACCGACTGTTTGGGAAGTTGTATCTGGCCGGATACACTTTTTGAAGTTCCAAAAGTTCCAAAAGTTTATTCCAAAAGACTCAAAACAGCTTTTTGTCGCGTGAAACTTTGCATACGGCCCTTAATAGGAAAATACAACATGAATATATGGGCAGCAGAGAAACTCATTTCCCTCGCACGGTTCCTTCAACCATCTCCGATGCACTGAAACCCTTTAGTCCTAGCATGTTACAACAGAGTGACTGTTGTGTGAGGGATCACGGAAATTGGTGACTAATAGCTGCGTGTTATAAACAATTCAAAAATTTCCCTTTAACTAATCGCTTAATCATAAGTTGGGGTCTTGCAAAACATAAAGTAAACAGTTCTTTACAGGCTTTCATCACGTATACTAAAATATTTTTTGGAAATTAACACAACCATCTCTTCTAATGCAAACACGGCAGGACAGAAATCGAGCTGCTCTGATTTCGAGCTCTTAAATAAAGTACTCGAAATACTCCAAATAAGGCAGGTATCATTACGGGTATATAAATATCAAGTAAAAAGTGTTTTTTTTGCAGCCTGAAATCGTCTCTTACTCTGAGAATTGGATGTTTCTCGAATTTTTCTCTGTAGAAAACCAAATTTTATTTGCAGTGGAACGGAACCAAATAGGCCAGGGGAGAACCTTACGGCAAGTATTTGGTCTATTTGGTGTGCATGATCTCGTAGAAACTTTTTGAAAAGCCACAACAAAGTGCACATGAAGAACAACGTGCAATTCTAAACTGAAACTACATTTCAACGCTCGTAATTTTCAATAGAAATTGTGTGAATTGTTCGAATTCATTCACAGTTAACTCGTGACTTATAATTTTTATGTAGTCCATTTTCAGTCCTCATCGTTATGCGATAGCGAGTTCCAAAATTTTATTCCATGAACCGGTTACAATAATCAGACTTTCAATTCCGTCTGCAATATATCGGTGCTCTTTTTTTTCAAAACGTCTAATGTTGGCGAACATTGGTAATCATTTCGGCCAACGTATGTTTTGGTAGATCTCCTACTTATTTGGAGTTCTTTCTCCGCTGAAGAAATCAGTTAGACGGTGCCTTCGGTGATTTTCCATACGCTTTAATCCATTTTCTATACGCGGAATCGTGAGGGTAATTACATATAGACTGTGGACGTGGCTAATGTTGAGCACAACAAATGCCTGAGTCAGCATTTCACTACTTACCCCCCCCCCTCCTCTCCCCCAAGCTTAGTATTAGATAATCGGCAGCAGAAAAGAAAGAAAATTTGAGTCCTAAAGCCGTATTTTGTAGCCAACTTGAGCAACGGATGGTAGTGGTTAATTGTATTATAAATTACTCTCATTTTTTTGGAAGTTGCAGTTTTCGCTTCACATTGTTTTATCACTAAGTAAATGCTTGGCCTTGTGCCATTCATGTGGGTGGAGTCACAGCCATCTAGCTCCTCCCAATCTCCCCATTAACACTTCTTCCGCTTTCAATAGCTTTCTCTCTCTTCGAAGCTATTCATAAAATGTTCCTGTCCATTGAGTCATCCATACACTGCGTTCGTTTGTGATAGCTGATGCATTCGCTTTTAAGTGAAGATGCGAACGTTGTTTCCACAACATTCAGTGCTGCTTTATACAGTGGTTTCCAGCAGGAAATAGGCCTTCAGCATTTGTTGCACTATTCCAAGGGAAGGGAATTTTCATCATTTTATAAGACATTTTATGACTTCCTTCATTTATACGATGTGTTCATGGCTATTCTCGAGTATGTCAAGTATTCTTGGCCAAGATTAGTAGGTCTTTTAGAGCCTCCCCTTTCTAAAAAGGCCTATGTTGGCTAGTAGGCCATGATATGTGCAGCTGAGGCATTTTGCGCACAGTAAAATGATTTCTATCTAAAGGCAGTGATAAAGGGTAAAAGGATAAAGGATAAAGTTTTTGGCGTTAATCGATCCCTTCTGTGGGATGCGCCGCACATTCTAGTTTTATTCAGAATCGTGATGGCTGGTGAATGTGATGTGGCCTATACAATGACTTGCGGTGGCCAGCCGATGTACAAGTCAGTGTTTTTATCCTACCAGATCTGGTACCAATTTACCGACCCCGGAGGGATGGAAGGCTTGGTTAGCCTGGGCGGGCTTTGATGTGGGATTGATCCCTGCACCATGAGAGTGGGGTGCGCGCCGCCTGTCACTACACCACCTCCGCCCAGTGATAAAGGGTAATGTGAGGTAATGGGATCTGCCAGTGGGTCACGCAAATTAAAACTGGGTGTATACAAAGACTATATGTCACAAAATTCAAGATGAAAAAGAGTGTCTCCGGGCTCGAAAAAGGCCGTGTTTTATGGCAGCCCACCCCTTTTTTGGGGCGATCCGCCTCTTTTGAGAATAAACAGTGGAAAGAGAGTATCATTTTTTGATTTTTGACCGTTTAATTCGTTTATCTCTTGACTTCCGTACTATTGAGCACCTCTACCTTCATATTCAATGATCCTTCCATATTTGGCCCGAACTACCCCTATCACTGCCTTCAAGGAATATATTTCCCTAATGAACGAATCGAGTGCAAAAATCGATTTCTAATGTTCCTCGTAGTCAATAGTCAGGAAGCAATACCGTAGCCAATGAAGCGCTATACAAATTTCTGAAAAAAAAATTATAGAATGAAGCGCTACTCAAATTTTTAAGAAGTTCATTGAAAAGCAAACATGGAGACTTTTCAAATGGATCAATTGCTTCCGTATGCATTACCGAATTCCACTTCTATTCATATTCGTAGAAGCATTTGAATGAATAAATAGAATATACAATGACTTGCGTAGCCAGTGAATGGAGAAGTCAAGGATTTCGTTTCCATGTCATATATTCACGCCGTCCAATCCATCAAACCAGTACGAAAGGTAGGGGCTCGTTTAGCATGGCTGGAAATCGATGTACGAACTATGTTTGCAGAGTAACGGCGCTTACTGTTACCGCAGTACCTACTACAAGTGCCCATAGGCACCTTTCCAAAGAGTTGGGCAGATTTCTGGCCTGCTATTCAGGGTAGTCTGCCGCGGCAGTTCAATCCTGAGGCTCATTCAAGCAGAAAAATGGGTCACGAGCTGTCACGTTTCCAGCTGTTCTTGAGTTTACGACCTTGTTAGCAAGCAAATGGGTAACTTTGACGCAGCTTTCTCCAAAACACATTTTCCGCCAGAATTTCAGTGTGGCTTGCTCTAAAATAGGGTATGTCATATGACATGAACCACAGTTTTTATTCATTTCATAATCTCATTATTATTTTGTAATCATTTCATGATTTCATAATGGGTGCAGATGCGCCACGCACTCTACTTGCGTTTGAAGTCGTAATGGGTTTGACATGCGAGAATTTAAGATCCAGAAAAAACTTCTCAGTCTACTTTATTCAATATCCCTTCATAAATTCTGATTTCCAAGGGAAATAGAAGGTAGCAATCCAAATCGCTAAGTGCACAATATAAAATTGAAGGCAACGGGAGGAGTAAGGGAAGTTTGAGAGTTGTGAAGACATGCTCTCTGAGAACAAACCTCCTACTTCAGAAGAGGTTATTTGTGGCGAAACTCGCAGCGAAAAAGCGCGGCATTGGGTCTAATTACGACCCCGCAGCACCACTTACCTTTTCCGGTTTCTACACTATCAAGTATAAGTATAGCTAGTACCCATGGGAAGGTCGGGGGTTATACGCGCTGGTTAGAAAAAATAGGGATCGAAGCAGTCGGTCGATTCAGCTAACAGACCAATCCAGCAGTAAGTTTTCTCGACAGAGGATCGCAATACGGATTTACTAGTAGAATACTGGGATATGTGATGAAATGTGGTTAAAGATCATTTTTGGTGTATCTATTCCTTTCAAGCAGACTGTGGCATTTTGAGGAAAGGGAATGGGAATTATGATTTTCCCGCGGCTGTTCCCGATGACGAACTCCATTCATTACGAAGAGCAAGTGCAAACAAAACTCTCAAATGTTTTTCTATCCAGAATAGAATAAGGGCATATAACGTAACAAGGAAAGGGGGTAAAGAAAACATAAACCATTCATTAAACCACACTGGAATTCATTCATTTACTTATTTATTTATTTATTTACTTATTTATTTATTTATTTATTTATTTATTTATCTATTTATTTATGCGTCCTGATGCGCGCCATCGCATAACACATAGCATATAGGTGGAATTGAAGTAAGCAAGAGACTAAATGAAGAACCTACTTAACTACTGGTTTTAAGGCACACCACGCAATAATCAAAGTGGTCCTTACCTCTCAGGGCAGGTAGACCCTTGAATAGTTGTAAAGATTGCACCCTTTTCGCGGCGCCACGGCTCACCACCACCGCGTAGGGCCTGGTAGACCTGAGCCGAGTTGAGCCCACGGAGGCGAATCACACCTGGCATAGACGAGAGGGAAACTTGCGATAAGACAAGATAAGGCAGCGATTTCAATAGTGAAGGTAGCTTCAACAAGGAAGTACAGGTGATATCGTAACATTTTGCGCGATATCATCGAGGAAAAGCTCTTCTACAATCTCCAATACTCGTACGAGGACTGTGTGCAGGAAGCTTTATTTTTGGTGGTTTTAAGAGGTTTCGATTTATTTTTCTTCACTAGTGGGTAAACCAGGATCTTTACATCCTGTAAAACGCGCAATAGCTCTAACAATTTGTTGTGAGGTGTGCCTTTAACAAGTGAGAAGTTTGTGGATTGTTACAAACTAGTTTTGTAAATGGCTCCATCAAATCTAAAGCTCTCTTGCTTTTTATTGCTTGCTTTTTTGCTGAGAACGACGATCGGGAATGCTAAGTCACTTTGCCACTCGTGAGAAAGTTATGCAGAAGGCGGGAGAGAAAAATTGAAAAGGCCAAAAACATTATCTGGACCGAGAATCTTCAACAAAATTAAGCTTGATGCAGCTATAAGGGTCATGGAGTCTTTGGACGCTAGGACAAGAGAGGGTAGTTTTGATCACAATCACATTCTTCCAAGAGTAAGTGACACTAAGACGTCGAAGGTGCATGCAGTATGGAGCAAAACGGAACTTTTGCCTGTTCTATGTTATACTATACTAGACGTATGTATCTAAAAACTACAATAACGAATGGAGTCAGATGCATAGCGCCAATTGAAAGTCGGGGTCTGTACAGTTGTCTCGGCTGAATTACCTGTTGTACCTGGTGTCAGGCCGTAAATTGTCATAACTTTGGCTGTAAGTCTAGGGAGAACGTTGTCTTGGCCTCCCGTAACGAGCAAACCTCTTCCTCCACGCCTTTTCTCTTCGTGGTGTTGAAGTGTTCAGACGGATGTTGACTCGGATGTCGTACGTGGCTTCCCATTCACAGAGTACATCAGCAACTACTCTTCTAAAAATAAGAACTTTTGATAGAAAACAACTCAAAATAGGCTGTAAAGCGGAAAAAATCACAGGTGCTGATTGTTACTACTGTCTGCAAAGCACTACAAGGCAGTGAGAGAAACGGTCGAACGATTTTCTTTGCCGCGAAGTAAGATTTGCCTATTTTCAAAATTGAAAAGTAAAGTGACAACATGCAAGATAAAGAGAATCAACAATCACATAGCTCGGTGGGAAATCACCTTGGGCTGTCTCATCAATTGGGAAGCTTGTGCTCGCAGATTTTTGTACCGCTGTCTGCCATTAAAGACAGCATTAGTGATGATGTGGTTACTGGTAAATTTCTTCTGCGCGCCCCCAAGCTGTAATGACGGCTTGACGGTTAACAGCTGGGCACCTTTGGATGACAGACCCCGCCTCCAGGCGACGTAATTCCTGGTCTACGATGAGAATTTCGCGCGGCTACATACGGCGCTCGACGTGCTCACAGCCCTCGCTGGCCCGTTACGTTGCCTGCATGAGCGAAACATTAAGGGGATGTATCCCTGCCGGATCGCGATATTCAACGTGTGGCTGTCAGTGATAATACGTCAATGGTTTCCGTCGATTTCGGGGTAAAGCTTTAGGTATCATAAAGAACACGTGGCCAGACGTGACGAAACATTGACCTTACTACAACACGTGGTGAGTCCAGTAGGATGGTGCTCTGCTTCATAAAATCAAAAATTCAAGCTGATTCGAAATTGGCGCCCATTCGATCTGTCCGAATTCCATTACCTCTTGCCACATCTTGAACCCTCTGATCTCCTTATAACGTCTACAGTTAGAGGGCAAAGTGTGTCGAGCATCCCTGTATGCAGTCACCCAAAGTGGTTCTGATAATGACCTAGAAAAAAATAAGTGGAAAAATTCGTGTGTAGCGTGCGAATGAGTGATGCGAAGATTTTGTGCTCGTATTTTTGCCAGTGCAGGACAATTTGCGATACGATTGCTGCATTCTGTCACACAAGATATAAGTAAGCTGGTGAGTGAGCTGATTTTGCATCGCTCTATTGAGGCTAACAAAATTTTGTAATCATCGGCGCTCGTAATTCTGAAATCCTGCAGATCGAGGTCACCACAAGTGTTATTCTTCGGTGGAGAGTCCCGTACCACGGAAGAGTGATTGGGTACCGAAATTTTCTGCAGATCTTGCACTGTGCTCGCGAACCAGTTCATAGGGCCCCAGAGCCACTCCTTCATATCACCCTCTTTCTGATCTTCCGCACAACGCACTTCCATCTTTACCATTAGCATTGTATATGAGATTGTCTCCATAAATGATATTGTAAGAAATTCTCATGCTTTTCGACATATTTATTCACTTTTTCAGCCAGAAATTTGCGAAGACGTATTCCCATGTAATTATACTTTGCGAATTATGCATTGCACTTTTGCTCTGAATGCTCCATTTGTCGCTGGTTTGCAAGGTGCGGGATACTATGACGTCACTATAAGTAACTATTCTCCGTAACATCCAGATGTGAAAATCACCATCCCAAAAGAAGCAAAGCCTTCGTAGAAAGTGCTGCCTGCATCTATTTTGTCCTAAAAGCGCAAATCTCCATTGGCAAAGTGGTATCTGCTGCCTGCTATCATAGATATGCTAAATCTAAAAATGAACTAGTCTCGTTATTTTCCTCCTAACCCAATTCACTTCCTCTTGGATCGTCTGTTTTCATCTTTCTTGACTTTCTAATGTTTTGGTCAAGAATTTGAACATTTTGCTTACTAATTCAAGATGTCTTGTCATAATAAATGCCTTTGAATAATGAACGAGCCGCACGCTTGTTTTCCAGTGGCCTCGAGGACCACATATCTATCAGACATCTACCAAATTCATTGACATCCCTCCAATTTTTTTCGAATTTCATGGAAAATCTGAAATTTCAGCGACGGCTTCGTGATTTGAACTACACCCTTTGTTGTTGGGCGAGGTGGTGTAGGCACAGGTGGCGCATATTCCAGCTCTCATAGCGTGGAGGCCAAATCCGGCGTCAACGCCTGCCCAGGCCAACCAAGTCAGGGTCGGTGAACTGGTATCGGATTCGTTTGGGAGGATAAAAGCATGGACTCAACATCGGCTAACCCTTACAAGTCATTGTATAGACCAAAACGCATTTGTCTGCCACCACGATTCTGTATGGGACTAGAATGCGCGGCGCATTTACAACAAAGGGTTAATTATCGCCAAAAACTTTCTTGTTTAATCTTTGGTTCTGTCCTCCCGAAATCTTTCGGACTGAACATTATTATCAATGATACTTTTTTCTTTACGTTCCCAACTAAGCTATAGAGCCATACGGTGAGGAATCTTGTGATTTCTAAGCATCTAACTCGATGAAGAAGAAGTTTTAAAGAATGGATTGTACAGTAATGAGCTAAGAATGTGTGCGCAACTAGACACTGCTTATTTAGCCAGAACATTCTTGGGAAACGACGTTTACACGAGAAAATCCTTGCTCAACTCGAAACCTAGACATACTGCACTCAATCGACACAGCCAGGGGGTAAATTACTCGGAAAATAGCTATTCGTCTCGATTGTGATTGACAAATAGAGAAATTACCACACTGCTTATGGCTATAATTGATGGAGTTGGAGAGAACTCATGGCATCAAGGCGTTGTTGGGCCTCTCCATATTTGTTGACTCTTGCTTTTTCGAATATTTTCTTGTTTTTCTTCTTGAAGTCGATTTATTGCCGAAAAAAAGGAATAATGTGTATCGATGCCACGATGAAATTCTGTTACGATCGCTGTTTACTGCACAAAACAACGTTAAATGAGCACTGGTAGCAGCAGCCACAATACTCAGGCTGCAGAATGATAAAAGTAGTTCATAGGGTCCCATCAAGGCTGAGGCTAGCGTCGAGAAAATAATGTTTTTTGAAGAAGCACGATCTCATCTCAAAAAAGGTCTCCCATACGACTTCTCTCGGAAATTTCATGGAAATGCAACCTCCTATTTTCTTACTCAAAATACGACCCACCATCCCCACCCAGATTCCTCGACGAAGGCCTGCGTCTCTGTCCCAGGTACTGCAGGGGAGGTGCAACGGAAGCGCAGGTCAGAAGCTCTACCTTAACGAGCTAATGGATAAAAATCCTTACCAATTAATTTATCCCACCAACTATTCTATAGACCAAGTAGCGTTAGTAAAAAAAAAAGCTGGCTGGCTCGAAGATCGGCAGGGTTCACACAGACATCCATTTTTCGGGGTTGATTCTCCAGTTCCATCGATTCTTCCGTCCTAGAAGTGTATTCCTGATCATTTAGTCTCTGATCTTTCGATTTTTTTTACTTGTCATTAGCCGTTACACCTTTGTTCGGCCTAATTTTGTCTGCTATTCCCCACCGAAAGCCTGCATAATCAGTAAAATTACGGGTGATCCATAAAAAATGCAACATGGTTTCAACGTTGTCCCTTTTCTTCAGATGAACATAACTTCGAGCGCTTATATGTAAATTTATGCAAATTTCATCCAAGCCTTCGTTTGACTCAAGTTTACCAATCAGCGGTTCATATTTGATTTGCACTTCTTTCGCTGCGATTGCCATTCTTGAACTCTTCAAGTACATACGTGTCTGCTGCGGGCCGCGTAACAATCCGTGGTAGAATTTTTCGGTTTATGGTGTCTCGCCGCTTGCGGGTATCTTCTGATACTCTCTCCCTCTTTGGGCAAAGCAAATATATGTAACTGACTTAACCAGATATTTAACTTCTAGCGATGAGCGGTGTTAATTGGAGAAATTTCGGTTTTACTCAGCCAGATAATAAGACTTTTGTTGGGCTCTGAACTTAAGACGAATGATTAGGCGCGAAAATCAGTAGTTGTATTCGGAAGACATCGTGATAAGCCCCGAGTCACGATTGCACTTCGAGAATGACATCTTTATACTTTATTACATTTAGACAGTACTGAATTGTTCACGTCGCAACTGATTGAATAAATTTGAAAAAATATTAAAGAATGTAAGGCCTCCCAATAGGAAAAAGAGGGCTACCGATTAGCACTCTCCCTTAGGAGGTCTCTGCGCAGAGCCCTAGTAGATATTCTCAATGGTTTCTCCGGCCACTTGAAAACATAAAACTCGTAGGTACGCAGTGACAAGGCTCAGGATATAACAATACATTGACAAGAATCCAGTCCAGTCGCCATCGCACTTCCTCTTATCCCACAGAGGTCTCTGCATAAAGTCCCGAGAAAAGTATGAGTGCAGCTGTTTTGCACTTCATTTATGGAGCTCCATTTCCGTTCTCAGTATATTATTCGTCTTTTCAATAAAGTATTGTTCAACGCCTTTCTGCGTGCAGTACTTTCTAGATAACTGGCTGTTGGCATGAATAACTCCCTATGCGACGCCCAGCTGAATGGATTGTTTTTCAAGGGGTATTTTCACGCTTGCATATGTCGTGTGGAAGAGCTGTCGCGAGTTAAGCCCATGGGAACCGCAAAATGGATGTTGCACTCTTTCTCGACCCCTTCGTCAGTGGGCTATCCATATTTCTTATTCCTTTTGAATTCGTTTATTCTGCTCCTCTTCACTCTGTCGTGCGAGCTGTCCTGGTATTCCTTCCATCCTTTGAAAGTTTTACTAACTGAGCGATTTCTCTAGATATCATTGAGCGAACCTATTGGGCCTACTTATCAGTCAGCTTTTTTCTTGATGTAGATTGAAGAAGCATCAGGATGGTATTCCGCAATCGATATTTCGCGTTGTTGTTTGAATAAGGCAAAAAAGCGGCACGAAAAAAGGCTGAAGAAAAGTTTCCAAACCCGAAAAATGCATTCCTGTTCAGCATTCACTCGTCCAAATCTACATCTATCGTTATTATAATTATTGGCTGAGTTGATAGTCAGTGTGCCAGTCGGTTATTGAAGTCAGTATCTTCCTTATTCCTTAGTTCTACTAGGTTGACGCATGATAACCGCTAGAAGAATAGCAAGAATATTTTGCAAGTGAGAGTATGTTTTTTTAACGCGGATTATCATTAACTAATTAAGAAAATAACTAAACAAGAAAATATACTGGAACGCTTAAAATGGCGATTTCTAAAAGAAAAAAAATGGTACATAAGAGCAGTAGTATCTATGTAAGCAACCTATGCATGCGCAAGACTATAAGCGATCATTGGACCCCCAAAGCTTCGCCTATTTTCTGGAATGTTTTCTTCGGCTCTCCCTCATTTTGCAACAATTAGCTGCCATTGTTAGCTGAAATGCGTGGTGTGGATTCTTCACTGAGTCCTCGTGGATTCCAAATTTACCCTCACTAGCATAGAATGTTTGCAGACTGATGGGTACTCCTCTGCTTAAATTCCTGCGCAAGAATTTGCCTTGCTACTTTCAACTTCTTCTTTTTTCTTCATTTTTTTGTAAGATGACGCAAGAGAGGTTCAATAAATTTTAAAACAATATGAAATCCTATTTCTCAGCTGAGATTTGCTTTTCTACCGTAGTGGACCCTTTGTGGATTTCTGCGCACTTCTCTTGCTCTTCTTTCTCTGCTACCCGTACAGTGACTCACAAGTATTCTTTAATTCAATCAAAGAGACCCTAATCAGAAACGAGGTCAAGTAGACAACAACAAGGCAACTTCCTAGTGGCGAATATTTCTTGATTATGATCAAATGTATCACATACAGCTGATATTACAGTCCACTACCTTATCCACATGAAATTGTCATCAATACAGCAGGCTTGATCCGGATGCGTGTCAGATTTGATCGTGAATTTCTATCAGTACTAATACTCCCACTCTAGGTACTACGTACATGGTATCTTCGTATTAATTTGTTCACACCTTGTAAAGTTTCACAAAGTTTTCAGTAACAGGATTCCCTCGCAGAAAAATGTTTCCAGTAATGAGGCAACCCCACACTTCACCTATGTATAAGATTATTGAGAAGTCCCCCTTTGATTTTCCCACTCTCACAGTTCCTATACAGCAATGGTGGCGAGGACCAGGCATCCTGCTTAAGGCGATTCTCAGTGGTTAACCAGTGACCACAAATGGAAGCAACCGTTTCATTTCATTTTGCTCTTATAATCCCTATGAGGTGTGCCTTGCGTCGATTTTACAATCCAAACACTTCAAAGATCCTGTTCTAAGGCTGACACTTTTCAGAAAAGAGAGGTTTAAATGCAGTAAAAGTAGTCATCCAGACGACCCGCTATCGCAACGTTTCCGTTAAATTTGTTCAGTTCTCAGTAGAAGACTGGCTTGATTGACAATTGCATTTTTTCGGTGCACGAAAACAGCTATTTAGGAGACGGGCAATGTGCAAATCAACTCATCCTATTATAGACAAGTGCAGTTTAAGGGCTTGAATAGATCCTTGGGGAGCAGCTATGTATTCAGAAATTGTTAGGTTGATACATAATAAATCGGACAAATTGACCAATTTTAATCATTGTCGTACAATTTTTTTACGACAACAGGGATTCACTTGAAATATACTCCATCTTTATCGATGACCTTCTGCCACGGTATAGGCAGATCATGGATGCCCTTGCTCCAGAAGGCCGGAAGCTGGAGCTCGAAGAAGTTGCCGAGTGCCGCCTTGACCTCGTCGCGAGTTTTGAAGTCTTGGCCGTCCAGGTGGCGTTGGCTGTGGGAGAAAAGGTGGAAATCTGAAGGGGCCAGGTCTGGGGAGTACGGTGGGTATAGAAGTACGGTCCAACTGTACGACAGCAGCTCGGCCTTGGTCGATCTTGCGAAGTGCGGTCTGTGGAAGTAGACACGTTGTCGTGCTGGAAGTAGACATGTGACCGCCGCCGTAGCGAACTTTAGACATTGGCCTTCAATTCACGTTATTGACGAACGTAGACGTCTGCGGATACTGCGGTACCTTCATCGAGCAGCTCCCAGTACTCTACGCCGTGTACGCTCCACCAACCGCGGTTTTCGTCTTCGATGGAATAGTCGCCTGACGCAAACTTCGAATGCTACAACTACAGTGTACTTCTGCCGGGGGCATGCTCCTTGTGAACTTCTATCAGAAGTCTGCCGATATCCGAGGGTTCCTGGCCAGATAGCGATATAAATAGTATGACGTTGCGGATGTGGTTTCTGGACCGCTTGAAATCGTGCGGCATGTGGCGGATTGAATTTACTTTGGAGTGATTATTTTGCGGTACTTTGAAGAGCTTTTCATACTCATTCCAACGGTACCTCGCGCGTCCATTTTCGCTAATTCATTACTGAGTTATGATCTCTAGAAATCAACACTACCATTTGTCCGATTTATTATGAATCAACCTAATACTTCGCAACATCTTTCTGACGTAGTAATAACGCTAAAAATAATTGAAAACAACCAGGAAGTTTCATTTTTAATAACAATAAAACAAAATAGCAATGTCAGCATTTCGTAATCGGTCATCCAAGTTTCATTCGCTGTTGAGAGGAAGAAATTAACCAAGACGTTAGAATCGGCATCTATCCGCCCAGCTTTCGGCTTGGATTAACCTCGCTAAAAACTTTGCTGTTTGAAAAAAAAAAAACTGTTTTATGCTTGGAATGGATATGAAAATATCTTAGCGAAAATTCGACTAGAATCTTTCAGCATTGATCTCTTTGTTTCAGCAATTCTTTTCAAATAAAGAGAAAGCAATAAAGAAATATTCGTGAGCTGCTTTGCCGAACGAGGTTTTGAGGTGGATCAAGTTTTTATTAACGGCCTGACGTATCGACCCTTTCGTCGTTTTCAGAGGCGTAAAAAAGAAAAAGCTGTGTTTGTTCGGGATCCACCCATTTAGCCCCGAATACGACCCCTTTACATGTTACACCTGGTCACTGTTCTATCTGAACTGTTATTTTTGCTTTTCTACGTCATTGCTGGATGTTTTGATTTCATTTTCTGGAAGGAACCATGCCTTCGGCATTGGACCGAAATTTTGAAGGTATTAAATGCATGTTGGGATCATGCGAAAACCGCTTTCACAAGTTGTTTTGCCTTCGAAGAGCTCGTTGCGAAGTGGACGGAAGAATTCATTTGCATAAGCTGGCCTTAATTCATGAAGCATGTCACGGTAGTGGCTTTTTAGTTTTGCCCCATCTTTTGCTACATCCTTTTAGCCTTTTCGAGTGCTCTAATGTAGCGACCCACCGAAAGTTTTAATTGCAGCCAGGAAAATTTAACGGTGTCGGAGTTTCACGAATCACGGGTTAGGGTATAACCCTTCCGGGACAGCTGCACTGTGAACAAAAGAAATTCCATGTTCCATTCACAGACGGAGTTCCTAGAAAGTGTAAGAGGAAGTCGTAGAAAAGTCGACTTCAATTTACTTCGGCGTTCGTCACGGTACTCCTAGCTAAGGTCTTCCGCGTCACTCAACGGGCAGTGAGTGTGCCGAACTGCATAAGGCATTCGTATTAAATCAGGGCGCAGCCCAGACAGCCACACGATAGAATTACGGGTAATGAAGTTGGGAGTCGTGCGGTCGAATCAAAACTAAAGGTTTACGTGCCATGTAAGCAGGGCACTTCCACTCGAGGAGAATAGCCGATTCAGTACGACCCCCCCCCCCCTTCTTATGGGACAGAGTACGAGTCTCCTTTTCTTTTTTGACCTCTGGGATAGTAACTATCACCGGATCGGATAGATGCAATGTATTTTATTCTTATGTAATCTTACGTGAAGCGAAATCATTTTACATTTCCTTCCACGGGTTCGCTGTAAAATATCCTTCATTTCTCATCTGCTTACTGAAAGATTAGATTCTAGTGCTTATCGCCGACCCCGCAGGTACAACCCTCCCCCCTCCTGTCAAGTCAATACGACCCCTGTCAGGAATCCTCGACACCCGGTGCACACTGCTTTCAAAGAGTGGAACTCTTTTACTTCCGCCGTGGCTGTTACATAGTCTTCCTGTCAATAGCATCGGCCATTTCTCGGAATCACTCTTTGATTGCATGCTTTCTGCATGCCGTTTTTCTTTTCAAAATACTTTCCAAAAATCCGAAAATTCGAATAATCGAGCCGTTCATGCTGGTTGGATATTACGTGAATGGCAAATTGGAGTTCATTCAAAGTCAATTTCTCTTTGTATTGCTGATGTCGTAAATCAGAGAAATGTTCGCAAAAAATCTTTCTGCCAACAATTTTCAAATGGCTCTCCCATTTGCAGATTTTGCCACCTGGGGTGTAAAGTAAAAAATTGCTGTAGTCTCCATGTCCGTCTTTCTTGAAACCTGGGCAGTTGCAAAATACTGTTAGGCTTTGATAACTACGAAATTGTCGAAACGTCAGGCGAAATGGAAGTTCCAACTCAAATCCGTATGATAGAAAATAAACACAAGCATATTCAAGAAGTTCCTGTAATAGTTTTGAAGTTTTCTCCGCATCTGTCCTCTAAATACTCCAAAAATTAGAAATTTATTGTTAAGCACAATTTTCATTTTCATTTGTTCTTTTATCATAGCAAGGTATGTCTAATCATTAAGTATGAAATCAAAGATAGATTTTCAAATGAAATTGAAATGTGACTCAAGCTCACTTTTGCACTCATCTCGTCCTTAATAATAGTTATTTTTATCGCACATGCAGAAATCTGAAAAGTTCAACCGACTTTTTTCTGATTTTAAGCATTCTATATATACCCCATTCACAACATTTCTAAAAGGTTCGGAGAAATTCTGGAAAGTATTCTGAAAAAAAATCTTGCAACTTCGCAGAATGGTGCACTGAAAACCGTGAAGCTGCTCCATGCATTATTGCGCACCCTCCCCATAAAATGAAAAGCGAAATTTGCCTAGTCCTGCTGATTATTTTGGAAAAAGTCACTAACAAGGAAGTGCGCTGGTCTGATGGAAGAAAGTAGTGCAAATAGAATTTTGCATATCACATGTCCCCATGTTGCACAGATTTTGCAAAAAAGGCTTTTTGGCCACGTCCTTGTCACTCTGGATGATCCTCTAGATCAAGTCCTTCATTACTTCTTGTGAACTTCCACTGGATATCGATAATCTTACTGCTCCTGTGATTCGGCATAGTTCCATCCATTTGACGGGCATCCTTACATATTTGTCTCTTCATTATCTATATGTAACTTGCTTCTTATGAATCATTTATGTTTTTTGGACGATTTCGGTACGTTTGGACGAGTTTTCGCGACGTCTGAGTGCGCATGTTTTAAGATTGTATGCGTAAATCATGTTGTTCACCACTGCGACAAGCGATAAATTGTTGGTCTGGCCGTTCGATGTCGAACTCGGACAGTACCGTGTTCGAGAAGGTCAAATGCAATTCGAATTTTTCGCGGATCCCTTCGCCTGAGGAGAATGGGCACACGGCACTATGTGAAAAAGAAGAGCCGTTGGAAAAAATAGAACCCGTGATCCAGCAAGAATCCGCTGACAAGCAGAATGCAGGTGAGAAGCTTGAAATTTTTTTCGGAGGTTGCGAAACAGTTGATGTGGGGCGACAAAGTTCATCAGCGTCTTATCATTCAATTCATTAAATGCTAAGTTTACAAAGTACTTTTTTCGAAAATAGTACCTGAAGGGTGATCAAAAAATATGGAATACAATACACAGTACAGTGGATCCAATGTAGCACAGTGATGAATCTGGAAAGTGGGACATAATAAATTATGGTAATTCTGTATTACTCTCTTGAAGGCAGTGATAAGGGTAATTCGAGCCGATATGGAAAGATCATCAAATATGATGGTCACGGTGTTTAATAGTACGAAAGTGAAGAAAAACGAAATTAAACGGTCAAAATCCCGCGAACTAAGACCCGCTTTAAGCCCCTTATTCCAGAAGAGGCATGTCGGGCAGAAAAAAAGGGTAGGGCTGAGATAAAAGAAGTTTCAGCTATTGGGGAAGACGGCTCTGATAAAGCCTGGAGGCGCTTTTTCTTATCGGAAATTTTGCCACATGTTTTTTGCGAGACTATCTACTTTCATTTAATAGACTCAGTTTTGGAGTTCTCATCATCCACATTACCCTTATCACTGTCTTTGATGCAGCCTACTGTATAGAACTCGGTTCCAAATGATCATCTTCAGTCATTCACATTTGAGGCCCAGAAGTATCTAAAGTATAAGTGAGGATAAGAGATTCTATGAAGGTGAACGGACTATCCTATGTATCGGAATATTGCAAATGCACCTTATAATTTTTGATACCTAGATTGCAACCAATCGACATCAGTCTACCTGCCACTGATGAGGTCGAAGCCTATCCTTGTAAGGATCGGACTCGATTCCAATGAACGTAATGTCGTATGAATGGTTTGAGCGATGCAGTAAATGGTTAAATCTATCCAAGAGTCAGGCCATTATCTGATAGCAGTCCCTGCTCGCGGATTGATATCTTCACGTTGTTGGAAGGAGCCCCAAATGGCTTTGGAATGAGAGAACCGTCAAACTGAAGTGGTTCCCTGTGTAATTATTGTACCATCGTAATGAGCTCTTTCTAGGATATTTCCTGCTACAATTTACATAAAGAGGAAATGAATGTGTCGTATGTGAAGAATTGAAGTAATGCCCAGTGTTATTGCAAGAAGGGGGGGGGGGGTGGTGGAAAGAGGGATAGAAGGTTGAACGCCTGAACGTACGTCAATCTGGTGTATATCTTTGCTCAAAGGTTAGTGCAGAGAAAGGGGTTCCTTTTTACTGTTTGATTTTAGGCTGTATAAGTTCAACGCAGTAAGACCCCCCCCTTTCGCATTGCGATAGCACCCTCTCTGCAACTTTTAAAACTTTAACTTTTTTTGAATCATGTGGTAAATAGGTATAGTACTGAGGCCTCATGAAGGCTCAAAAGTGATCATTTCTCTGATTGAGTTTCTCATAGGAAGATCATACGCTCAATGAAAATGAATCTGAAAAGTGTAGTCAAATAGAGACCCTAAATCTAATGCTTATGGAGTTAGTCTACAGCTGGAAGACCTGTCATCGCAACTCTTCATATTTTCTTCTAGATAACTCGGAACTGCTTCCGATTACACGAATTCTTTGAACTCTTTATTGGTCAGGTATTAGCACCATCAAGTTGACCTCTTGTCCTATCACCATTGGCCTAGGGACTGATCCTTTCTGCTACTGATTGCTGCTGGTTTTTGCCGATGTAAAAATTTTTATAAATATGCTGGGTTATGGGCAAAAGCTTAGGTCTTGGAAGTGGTCTCCTTGGTGTAATGGATTAGCACATATGCCCGGAAAGCATAGAGTGCGGGTTCCAGTCCCGTCTGAGTCTAAAGCTTCTGCCCATTACTCAGCTCACGTGTAACAACGATCCTTTCGTTTTCCTTACTTCTCTTAGTTTTTTTCTTCGTTGCTTTGTGAACATACTTCATTTATGCATCTTGTTTATCGCTGGCACTTTATTCATAATAGTCGCATCTTTCCTGCCTCATGTTGTGGCACAAAAATAGTCCCGCAATTCAGGAGGTTCATCAGAAAACTTAATGAAATTCACTGCGTTTGTATGACTGGACGATTAGATACTAGAAAAACGGGACTTTTTTTAGAACTTGACCTCAGGCTATGTAGGCCTGCATAGCTCGCGCTACTGATGTGGATGAGCTGTGCTAAACCTTATTTTTAGAGGTTGTGCAACATTCAAACTACATCTGCGTGTTCCTTAGGAGTCTTTTAAATTTTGTTCCTGACTCCGAAATTGCTATGTTCAGCTTAATGGATATTCTTTCACTTTAAACCAATTACAAGGACTTTTCTGATGACTACATAATGGGCATTTTCTGAAGGGCACATCCTTCCTCCTAAGAGATCGCAAATCGCCTTCCACTGATGATGGAAAACGAAGTGATGACCGGTCCTCATCATTGCAGCATTTTCCATGCTGTTCCCTTTTTGCATCAGTTGTCTCATTTTCTCATTTTTGAACAGACTTCAACCCCCAGCACTGGTCCTCTTTTCACTACTCGAATCGTAAGCTTCTGCCGACATAAAGCTGACTCGTGTCGCTCACCAATTACACTTCTTAAGAATATGTCAGTCTTCTTACACTTTGACAAACTTAGCGTGGTTGACGTTCTTTTCTTCTCTGGTGACTCTGTGATGACCTTACTTGAACATCCTCTTATGGAACATATCTGATAGATGTTTCCTATTTCATCACGGTCGAATTTATGTACATAATTACTCATGTGGGAGTAGAGAGTACCCGTTTTTGAAAAAATCGTACATGGAAAATAAGTTTTTCTCTTACTCGTATATTTATGTTGTTTTTGCCTGATGACGGCCACATGCAAATTTCATACGAGAAAATGTGAATCCGTTAGGATCCATCGCGTCAGAGTGGTGACCAAGGGGCGGGCCCAGAGCAAGTGCCCGCCCCGTCGTCCGCCGAGGTCGGAGGCGCATATTGGGGTCAGAAGCTAGTGTGAACGGTCCCACTCTTCCTCTCCAGCAGCGGAGGAATACGAGGCTGGCATTTACTCTGAAGCCCTGCGCCCTCGGCCACCACTTTTAGGAGCTGTATCTCAGCCGGATTCTCAGTTTTTCACCTGAGACTTTGCATGGGCCCTTATTGATCAAGTACAACATAAATACCATATATCACAGCAACATTAATTTTTCCGTGCACGACTCCTTTAATCATTGCTGTTGGTAAAAACAAGTAAATTTTGCATGTTTGTGTATGTTGCTTTCTTATGCGATGATGCTGAAGAGACAAATCTCGCATGAACATGCACCATTTCCTATCGGTTGCTCGATTGCTGAGCACAATACACCATGTGTAAAAGGATCGTGTTCACAGTGTTACTTCAGTCGGACCCTTATGGTTTTACTAATATATTATGTCACCGGTGGATATAGAGAAGATGTTTAACATACCTTGCCTTAGAAACTAATGAAGCATTTATATATTTTCCCACAAAAATGTATGATTTATTTACAAATAAATAAAAAAATTACGGTTGCAGCAAGCAGTTTTCCCATTTCCTATATATAATACTTGACCATAATTATCTTCAAGCATGTCAATGGTAATACTTCTCACCTTACTGTGAAGAAAGTCAACATTATTATCCGGCGTTACATCGTTGACATTGCTACCACCGACAAGAAGATTGAAGCGTCCTTACTGGGATACGCCATGCATTGTAGTTCCATTTAGAATCGTGTTGGTTTTAAATTTTATTTTACCTACACAATTTTCTTAAAGGCACAGTTCACGATAATATGAGTACATACCTGAGCTCGATAGAAGCCTTACACAGCGGCAAAGCGTGTGTCATCACCGTGGCACAAGCGTGGTGCTAAACCCATGAGTGAGATGCCGGCCATCATCTTAAGATGGCGTACACCCATCTAAGATTTGGGCAGCGAGGCAGCGGTGTATGTATTACGTGGATGAGAGGCATGATATATAAGATAAGATAGTATTGGGTAATCTCCAGCGTAAAAGCAGCCTCATCGAATGATATTATCACGTGAAAAACTGCTGCGGTGCTTGCCTCTAGACTGCAAACGCGTCAAAGTCAAAAGTCAGGAACTTCTTATATTAGGTTGGTGCAATTGAAATTGCCGTTTCGGCCACCCTTCTAAAAGAACGTGTCTTTGCCCAAGACGCTTCGTTTGATACTTTAGTGTGGTATACCGATTTGAAGCTTGAGAGCCGGCCTTTACAGCTGTGCCACTTGTTTTTTCAAAGCACTCCATCTAATCGTTTTTCAGACCTTTAAAATGCTAGTGGAAAAAAGTCAAGTTCGAGCTATTTTGTTCTACGAATTCAAACTTCGTCGCAACGCAGCGGAAACAGCTCGAAATATTAATGAAGTTTTTGGAGAAGGAACGCTCAACGACCGTACAGCTCGGCATTGGTTTGAGAAATTTCGAAGCGGATGCGAGAGCTTCGAAGATGAGGTAAGAGGGCATCGACCTTCGGCGATAGACGACGAAGAACTGAAGAAGATCGTCGAGGCCGATCCACGCCGATCAACTAGAGAGATAGCTAAGGATTTGGAGGTTGACCACACAACGGTGGCTAGGCATTTACATAAGATCGGAAAAACCAAAAAGCTCGACAAATGGGTGCCGCATGAGCTTACCGAGAGTCAGAAATTACGCCGTTTTGAAGTCAGCTCTGCGCTCCTTTTGCGTAACAAAAACGACCCATTCCTTGATCGAATTGTGACGTGCGACGAAAAATGGATGATGTATGACAACAGAAGGCGATCGGCACAGTGGTTGGACAAGGGAGAAGAACCTAAGCAGTTTCCGAAGCCGAAGCTCAACTCGAAGAAGGTCATGGTCACAGTATGGTGGTCAGCACATGGAATTATTCATTACAACTTCATGGATCCTGGCGAAACGATAACAGCTGAAAAGTACTGCCAGGAACTCGACGCCATGCATCGAAAGCTTCAGGTGCTCCGACCAAGTTTAACTAATCGAAAGGGACCCATACTCCTACACGACAACGCGAGACCACACATCTCTCGCATGACCTTGGAAAAGCTAAACGAGCTAGGTTACGAAACCCTACCACACCCAGCCTACTCCCCAGACCTCTCCCCCACGGACTACCATTTCTTCAGACATCTCGACAATTTCCTGAAGGAGAAGGTCTTCAGCAATCAAGGAGCTGCTCGATCTGCTTTCGAGGATTTCATTGCTTCCAAGAATCTTGATTTTTATGCTAGCGGTATGAGCAAACTTGTTTCTCGTTGGGAAAGATGTGTAGAATGTAAAGGGTCTTATTTTGACTGATAAACTTTATTTGGTCATGAGATATGTTGATTTGAAGAATAGCTGTGGCAAACGGCAATTTCAATTGCACCAACCTAATATTTAAGGTTTTTGAAAATTTCCTTTGTGCTTTTCATCGCATAAAATTTATCATAAACTGTGTCTCTGAGATGCGAGCCGACGTAAAAGTCATCTTTTTCCATTCATACCGCTTTATGAGCTTTAGGTGAGCAGGCTTGGCTGGCATGGTCGAGTTTTTGACTCCAGGCACTGCATGTGGGACTAGCGTCACTGTCATTACACCGCTTTTTCTTGTGCCAGTATTATCAGTAATTAACCACAGGCCCACGTAACATGAACTTTGAGTTTTATATATAAATGATTTATCTGCCTTTTTAAGACATTGACATTTTTTCAGGAAGCACTGGGCGCAATTTCTCTGGTAGCCTTCATTCGTCCAAAGCAATTATCAGATTATTCATTGACATTCGAGCATGAACAATAATAAAAAAGTAGCTGTTCCATAAAATGTACGACGAAAAAAGAAGTGGTCTCCTGCCAAGGGTTCTTGAGATACTGTAGCCAGGGTACACCGGGAGTGGATGATTTTTCGAGCGGGGGATCGTGTTTGATAGTATACGAGGGGTCGTATCTGGAGAGGTTAGCGATAAGCGCTGTAGTATCTGATTGCCGATGAGAATATGACAAAAGATATTTAACAGCAGACTCCTGTGGAGAAATATGTAATAAATATCAACTTGCTGTAGATGAGAATACATGGCAATAAAATACATTCCAACTATACAATCCCGTAAAATTCGATGGCATTGTGCAGTTCAAAAAGGAGGGGGATCATATATGGTTCCCGTAGGGGGGGGGTCGCTCTAAAACGGCTATTTTTCTCGACATCTGAAGTGATAAGGGATGACAACCCGATAAGTTACCCTATCGAGCTATCAGGGGTACAGTCAAATTAATAGAACAAGCGTCCCGCTCCTCAGGCTTTTCTTCAATTAGCATCGGGATGTGAATATCATTCGAAGGATAGCACAGGGTACGGAAGATTCTCACTCGCCTTCAAAATCCTGCAGTTCAAGTCTATAATGGGTCAAAACTGGGATAAGGAGGATTAAATCAGGTTCTGATATCATTCTCACTATGGATACATACATTTTTTTTACATAAAGTAGAAGAGAGTTTGAATTTGGATCAGATTTCATTATTATATCGTTTCACGAAGTATATGCTGTGGACTTCATCACTCCGAAGTTCTACTCCCAGTACTCATCCTGGCAGACATGCTAAACTCAATTGAAGCAGTAATGAAGGTTCAACTGAAGAATGACTTCACTTTTTTCATTGTTTTCGAAAAGCCATACAAAAACGAGAAAAGACGATGTTGTGACAGGTGGTGCCATTCGTACTCGCATGACTGGGTAGTCGCGTCCCTACTCAAAATTCGCCCAAGTAAATGAAGTGTTTTATCCCTCTGAAACCCAGTTAAAAGTACGTGACTAATTGGGTATCCTGGAGGGAAATACTGCATCGTACATGAGCCGACCCGTTGTGGTCAGTGTATAGGCCAAATTCTTATCAGAAGACACTATGATTCTGAATGGAAGCTGATTGTATTAGGTTGTCCGAAAAGTAATGAGACAAATGCAGTGGTGAGATTCAACATTAAGTATTTTTGGACGTCGAAGTCGTGAGAGGACAAAATTCTGGAATTTAGTGTTTCAAGTCCAGTACATATATGCCACCAAGGGCATGTGGTCCATACTGTTTTCATCTTTCACAAACGTGCTAAAGATGGACGAGAAAAAAAAGCTGTATCGGGCAGCTCTCCTTCTACACTATCGTTCAGGTAAATCCGCGGATGAGGCCCATCGGCTTTTGCTGGAAGAAATGAAGGATCAAGCACCTTCTCGAGCGACGTGCTTCAGATGGTACGGCAAGTTCGACTAAGGAGGGAAATGTCTCGAAGACTGTAGTCGTTCAGGACGTCCACTGACGCGAAAGAAGCAGCTCATACTTGCCATCTGTGAGGAACGGCCTAACGTTACAGTGCGCGAGCTTGCCACCTCCTCGGGTGCTCCTAAATCCACGGTACACGATGTTCTTCGTGCGTCAGGTAAAGTGGCAAAGTTGCCTAGGGTTCTTCCGCACGCTCTCAGCTCTCACGACAAGAAGAAGCGTGTTGAAGTGTGCACTTCTCTGCTCAGCCGTCATCGCACGCTTTCGTGGATCGACTCCATCGTTACCATGGATGAGAAGTATTGTGTCTACGATAACACGGTGCGCCGAAAACATTGGGTCGACTTTGATGAATTGCCGAAACCACAGCCGAAACATCCCGATCATGACAAGAAGGAGTTGCTCTCATTCTGGTGGGATATTAAAGGCCCGGTGTTTTGGGAATTGGTTCCAACTAGTTCTATGGTCGACTCTGAAAGATTCTGTACTCAGCTGGAAATAGCTGAAATTCTGCGTAGTCGCCGTCGTGAGAGAGGCAAAACCCTACTCCTCATGGATAACGCCAGGCCACACACGTCGAAAAGGACTAAGAGTAAGCTGAGAGAGCTGGAGATCGAACTTGTACCCCATCCACCGTACTCACCAGATCTCGCTCCATCGGACTTCCACATATTTCGTTCTCTTCAATCCTCTTTTGCTGGAAAAAAATTCACCAATCCGGAGGACGTCGAATTAGCTGTCAACAACTTCTTGAAGTCGAAGCCTCCGGAGTTCTTTGCTAATGGAATCAGATTGCTGCCGCAAAGATGGCAGTATGTGAAGGAACACAATGGTGAATATTATAGTAAATGATATTGATTTGTAATAGAGTTACCGATGAATCACTGCACTACGACATTTGTCTCATTGCTTTTCGGACAACCTAATATAATGTAGAGAAAGCACCTTCCTACTCTTATCGCTATTGGTACTATTACTATTATTATTTTATTATTATTGGGTCCCGAGGCGATTACAGGTTAACTGCTTTTCGCGCCTCTAGCATTACAGTGTAATCGTTCTAAGATCCAACTACCGCGACGCACACAGCTCGCACCCACTGCGTCGCACGCCGCTCGTCGTCGTGCGAATCCTGACATAAGGGACGAAGGGAGAACAGACAGACAGACGAAGCGTTCTATATTCAGTAGGGATAGCTTAAATAAGAGATAGGAACACTATATGAATCACGCCCGTTTGAAGGGTTATGAGAGCTAGTCGGA
This sequence comes from Trichostrongylus colubriformis, assembly GCA_963978905.1. Lineage (NCBI taxonomy): Eukaryota > Metazoa > Nematoda > Chromadorea > Rhabditida > Trichostrongylidae > Trichostrongylus > Trichostrongylus colubriformis. Next base: position 29,940,719 of record OZ022260.1, read on the forward strand.
GGCAGTCGCTCTTTCTTCAAACACCCTAAAAATCAAAGCAATCTAGAAACAGATGGGCCATCTTCTCATTGCGTGCGGAGGCATTCTCATACAAACACGCAACATTTACTTGATTAAGTTGAAGATTCGTGGGGCAAGCCAGTTGGGGGAACTCTGGAATGCAGGTAACCTTCTACGTTTCCCTGGGTCATTTCCTGGTTTTGTCGTTTCTTTGTATTTTTTGAATTCCATACAGTCTTCTTTCCCAGCTGAGTTGGCTCTTTGGTTGCCTTCGATACAGTTCGATGCTTTCTGTAATCACGACAAACAAGCAATGATTAGTAATATTGGGTTGAGGAATAAGTCCGCGCGGTTTTTTTCAACCCCGTTTTTTACAATGTTTCCTTCATCTTTTGACAAAGTTTATACATGTTTTCGATAGAGCTTTTTTTGCTCTACAAAATACTGCTATCTGTTTTTCGATTCTTCCGAATACCCAATATTTATGAGGTTTGGGAATGAAGTGAGCTGAAGGCAAAAAGTTGGCACTTGCGCACCTCATTTTTCTCGCCTATCATCAAGATCAAAAAATGTTTGCGATTATGTTTTGATAGAGCTTTTCCAGCTCTACAGAATGACACTACCTTTTATTTAAATCGCTCAACTTTTTGCTATTTTCAAGACTCACAAATGCAGTACTCGCAAAAGTGTGCACTTTAGTTACCTTCTCTTCCTCGCCTACTATCGAAGTTAGAGAGGACGTGCATATACGCATTCGATAGAGCTTTCTTTGCTCTACAAGATAACACCATTCTTCTTTTTTATCCTCTCATATTTTAGCATGTAGCACTAAGTTTTTGCCTGTTTTTTAATTCAATATTGCATAAAGAAAATGAATTTTTTCAGCAGAGTTTTACACCATTCGATAGAGCTCTTTTCGCTCTACAAGAGGATGTCCACGGTTTTTGTTCGAATCAATTTTTCCCATTTTTTAGACTATTTAAAAGTCGACGAAATCGAGCATTTTCGACACCATGTGATGAAAATGCTCGATTTAAGTCGACTTTTAAATGGTCTAAAAAATGAGAAAAATTAATTCAGACAAAAACCGTAAATACTATCTTGTAGAGCGAAAAGAGCTCTATCGCATGGTGTAAAACACTTTGCCAAAAAAATTCATTTTCTTTATGCGATTTTGAATTGAAAAACAGCTGGAGGCTTTTTCCTATATGCTAAAATATGAGAGGATAAAAAAGAAGAATGGTATTATCTTGTAGAGCAAAGAAAGCTCTATCGAATGCGTATATGCACGTCCTCTCTAACTTCGATAGTAGGCGAGGAAGAGAAGGTAACTAAAGTGCACACTTTTGCGAGTACTGCATTTGTGAGTCTTGAAAATAGCAAAAAGTTGAGCGATTTAAATAAAAGGTAGTGTCATTCTGTAGAGCTGGAAAAGCTCTATCAAAACATAAACGCAAACATTTTTTGATCTTGATGATAGGCGAGAAAAATGAGGTGCGCAAGTGCCAACTTTTTGCCTTCAGCTCACTTCATTTCCAAACCTCATAAATACTGGGTATTCGGAAGAATCGAAAAAGAGATAGCAGTATTTTGTAGAGCAAAAAAAGCTCTATCGAAAACATGTATAAACTTTGTCAAAAGTTGAAGGAAGCATTGTAAAAAACGGGGTTGAAAAAAACCGCGGGGACTTATTCCTCAACCCAATATAATATAATATTGGGTCATTCCATAAGTAATGTCCTTTTTTCAAGCATAAATTTTTCCTATAAAATCACAAGTTTTTGCTGCATATCATTTATCATTCGGAAGTAAATTTCCTGCTCTACAAAATGACATGTTCTGTTTCCGAATTTGTTAGGATGGCGCCGACATTTAGGCTGGCGAAGAGATAGGTGTAGCCGACTAAAATTGGCCAAACCGGCAATTAATTGAAACACAATATTTTACTTGAGGAAAACTAATCAATCATGTGTTCCGTGCTTAGCTCCGGCCTTTCCTGTAAGTTTCATCAGTCGGTTGCTTGAAAAGTCACGTCGCTCTTTTTCCACATTTAGTTCTTCCGCCACAACTCGGTGATTTTAAACAATTTGTTCGAAAAAACGCAAGATAATTTTCTCAACCAATCAGTTGCAAGAGTGGTGAAATGTTAAGAACAGGTGGTGGGTAGAAGCAGGGAAATACCGACCGGATTCCTTAACTTTCTCATGGAAAAAAATAAATTGTGAAAAATGTCAACTGGACCCCTATCACATGGTATTAAAACTCAATCTGAATCGCAGCCAAAACAAACTAGAAAGATGTTTTCGATATAGCAAAAGAAGTTCTTCGAAGTGCTTCATAAAACAACTCTAAGCAAGGGGTTTGAAAGAAAAAAATTTCATCTTGAATAAGTGTGAGTGCTTGCGAAAAAAGATTTTAGAAAAAGAACGACACAACTTTTTGATCAACTTTATATTGGAAGTTGTAAAAGAGGTCAGGACTAGGTACGCGACACATGACTGTTTGACTTTTCTAAAGTGAAATGTAGTGTTTCAATTGATTGCCGATTTGGCCAATTTCAGTCGGCACCTATGTACCTCTTCGCCAGCCTAAATGTCGGTCCCATTCTGACAAACTCAGAAACTGAACATGGCATTTTGTAGAGCAGGAAAACTTCATTCGAATGACATATGACATGCTGTAAAAACTTGTAAATTAATAGGAAAAACTTATGCTTGAAAGGAAAAAACAACATTACTTATGGAATGACCCAATACTATTATGATTCGAACCCTTTGCGATTCTTATCTCTCGCCCCAATATTTCCCTTTCGCCTGAAATGCCTCTTAGTTTGATCAAATTGATACTTTTTTCGCTATACATTCAATTTTATTTTCTGTTTTATACCTTGACGGCTATTTTTGCTCATAAAGGACATTTAGTGTTTTGAGCCCACTTGTCAGCCTGCATAGAACGTTACCAAATGTTTTCACTGTCCCATAATATCCGTCGCATGTCATCCTGAAATTGGATTACTTTCCGCCCATCGTGACAGAGTTAGATGAATGAGAATTGATGAATATTGCATTTTCATTCCAATGGAATTCCATAGATGGCTCTCGTTTCATGATCATTTCATTTCCTGAGAATGTTCTGAAAGCCTTCTCCTAGAATGTTTTGAGCTGTTGATGCAAATATCTTCAGAACGTGGCTGCTTCCATTTTGTATCCTCGGCGCTGGCGGGCTTATTGATGAGACATCGTGAACTGCGTTTCACGACAGTTAGCTACAGGCTCCATGGTTGGTACCACCACCTTAAAGCTTAAATTTTGCTCGATGCGTGCAAAACGCCCATAAATCTTTGGTGAAATGACAATGTTACGTGCGCGTTAATGACCCTATAAATATTTCACGCAGCTTAACAACCTGGGTTTACAGGTTGTCTGCCTGTTCTCTTCCCATTTATCACCAGTAATCACTCTTTCCCACATATGCTCATCGTCTCATCGCGTTCATGTTTACTGCCCTTTTTATATGTAAAATTCCCGGCAATTTTCTTCAACGAAATGGGCGGCCAACATGGAATGGGAGAGGGCTAGAGCCGGCTGTACTAAAACCAAGGTGATTGAGGGTTTCGGGTTGATGAATGGTTTCTTCGCGAACGGAGCGCCGTTTTTTGTCAGTGCATTGAGTGCACTGATGTCGTGTATCATGTGCTCCGAAACTCATGCTCACTGCTAACTCACAGCTGACGCAGTTGATTTGTTGCTGCTGATCCGCTTACCTCCACCCACATCTCTGTACTCATTTGTCTGTTTGATCTGGAAACTACCACAAAGTTTCACTGCTCAGAGAACTCCCACACCTGCTGGTTTTCATCAGAACAATATTTTACCAACTACCAATGTCACTTCTCCATGGTTTGTAGGAAACATCTAGTATGGTTCAGGCTCACATACTATTCATATTTTCTTTTATTATTACAGTTTTTTAAAAAAAACTTCTCAAACTTCCACTGCCTTCCAATCTTTATACCCCATTCTTTGTTTGTATTATATTGTAAGGAAAGTTCCTGCCGCTTTTTCGCGTTCACAAGATTTTAAATTTAAATATCAGAGCGTGTCAACATGAATCAGCTGACATATTGTGCTCGTTAGATAGACAAAAAGTTGCTCTTTCAGAGTACATGTTTTATTTGAAATGCCACAAGATTTTCGAGTTATTAGGTAGTCTAAAAAGCCTTTTCGTATTTTCAAATACCGCTTTTTCCCTCAATACTGCTTTCCACAAAATTTCTTCTGTACATATATGTGTAGTACAAGTCCACACGCATCTATAGGTATTGTTGTCTTCTATCTCCCGGATAACCCTTTTCGGCAAAATAAAAATATCAAAAGTCACCTCATTTTCAATGTCTACTTTTCTTTTTTGACTGGCGTTAGACAGGGAAAGGAAAAGGTGATAATCCGATGGAGCAAGATCAGGGCTATAAGGCAGCAGTTTTTATTCAAGCTCGAGAATTTTTTTAAAAATTTCAAAAATTTTTAACCACTATTGAAAAAATGCTTGGATAAAAATTGCTGCCCCATCCACCTTATAGCCCTGATCTTGCTCCATCGGATTATCACCTTTTCAGTTCCCTGTCTAACGCCATTCAAAGAAAAATTTTTTTTATAATTTTTGTATTGAAAATGAGGTTGACCGTTGATATGTTTATTTTGCCGAAAAGGTTATCCGGGAGATGGAAGACAATAATACCTATAGATGCGTGAGACTTGTACTACATATATATGTACAGAAGAAATTTCTGGAAAGCAGTTTTGAGGGAAAAAGCGGTATTTGAAAATACGAAAAAACTTTTGAGACTACCCAATATTAGGGAAATTTTAAAGTGCTGCGAAAATGGCACTTATAAGATGACTTCACTTCACGAGCTCTTCTTTAATCGGGTCGTAGCAGAGGCGACCACTAATGTGAGTACTGCTAGGGGAGGGGTGGAGCATTGAATGGCACACTTAGTTTCTGGTTTTAAAAGTGCAGAAATGGAAGGAGCTGCTTGGATTTTCGAATAATCAAATCGCTTTAACTAAAACAGCAGAAGGCAATTAGCGCCCATATTTCAGAGGATACCCACAAGTATCGGCGCACCTCAAGTGGCCTTGATTTAGAAAAATCCAAAAAATGGATGCCGCGGGACCCCCAACGGCAGTCATGCGCAAGCGCATTTTCACAAATCTTCTTCCACTAATTGAAGCAGTTGCACGGTAAGGCCCTTACTCGTCTGTCATGTTCATCAGATCTAGCGCTAACTATGCCCCACTTCCCAAAACATCTGGCCAGCTCCTTCAGTAGCAGTGTGTTTAGAAAGAGTGGCAATTTGGAGTCGACTTTTTTCATTTCGCGCAGTATAAATTATCAACCCTTTATCAAATTGAGATATGTAAGTATGCATAAAGTTGCCAAGAGTGTAGCGAATCTAACGGTGCTCAATCTGTGAGAAAAGATTTACTCTGAGCCGAGTTATGATCTCTCAAGTTGAAATTTCAAAAACCGTCCAAAACTTTCCTTTCAACCTAATGTTTTTACCAGCAAATGACCATGCTGCCATCGTCCTGAAGTTTGATTCATGGGTGAGTACTAGTTAAAGGGGTATCAAAGGATTTGAAGGGAAGTAGAAAAGAAAACCTTCCCATGAAAAATTTTCTTCTTTGTTTCTAATGTTTTCATTTTTCTTTTTCCTTTGTCACGTTAACATGCATTTTTCCTTGTTGAACCATTCAATGCTCCCACTCTTCTCAGTTATAAATCAATTGTGAAAATCAGAAAATTTTCACAATTCATTATTACAATCATTACAAAGAATAGTTGAAAGCTATCGGGGTTAATCATCCTTTTTTCGTCGTGGCGAGTGGCGCACTCTCATTCCTTTTTCTGAACCTACTACGCACTTAGGTTCGAGTAGCACGTTTTTAGCAGTTTTTTTAAAAATCGTAATAGCACGATGCCGCTGCCATTCCTTTCTACAATTCAGGCAAACCTGTTCCAGATCTCTTACCTTGTCACCAAGTTTTGATCCCCCGACCAAAGGAGTGAGAGTGCGTTACTCGCCACAGCGCAACAGAACACATGTCAATAAATCTCGCTCAAAAACTGAAAGCCTATGCGTCGTGCTCACTTCGTGCTTGAAAATTCCTTTCTAAATGTTACATCTATTTTAGAAAGATCTTTCAATATAATTAGTATTTTTCATTCTTTTCTCCTATTAGAACACTCGTCGATTGACCATCGATAGTTATTCTTCTTGGCCTTACCTCATTTTCAGTCCCAGTCAGTTATTTATTTCTGATGTCCGTGCTCAAGTTGTGCAGGATGGGCTTTTTGTTCTCGGCTTCTCGGCTCAGCCAAAACTCTCACACATGTGGCTGCTCTATTTGCGATGAAATCTCATGCCTTATTTGAATAATCCGCATCTTCGCAAGCTTCCCTCGTACATCTGACTGAACCTCGTGTTTTTCCTTGAATGAATAATAAAATGGCTATGAGTGGCATTTCTTTTGAATTCTCTTCATTTAGAGGCTAGGGGAAGGCAAGAACCCGCCATGTACACGGCTTTTCTATCAAATCGCAAGCACAGTTAAGTGTGTCTTTCACCTGTTTCATCGCCCATATAGTCCGCCAGACTATATGATCTTCTTGTTGGTTTTATGAGTCCATTGAGGTGCAGCCCTTTTTCTTGTGAATCCGCATTTCCAGCGCCGTTTGCCCTTCTCATCCCTCCGACACAATGAATTATTTCTTATAGTATGAAGTGTCAAATTGTTCGTGGACCTTTTTCATTCCTGTTGTTTTAATTGGTTTTTGACATCATCTAGGTTTTCTTACTTAGACTTTTTGAGCGTTGCCGTACTAAAAGGTAGGAATGCAGCTGTACTGATAACTTACTTCTTCATTCGATTGTGATCTTTGTTATGCCACACGAGGCTCTCAAGTAGATCCTTCATTCCTTGCCCAACCTCCATTCATTGCCCAACATTTCGACCCTTTCGGCTTCTTCAGAAGCTTGAAAATGCCTCGAAGCTCTTGATTTGTGGAGTATGCGACCAAGCACCTCTTAACCTCTAGCGTTTGCGACATATCTCGAAAAAGGTCCCGAACATCCAATAATGGGGCAACAAACTCACCGATGGTTCCACCGCTTGAGTGTTAGCGTAAGTGAATGAGTAACGAATGATCGGATGGGGTTTTTCATTCAGTCATTTGTTTACTCGTCTTTACATTGACGCTCTGACCTCCGCTGTAAGTGTGGCACCCACCTGTTCACGCGTTGCGTCATAGCAATTGCTTCAAGGTGAAAAATGGCTCCGAATAGGATTTTTAATGTCTTCGCAGTTTTTATTTCTGAAATGCCTTGTTTTATAGTGAGCTTATCACAGAGCAACCTGCTGACATGCTTATCAGCTAGTTCACCGACCACTCAATGGCGCTGAATTACCTTGGGAATGTGACTTTGACGATTTTTGCCTGAAGCATGCGTCGAAATTTCATGCTTTTCTCGCATATGTCTTAGTCATATTTTTCTTGTCGAAATATCTGCACCGATACAGTGTTACATATTGCCGGGGTTTTATGGGCTGACGTTTTTGCCAATGTTTCTATGAACATCATTCACAACATTCTGATATTATTTACTGCCCTTGGCCGATGTTTCCCTAAGGGCTTTGAGCTTTATGGCAGCCAAGTGTACGATAGCCGTCATCCATGCTTTTTTCTCCCCTATTTCCTTTACTATTGGGTTGAGGAATAATTTTCCGCGGTTCCTTTAATCCCGTTTTTCACATTGTTTCCTTCATCTTTTGACAATGCTTATATATGTTTTCCATGAAGCTTTTTTTGCTCTACAAAAAAATGCTGTCTGTTTTTCTATTCCTTCGATTGCCCATTATTTATGAGGTTTGGAAGTGAAGTAAGCTGGAAGCAAAAATGGCACTCTCGACACTTCGCCCTCCTCATGTGTCATCGGGCAGATAGAGCTTTTTCAGCTCTACAGGATGGTACTACTTTTTATACAAATAGCCTAGCTTTTTGCTGTTTTCAAGACTCACAAATGCAGTAATCGCAAAAGTGTGCACTTTCGTGATCTTCTCTTCCTCGCCTAATCGAGATTGGAGAGGGTGTGCATATATGTACGCATTCGATAGAGTTTTTTTGCTCAGATGATGCCACTATTCTTTTGTATCCTCTCATATTTTAGCAGGTAAGAATAAGCTCCGAAAAAATTCATTTTCATTATGCAATTTTGCATTGGAAAACAAATGGTTTATTCCCACATGCTAAAATATGAGAGGATACAAAAGAAGACTGATATTATCTTGTGGAGCAAAAAAGTTCTATCGAAAATATATATAAGCTCTGTCGAAAGATGAAGGAAACAATGTGAATAACAGGATCAAAGGAAACCGCGGAAACTTATTGCTCAACCCAATATAATAATTCCTCTTCATGACACTATAGCGGTAAATCTTTACCAAGAAAGTAAGTTCGGGTCTTGTTTCGGATGTGCGCAAGGCTTTAAGCGCTGATTTTGATTCCTGGGAATACGTGCGGGGGTCACAAAGCTGATAAAATCCTTAAAGCAAGTGCATGGCTCATCCAAGTAGGAATGATAACTCTGTCACCCTTGTCATCAAATCAATTTGTCGAAAGTAGCGATTGCTACTCCTGAGTTTCTTTCTGTATCCATTTCTTCCTTCATCCGCTATGTTTATTTATTTATAATGTTTACTCAGCACCACGTTATTACGTTTTAGGTTTTTCAAGCATGCCAGCCATTTTTAATGAGTTTTTCTCGTGTCATCTTTGTGCGTTTTCGTGATTAAAGTCCAGTCGGATTTCTGAATCCCCTCCAGGACAATCTGTACTGGACCTCTCTAAAGACGTCAGAGCATCTTCTCGTTTTCTTCATTCATCTCAGCTGGTTAATGCACTCGTTCCATGTGATCCGGTATGATGTTGAACAACTGCGATGCCAGTGAGTTGCTTAAGTTTAGTGTGGACGATATTGCCCCTGGGCTGAACTCACGATTGCTGACTACTCTTACACTGCGTATACGCTGTTTTCACTGTTGAACCCTGTTAATGATAACTTTTTGAAACAATGGTGATGTCACGTGGTATGACCCATCCACCGTGAAATCACTCCTGTCACGTTGCAATTGTGCGATGGGCATCTCATTTTAAAGACACCAGAAGGAGGTAATTTTGGCCTACGGTAGAACAGACGTAGGGTGGACGAATTCAAGTGGCCGCCATTCACAAACTCCCCAATTTGACGCCGTGGCATGGTGCCAATAGAGGATGCTTCTTTTATAAATTTGCTTTTTCCTCTTACTTTTTACTTTGTTCTTTCTTATTGTTTCTACAGGGGGTGCCAAAAAAAGTAATTTTGTCTCGTCCACTTTCACCCCCCTTTAGTCGAACTACAGCAAATTCTGTTGAGGTATTCACATCTCCAGATTCAAGAGCAGACCTCACTCTATCACTACACTCCGTGGCAGCCTTCTGCACGAGCAGGAACGGGAGCGAGGAAATAGTGAACAAGACGTGTCACCTTAACTGGGCAAAATCCGAAATTTCATCGCCCTCGTTCACAACCTTGCTGAGGTCCGTTCACTCTGGGTACCTGAGGGGATTCATACTGGGTGGTGTTCTTCAGGATCCCGTTTTTTTTTCGGGTTCCCAGCGCCCTTCGTTTCCAAGAGCCAAAACGTGCACTTACCACTGAAACCCCTCCGGAGGCGGATTTGGGCATGAAAATGATACTTCGGATCATAGCAGCCTTGTCCAAGCAGCAGGGGCTCTGTGACTTCCATGAACCGAAGGGCCAATCCTTAGGAAGCTTCCCACAAAAGACCTACCATGGAACCCGGCTCCACTGTTTTAAGGGGACCTTGATACCGTGGGTGCTCCGAAGCCCGACTGCGCCGCTTAAAGGTTCTATATTTTTATGAAAATGAAAGTAGTGAGTCTCAGCTTGTTCCTGCTTTTAGAGGAACATTTCGGGAATACTTTGCCCCAATACTTTCATTTCTTTCGTTTCCCTATGTTTTGTATAATTGGGAGATGTGAGCCGTAGGCAAAATTACTTTTTTTTGGCACCCCCTATAGATGTACTTAAATGAATGCTAATGTAGTTGGGAATCGCCACTCCACTGCGCTGGGAGTCAGGTGCTGCAACTAATATTGGAGCGCGGCCCGTCTCCTACAGCGGGCAACTCGGAAAGTCAGTGCGATGGTGCGAATGAGGCGCGAATACACACCGCAGCGATGCACTTTTGAATTCGTCTTCTGGTTCCTTTAATCTTCTGAGATTTCCATTGGTTAATCCCATGCGCAGATTCTGCGGTGATGTACTTTCCAGCGGATGTAGCCTTTCTATCCGTTTATCACCCTATGCCAACATAATACTGATTTCTGTTAAATCGTTTTCTTCGATTCTCTGCAAATTTTATGATTCTTATAAGTAAGGCTTCTCATTTATAATCTACGTTGGTAAACAGTGATGCTAATCGATACCATCGAACGCTGACACTGCTGCTGTCGCACGCGTTACGATAGTGCCCACGGAATGATACAATATGTTTCAAAACCACTGGATGCTGAGGCCCACTTGTGGATGTTAACGATGCGCATCGGGATACTGAAATTGCAGATTTGCAAAGTGCAGCTTTCTGGGGGCCCAGGCAAGGCTAGAGCACATTTTCTAATGAGGCAGTAAGAATTATCAACCCTGGTGGAATCACTGCTGGGATGATCATCTGAACCCGCGAAATACTAAAATTTGTCGGTGAAATTGTATAAACGAGCATTTCTCACCGATTGTTCCTTAAATGCAGCATCATCAGTAGATTCAAAATTTTCCTTTCCTTAAATTTCATTTGAAGGCAGTGGTATGGGTAGTAAGGGCCAAATATAAAAAAATCGTTGAATACGAAAGTCCAGATGCTTATTGGTACAAAAGAAGAAAAATGGAATGAAACTGTCAAAAACCGAGAAATAAGACCGCTTCCCGGCCGCTGACTCCGGAAGGAGGCGGGCTCCATAAGCAAAGGGGCGAACCCCGTACCCAAGTGGCAGCTGTCGAAAGAGATAACCGCTATAAAGCTCGGGAAGGGGCTCCAAATGTTGCCACGTACAGTCTCCCTAGTTTATTTCCATTGGCTTTCACTTGGATAACTCTCTTTAGGATTTATTTTGAGGATTCGTCATTACAAGACCCCCCGGAAGGTTTCTCTTTGATTATTACTTCACAGATTAGAATTCAAGCTTCCAAAAACGAATAACATCATTTTATTTTTTATTACTCTCATTACCCACTGCCTTTGATACTGATGGTTTTGCAGTGGCCTTTACTCTCACTGACGGCCACTGTTCTGAAGTACCCGTCCCTTTCGAAAAGTCTTTTGTGAGTAGATGTTGCATTGATTTCATTGACAACTTTGTTTTCACTCTTCAGTCATTCAAAGTAAACGGTGCCGCTTCGGCTAGTTAAAAAAGTAAGAGTAAGAGTATTAGTGTAAGTAAGCAAACATTAAACTGCACAAATGGGACGATAGAAGGTTAAATGTAGTAGAAATGTTTCTCAAAAATCTTTTTGATACTCCATGTGCTCTTGTCCGGGTGAGCTTAACATTTTGTTTCAATTTTCTAGTTCTAATTTCTCTGAATACTTCTCGGTATTTCAGTGGATCCGAAACGACCGGTGACTCTAATTCGAAAAACCGATTCTGTGGCCAATGAGCGACAGTTTGACAGCACTGCCGCAATCGATACTATAGAGAAGTGAGTTTCACAGTTAAAAAAAGCGATTTTGTGCTACACCGCCACTATACCGTGATTACAGTAAAATCCCGTCAGTGGTCCATATACATATTGCTGTGTAATTACACAGATCACACTAAACCACACGCCATAGCATCGCTCCTGGCGTGAAACCTTTCGAGTATCTGCTACGGAAAGCATCCCAAAAGACAGCACAAGAGCGAGCTATACTCCATTCAGCAGTATTTTGCATAAGTTCAGAGAGAGACGAATTTCTCATGCACAATACCCCATTCCCTCGATACGTATAGCTATCAGTTGGCCTCTGCGTAAAGCTATGTCACGGAATGCGCAAAAAACGAGTATAAAATGATGTTAAGGGGTACTGTAGTCACGGTGTCGCGGCTTTGTACCACGTATATGCGCTTAAGAGTTAAGCGGAATACAGAGATAATGAGCGAGAAAAGGGATGAAAACATAGTAAAGGAGAGATCTAAACATAGACGGTTATGTACATAGATACTAAAATACGGCGAAAAGCACCATGTATTTAAATCCGAAGTTATAGACATCGATTACTGGATTTTTTTACTTAGCTTATTGATCGCTTGATTAACGAACATATGTATGTATGCAAGATAAAACACTGGAGACTACTACCTCGTGATTTTCGATTTTCCGATCTTTCTGATGCTCACAAATGCTTGCGACTGATGTCATGTTCCTCTGAATCCTTGCTAATCAAGGCCTATATATATCTTCCAGATTTTTCCTATTTCTGCGATTTTACCACAGCAAAATTCATGAGCATCTGAAAATAAGAACCTAGTGAATCCATCTCAAAACAGCGACCACATAATGTTATTGGCGCCGTCAAATTCGCGACATGACGATTCAAGGGGGTGTGTACACTTATGACAAAAAATCGCTTCGTGGCGTCGCACTGGCGCTGTCAGTATGAGTCATTTGGAATCCCGCACAAGACGCAATGGGCTGGTACGAAGGACCTTCAAACGTTGCACTTTGGAAGCCTCGAAAGTTTGCCTATGTTGCTGTTGTTGTTGTTTCAGCAGATAAAGCTGCGGGCGACTCGCCCTAGCCGCGGGCGGCCACGCGATTTTTCGTCATAAGTGCATACACCCAGTTCAAAGATGCAACAAGAAATAAAAACGGTCTTGACAGTGGAAACTCCATGGTTCTCATTCTACTAAAATCACTTTATGGATGTTGAGGAACTTCCTTCATTCCAAAGCAGAAATCGAAAAACTGGATGAAAAACATATCATATACGTAACAATGCGAATATATCATATACGCAACAATGAAGTGAAGAACAACTCGTTGAATTCCCGCCACATTTCCAGTGGACATTTGAACAGCTGTCAGCGACCGTAGTGTAGTCAAAATTTTCGCGCCCAATTTTGATTTGCTTCTCACTCTGCGTCGCTGACTACATGAGTGTCGCCTCATTGCTCGTTGACCTCTCCAGGGTCCAAATACACTCGACGCCTCACCCCGTCGTCCGTCACTTAATGGATTCTTCTATATGCTTATGAAACTTTGCATGCGCCCCTCATTGTTAGTAACTAAATATTATATAACATACAGTAGCGCTCAAAAATCTTCGGCCAAACACTTTTTGTCACATTTTTAATTTTTGATAATGGATTAGCACATATCCCCGGAAAGGGTGAGGTGCGGGTTCGAGTTCCGTCCGACACCGAAGCTTTTGCCCATAACTCAGCATCCTTGTAGTAACTTTTTGTCACAACTTTTCTTCTACTTGACCAAATTTGGCAAAATTTCTTTCATTACAAAAATGAACTAGCAAGCCTCAGAAAATATCAATATTCTTTAGAAAGACCACGGCTTTTGATGATAGCGGCACAGCGGGACGGCATAGGGATGGCACTCTAAAAACAAAAATTCCATTTAACCACGTAACTTACACCGTTGAGCGCCAAAATAGTCTACTTAGTATGCAGTGTCTCCAAGTACAACATACTAAAATTTCGCTTAGATCGGTCCTGTCGCAAAGAAGTTACAAGTGAAAAAGATTTGGCCGAATACTTTTGAGCGCTACTGTATGTATGTACATAGGTAGCAGAGGAACTTCAATTTCCGTGGACGATTCCTTCAGGAAATTCCATGGCACAGTGTTAACCAATCCCAACTAAATACTAAATTCGAAGTCCACCCCACCTCCTCCGTTTTTGCTGATCCCTCAGGAACGCATAACCTTCGTTTTTTCGACACGCATCGACCTAATAAATCTATTAGATGATCTCCGCTGGTCGGAGCTAAAATCTTACTGGGGTCTTGTAGTGGCCCAGAGCAGTCAGCAGTCACTTCTGAACTGAATGGTCGAATTCGCGGGTTATATCCTGCACTCGCACTCAATAATATATTAGGTTGATCGGAAAGAAATGCGCGTTGAATTTGTTCATTCTTCTCTCCTACTATAAAAGTTTCTCTCAAACAGTTTCATCTACTAGGAAGAGATTTTTCTTGTGCATCTTTTCATAAATCTTTGTCTACGCCTACTTTGTTTTTAGAGAAAAAAAAAGGTTCAACGACTTGAGCCCAACCTCCATGTCCTTCGTCCTCCAAGCTTTAATTACCGTTTTTGAAACGCTGGAACTTTGCTCGATACTTTATACAGCCAGATCCATCCGCAAACATTATTGCGCACTGCGACGAATATTTATCGCTTACCGCATTGAATCTTGCACATTTTTTTGAAATTTTTTTCAAAATTTTGAAGGAAAAAATTGAAAAATTATTTTTGAATTTTCTCTTTGAAAAGAACAAAGTAGACATAGACAAAAAATATTTCAAAAGGTACACTACAAAAATCTCTCTTGATATACAAAAACTGTTTTACAAATCTTGTACAGTAGGAGAGAAATAAATGGACAAGTTCAACGCGCATTTCTTTCCGAACAACCTAATATACATATGACGAAATGGAAAATGTCAAACCACTCACTTATTATCGTCATCGGGTCAGTAGATCATCATCGATTCTCCAGGTCCTTGGTAGCGACGGTGGTTTGTTTGCAGTAGCCAAATTTTGTCTGATTATCGATCCCACATTAACTTTACGATAATCGATTACCTTGATGAATTAGTTATTATCTTACGTAATCAATTATTTCTCGTTCGGAAGTGTCAAATCGTTTGCCGGCCTTTTTCGGCTCACTTTCTCGCTTTTTTTTTCTGAGCTAATTTTTGCCATCATCTAAGACTTTCCTTATTTGGATTGGTTTTCAGTCAACTCTCGCAATGCTATCAAGGGCACTTTTGCCCTTGCCATTCAGTATAAAAGCAAATCACTTATTCTAATAACAGTGTAATTAAAAACAATCACAAATAACAGAAAATTATCGAAATGCCAAGAAATGTACTTAGGAGAATCATGCTCTGACAAGGGCAATCAGGGTACACAGTCGAGGTTTCCTTACAAAGGGGAGGAGGATCGTATTTGACGGGCGGGATGGATGATTGTAATTGCATGAATAGGTTAGCTTGTTAAGGTGACTGAGTCAGTATTTAGGCGGAAGGTGGTGTCAGCTTACCCGGTTATGTAAGACACATGTTTAAATTTGTGTGATCAACACAGGAATTGGAATAATAAAACACCTTGTAATGGTATGCAATGGGTAATAGTTACTAATACTGTTGATGTTATGTGGATGTTGGAAGGGAGTCGTAATAAAGTCTCCGTTGAGGGGGAGGGTGGTGCCAGAGCGGCTATTTTCCGACATCTGGTTATGCTCTGAGGGTAATACTAGACAGCAGGTGCTTGAGCACAAGGAATCAGGTAGTGTTATGTGAATGGAGTTTCACTCTCTCCCATTTTTTTCTGCTTTTTTTTTGCTAATAGCATCAATTCATAGGCATGTGGTATTAGGCTGTCCCAAAAGTCTTGTATGATTCTTTCGACCATCATTTTTTATTATTTTTTCTTCCAACAAACAACAATCAGGCAACAGCCATTGTTATCGGCAAGGCTCTGCCAACTCATAGGTAAATCGTTGATTCCGTCCTCCCGGAACCCTGGGTTCTGGGAGTCGATGAAGTCAGCGATCGCCTTTGCAAGCATGCCATAATCAGCGAATTTTCTCTTGGCCAGAAAGGATTCAAGAGAATGGGTAAGGGATAGTCAGAAGGGGCAATGTCTGGAGAGTTTGGCCTGTAGGGCAGGACATCCCAGCCGAACTCGGGTAGCTTGGCCTGGGTACTTTTCGTGAAATGGGAGGGGGCGTCGTATGGGAGGGTGACCGCGGACTTTGACCGCGGACCTTTTTTGCAGCCTTTCTCGAGCAGCGGCAGCGAGCTGTTGGAGCTGGTGGGTGCATACGGTAGCGGTGACTGTCTCGCCTTGTACCAGCACTTCATGGAAAAGCATTCCTTCGGCGTCGTAGGAGTAGCACAGTCCTGAGCGTGGTTAACTTTCATGTCAATCTCGCCGTTGCTGATGCTGACGAACCAGCGGCGCATGGTCTCGTAGCTCACACATCCCTTGCCCAATGCAGCGCTGATGGAGTGGCAAGCTTCCGTCGTTTGGATGTCTCAAGACCGCTCATAGTAGATGACACCGCGAGTTAGGTGGGTATCGACAACGGGCATTGTAGCTCTCTCTACGCGATCTGGTGGGTCAATATATATTTTTCTAGAAAGCTTAGAGCACGGTCTACCATATTCCTGAACCGCCTAGACCTGCCTCGAAGTAAACAAGAAATACTGATTTTTTTGCAAAAATCCTACAAGACTTTTGGGACAACCTAATATTTTCACGCTCAATGGTCAGTTCATAGGTGATGAGAGAGCCACGTGGTCAGAGGTGCAGTATTATAACTGTAGTTGCGTGAGATCGATCTCTCCAGTGCTCAGCTGAGCTTCATAGCGCTAAAAGGCTTTCTTTGGAAGGCTGAAGGCGTTCTTCAGGCTTAGTGGGATGCGTTTCGGCAAAGCAGGGAGAGAAGCTAAAAAATGGTGCCTTCCAATAACCTCAGCGAATTCTTTATGCTCTATTCTTCACAAATCACTACTATTGTGGCTCTCGTGAGAGCATCGCTCATTATTCCACAGGGGATCAACATGAATTTATTATATTTCTCGTAAAGTTGAGTGAGGGAAAGGTAAAGTGACGTGAGTTCCATATTGATGCTGCGCCTCGTTATAATGTGCTCAGTATAATACCGGATGACCATGTTTTCGCATGCTTTTCTCGAGAGCCATTTCAGACGTCAGTAATCATGAATCCGAGCGAATTTCACAGAATTTATTATCAGCATTCAAGTGAGCACGACTTAACATGGGTTTCATCCTAATCGTGATCGCTGTTAGGTACCGACGAAGCCAGAACTTCGCTACGTTTTGCTCGAGATATTTTCAGCGTCTTTGGCATGAACTGCAAGGTTGCCTAATTTCTCGCGTTTTTTTTTTGGTAAAGGAGGATTCTAAAAACCCCAAAAAACTAGATCGTTATGCACGATGGTCATCGAGCAATTCATTACCACTAAGAAAATCTCTAGAATTACCAAACGTGGTAGTGTACATACATATACTACATGTTACGGATAGAATAGTTTACTCAGTATTGATTTTTCGGAAAGCGCCGTGCATTCCACTCATGAAAACATTTGAATGCGACTTTTGGAGTGCATAGTTACTTGTGGGCCGAAGTGTTTTCTTTCTCTACACGAGTCCGATAAGGCACTGGCTCAGGATTTCATCTCTAGACCATATAGTGGAAGCTGCGCTACATGTTACTACATCACTTCCGTCAACAATCATATATCCATATAAATATGTAGATGAATATATAGTAAGATATCCTGGAGCCCCGAAGGTTTCGTTACAAATCGCATGCGCAAACTGGAAATTATACATGACTAGGGAATTCACTTGTTGTGAAAAATTATCGTTGATTTTTTACACACCTCTAGAATTTCGCTGCAAAATCTGCAAGAAATCACTTGACTTAATTGATTTCTGTAAAAGTAAGCCTATAATAAGAAGCCTCACAAGTGGCTTCAGGGCTCTAAAAAATTGTGATGCGGTGGGCTGAGCAGATTATCTGCCGGTTGCCCCGACAACCCTCGTCCATCCGGTGGATGCCAACTAGGCGACTGATAATTTCGGCTATCATCTCATATTTATCGCTTCACGGCTGTTTCACTTCGTTCCCTCCATTCGACTATCGCAGGGGGTTGGGTTGAACTGCATACCTCAAACGACCTTTTAATTACCTCATTTTATGAATTATATGTGGGGGTTTTGATTGGTAATGGAAGAAATCTCCCCCAGTCAGTTCTCCTTTGATGAACGGAATCCCGTCGTTATTGAAGGTGTTCCGATGTCGTTTCTAAGTGCATGCACCTCCGTCATAGGTGTTAATGCATTCGATATCGAGGAGTATTCGTGACTAGTAGCTGGCAGACAGGCTTCTCTGCTTGCCGCTACTTGCCATTTCATTTACTCACATCATGCGCTTCGTACTCAATCCTCATATCTTTTGTGTCCCTTCTTAAATGTTTTATTAAAATCCCTCGCAATTTTTTCATACCCATTTTAATTTAGACAGGATGATGCTGGTCGGTGATACCTTTGGCTTTTATCAATTAGTACTTAGGAAACACTCATGCAGGTATAGTTCATAGAAAGAGAGCTACTGTGAGAGAGGGAGAATGTTCTAAAAGGATTCATTTGATTATTGAAAATTTACAAATGGATAATTTTAGGCTTCGTTACATCTTGCACCAGTTGAATAGTGGTCAATTACCATTGGAGGATCTGAAACGAAATATCGAATATGCAGCATTGGTACTTGAAACCGCGTATATGGATGAGACTCGGTAAGTATTTACCAACTACCACGCAATCTCTCATCTGACATCATTTATCCCTCTTATGCTGTGTGAAGCCTGCCTAGAGGCTTCTCATTGTCTCTCTGATAACCTTTGAATCGTATAATCCTTCGTTCATTTTATATGAGAGACGTTGACAATCTAGTAAAAGCTCTCCCATGATTGTTGAGATATGGTAATTGGGAAGGGCCTTTAGCAAGATTCGAAAGGTCTATGCTGGCCTACTTTTCGAGCAGAGTGTTTACCATTTCTTCACTGAAAAAAATTAGAAATATCTCTGAGTATTGGTTGTTCCGAAGCCTCATGTCAATCTAAATGTGTGAAAAAACAAAGTGAGGCTCTAAAATTTCATTTCAAAGGACTCAAGATTCCACAAAATATTACGAAAGAAATTTGAGACTATTGGCAAACTTATGGCGCTCAGCGCCTTTTCAAGCCTGAAATACAGCAATATATTTTATTTAATATATTGACACCTTATGAAAGGGTCAGCAGATATACATCCGACTGACTCACTGCTGCCGCGTACCCTATCCTAGCGAATTTCTGGCAGAAGAAGCAGAAATGGTTGACCCACCCTGTCTCACTCAACCATTTCTGCTCCACTCCAAGTGATTCGGTAGATTTCGTGGCAGCAGTGAGTCAGTGGGATACATATCTGTCGAGCCCTTTCATAAAGTGTCAGTATATAAAATAAAATAAATTGCTTTTTTTCGGACCTGAAAAAGGTGCTAGGCGCTGAAAGCCTACCAAAAGGCTCAAATTTCTTTCGCTATATTTTGTGTGATTTTTTGGTCTTTTGAAATAAAATTTTGGTGCCTCACATTGTTTTTTCACACGTTTAAGCTAAAAATAGCCTTTTGAGCAAAATTATTTCTGCGATCCAGCTTAAGTGATACCGAAAGTTTTTATGGAGTCCATTCAATTTCAGTGGTATTATAACATTTGACGGAGTCGCTGCCTTCGATTATAGACCAATGGAGCAACCGAACCCGGTAGTGAACCAGTTAAAAGCCGTAGGCGACCTAGTCGAGCTATAGACTGATAGACGGGATCTATTCTACTTGCACTGGTGCTTTGTCAGTCAATGGTGATGGAGTATAGGGACCCAACAATGAGGGGTGCGCAGTGATGGTACTCGCACCTAACCCCACGAGTTCATGATGGCAATTTGATTTTTTTTGTTGAGCAGTTGGTTAATACTACAGTCCGAATTTCACAAGCATTTTTGAGATATATGATTGAGCCACATGCACCGGGCTGCCATGAAGTAGCATAAACTTGCGCATCCTTATTGGGAGATCTTACATGCTTTTGTTAAGGTAGCTGGTCCTTCATGGCTGCTTAAACTTTTGACGAAAGAAAAGAAGTATCCTGCAGGAAGAGCTGTGATTGAGATGCAAGAGATTTTTTTATAAGGCTAACGAATTTTCGAAAGATATATCTCAGAAGCAGTAAAAGAATCTGGTGAGATTGCGCCAAAAGTTTTCGAAATCTTACGGTCGGCCTAATGCATTTCACAAGCCTAAGTTTGACGTGGTTAATTCCATCACTCTCTTACCTGTTTTATCAACGAAAGGTATACTTTCTACGTCGGTTAGTTGCTCCTTCGCTTTTTCAGCTTGCAAACTTGTCCGCATCTCTGTATGTTGCTTCAGTCACATGTTACCGACTTTGTAAAGGGAAATCGGTCGTAGAACTGCGGTTTTACAGTAACAATTTGGGGTACATAATGTTGTGTTTAACCAACCCTTCACTGTTATGTAAAAAAGAAATTGAATAGATTGTTAATTATGGATGTCGAGGTGCTCAGTGATACGGGAAGGAAGAAAATATGAATAAAACGGTCAATAGCCCTAGAAGTAAGATTGCTTCCCCATCGCTGATTCCGAAAGGGGCGGGTCTCGTAAACGTAGGGGGCGGGTTCTGTTAAATAGGTGATAGCTGTTGAAAAAAAAAAAGAATTACGAAGCCAGGGAGCGCTTTTTTGCACAGAAAGTCTCGCCATATATTACGGTCGTCGACGTACATCCAATCATCTTAGACCATAGCCTTTATTTAGATGACTCATTTCAAGTTTTCTCCCTACCCATTACCCCTACACTGTTTTTAAGGTGAGGAAAACGTGGATTGCCCCCAAATAAGGAATTCCCACAAACTCAGGGAGGCTACATTGTGTTACTGGACACAGAAAGTGATACTTTCACTTGTTTTCGTAACTTAATAACTGCTTATTGGCGTGTTGTTTACCTACGGCGCAAATTGCTATCACATCAGTTGCATTACGCTAAACAAGACTAATCATTGTAAAGTGAACGTCATTGTGATTAAATCACCCGGGTGATATGAAATGTTTGACTTACGGAGGTGGCTGGTAAGTTATTTCATACAATTTACAGTTTCATAACATGTATAAAAAACTAGAGGCAGATGCTAACTAGTTGGTTGGCAAGTGACCTTCACTATTTCAAACTTGACAATCACATTGCATTCATGAGTTTAATCTTTGCTGCCACATATGTATGCAAGGATTATCTAGTTCTAATGAGTCTATACTGATTTTGCCAGATTTTGAACGATCCATTCTGATCTTATGCCCAAGACATTCGGTGCTGAATGTATCTTTGGATATCTTTCTCCGATTCGGGATATTCTCAGTGATCATTAGTGAGGAAACGAGATCACTCCATAAGCTGGAAGGGTCTGTTACTGGCATTTTCCATTTCTGACTGACAAAACATCGTTTGCATTTGTATGTGAATGTACAATTAGTACGTGACGATATCAAGGATTCTTCTTTGTCTGCAAAGTTCCCCTTCTGAGACGCAATCACAGAGCAACACTTTGCAAGTTCTACGCCCCGTTGGCCTGTGAACTTCTAGGAAACCCTTTCATGTCTGCGGAAATGAAACTTCCCAATTCTGACAACCCTACCGCTGCTTTTACACAAGGATTACAAGGATAAATAGGTGGCATTAGATGTTGGAAAGTGTGCCCAGTATTATCTGGGGGTGGGCTTAGGCAATGTGTGGAATTTTGGCGTGAGCCGTAAGATCGTTTTTGCATGACACGAAACTCGGGAATATGAAGATGAAACTTTGTGATGTAGGTGTAAAGGACGGATGACTTTTTCTGAGAGGATTTCAGTTGTTGGAATGAACATTTCTGGACCCTGACATCCCGTAAAATCGGGAGAAATTTTTTTAAAAAGAATTTTGAAAGCTTTTCAGTGCACTACTTGAAAGCGTTTCACTTACTGCAGCCTTTTTATGATACCTTTCGATCATAGAGTTAAGTGTATGTAGCCTTAGGTCAGGGTACGGGGAACCGAGCGTGGAGTTCAATGATATGCAAGCAGCCCCTGGAGAAGTCCCTTTGCCACTGAAGCTCATATTGTGGACAGTCATTTTGTCATCCATTCAGACGACCTTCCCTTCTTCAAATCTTCCAGTTTTTTCTGAATAGCTTCGATCTCAGCACTCTTCATCATTTCACGAGGATATATCCATCTGTTCCCAAATTCTGAGAAATTCGTTCGCATCACCCAGTCCTTCATGTATCTCCTCATCAAAACATTTTTAGGCGGATATGCGATGAAGACGACGATCTGGCTGAAGTCACCCCGGAAACTGTCCCCGATGAGGCAAGTGTGTTTATTCGTTTTTTTTTTCACCGCATGAGGCTTTCAGCTTGATCACCATGGGATGAATGTTCATCCGCGTACACCTTCATAGACATTAGTCGGCTCACTTACTTTGGAGCCGTGTTTAGGTCCGTGAATGGCTGGCGGCCACGTTCACCCGGCAGAATGCCGGCAAAAAACGGGAAAAGCCAAAATTCAAATCGGTGGCGAACGCTATCCGAACTGGAATTTTCTTTGATAAGTGAGTGGCTGATCGGTATTTTCCAGGATTTCTCTTTTCGTTGTAATATCTTCATAATTTTTACAAAATATTGGTTATCTCAGGCTCTTCCGTAAACAACAAGGTGTTACGTGCCCGATTCCACCAGAAATCGCTGAGTTACTCAGGGTGAGCAATTTTTTTGCTGTTGAAAATGGAACGTCAAAAAAGTACTTGAAACTACTTCTCGAGAGACTACAGTTTGATAAACTTCTTATAAAATCGTATCAAATTGCAGGAGGTAAACTCATGGTCTTTCAATCCATTCCACCTAAACGAGGTCTCCGAGGGACACGCCCTGAAATTCGTTGGGTTCGAGCTATTCAACCGCTACGGATTTATGGATCGATTCAAGGTATTTTCAGGAGTATCCCATACTTAACTACTGCAGAAACTTACTGGAATCATTGGTATTTCATGGCTTCTCTGGCATCCCAGAGGGAAGAAGGCATCCTGCGATATTCAAAATATGACTGTCTTCATTTCCTCTTTCAAATTCAATTTATGGAGGATCATATCCAATTCCAAAAAGTGACGTGGTGTTTTTTAGTAGTAGATCACGTGGCTTGCCCGAAATCTTTGATATCAGCCCCGCATGAGACCCACAGCAATGGGAACTCCCGAATGTGTCACTAACAAGATCTTAAAGGAACCGGAAGGGGTCCAAAACAAGAGGAAGATGCGAAGAAATGAGTATCTTGTAACGAACACTCAAGGCTAGAAGCGATAATAGGAGAAAAAACCCGCACTAAAAAGTTCGACGCAGCGGTGTCTATTCGCATCCCATTCGCATCCAACACACTGACTTTCCGAGTTGTCCGCTGTGGGAGACGGGCCGCGGGCCAACGTTAGTTGTAGCACCTGACTCCCAACGCAGTGGAGTGGCCATTCCCAACTACATTCGCATTCATTTAAGTACATCTAGAAACAATATAAGAAAGAACTTTTTCTTTGTTCTTTCTTATATTGTTTCTAGATGTACTTAAATGAATGCGAATGGAAAAAAAGAAAGGGAAAAGCAAGTTTATAATAGAAATATCTCCTTTTGGCACCATGCCAAGGCGTCAAATTGGCGGGTTCGTGCGCCAAAACTACCCCCTTCCGGCGTCTTTGACATACGCTGACGAAAAATTTTGACGGATATCGAAACTTCCCACTGAAGGCTCATGTGGAAGATGGTGGTATACTACAATGGTCTCAAGACAACTGGTCAATCGAACCGATATTTATTATTTTGTTTTGTTACTTGCCTGCAGTGGATCTAAAAGCAGTACCGTGCCGAGGAACTTTTTCTGGCGCTAACCGAAAAAGCGAATTGGACATACGCCGTAACCCTTCTCAACCAACACAATTTCTTGAGCCTTCTCGGAAGTTAAGCCCTGTTCTCGTTCGTCTTTCGGTGACTGTTTGAGGCCACTGGCCACTCTTTTTGAACGAAAGGGTTTACTGTTAAATTCATATATTAGGCCTTATAACTGACAATTCTTGGTCTTTTCCTAATCGCAATTAAGGCCGCCTTGATCATCTCGGTAGGTCCTGTCTAAGAGAGGGTCTTGGCCTGCGAAGGATCATGTTCACCGGATCCTGAGAGGCAGAAGATCTTGTAGCGTAGACACCCCCATCCAAGCTGTTCCTTCGCTTTTATACCGTGAAGTTCAGCGGAGGCACAGAAATAGTAAGCATAATCTTGAAGATAAATCTTTGCCAGGCGTAATAATGTAAGCATTTATTGTAAGCTGTCGACAATAAATGTTGATAATCTCGCTAGTCTAGATTCCGACGCAAATCTGCTGGCGGTGTCGCCAGTTTTGTGCAACACTGCGATCTGACAGTGAGCTATACGACTCGAAATAATGTTAGACCAAAAGTATCATAACATTGAGTACAGGTCTTTATAG
This sequence comes from Trichostrongylus colubriformis, assembly GCA_963978905.1. Lineage (NCBI taxonomy): Eukaryota > Metazoa > Nematoda > Chromadorea > Rhabditida > Trichostrongylidae > Trichostrongylus > Trichostrongylus colubriformis. The sequence goes on from OZ022260.1 coordinate 29,965,190, forward strand.
GCTGTACGCGCTATTTAAAAACGATGTTAAGAATTTCAGTGGAGACCTTTCTTCGGTTGGAAATTCCTAATGGAAAATGAGAAATTTAAAGACTTTTACACAGTGTCACTTCAGATTCCACTTTTGGCCCTCGAGAATTACCTACACGCCCTGGAACATGGCTACAGCAAGCATAACAATCCCTATCACAACGTCGTTCATGCGGCCGATGTCACGCAGTCGTCTCACTTCATGCTCACACAGACTGGTCTAGCGGTGAGTACAAACCCGTTTGACCATTTTAGCTATGATCGAGTAACTTTCTGACCGGGATGATGGAAATCAAGTTAGATGTATCATGTGCTATATGGTATAGTACCAGAATATCCCGATATACGATTTTTCGAGGTCTCACAAAAAAAGCGGAAGTGGTGTGACAAGTGGCGCGCACTCCACTTTCATAGTGCGGGGACCAAATCTCCACCTTCCATTCCTCCGGGGTAGATGAGGTGGTGCTCGCCTGGGAGGATAAAAGCACTGACTTGTGCATAGGCTGACCTCCGCAAGTCATCACATAGGCCAAATCGCATTCACCTGCCACCACTAACGCATCTCGCAGAATGGATTGACGAACACAAAAAATTAACTTTTCACTAAAAAAAAAAACAGGGTACCCAAAATACTCCGATTGTTCAAATTTTCGAGGTGTTATTTAAAAAACGAGGAGAAATACCATGATCATTCGAATTTTCGAGGTCTCACCAAAAACGAGAGAAACTAAAATATCCCGACTACTCGAATCTTTGTGGTCTAAAAACGAGAGAAACTAAAATAATATCCCGATTGCTCGAAAAAAACAAGGGAAGCCACAACATCTCGATTGTTCGGATTTTCGAGCTCTTACTAAATAAAAAGTGGAAGAAGACAAGAAAAAAGCAATAGCAATGGGGCGCAATTTCCTTTGTCTGTTGCAAGAGAATGGATGAGTACATATGTAGTATATTTTCCCACGTATGCTCACTGTAGTAGTTCTGATAAACAGCTTACCATGTTCAACGTTGATATTGCTTACACTTGCGTCAATATGTTGTTGTTCTTGTTACAGAATAGTCTTGGTGATTTGGAATTATTGGCTGTAATATTTGGAGCTCTAATCCACGACTATGAGCACACCGGTCATACTAACAATTTCCACATACAATCCGGGTACGTATTCGCATTGTCTTAATTTCTCTTCCATTAGCACATCTGTTTCAAAAACGTGAAAATGGAAGCCAAAAGTTCGTAAAATTATTCCATAATTTTATGAATGATAAGTGAATTAGAGAACAATTAAAGACAGTGATAGGGGTAATGTGAATAATGGAAACTCCTGAAGTGTGTCACACAAATGAAAGCTAGGGGACTAAAAAGACTGTATGTTGCAAAATTTCCGATGAGAAGGAGTGCTTCCAGGCTTTATAGGAGCCATCTTCTTCAATAGCTTGTTTTATGGCAACCCGCCTATTTTTTCAGGGTAGCGCGCCCTTTTTGGGAATAAACGGTGGGAAGAAGGTCTTATTTCGGGTTTTTGACCGCTTCATTCGGTCACTTCTTCACTTCCGTACTATTGAGCACCTCGACCTTCATATTTGATAATCCTTCCATATTCAGCCCGAATCCCCCTATCGCTGCCCCCCTATCACTGCCTTCAAAGGCTTATCTCATGACACAAAGTGAATAATTTTTATCTGAGTAACATAGCGCAGTTCGCCTGAAAGAAACTGTCTCTTTTTCGCAGCTCGACCTCGTACGTCATGAAATCGCTGGCAGTCTAATGCCATGAGCAGTCCCCGCCCATCTAGATACCATACACCCCGAAAAGGACGTGTTCTTCATCTTTCCTTCTGATCGTCCATGATTTCCCTAATGTGAAGGAGTACAGTGCCAAAAGTCAGTCGCAAGGAAATTATCTTGTTCTATTTCGTTGACGATTTCTTTGACGTCTCCCTTCTAGCGATCGGCTTTACTATATTGAAGAGAGATTTACAACCAAATGAATTATATAATAGGTAATCCAACTGTTGCTTGAGATTTTTGGTATAATACTTGCTGCAGGTCTAATATTGCGTTACTGTACAATGATCGAAGTGTTTTGGAGAATCATCACGTGTCAGCATGCTTTCGTCTGATGAAAGAAGACGATAAGAATATTTTCTCACATCTTACGCGAGATGAGTTCAGGTGAGGCCAAGACATATTTTCCTAGCTCTTGAGTTTGTCATAAATCTTCATTTTAAAGGGAACTTCGTAATATGGTGATTGAGATCGTCCTTGCCACGGATATGTCCACTCATTTCGTGCAGATCAAAACCATGAAAAATATGCTTTCCCTGCCAGAGGGGTACGTGACTTATGAATACTATGAAGAAATATTTAAAATGTCGTTGAAAAAATCGTGTATATAAGTTTTATGGGGTGGGACAATGAATTATTAGGTTGTCCGAAAAGTAATGAGACAAATGTCGTAGTGCAGTGATTCGTCGGTAACTTTATTACAAATCAATATCATTTACTATAGTATTCGCCATTGTGTTCCTTCACATACTGCCATCTTTGCGGCAGAGATCTGATTCCATTAGCAAAGAACTCCGGAGGCTTCGACTTCAAGAAGTTGTTGACAGCTAATTCGACGTCCTCCCGATTGGTGAATTTTTTTCCAGCAAAAGAGGATTGAAGAGAACGAAATATGTGGAAGTCTGATGGAGCGAGATCTGGTGAGTACGGTGGATGGGGTACAAGTTCGATCTCCAGCTCTCTCAGCTTACTCTGAGTCCTTTTCGACGTGTGTGGCCTGGCGTTATCCATGAGGAGTAGGGTTTTGCCTCTCCCACGACGCGACTACGCAGAATTTCAGCTATTTCCAGCTGAGTACAGAATCTTTCAGAGTCGACCATAGAACCAGTTGGAACCAGCTCCCAAAACACCGGGCCTTTAATATCCCACCAGAATGAGAGCAACTCCTTCTTATCATGATCGGAATGTTTCGGCTGTGGTTTCGGCAATTCTCGAAGTCGATCCAATGTTTTCGGCGCACCATGTTATCGTAGACACAATACTTCTCATCTATGGTAACGATGGAGTCGATCCAGAAAAGCGTGCGATGACGGCTGAGCAGGGAAGTGCACACTTCAACACGCTTCTTCTTGTCGTGAGGGCTGAGAGCGTGCGGAAGAACCCGAGGCAACTTTGCCACTTTACCCGACACACGAAGAACATCGTGTACCGTGGATTTAGGAGCACCCGAGGAGGTGGCAAGCTCGCGCACTGTAACGTTAGGTCGTTCCTCACAGATGGCAAGTATGAGCTGCTTCTTTCGCGTCAGTGGACGTCCTGAACGACTACAGTCTTCGAGACATTTCCCTTCTTTGTCGAACTTGCCGTACCATCTGAAGCCCGTCGCTCGAGAAGGTGCTTGATCCTTCATTTCTCCCAGCAAAAGCCGATGGGCCTCATCCGCGGATTTACCTGAACGATAGTGTAGAAGGAGAGCTGCCCGATACAGCTTTTTTTTTTCTCATCCATCTTTAGCACGTTTGTGAAAGATGAAAACAGTATGGACCATATGCCTTTGGTGGCATATATGTACTGGACTTGAAACACTAAATTCCAGAATTTTGTCCTCTCACGACTTCGACGTCCAAAAATACTTAATGTTGAATCTCACCACTGCATTTGTCTCATTACTTTTCGGACAACCTAATAGTTACCCATCGATTCATGTTGTACTGCATAGTAAGGGGCGCATGCGCGGTTTCGCGCGAAAAAGTGAGAATCCGGCTGAGATACGGCCACTCGGACATGTGAACAGGGAGCGTGGCCTCGGAGAAGATGCCCGCCCGTAAACACGAAACATAATTTTGAAATGTATTGGGTCATTCCATAAGTAGTGTCGTTTTATTTCTAACGAAAATTTTTGTATAAGGTCACAAAATTTTGCAGCATTTCATATATCAGTTGGAAGCTATTTTCTGCTCTACAGAGTGGTCTATTTAGTTTTTTGATATTTCAGCACATAACTGATTTTCAGACCGGCGAAGTGATGGGTCCTGTTGACAAAAGTTGACCAAACTGGCAATTAATTAAAACACCATATTTCACGTTAAGAAAATCAACCAATCATATGTCCCGTACTTAGACTCGACCTCTTCTACAAATTCCAATAATTGGTTGACCGAGTACTCACGTCGCTCTTTTACCAAAGTCCTTTTTCCGAAAGCATTCACGTTCATTCAGAAAGGAATTTTTCCTTTCAAGTTCAATGTTTAGCATTGCTTCATAGACCATTTGAAAGAATTTTTCCTGCTCTATCGAAAGGATGTTTCGATTTTATTCTGGCGGCAATTCATTTTAAATTTCACAACTATGTCATAGGGGTTCAGGTGACATTATTTCACAATTTATTTTTTCAACAGATATTCAAGGAATCCGGTCAATAATATTTCCCCGTCCGTACTCATTACCTCTTCTTTACTCTTCACCACTCTTTCAACTGATCGGTTGAGAAAAGTTTCTTGCCTTGATTTGGAGAAATTGTCAAAAATCACCGAATCGTGGCGGAAAAATCAAAGTTGGAAAAGAGGCGAGGCGACTTCCCAAGCCATTAACAGGTGGAACTCATAGAATAGGTCGGGGCTGAGTACGAGACACATGATTGATCGATTTTTTCGAAGTGAAAAGTAGTGTTTTAATTAATTGCCGGTTTTGTCAATTTTTATCGACTAAGCCAATCACTTCGCCAGCCTGAAGATCGGCTCGGTTACGACAGGCAAAAAAAAAAACTAAACTGTCTTTTTGTAGTGCAGGAAAATCTCTTTCGAATGGCATATAAAATGCCACACGAACATGTAGCTGTTATAAGAGAAAATTTTAGTTTGAAAAAAAGCGACATTACTTATGGAATGACCCAATATTTACCTTTTGCAGTTACTGTTTGGAAGAATCGTGCACAGTAATTTTATGATTCTACTTTTCCTTAAGATCAGTTTCAAGACAAAAAGGATTATAAAATTTTTATTGCTCTATCTATAGGAAAGAAGTGAATAAAGCTTTAGTATACATCAGTTTAATAATAATGAGTAGTTAAGTTGCCCGTTTCGCCTCCAAAACTCAGACGAACTACTGTGTTTTTGATAACCTAAACTTTGAAAAATCCAACCAATTCGAATTTGCGCCGGAGATGCTCTCAGCAGTTGCCGGCGCGAAGGTGCGCGGTCCAGAATTGGCGTCCTATTCTGATTTGCTTCCTACACTTTGTTACGTCGCGGATCACGTGACCTTTACGGACAAACTTACAGCCCTCGCGATCCCGCCCATCTTACCTGTGTGCCCGTGAAATATAGTCACCTCAAAGGGTTGTATCTTTGCTGGATCACGTAGCGAACAACTTCAGAATCGCTGAAGCAGGGGGTGGGGAAGAAAAAACTCAGTTTCTTCGTAAGATCGTTTTAAGTGGTAATTACATAAGAACACGCTCAACAAAAGTGAAGTTCCCCTCGCTGATCATGTGATGCCTTCAATTTTTTCGCAGTCATTCAACTTTCTTCTCTCCCATGAAGTGCGATCTTTTCAAAATCTAGCCATTTAGGATTGATAAGAACAAGGCGTTGTGTCTGATTGTACACGCTTGCGATATTTCTCATCCTTCAAAGCCGTGGTTGCTTCATGAGCGATGGACAGAGGGCGTACTTGAAGAGTTCTTCCGGCAAGGTCAGTAGTCACGTGTTCTTCCCACTACTGAACTTATAGTTCCAATTGCAATTCAACTTCACGATTCATGAATTATGCAATAGATCTAGCTTTTTGAAATATTCGTGTGAAGTCATTTATTGTTTCAGAAGTTTACCATTAGAGGCTTACCAATACCTGATGATATGAATTATAATATTAAAGTACTTTAGGTGACCTTGAAGCATCCATGGGTCTACCGTACTCTCCGCTTTGCGACCGACATACAGTACACGTGGCCGACAGTCAGATTGGTGAGTTTTTTTATCTTTCCGAAAATTCCTATCTGTTTTCTCATTGCTAGCCGTTTCAATACCGATATGCAATTGAACCATACTTTTTCGAAATGTTCAAGGAAGATTGAAAATTTTGCACAGCTCTTTTGTTCTAATTAATTTCTTGTTCAAAATCTCGGGAGCGATTGTTCCAGCAAATGCTTCATTTTGCATGAGTCACTGACAAACCAAATAAATATATTCGCATTCAATTCGTTTTTTACAAAATTTTGACTTTGATAAGCTTTATAATAAGTGTTCCTCCTCAACTAGGAAATGATTCAGAATTATTACATGAGTTCATGGCGTATCCTATGGTTGCAAATGCAACTATCTTTATATTGTATCTACTCTGCTACACTGTATTTCAATCCGAGCTCGGCTGTTAAGGTTTCATCGACTTCATAGTCGAGCCGACGATGGTGGTATGTGGTGAGCTTTTGACGAAGATGGTCGAACCGTTGGTGTCGTTACCACCGTCTGATAGCCTCTTCCCTCCAAACGGCGATCAGAACGAATCTGCTAGTCCCAGCGCTGCTATCAGTCCTCTGCCTGATGCGTAAGTTCATTTTGATTGGAGCTCGATATGGTTGGTGCACGTGCTCGATCACCGGAATCTGTTTCCACAATAGAGCGCCCAGTTTCGAGACTGACAGTGAGATTTGCAAATAAAAGTGCCTTCTGCAAGACGGTGGGCATGACTGAGTAACTGTGTGTGTCTTATGTCGATTTGTCGCTTTGCGACGTCTTACTCGTGGCGCCGTCTGCACAACTTGCCCCGATGGGATGGAATTCCGCTAGGGACGCAAGAGTCTGGTACCATGCAGGTCATTCAAGAGTTAGCTGTTTATCTCATCGTCATCTGAAAACAACAACTTTTGCTCCCTAAAAAGACAAAATAGTGACATAAGAAGTAGAAGAAACGATAGCATTACATGATAACAATCCTAAGAAATAATTAAGCCGGACGTAAAACTCTAAAGGGAGTATTGCAATCTACGCAGTCACACGCGAAGAAGTCCGCGGCGCCGCTCGCCGCGTGCGATATCGCGAAAATCGACATAAGTGTACACGCTCGGTAACCGTTCACCAAGAAGAGGTCGTTCGCGCACTCTAGAACGCGTTTAGACCACGCCCACTAGCTTGCATCTCATCCATAAACTCAATGCTTGTCTTGGCCATTGCGAATGCTCCCACATGGTGATGACTTATTAAAGGGGAGACTGAATAGCCTTCTCAGCAACCTATTAATTGTATAAACTTGCGTTTTAGAAGAAACTCGTCAATAACTCCATCCAATGCGATTCGTCGCCTTCCGCTTACTTATTGTGGTAAATTGGAAATTCCTACGCCATGGATGAAATTCCTGCATGATAACAAAGCAAGATGGAAGGAACGCGCTGCCAAAGGTGGGAAACGCTGCAATGCTTTCTGTGGTATAAAGCGCTTCAATTGCCTTTTCATTCGCAATACTTCTCCATTACAGAAGAAGAAGAACGGAAGAAAGCTGAAGCTGAAAAGGCCGCTCTCGACAACGGAAATACTAAGGAAAATGGTGAACCTGAATAATGAAAATTCACTTTTCTACGCACCTCCACCACTGTTCTACGGTGCACCTTAGTTGAAATTTTGTAGGTAACTGTAGTTGCATGATAAGGAGGGGTGGCTTTTATTCGGTGGGCGGCGTCGCACGAAATTCCCACGACGACTCACAGCCGTCTTTTGTACGGGAGCCGGGGCGAGAAACTTGTTCGGGATCCCATTGCCGCCCACAGCTGAAGGAAATTTTCGGAACGTCGCCTCCTCACCTAATGCTACACACCTGTGTTGGTAGAGCAGATCTTTATCGATTTTATTGATTTCATGGGATTTTTTTGTGAAATAGATTCTTATCCGTTCTACTTATAAATGAACCAAATTGATTTCCCTGTCAAGCAATAAGTTATGATAGTACGGAGTGAATTTCATGAGCAACTCTTAGGGTTCTCATCCTCACTAAACATTCGACCTGATCTTATAATATAATACGGGCGCTTATTTTTTTACTCCATTGTTGTAGAGATGTAGCTAATACACGATCTGGTTCATACATATAGAGAGACAGCTGTAGCTGTCAGCTGCAATGTTGAACTTGCACCTCAATTAATGCTTAGAGAAATTGATATATATATGTGATTTTGTTTGTAAAAGTATTCATGTGTATAAAAAACATCGCAGGAGGTCTTGTGTACAATTGTATATGTATCATTACTAGAATAAAATGTAAACTATTGAATGTTCTCTTAGAAAGTGATTTATTGTTTTCTCAAGTAATATCACGTGGTCATAAGTTTCTGTAAGAATGAGATGCAAAAAAAGGCACACAATGAGATTCGGAGTACGCCATATTTGCGATTTCCGCGCAAAATTGTATATATTACTGTTTGCGTGTTTGGTCTGTGCAATGGCTGCGCGAGCTGATACTCAGGTATGGACTTTTCTTTCTTATGGCAGCACAGACACAAAAATGCAACACAGGTCAGTTTTTCATTTTACCAGTCTATTAATTAAATAATACAAAAAAATAGTAATAAACTGTAAAATAATAAGAAAATACAAGAGAGATTTTTGACTCTATTAGGTTGGTGCATAAGTCTTGCGACATCTCAAAATTCCTCCTAGGCTGCTGTTTAACTCTGTTATGTAGTAATTGCCAGAGTGATTTAAAGCATACTTTACGATTTTCTCTTATGAGTTTGTCTCTCTCAGACGTAGGAAGAAGCAGCATTAAACAGCAATCCCATATTTGGACACGTAATTTCTCACAAGTGTCTTCAGGATCTCTATGAGGTAGCAGCCTGCTAATATTTGTGCTGCACTCGATGAGAACCGTCGGTTATTATACAGTTTCTCGCTGCACTATTCGCGTTTATAAGAAGAGAAACTTAACACAGACTTTTTGATGTCCAATGAAGGAAAAGATAACCTTGGGGATTCCGATTTCCGTGCGAGATTGAGTACGGTTTCCACATGACCGAGGAGCATGGTGGAAACGACTTTGATGTGAAGTGCAAAATTCTGGCATAGTACTTCAAGCGTTTCGGATTTCCGCGAGGAATCCAAGCAATAGCAACCGAAATGAGTACTTATCCATCTCGAATGAACTCTTGCCATTTGCGCCACATTGGAGCTACTGATAAAAGAGGGAAACATGCGTGTCCTATTATATTATACTATATGTATTATACATGTAATGAACAGCATGGCATCTCTCAGTGACTAACACTGAGTGGCGGCCTTCCGCTATCGCGGTGGTGAACTGGGTGAGTGCTGTTCTCTCCTACGGGTTTTTTTTCGGCGGTTTCCTTGATGTTCCGTCAGAACCGCTAGAGGGATGAGGCTTTCAGTAGTGTAGTTGATAAAATCCTAAATGTTGAGCCGGCCTTTGATGAAGACGATCTGGTCGAAACGTTAGGCCATCAATAAAATTTCCACCTAACAACCTCGTTGCATAGCAGAGAAAATTCCAACATTGGAGGGTTTTGAGTTGATCGAAGGATAGCAAACGATAAGCAATGGCACCATTCTTACTGCCCATACGACAATTGACGACCTCTCAATCCTCATGGCTTCAAGAAGCTATAAGCAGTTTGGATGCTTTATAATGTGAATGAGTCAATGGAGGCAGCGCCATGAGTGAGCAGAATCTTTGCTCTATGTCGTTAATTGGCAAAAGGCCTACGAGACATTATAATTAGAGATGAAAGCTGGGCACTCTCTGTTGACCAGGGGAAGGTGCATCACGTAGTAGGAGGGTAGTGAGAAATGGTCTCTACGTGTGGCAGCAGCTGGATTTCAGGATACATCTATTTGCTCCCGACTTCCTCAAGGATGCCACAATCAGAATCGTACCAGTTGGTGCCACAGCAAAAATTACTGTTTGTGCCGAACATTTCGAGAAGTAGCTGACACTTGCCTCCACCGTTTCCTAGAAGGAAGCTGATTTGTCTTCCAGCATGGCTACCTATACCAGCATGCTGCAGATAAGGCAGAGAACAGGAGAGCTGAGTTTCAGAGTTCTGCTCTCTCTTACATATTCCTTCATCCTAGGGCATTCTCAGTACTGCGTAATCACGGTCCTGAGCGTTACATAAGAAGTAACAGGCTCAGTTATCCGGCCTCACTCGAATTGTGTGTCCAAGAGTTTCTCAAATCGTAGCTTGTGAACTTCTGCACGGAGGGCATTGATCAGCTTCTTAGTCCTTTCCGATAAACGGTAAAAGCTGATGATGATTCATATTGCCTATATATTCCTTTGAGTTAATGAAATCTTGAAAAGAGTCGCATGTGTAGCAATCCGTGTGTTCCAACTTAATATATTACGCTTAATATATGAAAGGTATGTGGGCTTATGTAACGAGGTCTCGTCCTTGCAGGCCCAACAATTTGATTGGTCTCATCGGAAGTGAGATTCATTGAGTGAGAGGCTGAAAGGAGATCAGAAATCGGAAAGGGCTTTCTTTGAATACATGAAAACTCGGAAGGGGTTATTTTAAAGGAACCGGAAGGGGGTCCGAAACAAGAGAAACATACAAAGAAATGAGCATTTCGTAACGAACGCAGAAGGTTAGAAGCGATAATCGGTGAAAAACCCGAACTCAAAAGTGCATCGCTGCGGTGTGTATTCGCGCCTCATTCGCATCATCGCACTGGCGTTCCGAGTTGTCCGCTGTAGGAGACGGCCGCGGGCCAACTTTAGTTGTAGCACCTGACTCCCAGCGCAGTGGAGTGGCCATTCCCAACTACATTAACATTCATGTAAGTACATCTAGAAACAATATAAGAAAGAACAAAGGAGAAGGTAAAAGGAATGAACAACTTTATAATGGAAACATCTTCTCTTGGCACCATGCTAAGGCGCCAAATTGGCGAGTTTGTGCAATGGCGGTCACTTGAACTCGTCCACACTACGTCTGTTCTACCGTAAGCCAAAATTACTCCCTTACGGTGTCTTTAAGTGATCGTCACCTCTGTGCTCTCGCTGGCCATTCATAATATTCGAAATTTGTTGAGTAATGTTTATGTCGTATTCAAATATTTACATGGAACTCGGCTGCAAAATTATCAAGAATTATCCATGTCCTTTGTTTGGCCCTCCGTTGTCGGCAGAATCCGCCAGGTATAACTATAACAGGACTGCGTGTTTCTGTATGGGGTCAGTGACGGATTACGCGGGAGAACGGCATTTAGCAATATCTCTATTAAGGAAGTCCTTTATACTTATCATTTTGGAAAGAATTATTTCGCACCAGACGGCTTCGCTGGTCCCTAAAGTGTGGCAGGTAGACAGACAAAGAGAAAAGCACTAGGCTTTTGCTCTATATATGCGATGGATATCGATTACTGATAGAAGGTAAAAGCAAGTGTTAGTCAGCTTCTGAAGATATTTGGAGCAAACAGTAGTTGTTATTACCAGCTGGTACCACCAACTGCATCGAAGTCGCTACCATCAGGGATGGACCATGCCTCCTAGCACGCTCCACTCGCGTTGTATCAATCGGAGCAAGCTACATATCAGTTAATATACAGGTAGTTAATCTCTTTCTTCTCATTCTATTCATTTTCACTAAGAAACCTGCTTGAGAAGCTCGAAGGATTTTTGCGCAGGGCCAACAGATGTGTCTTCTGTTCACTTCGAAAGTTCATGGAACAAAAGAGGAGGTATTGCTTGATATTTTTAATTTTCTATAGCTGCTGATTTTCACCGCAGCCCGCTATGCGAAAGTTGATACAAGTATGCTGGATTATGGGCAGAAGCTTTGGTCTCAGACTGATTTCCAACCCGCACCCCATGCTTTCCAGGCATACAGTAGCGCTCAAAAGTCTTCGGCCAAAACACTTTTGTCATAACTTTTTTTCTACTTGACCAAATTTGACAAAATTTCAATATGTGATGCCTGAACCTATTGCCAACATTTTCTTCTCCTTGAGTGCCGCTTGACACTTTTCATGGTTTTTTGCAAGAATTTACTACAAGACCACCCAAAAAAAGTAAAAGGCTTGGTAAAGGGGAACGGCTTTCTTTACAAAAACAAAACGAGCAAGCCTCAGAGAACATTAAAATATTGTAGAAAGACCACGACTTTTGATGACAGCGGCACAGCGGAACGGCATAGCGATGGCACTCCAAAAGCAAAAAATTTCATATAACCACGTAACCTACAATACCGCCACTAATTCATGGTCAATCGACACGAGAAATCGGAAACTCCATGATTTCTCCGAACTTTTGCCATAACTTCCTTCAAGATGCTTCAGATAATTCGAAAAAGATTTCAGTAGAAAGCCCTGGTTGAGGTGAATGTGAGAGCCTGTGGAACTTCCACTTTCCTAAGCTCCTTCGGCATAATATTCGAGATTTCCGCAAAATTCGCCTCAAAGTACCACGGGCGATTCTCGTCGACGCGACGGAGTCGTAAAACCTCCACTTCAACTACGACTCCCAAAACAAAAGCTTCACAGCCAAAAATACCTTTGTATTCGAGAAGAGTATAAGCCCGTGATCATTTTGGTATCTCTCATGTTAGGATTCAGCAGCAATAAACTGAAAATGGTGTTTAAGAAGTTTTTTCAAATTTGAATTGCGTCCACAGAGCTGCATTTCAAGAGGAACACGATGCTACAAATGTATAAGGAAGTAGTGTTGGCATAGTCTGCCAATTTTCGAAATCTTCTTTTAAGGTGAGTACCACGTTCGTTTTTGACCCCAAATATACAACCCCAGACACTATTAAAAATGATGATCTCGTCAAAATTCAACTGCGACAAGTTGTAACTGCTATCACAGATACACTCTATGAAAAGGAAAATCTCGTTAATGCTCCATGCGCTATGGATGTTCTTCAGATTTTGTGGTTTCAAAGCAAGAAAATGTGTGTTTGAAATGAAAATGAATGCTGTCGAATCGAAATTTCTTATTTCATTCCCAACTTCGAACATGCTGCAATCAATTATTGTGCAGTGGCCAACTAACTTGTAAGCCTCGGTTTTTATGATCATCACACTGTTGCTACTCGATTCCCTTGCTAATTGACGGTCGATCCAAGTCGACCCCTCGATCTCATTGGTCCACCACGTGTGCACCGGCCATGAACCATCTACGAATAGGTCTCATGGTATATTTTGTTTTAAATGCATACAAGTGAGGTCTAGTATCGCCCTAATCCCTAATATCGCTATAAATAAACTATATGTTATCTCCAATCTCACCCAACATGATCGAATGTACAGTGATTCATTAAGACGTGACCCGACAGGTAATGAATCGATCAATGAGACAGCATGCTATCATGGATCGGCAGCCGTCTCAGCCGTTATCATAAGAGCCGTCGATTTGTGTGGATTTGCAACCGGCCGAATAGCGTAGAGGGGTCGTTGCGTTTCACGTACGATCCTGATGTGGGACCCGAAGGAGTTCGGATCCCACGTCAAGCACAACGTTTGCAAATGCATCGTTGTGCGCTCTGTGCTGGTTCGACCGGTTTCTAATAAACTCAGCCCCCGATCGCGAGCCGGGGAACAATAACACGTGTTTTTGGTGAAAATGAACTTGAGTGGAAAGGAATATCGAGGTACCTAAAAGTGCCTCGTCCATAACAACTGGAGTAGCTCTTCGCTAGACCTCACTTGTATGCATTTAAAACAAAATATACCATGAAACCTATGCGTAGATAGTTCGTGGCCGGTGCACACGTGGTGGACCAATGAGATCGATAGCGAGGGGTCGACTTGGGTCGACCGTCAATTAGCAAGGGAATCGAGTCGCAACAATGTGATGATCATAAAAACCGAGGCTTATACAGCTAGTTGGCCACTGCACAATAATTGATTGCGCATGTTCGAAGTTGGGGATGAAATAAGAAATTTCGATTGGACAGCATTCATTTTCATTTCAAACACACATTTTCTTACTTTGAAACCACAAAACTAAAGAACATCCATAGAGCATGGAGCATTAACGAGATTTTCCCTTTCATAGAGTGCATCTATGATAGCAGTCACAACTTGTCGGAGTTGAATTTTGACGACATCATCATTTTTAATAGTGTCTGGGGTTGTGTATTTGGGGTCAAAAACGAACGTGGTACTCACCTCAAAAGAAAATTTCGAAAAATGGCAGACTATGTCAACACTACTTCCTTATACATTTGTAGCATCGTGTTCCTCTTGAAATGCAGCTCTATGGACGCAATTCAAATTTGAAAAAACTTCTTAAACACCATTTTCAGTTCATTGCTGTTGAATCCTAACATGAGAGATACCAAAATGATCACGAGTTTATGCTCTTCTCGAATACAAAGTTATTTTTGGCTGTGAAACTTTTGTTTTGAGAGTCGTAGTTGAAGTGGAGGTTTTACGACTCCGCCGCGTCGACGAGAATCGCCCGTGGTACTTTGATGCAAATTTTGCTAAAATCTCGAAAATTATGCCGAAGGAGCGAAGGAAAGTGGAAGTTCCACAGGTTCTCACATTCGCCTTAACCAGGGCTTTCTACTGGAATCTTTTTCGAATTATTTGAAGCATTTTGAAGGAAGTTATGGCAAAAGTTCGGAGAAATCATGGAGTTTCCGATTTCTCGTGTCGATTGACCATGAATTAGTGGCGGTATTGTATGTACACCGTTGAGCGCCACAATAGTATATTTAGTATGCAGTGTCTCCATGTACAACATACTAAAACTTCTCTTAGATCAGTGCAGTCGCAAAAAAGTTACAAGTGAAAAACCCCAAGTAAAAGACCATTTTTATATTATTGGCTGATATTGGTCAACCGGCTCAACACATTAAACGTGTGAGTGTTGATAAGCTATGGTAAATATACCATTCAGAAGCTGAGCTGAGGTGAATGGGGTCTGGTAGTGTGATGGATCAGCATATATGCCCGGAAAGCATGGAGTGCGGGTTCGAACAACGTCTGTGACCAAAGCTTTTGCCCATAAGTCAGATTTTGCCCATACTGTAAAAGACGAGGCTTTTCCGTTCATCTGCCATGAGAGAAGTTTCGGAGAGATTTACTTCTTAAAGAGTCTGGTAGGAGATGACCACGTGCGCCTTTGTTTCCATGTGTAGTAAACGACTCAAGGAACACAATTAAAGGATTATCTCGTTTGTCATGTTGATCCTAAGCGATGACGCACGAGCATGTGCGCTTAATGTCAGGCTTTCAGAGATCTCCAAAGCAATTCCCTTTCTTCGCTTCTACCTGTTTAGATGTCTGTCTGTTGAGCTAACAACCCGCTCTTATCTACTTGTTATGGAATAAAAAAAGTCCATGAACCAAGGATTTTGTAGGCAACTGTGAAAGCGTATCTATACGTGCAATGAATAAGTAAACAAAGGTTCAGGGTAACGATATAATTAATGTTACAATTTTGTTCAGTGCTATAACTACGGCTCGATTTTTGGTGCAATAAATTTCACACGATCATGCCAATGATTACGGTAGCCGTTACTATTCGACTAATGTTATACATAATCGCAAATCTCACTTCTATCCCGTCCTTATGGGTTTTATGGTATGATAAACTTCTCCATCGCAACTTTCGGTGAGTATAGCTCAATACAGTAAATATAATATATTTTTATGTGCTTCAAATGATTTCATATGGAAATGAAAACGGTAGGCTCATTGATCTATTTGTCAGATTTTCTTTTTTTTTTCTCTCACATCTGTCAATCTAGGTGTCAGTATGTCTGTCTGTCTGTCTGTCTGTCAATCTGTCTGTCTGTCTGTCTGTCTGATAATTCATAAATTATGTGGCGGTCGGCTGGCCGGACCGTCTCTCTGACAACTTGCCTCTGTCTGTGTAACTAAGATTTCAGCCCTAAAAATAATATTCCTCACAGCTTCATAGCTTATGAACATACATGTATTCGCCTGTCTATCTAACTCCCTTTGTGTCGGCCTGTCTGTAGGTATTCCTGTCCGTTGTTCTCCCTTTATGTTTTTCCCCTATATGCCCGTCCCTCTACCTCTATCACTATGTTGATAACATATTATTATTCATTTAACGTATCAAACAAATAGCCAAAAACTATCGAAAATAAAAGACTGTGTAGGGCCACCGAAATTTCATATATTTAATTATTTCTTCAGCTTACGCTAAGATTTTCAGGTCCATCCTCATCATCATTGTCATCTCAGGTTACATCATTTCTATATCAGCATATTTACAGATCGCCGTATTGCTTGGCACGGATATCGCTACCGAAGATGTGATCCAATCCTTTTCTTTCAGTTTCTCATTCTTCAGATTTTTTTTATCATAAAAACCTTTGTAGGTTTGTATCCATATTGCTCGAGTGCTGTTTTATCTTGGATCAGCAGAATTCAGCTATGCGAATCTCTGTATGACCATTGAAAGATGCCTAGCCCTTCATTCGGTTTCCACATATGAAAAATACTCGTCGTCCAAGGTGGCGATCTTTGTCACATGCGTCACTGTAGTAAGTTAATTTTAATTGCAATTCAAACCATGGATTATCATATGATGACCTTGAAGAAGTACCTCATTACGTGCGAATGTTTGACGTCATATCACTAATATCGCATTAACAAAATTAAATTATGGTCAGCAGGTGGTTTTGATTGAATCAATAGCAATAACGTCAAATAACTCCGAGTAGCATCGTCCGGATCATGCTGAGGTAGGCTGGGTTCTTGGGTGAGAAGGGATGATGAAAATCCGCCTTAAAACCGCATCGGCAGGATTAAAGCATCAGCTACTACTGCACCAGGACTGCAAGTGTTGCGGCTCGTCGGGCGGTTGCCCTCCTAACCGCTAGCGCAACAGCATCGTGGTTACGAGTCTCCGGACTCTACGCCACCCGGCTGCTATGCCTGCGGGTTGTCACTGCTCCCATGGGCTTCCCCAGGAACCATACTGCTTTCCCCACAGTATGGCCGCCGCTTCCCGGAGGTACTGGCTCTCACACTTCTACCTATTGTTACCCTTGATACGACAGCAAGTACAAGGATTACAGCACCCATATTTATTATACATATATTATCCACAATAGTCGCCCTACTCTTATCTTCCTGCCAGGACTCAGGTCCGACCGTGCTTCATCCCCCCAAGGGTCAACTATTGGAATATCAGCGGTAACTGCGGTAACTTCCTGCACCCTGCAGGCTATCTACCCCGCCTGCAGCCGTCCACGTCCTCGGGTGTAACGGACGTGGGCATGCCAGCGCTCAACCAAGCCGGCCGCGGTCCGTCCGACCGCACCGCGTCCATGTCGGCCTGCAGAGCGTAAGAGACAAGCTCTTACCCTCTACAGTCCAGCCTGGCATCCTAGCAGCCATAGCCCGGTGCCCTCTCCTCCCGGGGGGAAAGTGTGTAAGCACCGACTGGCAGAGGCGACCCCTTTTATAGAGCCACGGACTGGGGGCGGGGCCAGGCGCGCGGTGCGCCCACAGGGACAGTCGCGTTCCGCGACAGCAAGTGGATTTGGGATTTCTTATCGATAAATGAATCATAGGATTATATGAGACGAAAAATTTGATAAAGTAAACATTTCCTCGAAAAACATGTACTTATACATAAGTTACGTTTATATCGCAAACTTCATGAGCTAAGTTGAGAAATGTAAGTAAATCATAGCCTTTTCTGTGGAAAAAGAAAATCAGCGGAATCCCCTAAATCAGCAGTATTCTCCCTGAACAATCGACTGACGAACTTTCAAGTATACGATTCAAACAGCTCTACGATTTGAGGCGACAAAATTTTCAAAAAAGTATCAAAAAATTTCAGACTCTACCGCCACTGATCATAAATGTGATCGTAGAGCGGATATGGTCTGATCAACTGGTTTCTTTCCTCAGCTTCTTCATCTTTTCATTTGCAAGTGTTGTGGTATGTTGTTTACTATTACTTTTACAGAATTATGAAACTGATTGAAAAGGTTGAAAAAATAGTCGTCTCAGGTGCAAAGGGAACATATTCCACTTCACACCATCTCTGTCAGAAGGTATTTTCCAGTACTGCTTAATGATGACTGCCTACAGGCAGGGAGAGCAGGATCAATGTCTCTTTGAATGAAAAGAAAACTCGGACAGGCAGTGAAGACTTTGGGCTCGGCACAATGACATTCCGAAGATTTCAAGTCCCAACTTAACCATTTAGATGATGTTGTGTGAAAAATACTGATGGTCACCCCATGGGAACGCTGATCGCGCGGATCTACTTGACACTTGAGGAATGCGGTTTACTTGAAAGGCTAAGGGGCGAGACGATGTTAGAGTCCTAAAGATGAATCAACAGGACTTTGAAAACCACCAAAGCTAGTTAGACCGCTTAATCCAATCATAACGAATATTATCGATTATTCCAAGGTTTATTTATCCCAATCCCATGAGTAAGTCTCCGATTATTGACGTCGTTGATCAAACTCCCGTCAAGAGATTGTAAAAGACTTGAATATTGTAATAATGCAATGCACAAAATGAGATTCCGATATTCAGCTTTTGTTTTTCAGATGTCGATGTATATCCGTTGCTATAAATCTTCCCGTGTCGGCGATGTCAATACTTCATTGGGTTCCAGGTAGGGTACACTTAATTAGAGATTTTCTATTGAAATTAAGGGCGGAGGTGATGAGTGACAAGTGGTGTGCACTCCCACTCTCACTATCAAATCCCCAACAATGCCGGCCCAGGCCAGCCAAGCCTTCCACCTTCCGTGATATGCGGGTTGGCGCCAAACCCTCCGCCAGGATAAATGCGCTGTCCTGTACAACAGTCGGCCTTCACAAATCATTGTATTGCATTCTCCCTTCACCACGATTTGAATAGAACTAGAATGCATGGCGCATCCCATAGAGGGGACTCTTTGAAGCCAAAAACTTTATTCGTTTATCCTTTTGATGTGACATTATCTGATATTGTACAGTAAGGCACATTCAATAGTAGTATGGTATAATACATCTGGGATCGTGAAGGGACCTTGCCTAGGCCTGCAGGCCTAGTACTCAGGTGGAGGATGAGTGTGGTGATCGAATAATAATTTCTTCTTATTGAACCTGGTCCACTTTGACGTACTACTTTTTTGATATGTAGAAGGTTTCAGTGACAACAGATCCTCGCCCCTACATATTTTAAAGGAATCGTCCACGGAAAATGAGTCTTTTCATTACCCTGTACTTATGTTGTATTTGGTTAATGTGGGCCGCATGCAAAGTTTCACGGGGAAAAAATGTGTATCCGACTAAGATACAGCCTCACAAATTCTCGGCCGGGTGGGCACGACTTCCGAGCAAGTGTCCAACCCGTCGTGAGCCGCGGTCGAAGACCCATTGTAGGAACAGAAAGTCACGTAAACAGTCCCACTTTCCGTTCCCAACCGCGGCGGACGACGAGACGGGGCTTTTACTCTGAGGCTCCGCCTACCCGGCCAAGATTTTGTGGAGCTGTATCTCAGCCAAATTCTCAATTTTTCGCGTAAAACTTCACATGCAGCCCTTATTGGGCAAATGCAACATAAATATATGAATAACAAGGAAACTCATTTTCCGTGAACGCTTCCTTCAAGCATCGTAAGGGATAATTCTGACAGATTGTGGAGTAATTATGAAATATGGAAGCCGAGGTGATTAGTAGTATAGCAAAAGAGGAGGAACGGAATAAGACGTTCAAATAGGAACCTACAAGCCTTCCTTCCATACCATTGCTTCTGCCTCACTAGCCGGTGGTATGCAGACGCGCGATGTTCCACTCTGTGTGCACCATTTTCTCTTGTTCACTCAAAGTCTCACAGTGATTCATCGAGGCCATTTTGGAATGTGAATCATTGAGTGCTGATAGTGTCATGTGGATTCATGAAATTGAAATTTAGGTTTCAAAATCAAGAAAACTGCAAAACAATGGTGATATATTTGACATTCACAATGACTGAAGTGTTTTCATGTGTAGTTTTGATCATATTAATCAATGTAATGCACCAACGAAATGAAGATTTCATATTCGAAAGAAATAGTCTCATGGACGATGTCATGTACATGGTGAGTGCTAACTTTTGACGTGTACTTCTCTTCACATAAAATAGAATTACATGTCAATTGTTATCATAATGAAGTGTTAAGGATACCGCAAGGGGTAAGGAAATACTGAAAAGAAACAGCAGGCTTTTATGTGAACGAACATCTTAGTCCTGAAGAAATGAACTGTGGAAAAATATCATTCAAAAAGCACGCTTTGGAGGCTTCACCGCAGTGTCCCTTCGCATTATTTTGAACTGAATCACATCAATACTGTGAGGGTAAAGTAACGTTCGCGGTTGCCGACCCTCGCCCATCTGCATCTACCTTCGAGCGGCTAGTGGTGCAGCGAGGGCTGAAGAAGGGATGAGAAAGGGGTTCCTACTTCTTAGGGTTTTGATGGTTTCACTTCATTCTTCCTCCTTTGCTAACTACTGAACTACTCGGTTTTCTCATTTCACATTTATTCCACAATCTGCCGAAATTATCCCTCTTGTTACCTTATGAGGGCTTTGTGGAACGGGCTTAGCCTTCAAAAGACGCTTACTCAAAGGCAAGCCGCAAAGGACTCACATCACCTAGTGACATGAGCGGCTGTGGGCCAAGGTTGCTCACCGATTGTACTGTTCGTGACGAGTAAGCCCTACAATCTCCTAATCTGAAGTCCTATTTAAAACGCTGTGACATAAAGGGGCCGTCTGGAAAAGCTCCTGAAACTGCGACTATCTTTGAGAGCTTAGATTCCTGCGGCCAAATAAATTCAGTTCAAACCTTTTTCTGGAGAGGTATACGCTAACGCAGGAGGAGCCGATGCAGCGTCGCGAAATTTCAAAAGCAGCGTGCGCGCGGGGTGAGGAATCAAATCAATAAAAATCGCGTGGCAACACGCCTTGAAGCACCAGATGACCCATTCACAGTCATTTCCCTTTCCATGGTTCATTTATTAATACCATGCTTGTAATGGGATAAGAAAATGTTATATATTAGGTTGTCCCAAAAGTCTTGTCATATTTTTTCGATCATAACTTTTTATTTTTTTCCTCCAACAAATAATATTAGGCAACAAAGTGTTGACCATAGTTATCGGCAACCCTCTGCCACTATATAGGAAATCGTTGATTCCCTTCTCCCAGAACCCTGGGTTCTGAGAGTCGAAGAAGTCAGCGATCGCCTTCGCAAGCAAGTCATAATCAACGAATTTTCTCTTGGCCAGGAAGGATTCGAGAGGATGGGTAAGGTGATAGCCACAAGGGGCAATGTCTGGAGAGTATGACGGGTGGGGCAGCACATCCCAGCCAGCCGAGCTTCTGTAATTTAGCCTGGGTACTTTTCGCGAAATGGGAGCGGGCGTCGTCATGAAGAAGGATGACCGCGGACTTTTCCGGCACTTTTCTCGAACATCGACGGCGAGCTGCTGGAGCTGGTGGGTGCATACGGTAGCGGTGACTGTCTCGCCTTGTACCACCACCTCGCGGAAAAGCACTCCTCCCTCGTCCCAGAACCAGCACAGTCCTAAGCGTGGTTTGTCCTTCATGTCAATCTCGCTGTTGCTGAAGCTGATGAACCAGCGGCGCATGGTCTCGTAGCTCACACTTTCCTTGCCCCATGCAGCGCTGATGGAGTGGCAAGCTTCCGTCGTTTTGGTGCCGCGAGACCGCTTAGAATAGATGACACCGCGAGTTGGGTGGGTATCGACAACGGGCATTGTAGCTCTCTCCACGGAATCTGGTGGGACAATATATATTTTCCTAGAAAGCTGAGGGAACGTTCTACCATATTCCTGAACCGCCTGGACCTGCCTCGAAGTGAACAATAGTTACTGATTTTTTTTTGAAAATATGACAAGGCTTTTGGGACAACCTAATACAATATACATGCTTAACACATTGATATAATTGAGCAACGTGAGCAGATACTATTGAAATACACGTTAAATATTCCTCACGTCAGAATAAAGGTCGATTGCATGGCGCATCCGGAATTTTTTTTGTTTAGGTCTCGTCCTATCGAACTATATGTGTTCACTTTATCCTCATGTATTACTGGTATAAAAATAAACGATCGGTTGGAGTCAAAACGATTTTGATGAGTCAAAACACGGACGCCCATTTCAATGCGATGAAGCGCTTATGGTAATACAAACGATAATGATTAATCTCCTATGATATTCTCATCGATTAGCAAATACGGTAAAAATTGTACTTGTCAATAGTGGCGATCTACGTAAAGACTATTATAAATTCTGTTGTTTTAGGAGTTGAAAAATTCTAGCTGGTTTCATAATGCTACATGGATCCTGCATTCCAAGCATCAAACAACTTATGTTGGAAGACTAATACATAGAGAAGGCCTTTTATGTTGAATAAATGTACTTATACCGAAATGATCTGCACTATTCTAGGAATTTTGATTCAAGAATTGATCCTATCGTTCTTTCAACTCAACTGAAGCAGCTGAGACCGCATAAAAAAATTTAGTACGGGACAGTTAGGGCGCTTAGTGGAAATAGATTCATCAATTACTTCTTCAGTTTGGAAAAAAGAATGAAATGGCCGAAAAGCAATTGGACCCTTATTTTCCCATAAGTCATGCTGTGTACAAGGTTTAACTCTTCACTCTCCTCTAACCTACCACTGTTACTGACTTCTTCTACCTCAACCAGACGTCCGTGGTTTTCATCCCGCGGAGGTGCTGCCGGAACCAGGCTGTCAGTCGGATCGAATATGTTCACTGAAAAGGTGAAAGCGCTCCTTTCAATAAGAATTGTGCCATATACAGTTTTCTTGACCCTAATTTACTGAGAATTCTTTTCGGTGATATTTGTATTGTTCGAACGCCCTTGTGTGACAAAACGAGCTTTATCTTCAAACTTTCATAACAATAAGCGAAAACTGTGTTATGGCTGTTTGAACAACAAACGGCTTATATGACTAGGTGGATCTCAAATGTATGCATGTAGGCAAAGAGGTAAGCCACTGGGGCGTACTTTGTATAAAAAATTACATGTATGAATGAGGAAACGTAAAGGCAGTGATAGCGGTAATTCAAAGCCGAATGTGTGAGGATCGTTAAATACGAAGGTCGAGGTGCTCATTAGTACGGAAGTGAAGAAATAACCGAATGACTTCCCGACGCTTATTCTCCCCTGAAAAGGGGCGGGTCGCCTTGATAAGGGGGCGGACTGCCACAAAACAAGTGGTGGGTGTTGAAGAAAACGGCTTTTATAAATCTCGGGGACACTCTTTCCCGTCAAGAATTTCCCCACATATTGTTTATTGGACCCCTAACTTTCATTTGCCTGACACATTTCAGGAGTTCCCATTACCCACATCACCCCTATCGCTGTCTTCAAGGACTCAAAGAAACCAACTTGAGATTTCAGCCAAAAAACCAATCGGTGAAAATTCAGGAAACGTCATCGAACAAGACTAGTTTTCAGTATAAACAAATAACATCGTTCACAACGGTTCATCACCTTTACTCGGCACATTACTACATATAGTAGACCGCTGTCGGCATTCCCTGGACTAGGGCAACTTAGACAAATAACATCACAGTCAGAACAGCCGCCATTCAAATCAAGCACAGCAAAAGAATATGTACCTACAGTCCGAGGACACCGTATAGCAATTGATTTGTTGCTGAAAACGAGCGATTTCGCAGAAGTTTTTTCGTCCCGTTATCTTAAGGGGAGGAAAGTATCGTGAGCATTTCATCAAATGTGTCTTTCGGAGATAGTGAGGCTGGTGTTGCTACTCTCATTATGGATCTCACACTTATGCCTACCTTCAGAATCTTCACTTCACATCTAGCATATTCGCGTGAGCCTTCCTCCCGAAAAATGCTATGACAGAGATATGATACATGGTCTGCCGGGGTATGGCACCGGTCAAGTTCTGTGCACCTTTTAAGGACTGATCTAAGTGGTATTAGTTTAGGCCGCGTTCCTACTTTGCACTGCCGACGGCGCGGCGTGGCTACGTGTATCTGCAACTCCACCCGTACCACCTTACCTCGTCTCTGCACCTCCCCCGTGCCACTCTGCCTCGCTGCTGTGAACACATCCACACCCTGCCGCAGGCACCCTAGAGTATGAACGCGGCCATCGCGGTCTTATTGCTGATCCGATACTACTTTTCTTGGTAGACTCCAATCTGGTGTAAGTGTTGTAATTTGTTGATTCGCGTGATAATGGAACTCCGAACACGCCATGCACTCTACTTTCTCGTGAGAAAGCTTGTGGGGTTTGGAATCATTGGACTGTCAAGCTAGTCTGGTGATCAACTTCCTCGATGGTTGGAAGCTAAAATCCATGGGAGGGGATGGTGATATGGCTTTACATGACCGATATGTCTAGCCACATTGCCATCAATGCGCTACCCTCCCTTTAGGTACATGGCGATTTTATCATATGGATGAAATTACCATGAAAAATTACGATTTTGCATGGTGCCCTGTAGTAATGGAGTTCCTGAAGAGGACCACTTGCATATTATGCACGGAGAATTTGTGGTTCAATTTCTCTTCAAAATCTGTGTGTTGAACAGAGTACCTCCAAAGAGACACAAAGTATGAAAATTTTCATTCTAATCAAAAACCCAACAATTTGGAAAAGAAACTAGTAGAACCCTCCAAACTGCAACCAAACAACTGCTCTTCAGTTGTCAACGTGAAGATGCACTATTCAAAGTGGTGCCCGTTTTGTTTTCTAACCATCGTGGTCGGGTGATCTTGAGCTGGATGATATTGGCGCCCGTTATCGATATCGATATCCGATCCCGCTGGCCAGGGAGCCCACCGGGCAGTGCAGTATCTCAGGTGAACAAAGTTCAAAAATCAAGTGACCCTTGGTCAGGCCAAATGGAGATAGCGTATTGATTGCCTTCCAGAGCCAGCAAGACGAATCGACTCTATTTCAGCAAAGACACTAATTTCTCTTGTAACCGTCAGTCCTACCCATGGGAGGTTATTCTTAACAACCGCGGTACTCGCCTGGTTCCCATAGGACCATTTTATAAGTAATGTGGCTTTTTTCAAACAAAAATTTTTCTGTAAAATTACAAGCTTGTGCTAAAATTCATATGAGAGTCGAAAGGATTTTTCCGCTCTATGGAATGGCGC
Source organism: Trichostrongylus colubriformis (assembly GCA_963978905.1). Taxonomy (NCBI): domain Eukaryota; kingdom Metazoa; phylum Nematoda; class Chromadorea; order Rhabditida; family Trichostrongylidae; genus Trichostrongylus; species Trichostrongylus colubriformis. The sequence goes on from OZ022260.1 coordinate 29,990,343, forward strand.
GCTAACTTTCCCTGTCCTTCATAATGGGGTCGATTTTTAGGCTGGCGAAGTGATTGGTGTAGTCAGCAACCGATGCTACTACGTACAACATTTTTGCTAGCATTTTCTATAATATTTTCCACGTAGTGTCTCTTGACGTCTCTGAGCACGCTAAACACAATCACAGTAGAGTTTCTATAAAGTCTTTTAGGAAAATCTATCCATATTTGATGGAGACATATGAGCTTCAGCCGTAGACGGGTGTAGAGCAGGACGAAACGCAGCTTCGCAACGCGCCGGTCTCGGCATTGATGTAGGGGGTGTCGCCCTTGCGACGCCGCATCGGTCCCTCTTGCACCACGTACCTGGCTGTGACACTATCGACGATGTTGAAGGCTAAGAGCATTATTTACTGAGCCATCTTACTTGAGCATAAAAATAAATATAAAATATACCGTTTTAACTCGCTTGATGGTATAGCTACGCTATCATCTTTCTACTTTTTTGTTGAAAGTTCGCGTGTCAGTAATAATCGGTTACTTTGTGAGGTCATGCTGAGTTCACTAGAATTAGTAACTTTGTACAACTCCTTACACTGAGGAATTGCTTCACTCATAGTAAAGTGTTTAGTAATGTTTTTTTTTCCTGTGCATTGAGTGTTCATATGACTTATTTGGTACTCAGAATCCCATTTTAAAGTATAGTGATCGCTGTCGTTGTAAACGAATGAAGTCCACGAGAAAGGGTGTCTGAACGGGGATCTTCGCAAAGGCCTAAATTTTCATATCCTATCGAATTGTTGCCAGGGCACAAATAAGGACGTAACGAGTACGGTTTCGCAAGTGTTGGCGTTAATGGTTTGTCGCACGCGGCACCACGGATGCGATGAGAGTGCGCACCAGGACACCCGAACTGGGTGAGGTCACGCTTGGAGGCGGTGGTCGATTGGTCATCACGCGGTACATGCGGTGGTGAAATTTTGTCGCGCAGTTGCTATCGTCATGTTCTCACCCCCATACACGTAGGATTCCGCCCACCTATCATATATGGCACTTCGCCTCGTTTGAAATTTTTTTCGATTGGGGTTATTTATAATTAAGCATCATCGAGATGTATACCGAGGATCACTGTGCGACTTTCAAACTAATCCTCAACGAATCCTTTGAACGGTATTAAGTCACCAGCTGCGGAATGCCTAGTGAATCGCACCGAGGGCGCCCGACATCGTATTGGCTCCTTCTGGATTCGGATATCGGAACGTTGAGGATGGAAGCTTCTCTCAAAAGCGGTGGTGGGTCAAATAAAGTCAGGGGGAGGGGGAGACGCAACTTTGCCTCGACGTTTCACCCATGTCAAAGCTTCTTTCCCTCCCTAGGCTTAGGCTAAAGCAGATGGGACCTATGCTTTGACATATGCTTTTTATGTGGAAGGAGGGATATCAATTTTAGCCGAAGCCTAGGAAGGGAAAGGAGTTTCGACGCCTCCCCCCCCCCCCGACCTTATTTGACCCGCGATGGTTTGTTTCCTACGTTTCGTTGAGCGAAGACGTGACCGCCGCCTCCTTGCTGAGTAGCCTTCGCGACCCCTCCCATGTTACCCGCGTGGACGAAGGCTGTGCAGACTTCCATAAGACTTGTTTTTACCTGGTTTAAATTCTTTGTGTGAAACCCTGCATCGCCCATAGTGAATTAGGGGAGGGGAGGGAAAAGTAGAGGAAAACTCCATTTTTTGTGGACAATCCCGGATCCGTGCACGGCGAATGATCACGTAAATGACCTGTGCCATGGGGAGGGGGTGAGGGGGGAAGGCGGAGCGGATATCGATAACAGGCGCGAAAATCTCCTAATCACCCTGACGACACTTGTCGCAACCGCTGTCCAATACCTGGGAGTTTTTTTTTCTGTTTCTCTTTTTGATGTCTTGACAGGGCTCCTTCTTTTTCCAAGCTTGAGGAAAATTTATAGATAGCCCACAATTTCTCCGCATTGTGTTTCCCCACCATTTTGATTTTTTCGATTGAGCTGGAATGTGCCTCAGGGCCTAATTGGCCTAGGAGTTTCCCTATCCATGACGCCATTTTTTGATGGCATGTCACTTGGAAAGCCTTTTCTTCCGCTCGTCTTCTGCTTTTCCCCCTTATTTTCAAAGTCGATCTTTTGAATTCTTGCGTTGGAGTATTGTACTTTTTGTCCGATAGGGGATAAGGTACCCTGTTGTGTTTTGGTTTATCCTCCGACAGTTCGGACTCTGATCGTTCTGAGATCGATCCTTCTTGTTCGGCAGTGTTCTGGAGGGCGATCAATCGCTACTCCCATTTTTGCCCGGCCAAGGGTCATTTGATTCGTGGACTTTTTCAGAAGACATTGTCCCTGACCGGTGGGTGCCTCTGGCCACCGGTATCGGATATCGATAACGGGCGCCAACACCACCCACCGAGAGCCAATGCAACTAGACCCCAATAATGGTGCAATCTCCCCTTCCGCAATGTCCCCTTTTGTTCTAATAGTTTTCTCTGTACTAGTTAAACTCCTATTGGGTCAAATCAAGTCGGGGGGAGACGCAACTTTGCGTCAAATTTTCACCGACGTCAAAGCTCCTTTCTCCTCTTAGGCTAAAGCAGACGAAACCTATGCTTTGACAGATGCTTTTTCATGTGGAAGGAGAGGATATCAATTTTAGCCTAATTGCAAGCCTAGGGAGGGAAAGGAACTTCGACCTTGACGCAAAATTGCGTCTCCCCCCCCCCCCCCCCCCACCTCCCGACTTGATTTGACCCCTCCTATTTATTCTTTTTTGGGCTGAAAAGATTTCCTGCTTATTTAGTGAGATATCTTTCATTAGAATGTCACTGATTTTTCAATTTCAGTCCTTGTCTCGTTGAACCCATAGATAACTCACCTCTAAATTTAAATTTTACAGGTAATGCACTCGGTGCTGGGCCTCTCAAGGCCTCCACCCAGAGTCTCGCTGCCAAGTAGAAAGAGCGACGGATCTCAGGTTCTTTCATTTATTCCCTTTTCATTACTTTTTTTTATTTGGTCTTGATTTTTCGAAATAACGCTCTCGTGTTTCTCAAAATCCGTTCGAAATGTACTTCAATTTTTTACGGAACTGTTCCCAGATCCATGGCTACAAAAATGGCGGAAAAGGTGCGACGTCGACCACCAGATACCAGGTTACGAAGAAAATCAAGTGGAACCCGCTTTCTAATCTTAATATTCTTCTCTACAGGTGTCGACGTGAAGTGGATCATTTGGTCGGAAGCCAACTAACTCGGGTCAATGACGATCCACCGACCCAATCGCGCTGCAGGACCACAGGTACTGAGTTTATTCAACTAACTTTTATTCACTTTACTTATGAAGTTTATTCGTTTCACTTCACCTTTTACTTTCGTTGCTTCTATTAACTTATTTTTGTTTATCATATACGAATTTTTATTCATTTCATTTCCATTGTTTTTCAATTTGCATTTTTCAGATCCACAAGGGCGACTGTGGTCAATGATGTGTCGTGGGGAAGATCTTCCGAAAGGATCGACTACCGTCACGGAGCGCCTAGTCCAGTCAGTCGGTGTGGCTATTGTCCTCGTCTCGCATGCCACGTCCAGGTGCGTGTTCGTCCACGTCTGTCCGCGTCTGTCCCCCCGTCCCGTCGGTCCGAGTCTGTGTGGTCCAGGTCCACTGCATGCCACGTCCAGGTGGGTGTTGGCCTGCGTCAGTCCGCGTCTGCCCCTCTGTTCGTGCCTGTCCACGTCCTTGTGTGTCTGTCCGTCCGGGTCCCCGTCTGTCCGCGTGTCTGTGCGTGCCCGTCTCTGTGCGCCCGTCCATGTCTCCCATAGGTACCTGTCCGTCTGTCCATCTTTGTCCACCTGTCTGCGTATATCTGTGTCTGTCTCTCTCCCTCTCTTTGTTCTGTGCTGTACGCACCTGTCTGTCTGACTGTGTCTGTCTATCTATCTGTCTGTCTGCTGTTCTGCCGCTACATCTGCCTTCCGTCTTATTTTTGTCTTCTCGGCGTCGCTAGCATTGCTGTCTGTGAAGGGTCATCATCAATATTGCTGCTTCATACAAGAATGGAAGTTCCTCTCAAGTAAGGTTTCCTAAACGATCAGAGCGAGGGGCGAGGGAGGCTGAGACTGGAAGGACTGTATGAAGGGTACAGGGGGAGGGTGGAGAAGCCGCGAGAGTAGGAAAGTGACTAGAATGTGAGAGCGAGGGTTGAGGGTAGTGACCACCACCCATAGCCGATTTTGCTTTTCCTCTTGCTCCGTGGGGTAAACTTGGGTAATCAGAGGATTTTTTGAGCGGGTAATTCAAGTGTGAGGGTGGGTGTATTTCCACAGATACTGTTACAGAACGCTGTGTTTGATTTCGCATCGATTCCTAGACGTTGTTCGGCTCTCCATTGGTTGGTCATCTGAGGGGAAGCCTAGGAGTTAGGAGGTTAGGACAGATAAGTGGGAAGGTACCTTTGAGGGTGATGGGTAGGGAGCACCGATCATGAGTGGCTGGAAGAATTGGTATCATAACAATCATTCCCGAAACTGGGATGGGCTCATAAATCTTTTCAGTCAGGACCTTTTTATAGTTATCATCAGTAGTTCTCGCTTCGGATACGGTCTAATGGAAGGGCAGGGAGACAGTTCAAGCCTAAATGGCGTAAGAAATAAATAAAGAAGCGACAGCTACGGTATGGTAGCAGATAGAAGTACTTGGCTCATAATAGGTGAAGCGTGGTCATGGAAGGGGTTTGGAAAACGCAAGGAAAGGGATAAAATGGGAGATTGCACTCTTTCGAGGGTAGGGCACAGAGCATGACGAGGGGGCACTTTTACAGTTGGCTGGTAACTTTTAGAAATGTAGCAGAGAGAGGTCGCAGGGACCTCGATCAATCTCGTCCCTACCCCTTGTGCAATGCTAAATAGTTTTGTACCTTGAGAAGGAATGATGCCAATATTTATTGAATCAAATCATTACTGAATACATTCGAGATGTCGTAGCGTTCCCGAAGCAGCAATATTGGTCATGTCCGTGTTTTGTAGACAGCAGTGTCGACCCTGAAGACCGCTGGAGGGAGAAAGATGAGCAGGGCATCTTGCAGAGAGCAGGGTAGAGGGACCATCACAGTCAGAGACAACAGGGAGGGCAGCACAGACGGATATAGTGAGGGGAAGACGGTCACGGACATATGCAGACGAGGAGGGAGGGAGACGTTGACGGACAGGTATCGAGGGGGGGCATGGTCGGATGTGCGCGACAGAGGGGGCCATCACAGACAGAAACGGACAAAAGAGGGGGATGCGAATCGGACAGAACCAGATGGAGGTGGGGAGGCACGAGTGATGTCAGGGGAGGGGAGGGTGCACCTAGAAGGAGCACGCGGGCATACACTAATGTGAAATGTGCTATTCGTTTCTCCTTCCCTCCTTTTCCACGAGTGGCCCTCCCCACCCCTCTGCATCTGACCGACCGCGCACCCCCTCCTCTCCACCTCATTCCGCACACACCCCCTGTGTACAACTCCGCCCATGCCCCTCCCCCTCATCTGCCCGTCTACGCCCGCCTGTGATCAGCACTGCCTGCACATCCCCGCTCTACCTTTCTCCCGTTTCTGTTCCCGCCTTCACCTACTCCTGTTGGTCCGGCTGTGACCTTCTGTCCTTTTCTTCTGCCTGCATATCTCCCACCCATCCAACCTTCCACAGCTGCCTGCCTCCATCGGGTTAGCACAGCTGTCCGCGAATCGTTCATGAAAATGTTGCTATATGGGTGCATGGAAGCTGTTACAGCAGTGCACTTCAGTCGTTATTAAGGTTCAGTACAGGATTTCTCATAAGGCATCCAAAAAGAAAGGATGAAAGAGAAAATAAAAGAACTCAAAGAACGGAAAAATAAATGAGATTGACGGTGGTGTCAGTAGTAAAGACGGAAGTTATTCGAAACCAAAATGTAAAACAATTAAAACAGATGGAAGGGTGAAAGAAAAAAATGAAGAGGAACAAGCACTGGAAATGAAAGTGATGGAGGTGAACAGAAAAGGCATATTTGAATGATCAGGTCGTTTCCATGAGAAAAGAAGAAGCGCTGGTGATATTAGAAGAGGGGAGAATGAATAGTGAATTTTTACGGACAGAAAGAAAAAATTCTGGATAGCAATTAAACTTTCCGAAACGCAGAACCTACGGCCTTGCGAAATCACACCTGCCCCAACGTGTAGGGCATGCGAAGCGGTTTAAGCCTTGATTCGTGCTCTCACTCGCAGAAAGCGAGCTGAAGGCAGGATGGAGCCTGGGGATTAAGACCATTCTCCCCTCGCTCGATGCATCTTCGGCTATCCGTTTTTATACCCAAGTCGTTCTCCTAGAAAAGATAATCATAGCAGTGCTGCCTGGTATAGAGAGTATGATTTCTGACTGAAGGTCTTTTTTTAGAGATGGGCTCATCGGTCTTAAAATTTCTTCGAAAATGGGTGAATCGAGGATCCGTCGGGAATATTCCAAATACGATCCCCTCCCGTCCCCTTCGAGATTCCTCAATTGACCCCGGATTCTGGTTTCAGAGACCTTGAAAATTCGCTTTTTTGCCATCTTCCCTTTTGGGACTTGCTCTTTACCAATCCTTCTACCTGGTCCATACGGCGTTACCAGTGCCATTAGAAGTAATGAGAGTATTCAGTACTGGGGGGACAGAAAATTGCGTTCAATGATGGGCCTTAAGCTCCTTGTTAGCTTCTATACTGCCGTGCTAGTTACCTTCTCTACTTTTACAATCACCATTACTCGTTCCTCCTACCACCCACGCTCACCCCACTCCCCGTGCTTTTAACTAATCCGTGCCACCCCTCTCGTAAAGGAGAAAGTGATCAGTCATCAGTCAGATGAGATGCTCCTCTTGTTGCCCTTAAGGAGATGAAATACCCGAGCAAAACTTGACAAAAGGATGGAAGTAGAAAGGGTGTGTGGAAAAACTGATGTGTAGTAAAGAAGAATCAGTAAAGAAAGAAATCTGAGAAAGAATCAAGTTAAGACACAATAAAGACTTTGTTTCTAGAAAAATCCTGTACTGATTAGAACGATCGAAAGCACTATTGCAACAGCAACAGCCACGAAATATCTCGAAGCAACGATTTTATGAGCGATTCTCTCTGAACAACTATGCTGAAGACCATTGATGAAGGCAGTCAAAAAGGATGGAAGGTGAACGGAGAGGCAGACATGCAGACAGGCAGATAGACAGACGGACACAGATGAATAGACAGGCATAGATGTCGACAGAATGCAGACAGAGAGACAGATAGACACAGGCATGCACAGACAGCTGGACACAGACGGACGGGCGGCCAGATATGTACGGGGACATGGACGGACAGCACACAGACGGGCACGCACAGACAGACGGAGGCAGACGGGCCCACGGACGGACAGACACACAAGGACGCGGACAGGCACTAACAGAGGGGCAGACGCGGACTGATGTAGACCAACACCCACCTGGACGTCGCATGCAGTGGACCTGGACTATACAGACACAGACTGACGGGACAGGGGGACAGACACGGACAGACGAGGACTGAAACCCACTTGGACGTAGCATGCAAAAGACGAGGACAACACTTACACGGACTGACTGGACCAGGTGCTCCTTGACGGTAGTCAGTCCTTTCCGAAGATCTTCCCACGACACCTCGTGGACCACAGTCGCCCTTCTGGATCTAAAAAACACAAATTAGGAAACAATAGAAATTAGAATAAATAAAAATTCACCAATAAAACAAAAGAATATTGATAATATAAAATAATAAAAAGAAGCAAAACTGATGAAATTAATTCATTAGCGAAGTAAAAAAAAAGGAAATTAATTGAAATAATTCAGTACCTGAGGTCCTAGCAGCGCATTTGGTCGGTGGATAGCGGTCCAAGTTTCAGAGCTTCTGACCGGTCTATCCACTTCACGTCGATCACCTGTAAAGTAGAATTTCAAGAACAGACGGCCCGTTCCATCTGATTTTCTTCCTTACCTGGGATCAAGTGATCGACGTTGTGCCTTTCCTGCCATTTTTCTAGCCATGGATCTGGAAGCAGCGCCGTGAAAATTTCAAAGTACGTTTCAAAAATGAGTTTAACAGCTTGGGACATGCGTTAATTGAAAAGAATAAAGAGTGGATGAAAAATGACGAAGACAAAAATGGAAGTACCTGAAATCTGCTTGGCCTTTCCCTTCCAGGAAAAAAATGGAGTTGCCTTGAACCAACCAGCCCATTGGCATTACCTGTAAAATTCAGCTTCAATATTAGTAAATGAATGTGTACAGCAACTTGACGACTCAAATTAACACATCAATAAGCAGCATTTATATGAAATGCCTCCTCCCCCTGATTAGAATATCACCTAGAAATCTTTCACCGTCGAGAAAAACTCTAGAGGACTCTAATGAGAAGTAGAAAATTCTAGAACGGCAGAGAGGGCGGTGGAGGGGGACGGCTCACCAACCGATGCGGTCGGAGTGGGTGGTTTTGGCGCCCGTTATCGATATCCGATCCCGGTGGCCAATGGCACCCACCGGTCAAGGATAACACTTCATGTGAACAAAGTTCAAAAAACAAATGACCTTTGGTCGGGGGGGGGGGGGGGAAGGAGCAGCGAATCGATTGCTTTCAGAACTGAACAGGGCGAATCGATTTTTTTATTGTCCTAAAAGCCGATGGGTGTGAACAAATAAAAGTTATTTAAGTGACCCGGTAATAGCCATAGTTTCAGCAACCCGCTAGTGAATTTGCTGGGGGTACCCTGATGATCTCAAGTGAACGAAGCTTGTATGCCACTCGGGTACACTTGCTGTGCGTCTGGGCTGTGCAACTAGGTCGGTCACCGCGCCACGCGAATTTCGTCGCCGCGCGTGACGAGCACCTTGCTAAATTTGCCACACTGCGAAGAGGAGGCATAAAATAGGCGATTAGTGTTACGTAGCAGTGATTCTTTGAACTTTGAAATCTTGTATAAGTGGCATCAGCAGTACTTGCATCAAAAAAATCGTAAAAACTTTTTACTATTTGTTCCTCTAAAAGCCTACAGGGTTCATGCACTTCTTTTTCACACAACAGACAGCAAAGTATCGTAGTAGTATTTTTATCGTATTGTTTATCGCCGCATCAGATCACTGTCACAGTAAACAAACAGATAGATTAGTGGAGTTCAAACAAAAATCGATACTGTAATAATGACGTCATGCCTACTATAATCGTTATATCAGATATTATATTTCTCGTGATATCAGTGATAGTGATAATTGTGTTTATGCTTGTTCTCATAAGTAGAGGGTACGAGAATCAGGGGTGTGTACCCTTATGACAGGATTTCGCACGACGACGAGCGGCGTGCGACGCAATGTGCGCGAGCTATGCGCGCCGTGGTAGTTGGGTCTTAGAACGATTACATGCTAATGCTAGGGGCGCGATACGCTTTTGACTTGTAATCGCTTCGACACCCAACAACATGGCGCCTTCAGCTCGTCCGCATTGCTTCGCTTGCGACATGCCGCGGTGAGAAATCCTGAAATAAGGGTACTCACCCGAGAATCAGTTGTAGCCCCTTCATAATTGTTGCACAACCAAAAGAAAAGCAAGCACAGCAATTCCAATATGATTTTCAACAAACCACCCAGAATTCCATTTTGGCTCGAAGAAATCAAACACTTCAGCAAAGTGTGTTTGTGGAAAGCATAAACATCTGTGAATAAATCGAATTACTCAGAATATAGTTCGGCGAGAAACCTTCTGTTTTAGGTTCAGAACACTTTCACGAGAATAGAATGAGCTTTATCTTCATAACGCTGAAAAAATATGCAATAATTGGGTTATGACTAATCGAACAAAAAACGGATTATATCACCAGGCTGATCTCAAATCAAATGGAGGTAAGACACTAGGTTGTATGTATTATGTATAAAATCTTGAAAAAATCACATTTAGTATGAATAAATGAATTCAAGGCGTAGATAACGCTCTCAGGTAATACCGGTGAATGAGGCAAAAACGGAGAAAAAAAAAACATATGACAATATTCAATGAAATCAACTGAAGATTTCGGTCAAAGGAGCAATCGGTGAAAAATCTGGAAATATCATCGGGTTAGACTAGTTTTCAGTCTGAAAAATTATATTGTTCACTACAATTAATCGCCTTTATACGGCAAATTACTGTATCACACAGTTGTCTGCCTTCCCAGATGCCGTTCAGACAGATAGCATCACAATCAGAAGCGCTGCCACACAAATCGAGAACAGCACGAATAACGCGTACAGCACAAGGACACCGTGCAATGGCTGGAAGTAATTTTATGTGAAATATTTGAAATTTTGAACTTTGTCAAGTTCCATCAAACCTCTTAGAATCAGTGGAATATTTAGGTTATGAAAATGGTGGCACCAACCTTTGAATTGATAATCTTCGGAGGATTGCTGATAACTCGTCCAGAGTCGTCGTATCGATGGGTGGAGCGATTGCGCATTTCCATTGCGGTCGACTTATTTGGAGCTTTGTTTTTCATGTAGGTGAGCAGCTAAGATATAAATATTATCTTTTAGAAAAATTGTTTGGTTTGGCTTGCCATCACGTTCAAAAGTCGGCGCTCAGGGTTTTAGTAGTTAGAAAATAGTATAAACAGACACTCAGACACTTGCCTATGAAGAAACGGAAATTGGGTGAAAGCTAAGTTCCCAATAACTGCCAGGCTGCGATGCGACACTAATATAACGTAGGAGAGCTAAAAAATTTGCCAATGGGGCGCATGGGCCGTCTGGACTCTACCAGATTTACCTAATCCTTTTTAGGGGGAGGAGCTTTGGCAGTGCCCCATCGGCAAATTAGCTCCAAGGGGCCGCGCCAAATGACCGTCTCCCAAGGAACCAGATGAGAAGGCGCGTAAATTTTCTTGGCGATTTTTCGTCTTTTTTTAACATGTTCTTTTGACTCCGGTTGCAAAGTGACCAACGGCATGTGGCTGTGCTACAGCACGCCTTGGGAAGAACCCGTTACTCACCTGTCTAATTACTTAGCCAGCTTTTTGCAATGCAGGAAAACAGCAAATATCTCTATTCTCTCATAGGGAGGGGAGGAGGCACCTAATAAAAGAGACATGCGACCAATACTAGACATTTCTGGAGCAATCTCCCAGCAGAACGACACCGCTATGTTGCAATTTAACAGGAGAATTTGAAGAGGGAGCTGAATTTTACAAAGTGCATTTATTTTACTCAATTCTCTTCATAATGTAATTCTTTATTATAATAGTATTAGTACCTAGTACATAGTATTTACTAGTGCTACAATTAGACCGTCCTGAAAAGCGTACCTCAAATAAGATGACCGTCAAAATGACGATGATAATGTAGAAAATCATTACACTGAAACTCCACGTTGAATCTCCCCATAGTGATACGAATGAGTTGGTCGCGATCAGAATCGCTATGACTGAAAATCGATCAGTTGTATCGGAAGCTACACAACTGTCGAGTTTTGAATATTCATATTATGTACCGCCTACTCAGAGCACGCTCCGCCTTTTGAATGCGGGGTTGCTTTAAGGCAGTGGTGCGGGTGATATGGAGCGAATATGAAATATCGATTAAGATAAGACTATTAAAGACACATTCCGCGCTCGCTGATGGGTGGAGTAACAGTTGACTCTCCATTGGTTGTCGGGCGCTGGAGGCGGATCGACCTCCCCCACTGCAGGCAATAGGGCGTGGATAGACCGCCTCCCAGCCACCGACAACCAATGGAGAGTCAACTGTTACTCCACCCATCAGCGAGCGCGGACTGTGCCTTTAATATGAAAGTTGGGGTGCTAAGCTGTACGAAAGTGAAAAAGACGGAACGAGACGAGAAAAATTCCGATATATAAGATCCCTCCCCCACCGTCGACTCCGAAGAGGCGGGCTACGTTAACGAAAGAGGCGGATCATGTCAAAACAGGTGGTAGCTGCTGAAAAAAGATGACTCTAACAAAGTCATGGGAGCCCCCCTTCCACCGGACATTCCACCACACATACCATCCCTAGACCCGTATTCCATTCGGATGACTCGTTTTAGGACTTTTCATTACACACACTACCCCTGCCACTGTATTTAAACTGCTCAAACCACACCATCTCACATGGCCCTCTTTTTCTCGACGCTCAGGCTCTTTTGAAACAACGTATACGATTTTCCGTTCAAGCACTGAACGTCTCACTTCAAGACTACTGTACACGTCGACGAGAATCGCTGTGATTTTTCACAGCATAATTTGCGATAATCTCGAAAATTATGCAGAATGAGAGAAGAAAAGTGAAAGTCTCGCGGACATTCACGCTCGTCTTGAGCAGAGCTTTCTACTGGCACCTTTTCCTTATTATTAGGAAATTTTGGAAAAAGTTTCAGCAAAAAGACGAAGATATCATGGGGTCTTCGTTCTTTGGTGGTGATTGACCATGAGTTAGTCGCTGTATCGTGAGTAGGTCTACGAGCAAACAAAAAAACGAAAAGAAATGATTTTTGCTTTCTATTCGTAATAAGTCATGATACTTCATAGTGCTGCACTCACTTGCGAGAATAATTGCGGTAATTCCAAGCGATCGATGGGTCCAATTGAAGATGGGTCGAGCACCAGTGTCCGGTTGACATCGCATCAATGCCAGCAGCGGTTGCATGATAAGGATTAAAACAGCGATTGTGCCCAGCTGAAAACACCTTCAAGCTGTATTCGGTCCTGATAGCCGGATACAGATTCATTGCCACAGATTTACCAATGCGTGGATGCTGCCAGGACTCGTATTGTCACTGGACGAGCTGTTCACACTCGGACCTTGCCATGTCCAGTCTTTGGCTATGAAGATCAGCAGCGTTGCGATCAGAACAAGTGGTAGCGCCGTGAGGTTCAATGTTCTATGAAGCTGAAATAACACCATACTGGTGAAACGGAACAGCATAATCATCGAATAGTTATCACACGTTATTGTCACTATAAATAAAGTCCCCAGTTCAAACAGGTCACCATTATAGTCCCCATCACTACAGTATTCAAAACATCACTACAGTATTCAAAAAAAGGTCCGAAAAGATATAGCCAAATGACCCCATCTGCCACCCTTTCTACGAGATAGCTCCGCCTGCAAATGACTGTGGGCTACTGTCTTCCCTGTAACTTGGCGTGTCGTAGGGTGAAACGAAAATCGATTTTCTAGTCTCGTGCTTTATTTGACCGGGGTGTTTTGCAAATATGAAGAAAACCAGCTATCGATATCAGCCCACTGGATCAATTTGCAACTTTTTCCTGACACCGACAGCTAACTGCTAACTCGTCCAGCCGCATGCAAACCCCCGAAGGGACGAGTATTCACCATGCACAAATGATTTGTTTTCGAATAGTCGTTGCTACCAATCTAATCCTCTTTTTATACCTTTTCTGTTGGGAGCCATCATATAGTAGACTTATAGTATTGTAAGAACACACTTGAATTACGAGAACTCACGTGGAACCACCATTTCAGGCCACACGGAGCCGAAGATGGGAAATGGTCACGAAGATATCGTGCCGAAAGTATTGCAGCTGCCACTAGCACTAGCCATCCAAACACCATTAGCATACCTTAATAGTTCCATTTTTAGATCTTCATTCTTAATTCATAAAATTCTACGATGAAGGTTTTCTCCACGCATACCGTGAACCCTGATCACCCAGAATTTAGATCTTCTGCTGAGGAACGGCTCGTCGACTGGTAATGATGGAGTATCGTTCGTTTGAGCTGAAAAGGACACAGTGATCCGGTTTACACTAAATTTATGTGAACATAAATAAGCCTTCTATTTAGTTAAACGATGACCACGGCTTGATTTACTGCCATTCACTTGGGAACATGTTTTAGGAAAAATTAATGATTTGTGGAATGTGCTGGCAACGCCAGAAAATGTAGCACCTATGTACATCAAGAAAGGTCTAGATGAATTTTTTTTCGGCAACATCACTACAGTACTAGTATGATAATTAAGATGATTTTATTTCTTTTTATTCTTCGACTGAATAGTGTAGCCAAACGCCCAGAGGCGGTGCATTACCCTGACCCTTGGGATCAGGTTAGGTTAAGCCTAGGATGACAATGTGGTATCCTTGTCGAGGCGGGGTGTGGGAGGGGTCATTAGTGAGTTGTAAAATAAGAATGTTGTTGTAGTTAAATGGTATTCGGGTGTAATTAGATGAATAATAACTATAAAACAAATGTAATTAAATGTGAGTTATGTTGCTTATCTAAACGTAAAAAAAATCTTTTACATTAAAATAAATTAAGAATTATTCATATCTTTTGAATAAAAATTTCAACTTTAGTACGGCCTGCAATTCCCCTTTGCTCAAGATTCTCTGGACTGATTTTTATGACTTATTCCGACTTGGTAATCGGATGCCAAATGCGTCGCCTCTATGCTTAACCACGATGAAAATGGCCTTATGACAAGGTGGATTCCTAATGTGACAGAAGAATCGATGGATCCCATACAGGATGGATGAAATTACAGGGTGCACAATAAATACTGTCACACGGTGAAAAAGCCGAATTTCTCTGGCGAGATGCCTCAAAAGAAAAGAAAATTGAATGGTGATTTTGGATGGTGGCGTTTGGCTTCTTGAAAGAGAAGCTCCTTGCAACCCTTTGGACAACGCCGTCTGGGGAGAAAAGAAGGCCTGCGCCGTCTGCTCATCAAAGTTTTGGGTCCCTCAAGGATGTCCTTTGACGAGAGTTGGCAAAACTCGTCGTCGACTACCTGCGTCCTGTCATCTATCTACTCGGACCTCGAACATCTACGCACCGTAACACCGAAATCGAAGAGGTCGAATCGAAATGTGATAATAATTTACGTAATCTCCAGAATCGTTATAAAAGCATATCAGCCAATTTTTTTTTTGTTGTCAGAGATAATCGGTTTATTTTACCCGTGTAACAGCATTTATTGCTTATCCTGTAATATTACTTTTCGATATTTCGTGCCAAGGACGTGACCGTAATCTGACCTCTAATAATCCTATCCAATCTTTAGCAAAAAATAAATCAAAAGTCTCTTCCTGCTAAAGATATGTGGTAGCATGAGGTCACGCCGAAGCGCCGCATGAGGTTTGAAAATTGCAGCTCATTTGTACGACATTGGGAGCTCTTGACAATAAAGAAACTTTTCCACTCAATGTGACGTGAGCGACGCACCGCTAAGTGTTAGCGACACCGCGTTCTCACTTAGCGTGCTACACATCCCTACAGATAAAGGCAACTTCATAGATCTAAAAGTTGAGAATCAAAATTCACATTATTTTCAAAATTTTATTTCCATTATTTTCATTTAATAAGACAACTGTAATGCGTTCAGTCCCCTTGTGATCTTGAAATAAGGCTACGAAAACTACCTGTAAAACAGGTCCTCATAAAAATGTGACAACTACCCAAATTATGAGCCTCTTCTTCACTTTCAAGGAATATTACTATTCCCATCCACCCCGTCTTTACATCAATGACACCTTCGAATCAGGTTCTGACGTAAACTACAGTACTTCCAAAGTGTATGGCTGCAAGTAATCGATCGTGACTGATAAACACAAACCGTTCTCTGCTTGAGGTGACGCCTCCCTTTTCACCACTTCTGCCACATTCACCGGTTGAGAATGAATGTAAGGAAAGCCGGGTGATGTTGGATCCAGTACATGAATACCGATTGCTGAAATTTGTTAATTAGACGATAAGGATGGCAAAGTCATATACAGTTGCATATTTATTCGATTAAAGACACTGAGAAGGGTAATTTGGCATACAGTTCCCGTTCGTGTTCGGCAAATTGTATCCATACTACGCCTTACCAATACGTCGAGTGTATAAATTTTCTATTATACGCATTTTTCGTACTTCTTCGCTTATTACTCCTTTCATTGTTTTACTTGTGGTTTCTGTTTGTTATTATTTTTGTTTACCACCATCATGAATCAAAATTCCGCCTCCTTCGCCCGCGCCAGAAGGCCTCGACCACGAAGCGTGCGGTTTGAGGCGAAGCGCGCTAGGATCGCAATAGCGCCCCAAAGGCGCGTATTTTAACGCGTTTCGCTTAACATTATCTCTACCGAGATGGAATGGCGCTCACACAGAATAGCGATGAGATTTTTCCAAATACGCTCGTTCCTTTCCCGCCTCTGGTGCCTTTAAATAAAGTGATTTAACAAAGTGGAAAGAGTTGTTAAGGTGGCGGTTGCGAAACTTAAAGTATGGATTCTGATTTTGTTATAAAAGAAGAGATTAAGTGTTTGAGGCTTCCCCAACTCCTTGCGTGGAATGCGCCGTGCATTGTAGTTTCATGATGGCAGCTGAATGCGATTTGGCCTATACACTGACATGCAAGGGCCCGCATCAACTTCGGAAAGATGGAAGGTTTAGTTGGCCTATGCGGGCGTTGAGTGGGATTTGACTCCGCATCATGAGAGTTAAGAGGCAATGAGTGAGCCAGACATGAGTTCACTTCTCTTAATACTCAGACTTCAGCCTATATATATAGACCACTCTATTTCGAAGGAATCATCCACGGAAATTTCGAGTTCTTCTGTTACCCATATACTTATGTTCACCTTTTGGAGATTATCGAGAGGAAAGCCGGGTGATTTGAATCCAGTGCATAAACTCCGATCCAACACCTTACAAAGGGCCGTGTGCAAAGTTTTTCGCAAAATAAAACAGGAATCTGAAACGACGGGATGGGGCACCCGAATGGGTGCGGCCATGCTTGCTCTGGAAGCAAAAGGGCAGCGGTCACGTGGTCAGGGACGCAGAGGAGCGAGTTAACAATGGGCGCGACATTGGATTGCGTTCGGGCCGCTACCGACTGTTTGAATGTTGTGGCGGGAAACGTAACGGGACTTTAAATGAGTTTCTCTTTCTTAGTTTTTCGATTTCCGCTTCGCTTGGAACAGAGGAAATTTCTTGGTTTTTATCGTGTTTCTGTTTCTGTACCGTATCTAGTAGAGCGATTTTCAGATGAATCACAATCATGAAATTTTCGTGGACGTTTCCTTTCATTTGTATTATCACGTAACACATTGTTGCAACATTGATCATTAGATAAACGCATGAATAATAACATTTGCTCGCTAAACATTATAAAACACTAATGTAGATGTCATCATGTTGAGCTACTCCTTAATCAGTGATGTTAACTTTCGTGAACAAAACGCATGTGGCAGGAGACATAAAATGTAGGGGGATTTTTAACAACCTTTATGCAGTCCTTAATGACGAGCTTTTTTCTGTTTTCCAGTTACCAATGATGTCTATTTAACTACATTATATCCATATGCTATGGGCTGCCACTACTTTTTAGAGCCTCCAAAGGTTCATCCTACAATTTCAAGTCAACTCCGCTTTTTTTGTGAGCAGATCGATTAAGTTTAGATTTACTCATCCTGTAGAGAGCAATCAGAACCACTAAACGCACACAGCGTTACGGCACTCAATTTTATCTGCCAGCGAACCGCTTAAGCTATAAATTATGATCTACCCAGGAGGATATGGTGACAAGGAAGCACGCGAGTTCCCACTACTACAAACACTTTTTGACTTTATCAGATTTATCAAACATAAGAAAAGCTAATCAGATTGATTTTGGCTGTTATTACCTCTATCATTTTGTGCTGGCCCCTTCGCGAGGAGTATGTGGAGAGGCTTGTTGAGATCTGGGACGAATTTGCTTTCACCCTGGAAAACCTTCAAGTAGCTACCTGCGTTGGTTACTGAATTACATTTTCAGCATTCATTTACTCTCAAGGTATTTAAGAGATTTAGGCTCATAGTAAACAATTCATATCTCCGCAGATACGGATGTATGGCGCATCTCGAATAGATTGATCAACATCTATCGCTGGGGACATTGAACCATACATATAGAAAGCTCAAAAATTTCGATTTGAGAGTGTAGTATCAATTTCAGTAGGGTCACGGCCAAATCATATCAGTTTCACAGTGACTTTTACGGGCTTCAATTATGTCATGTGAAATCCTATCAACGGATAGACTAATTGCTCATCAAATGATTCTTATTAACTTCAGTTCTAATTCTTACCACAAGACTCTTTTGTTTCACGTTGCAGTACATACCATCTTCTCCTTTATGGGCATGAATCAACTTCAGATTGTCTTCTTCAGCCACCTGCAATGATTTTTGAGCAATTTTTTTTGAAGTATGGATTCAGGATATGAATAGTAAGCGAATTAAAACCCATAGATCTCTTACCAAATCTGAAGATTCAGTAGCTGGTATGTTATTTTTGCCCACATTATAACCGAGATGAGCACTTGGTTTCCCTTTCGATGGGAACACACATATCGTTACTGAGTCGCTTCCCTAAAATATAGCAGGTTGAGTATTTAAGTTTCATAAATAATGTCATAACGGTGCTCACCATTTCCTCATCATCAGAGAATCCTACGGCAACATAGTTGTCGGTTGGTTTATCGATGCTACTGAAATGTCAGATAGCACTGATAAGACTGATAAAGTCGCAAATTACCCAAAGAAAATACAGGGTATGGCAAGAGTATTGTCCGCTTGACAAATTTTGACCATTTCTGTTTTCCACTGAAGGAATGTTACCACAAGGATGTCGAGTTATGGGTAAAAGCTTCGGTGTCGCATGGGACTCGAACCCGCACTTACTGTTTTCCTTGTTGCTCGTCGTTAGAAGGCGGACCGAGCCATGAAAGGCGGCTGGAGCTAAAAAGGCTGCCTTTTCCACAGCTCAGCGACGTGTCTTTCGCGGGGGATATCGCCATACATAGCCCTTCCAGACCCTTAATTTTTTACTGAATGACTCCTTTTGGGATTCGATATCACCCTAATTACACCTATCACTGTCTTTGACTACCAGTACTTCATCTATCACATTTTATCACGATCGCAGCATGTCTCATTTGTTAGGTACCTCTTACCACTATCAGCTGAACAGATCGATGGCATGCGCCGGCCATGTTGGGACGATGGGCACCATTTGATTTACCGATTCTGTGCGCGCTTACTAATCCTGGCGCAGTAGTAAAATAAATTCTCTGCTTTTACGGAAAGACGACCTGCCTACTGATGGAATTGGAACAGTGAAATTATAACGATCTGCGCTCTTAAGAGAACAGAAAGGAATGATGCAGTGATGGGAACCTGCATGTCAATGATGTGCTGCTAGGGAGCTATGGGAAAACCTTAATTATTCCGACGAAATCTCATACGGGAACGTTCGGTACGTTTCTCTGACAGTAAAAGTATGATTCCGAGAGCTCTGAATTCCTCAAAAATCTCCAGCGCTCTGCATAGAACCCAGTGTCGGCAATTTAGCTGATCAGGACTGGTCCGGCATAAAACAAGTAAAATACAAATATGGTATAGTATCCTGTAGTATAACTTGGTATAGCAATAGCGCATACAGCACACTATAGTTAATCACGAAATAGTACAAGAAACTCACGAAAAAATTTCCATATTTACCCAACCATCATCACTGGCGTTGTAGGAAAGCATGTAATGGCATTCACCTTTCTCCTAAAATCACGAGATATTTCAGCAACTGGTAAACATCGATTGTAAAAGCAAGTAATTTCAAAGTACGGACTGGAAAGTAGGAAAGGATCGTATTTTGAAATTTCGATGAAGCGATCACTAAAAAGGAAAAATGAACTGATAATTATTAGGTTGATTCATAATATTGGGTTGGGGAATAAGTCCCCGCCGTTTTTTTCAACCCCGTTTTTCACATTGTTCCCTCCATCTTTCGACAAAGCCAACATATGTTTTCGATAGAGCTTTTCTTGCTCTACAAAATGCTACTATCTGTATTTCGATTTCTTCGACAACCTAATATTTATGAGGTTTGGAAATGAAGTGAGCTGAAGGCAAAAAAGTGGCACTTGCGCACCTCATCTTTCTCTTCTGCCATCAAAATCAAAAAATGTATGTGCATATGTTTTCGATAGAGCTTTTTCAGCTCTTCAAAATGGTACCACTCTTTATTCAAATCGTTCAAGTTTTTGCTGTTTTTAAGACTTACAAATGCAGTACTAGCAAAAGTGTGCTTTTTCGTTATCTCCTTTTCCTCGCCTACCATCGAGATTAAGGAAGGTGTGCATATATGCATTCGATAGAGCTCTTCTTGCTCTACAAAATGATGCCTTTCTTCTTTTGTATCCTCTCATATTTTAGCATGTGGGAGTATGTCTCCACGTGTTCTTCAATTCAGAATTGCGTAATGAAAACAAATTTTTTGGCAGATTGTTTTGTATCTTTCGATAGAGCTCTTCTCGCTCTACAAGATAGTAATTACGGTTTTTGTTTAAACTGATTTTTGACATTTTTTAGATCATTTAAAAGTCGACGAAATCGAGCATTTTTGTCACATGGTGTCGAAAATGCTCGATTTCGTCGACTTTTAAATGATCTAAAAAATGTCAAAAATCAGTTCGAACAAAAACCGTAATCACCATCTTGTAGAGCGAAAAGAGCTCTATCGAACGATACAAAACAATCTGCCAAAAAAATTTGTTTTCATTACGCAATTTTGAATTGAAAAACACGTGGAGACTTACTCCCACATGCTAAAATATGAGAGGATACAAAAGAAGAAAGGCATCATTTTGTAGAGCAAAAAGAGCTCTATCGAATGCATTTATGCACACCCTCTCCAATCTCGATGGTAGGCGAGGAAAAGGAGATAACGAAAAAGCACACTTTTGCTAGTACTGCATTTGTAAGTCTTAAAAACAGCAAAAACTTGAACGATTTGAATAAAGAGTGGTACCACTTTGTAGAGCTGAAAAAGCTCTATAGAAAACATATGCACACACATTCTTTGATTATGATGGCAGACGAGAAAGATGAGGTGCGCAAGAGCCACTTTTTTGCCTTCAGCTCACTTCATTTCCAAACCTCATAAATATTAGGTTGTCGAAGAAATCGAAATACAGATAGTAGCATTTTGTAGAGCAAGAAAAGCTCTATCGAAAACATATATTGGCTTTGTTGAAAGATGCAGGAAACAATGTGAAAAACGGGGTTGAAAAAAACGGCGGGGACTTATTCCCCAACCCAATAAATCGGACATATGGTAGTGATGATTTCTAGAGATCATAACTCAGTAATGAATTAACGAAAATGGACGCGCGAGGTACCGTTGGAATGAGTATGAAAAGCTCTTCAAAGTACCGCAAAATAATCACTTCAAAGTAAATTCATTCCGCCACAATGCCGCACGATTTCAAGCGGTCCAGAGACCACATCCGCAACGTCATACTACATATTTATATCGCTATCTGGCCAGGAACCCGCGGATATCGGCAGACGTCTGATAGAAGTTTACAAGGAGCATGCCCCCGGCAGAAGTACACTGTAGTTGTAGCATTCGAAGTTTGCGTCAGGCGACTATTCCATCGAAGACAAAACCGCGGTTGGTGGAGCTTACACGGCGTAGAGTACTGGGAGCTGCTCGATGAAGGTATCACAGTATCCGCCGACGTCTACGTTCGTCAACTACGAGAATTGAAGGCCAATGTCCAAAGTTCGCTACGGCGGCGGTCACGTGTCTACTTCCAGCACGACAACGTGTCTACTTCCACAGACCGCACTTCGCAAGATCGACCAAGGCCGAGCTGCTGTCGTACAGTTGGACCGTACTTCCATACCCACTGTACTCCCCAGACCGGGCCCCTTCAGATTTCCACATTTTCTCCCACAGCCAACGCCACCTGGACGGCCAAGACTTCAAAACTCGCGACGAGGTCAAGGCGGCACTCGGCAACTTCTTCGAGCTCCAGCTTCCGGCCTTCTGGAGCAAGGGCATCCATAATCTGCCTATACCGTGGCAGAAGGTCATCGATAAAGATGGAGTATATTTCAAGTGAATCCCTGTTGTCGTAAAAAAGTTGTACGACAATGATTAAAATTGGTCAATTTGTCCGATTTATTATGAATCAACCTAATATATACTTAGCGATGTCGTATTTATCGATTGACGGTTGTTTTCAGGAAGACATCTCGAGTCCCCAAGTATCGGAATAGTTAGCCTCGAAAGCCACGAACGAGAGTTGTATTCTCCAGCAATTTTCCTCGACATGAGGCTTGACCCTGACGTCAACCCCTACCCATACCGACCACCACCTCTCCAACTGATCTCGGATTTACCTTTACACCGATAGAGTGTTGAAATGCTGAGAGTCGTGCCATGTTGTAATTTTGTATAATATAAGTTCTAAGACAGAATCGAAGCAATTCTGTGAAAATTTCCTTTGAAAGTTTTTAAGAGCGATCCATTCTACTCTTCTTGGCTTATTGGGGTGTTTTATTATCTATTGGAGAGCCACACGCAAATAAAAACGACGACTTGCAAACTTCTAATTCCTCATCCCTAGCTTCATTGTCCGTAACAAGTCTGCCACCCATTAGGTGACCATGAAAGGGGATGAAAGGCTTAAGTAGCCTATTGTGGATCTCAGAGAAGAAACTGGTCCATCTAGTCACACAGCCATCTTCGCAATGGATTAAAGAGATATGTCATACTTACAGCACACACTTTCATTAATAAAATGAAAAGGGAAGAAAATTTCGTCAAGCCCAGTATTTCATTCAATTACCTTACCTTACCAAAAAATTATACAAATGAATAAGTGATAGGAACGAACCTGGCATCCCACCGGAGAAAGTATGCATTCCTTTGTTGTTCCACATTGTGAGGGATCGAAGTGACTAGCGGCAAGCTGAAAACGACAAAATTCCCTTTCATTCAATATTTAGTTGATGATGAATAGTCCTTGAGCTACTACACGACATCCAGTATCGATCCTATTCACATCCACTCATGCCTAAAGTGGTTTTCAGCGAGCCGTGATGCCAAGGTCATCTCGTGATTCTTTTCACAAAAAGACAGCTTTATGAAAGTGTGAAGTGGCACTCTTGAGATTGCAAATTGTATCGATACAAACGGACCTGAATGAGAAGGCACAGGAACAGAAGCCGTCGCTTCATCCTGAAAAGTAAAGGATACGGTACTTCGAGGAGTATGGGATCGATAACGGGATGAACGCAATATCGTACAGTAATGGAACGTAAAAACAGAAGAAAATTGTGAAACAGTTTATTCCAAAACGCTCAGAGCCGAAAGGTATGGGGAGGAGGTAGTAGAATCCAATATCACATATAATATACAAATATGGCATAGTATCGCACGGTATAGCATGGTATAGCATTAGCGTATACAATACCAAGGACGTTGCTATATAAATCATAAAATCCAAATAACGATTAAGATGGTGTGAAGTTGAACGAAAGCAGGACCCAACAATAAGTTTTTCCTTTTGGGTGAGCCACGCATTCGATTTCCATAAAGAACCGTGGAGAATTGGAAGGCTCTATGGTGACATTTGGTTACCATCCCTTGGTTTCTATAGGGCACCAATCAACCCGAATGCGAGTAAGAATGATTGGTTCGCGTGATTTATGTGGGTACAATTCATGGACTGATGGCGCTGAACCATGCAGCCATCTGACACATTGATTTATGAATTATGGGATGTCATGGCAAGGCACTTGAGTATCCTACCAGTACATATAGAGGGTAACCTAACACCACTCACGCCATGCGTATATGGCTTTTTGCTGTCACGAAGTGCAGGAGCCTTGGAGGTTGATTGTGACAATGGTTCGTATGAGGTCGAGAGGCGAAATGAAGCATCTGACTTTTTATAATAACCTAACACTTTTAACAACCAGTTTCATGTATTGTAGTACCCCCACCTTACTGCTATTGACATTCCCCCACTGTTTGAGTTCATTTGTTCGAATTGGTTTGTTTTTTTTTTGTTTTTCTTTGAATTTCTCTTGTGTCGGAGACCACCTTGTTGTAGTTTCAATGTTTCGTTTTATGCGTTGCGGAACCGACAATAAATAGTTAATAGTTAATAGTATAGAGGAGATCTGTGAGATTACTAAATACTGGTTAGTACTTGCGTCAGTAAGGAACGATTACAAAGAAAAATGGACCTCAAATTAAAGTCGAATGACAAATCTGTCAAAGTAATAGCGTAGTAGACCGGCATAATGGGTTTCGAGTCTTAACGACGCTGCGTTCGCGAAAAAAAGGCTCATTCTGACCGAGTAGAAACTTGGTTAAAATGACGGAAAGTTCTACAACATTAGCAAATGGCCTATGTACGTTTGAAAGCGAATTCAATACCGTGCGGGACCACAGTTATGAGCATGAAAAGAGAAATTCGGAATGAACTGTGATTGACAGGAGAAGTGATTGAGAGAAATATTAGATGAGTACCTTTTTTGTGCTGGTAGCAAGTTCTTCATGAAGGCTATATAAATGAACGAAGATCGATTGTGAGCCATAACTCTTGTTTTGATTTCGTCCAGAAAAGTTTTGAACTCATTGACATGCAATATTTCTTGTCAAAAAGAGCCTGGTGAGTAAATAACCGATAAGTGAAGGAGAAAGTTTATGGCGAACGTTTAATTTGGGAATCGATTCTGTATTTCTTGGTAGATATACGAACCTACAAAAGTTCACTTTGGAAGTTTTAGAAGCATTACTTATGGAGAGTAAGAGCTTAATAGATTCTCGAGAATTTTTCGAAGAATTTAGCAGTATCGAGGTGGTCCAAGAGAGGATGGCGATCAAAAACTCATTTGATTTTCAAACTTCAATAATTTGATAGCTTCTTTCAGCTTTCAATCATCCATTAGAGCTGTAAACTAAACACACGTGATCTTTGTAAATGAATGCGAAGCACAAAATTTTCAAAAGAATCTCTACAAATAATTTGATTAGCTTTTTACTTTCAAATGGGCAGTGGCAAGAGGTGAATAAAAATTATAAAAATTTTAAAATCTCCGAAACTCATTGTTCTTGCTAACAAACTTTCGCCTCGGGATTGCCAAGTGGAATCCCTTTATTGTTTACAGTTATGGCAACTTTCCAACTGAGCGTTGTAGTAGAAAGGCTTAATGGTTTTTCGAGGCCTTCTCTTTTCAAGGTTTTTGTTTGAATTGTTACCGGAACTTATTTTTGTTTATATGAGAGTTAGTTACAAAAAGGTAGAACTATCGAACGAAACAGTAATTCCACTAAATACCTGGTAGCAGGATTTGCTTCAAGGTTTTTGTTTGAATTGTTACCGGAACTTATGCTTATTTATATAAGAGTAAGTTAGGAAAAGATAGAGCTATCGAACGAATCCACTAAATACATACCTGGTAGCAGGATTTGTTTCAAGGTTTTTGTTTGAATTGTTACCGGAACTTATGCTTATTTATATAAGAGTTAGTTAGGAAAAGATAGAGCTATCGAACGAAACAGTAATTCCACTAAATACCTGGTGGCAGCATTTGCTCTTAAAACAAAAACCATGGAAAATATCGAGCAATGCCATAATGTAAGAGAGCGTCTGGACTCCAACATGATTCACCGATTGGCTGGGCACAGTAGTGCGCGCGTAACATCATGGGAGTCAGTGGGTCGATCGCAATTGCTTTTTTTATAAACTTACTCCATACCTATTACCAAATCATGCCTCACCCATTGCGGGCGGCTTTCTCTCCTTTCAACTGTGTTTAATATAACTTTGACATTGGTCATTTCTGCCGATTTTTCCTAGTCTCAAGACACGTTGGAACAGTACGAATTTTTGTTACGGACTCCCACTTAGGGTGCGCTCCGCCCACTGTGCCCACAGCTCTTCTATAGCTGTAAAAAACTCATTCCTGATCTTAATCCACCTTTCCCCCAATTAGGGTCATATTGGGACTCAAATTACAATTTTCGGTCTGAAAACGAAGCATTCCAGTGCATGCTTAGCACATCGTGTGTAGACTTGAGTTGGTCCATGTGGGCTATTTACTTCTTGCCTCGTGCCCTACCCATTCCAAACTTGTCCCATCTTCACAGGTCGTTTTTCATGTGATATCTTATTTCGTGACGGACGGAGCGACGGACGTACAGACAGACGAAACTATAGTAGTGATTCCACAATAAGATGTCGAGAGCCGTACTCATACGGGATTATGTTTCCCTTTCGAACCCATTTAGCCATGCGTTATACACAAAAACTGCGACTGAGAGAAAGATAACAGAATAGCACACTGCCAATACAGTACTCTCATTTGTCGACGAGTGTTAGAGGAAAATAGTCAACAATGAAAAAAATAGTTTCGGTCACTATTGTAAAACCCAGAGTAAACACTCCCAGACGATTCATTCGATAGAACGACAGCGGAAATCTCGAAACTACTGCGAGTTCGATTCGATTGGTCATTGAAACTTATACATATCTATTTGGAACATCGCAAGGCACATCGCAGTTTTATAGGAACATATTAAGTTGTCAAACAACACAAATGCAATGCTCACGAAAAAAGATTAGGTTCAAATAAAAATCAGGGTCTTCATGTGATAGCGCAAAGTTATTTTCCCCTTAGGTGGCTGAAATACCACACAGCGAGCTTCTGATTTCTGGCTCACGTCCAGAAAGACACTCAGGCTTGTTGAGAACCTATGTAACTCAATCAAAATGACTGGTATGAGCTTGATTTACGAGAATGTTTTATGCAGAATATTAATTGTAGTCAAGCAAAACAATTGTCACGATTCTGCAACAATATCGTGGGTAAATCTGAAGCGTAACGTCACGCTGCCCCTTCATCCAGTGGACTGCCAAGGAAAATGTTACAAATGCTGAGATAAGGATTACTTTCATGGGAATTCCTTCATGTCTCTTCTGAATTAACCTGGCCTTAGTTGCCTTTTGCGTTGGTATTCTTACATACCTCAAACTATTTAACTGCAAAGCTACATTTCAATTCTTACTAGCAATGTTTATTTGAAAAAGTTCTTTTAGTTAGGGTTGTTTTGTGTGAATAATGTTCGTATCTTCAAATAAATAACAAGTAAATAAGTAAGAGCATCACCCGAATTCATACAAGTGCATTACTATTTGGTTTGTGGCTGGAAAAAGTGCTTAATTTGCTTCAAAGAAAATTCCTCATAGTCTAGAAAAGCTACATAAGTACAGTGGTCTTTACTTTTTGTGCTAGTAAAGAAGTCATCGAGGCAGAATAATTACGCTGACACCAGCCCGAATCAGATCGGCAAAGACACCCGAATGGGTGTGGTCACAGACGGGGCTGGATGAACGTGGTGGAACTTTGCCAACTCGCTTTCACATACTAACAGACTACCATTGATGGGTGTGGCGGTATCAGAGAAATGTGTACGGCATTGGCAACTCAGGACAAAGACTAATGATGGCGTTCTCTTTGTTGTGATGAATGATGTGGTAACTAGAAGAATGGCAACGAATCACCAGCCACATCAAATCTGTTCAAGGTCGAACACCATGAACGACGCTATTGATCGTTTGACAGTTGGTGAAGGGTAGGATTCACAGCAGAGCCATGGCCTTCACTTTTTCATGAACTGTTCCTATGATTATTCCTAAAAAAATGAGATAGAAAAGAAAAAAACCTGTTGAAGAGCACACAAGCTGCCCCAAACTGGTTTTTATTGGGTTCTAGTCAAGCATATGTAGATCGAGAAATCTGCGAGGGGTCACACTTCGGGATGAAGAATGGGGAGAGGGGGTCGTAGTCCTGAGTATCCTTCGAGGACTTGTCAACGATCACCTCTTTTTTTGAATGATTTTGCGATTGGACCAATGATATCGAATGACAACTTTCTAAAGGGTGTTATCGTGTGTATAGGAACAGGTAACGTTAAAGACGCCAACAGGGGACGAGGTCTTAATACTCAAAAAAAAACTCGCTAAGCTATGCTTGACCCTTCCACAACGACTTCAAATCCAACATACCCCGTTTAAACAAATGGTTCTGTTTATCATTAGCATTATAATTTTATTTATATTTGTATTAACATCGCATTGTCATGTTACAGTACATTGCTAAATCATTATATCATATTGTTGTGTTGCTATAATATAGCACTATTCAGTATATCGTATTATTCGGAATCTAGTTCGAAAATGGAATTTACTTTTTTTCATTTTAATGCATTCTCCATTTTATGATAGCATTGCGACCACTGGTCCTGCCATGTCCTGCCATAGTGGCTTGTTCTGTAGTTCATTTCAATAATTTATTACTCTGCTATCTCTTAATTATTCATTCTAAGACGCCGAGACAAAAAACGGTCTGTATAAAAAAAGAAAAAAATATCAGGGTAAGCTGAAAAGCTATGTAATAAAATGAGGACAAAACACGTGAACGCATTTTTGTGTACACATCAGCAAAATAATGAAAGTTCACCAAAACAATAAGTTACTTGAAAAATAAATTTAATAATACAATTTTGACTCTCCATGAATCTTCGCATTGTGTTTTTAGATATAGTTCTACTTAAATCTGCAAGCAAAATATTAACTGACTTTATTTGGCTAACGTTTCGGCCTTGCCGCATTCGTCAGAGCCTGGAAAGCCAAAAAAGGCCGAAACATTAGTCGAATGAATCCTCGCAGCGCGCGCGTGGAAGTGCGCGTCACCTGTCACTACGTTATCTGCGCCCATTTGATTTGTTTTGATCATCTATAATTTATTATAGATGTTCAAAACTAAAAAGAGAAGGAGAAAGGAAGAACGATACTGGTTAGTTGAATTGCCAACAAACTGAAGAAGGACTTGTTCATAGGCAAGATTGCATTTTTACGAAGTCGCGACCGCCCCCAGAAGATCCGTCCGTCAACGCAATTATGCCAGTATCGTCCAATTTCGCTTGATCCTCATTGAATTCCGAATAGTACAGGAAATTTGAGAGCAGTATTATATGAACGATGACGATAGAAACATAATGAAACCAAAGAAATTAGCCGAATGCACATCGAGAACTCCGCAACTCGCATTTCTCTGGTGGACTGAAGTTCCAAGTCCCCTCACTGCATCGACACCAAATAAAGGGGTTTTAGCAAGGAACTGGTTGCAATCGACAGAGCGAAACGAAGCGATCAAGCAGAAAGGTTGTCGCTTTCAAGGTCCTAGCTGGCATAAACAGCGAAACTGAAAATATGCTTATGCGTACGAACAGCGCTGAGACGGGAAACTGAAGTATTCGAGAAAATAGGAAAATAAAAGTTTATTATTCTGATTTTTTGAGGACTCTAAAGGATTCATTGAGAATCCTCGAAGTATGGAAAGATTGAGGATTCCATTTATTTAAAATAGGTTCACCTAATAAAGATGATTGGAACAGGAACATCACGTACTATTATAAAAAGACCTTTCTTTACGTTTATAATATACTACTATTACAAAAACATTTCGGACCTACTATTTCACATTACATTTCGGACACTTTTACTATTTCAAAAACATTTCTTTAAATTACAAACACAAACACATTTCGGTCAACAAGGCATGTCATTCTGTAGAGTAGAAATTTCTCTTCCGAAAGATATATGACATGCTGCAAAAGGCTTTATGTTGTAATGAAGTAAATTTGAAAGAAGGAGGTCAGGGTGTTCCGGGATTTTCGGGTCAACCTAATATTACTGTTACTACTATTACTGTACTATCATAAAATCCGTGGCTGATCATTTTTTATGTAGCTTTTCAAATTCGAGGAAAAAATTGCTGGAACACTGAGGAAAGTCAAAAAATGGAAAAAATGTAGAGCCTTTGTTGCTGACTCCTTTACACTTTTCGGAAGCAAAATTCAGCTAGACGGAACAGAAAATATCGGACATATCCACACCGTGCTAAAGTGAGTGAAAAGGAAATGCAAGACATACGAGAGAATATAAATCTATCACTGTGATCATCCGATATTAATGCTACAGTTACTTTTCATATCAGGTAGCATTACTATGTACATGTAGTACATCCGGATGGTTGGTGTATTTGAGCGGATTTGGGTTGCAGACAAGTTGATCGACCGTTTTTAAGTCGCCCATTACTACCATGACAGGTGGATCGAAGGGGTGTGTGTCACTGGGACAAAAAATCCGCTTTGCGGCGTTCGGTGTGCGACGCGATGGTGCGAGCTATGCACGCCGTACTGAATGGGTCCTGAAGCGATGACGGTGCCCTACGAGTTATTCCAGGCGTTATCGATTGTGGACTCAACTAAAACGACTAAATCTCGCACCATCTCGTCGCGCGTCAAACGCGCCCACGCGAATTATCCGTCTTTATGGCATACACCCATGAGTCGATATTGTGATGAGTAGTTCCGAAACCAGTTATTCGAATTGTCAGATCCAACCTCATAGGTCCATACAGCTTACCCACTGTGCTTCTCCTTGCATTGACATTCGATGGAATCTGGAAAATTCTACTCACACTGTAGTCCTTCCAAAAAGGGTACTAAACCTCGGAAGATCCACAGTAACCGTTGTTTCCATTATTTATAGGGTATTAATTCAGAAAAAGCCATTGTTCAAGGCGGTGAGCTCAACTATCTCGTCTCTTCCTCCCAACTTCCATACAATTGTCAACAATAAATGTTGTGTTCGGTGGTAGCGAAGAAAATCGGGTTAAAATGGCTTTGCACTCAATAGATCGGACCCTTATTTTCCGCGCTGACTTCTGAGGCGGACATGCGACCTATCAGTTAGAGCCACTTGAATCTGCAATGTGTGGCCCTCATGCGTCACGCAAGAGAGCATGACAATGGATCTTGGCGGCTAGCGCAGTGCCTCCCAAGAAATCGTAGATCGCCTGTCTCTGCGAAATGCATCAGAAGTTGTCTCATTCAAGCCCTATCATTATTTATTTTAACACTTTTTTTTCTTCTCGTGAACGCCCAAACTAACTCAGCTAACCCTGAGACATAACGGTCTCTCGAGACTCTTCAGGAGGCTTCTTCTTCCTTTCGGGAAAATTTATGAATGTCTGCGTTAAATCATCGTCGTGCCAGTTATACTTTAAATGCTCCTACACCGACTGGCAACTGGTGTCGAAAGCGTAACGAGATAAATTGTTTAATTCCTTCCTTCAAAAAGATGCCGAAAATCAGGTTTTGGCATTCAAAAAAATCAAAAATCGGCGGCGAAGTCATCCGAGAATGAACACACCATTTCTAAACTTCGACGAGCCTTTTCGAATCTCCTACACAAATGATAGAAAGTGATGCTAACCTCGTATTTGAAGATAGAGAAAAAATCATAAATATAATAAAGTAAGCTTGTTACAAAAATTATAATCATGTACTACAAAGATGCTGAGTTATGGGCGAAAGCTTCGGTGTCGGACGGGACTCAAACTCGCACTTCATCCTTTCCTGGGATATGTGCTAATCCATTACACTACCGACACCACCTTCACCTTAAAGGCATATTCCAGGATTAGGGAAACATTGCAGCCCTTCCATATGACCTAATAGTTCCCCAAGGGGGCAGGGAGACTGTCCACATATCAAAGCGCGATGATGAGTCATCGCAGCGCGCGGAGCTCTTAAAGCCAGCTCAGCCTCACCCTGGAGCTCGGCCGCGCCCATCTCAGACGTGTTTGTTGGCAATGACGGTGGCAATGATGGCAATAACGTGGCAAATGAGGCCTACGCATTGTGTGATAACATAAGATAAGGAAGAGATGGTGAAGGAGACGTTGACATGAGGAAACAGGTGATATCCCAGAATTCCTTCTGATACCAGCCAGCGGGAACTGATTCAAAGGCTCGCTTTCATGGGGTAATCTCGTCTGAGGCTGGATGACAGGAGGCCTTATTTTTGCCCTTTTCGGGGATTTTTTTCGGATTTTTCTTTGTCGTCGTAATCCTCAGCATCTCTGATTTCATATTTGGCGCTTTGACCCCCTCAAGGCAATCCTGAAATATGCCTTTAACTCAGCTTTTGAATGGTATATTTACCATAGCTTATCACCACTCACACGTATAACATGTTGAGCCGGTTGGTCTGTAGTATCATTCGCATCGCGAGCTCCGGCGATAAACAGCAGTTACCAAAAACCAAAATATTATAATTATGTAATTTGAACGCTGAATAATTGCGATAATATACTATCAAGGTTGTTTCACTAAGATACGCGCTATTAGAGAAATTCATGCTAATACGTCTGGAATCCAAGGATATGTGGAGCCGTGAATTTTGCGGAGCGAAAGAATTTGCAAAAAAGTTGCCGAATAACACTGAATAAACTTCAAAAATTTTTGAAATAAACATATACTGAAAAAAGGCATCGGTCCGAGTGAGCTAAGGAGTTCAATAGATTTTCGCTACGGTTGCAACGACTCATGGATTCGCCTGAGGCTCCATGATCCCGCCTTAATTGATCTGTTTCGCCGCATCGATGACGGTTCCTGTCATTCAGGCAGATTCAATTTTAGGAGATCTGGGAAAAAACTGCTCGTCTGAATTAAGAAGTTACGGGATGAATTAGCTAATCGTAAACGTGTTCTCATGAAGGTCATCAGTGTACCAAAAAACAAGTCATGTTGAGCGTAGTCTGTGATCAGTTTTCGGCGATCATTTGGATGATCATAGAACAGCAACAGGGACTTTTGCGGTGTGTGCAGATATGACACTGAATCGCTTCGCGCATTTCACTCGTGGCGTCACCAGACGACTCGCCGTATCGATTACCCTTGAGGGTCGGCCGAGGGTGACTGCATCACGTCTGCGCTTCCACTCATGCCACACTGCCTCGCTTGGAGGCTGTCATGCCCCGCCACCGGCACTCGCACCCGTCGCGCAGCTCGCCGGGGGCGGCCACGCGATTCGCTGTCATATCTGCACACGCCCGGATTTCTGCTGTGAGCCACCAAAGCATGTTAAAGGCAGCATTAGGGGAAAGTCGGACGAAAAGTAAACGTAGTAGTGCATATGAGAGTCGAGATGCCTAGTAACAGGACAGTGGAGAAAAACGGATGTAAATAGCTGAAAACCCGAGAAATAGGACCCCCTTTCCACCGTTGGTTCTAGGCGCGGACGACCTTCCCGTCAAGAGGCTGGTGGTCTGATCTAGTTTTCCATTGGCATGTTGCCAAGTAAACACAAGGGAATGTTTGGAAATACGACAGCATCTACTTTTTGGAGTGAGCTTCAGGCTAAAACTGCGAAAGCGCGCCGCAAAACCTTCGATCCTGCCACATCTCCTTGACCGCTCCCACCCCAGTCAATCGGGAATTACGTCATCGGGAGGCGGGACCGCTGTGTCCAAGAGGCGGAACCGCTGCATGGTTGCGCCGTTTTGCGGCGTTTCTACAGCTCGGAGGGGTGCTTTTTCACCGGGATTTCGCTACAGAGAGCCTTCTTAGGCCCAGGACTACCATGTGAGTGACTTCTTATAAGGATTTCTCCATTACCGCATTACCCCTAATGCTGTCTTTAAGTTCTTGCGCATTATAGCACACGATGCCATAGGTTCATTGTTCGACCTATCTTGATCTGACGGCTCGCACTACTGTATGCCAGCGCCGGTGGAAACTGGTTAACTCCTCTCTTACATCAGAAACGAATAATTTCAGTGCTTTCAGTGACAAATGAATCATTGTTCCTTTTCCTCTCCTGCTCTCCTGCTCCCCTCCCCCGCTCAGGAGATTTTGAGACGAATTTTTTACAAAGAAAATCACTGATCATTTATCCTTTTAGCAACTCAAATATTAGTTTTTATGGTGCCAACAATTTGTATCGGGGCCATATTTAAACCATAGAACACTTATGTCGGTACTTTTAGAAAATCAAAGCAATTGCAAACGAATATGCGTGCGTAAAAACAAAAGGAACCTTGCTTTATTCATATGGCTGAAATTCACTAGAGAGAAGACAGAGCTTTTGAGACACAGAAGGGATAAATTTGGCAGATAATGAATTAACTGTGTGGTAAAAGTGTAGGGGTATTGAGCGGTGCCGCAGTATGTAAAGAACGAAATAAAACCGTGAAAAACCCGAGAAACAGGTACCTGGAAACCCTTCTCGGTTACTCCTTTTCGCGCTCCTCTGCGTCACCAGTCGGTGGGATAGACGCAGACAGGTGAGGAAATAAGTCAGCCAGCTCCAGACGTTATCCCTCCCAGTGGCAGCTTCACCTCTGGATGCATGGCAGTGCGACTCGGAACGCTGCGGTATCGTAATAAGAACCCAATCTGCGATTTTTTAATGCGAGTTCAGCTACACATCACGTCTTCTGAAGTGGAATGTCCGTTTTCAGAGAAGTCCTTACAATTCTCACTTCCTCTCTACCCCAGGCGGTGTCTTGAAAAGATAGGTTCTGACAAGGTCAATTTGATGAAGTAGGGGGAATAGAATGGAGGATGGCAGATAGCAGAGGTGTTAAAAGCCAGTGTAAAGGAGTGATGGCGCAGGCTTTAGTGTGGCTGTAAACAGATTTCAACTTAATTTTCTCATGAAAGAGTGCATATGTTGTTGCTGCTCCGCAAACACAGCTTTGAAGGCAGCGCCAATGTATTGTAAGTGATGACTGATGAGAGATATGTCTAACACTTTCCCTGCTGTATATGCGGAGCTGCACGCACTGGAGATTTGCTATCCCAGCCACTTGCCACCGTTTTTACTATGAACAGCGAATATCATAGATTCTTGTGGTTTGTAAACCTTGGACCCACGACAACAAGTAAATCTTCCTTATCGCTGCGAAAGTGAGCTGAGAGCCAACGAAGCCATCTGACGTATTCAAAGGCCTAGGAAATAATAAGAATCTTCCCTTTCGCACATTTCGCACGCACCATCACAACCTAACGACCACACAAAAACCAACAGGTGCCTTTCCCATGACCAGGAATTAGTCCTTCCTCAAAATCTTGGTGCTGGAACTGCTAAGGTGAACAGCAGCTCTATGATGGATGCGGAAAGGTGTACTCATTCTGAATACAATGATTCACACACATCATTAAATCTCATATTATAAAGATAATGCAATTTGCTTTTTATTACTGATACTTGTCGTTATAATCAATCGCTTAACTTCAAATCATTACCGGTTATTCATGCTACCTCTTGATTTTTCATCTTTACAAATACATTTTGAAGTGCAAGTACAAAGAGAGGCTCTCTTTTTCCAATGAGTGCACTGCATATGGCCGCTGGAAAATGTAGCAAAAACGTGAGATCCAAAAAAACGAAAAGTGTGAATACTTATTTTGTTGTTTTTGATTATTGATAGCTGCTGATTTTCGTCGCAGCCAGCGATGCGAAAGTTTTTGCAAATATCCTGTGTTATGAGCAGAAGCTTCGGTCTCTGACGGGACCCAACTCGCATTCCATGCCTCAGTATGGAACATGAAGGGCGGGTTCGAGTCCCGTCTGAGACCGAAGCTTTTGCCCATAACTCAGCATACTTGAAAAGCGTAAAATTTCTACGCCTTATATCTTTTGGGTATGCAGAAAAAAATCAGTCGAAGGAAGAGAGTATCTCGAATTTCCCGAAAGCATTGACTTTCATATCATATCAGTGTTGGAAATCGTAATTCATCTAAGACAAAATGCTATTTTGAGAAAGGGACACAAGCAAGTGATACAGCAAAGAAAAACAGGCTTGCGCAGGAAACCAGTGATTGAGCGATGCAATGTGGTCTGCCCAGCTTGGGATTCAGCTGAAGGTGTGAAAACGATAGCGAATGAAAGCGGTTGAACGATGTGATGCACACGAAAACACGAATTTAATCTTCTTCACCGTTATCATCGATGACATTACCAGTGAAACCGGATTTCACCATGCCATCAAATGATGGATGCCAAGCACCGCGGCCAATACCTTTTGAAACAAAAAGCACAACAAAACTACAATAAAGTTCGGATTGCAATAACAACATGACGGCATACTGTATAATTTGATGATCCGACGAGTAAATGGAACTTAGCGAATGGCAGATGACTGGTGTATAAGTAGCTCAGGAATAGAGGAGTAGGAAGATATCACCAAAAAAAAAACAAATGGGAGCCCATTATGTAGTGATGCTCGCTCCTTCTGAGGTTCTGGCGAGATTACAAGTAGTACAAGTTATATAAAGGAAAGGCGTCGTGGGAAGATAGAGCTGGAAAAAAAGTGGTGCATTGAAGACACCGGGAGGAGGGCAATTTTGGTCTATGGTATGGGATTACGGGGTGTTGCAGTTGCCGCAATGCACACACGACACCTTGCCAAGACTTCGAAAGTGAATTCATTTGGTTTTAGTTGTAATCACATTTTTTCTTGCGCTTTCGCTTATTCTTCACATGATTGTTTTACTTGCTTTTGATGTGTGTTGTGTCACGTATTTCACGTCATCACGAATGAATGAAATACACCCTACGAGACAACAAATGACATCTCCACAGCGGACAACTCGGAAACTCAGTGTGTGCAGTTTGAAGATATGCGAATGTGAACCGAATGCACACCATACCGTCACGCTTTCGAATCCGGGTTTTTCCACCGATTATCGCTTCTAACCTTAAAGGCAGCATTAGGGGAAAGTCGGACGAAAAGTAAAAGTAGTAGTGCATATGAAAGTCGAGATGCCTAGTAACAGGACAGTGGAGAAGAAACGGATGGAAATGGTCGAAAACCCGAGAAATAGGACCCCCTTCCCACCCTTGGTTCTAGGCGCGGACGACCTTCCCGTCAATACGCGGGTAATCTGATCTAGTTTTTCATGGGCATGTTGCCAAGTAAACACAAGGGAATGTTTGGAAATACGACAGCATCTACTCTTTGGAGTGAGCTTCAGGCTAACTGCGAAAGCGCGCCGCAAAACCTTCAATCCTGCCACATCTCCTTGACCGCTCCCACCCCAGTCAATCGGGAATTAGGTTATCGGGAGGCGGGACCGCTGTGTCCAAGAGGCGGAACTGCTGCATGGTTGCAGCGTTTTGCGGCGTTTCTACAGCTCGGAGGGGTGCTTTTTCACCGGGATTTCGCCACTGATAGCCTCTTTAGGCCCAGGAATACCATGTGAGTGAATTCTTGTAGGGATTTCTCCATTACCGCATTACCCTTAATGATGTCTTCAAATGTTCGCTACAAATTGTTCATTTCTTTGCATCTTCCTCTTTCTTCAGATCCCTTCCGGTTCCTTCAATTTGGAGCTTCTTTCCCTTTCTACGCTTGGCCAGAATCTGTGACCGCTCGCATAATCACTTCTTTTTTACGACCTCTCGTGATGGGGTGTGGATCAAAAATGGAAGTTTCCGCCTCGCCCTTTGCCTGTCTACATAGTGCCAGGGTGAGGTCTGATAAAAGTGTAAGACAAAACTGTAAAAGTGTGACAAAAACACAGAAAGACACCTGAAAGAAAAGAGAACGTGGGTTTATCTTCTATGTGTTCCAAATATTAAAGACCTTTTCAGAGTTCTCATGTGTCTCACACCGGTTTGTGGCAAGAAAGCCGGGTCAATGCCGGATGGGGGAAGACGCAATTTTTAAGCTACGTCGAAGTCCTTCTCCTTCCTAGGCTGTTCCTATAACAGATGAGGAGATGCTTTGACAAAGTTTTTCTGGAGTCGAGGAGGATGATGTGAAGTTTAGCCTAAACTTAGGGAGGAAAGGAGCTTCGACGTAGGTGAAAAGTTGCCCCCCCCCCAACCCAACCAACCCTGGAAGTATACTGAAGGAGACGGCAGATGGTCACATCGTAGCCACATTTTTGAGAGCCAGACGAAAGGCCAGACTCGATGATGACAGACTTTACAAGGTTCAGTCATCAATATAAAAGGCGAAGATCTTCGTGATATAGTTTTGCAGGGGCGCCTTGCATTTAGCATTTTCATCATGAGACTATATCGAAAAATCGAAGGGGAGTATGAAAGAGTCTGCAAAAGAATAGGTTCCATCTCAAAAGTCTTGGTTGCATAAGGAAGAGAATAGTAGAAAAAGAGAGGCAAAAAGAAATACTTGGCATAAATAATAGACACAAGCCCTTTTCGAGCTGAATTTCCACTAAATTATTTCATCCACCGGTTCTCGGGTGGACGCCTATGTATCAAGTGCCATCCTTTAAAAGAATTCACGACTGTTTTGCCCTTCTGGTTGTCACGTAGGTGCAAGGCAGTAGTAGTATACACTGTAAGAATGTGTTCAATGAATGGCTCAGAAAAGATCGATTTTGGCAGATGGCTGGAGAGTGGAAAGCGATATCGATCTCAAGGTCGGTTTTAACGAGGAACGGGGAACGGAAAAACTGTGAGAATGTCCATGAAGAAGTTCAGATAAAGGGTTTAGGAGGTGGAACATGGGGTTTTTCGCACAGATTGCCAGTTCCATCAAATATCATCAATTTTCATCGTGAGAAAGGCACCGTGACATTTCTTCGAAAAATGAACGAGCCATTGTAGTTCCAAACGAGAAACATTCAAAATCAAAACGAATCAATCGATGTAGTTTTCCTTGGGGTTCTACAGGTAATAGGGTAAAACAAGGAAGAAATGGAAAGGATATTAGCGCTAGGTGTTGTGCATAGGAGGGGGATGAGGATTGGTTACTTCCTCGGAAGGCATTATTGTGGTGTGACGGTGAAGAGGACATAAGGAAGAAAATAGCCAGTTCTCCGAGGGTATTCCAAGCAATTATGGTGAGAACTGGCGTGAATTGAGGATGACGCTGGAATAATGCGATGAAATGCTTGACGAAGAGCCGCAGTGAAAAAAGACCACGATTGAGGTGGCTCACTGAAAATGCGTGTGACCTGAGACGTAAAATCTAGCACTAGGAGGGCGGAGACGTTCCAGAAGTCGATAGTGATCATTGGAGGTTTTGATCAGGTCACGGAAAATTGGAGGCTGTCACGAGATGCATCTGATTACTACAATGGTCTAGAAGTTTGAGTTATGGTAGTAGGATTAGTTTGACTTATGGTAGTAGGATACTTTGGTAGTAGGATTATAGTTATAAGTAATACTATGGACAAGGAATAGTTAATCATGGATAATTACCCGTGCTAAGTGTCAGAGCAACGGCACCAGCAGCGGGATGTTTAATTAAGCAGAACTTCGGATCAGAATCAATCCGTCCATCACAGTCCGTTTCAGGACCATGAACCTTCCTGGATGGTCTACAAGCTTTTAGAGGCAGCCATACCGATAGTTCACAAATTGCGCTTGTTCTGATGAGGAGATGTAGGCCACCGTCAGACTTTGCGAGTTTGGAAAATCGCGATTTTGCGGTGTCGCGGCTCCGCACCGAATTTGCTGAATTCCACAATCTCAAAGTCGTAGTATCGCGTCATGAAGATCATCTTCAGGGTCAATTTGGCTCAGATGGGCGATGGGGATGGGGGAAGGGGGCGAGACGCGATGCCGTCACGCCTTGGGAGATTGCTAACAATGCTGTCAAGCTTCTTCCTTGAAAAGGCTTAGGGGAACATGTGAGAGCTCAGACGGCTGTAGGACACACCCCCTAAATAAGAATATCACCTGAGTTGTTCATTCCCGTAGAGAAACTTGAATTTAACCAATCAGACCGAGAAATGGATCAATAAAACCTGTCAGCTGCTTCATCACATCACGTACCCCACCCGCACCGGCCTTACTACAATTAACGACCTCAAAGTGAAAATTAATGACTCAAAGTGTTTTTGGCCTGGCCATGCATATTCAGACTGCATCTCCTATTTGAAGGCTAAAACAACTAAACGAAATGTTTTTTAGCACAGCAACGGCGTGGTTAAGAGCAGTTTTGGCAGTCGAGGGCATTAAAGAAGGTTAGCGTCGTTTGAGTGCATGACAACACGTGCTAGCAAACAACTCTTATGTCTCACATGGGCAGCGTGGTCACCCAATCTGGAAGAGGCACTGATTGTAAGACGAATTGATTTGCG
Organism: Trichostrongylus colubriformis; assembly: GCA_963978905.1. Lineage (NCBI taxonomy): Eukaryota > Metazoa > Nematoda > Chromadorea > Rhabditida > Trichostrongylidae > Trichostrongylus > Trichostrongylus colubriformis. The sequence goes on from OZ022260.1 coordinate 30,030,127, forward strand.
CATGGTTACAACGGTCCGCCTGCTTTACTCCAGAAAAAAAGACAGTAAGGAGAGGAAAAGAAAAGAAAAATACGATGTTCCCCTGCCTTACTGCGAGGAAAGACCGTGAGGAGAGAATGAAAGGAAAAATAATACATAAATAAAATATGTCCCGTGTTCGTTTCCAAAAATATTCAACCACTGCTAAAATGGAAGTGCTCCCCTATTGTTGAGCAATTTAAAAAATATCTGGAATAAGTAAAAAAAATTTCAGTAGCCATTTATTCTATCCGAAGAAATACATAGCTTCAACTGTGGCAAAAGCTTATCACGCATGAGTCAAAATGGCGATTGATCAACCGACGACGTCTTTTTTTAGAGAGGATATGCGTCACGAAGTCAAAGCATTCAGGGCAGGAAAGCTCCACCACTTTTCAGATGAAGGTCTATTAGGTCGCGTTCACACTTGTGGTGCTGGCGGCAGAGCGGAGCTGCGTGTCCCTACGTTTCCTTCTCTGCCACCCTATCTCGTTACCTACGGCGCCTCTGCACCTCCCACTTGCCACACTATCCCGCTGCTTGTGAAAGCAGTCACGCCCTGCCGGCGCAAAGTATGAACGCGGTCTTACTAGTGAGCAATTACGTACTATCACGACATTACGCGGGAAGGACTCCTTAGTTGAAGTAACCACTTGAAATCTCTTTCATGTTTTTACAAAATTGCCTGAATACATCTGATAAATTCAGATGACTTTTTTTTTGAAAAAATTTCGAAACAACCACGAGACTGCGAATGTTAATAATTTGGATGGAAATAGAAGAAAGAGGAAAGAGAAGAAATTAAAGAAATGCAATGAGAGTGCAAAAAGCAGTATCCGAGACATGAATAGGAGCTTGAGTCACAATGTCTTGAACTCCCACTAAGTAGCGAAACGAGTAAAAAATAGTGATAGAAGACCAAAGATAGAAAAGCAGCAAAGAAAAAGCGTTGAAAGTATTTCATTCGAGAAATTAAAAAAGTGCAGTGCCGCACAGGCACAACGCTATCGAAGAAATTCCGCCAAAATTGGAGATAATCAATAGATGTCGTGGTGGATCACGTAGATCACACGGACTAATATTTTTATACCATTTTGGGAGAAAAAGTGTGATTCTGTTTGTGATATTCCGTATCTTTATAGGTTACCTCTGACCGACACCGCCCATTTATCAAGCGCCACCCCTGTGTGAGTACCTATCAAAGTTGTCATGACAGGAGATACAATCGCAATGACTGAAAACGCTATTGAAATTATTGAAAGTCCTCACACTGCTTGATTGCCTCCGAGCAAGCAGAGAATAGCTGACGTTTTCTGAGCTTTTTTTTTCGAAGTTTTCTGCTGTAAATGCAGTAAAATCACGTACACTGCTTCCAGTAAAGCCTTCCCTTGTAATCGAATCGTGGAATAATGTTGCCCTCTCAGAAAACAGAACTGGAAGCTTAAAACGGCAAAAATTAGCCCGGTCATTAAGAAACCTCTTCACTACCAGATGGTGAGTCTAAAAAACAAAAAAAGTCAAAAAAATCAAGCAAAAAACAAAAAAGCGCATAAGAATCTCGGTCATTGTCGATTCCTTGCTGGATGCGCCACATACTCTTCTCGATGCAGGTTCGCCTTCCTCAAAAACTCCTTTTTCCTTATATCTAAGTCTAAAACATTCGCTTTATAGCCTCATGATTGTTGATCCTGGTTCCAGTCAGAGTCTTGATGGTAGCCGAACTCGATTTCCCTTGCACAGTGAGTTGCGGGGTTAGCCGATGTAATCACAAGTGAATGCTTTTATCCTTTCCACTCAAATAGGTCTGGTAGCAGTTTACCTGACAGAGGGGTGGAGCTCTGGGCCTTGAGGGGATTTGATCCCCGCATCGTGCGAAGGATAGCGCGCCATCTGCCGCTTTTCAACCTCCATCGCACAATCTCAAAAATCCGGACTAAAAGCCGAAAAAAAACCCAAGCAAGCTAGTGTGGGCATAACCAAGAGCACTCTTTTAGAGGATGGGGGGGGGGTGTGTTTTGTGAAGCTCCGAATGTTTTATGGTTTCCTTATTATATCAAAAAGGTTTGGGGTTACGACTACTGAACGCAGATGATCCTATTGTGTGGTATCGACTGCAAATTTAAAGGTATTACCGGATCGTACTCGACTACAATACGAGCAGTAAAGAAAGAAAGACCGCTGGCTGGTGGATGAGACATCAAGTGGATGTTCATTGTGTGATACCAGTCACAGGTGGCAGAACAAGTATTCGAAGAAAGTGAACATGTGATTGACTACGGTTGACAGGTGTGGTGCTCGGAACCCGACCGACCGACCCTTAGTTAGATGTATATGACGACTTCATGGGGGCAAATAAAAGGGAACAGGGTAGAACATTTTCCGAGTCTATGAATTTCAAAGAGGCTTTGTAAAAATGGATTGAGTTACTGAAAAAAAGAGAATAAAATAGTTGCATGTCTATCGTTTCGCGCAATCAATCCGGGATACGCCTGCTTTCCAACTTGTCCAGGGGAGTTTGAGGAAGGGTGGAACTTGAGACTTGAAGTCATCACAGGAGTCTGATGAAAGTCGCAATAAAATATTCGCTGTGAATTTGTCAATAATGACATAATGTAGGATCTGGACGGATGATACCGTATCTAATCCTGCCATTTAATCTATTTTGAGTGCAGCAGCTTTGATCACTGCTCTAAAATTATTGCTTGCGTCTTTCCTTTGGATCTTACTTCGACCTAGTTGTGAGGTAGTATTGACATTTTAAAATTAATAAATATGCAGTTTTGGCTGCAGCTCAATTTCCCTATCTTCGTCATCAATGCAAAAGAAAAGTCAGGTCTTCTTCATCTCAACTGAATGTGAATAAACTACTAAAAATCATTTTCACATTTCTCAATAATTCTGATATGATTGGCTATCTTTTTTGAGTGTGAGGGGTTCGACCGAAAGGATCGGCACTCAGACAAGGTCTGTTCAAGAGGGTCCGACTGATCCTAATTGTGTGCGAAGCTTGGCGCATGATTCGACTCCTTCCTCAGTTTTAGCAAACGTAGAACTCTTGTGCAGTTTTTTTTTTTCATTTCATCGGTGACTTTTAATTTTTTTTATTATGAAGTAGTTGATATACTTCACGTTTTAAACTGATTTTATACTTTATTAGTGCGAATTCAAATATAAACAAACAAGCTGATAAAAACACAAATTATTCGTCAACATGACAACACAGCAAACACATAATGAGGTGATCAGCTGCATCCCATGAATGCTTCTAGGCGCAGGCTCTATTACAAACCATTTTACTTATTTGAATTCTAATGAAACACTAATTTTGAGTAATATTTTGAGGAAAAATTTTATTTATAAAATTCAATACAGCTATTCATAGATTGACAAGCATTTGACCCGCTTCGGGTTAACCGCACCAATAGACTCACATGAATTGTGGGAACATTTACAATGAAATTAAAAACCATGTCATGGATACGTATGTTACATCGACAGGGGAAAGAAAAGAGACTTTTAAAAATCAAAATTCACAGTTGGGTTGTTAATTTTCTCCAATGAGCGCCACAGTTCGCTCATTGTTAATCTGCCGTTGTTCACGTTCATTTGTCGGAATTGCCACGAAGCCATCCTTGGCCTTCTTCGGGGTGAACGTCGAAAAGAACTGAAAATAAAAAGGAACTTTGAAAATTTAAAGGTGTACTTTGAGAATCCCTTTAAAGGAGACCGAGAATCGTATCGTTCTAGGAGGTCCGGGAATGTTAAGTTCTTGGCAATACTCAAACTCGCTCTCCATACTTTCAGGATCGCATCGGATCTGCGGTGAAAATCGGTGGCTGTTAAAACCACCAAAAATATTTTGAAAGCGCGTAGGCCCTAAATGGGAGCCACCTAACGGCTATTGTTCTAAGAACATATGCCCTCTCTTGCCCAATTACTGTACAAGCAGAATACCAGTAGCAGTTGTATACCAAGCCCCACAGTACCGCGAATGAGATCCCCAGGTTTTGGTTTTTAAGAAAAAATAGAAAGATTCTCTACAAGTACCGTTTTCGTGGTCGGTTTCGTGATCGGTGCACCGCTGTGATTTTCACTTGACTGCGGACAGCACATACTGAAGGTGTTGAGGAATTCCCTGAAATTGTGAAAGTAGTCACTTGACACCGTACCTGCATGCAGATAAGACCCCTTCAAAATGCTTTTTTCATTTCTTACCTTCTGAACACATGAGACATTAGCGCACATAGAACAAAGTTCACAGCGCTGTTAATTAACGAGAGTAAATCGAAGAAATTTCCAAGAGGATGTGTGATGAACATCATTCGAGGATTGATGCCTGAAATTTTTGAAGTCAACAGTGATCTACTGATTGGTTTATTGATTATCGACTGAGGCAAGCATATTATTCCGTGGAAAAGCCGCAAGCGTCTCTTTGACCAGGAACTCGAAGAAGTTGGGTTTTGTTGTTTGGGTCATAAGTCGGAGAATTCGTGTACGTGGAGTATAAGATAAAGTACATAACCGCTTAGTGTCGCATTTAAGGACGGTGAATAAAGGCGACTGAGATCTCGATTTTACAAAGCCATCTTGTTTCCAGAACGTTGGGACTTCAAGAATCCTTTAACCGGACTCAAAAAGCTTGTTTAGTGGCGACGAGTTTAATGAAATGTAGAGCATAAGATTAAATGCAGCCAAAATCATAAGTTAAAGATCTCAGGTTGGTATACTATAGACAATGTAAGACGTTTCGCAGCAAGTATTGGGCGTCAAATCAAGGTATGATTACTGTAACAGTTTACCGTGCACCTGCCCGTACGCTTTCCGAATGGGCACTATTTTATCCACTTCACATCTTACCAGTTGGGCTGGCGCACACTACTGCGCGTCACACATGGAAGCATGCAAAGTCAGCGCGTGTATCGAACTCTTTCACATCGTCACACACTCTCACTCTACCCAAGCCCGTAGGCCACGACGCCCTCTAAACCTCAAACTTGGGTAATTGAACCAAAGGGTAGACACCCACACAGAAATTCAGACATACCAAACTCCTGGTTCATTTATAGGGTATGATTCTTTGCCACCTGGGCTAGCGCACATTACTACGCTCGTAACATCATGGGCGTCAGCGGATCGATTGGAATTGCTTTTCCTATGAATTTATTCAGTCAGTACCCATTTCCACATCACGCTACACCGCTTTGGGCAAGTAGTTGCTCGCTTCAAGTTCAAGATGGCTTCAACGTTGACTATTTCTAACTATTTTTTCTCGGTTTCATGGCTGCGTTGAAATCAGGTTATGAGTTTTTCTTGTACGGACCACCCAATTGGGGTGCGCTCCGCCCACTGTGTCCAAGCCCCTTTCATGACTTTCAGGAACCCATCGCTGACCTTCATTCATCTTTTTTCCACGTCTGGGTCATTTCGGAATCCAATTAAAAATTTTCGGTCTGAAAAAGAAACATTCCAGTGCACACCCCGCCCACCGTAGACGGAAATTCACCTGGTCTATGTATGCTCCTTACTTCTTGCCCCAAACCCTACTCATCCCAAACGTCCCCATCTCCACAGGTCCTTTTTCATACAATACTGAATTCGTAACAGACGGGCCGAGGGATGGACGGAGGGATAGACTCACAACAGACGGAGCGTCTGTTTGTTATTTGTTATTTGTTTTGCGATTGTAACTCTTATTACGGTATGCCATTCTAGGATTAGTGAATTTTTAATTTGGTTTTCTTACGAACTTTATTTGTCAAGTAAAACTTACCGACAGCAAGGCCAAGAATCCCTTGAGGCAGTTCTGTAATCAAGAACACAGCTACGATTCCCGTCAACATTGCGGTTGTGCGTTCAGCCTGAACTGTTACATTGAATACCTAATATTTCCTATTTATTGATTACTTGGGCGGAGGTGGTTTTATCCTTTTATTGATTAGTTATTTATTTGGCTATTTCCAATTTCTCCTGACAGGGAGCGCCAGCAAAATCACTACATACCTGAGAATTGCCCGTTGGAACACCACCACAAAGCCGTAATCGCCTTTCACGGGCTTCGATGAGCATTCGTACGAGTAACGTCATGAAGACCGTCAGAAGAACACATGGCACTAACTTCAGTACGCAAGCTGAAAAGGTAAGCATTTGTTTGAACAGACTATGGAGCTAAATATAAAAAAAAAGTTGGAAAACAACTTACCGGCCACCCAGAAATTAATTCTTTCCCATTGGCAGTTCCACCATATTGGCTGCACCAGATCGTACCTATAGATGGTATCGGATTCGTCCCACGAAGTGTGATATTTGCTTTCAAGACAGCCTTGAGGAACCGGCATTTCTACGACGAATTTTATCTGAAAAATGGCGTAGAGAGCATGGGAATAGCCTTTTCTTGACAGTGGAACCGTTGCAATTCTGTAGATCGCAGATTAGTCATAATCTGGAAGAAGCCCTCTTTCAAATGCCAACGCGATTTCGAATGAAAATCCAATTCGTGGCACGCCCTAGTCTTTACACCGGCGTAACTAACAGATCCTTCACTTTAGCAGTGTCTATTCAGAGTTTCAGGAACAACTTCATTTATAAAAAAATCTATATAGCCAATCATAAATTAACAAGCATCTAACCCGCTTCGGGCCAACCGCACCGATAGACTCACATAAAATGGGAAGACATTTACAATGAAGATGAAAACCATGTCCCGCATCTTTTAGAAAACAGTCACTGTTGGGAGATCGCATACAGGCACAGTAACCCTCAAGCGCTCACCCCCTGAAGCGTTTATTTTTCAGGGGCATTAGCTTATATTACTACGAGAACGATTTTAAAAGGCCTCATACGCTAATTATTCCTCAGCGCTCAGCGAGCTGAAAATTCCAGGAATTTGTCCGCAGATCCAATACATTTTAATGAGCTCAGAGAGTATATAGATCGTCTGAAAAACAGCTGTTCTGCAATTCGAGAGAATAATTCCGATGCTGCTGCTGTTTCATGCCCAAAATGGCAGCGCATGGGTGATGCAGCGGACATACGCGGCGTTTATCGGTTGCACGGATTCCAGGAACGCCTGCAGGGTGAGTGCCGACAGGTCGAATGTTCGCTTCGCGGCGCCGTCAGTACAACTCGCTTGGAATTCCGCTCAGTATGCAGTGGGGTGATATCGTGAGGGACCTCGAAAGATTGCTGTTTAGAAGCTTCGGAAGTTTGCTTATGTTGTTGTTCTTGTTGCTGTTTCAACAGATAAAGCTGCAAAAGACTCGCACTCGCCGCGCCGCTCGCCGCAAGTGGCCGCGCGAAAATTCGACCAGTCGGCTATGAATGTAACAGTTTGCTTAGATGTCAGACAAAAAGTATTTTAAATCCAGTTTATAATATTAACCATTTCATTTCACTTTTCAAATCCAATTTTCATTTTTCAGATCCAATTTCGAATTTTCCATGTAAGTGTCAGTGACACCTCCATGTGTCTCACAATTAGTATCGCGCAGAGGTTGCCCAGTAGAACAGTGGACTGTCCCCTTACGATAGGTACATATCTTTCGTTCACGTAAATTTTTGAAGAAATGAGGCCATCATTTTCGCAGTCGCCATGTGGCCATTTGACGGGCTTGGAGATCTAGTTGAAAACTGTTGTTACAACCATGATCACCACTCTCTACGGTGTCTGGCGTCCACCTTATCGAGCGCCTACCCTGATATAGCTCGATACGTTTTATTTTGTCATGTAATAATGCAAGATATTGTATCATACTTACTCTATAGCGAAGCATATTCGGCAGACTTCCGATGAGTGCGATCACAGCTCCCACGACGATCGCTACACAAGCAGCCGGATAACCATTACACGGAGGTAGACGACTATGTGTATGACTTCCTCGATAAAGTACTAGATACCTGCAAGAATAATGCCATGACCAAAAGACAACGTCTCTACCGATCTTGATATTTTATTTTAATTTTTGATAGCTACTGATTTTCGCCGCAGCCCGCGATGCGAAAGTTGTTACAAATATGCTGAGTGGAGGACAAGTGCGGGTTCGAGTCTCGTCCGAGACCGAAGCTTTTGCCCATGGTACTAGTAAAAATGTCTCTAGTTTACTGGATACAGTTCAAGCATCACAAAACTCACCTTAATACTGCCATATTCACTGTAAACCATAGACTGGCGCTGTGTACAAATACGGAGAACATCGCATAAAATCTTGTATAGATCATCCAAACATGTGAGAAAAACCACGGATGACAGAAATCCACCTGAAAAACACCTTTTATGAGGCTTGAGGTTGGATGCGAAAAATATGTACAATATTAACGTTTTTGCTGGGCCATTTACTGTGCCCATTTCACCGATCTTGGCAGGCTGCTTGATTAATTAGCTAGGAACCTGATACCCTTTACACTTATACTGCCTGAATGTAAACAAGTAAAAGTGCAAATTTCAGAACTGCAAAACATAGTCTGTTATTAACTGCAAAAATCGGGCACTCTAGACAGAGTGAACACTGGTGGTTAGAAGATGCACTGTCATATCAATCATTAAAAGAAGGGATAGAATCTTTTGGCGTTAATCAAACCCTTCTTGGGATGCGCCACACATTCTAGTTCCATGCAGAATCGTGCAGGCTGGTGAATGTGATGTGGCCTATACAATGAGTTGCGGTGGAAAGCCCATGTACAAGACAGTGCTCTTCCTCCCAGACGCGTCTGATGCCCATTGGCCGACCCCGGAGGAATGGAAGGTTGGTTGTCCTGGGCAGGCGTTGATGCGGGATTTGATCTTCGCACCATGAGTGGGGTGCGCGCCACCTTTCACTACACCACCTCCACCCCATACTATCAAAATAATACCCTTCTCACTGTTCAGACTAGTCCACCAGCCGATTAAAAATAGGCCAAATTTCTTGAAATGTTAGCTGGCGCTTCCCCAACTCTCGAAATTCTCATTCAGGAATCACGGTTTATGTAAAATAAAATCCGTTTACTAAGCTATTTTCATGACTTTTTTCTAGCTTAACTCAGCGCAGAGTAGAGGAATTACGCTCGTCAGTTGGTTTCTCCTTATGGAGAAAGAATTAGAAGAGTTTTCGCTAATGAGGCATCCAATTATTTACTTTGAGCAGCAATGCGTTGTTTACTCTGTTTTTCGATTATATCCCAAGAAAACACAACGCTGTGAAGCTCGAAACTCACATGTTTGAAAAGTAGATAGGTTGCCATCAGTGTCGCATCACAAATGGCTATACATATCAAAAATAAGTTGAATGGAGATCGCCGCATTGCTGGCCTGAAAAATTTGATTTTCGTGACCTTTGCAGAGAATGCGGCTCGGCCAATTTTTAGTTTCTCAATTTTTCCCTTAGTTAAGTCTTTGGGCTGTAAAGTAGGTCCACATCCTGACTGGATCAGAGATTTCAGGAAAGGTCACTCACCAGAAACTTACAGCAGCAACCAAATATCAGTTGAATTTTGAGATTTAAATTAAAAATTTACTAGCTCTGGTTCAGTCAGTTCTTCTCCAAAATCAGAAGACTACAATTCCAGAAGATTCAGTGTTTTCTTGAGCAGAAACTCTCGAAAACCACTTGTCAATTTATTTTCGGCCGCTACAGTATAGCAGCGGGTAGCAGAAATATAACAAGCCGATCGATTATTGATTAAAATGTTTCACGAATGTGATGCGCTCTACAGTAGTTAACCCTAGACAATTCCCCTACAAAGTTAGTTAGAATGATAGCAGATTCGAGTTCCGAGTAATCATGCCTGCTTCAGCTTCAATTTCGAAATTTCGATTTTTACCCCTTCTCCGCTCCCACAGCAACTTCATATAGGGGTGGCTACAAAGTATGATCCGGTAATTCTGCACTCATAAAGTATAAGAGGGCTCAATTTCTTGCCAAATTTTAGTGTTTGATACTTATTGTTAGAAGAGGGACAAGTGTCCGAGAACTAAAAAGTTGCCTTAATCAACGTGAGAGCTCCTAACTTCTGGTCCAATTTCCCATGAAGGGCCGCAGTTACTTGGCATTGCACTTATGCCGCTCTTGCTCTGTGAAAGCACTGTGAATCCGCCCAGGCTGGAGAAAAAATATACACGATGTGCCTCTCGTATTCTACATTCAAGATTACAGTGGTCCACAAAGAAAGCTATGTTTGTACGATGTAGAGGCCGCAAAATTGTGTAGTTAAGGTCGATATTTGCGATATTTGCGCATTTGTTTAGTCATTCACTTTGTTCTACATACAAGTCACTCATTTTGTTTGTTGTTGTTCCGATTTTGTTAGCTGAATTTTTCCGCATGAGCTTAGGCCTATGCAATAAACAATTACAAACAAAGTGCATCGCTATCGTGCTCCATTCATACTACGTTTAATAGAATTGAAAGAAGAACTTCGACGTTAATAGAATATGTACTTTCATAGTGGCGGACCATTCTTTACAGCCACCCTATAATTGGCTCTGTACATTACTTACCGTAACAAAACTACAACAATGGCGATATTGGCAAATACTCCGACCACACACAGAAACACATAGAGATATGAGTGAATTTGTGAGAACACATTGGTGAACGGAGCAAGAACCTGCAATAATCGGTTTCAAACAAATAATCACATTTCCCTCATAGTTATGACATTTGAAAAAGCACTTTGAGATTTTCTTTTTTTATTTATTCTTCAGTTATCAATATGCATGAATTTTGTGGCGGACGAACATCGAACTGCGGTGAAATAAGTCTTTGGCTTTGGATTATTATTGAAACGCATTGAATGGATACAAAAAAGGCAACTTGGACAGCTCCCTTTGAGTGGGCCCATACAAGCAATGCCGAGGTGCATGGAGAGTTTATACAACATTACAATACCAGTGATATAGCAGTAGTTAAGTCCCTTTATGAGGGCCTTTACAAGTTTGCGCTATTGTTACTTGACTGACCAAATTGGCTGTGCACAAAAAATCCTGCATATTTTTTGTATGATAATCCTGGATCACAAAACAGAACATAAGCAAGTTTACTTGAAAACCTAATCCTAGGTAATGATTCGCAGTATGCTGCTTAACTTATTATTGAGATCGCACAAAATCACAGAACTATCTGAAAAAAGGTGGTGTGATTTTACTATCAGAGGAGAAATAGTCATCTCAAAATGACCACGTCACCAAAATTGACCCCTTGGTAACTTAACTCCCATCAAAGTTTACCTGACCATATTTCGTCTCTGCATTAACAGCGAATGGTTTAGAAGCAGGGTCTAGTAGGCCTTCTTCAGGAAAAACGCTATCACACATCTTCCGAAGTTCACATAATTAGGATATTGCCATTACGAGAGCTCCTCTAGTTCGGTATGGTATTGCTCGCTTTATTAGAAGCTACACCTAACCAGAAAATCGCTCTATACTCCTAGCATTCGCTTGCTATGTCTGTGCATCCTGAAGGTCTCTGAAGTGTGAAATTGTCCTGAACCTTTCTTCTTAGATGCTTTGCCTTTTGATAAGAAGCGTGCTCATCTCATATCGTATGCATCCGAGTCAAGCAAAAGCGGATAATCCTTGCTCGATTCAGAAGAAAAAACTGAGAATTTTTGAGGATAGAGTTGTAGTCCGAAAAAAGACATTGTGTCTGTGAAGGAACTTCGACGAATCCTCAAAACTTATACTCATACTTAGTGATTTTAAGGCGATAAGGTGATTTCTGAAAAATCACGGCTTTTTCATTCCAACCAGTCATGGAGGGGTCTGCTTAGTCCCTTTTGAAATCATCCTGTCCTCAATCTCTCCACAGAAGTGCACAAGCTTACTTTTCACAGATCGAACCGAGCAAGAAGTACGCAACAAACGCGCTCGAGAACATTCTATTGTGAACTGCAAATTGTTTCAATTGTTGTCCGTATTATGGCAGGAAGCTGAAGAAGCTCAATTCAAATGCCCTCGATCAGACGGGCTTCCGGTACAGCTTCCTCATGAAGCCGTCGGCATTTTACAGACCCGTGAATTAAATCCTTTGAATAGCTACTTCCGCAGAAAAAAATCATTTGAGTAGTTGTTTTATGATGGCCATTACAAGCTTCAGGGCCGAATTACACGGAAAGAAGTCTGCAAAACTTTTGAGTGAATCCCCTGCGTAGATTGACCAAAGGGGAGATAAAATAGGCCTTTCAGATAAACTTGAATCTCACGGAAAGGTGCTCTAAATGTAACTTTCTTTTCGCCGTCACGCAGTGTAACCAAATTTTCCCCTGCTTCCTGTTCACGGCACTCTTTTCTCTCACATGATCGGAACCGAACAATTTGAAAAGTCCAAGTGAACCTGTGTTGTGCTAGGGTAGGGTTCCACCTCAAATTGAGAGGCTCACAAAGGAAACGTCGGCATCGCGTCATCGCGGTCTAGGGTCTAGGGTAAGGTCATCGCGAGCTTATTCTGCAGGGAACCTCTTGCTCCTTGAACGTTACGCCATCTATGCTGAAAAATTGTGAAAATGGGAGCAATTTATTGCTGATGGTGTTTTCAAGTATTGAAGTCCAGGAAATGGAAACCCAATGGAAGCGATCAGAAACCTCGGCTTCAGTATCAGGCACTTTTATGATGAGTAGTCCTCAAAGACCGTTGAGTCCTGAAGCTTCAATATTTGGAGCAGCCAGATAATCACCAAAAATGCTTTTGTACCCATGATTTGACCCAGTGTGAAAAATGTAGTCCAGCGATTGGAAATTCGGTGCAAGCTTCCACCTCTAGCTTCTACCTGATGGAGACAAGACCTGTGCAGGCATTAGGCTTTTTTAATTACTTAAATGGGTTGAATGTCATGAATATGATGAGCAGTCGTGCACTGGTAGAGGCCCAACAGACTCAAGGATTGCGTTGGAGATTGAAATATGACCCTTTTCTGAAGAATTCCTCGGCCAACGCTTGACTCCAAGCCTAATACACTTTGAAACACTCCTGCGATTTTAAAGGAAACCCAAGAGCACGGTTCCTCTCCAGCAAGATCAGGACGAATTTTATTCCCACTCTTCTTGTCTTTGTATTCTTTCCGGCCAATTTTTTCAGCCTACACGGATCCATTTCGATTTTCGGCCGAGCTCTTCTCAGTTATAGAGCCCTGCCTATTCCAGTTGCTGTGCAAGCCTCTGTATTCCCAGAGCTGCAAAATACTCCTATCATACATATTACCTGCTAAGGCTATACGTGTGATGTTTACTGCATAAAAATGAAGCACCTCCCATAATGAGGTCATCAGAATAATTTCCCTTATTTTCCCCTACCTGCATTAATCGATTCGTTTATTTTGCAATGTCAAAAGCTCCCGAGAAGGTATCTAGATTAGGTGCTGGACTGGTTAGACGTCCAGATCTTATTGAATTTCCAAAGAACTAGGATGAGTCGGCAGAGCGTTTATGGAGAAGCCTAGAGGAAAACTGCGATCGTATGACAGAGATCAGACACGCCAGACAGATCGTGGCCATAAATGTGAGCTACAAGTCCAGCCGTCCCAAGAATTCCCAGTCACCGTGTGGAAATCCACTTCGTCTTCACTCCAGTTCGACGAAAGAGCATGATGATCTCTAGACGCATCTGTGAGTGCTCTATGAGAAATCTTCAGGGCACCTGATCGAAGTGGATGGCCGACCACTTGCGCTTCAACACACATACACATCTGCTAATGACGACTCTCATATTTGCTCTCGCATTCATTAATGATCATTGAGCATTAGGGCACATCAGGCTTCGACGAACTACGCTCAGTCTTGGATGTCATGCGATAACACCTTCACTGTTAATGGGTATTGTGTCAGATGGGAGCCACAGCTGGCTAAATGATCAAGGTTTTTAAAGAGGTTATTATATTATTAATTATTATTATATTATTAATTAAGTGATCAAGAGGGTTTCATCCTCCAAGCATAATGTCTTGTCCTGAGGTAGATGAAGGCATTTTGATGCTTTCCGAGTATGCCATCTGAAGAGGCAAACAAGCTCTAAAAGTATAACGAAAGTTGTCTCGTCGTGTGCGACACACACAATGGCTTTGTTCCCCCGAGTCCATTATGAAGATAGCGTAAACAACACCAAAAGATTAGAAAATCGTTGTGTTACTCGTCATAACACACCGACGCATCGGGTTACTAGGCAAAACTAAATTATTGAATTATTCCTTCCAAAAATATCAGCTATTCTATAGAAAACATCCCCACTCATACGCCTTCGCAGTTATTACCAACAAAAGACATCCGGGGTAATTTGTGAGAAAATTTTTAAACAGGTAAAGTCACCCTTCTGGTTGTCCCTCAGATGCGATTAATCAGTATCTGCAGCTGCGTGAGTGAGTGAAAAGGTCTAAAGATAAACAATAAACAACAATTGACCGGACTGCGCTAGTCGTGGCTGACCGGTTGGTAATAGTGGATAAAGTTCGAAGGATAAGTTCTTTTTGACCTTAATCAATTCCTGCTGAGGGATCCTTAGTCCTTAGCCGGGCGAAAGGAAGTTAATGATTAGGGAGAGCTGACCTAAAATGATGTCGAATTAAGCTGTCTTGGATGGACGGGAATTCAAAGAGCCTCAGATCTCCTATTACCCTACAAATCCGGAATGAATTTTTTCGTAATCACGCGTTCCTCAACTGGGCTAGTTGCCGTTGTCACAGAATGAGCCATGAGAAACCCTTATTACAGAGATCCCAAGATTCAGGAAGTTTGCTCGAAATAGCGAATTATGGCTAGTCTTCTAATCGGCTCATTTCCCAATCATTTTACTTGTGATTCACTTTTCTAGAATAAGGATTAAAAAACCGGACCGCACAGGCATCTTGACACGATGTGGAAAACGCCCGGTTGGGTGCCGGGACACTTCAACTGGGTCAGGTTGAAAGAGAATTTACGGTTGTTCTCCTTAGAGCATCACCACACAACCAGCAAGACGCTTGCCGAGCCGCGATGACCCAGCGCGAGTGTCCTAACTCTCTTCCCTGAAAAACCTAGTGGTTTACGAAAATAGTTGCTAGCCGGAGAAACAGATCAAACAGATCGCCATTCTTGTTTTCTTGTATTTATTTGTTGTTCACGTGTTGCTTTACTATCGTGTTTATCTGAACAACAACAACAACTGGGTGCGCTATCCAAAGGACCGTTGCGACCATGTGAACCAGCTACCACTGTTTCATGGCTGATTCAAAGGAATGAATCGAGACATAGATTTCAACTGACGCTCTCAATGGCTAGGTTAAGTACACAATCAAAACATTTCGCAGTTTCAACCGGAAAACAAGGGCATGGCGCAATCTCAAAGAAAAATCAAAGATAAACTGCCTGCCAGATATTTGACGAGGAAGTATATACAGGGGGTGCCAAAAAAAGTAATTCTGTCTCGTCCACTTTCACCCCATTTTAGTCGAACTACAGCAAATTCTGTTGAGGTATTCACATCCCCAGATTCAAAAGCAGACCTCACTCTATCACTATACTCCGTGGCAGCTTCTGCACGAGCAGGAACTTGAGCGAGGAAAGAGTGAACAAGACGTGTCACCTCAACTGGGCAAAATCCGAAATTTCGTCGCCCTCGTCCACAACCTTGCTGAGGTCCGTTCACTCTGGGTACCTAAGGGGATTCATACTGGGTTGTGTTCTTTAGGATCCCGTTTTTTCCGGGTTCCCAGCGCCCTTCGTTTCCAAGAGCCAAAACGTGCACTTACCACTGAAACCCCTCCGGAGGCGGATTTGGGCATGAAAATGATACTTCGGATCATAGCAGCCTTGTCCAAGCAGCAGGGGCTCTGTGACTTCCATGAACCGAAGGACCAATCCTTAGGAAGCTTTCCACAAAAGACCTACCATGGAACCCGGCTCCAATGTTTTGAGGGGACCTTGATACCGTGGGTGCTCCGAAGCCCAACTGCGCCGCTTAAAGGTTCTATATTTTTATGAAAATGAAAGTAGTGAGTCTCAGCTTGTTCCTGCTTCCAGAGGAACATTTCGGGAATATTTTGCCCCAATACTTTCAATTCTTTCGTTTCCCTATGTTTTGTATAATTGGGAAATGTGAGCCGTGGGCAAAATTACTTTTTTTTGGCACCCCCTGTATACGTTAGTAACATCGGAAAAGTCACCATTTTGTTTTTTTTTTCGAAAATGCTTGATTTTCGTGAATGAAGGGTGAAAGGTGATATCAATTAGTGTATGGTCCTACTAACCCCACAGAAAACCTCCAAAAATCAGAGGTCATGGCCTACGTGAGCGATTGTCATTATTAGGCAAATCTGCACGTAAACTGCATTTGCACTGCGATTTACATAACCTCTTTTTAGATTTCAGAGTCGCTGACGGAATTACTACTTCTAACTTTTGCTATAATTTCAGGAATCCAGCAAAAATACCTAAAAAATCGCTCAAAAAATCGTAGCCACTCAGTCACTAACCTGTCTATAATACTCGCGAAGTTCGTGTAATTCACTGGCGTTCAACGCCAATCCCATGCAACTCATGGCGATTGATGGACTAGTAGTCTTATTGGAAGGTGCTCCAAGAATAAGTTTTATAGAAAAAATATGAGGAATCAGTAGGTATCACCACGTCCAATGCGTTCAGATACGGTGAAGCCACGCCCGATTTTTCTGAAACGAAGAATTTTATATGAGGTGAATGGAATGAGTAAGACGAGTACGGCGGTGTGAATACAACTGATTCTAATGAAATGTAGGCGACGTAGACTCGCAAAAAATTGTTATTAGTAAACAGAATAGAAGACAATGAAGTAAATACATCCGATTCAGAGAAAGCTTCCAGTAAAACGCGCGACGAAAAAATAAAAAAACGGAAACGGCCACAATGCGTAATTACTTCGTGTCATTGTTGAAAGCAAATCGAACGTAAGTATGCAATGTCTACACGAGGAACAATAGGGACCTTCATGGGCGTTATTCAGTGAGGCTTTTGTCTTGCCACGGAAATTGAAGGGAGTATTTCCGAAGTATGACCACCCGAATATAAAAATAAATACTTCTGAAGAATGCGTATGTTTGGAATAGAATTTAGCAATGCGGCGCACAGATTGTGACGAAACTTAAGCCCACTTCTGGACCAAAACGATTAGAGTGTTGTGCACCTTATTTTAGATGTGAAACACGGTATTTACATCAGAACCCTGCTACATACGAGCTTACCAGCTCGCATGCCGTGCGTCGCATTGCATAATTCAGATCTAAGGACGCACATTCCCTCTGGCTAAAGAACTACCACTGCTAAGCATTAGCTGGCTATATTAAACCATAGTAAAGGACAGGTGATTGCTTTGAATAAAAGGAATAAAAGATGAAGTACTGGAGTATCATTGAATGGCTTGAATCGACCTCTATCCTCCACTGCATTCCTCCCCTCCCCCCCCCCCTCCCCAAGCCTCCCCAACCACAGGTTGAATGGAGGCTAAATAAGTGGGAGAGGGCGGTGAAAGGTGCTTAAAGAGCTGTCCTGCCCCACACTTTCACCTTTCTTCAATAAACACTTCCGATTACGCCCAGACGGGTCCAGCCTCTTGCGGTCTCCTGCCCTGAAATTTGAATGTCCCGAAGGTGCACCGTACCGTATAGGACATTCCTGTGTGTCTGAGTCCAGAGTCCATTGTCAGACGGGGAAAAAGTACTTTCATCAGATTTGCATTTTTTTTTCAGGGCAGCATCACAGATGTGATTTGGGTACTCAGGCATGTTTACAATGAAAACAGCATCAAGTTCAAGGGGAACTAGTGTACCACATTCCGAGCTCCTTAACATGGCCCCGCGGTGGTGCACTTGGTCACATCCCCACTCCATGTAGCAGTCATGGCGATTCGCGTCAATTAATGAGTGAATCCATACATCGGTTTCAAGTTGTATTTTTACAAAGGTACTACCTGGCACCACCATGCCATTTCACATCAACAGCTGTCAGGTTTATCACCCCCCCCCCCTTCCTTTCTGCCCTTAATATTTGAATAGGAAGTAGATTCTATGAGTTTTTGGACCTCTTAGATGTTCCACCCACATCCTCCAAAAGCGTAGAATAAGTGGCACATATCTCATTTGATTAAGCAGGTCTGAGTGGTGAAAATCGAGAAAATTCTATAGGACTCGCCTCTGAAGGGGTGCTCTTACTACCCCCTCCTCACTCAAGATTTCCGTAATTAGAAGAATAGACGATAAGAGTCTTTGAAGAGATCTGTTGAGAGGTCGGTTCATTGAAGTGGCGGAATGCTGCGAGAGAATACATAGAATAGAGTTTCCATGAAAAATTAGGTGGATTTTCATTGCAAATGTAATGAGATGTATTTCGTGGAATATGTAAGTAGCAGTAATACTTTCTACCGAATAAAACGCCAAGACATGAATGGCAATTCACTACACGAAACACTAACAAAACAAGAGCCTCACTTGTTTTGCGTGCTAATTAGTATTAGCGGTGGCTAGTTAGAATTGTTGCCCACTCTTGTTTATCTGCCCCTTTTAGGTTTCTTGCAACAGAAAAGTTTTCAGTATATGGGACACTTTTCCTGAAATTTCACGAAATTTTTAACTTATTAATAAAAACATACTTCAAGGACAGTCTCGCGGAATCAGCAGCAGTATTTTTTGTGAGATTACAAGGGTTAAGATACAAATAAGGAAGAAACTTTAAGAAACTAGGTAATGCGAACTCTTGTGAAAGTTTGGAGGGCATTTGCTCGAGAATAATATTCTTTTTATGAAGAAAAAACAGGGTTGAAATAGAAATGCAGGAATTATCTCTTGAATTTAGATGATATCTGAAAACTTTACAAAAATGAGCAAGGCTCTGAAAATCGACGTATAATAGTGAGCTTTATGAAACTACGCGACTTCAAAATTCAGTTGAGAAACACACATCAAAAATTTTCAACGATTTTTACTGAACCGTCCTGCATACCATCCATCGTCTGATAAGAAATTGGATCACCTCCGCCAAAGATATGGCGAAACTGCAGAATGCGGCGGATTTTTTCGCTGCTATCCGTTGATTTTGCAGAAGATATTGGTGGTATTTTAAATATTTGCGACACTGCTACATACATATGGTTCTTGAGTTCTAACATTTGAGCCAAAAGTTACGAAGACCGCGAACGAGAAAATGAACGTTGGTCTGCAGCTGCAAATAGTGAAGAGCTCAGAGAGCCCGCTTTCGGTACCCAACCACAGAGAGCTTCTGAAAAGGGTGCAACCTCGCTGCCATTAATGATTATTCGCACTCGATTAATAAGGCCGATAAACATGGGAAATCGAGACCGTTCTGCAACAGCTGAGCGACACAACAGAGTATTACTGGCCCGGAATCGCCCTCCCTCCTGCCCTCAAAACGAATTTGAACAGAATAACGAATTCCCTGAATTCATGATGACCAGATAAGATGGAGATGGTTCCAATAAAGCAGTAAAAGATGGCGGTGCTTGGCAAGCGCTAATAACTGTTCCATCCCGTGGCACCTTACCAATAAGTCCGAAATTAGTCATGCATGATAACATAGAGGGCGGAACTACATGGGCTCAGTTAAGTGACAATGAACTTGAACTGAATTTGGAGTTCTGAACTCCATGCTGGAATTCAGTGGCCTGGATGAATTCTAGATTATTAGGAGATCATTACTTCAAAACGGAAAATGCAACGTGGGTAAGAGAAACCCCAGAACTGCAAAGGAAAATATGAACTCGGGCGTATTGCCCAGTAGCCGTGATTTGGTGCCGCATTTGACAATCATTTACTCCGTCCGATGCAGAGCTTATTAGACTAGAAGAAATTCAATAACCTTGACGAAGTCCAAATTTGGATGCCCAGTTGTCTTGGAACATAGCTGAAAGAATTCAATGAACCTGGCTAGATCTCTGGAGCATTATAGGTAAAAACTGCGACTCAGGCAAGATACGGAAATCAATCGTTGCATCCCAAAACCAAATAGTATAACAGAGAAATAGTAAATAAATAAAATATTTCTTGATTTCAGCCCACGGTAAGACCTACCGTAACGTTTGCAGTTAGGTAGGTTGCAGATATTGCACATACGACATCTTGCCAAGACGTCGAATGTGAATTCAATGGATTTTCTTACCAAAAACACCTTTTTCTTTCGTCTTCGCTTATTCTCCCATTCATTTTTTTCACTTGACTGCTGCTGTTTGTAGTTTCACTTATTTCACATAATCATGAATGAGTGAAATACACCCTACGGGACAACAAATGACATTTCCTACAGCGAGCAGCTCGGAAGGTGATATTGCAGTTCGAAGGGATGCGCGGGAGATGTGAATACGGACCATGACGTCGCGTTTTTGAATCCGGCTTTCTCTACCGATTCTCGTTTTTCACCTCGATTGTTCGTGTCAAAACGAGCATTTCTGCCAATCTTCCTCTTTCTGCTAATCCTTTCGGGTCACTTCGATAGGCCTTATACACCAGGAAGAGGACAGAGGCATTGCTCAATCAACGACATGGCACGACACGCACTTTAAGTGAGCAAAGCGAACAATGAAAACCAGAAATGGGTTGTCAAGGAACACCACGAAAAAAGAAAAATAGGCGGAAATTGGGAAAGGCACGTGAACGTTTCGGTAGACGAAAATTGGCGATCGATCTGTCGGCATGCCATGCAGCGATGATCGACATCTGTCCTTGCCCGAAATCCATAGCTCCTTATGAGCTCATTCACTATCAGCTCCTATTTTCTAGAGAAAGAGAAGGATCAGCCATGCACTTTATTTCAGAACGGGATCTGAAAGGTGTGCCTGTGACTTGGAAGAGGGCAACTACTCGGTTGCATGGAGTTTTGCTCAAACATACGAGGTTCCAGGGGTGAGTGAAAAAAATTCCTCGTGCAAAAAATACTATAAGGTATAATTGATTCGGGCGTACCGAAGCGCCTTCGAGCCACTATCTGCCCCGGCGCTTATAACACCCTGGAGAGACTCCATTTATTTCCTCTTTTCAGCAGTGGGAACCTGTGGTAAGAAAGCTTTTTACTTGAGCAGTAACTCATTCACAAGGATGTTTCACGAAGTGAAAAAAATGCACATTCTTGAAGAGTTCCAGAAAAATTTAGCCCAAGTAAGGCCGGGGCTGGAGGAAGGGAGAAAAGCAGGTCTTTTTCAGCCTACACGACATACGGCGATAATTTCGATAGGATATTTTGTGTGGCCAACGAGATTCTACAAAAAACTTCAATCGAACTTTGAAAAATGGAAGGATATATTCACAGCGTAATGCGATAAGTTGTGTGGGGAGAGGAAGTTTATTTATCTCCATACACAGCCATTCTGCCCTTGACGATAATGAGCCTCGTGACGAGAAAAACGAGAAACAATAAGTGAATTTTTTATATGAACGAGGTTACGGTACTGAAGGAAATGAGCCTATCATAATCACACTGAGCACACGTAAACACCGCCACGCCACACCACGCCAATGCCATATCCTTTTCAGGATAAGCCCATTTGACTGGATTTCTGTGAGGTAATTTAAAATCTTAGATAATTAATCAATTTCAGAAATCATCAGCCAGTATCAGAATTTGTCAAGATCGGATTTTTTCAATACCAGCATATTACAATAGGAGAGCTCAAGACAACTTGGTTCCAGTAACTGATTGAAGGAGAATGAGCGGGTAGTTATGAAGTTTGATGTCCGAGAAATGAGGAACAATTCCAATTATGGCTATCCCGCTTAGTCTCTGGCTAAGGGATTGAGTTATTGCAATCGTATTACTTACGTAAGGTGTGCGAAAGTCAAGTTCTATAGAATACAGAAATTATATTTATATTCATAAGAAAATGAATAAACCCGTTCTTTCAATGTCTGTCGTAACGAAAGGGCACTGTGAGCTTTGCTACTTCTACCATCTAAAAAAATCAAACTCGTACGAACGAAGGCGTATAAAGAATTGGAAGATAAGATAAATAAGGGTAGGTATTAGATAAAATAAAAAAGAACAAATGTACCATCAATGGGTAAATGTTGTGTAGTGGCATGGGCGCGCTCGCCCATACCCATAGTAAAAGGATCAAACCCCGCATCAATGCCCGCCCAGGTCAAATAAAGTTTCCATTCTCCCGGGGTAGTAAATTGATATCAGATTCGTGGGGAGAATAAAAGCACTGACTGGTACATTGGCTGGCCCCCGCAAATCATCGTATTGTACAAATTGCATTCACCTGCCGCCACGATTCTGAATGGAACCGTTGGAACGGGAAGGCGTTTTTTGGGTGTTCAAATTTTGTTACCCATAGTTGTTCGAGTTGTTCATTGTCTGTTGTTTGTTCCACACGAGCCCTCTCGTGTTATAAAATAAATAAATAAATAATAAAACTGGAATGCGCGGCGTATCAAATAGAAGGGATTGATTAACGCCCAGATTATCTTTCGCTAGCTTCTTCCATCAAGAAGTTGAAAAATGAATGACGCGGAGGGTTTCAGTATGTAACGGATTAGCACATGTGCCTGGGAAGTGTAGACCACAGGTTTCGAATTCCGTCGAAGGCCAAAGCATTGCCCATTGCTGAGTACATATGCTTGTGAGAAAAAGTGTTCATTATTGCTCGGAACGACGGGACGAGTGGACATTTACCGCCGAATGACGGAGGATTACACGGAAGTAATCGTCTCAGATGAGAAGAATAACAACTATGGAACTGGAACTATTGCTTACTCAACTCACATAATAAAGTTGAGTAGAGTTGAGCAGATGATTCTAATCGCTACGGGCTCCCCGGAGCGTCGCGTCTACTGCTGGCGACGCCTAAGTGGGTGTGTGTTTTTGCAGTTTCATGACGGGGGTCTGTTTACTGCCTACGATTCCTATTTTCCACATCGAAGAATACGCTGACCTTTGAAATCGAATCAACGGGCTCGCTTTCCATTCATGAATAAAAAGACCACTCAGAAATTCTATTGAAATCTTCTAAATTCCCACTAGACGCCTACTTGGATCAACTACCGTCAAAGATCTTGCTTAACAGCGTGTGGGAGTATTCAGTGACAGTGGTCGGGATGAAGAAGGTGGAATTCTATCAGAGAAACTGATACGCAAAAGTGTTGTGAGGTTCTAGACTCAAAGTCTTTGTCATATTTAGTAGATTCAGAAAGACTTCAGAAAGGCTTATCTGATAAGAGAAACCCATTCCAAACAGCTGACGTCCACAAACCATCTCATAAGCAGATACTTCCGGGTTAGACCAATGTCTCAAGAGCTATTCACGGCATATTAGTAGCCATTCACGGTTTATTTTTAGGCTATGAGTCCATCCAATGTCTCAAAATCCAAAGTGGAAGTCGACTACATGGCCCAGCCAGCAACTACTGACAAATTAATCAACTTCTGCCTTTTCGAAGTTTACTTAAGAGCCCAAGACGACGAATGGTCAAGTATCTTCTATTTCCATTCAAAATTACTGCTAATTGCTCCGTACTCACTTGTAAGTTCCCGCCTTCACACTCATTTTTCCCTGCGTTGTCATTCTTCAACTCAGATATCCAAGGTTTCCTAATAGCTCTTTTTTGTTCAAAGGGTTCCTTTTGCAAAACTAATGAAGTGGACTATTAATAGGACCCCTACAGCAGCATTTCCCGGCCACCAAGGTTTCATAATAGCTCTTTCTTGCTCAAAGAGTTCTCTTTTGCAGGCTAATGAAGTAGATTATTAGTAGGGCCCCATCGTTTAGCAACTAGATGTTACGCCCGGTGCGACTCTGTAAGTTTTCTGGTCTTCAGGCCAGGGTCAAGCCTCCGTTGAGGAATCCTCAACAGGGGGGTCGTATTTGGTCCGCTAGGAGGGAGGGGGGTCGTAATTGTTGAGGTAGGCAGTGATCAGCAGAATTTCTCAGGCTTAGGGTCTAAAGTGTAAGGGGAGAAGTGATTAAATTGACTGAATGGGTTCGAACCCAAAACTAGTTTAACTTAATAACCATGGAAACCTCGTGCGTGGCGCAATCCACAAAGAAACCGGCCAGCACCAATAACTCTTTCGTTGGTCCGCTGACACCGAAACCACGTACAGAGACACCTCCGGAATTTAAGCCGTGAAAAGCGATATATACCAGCGGGTGGGTACCACCGTGGATGGACACTCCAGAAACTATGGGATGAAAGCGGAAAATTAGCTGATATGGACTTCTTCCATATCTTACTACGATCGCAAGTACCTAATCTAGTGTTGGCGGCCACTATGCGGACCGGAAAAACGTTTGTATTCATTGAGAATGTGGATGAAATCCTGATGCATGGCGCATCCCACAGAGAAGCTGACCGACGCTTCTCGCCTTTCCACTAGGCCTCCGAGAGCGAAGGATGCATACTGGAAAAATTTCAGTAACAGCGAATCGATATTTGGGAAGATTCGTGGAAAGATCTCGCAAATTCGACGAAAAAAAAGCTTTCCTCAACTGGTTTTTTTGAACTTTTCTTGCTTCGTTTTGAAGATATGGCATAGCTCAGGTAGTCGTTCGGAAGCGACAACCTAGCAGACCCTGCTTCACCAAAACGAACTCATGCGGTTAAGTTTGAAGGAAGTTATGGCCATTTCCGTGGAACACTTCGAAATTTTCCTCAACTAATCCTCAACTGGAATTCCATATCGAGAACTAAGCAACCATTGAGGAAAGCAAGCGGCCAATAGATAGGTCTAAGGGAGTTATTAGGAAAACAGTTTACAGCCGTTTGAAAGATGGGCTCTAGGTAAAGTTTGAAGTGTCTTAATAATGTCGGAATTTAGTATGGGGAAGATACCGCGCTCCTTCGATCGCCGCGTCGCAGCCGTCGCCTGACATGAGATCCTGAACTTCTGTAGATGTGTAGGGTATTCTGGATTATTATTTGTAATTGTTCGGTTATGAGATAGAAGCGTGATCCGATCTGTAATCTAGGATTCATAGTTTATATATTGGTGTATATTATTGGGAATTCCACCTGTATCACATATTTTTCGGGTTTTTGCGTCCATTTAGTTGTATATTGGTGATTAATATTCAAAAAATCAAAAAATGCTAATTTGATGGGTTCTGTGCAAAAAGAGGGGGGGTCGTATTGAGGCCCCCTTTCGGTGGGGGGTCGTATTTTTTGAAAATTTTCCTCAACTGGACGCTTGACCCTGCTTCAGGCTCATAGCCGTTTTTCATGAGGTTGAAACCTAAGTTTATAGCATGAAGGAAGTTATAGCCAATAATGAGGCAGTCGGGAAAGGTTCAAAATAAATTCATAAAGGATACAATTTTTGGAGTTGATCAGTCCCTTTTGCGCCACGAAGTGCGCGACAGACGTCATTACACCATCTCCGCTTACGATAACTGTTCTGAAAACAAATTATTTCGAGCTCGAAGGCTCACGAATGAGCGGACCTACAGACATCTGATGTTTCCGATAAACAAATTGCACTGGGCTCTTTTTGGTGTAGCAAATGCCCAAAGGACAATGAATTTTCTGTGAAAAATGGTAGCCGTCGGAGCAGCAGATAGTGTAGCAAGAAAAATCATCTGCTGCTATTTTCAGATGCAAACTGAAGCATAAAGTAAAATGAAATTGAAATAAACTACTTTGTCTTTTTTTCTTTTGAGGATGAAGGATTTCTTAGGTCTATTTAAAGAATAGCTGTTGAATTAGATTACCCTTGCACTTCACCCACGGGACTTCGAGCTCTGTTTTGCTTCTGTCTGTTTTCGTTCTCGAGATGAAGACTTCACAAAAGCGAAAAAGTCTAATATTCCTACTTCCACTGCAATCCTATCCACCAGCACATTAAGGAATCTCCCACAGAAGTTGAGCCTCGAGTCAAACAATAATCGAGCAAAACCAAAAAAGGGTCTTTATTTGCGCTCGTTAAAAGGGGTCGCATGACGTAGCGAGGCCGCCTTGCGCGATGAAGGTCAAAAACGGATAATGGAAACTTTTAGTACTTTTTTCAGGGAGTGTAGAGGTTATTCCGAAGTGCTGGAAGCCTTATTTCAGAGTAAGAGAGTTGTGGAGCGGCACCTTTTCTAGTGGGTCATATCGCAAACGTTTCTGTACCAGAGTCCTCTCAGTGATGTCAGTTTTCTTTACAGTGCATGACCCCGTCTGCACCATGAAGAGAAATTTCTTAAGCCTACATTCCAGGGGTTAAAGTGGGCCCGAATGATTGATTTTCTGCTCTTTCTCTAACAGCCTCAAGCGATAATTTCCCCAGCGACACTTAAAAATCCTTTCATTCACTCGTGTAAAAAAGTGCGAGTAACTTTATTCATACTGAGGACAGCGCTCAGCCCTTGGTTCTTTTGTGGTCGAATAACAGACGTCCGCCAATGACTAGTCCAAGTGCAGACACATGCATTCAGAGCCAAACTGGGACAGAATCAAGGATTTTGCATGGGTTGCAAGGGACTGCATTTTATTTTCTCATTTTGAGCGATTAAAGACCTCATCAGATCATTTTGACCGGTACTGTAAGAAAATTGACATCATCCACTTCTGTGAAAGACAGTGATCTATCAATAGCCCAGCTAAGAAATGAGGAAATCGCTCGAAATGGCAAATGGTTCGAATAAAGTGGACATTTTAGTGAGTCACGACGCAATCAATCGCTTCAATGATTCTGAATAGACGGTTAATGCGAGGCACACGCATACACATACGTGCGTCAAGAGGTAAATATTGACCGCTTCGGTTGATGTTTATTATTTAGTGAAGCGATTGCTATTTACGTTTCAACTCACCATTTCATGCAATTTGATTTCGCCTAGGAGCTCTCAAGAATAAGCAAGAGAGATTTGTTAAGAATTATGAAATATGTAGATGATAACCCCAGTAAAGTTGTTACAAGTATGCTGAGTTGTGGTCAAAAGCTTCGGTCTGGGACGGGACTTGAACCCGCACTCCATGTAATCCGAATAAAGATTATATCGAAAGCCGACTAAAGAGAAAGCTCAGGAGCAACTGGGGTCATGCCTGCGGGTGAACGAGATTCGACGTCTGAAGAGTACAGGGAATAATGACCCAGCTAGATCAAATTTTTGTGGACTGAGATTTTTTGGGTTATGACGAAAAAAATCCTTTTGTGGATTGTTAGATATTAACATATCACAAAAAAGCGAAAAAAAGCGGTAGCAGGATTACGGAACATACAAATAACAATACAAAAAAGATTATCACTACAACACAGGATACTGTGATAGACGCTGAGTGAAAACAAATGCAGTTCCTACGAATTCCACTTCAAGTTCGTAGTGTTTTCGAAGTTTGATAGCTAATTATGTAGTCGGGCATGCTGACGGACACAATAATGAGCCTTCAATACCGTATACATCTTCTCATTGAAAAAATACTCCAAAAAACATATAGGAGACAATTCGTCACACATCACGCAGTTTCCATCATCCAATGTTCAAGAAATATGCTTAAAGTCAAAAGGAAAACAAACTGATAAAAAAAGTTCCTTGCGGAGTTATTGTTATTTCAAGTGAAGTTTTGAAAAAAAAACAGAATAAAGCCAAATATAAATGAAAGTAACTTGATAAGAAACCTAGTTGCATGGTAAATGCAGCTGAATTTCCTAGCAGTTAGAGTTTCTGAGTTTTAAATATGAGAACGCGAGAGGAGAGGTGAAGTCTCAAAAAGTACAAATATTTCACGTTTGTCAAATTTTGATTGGCATATTTGATGCACTATTGGATAATGTTCCCGACATCAAGCCCCGAATATACGGAAAAGAGAAGTGCTCGAAAAACATTGTGACAAAATGCAACGAGATATGAGCTAAAGCCTTGACTAGAACGAGGAACGAACCCGACGATACTTTTTGGGCGCATTGAACTAATCCAGTGCACTAGCGAATGCCCATCAGAATACTTCAACTTTTCGATGCGCGCTTAGCTCTCTGTCGCTTATAGCACATATAAGGCCGTTGGGATGAATATTTCTTCCCAAATCCTGACAAGAATGCCCATTTTGATGAGATTGCCAGCCAAGTAAAAAATGAACCCGGCACAGTTTACTCAAAGCAATCCTACTTTCTCTTATCTTGGTGACACTCTTATCTTGATGAGCCAGAAGAGGTGGTTCTTGGGTGACACTCCTATTTGCCTGTAAACTTGTACCCGGGGGTAAGATAATGAATATGGTGCTCAGTTGGCGCCAAATGGCGTAAATTTTTTAGATTCTCGTGGCGCAAGCGCCATGCGGTTTCGAGCTGAGAGAGTGTGTTTTTTTACATAGTATATCAAACTACCCTCAAAAAAAGTTGGTGATCCCCCCTCCCCTCCTACGGGCCGAAGCCTGTGGCGCAGCTGCCAGGCGATGTGACGTCACGTGTCATATTCGTTTTCTACTGGTCAAATTTGTTCACAGTATGGGTTTTTCTAGGATCGAAAACCAAAAATTTCTAAAAATTCCCAAAAATCCAAAAATCATTTCTTCCACCCCACGAAGATTCAAGCTGATGGGGATCGCTAAAAAGTCCTGTAACCCCCGTCATGACTTACCTAAATCGCTAAGTGAGGACAAAGCAATAGCGCATCTAAAGAATTTTCTCCGCGCAATATTTGACCCTGTAGTGCAAAGCATGGCTTCCTGCCTACGCGGTTGTAACAGGATCCTACCCTTGAACCTTGCCAATGAGAGCTGCACTAAATGTCATTGCACCACCATGCATTTCTAGAAATACAATCGATCACTGATAGGATTTTGCACGATTTCATGTGCATGGCTTGTTCGTCTCTGTTTCTATTCAACAGCTCATTGTGAAGGAATCGTATAAAACTGATAGTCCCACAAGCACCATGCGTGTATTGCTGAAATTGGAAAGTTCGTTAAAGAAAAGGAATTTCACGGCATTTATTGATACCGAGGAATAGTAGTGGAGGCTAATGAGTCTCATGGGATCACGCCTATCAACTTGGCCTAAAAGCACTGCGAATAGTTGGCTTCTATAATCTGATCATTAAGTGGTATGCGTGTCACATTCAGGGACTTGTTCAGCATCGCAAAGTATTTGACGTATATCGGCTATATTTAGAGATGAGGTCAATACTTCTATTTGCAGACATCAGCGCATACCCGGCACAAACTCATCGACCACGTACGGAGAAGACGGTTTGATTGGTCTGGCGAGTGAAAAGCACGCTATGAGCTTGAAAAACCACACACTTGACTGGCGACGACGCGCCAGTTAGTTGATACATAAGGGACCATATATAGTAGCGGTCAAAATTATATGCGGTTTAGGATCTTAACCATAATTTTGGTCGACGTTTACAAACACGTTTTTCAGTAAATTGATGGCAACTGCTCCTTCATGAGAAGATATTTCAGCCGAGTAGGATGCAGTTTGAAGGTCGAAAAATTATTTACTGAAAGCTCTGCAAATGACCAAAACTTTTAAAAAATGAAAGCAGCCATAAAAAGCTTATAACTCAACGGAACGAGCCGTTGTGCAAAAAGTACAACGGAATGAAGCTAAAACATTGCTACCCGTCATTTGGAGCATGACAACACTTTACAGCATTGAAGCACGGTGTTGATCATTTTCAGTGTTATCAGTTAAATAATTTTTTTCCACCTTCACACTCCATCCTACTCGGCTTAGAAACTTTATTTCACTGAGTGACACTTGTCTTCGAAACACAAAAAAATTAAACGCAATATGTAAACGCTGGCCAAAATTACGGTTGTTATAAGAAACCGCATATACAGGGGGTGCCAAAAAACGTAATTTTGTTTCCTCCACTTTCAACACCATTTTAGTCGAACTACAGCAAATTCTGTTGAGGTAATTTCATCCCCAGATTCAAGAGCAGACCTCACTCTATCACTATGCTCGGTGGCAGCCTTCTGCACGAGCAGAAACGAGAGCGAGCTTGCTGAGATCCGTTCATTCTGGGCACCTAAGGGGATTCATACTGGGTGGTGTTCTTTAAGACACCGTTTTTTTTTTTCGGGTTCCCAGCGCCCTTCGTTTCCAAGAGCCAAAACGTGCCCTTACCACTGAAACCCCTCCGGAGGCGGATATGGGCATGAAAATGATACTTCGATCATAGCAGCCTTGTCCAAGCAGCAGGGGCTCTGTGACTTCCATGAACCGAAGGGCCAATCCTCAGGAAGCTTCCCACAGAAGACCCACCACGGAGCCTGGCTCCACCGTTTTACGCGGTCCTTGATACTGTAGGTACTCCGAAGCCCGACTGTTCCGAATGAAGCTCCATATTTTTGAGCGTAGAGAGCCACAGCTTGTTCCTGCTTTTAGAGGATTATTTCGGAAATATTTTGCCCCAATACTCTTAACTTTTTCGTTTCCCTGTGTTTTGTATAATTGGCAGATGTGAGCCGTGGCAAAATTACTTTTTTTGGCACCCCCTGTATTCCTTACCGCTACTGTATCTGTTTGTGGATTGGTTTGATGCCGTGTACCATATCGGCATTAGTCAGTTCTATAGGATCTCGAGTCTACCTGCTAAAAGTAAAATAGCATGGTCAGTGTTGATGGGTCAATCAGTTCTAGTTGCGTCATGCAATCCATTTCCTCCTTGATTCGTATACGTGTTGGAATCTACATATTTCTTAGCTATACACTCACTTCTAAGATTCTTATCGATGTGAGAGGTAGACCAGTATTCCCACCGGCTCGGCACCTATTGAGGTATGACGGGTGATTAACCTGGTCGTGGTTCAATCCACGACACATTTCCATACGGTCCTCATGCCATTTCACTTGAGGTACACCGAGAGTCTGGAATTCCTCGACAAGGGGGCCGTATTTGACCTGATAGCAGGGTGAAGGGTTGTACCATTTGAGATCAGCAATAAGCACTGAAATCCAAAATTCTCAATGAGCACATGAGGAGCAAAGGGTATTCCACCGCAAATCCGTGTGACAAAATTTAAAATACATATATTTTTGCCTAGGAAAAGGATAAAAGGATAAAGTTTTTGGCGTTAATCAATCCCTTCTTGGGATGCGCCGTACATTCTAGTTCCATTCCATTCAGTTTCCATTCAGAATCGTGGTGGCTCGTGAATGTGATGTGGCTATACGTACAATGACTTGCGGTTGCCGGCTGATGTACAAGTCAGTGCTTCCATCCTCCCAGACGTGTCTGGTGCCAATTCACCGACCCCGGAGGGATGGAAGGCTTGGTTGGCCTGGGCGGGCGTTAATGCGGGATTTGATCCACGCACCATGAGAGTGGGATGCGCGCCACCTGTCGCTACCCCACCTCCGCCCAGGAAAAGGATAAATAGCAATAAAACACATTACGACTATTCAAACCTGCAACAGTTACCGGTATTGTAGAGATTGAAAAAGGGACGAGGGGTCGTATCATATCGCTTAGAAGGTGGGGTCGTACTGAGCGACTATTTTCCTTGACACCTGTGAGTGCCCTAATTACACTTTCACTGCCAAATGACAGAAACACCTGCTCTCTCCATCGGCAAAGGCTAGTTTTCCTTAGGAAAGAAGGAAGATGGGAATTCATGGTTTCGAATTGCCCTGGAGCTAAGCTGCGCTCAATTCAAAAAGCATTCCTGCCTTTCGCAATGCAAAAACACTCACGCAAACTTTGTCTGGGCACTCTAATCTATTTGCTTTCTTACAAGAACCGCATCCTACCTCTAGGCAGCTTGGAGGCTTTTCCACAAGACTGGCAAAATCAAAGGGCTCTACCTATGGGGCTGTACCACCACATCCGAACATCAACCGAGTAAATTCAGAAGGAGCGGATTACCGTAAGCATACTGTCCTACAAATTTGCCATATTGTCTATGATTATTGCATTATTCGTACTGCAACAATTACAGTATCCCAGAGCAACTTTATTATGTATACTTTATTATACAAGCAAGTAGTACGTAGTTGTTCTACACTTGCACTATTATCTAAATACTTATTATTGAAAAAGGGCAGAAACGCTTGAGTTGGAGAATTGAGTATTATGAAGAAAATAAATTACTGGGGGCATTTTCCACGGAAAAAATGCAGTCTAACCTTATCCACTCACTAAGTGGGTTACCTGAAATCCTCATAACCCCTTTGTAAACCTGTTCGTTTCAGTTCCGTTATGGAAAGAGCTTTTCCGCTGTCAAAGTCAGTCGGTCCTGTCAGTCAACTCTTTCAAATGGGATACATTGATGAGGAGGAGGATGCGCCTTCGCAGTAACTTCCTCGTAATTAGTCGAATTTCAAGTATTATTCGGATCGGCGCCGTGATGGTTGATTTCCTGGCGGCACTGGACTGAATTATAAAGCATGAAGGGATGAAAAAATAGCAATATCGCCAGCTGAGAAGCCGTGTGCCCGCGTAAGCAAATGTTATTGCGTCTGTGCTTGAGAAAATAATGAACCAACACAAGTATAACAGAGCGGACGCTGAGCCTGCGAAGGCCTTCACGCTGTCCGCCTTGATTGTGCTTCTCAAAACCGGAATCAATGGGAGGGGTTCAATTTTCGTCGCATCAATCATTACCTGTGACGGATGAACACTAACAATGAGCAATGGTTTAGTGACGTCACACAGAAAGAATGCGGTTATTAAGTATTAGTGCGGAGGATGAGCCATGAATCTCATTTCAGTCGTATATTTCTATTGCTTCCAAATCTGGACACAGAGATAGGCGTGAACATATGTAAAGTTCTTGTCAATGTACAGCTGAAAAATATAGACCGCGACTTATTCTGTTGGCTTCCAGGATGCGCCGTGTCTTTTTTATAGGTCAGAATCGTGAAAGTTCAGAGAGATCACGTAATACTATTATTATGCTTGCGTTTCTTCCCACGATACGATACAATCTTGGCAATGGAATTTTCAGATTTGGAGGACCGATTTTCTTCCCTGGATCGTGCTGGGGGTAAAAGGAAATGCACATCAGCTTCGATCGATCACTGACTGACTTACATTGACATTGTAAAGCCAAATACGTTTCGAGCTATTTTAGCAGCTAACCTTCGCCGTGGAATTTCAAAAAATTATAAAATAAACTGTACGGAAAGGCCTTTTAACTTATCTGAGTGATATTCTGTTGCGAAGTTCCGTGCAGGTTTAAGTGTGGATTAAACAAAGTGAATACCCATCATGATTTTTATGATATTCTGAATTCCAGGAGAATTTTCACAATGTTGATTCATATTCAAGGCAACACGAGGTTATGGAGCAGAAAAAAAAGGGAGTGAACTTCTAGGTGACAGTATGTCTCGAGGGTTTGGCAAAAGTGACTCGTTTGTTATGAGACACGTGTCAAGCGAAATGTGTCCTTATAAAGTGATTTCCCAGATGTTCCTTAGACATGTGTGTCCAATAATTGTTGATGGAAAAAGGCTATTTTTAGCCAAACATGACTAACGCCTCATCGAGACATGAAAGGATAAAGCTGATGGAAACACCTGCCGAAGTATCAGAGAGTGAGGAGTATCATATAAAAAGTATTTCGGCCAGTACTATGTATCCGTATAGAAACAGATGTCATGGCTAGTTGAAAGAATCAAAAAATATTACACATAAAAGTGATCTATCAAAAAACGGCATAGTAACAGTACTAATGATAACAATAATATAATAATGTTATTTATATCATAATACTATTATAATATTGGGTAGTCTAAAAAGTTTTTTCGTATTTTCAAATACCACTTTTTCCCTCAAAACTGTTTTCCAGCAATCTCTTCTGTACATACACATGTAGTACCAGTCCACACGCATCTATAGGTATTATTGTCTTCCATATTCCGGATAACCCTTTTCGGCAAAATAAACATATCAAAGGTCAACCTCATTTTCAATACAAAAATTATAGAAAAAAATTTCTTTGAATGGCGTTAGACAAGGAAAGGAAAAGGCGATAATCCGATGGAGCAAGATGAGGGCTATAAGGTGGATGGGGTAGCAATTTTTATCCGAACTCGAGAATTTTTGGGCGAGTCATTTTTTCACTAGTGGTAAAAAATTTTTGAATTTTTTTCTTTTAAAAATTTTCGAGCTTGGATAAAAACTGCTGCCTTATAGCCCTGATCTTGCTCTATCGGATTATCACCTTTTCCTTTCCCTGTCTAACGCCATTCAAAGGAAAAAAATTGGAATTGAAAATGAAGTGACTCTTGATATTTTTACTTTGCCGAAAAGGGTTTTCCGAGAGATGGAAGACAACAATACCCATAGATGCGTGTGGACTTGTACCACATATATATGTACAGAAGAAATTTTGTGGAAAGCAGTTTTGAGGGAAAAAGCGGTATTTAAAAATACGAAAAGACTTTTTAGACTACCTAATATGTTATTAATAATTTTATATGTTATATTATTAATAATTTTATATTAATACGCAACAACTTT
Source organism: Trichostrongylus colubriformis (assembly GCA_963978905.1). NCBI lineage: Eukaryota > Metazoa > Nematoda > Chromadorea > Rhabditida > Trichostrongylidae > Trichostrongylus > Trichostrongylus colubriformis. Next base: position 30,064,449 of record OZ022260.1, read on the forward strand.
CGCATTGCGGGTTGCGGCGAAAATCAGCAACTATCAAAAATATCAAAGTAATAGTAGAAATAGTAATAATTGTTATGATATCAGTTTTAATAATAATAATAATAATTATTATTATTATTATTATTATTGCAATAATAATAACAATAATAATAAGTGAGCTTGTGTGTACAGAAGCAATGGAAACATTACCCCAAGAATCAGCTGCCAACTTCACTCAAGAACGTATTTCATTCAATTAAAGGCGTACTGGCCAGAATTGAAAAGCTTGAATATCCACGAAACGACTATGGGGTGGCATGGGGGTGAGGGGGAGGGTGAATGACTGAGTAAGACGGCGGTGAAGGGGTAGACAAGTGCGCTGGGCGAGATTATAAGTCGTAGCGTGAGGGTGTGCATGTGTTAAGCGCTGTATTAACGAGGAACTAACTATCTGATTCATTGCTCGTTTATGAGACACCATGTTCTCACATGTCGTCTGTATCGACACAACATGCATCACTTTTCTATCCACACCCATCTCCGTCCTGCTCCTCCTCTTCCTACCCGATTCCATTCGGCGTTTGTTAACTGCTGCATGATATGTTATGCAAGAGAAGGTAGAAGGTAAGATTTTAAGCGTTCAGAGGGTTTGTAGGCCAAGGTTCATCAGACAAGGTGAAAGATTGGGAAAAATTACAGGAGGCCACTTTTTCTGGAGTACATGGCTTTAACAACTGCTGGCAAATGTGAAAGGATTCAAATGCCCATTCACTTAAATAATGTCGGTCACCTTCGTTACCTTAAATTTAGGCTTAGAAAAGGCCTATAAATGCGATCATTAAAAACAAATTCTATCTACTTCAATATTTGTTTCTAAATATTCTCCACCTTGAAATACGAGGAAGAATCTGTTTGACGGCCTTTCCTGATCTGTGCTGAGATGCTGATGATGCCGATGATATATGGAACTTATGTATGTGATTGCCACTCCATTAGTCCTAGATAATCCATCTCACAGATTATTCTCCTCGGACCCACGAAAACAAGCTTGATCAACCATTTGCTGATAGAAATCACGTCATCTTGTTTTTTAAAAATCTGAGGAATTTTTCACCTGGATATCAACGTCACCCGAAGTCTTCTAACATCGAACTGATGCCGTCTAAATAGATAAGCAGAAGAAGCTGATGAAGAAGCGATTGTTTTTATTTTCTGGTAACACAACCTCAAATACATTTATTTCTACATATAGTAAATATCTACAAATTTCAGACCCATTCGCGTTTTGTTGTATAAAGGGAAGAAAAGCGAAAATCAGGCTAGCAGTCTGGTAGAGTTTATGCGGGATTGCATTTAAAGCGAATGGCATAGTTTATCACACGGACTTCCTCCTACTAAAGTCAAGTTGATTGAGTGGAGGTGTCCGCCGGAAATTAAAGCAGACCAAGGATCTTTCATATCGCTCCCTCTAGCCTACGAACACCAACACTCGAATAATTCTGAGCTTCTACCATTTCTTCAGCGAGAAACTTTGAAAAAAAAAGGTTGAAGGCCTAATCGCCTTGACCGAATAGCCATTTCTGGGATTCGGAAAAATCAATTTACAATAAAAATATCTATGAATTTCAGGCCAATTCGTTAGAGGAAATTTGGGTTGGCGTACTTATATGAATAAAGATATAAAATCATAGTTGCACAGCAAAGCAGGCTACTGAAAGAGCTACAAATTTACTAATATTTCCACATTATAGTTCGTACTGGGGCGGAGGTGGTGTAGTGACAGGTGGCGCGCACCCCACTCTCATGGTGCGGGGATCAAATCCCGCATCAACGCCCGCCCAGGCCAACCAAGCCTTCCATCCCCCCGGGGTCGGTAAATTGGTACCAGACTCGACTGGGAGGATAAAAAGCACTGACTTGTACATCGGCTGGCCATCGCAAGTCATTGTATACGCCAAATCACATTCACCAGCCATCACGATTCTGAATGGAACTAGAATGTGCGGCGCATCCCACAGAAGGGATTGATTAACGCCAAAAACTTTATCCTTTTTTTAGTTCGTACTAATTTGTGCTCTAACTACCCAGTGTGATTTGAATCAAGAATTTATGCTCTGTTCATATATGTGTTGCAACAACGTATTTAAACACTGATGATGGGAAGAAAGGGTTGGTCGGTCGCAAGTGGGACCATATAACGGTTGTATAACTACAGAGCAAGAATCTTTCTTTTCAAACCCTTGGATATTCAATTCTCACAAGGCTCGACGTAGTTCCTTATACAGTTGCTACGAATATTGAAACCTTTGAAAGTCATTGTACAAACCAGGTAAAACAACGCCTTATATCCCATGATTTTCGATGGGATGCGAATGCATGGCGCATACTGAAGGGACTGGTCAACGACTTTCAATCTGGTCAAAAGTCGGAATAAACTGTTGCACAGGCAAAATAATGAAAAAAATGAAAAAACAGAAATCTCGCTCTTTCACGTTCACAGTCGCGGCAAATGAGATGTGAAAAAGGCCCATAAATAGCTGACTTCTCCATGAAACCATCTACTATTTTTTCCACTCCCACAAATCGAATCCCCCCTCCTTTTTTCAATCCCACACAGTGCCTGTTGAATGACCCTATTCCATAAAATTTTCTTCTGTTCTATTCTTACCTATTTGCTTTATCTTAGCGATAGACCACTGTCTGTAATACCCATTATTTGAAACACAAATAGTACAAAGATAGTTTACGTGGAAATTCTAGTCAACTCTAATGAGTGATCAGTTTTCAACCTTTTATCGTGATATGCATTGTTCCTCCTATTCAAAGCCTGTAAATAAGCCGTATGTTGCCGGGGCAACACACAGCTATTACTCTAGAAACAAATATGAATCCGTAATCGCTGAATAGCTAATCATGGTTTCCTATATAACAGCTAATAGGCAATAGTACGAGATGATACTATATCTCGCATGCAATGGGAATCCAGTGATTCATGAGCCCAGTGGGGATCCTGGATGGAGAAAAACGAAGTATAGTGAAGAGATTTGCTTTGATAACTTAATAAACATAAACATAAACATGGTAGAAGTCACGAAAATATGCAGTCACTGAGAACTAATTCAAAGTAATTCAGCTGGATAATGAAACAATTGTTTTTTGGTATTTTAGCTGGATAATAAAATAACGGAGTGGTATTCCAGGCGAGAAGCACCATGTAATATAACCCATAACCCAAACCTTTATTTGGCACGCTGTGCCGGCTACCATGGCCGAATCGAAATTGAAATCGAAACCGAACTCGAAAATCAGTACATAATCACTATGGAAGTTTGTTCAAGCTTTTCGGCTTGTATTCATAAGGAGATGCGTTCGAACGGTAAAGGTGCGAATATCCAGACTAATGTTATAATTATACGACAATGACTACGAATACTGCATACTCTGATTGGTCAAGAAGCTTCACTCTACTTGAGGATTCACAAAGAAGTTATCTTAATTATTCCTAAAAATTTGCTGGGCTTAACTGAGTTTACGGGCTTTTAAATGGTGAAATAAAGTTATGCAATATAGTGTAAAAAATATAAATGTACAAACAGGTAAAGTAAAAATGGAGAAGCCTAATAAGAAAATTGAGTAAGTCCTTTTAAGAAAGCTGCGGCATCTAGACAAACTCCACGAGTATTTACCTGAAGTGAAATTACATGAAGAATGATAAAAGCAACAAACTGCGAAGCTTCAGGCAAGCTCACTTCAAAATGCAAAATGCAAAGTGTAAAAATATGTATGGCTGCGATGAGCTCTAATTTCTTTTTCCAATCTATTCCCAACGGTAGTTTTTCTTGAAGTCTAGCCATTAGGTAGGACTCAGACAAGGAGCTCTGAACCAATCAAATTATCTATCATTTGGAGCTTCTGGAGGATGGCTGACATACTTGCCTATTAGCAGAATTCGATTCCACTAACTTTACTTTAGGCAGGGATGGCCGAGTGGTTAAGAGAGTAGGCCCACGTCTGCACATTCAAGACCACTGGGTTCGATTCCCGCCGAGGCACTAAACCATGCCTTGCAAAAATTGCAAAAATGGTGACGTTACCAGCGTCAGGCCCAGGTTGACAGGCCGGCTGATGGAGAAACCCAGTCACAACAAAACATGTCTAAAGTCGCAAAAGGAATCAGTCATAATGCTAGGACGTCACCCGGAAGTGGCGCGCAGAACCCTCGCCCGAGTTCTGTGGTCAGTATGCGAGGGCTACCGAGGGGAGAACGACCTCGGCCAAAGAAGTTAGTTCGAATCGGGACTCTTAATGTGGGGTCGCTGACAGGTAAGTCTAGGGAAGTGGCTGACCTGATGAAACGCAGGAACATCCAAGTCCTATGCCTCCAGGAAACTCGCTGGAAAGGGGCTAAGGCAAGGGAGATCGGTGACGGTGTCAAACTCTTCTACAATGGAGGGGACACCAAACGAAACGGTGTAGCCATAGCCGTAGCGGAGTCCCTCAAGGACTGTGTCTCTGCAGTGGACAGGATAAGTGACCGAATCATGGCGGTAAGGATAGACACAAGTGAGGGGTACTGGACCATAATGACAGTGTACGCACCGCAAGCTGGCTGCCCCGAAGCTGATAAAGACCAGTTCTATCTGAACCTCGATGAAGCCATCAAGGCAGTTCCGGAACATGACTATCTCACCATAGCGGGCGACCTGAACGGCCACGTCGGCAGCGACCGGAAAGGGCTAGAGAGAGTGCACGGGGGCAGAGGCATCGGGACAAGGAATGCTGAGGGAGAAAGGATCCTTGACCTGGCAACAGCCCACGACCTGGCTGTCTGTAGTACGTTCTTCGCAAAAAGGGAGACTCAAAAGGTAACCTACAGCAGCGGAGGAAGGCAAACGGAAATAGATCATGTGCTCGCAAGGAGACCGTCCCTTAAAAGTGTAAAGGACATCAAAGTGCTGCCTGGTGAGGCACTGGTCACCCAGCACAGGCCTCTGCTAGCGGACATTGCCATAGAGCTTCCAAAGAAAACGAAGGTAAGGACTGAGCGTAGAATACGATGGTGGAAGCTACACAGAGTAGAGAAGAATGATCTTAAAAGGAGGGTGATGGAGGTTGGTCTTCCAGACCCCAGTGGTGCGGTTCAGGAAACCTGGGATAGGGCCGCCAAGGTCATCCTACGGTGCGCAAAGGAAACACTGGGCGAAACTCGTGGGGGCTTTCGAGGAGACAAAGCGGCTTGGTTCTGGAACGAGGAGGTTCAGCAAGTGGTGAAGCGGAAGAAGGAAGCGTACAAACGCTGGCAGAAAACGCGGAGCCACGAAGATCTCGCCGCCTATAGAAGTTGCAAGAGGATTGCCAAAGCAACCGTAGCCAAAGCCAAGAACAGGGAAATGGACGCCCTGTACGAGAAGCTGGAGGGCAGAAATGCGGAGAAGTTCGTCTTCAGGCTGGCCAAAGCTCGACATCGGGCCACCCAGGACATCAGGGTGGTAAAGTCCGTAAAGAGCAGTGACGGTGTCATTCTCAGGAAGCCAGCCGAGGTGAAAAGGAGGTGGCAGGAGTACTTCGATAGGCTTCTGAACGAGGAATTTCCCCGTAACGAAAGCCCAAAGAGGGAAGTCACGGCTGGTCCAATCCTACCCTGGACCAATGGAGAGGTCCGTCGCATGCTAGAAAAGATGAAGACTGGGAAGGCGGTTGGTCCAGATGGGGTGCCTATAGATGCATGGAAGGCATTGGGTGAGTACGGTATAGAGTGGCTCACTCGATTCCTCAACACCGTAGCCGCTGAAGGAAGGATCCCAGATGGGTGGAGGACTAGTACGATCGTCCCCATCTTCAAACAGAAGGGTGATGCAATGGACTGCTCCAACTACCGTGGGATCAAGTTGACAGCACATACCATGAAGCTGTACGAGAGGCTGATCGATTCGAGGCTGAGGGAACTCATCCCTATCTCCCAGGAACAGTTCGGGTTCATGCCTGAGAAATCCACAACTGACGCCATCTTCATCGCCAGGCAGGTGATGGAGAAATATCGGGAGAAGCGGCGACCATGCTACCTAGCATTCCTCGATCTCGAGAAGGCTTTCGACCGTCTCCCCAGGCCAGTGCTCTGGAATGCCTTGCGTAAACTCCAGGTACCGGAACGGCTGATCGCTCTCATAAGGGATATGTACGATGGAGCTAAGGCGGCTGTACGTACTCCACACGGGCTGTCGAACGAAGTGAACATTACGGTAGGGGTGCATCAAGGATCGGCCCTGAGCCCGTTCCTCTTCCTCCTCACTCTGGATGACATGGTGAAAGATCTCATGGAAGGACCACTGAAGACCATCCTGTACGCGGATGATATAGCCCTGGTAGCGGAAAGCAGGGAAGAACTGCAAGCGAAAGTACAGCAGTGGCAGGACAGGCTGGCAAAGAATGGGCTCCGATTAAACGTCAAGAAGACTAAGTTCATAAGCTCCGAAGAATGCCCAGAACCGATAACGGACTGCCATGGGGAGACCATCGAAAAGGTAGAAGATTTCCGATATCTCGGCAGCGATCTCGCGGCTGATGGTACAGTAGACCAGGCAGTGAAGGCCCGGATTAACGCGGCATGGATGAAGTGGAGGGAGTCTACTGGAATACTGTGCGATCGGCGATGCTCCAAGACGCTCAAAGGCAAGGTGTATCGATCGGTGGTAAGACCCGCAATGCTGTACGGAAGCGAGTGCTGGCCCATAACTAAGATGCATGAAAGGCAGCTGCATGCAGCTGAAATGAGGATGTTGAGATGGGCATGCGGCTGGACGCGGCTGGACAAGGTTAGGAACGAGGACGTGAGAGCGCTCATGCAGACAGCTCCTGTCCAGCTAAAGCTGAGAGAGCAACGGCTGCGATGGTATGGACACGTGCTGAGGAGATCTGAGGACCACCCCATAAGGAAAGCAATGGCGTTCGAAGCGCAAGGGAAGCGCCCACGTGGAGCCCCAAAGAAGAGGTGGAGAGACGTCATCAAGGGCGACCTCACGGAAGTGAAGGCTACGGCGGAGGATGCCTTGGATAGGAGGAAGTGGCGACATCTGACAAGAACAGCGGACCCTGCGACGGCGCGGGACTAACGCTAGGGAGAAGAAGAAGAAGAAGAAGATTCCACTAACTTTACTTTCTCAACAATGGGGCCTATGCGGAAGGCATCATTGCAAATATGAGACAGTAGATGTGAACACTACTTATTTAGCTTCGATTATACCTGAAGGTGTCCAACCAGCTCGAAAGAAGCAAACTATTCGACAGCATGGGATTTGTAATATTTTGAAAAGAAGTAAAACCTAAAGAAGGAAAAGAGGACATCCTACATGTATATACGGCAGAATTTTGGTGTAATTCATTATCTCCCCATTTGTTTGTTTGTTTGTTTGTCAGTTTGTCCATCTGTCTGTCTGTCAACCTGCCTGCCTCCTTGCTCATTTACGGAAGACAATGTTTTAGAACACTCTTTGCTATCTTGTCCTCTACCGATGTCTTTTAAGGTGCCGTCGATGCGGTTCACGGTCCTGATCGATTTTTCCCGAGTAAACTATTAGTTACAAGCCTCAGTAGTGACTAGAACATGAGTGTAAGAATGATAACCTGGTCAAACCGCCACTAGCTTTCTCAATGATTGTACAGACCGGAAATGCCCAAATACCCAATATTATTAATTTCATCGTATGCATGGCGTGTGCCCGATAGTTAATCTAGCCCCTAAACGCTCCATCACATTTTTCCTATTCCTGTAATGAAACTGGGTCCTCCGCCCCGACTTCCATAATCGGTATCGGAAACGAATAAGTTCCGATACATATGGCTAAAACGAAGGGGAAAAGAGAAGATCTCAGCGGCAGATATACCTCGCTTTGGATGGTAGAAATGAGTGCAAAGAAAAATTTTACAGCCATTCTGAAGGTTCTGCGTGCATTCAGTGTCCAAGTTCAGAGTGGAGAAGCTCCTATGAGACCGAGCGTATCGCACTCGAAGGCACTTCGGCATGCACAAAAATATGGAGTGCTTTTTGAAGTGATTTTAAGCATGTAGGCCAAGGATCAAAGCCGTGATGGTAGGTAAACGATTTCAAAACTTCTCTATTTTTTTTTCAGATTTTTAACAAACTTTCTTTTTGAAATTCCAGATCTGTGTGTGACTGAACGTAATGAATAGAGGAAAGATCAAAGATAACGTCGAACAAGCCCAAAGGAATCGTCCACGGAGAAATGAGTTTTTGTGTTGCCCATATATTTATGTTGTACTTGCCTAATATGGGCCTCATGCAAAGTTTCACGCGAAAAAATGTGAATCCGGCTAAGATACAGCACCACAAAGTACGTCCGGGTGGGCGGGCCTCCGAATAAAAGCCTGTTCCGTAGTTCTCCGCCGTGGGAACGGAGAGTGGGACTGTTTACGGAGCTTTCTTCTCCTACAATGCGTCTTCGACCACGTCGGACGACGGGACGAAGCTTTTACTCGGAGGCCCCGCCCACCCGGACGTACTGTGGTGCTGTATCTTAGCCGTATTCACATTTTTTTTTGCGTGAAATTTTGCATGAGGCCCACATTAGGCAAATACAACATAAACATATGTGTAACAAAAAAATTCACTTTTCCGTGGACGATTCCTTTAAAGGTTCGGTTTTTTAGTATTGCTTTTAAAACAGCTTATTTCAAGCAAAAGCGTGTTCAGTAGAACATGCTATATTTCAATATTTTGTCTATTTTGAGTAATACGCAATAACCAAGTGTCAACATCCTAGGCCTAACCTAAGCCTCCCAGTTTTCGGAGATAATCGGAGTGGTGGCACCAGTTTGACATGGCTCCAAAAAGTCTAGGAAGCCATCCAATGAGGGGAAGGCTCTGATTTTGAGAAGTGAACGGGAGTGTTCATGAGACCTAAGAAGTAATACAGATAACCTCTCTCGAGGACCTCTCTCGAGCAGACGGTGCTCATCTAACTTTCATAAAAGAGCTTCGAATAGCAGTATGTCAATTTTGCAGGCAAGGGCAGCTGGGATTTTGAGAAGTTCAACTTTCAGTCAAACTTTTCATGTACTTGAAAAAAGGCTCATGTAATGTCGTACGAAATCCGAGGGTGGAACCTAACCAACAGACGGAATGGAGATTTTACCAAATTTTTGGGATTTATATAGAGCAATTTCATTTTGAAAAGGCAAACATCTAAGTTTCTTGCTGCAGCGATTCCCAGAAGGGTGGGAATATTGGAGTGCAATGACATCATAGGGGAAGAGTTGGGTAAGAGATATACTTATCGCGTCATTGAGATTCTGGTGCTACTAGGAAGTAGAATGACTATCAAAAATTGGAAATGGATGGAGTTTTCGATGTTTTCTTCTTTTGGCAGATGACCTCGGCGCTATGGAGGGCGAAATATGATAACTGGAAAAAAGGGAAGTCAGACCAAATATGGTCGAACTCCACCCACAAGTTCGCTTAGCATGTGACTGCGCATCACTACTCATACCACAGATTCACGTGCCTCTTATCGATACCCAGCGATGCGGAGCGTCGCAAAACTCGTCCGAAGAGCAGCGGGAGTATGCAGCCCCAGTTTCTGGGGTTTCAAGCGGTTTCATTTCGCTATTTCTCCCTATCGAACCAGCACCATTGCTCCTTTCTTTCAAACCGTAAAAAATTACTGCTTCCATTTTCAGTATGCGGTCAAATTACATTTCTTGTACCCTTCTAGGGTGCAATATAGCGCCAACAATAGGCGTACACAATGGCCCAGCAAGCGATTGGTTCAAGCCTCCCAACGAAGCCTTTTGATGGCTCCATTTCGACTGAAATCACCAAATTTCGATTGCTTTCATAAATATTTAATATTGAGTCCAAGCCACCTTCTATGGTGTTTTGAGTAGCGGAACCAGAGCAGGTCTTTACTATAGACGAATGTAATAATCTAGTTGGCGGTGGGTGGTGTGTCTAGAGCGCCGCCTCTAGATCACCTTGACCTTCTTGAGTAAAGTTCTACATGGAAATGTATAGTTAGTGTAGTTAATATGAAATAATGTATAATGAAGTAATGTAAAATAATGTATATTCCATATAAAACAAAAAACATGCGTTGTTAATGTAGTACACTGTAGCAGATGAATGAGCATCTTGATGGATTAGTTCAAAGAAGAGCACACCTGTATAAGTTCTGTGTCATGGAACAGGAAACTCTCACAGCACGTTTAGCCGTGAATGGAGAGCGATGCAATGGTTCAGCGACAAGGTGGTCGCTTCAGGACCCAACCACACACATCTCCTCTAGCTCGCCGCACGCATCACGTCACGTACGAGAAGGCCACCACACGATTTCTCCTTCTCAGTGACACTCATTCGTTTTAATATTCCTCGATATCACCCATGAACATCAAGTGACAACATGCTTTCCGTAACTGGATTCTCATCACCAGCGTCACAACTACATAATCATTATAATAATATTATTATGTTATCGCATACTCTGAGTTATTCAGTATAATTTATGAATTGCGTGGATGTAAATAGATACCCACAAGATAACGAACCTTTCAGCGGTGATCAAGCGTATGTAGAAGCAAATGATATTCCTCTCTCATATAAGCCAACAGTTACAAGCGTAACTTCCGCTTTTTGGTTTGTTTGTTTTGATGAATGAATATAATTAAGATTCAAGTTCCTTCTCCTGTGAAGAGCGTACCGCTCTGAGCTCGTATTCCCCAATTTCGAGAGGTCTTAACTGGCAAAAATGGTGTATACCCATTTCTATAAAGAAATGCAATATATTACTTTGCGGTAGTAATCCGTCTCGTGAGTACATAGTTGTAGTTGTGCCCTTCAACCTCCTGATCTGATAAACAGCTGGTACAAAATGATTACAAAAAATATGATATATTCCATTAAAAAATCGGTAAAATGGTATAAAATAGTTGTCTATAGATATGTGTCATAAGTTAGGCAATCAAAGGAGGAAGTGTATAGATATTTCGATTGTACATGCAGTCATATGAGCGAATTACGGCTTATCAAAAAGAAATTAGGAGAAATGACGCCAGCTTGCAAAGGAATTCTTTCATCAATTTTCAAGAACTATGAAATTTCATCAATTTTCAAGAACCATGAAATTAAGCAAAAAAATCCTGATATTCGAAAAATTCATGCTCAAAAGTTCAGTGAACTGATATGATTGCGTAACTTTTTTATGGACTTCAATTCTAAAGAATAAGGATTATATTCAAGTATTATCTTTGATTTTACGTTCTCTAGCTTAAAAATACAAAGCCGAGGCACTCATGAGAAAGAATACAAAGTTAATTACTATGAGTTTTGAAAAATTTCTCTAGGAGGTCTAATCAACTCATCGCCAAAAGATCAAAAGCCTAATGTCTCACAGAACCCAGTACCGGCGCGAGTGCCATCGATCAAAAAAGACTAGTAATCTCAATTTTTAAACAGAAATAACTTCAACTATTCCCTGTCTTATTTTTAGCTGGATGAAGGCGAATTTGAAAGGGTAACGTTGGTTTAAGATTTTTTGGCCTCAATCGATCCCCTCTCTGGGTTGCGCCGCACATTCTAGTTCCTCAGAATCGCGATGGCTGGTGAATGTGATGTGACCTATACAATGATTTGCGGTGGCCAGCCGCTGTACAAGTCAGTGCTTTTATCCTCCCCGACGAGTCTAATACCAATTTGCCGACCCCGTGTGGACGGAAGGCTTGGTTAGCCTGGGTGGGCGTTGATGCGGAATTTGATCCCCACACCATGAGAGCGGGGTGTACGCCATCTGTCATTACACCACCTCCGCCCTAATTTAAGAGGTAAATTTTCAAAAAAAAAACATATTCCAAAAGTGGTTAACTCATGATTTCAACCCACATGGTCAATTTTCAGAACGTTTCTATAAACCCACATTTCCTGCTAATAAGGTGTGTAATGCCGATTTTCTAAATTTTGGGTTTACCTCTGTCATTCTCTTATTTTGATATTTTTGAAAGTACAGCTAAAATCGTAATAGTGCTGAGCAAAACTGAGCCACAAATTTCATATACGGTTCCTCCTTAACACACCCATGTATGATGTCTGATTTGCATTCACAAACTATTTTCGTCTTAAATGGAGACGGCCACATCTGCATCTTCTTTAACTGACAGCAAAACAAGGAAATAGATGCACATGCGCCTTTTTCAAGACAAACAGAAAATAGTTGAGTCGAAAGCAATCTCAACATATATTTTTGCCCCGTAAAGCTTCAAAGCCTAGGATCAAAAACAGCAAAAATTTTGTTGGTGCTGTAACCATAACAAGCAAATACGACACAGCTAATCTTTGCCTAAGTCACCAATATTTCTCGTAGGGTGGCACTATTTTGACGTGGAAGAGCCTGAACCTGGGAAGCTTCGCGGAATTTTCATGTCTATGTACTTCTACTTTACCCAACACAACGAGCTTTACTATGTAGTTTCCATTACAGTGAGATGAGAGATTGTTTTGGTTTGGAAAATTACCGGATTCAGGCACCTAATGTTGAAAGTGTTCCGGTGATCAGTGTGGGATCAGGTCACCCATGAGTGGGTTCACTTAACGAAACGATTGATTGACTACTAATTTCAAGATCTTGATTACGTAGATGGTATACCTATGTCAGATATAAGGGACGAGCAATGAAGGCAGATATTTGTGAAGGTAAATATGTATTAGGGCGGAGGTGATGTAGTGACAGGTGGCGCGCACTCCACTCTCATGGTGCGGGGATCTAATCTCGCATCAACGCCCGCCCAGGCCAACCAAGCCTTCCATCCCTCCGGGGTCGGTAAATTGGTACCAGACTCGTCTGGGAGGATGAAAGCACTGACTTGTACATCGGCTGGCCACCGCAAGTCATTGTATAGGCCACATCACATTCACCAGCCATCACGATTCTGAATGGAACTAGAATGTGCGGCGCATCCCACAGAAGGGATTGATAAACGCCAAAAACTTTATCCTTTTATTTTAAATATGTATTAAAGTTGGTTATTTGTCAAATGAATTATTAAGTTAGGGAATCTCCTATTAAACTCAATTTCTAACTGAAAGCAGATACGATCTATGATGGAGGTGAAGGCTAATTACCGCAACAGCCCTTAATACAACATTTTTGTTTCTCAAGAATGTTAATTTCGTCGTTTCTATAGTGAATTACCCTTCACACAACACTTGACCTGACCTCCTTGAACACTGGTCGGAACACTTGCACCTAATCCAGCAAAGCCTTCTAAATTCTTTATCTTAAAGTTTTCTAGATGCAAGCGTAGCCCACGTCATTAGGACAGGGTTTCACTACTATGTTTTAGGTCGAACAAAAAGTTCCCGCGTTCCCGCCCTTTTTTACATTTCCTCGTGATTTTTCAATATGTCCCGATTTTTTACACTATGTGAATACCCTTTTGCTAGATGAATCTACTCTTTTTTTTCCACCTGCGGAATCTTGGGGAAATCCCCACAGAAGTCTTTGAAACATTATTTCAGACCACAGAAAACCACGTCTTTTGCTAGCTGGCACTCGATGCCTCAAAGCCTACAGAAAACGAGTCAGTATAAGTGTCGAAATGACGAGTAGTTTTGGATGGGTGCTGCCAAGGAGCGGGTAGTTGGAGAGTAGCCTAGCAAGTGGTTCTCGAACAAGACAAAGTTCCAAATTGATGAACCTCTTAGTCACCTTTTCATGGCTTCTATTAAGCGTACTCTAGGTGGGTCATTATTTATATTTCGGGAATAGGCAATACTGTTATCATGGGAGTAAATCTGATGATTCCATCGTAAAGTTCGCCTCTTTTAACTGTAGACCCCATCATCCAATTTGTCGTACGGCGCTATTTGTTCATTTTATAAATTTTTGAAAATTTCGTCGACACAAGCCTCTCTTGGTGAGTTTGTCAAATTGTGTGGGTTTCAACGGAAAAATATTTCCTGCAAATCCATGTGTTCAAGTAAAATTGAATGTTTGTTGGTGGAAATAATGTTTAGGGATGCCTCAATCTTAGGATGGGTGAATTGGCGATCTTGCTTAATCATATTGCACACAGCATCGATGTTTTCTTAAACAAGTGTTAATTTCGGACATCCTTCATGAACTCGTCGGACAGCGGACTACGACAACGAATGAGTTCCCTAAGCCAACGATACACTGTGGTCTTTGATGGAGCTTCATTGCCAAATTTTTTAAAGTTTTTTGAAAATTTCATTTTCATTTCTGGAAAAAAAAATAAAATTTTTCAGATGAATGTAAAATAAACAAAAAGCGCCGTACGGCAAACTGAATGATGGGGTATAAAGTCAAAAAAAGGCGAATTTTACGATGAAACCATCAGATCTACTCCCATGATAACAGTATTGCCTATTCCTGAAATATAAATAGTGACCTACGTACTAAAGTGACACGAACGAGTCCTTCACAGAACAGTGCATCCTACAGGGTAAACTGACCATAGTCCTCCGGATATACGCCCTTTTTCACTGAAAATGTGAAGTTCGATGGTTTTCTACGGTGACGCCACCCCACCAACCGAGGACGAGCTATACAAGAATTCTGCGGGAAAATCTGCAATGGTTCTATTCCATTCTTGTCAATCTTGGAGCATCCATCGGACTACCACTTCTTTAGACAGGAAATATTGTTTGAGAAGATATGGTTTCAGGGAAAGAATGATGTCAATTGCTTTCCAACAACACTTTCAATTCAAGGAGACACATCTTCGTGTGGAAAAAAAAGGTTTGCTCAAAATTTCAACCAATGTACCCATTTGCTATACATAGTATAGTTAATTTCACCTCTCCCCCCATTTCGGTTCGAGAAACAGTTTACGAGATGGTATACAGACCCATGGTCAAACAATCGTATGATAGAGCAGGAGTGAAAAAAGAAGTGTCAGGGGCATTTGTACCGTCTCGCACGTTCTTTTGTTCACTCAAACGTCACTAGAGGAGTTTATACGGTAGCATAATTGATGATGTAATTAGTTCATGACGTCTACGATTCATTAAAAAACCAACTGACTGATTACTACTACATATATAGTAATTCACAGTAATTCACATAATTATCGCAGAGAACAGCGACTGACAAAGTGATTTTCTTCAATTACCTCTTTGAGCATCGGCTTTCGTTTCGTCTAAGTCCAGGATCCCACTGTATTTGTTAGGGAAGTGCCGAGAGTAATGACTTGAAGGAACGAGCACAAGCTCAGGCTGCGCAGCCATGCAGGGCCAAAAATGGCGCTAAAATAGAGGGAAATGCGGATAGAAGGAAAGCAGAGGCAGACGATGACGTAACTCACTGGAATCCTGTAGTTTTCGTGTATAAATTAATGTTTCTCGGAGATTGAAGTAAGAGCTCCTTATAGAGTATGGCGTAGTATGACGGCATAAGCTTACATAATCATAAATATATCCATTATGCTATCTTAGTTCTACATTATCCCAAACTTCCTAACACAACAAAACCTCAGAGTCACACAAGAGTAAAAAAAATATTGAGAGTCATGGAATGATAAACCTTCTGAAAATAAGCTATTGCTCTTGAAAGAAGATAGGCGGAAATGGAATAGCGAAAGTGGTAGTCATCATAGTCATTTTCTAAGGATCAACTCGCCTATCGACCATACCGACCTTCCATTCTACGGTGTTTGAGGAAATGCTATCTGGATCAAGTATATAAGAAGTAGTTTTCGAAAGATTCGTATTTTATAATTTTAAATTCTTCGGGGTGAATCTTCGGTGAATCCTCTCTTGAAAACGTTAGGACCCTTGAAGCGATCTCCAAAGGAGGGTTGTCAATCGATAAGATGAGTATGGGAACAGTTACTCTTGGAAGAGATCGACCGGGTGGTCGTATTCCCCAAAACTTTCCTACAACTAGGCTTGATCCCGATCATTACCACGTTCGTCTACAGAAGTAGAAACAGTGGCTTGTATTGGCTCGGACATTGGTCGGTCCGTAAGAGATTAAATTGCATTTGAACATTACCACATTTCAGACGATAGAAATAAAACGCAAGGCGCCTCTAGAAGCATAATTATCACAGCAGAATCTGAGAATTTTTCATGTCATTCAATCCACTGAAACCCTGATTTAGAAATGCAAGCAGCAGTAGGCCACTATTCCTCGGGATATCCCACATTTCACAAATTTATAAAAGTATTTACAACATGGCAATAATGGAAAAACATGAAAATCTGAGGCGAATTCAGATACTATTTGGGATAGCTGCTTTAAATGGTTTTCGACATCCACGAGAAACTGCGGACAATACATGGCTCAAGAAGGTTTTTTTTTCATGAATTTAATTACGACTTCTACTAGTCGATAACTTTCTCAACGATACTCAGTAATCAGATGACATTAACGCGAGACAATTCAATTCACCGCGCATTACAGTAACCCGCAAAAGCTTGTTTTTCTATACATATACAATTAGTATACAAATGGAAAACAGTGGCTTAGCAAATATCATCAGATAATCCCTAAAGAAAATAAATTGTTTGGGAAGATTAAATAATTCTTACTACAGTCAGCTAGCCTTTAAGGAGCCTAAATAATGTTTGAAATGATCAGTGTTCTTGCTATGCAGACGAATACCGTATTTCGACCTTTTCCACTGCTTAGCAAATTCATAGAATTTATGCACCACGAAAACAGGCAGCTGTATTGAAAGAAGAGGTATAAGCAGGTGATGGAGGTATAGGTATACTGGATATGAACCAAAAATTGAAATCATTTCATACAAAAATTTGAAAAATAATGAAATGCAGGATTCTTTTGAGCAATTGCAAGGAGCTCTATTAGAAGCATGAAGCATTGTGTATTGAATAAGGAGCGCTGAGAAATGTTGCCTGCAAATGTCCGACCGCGATATTTGGCTATAAAATCGCCGTTGGCTGAGGGTGCCTACGAGGAACCTCTTGAGAAGGTATTCACATGATCATCTCATAGGTTTTTTGGGAAAAATACTTGGAAGAGTGAATTTTTGAAGGGGATGATGAAGAACTTCATACGACCCTAGAAATTGCATAATAATTTAGAAATATTAGGTAGTCTAAAAAGTCTTTTCGTATTTTTAAATGCCGCTTTTTCCCTCAAGGCTGCTTTCCACAAAATTTCTTCTGTACATATATATGTAGTACAAGTCCACATGCATCTATAGATATTGTTGTCTTCCATCTCCCGGATAACCCTTTTCGGCAAAATAAAAATATCAAAAGTCACTTCATTTTCAATTCCAATTTTTTTTCTTTGAATGGCGTTAGACAGGGAAAGGAAAAGGTGATAATCCGATGGAGCAAGATCAGGGCTATAAGGCAGCAATTTTTATTCAAGCTCGAGAATTTTTTAAAAGAAAAAATTTAAAAATTTTTTTACCACTAGTGAGAAATTGACTCGCCTAAAATTTCTCGAGCTTGGATAAAAATTGCTGCCCCATCCTCCTCATAGCCCTCATCTTGTTCCATCGGATTATCTCCTTTTCCTTTCCCTGTCTAGCGCCATTCAAAGAAAAATTTTTTTATAATTCTTGTATTGAAAATGAGGTTGACCTTTGATATGTTTATTTTGCCGAAAAGGGTTATCCGGGAGATAGAAGACAATAATACCTATAGATGCGTGTGGACTTGTACTACGTGTGTATGTACAGAAGAAATTTCTGGAAAGCAGTTTTGAGGGAAAAAGCGGTATTTGAAAATACGAAAAAACTTTTTAGACTACCCAATATGAGAGCAAACACGAAGAGATTGCAAGATAGCGATAGAGCTCTCATCATAGATGAGTGTAAAAATTATCTAACTAGGCCATTTCACGGAGTAGGCGGCGGCCTCGTCACTTAGGACGCCGTCAGACTTCGCAATTTTGCGATTCTGCGATGATTTTGCGGTGTCGCGGCTCCGCACGTGAAATTGCAGCACTGCGCAATCTAAAGGCCGCAGTATCGCCTGCAAAAGTGCGACGCCGCAAAATCGCACAGTCGCCAAATCGCAAAAATGCAAAATCGTGAAGTCTGACCGTAGCCGTAACGCGCAATCACACCACAACGGAACGAGCAGGACTTTTGGCACGAGCTGAGAAGTAAGATCCTTGGCGCGGTGACCTAGTTGGACAGCGCATAGCCCTCTTATGACTTTTTAAAGGACTCCAATGGAGTGCATAAGTTTTACAATGAACGTAACAGCTTCTGTTGGTCGCATGGCTTCCTTAGATATAAGTGCAGAAGGAAAACAAAGTCAGGATCATAAGCGCCTCCAAAAACCCAGAGGGCGGTCCAGAGGAAAACTGAACCGAATAACTTCAGGTAAACAGATGCTTGGCTCGCTGCTGCTAGACGAGTGTAACCGTATTCATTGATTTTGCTGGTTTTCTTACTACATTGCCCTAGAAGGTTATTGTGCCGCTGCCGCTCGAAGGCGAAAACTTGGGCGGTCATGCGGGAAAAGCCTGCATGACAAAAAAACACTCAACAACATCAGAAATTTGCAGTTTTTTTTTGAATTGCGGGATTGATATAGACGTTAACCACAACAACAATGTGCTTTCGAAATAAAAATACCTAAAAAAGGAGCTGCAGATTCCTTGAGAGAAATTGGAGACTCATTAAAAGAGGAAAACAAGGGTAAAAACTCTCAAATTACTTGGTATTAAACCATTTTAATACATTTAATATCGGTCATTACGCGAAGTCACGAAAGCATTATGCCAGAGACCAGAGATGGAAGAGAAGATTGAGAGAGGGATGAGACACGCATTTGGCACCAATCAACGACACACCCACTGCACCTGCTTAGGTATTTCGTGAAAAAAAATTGAACAGAATTTGAAATAAGGCGTATTTTGTGGCTTTTAGAAAATAGGAAAATCAGGTCATTAAAGTGTGGGCGGGGGGAAACGCAACATTGCGTCGACGTCGAAGCTCCCTTCCCTCCCTAGGCTTAGACTCAAACTCAAATCCCTCTTCCTAAATGGAAAAGTATCTGCCAAAGCATCCGTCTCATCTGCTTTAGCCTTAGCCTAGGGAGAGAAAGAAGCTTCGACGTCGGTGAAAATTTTGCGTTTCGCTCATTCCCCCCACTTTAATTGACCAGGAAAATCATTGCTAGAAAGAATTTCTAACAGGCCAACCACATGGTAGGCTTGGTGAGCGCTGTGACACCTGTGTGTCGCTCATGGACGCCCCATTCGCTTGCCAAGAAAGGGAATTGACGAACCAATCAATGAAACTTTCTGGAACGTGTTGCTCGAATGGGATATGCAACACACACTGACAAGTGCATAATTTCACCACAGTGTTACTGTACTATGTCGGAAATGAAGAACAGGCATAGCTCATGATATCTTCAATAGAAAGGGGCTATTACTAACTGCGACACACTGAAATTGCCTTAGTGTAATAACGGAAAAGGGCTCAATTAAAGTGGGATGGGTGAGATGCAAAATTTTCACCGTCCACGAAGGTCCTATCCCCACGTAGGCTTACTACGGAAGGGCCCGAGGCCGAAGTGGCCATACGGGATGGGATATGTACATATGGCCCAACGTATTTTCGGACGCTGACCTCGCACTTGTATCCCAAATTTGCAGAAATATTCTCTCAGCAGAATTGTGGAGGTTTTTTTTTTTGGAAAAACAATTCTATTATATGGTAGTTTTGGAAGCCCGTAGCACGCAAGCCTGACGTTCTCGCGCAAAACTAGTGTGATTTTTATGTTCAGAGGACCAAACTATCCCATGGGACATGTTTCCAGCCAATTCGAGAATTTGGCCAAAATCCGGAAAAATTCTTGGCCTACCCAATAGGCTCAAATTGGCTAAAAACATGTCCCATGGGTAGTTTGGTCTCTCGAACAAGAAAATTGCACTGGTTTTGTGCAAGCACGTCTGGCCCGCGTGCTACGGGCTTCTAAACCTACTAAATCATAGAATTTTTTTTCAAGAAACCCCCACAACTCCGCTCAGAGAATCGTTCTGCAAATCTGGAATGCAGGTTCGAGATCAGCGTCCGAAAATACGTCAGACAATATATAGCCCATTCCGAATGGCCATTTCGACCTAGGGTCCATCCCTTGTTAGGCTGAAGCCAGTGAGGCAGATTCTTCGGCAAATGCTTTTCAAATAGGTGAAGGGGATATGAATTTCAGCCCCAGCCTAGAGAGGGAAGGAGCTTTGAGTAATTTGCCCGGAAAAGCTAATTTTATAGCAAATTTTTTTTAGTATTTATAGCAATTTAACAGCAAATTTTATAGCTACAGTGCCTTCAGTCCGAAGAAATCTTCCACGCATCCGAAGCAGAGTCTTGCTGTCAGACTTATTCAGGGAATCGAGTTATGGACATAAAACCTTTAGGAAACGACGGGCTTTATGTCCATAACAGGGCTTACTTTATTTACATATTACCAATGATTATTATTGTTTACCTTGTGGTGTTTTGGACCCATTGATGCCCAACAACTCAGTGTCCCATCCGGTGTCATATATCGTATCAAGCGAATTTCTCGTGGTCTACGACCATCCTGTGACAGCATCACGAGAGGATTGCAGGAGTGTCTCGTACGTAACACCGAATACAGCCACCATCCAAATCAACCCGAATGAGAATTCCTCACGGCTCCTTGACAGAAGCTCGACATTGAGATCATGTTCCCAATCAAACTTCCAGCCGATCAACGACAAACAAAGCACTGTTCTACAGAAAACTGAGGGAAACTCAAGTGTATGGCGTATTCCAGGTTTAAATGGAAATTAGAACACCTCTACTAAAAGGTTGACCTGTGACCCGTTAAATCCGATCTTGCAAATTTCTGGAATTTTTCTCGGAAATATTTCTATTCGGAAGATACTCATTGCATCGGAGGTATAGTAGATAGCAAATTTGGTTATGAGAATGAGACGCATTTAAATGTCATGGTGGCTCATCGAATGCATGAATGCACGAATAGGTATATCTTTCTAAAAGGACAAGCATAGAAAAGAGGTAATTAGAGGTCGGTGCAAGTTTTAGGAGACCTCAAAGGAGACGAGGAAAGCGTTCAGTATTTTAAAACCGATTTCCCTGTGGACAATTAAGAGAGCAATTGCTCAAGTGAGGTGGAATAGAAAAGTACGGGAAATTGCAATTTTAATTAGTTTGTTATTTTAGTATGGCAACAGGTGTTTTTGCTATTTGTTAGGTTCTGCTAGTTGCTGAGTTTCCAATCCATCCGGAAACTTGGATAAAATCAGGACACCGTTGTGGTTGTGAACCAAATCCTGTTCAAGTTCCGGGTTTGGAGAGCCTGCATGGCTATCCTATAGAATCCTCCCGTAGGAAGCCGGGCTTAAGTCGTACAGCAATCAAAGGCTAAGCCACATGTCTGTGGGTGGCCAGCATGCCTGGGATTCTGTCGCTACTAATCCTAAGTCGACGACGAGGACGACTAGAGGATCAGAATAATGATGTGCATAAGCTGTGACCTATAAACCGATTCAAGACGAGCAGAAATGGGCGATTTGGGTTGTCCAGCCCATTCCTATGTCCGAGATAAGGCCTTGTTTTTCAATGTGGAAAGGCCTATTGCAGTAATAAGTAAGTATAGTAGTAGTAATAGTAGTAAGCAGAGTCCGGTCTATCCGTGTAGGTCAGAGCACTTCCAGGCGCCGAGAAAAATGGTCGCTTCGGTGTCCACCCGTCAAATACGACCCCTGTCGAAAAATTCTGACTCTCGGAGTACCCTGGTGGGGAACCCTTACGCCCGCATTTCGCGCGACATGAGATGTGCCAACAAGCGGCGCAATAACTCGCTGGATCCTGAAGCAAAGACACGGTATTGTTAGGGACGCTGTGAGTAGCGACGAGTGGTAATCGCTTCAGAACCCATCTACATACAGCGCTCCTATCTCACACGCACCCCATCGCACGTTGCGGATTTGTGACGCGGTGAACACAACCGCCTGAACCCACGCTATCCATTTTGAAGCTAAAGCTGACGTCAAACTTTGGAACTCGCTATTTTGCAATTTTGTGACCTTCCGACAATGCGACTCTTCACTGTCGCGCTTTTGCGCGCGATTCTACGATTGGGTACGAGCTGCGAGCTCGCATACAAAATTGCGACAGCGCAGAGTCGCAAACTGGCAAGATCTGAAATAAGACCAATTTTTATGCTTTGTGCTTAGTGTGATTTGCTTAATTGTGCTCTCTGCCTTTTATCCTTTGCTCGATGTTTAGATCTAGATTTACATAGCATTTCTTAGCCAGTTACATGAATCAGCGACAAAGGCGAAGATTTCTTGAGCAGATAACATTGGACGGCACCGATACAGAAACGAGGAATGATTAAGAGTTCAGCAATCGAATAAAGGGTGTCCGGTCAGGCTCCACAGGGACTGTCTTCTATTCCACCTGGCTCACAGGACTAAAATCATACTGCGAGTAGCCTATGCGCCTAAATGGCTGGCAAGCCGAGATCGTAACTTACCCCCCCCCCTCCATCCTTCTTTGCCAGTGTACGACAATGAAGAACAATGGCAACGTTTTTAATTGCGTGCTTATTTTGCCACATCTAGCTGTTTTGAATGGGCACTACGCCATATAAATAGTAGCTATTATAGCCTTCCCCCTCTATTTCTCGTTCAAACTAGCATATTTTGATGGCGAATATTTCATCGCTCTGTTGTCAACACCAGTCTGAGACGAGTGAAATTAGGATCGGTTTTTAGCTACCCTGCGAGTGCGCCATTAAGAGGATGCATAATTCAAAGGCAGGAGCAGGGACGTACATGCAGCATTTAGCAGAATTTCCAGGAATGTAGAATTGTGAAGGGTGGAGCCGTTATCCTGAAAAGCATTGCGACGAGGTATTCTCCGCATGCGGCACAGTTCAACTTGCTGCGAAGTCAATACCGTGACCTGTTCCATTTCCAGTATGACAGATTGCTGTGGTGGCTTCAGGAGAACAGTGCAAAAAGGACTCGGGAAATGCATTTACTATCTTATAGATTGCTCCAACTATACGAGTCACCTTAAAATTCTTCTGGAGCCTTTGAAGAGATAGCAGTCGCCTGCGTGGCGAATAAGAGTGTTTCCAGCCCTACAATACTCGTTTGAGGCTTTCGAAAAAAAACACAGAAAACGCAGAATCGCTTTTTTCGTTTTTTCACTGAAACTCGGATCGTTCCCACTCGATGTTTCCACGTAAATGTTAGCTTTTTGGATTTTTGAATAGACCATCTTTTAGAGCTCGATGTTGTGAATTAGAAAATATGTGTACAAAAAGATCAAGTGGAAACGAGCCGAATTATTGTAAGCGGATCCATGATTTCCGCATTTTTTTCGAAAATATAAGGCGCGTTTTGTAAGCGAAATTTGCCAACAATTTCGTTTCCCCACGTGCATTTCTTAGGAAGCACAAACCCGGAGTATATCGTCTTCCTTTTAAAAAAAACATTTCTCTATATCTCCAGAGATGTAGGTTCTAAAGTACTGGGAAAAAACCTAGCCAATTCAAGTGGATTGCGGAGAGAATTCAAACGAATAGTTCAATAAATATAAAAGCGGCCGTATTAGCTCATAACGCCGTAGATAATATCCCACTATAAAGTATGGCTATAAGCAGACGACGTGGGAAACAAATCTTTACTTCATGGGCTATGCACACACACCTCTTTAGTAGGAACTCGATTAAGGATCCAGTATGGACCGTGTGGAAGGATATATTGAGTATCTACAAGTGGCGAGAAATACATATGACAAATAGCGCCACCATGACCATACTCATGGCGCGAATATCTTCTCATGTCGTCCAGGCCAACGACCATTAAAAACCCCTACCATCTCTGTGGGTTGTAATGAATAGTATCGCAGTAGCCCATGCGAAATGGAAATTACACATCAGCAGGAACCCACAGGTACTTCTATAGTCCAAATTTTACTTGCACGCTACCACGATTCTAAATAGATGAGGGATGCATGGCACAATCCAAAAAGGGTTGGTCATCACTCACTATTACATTATCTCGTTATTTGGCCATAGAAATCTCGGTTCTTCGGGCCACATGACGTCTCAAAGGCAGCGGAAGGGTTGCAAGGAAGGAAAGCATATTCGGAAACACTATTTTCTGTAAATGAATAGGTGAGGTCAGAAGAGTGATCCTAGCGCGCTTTACTTCGATTTACGTCTTTCAGCGACCGAGTTGCTTGCTAGCGGTGGGCCGAGAATACCGAAGCTTCCATGATGATGTTAAATAAGTGAAACAAGGAGAGCGAGATCAGCGAAAGAGTAAGTAAATGACGTTTCCGGTAAAATACAAATGATGAGTTTTTAGAAGACGTTCTGTCTAGGCGTCGTGTGTGCAATGGCTGCAAATTGACAAAATGCAAGTGCATAACAGTGACAAAATGCATAAGCCAAAATTACTCCCACCCGGTGTCTTTTAAATTGGGGCAAGAACTGCCAGTCCGCTTAGTATCTGTTTGAGACGAGCCATAAAGGAAAACACTTTGAGAACTGCAAAATCTACCTTTGGCGATACCTTTGAAATAAAGCCAAACAGAATGGTAATACTTGCTTATGTCTTATAATAAATAAATGAGCAAAAGCCGTTAATTGAACCATAACAAAAAAAGCAGCAGGTGATTCTGAAAATTGACCATGGTTTTTCGTCGCTTGAGTCGCTCAAAAGCCCCTGTCGTCGTCGGCAAAATGCGATTTGATTGAATTAAATCGCAGAAGAAACAGATGTAGGGGAAGGGAATTTCGCCATAAAAACGCCGTTGAGCTGGGTTTTACGAGGTCTCTGGTCTGTGAATTAGGCCGTCCCGTAGCCACTATCCTAAATTGGAAGCCGTGAAATAAATCGGCTCAAAATCAGGCTATACGAAAGCTGAGTAAGCCCAAAGACTCTCTCCTCTCGCTTGAGTTTTCTTTGAGAAAAACAATAACAAGAAATATGTATAATAAATCGCGGTCAAGGCTGTTGTCCAAAAAGTTAGCAAATCAGGAGTAGTACAACAATTCCCCCTATCCTGACGCTATGTACTACACTGCGCTGAAACGTTTTACACAGGAGGTGCCAAAAAAAAGTAATTTTGCCCACGGCTCACATCTCCCAATTATACAAAACATAGGGAAACGAAAGAAATAAAAGTATTGGGGCAAAATATTCCCAAAATGTTCCCATAAAAGTAGAAACAGACTAAGACTCACTACTTTTAATTTTATGAAATTATGGAGCCTTCAAGCGGCGCAGTCGGGCTTCAGAGCACCCACGGTATCGATGTCTCCTTAAAACAGGGGAGCCAGGTTTCGTGGTAGGTCTTTTGTGGGAAGCTTCCTAAGGATTGGCTCTTCGGATCATAGAAGTCACAGAGCCTTTGCTGCTTGGACAAGGCCGCTATGATCCGAAATATCATTTTTCATGCCTCAAACCTGCCCCCGGAGGGGTTTCAGTGGTAATGGCACGTTCTGGCTCCTGGAAAAGGAGGGCGTTGGGAACCCGGAAAAAAGCGGAAAATTTAAAACACCAAGCAAATCCGCTCAGGTATCCAGAGTGGACGGACCTTAGCAAGATTCTGAACGCGGGCGACGAAGTTTCGGGCTTTGCCCAGCTGAGATGACACATGTTCTTCACGCGGAACAAGCAACCGCTCCTGCTCGTGCAGAAGGCTGTAACGGATAACAGTGATAGAGTGGGGTCTGTTTTTCTACTTCAGGGATGAAAATACCTAGTGGGAATTTGCCGAAGTTCAACTAATGTGGGGTTGAAAGTGGAGAACAAAAATCACTTTTTTGGCATTCCTGTATACGGTAGCATTATATTTCAAATATCTGATTATACATAGAAGGAGAGGACGCTCGAGAAGGCGATCCATTGAAGAATGATCCAAAATTGTTCCAATAAATAAATATTCAGGGCGTGTTTGTTTTTGCAACGACCCCTTCAAATATGTTTAGCATTTGATCGAGCGAAGGTGGGAAGAGCAAATATGTATCCTGTGAGTGGGCGTAATTGTTCTGCAATTTTCATGAGGATTCACGGGTATTAATTTCCTTTACGTATACATACGCTAACGGTCCTGATTCTTTCTCATTCTATGAGACCAATTTTTGAGGTTAGCAACTTCACTGCCTTCATTCTTACGAGAGATGGCACACATCATCGCTAATTCTAAACACGGACTAGGAGCTTGGTGGCATGTGCAACTGCGTAAGTTTGGACAAGAAATCTTGGGTCAAGGCTACTCGCTATATAGCAACCGCAGCTCTTTTACAGCTCGAAGATAAAGTTTATGGCGTTAATCAATCTCCTAGTGTAGGATGCGCCGCGCATACTGGTTCCAATCAGAATCATAGTAGCAGATGAATGCGATTTGGCCTGTACAATGACTTGCGAGAACCAGTCGATATACAAGTCAGCATTTTCATGCTAACAAACAAAATGCGTACCAATTCACCTACCGCGATGCGATGGAGGATTTGGTTGGTCTGGGCGTCCATGGATAGGGATTTAATCCTAGCATCATGAGAGTGAAAGTGCTCGCCATCTGTCACTACACCACCTCGGTCTTCCTTCGAATAAAAATTACTAAACGAAAAACAAGGACAATGATTGACCTACAATTCATGCACACGGACAACGAACGAGTGCTGTCTGATAAAATCGGACCAACACTGCCTTGGTATCACTACTTGTGGTGGAAAGCTTCAGAATGTATGTTCCTGGATGAAAAACCTTTTTGCAAATCGATGTTTGCCTTGCCCACACCGGAAAGCAATGTTCTGGTGCTCAGGTGAGCACCTTTCGACTTTCAGTGCTTACATGGCGCAGTCAAGCATGAGTTCGATCAGAAAACAGACAGGTGTTTTTCTGGAATTATTTCCTGGAATCGTATTTGTTTGTTGTTACTGAGAACATTGTTGAAGGCGACAGCTGCCTACACAGTGGACGTTTAGCACAAGAATCTACTGTCAAAATCCTACTGAAACCATGCCGTTCCACTCATCTAATGAATCTGAATGAAGGGGATCAGTAGGAGTATTCCATCGGACAGCCTTTCTTTTCCGGAACTTCACTAAACTACGAAAATTGAAGATTACTAGCATAAAAGTGGGAAATGCGCTGCTGTCGTCTTCTCCAAAAAATAGCGTCAAAGCGTGTTGGTGTGGCTTTATGAAGATTGAATTATTAGTCTCCTAAAGTACGCATTATCTTCACATATGATGTCTATTCAGTTTTGTCGAAGATAATATATCGTCAATATAATAAAGATGTTGTTCAATTTATAATGTACCAAATTTCCCATCCAGACCATTAGGGCAACAGTGCGCAGACAACATCTGCTTTGTCACCGGTGCAAGAGCTGGTTGGTGCAAAGAGGCGCGGCCAAAACGCCTCCCAATACCTTCCGACCAATAGGAAAAAAGTTGCCGCGCGCCCGCTCACAAGCGTGAAATGTATGCTAAGTGGCTTAACTTCTTTCGTTGATCCATTTTACTGTAGCTACAAAACTACTCGAAAATACGGACCACAGAGATTCGGGCCTTGCATAACAGATACTCCTCCCTTACAGCTGACAGAGGCTCCGATGATGTCATTGAGGAGGTATTCCTTTGAGCGAAATCCTCATAATGAATGCTTGAATGATCACCAATATGAGCTCCTACTCAACAACTCAATGCTTTAGCCGTTGAAAAGAATTTCTTCCAGAAAATATTTAAATCGATACTTTCTTCTTAGTATATAAGAGCCATTCAATGCACTGCCATGGCCCGTTCAATAGATCAATATCGATCCAGATAAAGAGGGAGTTGCAGTGTTAAACTCGTAAAAAGTTTTGATAGGTTGGTGGCTACATTGAATGGAAGGTATCAATGCAGCCTATGCACTTGCTGCTAGGGGTCCACTAATTCTAGCACCTCCTCGGCTCTTAGCTGTCCAAGGGGATTTTTAATTTCACTTAATTCAATTATTTTAATGCTTTTTAGGTCAAAATTCGAGGGACAGTAAATCAAAAAAAAGTTGTATACAAGTCCTGGAACCAACACGTACACCTGCGGTGCTCCATGAAACCAGAAAACCAGAAACATCTTCGACCCTATACTATTGAGTCAAGGACATCAATACGTTTCAACTCGGCGCTGGCCACATAGTATTTTCAGCTAACAGAGCCACGAGAAGGGCATACTGTTTTGAAAAATTGGGGAAGAAAAGTGAGCACAAGGTAGAGGCTGCGTGGTCTTGATTTTATGAGCTTCAAGCTTCAAATGAGATGGAAACCATATGGACGACGTAGGGAAAAGTAGTGTTAGCATTAGAGACCATATATTGCACTTTCAATGAACATTCGCCTGACCAGTGCAAGGAGTAGTAGGGCGGGCAATTGTATTTCTACAAAGGTCTTGATAAATATTTTTCTTTGAAGGAGCCGACGATATAGTCATTATATCCGTCGGCTGAAGTCGATTGTAAATCGAGTAGCAAAGAAGTGGGAATGGCGGCGCAGCCTAATGAAGACTAGAGGATCTCATTGGCTATATGTAAAAGAACCTCAGAGGGCACAGAAGTACGTTTATAACTATTTCACATGTAATTAGCTGCTAAAAAAATGTTATTCTTTGATAACGTCGTGACGTATCAGGGCTTACTCATAAGATATCAGTCTTATACATTTCTGTAAGCTGTGGGTAAATAAGGACAGATCTTTTGAATCGAAGCTACTCGCTGGAGCAGATAAAGTGTGGAACCCTTTAAGTAATACAATTTGCCGAAAAGTACAAGCAAACTCCGCCTCTATACCATTGCTCCGCGTTCGGATGAAAAACAGCAGGAAAAGTCTCATGTAGTATTAAAGATGCTACTTGAAGGCACCGGAAGAAGGCCGTAAAGAGGACAGAATCGCGAACGATGGTCGCAGCAAATGAAAAGGAAAGTTGAAAAGAAATAACTTGTTTCGAATTTTGCAGAAGAGTGCGCCTTTGGTCGTGATCTCATTGCGGCATTTCGAGCTGCAGCGCTTCACTAGCAGAGTAGCTGCGACGGCAGGGTAACGTCTGCGTTTGAATGGCATAAGCCCTCGTCGACTGCATCTACTCATGAGTGATGCAGAGAGGGAGGAAGGAAGGGAATGCGAAGGAGGTTCTCTGTCAGGTGTTCTTGGCCATTCCATCCAGCTATTCCGTACTTTTTGGACCATTTAGTACCTCGACTTTCATACACCGTAAATGGTTAAATTCTCCCTCTCAGTAACTTCAATCTGAGCTCCGCAAAATTTCAAGATACATACAAGAACTTGGAATTGAATAAAACTTTTATTTCTTGTCAAGCAAGGGAATCCCTACTTCAGAAGACAACTCATAAGGTTTCCGGTCACTCGCTCGAGGGAA
Source organism: Trichostrongylus colubriformis (assembly GCA_963978905.1). NCBI lineage: Eukaryota > Metazoa > Nematoda > Chromadorea > Rhabditida > Trichostrongylidae > Trichostrongylus > Trichostrongylus colubriformis. Next base: position 30,093,817 of record OZ022260.1, read on the forward strand.
AGCGTCTGTTTAAACACGCTCTCTCCGCAAAGAACGCTAGCCACTCCCTTCAGTCCGAAAGCACGCATAACAGTCGAGTTCATTGCTTTTCGCGAAATTTCGATCTGACTCGTGACACATTGTAGTGATTCACAGTAATTACATACCCACTTATGTGGAGCACGATTCTCCGAGATACTATCGAGCGAAAACTCGTCCAAACGCCCACATCTCGTACGAAGACTCAATCACCCGTAAGGAGGAGAGCTATATATTTCGTTTCTTCATTTACCTACCTCCAAGTTATAATGGACCGGCACAACTGACACAGGATTGTCAGAATGCGTTCTTTATAAAGAGTGATGAAAGGCAAATGAAAACTAAGTTAGTGGCAGGGTTGCGTGCGTGGGGGGACTGGGTGGATAGGGGAGAGAGGGAACAGTGAGTGGAAATTTAATCAAAGATGTCGCAATAAGAATAGCCGAAGCGTTAACGAAGGTCTCTCTTTATTGCGTTCACCACAGAACATTTTTCGCATAGGTTTCATTAGCATAAAAAAAGAAAGTAGGATCCGAAATTGCATACGGTTTACTTACATGGCGGATAATGAAATTTGTTTGCCACTAAGAACGGATAACGTCACTTTGCTGTGATGAAAGGCCCTAAAATCTTCGTAGAGATCGTAGACCATGCAGGATGCAAAAGCTGAACTGCACTTCATGGCACTAATGCGTCCAAACCAATCAACCGCTCTCGTCGTAACTTTGAGAAATCTCCGGAACTAATCAGAGGAAAAGCTTTAACGGAAGCGCTTTCATGATTAAATGCTAAGTATTTCTAGGGTTTTTTTTCGCAGCAATTTTCGTCCATTGATAGAGATTTTTGGAAATCAGTAAATCTAAGTACATATAACCCTCAACCAATATCCCCCTCTTAAGCGTACCATCAGGTGTGCGTGGTGCAGTGGTGCACAATACACGATGTTGCGTCATACTGCGTCCCCCTCTCAACCCACATTGACCCAGTTTTTACGCTTGCGCTGTCAGTGAGAATTCAAATAGAATTGAATACATTGAGAGACGGAGGATTTCCAGCAAGGGGGGGGCAAACTTTATTTGTACTGTGATATTGGTGAAAAAATTTGGTCACATTGGCTAAATTTATGAATATTTCGGAATTCCTGGACCGACCCTGCAATCAGTTGAAGGCAGGAAGGCAAAATCACTTAGTCAATGTAGCTCATTTTGAATACGAAAATTGATCATTCTGTTCGAAAAATTCCTTAATTAACGTCGGAATCAATCAGTAACCTTAAATACAATTCGAAAAGTTTCCAAACTCAAAAGTATAGAAGGGTTGAAAGAGGTGGAATGGAATCGATAGTAAACAGAATTTGGCTGGTGAAAGCAACTCTACACCACCACCACCACCACCAAGACCCCTCCAGAATCGATGATGACCTACATATCAGATCGAAATTTGCGAAATTTCTGACATTTTCTATTTCACTTACTATATTAACCATATGCAACTGAAACAGATAAACAATGGACGCTTGTATTGAGTTTTCGGTGCAACTGCCTGGACCTCTAGGCTTTGAAAGACCCCCTCCCCCGCATGTCCTGCACTTTGGCACCTTGAGGTTGATGATCATGTAACAGACTGATCACAATCAGTCAATGCGTGCCGGAAATACAAAAATTTACGTCCACTAGGGGTCGGCAAAAAATTTACAGTTTTCCAAAATTCAAAAAATGCCAGCTACATGACATGGAATTGTATTGGGATGGCCATTCTGATCGGAATACGTCCTCGATTTCTTCGACCATTCACAGTTAGGCTTGGTCTCTTAATCTAACGGCCCGAATTTAACACTGATCCCACATGCCCCCCTCCCCAAGGCTTTGGATGGAGTAACTGGTCTCTCTCTATCGAACACTTGAACTTTCTTATTCATCGAATGATGGAGGCAGTTTTCTGGTGTTCCACCGGATCTAGGGCTGCAGGAAGAAATGCAGGACACGAACCATTGTAACTGTCTCTGAAGCTCAATCAGCATCAAATGCCGATGCAATTACAACTATGTATTGAACAGATAGCCTCTAAAATATGATCTTACTTCACAACTTTTTTTCATTTTTGATTCCTTGATTTCTGCTTTTCTTAAGTTTTGATTCCTATGACTGTTGTTTTTTTTTCGATTGCCTCAAAAGTCTAACCGTCCCGGAAAAGTGAATTCCTCAGATGTGCCGAGATTTGTGGCGGTAAATGAGAAAGCTATTCGCATCAAAAGTATAGGGTATGGCGTATCTTCGAAGGGTACTGTTGACAGCAAACGGCTTCATTTTTTATCCTCCAACGCACTTCACTATATGCCATGGTCACAATGACTGTGAGCATCCTAATGAGATTTTTCGAATCAATTTGCTGCTAATTCACATAGCACGAATTAACCCATGAAATCTGTTTCAATGCCAGTCATAGCGGAAAACCCCTCTGATATTGTCAAGCAAATGCCATCGTACTTGTAAAGCCGTAATCGTCTAAAGCAGAAAATCAGTGCGTAGATACTTTGAAAGGAGATACTTTTTAAACCGTATCACAGATCTAGGCTGCACCATGCATTCTGATGATGTTGAAGATCTCAGAGATATCTACAAGAGCCATACTACTGGTAGCGAACTCAACTATTACGCTTACCCACATTCTTATACGCGGAAGATTGTGCAGGTTCTGAAGATTGCCCGTCGATATCAACTGCGTACGTAAAACTCTGAAAGCCACGAGGAAGGACAAATTAGCCACGAGGATATATAAAAGGAAAACTTTACCCAATGTAAATGAACGCTAGGAGTCCGAGGAAAGCGTGTGCAGCACATTACTCGTGGGATGCGCTTCCGTACCCTTTAACACCACTCTGTGCTGCACCTGCAGCCTGCAGACCCCCGAGGCCCTCCCTCAACTGAGCGGGCCAAGGCTGCAGCGCTTGACCGCCGCATATCACAGATTCACGCGGCTCCAATCGAAATATTAAGAACACGTGGCGAACCAGTGCAAATCTCAATGGTGCAGGAGAGGCCCTACTTGACAAGGTTTATAGCCATTTCATTTTGCTTTTTTCTTAAGTTACGCGCTACTTACATACTACCTTTCATTTCCGATAACTGACTGAATCTCCCTCGCGTTGCGTTCGTATGATGTGGGACATTCTTATTCTCAGTATCCCGGAATGTTTGGAAGCATCCAGAATAGCAATATTTTCCTGATGATTTCTATCACCGATATGTTTCCCTAGCTGTTTCATCGTTGCGCCCCTAAAGGGACAAGTTGAGAAGTTTCATTTCCCACGTCTTTTGAAGTCTATTTCACCAGTATGATTGGATAAATTTTTCATGCATTGTCTACGCTACGACACTTTGAGAAAGAGGTTTAACCGTTTTGCCATCAGGCTACTTACCGTAACGTGCTCGCAGACGGCTATACCCTTACAGAACCAGAATTTCTTGGTCAGCAATAATTACGGAAGTGAAACTCAGAAGTGCATCAAAAAGTTTCATTAGAGGCTGCATGAATTGTACGCCATCGAATGAGAAAGAAGGGAGTTCCCAGCGCGGCTATGACCGTGGAGAAAGCATATATTTCAGAGGGAAATGAATGCAGTTGCTGTGGAAATGCCAGCAGACCCGATGGTGCATAAAGCACTTTGTTTCTGCGAGCGTTACTGGAGCCGCCCCCGAGAAACCACTTTCTCCCAACAAAAAAAAAGTTTGGAAGGGCTGTCCACTTAAGTGTGCACACACATTCCTTTGTTTTCAAGGTATTGACGTCACCGCCTTTCTTCAGTCTTTCTCTCATGCCAGGTACCCGTGGATGTGTCACTGTGCCTGCCCATCCACTACAAATACAATGTCGCGGTGTATTCAATGTGACAAGGGATCCCCATCACAAGAAATCGCATCTCATCACTATCACCAGGGAAGCGGTAGATCTTACTACTTACTACGTTATTTCTCTAATAAAGAAGTGCGGTGTTAGCCGGTATATCCCTGAAACTAATATAATACAAAGCACCACTGTGCACTTGCAGTCATTTTACAACGTATTGACACCTCTATGGACATGGTCGATGCAGAAGAGGCGTGGCTAGAAGAAAGGGAGGAGTACTCTCGAAGCAGCACGATGCACTGCCACATTTCTTTGAGCGTGTCGAATTGTTCTGCTTATCGAGAATCAACTTTCAATCAACGATCTGAAAATTCGCTTTTTCTTGTAAGTGTCACGATAGAAGATGTTGATCAAATGCGAAATTCACGTGAGAGTGATCACAGGAAGAAACCTGAGAAAATCTGAACGATGAATGATGAATGATATGTATGAAATACCCCAAAGTATGGTAGATAAGTCCACCCTCACACGGTGTCGCGCGCGACAAACGCAGGTTCAGTCTTCAAATAACCAAAGATGGAGGAAATCGGGGAATCTGTGATTTGTGGATTGTATAAAAGCGAGTAGGGTTGGGGTGAGGTCGTACTAGGGTAAACACAGGAACTTCACAGTTGGCAGAGGAAAGCGACTGGGCGAGAGGGAATCGTTGTTCAGCGGAGGTTTCAATGCTACGATTGTTATGGCGATGGAATAGCCATTGAATAAAAACTTTTTCTCATTTCTGTTATGATTGTGTACAAAGCCTCGCGGACATGCGTCTTTCACCTTATTTTTCCCCTGCTGGCTGCGTCAAGTATTTGCTTTGTATTTTGGTGTATAGCCTTCGAACACAAAAATTGACTTTCAGAAGGAGAATCAGCGTAGGGCAACCTTTGCCGGATGATCATGTGGGAAAATGCATGATTATCAGAAAATTTGAATAAGAATTGAGATAAGTGAGAGTTTTTATGCTATGAATGTTTCTGACGATGGGATAAAGACTGCGTTGAAATTTTTTCGTGATGGTCATTATTACACGGTTTAAACGAAGATTTTGATACGTTGTGTCTTTAGGTACTAGAAATGAAGTTCAATAAACCTTTTCTACAGTTCTGTCGTTTTTATAGACACCAGAAGGGAGTAAATTCGGTCTACGGTAGAACAGACGTAGTGTGGACGAGGTTAAGTAGCCGCCATTGCACAAACTCGCCAGTTTGACGCCTTGGCATGGTGCTAAGAGGAGATGTTTCTATTATAAATTTGTTTTTTCCTTTTACTTTTTCCTTTGTTCTTTCTTATATTGTTTCTAGATGTACTGACATGAATGCTAATGTAGTTGGGATTGGTCACTCCACTGCGCTGGGAGTTAGCTGCTACAACTAACGTTGGCCCGCGGCCCGTCTCCTTCAGCGGACAACTCGGAAAGAGATGTGTGGATGAGAATGGGATGCGAATACACACCGCACTTTTAAATCCGGGTGTTTTCACCGATTATCGCTTCTAACCTTCAGTGTTCGTTACAAAATGCTCAATTCTTTGCATCTTCTTCTTGTTTCAGTCCTCTTCCGGTTCCTTTAAAGGCATCATTAGGGGAAAGTCGGACGAAAAGTAAAAGAAATAGTGCATATGAAAGCCGAGATGCCTAGCAATAGGACAGTGAAGAAACAGCGGATGGAATTGGCCTAAAACCCGAGAAATAGGACCCCGTTTCCACTGTTGATTCTCGAAGCGGACGACCTGTCCGTCAAGAGGGGAGTAGTCTGATCTAGTTTTCCATTGGCATGTTGCCAAGTAAACACAGGGGAATTGTCTGGAAAGACGACAACATCTATTTCTTGAGTGAGTTTCACGCTAAAACTGCGAAAGCGCGCCGCAAAACCCCCGATCCTACCCCATCTCCTCGACCGCTCTCACCCCAATCAATCGGGAATTACGTCATCGAGAGGCGGAACCACTGAGTGCCAGAGGCGGAGCCCCTGAACGCTTCGCCGTTTTGCAGCGCTTCTACAGCTCGGAGGGGCGCTTTTTCACCGGGATTTCGCCGCAGATAGCCTTCTTAGACCCAGGACTACCATGTGAGTGACTTCTTCTTGGGATTTCTCCACTATTGCCTACCCCTAATGATGTCTTTAAGATTGAAGGGTGCATCGCGATCCTGAGCTCTTTGAAGTCTGCGTCTGAGTCTGCCACGCGCAAGAGCTGATTCATCTACCAGATTTCAGGGTAAGTGAAATGTGCTCACTCTCGTAGCAAATAGGAGATTTCGAGAAATTAGGAAAAAGCATTCACTATTGAGTATTTCAAATGACGTGAAATTCAGTAACGAGGATGCCCAAAGAAGCGGTGACTGGTAGAAAGAATCTGAAGAGGTAATGAGCAAACTCCTCCAGGTACTGTGTGGACCGGATGCGATCCACGTAATGGCTCGGTAGTGGAGAGCAAGAAAGTTATCCAGATACCGCCCTTGTGGGCATCGCCGAGCCTTCGCAGCTACGGCCGCCGTCAGACTTCACATTTTGCGTTTTACGATTTTGCGGCGTCGCACTTTCGCACGCGATACTGTGACCTTGAGGTTGTACAATGCATCAACTTTGCGTGCGGAAAACATGCGCAAAGTCGCAAAGTCCAAAATCGCAAAACGCAAAATGTGAAGTCTGACGACGTCCTACAAGCGTGGTAGCTGATGAATATAAACTCACCTATATTATTTGAATTTGAATAGTGACGGAACATGAATGATACGATGTGGGGAAATGAACCTACCAGAATGTCTGCTTCGAGATACTGAATCCCATCTACACACGGACACTTCAGAAGCAGTTTGCTGCGCGCACGGCTAGCCACCCTACCAAACAATTCTGTTTGCAGACCCGTAGGAGGCGCTTCAGCTCTACGGTCGTGGTTAACCACAGCCGACCATGCAGTTTCGTGTAACATGGGATTGACTCCACTCGCCCTTGGTTCCGTAGAGGTGAGGAGAATCGTTGAATATGGTGTCGGCTGTGTCCTCAAACCAGGTACTTTCAGATTAACGTATCCGCGAGTCCAGAAATGCCGTAGCGTTCTGGTTGAGCAATTGTAAGTCCCAAATGTATAATAGCTCTTTTCAGAGGGAAACGGAGGCACCTCTGATGAATATATGTCAACATCGGGGCGTTCTGAGGAATCGCACACAAAAACACTGGGCTATTCTCGTCTATTCGCGACTTCTTTAACAGGTATTTTTGTTATTGTGAACGTCACAATTGGAATTCACCGCCATGTCTCATTGCTCCGCCTCACAAACTTCATACTTAATTTACTCTAATGAAATAACAACAACAAGTCGAGGAAATTACTGTGCTCAAAGTAGTTGAGCAAAGAAGCAGTAGCTTTCAGAGAGGGAACTCCAGCCACGAGCGCAATCGTCCTCTCCACCATTTTAGGCACTAGCCCATTGTGAGGCGGAGGTGGTAAAATAAAAGGTGACACGCATTTCCACTTCCATGATGTGGGAATCAAACCCCACATCAACGCCCGCTCAGGTCAACCAAGCCTTCCATTCCTCGGGGCAGGTGAATAGGTTCAGAATCCAAGTGTAAAGCACAGACTGGTACTCCGCCTGGCCCCCGCATGTCAAATAGGCCAAATCACATTCACCTGCCACCACGATTTCGAATTGAAATAGAATGCGCGGCGCATTCCACATAAGAGATTAGTTAACGCCAAAAACGTTAAACTTTACCCTTTGTGCATATCAACAATATGGGACTGTTATAAGACCTTAAGATCCTTATGAAGGTTTTTAACAAAGTACGAAAAAACATCCGAGAAAACATCCGAGCTCCCTTGCCAGTACCTACCAGGGCATGGAATATCATTCAATTAAAAAATCTTAGCAAGTCATCGAAGTAATGAAATTCGATCATAAATCGGAATCGGGAAGCCAGTGAGATTGGCATGGTGAATCAAGAAACTCAAATTGAAAGCAAGGACGGATAAAGTAGCGGATCCCAGCCTACAAAAGGAGCAAAGTGATGAAGAAGTGTTCGACAAGGAAACAGAAGAGGGAAAGGGTTCGATGACATTGAAGGCTTGAAAAATTATCCCCAAAAGACTTCAAACAATTCGTCCATGGAACTCTTCGTATAAAAACATGCAACATGACCCACTGTAGGAAAATACGAAGTTTCGAAAATGGAATTCCGGGAAAAATGATCCCTCGAGAATCCTACTTTGTGAAAAGGCCACGAACATGTAAGCGGGGCCAAACGGGAGCTGGAATAAACGTTGGAGCAGTCATGTGTATAAAACCATACTGTAATAAAATGAAAAAATGAAGACATGGAATTTGCCGCATTCCAAGGGAAACGTCATGAACAACAGGAAACAGTTGTTTGCGCGCAGAAGGTGTGACAGTTATCCGGCGAAAATTTGTGTGGTCCCACTTTTTCAACTTACGGTTTTATTTTAGTTCCTCTCGACGCAAAATCTGATGCCTTAATTTTTTAGAAATGTGGATACGTGATATGCTCTTGAATATTAAAAGCTGAAATTTTATCCTCCTCGTGAGGGCTACAATCCCTTTCGCAGCGCTTGATTGGGCGTGGCCTGCGGACATGGGTGAGTGGCGAAAGTGGGAGTATGTGGCGGGGTGAGAGAGTTTGATACACTTTCGTCCAAGTCCGTCGGCCACGTTCAGGCTCTGCGAAATGGACTGCACAAGAAAACACTTGGTCCCTGAAAAATAAGATCCCATAAAATCCCTTCGTGGAACTGGGATTAAAAGCAGACTACCTTGTCAACAGCTTAATCTTCTGAAAGGAATGCTTTCAGTGGATTGCTAATCACCGTAGGAGTAACAACATGGAAAGGATACCTACTTCTCGTGTGTAGTGTTTTCCAAGAAGACTCGAGTTTCACGGTAATGTCAACAATTCTCTCTTGGTATTCGAAATTTTGAAAGGGAAGATTAAAAGAACACCCCCCCCCCCCTACACGTATCCAACACGTCCGGGATCCCAAAAAAGGTTCTCCTAGACCGTAACTGGGAGGTGCGTTTGTGGGTGCAATGAGGCTCATACTGGTCAAATGATTCTAGGAATGATAACCATACAGATATTCGAGCCATCGAATTCAAAGGTGCTAACAGCGAAAAGCAATTATAAGATGACACGGAGTATGGGAACGGCCGTAACAATGAGGCTTTCGAGTTCTTCGAAGAAGTTTCAGACGCCTTATACTGCAAGGGGTGCCAAAAAAAGTAAATTTGTTTGCGGCTCACTTCCACTAAGTATACAAAACAGAGGGTAATGAAAGAGATTAAATAATATTAGGCCAAAATATTCCTGATGTGTTCCTCTCAAGGCAGGAACAAGTTGCGGCTCACTACTTTCACCGTCACAAAAACATGGAGCCCTCAGTCAGCACAGTGGAGCTATAGAGCACCTACGGTCTTAAAATCCGCCTAGAACAGGAGAGCCGGCTTTCGTGGAAGGTCTCTCGTGGGAAGCTTTTTGAGGACTGACCCATCGGTTCATAGAAGTTGCTTGAACAACGACGCTATGATCCGAAGTGTCATTTTTCATACCTGAAACCCGTCTCCGGAGCGGTTTCAATGTAATGGCACGTTCTGGTTCTTGGAAATGAAAGGCCTTATGAGCCCGCAGAAAACAGAATGCTCAAGAACACCAGTCATTAAGAATCCTCCAGGTACCCAGAGAGAACGGACCTCATTAAGGTTGTGAAAGAGGATGGCGAATTCTCTGATTTTGCCCAATTGAGATGACACATCATGTTCATGCAGAAGAAGCTCCCGATCCTGCTCGTACAGAAGGGTGTTACGGAGTTTATTGATAGTACGTGGTGTGCTCTTGTTGGGGATGGAAGTAGTTAGAGACAGTGTTAGGGGTAATGTGGGTGACAGGGAATCCCAAAAGGAAGCATTCACTGAAAAATTACGGGTCTAAAAGGCCGATGTATGGCGAAATCTCTCGCGAAAGACGCCCCCTTGAGCTGTGGCGGAGGCGGCCTCATCAGGGCAAGCCGCCTTGGTTAGGGCAGCCCGCCTCCTGCGACGAGCTGTCCCCTGACTGGCTGGGTGAGGGGAGCCAAGGCGAGCGGCACGGCTGGAGCGATCGCGGCGCGCTTTCGTATGCAGAACGTCGCATACCCTTTCCTGATCAGCTGATTATCATTTTTGGTGGTTTTGATTTTTGCTGCTCACCCGTAAAATCTGCGCGTTTTTCTTCTCTATTCTTCCTTTGTTTTCATTAATCCTCACTCGATGTTTTCGCCCGTTTGTAGTTAAAGAAGGGATGCCTTTTGAGTTTTTTGTATTGTTTCCACACTATTTTGCGCATTGATTACCTGGATACATGCCGATGGTAGAGTCGTCCGGGCCACCCGCCTTTTGACGAAATGGTCGTCCACGTCGAGGATCAGTGGTGAAAAAGGGGTTATATTCTCAGGTTTTCGGTCATTTACTTACGCTTTTCCTTCATCGTCGTATCACTGATCATCTCGCCCGTCATATTCGCCACTTTTTTCGCATTTCTCCGATTTTTCCCTAACACTGCCTTTAACAGAATTTGCTGAAGTTCGAATAATGTGGGGTTGAAAGTGCAAAAAAACAACTATTTTCTGGCACCCCTTGTATATGGACACTCGGCCTGAGGTATTACGTAACTGAAAAATCTAGAACCAACTGAAAACGTAGAAACGTTTGGATTGACGGCTAAAATCAGCGCGAAATCCCAAGACTGTCCATGAAATTCCATGAAATCAAGTGATCCTAAATGAAAGCATACACAAAATGGGCGATTTTTTTGAAATTAAAGACACTGGGAGGGGGACAGGGAAGGGCAACGTATGTGGTAGCACTGTTCTCTGTAAACAAACTTTTGAGTCCAGAAGAGATATGTGTAGCGACCTAACGCGCGTCACCTCGAACTGCACGCTTCAGTGGCCGAGTTAACAGCCGACGACGGACAAAGAAGGCGGAATCGATTTCGTGCATGATGTTGTAAAACAAATGAAACAACGAAAAGTAACAAACGGGTAGAGCAACGAAAGGGAGAAGTAGCGAAGAAGTGTAAAAAATGCGTTTACGATAGACAATACCCATGAATTCACACTTGACGTCCTGGAAAGGCGGCGTGTGTGCAATAGTCGAACTACAGGCAACTACAGTAGGCCAAAACTACACCGTCGCGTTGTCTGTAGATTCGCATTGTGATTGTCCGAAGATTACGTCGGTTTTAAAATTTTGTCCCTCTTCCACCTTTTTGAAATTTTTTTCTTTATTTTATACCAGTTAGGTTCAACAATATAATGTTGGGCTGGAACTTCGAGAGCTTTCTGCATTGATTCGAAGCCATACTCGGAAATTTCAAAGCAACTTTGCAAAAAAAATCTTATGAGAATTTATGAAGAGACACGTCAGAAGAGCATGATACATGAGAGCTGTGTGCCAGCCTGACCGAGCCTGACCGAACAATTGCACAGCCTCTAATGGATCACCTCAGTCACAACTGCAACGACACATTAGCTAAGAGGAAGAGGAAGTGACGAGGACGACGAAGGCTCATCGTGGTCATGATCATTGCGCTCACAACTCACCACAAAACCTTCTACGTGAGGCATGAATAAATCACAACTAATCGGACAAGATGCTTCGATCGCCGTCGTTTCGTCTTCCACGATGAGAATTTCACGTCTCCATGGGAAGTCTTTTCACGGTGACCATGGAAAAAGCACCATTAAAGGAATATGCGACATTTATGGGAGATTTTCCTTCCCGTATGATGTGAGGATAAAAAGCAGCTTCCGCTTCAAAGCCCACCATTTCAGCCATATTTAGCGCAAATGGATAGTGCCTTTCGAATCATCCTGAAGCAGACACCGAAGTTGAACGGTTCCAGTCATCATTACGCGGTTCCCGGCAAGAGGTCCTCAGCAGATCCACCAGTGGCGATCCCACAATGAAGGTGTGGTCAGAGATTACGGTAAGGACCGGTAGGTGATAATATTTGATGTCCTTTTTAGGCCTAGGTAAAGTATGATAACAGCTTGTGTGGTTTGCCTGGGTCAAATTCCCTATCTATGGATTGAGGAAACTTACGCCAAAAAATCACGTGGACGTCCACGACGGGCGGCGCGGTGGGTGCGAGTGCCAGTGGCAGGGCATGGAAGCTCAAGCGAGGCAGTGTGGCATGGGTGGAGGAGGAAGGGTGGCATCGGTGCAGAAGGCAGTGTGGCATGAGTGGTACCGAAGAGGTGGCGCAGCCACGCTCTGCCGGGCTCCCAAGAGCAATCGATCCGCATGTCGCACCGGTGGGCCACGACTGCGACGCCGCTAAGTGATTTTCTGGCATAAGTAGCCTCACCCGTTTCTATGCGAATCTTCTGAATGATTTCGATTAAGTGGTTATAATTGCTACAGAGCACTTGCAAACATTTCGGTTCAAATGATCTAACCCACCTGTTGTGTATAGGAATGAACTGTCTTGTTTATAGGAATGGACTGATGATAAGTGTAATCGTAAACAGCCATTCCTCACCCTATAAAAGCAGACCTCGAGTAGGGTCGACACTTTTGTTGTGCTGTGTTCCCGGAGTACAATAAAGCGGTCACCGACACTGGAGTGAGCAGACACAACAAATTGGCGATCAGGATACCGAAGATGGATCAATCGCAGCTGATGGCAGTCTTCAAAGAGATCCTGGAAGAACAAAGAAGACAACATCGAGAGCTGATCCGGATGCTCCAGCACCGTGTGGAAGATTCAGCTGGCGATAGAGTGAGGACTGAAGACGTCTCAACGCCGAACGTTATGGCCGCCCTGAGCAACCGCAACGAGAAGTTTGTGTTCGATGCTGACGTGGAGATGGGATTCTCCAGATGGTACTCACGGTACAAGGAAGTGTTCACCGAAGATGCCCGACAGCTTCCTGAATCGGCAAGGGTGAGACTTCTTTTTGAAAAGCTCGATAACGTCACTTTTGAGAAGTATCAGCGACACGTATTGCCAAGGAACGTATCGGACATCGGTTATGAAGACACTGAAGTTGACAATTTGAAGCACCTATTCGACTTCAAAGCGTCCGAGTTCACTACCAAGTATCAATGCCTGAAGCTCGAGAAGAGTGAAAACGAGGATTACCTCACGTACACAGGTAGAGTCAACGAGTTCTGCGAGAAATCCAAACTCCATGACTTAGATTCCGATGGTTTCAAGTGCTTGCTTTGGATATTCGGGCTGAGGTCACAAAGAGAGGCAGAATTCCGGCAACGACTCTTTGCTATACTCGACAGAGAGTACAAAGCAGGTCGGAAAATTTCGTTACATGAACTGCACAGGGAATGTGAGAACTTCCTGAGTCTCGAAAGGGATTGTGAGACTATCGCCGGAAGTACAAAGATCGTTGAATCAACAGTGAAAGAAGATCAAAAAGCCATCGATTGCTGGAACTGCGAAGGAAATCACTATGCTATGCAGTGTAAGAGAAGGCCTTGGTTCTGCAAGAAGTGCAGAACGAGTGGCCATCGAGAGAAATTTTGCGATGTTGCGAATCAAGCGAAAGCAGCTAGGCATACCAAGACTTCTGAAAGGAGTCATCCTCGCAGCGGCAAAAATGAACGTGCCAAGAAACGTTCCAGGAAACATATTCGGTTTACAAAGATCTCAAATGCTTCTGCAAGCGTTAATGCCGCACGGATGTATATCGAAGCAGTTGTGAACAACCAGCCAGTTAGATTTCTACTTGATACAGGATCAGACATAACACTACTGAATGAAAATGTCTGGAAGAAGATGGGATCTCCACAACTGGAGAAGACAAACGTTACTGTGAAAAATGCTAGTGGTGATCGTATGAAAATACGAGGAAGACTGAAGTGTACAGTCGAAATGAAAGGCATCAAAAGCGTCGGATACGCTTATGTCACACCGCATAATTCGTTAATGGGGCTTGAGTGGATACAAAATAATGAAGGTGCTTCATCACATGAAAATGATGGTTGCAGAGATTAACACGAAAAGCAGCTCTCACGTGGAGGAAGAGCTGAAGAGAAAGTATCCTGAAGTATTCAGTGAAGGTCTTGGACTATGTAAGAAGGAAAAAGGCGACCTTACACTTTTACCTGATGTCCAACCCGTATTCTGTCGTAGTCGCTCCGTTGCCTACGCCGCTAGAGAATCCATCGAAATTGAACTCGATAGACTCCAAGAGATGGGAGTAATCACTCCAGTGAACCATAGCGAATGGGCCAATCTGAAACGAGGTATCAACAAACTCAGAGGAGAAGGAAGACCGTACGAAGATGTGCTAAATACTGTTCTACAAGCCTACAGGACAACAGCAAATAGCAGTCTACAAGAAAAGACTCCAGCAGAGCTACATGGAAGGAAAATTCGTACTCGATTGAGTATGCTGAAGCCAATACCAGTAGACACTAAGAATCCTTTCAAAGAAAACAGGCGAGAGGAAACGAAAGAGCAGTTCAAGCGAAGACATGGTGCTATCAAAAGAAATTTTGTTGTTGTAGAAGCAGTGTATGCTCAACAATGGAAATCGTCCTGTTTCGTCTGGGAGAAAGGCACTATAAAGAGGTGCCTAGGATCCGTAAATTACGAAGTTGACGTAAATGGAAGAGTTGTCAAGAAACATGCGAACCAACTCAAACGTCGTCATGCAGATACATCCACAAGTAGCGGATGTTCGACTTTGGACACACTACTGGACATGTTCTTATCGCGATGACCAGCTGAAGGAGCCGACAGAGAATGCGAAGGAGCAAATCGCGGATGTTGAGGCACAGAGAAGTAATAGCCGTTCAAAAGATCAAAGTGCGGACGTGGAAGCACAGAAGAGGACATGTGGATACCGTCAACGTATACCGAGTCCAGAATCCCGACGACCACTATGGAGATCAACTCGAACGAGAAGGCCCGCCGAAAGATATGGGATATCTTGTGTTTAGTTGTTTTGTTGATATGTTACGCACCCACTTGATTTGTAACCAAGTAGAAACGAAGTCTTTTTCTACTGGGGGAGGTGTTGTGTATAGGAATGAACTGTCTTGCTTATAGGAATGGACTGATAATAAGTGTAATCGTAAACAGCCATTCCTCACCCTATAAAAGCAGACCTCGAGTAGGGTCGACACTTTTGTTGTGCTGTGTTCCCGGAGTACAATAAAGCGGTCACCGACACTGGAGTGAGCAGACACAACACCACCTAAGCCCTCTGTCCCATTACATCATACCGGGATTTTTGACATACCGGGATGCAGGCTAATCTAGCAAGGTAGAATAGATCAAAAGAAAAATGCTGCTCAAGTAGTTATTGTGCATATTAGCTCATGAACTCGAACAGTGTATAACCATGGAATGCTTGGTTTACCTGGCCGTGCAGTGATGTGAGATTTGATCCCCACACAATGAGAGTGATATGCGCACCACCTGTCACTGTACCACCCCCGCCCATATGGGAAAAGGAACATGTCTACTGTTATTACATGTGATCCTGTGAAAATAACCGGAGAATTATCACTTAACAATCCTCAATCCCTTTTTGGAAAAAAAATAGCCAAGTCTTCCCGAGAATCATATGAACATTCACCATGCGATTGACAAGAGGAAATTGGGCGGAAATACATGTTCTCTAAAAATCAACATTTAAGTTTAGTTGGAGTGGTGTGGAGTGAATTTCGCTCTGAAAAAGGGGATTGGCTCCTTATCATGATTTTGCCTTGCTTCGCCGGATGAACTGGGGCAACGTTCGCGGCCGGCTGAACAGCACCTTGCTCGTCTGCATCTATCCCACCGCCTAGTGATGCGGAGGGATGCGAAAAAACGCTGCTGAGCACTGCTACTTACATATTGCACAATCTATCAAACTGACCCCTTCCGGTGAGTGGATTGCACTCATTATAGATTCTTTTCACAGTTTTCAGTACGCGTAGCACTATACAATACATATTAGATTGTCCCAAAAGTCTTGTAGTATTTTTCCAAAAAAAAAATCAGTATTTCTTGTCCACTTCGAGGCAGGTCCAGGCGGTTCAGGAACATGGTAGAACGTTCCCTAAGCTTTCTAGGAAAATATATATTGACCCACCAGATCCCGTAGAGAGAGCTACAATGCCCGTTGTCGATACCCACCCAACTCGCGGTGTCATCTATTATGAGCGGTCTTGCGGCACCAAAACGACGGAAGCTTGCCACTCCATCAGCGCTGCATTGGGCAAGGGATTTGTGAGCTACGTGACTGTGCGCCGCTGGTTCATCAGCTTCAGCAACGGCGAGATTGACATGAAAGGCAAACCACGCTTGGGACTGTGCTGGTTCTGGGACGCGGAAGGAATGCTTTTTCGCGAGAAGCTGGTACAAGGCGAGACAGTCACCGCTGCCGTATGCACCCACCAGCTCCAGCAGCTCGCCGTTGATGTTTGAGAAAAGTGCCGGAAAAGGTCCGCGGTCACCCTTCTTCATGACGACGCCCGCTCCCATTTCGCTCCCATTTCGCGAAAAGTACCCAGGCCAAGTTATAGGAGCTCGGCTGGGATGTGCTGCCCCACCCGCCGTACTCTCCAGGCATTGCCCCTTCTGGCTATCACCTTACCCATCCTCTCGAATCCTTCCTGGCCAAGAGAGAATTCGTTGATTATGACTTGCTTGCGAAGGCGATCGCTGACTTCTTTGACTCTCAGAACCCAGAGTTCTGGGAGAAGAGGATCAACGATTTTCCTTTAAAGCGGCAGAGGGTTGCCGATAACAATGGTCAATACTATGTTGCCTAATTGTTATTTGTTGGACAAAAAAAAATAAAAAGTGACGATCGAAAAGATTCCTACAAGACTTTTGGGACAACCTAATAGATGATAATATGTCAGTGACAATAATGTAATGGTAATTATTTGTAATGTAATTAATTAAAATATTGAATCATTGATTGAAAGATCAAAGGGGAAACAGAAAGGAATTGCTTGAGCATTGTCTTGTCCCGAAGCCTCATGTTGATCTGAATGTGTGTAAGACAATGTGAGACTTCCCAAGTTTATTCCAAAAGACTTAAAACAGCTTTCACAAAACCGGATGAAAAAAATGGTTGCAAAAGAGATTTGAGCCTTAAAGACTCGATAAAGGCGCTAGGCGCCGAAAGCTTGCCTATAAGGCTCGAATCTCTTTTGCAACCATTTTTTGCATCCGGTTTTGTGAAAGCTGTTTTGAGTCTTTTGGAATAAACTTTGGAAGTCTCATATTGTCTTACACACATTCAGAAAAGAATAAGTTCAGTTCAGTTTCTTTTGTAATCATCACTGAAGGACGACAAGTATGCCTTCCGGCAAGAATGATTTATCGAAATCAGTCAAACATTCAGTGAAAAGTAACACTAAAACTTGTGTTTGCGGGCACCGCTGCTCCATTTTTCACTTGTTTTGACTTGAGCGGAATTTTTTATCCACGTGCGTTCGAATTCTTATTGAATATGTCAGTTCAAGGATAAATGGGACCGGACAGCCGTGTCAGCATAGATGAGCGATTTTGGCCATTCATATTCGTATGGTTCGCTCGCCATGTTTTACAAGGATTGTGCAGCAATTTTTAATCCCCGTTCGGCAGAGCGGTCTTCCAATTAATCATGCAAGCATTCGGATTTCATAAAACTTAGGGCTCGCCGCAGTGGTTTTTACATGAATTATATGATCGCACTGGCCAATCACTAGTATTCGCCTCTCAAGTCGAGGATACTTTCGGATAATTGACATTCGAAACCGAAAATTCAGAAGGTTTGGGCAATTTTGCTTCTATCCATTTAGTTTGCCGAAAGACAAAATAAAAAATAGTGAAAAAAGACACAAGGGGGTCCTATACCACATTCCTACTTGAGGAAAATTGGCTTGGAGCGAACTGAAAGAAGAGAAGGGTAGGTGGAAGTTCACAAAGACATTACAGCACGTCTACGCTCACCGTTCATCGCTTCCCCACAGCGTTCCCCTGCAAGTGAGCACGTCATGTGCTGCGCCTGCACCTTAATTAGGCCGCGTTCATACTTTGCGGTGCCGGTGGCAGTGCGTGGTTGCGTGTCTCTGCGTCTACGCCTATGCCACCCTCCCTCGTTACATACGTCGTTTCTGTACTTCTCCCTTGTCACTCTACCTCGCTACCTGTGCACGCAGCAACACCCTGTCAGCGCTGAGTATGAACGCAGCTTTGCGCAATACACATTGGCGCGAGATCTGATCGATATTAATTTGACGTGAAGTCTGATCGTCATTAGGGGCACGTAAAGCATAGCTCTGCCAGGGCTAAGTTGAGTCCCATTTGTCGGCAATTCGACCATTTCGTTAACCACTTCAATTTGAACTGGACACGAAATTGACCTGTAGCAAGAAACATTCGGCGCGAAACTATCATCTCTTAGTTCAGAAGCTCATATCACCTTGTCGTAAGCTACACAATTTCACGATTCGTCATTGGTGGTAGATGTTTAGGAACGTTCTTGTTTTGTTTTTGCTTTTAATTTTTTCTTAGTTTTTTCTTGCTTTTGACACTCCCCAGAGGAATGATGCCGATGAAGTTCAAAGTATGCCCTCCCTCGAGCCAAAGTTCGTTCATCGACCAGAAACATGGAGCAGCTCACAGAAAAAACACGAAGATGAAGATGGAACACTCGGCTGACTGGCTTGTGAGGAAAGAAAAAGTGAGGCAAGAGGCTGAGAATAAAAAAGCTGGCATTTAAGAATTATTTCCCTCTAACTGTTCACACAACTTCATATTGGACACGCCACGCCTACAACAGCTGATATTCATAAAGTATGTATAGCACTTAGATGTCGAGAATGGGACGAGTGACGTCAACTGGAGTTCAACGACAACCTATCCCAAAATTAAAGGCAATGTAGTCCAGCACAGACGTGCACAGACGTGCAACATTACTCGTCCACTGAGTCCCTTCACATAGTCCCATTTGCATGTAATAATTTTATTTTACATCCATACATTTCACATTTTACATACATTTTCATTTTACTTTTTACATGAAATTGAAAATTCCCTACCAAGAGCCACGAAAATCGGAATACCTCAGCTGAGCTGGTGGATTTGAGGAGGACGGAGTGATGCCAAAAAAACTGGAAAAGTGGGTTTCATGAAGTGGCTGAACAATTTCAGGAAAACTTATTTATGGAGGGTGAGATCCTTCTTAGCACGCATCTATAGGTTGTCCGAAAAGTAATGAGACAAATGTCGTAGTGCAGTGATTCGTCGGTAACTTTATTACAAATCAATATCATTTACTACATATAATATTCGCCATTGTGTTCCTTCACATACTGCCATCTTTGCGGCAGAGATCTGATTCCATTAGCAAAGAACTCCGGAGGCTTCGACTTCAAGAAGTTGTTGACAGCTAATTCGACGTCCTCCCGATTGGTGAATTTTTTCCAGCAAAAGAGGATTGAAGAGAACGAAATATGTGGAAGTCTGATGGAGCGAGATCTGATGAGTGCGGTGGATGGGGTACAAGTTCGATCTCCAGCTCTCTCAGCTTACTCTGAGTCCTTTTCGACGTGTGTGGCCTGGCGTTATCCATGAGGAGTAGGATTTTGCCTCTCCCACGACGGCGACTACGCAGAATTTCAGCTACTCTTTCCAGCTGAGTACAGAATCTTTCAAAGTCGACCATAGAACCAGTTGGAACCAGTTCCCAAAACACCGGGCCTTTAATATCCCACCAGAATGACAGCAACTCCTTCTTGTCATGATCGGGATGTTTCGGCTGTGGTTTCGGCAATTCATCGAAGTCGACCCAATGTTTTCGGCGCACCGTGTTATCGTAGACACAATACTTCTCATCCATGGTAACGATGGAGTCGATCCAGGAAAGCGTGCGATGACGGCTGAGCAGAGAAGTGCACACTTCAACACGCTTCTTCTTGTCGTGAGGGCTGAGAGCGTGCGGAAGAACCCGAGGCAACTTTGCCACTTTACCTGACGCACGAAGAACATCGTGTACCGTGGATTTAGGAGCACCCGAGGAGGTGGCAAGCTCGCGCACTGTAACGTTAGGTCGTTCCTCACAGATGGCAAGTATGAGCTGCTTCTTTCGCGTCAGTGGACGCCCTGAACGACTACAGTCTTCGAGACATTTCCCTCCTTTGCCGAACTTGCCGTACCATCTGAAGCACGTCGCTCGAGAAGGTGCTTGATCCTTCATTTCTTTCAGCAAAAGCCGATGGGCCTCATCCGCGGATTTACCTGAACGATAGTGTAGAAGGAGAGCTGCCCGATACAGCTTTTTTTTCTCATCCATCTTTAGCACTTTTATGAAAGATGAAAACAGTATGGACCATATGCCCTTGGTGGCATATATGTAGTGGACTTGAAACACTAAATTCCAGAATTTTGTCCTCTCACGACTTCGACGTCCAAAAATACTTAATGTTGAATCTCACCACTGCATTTGTCTCATTACTTTTCGGACAACCTAATAACTCATCAGTACATAATCCTACATTTATTCATCAATGGCAACATTTTATCAATTTATCACGTCATCTTAAATTTGTACCAGACCAAATCAGGTGTAATCAAACTTTGGCCCTCCACCTCCAGAATCGCTTACGAAGATGACTTCAAGGTAGTGTGAGGGATAAGGAAAAAGTAAGGAAAGAGAAGACATGATCTCTGAAAACAAACATTCCTCTTCAAAAGTGGTGATGTTTGGCGAAACTCGCATTGAAAATGCGTATCTTAGGGTCTTACCACGATCCCTTAGCACAGCGATTCGTGTTGCGAGGCATTCTCCAGGTGAGTTGCCCTTAGGGCGTACATCCTTTAGGGCATAGTTGACTTCCCTCCTCGCTCGTCTACATCTACTCACCTGCTAGTGATACAGAGGGGCACCCAAGGGGAGGAGTGAGAGGGGGCTCCTACTCAAGGAGATAACAGTAACTCTGTTGGGACAATGCGAATAGAAATCGACCATTTGCTTTGACATCTTCAAATTCATGTACTCACTTCGTTTTCAAGGGACTTTACATTTAAAATGGAGAGCTGAACAGGTGCTGCGCAGTGTAAAAGCTTGAGTTGTGAAAAAATGTACTAATGCAACCAGTTTAGCAAGATAATGGCATTAGCTGGTCCGGAGAAGAGCTCGCTTAATCATCCAATACCTTCTTCCAAGACAATGGTACGGGAAATATGAATAATAGAAACTTCTAAAGTATGCTGTTGAAATAGAAGCTACGAGTCATGGAAAACTATATGTGGTGAAATTCCCAGTGAAGAAAAGCGCGCCCGGGTCTTGTAAAAGCCGTCTTTTGTCACATGTCTTATCATTACTCGCCCCTTTCTTTAAAGTGACCCAAATATTCTCGGAATAAACGTTGTAAAGGAGTATTATTTCATGGATTCTCTGACCGTTTCCTCTCCACTTTCGAACTGCTCAACACCTCGACTTTCATATTACACAATTATTTCGCATTCGTTCCGAACCATCCTAGAACTGCGTACAAATTTGTGCCTGACATTTGAGCTTTTGGTGGAACCGGGATTCTCCTTATTAGACTGACATGAACCATTTAACTAGTCCATCTGAGGATACATAACTTCTAATGAAGCCACTAAAATGGCCATCCATTAAGTTCTGAATGATGTTTGGCATGGGTTGAAGGCTTCGTCACAGTTAAGAAAAAATTTTTATTTTTATTTATTTGTTTATTTTATTCATTATTATATTATTGATTATTATATTTATTACTATTTATTATTTATTTATTTATTTTATTTTGTTAATTATTTATTAATTATTTATTTTTATTATATTATTTATATTTGTTATATTATTATTTATTTATTTATTGAGAGAAAATGAGGACTAGGAAGACCTATTATTTGCCACCGAACACCCCAATTCAAGAAAGATGATCTTCAGCGAACTGGCATTGAGAAGCGCGCCCTCCACTTTCTTTCGCGATCCACAGCGCTGCCAGTCACGCTGCCTCGTACCCGCTGGTCGAGTTGCAGCGAGGACGGGCAGACTGGTTGACTAAGCCCCTCACCCACCTGCATCTACCCTCGCAGAAAGGAAGGGAAGGAGTGAGAAGAAGGGTTTTCAGGTTCTTATTTCTCGGGTTGTCGATTGTTTCGTGTTCATTCTCTACTGCTACGCTAGTGGTCATCACGACTTTCATATTCCACTACTATTCCGCAATCTGTCCAAATCAACTTTGATAGTGTTTTTAGCTATAAACTCATTTTTGGCTTCTCTTCAAAATTATTTGATCCATGAATGAGCGTATGAGATCAGCACAATTCCACGGATGTTTAAAGTTTGAAAGAAAAGTAGGGCCAGGAGGTACAGGGAGAGGGCAGTGGAGATCCGATTGGGTCTGTACGGGCGTTTTGGAGATTATGCATGCTATGAAAAGCGATTCAAAGGATAATACTTTCTTAGATGTTCCAGCACTCGTGCTACTCGGACTAAATCCTATGGAAGTAAAAACACTCACAGCGACTACCTTCAGAAGAGGATGAAGTGAGTTTCGCATGGTGGGCACGACATTTTCAATGTCCCATTCTCATGTTTCCCCTCCCATTAACTGATGTCAGCTGTTCCCATAAATTTTGATGTGCTACATGTGATGACTGGTGGAAAAATGCAAGATCAGTTGTAACTTAAAAGCAGATCCAAAAAATTTTTTCTTAAGATTGGCATGCACTAGAAAGATCAATTCGTCATTGTCAAGTCACTGGAAGCTGCCGTCGAAAAAGTCAGGTAGCAGTGGGCCCCTTGTGGTGTACAAATGAAGAAATTGACCAACCAAGGAGGGAGCATATTGCATGAGACATATCGATCACGTGTGCAAAAAGATTACGAGAAGGTTCTCCTGCAGCCTTAATGTTGTGGCTCCGCCTCTATATGGACGTGTTTGGGATTCAGATATAATGCATCACTGCCACATATCACGACGCCATATCCACAGTCAATAAAAGGATAAAGAATACTTTCTCGCATTGATCGCTCCCTTGCTGGAATGCGCCGCGCATTCTAGATCCACTCAAAATCGTGGGGGCAGGTGTATATGATTTGACAATGACTTGCAATGCCAGCCTATGTTCGAGTTAGTGCTTTCATCCCCCGAAACGTATCTGGTACCAGTTCGCCTACCTCGGAGGGATGGAAGGTATGGTCGGCGTGGGCTGGCAGTGATGTGGGATTTGACGGGTGTAGGTTGAGACACACGAGTTTTGCCCTCGTTCAGCAACCCTGTGACGGCATGTGGCCTTTAGCCCCGTGGCATAGGTTATTCAGCCAATTCGTTCATTCAAATCCTATACATGTCTATTCCGCTGTTTTCATGACTGGATGATGCTACCATGATATAATACTTACAAAAGCGAATCTTGAATTGACAGAAACTTAAAATAAAGCCTTCCATGTGTCAGAGAATATCCAGTTTGTTGAAGTTAGATGTCACATCCATTTCTCATTTAAGTATTACTCTAATAGTCTACTCGCTGTTCGAAATATCACTGGAGAAAACTGTTACAGAGAACACGTTAGGCATTGTTCATAGTTCGCGATTCAGGCGATCGCGCGATTCAGGCGGAAGGAAAAAGATACATGTTGATCGAGTAATTCAGGCGATCGCGCGATCGCGTGGATGGCGCGATTCAGGCGGAAAAGAAAAGGTATATATTGATTAAGTGATTCAGGCGATCGCCTGAATAGCTAACTATGAACAATGCCTTAATAAGATGGCTATGGTCATCGCGTGACCTGGCAGCCCTATTGACCGTGTGTTCCAACCGTGACCCAATAAGGCTGCCGTAACCACACCGGTCAAATCGATCAGCATCCAATGCAAGTGACAGAGCAGTAGCTGCTTCGGACAATTGACTCTACTAGCCAACGAAGTTGTTAGGTGGAACTTTTATTTACGGGCTGACGCTTTGACCAGATAGCCTTCCTTAAAGGCTCAGTCCATCTTGTCAGTCATTATCAGCTCACTGAGGAGTGGGCCCTTGAGAAAGACGATCTGATAGAAACGTCATGGCGTCAATAAAAGTTCCACTTAACAGCCTCGTTGGCATTGCAGAGAAAATTGTAATAAACATCAATGCCGAGGTTTCACGAAGAAAGAAGCCAGAATCTAGTGGCTGCTTCTGTTTCACGATGAGTTTCCTTCATTTTTTAACCTTATCAGCAACTTCTCTCATTTTTAAAAGGCGATATATGACTGAAAATTACCGTTGCCACGGCCATAGAAAAGCTATGTCAAGAGAAGAGTGGAGAGAAAGGGCCCAGATATTAGTTGAAGGTAAGAGAAGCGGGGTGTGTACCTATGTCAGGATGCCGCACTGCGGCATGTCGTAAGCGAAGCAATGCGGACAAGCTATAGGCGCCATGTTGTTGGGTCCCGAAGCGATTAGAAGTCCACTGCGTATCGCACCACTAGCATTACGTTGTAATCGTTGTGAGGCCCAACTATGCGCATAGCTCGCACACACTACTTCGCACGCCGCTCGTCGTCGTGCGGCATCCGATGTAAGGGTACACACCCAGAGAAGCGGTGTCAAGCGTCCGTATCCGTTCGTGACAAATGTTCAATCTAAAGCAGCAACATTAATCTATCAGTTGTTGTTAAACCGCTCCGTAAGGATAAAAATGCGCACAAAAATGACATGCTCACTGATAAATCCTCTCAAACTACTGACATAACCCAAAGCACCAAATTTGTTCGGTGACTTGAATAAATGCTTTATTATCGTATCATCAAGGTCTGGGCCAAGTATAATAGAAGTATACAATTTTTTGACATAAAATACAATCGTGACTGAGGCATGCCGCAATTGCAAGGGTGCTCGAATTCAATAACAGCGTTTGTCATTGGAGTGGACATGGCTCGCACCATCGCGTCGCACAAAGGAACGCCGCAAGGAGTCTCAACCCCCACTCCTTGGTGTGGCTAGCCTGCTTCGCTTTGGTCTCTCCGACCCTCCACCGTCGCTTTTTTTGCCTGGGTGTCCTGCCGAAAGCTTAAGTAAGTGGGAAGAGAATGATCAGAGCTAGCAAAGAGGGTACAATTTTGAACATAATGTGATTTACTTCAGTTTTTTGATGACCCGCTACTTAACACTTTGGTTTATTATTTCTTGGGCTAGGAAGTTCCTTGTGCTTGTTGAACTTCTCACTTTCTCTGAGTAAAATGGTTACATGTCATAGAAATGTCCGAAGAGAAGGTGTGCTCGTACAATTGATGAACATGGCAAGTGGTTTAAGCACGAAATGCAGTGATTCATATCAATACATCGGTCTTGCACCGAGAGTAGGTGCCATTGAAGCAAAACAGTTGCATCCACATTATGGGGGCGAACTCGTTAGTGTTTACCTACTTTCTACATCCCATGTGTCTGGTGGAGTGGAAATAAGTTCTCGTACAAAAAACAGAAATTTTGGGCTTTCTCTAAGAATTTTCCCTGCAAGAAGAGTTATTTTTCGGAATGGGAAGTCCACGGATAAAATGGGATCGAGAGCGCATCTCGGAGATAAAGGAAAGCTAATCCAAGATCAGTGTTCTGGCTAGACAGCAAAATACACACCGCGTAGCATGCTTTCAGAATGAAAGCAATCGCCGGAAGTTGCTCTGTTACGCTAGACTCCCGAAATCCAGAAATCACAGAGAGCAGAAACCGAATATAGATTAAAGAAACTCAATGCTTCTCATCCAAGTGAACTAATTCGAAAAAAAGTCAGAATTCTGAAGATATTTGTACAACCAGAAGACCAAATCAACTATTCAATTTCGTTCTCTGATTTTTGACCAAACAAATTTTAGCAGGTTCCGCTTTTTCTAGGGTTCCTCGACGATCGGGAAAGAACCTTGTCCACCAATGAAACGACAACAACCTTCTGTAGACAAATCATGAAGGGAAAGAGGTGCGGTAAGGCAAGTTGTTCTACAAATGATCAAGGTATCATGTTTGGGTACAAAGCTCGCCTTAGCTCACTCGGATTATGGATTCCTGGTCGGTAATTTGGCACCAGTAGTTCATAAGAATGGCATACGGCTACGTTTTCAATATCGAGGACATTTAGAAATCTGGTCGAATTTCTTTAGTCATGGCCTTTACCGTATTTATCCCAAGAAGAACTCGAAAGTACGTCTTGAACTTGCCTCAAAATCGCATGCAGAAGTATGAATACCACACCATCGCCTGGTCCGTTAAAATGTTCTGGGGACAGTTTTATCCTGAGATGCAGCAACAGAAACGTCACTGTAATAGGAACCGTATCGATTATCGCCGACTTTTTGATCGAAAACAACGAATTTCCTCATGTTATTTACACACTTATTTATGCCCATCCAAAGAAAGAACAGATTTCTACCACTGTGAAGACCGTATTTCCCGAAGAATCTCTGTTCATTGCAAAAAATAAATACAATAAGACGCATGTAGCGCTACGGTGTATAAGTAGCTGTGATAAAATCTTCCCGAGAAAAAAGCAATCGAAAACAACGAATTTCCTCATGTTATTTACACACTTATTATGCCCACCCAGAGAAAGGACAGATTTCTACCACTGCGAAGACCGTATTTCCCGAAGAATCTCTGTTCATTGCAAAATAAATATAATAAGAAGCAGTGGGCTACGGTGATATACATAAGTGGCTGTGATAAAGATCCTCCCGAGAATAAAGCAAATACGGGAAAAACGAGGTACAAAAATGAATAGCGCACAAGCATCATATGATAAATAACCAAGCGACGAAATGAGGGATTTGCGAGGGGTAAAAGAAGAGCAAACAAAAATAATAATAATATACTAATTAAGGTGTGGAAGCAGTGGTGTCAGAAATCAATTGCGAAGGGTTACTCTTCACTATCAGTGATCTACTGGTCTGACGATAGATTGGAACAGATCACATTTAGGGAACGTTCCTCGTTCTTGTAAGCAGTTTATTTATGCACTTAAGCATAAAAAAACATAAATGGCCTTTACAAGTATTGAAGAAAGTTGTCATAATACTCATTGGTCGCTATCACCGCCTTTCAAATAAATGTTTCTTTTGTTGTATTTAGAAGCTTCTAAGAAGGCCTGAACTGACTGAGAAAATCAAGTGGGTGCCTTCAGAGCGATTTCTGTTGATTGGAAAGTCTTTCAACAGGCACTCATCGCGGTGGTGCGTCCATCGCGAAGTCGCGATTAACGTCGCGCACGGTGATCAACCATGACACGCTCAGAGTGGCTCGCATCTCATGACGCATCTCGAACGTTCTTAGGATCTGATACCAAGTAAAGCAGCGCATTACCGTATTCTACTGTATGAAAGAATCGAGTGTTCTGAGTGAGATATGTGCATAAACATCTTGAGCCGATTACATACACTTACAACAAAAAGTTGCATTACGGTATGATGAACAATGGGACTATTGTGACTGTTTACCTGAATCTCTAACAGCCTCTCTTCAACATGTGACAGCTTATTTCCACAGTAAATGAGTTTGCTACAGGATGACTACGCAGCAGGACTTCCGATAGCTGTTGAGGGATTGAAAATATGGAGCCGCTGGCCACGACAAATGTGAAATTAGTGAACAAAATTGCTTGGCTGACCGCTATTGCTGAGATATGGCCAAAAAATCCGGCATTCGACGAGATTCGAACCCGCACTCCATGCTTTACGGACGTATGTATGTGCTGATCCATCATTACACTACCAAGAATCCTTTCACAGTTCCTCATCTTTTCAATGATATATAAGCTTATAAGTAGCATATAAGTCTACGGACCATTAGAGCTGTCCTCATTGCAAGGGCAGTAGCCATGACAATTTGGCCGTTCAAGAGAAAATTATGCAGCAGTGAAGGAAGGTAGGAGAATTAGTGTACAGTATGTATCACTTTCTCTATAA
Organism: Trichostrongylus colubriformis; assembly: GCA_963978905.1. NCBI lineage: Eukaryota > Metazoa > Nematoda > Chromadorea > Rhabditida > Trichostrongylidae > Trichostrongylus > Trichostrongylus colubriformis. The sequence goes on from OZ022260.1 coordinate 30,121,628, forward strand.
AAAGGGTAAGCTCGCAACCTTATAAGATTTACCACGCCAGTCTAAAACTGACTGAGCTAGCACCGTGCTGCAAGCGAGCGAATCATGTGCTGGGTATGAACGCCACACGTGGCAGTGCTGCTGTGGCTTGACGACATGACGAGCGTGTAAACGCGTCCTAAGCTGGTGGAATAAAGCCGGGTCATTTGATACTTCGGGTCGGGAAATCCGCGCTCTGGCGTTTGGAGAGCGACGCGATGGGCGAGTCGGGGACGGAGTATGTGGTTGGGGCTTATAGTGGTGGGGCGATATCCAACGCATTGTTTTATGCGTGATTGCTTTAGGACCTAACTCATACGGCTCTCCTAGCTCTTTACCATGAAGTGGCGCAGTTCATACGGCTACGTGAACATTTTGTTCTCATATCACACACTCAGACCTGCTTGATGTTCCGTGCAGGTCACGTACCCATGCCTAATAAATTGCTATCTATCTTCGTTAGAGGGCGTTGATGAAAAAAAAATTGATCACTCGGCGAAAACACTGCAGTCTGATTAGCTGTGACAGTTTCGATTAGCAATTTCCACCCGGATTTCCAGTCATCAATTTTGCCCACTCAGTAGCCTACGTAAAGTGGGATGTAGCGTATTAGGTCTTACTACGTAATAAGCATTTACCTTAGCGGATGGCCTCAGGGGCCGGAGAACAGTTCATTCAAGGGGGAGCTCTTCTCTTTAGCTGCTTCTAGTTCTAACGGCAACTAATAAAGAATTGACTGGAGAGTTTTTGAGCGTTCAGGGTCAATTTTATCTATATGCGCCTTCTGCGATCCCATATAGGCAAAAGTCAAGGACGAGAAAGGTCCTAGCAGGGCTTGATAATAGTAATAAGTTCATGTTGTAAGTATGCTATTGATGGTAGTTATCCTACCATATATAATTCGGTTAGTATTTCTGTGTGTATATTATATAATATATATTGACCTACCAGATCCCGTAGAGAGAACTACAATGCCCGTGTCGATACCCACCCAACTCGCGGTATCATCTATTATGAGCGGTCTTGCGGCATCATAACGACGGAAGCTTGCCACTCCATCAGCGCTGCATGGGGCAAGGAATGTGTGAGCTACGAGACCATGCGCCGCTGGTTCATCAGCTTCAGCAACGGCGAGATTGGCAAAGACAAACCACGTAAGGGGTGCTACTTCTGCGACGCCGAAAGAATGCTTTTTCATGAAGTGCTGGTACAAGGCGAGACAGTCACCGCTACCTTATGCACCCACCAGCTCCAGCAGCTCGCTGTCGCTATTCGAGTAAAGCTCCAAAAAAGGTCCGCGGTCAAGGTCCGCGGTCACCCTCCCATGCCGACGCCCCCTCCCATTTCACGAAAAGTACCTAGGCCAAGCTACACGAGCTCAGCTGGGATGTCCTGCCCTACAGGCCATACTCTCCAGACATTGCCCCTTCTGACCATCACCTTCCCCATCCTCTTGAAGCCCTCCTGGCCAAGAGAAAATTCGTTGATTATGGCATGCTTGCAAAGGCGATCGCTGATTTCATCGACTCCCAGAACCCAGAGTTCTGGGAGAAGGGAATCAACGATCTTCCTATAAGGTGGTAGAGTCTTATCGATAACAATGGTGAATACGTTGTTGCCTAATTGTAGTTTGATGGAAGAAAAAATAATAAAAAAAGATGGTCGAAAAAAATCCTACAAGACTTTTGGGACAACCTAATATATCTCCCACAACTAATGTCTTCGTCCCAAGCCGCATATACCTATGAGTGTCAAGGCTTAAAGGACAACTTGAATAGCTCAATAGCATAGGTGACATTTGACTTTTTTCCTTATCACCCCGTATCAACTGCTATCTTTTTCGATCCACCATCGCTATGGTCCCCGTCTCAGTGCCTACACCACTTTTAAGATTCAGCATTCCATCATTTGGAGCGATATATGAATGTCGTAACAGACAGATGGGCACACAGACAAACACTGACCCACCAGATCCCGTAGAGAGAACTACAATGCCCGTGTCGATACCCACCACGGGCATTGTAGTTCTCTCTACGGGATCTGATGGGTCAATATATATTTTACTAGAAAGCTTAGAGAACGTTCTACCATATTCCTGAAGTGCCTAGACCTGTCTCGAAGTAAACAAGAGTTACTGATTTTTTTTGGAAAAATCCTACAAGACTTTTAGGACAACCTAATACATTGATGATGGTTGATAAGATTTGATAATGTGTGTCAGAAGGAAAGTGTCACGTAATTCGTTTCCTGTCTAAACACACCGTGGAGTGTCCACACTCATAGTTGTTGTGGAGGGTTGTACGGGGAAGTTGAGGTGACGGATCGCATCTTATAACGACTGATAATATTTAATAAAAGCCACTTAGTGGATAGAATGCGATCTTGTAAACCGTTTACTACTACAGTACAATCGTTGTAGATGAAGTATCTGATGATCAGTATCACTGGGTAAGCATATTTTGGTTGTGATCTGATATCAGTTGCAGCGATGTATCGACCATTCAACTTCCAGTCTTCCATATGATGACGTCCGATTTCTGATACTTCGATTTTTATAGTAATCTGGATGCTAGCTAAATTTGTGATAGCAAAGTCGATAAACCTTTTTCTAATGCGGTACCCGGAGCAAGGCGTACCGACCGCTAGGCACTTTGAAATTCACGAATAGGGTATATTTTCAGCAAGTGATGAGCATGGGTGTCTGGCAATAAAAATTGAGAGCTCGGAATGAACAATTCGCTACCCATCGATGCGATCGAAACCAAAACTAGAGAGCGCTGTACTGTCCAAATTCCCAAGCCGTGACCGCTACAGCCTAAGTGTCGAATGGACAGTGATTAACAGACTTGTACCTAAACCGATATCACTTGTAAGAAAGGTTTTGACAGCAGAATGATCTGGACTTCCGAGAAGTGACATATGTGATATGCAGTGGTAAACAAATAAATTAACTACAACCAACAATAAGGCTTAAGCACCATGCCCGGGGAGTGAACAAGGTTTGTGATCTGATATCAGTAGCACTGTTTCAACTACTCTGAAAGCACCGTAAAAACAGAAAGACTATTTCGAAATACTTCGCTCTGTAAACGAACATTTGAAGTCAGAAAAGATAACGTGGAGCGAAAATTGCGTTGAAAAACGGGTCTTCAAGGCGCTATTGTGATTTTAGCGCGCTACCATAATTCGGTGACATAAGGGGCGTAATCGATGTCATTCATAATGATATTGAACATGTGAAACAGCACACCGCACCCATCGTATGTTCCAGGCCAACGCTAATGGACCACCATACAGTTTTCTCTATGGTTTTCTCTGTGAAGAAAACGCGACAAGCTAACCAAGTTGGCCTTAAAACCGAAACGCAATTTTTCCCTGATCAGAAGCCGGTGGAGCTGCAAAGGCGGGAGGAGGAGATCCAGCACGCATTGATTTACTGACAATATGTTGTAGATAGTAGTGGTACATATTAGTTTAAGAGAATGCGACGTGATGTTAGGAAGAAATCGGAAACAAAAGTGGAAAATAGTGGTGTAGACAAACTCAAAGTGCACCATTTCTTTCTTCGAAGCTTATAGGCAACTCCTTATTTCACATAAAAGTTATAGATGTCCTACAAAACGGTTGCAGCACCGCAATCCTAAGCGAATTCAGTCCGCATTACACTATCTCTCCCCAATCCCAGCCATTATACAGGTAGATTATATTGATTGGATGGTGAAAGACAGTTGAGCAAAAAGCATCCTTTCATTTCTAGTACCAGAACAAGTGGTGAATTGAATCAGGAGGCTATACAGGGTGTGTACCAGGTCAGGATCGCACAACGCGGTGCAACGCCGTGTGTGCGAGCTGTGTGCGCCGCTAGGGTTGGGTCTTGGAGCCATCAAATGGTAATGCTAAGAGAGTTATACACAGATGACTTGTAGTTGCTTTGGTACCCAATAGCATGAAGTCTTCAGCTCGTCCGCACCGATTCGCTTGCAACAAACCGCAATGGGAAATCTTGACCTAAGGGTATCAACTCGGCCACAAAAAGCTGCGGGTGACGGAGTTCTAAACTATCTCATATGCAGCAGAAATGTGAAAACTCGCAGAAAAGAAAATATAACGATCAAAGCTGTTCATTCTTTGTGAAACTCATTTTTATGTGTACCAGAGACCAGAACAAAATGAAAACAGCAAATCGAAGTGTTGCTTTGGGATGTTTTTGCAAAGCGTTTCATACAAGAAAAACCCCCAAGGTGTGTTAACGTAGCGGTACTCTAATCTTGTGACACTGACGAACTTTCGGTTGTAAGTTATCATAGGCACCTTGTTCAACTCGGATTTGAGAACAGTGGTAGTATTCCATGAGTAGAACCTGAAGATGTTTGGTAAGTCAGTATGATATGTATGTGCTTGCATCTTCCTTGACTCCGTCTGCAACTCTGACGTCGCACCTGTGACCAGACAAGCCCTGGTGAAATGTGTTCTGAATTCAACGCCAGCATATGTGCAGCCATCGGCGGCAACTTCTTCGGTGGAGCTCACATTTTTCACTTCGATCTTTTTACCGATCTGCGACTGATTAAGAGACTTTCGAGGTCTGCGCAAATTAGTTGTAGAAATACTGCACCTTGATGTAGTAGTTGCATTTCGTGAAGTCTTTCCGTGGAATGGACCGACGATGCCGAGCTCATTTACAAGAGGTTCAGTCCTCTGTTTCATCCAGTTCGGCATCACGTCCAGGTGGTCAAATGAAAACATCATAGAAATACGCGAATCCTCCTATCCGTCCTCCACCGTATTCACTTGGGCAAACATTTTTGAGCAGAAACGAGGAAATGCCAATCCGGTATACTGGCGCTTTGAAGAAATCTTACCTTTGCAGTTTTCTGGAACATAGCCCTCGAAATTTTTTTAAGAAAATGAGTTAATATGCTACCGATGCAGTTGCATTTACTATTTATTATGAGCAAATGCTAAAAATAGTTAAAGACGACGCGAGAGTCTTCGTATACTGCAAAGGAGCAGGAAAGAATGTAAACCCTTTTCAAACTGTAAACTGACGCTCCATCAGTTGAATCGTATTACCTTTTGAATTGATACTCCAAGTAAGTTCCAATTCTGACGTGACGTGACGTGGCAGGACATTTTTGGGTCACTCTTTCGTTAAACATCCTCCCATTATGTCCACTTCCCAGTCCGCAAATATTGCACAAATACATGAGTCAATCACCCTTCCATTATGTCAACATATATATATACATGTACTGCATAAATGCAGGAGACAGAAGCGTTACAACCATAACCGGACTTCATTATACTCCCGTTCACTGGATATTTGCCATCGCATTATGTGAATATCTTTTAGCCCAGTATTTTAGAATGAGGGTGTTAACACTCATACTTCTGTCGGTCGTGTGCGTGAGCTACGGCTCAAACCTGGATGAAAGCTCAAAAAACCATTCTGGAAAATTTGGAGGCTCCATCAAGGAAGAAGGAAACGCCATCAAGACAGTATTCACGAAGATAAAACATGTACAGTGAATTTTGCAAATAACAGTTTAAATACAAATAACAATAACAATGCAAATACCAATAACAACAATTTTGCAAATAACATAATCAATTACCTCATCAGCCGTATATCTACAGGCTTTTACCAACAAAATGGCAGCATTCAAGAAGGAACTGAACGCACTCAAGAATAAGATTTTGAAGAAACTTCATTTGTCCAAAGAGGAAAAGCGAAACCTTTTCGAAAGATTAAAGGTCAGTAAATCATATCGTTGTATTTCATATCTTTTCTTGTAGTCTAATGAATTGCAGTTCTTCAAAAGGAAAAAGGTTGATAAAGTTCAGCCAACAGGAGACTCCATTGAAGAAGTCAATGAACGAGCTAATATTACAGAAGAAATGTTTCAGGGAGATATGGCTCTTTCGGAGTTAGTTTGCCCTAGATAAATCAAAACGATATGAGTAACGATTTTTGATATTTTTAATTTTTGATAACTGCTGTTTATCGCCGCAGCTCGCGATGCGAAAGTTACTACAAGGATGCTGAGCTATGGGCAAAAGCTTCGGTGCCGGACGGGACTCGAACCCGCACTTCATCCTTTTGGTTCGAGTCCCGTCCGGCACCGAAGCTTTTGCCCATAGCTCAGCATCCTTGTAGATATGAGTAACCTTTTCATATTAAGCGAGCAACAGAAACAAATCTTGGCTGATATTAACGGAACAGATTCTCGTACTAAACGACAGGCCTTCGTTTACGCTGATGCACAAACTCAGTGGTTCAAGGGTGTCAGATACTTCTTCGATGACAGTGCAGACGAGCCGCTTACACATCCTTGTATTTTTGCAAAACACTAAAAAAACCACATTTGTTCACTGTTTTTAGATGAAAAAGTTCAAACAGTCTTCAAAAAGGCAGCGGAGCTATGGATGGCCGAAACGTGCATAAACTTCAAGTTCATCTCAAGCAAAATGCTTGGCATTAAAATGAAATTATGGAGTATGGATAATGTATACGCAATTTACTGGGAGAATTCCGGTGGATGCTTCAATTTTAGCTTCAAGCAAGAAGCCAAAGGACAGGCTTCGTGTGTTGAAGGGGAAAGGATGTTGGTCGTATGTTGGTAGGCTTGGCGGCATACAGAATCTTTCACTCGGCCCAGGATGTGAATCGGTATGCTCCGTTGAGAATTTTCAACAAGATGAGGTGTAGTAATATTGATCACTACACCTCCCAAAAATTCGTCCTGATGCTGGTTACTTTTGTTGTTGTTTGTCAGATTGACAAAGCTGCTCACGAAATTGGTCATACTCTTGGATTCTTCCACACTCACTCGAGACATGACCGTGATCAGTTTATTACAGTATACGAGGGAAATATATTGGTAAGATCTGAGCGTATTACGTATGCACCGTAATATCGTAGTCTTTTCCAGCCTAGGAAGCTTGAGCAATACGCACTTCAATCGCAGGAACTCAACAACAACTACAACATAACGTATGACTACGGTAGTGTGATGCACTACGGAGCAACAAGGCAAGAGGTCTACACAATGCAGCAATAAGTGGAGAATATGAAAATCCTCTTCAGCTCGTCTATTGGCAATAACATGCTCACCATGGTTCCGAAAGATGTGCAGTATACGGAGACTCTCGGGTCTCCTTTCATTGGTTTTTACGACCTGCTCATGATAAACACTCATTACAACTGCTTTGGTAGCATATTAACTCATTTTCTAAGAAAATACGTTCTTTTTGAGGGTTATTTTGCAGGAAACTGCAATGGCACAACTACAAAGTGCCAGAATAACGGATTCGTCAATCCTCGGAATTGCTCAAAATGTGTATGCCCAAGTGGATACGGTGGAGACTTCTGCGAGAAAAGGGTGACTGTACTTCGTAATACGTGAATTCGCGCATTTCTATGATGTTTTCATTTAGCCACCTGGATGTGGTGCCGAACTAGATGCAACAGGGGAATGGAAGTCTCTCGTAGATGAGGTCGGCAACAGAACAGCCGGTCACATTATACGAGAAGATTTCATGAAATGCAACTATTGGATCAAGGTACAGGTATTTCTGCAACTAATTTGAGCTGACCTCAAAAGTCTCATATTAAGGCGCCAGATGACAAAAAGATCGAAGTGAAAGTTGTGAGCTTCACCGATGGAGTTGCCGTCGATGGCTGCACCTATGCTGGCGTTGAAATCAAAACACATTCCGACCAGGGCTTGTCTGGTCACAGGTGCGACGTCAGATTAGCAGACGGAGTCAAGGAAGATGCAAGCACATACATATCATACTGACTTACCAAACATCTTCAGGTTCTGCTCATGGAATACTACCACTGTTCTCAAATCCGAGTTGAACAAGGTGCCTGTGATAACTTACAACCGGAAGTTCGTCAGTGTCACAAGATTAGAGTACCGCTACGTTTGAACACAGCTTGAGCGTTTCCCTTGGATCCCTTGGATAAAGCATTTTGCAAAAACATCCCAAAACAACACTTCGAATTGATGTTTGCAGTTTGTTCTGGTCTGGGTACACATAAAAATGAGTTTCACAAGAATGAATAGCTTTGATCGTTATATTTTCTTTACTGCTGCATATGAGATAGTTTAGAACTCCGTCACCCGCAGCTTTTTGTGGCCGAGTTGATACCCTTAGGTCAAGATTTCCCATCGCGCTTTTGCAAGCGAAGCGATGCGAACGAGCTAAAGGCTACACATTGTCGCTTCCCAAATGACTACATGTCATCTGTGTATGGCGCCCCTAGGATTACCATGTAATTGCTCTTAGACCCAATCGTAGCGGCGCATATAGCTCGCATACACGGTGTCGCACAGCGTTGTGCGAAATTCTGACCTAAGGGTACACACTCTTCATAGCCCCGTAGTTCTATTCACCCTTTCGTTTCGGAAATATAAATGAAAAGATGCGCGAACCTAGCGTATTTCACCCTTTTACCAACCAATCAATATAATCAATATAATCCCCCTGTATTGGCTGGAATCCGTGAGCGATTGTGTAATGCGGATTGAATTTGGTTTGGGATTGCGGTGCTACAACCGAATTGTAGAACATCCACATCTTTTATGTGAAATAACGAGTTGCCTATGAATTTCAAAGAAGAACAATTGGTGTATTGCTGAACTGGTCCGCACCACCATTGCCCACTGCTATTTCCGATTTTTTTCCCCACATCACCGTTGCATTCTCCTTATGTAATATGAACCGCAACCATCTACAATATATTGTCAACGCATCAATGCTCGTTGGATCCCCTGCGCTTGCAGTTTCATCGACTCCTGATCAAGGAAAAATTGCGTTTTGGTTCCAGACCAATTTGGTTAGGTCTTCGCGTTTTCTTCACAGAAGAATCGGAGAGTAAACTGGATGGTGGTCCATTACTGTCAGCCTGGAACTGTGCGACGGTGTGCTGTTTCACATGTTATACATTATCATAAAAGACAACGATTTCGCCCTTCGCGACATCAAATGACTGTAGCGCCGGTCCACCTGAAGTGTGCAATTAAATCACACCGTGCAAAAATCACAGTAGCGCCTCAAAGGCCCTTTTTCAACACAATTTTCGCTCCACGTTATTTTGATTGTTGTTGCTTTGGAATGAGTTTCAAACACTGCGGCCTGCTTTTCAGATATAAGTAAAAACCTTGAATTCTCTGTATTTGCTCTCCTATCGCATCAATTCATTAAGCAATTCAAGTATGACAACGGATTCTCTCTTACTTTCCTCGGCTTTCTATGCAGCAGTATGCACAGAGGAGTAGATGCAGCTGAGTAAGGGCTATGCCATCCAGCTGCGATCGTTGCCTTCCTTCGCAGCAACAGTCAACCCAGTACAAGGAAGTTTTTCAATATTCTATGTGTGCACTGTTACATGCTCCAAGTTTTCTTCAAAAATCGTAAGGATCAACGATCGAACGACGATCGTATTGTGATCAACGAAAAAATTTGTCGGACGAAGATCCACACCTGCTCTCTTCTGTGGCACTTCCCGACGAGGTCTAGAATATGAAGTCCAAAAGAACCATGTCATGTGCATTCTTTTGTAACGTATATCTGTGCTCAAACATTCAAATTTGTAAGCCACTGTAGAAAAAATTCAAATGGACTAAGTTCAAATAATCGTTTGAGCTCGCGTATGGGTATAATTGATGCTGTGGGGGTGTCGGTAGACAAAGGTGGTGCGAAAGACATAGGGTCTGTTTGAGAAAGGCCCAACTGGTTGGCTTGGCGCAAGCAATCTCCTTCATTCATCGGTGATAGGTAACTTTTGCCGCTAGCAGTAAGCTGTCGTCGACACCAGCAGTAGCACTGATCACACGAACCAGCCAAACAGCATCACGAAACTTTAACATAGCTTCCTATCGATGTGCTGTGAGCAATAGTCGAGCAGGTTGGGTGTGTGCACATATGACGGAAAGTCGCTTCGCGGCGCCATCAGTACGACTTGCTGAATCGATTGCCCTTGGAATCCCGGCAGAGTGTGGCTGCGTCACCTCTGCACTTCCACCCATGCCACACTGCCTCCTGTACCCATGCCACCTTGCCTCCTCCACCAATGCCACACTGCCTCGCTTGAAGGCTGCCATGCCCTGCCACTGGTATTCGCACCCGCCGAGCCGCTCGTCACCCACGGCCTCGGGAAAATCCGCCATAAGTGCGCACACCCGAGCCGGTAAGACGGGACTAATCGTATCCAGAAAGACAGACAATCTCGATATGAATATTCACTTCACTGAAGTGAATATTAGCATTTATGTGTGTATGGTAGTGCAGAATATCTTATTAAAAGTTACCAGATGTATCAAGGTGCTACCACTTGGAAACTACTACTAGCCCCTAATTTACTGCCACATCGAATAACAGAGAGAAGGAACGTACTGGTTAGGAAGTGAATTATTTTCTCAACTGAACAAACACTTTCCTCCCTCTGTTACTCGATAGCTAGATTTCAGCGGTTCCATGGAGAAGCTCATCACCGCGTGCAGGTCTCTCGGTGGCGTCACAGTCACAGCCCAGTGCTACAGCAGGCGTTGCTAACATTGCACTTCAGTGAAGGTAACCTTGCATACCCTTCGGCAACACGGTGAGAACGGTGTACCATCCTCCGATCTGCTTTGTTATGTGATAGATGCGATGACTGTTTTGGGGGCAGAGGCTTGCTCAGTCGTCTGAGTGTCTATACAGATGACGTAAGGAGATTTAGGAGCTCCTGTGTTTCTCCGCCTGCTGTGAGACTATGTGGAGATTGACTGTGGAAAAATTGAACTAACCATTTTAAGAGGATGGTAAACTGCCAACAAAGTTGGTCTCGCTGAGGCGGAATGGCTACAGCACATACGCCACGCCAATAGCGCACTTGTGAGTAGTGCTTCCTCCTACCCCACTTATTCTTGTCTCCGAGAACTCATATAAACAGTATAGACGCAATACACTAATTTCATGGAAATTTAGCTCAAAGACCGCTTAATAATTCCGGGAAAAAAAAGGTCAGATCCAAACGGAAATCTTTCCATAACGATGATGCATCTCAACCTAGTGAGGATTGTATTGCAGATTATAATTCCGGCTATTTCCACTGAACATGGCTAATAATGTCGACAAGAAGAATATTGAAGTTTCTCAAAGATGTCCGCAAACGACTATTAGGTCGATTCTTAGGTTCTGGACCGCTTTGCATTCATTGGTGTAAAATTTCCTGATACCCACCTTTACTATTCCGTTTAGCTGACCAGCTCATTCATTCGCTGCTTTTTTAGCTACAACGCTAATTTTGCGAGCAGCCCTTTCAACTCTATTTTTCATGAACATCTTTCGGGATCCCTCAGGCATATTATAGACATGATCGGCCTCGCAAGAGCGGCCTCTCACTTGAAGGTACAGCACTGGCGCCACCTCCAAAATGGTCTTTTTCCAGATATCACGGGCACATTGACAACCCTGTGACTTTTGGTGCCCTACGCTAACCAGATGTAAAAGATACTAGTTAATCTGGTCATCGCATGACACTTCAACAGGCCAATCTACAACCAAACTTCGCTATATTCCTCCTGACATCGCTTTAGACTTGGGTCTGGCTTCCAACATAGTCACTGGAGTTGAAGAGTAGAGACTGTGCAGATCAGTCCGCCGGTAGCAGAGGTTAATCATAAATGAGGCAGGAATTCCAACAGCCACATTCCAGCCCTCCAACAAATTGGCACGATCGACTTGTTGACATAGCTGGAACACGAAACGAGGTGTGCATTGGTGCTACTGCTTTGTGGTACTACAGCCTTTGCGGAGTTCTTATGTGAACGGCTTGCTCATGTCGTCACATAAATGAAAGGGCAAACTTATTCAATGCACAATAATGCTCGACCTGTGCCGCTATGAAAAATCGTAGAAAAAAGCGAAGACCTGCGTTAGGTTATTTCGTCCTCATCCATAGTTCCAATCTGGCACTAGTAAATCACCATTTATTTGAACTAGAATGCAGCAAGCTAACCAAGTTGATCTTGAAATCGACAATCTTTCTTCAACCTTATGCCGGTGAGGCTGCAAGGGCGGGGGACCAACAACCCTTGATCAGTTGACTATATCTTGTAGATAGCTGCGCCAATTTTGGAACAATGCAATAAGGAAGTAAGGAAAAAATGGGAAACCGCAGTGGACATTGGTGTGGACGGGCCTGATATTGAAAATTCCCCGACCATTTCTCTTTGGGTTTCATAGGCAACTGGTCATTTCACATAAAAGATATAGATGTTCTACAAATCGATTGTAGTGCCGCAATCTCAAACCCAATTTAATCCGTATTATACTACCTCTCACGGATCCCAGCCATTCTACAGGTGGATTATTTAACTGGATGGTGAAAGCCAGTTGAGGACGAAGCATCTTTACATTTCTGGCACTACCAGAACGAATGGTGATAGAACCAGGAAGCCATAGAGGGTGTGTACTCTTAGGTTAGGATTCCCAAGCGACGCCGTGCGTGCGAGCAGTCGCTTTGGGACCAACAACATGTAATCTTTAGCTCGTCCGTATCGCTTCGCTTAGCCGAGGTGCAAAATCTTGACATGAGGGTATACACCTGGCTATAGAAAGCTACGGGTGACGGAGTTCTAATATCGCATATGCAATAGAAAAGTGGAAGGTCGAGTACAGACAATATTACTCGAGGCTGCATACCCGTTGCGAAACTCATTTTCATGTGTACACTCGACAGAATAAACTGCGAAAACCACTCCGAAGTTTTGTTCTGGGATCTTTTTGCAAAATGCTTTATTCAGAGAAAACGCCCAAGCTGTGTTTGAACGTAGCGGTACTCTAATCTTGTGACAGTGGCGTACTTTCGGTTGTAGGTTATTACAGGCACCATGTTTAAATTCGATTTGAGAACAGTACTCGAATCTTTTGAGCAGAATCTGAAAATGCTTTTAAGTTAGTATAATATGTATGCATGTGCATGCATTTCCCTTTACACCGTCTGTTACTCTGACGTCGCACCTGTGACCAGACAAAGCCTGGTTGGAATGCGTTTTGATTTCAACGCCAGCATATATGCAGCCATCGACGGCAACTCCTTCGGTGAAGCTCACAATTTTCACTTCGATCGCTTTACCGATTGGCGCCTTAATATGCGAAATTCGAGGTAAGCTCTAATTAGTTGTAGAGAGGATTGTACCTTGATCCAATAGTTGCATTTCATGAAGTCTTCTCGTGGAATGGAACCGGCTGTTTTGATGCCGAGCTCATCTACAAGAGGTTGCCAATCCCCCGTTGCATCCAGCTCGGCACCGCATCCAGGTGGCTAAATAAAACATTATAGGAATACGATAATCCACGTTACACAAAGTACAGTCACCCTTTTCTCGCAGTAGTCTCCACCGTATCCACTGGGGCACACACATTTTGAGCAATCTCGAGGATTGACGAATCCGTTATTATAGCACTTTGTAGTCGTAAATTTGCAGTTTTCTGAAACATATTCCTCAAAAAGAACATATTTTCTAAGAAAACAAGATAATATGCTACCAAAGCACTTGTAATGAGTGTTTATCATGAGCAGATCGTAAAAGCCAATAAAAGGAGACCCGAGAGTCTCCGTATACTGCACATCTTTCGGAACCATGGTGAGCTTGTTATTGCCAATAGACGAGCTGAACAGGATTTCCTTATTCCCCACTTATTGCTGTTTTGTGTTAACCTCTTACGTTGTTGCTCCGTAGTGCATCAGACTTCCGTAGTCATACGTTATATTGTAGTTGTTATTGGATTGTGGCGACTGCTGCGCGAAATCGACAAGCCAATCGGGCTAGAGTAGACCACGATATTACAGTGCACTTGTAGTGTGCGTAGTTCTCACCTGTATATTTTCTTCGTTAACTGTGATAAACTGATTGCGGTCATATCTTGAGTGCGTGTGGAAGAGTCCAAGAGCATGACCAATTTCGTGAGCAGCGATTCCGGTCTGGTAAATAACAAAAGAACAGCATCAATGCGATTTTCGGAAGTCGTAGTGATCAATATTGCTACACTTCATCGAAAAGTCTCAGAGGAAAATACCGATTCACATCCCATGCCGAGCGAAAGATTTTGTATTCCGCCGAGCCTACCAACATACGACCAACATCCTTCCCCCTTGAACACACGAAGCCTGTCCTTTGTCTTTGTGTTTGAAGCTAAAATTGAAGCATTCATCGAGATTCTACTGATAAATTGCGCAACTATCATCCATACATAATTTCATTTTGAAGCCAAGCATTTTGCTTGAGATGGGCTTGAAGTTTATGCACGTCTCAGCCATCCATTGTTCTGCCGCCTTTTTGAAGACTATTCGTGCCTTTTCATCTAAAGCGATGAACAAATGTGGTTTTTCCTAGTGCTTTGCAAAAATACTTCTTGAGATTATTTGTACCTTTTCATCTAAAGCGATGAACAAATGTGGTTTTTCCTAGTGTTTTGCAAAAATAAAGAATGTGAGAGCGACTAACTTGCACTGTCATCGAAGAAATATTTGACACCCTTGAACCATTTTTTACCAGGGTAGTTTTCATCATTGTAGGCTTGTCGTTTGGTACGAGGCTCTGTTCCGGTAATATCAGCCTCAACTCGTTCTTGTTGCTCTCTTAACATAAGGAAGATTCTAATGTTGTCTGGAAAGAACTACAGCAAACTAACTCGGAAAGAGCCATATCTCCCTGAAACATTTCTTCTGCAATATGAGCTTGTTCGTTGACTTCTTCGATGGAGTCTCCTGATTGCTCGACTTTATCAACCTTTTTTCTTTTGAAGAGCTGCAATCCATTAGATCACAAGGAAAGAAATGAAGTTCGACGATGAATTTACTGACCTTTAAACTCTCTAAGAGCTTCTGCCTTTCCTCTTTGGTCAAATGAAGTTTCTTCAATATCTTATCTTTGAATGTACCCAATTTCTTCTTGAATGCCACCATTTTCTTGTTAACGGCCTGCAAAGATATACAGCTGATGAGCGAATTTGGTATTTTACTTACAAAGGACACTGTACATGTTTTATTTTCTCGAATGCTGTTTTTATACGGTTCCCTGCTTCCGTGATGATGCTTCGAAATTTTCCGGAGGATTTTTTTGTGCTTTCATTTAGGTTCGTGCCGTAGCTCACGCATACGATCGACAGAAGAATGAGTGTCAACGACCTCATTCTGAAATACTGGGCTGAAGTATACTTAGTAAATGTGATGGTGAAAGATCGTAATGAAGGAGTAGTGTTACGGCTGTAGCGCTTCTGCCTCTTCTATTTATGCAATACTTGTAGACATTGTTGACATAATGGGATGGCTGACTGATGTATGTATTTCTGCAATAGATGCGGACCTTACAGTTGACTTAATGGGAGGATGTTTGACATGCGAGTCCGTGATGCATGTCCTGCCAGCCTATGTCAGAATTTGAACATATTCGGAATATCGATTTGAAGGTTGTTACGATGTAAGTGACAGAGCATCACTACAGTTTGAAGGAGTTCCCACTTTTCACTGGACCGGAACCGCCGCTCACGAAATTGGTCATGCTCTTCGAAAATTTTCCACACGCATTCGAGACATGGCCGTAATCAGTTTATTTGAGTTGGTGAGGAAAATGTCTATACTGGTATGAACGGCGCATACTACATATTCACTGTAATATCGTGGTCTACTCTAGCAAAACAAGCCTGAGCAATTCGTGATACAGTCGCCGGATCTCAACAACAACTACAATATAACATATGACTATGGTAGCCTGATGCACTACGGGGAAGCAAAGTAACAGGTTTACCTGATGCAACAATAAATGAAAGATGAAAAAATCATGTTTAGCTCGTCTATTGACAGAAAGCCACCATGTTGAGCCACCATGTTAGCCCAAGTGGTTACGGTGGAGGCCATTGCGAGAAAAGGGCGACTGCACTTTGTGCAGTGCGAATTCGCGTGTTCCTATGATGTTTTCATTTAGCCACCTGGATGTGTTGCCGAACAGGATATAACGAGGGACTGAAAACCTCTTGTGGATGGGTTCACCATCAAAACAGCCGGTTTCATTTTACAAAAAGGCTTCATGCTATGCAATAGTCTTTTCTGAAGCTAATCAAATCCTACCTCGAAAGTCTCATATTAAGTCGCCAATCGGTAAAAGGTTGAAGTTAAAGTTGCGAGCTTCACCGAAGAAGTTGCCGTCGATGGCTGCAAATATGCCGTCGTTGAAATTAAACACGTTTCGACCAGCGCTTGTCCGGTCACAGGTGCGACGTAAGAGTAACAGACGGCGTGAGGGAAGATACCTGCACTTCATGCCTCCTAGTGATATGTGCTAATCCATTACATTACCGAGACCCCTTTCACCCCAACTCAGCTTTTTAATCCTTTATCCCAGCTTATCAGCTTAATGGTAGACTTATCAAACAAAGGATCAAAAAGCTGAGGTAAGGTTAACGTGGTCTCGGTAGTAAAGGACTGGCACATATGTATACCTGGAAAGTGTGGAGTGGAGTTACTCATTCCAATAATCATATTTCATGTGCAATTAACACCCTTCCTGAATTCATGATCTTGGGCATTGTTTGGATGCCGTTTTCAGTTTTGTGTAGAATGTTATATTCGAAGTCATGCGATTTTCATAGATCAAAATGTTATTTTTGGAAAGAGAAAGGAAATTATTCAGCTTCCAAAGTGACCGTATACTGATGTTTGAGGCTTCATCATAGAAGAAGCGCTTCCCTATGATTTGGAAGTCAAGGTAATTCTCGCAGTACGAAGCCAGTAGTCTGTGAAGGGTCAGCTATTTTTCGATTAGATTATCGATTCGATCGAATGAGCTTAGAAACTTGCAAAAATGCAGTGAAAGCTCATGCTCAAAAGTGTCATGAAACTCGAAAACAATTTATTGACGAATGACGTTTGTGCCGAACATGGGCGAGCAACAATGAGCAACAATCAAACATGCGAATGTTGGCCTGAAAAAAGTCGCATTTTTGCCTGAGGTTAGAACAAGAAATCTTTGCAGCTTCCACCGAGAAGCTGGTGACCTCCTTATCAAAATTCGACATTTTATAGGTCGTTGGAGTCATCGCATCGAAACAAATCCAACGCTCTCAATTTTTCCCGTTTTATTCATTAGAACGAAGTTAGGACGGTGCGACGGTTTGTGCTGTTTAATCCGTCGCCAGGCGTCGATTTTTCAAAAATTGTGAGGGGTATTGTATTTGAGCAAGCCTCGGGGAGTCCTGATGGGCATTTGTTTTCGTAATCTTGGAGATGATCGGATGATTTCTTAAGTATAATCACTTTCTGCACCGGATATTTTAACTTTTAGTGTGTCTACAGCACTAAAGAAAAATCACATCAACACTCTTCTTTCTCATCCATATTTCCAACTTGGAACTTATAGACCATCATCCAGTTTGTTTTCTAGCTCTCTTTGTGAAGAAGACGCGACAAGCTAACTAAGTTGATCTTAAAACCGACATGCAATTTCACTTTGATCAGAATTCGGTAGAACTGCAAGGGTGGGGGAATCCAGCAAGCCTCGATGCGTTGACAATATCTTATAGGCTGGCGGCACATTCTACTTTAGAAGAATGCATCGGTGAAGTGAGGAAAAATGGGTAAGTGAACAATGGCGGTGTGGACCAGCCTGTTATCGAAAATTCACCTTTTACTACATTACTTCTTTTTGAAATTCACACACAGCTAGTCAATTCACATAAAAGGTATAGATGTTCTACAAATCGGTCGTAACACCGCAATCCCGAACCGATTCAATCCGCACTATACTATCTCTCACGGATCCCAGCCATTCTGCAGGTGGATTATATTAACTGGATGGTGAAAGCCAGTTGAGGACGAAGCATCTTTACATTTCTGGTACTACCAAAACGAATGGTGATAAAACCAGAAAGCCATGAAGGGTGTGTACTCTTAGGTTAGGATTCCCAACGCGGAGGGACAACTGAGGCTGGAGGGATCAACAACCCTTGATCAGTTGACAATATCTTGTAGATAGTTGCGACAATTTTGCAAGAATATAATGAGGAAGTAAGGAAAAAATGGGAAACACAGAGGACACTGGTGGTGTGGACCAGCCTGATATGGAAAATTCCTACCAAATTTCCGAGCATTTCTCTTTGGATTTCATAGGAAACTGGTCATTTCACATAAAAGGTATAGATGTAGAACATCTATACCTTTTATGTGAAACGACCAGTTGAAATCGATTGTAGCGCCGCAATCCCAAACAAAATTTAATCCGTATTATACTATCTCTCACGGATCCCAGCCATTATACAGGTGGATTATATTGACTGGATGGTGAAAACCAGTTAAGAACGAAGCATCTTTACATTTCTAGTACTATCAAAACGAGTGGTGAATAAAACTGGGAGGCTGTAGAAAGTGTGTACCCTAATGTCAGGACTTCGCAGTACGAGGTGTGACGCCATGTATGCGAGCTTTTGAGACCGCATCACTGTTTCAAAGAGAGTTTGGCGGTTCATAGTTCTGTCCAACTCTTATTACTCCAAGTTTATTTCATTTCTATCCACACCATCCATCCATTTTTATACATCTTTAAGACAGTATACTACAATTCTAAAACTGCTACAACCTTAATGATTTCCTACGGAGGCATCGTTTACATACAGTAGCGCTCAAAAGTCTTCGGCCAAAACTCTTTTGTCTTAACTTTTTTTCTACTTGACGAAATTTGACAAAATTTTAATATGTGATGCCTGAATCTATTGCCAACATTTTCTCCTACTTGAGTGCAGCTTGACACTTTTCATGGTTTTTTACAAGAATTTACTACAAGACCACCCAAAAAAAAGTAAAAGGCTTGTTCAAGGGGAACGGCTTTCTTTACAAAAACAAAACGAGCAAGCCTCAGAGAACATTAATATATTGTAGAAAGACCACGACTATCGATGGCAGTGGCACAGCGGGACGGCATAGCGATGGCACTCCAAAAACAAAAAATTTCATCGCCAAAATAGTACATTAAGTATGCAGTGTATCCAAGTACAACATACTAAAATTTCTCTTAGATCGGTGCAATTGCAAAAAAGTTACAAGTGAAAAACCCCGAGTGAAAGACCATTTCGCCGAATACTTTTGAGCGCTACTGTATATCTCTTAAGCTTCCGATCCTTTCCTCTCCCTCCTGTCCGCTCCCATGTGTGGGTCCGGCAATGCACAAGGTAATGTTCCGCACCGTTTCATCGGCCGCCGCGTTACTTAAAGGTAATACCGGGCACATACCCCGTTATAAAACTCCATCAGCGATCCATTGAGGTCGCTTCCACGCCGATCACAGGAGAGGCAACCGTCTCCCGCTCAGCTCTCTCTAAGATGAGCCTCGATCTCAGGTTCCGCCTCTTATTTCCTCCGCATAGGGCGGCGCTTATGAGTAATCGTGAACTCGAATTCGCGACACCGGCTTTGTGCCCCACAACGGTTGGGTCTTACTAGGGAAGGGCTTCAACCTCCCATGGAACTTTGAATTGAGATCCAGATGGATCCATGGAGCTCTGAATGCTGATTATAATTGTGAAAACTAAAATGCTGAGTGGCATCCTGAAGCGAGCAACGAGGGGTCAAAGTTTGCCTGTGACTTGCCCGTGACATCTCATTGGCGAGGCACTTTGCCATCAGCACCCTTAGCGCGGGGCAATCAACGGCCATCGTGGGCTTGTGGTAGTGCTACGGATCGGTGAACGGACGGTCTTGAGTTTGCTTCCCGCCGGTGCGGGTTTTTTTTTGCAGTTTACGTTTCAATGTCAGTAAGTGATTTTCTTTCACTTTTGAACGTTTCCTTGTATTATTCGCGCGTAGGAGGTCGAATCGTCCCGCCGTGCAAATTTCCAGCCGGATCCAGTTTATGGCCCAACTTCGGAAAATTAGTGGCCAGGAGTTAAGTAGGAGTTCTGAATTTCCTTCCACAAAAAATCCTGCAAGCTGAACAAGATAACCTGAACATATCACACTAAACGCACGTAACAAGCGTCAAATAAGAGCATTTGCTCGGCAAGAGTCAACGACTTCTCCTTTGAATGTGTGTAAGACAATGTGAGACTTCCAAAGTTTATTCCAAAAGACTCAAAACAACTTTCACAAAAGCGGTTGCAGAAGAAATTTGACCCTTGTAGGCAAGCTTTCGGCGCCTAGCGCCTTTATCAAGCCTGGAAATGTACATTAGATTTATCTGTAGGCTCTGTTTGAGAGTCTACAGGCGTATTTGTGCTTAAGCAACTTACTGCTGCCTCAGAACCACTGTACTTACCGCCACAATGGGTGTCCCACGAACTGGAGCAGAAATGGTTGACCCACCCCGACTTAACCCTTAAATAACGCAGACGTGCTATGACTGTGATGATATTTGATATGTTACTCATTCCACAGTGCATAACACTGTAGTCATGTGGTTAGCTCAAGTGAGTCATGTAGCTCATCTCTGCTATTTTTTCTGGGGATAACCATCTTATTTCCAGTGCCTCGAGGATTTTTCCTTCCACAGTATTTTCAATGGAGCGGTGCAGTACTTTGACGGTATGGGTGGGGGGGGGAGGGTGCTTCGCGGGCATGCTTTTGGGTCCTATGCTTGGAGAAACTGTTACTTGAATATGATGTTGGATTTTGCAAAGCCCTGCGATGTTCGTCCAGTCGCTTGAAAAGGGCCTTTTTGTTTCTCCCACGTACTTTTGCCCGCATCGCTGACATATTATTAAGTACACCGACCCCCGGACTTGGCAAATTTTATCGTCAATGCAGTAGCTGCAACCGTCCCTCCCGCATTTTTCCTCATAGGGTCTAGAATATGTGAAAAAGGTTAATGTGGTCCACAATCTTATTTTGATCAAGGACAAAGTTTGCGGTCAAAATCCTCGAGGCACTGGAAATAAGACGGTTATCCCCAAAAATAAATATCAGAGATGAGCTACATGACTCACTTGAGCTAATCACATGACTACAGTGTTATGCACTGTGGAATGAGTGTGATATCAAATATCATCACAGTCATAGCACGTCTGCGCTATTTAAGGGTTAAGTCGGGGTGGGTCAACCATTTCTGCTCCAGTACCAGGGACACCCATTGTGACGGTAAGTATAGTGGTCCTGTGGCAGCAGTAAATTGCTTAAGTACAAATACGCCTGTAGACTCTCAAACAGAGCCCACAGATAACATCTAATTTGTACATTTTCAGGCTTGATAAAGGCGCAAGGCGCCGAAAGCTTGCCTACAAGGCTCAAATTTCTTTTGCACCATTTCTTGCAACCGCTTTTGTGAAAGTTGTTTTGAGTCCTTTGGAATAAAATTTGGAAGTCTCACATTGTCTTACACACATTCAGATCAACATGAGGCTTTGGGACAAGACAATGCTTGACTCTCATTTGTTGAGTGGGTTGCCAGCCAAGAGCCAATAGCCCATCAACTTTTCTGAGATTAGTTCAAATACTCGAACTGGCTGAAAACATGTCCCATGGGGTAATTTGATCCCTTGAACACGAAAATCACAATGGTTTTGCGTGAAAACGTATGGCTCGCGCGCTATGGGCTCTCAAACATACCAGCAAATGGTATTATTTTTTCAGAAAAACCTTCACAACTTCATTTAGGTAGTTTTTTGCAGATTCTGAATACAGATTTGAGATCAGCATTCAAAAGCGCGCACAGTGGTTTGTGTCTCATTGCAAATGGCCATTTCGACAAACCATCTGATGACAAAGCGCCTCGCCATTGAGTCACAAGCAAACTTTGTTCCCTCCTAACTCGCTTCAGAATGGCATCTAGCAATTTTGGTTCCCACGGTTATAATCAGTATTCGGACCCTATCGATTGATCTGGGTCTCAATTCAAAGTTCCGTAGGAAGTTGAAACCCTTCTCTAGATAGAGCGGTTACATGGTAATGCTAGGAGCGCCACACACAGATGACTTGTAAACGCTTTGGAACCCAACAACATGTAGTATTTAGCTCGCCCGCATCGTTTCGCTTGCGACAAGCTGCGCTGCCAAATCTTGACATGAGGGTCAGAGCCCTAAACTGTCTAATATGCAGTAGAAAGTGGAAAGTCGCTGTATAGACAATATTACGGTCGAAGCTGCATACTCGTTGCGAAACTCACTTTCATGTGTACACTCGACCAGAATAAGCTGCAAACACCATTCAGAAGTGTTGTTCTGGGATCTTTTTGCAAAATGCTTTATTCAGGAAAAACGCCCAAGCTGTGTTCAAACGGAGCGGTACTCTAATCTTGTGACAGAGACGTACTTTCAGTTGTAGGTTATTAAAGGCACCATGTCTGAGTTAGATTTGAACAGTGCTAGAATCCTTTGAGCAGAATCTGAAAATGCTTTTAAGTTAGTATACTATGTAGGTGCATGCATTTTCCTTGACTCCGTCTGCCACTCTGACGTCGCACCTGTGACCAGACAAGCGCTAGTCGGAATGTGTTTTGATCTCAACGCCAGCATAAGTGCAGCCATAGACGGCAATTCCATCGGTGAAGCTCACAATTTTCACTTCGATCTTTTCAACGATTGGCGCCTTAATATGAGACTTTGCGGAAAGCTCAAATTAGCTGCAGAAGTACCTGTACCTTGATCCAATATTTGCATTTCATGAAGTGTTCTCGTATAATGTGACCGGCTGTTCTGTTGGACCACATCTACAAGAGGTTTCCAATCCCCCGTTGCATCTAGTTCGGCACCACATCCAGGTGGCTAAATGAAAACATCACAGAAATGCGCGAATTCTTGCTACGCGAAGTGCAGTCACCTTTTCTCGCAGAAGTCTCCAAAGTATCCATTTGGGCAGACACATTTTAAACTTTCGAAGATTGGCGAATCCCTTATTCTGGCACTTCGAAGCAACTTTACCCTTGCAGTTTTCTGGAATGTAACCTTCAAGAAAAACAAATTTCCCTAGAAAATGAGTTAGTAAGCTACCGAAGCAGTTGTAATGAGTGTTTATCACGAGCAGATCATAAAAACCAATGAAGGGAGACCCGAGAGTCTCCGTATACCGCACATTTTTCGGAACAATGGTGAGCTTGTTGTTGCCAATAGACGAGCTGAAGAGGATTTTCTTATTATCCACACTTTTTGCTGCATCGTGTAAAAACCACCTTGCTGCTCCGAGGTGCATCTTACTACCGTAGTCATACGTTATATTGTAGTTGTTGTTGAGTATCGACGAACGCAGCGCGAATTGCGTAAGCTTTTTGGGCTGGGACAAAGCACGATATTTTAGTGCATATGGAGTATGCGCAGATCTTACCAACACGTTCTCCCCGTTAACTGTAATAAACTGATCACGGTCATGTCTCGAGTGAGTGTGGAAGAATCCAAGAGTATGACCAATTTCGTGAGCAGCTTTGTCAATCTGATAAACAACAACAAAAGTAACCAGCATCAGAACGATTTCTTGGGAGGTGTAGTGATCAATATTACTACACTTCATCTTGTTGGAAATTCTCAACGGAGCATACCGATTCACATCCTGGGCCGAGTGAAAGTTCTTGTATGCCTCCGCGCTTACCAACACACGAGCAACATCCTTTCCCTTTCAACACACGAATCATGCTGCTTAAAGCTAAAATTAAGCATCCACCGAGATTCTCCCAATGAGCTGCGTAGATATCATCCATACACAATTTCATTTTAATTCCAAGCATTGTGCTTGAGATGGCTTTGAAGTTTATGCACGTCTCAGCCATCCATAGTTTATGCACGTCTCAGCCATCCAAAGATCAGCCGCCTTCTTGAAGACTCTTCGTACCTTCTTATCTAAAAACAGTGAAAAAAATGTGGCCTTTCTCGTGCTTTGCAAAAATCCAAGAATCGACTAACCTGCACTGTCGTCGAAGAAGTATTTGACACCTTTGAACCATTGTGTTTGTGCACCAGGGTAAACGTAAGCTTGTCGTTTGGTACGAGAATCTGTTCTGTTAATATCGGCCACAACTTGTATATGCTGCTCTCTCAACATAATAAAGGTTTCTTATAACGTTTTGATAGACCTACGGCAAACTAACTGTGAAAGAGCCATATCTCCCTGGAACATTTCTTCTGCAATATGAGCTTGTTCGTTAACTTCTCCAATGGAGTCTCCTGTTGGCTGGACTCTGTCAACATTTTTCCTTTCAAAGAGCTGGACTTCATTTAAACACAAGAAAGAAATTCACATGCAACGATGTGGTTTAGTGACCTTCAATCTCTCGAAGAGCTTCTGCCTTTCCTCTTTGGTCAAATAAAGTGTCTTCAATATCTTATCTTTGAATCTACTTAATTCATTGTTGAATGCTGCCATTTTGTTGTTGACGGTCTGCAAATATATACGGCTGATGAGCTAATTTGATATGATAATTGCAAAAGAAACTGTACATGTTTCATCTTCTCGAATGCTGCCTTTCTGCCGTTTTCTCCTTCCTTGACGATGCCTTGAAATTTTCCAAAACAGTTCTTTAAGTTTTCATTTAGGTTCAAGCCGACGCTCACGCATACGACCGACATGAGAATGAGTGTCAACGCATTCATTCTAAAATACTGGGTCAAAGACATTCAGGATTACGATGGTTAATAATAAGTAATGAAGGCAATCTGGTTGCGGTTGTAGCGTTTTTGCCTCTTGCATTTATGCGATACTTGCGGAGTTTGAAGTTGGCACAACGGAAAATTGATTGGCTCAGTTGATTTCCGCAGTACTTGCGGACTTTAGAGTTGATATAATGGGAGGATATTTGAAGTGCGAGTCCCCGATAAGTGTTCTGCCGGCTTACGTTGAAATTGGAACATACTTGGAATATCGATTCGAAGAGTGCTACGATTTGCGACAGAGCTTTAGTCTGGAGTTTGCAAATCTTCCCTTCCTTCCCTGCACCGGAACCGCTGCTCACGAAATTGGTCATGTTCTTGGATTCTTACACACGCATTCGAGATATGACCGCGATCAGTTTATTACAGTTAACGAGTAAAAAAATTGGTAAGAACTGCGCATACTACGGGGGGTGCCAAAAAAGTAACTTTTTTTCCTCCATTCTCAACCCCACATTGGTCGAACTTCAACAAATTTTCACGAGGTGTTCCCATCCCCAAATTCAAGAGCACACCCCATACTATCACTAAACTCCGTTAGAGCCTTCTGCACGAGCAGGATCGGGAGCTTATCCCAAGTGAACATGATGGGTCACCGCAACTCGGCAAAATCCGAGACGTCGCTCACAGCTTTGCTAAGGTCCGTTCACTCTGGGTACCTTAGGGGATTCATATTGGGTGATGCCGTTGAGTATTCCGTTCTTTCCAGGCACCCAAATCCTTCGTTTCCAAGAACCAAAACGTGCCATTACCGCTGAGAACCCTCCGGGAAGGGTTTGAAGTATGAAAAATGACACTTAGGATTATAGCAGAGCTTCCAAGCAGCAAGGGCTGTGTGACTTCCATGAGCCCAAGGACCGATACGTGGGAAGCTTCCCACAAAAGACCTACCGCGGAGCCTGGCTCCACTGTGTTAAGCGGACCTTGGTACCGTAGGTGCTCTGAAGCCGGACTGCGACTGAAAGCTTCATATTTTATAAAGGTGAACGTAGTGAGCCTCAGCTTGCTCCTGCTTTTAGAGGAACATTTCGGAAATGGAATGTTCTTCCCTAATACTTCCATCCCTCTCAACACCCTGTGTTTTGTATACTTAGCGGAAGTGAGCCGCGAACAAAATTACGGTTTATGCACCGGGCCTCCTTTACTGCTTTCTAGGATTTGAACATGATAAGTACTCAATGCAACAGCTTTGGTAGCATACGAACTCGTTTTCTAAGAGAATTTTTTTGAGGGCAATGCTCCAGAAATCTGGAAAACTAAGGTTTCTTCAAAGTGCCAGTATAACGGAATCGTCAATCCTCAAATTTGCTCAAAACATTTTTTGCCCAAAAGGATACGGTGGAGACTACTGCAAGAAAAGGGCGACTACTTCGTGTAGTATGATGTCTATGATGCTTTCATTTAGCCGTCTGGATGAGGTGCCGAACTGGATGCAACAAAGGATTGGAAATTTCTTGTAAATGAGCTCAGCATCAAAACGGGCGATTCCATTCCACGAGAAGACTTCATGAAATGCAACCATTTAATCAAGGTGCAGGTATTCGAAAGTCTCATATCAAGTTGCTAATCGGTAAAATGTCGAAGTAGAAAATGTGGGCATCACCCAAGAAGTTGCCGTCGATGGCTCCAGAGCACCTACGGTATCAAGGTCCGCATAAAACAGTGGAGCCAGATTCCATGGTTAATCTTTCGTGAGAAGTTTTCTAATGATTGGCTCTCTGGTTCTGGAGATAACAGAGCTCTTGCTGCTTGGACAATGCTGCTATGATCCGAAGTATCATTTTTCATGCCTCAAACCTGCCCTTAAAGGCGTTTCAGTTGTAATGGCACGTGCTGGCTCTTGGAAACGAAGGGCGTAGGGAATCCGGAAAAAAAAAGAAATATTTAAGAACCACCCAATATGAATCCTTTCAGGTACCCAGAGTGAACGGACCTTAGCAATGTTGTGAACGAGGGGGACGAAGTTTCGGATTTTGCCCAGCTGAGGTGACACATCTTGTTCACTCGGAGCAAACGATCGTTTCGGCTTGTGCAGAAGGCTGTAACGGATAACAGTGATAGAGTGAGGTCTGCTCTCTACTTGAGGGATAAAAATACCTGGTCGGAATTTGCTGATGTTCGACTAATGTGGGGAAAGTGGAGGATAAGAATTACATTTTTGGCACCCCCTGTAGTATGCGCAGACTGAAGTCCCTCTCTACACCAAACTCGCCAACTGATTTCTGCCACGCGGATTTGTGTGTGTGTGGTGGAGAAGGACCTCAAACTTGGGTAATTAAACCTTTATTTCTAAACTAAGTAAAAATCGAACAAATGTTCACGAATTAAAAGAAGTGAAAATTGCCCAAATCAACCCTTTTTGAACAGAACCCCAAAAGGTTAAAGCATAGCACCATATGAGTATAAAAGGCACTTCAATACTGAGAAAAGGAAAGTTTCTATACATTCAAAATGTAGAAAAGTCCGATTGCTACGCGAGAAGAAACGCGAATGGTCGGTACGCGATCAGAATGCCTCCTCCTAGAATGACTGCCCTTTTATACGGAGAAGCCGCAGCGCGAGGCTGAGGGTCCGTAATCAAGCCCTCTGATCAAAACATCGACGCTTCTAGCTCGCTGAGTATCTCATTGATTGCAACAAATGGAAAAGTTCAAATAATGACAAAGCTCAGAGAAAAGCAAAGTAAGTTTCCAATCATAACATATGAATAAATGAATAAGTGAAAAAAGGAGTAAGTAAATGAAAAATGCGCAAGTACAAATCGTGGACGGTTTACCGTCACTCCGCCCGACAACAAACAAGGCAATCTAACAACAAATCAGCAACAATCAAGCTACTACAGATCCTTATCTTGCTGGGGTCCCTCCAGTCTTCTCCGCTCCTATAGCGATTGGCTGCCCCGTCGTGTCCTCTTTGCCTCTCCTCCTCCTGTCTTCTCTCCGCTTCCCGCCTTCGCAGTACTATCGCCAATGACAGCTCTCCTAGAAGGCGTTGTAGCTCCTCCCTGGCTTCCTCGATACGCGCACGGGCTCTTCCTCTTTGACCCGGAACTCGACAAAGAGCCGTATGATGAGGTTCACGCGGAATCAGGTACTCGAAGGGTGTGCCTCTTACGCGCTCACAATAAAAACATTCCTTGTGTCTGTATTGGCAGAGGTCGTACATCCCGCATCTGTTCAGACAGTACTGGCAGAAGTAGCGTTCCAGCATGATCTCCCATCTGTCCTGTCCGTCAGTTACCGTTGGACACGAGTCGGAAAAATGCTCTCCCTTCACGCTACAGAAGCAGCATTGGTTCAACGGTCTGATTCCTCTAGAGAAGCTCTCTCTCTTCCTATACGGGAAATTATCCATCGCTCTCTCCATGTGGTCGATTTCCTCCTGCACATTCCCGATCACTCGCTCCAGCTCTCTTTCGTCCCGCACGGGAGGGTGTCGACGATCCTCCTGTTCGATTCGATCCTGTGGCACGCGATCAGCAGCTCGATCTTGGGGCACGCGATCAGCAGCTCGTTCCTGTGGCACGCGATCCGCAGCTCGATCCTGTGGCACGCGATCCGCAGCTCGATCCTGTGATTGTTTCTGGATCCATAGCTGTGAGCTCACCTATAGGTAAGTAAGTTACGCGTTCATCCCTGTTTCTCTCCTGCTGCGGGGATTCTGTGGTTGACCCCGTTTGTTCCTTGTTATGCATCACGATAGCTCTTTGTTCCTGACTAATCTGATGACTGCTTATAGGAGCAGACCTTGGTTTCTCCGAGGTTTTTTTCTTGGCTTTCCCTGCGGACGTGGAAGTCACTGAAGGTTTCCCAGTTGGGGTCTGACTAGCCTTGAATGGGTACTCACCTTTGAAGCAGCAGGAAGTGTGATGCTTTCCTTGACAAATAAAGCATTCCCGCCCTTTACACTGAGATGTGAGGTGCTGCGGTGACGCGCAAATGAAGCACAATTTGTGCTCCCTTAAGTACTTAGCCCTCTCCTGAGGTGTTCCGTACTTACTGCATGTGCTCGGTTTGTGCTCCGCTCCGCAATACATACAGGGAATTCTCGTCATACCGCCTCCTACGCGCCGGAACTGATCATTCTGATTCCTTTCCTTCTTATGTGGTGGCTGAGAAGACGCGGTATTCTTCGAAACGTACAGTGCAATTTGTTCCTCACTCGAAATTATATCGTCCAGATACCGCAAAAGAGTTTCCATACGAAAAGATTCCTCCATGGAATACTTCTTTTCCAATACTCTTCTTTGCAAGCGGTCTGAAAATTTCGAGAGCACCTGTTTCAGGAGTAATTGCCCATCTACCTGTTCTCCCTTATCTTGGAGTTGCAGCACTATGACCTGGACTTGTTCTAGAAGCACGCGCTGGTCTTTTATTGCAGGCGAGCGCGACTTGACATTCTCTAGACGGTCTATCAGGCGGTTTACGAGTTCTTCCTGATTCCCGTATTTTACCTTTAGAAAGTTTACCGCTTTTTCATAATTTTCCTCCGTAATTTGGAACTTTTTTACCGCGTTGTAGGCTTCTCCCTTTAACGCGTTTAGAAGATAGTTGAACTTGAAAAGCGGTGGCAAGGGCTGAGAATGCACATTAGCTGAGAACAAAGTCCAAAAATTACCCCAGTCCCATATGTTTCCCGTGAATGTTGGGACGGGTAACGTGGGTAAATCTAGTTTTTTACTCTCGGTCAAGTAGTCCTGAGTCGTGCTGTTTTGAACGCTACGGTCTGAACTATCGCGGCTACTGTCTACATTGGAAGAAAACGCGTGCAGTCTTCCCTCCAAAATGACCGTGTAATCGAGAGCCGCACTAAGAATTCCTTCGGCTTGCGTGGAATACAGTTCATAATCGTCAACCTCCGTTTTTTGAGGGCTGTCTATCTGGGATAACGCGTATCCATATTTTTGCCATAGCTCTTCAATTTTTGACGTGCATGCCTTAATTGCTCCAAGTCCCTCTTGAAGCTTTTTCCGGGAGCTCCTTTCATACCCCGGAGTACGGTTATCGTCCGAAGCCTTCAAGTTCTCTAATTTCTCTTCTTTGAAACGCGAGAGTACCGTTTCCAATTTGTTACAATGTCGCGTTAACAATCTTTTGTGGGAAGAAAGTTGTGAGGTCATTTTTATGGTGAGTTTCAACCCCCAATAGTCCAACGCGAGAGTTTCTGAGACACCCGAATAACGATTTTCAATGACCCAACGCGAGAGCTTTTCGAGACAAAGAAGGTGTACGCGAAGGATGAGTCACCCCAGCAAACTCGATTGATTACCGAAATTGGCAACGAATGCGTACAAAAACAAGCAAAGCTTGCATGCAAAGACAGCCACTTTTAAAGTTGTAAACCAACCTGAAGTTCGCTTCGTGTAACCACTTGGAACAAGCCGATGCACCAATTGAAGTCCCTCTCTACACCAAACTCGCCAACTGATTTCTGCCACGCGGATTTGTGTGTGTGTGGTGGAGAAGGACCTCAAACTTGGGTAATTAAACCTTTATTTCTAAACTAAGTAAAAATCGAACAAATGTTCACGAATTAAAAGAAGTGAAAATTGCCCAAATCAACCCTTTTTGAACAGAACCCCAAAAGGTTAAAGCATAGCACCATATGAGTATAAAAGGCACTTCAATACTGAGAAGAGGAAAGTTTCTATACATTCAAAATGTAGAAAAGTCCGATTGCTACGCGAGAAGAAACGCGAATGGTCGGTACGCGATCAGAATGCCTCCTCCTAGAATGACTGCCCTTTTATACGGAGAAGCCGCAGCGCGAGGCTGAGGGTCCGTAATCAAGCCCTCTGATCAAAACATCGACGCTTCTAGCTCGCTGAGTATCTCATTGATTGCAACAAATGGAAAAGTTCAAATAATGACGAAGCTCAGAGAAAAGCAAAGTAAGTTTCCAATCATAACATATGAATAAATGAATAAGTGAAAAAAGGAGTAAGTAAATGAAAAATGCGCAAGTACAAATCGTGGACGGTTTACCGTCACAGACCTTACCAATATGTTTTCCTTGTTGACTGTAATAAATTGATCACGGTCGTGTCTCGAGTGCGTGTGGAAGAATCCAAGGGCATGACCAATTTCGTGAGAAGCTTTGTCGATCTAATAAACAACAAAAGTGACCAGCCATAATGATTCCTTGATAGTGTAGTGATATTGATACGCGTCATCTTGCTGACAGCTTTCCACGGAGCATACCGATGCACATCCCATGCCGAGTGAAAGTTCTTGTATGCCGCCGAGCTTACCAACATACGACCAACATCCTTTCCCCTTCAACACACGAATCCTGTCTTTTGTGTTTGAAGCTAAAATTAGGGAATATACCGAGATTCTCCTAATGATTTGCGCAAAAATCATCCATACATAATTTCATTATAAAATTGAACTTTTTCTTTGAGATGAGCTTGAAGTTTTTGCATGTCTCAGCCATCCATAGATCCGCCGCCTTCTTGAAAACTCTTCGTACCTTTTCATCAGAAAACGGTGAACAAATGTCTTCCTTCTCATGCTTTGTAAAAATCCAAGAACGTGAGAGCGATCAACCTGCAGTGTCATCGAAGAAATATTTGACACCCTTGAACCATTGTGTTTGTGCACCAGGGTAAACGTAGGCTTGTCGTTTGGTACGAGAATCTGTTCTGTTAATATCGGCCAAAACTTGTATCTGCTGCTCTCTTAACATAAAAAGGTTTCTCATAATGTTTTGAAAGAACTGCGGCAAACCAACTCGGAAAGAACCATATCTCCCTGGAACATTTCTTCTTCAATATGAGCTTGTTCGTTAACTTCTTCAATGGAGTCTCCTCTTGGCTGGACCTTAACAACCTTTTTCCTTTCAAAGAGCTGCAGTTTATTAGACTACATAAAAAGAAAGGAAGTTCGACGATGTGATTTACTAGCCTTAATCTTTTGAAAAGCTTCCGCATTTCCTCTTTCGTCAAAAGAGGGCTCTTCAGTATCTTATCTTCAAATCCACTCAGTTTCCTCTCGAATGCTGCCATTTTGTTGTTGACAACCTGCAGATATATACTGCTTATATGCTGATTCACTATATTATCTGCAATAGACACTGCAAATGTCTTATCTTCCCGAATTCTGATTTTATGCCGTTCTCTCCTTCCTTGTTGATGCCTTTAAATTCTTCATTCATGTTCAAGCCGACACTCACGCATATGACCGACATGAGAATGAGTGTCAACGCCCTCATTCTAATATACTGGTCTCAAAGATATTAGGTGAATACGATGATGTAATCGGCAATGAGGGAAATTTGGTTACGATTGTACTGCTTTTGTCACTTGTATTTATGCAATGCTTGCGGACATCAGAGTTGGCATAGTGGGAGGATATTTGACGTGAGAGTGCCCGAAAAATGTCCTGTCGGCTTACGTCAAAATTGGAACATTTGGAATATTGATTCAAAGGTTGTTACGATTCAAGTGACGGAATATCACTACAGTTTGAAAAAGTCACCCTTTTTCCACTGCACCGGAAGCGCTGCTCACGAAATTGGTCATGCTCCTGGATTCCTCCACACGTACTCGAGACATGACCGTAATCAGTTTATTGTGTTATAGAGGAAAAAACATACATGGGTAATTTTTGATTTCTGATAATGCTGTTTATCGCCGCAGCTCGCGATGCGAAAGTTACTTATACATGGGTAAGATCTGCGCATACTACATATGCACTGTATTATCGTGGTCTACTCGGCCCAAAAAGCTTGCAACAACAATTACAATCCCCGGAAATGATCCGCTGTGCTCTGAGCGCCGCCACCCAAAAAATGGCTGGCTGGGCTATCCAGTGGGACATCCCCTTTAATCTGGGCAAATCCTCGGTCATGCACTTTGGCTACTCCGAAAATGTGGACTATTATGTTGTGTCAGGCTTTCCACGGTCGATGCTATCAAAGATCTTGGTGTAGTTTTAGACTACAGGCTGAAGTTCTCATCTCACATTGGTCTAGTTGTTTAAAGAGCCTTTACCAATTTATTTGCGCTATTTCGAAATATACTATGTTCGGATGTGATCATTCTGATTCGTCTTTACAAGGCATTTGTATTGCCGCACATCGAATATTGTTCCCCAATATGGTCCCCTACCTCTAGGAAGAATATCGTCCAAATTGAGAGAGTGCAGCAACTATTTAATCGTTTGCTGTGGTACAGAGTTACACGCAGTTACAGTCATCACAACTTGCCTATACTTGCCTAATTGCAACAAAAGCGTTTGCAATTGTTCGGTCCTAGATCGTTGCAGCTCAGACGTGCAGTTTCTGACCTAGTTTTCTGTTTTCGCATCCTTTGAGGTGAAGTAAGATGGTGTCCTAGTAAATACAGGGTTTTTCGACCAACCAACGGGAGACGAGGTAGGTTTTTCCTTCAGTACTCATGCGGCATTAACAACACACCTTCTTAATGTTCAATAACCTATTCTATCGCTGCAGTAGATGGTTCAACCTACTGCCCGATGATGTTTTCCTCTAATAAGGGTGGTATTTTTAAAGCAAAGATTCCAAGGCAGATCTTGGTCATATCCTTGGTTTTCTATACTGACATACATATGTGTGTGTGTTTTTGTTTCAGTGCTAGCATTATTTTGACAGTGGATCGCTATCCTGCCTCCCTGTACAATAGTTTGTTGCAGCTCAATTATGGAGCAACAAATATCTGTGCCTCTGCAGCCCACAATCTACGCTTCACGAGCAAAAATTGAACTCTGATCAAAAATTGGAATTGATTTGCTACTCTGTTCATGTCTTTCCAACGTTTCTGCTGTCTCACAAGATGTCAGATCTTGTCAGGTGTATCTCATATTCGGCCAAATGACAAGCTACCTATAGCTACAGAGACTACTTTACTACGTTCCCCTCGTTCTCATTAATTTTCAGGGTTCTCTTTTTGTTGTTCACAGTTCAACACAGTCTCGTGTTCACAGTTCTCTTTTTTGTGTATGGTATGGCGCACCATGGCGTGCAAATAAGTAAATAAATAAATAAATATGACGTATGACTACGGTAGCTGATGCACTACGGAGCGGCGAGGGGAGAGGTTTACCTAATGCACAATAAATCAAAGATAAAAAATCATGTTTAGCTCTTCTATTGACAGAAAGCCAACATGGTTGCGAAAAATGTGCAGCATACGGAGACTCTCGGGTCTCCTTGTATTCGTTTTTAGAATTTGCACATGATAAATACTCAATGCTATAACTCTGGTTAATTCATTTCCTAAGAAATTTTTTGAGGGCCATTTTCCAGAAAACTGCAAAGGTAAGATTCCACGAATGTCTTCTGTTTTTACAGTCCCTGTAACCAAGATACTCTGGGAGTCGAAGACTCCTAGAGAGGGCCACCCTCTGCAGAAGTCCTCGACTCCCAGAGTACCTCGGTAACAGGGACTGTGAAAACAGAAGACATTCGTACCCTCAACAAACCCTCAACAAGTTCTTCTTACATTAGAAACTGTCTCAAAAAACTTAAAAGTTAGCACTTAGCTTGGGCGTACTCTAGCGAATACAGTGACTATCGTAATAGCCTGTTAAAAACATTTTGAGTTGTAAGCAGAAGTCTTGGTCTAGAAAGGGACCCGAATCAATATAGAGCATTGCGTTGGGGAAAAGTGTAGGAAATATTGAAAGTAAAAACAAAACGGAAAATATGACGATCGTTGACATCCGTAAAAAAAATACCCAGCAAAGTAGAGACGATACGTACCGGTGGGATCCATACTTCGGCAATTTTCGGCTGTTCAAGACACCTAACCACCACCTTCTCACCTCTGCAGAATCGGTGATGATCTGAGGACACTCGATGAGGATCTGCGTTTTTTCTTTTTACGTTTTCAACATTATGAGCCGAATGCAAGTGCAGTAGACAACAAACAGTAGCTCGCATGAATGTCTGAAACTGTGCTCTAGAGCAATAAAAGTTCCCTACTGCAAGTCTTTGGCTTCAGCTGTTGAACTCGATACAGAGGCTTCAGGAAAAGTCATATTCAAATTAGAGCACAAACTTTACTGTGTTTCAATGAAGCGATAAGCCGGCTTATGGTATAGTTGAAGGGTAGAATCAAGAAATATTTCAGAAGTGGAGCATTCGAACCCTCAAGGTCTTTCCGAAAGATCTTATATTCTGATAAATGTGAGCATTGTGCCACAAAACCGACAAATGATACTTCACGTCAGAATAACACGAGCATTTTTGTGCTCCTACATACCTCTAAGTGAGATTTTTGCATCTAATGGGGTTTGTATGTCATTTGTGTAGTAAAGTTTTCTTAACTTACAACTCAGACTGACTCTCCATATCGAAAGCCCTTCAGGTGTGCCCGCCATTGCTTCGATTTTACCGAATCAGTAGTGAATAAACGAACATTTACCAGCACGATTCTAGTAGAATTAAAGTCGAATCAAAATTTTGGAGGAAAGATGGATGAAGCAATCGAACCTGTTATATCTAAGGCGAAAATGCGCCACGCATTTTCGCCTTCACTTCTACTTCATTCAATGACTTGCGCGGTTTGTCGTTCTGAAAGTCACCATTGTAGTTTAATACATAGCATCAAAAACCTAATGCAGATAAACGTAAAGTAAATGGATTTGTATAAAAAATAGAGGAATGGCCCTCCCTGTAAGGGGTTCAAATAGTGTCACTCATGGCTGAACCATTTTATAAATTCTATCCTTCACATTTATCCATTCTGACAAATAAAAAACAACAGAATGAACCTGCGAAATCCCATGGACTGGCGGTCACAAAATATGCTCTCAACTCTGACCTCAACCTAACCCCATGCTTTATAGGCGTATACATATGATCCATTACAATATGGCGAGTAAATCAGAACGTCGCAACAGCTTCACAATTATTCCGACTTATTGGCACAGCGTTCGTTTCTAGACGATCATCCATCTCCCCTGTTCTTCCTTTCGAAACAACGAGGTGTAATTCATGTACTAAGTGAATCACTAGTTTTGTATTTTGCAAAAAAATGTGGTAAATATAATTCCAGGAAGCTGTTCGAATAGCGCGTAACCTTATAAATTTTACGCTTGCTCCACCATACTCATTTTCTTGTACTACCTATCCAGCGCGGCTTTTACAAATATATGTTGACGACTAGGCTATTTGTGCTGTAAAATCACGCTTCTGTTGCCCACTTTTGACTAATGGAGTAGTCGATTGCGTTTCGTGATCCTCCACGCATGAACCGATAGTTTTGGTCAATATCACTAAGTTCTTGGTCGGTACTCACAAAGGTATGGTCCATGAGCCAATTCTAGCCTTCTGCGCAATAACCGATATTTTCGCTCAGTATTCCAGCGAAAGCCCCACCCACCGCGATCGCATGATATTGTTTTTGTTGCTGTTCCTGTCACATAAGCTTCAGCTTTTGCCCAGTTTCGGAACTGCTATGGAGATGAATATGATTCCTAATAGTGAGCATGCTGTTCGGCTGCACTCCCATGGTGGGCTGGTCTACACCCACTTCAAATATTGAGTAGTCGAAAAAGTTTTTTCGTCTTTTCAAATACCGCTTTTTCCCTCCAAACTGCTTTCCAGCAATCTCTTCTGCACATACACATGTAGTACAAGTCCACACGCATCTATAGATATTATTGTCTTCCATCTCCCGGATAACCCTTTTCGGCAAAATAAAAATATCAACGGTCAACCTCGTTTTCAATACAAAAATTATAAAAAATTTTTTCTTTGAATGGCGTTGGACACGGAAAGGAAAAGGTGATAATCAGATGGAGCATGACCAGGGCTATAAGGTGGATGGGGCAGCAATTTTTATCCAAGCTCGAGAATTTTTTGGCGAGTCATTTTTTCTAGTGATAAAAAATTTTTTA
The DNA here is from genome assembly GCA_963978905.1 of Trichostrongylus colubriformis. Taxonomy (NCBI): domain Eukaryota; kingdom Metazoa; phylum Nematoda; class Chromadorea; order Rhabditida; family Trichostrongylidae; genus Trichostrongylus; species Trichostrongylus colubriformis. The sequence continues at coordinate 30,158,119 of OZ022260.1, forward strand.
AATTTTTTTCTTTCAAAAAATTCTCGAGCTTGTATAAGAATTGCTGCCTTATAGCCCTGATCTTGCTCCATCGGATTATCACCTTTTCCTTTCCTTGTTTAACGCCATTCAAAGAAAAAAAAATTGGAATCGAAAATGAGGTAACTTTTGATATTTTTATTATATTTTGCCGAAAAGGGTTATCCGGGAGATGGAAGACAACAATACCTATAGATGCGTGCGGACTTGTACTACATATATATGTACAGAAGAAATTTTGTGGAAAGCAGTTTGGAGGGGAAAAGCGGTATTTAAAAATACGAAAAGACTTTTTCAAATACCTAAGTTCAGCAAACCTTACAAGGAAGGTCTCCCAACCAGGTTACACCGACAGTTGAGGATTCCTCAACAGGAAGGGGTGGGGGGGGGGGTCGTATTTGACTGGATAGGAGGGTAGGGGGTCGCACCTTCAGAGGACAGCGATATGCATTAGAATTTAAAATTTGATAAGCAATTGAGAAGCAACGGGTATTTTACCGCGGATCCGTGTGACAAAATGTAAAATAATTATCTTTCCGCCTCAGAAACGGATGTATAGCAATAAAACACTAAGGAATTCGGCAGTAGTAACTGGTATTGTAGAGGTCAAAAAAAGGGAGGGGTCGTATTTGGTGTCTTAGAGGGGGAGGTCGTATTGAAGCGGCTATTTTCCTCGACACCTGGGAGTGCCCAGCTTCCAACTCATGGTCGCTTTTTGCATGTGAGGTTTTTGCTGTGCGGCCCTACGCGTGCCAAAACCGGATCGATGGTTCGATCCCCACTGAAAACAAATTTTTGCAAAATTTGAATTTTCAGCTTTTGGGTTCCTAACATTTGAATATGAGGATTAAGTGCAGCAATCACCTTCAGAATTCCAAACTATCCCCTACCCATTTATTTTCAATGTAATATCGATCTTTTTCTTAAAATGTGAGAAACGTATTGCAGTGCTGTTGTATTTGTATAAGGTATGATTGCTCTCGAGTCAGCAGAGCTTTTGCCGTGTTGTTTTCTTTGGATTGCTTCCCCTATCCTGGGGCTCTGTTGCTGCTCATATGTACTTTGGCGCTTTGACACAATGACGGCACCCTTTTTGATCAGATTTATTATTATAAAAGAATTCCATGAGACGCGTCAATACGGAGACGATGTCATACGAATTGAACGAGATAAACCCTCCCCCCCCCCCCCTTTTTTTTTCAGGTGACTCATCGCCTTATACTGCGCATTTCGTTCTCCACAGCTGTCCATCGTGAAGCCGACCACAACAGGATCCTTCTCCCATCCTTTGTTTAGAGTTGAACTCATGTTCCTTACCTCCACATGGAAAAAGCTTCGTCATCATGTCCCACCGATGAATTAAAGACGGGAACCACTTGCATCCTATAAGGTGCAACTTGTGTAATATTAGGTTGTAAGGAAAGTTCTGGCCGCTTTTTCGCGTTCACAAGATAAATTTAAATATCAGAGCGCGTCAACATGAATCAGCTGACATATTGTGCTCGTTAGATAGAGAAAAAGTTGCTCTTTCAGAATATATGTTTTATTTGGAATGCCATAAGGTTTTCAATTTATTAGGGAAGTTTTAAAGTGCTGCGAAAATGGCACTTTTAAGATGACTTCACTTCAAGAGTTCTTGTTTAGCCGAGTCCCAGCGAAGGTGACCACAAATGTGAATACTGCAAGAGGAGGGGGTGTATCACTGGATGGAACACATTGTCTCCGGTTTCAGAAGTGCAGAAATGAGGACGAGCTGCTCGAATTTTCAATTGATCAAATCGCTTTAACTAAAACGGCAGAAGGCGATGAGCGTCCATATTTGCAGGGGATATCCACAAGTATTGGCCCTCAACAAGCAACCTTAGCTGACCACCTCAAGTGGCCTTGATTTGGAAAAATCCAAAAAAATGGGTGCCGCGGGACCCCTCACGGCAGTCATGCGCAAGCGCATTTTTCACAAATCCTCTTCCACTAATTGAAGCAGTTGCAGGGTGAGGCCCTTACTCGTCTATCATGTTCATCAGATCTAGCGCTAACTATGCCCCACTTCCCGAAACATCTGGCCAGCTCCTTCAGTAGCAGTGTGTTCAGAAAGAGTGGCGATTTGAAGTCGACTTTTTTTCATTTCGCGCAATATAAATTATCAGCCCTTTATCAAATTGAGATGTGTAGGTATGCATAGTGTTGCCAAGAGTGTGGCGAATCTAATGGTGCTCACTCTGTGAGAAAAGATGCACTCTGAGCCGAGTTATGATCTCTCGAAGTTGAAATTTCAAAAACCGGCCAAAACTTTCCTTACAACCTAATAAAACATAATACACATCAATGCGCTGCTCTCAGCTGCTTTTCACTTGACACTGATCCCATAAAACATTAAGACTCAAAGAAGAACACTTGATTTGAAAGATGGACAGATATGTCCTAGAAAATTTCCACTAGGCGCCGCCAACGTAACTTTACATTCTTTATTAAATTTATAAAACGTAACACAACATGCGACAGCTAAAACTATTTTTAGACAACTTCATAAAACAGTTGATAGGATACAGTACAACAAGTAGGAGAATTTAAGAAAAATACTAATAGTTGGCTTCCCACAAACTACCAATTAAGACTCCGTATTTCAGTGCTCGTTTTTGTTACATGCAATATTAAAAAAATTAGTCCTATTGTACTAACTGCCTTTTAGAGCCGTCAACAGAACTTTTGTCGGATTGCATTAGTTCAGATGAAAAGCAGCAGATGATAACAAAGCTGGAACGCGTAATTGAAAGCTTTAAGAAACTATGCACTACAAAATGTGAGAAGAGTGATTTGACTGTGTAATGAATTGTGAAACATTAACAGTTTAGAGCTCGATCTTAATCATATGATAGTCTTCCCGTCCTTCTTCAGTGTTAATTGAAATGGAATTATGCTCCAATGATGAGTTTACCACCAGACCATGTTCTTCCATTTCAGCGCTATGGGCAGTGACGAATGCTAGCAGAGCGCTATGTTGCCGCGTTGGAATCAGGCGGCATTTTTGGTCTGCAATATCAAAATGATTCATAACGTTACCGAACCTATGATAAAAATCATACCGTCACAGAACCACTGCTTTTTGCCAGTAAGCCATCCATCTAACACTGCGGGAGACACGTCTTCACTATGGAGTATATAATTAGCTGATCTGAAAAAATACAAAGACATCAAAAACCAAAATTTCAAAAAAAACGAGATGATACAAACGATTACGGCATTTTTGCACAGTAAAAACATCAGCTCACCTAACATTCGTGAAGTATTCGATGGCACTTTGCTCATCAGTCAGAGTGCATTTGCCATTGAGATGGGGTACGGTTACAAGTTCAAAGAAGAGTGGCCGCGATAGGTGAGGTACAGGGGCCGCTAAAATTCAAACGTACTAACGTAGGTAGAACTCAAGATTTACAACGCAAGAGTGAAGATTCCCATTCCGTCAGATTAAAGTTGCAACAGACCCACATTGAAGGCACATACCCAAAATAACCATGAGCCCAAGAATTCATTCAAAGGCACCGGGAGGGGTAAGGTAAAACTGAGAACTATGACTATGTTCCCTAGAAACAAACCTCCTACTTCAGAAGAGGTGATGTTTGGCGAAACTCGCATCGAAAAAGCGCGGCTTGGGGTCTTGTCACGACCCCGCAGCACGGCGTGTGCTGCATTCCTGCAGCCGGGCGAGTTGGCGGCGAAGGCGGGAAAGCGTTCGCGGCCGGCTGTTTTAGCCCCTTCCCCGTCTGGTCTACCCCGGCTAGTGACGCAGAGGTGCGATAGAGAAGGGGGAGGGGACTTCAGGTTCCTGTTCCTCGTTTTCAGCTGTTTTGTCTCGTTCTTTCACTATTGTCACATTTTTGAGCATGCCTACTTTCATAATCCTCAGTCTGCCATATTCACCCCTCCCGGAGTCTCTAACATCTATTTTTCGCTTATCCTCTCTCCCCGTCCTGACTAATATCCCCTCGAAGATTTTCCGATTAAAATATTCCCGAAGACACTTTCCCCTTTCTATCACCTTCATGGACTTCACAGATGCCAGAGCTGGACAATGAATTTCAAGTTTAATCAAAAACGGACCTCGATTTCCACGGCCTGCTGTAAGAGGTGGAAGATGGAGTCGTATATCGTGATCATTCGAAGCGAGACGGAATCCGTCTTCGTCAACCTCAACAAACACAACGCTATATGAACCGCGGATCAACTACAAAATCGAGTACGAAACGCCCCACAAACAGATTAAGACCATCCTTGCTTTAAAAGGGGAAGAGATAGCGAAACATTTGAGGAGGAAAACTACCGTACTAGCACACTTTCTAAAACTCTTGAAGGCACACTTCGCGAAAGCAGGAGTGGTTCATTACCTCTGTAAGCAAACGCTGCTATGACGCCGTGGCACCCCCACGAAGGCACGCTGGTCAATCTTTAGGGCGCTAAGGGTGTGCAAATAAGGACTGGAAAAATAACCCGGACATCCCCGGAGCACGTGTTCAGTAGAAACGTTGGCAACCACGTGGTCTGCGTCTCCGCTGCTAGTCCGCCCTCCTAACCTCGCTTCTCCCGTCTAATTTGACGATTTCCCTCGCAAAACACCTTCATGAACTTGTTCTTTTCAAAACGATGTCAAAAATTTCTGAAAGAACCCATAGTTGTGTTTCCCTCTCTATTTTCCAATTATACTTTCATTGGCCAGCCCCCTATAGAACCTCTGCTATCAATTTTGTATTGATAAGCCACTCAAGATGATCGCGAAATGAGCCTTTAAACTACCAATACCTCATGCTCAGGTTTCCTTCCGTTTTCCTTGTTCTCCAAACCCGAACCGCCGTTGCTTAATGCATGATCGACGCGGTCTGAGTCTGTAGCTACCGTTTCCAATACTGAGTCAATTACGGGGTCCGTCTTAAAAGAACTCATCAGGATATGTTTGCCTTCTATTACAAACTGTCCCATATCCTAAGAGAATTTTGTACTGAAATTTCATAAAACAAACTACTTCTGCAAAAAAACTTTGGAATTATAGATTAAGCAAAGTACCTCCTCGTATTTCACAGGGCGATCGTTACCGTCGTTTTCGACAAGACTCGAGCGTGTTTGCATTGCCTTCATCTAAAATTAATAGATATATGAATAATGTCGTTCACAAGCGATATATATCCCACAATTGAGCTCAGTGAGCATAATGGAAGATTATCTCGAGGTTTCGAACTTCATAAAGATTAAGCGTGTTATGGAAGCTATGTTTCATAACATCGCGCAAATTGCAATTACAAGCATATCACAATATAAAATAACTTACCTTATCTTGCGCTAATTCTGCCGCATCTTTCACTCCTTCTGTGACGGTTTCCGAAACAGTGGATGCAAGATCGATCAGACCTTCATATGCAGAACCTACTGCCTGGAAATAAAATGCTGAATGCACACCATCTTGGATAATCTCTTCATTACATCAGTGGAAATTCACTTCCACAAGTGTTTGGTGGTTTAACTAGTAAGAATCGATGTCGATCGTTTTCTCAACTCACTCCCTCGCTCACTAAGCGTGAAATAACAGATGGGACGCGATCAAACCTAAGACAGTTAGGGGGCACAATTAAAACTAAAGCTATAGAAGTTCTGAGGTATCATTGCTATCAATCTACATCGACTTAATTATTAAATCCCTGTTTAGAAGGTCCGAATGCACTCAGTACCTAACGATAAAACAGTATAATAGAAAAGGGTAAGCTTCTTTAGAATCACAGGTAGGGACCGGAACAACTCGTATTAATAAACTAAAACAAATGCTCACCGTTTGAACAGCTCCCGCGCCATCGGCAAGAGCTGAAGCCAATGCCGAAGCCAATGGAGTGGAAGCTTCTTCGATCATTTGTCTGCTGAGTTTTCTGGCAAGCTCCGCAGGATTGTCTGACTCTTTCTTGCTTGATTCGTCTTCGTTTACTTCTTTCTTGCTCGAATCCTCGTTCTAGAATACAAATTTTCAATTATAGGTCTGCTATAAAATTACACTGATTTTGATGCGAAACGAAAAACCACAAATAAATAAATTGCACAAAGATATTGACGATGGAGATATGAATGTTAAATATTACACCCAGATGGACAACAATCACAACATTAAGCTCCACTACTCTTAAGATAGTTTCCTTATTATGCATGGAAAAGCATGACGAGGCTTTCTATGGTGTCTATATTATAAATCACCGTACATCTGAATTGTTATTACTTAGCGTAAGTTCGTCCAAGCATTGTGCAAGTTGATCAGCCACAGCCGTAGCTCCTTTCTGAATCACCACAAAAGCATACATGCACCTTCAATTTTTCTGCGAGACTTCAAAATCACACCTACCTCCAAGGCTTTTTTTAGTTCCTCGTCGGTATCCATGCTGATTTTCTTAAGTTTGGGAGGTTCCTCTAAATCGTCCAACAAGCCATTCTCACCAACCTCTTGTGGAGTATGAGGACCCTAAAAAAAGTCCAAAAGTAAGGAATGAAGAACGCCAAATTGATCCCAAAGCAGTTCTGAACAAAACATTTCGAAGCCCATAGAATTTGTGTGCAATTTGAAACGGCTTAATAAATATGCAGTCGAGACGCCTGCGCTCCTTCGTTTAGTTGGTTGCAATCTGAGTTCGAAAAAATAGATTTCTTCCTGGGTGCCACAAAACCATCCTTCCCACTTTCCTTTGCCGAGGAAATGAAAACGACTGTTCCAATTTGTCTTCTTCACCAACTTGAAGGACAGGCCTCACTCGACCTTAAGCAGGTACCGTTTCTTGTCGCAAGACTGGAGAGTTGCATGTCATCCCATATCAAATAGAGAAAAGCGTTTACAGAATCAGAGATAGTAAATAAAAACCTTAAACTCGTCGGGGACATCATCCATTAGAAGATCTGAAGGTGATGCTTGACCTTCGCGGTTGATAGATTGCGCTACGAAGGGTGCTGCGGGAGTGATGTCCACGTGAGGCAAAGAGTCATCATGCGACTGAGGTGATTTTGGAGGTGATGCCGGTCCAGCGTTGTGGTCATCATTTTTAGGTATTTCTATGTACCCAGATGGAGCTTCTGGTTTAGAGGTAGGTTCCGTGTTTGGCCCAGGAGCAGGGCTAGAAACCGGATCCGGAGTGGGGATAAGAGGTGGTGCACTTGGTAATACCGGTTCAGATATATCGTCATCAGCAGGCGCCTCTGATGGTTCAGGCTTATGATCACCTGCAGATGGCTTCATAGGTTCAGACCAGTGATCGTCTGCATGTGACTCCGAAGGTTGTGGCATGTGGTTACCAGTAGGTGGTTCCACGGGTTCCGTCTTGTGGCCACCTGTACATGGCTCCAAGGGTTCAGGCTTGTGGTCATCTGATGGTGGCGAACGCTTAGAATGGTCGGCCTCTGCCGGATGTTCCAAATGCTCAGATTTGTCAGCACAACCACCTGGCTCTGCGGGTTCAATCTTATCTGCAGGCACACCTGGCTCGAAAAGTTGCGATTTCGCTGGTGTACCAGGTTTTGCAGGTAAATCGTTTGAGCCTGGATGCGATGATTGAGCTTCATCAATTGCCTCAGGAGGTGCGCTTGGCACTGCAGGACCAGAGGCTATTATTTGTGGGCTCGGCGCCGTAGGTTCGGATGCTCCCTTATGGTCGGCATGGGCACCATGCTCTTTGTGATGTTCATGTCCTTCACCAGACTCATGCTGGGAGAGTGGAACTGCACCAGCTGCAACCGGAGAAGGAAGATCGCCAATGGCTTGCTTGTCATCGTCACTTGGCAACACGTGCTACAACACAACACATTACTCTATAAAGATTCACACTGCGGAAAAGGAACGTTTGTAAGATAAGCATGCGCACACCATTTAAAAAAACACACTAATACTACAAAGCGGCATGGAGTCACCGCTGTTGCTTCAATTCAGTTTCGTTCGGACTGTTCGGATACCTGCTCAGAAGGTGATTTATTGCCATCAGATTTTGGTATGGTTGCAGGAGATAGAGGACCATCAATAGACGAACGTCCAGATTGCGATCTTGGTTCAGGCGTCGGTGGAATGACAACAAGCTCCACAGGAGGGCGAAGATCCGACGAGGCCGGATCTTGAGGGGCGTCAACGCATATATCTGGCACTACGTCGTCAAGTATGACCACGGAATCGTCCAACTAAAAAATGCACGCAACAACATTCAACTAAGCCATTACAAAGCAAACAGCTCTGACAAAAGTAGAACAAAAGCAGCCACCCAATTAAAATGAGACCGAAGGTTGATAAAAGCGGGACACACAAAGCATTCGAGTTTCTACGTACTATATACACTTCACGATAAAAAATAGCTGAATTAGAAACAGAAACGTATGACCAAGATGATTAGAGGGAACACTATTACTTCACCCAAATAAACTGATTCACTAGCATATAAGCATTTACAAGCAATTAATAAAAACACAAATCCTACCGGAGGTACCGGTTCGACCGGTGTAGGTGCTGGCTCTTTCACCTCCTCATGTGCTGGCGCATGTGAAGGAACTGGAGGAGCAGAGCGGTTAGTTTTCGAAGGGGTATCTTTGGACGGTACTCTACCCGATGTCTTACCAGCTGCAGGTCCTGCTGCCTTACCGTTCGTGGCAGACACACGAGACATAGCCGCGCCTTTTACAGGAGCTCTGAAGCAAAACTGTGAAATAACTTACCTAATAAATGAAGTAATGGAATACGCAGTTTATATTTCAAAAAAGTACCAAATGAATAATAAATAATATAAAGATAAGTTTGGTAAATGATTAACCCACACAGTAGTCTTCTGTATGGGTGCTTCGTGAGCTGCAGGCTTTTTGTTATTTGCTGGTGTTCCAGTCTTGTTTGTTGGAGCTGCATGTCTGGTCGGTGCAGACGATGGGACCGTTCTTGTGCGGTTAGACGGAGCAGGCGCAGCAGAAGGGCGAGCTGGAGATGGTTTAGCACTGGCTGGTGCTGTAACAAGAACACATCCAGGGAGGTAAAAAGACTTATTGTCGACTGAAGTGATGCTACAACCCAAACCAAAGAAGTAGTGACTCCAAGGAAAGGAAATGAAGAGTGTCAGCAGAATTCAAGTTGATCGCATGCATACTCTACAGCTGACACAGCCTAAGACTATGTGAAATTTACCTGATTTATTTGCAGGAGGTACAGTGGTTCGCGATGGTGGCGCATGAGTGTTCGGTGCCAGAGGTCGCCTTGGTGGAGCAAGCTAAAAAAAATGCTTGCAATCACACATATTAGAAAATTATCCAGGTAGTTACAAAGAGGGAACGCACTTTAGCTGCTGTAGAATTAGTTTTCGCTCCTGCTGACGTCACACGAGAGGATACTGTTCCTCTGGAGTTTGAATTTTTTGCCGGTGGCGGTACGTCTTTGAAGGCATTGGCCGCCGATACAACATGACTGTGCAGGAATGGAAGTGCTTTCGCTTTCTCCAAAGCAGTCATGATCCGTCCAAAGGAAGCTGTGCCTTAAAAGTGGTACAATGAATTAGCACAATAATGGTGGATATGAACACGTGCGCCTTTGGGCTTGCAGAATTGGAAATTTTTCGATAGGAAAATGCCGCTGGAAAGGTCACCAGCTTCACTTCTACGATACATTGAGTGCAACCTACCCTGCATAAATAATAAACAGCTATCTGCCTATGAAAGTAAGGGGACAGAGGTCAATTACCTGTGTGAAGAATTCTTTTGATTGGATCTGATGGTCTCGCAGGGAACCAAACCAACACAGAGATGGTTCCGTGAGTGGAAGCGGCCTGAATCCGCAGGTTTTCTCGGGTAATCAAATAAATCAAACGATAATATAACCAAATGATTACCTTCTCGATCATGTGTTCATCACCACTCTCAACAGCTCTTACAAGCGCTTCCACTTCTTTAGGGTCACCAGCGAGCACGGTAAGCTCCAGGCGTCCGCTGCGTAGAGACTAAAAAAGTAATCTGAATGTTTCGCGTTTCACTTTATTATGAATTTGAACAAAGCTTACTTTGCTGATGACGATGGGTTCATATTTAGGATTGAAACGCGTTTGAGTGATAACTGGACGACCTTCAGAGGCTTGTTCTATGCGCTTCAACAAGCTAGCAACTGATCCATCGGAGCCTGCCGATTTGACTGTGGGGATATTCCCAACCAGAGGCACGACTGTTTCCTGAAGAAAATTTGACATTCATAGGAAATTTTGATGATTGTTTAACAATCTGAAAATTCCAAGCCGCACTACATCACTTTCAAAGAGCTTTCATAAAAACTGCAGTGAAGACTTTGGAATAATCTTTAATACAGAAGAGACATCATGATAAGAGTGACTACTATAGTGATCGAACAGAACCTATAAGCAACTAAAAGCAATAGAATGTTAGCGGTAACCTCAAGAGTAGTGAAAAAAATCATGAACTACTTTGAAACTGGAAGAAAAACCAACCTTATTCAGTTCTACAGCATTTGTAAGAGCTGCTTTCGTTGGAGCACTAATTACATTAGCATCAATCTGGAAAAAATTGAGATTGAAAAACTGACACTAGAAATCAAAGCACATACATCACTCCAAAGGCAATTCTGGACCAGTTTTGTTCCGACATAACTTAATATTGAATCTTCAGCTGAAGCTCAACAGCAGCAGAAAATGCTTCATTGAGGATAGGCTCAAGGGTTCGCGCTATTTGAAACTTGCCGTCTCACTCCATATTTCAAGCTGTTTTTTTCTATCCATTAATCAATCAGATTCACATCAATCCTTTTCCATCACATTTGTCGAACTATGAAAACTCGAAAAGAAAATGTGTGAAGCTCACCTACAAAGCTCATTTCACTCATTTCAGATGAAAGCACTTCTAAATGTTTACCTGTCGCACGTGCTTAGTGAATAGTACTTTCTCAGATCCTCCATCGAGCAAAACGAATGTCCCCTGCAGATCCAGAAGTACTGCGTCAGCATCTGCAATACTTAGCATATGTTACGCTCTTCATCAAGCTTTAAGTACCTAGCATTTTCATGAACTGGAAACTTACCTAGAAGTACACAAAATACAATTCAACAAGACAATGCACATACGGCGTCAAATAAAGCATAACATTGCACAACGCACATAATATGCAAGATTTCACGGCAAGTTTGTCGTTCCGCTGTACTTTTTTTCCGAATACGTTTCAAAACAAATTGTAAGTTACGACGCCGCTGAGGAGGTGTTTTTATTGGCTCTTGAAGTTTAAGCTTTCGCATTACTAGAGAAACAACCGACTACTTCAGTTTCAAATTGACCTCTTACGTTAGGTACATACCGACCTACTTTTTCAACGTCATCTGTCTGTACCTGATGCTTTACCCAGTTCACAGAGAAGGATGAGAGAGGAATTCAATTAATTCTAGCACGCTCGAAAATCAACGATCATCGTAGGACATAATAACCGTTCCAGGACTCCTTACATACGACGCCCCTAGCTCACTTGCAGCGCGTCGCACGCCGCACGACGCGACGCAAATTTTTTATTCGAACAGAACACTGCCAGGGGTACAGCATTCGGCGCTACTTGTGTTATGGGGAGGGGAGGGGGGCGGGGACAATGAGTGAACTATGCTCTGCGTCTTACTTATAGTAAACTATTTATTCGTTTCCTTATTATAGTCACTTAGCTCAGGGCGCTCCCGCGTCCGAGGAAAATAACCGCTTCAGTGCGACCCCCCCCCCTTTTTTTTTCGTTGACTTCTTCAATACCACTAAATGTAGCCATAGTTGCTAGGTGTTTCATTGTACTTTTTCGCTGTGAAGTTTTTTGTAAAAAAATTATAGCTTCTCATCCGCCTCTTGGGAGTTTAGATTCTAGTGCTTAGGCCGCGTTCATGCTTTGCTCCGGCAGGGCATGGCTGCAGCCAGCGAGGTAAAGTGGCACAGGGGAAGTGCAGAGACGGTGCGGGCAACGAGACAGGGTGGCATAGACGGAAATGCAGAGACACGCAGGCATGCCCTGCCGCCAGCACCGCAGAGTATGAACGTGGCCTTATCGCTGGCCTCTGCAGATACGACCCTCACCTGCTGCCCGATCAAATACGACCCCCCCCCCCCTGTCGAGAAGTCTTCGACTCCCGGTCTATCCTGCATATGGAACGCTACGACATTGCGCTGAATACTCTTCTACATTTTCTCATTCAGTCGCGTTCTGATGATGATTTCTTCCTTTTTTAGACTCCTTTATCATTCACGTCGCCTTCAAGCTTTTTAGCGATCCTTTCAGTGCTGCTTAATCTATTTCCACGCATCCGTCACAGTTCGGTACTGCCGATTTCACAGTTGTTCAAAAATTTTGGCCGATCGAAAACGGGTCGAATCACATCCGTGACTGTCCATCCGCGCCATCGAAAACAGGTAAAAAACAAATTAAGTAACTATGGTTACATAATAAAATAGGTACGAAGTACTATTTATCTACTTATTTACCCATATTCCATTCGCACTCAAAACCAAACAGTAAGGATGGGGAGGGGGTGATTCGAAGAAGTAATTAGTGGGCCACAGTGTGAGTACAGCCTAAATCTAGGAAGGAATGCTCGAGAACTTTCCAGATGCTATATCCAGCCTATTCAGTTGTTACCATAATCGGGCTTATGCTCATCGAAAAATAGTGAAAAAGAAACACCCATTCAATCCACGGAGGGGAGAAGCATCACCTTAGGTAATATTTTTCCATCCAATGCGAAATTCGTCATGAGGCAAAAATCCACGCTAGCTTGATGTTCTCCTGATACGCATAAGAGCAGAAATTGATGAGTGAATCATGGAGTGACCCTGATTTAATTTTTTGCCTTTTTTATATTAACACATCCTTCTGTAATACAACTTTGCTTAGTAATTTATATTTGGAGCAGCACTCCTACTCAATGGAATTCTTCCCAAAACAACAGATGTTCAAAATAACAACAGTTGAAGGAAATGAAATGTGGCCGAAAGTACGAGCCGACGTGAGCCGTGATTGTTATGATTGATTGATTCCCGTCAATATGATTCGTGGGACATTTAACAGGGAAAAACGCGAGCGCCTCTCATAAGAAGGCAGTGATGTTTAAATGCAAACACTCACCAGAACTTATGAGAAATGCCGACGGCACGTCTGACGATGGCACGTAGGCCATTGTTCCTGAAAAATGTGGACATCTCAATGCAGAACATCGTGACATTTCAGAGAAAGGAATGTTGACGAGAAGATCAAGATGGGTACAGCAAAAGTTGCATTTTTTGCGATCGAAAACAACAATGATTGCTTATTAATGATTATGATAAGACCAGTGTGATAGTGTAGATTTTAGCAAAGCTCAGAAGGAAACAAGCTCTGGGGGGATAAGCCACCGATTCACCCAAAAGCCCCCCCCCCCCCTCCACCCCTTATTCACATGATGTCAAGAGATTTCATTCTGTAAAGTCAAGCAAATCTAATGAAAGAGTAGGAAAGCAGAAAATTAAAACCGAGACAGAAAAGCCTATTAATAATATTTAGTATAGCTAGAGTTCTACGGCGCTATTCTCTCCAAGGTGTCAACCCGATAAGTTGATTATCCGATTATGGCGGGAACGAAGATCACTGACAGATATGCTCCGTGTAGATCTACCTTCAAACCTGGGAATACCATGGAAATATGGTCAAAACTTGAAAATGTTATCAGATCCTCAAATATGGCGGAGATGTGATATGTCAGATCTAATGATTATTCCATGTAATAAAAAATATAGGCGAATAAACAATTATTATATGTATGGGTCAAAATGGTATCATTATTGGGTCTCCGGGATCTATGAAGAGGTTCTGATGGCCATTGTAAAACTGTTGGAATAAATTGCTGACAATTAATTTTTAAAAATGTGTTTATGAGGGTTACGCGAGAAAGCCTAAGTCCACATTCTAGTACAACTGAAACAAGCGAATAAAGGCGTGTAGATGATAAGAAGACATGATTGTGAGACAAGGTATCTGGATCTTTCTTGGGCCCAAAAAAGAAAGAAGCACGGGGGTGCTAAATCGCTTCTGCCCTTCCTTTATGTACAGCGGAAACGATTCATTCCAAACAAAAAGCCTGTTCCATATTCGTGTGCTGCGACGCGTGTCGCGAACGGTCGCGAGCGTGTTTGCGATCACTACTGTCGGAGCTGTTCCTGATACCTTTATCGAACATTGAAAAGTATCAATAACAATTTATATAACTGAGCTAAACTCCAGAATTTTCAGGTCTGAAGGAGCTGTTAAACACCGAAATATTGTAAAATGTTCCAAAAAATTTTTGAAACTTTTGGGGGTCTTTTGAGTTCTTGGTATGTTTTTTGGAGTCTCAGTTGTTGTGAGCATTCAAATAATATGATATGGTTTATATATAGGAAGATTACGAAGTTGACTAAAACCTTTGACTAAGTCGCAGTTGTAAAAGGTTTGACTAAAGTCAAACCTTTTACAACTGCAAAACGATCTATTCAAGGGGAATGAACTGCGCGCAAGAGAATGATTCCGAGCAATGCTTATAACTAGCCACAATTTGTTTGCCGTCTTCGAATGCACGCTGTATGACAAGATATTCATTGAGAGAATGAGTGGATGATAAGTGGTCGAACTTGACCCCAAACGGAGGGTTGGCGCGCTCCCCGGCAGCAGCAGCTGGCCCAGTGTCGTCGATATGAGGGAGAACGGGGCGACCGTAGTGTATATTCACTCCACGAAATGGGTTGCTAAGACGTTAAATGTGTTCGTTGAAAGTGCACCACCCGCGTTGTGGGAGTGTGTGCGTGTGTATGTTTGTTCACATCGTGTACAGATCGGCTCGAAATGGGGCAGTGAACTGCTGTCGACTACATGTACACAGCACCCTACCAAGGATCCACTGCTACCCAGACACAAATCGACTGAAGCGGTATGAGCCAGACGACATTACTGCAGTGCCCAAGACTGAGTCACGAACAAGTGATGAATGGGCATTCCCGAAGAATGAAGAACGCCAGACGAGGAGTCTGAGTAACCACCAATCAGTGGCGATGGGAATGGGACGGATGTTTGGGCAAATACTGGTTGGACAGTGACGTGGCCGTCCAAGACGTTGCAGGAGAGCCATCTTTGAAGCCACCAACGAGTACTTCAATATGCTCAACAGCCCTGATAATGGTTGCTTCCCCCTCATTGCACCGATCTTACCAAAGAAGGAAATTATTGGGAACTTATCGAAAATCTGTAACTACTGCAGTAATATTAGGTAGTCGAAAAAGTCTTTTCGTATTTTTAAATACCGCTTTATCCCTCAAAACTGCTTTCCACAAAATTTCTTCTATACATATATATGTAGTACAAGTCCACATGCATCTATAGGTATTGTTGTCTTCCATCTCCCGGATAATCCTTTTCGGCAAAATAAAAATATCAAAAGTCACCTCATTTTCAATTCCAATTTTTTTTCTTTGAATGGCGTTAGACAGGGAAAGGAAAAGGTGATAATCCGAAGGAGCAAGATCAGGGTTATAAGGCAGCAATTTCTATCCAAGCTCGAGAATTTTTTAAAAGAAAAAATTTAAAAATCTTTTTATCACTAGTGAAAAAATGACTCGCCAAAAAATTCTCGAGCTTGGATAAAAATTGCTGCTTCATCCACCTTATAGCCCTGATCTTGCTCCATCGGATTATCACCTTTTCCTTTCCCTGTCTGACGCCACTCAAAGAAAAATTTTTGTATTGAAAATGAGGTTGACCGTTGATATGTTTATTTTGCCAAAAAGGGTTATCCGGGAGACAGAAGACAATAATACCTATAGATGTGTGTGGACTTGTACTACATGTGTATGTACAGAAGAGATTGCTGGAAAGCAGTCTGGAAAGAAAAAGCGGTATTTGAAGATACGAAAAAACTTTTTCGACTACCCAATATTTCCAACGTAACTTGATATATGCTGGCTCTCTGTTCAATAATTTTCCTTACATTATCAACGTTTAATAAAAAAAGAGTCAGGCCTTTTCGTACAGAATGAAAGTCTGCCAAAGGCAATTTAAAAGCTCACAGGAGCACCCATCTAGTATTCGTGGATATGCCTATGCGATCGCACCAATACCAGGTTCTTATGTACATAAAAATGAACAGGAAGGGGAGCAAGAGCCATAAGGCCTATTGCTAAGATTGGAAAGAGCTGTAAACAAAATGGGAGATATGAAATAGACAATGTGCAGCAGGAAATTTCCTTGAAAGTCATGGGAACAGGTTCCATAAGTAAGTTTACATTAGCTGATAAGATTTACCTGGTCCACCTTTAAAAGCTACAGAAGATTACACCTGAAGACTACTGAGAAGGTGCATGACTGCGCAATATATGGTAGGAAAAGAGGATATAAATAATATAAACCTGATTTGCACGCTGTTGACTGTTGATTCAGATAAAAGGCAAGAAATGAGGAAAATTATGGAATCGTATAAAAATTAAAGCAGGATGGGAATCCAGAATTGAACATCCATCTCTAGATTTGTAAATTAAGTGTCAAAATCGAATTTACTAGAAGCTTAAAAGAGTACAGGCCGAGCTTGAAGTAGATTCCAGCACTTTATAAACCTCAGGAATAAGTAAAATGAGCGATGGTTTGGCAGGAGGCTGGTTGGATTGGAGGTGTTCTGAACAGGAAGACCTCCACCCAAAGTGATTTTCTAGCGAGAAAACAGGAGATTTCCGTGCTAATGGGCTTATTTGAGGCTATACACAGGATTCGACTCAGGACCGACTTACGAGGATCAAATTCGCGCTAACTTTCACAATGTAGGAGAAACTAATACATATGTACCCGAGGTTGGACTGCAGTCATCAGCATGAAAGTCAGCTAAGGATGAGCTGGTGAGGTAGAAAACCTCCGGAAAAAGTCAGAGTTATGGGAGGGTTTACTTGGACATCGTGCATATTATTTGAATGGAAGTATTGCTGTATTAGTACTACCGATGAAAAGTAGCTGTGGGAGAAGCTTACCCATACCTGCAGCGTACATCTCTTGTTGGCGACTCAACTGAATGATTCACGAACTTCTTTCACTTTGCAGAAGAAAAAAAAAAGTTTACCCAAGTGAAATGCACTATACCACGACGGGTAAATTCGTGTTCACAGAAAAAACCATCCTTAAGATATCGCAATACCCGAACACTTGAGTGAAACAGAGCCAACAAACATGAAAGAGATGACAGCCTACTGTATAATTACCATGACCATTATTACAGTAACCAGACAGATATTGCGATGTCGTTAAGGAGCACATCAGCCAGCCCCTACCGCCACCACTTCTGACTGGAATATAGTACACCGTCAGTTGTATGGATGAGGTCATGCGCGCGCACGCGCCCGTCACCACTGAGTTTTCTTTTTCGAGTATACCATATTATTAGACGGCCCATGAACTATACGTTATTAACCCGAATAGCCCCCGCCACATAAGGTTCCAAACCAGTTACCGAGTGACTTTATTGGCTCCCATTATGATTCATGAGGATGTTATTTCGGTCTGGTGAAAAAAAAGTAACCCATGTCAAATTCGACGGTGTACTAGATCGTAGCATTTGAAGGTCGTCAGTAAAATTAAAAGGATCAGTACAGTAGTGCTGATGATGCCCCCCGAGATGCGTCACATATTTAACTTCCATGCACTTTGACGTGAAGTTGTAAGGGTCTTCACAAAAAATTATGAAATGTATCAATTTTTGACGCTGTTTCATCCTTTCAATGTCTGGTGCCTTTTGAAGATCAGACGCTTGGAAAACCTGCACATGGTTCAATCATAGAATCTTGGGTAAGATTCAATCGCAAG
This sequence comes from Trichostrongylus colubriformis, assembly GCA_963978905.1. Classification (NCBI taxonomy): domain Eukaryota; kingdom Metazoa; phylum Nematoda; class Chromadorea; order Rhabditida; family Trichostrongylidae; genus Trichostrongylus; species Trichostrongylus colubriformis. Next base: position 30,175,979 of record OZ022260.1, read on the forward strand.
ACTTTCCAAGTACCTAATGACCCCTCTAATCACCGTGTCACCTTTACGACATGGCAAAATCGTAAGATCTCACATCTGTAGTTTTGTAGAAAGAGTTCGTAGCAGGGTCAAGCATTGTCCGAGGAATCCTTAAGAGGGTTCGCTCGGGGAGATGGGAGAAGATTGTATTTCCCCAAAAAATGTCCTCACTACAATGCTGTTCCGTGTGTAAAGTACCTCGCCTCGAGATCTGGCGAAGTTTGATCGATGAAAAATGAATTTTATGGAAATCATTTTTTGACACACTGAGAATTTTTATCTGGCCACCTATGATCTGTCATGGCAGAGGTGGTGAAGTGATAGATAGCGCCGTTCCCATGCTCATAGTCACGTGATCAAAACTCAGTTCAACCAAGCCTTTACTACTTTCAGAGTCGTTGATTAGGTACCAATCCCGTCGCAGAGACACGATTCATTTATCAGCTGAAGGCTAGCCACCACGATCCTAAAACGAAGCAGAACGCCAGGGAGATAGGAAAGCCTAAACGATAAAGTGAAATGGGCTAGAATCGTGGACGAAAACTTGCCATCTCATTAAGCACAAGTGAGCGGAAATTCGCCATTTCCTCCTAAAAAAATATGGCTATTTGGCTATGTTTGTCATGCTCTCCGATGAAGCGTCACCCTTTCGTAGCTACCCTATTATTCAAAAATTTTCGTGCAGCTTGCTCGTTTGAAATATGATCCCGAACGCAAATATGCTGTACACGGACCAGAAGAAATATCAGTCAGTCTTCGCAGACATCATCGATCTTCCATGAAAGGATGTGCATGAAAAACTGGACAAGAGATAATTACCCGTGTAATTCCAAGACTACCAGTAATTTTGCAGATGGGTTACGGTAAAATAACGGAGGGGAAACAAGATCGATCAGATGGTTCAGCGAGATAATGAACCAAAATCATAAAATTTCGCCCCTTAAAGTTTAGCCTCAAAGTAAATATACCCAGAGTGAATGCGCAGTCCTTGCAAAATCGAAAAGAAATCTTGCAGATAGTGGCTATAGGGTGGGTCGTTCATGTTGATCACGCACTCAATTGAAGAAAAAAATTTGTTATCGCTGACAAAACGGTAGAAACGGCTGGACTTTAATAATTCAAAGTGTGGTTCTGATGACGTCCTCTCGAAGACCAGGTACTAATCGATTTAGTTACTGAGAAGGAGATAATCCTTCAGCTTAAATGGCAGATGTGTACAGCGGCTTTGCCTGATCACGGCCGTGCTGTGAGCCGCGCTAGCTCTCATCGCCACCGTTATGTCGATAGCTCCACGGATCGTCTCGCTCAACAAACATAAGCGAACAAGGTGCATGTGAAAGTTCGGTTCACTGCAAAAGATAGATTGAATCGCTGGCTGCTGCTGTCCCATAGTTATCGATCGAAGAACGTTCCCGAAGAACACTTGAACTCTACCATCAACTGTATTTTGTGAAATATTTGTGCCTCATTCATTAGAAAAATTACCAAACAAACAAGAATACTTAGTTACAGTTCTCTCTAGCCATCGAAGTTGTAAGGTGGAGTTTATATTCAAAGGAAATATTTTAAAATAGAAATTCCACCTGACAACCTCGTTAGCATAGCAGAGAAAATTGTAATTAACATCAATGCCGAGGTTTTACGAGGAGTGAAGTTGGAATCTAATATAAATATTCAGGTTCGACACATTTTTTATAATAGCTAAGTTGTCAGGCAGAAATCCTAACCTAGCCTAGCGGACGAGTCGTTTTCCTTCAATGGCCGAACAAAGCTCACTATATGAAAGTTAACCTCCACACTGCCAAACATCTCATCAACCATAGATTTTCGTAAGAAACAAAGGAAAACAGCTGAAAAATCCCGAATGAATTCTTATTCACTGGGCTTACCCAAACCATAACCGCGGGAGCGGAACGACTCTTGGTTAGTCGATGTTAAAGAGTTAGATATCTCAAGTTTTGCGTTTGATAATTAAACACTTGGAAAAAATGAACTAATACTTAATAGCAAAACCTAAAAAACAATCAGGGAATCACATATCAGGGAGTTCTAACTTAATTTAGATCGGAGAAATAACACTTTCATATCTCCGTCACTGAAACAGACCAATGCTCATTTCAACCCCCCAGGGTACAGAAAAAAGAGAGAAGTATTCAGAAATTTCTGCAGACCAGTAATGAGTCTCAGCTACTACTTTGAGTAAGTTCCACTGACGGCTACCGTACTACTGGTAATAGGTAAAGGACAGCGCTAACAACCCTACATTGATAGATATTTATATTACCCCTCGGAACTTAGGAATGGGAAGCCAGTGGAATAAACACTCACTTGCTTTTCCCTCTCCTACATAGAAGGACGACTATAAACCTCAGCAAAGGGTCAAGGAATCCCCGATGGGTGAGACGTATGTTGGAGAGTAGGGAGCGAGTCGTACCTTACAAAAATTTCCCTCGACGCCAGGTTTCGCCCTACTATCGATGGTTAGCCCAATGCTAAACGCACCCCTTTTTAGGTCCTCAAAATTGCTGTGAAACGCTTTAGTCCGGGGACGCTAAAGGTCAAGTGTTTGGCTAATGCGCCATAATAGGATTGACTTAGTTGGCATCGATTGCGAAGGGTATGGCAATGGTATGGGGTTATATGTATAGAGGGGCAGGTGATGGCATTATCTTTCAGATACTATCTGCTCTAGTGGACCGCCTTTGAAGCTATAGAGGATAGGGCACCGGCTAATAATGTTTCCATCCTAACAATCACCACCATGTTCCCGTCCTCACAAATTGAATATAAGAGGAATTTTCAAAAACTTGTCGTTGAAATGTTTATAAATTTACAAGTTTTTTTTATAAATTTCTATATTGAGGTATTCATATGAAAATAAGTCGATAAACATCACTGGTCCTAAAAGAATTATGAGCGGAAGGTCCTATACCTTCCACCGAGATACTGTAACCAGGAGAATATGGTTAACCGACCGGTAAAGCGCAGGCTGCAAAACGTATAGAGGACGAGGTGAAAGAAAAGCGTTGGGTACTGGAGAACCATTGCCAGACATCGGTTCCCACTATTTCACGAGCGACAATGGATGGCGATTCTCTCGGTACATTTTTTGCATCGTATGAAGTGTAGGCGACAACGATTCTACTACCAATAACGATGAATAGCTCTATTCGAACACCTGTCACCATCGCAAGTATTGTCCCCCCCCCACCACCGATTTCGGAACCGAGAAACGGTACATTTCAATCGAGAATATCCTCCAGGTGCAGCACACTCACTTGTCAACCGCATTCGTGTTTCCCGCGGCTGCGGCGGATCTTCTGCAGCTGGTGAAGGAGCTTTTTCTATGTGACGTAAAACAGCAGCTCCATCTGGTATGGCTGTAAACCACACAATGTAAACCAGTACCCCCCTTCACATTCAACCAAAAGAACCCCGAACTGCCAGATTTGCGCATAGATCCCATGCGGAAAAACGACTGCGATTGTGAAACGACCGAGTTCCACGATACAGCGGCGGGGGGTGATGAAATGGACTGGTTACCGCTGTATGTACCTACATAATAGAAATCTTTTCAATCGAATCGCACAGCTAGCGAAGGGGGCTCAAAGAGTGCTGTTGGTTACCAGGACCATAGATCGCAAAACCTTGTCACCGCGGGGTCGTAAAAAAATGAAGGAGAGTCGTTTTTTTTTGCAGCCGACCCGCGTTGCCGAAGAGATTTTAAGTCGGCAAGCTGATATCTAAAAAAGGTTGTGAGTCGATAACCATAGTTAGTATTGGATAGCCGTGCAATGATTATCGATTGACGACCTTTGTCGAGATTTCGTGAGGAGAGAGACAGCTTGAGTATAGGAGCAGAAGTCTCGAAAGCGTCGACCGGGGGTGGGAGGGGGCATGGAGAAGGAAAGGTCGAACATTTCAAAATTTTCCTCTTCCCCAGAGGTGAACCTGTTCCCAACAGAACCACTGAGAACTGAGTAAATTATTCAGTGTACCCCGTAAAGTGGTTACGTAGCCCTTTTAGCTATCACCTGACCCATGTTTATTGCCGTTGTTCAAAATTGCTGTAAACACCACCCCATCCCTCCAGCAACATCTGGTTTAATGAGAAACATTGCCCCGAACAAAATCGATAACGGAGCGAACATTACTGGGAAGAGGCTTGGTGCGAAACACAGGAACAAATCAATACACCTGAAACCTTTCAGCTGAAATTTGGGCTACATCACCCAAGATAGGAAAGATGCGTCAAAACGAAGTGAAAGTGTCCAACAATACAAACGAAACTGAAGTGGAAATATGATACTTTACGAAGCATTGGCTGATCGAGGATGAACCTATTTGAACATCTGTCATGACAACGCGATCCGCATCGCGCCCATCACCCAATCCACAGCAGTAGGATGGCACATTAAGCGCGTGGGTTGGATGGTGTGGATTTTCAGATGGACGATGTGCAATAGCGGAAGGTTGCTAGAGCGTGAAATTATCGCAAAAGTGACTGCGCACGAGCGCCAAAGTTATGCGTCAGAGACGTCCTGTGATGACGGCGACGACCTTGGCGAAGGGACGGACACGTGAAGGATGTGTAGCCCCCGACTCGAACTGGGCGCCACTACTACTACCAGCCGTATATACTTATGTGTACAGGGCACTCCCAGGTGTCGAGGAAAATAGCCGCTTCATTACGACCCCCCCCCTCTACGGACCAGATACGACCCTTCCTCTTGATTATAGCAATAAAATATATTGCGACTATGCAATCCGGCAACAGTTACTGATATTGTAGAGGTCAAAAAAAGGGTGGGGGTTCGTCATTGGTGGTCGTAGACGGAGGGGGGGGGGGGGAGCTGTCGCACTTAAGCAGCTATTTTCCTCGACACCTGGGAGTTCCCTAATTGCAAGTTTAGATCCTAGTGCTTAGACCTTTGCAGTTACCACCTCCTCCTGTCCGATCAAATACGACCCCCCCCCCTCCTGTTGAGAGATCCTCGACTTCCGGTGTACCCTGTTTGCGCATCAACCGTGGATCTAACAAGAAGTCCAGAAGGTGAAGATGGTTGAACAGAGCTGAACTGGTGGTGGTGGCGGTGGCGCCTGATAGGTTAGGAGGCGGTACCGCGGTTTGGAGTGCCGGGGCAACGATTAGATGGAGAAGCACATTTGAGTCAGACATCATTGCGAAATTCCCGCTGCTGATGAAAAAGTCGAACTCGCCTCTCACAATGTGTTCTCTGGCCTTCTGAAGGTTTTCTTCGAGGGATTAGATGGTCAATGGATGGAAGCACTGCTTGCTTTTGTAATGTTAAATCTTACACACGACAAAACTTTGTTTTTTTTTTTGGAGCGGCTTTTACCTTTCGGTACCCCAGTTTTTTAGGAGATGGAATAACGCTGAATAGACAACTAACTAACCACATTAACGTATTCTTAGAGCTAAATGTAGCGGGTGAAGGCAAGACTAATACTGAAGCGTTTGCAGCAGGGAAAGACGCGAAGGAACGACTCTACGATATTTAATGGAAGCCGAATATATGGCGCAGTTCCGAGACTCTTCAGTGCCGCTTACTTTAGATTTGCTCTTATACCATGAATTTATCTGAGCCAATGTGATGAGCTGAAATTAAAGCACGGTTCCTGTTTTAGTTATTGGTTTCACTTCTTATTTATTCACTAGCCCATTTAGCGATATTTATAACTCACTGTTGTTCTCAGTGAGAGTAAACAAATGAGAATAAACAAACATGCTGCTCAACCATTTAATGAGGCAAAAACGACAGAATCTAATTTTGTCCATCAAAACAACCCGACAGCGGTTGTGGATCCATTTGCTATACGCTTCCACCCTTATTCTTCAGCTTCTCACTTTCATCAGGAAAGCTTAGGATGCAGAGCAACAAAGAACGGAACAGGGCCCGAACAAAACCCCTTCTAATTTTACGGTAGGGTCCAAGATCACGACTCACATAGTGACATGGTGTCTGTGAACCAGCTCACCGGTACAAAGGGGCCAGGCAATTTAAAAATACCAAAAATGGTATAAATGGCACATCTAAACTAACGGGGATATCACAATGACGACTTGCTCAATCTCAGCAGTGGATCAGCCCTCTCCCGAACACTATAGAGAAGACTTCCGCGAGGAAGTATATACATATTGAGAATGCAAAAAAGACGCGCTATCAGGCCTTGCGATTCCGCGTTTTTGCGATGCCGCGGCTCCGCACGCGAAGTTGCGGCATTGCACAACCTCAAGGTCGTAGTATCGCGTGCGGAAGTGCGACTTCGCAAAATCGCAAAATTGCAAAGCCTGACGGCGGCTATGTGCGCCATTCTGCTCGGGGATCCTGCGAGATGTAGAAACGAATTTATCGATCTCCAATAATGTCCAATCTCTAGGCCTGCCGCATCAATCTAACCTATATTATTTCTAGAAATTTTGCTTCATTCAAGTTTTGAATATGGATAATGCTGGAACGGAGAAAACTTAATGATTACAAAAGTTTTAAATTTTATTTGTTACTGATTCGTTGCAGCGCACGATGCAGAAATTCCGTTCGAATACTGAGGCTTTGCTCTTGGAGAAGAAAAAAGAAAGAACCAAAAAAAGTACCATAATCGACTTCGCGTTGCCCATGGCACCTTTGAAAAAACTTATTGTTGGTTTCAATGGCGTAGGATTGACCGGATGTACTAGCGTAGGAGGCAATTTATTAGCTAAAGCCGATTCACGAAACAATGAGGAAGAAAAGAATCAGAAATGAAAAAACGAAGAGAAATCGCTGACATAAGAAGCACATCATCCAGCTGACTGGAATCCCCAGTACATGAAGACATCTGTCCATCATGTCGTGTGAGCTTTCTCGTGGGATGAGCTGAAGGGATGTCAAGATCAATATCCGGTTGACGTCCATCTGGGGGACGGAAACGTAATGTGTTTGGGAGCCGCCGCGTCATTCCTAAAGCCACCATCTGTCGCGTGTTGGGTGTGTCTCCGTCCCGCAAAACGCCTTCTTTAATTAAAACCCAAGGATAATGGCATACTCTTTAACGCATTACGAAGAACATTTCGGATTGTAATTGAAATAAAAAGTTTTCCATGTTCGACTCTCTTTTAATCTTGGTATAGATAGACACTCTGGCTAGTTTTTGTTGAAGCCGTTCAAGATTCACGATTTTATTTATTCGAGGCTAACGTTTCGGCATCTTCGCCTTCTTCAGAACCTGAAAAGTCGAAAAAACTTGAGACCTAATTCACTCCCAGACTTTCACCATCCCGAGAACCTTTCAACAGGGTACTATACCAGCTCTCGGTATCGATCAATCGAAATGAAGAGGCTAGATCGAATTTAATACATCGTAGAGCTCCGTTATAAAATCCTCTTACATCAGTTAACCATGATCGATGTCACCGGAGCATGAACATTTGAACGGTTGCTGCGAGCTTATAGGCGCCAAGAGTTACATTATCTGACCAAAGTTATAGGTTCAGGAAACGTCGCAATACTATACGGTAATCAAATTTGTTGCCAGTGAAAACTCTGAGCTCACGGACCAAAACAGAGCTAATTTTTCCTGAACACTACTAATCAACGCCGTACAGTGTGCAAAAATGTAGGACAATGTGAATACAGTGATTGCGCGTCAAAGAAATGGCAGTTGCTAACACAATTATAATAATTTGGCGTCTATTCCGGGGTAGTGTGTGCACCTAGCGCAACACTATTTTATTTGACGCCTAATCTTTAATACGAAGTGCTGATCATGGGATACTGTTGTGATACTTCCTGAACTGATGATCCTGTGGAATGTGCTTTCTGCAAACGATCATTATATACAGGGAATGGCGCATGAAGGGCAGTCCATTCACGTTTATGGGAGAGAAAATCGCTGAAAAATCTTTACATTCAAAGCGGTATCACTCAAAAGACTCAGTAGTTTTGGGTTCGAAGCGCATTAAAATAGTAGTGTGAGGGATTTGAACGAGTCTTATGGAATAAGAGATCAAGTTCCCACCGGGGAGATGCTGGCCACTGGGTGGCTGAGCTGACACCCATATCCCAGTAGAGCACTCGGTAGGCCACGCGGCGTCACATTGGTATGCAAACGGGGGAGACATCACGATGGCAAGAGAATTTCAATAGAAATTTTGATGAGAGTGACTAGAAGTTTGCTGAAGGATAAGAAATTTATTGCGAAAAGCGCAAAAACGGCAGTAACGTCGGATTTTCTGACATAGTAGCACCAGCAGCGCCACGTGTTGTGTTCGGCGGTTTACTGAGGGTTATGACGAATCCGTCGTAGACGGGCGGAACGAATTGTGGGAATGCCGTACACGAAAATAGAAAATGGGAACCGTAGGCTACTAAAACAAGATGGCATATGGTTCTCGTTAGGTTATATGGTTATGATATGCTTATTATTAGGTTTGTATAACAAAAGAAGTTCTAAAGCACGTCAAGGGCTTTAGACTACAAAGGGGCAGCCGACGTACAAGTCAGTGCTATTATCCTCCCAGAAGGCTCTGGTACCTATTCACCTACCCCGGAGGGATGAAGCTTGGTTGCATGGGCGAGGGTTGATGGTGGGATATGATCCCCCGCATCAAGATAGTGGGGGTGCGCCAATAACCTTATTGGCCTTAGGCCATGCGGACAGCTCTCTGATGACTCTCGAGCTGTTGCATGGCCTTAGACCAATAAGGTCATTTAATGGTGCTAGTAGGACGTCACAGCATCCTACTTTATTCACTGGAACTTCCGTCCTGGGAACCTGGTATTATCACACCAGTTGGCTGGTGCACACTACTGTGCGCGTAATACCATGGGGTCAGCAGTTCGATCTGCATTGGTTTTTTCGATAAACTTCTCTTACGGATTGTAACACGCCCCGCCCATTGTGGGCGGAGCTCAACCTGGTCCATATGTGTCATTACTTTCTGTTCGATGCCCTAACCATCCACTACTTCACTTCATCTCCACAGTTCGTTTTTTATGTAATGTTCAAGCCCCGCCCACCACCAGAAATGCTCCACCCAGTGTCCTGGTATCTTTCATGAATTTCAAAAACTCATTCCTGACCTTATTTCATATCCCTCCCCCCTTTGGGGCACATACGAATCTAATTAACAATTTTCGGCCTGAAAAGGAACATTCCAGTGCACGCCCTGCCCTCCGTGGGCGAAGCTCAACCTGGTCCATGTGTGCTCTTTACTTTTTGTCCTATGCCCTACCTATCCAACACTTGAAACAGGTAATATCTCAAGATTTCTCATGATAGCAACCAACGGAAACTGATTCAGAGGCTTGATTTCACGCGGTAATTCCGTCCAAGGCCAAATGTTAGGAGGCCTCATTTTTGCAATTTTCGGGGCTTCTTTTGGATTTTCCTTTTTCGATGGTCTCTTTATCACCTCCAATTTCATAATACACTCTTAAACCCAATCGAGGTAATCGCGGAAAGTGCCTTTAATAATGGCCACATCGCTATCACGACTACTCCCGTTATGTCGACATGAGCACGGGCCCAGTAGGGGCAAAAACGGGTGATCGCGTAAAGGGGTTTTCTCACCTGAAGTTAACGTTCAGCTAGCTCTGAGTCATTCCTTCTATAGCTAACTCTTGGAATGATGACTCAAAAAGGGGCAGCCTGAAATGACCACTTACAACAATCATCCATCGCTCGGACAGCTGTCGATCTTCAAAGAGGTGTGCAAAAGAAGGAAGATTGGCATAGAGCCTCTCCCAATTCCACGATTCCACGATGGAGGGGGGGGGGAATCATGGGTTACTAAGGGTATGAAATATGGACTGCCGCAATGCCGTCATTGAAAAGCCAAAAGTTTACGTTATCTGGGGAAGGGGATGGGGGGGGGGGGGGGGGGTCTTGCAATCCTTTCTACCGATACTAACAAATATTTCACTTCGTACCTATTACGACTCGTTTTCTTCACCGTCCCACCCCCTGAGAAGCCTAGAGAGCTGGTGAAGGCAGTGGTGCGTGTCAGGGTATGAGGCAAAACGAACCATTTGCAAGCTTTACAAGTTCAATTTTGGGTCTACTTTTGGATTTCATTTCGGCTTACCATTTTTCACTTGTTGTGAATAGTCAGACATCGCGAGTAGAAAGTCCTTTATAAATGGTGGAGTCTACTGAGAGCCTCTTCAATTATCAGCGACATCAAAGCGTCGGCACACTAAAATATGAGACTGGCGATGCTCTAGGACAGCGAGCGCTGCACTGAGATAGACGTGCACGAAAACGTAAAGCACTTGGCATTTACCAACACCATTTCGGAGGCGCCACACTCTGCAACTCTATGGAAATGTCATGCCATCCAATTTTGCTCATTCGATGACTTGTGGAGGTCGATCGATGTAGAAAGTAGTGCTGTCATTCTATCATCCCAGTCTGGTTTACGAATTCAAACCGCTTTTTCCAGGTGTCAGCTCAAAAGCGGTGGCTGCCATAGATCGGGATATGCGCTGGGTGACTAAAAGATCGCGCAAAAAGGAAATCGCCAAGCTTTGATCTCCCCGGCAGATTTCATGAAGAGTGAAAAACCGGTTTTCAAAAAAAGATATTACTGGAAGAGATAGTGCCTGAGCGATGCAATAATTTTACCAGCGGAGTCTGCGACGTTGTGAGACGAACATAATTATGGAGGGGTGCGACAGGACACTCGAACAAGTCAGGTCATGCGATACGGCAGTGTTTGCATCCATTAAGCCCATGCCAGGCTTCGCGACTCTGCGATTCAGCGATTTTATGACTCTGCGATTTTGCGGCTTTGCACTTTCGCACGACAATCCACGGCGCCAAGATTTTGTGGTGCTACACCTTCGCGTGAGGAGTCTTGATGCCGCAAAATCGCGGATGTGCGAAATTACAAAGCTCAACGACGGCCATAGCGGGAATGTCGTGCGCTGCGATGCAATGCGAGTGTGCTGACACACCGTAATAGATTCGTAAAGAGAAAAGGAATAGTTTCTTGAAGGATACGAGAAAGAGAGATAGGGAGCGCGTGTGGGTGGCAACGAGTAAGTTGATGGTAGATGAAGATGTCGATTAGTTGGAAAGGGCGCCGTTTTTCTCATCTTTGGTGAGATAGTACAAAGGAGCTTCACGGGGACTGGTTCGAAGAAAAGTAATGCAGTAGTGTGGTGCAGTAGTGGAGTGCACTGAGAAGAGTATCCAGGCAGGAAACGACATATAAGTTTCTAGAGCATTCCATAGCTTGGCTCGGTGAGTGGGGACTATAAACGTCTCTCCGCACGTTTCCTATGCGGCAGTATAGGGAAGCCCTACTACTGTTTCTCGGATTTTCCATTTTACCTCAGCGATTAGGCCTGAGTTGCTAGGATACCTAGGCTTATAATCATCGTAGATGGCAAAAAGCAATAACAGCAGATACAAAAAAATGGTGCATTTTTGAATATGTGGCTAACGAGACCGAAGCAGCTTTCTCTAAAACACTTGGTTCTGACCTTGCCGTAAAGAGATATCAATTTTTTAGGTGATTCCTTACCCCAAGTCCGTTCATGCTCTTCAAATTAGTGAAATTCAAACATGGAATTAACGACCAAAATTTACCCAATCACCTGAGACGATTAGAATTTATTATGACAAAAATCTGAACAGCATTGAAGCGAGGACGAGAAGAGCCACATCTCGGCAACGTCTTTTCGCCGACTGGCCGCCGACTGAATGGAATAATTTTGAGTGGCCTCGGCTGTTCGGAATTACCCAAAAAAACTCCTCGATGCACACAATAATTAATGACCTCGGCATATGTGCAGATGAAATTTGCCGGGAATAATTGATAATTGAGGCCGTCGGCCTAGGCCGGACAAACTTTGGTGCTTGGCGCCAGTCGAAGCGTTAAACGCAGCTGGGGAGGAATGTTGGGAATTCACGAGACGTCAACGAGGTTTCGTCGTCACGATTTCATGCTTTTGTTTGTACCGTAATATATGAGTAGGCGCAGTGTCATTTGTCAATGTCCACTTTCAATGAACAGAACCCAATTACACGACATACACACAACGAACGACATATCGACAAAGACGATAAATTGCCTGTCGACCAGGGGTGCCATTGTGGTGGGAGTGTGGTGGCTGTCGATCTGTGCTAATGATTTGCGCCCACAGAATCCCAAAAAGGGCGCGTCGATCGGCATCGAACACAATTCGGTCCGAAGAGTGTGGGACTGCTGCCTGTCGCTTTTCGTTGGTGACTGATTGAATCATGCTGAGGCAGGCTGGTATTTTTTTTACCTGAATTGATGGCACTTTCGCTCATTTAGCGTTAGTGCATCGCCTGCACTTGTGCATTTCTTTGTTGCCAGAAATGCAAGAGGTTTCCTTGTGTACGAAGCCTCTCGCTCAATTCTTGCGGGTGTCCAGCTGTGCCAAGTTCGGGGTTAGGTTAAGCTGGAAATACACGAACAGCTTATATGAACTCATGAAGCTCCCGAAGATCACGTGGGATTTGGGCTGACAGCGCCGAAGGGAAAATTCCTAAATACTTATTTCTCTTTATTACGTGTAATATAGGATTAGGTGAGATCAATGCAAAAATCAAGTGGACGCTGCTACAGTACACTGGTGGGGAGTGCTGCGGCACCGCTAAAAGTCTACTAATAAAATGGAGCCATGGCCAAAAATCGACCTATTTGAAACCATGGCCAAAGCTCAATCTGGATGAGGTATACCTGAATCTGAGAAGGGGGAACAACAACTCAGTGCCGTGGGTTTTCGCTTAACCCTCACGAAAAAGAGCTCTGGAGTCGGGTAACAAACTTTATTGCAACAAAAAGAGGGGGTTCATCCATTCGGAGTTCTACTTTCTCTACAAAACCGAATCGTTGTTCCCTCCCCACCAATTTATAACCCGATAAATTATTTACTACACCAAGCAACGTAACTCAAATTAATCAGAGCTCAGTAGTCCAAGCCACCTAATTATGGGACGAAGTATCTACGACTAAATGTGGCCCAAAAGTCAATCTGTGATCACTGCCACTTTTCTAAAGCTTCAGTTGTTCCCTTGATGCGAATGTCATGTATATCTGAACTTTTCTCGCGAAGCGCAAACGGAGGAAAGAACTTTTTGAAGAGCTTTTGCAACATGTTCAGAGAGCGTGCTCTATCAAACATGCAAATGAAAATCAGCAGCAAAATCGTTCTGTTTCCATAGCATAGCACTTTGAAACGATGAAAATGTACAGGAATTCTTGCATATAGAGCCTTATTGAACAAAGAAGCGACTTCCTCCGAAAAAACTTCTCTAACGAACCTTCTTAGGCGAAAGCTTATCATAAAAGTGCTTTTTTCGCCTTTTTTCCAATCAACTTCCATAATCACGTTCAGTCGACAATATTCTCACAGCGGATTTGCTGTCGTAAAGCATTTCCCTCCCTGGTTCGATTGGTTACCAGCGCGGCGCAGAAACATCAGACAATGCAGCCCCTATCTATTGAGAAATGAGACGAAGAGCCATGTCTATTAAAAAGCCAATTTGCATCCGAAAATGCTGAAGGATTGGCCCAACCAATGCATTGACCAGCTCTGCTGTCACCATCACCACATCAGAATCCCATTTCAGACTGGCCCCCGTGACTCAAACATGCCGTTTTGAATCTACCCAATCATTCAGAAACCGGGCAATCGTCGTCCGTACTAGCGCCGAAATGGCTATTTATAAGGGCCATCTGCGACCAAATGCTTGTGGTCGTAATTCGACTCAACACACACACATCACACGCTCGTATACGAGAAGCTGGCTAAACACTACGCAAACAAGGATCATATTGAGGGATAGCAAAACTTACGAGAGGGAGACAAGCTATCGAAAGAATCGTATCAGATTGAGGCATGAGGTATTGAGGTAGCAGGAGGGGGGAACAGTCTATGTGTGTTGCTCTGTGTTTTCGAAATGCGGCCGCAGCGATCGATTCGTCGGCGAACGCAACCGCCTGCAGATTACAACAAGAGGGGCACGAAAATCCCCCTGAAAACACTGTTTAGCGCTAAACATTTGTTTTGTTCTCTGCCGACGGGGTTTGCCAGATGAGGAGCTTTATTTACAATTTGACATCTTGAATAATTCGCCTTCCCAAAAGCTAGGTTTATACAGCAAACAAGATCCATGACAAAAATGAAATATTAGTAAATAAAGCTATGAGTGAATAGGATATAATAAATGAAATATTATAAATAAAATAATAATGAGTATCTTATATTGTCGACAGCTGACTGCTTCTATTATCAAGCTAATTTGGTCAATTATTTTTGGGATACGCCACGCTTTAAACTTGCATAGAAATTCGCTGGGGAATTTAAACGTGCTGTGGCCTATGCAATCAACAGCGGTGGTCAGACATCAAATCGGTGCAATCGTCCTATCTACAGCTCTGATGTCGCACAGTCCACCCCTGAGGGGTTCAAACAGTGGTTGACTTCGGCGGAACTTGTTCCTCGGACCTGACGAGATGCACCAGCGCCACTTCGCGCCCTGTTACTCTCCTTTTTTCCACAGTTTTTTCATCAACTCAATCCCAACATGTGACAAGGAGGAGAGGCGTGCTAGAGTGTGGAAAATGATCTTCGAAGGGGACAAATTGCTGGGAACATGTGGCCGATGATGAAATTTCCCGCTCTGCACTGATATACCAAGCTGGGAAAAGGTACAGCTTTCTGACTACATTACTATTCCACACTGAAGGTTCAGAACGAAGCCTGGAGCTTCTCCGTACCGTTGATGCAATCTATCTAGCATGCACGTTTCCGAAGGTGCAAAGAAGAAGAGTGTGAAGCTAGGAGAAGAAAGATGACAGAACTATTCATAATGTGCAGAAAAGTGATCTTTCTTGCAGAATGCTGCAAATGTTGCTTACAAAAAGTGCTATACGGTAGGTGAAATGGTGAGTGCGTTCCTACTAGAAGAAGTTGTGAAAGTAAACAGAGACTCGGCAATAAAGAGTGAGAAAACTGTTGAAGTGCTGAAACACACAGGGGGCGAGCTATTACCGTATGGGTTAGTGTTCGAGTAAGGGGACATTGTGCACAAAATAAAATAATATGTTGTAATTGTTCTTTGGAAGTATTGAACTCTAATCTATGAAGTGAAAACCAAAGAGAATTGGGGGTCTTGTAATGAAGAGTTAGTTTGGTTTCCGTTTCGCATGGGGCCTTACACGAGAAAGTGTGGTGCCAATTGTTCCGGATTTCAATGAGGAAATCTCGGGTAAGAGGGAAAAACCCCATAGAGGTAAACAAAAAAAACTGATAAAAACTACAGAGCACTGAAGAAAGCAAGATGGTCCCACAGGGATAATCTAAAGAAGTTTCATTTGAAATTTGAGGAGACGATGTATGGCGAGGAGGGTTTCAATCACTTTGTTGGGCGTTGTTCAAAGTAGTAGGCGAATTGTCGAAAACGATTAAATAGCTATAAAACAATTGTGGGTAGGTGTAAATACAGTATAAAATAGTTGTGCAATATAAAGGGGGAGCGCTACCTAAATACTGGATAGTAATATTAGCCTCACAGAATCCTCAGAAAAACCCTCACAGTAGTATTGGCCTTTAAAAATCCTCACAGAAATATACGTACACGAATATTCGACAAATACGGTAAGTCATTGACAGTCATATAAAGGTTCTGTTGGTGTTCACAATTAAACTACATAATTGACAAGTCCCGTCCCCTCTCTTCTAAGACAACACCAAAATAGGTATCTATCCAGGTAACGTCGACCCCTAGACTGTTTAAGCGAGCTAGTAGATTGACTACCAGTCGACACTTTCATATACCATTCGTCCCTTCGTCCGAACCGTCCAAGGAGACGAGTCATGATTCGATACATATCTTATCTATTTGGGTTTAAACCCATTCGTCTTTTCGCAGCTCCGCTCTGAACAAAAACCAAAAGGCGTGAAGCAAACCGTGGGAAAAAGAGTAGAGAGTTCCCCTCACTGGCACCGCTTAGACTGAGCTGATCCCTCGTGAGCAAAAGCTTTTACGTCTGCTCTGCGGTTCGTGCCGTCAGATGCATGGAGAGTTTCTCTCTAAACTCCCTATCCGCCGTTTGTGGTTGTATTTATGTAGCTACATAGCCTGAAAACCAACCGAGTTAAAATCTTTCAGCGTGAGGGGTGGGGGGAAGTGGTGGTACATCAGTGAAAGAGATCGACGGATTACTAAATTATCATTATTCGATTTAAATTATTCGATTGTTACATAAAATTATCATTATTATGATTATGATTACTAAATTACCATTATGTCTACCTCGACCAGCCTCTCCTGCCGTTTCCATCATTTTTCTACGGCGGATAGAAAAACAGATGGAGATATCCGAAACACCACTCATCTGCTCTGTGTTTATATTTTCAGATGAGGGGAAGAGAATCTTAATCTTGACGCGCTGCCAACATTCCCCTAGGAAGAACCAACCTAATAAGCTGAAGAAATTTACCACGCCAAGGAAAATGTGATTTCTCACAGGAAGGGCAAACTGACAATGAAAAGTGAGCCATATCCGCTCACTCGGGATAATGTGTGCGTGTGCGAGAAATGGAAACCCATCCGAAGAAGATATGCCCGAAATGAAATCTGATCTGACAGGGTTCTCTCCTCGTACACACATGCATATTCTTCTCGCCAGTCAATCAGTTGGAGCCTGCATTCCACCATCCACCCATTCAAAGTGATTGTTGCCCACCCATATCACTCGCTTTTCAACCAAACAATAGGGCACCAAAAGTGCATGTTTATGGGGTATGGCCCGACGTGGCTATATATGTGAGGCATCACAACTCTGGCCATTTTTCTTCAGTTTTATTGCTCTATCGATACTGATTCGAATACCACAAATGGCTTCCATTGATGTGGCCGTACAGTGGCTGGATTTGCTGTATATATTTGTAGAAGGCTCGAATTCAACTCAACACAAGAACACCGCCGCGGAGGTGATTCAATGATGCTGACACGAGTTTGTGCCGGCGCGAAAATAACGAGCAAAAACTCCGTACAATGATTTGCTGCAACGAGAAGGTCATCTCAAGGTCTTTGCAATCGTTTTGAAATGCCAGAAAATAATCGCATAAACTAGGTGGTCCTCGTTTGTGAAACGACCACGGCGCGGCGCACACGGGCAGCAGAGTTCACTTCCTCAAATCTTTTTCCTATCCCGAAACCAATTTCTGTAGAAAAAAAACGACGACGGAGCGATGAAAAGAGGAAATGCCATGGATTGAGGGCATTGGAAGGAGCAAACAGGCTAAACTAGAGCGAATTCAATAAAATCGATAATAACGGAATTTGTTGAAAAGGGATTTCAAACTCTTTCATTAGATATTCTGAACAAACATAAAAGTTTTTCACCAGTTGGTACAGTATCCTCTTCCAGAGGGAGCCATGAATAAAATATATGTGAACTTTAGAAAATAAATAAATAGCAATGAATAAATATATCAGAAATTCGAGTGACTCATCCCCAACGAAACAAACTCTCCCTATCTCATTGTCATTGGGAATTTCATGTGGGTAAGGCGATGTAAGGTTTGTGGTAGATGTCCCAGCGACAAACGCTGAATAAACCCGACAACAAATTCTCTTATCGCATGGAAATTGCCATCAGATAACCTATCATCCCGCCTTTAGTGCTGCCGATTTGAATGCTGGAATGTAAGCGTTCCGAGTGACAGACGGGAAATTCAAACAAAAATGATGACAGTATGAAATGGAAATGGAGGAGGAAAATAACTGAAAAAATATAATAAGATAAGATGGGACTCACTCCTCATGTTGAAGCTTGCCCGACCTGAGGCCGCCGTCCACCGATCGTCGTTTCAACGGCCAACTGAAAGAATCATACAAAGGGGTGATGATTGTAAAAATGAAAAAAATCCGTCGGCATGACAGCCCGTCCGTTCGCCCGCCGCCGTGAGTGATGACTAGATGAATGAACTGTCCAGGACGCAAGCTTTCAACAGTAATATAGCTCAATTACCAATTCATAAAAGAAACACGTGTAACATGATTCATAGAGGGCGTTATCGGCTGCTGCTGCTGCTGCAACAACCAGCCAATAATCCTACTGGGCCAGCCCAAGCCAACCAAATAATACGAGCTCACCTCAACTGGCAGCAGCAGCAGCAGCACGGCGGCGCTACGGACACCAACCACGACCACCACACTGCTGTCTGAGGCAACAGCAGCAGCGAAAATGACTGAATGTCGGATTTGGCTCGCTTTGCCTCCCTAGAGCACGTCATCTCCTTAGCCCAAGTTTTCAGCTGTTTTCCGAGACGGCAATCCAATACGCCTCGTCAATTCTTCGCTCCCTTGGGCCTGGATTGACGACAAGGTTCGTCGTCCGGAAGAAATGAAACTCATTAGCCCGATGGAGATCAGTGGGTTCGCTACATCTGCTCCTGTCAGTTTATTTCGGCCTCTATGTGGAAGGATGAGGCGAGTGTCGCATAGTTCACATAATAATTGCATTTTTTCCTAATTATTTGCTTCATCCACTCTCACCGTACCCTAGCCTATCTCTGACAGTCGTTTTTGATCCCGCGGCCACTCAGAAGCAACCGGCACGGTCTCCAGGCCACCAGGTGTGCATACACAATAGCATTATTGATTGCGCTACATGTGTTCATGTGGATCCAATAATGTGCGACACAAAAATCGCGACTGTAAAGAATGTTCTAGAAGCCCTTAACTATATGTAGCTACATAATAGGTGCTTCATGGCATTGTATCGAATGACGTTCGCATGACAACCTTACACAAATTCAGACGGCCAAGTCATAAACCCATCCGTAGCATCTGCAGTGACGGATTTATATCTTATGAAATAGCAGAAAGAAAAGCCGTCAGGAAGCGTGACGTCGAAGATACTACCCCCCCCCCCCAAATGGGTCTCTCGCTATAAGACTCCCCTCTTCTTCAGATTCCGCTATTTCTGTGGTTTTTACCCAGCCGAACGATTCTTCAAGGAAATTACGAGGTCAAAAAGAAAGGTCTGGGTTCAAAATAAGCGAAATAAGAACCTGGCAAAACTCATTATTTATATTCCGAAACAAAAGCGTCCAAGGGAAGTAAGAATTTAACAATTCAGCGTTGCCCCATGGGTAATGTGCTCGTCCTCTGATGGCAAAGGAGAAGGCTTCAAGGCATGCAGGTTAAGCGAAAGGGACAAAGATTTTGAAAAAAACGAGGATGGATACCGATAGTAAATTTGAGCATTTTTCGACTGCCTGTAGCTTCACCAAAATTCAGTCTTTCAAAGTACTGTAAACTGTTCTCTTAATAACTTTTTCATGCTAATCTATTAGCCGCTTGGTTTCCGTATTATTGCGTAGTACTCTATATGGAAATTCAGTCGAGGAAAGTTTTGAAAATCTTGAAGTGTTTCACTTCAATGGTCGTAACTTCCTTCATCTCAACCTTAAAAGTGCAAATTTCTTGCGCTATCTGCAAAGTTGCCGCTTTCCAAGGATTATGTACTTGAACTATAAACTCATCTTGAAAAAGAAAGAAGTTAATTTGAAGGGAGCGAGGAAAATTCATTCATCCAATCTCACGTTGAGGAATCCCACGAATCTATGAAGAAAAGGACTCATTGTGCCTACGCCTCCAGTACGCATTTTGTGCTTTAAGAAGACCAACGAGAAAGTGGCTGGCCTGGGCTGGCATCGTTGCGGGTAACCAAAAGAACACTGGAATGATGTTACGTGCGCAATTTTACTGCGACGATTGTTAAGCGGATCTCTCAACCTTGTGCTTGCTATGTTGTTCTGTTCCTGGCTTCGCTTCACAACTGAGTCATTATTGCTGGTAATTAGATCATTTATAGTTGAGGTTGTTTGCTGGCTTTGATAACCACTGATTGAGCCTTTTATTGAATGCTATGGAGGCACTGTGACTAACCATGAAGTAGTGATAATAGATCAAATGATAGTGATAGATCAAATCAGGTTATCTTGACATTACAAAAAACAAGACATATCGATTAAGTGCGAGACTGAATTACGGAAATAAATTGCACAGAAAACACTGACGAACTCCACTTCCATGAAACATGCATCGGAGTAATTACTCGAATTCATCCTAAGAGCGACAAAAAGATACATTAGTACAGAACTGCACAGGTATCGATCGCATGGAGGTCGGAAGCCGGAGTGTTTACCAATGAAGCGAGGCTGAAGAACCGGGGCAGCAAGCTAAACGGGCCATCTTCTGCCTCTGAGGCGTCGATCATACATGCCAATCAACTACGCAAAGGGGAGGCGGTAAGAAACTTCGTAGTACTCACATCCTAATGAGTTCAGCAATCTAGCTGAGTGATCTTGCGCAATACTAAGAAGCGCTCTGAATCCGTAGTAAGTCGTCCCATCCCCTGAAAAAGCCAACACATCTTCACGTTTACACTCGTAATATTTCACTCTCACCTGGAGGATGACATACGATTCGCCTTTTGGAAGCATATCCTTTGTTGGTATATTATCGTATGGGCCTAGATATCTCGTCATTGACCTGAAAATAAAAAGACGTTCATCAAACTACATAAAATCTCGTATGTATAAAGCTATGTTTAGTCGGTATGTGCTTCGAACTTACTTCGCATAATACTTTTCAGGCTTGAGATCTCTCCTCACCTTCTCGTGCAGTTCAGCACTAAGAACTCGAACACCCGGTAGTTCTGATGGTGAAATAGAGCGAGCGGGAGGTTTTCTTGGTGGTCTGAAAGTATTTCGAAAATGAGCTCACGAGCACCCTATTGCGTTCTATTGATGTAAAAGGCGAACATTGTAAGTTTTCTGACGTTTCGGAATACACACTTGCCAGTTTCTTTTGTTCGACCCATACTCTGCAATGTTATTATTTAAGTGAGAAGGAAAGTGAGAAAAATTACTCATGGAAATGAAATAGTCATCATGGAAGAATTTCCCACCTGCAAGATAAAATAGGTATCACCGCTAGGAAGTTGTTCTTCAGTTGGTTCTTGTTCGAAGGGTCCAAGATACTGAGTCATTGATCTAAATGTAAGAAATTATACTTCATCACATGCTGATGTGAATAGCTTTCACAAACTTACTTTGCGTAATATTCGCCAGGAGAGAGTTGATCTTTGAGCGTTTCCATGATTTCTTCTGGAACTGAACGAACGCCGGGGAGCATACTTGGCGACATTTCACGATTTTTACGTCTGCTCGGTCTGTCTTGACTCCCATTTGGACAAGATCTGAGAATTTTCAACTCTGGGAAATCTATCAGGGACTATTTATGATCAAACAGGTTGCTCTTATAAAATCCAAAGCATCAGTGACCATGTTTCATCTATGGGATCGGCAGCTTGAGCCTGTTGACAGCGCGTGAGAATTTATCACTTCAAATGCTGTCCTTCTGTTTTTTAGGCAACAGTCACCGCACAAGTCCTCCAACAAGAGGCTTCTTCCTCACCACTAGCGGAAACGTGGAAACAGAATCAGTGAAACTGATCAATAAAAAACATTCCCTCTCTACCACAGAAACCACTGTTTCACTGTTGCACCACTCATTATGAATTCTGATCGGATCTGCGGCCCACACTTCTACTAAGAATAAAGCGGCCAACCTCTTGACGTGTCCATTGCCATCCTTATTCGTAGAACGCTCCTGATGGCGACTTTCACGTTTGGACATTTTTGCTTCAGTGACAGGCGATATAGAGCTAAATAAAAGATGAAATAATTAATCATCAATGATTGACAAACTATTTTCACGAACTCTCATTGCATCAGTTGTACCTGTTTCTACTGTCCTCCCCACACTCCACTAATAAAAGCAGTAGTAGAGAAATACAACTTCTTCATCGCAGAGAAACTACGGTAATCCATTATGCACCAGACCCTACGCGCGAGGAGAAGCAGTTAGAAAAATGAATCTGAATCCTTATCTTAGCAGTAAAAGTGAGCCAATCATGATGTGGAACGGTACAGAGAAATGTGAATGGGAGGTTGGATTTGACCCGAGTATGATTTTACTTAAAGTAAGGAGATTGGGGTCTAGGTACTAGTTCTAATGCGTCCCGTCTCCCATCCCTTAACAGAGCGCTAACCACTCTCCGATCCTCGCTCAAGAAAAGAACGTAAAGTAAGATCCAAGAAAACCAAAGCAGAAATGAAAATTAGAATTGTACTAATACTCACTTCCCATCCTTCGCACGCAGAAATCCAGGCAGAACAGTGAAGAATGGATCTTCAGGGATGGGACTAGTAGCGCATCCCTGAATGTAATTATCGAAGACTACTAAGAAGTTGTCTAAACATGACCATAAACAGGATAAGCACCATAGCTATCGAAAACGATACCTCTCGTCTCTGCCGTTCCATGATCTGCTGAAGCAAGGCGCCAGACAATACCTCCCGTCTCCGTCTTGCCATGTTTCGCTGAAGTAAGACGTTAGTTCGATTTTGCGATTAAGCGGTATCGCGTGCTAAAGTGCGATGCTGCAAAACCGCAAAGTCTGACGGCGGTCATTCTCTGCGCACCGACGCCGGTGTCGGCGTCAATCTGATGCCGCGCTCTGTTTGCAAAACCTTCGACCCAACCACACTAGGCTCAGAGACAACTGTCGGCAACATGGTTCCCGTTGCGGGGTCAGGCACCAGGCAGGTCAGGATACGCGACGCTGCCAAAGCTCCTCACCTGAAAAGGCAAATCGTACCTGCTCAGGCAAATTCGGGAAAGCCAAGATGGCGAAGAACACGCCCCCAACTGCAAGTAAGCATGTTGCCGGAACGGACCACGTATCTCTCAATCAACTACACTACAATGTGGTGATTGTGGCGAGAGCCCAGGGATTCAAATTCGAAAATGGCATAGTATGGTACTATGTCAAGTCAAGATAAGCCTTCGATGAATAACGAAAGCTCTTATTACTCGCACCTCCGCACCTTCCTATTTATTTATCAGTATCCTAGCGGAGGATACACGACTGCAGACATCATAAGTAACGCGGTGTAACAAATTAATGACTTAAAGGCAGTGGTAGGGGATAGGCGACTGTGGGTACAACCCCGCGTTCATCGCACAGAGTTGTTGCTCCGCACATGGGGAGCGATTAGCTGCGAGAACTCACAGGTTAGTTTTACCCACATTGATCCATTAATCGAGTAAAGATCCATTAATAGAAAAACAGATTAAGTAAAGCTTTTCGACAGTAAAGAGAAGAGCGACCGCATCAGGGATGCCGTTTCTGGTAATGGATCCGGTGAGGACGGTTGAGATTGCGAAACAGTCTCACGGGATGGATGGGATCAAATTACAGTATCATGTGAAGACATCGTTGTTTTTGATGTCGCACATGATCCCTTGGAACGCTGTTTATGGCACCATCCGGTGAGGCTGGTTGAGATTTCGCAATCCTCACGGGATGGATGGGATCAGAATACAGATGCATGTCGAAACATCGATGTTTTCGATATTCTCACTTGAGCATGATCCAGGTCTTATTCTGTCACCGAGTTGACCCTCACCCACCTTACCCGTACTGTTTCTACTGTTTCAGGGCCACTGTGGAATGAAGCAAGGATGGTTGCAAATTTGTGTTGCGGGCTCTGTGAGGTTGCCGCTTTCCAACGCTTACTTGAATTGTACCTCTTGAATAACTCCAAAAAGAAAGTGGGGGTTCGAAGGAAGTCAGTCGAGGATATTTTTTTCATCGAACTGGCGAGATCTTCCCACGAATCTTCGGAAAGTATGATCCATTGTGTCCGAAATGCCTCCACCACACATGGTTTGCTGTCAGAGGTCCAACGGGATGGCGATTAGCTGTAGTCGACCTTCCTGCGGAATGCGCCATGTACGGTGATACCAACTTTATTGTTTGTGGTACGAAATGTTATCTGATACGTATAGTGGCTCACTAGTACCAGTTTACATCTTTGTAGTCACAGTAAGTTATCGAAGAAGCCCATATCATATTTTCGTTTTTCTCAAACAGTTCTTGTATGAAATACACATAAAAACTAAAATTGATTGCATTTCACAGTCCATTTCGAACAACCGAATGCTTAGCTAACTATCCAATCAATCTTATACAGAATAAGTTTCAATCCGTCCAATCATTCTACACATTAATTCTTCAGTTTTCTTGACTCAACCCGATACCTAACCCAATTATCGCCTGCGTCTGATGTAGGTATATCCTTTGATATGGATTACACTTTAGAGTAATGTTGCTCGGAATTAACATTTTCAAAGCTACCTTCAGAATGCCTCATAGCAGAGTTCGAAGTAAATTCATTGTGTTAGACAAAAAGCCATGCAGCATTCCTGAAATGGAGTATGATTCGCCTTCCATACTAAAGTCATCACAGCGTTTCATTTCGAAAAACGTGAAGTCTGGTTTCAGTGGAGAAATCACGTTCAGCAATCCCTACTATATATGAAACGCTTCGTCTGTCTTTCCGTCCCTCCGTCCATCCGTCTTCTGGTTTATGAGAAGAGTCTTGGAATTCTGAAACAGTGTTTGGAGAAGGGGAGGGTAAATCGCATTCATAATTGGTTTTCCAGGCTCTGATGAAGGCAACAAAACCGAAACATTAACCGAATAAAGTGAATTACTATATCGGTCGCAGCTTCAAAAACTAACAAATATGAAGGCATCAAACACATAAATATGTATGCATAAAATAGCTGATTTGATAACTTCGTGAAAGTCTAGTGATCTTTATGAGAAGGTAGCGCGGTGGCTATAGGCGCCGTTGAAGACAGTGCCTTCTCTTCTCTTGTTCTTCTTTTTCTGTGCGAAGGACACGTTAGGTTGACAACAGCGATCCCTAAATTATTGCGACCAGCCATGTCCGAGGATATTTTTGCGATGCAACAAAGGAGCCAAGGTCTCTTATAAGGCTTCAGAACATTTTCAAGTGATTCGCAAAGGTGATAATTCATTTTCTTTGATTCGACGAGTTGTCAGTGGAGACTGCCAGTCTATTATGTTAATGAAAAATCTTCTCTGCAGCCGATGCCAGCTGTCAGTTGTTCTAGTTTCCGGCAGCCCATTGTTATTGTTGAGGAATCTAAGCAATGAACTCTGGGAACAGCGCAAAACGAATGAAAGTTCATCTGTACTGAATTGTTGATTCGATTTCTTATCAATCATACAGTGGAGGTGAACGAATAGGACTCACATGTATCTATAAGCCCCTTAATTAAAATCAGTACTCGTTCTGCAGCTCTTTCATTCAGTGGCTTTAATAACATGAGGGGCAATATTTTTCCAGCTAAAAAAATTGTCGAAAATTCCAAATGTCCAAACTGGTACTGAAATCGGGGCAAGCGCAGCGATTGGAAACGCTGCATCGTAGTTTCCTCATCTTTCAACGCACAGAAAGAAGGTCCTCAATTCAAAAGCCGTCCTCATTCAAGCAAAAATGACTGGAAGGCGTTCATAATAGCTGCTTTGACAGGTTGCGCCATGCATTCGACAAGAGCTCATGTTTACAGAGTTGCCCGTTATGCCGTTAACTGCGAACCCCTTCTGATAAAATAAAGCAATAAGCTCGTAATAGGAAAAAAATGTGAAGTGAAAAAATAAAATAATTACTGAAAGTGAGAGAGGTCTAAACGTAAGTGTTAATTGATTAGTGTCCATGGTTTAATAAGAAGAGTATAGGCCAAGACAAATAGACATTACTATTCTCATGACACGGTGATCAATTCCCTGCCAGACCTGTACTTCGAGTGGGTAGAACAACTCGCTTTTTCCCTTAAAGTCATCATATAGGACTAATTGCATTCAAATGCTATTTTGATTTTGAATAGAAGTAGAATGTGTGGCGCATCCCGAATGGCATTAATACTGAAATGCATTTTTAATCTTCATAGTTAAGAGGAACTGTGGCCAACAAAACGATTACACCACATCACAAAGTTTAGCAGGGACAGGATTATGATCGAAAAGAAATTCCAAAACACGGAGCCTTTTTTAGCATTTTTACACTTTTGAAAAACTGCTTTACCAAAAAGTGCTCTGTCATCATACTAGTAGACCAGATGGTCCGATAAGGGTCCAATCGTACAAAACGTGCGCGCACTTTTAGAATGATCACTTTTCCTCGGATTGTAGCAGCTCACGCTCCAAATTTCTTGAAAATCAAGGCTGCTTTAGCGTAAGGGGCGTAATATACGGCAACTCCGACATGTGCTAAACATTTTGCGGCGTCCCTTTGATGTGCCATGTTTCGCTCGTTTACGCCATCTTATCTGTTGGAAAGCGAAGGAATCAAACAGGTTTACATTCAAAATTGGTCCTCTAGCACCTAATCAAGATGACTATCAATACCGAACAATATTAGAACAGGCCGTCGAGAGGCTCGATATTTTGTTCTCTATGTGCAGGGGTTTCCAGAGCGCTGGGAGCCCGAACAACCATAAAGATCTTTTCAAAATATGGGCGAGGTTTTTAGTGGCATGGGAAGCACACTGTGTGAAATCAACTCCATGAAGCTTTCCCAGGTGATCTATTCCCGAAGTTCTGAATTTGAGCAGGATAGAGACTTCTAACTGATTGCACACACCCCGCGCTAGACAGCTAAACCACGACACAAGATAAAAAAGTGATATACAGGGTGGTCCACTTGAAGTGTGACGAGTCAAGAAAAATTCATTTTTGGGCATTTGTAGCAATTTTTTTTTGCTTTTTATGTTGTTATTCGGTTTTCTCATATGTTCTAAGTCCTACTAAGTTGCGAGTCTCAATTTTTATAGTTTAAAATGGCATCACATAGCGATCGTTCTGCAGTAGTTGCTATGCATAAGCGATGCTCCTCAGTCAAGGAGATCACAAAAGCACTCAAACTACATCGTGAGCAAGTTCATCGAGTCATAAAATGCTACAAGGAGACTGGAGAAATCGAAAATCGTCCGAGAGGAAGACTGGAAAGAACGGTGAGAACCTCAGCCCTTCACAAAGCTGTTATAGACAAACTTTGTCGTGATTCGGAAAGAATTATCAGAAAACTGGCGAAAGAGCATGAAGTTAGCCGTTCTACCGTGCAAAGACTCATGAGAGAAGATCTTAAATTGTTTAGCAACTTTGCCTTAGGGCGAAGGCTCAGGGATGGAAAGAAAGCTTTAAGATTGACGAAATGCAAAAAGATGTAGCTGTGCGGTGACAAGCTCAATCGAGTTCTTTTCACTGACGAGAAGATATTCACCATCGAACCACTTCGAAATGCCCCGAACCAACGGGCATTACTAGCAAGAGGTTCGACAAGAGTTCTTAAATTTAAAAAATCTCATTCTCCGCAGTCCTTGATAGCGTGGGCTGGTATTTGTGGTTTGGGGAAGACCAAGCTTGGGTCCCGTCCCAAAGGGATGAAATGCTGAAACTCATATAGAGCGAATTTAGAAAGTGTGCCAGTCCTTGGGCAAATGAATATGCAGAGAACACCGATTGGACCTCACAACAGGATTGGGCGCCAGCCCACACTGCCAAAAAATCACTGAAGTGGTGTGAGACGAACCTTCCGGACTTTTGGACTAAAGATGTTTGGCCATCAAACTCGCCCGATCTCAACCCATTGGATTTTGCCGTCTGGTCGTTTCGGAAGAAAAAGCCTGCTCTTCCAAGCACAAGTCACTGGATTCACTGAAGAGGGCTCTGGAGAGAGCATGGGACGAAATCTCGCCGGAAATGACTGCACGCAACCTCAAGAATTTCAGGAAGAGATTGGACGCTTGCATTGAAGCTGATGACGGACATTTCGAATGTGATTGTAATACCTTGTGTGGTATTTCCCAACGGTTTCAATAAATGAAGAACTTCCGTATTTGGCTCGATTACTGCAAACTTGTGACTAATTTTCCCGTCACATTTCATGTGGATCACCGTATATTGGGTGCTCATGAAATTAAAACATATTCTAAAAGGAAAGAAGGGTAATGAGGCGTGGTGAAGTGTGAAAGTACTTCCAACAAATTTCTTCTGTGTGTAAAGTGAATGTTAGGCGCATGTTTTCCCAGAAATGGAGGGTATAGGGACGGAAGTCAATGAGGATTTCAATGTTGGTGTTTAGAACAGGGATATAGGAAGTGTTATATATAAGTACTTTGTGATATTCCTAAGACCAACTCTAGCAACTTTAATGGCAATTGCTTCCGTTCCGAAATTTCGTGGCCTTGTAAGAACTTCGCAAGTAATCTCATGACAACTTTCGAAACGGACTTAAATCCAAATGAGTTCCTACTCCATACGCTATGGGTTAATCCGCCCGAGAACTGAAACAAAATTCTCTGCAGTGCTCATGGAGCTGCGTCGGACCACGCCACACATTAAACATTAGTTTCGAAATTCAGAAGTTTTCAATAGGTCGAGCTCATAGGGACTTTCAAGGCAGCCACCCACCTATGCAATCGTTTTGTCATGTCAATAAATCAATATGTGTCGCCAGAAGAAGATTAACGCATAAAACACAAACTCATCGCGCTGGTTGTAGGCGACTGTACCAGCACTGCACGATTTCGCCACGATACCAACAAGGCAGAAGTTTTTTTTGTTAAATTCCAGAAAAAAACTGAGGGTATCTTAATAGCTCCTTAAATTTTCACTTAATAGGTCATAACGCTTCCCTTTAGAAGGGAAAGAAACTTACTGAAGCGGTATATTTGCCATTGACACAAATAACAAGTTACAAGTACTTGGAAAACTTCAATTATTTATAGGAATCAATTGCAACATGGAGCACTCATCCAAAACATTTCACTGCACCTAATCATTGCTGAGGAGTTAATAAAATTATCAACGCATAATTTTCAGAGGTTCGTGTTGGAAAATTCAGCGATTCAATTTTCAAAAAAGGGAGGGACGTAAATTTTACTCTGAGATGAGCGAGAAACGGCTAACAATAAATCAATAACGATATCGAATACTTAATAAATAACAAATCAACAAATGCTCTAGTAGAATCTAAGCGAGAGATGATGATATATGGTTGCCTGACTGAAATGTTGCATGACTTCTCGGCAACAATATAAAAGTTCCTTGAGATATTGAACATTTTGATATAAATTAATTGATAGAGAATCTTGAAATGCGTACGTACAAAGGGAAGGGCTCTGAAAAAAAAAACTAAGAAATTAAGAAAAAATTAGGACGCTGAACGGAGAAAAATGAAACTCCGAAAGCAGACTCGCATTTGGCATCGGGAAATACAACTATTAACATGCATAATACCACGAATGAGAAATCACAAAACATTGTCGGTCTTCCCGGTATTGCCTATGGAAGATAGATTATTCCGCCGAATATCGAAGTATTTTTTCGTTTCATTAAAAATAAATACTGAAGACGTCATGGTTGTTAACATGAGCAGATCTGAAACGGTAACTAGTGTCATTGCCGTGACATACACCGTCAACTTTATCCAAAGAACCTCAGTTTCACGAGAGAAGGACATCACAACAAATCGTCTTACCAACTAAGGAGAGTGCTTCCGTTTGGAAAACATGCTGCAATGGAGACCAAAAGATGACGAGCAACTGACAGATGAGCGAAGCACTGACTGCGATGCAAAACATCGGATTCCTGGAAAGAGTTGGGGTTTGGGGGGTGTAGGTCGGGACACACGAATCTAGGCCGTGACCCTGTAACAGTCTGTGGCCTTTGACCTAAGCCTTAAATAATTCAGACAATTTGTTCATGTAAATCGTGCCCTCCTTGCAAGTCTGTTCCGTTGTATAGTCAAATTGTCTGAATTATTCATATCACAGGGCAAAGGCCACAGGCTGTCACAGGGTCACGGCCTAGATTCGTGTGTCCCAACCGTCACCCGGGGTTTGGGGGATCGCTGGAAACGTACAGAAACGTATAGACGAGCCCATCCTTGTCTTGCCAAAGGGATGGAAACTGCTTCTGTGTAATAGGCCACCACAAGGGGGCAGACCTCTCGATAATCTTGGATTGGTTATCGTCAATAATTATAGTAGAAGGTTACAATGACAAGCCAGCGAACCGTATAAACGATGAAATTTGGGCTCTTCTCTTACTCTCTTCACTATCGACTGTTAAGAAGGCGTTTGACGAAAAACCAGATCAAAGAGACGGAAGATAGGCCACAAGAGGGCAGGAGGGACGTAAACTGAGAGACCTATTTACCGCGTGTAAATAGTTTCATTCCTGGTTCATGCGGCTTTAGCGCCCTACAGATTAATTATCGTATCACTACAAGTTTCAACGTTGGAATATTGAAAGTCCTCACTGCAGCTAAATATGTGTGGTGGTCTAACTATCACGAGATGTGCATTTAAATAAAAACCCTTTCATAATAATATTTCCGGAGCATGCTATGCCTCCTAATCCTCCAAAGGCACTCTTTCCTTCACTTACACGACCTTTGCGCAGACCTCGCCCCTTTGGCTGATTTTTCAACCATTTGCCAGTCGATCCCCCCAGCTCATTCAGACTATCCTTGTGGCGCTGTGCTTGAGCACACCTTTCACCGATTGTTTGGCCCTGACTTATTCCAGTAAAGCTCTTTATTGGGCACATAGTAAAAGCAGACGATGCCAAAGAATGGCGTAACAAACTCTGCCAATTATGCGCTCAAAAACGTTATCCAAAGAACACAAGAAATATCCTCGAAAAAAACTATACTGACAGTAACGTGTATGTTAGTTACCTCCTCAATCCGATCTGCCAAATCATTTTTCTAGAACTTCGACAGCTCAATGCGTTCCACATATCGAACAATACAAAACATGTGAAAGTCATTGTAGTATCTCGTGGGGTGATTTTGTTGTCGGCCGACATCTGAATTACATTTAAATCCGCAGTTATAGAGACATCTATAAAAGTTGTGGTACCTCTCTATAGAATATAAAAAGCGTTCCTAGCACTATGATCGCGGCCGAGCAGACTATATCGACCATTAGTTTTACGCTAAGCATCGGCTGGCGAACATTTCGAGGTGGTTGACGGATAATGTCATCGTCCACCGGCTCCACACCCAAACTGAAGTAGGAGCTAATTTATGAGAAAAAGAAGTAAAGAAGTAATAATATCAACTGCTAATGGCCTTATCCATTTGCTGTCATTCTAAGTATCAAACTAAGAGATTTGATCAGTAAGGAAAACACTTAAGAGACCACTAGGCAGCCTTACTAAAAGAGCACTGATGAGCTGATCACTTCATCTATCCCATCCAGTTTCTTATAAGACTATCTCTGTAAAGGAAAGTGGATCACCTGAGGCAAGGAGTCTCAGGGTAGGATCAGATGAGATGGGACAGGCCACGATGAGTTAGTCTTAATTACGGTACTTTTCGGCATTACCATATGTTCAGAATAGCTACTAGACAGCAAAGGAAAGCGAACTCGTGTGTATCTCGAAGGCAGCTTTTCAGCCTCTATGGCAAGCATTCAAAAGTTCAACCGTTGGGACGCTGATGTAAATGCAATAAATAGATTCAAAACAAGTAGTAAATAAATAGTAAATGAAAATGAAAAAACCAGAGATAACAACTCCGCGAACCTTTGTGCTGGCGGCCCATCCATAATGATGTTGATCCAAAGGATTTGCATTGCGTTCAACGGATTCTCAAAGTGGAACATAGTTGAGGCAGCTATCAAGGACAACGCTGCCATACTCCTACAATATCAACATTGATTCTGACAACACGAAAGCAAAGTATAAATGCATACACTTACGTGCTGAGTTGGAATCGAACAAAGTTGGTGATATTGTGGTAAATGGCTTTGCCTTCTTCGATCGCTGCCGTCATCGTGGAAAAGTCATCATCACACAGAATCATATCAGCCGCTTCTGCAAAACAATGTGTTCACGCCTGTTTTTGTAGACGTCATGAGTCCACCACTAACCCTTGCAGACATCTGTGCCTCCCAAACCCATTGCCACTCCTATGTCGGCTTTCTTCAAAGCTACTGCATCATTTACTCCGTCACCGGTCATAGCGACGACCTCTCCGACTCCTTGCAGAGCCTGTAAGGTCCATTTATAGTTTACTTGAATGATTTATGTGAGTCTCTGCTCACCTTTACGATTTTCAATTTATGCCTAGGTGATGCACGGTAGAACACTGACACCTGCCGAATTACCAGTTCAAGTTCCGCCTCGGTCATACCGTCTATTTGAGCTCCAGAAAGGCAGCTATCATGTGGTGAACAGTATAATCCTAACATCGATCCTAAAATTTTCAGCATTCAAAACAATCAACAAAACATGTCTGGACTATGTTCCAACAAACAATTGAAATGGTTGTGAGCGAATTTTCATGATTTCAAAATTAGGTTTTTTCTCGGAAATAGGTCAAAAATCGGACCCTGATCCTATGCAAAACCTTGATGTAATTATGTGAGAATAGGGTATCTGCATTACCTATACTTTGAGCCGTTTCCTGTGCATCTCCCGTGATCAGCTTCACGTCAACACCGCTGGCTCGTATCATAGAAATGGCGTCGGCTGCACCAGCCCGTGGTGGATCCAGCATGCCTACCATTCCCACCAACATTAATGACTGCATCGAATCACCTCGTGCCATTGCCAATACTGAAATCGAACAAAAATTTTCAAAAATTCACGAAGATTGGGCGAAGAATTGTCTGGTAAACTAGCAGACCAGAAAAGTTACTATTGAACTGCTCACCTCTGAGACCTGTCGCACCCAACCCACGTCCTCCATCTGATATCCTTAGGCGAACATAATCGTCGAGAGGCTGCAAGAGTATCGAAGTCGTGAAAAGCGGATGACATTTAAAAAAAGTCATTCTTCAATCACAGCACGTTCGTCTGATCAACGTTGGCTGACCAAGTAAGCATAGAAAAGGAATAATCAACGTTTCAAAACAAGAAAGTAGGCATTCATTATAAATTTTGAAATATTGGAGCTAAAGAGTTTAGCAATTGCTTCATTGAATTCCCAGTGCGCATAGAATAAATCGAAAGGGCCGATATTCCCGTGTCTATAAGATTTTATTGCATAGCAAAGCTGAATATTAGTGATGAGTGGGATTCACTGCTCACACCTTTTTCCATCTTTGCTTTCAGTTTCACATGATTGGTAGTATTTTTAGTGGCCATGAACACAGGTGTGAAACGGAAAGAAAGGAACTATTATAAGTGCATAAGTTGGAACGGAAAGCAATTAGAGTAAGTAGCTATTTATCAAATAGCTACATGGAATAGGATAAGACTTTCTGCAGCTCTACCCGGTACAATACAAAATGTCGCAAGCCCTACTCAGGTAGAAATTGAGCCCCATTAATTCGCAGTTATGACCCCTAATTTGAGTTAATTGGTTTGATTTGTTCTTAGAAACCTGACTTCACAATAAGGCTTTTCTTGTCACAGAGACCCCCCATATTCATAGAATCTAGGCTAATTCGTGGAAAAATCCCCCAAATAAGATTTTTACCATCAAATAAAGTGGAATATAAGCACATAGCAAGGTGAAGGATGTCTCACCTTTCGATTCCCATCAGCTGATAAGTATGAATCGCAAAGTTGCATAACATAATCGAGTGCTCCTTTCACGAAGAAAACCGTTTGTCCCTTAAATACGTTACAGAACAGTATAACATGGAAGAAGAACAGTAATACGGCTATCTCAACGAACATTCTGATCGCACTGAACACACATGTACTTCGACTCTGACGTGAATGGGATTTCGCGGAGACGTTTGTAATTTTCACGACATCCACTCAAGCCGGTCTGAAAAAAGGAGAACTTCAATAGTCCATCATACAAATTCGCAGGAAAACCTTTATTCTAACCCAATTACCCCTTTACTCCTAGCTCAAGAAAGTTTGGTACCGAGAAGTCGATTCCTACAATATCGGGGTTTTAGTTCGCATACAGTGCGTTTCATAATTATAAGGTCACCCCTGAATTTCAGGTTTTCTCGACAACACTCCATTGAGGGATCTTTTCAGTCTCATAGACGGATTCCTCACCTGAAATAACCCCCGTGTCCGATTTTTGGTAGCAGTCTCGTTTACCTTATGTTTTTAGGAGTATTTTTTGTTTTTTTGCACCGTTTCATAATTATAAGGTCACCCTGAAAAAAGAAAAAAGTTAAGGTCCCGGCAGGTCTGTGACGGTAGATTTGTCTTCCAAATACATCTTCGAGATACATATTCAATCGTCTTGTGGCTAGCTTCTATGTTCCAAGAGGAAAGCCCAGATTTGGGATTCTTGTGATGCTAGGCTCAGTTTGAGAGCCATTCCAAAAAGAATCGGAAGATACCTGTGCTCAGTTAGATGACATCTGAGAGATTCAATGTCTTAAGATGTTTTTCAGGCTCTGGATTCCCTCTTGAGATTATTACCATTAACGAGGAAGGGATTATGGGGGGCACTTCCTACAGCACCTCCTCCATGGACCTGATTTGTTTGGAGTTAAACCATCTTTAGTCTGGAATCACAGCGTGTACAGCAGCGAGGAAGGAGCAGAAACATCACTGAAGAAATAATGAAGTAGTTTCCGAGGCCTACAGCACACCATAGGGCGGAACGACTTCAATTCATAAAGTTGTTCTTGAGCCACTGATTGAACGGAACTGTATTTGTATGGCAGTTGCACCCTGCATGCGAATAATTCCATCCGAATTGTACTTTTGAGTCTGAAAATACTCTATTTGTATGGTGCTGACGGGTAGAGGTAGTACTAGCTTGGTCTGGGAAGTGCGTCGATCTAGCGGAGCCTCGGCAATTTTTCCGGGAGAAGGGTGATGGCCTGAGTGGTTTTCGGCAATGAGGTTGCATTGAACCTTGCCTTCGAAACCTGTAGAATGGACTCCAGAGGCTGCTAAAAGATCCTACGAAGAAATCAACCGCCTTTTGGAGCCGACCGGCTCTTCATAATTGTGTCTAACAGCATGACAAGGCTGTTGTTCACGTAGGTCATTCAACGGAATCGTGGTTAAAGTTCCGAAATACGGACCTCCAGCCATAGATAACATGCAGTCTTGGTCTCAGCTCTATTGGGGAGACCTGGAAGACATCGCCACAAAAATATTTACCCCAATAATCGCCAGTTCTAGGAAGCGAAGCTGCTGAAACAGGCAATTGTTGAAGACTGGAACAATATCTGTGGTAAGGCTCTTCGAAATTTCCTTTCTACTTCCCCAAGCGGCTGGTAGATGTCGTTCTTAATCAGGAGGGAACCATAGATTATGAGCTCCTTCGAATGCGCTCTTAACTCTAGCAAATCTCCTCTTTCTTCGGAGTGACCTTATAATTATGAAACGGCACGAAAATCAGAAAATATTTATAGAAAAATCGGGCTGTAAGGTAATGTCATCAAAACTAGTATGGAAGGGTTTTCTGTGGTGGGGAATCTGTAAAAAATACTTAAAAATTTTTCGGCTGGCTGTGTGTTCTGAAAACCGGAAATTTGGGGGTGACCTTATAATTATGAAACGCACTGTAGTATGGCGTCTATGACCCGAATGAGCAAAAAGAGCACCCAACCATATCCCGAAAAAAGTGTCCCTTCAGCGTACCTTTTCGGCGAGTACGACGAGAGCTCCTTCTGTAGGTTGTCCAAGCACAGCATTCGCTACAATTGCCGCATTGTTACATACTACGCCCACCTTTAATCGAGATAAATTACTACCACAAATTAAGTAGCGATTGTCAATAATGCCAACCTCAATAATGCTCGCAAACTCCTTGTGACTGAAGCCTGTGACCACTTCTCCCTCATATGTACAAGTACCACCATCGGTCATGTATCCAATACCCGTCACCTGAACAGATAGATGGCAAACACTTCAGTGAGCGTTACTTCTAACACTGACTGACCTCGGCACGACGTCCTTCTGGAGTTACTACACACGTCGCTGTCATCTCATTTTTTGTTAATGTACCCGTTTTATCCGAACAAATCACTGTCACACATCCCAACGTTTCCACTGCTGGCATCTGGAAAAGGTTTTCAGCTAATGAATGATTCACATAATTAAATCTATAAACTCACCTTCTTCACAACCGCTCGCCGCGCAGCCATTCGCATCACACCAATAGCCAGAGTTACTGCTACCACAATCGGAAGTCCTTCAGGAATTGCAGCCACGGCCAAACTGAAACCGTCATTGGTTTTATAACGTTTTTGGGTGGGAATAGGATCAAGAACCTCACCTTACGCCAATGGTGAACATATCGAGCACGTTACGTCCTTGCACTAGTCCTATGATGAAGATCAAGGCAATAACACCGAACGAGTAGAACGATAACTGCTTTCCGAGTTGGTCCATGCTATTCTGCAGTGGCGTCTTCGGTGACTAAAAGCATCAGGCCTTTGCATATTACTTTAGCTGTTTCAGTCGTTTTTATTTACTATTTATTATAATATTCCATTTGCTTTTGCTTTTTATTAGGTTGATTCATAATAAATCGGACAAACTGACCAATTTTAATCATTGTCGTACAACTTTTTTACGACAACAGGGATTCACTTGAAATATACTCCATCTTTATCGATGACCTTCTGCCACGGTATAGGCAGATCATGGATGCCCTTGCTCCAGAAGGCCGGAAGCTGGAGCTCGAAAAAGTTGCCGAGTGCCGCCTTGACCTCGTCGCGAGTTTTGAAGTCTTGGCCGTCCAGGTGGCGTTGGCTGTGGGAGAAAAGGTGGAAATCTGAAGAGGCCAGGTCTGGGGAGTACGGTGGGTATGGAAGTACGGTCCAACTGTACGACAGCAGCTCGGCCTTGGTCGATCTTGCGAAGTGCGGTCTGTGGAAGTAGACACGTTGTCGTGCTGGAAGTAGACATGTGACCGCCGCCGTAGCGAACTTTGGACATTGGCCTTCAATTCTCGTAATTGACGAACGTAGACGTCGGCGGATACTGTGGTACCTTCATCGAGCAGCTCCCAGTACTCTACGCCGTGTACGCTCCACCAACCGCGGTTTTCTTCTTCGATGGAATAGTCGCCTGACGCAAACTTCGAATGCTACAACTACAGTGTACTTCTGCCGGGGGCATGCTCCTTGTGAACTTCTATCAGACGTCTGCCGATATCCGCGGGTTCCTGGCCAGATAGCGATATAAACAGTATGACGTTGCGGATGTGGTCTCTGGACCGCTTGAAATCGTGCGGCATTGTGGCGGAATGAATTTACTTTGGAGTGATTATTTTGCGGTACTTTGAAGAGCTTTTCATACTCATTCCAACGGTACCTCGCGCGTCCATTTTCGTTAATTCGTTACTGAGAAATGATCTCTAGAAATCATCACTACCATTTGTCCGATTTATTATGAATCAACCTAATATTTTTTGTTCATTCGCGATTGTTCCTAGAGACAAGTTGAGCTCAAAAAACGGAATGTTCTTTCATTCACTCTTCACTATTTATCGCCGTCCCATGAAAGTTTTCCTGCAAATAGTCGACCTGTGTGGGGAGGAACGTATGTTAACAGGACTAGATGCGAACATAGAGGATGCAGTTGAAACCAGCGCGTCTTTTAGCACTGCGCCGCCTAAAATGATCAGTGCAAGCTACTGTTTCAAAATATACCAACAACTATAAACCATAATCAGAACTTCTAATAGAGAAATAAGGACAAATAGGAGCCATCCAAACATGGACAAACTGTACTTGGATAATGGGTAGTACATTCATTTCGGACAGATTATCTGCACCTATCTTCGTGACCTTTACCGCCCTGGCTCTTCTTGATGTGATACCCATTCCAATTAAATTCAATTCCAATTAAAAATAAATCAAAATCATCGGTAACTGGAACGTGATGTAATGTGATGTCATAAGTGAATGTTTTTATGAGACAAGAATTCCATTAATCCTCTCCTACTTTTAAGTCTTCAATGAAGCCTTGAAAATGAGTCTTTCTTCGTCAATTCTTGCCAATAAAAGAAAAAACCACATAATGAATCACATGATCCTTTTTTCTCGCCAGAAAAAGGCGTTATTAAACACAAAGTGCAATATATTAGGTTGGACGGGAAGTTCTGGGACACCTTGTGAGAAAAATTCAATTTATTTTAATTTTATTCACATGTAACTTCTTCAACGTAACTTGTAACTTGTAACTTGTAACTTCACATGATCTTCTTCAACGGCAGCTGTCAGGGCGTCGACATCGAAGACCGGAGGACGTCCTGAGCGTGGTTCATCTTCTAGCGTTG
The DNA here is from genome assembly GCA_963978905.1 of Trichostrongylus colubriformis. Lineage (NCBI taxonomy): Eukaryota > Metazoa > Nematoda > Chromadorea > Rhabditida > Trichostrongylidae > Trichostrongylus > Trichostrongylus colubriformis. Next base: position 30,214,168 of record OZ022260.1, read on the forward strand.
TCTGTCCTTCACCGAAACGCTGATACCACCGAATCACCGTAGACTTCGAAGTGGTGTTCGCACCCATCGAGTGGTTGATTCTGTCGGCCGCCAGGCGCGCAGAACTACCAAGGCGGTACTCATGAAGAATCAGCAGTCGAAGACCTTCTCGCGAAATAGGCTCAGATTCGCCGCTTGTCGAAGCCATAGTGGTGATAACCAGACTAGTGAAGAGTCCTTCACACTCCATCTATATACCCTTACCATGGACTGTCCCACAATTCTTTACAGGTTTCTACAGGAAAAAACAAAAAGTGTCCCAGAACTTCCCGTCCAACCTAATAATAAGATTTCACGTAATTCGTATATAGAACAAACATTTTGTGAGCCACAGTATGAAAATGGTCATGCTAAAAACCTTTATTGACCCATCTCATTTTTCCCTCATTAAAAGCTCACTTTACAAGTAACTTATGGGAAACATTCTGTACATCCAGGACACCTTATGGCTTCAAAGGTTTTCGACCTTCCCATCACTTTACGAATGAAAGGAAACAGGCACTCACTTCCTCGCCTTGCATCAACCGGAACACCTCACCAAACTGCGAGTTCGCTGCCGTTGAGATGACCAAACCCTGGAAAGTGAAACATTGTGGGTAAAAGCCTCATAATGCTTTACGATACTATTATCCAAAAAAGCTTACAAATAACCCTACCTATTGCAGCTTTATCTACCTTTGCCTTACCGTACGGAGCAACTATAGTTTTTTATACTCTCCTAAGCTTACCAATGTAAACCATGTAAAATAAACATGTGACGTCAATAACAAATTGATAGTGCCCTAACTTCTCTTTATTCCCCAAAATCTTAAAACTCCCTCTTCACATAGAAAAAGCGGTAACTACCCAACTCACCCTGCCTCTTCCACTACAAACGAGTGTGCCCATGAATGCGATGTTCATCATATGCTCAACGTGGCCACCACCGTTATAAGAAGCCATGGCACGCGTTTCCTAAAAATCGAATTAGTTGAAATGGAAATCGAGAGAATGAAAATTAAAGCGACAAAAGAGCGTATCAAAACGGAAACTTACACGAACTAAGACGCTGGCTATACTTTATATGAAAACTAGGCAAACTCAAAACTAAAACTCAGATATAAAGAAAATTGATGACATTCTTGGTTGAGACCACACGTTCCTTTGCTTTAGTGTAAAGCATGACTTGCTTAAATTTGTGAGGGCAAATTTGAAAATTATTCATTCAATATTGATAGGCTTACGAGCGCGTTCACATCCCCATAGCGGATGTGCATTAGAAGACTCGAATTGGATTACTGCGCACGGCGAATGCCTCGTCGGTCCACTGATGAATCGGTCGCGCATAGGGCCGCCGTCAGACTTCGCGATTTTGCGGTGTCGCTTTGTCGCACGCGATTGATTTCGCGTGCGGAGCCGCGACACCGCAAAATCACAGGATAGCAAAATCGCAGAGACGGCGGCCTAAAACGGAGCCACCACAGCCTCTTTGAATGATTTGTCCCAGTTCGAGTGCCCTGACGCACCTTCTTCTACAGCAGTTCAATTAGCAGAAATGAAACGAAATGTTCAAGAAGAACAGGTAACTTTTTCTAGAAATTCTCGTAGCTCTTGATTATCGGAGAGCAAATATTAACAGCTCCCTTACAGTTCAGTCGCCGAAAGAGTCATAAATTGATTTATGAAAATAAACACAAAGCACCAATAACATTCCAAGGCTTGTAAAATTTATGGCTCTCCATAAACGGGACTTATTGCTCCTAAACCATCAGTGCTATGAAAGGTTCACAACGGGCTAAAGGCACTTTCACGTGGAAGTTTCAGTGAACGTTTTTTCATTACACAATACCAGTTAAGCTGGCGCACACTACTGCGCGCGTCACACATGGAAGCTAATTGGGCTCGATATATCGATCGAGTATCATCATTCGAACGATTTGCAGAAACAGGGAATTCGCAAAAACGGGAAAAGGAAATAGAATCACTCCCCGTCAATCTCGTCCTTCCGCACTAATCGATATCGATCGAGCGCATTTAGCATGCTTCTATGTGTGACGCGCGCAGCAGTGTGCGCCAGCCCAACTGGTATCTAAAATTCATGATCCCAGCTTTGCTGCGACGCGAGATATGAATTTCCCGACATTCGTCTTTTGAGGCTTTTTATCAGCCGTTATCAATTGCTATCACTTCCCGTCTCTCACCACTGATGCCCTATATCATATCCAAAATTCAGGATCCCAGCTTTGTTGCCACGCGAGATATCAATTTGCGCCATTCGCCTTTCGAGGCTCCTTATCACCTCTTATCAGTTGCTATCACTTCCAGTCCCTTACCATTAATGTTCCCTTATCACCCCCTATATCACTTTAAAAACTCAGGTTCGCAGCTTTGCTGCGTCGCGAGATATGAATTTCCCGCCCCTTATCACCTCTTATCAGTTGCTATCACCCCCGGTCTCTCACCAATAATGTTCCCTTATTCCCCCCTATATCACTTTAAAAAATCAGAGTCCCAGCTTTGCTGCGACGCGAGATATCAATTTCCCGCCATTCGCCTTTCGAGGCTCCTTATCACCCCTTCTCAGTTGCTATCACTTTCGGTCTCTCACCAATAATGTTCCCTTATCACCCCTATATCACTTTGAAAAATCAGAGTCCCAGCTTTGCTGCGACGCGAGATATCAATTTCCCATCATTCGCCTTTCGAGGCTCCTTAGGCCGCTTTCATACTTTGCGCACCGACGCCGTCACGCGCGTGACGGCGTCGGTGCGCAAAGTATGAAAGCGGCCTTATCACCCCTTATCAGTTGCTATCACTTCCGGTCTCTCACCAATAATGTTCCCTTATCACCCCCTATATCACTTTAAAAAACCAGGTTCCTAGCTTTGCTGCGACGCGAGATATGAATTTCGTGACAGACAGACGGACGGACACACACACACACGCACACACAGACAGACAAACGGATTATATATAGTAGTGATAGTGATGTAAGGTCATATAAGAAGCACAAGACCTAGTTCAAAGGAATCGTGTATTTCAGTTGCATCGCACAAAATTCCATGATTATTTAGCTCACTAACTTTATGCTTGGGTTCCGTTTCCCCAGTCAATGAACTTTCATCAATTTGAAGTGCGAAGGCTTCCAGTAGACGAACGTCAGCAGGAACTCGATCTCCTGTATTCAACAGCACCACATCTCCTGGCACCAACTCACGAGCCAGTAACGAATGTTCCTTTCCGTCACGTACCCTGGAAGGAAATTGCTGTGAAGTTCCTTTGAATCCAACAAAGTGAAAACGGTGCAAAATCTAGCAAAAGCTCACACGTGGCACGCAGGTGGTACCAGTTTATTCAGCTGCTCCAGCGTTTTTTCGGACCGATATTCCTGAGGAAAAATGTACGAGAAATCATAATGATTCAAGAGTTTGAAAATAAACCAGAGGTTCTACGGTACCTGGACAAATCCTACTGTCACTACAATTACTACAGCTACAGTGATACTGATGGCATCGTCGAACTGTCGCATTAGAAGCGATACGATAGCACTGGCAAGCAGGAGAAGGATTAGGGGATTTTGAAACTATAACCAGTTCGATAGGAGGATATTATTGTATGGGAAATAGTATAATGAGCAAGCAAACACACTTGTTCGGAATATTTCTTCCATAACGGATCCTGCTCTGTCACTTCAAATTCATTGTACCCGTGATATTGCCTTCGTAACGTCGCCTCGGCTGATGATATGCCAGATGACGCATCGGAACGTAACATATGGACGCAATGCTGAAAGAATGAAATGATGATAGAAAAAATGAAAAAAGATATGAATGGAATATAGATAAATCCAGAAAATTTTCGATCTAAAGTAAACGAGGAAAAAATAAAAAGGAAGCCAACAGGGCCGAAAAAACCCACCAACAACTCATGAGTGGAGGCATTTTCTGCTGTTAAGGTCTCAATCATGATGTCCTTTTTTGTACTGCTCGACAATGATGGTACCTGGACAAAATTTCAATAACACAGATTAACAAAAACATTTGAAAATAAGTTTTCTCACATCTTTAAATTCAAGATTGGCCAGCGTTCGCCGGTGACGGAAATGTGAAATGAATCACTGCTACGTCGCGCTATCTCACCAGCATAACTCAACTGGTCAATGAAAATACGGCCTTAATCGCCTTGTCTACTTTTGAGCGCTAATACTGCCCTTTCCAAAGTTCACCACGCCATTCGATCCTAGATATTTTTTTTATAGTCACCCTTAAAGTGAACGGCGCCCTTGGAATATACGCAGCTTCCCGCTTGAGCCTCGTCTAGGATCCAACTCCGCTGAAGCCACCCAAGCCTTTACTGCTCTAGGGTCGGCATGGTATCGACCTGTCTGGGAGAATATAAGACATGGAAATCGGCACCAGTCAGAAGCTACAAGTCTTTAAGTACGGCAGAATACAAATACGCCTTCCGAATTTCCCCACTGCTTTCAGGAAAACGAAATGAGGGCTTCCTAAGATTAGAGGACGAGGAGCCTTCGACATTAAGATAGGACAACCGTGTCTCGGCACAACTTCCTTATTTGGATAATGTCTCCAAACTCAAACTCTGAGAAATCTTTGAATCCAATCAAACTGAGAGCCAAATACCAATCGATCATATATTCTGCATGCACTTAAATGTTAGAAAAACAGAATTCAAAAAATCGTCACAAATAAAAGCTACCTTATTGACCCCGTTGCCTTCAACGCGGAAGACGGCCGACAGCGGACGGGCCGCTTCTTTGTCCTGAATGGAATAACCATAATTGTATCACAGCAAATCTATGACAATCAACTGCAAATAAAACCTTGTTCCCAATGTGCCATTCGTGTATGAGTGGGGGTTATGCACTCAAATCAAAGTGATCGCCATTCAAATCCCCACAAAGCAAGCACGCCTACGCTAACTCCGTATAATCCATACTATATATAAAGCGCTAAGGCGTCTGTCCCTCCGTCTGTCACGAAATTAGGTATCCATACTATATATAAAGCGCTAAGGCGTCTGTCCCTCCGTCTGTCACGAAATTAGGTATCATATGAAAAACGACCTGTGCAGATGGGGCCAAGTGTGGTATGGGTAGGGCATGGGACAGGAAGTAAAGACCACACATGGACCAAATTAAGCTCCGCCCACGAGGGCGGGGCGTGCACTGGAATGTTTGGCTTTCAGCCCGAAAATGTTGATTACGTTCGAACGTGCTCCTAACGTAGGGAGAAGATGGATTTAGGTCAGGGATGAGTTTCTGAAGGTCAGGAAAGAATGCAGGGCACAGTGGGCGGGGCATTTAAAGTGGTGGGCGGAGCTTGGACGTTACATGAAAAACGACCTGTGGAGATGGGGACAAATGCGGTATGGGTAGGGTATGGGACACTGAGTAAAGACCACACATGGACCAAGTTAAGCTCCGCCCATAATGGGCGGGGCCGTCGTGGAATGTTCAAAAATTGTTGATTGGGTTCGAATGTGCCCCAAACATAGGGAGAAGATGGATCAAGGTCAAAGATGAGTTTCTGAAGGTCAGGAAAGAATGCAGGGCACAGTGGGCGGAGCATTTAAAGTGGTGGGCGGAGCTTGGACGTTACATGAAAAACGACCTGTGGAGATGGGGACAAAGGCGGTATGGGTAGGGCATGGGACACTAAGTAAAGACCACACATGGACCAAGTTAAGCTCCGCCCATAATGGGCGGGGCCGTCGTGGAATGTTCAAAATTTGTTGATTGTGTTCGAATGTGCCCCAAACATAGGGAGAAGATGGATCAAGGTCAGGGATGAGTTTCTGAAGGTCAGCAAAGAATGCAGGGCACAGTGGGCGTAGCATTTAAATTGGTGGGCGGAGCTTGGACGTTACATGAAAAACGACCTGTGGAGATGGGGACAAGTTTGGATGGGTAGAGCATGGGACAAGAAGTGAAGACCACACATGGACTAATTTAAGCTCCGCCCACGGTGGGCTGGGTGTGCACTGAAATACTCTGTTCTCAAGAAAAAGAGCAATACAGGCCGACCTACTGACGCACATGGTGTTTCGCGCACAGTAGTGTGCGCCCGCCAACTGGTTACATTAATAAGACGCTACCTATCAACTACTCATCCATATAGACAGAGCTGAAAGAAAGATACATAGGCTATCATGCCAGCAATATAGCTGACGTTCGAAGACCTCTGAAGACATGTCCTGCGACACACGCTATCCACCCACACTTATAAAAACACAATAAATGCCTGCACTCAACCAAGTTCCTTAAAAATTTATACCCTTTCCATAGACAGAAAAAAGGGTCCTCTGAATGCATTTTTGCGTGCTATTTTTGCAGCTGAATGAGCTTCTGCAAATAATGGGTTTTATAACCGGCGAGAAGACCCAAGATCAGACGATAGGGACTCAGTCGATTCACTTGACTGGCTAAAAACCCAACGCCCCCTATGACTATTTTCGATATTTCCGATAAAGTGGCAAAGATCTTTGTACAAATCAGGAATTTCGAAAGAATTCACCCTAAAATCTGGTAGATGAGTGCGCCCTGACGGGGTATCGCGCGCGGCAGCGGCAGGCGCATTCTCCAAAGAACACAGGATCGCGATGCACCTTCCATTCTTAAAGGAATCGTCCACGGAAAATGAGTTTTTGTGTTACCCATGTATTTATGTTGTATTTGCCTAATGTTGGCCTCATGCAAAATTTCACGCGAAAAAATGTGAATCTGGCTGAGATACAGCACCACAAAGTGCGGTCCCAGTGGGCGGGGCCTCCGTGTAAAAGCCTCGTACCGCGTCCGCCGTGGTCTGAGACGCATTGTAGGGACAGAAGATTACGTAAACAGTCCCACTCTCCGTTCCCAACGGCGGCGGAAGACGGTACGAGGCTTTTACACGGAGGCCCCGCCCACTGGGACCGCACTTTGTGGTGCTGTATCTCAGGCAGATTCACATTTTTTCGCGTGAAATTTTGCATGAGGCTAACATTAGGCAAATACAACATAAATATATGGGTAACACAAAAACTCATTTTCCGTGGACGATTCCTTTAAAAACGACAGAATCGTAGAAAATGTTTGTTCAACTTCATTCCTGATATCTAAAATTACCACGTATCAAAATTTTCGTTAACCCGTTTAACAATGACCATTCATCTTAAATTTTCTACGCAATCTCCATTTCATCGTCACAAACATTCATAACATATAAGCTTCTGAGCTCTAAGCATCGAGCCCTTAAAAACACCTGAATGACTCTACCGTTATATGGAAGGATGACGGAAATAGCAAGAAGGATGAATAATTCACTGGGCTGGTGGTATGCAAGGGTGCGTTAGAGGCTTGTGCTCTACGTGGATCTATCCATGAAATTTTACAACAATTTTATTAATCCTCCCGTGATCATAAGTTGTTTAGGCATTTCAAAGGGCTCGATGACTAGAAGAAGAGCTTACATGAGGTGCAAAAACTTGACGCCGCAAGAAGAGGGGCGGTTGCAGAGGAAAAATAAGAATAAAAAAAAGACGCATGTTTGCGAGGCTTTGTGCACCATTATCATATCAGCAATGAGGAAAAGTTTTTATTCAACCGCTATTTCATCGCCAAACCATCTTTGCATGAAACCCCCATTTAACGACGATTCTCCTCTCACTCGTTCACTTTCCTCTTCCAACTGTTAAAGGAACGGAAGGGGGTCCGAAACAAGAGAAACATACAAAGAAATGAGCATTTCGTAACGAACGCAGAAGGTTAGAAGCGATATTCGGTGAAAAAACCCGAACTCAAAAGTGCATCGCTGCGGTGTGTATTCGCGCCTCATTCGCATCATCGCACTGGCGTTCCGAGTTGTCCGCTGTAGGAGACGGCCGCGGGCCAACTTTAGTTGTAGCACCTGACTCCCAGCGCAGTGGAGTGGCCATTCCCAACTACATTAACATTCATGTAAGTACATCTAGAAACAATATAATAAAGAAAAAAGGAGAAGGTAAAAGGAATGAACAACTTTATAATGGAAACATCTTCTCTTGGCACCATGCCAAGGCGTCAAATTGGCGAGTTTGTGCAATGGCGGTCACTTGAACTCGTCCACACTACGTCTGTTCTACCGTAAGCCAAAATTACTCCCTCACGGTGTCTTTAAGTTTCTGTGCTCACCTTTCGTACGACCCAGACTTCACTTTCTACTCGCTTTTATATTGACATATACAACATACAATACAATATTAATACAATCCACAAATCAGAGCTTCCTCAATTTCCTCCATCTGTGGTTCTTTGAAGACTGCGGCTGCCTGGCCGCGCGCGACACCGCAATCGGGCGGACTTATCTACCAGACTTTAGGGTAATCTCTACTGATGAGAATGAATTTTAGTAAAACCGCGCAAAACCATTAGTCATGGGATAAAACACGCGGACTTGAACGCTCCCATGCCACCGCTAAAGCACCGTTACGGTCCACTGGTGTATAACAAATAGTCAAACGCCATTCGCCCCGTTGCTCTTTCAACATGACGCTTCCTAAGACAACATCTTCGTAGCAACCGATACGAGGACGTTAAGCCGGAAGTGAGCACATTAGCCACAGCCACTAAAAAACTAGGAAAAACCAAGAATTCAGGAAATCGTTTGATTGCTAGAAAAGGAATAGAAATGTTTTCGCAGAAAACACCAGAGTCACCGTAGCTCTATTACTCCACTCGGAACCTGTGCACAAAATATTTCTGTATAACTGAACAGCTGGGTCAAATTGAGATCTATGGATCTTTTTGAATCAAGAACCTTTCTGCCACCAACATCAGCAAACACCCGCAAAGATCTCGAATCCGCTAGAAACTTACTTGAGTAGGATGTATTTTAGGATCCATACCGAATGCTTATGAAGATTCAACAACAACCGTTGTTCAGTACAATCAAACTATGAAGCAGTATAGCGAAGAATGTAGAGATTCATGTGTGCGATGCGTGGAATACGAATATACCAGCGACACGGGGCGGTGTCTGATAAATATACTTCACATACTTAAGCATTTTCGAGTATAAATCAACATAGAAGCATTTTTCGCGTATAAATCAACATAACCGAAAATGAGCATATAAACTAGATAACTTAGAGGAAAATATTTTGTAAATGGAAAACTGCTGTCGACAGGCACATGATTACACGTTACCAAGCAAGAAAAACAGAAAGGAAATTCTAGACAGGAAATCAATGACTTCCGTTCAAACCCAAACATATCCGAACTCGTTATTACTGTTGGCGAGATAGTTTTCGCATATCGTGCACAACATTCATATACAGTAGCGCTCAAAAGTCTTCGGCCAAAACTCTTTTGTCATAACTTTTTTTCTACTTGACCAAATTTGGCAAAATTTTATTATGTGATGCCTGAACCTATTGCCAACATTTCCTTCTACTTGAGTGCCGCTTGACACTTTTCATGTTTTTTTACAAGAATTTACTACAAGACCACCCAAAAAAGTAAAAGGCTTGGTCAAGGGGAACGGCTTTCTTTACAAAAACAAAACGAGCAGGCCTCAGAGAACATTAATATATTGTAGAAAGACCACGACTTTTGATGACAGCGGCACAGCGGGACGGCATAGCGATGGCACTCCAAAAACAAAAAAAAATTCATATAACCGCGTAACCTATACCGTTGAGCGCCAAAATAGTATATTAAGTATGTAATGTATCCAAGTACAACATACTAAAATTTCTCTTAGATCGGTGCAGTTGCAAAAAAGTTACAAGTGAAAAACTCTAAGTGAAAGACCATTTCGCCGAAGACTTTTGAGCGCTACTGTATGCGCGGTTTACGACTGTCCCATTTGTAGTACAGTAAAATAGCTGGAATGTGGAGCACAAGGGATCAAATGGATTGACTTGCAGTTTTGCAATTTTCACAAAAACTGCCTCTGATACTTCAGAAGCTGCCTGCCCTAAAGCAATCAATTAGCAAGCTGAAATAAACTGAGGAAAACCCTTGCTCAGTTTACCTTTTCTCATCTGTACATATTACTTGAACTATATCTTTGGCTACTGTGATGTTCTTCCAATATATTCCTTAGCTTGCTGAATTAGGATTTCACCGCTTCTGTAGAGTTCTCTCATTTCTTTAAGAAAATACATGATGTGTGCTGGTTCCTTCCAGCATTCTTTCACATTTCATGGACTTCTCCCACGGAAACGCATTCGTTACACACACATCATGCATTTTCTCAAAGAAATGTTAGAACTCTTCAGATGCGATGGAATTTTAATCCATGAAGCAAAGGAATATATTGGAAGAACATCACAGCAGTCAAAGATATAGTTCAAGTAATATGTACAGATTAGGAGAGGTAAACCGAGGACGGGTTTCCCATAGTTTATTTCAGCTTGCTAATTGATTTCTTGAAGGCGAATGAGCAATAGAGCTCATCAAGAGTGGGTTCCTCATAACACCGACAAATAGCAAAATCAGAAGTGTGCAAGCAAAATGTTTCATACAGGATTGAAATCCCCATCAGGTAAAAAGTACTACAATGCTCTGAACACCTTCGAAGAAAAACGGGCGAATGAATGTAAAGAGCGAATGGAGTGAAAGTTCCAGTGATAAAAAAAAATAACAACGCATCACAATATTGAGAAACTAGTACTGGATACGCTCAGGAAGAGGAAGCTGGCACGACCGGCTAGTTAAGAAACGTCAAACGTCAAAAATTTCCTTATCACCACTTCTTTAAGTAAAAACTAAAACAGCACTTCCACGGTACACACTACGTCACTAGAGGACTTATGGTCGGTACTTCACGTCGGCCAACCTCTTCAACTTCCTTATAAAACGAAGGCTGATAGAGAGAATAGGAAGGGGGATGCTGTATCCCACGACTAATTAATGTGAGCGCAAATATTGTAGTTTTTCTAATCAGATGATTGCTGTTTAAGGAGAATCTCCATCTTCTGTGGATTGAAAACTGACAAGGAAATATGGTTGCCACAGCAATGCTGTCTAATCTTCTTAACGATATCAGAATGACGTGGTGGAAAGTTTTGTGAGCAATCATTTCACGCTTCGCCTGTTGAAATCTCCCCAGGCAACCCCATCTGTGCAAAGGTCTATGTTCCCAAAGATGAGAAAAGACGTTTCCTTCACAGTGTAGCAATCTTCCAGCGTCTGTATGTCACCTAGAGGGTATCTGCGATTGCAAATGGCACCCACTGGACTGACATCTCCCCTTTTTTTGCTATTTCATTTACTTAATGGACCTATGGTGGACACAGACACTGAGTCGCCATTTGAAAGAATATGAAGTATAATGAAAAATGAATGAGTACAATAAAATTAAGCAGCACGATTATGAGCATAGTCTCGTTTCCAAAAAAGCGGGTGCAATTTTTTACGAAAAGTGCAGTTGAACCCTATTCTAATCAACATACTCGACATTTCATCTATTATATTAGGTAGTCTAAAAAGTCTTTTCGTATTTTTAAATACCGCTTTTTCCCTCAAAACTGCTTTCCACAAAATTTATTCTGTACGTATATATGTAGTACAAGTCCACACGCATCTATAGATATTGTTGTCTTCCATCTCCCGGATAACCTTTGTCGGCAAAATAAAAATATCAAAAGTCACTTCATTTTCAATTCCAATTTTTTTCTTTGAATGGCGCTAGACAGGGAAAGGAAAAGGTGATAATCCGATGGAGCAAGATCAGGGCTATAAGGCAGCAATTTTTATCCAAGCTCGAAAATTTTTTAAAAGAAAAAATTCAAAAAATTTTTTACCACTAGTGAAAAAATGACTCGCCAAAAAATTCTCGAGCTTGGATAAAAATTGCTGCCCCATCCACCTTATAGCCCTCATCTTGCTCCATCGAATCATCACCTTTTCCTTTCCCTGTCTAACGCCATTCAACGAAAAATTTTTTTATAATTTTTGTATTGAAAATGAGGTTGGCCGCTGATATGTTTATTTTGCCGAAAAGGGTTATCCGGCAGATGGAAGACAATAATACCTATAGATGCGTGTGGACTTGTACTACATGTGTATGTACAGAAGGGATTGCTGAAAAGCAGTTTGGAGGGAGAAAGCGGTATTTGAAAATACGAAAAAACTTTTTAGACTATCCAATATTTCATTGCACGTTAAGATCAACAGCACAATTTAAGATTATTGATGAAGTTGACGACATCTCGAAGGATTAGTGATCAAATAGGTGTGTCCAACTTTAATTAATTCTAGCAGCCTAGTAAGGGAGGATGGTTGTCGCTCCACTGCTATTAATATGCTCAACGATCTGAATGATATGATGAGTGACGAGAACACCAAGGTGCGGATGATGATAAACACGCACTGAAAGCCTTTTGACATGAGATACCCATGGGTACCACATACAGTCATCAGACATAGTCGACGAACGGAGAAACAGTCAGTCGACAACCAAAAGTGAATATCAAAACGGGAAGCAGCGCCCTCAGGGATGGAATCGAAGTGAACTTCCAACATATTTGTGTCAAGCAGCTATTCTCGGTCTATGCGAAATGGCTTCCATTCAGGAAAACAGCTCTTAATTCGGCTTGTACAACTGCATAACAAGTCTAATTGCTCCCAGCCTATCATTACACCGAGAAACAACAAAACAAAAAACAACAACAAAACAAAGGTATAGATGTCACGTACGATCCAGAGGTACTGACACATATCGTGCACACAAATGGCACATACATCCCAATACTTCTAGATATCTGCGTTACCCTAGATTAGGACCAAGCACTGACGAGGATTTTTCAGTTAAACCCTCGCCCCAAAGAAGTGCTGTTACACTCTGCAGAAAGGAGATTAGGCGCAGTTCCCGAGAACTACTGAAAACTGCCAGACTGTAGATAAAACCCCAACTTTAGCACACGATGAATGCCCAACGGGCAAAATACGCCCATCCCCGACTACTTCATAGATGTGTAGTAGAGGGGGGAGAGGGCGTTTCGCATTCATATGTGGTAAGAAATAAGCACAGGAACCCAGCCTAAGCTGTTCTTATAGATACAACACATAAATGAGAGGGGAGGGTTGAGCATGGCAAACTGAGGATTCATTTCAGAGAGTACGCCTCCTGATTGAAATTCTACGCAAACATTAACAAAAAGCCGTGGATGCTCGGAATGAACTGGGATGAGCAAAAATTGCTAGCCGTGACGGCTATAATCCCGACAAATTAGTTGAATAGTGGGTGTTGTATATGCAATCACCAGCAACCAATCACATCGTGGTGCGACAGAAATTGAAGACAGGTGGTTTTGTGCTACATGCAGTTATTTGACACCTACTGTGTTAAATAAGTCGCGGGCAGCGCATTTCAGTCAAACGACGGCTGAATCGAGAGTGACAGCTAGTCGGAAAGCAGAAACACACGCCAACCAGTACAGATGTATGAGCGAGAATCGAGCTCAAGTTGCAAGCTGAAGCAGAAGAGGGATGGAAAAGGTTTTAATGCCGACTGGAAAGAATTGCTTTCCACACTCTACGCAGGCGCTCATCATCAACGAAACGGAATTTTTGTTTTCGTCTTTGAATCCGTTTTTCCGTCCACGAAATACCTATAACGACCTGTTCCCACGCGGAAATTAACAAGTGGGTTGAGAAGTGACATCTCGTACGAGAGCAGAGATCAACACTCAGTTAAAGTACAGCTCCCGTTTTTGTGACTTTCATCAAAATATTTCTCCCATTCACACGTTTCCTATGCGAAGCAGTTTTATGCATGGTCTCTAGATAATCATTGATAAAAGGAGACATGAAAAGCGGTATAAAAAGGAACGAAATGGAAGAATTCTCAAAATTGTTGCCAAAGTTCCCAGACTTCAGAAAGCCGGCACGAGCAGCACAATCATTTACGATTGCAAAATGCCTCCCGATAATTACGTGTGCGGGACGTCGAAAAGCCAGCGATTCACATGAATAAACAATGAAATCACTCGAACACAAGCCACTTAAATACCGAATGTAACCGGGTAAATAGGTAAAGGCATGGAAACGTTTTAGAATTAATTAAGCAATTCTTGAAAGGAAAGCAGCAGATTTCCAACAAACTTATTCTCTAACAGAGCCAACCACCTTTCACACTTGTCATAAATGGATAAGTAAATTTGACACCTTGGCAACACAGATTACTGAATTTAATTATTTTCTATCGAGTCATTTATAAATAATGAGACGGCTACGGAATATGATATAGCATCGTGCGTAGGTCTATACTTAACAAACGGATATGAAAGCATGCATATCGAGATGGCCGTCCGGAAGTCATAAACCACGCAACACTCATCATATTTTCCACACTCAAAAACTCCTAAAAATGTCACGATATGGAGGGGGGGGGAATTTCTGCTACCATAGTTCGAGAAGATTTCTGAGTAGAAAAATTCTGAATCTAATGGAAATACTGGAAGGAACGGCGAATTGCTGTTCCGTTTGTGATGGCATATTCTCCCATCGCCATAGCTTCAAAGGCATCTGAAAGTTGATCGGAAAACATTCACCAAGAAGGCTTCAGAGGTGTCATAAAAGGGGCTGATGAAAAGGCATCCGCGACGTCAGCTCTCAAGCATATTAATTGAACGATATTGTTCGTGTCATGTCACGCTAACAAGTTCCCTTAAAAAACAAGGGATCAGTGGATCTCTCAGACCCCTTCTTATAATTTTCGATATTTGGGGCTTATCACAGACAAAAGATGGATTGACGCCAAAGGAAACGATTACAAGGCAAGTGAGCAAACCTTGGGGAAAGAAGCTTGTGAAGAAAAAGTTTGTCTTATCTCATTTCCGGTGACATTCAACGTCACAGTGGCGAATTTCCCTCACTATCGACGGCACGGGAGTCACGTTTCATACTCTTTCCCCAATCAAAACCCAGAACCACCTCCGCTGAAATAATACGAACAAAACCGCCTAAAAACTAGATCAACTCATTTGTTTCAAAAGCGACAGTTTTCAATGGAGTGTCGAAATATAAGGCGTGGCAATTGGCATTTCAGCGTTGGAAAATGGGCCCCAAGGTACCTATCGCGATCCCATTTTGGTGCTTCGGGTGCCGTTCACCGGAAAGCTGCGGAGAGTAGGGTAAAATCCACGGCTGGTCGGCTTTACCAACTTTGTCGTCTACGTCACCCCCTCACTGTTCAGATGGCGCGAAAACGTCGCCGAACAAGGTAAGGGAGCCCCATCGATTTTGACCATTCCATTCCTTTCTTTAACGGTTGCCCGGATGTTAAGACTCTGAAGATGGCGACGACGCCGAAACGTCAGTCGGAGATAAAGGGATTAACAATCTTGGTTGAAGCTTAACATACGAACAACCATTACTGAAAGATCACGCCAAGATTCACCGAAAGTCGCACATGGTCACTGACCGCCACACTTCTCGTGCACAAGCTCCTCTCACGAGTGAGCGTATTGTTTCACTGCGTACCACAGCCACGCCACAGACCCGCGTGACTCAGGCCAATACCCAATTATTCCGTGGGCTGCAGATCTTGCAAATGACGACGAAAAAGGAGGTCTTATTCATGTTTCTGACTTTCATTATCACACAAAACCTGACCACTACTTCTGCTTGCATAAGGTATTGGGTGGGGGAATAAGTCCCCGCCGTTTTTTCAACCCCGTTTTTCACATTGTTCCCTTCATCTTTCGACGAAGCTCATATATGTTTTCGATAGAGCTTATTTTGCTCTACAAAATGCTCATATCCGTTTTTCGATTCCCTCGACTATCTGATATTTATGAGGTTTGGAAATGAAGTACGCTAAAGGCAAAAAATAAACACTTGCGCACCTCATCTTTCTCGTCTGCCATTGAGAACAAAAAATGTATGTGTATATGTTTCGATAGAGCTTTTTCAGCTCTACAGAATGGTACTACTTTTTGTTCAAATCGCTCGACTTCTTGCTGTTTTTTAGACTTACAAATGCAGTACTCGCAAAAAAGTGCCCTTTCGTTGTCTCCTCTCTCTCGCCTACCATCGAGGTTGGAGGGAATGTACATATATGCATTCGTTAGAGCTTTTTTAGCTCTATAAGATCTTTTGTCTTTGATCCACTCTTCTTTTGTATCCTCTCATATTTTAGCATGTAAGAATGAGTTTCCACCTTTTTTCAACTCAAAATTACGTAATAACCATAGATTCTTTCGACACAAAGTTTCGCACTATTCGATAGAGCTCTTTTCGCTCTAAGAGAGAGTATTTACAATTTTCGTTAAAATTCATTTTTGCTATTTTTTGGATCATTTAAAGACACCAGAAAGGGGTAATTATGGCTTACGGCAGAACAGACGTAGTGTGGACGAGTTTAAGTGGCCGCCATTGCACAAACTCGCCAATTTGACGCCTTGGCATGGTGTCAAAAGAAGATGTTTCTATTACAAATTTGTTTTTTCCTTTACTTTTCACTTTGTTCTTTCTTATATTGTTTCCAGATAAACTTACATGAATGCTAATGTTGTTGGGAGTGGTCACTCCACGGCGCTGGGAGTCAGGTTCTACAACTAACGGTGGCCCACGGCCAGTCTCCTACAGCGGACAACTCGGAATGGATGCGCTGATGCGAATGGGATGCGAATACACACCGCAGCGTCGCGCTTTTGAGTCCGGGTTTTTTCGCCTATTATCGCTTCTAACCTTGAGTGTTCATTACAAAATGCTCATTTCTTTGCATCTTCCTCTTGTTTCGGACCCCCTTCCGGTTCCTTTAAAAGGGTGCTGAGTCGATGAAATCGAGCCTTTTTGTGTCGATCAGGCTCGATTTCGTCGACTTGGCACTCCTCTTAAATAATCTAAAAAATAACAAAAATGAATTTTAACGAAAATTGTAAACACTGTCTCGTAGAGCGAAAAGAGCTCTATCAAATAGTACAAAACATTGAGCCGAAAGAATTTACTTTTATTACGTAATTTTGAGTTGAAAAAAGGTGAAAACTCATTCCTACATGCTAAAATATGAGAGGATACAAAAGAAGAGTGGTATCATCTTATAGAGCTAAAGAAGCTCTATTGAATGCATATATGTACATTCCCTCCAACCTCGATGGTAGGCGAGGAAGAGGAGACAACGAAAGGGAACTTTTTTGCGAGTACTGCATTTGCAAGTCTAAAAAACAGCAAGAAGTCGAGCGATTTGAACAAAAAGTAGTACCATTCTGTAGAGCTGCAAAAGCTCTATCGAAACATATATGAGCTTCGTCGAAAGATGAAGGGAACAATGTGAAAAACGGGGTTGAAAAAAACGGCGGGGACTTATTCCCCAAACCAATAATTTCAAGTTTGACAACACACACTTAGTTACCACTTCTTTCAAAACAAAGTCCACTTTTCACAGATACAGTTTTAGATGGAAGTACAAAAAGAAAGGCTGTTAGGAATAATACATCAGCAGTGAGGAGCCAATGAATCACTTTTGAGAACGAAGACGGAAGGAAAGGAAAAATCGAGAGTGAGCTTTATGAAAACTCCACAAAACTTACTTCACTTGTCGACATTCCGGTCGTCTTTTCAGTGAATTGGTCTTCTATTATTCTGAACCGGTTCTTCAATTGTTATGCAATGATAGGCATCCGGTATTCAGTGATAAAATGTCGATGTCATTTTCCACAGTGAATATAGCCTTTAGTCTTCGTCTTCAGGTTTTCTCGAATCAGTCGCACGGAAGTAATGCTCTATGTCAGAGGCAACATTCGAAGTCCATCGATGGCCGAGGCGAATGAATGAATGAAAACGCGGTGTTGCTTAAAAGCTTTTGCAGAGTGATACAAAGTAGTGAACGGCTTTTGCCGTCGTTGTCAAATAATTGCTCGGTCATGAATGCAACAAACAGGCCAACAATGAAAACCACATCTGAATTGGATGCACTGCTAGTGCCGTCGCACTTGACATTTCGTTTGCTAAACACAAGCGTAAACTGAAGTTAAGCACACCTCAAGGAGGAATAGCCAAGTATTTGTAGAAAATAAAAGCTTTTCAAGTACTGAAAGTACTGAGATGACTCACTGAGAATACATTTCATGAAGAATGAGAACTGCATAGAATTTTTTTTGCCGAGCAAATTCTCAGAAGCGATTGCAATCTGCATTAACCCAAGGAAACTCATATTCCAAACTACCGTTCGTGCTATCGATTCAATTGGCAAATCGGTTGTTGCATAATGACATACTAGTAGCCGTGAACGGAAAAGGTGTCGTAACCTTCTGACCTGAGAAAACCAAGCAAGAGAAAATTCCACCAAAAACCCATCTTCCACAATGGTTTGGAATCTATTTCCAAATGAAAACGATCGATAGAGACGGAGTACTTCCAAAGTATCTACCAAAATGAGAAAGGAGTATTAGGAGAATAAGAAGAATAAAGAATATGGCTGATGCTGATCAATCCGCGTATTCCACACCAGTTCAGACCGTTTAGAAATTTGAGCGCCTACAGAGGCAACTCATCGGTTCAGGAAGACTAGCCGGTGTTCATAACAACGCTTAGCTTTTTGCTTGTTGAATTCGAACCTGGAAAATGAAGCAGCACTCCCCAAAGCAACGAAAATCTGATAATTCGTTCAAATTAAAAAAGGGCATTTCTTGCCATCACGATTCGATGATGTTTCGCCTTCTGAGGCCGATATGACTCATTGCTTTTGCCATAACAATGGAACGATACTTGCATAAAAATGCTTTCCTTTATGAAAATGATGGCAGACCTCACAGCAAACCGGCTGCAAATATGTCATGTCATTGTGATCGGCATTAAGGTTGCGAGTGTTCAGTAAATCACCCCAAACTCTTATCGAGACGATGGCTTTATGAATGATGAAAAATATTTAAAAAACTAGCAAAAACCTCAAAATTCCCAAGTCTATAGACTTACCAGGAAGGGCTTTTTACTTCCAATGGAACTCCGAAGAGGGACCCCCACAGATCGATAGAGCTTTGAACGCTGATTACAAATGTGAAAACTAAAAGTGCTACGGGCTGTTCGGAAGCGAGTTAGGAGGGGTCAAACTTTACATGTGATTTACCTGTGATCCGTTGTCGAGGCACTTTCTCGTCAGCACAGCCGTTGCTAAGATAGTAACGGCCACCGTGGCTTAGTGGTAGTGTTGCGGATCTGCAAGACGATGGTTGAGGGTTTGCTCCCTGCCTGCGACGCTCTTTTTGCATTTTGTGTTTCATGGCCAGAAAGTGCTTTTATTTCACCTGAACCTTTCCTTGTACTGGTACCTATCACACTCATCATTTACTCTGCCACTTTATTTATAACTATTATACTAACAACACTCACAAGGGAAGGACACCAAGTCGAAGAGAATCCCGTACCACACGAATTAGGCGTTGTTGCGTAAAAAGATTATGATATTCGTGCACAGGGGTCGAATCCCCTCTGTGCAAACCTTCAGCCAAATCCAGTTTTTGGTCCAACTTCGGAAAATTGGGGGTGACCAGGGGATACAGTGGTAATTTTTGAATTTTCCTCTACAGAAAACCCTGCAAGCCGAACAAGATAGCCTACACATACCTGTCACACATGCCCATCGCACTAAACGTACGAAACAAGCATCAAATAAGAGCATTTCCTAGGCAAGGGTCAACGACTTCCCCTTTGTTCATTGTGATGCCACCCAATAGATCGTGAATTTTTGCAAAATTTGTTCTTGAATTGGCTAAAAACTTGTCTCCTGCAGTAATTTGATTCCCTCAACACAAAAATCACACTGGTTTCGCACGAGAACGAGTGGCTCGCGCGTTATGGGCTTCCGAACGTACAATGTAATAATATTATGCATTCAGGTTAACGTGTGGACAATGAGACACAAAATGCAAAAAAAAATCTCCACCGACGGAGAGCAACCACAACACCCCTATGCTGCAGATCCCTACCAGAACTACCAGCAAGCCACGGTGGCCGTTGTTAGCTAAACAACACCCGTGCCGACGGCAAAGTGCCTCGCCAATGAGATATCACGAACAAACGTATACCCCCTCCTAACTCGCTTCGGAGCATCCCGTAGCACTTTTAGTTTCCCCAGTCGTAATCAGCGCTCGAAGCTCTATCGATTGATAGGGGTCCCTATTCGAAGTTCCATGGGAAGTAAAAAGCCCTTCCTGGTTTGATACAATCCGTTTGATCGGGTGCACGAAGTGGCTTCTAATCACTAATATCGTACACTGGTTTTTACAAGCGATTTCCAAAAGCTGTTTTGTACCATAAAAATCGTTATATACAAATAATGCTTCAAAATAACAACAGAACTGGATGTAGAACATCTGGCATGACTGGATGCGGTACTGGGCGTGACTTCAGTTGGTTCTAACGAGCAGAACCTTTGCAGTCACATGGAATGACTTGAATGAAAGAAGTGGAAGAGCGCTCTCAGCCTCGGTAGAGTAATGGATTAACACATATGCCCGGGAAACACGAAGTGGAGTTCGAGCCCCGTAGGAGACCAAAGATTTTGCTCATAACTCAGCATCCTTGTAATAATTGAGAAAACGTTCCTAATGACAGCTGATTGCTCTGGGCGTTCTAGGTAAATTTAGTGCCTAAGCAACCCCGACCAAAAGTACTTCCAGGCCTCACGCAGCAGTTCCCATTGCCCATTCAGCTAATGAATCTGACGCTCTTGGAGATACGGCGTTGTATTGAAGGGGTAGGTAATACAAATGCGAATCTGACCAAAGTAATGCTGAGAGGCTTATTGTCGAACAGAGGCAAAGATTGAAGGAGCGGTTCATTGAATGTTTCATGCTTTCTGTGTAGGATCGTTTAATATACGAAAGAGTTATTAACCATGAAAGTAGGTTGACGTGCAGATTGTAGATCGACAAAGAGATGAAAAGGTTTCGAACAACAATTAATAGCACATTTCTGTTGACATTCTGCTTTTTATTAGCTCGCATGGACTGAACTATGAATCAGATTCCAAACCCAACACCAACCGCGTATTTCGAGTCTTCAAAAAGCAGCCGGAAGTGGATTACCCATTAAAGGCTGCTTGCCACTAGACAAATTCATATTTTCACAACGACCCTAATGGGCCAAGTCTGACCCAAGTCGCTTCAGACCGTCATCTCTTTAACGCATGTGGTTGTCAGGTAGCTCTAGGCACAAAACATAGGTGTGAATATTGGATGGTTCCAACTGCGGTGTGTAGGACAGGACACGCGAATTGCGACGTCCCATTGTGAGCTGGTGGCGCGGCTACCGCCAGTTTCGGTGTGATGACTCTGTTGCAGTGTCCTGGTCCACATACTTTTCACCGCATCATGCAACCTGCTCGGAAATGTTAGCAACACTTCAAGCGCCTCCCTTGGCCAAACTCTATGGACGCTTACAGTACCAAATGACCCTTCAGTGAATGAGCTGTAAGAGGTTGGAAAATCACTAGAGTATGGGGAGAAAGGTAAAAAATGGGGCTAACGACTCTACAACAATAGTCCAATAATTCAGAAAAAAAAAACAAAAAACCTCGTGAAAAAAATACTTCTTTGTTCTTACCATCCCTACATAAGCCACTATTGCGAGTCCCCATCGCCTCAAATTGGAAAATGAATATTGAAAGTTCGAAAGCAAGTAAACGAAAAGTTGCAATGCTTTATGGTAATCACCGAGTAGACGAGTCCCGTACGGATGTATCCCAGAAGCATCTCGAAAGAAGAATCACCTGCCTCAACAGATGGGTATTTATAAGTGACCAGAAGTTTAACCGAGCAGATTCCTCATATGAGAAAAAGGAATCGAGGATCATGTATAAAACAGGTTTTCAGTGCAATTTTCTTTCCCAAATCGCACCAGAAAACAAACCTGAACTAGTCAATACCCTTTTAATTGTAATTTTTAATTGCAATCCACAACACTTGCCCATACATAATCACCACAATTATCTCAGTAGCTACTTTGCAAATCCGATTTCCACATTAGCGACCAATTCACAGCAGCAGCTCACAATAGCTACCTATCGGAATTTCGCCGATGAAAAAGAATTTTCAAAGTGAGATAATTTGTGTGAGATTTCCCCCGGACAAGATTTTAAGAAGCAAAGTATTTTCTGTGAACAGAAAGTATCTGCACTATATGCGATGTCGCTGACTACTGATCATATCGATTCTGAGCTATACGTCCCATCATATGAAAAATATGGCGATGGGAACAATAAACAAGTGTCGTACCAGCAAAATCTAGGCAAGCGAGGTTCATGAGGAAAACAGGCGTGTGTACAAACAACCCGAGCATACCATCGCATGCCAGCAGGAGTGCTTTATTCCTGATCTGATCGCGCTTTTCTGATATAATCGGGCACGGTTAACAAAATGATCACTACGCCGCCCATCCACAGTGCCCATTCCATTCGGTTGTGTGATGACAAAAGCTAGATCCGGGCATGTACGGAACGCATCCAGTAATGGTTACAGAGACATTGCCCCCCCCCCTCCCCTTCCGAGATGAAACATGATTGGCAGAAGCTAATCGACTTGGATGAAATATAGCAACCACTACTTCCATATACCTTTCAAAACAACTTGAAAATCGTTCTTCGTCAAATTACAACAGATGCTCAAAACATTCGTATGCTGGAGAGAAAAAGGAAACAGAAAAGAGAAATGGCGCTGAAGGGAAATCGGAACTGACGAGGTACATTATCCTTACTCGGAATCGGAACTGCTCAGGTACATTATTCTTTGACTACAGGAACCGTGAGGAAGTTACTCCTGTATAAGAAAAGAGCTGCGTGAAAGTGAAAGAGTTCAGAACCAGTCTGTGATGTATCACGCAGTCGAAGAGCTACCAGAGCAGAAGAGGAAAATAAAGGAGAAAATATACAAAGGCAATCCTCTAAAATATCATAAAACAAAGAAAAACTTGGCCACATTCACAATGACTATATATCCAATGTTTTTCTTTGGAAAAGTAGAGTACATTCGAGGAAGCTGAGGAATATTGAAATTCTGCTGAAAAACTTTAATTATGCGCTTATAAAATCAGTTGATTGTGAGAGAGTAAAACCTAGCCAATCTCCAGGGAGAGTCTACTACTACGGTGGTGCAAGGCAGTGCTAGCCACCTGCACAACCTGATGAATCCCTATGTTAGAGACAGAGAACTTCCAAAAGTTCTAAAGATGGCGAGATCTATCCACAACTACTAAAATCACAATTTTTCGATTTGCACTCAACATCTACAATCAGATCAACTACTTCGAAAGTGATCCAGAACGAAGAAAACGGAGGATACTATAGTCACACCTAGGTATAACAAAATCACAACGTGGAACTAGTGGTAAGGAACTTTACAGTCAGGGACTTGCTAACACACAACCACATTCTCCTTATCGCTTTATTAGGCCTACGACGACTGCTGTCAACGTGAATCTTCCATTAGAATCTGATGCGCTTGGGTGAACAGATGAATCAAACGTATATATCAGGTCAAATCTTCAGCCAACATTTAAAACGAACACGGCGCAGGAAAAGAAAACCTATCGCATGATGAAAATTCTACGGTGGAGCAATTAGCGGTTTCATATTTCAGTTTTCTGTAAAAAAAAGAATTGCAGCCGAAATGGCATACGGGGTGTCGTATATGTAATTACGGTATTTAAACAAATGAAATGAAGTAACAGAGCATCCCGGCTCACTCAGAGCAACCACAAGAGATTTAAAATATACTGTACAAGAAAAACAGCTACGGCTGACAAAGACCACAATTTACTACAAAGCCGGCACAAAACGCCAGAGACACGGTTATACGGTTCGACCATAGAGAAGGGTGGGTAGCGTAATACTAAAACAAATCCATCCGCGGCTCTTTTTAAAGAAATTGGGCCATTGTGATCCTCCGGATATGGCTTGTACTTTGAACGGTCCGCAGCAAAAAATCGAACAAACTACGATCTGAGAAACATTGAAAGCTCTCGCCTTTGATCTTCGCCCTCAGCTGCACATATAGACCGTCTCTGATTTGTGGATACGAGCACCAGTTTATGGACGACACCATTTCGAAACCGAAATATGCTTGAAGTTATTGAAAGACCGGGCACTGGCAAAACTATCAAGGCTCGAATAACTGGTCCTCACTAATCACTGGTGGTTTAGCCTTCAGGACAGCCGTTTTCCGCCTTAGACTAAAAAAAAGGGAAAAGTCAAGATCGAATTGGTGTTCTCCATAAAATTATAATGTCAAACGGGTGGTGTGAATCATAAACAGGATATGAAAATGTCACCACCAAAATCGAAGAAATCAGTCAGTAAGTCATTCTACTTTCAAATGCACGGTTCTCTTAACTCATGCATAAATCTTCATATTATTTTGGAATATGAGAGTATCGAATAAAAAACGGATATTAGGAGGAGTGAGGACGTTGAGATGTGTGATGAAAGCATTGGCATTGATTCAGTCGCGCCGCCAGACACTAATATCATAATAGGGTTTGAATAAGAAATCATAATTGCGACTCGAGGATGTCACAGCGGATAAATTATACAGAGTTTTTACGATATCAGCGCTATAAGCCAGTGGGATGCAGACCAAACCTACCAGATCATTTTCGAGTATTTGTGCGTAAAATCCGATAAAGATGGGGGGTTTCACTCTAAGTCAGCAAGTACAAAATCATGGTGCCAGCTGCGGTCATCGAACGGGATGGGAGTGCTCTTTACCTTTACATTCAGACCTTGAACAACATCATTCACTTGCATTTTCTCAGAAGAGAAAAACAACCTACAAACAAAAGCGAGAAAGCGAATATGCAAAAACAAAAAAAGATTTCGCCCCTCTTACGATCTACTATTTTGTGAATTTCTCTAGAGTCTGCTACGAGCTTCCACAAACTTCTAGGGCTGACGCATAGGGACCACACACAACGCTAATGAAGAGCTCGTTATGTAAGCTAGCTCCAAAGTTATATCTCATTTTTTTTCTTCTCGATAGAAGTTTGACCTTCTTGACGTATTAATCAATCAATTATATGAACTCAAAAATCAAAAATGATTAGATCGCGTTGCAAAATTGCGACCTAATTTGCGGTATAAAAGTCAACCATGGAAATTAAAAAATAAAAAGAGCTTCTATACATCATATATGTAATAGTGCAGAATATAAGAATAAGATATGAGCGTCTAAGGATTACGACAAAAATTATACCACGGTAACTTTACTGAAGTCGATATGTAAATTACAACTTGTGAGAAGAAATATTAGGTTCGTGCATAATTAATGCCGCTTTTTCTTGTTACGTTTTTCTGCGGTGGAAATTGACGTTTTGACGGCTAATAAATGGGATGCAGTCCTGGATGCTGGATGGCGAAAACGTTCCCAAATAATCATTTGAACACGTTTTTGCTGAATTTTATTATAGTTTTTGCTTAAAAATTGCTGAAAAAAAGCCGCGATAATTATGCACCAACCCAATAGAAGTCTCGAGTCAATTATAGCAGGATCGAGGTGTGCAACAACATGGCCATAGTAATCTAATCAATACTGTCGTGAACAGTCAACAACATCTCACAAATCGCATCTAATCTATGTGAAGCATCTCCGTCAGGATCTCTGCTACTATGTGATCTTACTTCGAACACCTCTATAGTAGAGGCACAAGTACTCACTCGATTTAGGTCTCGACACCTCTAAAAAAAAATAACTGAAAGTCACCCAAGCATTCGCTGGACATTATTTGCTCGAATATCTGTTTCTTTCACAACGCAGGTATTAGCAAAACCCGAACCCTGCTCAGCCGTCGGCAACCGACATGGTTATGGCGGACATCGGTAAGGTACTGTTCATGTGTAAGGCACGGCTTTCAGGTCCTCGGTATACGCCACGTATTAGCCCGCGTCCACTGAAAAGTCATAGAGTTATAGCTGACCTATTTGAGAAGTTGTGAACAAGTTGGCAGTCACGCAACATATCTATCATTCGGAACAGACTTTAGGTAACCCTGCAGGACGGAACGATCCGCATGGCGAAATGTACCGTTAAGGTGCAGAGAGTTGACACAAACTGCTGAAACACTTCAACCCAACCAGCGGGCCACAAAGAGTAGTTCAGCATGAAGCACACCAATACACAGTGAAACAACAATTCAAGAACCATCCACCTCACCCTGGCGAGGCTTGGCGAACATAATGAAAACTCGTCTACCACACTACTAACTCCATGCCATGTCCATACACACTCATCACACAGGTTCGATCCTATCCCTTAATCTATCTCAACATTTTATGAAATTAGCAAAACATGCGAAATCCTCAAACAAATTTTGAGCCAAACGGAACCGATGCAAACTCCTCTGAGACGACCAGTCACATGTCCTAGTATTTAGCTATTATGCTAACACTTTTTTCTACATTTCTCCAGGTTCTCTTTTTGAAAACTCGGCATGATGTTTACATGATTCGTGTCATGCTTTGCCGAACAAGGTTGTTAGGTAGATCAATTTATTAATGGCCTGGCCTTTCGACCTTTTCGTCGTCTTCAGAGGCCTTAAAAGTGGCTCAAAGTTCGCTCACCTTTAATCTAACCGATCAAGCGCGACTGGGAGTTACTAACAAGACTCCCAGTCGCACATTGTACTAACAAGAGTCGGTAGCGACGTTCTACCACTCTCGGTGGATCACGGGGTAAGTTCAACTTCTTTCTTTCGTCTATACGACGTCTCCATGGATTGAGTGGGTGAGTCCGAAATGCTAGGGGCTTTTGGCGCTTGATCGGGTTAGGTTTAAGGTCAGTGAACTTCGAGCCACTTTTCAGGTCTCTGAAGACGACGAAAAGGATGAAACGTCAGGCCATTAATAAATTGATCCACCTAACAACCTCGTTCGGTAAAGCATTACACGAATACTTTTCTCTACTTTAGACTCTACGCTCGTTTACCAACCCATGGTAGTCCGATAAGCAGCCTACAGTAAATGTATTAGTGTAGGTGGAACAATGAGTTTGTTTTTATGTCATCCACCGTCTCTGCTGCACCACCCATAAGTACGCCGTTTTGCCTATAGTATAGTCTTCAGGTGAATATTTTAGTTCAGCAATGAAAATGACGTCGAGACAATTTCAGTATGCAAAGGATTCAAAAGAGAGAAAAATGAAGAAACTTAACTAGAACTTTAACGATACAATCAAATTCAGAGACCACTTTCAGCTGAGGAAAGAAAATAAGTAAATCGTTTCTAAAACTAGCCCCATATGCCCCACGCCTTTTTTAAGGAGTTTATTCGAACAAATTCCGAACTAAAGCAAGATATTGCCGACGTGCCAATTCAAATCAGTTCATGCGTCCTATTGCAAGAGCATCACAAAGTAATGTATCGTAATGATGAAAGTGGAACAGCAATTCAGGAAGTGAATTCCTGCTTTTAGCTAAATTAGCTTAAAGAAATCGGATTGCGAAGCTTACTTCCGCTTTCTCGCATATACAAGAAAGCGGCGGCACTACGAATATATGCCTTCCTTTCCATCAGCCCTTTTGCCTTCAGCCCCTCATTACAATACCTGATATTTTTTATCAGCGCAATTAATCGCCAACCCCCAACATTCGAAGTTCCTAAAATGAAAAAAAAACTTGGAAAAAAGTGTTACAAAGCCAACAGAAACAAGCTCTATTCCAATGGACCACTTTACAAGAACCGGTTGTGACAACCACTTGTATGTGCAACTACAAGCGATCTTATTCCGTTGGACAACCACCAGACCTGTGGTTTGTTGGCTGCTTTCATGTGTCCTGCAGTAACTTCGTTGTGATATACAGGGAAGCCTTAAAAGAAGCAATGGCAGTTGTTCAATATTGTACAGTGTAGGCACAGACATTGTATATGTGCACTTTTAAGGCTTCCCTGTATATCACAACGAAGTTACTGCAGGACACATGAAAGCAGCCAACAAACCACACCATTTTTCAGGAGCACTCTTCAATAACAGAACGTGATCTGAATTCCACTTATAGATAAAGCTATGTGCAGAATACGCATGGTGTATCTACCATACAAGGGTATGTAGTATACTGCACATACACACTGCTCCAGCTCCCCAGGATGCTTCTCTTTCAATAAGAAACAGAAAAAATGGTAGTCTGCTAAGGGACTGACAAAAGATGTATACGCAAGCAAGTGATATTAGAATTATAGAGTATCAATCAAAAATCTGCCACACGAATAAAAATTGGATTATCTCATGTTCGGTTTCCAGGATATGATTAGTCTGGTATAGATGCACAATGGAAAGTTAAAAAATGCCTTCATACCGACAACAGAAATACGTACTTCATAGCGAAAGAGCAGGACATAAACATGAATGAGCGCCGAAGTGAATAGCACTAGAAAGACCCATCCAATGTGAATAATGCTTGCTAAAGAATGCACACAACAAACCCAAGGTCTCTGTCTGACCGCGAGGACAACTGGGCGAAGAAGAACGACCAGTTGACTGTCCCACTTTCGCCGCACCAACGTGCCTTAATGTCCGCGCTCTTCTGCTGCTGGTTTCATTAAACAATGTAGATTGGTATACTTTCAACGAGGTTGTATACCAAAACAGCGTTAAATATTTATGGCCCCTGAGCAATTCAAAAAGTTTAGTTAGTAGTGAACCATACCAATAACTATACATTACTATTCTGGATACATCGTAGAGCAAAAACTATTTTTCGTCTGTAAATTGCACTCTCTGAAAGGACGATAGATACACAATCACATCACATAAGTGCAATTTCCCCGTAACTTCAAGGCTACGTACAGCACTTATTAATCGATGACTATACAAAGCAGTTCTCCATAGCCCATTAAGCGCGCAATGCTGTAGCCAAGGTGAGCAACTAAGTAGGAATCACATGAAATGTAACTTGATCACGGGCAAAAAGTATTGAGAAACTTTTCAAGTTAAGAAATATGAAAAACGAAAAAAAGTGAACTGTATAA
This sequence comes from Trichostrongylus colubriformis, assembly GCA_963978905.1. Classification (NCBI taxonomy): domain Eukaryota; kingdom Metazoa; phylum Nematoda; class Chromadorea; order Rhabditida; family Trichostrongylidae; genus Trichostrongylus; species Trichostrongylus colubriformis. Next base: position 30,243,126 of record OZ022260.1, read on the forward strand.
TAATAAAACTGCAGATAAACAAAGATAGGAATGGATGCTAAGGCTATGACTACAAGAAATTGTGAACCAGCAGGGAAAATAGTGAAATGCATTGGAAGAAATATGATGGCAAAAGAACAGCTGAATGACTTGGTCACTGGCTTACAGCGTCTATGTGATGTTAATCAAGGAAGAAGCTAAAGCGGACATAACTCTGACAGGAATGGCACACCGGATAAACCTATGCAAGCTGTGTTGGAACTAATAAAAACAAACATTGGCCACTGACCTTAGCGATATCTCCTCGTCAACCAGTCACCTTGTCGATTTACACCTTGTATTTGCCGATGGAGTAGCAGCAGAAGGCCTACAGTCACAACCTACACACAGCAACACCTACAACTATGACATTCACAGACGAACAAAACCACACCAAGCTAATTTAAAACAGGAATGGCATTAGAGGAGCATAACTCGTGCGAATTGATCACCATTCATGGGAGAACACTTTTATGGGCACAACAGACAACTGTGAAGAATCATACATTAACAGTGCATACGTTGTACGTTACAACTATGATTAACAGGAACTCAATACAACACGAGAAGGAAATAAAGGAGATCAATCTTTCCACAGTTTTAACAATGCATCTTCGGCGATAGTAGCTATCAAGTTTTGGTTCGGGTGATGAGCGAGGCCAAGTACTTGCTTTTCACTGACCTGAAAAGAAACATCCGCTAGATTCCTCAAAACCTTGAATAATTGAACAGATTTCAAAGTAATAGAATCTATACTCACCGGGAGGGTGTTTTCCAACACGCCAGTAAGTAATGGGAAGCAATATAACACGCCATCTTCTGCCACCGCGTAAGTCCATTCGCCACGTGGAGATACAATGCATGCTATAAATTCACCCTCCGCTCCACGTTTGCCCGATGTCATAGATCTCACCACCTGCAAGCAGCTGGTCAATCAAAATGCGAATGGAGCAATTAGCGACTTTTCCAACCTGTCCTTGTGGATTCACAATATAAAGAGTGTTGGAACGGTTGCACACAATAATTTGATCCGTTTTGGGAATAGGAGTGACAGAATTCACGGCAATATCACCAGCTATACGGAAGGTGGTAGCACATTCTGCCGTTTTAAGATTCCATATTCGAAGCGTACCATCTGCCGAGCATGACACCTGAAGTAAGAGAACCTAAATTTTGGCTGCACGGAGGATGTAATCAACGAAATAATTGCCACAACATATCTTCAAAAAAATTAGACTGGCAAGGGTTTAACATACATTCAGTTTAGAACAATACCACTCCCACAGCTTCTCACTAAATCTTTGCGAATCGTTCCAGGAGAGGTTATTCTTTTCCTCTCAGAGCTCATACCCTCAGGTGGGAAACGGAAGTGGCCAAACCGAAGATGAGCCAAAGAAAGGGTCAAGAATATGACCTCCACTTGGAGCTGGTGAAACTTGCGGGGAGGGGGGTTACATTGACTTGTGAGGCAGAACAATCTCTATGCCACTGTATAAGGCTCTCTAAAGTAACAGTTTTCATAAAACCTCGCTAGAGTGATATCTATTGGGAAGCAGAGAGGTAGAAGGACTGCGGTGGCCTGAGTAAATTTGCATTTCAAGAGACTGCGTCCCCTGAATCAATTTTGAATATCCCATCTCATAATACGCTTCATCTACTATGCTACCCATCAATACTATAATACTCGGTACACACCGCTTGATTGGTTTCTTCAAGATATCGAACGTCCGTCACAAAAGAAGTATGTCCTCGTAGTTCCTTGAGACACTTTCCACTCTTCAAGCCGTGAACTCTGAAACAAAACATAAAAGCCCTATATAAAGACACATTCCATGTACAATAGGAGAGCGCCAGGAAGGTGATGAGGTCACCGCCCAGCGCAAATTGCGTCACCACGCGCGACAAGTTTCTTGCTAATCCAGTTATAAACTGGGCCGATTTCAAAGTGACCAGCAAAGAGCATTTTGCGCGCAGTAACCTGAATCGCGTGGTCCAGTGACCTATACACGATTAGCAACACAGAGAAAGAACAAGTGTTTAGACCAGAAAAAAAAACGTTTATACCAGAAACCAACTTGATCATATGGTCATTACTACATGATAGTACATGCGAGTTGTCTTTGCTGAATCTGACAGCATTAATCGCTGCAGCATGAGCCTTTTCAAAGCGCCGAAGGCAGTCACCAGTCTGTATTCGCCATACCTGAAAAGATAACGATACTGAGTCGAAGTATAAAGTAAAGTATGTTGATGTGTCTGTTCAAGGAACCACCTTAATTTTCCCATCCATACTACCAGATACGATCATTTCTGAATCACGTGAGAATGAAAGTGCTGTGACACCGTCATCCATCATCATGAGATTATCTTGAGCCTATAATGATACGATTCAAAACATAGCTTGAATAAATTGCATAAAAAACATGCCTGATACTTCAGATCTTTACGAAGTTTCCCATTCATGAAATTCCACACTTCGATAAAGCCATCTTTAGAGCCGGAAACAAGAAACTGGCCATCAGGTGAAAATACTGTTGACAATGGATAGCTTGCTGAAAACGTCGACATGTGTGGACGATAACAATTGGAGCCGCCGCTGGAGATCACAAACTATCCGTATAGTATGGCTTACTTGATCCAAATTTGATATGCCTAGCCAGTTGAGTAGGGTACCGCTCATCCTCCTGCTCCCTCATCGCGGCCTTTCCACGGAACAAATCGATCTGTGTACCTAGAAGGATTACCTAGTAATCTACACAGCAGCACCACTCAATTAGGGAAAATCACACCTGGTGGCAGAAGACCTTGATGAAGTTGCCACTTAAGTGATTGCTGTAGTAAAGCAAGAAGACGCGAAGGAGGCACCACGTTGACTTCACTGGCCAAGGACTGGAACGGATGAAAAGAAAACCTCTCTTCAGAGATAAGCACCTCATTACTTGATTTCCCAGTTTGGGCTCTTATGTCGCGAAGTGGCGAAGCTTCTCAAGCTTGTTCTAGCGAGGTTTCCGGGAAAGCCCTCGATTTAGTGACCATTCGGCATTTTCTTCACTTCATATGAGTTCGCTACTTCTTGCTATCCAAATCCATGTCATTTGCCATACTAACCTTTCAATCTTGATAACGGCGGAGGAGATTAGGAAACTTTCTAATCTTCAATGCGATGCGGTACAGATTCACTAGGAAACGCTTTATGTGGGCTAGGGAGGAAAACACATGGGCAAATTCCCTAAGCACAGTTTATGATAATTTTCGATATTTTTTTGAGCGACGAAACCAACGCAAAGGTGGGACAACTCTCAAATTTGGTGTTCAGGAAAAAAAGTAGTCATCTGAAAGTTCTACCCACACGATGGCCCCGTCAAAAAAAAAAGGAAACGACCAAATCATACAGTACCTCCTACTGAGAATTGGAAGGTGCAATGTTCTGTTTATCAAAACTGCAGCACATAAAATAGAAACCATAGCTAAAAATTTGCAAAGAAAGAAATACTGAAAGACACAAATATATAAATGGGCTCACATTTGCAATAGCTTGACGCCGTTTTTCTTTACTGACATCGCCGAACACCTCGCCAGGATCGAAGTATGGACGATTGATTAAATTATCTAATCTCGCATACCTGCAAAAATGACGAACCTCTCATCTGCGGAAAAAAATGAAAAAGAAAGTCACCTTTCAGGATCCATCTGCTTCAACAAGTGCATAGGATCCGTTTGACGAGCAATGAGACGAGCAGTTGCCAACTCACGAAGCTCAACTAGTTCGATGACCATCTAAAATAGTAACTATTACTAAGATTAAGCTAATAATAAGGGAATCATTAGACCTCCGTACCAATGTGATCATTACGGTACGATTACATTTCATTCGGCGCTCCACAACTATAGGCTTTCCTAATGATACATGCTGCTACATATCGAAGTGGCGGCAAGGATAATATTAAGAGCAAAAGTTCAAGCAAGATGGAAGCAGTAAAGGATAAAAACGATTAGAAAGATAGCTCGTGCAGAGCTTAATTCCAAAAAGAGCAGATGAAAACAATAAACTGAATTGATCAACTTGAAGAATAGTATTTACCAATTCATACAAATCGATCAGCTTCTTTGCTGGGAGTTTCAAGGGCTGAATGATTTTCAGCACAGTGTCCCAATGTCCATTAGTGATCTCATGTGAAAACGAATCAATGCTGTCTACTGTATTCAGTGTTATATTCGTCTCCTCCTGGAATTAATTTTTTACCTCTTTAGAACATGCAAAGAAATACTCCCAAATCTATGCATAACGCCACAAACGGTAAATAGAAGTACCTGCAACACAGCAAGAGTGCGCATAAGATTGTTCTCCTTCAGATACTGCTCGATAAGACGAACAACGCTAAAAATACACGGTTAAACGTGGAGTAACAACTCTGAAGATTTGAATGAAATTGGTTAACAGGTACAATCAGAATCTTTTAAGAGATTTTTATAAACGACTACTATGAGTAATATCCCATAGAGGCTCTAACCAGCATTGCTCGATGGTACCTTCGTTTTTCGAATTCTTTTCTCATTGTAACAGAACGCTCAGAACTTTTTTACGAGTTTTATGAATCTTACTTAGACTTGTACCAGCCCATTCAAACTCGACATATTTGCATGTTCATGTTCAATGATATTTTTTCCAAACGCCGCCCCAACCTTTCTGCAGCCGTGCTGTATGAAAAAAATCGAAAGCACATCATGAAGCTTCCGAATAATGCTTCACGTGCTACTAAACAGATCGGAGACCTTTCATCTAAAACGTCGCTCAGGTCTCATAAGCGAAAGGCGTTTTAAACAATAAGTACATCGAATTTCCTCAAAACCACAGCGACTTACTCTGCAGCTTCAATCTCAATTGACGTCATGACCGGTAAATGACGACAGTGTAAACTATAAATAGTTAAACACTTTCTAATATGTTAGCATAAATCCGAAATCTCTTGACTGAAACTCAGTCCGCTCAAATAGAATGTGCCAGAGTACACAAATCATAGAAAATCGATGCAAGGATTGAAATACTTTATTCACCCACCAAAATCTCAAAAATCCGATATAAATAATAAATAACTGACTGTGCTTAAACAATACGGATCGTTCACTCTATAAATACTTACTCATCAGCAAATACTCTAAACGATCAAAAACTGTGGGGGTCCTTTCCTTGCCTATAATACGACCACAATCACAGAGTTGAAATCTGCACACATTATAGGCGGATGTACAAACACATCTATCACTGGTGAGAGGCAAAATGATGGTCCGGCAATGGAAACGTAACGTACGCTACTGTTGCGGAACAGGGTAGAATTGCTGTGGAGCGGGTACTTGACCTGAACATTTGTAAATCGAAAAAGGTTCGCGAAGAAATCTGGAGAATTAGATGCTCAATAAACAAAAAGAAATTAGAAAGGGCATGGATGAGAAATTAAGCTGTACCTTGGTTGAACTTCTGCTGGTAAGTATCCTCCGAAGATACAGGTGGAGCAGCCAACTGCGTGATACCGATAGAGCTCAACGAGGGCATCGGGAAATTAATTGGAGGTGGCGGGAAAGATCCAGCTGTTGTTGAAGTTGCACCCGTTGCGAACATTGAGGGTACAACCGAGGGTATAGCGGATGGGATGGATGCTAAAGCGCAAGCAATTCGGTTATGCTGTCAGATGTACTTTTTTGCCATCCAACTGGATGACCTGAATTGATTGATAAGTAACATACGTGTGAGATTCGGTGGCTGCGGTGGTGGAAAGTAACTTGGAGTGGATGACGTCTGCAAATTTGGAGGAAGAGGCTGAGGCGGTGGTGGCACAGCCGTAGAAGTGGATGATGTATAGCTACAAATTCGGAATTGTTGCTTTCCGAAAGAATTGAATGTATGTTTTAAGTCACCCTCAAGCCGTTTTCGTTCCCCTTATTTCTCTGACTGCTTCTAATCTGCTGCAAAGTTTCTGCTCTCTAACGGTTACCGTAAGTGCTCTGTCTCGTGACTGAGCCCTATTTATCGTGATCAATGAACGTGAATATAATCTACGCAAATTAGTTGAAGTGAATCATGCAAAAGCGAACACAGAATCTCGGTGCGCATGAGAACATTCGAGCTTATTCCGGAATGGTTCCTCCAAATTTGTCATGTATAGTCAAAGATTCTAATAAAAGCAAAGATTAAGTGCAACGAGAAGTCCATTCAAGTGACCATGCAGCTCCTCCATCCAAAATGTGAATTTCGCTCGGTTTTCTAAACCCCAAAACACGCAAAGATGTCACTTAATGCTCACTGAGTGGGGAAGTTTATGGCTGAACAAACCTGGTCATTGGTGCCGCATACGATCTTGCATTGTAAGGCACCGAACTTGGAACTCCCATTGGTGGAGATGTTGGACTGTACTGTGGAGCGGTGCTTGCAGGAGGTTGATAGGCCTGAAGCTCAACTATCTTGACAGATATTTGTAAAACGCCAAAACCTACAAGAGCCGTGTAAAATAATCTGACAAGTTCGAGAACTAACAAATGGCTTTGAACAGTGAACACGAATTCAAGATCAACTAAGAAGGTTTGTTGAGAACGATTGTGTTCTGATCAAAAAGCATCCGGGTGAGATCTCAACCTTCTTAGCTTTATGATCAGAACACAATCGTCCTCGATTAGAACGGCTTTCTCATAGCCGGAACTTAACATTTGAAAACCCGTTCAATGCTTGTAAAAAACTCCGAAATCATGTTGAGCTTGAGTGAAAGCCGAGAATAGCTTAAGTTACGCTATAACGAATTCTTCGGAAAGTCTTTGAAGAGCGGTTCCGGGTCTATGAATAACGAACATGAAAAATAAGTTGAAGGTTAAGATAGAAAGAGGTTTTATGAACAGTCTACTCTTCACGAATTGTAACAGTGGTGAGTGTAAACAACATACATAATTAAACAAAAGTATTGCGAGATTCATGAAATCTTCATCAATGTTCGTTATTTAAATGTTAAGCAAGGCTCAACTTTTAAGGGAACGAGGGGGGAGGGAAGGGCAAGGAAGGAAGGCGTGTGTGGAAACACCGATCTTTGTGAACGAACATTTGAGCCCAGAAGAGATGATAGGTAGCGAGACTCGCATCAAAAAACGCGCTTTTTGGGCGATATTGCGATCCTAGCGCGCTTCACTCGACTGCACTCTTTAGTGGCCGAGTTGTCGGTTGGCGGCGAACAAAGGAGGCGGATATGATTTCGTCCATTGCGATGTCAAACAAATGAAGCAACAAACACAAACAAACAAGTGAAGCAATGAAAAGGAGAAGAAGCAAGGATATGAAAAAGCACGTTCATGATAGAAAACATCCAATAAATTTACACTTGACGTCTTGGCAAGGCATTGTGTGTGCAATAGTCTACCGCTGTCTTCGGTGTAGAGGTCACTGAAGAAAAACGAACCTGGTACTGCTGCTGCTGTTGTTGCTGTGCGTAGTAGTCTGATTGAGAAGACTGGGGGAGGGTAGGAGGTTGGTACTGAAATGCTGAGTACAATTACTTTTGATCAGTCAGTATTCAGTGATCAGCCAAAATAGTGACTTGCACACATAAGCTACTTCACTGATAGGCCTTTCTAGGAGATTTACGAAGGTGTAAATGCCGTTTTCAATAAGAAAATCAAAGTTTCACTTTCAAAAAGTTTTTCGTATTTGCTTGCAACAGCGTAACAGTCGTCGCACACTTCTAAAGATCTTCCAACATGCAGTGTCGTCATTCGAAGAAAAGTGACCGCGACTCACTCAGCGGTCATTTCACCCCACACATGATCAAAATTCTGTCGGAAGATATCCTTGTAGAATAAAGAAATGATGAAAACGACACATATACATAGGCACTGAATAGTGGGTTGTTGAGTATCTTACAAAGTAAGTCATCCTTCCCAGACAGGGAAAACAACTAGCCCATCTGAGTGCTGCCCTACGCTGGGTTTATCAAGGTTTTTGAACTTCTAGAACTCAAGGCTACAAAACTATTAGCCAACACAAGAAAAGATAGAATCAAACGCAATTTGGTATGGAAAAGCAAACAGTTACTTCAAATATCTTACCATTTGCTGCGCAGGTTGTGGCGGTTGCATTGGAGCGGGAGAAGGGCTGTGTGAGTGACTATGTCCATGGTCGTTCGGACCATGACTATGTCCGTGTCCATGGTCAGTTGGACCATGACTATGTCCGTGTTCTTGCTCATGTTGGTGCCCATTACCATAACCATGCGATGTTGGCGCTTGTGCAGAAGGAGTCGACGTAGACTGCGAGCCATATGCGCTTGGAGCAGGTGGAGGAAATGACGGAGGAAGAGTGAAATTACTCGGTGGCGGCATACTAGTGGGAACAGCGAATTGGCTAGGATCGGGGAAGGAGGATGGAGCTGGAGGCTTGCTAACCTGAACCGTAATTGAAAAACAACATGCATAAAGCACCTGAAGATTTTTGTTGGCCATAATCGACAAACCTGATCGATCTGTGGAATACCAGTACTTCCAGGTTGTGCCAGTTTTGGTTGAGTCGCAACAACCTTAATATGGGAATATCTTACTATGTAATTATTTATTGATTGATCTGAAGAGAAAGGTCATTAAAATGGGCGTTAAAATACAGAAGATTAAAAATACATAAAAGTGCAAGTGATGTCTATTGTCTGCATGACTGTCTGCATGTCTGCACAATCATTGAAAAGAGCGCGCAAAACAAATTAGTCTCAGAAAAACGGTTCCTACCGGTGCAATAGGACTCTTCGGTTTCGATCGATCCACTGATATCGGAATTCGATGAAGGTAACCATATCCTATGTCGCATCCTAGGCATCCCTCTCCTCCCCAGGCTGAGTTCGGAGTTAAACTAACCTAAAACAATTAATAATATTTCGAAATGAGTGCATATTTAAAATTAGGAAGAAACAGCACGTGAAGAGTGCTGTAAACGTCGAATCGAAATATGCATACCTCTCTAACTACATCAGTGTCCACGTTGTACACATACAATTTCAGCGGTTTTCCTTCATTGGCCTGAATATAAACATAGTGAACAAGAATTTTTGAAGCTACTTGGCATAAGTACTTACTTGAACCAGAGCGATAAGATCATCAGCTTGGTTCAACACACTTTCAGCTCCAAGAATGTAGTCCGAATTCGATACTAGACCAGCAATTGAAGCTGGCGAGTTAGGCTGAATAAAATGGTTACGGTTTATTTAAAACAAAAGATTTTCGCTAGCAGTTCAATTATGAATCAACCAATCAAGGCATCTGTCACTAACCAGGGAAGGGTTTCAACTACACATGAACTTTAAAGTGAGACCCAGCTGAACCAATAGAGCTCTAAATACTGATCTTGACTGTGAAAACCAAAATTGCAAAATGCCATTCTGAAGCCACTTCGGAGTCGACGTCAAAGTTTGCTTGTGATGCCTCATTGGCGAGGCGTATTGTCATCAGCACGACTAGCGCCGAGTTAGCAACGGCCATCGTAAACTTGTAGTGTTCCGGATCTACCACTGTATTTATAACAACTAACACACTACCACTGTATTTATAACAACTAACATTCCTCACGAGAAAGGATATCAGGATGCAGAGGCCATATGCAATGAGACACATGTCACACGTGACAAATCAGATTCGAAATCTGCCAAACGATCCTTTGAATAGGTTATTTAGCTTTTTCCCGAACTCATTTGCGAATTGCGTGGGGTGGGACAGCGGATTGGATCGCCATAAAGGCTTTTTTTTTCAATGAGGCTCTCTTTCATATTTGGGAAACATCCCCAGAAGTGCTCACTATTCATATCTTCAGAATATCAGTAACTCCGTGAACCAGCCTGTATATATAAGCAGACTCCCATACCACACGAATTAGGCGTTGTTGCGTGAAACGATTATTATAGGTCAAATTACCCCTCTGTGCAAGATTTCAGCCAAATCGCTTTTGGCCAACTTGGGAAAATTAGGGATGGCCAAGGGGTAAATTGGTGGTTTTTAAATTTTGTTCTACAAAAAATCCTGCAACTGAGCAAGATAACCTATACGTATTGAAATGCGTCCAAAAGCGCATCGAGTTATATGTGTCTCACTGCAAATGACCACTTTGACCTGGTATCCTTCCCTTATGAGTAATGTTAGTAATATAAATACAGTGGCAGTGCAAGTGATAAGTGCGATTAGGCGCCCGTGCAAGGGAACGTGTAGAAGTGAAAGAAAGCACTCACTCACACGACAGAGAGCAAACCCACCTTACGCCTACAGGACCGGAGAGCAAACCCACATCCTCAAGCCTACAGGACCGGAACACTACCAGTCAACCACGATGGCCTTTGCTTGCTGCTGCGCCAGATGTGCTGCTGACAGCGCCTCGCCAATGAGGCCAAGTTTGACTTCGACTCCTAAGTAGCTTCAGAATGGCATTTTGCAACTTTGGCTTTCACAGTTATAATCAGTATTCAGAGCTCTATCGGTCTAACTGGGTCTCAATTTAAGGTTCCGAAAGGGGTTGAAATCCTTCCCTGGTAAGTGCACTTTCCTTTTATTGGAATAAAAAATAACAAAAAAAAATAAAAATTAAGCTCGAGGTGAGTATGCAACGACCCACGAATTTGGCAAGGAATCAGAAAAAAAACACTCAATGACAACCACGGTTCCATGGAAATTTTAACAAATTAAGATGCAAAATGAGTTCGTAATCGATTTACGTAACAACAGTTAGCGCAAACCTTCGTGGCGCGTTGGTCTATTATAGTAGGAAAGTCCTGACAACCCTTTTAATTTACGTCTCAATATTGCAGCCTGTTTGATTGAACTGATTCTAATGGGAGTAAGTCGACGGTGAATTGTTACAGAAGGCCAACCTGAACTGAAACCACATGCCAAACATGTTGACTAGCGCCATCGAATGAGCAGAAACGAATTGAAACACCGAGTAAACCTTGTCCACCCCACATTTCCGAGGGCACAACAGTAGTCTGCCTTACGGTCTGCGTCTTGCTGAAATAAACTAATCTCATCATTAAGCACGAGCAGTATCGAAAAACACAGCCACTGACCTATTATAAACAGTTACTTCGATAGGTTTTTCTATGTGCTGCTTGAGAATCTCTTTCATTGTATCATTATCTTTGTCCTGGAAATATTGCTTGCTTTAAGTCGGTGAATATGGCATGCGACTCAAGAGATCGTACCAGTCTAATATTTCCAATAGAAACGATGAAGTCGAAAAACGGTTCCAGACCCGCAGCCTGACCAGGGGAATTTTCTTGTACCTGAATATTTAGACTGACAGCCAAACACTTCCAATTGACAGCTCGTCCATTTAGGGTGGCAAGACCGCAAAATCGCGAATTCTGGCGCCGGTCTTACACCCCATTGTATATTGTGTTGTCTTATGCGCTCCTCCTGCCGGCACGCAAATAACCAGAACTAATCTGGAGTTCTTCCAAAAATCTCTCTTTTTATTCTTTCTCATGTTGAATAAACATATTTAAGTAAATTCGGAATTGGCAAAACATATGACCAAAGAGGATATAGGGAGTGTTTGCTTAAGGCCGTGTCTAATTTCTCGTTATAATTTATTCCTTTCGCGCATCCTGCAAGGATGACGCGAACCATCTTATGCTGCCGCTGTCGCCACTGTGATAAATTCATTACATAGATGTTATAGCCCGTTGTCATTCAATGATAGTAGAACGTGTTTCTGCCGACTGATTAAAACGGCGATGCTTCTTCTCCAGGGCGCACATGAACATAAACCTGCTTGAGCACATATTTAGCTATGTAGAAGCCACATGACTGTAGAAACCGGGAAATAGCACCGTGCCACAGAAAATCAGAGTGTACAACTACTTACCTAACAATTTGCTTCTTAAGGCCTATGCCATTCGCTACTTGCAACGTCGCACTTTCGCATGCGATCCTGCGCTGCTGAGATTTTGCAAAGTTGGGTATTGCGTGCGGAGGGGCGCTACGGCGAAATCGCGAAGTCTGGGCCTTGTATAGCTTTATCTCCGAGGGTATTGCAGGACGTGTCGTAGAGCCTATCAATAATCACAAGTAATACACAGTATATATACTACTACTGCAGCGCTCATTGAATGGATGCTCTCACTTTTTGATTCGCAATCCATTGGTATAAATAATGCCGCACAAACTTCTCAGGGGGACTTTGATATCGCAGGTTAGTTCCTGCCAGGAAGTTTTCTGATTGCAGGTAAGAAGTTGTGAGCTAATTTCACCAAATGAACATAACCCTAGTGTGCCTACGCGTACTTTGGAAACCACGAACGCCGACGATTGTAGCAAATCGTCATAAATAATGGCTTGAAAGACCATGATTAATTCAAATCAGAAGCATTGACAACGATTTTTCATGAGTGTTCAAGTGCTAGTTATAGGTAAACCATACTCACCCGCAGAACATGGTAACCTTCAGTACCGCCGCCAGGAATAGGCACACTTTCACTGTTACCCATGCTGTTGCACGTAGTTCAAAAACCTGTAAAGTAGGATAATCAATTGTAATGGTGGTACAGCGGCCAATTATATACACACAAACCAGAAAACACGAAACAGCTGAGAAAAGACCACACTTTTACCGAAAATATTGTAAAAGCATTCACGTTCTGACTGTAGCGACGTGGAAGGAGGCGGTCGGCAGCGACTGGGCTCCGCCTTGGTACGCAGTGAAATCGCTAGCGTGGTAACAGCAGATACTCAATATATTCATAGTTTTCGAACGGTTTCGTGGCCTAATGGCTTTATCTTTCGTGTGCTCATTCGCTTTTTCATCATTTTGAGCAAATTGTGGTTCTTGTTGCCAAAAATTGTTGTCAATAAGTGGATTCTACTGAACGGTTCCAAATCTCGTGCGAACTTAACTTTGATCCAGCAGTTGCGAACTTGGTATGCCTGCAAGGTTGTTTTGCAGGTGTGGTCTTCTTCTAGGGAAATTTCCTGATTATAGTCCGTTTCTTCTGATAAAGCATGTTCATAAGGCGATGAAATTAGCTTGTCTGATGCGACCTTTTGAGCTCTTTTTTATGACGCGCTCTGCAGCTCCATCTTTTTACGATGGGAATTTTTTGACACCAATTTAAAGTACTGTATATCAATACCAATGATAACGCGGTCGTGTCTGAACGGGAACTAATGATAGCCCAATGTTAGCTTTTTTAGTAATAGCAGTGACACCGTAGCCAAAGTTTGCCTTTGCAGTGAACGTCGTACGTTGTCCGCGAATGCAAAACTGGGGTCAAATAAAGTCGGGGGGGGGGGGGGGGGAGACGCAACTTTGCGTCAACTTCGAAGCTCCTTTCCCTCCCTAGGCTTAGGCTAAAATTGATATTCACTCCTTCCACATGAAAAAGCATCTCTCAAAGCATAGGTCTCATCTGCTTTAGCCTAAGCCTAGGGAGAGAAAGAGGCGCTACTGGAGTTAGGGGGGCCACTCGACAAAAGCATAAGTAGCGCCCAATTTTGGCTTATAGGCACTCTCAAGGTTATTTTATGCCTAGATACAGCTAACTAACTAAGAAAACGATTAAATTAGTCTTCCAATAGCATATAACGAGAAATTTACTTCAACTAGACTAAACAGCCACTTATGCGTATTCGCCCAAGCCCAGGGAAACGGAATCTCCTTCCCCAAGGCTTAGGCTAACATAGGATAGAACAAAGCATGAATTTTCTTCATCAAAATCGTTTCTTTGTAATATTCGAACCCGATTCGGCAGGCGCTATGACTTCTCTGCGCTCCGTTAGAGACACAGAGCACAGTGCGCTGGCCCGCCCCTAACTCCAGTAGCGCCGGGAAAGAAGCTTTGACGTTGGCGAAAATATGACGCAAAGTTGCGTCTCCCCCCCCCCCCCCCCGACTTTATTTGATCCCAAAACTGATTAGTTTCTTGACGAATTAAACCTCAAAGCTTCTAGTTCTCCAGGGGCCGTTCGCTATGGACTCTCACCCGGGAGACGTTTCCGGCCGTATGCTATGCTGCGTGTCATTGCTCATACCAGTTGACGGTGAAGTGATGTCTTCCGCTATACTTCTTTCTGTTTCAAACATAATGGGAATGTTTCGGATGCCAGCAAAATTTTCAGGGCAGAGCGTTGTCAGGAGAAATGAATCCATCGCTTAAACAAGCTTAGGTATTCATCATTCTATGGTATGCCCCTAACCATGTGAGACCTCGCCTTGACTCAGCACAAAATTTGCCGTCTTTTTACAACGACGCCCATAGTACAGAAGTTAGGCATTGTTCGGATTTGACAAGTAGGTCGAAATAGGCAGAAAGTGAAATAGGCATCGTTATCCGACCGCCACATCAAAATCGTTAAGTCTGACCCCGGCATTGAAGCAACGTTTTAGAGAGAGATTGGCTTTAGCCTCTTTCGGTGACTTTCTTGGGATACGCCACTCATTTAACCTTCGATTACTCGAATTTATAGGCGCTTATCTTAGGTTGATGTATTAGGATAAAGGATAAAGTTTTTGGCGTTAATCAATCCCTTCTTGGGATGCGCCGCACATTCTAGTTCCATTCAGAATCGTGGTGGCTGGTGAATGTGATGTGGCCTATACAATGACTTGCGGTGGCCAGCCGATGTACAAGTCAGTGCTTTTATCCTCCCGGACGAGTCTGGTACCAATTTATCGACCCCGGAGGGATAGAAGGCTTGGTTGGCCTGGGCGGGGGTTGATGCGGGATCTGATCCCCGCACCATGAGAGTGGAGTGCGCGCCACCTGTCACTACACCACCTCCGCCCAGGTTGATGTATTATTATGTTGTTAATCGCTTTAATTATGTCTACGACATAATTTCAAGGATGCTCGGTATTTCTGAATCTGTCTGCTCATACGTACTAACAAGGGTAAGGATGTAAGGATGATAATTCAGAATGATCACTTCTGCATTATAGGCCTGTATGATAGTTGTATTTATAATTAGCGGGTCCTTTTCGCACATCTCTAGGGTGTGTGCCAAGACTTATAGTAGAACTGCCGTGACTCTGACGTGATTGAAGCTTTAGGCATAGTTTTTCCTCACTGATGTGTCTATTTTCGTATCAGTGGGTGAAGAAAAGTAGATCGAAATGCGCAACTTACTTTGGTCCTCTTTTGGATTGAGCTCGCATAATCTTGCAACTGGGTCACATTTCACATCGTTTTGCAAACTCCTACTCGTCTTTGGCTGTGCTTGCCATTCTTCTGATTCAGACACGTTCTTGCAAAGCCGTGTGTTCCTGCTGATCATTGCATTATGTTCTTTTGATTACTTCTTTTATAGGGTTATAATGGCCAAGCGCACAAAGAAGGTCGGTATCGTCGGAAAGTACGGCACCCGATATGGTGCATCTCTGCGTAAAATGGTCAAAAAGATGGAGGTAACTCAGCATTCCCGGTACACTTGCGTGTTCTGCGGAAAGGAGGCCATGAAGCGTAAAGCTGTTGGCATCTGGAACTGCTCAAAGTGTCACAAAACTGTTGCTGGTGGAGCGTAAGTTTTGGTTCTTGAATATTTGTCGCTCAAGTGAAATTACATAACTTTGTTTCCTTTTTGCACTGACAGCATTTAGATACGTTTATGGAACTGTCACTGCCGCGACTGTACGATCAACCATCCGTCGTTTGCGCGATCTCAAAGAATAAATTCAATTGTTTGCTCTTGATGATCGTCGTTGTTACTGTTTTGATGAAATAAAAATATTCATGAAAATGTTTGAGTGCCATTTTGATGTAACATCATTTGATACTACTACATCACTTACGTTGGCGTCTTTGTCTTGGCTACAATTCGAAGAATTGAAATTAAGCAATTCTCAAGACTAGCGCTAGCACACATTCCTATATAAATCCCATAGGCTTTCATTGGACAAATAGACAAGACCGACATGGTGGGCATTTGTCGTCCTAAGCACACAGCCTGATCCAGCCTTTATATTAGTTTGACGATTAAATGATTTCTGTCGCAATTTATCTTAATGCGGAATTGGCAACAATCACCGCACCTCATTTTGATTTGGCAAGAGATCACGATGGTAGCAAGCTAATCTACGAGCTGGTGTCCAGTTGGTGCGAAAGCCATGCATTTAACTAAAAGGATTGATAATCAAGTGACTTCGCATGAATCACTCCGGTAGTATCGCTTTCGTAGAATTTTTGATAAAAAAATCGTCCGAGGTTTTGATGTTAACAGTAACCACACAAAAAAGCTGAAATATTCGACAGTGATATTTATTTGGTCGTACACCACGGTTGGAGAAAGTGCATCTGCGAGAGTTTCGAAAAGATGCTGTGAAAGTGAAATGGCAGATCATCCCTATCTAATCAGTGTTTTTTTTTTGTGTGCTCGGCTCTGAATAATATTCAACTGTTCAATTCAAGTTCCCGAGTGAAGTTCACTTCTATTCAGAAGCAATCCGCCCCATGGCTAGTGTTAGTTTCGTAAATCTAATGCTACAAAAATGCGTCTCGCTGAGTCTTATATGAAAATGCTTCGTCTTAATAGGTCTCCTAGCATTTACAAGGATTGACTTCAGTTGTTACTGCAGTGTGAGAACCTTTATGTCGTGTATTGTTGTTTCTTCGTTGCTTGTTTCATTCGCAGTGCGAATAAAATCTACTCTGTAAATAGGCAGAATTCCATTGACGGCTCATGCTGTTAACTCGTTCAGATGGATCTGCTGAAGGGATATGTGCAAAGTGATGAAGAATTGTCGGATGATGATTCCACGCAGGCGATTTCGTTGGAAAATTGCAAATCTCTGGCTATTCCTACTGATCTCACTGTGAGTTCACATTCTTTTTAGGTAACTGTGATCCTTTGCTTTCTTTTGTTTGTGAAGGTCGAAAGCGCTCTTTTGTTTGAAAACGGAATCTTTATATTACTGCAGTTGGATCTCATTTATTATTAGGTCTGTGCAGAATAAATGGCCGAAACGTAACTGCCCATAACTTCGCTCGACACAACTTTATTTGTCGAAATAAAAACCATTCGAATCTACAGAATTTCGCCAACGATCTGGTAAAGAAAATATGCCATCACGATCAAATTCTGGATTGCGAGAATTAATAAAATCAGGAATGGCATTTTTACCGTGCATAGTTTTTCTGCCGCAGGTTTGCATCGAGAGCCAGGAAAAAGTGGTAATCCGTCAGGGATAGGTCTGGGGGAAAAGGAGGGTGAGGGGAGTCTCGATGCCTAACTGCATCAGTTTTTGCCGGGCGCGCAAAACAACGCAAAACCCCATAGTTCGCAAGTCACCCGGCAGAAACTGATCGAGACTTCCTCACCCCCCTTATTCCCCAGACCTATCCCTGACGAATTACCACCTGTTCCCGGTTCTCAATGCAACCTGCGTCAGAAAAAATTCGCCGGAACTATGCAGGTTGAAAACGCCATCGTTGACTTTATTAATTTTTGCAGTCCAGAATTTTATCATGACTGCATTTTTTCTTTACCAGATCGTTGGCAAGGTTGTGTAGATTCGAATGGTTCTTATTTCGACAAATAAAGTTGTGTCTGAGCGACGTTATGGCGTTTTGAAAAAAGTAGTCCATTTTCGCCATTTATTCTGCACAGACCTAATACACTGGTCACAGATTGTTCAAGCAAATAGGATAATGGTAACTCACGAATCACATAAACTTTTGTCAAGTACAAGATTTGAAGCATTTTCGAGTTCATTCTTCTATTCGTGAATTTGTATTCTTCAACAGGTTGCTCCTGAAGTCGCAACCAAAAGTATTCTGAAGCAAATAGCGATAGTAGATCCGAGGACTAAAGAACTTACGACGAATCCAACTTACGAACAGCTCTTTCAGCCGGAAGTGAGGCTCAATCAAATTATAACCAATTTCTCTGTCTTAAAAATTTTCGCCGAGTATCCCTTTTGCAGGCCGGTCCGAGTAACCCGTTCAAGAGCGAGAATCAGAAGGCTCAAAAGAACGTCCTAACCGGGTGAGAAAGATTTTTTGGCTACATTCGGATATTCATCAGGGATTTTGTTTCTTCGTGAGCTGCCACGACATGTCTAGGATCGGATAGGATAGGTATAGGATCGGGTGAGATTTTGAGACAAAATGTTTCAGATTTGTTGAGTCTGCTCATATCAACGACTTTCATTTCACCCGCGAGCTTCGTAGTTTTGACACCCTAGGCTATGCCCGGAATCCTACAGCTGACAAAAGTGAGTGTTTCTTGCGTCTTTTCCTGTGTATTTGTTTCATACCTAATATTTTATGTGCAATGCTGCCACCAATTTTAGGCCATGAATTCATTGGAAATAAAGAGGCTGCGATTGAAAACCAGGGGGCGTCATTATTTGAGTCAAAGAAAACCGGTGGAGAAAAGCGGAAGCGGCAAGCCAACTTCGATCCATCTGACATAGAAGGATATACCGGTTTGTACTTATGCGCTTTGTCAGCATGGAATGTTGCAAAATGAATGTGCGAAAAACGTTCTAGGGCCATGGGCGAAATATTGCGATGAGAAAACGATAGCCAAACCAGATCCTGAGCTGCAAAAAGAAATGGACGAAATCACTAGAAAGGTTGGTGTTGAAATTTTCGAGGTGTCGCGGCCCTTCAAAATTCGTTTTATTTTAGCGACAAGCTAACAGTCGAAGGTTCAAACGAAAACAACAGCAACAACAGGGTGATAACGCGGAGGAGTCTTCTGTGTTGCATCGTACGTTACAGCAGTTTAGTTTTTTGTTGCTTCAAGCGAAGTGTGTTCTTCATTTTAGTGAAAGAAGCTCAAGATTATCAGGGACGTTCATTCCTTGTGCCACCTGCATTCACTGGAGTCAATTTGCGGGCAGATGCAGCCCCAGAGAAGTATGTTCGTCATCTTCATCTCACGAGCCCTTTTTCACAGTACGTTCTTTAGGTGCTTCATTCCGAAAAAGCAAATCCATGTGTACAAAGGGCATACTAAAGGAGTCAACTGTCTTCAGTGGTTCCCCAAAAGTGCACATCTTTTCTTGTCGTGCTCTATGGACACTAAGGTAATTGATTACTACCGAAATTTCGATTGCATTTTTCTTTATTTTATAAATTTCCTCCGTTTTTCCGTAATTTTTATTTTCTTTTTTTTTAAGATAAAGCTTTGGGAAGTGTACGGAAAGCACCAGGTTGTTCGAACATATTCTGGTCACAAACTTCCTGTTCGAGAGGTCGCATTCAACAATGAAGGGACGGAGTTTTTGTCTGCTAGCTTCGACAGATACATCAAATTGTGGGACACTGAAACAGGCCAGGTGAGTGATTTATGCATGATAGGCGGGTGAAGCGGGTGGTGCTCTACATTTCTAATCGATTAAATCTCAATTGCGAGTATTTGATAGATCATTCCTATCTTAAGGTTAAACAACGCTTTCATACTGGCCATATTCCGTTCTGTGTTAAATTTCATCCAGATGATGACAAGAACCATATGTTTTTGTCTGGAATGCAGAACAAGAAAATTGTGCAGTGGGATACACGTACAGGAGAGATTGTGCAGGCAAGTGCTTTTTGAAAGTTCGATGATCTGAAAGGCAAACATGTTACATTGGGAATACAGTTGCATTGAATCGGTCCTTCCATCTTCATTGATATTGAGTGCGGCTAGAGATCTATCGAGATAAAAGTGACTAGAAACTAATGGACTCGAAGCAGTCTAGTGTTGGTTCGAAGGGGAACCCTCAATGAGGATATAAAGGGTATTCTGCCTGAGTTGTGGGGAAAAAGGTGTGCAGGAAACTGTGTTGCGACTTGAAATATTGTCGTGGCTTCAGCTGAGGTTAGGCTTCACCTAGTATAAATTTGACAGGATTGGTTATATGTTGCTATAAGTTGTCGATTTCTAGCATACATTCGTTGCTGTAAAGACGGTGTTTTTTTTCCTTTTCAGGAGTACGATCGTCATTTGGGTGCTGTGAATTCTATCACATTTTTCGACAAGAATCGGCGATTTGCATCGACTTCGGACGATAAATCAATCAGAATATGGGAGTGGGAAATTCCTGTAGATACGAAACTGATCCAGAATGTTGGCTTGCATTCTATACCAACAATGAACAAAAGTCCAAATGGTAGGTTTTATCCAACCGAAAGGCTCGTTACTTCAACTATTTTGTACTTATTCGAGTGCTTCAGAAAAATGGGTGGTTGGTCAATCGATGGATAACCGAATCGTGTTGTTCCAATTAATCGACGACAAGTTACGATTTGCCAAGAAAAAGGCTTTCAGGGGTCATAACTCAGCAGGTTATGCTTGTGTAACTGACTTCAGTCCTGACATGAGGTAAATGTTCTCAAAGTTTAAGTTAATGTAGCACCACATGTAACCATATTATCTTTCAGTTACCTAATTAGCGGTGATGCTGACGGTAAACTTTTCATATGGGATTGGAGGACACACAAGATTGTAGCCAGATGGAAGGCTCACGATAGCACTTGCATTTCGGCACGATGGCATCCGAAGGAGAAAAGCAAAATTCTCACGGCAGGATGGGACACTGTGATCAAAATGTGGGCTTAAGTGTCTCTTTTTGATTGAATCTAATTCCTCAGGTAACTCTCATACTTCGTGGAATAGCGTATTCGTAAGTGGAACATCGAAAAAGTGGCATGCTTGGTAACATTTGTGTAAAAGTACCCTTGTCCTTGTTTTCCACCACAGTGTTCTCCTTAAAGCTCTACCTCTGTTTTCCGCACTGTTTAGTTGCTGGCTGTTGTTGGAAAAAGGAAAAAAATTCAAAAAAGCTACATCAAATACGCGATTGTATTCATGAATAGAGAGTCTTCCCTTTCACTCGTGTCTCCTCTCTTACCTCTCACTGTAAAGCTCTGCTTGGTGTCAATGTGTCGGGTGTAATCAAGTTGTACTTGAACATTTTTTGTTTTAGAGTATCTCATCGAGCAAATTTACACTTTATCTATTTATTTATTTTGTGTTGTAAACGTTTATGTCTGCATTCATATTTTGATTTTCGAATCAGTTCGTGGAACAAAGTTTGATTTTTTCCTTTCGGTTATGTTTATTCGGTTCAGTACCATATATCCATATATCTCAATCCTTGTTCAAAAGTGCAAGCGCTTAACTGGTCATTTTCTGTAGTAGGATTAGATTCGTCGATGTTGTCATCTCGGTCACTCGTTCCTTTTCGGGAGCTAAGCTCAGCGATTGGAGGATCGGGGATGCGTGTACGGGGTCGATTTCAGAACTGGAGGCCACCGTGAGTACTTCTCAAGATGGTTTTGTAGTGCTTAGCGGTTCTCCCTATTTTCTCCTTTACGAGGATTGGTTATAGGATATACTCGGCTCCGCACGTTTATCCACTCGAAATGGGGCCGGATTTTTCCTATGCTGGTAAGTTTGCTGGGCTTTTCTGAGCATATTATATGCCAGAACTAGTAGTTTCCGAATATTTAATTCGTTACAGATGGACGACCAATATATGTCACATCCAGGATACAGCTGGAATACAAACAGGACCAGCTGCGACTAGCAGTAAGTTTCAAGTAAAAATAGAGAAAAAAAGTTTAGCATAAATAGAAGCAGTTGTGAAAGTGAAAGAGAAATGATCGCAAAATTTTTTAGAAGAAAATTGTCCATTTGCTAAGTGAAGTAAATGAAATGGAGGCGGCTCACAAGCAAGCAGAAAGCCGAAGAATTGTACAAGCGCAAGAACTCGATGCCCTCCGACCGAAATCCAAGGGCACGAGAAGTATAGTTTAGCTCTGAAATTTTAATGTACAGAAATTGGTTCAGGCATAAACTATTGGGCTCAGTGTAAACCATGTGACGCAGAACTTCAGAAATCAGTTGGAGGAAATGGAATAGGTTAGATCAAAACGCGCAAGGAATATAGTCCAGCGAAGTTTAGCTGAATTTTAGCTATGCATAGGTGAATTAATTTCGAGGGAACTTTCTGACTGATGTTTGCCAGGACAAAGCTCCACTTCTAAATTTATCTTTCAATGATATCTTCCTCATTGTCTGAATTTCTTGGTTCTTCTCTGGGTTGAGGTCGAATAAGAACAATTTGTTCACCTCGACGTTGACATTTCTGGCCCAGCAGAAAGGATGCAATCGTTTTGCTCGGCATACCTCTCCGTATCAATAATAAGTGTAGTTTTTTGATGCTTGGACTATTATACCTCTACTGCTTTTTCTTGCGCTTTTCTCTGGAGCTGTGAAGAGTTCTCTCGCTTGTTCTAAGAACCCTTAGAAATAAATGATCCGTGTATGTGGAAGAAAAAGTGTTTTTATAATCAATGAAAAGTGCAGGCTTTCCCTCAGATTGTTCAGGTTCGAATGTAGGAAAAAAGCAAGAACTCGGAAAACTTCCGTAATCACTCACATGGGAAATTACCAAAAATACCAGCTGTAATTCTGCTAGACGAGTGCAACAAGGAGTGGTTCATCAATAGTTTGATGAAGTGTCTTGAAAAAAAAACATGGTTCTCATTACTCTCCTTGTCATTCCATTATCTAGAATAATTACAAGTCTAATTTCGACGAATCCAGTGCTTCATCTGTTCCGGTGTCGTCTCTCCACTTACGAAATTTGCACAATTACTAAAGTTTGTTCCCCTGGTCAGCTCCGTACTACCCTCTTTGAACTGACTCTGAACCGAAGGGCTCTCGTCATGCCATGACTTTGTCGCTGCTCCGAGTGAGTGGAACAAAACGGTGCAATTTCAAAAAAAGCTCAATTTGGAACAGGTTTGCTAGCTTTTACCATGGTACCGCGAAGTCCACACCTAAATTTCGGAGCTGTAGCCCATTGTTGGTATGCCCTTCTTGGGTAATCTTAGCCGAAAAGGTGAAATAGAAGGTTCATTGGATTGCCTTCACACTTCGATGGCGACGGTGCCGCCAGATATGAAGGCGACCTGAGGCCGCATTCACACTCTGCGCCGGTGGCGGCTACGTCCACCCGCAGCGAGGAGAGTGGCACAGAGGAGGTGCAGAGACGACGCAGACACCGAATACGGCGTGTGGCATAGGGAGACACAGAGACACGCAGCCACGTCCTGTTGGCTGGCACCGCAACGTATGGAGGCGATCTTACGCTCTGCGATTCCGTTTTTATGCACAAAAATGTGTAGTTCTTGTGACCTAACAGGAAAGTGCAAGTGCGATAGTATTATAGTCGTTTGTACAGGGAAGGCACTTTGGATCTCTTTAGGACCTTAACCATCTGCATTGGATCTATCAGTGATGATAGCAACCTTCGAAATCCCACATCGCGTTTATGCGATGCCAGTTACACCAGCCAGAGCCTCATAGGGCACTAAGAGCCCAGTATCACTCTCTGTACCCCTCACACAATAGATCCATAGGAAATTCGCCTTTTATTTCTATGACATTCAATGCGTGTGTACTCTGAACGGAAGTTCGTAAGAATGAACTTTTTCGACTGGATGATGTCACACAGGATAGACCTTGCTTTGATTTCGCCCACTTAGCCATTCCCGTTGAGGTTTCCACGGGGCAAAAGGTCATTGAGTTAAGTGAGTAGAGCATCCAAGTGACGTAACAGACCTTACATTCCCGTGCAAAAGTGACTCAGTGGATAACCTGCCTTTTAGCGTATCTGAGTTAACGGCTACGCATAAGCTTTGTCAAGGATCATGAGGTGGTAGGTAAAGTGACTCAAAGAGGATGAAAAGCGAAATTAAAGCGGACGAAAAAAGTTAAATTTATCAGAAAAGTACGATACTACGAGCATAAGCATCCAAAGATGGTTTATTATAATTTGTATCTATTAGGTGAAATGTTTTGTGAACAGCTGAACAATGATAACAATCAGATGATTTATACGTGACCGGTATCAGTGCATATACATGAGACATTCTGATGTTAATTTAGCGAGCTGTCCTTTTCGGTAGTCCTCTATGAGAGTAGACAAGAAGAGAAAGTGTGTAGAGTCAGGCTAACGGGTATGGCGCTGAAAAAAAAGATGGTTAATATTTCTTGATTACTTCTCATTCTCTACACCTATTATTCGTGGGATTTCCTTGGCTACCTAGCTGTCTGCGTAGCTTGTCTGAGCCATCAATATTCAAAAAAATGAAAGGTAATATCACCATCAAAAGTTTTGAAATTAGAATAGGGATTTCTTCGGATTTCTCACATTACAATCTTAGATACAGTATATCTGCCATGATGCAAGTTCAGCACTGCACTCTGAACATTCGAGTGACAGACTGGGTTATTAGGGAGATTGACACGTGGACGATAGCAGCGCCACTTCTAACGATTCCTTCACGGAGCCATTCCCCATATCGCATGCTTTTCCCCTTGCTTCCATTCTGCCAACGCTATGTCAGTGGTGGTACATTTAAAGTGACAAAGAGCTCATATTACTAGTAATCTATCACATTCTTCTCTCAAGCCACAGATAATGAACATGGTAAACGATTTCCTGCATGGGGCAGGTGGCATTAATTTCTCTACTTTATTTGTCTTCGTGAATTCAATAGAAAATTGGAGGCGTTCATCAAATACTGCAAAACATTGGATTTCACGCGGAGGAGAGCAGAACACAGGTTCCTCTTTGCTTCAAGTCCTTTCTCATTAAGAGAAACAAATAAAAAATTACTACTAACCTAATTGCGGAGATCGTGAAACTTGTTTGGCATGCCTTACTACAACAACAGAGCTTCTCCCTGAAAAGAAAAATTAATGCTTGTACTTTCTCAAATAGTTGCAATCAGTCTATATTCTTTTCTACTTGATATTCGATATTGACCACTTTTGTAACTGAATCTCTACCCATGGCCCGAGAGGTAGCAGTGATGTCGGAAAAATAGATTAAAATATGATTGATGAGCATGCACATAACTGGTGTATGTCCTTCAAGGACTCTTAATTTTTTTTGAAGAAGTGGCTTCACTGGAACAAAAAAGCTTCATAAGTACGACCAGTGACATCACCTGAGAGACTTCAATACGACTTCCAATCAGATGAAATTCAAAACATATTGTCCGCAGTGGTCTGTAGAATTGAAATTGGGACGAGTTTGGTGATCCCCTCCGTTTTATCGTAAATATCAGGAAATCCAGTGGATCCAAATTTTGGATTCAATATGCAATATTCGTGTTCTACGGGTGAAAGAACCAGCGTATGCAAGTGTCTAGGCAAATCGCACTATCGCTCAAAAATCGCCTCTTCTATTGAAACGTCGAGTGAAAATTCATTGGGTCATTTGTTTGTTGCTGCGTGCTGTTTCACTTGTTTAACATCATCATGGATGAAATCCAATTCGCTCTACGCGACACCAAAAGGCAGTGGTGCCGGTCCGCCACTCGGCCACTGAAGCCGTGCAATTCGCGGTGAAGCGCTCTAGAATTGCAATAGCGCCCTAAAGGGGCGTTTTTCAACGCGATTTTCGTCACACATAATCTTTTCTAAGTTCGAATGTTCGTTTGTAAAGGACAACGTTCTTAAATACACTTTCCTTCCTTGCCCTCCTCCTGCCCTTCCGGTGCCTTCAAGGTTGTGAATAGTTGGCTTAGTTTGGATAAGTAGTGACCGAAAACAGGCCCAAAAACTCGGAAGTTCAGTAGTTTCAGAAGAATACACCCACAGTCGATGTTTCATAGGATAAATGATTTATCAATGTAAGGTGTTTGCGTTCTAGCTTTGATGAATGTCTGCGCGAAAAACATTGAAATTCAGAGGAATGCAGCTCCAAAATGTGGAAAGGTCATCTCTGCCTTTTCATTTGCCGTACTACTCAGTCAATCATCCAGCTCGGAGCCGATCTTTGATAACCTTTCCAAAGATCATGTCTGAGCGAGTAATTTACAAGAAGAAGGTTTGAGATGCCTGACAGAACAGTAGTAATTGGTAGGCAATCGTTCCACCTAATAAATTTTTGCAAATCTATTCGGTCGTGAGGAAACCTTTGGCTGCTTTTCGAGATTTTACCTTTGGGAGATCACAACTTCGCTCAGGCTGAATCTTTTCCCATAGAATAAGCACCGTTCAATTCCTCACACTTCCGCAAACGTGGAGCATAGTGCTTACCCTATTTTAATGAAAGATTGATGATTTACATCACGCAAAACTATGAAAAGTCGTGCGCGAAGTCTGCTGGCGGCCTACGATAGACAAGTAGGGGCTCCAGCCTTTTACCCCTTCAACTTCCGGGGATACGATCGAGGAAATGCGGTTGCCCTTGGATGTTGCGCGGGCTCGGGCAGCATCCATTTTCTGAATTTTGGCGTGTCAAGTTTGCCTTAGTAGGTGAACCACTTCCTTTATTGGAAAGACCAATACTTTTAGGTATCCCCTGCGAATTTGAACGCTCATCGCTACCTGACGTTTTAAGTGGAGCGCTTTGATCATTTAAAACTCGAGCGACTCATTCTCATTTATGCATTTCTAAAGCCAGGGACAAACTGTTCCATCCGATACTTTACCTTACCCCTTTAATTTGTAGTTGCCTCCGTTCCGGCTCCACCAATTTGGAACTCGTCAAGTGCAGCTCCAAAGCGCCCTTTTACTGTACTTTAAAATTCCCCCACAAATCAAAGACCTTATGGAATCCTGAGGAAAGCCTATACTGAGAAAGAGCTACTTTTTGTCTTTCTGAGGTACACGACATGTAAGTTTATCTAAGCGAACGCGCTCTAAAATTTGGATTCATTTTGTGAACCTGCAAAACCGTCCAGAACTTTTCTTACAACCTAATAGTGGGGAATGCATATTTTCGGTGCTTTGGAAAAATACGGAATTATTTTTTAAAGAACCGATCTTGACTGACAATAAGGATTACGAGAACACTCACTTGTAATGGTTGGAAGGAACCTCCGGTCTGAAAAAAAACGTTTAGCTATCCACAGCGAGGTAGAATCTATAAAGAATTTGTTTCAAGTAAAACTTACCAATCTGATAAGACCTCTCTTATCGAATCCAGTGAAACCGCTGCCTGCAAAACTGTCGAAGGCCCTCTTGTCGAAAGGAGTCATTCCAAAACCACTCTGTAAAAAAAGTGCATATAAACGTAACGATTTCCTTTTTTCGCCACATCACGCCCGAGCTTCCCATTTTCCATTGCTGATTCTACCTGAACTAGTTCCTGGTACATTCGCGCCCGAAAACATCTCAGTAGAAAGCAGTTCACATATTTTCCATAAAATCTTGCCACAAGGAGGATCTACGGAGATATGGCTTATTCCTTCAACACACAACTGAGTTGCCTATAGGCGCCCCGAGATCACGTACGAACGAAGAGGATCAATCATAATTTTCGTGGAGGAAAGGAATAGGAGAACAATGCATAAAAGTTGAGCCATTCTGAGATTACTGCCATGGATTTTTGAGAAAATCTATTAACCGTTGGGTGAGCTTGGGAAGGAAGCAACCGTCAGGCACAGGGAGGGATAGAGGGAGAACCCTGTTTCGATGATGAGTTCTCAAAAAATTCATGCACAGGAAAAAGGAGTTCCTCTGTTACCCATATATTTATGTTGTATTTGACTAGAGGGCCGTATGCGATGTTTCACGCGAAAAAGTGAGATTACGACTGAGATATAGCTCAACAAAGTGGTGGCCGAGGGGGCGGGGCCTCAGAGCAAATGCCCGCCCCAGTCGAAGACGAGCGGTGGAAGTGTTAATGTAACTTTCTGTTCCCACTATGTGTCTCCGACCGCGGCGGACGACTGAGCGGCATCTACTCTGAGGCCTCGCCTCCTAGGCCACCACTTTGAGGAGGTATAGTCTCAAGTGGATTTCCACTTTTTCTCGTGAAAATTTGCATGCGGTCTTCATTAAGGAAAATACAACATAAATATATGGGTATTAGAAAAACTCATTTCGCCGTGCACCATTCCTTCAAACATGATAAGCTCAGTTTCAAATTATAGCACTGCAATCGCTTCAAAATCGCCCACATGGGGCGAAAATTTTGCAATATTGGCTATTGGAAATCTTGGCTATGCACTATTATATTGCTCGCAAACAATTTTTTTCTAGGAAATCTTGTTTGCCCTACTTTCGATGAGTTATGTTGGCTTTGTTGCGAAGATACTTTTTGATCGGGATTACTCAAACTCATCATTTCGAAAGATTCACGTGCTGCCTCATGGGGGGGGGGGGGGGGAGAAAGGCTTAAGAGTGATCAATTACTCGTCTTCAACGGCTTCAATGAGAAACATTCTGGCAGGCAAATGTCTGCCATGACACAAATGCAATGCGGAAAAGCCAAAGAAAGTAGAGCCAATGATATTCACCAATGAGTCAAACGCACGTTTGTTGAATGCTTCAAATCCTTGACCTGCCTGCAAGTATTAGCATAATATCAATGTTCGTAGTATCTTAGTTTGCGATGGAAAAAGAAAAGAATAACGTAAATTTTTGATATTTTAGTATTGTGCTGTTCCTGTCTCAAGATTATCTGAATGATCAACAACAAGTGAGATTCCAAATATTCATTCAAATAACTCAAAAGGTTCCTCAAAAAATTTTTGGATCATTTTTGCAATGTTTCGATGTTCAGCACTTTCTTCAGGTCTGGAACAGCGAAGATTAGCTTAGTTATATGATATGCGTTGTATGTAACTTAGCTTATCTCCACTGTTTCAGCCCTGAAGAAGCTGTTGAACATCGAAATATGCGAAAATATTCCAAAAACTTTTTGAGACTTTTGAGGGGTCTTTAGAGCTTCCTGAATAGATATTTTAATATTTCAGAGTCTCAATCGTTGTTAAGTATTCAGGTGAATTTTAAATAAAATCATATGTGACTACAAGTTGAGCTTTCCCTCATTTGACGACTCTGAAGAAGCAACTTCAGCTCGCGTAAGATGATTTAGTAGATCACACACAGGTTTAACACAGGTTTGGAAAACATTCAAAAAAAGGCATATTTTCTTAATTTTTATTTATTTATTGGGATTAACCTCAAATGTTCCTTGACGGAGATTTTGTTGTTGCAACCAACTCTGATCAGTGCATATGACATTTTCGCGTGGGGCTGCATTTCGTGGGTCTGCAAAACGCTGTCACTTATCCCGAACGGAACATGTGGAACAATGGAGGCTGCTATCGCCTTTGCAACCCCTCTTTCTCCTTCGAACCTTCCTTGATCTACGCAGTATACTGTGCGGGTCTCTGATGAGTCGCCTTCATTACGATTCTCCAGCAAATGTGACAAACTAACATATCAAGAGTGTTGATTGCAATTACAGTCCTTGTTTACACGCATTCTCAAAAAAGCTTACTTATGAAGAATTGCAGTATAGCTGTAGTGTAGGCGTAAGCCTATTTTCAATAAACTGAACTTAATTTGAAATCAAATTTTTATTTGAGAGAGTTATAGATTCCGAATAGGAGACTGAGTGTGAGTGATAGCTCAAGTAAAATTATTTGGTGGTTTTGGAACAAAACAAAAAGACTTTTGTTACCGTTTCGCCTGTGCGTTTAGACTTAAGACACTAAGAAACTTTACTAAATTTCGCTGAACGTTAGAAAATTACTCACCAGAGTATCGAATGCTCTCTTGTCAAAACCACCGAATCCTGATCCAGCCTAAATGAAATGCTTTAAACCGAATCTCATTACGCCTACAACTGCTAACGGCAAAAAGGTTTGAGTAAACTCACGACTGAGTCAAATGCTCGTTTGTCGAATCCACTAAAGGTACCAGCCTAAAACATTGCCATTGATGGTAGGTTTTTTAGCGGAATTACGGCTCTATTAGCTGAATGAAACATCTGCTTCTCGGAAATCAAAATGGAAGGAAGGAAGTTTAGATATCATCAGAGTCCTATAATCTTCAAAGAAATATGAATCAGCTGCTAGTAGAGATCGATATGCATTTATTTTTGACTTCCAAAATGATATGGAAAAGCTTGCTATGCTTGATAGGTGAAAGTCGCTTTATGAATACGAACAGAGAAAATTCTTAAATTCATCGAACTAATCAAACAAATGATCAAATAAAAAAGTTTATAGATAAAAAGATCACTCACGAATGTGTCGAAGGCCCGCTTTTGCCGTGACGGAGCACACGAGATCAGTGCCTGAAACCAGTCTTTTACACATTTATGGATGAGAAATTCACTCCGGAAAGAAATCCTGTCCGTTAGAGATTATACGAAAATCGTCTAGTTCACTATTTCTGGTGAGTGGTGATCCCAGGTTCAGTCGCCGCCCCCCCCCCCACTCCGACCACTCTTCATCAGTACCCGGACGGATAATAGATACCACACTTGTTTGGAAGGATAAAGTGACTGTACGCGGCTAGCATTCTAAGTCACTGTGTTGTAAATCAAACCACAAAGTGCAATCGCCACCGCAATTTCGAATAAATCAATAGCGTTTCTGAAAAGGGAGTGATCGACGCAGTATGTCTTTCATGTGGTAAAAAGATATCATAATTGATACTACTGAGCCGCCTTCACACTTTGCGGTGCCGGCAGTTGAGCCACGTTCATTCTCTGCGATTCCGGCGGCAGGGCGTGGCTGCGTGGCTCTGCGTCTCTTCATGTGCCACCCTACCTCGTTGCTTGGTCGTCTCTGCATTACCCCGTGCCATTCTGCCTCGCTGCCAGTGAACGCAGCCACGTCCTGCTGGCGCTGAGTACGAACGCGACCTTAAGTGAGCAAAGACGCATACTATGATCTGAAGGAACGCAGAATGTGATGTGAGGCCCAAAAATGGCACTCTGCTTCGTTGGCCGCTGCAAAGTATGAAGGTGGCCTTACCATGCGATGTCTCCGGAGAGAACAATTTCTGTAAATTTCTGGATAGAGGATGAGTTCACCACTGCTCAAAATTTGTCACATTATACTTGTTTCGTGGAAACGGTGGATGAGCCTATTTCTTTATGTGTAAATTCATGCGGACTGTATTTCGATGGATGCTATCTAACATTTTCAAAGCGAATCCTAACCTTTACATGTTCTGTTCTCCTAAGTGAATGCCATAGCCTGTAATCAGTAATCATGCCACCCTTTGCCTTTAAGACGGAGGCACGGCGTGCGATAAGGAATCATCGTTGATAGCTTTTAAATTAAGGATTTATGAATTCATTTGATAGATGCAATGTCGAAACTGAACATTCATGCTCATGTCAGCGTTGATGGATGTGTCCTCCAAAAATTGCAGTCGCTAATTCTTTTGAATCGTATGACATATTTCATGACATTTAAAGGGATGTGGACGGTAACCTGAACCCATTATTGGAATGACTTATCGTTCAAAATAAGTGCATGCTTCTAGCAAGACGCTTCTAACGATTTCAACAGCAGAAGCACATTTCAGGTAGCTCGACCTTAGTGCTGCATCCTTTCTAACGTGCTCTGCTGTTTGTCTTGCCATTCGATGTTGACGACAAAACCATGGGAGGAAGTCCGATGCACCTAATTTTGTTTGACCGTTTTCCTCCCGCCTACGTTCGTGCACTCAGAAGCTTCGAAGATCAAATTCGTGGAAAATAATCCCAAGCTATTGTGTATCGAAGGTAGCGGAAGGTTTTGGAAAAAATATCAAGAGCAATGGTCCATGAGTAAATCCCAGACCCTGTTTCTAAATTATCACTGGCCCCCCGAGTTTCGTGTTAAAATGAATGTTTTGGTAGCAGCTACGCCTCTCGTAATGGAACCGCTTTCGAAAACACGTAGAACTGGGCATCACTTGGTAATTGGTTCGTGCGTATAAGTGAGGTGAGTTGCTGTGGATTGCGATTTGAAATCATTGGTTCTGTGGTTTACCAGATTCACAGATGGAACAAAATGAATACGGTGTAATGAAAAATAGTGCTTATAACAATAATAGTAAGGGGATCAAAAGTGCGGGTTGTGTCTCGAACCCAGGCCCTGTCTCTCTCAGAAGTCGCTTTACTGGCGCCGACAGGGGAGCATAACACCATAAACTACACATCCGTTACTCTTGTCTTCCAAAATGGGAATAAACTAAGTCCACTTCAACCTCCATGACTCGGAATGGCTGTAGGATGCACGGTGTATCATGAATGTGGACTGCTCAACGTTGACATGCATGATTTTTTCCAACTGAATTATGGGAGAATACAGTGGCTGGTGTTGTTGGTACTCGCCCATTGAGTCGTTCCTAAATCCCACGCAGTAATTATGAATGCAGTGGCACATGAATCCAATCTTTTGATACTTTTTCAGAGAAGTTGAAGAAATGAGTGGGAGGTAACTTAGTTTGAAGTCCTGCTATCGCGTATGCCTTCTGATACCTTCCGAGAAAAAAGCTGATAGAGGCGTTCCCCTCTATTGCAGAAAATCAAAACTTTCAAGGAAAGCAGACTTCGCGATTTTTCGATTCTGGGGTGTCGCCACTCGCGACTCCCAAGGAGCGAAGACGCAAGATTGCAGAATCTCAACGTCGCAGAATCGCCTGAGAAGTGCGACACTGTCAAGAGCAGGATCGCCCTGACATTGGCTTAACAATTATGGTGGCAAAGTGAAATTGCAATGAACAGTTTGAAGTATAATTGCGCTTCATCTCATTCCCCCCCCCCCTCTCTCCCCTCCCCATCGACAATCTTTTGTTATTTCTAGAAAGGCTAATTATACCCTTTTATCTACCGTAATTATGCTCCTCACTGTGGTTATTTCGTTTCAAACGGGGCTTTCAAAGCCTTCCAAGCGTTCGAAAGCTTTCATCACTTGCTCCACTGCCGTGATTTTCGATGCTTCTAGCGCGGTTGGTGCTTCTTTGTGGTGTTTAACATTGCAATTATCAGATAATATGGATGAATAGGCTATATGACAATCACGGTTATGGAGAACCGCAAAAACATGTTTGTGAAGATTTCAGTGGCAATCTCGATCTACCAAAAAGATAACTAGGCAATTCAGGATATTAAAACAACGTTTTTTAGTTAATTTTGGAAGCACTTTCTGTTTTGGTTTTGTTTCTACAGCGAACTAGTTCAACAGCGGATTTTTTGAAGATATAGCGGGTTTATGGTCCTAGAAAGATGGAAGAAACGAACTTTGAAACCCTATGTTATGTAGTCGAAGAAGTGAAGGAGATGAAGAAAGAACGCATAGTGCATACTGCCATATATCAACTTTTGTTTTTGAGATTCTACTTTCGTCTAGAAGATGAAGATGCTCGGTCTCGAATATTCTAAAAAAAATTTTCAGACTTTTGCAGTCTGTTTGGGATTTCTGGAAAGTTCCCACTACTGAATCATTGCTATATAATCCTACTATATATAATCGCTAAGTGTGCCTATTGGTATGTGTGTCTGTGTGTGTGTGACCGGAAATTCATATTTCGCGTCGCAGCAAATCTGAGACTCTGAATTTTTAAAGTGATATGGGGGGTGGTAAGAAGACATCAATGGCGAGGGAGCGGTAGTGGTAGGAACTGATAAGGGCTGATAAGGAGCCTCTAAAGGCGAGCGGCGGGAAATTGATATCTTGTGTCGCAGTGAAGCTGTGACTCTGATTTTTAAAGTGATATGGGGGTTGTAAGGCGACATCAATGGTGAGGGGCGGAAGTGATGGCAACTGATAAGGGCTGATAAGAAGCCTCGAAAGGCGAGTGGTGGGAAATTGATATCTCGCGTCGCAGTGAAGCTGTGACTCTGATTTTTCAAAGGGATATGGGGGGTTGTAAGGCGACATCAATGGTGAAGGAGCGGAAGTGATAGCAACTGATAAGGGCTGATAAGGAGCCTCGAAATGCGAGTGGCGGGAAATTGATATCTCGCGTCGCAGCAAAGATGGGATCCTGAATTTTATATACCAGTTGGGCTGGCGCACACTACTGGCGCCCACACATGGAAGCATACAAAGTGAGCGTGATCGATATCGACTGATGAAGGATTAAATTGACGAGAGGGTTTCCGTTTCCTTTTTCTGTTTTTGCGAATTCCCTGTTTCTGCGAACCGTTGGAATGATGATACTGATTATGCGAACAACCCCAATTAGCATGCTTCCATGTTTGACGAGCGCAGTAGTGTGCGCCCGCCCAACTGGTAATTTCATGCTACAATTATCAGGCAGCCTGTATCCTACGCTTTCGATGGCGAACACATATTCCGCTTGAGTTGTCATGCTTTTTTCGGTGAGAGACTTTATTCGAGATATCCAAAAAGCTTCCGTTCTTTCCGTCTGAAAAAGTATGGAGTTTTCCCACGACTTTGGATTGACAATTATTCCAGAATTCTCTGAAAATAAAACTATGTTACCCAGACAAAGTTCTCGTCAAATCACTTTGTAGTGCAATGCAACGTATTTCCACAAAAAATGGCACAGCAAGGGCTTCGCAAGATTAGCACGTGACTAGCAGATGCGGTCAAGAGATATAAAATGGATAAATGTTCCCCAAGATAGGGAATTGAGCGGAATAATAACCAATAATAGTACGAACTATAAATATCCAATCAAATTAAAAGTAAAACAGTCTACAACCATTCACCATGCACGATGATAAAATAAATTCCAAGTTTCTCATTGCTCTAGAGGTGGGGGTTGTAATGTTTACTCATAACAGATGAGGGTTGCCTCTCCGGTAATTAGCGGGAAAGCGACCCCATTGGGTCGCCCGGTAATAGTCACAGTAACTTGGCGGCAGATGTAAGACGATACGGAACTTTGCATTCTGCATCGGCGGACCCACGGATGAGAGCAGTCAGGAGAAATGGAAACAAATGGGAAACCTGAAGAACATTTAGAACAGTGCCTCTTTTAGGAAAATAAAATGGTCGTATCAATTGTAGAGTTATGGTGTATTGTGTTGAAAGGGATAGAAAGGGAAATAAACTTGTAGTAACAAGAGTTTAGCAGAAGTGTGAACCACCAAACCTCTTTGAGACCGTGATGCAGTCTCAAAAAAAAACGATGCGATTCGCTCAAATCCTTACTGAGGTACTCATGCATGAGAAGCAGACGTGAGAGCGGCATCTGTTTCAACATAAGAATGGGGTTAAGGCCTAAAAGAATAACTATTCACCTTCTTCTGGGTGTACACTTCAGGGCTGAAATCCCGGAATTTCTCTGCAATCACTCAGTTGTTCTTGGGTTAGAACATCAGGCTGCGTGACGATTACCGTTGAGCCCATCGGCTGATCTAATTAGTAGATTACCTTTCAGGGAGCGTTTATTGTGGGTTCCTATGAGAAACGCAGCCGCTGCTCCATCTACTTTGTGAGCCAAGACCAGAATGAAAACTGAGATTCAGTTCACAAGTGGGAAGATACTGTGTAAAAAGGGAGTCATGAAGATATGCTAAATCTTTGCTGTAGCCCATAAACCTGTGATAAGTACGCAACAGGCACATTGAGTGACAAGAAAACTATGTAAAGGTTATGTATCAGTATAGTCTCACTGCGCGCAACTATAGCAGAGCAACTAAAAATGTTTTTAACTGAGCCTTGCTTTTTCTTTTGCAAGTTTCTCATGAAATCTTCCGCTACTTCCCCTCCCCCCCTCCGTTAAAGCGATTATGAGCACGCGGCTTCCGGATTTTTCTTCACCTTTTTGTTGTGATTTTGCCTCTCGTTTCACCGTTCTAGTTGCAACACCTTGTTTAGCCCACCCTCAATGAATGATGTGTAGCGGTCTCCTGACGCAACCGATTGATGTCAACATCCATGTCACAAACTTTTTCATTAGAATTCAAAGTGACGTATGCCTTCTGCAGATAATTTGTTTACAGCCATGAAGAAGCAGAAATGCAAACACAATTATTAAACTATCCATATTCATTGAATAATGAATAAATTACTCGAAAATCACCATAAGTAAGCCATGCTGGAACTCTTTTTCTTGAGCCCATCAAGTCTTGTGGCTTTCCAGGCTACTAAATACCTAGACATGATGAAAACAAATCACGCTTGATTACTGTGATTGGAAATCGCGGGACACTTCTACTGATTTGGTAGCAAAACAGCCTTCATGATCGAATTTCATGAGAGAGAAAAGCAAAATAATGAAAAGGGAACAGAAAGAGTCATTCAGTTTCATGCATAAAGCTTTATAACTGTGTGCCACAGGAAATGATAATGTCAAAAAAAATTCAAAAATCGAAAGAATAGGCATTTATGTACGTTTCTTCCCAGTCGTAAAAACGATAAGCATGGCATTTGGCTTCCACCTTAAAGCTGCGTACAGCCTTCGCTATTGGCGCATCGGCGAATGAGCACAAGATACGTATTGATTACAATGCCACGTCATGCGTCGCGGCACGCGCGGTTTCAGCGACTGCGTAGACGCCGAGGCGCCTACGCATCAATGCGCTGATGCGCTAATAACGATGGCTATGAACGCCGGCTCATCATACCGGTCTTCCACGTACGGTGGACTATGGAGATCAAAAATTCGCATGCCAATGTTTTTACACTTATCAATAGGCCCGAGAGGTAAAAAACTAGCCGTGTGAGAGACGAGGGTCTTGATTTCAGATGGCATCAACGTATGGAGGAGCCGCAATATTATCACAGCGTGCGATGATTCCAGCGGGTCGCCGCACTCCTCGGGTGTGGGCCAGGACATTCGAACTAGGTAACCGCTCTACAGAAGTAGCTTCACAGCACGTAACAATGCCTTAGGGCGTCCGTTTTCGAATTTGTTGCAGGACAT
Organism: Trichostrongylus colubriformis; assembly: GCA_963978905.1. Classification (NCBI taxonomy): domain Eukaryota; kingdom Metazoa; phylum Nematoda; class Chromadorea; order Rhabditida; family Trichostrongylidae; genus Trichostrongylus; species Trichostrongylus colubriformis. The sequence goes on from OZ022260.1 coordinate 30,279,732, forward strand.
CTCCGACAACAGCTGCGACGGCTTTGACCCTGTTCGAGTGTCATGACCTGAGCCCTTCAGTCTATGTTTCCTGACTCATTCTTGGAGACTTAGTCAGCTTGATGGTGATGTATTCTGGGATTCCCTGGACTAAGCACGTGAGGTGATGTCATCTCCCCTGTTGTCCTTCCTCTGTTTGGGGAGAAGCGAAAAGACCTGATCTTATTAAATAGCTATTCACCACAGTCATCTAGAAGGCCAACGTAATGAAATTAAATGCTTTCGAGATGAGTGCATCCAAACTCCACCGGAAATTGCCGGTGTACTTAAGTACACTGAACCTATGAATATCTTGCTGTGGCGAGGGAAGCGCGTTCGCATAGCATTCCAAAGCAAAGATTTTTTTATTTTCTTTTGTTAGTTCCAGATATTCGCATTCCAAAAAAGGAACTAAAGCATCTGCAGTCAATGTGGTCTACAATCAAGTTAAACTGGGAAATCGTGTTTCTAGCAATTCAACGTCTTCCTCTTCTTTGAAGCAATTGGCTGCTCACATAACTGGATACGAAGGCAACATTTATCTCAACTCCCGCTAAGGCTTTATGGACTGCTTGTAACCTATAAAGTTGACTGAGCTCCAGCACTTTGGCCATTCTATTCCACAAGTAACTACGATTTTTTGACTTTCTTAGAGTTTGAGAAAAGGCATTGAGGAATTTCGAAGTGCTCTTGTTTCTACAAAAGAAATTTCAAACCCATGCATAGTAAACCTGTGAATCATAATAAAGTAATGAATAATTTATGAACGTTACTTAAAAGTTAGCTTTATTCCCATGCGCGATTCCAGGCAAGCAATCCATCCATAAGCGGAATGTATGGTGCGAACGGAAGACCTGATGCCAGGTTCCAGGACTAATGAAAGTGAAGCTTGAAGGCATCAGAGCTGATTTCATTTACATTCGCGAAGAAACTAGAGCAGCAGAGTAGCACTGCTCCAAAGAAGAACGAAAAAAGTAAGGCAGAAACCCGAGAAAAAATAGCCGCGTTGACTTCTAGGCGGACGAATTTACCGGTGCACAACAATGTTAACGTGTTGTTGAGGGCCACGTGAATCTGTGACGTGTATCGGTCACACCAGCAGCTTAGGCGCTGACATGTGAGCGCTCGCGCCCTCACTTTGGAGCTTCCCGAAGAGCTGCAGCATGTCTTTATTGAAGGAATGAACGTCATAGAAATTCTTTTAGGATGTACCACGCATTCGGTTCCCGCACAAAGCTGTGCAACTTTTTAGCGCTACTTTGTCCATTCAACGACTTCTACGCACCCATTCTGCGTTTTCTTCGTAAAAAATGATGTTTATGTGACGGCCTAGTGTTCCAGCCGTACCGTTCAGATAACTTGGAACTTAAGAAATCCGCAGCTGTTTGGGGAAAAATCAAGCAAATGAATATGTAGTTGATATCCTTCTACTGCATTACCCCCTCTCATCCGACCTTCTGATCCGGCATAGCATAACTGCAAGAACTTTATGATTTTGAACGGTCTCATTCAATTAACCCATAAAACGTTATAGTTTGTATGCCAGAGAAAAGACTACGCAATACATGAAAGTGAGTCTCCGAGTTTCACTGAAAACGAAACATCTCAGCTGAGACATCCCATCATCTCACTGCATCCGGTTTTACGGTAAAAGTCCAATCAGAGAGTTGTTCCGATTGATTTAGCAAGCAATCTCGGTTGTTTATTATGTTGTGTGCACGGATGGTTACACGGGATATTCAGGCTTTTAGCCATGCTTTCAATCGAAAGTGGCTGCCATCCGGTCAACAAGCATTAAGTACCAGCCGAAAGAGGGTTTGATGTTCCGGGTACACAGTTGTCACGTTGAGCGATGAAATACGAGGGCTTGGAAACGCCCACCTTTTTGTCGACTTTCCAATCAATATCGATACTCATGTCCATAGAAATGAGATAGAGGTTATAAATAATTAGTAGCATTGCAATTAGTTGAACCACAGAATAACAAAGAAACATGAGAGAAAAACATGATACTCATGAGGACATGAGAACACCGTATAATGAGATAAAATAGCAATGTTACTTTTATAAGATGCGCCATGCTTTTACTTCCATTTAAAATCGTGGATGCTGGTTATATGTGAACTCGCGAAAGGTTTTCGCTATCCAAGCCTGCATGATTACAATGATTTGATACTTAGATGAACTGGGACAATACCGAAAATTTTGTTGTGGTAATGGAAAGGGGAGGTTGGGAGATTCATAAAATATAAATCCGTTTACATGGCCCCAACCATTACGCTAGCATTTTTAGGTCCACTCCTCTTTATTATAACATTTATAATAAATCGTAATTATATAACTCTCATATTGATGTTTTTGATTTTTGATAGCTGCCGATTTTCGCCGCAGCCCGCGATGCACTGTTGTCGTATGCTGAGTTATGGGCAAAAGCTTCAGTATCAGACGGGACTGGAATCCGCATTCCATACTTTCCGGGCAAATGTGCTAATTTATTACACCAACAAGACCCCTTTCACCATATTCCCGGAAAGCATGGAGTGCGGGTTCAAGTCCCGTCCGAGACCGAAGCTTTTGCCCATAACTAAACATACTTGTAACAACTCTCATATTAATCTCTAAGAACATAGAATATAGAAGACATGCAGTAAGAAGGATAATATTGTGATGACCTTTTGTGATATGCATAGTCAGGACAGAACTTCGCAAAGCGGAGTGTAACGTGATTTGTGCGCTGTTTGGACTCAGCGTCACGATGTCCTTAGTTCGCACGCATCGCGTAGTACGTCGCATTGCGAAATCCTGTTATAACGACACATCCTAATCTATGCATAGTTACTATAGCTATAGTGACAGATAGGAATACCGTAAGTGGCTTGTCATCATAGCCAAGATATAGATGTTCTGTAAATAAGAAACCGAAGCTGTAGAAGAAGAATAGACCTTTGCTTCTACGCAGTACCAAGAAATAAACCGTTGTAGGACCGTTTAGATTAGGGCAGGGCATTCCATGGTGTCGAGGAAAATAACTGCTCCATTACAAGCGCCCCTCCTTCTTTTTTGACCCTCACAATAGCAGTAACTGTTGTTGGATTGTATAGTTGCAATGTGACCCGAAGTTAGATAAGACCTGGAGCAAAATGATGTTTATTTAAGATTTCTTGAAACGAGTTCGCTGCGAAATACCTTTCGTTTCTCATCTGTTTATTGAAAGTTCAGATTCCAGCGCTTACATCGCACCTGCAGGGACGACTCCCCGTCGAGGAATTCTCGACTCTCGGTGTACCCTGGTTTAGGGGTATGTTTAGTTATTAAAGCTTTCCCACTGTTCCATCGAGACAAATGACATAAAAACTGACTTACCACTGTAGCACAGACGAAGAGCGCAATCCGTAGAGTAGATGTAGCGCTAGAGTTCATTCCGTCTGAGAATAGTAGTGACTGCCAAAGGGCGGAGTCGAGGCATCGAGGTTGAAGCACACGGATGACGTCGTCGGGATGAAATGCTGGGCGGAGCTACGGAATGTACTGGTCTGCCACTGAAGCATATTCTGAGCAAGTCACTGGGGAGTTCTCCTAAAGTTGCCTTGTGGACGAACGTGGGTGGTGATTGAACATGAGGTTGTGACGAGGATATATCGGGCTGCAGTTAAACTGGAACTGATTTCTTGTAATTCCTTTTCTAAGAAAAAGACTGAAGATGTGGTCCTCCTTTGGAAACAGTGGATGAGTCGATGATTCCTTTACGAGGAGGGGTGTGTATACATTGGTACGAGTTGTCACTGGAAGCACAACTGCATAGACTGCGCTTCGTCACAAAACTTCGAAAGAAAAACTACCCGTGAGTTTATTCCATCCACTAGCCTAATTCGGAGAAGGTTATGACAAAAACCTGACAACGAAATTTGAGAATACCTGAAATACGAGCTGACAAATGGTTACCAGGCAGTGAAATCGTTCGTAACACCGGAAACCTTGCCATTTTGTAATTATATGAAATTCGAAACGAGAAGGTGTGCCACAGAGAAACTCCATCAGAGGCCGTGAAACCTGCCAAAGCCTAATTCTGGGTTCAGTTGTTTTCTACATTGTGAGAATTTTCACTGAGTGATTCATACTTCATACCACCCTTACGCTGTCGTAACACTTTCTCGACAACTTGGTCCGACACAATGACTGTAAGAAATCATTTAAGAGAGCTCAGTTACTCACAATTCACGATACATACATGTGTTTGACAACCGTGCTTCAAAGCAAAAACTTTGTAGATCCCTAGAAGTACCATAGAAGAGCTCCATCTCTTCTGTAGTTATCAACCCATCATAGCTGACAAATAGGCAGCAACAAGGGGCCCAACAGTTGGGGCAGTGAAGCCACTCGGGAGCATGGGCTAGAAAACCCGTGGGATGTGATAAGTATGCAGGTCACATCAGGGTTCGCGTCCCTGGCGATTCCTTCTCTCCCCTCTGGTCTATTTCCCGCCTCTTTTCGACCGCCGTCAGACTTTGCGTTTCGCGATTGTGCGATTTTGCGGAGTCGCGGCTCCGCATACGAAATTATGGCATTGTACGATTTCAGTGTCGTAGTATCGCATGCGAAAGTGCGACGCCGCAAAATCGCGAAATCGAACAGCGGCCTTAGCTGGCCTCTCGCCAAACGCCTTCGCTATAGCGGATATGAAAGATGGATGGACCGTCCCAGTACAGGGATTTTCATCAGTTTCCTTCAGTTTTCGCTGGCCAGCTAAAAACTGCTTTCATTATTGAACACGATCACTAACGCAGGGTTATGGCGAGGTGTGTCTTCATGGTTGTTCATACTGGCGGAACATCAATTATGAAGCCATAAATGAGGTTCCACGGAGCAAAGCCGTGGGCAAAGCAAAATTAAATTCTATAGAAATGCTGGGTTTTGTGAGGAAATTGGAGACTATTGTCGCGTTCTCAGAACCTCCTCACACCCTTGAATTTACTAAAGTACTTCTAAATCGAATTGTAACGCATCAAAGCTGAGCGTGTTTTGCAGACTAAAAATGCTCAGGCTCAGCCTTAAAAGGGCACAGAGGTTGCTTACGCTGAAAATCCGTCGCGTGTGAACAAGAGGACACCGGGCGTTGAGCAGAGTTTCGTGTGAAATTCACTTACTTCCTGGACCCATAATTAATGGGGACATGTAATGTGAAAACAGATTTCTTTACGATGTGCCAGCATTTATCTTCTATGCCGAATACATAATTATACACATAACACATCCTTGAGTCCACGTTCATCTTTTACAGAAAGCCGGAGACCACCAATCATTCCGCCTCATTAAACAACAAGGTACTGCGACGATTTTGAGACACGCGTTTTTGGGCAATGAAAGCACATTTTACGATGATCACTACTTCGTGAATGATTTACTTCGTAAGTAATGTGAACCAGTCGGTGATCCGAAAATTCGCGAATCCAAACCGAAAATGAAACTTGCAGGGGACCTTCTTCACTACAGATGCCAGCTCATCAGAAGTGTCTCCGTCTTAGGCCGCCGCCAGACTTTGCGGTTTTGCGACGTCGCACTTTCGCACGCGAAACTATCACCCTGAGATTGCGCAATGCCGCAACTTCATGTGCGGAGCCGCGAAACCGCAAAATCGCAAAATCGCGCAGTCTGACGGCGCTTTATAGTTGGCCAAAGAGAGGCGTGCTTTGTACCTACAGCTCGAAATCAGGCGTGGTAGTGATGAACCTTTCTTTATTTCACTCGAATTCATTTTATTTGTACTTTTTTCTTCATCATTCACTGGCAAGCGGCTTGGTAAATCTAGTACTACTAAAAGTGCTGACGTAGTCCGGGGAAGGGTCGGGAGGGGGTGTGTGCAGATATGACAGCAAATCGCGTGGCCGCCCGCGGCGAGCGGCGCGGCGGGTGCGTGTGCCAGTGACAAGGCATGGCAGCCTTCAAGCGAGGCAGTGGAAGCGCAGACGTGACGCAGTCACGCTCGGCCGGCTCTCAAGGGCAATCGATACGGCGAGTCGTGCTGGTGGCGCCGCGAGTGAGACGCAGCGAAGTGATTCGCTGTCATATCTGCACACACCCGGCGGGAGGCACTCAATCTCGCTGTGGCCCTCATCGGATATTGCGGCCATGAGTTTGCGCGCATAGATATTTACACAGTGTGTATTCTTTACCTAAACCTTAGTGGAAAGAAATAAAGATTTCCCTCAACCACGTCTTAGGCAAAATAGCGCCGGGCGCTCAGCACATGAAGTGGTCCCCCAACTAGCACCCTACTAAATTTCATTTAATTAGCAGATAGTTCGACTATCATGGAGGTGCCCTTGCATTCTTGAAATAATAGTTAACAAAAAGATCTGGTGCCAGACAATTCTATTTTGTATTAGTTCGACTGCAGAGTGCCGGCAAACTTCCATTATTCAGAGAAAAACCACCGACTCGGTGTCTGGGAGTGCAAATAAATAAAGGCAAAAAAAAATGATAGAACAATCCTCATACTGAAGTGGGAACGAAAAATGAGACATGGGCTACTGGCGACATCCAAAAATGAACAGAGTATGTATGTTACGTGATCGCGCGCGCGCAAACGACTCATCACTTGACAGCCGGCCTTAACGCCTTGCAAATCAATATTGATGGACGCTGGCACCTTGCCAACATTCCAAACTGCAAGAGTTATGTGAAGGCGACAAATTTCCAACTCTGGTCATCTGTTCCCCCCTCCCATCCCTCCTCAGCCTATCCCTTTCAGTAACCTCCTGTTTTCGGGCCATTCAACGCTACGACGTACAGGAGACGGGGCACGGGTTGGTAAAACGCTAGCGCTTGCCATCGTCTTATAGCGAAGCGACGGTGGATGGTATGACTCCTAGAAGCAGGCGCCGCATACGCGTCGCATCGCCGCGGAGTATACCCCAAGGTACACCGGGAGTCGAGGACTCCTCTACAGCGGGAGTCGTATTTGACAGGACAGAAGGGGGGAGAGGTTGTACCTGCATAGGTCAGCGATAGGCACTAGGGTCCAAACGTTCAATAAGCATATGGGAAGCGAGGGGTATTTTACGGCAAATTCGTGTGAGGAAATGTGAAATAATTATCATTTTGTTCAGGTAAGAATACATATCAGTGAAACATATTGCGGTTACACAATGCGGCAACAGTTACTGACCTAGTAAAGATCAAAAAAGAGAGGATAGAGGTCGTATTTGATCCTCGTAGAGGCAGTGGGGGTCGTACTTTTCTTCGACATCTGCAAGTGCCCTGGTGTACCCTTCTTTGGGAACGCGGCAGTCACTCTTTCACGTATGTCTGCTTGCTCGCACCCTCTCACCGAAACGCCACCAAGACCGCAGTGTCGTGGAAATTCAAATTTATCCATGACAGCAAATATTCATGGCCACTGAGCGGTCAACACTCATAAATGTATAGCAAGTCAAGTTCCAACAAATAATACAAATGTCCCCTGTCTCGACATCACCTATTGTAGCGAGTAGCCAAAAAGAGGTACAGATTGTCATATCAGTCACCCGCTTTAGAATCATAAGAATGGTAGTAATGGCCTCAAAATAATTTCCACATTTTCTCTTACTTTGCTATCAATTGGCTTCTCCAGTCAGGAGCCTTGTGTCAGCTTAACCATAGCATTTGCTACGCTGGTATTAGATCCAAATAAAGCCAATGAGCCGTCGTTAGACTTCGCAATTTCGCGATTTTGCGATCTAGTGGCATCGCACCCTCGCACGCAACAGCAGCTTGAAATCTTGCACTGCCGCAACTTCGCGTGCGGACTCGCGAGACCGCAAAAACGCGAAGTATGACGGCGGCCATACGTAGAAATGTCACTCATATGTCTTCGTCGTCAGGTACTTCGTCCGACGGGCCACGCCACTTCGGCTTCTGCTGCCATACATAGAAGCCAGCTTTTCTGCTAGATTTCAGATGTATCCCGTATTGGTGAAGAAATGTCAGAATGCTGGAAGGAGGCGTTTGATGGAGTAAGAGCACTCTAGGCGCCTCGAACTATGTCAGGCGTCAACAATGAAGAAAAATGGAAATGTTGTCATGATTTCTAGTTATCATCGATGAGGTCGGGATTCTGTCATCCAGGAAGCCTTTGTTCGTTGGGCTACACTGTCAACTCTGATTCACTACGGATAACAGAAATTTTTATAAATTTTTACTATTGCGGTGTCCGCTGGGTATCTTATTTTACTATTCAAGTATTGTGTGATAAAGTGTATGGCAGCATATGCGAATATTAACAGAAATAGGGAGTGCGACATCAGGTGCTCAAGGCTCTTTCTAACCAATTATTTCGTCGGTACCGTGCCTTTTTTAAGTTGTTCTACTTGAAGGACTTTCTAATCACTCCGACCCTGTCTGCCTGGTTAAACAGTGCATCAATTGTTTTTTATGAATTGTTTTGATGACGCAGCATGGGTGTTATAAACAAATAATGAATAGATAGGCAAGTGAGGGTGGACACTGCACGCTCCTTCGCGCGTTTTATTATAGTTGTGACGTCACCAGACAAGCACCGCATACGCACCACCAGTGAGTTTTCTCTTCCGTGGTGCATGTAAGGCCGCGGTCATACTCTGCGTGTCTGCGTTAGTTGACGCCGGTGCCGGCGTCAACTAACGCAGACACGCAGAGTATGACCGCGGCCTAATGAGACAAAGCAATTTTAAAAAATAAGTATGTGAACAAATTTTGTGCCAATCATGATTTAATAATATACAGTCCACAATTGGCCATGACGGCCATTTATGGGCTTGCCTCTGCGTGTATCTCCGAATCTTCCATTACATACAGGGGTGTGACTGTGAACGGGTCTGTACCCTAATGTCAGGATGCCGCACTGCGGCATGTCGCAAGTCAAACAGTGCGGACGAGCTAAATTGTTGGGTCCCGAAGTGATTAGAAGTCAACTGCGTATCGCACCATTTGCATTACGTTGTAATCGTTCCAAGACCCAACTACCGCGACGCGCAAAGCTCGCACACATTGTGTCGCACGCCGCTCATCGTCATGCGGCATCCTGACATTAGGGTACAAACCCACTGTGAACATGCCCTGATAGGGCACAAACCGAAAATTGAACCAATTGTTGACGTGTGCCAAAAATGTTCTTGCGTCTTTTTATGTAGTACTTCATTTCGAGGCAATCCACATTGCCCACCCGCCGGCTTCAATGTCTAATTGGCATCGTCATGTGGTTACCGAGCTCGAAGAGCACGAAACACGACGCGCGCCTGAAAGATGACTCTTTCCTATGACAAATCGCTTGGGAACGATTCACGTATCACGTAGTCGTCCACGCATTCGCAGTGATGGTAGCTTATTTGGGTATCATTGAGACAGACTTTTTCTGGCATCTTCCCAACCATCTTTTTTTACATGTGTGGGGTAGAGAAGAGGCTTATATAATAAAAGCACACACAATAGATTAGCACTGACCAAACAGTGCTGACCAGTAACATTTGGATAAGCCACGTAATTCCCCCCAGAATGTGCCTTCTCGCGCCTTTCGTCACTGCCATATTGATCGATGCCGAAAAGTCAGAAAGGGCACGAGGCCTGGCGTTTATAGTCAGCGCATGCTTCGGCGCGCTCTAGGGGCCTGATCCCTTGGGTTCCTTAGCATGCGAGAGGTGAAAGCGGAGCATAGGTATCGGCCAGCATGGTCGCATGTCTTCTCTGTAGGAGAACATCGTGCCATCAGAGATTTCGATAAGTCTGTGGATAGATTCCCCAAGTTTACTAGTACCTTTGCCTTTGGCTCTTCAGTTATTTTCTTGACTCCAATAAACCTGTAACTGTGATCCTCCCTCATTGAATACAAGCTGAAAAGAAGGCTCTCAATGTTTTGACGGTACAGAACAAGGAAAAGAAGTTGAAAAGATGGGTCGAAAAGCTGAAGCGAGATTGTTGGTTTTTTGGATATGTTGTGTTAACGGATTTATACACCACCCAATTCTTCCGTCTTATTTGTATTTTTCGTGGAGATTCCTCACATTTTTTCAGTCATTTTTATTTATTATAAGTAAATGTACGTGTATAGAACAATCGCGATACTTCAAAAAAAAGGGCACCCACGGTTTTCGTTGTCGGCCATGCAGGCATGTGAGTGGTTGAACTTTTCGGATGAATGGTTCTGTTGTCTAGCCTAACCCCATGAAAGTGTCCCGAGTTCTCAAATCAGTGCGTATGGAATCTTGAGATATAGGCTCCGGGTTGGTAACCTACAGTGAACATATGTGTGATTTCAAGGCAGTGGTAGGGGTAATACGGCGAATATGAAGATCTTGTTGGGTATGAAATTTGAGGTGCATAGAAGTACGAAAATAAAGAAAAACGAAATGAAACGCTCAATAATCTGAATACAACACTTTCTCCCACAGTTGACTCCGAAAATGGGCGGGCTACGTGGAAGAAAGGGGCGGGCCCTGTCAAAACATGTGACAGTTGTTAGAAAAACGGCCCCTACAATGCCCGAGGTTCCCCTTTTCAGCGGGAATTTCGCCACATATAATTCTCCCAGACCCGTAGTTTTTATTTGTATGACTCACTTTAGAGGTCCTCATTACTCCCACTACCCTACCACTATTTTTAAAAAGTTTTCGGATAGCACAATATAAAGAAATCGGCGCGATAACATGAATCTTTCACCCAGGGACGAATGGCTGAGTATTTCCGCTCCGTGTATTTTTCCATATCGTAAGAGCAAAATGAGGACACATGGAATTTATCGAGCCCCATTATACTATTGTAACCAGTGTCGATAATGATGGGGTACGATAACCACATAATTATAGATAGCTGCACGCGAAACTGGCTATTATTCTTCTTCCATAAAGCGGGCTGATTCATCTATTAAACGCCCACCGCTTTAGAGCAGATCAATAGGTAATCAGCTGCAGCGTGGATGTTCGAGAAATATTCGATGGTGGAGGAGAGTCGTGTTGACTATAACATCATAACACTCACTCCTTCGAATAGACTCATCTTCTTTTCTTAGTCCGAAACGCCAGGCTGTGATGTCGAAGATTCATGAGCGTTGATGTCACAGAAGATGTCAGGGAATTCGGAAAACCTCATCAGATCTTTATATCATTCTCTAGTGGTCCTTTGTGCTTGTGATGAGCTTCTCTCAACAGTCAAACTCCGCGTGATTATTGATCCCTTCGCAAAAATGTGCGCAGGCCGCGTTTATGCTTTGCGCGCCGACGGCGGCAATTTGACTCCGGTGACGGCGTCGGTGCGCAAAGTATGAACGCGGCCTTATCGATCATTGAGCAGCTGAGGCTCGCTTTTTACCAGCATGATCACACATACAGTATCGTTACTCATGAATAGGTTCATTAGGTTAATTTGGAGGGGGGTGGGCGGGGTGGAAAATCGCGTTTTCAAAAAAAAATCTCAACTCATGGTTAAATGCGGTGGGGGTAGCTTTGGATAAACAGAGCCATAAATTTGTTTTTCCACTGCACTCTGAGTGTCCTACGCTTTTGCCTCAATCAAATAAGTCAACGTCATCAGTTATCTTGTCCTACCTACTTACTTCAGTCCACTGACCATGAGTGAAGCACATGCATGACAGACCACATTCGTAATCCTGAGAGACGTAGTAAGTACATAGGAAATGGCTATGAAGTACATAACAAGGAGGTTCTTGCACGCAAGGTTACTCACTGGAATCGTCAACAACGAGGGCACCTAAGCCGGCTAGAAGCTGGCTATTTTTGACGAAAAAGGGGGTTATAAGCCAACTGGCGCCATAGTGATGGAATCTACTGGAAGCGTCCCGGTCACTATTGCGAGGCTTTACTTGGCCCCAAGATCATGATAAATGAAGGGATTGGGCGCCATATATGGCTGGAGTTGTTGTGTTTTGGAAAATGTAATAGGAAAGGAAGATCTGGCGCTAGAATTCCTCCTGCACATCCCTGTATCTTTTTCATATTTTCCGAAAAGCTCAGACTTATAATCGCATTTCCCGACATCAATGATTTCAAACTTCAATTTCGTGATGTAGTTATGTTTTTCGTAATAATTCAATAATATAATTATGTTTTGCGTGATAACTTCAATTTCGTGATATTATTATGGGCACTATTTGCCCAAAGCAACCTCACCACCTCTCCAATCGATGCGGTCGAGGAGATGATTTTTGGGGAACCTTTCGATTTGGCTGCATACCTCTACTCAAGGGTAGTTCGACTCGTAGAACACGAATATGACATTCGTTTAGTGCGAAACCAAAATATGATCATCAAACTCGCTCAAAACTTGTCCCAAAGGGCAGTTCGACCCGCCAAACGAATGTCATATTCTTGTTCTACGGTTGAATTATCCTTGGGAAGATGTTTGCATCACAATCTGAAGGCTCTCCGAAAATAATCCTCACGACCGCATCGTATGGCGCGGTAGTGGATTTCTCTGGGTGAATAGTGCCTAATTATGTTGTAATTTGTTTTGTAATATTGTGCTTTCTTGATAAATGACTTTCTCATTTTATTTCATTTATCTCAGGCTTCAATGTAATTCGCATTCTAAGAAATACGGTTCTTATGAGGTCTATATAATAGATTACGGCGATTCTGCCTAGCAATCGCGATGAAATTCTACGAAATTCTATTTTTTCTGATTGAGGAGCCAACTCAACATCATGCCACTTAGGCCATCCATTCTAAAGATGTCAGCTAATTGATATCAGCCTTACCTAAGTCCGTCCATGAACACCCGCATGTATACATCTTACCGACCTAGGCAGAGCATTACGTTCGCTAACGCGCCTTCGAAAGCTTTTATGGTCCTCAGAGAAGATCGCGTAAGCAGCAAAAACTTTTTTAATTGCGCAAAACATTTTTTTAAACTTTTCATAGAAGATACCTGTAGAGTGGTCCGCTTCTCCGGATATGTATTTCCGGTCTTGAAGCTCGGAACTTCCAACGAAATAAGGTTTTCAAATTAAATTTGTCATTTTGAAATTGGACACCATCCACTGAGTGTCTTGCCAGTCCGAATGAAATTATATTTTTGCGTTTCAGCTGACCTTATAAGCCTTTCCTCCATACCCTCAGGGTATTCTATTCTTTCATTGCTCGATGATATGTACAATTTTTTGCATTTGGGAGGTGGGGGAAGTCCAGTGCCGAGGCCCCAAACTCATGTCTTCGAGTCCGAGCACTCTTGAATTGCTGGAACAGCGCTACCGTTGGGTTATTGTCCGGAACATGAGGAAAACGATTCAAAGGCAGCGATAGGGGAAATTCGTACGAACAGTGGAAAATTTAGTGAATATGAAAGTCGAGGTGCATTGTTATACGATAATGAAGTGAAAGCAGAAGGAAATGGCCAAGGATCCGAGAAATAGGACCTACTTCCCACCGCTGATTCTTGATGCGGACGACCTTTACGTCCAAGAGACGGGCTGTCGACTAGTTTTCCATTGGCATGTTGCCAAGTAAACACAAGGGAATGTTTGGAAATACGATAGCATCTATCTTCTGGAGCCACCTCCAACCTAACACTGCAAAAGCGCGCCGCAGTACCGTCGATCCTGCCGCATATCCTTGGCCGCTCTCATCGTAACCAACCAGGGATCACGTCGCCTGAAGGAGGGGTCTGTCATCCAAAGGTTTATGGAGAAGGGGTCTGTCATCCAAAGGTGGCAGCTGTTAAAGACCATTAGGGGTAAAGGAAAACTGAGATGTGGGTGTAGATGTTTTCTGAAACGGACCTTCTACTTCAGAAGAGGTCACATATGCTGAATCGCATTGAAAAAACGCGGCTTGGGGTCTTATGACGACCCCACAGCACGGCATGTCGTTATGCGGTTATGCGGCCGGGAGAGTCGCCGTGGAGGGGCGGGACGACAATCGCAGCCGGCTGGTTCAGACTCTGGCCTGTCTTCAGTCCACTCCGGCTAGAGACGTAGAGGATGAGAAAGAGAAGGGGGATTTTCGGGTCCATATTTCTCGGTTTTTTTTTGGCCGTTTTATGTCGTTCTTTCTCTGCTGTTGTATTGCTGAGCACCTCTACTTTCGTAATCCCCCAATTCGCTAAATTTACCCCCCACCGGTGTCTTCAACCTTTACACCGCCACTACAGTTCGGGAGCGCGCTTTTCGACGGGGATTTCGCCATGTATAAGCCTCTTAGTGTTAGGCCCATAGTTTCCATTTGAGTGACTTCTTCTGGGGATTTTCCAATGACCACATTATCCCTAATGCTGTTTTTAAGCTACATGATGTCATTTGTTATTGTCTTGGAGAAACGAAGCATTTATACATCCCAGCTGACGCATAGAACGAATATTTCCTGAGGAGAAAATTCATCTAAGCACTCACCTCCGTACGCAAACGATGCCACTTACGTAGTAGTTAAGGCAATTTGGATGAGTCGGCAAACGACATGAATAGCCCTGACGTCTTCACTGATTACTAGGGGTTTCCAGTAGGGACTGAAGTTCCCTATTGAGCTTGATGGAAGCTGAAAAAGGTAGTTTTTGGAAAGGAAAGTCAGAAAACCGCAACGACATTGAGAAAAATGACATTGAATAGCTAATTTAGCTTGCTCTGAATTTATGAGTTTAAGATCATCAGAAGGTTGGTTGTAACTGAGGATCAAGCTATCGTTCACGACAAGGCAATACTCTGTGTTCAAAAAGTAATTATTCCCTCAAAAACTCACCCCACAAACGCCTCTACCTTCCGAGTTTACGAAGAAAAATTAGAAGAACGAAGGCTGAAAAAAAAACTCAGATAAGGTGAAGGTCAAAGAAATCGTTTACACAAAAAAAAAGTTTTTTTGTTTCCCACGTATTTATGTTGTATTCGTTTGATAAGGACGCATGCAAAGTTTCACGCGAAGAAGTGTGAATCCGCTTACGATACAGCTCCTCGAAGTGACGGCCGAGGGGGCGGGACCTCGGAGCAAATGCCTGCCCCGTCGTCCGTAGCGGTTGGAAACGAAGAGTGAGACTTCACATAACTTTCTGTTCCCACTATGTGGCTCCGATCACGGCGGTCGACAGGGACTCTGGAGCCCCTCTCCCTCGGCCACCACTTTGAGAAGCTTCTTGGTCGGATTCCCACTTTTTATCGCGAACATCTGCATGCCCCCACTATTAGCCAAATGCAACAAGGTGTTGCAGTAAAAAACTCGGAAATAGTTTTTTCTTGAAAACGTTCATGACGTTATCATAGCGAATAAAGCTAATTTTCGAAAAATACATTCTGATAGTGATGTCAATCCTACACTAATCATAAACCAATCAGTCATCTATTCACATGTTGAGTATCTTGAAATTTGGAGTTTTAAAGCTTGCGCCTTTTGAAATTTTCCTGGCATGAATTAGCGATTTAATAGCACACGCTAGAGGAAATCGCCAGAAGTGCACGTAATACATCGCTATCTACCGTAGTTCTACTGCCCTTCTACTGTCTATTCTGTTTAGTTCGAGCTGAAGATATCCAATGAGAGACAAAGACTGAGAGGTTGGGCCTTGTGAATCCTCGCATAGGTTCCATCCTAACTAATGATTCCCCGACCTAGTGAATTATTTTATTTATTGTTTTTCTTGATTTATTTTACTGAATGTTTTCGTAACAACTGTCTCAAAGGCTGTTTTTGACAGCCACATCCCGTTGTGTGGCTCTTTACGAGTAGGCGAAGCGGTTCATTCGTCGCTCAGAATCATCAGTAGTAATGGGATGAAAACCCTGGGGAGCCTAAAAACACGGCAATACATTGTCGTCATGTGAAGTGCATTCCACTTCATGACGACACTTCTATTTAAAGACACTGAAAGAGCGAGCAATTTTGGCCCACGGTAAGACCTACCGTGCGCTTGCAGTTCCTTAGGTTGCGAGCATTCCACACACAATTCCTTGCAAGACGTCGAATGTGAATTCAATGGATTTTTATTGTTTTTACCGCACGCGGCACTCTTGTAAAACAGCGAGAACTACGAGTGACTCGTTTGTTTCGATTCCCGCGCAAATGTGTCGCCTGCAGCATGCCGCAGATTTCTTGGTGCCGCTCCCAGACCTGATGTAACACCTCCGCCACGGATCTATTGCATTTCTCATTTAGAGATAGTACCCCTTTTGGACTATGTACAGTTAGTAAGGAAGACCCAGGAGCATTGGTCCACTGAATAAAAAACTATTTTCCGCACCGCATTTTGTAAATATCACAGACAGCCTGCGCTATGCACTGCCTAATCACAATTATGCCCTCTGGGAATCACTCTGCACTAGTTATTCAGTGCCTTGTTTTGTCTTTCTGTTTTGGAGAAAGGGCATCATGTATGCTGCTTTCATACTTTGCGGTATTAGCCTTGACGGCGTCGGCAGTGTAAGGGCATGGTCATACATTGCGGTGCCGGCGGCAGGGCGTGGCCGCGTATCTCTGCGTCTCTGCATATACCACCCTGCCTCGTTGCCTGTGTCATCTCTGCACCTCCCCCGTGCTACACCCCCTCGCTGCCTGTGAACGCAGCCACGCCCTGCCGGCGGTGACTATGACCGCGGCCTAAGGCAGGCGAAGACGCAGAGTGGACTCCGATAGACGTAGACAGCAATATGAGGCACAGAAACCACACTCTGCGTCTTTGTCTGCCTGTTGACGGCGGCAATCGATGCCGGAACTATGAGGGCAGATTTCGTAGGTTCTGCACTGCTCGAAATGTAGCTTTCCCTTAGAAAAACCGGCAGGAACCATGAGTTTAAGGTGAGGAAATGTTGAGTGAGGCCAGAGCTTCAGCTCATAACCTTCACGAATTCAAGTCAATGGGCTCTCAAGGAACCAGGCGAGGTCACGAGAAAGAGGAGGATGGAAAGAAATGATTGTTTTGAAACAAAAACTTGAGCTTACAGGGGTAATCGGTATCGGATTCAAAAGCGGGACCTTGTGATCTGTAACATCTCTCGCCCATCTCTTCGAACTGCAGCAGCACCTTCCCAAACTGCCCGCTAAAGGAGATGTCATTTATCGTCTCGTAGAATGTATTTCATTCACTCATGATTATGTAAAACTAGTTATAAAACTAACAGCAAAAAACAGGTGAAACTATTAATGGTAAAATAAGCAAAAGGGTAAAAAAGGTGTTTATGGCTTCCAGTCTTTTTCACTAATGTTAAGACACCTTACACATAATTGCTATGAGCTTTTCTTCAAGAATGCTTTCTTCAATCATCTGCTCTTGCCGTCGCAGAACAAAATGGCTTTCAATATCCTGCTTAATCGAAAAAGCCTACATTGCGGAAAATACCCCACGTGAACGAGACAAATGTGTCCCTTGGGTGAGGAAACAATCTTTCGTGATAGGTTTCGGGTTGTGCGACGAGTTAATCGAAATGCGGCTTATCCGCCCTCGCGAGAAGTTGTTAGAAGTGGAACAGATGAAGGGAGTGAATTCACTGCAAAGAAAAAACAAAATTTATGTGGTCATGGAGCTTTGATTATTCATTACTCCAATGAACAATTAACTTCCGTTAGAGCAATCCATTTCAGTGCCCTGATGTAAGAGAAACTGGCACTGAGACATTAAAAATCCATTTTCTGGTGAGGCCCGTGAAATATTAAACCATATCGGTAACCTTTACACAATTTATTTGCCATTTGCCGTTGTCTATTTGCTGTCGCCTTTGTCAGGTTTGCGATTGAATTCTTCAGAGTCGTTTTCCGGAGAAGTGTAGTATATAAAATATCTTAGACACCTTCAATAATTGCTTTACCCATAGCCTAGTACGGCTGCCTTCATACTCTGCGATACCGGCGGCAGGACGTGATTGCGTCGTCTCTGCGTCTCTGCGCCCGTGCAGCGGGCAGGATCGAGTCTCTGTCGAGCAGCCCTCGACAGGGGGGTCGCATTTGGCCCTCAGGTAAGGGAAGCCGTAATCGCTGAGGTAGGCAGTTATCAGCGGATTTTTTAAGGCTGACGGTTTCAAGTGTAAAGGGGGAGGCATGATAGAACTAGCTAACTGGGCTCAAATCCAAAACTAATATTCAATTTAATCTTCCCTTGAAAATCTCGAAGGACATACAGGAAGCGATCCCCACAAATAGGAAACAAGGAAACACATAATTTTTTTTTAGAGATTAGTGCTTAAGACGAAATTGTAGATAGAACGGATGGACAGCTTAAAAGATAAATAGTCGAAGAGCACGCTGTTCCTTTGGTCCTCTTGGATTTGTGGGCTACAAACAAGGTGTCAAGCTTCTGTAACCAAACGCGCATAACGTATGCAGTAGTGCTAGTCTTGTTCATAGTTCACAATTCGAAGACGACCACGGTATCAGTGATTGATGAAGCGCAGCGGGAGTACCAGTTTCACTGATTTATATAAAAAAAAGCAAATGACATAGTTAAAGGATACGGATGAGGCTTCGCCGTCTGTATCCTTCAACATGAAGGATCGTCGACGGAAATCCCTTGCATGACGAATCTCATGCATCTAAAAAGAAGTCGGCCAACGTCAATAGCCCTTTCAATCAACCACTAGCACCTAAAACACGTCCAAAGGGGTCTCCGATTTCATCCTTCATCCCTGCCGCATGGCTTTTAACTATTTTCCTCTGTCATCAGAGGACGGGCCCAAAACCCATGGTTGGCAACGCTTTCGTGTTGGAATATAAGTACTGTATTTGGTTAGGTTCTCATTTTTCTTGCTTTGTCACGAGTTTGGTCTCAGTTTTCTCTTTAACGTAGGCTCTTAATCTCCTTGTTTAATCGCATTGACTGAGTATAAAGCATACAGTCCAGTTCCCGTAGGTTGACGGGGCGTGGCCCAGAGAGTTGGGTGAGAGTGTGTGGCGGGGTGAGAGAGATCGATACAAGTCCGTAGGCCTCGCCCTGCCAGCCGTAATTGAAATGGACTGTAGATATAGCGGAACTGGAGAAGGAGGAGGAGGAGGGAAGTCGTGTTGAGGCGCCTTTTTTTTGGAGCGGGGGTGGGGGGTGGGGGGAGGGAGGTATTTTGAATTTTTCTCAACCCATGCTTGACCCTCAGTGAGGCAGAGCGGCATGGGCGGAGACGCAGAGACGACGCAGCCACGCCGGGCGGGGGTCACGAGGTCGAATATCCGCGCGGCCGCGCGCGACGAGCGGCGCGGCCGGTGCGAGTGCCATTGGCAGGGCATGGCAGCCTTCAAGCGAGGCAGTGTGGCATGAGCGGAAGAGCAGACGTGACGCAGTCGCGCTCGGCCGAGCAATCGATACGGCGAGCCGTACTGGTGGCGCTGCGAGTGCACCGCCGCGAAGCGGAAATTTGACCTCGTGAGCCCCACCCCAGCCACGCCCTGCCGCCATCAGGCACACCGGCAGCCGAAAGCAGGGTAGCTAATGAATTGCTATCGCGCCGGACCGAAAGAAAGTGAGTAGTAAACCAGTAAAGTCAGAAGTAAAGGACAGCGTTCTTCCATTCTAAAAAAAGGAAATGATCAGTGGAAATTGAAGTGAAATCAGTGGTAAATCTTATCCAGAGCCTATCATCCCAAGCCTCCCACACTATAGCATGGTCAAGTTCATTGTTAGCTAACAACCACGGCGAGTAGTAAGTTCGAGTTCGTAACTTAGGCCGCGTTCATACCAAATTGAATGAGGTTTTTGGCGGATCGGCGTAAAGTAAGGGATGCGTATCGATCGGAAAAATGAGCGCATCGGCGCATCCGCGATTTGAGAGAATTGGCGGATCGGCGCATCGCTAATTTGGCTATTTGCCACAATGCAGATAAGCTGACATGGTGATACGTGGCATCTCCGAAAATCCCTTCAGTTGAGTACGAAAGCAGCCTAACGTCTGCTTGAATGAAGTCGTTCTTCTTGCAGCAAGCCATCAACGGAAAGAAAAGACGTAAAATGTCGAGTACGGAAAAGACAGAAAAGGCCGAAAAGGCGGATAAGAAAGAAAAGAAAGAAAAGACGGAAGCGGCCGAAAAGACTGAAAAGAGCTTGGTATTTACTTTCAGTGTCTGAAATATCGTACCGTCCTGAAAGGCCTGCTAAACAATTGGACTAGTGAAAAAGAATGACATATCCCGATACGAGAGCTAGAAAATGTCTGTATGCCTCGAAAGCTTACCTTCTCTTCTGAAATTTAAAGGAACTCTTCTGAACTCTGGCAGCTTTGTGTTAATCCCATACTTAAAAGTGAAGTCACGAGTGCTCTGAGCCGAGCAGTGTGGCATTCCACTATAGGCGTTAGATGCCATGGCAATGAGAGTGGGGGCATCCCAATGTGGATATTATTTTCACCTAAGCCTAGAAGTGGGAAGAACCTCTCCCCTCCCATACCGAGACTTACGCTTGTGTGTGCAGACTGTCTCTCCAAGAATTCCTCAGAGATTCTTAGGTGAGGAACCTTTATGTGATGCCCCCCCCCCCCCCACCGTCTTCCTCATTGCGATAACCCCTTCACGACTATAAGGACGCCGTCGGACTTTGCGATTTTGCGGTATCACGGCTCCTCACGCGAAGTTGCGGCATTGCACTATCTCAAGGTCGTAGTATCGCATGCGAATGTGCGACGTCGCAAAATCGCAGTCTGACAGCGGCCTTACGTCGCCTTGGGGCATATGTCTTTGAAATTCGAAGCGACCGTGTGGAGGAATGACACCTTTTCTTCTGTATTGTCATATAAATACAATCCAATTGGTCACTGCAGCAAACGTACAGTTGGGTCAACTCGAAGAAAGGGTAGCATCGCATGTGATTGGATGATATCGTGTAAAGCGTTCCATTACACCAATTGCATTTGATCGCACGCCAAAGACATTGCGTGCAACTTCCAATGAGGGCAATATCCATATCAAGCTTCAGACACTCATTTTATTTGCAACATGAACGATATAAAGGCAACAGCGCGGTAAACGTGAACATGAGTTCACACCACTCCCTTGCATTACATAGTTATAACATGAGTTCGCACCACTCCCTTGCATTACATAATTATATGGTCACCAACATGGTATATGACGACTCAACGGACTGTAGGGGAAGGAATTCTTGCGCGGCACTGCCTGAACGGCATGCCCATAACCATTCAAGGTTTGGTAAACGGTGTGTGGGCGTGGATTCTGCGACTGAATAAGGCCGCCTCTATACTTTGCGGCGCGGTGCCGGTGGCACCGGTCTATTCATAAGGCTCGACAAAACCACGTTATAGTGTGATGTTCCTGGCTGGAGCCTGCGCGAATCTTGCCACAGTTTAGCAGCATGCAAAAACTATTCCAAGGTCCGACCCGCGCCACGATTATCATACCGTAGTACGGTTAGGTCGAGCGTTGTAAACAGAGCGCATTGCAACAATCCCGGCGTCGAATGCCACCAAGTATGAAAGTGGAAGGCGTCACAGGAACACATAAGCCGTTCACAAGCGTGGGTCGAACGCTTCGCTCCATGCACGCGGTGAGTGGCGCTGCATTTTCAGAGTGTTTGCTTTGTTTTCGTTCACAGTGGTGGGCCTTGCGTTTTAGTGAAAATAATTTATATACGATCGGAGAAGTTGTGGACAATGGTCGAGATAAGCCTAATGCTAGAAGGCCTAATGAGCAGCATCCACAAGGCTGATAAGTAGCACTGCACTGTGTAAAGTATTTAGCTGCACGATCATCCATTCGTCCTCCAGTCGCTAACAAGACTGAAACTCAAAAACATTCATTTACAAATCTGCACATTACAATTCCAAGTAAAGGTAAAAGCTTTTTCCTAAACTGAGCTTGAGCTTAAGCCTAGGTAAAAATAGAGCTGGACGCCGAGCTCAGTCTACTGGCCCTCCCCCACAACTGCTTTAGCACATAAAATGTTAGGATATGCAAAAAAGATTTGAAACGGACATGGTACGGATAAACGGCTACTTATACATAAGCAAAAGGTTGCCCTAATCAGAAACGGGCGACTCGTGCGCGAACGTCGCGGGTGCGACACTGCGTCGCGATTTTCTGTGCTAACGACAGGCACCCATACTCTGGGGTACCAGCGGCAAGTGCGGCTGCATATCTCTGCGTCTCCGCCTGTATTACCGTGACTCGTTCCCTGCGTCATCTTGTACCTCCCCCGTGCCACTCTGCTTCACTCATTGTGTACACAGTCACGCCATGCTGGCGCAAAGTACACACGCGGCCTTATCATTCTCCCCCAATCCCACATTTCCAAGAAACACGAAATACTTTTATTATGAACGCTGTCTTAGAATTCATATTCGAGCAATGTATGTAAACTTTTTCCTTACAGATCGCAACATTAACAGCCAGGTCAGTTAGGTCCTCAGACTCGACGACACCAAGTAGTGGGTGAGTACATGTGGTTCCTTGGTTTGATAAATAAATAAAAGAAAATGATGTATTATTACAGAACATCACAGTCAAGTCCAACCAGTGCGAGAAAGGGTGTTTCTGTATCTGTGAGCTACATTATCGAGTTATATTCCGTTGCAACTATTTAATTCCGAAACATTCAGGGATCAGGAAAGAAAACAAAGCTTAAACGCTTCTTTTTTCGAATTAAAGAAAGCATTGGGTTAGTGGAAAAGACGGAGATATCAAAAACATTCACAGAATCGGTGGCACACCTCGATAAATACAAAGTTTGTCTTCAGAATCTGCTAATAGCAATTTCTTAGAAAGGCTAACGACACGGTTGTAGCTTGCGCTCCAGCGAAAAAAAATATTAAGCTGTGCTCTTCGAGATCGATACTTACGTTCGATTCAAAAATTCGATATTAGGCTGTTTTCGTATTCTGCGGTGCTGGTCGTGTTACCGTCGGCGGCAGAGTAAGCAACCTCAATTTCCTTAACAGCATTTCTCCAAAAAGTGCGGCGTGTTCATCGTATGTAGGCGGTCGATTATTGCTCCTCCAGCACGCAAAGTGTAACATCTAGCATAGGCATCTCTCACAAAGACCAAGTAGCACAACACCAACCCACTAAAAACGACAAGCTCGATAGCTTCAAAGTGGATCGAATAGAACCAAGTGGTTCGTAACTGGATTCACGGCAGTAGCGGCGCTAGCACACTCTGCCGGTGTGGGACAAGACACTCGACTTGGATCAACGCGCGCGACAAGTGCCATGCAATTTACGTCACGAACTGGCCGCATGCGAAGTGGTTTGGTTACCGCAAACTAGTCTAATTGTAAAATACAGAAGTGAGTATATTAATGAGTTCAGGTGGGGGGTGGGGCAACTTGTCCCCCCCCCCCCTCAACAGTTACATTACCTTACAGAGCTGTACGTCTGTACACGACTTACGATATTATTCATGGAAAGGGATTTTACTGTGCAACATTCGACAGGTGGTTGCCCCTTAGTAGTATAGCATCCAATATAAAGTTAAGAATTCAACGTAAACCATCCCCTCACTAAGCGTCAACTAATTCTAGGGTAGTTTCAAAAACACCACCATTGCGCAGCTCCACTTTTCCACACTTATTTTCAGCAATGCCTCGATACACTCACTGAAGCGGTCCGTGCTGCAATCCAGGAGAATCCCTCTTACCAGAAACAGGTGAGACTAACTCTAACCACAAAATTTTGTACCCTCTCCGTCCGACCTCGAACTTCCGAACCGAATCTCGCAAGGGTAAATCTCCATATAAACTGAAATGGGTAACATAACTGATTAGAGATCATCCGTACACCAGCTCACTCATTTTAAAGCAATATCCCTTTCAAGGAACATAAATTAGAATTGGCTCCACCAGCCGGCCAAGAAGAATACGAACTCGTTGCGACATGCCTCAAAGACAGAGGTGGTTTCGACGATTACAAGGTGGGATGCAAAAAAAAACTTCAGCAGCGCATCCGTGACTTATGCAGTCATCTGTTTAGAATCAAAAGAAACAAATAAATCTCTATGAAAAGCAAGGGATCGAACATCGTGAATACATTCGTAAAGCCAGACGTTCAATACAGAACATACGATCGTTCATTCAGGATGATTACTGGGTAATCAACACACAACGAACAGGTAAGTTGGATTCGTTTTTATCACGAAACAATCCATAATTTTGGTGATCATCTACTTTCAGAGTTAGAAAAATTTCGCCAAGGCGGAGTTGAAGGCAGCAAAAGACGAACAGCTGCTTGCTGTAAAGAATCAACTCTACACTCTGGCTGTATCTGCATTTGAAGAGAAGCTTAAACACGTAAGCCTCTCCAGCTATCGTCACCTCAATACTATAATACTGCAGACAAACCAGTGGCAGTCGTGTGACGCTAAGGCCGCATCCATACTTGCGGAGTTGGTGGCAAGGCGTGGCTGCATTTCTCTGCGTCTCCGCCTGTGCCACCCATCTCGTTTTCTGTGCTCCTCTGCACCTCTTCCGAGCCATTCTGCTGCGCTGCCTGTGAATGCAACCACGCCGTGCGGCGTATAGCATGAACGTGGCCTAAGGCTGCAGCTCCTTCAGCTCGTCTGAGTCGCCCGATCCGGACGATCCGTGCAATCACATAATTGCAAATCGCAATCCGCGACGCAGTGCGCACGAGCCAATTAGAAGTGGGTCGCGACAACCTCGTTACATTGCGCGTACAACTATGTTAGCGTAGCGAAGTTTCCTCGACCCACTGCTAATTGACCCGAGCGTCGAGGTCTGCGATTTTACGGATCTTCCGCATCGAACGACTCGACGATCCGACGGGTAGCAAAGTATAAGTCTCAGCCAAAGGCAGGACAGTGCGCGGCATGGGGCAATGTGTGCGAGGGTGGCGTATGTAGTTAGACTGAGAGCGATAACGTCCTTGCGCCCCATTGTAGTGCAGGGCATGGCAAACACTTCAAGACACTGCAGCTACATACGATACTCCTAGCTCGCACGCTTACGCACCACAAGCGCGATCACGAGAGTTTTCTCAATAACTTCCCACGTTTTCGGTGAAACCCCACCAGAAATGGAGATGAAGAGGCACTATTCGATTTGGATTACTCGATGACCAATCAGGATCTTTAGAAGGGTCCGCAATTCATTTCCCAATCCAGATGGATCAAAAAAGCTACAGGTGACAGCAATGGTGGACGAGCTGCCAAAATACAAAGCTACGCATTTCGCCAATCTGGAGGAATGGATCAGCTGTACAAAGAAGTACCACGAACAAATGGCTCAACTGAATCGAGACGCCGAAAATAGCTAGCTATTACTAACTGGGAAAACACGTGAATTCAAATTCAAACACCACAAAAACAATTTTGTAGAAATATTGTACTCAATGAAAGCAAATAAATTATCGATTAAAACTACTAATGAGTTTATGCGATAGTATTACATGGCAGATATCAAATTAACAATCCTATAGTACAACTGAGCAATGACAGTATATCATTAGCCTCTCCAATTTTCAACGAGGAACTCCTTCCAGGACTTAATTTGAATATCGTAGCCGTTTTCAGACACATCGTAATTTGTCACCTAAAATACCTATAGTTGTCAAGAAGAAGAGCACCAATCCTTTCAAGGCCATTTCAATAAATTTGGAATGTCGTTGCCTTCCCTTTCTATACCCTACAGCTTCGTTCGTGCTTTTGAGAGCAGAGTTACTGCCGTTCAAAAACGGGTGTGACCCAGGCACTGTCGTTACTAATTACTTCCTGATTGAACTATTGAGCTTTTTCTAAGCAGGATGAGGATCTTCATAACTACAGTCAAACTATACTCAATATATAGATCTTTTATCACCCACTAAACCAACGGGAAGTTCCATTCCCATCCTTCTACGCAGCAGATGACCTCTATACTGGAGAACGCAACCCTTCACATACCTCATAGCGTTCCACTTCGGCCAAGTCGCTATTTTCTGGATATGGTCCAATCCAAACATCAATACAATCTTCTTTCTGCACCTGTAGAAATACGCAATCGTTAGTAAACGACATTGAATCTCAAGCCGCAAACATCGGGGTGCATTGCAGAGGAGCTTATGGAATATGAAATGTTGCGAGCGCGGTCGTGATCCCTTCCCTTCCCCCCCCCCCCCAACACGATGCCCACTGCAAAAAAAGCGTTCGTGACACTACACCGGTTCGTTCTGTAATACACACTGAGCATCACAGTGAAACCTGCAGGTTGCCGTTGAAGCCGGGGGATAAAATAGAAGCTACAAGCCAAGACAAGAAATGCATTGTGGGAAACATTTCTACAAAATACTAATAAGAACACTTGGTAACGTGATAGATTGCCCTGTAAAATATCTGTAAGCACAAAAAAGCACATACATTATAGGATTTCTTCGTGTGTGGATCCTCGTTCACACGAACTCGGCCACTAAGGATGAGCTTCTCCACTTGCCTAAAGATGATCTGAGTTGTTATTCTGTAAAACTCTCAACTAAAACATATATACTCACAGTGATGACAGCAACTCCGATCTATTCTTCATCTACAAAAAAAGGTTAAGCAGCTTTTTTGTGTAACAGGCGAGCAAGTTAGGCCGCGGTCACACTTTGCGCAGCTGCGTTAGTTTTGCAAACGTTGCGCATTATCTACTGACGCCGTCGTCTGCGGCTGGCAAATTGTTGCGTGAGTTTGACGCCGGTACCGGCGTCAACTAACGCAGCTGGGCAAAGTATGACCGCGGCCTTAGGCCGCTTCCATACTTTGCGCACCGACGCCGTCACGCGCGTGACGCCGGCACGCGCGTGACGCCGGCACGCGCGTGACGCCGGCACGCGCGTGACGCAGGCACGCGCGTGACGGCGTCGGTGCGCAAAGTATGGAAGCGGCCTTACGGTGCTGGTACCAGTACACCAAACTACGCAACGCAGCAACGCGGGTCTTAACAGCAATGCCTCAGCTACAGCGGCGGAAGAAGCTTGGGGAGCTACAGTGGTGGAAGCATGTGGTAACATCTAACAACGAGTGTTTATCAGTAATATGATTTATCTCCACGTCGCACGCCGTGGTGCGAAATGCCTTAAAGAAATCGTCCAAGGAAGAATGAGATTCTCTGTTACTCGTATACTTATGCTGTATTTGCCTGGTAAGGGTCGCGTACAAAGTTTCACGCGAAAAAGTGAAGTGAAGGATGAAGCTCCCCGAATTCGCGGTCGTGTGGGCGGGGCCCCGAGCAAGTGCTCACCCCGTCGTCCGCCGCGGTCGAAGACGCATTCTAGGAACAAAAAGTTACGCAAACAGTCCCACTCTCCGTTCCCAACCGCGGCGGACGACGGGAGGGGGCTTTCACTCGGAGGCCCCGCTCACCCGGTCGAGATGCTGTATCTTAGCCCAATTCTCACTATTTCGCGTGAAACTTTGTATGCGGCCCTTATTAGGCAAATACAACATAAATATATGGGTACCAAAAAAACTCCTTCACCTTGGACGACACACACCCTAGAATGGCAGTAATAAGCGAAAATACTTACGAGCTGCTTTTGCCACTTGCCCGATTCACAAAGGTGTCAAGGCGTCGACTGCCAGCTTTCAACGTCTTTATCTTGTAATCTTTTGGGAGACCATCATCTCCGAGTTCTTCACTTCGAGAAAGCAAACTAGAGTGAAGATGACGACAGTTCAGAGCACTCGTCCATCGAGTCGCCGCGACGGTCAGTCGGCTCATACCACTCACGTTCATTTCCTATGCGCATCCCTCATTACCAGCAGTGGAACAGAAAAGCCAAAAAACAAATGCTGTAGGTAAAACCTAAGGAAAGCGAATACTATTTGCATTCAAATAGAGGGACATACCCAAAAACAGAGTATCCATGAAGTTCAAAAACATTTTATTGCTATAAATCGCGTCAGAACTCTGTTCTACCCGTATCGAAAACAACAGAAATAAAGTACTAAGAGAACAGGAAGGTATGAGTGAAGTAGAAAGAAATTGTGGAGAACGCGAAAGGGCTGAGAATTCAAAAAGCCCTCCTAACCCACTGATTTCAGCGGTGAAGGTATTACATTTTCCAGCGCGCCACATACATATTGATAGCAGCCAGGTGGATCCGTGACATGTGGCATTCGCACGCAGTACATGACCGTCTAGCGTTAAGGTCGAACCTACAAGAACAATGGCAGCCGGATCGTGAAAACTTTGCCAAAAAGCTCGACATTATTACTGGAAACGCGCTAAATGCTGTTGCTCGGACGTAAAATATTAGGTTGGACGGGAAGTTCTGGGACACTTTTTGTTTTTTCCTGTAGAAACCTGTAAAGAATTGTGGGACAGTCCATGGTAAGGGTATATATGATGGAGTGTGAAGGACTCTTCACTAGTCTGGTTATCACCACTATGGCTTCGACAAGCGGCGAATCTGAGCCTATTTCGCGAGAAGGTCTTCGACTGCTGATTCTTCATGAGTACCGCCTTGGTAGTTCTGCGCGCCTGGCGGCCGACAGAATCAACCACTCGATGGGTGCGAACACCACTTCGAAGTCTACGGTGATTCGGTGGTATCAGCGTTTCGGTGAAGGACAGACAACGCTAGAAGATGAACCACGCTCAGGACGTCCTCCGGTCTTCGATGTCGACGCCCTGACAGCTGCCGTTGAAGAAGATCCCCGTCACGATGGTGCATACTTTGGTGACTGAAGTTACATGTGAATAAAATTAAAATAAATTGAATTTTTCTCACAAGGTGTCCCAGAACTTCCCGTCCAACCTAATAGATGCTTCACGCTGGACAGTTTGAATATCGCATATTCCACTTTCAAAAGAAGCGGAAAAAAATTGGACGGGAAAAGGAACAGCAATGAATAAATACATAAATACATTGAAAATTGAACTCGATCAATAATTCACAAGGATATCGAAGGAGGATTTGAAAACATGCACATTTCCAATGAAATCAGATGTTACAAAACGAGAAACTGGGAAGTGATCACAGGCTTCGAAATCACTGCAAGAGAACCGTCAAACCAGATTCGATAGTCAGTTGGATCTGAGTTAATAGGAATGCATGATAAACACGCTCTCAAGACAACTATGATCAGCTAACTTTATTAATTGAGCCATCTAGTTCGGGTAAGTAGCCTTGAGGTGTTTTCTCTCCAATATATTTCTTCAAATGCATCCTAACCTCAACAACCTCGCCGGAAGCAATCTTTTGGACCGTGCCATCGGTAAGAGGCGTCGTCATTTCGACACGTGCCTTTCCTCCTTTACCAAATGCACCGACCACTCGCCCTATCTCTCCAGTGCTTAGACGAACTGGCATGCCTTCGAATAGACTTATCTTTGTTTCCTTCTTGAAAAGCGAGTTGCATACAATGCTTCTGACATTCTCCACCCTTTCAGCACGACCTATGCGTATTCGTCGCACAAATCGACGAACATTCGGCACTTCGAGAAATTCCTGGAAATGACCATGGAACATGAAGCGGCATCCCCGTCCCTGGTGATCCAACTTCGAGGCAATGTAGAATGCGTTGCAGCGCGTATACACCGGTCGATCAAACACCATCCAACACACGCATGGCTCTTCCAACGATGACAATTGTTCAAAATCACCGCCATCTGGTTTCAAGAATTGGCACTCGGCCATGACTGTATCGAAACCGGTAGAGATGTGTACCTTCATACCCGAGGCAGCGGTACCACGATAGAAGGACACTGCTATCACTGAGGCGATGCACGACTTAATTTCTGTCAGCGTCCCAGGTGAGCAAACTGAAAAAACACTATTCGAACTTTTGTAACCGCTAAACACACACCATTTCGTCAAGTGTGAGAAACGAACAAAAAAACTAACTGATAGTGCGAGAGATGGAATCTGCGTTCAGCTGTTGGACTAAAATTGCTGCACGTTCCCCTGCTGCCACCTGAATCACTATACTTCGAGATGAAGGGATTTGATCCACAAAATCCCTTGAAAATGTATTCTTATTGCAGTTCATATTCATGAAAGAAGATTTCTTATTCATGAAAGAAGATCCTATTTATTACCATTACTGAACTCTGGTGATACATTTCGTAAACGAATCCGCGTAAGGCATAAGGATGTCAGACCGATGGGAATTCTCCCAGCGAGCCATGTTAACATGTAATCAGAACACTGCATATGCACAAACACTGTCGGGAATTTCTCAGTGAAAACCTAAGTAAAAGTCATAGCAGAAATCCTGACCTTTTCAACAGGTTGCTTCCAAGATTCGAGTCCTTTGACCTTCTTTTTCTCCTTCAACGCTGGGATTTCGATTTCTTGGTCGATTCTCAACAGAAACCCCTTGAATCTTGGAAGATTTCACTTCAGAACATCAGTTGCTTTATTACCTACCGTATACAGCCTTCGATAACTGTGCCAGTCATTACAGTACCTTTGCCAGTAATAGGGAAACAGTGATCCACAGCGACAACAAGGCTGCAAATAAATCATAAAGTCAGCGCTCAGACGCATCTATCGATAATTTTGATATTATCATTATACATATGATATCCACGTAATCAGTATCGATGAATATTCATGTATCTCTTGAGGAGTTTATCTTAAAATCCGAGCGCATTCCCGAGGGAGGAAACCTCACGCTTTTTACAGCTGTTTCTACTTACTCTTTGTCTTCACTGAATTTGAACAGTGAGGAATCTCCAATCGTTGGTGGTTGTTGGGGTGTTTTCGGTCAGGAAAGCATACATTCATTCCGTATTAGAGCGTTTAATGCGGCTCTGGACGCTCCACTTATGTATGGTGAAAGGGATGAGCGTCGCTGGACGTGATAATTGCGTTCATACTCTGCGGTGCCATGGCAGGGTGTAGTTGCGTGTCTCTGCGTCTCGGCCCATGCCATCCTGCCTCGTTGCCTGCGTCGCCTCTGCACCTGCCCCGTGCCGCTCTGTCGCTGCCTGTGAATGCACCGCCACCAGTACGACTTGCGAATCAATTGTCCTTGGGAGCCGGGCAGAGCATTGCTGCGTCACCTCTGCGCTTCCACTCATGCCACACTGCCTCCTGCACCCATGTCACCCTGCCTCCTCCACCCGTGCCACACTGCCTCGCTTGAATACTGCCATGCCCTGCCACTGACACTCGCACCCGCCGCGCCGCTCGCCGCGGGCGGCCACGCGGTTCTCCGGCGTAAGTAGCCTCACCCGTCAATGGGTAAGGCTACTAACGCCACAAAATCGCTTCAAAGACGACGCACTCGCGCGCCACCAGTACGACTTGCGAATCAATTGCCCTTGGGAGCCCGGCAGAGCATGGCTGCGTCACCTCTGCGCTTCCACTCATGCCACACTGCCTCCTGCACCCATGTCACCCTGCCTCCTCCACCCGTGCCACACTGCCTCGCTTGAATACTGCCATGCCCTGCCACTGACACTCGCACCCGCCGCGCCGCTCGCCGCGGGCGGTCACGCGGTTCTCCGGCGTAAGTAGCCTCACCCGTCAATGGGTAAGGCAGTGTTCATAGTTCACGATTCAGGCGATCACGCGATCAGGCGGAAGGAAAAAGATACATATTGATTGGGTGATTCAGGCGATCACGCGATCGCGTGATTCACGCGATCGCGTGATCCACGCGATAGCGTGATCGCCTGAATCGTGAACTATGAACACTGCCTAAGGCTACTAACGCCACAAAATCGCTTCAAAGACGACGCACTCGCGCGCCACCAGTACGACTTGCGAATCAATTGCCCTTGGGAGCCCGGCAGAGCATGGCTGCGTCACCTCTGCGCTTCCACTCATGCCCCACTGCCTCCTGCACCCATGCCACCCTGCCTCCTCCGTCCATGCCACACTGTCTCGCTTGAAGGCTGCCATGTCCTGCCACTAGCACTCGCACCAGCTGCGCCGCTCGCCGCAGGCGGCCTGGCGGCTTTCTAGCGTAAGTAGCCTCATCCGTACGCGGCCAATGGTGTAGAAGTCGTCGCGCGCGGTGAAGCAACACGCGCCACGCTGAATTAGTATAGCACCCGATATGCTTGAGATCATGAATTTCATGATAACATCGATAGATTCTAGTGGCTTGGAAATGGTACACTACAGGATGGTGTGGTTCATTCTGTATAGAGGCGTTGCATTACTCGGTGAGTCGAATCGTTAAGCTTTCCGCGGATCTCTACAAATGGGCACAGTAGACAACCTGCAGTCCATGGCTCATGTATAGTTTCAGATCAATCATTCCGCTAACTATGGCGGCAAAGGTTCACAATTCAAAAAGCTCGAGAAGCAAATCAGTGAGTGAGGGACACTAAACCACACTGGATTAGTTAATTACGGTAATTCAGGAAGAAGTACGAGCACTGAATTCCAGGGGAGGGCAAAAATCGTCATCGATGAAACCATTGTAAGTGTCGAGCCGCGGAAGGCCGAAACATTTATAAAGAGTTTTACGAGTGACGGATATTGATTGTGCCATCAGGGTGGGAAATTCGTATAGCCCTTTGTGGCCCGACGGGTGCGAGGTTGGGGTGCTGTATGTAACTGGGTCCTGAAACGATGACGCCTAAAAAGAGGCATAGGCACTGTGAAACCATAGAAACTAGCACATTTGTGGAACTGTCGGAGAATTATTATGTACATATTGCTGCCCTATCGGAACCATGAAAGTAGCAGAATCATACCCTATATATAAAACAGGAGTGGGTCATGATAAAAAGGCGTAGATAACTATCGGTCTTCCACTGATTCTACGATACACCCAGTCGATACGTATCTTTTTCCTTTCGTGACGCTACTATAAACGCTATTTGAATGGGTTATTAAAGCCGCGACAACGCCAATCATGAACTTGATTTCGGATTTGCAAGACTTTTTTGCAAAGTCCTCGCGAAAATTCTCATGATTTACTAGCGGGAAGGGGGGGGGGCAACAGTTTCGCGCAGAGGAGCAACGCTTTGGAAAGGGTGAAATATCTTCCAGTATACATTAATATAATGTTTACTATTTCAGAAATTCACAAGTGTGTCCAGGATTCACTACTAGCGGAAAGGGTGTTGTCAGCAGAGCTGATAATGTATGGCTTTTCAACAAGCTAACTTAGACTGATCCGGGTGACGGTTGGCACACATGGTCAATTAGGTCACTAGGTCACGCGGTGGCCACGCCCTCGCGCGGCGGATTGCAATCAAGTAAAGACGAGCGAAAACACGCTGCCATAGCTTCTCCACAGGGAGGGCTTAGGCAAACCTGGGAGAGGCCAGACGGCGAGGGACACGCCACCACTCGGAGAATTCGCAAAGCGTCGCCGCGCGCGGTGAGCAGACCTCAGGCCGAGGTAAAATTCGTGTGTCCCAGCATCCACCCGATTGATCCTAATCATAATCGCATCAGTTCCCATCAATTTCCAAGCTAGAACTAAGCGACGCACGATCACCCAGATTTCCCGACCACCTCATTGCTATTCTTTCGTTCCCGTTTCTAGGATAGGACGGGTAAAGATGTAGAGTAAGGGTCAAGAATTAGCAAAAGTTTGTTCGAGAGGGAGCCATATTTCGAACTGAGCGTGGTGCATGGAAGAGGACACCGGAGAGAAAAAGAAAAGGGTAGAAAGACACGTTCCGTCTTTGCCGAACACGTCGAAACAAGGGATCGTTAATAGTGAGAGATTATTCGGGTGTTTCTGCCACGCCTCAACCTGCAATGGGAGCGAAGGGACGGCGCTTCCCACCGCACTCCTACCAATGACGATATCAGCCTCACTTGTTCTTCGGCGATTGCGTAATATGCCTTTGAGTCAGCTTTTGCTTGTCTATTTTAGGGATCTCCTCAAATTTACACTTCTTCCATATTTCCCCTATTCAATGTTTTCTTTATAGGGGATATGGGGTCGCATAGGAATTCGCTTCCACACCTGTCCTTGGATACCACATTTTTTGTACCTGTAGGGGCTTTTTCTTGATTCTTTTTTCTTGATTTTCGACTATAAAGGAGACGGTGTGAGGACCGATGACAGTAGGCAAGGAAGAAAAGCACTCGACGGGTTGATTTGAGTGGTGAGGGTCACTGATGAGAGAAAAGTACCCCAAAGGAATCAAAGCAAGTAGAAAATGAGAAGTTCTTGTAAGTACAGTAGTCAGAATGGAGCACAACTGCCACAAGTCGTTGCCACACATCCAAACGCCTGAGCGCAGGTGTAAAAATGGACATTCATTGCGTGCCCGTAAATTACGCATTTGCTCAACGGGTGGAAGGTTGTGACAGTACCATCGCACTAGGTCACCGTGTCACGCGAAGTGTGTTGCAGCGTGCAAAGAGACGCAACGGTGCCCTTTTGTGTGACCTGACCTATAGTCCATTTCTCAAAAACTGATTGGGCGTGTCCTACGGACTTGGATGAACGTGTATCAAACTCTTACCCAGCTACACACTCTTACTCTCGCCACGCAGTCTCACTCTCGCCACTCACCCAAGTCCGTAGGACAAGCCCAATCAGTTTTTGAGAAATGGACTGTAATTGGACAGCCGTGACGTAAACCCGCGGCTTAGAGTGAGGGAACAGACTTGAAACTTCACAAAAAATTACCTCAAAATGGAGTTAATTCAGAACCAAAGCGATAACACACGAGCACTCAAGAAGTTCTTCCATAGATTAAAAGAAAATGTAGGATTGGTTGAACGGACAGAGTTTTCAAAAGAGCTCAACGATGCTTTTGATAATATGGACAACTACAAGGTGACCAAACACCCTACATCACGTTTTCCCCACGTTTCTTTTCTCCTTCCATGTCTTTCGGAAATTGGTACTCTGATTGCTGTTGAAGCGAAAACAGAAACGCTACACTTTTCAGTTATGTCTCGATCGACTCGGTGAGGCTGTTTGCCAAGTTATTCAAGGAAACCCTAAATTTCGTAAAATGGTTGGTTGAACACTCGGCTAGGGCAGCTAGTTAATAGAATCTCATGAAATTGCCACCATAGGATCATAAAATGGAGCTGGCGCCTCCTCCGGATGAAGATCCATATGAATTAGTATCCGCCTGGTTAACAAACAGCAAGGCTTTCGAAGATTATAAGGTGTGCGCAAAACTTCATAAAGATCAAGTCGAAAACAAACGGTATCATTACAGAATTTCAAAACCCAAGTCAGCCTGTATCAAAAGCAGGCAATCGAACATCGAGAATACATCCGCCGGGCCAGACGTGCTCTGCACAACATACGCACATTCATTCAGCACCACTACTGGGTAGTCGGAATTCATCGAACAGGTTCGACCATTATGGCCGCCCCTTCATACACTGCGGTGGTGTCTGTGACAGGGCGTGACTGTGTTCATAGTCAGCAAGGCATAGTGGCACGGGCGAAGACGCTGAGACGAGGCAGCCACCCTGTCGCCGCACCGCGGAGTATCGAGTAGGCCTTATTATGCAACTTGTCGTGACTTCCGTCCGACTCATCGTAGATCACACCTGGTGGGCGCGCGGGTCCCGATCTACCGGCCGGACGAAGTGGCGGGAAAACGCCTTTATAAGGCGCTGCAGTCTGTCAGTCGTGTGTCTTCCGTCATTGCGGTCCACGCGTGTGCTCTGATCCAGTGGTCCATGGTCGCCGCCCTCAACGACCAGTCCCGCCATCGTCCTAGTACGACTGTGCTGTCATCCCACGTAGCCGACGCCGAAGAAGAACCTGCATATGGACGAAGGCAGCTGGGGAACGGAAACCCGCCAGACCTCCCGTAACAGTGAGCGACTGGGTCCGACCCGTGAGTTCGTAGGATATGCTTGATGTGTTATTTGTGTTCATTGCATTATTGCTATTTTTGCATTGTTGCCCTTGGATCTCAGTACGTAGCACATGAAAGCTGATTAATCTAAACTGGTGTTAATATAACATAAGGTGTCTATGCCGGAATATCTGAAAGCTAAATTGCTACCGTCCCTGTATTGATCGGTCGGTTCACTTGTAGTAGGCGCAACGTAGTAGTGGTCATGAGCGTAGGTGTACTACGGTGTTAATGCAGGGAAAGACCTCCACAGGATGACCGGCGCTTAGTTTGTATCTCGTCGTAGGGGCAGCTAGGGCCTCCAAGCGACCCGCGTAGGCAGAGCGAGAGAGCGAGCGCAGCGTAAGTCCCCGTAGACACCCTCGCGCCGACACTGACGCTACCCCCGCCGGTCTCACCGATGCACAGCCCCGTGGGGTTTGTGATATCGCGGGGCACAAGCGTCTGTGCCGGCACGACATGGTGCATCGGACCGAGGTTCAACGTGGGGAAACCCACGTTGGGCCTTAGTGATCGAGCCTACTCGCGCTCGCCACCCTGCAGGGTATGCTAGGACACGTACCCCCTACAGCAAATACGGGTTAACCTGCACGTACGTTAGCCATACTTGGGGTCTCCTCTTCTGCCCGTGTGGGACCCTGGTCCTTACCTACGGTGCCTTGCGTGGCACAAGCCCGTAGGGACAAACGCCTATGTGCCTTGTTGGGCCATAACGCGTGGGCCTTGGTTAACTCCAGCTGGGTGGGTGGAAGAGTCGAGTACCAGCCCCTCTGAGGGTCAGGTGGATGACCTTTGGCCATGATACGTAAGTGTTCGTTAACACGTATCGTAATTGTACGTAGTCCCCGGTCCCTATCCTTCTTTCTTCGTCGTCGTATACATTGATCGTCGTCTCCTCCATTTCACCATCGTGCAACTACCCGTATATACGTTCGTCCTACTCGCATTCGGCCACCGTCGTACAACATCAACTTCCATCACCGTAGGGGAGGGCTGACGGCCGCAGCCACCTTGCGGCACAACACCAACTTATCGTAGCAAATTTTAGACTTGGATTCGGCAGCTGCTATCTCCTTCCAGTGTTCCACATGTCTACGGTTACTACCTCTTAGGCAAACCTATCCAATTAAGCACTCACTTCATTTTGGTCGGCAAAGCCTTGCATAGCACTACACGCAAGAGTGGTCGGCGTAAAGATCAAAAACCGGCAAATCGTCAATCCGATTGGGACGCAGGCGTATGAAGCCATTTGCTTCCGTTGGACTTAATACTGGTTCCTCAACGCAGCTATTCGTTATGAAATTTGCGCAACTTCAAGCACCCCGTGTTCGTACCTCGGTGTCTTATGAGTTGCAGCAATACGTCGTACATCGTAGTCAAAGCTCACCAACATGTCGCAGTTATAAAGTAGTTTTAGACAGGTGTATAATATATGTATGAGCCCTTTCGCCAATCAGCATGACAGTGCTCGCAAAAGCGCGCTCCGGAGCTAGCACGGAACGCGCAGTCACGCGTAGCGGTTGGCCGCGAAATCATATTGCAGATTACGCTGTTTCAAGTATGATCGCATCATCATATACAACACCTAATCGCCGACAACCTCCGCATTTATCAGCATACGGTCCACTCACTTTATTACTGCGAATCAGTTCTTCTCAACTACGTCGGTCACAGTAGCAATTCCATCCGGAGTCTCCGCAGCGACGTGATGCTTGGTCAGGTACCCATTCATTTCTCCTTTGTCGTAACTATTCATGTGTGCAGCGCGTACATTTATGTGTTTTTGCCGCAGCGTTTGGTTATATCCTCAATCATCCTTCCATATCAGTATCCCCTATTTATAGCAGACTGGTTGTTCAACCAGTACAAGGCTCGCTTGCAGCGATATAGTAAATTTGCGTAGCAGTGAAGTTTTGATTTGCGTATTTCCCCCTATAATCTTCAGTATGTTCAGTTAAGTTTACCTCTTATCTGCCTTTGAGTGCGCATTCACTGCTAATCGAAATTCTCTGCACACATTTACCCGCGCACGTTTGCGCCGGATACCTGACCACGTACCACTTCGCGCAAATTTTCCAATCACGCCATGCTCCTCTAGTGCCGGGTAGACTCCATCCTAATTGATAGTTGCGTTTTCATTGTTAGAACAGCACAGACCTTACGGACTTGTTGTTTTAGGAATGGAAGCGCAGCTCCTTATTTTACTAACCCCCTTTATACCGTATTTCACCGCGTAGTCAAAAACAATACCCTTTTTAACTGCGTAGTCAAAACAACAATTTCTTCTCAACCGCGTAGTCAACATTTTCATCTTGGCAGCGTAGCCAAGGCAAAAGTTTTCCCCTTTGTTTCGTAGCCGCGTAGTCAAATCCGTTCTACTTAAATCTTGACTTCGTAGTCAAGAGCAATATTTTCCTCTGTTAACTATTTATCTCAGCGTAGCCAATATAACTAACTTTACACTTTTATCACTACTACACGTGTAACCACTTCACTTTGTATGTTACAGCATAGCCTTCTTAAAGGATCCGACGTGTGCAGTCTTTAGCGTATCCGACTATCAAATCGTCGTATTGATCCCGGGGAGCGGTGAGGGGCCGCTAATTCTTTTGCATGACCTCGAGACATTCTCTTACTTCCCCTTGACTGACCCGTGGGCACGTTTGCACAGCGAGGCCGAAACCCCTCCCTCGCACTAAATCACCCCTAGTGCGAGGCAAAACTCGTACACGACGTAGGCGAAAAGACAACCGATACTATTTGTCGACATCGACGTCTTCATCCGATACGACACCGTCCACGCCGATCTTCCGTCTACGTCTTCCGCCTCGCTGCTGCCGTCGTCATCTCATCATTGTCTCCTCACGTAGTCAGCCGGATACGTCAGCCAACCTGCATTCTACACTGCCGTCGTTGTGATCGTCATTTAACCAACCTATATGTATACTTCTGTACACATGTGTTATATTAACATACTGTTATCCTAGGGACAAAAAGCCATGGCCCGCCGTCAAACTAATCCCCCTCGGACCCAGGGTAGGTAGTTAGGCCCGTAGGCACTCGACGATTAGCTAACAATGTGTCTGTATTTAGCTGCGTAGTCGCAGTAGGTAAGGGCGGGATTCCTAACCTCATCGTAGCCGGTGGGACCATTCTGTCTTCGCCGCCCCCAGTGTCGTGACTTCCGTCCGACTCATCGTAGATCACACCTGGTGGGCGCGCGGGTCCCGATCTACCGGCCGGACGAAGTGGCGGGAAAACGCCTTTATAAGGCGCTGCAGTCTGTCAGTCGTGCGTCTTCCGTCAGTTGCGGTCCACGCGTGTGCTCTGATCCAGTGGTCCATGGTCGCCGCCCTCAACGACCAGTCCCGCCATCGTCCTAGTACGACTGTGCTGTCATCCCACGTAGCCGACGCCGAAGAAGAACCTGCATATGGACGAAGGCAGCTGGGGAACGGAAACCCGCCAGACCTCCCGTAACAGTGAGCGACTGGGTCCGACCCGTGAGTTCGTAGGATATGCTTGATGTGTTATTTGTGTTCATTGCATTATTGCTATTTTTGCATTGTTGCCCTTGGATCTCAGTACGTAGCACATGAAAGCTGATTAATCTAAACTGGTGTTAATATAACATAAGGTGTCTATGCCGGAATATCTGAAAGCTAAATTGCTACCGTCCCTGTATTGATCGGTCGGTTCACTTGTAGTAGGCGCAACGTAGTAGTGGTCATGAGCGTAGGTGTACTACGGTATTAATGCAGGGAAAGACCTCCACAGGATGACCGGCGCTTAGTTTGTATCTCGTCGTAGGGGCAGCTAGGGCCTCCAAGCGACCCGCGTAGGCAGAGCGAGAGAGCTTGCGCAGCGTAATCCCCGTAGACACCCTCGCGCCGACACTGACGCTACCCCCGCCGGTCTCCCCGATGCACAGCCCCGTGGGGTTTGTGATATCGCGGGGCACAAGCGTCTGTGCCGGCACGACACAACTACTAAAACCATCAATAACAAATTTAAACGTACATTAAACAGAAATCCACTTAGAATGCAATCCAAACGTCTACTTTCCAAGTTAATTTACGACTATTTACGAGGAATTTCTGTTAAGAGTTGGATAATCTACGCATAGAAATGGACTTTGCGAGGGCAGAACTTAAAGCCGCAAAAGAGCCTCAACTTGTAGATCTGAAAAACAAATTGTATGACCAAGCTGTAAGATCGTTTGAAGCAAAGCTCAAAGAGGTTAGTGGATCTTAACCTCCTCAATTCCCATTCATTTTAAATGTGTTTAGGTTACCAAACTTATGGATGCAGTTCCCAAAAACAAAGAGTCTCACTTGGCAGATGTGATTGAATGGACCAACTGCACACGAATGTATCACGAAAAAATGGCTAAACTTCTAGAAGAGACCTAGCTGGGAATTAGGAACCTTTTAACTAAACATTGTCATCGTTATTCATAATACGCATTACAAACATTATGGTAGACTTATTGTACGTGGTATGTCTGCAATAAATTACTTGATTAAGACTACAATTATGCAAGCTCGAAAGTTGAAAGACGGAGACCATACTGTGTTTTGAAGAACGATATCATTATATCAATAACAGGAACAGACAAAATTACCTAGTTGAAACTTCACGATGCGGTTCGAAGATGGCATTCTGCAAAACTTCCAATAACTCTGTGAGGGTGCTATCTGTATGGTTCACCAGAGACAGGGGAACAATCTGGAATTAATTCATTTCGCAGAAAACATCCACAGAAACAGAACGCACAGAATCTCAGATGAAGTGGGATCTGCATCATGTGGCAACTAAATCGGTGCTCGCAAAATGGTCACGCGCAGCATTACGAATTTCAAAAAAAAAAAAAGAAAAAGCCGCTCTGCGCTGAAATGCCATG
The DNA here is from genome assembly GCA_963978905.1 of Trichostrongylus colubriformis. Lineage (NCBI taxonomy): Eukaryota > Metazoa > Nematoda > Chromadorea > Rhabditida > Trichostrongylidae > Trichostrongylus > Trichostrongylus colubriformis. The sequence continues at coordinate 30,320,246 of OZ022260.1, forward strand.
CACAGCGTGTACGGCAAGGCTCTTGGAACTTACCGGTGAATTTTCCAGGATTCCCAAAGCAACCAGAGCCTTTCTAACCTTCCTCGTGATAGCAGGAATCTGAAAGTTGTACAATTTCAAGAAGGAAAAGCTTGCCAAAAATTATTCGCCGTCATGCATTTTCAGGAAATAATCAACGCTTGTTAAGATATCAACAAAAATGCTATATCCGAATAACCTCATCCTTTTTCACCAAATCAGTCTTGTTCAGCACTATCACGACTTTGTTTGGACAGAATATAGAGCATAGCAGCAGGTGTTCTGAAGTCTGCGGTTGAATTCCAGATGACGCATTCACTACCTTTTGAATGAAGAGGTAAAAGATACAACAGGACAGTACCACTGTGTAACTAACTAGGGAAGGGTTTCAAATTCCCATAGAACTTTGAAATGAGACCCGGGGGATCGATAGAGCTCCGAATACTGACTATAACTGTGAAAACCAAAATTGCTAAATGGTATTCTGAAGCGAGTTACGAGGAGTCAAAGATTGCCTGCTGTACCTCATTGGCGAGGCATTTTGCCATCAGTACGGCCGTGCAAAGCCAGCCTCGACCACCGTGGCTTACTGGTAGTGTCCAACTCGATCCTGCAGATCTGGAGCACTACCGGTAAGCCACGGTGGTCGATGCTGGCTTAGCACGGCCGTGCTGATGGCAAAGTGCCTCGCCAACGAGGAGTTACAGCAAACTTTGACCCGTCATAACCCGCTTCAGAATGCCATTTAGCAATTTCGGTTTTCACAGTTATAATCAGTATTCGGAGCTCTATCGATCCCCCGGGTCTCATTTCAAAGTTCCATGGGAAGTTGAAACCCGTTCCAAGTAAGAGCCTGAAAAATTACCACTAACGCCATATCGAATACGGTACTAGCAGCCAGTACCGCTTTAATGAGTCCTGCATGACCTGGACAGTCGATCAAAGCTAGTCTGCGTCCAGCAACGGTTAAGGAAGAGAACCTGAGATATCTAAAATTGATCGGGTGGTAAAAATGTGAAGTAAACAATGATGATGTACCCGAGATCAAGTGTATTCCTCCTTCCACCACTGTCAGCATGTTTATCGAATGCTGATGTTGATGCTATCTCTGCGAGAGCCTTCGTCAGCGTCGTTTTTCCACTGTCCACATGCCCCAACACGCCCACATTCAGAGACATTCTTTTCCAGGATCTCGCCTCTGAGCTTCTAGAAATCATTTATCATCTACCAGGCTTGAAAAAGGCTTTTGGTTTTTTTCGGTGTATCCCATCATCGTTAATGCAAATTTGCTTCACGAAGAAAACCATGGTCACTATTGCGCTGAGCCTCTCCCAAGTACAGCGGCATCCGAGCGAGCTTTATGCTCGAGCGAATTGATTCATGTGTACCAAGAAGTGCCACCTATCGTTGTCAACCACCTGATACCACTATGTTGACGGATTTGTCAAGGACATTATCCTAGTTTACTCAAATCAGGAGAACATCTAATAAGATTCCTTTGTCCACATTCTCACACTCTTTCAGAAAACTCGAAACGTTAGGCTCGCAGTTTGGTGAACAAAATCCCTTTCTTTTCCTCATAAACATTTGCCGTTGATCTTGACACATGATGTAAAACATTTCCATCCAAAACACAATGTACCCGAGACGGCTCTGAATTTTGCGGTCGTCTTTTCAGAAAAATTGATGGATTCAGGGACAAGGTCTCTCGTAGAGTATGCTTTCAAGATAACTTCATTATACTTGGTGAAACCGATGTCGAAACGCAAAACACAGTTTACATAATATATGCTTTATTCCATTTTACTGGAACGCTATATGGTGATCATAAAATCTGCAACCTTTTAATAAAACATCGGAAGTTATAATTACGAGGCAATGTTCTCCTGGAATGGAAAAGAACTTCATCAAGGCTATAATATTACACAATGAATAAATTATGTCAAATTTACAAAGCAATTATGTGAAGTCCTTGGGACTATTCTATGCAAGAATATAAAAAATAGACCAAAATAATGCAATGGTTATGCTTGAGCAAACCCATTAGGATTGTTACTCTGCCAACGCCAAAGGTCACGGCTCATATCTTCTAAACCGAACTCTGCTTTCCAGTCAAGCAACTTCAACGCCAGCGAAGGATCACAGTACACCGACGCGATGTCACCAGTGCGAGGCTCGCCTACCTGAACATCAACAATAACGAAACCAGTAAAATATACGGATCGCACTACTAACAAAATCATGTCACAACGATTCAACGTGTCTGAAGATATGTCTGACCTCTGTGGGCACCTTTCGCCCACTAGCTTTCTCAAAAGCTGCGACCATCTCCTTCACTGAGTAGCCTGTACCTGTTCCAAGGTTATAAATTTCCGTTCCAACGTGACCTGAAAGACAACAACCACATTAGAATAAGTCTCACAACGAAAACTACATTAATACCTTCCTTCCTAATTCTGTCTAGCGCTTTAACATGGCCTCTAGCGAGGTCCACAATATGGATAAAATCACGAACTCCCGTTCCATCGGGTGTATCCCATTTGTCACCGAAAATCTTCAACACAGGCAACTTCCCTATGGCTACCTAAAATGATATAACATTGAAAGTATATATCAGATACATTTTATTACTTGAACCCCATGTGAATCCCGAACCTGACTAACGAAAGGCATAAGATTATTTGGCACGCCTCTAGGATCTTCACCTATCCTTCCACTTGGATGAGCGCCAACTGGATTGAAATACCTCAGCAAAATTATGTTCCAATCCTGAACAATAGCAGATTTTGGAGACGGAAACAAAGAGGAGGCAAAACAGGCCATCATTTCAGTTATAGACATACCGGGTGAGCCTTACCCACATCGATCAATATTTGTTCCATCATGTACTTAGTCTGTCCATATGGGTTAGTAATTCCCTGTAAAACGAATAGTGACGATTGTTGAAATAAGTGTAGTTTTTCTAACAATGCCATAATCGCTAAGCCGACTTATATCAAGAACGGTGACTAACCTGTCCAGTAGGACTTTTCTCTGTAACTGGTAGTTCCTTCGGAATGCCGTAAACAGTGGCGCTTGAGGAGAAAACAAAGTTCTTGACATCATACTTTTGGCACATCTGGATGGTATTTACTTAATCTGCTAGAATAGGGGAACATATTAAATTTAGTAGAGAAAGAGGAGCATACCTTGATAAGGTTAAGACTAGCGACAAGGTTATTAGAATAATATTCGTAAGGCATTGCAACAGATTCCCCGACAGCTTTCAAAGCGGCTAGATGAATGAGGCCATCGAAATTTCCCTGGAAACGCAAGAGAAAAGTCCCTGAAACCGTGTGGCCTTCATAAAACTACACGTAAATTGAATCCCGGCTACTCAGTGCGAAAAACATGGTATGGAATGCACTTGAATTGTCCAATCTGTTCAGAGAGCCATATCATTTTCTGTTCCTACGCGCAACAGGAATGATCCACACCTTTGCGAAGACGGCATCCAGGTGCTCCAAGTCGCAAACATCGCATTCTTCGAAGGGAATCGGTTTACCAACTAATTCAGCCACACGAAGTAATGAAACAGCATTGCCTTTGCCATCTGAAGCAAACTGATTACTCACTTCCTCACTAATTTACCTTATTTTCTGAATACCGTTTCCACCGGATGCATCATGCATGAAACAAATGGAAGGAAACAATCAAGAAAACTGCAGATGCATGACTAGGTACATACCTGACACTGAATTGGAGAAATTGTCTATACACATCACATCATAGCCGGCTTCCACCAATTCGAGTGTTGTATGGCTGCCAATAAATCCAGCCGCACCCGTCACCAAAATTCGCATGGCACTGAATGTTAGGCAAGTGTGATGCTTAGAATGCTGCTAACAACCATTTTAATTGAACAGTAGCGAAGTGAGAGAAACAACCAGAAAAGGGATGACAAAAGCAGGTGATGTTTAATTCCATGTCGTTAATTTCATGTCCATGAAAGACCATCAAGCAAGAAATAATTAAAAGCTGCTGGACATGTCAACGATGAGTGTGACATCGACCGTCTCGAAGAATGTAGTAGGGGTGGAGCACTCACTTTCGCGGTGCCGTGCATCACTCAAGAGTTCACTCACTCATTTTCAACACTTAAGAATATGTTTCTATTAATTCTCACTTTCTGGCCAATGTGACGAGGATGGGGACTCCACCCTAAGTTAAGGCTTGAATTGAATGCCCGGGCAAAATTAGCACATGAGGAATGGAGTGCCCACCTCCCCAAATACATCATCGCCAAAAAAAGCGCACTGAACGGTCATACAGATCAGCTAAGAATCTTCTGTAGGCCACAGTCAGAATTCGCTATTATTTGGCGTCAGGGCTGCGCACGCGAAGTGGCTGCACTGCAAGAGCACAAGGTCGCAGTATCGCGTGCGAAAGTGCGACGTCACAAACTCGTGGAATCGCAAAATCACTAAGTTCGGCGGCGGCTGTAGCTAACGAATGCATAATATATAAATTGCGCTCGCAGCAAGTATGAAAGCATTTGAGGCGAAACGCTAAACTAATTTCAATTTTCAGAAAGGCATATTGTACACAGAAAAGAAGGTGCTATGGGAGCTAGGGGGACCACTCGGCAAACGCAGAAGTCGCGTCCAGTTTCTGCTTACAGGCACTCTCAAGATTATCTTATGCTTAGATACAGCCAACTAACTGAGAAAACGATTGAATTATTCTTCCATAAGTAAGTTACGAAAAATCCGCTACAACTAAACTAAACCACCACTTACGCGTATTCGCCTAAGCCTAGGGAAAGGGAATCTCCTTCCCCAAGGCTTAGGCTAACATAGAATGAAAAATAGCACGAATTCACTGCATCAGAATCGTTTCTGTGCGGAATTCGAACACGATTCGGCTAGCGCTATGGCTTCTCCGCGCTCAGCCATGGCGTTAGAGACGCAGAGCACAGAGCGCTGGCCCCCCTAACTCCCATAGCACCGAAAAGAAAACGTAAGGCGAAGTTCGATAATCGTAAAACAGTGATATTTGATGGCGGCTTAAAGAATATTATGTGGGCGGAGTACACAAGGGATTTTTTCGCTCTGTCGCTGAGCTCTCTACTGTAAACTCCGCTGTCCCAGTGTGACACATAAATAGTGGTTCCGCAACATCTGCGCCGCAGAATAAGCACATGTTCGTGATTACGCATTGAATTAGAAGGTAATGGCACGACTAGAGACGTAATGAAATAAATAAATTGGAATCCAGTTTGCAACCCTCTCAGTGGATCGCTACTCATGGCAAAAGAAAAAATTCGATCCTGGTGAACAGGTCAAAGGTAGAAATGGCATGTTTGCAACAAACACGCCCGGAATCTTATTTTGGTTCACTATTCGCGCGACACCCTATATTTTGATATATGAGATAACCTATCCTCGTCTGACCTCGTTCATTTTCACTCACTAGTTCATTGAAATCGAAAATGAAATATGCTTAACATGAGGTACCAATAAGTTAGACGAAAGACCGAATATGGCTCACAACTTAATCGAGCGAAAACCCAACAAAACCTTACATCACAACCTTCAAGTGCAGGATACGCATATTCCAACATGCCATATGGAGAAAAAAGAAGACGGAAGAGCGCCTACAATTCCTCGTATCAGCCTTATGGCTAAAACACTCAATGAACTAAAATAAAGTAGCTCCAACCAAGTTAATAAAGGCTGCCGTCAGGCTTTGCGATTCTGTGATTTTGCGGCGTTGCACCTTCGCATGCGATACTACGACCTTGAGGTTGTGCAATACCGCATCTTCGCGTGCGAAACTGCGACGCCGCTAAATCGCAAAGTCTGACGGCAAGCAGAAGAAGAAACCCTGCACTTTGGTTAGTTAGGCAGCCTTCTGGCATCGCGAAGCGATTTTGTGGTGCAGCGGCTCGGCACGCGAAGTTGCGGCAATGCAAGATTTCGGGGTCGCGGTATCTTGTGCGAAAGAGCGACGCCGCAAAATCACAGAACCGCAAAGTTGTAACACCGTGAAACTGCAGAATCGCGAAGTCCGGGCTTTGGCCTTCCATGGAACCATTTCAAGAGTTACATCGGAAAAAAGTGAGATCGAAGATGCGATCGCATCGTGTATGCCACGGAATGATGGAAATCCTCACACACAGGATTGCTCTTTTTAATCAATTAGCACAGATGGCACTTCACCATGAATCCTTGTTAAAATGGTTGATAAAACTAATTAAGATATCAAAGTCTTTTTCTATACACTGATGGAATGAACAACGCAGAAAACTTCATTTTTGTAGGAGCACTGGGCTGCACAAGATTGAGGAGAACACTAATTTCACTAGCATATTGGGCGGGGTATTTTCAAGTTCACAAGGCTATGTAATGGAACCGGAAAGCCTAAATGGTGCTGAAGCGCTTCACTGATAAGACGTCGTCTTCACACAAAAGCCTTCCTCTTTAAGAATGGAAGACAGTAGACCCGCAACAGAATAACGCTAAATTGAATCAAGATCGGGGGTATATGAAGCTATGTACGTGGAGGGAGGGGCGCCACGTGTCCGCAGCCGCTCCCGGGCATCGTTGTCATTCTTCTGGCCGCTCGGAAGCAAGGAAAATAACGAACTATTGGAATGACGTCGACGTGATGAGAAACTGGTGTGAAATGGCCTTTCATCCCGGTTTTATCTCGAGTCTCGCGGACTGAAGTTATCACTACGACTTTTATGTGAAAGATTTACCTTGATACTTACAAGGGAGGTCTTTCAGGTCATGACGCGCTTTTAGGAAACGGTTTTTTTCCATTATATGGGGGTACCTACATGAAACATATAACTGACTTCCATTTTTGCTGTGCGTTCCTACAAATGCCAAAAAAGGTGTAGCGGTTCAGTGGTTTTTATGTAACGAATGCGAGGCGTAAGAAAGAGGGAGTAAGCAATATGTTTATTGTATGAGAGTAAGAGAGAGTCAACGTCTTGTTGCGACGTCGAAATCGAAGAGTGCGGACCATTTCTTCTGTGGGTCCGCTTGACCCCGTATCATTGAGTAGGGGACGCCGTTAGAGAACGTCGTCTCAGACAGTGAGACGACGAGGGATCGTCGTCGACGACGATACTCCGCCGGCAACGGAGTTTCAAAATGTGCAGTTGTTGTATCTTCTTCTTACTTGTGGAGTGATGAAAGAGAGGCTGGACGGCGTTCGCTGGCTGCCGCGATTGTTGGCTTTGACTGGACGGCGTTCGTTGGCTGCCGCGATTGAGGGCTGTGGCTGGACACGATTGAGGGGCGGCAGGACGGAGACGTTGATTGTGAAAATAGAAGCATTAGTACCCCACGACAGGTTAACGAACATTGCGAAATGAGTAGAATGGATATGATGAGATAAAGATCATGGAGATCAAGAAGATCGCGAATGTACGTCCTAAAGAGGACGATGCTCCCGTGTTAAACCTGCCTGCAAACCCACTCCGTGTACGGAGCATCAAAAGTGCCAAAATATAATAGGCGGCAATGGGGCATTTTAACGCTCCCTATTGCCCCGACTGGCCAGCAGTGTGGGTTCCCTAGTAACGTTTTAGATAGGAAATATTGGTGGTCGCAAAAGTTTGCCCTATCGCAGACTAAAGTCTGCTCGTGAATACTGCCCTCTTCAAAGGTTTTCAAAAGTACCGTGGCATCTTTACCGGTTGGGGATATGGGCAGTATGTAGGTGATGGGCTGCGAGGTATTGATTAGACGTTGGCACTTGTTATCAATACACACCTCGAGCGAATCTGCTATTGGAGGAATATGGACTGTACCGCTGGCGCACCATATGAGGGTGGATGCGTTGGTAGCACAAGTCGAGGATATTAGTGAAAGTAGAGTTAGGCACATAAATGAAACCGTTGTCGGAAATGGTGACCTTTTGTGCCTAATAGCGCAATCCATGTTTTTGAAGAATTCATGGGCGCGTGCTTTAGAGGCGCGTGGAAGAGGTTGGCGATGGGGTACTTTTTCTGACCTGCAAATTGTGGTCGACGGCTCTTCTGGATTTGGTTCAGAAGAAGGATCGGTGGAATTTCTCGTGAGAATTTCTCCGGTGTCGTCTCCGTCAGGAAAACTGCGAACTTCCAGCGGATAGATTTTATTAAGAGGGCGGTGAATTATTTTGTGGTTGGGCGTAAGGATCTTTACTGACCTTACCAGACCATCGGCGGACGGAATGATATCCGTTACTTTGCCGTAAGGCCAAGCCCCTCGTGGGATTTGATCCTGTTCAATTAGGACGATCTCGCCTATTTCTGGAGTTAACCTCTGAAGGTGTCTGGGTTGTTTTAGATGTTGTTTTTGCATATCCCTCAGTGACACTAAGTACTCATGCTTCCAACAGTCCCAGAACTTATTAGCTACGTTCTCCGAAAAACGAATAGCCTCTTGAGCTTGTCTCCGTGATTGGATGAGCTCGGGGTCATATGACGGATCGTCTTCGTCTTCTCTATTCCCTCCTTCTGGAAGGGAGAATTTGACGTTTCCTTGCAGGAAATCAATTGGGCGGAGAGGGATTTTTGTTATATCCCCTAGACAGACTTTAGTTAGCGGTCTAGTGTTTAATATCGCCTCTATTCTTGCTATTATTGTGCACATTTCTGTGAAGCTTAGTTTTTTGCGGCCGACAGCTTTATTGAACCCCTTTTTGACTGACGCTACCAGCCTTTCCCAAACTCCTCCCATCCAGGGAGATGCAGGAGGATTAAACAGCCATTTTATTCTTTCGGATGCACAGTAGGTCATTATAGACTGTCCTGTCGATCCATCTTTTTCGAACATTGTAGCTATTATTTGCTCCCCTTGCTTGAAGTTTGTTCCGCAGTCGGTTCTCATTATTTTTGGGGTGCCTCTTCTGGAGATGAAGCGTATGAAACTATTCAAGAAGGCTCCCGTCGACATATTTTCGACGACCTCTAAGTGGACTGCGCGAGTGGTGAGACAGGTGTATAACGCTACATACATCTTCTCCTGGGTTTTTGCCACAAATGGGCCCAGAAAGTCGCACCCGGTGTTTTGAAAGGGCTTGGTCTCTACAACCCGATCTGACGGAAGAGATGGCATCAAAGGAGCTCCTAAAGGTAGACCTTGATACTTCTTGCATGTAGCACAGTTCTTCAAAAATGCTTTGAACGCATTGGATGCCCGAGGAATCCAGAACCTTTGGCGTGCTATGGTGAGAGTGTGCTCTTTCCCACAGTGCGCATTCTCATAGTGGATTTGTCTCACGAGCAAGCGGGTGAGTTCGGATTTGGGAGGAATGTAGATAGGTGACTTCGTGTCTCGTGGAAGAACTGCGTTTTGCAGCCGAGACTCGTGTCTTATGATCCCTTCAGGGTCACGTATGATCTTTTTGTCAGAGAATCTTTTTTGCAGTGACTCAAGATCTTCGAGACTTTGCTCTTGGATGAGGATAACTTGTTCAGCTCGTTCTATATCGACTGAAGTTATTTCCCTCGTTGTCGTAAATTGACAGATTTTGACTAGCTTTATATTTAATGAGCGATTCTTGTTAGTGGATTCTACCCAGCACTTTGCAGTTTTCCCTACAAGAGCTACTACACGCAATGCTTTTTTGAGCTTTGAAAAACGTGCGAGATCTATGAGGTCAACTGCTTTTTTGCTTGGCTCTACAGATGTTTCTGCTAGGGTCAATGACTCCTTGTGGCCTTCATCGAAAGGTAACTCCACGATGGACTCCATTGATTTAATGGGCCACTTGCTAGGTTCGGCTTCAAGCCAGCGAGGTCCTTGGACCCAGTCGTGGTTGATAATGCCTTGCGCTGTTAACCCCCTTGTACCGGCGTCTGCTGGATTGTGGGAGGTTTGGACGTGTAAAAATGATATAGGAATGCCTTTTGATTCTATGACATTCGTAATATCCTTTATGCGCTGTCTCAAATTAACTACGAACACGGGTAGTTTCTTTGGAGACTTCAGCCACCACAGGGCGATTTCACTATCTGTGACCAACGAGATTGAATGTACTAAATCCCGCATGTTTGTAAGGATGGAATTGCAAAGACGCGTAGCCATAAGCAGACCAAGAAGTTCCAAGCGAGGAATCGTTTGGTGGCATTTCTTTGGGGTCAGTCGCGTTTTTCCACTGATCAGCCCCGAAATAGACCTCGTCTCTATGTTCTGCCCGTAGGCGCATGTCGCGATGGCGACTTTACTAGCGTCCGCAAATACCCAAAGGCGCAATTTTGCACCAGGTGGAGAATTCAGAGGTCGTGATACCGTTATGTTCGCGTTGCTAACCTCGCTGCATAATCGGTTCCACTTTTGACATGATGCGGAGTCGAGATGGGTTTTCCAATCGACTCCCAGTTCAAATACTTCTCTCATCATTGATTTGAGATGGACCAGTAGGGGACCTGCTAGACCTATTGGGTCATAGACTGAGTTTATTTGACTCACAATGTCTCTTTTTGTCAGTTTTGTTGCAGTATGGAAGTTTGTTACGACTTTGAAAGCATCATCCGCTATACTGTAACGAACGCCTAGTATTTCTAGACAGTCGGATTCCAATCTGTCTTTCAGTGGTATTCTTGAGTTGACATGAGGTGAATTTGAGATGTATTCTCGCAGGTTCATGCCAATTCTAGCAAATAGTTCTTTTGACTGATGATATTTCATCAAGGCCTCTTTTGTGGTACTAGCTAGCATCATTACATTGTCTACGTAAAGGCTTTTCGCTATTTCTTCAGCTAGAGGAGAAGTGAGGCTGTCCAAGTAGGACGTGAGTGCCATGTTTAGTATGCTCGGAGAAGCCGTTATTCCGAACGGTAGCCTTCGGAAACGGTAGTGGATCAGGTTGTCTCTTGTGGGTGGCAGATCTATGTTCTTTACCCACAAAAATCTACAGAGATCCTTATGCGAATTGACCAAACGTATTTGCGTGAAGGCCGCTTCGATATCACACATGAGAATAATGTTTCCTTTCCGTGAGGATATCAATATGTCATGTATTTTGTTGATGAATGACTCTCCTTTATGGATGACGTCATTAAGCGAAAGTGCATCTCTTCTTTTTGAGGATGCGTCAAATACTATTCTGAGTGGAACCTTTTTGTTTGGCTTCCACACGCCGGAGTGAGGCATATAGTACGTACCAACGGCTTCAGAATCAGCTTCGGAAAATATTTCTATTGTGCTATCTTCTACGTACTTGTCTAGTATTTTTGAATACCAGTCACGCTGATTTGGGGACAGCTGTAGGGTTTTTTGTAGGGACTCGAGGCGTCGGATTGCAACGCCATAATTATCTCCCAATTGAGAGATGTTTTCTTTCAAAGGAAACGGTGCAGTTATATGCCCATTATCGAAGGAAATCTTCTTGGAATATTCTTCCAGATACCTGAGAGTTTTATCATCGTTGTGACACTCTTCTTCCGATATTCCTAGCCCTTCAAGCTCGAACATATTGCGTAGCATTTTTTGTTCGCTGGGCTCGCTTAGTGCAGTCATACTGTGGTGACAATTACTAGAGATATTGTCTGCATTTATCAGTCCCTTACCGTATACAGTAGGGCCGAATATGGTTCTTGCTATATGCAAACCAGACGGAGTTTTGACCATGTGGTTTGGTCCGGAGACCAGCTCATGATAGTAATCGAGACCCACGAGGACATGAGGAGTTTGAGGTTCTCCTCTGAGCTTCGAATTGGCTAGACAGATATGGTTCTCTTTCAGAAAAACAATATCTCTGCCTGTGAGTTTTACACCAGGGAAACTATTTGTAAGTATAGGTTTCGTCTGAATTGTCAGTTCGATTTCTTCGCCATATGCAGTACTTATTTTTGTCGTTACTACGTGGCTTCTAAAGTTTTCTACGTGGCCCCCTATACCAGACATGGTACAGATTTCCGTCGTGCTTTTAGGAAGGCCGAATTGTTCCGCTACCTTTTCCACTATGACGGTTTTTTGGGCCCCAGAGTCAAAGAAAAAGAGTACTTTATCGTACTGCTGTTTGTTGTGGTTCCATAGATTGCCTTCAGCAGTCATTAGAACTAGCTGATAGGTACCTTGGTGCTCTCCACTGATTTGAGGTGACTCACGGTCTAATCTCGTATGGGTATTGTTGGAGAAATTTCTCCGGTTATTGAGGTCGTTAGACGACCCTACACCACCGCTAACCCTTTGGTTGCGCTGGGGTATGAACGGTTGTTGTGCTCTGGTGTTCCCCTGATCGGAACGTCGAGCATTCGCTTCCTCTCTGTTATACCTAAAGTTGGTATTGCGAGAGTTATTTTGTCTCTGTGTGTCGTTTTGTTCCTTTTTAAGGCACAACGACACGTGATGCTTCTGCCCGCATCGAATGCAGTCTGCCTTTTGGCAGTCGAAACTATTGTGTTTCGCGGAGAAGCATTTCCAGCAGCGATTTCCGTCTTTCATTGTTTGACGACGGCTGCTCGGGTCTGTGACCGTTCGACATGTCGTGGACACATGATTTTGCCGGTGGCAAAATATGCAGACCTCGTTGGGAATGGGGCGCAAATTATGCCGATGGCTTGAGAGGTTCACTTTGTTAGTGGGTTCATAGCCTGATCTGCGCTCAGCATGACCGAGCCTATTTTCCACATAGCACTTAGCGGCAATTTCTTTCTTGAGATGACCCATGAGATCCTTAATAGATTGATCGGCCATCGCCTGACTCGCTATGAGTACCGGCTTGACGATTTCTCGTGGGAACTTGGCTAGAATGGTCTCGCACCACATTGGGTCGCAAGTCTTTCTTACATCATATCCTGCGGATACCATTTGGTTCACGAGGACTTGGATCTTATCGAATGTGATCGAGCAACTTTCTGCCTGATCTTTAGCTGGAGTTAGTGCTGTTAAACTTTGTATGATTTGAGACCTATTGGCGCTGTGATCGCAATAAGTCTCCTGGAGAGTTTCTATCATCCAGTCGTAATTTTCAGGTAAGGGTTGGATCCCCTGTATGATTGTTTTTGCCCTACCTTCAAGGCACTCCCTCAAAAGGATGAGCTTCTCGATGGTTTCGAGCTCATCGCACTCGTGCACTAGGGTCTTATAAATGGCCCAAAATTCGGTAAATTCCCCAGCCTTCCCATAGAATTTGGGTAGTGAGGCTTGAGGTGGCTTTATCGAGCGACAACCTCTTTGAGGTTTTGTACGCTCTCTGCCCTCAATTACTGTTACCCCGCTTGAGGCGTCGGTTGTCACCGCTTGCGTGCTATTTCGCTCCTCGTCCTCGTCCGGACTGAGTGGCGGCCCGCGATCTTCCGATTCTAATGTGAGCGCTCTTTGGGCTTTTTGGGTTATATATCCCAGTTTCACGTCCATTCTATCGCGTGCACATGTCGCCTCATCTAAGCGGGCACTGAGCATGAAGCCGAGCTCGTCCGCATCGGCCATTATTGAGTGATAGTTTGACTCTTCTTCTATCTGCTCAATTTCGAGTATAATGTCCTTCCTATCGGACTTACTCTTGCACGTTCTATATTCCTCCCTTACTTCCTCATAAAGTTTTTGAAGGTTTTCCCTTCCCTCTTTTATTTGTCTTACGCTGCTCTTGAGTAGCGCGATAGCGGACCTACATTTTTCGTAGGATTCCTCATTGGCCGTAGGGTAATCTACTTTGGCCGTGTATTCCCTATAACGAGTTACCAAATTTTTTAGGGTGACTGCGCTAGATATTATTGGTTTTTTATGGAAATAAAGTGACATTTTTGCTTGGTGATAATAAAATTGATTAGATAATAATAAAATCAATGAATGCGAATGCGATGTAAAGAAATCGATTAATTATGTAGAATCACGTCCGATTCTACAATATCAAGGCTTTGAAGAAAATGAGTCCGATGAAGCAAGCGTAATAAAAGGAGAATCAAGCGAATGAAAGAAATTTAGCACTTTAGGCTGATGCACCAAAATGTAGCGGTTCAGTGGTTTTTATGTAACGAATGCGAGGCGTAAGAAAGAGGGAGTAAGCAATATGTTTATTGTATGAGAGTAAGAGAGAGTCAACGTCTTGTTGCGACGTCGAAATCGAAGAGTGCGGACCATTTCTTCTGTGGGTCCGCTTGACCCCGTATCATTGAGTAGGGGACGCCGTTAGAGAACGTCGTCTCAGACAGTGAGACGACGAGGGATCGTCGTCGACGACGATAAAAGGAGTGAAAAAATTTTTTCTCTAAAAGGCGATTTTAACCCACTTATTGTAACGCATACTCCTTGTAACTTTGATCACGTGCAGATCCAAAGGAGTTCGTCTATTTCACATCCAAAACAAAGTCAAACACGGTAAAAAATAAAATCTTGTCTCCACCATGTACTAAAAGTGCGTAGCAGTTTAATAACGGTTCCCCGATGTACGGGTACTGCGGCGACCGGGTGGCCTACTGGATACGACGATGGACTCTCAAACGGACGAAGTGCATAGGTTGGTGGTTCGTAAGCCGGCGTAGCAGAACTTTTGCATTTTTTTTTTTGCCTTCACTGTTTCATCTTCACATATGTCTGTTTATGCCAAATGACTATAATTTCCGTTGACAGCATGCCAAAATGACTCTATTTACAAATTGTCAATGAATTTGGTGATGTGACCTTTTTGAACATGAAAGGGCCCGTAGCGCTCGAATTTCGCGATTTCGCACAAAATGAGTGCCATATTCGTTTTTAGGGGGTCAAACTACCCCTAGGTACAAATTTCTAGCCAATTCCATATTTTGACCGTAACTTCGAGAAAGTATGTTTGGCGGTGGTGCATGGTGCACCTTCTATTCGTACAAGAGAATGACAAACAAAACCGATGAAAATCAATGTAATATGCACAGCACGAGTGCCTATCGCTTTATCTTCACCTACCAAGCATTGAGCAAGAGAAATAGAGAGAATCTCCGGACAAGTGATATCGCCGTCTCCTTCATCGAATGTGCAGTCGAAGGTATACCAACGCCCAGCCCAAATTTTCGAATTTGGGTCAAAACCTCGATTGGGCTGGAAACTTACCCGTAAGGGTAGTTCGACCTCCTGAACACGAACATGAAATCCGTTTTGCGCAAAAACGCCTCGTTCGTGAGCTATGAGCGCTGAAAGGTCAAAAGGCTGGACTGTCAAACGTGCTGAAAACTGACAGTAGAGGGTAGTCTGGAATTCTAAATGTGATTACTGTACTTATTTTTCATATTTAAGTGTTTTTGAGCCCAAAAACTAAAAATCCAAATTTTGCAAAAATTTGACCTCGGCTGGGATCGAACCATCAACCCCGTTTTTGGCATTCGTAAGGGCGCGCAGCAAAAATGGACATCAGTTATATGCTTCCTGTATGTACCCCCATACATGCAAAAAGCGGCATCCAAAAAGCGCGTCATGAGTTGGAAGACCTTCCCTGTTAGGAATAAATCTATATCTAGGGTTAGCGCATCTAATTTCACTGACTAGAACGTTATAAAATCTCCTGTCAATCGAGGCAATGTACAACTTATAAGGAATTAAGAACATGAAAACAAATCAATATGATCACATTTGTCAACATCACACATTGACGTAATAATCTTTACAACGGAATAAGCCTTTCCATCACAATAGCCACATTTTCAAAACACTTTATATAGACCAATAAGTGATGCTATTAGTGAGAATGTTGCACTTTGACTTGGTGTAAGTTTTCCAGACCACAAAATTTTATGAGGGAGAGAATGAATTGCTACTATGAAATCACTAGAAAGACCTGTCAATGTAAGCAAATCTTCTTTCGAATTCTCCCAACCCTTCTTGGAGATCAATCGAATTTGACGAATTATTCCAGCAATGAGAGCGGTGATCCACAGATACAAACACCACCTCCAAAGCCGTGCTGAGTCCATTGCAACCAACTTTGCATCAGCTAACCAAGCGAACAATTCGACGAATCCATAGACTGTGTACACACCGGTTACGGTGGCAGAACATGCGTGGTCAATTGAATCAGTAGGTCGAGCATTCATCAATTGTTGGAGGGATTTGAGCATCGAAGGGTGGTTGAACTGTCGCAATACCAGACGAGCAGCAGAACATTGCTTCGCGAGAGCTAACAGCTCATTCTTTCTGTCTGATGATTGAGCTTGCAGAGAAAGAATAAAGCATAGCGAGCGCAGAGCTTTGTCCCTTCCTGCGTACGTGCTCAAGACTCGAGTCAAGTCATCCAGATCAAGACGAATATCCATTAGAATAAAGTAGTCTCAGACGGACGTTACGATGCCAACAGATCTGCTCAAAAGAGGCGTTGTGACAAGACTAGACTATAGCTGAAATAATGTCATCTATTGATCGATTAGTGCGAAGGGTTTGTGAGGCACTGATAACGTGATCACCACAACCTGCGCTGCGCCAAACAAAGAACAACATCGGTTCGCCAATCACGTCACACCATATAACCCAAATCAGAGCCACCTGCTCGCAAAAATAAAGCATGCGAATAAGATGCTGTTTATAGACAATTCATGTACAAAAACAAGGTTTTTGACAAGAGAACGATTTCTGCCTCTCATAAACCGACGATTTGTATAACAACATATTTTACTGTTTAAAATCTAATCAGAGAAATTCAACGACAGATCAACACAACATAGAATACCAGCGTAACAACAATGAAATATAATTTCAATACAGGTATTCCAAATAGCAAAACACGATTTCCCGAGTATCTCGAGGTGATTTCAAAGTAGGCTTTCAATAAGAGTATCTCTAAGCTGTGTGCTGATGGCAGTCGGTTGCCCATGGTCGCCTAGTTTGAATATAGATTCTACAACCGAAAGTTCCGTCGAGGTAGTGTCCAAGCCTGTAAACATGAGAACTTGTTGTCAAAAGCTCGACTTCATCCGGCTGGCACTACTAATAATGGCGCTCATGTACTATGGGGGTGGCACTCAAAAACACATTTGAAATTACAATAGGAAATTAATTCTATTACAACTCTTCAAAACATGTAATATCAACGTGTCCGATTGTCATTAGTATGTTTTATTTCGAAATGTCCATTGATGATCTCTCGTGTGTGAAGTGTCACCCCCCCCCCCCCCCCTTCAAGCTTGGGCTAAATGTTTGGTTCCTGTTATTTCATTGTCTCTTTTTTTGTTCTTTGGGTTTTATGCGTGTCTGTTCTAATATTATCTTTTTTTCTAATGTGTTGGAAGGAACTATGATATCAGTGCAAACCGGGGAATGTGGTTTTTGCCTAAGCCTTAAGGGGGAAGGAGCTGCGGAATGGGTGAATATTTTTTAGTGTAGCAAATATTTCTTCATCCTTTTTCTGGTTGAGGACAGTCCTCGGAGCTCCTTTTTAACCTTTCAGGGTGAGTAAAAAATTTCCTCTCCCTAGAAATTGTTCTTGAGTGCCTCCCCCATAGTAAATGAGCGTCCTACTAATAACTGCGAACTTTGGTTACACTGTATTTAAATAGTAGGCTTGCCTTTCTTACTGATAAAACTGTTCTGAACAATAATTCTACCAACTAACCACAAAAGGCTACCCAATCGTTAACACAAATTCCGGCTCCAATGAGTTCCGAGCCACGGTTGACCGTGCCGGCAACTACCGGAACTTGCAACAGAGCAGCAAGTTCTCTTTGGGTTTCTGGAGGCGTGCGCGCTGCTACTAAGCATCCTTGCGATGACAGGGCACAGTATGATCCTACCTGGAAACAGAAAAGTTAACGGAGCTATCGAGCGAGGCCGAGCACTTCATGTGTTGACTATGCTTGACTTTCATGCGTTCATGACACCCTCATAAGGCCTCATGTACGAAAGAAATCAGCAGCACAACAAGCTGCTCATGTTCTCTAGAAAAGGGTTGCTGCTTTTGGTTAAAGTCGGTGCATGTGCTTTAAGAAAAGAAGAGGCGTGAAGGAAATGCACGACCTGATCATCAACATCGTAGTCATCTACTTACAGGTGAAACTATAGAACGAACGAGAAAACAAATCGCACAAACTCACGAGAGCATTTTGACCGAGGCTTACTCGGAACACCTCTGTTTTCAGAGTATCGACGAGAGCCTCCTCTGTTTCCTGACTGATCTCGGCATGCACAATTGCGACATGGTCATTACATGCTATAACATTCCCTAGAGCGGATAGTCGTTCATCGACTCGCCGAATTTTAACCTAAAAACCGGAAATAACCAATGTCCATACATACGAAACGAGGAAGCAGGTTACAGTTCCTTGCTTCTGAGCTACTTATGACCATATATAAGCTGCTAAAAATATCCACTAGCAGTCTAAAGGTAAACAAACCTGGTCTGGCAGGGAGTTTCGCAAATGTTGCAGCTCTTGATCAGTAGTACCATTAGGCACCAGTAAACCGTGTCGATTTCCTCAAAATAACATTGAATATGAAATTCTGTAAAAGAATACCAGCAGACAAGCCAGGCCAACCTACTGTTACTCGACCGACAATGCGAGTAGAAGTGATTGATGTATGCACAACTGGAATAACCTCTGCGAGTTCTGCTTCTACTGTGCTGGAAGCATTATTGTATTAATCATATGTAGCTGCTCACTTCACAGAAATACCCTATCGATTTAATAAGTTACTGACAGACCTTGTGAAATCAACGAATAGGCGTACCTGTAAAAGTTCTGGGTACCACCTATTCCAACAAGGCAGTAACTGTTAGTCAAGGTACAAAACACTCCAACGTCATTACTGCCTTCATAATCAACTCTAAGCGCCATAGCGATGGAAACACTGAATAGAAATTAAGGAACATTCCATTTCGGAGAGCCTGATAGGGCGTGGCCAACGGACTTGGGCGAGAGTGTATCAAACTTTCTCACCCCGCCACACACCCTCACTCTCGCCACGCACTCCACTCTCGCCACTCAGGCCACGCCCTATCTAGTGCTCCGAAATGGACTACAGAGACGATGAAAACGAAAGCAAGAAAGGAAAACGACGCAAAGAGTTCTATGCGCTACAAGAGAAGTCAAAAAACGGCGTAAATGAGAAGCGAACCTCGGTTGTGACAACATATTCAAATAACCCCATGGATTTATGGAAACCGTTCCACAATCATCAGTTTGTATACTTGAGTTTATATTTTTGCCTAGGCCACTTTAGGGGAGTAGGGCTTCTCACTATAAGGCTCAGGCTAAAAACCTGGGCAAAAATAGAGCCGGATGTCGAGCAGTGTAGTGCCCCCCTCAACTACATTAGCATCTGATTTCCTCATAAGCACTGGGAACATGGTAAAAGGATTTGGACGTAGTTGTGGTCTTGGACTCACGGCAAAAACATAAGCAGTGGTGGGGGAAGGGGAGGGGGGGGGGGGGGTGGGTTAGAGAGCAGCAAGGAAAATAGGGGTCAGCTAGTGAGGGGAAAACACAACATTTCACAGATACGAAGCTCCTTACTTCCCTAGGCTTAGGCTAATTCATATCTCTTCCGTCTACATGAAAAAAGCACCTGCCACATCATCTGTCTCATCTGCTTTGACCTTAAAGGCACAGTTCACGATAATTTTCGGGTTTCGTCGCGCTCCTTAAAGACTTTGAAAGTGCTGAGGAACACAAGTGTGAAGAGAAAAGAAGGAGCCTTTCGAAAACCTTGAAAAAAAAAGTGTTTCTTACTCTTGTCTTCGACGAGTTTGCAGCTTGAAAGAAAGTATTTGGACAAGCTTCAGCGTGATAATTTCATCTGATATGGCTGTTCTTACAATGGGAGTTTTTCCTATCATTGTGATCGCAGTCGATATCATGCTCTCATGCACGTAAAAGCCACCGCTCAACGGCTGGTTGAATCGAAGATGGGTGAGGGCCATCTTGAGGCGGTGGCCGTCATCTTATTTACATTCTTACACGTTAAGCACCCACCCTCGTGCCGTGCTGATGGCACACCCTTTGCTCTTGTGGAAGGGGATATCTACAAGCTGATGTAAGCAAAGTATTCATATTATCGTGAACTGTGCCTTTAAAATAGTAGATGAATGGAGGGATAAACCTCACGCTCTGACTTATTTCTGTGCGGCCTGTTTCCTTTTTGAATTGATAACAAGTAAATGAAGCTTTGTAAAAGAGTACGAAGCACAAACGTTTGATTAGAGTGTTAAATTATGAATTAAAGAGGGTGTCGGACAACTGAGTTGCCTCGAGATTCTTATAGCATGGCAGTGTATGTTGGAGGCGTCGAGAAAAACGAACATAAGGCTGAGGTTATACCGTGCGGACCGTCCGGACCGGTCGGACCGACCGGTCCGGACGGTCCGCACGGTCCACACGATAGAATTATCGCAAAATTGCAGACCACGACGCACGCTACAGTAGTTGCGCGCGCACTACCCAGCCTTTGGAAGCTTCGGAAACAACTTCGGATACGAAAACACGTTATGTAAAACAACAAATAAATGAACATGTTACACGAACACGCAATCACAAACGAAACGAAAAAATTGATGCACTATACAGAGATGCACCGAATATTCGAAAGCTGGGTAGTGCGCGCGCACTTACTGTAGCGTGCGTCGTGGTCTGCAACTTTGCGATAATTCTAAGGTGTGGACCGTGCGGACCGTCCGGACCGGTCGGACCGGGAGACGGTCGTTTGGCGCGGCCTCTGCAGCTAATTTTCCAAAGGGGCGCTGCCAAATCTCCTCCCCTCAAAAGGCTTAGGCAAATCTGAGAGAGCCCAGACGGCGAAGGACACGCCCCCAACGGTGAGCAATGGCCCCTGCGACCCTTTGGAAAATTAGCTGCAGAGGCCGCGCCAAACGACATACACCCGTCGGACCGGCCGGTCCGACCGGTCCGGACGGTCCGCACGGTATAACCTCAGCCTAATGTTGTGCAAGCTTACGTCGTGACATTACTCCATAGTACGCGCTAGTATGCGAGTGTCGCCGTTTGTTTCAGAAAGCAACGTTTCCTGAAAATAGTTCCTTGAATTGGGCTCATTTAGGGTGTTGGTTAAACCCAAGGTGCGGCAGCGCGGGCGGTCGCGTGCGCATCGTTGCTGGGGCGCGCCAGATGATTTGAAAAGTGCGGGATGGAGTGGCGCAATAGAGATTTCATCATGGATGCAGGGAATCTGCTAAGAAATGGAGTGGCGGGCTCAAATAAAGTCGGGGGGATGCAATATTCTCGCCTACGTCAAAGCTTCCTTCCCTCTCCAGGCTCAGGCTGAAGCAGATGAGACCTATGCTTTGACAGATGCTTTTTCATGTGGGAGGAGGGGATATCAATTTTAGCCTAACCCTAGGGAGGGAAAGGAGCTTCGACGTCAACGCAGAGTTGCGGCTCCCCCCTCCCCCCTTCCGACTTTATTTGCCCCGAGTGGCGCCGTAAGGATTCCATCATAGCTGCACAGATCTGCCTTGATCTGCTCGCACTCTCTCTTTCTCATGTAGTTTGCTATATTTATGCGTTATGCAAGTGTAAAGGGAAAATGGTCGGATATGTGATGTCAATTCGTTGTGAGAGGAGGATTGTTTCAACAATCGATACGACATGTGATTCTCGAGTAATGCAGATCATAACGAGTTATCAGATACAAAGAAAGCACCCTACGAGTCTCCCACACTCAGAACGACGCCGCTAAGCCGCCCCAGCAACGATGCGCACGCGACCGCTCGCGCTGCCGCACCTTGGGTTTAATCGCGATCCTCATTTAGTAGAAGATCGTTATCTTCGCTGCTTCACTTCATAGCTTTTGAAACAAAAGCTCATGGTCTCCGAGAAACACTGAGGATGTCCATACTAGACGAGATTGGGAAGCTCACCCAACCTGTGTTTGATTTACCTGACTTGGAAGATGAAGATGTCGATGGTGAGTGGGTTCTATTGTGCTTTGTAAACGTTTTATTCGAAATGCATATTGAATTGCGCTTTTCCAGGGACTGCGTCGAAAACTCTGCAATCTACGCTGGTCGAAAGTGATAGTGGACCTCCGAGGCGAATACGAAAGGCAATCGATTTGAGCATTGATGACAGCTCCAAGTATGGCGGCACGAAGGTATGGGCAGAATAATTTTTTCTTCGGAACAGCAGAGTCGCACGAGGCTCAGGAGGGCTAGTGCTAATGTAGTAACTTCTCTCCTCTGGGAATCCATTTTTCGGCGCCTTTTGAATTGAGGCTCTCCCGTCTTTCACATACCTGTGCTCAGAAGTTGTACCTAATTTGTCAATGTATTACGCATCGGGATGTCTAGAGAATACTTCCTAATATTATAATTTTTGTTAGTCTTTTCCTGGCGGCAGCCTGTGATGTTATAAGGATGCTCAATTATGGGCAGAAGCCTTAGTCTCGACCAAAGCTTTTCTGCGTAACCCACCATCCTCGGGGCATTTTTTGTTGTAATTTCCATGTCCGCCCTTCTTGGAACCTGTGCATTTCTTCATACATATATGCTTGCGTTGATTTTCTGCCATGTGAATTTGTTAAGGTGGAATAGTTATCTCGCGGATAAGGCGAAATAAATAGTTAATACGAATTTCCACCTCAAAACCTGTGCGGCGGAAAGTAAACACAAGCATTTACATTTTGTTGTTCTTTATGTCATTTATTTTTCCATCAAGCATCTAGCTCATTTCCATTATGCAATCAGCAAGAGAAATTGCAATCGTTAAGGTTTGTCGTAATGATGTTTTCGATGAATTCTCTGATATGGCGGGGTTGGGAGATCATTCAAAACAAAATGGAGGCGAAGTGAGCAGCGGTGATGAAGAGGAAGACAATACTTTTGAGTTGAACGGTAATTTCAAGCTATCATGAAATATATTTTTCTGTGTAGACGGTGTCACCCCATTCAATATGGTTAAGGTTAACAAATAAGCGAAACTTCACACATCTATGATGCTTACATTTGTTACTGCTAGGATAAAGTCTCAAAGAGTACTGTTGTATCTTATTCAAGTTTTTGGTACTACCTTATTTGCGTTCTGTGGGAAAGGCAAAATGATCTCTAGTTGTTTTCTACAATTAGCTTTATCATTTAGTTCCTAATTATGCTCTCTCTTATGGGCTGAGTTCATATCCTTTTTATATTCTGATTTGAGGATTCCCCAGGGAGCTTTAAATAATGTGTGTGTGTGTTATAATCATAAGCCACAAAACTTTCATTCTTCTTATCTGATTATTTAGGTGATGGCCTCGCCGCGCACAGTGAAGAAAGTGGCGATGATGACAATGAAGAACCCACGGATCGCAAAGAAAATGGAGAGATAGGAAGTGGTAGCGAGCTAGAAGACGCACATGATGGAGAGGAAGATGAGAATAGCGACGAAGGGCAATCAGTGGGTTATTCACTGACTTAACAATCTTCAAGAACAGATGATAAAATCTTATCTCAAGTTCGTCAGCGTTGCAGGATGACTCAGAAAATGAGCAAGCCGACAGTGGCAATGGTTCAGATACTCAGGATGAGGATAACAATGAAAATGACGGGCATGATGAAGCAAGTAAAAAGTCTACGGCGGTGACAATGAAAGATCTCATGAAGACTGTTGATCAGGACAGGCATCGTCGAAAAGGTATTGCTCTTGCATTCCCTGTTAGATCCCTAAAATTTATAACATACCCGTTTGTAGCGGAGTCTGTTTTCGCACAAACTCAAACATGGGAGCAGCTGTTGTACGTGAAAATCAAGTTACAAGCAGCGCTACGGGCTTTCAACCAACTACCTCGCGGGCAGTTAGCGAAGGACTTACTGAGAGAAGCGGACGAACAAACAAAGGAAAATATGAAACGTGGTACGGTGTTCAGTATCGAAATTTCCTCAATTTTTTCTTTTTCTTGTTGTTCTAATTTCTTATTTTATAGCACATGAAAATGCTGCGAAATTGGTTATCAGTTTACTGGAGGCTGAAGGCCTCCTATTGGCCACCTCTTCTTTCACTAATTCGGTAAACAATGAAAACGGTACTTGCTTCTCTTTTAATTGGGGAGCGACTAAACTTGTTTGGGTTTTCATTTGAAGCTTCTTCAGGAGCAGCGGATTCCGATGATGAGGAGATAGAAAGTGATGAAGACGAAGTTAATGGGGCTGCAGATGACAGCGATATCGTGTTGGCTTTTTATTTATTGACGTAACAAATGTGGTTGGGTGTAAAAATGGGTGCTCGTTCTAATGGGTGAAATGCGTCCAATTCTGGGGATATTTAGGGACGAAGATGATGAAGAGAGCGAAGAGCATGAAGAAATCCAGCACGCAACATCTATGAATATCAAATCTTTGAGTAAACGAATATGCGAGAGTGAAGAAAAATTTAAGAAGTTCAGGTGAGACAGTGTCAAATGTTGATCAGAGTCAGCTCAAATTGACACACCGTCATTATTTGTCAGGGATATGTGCTTTAAGCAATGCTTTGTCAACAAGTACTTTGAGGGATTGTTCGTAAACTTTCCTCTCAAGTTTCATCGGTAGTATTTCAAAACAAAGCAAGAATCCAGACTCGGTGTTATTTCCCTAACATCACTAATTTTTTGAGTCTCTAGATGTTTATATTATGCAGAAGTTCATGTGACCAGGGCAATGATTTTTAATCTTTGGACTTTGGGTAGAAAAGCGAGATTCTCTCTGCTCCGGGTTTTCTGTGATCTTGAAAATGTGGTCCCAATAGTTCAATAGCTGTTTGTACGCTTTGATTTGGTTTGCAGCGTGAATTTGCAGTGTTTACGCTTGCCTTAATGAAGGAAAATGATTCGAAAGCCATTGCGCAAGGGCGCACTTGTCGGTCAGGATTTGGGCTTTGAGAAGCTTGTGGAAAGTTACATGTATTTATTGTACATGTGGTGGGAAGAGTGTGGAGACCAAGAGCTCAGACAGTGGGTCAACTTTCATGAAACTTGGTTAACAGAACTTTAGGTGCTAGAAGAGTTCACTTGATTTCTCTCAGATATCTCTATTTTAGAGACTCGACGTTGATCAAGTGGGAAGGGCGTACGCGGTTGATAGCATCTCGTCGACCAAAAAATGCCAGCACAGATTTTTCAGCTTTCGAGAAGGAGAACATCGTTTCGCAAATAGAGAAGGTGAGAACTGTGCTTTGATCTGTAGCAAATCGCATCACTCAGTTCGAACAAAGTTCAAACATTACGGTAGCTAGCTGGCTCCTCCTCAAATCTTCTGCGAAGAGACTCTGTTTTTCATTCCTTCAAAGGCACGTTCCGCCTACTTTGCTGGGGCAAATAAATACTCGGGCAACTGTCCAGGCTTCAAACTTTTTGCGCCGTCACTGCATCTCCCCACGGCGTCAAGTCCTCCCTATTCCTCTCCGATCTGCCCACTCACTCCGACCACATCTGGCATTGGCCGGAGCATTTTCTAACGTGGCGTCTTCGTAGCAGATGAGGCTTATCAGCGGTTGCGATAAGATAAGAAGGAAATTCCTGTGGGGAAGGCAACGTTAGCAGGGCGAAACAAGTGGTTACTTTGAATTGCAAGCGATACCATCAAGTAAAGACTCGCTCCTAGCCCTCAGTACTTGTACGAGGATTAGAGTAAGGGGGTCTTGGTTTGGGTTACCATGGTTGGTTTTTCTTCTCTGGTGAGTAAATAAAGGCCTCTACTTTCAGTGGTGGGCGCGATAGCGCTCAGAATTTCTTGCAAGATGTGCATTTGAGTGGAACCAAGGCCATCATCAAAAACTTGGCATTTTTCGATCCCGCTCTCAACACTATGGAGTGCGCCCGCAATCATTTTCCATACGCGACGCTGGCATCGAGTGTATAATCACGAACTTATGTTTTTACATTATGAACTTCACATGATTACGCTGAGATTTCTGTTGTATTAATTTCATTCTCATGTAAATATTCCACCAAACTTATTGTAATTATCAGTGCAGGTATGTTCTGACAAACAACGTCTGGTGAAGCGTTCCCGCATCAAAAAGTCCGATATCGAGAGGATCGGGGGAAATCCCGAGGTGATTTTGTCCTTAATTTCATTCCCGATTGTGAAGTCTCTGTAGGGCTTCAGCTCTCAGTTCTCTACCCTTCTTCAGAAAGTTTCGAAGATTGAATCCTCTTGAGCTACACATTTTTTGTTCGTTTTGCCCACAATTCTATCCTTAAAGACACCAGAAGGGAGTAATTTTGGCTTACGGTAGAATAGACGTAGTGTGGACGAGTTTAAGTGGCCGCCATTGCACAAACTCGCCAATTTGACGCCTTGGCATGGTGCCAAAAGAAGATGTTTCCGTTATAACTTTGTTTTTTCCTTCTACTTTTACTCTGTTCTTTCTTATATTGTGTCTAGATGTACTTACATGATTGCTAATGTAGTTGGGAATGGCCATTCCACTGCTGGGAAACAGGTGCTACAACTAACGTTGGCCCACGGCCCATCTCCTACAGCGGACAACTCGGACTGGATGCGCTGATGCGAATGGGATGCGAATACACAACGCAGCGTCGCGCTTTTGAGTCCGGGTTTTTTCGCCTATTATCGCTTCTAACTTGAGTGTTCATTACAAAATGTTCATTTCTTTGCATCTTCCTCTTGTTTCGGACCCCCTTCCGGTTCCTTTAAGATGGCGCATTGACGATATACGTATGATAGTGAGCCTTCACATTCAGGAGAAGACTATTTGCCAACCACATGCAAATAAGGAATATAATTTGTGTTCAATAAAAATAACAGAAATGGGTACCAAAATGAAGGTGTTCATGGATACCCCCTGGTATTGGCTCTTACTGTTGTTCTATACCCGGGCTAACTAGACAATGTTGCCGTACACCTGGACCAGTCAGGCGAGAAGAGGTAACGGCCACTACAGACTGAAATTACGGTAGTGAAAGTCCTTACAAAGACTAAATCATGCTCTTAGGTCCACCCCTACCTCGATCATTGGTTTAGCGTTGTAGCATTGAGAGAACAAACTGAGATGCCAACAACGGGAGGCATCTCGTTAAAAGTTGCAGACTTTGGCCTCTCTGAGGGGTCAATCCGCACATTCGAGCGGATATTTTTGCCAAAACCAAAGGAAGGAAGGGGTTCCTTCCTTCTCCAGGTTTATACCAGTAGCGTCCTCGATGTTATGCCTTCCTCCTCATTGCGATAGCACCGGATATTATTTACAGGCTGACGAGGATGAAGAAATCTACGATGACGACGATTTTCATCAAGTTCTCCTAAAAGAATTGATAGACAAGAAATCGCATAACACCCAAGATCCAGTTGCTATGACCAGGTCATTTCCTGATCAAGCAGACTTTTTCTTCAGTGTTCATATTCTATTTTCAGGCATTATATTGAAATGCAGAAGCTGAAAAGTAAACGTGCTAAAAGAAAGGAAATCGACAATCGTGCTTCGAAGGAGAGGAAGATCAAGTAAGTTCTCTGTTTTTACAAGAAAAGTAATACGTTAATTTTCCCCTACTTTCTCGAAATTCATTTCACAGTTTACAGATATGTTCCCATTCCGAAACTTGTCAATTTCCATCCAGCAATGCCAGAAATGGTAGAGTGGAACCATGAAACACGAAATGAGTTGTTCAAATCTCTGTTTTCTTAATTTGTGATAGTTGTTGACCACTTCAGTTTTTTTGTTGTTCTGTTGTTGTCTGCTGATGCAAGAGTTCACCGAATATACTTTTTATCTTTCATCGTACACTTAATACATGGTTTTTCTAGTATAGCGTCCTAATTTGATTCATGACACAACTTTGGCGTATCCGAAAACAAATCGCAACAGAAGAGGCTCTGGGATTGGTACGAAACACTAACTCAAATACTGACAAAAAATAAACTAATGGCAGCAATCTTCAATATATGTGCCCTTGGGAACGCATGCGATGGCGAATCAAAACACCTAACAACTGAACAACTGGAACTAATCTATCAATACATTTACACAGAGTTAGCTATCCGGCTAACCAATATAAGAGAAACGCAGAAAGAGGAGAAAAGGTGTCTCAACATGGACAACGAGTAAGCTACCGTTACAAACGCCCGTAGAGCAACCGTATCACATAAGGATTGAACTCTCTTCATAAAACGATGACCTCTATATTCGACCAGCCAATTCGTTTTTGTAGACATATGAACACACCTGTATATGAAAGGGACCGCTGTTTTTATAAAGTAGATGGTTTAGATTCAAAATTGGAACTCACTTCCCCATTCAACTTGCGATCGCAAGTCGGCCAAAAAATGCACGTATCTGGATCGGTCCAACAAAGTAGTCCCAGTGCTATGAAAAATATCGCCGAACATATATGACATGGCCTGCAAATTAAAAGATTACGCCATAAAAGACACCCCTTCTTCAGAAATCCTACCTGCGTTCCAAAAAGAAGGCAATAATATAAAACCACATAAAAAGAGCTTGTTCGACCAAAAACAGTGGGTGCAACCAGTGCTTTGGAATCAAAAGAACTGGAATCAGCCACTGAGCGCAATACATTGTGAATATCCTGAAACCACTGTAAAACTTAACACTCGAGCACATTACGGTCAACTGAGATGGAAGTACCAAAAGAGATGGAAGTAAATCAACAAACACATTCTTCAATTCCGTTGAGAAAAATGGAACCTTCCACAATTTTCCAAGGAGATCCACCACAACACATGAAACATTCCCGAAATTCAAGGGCGGGGCAATTTGGGACGTCTAAGTTTAGCTGAATTCAGATTCCAGCACCATAAAATATGGAATTAAGATAGAATGACTGTGACCCAAGTGTGGAGTTTGTAAGAGTAAACGATGAGAAGCTTCGACGTGGATGATAAACCCGCCCAGCCCAGTTTCCAAGCGTCAATATAAATAATTATTTCAGTGCGATATGCTGAGGTGGTAATACATGCCCTTTTTTAAAAAGCGTTGTGAAGCAAACTCGCGAGATTTCTGTGGTTTTTGACAGGGTGATAAACCACATTTGAGAATGAGGGTGTATTTTATGCTGGCCGATTCGATTGTGACCTCACAAGTTATGAGCAGAGATCATATCACCATCCAAAAAATGGTTATCACGGAAGATAAGCCATGAAAAACTTTCATAAGTAAGAAGCGATGGATATAGAGTACTGGGTGAAAAACCCGCAGACGACGTTTGTGCAAACAACAGTGATAGAGTTCAACACATCAACAGAAAAAAAGGAAATTGCCAAATACATTATGGCAACCAAAACCTTTCCCGGTCAGAACAACGATAAAAGCAACAGAAAATTGAAAAGGGGGACACGCCTACAAAATGCCAACATGAAGGAAAAACGAAACATTTAAACATTTTCAGAGCTGAGGAAACTTACGTAGCTGCGACGCTCCAAAGAACGAGTGAACGGCTTTGCGATTACGCGTTCATGGAAATCTTGTTAGGCTGTATTTTGTGGCGCGTTCCAACTACACTCGAACCTTCGTTATTTTCGTGATCAAAGTTGAGTACTACCCTAAATTAACTCGCACGCATGTGCTTTGGTACGTGTCTATACCTGTGGCTAGCGTCTTTTACAGGAATAGAGCCTGTGTAGGGCTCGAATTTGTTCGGCGGAGTACAGTAGTAGAATAACAGCTCTTTGCAGCTGTGCGCCTTGCACTTGATAAATCTCCATTTATGTTATGTTACACTATTTTAATCGATGCGTTTCTCATCATAGTCAGAATTAGCAAAAGGCAAGTAATCGGCCTTAGAACTGGTAGCGCTTCTAAATTGGCATCTGACACCAAATGCCATATGGTGGGAAGGCACAATAACTTTAGTCGGGTCAAATAGAGTCCGGGGGAAACGCAGCTTTGCGTCATCGTCGAAGCCCCTTCCCCTCCCTGGGCTTTGAATAAAATTGACATCCCCTCCTCTCACATGAAAAAGCATCTGTCAAAGCATAAGTCTCATCTGCTTAACCTAAGCCTAGGGAGGGAAAGAAGCTTTGACGTGGGTGAAAATATTGCGTTCCCCCCCCCCCCCGACTTTACCCTGACCTCTTCAGTCATCATGTGCACAGCACTTCTTCGTGATATTTATCAATAAGTTGTGTATAAAGTTTTAATTATCTGCAGATTATGAGGTCCCAGTGTTTTGTTACCAGTGGCCGAGGCTTTCGCAAAGCTCGTGTTGCAATGAAACCATGTTTTTGAGTAGCTTTTGTGGCTTTTGCATTGTGATGACTGTAACCCACGATGATGACTTTATGTATGCCGACGTTTTTCAGATTTAGTCGCTTTGGGATGAATTTCAATCCAGATTACGAGACGATAGCCACGGCATTTGTGCAACACTACTATTCCAAGTTTGACCAAGGAGATGGCATGGCACGTGCACAAGGTCTAGGTGATCTTTATGATCCCGAAAACTCCTATATGAGCTTCGAAGGTGTGCAGTGTAAAGGCCGTGACGCCATACTTGCGAAATTCACTGTGAGTCATCTTTGTTGGACTTTTGAAATTCCGTCACTTTTTTGCGACTCTCTGCTTTCAACTTAAATATATATTATTTTCAAAACTAACCTTTCTTCGAACATTGTTCGCAACATCACCTGCTCGGGGCTTTTCCCCATTACATCAGAAGAAAGTAAGTTAGGGCTCAACTTGTGAGCACTGTTGCACGAACACCAGCGCTATTTCAAGCCGTAAACATGTGAAGCACTTGTTTTGTAATCTGGCATGATGTCATGCTTGGGAAGGGCGGAGAAATCACAATTTTAAGGAAGCTCCTAAAATTGCTGTCAACTTTCGTATAGAGTGGGGACTATGACGGTCTGTCAGTGTGGGAACCAGTGTTGAAGGTAGCTTAAAGGCACAGTCCACGATAATTTTCGTGCTTCGTTGCGCTTCATAAAGGCTTTGGAAATGCAGAAGAACGCAAGTGTGAAGGAAAAGCAGAGGAACCCTCCAAAAACCTTGCACGAACACCAGCGCTATTTCAAGCCGTAAACATGTGAAGCACTTGTTTTGTAATCTGGCTTGATGTCATGCTTGGGAAGGGCGGAGAAATCACAATTTTAAGGAAGCTCCTAAAATTGCTGTCAACTTTCGTATAGAGTGGGGACTATGACGGTCTGTCAGTGTGGGAACCAGTGTTGAAGGTAGCTTAAAGGCACAGTCCACGATAATTTTCGTGCTTCGTTGCGCTTCATAAAGGCTTTGGAAATGCTGAAGAACGCAAGTGTGAAGGAAAAGCAGAGGAACCCTCTAAAAACCTTGAAGATAAAGTTTGCTGACTCTTGGCTTCGACGAGTTTGCAGCTTGGAAGCAAGTATTTGGACAAATTTCAGCGTGATAATATCATCCGATATGTTGTTCTTACAATAGGAGTTTTTCCTATCATTTCTTATCACAGTCGATATCATACCGTTCATACACGTAAGAGCCATCGCTTACCCGCTGGCTTAATCGAATATTGGTGTAGACCATCTTAAGACGGTGGCCGCCATCTTATTCACATGTTCTTTATGCATTGAGCACTCACCCTCGCGCCGCGATGATGACACACACATTGCCGCTGTGGAAGGGACTATCTGCTCTCTGATGGAACCGAGGTACTCATATAATGGTGAACCCTGCCTTTGAGTGAGGCCATAATGTACACTCCAGGCGACTTTACGAATGA
The DNA here is from genome assembly GCA_963978905.1 of Trichostrongylus colubriformis. Classification (NCBI taxonomy): domain Eukaryota; kingdom Metazoa; phylum Nematoda; class Chromadorea; order Rhabditida; family Trichostrongylidae; genus Trichostrongylus; species Trichostrongylus colubriformis. The sequence continues at coordinate 30,351,787 of OZ022260.1, forward strand.
TTCACTCATGAAAAAGGATATAACATATCTCTTTGAGACTTTTTGGCCATCTGAGAGTTGACTATGCAGCGCGGTTTTACATCATTGTGATATAACCTTTGAAACGAGACTTTCTATAACGAAGTGCTGTCTCGAAAGTGCTTATAACGTAGTGGGCACTTCGCTTTAACGTTTGGTGATGCGTTTTCGGTGTGGTCTCCTTTACAGGGGATTGCCATTTGCTTTTGACTACCTTACTTTGCAAACATTCCCAGTTTTCAGAGTTTGACTTTCAAGCAAATTCAACGTGCCATAACCAAATGTGACTCGCAACCTCTCTATGATGGCTCGATTCTCGTTATGGTGCTTGGTCAGCTCAAGGTTGGATTTTTTTTTGGCTTGAAAATTATCTAGTACTTGCGAGTCCTACCGTAAAGTTAACGCTTTTAGACAGACGACGACCCGATCAATCCATTTTCGCAAATATTTATCTTGCGACCAAATACTACCGGCTCATTTTTCATTGGAAATGAAATCTTTCGTCTTGATCTTCACAACAACTGAAAGGCTCATTCGTGGATAGGCCCATTTCGAATGATCAACCGCCTTTCTGTCATTTTTGCTCTTCATTGCTTATCTCTCGTGTCCAGTTTTTTATTTGTATTTTGTACCTCCTTCTCAGTTGTTTGCTTATCTTATGCTTACATGTTCTCTTGTCATCTCGCGTGAGTACTGCGGTTCCTTAATTTCGTGTATGGCGAATCCAAGTTTACCATTGGTTTCCATTATCATTATGCTGGTTTAGATAACGTATGGTTGAAGCATTACTGAGTTGAAATATAAACTCTTATTTGTAACTCAAAACTATATGAGGCATGGTTTGGCCCAACATGGTTTTTGAAACTTTGTGCACTGAACGGAAAAAGTAGCAGTCGAGCGCGCGATCGCGGCACGGACGGGGTGGCCGCTAGCTATGCTAGGACCGTCGGCGACGAAAGTACTTGTCGGTTTTGTTTTTACACGCTTGAGTCTGCGGCGGTTCTACTGAACTCTCAGATTTTTTGAAAAGGATGGTGAAAGCAGCAACTAAAGGACAGAGAGAGATTTATGAAGAAAACCGGAGTACCATAGTCACCTTTGGATCATCATGTCTCGTAGCAGTAGTGAGTTGTTTCTTTTTTTTTCGATATTTGTCCGGCTCAGAAACCGAAAAATTTAGGCAGTACATCTGTGCGCATGTTTATTTCTCTTGGAATGTAATTCTAATGCATATATTTATTTTGGAATATCAGTAGCCATAGAGCTTGTGGCACTCGGCTTCATGAAGACTATGGCAGGTATCATTTTTCGATTTAATCTTTAGAATCTATTTGTCTTGGATGCTAATGTAGTTGGGGGGGGGGGGAGGCACTCCACTGAGCTCGGCTTCCGGCGCTATTCTTGCCTACGTTTTTAGCCTGAGCCTTAGTTTAGGGGAAGCCCCTACTCCTCCAAAGTAAGGCTACCTTCTCTTGGTTTTCTATTTTTTTCGTTTGTATATAAAATAGTGCTACACAGCAGTGGTCACATATGCAGATTGCAGGAGCACGGTTTGATGAACGTGGTCGCGTTACTGATGCTGGAATGGATCTAAATGATCCCGCAGCGTTTGGCGAATATTGCAAGGACGCGATCATTGTTACTGTTTTCGTGCAGGTGAATATTTCAAGGTTACTCTGTATTTGACGCGAATCGTGGGTGCAAAGTATTGGGTTGAGGAATAAGTTCCCGCGGTTTTTTTCAACCCTGTTTTTCAACTTATTTCCTTCATCTTTCGACCAAGCTTATATATGTTTTCGACAAGCTTTTTTTGCTCTACAAAATTGTACTATCTGTTTTTCGAATCCTTCGACCACTTAATATTTATGAGGTTTGGAAGTGAAGTAAGCTGAAGGCAAAAATTGGCACACTCGACACTTCGCCTTCCTCGTCTGCCATCGGGATCAAAAAATTTATGCACATATGTTTTAGATAGAGCTTTTTCAGCTCTACAGAATAATACTACTTTTCATTCAAATCGCCTAACTTTTTGCAGTTTTTAAGACTGACAAATGCAGTACTCGCAAAAGTGAACACTTTCGTTTTTTCCTCTTCCTCGCCTACCATCGAGATTGGAGAGTATGCCCATATATGCATTTGAAAGAGGTTTTTCTGCTCTACAAGAGCATGTAGGAGTAATGTTCCACCTGTTTTTCGTTTCAAAATTGCATAAAGAAAATGAATTTTTTTCGGCGAAGTGTTCCATATCATTCGATAGAGCTCTTTCTGCTCTACAAGGTACTGTTCATCTCTACAAGGTACTGTTCATGGTTTTTGTTCTAATAAATTTTTGCCATTTTAGATTGTTTAAAAGTCGACGAAATCGGGCATTTTCGTCACAGGGTGTCAAAAATGCTCGATTTCGTTGATTTTTAAGTGATCTAAAAAATGGCAAAAATTTATTAGAACAAAAACCATGAACACTGTCTTGTAGAGCAGAAAGAGCTCTATCGAATGATACAGAACACTCTGCCGCAAAAACTGATTTTCATTACACAATTTCGAATTGAAAAATAGGTGGAAGCTCACTCCTACATGCTAAAATATGGGAGGATGCAAAAGAAGATTGGTATCATTTTGTAAAGCAAAGAAAGCTCTATCGATTGCGTATATGCACATCCTCTCCAATATCGATAGTAGGCGAGGAAGAGGAGATAACGAAAGTGCACACTTTTGCGAGTACTGCATTTGTGAGTCTTAAAAATAGCAAAAAGCTGGGCGATTTGAATAAAAAGTGGTACTACTCTAAAGAGCTGAAAAAGCTCTATCTAAAACATATGTGCATAAATTTTTTGGTCCCGATGGCAGACGAGGAAGGCGAAGTGTCGAGTGTGCCAATTTTTGCCTTCAGCTTATTTCATTTCCAAACCTCATAAATATTAAGTGATCGAAGGAATCGAAAAACAGATAGTAGGATTTTGTAGAACAAAAAAAGCTTATCGAAAACATATATAAGCTTTGTCGAAAGGTGAAGGAAGCAAGGTGAAAAACAGGGTTGAAAAACACCGCGGGAACTTATTCCTCAACCCAATACATCCCTGGCTCAAATTTCACTTGATTTTTTTCTCTCTATTCAGGTTCTTGCTCTTTACTCTACTTTCGCGTACTTGATATTATTGGTTATCCCTGCTGCAGCTGCATACAAGGTACCATCTGGTGGATTTGTTTGAATTTCACGTTTTGATTGTTATTAATCTCAGTTTTGTTTTTTGTAACATTCCGAAAACCGAACTTTCCTAGGTTTTCTTCGGATTGATATTACCATGGATCACAGCTCCAACAGGAAATAACAATGAAGAGATGGATGATAAGAAAATGAGAAAACGAGAACGTCGGGAAAAGATTGTTTATCGAAGATAAACTTGCATCCCAGCAGGAATTCCCACCGCATTACTTTTTGAAACTATCATACATTTTTTTGGGAATGTTTAATTTATTGAAGTATATCGGATTCGGTAGGATATTGTGCTCATTGTTGTCTGTTGACTTCTAGTGGTTCTAATTTCTTAATCAATGTAGGAAAATGTGTTGTCTTATTTACATGAATCTTATTCACTGTTTGAAGAATCACCAGACGAAGTGTGCGTGGGTTAAACCCCGGATATTGGCTAGTTTTTATGGGATTTTTCAGTAAAACACCCTTCGGAGTTGTTGTTTTCAGATGAACAGCTTAGTTGGGCTGGCCCAGCTAGCTTCAGGACAAAACAATGAACAAAATAATTATGAAAATGAGGACAGCGTTGTTGCTGTATGCCGTATGCTTTTGAATAAGGAAAAGCAGATGAGTCCGTCGCGTCACAGTTCAGCATTTGCTCGTTTGGTCATTGAGGTAGCTGGTGCCATTTTCATTCTTATAGATTATGGAACTTTTGTTTTGTAGTCGTTTGTGCTACCTGCACAAGATCTGGAGCTCCTGCTACCCTTTTGATACCCTCATATGAAGGGGTGTTTGTTTAGAAATTGTTTCAAAACAAATCGATAGACTTGTGTGCGATTATGCCACCAAACGGAGGACCTCCAGTGGCCCAGCACCCTTATCACCTTGTCCACGAAGTAATCCACAGCAGGTCTTCGTTCTTCGAGGTAATGTTATTCTCCTGCTTTTCGAGCCGTGTTGAATTTGCTCAGTGTGCGATGAAATAACCTTTGCTGAATCTCCTATTGTAAGAGTGTTTTATAGTTCTATTTACGATTCGACGCTCGTTTTGCCCCGGCACACCTTCCCCGCGCACTTTTTTGCTATATTAGCTCTAAATTTAAGTGTAGGGGCTACTTAGAACCTATCTATATTAACGATAACGAGGGCGCTAACAGCCAGTGGCTGTAGCGCATTCAAAAAAGCCCATTAGGACAGCTATACATGCGGTTGTTCTAGTGATAACAAGGTAAGTAAGCGTAAGCCTTCTCGGATTAGTAACTGAATAGAGCTGCTTATTGGGTTCAGCCAAGGAAAAGAGATTCCCAAGTTTTCATCCCATGTTGCATAGTGATCCAAAAACTTATACTAAGTTTACCTGTACGGTTGTGGATCATGCAGTGATCGCAAGGCAACCATGTAGTCTCTAATCCAAATAGCCCAAAAGGATCTGATGGTAACATGGGGTGGCTAAATGGCGCAATGACCAAAACGGTCGTCGTATTATGATGAAGGCTTTGAGCACTCTACAGGGAAAGCTACAGTAAACTTCCTTTTTTGCTTTACTTGCGGTCCTGGGTCTGTGATTGTCGAAAAATGCTAGCTTTTTGGGTTTTTTTCTCAATTTTTTAATAAGTCGTCAGTTCTCTTCACTACTAACACAGGAGACTTTGTTCACCCGAATAGTGAATCACATTCCTGAATTCTATCGTCCGATAGAAGACAACTAACGCCCGCTGAAGGTGGGGACAATAGGTGTGCAGTCGAGGCATTGCTACGCAGCGGTCTAAAATCCTTGAAACTGACTGTGTTATTGCTAGGGCGTATGATACTTGAACACCATTGGCCAGCAACAAGAATAAAGTTAGAGGAAAAGGGATTTAGCTCGAAAAATCCGCTTGGTGGGACGTGTGGATTGTCTCTCAGAGGTGCTGCACACTACATTAGTTGAGGATTGTGTTCAGAGCAGCAGTTGCTACCAGGAACGAAAGCGGTACTTTCTGCGTACAGTTCTTTTGGTCTGTGGAAAGTTCCAGTTTACGAGTTAGGTGTTTATTGAAGAGTAATCTTAAAGCAACGACGATGGTGTCTTATTTTCAAAGGATTGTTTTTGGGTATAGCCACAAGAGAAAAGGAAGGATGATTAGCAGAATAATATATGCTATTGTGATAGTTATTGTCCGTGAAACCAAAGCTGTACCCAAATGCTTCGAAATCCCCTTCCAGACTATCCTTGAAGCTGATGATGGGCTTTCTAATGAATTATGGCTTGCGATTTCTCAACAAGCAGATATGAGTCTTCAGGTTTGATCATATATTCTTGAGTTACGGGAGAAGTGTTCGTTATCAACATGATTTCAGCCAATACTTCAGTCTGCTGATAGTATACTCATGCAAACCGTGTCATTTTATGTGACGCGACTTTTACCCACTGAACATACTGCACCCAGTAGTGTCGGTCGTGCTCCTTTGGTGAGCGACATCGGCCATCGAAAGCACACGCCACTGGATCTTTTTCTGCCAACGTCTCCAGTGTTGAACTCAATGAAATTAGGTGCGTTCAAGGTTACGTCGAAGTTTTGATGTTGAGTGTTTCCTATTAATGACGTCATTCCAAAAAAATGTCTTCAGTAATGCCATTATAGAGTCCCAGGAGTTTTTCTCATCGTCACTCCATCCTCGGCACTTGACGATATTTTGTAATTTCGTAAGTATACTCTGCTCAACAAACGACTTTCCATCGGCTAATAGATTGATGATATTGAGGTATACTTTTTTTTTCTATTAAATTCATTCCTACATTCATTAAACATACCTCTTAGGTATCTTTTGAAGCAATTCCACGTTTTTTGCCTTTATGACGTAGCTGACCAAGATATGCTTGCTGTGAAGGTAAAGTTTACTTCCATGAATTCAGTATTTTTATATGTATGTATTTTTATTTTTGGGAATATTTTCGTTTCACTGTTATCACCTTGCAGAGTTCTCTTCATTGTCGGCCACCCTTCTCATCTCATCTTTATACGTTCCTGTATACTTTTCTGGAGCAATGCCCCACTGCGTACATTTTCAAAGATCTTGTTCGTGAGTTTGTTCATTTACAATTTTGAGCACCTTTTATGTTGATGTCAGTAGTTTATCGACGAATGGGAAGTCTTCGCGTCAGATTTCTGTATAGATCAGCTTCTCCGCTTTCGAGTCCGCTTCTTCAGACATTTGGGTTATGTGGATTACAGGAGGGGTAGTTATATTATGCGCTTTTACTGGCTTGTTTTCATTTTTCTTGGATTTGAGATGCAGTGGCAGAAATGCCTTTCCGTGGCCACAATTCACTGTACTGACTCAGCCTGCTTTCCCTCACCCGTTTTCCTTTCTTGTGCCATGATAAATTGCCTTAGGTTGTGTACTATTACTGCAAAAATTCCAGTGGCCATGGGTGTCGCGCAACGCGATTGCTTCGAGTTAGAGGCGCCATCGTAGTGTGGCTTGAAGCGATCGTAGCTACTATTACATCGTTTTCTCTGTAAGAACCAACTAGTGTGGCGCCCCAATCTCGCACCCATCATGTCGCACGCTGGATACGGCGAGGCGAATGTTCTGAGTTAATCCATACATACATACATACATACATACATACATACATACATACATACATACATACATACATACATACATACATACATACATACATACATACATACATACATACATACATACATACATACATACATACATACATACATACATACATACATACATACATACATACATACATACATACATACATACATACATACATACATACATACATACATACATACATACATACATACATACATACATACATACATACATACATACATACATACATACATACATACATACATACATACATACATACATACATACATACATACATACATACATACATACATACATACATACATACATACATACATACATACATACATACATACATACATACATACATACATACATACATACATACATACATACATACATACATACATACATACATACATACATACATACATACATACATACATACATACATACATACATACATACATACATACATACATACATACATACATACATACATACATACATACATACATACATACATACATACATACATACATACATACATACATACATACATACATACATACATACATACATACATACATACATACATACATACATACATACATACATACATACATACATACATACATACATACATACATACATACATACATACATACATACATACATACATACATACATACATACATACATACATACATACATACATACATACATACATACATACATACATACATACATACATACATACATACATACATACATACATACATACATACATACATACATACATACATACATACATACATACATACATACATACATACATACATACATACATACATACATACATACATACATACATACATACATACATACATACATACATACATACATACATACATACATACATACATACATACATACATACATACATACATACATACATACATACATACATACATACATACATACATACATACATACATACATACATACATACATACATACATACATACATACATACATACATACATACATACATACATACATACATACATACATACATACATACATACATACATACATACATACATACATACATACATACATACATACATACATACATACATACATACATACATACATACATACATACATACATACATACATACATACATACATACATACATACATACATACATACATACATACATACATACATACATACATACATACATACATACATACATACATACATACATACATACATACATACATACATACATACATACATACATACATACATACATACATACATACATACATACATACATACATACATACATACATATCCTTTATGATGAAGTCAGTATTCCAGTTTTTTCCGAAGGTCGACAGGTCTTTCTGGGTAGCAGCTGTGGGTAGGTGGAAATATTGCTGTTTTTCAGAGTGCTGGATGACGTTTTGTCGTCCGTGGCGATACGCAGACTCATTGGTAACGCTTTCTAATGCTGACTACGTGAGAGGTCCGTGGATGCCGTTCATACGCGTTCATGAAAAATTTTATAGGATTCTTCTTGGAAAAATTCTACGCAGGTTAGTTATTCTGACTATTCTTATTCTTATGTATTCTGATATTATATTCTTATTATTAGGTATTCTGATATAAGAACGACTGCAAACCCCCTTTTTTCTTTTCAAGAGTGGCAATGTTTGACTTGACGACGGAGAGCGTTAAAGTCATCCGAGCTGCTGTGGAATTTTCGTGGAAGGAGCCGATGGTATCGATGCTCAGGCTAGTTGACATCAGCTGCAGATAGCGGGAAAGCGAAGGGGTGAATGCGCTGCTTTTAGGGAGTTGGGCGTGAACTCTCGAGCTCACACGCGACAGCTTTTAGAGACGGTTTGTGCTAATGTGCGTCCAATGAAAAACGCAATCATTCATGCGCAACAGCAGGTAACTTTTCGAATGGCGATCAGCAACCATCTCCACTTACACCCTTCAAAATTGATTGAATTCCAGCAAAAACAATCTTTTTGGGACGCTTTGTTTGGAGCCCCTGAACCACCGTCCGTACGCGAGAAATGTGAGGTCATACAGTGCGTGGAGGGACTGCTTTCCGATGCCGACGCAAACATGGGAACTCATTTTATTGCTCAGATAACTATTCCCGCAAATGGTGCTGTTGCTGAGTTAGTTCCAGGATTTTCTAGATAGTTGTCAGCTGCAGATGATTCTTTACATCTTGTTTTGCAGCACTGTGCCAAATCGGACACAATTGCTGTCAGAAACTCCAAAGCGCGCTCCTTCTAGGCTACTCCCGGATCATGTGAAAGACCCTGTCACAGGGCTCATGTATCTGACTGAGCTGGGACGCCGTCAGGTTTGGAGTGGAGAAAGGTAACTGCACAAAAGCGTCTCCTTTTTGATTCTTTGTTATAATTCTCATAAGAAAGGAACCACATTTGATATTTTGTGTACATTGAACTTCGTTTTCTCCTTAAGTAACTGCTGCTTTCTTACATCGTTGAGACGCAACGAGTCCATCTGAGTTTGATTGATGGGCTCCTGAACTCTAAGTGGGGCATATGGTAGTGTGTGATGAGTGGGACTAAAAGATGGGTATGCAGAAAAGTGGCTGATGGTCAATGGATCGTGGAAGATAAAATTAAGTATCAATAAAAAATAACGCGAAATTCTGCTGAAAAGATGGTGAAGTGTGGAAAACTCATAAACAGCAGCACATCAAGGAAAATGGTTGCGTAGTTAATTGAAAGCTGTTTCTGTGAACAGCGCATATTTTCAGACGATTCGATTTTTCATTGTGCTCGCAATTGTTGCCGCAGTGGAAATCGGTGGCGAAGCCTTATGAATTCCCACCACTCGTTGCGCTTTTAACAAAAATCAATGAGTACTTGAACAGGACGACGATTGTAAATGCCATAGCAGGACAATATTCAAAGGACACTGGTTAGATAAACAGCTTGAGTTATTATTCCATACCTATTCATGGATAAGGTGAGGTTTGTTTTCAGTTCTTGGTACGATAGCGAGAACAGTCATGGATCCTCCTTGCCCAAATCCATCAAGTCCACTGTCTTCCCCTGTTTTCTCTAAGACCGTGAAGGTTACTCCTCCTACGCTGCGTATTCGGGTGCGGTTCATTCTAATGATAATAAAAACAATTCACGTGTGAAATTACAATAAGTCTTTCAGATTTTGGCAAATTACGGTGTTTTACTTGGATTTTTCATCATTTTTCTTTTTGCCCGTTATGGAGTCTGGGCATTAATTCCAGTTTTGCTGACTTCGTTTATTTGTGCGATATTCTGCCTTGCAGCCGAAGATCTCTGAATTTGTTCTTAATTTTGTATAGGGCTTAAAACACAATACCGTAACTTTCCCGTCGTTTTTTGTTGCTAATTGTTTTTTGATTTTTTCTGTGACTAATATTGTGGCATACTTAATGTGTTTTGTTAGCTCGGTTGAAGTTGGTATTCTATGCGCTGTAATATTATGGTCTCTCTTATTTCAATGAGGACCTTACGTTGACGGGACGTTGTTGCTTTTCTATTATAAAGGATATGTTGCACTGCCGGTAATAAATGTTTGACAGGTTTTCAAAAAACAGCTTTATTACACACACGTGATTGGTCGTTCCCGTGTCTTATTTATGATATACCAGTAGACTGGAAGGTACTATAGGGAGTTGTTGCGCCCTGAGTGACGCAGATATATCGCAGGATTTCTTTTCATGATTCTCAGCGTATTGAATACAGAAATTTCAGACACAATGACAGTAGAAGAAGAGGTGGATGAAGAACGGAAACCGTACGAGAGTGATCGGGTGTGGTTGATCCGTCGCACTTTTTTACGGAAGTACTGGACAGAGATGCCGAGGTGTGTGAAAGTGTCACATTTTCAGTGAGATAATGAATTGTGGAAAAGCTCTAAGATTAGTAAAACTCCTGGTCACTTACGTTTTATCGCATTAGGCAAACCCGTTTTCGAGCTAATTATTCCATAGAATACGAAATGTGGCTTAAACTCATCCACTATTCCAAATTCCATTATTACACTTTGCCTCCCTTCCCATCTCCCTTACTTTTGCAAATGTGATCAATTACCATATGTTCGTCTGACCTTATTCTATGTAGATCGCATTTCACATACATTAGTCTAAGGATCTTGGGTGGGTCCCGATGAGATTAATAGCATACTAACTGTATGAAACAGTATGCCGAGTTTTTACGCTACTCACCCCGAGTTGAAGATATTTTGGAGAATTGATTAATATGTTTATCTTTTGCTTGTGATCGGTGGAAACCCACAATGTGACATTTGGCACAAACAAGACTTTTAGAGATCAGTTGTTATGTATGTCACAGCTCTTCATCAACGTAAATATGATAGGATGTGTGTATAGCGATGCTGTGATGGAAAAAGTTCGAAGACTCGGTGCAGGAGTAATGGAAACGGTGAGTTTGTCTCTCAGAAAAGTGGCAGATAAGACTTCAACAAAATTGTGGCATGGTTCATGAATAGTGAGCGTGCGTACGCACAGCGGTCATTGTGGAGACGCGTCCTGCCCTTCGATGGTTAAGCTAGTGTCACGTAATTTAGTTGAAATCGTGATCAAAATCGAAGTGGCGATATTTTTGGGACAGTGATACTCCTTTTCTCAAAAATCTGTCCGTTCCGCCACGTGCTCAGTATTCTCATATTGCTTCCGTGTACCTGTTTACAAATATCGTTTCAGCGACTGAACTTCTCCTTTGCATTTCTTTTTAGTAATAATTCTCTGTACAGGCCAATTCGCTTACTTTGGAGCGCAAGACAGAAACAGTTCCGAAGAAAACGCCTGCCCCGTCAATACCAGTACGACCAACAGTGACTGCCGATCGACCTCGAGCAGTTCCCTATCAACATAAAAATCCTGTGAAGTGAATTTATAATCGATGTTCTCTTTCATTACCTAATCCCAGTTCTTTTGCAGATTGAATTCCGAAGATTCATATATGGAGGAAAAAATGAAGCAAATTAGGCTATTCCTTTTGCAGGTGAGGTGATCTGAATTTAAACAGAAATCCAGCACGCGTTCAAGTAATACCAGTATTTGAGTATTGGTTGGATGCTTTTTCTCCTTCATGGACTTCAAGCACATCATTTAGGCAGATTATAGAGCAACAGCTATGGAGATGTTGAATCACGCTACAGGACGAGCGCGATCTCCATGGACTCAAAACATTTCCGATGGCGTTATGCGGATATCAATAGCGAATGTCCTTGTTTTGGAGCAGAAGTATGCTGGTTCTTCATTTATTATACGATTTGAGTAATTAGGGTCGGAATCCCTTGTTTGCTGTGAGCATACACTTTTTGAAAGTACTTCTGGGGATAGGTAAACCGAAGTCATGAATATTTTGTGAGACGCGTTTATTATACAGTTTATAAAGAGTGGGCTGGTCGATTTTCATTCGAACCGCAAGGCCAGAATTGATCCACGCATTGGGTGATAACCGCTTTGCTGCCACCGTTACACGCCACCCTACTTGAATACCCCAGCATAAAAGGGCTCAAGAAACCACTTGAGTGTGGTCAAATGTGAACTGTGTTACCAGAAAATGACATTAGTGACTTAGCATCAAGGATAGTGCTCTTCTATAGATCTATTCCGCCAGGAATCCAGACTCTAGGCTTTTTTGTAAACGGTGGATACTTTTATATTCAAAATTATTTGTTACTTTTGTGTTACTGAAAATGAAGCAGGAGAATGTGAAAAAAAAACTGCCCGTGAAATCTTTTCGGGCGAACATTTGAGTTGGAGCATGTTTGACTGAGTTCAAAGAAAGCCGAAGCTGCTCGTTTAACCTCTTTGTGCTGGAGCATGTTACACTGACTTTATGGAAAGCATCACTTCAAAGACGCTTCAAACAGCATTATTTAAATGAAATCACATTCAATGTCCGTTGTTGAGAAGCTTACACTGTCAAGGAACAACAAGGTTTACATGCTAGTTGGCATGTAAGAGATGCTAATGATCTGGTGGGAGGGGGAGAAAGGGCAGATCTCTATGACTTTACGATTTTCTGACCGTGAAAGCTTGTTTTGTTAACGAGGGCCAATAATGAATAGTAGGGCCACATGGAATTTTCTTATTTTGAATGCGTAGGTGGGAGATATTCGCCTACAAGCTCTAATTTCACCGGTTGCTGTCCATACTAGTCCATCGAATCAGGTCTACCCATATTCAGTTGTGCGTAAGACACATTTGTTCACTGACGCTAAGGGGAAAGGCGAAACGAAGTTTCCGAATTAACATGGTCAGATTTTTGTGAATTTGATCAATAACGAGCACTTACCCTTGTATTTTTGAAAGACCTATTCAGGTTTACGCAACCAGAAGTCAACTATACGGAAGGAGCAGTGAATGCCATTGTAGAAACGTTTTTACATGGAGGTGATGTATCAATAAAGGTTGGAGATGTTACAGTTGTGATCGAGTATGAACGGTAGCATTCAGTATTCTTTCCTAAGCTCAGTCATGTAATGGCTGAGTCTTAAAAAGATCAATCGAATCAAAGATTTAAAAAAGATCAGTCATCAAATGTGAATCTGCCTTTAAGGTTCGATAAGGTCTCTAGGGTAAGAAGTCCTCGGGGTTAAGGCTAATGATTCTGTTTCTCATGTCTTTGGCGATAGTGGAAGTTGCACTGTAGCAGGGTCGACAGCAGGTGTGCAGGATGCACCAGCCACAACTAACAGGCTTAGAGTGCTACCGTATACCTGCTGAGGAACTTTTTTGAGACTTTTTTGATCATAGCTCGCCTCATTAACTGCTCTCGAAAGATACGTCATGAACTGTTTGCTGATTTCAAACGAAAAATGGGGTTGCTAATCGCCTAGATTCAAAAGAGTTTATTTCTTAGTCAATAAATATTGAGCAGTAAATGAATAAATTGTGCGATATGATAACAGGGAAATCGTTAAGTTGGTGATAAATTTGAATATATCTTGAAAAATTGTGCAAATTCAGAGTAGGAAATTGCATTTTAATGGATCTGGTCCACAAGATTTATATTATAATTTCCTAAAGAGATGTTTGAAGAAAGCAGAAAAGTTGGCAAGCGGAGCAAAGACGTTCAAAGGTGAGGGCAATAATATGAAAATCTGACCTTCACAGGTGTTATTGTTTGGATTGCGTGTAAGATGTGATTACTTGGCGGGTTTTCATTTGAGTACTTTTGAAAATTACAAGATTAATTTTCAGCGCTTCTGGCAGCGTTAGAGAAGGTCAACTTAGATTTATCTCAGCACTCTACACATCTTCAGGTATGCTATGGACTCCGATGCACGTATAGTGAAAATGTTTTAACAAATAGGATTTTTTAAAGAAATTTCGGGTCATAGAAATAGCGAGCTATACTTGCTTTAGGGCTGGTCACAAAAAGTGGACATTCGTATCGGCGATCTGTTAGCCTCGTCAAGAGTTCTTTCAAAAGGCGAATGTGTACGGGCGAAATTGGACAAAGCTATCGATGAGATGTGTGCTCGAATCAGCGATCTCATCTCTAACGGCTCCATTGACATCGCTCAAACTGAACGAGGCCTTGAACTGCGATGATAGCGACTGGCAGTTCTAGTACCAAAAAGTTCTAATACCTCACTGTTTCCCTGACAAAGCAGAGCGCAGCGGCGTTGTATTACTAATTTATGAAGCCTAAATAAATGGTTTGGCTGCTTCTTCTATTTGTTGCCAATAAAGAATGATGGGGATGAGCTCTGAGCAATCAAGGCGTGGCCAATGAACGGCTGGCGAGGATTTGTCAGAGCCATTAGATTGGCCTGTCATTATGCATATCCTCAAATATGCAACGCGTACTAGAAGCTGCAGAATTAGATGACTGAGGGTTTCGTGGAAAACTAGCAGCAAAAAAAAACCGTCGGAAAGGGTCGTGTAGGGTTTCTATTCGAGGCTATGGTTTCATAATTCTGTGGCACTGGTCCATCTAATCCATGGAATTCGTTCATAATCAATTTTCTCCGTTTCTGATCAATGACACTTCTCAGGTCTGGATATGTGATTATTCTATGAGCCTAGATGTAGACTTTAAATTTCCAGTTTTCTGCTCGTTTCCTTCGAAAAGAAATAGAGGAAAGAGTAGTGTTCGTTTTGAACTGGAGGTTTTTTATTATTGTTTTCAGAAGCTACGAATGAATACCGTATCTGAATTAGCACATTCCCAACACACAGCAGTAATCAAAGAAGGATTATCATCAAGTTGACGCACTCAGCCTCGGCCGCCCTCGGACCCGAGAATTCAATCAAGCACTAATAATCCTACAGTAATCCGGCACTCGGCAAACAACCAACCAACCATATTGCGGCTGAGATTTACTCACTCTTCAAATGCCACCAATGGTCTTCTTCGAGTTTCTTTCTCTCAATATTCTTTTATTAGTTTTGTTACAAGTTTTGTCACATGAGAATCGGTCAGGTGTTTGGGTCAGGTATGCAGTGCGCTGGGGTAGGATGATAAGTCAAGCTTTGACAAGTATTTTTCGATATGAACATTTACAGGTCTGAGTTTTTTGAATGATATCCGGCCTCCATTTCAGCCCAGAGCCTTTGTATTAGGTGTGTGCAGAATAAATGGCCAAAACATAACTGGCCATAACTTCGCTCAGGCACAGCTTTATTTGTCGAAATAAAAACCATTCGAATTTACAAAATTTCGCCAACGATCCGGTAAAGAAAATATGTCATCATGATCAAATTCTGAATTGCGAGAATTAATACAGTCAAGGAAATATGCATTCTTACCCTGCACAGTATCGGCGAACTTCTTTTGATGCAGGTTTGCATAGAGAAGCCGGAAAAAGTGGTAGTACGTTGGGGATAGGTCTGAGAAATGCTAAGTGGGGTGAGGGAGAGTCTCCCTTATGCCTAACTGCATCAGTTTTTGGTACGTGCGCAAAACAACGCAAAACCCCACACTTCGCAAGTCACCCGGCAGAAACTGATGCAGTTAGGCATCGAGACTCTCCCTCACCTCCTTATCCCCCAAGCCTATCCCTGACGGATTACCACTTTTTCCGGGTTCTCGATGCAAACTACGTCAGAAGGAGTTCGCCGATACTATGCATGTTGAAAATGCCATCGTTGACTTTATTAATTCTCGCAACAGAATTTTATCATGGTGGCATATTTTCTTTACTGGATCGTTGGCAAAGTCGTGTAAATTTGAATGGTTTTTATTTCGACAAATAAAGTTGTGCCTGAGCGAATTGGGCGTTTTGAAAAAAGTGGTCTGTTCTGGCCATTTATTCTGCACACCAAATAGAACAATCAGAATTGGTTCCTACCTTTAACGCTCGTAGTCACTTGGCAATGGTTCTGAATGGGCATGAGGTAGTGGGCTACAAGGCCTTCGTTTCAAACCCGATTGCAGGTTTTTGGGCTAATCACAGGGACTGGTTTTGCCCAATTTTATATTAGTGAGAAGGGATTTCGATGTCACAGCATCGTTACATAAACGCTCGAGGCAGAATGCTTAGTAGACCATCCGAACGAACGAGAATCAGGGGTGACTGGCCAAAAGAGTACGTAAGAATAGGATAGCCTGCCCGTTGTGGATGTGCTTATTGCTCAAAGTATGTATTCGAAGCAGTCGATTGGAGTTGTTCGAGCTAAGCTGTGTGTGAATTCAAAATTGTGGTCTTTTGTTGGGCTGTATCAGACAAGTCCACAATATCGTCTACAACTCGCTTTTGTGGTCCTAGGTTTCAGCGCTCGGCTTATCCCCACAGAAAAGTTAAAATCTTGTCGTATCACCACGCATTGAGCGGTGGAGGTACTGAAGTAGCTCTATCCCGCAAGCCATGGTTGGAAACGAAAGATGCTAATGTTCATCTTCCCTGAAAAATTCTCGTTTGAATCTGCAGAGGATCAATCAAGCTGGAGAAAGTCATATTGCTGGTGACCGGTCGAAAAATGGGAGCGGCAGGGGAAGGGCTTGATGGTGTCACCAAAATAATATGTGGGAGCCAATCGCACTTTAGATTCTGAAGTTTGAGCTGTTGACGTTTTTACAGAATTATCCCCTGTGGCGTTTCAGGAGGGCAGATCCTTTCAGGTCATTTCTAGATGTACAATCGCAAACGGCCGACGATAAACTCAGAAGTGTTTGCGAAAAGAAAAATGGAGGTAGGCGAGTGACTTTTCACTTTTACTCATAACCTCCTTATCCTGCCAGTAAGATAGTGATTAGTTTTTTTAGGCTACTGAAGAAGAGAATCTCGAAGGAGAGGATGAGGCTGAAGGAAGTCAATGCGATTTCCGTCAGCCAGCTGGCTTTACGGTAACAATTTGACGGTTCCCTATAGGATGTCTCTTTCAGGAATTTTTTCCGGAGTTTTCGAATTTTTCGGAATTTCTCTTCGAATGAATTCCAGCTACAGCAGTATCCCTTATTGAACTTGAAGATTCATTGAAAAAAAATGTCAGAAATATTTCATGCCAATTGAACAGTGGTTCTTTTCAATTCATTCATTGAGTTCAATTCCAGCTTATTCAGCAACTACTGAAATTTGACTGAAGTCAAAATCAGTGAATGCCCCAGAAGAGTTATTTTAGTCATCCCCTAAAGATTGTTTTCCAAGGCATGCTTGGCAATGGTCTGTTTCGATTCGGTTGATCCTCTTCATTTTTTAATCTTCCTCTTCTTCATATACTCGCAGATCAAGTAACATACGTTAGCTTCACAAGAACGCAATCCGAGCATATAGTGACATTGACCTATCTTTTTTGGGATTAGCCACGCGTTCTATTCGTATTCAAAGTTTGGATGCCATTCAGGCTAACAAGAAATGGTGACTTGTGGACAACCGATGCATAAATCAATAATCTTATCTTCGTAAGAGTCGGTACCGATCCATAGTCCCGAAAGGATGGAAGACCTAGTCCTAGGCCTAAGAGCATGCGGCACTCAGTTTCGCAAAATGCAAGGGCCCTTCACATGCTCCTATTTGATATGATCTAGAATGAAACAGATGTAGATAACTGCCAAACGTGGTTATTCCTTTGGACCACTGAATAAAATTGAGACTAGGTCATCGAATTTGCACCGTTTTCACTGTCCTTTGAATTGCAATATGCCAGAGTACGTGCTGAAGTGAAAATACGGAGCTGATGCTGAGTTTGGATTTCGCTTTACAATGTAGAAATCAAATGTGTTTTAATTATCTACTTATTTCTGAGTAGAAGCCGTGGCGCATTTCATAACTCTCATTGCTCAGCTTTTCGTCACTCGAGCAGTCCCTGTATCATATATGAGATGCATACATGACGCTTCGACGTTAGGAAAAATCATGACAAAAATTTGAATGGCATCTTCAATGCGACAGAGTTTGCTGAATTTAAAATTTCGCTGTTTAAACTCGATCCTATTCAGTACGAACATTCTCGAAATGATTATCGATCATTTCCTCCGCAATACTTCACTATCGGCTACCCGCACCACGAATTCTCTCCTGCTTATCATCAGAACGTCATCCAGCATCACGTAGGTCTATCCATCATGTCACAGACGAATTCTCCTTCATGTCACGATGTTGCATCAGATGCCGTGCGGTATCGGTACCCTGAGCTATTCAAGAGGTGAAATGGCTCAGCCGACATTCTTCCAGCATCATCTTTTATCCAGCGAAAACGGAGAAATTGAGGTTATTCAATCTCTGATAAGGAACCCCTCCTTGATTAGAATAACGTACAATGTGTTTCAGGATTTTTGCCCATCACCGATGAAAGGTGATGATTTGGAAAGAAAATGTGAGTGGTTTTTTTCGATAATACTCTCATGAAGTAATGACACCATGACTGTGATGGACTATTCAAAGTTGTCAAGAAGGAGTAAACACGCTTTAAGAAAGACTACAGCGAAGCTACACGCAGTTACGGAGGTCGGATGGTGTAGCAGCATTTCCTGGAGGCTCTTCGTAGGATTAGCCACGGGTTCCTTACTATTGATGACATGCACCGTCCTTTTTTAGTATTTCTGAGAGTCTCAAGTCTGGGAGTTAAGCTTAGCTTTATGTCCCATTCGCTGTAAATCTGAAGGCTTCTTGAAAAAATTACGGAATTTGCGTTTACAACTAAATCTGTGATCACCTTAGCCACTCGCTTTGACGGATAATTCCGTTAACAATCTTCAGCTGCAGCTATGCTAAATGACCTGCAGAACCTTTCTATTTACAGTTCTTGAAATGCTCCTGCATGTTTTGAAATTGCTCCAGAGACGAGGCCTTTGAACATGGTGGCCTTGAAAAAATTAAGCTTTCTGTTACTCTGAAACCGCTCCTAATTTTCTTAACAATACGCCGAAAGTGATTCTTCGAGACTTTTAGCGAATTGCACTTTCTTTTTGAGCAAAATTTAGAGCATATCCATATTTAGTGCCCACTACTCCGTGTTTTTTCCTACATGGCTATCTTTGCGTCCACATCTCTGAGCCGAAGTGGAGATCGGCCGCAGCTTGCTTTCATCGTCAAAGCTCTATTTCTCGTCCCCTAAATACAATCATCTGAAGCGTTTGCTGTTTTTGCTGTAATTTGTTTCTTCAGTGGCTCGCAAAGTGGATATCCCTCTTATATTCATTGGTGACTCCGCGTCCAGTACCGGAGGAGTGGATCCATGTGAAGTAAGTAAAGGAATCCCTCCCAAGGATAGATGTCCCTAGTTACGCCAGAATTTTAGGTATACTGTACCGTTCCCGGCAGAACCAGCTTGCTGAGCAGTACCACGAAGTATCGTGTAACAGTGGGCGAGATTCAACGGAGAATCAGTCCACCTGAATGTCTCAACGCGTCACTTCTTGGTGGTATTCTTCGCAGGTATATTTTATGCGATGATCACTTTGTTTTCATCGAACGAAATGTTCTCGTTGAAGGGCTAAGTCCAAGGACGGTGGGAAAACGCTGCGTGATTCGTTGAGAAAGATTGGACTTGCACTTCCTGCTGGAAGGCGTAAGCAAGCGAATGTTACCGCGTGGACAGCTCTTGTAGAGGGTGAGTGTTATATTCTTCGACTCTATTAGTCGTAATTGAGGTGCTCTCTAGCAAAAAAAAACTTGAAAGATTCATTGTATGGAATTCATGAGTATACGACCAGGGGGTAATGATGTTTGACCATGCATTTTTGGGAAGGATTGAAGTGCGTTGACTGCGGCGTGGTGGTTAACGCGACTTAGGAAAAAGTCGCTTTCATACTCTGCTATGCCGACAGCAGGGCGTGGCTGCGTCATCTCTGCGTATCCGCACGTGCCACTCTGCCTCGCGGCTTGAAGACGCTTTCACCCCCCCCCCCCCCCCTAGCAGCTCAGCAGGAGTATGAAGACGGCATAAGCAAAACGCTGATAGTGAGTCTTCCTTTAGTGGGACTTCATGTCTTACAATTTTTTTGGCGGTCGCAGGTCGGAGAACTGTAATGAGAAATGAATATCTTCATTTAACTCTCCACACGTTTCGCTATGAACTCCTGTTCCCAAAAGACTAAATATAATATTGGGTCATTCCATAAGTAGTGTCGTTTTTTTTTCAAGCGAAAATTTTTGCCATATGTCACAAATTTTTGCAGCATATTGTATATCATTCGGAGGAGAATTCCCCGCTCTACAAAATGGCCTACTTAGTTTTTGAGTATGTTTGAATGGCGCCGACATTTAGGCCGGCGAAGAGGTAGGTCCAGCAAACAAAAATTGGCCAAACCGGCAATCAATTGAAACACATTATTTTACCTGAGGAACTCTAACCAATCATGTGTTCCGTACTTAGCCCCGACCTCTCCTGTAAGTTCCACCAGTCTGCTTAAAAAGTCACGTCGCTCTTTTTCCACATTTCGTTTTTCCGCCACAACTCGGTGATTTTAGACAATTTCTTCGAAGGAAGGCAAGAAAATTTTCTCAACCAATCAGTTGAAAGAGTGGTGGAATGTTAAGAACAGGTGGTGCCTAGGAACAGGGAAATACCACTGACCGGATTCCTTAACTTTCTCATGGAAAAAATAAATTGTGAAAAATGTCAACTGGACCCATATCTCATGGTATTAAAACTCAATCTGAATCGCAGCCAAAACAAACTAGAAAGATGTTTTCGATAGAGCAGCGACATTACTTATGGTTCATAAACAACTCTAATCAAAAAGTTTGAAAGAAAAAATTTCATTTTGAATAAATGTGGGTGCTTTCGAAAAAAAAATTTTAGAAAAATAACGACACGACTTCTTGATCAATTAAATATTGGAAATTGTAGAAGAGGTCAGGGCTAAGTACGCGACACATGACTGGTTGATTTTCCTAAAGTGAAATATAGTGTTTCAATTGATTGCCGGTTTGGTCAATTTTTGTCGGCTGGACCTACCTCTTCGCCAGCCTAAATGTCGGCCCCATTCTAACAAACTCGAGAACTAAACATGTCATTTTGTATAGCAGGAAAACCTCTTTCGAATGATATATGGCATGCTGCGAAAACTTGTAATTTCGTGGGAAAAATTTACGCTGGAAAAAAACGACATTACTTATGGAATGACCCAATACAATCACTCTATTAAACTTCGAAAGTTCGTCTATTCGCGGTGCATTCTAATCCCGGTAAACGCTCTTGGAGCACAACAGAGAAGGTGAAGCACTCGACTTGAAGAACATGGAACCATGTTTGAGCTCTCAGTGATAATTTATTTATTAATCTGATATGTCAAAAGACGTGCCTCAGCCAGGAGAATATTTGTAAGAAAAATGCCCCACAGAGAAAATAAAAACAAAAGAAAAGAAACAAAAAATTAATTCTAGCGGAGAAAGCCGTTGGTGAATGGTTCCTTGCAGTAGAAAGGAGAGAGAGGATTGACAATTAGTGTGTGCCGATCGAAGAATAAATGCTCCAACAAACTAGGATATATTCTGCTTCTTTATTAGGCATGCACAACTCACCTGCGGCTGCGCCATCAGACCTTGGTTCACAGATACCAACCTTCTCGTAAGGCGAAACAAAGGAAAGATGATAAAGGACTTAAAATGATAGAAATGTTAATTTTGGTCAATCATGCCATCGGATCTCGCTGTCAAAAAGATCTATTTCAGAAGAAGCTGTGCACATGGCGAAGGACTTTGCACTGGTCTGCGAAAAAGAGTTTCATGCACGTGAAATCGGTATTTTCCTCACCAAAGCTGGTCTATCCATTGATCATGATGTGATGCAAAGGCGAACAATGCTCGAGAACAGCAAGTTAGACATGCTCGAATTCAATATAGTTTCATATCGAAATTCATTGCGAATTGATCAAATAAAAGTTACAGGAAAATTGTTTCGGAGTTATGCGATCTTCTTGCTGCCGATCGCACTCCACTGACACCGTTTGTGGCACCGATAAGACCTTCAGTCGCTTTGGATCCTTCTATCCAACAGCATCTTAGTCACTATACTTTGGTAAGAACTATATAATTAAATATGGTTTTTACGGACGATATCTCAGGAGTGCTTTCCTTGGAGACATGTGGAAGGTTTCTCACGTAGAAAGAACACAATGACAAGGATTGTATGCGGTACTTCATTACGCATGGAATTTACGGTAACCTTAAGCGTGAAATAGTATCAGGTTGAGCAGAAAGTCTTGTCCGGTATCTCACTTTTATTTCAAAAAGTCATACTTTTGCAATAATACGAGCTCAATCATCTACATAGTCTCCATCATTGTCTAGAACATACGTCCAGCGATCGGGCCTTCTTTCCGCGTTGGGCACCTTTACGCTTTGGTGCAGGTGGTACCCCGTGAGGCAGCCACTGACGTTATCGCGTATCGCTGATATAAAGGACACAGCTCTCGTCCCCAGTGACAATGTCCTTCAGCAGGTCGTTTCTAAGTAGACGGAGAAGCAAAGACTCACATACCCTGATTCTCGACGCTCTGTCAGAGTGACGCAGATCGTGTGGGATCCATCTCCAAAGCACATTGCGATAACAGAAGCCGTGAAGACGATCCACTACGGTCCTTCTCTGCATCCGAGTGTCGTCAATAATTTCCGAGTGGTAGCATACGGCTCCTCTTCTAAGGCACTGCGTAGGGTTTCATCGTCCACTACAGTAGGGCGTTCGGAACGAGCTTTGAAGGAGATATCTCCTTGTCGGAAGCGCTGGTACAAATGGCGAACCGTTGATTCGGAGATGACATTACTCTTGAATGCAGCGCAGATATTGGCAGTAGCAGTCGTCGATCCGTGGTCTTGCAGGAACTCGTAGTAGACAATCGCTCGCAGTTGGCTTTGATCGATTGAGATCATGATTACTTCATAACAGTACGCATGCGTTTATATAGGTCTCCAGGTGAAGCTTTGAAAACCTTCCATCGACCTTGGTGCTGCCGCATCACCACTTCTTCCAAGAATTTAGAGAGAATGTAGAAAAAACCGGTCAGAACTTTCTGCTCAACCCAATAATACTACTGTTATTGCACACAATACTTGCGTAATGACGCTCAGCCTTTTTACCTTTTCCCTCATCTAACGTGTATAGCCGTGCCTGACCGCCCTTCATGAGGGACGAGGGCTGCTGCGCGTGAACTTTTACGCTTTTGTGTGCGCTCTTAGTTGAAGAGCAGACAATTAGAAGGATTACGGTAGATGCGGCGTAGCGGGTATGTACCACTTCTAACGACAGTGATGTGTAAAAAGAAGATACGTACCGTTAGATCAATATGGGGCGACGCGTAAACTTGACGATGGGAAAATGTGTGAAAACCGATTCACACCGCAGCTGGCTTTACCCGCGCCAACATTTCGCGACGCCGGGTGTGTGGCTACTAGTCGAATTTTTACATGCCACCCGGCGCGACGAGTGCGAGTTGTTTGTAGTTTTACCTGTTGTAACAGCAACAACCACAACATAGGCTAACTTTCGAAGCTTCTCACTGACAATCTTCAAAGATCCTCCACGGTGCAGCCCACTGCGTTGGAGCGGAATTCCAAACGACTGCGGCAAGTCGTACTGACGGCGCCACGAGTGCGACGCCGCGAAGCGAAAGTTCGACCAATCGCCACACTTCCCGCGATGCCGCATCTTGACGCAGCTGTAGATACCCTCTTGCCCATCACTCTCCCGCCGTAAAGGGAAAGATCTGTCGGCGACTTTTTAGAATACCTGAACAAAGTAAAACCTTCAGATTCCGTGAGAGCCACCCAACACGTGTTTCAGATGACTCACGGCTTTGGAGGTGTGGCTATGGTGGCGGTGCTCGAATCGATAAAATCGATGATCGATGAATGTATCAAGTATTTGGATCGAAACTGTTCACAGCCGATGTACATCCCGTACAATACTCGATAAAGTGTATCCTATTGTATCTACATCATTGAGAGGGAGCATATCAGCGGAAACGTGAAAATGCAATGAAGGTCTGAATTTTTTCCGAAACATTGCGCACACATTTCATGTCTTTCAGAGTCACTTCACGCATTTGTGATACGTGGACTCGGTACGCAGTTAATGACATACTTCTTTATGGGAGTAATTCGGTCACGGGGGAGTTTCCCACAGCGTGCAGTGCCATACACCGTCCTGAACTACCATTAACCCATTGACGCCCGCGCCGTTTTGCGCGCATGCGTACTCCGCTACAAAGGAAGAAGATAATAACTAGGCTTTAGGTTACCAAATATTTCATGATGTTTCAAGCAAACTGGCGTTGTTCTCGACACCAGTAGGTGAAGACCCATCTAGAAAATTATTCCTACAAAAATATGATGTTCTATTCCTCCAGAGACATGGAGTAACTTATAACAACATATAACAGCATGAACAGTGAACAGAGGAAACCAAGCAACTTCTTTTCAGGCAAAGTTGACGTAAAAGATCATTCCGTCACCTGATACAAAAACGCCAGCCGAAAGAAGTGTTTCAAGAACTTATCAACTGAGTTGAGGGTTGACTCTCCTTGTGAGCAACCACTGTGTGATTTTGAAGTCCCATAATATTCTTAAAATTGAATGTCAACTAGTAAAGTGCACCAGAAACTCAAAGGAAAAGCTTTAGTTGGCTTTCGAGTTTATGGAACACACAAAGCCACAAAGAAGTACTGGAAAGTTTCTGTTAATGAGATCAATATCGAGTGAGTATCCGGCGTCGCCTGCTAAGGAGAGCACTTAAAGTAGCCAGGCTCGCTCAGCTTTTCAAGCATTCGTGTGGATAGTCTCTGAAAGTGAAGAGTTTTATCTACTGTGCTTCTCAGTGATTATCGAATCACTACCACTGAGTTGCTTAATTTAGGTGATTTTTTTGCGAAAGTGCAAAAAAATCCTCGGAATCAAAAGTGCACAAAATAATCCGGGGTGCAAAAATGTTAAAAAATGTCGAAGTTCAATGGATTTGCTAGCATTTGTCCAGTGTTGTATATAGCGGAAATACGAAAGAAATCAAACCGATCGAAGTTTGCAAAAAAAACCACTGTAGATAAATTCGTTTTATGTGAATGTGGTAAACATTTGATTATTTGTTTTCCCATACATGGTTTTTTGCAAACTACAGTGACTTCTTTTGCGAACTCTCGATTGGTTTTGATTTCTGACTTTTGAATTTCCACTATACAACGCTGGACTGCTGGCAAATTCACTGAACTTCAACATTTTTTCACCCCGGATTATTTTGTGAAGTTTTGATTTTGAGGGCGGTTTTTTTTTTGACATAGGTGGGTACTGACGGAGTAATCGAATCCTGCACTACAAGTGTGGAATTCCTCACTGCACCACCATCGCTCTAGGATAATAAGAAAAAAGAATTTGAGTAAAGTATTGGGTTGTCTCAAAAGTCTTGTAGGATTTTTTCGATCATAACTTTTTATTATTTTTCTCCCAACAAACAACAATCAGGCAACAACGTATTCACCATTGTTATGGACAATACTCTGCCAACCCATAGGTAGAGCGTTGTTTCCCTCCTTCCGGAACTCTGGTTGAGAGTCGAGGAAGTCAGCGATTGCCTTTGCAAGCAAGTCATAATCAACGAATTTTCTCTTGGCCAGGAAGGATTCAAGAGGATAGGTAAGGTGATAGTCAGAAGGGGCAATGTCTGGAGAGTATGGCGGGTGGGGAACAAATTCCAGCAGGGCTCCCGTAGCTTGGTCTGGGTACACTTCGCGACGTATGCGTGAGCGTGGTCATGAAGGGGGGTGACCGCGGACCTCCTCAGGCGCTTTTCTCGAATAGCGACGGCGATCTGCTGGAGCTGGTGGGTGTATACGGAAGCGGGGACTGTCTCGCCTTGTGCCAGAACCTCGTGAAATAGCATCCCTTCCGCGTCCAAAAGCAGCAGAGTAGAATCTTCTTCGGCCGGACATGGGCTGCGTTGGCGGTTCGTCGTCACGTAGCAGCAAAAGGGCGGGGTGCGTTGGTATCGTACATGTCCCAGCTTTCATTGCCCGTAGCCAGATAGACGAGAAAGTCGTTGCGATGCGGGCGGAGGAGCAGCGTTTGATAGATGCTCACACGGGCACTTTCGTGAGCATCCGTCAGGGCATGAGGTCCATGGTGACAGCACCTTCCGATAACCGGGCTCGTGGAGGCGACGATTTACGGTTATGGGTGCTTGTCAATTCCTTTCCGCCAGCTCGCGAATGGTAGTTTAGGATCGGCGCGAACGGCGGAGAGCAGCGTCTCGTCGTCAAATGTGTGCGGCCGTCCCGTGTGTGGCTTACCTTCCATGTCAATCTCACCGTTGCTGAAGCTGATGAGCCAGCGGCGCACGGTCTCGTAGCTCACACATCCGTTGCCTAATGCAGCGTTGATGGAGTGCAAGCTTCCGTCGCTTTGCTGCCCCAAGACCACTCATAGTAAATGACATCGCGTGTTGGGTGGTTATCGACTACGGGCACTGTAGCTCTCTCCACGGAAGCTGGTGGGTCAATATATATTTTACTAGAAAGCACAGAGAACGTTCTACCATATTCCTGAACCGCCTAGACCTGCTTCGAAGTGAACAAGAGTTACTGAATTTTTTTTTGGAAAAATCCTATAAGACTTTTGGGACGAGAGTCCCGGCAGTATTTCCAGTGCAAAAATTAGCTTCTTGCGGTCGTTAGCCGGTGCGTCCAGATCGAGCAGGAAAGTAAGACCCAAGCAGAAGCCTCCATGTGCGACCATTGAGCATGATCCAAAACCTTAGACAACAAGCTGCTACTGTTCTGTTTTTGGAACAGTAGCTATATAGTTCCGCGGAACAGCTAGCAACGGTGGGTTTTTGCCGTGCTACTGCTTGAAATTGATTCCTCGAAAGTGTGGATGGGCAGACTCCTCTTTCGGAGCCTTCAAATAAACAGACAAACTCATCTTCATCTCAACGTCCTAATTATGGTACCGTCAAAGGAAGGCGCAATTGGAAACACTGTTTCTGTAGACAAACAGTCGAGCGCGGAAGAGATGTGTTTGCGAAACTGAAGAAAAGGGCGCTTTTTGGGCTCTATTGCGACGCTAGGGTGCTTCACTTCGAGCTGCGCTTCAGTGGGCGAGTTGCCTGCTGGTGGCGGCAGGAAAAGCCGATACCACTGTCATTTGATGTCACGTGGGGTGAATTGCAAATTTCATGATTGTTTGAGATGAACAGCAAACAGCAACGGACAAGCAAACGATGAAAGACACATCATGCCAAAGAATGAAAAAAGCTGTTTTCAATGAAAGATTTCAGTGAATTCACTAGACGTCTTGGCAAGGCATCGTTTGTGCGGTTGCGGCAAAGCGAGCAAACTGCAAGTGTTATCCGCTGATCTTAACGCCTTTCGCTTTTATGGTTTTTTTCTTTTTGA
Source organism: Trichostrongylus colubriformis (assembly GCA_963978905.1). Lineage (NCBI taxonomy): Eukaryota > Metazoa > Nematoda > Chromadorea > Rhabditida > Trichostrongylidae > Trichostrongylus > Trichostrongylus colubriformis. The sequence continues at coordinate 30,379,451 of OZ022260.1, forward strand.
AATTATGCTAGGGCGTAAATTCAGATACATTGGCGGGGGATCCTCTTGATTCATATGTGGCCTGAGAGGTTTCGGATGTCTAACGGAGTGAACACCCTGAAATTGTCTTGAATTCTGGGCACAGCTATTGATCTGGCCCCATTTTCGTTTTCTGGAAGTTAATGCTCGATCTGATCATCTGTTTTTGAACTTAATTCATGTGTGGCGCCCCGTGCGGTCTCTGCTAATGACCGCTAATGACTGCTAATGAACGGCTAATGAAATCGGATATCGATAACGGGCGGAAAAACCAACCCATCTACAACCGCTGGCAACCTGCTAGCTTGACTTTCGCTCATCAATTGCTGCAATGTTTCGCGTTCTTTTGGGCTAGAAACACCATCGGCCTAGTGTCGTTGGGTCGGGTCATCTGAAGCCACTCACTGAATAGGAATAATGGTGGTCTCAACGACGGCCTGCCGTGCTTCAAGGTGAGTCCGTCTGTGTTTGTGGTTTGCGACTCCTATCTTACTTCTTCTGATCTACGCGGAACTATTTTCAAGTCCGAAATGGTGTTTGGGGGGTGTATCGTAATTTTTTGACTTTCCAGACTCTGACGAAGGCAACAAGGCCGAAAAGTTAGCTGTATAAAGTTAGTCAATATCTTGGTGCTAAATGCAAGAAAATGACACTCATCAAAAAATTCCTGAAATATATTGGACACTATTATTCGAGTAATGATAATACAAGATCGCGCCAACTAATTCACTAAGTAAGCTCTCTCATGATACTGTGTTCTGTAAAATCAAGTCCGGCGTGATTTTTTTAAACTTGTGCTTCGTTCAGTATGTGTTGTTTATCGAGTTTATCAATTAAAAAGACCGTTCCAACACATGTTTGAATGTTAGATTGTAATGGCATTTCGCGATGCGAAGTTTGCTATGAGGATGAAGAATAATGGACAAAAGCTTCAGTCTCGGACGAGATTCGAATCCACACTCCACACTTTCCATACGTCTAATGCATTACACACATATCACCTTAACTCAGCTCTTTGATCTCTTGAATGATAAGTCTACCTTAGATAAAACAATTACGGCTGCGCTGAAAATCATCAGCTATCAAAAATTTGGAATCGATATCTACTATAGTGTTCAGCCTCACGGTTTGATGCCGATATTGGCCAACCGTGTTAACACGTTATACTTGTGAGTGCTGATGAGCTAGGGCAAACCATAAAAGCTGAGTTGGGATGAAAGGAGTCTCGATAGTGTGATGGATTAGCAGATATGCCCGGATGGCATAGGGTGCGGGTTCGAGTTCCGTCCGGGACCGAAGTTTCTACCCGTAACCCAGCATACTTGTAACAATTTTCGTGTCGCGGGCTGCGGCAAAAACCAGCAGATATCAGAAATCAAAAACATTAAAAACTATTGCAAAGTGCTATTTCAAAATGTTTTTTGCTAAATGCTCAGTAAAATTGCCCAAACTGTGTTTAGAAGTAGTGATACTCCATTTTTGTGATGGTGACGTACATGCGCCTTCAGGTTATCGCAACCCTGCTTGAGTTCGATTTGAGCACAGTGCCAGAATCTTCAGAGCAGGACCTAAAAAAGGTGTTAAGTGAGTAAGATATGAATGTGCGTGCATCTTTCCTCAATTCGTCTGTTACACTGACGTCGCTCCTGTGTGCTGGCCGAAATGTGTTTGATTGCAAGGCCAGCATATTTGCAGCCATCGACGGCAACTTCTTCGGTGATGCTCACATTTTTCACTTCGCTCTTTTTACCGATTGGCAACTCGATGAGACTTTCGAACACTTGCACCTTGATTAAGTGGTTGCATTTCATGAGGTCTTCTCGTGGAATGGAACCGCCCGTTTTGATGCCGAGCTCATTTACTAGAGGTTTCTAATTCTTTGTTGCATTCAGTTCGGCACCACATCCAGACGGCTAAATGAAATTATCATAGACATCATGCTACACAAAGTGCAGTCGCCCTTTTCTCGCAGTAGTCTCCACCGTAGCCACGTGGGCAAACATGTTTTGAGCAAATTTGAGGATCGGCGAATCCGTTATACCGGCACTTTGAAGAAACCTTTTCTTTGCAGTTTCCTGGTATATAGCCATCAGAAAAATCTTCCTAGAAAATGAGTTAGTGTGATACCAAAGCAGTTGTAATGAGTGTTTATCATGAGCAGATTGTAAAAACCAATGAAAGGAGACCCGATGGTCTCCGAATATTGCAAAGATGCAGGAAGGGATGTTAAGCTTTTTCAAACTGTAGATGCTCCATCAGTTGAATCGTAACAAACTTTGAATCGATATTCCAAGTACGTTCCTATTTTTCACGTAAGCGACAGGACATTTTTCGGCCGCTATTATGTCAAACATCCTCCGATTATGTCAACTTCACAGTCCGCAAGTATTGCATATATGCAGGAGACAAAAGAGCTATAACCATAGCAGGACCTCCTTCATTACTGATTATTTACCATCGAATTCACTGCATATCTTTATCCCAGAATTTTAGAATGAGGGTGTTGACACTCAGCCTTCTGTCGATCGTATGCCTGAGCTACGGCTCGAACCTGAATGAAGGCTCAAAAAACCCTTCTGGAAAATTTGAAGGCCCTATCAAGGAAAGAGGAAATGGAAGTAAAACAGTACTCGATAAGATAAAACATGTACAGTGCTTTTTACACTAACCTAGTAAAATAGATAATCAGCCCATATATTTTCAGGCTTTTAACGACAAAATGGCAACATTCAAGAAGAAGTTGAGCGCACTCAAGGATAAGATTTTGAAGAAACTTTATTTGACCAAAGAGGAAGGGCAGAAGCTCTACGAAAGATTAAAGGTCAGTAAATCACATCGTTGTGTCTCACTCCTTTTGTTGAGGTCTAAAAAATTTCAGTTCTTCAGAAGAAAAAATGTTGATAAAGTCCAGCCGGCAGGAGACTCTATTGAAGAAGTTAACGAACAAGCTCATATTGCAGAAGAAATGTTCCAGGGAGATATAGCTCTTTCGGAGTTAGTTTGCCGTCGATTGCTCAAAACGTCCTGAGAACCTTTTTTCATGTTAAGAGAGCAACAGAAACAAGTCGTGGCCGATATTAACAAAACAGATTCGCGTATCAAACGACAAGTCTACATTTACCCTCGTGCAAAAACACAATGGTCTAAGGGTGTCAAATATTTCTTCGATGACAGTGCAGGTTAACCGTTCTCACATTCTTGTATTTTTGCAAAACATTTGGAAAAACCGCGATTGTTCTTCGTTTTCAGATGAAAAAGTCCGAACAGTCTTCAAGAAGGCGGCGGAGCTATGGATGGCCGAAACGTGCATAGACTTCAAGCCCGTCTCAACCACAATGCTAGGCATTAAAATGAAATTATGTATGGATAATATCCACGCAATTTATAGAAGAATCTTGATGGATGCTTTAATTTTAGCTTCAACCAAAAAGAGGAAGAACAGGCTTCGTGTATTCAAAGGGAAAGGATGTTGGTCGTGTGTTGGTAGGGTTGGCGGCATACAGAATCTTTCGCTCGGTTTGGGATGTGAATCGGTATGCTCCGTGGAAAACTACTAGCAAGATGACGTGTAGTAAAATTGATCACTACCACTTCCGAAATGGTGGTTACTCTTGTTGTTGTTTATCAGATCGACAAAGCTGCTCACGAAATTGGTCATGCGCTTGGATTCTTCCACACGCACTCGAGACATGACCGTGATCAGTTTATTACAGTTTTCGAGGAAAATATTTTGGTAAGATCTGCGCATCCTACATATGCACTGTAATATCATGTTCTGTTCCAGCCCAAAAGGCTTGATCAATTCGCGCTGCTATCGACGGAACTCAACAACAACTACAATATAACGTATGACTACGGTAGTGTGATGCACTACGGAGCAACATGGTAAGATTTCTACACGATGCAGCAATGAGTGGGGGACAAGAGAATCCTCTTTAGTTCGTCTATTGACAGAAGCAAGCTCACCATGGCTCCGAAAGATGTGCAGCATATTGAGACCATTGGGTCTCCTTTCATTGGTTTTTACGATCTGCTCATGATAAACACTCATTACAACTGCTTTGGTATCATACTGACTCATTTTCTAAGAATTTTTTTTTTCGACGGATAAGTTCCAGAAAAGTGCAAAGGTAAGGCTACCACAAAATGCCAGAACTACGGATTCGTCAATCCTCGAAATTGCTCAAAATGTGTATGCCCAAGTGGATACGGTGGAGACTACTGCGACAAAAGGGTGACTGTACTTTGTGCGGCGTGAATTCCCGTATTTTTATGTTTTCATTTAGCCACCTGGATGTGGTGCCGAACTAGATGCAGCGGCGGATTGGAAACCTCTTCTAGATGAGGTCGGCAACAGAACGGCCGGTGACATAATACGACTAGACTTCATGAAATGCAACTATTGGATCAAGGTACAGGTATTTCTGCAACTAATTCGATCTCACCTCAAAAATCTCATATTAAGGCGCCAATCGGTAAAAAGATTGAAGTGAAAACTGTAAGCTTCACCGATGGAGTTGCCGTCGATGGCTGTACATATGCTGGCGTAGAAATCAAAACACATTCCAACCAGGGCTTGTCTGGTTACAGGTGCGACGTCAGAGTAACAGACGAAGTGACGGATAATGCATGCACATGCACTAACTCATAAACACTTTCAGGTTCTGCACATGGAATTACACCACTGTGCTCAAATCGGAGTTAAACATGGTGCCTGTAATAACCTATAACCGAAAGTTCGTCAGTGTCACAAGATTAGAGTACCGCTACGTTTAAATACAGTTTGAGAGTTTTCTTTAATAAAGAATTTCGCGAAAACATTCCAAAACAACACTTTGAAGTGGTGTTTGCTCTAAGTCTCTTCGACTTTCTCTCCGAAAAGAGATTCTGGTCTCAGGTGCACATAAAAATAAGTTTCACAGGGGATATGTGAGCTTCGATCATAATATTGTCTCTACTGCAACTTTCCACTTCTTTCTACTGCATATGAGATAATTTCGAACACCGTCCCGCAGCTTTATATAGCTTCCTAGTGCTATTCACTCTTCCTCTTCTCCGTAGCGCCAGTCCCGCGTCGTTGCGGGCTACTTTGTTCTTTTTAGTGGTCGCCACTTTGTTCTATCCGAAGCTTCTTCTGTCGTGGCTTTCACTTCTGTGAGGTCCGTTTTGATGACGTCCCTCCACTTTTCTTTGGGGCTCCTTGTGGTCGCTTGCCCGGTACTTCGAACTCTAACGCCTTCCTTATTGGGTGGTCTGCCGTCCCTCTCAGCACATGCCCATACCATCTTAGCCGCTGCTCCCTCAAGTTCAGCTGGACCGGTGCCGTCTGCATGACTGCCCTGACGTCCTCGTTCCTGATCATGTCGAGCCGCGTCCAGCCACATGCCCATCTCAGCATCCATTTCTGCGGAATGTAGCTGCTTCTCAAGATTCCTTGTTATGGGCCAGCACTCGCTGCCATAGAGCATTGCGGGTCTTATTACCGATCGGTATACCTTGCGCTTTAGATTGCTGCAGCGCAGTCGATCGCAGAGGATTCCTGTGGACTCTCTCTATTCCAGCCATGCCGTATTTATGGGTGTGTACAAAGTGGTGAATGAAAATTTTCGCACATATGGTGCGAGCCCTTTGCACCTATGGTGAGAGGAAACAATTACGAGATGCGAGAATCAAGAGGTCATCTGTTGCCCATAACTTGCATTAACAGTAAGTGAGGTCAAGTAATTAAGAAATCAATTGACTGGAAAAGTTATGTATCAAAATGGAAGAAGGGGTTGAATGATTTTAATAATTAATTTTGATATAAGTAATAATGTTAATTTAATAATCATTTATTGATTGATATGTTATTACAGAAAATGGATGTAACCTTAGAATCTCGAAACTCTAAAACACTGCATCCAGGACATTACGTTCATATATGTAAAGCATAAAACAAAGCGAGTTAAGAAATTGGTCCGCTAACTAAGGTGGGCATGTTATTCGTCAAGACCATATAACACTGTCATAATTAATAAAGTCGATGATGTAGTAGCTGCTGCTCCCCAAGGTGATACTGCACGCCCTCCGGCGGGTTCATTGATGATTTGCAAACCTTTTCACACTTCTCATGTGTCTAAAAGGACCCCTGGAAATTTATGCACCTCAATGAGAGGTCACAAGCAGGTATTTAAAGCAATAAGGTGAGTAATTTACATGCATCTTCGCTTTAGCAAAAATTGTTCTATTACGCTCTCATGTTCTCAAGCCTTTGTCTTATCAGATTAAAGGCTGGCCTAACCTTAATCCGAAGGGGGTGTAGCGGTATAGTAAGATGTGGGTACAGAACATATGGGCTATATATATTTATTGCTTTTACTATTACATAAGAAGGGGGAACAAAAGGAGAGAGGAAGAGAGGTGACTGCCGGGAAAAACGACTGCAACTACCGGCTGGCAGCAGCTTAAAGGCACCGGGAGGGGGCAAGGGCGGAATAACGTTTACAAAAACAATGGCGTCTGAAAACAAACATTTGGGTTCGGTAGGTACAATGTGTAACGAAACCGGCCTTGAAAAACGCGTCATAGGGCGCTATTTGCCCCCAGGGCGCGCTTCCGTCCGAACTGCAAGCTTCCATGGCCGAGCCACGCTTCGTTCATTTTAAAGCTTGTCTTCGGCCTGATGTAACCTTATTTTTGAATTATTTCCTCTTTAGACTGTTTTCTAGTGACATATTTTACTTGTTTACTTATGGATCTTTTTAATCGTGCATTTCTATACCTGAAAATCTCAGAAGGGTCAAATAAAGTCGGAGGGGGGGGGGAGACGCAACTTTGCGTCGACGTCGAAGCTCCTTTCCCTTACTAGGCTTAGGCTAAAATTGACACCCCCTCCTTCCACATTAAAAAGCATCTGTGAAAGCATAGGTCTCATCTGCTCTAGCCTAACCCTAGGAAGGGAAAGAAGCTTTGACGTGGGTGAAAATTTTGCGTCTCCCCCCCCCCCCCCCCCGACTTTATTTGACCCGTAAGTACATCTAGAAACAATATAAGAAAGAACAAAGTAAAAACTAAAAGGAAAAAACAAATCTATAATAGAACCATCTTCTTTTGGCACCATGCCGAGGCGTCAAATTGGCGAGTTTGTGCAATGGCGGCCACTCAAACTCGTCCACACTACGTCTGTTCTACAGTAAGCCAAAATTACCCTCTCCTGGTGTCTTTAAGTAGCCGCCTGCCAGCCCCGAAGTCGAGGTGGCGTTCCTTGATTGGGCGCCGACGCATGATGACGAGTCCTTGAGGATCGATGGAGGATCGGCGGAGCTGGAGGACCTGACATATCAGATAATAGGTTGGTCGGGCCTATTACTGAAGGGGTGTAGGTGTAGCGGTGAGGGTATAGGATGTAGTACAAGACACATGGGCTATATATATTTATTACTCACAGGATTACATAAGGAAAAGGGGGAGAAGGGGAGGTGCGGAAGTGGTTGCCGGGAAGAGTGACTGGATGACTCCAACTACCGGCTGGCAGCAGCTTAAAGGAATCGTCCACGGAAAATGAGTTTTTGTGTTACCCATATGTTTATGTTGTATTTGCCTAATGTTGGCCTCATGCAAAATTTCACGCGAAAAAATGTGAACCTGGCTGAGATACAGCACCACAAAGTGCGGTCCAGGTGGGCGGGGCCTCCTGTAAAAGCCTCGTCCCGTCGTCTGCCGTGGTCGGAGACGCATTGTAGGAACAGAAGTTTACGTAAACAGTCCCACTCTCCGTTTCCAACAGCGGCGGACGACGGGACGAGGCTTTTACATGGAGGCCCCGCCCTCCTGGACCGCACTTTGTGGTGCTGTATCTCAGCCAGATTCACATTTTTTCACGTGAAATTTTGCATGAGGCCAACATTAGGCAAAGACAACATAAATATATGGGTAACACAAAAACTCATTTTCGTGGACGATTCCTTTAAGTAGCCGCCTGCCAGCTCCGAAGTCGAGGTGTCGTCGCATGATTGGCTGCTGGCGCATGATGACGAGGCTTGAGGATCGATGAACTGGAGGACCTGACATCTCCATTCCTTACAGTGAGCTCCTCCTCGAGCTCGAGATAACATAACAACCCACGAGTTAGTGTTCTTCACTTGCATAGAATTAGGTATGACTGATGACAGTAGCGTAACACAGAATGATGCCTTCGAGATCAGAGAGCCACTACATGACTACGCCTTCGCTCTTGGCAATGGTCATCAAAAGGTCATCATTATCAACTAACTCCTTACCTCTCTTCCTCTCCCCTTTTGTTCCCCCTTCTTATGTAATAGTATAAGCAATAAATATATATATATATATATAGCCCATATGTTCTGTACTCACATCTTACTATACCGCTACACCCCCTTCGGATTAAGGTTAGGCCAGCCTTTAATCTGATAGACAATAGGTTCATGACACCTATTACTGAAGGGGTAGGTGTAGCGGTGGGGTATACGATGAGGTACAAGACACATGGGCTATATATATTTATTGCTTATATCATTACATAAGAAGGGGGGGGGGACAAAAGGGAAGGTGAAGAGGTAGCTGCCGGAAAAAGTGACTGCTACTGCTGGATGGCAGCAGCTTAAGTAACCCCCGGCTGGCTCTCAGATCGAGGTGGCACCGCCTGATTGGCTACCGGCGCATGATGACGAGTCCTTGAGGATTGATGGGCTGGAGAAGCTAACACCTGACATCTTCATTCCTTACAGTGAGCTCGTCCTCGAGCTCGAAGTACCATAACGACCTCAAGAGTTAGTATCCTTCATTGCATAGAGATAGGTATGACCGATGACAATGATATGCAACATGAACAGATGCCTTTAAGGACAGAGAGCTACTACATGACTACGTCTTCGCTCTTGGTAAATGATCATCAAATGGCCATTCATTAGCGACTAACTTCTTGATGCTGAGATAGGGAGGCTTTACAATAAAACATCGTATGAAGAATAAACACAAGAAAATTATGAGCATGTATGCTAAGAGTGTTTCAGCACCAGCACAGTAAGGCGATGCTCCACCACACGTGCAGTTTCCCTACTATGCAGCGCCTCCTTTACAGCCAGCTTATGATCAAGCACCCACACCATTTTACGAGGGATTCGCTCCACTTCAAAGTTCTGAATCAGAACCTGCCTCGCAATATTATACAGCTCCAGCCATAACTGCTCCTATGCACACTGCGCCTGCACCATCATACAATCCAGTACCTGCTCCACCTCAACAATCCGATCCATCACCTGCATTTCCATATTATACACCCCCTACCTTGCCTCCAGCTTTCGGATATGTACCCACATCTTCGTGTTTCGTAGGACCTACGTATTACGTATTACCACCTGAGCATGTTCCACCCTATTTTATGTGGGCGCCAACGTTGTCTCTCCCTCTGTCCCCTCCTTCAGAATCCAATTTCCACAGCGTTGCGCAACGCTTCATAGGAGAAAGGCAGGTAAGTGAGCAAAGAAAGCGTAGTGTTCTAATATACAAAGTTCCAGGCACGCAGAATGCTTTCACATTCGCTTGGCAGCGGACGAATAAAAGCGAAGAGGTCTATCGCTGCATACAGTGCAGAAAGGAGAGCAGACGACGTGGCGAAAATTTCCTAGGAGCCACCATCAAAGTGAGTGTTGAAAAAATAAAAAGGTTCACGTTTACTTGTTCAATTATATTACATATATTATAGATATATTGCATATATTATAAATATTTATATTAGTTAGTTATATTATATTATATTGTATTATACTTATTACTACTTGAAACTTGATAGCTACGCTTCAGGTAATTGGCAACGAGTTCTTGACTGATCCATGCCTGCTGAATGCATGATACCACTTTTCAGACGATATGGAGGACGCCATTAGGGCTGCAGTACGAAGAGGAGGTCATCAGTCTCGAAGACAAGCTATAATACAAAGCGTTGGAGTGTGGGTGATCGCTCAGTAACATAGTAGAACGTTCCGAAAGAGTACCGTTTACTTAGAGATGGTTCCCAGTTTCTCCAATTCAACCAGCCGGGGTTTCATATCTATTACTCATCTCGGACCATCCAGGTAAGAGAATGAGAGCGAGGAAGTTTTCCAGCTCGTTAGTATGACACTTACAGATGGCTTGTGAAAGCGGTCTCAGAGCATTTGTTGCCGACGGGATGCACTCGCTGTATCCTAAATGCCTAGGCTATCATGCACAGCTATATTGCGTTCACGGAGTGTGTTCACAAGGAGTCGAGATCCGCTGATGTTCTGTATCACGCAAAAGAAGACACGACGTGTCTACAAAAAAATCTTCGAGCACATGAAGGAGAACATGGAAGGAGAAACGCCTGAGCGCTTAGTGCTTGATTATGAAAAGGCAGCAATACACGCGGCAAAGTTGGTTTTCCCAACCACATCTGTGGAAGGATGCGCCTTCCACCTCGCTCAAGCCTGCAACAGGAAACGAGACTCATTAGGGCTTCGGAGAAACATCCAAGGACACGAAAGAGATGACCGCGTTGCAAATTGGTGGCAAACGATAAAAGGCAAGGTAAGCGTTTTCGCCCTTCTTTATGAGTGTAATTTGATTGTTGTAGGGTTGTATTCCTTCCAGAGCAGCTCCGGAGTGAAGTACAAGCGCTGAGATGTCCCCCGCTGCCCCGCGAACACAGTGCATGAAGGAAATGCCAGGAATTCATCAACTATTTGGAAGCTACATGGGTGAGGGGACCTTTCGAGAGCATGTGGTGCAAGTGGGGAGTTGAGGAGCTGAGAAAAACTAACTTAGCAGAATCTTTCCACAGGTGTTTTAAGTTCCTTAGTCTCAACAAAACTATCGATAACACCCATCTTTTTGCAGGAGACTAGGAATTCTAATAGGGGTCGATCACCCTCCACTGTGTAACTTGATTGATGTTTTGAAAAAGCTGAACTACGAAGCCCATGCTGCCCTGACGAGGCTCAGAGATGTGAATTCTTGAGACTAACAATTTTTTTTCTGACTTAGGAGCCTCGCTCAGTCTCACTTCCTAGGATTCAGAAAACGTGAGATCACTTCGCAGAGAACCTATGAAAAGAAAGGAAAAAAATAGCTGAAGAAATGACCAAGTATGATGCATTTTAGTAAATTTTTAAGGTTACCCTCTTTTACCTACTAATGAATGCATTTTTAAAGATTCAACGATCTTTACCAACTAGGTGCTACGCGCCAGCAAATTGAAATTTATTGTAAGATGTCAAGATATGTTACTAATAAGTCTTTGTGAAGTTGTTTTACCAATTTCGTGAATATTTTTTATGTAAGTATATTTGCATGTTTTACTTCGTGCATTTCCGGGTAATTAATATGTTAATAAAAATCCACATAGCATATGTGAATATGTTAAAAATATGCTTATCGCTTCCCTATCCTAGTCGATTGATTCCTTAATTACTTGACCTTTCTTGCTATTAGCGCAGGCTATGGGCAATAGATGGGGTGTGTATACATTGGTACGAATGACCTCCTTCGCACCCCATGTGCGAACGCTTAATTACTTCCTCGCACCTCATGTGCGAGAAAGTAGTTAACTAGCACAGGTCAGCTAAAGACCGCTCAACTTCATTAACTGAGTGTAATGTCCATAAAGAAAAAAATTAAGGCAGGTTTACTATAATACGAACTACAACACTTATTACGTTCATGAAATAATGAAGGTTGCAGAACACAAAACGGATTTTAGAATTTAATGAATCATATAAGCTTATCGGTACCGTATTTGTAAGCATTAAAAAACATTACAGCACAAAGTTAAGAAACACCTGCACGTGGATTGCTCAAACACGTGCTTGAATACTTGCACTTGTCCTCTCATCAAACTGCCAAATTTAGCTTGTGGCCATGGATCTTATTGGAAGTGTGTAGATATTACTACTTTCCTGTATGACTCCCTTACGGGCTTTCTATAACATTTCATCGAGATAAGTAGTAATATGCCATTATATGGTAAGGCTGGTTAACATTTGCGCTTTAATAATTCAAGCAAGTACTTCTATTCCGTTCATTTATTTTACTCACTTTTCATTCATTATTATTTCTTTTGATTTGCCATACTACAATTCTTAATGTTAAATCATTCCCATTCACCAGTATCTGACTATCCACCATAGTACCATCAAACCTAACTTTTTTTTTACTAAAAATAATTTAATCAGAATTTCACCCATGCTGTTTTTCCTCTGTTGACAATACACTCACTTAGTGAAGTTGAGCGGTTTATAGCTGACCTCTGCTAGTTAACTTTTTTCTCGCACATAAGGTGCGAGGAAGTAATTAAGCGTTCGCACATGGGGTGCGAAGGAGGTCATTCGTACCAATGTATACACAGCCCCTTACCTACCACACTTAACCGCTGAAAGGGTACAACTTCCAGAGATCGAAACCGCGCTATCCGCTCGCAGCAAGTATGGTTCCGTGAGTACAATACCGCTCACATTTTTTGAAAAATTGACATCTACCGACGGATTAACCCGCGCAAACCGTCGCCCATCACAACATAGTTTGATGTGAATAAAATGGGAAAAATGGAAGCGTTGGATTCGTCTTGGTGCGACGAGTTCAACGACCTATAAAATGTCCAATATTGATAGGTAGGTCACCAGCTTCGCAGTGAAAGCCGAAAAGGTTCTTTTTTAACCCTTAAGCAAAACTCCGACTTTTTTGGACCTACATTCACATGTTCAGTTGTTGCTCACCCATGTTTCGCACAAACATGTTTTTAGCTAGTTATCTTTAAGTTTAAGGCATTTTTCGGTCTGAGTATTCCGTGACATTTTTGAAAGCTTTATTTTGAAGCCCACTTTATCAGTATCAATGGAGTAGTTGAGAAGATCGCTCACCTTTCAAAGACTACTGGCCGCTTATTGCAGGGATCACCGTGACTTCCGAATTTCAGGCGACCGCTTCTTCCATCATGAAGCTTCAAATATCAGTCTACGTTGTTTTTCGAATGCAGATTGACTTGCTCTCTCATTCCCTCAAATAACATTTTATCGATGAGAATCGCATGAAGCTTTCAAATATAATATTCTACACATCCAAAAAAAAAATGAAAGCGGCATTCAAACAATACCTTGAATCATGACTTCAAAAAGGTTAACTGCACATGAAAGTATGATTATTGACGAACACTAATTTATTTTAGACCATTCTTATACTGTTGTACTCAGTGTCAAAAATGCTTATGGAGAGATCATCTCACTGCGTCAGTTCGGAATTTTTGCCACTCTCCTCGTATTCCTTTCAAGCCATCTCGGTTCGACGTTCGTCGGTTTTCTGGGCGGAGAATTAACGATCTCACGCTCTTCTCGAATGTGTCTATGCTATTCTACTAAGAGAGCAGGGCATTTTAGAGTACTGAACACTTTTACATCATTGGTGTGCCAAGTGGGCTAAAGTTAAATTTTATAGGTAATTCAGTAAGACCTGAAGACCTCTTTTTGCTGTGGCCCTGCTGCGTAGGAGGAACCGACCGATGTCGATGATGGCACTTACCTTTTTTGCTTTTCGTGTTTGCTGCTTTCGTTCCTCTCTTAAGTTTTTAAAGTCTTTTGTTTTACATTTTTTATTCTATTCAGTTTTTTTAAAACAAACCCTTCCATTTCAGATTAACTCGATTAAAATGCACACCGTAGTTATTTTTTGTTTTATTAACGATATTTTATCACGTTATCATGTTTTATCGGTTTTACATACTGGCACTCATAGCGTCTTTACATTTTGATCGTACATCCTGATATCAGGTAGGGACGAAAATCAGGTGGAACGAGCATTTTATTCTCAATGCTCTCCTTTACAAGTATTCGGCGGAAGTGGATCAGTCCTACGGATCAACTGAGCAGACATGCCGCCAGGACCACAGGTACTAGGTTTTTTTAATTGCATTTTTTTGATCCATATGGGCGACTGTGATCCAGGAAAGGCATGGGAAATTTTCATCGAATGCATCGACGATGAAGGAGCGACCAGTCCAGCTCGTCTGTGTTTTTGTCTTGCACGTCTCGCATGCCACGTCCAGGTGCGTGTTCGTCCACGTCTGTCCGTGCTGTCCCCCCATCCCGCCAGTCTGTGTCTGTGTAGTCCAGGTCCACTACATGCTGCGTCCTGGTGGATGTATGTCTGTGGTCAGTCCGCGTCTGCCCCTCTGTTCGTGCCTGTCCGCGTCCTTGTGTGTCTGTCCGTCCGTGTGCCCGTCTGTCCCCGTCTGTGTGCTGTCTGTTCATGTCTCCCCGTACATATCTGGTCGTCCGTCTGTCTGTGTCTAGCAGTCTGTGTATGCCCGTGTCTATATGTCTCCTTTCTGTCCCATCTACGCTTGCGTGTCTATCTGTGTCCGTTTGTCTATCTGTCTGTCTCATGTCTGCAGCTGCGTCCGCCTTCTGCCTTCTTTGTCTGAATCCATTTATATTATTAGCAGTGTTATGCCGAGGATATCGCTCAAGAAACCGTTGCTTTGGGGAATTTCGAGGTTGAAGATGTCGGAGTAGTACCTCCAGTCGTTATAGTCAATGCTGGCATCCTAACTAAAATCCCCGTTTTCTGATTTCAGGGATTTTTTGACTTTCCTTCCTGCTCCTCGCATTTTTTATCAGCCCCTTCATATACTTCTCCTCCTTCCACTCTTCCGGCGCTTTATCATGTCCTGCTCTGTCAGATTTTTTTTCACTTTTTTGAAGGCATCAGAAGGGGTGATTTGACGACTAGTGGTTTCCCCGGTCCTTCATGAGATCGCTTGATCAATTACAGGAGCCGGGAAGAGTAAATTTGGTCGATTGTCAGATGTAGAATTAGGGAAGGTAGATGTGAAACACTGGAGGAAGAAAGGAATGAATCTTCAGAAACTCGGGAAATAAGACTCACTGAGAACGGGTTTCCGCAGTTTCGAATAGGATGAAGCGACGACCGAACCAGGTCGTAGTGGTTTCCCCGTCCGCCAGGGCCAATCCATCCGCTGCACCATGGCGCATCACGCATGAAGCTCGTTGCGCGCATTTCAACGCGATTCTCGCCACAGACCATCGCTGCAAAACTCATCCGTTCATTTACTTGGAACGATTCTTCGCAGTCCTAACTACTCTCATCACTTTTGATGGTGTTGCTTATAAGTTGCAGTCCGATCGCTATCCGATTAGGATGTAGTGAGTGGAGCAGAGCAACGTTGTGAAGGGGAAAATTCCAGGAAAGAGGATTTTGAGGATCACTCCACCCCTTTTCGTGCAAGTGAAAAGCAAACCAAACTATGTGACACAGCAAATATGGAAAAATGCTCCACAGAGAAAATAAAAACAAAAGAAAAAAGAAAGGAAACAAGAAGTTCGACCTAGCGTAGAAAGCATCAAATGAATGGCTCCTTGGAGCAGAAAGGAGCTGGAGGTTTGCCGATCGAAAAAATAAATGCTCCAGCAAACTGGAAGATATTCTGCTGCTTTTTTACCTTATTAGACATCCCAACTCTCCAGCGGCTGCGCCATTTGGCCTTGGATTAGAGATAACGACTTTTCGATGCGCAAAACAAAGGAAGATGGGGCTTAAATAGGTAGAAATGGCAATTTAAGTCAATCAGGCAATCTAAGCTTACCGTCATCCTTTCAGGAGAAGCTGTGCACATGTCGAAGGACTTTGCGCTGATCTGCGAAAAAGAGTTTCATGCACGTGAAATTGGTATTTTCCTTACCAAAGCTGGTCTATCCATTGATCACGATGTGATGCAAAGGCGAACAATGCTTGAGAACAGCAAGTTAGACTGGCTTAATTCAATATGGCCCCATCTTAGAATTCAATACAAATTCATCAAGTAAAAATTACAGAAAGATCGTTTCGGAGTTATGCGATCTTCTTGCTGCTGATCGTACTCCTGGCACCGTTTGTGACACCGATAAGACCATCAATCGCTTTGGGTCCTTCTATCCAACAGCATCTTAGACACTATACTTTGTTTTGTTAAGAACTATATAATTAAATACTATTTTTACAGACGATATCTTGGGAGTGTTTTCCTGGAGACATGTGGAAGATTTTTCATGTAGAGAAACACAATGACACAGGATTGTATGCGGTACACCATTACGCATGGAATCTACAGTAACCTTAAGCGTGAAATAGCAGTACTACTGTTATTGCACACAACATGCTCCCTACGTCACGACGCCCAACCTTTTCACTTTTTCCCTCATCTAGCGTGTATCGCCGTCCCTGACGGCCCTTCATGAGGGGCGAGGGCTGCCGCGCGCAAGCGTTTGCGATTTTGTGTGAGCTTTTTTTAAAGAGCAAACAAATAGTGCTTAGGATTACGGTAGATGCGGTGTAGCGGGTGTGTACCACTTATAACGACAGTGACGTGTAAAAACCGATGCGTATCGTTAGGTCAATATGGGGCGACGCGTAAATGTGACGTCGAGATCATGTGGGAAAACCGACTCATAGCATGAGTTACTTTACCCGCGCGAACGCTCTACAACGCCGCGTCTTGACGCAGCGGTAGACACTCTCTTACATATCATTCTCTCGTTGTTGAAAGAAGGATCTGTTAGTGCCTCCTTAAAATACCTGAGCAAAGTGAAGCATTTAGATTCCGTGAGAGCCACCTTACACAAGTTTCAGATAACCCACGGCTTTGGAGGTGTGGCTATGGTGGCGGTGATCGAACCGATAAAGTCGATGATCGATGAATTTATCAAGTATTTGGATCGAAACTGTTCACAGCCGATGTACATCCCGTACAATACTCGATCAAGTGTATCCTACATAATTGAGAGGGAGCATATAAGCAGAAACTTGAAAATGCAATAAAGATCTCAGTTTTTTGATTTTTAAAATTAGAATCGCACACAGACTTCATGAGTTCATTGAGTCTAGAAGTCCCATGAAAGCCTTCATTCTGAAGATTGCATTAAAAGAAGAAAGCCGCAACGAACGATTAAAGAAGTTCTACTTTTGAAGTGACAATTTAATCAAAAAACACGAGAAATGGGCCCCTTACGTACGCTTCTTTTCGAATCCGAACTCAAATGTGTTTCCGCATATTCATCGGGCATCACTGAATCTTTTTCAGAGTCGCTACACGTATACGTGATAAGTGGACTTGGTACGCAGTTTAATGACATACTCATTTGTGTGAGGAGTTTGGTCACGGGAGAGTCCCGGCAAGCAGTACATTGTTATGGGGGTTGGAGCACACCTTTTATCGCGTCTAATGCCACACACCATCTTTTACGTCACCGTCATAACTGCCATTCAGGGAGAACTCTTAAAATGGCCAAGCTCGCTCAGCTTTTTAAGATTTTGTCTGAATGGTCTCGGAGTGCGAGGAATTTATTCTCTGTGCTTCACAGTTGTTATCGAGTATCACTGCGTTGCTTGGTTTGGGTAATTTTTCATCGAAAGTGCAAAAAAAATTCTATCAAAATTGCACAAAATGATCAGGGGTGGAAAAATGCAATGGTTCAATGGAATCGCCAGCATTTGCCTAGTATTGTATAGTGGAAATTCAAAAGCAATAACAACTGAAAGTTTGGAAAAAACCTTTGCAGATAAATTCGTTAGTGAATGTGGTAAACATCTAATTATTTGTTCTTTTCATAACACTACAGTGATCAATAAGTGTCTGTTAGCACAGCTTGGTGAGCTCGGAAAGGAAATCCATTTATATTTTGACTCCTAACCTCGATTCTGCTTCCTTTTTGTTCTGTTTTTGCAAAAATTCGATTTCACCAGCGGAAAGCATGTCGTTTAGGTAACGTATAAATATGCTATGCCATGGTGCCAACTCACCGATGATTGAATCAAGCTATAAGGATTCCCATAAATATAAAAGAGTATACAAAAATGATGTAGTGAAAAGTATCCCTACTATATATAAAACGCTTCGTCTGTCTGTAAAGTGTGGTATGGGTAGGGCATGGGACAGGAAGTGAAGACCACACATGGACCAAATCAAGCTCCGCCCACGGTGGGCGGGGCGTGCACTAGAATCTGATTGGGTTCGAATGTGCCCCAAACGTGGGTAGAAGATGAATTTAGGTCAACGATGAGTTTGTGAAAGTCATGAAACAGGCGTCGAACACTTTCCAGGCTCTGACGAAGGCGACAAGGCCGAAATGTTAGCCCTATAAGAAAGTTAATATCTTGGTGTTGGCTGCAAGAAACTGACACTCATCATAACATCCTTGAATTATAGTAGACACTATTACTCGTGTAATAATGATACATGATCGCGCCAATTATTATACTAAACAAACTCTTTCATGATCCTACGTTCTGTGACATCAAGTCCAGCCTGGCTTTTTTTAAACTTCTGCTTCGTTCAGTATGTGATGTATATTAAGTTCATCAATTAAAAAGACCGTTCCTACACATGCTCAAATGTTAGATTGTTATGGCATCTCGCGATGCGAAATCAGCTATGAGGATGAGGAGTTATGGACAAAAGCTTTAGTCTCGGACGAGGTACCCAGACTCCACACTTTCCATTATGTTTATCCATTACACTGTCGAGACCTCTTTGACCTTAACTCAGCTTTTTGATCTTTTGAATGATAAGTCTACCATTAAAAAACCGTTTACGGCTGCACCAAAAATCAGCAGCTATTAAAAATTAAAATCAATATCTACTATAGTTTTCAGCTTCACGGTTTGATGCCGATATTGGTCAACCGTCTCAACACGTTATACTTGTGAGTGCTGATAAGCTAGGGTAAGCCATAAAGCTGAGTTGGGATAGAAGTGGTCTCGATAGTGTGATGGATTAGCACATATGCCCGGATGGCATAGAGTGCGGGTTTGGATTCCGTCCGAGAGCGAAGTTTCTACCCGTGACCCAGCATACTTGTGACAATTTTCGTGTCGCGGGCTGCGGCAAAAACCAGCAGCTATCAGAAATCAAAAACATCAAAAACTTACATATTGCAAAGTGCTGTTTTGAAATGTTTTTTGCTAAATGCGCAGAATATTGCCCGAACTGTGTTTAAACGTAGCGGTACTCCTATTTTCCTGATAGTGACGTACATTCGGCTGTAAGTTATCAGAACCCTGTTTGAGTTCAATTTGACCACAGCGCCAGAATCCTCCGAGCAGAACCTAAAAAAGACTTTCGAGTGAGTTTGATATGTATGTGCGTGCATCTTTCCTCATTTCGTCTGTTATCTGACGTCGCTATGACCCTGTGAACCGACAAGCGCTCGAAATATGTTTTGACTGCAGCGCCAGCATGTTTGCAGCCATCGACGGCAACGTTTTCGGTGCTCACATTTTCTACTTCGATGTTTTTACCGATTGGTGACTCGATGTGAGACTTTCGAATACCTGCACCTTGATTAAATAGTTGCATTTCATGAAGTCTTCTCGTGGAATGGAACCGGTCATTTTGATGCCGAGCTCATTTACAAGAGGTTTCCAATCCTCCGTTGCATCCAGTTCGGCGCCACATCCAGATGGTTAAATGAAAACATCATAGACATCATGCTACACGAAGTGCAGTCGCCCTTTTCCCGCAGTAGTCTCCACCGTATCCACATGGGCAAACATGTTTTGGGCAAATTGGGGACGAATCCGTTATACCGGCACTTTGAAGAAACCTCACCTTTGCAGTTTCCTGGAGCATAGCCTTCGAAAAAAATTCTCTTAGAAAATGAGTTGGTATGCTACCGAAACTGTTGCGTTGGATATTTATCATGAGCAAATCCTAAAAAAGAATAAAAGAGACTGCAAAGGTGCACGAAAGGATGTTGAGCTTTTTCGAACTGTAGAATGATGCTCCATCAGTTAAATCGCAACACCCTTTGAATCGATATTCCAAATACATATGTTCCAATTTTAACGTAAGCCAGCAAGACATTTTTCGGTCGCTCTTACGTCAAACACCCTCCGATTATGCCAACATCAAAGTCCGCAAATTTTTCAGATACATGAGCCAATCACCCTTCCATTATGCCAACTTCAAAGTCCTCATGTATTGCATAAATACAAGAGACAATAGAGCTATAACAACAGCCGGATCTCCTTCATTACCCATTATTTACAATCGAATTCTCTGAATAATTTTAGCCCAGTATTTAAGAATGAGGGTGTTGACACTCATTCTTCTGTCGGTCGTATGTGTGAGCTACGGCTCAAACCTGAATGAAAGGTCAAAAAGTCTCTCTGGTAAAGTTGAAGACTCTATCAAGGAAGGAGGAAACGTCATCCAAACAATATTCAGGAAGATAAAACATGTACATCGTTTTGCAAATAACATAAGGAATTAGCTCATCACTCGTATATAACTGCAGGCTTTCAACAACAAAATGGCAGCATTCAAGAAGACATTGAGCACATTCAAGGATAAGATATTGAAGAAACTTCATTTGCCCAAAGAGGAAAAGCAGAAGCTCTTCGAAAGATTGAAGGTCAGTGAATCACATTGTCGAATTTCATTTCTCTTCTTGTGGTCTAATGCATTGCAGCTCTTTAAAAGAAAAAAGGTTGATAAAGTACGGCCAACAGGAGACTCCATTGAAGAAATTAATAAACGAGCTAATATTACAGAAGAAATGTTCCAAGGAGATATAGCTCTTTCGGAGTTAGTTTGCCGTAGATCTTCCAAATAATATAAGAAACTTTTTTATGTTAAGAGAGCAACAGAAACGAGTTGTGGATGATATCAACGGAACAGATTCTCGTACTAAACGACAAGCCTACGTTTACCCTAATGCACGAACACAATGGTTCAAGGGTGTCAAATACTTCTTCGATGAGAGTGCAGGTCAGCCGCTCTCAGATTCTTATAATTTTGCGAAACGCTAGAAAAAACCAAATCTGCTCACCGTTTTCAGATGAAAAAGTTCGAACAGTCTTCAAGAAGGCGGCAGATCAATGGATGGCTGAGACATGCATAAACTTCAAGCCCGTCTCAAGCAAAATGAATGGCATTAAAATGAAATTATGTATGGATGATATTTACGCCACTTATCAGGAGAATCTCGATGAGTGCTTCAATTTTAGCTTCAATTACAAAGGCAAAGGACAGGCTTCGTGTGTTGAAGGGGAAAGGATGTTGGTCATATGTTGGTAGGCTTCGCGGCATACAAAATCTTTCACTCGGCATGGGATGTGACTCGGTATGCTCCGTGGAAAACTACCAACAAGATGACGTGTATTGATATTGATCCCTACTACTTCCAAAAACTCGTTTTGATGCTGGTTACTTTTGTTGCTGTTTACCAGATCGACATAGCTGCTCACGAAATTGGTCATACTCTTGGATTCTTCCACACGCACGCGAGACATGACCGTGATCAGTTTATCACAGTTATCGAGGAAAATATAGAGGTAAAAACTGCACATACCACATGTGCACTGTAATATCGTGGTCTACTCTAGCCCGATTGGCTTGTCGATTTCGCGCAGCAGTCGCCGGAGCTCAACAACAACTATAACATAACGTATGACTACGGTAGTGTGATGCACTACGGAGCAACACAGTAAGGGGTCTACAAATGCAGCCATAAGTGTGGAATAAAAAACCTGTTCAGCTCCTCTATTGGCAATAACATGCCCACCATGGTTCCGAAAGATGTGCGGTATACGGAGACTCTCGGGTCTCCATTTATTGGTTTTTACGATATGCTCATGATAAACACTCATTACAACTGCTTTGGTAGCATATTAACTCATTTTCTGAGCAATTATGTTCTTTTTGAGGTAGATATTCCAGAAAAGTGCAAAGGAAAGGATACTCCTAAGTGTCAAAATTACGGATTTGTCAATCCTCGAAATTGCTCGAAATGTGTATGCCCAAGCGGATACGGTGGAGACTACTGCGACAAAAGGGTGACTGCACCCTGTGTAGCTTAAATTCGCGTACTTCTATGATGTTTTCATTTAGCCACCTGGATGTGGTGCCGAACTAAATGCAACGGCGGATTGGAAACCACTTGTAGATGAGATTGGCAATAGAACAGCCGGTGACATTCCACGGGAAGACTTCATGAAATGCAACTATTGGGTCGAGGTACTATTTCCACAAATAATTTGAGCTTAACTCGAAAGTCTCATGTTGAGGCGCCAATCGGTAAAAAGATCGAAGTGAAAATTGTGAGCTTCACCGATGGAGTTGCCGTCGATGGCTGCATATATGCTGGCGTTGAAATCAAAACACATTCCAACCAGGGCTTGCCTGGTTACAGGTGCGACGTCAGCGTAGCAGACGGAGTGAAGGAAAATGCTTGCACATGCACTGACTCAAAAACACTTTCAGGTTCTGCTCATGGAATTTCAGCACTGTACTCGAATCGGAATTAAACATGGTGCCTGTGATAACCTACAACCGAAAGTTCGTCAGTGTCACAAGATTAGAGTACCGCTACGTTTAAACAAAGTTTGAGAGTTTTCCCCCAAATAAAGAATTTCGCGAAAACATTCCAAATCAACACTTTAAAGTGATGTTTGCTTTACGTCTTTTCGCTTTTTTCTCCTAGAAGAGATCTTGGTCTCCGGTGCAAATCAAAATAAGTTTCACAACGGGTAAGTGAGCTTTGGTCATAATATTGTCTCTACTGCGACTTTCCACTTCTTTCTACTGCATATGAGATAGCTTAGAACTCCACCATCCGCAGCTTTTATATTGCCTTCTGGTACTATTTACTCTTCTTCTTCTCTTTAGCGTCAGCCCCACGCCGTAGCGGATATATGTTCTTGTCAGTTGTAGCCACTTTCTTGCATCAAAGGCATCTTCTGCCGTGGCTTTTACTTCCGTGAGGTCGGTTTTGATGAATTCACTACCTTATCTTTGGGCCTTCTCACGGTCGCCTGCCGGGTACCTTGAACTTCACAGCCTTCTCAATTGTGTGGTCTGCCGACCTTAGCACGTGCCAATACCATTTTGGCCCTGCTTCCTAGACATAAAGGCAGTTTCCGCGATAATTTTGATGGGTTTTGGAGCTAAGTACGGTTTGTGGATGTGCTGAAGAAGAATAAGTGGAGAAGAAACCCT
This sequence comes from Trichostrongylus colubriformis, assembly GCA_963978905.1. Taxonomy (NCBI): domain Eukaryota; kingdom Metazoa; phylum Nematoda; class Chromadorea; order Rhabditida; family Trichostrongylidae; genus Trichostrongylus; species Trichostrongylus colubriformis. The sequence continues at coordinate 30,402,468 of OZ022260.1, forward strand.
GAAAAATCGTCGAAACCACTGAAAACAGGGCCTTCTTCATTCGGGGAATTGTACGAGATTTTCCTCCAAAAGTGGGCGTTCGGACGAGTTTTTCAAAAGTTGGCTTCTTGCCAGTTTTTATGTTGGTCGATGAAATCATCACACAGCTGATTCCTGCGCCGCAGTACGCCGATGATATCATATTCCTTGTGTGAATAGTGCAGCAAAAAGTTAAGTAGCGTATCTAGTATTGGTTCCATTAGGGGTCCTTCCAAATTGCCATAGCCACAGTAATAGTATATTCATACGAAGGACCGAAGTTATCAGGAGAGATTGAACGAAACAGTATCACTGCAAAAGTAAAATAATCCCACATTGAAGTTTACAGGAAGCAAATGGACGCAGCTGCATTTATAACACGATGACACTCACCTGGTAGTAACTTATTTGCCGTTACATCGAAGTTACATCGAAGCTGACATAACGTAGAGTAGAAGTGTCAAAAATAAAATACATTCAGAGACGAACTGGAAGCAATATTTGAGTAGTTGTCTAACAAAATAGCTGAGCGAATTCGGGTCAAGTAAAAGGGGGGGGGGCAAAATTTACACCCACGCACGTTGCGTCTCCCCCCGACTTTATTTGACCCCAAGATGGAAAAGGTACGATTTAATATGGATAGGATAGAAATAGGTATGATCTTCAAACGAATGTATGAAAACAGAACCATATGTAGATTCCAAAAACTCACCGGCATAGGATAATATACTGGTGGAAGAAATTAGTCGCAAGAGCGGTGAAGTAATGCTCTCGTCATTGAACACCAGCAGCTCGTAATTCCAATGAAAAATATAGTGCCAGTTATAACAACGGAAAGCACGTGCCTGAAAGCAAGTGTATTACAATAACCATGAAAATTAAGATTTCACCACAATAATAACATCACAGTAAATGCAGAAATGGCGGTAAAATGTGAGGTTCGTAGAGAGGGAAAGGTAATTGGAACTGAGGGCAGGTGAAGGATCAGCTGATATCCATGATTAACTTCCAACGACAATCCAGAAGACAAAGGCTGAGCAAATAGCACCACACCGTTTCTTGGAATGTCGTTGGAAAAAGGAACGTCCAATGCCGGGTGTGGTCGTAGTCGGTGGGCGGCGTCGGAGAGGCTTGCGGCGGGCTTCGCGCTGTCATATGGGTGCAGCCTCGACACTCACGCGGGGATCTATCGGCTGCGGCACGGCAATTACCTAATACCATTATCGCGGAAACTGCCTTTAAGCTTCCTCAACTTCAGCTGGACCGGAGCCGTCTGCATGACTGTCCTGACGTACTCGTTCTTGATCCTGTCGAGCCCCGTCCAGCCACATGCCCATTCCAGCATCCTCACTTCTGCGGAATGTAATTGCTTGTCGTGATTCTTTGTTATGGGCCAGCACCCGCTGCCATAGAGCATTACGGGTCTTATCACCGATCGGTATACCTTGCGCTTTAGATTCCTGAAGCGCAGTCGGTCGCAGAGGATCTCTGAGGACTCTCTCTTTATTTCAGCCATGCCGTATTTAATCGAGCTTTCACGGGCTGATCTACTGCACCATTCGGCTATATCACTTCCCAGGTATTGAAAGTCTTGAACCCTTTCGATGCTTTCTCCATGGCGATCTGCAATGGACCCCGGATAGTCTTTGGAGCATAGAAATTTGGTCTTCTTGACATTTATTACTAGGCGGTTCTCAGCCAGCCTTGCCTGTCATCTCTGCACCTTCGCCTGAAACCTTTCTTTGGTATCCGCTATCACGGCAATTTCTTCAACGTAGAGAATGGTCCTTCACCATGCTATCCAAGGTGAGCTGGAAGAGGAAAGGCTGAGGCAGACGGGCGAAGGCCCTTTCAATACTCAGGAAGGCTATGCAGCAGGGCTTACGCTTTTTTCGAATACTTCCATCACTTGTCTAATGATGAAGATAGCATCCGTGGTGGACTGCTTAGGCATGAGCCTGAACATCCCTGAGAGATGGTGATGAGCTCTCCTAGCCTCAAGTCAACTAGCCGTTCGTACCGTAACTAGCCGTAATAGCTCAATGGATAAGCTATCAACTTTATTCCACGGTACTTGAAGCACAGTATTACGTCCCCCTTCTGCCTGAATGTGGGAAAGATGGTACTGATCCTCCACACAGCCGGTTTTTTTCCTTTGGCCGACTGAGGAAGGGTGTAAGCCTGTGACCGCGTACTCTCTAAGTGCCTTCCACGCCTCTATTGGTAACTATCTGGACCAGCGGCCTTTCCATTCTTCATTTTTCCCAGCACTTGGTGAAGTTGTGCCGCTGTCCAAGGGAGGATGAGGCCAGCCACAGCCTCCTTCTGTTGGCTTTCCTTACGAAGGAACTCTTCGCTTGAAAGCTCATCGAAGTAATCCTGCCATTTCCTCTTGACCTCGGCTGGTTTCCTCAGAATTGTATTCGCTGCTCTTTACCTTCTTTACCATCCCAATGTCTTGGGTAGCTAGATGCCTGGCTTCAGCCAGCCCAGAGACTAATTTTCTACTTCCTTCCCATCCAACCTTTGCAAGACATCCATTTCTGTGCTCTTTGCTTAGGCCAAGCGGAGGTGTCGAGGTGTCCGGGCTCTTCGTTTCCTGCTACCGATTGTATGTTTCCTTCTTCTGTTTCACTGTCCTCTGAACCTCCTCTTCCAGAACCACGCTACATTGTCTGCTCTGGAGCCTCCCCGGGTCTCCCCCAACGTTTCCTTCGCGCATTTTAGAATTATGCTGCAAGCTGCTTTTTTCAGGTCTCCTGAGTTGAGCCGTTGGGGTTTAGATAGGGATATCCAGTATCCTTTTTTTGTGATCTTCCCTTTCTTGTTTGTGCAGCTTCCACTATCCGATTCTCCGTTCGGTCTCGAGTCTTGTTCTCTTAAGGAACTCTGTCGCAGTGTCTGCGAGGAGGGGTCTGTGTCGGGTGGTCAGTTCCTCTCCTGGCAGTACCTCAATGTCCTTCACAGTCTGGAGGGCTGATCTTTCTACAAGTACATGATCGTCTTCTGATTATCTTCCTCCATTGCTATAGGTAACCTTTTGACCCTCTCTTATCGCGAAGTATGACTGCAGACCGCTAGGTCGTGGGCCGCGGTTAGATCCAGTATCCTTTCTCCCTCAGCGTTTCTTACGCCCAGTTCTTGGCCTTCGTGCACCCTTTGTAAGCCCTTCCTATCTCTGCCGACGTGACCGTTCAGATCACCAGCTACGGTCACCGCCAGGAACTGACCTGATTGTGTGGTACTATACACTACTTGTTTTGATTCAAGAAATGAAAAATGACTTCGTCCTCAACAAGCTTTCACCATCCAATCAATATAATCCACACTTGTCCACAGAAGTCTCCACCGTATCCACTTGGGCAGACACATTCTTGCAGTTTCCTGGAACATAACCCTCCAAAAGAACATATTTTCTCAGAAAATGAGTTAATATGCTACCAAAGCAGTTGTAATGAGTGTTTATCATGAGCAGATCGTAAAATCCATTGAAAGGAGACCCGAGAGTCTCCGTATACCGCACATCTTTCGGAACCATGCTGAGCTTGTCTTCGGCAATAGACGAGCTAAAGAGGAGTTCCTCATAGCCCACTTATTGCTGCATGTGTACAAATTTCACCTTGTTGCTCCATAGTGCATAGCACTACCGTAGTCATACGTTATATTGTAGTTGTAGTTTAAGTTCGTCGACATCAGCGCGAATTGCTCAATCTGATCGGGCTGGAACATAGCACTATATTGCAGTGCACATGTGGTATGCGCAGTTCCTACCTCTATATTTTCCTTGACAACTGTGATAAACTGATCACGGTCATGTCTCGAGTGCGTGTAGAAGAATCCAAGAGTATGACCAATTTCGTGAGCAGCGGCCCATACCGTTTCACATCCCTCGCCGAGTGAGAGATTTTGTATGCCGCCACGCCTACCAACAAACGACCAACATCCTGTCTCCTTCATCACACGAACCCTGTCCTTTGCCTTTGATTTTGAAGCTAAAATTGAAGCATCCACCGGGATCTTACTGATGGATTGCGTAAATGTTATTCATACATAATTTCATCATAAGTTTAAGCTTTGTGCTTGAGACGGGCTTGAAGTCTATGCAAGTGTCAGCCATCCATAGGTCCGCCGCCTTTTTGAAGGCTGTTCTGACTTTTTCATCTAAAAACGGTGGGCATATGTGGTTTTTCCTAGCGTTTTGCAAAGTTATAAGAATGTGAGAGCGATTACCTGCACTGTCATCGAAAAAATATTTGAATCCCTTGAACCATTGTGTTCGTTTATTATTGTAAACAAAGGCTTGTCGTTTGATACGAGAATCCGTTCCGTTAATATCAGCCAGAACTTGCCTCTGTTGCTCTCTTAATATGAAAAGCTTACACAACGTTTAGAAATATCTACGGTAAACTAACTTCGAAAGAGCTATATCCCCCTGGAACATTCCATCTGTAATATTGGCTCGTTTATTGACTTCTTCAGTGGAGTCCCCTGTAGGCCGGACTTTATCCTTTTTCCTTTTGAAGAGCTGCAATTCATTAGACACAAGAAAAGAAATGAATCAAAACGATGTGATTTACTGACCTTTATTCTTTCGAGAAGCTTCTACGTTTCCTCTTTTGTTAAACGAAGTTTCCTCAATATCTTATCTTTGAGTCCCCTCAATTCCTTCTTGAATGCTGCCATTTGATGACGAATGTTGACGAAAGCCTGTCGATATATGTATACGGCTGATGATCTATTTCACTAGGTTAATTGTAAAAAGCACTGTACATCTTTTATCTTCCTGAAAAGCGTTCCGATTCCGTATCCTCCCTTCTTGATGGAGCCTTCAGATTTTCCAGAGGAATTTCCTGAGTTTCCATTCAGGTTTGCCGTGCCGTAGCTCACACATACGAGCGACAGAAGAATGAGTGTCAACACCCTCATTCTAAAATACTGCTAAAAGATATTCAGTAAATTCGATGGTAAATATTCAGTCATAAATGAAGTCTGGTTACAGCTGTAGCGCTTCTGCCTCTTGTATTCATGCAATATTGCGGACTTTACATAATGGGGTGGGTGACTATGTATTTGTGCAATAGTTGCGGACTTTACAGTTGACTCAATGGGAGGACGTTTGACGTGCGCGTCCTCGGAATATGTCCTGCCGGCTAAGGTCAAAATTGGAACAGTGCCCACATTCCACGGGTGTGAGTCGATTCTATCGTGACCCAGACCGCGATGCCGCGCCAGTGGAAGGGCCATGCGGCGTCACACTCCACGTGGCCAAGATGGCAGGAAAAAGTCTTTGAGTCGTAAAGGGGGACAATGAATAACTATTGTTCAATAAGTGACAATGTATCCTCAGAACACTGTATTTAAAAGTTCAAAAAAAGTTCAAAAGTTTATTCCAAAAGACTCAAAATAGATTTCACAAAACCGATTGCAAAAAATGGTAGCAAAAGAAGTTTGAGCCTTCTAGGCAGGCTTTCGGCGCCTGGCGCCTTTATCAAGCCGTCTTCAATTTTAGATGTCTTTTTTTTTTGTCCAATACAGTACCAATATCAGCTCAAGAATCTGAAATTCCCAAAGCTGGAAGTAAATCTAATCTGTTTAACTTAGAGCGGAAAATTTTACCATTGGGAGCGGCAAGAAAATCCCTAGGAAGCATTCTTAGCCATCTGGCTCCCCGAAAAAAAATCATATTGTGTATGGTGGCAGAATGTCTGATGCTAATCGTAGTATGGGATAGTGATAAACATCCTGTGCGTCCTCGAGTGGGTCGAAAAATCCAATATTTACTTGGCCTGATTTTTAGCTCACCCTTTAGTAGTTTGAAGCAAAAAACCAAGTCGTTGACCACGCGCCGGTGCAAGAGGGTTTTCAAGTTGAAAGTTTTTAGTCTCTCATTGTAATTAGGCATATTGTTTCGCAGAACAGGATGTGTATTACTCCTAGCCAATAGTATTCTAGTGAAGATATGCTGTACCTTTTCTAATTTTACTTGATGTTTCCTTGTGTAAGGACTCCAAATTTGGGAGCCATACTCCAATACAGGCAAGACATACGCTTTGTAAAGCTTCAGTAAAATTGCGGCATCATTACATTTTATGTTTCTGCAGATTAGGAAAAGAGTAGAAAGAGCTTTGCGAACAGTCGAATTTATATGAGTTTCAAAGCTCAAATTACTGTCTAAATGAACTCCTAAATCGCGCACTCTAGTCACAGTTGCCAGTACTGTTTCGTTGACCCTGTATTCTAGAGGGGAGCCTTTGCCAATGTGAAAAACGAGTGTTTTAGAGAGGTTGACTGGAATATCCCATGTTGAAGCCCAGTCCATCATGTTATTGATGGATTGTGATAAGGCATCATGAATCACCATCTTGTTATCATCATTATAGGCGCTATATACCTTGATATCGTCTGCATAAATTTGAACTCTTATTGATGGATGAGTTTTCAATTTGATCGGAAGATCATAGGTATAGGCAAGAAACAGCAGGGGTGATAGGACTCCACCCTGTGGAACTCCACTTGGACATTCGAAGAGATCGAAAAAAGAAGTATCAACTCTAACACGCATAGTTCTGTTTGATAAGTAGGAGCGAATCCAGTTCGATAGCGCTCCTCTTACTCCCAAATGATCCAGTTTAGCGAGCAGCTTATGGTGGTTAACTCTATCGAATGCTTTCGATAGATCGAAGTAAATAACATCCACACTGTATCCCTTGTTTATTGCCATACTCCAGTCGAAGAAGGTATCTGCAAGTTGAGTTACTGTGGAGGCCCCGGCGGTGAAACCGTGCTGCTCAAATGGAATTGCATGATTTTTGGAGAACCATTCTGCAATAGCGTCTCGAACAATCCTTTCCAAAATCTTGACTGGCGGTGGGGTTATGCTTATTGGTCGAAAGTTGGATAATAAAGCGGAGGTACTGGATTTAGGGATAGCAGTGATTATAGATTCTTTCCATATTGTTGGAACATCACTGAACAAGAGAGAAACATTGAAAAGCATAGTTAAAGGTTGGTAAAGTGATTGTGCACAGTTTTTGTAAACTATTTGGAGAATTCCATCCACTGTGATTGAAGTAGACCTTTTCAATGACTTGAGGATCTTCAAAACATCATGCGGGCGGATAATAACCTCTTTGAGTTCGGAGGAACATCGATCTATAGAAGGAAAGCTGTCAAACCCACTGCTGTTGTGAGTAAAAACCGAGGAGAAAAATCTCCCTAAAGCTCCAGCCTTCTCGCTGTCACTCACAAATCTGTTACCTAACTCATCGGATAATACAGGAAGTTTAAAACGAGGCCTAATTTTTGCTTTAATCAATGAGAAAATTAGGTTTTTGTTCGGTCTACTTAACACACGTTTTTCTTGATTCGCCAAAAATTTTTTTAAGTGTCGGTCTAGCTGTTTGCAGACAGTTCTGTATTGTGGATTATGAGAGTAATCGGGTGATTCGCTGAAAAGGCGCAGTTTTTGATGTATCAGATTCATTATATGTCTAGGATAACGTATACTTTTGTTATCTGCGGATTCAAGAGGAACATATAGTGCTAGACCAGAATATACTATATCACAGAATCTTTTATAGAGGTCCTCGACGGATGCGTATCCTTGGAAAACCCTCCACCAGTCAATCGAACCAAAATAGGATGACAAACTCAAGTAATCAGCCTTGTTAAAGCTTGGGATGGGTAAGGATCGAGGCTTGTCCGAGATGGTTTTAAATTCAAAAGAAACCATGTTATGATCTGAAGACCCGAATGGAGGCTTAACTGATACACGACGTATAATAGGACTCGAAGTCAAAAGAACATCAAGAACCGAGTTACCGCGAGTGGGCTGAAGGACGTGTTGAGCTAAACCACAGTAATCAAAAAATTTCATGAATCTGCTTGCGGTGGAGTTCCGTCCTTTATGAGAGGCCCAGTCTACATCGATGTTAAAGTCACCTAAAATTATCAGATGTTTACTATGCACGGAAAGATCCAACAGTGTATCAATTAGGTCTCTATCATCAGCCGCATTAGAGTTAGGTGGTCGGTAAAGAAGAATGATTCTGAACGAGAAATGACAGAACCTATCAACTCCATCCATCACAAGTAGGTCGGCTTTCATATCCAGAGGTTGATCAGCTGCTGTCAGGTTAACAAATTCCTTAGCGAGACAAATGACCCCACCACCTCTGCGTTTACTACGATCTGCACGGTAAGTTCTGTAGGGGAACTTACCGGTGATTTCAGAACTAGAATTTAGTCAAGTACTGTCTTATTATGAAGGCGGAGAGCCTCTTCCATTGAAAGCGTCTGCCTAAGCAGTGTTAGCAATCTGTGTTCTTTCATAGCTTTTACCCACTTCTGTCTTGTTCATAACTTCTGTATAGGTTTTGAGATGGCGACTGTACTACAAAAGAAACTGACATAACTTTCGTAAACTTACCCTCATGAGAAAACTGTGGTCGAAGTAATTGGCTTAAAAAACTCTTGTTACGATGCGGTTGTACTGAATAGTGTAGAGGAACGTTTTCGTTTTGAAACGACATTAAAACAATACACTCTCAACGCACACTCCACACTTTCCAAGCATATGTGCTAATCCATGACACAACTGGTACCTCTTCCTCCTTATACCAGCTTTTTACTCTTAAATGATAAATCTGTCAAAAACCATTTATGGCTGCACTGAAAATCAGCAGCCATCAAAAACCTAAAATTAGTATTTAGTAAAACTTTCAGCTGCACGGTTCGATGCCGGTTTTGGCCAACCGGTTCAATACGTTATACATGGGAGTGCTGATAAGCAAGAGTAAACCATTAGAAAGAAGTTCTAAAAACTAGTTAGTGACGATCCCAGAGCCTTCGTATAATGCAAAGGGGCAAGAAAGGATGTTAAGCTCTTCAAACTGTAGAAGGATGCTCCGTAAGTTGAATCACAACAGCCTTTGTATCGATATTCCAGATATGTATGTTCCAGTTTGGACGTAAGCCGGCAGGACACTTTTCGGTCACTAGTGCGTCAGACATCCTCCCATTATGTCAACTTCAGAGTACGCAAGTATTGTAGCAATACATAAGTCATTCATTCTCCCATTATGTCAACTTCAAAGTCCACGAGCATTGCATAAATACTAGAGACAGAAGCGTTACAACCATAACGATTCTCCCTTCATTACTGAATATTTACTATCGAATTCACTGGATATCTAATATTTTAGAATGAGGGTGTTGACACTCATTCTTCTGTCGATTGTATGTGTGAGCTACGGCACGGCAAACCTGAATGGAAACTCAGGAAATTCCACTGGAAAATCTGAAGGCTCCATCAAGAAGGGAGGATACGGAATTGGAACACTATTCAGGAAGATAAAACATGTACAGTGCCTTTTACAATCAACTTAGAGAAATATATCATCAGCCCTATATATCGACAGGCTTTCGCCAACATTCGTCAACAAATGTCAGCATTCAAGAAGAAATTGAGGTCACTCAAAGATAAGATATTGAAGAAACTTCACTTGACCAAAGAGGAAAGGGAGAAGCTTTTCGAGAAATTAAAGGTCTGTAAATCATCGTTTTGATTCATTTCTTTTCCTGTAGTCTAATGAATTGCAGCTCTTCAAAAGGAAAAAGGACAAAGTCCGGCCTACAGGAGACTCCATTGAAGAAGTCAATAAAAGAGCTAATATTACAGAACGAATGTTCCAGGGAGATATTGCTCTTTCGAAGTTAGTTTGCGGTAGATATTCTTAAACGTTATAAGTAAGCTTTTTATGTTAAGAGAGCAACAGAGACAAATTCTGGCTGATATTAACGGAACGGATTCTCGTAGCAAACGGCAAGCCTTTGTTTACAATAATAAACGAACACAATGGTTCAGAGGTTTCAAATATTTTTTCGATGACAGTGCAGGTAATCGCTCTCACATTCTTATAACTTTGCAAAACGCTAGGAAAAACCACATATGCCCACCGTTTTTAGATGAAAAAGTCAGAACAGCCTTCAAAAAGGCGGCGGACCTATGGATGGCTGAAACATGCATAGACTTCAAGCACGTCTCAAGCAAAATGACTGGCATTAAAATGAAATTATGTATGGATAATATTTATGCAACTTATCAGGAGAATCCCTGTGGATGCTTCAATTTTAGCTTCAAATCCAAAAGCAAAGGATAGGGTTCGTGTGATGAAGGAGGAAGGATGTTGGTCGTTTGTTGGTAGGCTTGGCGGCATACAAAATCTTTCACTCGGCGTGGGATGTGAAACGGTATGGGCCGCTGCTCACGAAATTGGCCATACTCTTGGATTCTTCCACACGCACTCGAGACATGACCGTGATCAGTTTATCACAGTTGTCAAGGAAAATATAGAGGTAAGGACTGCGCATACCACATGTGCACTGCAATATAGTGCTATGTTCCAGCCGGATCAGATTGAGCAATTCGCGCTGATGTCGACGAACTTAAACTACAACTACAATATAACGTATGACTACGGTAGTGTGATGCACTATGGAGCAACAAGGTGAACTTTGTACACGATGCAGCAATAAGTGGGCTATAAGAAATTCCTCCTTAGCTCGTCTGTTGCCGAAGATAAGCTCAGCATGGTTCCGAAAGATGTGCGGTATACGGAGACTCTCGGATCTCCATTCATCAGTTTTTACGATCTGCTCATGATGAACATTCATTACAACTGCTCTGGTAGCATATTGATTCACTTTCCGAGAAATTTTGTTTTTTTTGAAGGATGTTCTCCAGGGATGTGCCAAGGGAAGGTTGCTACAAATTGCCAGAATAACGGGTTCGTCAATCCTCGAAATTGCTCGAAATGTGTCTGCCCAAGTGGATACGGTGGAGACTTCTGCGAGATTAGAGTGAGTGTACTTCGTGTAACGCGTATTTCTATGATGTTTTCATTTAGCCACCTGGATGTGGTGCCGAACTAAATGCAACGGGGGAGGGAAGGTTGCTACAAATTGCCAGAATAACGGGTTCGTCAATCCTCGAAATTGCTCGAAATGTGTCTGCCCAAGTGGATACGGTGGAGACTTCTGCGAGATTAGAGTGAGTGTACTTCGTGTAACGCGTATTTCTATGATGTTTTCATTTAGCCACCTGGATGTGGTGCCGAACTAAATGCAACGGGGGATTGGAAACCATTTGTAGATGAGATCGGCAACAGAACAGCTGGTGACATTGAACGAGAAGACTTTATGAAATGCAACTATTGGATCAAGGTACAGACATTTCTACAACTAATTTGACCTTACTCAGAAGTCTCATATTAAGGCGCCAATCGGTAAAAAGATCGAAGTGAAGACTGTGAGCTTCACTCTTGGACATGCCGTCGATGGCTGCAGATATGCTGGCGTTGAGATCAAAACACACTCCGACCAGCGCTTGTCTGGTTACAGGTGCGACCTCGCAGTAGCAGACGGAGTGGAGGAAAATGCATGCACATACATACTATACTCACTTATAAACACTTACAGGTTCTGCACATGGAATACTACCACTCTGCTCATATCGGAGTCGAACATAGTGCCTGTGATAACCTACAACCGAAAGTTCGTCAGTGTCACAAGATTGGAGTACCGTTACGTTTGAACAAGTGTGGGCGTTTTCCTTGAATAAAGCGTTTTGCAAAAGCGCCTAAATTTGAAAGGAATCTGAAAGTACTTAGGGGGTCTCGATAGTAATCAGAACGGGCGAAGTAAAAGAGATGATCTGTACCAGAAAGCACGTTCGAAGACGTGTTCCGGCATGCGTTGGTGCAATACGATGCGACATGTGCCAAGAACGGAGTAGCCGTGGGGACAGGATAATGTTGCGGCTGGCTGGCATATGCCTTCGCCGTCTGCATCTACCCCTCAGCGATAGTGATTCAGACCAGGTGGGTGGGTACAAAGTGGTACGAATGGAAATTTTCGCACATATGATGGGAACCCTTCGCACCTATGATGCGAAGAAACAATTACGAGGCGCGAAGATCAAAAGGTCATCTGTTGCCCATAACTTGCGTTAACAGCAAGTAAGTTCAAGTAATTAAGGAATGAGTTGACTAGAATAGGGAAGTGATAAGCGGAAGAAAACTGCACGGGTGGTGGAGCAAATAGCATGTTTTCTTGATCAATACAAAGGTTTGAGAACATGGGAGCGTAATAGAACAATGTTTGCTAAAGCGAAAATGCATATAGAGTAGCGCTCAAAAGTCTTCGGCCAAACACTTTTTTGTCATAACTTTTTTTCTACTTGACCGGATTTGACAGTATTTTAATATGCGGTGCCTGAACCTATTGTCAACAATCCCTTCTACTTGAGTGCCGCTTGTTCTTTTCATGTTTTTTTTACAGGAATTTAGTACAAGACCACCCAAGAAAAAGAAAAAGGCTTGGTCAAGAAAAACGGCTTTCTTTACAAAAACAAAACTTACAAAAACAAAACGAGCAAGTCAGAGAACATCAATATTTTGTAAAGACCACGACTTTCGACGACAGCGGCACAGCGGGACGGCATAGGGATGGCACTCCAAAAACAAAAAATTGCATTCAACCACGTAACTTACACCGTTGAGCGCCGAAATAGTATATTAAGTATGCAGTGTCTCCGAGTACAACATACTAAAATTTCTTTCAGATCGGTCCAGTCGCAAAAAAGTACAAGTAAAAAACCCAAGTGGAAAACCATTTGGCCGAAGACTTTTGATCGCTACTGTAAATCAGTCACCTTGTTGCTTTAAATGCCTGCTTTTGACCTCTCATTGGGGTGCATAAATTTTCAGGGGGCCCTTTAGACATATGGGAAGTGTGAAAAGGTTGCAAATCATCAATGAACCCGCCGGAGGGCGTGCAGTATCACCTTGGGAGTAGCAGCTGCTACATCATCGACTTTGTTAATTATGACTGTGTTATATGGCCTTGACGATTAACATGCCCACCTTGGTTGACGAACCAACTCCTTTACTCTCTTTTTTTATGTTTTACATTTTTGAAAGTAATATTCCAGATGCAGTGTTTCAGAATTTTGAGATTCTAAGGTCACATCCATTTTCCGTAATTGTATATTATTTAATAAATTATTATTAAATTAACATTATTACTAATATCAAGATTAATTATTAAAATCATTCAACCTCTTTTTCCATTTTGATACTTAACTTTTGTAGTCAATTAATTTCTTAATTACTTGACCTCACTTGCTGTTAATGCAAGTTATGGACAACAGATGACCTCTTGATTCACGCATCTCGTAATTGTTTCCTCACCATAGGTGCCATAGGTGCGAAGGGTTCGCACCATATGTGCGAGAATTTTCATTCGTACCACTTTGTACACACCCAGAGCAGGTGAAAGAGGGTGTATGCTGGGACACACGAATTTTGACCTCGGCCTGAGGTCGGCTCACCGCGCGCGGCGACGCTTCGCGAGTTGTCCGAGTGGTCTCAAGGTTGGATTAGGAGATACATGGCCCGTCGCGGCAGCACGCTTACTCGCAGTTGCGGGCGTGTCCTTCGCCGTCTGGGCTCTCCCAGATTTGCCTTTTTAGGGATGAATTTTCGGTAGCTTGTTTTTACCTGTCTTTACCTGATGGCAATCCGCCTTGCGCGGATGGACGTGGCCACCGCGTGACCTAGTGACCTCCCTGACCGTGTGTCCCAACCGTCACCCGACGGGAGGAAGAGAGTGAGAGGGAGCGTCCTATTTCTCTTCCTTGAATGTTTCATTTCGTTCGCTACTGTCAAACCGCTCATCGCTGTCTGATCTTATATTCCACAGTCAGCCGAAATTACCTCCATTGGTATCAGAATGTCGCATAATTAATTTCGAAAACGGACCGCATACTTCAAACTACTATAACTCAGCTTAAACACAAGTCTATCAGTCGAATTGAAAACCATCAGAATCTACACATTTTTGCCAACAAAAAGGTACGAATTTTAAGCATTCACTATAAAAACTACTATTACGAGAATCAACGAACTCATGGAAGGCACATTCAACATTGTCTAAACTAGTAAATTGTTTCTGACGCATTGTCTCCGGGTTTGCTTCGAAGGCTTTCCTAGAATCTTCATCAGCCTTAAGCCTCCGCTGCGGAGTGTCCCAATTTAAATTCGTAAAGCATGATGACTCGATAGTCGCGTCGGTTCATGATTAAACGCAGCCCTGTAAAAGGCCGGCTGGAACAATTAGAGCGACATTCGTAGAAGTTTTTGAAAGAGCAGAAAAAAACCTACCAAATGGAATGCTTGGCTTTCCTTGAAGTTGAATAGCTCAGGATAAAAAACCCACTTATTTATAAATACCTAAAATCGAAAATAATTCTGCGACAACCTAGTACCTTACGGCTCATTTCCATGAGAAGACCCGGTACTTCGAAGTACCCACGAAGACAACCGTCAATTATGTCTTTAATTGTGGTCGATCCAACTTTAGATGCATTGGCCAAGCCTTAAACGCCCACCCCCCCCCCCCCCCCCCACCTTCCGTATCCAAATTTTCTAGTGATCCGTCCTTTTCGCTTTTTTTTGTGGTGGAATGGCACAAAAAATGCACACTAGCATCAATTTTCTGCAAAGACATAGACGTAATGGCAATTTTATATGCCTGAGATTTGACAGATATACTTATGCGAATAATATATTTTCTTTGATGACAACATAAATAATTCAGACGTTGTTTTCATCTGCTCCACCACTTCCTCTTCAGTTTCCATCGTCTTGAGAATTTTTTAACATGATATTTTCAGCCAAATTCATTGCACTCATTCTTTTCAAGACATCATCTCCAGGACTAGGACTCTTACCAGCCTGGGTACCTTTCATACCAGTATCAGATTGCGTTATCAGATAATCTGCCAGTTTTCTATCCTTGTGCAAAACGCATTGTAATCAACCGCATAACTAGCTCGATCGCTACGCCACAGCCTACGGTTGGGCTTCAGGATTTTTCAACTATGTAACTTGACGACTGTCACGTCCTCTAGTGTACAGCCAATTTTTACGGGAACCAGCAACGTGCTTAGCCCGCGCGGCAACACAAAATTCGCATGACGCGGTGACTTACCTAGTTGGATAGTCCTGACGCACACCCAACAGCACACCTAAGCATCTTTTCCACGTTGCTTTCTACGCTTCTTTTCGTTTTCTTTTCTTATTTGCTCTTCTTTCTGAAACATTTCCTGAAATTCATGTGAACGAGCACCATCCTATCTCAGTTTACCTTTCTCCTTGCTAGCCTTTTTCGGGGTTTTTCCTCCCGTCGTTCTTCTTCCTCCTTTCATCTTTGTGATGCCAAGCAAGTTTTTTCTTGTGTTGTTTTTGTTGTACAAACATAATAACAACTATCAGAATCACTGATATCAGCAGAAATATAACAGCAGATGTGACGATTATCGTAGGCATGACGTCGTTATTATTAGATTGGCTGATAAATTCCTGGACACTTCGAGACGTTTTTTATTTTATAACTTTATTTTGGAACAACTTATAATCAATCAACAATATATTCACCATTATTATCAATAACCTTCTGCCATCGCTCCGGCAACCTTTCAATTCCAATCATCCAAAACTGTGCAGACTGCGACACTATAAAGTTGTTGGTCGCGATTTTGAGGTCCTCCTCTTTTTTGAACTGCTTGTCCCTCTGATATCTTTTGAGAGGGGAGAATAAATGGTAATCAGATGGGGCGAGGTCCGGGGAATTCGGAATATTACTCAGTAATTCTTTCCTGGATAAGGACAAAGTTTTTTTTGCTGACGGGCGGTGGTGTAGTGACAGGTGGCGCGCACCCCACTCTCATGGTGCCGGGATCAAATCCCGCATCAACGCCACCCCAGGCCAACCAGGCCTTCCATCCTCCGGGGTCGGCAAATTGGTACCAGAATCGTCTGGGAGGATAAAAGTGCTGACTTGTACATCGGCTGGCCACCGCAAGTCATTGTATAGGCCTCATCACATTCACCTGCCATCACGATTCTGAATGGAACTAGAATGTGCGGCGCATCCCAGAAAGGGATTGATTAACGCCAAAAACTTTATCCTTTATCCTTTAATTCTTTCCTGCGTGGACGGCTGAGAAGGGATTCCTCAATGGACAACCTTGCCTGTTTGTTGCTGTCAGACAGCATGTGGGGTAGCCATGTGGCCAGATTTTTCCTAAATCCCAAGCGAGAGAGTTGCAGTTCAACTGTCTGGTGTGTGCACCCAAGCATCTGAGACAACTGTCCTGTGCTGGCCGTTGGGTTCTCCTGAACTGCTTGCACGAGGCGCTGGTCGTCGAGTTCAACAGGGCGTCCAGTGTGTTGTTGGTCGGCCAGGCTCGTATCAGAACGAAAGCGTTCGAACCAAACATCAACCGTGGACTTGGAAGTAATTTGTGGCCCGAGCGCAGCGTTGATGTTTTCGGCCGCCTTCCTCGTAGAACTTCCACGGCGGAACTCGTACAAGTAGAGCGTCCGACGAGCTACCTTTTCCATTTTGGACAGAAATGATCTTCTAGACAAGCTCCGGCCCTAATATACCTGTGTGGTGGAGCATTCGAGAACACTGTTCAACAGGGCCGAATATGAGATGAGCTTTCAATCTACGCATTGTGGATCGACGGTATTGAAGTGTCCAGGAACTTATCAGCCAACCTAATATATGGATCTTTACTTTGAATCTTATGTTTGTTTACTGTGACAGTAATCTGATACGATGATAAACAATACGACAAAGATAGTACTACGGTACTTTGCTGTCTGATGTGTGAAAAAGTGCATTAAACTGTAGGCTTTTAAAGTAACAAATAGTAAAAGTATATGAAATTTTCATGATGCTGATACCACCTATACAAGATGATTTCACTGTCCAAAGAATCACTACTACCGTAACCCTCATCACCGATTTCTATGCCTTCTTTGCGCTCTGGCAAGATGAGCATAGTGCTTGACTCACGCGGCGACAGAATTCGCGTGGCGCGGAGATCGTCCTAGTTGGGCAGTCCTAACGCACAGCGAGCGCACCCAAGTGACGTAAGTATTTCGTTTACGTGAGATCATCAGGGTTGTGAATCCCGGTAGTTTTATTGATGGCTAGGTAAAACTATGGTTATTATCGGGCCATTAATATATAATGCTATGAAATGGGCAGGTTACTGTAAGTAGCTTTCACTAGTTCACATCGCATCGGGACACAACTGGGTGAGGTCACCCTTGGAGGCGGTGGTCGATTGGCCATCACGCTTATGCATGTGGCGATTGAATTTTGTCGTGCAGTCGCAGTCGTCATGTTCTCACCCCCATAACGTAGGATTACGTTTACTATCATGCATGGTTGCATTTCGCCTCTTTGGAATTTTTTCCATCCGCGTTATTTATAATTGATTTTCATCGGGATGCATACCAAGGATCACTGCGACTTTCAAATCAATGAACCCTTCGAAATGTATTAGCCACCAGGTGTGCAATGCCTTGTGAGTTGCACTGAGGGTGCCCCTGCTGGTACTGGCTCCTTCTGAACTTGGATATGAAATCGTTAATAGTGAAGGCTTCTTCCAAAAGCAGTGGTTTATTCCCTACCCCGCGTCAATCGAACACTTGACCGGCCACTTCGCTCCACAGCCTTTGCATTCCCATGTTACCCGCGTGGACGAAAGCTGTGCAGGATTTTAAGGGATGGTTTTCATTTGATTCGAATTTTTCGCCTGAAACCGTGCATGCGGGCGTAGTGAACTACGGGAGGGGTGGGGAGGGGAGGGGGAGTGGAGAAAAACTCCATTTCCTGTGTGATCGAGCACGGCAATAATCACGTAATCAACCTGTGCCTCGGGGGGAGGCGGATCGGATATCGATAACCGGCGCGAAAACCTCCTAATCACCTTAACGACACTGGTCGCTACCGGTGTCATATAACTGTGAGTTTTTGTGTTTTTTGTCTTCTCTTTTATTGATATCTTGACAGGGCTCCTTCCCTTTCCAAGCCTAAGTAAAACCCCTTACATAGCCTCATGACTTCTCGGCATTTTTCCCCACCAGTATGATTTTTTCGATTGAGCTGAAATGTGTGCTTCATATGGCCTGAAGGCCTAACTGACCTAAAGGGTTCTCCTATCCACGACCATTCATTTTTTGATGACATATCACTTAAAAAATCACCGTTGGGTCTCTTGTCATATCTGATCACTTTCTCACGCCTCTTTTTCCCGCTCGTCTTCTATTTTCTCGGTTAATTTCAGAATCGATTTCTTGAGTTTATGAAATGAGGAAACGTCGGCGAAAAAATAACTCGCTTTTCCTACCGATGAATCCAAGGGTCTCCTTGTCAGAGTCAATCGATTGTCGGAGCACCAGATGACAGCGCGTGTTTGATGGGTTCGACTAGGGGCATTGTAGCTTTTCCCACGGGATCTGGCTGGTCAATGTACAGGAGGTGCCAAAAAAGTAATTTTGCTCACGCCCACATACGCCTATTATACAAAACATAGGGAAATGAAAGAGATAAAAGTATTGGGGCAGAATATTGCCGAAATGTTCCTATAAAAGCAGGAACAAGCTGAGACTCACTACTTTCACTTTCATAAAAATATGAAGCCTCCAAGCGGTGCAGTGGGGCTTCAGAGCATCCACGGTATCAAGGTCCCCTTAAAACAGTGGAGCCAGGTTCCGTGGTAGGTCTTTTATGCGAACCTCTCTGAGGATTGGCCCTTCGGATCATGGAAGCCACAGAGCCCTTACTGTTTGGACAAGGCTACTGTGATCCGAAGTATCATATTTCATGCTTCAAACCTGCCCCCGGAGGGGTTTCAGTGGTAATGGCGCGGTCTGGCTCTTGGAAACGAACGGCGTTGAGAGCCCGGAAAAAACGCAATGTTTATGAACATCACCCAGTATGAATCTCCTCAGGTACCCAGAGTTGACGGACCTTAGCAAGGTTGAACGAGGGCGACGAAGTTTCGGATTTTGCCCAGCTGAGGTGGCACATCTTGTTCACTCGGAACAAGCAGCGTTCCTGCTCGTGCAGAAGGCTGTAACGGAGAACAGTGATAGAGTAAGGTCTGCTCTTTACTTTGAGGATGAAAATAACTGGTCGGAATAGCCGAAGTTCGACTAATGTGGGTTTGAAGTGGAGGACAAAAATTATTTTTGGCACCCCCTGTATACTTTGCTAATAGGCTCAGAGAAGTTCTACCATATTTCTGAACCGCCGAGATCTGTCTTGCAGAAAACAAGAGTTATTGATGTTCTTGGAAAAAGTCTACAAGACTTTTTGGCAAACTTATTTGAATAGACACGATTGAATATAATGAATTTACCTCAAAAGGTAAATTCATTATATCTGATGTTTATTTCAAAACTATACAGTCTACACAAAAATTGAACGTCTGGGAATCCTTCTCGGGCTCTTCTCTATGCTCTTATTCTTTGAACAGGTTTTCTCTGATCCTGACGGTTTCGGTTCGCCCTGACAGCAGTACTCTGCCGGCTCCGTCGCCTGTCTTCGTCAGTGTTGTACCGATAGTGAGATACTTGAGCCTGGGCTGCCGGTTCTCTTACATTTGATGCGGAATTGTATTGCGCTGCGAAACGAACGAGTTCTTCGCCACTAGCATTGCCAGAGATCGTCCTTCGCCGGGTATACACAGATCCTCTTTGCGGCGGCATTGCTGGTGAATGTATTACTTAATTGTTCTCAGGTGGTTGTTCAGCGGGAAAACGGGATTTTCCGCTAAATCTAAACTGAGCTGAAGGCTTTCTTCTAGTGGTGGCCGACTTGCCAGGCTTTCTTCACCTAGGCTTCCCCGATTTTTTCTGCAACACGCAATTCAGAGCGGCTTCTCGTTTCCGCTCGGCCACAATATGTTTTAGAAGGTTGCACAGAAAGAGTTTCACCTTGTGCATCCGTTCCAGGGGAGCAGGGACAATAAGCTGCGTCATTTCCTGGCTCACCGTTGCTTCCTTGTGCTCCCGGCGGCCCAGGCTTTCCTGGCATCCCATCTCTCCCAGGTGGGCCTGGCGGACCAGGCGGACCTGCATTCGGAGGCCGTTCATAGTTGTCCTCACCGGATGAACACATTTCTCCAGGCGGGTCAGGTGGACTTTGTGGTCCAGAAAGGTTGGCTGTCCTTCTTCCAGGAGCACCTGGTGTTCCATCAGGTCTCCTGGAGGTCCAGGAGGTCTTGGTATGAATTCTCACTCAGTGCACAGTTTTCTCCTGGTTGACCATCGTTACCTCGTGATCCAGGAGGACCGTTGGCTCCAGGAAACCCTGGGGAGCTTCGAGGAAAACTGATACACACTTCACCAGTTCCGTAAACGCCCGCGTTCGAGAGTCGTCCATGTTTCCCCGGTACTCCATCTTTGCCATCTTCTCCGTCTTCACCTTGCGATCCCCGTGCTCCTGGAGGACCAGGAGGGGCAAGAGGATACTCAGACGGCTCGGGCGGTATTGCGTGATGGTTCTGTATTTTCGTTCTGTTTCGAGCACTTTCCCTCATCATTTACCGCACATCATTTCCAGCTTCCTGCTTTCGTAAAAGATACTCTGCCTCGCTGCCTGTGAATGCAGCCGCGCCCTGCCGGCGCAGAGTATGAACGCAGCCTGATGGTAACCTACCCACATTTCCAGGATTTCCCCAGAACCGGCACTACGAGACATGAAAGTAGTACGAAAATGGTTCGTCACCCAGGGCTCCTTCGCTTCCTAGGCTCAGCTAGAATCCTTTCCGCTAGCCCTCAACAATTTCCTGCACTGTCCCCTCCACCTCTGTCATTTTTTTCATTTGAATTCAGATGAGGATTCATAAGGCCTTAATGCTAAACTGGCCCACTATGTTATTTCTGTCCACACGAAAATTCGTTCTTTACGGCATATCACTTTAAACAAATGGCTATTGTTCCTCCTTGTTCCTTCATATTTGCTCATATTCTTATTGTCTTGTTTGTCACACTCGTGTTCCTCTATTTTTATATTCATTCGAAATCGATTATTGTGTTTGAAACTCACCTTATGGAACAACGAACGAATGGGTCTTCCATTTAGGGTCAATCGATAGCCGGAGATCTTCGCGGTGGAGTAACGTATTTCTTAGTATTTTGCAAAAGGGGAGCGGGTCACTTTTGTTGTCGTTGTTGTTGCTGTTTTGCGTTCTTTCATCGACAGACAGCCTTTCATTTTCTGTGTTCTACCTGTACAGAGGTCAGCATCACGTCGTGAACTTCTTCAAGAAACAGAACCCCAAACAGAGACCATGCAAACCTATTCCATCACCAATGCCGTTGATTTGCTATACTAAGAAAGATTTCCTAATAAGGTCTTCTTCATCACCCTAAATTGGAGGTACTCGTTTGGAGGGCGAAGAAAAGGACGCGTTCCGTTTTGTTCAGCAGGGTTCTGTAAGGCAATCAATGCACTCCTCTCTCATTCCCGCCACTGACCCAGGTCTAGGGGTCATTTGATTCTTGGACTTTGTTCACATGAAGTGATGCCCCGTGGTCGGTGGGTGCCATTAGCCACCGAAATCGGATATCGATAAAGGGCGCCAAAACCACCCACTTCGACCGCGTTACCTTTACCGACCCGGTTAGCCTTCCCCTTCCACCGCCTTCTCTCTCGTTCTGGAATTTTTTTTAATCCTGTCGCCAGGATTCTTTGCAGTTTTTCTCCACGCTAGCAGATTTCTAGGTGATTCAGTGAGGGGGGAAGGGGGGCCATTTTATAGAATGCTGCATATCGACGTGCTAGACACACCCTATTACTGATAATGAAGTTGGATTTTACAGGTAATACAAATGAGGTTGGTCGGACCAAGGCCACTTCATTTTTTCTCCTGCTCAGAGGGAGGGGCAAAACGTATCTCAGGTACTTTTTTGTCTTCGTTATTTTTTTCATTTCCTCTTAATTTTCTGAAATTAACGCATGTCTCAGGCTTCTCAAACCCATGTTCGAAATGTACTTCAAGTTTTTACGCTGCTGTTTTCAGATCCATGGCTACAAAATGGCAGGAAGGGCACGGTGTCGACTACCTGATGAAAGGTAAGGAGGGAAATCAAGTGGAACCAACCGTTGGTTTTTAAAATTCTTCTTTACAGGTGAGCGACGTGAAGTGGATCGATCGGTCAGAAGCTATGCAACTTGGACCGTTGGCAATCCACCGACAAATACGCTGCTGGGACCTCAGGTAATTGGTTAAATTGATTTTCTTTTTAACTTCACGATGAATTGATTTCACTAGTTTTCTATTATTTTTACTTTATCTATTTATTTTTGTTTTATTGGTGAATTTATATTTAAGTTTATTTCCATTGTTTCTCAATTTGCGTTTTTCAGATCCATAAGGGCGACTGCGGTCCACGACGTGTTGTGAGGAACACCTTCGGAAAGCATCGACCACGTCAAGGAGTGACCAGTCCAGTCCGTCCGAGTTTTTGTCGTCCGCGTCTCGCATGCCACGTCCAGGTGCGTGTTCGTCCGCGTCTGTCCGTGTCTGTCCCCCGTCCCGTCAGTCTGTGTCTGTGTTGTCCAGGTCCACTGCATGCCACGTCCAGGTGGGTGTCGGTCTGCGTCAGTCCGCGTCTGCCCTTCTGTTGGTGCCTGTCCGCGTCCTTGTGTGTCTGTCCGTCCGCGTGCCCGTCTGTTCGCGTCTGTCTGAGCGTACCCATCTGTGTGCTGTCTGTTCACGTCCCCCGTACATGTCTGGCCGTCCGTCCGTCCGTCTGTGTCCAGCTGTCTGTGTATTCCCCTGTCTATCTGTCTCCCTATCTGCATTCTGTTCACATCTACGCCTGTGTCTATCTGTGTCCGTCTGTCTATCCGTCTGCCTGCATGTCTGCCGATCCGTCCGCTTTCTGCTTTTTTTTGTGCCTGACTCCATTTATGCGGTGCAATGCTGTCCCAAATGGATCGCTCAGGAAATCGTTGCTTCGACATTTTCGGTGCTGTTGTGTCAGAGTAGTGCTCTTTGTCGTGATAATCGGTACAGGAATTCCTACTTGAAGGCCTTTTTCTAATGTTTGAGAGCTCCTTTTCAGCTTTCTTTCCCGATTCCTCTTCACTGTCCATCAATCTTTTCCTGCACCTTTCCCACTTCCATGCTTCTATAATTTCCGCTACGGCATTTTTTTGTTGGAAGTACCAGGAGGAGCCATTCGGTCGACGGTGGTGGTTTCCCATTCTTACACGATAGGGCTTGCACGGATCCTCATAAGAATGGGGGGGGGGGGGCGGGATGATTTCGAATATAAAATCAGGAAAAGCAATCAGTGCAACGTCGGAGAAAGAACGAGGTGAAACTGTCGAAACCTGAGGAGTAGCACTCGTGCCAACCATTGATCCCATCGAAGACGGGTCTTCGCGTCATCTCCATTACTTGATTTATAGTCGATTTTACTAGGCCGTAAGAGGGGCGGATTTGGGAAGATAGAAGGCGCAAAGTCTCTCCAACCAGAACCACCTAAGTGTCGAAGGATCTTTGAGGAAGGGATAGGGGGGGGGGTCGTGGTTTCAAATCTCGTGAACATCCCTTGACACCCACGCATTTTCGTGGTAATATTAGGACTGATGAAGGATCTTTAACAAAAGTAGTTAAGCAATGCAATGATTATCCTTTTTAGGAATACAACTTCAGTTGATAGGATACGACTTTGGTAAGGGAAGAGATAAGCTGAGATGCGTTTAGCGGGAAAGCGCGGATCACGAGGAAGCCCTCGTCCCATGCCCTACGCGTCGCGGCGATTGCGATTTCGCATAGTCATAGTTCCTGGAGGTTTAACTGAAGCCTTGAATCTTCTATTTCTCTTCTGCCCGCAAAAATTTATTCTTCATCCATGTCTACTAATTTTTTATTTTCTCCTACACCCAAGCAGAAAGTTACTTTCTGCACCTTTATTCAGGTGGAAACGATTTGTTCATTCAATCTGCTTCTTCTCGCCCACTTCTATCGCATTCATTTTCACCGGTTCCTTTTCCACTTCATCTTTCCTTCCACTCTCCCATCAGTATAGATTATTTACATCTCGACTTCACTTTTATTTTTACTTAGTCGCCACTTTCCTCCTTTCAACTTCTTGAAATTCATGGATTTTCCTAGTTTCCTCGAGTTCATCTTTTATTTTCTCCTTTTTTTGAACTCTTCGTTTGTTCCCTTTTTCATAGCACCACATTTTTCTGTTCCTTGGTCTTCGCTCTTTCTTACCCTGTCTGTACAACTAATGAGAAGTCCTGTACTGAACCTCAATAACGACAAAAATGCACTGCAGCGACAGCTTCCATGCACCAATATGTCTCGCGAGCAACATTTTCATGCGCGATTCGTGGACAGCAGTGCTATCCGGATGGAGTCGGGCAACTGGAAAGGTGGAAGGTTGGATGGGTGGGGGACATGCAGGCAGAAGGAAAGGACAGGAGGTCGCATCCGGACCAACAGGAATAGATGGAGGCAGGAGCAGACTCGGGAGACAGGTAGAGCGGGGATGTGCAGGGATTGCTGATCACAGGCGGGCGTTGACGGGCAGACTAGAAGGGGGACGTGGACAGAATCGTACAAAGGGGGTGCGCGCGGACTGAGGTGGAGAGGAGAGGGTGCGCGGTCGGTTAGATGCAGAGGGAGGGGGATGGGTACTCGTGGAAAAGGAGGGAAGGAGAAACGACCTGCACCTTTCACATTTTTGTATGCCCCGTGCTCCTACTGGGTGCACCCTCCCCTCCCCTGACACACACTCGTGCCTCCCCACCTCCTTCTGGTTCTGCCCACCCGTATCCCCTCTTTTGTCCGTTTCTGTCTGTGATGGCCCCCTCTGTCGCGCACATCCGACCATGTCCCCCTTCAATACCTGCCCGTCAAAGTCCGCCCCCCTCCACGCCTGCATATGTCCGTGACCGTCTTCCCCTCACTATATCGCTCTGTGCTGCCCTCCCTGTCGTGTCTGACCGTGAACGTCCCTCTACCCTTCTGTCTGCAAATCTCCTGCTCATCTACCGTTCGCTCTCCGGCCTTTTTTAAGCTCAACATTGCTGTCTACAAAACACGGACAAGACCAATATTGCTGCTTCGAGAACGGTACGGCATCTCTTTCTTCCCCACAAAGTAATGTAATGATTTGATTCAATAAATATTAACATCGTTCCCTTTCAAGACACCTTGAAACTACATAGCTATACACAAGTGGTAGGGACGAAATTGATCGAGGTCCGAGCAACCTTACTCTGCTACATACCTTAAAGTTACCAGCCTACTATAAAAAATGTCCCCTAGTCGTGCTGTAGGCACTACCCTCGAAAGACTGCAGTCTCTCATTTTATTCCCTTTCTCGCATTTTCCAAACCCCCTCCCTGTCTAACGCTTCATCTATTATGAAAGCCAATATTTTTTCCATCACCATACCGTAGCTGTCGCTTCTTTATCTATTTCTTACGCCATTTTAGCCTTGATAACTTTCTGCCTTTCCCTTTACACCGTACACAGAGCGAGAACTACTCATGATAACTATAAAGCAGGTCCTAACTGAAAAGATTTATGAGTCCATCCCAATTTCGTGAGCGACTGATATATTACCAAATTCTTCCAGCCACTCATGATCGGTGCTCCCTATCCATCACCCTCAAAGGTACCTTTCCCACTTATATGTCCTAACATCCTTCTAACTCCTAGGGTTCCCCTCAGAAGACCAACCAAACGAGAGCCAAACAGCCTTTAAGAATCGACAAGAAATTAAAACAGTGTCCTGTAACAGTAGCAGTGGAAACACACCCACCCTCACACTTGAATTACCCGCTCAAAAAATCTTGCGATCACCCAAAATTACTCCACGGAGGAGGAAGAAAAGTAAAATCGGCCATGCGTGGTAGTCACTACCCTTAACTCTCGCTTTGTCACCTTCAAGTCACTTTACTCCTCTCGCAGTTACTCTACCCTAACTCCCCCCCCCCCCCACCTACCCCTTCACACGGTCAGCCTCTCTCGCTCTGTTCGTTGGAGAAACTTTACATAAAGGAAACTCCCAGCCTTGTATGAAGCAGCAATATTGATGATGACCCTTCATAGACAGCAATGCCAACGACGCCGAGAAGACAAAAGAAGACCGAAGCCAGATGTAGCGGCAGAACAGCAGACAGACAGATAGGTAGACATACACAGACAGACAGACAGGTATAGACAGCACTGACGAAGATAGTGAGGCAAACAGACACGGAAATACACAGACAGGTGGACAAAGACGGACAGACGGACAGACACCTGTGAGAGACATGGACGGACAGCACACAGACGGGCACGCACAGACAGACGCGGACAGATGGGGACACGGACGGACAGACACACAAGGACGCGGACAGGCACGAACAGAGGGGCAGACGCGGACTGACGCAGACCGACACCCATCTGGACGTCGCATGCAGTGGACCTGGACCACATAGACACGGACCGACGGGACGGGGGACAGACACGGACAGACGCGGACGAACATGCACCTGGACGTGGCATGCAAAAGACGTGGACAACACTTACACGCACTGACGGGACCAGGAGCTCCTTTGACGGCAGTCGATTCTTTCCGAAGATCTCCCCCACGACATCGTGGACCACAGTCGCCCTTATGGATCTGAAAATGCAAATTAAATAATAATGGAAATCAAGATAAATAAAATTCATTGATAATAAACAAAATCATGCTCATCAGCGAAGCAAAAAAAAGGAAATTAATTGAAATTATTCAGTACCTGAGGTCCTAGCAGCGTATTTGTCCGGTGAATCGTCAACGGTCTACATTGGATTACTTCCGACCGATCGACACTTCACGTCGCTCACCTGTAAAGAAGAATCTTAGGAACAGACGGCCTGCTCCACCTGATTTGCTACTTTACCTGATAGCAGGTGGTCGACATCGCGCCTTTCCTGCCATTTTTGTAGCCATCGATCTGAAAATAGTACCGTAAAAAATTGAAGGTTTCAAACATGAATTTAAGAAACTTGAGACATGCGTTGATTTCAAAAATTCAGAGGAAGCGAAAAAATAACGAGGACAAAAATAAAAGTACCTGAGATCCGTTTGACCCTTCTTCTCCAGCAGGAGAGAAATTGAAGTGGCCTTGAACCACCCAACTCCTTTTGGATTACCTGTAAAATTGAATTTCAATATTAGTAATCGTACGTATCCAGCAAAACGACGATTCGAATTGAAACACGTCAATATGTAGCATTTATAAGAAATGCCCCCTCCCCCCATGATATCACCAAGAAGTCTTTTAGTGTAAAGCTTCCATATCCTCGAACAACAATATCGACCAACGCAGTAATGAGAACATAAAGTCAAGGCCTCTCTCGATGCATCTGAGTTCACATTCCAGCACAGTCGAAACAAACCTCAATAAGAGTGGAGAGGTGATAGGGAGAACAGAAGTGAAAAAAATAGAAAGCATGAAATCGCTTGCACACCTTGTGGATGAAGGATGTGTGCATCCTCAGAATCACATCTACACGCTTTGGTGAACCTTGGACGGGGTGAGGGTCTTTAGTTCCAATAGTGTACTGTAGGTGTACGGTAGCATAATTACAAGATTACTCAGGTCACTTCGCACCTCACCTCGCACCTCCTAGCTCTGCCTATGGGGTGGCCCCACTTAACTGCTCGCATTGACTATTGATCTTTTAGTAAAACAGCAATGCCCATGTAAAACGGAAGAGGAGAAAGTGAATCAATAATAAAATTATTCGTCGTTCGCAGTGAATCTTCATTGCTACAAACGAGATTCTCAGGTTTGTTATCAGTAACCACAATCGCGCCACATCTGTGCCTTGATTAGTAAGGTTTTAGATGAAAATCCAAGCTAGTAAGTAGAGGAAAGCAGCGATGTACTCTTTTATATAATAATAGATAGATTTGGGGTGTCTTTGGCGTTAATAGTCCCTTCTGTGGGATGCGCCTTGCTTCCCAGTTCCATTCAGAATCGTGGTGGCAAGTGAATGTGGTTTGGCTATACAAAGACTTGCGAGGGACAGCCGATGAACAAGACAGTCCTTCCACTCTTGTAGGCGAGAATGGTACCAACATAACTACCCCAGAGGGATGGAAGGCTTGGTAAGCTTGGGCGGGCGCTGACGGGGGATTTGATCACGTGCCGTGAGGGTAGGGTGCGCGCCGCTAGTCCCTACACCAGCCCGCCCTGATATAATGATGAATCAGGAATTCTTTAACATTTGAAGTCTTTGCACTATCACTCCTTTTATGGTGTAGAGAATAGAAACTGTGTCGTTCGTGGTAGTTAACTAAAACTAAATACGATTGATACGATTGTGATTGCGTGATTTAATCTCAAGCTTTGGAGTCGGTCACTATAGTCTTGATTGCACATCATGTATGGTTTTCTTTACACTAAAGTTTTGAAAACGGAATCCAGTAATTAGACAATAACTAGCTGATAATAACATTGGAATGCTCAGCTTATTTCATTTCGAAGAAGAGAGCTTTTTTTGAGTAAGCCTTCCATTTAGATGACGTTTAGACGTTTTTCTGTTTTTAGACATTTAGACATTTTTCTGTTTGTTTTTCGTAGGTAAGTTAGTGTAATAGAATCGTTGTAATAAAAACACAATTATAATTGTAATTACACACGTGCAATTTCTAGTAGGTCCATTACATATCGTAAAATCAGTCAGTGGGGAAGATGTCAACGGTCACTGCAAGCTATGGCAAAGGTCACCCCACAGGCAAGGCGGCAAGACTAGGAGGTGCGAGGTGAGGTGCAAAGTGACCTGAGTAATCTTGTAATTATATTGCCGTACACCTACAGTACTCTATTGGAACTAAAGGCCCCTTTGGACGCTAAGGGAATCGTCCACGGAAAAATGAGTTTCTTTGTTAGCCGTATATTCATTTGTATTTGCCCACCAAGGGTGGCATGCAAAGTTTCACGCGAAAAAGTGAGAATCCGGCTAAGATACACCTCAACTCTCGGCCGAGTGGGCGGGCCTCCAAGTAAAAGCCCCGTCCCGTCGTCCGCCGCAGTTGGGAACGGAGAATGGGACTGTTTACGTAACTTTATGTCCCTACAATGCGTCTACGCCGGCGGTGGGCGACGGAGTGGGCATGCGGTTGGAGACCCCGCCCATCCGGCCGAGACTCTGTGATGCTGTATCTTAGCCGGATTCGTTTTTTTCGCGCGAAACATTGCGCGGCTCACATTAAGCATTTACAACATAAATATATGGGTAACAGGAAGACTCGTATTTCCGCAGACGATTCCTTTAGACACCATGCTTGCTTGCGTTACTGAGGCAGCCACTCACCTGATGGCTTAAACTTTTCATAAAAATCCGGGTCAAATCAAGTCGGGGGGGAGACGCAATTTTGCGTCAAGGTCGAAGCTCCTTTCCCTCCCTAGGCTTAGGCTAAAATTGATATCTCTCCTTCCACATGAAAAAGCATCTGTCAAAGCATAGGTTTCATCTGCTTTAGCCTAAGCCTAGGGAGGGAAAGAAGCTTTGACGTCGGTGAAAATTCGACGCAAAGTTGCGTCTCCCCCCGACTTGATTTGACCCAAAATCCCCCTTCCCTACTCCTCGCAATAGAATCACCGGAAAATTTTTCACGTGAGGAAGAAGAAACAATACCACCCACAGAACAGAAATTTCAGAATAGAAAATTGGGCATAAGGCTGTTGATTGTTGGAGACGAAGTCGGGATGGCCCTCGAGGTGGTGGTTTTCCCGCCCGATATCGATATCCGATTCTGGTGGCCAATGGCACCCACTGGTAAGATGCAGAATCTCACGTAGACAAAGTTCATGAGCCTTTGGTGGGGGCAGAAATGGAAGCGAATCGATTGTCTGTCAGAACTGCCGACATGATGGACCCCCTACACCAAACTCAATGAATAACTGAAATAAAACGACCACAGCAGACCCAAATACCAACTCCATCGAAGATTTCGCTTCTAGCGCTCAACCGAAGTTACAATTTTGGTGCTTACCATTCAAAAGTACAGTAATTATCAAAGGATCTTTGACCTCAGCAATGCGACATCTGTTTGCGCGCTACCGTCATTCCAGTATCCGATGTCAATTCTTCCGTCAGTCACTAAGAGTCAGGCAAAGGTAAACACTTGCATAGGAAGGCTGATGCTTATATGTGGGATAGAGTAAGGTGGGAGGCAATGGTGCAAAAATGGGTGCTCTTGCGCGAGAAATGAATGTTGTATCGATGAACAGTATATGGAAGGTTCTAAGATACTAATGTGAAGCGGAAAATGTGATTTTGCCTGAGCCTTGGGAGTAACCAGTCCCAAAATGGGTAAACCGATTTCTTCGCTTAAAAAATTTTTGGTATTTTTTCTGTGGTGGAAAACTCATCCTCACAGAATAATCAAAAATTTTCTACTCCCTAGGTATTTTTTGAGTGAGACCCTCGTACGTAAGCCCAGTACATGAGGGCCTAAAAATGAAAAAACATCTTCAATTCGAAGGGGCCAAACACTTGCAATAGAAGAGTCAGTTAGGCATCTGGTGGCGCTACGACACTTATGGTAGGCGTATGGAACTCTTACAGATTCCCTTTACAGCCGGCCAGTTCCTCCAACCATTTGAGTTCGAACTAATGATGCACCACACGTCTGGCAGTACAAAATCCCTTTCCGTTAGTCCTAAAGGTGATTCTGAATGGAGTTGAAATACCCTAAACGTCCTACGAAAAATTCATCAACGCAGGAAACTTTCTCTCTTACTTTATAATTCGACACTCTTCCGGTTTGCCAAACCCGGCGACAAAAAAAAGGTTTATACCGCGAGTTGTGGTCAATCGAATGTCGGGATTAGCATAAAAAAGCCCAACGTCCAATGCTTTTCTCATGGGCAAATCTATCAAAAAAAGCTTATGACAGTTTCGAGGTAACTGAAAAGATCCAGCCGAAAATGAACAGGGGTTAACCATCTCAGTCTTCTCCTCTTCCATACACATAAGACCGAAGCATAAAAATTAAGATAATAAATGAAGAACGAAATTTCAGGTATAGAACACAACCTTGCAAGAAAAAAATATGCAGCAGGGTGAATCCGATGATAAAGAGCGCGGGAAAATTGGTGTGTGGTAGGTGGAAGGGTGACCTGATAGTCTAAAGTCCACTTCTATTTATTGACGAGTGGTGATCGAATTCGAAGGCGACGACAAGCCATTCGAGGGAGGGAGGAGATTGTTACAAAAATCTTCTGCTTTTAAGTGTTTTAACCAAGATGTGCCATTGCATTGTTACCGAACTCCACTTTTTTATTTCCTTTGATAATTGCTTCTATTTTCTGCCAAGTCAGTTGACGAGGCTTGATCTGCAATCGAAACGATCACCATAACCAGGCCACCTATCCGCAGAACACTAAGGACGTCTGAGAGGTTTTGCTGAAGGGAAAGTCTATAACCGCACTACACGATAACCAGCACGCGACTCAATACGCTCAGTAGTATCATAGGCGTTCTCGAAAGCCGTACGAAACGCACCTGCGATATGCATTCGGGTTTGTTTAAAAGCCCACCGAGCTAGAATTACTTATATGAAAGCGTCGATCATTACAGAGCAAAGTGGAGATGCTTGCTGCAGTAGGAAATAGAAGGAGTGAAGCGCCCGATAAGTTCAGAAATGAAGTCCGCTTTTCAATCTTTTAATTCCCAGAGCGGACGTGTTTCCCGCGCCCTGGTTGTGTACAGGAGCAACGTGAACTATTATTGTGGCGATAATGCGCAGCATATGACGCGCCTAACTGCGAGACTAGTTAGCTCAAGAGAAGTCCATCATCAGCGTGAAACCCTGGGAGAGCATATGATAAGTCTCTCATACCCTGAAAACACAACCACTAATCTCTTTAAAATATAGGGTAATTCGTGGAAATCTAGAGTGGGCAATTCCATTATCCTCTCTAGTGATTCAGAAGTGGCACGAAACTCGCACTCGATGAGATTAGTGGTAGGGATGGGTCCTATCTAAGTTTCTCGTCATTTTTTCCTCTTCTGTCTCCATTGTGGCACCAATTCACGCTTCTATAGGGTGCGCCAATAAGCGCGCTCCATCATTGACAGCTCATGGCGCCCACGCTGTCTGTGGAAGAGTTGTCAAAACTAGTTGTTATTATCCAGTGTATCTTCACAAATCACCATGAACCAGTTCAACCGCGAGCAACGTGTGCAAGCCATTAAAAATTACTACAAAAGTCATTCATCGGTTTGAGCAACGTTGCGCGCCCTCCGCGGAACGTTGCTCCGAAATCGGCAATATGGATGTCGAGGATATGTGGTTTCAGCAGGACGGCTTTACGAGCCACACACCGCACTCCACGATGGGTCTTCTGCACGAGCGCTTCGGAGGAAGGGTTAGGCCGCTTCCATACTTTGCGCACCGACGCCGTCACGCGCGTGACGGCGTCGGTGCGCAAAGTATGGAAGCGGCCTTATCTCGTGCGGAGGCGACATCAACTGGCCACCGAGATCGTGCGATTTAACCCCACTAGACTATTTCTTGTGGAGTTTTCTCAAATTGCAGGTCTACGCAAACCAACCGCAAACACTGATGACCTCAAAATGAACATACGCCACGCCATCGATGAAATACAGACCGATTTGTGCGCCAGAGTCAATGAAAATTGGTTTTCTCGTATACGCTCCACCAAGCGAAGCCGAGATGGCCATTTGAACGATGTTATTTTCCATACATAATGCCTTCGAATACTCTTTCAAACAAAAAATAAATTTCATTAATATCAGGTTGATCGGAAAGTTTTGATACGGTTGAG
This sequence comes from Trichostrongylus colubriformis, assembly GCA_963978905.1. NCBI lineage: Eukaryota > Metazoa > Nematoda > Chromadorea > Rhabditida > Trichostrongylidae > Trichostrongylus > Trichostrongylus colubriformis. The sequence goes on from OZ022260.1 coordinate 30,435,216, forward strand.
ATTTTTTTCTATTACTCAGCAAGTAATGCAGGCTAATCAACAATATAATAACCATCGTTAGTTATAACATTGTCCCACCTAAAGAGCAGGTCAGCGATTTTCTTCTCCCAAAATTAGGAGGATTGGGAGTCAAAGAAGTCACCGAACACTTGTTCGAGGTGACGAATTTTTTTGCCAGGAAAGCCTCAAGGGGCCGGAACAAGTGGTAATCTGAGAGGGCAGTGTCAGGTGATTAGGGTGCCTGTGGAACCGTATCCCAACCTAGCTCCTCCAATTTTGCACAGGTCTCTTTACCTATGTGAGGGACCCGTGCAAAATTGGAAGAGCTAGGTTGGGACAAGGTTCCACATCCGTCCTATTCCCCTGACACTGCCCCTTCAGATTACCGCTTGTTCCGGCCCCCTAAGGCTTTCCTAGCAAAAAAAAATTCGTCAACTATGACCACCTTGGACAAGTGGTCGGTGACTTTTTTGACCCTAATCCTCCTAATTCTGGGAGAAGAGAATCGCTGACCTGTCCGTTGGGTGGGACAATGTTATAACTAACGATGATTATTATATTGTTGATTAGCCTGCATTACTCGCTGAGTTGTAAAATAAAATAGAAAAAAATCTCAACCCTATCAAAACTTTCCGATCAACCTAATACCTCTCACACAAATTGCTTTATATCATTTAAAAGATTGAGCGCCCTTATTGGCGCACCCTATACTGTCTAGTAAATAAGTGGCCGACTTAGTTCTCTTGGGGCTTCTCTGTCTTCACCCATCACAACGCCCTGATTACTTATCCAGTGGTTCACAAATAGGGTAATTCTCTTCTTCATGAATGTGCTCCATAATGCGAATTTAGGCGCTGCAAAATCAACACTAATGCTACATACTGAGAAATGAGTGACATGAAACTGGACCGTCTCTTCGACAAAGAAAACAGCACTCCCAGTCACTTTGGTAACACTTTCACGGGTAATCAGTAGATATTGACGTATGATATATAGATAAAGATGTAATATAAAATAATGCCTTAACATACCAAAGGCATAGTGATCACCCAAGATTCACCTCTTTTTCTTTGGCTACCTTTCATTTTCTGATTCCAAACAATCAAAGGAAAACAACGAGCTCATGATGTTCTCCGTTATGTACTCTCAGACTGCCTTATTTACAAATACAGAGATTCTATGTCACATAGTATGGGATTATACACAGCTAAAGATATCCTTAAAAATAGGTAGCAGAAAATTCATAAATTCCCATTTTTTTGGAGACAGCAAATATATAACAAGCTTCTAAGAAGCACTGTGAGGATTGAAGTCATTAATATCACTGGAATGGTTGCATGGAACGATAAGGCCCCCCTTTCGGGACACTTCCACAGAATAAGCATGTGAAAAACGGATATCGATCCTACGCGCGCAAAATCAATACCCATTTTGAAGTGCGTAGTCTTGAGCAGTTGAAAAACATAAATGTAATCACTACCCTAATACAGCGCTGACACACAAAATTACGTCATCTTTTACGAGTTAGTAGAAATTTATTGTAATCCACATGACAACATAACGTCTCATCCACGTGCTCCTCGAGCAAGTATCTCGAGATGTACTCCAGATGGAAGACCTTTGCACCAATGCTGTCTAGCCTTTCCAGCTCCCAAACAATCACCACGTATCAGTCCCGTCGGTCTTATCGGCGATGCAGACTCACCTCAATGCTCCACATCTCGCTTGCACAAACGATAGCATGAGTTGGCCGGAAGACGAGTGGGGCGCCTTCAACGCCATGGCTGATCGCAACCACAGCTCCACCAGCTTTCAGCATTGGACACAATCTATGCTTTCTCCTCCGAACAATATAAAACACACTCAAACACCGTGACGCTTTAGGCATAAACCGATTCTCCAAAAATGGACATCCATTACCGAAACTTGCCGCTGGCTTTGCAATTCACACGCCAACGCTCCTTCCCCTATCCTTCTTTCCACTCCTTCTTCCCCCTTCCCTAATTCACTGCCGCATGCAGAGTTTTATGCAGAAATTCAAGCCTGATGAAAATACGTATCTTCGATGCCTGCACAGTTTTCGTTTTCGTCCCCGCGGGTAACATGGGAGGGGCCGCGAGGGCTGTGCAAAGTGGTGGCAGTCAAGTGTTCGTTTGGCGGGGCGTAGGTAACAGACCACTGCTTTTGGAAGAAGCTTCACTCTTAACGATTTGATATCAAAGTCCAGAAGAAGCCAGTACGGCAGGGGCGCCCTTGGTGCAACTCACTAGGCATTCTACAGCTGGTGGCCTCCTTTCAAGGGACTCATTTAGGATTAGTTTAAAAATCGCAGCGATCCTCGGTATACATCCCAATGAGGTTTAATTATAAGTAACCCGGGGAAAAGATTCCAGGAGGGGAAATGTCACCATACCTCATAGGTAGACGTAATCGCACGTGCATGGAGGTGAAAACATACGATTTCAACTGCGCTACAAAATTAATCACCGCATGTATCCCGCGATGATTCATCTAGCACCGCTTCCAAACGACCTTACCCAGTTCGGGTGTCCTCGTGTGCACCCTCATCAGATCCGTGGTGCATATGCCACGTGCAAGAAACCATTAACGCGCGTCATCACTAATGAAGCCGCAACCGTTACGTCCTAACTTGTGCCCTGGCAACAATTCGAAAAGATACGAAAATTTTGGCTTTGCAAAGATTTTCGTTCAAACGCTCGGACTTCATTCATTTACAACGACAGCGATCAATACGACTTAAGATGGCAACCGAAGTATCAAATAAGCCATAAGAACATTCAATGCACAGAAAAACATGATCAAACACTTTACTATTTGTGAAGCAATTCCGCAATGCAAGGGGCTGTACAAAGTAACAAATTCGAATTAAGGCTAGAAGACTAAGCTGAATTCAGCATATGACCACGTAAAGTAACCGATTATTACTGACACGCAAATTTCCAACAAAAAAGTGGAAAGGTAATAGCGTAGCTATACCAATCAAGCGCGTTAAAACGGTATATTTTATAGATTGATTTATTATGCTCGCGGGATGGCTCAGTGAAGAATGATCTCCGCTCTCAGCCTCCAATATCGTCGGCAGTGTTGTCACAGCCAGGTACGTTGCGCACGCGGAGCCGATGCGGCGTCACAAGGGCGACACCCCTTACATCAATGCCGAGACTGGCAGGTTGCGACGCCGCGTCAGTTCCTCCTGCACCACACCCACCTACTGCTGAAGCCCAGATGTCTTCATACATGGATAGATTTTCCTAAAAGCTTCTATGGAATCTCTACTGTTAATGTGTTTAGCGTGCTTGAGACACGTCAAGAGACACTACGTGAAAAATATATATAAAAGAATGCTAGCAAAAATGCTATACGTAATATACATCACCGATTTTCAGCCGTTCTCTATGTTTTCATTTTCAGCACAGGAGCAAAAAGGAAATTGAAACCGAATGTGAAGGCTCCATAAAGTTGATGCCATACTCCTGTCTTCCTCATTTTTGAGTTCACCAAGCGAAGATGAGAATTCTGTCCCTTTTGGAACTGAAACAGAAGTTCCTGAAGTGGTTCATCTACAGTTTGGTGTTTGTCCGCAATAAATAACCAAAATTGTTGAATGTTGATGCTACTCCGTAGCATATGAGGTAAAGTCGAAAATTAGTCGAGATTCTTGGAAGTATAGACGTAGTATTCAGAGTTTGAACTTTGAGACATCGTTAATCAATATTTTATGTGAATTTGCAGATCATCAGCTGGATGGGATTGTTACTGTTATGATGGTGCTGATACAGTAATGATCGAGCAAGATAAGTAGGAGAGTCTAATACATGTGAACGCTGGCAGGGCGTTGTACTTAATCGGCTGGGAGGAGAAGGAGAGTGTACGACAGGTCTCCGTGATGGGCCGCCACCCCGCGCGAATAGCGTTACCGCGCACGACAAATGTTTTCAACTGGTCCAGTTCTAAGCTGCGGGGCTCCGAAAGTGCAATCGCCACTTTTTCGCAGAACTTGACTCGCTTCGAGTGTCATGTCGCACATCTGGTAGGAGGGTTGAACATACAGAGCTTGGATATGAACAGCGCTATACTGTTCTTTGCATATCACATTGGGAGCTTGAATATTTGCACATCGAGCATTCCGTATGCTATGTGTAGAACTCTGCCCCTTTCCAATCCAATTTTCTAAGCTACAAAATCCACGTGCTTACTTTCACGAAAATAAGCAATCTAAACCGAATCCACATTACTCAATGGAACAAAAAAAGAACCTGCAAGCAAGTCAACATTTTGAGCGCGGAACTTGTGTTGCCGGTGCATCGCGGCAATTAGTTCTGACTGAATGAAACGTAAAAATGCGTATCTACCTGTTTACAGTTTGCGCATTCCAACTGCAACAATTTTAGCCGTGGAGGATACCGAAACACGGGATACTGATCAAAGAACGCGACGAATCGGACGACGTCTCCTGAAACATATAAATCCTTCGTACTGTGTACGAAAAAATTTCTCAGAAAGACAAACAAAATGAAAATTGGTTTTGGTGAAGAGATTGAAATTTAGTTCGACCCATGTCACATGTACACTAATCATATTGCTGAAATCTTGCTCAGAAATACAAGGATAAATGCTCATGGAATCCCTATTATGCCTGGTTCCTCATGCATAAAATTTTTGGGCAGTAGGCTCTTCCTGCCCCACTTATGACACCGAAAATGGTCACATGGCAGTTTCGAGAAGGAATATAGGAAAGCAGACTAACCTTCATCCACCAGCTTGAGCATCTCATAAAATACATTACCAGCGCTCAACACCAGTTGGCCCTTCGCACTGCTTACCATACGCTCTCCATAAGGACCGGAGACTTCAATCTCAAACGTGTACACATTGTGTTCCGTGAGTGAACACTCGTTTGCGCTGAACACAAAATTATTATAGCACTTATCACTTATGCAGTACGCACTTCCATGGTACGGAGATCGAATTCCGCATCAATGCCCATCCAGATGACCAAGCTCCCATCCCTCCGAGGTCAGCGAATTGGTACCAGACTGGTGTGGGAGCATGAAATGCTCGACTTATGCGCCAGCTCTCCTATGCAAGTTTATGCAGGCCAAAACGAATTCACCTACCACTCGTCTCTGATTGCGACTAGAATGCGCGGCGCATCTCGCAGAAGGGATTGTTTAGCGCCCAAAACATTATCCTTTATCTTTTTTTATTTTTAAAAAACACAGAAGCATACGGACAAGCTTATATGAAATAGGAAATCGTTAAAGCAGAGCGAAAACCCATATGAAATGACGGAAACATCATACTATGTACAAAAAAACTAACCACAAATATCATGTGGAAATGAGAATAAACTCATGGAAAGATTTATCGACGGTATCTTTCTGAACCAAGAATTTAGCAAAGCTCAGCACGATAGGAGCAAAACAGCCTAGGAGAGGATAGCTGGCTGGCTGATAGAAGCAGACATGGTAAAGATTACCAATAAATTTGAGGCCGCCGTTAGACTTCGCGATTTTGCGGCGTAGCACTTTCGCACGCAACGACCTTGATATTTTGCACTGTTGCAACTTACTGCGTGTGGAGCCGCGACACCGACAGAATCGCAATCACAAAATCGCGAAGTATGGCGGCGGCCTAAGCAGCTGCAGGTGAGTAGAGGCCCAAAAATATAAAATACGACTCGATTGAATCGCGCATAATTCTTGCAACTCCAGCCAATCGTCTTATATTGTTAGTGAATATTTCATTCGCAATGGAAGAGGATAAATAGGCACACATAGGCTTCAATATCCACAGGGAATGAGCCTTCATCAAAAACAGAATGGACCCACCAAGTCCCACAGCTTCGTATGCTTTTCACAAGTTCCATTTTCTCATCCATAGGGATTTACGTTCATGGAATTGTTGCGAAGCCCACTTTTCGATATCTCGAAATAAAAACGACAAAAAAATAATCCATGTGAGAGGGTGGAAGCCGTTAGCACATGCGATGACTCCCCTCTACGTACTCAGATCAGTGTATTAAGGTCACAACACTTAAACGCTTCAATCCGTCTTTCTCTTCAAGTCCACTGGAGAGATCACATCGTTTTTGTGATTTACTTCAACTCCCCTACTCATGAGGTGGAAACAGACCATTCTGATGCTCTCGCCTCTTTTCTCCTATTTCCGAATTTCTCAGACATCAACTGCCTGCCTCCCACCCTTTCACTCATACTGGTTTTCCCAGACACTAAGACTAAGGCTTTGCAAAGAAATGCAAAGCACTAGGAACCTCTCAAATATCTTCCGTCCTGCAGTTCACTTTCAAAAAAAGGGATAAACAAATTTTAGGTGTATACATAATAAATGGCTAAAATATAACTGGCCATAACTTCGCTCAGACACAACTTTATTTGTCGAAATAAAAACCGTTTGAATCAACAGAGATTTGCCAACGATCTGTTAGAGAAAATATGCCATAATGATCAAATTCTGGATTGCGAGAATTAATAAAGTCAAAAATGGCATTTTTACCGTGCGTAGTATCGGCGATTTTTTTCTGACGCAGGTTTGTATCGAGAACCCGGAAAAAGGGTAATTCGTTGAAAATAGGTCTGGAAAATAAGGGAGGGGGGGGGGGGAGGTGTGGGAGAGTCCCGATGCCTAATTGCATCAGTTTTTGCCGGGTGCGCAAAACAACGCAAAACCCTACACTTCACAAGCCCGGCAGAAACTGATGCAATTAGGCATCGAGACTCTCCCCCACCACTCTTATTCTCTTATTTCCCCAGACCTATCCCTGACGGATTACGGTTCTCGATGCAAATTTGCGTCAGAAGGGGTTCGCCGATACGATGCAGGGTAAAAATGAGTTAATTCTCACAATCCAGAGTTTGATCATGATTGCATATTTTCTTCACCAGATCGTTGGCAAAGTTGTGTAGATTCGGATGGCTTTATTTCGATAAATAAAGATGTGTCTAAGTGAAGTTATGGCGTTTTGAAAAAGTGGTCTGTTTTGGCCATTTATTCTGCATTGACATAATATTGACTCACCACATGCCATCTTCACTCGTTGTTCGATTACTGTCGTAGAAACATCTCAGTGTTTGCCCGATGGATTCCGGTAAATAGCCAAGAAGTGTTTCAAATGAATTGTCGATATTCACCACACGAACTGATTGGACAGTTCCTTTCCAATTTATAGCGGTTCCTAAAAGCAGCGTGAGGTCATGGCACCAGTCAGATCCTTCGACGAAGACCTACCTTTCAGCTGACTGCAGCGAATCTGGTTTTCGATCGTATTTGCGGAGCTCAGCGAGCAATGACGATCATATTGAGTCCTGATATACTGATACTTCATTTTTGCCGCACTTTGCCTTTTCTAACCTTTTAGATTGACATTCAATGGTCCAAGTACATCATGATTATTTTGAGCTGCAGTCAATCTAGTGAAATTCAAGGGGCGCACTATCTAAAAGCGCCATTAATTGTATCCATATTGAAAACAAGGGATACTCAATGTACTACAGCAGCTTTAATGCTCAACTCCAGCCTCGATGACGGAAGCAAGCGTTAGATGACGGAATTTCGAAAAGGGAAGGGCATTTGACCCTCTGGAAAAGCCCGATTAGCCCGTTAGGTTAAGCCGTTAGACTCCTTGATTTTGCGTTTTGCGATTGTGCGGCGTCGCGCTTTTACACGCGATACTACGACCTTGAGATTGAGCAATGCCGCAGTTTTGCGTGCGGAACCGCGACACCACAAAATCGCACAATCGCAAAATGGCGAAGACTGACGGCAGCATTAAAGAAGAGAGAATGTGATCATAGGAGCCCATATCATCAAATGGAAAAACCCTGAGAGATAGAGTACTAAACCCGAAAGAATACCTCCAAGTCGCACATTATCATCGCTATTATTCACTGGTACGCCCTAACACAGTCCGAAAATTCTTCTATGTACTGAAAAAGCTTACGAAATTCACAGCAAAAAGGTTAAACAGACCATGTCATATTGGTATAGTCAGCAGCAGGATCGAAGGCCATCTGACCGTCATAGAGGAACGAAATCGCCATCAACAAGGAGGAGAAATAAATAGCCAACATGATCCATTTTCTTCTCTCCGGACTTGTAGGCGAAACTAAAACCTGCTAGAGTATCTCAATCAGGGATGCGCAATATAGCCACAATGCCTAGTAGAACATATCAACACCATACTTGAAAAATTGTAGCGTTTCGAGAGATAACTGTACAGCTTCATCACGATAAATGGCGACACCAAAACAAGCAAGGTGATTGCAACTTTGGCCCAACTGACCTATAAATTTTTGATTTAAGCCAATGAAAAGAGGGTTGTAGAAAAGCGACTCTCGAAGAGAGTGAAATGCATCTCCAGCCATCTGCCTCAGCAAAAGAAATAAAGCAGGGACGGAAACCAAGCTCACACCTTTCTTGAACCTATCTCTAATCATGTGAAAGGGAGAATTGCACTTACAAAGTCTATAGCACTTCGCATCTGCATAGCCACAACAGACATCACGACAACAGTGGCTGCTAACGTTGGGAAGAACAACAGGGATACCACGCAAGACGTCAGAATCAGATCCAGGTACTGAAAAAAAATCCTGTGCAAAAGAGCATAGTAAAGCAAGGAATTTACTGTAGCAAGCAAACAAAATAGGAAACAATATAAAACTGTTAGAGCAGTTGTTCCCTTTCACGTACAAGTCATACAGAAAATGTTCTCCACTTGAAAATCTTTTGAGATAAGAATTTCACAAAAAAAAACGATCTCATGGGACGGCTCGCTACATAACAGTGAACCCACAAACGTGATAAGAAGTGTGTTGACAAAATGGGCCAGAAGTGTTTGAAAAATGTCATATGACACTACACTTACACCAAAAGACTTCCATCCGATCATAAGCAGTGTCATCGCAACATCTGACCAAACAATACACACCTAAACGACAGCTCTTTCTTGCAAGTAAAATTACTCTTTGAAATTAATGGAAAACTGCTAGTCTAGTTATAGCTCTCAAAATCAGGAATCTTAGGCAGTACTCACTAAATGGGGAGCCAAAGTATGTAACACATCTGTCCAGGTCTTCTTTTTAGATACCATCAAGAAGTATGCTACGGGAATAGACATCAGACATATCGACGGAATTCCCAAACTTGCAACCATGCGACCTAGAAAGAGAAACACGGTGTAAAAAAGACAGGAAGAAGATATTCGCACCGAACGTACTCACCAATCCTGAATTGCACAAACGGGCGCCAGATTAGCCAGTGTCCTGCACCGAAATGCATACGCGACAGCATAACAGGAAGGCTAAAGTACTAGTAGGAAGAGGTTAGAAAACTGGATAGATATTCATGGGCTTGTACTTACCAAGACAGCAGGTTCGCAAACATGCCAAATAGAGCATATCTATCGTTGGCATCCGCTAGGCTGACAAATGTTATTAATGCAAAGAATGAAGAGACCCCACACGCAAGACTGCAGTACGGTAGCCTTCGGTTAGCCGCACCAACTGCAAGAAATGCTCTTTTTCAAAGTCGATGAATTGAATTTTTGTAAAAAAACAGTTCAATCATTTATGGAGGTGCCGATCACAATGAGGAGAAGGAAAATGCGTACCTGACAAGACGAATAAAAACACCGACAGCGCAAAGTTAATATAAGGCTCCCAGTTGTTATCAGTGATGAAATATGACTCCTGAAATGATGTAAAGTGTTGACCTCACTTCTAGTGATCACGTTTCACTGGCGTCACGATATTTCAAGAGGCACTGAAAGGAAGAGAAACGTATCAAACCAAGTTAAAGAAATCGTCCACGAGAAATTAGTGTCTTTGTTACTCTCATATTCATGCGTATTTGCCTAATAAGGGCTGCATGCAAAGTTTCACGCAATACAGCTCCCCAATTCCTGGGAAGAGCTCCGAGTAAAAGCTCCGTTTCGACATCCGCCGCGGTTAGGAACAGAGAATGGGACTGTTTACGTAACTTTCTGTTCTTCCAATGCGTCTCGGACCGCAGCGAACAACGGGGTAGGCACTTGCTCGGAGGCCGCGCCCACCCGGCCAATTGGGGAGCTGTTAGCCGAATTCTCACTTTTTCGTGTGAAGCCTTGCATGCAGCCCTTATCAGGCAAAAACGACAGAAATATAAGGGTAACAAGAAAACTATTTCTTCCGTGGACGATTCCTTTAAGCATTGTGGTAAGGAAAATTTGTAAGACGTTTGACTTCCTCCTTCCCTTCAGATGACTAACGCTGTGAAATACTTAATTTGTTGGAAGAAAAAGCCCTTGATCTACAAATCAATTGACCGCTTCCAAATCATTGAAACCAGCGGCTTACAGCGGCTTACAGGAGATTTCTAGAATAGATTCTCTCCTTCTAACACCTCTTCTTGTGAAAAAAAAAAACACTACCCCTTGTCAAGCACCCTCAACCCTTGCATATCATGCAGCAAACAGAAGCATAGATGGCGGAATAAAATGCAACATACAGCCTCAGGATCGCTTAAGTTTTCTTCAGATTTCTTATTAAACACTTGAAGAAGCCGCTCCCACGTTTCCCGCTTTCGCTGCAGACTATAATAAAATTCCAATCAGGAACATGATCAGGTAAGCTTCACCGTTCAAAAAGCAGCTACGTACCTTTTATTGTGAAACATTTTCAAAGTAAAATAAACCATCAGTATGAATGAAATGTATGCCATGACCACAGGCAACAGTGAAAACAGCGATGGCAAACTAAATCGAACAAGATCACGTGTCTTAAACTTCAACTTGAAACCAATGAATTTTAGGGAGCAAACGACGGACTATAGCATACCCACGTATGATTTAATTAACTACGCTGTCTTACCTCACAAACTGTACCAGGCATATGAATACAAGGGTTTGAACTTGATGAAATGGAAATACAGCGTATATCAAAGACAACCATTGTTGGTTGATCTTCTGAAGAAGATACTCCACAAAGGTGTCGAGCTTGCTGAGACTCTGAAAAAACGTGTTCAACTTAGAATTTTTAGAGCTGAATAAAACCGAAGCCACTGACTGATTTTGCTCGAAGTTTAGTCTTGGTCTCTGAAAGATCATCCATTTCACCATTTTCTACCGTATTTCGCATATGTTCAACGAAAATGTCCTCATCTTCAGGCTGAAAACAACATATTTGCTCATAGCCATAAACAAACATCATTCTGAATTACTTGGAGGTGAAAAGAGTTTGAAAGGCCCATACCGTAATACTACCAGCATTATCGATTTGTTCCTCAAGTTCAGCTGCATGGAACATTCGTTCCAGAAGTTCTGAACAAAGTTTAACCCAATCAGAGGTGGTTTTTTTCTTTATAAACTGAGCGAGAATTTATGGAAATCGCAAGTATCGAATAAAAAGGGAAATCGCAGAAATGAAATAGAAATTTGGATCCTTTTGGTACCTTCTTGTGTATTGACGTTTCCTCCATCAACCTCATCGAAGAGCCTACGCAGCCCTTCTTCAGTAGTCAACCTCGGATCTCGCTTGGTCAAAACTCTGAACATATGACGGACACCGCGTGAGAATCCTGAAAAAAGTTCTAAATGAACGGGTCAACCCTTCTATGAAATACAAAAATAACCCCCGTGAATTCTCCGAATAAACTGTCTAACAGTCCTAAACGTTATAGACATCTGCCAGCTGTTACAATATTAGCGGGGTACACTACCCTATATAGTGTAGAAAGCAATACATCTAATAAATTATTTTTTGCTTCGCATGCAATCAGATCCGACCCGTACTGAGGAACATCTGGATTTCTTTAAGACAATGATATTTAACACTCAAACTGCTCTAAGCCATTCAGTCACTGCTCTTCTACGTTTTTGAAGGATCGGGAATATTCACGATGTGAAATAATATGTACTTAATTTTACGATCAGAATCCATCAGATAAAGCGGGCCAAGCAGTGGTCAGCAGAACGATCGCACTGAAACATATGAGGAATGGTAAAAAAAGAAGTGAAGTGGGAGTCGCGTTTATCAAGTAGATACTACAATGGCCAACGAGGTGGATCATAAGCTCACTGACCACCTCTGTGTAGAGGACGGAAGTCGAAGATGCCATGAAAAATTCGATTCCTCGGTAATAACGAAAAAATTCAGAGCTCTATCCAGTCACCCCTACCGTTCGACGCCTTACTAGGGGAAAAGGGAGGTCGCACAACAATCCTGGTATGCGTTAATGGTTAAACAAGCTTTCAGACAAGAGGGTTGTAGGCTCCCCTCTGACTTTAACTCCTTCTCTTTCGTATACGCTAACCTAATTCAACCTAATACCAACAGCATCGCTGCGATGATTGTGAACGCTTCAAAGAATCGATAAGTTAGAATGATTTCACGGGTACCCACCGTTCACAGAAATTCACTCATTTCAAAACGTGAAAACAATTACGAATAAATATAGGCACTTACGATCATCACTGATAGCCCGCCGATCCTTTCGCAAGTCTTCTCCATGAAAAGCACTGTTTTGACCAAAATTACGACCGCCACTGGATGAGCCTGAGCTGTGACGACGACGCAGTAGCGGCGACGGCGACATAAGTCCCTGCAGCTGCTGAGCTCTCACTTTCTGTAAAATTTCTTGTATTATTCACGGAAAATAGCTACTTTCACGATGAGTGTCAAAAAGCCACACAATACATAGCAAATTATGGAGAAGACTCTTAAAATGGAAATAACAGGCTTGAAACAGCACAGGTAAACTGATTGCATCATAATAAATCCTTTGTTAAGCGAACAAACGCTGTGACGAATTTCGCCGTTGGGACTCGGCATGTGTAATGATCGCATGGATGGCATCACAGCATTCGTTCCGAGAGATTTCGCTAGCAAGCGAGAGCGCGCCGAGACGCTATAAAAAAGTGTTTCAACTCCTTATGTTCCAATGTGTTATATTATAAGCGTCCAAATCCAAGAAAAATCAAGCAATAAATCCAATTAACAAAACTAGCCACGACATCAGTAATGGGGAGCACGAGCGAAGCAACTTTGAGCGATAATCGAAAAGCGATAGTCATGTTAACAGATTGTAAGAATGCGCCATTCTTCCGTCAAAAACAATACCGACACTTGAATGGTATGGCTTGAAATAGATTCCCGTGTTGGCCCACGGTGAATCATTGTTTGCCATCCCAATCGTTATTGATGTAAAATCATTTCCGAAGCATGAAAAGCCATCTCATATCGACGAAAAATGATGGAAGATTTTGTTTCAAGGACTCCGCTTGTGGCGAAAGCACTACTTTCCAGCGGTACAAATCTTTTAAATACTACTGGTTTACAATAAAGAGTACATCAATATAGCTTAAGGGAGGACACCGAATTAACCAGCACTTACTTTGTGATCACCGGTGTGCAGGAGAGATAGCAAAGGGAAGCTGTTTACACGAACTTGAAGCTATACAATGATCGCTCACAACTTTAAATGTCTCCTTTGAGGAATACACATCTGGTGCATGGGCTTAATTTTAAAATCTTCCCAAAATGCTTTCATCGCCTTTCAAGTTATTCCTGTATGATGCCGATATTGACCAAGTGGCTCATCACGTTATGCGTGTGAATGTCGATAAGTTATGGTATATACCATTCAGAAGCTGATTTGAGGTAAGAGGGTTCTCCGTAGTGTATGAATCGGTACATGTGCCCGGAGAGCATGTAGTGCGGGTTCGATTCCCGTCCGAGACCGAACTTTTGCTACTAACTGCATACTTGAACAACTTTCGCATCGCGGGTCAGCAGCTATCGGAATCAAAACAACAAAAATCAGTATAAGGAAACATTCAAAGTTTGCGATCACGGCTGCGCTTAGGCGATCAGGCGAACAAATAAGGCAAGTATAAGGTCTGATCCTGAATCGCGAACTGTGGACAATGGCTAGAGGTAACTTTTACGGTATCTTGAAGTCGTGAATAGAGGAAACTTTCACAGTATCTTAAAGTCGTGAACGAAGGTCATAATGATGCCGATCAGTGATCGGATCCTTCGCCGTATCTCCTAGAGAATCAAAGATCAGGTATGCTTGGCACAACATATCGTCAAACTTTGCGCTTAGTTGTTGACAGCCGTCCAGTCAGTGTAGCAAGCAGCTACGAGTAAAATAAAACAATAGACAATGCCAATAAATCAAATATTTGCACGAACATTCTTGCAAAGCACTATCGGCATCGCCATTCCCTTGGTGTGAGATTTTAGAAGAACAAGGAGAGACTTTACGCGAATCTGCGAAGGATCAGCAACGAACAGATGTTCAGGAAAAAGGGCGATATAACCCCTTCAAGGACTGCTCTGCAACCGCTGCACTACGCACACGGTACGTTACAGCCCTCCTGCTTCCGTGTGTTCACATACGAGAGAGAATTAGCAGACTACGATCTCGACACGCTACTCGACGACATACATTGAGACGTGAATAAAACAAAATTGTTCCAGTAATCAATCTTAGCGTACACGATGCAAACAATCAGATATACCAGACGGTCTACTATAACGTGGACTTCAACCACTTGCCATTTACCTATACAGTCATCACACAATTCATGATAATATTTATGGATCAAACGGACAAAAAATCAACAACTCAGAAACAAGTAAACAACACTATCTTTACAGTTAAAACATAACCAATATGGCTTGTGCTAAAACTTCCAACATACCACAGGAAACGTAAAACCTGGAAAAAATGACTGACAATTGACGACGACATGAGCTCGCTTGAAAATATTTGTTAAAGTAGCTCCAAAAACACGTTGAGCAAACAGATCGCTTAATAACAATGTAATCCATGATATGAGTCACGCAACGGGGACAATACTGTATAAATCAGATAGGTTTACGTGAAGCATCTCTCAGTGCTTTTTCTTTCTCGAATTCCTTATAATCGGTTCGCGTCAAGAAATCCATTTTATCCAAATAACCATTCTTGCCTCGATTGAACGTTTCCAATTCTTCCTGAAGCAGTTGATTAAGGTTAATCAAGAATCAATGAAATCCACGGAAGTAGCGAAGACGATGCAAATACAGGAATGCAAAAATCAAAGCCTGTTGAGCCATTGCACTTTGCGAGGACCACTAGACAAGAGCATTTCGTGATATGGAAGTAACGCGTAGACGTGCCATGTACCTCCACACCTTTCCAAGCCTTCCTCAACCGTCGCTCACTATATACCATCCCTACTTTTTGAACTAATTAAAAACACACCCCCTTGAGGTTTGTTCAACCAACTGTTGTATTCGAAACATCATCAAATTACAGAAATCAGGGAAAACTGTCGGATCTCCCAAGAGCATGGTTCAAATGCAGTGGTAGGGATAATGCGGGCAATGAGGAACTCTTGCAGTGAGTCATTCAAATGAAAACTGGCGGTCTAAGAAGACTAAACGTAGCACAATTCCACCAGAAAGGCGCTCAACTGAACTTGAAAGAGAAATCGTGACGCTCATGTGCCATGGGGATAGCACTGAAAGAATTTGAGTTCACAACTGAAATTGAATTCCATTACAAACATTTAGAACATGTATTCACTTCTTGGCTGCTCGTAGGGTGTACATATTACAAAGCGTCAACAGCAAATCAGCAAATAAAGTCATAGTACCGTTACTATGAAAGGCTCCACTAGGCAGGCACCAACAGGTGCTTCCATTTTCAAACAAGTGCGGTAGCGTCACTTGTAAATGAAACCATGGCACAACACTTACTCGAATGCTTCTGATAACCCTATTTTTACGTTTCATTAAATTAATGTCTTTGTTGTGCTAGGCTGTGCTAAGCAATAGTGGTTAGAGAAGGCATGCGATTTCTGCTCTGGTCTAGGTGAGGAGGAGTCTCGTACTAGGTGTATTGAACTTGCTGTGGATTTTTATGTTTTTGTAGTGAAAATACATGTTTCTTTTTGAGCCTGATGAATTCCCACTCGCCTACTTGGCAAGGCGTCGTGTGTGCAAAACGCGCTGACGCCACTGTAAGCCCATACCGTGAGCCAAAATCGCCCCTTCCCGGTGTCTTCAAAGAGTTCGCCTTTCTTCACGAGGTCTGCTTCCAATAAAAGATTAAAATAGAGATACAACCGAATTACCCCTACCACTGCCTTAAAGCCAACCTGGCACGTTTTTACACATTGCGAGGACCACCAGACAGAAAAATTTCACAAGTAATGCGAGACGTGCCCTGTGCCTCCACACCTTCAGAGACCTCCTACCTCATGAATGTGATGGGATACGAACCCTTCACATAATATCTATCCGCTTGACCGCAATAGGCCATACTAAGTTGCTCATCGCAGGCTTACGAGTGACCGGCAAGAGTTGCCTTTACACTGGTGAAGCAAATGAAATTAATAAAATCTTAATCGATACCTCCAAATTCTTTTCGGTTTTGAAACGCTTCCAGTCAAGATCTGATTTGTCAAGAACAGACATTTTGGGCTTCTTGGCTAGTAGTGTTAAGGCTGCACCAATGCCTAATCGCCTAAACATGGATGATGAGATGTGAAAAATTCTGTGCATTTGATGCAATGAATGCAGTGATTTGTGCTATCAGTAATAAAAGCAATTTACTTTTGAGTTGGCCTCTTTGACTTCTCATTCTCCTTTCGCTTCTCCTTGGCTTCAATATCTTTAGCTTCTTCCGCAGAAACTACCCGTTGAACTCTAAAAAATTCTGTTTCGAAAACAGAATTCATCTTACAATTAGGAATGAATCTCAATAGAGTGCATCCGAGCAAGAGATAACAGAAGAACTAACGTAATTACTGGCTTACTTCACTTCATCTCCAGCAAAATCGTAGACTTCTGTGATGACCGCGGTTTCTTTAGTCTGCGATTCAGACTGCGCAGATTGCACTGAGGAAGACGATGTAGAAGCAACCGTCTCCAGAGATGCACAAGGCCTGAATACAGAAAAGAGTGTTTACTGGCCACAACGGGATTGAAATTATATTAGAAAAAAGCTTTCAGCAGAGTCGGTGGCACGTAGAAGCGTGGGTGAAAACTACGCAGTACATTTTATTACTTCTGTAGGATGTCCCCCTGCATCGCACGGCAAGTACGCAAGAACGGAGAAACTGCGCCCATTATACCAAAAGACTAAAGCACTACGAGATGTACGTGTTGCCACAAGCTCTGACCAAGACTTATACTATGACGCCTAACTAAATTCGTGTTGAATGAGACCGTTGAAAGTGTTTGCTCCAAAACTTTCCCTTACACATGGGGATCGCATATGATTGTGGCGACGACCACTCAACATCCTTGTCACGCATGAGCACAGGACAACTACCGCAGATTGTATAAAAGTGGAATCTCTGGTCTCAATCGGAAAATAAGTTTGATGGTTTTTTAAATAGATAGCAATCTTTGAAGCGATGAGCCATCACTACAAAGTAGCCATCTGATCACGGGAGGCGCAGAATTTCTTGGTGATACACCTAAAAAAAACCCTCACCCATTCAACAGCATATTATCTACCCATCGTTTCACACTCCACTTACCACGGAAGACTACAGTAATTAGTACACCAAATATTGGAACTGACAGCATAGATACTCAGTAAATATGAAACGATACTACGTTCACTTACTTCGTGGGAACCGATGAGTCTGATACAACTTCCGCTCGCGTCCTTCCCAAAATAGGATCTTTCTCTGCCATTAATGCCATGAACGCTGCTTCAGCGTCGTCTTCGACCTCTGCAGGGGAGCTAAATGAATTTCTGAACTCAAGAGGTTGAAAATTCACACTTACGGTTCTATAATTCAAAGGAAAGTGAGAGAAAACAGGCAACCCCCAAGGTATGCTAAAACATAGGATTATCACGGAAACAAGTTTTGATATCAATGATCATGTGAAAGTCGAAAAGCCTTCCCAAAAGATTTGCAAAATTAAGTTTATGAATGAGCAGCAATTAGGGACCGAACTTAGCGCCAGCACTTATCTTCTCCTATCAAGGCATCAACTTGGGATTTTTTAAACGTCGCTGCAAAGGTGGTAAGTAGACTATAAACGTGTACACCGCCACGAAATCCACATGAAGAGCTAGATGAGGGAATATCCCTTGAAGTGAAAAATAATTTGCAATGTTCGGTACCATAGACGGGCCAAAGAACTTAGCGCAATTTTGACAGGGAATTTACATCATTGAACTCCCATATGAATACGAAAATCGAAAGTCGAAAGATGAATGCTAACCTTATTTTTTCCTCTGACGGTAGAGGCTTGTCCTTTCCACCACGCTTTCGTCTGGATGTCAATACCGCGCCGTTGTCGGTTACCTCGTCAACCTGAAAAGATATGAGATGAACAATCTGCGTGTCGCCCGATTTGATCACCAAAGCACCAAAGCCTACGTTGGTGGCTACTTTCCAAAGATTTGAAATTGCTTTGTAAGTGGTATTCTCTCAGAGAACTTACAAAATAAGACCACCCAGGGTGTTTTCACATCAAACACATGACTGTTCAGAATGTTTCAAAACATCGCCTTCACTTTTTCATGATTACACTTTGATGATATTATGGTTACCACATGTGATGTTTATTTTCTTAATCTTACTCAATCTGAAGCTCAATGTTTCTTAACTTTACTGCATTGTGTAATAATACTGTGGATACACGTTCTGAATTCAACGTTTAGTAACCATAATGCAGCAGAAACAGGCGAACCCCGGAAATGCGAGCACACCTTGCCCTGTTTTACTCATTCACTCACCACCCCGCTTACAGCTGAAAACCTTCCTTCGATATGCTTATGTTTACATTTATTTCGTTGCTCAAGCAAACGCAAGGAAATCATATTTCAAACAGAGCGAAGACAAATGGATACTCAAGGACGATTCTTCCCTCAAGTTTAGCCCTCACCACTTCAATTTCACTGCACTTCACTTCAAAGAACACAAACACGCATTTCAATCACAGAACGTGGTATTTGGAAGTTTCTATCACACTGATATAACTACCCTTACCAATAACACATGTGCAACAGAAATTGAACATGAGGAAACATACTTCGTCTCCAGATGAGCATTCAATGTCATCCACGCCATCTTCAGGCACATAGTCTTCATCATCAGAGGAATGATACTCGGCATCTTGTTCAGCCATCGCCCTGCAAATAGTGTTATCAGATTAAGTACGAGTCGCAGAGTGGTGCTGGGCAAACAAGTTGACAACGCAGACTGCGTAGCACAACATAGTAAAGTAAAAACAGCAGCAGAGTTTGAGAGATGCAAATAATTCCATGACGAGGAATCATTTAAAGTAAGCGACTATATTACGCGAAGCATTGCTCTGCAAAGTAGGGCATTAATTCGTGCCATGCGTGCGTTGGTGCTGATCAGTCCTAGTCACTGCCCCTCTACTCTTCTGTGCACAGCATTTACGAGAATTGTAGGGTAGAGGTGGAAGCAAAAATAGGAGAGTTACATTTCGCACCTTCGCGAAACCTATATGCGATAACTGTTTTGATAACAACCTAAGCGCAAGCAGCTGAACGTGCGCAACCACGAAAGTCTGTATTCATGGATAAACTAATCCTTGCTTCTTGGACATAAGCTTGATGTGCAATAACGTTCAATCTTTTTTGGATTCAACCGAATAATTTCCCAGGAAATGACCAACAATTGACTTCTACTACCAAATATAAAAATGCGATATCGATCATACCAGAATTACCGCCATTTATCTTTTGCGCATATCCTATCGTACTCATGGCACATTGACGACTACATCCTAATATCCAGGTTTACGACCACGCATTCCTGCACCTATGTCGTAAAGCGTCCCACTTCCAAACGGTTATTACAAAGACTGAGTGAATTCGATAGCGGACGTTGGCACAGAATCAAAGGGAACATCATCGAACTAAATGCAGAATTTTTGAGTGGGCAGTGAAATATGTAAAATGTCCCATAACCCTTTCAAAAATTTCTTTCGAAATGGCTCAAAATATTTGCCTCTGAAGTGATTGCGCGACTACCCACCATTAGCCTACCTTTCGGCTGAGCTTAAACTTATAATGAATTCTTTCTTAGCGAACCATGCAGTCAGGTACGCAATAAGAACATACAGAATGACCAAAGGAAGGAATGCCGACAATAAAATTCGTCCCAGATACCAGATCTTTAAAAAAAAACGCTTAGAGGCATAGCCTACCAGCAGCCTTTCGAAAGTGACTAAGGACACCTTAAAAAGGTTGAATTAATATTTCGATGAAAAATGTGCAGATAGTTCGGTCTTCTCGTTTGCCGTCCTTCTTCACCGACATGTCCCAGGCAAGATATGTCTTCTGCCAAGTTTTAGGCCATTTCGCACTCCCCTTAATGAGATAAAATGCGAATAGATAGATGGGAAACACTAGAAAATCCTGCCATATATATCAGAAGAATTTCTAATATTTGTGACAGAATTTCCTGATATCTCTCATCGATCTGTAAGAATTTTACCGCATTCTTCATAACTTCCATATAAGTTTTTCTCCCTTAAGAAATGCGCAAGTGGAGAATGCGGCATAACGACACGCATAAAAGTGATAAGTTGGCAATTATACAGCTTCTAAAGTGCAGCGGGATATAAAAGGGGGGGGGGGAGATCAAAAATGGTTCATGCTCTATGTGGCTGACGATCGTGGTTAAACCTAAGGTGCGGCAGCGCGGGCGGTCGCGTGCGCATCGTTGCTGGGGCGCGCCAGATGGTTTGAAAAGTGCGGGATGGAGTGGCGCAATAGAGAATCCATCATAGATGCAGGGAATCTGCTAAGAAATGGAGTGGAGGGGTCAAATAAAGTCGGGGGATGCAATATTCTCTTCTACGTCAAAGCTTCCTTCCCTCTCCAGGCTTAGGCTGACGCAGATGAGACCTATGCTCTGACAGACTTTTTCGTGTGGGAGGAGGAGATATCAATTTTAGCCTAACCCTAGGGAGGGATAGGAGCTTCGACGTCGACGCAAAGTTGCGGCTCCCCCCCCCCCCCCTCCCGACTTTATTTGACCCGAGTGGCGCCGTAAGGATTCCATCATAGCTGCACAGATCTGCCTTGATCTGCCCGCACTCTCTCTTTCTCATGTAATTTGCTATATTTATGCGTTATGCAAGTGTAAAGGGAAAATGGTCGGATATGTGATGTCGATTAGTTGTGAGAGGAGGATTGTTTTAGCAATCGATACGACAAGTGATTCTCGAGTCATGCAGATCATAACGAGTTATCAGATACAAAGAAAGCACCCTACGAGTCTCCCAACTCAGAACGACGCCGCTAAGCGCGCCCCAGCAACGATGCGCACGCGACCGCCCGCGCTGCCGCACCTTGGGTTTAATCGCGATCTGTGGCTGACACCCTTTGGGTCCACATTATCCACATCCCGTGCTTCATATCATTCTTCAGACGATCTCCTTGTCCCTTTACCCTTTTGCTACTGAACTGGGTGTGGAATGGAATGTATCAGCCTAAAACCTTCTGTCGCCCCTCCTCCTTCACCACAACCATAGTAGTCCCTAAGGACAGCACCAAGCATTTTTTGAAATCAAACTACGCCCATTCATCATCTTAACAGAGACCATTTGTATGTTCCGGTTTCGGTCAAAAAATGAGCAGGCTCCAAGACTGCCCTCAACTTCATAACAACTGCTAGCAAGCAATTCGTAAGTTTCGCAAACATGCTTACTCACGATTTTTAGCTGTTAGATTATCCCGAAAGTTCCAAAACACCTCGACTTCTTTCTTTCAAATCTATTTCTTTACAATATAAAGCCTTTCGCAGCATGTCATTTATCATTCGGAAGAGAATTTTCTACTCTACAGGATGACATGTCTGGTTGACTGAGATGTGTTTATATTGTAAAGAAATAAATTTGAAAAAGTAGTCGAGGTGTTACGGAACTTTCGGGACAACCTAATAAAAGTGATGTACATAACATGAGTTATATCGATGATCCACAAACTATTTTTCCATGAACTGTCATAGAAGCCTTTGGCAGACGTCAGACTTCACGTTTTGCGGTATTGCGCTTCGCGCGCGCTTCTGCGTCGCTGATTTTGCAATGCTGCATCTTCGCGTGCGGGGATGCGATACCGCAAAACCGCAGAAATGCATAGTTTGACCAGGCCCTTAGATGGAAGGCCGCAATCTATGACAATAATGCACAACATAAAAGCCAGGAGTAAGACTACCAGCCATATCATCACGGACTGCGGCAAAAATCAGCAGCTGTCCAGAATCAAAAATACCAAAAACCAAAAATAACAAAAATGAGGCCTCATTCGAGTAATTTCTGGTAGACCTCACTTCATGTTACTTTTATTGCTCGTCCTCAACATGCATTGAGCAAAGATTTCGAGAAATTCAAAGCCGACATAAAAAGTTTTATGTTTGACTTTCAAAGCATACTTCCTGCATCTCGTCCCATTGCTCCTTTGTTGACTACTGAGTCAGAATTATATCAGAGCAACGCATAAACAAGTACACGTGACTATTCAAGCAAGCTTGCGATGCGAAAACCATTCATCAAAGCCATTCTCAAATTTCGAAAAGGTCATCCATCGGTTTCGAGGACGATAAGAAAGCACCCGTCTGACCCAATCACTACCTTACGTACCCTGTACCCTGTCACCCCGCAACTCGATAAACTGATTAAGCAGACAAAAGAGAAACGAAAAAAGCCCGAATAGCACGACAATCAAGGAGGGTAAGCAGTCGGCACGAGAACCGCGTCAGACGTTGCGCCCTCGAAGTGCACGCGTGAGGCGTCAGGCGGCCACACGTGCTGACACCGATCAAGGTGCGTGCGATTGCACGTGTAGAGTGCAGACGGGCGGAGTCGGGCACGGCGCGACGACGGGGAGGGCGGGCAGAGACGGAGCGGAATCAGCTGTGAGCGCAGCTCATTGCAGCAGATATGCCGTTCATGGGACGTGATTGGAGAGCTCCGGGTGAAACCTGGGTTCGAACCCCACACACCAACGGATGGGAACGTTCCAAGCTGCGCCCTATACAGGTGAGCTTGGTCGTTTTTCGCTACCTAATTTCCTATTTTATGCCCAGAATAAGGGCTGAATTCGCGTTGAAATTCCTATTAGATCGAGTTTTCAACTTAGTTATCTCTTTATATCGTCTTCTAGGCTAGGAATCGTCACCTTTTTCTTGTCGAAACATTTCTTTCAGCAAATGTAACCTTGGACTCGTTTCCACTCTCAGTTGTCAGGCGGGCTGGCCCGAATACCAACAGTGCTATGATTAAGGCCACAGACAGCCCTGACTAATATCCACATAATTGTCGCGTCTGCTGGACTCTTTATATTGTAAAACGACCCATCAGGACTTTACGATTCCCCTTCTGAGGGGAAATAAGTTCGGGACGCGTTTTATACCCCTCCTCCCCCCCCCCCCCCCACCGTAAAACCCTCATTGCTCATTCCTTTCATATTCATGATCTCACTTTTCCTGAGATTTTTTATGCCTGTCGTTCTCGTTGTATGTGTCTGTTGTGAAGCAGTCTAATTATGGGCTGTCCGCTCTCATCACGCACGAAATGAGCGCTGCTGTCCCAGCTTGTGAGTTTTTCCGGGCTCGGGCTCGTCAATTCCCGGGAGAGTTTTCGCGGGCGAAAAATAGTTGCCCTCCATTGCTATAAATGAGATAGAGACCTCTGTGTATGTTTGAGGTCAATTCGTGTCTGGTGTCAAATATCGGAAATGTTGGCTGACAGTCGGCTGGCCGGCCTGCTGGCTGGTTGGCCCGATTTCATCGTTGTGTTCCGCTCTCGTGCCCTAAGCCGTTTGCATTCACTGCATTCACCTGTGTTCCTTCGTCCGTCAGCACCCGCGCCATTATCACAGCTCACACAACGTCGTTCTATTCACTTCCTTTACCACTGACTGGAAAAACTAGCGCTTCTCGTGACAGCGCAGAAATGCCAGCCAGATGACGAGGCACATCAGAAATCGACAAAACGAGAGCGCGTCGCTGTTGCGTTGCAGTGCTGCGTTTTTTCTTTGCGTCGCTGATTGTCCTCCCTTAGGCCGACGTCAGACCTCGCGATTTTGTGATTCTGCGCTATGCGGTGTCGCATATTCGCGCGCGATTCGGCAATATTGAGATTCAGCAGTGTGCAATCCTGACTTCGCATGCGTGGTGCGATATAGCAAAATTTAACAAAACTGCGGAATTGCAAGAAAACCCAAAAATCGCTAAATCACGAAATCTCACGCCAAGCTTACTCGCCATCAATCTATGTGTTTTCTTTAGCAGTTCCTCATAGTCTAGACACCCTAACAAAAACAAAAGATTTCTGAATATCAGAGGACTTTGAACTGCTTTGCAGGATTCATAGGAATGTGAGTAAAGGACACATCGGTCGATCTAAACATGTTTGGAAAACAGCCTGGAAGAGTTTATCGTTGCTGCAACTGCCGTGAATTTTGTCCCACGGAGATCTCATCAAAACCGTGTCTTCAGCGTGACTTTATCTGCACTTAGCCATCTACGGCCATACACTGCCTTTCTTTTTCTCACTCCCCGTTTCTCAGCGCTCCATTCCCACGCCAGCGCTCGTCGTCTCCTTCCCGTCTACAGCGCAGTCAATAAAACTCTTTGCAGCGTCGGTAACATGAACTACACATGGGAAAGAAATTCAACAAAGACTGTTCAATGTTTTATGAGGAAAACAAGATAAATATTCTTTGGTTTCGGTGTTGAAATCGAGGATTATCATTCATTTCCAGCTGGTCAAAGGGCATGTGGTGTGACGAGTGAGAGTTTCGTAATTGTCCGGGTGAAAAAAAACGAACAAACATGAAAGCTGCAAAAAAATGACTAATGAGCTTAAACTGCAATTTCGTATAAACAAAGAGATCCTTCTCTTGAACGCTGCGGAAACTGTTTTGAGAGGAAAAGATTGTTCACAAGTAAAGTTCACATCAGGAAGAGGGTTATTCAGATTTTCATGGAAAAAAAATCTAAATTTCAGATTATTTCGGATGCCATTCCAATACCGGGAGCCGTACCCGAAAATGAGATATGTCACACCGAATCCGCTACTTCTCTACATAGCCTGGACAGTGGCACTGGGAGCAGGAGTGGGTCGCTTTCGGAGGATCCCGGTGAGTAGCGGAATTTTCGGATTTTTTCGGTTTCAAGAGAGAAAATGATGTGGAAAAGTAAAAAATCGAGATAAAATGAATCTGGGACCAGCTCTTTGGAATTAAGGTGCGGGTGCTCGACTTCGTGTGGCCCACAATGTTAGAATCGGTAAATTCAACTTTCCGTGGAGGTCTGGTAGCAATTACCTGACTTTATAAGGATGAAAGGTTCGGCTACTCCGGGTGGGATCCTATCCAGGAATCCTATAGGTAGCAGCGACCCGTCTTGCCACCCCACCACTTATGCCTCTTTCGCAGTTCGCATTCAACCGAAATTCTGCGAAATCTGTGAAATCTTGACCGCAGCGGTGTTTTCAGAGTATCCTTATGAAATCCATTGTTTTCGATCTTTGATCTGTTTACTGGCTGGGTTTGCAGATGAGCTCAAGCTCCTCGGATTTTCTTATGGATGATCATGGGCAGTGACGCCAGACGAAACAAAAAACATTATTAATCTCTGAAACTTGAGCACTATACGATCTGAAGTGCTCGTGAGACCCTCAGGTGCTAGCCTGACCGCGAGAAACCCCGTGACGGACTCACGGCGTTCAGGACATCATTGAGCATCAGTTGGCTGGTTTCTTGCTGAAGTCCACTCGTTCGGGCGCTCCTATCACCTGACCTTGTCGACGGGACCAGCTGTATGTTCCCTCACTCTCTCTCTCTATGTGTGTTTGTTTTTGTTATCGCCGTGACGGCAAAAGTCGTTGAGAAGGTGATCCACGAAATGCTCTCGTACGTAAAAACCACTGTCTGTTGTGGCCGGCCCGGCTCGGACGATCCCGACGAGTGACTGCCACCAGCTGTAGCCCATCAAAATAGGATCTTGGTGAAATAACACCAAGTATTTTCGATTTGAGATGTCTGGGGTGATCCGTTCAAGGTCAACAAGGACAGACTTGCGTCGAGGAACCTTCGATAGGGGGTTGTATTTTGGTTGGTCGAAAGTGGTCACAAACTCTCTGGATGCGTCGTATTGTAGGCTTTTGAGGTGGAAGAGCGTCGTACGACCCCGAAATTTCCTCGACCGGTACTTAGCCATCTGAGCGAAGACGGAGGTAGTTAATAGGTGACGGAACACTCACATGTTGCTCTTATTGATCATACGCAAGCCACCTTTGCCTCTTTGACTCTTCACCAGCTGAGCCGTTAATGGGTTCCGCTAGATGGATTAGTTCCGGCCAGAGAATTATTATGCGATTTTGTCAATATTTCAGTTTCGGAACTTGACGAAGCCTGGATTCCACATTGCTTCGTGAAGAGCAAATCTAAAGAGGTGAGACATTGAACCTTCGTACCATACCGTTCCATAAAAGCCCAGGAGCGAAAGGAATTTAGAGACGATGACGTCATAATCAATTTTTATTTTCATGAAAAATCAGTCCAATACGATTTTTGGACAGACTCGATCTGCGTGAGAGGTTAGGCCGCCATCAGACTCTGCGATTCTGCGACTCACTTTCGTACGCGATATTACGACTTCGGGATTGTACAATGCCACAACTTCGCGTGCGGAGCCGCGACACTGCAAAATCGCAGAATCGCCGTCTGACGGTGGCCGATGGGGTGGGTTGGGCTGGGGTACTAGGAAGGTTTCATTCAAGTCGTACGATGCGGAAAGACCAAAACGACGCATCTGGCAAGCTGTAAACATGTAGCAGAATCAATATTTGTATTCGTACAGTGAGGGGCGGGGGGGATATTCAGATCCCATGATTCATACTACTAACCCTCAGGTGAAATAACCCTTTCCAACTAAGTTTATAAATTTTCTGTTATTTTAGACTGTTCTAAAGCTCCCCTCAGCAGTTCCACGAAAAGACTTTCTCCAAATAGATAATTCGGGATGAAATCCGTTTTTTCGCTAATAATCAGTATTATCAGTGCCAAAATGACACTATCAGTACTGACTATTCCTTGGTCTCCCCTTGTGTATGTATGTTTTCCTATACTTTTTCCCATAGCACAGCTGATATCAGCTGATGTGTTTGTCGGTCGCCACAGTTTCGTGAAGTACCTGTGTACTTTAAGCGATCATTTCATATAACCTACCTTCATCTTCATTTCGGTTTCGGTTACACTTGTACCGAACAGATGTTACTACGGAAAAACTTTAATGTCTTTCGAATCACCCGATTTTGATGAGTCAACCAGTAAAACCCTCGGTGAACAATTTCGATTTCGTGAAAAAACGGATTTTTTTACGCTTGAATATACATATTTTCTACTTCGTTATTTATTTTTACTATTTTCAAACTTAAGTTTATCGGATGTACGAGCATCAGCGAAGCATTTCATCGTTTGGATCTAGCTCGAGGTGTTTCCGACGTTCGTCGCTTTGGATACATCGCTAAGGTAACGTATTTGTTCTTGAAATAACTTCAAAAACCCTATTCCAACGGCTGCATCCGGTTATGTGATAGTGCAGTGGTAGGGGCCCTGCATAAAAGCTTCGTAGATGGGATTTTGCCTGAGCTGGTCGGCTTCAACTGGTCAAGGCTTCTTTCTCCCAGGGTTGAGATAGACTTCACATTTTCTGTGAAGATAAAAAAACCTGTTCTGACCATTGGTCACTATGTAATTCTTTGCATTTACAAGCAGACCATTCAAACACCCCACATTTTTTAAGTGCAGATCGATGCATGGCTTACAGGAGAAAGTTGGATGAATAAAAACGGCTCTATCCCCAGCTTACTTACACACGTACATACATAGCACTCGTTAATAGGATATCAGTAGGGTGTATCTATTATCTCATGGTATATAATCTCGGGTGCAATTTATACGTTTATTATCAAATCGAAAAATCGATTTTGGCTGCTAATTCGATTGAGAACCGTGATAGCGCTTTAGGCCGAAAACCCACAATAGTTGTCCCATTTCAAGCCTGATGGTCGCCTTATCAGCCAATCAGCGAATCACCAGCTGGAATTCGTGTTTTTAGTCTTTTCCCGTTTCGTACATCGTCCCGTCCAACGTGACAGGCACCACGTCTGGCGCTGTATAGCGGAATAGCTGTTAGCTGTTCGTAAACACTTACAAACTACCAAACACTCCGCACAGAGGCACGATAACGACGCGGACGAGACCCGACTATGTGCTCAAATGCAAATATTCGACCCCGGAGAGTAACCCCGATAACTGTGTGACCGTTCACAGCTATTTTCCTATCCGAAAAAACACTTATCTCATGAAGCCCTTTGAGCTCTTCACGGTCTCAACCGGATTCTCGTCCGTGATTTGAGTTTTGAAATAGATCTGTTGATTATAGGTGGTCGAGATTCTTGTACAAGAAAAGGTACAGAATCTCTCAGGGAATGCACGGAAATCGCTGCTAGGAATTCTGACGGCCATAGTACTACGATCATCTGAAGAAGATGTTCACATATCGACAGCTCGAGAACTGGTACAGCAGGTTCGTTAACTAGTTTTTACCACTTCGTTTTCTCGGCTGTAATATGCAGTTATAACTAGGCCTGTAATGACGGCCAGGCCACCTAGTGGCTCAGAAGTTAAGAGTGGGCGTTTTCCCGTACCTTGGAGGACGGTTCACTATATAAATGCTAAATACCCAGAATTAGGGGGGAGGGTGAAAAATCACAATCGGAGGATGAAGCTAGAAGTGCGCTCGAATTAGCTGAAGCGCTGTTTTATTTTGTTTATGGTGTTGTGTTTTCCCGTTGTCCGGGTGAGATAGCCATAAAATATGAGTGACTACCCCAAAACAAAGCAGCCAGGTGGTGGACAACACATGTTCTCCTCATCTTTTCCAGCTTTCGAAAAAAAATCAAATCCAAAAATCCAAATCAAAATGCTGGTAGTGCTCCTAATACATGACGTCGAGGGAATAGGTCATACAGCAGTGACAATTTCTTCCTCTCACCATCAGCTCCTCTGGTCTGAATACAACCCTCTCTGATTGATGATGCCCGAGTCTGAGGCCTAAACTCGGGCATTGGATACCGTGTGTATAACCAAATATAAATTTGAAAAAATGTCTCCATACTGTTCATGATGTGCACACGATTTCTCAATTCATACTTTACCCAGCACGTACTCATCAGCCTCTCACCCATTGGGCAAATACGTCCATTTTCGAATATTCTCACTTTGTGTGGGTTAGAAGGAACATAGAGCAGCATCCATGTTCTTCCACCTACACTCTAAGCGGTAAGTGGGATCGGATTCTAACCCTGACGAGTAAATCCTTTTGTTTATGTGGTGGCTGTTTGGAATTAAAGGTCACTGGAAGGAATGGCCGTATCCACTGGCTCACTGTTCAGCATCAGGTATTCCCACAATGAAGGGAGGCATCTCACTACGGACATTATTTTTACCGAAGCCAAAAGGAGAAAGGAACCTTTCCATCTTCTACTGAAGAAAAAGCAAAAATATACGCTTGAATGTGCAGATCGACCCCTCAGAGATCCCTCCAAGATGCTAATTTTTAGAAGATGCCCCCAAAATGCGAGAGCACTCAGCATCGTTGCTTGTAGATCCCAACGTCTCCTTTATGCTTTCAAGGAAGTTTAAGTTGAAAATCCATTTAATTAATTTATGTTAATACACGATAAATGCTTGGCCCCACTCAAAGAGCTACATTTCCATGAAAAGAATTCTATCTGCATGCAATCGAATAAATTCCTTCAGCCCAATAAATCTAATAAAGAATTAATTTGTGCACTGTTTCTAGCTATTTCCTCTTTTATCTGTTTTAAAAAGCCAAAGTATAATGTAATTATTCGGACAAAACAGCTTCGAGAAGACCTTGTGCCATTGATTGGGCAACGTATTACCGCGGTTGAGTGAAGTGGGGCTGGAATGAGAATAGCATTGTATGGGGAAGGTTGTTTGCCTCTCGTCGAGTTGTCTCGTAGGATTGCGGAATTCCGTACGTTGCGTCCAAAGAGGGCGGCTGGGAAGGGGCAGAGGAGAAGGAGGAGGCATAGGGGCAGGCAAACACTTCGTTTGCCATTCTTTCTTTCACTCAGGAATGGATTCCAGCCTTTTTATGCGCCATGCAGAACAGCGGACTTGGGCCGACGTTGTGGAATTCTTTATCTCGTTTTTATGCTTATGGGGAGACATTCAGGGTTGGAAATTTGCCATAGGGGTTACGAAAGAATACTAATTGATAAGGTAATAAAATTTAATTTAAAATATCAAATATTGGCCCAGGAGAATGCTTCAGAAATATTTGTTGATTTGGGAATAAAACTTTCGAATAATACATTTATGAGTTGGGCTTGCAAGCGAACTATTCTGGCAAGTCCCCCGTCCACATACAGTTAATCCCTGTTCATCCCTAGAGAATTAAGCGTAGAACTTTGATTCCTCTAGGATGTCATTGCTTAGGGCTGTTTTCCATGACGACGCTAATCTGTCAGTGTGGCTTTGGCTAATTGACCTTCCACGGAATACTTATGCGATCCAACCAGCCACCCACAGCCATCTGACTACAATCAGCTCGAATTTCAGTTCGGTCATGCTCTCGATGGCCATGTGTGCGGTTCGCCTCAGCTGGTGTCACGTCATCAGCATGTAGCCAGCTCACTTCTGGACATTATCTCTGATAGACAGCCAAAAACTGTGGCGTCTGCTGACGAAACCAGTACCACCTTCCTTGATCTGCCCAGAGAGGTGAATTAATGACGTCAATGAGCGACTCTTTCCCAAATGGGCCAAAATCTATTGAAATGAACTTTTTAATTCCAGATTCTCTCACTCGTGCTTCGGCGTCTTCCTGATGATCGATCCCTGTTGGAGACGGCCAAGGTACTTTCAGTGTGATTTCATGTGTAGGATCCCATATTGATGCGGGGAAGGAAGTGGAACGTGTGCTGGGCCCCAGGGACGCTTGCTATTGAGGGATCCCCAGTGTTCGTTTTATGCGCTCCCACCGACGCCCTTCCTGTGGTTGTTGCAGTAGCTAGTAGAAGCTGCCGGGCCGGGAGGGTGAGCCGAATATCATCAGCTGTGTGTAGCCCCTACGTAGGGACTTGTAGTGAGCTTTCTTTCATCATAATTTGGCTCTCGTTCGAGAGCGGTGCTATGCGTATCGTTCCAATCTGTGTGAGGCACTATCTGAGAGGTTTGAAGGTATATTACGCGTCGTGGGATTAGAGACCTGAATAGCTAGGTACTAGTGAAAAAAATAAGAAAAATAATAGATTTTGAACTGTCCTTGCCATCTTTATATTTGCTATTGTACGAGTATATGACGGCTCTCGTAGAGATAACTAAGCAAGAGGGAAGAGGTGAGAGAAGGCAGAGGCAAGGGAGAGGGAAGCAGACTAAGTGGTTGCCCCCGCTCTTATACAGCTACCATGTTCTAAATGGTATCACTAGTTGTCTAGTCACGACTTTCAGCTGCCTAAGCTCTCCAATCACTTATTGCTATGCCACACAGGGTGCAACCTTGCTCCACCTACTCAAGTGCTGTAATTATCGCAGGTGTACTTACAAGAATTATTAATTTCTCCGTTTTTTAGGCTCATGAAGCCCTCCAATGCATAATCGATCGTGAAGATCGTCTATGGCAATCGCTGTGCGAGTTCCACTTCACCCCTGCACAAATTGATCAGCGGAAGACTCCAGAAAAGACATGGCGGAAGACTTTCTTCGAGCTAAAGAAATACATTGGAATACGTGAGGTTGGTTCTTCCTATCCCAAGGCTTTGGATGCCTATCGATTTTGCTGGATTTTAAGGTATATGCGGATCTCATCAATATTTGTTGTCATTGTAAAGCGTTATTCTGGAAGACATTGGGACATCCCTGTCTCCGACCTGGTTCTCCATCAGTGCGTGTCACTCCACAACAATTTGTCGACATGCTTATTTACCTCTAAACGTAACCCCAACCCTTATCCTTACCCTAACCATAATTCTTCATACAATGTACAGAGCTGTCTCTTCAAACCACCTTGCCATTCAGTTACGTGAATTTTCGTATTTTATTCAGCTGCTTGCCATATGATCAGCAACAGCACAATTTCTCGAGTCCATCATTTAGCAGTGATAAACATATATATTGATTACCTAGTCTCCCGAATATATATGTGGATGCATGACCCCCGAGTCAGAGCATTGGTTTCATGTGATACGGATCAAAATAGAAATCCGTTGCCGTAACGCTTTCCGTCTACATCGTTAACCCTCTACACATCCACTGGTATCGATTATTATCGATTTTCACGAGATAACCAAATTTGCACATTATGTATTTGTTCTGCTTTATTTTTTTTATCTATTATTTTTCCTTCTCTATTTCTCTCTCTGTGTAACCCACCCACTTCAGTTATGCACGGGTAGGCCATCCCGATGATAGTTTTCCAAATTTGTTGTTTCTATGGATTTATTTTTTAGCCTCTAATATAGAAAAATTTATGTATTAGTTCGGCGTTAGTTGTGTTGTGCATCTGATTCGAACTGATAAAAACGTTTTTATGGTGGAATGTTTAGCCAGTAGCAAGGATGAACAACAGTTTTGCATTCGGGTCATGACAACACACAAGAACGAAAATTCAGGTCGATCACTCGTCTCCCACAGTAGCTCTGACGTCAATTTAAATGTTTTTTCAGCCTAAGCCTAAAAAGGGAAGGAGCTTTGACATCAGTGAACAGTGCGTCTTCCCACACAAGAACGAAAATTTACGGTTAAAAACGTTTTAATTGACGTCAGGCTTACTGTGGGAGAAAGACAGGCCTGAATTTTCGTTCAACTGACATCCACCAATTGAGGGCGTTTTGCGACCCCCCCCCCCCCCCCCCCGCCTTCCCCCAACCACTTCAAAAGGTACGAAAACTCCACCACTTCAAAAATTATGGCCGAGCAACGAGAAGATTTAGCGAAGCCAACTTCTACATGATATGATTATAGTGGAAGGCTGCTCGTCAATCGATAGCTTATGAACAGCACCCCATTTTTGTCTCAAGCCAATGGATGGCCAATAAACGATCCTCCTTTCTGAGCCAGCCAAACCATGTACAACCACCTTCTCTCAACCAATCAAAGTACGGCTCCCTAAGAATTTCTTTTCCTGTGCCCAAACCTTCAAAACCGAGCGATCGTTTCGGTTTCCATTTTGACGCAAGCGGCGAAGTTTGGTGCCATTTCCGATTTTACTGTGCGTTGTATTTACTGTGCATTTATTCATTATGCACTCACTGCACTTATGCACTCGGCATTGTAACGTACCCGTATTGGCATTGTAGTGCACCTTACGCTACGTAGGTCCACCTATTTCCACTCAGAGTATTGAGAAGACGCTCCGCGTTTCCTGGACGGTTTCAAGATCTATTTTGATGTCAGATTAAATGCCCCAATCGATATGTAGATGGGTTTATTACGACAAAAGGTTCATGATGATACCCATCGATGGTGCGAATTTATGTAAAAATCACCCTCATCTGGAATTCCAGTAAATTTCAGCTTAAGGAAAAAATAAATATACAAATCCTCGACCCCCTGAAGCTCATCTTAGACGTCGCTATTTTACTATTTGTGACGTTAAGATCTCCCACGCGATACCGCGAGTCTAAGATTCTCCAGTGCTGCGATTTTGCTAAGTCGCAGAATTGTAAAATTGCAAAATGACAGAATCGTGAGAAGCGGCTGTGATGGTGCGGACACATGCTGGGAAGACCAGAGGACCACCTACAAGGTAAGCACAAGAATTTGAGCCGCAAGGGAAGCAACCACGTGGAGCCTCAAATAAGAGGTGGAGGGGCCTTATCAAGACAGATCCCGCCGAAGTGAGAGCCACGGTACAGGATGCCTTGAATATCAACAAATGACGACGTTTGACAGGAACAGCGGACCCTGCGATGGCACGGGACTAACGCTAGGGAGAAGAAGAAGAAGAAGCAGAATGACAACATAGCGAAGTAAGTCTGTCAAGAGAATGACTAATGTGTACCCGTATTTTGGTGCAATTTCGGTTTCACAATTTCAAAACACGCATTTTGATGGTTGGTTGGTTCACAGATACCTACAAAAGAGTTGAAAAGGTGATTAGATCCCCCAATGCCCACAAACTATTGTACAAACAAAATACTGGTTAGAAGCCTCAGTCCAACACAGGGTACACCGGGAGTCGAGGATACCTCGGCGGGGAGGGGATGGTATTTGGCGAGTCGGATGAGGGTCATAGTCGGCAGTGGTCCCAGGCTGATGATAAATGAAACGTGCCGTCAGCTGACCCGGTTATGTGAGAAAATATGATTGAATTTTAGTGATAAACACAAAAATTACAGTAATTTAATACTTAGTAATACTACGCAATCAGCAATGGTTACTTACTGATCCTGTAGAGAACAGAGGGGGTAGTACTTGGATCTCCTTTGAGGGGGGGGGGATCGTACTGAAGCTACCATTTACTTTGACACCTGGGTGTGCCCTGGTCTCACTAGAGGACGATTTCGTGGCCTATCCCAAAAAAGCTGATCCAAATCAACATCCTTCTCCTTTCCCGATTCTCCCTTATTGTCCGGCTAATGTTGTCATCGCTAAGGTCATATTGCGTGCGCTCACGCTTTTACCTCTTTTCCTTTTTTCCATCACTCGTTTTCTCTTTCTCTGCAGATTCACGGGAACACGTCCTATGGCCTCCACAGCGACGCGCTCCCGTGAATCCCAGTGGCTTCTGGTCGTGAATTGAATTAATCTGCCCGTTTCCGATAGTGAAAACGTATTGTAACGCAATGAACCATGTCGAATACAGCGTGAATCGACCCGTTTTGGTCAGCTCCCCATCACTGAATGACAAACCGGCCATTTCGCTCGATGCCGTCCGTCATCGATGCGAAACAAAATCGCCGTACAGAGGGGATTGGTTGATCGCTAAATGTCGTTTTATGATCGAACCAGTCGGGTTGGCCGGCTGACGCCGGCCAACCCTCCTGCACTCGGATTGGCCGGCTTCGCCGGCCAATCCTCGTAGAGGCGGCTTCGCCGCCCCGGCAGGGTGGCTTTGAGGCTGTCTGCTTTGTAGCGAGGAGCGACTCTCGGCTCGCCGCTAGCGCGGCGAGCCGACTTTCGCATGCGCGCTTCGCGCGCATTGCAGCAGGAATAGGCCCTGTGTATAGGGAGCGCACATTGCAGCAGGGAACTGATAATATGCGACTTGTATATATTGTGAGCAAACCTCCAACGATGGCTTTGGTTGAAACTAAGAGACACCACACCCATCTGTAACCCCTTCCCCACTGAAGGCAAAACCCCTTTAAAGAAAGGCAGGATTCGATCCGAAAACAAAAATAGAATTGAAGCACTTAGTAGTACCAAAGTAAGGAAGATGGATCGAAACGGTCAAAAAATCCAAGAAAGAATACCCCCTTCCCATCATCCAAGTGTGTAAGGCACAATCGCAGAGGGGCGGCCACGCTAAAAGGAGCTGCAGCAGTCGGAGGTGTCTCATCGTGAGCGCTGAGGCGATCCGTAGTAGTTGACTTTTGAGGGTTAAAAGTTTCGAGAGGACGTGCATGTATCAGTTCTATAAGAAACATTGACCTTAACTGATTGCCGAGAGATACATCTGATAATAACACACCACTCCCTAATGGTAACCGAGAACAAACAGTCACTTTGTGAGTATAATACTAATATTGCAATTATGGCCGGGCTGGGCTTAGAACTTATGTACTCTATACACAGGAGGTTGACGTGTACAGAGTACATAAGTTGGGTGGGTTGACTCCTACCCAATCCTAACCTGCCCGACCTCCACACACCCGTACCTAATTTGCTTCTTGTGTGCTCCCTACATTTTGGTCTGTCCCTATCCAGTTCTTACTCGCACGACCTGAGCAGTCCCATTCCTGACCTTCCCGATTTCCGGAACCCATGCGAGGGTTTATAAATTTGAGTACCCATCGGTTCCGTCGCAGGCCCCGTCCATGGTGGGCGGAGCTAAGCTTAAAACTTATATGCTCCGTACACATGACCCCTACCCAATCCTAACCTGCCCGACCTCCACAGGCCCGTGCCTTATTTGCTTGTTGTGTGCACCCTT
The DNA here is from genome assembly GCA_963978905.1 of Trichostrongylus colubriformis. Lineage (NCBI taxonomy): Eukaryota > Metazoa > Nematoda > Chromadorea > Rhabditida > Trichostrongylidae > Trichostrongylus > Trichostrongylus colubriformis. The sequence goes on from OZ022260.1 coordinate 30,471,421, forward strand.
CACTTTGGTCAGTCTCTCCCCAGTCCTAACATGCGCGACTTCAACAGACCCTTTCCTAACTTGCCCGAATTTTAGCACTTGAGCGAAGACTTGAATTCGTTTATTCATGGATTTCGGCGCGAGCCCAGCCCATGATGGGCGGAGGTAGGCTTAGAATCCATGTGCTCTGTACACTTATGTTTTCCTCTACGCTATCCTAACTAAGTTGCCCTACCTCTACAGGCCCGTTCCTAATTTGCTTCTTGTGTGCTCCCTACATTTTGGTCTGTCCCTATCCAGTTCTTACTCGCACGACCTGAGCAGTCCCATTCCTGACCTTCCCGATTTTCGGAACCCATGCGAGGGTTTATAAATTTGAGTACCCATCGGTTTCGTCGCAGGCCCCGTCCATGCTGGGCGGAGCTAAGCTTAAAACTTATATGCTCCGTACACATGACCCCTACCCAATCCTAACCTGCCCGACCTCCACAGGCCCGTGCCTTATTTGCTTGTTGTGTGCACCCTTCACTTTGGTCAGTCCCTCCCCAGTCCTAACATGCGCGACTTCAACAGACCCTTTCCTAACTTGCCCGATTTTCCGCACTTAAGCGAGGACCTAAATTCGTTTATTCATTGATTTCAGCGCAAGCCCAGCTCATGGTGGGCGGAGGTAGGCTTAGAACTTATGTGATCCATACACTTGTGTTTGCCCCTATGTTATCCTAACTTGTCATACCTCTACAGGCCCGTTCTGCTCCTTGTGTGCTTCCTACAATTTGGTCAGTCTCTACCCACTCCTTACTCGCACGACCTGAGCAGTCCCATTCCTGACAGTCCCGATTTTCGGAACCCAGGCGAGGACTTAAATTGGAGCACCCATCGGTTTCGGCGCAGCCCCCTCCCTATGGTGGGCGGAGTTAGGCTTAGAACTTATGTGGTCTGTACACTTGTTTCCTACCCAATACTAAGCCTGCCCGACCTCCACTGCCCGTGCCTAATTTGCTTGTTGTGTGTTCCCTTTACTTTGATCAGTCCCTCCCCAGTCCTTACATGCGCGACTTCAACAGACTCTTTCCTAACTTGCCCGATTTCCAACATCTGATCGAAGAACAGAATTCGTTTATTCATCGATTTCGGCGCGAGCCCAGCCCATGGTGGGCGGAGCTAGGCTTAGAATTTATGTGCTCCGTACACTTGTGTTTGCCCCTATGTTATCCTAACTTGTCATACCTCTACAGGCCCGTTCTGCTCCTTGTGTGCTTCCTACAATTTGGTCAGTCTCTACCCACTCCTTACTCGCACGACCTGAGCAGTCCCATTCCTGACAGTCCCGATTTTCGGAACCCAGGCGAGGACTTAAATTGGAGCACCCATCGGTTTCGGCGCAGCCCCCTCCCTATGGTGGGCGGAGTTAGGCTTAGAACTTATGTGGTCTGTACACTTGGTTCCTACCCAATACTAAGCCTGCCCGACCTCCACTGCCCGTGCCTAATTTGCTTGTTGTGTGTTCCCTTTACTTTGATCAGTCCCTCCCCAGTCCTTACATGCGCGACTTCAACAGACTCTTTCCTAACTTGCCCGATTTCCAACACCTGAGCGAGGACCTAAATTCGTTTATTCATCGATTTCGGCGCAAAACGCGCCCATGGTGGGCGGAGCTAGGCTTAGTTCTTATATGCTCTGCACGCTTAGATCAGCTCCTACCCACTCCTAACTCGCGCGACCCTCCAGGATACAGTTGAGATGAGGCCCTACGGAGTCTTAACTTGCCCGATCCCTACAGGCCCACTCTTGATTTAGCCGATTTTTTCAACCATTTCTGCGCAAGCCCCGCTCACGGTGGGGGGGAGCTAGGCTTAGTTCTTAATGAGCTCCGCACACTTTGGTCAACCCCTACCCATCCCCAACTTGTCCGACCTCTTCACGTTGCCATTGAGTTGAGAGTAGATTATGCGACAAAAAACGGACACACACACACAAACACACCAAACTTCTGGTTTTAGCTTGCCTCTCATGTGCTCCGTACATTTTGGCTTACCCCAACCCATCCCTAACTTGCCCGACCTCTGCAGGTCCATTCCTAGCCTGCCTGATTTTCGGAACCTGAGCGTGGACTTAAATTTGAACACCGGCAGTTTCCGCGCAAGCCCCGCTCACAGTGGGCGGAGCTAGGCTTAATTCTTATGTGCTCTGTGCGCTTAGGTCAGCACCTACCCAATTCTAACATGCCCGACCTTTCCAGACAGCAGTTCAGTTGAGACATCATAACAATGAGATAGGGGTGTATGTGGTGCAGACAGGTTGTAAATGGTTGACGCTGGACTGTGGGAGTGACATGGGTACCCTCGGTGTATCCCTAGGTAATGCCTCCTTTCCTTACCGGCCCATCACAACACAGCTGCGTCGCCATTCGCCTTTCGAGGCTCCTTATCAGCCCTTATCAGTTGCTATCACTTCCGTTCCCTCACCATTGATGTCCCCTTACCACCCCTACATTACCTTAAAAATTCAGGATCCCAGCCTTGCTGCGACGCGAGATATGAATTTCCCGCCATTCTCCTTCGAGGCTCCTTATCAGCCCTTATCAGTTGCTATCACTTCCGTTACTTCACCATTAATGTCCCCTTACCACCCCTACATTACCTTGAAAATTGAGGATCCCAGCTTTGCTGCGACGCGAGATATTAATTTCCCGCCATTCGCCTGAGGCTCCTTATCAGCCCTTATCAGTTGCTATCATTTCCGTTCCTTCACCATTAATGTCCCCTTACCACCCCTACATTACCTTGAAAATTGAGGATCCCAGCTTTGCTGCGACGCGAGATATGAATTTCCCGCCATTCGCCTTTCGAGGCTCCTTATCAGCCCTTATCAGTTACTATCACTTCCGTTCCCTCACCATTGATGTCCCCTTACCACCCCTACATTACCTTAAAAATTCAGGATCCCAGCTTTGCGGCGACGCGAGATATGAATTTCCCGCCATTCGCCTTTCGAGGCCCTTATCAGCCCTTATCAGTTGCTATCACTTCCATTCCTTCACCATTAATGTCCCCTTTCCACCCCTATATTATCTTAAAAATTGAGGATCCAAGCTTTGCTGCGACGCGAGATATGAATTTCCCGCCATTCGTCTTTCGAGGCTCCTTATCAGCCTTTATCAGTTACTATCACTTCCGTTCCCTCACCATTGATGTCCCCTTACCACCCCAACATTACCTTAAAAATTCAGGATCCCAGCTTTGCTGCGACGCGAGATATGAATTTCCCGCCATTCGCCTTTCGAGGCTCCTTATCAGCCCTTATCAGTTGCTATCACTTCCGTTCCTTCACCATTAATGTCCCCTTTCCACCCCTATATTATCTTAAAAATTCAGGGTCCCAGCTTTGCTGCTACGCGAGATATGAATTTCCCGCCATTCGCCTTTCGGGGCTCCTTATCAGCCCTTATCAGTTGCTATCACTTCCGTTCCCTCACCATTGATGTCCCCTTAACACCCCTACATTACCTTAAAAATTCAGGATCCCAGCTTTGCTGCGACGCGAGATATGAATTTCCCGCCATTCGCATTTCGAGGCTCCTTATCAGCCCTTATCAGTTGCTATCACTTCCGTTCCCTCACCATTGATGTCCCCTTAACACCCCTACATTACCTTAAAAATTCAGGATCCCAGCTTTACTGCGACGCGAGATTGAAATTATGCGGTGAGCGGACAGACAGACAGACACACACACACACACACAGACAAACAAACACACCAAACTTCTGGATTATATATAGAGTATGATACCCGACTCATTCTCGAATTGACCTCCATAAAGTGGAATTTCATACAGGAAGCCCATAAATGCACTAGTTCTATTGCAGTCGCAAGCCCAATGATTCCGTCGGGGTATGGCATTACACCTGCGAAGACGATGCAACCGCTGTTGTTTCCACATCAGCGATTCCAAAGCGATCGGAAACCGGTGACTTTTAATGGAATTGCGGTAGAAGATGCGAAGTAGCAAGGGTTTTTCCCACAGTCCCATCACTCTTACGTGGCAAGTGAGATGAAGGAAACCAGGATGGCATCTTTTATGGCTGGTCTTCACCACTCAGGGATAGTACACGATTGGATGATCTGTTCGTTCTAGTCTTCTGCTGGGGCAGTTCATTAAAGAGCCCGGAGAAACGGAGAGAGTCCCACATAAGTGGTCAATGGTGATTTGCATAATGAGACCGGTAATGAGAGACTTCATGCGAATCGGAACACCTGCGCTCAGGTGCCTGATTGCTTCCAGCCAACTAACTATGGATAGCAATGAGAACGAGAGTACGCATGCGCCTCCACTAATGGAAGAAGATGAATAGTTGAAAATGAAATGCCGTCCATCTATCTCTCCATAATACACGAGAATTATCTGGTCTTATGTACATTGAGAACAGCTACGATATCCCTCGTACTCCACAGAAATGAATTAAAGATGAATAAAATCAAAAATGAGTAGAGCGATATTCATGAGCTGCTATTATTTCTTTTTGAAATTTTTGATAGGTGCCACCACAGCTCGCGATCCAAAAGTTGTTACTAGGGTGTTGAATTATAGGAAATTTAGATAAAACTTTCCCCGTGCGGAACTTGAAGTTGTACCCAGAGCTTTCCCGGAACAAGTGTTTTTTTAAAAGAATTGCGCCTTTCTCCTAATTTATTAGGCTAGGAAGGAAAACAGTTTAACGTTCGGGTTCCCGCTGGAGAACTTTCACAATTGCTCCCGCTAGAAAATTAGCAGATTAAGACTCACTGTGTAATTTGATTTGAAGAAGTCAGCCATGCTTATCTCATTTATGTACAGGAAGAACATGACATTTTATTTATATTTCGTATAGCTGGTCACCGCGATCATTCCAGAGCTTGGTAATAAAAACTTATATGGCCTCATCCACTAACCGTCCACGAATGTGGGTTTTGTAGCTGCTCCTTTTAGGGAAAGCACAGTGTTTTCAGCACTTTGCAGATGGCTTCTCGTATCCTGAGGAAACTAGGAAACCATTTTCTTTTATAATGCCTTCAAACCTTTTCAAAGATCACAGTGGCAGTGATTTGTCAGCCCATGAGATGAAATGTAGCTGCCTATTCAGTAATAAACCCCCAGTTCCTCCCACTTTCTTGACAATTCACATACTATTCAACCCATCTCAAGGACATCAGAGCTTTCAGAAAAAATCCAAGCAGAATCCATTTCCAAAAACTAAGAACTGCACATGTAGTCAGGAAGGTGCTATGGGTTAAGCCTCAAAGCAGTTCCAAGGATATGCGCACGTGACTCCGATTTAGGTTATATGTTATTACCTAAGTTTTCTACTTCTACAATTTTCCTTGAAATTGGCATAATGTTATCCGTGTTTCGTGGAGAAAAAAAACTAGAATAATTTCTTGCCTGCCTTTGGGCTTCTTGGACTTGAATTTAACCGTCTTTGCTTTCGTTTTCAGGACGGGGTGCAATCGACCACCCACTTCATTTGTTTTGTAATCTCTAGGTAATGTTTGCCATGCCGAAGGGCCTGAAATTCTACAAACTCATCAAAGCCATGCGGACATGAGTAATTGAATCGCAAAACTCCCCACTCACTAGTTTCTCATCTTTTTTGTTTCGTTGGTGAAATTATTTGAGATATGTGGGATCTAAACGTGAAATAAGATCACTGATAGATTGATTATTCCTCTTCACATTAAAAACTGGAAATCCAATCGCTGGCCGACGACCAGAGCTTCCTTCCGGCCTTATGTTAGGGAAAATGAAACTTCGACGTCCTTGAGAAATCAAAAATCAATGTGAGTCCAAAATTTACTATTATGTAGTTTGTATCATTTGAAGTCGCTTTTTTACACATAGGGGTATACGGTCTCAAAGCAAAACAACTTAGTTCTCCGGAAGCCGAGGTGGAGCAGTAATGAGATGTTTGTCAAGGAGATAGATCGACTTCCGGTCAGACCTAAAAAATGTCGCGACCGGCAAACCGGCAACATCTTCAGGAAGACCCGCACTACTGACGGTACAAGAATTGAATTCACCTAAAGCTTACTGTATTAGTCCTAAATCCACTCGAACATTCACTCGCTCTGAATAGAAGATTAGCACGCAAACGACGGCAGTGATTTCGCCCAGAAAAAAAAAATCAGAAAAAAGTGCCATGACAAGAAATCAAATGAATGTTCTATCTCAGCCCTTTTGTTATAATCAATGCAATTCGTCCACAGTCATGCTGAGGCTGGTAAAGCTCAATCACTGCAAACAGCTTATGCTCCTTTCTCTTTTAATTCATTGTAGGAACCCCACGTATCAATAGTTTTAAAGAAAAATCACAGATACGTATGAAACACTTTTCACGAAGACCTAGTAGATTAGATTGATGGCTTTTCCATGCCACCGCGTGTCGCCATAAGACACCATGTTCTTGGTAAAAAAACTTATACGCCATGCAAGCTGTAATTTGAGTTTTGGTAAGCTATACTGGCTAATTCTACTAGGTTGTCCCAAAAGTCTTGTCATATTTTCCCAAAAAAAAAAATCAGTAACTCTTGTTCACTTCGAGGCAGGTCCAGGCGTTTCAGGAATATGGTAGAACGTTCCCTAAGCTTTCTAGAAAAATATACTATATTGTCCCACCAGATCCCGTGGAGAGAGCTACAATGCCCGTTGTTGATACCCACCCAACTCGCGGTGTCATCTATGATGAGCGGTCTTGCGGCACCAAAACGAGGGAAACTTGCCACTCCATCAGCGCTGCACTGGGCAAGGGATGTGTGAGCTACGTGACCGTGCGCCGCTGGTTCATCAGCTTCAGCAACGGCGAGATTGACATGAAAGTTAACCACGCTTGGGACTGTGCTGGTTCTGGGACGAGGAATGAATGCTTTTTCGCGAGGTGCTGGTACAAGGCGAGACAGTCACCGCTACCGTATGCACCCAACAGCTCCAGCAGCTCGCCGTCGATGTTCGAGAAAAGTGCCGGAAAAGTCCGCGGTCACCCTTTCTCATGAAGACGCCCGCTCCCATTTCGCGAAACTTACCCAGGCTAAGTTATAGGAGCTCGGCTGGGATGTGCTGCCCCACCCACCGTACTCTCCAGACATTGCCCTTTCTGGCTATCACCTTACCCATCCTCTCGAATCCTTCCTGGCCAAGAGAAAATTCGTTGATTATGACTTGCCTGCGAAGGCGATCGCTGACTTCCTCGACTCTCAGAACCCAGAGTTCTGGGAGAAGGGAATCAACGATTTTCCTATAAAGTGGCAGCGGGTTGCCGATAACAATGGTCTATACTTTGTTGCCTAATTATTACTTGTTGGACCGAAAAAAAAATAAAAAGTGATGATCGAAAAAAATATGACAAGACTTTTGGGACAACCTAATATATTCGCGTACTCGATCGTAGCGTTACAAACCATCTTCGAACCAGCAAGCACGATGTCGCAAAGGGTTATACCACCTTATTAGAAAACTGGCGCGCTCACATGGCACATGATCTTGAGAACCAGGCTTCGAACACTTCAAAGTGATATATCGCTTTACTTTCGTCAGCCCGTGCACACTTGGAACGTCAAGCGTACGTGGAGAGCAGTCGAGAAGTGGAACTGGAAGAACGGAAGCGATGGCACGTCTCGTTCACTTGATGAACATCAAGAAGTCATCGTCACCGGGGACACTCTTTCAAGGATATTGCTAGGCCGCATGATGGCCGGGATCGCTAGAAACTGGGCTTCTATTTGGAATCGTGAAAGTGTGTGAATGCACGCTTTGCATCCCACTGACCTGTTCACCTACTCACCAGAAAGGGAGGGTCAAAGATGACTTTGGAGCCGCAAATTTCGTGATTAATTCGTCCTAAGTGTAGGCGGTTGTTTCCTGTTGATGGTTCTACATTGTTACAGTGGAAGAACCATACGACCGATCGTGATGAAAGGTTTTGAAGCGTGACGACCAGCTCGGCTTGTCATTATCAATACAAGAATTTAACCAGCAATAAGACAGTAGCAATGGGCGTTAATTTTGATATAAGCTATGCCTCCGGCTTCCATCCGAAATTGTGGATGCACTAAGCGTGGGGTCAAAATGGACAGAATTCGATTCCAAAAGGGTGAAATTAGTCGTGGCACCTCTAATCAATCCGCTACTTCGAACTTCGAGTGAAGAGATATTGTAATGTTAGACCCTATGAAACAATTCGAAGCCGATTCTTTCCATGTGACTGATCCAATCACAGGACAGGGCAACAGCTGATTTCCGAGAATTTCAAAACAACGTTTTTCCGGATCTTGTGACGAAAACATGTGAAAAAGGTAGAAGAATGATCGCTGAGGGAAAGTGGTCTATTGCTGATGACTGCCTAATGCGCATTCATCGCAGCAAGGATGATCATACTCCTAATTATTTTATTTTACTTCCTTTTTATTTCCTGATAAACGTACAACAACCCGTCCAATGCCCGTTCAGATGTCCTTGAACAAACATCGAGGGCGGAACGAGTTCACGCGAATTTGCGAAAGGTCACAGTCTGACAATGAGGTTCGCAGACTAAAAGACAGCTGGCATTCGTGTTGCAAGTCAGAAACCTTGAAAATAAGCGATCGACACACTGACCTCAATGTCAGTTATCGTGGTCGAAGTGGAAATTCAAAGAAAATTCACCGACGTGGGGAGCGGGTTTTTAGTTCATCATGAAAGTTGGTTAAAGGTACACCTCGCGAAAAATTGTGAGAGCTATCGCGCGTGTTACAGGAAGTAGAGGCCCTGGTTTACCAACAGTGAAAAAAAAATGAATCGAAACCCCTCAGAACCACCAAAAATAAAGCTTCCTGCCCTCAGCCCTCGTACGAGTATTGGAGATTATCGAAGAGCTTTTCCTCGATGATATCACGTAAAATGCTACGGTATCACCTGTCCTCCCCTGTTGAAGCTGCCTTCGCTATTGATATCGCTGCCTTATCTTGCTTATCGCAAGCTCCCCTCTCGTCCAAGCCGGGTGTGTTCGGCTCGGCGGGCTCAACTCGGCTCAGGTCGACCAGACCGTACGCGCCAGGGGTGAGCCGTGGCGCCGCGAAAAGAGTGCCATCTACGTATCCAAGGGTCTACCTGCCCTGAGAAGGTAAGGACCACTTTCATTATCGCGTGGGGTGCTTTTAAATCATCGGTGATTTGACACCATCACTTATCGGTCTACTCTCGTTAACCAACTACTCTGACTACATGACGCCACCGTAGAGAGGACCTGGCGTACACTCTAGCTACGAAGATGAAACAGCTCAAACATGATCTAAAACCCTCCTTCACCCCGGCAAGCCTCCAAGAGTGATTACATCACACCAATTCATTAAGTAGGCTAGTGTATTAAAGACTTTGAGCAGGTATGCAGCTAGAGATGTTCCAGCACTTCCATGTAGCCTGCACGACCATATATAGTAGTGATTCAGACCAACAAGTATTTATTCCTTATATAGGTTTTTTAATACTGAACCTAAAATAATACTACTAATTCCTAATGCTACTAATTTAAACCAGGCAAACAGACCGAATTGCTCTTTTAAGCACCAGAGCCGCCACCTAGCCTCTGAGCCTTCGGGACTTTCCAAGGGAGGGATCAATGTGAATGCAGGGTAGCAACGAATATCGTGACGCAAAAATCGTGTGTGAGTTCCATTACACCAGAAGCGTCTAACAGCACGCGAGGATGAATTCATTCCAACCACACGTAACAGCAATACTAGTTTTTTTTTCACATGGAGCGCAGAATGTGGGTTTCAGCTGAAGTTTAGAGGGAGGCAGCTCCGAAATATACGAAACGGAAAAAAGGGTTCACTCATCCTAGAGCCCCCTTATTCCAAGGCCCAGGCTGCGAATCACATTCCCCGAATTGCCATGATTTTTTGTATCCTTATCAAAATATTAGGTTGAGTCAATGTGAATCGGACAAACTGACAAATTTTAATCATTATCGTACAACTTTTCAGCGACAACTGGGATTCACTTGAAATATGCTCCATATTTATCGATGACCTTCTGCCACAGGTTAGGTAGATCATGGATGCCCTTGCTCCAGAAGGTCGTGGGCTGGAGCTCGAAGTTGTCGAGTGCCTTCTTGACGTCGTCGCGAGTTTTGAAGTCTTGGCCGTTCAGGTGGCGTTGGAGGTAGGAGGAAAGGTGGAAATCCGAAGGGGCCAGGTCTGGGGAGTACGGTGGATGTGGAAGCACGGAGCAACTGTACGAGAGCAGCTCGGCCTTGGTCAATCTTGCAATGTGCGGTCTCGCGTTGTCGCACTGGAAGTAGACATGTGACCACCGTCGCTGCGAATTTTGGACATTTGCCTTTGACTCTCGTAACTGACGAAGGTAGACGTCGGCGGATACCGTTGTACCTTCATCGAGAGCTTCCAGTACTCTACGCCGTGTACGCTCCACTAAATGCGGTCTTCTTCTTTGAGGAATAGTCGCCTGACGCAAACTTCGCATGCCACAAGTACACTGTACTTCTGGCTGGGGCATGCTCTTTGTGAACTTCTTTTAGACGTCTGCCGATATCCGCGGGTTCCTGGCCAGATAGCGATGGTCTCTGGACAGCTTGATATCGAGCGGTATGGTGGCGGAATGAAACTACTTAGGAGTGATTACTTTGCGGTACTGCGAAGAACTTTTCACTCATTCCAACGGTACCTCGCGCGTCCACCTTCGTTAACTCGCTGCTGAGTTATAATCTCTAGAAATGATCACTACCATTTGTCCGAAAAATGGGTCCCCGAGTACTCGTTGTCTAGGGTATAAGCCGTAAGCAGAAATACATCCTTCTACAGACACAGTTCTTTGCAAAGGTTGGACGAGACAGAAAAAAAGATTTGTTGTGCTGATAGGCGCACTTGGTGTAATGGAACACATGCACGACATTACGTAACAATATTTGCCACCACACATCCTTCCAGTTCAAGGAAATCATAAAAAAATAGTGCATCCCTAGGCGAGTCCTCTTAAGCTCTGCTGTTGATGTGCTAATGGGGGGGGGGGGCACTCCTGTGCTTGGCGTCCGGCAAAATGACCTCCCTTTCCTATTGCCCAAGCTCTTTGCGTAAGCCCTAGGTACAAACTTTTGTGTACAAATAGGTGTAAGATGGAGTAGGTGAGGGACAAACAGCACACAAGTGGAGACCCTCCTCGACTACACCAGCACCCTCTTTTTAGCACATTTAACTCTTTTACCCTTTTCACTACCCACCATGAAGAATGGGTTCCGTTTGCTGTTTACATAAAAGCGCGGAGCTTGTATCAATATTAGCCTTTTCCATGGGGTCATAAGATTGCTTGCTATACAATGCATCATCGTCGGTGATCGCAACAATAGCATACACCACACAAATGTCATTCTCGTAGGGGAAATAGTTCTGGAAACAACCAACAGCCCCCCTAGCCCCTCCCTCCTTATACACAGTTCCGTTATAATTAATTACATTTTTAGCTAATTATTTCGCACCTTTCACGATTAGCAGCTGGAACATTTATTGACGCGACTTAACATTTTTCCTCTCTGTCGGCATCTTAAAGGGCCTAGATTGCTTAAAGTTCAGGATCAAGTGGTAATAAACAGAACGTCCTATGTTTTAGGGGGTCAGGTAAGATAAAACTCGCGGCACACGCCACTTTGAATAAAATAATTCGGAATTTAAAGTTGCAGAAGTACAGGATAAGTTCCCGTGACCGAATTACACCGCAAAATACACTAAATACGCACCTCGAATCAGGAAAAAAACTTCATAGAAATATTCAAGTAACAGATCAACACAAACGAAATCACAATAGGGAGGAACACAGACATACAATGATATACACAGATACATAGAATTCATAATATTCCAGTTAATCGTTCTTATCTTCAGAATCGCTGCCATCTTTGTCCTTTGATTTTGTATGCTTCGTCATTAATCGCGAAGAGGAGCACCTTAAATTCAAACTGTGGAAAGAGGAAAATTCATTATTTTTTCGCCTGCTGTAACCTTGGCATGATACTTTATCTTGCTTTCTTCGACGCCTTACAAAGTTTATAGGTAGGTGGAAAAATTCAGAAAAGTTTTCAATGGCCTAAAAAATAATAAATAATTTGAAACATTTTGGGAAAGCGAATGAATCCGTTGAAACTACAAGCTTAAAAAGACACGGCACTTGTCAGAAAAAGCAAAGTAGTGGTTTAAGGCAGCAGGGAGGATAATTCGGCTTCATGTAAGCTGAAAATGAAGTGCCAAGTAGAGGTATAAAATAGAGCGGCAATCAAGCAAAACAGAATGAAATAGTCAGAAACATAGAAAGGCTGTTAATCTGTGCGAGGACGAGATTTGTTGCGCTTCCCATCACTAAGCATCGATCGGAGCCATCTTGATCCGTTAGGCCGCGTTCATACTTTGCGCCGGCAGGGCGTGGCAACGTCGACAGACAGCGAGGTAGAGTGGAGCATGCGGAGACGCGAGACACGCAGCCACGCCCTGCCGCCAGCACCGCAAAGTATGGACGCGGCCACACGAGTGGGGTGATACAGCGCTCCAGTATACGTATTTCTCTTCCTACCACACCAATTGTCGCCTCATGAACCCCATTTTCGAGCTCTACTCGAACCCGAGTATTTAATTTGCTTTGATCGTCGCCACAGCCCTACCTGAGACCCTTGATTTTATTTCCAATGGGAGTCTATTATCACTCTTGCTGCCTTTAAGATCACCAGTCGGGTTGGCCGGCTGACGCCGGCCAACCCTCCTGGACTCGGATTGGCCGGCTGACGCCGGCCAACCCTCCTGGACTCGGATTGGCCGGCTTCGCCGGCCAATCCTCGTAGGGGTGGCTTCGCCGCCCCGGCAGGGTGGCTTTGGAGCTTTCTGCTTTGTAGTGAGGAGCGACTCTCGGCTCGCCGCTAGCGCGGCGAGCCGACTTTCGCATGCGCGCTTCGCGCGCATTGCAGCAGGAATAGGCCCTGTGTATAGGGAGCGCACATAGCAGCAGGGAACGGATAATATGCGGCTTGTATATATTGTGAGCAAACCTCCAACGATCATCGGCTTTGGTTGAAATAAGAGACACCACACCCATCTGTAACCTCTTCCCACTGAAGGCAAAACCCCTTAAAGACACCGTAATGGAGTAATTTTGGCTTACGGTAGAACAGACGTAGTGTGGACGAGTTCAAGTGACCGCCATTGCACAAACTCGCCAATTTGACGCCTTGGCATGGTGCCAAGAGAAGATGTTTCCAACTATAAAGTTGTTCATTCCTTTTACCTTCTCCTTTGTTATTTCTTATATTGTTTCTAGATGTACTTACATGAATGTTAATGTAGTTGGGAATGGCCACTCCACTGCGCTGGGAGTCAGGTGCTACAACTAAAGTTGGCCCGCGGCCGTCTCCTACAGCGGACAACTCGGAACGCCAGTGCGATGATGCGAATGAGGCGCGAATACACACCGCAGCGATGCACTTTTGAGTTCGGGTTTTTTCACCGATTATCGCTTCTAACCTTCTGCGTTCGTTACGAAATGCTCATTTCTTTGTATGTTTCTCTTGTTTCGGACCCCCTTCCGGTTCCTTTAAAAGAAAGGCAGGATTCGATCCGAACACAAAAATAGAATTGAAGCACTTAGTAGTACCAAAGTAAGGAAGATGGATCGAAATGGTCAAAAAATCCAAATAAGAAGACCCCCTTCCCATTGTTGATCCAAGTGTGTAAGGCACAATCGCAGAGGGGCGGCCACGCTAAAAGGAGCGGCAGCAGTTGGAGGTGTCTCATCGTGAGCGCTGAGGCGCTCCGTAGTAGTTGACTTTTGAGGATTAAAAGTTTGGAGAGGACGTGCATGTATCAGTTCTATAAGAAACATTGACCTTAACTGATTGCCGAGAGATACATCTGATAATAACACACCACTCCCCAATGGTAACCGAGAACAAACAGTCACTTTGTGAGTGTGGTACCAATATTGCAATTATGGCCGGGCTAGGCTTAGAACTTATGTAGTCTATACACAGGGGGTTGACGTGTACAGAGTACATAAGTTTGGTGGGTTGACTCCTACTCAATCCTAACCTGCCCGACCTCCACACCCCGTACCTAATTTGCTTCTTGTGTGCTCCCTACATTTTGGTCTGTCCCTATCCAGTTCTTACTCGCACGACCTGAGCAGTCCCATTCCTGACCTTCCCGATTTTTGGAACCCAAGCGAGGGTTTATAAATTTGAGTACCCATCGATTTCGGCGCGAGCCCAGCCCATGGTGGGCGGAGCTAAGCTTAAAACTTATATGCTTCGTACACATGACCCCTATCCGATCCTAACCTGCCCGACCTCCACAGGCCCGTGCCTTATTTGCTTGCTGTATGTTCCCTTTACTTTGGTCAGTCCCTCCCCAGTCCTTACATGCGCGACTTCAACAGACTCTTTCCTAACTTGCCCGATTTCCAACATCTGATCGAAGAACAGAATTCGTTTATTCATCGATTTCGGCGCGAGCCCAGCCCATGGTGGGCGGAGCTAGGCTTAGAATTTATGTGCTCCGTACACTTGTGTTTGCCCCTATGTTATCCTAACTTGCCCTACCTCTACAGGCCCGTGCCTTATTTGCTTGTTGTGTGCACCCTTTACTTTGGTCGGTCCCTCCCCAGTCCTTACATGCGCGACTTCAACAGACTCTTTCCTAACTTGCCCGATTTCCAACATCTGAGCGAGGACCTAAATTCGTTTATTCATCCATTTCGCCGCAAGACCCGCCCATGGTGGGCGGGGCTAGGCTTAGTTCTTATATGCTCTGTACGCTTAGGTCAGCCCCTCCCCATTCCTAACTCGCGCGACCCTCCAGGATACAGTTGAGATGAGGCCCTACCGAGTCTTAACTTGCCCGATCCCTACAGGCCCACTCTTGATTTAGCCGATTTTTTCAACCATTTCTGCGCAAGTCCCGCTCACGGTGGGCGGAGCTAGGCTTAGTCCTAAATGGGCTCCGCACACTTTGGTCTACCCCTACCCATCCCCAACTTGCCCTACCTTTCCACGTTGCAATTGAGTTGAGAGTAGATTATGTGACAAAAAACGGACACATGCACACACACACACACAAACACACCAAACTTCTGGTTTTAGCTTGCCTCTCATGTACTCCGTACATTTTGGCTTACCCCAACCCATCCCTAACTTGCCCGACCTCTACAGGTCCATTCCTAGCCTGCCTGATTTTTGGAACCTGAGCGTGCACTTAAATTTGAACACCGGCAGTTTCCGCGCAAGCCCCGCTCACAGTGGGCGGAGCTAGGCTAATTCTTATGTGCTCTGTGCGCTTAGGTCAGCATCTACCCAATTCTAACATGCCCGACCTTTCCAGACAGCAGTTCAGTTGAGACATATAACAATGGGGTGGAGTGCAAGTGTTCCGATTGGTGAGGTCAGGTCAGGTTGCGCGGCGGATTGCAAACAGGTAAAGACAGGTAAAACACGCTGCCAAAGCTCCTCCCTAAAAAGGCTTAGGCAAATCTGGGAGAGCCCAGACGGCAGGACACGCCACCATTCGGACAACTTGCGAAGGGCGGTGACCCAGTTCGGCGTCGACCTCTAGAAATTGGAACACTTGCAACACACCCCATAACAATGAGATAGGGGTGTATGTGGTGCAGACAGGTTGTAAATGGTTGACGCTGGACTGTGGGAGTGACATGGGTACCCTCGGTGTATCCCTAGGTAATGCCTCCTTTCCTTACCGGCCCATCACAACACGGCTGCCAATCGCCTTTCGAGGCTCCTTATCAGCCCTTATCAGTTGCTATCACTTTCGTTCCTTCACCATTAATGTCCCCTTACCACCGCTACATTACCTTAAAAATTCAGGATCCCAGCTTTGCTGCGACGCGAGATATGAATTTCCCGCCATTCGCCTTTCGAGGCTCCTTATCAGCCCTTATCAGTTGCTATCACTTCCGTTCCTTCACCATTAATGTCCCCTTACCACCCCTACATTACATTAAAAATTCAGGATCCCAGCTTTGCTGCGACGCGAGATATGAATTTCCCGCCATTCGCCTTTCGAGGCTCCTTATCAGCCCTTATCAGTTGCTATCACTTCCGTTCCTTCACCATTAATGTCCCCTTACCACCCCTACATTACCTTAAAAATTCAGGATCCCAGCTTTGCTGCGACGCGAGATATGAATTTCCCGCCATTCGCCTTTCGAGGCTCCTTATCAGCCCTTATCAGTTGCTATCACTTCCGTTCCTTCACCATTAATGCCCCTTACCACCCCTACATTACCTTAAAAATTCAGGATCCCAGCTTTGCTGCGACGCGAGATATGAATTTCCCGCCATTCGCCTTTCGAGGCTCCTTATCAGCCCTTATCAGTTGCTATCACTTCCGTTCCTTCACCATTAATGTCCCCTTACCAACCCTACATTACCTTAAAAATTCAGAATCCCAGCTTTGCTGCGACGCGAGATATGAATTTCCCGCCATTCGCCTTTCGAGGCTCCTTATCAGCCCTTATCAGTTGCTATCACTTCCGTTCCTTCACCATTAATGTCCCCTTACCACCCCTACATTACCTTAAAAATTCAGGATCCCAGCTTTGCTGCGACGCGAGATATGAATTTCCCGCCATTCGCCTTTCGAGGCTCCTTATCAGCCCTTATCAGTTGCTATCACTTCCGTTCCTTCACCATTAATGCCCCTTACCACCCCTACATTACCTTAAAAATTCAGGATCCCAGCTTTGCTGCGACGCGAGATATGAATTTCCCGCCATTCGCCTTTCGAGGCTCCTTATCAGCCCTTATCAGTTGCTATCACTTCCGTTCCTTCACCATTAATGTCCCCTTACCACCCCTACATTACCTTAAAAATTCAGGATCCCAGCTTTGCTGCGACGCGAGATATGAATTTCCCGCCATTCGCCTTTCGAGGCTCCTTATCAGCCCTCATCAGTTGCTATCACTTCCGTTCCTTCACCATTAATGTCCCCTTACCACCCCTACATTACCTTAAAAATTCAGGATCCCAGCTTTGCTGCGACGCGAGATATGAATTTCCCGCCATTCGCCTTTCGAGGCTCCTTATCAGCCCTTATCAGTTGCTGTCACTTCCGTTCCTTCACCATTAATGTCCCCTTACCACCCCTACATTACCTTAAAAATTCAGGATCCCAGCTTTGCTGCGACGCGAGATATGAATTTCCCGCCATTCGCCTTTCGAGGCTCCTTATCAGCCCTTATCAGTTGCTATCACTTCCGTTCCCTCACCATTGATGTCCCCTTAACACCCCTACATTACCTTAAAAATTCAGAATCCCAGCTTTGCTGCGACGCGAGATAGAAATTATGCGGTGAGCGGACAGACAGACACACACACACAGACACACACACAGACAGACAAACAAACACACCAAACTTCTGCTTGATATATAGAGTATGATGATGATAGGAATAGGATGGTTTTAATTCCATTCCTAACTTGCCTCTCATGTGCCCGTATTTTGCTTACCCGAACCCATCCCTAACTTGCCCGACCTCTACAGGCCCATTCCTAGCTTGCCTGATTTTTGGTAACTGAGCGTGGACTTGAATTCGAACACAGGCAGTTTCCGCGCAAGCCCCGTCCACAGTGTGCAGAGCTAGGCTCAGTTTTTATGTGCTCTGTACGCTTGGGTCAGCCCCTACCCTATTTCAACTTGCCCGACCTCTCCAGGCTGCAGATCAGTTAGGAATGCATTATGCGGTGTGCGGACAGACAGACAGACAGACAGACACACGCACACACACAGACAAACACACCAAACTTCTCGTTTATACGTAGAGTACGGTTCCTGCTCAAGCCCCGCTCACGGTGGGCGGGGCTAGGCTTAGTTCTTATGATCTTCGTGTTATGATCCTCGTGCACTTTGGTCAACCCCTACACACTCCTTACTTGCCCAACCTCTCCACGTTTGAACTGAAAGTGCAACGTGACAAACAGATGCACACAAACACGACAAACATGTGGTTGAACTGAGAGTGCATGTAACAGACGGACGGACACACACACGCACACACACACACAATCTTTTTGCCCAGATAATTACATTAGTGGCTCCGCGCTGATACGTGACCTTGGAAAGCGAAAAAACTACTGCGGACGATGCCGTAAAAGTTACCTTCTCAATGATAGACTAGAAAATAATGGCGTGCATTTCAACATGTCCTTGAGCTGTATTGATTCGTAATTTTCGATTGATTCTTGGAATTTCGCTATCCACAGCTCCTGGAAGTTTTCGGCATAAACATCCGTCATCGTAAATAAACATGCGATGTTTTCGAAAAAACAACACGAACCTTATCATGCTTATCCGCAGCCTGCAGTGTATAAATAGCAACGACTTGGTAATAACGAGTAAGATGAATAATGACGAAGGCAAATTTGAGTGAAACTGAAAACGTAAACAGATTACTCAACTTCCGACTTCTGAAATGACTACGAAATGTCGGAAATATCGAAAAACTGATTACGTGAGCTATTCGAGTCATTCGAGTCCGCATCGCAGAACACGCATGAGTCCAAAGGGACTGGTTGCCGCTGGACAACATAGTGATCACTCTTGCCAGTGGGTGTACCTTTCTAAAACACGGAAAATGCAGAAGTGCTGTGAGATATATAAGATATATATAATTTTTTATAGATATATAGGGTATAGAATATGTTGATAAAATATACAGATATAGAGATATGTAGAATCCTTGATTTGCTCTCATGAAATGAACTTCATTAAGTAGAGACGCGTTCAAGGAGGCGCCGTACGGAGCGATTTTCGTTAGTTTTCCCAGAATAATCCCTCGGCATTTGTCAAGTTGTGGCCAATGTACCGCCGATTGGCTATCAAAAGAGCTCATAATGTTATTTGCAGCCCATAAGTTCAACGCCGCAGAAGCAGAAAAGTGAATAATATGTAGGGGAAAAATATAAATGCGCGTCTATGTCAAGATGTGCCAAAACGTCGAAAAAGATGTGTCGAGGGTGCCAAAAGAGATGTCGACGATGCAGATTACATGACACCCTTTGCCGACGGCTTCCAAATCAGAAAAACAAAGCTTCGATGTCCAAGGCTTTTACACGCATGAATTCCTGACCGTGTCACGAGTTTTGAATCGCCCATATCGAAGCTCATCCTTTCTTCCTACCATATGTGATCGGATTTTTTCGATTTCTGGGTAACTATGAGCATCCGAGTGCCGCGTCTCAAATGCCTTTAGAAAATCTTCTCACAACCAGAAAGTTAAAATGCTTTTCAGCATGGTCTTATGGAATGGAAGAAGCCTTTCATACCACCGAAACTGCAGGTTATGTGACGTATTTTCCAAATTAAGATGTGAAATAGACATCATATGTACACGAAGTCATAGTCAACATCCTCTAAAAATTTCAAAATAATATGTAACGATTCCTAAATTCCTTCCTGTTTCAAAAACACAGTTTTTTAGATGTTACAAGTATGCTGAATTATGGGCAAAAGCTTCGGTCTCGGACGGGACTCGAACCCGCACTCCGTGCTTTCCGGGCATATGTGCTAATCGAAAAATATTAGAGTATTTGATGTTCAGAATTTATGCCATCAAAAAATATCAGTGTTTTTTGTAATAACCTTCATTTGATGGTGAAGCAATCCGACTTTTCCTTTTCTTCGTTTGATGGTACTTACTCGTAATTCTATATGCCTTGTGAATCTACAAGCCTTCTCGGAGATGGTATGCTATTTTCACCGCTCCAGTTAAATATATCCGATGAAATGAAAGAATGTGCAATTGGATTATATGCTCGTCGCAACAGGTGCCACCAATAGTGCCGCCAGCACGCCAAAGAGTTTGAAAGCAATTCTGCCAACTTCGTATCTTACGAAATAGCCCTACCCCTGAATATAGCGGAGAAACTAACCACTCGCAATTTATTGGGACATTTCTTTGTTTTTGATAGAACGAACATGTCGTTGAAAAGAAACGCGTAACAGTCCACCGTTCGTCCATTCTCTGTAGAAGCTCTTTTTATACAGTCGAATCCAAACAAACTGAAAAAAAGGGTTACTTACCGACTAATTCGAGTGCTCCCTCGTGGATTAGCTTTCTTCGCGGGTGTGCCAGAAGGTTTTCGCAGAATTGCCGAGAAAGAGCCACTTTGAGAAACTGAAAAGCAGAGGCTCCACGAGTGTATCACTAACCAGGAAGGGCTTTTTACTTCCCATGGAACTTCGAATAGGAACCCCTATCAATCGATAGAGCTTCGAACGCTGATTACGACTGGGAAAACCAAAAGTGCTACGGGCTGCTCCGAAGCGAGATAGGAGGGGACAAAGTTTGCTTGTGATATCTCATTACGGAGGCACTTTGCCGTCAGCACGGCCGTTGTTGACCTATCAGCGTGCACCGTGGCTTACTGGTAGTGTTCTGGATCTGTAGCATAGAAATAGTGTGTTTGCTTCCCGCCGATGGAGATTTTTTTGCATTTTGTGTCTCATTGTCTACACGTTTACCTGAATGCATAATATTATTACATGGTACGTTCGGAAGCCCATAACGCGCGAGCCAGTCGTTCTCGTGCAAAACCAGTGTGATTTTCGTGTTGAGGGAATCAAATTACCCCAGAGGACAAGTTTTTAGCCAATTCGAGAATTTGACCAAATTTCCGAAAAAAAAACTCACGATCTATTGGGTGGCAGCACCATGAACAAAGGAGGAGTCGTTGACCCTTGTCGAGGAAATGCTCTTATTTGACGCTTGTTTCGTACGTTCAGTGCGATGGGCAAGTGTAACAGGTATGTGTAGGTTACCTTGTTCAGGTTGCAGGATTTTTTTAGAAGAAATTTCAAAAACTAACACTTCATCCCCCGGCCACCCCCAATTTTCCGAAATTGGAACAAAAACCGGATTTGGCTAAAAATTTGCACAGTGTGGTAATTCGACCCGCTGTGCGTAAATATCGTAATCTTTTTGAGCAACAACGCCTAATTCGTGGAGTATGGGAGTCTCTTCCACCTGATATGCTTCCCTAGTGAGTATTGTCAGTAGTTATAAATAAAGTGGCAGAGTAAATGATGGGTGTGATAGGAATCAGTACACGGAAACGTTCAGAAGTGAAAGAAGCACTTTCTGGCCATCAAACACAAAATGCAAAAAAAAAGTCCACAGGCGGGGAGCAAACCCCCAACCCTCGCCCTGCACATTCGCGACACTACCACTGAGCCACGTTGGCCGTTTTTAGCTCAGCAACGGCCGTGCTGATGAAAAACTGCCCCGCTAACGGATATCACAGGTAAATCACAGGTGAATTTTGACCCCTCCTAACTCGCTTCCGAACAGCCCGTAGCACTTTAGTTTCCACATTTGTAATCAGCGTTCGAAGCTCTATCGATCTGTAGGGGTCCCTATTCGAAGTTCCATGGGAAGTAAAAAGCCCTTCCTGGTAAGAGATCTTGAAAGCATAAACCACGATGAAGTAGCTAGGTGATTCTTGGCGGTCTGCAAGGCGCTGTTTATACTTGGCGCACAATTATACAAGCGACTGTGAGCCGTAGAACCCTGTCGCAGAGTATGAATGCAATCTAGGGCTGCACTCATACTTCAAGATAGCGGATACGCAGGGCAAGCACCGCGATAACAAATGCGATGACGTGATCGATATTGATTGCATAGCATTTGTCGCATCATTCGCGATCGCCGAGATGAGAGTGGACTGAGATTCCAGTCACTTTAAAGGGACCTATTAGAATCCTATGCCCCATCAATAACTGATTGCTCAGGGTCAACCGCGAATGCACACCCACCCAGCGCTGCCTCTACCTTCATAGGGCCACTTTCATACTTTGCGGTGTCGCGGCAGGGTGTGACTGTGTGTCTCTGTGTCTCCGCCTATGCCACGCCATCTCGTTGCCAGCAACGTCTCTGCACCTTCCTCGTGCCAATTTGCGTAACTGCCTGTGTACGCAGCCACACCCTACCGGCCCAAAGTACGAACGCAGCCGGACAGACATTCTAATGTTTGCTGTGTTTTCAATGCAGAGCAGATTTTTTGATACTCAAGTACTCACGTCTGGCACAAAGGCTCGCGGCTCCAACTCGCTAATGGATGGCCAGATAACTTGAGTTTGGAGTTGCTGCAACCGCTCGAAATTATGCAACCATTGGACACTGTCATCAATGGATCCTGAAATTCTCATAGTGTACGCCGTCTTTATCACGGATACAACAAATAACTCACGAAGGCTCTCCGTCATCGAATCGATAACTTTTTCGACTTTCGCCTTATTTTCCGGGTCTTCTGTGTAGCGATGGATTTCACGGAGCAAAATCGGTAACCTAGTTATTCTGAAATATTGTAT
This sequence comes from Trichostrongylus colubriformis, assembly GCA_963978905.1. Classification (NCBI taxonomy): domain Eukaryota; kingdom Metazoa; phylum Nematoda; class Chromadorea; order Rhabditida; family Trichostrongylidae; genus Trichostrongylus; species Trichostrongylus colubriformis. The sequence continues at coordinate 30,493,781 of OZ022260.1, forward strand.
GATAGTTCACACATTCAATATTCATAATAATCGTACTATATTATTTAAACCAATTCCAGTATATTCTAATTTTGTTTTCATTTATATTTCTAATTCTAAGATGGTATTCCTTTAAGTGAGAACTGAGGAACTATGCTACACTGCATATGAATCCAGAAATCGGGGTGAACTCTGCTCCGTGCAACTTATGTCTGGGCGATGTGTACTTGGTCGCATTCATACTTCACGACGCGATCGCAGAGTATGAAGGTCACATTTGATCCAGCTCCCTTGTGAACCACTTCCATTGGTGATCTTCTAATGTCATTTTGAACAAAGAGTGGATTGGAGCTTGCAACCAGTTAATCGTACCTTTGCAATGGAGCAATAAGTAGATCTTCCAGTTGCAATCGGAAGCACCGTTCATCAGCTAGACATATCTGAAACAATAATTCAATGGGAAAAAAATCGACTTTAGGTATTCAGCTTGGTGCTTCTCAACGCGTTTCTCACTAAGCTCGGGGAAGTGACTTTAGGAAATTAATTTTTTGAAAGCTTTTGACAGTGGTCGGCTTTGTGTAACGATAGGGTCGGATACCTTCCTAATCAGAGCCGTCGATACATCACGGCGCACCTGGGTAACCACCCACTCACAAAAACTTCCGTTTATATCAGTATCCTTTATCCACAGGTTAACGCCTCTGCCAAATACTTAATCGAGACAGGGCTCGAACAAGTCCTGCATGTGTGTCCCTATATACCTGTGCCACTAAAGACCGCCACTTAATGTTCACATATACATTTACATAGAATCTTCCAGACGGAAACTCATTTTCCTATGGCAACAATGTCCTGCACCAATTTTCGGGGAGTGTTTGCAACCGTGCAGCGTGCGAGGGTGGACTCAATCGAGAAGACTTGAAATTGAAAAGGATGACAAAGCTCCCGCGGACTAGATGCTCGCGTTCAACCCTTTTTCATTAAGCTTGGGGCACTTATAGCTGGTCGCAATGAGTTCATATGGAATAAAAGCTATGGAATGAGCCATTCTTTCACTTTCACATTGAATTTTGGTAGCACTTGAACGTCTTTTTGCCTATAACATGACTCGAGGGCTAGTCAGTGTATAGACAGGCACTGAAGGGACGGCCTGGCTGGGCGTTGAGGAGGGATCCAATTCGCGGGTATACGAATGAAAGCAGCGCCACATTGCACTACATCATCGCCGCTTATGATGGATTTCGAGAATGTGTTTGTGCACCAATGAACTCTCTGCTCATTGATAGCTGCACCCCAACCGTCCCATCATCTCAAAGTGCCTAGAAACCATGAGAAATCATACTCGTATACATTTTGAATTTCTTAAGATTATAGGTACGCATGGGGGCCTATGCCAAGTGAGCAGACCTCAGCATATCCGACAAAAGGGGTTTTTCTTGAGAGATTTGGGCATCTTTCAGAGCCTTTTTAGGATGAATATTTCTGAATGCTCACCTCTATTGTAAAAGAACAAAAAAATCCAAAAGACCGAAAATTCTACAACAGGAGCCACTTATCCTGGAAATATGGTGCTTCAAAGATGAAACTGACCCGCTCAAATTCTGTAAATCGTTCTTCTTTTTGTCGAATCGATCCCAGATACTCCATTGTGGCTTTGTAATTGATACAGTACGCTTGATACGCGGAAATTGTTGAAGGACCCTTGGAGAACTGAAAGCAATCGTCATAGTCAAAAATCATCGCATTTTTGAATTCATTTGACGTCCAGCAGGTATCTGGCAAGTTGCCACAAATTATAGGCCCTTGCACTTACGAATTCTAGGACATCTGATCATGTACTAAGAAATCCTTGTTCTGGCTTTGAACCCTCAAATTCCGCATTTGCCAAAAGGTTCATTGTCCTGAACTCCAGTCTCCCTCACGCTGGCGGTTTTATGGGGGCTTTCAAAAATGCATGATTGATTGCGCTGATGCCAAATGTGGACAATGGAGTGAAGCGGTGGAGCGAAATGAGCACGCCGACTCGTCTTCGTGCTTTATATAATATTCGGGAATAGAATATGTAAAAGTATACAAAAAGGAAAAAATATATTCCGCACCAGTAAATGTTGGCGTTTACTTCGCTCAACAATGCTTTTGAAAACAAAGCAAGCCTTTTTTATCACTCCTGCACGCTTACGTACCCACCCTTACACTGCTGAGGCATGCAGGCTCCCCAGAGGATCACGTAGAATCCAAAAATCGCAAAAAATCGCTGTGTAACATTGGGTCAGGACGCGGCGTCGCACCAAAGTCTTGGCGTGTCGCGCGCGAGCTTTGTGCGCGGGAACTGGATCGGCCAGCTATTCAAATGTGCCACGCAACCTACCTTTTCGAAGAGTTTCACAACGAGATCCGTGCAGTCATAATCGGTCCCTTCACGATTAACAGATTGCAAGAGGTTAAGGAACGTTTGACAGAATCCCCGAGAGATCCGGCATAGCTGATCAAGGTTTCCAAACAAGAGATCGGGTTCCACAGTCAAAAGACAGCCTTCGACTTGACACTTTTTCAGTGGTTCCTTATAGACGTTCCTGAAAAGAGCATTTCGACGCTTTGAAAAGTTGCTGTCTCAAAAAAAAACAATTGAAAAATGTTTATAAAACTGAAAATAAAAAAAACTAGATGAGGCTCACCGTAATACAAGCAGTTGGTGGTGAAGAAACTTTAATTCTGAATGGAACAGTTCCCACACCGCTTGTAGGTACTTCTGTTTCTACAATGTGGTAATCGTCATTACATCAAAAATGGTGTTTGCGGGGGTAGGGGCAAAATTTATTCTACAAATAGGTAGAACAAAAAACTACAAAACGTTTTTTCCTTTAATCAAACTATTCATAAATGCCGACACTGAAAGAAAACAAGGGCTTCACCTGTGAAGACAATTCCATCAACGGCCCTTCAAACATTTCCTCCCACGACACGGGCTGAAAAGACGCGATTGTCAACACTCTGCAGGGGGCATTCATAAATTTGAACCAACCAGGAGTTTTTCGAGCTCGTCATCTTCCAATTCATGGTCGACTGAAGTTTCCAGAGCGGCTTGTACGTGCTTGATAATTTCACGCCGTTTCGCTCGATTCGACCATTCATACTAAAATAGAAGATTTCTTTCTTGGAAAAAAAGGCTTTTGATTATGAAGAGTGAAAGTCAGACTTCTAACTCACCAATCGCTTCAGGATCCACGGTGACCTCGTCTTCGGTGGTTCATTATTCTCGGCGTAAAATGCCTGTGCAGAAATTGTTGCTCGTTGTAAATCTGAAAATAACAATAGCTGAAACGGTAGCGAATTAAGTGAATGATTATAGTAGAAGTATAAAAAGGAGAGCCATATTTATCGAGATGCTTTTAAAGGATGATATTCGATAAAAAAAGTTTGAATGGTTCAGCAATAATGGAAATCAAAGTTCGGTCGTGATTAATGATTTTTATGCATTAGGCATATCAAGTTAAAAAAGGCGTGGAATATTTGGCTCGAGTGAAGATGACACAATGATAGGGGTACAACTACACAAGTATGGACCGGGAGCCTTCCATGCGACTGGCTACAAAGTGTCATATTCTTCTTGCGGGTGAAAACACTGACGGAAGCATCAGCCTGCCAAGCATGCATTTAAAATGTTAATACAGTTCTGACTGGAAATCGAATGCATGACAAACCAAGAAAAAGGATCGATCGACGCTTTTTTACTTTGTTTTTTTTTTAACCGAACAAAATACAATGGTAACGTGAGTCACGAGTACTTCTAAAGTGGGTTACCTAAATGAAAGTTAGAGTCTAACGACTCTAACTTAAGAAGACTTTAAGTGGGCGGCGAAGTTCCCGGTGAAAGGAGCGGCCCCGAGCTTTGGAAGAGGCGTCATTCAAGGTGGCCCGTCCTTTTTTTTCACGTGGCCTGCCCGTTTTCGGATCAGCGATGGAAAAGAAGTCTTGTTTCTCGGGTTTTTGACCGATTCATCCCGTTTTTTCACTTTTGAACTACTAAGCGCCATGACTTTCATATTCATTAACCTTTCATATTCGTCACGAACCATTTTAACCACTAACTTGTTGAGTTAGGTCATCCCTTATGTATTTTGTGAAAAGCATATACTCAGTAAGTGATCTGATATTTCTCGAAATATGAAATTCTGTTGAACAACTCCATCAAAATACCAGAGTTTATAAGGGCTCCATTTTCTTTTGATCACCAGATTCTGCTACAAAAGAGGAATCAGCCACAAAAAACATTGCCAAAACCTACTCCCACGGTAGTATGTCCCACATAGGCTTCCCGATAAAATCACCCATTTTTTACATCCTTTTTGGTTTGTTTGCATATAATTTTAATTCTGTTTTGACAGACGACTGTCGTCTAGGCGACGTCTACTTGATAAATAAACCACACACTCATCCACATAGCCATCCTGAAAAAGGATATCTCGTTTTAAACTCAAACTACACTTTGTAGTTGATGCTGAAACGGTAGCGAATTAAGTGAATGATTTTAGTAGAAGTATAATAAAAATTAAGTGAATGATTATAGTAGAAGGATAATAAAAATTAAGCGAAGCTACGGCTTTTATCTTAGCATTCAGATAAGAAGAAGCATGGTGAAACTGATAGACAGAGTGTAGCTCCCAAATGTTTGACCCATGGCTTGACTCCTCCTATTTTTCTCTATGGCCCACAATCACAATTCGATTTTTATTTATTCCATATGTCAAAGCGACATGGGCCGAAAATAACCGTTATTCAGCATTTAATCAGCATCAAAATAATGATCCAAAAAATATTGACAAAGAAAAATAAGATTTTTCTTACGTGATACTTGATAAAAATGAAAGAAGAAGGAGGCAGGATAAAACACAAACACGAGGATTAAGTGATTCTCTACAGCTTGCGGCCCAGGCCAATTACAGATCGCTCTCGCAAATCTCAACAGAAGTTGAATGCGTGGCGCATCTTTTTATGATTGGGGAAATCTTACTTCTCCTATCCTTCAAAGACGGCTAAGCACTGTCATAGCCTTCTGGACCACCTCTGGAGCACAAATTCCAATCAAGACCTACATATACCCCCACACCTGAATGAGATGGCTCTCTGATGGCTTGATAAATGGCTTTGTGCTAGATATGGCCAATCCAGAGCCTTTTCATGACGTCATTTACTCATACTTTTACTGAAGGTTCATCAAAAGGCGTCATCCATAACTCCCATGTTCAAGAGCTTGGGTGAATTACGGGTGATGCGGAGAAAGGTGTCTGGTAGGCAACTGAAGGAATTGCAATTTCAATCGCCTATCAGACACCTGCCCCGAATTACCCATATTTTCGCGGGAATCAAATTCCATCGGGAATAGCTGAATTACCAGTTTTCACAGTAGCTGCAGTTGAATGTTTCCAGAAATTTCTATTCAGAGTTTTTCTGAAACATATAACTTTAGCCTGCTTTCTCAATCCACCAATGGAAAGTGACGGATACAGGGTTTCTCCTTGTTCATGTTATGAGGGAGGGACTTCAGCTCAGAATCAACATATGTAGATTTCTCAAAACATTGAGAAACACAGTGCATTGACCTGTGTGGTTTTATTTCAGTGTCCAGATGTCTGTTGAGACAAGACACATGTCTTCTACCTATAAATGAACTCCCATTCTTCTTTTCACGATAAACACCTTGAAAACCTGTTTTCTTAGAGTAACATTCTTGAACAGCTTAGAATACGCTGTAAATAGTTTGATTGTAAAGGCCCAAAATAATCTCACCAAAACGATACAATTTTGTGCAATGGCTTCTTGAACTAAAATAGACCACAGGAATCACCAAAAGAATAGTTATTTTATCAATTTCAATCTGTTGCGCTTTTCTTATGCTTGATGAGCAAGTAATCGGCAGTACGCCCACGATCAAGACAATTTTTCTTATTTTTACACTGTTATGAAGCCTGAAATCACACTACTTTCAATGGGACCTCTATTTATACTTGTATCGAAAAATTTTCGTTCAGGAAGGAGTCATATTTCAGTTGGTTGTTAAGAAGTATCACACCTTCCTCCACACTGCGACGCTACATATTTTTTGCATGTGAGAGGTAATTCTATCAAAGGATATTATACTATGGCAGATTCTGAGAGGGGCCGCGAGACGCGGAAAATCTCCTTGACATGATGCTTGGTCCTGAGCTTGGACTTTAAAAACAAAGACAGCCAGATTTTAGCATAGGCTTTATGGTACCCGACAAACATTCGGCAATGTTCGACACTTAGACGTGATCCAGATGGTGAATTGGTACAAGAGTCACATAAAAGGCTATTGAAAAGTAAAGAAAAACTTGAGAAAAACAACAGTTTTGCGCATGGCTCAAATTATCGTCCACGGAAATATGAGTTTTGATGTTACCCATATACTTATGTTGTATTTGCCTAATGTGGGACACATGCAAAGTTTCACGCAAAAATGCGAATCCGGCTAAGATACAGCACTACAAAGTCCCGTCTCGTCGTCCGCTGCAGATACAACGAGACGGGACTTTTACTCGAAAGCCCCTCCCACCCGGCCACGAATTTGGGGAGCTGTATCTCAGCCAAATTATCACTTTTATGCATGAAACTTTGCCTGCGATCCTCATTAAGCAAGTACAACATAAGTATATGGGTAACAGGAAAACTCATTTTCCCGTGGACGATTCCTTAAAGGTGCATTAGCGGAAATTCGGACGAAAGTAAAAGAAGTAGTGAATCTGAAAGTCAAGATGCCTAGTAACAGGACAATAGGAAAAAACGGATGGAAATGGCCAAAACCCGAGAAACAGGACCCCTTTCTCTAGTTGATCCTCAATGCGGACGACCTTTCCGGCAAGAGACGGATACTCCGAACGAAATTTCCTTTGGCATGCTGCCAAGTAAACACAAGGGAATGTTTGGAAATACGACAGCATCCTTTTCCTGGAGTGAGCTTCAGGCTAAAACTGCAAAAGCGCGCTGCAATACCTTCGATCTCACCGCATATCCTTGGCCGCTCTCATCGTGGCCGACCAGGTACCACGTCGCTTGTAGGCGGGGTCGATTATCAAAAAGCGGCAGCTCCTATCCATTGCGCCGTTTCTACAGCTCGAAGGAGCACTTTTCCACCGGCATTCGCTACAGATAGCCTTCTGAGGCTCATAGTTTCCATGTAAGTAACTTTTTCTAGGGATTTCTCAATAACCACATTACCCCTAAGGCTTCTTCAAGGAGCTCGGGCAAGGTGGCCATGACATTAATAGGATGGAAAACTGAGGAGGTTGAGGTCCGATAAAGTGAGCCAATATATATACAGGGGGTGCCAAAAAAAAAAGTAATTTTGCCCACGGCTCACATCTGCCAATTATACAAAACATAGGAAAACGAAAAAGATAAAAGTATTGGGGCAAAATATTCCCGAAATGTTCCTCTAAGATCAGGAAGAAGCTGAGACTCACTACTTTCACTTTCATAAAAATATGGAGCTTGCATTCGACGTAGTCGGGCTTCGGAGTACCTATAGTATCAAGGTCCGCTTAAAACAGTGAAGCCAGGCTCCAAGGTAGGTCTTTTGTGGGAAGCTTCCTGAGGATTGGCCCTTCGGTTAATGGAAGTCACAGAGCCCCTGCTGCTTGGACAAGGCTGCTATGATCCGAAGTATCATTTTTCATGCCTCAAGCCTGCCCCGGAGAGGTTTCAGTGGTAATGGCACGTTTTGGCTCTTAGAAACGAAGGACGTTGGGAACCCGTAAAAAACGGAATATGTAAGAACACCACCCTGTATGAATCCCCTCAAGTACCCAGAGTGAACGGACCTTAGCAAGGTTGTGAACGAGGGCAACGAAATTTCGAATTTTGCCCAGTTGAGGTGACACATTTTATTCTCTCTTTCCTCGCTCCCGTTCCTGCTCGTGCAGAAGGCTGCCACGGAGTATAGTAATAAAGTGAGGTCTGCTTTTGAACCTGGGGATGAAAATACCTTAACAGAATTTGCTGTAGTTTGACTAAAGTGGTGTGAAAAAGGAGGAGACAAAATTACTTCTTTTTTTTGGCACCCCCTGTAGAAGGCAACTGACCTGCAAGAAGACCACCACCTGAACTAATTGCCCTGTTGAAAAGATGTGATTCATTAGGACTGATCTGTACATGTGGCACGATAATCACATTGTCAGACGAGCAACATCCTTCTTGAGAGCTGAAACAGGAATCGAATAGATCAGGCCTTTCACGAAAGAGAACAAAAGGCGGCGATATATAGCCTCTACACATAAATTCACTACGAAAGCGACACACACACGCACAACACACTTTCACCTATAACATACCTCTCCTGGTGTTGATGGGGCTGTAATAAAAATCATTTAAAGGAAAAAATGGTGCTAAAAAACACAAAATTCGAAAAAAAAATCAGCCTTTGTGTGCATGATTTACCTGCTCAGGGACTAAGGCGTATCGTCTACTCAACTGTTCCTTGTTTGGATGAATTGTTTGCGGTTCACCGTCATCAGGCTGAAAAATGATAAATTCAAATTTGTGATTTTTATGACCAACTAAACATATTTTTTGCTGAACAGTTTGATTTTATCACTGCTATACGGCAACATAAAAGGGACAGCTACCCTATTTTCTTTATCAAGATCGCTCATGCTCAACAGTGATCCCCATGAGGGCTTCAGAAAGCCGAAAAATCGTTTGTTCACCTCATCTTGCTGTGGACGCCGAAACACTGGAGTCAACACTTTCACATCAAGCATATCACTGTAAGGAATTCGATATAGACTTAGATACGGTAGATGAACGCTACAGAAAGCTAACGGAGTTAGTAGCGGACATGAGCGAAGAAAGTATGCACATACGAAACGGAATAGGAGGTCTTCAGAATGAACACTTCTCGAGAATTCTTCACTTTTCGCTGGTACTTCACAGACATGGCTTTCGCGACGGCGAAAACGAATAGAACTCGATAAAGTTAACCTGTCGTAGAGGATTTTTCATGGCTAGAAACGCCACACCTGAAGTGTATTTTTTCAGGGTTATAAAGAGTGTAACGTGTCAACCATCGCGATATGCCTAGGAACAAATTGTATTTGAAGCCGCTACCGATACATTACAAAGGAAGTGAATGCGATTCCTTGAATTTGCAAGGCACGAGGCAGCCCTCGAAGTTCGACTGTCCTTGGGTAAACGGCTGAGGCGGCTTTTTCGAGGAAAATATAATCATAGAAAGGTCTATTGACGGAAGAGGGAAATGAAGGGTACGCAACGAAAATATTAGGTTAGCACTACGTACGTGATGGGTATGCTGGAGTTTGCATATGAGATTCTGGAAAATCCTTGGAAACCCATTTTTGGCCTCATAAAAGTGCATCGCTAGCCAAGATCTTAATGTTAGGGGGCAGTGCACGTTTCTTACTGTCAAATTTCCAGAAATCCGTAAAAAACTCACACCTGAAAAAGTCGTTCGTATGTTACTGAGGTGAGACGGTGACAAGGCCAAAACACTCGAGGTAGGATAGACGAGTTTTTATGTCGTTTTGTTTATAAGGGGTGAACGATTGATTTCCGCACTGTTCATCAATCAGCCATCATCGATCAACAAGGAAGTTAACCATGTGCATCATGCGTGAAAAAGTCGAAACCGTATTCTATCTCACGTTAGTGGCCGGGAAGGAGAGGGCTGGAGAAATTGTTGGGAAGCGCCCAGAAGTATCCAATACCTGCTCAGGACAATTCAGATGCAAAAAGGTAGTGCATTCGTCACTGATCAATCCTTTGCTCTATTCGTAGTTGAAGTGATTATGTATTTACTTTTCAAAAATATTCATCCACTATTACCCAGTCAAGGACTCCAAAAGCCAGCGGACGCCCACTCCAAAATATGCGCAGTAGCATGCGTCAGCCAGTTGGTTCATCATTAAAAGCAGCGATCGATATTCCTTAATCATTGCAAAAAATGAAGAAAGAGTGGGGAAAAATGCCATTTATTCAAGAACTAGGCCTGGTTAAGGGATACTTGGGTAACCTCACTTAGATGGTACCTTGAAATTTAGGCTCTAATTCTTACTCATCTGGTTCGGTATTCAAACTATCCATAGAGATGAGAGGATGCTAAGACAGCAATGCGCATCGAAGTCTTTCTGCAGATTGCTACGACTAAGCACTTTGCCAAAGTTCAGTATGGGATCGCGAGTACAAGAACAGGGCGAGAACAGAATTGAGGGGGAAATCACTTCCTGAAGTGGCGTAACTATGCACGATTGTCAATCGACTTCAGAAGCGCAGCAAGTCCCAAAATAGTAGGTCTTCTGCCCTTCACACAGCATATGAAAACAGCGAGTTGAAATAGGAAGATCAACGTAATTCTGGAAGACTGTTTTCAGAATGAGCCCTTTTAAACTAGCTCATGGCAGTGTCGGAAAATCAACAAGGCATTCGAAGAAAACGCTTTTGACCATAAGGCAGCATTCACGGAGGAAGCAAAGAAGTCACTAGCGCACGAGAAGAGACGATCTCTTCAGTGAGTTTTCGGCCAATTACATTCTCCTCAGAAAAAACTTTGATGACGCTTGCATAATTTTCTGTACTAAAACACTTTTGCTGAAATTCAACTGAATTTGGGTGGAAAGATCAGCTATCAAGCTTCCTGGACGGTCTTTCGAAAAATCAATAGCAGTTAAGTCAAGTTTCGTGACTATGGGTAGTATCCTCACAGACTCGTCACGATACTATTAGCGCTTTGTCACGTGCTTCTGAGTATCACATAACGTTGTCGCACACGAGCTTTATTGTTGACGGCTCCATACGTTTTCATGAAAATGCTTGAATTTTAATCGGCCTTTTTCACCTGGACTGTGGCTGCTACAGAAGTCGTCAGCCTTAGCACTCCCTTCAGAACTTGAATAGTCAAGCTTCCACTCCTCCAAGAGTTAGGTAGGGCAAGATTCGGATAGATGCCGCTATTTATTACCTCAACACAGCGATGAAGTCCACACATACTGCACTGCCTCCATAACCTCATGAAAAGCGGAAACGCACGGCATCCAAAAAAAATTGTTCAACAAGAAGTCGTCGTCCGTTTAAAGACGTAAAGGCCAGGTAGAAGTCGCAATGCCAAAGTTGGGAGCAGAGGAACAGGAGAGAAGAGCAGACTCTCAAAAGATACTGTACAGTAGTTCTAAGAAGAAAATTTAGCCATATCCAGTAATTTCGAAATTTCAGCATTAATTTTACTTTTCGTTTTTACGATTCATCGAAAAGCAGCGAAAATGAACCGAAAGACGATGGAGTGAAAGCGCTAATACAATCTCACTAAGGCCACGTTCATACTCTGCGGTGCCGACGACGAGGTGTGGCGTCGTGCCTTTGCGTCTCCGCCTATGCCACCCTGCCTTGGTGCCTGCGCCGTCCTTGCACCCCCCCCCCCCCCCCGCCCTTCCCCTCGTGCCACGCTGAATGTGAACGCAGCCGCGTCCTGAAGATGAACGCGGCTAGAAGCGACAGAAAACTCCTCTCCGCATTCTAGTGGATAAATAGCGTAACCATTGGATTAGGAAGTTAACTTCTACCGTTGCTTTTTGTTTGTTCATATCCTCATCGCTTTCGCCGCGAGCAGAATATCATTCAAAAAGGCTTTACTACTAAACAAGAGGGGGTTGACATACTTATTCACTCAACCTTTGCCCTAAATACAGGCCACTACATTAAAAACTTGGAATAGCACCGACGACACTTCTATCAATCACAAAGTGAACAGAACTTCTTGGGATGCTTACATCTTGTTAACAGAGCACAGCAAGCAGGAGCAGGTGCGAGGACAATTGGAGAGCTCGATAGCGAGGGTGACGCAAGGCTTACAATTCAAAAAAATCGATTACCAGCTTTGAGTGGAATGAAAAAGTTCTGATAAACTGGAAAAACCCAACTCATAATGAGGCGAAAGTGCTCTTCACATGCTCGATTGGGCGGTTCAGCAGAATCCATCGCACTCTTGCAACTTTGCCCTAACTAATGATGACCTTTTCTGCTAGCTGCCAATTCAATTGAAGGAAGTGTCTTTAATAGAAACGGACAGTTCAGAACCAGGCCAGACCCAACAACTTCTTCGAGTCCAGACCCAGCGATTCTTCGTAACGGCTTCAGTGAAGCGGCTCCACACACTCGTCAGGAGGTTGAAGACGCCGTGAGCAATGACGGAGGAAATCCATCTAGGTTATGTATCAGCATATGCAATTCATAAAATAGGGAAGGAAGAAAATATAGAAGAAATATAGAAAATATTACTTTGTCCCCGACTTAACAAATGTAATGGCGAAGCAAAATGCACCGAGTACAAGGTTTGAGAGCGAATAAAATGTGCTCAGAATTAATTGCGTTAAACTTTGGCACGAAAGCAGCCAAAATGTAGCGGAAAATGCTTTCGCTGAAACCTATGTGACAAGTCTCCACCCTTTTTGACACCTGCAGGTGAAAGTTGCGTGAGTGAGAGATATGAAATTCGTTTTGAAGATACTCTCAAATGGAAAGCACTGAATCTAGATTCAGGGTTCGTAACTGTCTGTAATCTTATGAAATTCTTAAATGAGGTGAATAAGAAGACATATAAAGGGCCAAGAAGCTATATTCGAAACACTTCACGAAAATGTTGCTATTTCTGTTATAAAGTTTGAACCTTATGACAGCTCTATGACAATTGGTTGAAATTTGTTTTCGGTACTTTTCAGAAGTCAATTGTGGGCTGCGCTCACTTGTGGGTTGACTGGATGTACACGAGAGAGTGAAGAAATAAATGAAAGAAGTTATCAATTTATTCCGATTCGAGATGCGCCATATTTCTACCTTTGTTCTGAAGGGTGGAAATATTTTCAGTAGTTGAATACGTACCTAGCAAATACTATGATTTTAAAAACCATTAATTTCCGGCTATTTTGAAGCCACAACTTTCTCAGAGGGGAGTATGGATCCTGCTGGAAAGGAAAACTGTGGACTTCTTTATAGTGGCTAGCACCCGTTTCTAGAGCGTGCTGAATCGCGATGCTTCATGCCGCGTGATGTCATGCGTGGTGTGATGTCATTTTCAAAACGATACCGCTTCTGAGCATTTATTTACAAACAAAGATGGGATTCCACACACAGGTTTCGCCATTTAACTATTGGGTTGGTACCTCATTAATGCGACTTTTTTCATTCATTTTACTTAGCAAAGTGAATATGAAAACTCAACAAAAATTTGTTTGAATGATTATTTGGGACCATTTTCACTATCGGAAGCAATGACTGCTTCCTTCTCGGTAGTCGAATGGGATGATGCATAATTAATACGGCTTTTAATGATTGTTGCGTTTCTCTTTAATGAAAATTGACGCTTTGACTTCGTTTCCCTAGCTCTCGAGAAACTTCCCCGTTTTTCTAGCGTTCGAAATTTCCTCCTCCTTGCACGTTTGTGACGTCAAACATTGTTCCCGAACCTACATACTGAAGTCCTCATTATAAAAATTAGCTCATTAGAAGGCTAGTGCTTGTCAGTTCCCTCCAGATCACCCTTTTGCACGGTCCGCTGATCTGCTCCTTGGCTCATTAACCAACTAGAACTGCATGCAACTTAAGAAGGCCGAAGAATTTGTAGGAAATATACCGTCAAAGAGTCCATCACGTATAAGCAATAATAGCTGCTTATTGAAGGATGAAATAAACGAGCTACCGTCGTCCCATTATTTTTCACACTGTTAAAGGTAGCGGTTCCAGGACCCATCTAGAAACCATGAAGCACATAGAAACGTTTTGAGATAGGCTGCAGAGAGAAAAGATCACCCCGGAGACAAACCATGTGAAACAAATGTGTTTCAATAATTTATGGAGTGGGTGTGAGATCGAACACTGAACGAGCAGAAAGCAAGCATGCCGCAGTGGGAGTTAGCAGTGAAGTAATGTAGTTGTTTCGTAGTTTCTATGAATCTTTCGAGATGTATAATATTAGTTGCTAGTCAAGAGGTGGAGGCGGGAACGCTTTTTCGGGATGCGCCATGCATTCGACTTTCATCCGTAACGAGAGAAACAATACGATAAGTAACTGGCTTTAACTGCAGAAAAACTGTTATTTGAAGAGTTTCTAATTTACCCAGACAGCCATCACGGATGGACCTGAGCGAAACTTCATTCATTATTAATGATTTACTTAGAAAGACTATGGACCGTGCAAAAACAATTAGTGCGCTATTTTGTTCCTAGACTAATTGTCGTTCAATGTTTATCTAATTATCGTTTCATTAATGATATTTCTTTTAACAAATATGGACCTTCGCAAATTTTTTTTTTGGATAAGACTTTGTTTCATCAGTTTCTGACCACTGTGGGCACTGCACGTGCTTCTCAAAGAAAAAAGTCCAACGACCACTAGGAAACGAACAGCCACGTCAGTTACTACAAGGATGCTGAGTAATGGGCAAAAGCTTCGGTGTCGGACGGGACTCAAACCCACACTTCATCCTTTCCGGGGATATGTGCATGCAATCATCGCATTGCGAGCTGCGGCGACAAACAGCAGTTATCAAAAATCAAAAATATCAAAAGCCACGTCAGTATTATACACAAAGAAAATCCCCATTAGACTAGCGGATCGCCACTGTGAAGAAACCAATCTCCGACCAGAGAAGAAAAGAATGAGCCTTTGTTTTACTGCGAACTCATTTAAAATTAGGCAGATAAGATAGCTATATAATGGAAATTCTCAGTGGGACAGGAAATAATGCCAAGAATTGGGAAGCCCTTTTGAAGAGCTTTCCAGCCATTCAATCACCAGTTGCTGCGGGAAAAGTTTCGAAGTGAATATTTTTGATGACTTCAATTTGAAGCTTCAAAGTAGGGTTCACCAACACATATTTATGAACGATTGATGACAAAGACTCAAAAGGCAGGCGGAGCATTCCGAGCATACCAGGAAAAGCTAAATGGCGTTCGAGTCCAGCGAAATTAGTCAATGTCTTTAGAAAGGTACTGGGAAAAAAGGTAAAAGGTTCCAAAGGTGATTTGCCAAGCAGCCTCGTCAAAAGACGGCGAATCTTCGAATGTTGGAAATTGTGTCATACCACATTAGCGGCGTAAAATAAATGGCTGAGCCGAATACAAATCGGCTGGTCGAGTAGAATTCAAATGGAAAAAGCTCGTTCCTCTTGAATATTTATAGCTGAATGAGACACGAAGGCAATCACTACGATTAAATCATGACGCAAATGGATCTTTTATCTAATGAGTACAAATTTCATCCAAGACCATCTGACCTCAAGAAAACCGACCACCTCAGATCTTGATATCACTTCCCATTGCTCTCCTACCACCTACCTGGGTCTTTAAAAGAGGTACGCTCCACTTTATAAATTTCCATGTTTCTTCTTTTAATACCCTGGGATACGCAGTGTCGCAAGTTTGTTTCGTGAACTTTGGGAGAAGTCAAATGTTATTTCATAGATTTCCTGAAAACTCAACCAGATGGACTTCTTACCAGTGTAATGGGGAGAAAAGGGTAGCTTAGATAGATTCAGATGTCAAATTTTGTTGATAAAGTGAGTCCGAAGCAGCAGCAAGTGCATAGATAAGAAAGAGAGAAAAAGAAGAAGGGAGGGCGTGAGAATACGGTAGTCGCTCTAGGACTCGAATACAAATGACAACCCAGCTCGCACACGTCGCGTCACATAACGCGACGCAAGTTTTCTGTCCTAATCACACATATCCACACCCGAAGATAATCAGTGTAATTCGGTATCGGTTTTACATAGCCATATTGTGGGCCTTGCGGTCGCCCCCGCAATAACACCTTACTCGCAGTATTCTTGTCATGAAAGCTACAAAAATAATTTTTTGTTCGACAGATAGTAAAGAAAACTGCAACTACATACAGTACGAGAGCGGGGATGAATTTAACAGGAGCCTGAGAAGTAGTACTTTTCTGTTCAACACTTCTACTTCAAAAACTTCCGGTTTACGTGGAGTAAACATCCTACTTGCACTGCTAAGATACTCCCATACGAGGTGCTATAACCATTTAAATGACGTGAATATTAGCTTGAGTGAGCTGAATCTCCACCAACAAGCGGCATTTCATTAATTACGCAGAATTGCGCGCATGTTTTAAAGGTATTCAAGTCGAAAAACAAAACTTTGAATCCACCAAAGAAATATTTTTGAAAGCATGCCATATGTTGGTTTGCCTGCAATTGTATGTGTCTGGCGAAAACAGGTGATATCCCCATTAAAAGTCATGAAAGACGTCGACGAGAGCTAACGGAAAACAATTTTGATGATTGCGTTCACTTCGTTGTTGCTGTCTGCTACCTATGGACTCATTTTAACGGTAAGGGAATCGACTTCGAGTCAAAAGGAAACATGCATGCACCAGCACACATATATTAGCAATCCATACCACTCTGTTACAACAGAAAGAAACATCGCTAATGGACTCAAAGGCGCACTTACTGCTAAATTGGAGCCATAAAGAATCATTCTTCCCACTTCCCACGATGGAGGACGTGATCTCAAAAAAAAACCTCAAAAACGTGAGAAACCAGAGCCCCCTTTACGATCCATGGCATGCATTTGCGCCCTATGCATCACTGTAGCAGCTGCAGATGAGGCAGCTGAGCAAGCCACCTATTAGCTTGCCCCACTCTCTAGCTACTCGGCTAGAGAAAAATGTAAAAACAAATGCATTCAAACCATGAAGCGATAGTGCGAGTTTCGCCACAAAGTATATTACTACTATTAGGTTGTAAGTAAAGTTCTGGCCGCTTTTTCGCGTTCACAAGATAAATTCAACTATTAGAGCGCGTCAACATGAATCAGCTGTCATATCGTGCTCCCTAGATAGACAAAAAGCTGCTCTTTCTAGATATACAGGGGGTGCCAAAAAAAAAGTAATTTTGCCCACGGCTCACATCTGCCAATTTTACAAAACGTAGGGAAACGAAAGAGATAAAGGTATTAGGGCAAAGCATTTCCGTAATGTTCCTCTAAAAGCAGGAACAAGCTGTGGCTCCTCACATTCATGTTCATAAAAATATGGAGGTTTCATTCGGCGCAGTCGGGCTTCGGAGTACCTACATTTAAAAATTCGCTAAAAACAGTGGAGCCAAGCTCCGTGGTAGATCTTTTGTGGGAAGCTTCCTGAGGGTTGGCCCTTCGGTTCTTGGAAGTCACAGAGCCCCTGCTGCTTGGACAAGGCTGCTATGATCCAAAGTATCATTTTCATGCCTCAAATCCGCCTCCGGAGGGGTTTCAGTGGTAGGGGAACGTTTTGGCTCTTGGAAACGAAGGGCGCTGGGAGCCCGGGAAAAACGCAATGTTAAAGAACACCATCCGGTATGAATCCCCTTAGGTACCCAGATTGAACGGACGTCAGCAAGGTTGTGAAAGAGGGCGAAGAAATTTCGGATTTTGCCCAGTTGAGGTGATACATCTTGTTCAGTCTTTCCTTGCTCCCGTTCCTGCTCGTGCAGGAGGCTGCCACGGAGTATAGTGATAGAGTTAGGTCTGCTCTTGATTCTGGGGATGAGAATACCTCAATAGAATTTACTGTAGTTTGGCTAAATGGGGTCGAGAGTGGAGGAGACAAAATTACTTTTTTTTTTGGCACCCCCTGTATATCTTATTTGGAATGCCACAAGGTGTTCGAATCACTAGTAAGATTCTAAAGTACTGCGAAAATGACACTTTTTAGATGACTTTACTTAACGAGTTCTTGTTTAGCCGAGTCCCAGCGAAGGTGACTACAAATGTGAATACTGCAAGAGGAGGGGGTGAAGCACTGGATGGAACACTTTGTCTCTGGTTTCAGAAGTGCAGAAATGAGAACGAGCTGCTTGGATTTTTAATTGATCAAATCGCCTTAACTAAAACGGCCGAAGGCGATGAGCGTCCTTATCAGCAGGGGATATCCACAAGTATTGGCCTTCAACAAGCAAACTTAGATGACCACCCCAAGTAGCCTTGAATTGGAAAAATCCAAAAAAATGGGTGCCGCGGGACCCCTCACGGCAGTTATGCGCAAGCGCATTTTTCACAAATCCTTTTCCAGTGATTGAAGCTGTTGCAGGCTGAAGCCGTCAACTGTCCATCATATTCACCAGATCTAGCGCTAACTAAGCCCCACTTTCCCAAACATCTGGACAGCTCCTTCAGTAGCAGTGTGTAAGAAAAAATGGTGATTTGAAGTCGACTTTTTTCATTTCGCGCAATATAAATCATCAGCCTCTCATCTAATGGAGATATATAGGTATGCATAATGTTGCCAAGAGTTTAGCGAATCGAATGGTGCTCATCCTGTGAGAAAAGATGCTCTCTGAGCCGAGTTGTGATCCCCCAAAGTTGAAATTTAAAAAACCGGCCAAAACTTTCTTTACAACCTAATACTTTATCTTTATTTTTCTCTTATCCCCTCTCTTTTTTCTTGTTTTTTTTTCGTTTCCCTACCATTTACAGAGAGTATGCTTTTTCAGTTATGGTCCCCTCGTTACCCTGAGGATGTTTTTGGACTGATGGTTCATTTCGAGGTGTCAATAAATGGAACGTAGAAGTCTTGGAGTTCTTATATAGCCGATATCGCTAGTGTACATAGAGACGGAGTCATTCCAAATTCCCCTCTCGTAGTTATTTTTTACAACACATTCACTTGTAGAAAGATGAAATCAAGGAGTCTCACATACTTTTGCATGTGCTTTGAATCACTCTACGATCCTGAAGGAGAATCCAATGTGTGCGGCGCACTCCAATGTGAAGATTAATACAGAAAATTTCGATTTATTTTGGGTTAAAGGCAGCATTAGGGGAAATTCGGACGAAAAATAAAAGAAGTAGTGAGCTTGACAGTCGAGATGCCTAGTAACAGGACACTGAAAAAAAGGGATAGAAATGGTCAAAAACCCGAGAAACAGGACCCCCTTCTCTCGTTGATCCTCAGTGCGGACGACTTTACCGTCAGGAGGCGGATACTCCGAACGAAATTCCCATAGGCATGTTGCCAAGTAAACACAAGGGAATGTTTGGAAATACGACAGCATCTATTCTCTGAAATGAGCTTTAGGCTAAAACTGCGAAAAGCGCGCTGCAATACCTTCGATCTCAGCATGTCCTTGGCCGCTTTCATCGTAGCCGACCAGGTATCACGTCGATAGGAGGCGGGGTCGATTATCGGAAGGCGGCAGCTCCTAGCCGCTGCGCAGTTTGTACAGCTCGGAGGCGCACTTTTTCACCGGCATTTCGCCACAGATAGCCTTCTTGGTCTAATAGTTTCCATGTAAATAACTTCAGGGATTTCTCAATAACCACATTACTCCTAATGCTGTCTTAACAACTGCTTCAACTTCTGTGATTGATAACTGGAGTACAACCTAAAAACGTCGGCTCAACTATTGTTACATCCCGCATTGCTGGTTACCCACAACCAGATTTAAGAATGACCCGTTCCATACCATTATTAAGCATGGCTCGTAATCAAATCCAACATTACAACAAAATTGTCAACTGGTACTGGTGTGTGCCAGGTGCGACCACGTCAATGAAAAATTGAATCTCACTAAAACACAAAAAAGATCAGGTAATTATTATAATCTCTTTACAAAACACTAAGTTTTTACATGGACTAAATTATCGTACGTCAAGACCAAACAAAAACAAAAATGCCGCCAATTCTGAGATACTCAGCACACTCAGGGCCTGAAATTTTTGTTCTGAATGCAGAGGGTCCAAATGTCATTTATGAAAGTGGAGACCTACATAAATAACATAAAAAAGAAACTGGTATAAAGGGAAAAAAGAAAAAAGGAAGTTCCCGTATCGTTGATTGTTGCGTTAATTGTCCTGTGAAATAGTATAATAATAACAAAACAAGAATGTGTAAATTACGTTCGTAGCAAGGAAAATCGTGAAAGTCTACAGAAGGTGCAGTGGGAGCCGATGCAGTGTGCTGCGCTACGCGTGCTGTCTTAGCGGTCCCGCATTTGCTCACTACCTTAGAGGCCGTATGAAAAGAGTTTTTAGCCACTTTCTACCCATAAGCTATGATGGGAAAATAAAGAGCAAAGATTAAGCGGTGATGGTCTCACCACATATAGAAGTGTTCCGTCCCGTCTCACAATGAAACACAAAACAAACCGCCTTATGGGATTAATTCAACATGATGCCTACCTAGAATGAAAGCCCACATAACACAGTATGCAAATCAAATCATCACGCAATTCACAATAATTTACTGTGGCTTTCCCGTGGGAAATTACTTTCAATTGTATGATAAATTGATTACCATATATAACAATTGTATGTTGCACAGCATACAATCCACTTACTGTCATTGAAATCGCAGTCGCAGAGTTGCGCGTGCATTTAGAAATTAAATTGAGTAATTGAGGGCTACTTAGAATATTAAGAAATTCATTTCGGAAAATTTAGCAACGTAGTTCACCAAAAAACTTGTCAGTTAGACTCCAATGATAAGTATTCAGTCGACCCCTATAGACTTTTTATCACTGCGCTCACCGGGTTTTATTTCTTCCAAAACAAATATGTATATAAAAAAGGGAACGAACTTTCAAAGCAATTAGAATAAAAATAAACATGAACACATAAACCAGCGGAAACAAATTGACAAGACCAACGATTGCAGTACACATCAAGCAATCATGGAACTTTGCCGTCATCTAAATCATGTTACCTAATCAAAAGAAAAGTCCAACATAGTCGAATATTAGTAGAAATCAGTAGCAAAAACGTAAGCAGATTGTCATCCGTAAAATTACATTTCAATGCGACGGTGAGACCGCATGGGATAGAAGTTCACAGACTCGACCACTCAGATATTGAGGGAAACCCAGTGAGACTTACACGAATCGTGAGATGAACAATTTTTGGTTCAACACTTTATTGTATACCATATTGCTCTATTTGCGCTCAAATATTCAAAATTATCGACTGACCTCTATAGCTTGTGGGGAAGTTTGAGATGGGCCAATATGAACTCTACCTCTTAGGAAACAAAGCGCCGACGATACTAAAGAGCGTTGTACGGGACACACGATTGGATAACCACGTGCGACAAGTGCCTTGGTGCCTCTGGGACAAGCCGCCCAAATGCGAGTGTCTTGATATACAACCACCATCTAAGAATTCTAGTTGCTTGGTTCTAACTGTGTGGGGAGTAGAATGTCTACTCAAATCAGCCTGTAACCAAATTTCACTTGTTTTGCTTGAAAAGGATCATTCCTTACATTGCCCCATTTCCACCCGTTGTAGAAATTACAAAAAATGCTTGTTATATCGATACGCAGTAGAGGAGAGTTAGTGACAACACACACATGCTTAAAGGAATCGTCCATGAAATATGAGTTACTCTGTTACCCATATATCTACGTTGTTTTTGCCTGATGTGGGCTGCATGCAAGGTTTCACATGAAAAATGTGGATGCGGCCAAAATACAGCACCACAAAGTCTTGGCTGGGTGGGCGGGGCATCCGACAGAGTGCCCACCTCATCGCCCGCCGTGGTCGGAGACGGATTGTAGGAGCAGAAAGTTACGTTAACAGTCACACTCTCCATTCCCAACAGCGGTGGACGACGGGACGGGGCTTTTACTCGACAGCCCCGCCCATCCGGCCGAGAATCTGGGAGCTGTATCTTAGCCGGACTCACATTTTTCGTGTGAAACTTTGCATGCAGCTCACATTAGACAAATACAACATTAATATAAATGGGTAACGTAGAAATCCTTTTTGCCGTGGACGATTCCTTTAAAGCGAATTCCGGAATGATTTGTAGCACGCATCCCTTATTTGGTGGAGGGTGATTAGCCTCCACCGAAAATCTGACAGGATGTCGGTCTCCACTGAAGGCTTGATAGGATGTTCAAGGGAATGAATCCATTGCCTTGCACATCAATTGACCCCTGCAATAAACTGCATAGGTAAGATCGCCTTCAGCTTTCATCGTGTTTCCAAAATGGTGAAATGCGTGGCGTATTCGTTGGAAAATGATTCAAAAACAGGAGAAGATTCATCAACGCCATACCCTTTGTCTTCTATCACTTATACGGAGAAAATGAAGGGTATCAAATTAGTTTTCAACATCAGCTGATCCCCCTTTTTGGGATACACCATGCATTGCCGTTCCATCACAACCCTGGCGGGTAGATGAATGCGATTCGTCCTATTGGGCCAGTGTCTGACTACCAGGCAAAATTCATACCAATTCACCCACTTGTAGAAGGCTTCGCTGAGATTTATGATACAACGTATGTCACTTTAAATTTCACAGAAACTAAGGAATCCAATATTGACAAGACAAGCCGTGTTACATTAAAAGAAATCTTTTCGCAGAGGTGACTAATGAAAGAGAGGCCTAGCCTGTAGGCAGACAACAAGAAAATGAGCTCTCAACTCTTTCATTATCCTTGTCGGAGGCATCTGACGTGAGTTAATTGTAAACCTATAAGACACACAATGCAGAATGCGAAAAGACAAGCTGGAAATAACTGATGTGGACGAAAAAAGCCGCGAGAAGTGCAACCAGGCATTGATATTATCCAGTAGGTCATCACACAACTGTATGGCTTATCCTAAGAAGATAAAACAATGCCAAATTTCCATAATTTGACAATGATTTGAATAACTAACATCCATTAATTAACAGTCATCAGCACAGTTCTGTGGCTCTATTCAAGAA
This sequence comes from Trichostrongylus colubriformis, assembly GCA_963978905.1. NCBI lineage: Eukaryota > Metazoa > Nematoda > Chromadorea > Rhabditida > Trichostrongylidae > Trichostrongylus > Trichostrongylus colubriformis. The sequence continues at coordinate 30,516,480 of OZ022260.1, forward strand.
ATTGGCGAATAAAAGAAATCGTAGACAGGTAATACAGTAAACGGCGACGGCGGTAAGAGGCCATCGCTTGTTATCAGCGGTGACCTAACCATTCCCCGATAGATTCGCTACACACCTACGGTGCGGGTGAGCGACACACAAATGAACAACCAGCGAAATGCATCGAGTCTGACATTTTTGTAGCACACGTGAAACAGAAATTACAACTAAATCTTACTCAGTAAGCCATAGTCCCGTCGAAAATAAACGTCATTCACGTCAGAGTGAGAGAGCCATCGTGAAAAGAAAGATATGCTATGGGATAAGAAGTTAGCATTTCTGAATAACACTCACTATCCCCATCGATTTCATGTCATACATATAAAAATATAATAAACAACACAGCTTAATTTTGCATTTTCACATAGTACCTGAAAACCATCTACAGTAGCGGTCAAAAAAAAATATGCGGTTTCGGATTCTAACCATAACTTTAGTCGACGCTTACATTTCTCATTGAATTTTTTTGTCGTTGAAGGCAAGTGGTATTCAGTGAAGCAAAGCAATTCAACCGGGTAGGACGCGGGGTGGAAACTGAAAATTTTTCATCTAAAGACTCTGAAAATGACCAAACCTCGAAGAAATTCAATTAGCAATAAAAAGCGTAAACTTATCGAACGAGCAGGTGTGCAGAACGTGACACGAAATAAGGCTTGGCCTTTTTTACACGACAATTGAAAACATGACAGCACTTTACAGCACAGAGGCTAATTGGTCTTTTTCAGAGTTTTCAGGTAAATAAATTTTCACCCTTTGCCCTGTACCCCACTCTGCTGATATGCCTTGCTTCATTGAGGACCGATTGTCTTCAGTATACAAAAAAATTGAATGAGAAATGTAGACGTCGACCAAAGTTATGGTCAGATTCTAAAAGCGCATATAATTTTGACCGCTACTGTACCTTCAATTACAACTATTATCAAAAGAACCGTGCACGTAAAAATTATTTTCGTGCTACCCATACATTTATGCTGTATTTGTTTAACAAGGGCCGCAGCAAAATTTCACGCGAAAAAGTGAGAATCCGACAGAGATGCAATTCCTCAAGGTAACGTCTGAGGGGCGAAGCCACCGAGTAAGAGCGGAGAGTGGGACTAATTAGGTATTTTCCTCTTCCCACCATGCGCCTCCGACCACCGCGGACGACGAGGCGGACATTTACCCGGGAGCCCCGCCCCAGCGGAAGCCACTTTGAGGAGTTGTATCTTGGCCGATTTCTCACTTTTTCGCTTGAACCTTTGCATATGGTGCTTTCTAAGCAAATACAACAGCAAATACAAGGGCAATAGAAAAACCAATTTTTCCGTGCACTACTCCTTTAAAGGGATAGTCCACGGAAAATGAGTTTTTGTGTTACCCATATGTTTATGCTGTATTTGCCTAATGTTGGCCTCATGCAAAATTTCACGCGATAAAATGTGAATTTGGCTGAGATACAGCACCACAAAGTGCGTCCAGGTGGGCGGGGCCTCCGTGTAAAAGCCACGTCCCGTCGTCCGCCGCCGTTGGGAATGGAGAGTGGGACTGTTTACGTAGACTTCTGTTCCTACAATGCGTCTCCGACCACGGCGGACGACGGAACGAGGCTTTTACACGGAGGCCCGCCCACCTGGACGCACTTTGTGGCGCTATATCTCAGCCAGACTCACATTTTTTCGCGTGAAATTTCGCATGAGGCCAACATTAGGCAAATACAACATAAACATTTGGGTAACACAAAAACTTATTTCCGTGGACGATTCCCAACTGTTTATACTTCATATTGGTGCCCAGCACACCCAAAAGACAGCGTGGGCTGGGGTGGGGAGGAGGTACACCACTTAGCTACATTAGTGCTAGTGGTTGATTCCTATGGTATGGAAAACTGTCATCGTCGCAGTGACATAACGCAATTTTAAGATACTACTTGAAAACGCCTTCAAAATTTTGGATAGAAAAATCTAGGAGACTCAAGAAATGGGCGCATAAGAGAAACAGAATTTGCGTGATTTATCATGAGAAGAAGTCTCCGAAATGACAGATACACGCAAGGGTGGACAGCTCATTAAGCCATTGTGTTCCCTCCTGAGCACCACCGGTCTCCTGTTGAACTTTTGTTTATCATATATCTTTATAAAGAAGAGAACAACTGTGTTCCACTAACAGCAATTGCAAATTAATTTCTGCAAAAAATGGCATAAGGCAAAATAGGAAACAGGAAACAATCCATCTCCCGTCATCCCCTATCTGCCACCCTGCCAATTACAGATTTCTCTGGGAGGAAGTGAAAGTGAAAAAACTTAATTACATCAACGTCATTAAGGCAATTCCAAGAGGGATGGACAAAAGTAGCAATTTGTTGCAGCCTATTGTGGCTGTGCCAGTTTCACGGAATCCTCTCGCTTTGCACCCGTCAGATATGAGAGTTCGCGAACAGAATGAAGCATCAAAGAGACGAGCATTTGCAGGGAAGGAAAGCCAGGCCTCATTCTCGGTAAAAAGAGCAGTTCTATCGCCAATTACTCGTCTATCTTGGGTTTTATTAATGATTCAGTTGTTGAGTACATAGGTCGTGCAATAAATTGTCTATAATTGCGGTCCAAAGGCAATTAGAATAACGAAGCAGTACATCTGAGCGCAATGACGCTGGAAAAAAGCCTAGAAGACATGCTTCCTTGCTAACCGGCCCAACGGGCTAACGATCATGATTCAGTTCAGAAAGCCGGCATGTGGAGGGGTATGAATAGTCAACATATAACATGAAAAGATGTCGTGAAGGCTACATAGCGAAGGGCGAGCACGGTTGGTTTATAGGGTCGATAGTCAATCCACGTCTTTAGGGTCAATTGATCCGCTGTATGTTTGCCAGAATTCACGAATTGGGCTTCACGTGTCTAGCAATTACCGAAAAAACAAAAGGCTAACTGCGCTTCAGCGGCATTCAAGACTCGGTCTGCAGGAAGAATATAAAAGTAAATGGGATGGCATGATCATTTTACGTTTTTTGTCCATCGCTTTCATCTAAAGGTTGAGTATTACCAGGAAATTCTTCGCTCACATGCACACTTATGTCAGTGGGCTCCACTCGCGGCCTCGCGTTGACTGTGCGGGGACATGTGATGGTTCATCACCACAGCTTTCACAACGAGATGGCATCTGCTGTCTACCGGAAATGGCCCCTACGGCTCTGACAGGCAGCTTATGTTTCTGAGAATCAATGTGATTGCGTCCTTCTGTATGATGAACAGTAGTTCCGCAAACGTCTGGTTTTGACTCTTCCTGTAATTCAAGAATACACCCAAGTTATGAATGCAAAGTTAAAGGAATCGTGCACGAGGAATGAGTTTCTCTGTTACCCATATATTCATTTTGTATTCGCTTAATAAGGGCTGCATGAAAAGTTTCACTCGAGGAAGTGAGAATCCGGTCAAGATGCAGCTCCTCGGAGTGGTGGGCGAGGGGACGGGGCCTCAGAGTAAATGCACGATCCGTAGTCCGCTGCAGTAACGGCGGACGACGGGGCGGGCACTTACCCTGAGGCCCCGCCCCTCGGCCGCATTTGAAGAGCTGTATCTTGACCGGATTCTCACTTCTTCAAGTGAAACTTTAAATGCGGTCCATACTAAGCAAATACAAAATAAATATATAGATAACAGAGACGCTCATCTTCCCATGCACAATTCATTTTACATGACAGGGCGATGGAAAGAGGAGGCGAGGCAAATTCGTTTCCCGGAGGGGCTGCAGTGGTAGTGGTGCGGCTACCATATATATGGCCCGAAGATCAGATGCCGGTTCAAACCCTCCCGTTTCCACTGATCGGCACCGCCATACCCTTTTGAAGCAATAAGAAACTCGTCGGATGAATAAGAAAAATGGGGAAAGAAAACCAATAATACTCATGGAACACGATCGGTGGCCACCTATTCTGGTTCTTAATTTATAGTGGGTAAATTTCAGCGTAGGTTATGACAAAGAAGTCCACCTGTAGCGGTGTGAGTGGTGTTAAACAGCTGATTGCTGAGATGTGACAGCACAAATGGCAAAGTGGCATTGAAAGACGTCTTGTCAAGATAGCTGAGGAATACCATAGTCCCAGTTTACCGGAAATTCTTCCAAATTAATGTTGATATACGTATCTACAAAAAGAAAAGCTTGCATTTCGCAGCTATGAAGGCAGAATCCACGATAACTGAGAGTTACGAGAGCTTCTTATGTGAGGAAGGAGAACGTGCCACGTGGAACTCCTTCTGAGATGGCCCTTGCTTCGAACTCCCATCTAGAACTGTAAAGGGTTTGACCTATTTTGGTTTGATCGTGATTTACATTCACCAACCGAGGTAAAGCCGATGTTTTATGATCCAGCGAAGCGTGCCACCAGGTAGTCGGAATAGCACTGAGGGGGATGTGAGCCATGTATCGTGACGTGAAAGATATATTGCTCATGCCACTGGGTCATTTATTCTTATGGAACGGAAATAAACAGAAGGAGGTTACATTGACGCGGGGAATCCATGTGGACGACTTCCGTTGTTCTGCGACAGGTGTTTGCTAATCGCAGACCACTCGGTCCGAATGTCATGTCAGTGTCAATTCTCATTTTTTTCAGAACCGGTTGCCATTACATCAACGACAGTGACGCTAGCGGTTAGTGACGGAAGGATGGAAAAAAAAGAATTTTCGAACGAGCTCAGTGCCAAAACCAACCTTGATCAAATCAGCTAACGCCGAACAACTATGTATTCGAGTGATTTTAAATTGTTTGAATTTTAAGCACCAAAATAAGACCTTTTCAGAGGAAAACACCTTGTCACCAACGATCATAGTAACGAAGGCGAACGTACACCTACTACTAAGTCTAAAGGCAGTGGAGACACATTGCATTCGTGGGTGTCCTGACGGCATGCGTTGCTAGACACCGCGGCAGGGCTCTATCAATGAATAGCGTCTGTGAGTATCAATGAGAATAGCAACGCCCGTTTTCACCAAACCCACACGGCGACCACGCCTACACCCTTGACGTGATTATGTTTTGGTAAATGTATTACTAAACCCAACTAATGCGGCGTCCCCAGCTCGCACCCATCAAGTCGTACGCACGCCGCGACGCGAACTTTCTGTCCTAGTGACAGACACTCCAACTTAAAGCCGTGCCAGTACCGTACTAAACTGACAGTGGTTCGTCACCATCAGCTGACCTGCGTATAGAAAAAAACACTAAATGTTGCAAAGTAGGTCGAGGAAATCTTAAATCTCTAGAAATGTGAGTGGGATTCAGAAGCGTGGCACACCTCTAAAGGGAGCTTTATACTGTCTATTATGTGGAATGAATACGAGGGAACACACATAAAATAGCTCTTATAAAAGGTTAAGCAAGGAAAAAAAAAGAAAGTTCATCAAAAGACTTGGAACTTCAGCCGCATAGAGTTTATACCTTGAGGACGACAGTATCAGATCATTGAAATGTCCTCCAGCTTGCTAAATTGGCTCATTCAAAAGCTGGGCTATTCTCTGGGTGCAAATTATTTCTGTTTGTCCAAAAAAAAAAACTCAAAAAATCAATCAGAAAACTTTTGCAATGAGAAAACTCTAAAAGAGCTGTCAGTTTCAAACGAATATAGCAGTCATTCTCCAAGCTGCAATTTGCAATTTTAATCACTGTTTACTTGGCAGTTACTTTCACTTATTACTTCCGGAAATAATACGATGCATTACTTGGAATTTTTCATACCTTATTCGTGATTAGATTCCTTATTTTGACAGTAAACAAAAGTTGACGTGATATTGAAGTTTAGTATTCACGGATCATTTCCTTAGATGGAGAATCTGGTAGTAAACATCGTTATATATTACTTGCATCGCGGAAATATCTCTTAGCACAATTTTCACAACTATACTCTGAAATCTTTAATACCGAGAATCTTTAGTGATGTTGTCTGTATATAGGCCATATAAGCCAACTTCCGCAATGACAGATCAGAGCGATTCCTAAAAAGAAGACAACCGGAGAGGAGGAGGAGATAGGAGGGGGGCAGTTTATCTTGACACCTGGCACACAATGGGCTGCATAATGTAAATGAAGTAGTAGGTGAAAGAAGAAGTGAAAACAGGACAGAGAATGCAAACGGTCCCAGTCAGACCCTAATGAAAGTGAGTGTGGTCAGGGCTGACCGATCTGTTGTACCGTTTTGACAGCAATTGGCGCCTTTAGCCACTACGCTACTTTCTGTTCATAGACAGGCATTAGCTTCACGCGTCCTGGGATACTTTTGCTCACCAAAGATAGCTACCAGAATTGCCCTCACAAATACATCCCGCACGCGGAGTGTCGCAAGTTCTGCGTGACGCCGCGTGCGGGCCTAATAAAAAGACAATGTATTGGGTTGGGGAATAATCCCCGCCGTTTTTTTAATCCCCCTTTTTCACACTGTTTTCTTCATCTTTTGACAAGGCTTACATATAATTTCGATAGAGCTTTTTTTGCTCTACAGAACGCCGCTATCTGTTTTTCGATTCCTTCGACTACCTAAAGTTTATGAGGTTTGGAAATGGAGTAAGCTGAAGGTGAAAAATTGACACTTGCGCACCCCGTCTTTCTTGTCTACCATCGAGATCAAAAAATGTATGTGTATATGTTTTCGATAGAGCTTTTTCAGCTCTACAAAAAGGTACTACTTTTTATTTAAATCGCTCAACTTTTTGCTGTTTTTAAGACTCACAAATGCAGTAATCGCAAAAGGGTACACTTTCGTGATCTCCTCTTCCTCGCCTACCATCGAGATCAAAGCGAAGATTTACATATGCATTCGATAGAGCTCTTTTTGCTCAACAAGATGGTGCCACTCTTCTTTTGAATCTTTTCACATTTTAGCATGTAGAAATAAGTTTTCACCTGTTTTTCAATTCAAAATTGCGTGATGAAAATGAATTTTTTCGGCAGAATGTTTGGCACGTTCGATAGAGCTTTCTTTGCTCTACAAGATAATGTTTACGGTTTTTCTTCAAACTAATTTTTGCCATTTTCTAGAGCTTTTAAAAGTCGACGAAGTCGAGCATTTTCGACAGATGTAGTCGAAAATGCTTGATTTCGTCGACTTTTGAATGTTCTAAAAATGGCAAAAATCAATTCTAACAAAAACCGTAAAAATTATCTTGTAGAGCAAAAAGAGCTCTATCGAACGGTGCCAAACATTCTGCCGAAAAAATTCATTTTCATCACGCAATTTTGAATTGAAAAACAGGTGAAAACTTATTTCTACATGCTAAAATGTGAAAAGATTCAAAAGAAGAGTGGCACCGTCTTGTTGAGCAAAAAGAGCTCTATCGAATGCATATATAAATCTTCGCTTTGATCTCGATGGTAGGCGAGGAAGAGGAGATCACGAAAGTGTACCCTTTTGCGATTACTGCATTTGTGAGTCTTAAAAACAGCAAAAAGTTGAGCGATTTAAATAAAAAGTAGTACCTTTTTGTAGAGCTGAAAAAGCTCTATCGAAAACATATACACATACATTTTTTGATCTCGATGGTAGACAAGAAAGATGGGGTGCGCAAGTGTCAATTTTTCACCTTCAGCTTACTCCATTTCCAAACCTCATAAACTTTAGGTAGTCGAAGGAATCGAAAAACAGATAGCGGCGTTCTGTAGAGCAAAAAAAGCTCTATCGAAATTATATGTAAGCTTTGTCAAAAGATGAAGGAAACGGTGTGAAACACGGGGATTAAAAAAACGGCGGGGACTTATTCCCCAACCCAATATAATAATGTCAAATTTCGAAATAAAAAAGAAAGGGTTCGTTTCGCCTCTACCTCAGATGGACTATTGTTGTCACCATTCGGGCATTATCTCAGGAAGGTATGTAATGCTCTTGGCATATTAACGCATGATACCAGTCAAGAGATTAGCGTCTAATTCGAATTGTTTGCAGAAAAGAGAACAAAATTGCTATATCTTTCTTATGTCGTGTGAGAGTACTTCATGTGAAAGGTCTAAGACTCTCGACTACATTAATCGCCTATAAAAATGAATACCGATCGCCTTTCAACACTCTTCAGTAGGTACAAAACGAGCAATTACTGCTACTGTACTATATTGAACCATACTTTGACCTACATATATACTTTTTGCTTCTTTCTTGGAATGCTCCGCGACAACTCCGATTTTGCCCTGGTGCATAGAATGTCGTAAAGGCGACGTACAGAAATGAATACCGATCGCCTTTTAACATTCTTCGGTAGGTACAAAACGAGCTATTGCTGCTACTGTACGATATTGAACTATACCTTGACCTATATATTTTTTGCTTCTTTCTTGAAATGCTCCGCGACAACTCCGATTTTACCCTGGTGCATGGAATGTTGTAAAGGCGACGTACAGAATAAGTAAATAAATAAATTTTGCGACTCACTCAATTACAAGTAGTGAAGACTCAGTGCTCTATTCCGTTCGACAGCAATCCTTACTCTCACCCCTTCCCTATATACTACAAAAGTCATTTTCCATAAGAACTCAGCGGTTCAAACGTCAGATTATTGCTTATGCAAAGCGGAAATTATTTTTAGAAATAGAGTTAATATTTTGTTTACCAATAACTAAAATTTATCAAAGCCTACGACTCAAACCTTCATACTATGGGAAATTTTGTCAAGCTACGATTATATATGCTCAGATGTGGCGTGAAACACACAGCTGGTATAAAAATGAGGATGACGATGTCATTTGGAGAGCCTTGGAATCGAAAGGACAGAGATTTGCAGTAATGGAACCTTTCAAGTTAAAAAGTTAAAAAAGGTTACTGAAGAAAGTTCAAAGAATTGGGATTGATAGCGGCATCCTACTGTTCGAGCAAGTTCAAAATGGCGTCTCTAGCCAATGCGCTGCATCTACCAAACTACCAAATGACATGGTATAAACGGAACCGGTTCAAGTAGACGATATACTCAATTATAAAATTATGTGATCAAACAGTGAGCGTGGACAAAAGCAAGGTTATGAGGCGTCGCTGTACGCAGTCTTCATGTGATGCTACATACAGAAAGCAGTAGGGAAACTCGAAACGGAAATAAGGAAATTTACCGGTTTTTTTTTGTGGGAAATGAGAAGCAGCAGTAGCTGATTCATGTAAAGCACAATTTTGAGAAATTTGCGAAGTGCTCATCAACAAATCTGGAGGGAACCTAAGGAAAACGATGGACGATTTCAAAATTGTAAAAAATGTCGGTAAATTGCTACTAGCAGTACCAGATCCTCGAGAAGTGCTCATAGTTCGTTTCAGGTCTTAGTCGATAAAAACAATTAACGAGTTCACAAATACGAGTACAAAAACTCTTTTCTGATAGAACGATTACCTCAAGATAGCAAAAACTGGTACCAAATTTCACAGTCCATTTTCAGAGCTGAAAAGGTGGCAACAAAAAGTGACGGTGTGAGCAAAATTATCAAGGGTGAGGGCCTATTAAAATGATGGAGCTTGGCTGATCAGCACACACTGCAATTCCAGGATCGCTCAAAGAAAAGAAAAGTAAGGAGAATTATTAAAGTGTGCAGTAGATTCTACAGGGAACACAGAGTTGGCGTGGAGTTTTCACGCTTGATGAGGTGTGCCGTAGGATGGGTGGAGCTCATGCAATTTGCTTCAGGGATGATGTGAGAATTAACAGAGAAGTGACAGAATTGGTGTGATGAAGAGAGCAGATGTTAGGTATTCATAAATCGGTTCCAATAAGCCCAGAAAGCAAAAAAAAAAAAACATTTGTCAGCGGTTGACTGATGCTCATATGACGTGCAGAAGTGGCAGCAGCACGTCCAAGTTACACCGGGATCTAAGATTGCTCTGGCAGTCACATGGTGACTCAAAAACCAAGAGGGTCTTGTAAGACTATAGAACAGAAGCAGGTTAAATCGCTCATGGTGGGTGGGTTTGGGTGGCGGCTAAGGCAGAAAAATTGAACTTATTCAGTTGAAAAATATGATCCCATACGGTGGGTCAAAAGAGATTTCGCCTTACATCGCAAAATGACACCATAAAATCTCTAAGAGATGGAAGAAAGAACATTTCGTGCCTCCTAAGGTTCCACATTCATGTTTTATGTGCATTTTCGCCAAATGCAATTCAAATTCTCGAAAGTGCGTGTGTCTCTGATGGACCAAAATCCATCAGAGACACACGCACTGAGAATGCAGCTAAACCCTCAAAAAAGCCCATGAAAAACGCTTGCATGCCAGAAATTTTCGGATTTCCTGAATTACATAATCCAATTTTGAATTCCAAGGCTTAATTTCAACAATTCAAATCATTGCTCTGATTGCGGCTATGCACTGTTGACGGATAACACGTTCCTGGCCGTCACATAAAAGAAAGACCAGTTCGTGCCTCTAAACATTCCACATTCATAGTTTATGTGCATTTTCGCCAAATGCAATTCAAATTCTCGAAAGTGCGTGTGTCTCTGATGGACTACCATCCGGTGCAGCTAGAACCTCAAAAAAAAAAACCATGGGAAACGCTCGCATGCCAGGAGATTCTTGGATTTTTCAAAGTATTCTATCCAATTTTGAATTCCAAGGCTAAATTCAAACGAATCAAAACACTGCTTTGGTTGCGGCTATGCACTGTTGACGGATGACACCCTTCTGGCCTCTAAAAGCGGATCTTACTCAAATCAACCGAGCAAACGATTTTTTATAGGAAAATTGACTGCGGCCATTATTCTTCTCTCCGTGATTCATCATGAAGGCATTTAAATGGATCTTCTTTGCCAGTTTATTTATCAGTGCCAGTAAGCCTTACGATGCAATCCAGATCAGGTTAGCGATCCCCATCATTCTCCGACCCGCTCGATCGTCTCACATTAAACTAGGCTCACGTCAGGATCAAGCAACGGGCTGAGACAATCGATGGTGTCACCATCTCAGAAGACCTCGGCCTCTCTTGCTGTCGAAGGTCGCCGTCTGACTTTGCGATTTTGCGATTAAAAGATTCCGCGGTTTAGTTACGTCGCACTTTCGCACACGACACTACGACCTTAAGGCCGCGGTCATACTTTGCGCAGCTGCACTAGTTGACGCCGGTGCCGGCGTCAATTCACGCAGGTGCTGCGTGAGTCACCGGCGTCAACTAACGCAGCTGCGCAAAGTATGACCGCGGCCTAAGATTGTGTAATGCCGCAACTTCGCGTGCGCAGCCGCGACAACGCAAAATCACAAAATCGCGAAGTCTGACAGCGGCCGTACCACCCTTTCACCCGATTGCGAGGAAAATATTGAATGAAGTTCCTGGAGATTCCCAATGCCTCATGAAAGTTGAACTTTCCGCCATTTCGTTTCAAATTGATCTTGATCTACAATTCAAAAACCCAGTGAATTCACACTTGGCGTTTTGGCCAAGCTTCGTGTGTGCACCTACGACACAGCAAAGAAGTACAAGCCACCGTAAGCTCATACTGTAAACCAAAATTACCGCTGCGGGTGCCTCTGATATTGATAGTGTGAGAGAAAGGGATAACACAAAATAGTAGCCATCTGGTGGAAGTAATAGACAAAATGAGATGGGAAACGGTTCAGGATGAAAAGTGAGTACGACCCTATCTCAAATCGACCAGTATTCAACTCTGGGTATATTGGGAAGGAATGCTGCTCTACCCCGCCATGTCCACCCATATTCCAGTAGCAGAAAAGGGATAAAGAAGACATTCTTGAGAGCCTTATGTTTATTCAGTCTCATATTTCTCGTCTATTTCTGTTTTTTTTTTTTTTTTGAAGCCATGTGTTCGGAGTTGTAATATGATCCAAAAGGGTGTTTCAATCAGACAGGATACTGAAGATTAATCCGAATTTGGGACTAAAACATCACTTAGCCTAGGAGTAAACAACGAAAGAAAAACTCTCGCAAAAAAATTGTCACAGGGACGTATCGACACCAACACGTCAAAGAATATGACTTCATGACGTGAAAGTTAATATTATTCAGCAAGTTAGAAAGAATTTGATTCAATATTTTTCCCGAACAAGTCTTTCATTTGCACTCGACCTAATACATATGTGAAGTTGGATGTGTTCAAATTAGTTTTGCATGTGGAAAGAAGAAAATTTGCATCTCTGAATCCCTTCGAATTTCAGCGAAGAATTCGATCAAACTAAAGTGTGCACTTGTGTGTCTACCACCTCACTGCAAAAGTGCTATAGCAAGCAAAATAGCACCACGGGTCTCTCCTGACGAATATTATGTCGGTTATAAAATTTTCTCTTCGGGTATGGCTCGGGTCAGTTTAGAAGGCTCCCGAAGATGCACCCCATGGGTACAAAAACATCAGGGCATCAGGGCACAAAGCCACGTTGGTTTAAAAATAGACCAGCGTGCTTCCAGGATCAACGTTGCATTCGGCCTGGGCATGGCTACCGGTCGCATCGTTCGCCGTTGTTCAGTCGCTTTGAAGACGGAGATACGAGCCGCAACGACAACGACCGGACAACCGACTTTTTTCGACTCATAACCCCTCACTTTCTGAAGCTGAGGCCTTGAAGACCTGTCCAGCAGGGTTACCATTGTAGACAGTGATAGCGATCATACTGCTGAACATGAAAAGCACCGGGAGGAAGGATAGGAAGGAAAGCGCATTTAAAACATTTTTTATAAAAACGAACACTCGAACTCAGGAAATAACGTGTAGCGAAAAACGCGTCGTCTTGGAAGAACTATTGTGATTCGTGCGCGTTTCTCCTCGATCTCCACGCTTTGGGCGAGCCCTCTCCCTCTATCATTTGATGTCGCGTAGAGTAAATTTGACTTCATTCACGATTATGTTGAATAAGTGAAAAAAATGAAGTGGAGAATAAGCGAAAGAGTGTGAAAAAAGAGTACCTACAATTCAAAAACCCAATAAATTCACACTCTACGTTTTAGCCAGGCGTCGTGCATGCAGTTGCGGCACAGTTAAGAACTGCAAGCCACCGTAAGCTCATACCGGAATGCAAAATTACCTCTTCGGGTGCCTCTGGTAAGTAGTGGGACAGAATTTATGAATGGGTGATACCAAGGGATTAACACAGAAATAGTAACTATCTGGTTGACGTGATAGACAAAATGGAAAAAGGGAAATGGTCCAGGATGAGGAGAAGATGATTGCATGCAGTGCAACGATACTCTCAACAAGAACTAAGAAACTGAAGCGCATTTATATGCAGTAGCTAATCGGAGCATGTTATGCTGAAGCAACAGTGCTAGGCCCCAAGACCAGTAAAGAAAAAAGCGCTTGGCCATCTGGAAACGCTGAGACAAACAGGAAATTTCAATCAATTCAATCTCATGGTTACTGAAATCAATAGTGAGGGACGTAAGTAGGGAAGCAGCTAATATATTACTCGAAAGCACCACCAGGGGTACTGGGAAGACGTGTTATTTGTCAATTTTTTCGACTGCAACAAAGTTCATAGATGTATTCAGTAGAGCTTCTTCTGCTTTACAAAAGATTACTGATTGTTTTTTGAATCCATCTAACTGGTGGTTTATGAGACGCAGAAATGGAGTAATGAGTGGACAAAAACTTGCACTTTCGAAATGTCCTTTTTTACGTCTACCAGGCAGGCCAAAACATACATACACACATGTTTTCAATAGAGCTCTTGAGCTGTAAAAATGTTGAAAATATGTTTTCGATGATTTTCTCGATGCTTAGAAACGGAGTACTTGCAGGCGAAACTCTACAGTTTTGGCAAATCGAGATCCAAAAAAAACCCGATTTTCTTTCCCAGATCGAACCATCCGAGGGAAATAACACATCGATGATCAATGTATTGTATAATTAAGGATTCCTCAGCTCAGCAAAAATATTTGGTGAATCCCTGACTTTTACAGAAAAAGGGAATGAGCTGAAAAATACAGATTTTTGCTGCGTACTTCTAAAGGTACACGAATAGTTTTTTGAGCTCGATGGTAGGCAAATATGATGTCAACAGAGCGCATTGCTGAGTACTTTATTTTGAGTCTTGCAAACAGTAAACATGAAAGGCACTAACTTACTGTACAACTTAATATATTAAGCAGTGAAATCGTAACTACATAACCCACATGCCAATAATGGCGTACTCCCGAATTAAGTAAGCATAATGGATGGATCGACATCACACTTATTTGGGAAACAAAACCACTGACATGACATCCACTGGCATCCGCAAGCCATCGTGAATATGTTTTGAAAACATGAAAACATAATATGCTTTTCAAACGGCTCGATAATTTGGAAACTGAATGCAGGTGCGAAAGAGGGCTTTCAGCACATACCAAAGGAATTGAATGCCATCATCAATGCTTCCCCTTCAGGATCAATACAACCTGTTAAAAGCAGCAAGACTGAAATTTGAGTGAAGGGGGAGTCGCGTCATTTTATTAGAGAGGGAAAGCGAAGAGCTCAAGAAGACGGTGCATACTATGCATACTAGTGATATTGGTAATGATCTGTGGGCTCAAACTCTCAAAAAGGTGCTACGCTGGCTGCCAGTATAACCTTGGCCGTGCCAAACCTACAAGCGAGCGCGTCAGGTGCTCGGTGTGCCCTCTACAAATCATAGATCCACGTGGTTTCGATTGACGCATCTTCGATGTAGCGCAAGAACATCCGTCCGCGGCTACACTCGAAAAAGGAAAGGTCACGATGGAAGGATTTTCGGCCATCACTTTTTTCCACTATCGGCTTGTCAGCACCTCCCTTTCATGGCCAAGGAGCGATAAAATTATTGCTCCTTCCGTTTTCGAAGGAAGTGTCGTACATGACCGCTCACTACCCATGTAGCGATTGTCATATACTTGACCTGTGATAATAAATGTTTGTGTTTGTGCTCATTGTTGATACGCCAGTCCTCCCCCCATAAAAGGCCGCGATGTGCCATCACTTGTCGTCTCGTGCTTAAATAAAGCACTCGGTAGCAAAGCCGTGACTCATTTTCGGAAACGCTGACGCAAATGATAGAGGTTCAGATCTGACTAGATTCAAGCTATCACAAAGATGCTGCGACCAAATAGCATCGCACAACTTCGCTCTTTCCTTGGAATGTTGAATTAAGATAGAACATTCACTCCTGGAAGGCGCAATCTCCGTGCCCAGCTTGATGCTCTGTTGAAGGAAAAAGGCAACGTTCAAGTGTCTCAATATGCCCGAAAGCTTTCAAAAAAAAAACCAAAGAAATTCTGACCTCCCCACTTCTGCACACATTACAATTTCAAGTTAGATCTCATTGTCGCAGCTGACGCTTTCTAATATGGCATTGGACCCGTAATCCTACAACGATTTGCAGATGATTCAGAAGAAGCCATCAGCCATGCCAGCCAAAGACTTACAAAATCAAAGAAGAAGTATGGTTGGACTGAGAAGGGAGGACTCGCACTGTTCTATGGTCTGTACAGTTCGCATGTTCCATCGATACTTATTCGGACACCGATTTACCCTTCTCATAGACCATAAACCACCCATCACCATTTTTGGAAGCAAGACAGGCTTACCAGCATATACAGCCAGCCGCCTCCTACACCAGTCGCTAACACTACTGAGATGACTTCAAAACTGAGAATAGAAAAACCACGAATTATGGACAAGTGGATGCTTTATAGCGTTTATGCTGACAAAGGAGCAAGCGGAAGTTGTCGTCATCGCAACTGCTTCAAATGATGCCGAATTCGAGTGCAAAACAGTAAAGCACACATCCCTATCAATATGCATTTGTTAGCAGCCGAAAGTTCCGAGGACGATGTATTGGGAGAAGTCCAGTACCTTCGTGAAGACAAGTGGCCAAAGAAGCCATCGCCGAAATCAAATGCTACCATGCACTTCGCTCTCTCACTCCAAAGGTGACTGCCTTTTTTTCGGATCTGGGATTGTCACCCCCTCAAAATTTCACAACCGTGTACTGACTCTGAAACACGAAGGACATTCTGGTATGTCACGGATGAAGAGCCTGGCCCGTTCTTATATTTACTTGACGAACATTACGAAGGATATAGAAAACTTCGTTCGAAATGCAGCAGCTGTCAGGAAGCCGCCGAAACATCTATCAAAACAGAGCTCTATTCATGGCCAAAGAAAGAGGAACCATGATACACATGCATGCGGATTTCGCAGGTCAGTAAAAGGAATGGTCTTCTTCATCATTGTGGATGCATACTCCGACTGGCTGGGAGTCATCGAAATGACTTCAACTACAAGCAAGGCTACAATGCGAGAGCTCTTAAAGCTACTTGCACAGTTCGGATGTCTTGAAACCCTCATTTCGAACAATGGTAGCCAGTTCGCTTCATGAATTCTTGGAATTCTGCAGAACAAATGGTATCGACCTTGTCCGCTCTCCACCTTATCACCCACCGTCGAACGGCGAAGCCGAAAGATTTGTGAACACCTCCATGCGTTGCGTGGGTTGGTGAAGCTAAAAACGCTGACGCGACAGCTATACAAAAATTCTTGATGGCTTACTGAAGCATCCCTGCGCAGCATCTTCCAAGGGACGATCACCAACCGAGAACTTGCTCGGACATTAACTCCGAACTCCCTCACACTGCTCACTATGTCTCGACGCATACCTACTCAAAGGAAGCAGAAGATGGAGGAATAATTCAATGTCCACCATGGTGCCCGTTCAAAAGTATTCGAGCCGGAAGACGCAATATGGGTGAAAGGCTACTGCAGTAGAAAAAAAAAGAATACCCGTAAAGATCCGCACTCGTCATGGAAACGTTCGCTACGATGTCATTGTGAATGGAAGTGGAACGACGACATGCGACTCAGATGCGCTTTCGCACAACAATCGAAGCAGAACAAGCGGATCTCTTCGATTCGACAACAGAGCCATCACACCCTGCGAGTGGAACGCTTCAAGATACATGGCTTCTAGGACGTCGGATGGAAGCTTCTCGTGTACTCGACACTTCGGATCCGGCAGCTGCATCATCGGATCCGACGATACCGTTAGAAAGACGACAGCGACGTACCCCGACGACTGCCGAGCCGACTCCAAATCATGCTAACATCAAGACTTACACATAGACGAAATTAACATTTGATCAGATGAATGTAATTGTTCATTGTTGTCTTTTAACTCCCATCATTGCATCTTAGGAGGGAAGCGTGTAGGTGACCGCTCACGATGATGTGGATATTGTCATAGACATGGCTTGTGACAAAGGGTTTGTGTTTGTGCTCATTGTTGTTATTGAGTAATACGTTAGCCGTTCCCTATAAAAGGGCTACTCTATGGTATGCCAGTCACTTGCCGTCTCGTGCTTCAATAAAGCATTTGTTAGCGAAGCTGTAACAGAATGCCTAGTTTCGGAGGCCAAAATCGGGTTAGGTTTAGGTTGGTGATTATTGACATATGTTATACAAGGGGATCCATAAGCCATGAAACACACTTGGCACAACGTCCCAGTGTTTTTTTCAGGTTTTTTATGATCAGGATTTTTTCGGATCTTACCTACAACAATGTCTGGCTATGAGAAATGAAAAATTTCATGGCTCAAAAAAAAGCGCTCAATCACAGTAAAAGCACTATTTTCTTGTTAAACATCGCATAGAAAGGAGGCTAGATCAAATAGATCCCATGTGCTATGATACGACATAAAGTGGTACGTGAATAGCTACAAATTATAAAGAACCACTTAAAACCACTTTCACATCTAATTGTAGGATTATTTATCCTACGGCAAAACGGTAAAAGTTAAAAGGTAGGGAAGTCTTGGAAAGTTTCGATATTTCTACACATTCGAGAGTATTGACCTCGTCTAAATCCGATAGTCATGGGATATAAGCGGAATGCTGAAACTACTAAAAGACACACTCACGATAACCAGATATGTCGACTTATGTTCTCGGGGAATGATTTCCCGGACAATATCCAGGCTCCACCTTTTTCCCGTCACGGCAATGCGCCATGACGGCGCTTCATCTGCTGGAACCTACTCCGACCACATCCACTTGAGCTACCTTATTGGTCAAGTGAGCAAGATGGGTGAGATCGGAGTGGGTTCGAGCAGGTATAGCGCTGTGATGGCGTACCGTGAAAAGGTGCAGCCTCGAAAATTACCCAAGCATCTACTCCCCGAGAAGGTACTCGACTCATCTGATTATCGTGAACTGTGCCTTCAAACAAAGCATGGAATTCATCAGCCGACGTCACGCAAGCAAGAAAAGAAAATAATTATCTCCAGCCCTAGCGTGCTTTTCATTCCATTCCCAATGATGAGCACAGTAATTTACCACGACGTGCTAGCGTTGAAGACATGATCTACCGGTCCAACCGCGCTATTCATTCCATTCCCAATAATGACCACAATTGCTTATCATGACGTGCTAGCGTTGAACACATAATCTAACAATTTATAGGTGGTTACGGCATACGGCATCCATAATGGTCATAAAATGAAGAAGAACATCAGTAAGTAGAGGGAGATAAGGCGTTGGGCATGGCAGATGTAAATGATTATTTTGCAACAGAAAATTGGTTAGAGAACACAGAAAATGTGGTAAAAAAAACTTGAAGTTTTGGTAGCAAGTTAGATGTTAGAAATAGAGAATCTAATCAATAAGGAAGAAGAATAGGAACAATAAGACATTCATTCAATGAGCCCCGTGGTTTATATAATACTTAAATTTGCTGATTTTTACGATATATACACACAATGATTAGATAAATTATTAGGTTGTTCGAAAAGTCTTGTCATATTTTTTTTCGATCTCACTTTTTATTTTTTTTCGTCCAAAAAATAACAATTAGGCAACAACGTAGTGACCATTGTTATCGGCAACCCTCTGCTACTTTATAGGAAAATCGTTGATTCCCTCCTCCCAGAACTCTGGGTTCTGAGAGTCGAAGAAGTCAGCGATCGCCTTCGCAAGCAAGTCATAATCAAGGAATTTTCTCTTAGCCAGGAAGGATTCGAGAGGATGGGTAAGGTGTTGGTCAGAAAGGGCAATGTCTGGAGTGTATGGCGGGTGGGGCAGGATATCCCAGCCGAGCTCCTGTAGCTTGGCCTGGGCACTTTTCGCGAAATCGGAGGAAATGGGAGCGGGCGTCGTCATGTAGGAGGGTGACCGCGGACCTTTTTCGGCGCTTTTCTCGAACAGCGACGACGAACTGCTGGAGCTGGTGGGTGCATACGGTAGCGGTGACTGTCTTGCCTTGTACCAGCACCTCGCGGAAAAGCATTCCTTCCGCGTCCCAGAACCAGCACAGTCCCAAGCGTGGTTTGTCTTTCATGTCAATCTCGCCGTTGCTGAAGCTGATGAACCAGCGGTGCACGGTCTCCTAGCTCACACATCTTTGCCCAATGCAGCGCTGATGGAGTGGCAAGCTTTCGTCGTTTTGGTGCCGCAAGACCGCTCATAATAGATGACACCGCGAGTTGGGTGGGTATCGACAACGGGCATTGTAGCTCTCTCCACGGGATCTGGTGGGTCAATATGAATTTTCCTAGAAAGCTTAGGGAACGTTCTATCATATTCCTGAACCGCCTGGACCTGCCTCGAAGTGAACAAGAGTTACTGATTTTTTTGGAAAAATATGACAAGACTTTTGGAACAACCTAATAAAAAAGTGTCTACTGTGTGATCACAATCTTCGAATTATTAATAAGGCATATATTACCCATATCCACAAGAAATCTTCAAAGCACTTTTCTGGGTGTTATGGAAGTCCAAAGAAGGGAAGAGGGACACTGTTGACCATTTTTCCCAATGAAAATATGGGCAAGATTTGACCGCATAGCTCCACAATCGACAGATGAAACCAGGCCATAAACTATTACATAAATGGATCGGTGAATAAACACGGTGTTTCAGAATTATGGGCGCCTAAGTCATGTCTTTTTTTTATTCCACTGTGCAAATTGTATCAGTGCTTTTTCTTTCATTTGCTGCTCAGTGGGGGCACAGGATCTTCTTTTACCAGGGTGCGTACTAATCAGGTCGAAGCTCATGATATTTTTGAGATTTCAACATTTTTTCAAATGGACTTCGCCGTCACTTGCTTCAACGGTGACGCGCACCTCACCGTACTATTGTTCAAAGTAAGACATTTTCACGGCCTGAACTGTTAAAGGCCACCCATTGTGGGCAACAACGTCTGGTAGAGTATATCATGCCGATAGGACGGTTGGATACCTGTAAGCATGTCCCACTAATGACTTGGGGTTCAATAGTGGTTGGTTTTCGTCGATTCTGGCGTAAAGCTTGCGGGAATGTGAACATGAAGAACACGCTGTTAGACATGACGAAGCATTGGCCTCACTAGTTCTTCGGAACAATACTTGGTGAGTTTGGCGGCAAGGCACTCCAGTTTATAAAATCAAACTGATTCGAAAGCGCTGCCGATCCGATCTGGTCGAAATCATCACTTTCCGGGGCGTCCGTCGAACCTTCCAAAACCTCGTTTCACTGATCTCCTGCGGGGGTCCCCAAATAAGAGCAAGGTCTGTCGAGTCAGTGATCCCAGCATGGAGTCACATAACATAGCCCTGAGAAAGATTTGGGAAGGAATGTATGGAAAAACTTGTGTGGTATCAAGGGTGGTTGATGATGAAGAGGCTTCGACCTTGTATCCCTGTTGGAGCGGAACAACTCATGATATGACTGATATGATATGTTACACTGTATTACAAGATATGAGTAAAGTTGTAAATGGGTTGATTTTTCATTCACTCTATTGACGCCAAAAAATTATTGCAATACAATGGCGCCCAAATTTTGGGACACCCTGTAGTTCCTGGCGTTCGCATCAAAAGTGCGATCCGAACTCCTCAAATGGCTGCATGGCTACCCTAATCATTAGAAAAAATAATTGCCGACGACGAATTCGTTCGTCCACCCAATGGGCCTATGTTACTCCACCTCTGTCAAAAGACAGACTGCTTCAATTTCTCGAAGCAAATGATGAAACGTCACAGTGTGAAGTACTAAGAGCAACGGTCAGGAGGTAAAAAGAGCTGTCACAGTAGAGCATTACGAATGTGTAATGTGACTCCACGGATCTCATTAGGTGGTGAAAGGCGGTAAGCGTGACGAATGAATGTGTTGGACATATTCGTTACGACGTGGTTGATCGTAAATAATCAAAAGGACAACAAAAAAGTCTCTACAGCTATTGAAGGCAGCGATAAACAACTCCCGGTTCGTTAGGACGTTCGTTACAACCCACTCTAGAGGATTAACGATTTCTATTGCCCTCATTTGTTGTTGTAACACAAGACATTTCCACAAAAATAGATGGCAACGAGATGAGGTTCTTGCTTGCGAGTATACTGTACGCTTAGGCTTGCGCTCAGCATTTCATCTGGTGGCACAGAATTCTGTCTATTTCGTTGTATGGCCAGGGCATGATTTGTGGGCAGGTACATAGTCTGCACCAATCCCTTTCGACATTTACTGCAGCCTGGCAAATAGTCATTGGAGCAACGATACGCTCGAAGAGTATCGGAAAACTGTTGTATTCGGTCGCGGGTAGCTAACTCCAAGGTTTGCGCTCGTGTCCGATCTTCTTCCCCGTTTGACCTATTCCTCGCCTTTAGTAGGGCCCTGTTTCGAGCGGTTTAATCCTTTTATCTTCGTAGCCATTTGGAGCCCCTGCTTTCATTCAACATAAATTCCATGAAACAACGTCTCCTATGCTGGACAGTAGAGGAACCGCTAGGCGAACAAGGCTCTCATGATCTTGGTGAAGTGCACCTTCATCGCGTGCTAATACGAGAACAGAAGTGTCCAACTGATAAAACTTCCATGTCTGCTTAATTCTTATAACGATTGCCTAGGAGATTCAATAAAAACCATACCGGTAAGCGCAGCATCGCCAAGACCAACTCTCTCTAAATGATATATCCACCCACTTTTGTGAGATGATTCATGAAGTACTGGAACATAGTCATTTCAACGCCACCCATTTTTCATCTACAATACCGCTCGCGTCGCGTGAGTAATATTCGCCTTGCGACGGTTTGTTCGCGAACATACCGTCGCATTGTCATAACTCCGTTCAGAGTGGATAAAATGGAAACGTTTAGAGAGTGTTGGATTCGTCTCGATGAGGCGAGTTCAGCGGTGTATGAAATGTCAAATTTCGATGAGCAACAGTCCTGAAAATCGCGCGAAAACGCGTTTTCGCGTTTTTCCGCTATAAATCAATAGTTTATTGGTTTTTTATCGGACTTGTACACATTCTCGTAATCAGCTCGTTGAGCTCTACAAGAGTATGCTACAAGTTTTCGGTTTTCTCAGACTCGATTTTTTCACATTCTGAGAAGTTGGAGGGAAATTTTCTTTGGAACCTGATAAGTCGAAGCTAAAATCCTTTCACAGTCTCAATCTGAACTCACAGAAGTGTAGAGATTTTAAAGTTTCGAGCCTTTCAGATCAGCCCCTACTCCTTTGTGTGGCCCTAAACAGCGCCCCGTGTATACTCTGCTAAACAAAAACCATCCCTTAGCTCATCTGCAGACGGAGATCCCCTAATGAAATGTATGCCGTTCGATTCCTCTCAGAAAATGCTATCGAACGACATACAAAATCCTTTGTGGTGATAAATGTCTTATTTTCCTATTTCCAGCCGTTTCCTTTTGTGGATCGACGTCTCAATCTCCTTTTGGCAGGTGCGATTCACGTGCATGCTCTGGGAGAGCGATCACGATCGATGGCGCCATCGCACTATTCACGTGCACGGCCGTGGGAAAGCGCTAGGAGCTCGCGGTGATCGCTCTCCCAGAGCATGCACGTGAATCGCACCGGCCAAAAGGAGATTGAGACGTCGATCCACAAAAGGAAACGGCTGGAAATAGGAAAATAAGACATTTATCACCACAAAGGATTTTGCATGTTGTTCGATAGCATTTTCTGAGAGGAATCGAACGGCATACATTTCATTAGGGGATCTCCGTCTGCAGATGAGTTAAGAGATGGTTTTTGTTTAGCAGGGTATACACGGGGCGCTGTTTAGGGCCACACAAAGGAGTAGGGGCTGATCTGAAAGGCTCGAAACTTTAAAATCTCTACACTTCTGTGAGTTCAGAATGAGACTGTGAAAGGATTTTAGCTTCAACTTATCAGGTTCCAAAGAAAATTTCCCTCCAACTTCTCAGAATGTGAAAAAATCGAGTCTGAGAAAACCGAAAACTTGTAGCATACTCTTGTAGAGCTCGGCGAGCTGATTACGAAAATGTATAAAAGTCCGGTAAAAAACCAATGAACTATCGATTTATAGCGGAAAAAAGCGAAAACGCGTTTTCGCGCGATTTTCAGGACCGTTGCTGATTAAAATTTGACATTTTATACACTACTGAACTCGTCGCATTGGGACGAATCCAACGCTCCTAAGAACTTTCCATTTTATCCACTCTGAACGAAGTTATGACGATGCGACGGTTTTTTCGCGAACAAACCGTCGCAAGGCGAAAATTATTCACGCGACGCGAGCGGTATTGTACTACACCCTCCTACTCACGGACCTAGACAAATCACCCCACCCATCGAATGCATATGCCACAGTATCACAGGACGGAGATGTGATGCTCAAAAATGATACGGGGGCGGTGTGATAAGTGGTCCGAAATGAATTGTAAAAAAAATCAGGAAAAGTTAGGAAATGCCGGGAAAACGCCAGGAAGACGAAAGAAAAGTCAAAAAATGCGAATATAAGTTTTCAAGATGACGCATTTCGAAGTGATGGTACATGCAAAAGTTATTAATAATACAGTTGTATTCATGGTAAAGCTCAATTAGGGCTAACGAACGCATCAACAAGTCGTACACTTAAATAAGCAATTCAGGAATAGTGTTGACGGATCATTCGAAATAAATTAAGGGATCAGGCAGGAAAAAAATGAGTTTTTCTGCTTCTCATACATTAATGTCGTATTTGCTTAATATAGACCACACGCAAACCTTCACGCGAAAAGTTGAGAAACCGCCTGAGATACAGCACCTGAAGTGGCAGACGAGGCGTGGCGGGCCTCAGAGTAATACCCGCATCGTCGTCTGTTGCAGTGGGAGACGCATAGTGGGAACAAAAGGTTACGTAGACATCCCCATTCTCCGTCTCCGACCGTGGAGGACAACTGGGCGGGGCCCTCACTTTGAACCCCGCCTTCTCGGTTCTGGCGCTGACAAGCTGTATCTTAGCTGGATTCTCACTTTTCCGTGAAACTTTTCCGTGAAACTCATGCGGCCCTTATTAAGCGAATAGCATAAATATAAGGCTATCAGGGAAATTCATTTTTTCGTGCACGATTCCTTCAAGCTCGAACTCATGCAACCGGACTGCTTCTTTGGAAAACATAGTGAATGAGGGCTACTCAAAGCGTTGAATAGCGTATTTCGGTGAGATTTCCGCTAGACCCCGAATGAGCTCTGTCTGTGAAAGTTCTATTCAGAAGCGAAAATCACTTTTCTTTAAATATGCATATCACACCGGCACCATTTTTGAATTTATAGTATTATATCGAAATAAAAAAAACGTTAAATTTTCTGAAAAGAAATAATTCTCCGAACTCATTCAACAAGTGTTCAAAACCATAAAGGCAACTAGAAGAAAATCAAAAATGTGCGCGCAAAGCAATATCCTTGTCTGCATCAGCATCAGCAATATCCGTTCTTTAAAAATAGTCGGGATCCAGTTAACGGAGTCCAAAAAACGCGCTTTTTGGTTTATACTAGATCTGGTTGAAATAGGTGAAGGTGCAGTTCTTGCCATTCACAACTCCACCCCCTTCTCCAATCGCATTCTCTTAGCATGAATTGTAAAGAGTAGTGGACTGAGATCAACCAAACATATTGGACAGCGTTTCTTGCAAAATGAAGTTATAAAACACAGAAAAGCCCTGAAGACCTAAAATCGTTTGAAAAATTACTCCCAAGATCAAGAATGAGATTTTTCCCGGTTTCCTACAATTTCTATGGTGAGTCCGATTTCCGCTGGATCTGAAACCCACCGTTTCCATACTATACCTCCGTGCAAGTTTGTGATACGTGTAATTTGCAATTCTTCACTTTCAAGGAGATCGTTTTACAAGAGAAGCCGCACAAGCATAGCAAAGCAAACTGCAAAAAAGCTGCTGCAAAAAAAAGCTGCACACAACAGTGTGAATTGAACCGGTATGATGAATGAGATCGAAATTTTCATGAAAAAAAAAAACAATTGTTTAGACAGAGCTGAAGTAACGCCGCTACGGTTTTGAGCATGTAGCGAAAACAGAGACAATCAAAGTATTTATTTAGTGAATGTAAATAGTTTAAAATAATGAACACAAACCCTCTCCCGTTGTAAAACACAGAAAGCCCCAAGAAAAGAATTCTGTTGAATTGGGAAGGTAGTTGTAGAGTTTTCCGATGGCCGTTTCCATGGGTGACTTCAGACCGATACAAATATTTGTAGTGTCTTTGTGCCTCTTGAAAGGCGATAAAAGTGAAAAGAAGCAAGTAAATGCGTATTTAAACCTCAGAATTTTCAGAAGCACTCCTGAGAATAGTATGACTAGGCGATATTCGAAAGAAAAGGGCCTAAAAAGGGGTGTTGGAAAGGTTTCTCTGCAATTTCGCCTAGCCGTGACGGAAGAAATGGCGGAAAGACGAGAAAGTTCCATTAAATTATCATACGTCCGAAACAACGAGCTGATTCGGTACAATGACAATGGCATGACGATTCTAATTGCCAATGAAATCAGTCACCAGGTTCCCGATTGGCGAGCGGAACCAGGGAAGATGATGTTGGTAGATATAGAAGCAGGTCAACGCACCAAATCAAATATCCTCACATTCTATAACTGGAGAAAAACTCATCCTGGTAACATCAGATAATAGACGCGATCAAGCAGCCTGCTCTCGAAGATCTCAAAGAAGAGAAGGACATGAACAACAACAGCATCAGGCCAAGACGCGACGTTCTGCACGTACTTATGAGCACGAATTGAGATCGGCGCCAGAGTCTATGTAGCGGTGCGTTAAAGACAGCATTAGGAGTAATGCCGTAATGGAGAAATCCCTACAAGGAGTCACTCACATGGTAGTCCTGGGCTTAAGAAGGCTATTTGCGGCAAAATCCCGGTGAAAAAGCGCCCATCCAAGCTGTAGAAACCCTGCAAAACACCGCAACCATGCAGCGGTTCCGCGTCTTGGACACAATGGTCCCGCTTCCCGATGACGTAATTCCCGATTGACTGGGGTGGGAGCGGCCAAGGAGATGCGGCAGGATCGGAGGTTTTGCGGCGCGCTTTCGCACTTTTAGCTTGAAGCTCACTCCAAAAAATAGATTCCAAGCATTCCCCTGTGTTTACTTGGCAACATGCCGATGGAAAACTAGATCAGACTACTCCCCTCTTAACGGACAGGTCGTCCGCGTCGAGAATCAACAGTGGAAAGGGGGTCCTATTTCTCGGGTTTTGGGCCATTTCCATCCGTTTTTTCACCACTGTCCTGTTACTAGGCATCTCGACTTTCATATGCACTATTTCTTTTACTTTTCGTCCGACTTTCCCCTAATGCTGCCTTTGAGGAAAATATCCGGAACACCGCTCTCCTTTCCCCTTCATCATCGGTAATTTTGATGGTATATAAAAATACCGGTATTTGAAAAGTCGTCACAGTCAACAAATATACAAGTTTCTATTGGGTTAGTGCATAATTAATGCGGCCTTTAATGCGACATTTTTGTGATGGAAATTGACGTTCTTATAACTACCATATGGGAAGCATTCTTTGATTGCGATGCTTTGGTTAATAAAACTGTTGATAGAAACCGCATCTATCATGCACCAATCCATTACATTCCTACATCAGATTATCCGCACAGTTAGATTCTAGAAAGGTCGTTCCTCTATGGAATTTTCATTTTTCCCACGAAATCTTGCATAAGGTATGCATTCAAAAGGATTATATTTCATTCCCCATGCGCAAATCTTTGAGAAAATCGGGAACAGAAAGTGGAGACACAACGGGCAAGAAGAGCATGATTATGAAAATCTACGGCTCTGCAAGATTCGAGTGACTCCTTCAACCGTATTCACCTTAATAGTGTTGGTTAAGAAGTAGAGAGCTAGCAGCAAAAACAATCCAAAACCCAAAGTGACGTTTACGCCTACGAGATCATTGAAATGGGAAAGCCAGCCGTAGTCCTACCATCTGTTTGGTTTGCCACGATTGCGAAAGAAATACAAGAGATTTAGAGTACTTGGACGTTTGAATGGGCTTGACAAATCGGTACAACTCTATCTGGGGACCAGGCACGAAATGGAGCCGTTAGAGCTATCTGCGGCGACATGGGTTGGGAAGTCAAGCATTTACCAGGCTGTCCAGACCAATAAATAAGTATCTCCGATGGAACTTGTTATCCCATGGATGTTATCTGTAAATAATGGTAACGACTTCAATTCAATCAAGGATTCAGTGACATAACAGAAGCGATTATCCTATTTGCCGCACGAATTATTTTCGATACTTCTTCAGTATGTGACTGGAAATGACAGGAGTTGGCTAATCCGCTAGCTACAGTAAACAAACGACTACTTTGAATCGGGCCACTTTGGCCATCCAGTGGTAGATCTGCAGCGAGATAGTCTAACGATTCGGTCAGTACTGTTAGACAAGTCTGAAGTATCGAAGGAGTGACGCCATGAAAGCAGCATGAACAGCCAGAGGTAGCCCAGACAGACTAAACATTCGCGTCATGTTGTCTAGATCGACCTCTGCCTAAACGATGGAGGCGACTCAGAGAAATCGTTCCAACCACAAAAGTGCCGAAAACTGTCGACTGATGGAAAATACCTCCCTGCTTATCAGCTTGCTTCTCATTTGGGAGGCGCTTTAAATAAATAAATAAGTAAATGAATAAATAATTCAATTCCGAACAAAATCTCACAGCTCTCAAAAACGTGTGTAATGGGTAATTCCGCCATGGAAATACCCTGCTTGTCCTCACGGAAGATATGCATGAAAAACTATGCGATCACAAAAAAAAAAACAAAAACAAAAGAATTCTTCAGGTACATCTCTACTGTATATATCCCTACTGTATCGTCACTTCATCCGGCCGTCCATCTCTCTGCTTGGCACGAAATCACATGAAAAACAATCTGTGGTAATAGGGACAAATTTGGGATGGGTAGGACATGGGACAAGAAGTAATGAGCACACATGGACCAAGTTATGCTCCGCCCACGATGGGTGAAGCGTGCACTGGAATATTGAATGAATGCCCAAAGTGGGCGTAGCGTGTTGTGGTAATAGGTACCGTAGATTTAAAAAAAACAATTTCGATAAACAGGCGCCCATGGTGTGCAGAGCAAAAGTGTGCGCTAGCCCGACTGGTGTTCGAGCAAGTTGGTGACATCCGTCACGGTTATGGTAAGCAAACACCTCTCTTTCATTCATAAATAATGGCCCTTTCAGAAGAGACGCTTTGCTCATTGTCCAAAATAAGAACGAGCAGACGAAATATCACCTTCACTTTACTGACACTGATGATATTGATGGTAACGGTTCATGGCACTACCTTATCGAAAAGAATGTGGAGAAACCAAAAGCGGAGCTATATGTACTTGTTTTCTGATACATGAAATAACGAGAAGTGACCACGACTAACACATTATTAGGTTGTTCGGAAAGAAATGCGCGTTGAATTTGTCCATTTTTCTCTCCTACTATAAAAGATTCTTCAAAATAGTTCAATCTATTAGAAAGAGATTTTTATTGTGCATCTTTTCATATATCTTTGTCTATGTCTACTTGATTTTTTTCAAAGAAAAAAAAAGTTTCAACGACTTGAGGCCGACTTCCATGTTCTTCGTCATCCAAGCTTTCATTACCGTTTTCTAAACGCTAGAACTTTGCCCGACACTTTATACAGCCAAATCTTTCTGCAAACATTATACGCATGGCGACAAATATTTACCGCTTATTGCATTGAATCTTGCATTTTTTTGAATTTTTTTTTCAAAATTTTGAAAAAAAAATTGAAATTCTTTTTTGAATTTTTTCTTCAAAAAAAAAACAAGTAGATATAGACAAAAGTATTTCAAAAGATGCGCAATGAAATTCTCTTTCTAACAGACGAAACTGTTTTACAAAATCTTCTGTAGTAGAAGAGAAATAGATGGACAAAAAAACGCGCATTTCTTTCCGAATAACCTAATAAAAACCCCCTCAGTCCTGTCTGTTATGTCATACAAAAGCGATCTGATACTATAAATACTATAAATATTTAGTATGTATTTGAAATTTCAAGATTCGTCAGTCAAAATCGGAGACGCTTCGAAATGTGTATGGCAAACTGATAGAGTCGAATCCAATGAGGTTCATTTAGTAGCTCCAAAACGAACATTCGATAACTTTTGGTGCTTGATTCCTCTGGAGTCCTTTCGATGATAACCTAGAATCATTGCAATGGGAAAAGGGAGATTTCCTCGGCGAGCGACCCGTACAGTCTTTGTGAAAGAAGCATAAAATGTACAAAGTGACAGGATGAACAAAATTTAGCAAATTCCCTTGTGCAGAAATAAAATTGCCCAAGAGACGAGAGCCAAAGGCCTAACTTTCCTAATAATCTAAGTTGTGAAAACCCAAAACCAGATTTGAAGGAAGTGAAGACTCTCAGAAGGAAACGATCTGTTAGAGTGTTGCTGCTAACATCTGCCGTAGGTGACAACTTGCTTAATTGTTTAGAATTCATTCCATGTCACCATTACAGAGACAGACAGTCATTACACCGTGATTATGGGACGAAATCAACAAGTACGACCAGGTCGAGTAGGAAATTGATAGAAAACGTCGAAAGAGTAAGCAAAATATATGAAAATCGAATTCTAGAGTATTTTACCATTCCTGTATGGCAGCACTATGGCCTATTCCGTCACCTGCTATTACGCCCAACAACGACAACATTTTCGAGTGGATCGAGAGAACGACTCGAAATTAAGAAAAAAACTTACGTGATCAGCTTTGAAAAGGTGGTCTATCAAAATGAAATAAAAGGAGAATTCTGGAAATTTCAGAGCCTTCACGAGGGTATCAAATGAGCCGCGTCGAAGAAAACACAGGTAAAATGACCCTCGAATAACGCTCCTGACCCAAAGATTCCTGACTGCGAATAAGGCAATTCAAACACTCAATTCTAACCACACAGACGTCGATCGATACATACTTATAACTTGTATATCCAGAGTACATCATACTTGCTTTTGTCCTGGGACCCATTAAAGGAGTGTACTTAAGCTTGCACTCCTATTATCACGCAAGACAAAGGAACAAGAACAATCTGAATGTATCCATAACTTCAAGCTGGATTTCTCGATATATAAGTCTCACGAGCCTCACAATACGACCAGATTGTTCAGCAAAAAACATCCAAGTAAATTCACATAGTCAACTAAACATTTCGTTTAAACATTTTTCGGATTATTTACACTATTGTATTAGGCTGCGCACAATTTGCAGACCTTTTCCGAATAATATTCATTGCGAGAAAAGGTTTGTATGAGTAGGAAAAAACTAATGCGAGGAAAAAAAAGCAAGTATAGAATGACCTTATGACAAAGTCATATTCTATTCGAAGAAGAAGTTTTAAAAAAATTCCATTTACAAATCCGTAACCGAAAAAGGCCTGTAGTCATAATGCGCCAACCTGATCGAAGTCAAAAAGCATGAAAGTGAAAGGAAACGATTATACTGACCGGTTTAATGAGTTGGTTTCCACGGATATGGTGAAATAGCGTGAGTGCCGGAGCGTCTGTCATGCAATCTGGAAAAAACTGCTTTCAATAGCCACAGAAATTCCCAAACCACAGAAGACGACAGAAGACGATATAATTCCTATACCTAATATGATTCATATAAGAAACGGAACGAATAATGTGCCATCGCCGCTCAAAGAGACAAACGGTGTCAAATGAGGCGTATGAAAGCCTATCTTTTCAAGCATAATAAACAGCACTGAGAAAAAAAGTGTGACGTTGATATAGAAATTACCGGTCTGCGTCCACAATTACTACAAGTAATATTAGATCCAATTCATAAAATTTTGAGATCTCATAGGTTTCGAATGGTTGGCCCTACCTGGCTTTAGCGTTTCTACTTATCCGCATCTAAAATTATCGCAAAAAAGTTTTATTTGAAATATTCAGATTTTAGAAGTTTCTTCAATTGATGTCCGTGAACGGCCGATCCAGGGCACGTCGCGTTTTTATGCGCTAGGGCAGAGGGCACCAACCGTGATCAATTGTGCCGATACTGGTCGCCGTTGGTTACTTCGACAAGTATTAAGTTCTTTAAAAAGTTCTTACGGTTTTCGACCTCTAATTTCAAATGCGCATATCTCGGCTCATTCGAAATTTTATCAATCGAAATGAGAACCGTGAGAATAAGCAAATCTCTCTCAACAAGATACTATTAGGTTGTAAGGAAAGTTCTGGCCGATTTTTCGCATCCACAAATCCAAATCTCAGAGCGCATCAATATGAATCAGCTTAAATATTGTGTTCCTTAGATAGACAAAGAGTTGCTCTTTCTAAATATGGGTTTTATCTGGAATGCCACAGGGTTTTTCGAATTATTAGAGCAATTTTAAAATACTAGAAACTGGCACTTTTTGAATGACTTCACTTGGATTCTTGTTCAGTCGAGTGGCAGCAAAGGAAACCACAAATGTGAATACTGCAAGAGAGGAGGTG
Organism: Trichostrongylus colubriformis; assembly: GCA_963978905.1. NCBI lineage: Eukaryota > Metazoa > Nematoda > Chromadorea > Rhabditida > Trichostrongylidae > Trichostrongylus > Trichostrongylus colubriformis. The sequence goes on from OZ022260.1 coordinate 30,548,174, forward strand.
AAGCATTGGATGGAATACTTTGTCCATGGTTTCAGAAAAGCAGAAATGAGAACGAGTTGCTTGATTCTCCACCGGATCGAATCGCTTTAACTAAAACGGCAGAAAGCGATGAGCGTCCATACTTGCAGGGGATATCCACAAGTATTGGCCCTCAACAAACAAACTTAGTTGATCACTTCAAGTAGCCTTGATTTGGAAAAACCCAAAGAAATGGGTGCCGCGGGACCCCTCAGAGCAGCGTTGCGCAAGCGCATTTTTCACAAATCCTCTTCCAGTAAATGAAGCAGTTGCAGGCTGAAGCCCTTGCTCGTCTATCATATTCACCATATGCGCTAACTGAGCCCCACTTTCCCAAACGTCTGGACAGCTTCTTCAGCAGCAGTGCGAACTGAAAGAATAGTGATTTGAAGTTTACTTTTTTATATTTCGCGCTATAAAGTCATCAGCCCTTCATCAAATGAGATAAGCAACTATCCATGATATTGCTAGAAGTGTGGCGAATCCAATGGTGCTTATACTGTGAGAAGATGCAGTCTCAGCCAAGTTATGGTCTCTCGACGTCAAAATTGCGAAAAGCGGTCAAAACTTTCCTTTCAACCTAATAGCTTGATTATTTTGTTTGCCCAGAACTAAGCAGATCTAGAGGTGATGAAGTCGTTGAAGGCTGCTCCAGCAGCATCGTGTTGGGTCTTGAAGCATTGCTCCCGATGAAAAGTGTTCAGACGCCCGAAGAGGGCCAGATGGCCAGGTCAGATGAGTATGGTGGATGCGGTATGTAGAGTGTCGTACCCAGCTCATTCAAATTTATCAGCTTTGTTATCCCACATCTCACAGAAACTTGCAACCGTGATAGTTTGGCCGGTATTCATAAATATATGGTGGATTAGAGCGCCGTAGACCACGATACTGCCGAAATGCTGATGAGCCTGACAGCTGCGAGCCTGGCCTTTGTCCAGTCCATTTGTCCATTTATCAGCAGGTGTTACGATGCGCTTGAAGGAATCGTCTACGGAAAAATAAGTTTCTCTGGCATCCACACATATTTATGTTGCATTTGCCTAATGTGGGTCGCATGCAAAGTTTCACTTAAAAAATGTGAATCCGGCTTAGACAGAGCACCACAAAGTCTCGGCCGGGTGAGCGGGGCCTCCGAGCAAGTGCCACCCCCGTCGGCCGCCGCGGTCGGAGACGCACTGTAGGAACTGAAAGCTAAGAAAACAGTCCGCTTCTCCGTTACCAAACGCGGCAGAGGACGGACAATGCTTTTACTCGGAGGCCCCGCGCACCAGGCCGAGAAATTGGGGAGCTGTATCTTAGCCGAATTTTCACTCTTTGCGTGAAACTTTGCATGTTGCCCTTATTAGGCAAAGACATCATACACATATGAGTAACAAAGAAACTCATTTTCCCGTGAACGTTTCCTTTAATCGTCGTTTGTAAGCCGGAGAGTAAGGATGTACGATACAGGGTTTGGAACCGCTTGCCCATTTTGATCTGGAGATTCAGAAAGATTCAAAAAATCATTTTAGGGCATAAACGCTACTATATTCGAATACGAGAAGCGAAGCAATATGGTATGGGTAACCCTAGGAAAAAACCAAAAAAAACATGAAAGTGGAATGTTCGAAACTGCAGGAGCTTTCCTAACAACCTAATCTACTTGCAGCCGCCACCTATGCCACTTTGCCTCGTACATACTGCAACCAAATACACATCGGTGAAGCAAATGAAGTCGCGGCATAGGAATCTAAGGCTATAGAAGCGAGAAGAAAGAGACAAGAAAAAGTGAATAAATAAGGCGAGCACCTGACAGGAAAAAGAAGAAAAGGTACACGGAGGTGTTCAATCAGGCGACTTTCTACTTTCGATTAAAACATAAATGGAGGCCTAACTTGATTGAATACGGTGTCTTCAGAGCATCCATGATGGCAATTCAGGGCACGAATTTGGCTGGAACTTCGCGATTACTGACCTACCGCTACTGGCACCTTTCAAGGCGTCACTCTCGGTCTCTCACATCGTTCTTCGATCGGAGGTGTTCTGGGTGACGATCATCTTTTGTAAAGATTGCAGTGCACATGGTACCGATGTGATGTTGGACGATGTTACGCAGGATAACTATCGAAGAAATGTGACATGCTTTGGTCTTCAATCGATAGACCGTTCGCTGCGACTCATTGAGCAGGTTATGAAGCGGAAACAAGCAAAGAATAGATGGGAATAAACCACTGATGGGAATTTCCCAGGCATTTCCAATACCAAGAATCAGGCATGTGTCAAGGATTTCTTGAGGAGGTGGGGGGGGGGGGGGGGTGTTGTATTCTGGGTTTTGAATTGAAAAGTATGTGGGGTGATTGTATTAAGAGTTTTGGGTTGAAAGTGTGGAGGGGTGGGTAGTGTTTTTGAATGCTCATCGACTATTACTCTAACAAAAAGGTCGTCGATCAATGTTCACATCAGTACTCGGTAGCACTGGCTATGATTGTCGATTGACGTCTTTTTACGGATCGCCTTGAGTATGGGAACGGATAGTCCCGTAAGCGACCGGGGGTAGAAAGGCAACATAGTATTTATTAACCTTGAATGCAGTGTGCAAACGAATATAATTTTAATCCATCACGAGCACTGCCATGCCTCTTCAAACTTCGTGACGCAACCGCATAGGCTCCTTCTTCTGCACCACACTGCGGAAATTTCAAAGTTTCACTCATGTTTCATGGCTGTGGAAGACGTTTGTCCAGAACCATAGAGCAAGTCCCACTAGTGATATACTTCATAGTCGGGGGCCCCACAAGGCGTCAAAGTCAAAGTCCAGCACACACCAACCTTTATCACGGGAGCATAGTAAAAACATAATGCTAATTATTCATCTTCGAAAACAGAAGGAGTGGAAGCATCACTGATGCGAGTTATCACAGGTCATTTTAACATAATCAGAATAAGCAAAAACAAAACATTCAAAAAAATAGGAAGAAGAAGATTTAACAAAATAAAGAAGCTCTGTAAGTTGCGAACCATCAAAGATATGTGCTGTGAGATGCGCAAAATGAAGCTCGGGCGAGCTTTACAAAGATAGTCTATCCTTAACTTCATGCGATTATTCTTCGGCAATGTTTGCGCGACACTAAGAGTATTTATGCAGAAAGCCAGCCACCTTGGGCCCAATTTAGACAAGGGCGAAAGGATATCCATCCCGAGAACGGCTCAGACTTTGTTGTGCGTAGTGCGAAATCGGTGAACTAAAGTTCTCGTGCTACCATGGCCCCATTTCGACGAAAACAACCTCCTTCAGAGGGTCTTCCTACACAGCCTGAATGGGAGTTTCGAACTTCTAAATGAAATAAGGGGCGCTAAGTGGCTTACTACTCAAAAGGAGCAAACGTCAAAAATACCAAAAATTAGTACCTCTTTTTTGTTTGCCACAGAAGATTTTACGGCAAATTTTTAGCTGCCTCACATTCCACCCGTTCTGTTTTGAGAGGCCTGAAATGATTTGACACCTTTGATTCGTAAGGTACATGAACAAGCACCTTTAGCATCTATGGTCGCGTACATACTTTGCTGTGCTGGCGGCAGGGCACGAATACGTGTCTCTGCTTCTACACCTGGCCACCCTTCCTCGTTGCCTGCGTCGCGTCTGCCCGTACCAGCCTCCCTTGCTGCCTGTGAACGCTTGCACGCCTTGTCGGTGCAAAGAATGAACGCGGCCGAACGTTTTGACGCCGATCAGAGAACGCTCCCGAAAACCCAGTAATGAGAATAAAAGGTGTGGCAAAAAAAGGTACGGTCGATACAGCCGAAGCAACACCAAGGAATTCCATAGAGACCAAAAATGAGTTTTCTTCCCGGCTTTTATTATAGACATAACACATATGGAAAGGTATAGGAATGGATGTAAGCACCATGGAGAAGAAAGGGTACGTCAGGTCACACGCCTCTAATTTCGGAGCAAACTGTGAATTTCGATGGAGCGCAGTTCCTAGCGCACATGCCACGTAAGTTCAAGCTATCGAAAAATAGCAGGACATTTGGGTCATTCCTGGGAAGGAATGGCGCATCCAGCACACCATAGAATGTGACTCTCATGAGCTACCACACAGCGGTTTCTTGGGGCTCCAAAATGTGGGGTTTTTGAATACCAGCATACATGCGCAGTATACTCCCGAAACAGAAACACAGAATGGAGAGAGATTGGTCACCAGGTTAGAAAAAAATTTTTATACATCAATTCGAAACAAGGATAGGACACGCAGCTGCGAGAAAGAGTAAGTGAGGGAAAGGGCTGAAGAGAAAAAAAGAGTACTGAACGTCGACGTTCGTTGGGTGAGTGTGTGCAGATATGACAGCGAATCGCGTGGCCGCCCGCGGCGAGCGGCGCGGCGGGTGCGAGTGCCAGTGGCAGGGCATGGCAGCCTTCGAGCGAGGCAGTGATGAGTGGAAGTGCAGACGTGACGCAGTCACGCTCGGCCGGCTCCCAAGGGCATTCGATACTCGTACTGGTGGCGCCGTGAGTGAAACACCGCGAAGCGATCCGCTGTCATATCTGCACACACCCTCGTTGGGTAGATGGCCTAAAGAATGCCTGAAGACAAGAATTAAACATATGTGTACATTTTCCAATTAAGGGGATGACGACAGTGGTCACGTCGTCTATTTCGGCACTGCCCATATCAACAGCTACATCTTCTGTATGGTATAGATGGAGCGTCCTCTACACATCCGAGAAAATTTTAGTTATGTATTTAATTTTCACAAAGTTATGTAAGATGTTCATAAGTCATGAGTACCTATGGGGGAATTTGCAAAGTACAATATATCTCAGTATGGACAGGTGCTCACATTCCTCCAACACACTTACTACGAACATATTTAGAAAAAAAAACCAAAGGTTCTTGGGTAAATAATTACAAAATCTCCATTAGCCTTATGGGTGTCATTCAGTACCTGGCACCCCTTTTGTGTGCCTCTGAATAGCCGCTATTCGTTTACAGACACTTTTCCCTCCTAGAAGCAGTTATTATTGAGTCATTCATAAGCAATGTAGTTTTTTTCAAACGAAAATTTTTCCTGTAAAATTACAGCCACAAGTTTTTGCAGCGTCATATATCATTCGAAAGAGATTTTTCTGCACTACAAAATGATATGTTCGGTTCCTGTGGGCGTCAACGGGGCCGATTTTCAGGATGGTGAACTGGTTGGTCTAGTCGACAAAAACTGACCCCACCGGCGAATAATTGAAACGTTGTCCTTCAATCAGAAAAAATCAATCAACCATGTGTCTCGTAGTACTTAGTCCCGACCTCTTCTATAAGTTCCACCAATTGGTTGCTTGGGAAGTCGCGTCGTTCCTTCTCTAAATTTGGTTCTCCTGTTACAACTCGGTGATTTTTAACAAGTTCTTTGGATCAAAGCAAGAAAATTTTCTCAGTCAGTCCACAAAAAAAGTGGTGAAATATTGAGAAGAAGTAGTGAGCAGGGACGGGGGAACATTATTGACCAGATAATTTTCTGTTAAAAAAAATATATTATGAAATATGTAATGCCATCTGGGCCGCTATCACACAGTTTCAAAATAATATTAATCATAGCCAAAACAAAATCAAACAAATTCTCGAGAGAGCAGAAAAAATGCTCCCGAATGGTTCACGGTTCAATGCTGAGCAATGGATTTGAAAGGAAACATTTCATTCAGAATAAACGTGTTTTCGGCAAAAAAGGAATTTAGAAAAAAAGAACGACGCTACTTCTTGATAAACTAAATATTGTAAATAGCAGAAGAGGTCAAAGCTAAGTAATGGACACATGACTGGTTAATTTTCCCAGAGTGAATTATAGTTTCAACTAACTACCGATTTAGTCAATTTTTGTCGGCTGGACCTACCCCTTCGCCAGCCTGAACATCGGCCCCTTTCGAACATATTCAAACACTAAAATTAATTTTTATAGATCAAAAAATCTCTTCCGAATGATGTTGTATGACATGCTGCAAAAACTTGTAATTTTATTGAAAAAATTTTTGCTTTAAAAAAACATTATTTATTGAATGACCCATTACCTACAAAACGACAACTGGAATATGTATAGAGAACTGTTGCTAATGTTCCGATCTTCAACGCGAACTCCTATTTCGGTCTCGAGGCAACTCAGATCAAGGTACACCGAAAGTCAACGGGCGGGCCGTATTTGACCGAACGGGAGGGGGGGGGGGGGGAGGGTCGTAACTGCAGAGGACAGCGATAGGCAATAAAATCTAAAGTTTTCGATAAAATTGAGCTCAAAAATAGACTAGATTGAGGATCGAGATATATAGCAATAAAACATACTGCCGGCAACAGCTGCTGGTATTGTAGAGCTAGATAAGTGGAAGAGGGTAGCATTTGGTCTCCCATAAGGGGGGGGGGTCGTTCTAGAGCGGTTATTTTCCTCGACACCTGGAAGTGCCCCTGACTCAGACCACATGGTGCATCGTTTTCAGGGAAAATATCAAGAAAAGTATGATAGCCTGCTGTTAATTGCCTATCGAGTGTTGCAAATACGATTCCACCGGTCGTTGATGTTTTGGTCGTTAGGTCCTTAGCAAATAAGATCTCCTCTCGAGGATTCCTTGATCTGTACAGTGCTTAGCGTTTGGATATTACACTACTTTCGAAGCCATGGCAGCAGTCTTCAGCGAAAGTTCTATTTGCTAAACGTCATCAATAATAGAAGAGTCAAGACGAAACATCCGGTCAAACATAGTTTCATATAATTCCATTGGAAAAACAAGCCAGAGGGGAGAGGGATCTCACTGGAAGTCTTTTGGAGGTGCATAAGCTCCTCCTTTCAAAAGTGCCAAATGTGCTAAATAATGACGAACAGAAGCGAAAACATAAACTTACAAAAAAATAGTGTAACTAATGTGTCAAATAAACCATAATTGAATTATGAATAACGAGATATACCTATGTATACATTCCAGGCATGGTAACGATATTGAGCCGATAGCTTATCTACAGGGGGTGCCAAAAAAGTAATTTTGTCTCGTCCACTTTCACCCCACTTTAGTCGTACTACAGCAAATTCTGTTGAGGTATTTTCATCCCCAGATTCAAGAGCAGACCTCACTCTATCACTATACTCCGTGGCAGCCTTCTGCACGAGCAGGAACGGGAGCGAGGAAATAGTGAACAAGATGTGTCACCTCAACTGGGCAAAATCCAAAATTTCGTCGCCCTCGTTCACAACCTTGCTGGGGTCCGTCCACTCTGGGTACCTAAGGGGACTCATACTGGGTGGTGTTCTTTAGGATCCCGTTTTTTCCGGGCTCCCAGCGCCCTTAGTTTCCAAGAGCCAAAACGTGCACTTACCACTGAAACCCCTCCGCAGGCGGATTTGGGCATGAAAATGATACTTCGGATCATAACAGCCTTGTCCAAGCAGCAGGGGCTCTGTGACTTCTATGAACCGAAGGGCCAATCCTTAGGAAGCTTCCCACAAAAGACCTACCATGGAACCCGGCTCCACTGTTTTAAGGGGACCTTGATACCGTGGGTGCTCCGAAGCCCGACTGCGCCGCTAAAAGGTTCTATATTTTTATGAAAATGAAAGTAGTGAGTCTCAGCTTGTTCCTCTTTTAGAGGAACATTTCGGGAATATTTTGCCCCAATACTTTCATTTCTTTCGTTTCCCTATGTTTTGTATAATTGGGAGATGTGAGCCATGGGCAAAATTACTTTTTTTTGGCACCCCCTGTATACCCGAGTTCAACTTCTTTCAGGTAAAACTGAATGAGAAGCGTTTCGTCTGACTTTTCTACAGCTCGAGATTCCACTTTTCCTCAATCTTCATGAAACAACGAACAAGGAAAATGAGAATGCAGGGGAACAAACTTGTTATAAATTCCCTGTATCTCCGCTTTTTGAATAGACTGGTGCTTCGTGAGCACCAAACGAGCTTCACTGCTCACCCATACTCACCAAACAGACTTGCGTATGACCGAATCGCCATATAAAAGCAGACGGCATGATATTATTCACATTATTCATTCCGGTTGTTCATTTCAAGTACTCGACTTGTTTACTGTATTATGTGGCTGTAGAAAATTTCAACCGTAAAGTAATAAGCATCATTGACACGTCCGATTAGAGGTGAAGTTATGAGTTGGAGTGAAGTGTTTTTGTACGTATCCATCAGGTATAACATCGCGCCTCTAGGACTCTTTTATATTATATAATAGTTTTATAGAGTAGACGCCACGGGAACGACTGATCGCGACCCCGTTTCTGTTATATGTCCCTCATTGTTTGAAGAAATTTCCGTGCAACAATATGCTACATGAACTTTTCGTATTCTACGATTTAAAAAAGATTTCGAAACTTAGCACTGCTCTCCCATACCTACCAAATATTCCTGCTTACTAATAAGGCTGAATGGGGGAAGAAGTGTGGGTGGCTCGTCCTGCAGATCACTGCTAAAGCCAAACACACGGTTACAAGCCAGTACGATTCTAATCAAAGGCCGAGTGCGTGGCGTAGCTGAGAAGCGTTAACAAGCGCATATCAAAGGCACCACTAGGTGTAAGGGAAACTGAGATCTGGAACTACATGTTCTCTGAAAACGAGCCTCCTACTTCACAAGAAGTCATGTGTGGCGAAAATCGCATTGAAAAAATGCAGCTTGAGGTCTCACGACAACGCCGCAGTACGGCATATCGTTCTGCGGTCCTGCGGCCGGTTCCGAATCAAATTATCGAGTCCCCATGATATACTAACTAATGTCCAACTTCGCTCGATTCTCTGTTCCGTAACACCTTGCCAGGCTTACTATCCAATGGTGGACACAGTATGATCGTTAACCTGAACAATCCCTGAGAGCGTGAACAGGATAAGGTACGGAACGATGAATCCTCGGAAGTAATGTTTTGGGTTGAAAAATGGGGAATTCTATTTAGAAATTTCCGGCCCTTACTCCTCGACGAAACTCCTTTTCTAAGAGGATTCGGTCCGGTGATAACTAAAAAGGATGTTAATCAATAAACACACTGTATACTAGGTAGCAATGCTAAGGTTACCGTCGACTAACAACTACTTTCGAAAAGACGCCTTGAGAGCAGAAACAGATGAACTGCATAGTCTGATGCATTGACCGGAGAACGTATTTCCCAAAATTTTCTTCACACAAGCCTTAACCCTGGCTCTGTGCCACCGTTCAGATGAATGGCATAAAGAAAGCGTTGGCGACCCACTTCTGGACTCTTTCCGGTGCGCGCCCGCTAATGGATTCCTCTCGCCAATCGCTTCCCTTCGGTAGACTCTCCTTATGTTGCTTCCTACGCTTGCTGTCGCTCCTCCCACACGACCAGCGTGCCCATTGCATTTACTCGCTAGTAGATAGCGTGAATTTGTACGTTTATAGCTGTCCATCCATTTCAACACTGCGACAACTACACAATTATTCGTATATAGTGAACATCAATACGAAAGCTAACCAATTCCAATTTTCACAAATTAATGAGTTAATGAGATATAGTGATGGAGCGAATGCTATTAATTAGAGAAAGCAAAACAGAAAAGCTTTCTGAGGTACATTAGGCCACGTGCTTTCGCGAAAATTCAACTACAGTAAGTCCATGCCCGAAATTTTCGTGCATAACGTGAAGTTGGAAAATCTGATTTTGCTCATCAACGCTTTGAATAGAAGCGTTTCCATTGGGTTGGGGAATAAGTTTCCGCCGTTTTTCATTCTCTCTGTTTCACAACGTTCTCTTTATTTTTCGATGAAACTCATATACAGTAGCGCTCAAAAGTATTGGGTAGCCTAAAAAGTCTTTTCGTATTTTTAAATACCGCTTTTTCCCTCCAAGCTGCTTTCCAGCAATCTCTTCTGTACATACATGTAGTACAAGTCCACACGCATCTATAGGTATTATTGTCATCCATCCCCGGATAACCCTTTTCGGCAAAATAAACATATCAGAGGTCAGCCTCATTTTTAATACAAAAATTTTAGTAAATATATCAAAGGTCAACCTCATTTTCAATACAAAAATTTTTCTTTGAACGGTGTTAGACAGGAAAAGGAAAAGGTGATATTCCGATGGAGCAAGACCAGGGCTATAAGGTGGATGGGGCAGCAATTTTTATCCAAGCTCGAGAATTTTTTGGCAGGCAATGTTTTGGCAAGTCTTCCCACTATTGAAAAAGTGACTCGCCAAAAAATTCTCGAGCTTGGATAAGAATTGCTGCCCCATCCACCTTATAGCCCTGATCTTGCTCCATCGGAATCACCTTTTCCTTGCCCTGTTTAACGCCATTCAAAGGAAAATTTTTGTATTGAAAATGAGGTTGACCATTGATATGTTTATTTTGCCGAAAAAGGTTATCCGGGAGATGGAAGGCAATAATACCTATAGATGCGTGTGGACTTGTACTACATGTGTATGTACAGAAGAGATTGCTGAAAAGCAGTTTGGAGGAAAAAGCGGTATTTAAAATACGAAAAGACTTTTTAGACTACCCAATATGTATTGAACAATATGAGACTTGCAAAATTTAATACAAAATACTCAAAAAGGCTTTCACAAAATATATGCTCTGTCGAAAGGTGGAACGCCGTGAAACACAGAGAATAAAAAACGGCGGGAAGTCAGTCCCCAATCTAATAAAATGTTCGTGAGCGCAAGTCAAGAAGCTGAACACTGACTTCTACAAGTTCATAAAGACACCACACTTCTCATCACTGACCCACACTTTTGTCCCACCCTTGGTGAATCTCTTAGAGTTTCAAAGCTCTCACGTTCTTCCATTTTTTACGTTAGCGACGGCCACATGATTTACTATGCTTCACACATTCTCCACCCTCGCTGTCTCTCCATGCACAGCAGCCGTTCGCTTTTGTTTTCGGCCTGGTGACAGCGAAAAAAACCGCATTTGATTAGTTTTACACCGGATTTTGTTTATTCGTATTCGAAAAGGATTCACGAGTTTCACCAACACGCGTGTTGAGTTGTCTATCCACAATCTCTCAAGGGACTGCTGCACCAGAGTCAGATCGGAACAGAAAACACTACAATGAATCCTTAGGAATTGGAAGGGGTCGTCACAGAACATGCATTTTTGGGTACGTCACACATACAGCTCTTAAAAAGAATCGTGCAGAAAGCTGATTGTGCATGCCACCTATTCAAAAGCTTGCACTGGCAACAAAATTCTGAAATCAATGTTTCTAATCCCAAGGCAAACGTTGTACCAGTACAACAATGTATAGGGTACTTTTACACGGAGAATGCAATACTTCGACCACTCGAGACAGTTAAATTGATAGAGGAAATTTCCAGAAGCTTCAACAAGTACGTGCCCAGCTTGTCGCAATGATTCTACTGCAACTTTCCTCTATACTTCTCAATGGTTGAAAGAAATGTTGCCCTAGTCAATCGAGTGTCGAGGAGCTCCTTCCGCTGGAAATGACTTTTCAATGTTGACCTTCGATGAGCTCTTGTCCGTTCTGTGAAGCCATACATTACAAGAAAAAAGGGACTGAAGGAAACTCTTTCCATTGTTCTATGACAACTCCAGACAGCAGTGGATTCGCCTTTACTGACACATGTGATTGAGGGGTGAGCTACTGCTCCGCTGGTAAAATCTTGGGCAAGACGAGAAGGTCGAAACCCTTTACTGACACATGTGATTGAGGAGTGAGCTACTGCTCCGCTGGTAAAATCTTGGGCAAGACGATTAGGTCGAAACGTTAGGCCAATAAAAGGTCCCACATGTAACCTCGTGTTGGCATATAAAAGAAAAAGAATTGACCACATATCAGTATTATTACTGCAAATATAAGTCACGTGATCTCGCTGCTCCAGAGAGTTCCGGACTCCCGTTGCTACAAATTCCACTATGGGAAACCTGGCAACCAATTTACCGGTACAATAAATGGCGTGATTTGGAATTCTTCAACCTATAGTTTCCAAAACGCTGCGACGAATTGTCTACAAATGAGAATAGACGCGACTCAAACTCGCACTTATGCGCAGCACTGAATTATTTACACAAACTGAACTTTAGATTCCCTGGAAAATCAGCTAAAATCATAGGAGGGGCAGAAATAATCAAAGCCAAAATCATTCAGATTCGAAATGCTTTCAATGCACATACAAGACATTTGGGTGATACCTAATCGCAGCTTCACGAGAGAGAGGCTAGTAGAAGAACGAGGACCCATAAATCTACGTAGTGGAAACATGAGTGCTTACATGCTACAAGTTAGTAGCTGCAAGCCGTTGAAGAGCCTCATTAGTAGACATTTCTACGTACCAAACGAAGGTAATGAGAGGAAAAAACCTAAGCTGTATGAGCATATGGATGCTTAGAAAGCAAAGAAAGGTCAAAGTAAAAATAGTGCTGAAACGAAGTTTGGAGGGGCTCGATAGATTTCAAACGTGCTCGCGAAGAAAAAGGCATCAACATGTCTAATATCGCAACAGACGGGCTGAAGTCAGCCCTTGTGATATGCAAAGCACTTATTGGAAAAAATTGGTGAGACATGTGATGCGTGATGTCTAATTATGCCGAAATTGCGATGTTTTCAGCAACTAAGGAACCACTCCATTCAGCCAAGCCTGAGCCAATCTCTCGAGGACTTAATCGCTCCACATCTCGAAAAAAACCTAACATGATTGATATGCATCTTCAGATGACCTTGCAGTTTGAACGCTACAGTGCTACTGTTCGAAATACTGCATTGTAGCGTACAACACCAACCTTTAGCAAATAAGAGGGTCTGTATGATCGCCATAGAAGCAGAGCCCGTACATAGACCCGATAATCCGAAAGTATCTATCAGCCACTTACTTGGGTACCCTGTTTCTACCACAGTTCGAAGTAGATGAACAATTATTATGGATGATTCTGATATTTAACCGATATACTTATGTATTTAGGTTCCTGCATAAGCAGACCAGTTCTGAAAAGGATGGAAAGTAAGCGAGCAAGGAATTCACATAATCTGAAAAAAAACAAGCTCAGAATAACGCTCGGGTCCAAGTGTCCGTGTTCAGGTGCATATTTCTGTGACATTAGAAAGTAGGGACGAATAGTTTACGGTCTGCGGCACATGTAAGCTATTCCCGGACGCGAATATATTAAAGGAATAGTTAACGGAAAAATGAGTTTTTATGTTACCCATGAACGTATGTTATATTTGTGTAATGTGGGTCGCATAGTTTCACGCAAAAAATGTGATTACGGCTAAGATACAGCACCACAAAGTCTCGGCCGGGTGGGCGGGGTCCCCGAGCAGTGCCCACCCCGTCGTTCGCAGCGGTCGGAGACGCTTTGTAGGATCAGAAAGTTACGCAAACAGTTCCACCCTCCGTTCCCATCCGCGGCAGACAACTGGACGGGGCTTTTATTCGGAGGCCCGCCTAACCGGCCAAGAATTCGGAGAGCTGTATCTTAGCCGAATTTTCAATTTTTGCGTGAAACTTTGCATGCGATCTTATTAGGCAAACACAACACAAATATATGGGTAACAGAGGAGCTCATTTTTCCGTGGACAATTCCATGATTCGCTATTTCAACCTTCTTATTAGGTTATTCAGCGCGAGTACGGACCCACGCATGTCGAACACCGAGTTATAGAAGGAAGAAGTTAACCTCTATTGCTCACATGAAACTCACCTAAAACCACCGCAGAGCACTCGGACGTGACTTGGGGGTGAGCTGAAAAGCTGTTTCATTTTTTCGCGCAGAAAAGTCTCAACTGCTTCACACAGTATGGATACGGACTCCGCAGTCTGATTAGTCTTCATCGAACTCGAAGACCCGCTCAGAAATGGCGACGCCTTCCCCGTCAGGCATGTGAGACACCTGCGAGAAGCTCTGATCGCTACATCGGTCTGATTTTATATACATCGATAGGGTTAATACTGGTCAATAGATGAACATAAAAGCAGAGTTGTTAAGTAGTGCAACAGTACCGAAAGAAGTGAATGAATCGTTCACACCAAAATAAGACCCTTCGTATACTTCTGATTTTTATCGATTATCGAGCACGGATTTGCGTACCCTAAACAATACTGAAGGGGGACAGCGCAGCCGGTGATGCTATCCTAGCCATGCCGTGGCCATTGCTCCGCCCACCACGCTACTCCAGCAGCGACACCGCGCAGGATCGTGGCGAAGGTGCGACAAAAAGGAAACTTTTTAACGCGGGTTTCGCCACAGGTCATCTGCAATCCAAGCGAATTCACACACAGAACATGTCATATTTTGTGAATGGCCTCATTATTCCTAGCGGTGTCCTCAAATCGGCCATGGATGGTGAGCACATTGAACAATGACGAATGCCTTGTTACGGAAGCTTGCACTCCAAATGAAGATGAGCTGTCTAAGTAAGATGCTCCTAACAGTCATGAATGAATAAAATAGCAGCTCACTAGTAGCTCTTATGAGTTATTCATTTCCACGACGTTCGGATGCTGCGGTCAACACAATGCTGTCAAGGGAATCTGATTGCTGGCACGACAGATCTATTTATGCTGCCTTGCTAACGGCTGAGCACCCATTTTATGAACACATAATCGCTATTCGTACTGGGTAATCCTGTTGAGAACGAAGTGGATGACAGAACATAATTTTCCTTTGAACAAATATGCTCCTGACACTAAATAGCTTTAAAATTGTCCTCATTAGCTCTATTACTAGTACAAAATGTACTTCACAGAAGACGAGTTTGACGATGCAGTGCTCAATTACTAATTTAGTACTTCCATGAATTCCCTAGTGAAAGACTGACGTCAGGTGAATAGTAGAGTTGATGCGTGATAAAAAAAATGACGGAGAGGAGGGAAAAACAATATCAAATCACGGCAAGACGCTATGGATCCTGTCATGTAAGGGTTAGATACAAAATCTGACACATTATAAATAAAAAATGTATTATACAAGATTGTAGGCCAGTTGAAGGTATCGTTCGCGGGTTTGTGAATTTTTCTGCTATTACCATATTTATGTTCTTAAAAATTTATGTTTTTTGCAGGTGGCCGGTGTTTTCATTACTACCGGCCACCTGCAAAATTTCACATAAAAAATCCAGCTGAAACAGAGCTCCTCAAAGCAACGTCAGGGAGTGTGACCCTCGAGGAGGCAGGGAAGCTAGAGGGTTCAAGACAGAGAAGCGATGGTCACATAATCAGGGACGCCGAATGAGAAACAAGTTAACATTGATCGCGAAGACACAAACTGTGCCGACAGCTGCTCAGAGGTTGCTCGGCGGGGAAAACGAGGTTCTCTTCCTCCAGTTTTTCGGTTTCTGCCTTGAAGCAAAGAAAGTCTCGGTTTTTTTAATGATTCTGCGCATGTGATGCGTCTAATCAAGTGATCTAAAAATTATGAGAATCATGGGATCTCGTGGCCAGTCCTTTCATTATGGCTTTAGAAGGCGCTCAAAATGGGAGAATATTAGTATCAATCTCAGTTTCTACCGGACAGTCCAAAGAATAATCGGGTTACGCTATTAGGAAAGGCGGCGCGATATCCCAAAAACCCGTTAGTTTCCAACCCCCATTTCAGCCTGAGCGCATTAAACGATAGAGTTACCAAAATGGCGAATCTTGGTGAAGAAAATGTCTGATGGATCTGCAAGATGATACTCGGCTATGAGGAAGAGCTGACGCCAACTGCAGCAACATGCGCAAGGGCGATAATTTGGTCGCCGGCTGCGTCAATTACGAAAAAGTGAAATGTTCGAAACACAAGAAACAGGACCTTCGTGGTTTTTGTTAATCCCTGCCGTGGTCTAGTTTTAAAAAGAACACTTGAAAGCATCGTCTGCGGGAATTGTGTCACTCTAACCATCCCACGAACCAAGGCGCAAAGTTCCTTACTCCTCCAAAAACACTGGGAGATTGAAAAATTTGAGCAGTTTTCCTATGAAATACGCAAAAAAGGAGAATTGTATTCGAGGAAAAATCAAGGAAATTGTAATGGAGGAGAATTAAATTCTCTGCTGTCCAAATCAGCTGAGAAACAAAATCAGGCAAGGCCACAGCACCCAAACGTTTATCCCACGGAGATTAAATACCGAAAAACGCTTATTTCAGGCCATATTTCGGGGTCAAAGATGAAATTAAATTAAAGTTTCCCTGGAGGCGAACAAGTGAGGATGAAATACGGCGAAGAACTTTGTCGCGTGTCAACATAAAAGTCTCTAACACTTTTTGCTCGCAATATGCGTGCCTGAGGCAAGCTCAAGTACAGCTTGCGGCTTGTCCGAAGCCTAATCACAAGCTCGAGTATTCCGCTAATTCACTTAAAAAAAACCCTCTACGGACGTGAGTCATACCGTATCATTGTGAAGTTTTCCTGGGATACTACCGTTGCCTAGGACTCCTGTAAAGAGCTTCCAATACCCAATACCTACAATTCTCCTTTCCACTTCAGTGGAAAAGCCAAAGTCATTATTTCTCACAGGGGAAATGAGATTTATGGAAGGTAGCATCAATGTGCAAATATCGTGGCAACTCAGGCTTTGAGTCTATACATCTCATTAGTTAGAGTAAGAATGTTAGTGTGAGCGATTTTGAGGTACCCACATGAGGAAAAAGATCGATTTCAAACGAATCAATAGTACACAATTATTAATAAGCTCTACTAACAATAAACAAGCAGTCTCTGTCGTGGATCGAACAGAAACGAAGCCGCATAAACAAAAGTAAGTGAAACGAAACGAAGAGCCGCAGAGCATCGAGGGACGGCGGAGACACGACGGCGACGACGACGTGACGATGCCGACGGCAACCGCGACGATGATGAATGTGCCCATATTCATTATCAATTTCAGTGTTGAGAACATTGACACTCCGCGAGTGACACGACGACACGACGATGGCGACGACATTACCGTCGTCGTCGCAGAAAGACGACGCGCCAGAGAGGGGGCGTGGTCAGCAGGGTGGGATAATATTATTTGCTTAAAAGGGACATCTACTTTAGTAGAAGGCATTCAAAGGCATTAACATGCGCAAGAGGAGATATGGTAGATACAGCGTGCAAGACATTGCCTTTTATTGCTGGCATAATGGGTGAAATCCAACAAGTGCGAACGAAATTCCCAGCATTCATCGGTCCCTCTAGAATTCGGCGAGAATCATCGGCTATTTTAAGTACAGGAATCCAAATAGAAGGCGAATTTGGCTAATTCAAATAGTTGTCAAGACCAATTGGCATGTGCTTCTACACGTGCCTCCAACTAATTCCCCTACGCGAGAAAATAAGCCTCATTTGTAGTATTCAATCCACGTGTTATGCGTCTAATAGCAGCGCCTCTTACCACATTTGCACTTGCACCCATTCAAGTCATTTCTGTGACTGCTACTGCAAATCTTGTGTGAGCAAGGAAACCGTATATTTTTCAAGTGGAGCTGATAGGTAATTGAATTAACTCTCCGGCTTTGATGAATTCGTCTGAGAGAACTCTCGCATCCTAGATTTCAAACCACACTCACAAGGTTTCTACTAGGGCAGAATTCAGGCAGAACCAAAGAGATTCCTTTGGAAGGGGTGTGTACACTTAGGGCAAATTTTCGCCTTCCGACGTCGCACTCGCGGCGCCGTCAGCACAACTCACCGCGGTCAGTTAGGATTCCGCTTAGAACGCGAGGGTATGATACCACGGAGGTCCTTTAAAAAAAGCTCTTTATCTCATCATTATCTAAAAAACAATAATTTTTGTGCTCTTAAAAGACAAACAATCCTGATTAAGAAATGATTAACTTAGACGTAAAACTTTAGAGGGAGTGTTGCCAATGTACGCAATCACACGCGTACAAATCAGCGGCGCCGCTCGCCGCGCGCGAAAATTTTTCATAAGTGTACACGACACTTTAAAAGCGTTGTGAAAACTGATAAAGTAAAGCAGATTACGGCGGTTACATGGTCGATGACAGGATGAGATCAGTCCTCGTGATGGTTTACGTTTTGTGCCTTTTAAGGTTAGCATGAGAGAAAATGTTCAGTTACTTTTTTTGCATTTAAATGTCCTACTATAGCATTGGATTGTCCTCCGGAACAGTGGATCAAAAGGTCCCGTATGATGGAGATTCAGCCGAAACACGGAACGTCAAGACAAACTTGTAGAACAGACTGTTTTTATTATCTGCTCAACAGGCTTAAAGCAGTAGGGGTGGTTCGACCCATTACAAAAAGATGGTTGAACCTAAATGCTGAGGTGCTTAGTGGTACAAAAAAGGAGAAAAAACGGAATGAAACAGCTAAAAACCCTTGAATAAATCCCCATTCCTAAGGTAGGTTCCGGAAGGGGTAGGCCAGGTTAACGAAGACGGGACGAACATGTAGAAATGGTGGCAGCTGCTGGAAAAGATGACCTTAAAATACCTAGAGCCCCCTTGTCACTGGGAAATCCATTACACAAGGTTTCCTAGACCTTTCGCTTATATTTGGATGACTTATTTCAGGAGCTTTCATTACTCATCTTACCCCTCCCACTGCTTTCATAGAGGGATTTTCATTGGCCTTACATCACGACCGTTTCGCCTTCTTGTATCCACACCCATATGGTATCCAAACAAGTGCTTTCTCCCTTCCAGTGTTCCAGAAGTGGCTGCGAGATCTTTCCTGCACGGTTCGATAATGGAGCAACAGACTCACTCAAGATTTCACCAGCGGAGCAGGCTTCCGCCCTTTGTAGCATGCGACAGTACGGGAGAATAAGTGTCATTCAGCTCGATGTTCCGTATACATCAGAAACTACTTGCCCGCACGTTCTCCTTACTAGAGCTCGCACTGTGATTATATTTGGATGACTTACTTCAGAAGTTTTCATTACTTATATTACCCCTCCCAATGCTTTCGTATAGGGATCCTTCCTTGACCTTACATCTGGACCGTTTACAAAAGGCAGAAAGACATTTGTAATGAGTAATTGAAATGACATGGAAACTTGCTGAACAAGGGTTTTGCCTAAGAATCTCTTATAGCACGAAACAATCAACTACTGAACGAAGCTTGAGAGTAAGGAGAGAATGGAGAATCCTTCAACATGAATTAGTGTCCAATATACGGCTAGGCAATAAATCTCCATGAAATGTGAAGAAAGCGACAAGAACAAATGGGCTGCATCTAGCGTGACTACCTCTACTTCTCTTTCACCGATCACTCTAGACATGACATGAGTGAATGTTTAAGAATGTTATTAAACGAGCTTATGCTGATTTGAAAAGCATCACTCACGAATGATTCGTGACTCCAGCTCAAAAATTGGCGGAATAAGTAATTAGATGCAGTACTCCTTGAAAACCGCGAGAGGAATGGGGAATGAGTGTTCGCTTCGGGGCAGAAATTAAAATTGTGACTATTGCGTCATTTAGATTCCCGCCGTACAACTGTCACAACCGTTACTAGCGGGAAACGCTTCTGGTGTCATCATTTGCAAACCTCGCCAACTCTGAACAATGCCTTACACCAGATAGGACAGTGAGGCTTCGTCTTAGAATGAACCGCGGGATGTCTATAATGCACTTTTTAAAGTATTCCGAATGGAAGCCGATTAAGCTGTCAGCAGGATAACAACAGCAGGCATGGGTAGATAGCAGGTCATACGCGCTTACCCAAGTGCAAATGTTTGGAACAAAGCATATCAATACAACGCGTTCAGCGAAGCAAATGCAATCCGATTACTGAGAACAAGGACATCGAAGCTCGTGGACCGTGATTTGCCTACATCTATCACATGGTATGTTCGCATCACTCATCCTCACCTTCATGCCACTCACATCAGATCCTTCGATGGAGAAGGTTTATCTCTGGAAACCTGATAACAAACTATGTACTTCATAATTAGATTGGTTCAAGGTACTCAGTTTTTCAGTTCTTCGAGCCTGTACAGCTTATTCCTCGAGAAACTAGCTGAGTCTTCCTTGACTCTTCCTTCAATCCCTAATTTTCCCAATACATATCTTATTAACTTGACAGTATGGTTCAAACATAACGCTAAGGGCCACGAACCCTCCATGTAAGTTCTATTCAAAAAAACATTGGGTTGTTCCAAAAGTCTTGTAGGACTTTATCTAACGAGCAACAATTAGACAACAACGTATTCACCATTGTTATCGACAACACTCTGACACCTAATAGGTAGATCGTTGATTCTCTCGCCCCAAAACTCTGGGTTCTGAGAGTCGAACAAATCAGCGATTGCCTTTGCAAGCAAGTCATAATAAACGAATTTTCTCTTGGTCAGGGAGGATTTCAGAGGATGGGAAGGTGATGGTGAAAAGAAGCAATGTCTGAAGAGTATGGCGGGTGGGGCAGGACATCCCACCCAAGCTCCTCCAGCTTGGCCTTGGCACTCTTCGCGACGTTCGCGCGGACACGTTGTCATGAAGGGGGATGACCGCAGACCTTCTCCGGCGCTTTTCTTGAACAGGGACGGCGAGCTGCTGGAGCTGGCGGGTGTATAGGCAGCGGTGACTGTCCTGCCTTGTACAAGCTTCTCGTGGAAAAGCATTCTTTCCGCGCCCCAGAAGCAGCACAGTCCCGAGCGTGGCTTGTCTTGTCGATCCCACCTGTGCTGAAGCTGACAAACCAGCGACGCACGCTCTCGTAGCTCACACATCTCTTGCCCAACGCAGCGTTGATGGAGTCGCAAGCCTCCGTCGCTTTGTGCCGCGAGACCACCCACAGAAGATGACACAGCATACCTAGTGGGTATCAACTACGAGCATTGTAGCTTTCTCCGCGGACTCTGACTGGTCAATATATACTTTGTTAGAAGCTAAGAACGTTCTACTAGAGTCCTGAACTGCTAAGCCGTCTCGAAGTAAACGAGAGGAATTGATGTTATGAAAAAAATCCTACAAGACTTTTTGAACACCATAATATATCCTACTGGGAGAACGCTTTGACCTTCCAGTGTCTAGTCAGCACATTATGCCCCCAACTACCCCTTACTAGAATGATGTTCGCGATAAATGGACCAGTATCCTCGGTACCTACCATGACTAATGTACCTCATGCATGCTATGTCTTTCCGCTCGCGGCGCGGGCGGTCATGCGCGACTGAGCGACATCACTCATGCTTTCTGGGAAATTGAAGGTTCACAAACGGTCCTTATCGAAAAACATCACTTCATCACTAATAGTGCTAAGGTGTTTCAAGTGAGCTTAGAAATAGAACAACGGACAGCTCCTCTTAAGCAGGGTCAAACGCTTGTTGAGGAATACTTAAGAGAGCTCGTATTTCGGTCGCAACCGTCTTAGCTCAACGTACGTTTGGGACAGGGAGAGGGTGGGGGGAGCTCATCAAGACGTGAAGCGAGGTGGTCGACAGTGCGATACCATTCCACCCACTCTTTTCCAGGGAAACGTCAGTGCTCAGAAAAAATTTTGAACGCTACGCTAATTATATTACCGAAAGTGTGGGACGATGTCACACGGCCTATGACACTTGCATTAGAAACAAGAAAGTAAGCAATGAAGGTAAGAGCACTAAGAAAAACCCAAAAGTGAAAAAAATGAAACGGCCAAAAACCTGACAGGAAAATATCCTCGCCGTGGATCACCCGTCACTGAGTAACAATCGAACCATGCGGATCTGTGATATGGCGCAGTATATGAAGAAAGAAATGGAAATTTCACTGCCACCAAGTGAGTATAGGGAAAGTTCACCCCTCTCATGACCAGAGTCAAGCCTTCGAGAACCTCTTGAGGGGACCTAGGATTTGATTTTGTCTCAAACTGAGCTAGGCACCGTCTCCTTAAAGCCAGGATGTTATTCACAATGAACAGCAATTCCTTTTTTCTGAAATCCAAGCTATTCCTGCTGCTTTCGAGATATCGTCGTAAGAGCCGGAGCGGAAAGTTTACTGTATAGCCTGTGCTCAGAAGAAGATTACAAGTTTATGATGCCATGGTGGTGTTCTGCGGCTAAATTCGATTCCACTTCCTGTTCACATGTATACCTTTTAACACTGGAAAAGGCGGCAACTACAATATCGATCCCATTCCATGATCAATCAACAATGAAAGACGGATAATAATTCATTCATCGCTTCGCTATGACTTCTCCTGATCAGCCCTAGATAATGTACTGAATATGAGCAAGGAGATCTCGTTATGCAAACGAGACAATGGCAAGTCTTTGGAAGGCGGCTTTTACGCCTTTCGTTCGAGGAACGCCATAAAGTAATTAGTCTCGTTGTCTCAGAGCCTACAAATCCTACCTCTAGAAGTAGTAAGCAGTTCACAGAATCACAAATGAAACATCCAAAATCAAACTTTCAGTAAACTGGAATGCAGCCAAAAGACTATCGCCACGAACCAATTCAGCCTACATTAACGCATGAAAATAATGACATGGAAATAAATACCTATTAAAAGTGTCAATAGTACAGGAAGATACAAGGTAACCATTTTGCCTCTTATTCAATCTGATAGCAGCTAATATCACTTGGACCCTCGAACAAGGAAAGCAAATATATGTTAGGCCGCTTCACGCTTTGCGCCGGCAGGGCGTGGCTGCGTTCACAGATAGCGAGGTAGAGTGCCACGGAGGAGGTGCAGAGACAAAGCAGGTGACGAGACAGAATGGCACAGACGGAGACGCAGAGACAAGCAGCCCCGCCCCGCCGCTGGCACCGCAAAATATGAACGCAGCCTTACGCCTTAGGCCGCGGTCATACTTTACGTGTCTGCGGCAGGGCGTGGCCTACAGACTTGTATCGATCTCTCTCACCCCGCCACACACTCTCACCGAAGTCTGTAGGCCACTTTAGGCCAGCCTTCGGGAACTGGACTGTACCTTGAATTGCCGCGCAAACGGAATATAACCTAATGAAGTAAAAAACAGAATTACGTTTCATTGAAGAACTATCAAATGCCACACACTGCAAACAGCGTGACGAATACGAAAGCGTTCCAAGAACAGCGGTGTAGCTTCATAAATAAATACTAGGGGCCAAAGAGCACGGTGTGTGGCGCACTCACAATAAAATTCGTGCTCTAGCTCCGCAACAATGCTCTAGGCTCGCTTGTGAACCTACTTCTACCTAACTGCTCCCAAATTCGCACGCGTGCCGCAACACATCACAGATTCACGTAGCCTTCGCCGATGAGACACCCACGGGGTGTGACACCGAAAACACGCCATTCACAGAAATCACCTAAGAGCAAAAGGTACTCATTTTTTCAGTTTCATGACGATTACATTTCGTTCTTTCATTTTTGCACAATTTAGCATCCCTACTTTCATATTCAGCAACCAATCAAATTATCGTTCATGCTGTCCTCCAGCCTCTACCAATTCATGTAAAATCCAGGTAAGCAAAAAGGCTAGTCGAAGGACTCCACAATCGTGTTCTAGACTGCAGATATGTAGTTGGAAAATGGTTACGCTGCTCACTGAGAGTTTTGGAAAAATCAGCGAAAAAATCTCAATGCGCGCCATTTGAAAGTACCGGAGAGCCTGCGCGATGACTCGCTTCCTTTCCCGCCATTTTATCATGCTATCCAACGCGGAGCGACGCGAGCGTTTTGCCATTACTTCAGTTCATCGTGAGATATGAACGCAGCCTAAGATAGTAGCGAAACAACAAGAAAAGACAACAAAGTTACGCCTTAATTATTTTTTTTTCAAAACCTGTCTCAGCGACAGAAGTACTTCCAATGCCGTCTACCGCATGATTGAGTCCATTCCTGGCGAGAATAATGAAGCTCGATTCATCTTCATAAAGCATTCTGCATGACGTTAACAAGAACGCAATCCTTCATGTTAGGTAACCATCATCGTGGGCCCTGGGAACTGATAGTGCATGAGACAAAAGTGAAGAGCTGAACCGAAAACACAAAGCAGCTTATTGAATTGCACACATATGAGTGCAATCAAAAGTGAGTTTGCCCTGTTTCAGCAATGTTCTTGAGGTACGGAAAAATTCGGGACTGGGACTCACATATGTGCTGTTGGAACCATGGACATGAAATAAAAACAAAAAAGGAAGACCTGGCAATTGAATTATGCGACAATTCGCTCTAAAAAGGAAGCACTCGGAAAGGGTGGAGAAAAAGGTTTGGATGTCGCAGTACGAAAAAGTGTCGTTAACGTCATACTTCGCGATTTTGCCTTTTGAATGCACAATTTACCGTACTGGAGGGTCGAGGAAAACTCGTGGAGCGAGCAGCAAAAACAGAGGAATTCGTGGAGCGCAGAGGTTTCGCCGCTGCCAAACTTCGCGATTAGAGTTTCGCATGCGATGTTGCAGCACCAGAGAACTCCACAGTCGCATTGTCATGTGCGAAACTGCGATATCACAAAATCACTAACAGAGAGATAAATCGCGGTTGGCTAGAACATACAGGTGACATAGACGCAATCAGCCGATAAGACCTGAATTTGACGAGCTCAGAGGGGCAAAATGCCATGCCCACATATACGTTATCTTTGTTATTTATTATGTATGATGCATTTAGATGATTCCTTATACTCACTGAGCCCTTTAATATGCACGCTCAATGCTAGTATTTTTCTAACAATGGTGATACCATGAAGTGACCCGATCGTATTGAGAATTTCGTAGTCTGGTAGCAAGATTTTGCATCAGGAATGTAGAAATGATGAGGTATTTTCTACGTTGCCTTATCTTCACCTATACGAAAAAACACAATCGAAAAAAGGGTAAGCAAACCGGATCATTGAGGCATTGGCAACATGCATACTAAAGTAGGTGCGCAGCAAATGGCAGGCTCAGACGTTCTGATTCCGTTCAGTCCTAACAACTACTCTTCAGAAATTTTGGCGGATCTTACCGTTCTTCTTTTCGAATATCAGGGCGTACCTAGGTTGCAATGCCCGAGGCATTGACGATGACATATACACTCCAATTATTGCTCCGAATTAGTGAAGTAATTATGAATAAGTGCAACCTGGTTGACAGAAAGCTTGAAACTTGGTTTTTGAGCCCATCCAACCTTGTAAGGAAGCATCGACAGTGGAGCTGCAAGTGGAGTCATCGATGAGTGCAATCGGGAAAGCGGGACAAATTGGAGGAACGTATTGCGGACGAGGCGCAAATTCGCCTGATTCTAATTATCCGTCACAGATGCAACGAATGAAACACTTCTGCCTGACAGACATCTCTGCCGGGCTAATTTGGATCGAATTCAGCATCTGCCTAGAGTCCTATGAGCACAATGAGAAGTGAGCGATGAGCCGACGGCTCCGTTCGAAAGCCAAACACGGGTACGTCAACGACGAATGGGGCTGTGCACCCAAGCGCCACATCGATATGTCCAGCGAGTGGAAAGCTCTTCATATTATAACCTATATATAAACCAGGAGTTTGGTGTGTCTGTTTCTTGTCTGTGCCAACGATTTTCGGTATTACCGGAAAAACAAGTTGCAGAGATCAAGGCAATTTTTTGGTTGGAGCATGGTCCAAGATGCTTACGCCGCACATGGGCCATCGAGATTCCGCCCACAGTAGGCGGGGCGTGCGCCGCAACGTCCTAGCTCAATGCGAACGTGAGTGCCCTCATACAAGATGGAATCCTACAACCTCATCCCAATATTAGCGAGCCAAACCAATATGCGCAGTTGCAGACATGAGATTTTCATGATATCATATTGGCCGACATCGATCGAAATCATCAAGATCAGTGTAAAGGGCCAAAAAGGAGCATGATATACCATTGAATGATTACAGTCGCAGAAGGTGAGACTCTGCAGCATCGGACGCCATCGATCGTAACCGTCGGTTTTCGTACGGAGGGCCAAAGGGTGTGATGAGTTTCACCAGACAAAGTTGCGGAAGCTTACAGCACATAGCAAGCACATCGATACATATTGCTATTATGGGCATTAGTAGTGAGTGCTGTGAATGGGCACTGCGACGGCATAAATGCAAAATCTATAGAGTGACACAGAAGCTATTGTCGTCAAACACATAGTTGAGCAATTTTTTTACACCATTTTAAACATGGCCAACTTCCCAACGATGTCCCGGAGCGCGATGTAGATCGCGAAGCTCATCTACTGGGAACAAATGTCATCGTTGTCCGGGAACGCATTCTTCAAGAATAGTATGATAATGAAGAAAAACGGAGTAAAACGGTCAGAAACTTGAGGTATAAAACCCCCTTTCCATCACTAGTCAGAAAAGGGGCGGGCTTCGTTAAAGCATGTTGCAGACTTGGACAAAATGTATCCTTCAAAGATCAGGGACCCTCTTTCACGTGAAATTTCACCTCATACAATCTTCCTAGACCCCTAGCTTCCATTTGGATGACTCACTTTGGGAGTAACCCACATTCTTTCTATCACTGTCACTGCATCCGTATTCAGTCCTTTTTAGGCACAGTTCTTGAAAAACCATTTTTGGAGTTCCTGGGAGGGGTTGAAAATATTCTCGATAGTAAAACATAACAGTCCAGCTCAGTAACGAAAATCAAGGAAGCTGTGCTCTGTAGGAAAAATTACAACGTACTATCATGATGTCCACCGTTCTTAGGCGTCGCACGTTATCGTTTCTCGCTTTTCAACTGCTGTTGAAAACAAGCTTACTGAAGCGCTCGTTTAAGGAAGGAGTCTGACATTCAACTTGTTAAGCAGCTACACACAATTTTCCACCGATTCCGCAGAATTCGCTCAATAAACGATCACAAAAAACCCACGAGGCAGCCACTCGAAGGGATATAGTTAATTTGAAAGCCTTACTCAGGGTACAGGAGAGGCCAGATGATTTTCTGGAATACTGATAGCAACTCACTCCCAAAATTACCAGTAGTTCAGTTGTAGCCTCAGTCTTGTAACACAAGATATGGTCCACGACATGACTTTACGGTACGCATCCCATCGCAAAAATTTAATTAAGGATTCATCTTGGGAGAAAGGTAAACCGTGCAAAATAGACCACATTCCCATTATTAATTTGGAAGGGTGACGACTAATAGTATCACCACATGCACGAACATATTAGGTTGATTCATAATAAATCGGACAAATTGACCAATTTTAATCATTGTCGTACAACTTTTTTACGACAACAGGGATTCACTTGAAATATACTCCATCTTTATCGATGACCTTCTGCCACGGTATAGGCAGATCATGGATGCCCTTGCTCCAGAAGGCCGGAAGCTGGAGCTCGAAGAAGTTGCCGAGTGCCGCCTTGACCTCGTCGCGAGTTTTGAAGTCTTCGCCGTCCAGGTGGCGTTGGCTGTGGGAGAAAAGGTGGAAATCTGAAGGGGCCAGGTCTGGGGAGTACGGTGGGTATAGAAGTACGGTCCAACTGTACGACAGCAGCTCGGCCTTGGTCGATCTTGCGAAGTGCGGTCTGTGGAAGTAGACACGTTGTCGTGCTGGAAGTAGACATGTGACCGCCGCCGTAGCGAACTTTGGACATTGGCCTTCAATTCTCGTAATTGACGAACGTAGACGTCGGCGGATACTGTGGTACCTTCATCGAGCAGCTCCCAGTACTCTACGCCGTGTACGCTCCACCAACCGCGGTTTTCGTCTTCGATGGAATAGTCGCCTGACGCAAACTTCGAATGCTACAACTACAGTGTACTTCTGCCGGGGCATGCTCCTTGTGAACTTCTATCAGACGTCTGCCGATATCCGCGGGTTCCTGGCCAGATAGCGATATAAATAGTATGACGTTGCGGATGTGGTCTCTGGACCGCTTGAAATCGTGCGGCATTGTGGCGGAATGAATTTACTTTGGAGTGATTATTTTGCGGTACTTTGAAGAGCTTTTCATACTCATTCCAACGGTACCTCGCGCGTCCATTTTCGTTAATTCGTTACTGAGTTATGATCTCTAGAAATCATCACTACCATTTGTCCGATTTATTATGAATCAACCTAATACATACATAGTGTTGGCGGAATGATGAGCCAAGTACGGCCGCCACGTTTTCACGCGATGGCTGATAGCGTCCTCGATCCATGTCACTTTGGCTCCCATCTACGGTCCATTTCACAGCGCTAGATTATGCATGGCCTGAGTGGCAACAGTGAGGGTGTGTTGTGAGAGTGTGTGTGGCGGAGTGAGAGAGTTTGATACACACCCACCCAAGTCCGTAGGCCACGCCCTTTCCAACGCTCCGAAATGGACAGTAGCAGCTCATGCACACACGGCGGACATCAGAAAAAAAAAGACCCTTAACCTTTCAACACTTTTTTCACCTTTTTGAAATTATCGTGTGAAGATGAACGCAATGTATACATTTACCTCGTGCTACTGTTCCAAACGGTACATCAACGACCGTAGCTGAAATGTGACGGAAAGATGAGTGCATGGACAACCTTGTGCTAGCAGCAATAATCTCGAGCCTTATACGGCATAGCATCTCGCTAGGTTCAATTAGAGCAGCAGCTTGTTATTCCACTCATAGGCCCCCTACTTACGTCCACTCAACTTAATATTCACCAATGAATTGAGCGCACTCTCGGGATCAAGTGAAAGCACCGGAAGGGGTAAGGGAAAACCGAGAACTATGAATACATGTTCTCTGGAAACAAACCTACTCCGGAAGAGGTGATGGGTGGCGAAACCCCCATTGAAAATACACGGCATGGGGTCTTATCAAGACCCCGCAGCACGGAGTGTCGTTGCAGTCCTGCAGACGGACGAGTAGCCGACGAAGGCTGGAGACCGTCCGCGGACAGCTGTTTTATCCTTTCCACCCGTCTGCACTCCACCTTAGCAAATGTCGCAGAGGGACGCGAGAGAGAAGGGGGTTTTGTGTTCCTATTCCTCGAGTTTTTACGCCGCTTTGTCTCGTTCTTTCTCTGGTGTTACATTGCTAGTCATCTCTACTTTCATATTCCTCAGTCTGCCAAATTAAACCCTTTCGGTGTCTCTAAAGCAAGTGATTGGATGGAAAATAGGGAATAGAGCGTATTATTGTCTTCATGAACACGACTCTGTGCAATATAAACGAATGTAGTCATATGCCAAAGAATAATATTGCGTTCTGTGTCGGATTCTCTTAATCTAAATCGTGCACAGAAGTCATAATCAAGAGCGACTAGAATGCTAAGAATTCGAAAGTCCTTCATGACAGCGCTTTTGCTCACAAAATGTAATGTGATGCCAATTAGTGGCTCTGAGAGATGCTTTAGTATATGCTCTCATAAAAGATCCAGTGACCGAGAGGTGCAGCATGGCGCATAGTGCACATTAGCACGTAACAAATCGAGCATGAAATCGCTTTCTCTTTGACATTTTAACAAGTAGTCAATTTGTCCAGCTCCGCACTTGAGCCGTGCCGCTTCCAAAATAAAATGTTCAAAAACAACTTTTCTTATTCACCTTCAGCTTCTCCCACTCACATTGGGACTGAGTTGCCAGTTTCCACTTCTTATATTACTTTTTCTGCCTTTTGGTGGTTCGGTTCACATGAGACGTTATGTACCTTTCAGAAGGTTACATGCCACTACATTACTGGTGTTCTTAAACTTGTATTTTACGCTTTCCTGGCTCGTAGCTGTGCTGATCATTGACACGTCATTCATACTGTCATCCTATTATCACTGCTCCCACCCCGTTCACGGTCATGACGTGGAGAATGTTAAAGAAACCCAAATTTCTTGCATGCATTGTTCCTGAAACCAGAAAGCTTACCTGTAACTCAATGATACTCCGATCGCAAACATTCCGTGGAGGCAAGACTTCCCCTGTAGCCAGCTAGAATGCTAGAGCGACCTTCCGCATCTATCTAGAAGCTAATTAATTAATCAGGCTGATCTTTCACCACTCTGATTTTGCATTACCCATGGACTGCGAAACATAGGCATGTTAGCCAAGCTGATTAAGACACACCAATAGAAAACTTGCTTTACTTTTTGATATACATTACTGTCACGATAGAGGTAGAAGTGACAGCGAACAAAATATGGTGATGGAGTACATATATAGGCTATTACAAAACATATAATAGAGAAAGTTGCAGGTGAACTAAATCATATCACAAGGTGAGACGAAGGACATGACAGTGATGTGTGCGGGGTGATGATTGGCTGGCCAAGAAACCCGTGAAAGTTGTACACGTTCGGTGACTTAGCCCAAAATTGGAACGGAGATCATACACAGAAGGCAAAAAAGAATTGGGAAATGAAAAAAAATCACTACTGTGCTATTAATAAAATAAGAGGGGTTAATAGGGAGCATTCCGCATAAATCTATAGACTATGAATGTAATGTAAACAGAAAGAAAACAGTTTCGTAAAATTTCCAAGCAAATACGGATCTACTATCTGTAAACAGGAAAACTCATTTCAAGGGAGACAGGATGTTCATATGGCCTCGATTAAGTTCAAGATTAGCCAACTGGGAGCACGAAGCTGCTACATCTAAGTTCTCTATTGAGTTGAATCGTTTGAGAGTCAATTGTGACATAGAGCGCCTTCGAAGAAACTTCATTGGAACCGTTTGCGCTTGCATGTTCTCACGAGCTCTGAAAACAGGCAACACTGAACCGAAATGAAATTGTTCTGTTAGTTTTTTTTGAAACAAGGAGTTAGTCTGGTTTCTTCGCACGGGCCTTTTGAGAAATCGTGCGCGGATTAATGAGTTTTTCTATTATCCATATATTTATGTTGTATTTGCCCAATGTGGGCCGCATGCAAAGTTTTACGCGAAAAAAAAATGTGAATTCGGCTAAAATACACCACAAAACCTCGGCCGAGTGGGCGGGGCCTCGGAGCATGTGCCCATCCTGTCGTCCGCCACGGTGGGCGATGCATTGTAGGAACAGAGTGTTACTTAACGGCTCACATTCCAATCCCAACCGCGACGGACGACGGACAGGGCCTTTACTGCGAATCCCCGCCCACCCGACCAAGAATTCGGGGAGCTGTATCTCATCCAAAATTTCACTTTTACGCGTGAAACTTTGCACGCGGCCCTATTAGGTAAATGCAACATAAATATATGGGTAACAAAGAAACCCATTTTTCCGAACGAAAACAAACAAAGAATAACGTCCTCCTCCTGTGCTCAAAGAAACCAGCAAATGATGAGCAACTTTGAAAGTGATGTCAAAGCGTGTAAATTACCTTGCGAGCGCTTTTGCATGTGCCAGGGATCCACCACTTTCAGATGAACCAGATCCAATCGCACTGTCATCAGAATTATGTTCACGTCGGCCAGTCGTTGCAAGACACATCATTGAGCTAAATGAATGGCAGAGGCTATTCTGTCAGACGGATTTCGCATAACTATCACTCGAAAGTTATCAAAAAGGTATACAAAACCTTTCTACCAACCCAGCAACGTTCCGATTTTTTAGAAGAATCTTTTCAGCTGCTGGTTTCACAGCACTTCTTGTGACCGATATAGGTGGTGCTTCACAGAGTGTTTCTGGTGTAACATTGCACATATTCTGTGTTAGATTCTCATTGGTATTCAGATTGCGAGCAGATGGATGGTTCTGGAGACACTGGAACAAATTAGTTTCAGCTTCAGAGAAAGGAAACTCCAATTTTTTATAACTTTCTGCAACCAGCAATTACTTTACATATGAATTTGACATTGAATACACTCAATGTTAAGGACGGATAGCTTACCACAAGTGCGTACTCCTTATCGTTGGGATGAATAAACTCGCAACGAAGCCCATAGGGACAGTAGTTCGACGCGTAGGGTCCGAAGTTTTTGCAAAGTTTTGTCTTGTATCTGGCATTAGGAGCACGAGGTGGCTAAATAAAATATTCCGCTTCAAAAAAGATCTGATCTGTGTTTTCCTGCTTGAATCAAACGGAAAACGACTTTAAAGGTATCATTGAAGTAGCACATACTACATTGAGACTACCCAAAAAAACATGTTCGAATTACTCTGGCAAACTTTAGAGAACTTATGAAAAAGGTTACTGTTTCTACGAAAAAAAGATCTCGATTCACTCACAGCATCTGCAACGCGAAGTTCTTCCGGACCATGAGCAAACTTGCAACGACTCCCCATTTCACACTGCTTCCCTGATGCATACGTCAAGCACATTCTAGTCTTGTAATTGAACGGTACCGGTGGTGGGCGCCGTTGACGAGGAGGACGCTGAAAAAATATTCTAATGGTGTCTTTCACCAGACGCTGTTTTGCCTCACCTCCAAGTCTTTATCATTCTCTCCAACCGTTTCTTCAGAAACAATTGAGATTTTTGACAAATTCGCCAACACATCATCCTGTTCCATGTTCCTTAACATGGCTTTTTGAAAATGGTACTCACAAAATAAAGCATTACTGAAAAACGAAAAAGGTGGAACAATAAGCACCTGTGATATTTCAGATGGGCGACATTTAGGTTGCCAGCATAGGGTAGTTGATTTGTCATTGGTGGTGGCATTGAAGCAAATTCTGTGGGCAATGGAGTGGATGTGCTTAAAGGGCGTACAGCTGACTTCGTTCTGCTCATTGGAACTGAAAATGGGATTTTCTTATAACAACTTTCCTCGAGCATGAGAAAAACATGAGGATTCGATGATTTCGAATGCTTTGCGATTTCAACGGCGATCCATGGATGCTCCAGAAGACTATACCAAACCCCCTTCCGCACCTCCTATGTGCAACGCGCTGATCCAGGGCCTGGTATTCTATGAGATCTGATGAGTCTTGGTTGAGAACAAGATTAATCATCTGCATACAGTTGTAGGACAGACAGTTGGCCAACATTTAGTACATATTAGACAAAAAGGGAAGTTCGCGAACATGCTCAACCAAGAGGAAAAAAATCGGTCCAATTTCAATATCTTTCCGCAATCAGTGAATGACTGTCAAGCTGTAGCAAATGTCTGCTTATCGTCCAGTTCAGGAATGTTTGAGGTACGCTCAATATTTTTCCTGAAGAGCCTCCTTGCATAGCAGAAGTTAGCAAAACAGATGAACTGTCGAGCTTGTAAAATCAGCCTATGAACCAAAGTTGGCTTTTACTTGAACTTATCATGGATCTGAATTTAACGAGGTTCACCTTCGGCCGGTATTACAGTTTGTGGCTGTGGCATCGGTTGTGGAATTTGCATTTGATGCTGCACATAGACATCTGGTGTGTAGAAATATGGAGTTGTTGCAGCAGTAGCTGGTGCAGCTGTTGGTACCGAGTAGAAAATAGGATTGCTTGGCGGCGGCATGTAGATAAACCCAGGGTGTCCTGAAAATCATTTCAATACATTTTCGAAATGTTGGCTTCGTTTATAATCGCTGGAATCACTCAGGTCGGACAGGATTCAACAATGAGATCATCATGTACGCCATAGTCCTATTAGTCATAACTATTCCTTTTTAAATTTTGAAAAAAAAATACATCTCTAAAACCGTCGCTTTGTCGATACTGGAGAGGTTGAAGATTCATTCTACTCACAGACCTGGGCACAACACATCTCCTGGCTCGCGGGTATTTCTTCTAATGTTCCCCTACTACCTTCAGGTTCACTTTGATTGTACTGGAATATGGGCATTGCTTTCAAATGCAACCTATCCACGGCGCCAAAAAGGGGTCAATTCAAGTCGGGGGGGGGGGGGGGGGGGACCAATTTTGCGTCAAGGTCGAAGCTCCTTTCCCTCCCTAGGCTTAGGCTAAAATTGATATCCTCTCCTTCCACATGAAAAAGCATCTGTCAAAGCATAGGTTTCATCTGCTTTAGCCTAAGCCTAGGGAGGGAAAGAAGCTCGACGTCGATGAAAATTTGACGCAAAGTTACGTCTCCCCCCGACTTGAATTGACCCCCAAAAAGAATCACAGTGCTTCAAACCTTCTACTTCTTCACTGTTAACATCTGACGGTTCAATTTTTCAGAACTTGCAAGTAGATTTGCTCTAACATCTACTCAAATCATGTAAGAATCGTCACGGGCCGAAAACCCAGTAACCGGTCCAACCATCCTAGGCGCTATGTGAATATGGGACTGTGACTCGTATTCTCCCTCCACCACCCCATACTAACGGTTTCCTCGGTTTTGCAAGGTGAGCTCAGATGTATTGGTGTGAAATACCTACCCATGACTTTTAGTACCCTGATGTTCCGACTGTCCACGCGATTGCTAGAGCACCGCTATCTACGGCGCAATGTTCACCATTCTCACTACCTGGGCTTGATTATTCGAAAAGAACACAGAAGCATCGTCTGGCTACATCTACACTAGATGCCGTTACATGCGTTTGCTTACTAGCAGCCTGCGGACCACGGCCCACCTAGGTGTCGAGGAAAATAGCCGCTTCAGTACCACCCTACCCCCTCTACTGGGACCAAATACGACCCTTGCTTTTTTGACCACTACAATACCAATAACTGTTGGCGGATTGTGTAGTTGCAATGTGTTTCACTGCTATGTAAATATGTATCAATGCACTTTTTGTGTTGACCACTCAAATTCAATTATTTTCTTTGGTAACCGAGTCAGCTGACGGCATGTTCCGCTTATTATCTAACCTGGGATCATTGCTGCCCATCAGATACGACTCCCCTGTCGAGGAATCTTCGACTCCTGGTGTACCCTGCTGCTGACTATACTACTCAGCCGTAGTCGCTGTTTCTAAGCGGCAACCGGCTACTTCACAGAGTACATTGAATGACTGGTCGTTTCCTGCCATGCCATTTATGATTGAGCGCAACAAGAGCCAAAAGCTGGTGGCACTTAAGCAGATATGCGCGACTGCCCAATGAATGAATTCCAAAAAGTTTGGTAAAAACCTCAGATAAGAAGCACCCTATGTCGTTCGATATAGAGTAGATCTTCAATTGATCCAATATGAGCCAGTCTTAATATTGTAATGAACAGTCTAAGACAGACAACGTTGAGTACAGTAGTACTCAGTGACAAAAACCCAGCCCCATCCTGAGGTTTTCTAAAGTAGAAATGTCTCCTGAACTCACCAACAGGCATCATAACTTGTTGTGCGCCTTGTGATGGTGTTGAAGCGACAACGTAGGGTTCAGCATAAAATCCTCCGGGATATTGATAGGAGACACCCGGTTGAGGAGCCATAGGCTGTGGAGGAGCCGTCGCGTAGTAGTACTGGAAAGACAACTGCATTGAACTGAAGGTGTAAGCTGAAATCGTAGAACAGACTGATTCACCTGATTTGCATCAATGATTTGACCGGCTGCTTGCATATTATCAACAGGTTGTGTATTGAGGTTAGACAATATGATAATAGAAATACGTGTATCGGATAACAACAGGATAAAACAATCCGATACGAAATCGTATCACTGGGGTTAGTAGATTTCGCGGAGAATTTTGAAGATCTGAAACTTACACCCTAGATTTTCTTCTTTAAAAAGACGACCAATATTACAAAGAACGATTCAAATCATTTCATTTACTAGATACGAAACGTACCAACAAAGACGCTGTACATAGCGAAAAAAGAAAAGCGTTTTCATGATCAACTACCTTCCACTACGAAGCGATTTTTAGACACACTCTCACTAAGAGCTTATTCAAATGTGATTTTCCGGCTGAAAACGCTAGCCGTCAAAGTTAAGTTAACTCTGATCAAGACACCTTAACACAATTCAGGAAGAATACTCTAGAAACCTCTGGAAACCGAGTGAACGGTGTCGACACGGTGAGAGTTACTGACACGTCTCCCCATATTCCCCCCAGCCATCAACCACGTCTGCCCGCCAAACTCATCGATCGATTAATTTTTTGACTCGAGTGATCGATTTGTACTATCCCTGATGTAGTCCTGTAGACCTACTGTGGTGTGAAATAAGGGATCAAATGAAGTCCGGGGGGAGGGGGTGAGACGCAAAATTTCAGCGACGTCGAAGCTCCTTTCCCTTCCTAGGCTTAGGCTAAAGCAGATGAGACAGATGCTTTGCCAGACGCTTTTTCATGTAGGAGGGGATATGAATTTCAGCCTGAACCTAAGGAGGGAGAGGAGCTCCGACGTCGGCGAAAAGTTGCGTATCCTCTCCCCCCGACTTTATTTGGCCCAAAATAAGTACAGGAGTTGGAGAAATGAGAAACAATTTACAGATGTCTTTGGTGTGGCATCATGGTATTTCTCACTACGACTTCCCTAGTTCATCAACCGTCCCCTTTCCACAGATTAATAAGCTCACACTTGAGCGAGTCCAGTTGAAAGTGAAACATTCAGTAGCTTGTGGCTAATTTTATCCTTGTGTTGGCTGTGGTCCGTGCAACCGTACCTACTGCCCCTGGGAAGATAGTATCAAGTTGTGTGAAGTTTTGCGACAATTTTTCCAGGTTTTTGGAATAACCGGAGTTCATATGTCGGACATTCATGAGAGACCAGGCACATACAAACACTTCATTTGTATTGTATCTACAGCTAAGACGGAAAAGATGACCTCTGGAGAGGTTCATCGGTTGCTTCTAACTCAACACATACGCCTGGTCTCCAACCAAGGTCAAAAATGGGTCGAGGAATACTGATCGAACTAGAATATTTGAAAGGGTACATTGGGTACAAGACAGGTAGTGCAAGCCCTAGCGAGAGGGGGAAATTTCCCAAAAACGAAATCCCAAAACGCGATTTCTAAAAAAATTTCCTCTACACTACTCGTGATCTTGACTTCAGCCAAACGGCGAGGCTGCAAAAGTCAACACTACGAGGACAGATTTCAAATTTACATATCGTTTTACCTCTTTTTCGTCTCCATACCGTTTTTTAAAAAAATTTCCTTTTTCTAAATTTTTCGGTTCTTAAATATATTAAGATATATTTCAACATGAGTTCAAATGATTACAAATCATGAAGTTAATTCTCAGATATGAGGGACCAAATCGTTGTGTAAAAGACAGAGGTCAGAAATGAAAAAAATTACGATGTCGCGAAAATTCCCGGTATCTTTTAAGACCAGCCGGCTTCTTTTTTACCAAAAAAATCCAGAAAGTGTGATGGTTATCACCGCGGTACTTGTACGATAAAAAAGGGCCAAGCTATCGAGGCACAATAGCAACGGCATGTAATAAAAAGTAAATAAATAGATGAACAGAGTGAAAAAAGCTTCCTTCTTCCACATCGCTCCAGATAGAAGTGATACCTATCGTGATGCACAACCGGCTAAAAGCAAGATTATAACATGAAGTTCTTAATAGCTCCAGACAAGGTGTTGGAGGAGATCTTGCCCGCGCTATATCAGCACCTCCACAAAAACAACCCACCCGTTTATTCGGCACCAAATACCGCTGACAGTTGACAAAATAAATAAATAGTGCTGACAAACTATGGAACAAGTGTGACAATTGATCCCAACCCTTGCATCTAATGAATACGAAAAGGCACGGACGAAAACTGCTCCAATATAGCGGATCATACTTCGTTCCCATATTCATTAAAATATATCGCACAGCTTAAACATCACTTATAGTAAATTCCTTTCACTGTTGCATAATACAAAAAAGGAATCTTCATTTTTACATTTCAAGTCAGTACGGACAATACCCCATCCTAGAACATCTACCACATCAGAACTTGTTCGTAACAATGAACAGGAACCGATTCTTTATACGTATCAAGTGAATGAATGAAGTGAAATGAAAGAAAAATCAATAGAATCAATGCATACTAAAATGCTCTATCTAAAAACACTCTACTTAAACATATTACATAAGTGACAGAACCCATACTCATAAGTGATGCTTCACAGAGGTAGATCGAAGATCCGATGCAGCGAAAAAGAAAAAGAATTCATAAACTCTCAAAGTACTGGAACATCAGCAGAAAAAAATACAGCTTTGAAGAAATCAATGCCGAACACAGCAGATGTACTGTACTTCAAATCGAAACATGTTAAAATACTTACCCAGTTAGCAAGACACATATTCTATATGGGACACATCGAAAAATGAACACAT
Source organism: Trichostrongylus colubriformis (assembly GCA_963978905.1). Lineage (NCBI taxonomy): Eukaryota > Metazoa > Nematoda > Chromadorea > Rhabditida > Trichostrongylidae > Trichostrongylus > Trichostrongylus colubriformis. Next base: position 30,585,990 of record OZ022260.1, read on the forward strand.
AAAACTCGTGAAGGAGAACTAACTTACTAAATCATGCGTTAGAGAAATGCTGAATAAAAATTACTATCGAGATGCATTAAAAATGTAAAATCGTGACTCAGTTGTAGCTTGAAGCTCACTCTGGAGAACAGATGCTTTTGATAGTTTTTTTGGAACGCTTACTTATCCATAAAAAATGGATTGAATGTGTCACTAAGTAAATCATTCTCGAGTTTTCAAATGCAGTGATCTGTTCAGCAACACATCCAACCAAATTCTTTGAGGAAAAGAAGGTTCAAAATCACTTAAAATACTCCTCAAGAGAACTCAAATATTAGAGCGAGCTCCATAATACGAAAAATATCACATCACAACTAGAAAACAGGAAAATTAACTATTTCAGACGACGGTTGTCTACAAGTGCGACTCCGGGATAAACGTTCGTTAAACGACGACGATTTGATCCAGGTGAAGCTCGTAGACTGCAATGAGTGAAGTAGGTCAGCTGCAACAGAAATAGTCAAGATGAGTGAGTTTCATACCCACGCTCACCTTTGAATTGGACAGGTGGAATCGTCAACAGCCTGAGTAGATCCTTCCGAAATCAGCGGTGAAGACTCCATGGGAGCTGTGGGCACTTCTGTCTCCAAGTTCTGAATTGAACTTCACTAAGACGTTCTGGTGGAGAAGCGATGAGTCAGACTTACTCCCACACTAAGGGCCCGCGTACGAGCCATGGGTTGAGCAGGATGCTTGCTGTTGTTGTTGAACGAAGTGCCTTGGGGATCTCCAGCAGCTTCAAGACGCTTGCATACACCCATTTTCCGTACCTGGACCGCAAATTGTTCTACCATATTGAATTAGTTAATTTATTAATACAACTAACAGCATTAATTATTTCTGAATGCATGTCCGAAAAAAAGAGAAATTCGAAAATACGCACAGTTTCAGGAATATTGTGGTAATCGGGCCAGTATAGGGAATCCTTTTTCTTAGTCGGACCGTCAGTAGAATCCGTGGAAGCGGTACCGGAGATTCTGAAATCGTAAGAGTATTTACAGTTTTCACAATTATATGATGGAATATAGCTGCCTTCCAGAAAATGGTTACCTAAAGTTTGGATAGAGAAGCGGGAATGAGTCGTGCGATGTTGTGCTACTTCACTCTAATAACTGGTGAACAATGGACACAGATACGCACACTTTTCGTGATTCATTCTCCGCACGTTAGAGAATCTACACAATGTTTGATGGTATTAGCACTTACTTGAAACTCGGCTGCACAGTTATTTTCCACAACTGATGCGCAATATCGTGAGTAACGAGTCCACCTACATTTCCATTGATGAAGGAGAGTAACAGTACTCCATCGCATCTATAAAAGTGAGTCGTCCACCGCAATCATCAAGAGAAATGAAATAAATTAAAATGGTCCCAAGATATGTCACCTCAGAATTTTATGGATGAAGTAATCCACAAGAGCGCGGCTAGTGACAGGTGTGGGTCGAACTCCATGTTCTGCCAAGGCATTCGAAAACAACACGTCCTGCGTCTAAAATGGGAAATAGGAGCTTCTCAATCCTTTCACTGCTACACTCTAGAAAAGAACCCGAAATTCGCTCCGTTAGTGAGTATATGAACAAACACATTAGTTTATGCCTTGAAAAGTGAACAGAATAATAAGGAATAGATTACTGAGATTTTCTAAGCACTACAGAACATCCAGTGAGCGAAATTCTCAGACCGTTCACACTCAATTCAGCACTCCGGTCGAGTTATTTCATGTTGAGTGCAATGTGTAAGGATCGTAAAACTCACAGGCAAAAAGCTGTCAGCAAGAAGTGACCGATACACTGGGAAAACGAGGGCCACCGTCTGCCTAATAGCGGATAATGTGGACGCCAACGTAACAAATACAATCCAGAACCACAAGAAAGTGTAGATTTTTTCATTTATAAAATTCAGCATCAGCACACACTGCATGTTCACTTTGTGCATATTAGCAAGAGCCTGGAATGAGTGATGTTTGCATTGTTCGTAAACGTCTTTGCAAGAAAAGAAACTTACAAATTTGGTTACATCGCAGAGCACTATTCTCGGGAATATTCCAGCATTTGGATTATCTGTACCATTTAATACAGTGTGAAGCAGCTAGAACTTCAAATTATACTTTTTGAACCAGAACAATTCCTACACAGCCACCCACATGGAGTCCCCAAAGATAGTCGCCTTCACCAACAAAGCATGCAAGCATGTACAGCTGTCCGAAGCCATTGACAACTTGAAGCCACTTGGTAACAACATAACACATGGAGGCTAATGACGAGCCGAACATCGATCTGAAAAAAAGAAAACTTAATGAGCGAATGAATTTATATCAGGAAGTTAACGACCGAATATGAAACCTAAGCACTTATTCGAAAGAGGTAGGCAGGGTATCTCGCAACCACGCACCTTCGACGCTTTGATTCCAAAACATCACGGATAAAGTTGGCAAGATTGTTCAAAGCTGAAGCACGGTCTTCACCAACGAGTATGCGAAGCTTTTCTGCCTCAACTATAGCTGTTTCCAGATCAACTCCTGGAACGTAGAATTATGGATATTACTGGCCTTCACGTTATTTCCATCGCAGAGTGCAGAGACAGACACCGTCAAGCGTCAAAAAACAGGCAGCTAAATCCCAATGTATATTCAATTGAAAACTACGCTAGCTTTTTTCTTGCTTCTTCCGAATGCGGAAATGATCTGTGGCGCAGTTCATTTTCGCATTTGGAAGAATATTTAACTATTGTAATAATGCTAGCACATTCGCGTTAACTAGCCAAAGTCCTCAAGTTACAGTCCACAACTGGAATTACGACAAAAGAACGAAACAATAAAAAATGAAGGTAACTCAGTTCCCAACCCAATGAATTAGATACACATAACATATGCATTTATGTGAACGGAGTGGGTCTCATCCTTTCAATATCTTCCAGAAAACCGCACTTTACCCTGCATTTCCGTATTTGTTCGCTTTCCAATTGTGCGACTGTACATCAGTGCTTGTACGAAAGGTTAGGATGGTATGGTTTCTTCAGTGGAGCAATCGATATCATCAAACTTACCGTGGCACCAATGTGAACCCACAAGTTTCCAGAACAGTTTGGGAAGTAAGAAGAAGAGAGCTTGTAGAAACAGCACATAGGGCACCCACTGAAAATATAGTTTGGTGACGCGCATTATTTTCATATCCTTCACCCCTCCCCACTTGTGCAAGCAACAGAGGAAAAATCACTGAAAATATAGCGTAGTGTTTCGATCATTCGATGGGATTCCATTTGAATACTTATTTATTTGCAGTCAAGATGCGAAACAGTCGCCAGAGACCATCTCATGTAGACTACCCGCATGCAATACCAATTTTGCTTAGGTGCACATTGCTGTCAAATCGAAGATATTTCATGAGATGTTAATGAGAATGACATGCAAGGGTTAATACAACCTAAATCACAAACTTTTGTGTTTTTGTATTATGGTGTATCAGACGGCTGGCAAAAAGAGGCAGCATGGGAATTCAGTATAGCTGTCTGGCTGTAATGACATAATTACCTGATAATACATCACACGTGGAGACCAATACTTCGATGAGTCTTCTTTGGTGAATCGCCCTATCGGTGTATAGTCGGCTCCTGCTCTAAACATGATCTTTCGAAAATCTCTTGTTTTTCTTTTCGGTCTTACTGATAAAAATTGGAGGCGAAAGTGACTCTCTAGAACCGTGGAAGTGCTATCTATCCCATCTACCCACGAGCTGCTCACGGAGTCGCCAGACCTGAGTTGCAATGCGGAATTGATTTAAAAAGTCTGCAGCCCTAGGGAAACTGTTGACACCACATCTCCAAAGCAGAAGGAACAATATACGTGTATTTAGTCAGCAGTCATAGTGATGGAATTTACGTTTTTGCAGTGTTCTCGCACGCATATTCACCACTATGAACGCTGCCCTATCATAGTGAGAAGATACAACGGTGTGCCGCATCAATTTGATTTCACTTAGCAATTCTGCGACCTGATGTTGGAATTTGGAATCGCAGAAAATCGCCATTGCAAAATTGCAGCATAGTAGATTAACAGGACCACGAAAATGCGATTTTGCAAAATCGCGAAGCTACATCTGTGCAATGAGGGGGCATCTTATAGAAAGTTGCATATCTAAGCATCTCGGAGGGACCTTTAAGGGTTCAATCTGCATATTCATGCGTATATTTTTGCCTAAACCATAGTGGAGGAAAGAAGGTGTCCCTTTCCCACTCTAGGCTTAAGTCAAAATCATGACCATAGTGGGATGTCCCCCCCCCCCCCCCCGATTGCGATAGCACCTTAAACTGTAATGGGCGCTATCGCAATGAGTTGGGGGGGGGGACACCTTGTTAAAATCGCACATCAAACAATAAGCATTTTGGAGAGAACTTCGAGGAGTCAATCGGCACACCCGGCGCACATTTTTGCCTAAGCCCCAGTGGAAGAGTGGAGGAGTTTCTTTTCCCTTCTCGCTTAGGTGACAATAATGTCCACAAAGGTATGCCCCCCCCCCCTCACTTCGATAGCACCCTGTAAAGTTGACATGGCGTCGTTGAGACGCATTAAGGTTCCGTCGTTTCATGTCAAACTCATCGGAAGCTCTGAAGTCAGCGGACCACAATTTCCGCTGATCATGGACCAATCGTCAATGACTGCAAACTTGCATGAAGGCACTCCGGTATTATGATGTATCTTACTGTTATAAAATCTTGAACCAAACTGAACGCAAACCTTTGTTTAGCTTCGTACTCATATGCAATTGATTTGTCCACACTCATGTCATAAATACGTAATTTGTCTTGGATATAGCAGTAATCATGATAGTAATGAACCCATGAGTCTGAAATGATGGCAGTGCAACATACCGTTGGGGTCAATTCAAGTCGGGGGGGGGGGGGGGGAGACGCAACTTTGCGTCAAATTTTCATCGACGTCGAGCTTCTTTCCCTCCCTAGGCTTAGGCTGAAGCAGATGAAACCTTTGCTTTGACAGATGCTGTTTCATGTGGAAGGAGAGGATATCAATTTTAGCCTAAGCCTAGGGAGGGAAAGGAGCTTCGACCTTGACGCAAAATTGCGTCTCCCCCCGACTTGAATTGACCCTACCGTTGTCTGCAGTTCATAATGCGAAGGAAATAACATGAATTCTTTACGCATACCTGGACTTTCAGGAGGCGCCATGCACTGAATGGGATTACCAAAATGTTGTTTGGAGCCAGTTATTAATACGAAAAACGCCAGTAAATATACAGTTGCTCCAAAATTCAGCCGATCAATGAAGTCTTCAGCTGGATGATTGTCGACTCTCGACAATATGTCGAATATACTAGGAAGGCTCAACATCGAGGGCAACACTCACAATGATGACCTGCAGTAGGATCTCTAAATTTCGAAAATGGTTCGCTCTCCTATCAAACATGGATTTTTTGATGACACATTTGATCTACGTTGATGAGAAAATGGAAAATACTGGCAACTAAGTGCAGATCAATTTTACATGTGAAAGCCGAGGTTTATGTTTTAAAGACTTCATAATGACAACCTTTTCTGGCAGACTCCAAAGAACTTACTTGAGCGAAAGAAGTTGCAAATAAGAGCAACCGAAATCAGAAGAATAACCAGTCAATATGACTGTATGCCCGCAATAATGTACCAAAATAACCCTGACCAAGAAAATGAAATTCGATGATAAGATAATTCGTTCGATTAGATCAAAGAAAACCAGTAATCCGCCAACACACTACCGGAAAGGCGTATGGAAGTGACAGACTGTAGACCGGAAGTGATTGACCGGAAGTGGGAGGAGCCGCAATCGGTCGATAATTGCGGGAATTCGAACGCGCATTGAAGGGACCATTTGCATCATATTATGACTGTTCCGGGGCCCATTCAACATTTGTCAGCATAAAATAGCCCGAGGGAAAGCCACCATCGTTCGCCCAAGGGCGGGGTCAAATAAAGTCGGGGGAGACGCAAAGTTTTCACCGACGTTGAAGCTCCCTTCTCTCCCATGGCTTAGGCTAAAACAGATGAGACAGATGCTTTTTCAAGGAGAAAGAGGGGATATGAATTTTAGCCTAGTCTAGGGAGGGAAAGGAGCCTCAACGTTGACGCAAAAATGCGTCTCCCCCCTCCCCCGACTTTATTTGACCCATCTACGGTTTGATCAGATCTGCGTCCACCTGTAGGGGTAACCATTGAAATAAAACGATGAACTTCTTTCCCAGGAACGTCTATGTTACACAAGATAAAACGGGACGACACTTTAGAATTTGGAATGTGTCAGGAGTCGCAGACGCGGTCACTAGCTGCGCGCGTTGCACTCATCTGAATGGGGACTTAGGCTGAGGTTATACCTTGCGGGTCGTCTGGACCGTAGTGGACCCAATTGCAGACCGCGAAGCGCTCCACGGTAGTTGCGCGCGCAATATCCTGCTTTTGGGAGCTTCTGTGTATCTGCGTATGGTGCATCAATTTTTTCGATTCGTTTGTGATTGCGTGTTCGTGTGACATGTTCGTCTACTTGCTGTTTCACTAACGTGTTTCCGTTTCAGAACTATCTCGTCGTTTCGTCTTGCGACTCCGTAGCTGGAGAGATAAGTCACAGGGTAGCGCTCGCAACTACACTAGCGTGTAGTTGTGCGGGTCGTCCAGACCGGCCGGACCGGACGGTCCGGACGACCCGCAAGGCATAACTCAGCCTCAGAGGTGCTACTGGAGTTATGGGGGATGGCACTCGACAAAAGCATAAGTTGCCCCCTGCGTATAATAAGCACTCTCAAGGCTATTTTATGCCTAGGTACAGCTAACTGACTGAGACAATTGAATTATTCTCCCATTAGTATATAACGAAAAATCGTTTCAACTAGTCCAAACATACTTACGCGTATTCGCCTAAGCCTAGGGAAAGGGAGTCTTCTTCCTCAAGGCTTAGGGTAATATAGTATAAAAGAAAGAAAGTAGAAGAAAGTATAGAAGAAAGCACAAATTTGCTTCATTAGAATCGTTTCTATGCAGGATTCGAGCCCGATTCGGCTAGCGCTATGACTTTTCTGCGCTCTAGCCATAGCGTTAGAGACGCAGAGCACAGTGCACCTCTTACTCCAGTAGTATCCATGCTTATCTTTATTAGGTCCATAGCAGACCTGGCGGTTTTGCAATTTTGTGCTTCTGCAGTTTTGCGATTTTCAGCGTCGGCTCGCCGCGCTAATGGGTGTGGTCGCCGCTTTGCGCCGTATACTTACATGTTTCCATTAATGTTATTTGAATTTGAACTATGGAGGGACGGCGGGATGACGCACACGATATCAACGGTTGAGAAAATAAAGGGTTTAACACAAATTCAGCGGTGCGTGCCTTCAGGACAAAAAAAAATTAGCGTGGCCGTCTTAGACGCGCGACGAGATGGTGCGAAATAGGGACGCAGTACTAGTTGAGTCCTGAGGCGACTGCACCTAAAATAAGGCGTTGAGCACCGTCATCGCTTGGGGACTCGTTCAGTACAGCGCGGACAGCTTGCAGCATCGCATCGCGTGCCGGACGACGCAAGGCGGATTTTGTGTCCTAATGGCACACACCCCAAATTCGGGCAATTGGACAGTTATACGCCTACCGGGAAGGCTTCCTGCATGTTACGCCGTGGATGAGCTTAAACAAACGAATATCTCGACACACCCCGTGAAGAGCAGCAATGTCGTGGAGATGTACAAAAGGCGTTTTGGTCGTTTTTCTCCGACTGGCTGAGCAAGCCACAAGTCACAGATTCACGTGGATTTGATAGATACGTTAGTGATGAGACAGGTCGGAAAAGCTTGAGTGGGGAGAATGGGCTTCCAAGAGCAGTCTGTCGAAATATGAATGGGCTTTGGTCACAGAACCTGGGTGCCTGACTTTACCTTTAGCTCTGCACATAGAATTTTCCGAGTTCTTCCCAATACGTGTCTCACCAATAATTTCACCTTTTCCGCCGATACACCTGTTGAGCATTGTCAAATGTTTTCTCAAAGATTTCAACTGTATCTTGTTCTTTTTGCGGATGTTCTATTAAAGCTTCTGATCGGTACATAACTGAATCACTCCACGACTTCCTTCCTGCATCACTGAGCACTGCCAATTAGTGTTGTGTTATCGCTTATTTGTGCAGACTTCATACTTTGCGGCAGGCAGTGCTGTCGGCAGCAGAGCGCGACTGTGCTCACAGTGAGCGAGGCAGAGTGGCGCGGGCGGAGACACAGAGACGACACAGTCACGCCCCGTCGCCGGCACTGCAGAGTATGGAGGCGGTCTCACAGCTGTAAATGAAAAGCCTTCAAAACGGAAAAGTGCTCTCAACAAAATGATCTGACGTGTTTACCACTGGATACTCAGGATCATTTGATCCCAGTGCGACTATAAGTAGTATTACGTGGTATGATGTACTTCATTCTTAGTCAAGTGTCCACAATCTGCGGTTATGTCCACTAATACTGAACAAGACCTAATATTCATTCACTTTTGGAAGTTTCCCGTTCAACAATCTGTGGGCATTATTAGAGAGATCGACGTGTTTTCCACGATTCACGGTCCCGTGATACACGATTGGTGAGGTTTTCTGCTTTCTCACTCCACTTAAAGTTGCTGGAATTACCGTCCAGTCACCGTTCTCTAAACGAAGATCTGAATCCACAAATGATGTGTAGAGGAAATCGCGTTGAAAAACGCGCCTTTGGGACGCTATTGCGGCTTAAAGGCAGTGATAGGGGTAGTGTGGGTGATAAGGAACCTCTTAAAGATGTCATTAACTTGAAAACTAGGGGTTTAGAAGGCCTGTCCGAGGGGAAATCCCCCGCAGAAGGCGCCCCCTTGAGTTATTGCGAAGGCGGGTTCATCAGGCCAAACCGCCTTTATCATGTCAGCCCGCCTCCTAGGGTCGACCTTGCCGATGAATGACTGAGGTGTAGAGTGATAAACATGATAGCAGAATGATACTTATCGTATCGTGTTAAAGCCGTATCGATCGGAATTACGTGGTGCTGGAAGTGTAAGCTTTCATAGTTGAAATGTCCACCGGTCAGTATCAAAGATTGGAATGAATGATGCAATCGAATCACCCCTACCACTGCCTTTAAGAGCGCTTCACCGGAGTGTACTCTTCACCTCCGGGTATACGCTTCAATCGGGCCCAAGCCACTGTCAATTGATATCGCGTGGGGCGAAATTGAGTTCACCCATCATGATGTTAAACTTGTGAAACAGCACACAATAACAAACAAGTTAAAGGAAGAATAAGCAAAAGAGGGAGAAGAAAGTGTGATTATAATGAAAAAACCAGTGATTTCACACGCAACATCTTGATAAGATGTATGTGTCAAAGTAACGAACATCAGGCTACTGTAACCCATACCCCCATATCCGAAATTACCTAGAACGTGTAACCAATTCATCTTCCCAGCTCCCTAGTTTCAATTTCATGTAGAAAAACAAGAGAGGGATTTTTTCGTGGCATTTCCGGTCGGGGTACCGATAAAGAAGTTTAAAGATGGGAGCTATTTTAGGGAAATTCGAGTAGGACCCGACACGTTTGGAGCATTTCGGCAGGCTGGCTTGAGGAACAGACATGTACAGGTCAGACTTTTTGACACATAGAAATATGGAGATACGGCACAATCATGTGGCAGAAATCCGGAAAATATGTCCTTCCGGTGCCATCGTAATGAGGGGGGAGAGGCATCCTATGGAAAGTTGCTTGTCTGAGCATCTTGGAGGGATCTTTGAGGGGTCAATCTGCATGTTCAGGCGTATAATCTTGCCTCAGCCTAGAGGGAGAAAGAAGGTGTCGCTTTCCCCATTTAGGCTCAGGTAGAAATAATGTCCATAGTGAGATGCCCCCCCCCCCCATTGCGATAGCTTCCCTCTTACTCAATCTTCACACGGTTTCAGCTTCGCCTGCGTCCTGCAATGTTCAGGGAACATATTGCTGAAGCAAACAAATGCGTGTTCCACATGAAAGTACGAGATCGGCAAACAGGGGAAGGTGTCGTCTTTACTCACCTTCGAGGGAAGAACTGATCTAATCCCAAGATCTTCAGAGCTGCTGTCACCAGAACCGTGCACAGTTGTTCCTGCTGTCAGCGAAAGAACCCAAGGATTCAAAGTACCACATACGTCTGCAATCGGCGCCACCTTAATACAACTCTATCAAGTATCTTCTTTTGCAGGTATCTCCCTTGAAGTTTATTGTGGAGCTTTTTCGAATCCTTAACTTTTACTAAATTTTTGATTCCAGGACGAATATGTGAAATCACCACAACGATGACAATCTCTCCGGCTCAATTCAGAATTACGGAATGGGAGATGTTGGCGCCCCCAACCCCACTTGAACTCGACTGGCGTTTTCGATTACTCGACGACAAGTTGGTTATTCCTTTTTTAGACCGGATTCGAACGGACTCGAAAACCATAGGGGGGGGGGTGGTTTAAGGAAAGCCAATCACTGTCACCCTTCATCGGCTTTTGGTTGAGATGGCGCGATCAGGCGCTGAAGTTTTATTTGTTAGAATTGCAATATTGATCCTGTTCCATTTTGTAAGAAGGCTGAAAAGTTAAGTCCCGACGCGATGTCACGCAATTGGAAAGAATGCCTCACTTTTCTTAATGTATGAACGTGGCAAGCAGCAAATGGACACCGCGCCACCTCCTGACTTCCCAGTGGGAACTCATGCCCCCTTCCAAATGCAGAGCAGGGCGCTCGAATGGGGTCACCGCGTCACGCCAAATGGGTCAACGTGTGCGACAGTTGTCTCACTGCTTCCACTGTCAACCGGGCAGGAAGGAACGTGGTTGCTGGTTGACAGATACTTAATCCTGGTCTACCCCCTCCCCCCTCCCCCCTCCTCCAGGATCCCCTTCCCATAGTCTCACCCACACTTCCAGCACGACCATGCCTAATGTAAGAGACTGCAATCACCTTCCTGCGCTCAGGTACGCCGCGTTCATACTTTGCGGTGCCGGCGGCAGAACGTGGATGCGTCTCTCTCGGTGTGCGCATGTGCCACTCTTCTCGCGTCTCCTCTGCACCTCCTCCGTGCCTGCCGGCGCGAAGTATGAACGCGGCCGTACTCATTTGATCGATGAGAAATGGAAACTGATAATATTATATGTATGTTCAGATCCTGCCATAACTTTCTAATAGTGTGTCGTGATGGGCAAATGCATACGTCCAAAGAGGCGCTTTACCTTTGTTCTCCGTTCTTCCGCGAATTCTTCAATGGAACCGGCCGAGAAGCTGATAAGATGGAGCTCATGGACTCAGCAATCGAAGCTGTAAAAACAGTTGCGTTTTTCCTTATCCCGCCGATTTTGAGCCTGTACAACTGAAGGTTATACAGGTGGTAACCTACATGGTAACGTCAACATTCTCAGCTCCCGAGACTATGACACCAATGCTTGTCAAGGACATCTACAATCTCGCGAATCGGTAAGCATCAAAGAATTCGAAAGACATGCAAGAAGCAGTCACTATTATCGTCTCCTTTCAGATTCGATGTGATGCAGTTGAGTGGCCTCATGGTGGCCGTCGAACGTCTCGGTTACATGAGTGTCATCGAGGTTAGATTCTCACTCTTTTACGGGAACTACAACAAAGTTACCACCAATGCCAAAAGTAGGCTACTACTGCTAGTGTCACCGTGGTGAGACACAAAATCCAAATAAATAAATAAATAGTCAACTAAATGATTTGAAAGCATTGGACCCAATAATACGATGGATCACTCATATCAAATGAGAGGTGCTAAATGATGAGGCCGAGAAGAAAAAACGAAAATTAATGGCCGGAAATCAAGAAAGGGGCCGTTTGTTTCATGCCACGGCTCCGCCGATGTAATGTTCCTGCGAACTATATAACTGATCTTTTGAACAGTACCCGCAATTCTGTGATGGATGGCGGACATATGCAGCACAAGACGCGCTCGCTTGGGGGGCGGGACTTGCTCGGCAGGGGTAGGAGCGTTTTTCCTGACACTGTATTTCGGCCCACGCAAAACATTTTTTGTGTCGCTCCATGCGAGCCTTTCATAGCAGATCGCACCACATACCAACCAGTTATCCCTGTCACGGTATACACCGGGAGTCGAGGATTCCTCGATAGGGAAGGGGATCGTGTTGGACCGGACGGAAGGAAGGAAGGTCGTTCCTGCCTAAACTTTCAATAAGCAGATTAGAAGCGAAAGGTATTCGCAGCGAACTCGTATGTATGAGGGAATACGAAATCAATATTGCTTCAAACAACAATACATAGCAATAAAACACATTGCAAGTACTATACAATCCGGAGACAGTTACTGGTATTGTAGAAGTCCAAAAAAAGGGGGTCGTATTCGGTAGCCATTTAGGAGGAGGGAGATTGTACCTACTGAAGCGTATTTTCCTCGACCCCTGGGAGTGCCTGCCCTCGTATCGACTTCTCTTTCTGAATAGTTAGATCATTTGTCATATTCCCTGCTTTCAGAACAACGAGGGACTGAAGCTTTTTTTTCCTGTTACAGTCCCTTCTTCCACTGTTTACTATTTGGTTGTAGAGGAAGTTCTTCGTTTTTAAAAACGTGCTTTTTCCCCTCCAAACTGTTTTCCAGCAATTTCTTTTGTACATATACATGTAGTACAAATTCACACGCATCTACAGGTATTATTGTCTTCCATCTCCCGCATAACCTTTTTTGGCTATCAAAGGTCAATGTCATCTTCACTATCGAAAGTTTTTTTTGAATGGCGTTAGACAGGGAAAGGAAAAGGTGATGATCCGATGGAGCAAGATCAGGGTTATAAGGTGGATGTGGCAGCACTTCCCATTCAAGCTCGAGACTTTTTTGACGAGTCACTTTTTCAATATGTGGGAAGACTTGCCAAAAACTCCTCGAGCTCAAATGGGAAGTGCTGCCCCATCCACCTCATAGCCCTGATCTTGCTCCATCGGACCATCATCTTTTCTTTTCTCTATCTGACGCCATTCAAAGAAAATTTTTCGATAGTGAGGATGACATTGACTTTTAATATAATTATTTTGCCGAAAGAGGCTATCCGGGGATGAAAGACAATATACCTATAGATGCCTGTGAACTCGTACTACATGTATATGTACAGAAGAAATTGCCGGAAAGCAGTTTGGAGGGAAAAAAGCACGTTTATAAAAAAAGAAAGAACTTTCCCTGCAACCTACTAGAATACCCCTTATAGGAAACATCAGAGAATTCTAAGGTATGCTGAAAATACTTCAGCACTAACATGTTCTCATCGTTTTCAGCACAACGAGGAGATGGACATGCTGATCGATTGGTTCTTGACAGCACACGAATGTCATATGAACAAGTTACAGAACGCGGCCGTAGCCTATCTGACCGTCTACCATCAGAAAGAATACATCGCTGAGTATGGTGATGGCGAAGCAAGTTTTATGTACCATAGTCGTTCCTGTAGGAGCTTGGAAGCTGCCCCTATAAGGGATAAAATTTCCTTTGAAGTTAATCAATTCCTTCTGTGGTATGCGCCGCGCATTCTAGTACCAATTCACTTTTCTTTTCTTTTCTCATTCTACTACCAACCCGGTTGACTTGGGTGGGCATTGACGCGGGACTTGATGCCCACACCATGAGAGTGGGAATGCGCGCCACCTGCCACTACACCACCTCCGCACACTGCCCTCATATTGAGTGAAAATCCAATAAGCTTGGATGAAACTACAGTCGCCAGCGTTGATTTATAGGGAAGGCTTCATAGGTATAAACATCCTGGCTCCAAAATCACTGTAGTAAGGTTCTGAGATACCATAGTTACATTGATGGATGAGTCATCAGGATTTTCCTTGAGCCACATTTCTGATTCCACCTCTAACCTGCGTCTAAGAGTAAAGTCACTTCTGGTAAATATTTCAGAACTCATGCGATTACTTCGAAACTAACTAAGATGGAGATATTAGGCATTTTTATGGGATATTCAGTAGAACTTTCGATAAATTGTTGTTCCAGGTGCCCAATCCTCGTCCAGCAGCCGAACGTCTCAATCGTGGTCATGGAGGATTTCGAACAACACCCCATGTGAGTTCCTAATGTGGTACTATGTACTTTCTCTGCGTAGGACTATGTACAGTCACTTCAAGCTATCGCAGAATTCTTCAATTTTTAGCAACGGATTTTGAATGCCCAATTCAGCATAAGTTGCGTACGTGGAGTAGAGAAAGTGGAAGCGTGATCTCATTTAATAAAAAATTTAATTCGAATGGCTTTCTAGATATTCAGACGGTTATCACCGATGACGAAAGTATTGGCGGTAAAAAAACGATGTCACGGTCCTGCCCTTTTTAAGCCAAATAAATCAGCTCTCGTGAAGTATGGCTCTTCAGTCAGAACAGTAGGTATTCGTTGTGGCAGAGAAGTGGGAGGCTTTTCTAAGAAAAAACACATGTCGGCTGAAAAACCAGTGGTCCAAAGAGCCTTATGCAACTTTTGCGGTTAGATGCGCACTCGAAGTGACTCAAAAAGGATAGTGGACGAACCGGGTCATGCGTTGAGTATGACTGCCCCACATCACAGATCCGCACTGCGTGGTGCATGTTGTCCACAGCCTTTTAGTGGTCTATAGCAGAGTCCGATTCAGGTTAGTGGCTCCATTTTGGCAAATGCGATACAACTTGAGGTGATTTTGGATTGTTTTCATGCAAAGTAGAGAACGGGCATCAACAATCCGTAAATAGACACCCCACGCGCGCTGGCGCCCGAGGACACGCTATACCAACCGGAGAGGTTTGTATAATTGGAAATACATGAACTGGAAGGGATAAGGGGATCCGTGCTCACACCCTGAGATATTCCTATCGCGGCGGTGAATATCACAACTACAAGGATGCTGAGTTATGGGCAAAAGCTTCGGTGTCGGACGGGACTCGAACCCGCACTGCATCCTTTCCGGGGATATGTGCTAATCCATTACACTACCGACACCACCTTCACCTTAACTCAGCTTTTGAATGGTATATTTACCATCGCTTATCAGCACTCACACGTATACGTGTGAGTGCTGATAAAAGGTGAAGGTGGTGGCGCTAGTGTAATGGATTAGCACATATCCCCGGAAAGGATGAAGTGCGGGTTCGAGTCCCGTCCGACACCGAAGCTTTTGCCCATAACTCAGCATCCTTGTAGTAACTTTCGCATCGCGAGCTGCGGCGATAAACAGCAGTTATCAAAAATTAAAAATATATCAATATCACAACTGCTCTCTGCTTTCCCTTATTTGATGGCAGAGGAGGTGCCGCTTTAGGGGGTGACTACGAGGTTTTTTGTAATTTTTGCTGAAAAAAAGACAGAGACACCCTGTACCTGGTTTTGAAGAACATCAAAATATCATCCAAGGGGATGATCATCGTTTAGCTCTGACTTAGACTGGTGCCACCTGTATTTCGAGGGGTAAATTTCGTACTGTCACGTAGCTGCAGGTCAGTGCATACGCTTGCCACACACCTGAATACGTCAACAATTTTGAGTGAGATTCAAAGGCGCGGCGCATCATGATAAGTTACTGAAAGCTTCCATATTAGTTTCAGGATGGGAACGCTTGCTAGAAAACTTTTGCGACCGATCAATACATGGCAATAACACTCTTTTGGTTGTTACTTTCCAATGGTACACAATTACAACTGGTCTCCTATTTTTATTAATCCTCTAATTTAAAAAAAGAAAAATAGCTAAGCAAAATAATAGTTACATTTTATTTACATAATCTACAACAGACACATATGCACACACGTTTGAGAGGGTGAGCAAGTTTCAAAGGCAACAACAGACAATGAGGAACGGGTACGGGAACACCGGGGGGTGAGTACCGCGTCGGTATTTCCGGTGCGTGTCGCGGTAGTCTCAAAACGATAGTGCTTGCTGAGCGAATTCACTAGCAATAAGATGGCGAAGAAAATTCAAATTCAGTGGTAGGAGAGATGGATTCTGTCCAAACATGGGTATGTCATTGGGACAAAAAATCGCGTCGCGCTGTGCGGCGCGGCTCTTGCAAGCTGGGGATTAGCTTGTGCGTGACGTCCCAGCTTGGGTCCTAAAGCGACTTCCGTGTCTCACACGTGAAATGAGGCGCTTGACATGACTGTCACTCCAGCTACACGCAACGGACGACACCGCCAGCTCGCACGCGCCGCAACCCGCGACGCGAATTTTCTGCATTAAACACACACACACACATTCTAAACAGTGTAACGCAAACGTGTCGACAGTTGAGTATCATAAAGCGTAGCGAACGGACTAGACGTGATTCCAACCACGTGCATACACTTCTCATTTTGACTGAGAAGTTCCTAGCACGTAGACATAGTATCAAGTATTAGACGCTGAATTTTATCATAACCAACAACGCTAACATTATCTACACGCACACCACAAGAACGCAGCACGACATTTAACATTAATCGTTTTATCGACAGATATCGATTTGCCATGACTAGCACCACTGTTTCACCAGCACTTTCATTTCGTGGGCGGTTTTCGAAACCGCGATTATGCTGTCGATCATTCCTTGCATACTTTTCAGTTCGGGGTACTGAAAAAAAGAACGTTCTGACCCCAGTACTCAAGGATTTTATAGAAAAGGCGTTCATCGTTGGGACAGAAGTTTGCAATACGGCGTGCAACGTGCGAGCTACTGGCACCATATGCGGATGGGTCCTGAAGTGATTACTTGCACTGTGCTCTATTTACCCTAAAGTCCCATAGATAAGAGCGGTTTGATTTACCGGTAAAAAAAATTCTTGAAAATTCTTAAAATTCTTTAAAAATTTTTTTAAAAATTAGCATTGTTTCAAATTTCTCTCCAGCAGCAGTCACTCCCAATGCACCACTAAAATTAGATTTCTCATAGCCGGTTTCGCAATTTCAACTTCGGGAGATCATAACTCGGCTCAGACTGCATCTTTTCTCACTGAATAAGCACCGTCTGATTCGCTACACTTTTGGAAGTATTATGGATATTTGCATATCTTATTTTGAAGAAGGGCTGATGATTCATAGAGCGCGAAAACAAAAAAGTCGACTTCAACCCATCATTCTTTCCGAACACACTGCTGCTGAAGAAGCTGTACAGATGTTTGGAAAATTGGGGCATAATTAGCGCTAGATCTGGTGAATATGATAGACGAGTAATGGCTTCAACCTTCAACTGCTTCAATTACTGGAAGAGGAATTGTGAAAAATGCGCCTGCGCATAGCTGCTCTGAGGGGTCCCACGGCACTCATTTCATTGGGTTTTTCCAAATCAAGGCTACTTGAGGTGGTTGATCAAAACTGTTTGTTGAGGGCCAATACTTGTGGATATCCCCTGCAAGTATGGGCGCTCATCGCTTTCTGTCGCTTTAGTTAAAGCGATTTGATCAATTGAAAATTCGAGCAACTCGTCCTCATTTCTGCACTTCTGAAACCAGGGACAAAGTGTTCAGTACAATGCTTTACCCCTCCCCTTGCAGCACTCGCATTTGTGGTCACCTTCGCTGGGACTCAGCTAAACAAAAACTCGTGAAGTGAAGTCATCTAAAAACTGCCATTTTCGCAGTACTTTATAATTTTCCTAATAACTCGAAAAACTTGTAACATTTCAAGAAAAGTACATATCCAGGAAGAGCAACTTTTCCTCTATCTAAGGAGCACAACTTGTAATTTAATTCATGTAGACGCGCCTCGAAATTTGAGTTTATCTTGTGAACGCGCGAATGCGGCCAGAACTTTCCTTACAACCTAATAAAAAAATAGCAATAGAAAAAGTATAGAGAACAGTAAGCAAAGGTGAAGTTGTAGGCTATTTATGCGATAATCATGAGCACACAGCGCTAAAGAAAAACGTATACAAACGTCAATTTTCATTTTCTAGCACAAACCGCTCTTATCTACGGGCCGCTCTTATCTATGGGACTTTAGGGTGGTATTTTTGCTTCAGGGCCCAACTAAAACGACGCTACCAGCTCGCACGCAGCCGCCATACGCAGCGTTACTAATCTCTGTCCTGAAAATACACCCCTACAGAAGCATCGAAAGGCTGACGCATACCTCATCAGAAGCGAGCTTTGTCGCTCTGACACATTCCTTGAGCAGTTCACATAATCGATCAGCACATTGTCGAAGACTGTGACTAGCTGCCCGATCTCCCACGCATTGCGAAACCGTATCCCCAATATAAATTAATTTATGAGCAGCCAAAATAATCTGAAAATGAGAATAGGCATATCTCCAAAGATAGTAGGGTGTTAGACGTAGGCAAGGACACTCGGTTAAGTGCTTTGCAGCATTTTCCGTAATGAATCTGCTGGCGGGCGTGGCCGTCGCGGGCTCTTTTCGCTTTGATCCAATGGAGTGTCTTGGCCTACATCCGAGATTCACTTGCTAACTACCTACCAGCTTTCCTTTCTGTACGAATTCTCGTGGCGGCAAATTGTTCTCTACCGTACCCAAAAAGTCCTCAATTGCCAGAGACAGCGATTCTGTGTGTTGATCTAACTGTGGAGCATAGAAGCGAACTAATTGACGATCCTTAATAGCCGATTATATATATATATATATTGGATTTTTGACAGTGAAAAAAAAAAAACTGAAAACTGATGGTGCAAAAAGAGTAGGGAGCCATTACATCGAGGGATTCGAGCTTCAAAATGACAAATGGAAGTGTAGCGTTGCATCAGGAAGCGTCGCCGCACAGAGAGCTAAAGTTGTCGCCGCGACGCACTTGCGCGAACATGGAGTTCACACCTTTCGCGCGCGGCCTATTCACAACAAGCAGGGGTCATTTGCCGTGCGCGATCACGCGATTTGCGTGGCAGGTGACCCAATTCGGATGTTCTAGTCCGCACCTGAAGATCAAGCGTGTGGAGAAAATTTTGTGTGCACTAGCTTTCGCGCTTCACTATCGCTTCCCTTTGAGAGAATCGACCCGGACAACCCCCTCCACCTCCTCACCACGTTCCCAGAAACTATCGCCGAGCTGGAATTAGGAAATGATGGAAGTACCATCGCTTCATGGTAAGTGCGTGATGTGGATGGCGTGGACGATGGTGAGTAAATCTGCGATTCCCTCTCAACCAAACAATTTACGAGCCCTCACTCGAGGATTCCTCAACAATTCTCATAACTTTTAATCCTAGGTGGGGGGGGGGGGTGTAGGTAGGGAGGGGCCACAGGCTGTTACAGGGTCACGGCCTAAATTCGTGTGTCCCAACCGTCACCCGGTGGGCGGGGGGAGACCAATTTAGAGGCAGCAACTGTTCAGATGTGCTGCTCAGCCGCAAATACTGTGGGTTGTGTAAAAACTCGGACAAGATGGAGCAATTCTGGGAACAATTAGAAGGATATAGAAGGAGCCATTATACACTGCGGTGCATAATGATAAAGCCACTCATAAATTGTTTGAAAACTATCATAGTAAGATGTTTCTTGGAAACTTCTCAGGTATAGGTTGTAGCAAATTTGATCGCGCATTCGTACATCGAAACTAAGTTCCAGACCAAAATCAAGGAAAAATTTTATCTTAATTTTTCAAAAAATGCAGCTTTTGCGATGGTGCAAAATGATAAAGCCACCCTAAGTTTTTCCGTCGCTTCTCATCTTTATTTGTTGAAACGTTTTGCTGCTGTAATGTCTTTCTTTTCCAGATAATGGGGAGAGGAAAACCCTTATTTGTTTTTGAAAAAGGGCAGGTTGTCGCAAAAAAAGCGCTGGCATTGTCAAATCGTCATATTGCGCAAGAATTGGACCGCAGCCACACAGTCGTCGACAACTTCCTCAAGGATCCTACAACATATGGAACTAAGAAGAGTTCTGGGCGACCTCCTTCACTTTACGAGAAGGATAAGCGCCGTATTCTCGGAAAAGCATCGAATTCTACCAAGTCGAGCTCGGGTATCAGGTCTTCTTTGGAGCTAAACGTCTCCAAAATAACTGTTTTGCGTGTTCTAAAAAAAGTGCAAGTTTATCTCGCGACAGAAAATGAGGAAAGCACTATTCATGACACGAGAACACCGCGAAAATCGAGTGCAGTTCGCCAAAACATGCAGCCGAGTGGACAGGAGTATGGTAGGGTATTAGGTCGTAAAGTCTCTCTTGCTTTCTTATGATGTTTTTCCTTTCCAGATTGTTTTTTCTAATAAAGAAAGTTCAACTGTGACGAATCAGATGGCAAACGGTATTTTGAGAAAGCACATGCTTCGATTCTCAAGAGATTTCAAAGTAGGGGCCGTAATGGTATGGGCCGCATTGAAGAAACGTCTGAAGTTTTGGTTCGTTCCTAGAAAGATGAGTCTTGCCGTTTATCAAGTGGTTACGCGCAGTGCTCTTTTTCTTCCAGCGTGAAAATCGGAGTCGAAATCTTGTTTTTGGGCAAGATAACGCACCAATCCACGTCAGCCAGAGCACAAGTGCATGGTTCAGCCGTCATCGAATAAGGCTGCTGCTCTGGCCGGCAAATAGCCCAGACCTTAATCCGATGGAAAATGTATGGGGCTTCATGGTGCGACGGATTTACGCAGATAACAGGGAATTCCAAGGAGTTAAGGAGCTCAAAGGGGCTATAATCCACGCGTGGCACCAAGTGGACCAAGATCTCATAAATAATCTTTACATGAGTCTAGACAATCGGATTTTTCAGGTTATTCGGAGAGAAGGAAGGCCAACAGATTATTAGAGTAGCGTATTGCCCTTTCGTTGTTTACGACTTGTTGAAATTCCTTACTGGCTTTATCATTTTGCACCACCACAAAAGCGACATTTTTTGAAAAAATGAAGATGAATCTGTTCTGTTATTTCGAGCTCAAGTTTGGTATTGCTGTGTGAATGCGCGATCAAATTTGCTACAATCTATACCTGAGAAGTTTCCAAGAAACATCTTGCTATGATAGTTTTGAAACAATTTATGAGTGGCTTTATCATTATGCACCGCAGTGTATTTGCAAGGTGAATCGATTCAGAGCACGAGTGAGAAAGATGAAAAGCTATCGGGTAAAGGAATCGTCCACGGGAAATTTAGTTTCCTTGTAACCCTTATATTTATGTTGTATTTGCCTAATAAGAGCCACATGCAAAGTTCCAGGCAAAAATGAAGAATTTTGCCAAGATATAGCTTCCCAAATTCTTGACCTGGTGTGCAGGGCCTCCGAGTAAAAGCCCCGTCCCATCGTCCGCCGTGAATGGAAACGGAGAGTGGGACTGTTCACGTAACCTGACGTTCCTAAAATGCGTTTCCGACCGCAGCGGACGACGGGGTTGGCACTCGCCCGGAGGCCACGCCCATCCGACCAAAACTTTGTGGTGCTGTATCTTAGCCGTAATCACATTTTTCGCGTGAAAATTTGCATGCGGCTCACATTAGGCAAATACAATAAATATATGGGTAACAAAAAAATCATTTTTCCGTGGACGATTCCTTCAAGTGATTTATCAGAGAATATCACGAATGAAATTGAGAAGAGAAGAGGACCACAAAAATGAGAATTATACGAGTGAAATGGGACGATGGGACTATTTACATGTTGACTGACGTTGACCCAGCCGTGATAAACATTAATTCATACCTCATCACTGATTGAGTTATTCGTTGTATTGTTGTAAGAATTAGATCGTCCAGGAACAACATCATCCAAATACGCATAATCCTAAAAAGGCAAATGGGGTTGGGACTTTTCCGAAGATGAATATTTTGAGGAAAGCGATTGAAAATACCTGGAAAAGGCTCTCTCCTTCACTGACGTTCGATTCAAGGTCATCCTCTTCAATGATTCTGGTCTCATGTAGACGATGGGGTCCTGTTAGAGGTGTCGCATATCGCAACGATCCATTCATCTGTGGAGCCTTCGAGCACTCACCATTGTCATACGATGATGTAGCCGATGGACGATCGCGTGGCTGTAAGTGCTAAGTCCGAGTCAAATAAAAAGCAATGGCGAATTCGAAGGGACCAACCTCGTCAGCAAAGGTGACTCGTCCCTTTGGCTTGTCACCGCTGTGCTTTGTCACCAGAATAGATGACGGTTGTGATGAGTCAGAGGATGTCACAGTTGACGTAGACGAGGACGATAAGCGTTTCGTTTCATCCAAAAATGGAGGCGACCTGAACAGATGTTGACTAATACGTTTGCTGAATAAGAGCTTCGAAAAAACATTTCATACCCGTGTAAATGTGTAAGGCGATCACTGGCCCTTGACGGTGTAACGCTGACGGGCGTCAGTGCTTCCCGTTTTGTGTCACCGATAGGGCTGAGAAATACGATTGTGGATGATGGGATGAGAAGTTGCGCCCATTGTAGAAGACGTCGGCAATCTGACGGTACCTGAGGACACCGCACTTACACAGAGTTCCCAACGTGAGAACGTTTAAAGGTTTAGGGTGTGCAGCCTTATGTTGAGTTTTCGCGCGGCCGCCCACGGCGGGCGGCATGACTGATCTCCTCGCGTGTGATTGCGTACATTGCGTACACCTTCTTTGAAGTTCTACGCCCGACAAACTATTTCTTGAATAGGATTCTTATCATGAAATGGTATTGTTTTTTTAAGCTACTTTTTTGTCTCTTTAGGGTACCGAAATCATTGTTTCCAGATAATGATGAGATAAACAGCTATTTGATTGAGGATCTCCATAGTACTAGCCCCATGCGTCTTGAGCGGAATTGCAACAGACCGCGGCAAGTCGTGCTGATGGCACCGCGAGTGCGACGCCGCGAAGCGAAAATTCGACATAAGGCTACACACCCTAAGGTTCGTACCTTCTGAAGGGCAGCGATAAACTGCTCCAGTGAGTCCATGTTTCGTGAGCTCTCACTGTCTCGCGACAGCACCGACACCGTCCAGCCAGCCGCATCGAGGTTCTTCCGCAGATGCGTCAAATGAGTCTGAGCCTCGAAAAGCGGTTTCAGATGATTGTCTAGTTCTGGAAAATCGCCTTATCGGTAATGTTCCATGAGATCAGACCATTTTCTTTGGTTACCTTCAGATTTGGGATTCTTTCGATCAATAGATATCCTTCCAGTCGTATCAACAAACATTCCAAAGGCGTCATGAGCTGTGCTGATCGAATCTCGGAGAGTGTTCAGACTCGCTTGCAGAAGGTGTGGTGCTCGCCAGTGTTGTGGAGCAGTTACCTGAATTTTCACTACTCACTACAGCATAGCACCTTCGAGTTAAAAAACCAATTTGGCGAACCCATCAATGATGAATAAGGGTTCCCAGGTGTAAGCACGCGATTTTTCATGGACCAGCGTAATAGTTCAATATAAGAAATATAAAAGAATTATAATAATACTGAGCGACTGAAATTTTTTTTTGGGAAGGGGGGGGGGTGACGCAACATTCGTGTACTGCGTAAAATTAGACGGTACACACCTTAGGCCGCGTTCATATTCAGTGGCAGAGCGTGCCTGCGTACACAGGCAGCGAGGCAGAATGGCACAGGCAGAGACGCAGAGACATGCTGCCATGCCTCGCCGCCGGCACCGCAAAGTACGAACGCGGCCTAACAGCACGCTAAGGGCCTACGATAATTTTATTCCATGGCATGTAATAATAAACAAGAATTATTCATGTTAAGGGAGGAAATGTGAATTTTAGCTTATACCATACATATTTTGACTCCCCCGAACCCACAGTGCCCTGTGAATGGTCAGAAAACGAATAATGGAATGACGATCAATTTTTTTTGCATCTAGTTTTCAAATAAAAATATTCTTCACCTTGTTGATCTGCGCACATGCATTCTCAATTGCTTTGAGGCTCTCTGACATCTGGGAACATACGATTCGTTTTCTCGACTGAATTGCCTCTTCATTGATGTCACTGTCACTGAAACGGCATGCATATTCTCCGAAGGAAAGGGATCAGCTCGAAATTTTCCAAATATTTTTATTCTTCTTATTTGAGATACACCGAGAGGAGGTAGTATTCAGAATATTCAGTGTTGGGACATGCTGTCTGTAAATGGAGGGGGCAACAGCTACGGCTTGACTCGGCGAGCTCCAGACTGATGCAAGTGAAAACCCGTCCTCTCGGAGGACCAACTGTAGTAAGTGATCCCAATCTTGTGGTTCTGGCCGTTTCAATCACTTCTTTCTGCACTGCACACTACCGGGAACTTCCTACTTTCATATTCAACAATTGACCAAATTACCATCTCGGGAATCCAAAGATACGAAGCGTGTTGTTTAGGTATGGCAAATACTAGGCCAGCAAACTGTCTACTTGGTAATCAGCACTTGCACTGCAGCTGTGTCCCTCTACTGATCCATCAATTTGATACTCCTAAGAGATCCGCGGTCAAAAAGTAAGCTAGTGAATCCAGCCGGTCCTCTGTAGGTCCAAACAGTAGTTAATCGTACGATGGTGCAATAACCGTCATGTGGATGGGATCAAACCAACCATAACACACTTTGCACTGGTGGGCTCTTGTAACTGCAGGTGTTTGACTTCAATTTTCCGCACTCCACAAAGATACGCTTCCTTTGCAAGTCACATGAATTACCTTTCTCACTATAACCTGAGCATGACCCATTGAACTTATTTTTAGAGTGTCTTGTCCTTTTCCGCTTTTATCCAATTACCCAACTTTTTTTCCTCAGAAGCGAAAGTTGAATGATCCGAAAGTGCGATTTTTCAGGCATTATTACAAAGTTAGAGTGAAGAGTGAATTTTGAGATTTTATTCTCGTCGAATGATGCAAGCGACCTTTGCAAACGACCACTTCTAGTTTCACAACCTTCACTAGTCGTTAATTAGACGATGACCGTGAAACGCTTTAATCCCTGAGCCAGGTACTGACTTCATTTCCTCTTGGCAAAGCAAACTTCATGCAGACGGACAGACTTTTTTCGTAGAAATTCAACTGTGACGCGTCCACTAATGAAATGCGCAATTTCGCGACCACTTAAGAGCAAATCAGATCATTCCAATGCACCAGCCATCCTATTGCGGCGGAGCTGGCCGGCCAAGGTCGTAACGTTACTGCCCATCAAAACGTGTCTCTCAATAGAAACACCTCAAAACACGGTCGCCGTCACATCCAAATGGCATCTTTGGACAATATTCCCAGGAAATACTAGTTCTCGAAACTATATGTGGAAGAAGAGGTTCACGACTCACACCGCCAGCTTCGGTTTTTGCGCAGTCACCGTGGTGGGAATGAGGTTCCATCCTGATGAATCGTTTCGTCGCATATCTTCTTCCACCGACACCGGCACCACCGTCCATTCCTTGCCATTGTTGTTCTGAAGCATTTCATTACTTCACCTGGGAAAAAATTTCAAAAAAAAAACTGTTCCCTTCTGCAGCTATTCAGGTAGACAGATTGAGCAAAAGATGCTGATGATGCGCTATGCATATCACATCCATCCATACTCATGAAAGCTGTGGATTATTGGGTTAATGTGAAGGAGCTGCGCGTCCAGTGTGATGTTTTGTGTGTCAGTGCAACATATACACCCAACGGCACGGCAAATATATTATTCTGTCCCATACAACGTGTAAGGAGGTTATATTTTGCACAAATTCGGTCTCATATTTCTAAACATGTAGAAAACGCTGAGGCAAAAATGGGGTAAATTCAAGCCTGAATCATGCGGCAATGGACCTTTGGGATGGGTGAACCACTTTTAACATAAGCACACGAAATTCCTTCGATACACATGAAACTTGTGCCCCCAGCCGGTGCTACAACAACCATTCTCAGTGGCTCGAGGAAAAATTCACACACACATACCCCCATTTACATAGAAGAAAACTCTCATTGGTGTAAAGTGCCATAGAAATGAAACCGTTGGGTGTTATAAGGTGTAAATGGTGTAATGTATCAAATGTATACGCAATTCTGCGTCATAGTGAGTACTGTATCTTTGCCTTCACAGTGACCCTGATATTTGATAATTGAGGGATTTAAAGACGGATTGATGTTTTAGCAAGCGTTCTTATTCATCAAATAAGTCCAATACTTAGAGGAATCGTCCACGGAAAATGAGTTTTTGTGTTACCCATGTATTTATGTTGTATTTGCCTAATGTTGGCCTCATGCAAAATTTCACGCGAAAAAATGTGAATCTGGCTGAGATACAGCACCACAAAGTGCGGTCCCAGTGGGCGGGGCCTCCGTGTAAAAACCTCGTACCGCGTCCGCCGTGGTCGGAGACGCATTGTAGGAACAGAAGGTTACGTAAACAGTCCTACTCTCCGTTCCTAACGGCGGCAGAAGACGGGACGAGGCTTTTTCACGGAGGCCCCGCCCACTGGGACCGCACTTTGTGGTGCTGTATCTCAGCCAGATTCACATTTTTTCGCGTGAAATTTTGCATGAGGCCAACATTAGGCAAATACAACATAAACATATGGGTAACACAAAGACTCATTTTCCGTGGACGATTCCTTTAATTTAGCTCGCAGCTCTAGTCGGCTGGAAGAGGAAGTTAGTGATAAACCGTATGCCCCAGCGTAGAAAAAATATGGAACGTCTCCAGGACTGGTGAATAAAACGTTCATTTCGACAAAAAGGCATGAAAAATGCTGCAGGACAGTTTTTGAGCTCATCTGGACCCCATCTGCGAGACCTCAGGTCCTATTCAGGCTTGAAAAGAGCTAAGAGCGTGGCGCATTCTATAGAGTTCTCTCATCAATAGGTACTAATTATTTCAGGTTTAAACTTCGAGACGTCTAACTTACCTCTCCAAAGCGCTTTATTTCAGGCCTTTCAATATTATCGAAGACTGTCTGCAGTACGCTAGTGCTGACAGGGTTTTCACGAGCCAGCCTGGTGAGGTATGGCTGTCGAGGGTGGCGAACGATTGCAGGAGGCTGGAGTCTGAAAAGCACCTCTCAATAATCAAAGGCAGGGAAATCTGGACGAAAAGTAAAAGAAGTAGTGGATATGAAAATCGAGGTGCTCAAAAATACGATGGTGAAAAAAAGGAAGGAAATGGCCAAAGACCCGAGAAATGGGCCCCTCTTCACCCCTTTGATTCTCGACGCGTACGACCTTTCCGTGAGGCGGGTAATCCGAACGATATTTCCATTGGCATGCTGCCAAGTAAACACAAGGGAACATTTTGAAATACGACAGCATATACATTCTGGAGTGAGCTTCAAGCTAAAACTGCGAAAGCGCCGCAATACCTTCGATCTCGCCGCATGTTCTTGACCGCACTCATGGTCGCCAACCAGGAATCACGTCGCCTGGAGGCGGGGTCTGTCATTCAAGGCGTCAGCTGTTATCCGTTGCGCCGTTCCTGCAGCTCGTTTGCGCGCTTTTTCACCGGGATCGCCACAGATAGCCTTCTTAGACCTTTAGTTCCCATGTAAGTGGCTTCTTTTAGGGATTTCCCAATAACCACATCACCCCTAATACCGTCTTTAAAACGGTTCATTATGCATGTTTGCGATGAAGAAAGGACAAAGGCTTACTTAGCTTCCTCACTGGAATCTGATATCGAGCTGTTCGGATCGACACTTGAAAGCGAGGATAGGTCACTGGCTCGCTGAAAATATTAATTAGGATTAGATGTTCGAAAATATTTTTTTCAAACAAGTTGTTCAAAATTCTCAATGTCTTAGACCTTAAAAACAGGTAGCATACTGGATACGATTTGTAAGGGCACTCTGGGAAAATCGGAAGCGAAGAAAGATAATTGATGTTGGAGAAAGAGTTTCGTGATTATAAATCTGTTCTGTGGACACATCTGTGCAGCAGTTACTAATAAAATATTGTTAGACGGTAGCTGAACATCTGGAACATTCTTCTTAGTGCACATTTTGCACAGAACTTGTAACAATAAAAACTTTCTTTGTGAGAAAATGACATGTGGTAGGCTCAATTCTGTGTAAGAATGTTCGACTTAGTTACATTGAACGATCATGACTGTAGTCAACAACTTCAGAGGGAAATTCAATCGAAAAGCGGCTTTCAAGATGGAGCGGTGGATGACAAAGGAGTCAAGACACAAGGATAATGGAGCCAGAAAAACTGGTGAAATCGAAAAATTGGACAATACTCAAGCTGATAGCGATTGTCCGAGAAAAATCCGCTCGTCAAGATTTCCCCGTCGCAGTGACCATTCTGGTAGGATCGACCAGGGTGGATCAATACAATCACGACCACTTCCGTACCCCAAACAGACGTCGAAAATTTTCTTACAAAAACATCTCAAAAAATCTTCTTCTTCTTTTTTAGTTCTTTGAAGATGGAATATGGAAGCAGGTGTGAGTGTCCAAGTAGATCTCACTTGAAGATTACCTGCGTCCTCAAGCCTTAATTGAGCGATTTTCATAGGTAAAAGAAGTTTTGCCGTTTTTATAGGGAAGGTTATCCCTTTCCACCGAACACGCATCAATCCAGACCCGCATTATGCTGTTGTGAACACTTTTTTCCAGTCGTACAAAAGCCTTGTGCATGAAAGAGCACGCCTTTTTCAGCAGTACTTCAGAGATGATGATGATATGGCGAAGTAAGGTAACTGCTGTCCCTCAGTTGGCATTCTCTCCATCTGAAGTTCCAGGGTGATACTAGGCTTGCCCCTTCGTGTAGGGAGATGAGATACCACTTACATCCCTAATTACTGCTACAAACCCTCGGCCTGAATGCCTAACCAGAAGAGTTCCAAAACTACGTAGTCTACAGCTATATGGATAGCCGCTCCCTTTCCCATTCTTTCGCCAACCGCATATGAAATGAAAAACTCTGGTAAACATTATTTGAACGTGACTTTTCAGTGGCATGTAAATCGCATAGCTAAAAAATTTTGCATAATCCACATGAATAATGAAATTGTGACCCAGCTGTTTCAACAACATTCGGCTTTGAATAAGTAGACATGAGTGAGTGAGTAAAACTTTTTTGGCATCAATCAATCTCTTGTCGGTATGCGCCGGGCAATGTAGTTTTATTCAGGTGGCAGGTGAAAGTGATTTGGCCTGTACGGTGCCTTGTGGGGACCAGCCGATGTACAAGCCTGCTTTTATCCTCCCTGGACCACTCTCCGATCCCGAAGGGATGAGAAGCTTGGATGGCCTGGGTGAGATTTGATGCCCACGCCATGGAAGTCTCAGTGCGCACCACCTGTCACCACATCATCTCCGCACGCGTTAGTAATTTATACAAGAAACATGAACATTCTTTCTTATCAACGGAAATCCCGTTCGCTTTCAACGGTTTTCCAATTTTCCCTGGTTGTTGCTGCCTTTCTGACTGTATGTAACATTTAGACGCAACAGAAGCTCCGATGAGGGCTCAACCGCTGCCCAAGGTGACTTCCTCGACCAAACTGTCTATGGAGAAAAATAAAGAATATCAACTCATGTAATCGAAATGGTTTTATAACCGGAGAACGGAAAAGGTTTGAACTACTTCTTTGCTTCTTTCCCCTGAATCTTTTTGAACGTGGTCTCATTGTTTACAGTTGCATAGTTCTTTATAAAACCTGGTGAAAGAAGATGGATGCATAAAGTACTGTGAGAAACAGTCGACGTCAACATAATTTGGCAATAGCAATGAGTTCCAGTTGAGGTTTCCTCACCCTTTCCAGTAGCTAGAGATGTTTACTTTATAAACCTCCAGAATTGATATAACCTTTCTATGTGTACTTTAAGAAGATTATACTGATCTCGTAGGCGTTTGAATAAACACCAACAGCTACCCAGCACCAACGCATAGTTGAACTAATCGCAAAAATTATAACAATTTTGATATGGATACAGATTCCAAATAACAAAACACCTAAATTCCTAACAGCAAAACACCTAAATCGAGCGTGACCCCCCAGTTTATCCCACACTGGGTGGACGACTGATTAGCTGCTTTGACCACATACTGATCGCTTTCTAAGCAATTATACGAAAGATTCCTCTCGGCAACTACAAACAGGATAGGTGATAGATACCTGATTGTAATGATACAAGTTAGCGACAAAACCAGGGGTGGGAGGGGGAACAGAATCGAATACTTGATAAGACGGTTTAATTCAGCATAAACAAATTAGATTCGTGCCTACAGCTAATTTTGAAGGAAATTCAACAAAGGGAAAAGGAATTCGAAAAACTGATATATTCTGGCGTATGATAACTGAATGTTCTACCCATGTCTTGCCTTCGCTATTTCACCCATCTCGACTCCTACATTACTTAGACTTTGAATATTACTCATTACTTAGTGAATCATTGGAGTGAGTAACCTATGTAATGAACAGATAAACTTCCCCGGTTATCCACCCTATTGGCGGAACGGAAAAGATAATTGATGGCAAATAATTTCAATAAAAGAGACAGGACAGTAAATCATAACAAATAGGGCAGAAAAGAAAGGAAAACGAAAAAGTGGTTTGCTGAAAGAACGAGTAAAAGTATAACAATCAGCATGAATCAATCTGCTTTTTTTTGGATGCGCCATGCACTCTACATACATCCAGAATTCTGGTGGCGCTTGAATGCGATATGGCCTATACAAAGGGTAGGGCTATTTAATGTGTAAGACGGTTGTTTTTTATCACCCTAAACCAGCCTGATACGAGTTAATAGGCCGCGCAGTGATGGGAGGTTCGGTTGGCCGCATGGGCTGATCCGGAATTAATCTCCGGCTCATGCAGAGGGGTGATGTCACTAGATCCTTCATCATAATTAAAACTGAAAAACAATCCACATATGTGGCGCAGCTGTCCATTGTTTACATTTTCTCTGGCGTGAATTCCTTTGCAATCCAGTTTATATAATAAGATTAGACGATTTCTAATGTTTTTCACAACTTTAGGCCGTATATTGGACGAAAACACTTGGCTGGGATAAACCAAATGCCAAAGAGGGACAAGCACTCTTCGGTCCACCACAGAGTATATTCCACTTGGGCCTCACCAAACACTTCAATTTTCAGGAATCGATTAACAGGTACAACGTCTATGTATGGGAGCCTTGAAAAGGATGCAGAGGAACATTTCAGGCAGTTGACGTGCGGAAAAGTTCTAAAGATATTATTTTTTAGCAATGAATTTCATTACGTTGAGCAGTTATATTCCGCAGGTCAAATGCATAGAAACATTGAACGTTCAAATGCCTCGACAATTATGAATGATAGTGGGATGCATGGCGCGTTGCCCAAGGCAGGTTATCACCAAAACCATACTTTTACAGTTTTTTTTTAAATTTTGAGCTCAAACGAAGTTTGGGTTTCAAGACATCTTTTCAGCCCTCGACACTGTTCGACAAGATTTTCCCATCTAGCTTATTATGAACAAATAAAATCGGAATTTCAAGAGGAAAATCTCTAGGGTAAATTTTTTGCCAAAGTACATGATTATACTGTTTAGATTTTCGCTAGTTTAGCGATTTCAATAGAGGGTATGGTAAAAAAGCCCTTGTGGCAATTTTCCAGGACTGAAATCTCTTGGCCTACTTCGGTGAACGACCTTGTAAGGAGCTTGAGAAATTGGGAAGATCAGTGATCATTAGGAAAGTGGATCTACTCACATTAGGAAGCGTAGTTCGAAATGGAATCTTTCCGCAGACACACTTCACGGCAGCTTACTCAAAATAAAAAAAAAACTATTTTTGAATACAACCAAAGAGGAAAAATGGAATAGTGTCTATGATAGAACACTGCGCTGAACTGAATTCCCATTTTGAAGTGGACCTTTTCCTAGAGATATTTCATTGCCTCACTCAAAATTCTGAATAAAAAATCAAAAAAAAGAAAAGAGAGTTTGACGTGGCGCTATGGCAAATCGAGTCTTTCGCTCACCTTAGTATCTTCACCAGAATTCGAATCAGTAATATCAGCCGAAATTCCACTGCTATCTGCTGGACTGGCACATCGTAACTTGTCTCGTTCATCAGTTGATCGACTTGGGCTGCGGAACGGTTTTGCTGAACATAGTGGATCTAAATTTTAACGCACAAAGGATCTATGAAGAAACTTTTGAAACTGTGAGAAAAGCAAAAAGTTCTCGAACGGAAAACACTTGTGACGAGATCTGGCTTTCAAGAGAGTCAGGATACCGGATTTTGAAGAAACGGGGCGAAATGTGAAGATGGATGGATGGTAAAAAGCAAACGGATGAGCACTATATAACGCTTCAGTGATTTTTCAAATAATTGTTGGTTTCTCTGACTGGAAAATCCAACGATTGATCGATCGACTGAACGGACACGTTCAATTGGTGTTAAGTATAGGGTGAAAGACTGATGACAACGACGAACGAATGAAAGAAAGAGAAAACGACGGTACGAACGCCAGAAAACACACTGCAGACGACGACAACGGCCGCAACGTCCTCTGGTACAGGTTCCTGAGCGATGCTGCCGATGACACATGTAAGTGAGGCTTAGGAAACCCCTGGGTACAGACACGGAATCGGAAAGATAGAAGTACACCCGCCCCACAGAACTGAAAATCGGCTCTGATGAAGAAGCAGTTAACGTTGTGGATTCGAACCGGAAAAGTAAAGAAATTCTGCTAAAGAATCGATGCGAAGGGCACTAGGGTGTCCCTAGAGGGTTCCGGAGTCTCTGGCAAACACATCCAATGCCCAAATCGCAGGCCAAATGAATTCACGGACGGATATACTTTCAACGCCTTGGAGCTAGCGAAGAGATGAAAATACTTCATGAAATTCTAGAAAATTCCAAGAGGATATTACCGCGTAGGATCTTCCGTGGATATGAAATTACGGTGGATCTATTCGAAGTCGCGCAGCATACAACATGACGACTACCCACTGACAAGCATCGCTGATAATGGCTCCTCACGCCATAAGAGGTTCCTCACTAGGAAGATCTCCTAAGAAATCGCTCAAAGCAATTTAATGAAGTGTTGGAATAAGAGAAGGTTTCTAGATTGATGATATGAAGCAGATCTGAAGCTGTGGAACCAATGTCGTTGCAAAATGAGTTGTTCTTAAGCTTCATAACGCTCTATGGGATTTTGAGGAAGAGACATGCCTGAGTCGAGTAATCTTCACGGGGGGGAGTCGTTTTTCGAAATTCTCCTCGACGACCACCTCCTTTCGTGATATTAGGACCGGTAAGATAATCTCAAAAAACTGTCAGTCGGTAATTATCTTTTGTACAAGGTAGCTATGCTACTGATACCGTTTATCGACTGACGACCCCCTTGAAGGCAGTGATAGGGGTAATTCGGACCGAATATGGAAAGATCATTAAATATGAAGGTAGACGTATTTAAAGGTGCGAAAGTGAAGGAAAAACGGAATGAAATGGTCAAAAACCCGAGAAATAAAACCCCTCGCCACCATTCATTCTCAAAAGAGGCGGGTCTGCCCGAAAAAAGGGGCGGGCTGGCACAAAACAAGGGAAGCTGCTGAGGAAGACGGTTCTTATAAAGCCAGGAAGCACTCTTTCTCATAGAAATTTCGCCACATATAGTCTTCTCAGATCCGTACCTTTCATTTGCGTGACTCAATTCAGGAGTTCTCGTTATCCACATTACCCCCATCACGGTCTTTAAGAGATATCCCGAGTATAGGAGCAGATAGCGTCGAAAGAGTCGACTAGAAAGGTCGTATTTCAAAAATTTTCCTCGACACTACGCTTCATTCTGCTTGAAAAAGATAGAGTGTTAAAGTTCCCTCAAATATACAGAGCAATTTTTCCCCGATGACAGGCCGGCTAACCATTTAGGCCGGCAGGCCCGAAAGACCAAATAAATGGCAACACTATGTTCTTTCCGTGAAGTGCTTTGCAGAAATGTTCTATGAACACTTAAATCTTCGAACACATTTCCGCACATATTGGATGCGTTGAGCAGAGTCACTCGATTATAGGACGATTAGCAATGCCACCTTGTGGAAAAACCGTTGACACTGATTGATAGAGAAATTTTGATATGCAGATATTTTCGTGTTTTCACGAAATGACCCTAACTGGTTTGCTGGCCTTTCACCAGGAGAAAATTGCTCTTCAGCAAGTGCATCCAAATCACACATGATCACGAAGGGACAGAAAATGAGCAGCTATTCATCAGCAACTTTTCGAGTGTTTAGTTCAGCAATCCGTAAGAAAACTTTTCGAGTGCTTAATTTGACTCCAGAGGCGTCTTCTTCAGAACATGGCCCCACCCATTAAAAAACGTCCTTAGCAGATCATTTTCAGAGCAAATTTTGTGCAGAATGCTGTGATCTTAATTGATGGGTTCGAAGGTGTGCAGCCGAGTTACGGCGTAGTTTGAAAGCAAGTAACCTTTAAAAGGCTCCACATTAGGTGTCCAGCAAATTTCAAGCATGCGGGAATTCATGGGCCAGGATCAAGCCCAGGCTCGAGGAAAAATTCTAGGAGAAGAACTTCTTCCCAGAAACCCTTTTCTTTCTTACCTTTTTGGAAATTTCTTTGCAAAATTTCGACCCCCCCCCCGCTGATCGACGGTACCTGTTCCCTACTCAGGGTGCCTAGGTATTTTCTGAAAATCGTCAAGTCGTCAGGCGATAGTCATGGCATGCTACCTTGTACTAAGTATGACTATCGATTGATTTTGATTGTTCGATCCAGAAATCTACTGAAAAAAAAAGTGATCGTTGAGATTTCTTCGAGGAATTTTCGAGCAATACCACTTCCTTCCATATTCCAACAAAAAAAAAATAAGACCCTCGACGGAGTTTTCGACCCACGGAAAAAAGAATAAGGTTTGAAAGAAAACTATTGATGTTAATGAGTAAATTAATGGCTCGTTTCATGCTTGACCCTGATCAGTGTGCCTAGTACGATTTGCATGGAAAGTCTGTGAACCCTATGAATCGATGTGATCGCAGACGAGATGTTTCGGTACGGCGACGTGTGCATGCAGTCGTCCCAGTCATTGCGTTAATCCGCCGACATCACTACCACCACCATCACCATCACCACGTCCACGCGTGAAGAGAGAAGAACCAGTTCAGCATCATAACAGTTGCCCCGTTGGATCATCTCACTAATCAGCACATTCCTTCGATGAGGTTTCCTCTACGACCCACAACCACACCCACTGACTTACCCTATCGATCGGTAACCCTTACTCGGTACTGTGTGATCACACCACTGGGACGTTCGCCATCGACCCACTGACGCACCATTGATAATCCCCCACCCCCGTGTTATGGCCATGGAATGATCGGTCGGCGATGATAACATCAATCAATACCAGTCATCGTCATTCGAGTTCTCTATTCACAATGTGTATGTGACAGTGAGCAAACAAATGAACGCCAGGATGATTACGCACTCACTGCAGCCCTGATACAGAATAGGTTTTAGGCGTTTAGGCCTTCAAGTAGGCCTTTTTCGTAAACATGCGAGATAACAATGGCAGTTGACCAGTTTAATTCTATACAATGGTGAGAAATTCCCATAAAACTGGACGGCTTGAGCAAAGAAAGCCTTAAAGGGGACGATTTTCGGCGTTCCAAACAAGGAATGTGATCGAGCCATTTCAACAGCAAACAGAACCCAGATAGAGAGCGAGTTATGAAAAGGCGGACTACAGGACAACAACATAAAAGGAGATTGAATACGAAAACTACTCACCGAGGTTCTTGAGCCGTTGTGTGAGCTTTTCCATTTGAGACTCCGGTTTAGGGCTACGGTCACGGTCATTCCGGGAAGAAGAGCTGAGGTCTTGTCGTGAAGAGGTGAGACTGACGGATCCAAGTGGAATTTCAATAGTTTTCCCACCAGGAATTGAGCTTGGAATCACGAGTGTTCGATGTGGAGTGACATCACTGCGAAGGCTACGACGTTCGTCGTCATCAGATGTCAGCAGCGGTTGAGATGTGGAGTTCTTTGGATGGGTGGTGGTATCGGTCGGTGATAGTCGACCGCTGCTGAAACACCATAAATCCGGCATACAGAGATCGCTGGATGGATGAAGTTCCACCACAGGTACAGGTAGCACAAGAACAGTAAATGGCAGGTAAGAGCGATGGAAGCGTGTGTGGAATTCGTCGCGCGCACGATGGTGAAGAACGGAGGCGGAGCGCATCGTGGGTGTGGTTCGTCAGTGACGGCAGGCCGCCGTCGAACGATACGCGACGGGGTACATTTCATCGTTGGGTCATCACATCACGGGGAAAAGGGAAATTGCTGCGGTTGACCACAGAACAACGTGTGTCTGACCCGATAAGCCCTCGGGCCTGCGCTAGGCTACAGAACCTTCGGGATACGAAGCGCTACCCAGCCATTTCCCAACATAACTCCACAGTATCCAAGGAATGCGATATTAGTAGAGGCCCATTCGACGATTCATCACCCGTTTATCATCGCTGTGACTCATCCCAACGTTCCATCGCTTTCATTTCAATGAACGCTTAAAAACACTGGACAGAGGTGGCATTTTATTACCAAAAAGGGAAACGGACGTCCGGATCGGCACAACAAAGCCGACACTGACCACTGTAGTAATATCGTACCGAAGCCCGTCTGGGAGAATAGAAATGCTCAGTTCGCGTTGGGCAAACCCTACCGCAGTGACCTCCGGTAGATAGACCTAAAACGGTACCTCCTTCCACTACTGCTATTTAGTCTGAGCAGGCTGAAATTATTGGCTGAAATTGTTAGTTTCGTTCTATTTTTCCACCAGCAGGGTTCGGTTATCCAATTCACTTCCTGATCCTACGCCTAACCCTTTGGCTGACGGATTTTGCTGAGAAAAACTGATAATTATTAACAATATTATTAAAATATTATCAAAATCTTAATAATATTTTATCTTTTATTCATTGATACGACACTTATAAAGATCCCTCTACCCGTACTATCCATAGCCAGAATTACCCAGAGATTAGCTCGCAAGTGGGAAAAGCTTAAGGATAAGAGAGAAAGGCTATTAGGCGACCCAAGTGACCACCTCCTCCCAAATTTCTTGCTCGTAACTTTACCCTTTTAGCCGATCGTCCCAGTTAAGAATTACATCGAACAGGTAGACCGAGAATTACCATTCCGAACCACCCCCCACCGTATTCCCATCCGAAGTGAACCTTTTTCAGAATGCAAGTAATGTCCTCTTTATAAATTATTCTTTTATAAGGCTACCTGTAATGCAACAGCAACTAGACACGGATTTCCCCGAATTCCGGAAAAGTACAAAAACGGAATAAAAGCCTTCGCAGCCTGAATGTAATGCGCACTGAAATACGTATGAAAATAAGCCTTTTTGACTTTTCTACAAGTGCAAGTGCACATCACCAAAGGCAGACACTTCGCATAAGTCTCTCCTCGGCGACTGAAAGCCGTGCCAAAATCGAAGATTTACTTTTTTTTTTGTTGACCATATGGAGTGGAGCCCTTGAGAAAAATTGTCTGCTTCCCAGCTGGATGTGCATACAGCAGCAGCAATTCCGCCCCGTTACAGCCACGGAAATAGGCAACGCTCTGTGAAAGCGCACAAAACGTCGTCGTCGATTCGATGTGTCGCTGTTTAACATTGATTATTACTTTTTCTGTATCATTGCGCCAAGGAGAAGTTACAGCAGCGCAAGAGAGGCGATTCGGCGTGACAAGACGACAATGACGATTGGCGGTGGTAGGTTTGCCGCAGAGGGGAGTAGCAGCTCAAAGAAATGCACAGGAAAAGAGTTGTTTCGGACAGTATCAAAAATTAAAGGGTATTTTTGCCAGAACCTCCATCAACACATCAGTAACGACATCAGTCATCTAGAGGGGGGGGGTCGTATTTCTAATTTTCAAACGTTTTCCTCAACGCAACACTTCCGGCGAACCTGACCCTGGCGGTACATCTCCTGCAAAGGGAAAAATCTGAGATGCATGCGAGGGCAGAAGGGGCAGAAGCGGGCCGACCATGTGTAGCTACTTCTTTTTCTCACATTGAGTTCCTCTATCAGCCCCCATCTGTACTAGTTGCTTTGATTGTGCGCGGATGTGGATTCATACGCAACGGCCCAAAATGCGTCCCATTACTCACATTGCGCCGAAATCCGTATTATTATACGGTACATGGTATTAAACAATAAAATGAATAGGCTACTGAAAAAATTAGGTTTCGCCCTTTGAGTCAAGATTTTTTTGAAGCGCCAAAAATCCAATCTCAGAATTTTGGTGCAGCGCCAAAAAGTCAGTCTCAAGATTTTCGGTGCAGCGCAAGAAACCCAGTCTAGGTTCCTTTCCGTGAGTTTACCAAGCCCTACTATTTGAGTAATCATACCTGGCCAGTAACCCAAGTTCGAGTGATTCATATAAGATTTGCTACAGAATCTTGAGGATCTTTTTTTTAAAACCCTTTACCCATATCGTTCTTAATGAGGCGCTATCGCAATGAGGGAAGGGGTATCTTATAAAAAGTTGCTTATCCAAGCATCTCGAAGGATCTTTAAGGGGTCATTCTGCACACTCAGGCATATATCATTGCCTAATGCTTAATGGAGAGAAGAAGAGGTCCCTTTTCCTTTTCAGGCTTCGGCAAAAATATTGTCCATAGTGGGTTGCCCCTCCCTCTCGATTACCCTTATTACTATCAGTGGGCAATTCACTTTCGCATTGGCAACCTTCATTTTCGCACATGAGCTTTAGTTACAATATGACCAGAGGCTTGGTGTCACTCCAAGATCATTAATCTCCATGGATCAAGGTAAACGTTTTCAGACCCTCCGATATTTCCGCACCTTCTGTGATTTATGGTGCAAATGAGGGGACCCGAGACAAGATATTAGAGATGTCAGGAAGTTCGCTAGCCTCGCCTTTTTCTTTACATCTCTTCTTCAAACTATATCAGTTAATATTACAAACATTATATTGCAAATATGAGGAATCAAATATAAAGGATTTGAATATGCACTGCAAAAGTATGCCTTTCCCTTATCCCCTCTGTAAACACATCAAAACAGTGTCCCTTTTGTCGACGATCCTTGTCCTCATAACTATTTCGAACCTCTTCATCAATAAACATCATAACCCACCCACGGAATTAACCTTTAATAAGCTTGCAAGAAAAACCAGCTTTGAGTCCTTTCAAACGGAAGGACAAAAATAACAGAATGGAACCAATCGTGCATGCATGTATTGCTCGCTTGCTGTGAACAATGCTTGGAATGTCACTCAGTGTAAAGTGGTGATGGGTATCTAAAAAAGGGATGGGTACGCATAACGCGAAGATCGGAAGTTTTTGCCTTCATGTTTTCTGATAGTGGAATCATTAGAGGAACCAAATCATGGAAATACTGTTGAAGGCAGGGCACCCCGGGTGTCGAGGAAAATAATCGCTCAAGTACGAACCTCCTTTGTACGGGGACCAAATACGACCCCCTCCCCACTTTTTTTCAACCTCTCTAATACCAGTAACTGTCGCCGGATTGTATAGTTGCAATGTGTTTCATTGGTATTATTATGTGTATTCTTACATGAAGCAAAAAGATATTTATTTCGCATTTCCCCACACTAGTTCTTTCTATCGCTTTTCGTTGACCTATACAGCAACGACCCTCCTCCGTCTGGTCAAATACGACCCCCCGTCGAGTAATCCCGTTACCCTGATTGAAGGTGGGCTGGGTGTGGTAGCAGGGACTGAGCTCGTTAATAATCCCCAATACCATGCCCACCATCGCGAATTTTTCATTCACTCATTCGAGGGGTTTGCTAGCCGAATTCGCAACTGCAGAGCTCCCATGTGGATGCTGAGCTGTGGGCAAAACAATAGGACTCTAACCCATTTGATGTTTTCTGAGCGCTGTGCTTATCCACTTGTGAGCCTCTACGCGCCCTTCTTTAGCCTCACAAAAAGCAGAAATATCAAAAGGTTTCGCTTGTCTTCCCCGTACACCAAAGTAGGGTCTAACTTGCGCCCAAGGTGATAACTGAGCAAAATTCATTGAACAGGGTTGTGAAACGCCTTTTTTCTGCAGTGCTCTCTTGGTCACGACGGAGTGAATTTCGAGGTCATGGTTAGGACCTTGACGCACGAAAATCAAACATTCATCGGACGCGTTCTCATTTCAGGCCGATAACCCACAAATGAAGAAGAAATGCCCTCTGCGAATGTAGAGCTGGTGAAAATCTCAGGCTGATTCGGTACTGTAGCCGTGGAACAGTACTGTACCAAATAAGTTTAAATTGTCGCGAAAGACGTTACCAGTAAGGAGTGAAGAAGGTAAGCTTTATAGGAGCCCGTTACCCAGCTGGGTAACCTGTTGTACCCTTGTCCCTATTGCGCTTGGATTTCGCATAAAACCCTGGTTTTGCTGAGAAATGACCGCTGGTTCACTCTGACCGCCACCAGAGGGTCTGGAAGCATTACTCACCTCATTGCTCTTCTGACTTCTCTAGGAACAGGAAGCAGATCGCTTCCACCGGATTCACTTAATCTCCGCCGAAACGGACCACCATTGAGCGTTCCATAGTTGACGGGCTCTGCGACGAAAGTATCCGTGGTTTTTTTCTCAGGACCCTGAA
This sequence comes from Trichostrongylus colubriformis, assembly GCA_963978905.1. Classification (NCBI taxonomy): domain Eukaryota; kingdom Metazoa; phylum Nematoda; class Chromadorea; order Rhabditida; family Trichostrongylidae; genus Trichostrongylus; species Trichostrongylus colubriformis. The sequence continues at coordinate 30,626,431 of OZ022260.1, forward strand.
AATTGTTGAGGTTTCCATTGAAAGTCAGTAGATAATTGTGACAAGTATGCTGAACTATAGGCAAAAGCTTCGGTCTCGAACGGAAATCGACCGCACTGTGTCTGTAGTGCGGGTCGATGCGCCCACTGACTTTAGCAGACTGGTCTAGTATGTAAGCAAGTACAAAACTTGCGGCAAACGTCAAAACAGATCAGTTTTTCACTGATTTCTTATCATATTCAATAGGTCGCATTTATGCCGTGCGGTGCCGGAGGAGGGCGTGGCTGCGTGTTTCTGCGTCTCTACCTGTGTAGCCCTGCCTCGTCGAATGCTTCGTCTCTGCACCTCTCCCGTGCCACTCTGCCTCGCTGCCTGTGAACGCAACGCAGCCATGCCCTGTTGGCGCAGAGTATGAACGCAGCTTCAGAGGTAGAGTGTAAGCTGAGAATGACTCACCTGAACATGTATGGGAATATTTCGTACCACGCCACGTAACGCATCATCACAACTATTCATTCTTCTCACCGGAACGGCAATTCGATCAAAAACGTCCCTTCGGAGAAATCGTGGTCGATCTGAAATCACAAACAGACATCATTAAAGATCGCGCCGAAAAGAAAAGAGAAAAATCTAAAAATTGTGAACATTGCATTGTAGAAGTATCTCGTATTATAAGGAAAAATCTATGCCACTCCAGTTTTTAGTACCAGTCAATATCGCTGTTATTTATAGCAAATAACACTAGCGCTCGCCGAGGAGCTAAGTTTGTGAAGCCGGGCGGAGAGAGTGGCGTGAACCAGAACTCTTAGCTCGATCAGTTGCATTGGGAAACACTTGTATCAAATTAACCATTCACGGAAATTCAACTTCTTCTGTTATCTATACATTTATGTTACATTTGCTTAAAAGGGCTACATGCGAAGTTACACGCGGAAAAATAAGAATTTGGCTGAGACCCAGCTCCTCAAAGTGACGTCCGACGGGATGGGGCGCCCTAAGGGGCCGGCCACGGGGGTTCTAGGAGCAAAGAGGCGACGGTCACATGATCAGGGACGCAGAGTGGGAGGCAAACCAGCATTGGGCGCGAAAATACGATCCGCGGTCAGGCCGCTGACATCAGTTCAAATGTTGCTCGGCGGAAACTCAAACGAATTTCTTTTCTTTGTTTTTCGATTTCTGCGTCGAACAAGGGAAAATTCTCGGTCCTTTTCGTGTTTCTGCTCATGTACTGTATATAGAAGGACGATTTTAAAAAGGAACTGGAACCATGGAATTCCGATGGACGACTCCTTTGAGAATAAAGAAAGTAAGCAGGATTCTGAAAAACAGGTGGATTTAGGTGCCCACGAGCCTTGCGTAATTTTCAAAAATCTCTCGACTCTCATTGACATTTCCGCTCCTTCGAGTAAGAAACGGGCTATTCCCATCCTCAGCAGGTATTTCGAAAATACAACGGAACACAACACAACAGTATAGTGCACGTTAATGATTTCAACACAATTCAATTTTCGGAGGAACTACTTTCTGCTCTTCCGGTCGACTATTCGTGTCAAAAGTGGGGTCAATAATTCGCTTGAAAAGTGCCCCTAAAACCCACTGACAAATTCTCTTTCGCATCGCTAGTCTTGTTCCATGAAGTGAAAATAATCGGAAAAAGCGCGTTCATAAATACCACATTTCTCATTTGCTAATGTAAAGTAAAGGAAAGAAGGGGAGAGACTGAATTCTAGATTCTTAGAGTAGAAATAAGTTTCACTACGATTGCTGAACCTATCCACAATCCATTATCATTCTATCATTATACACAACCGTAAAATCGTCTACACTATCGATTTTTAATTGAGGAGAAAATAAGGGAGAAATGGAGAGGTAAATGATTGAAAAATGAAAAAAATAGAAAATTCCAAACAAAGTAATAGTGGTTGACTGATGCTCTATGTATAAAGTATCATTAATGATATGCGATAAATAATTGGTATCAACAATGCTAAAAATGAAAAATTCTTTTTGTCCGTGCCCATTTATGATTGATACGAACAGCTTCATCATGCCAACGCATGTTGGGAGAATTGTGGGGCTTTCAGTAAATGTGCCCCGGTTTATTGCCCATTTTCTACGCTTCTCGGAGTTCAACTTCCATGAAGCACCTTTTTTCCAGTTTGCGGTCAATATTTGGGAAAATATCGAAAAACCTGCTCGGAAGGGGAAAACGGAAACTCGGAAATGTTGTTTTTCTCGAAAATTCAAAACTCTTGGTGGAGTCAGGGTTAAGAACGAGAGACGGCTTCAGCGGTCGCATGGAACCACCACAAGTACGCGATTTTTCACACTTATAGGGTACCAGCACAGATTACAAATTCAATCCAAAAAAATAAACAAGCAAAGATTTCAGGAAAAGTTTGAGGTTTGATAAGCCTCAAGAGCTATCACTGTTTTTAAGTGTTGCTAGGGGCACCTCCAAACATCGCACACTTCTCGTCTACCTAGGTAACTGACATTGATACCATTATGAGTCGCTGTCCGCTTTTATCTCTAGTAAAACTGATAACAGCACGGCGTACGCCCGAACAAAACACCTTCCTTTGTTTACAACACCTGGAGATTCGCAATTGCACCGCAACAGCCCGTTGAAAGGATGGACTTCTGCGGCGAGGGCATTGGAATATCGTATTCATTGGCGGCTGGTATCGATTCAGTGGAGGAAACCCAGGACCATCGAGACATTTTCTTTGTTGCAAAAAGACTGTCGTAACCAGTATTATGATCTGCTGCCCAAAAGTAGGTTGTTCTAAGAAATTAAGGGACTCTTCAGATTGACGCAAACGTTGTCGTCATCGCGGCAAATGAAAAAAAAAATTCTGTGAATATTCTACACTTACAATTAGTCCAGCACCTCTACCGCTACTATGCGAATGTATTGGATTATCCCATGAGCGATGTAGTTTTTTTCTTAAACAAAAACTTTTCTATGAACAAACCGGAAATCGGTTAAAACACCATATTTCCCTTTGGGAAAATCAACCAGTCATGTTTTCCTACTTAGTCCCGACCTCTTCTGCAAGTTCCTATACTCAGCTGATCGAGAAAACGCGTCGCGCCTTTTCCTGAAATCCTCTTTTCAAGAGCACTCACGTTTATTCAAAATGGATTTTTCTTCCTTCAAATTCAGCAATGTTTTATGAACCTTGGGAGAATCTGATCTCCCTATAAAGAACAAGTTTCTTCATTTTGGCTGCGATTCAGATTGGATTTTAATACATGTCAAAGGGTCCAGTTGACATTTTTTTACAATTTATTTTTTTAATCAGAGGGTTGAGGAATTCGGTCATTGAGTACTTCCCCGTTCCTACTCACTATCTCTTCTTGACCTTTCACTACTCTTCTAGCAGTCCTTGAATAAATTTTCTTGTCCCGATTCGACGAAGTGGTCAAAAATCACAGAGTTGTGGCGGAAAAACCAAGTTTGGAAAAGAACGACGCGAATTCTCGAGCAACCAGTTGAAAGATTGCAGAAAAGGTCGGGGCTAAGTATGAGACACATAATTGGACGTTTTTCCAGAGTAAAAAATAATGTTTTAGTTAAGGTTTGGTCAATTTTTGTCCCTAGACCTACCCCTTCGCCGGTCGGGAAATCGACCCCACTATGACCGACAGAGAAATAGAGTACATTATCTGTAGAGCAGAAAAACCTTTTCCGAAAGCTATATAAATTGCTGCACAAAGGTGCAATTTCAATAGAAGAATTTGTTGCAAAAAAAAGCGACACTGCTTATGGAATGACCCAATAAACCTCAAGGTGGCCTTACAGGCAAGGTTACTTCTTTGATTACCAGTGTATGTACACAGTTGAGTGGGCTTTCGCGAAACATCAGTGTGTAGTAGAACCTTTGTAGCGTCAGGCAAGTTTTGAAGCATCTAAAGGAAATCGAATATATGTTAATTAGACTGATCTGGGCTAGATTCCATTTCACAAACCCAATTAAAGCGGCCACTTTCATGCACAAAAAACTAAAGATAAGCGAAAAACGCAGTAGCCTTGATCACGAATTCCTTCTAAGATCGTTCTGCTTCATGAAAAAAACTTTTCAATCGCTTCTCTCATGTCCAGACCTACAGAAACCATGAAATTTCACCGTTCAATTGTATACGAGAGGGGATATCGCTCAATATATAATAGAAGGGAGAAGAGGAGGTTCGCCTCGGCATCACTCTTGCAACAGCTTCAACCACTTCTACAGTATGTCAGATTGTGTCATCATATGCTACGAGCCCGTTAATTTTCAAGGGTGCAATGATCCAAAATGGAACGAAAGTGGTGTAGTGACCGGTGGGCGTACTATCATTTTCATAGTGCGAGGATCAAGTTGAGCATCAGTGCTCGCCCAGGTCAACCAAGTCTTCCATCCCTCCGGGGTAGATGAGTTGGCCCCAGACTCAGTTGGGAGGATAGAAGCGCTGGTTTGTACATTGGCTGGCCCCCGGAAGTTATTCTACGGGTTGAATCGCAATGACCAATTACCTGCCATCGGGATCCTCAAGGGAGCTAGAATGCGTGGCGCACCTTGACAAGGAACTGCTTACCGTCAGAATTTTCGCCGTTCATCTTTCAAAATTCCAAAAATCATGTTCAGAAACAAAAAGAAGTACGAGGCCAGATGACAGAACGCGCCATTTCCCAACGGCAGCAGGAACTATAGATAATCTAGGCATGCAGGAAACAGTATGCTCCCTGAAAATGAAAGATTGGGGCCCAAGGAGAGTACATCTGGCGAAATTTCCTGTGAAAGCTTCTTGACAGCGCCCTACGGCGTGCAGAAGACTCTCCTTGCGGAATTGTTTCACAATCAAGCGGTTCATTTGACCGCCTCTTACTGCCACCTATCACAAAACCCCTCCGACTGATACTCCGGAGCAAAAGTCATCACAAAATCGATGGGGAAAGTAGGGGTCATTTCGGACTTTATTTTGGATCGAATTTTCTTCACTGCTGCCTCACGTAAAAGCTCTGATCACATTTCCAACGGACGAGCAAATTACTGCTACTGGCCTAATTTAGAATCGGTCCTAGCTGAGGGTAGTGGATGGAAGGAAATGGATGCTTATGCATGGAATTCTACAAAAGCAAGGTCCATGTTGGAATACAAAAAAACATCAAGAGAAAAGTTACCACCATTAGGGAGCATGGCAAAAATCTGTGGTTCTTCCAAGAAATCTTGTGCATTCTAAAAGACAGTCAAGAGTCAAATATTAAATGCTTGCAGAACAATTAGAGCAGAATGGAATCCATTAGATGCCGAGATTGATGGTGAATAGCTTATTTTCTAGTTGTCTTTCATGTGGTAAAATCCTATTTTTAGGCGTCGGCATTATATTGCCATCTGGTGAGATCACTTTGAAACAGGTATGACTATTACTGATTTTTAAAGTAAGATACAGTGAGCATCTGACGGTCCGTTGACGGCTCCTTGTCTTTTCTTCTACATACAGTAGCGCTGAAAAGTATTCGGCCAAAACTTTTTCCAGTTTTGGCGAATACTTTCTTTTCCAAAGCCAACTGTCATAACTTTTTCTACTTTACCAAAATTTTAATATATGGTTCCTAAACCTGTCGCCAACCTTTCCCCTTCTACTTGAATGCCGCTTGACTCTTTTCATGGTTTTTTACAAGAATTTACTACAAGACCACCAAAAAAAAAGAAAGCTTGGTCAAGAAAAAACGGCTTTCTTTACAAAAACAAAACGAGCAAGCCTCAAAGAACACAATATTTTGTGGAAAGACCACGACCTTCGATGACAGCGGCACAGCGGGACGGCATAGGGATGGCACTCCAAAACAAAAAATTCCATTTAACCACGTAAGTTACACCGTTGGATGCCAAAATAGTATATTAAGTGTGTAGTGTGTCCAAGTACTACATACTAAAATTTCCCTTAGATCGGTTCAGTCGCAAAAAAGTTACAAGTGAAAAACCCAAGTGATAAACCATTTGGGTACCTCACTGGTCAGTGCACGAGATCTTGTTCAGGGCTTGAATATCTGTTTGGTTTTTTTGGAATTTTCGGTTTGTAAAATGCCAACACTAGTTGTTCTCTTTTACTGATTGTGCGCCTTGAGCGCATGATAAACAAACAAATAAATAAAAAAACTAATCAATAAGTGTTAGGAAGGAACCACGAACCTCGAAAAAACGGGTCATCAAAGGGTGAACTGGACGGCTGATTGAACATGTAGAAGTCGTCGAACAGCGGATTCGCCACTTGGAAAAACTGAAATCGGCAATAGTCGTGAAAGCTTGAAAGCACGAGATACCGTATCAAATTGATCGCACCAAGAAAATCATGACTGGGACGGTTGGCAGAGGCTATGGAGATTGCAACACGTTTTCAATGTTTACTAGTGATACCACAATGCTGTTTATTTGAGAGGTTCAAGCAAACAAATTGAAGCTATTTGTAGAAAATAGGAATACATAAGAAAATTGCACGGTAGGCAACTAAATTAGAAATACATTCACAAAGTGTTAGCCGATACCTTCGCCTGCGGCACCTCCATAAAGAAGCGTGAGTAGTAGTAGTTATAGTAGGTGTAGTTTAATGCGTATTCAGCGAATATGTAGAAAGACAGAAGGCATTATTGATTTTGATATTTTTTATTTTTGATAGCTGCTGATTTTCGTCGCAGCCCGCGGCTGACTTATGATGGGCAAATCAAAACTAAAAGATTGAAATACATATTTTGCAGAAAAGAAAGTTCATATTTGCACTAGAAACATGCGGTGGAAAATGTTTTTTTGCCCATAAATCAGCATATTTGTAACAACAGAAAATAGGGTTAATTTGTTCGAAATTCGGATCTTTGAAAGTGGCACGTAGAAGTGGCTTCTTCGCTCTCTGCGCTATGCGCTCGCCCACGAAGTAATCGCTCTTAGAAATTAAAGGCAAAATTTTACAATGCCTATTCCTTTCTCAATCGATCCACCTCGTTTCGGTGGATCCTACAGGTTTTCTTCTTCCCGTGTGTAACAAACTAATGTTCTTATACACCGTGCCGTGCAAAGCAAATAAATAAATAAATACTATGGTCACCTGAGATCTCTTCAAAATAAAACTGTGCTCTACTGAAGACATTCAATGAATTTAAAAGGCTTAACTTCTAATAAAACTCATTAAAATAAAACTGCGTCATACCAATGGTAGACCATTTTATCAACGCGCATCATCCTACATTAAGGTAACGGCTACCGTACCAACTGGTAAGTAAAAGTGTTATCTGCGAAATCCAGACCCATTTGTCCTTTTTGATCCGGTATATGGCTATATTAAATGAAAACCCAAGGAACTCGAAGAGGATCTCTTTCGAAATGGCCAAAGTTTACTCACCACGTAAGGACAGGAGAGATTAACAGCTGTTTATTTTTTGATAAAAGTCGGCTATGGCTTGTTTTCTTTATTATTCGCGGATCAACGTCGATTGGAGGATCACATCGGCTATAAGCACAGCATTAGGCGCAGGGTACACCGGGAGTCGAGGACTCGTCGACAGGGGGGTTGTATTTGACCAGGTAGACGGATGGGGGAGTCGTACCTTCAGAGGTGAGCGATAAGCACTAAAATCTAAACTTTCACTAAGCAGATGAGAAGCAAAAGGTTTCACGGCAAAACCGTGTGACAAATTGTAAAATTAACACATTTTGCCTGAGGGAAGGATATATAGCAATAAAACACATGCAAATATGTAACTGGCAACAGTTACTGGTATTAGAGGTCAGAAAAAGAGGGTCGTATTTGGACGCCGCGGAGGTGGGGGGTTGTACTGAAGCGGCTGTTACTCGACACCTGGGAGTGCCCTGATTAGGAGCACTTTGCCGTTGCGCGATGCCCTCTACCAAACTACCACCAATTAATTGGCTTGTTTTTTATCTTTTAATAGAAATCGGCTTGAAACAGATAAGGGAATTTTTTGCTTATTATCACCTAACAAGGATCGTGTTGGCTATAAACACAGTACTGTGGCGCCTTTTGCCACTATACTACGTTCTTCTATCCCACGAACCAGACTAACAGTTTATTTAGCCTTCCGTTGGGCCATCACTCCTGACGGAGAGAGATATCAACGTGGTGATGGATGTGGTGGTACGAGCTGGACCGTAAAAGGCGTACAGAGATGAACGACGACGATAATGCCCAACCGCAACCATCAGCTGTCGCCATAACCAGTAGCTACGGCGGTGCGTGAAACGGGGAATTTTTCGAGTACGCACCGGTGATTGGATTGACACGAAGATTACATGCTTCAGCGGAAACTACGGGAAATTCGAGGAAAACCGGAAAAAATAGCAAAAGTAATCCATATCACTGCGGTAATCTGATAGAGGAGAAGAGAAGGGTTGGGTTAGGTAGCAACATTTAGAGAAAAGAGATCAGCCTCACATGAAAGGTCAAAATTTCAAAATTAAAAAATGAATAGTGAATGATCGGAATATTTCGCAGAAAAGATAGTTAATATTTGCTCTCAGTGCGGTTGAAAACTTTTTTAAAAAGAAATGAATTTTTTACACAAAAGCTTATAGTCAAAAGATTTGGAGGGAGGCCGTGGGTAGAGGTTGGGTGGTTAAGGTCAACAATGGCACAGGTTATGGCACTGTTGACTAGGAAATGTCCAACCCAGGTATTTTCTGTATTAGTTGCGCGTGATCGAGCCATCATAGCGAATAACGCGCGCCATTCAGCCGAGAACAACAACAACAGCATTGAGGCAGACGAGCATGAATGATTGGTATGTGATGTATTGGAAAGTTTCCGCTCAGGACGTCCCTATATGCAGTTTATCCAGCGAAAATGAAAATACACGAATGAAAACAAGAGGAGGACGGAGAAATATGGCGCAATATTCCGCTAGACCGCGGCCAGATGAACCCGAATTTCGACGGCTTTTACTTTCAAATATGTAATGGATGCTCACCATGAATGCAGGTAGTGGTGGCGTATTGTAGTAAAGCACTTACTCACAGGGTAGGTGGACCAAATACCAGACCGGTGGTAGCCTAGCCCAGGAAGCCTATCTCTCCAGGAATGGCACCAGGCTAGCCTGAGAGGATAGAAACCCTAACTTGAACATCGAACTTGCCCGAAATGTCATTGCAGCCATAAGCTGAATGGCATTTAACTATCACTACGATTTTGAATGGAAGTGGAATGCCCGGCGAATTTCAAAAAAGACCCATATACCAAGGGACAGAATCAGGCCTAGCGTGGAGGATTATTTTTGACGAATACGATCCCTTTGGTCGACGATTCAACACTCAAGGTTTCTCTGAAAGTCGTCAATAGATAAATCATAGATTTGCTGGTACCGGTTATGTTTGACCATCTTATTAGTTCAAAATCACACCGAAAGCAAGAGTTGGTCGTCGAGGATTCCTCGAGTTTTTCTAAAATTACCATCTTCATTTTCCAACCCAAAATACGAGCCACTCGAAGGATTCGTTGACCAAGCCTCACCCTTCCAAGACATGGGCTCTTTGTTCATAAAAATATAATCTAAAATATCTTACTCAGCAATTAATGTTGCCTATGACTATGTAATGTTTAAACACTCAAAATTGAAAGGCATTATAGCAAATAGTGATGTAAGTAGAAGTAACAGTTTTCTATTCTGGCAAAACAAATGCAGAAATTTTTCCAATGGGAAATAATACAATACCGCTCACATTTTTTGAAAAATCGACGGTGGGCGACGGATTAAACGGCACAAACCGTCGCCCCGTCATAACTTCGTTAAAAATGGATAAAATGAGAAAAAATTAGAAGCGTTAGATACGTCTCGATGTGTCGAATTGAACGACCTATAAGATGTCGAATTTGGTTAAGTAGGTCACCAGCTTCTCGCTAAAAGCTGCAAAGATTTCTTTAATTCTACCCTCAGGCAAGACTCCGACTTTTTCCGGCTTACATTCACATGTTCATTTGTTGCTCGCCCACGTTCTGCACAAACATCATTTTTTTAAGTGAGCTACCCTAAAGTTTCAGGATACTTTTCAGCACCAAATTCCACGACATTTTCGAGAATTTTTAAGCTCATTTCGTCAGAATCGATGGACAAATTGAGAAGATAATTCACCTATCACAGACTACTGGTTACGTACTGCAAGAATTACCTTGACTTCCGAATTACAGACAAGCGCTTCTTCTGTGATGAAGCTTCAAACATCGATAAACGGCGTACTTTGAACGCTGAATAATTTCCCTTCCCTTTCCTAAAATAACATTTTGATCAATGAAAATCGCATAAGGTCTTCGAATACAACATCATACACTTCCAGAAAATGAAAGCGGCATCCAAACAATGCACAGAATCATGAATTCAAAAAGAGTGTTAATGCACATGAAAGTATGAATGTGGACGTACACTAATTAATTTCGAACGAAACTTATACTGGTGCATTTAGTGTCAAAAATGCAGTTGATCGGTGTAAAGATCATCTCACTGCGAAAGTTTTGAACTTTTACCACTGTTCTCGTATCCTTTTCAAGCGTTGTCAGCTCCAACACCGCTTTCTGACCCCTTAATTACTGGACAACGCTCAGCACGGATGAGGTCATAATACTCGCGGTCTTATCACATCACATGAATGCACACTATTGACCTTCAGAACCGCTTATTGTCCCTTCGAACCAATGGAACTGGTTCGCAGCCTTGTACAATCTAGCTTAATGGTAGTTTTTTTATAAAGAATTTCTTCAAATATATTATATAGTGTTTGTATGACTTGAACTTTTATGAGTGATTTTCTGTTTTAACAGCTTATCGTAGAGGGAGGTGACGGATTTCTACTTTGTGTATTTATCATTTGAATGAGTAATTTCTGCATTGTGTGCATTGATACCAGAAACACGATTATGTAGAAAACTTCACGTGACAATTCCGCAGCGCACTTGTTCTAACGAGTTGGTTAGGTACTGTTCATTAAAATCAACTGTGAGAGTTTCCATATGCCAACACACTCTATCCGTTATCACTATGCTCAGAAACAGAGTTACCTTATCAAGCGGTTGGATGGCGCAGGCCGAGTGACCGCTGTTTGCAGGCACTCATTGAAATAATGATTCGTAGGGTTCGAATCCTCTAGTGCATGCAACGTTTGCAAACGTGTGTTCGTGATCAGTTGTGTGCTCCTGCTTCCTTCCGACCGGTTATTAAAGCAATGGCCCTCCAGTCCCTTGAAAAGAAAGGGAATGGAAGGATCACTGAGTAAGAATAGTAAGCGGTTGTGAAGGTCAATAGTGTGCATTCATGATGTGATAATACCGCTAGGTATTACTGACCTCATCTGTACTGAGCGTTGCACAGTAATTAAGGGGTCGGCATGCGGCGTTGGAGCCGACAACGCTTGGAAAGAATACAAGAACAATGGTAGAAGTTCAAAACTTTCGCAGTGAGATGATCTTTACACCGATCAACTGCATTTTTGACACTAAATGTACCAGTATAAGTTTCGTTCGAAATAAATTAGTGTACGTCCACGTTCATACTTTCATGTGCATTAACACTCTTTTTGAATTCATGATTCTGTGCATTGTTTGGATGCCGCTTTCATTTTCTGGAAGTGTATGATGTTGTATTCGAAGACCTTATGCGATTTTCATTGATCAAAATGTTATTTTAGGAAAGGGAAGGGAAATTATCCAGCGTTCAAAGTAAGCCGTTTATCGATGTTTGAAGCTTCATCACAGAAGAAGCGCTTGCCTGTAAATCGGAAGTCAAGGTAATTCTTGCAGTATGTAACCAGTAGTCTGTGATAGGTGAGTTATCTTCTCAATTTGTCCATTGATTCTGACGAAATGAGCTTAAAAACTCTCGAAAATGTCGTGGAAATTTCGTGCCGAATTGTATCCTGAAACTTGAAGATAACTCACTAAAAATGATGTTTGGCAGAACATGGGCGAGCAACAATTGAACATGTGAACGCAAGCCGAAAAAAGTTGGAGTCTTGCCTGAGGGTAAAATTAAAGAAATCTTTGCAGCTTTTACCGAGAAGCTGGTGACCCACTTATCCTAATTCGACATCTCATAGGTCGTTCAATTCGACACATCGAGACGAATCTAACGCTTCTAATTTTTTCTCATTTTATCCATTTTTAACGAAGTTATGACGGGGCGACGGTTTGTGCCGTTTAATCCGTCGCCCACCGTCGATTTTTCAAAAAATGTGAGCGGTATTGTACCAAGTATGATAAGAGTCACTCAAATTCTGAAAATTTCTTTTGAGTAAATCCCCTGAGTACTCCACCGTCTCGTCCGTGCCTGTCGTTCTAACCCGCACCCAAAATTATTTGAGTGTGCACTCAATGCAAAATTGTACTAAAATCATTGATTTGAAAAACCTCAGTGAATGCACATAAAAAGGAGTGCGAGACATGGTCTCATGAATGGGTTGTCAGTGGCAGGAATTCAAATTGGAATTTGAGATGCATGACTTAGAGAGAAACCATTTAGAAGGCGAAATTTAATGGTATGGTGTTGACTGATTTCAGAGCGGCATTTTTCAGACAGCAGAAATCGAAAAATGAAATCGTTACCGAACGTCGTCACCAAATATTGAAATGCGAGTGCCCCCCGATGATTGAAAAATTGCTGAACTATGCGCTAGCCTAACGATGGTCGTTTGAAAAGAATTTTAGTTTTTGCTAGTTTCACTGCGCGAAAGGAAGATAGATGGCGTTAGAAAACGATGCTGAGCAAGTGAAACTTTGAATAGAAATTCATAGATTTATGTAGAAATTCGTTATGAATCCCTAACTATGCCGATAAAAAAGGTCATCTACCATTCTACTCTGATGGAGGCGTAATGATGGTCATTTGGAGGCCAACAGCGGCAACTTTCGCGTAGGTGGTTAGTTGTGCACCCACAGACAAGTTTTGTTCGCTGTGAACCCTTCATAGATCATTGGCACTTCCGTCGGCGGGTGCATGGGGCGACAAAACGACAACGAGGGCATAGCAAACAACGCATCGTACTGCAATTGCGGCCGCTCTGCAGAAGACGAACGAGACTGTAAGAAAAGGGAAAGCGAAAATAATGCACGCATCGGTAACGACCGACCGACCGACCGATCACGACGTCGTGCGGCATTGCAGGGGGGGACGGTTAATGGATGAGGTCTCCGCAACCTCTTTGTAGACACGAAGACATAGCACACGTCAGACTAGGAAAGGCCGAAACCTACGCGCGTTCATGGGATACCCGACAAAAACCGCGGTTCAAGGAAAGATTTTTCTTTCTAATTTTTAGAATTTTCTGGAAGAAAAAAAGGTTTCTGGATCAGCTAGCTGCTTCTGAGTCCTGCCGAGACTTTAGCAACGCAACGAATGTCTGGATCACGTATTCAAAGTCGTACCCACAGCTCCCATCTCAGAGCAAAAATATTGTTACATTAGTGCATAATTGTACATAATTGATATGGCTTATTATTTTTACGATTTTTTGCAGTGAAAATTGACGTTTTGACAAATGGGACGTAGTCTCTATTTGCGATGGTGAAAACGCTCCAAAATAATTATTAAAACACGTTTTTGCTGAATTTTATTATTGTTCTTGCTAAATAAAATTGTTGAAAAAAGTCGCATCAATTATGCAACGAAAAGAGGAGGAACATATTCACTGAAAAGTTTTATGGGGTCTTAAAAAGGATGCGAATGATCAACCAAAGAGTAATAAAAGAAGGCCATTGCAAAACAGGGTCACAGAAGAAACAAGAGCGAAGGGGGCTATTCATTCGACCCTAAGAATGGACAGCTTAGTTGGTGTGAATAATCCCTGAACAAGCACTCAATCCCAGAACCACGTTGAAAGCTTCCGGAGGCTTCAGATGCAAAACTATAATGCTTCGAAAACAACTTACATAAACAAGTAATTTGATAATTTAGAGAGAAATATGTGGGATATTTCAAATATGCATTGGACCAATCAAAAAGGATATTAGCTGAAATGGAGGCAGAATCAAACCTAACGTCGAGGAAACTGGAAAATACTTCCTCTACCTGATTGACGCTTACGGCGTATCTGTTTCTATAATGGCAGCATCCTCAAGAAAGGTTGTGAAGGTCGACGTAAAATTTTCTCAAGAGGGGTCATCGAAGAACCCTCGAGGAATTTTCAAAAATACTACTTCTTCCCCCTAATTTCCAACGCAAAATGAAATACGATTCCCCTAAGACTTCCTTAGTCCGTGCTTAATCCTGCTTAGAGGTATAATCAGAAGAACCAGTCACGATAACTCATTGCTGGAGTGAATCTGTGAGCAGAGGCATTGAAATTGAAGTGCTGTATTAATTATAGGAGGACAAATTGTCGAATGTTGAACATTACCATGCCTCCACACGGATGCTGAACGGTAAAATTAGCCTTACAGAATCATACATGTGTTTGATAATATTACGGTACGTTGCTGACTCGTTGGACATGTAACGGCATGTCGCTGTTACACATTTAACAAGTTGCCCCCCCCCCCCGTTGGTATAGCACACAAATGGGTATCCCTCGCAGAAGGGTATAGCCAAAGACTGGGAAATACTACCGGCTCAGTATTTTGCTGGAGAAAACTGCTAAAAGCTTCTTTTTTCGTCCACCCCGCCCTCTACACCTTCAGGCAATGCATCCGGTTTTTGGTCATTAAACGAGAACAAGTGGTAAGGTAAGGAGGAGGTCAAGGTGGTGAAGAGACGACACGACGATAGGCATAATAGCCGAATGGTCGCGCGAGCGACTCGTTCTCATTTTCCAAAAAAGGCCAAGAGCTGCCCCCCACCTCCGCCCTCTTGGTGGTCGGCGTATGACTGCATAGCGCGCGCGAATGTGTTCTTTTTCTGTGTGACGAATTGATGCATCGTGTCAATAAGAAAAGACAACGAGTTTTCTTGAAAAGATCATCGCGAAATGATTTTTCGATGACAAAGCACCGTCATAAAACATCATTAATGTCGGGTGTGTCTCTGACGAACTAACTGACTGTTCATCCACACCTTTCTGCTGCATTCTTCAAACACAATATGTAAAGGGACGGGAACGGCGAAGCAAAGTGAGAACAGTTGAAACTGAGAGAAAAATATTAAAAAGAGCAACAAGACCATGAATGGAGTGAGTCGAATAGGTCCTGAATTTAATTTAATAATTGATATAAACACAAAAAAAACACGTCGAAGGAATGTTTTTTCGCTCTATTCTTCTGTACCAGCCAGGTTGTTATGGAATGGTTTATTCGTTATTGTCACTAAATGTTTTGTCGAAACAATATTTACTTCACTATTTTCGCTTCTATTCACTTGAATTTATAAATTCGTTCAGGCCACCCAAATATTTTGCAGCTTTGGGACCATCAAATTGATACTGATGAGCCCACTGAGAAGGTGAAAACACTAAAGTAAAGATGTGCTCCCGTTCACGGTTTTCTGATTTAACGCCTTCTCCGATCACAAGTGGAAGGCAATTGCAGGATGCATCATTTCAAAGACGGCCTTATGATCACCGTCTTCATCTATGTCCCTTAAAACTGGGAGGAATGGGAGCGATGGCAGGAGGTGCCAGTACCACTTGAACAACCCAGGATCAAACCACACGAATCTCGCCTAGATCAGGGGAGTTTTAGTCAAATAATACTGGCTGTGAGAGGGTACAACATATCCTGTGTTACCCATATAAATATATACATTCATACATAAATATATACATATACTATATATTTCCTGATCTCTGACGCCTTCTGGCGCATACATATAAAAATAAATAAATAAATACATAAATAAGTATGTAAATTAATAAATAAACGAATAAATAAATATGGTCTTCGCAAGTACGTGGCATATTCTGAATAGACTGATTATTGTTAATCTGACCTCCCTAATCTTTTTTTTCTTATCTACATTTCTATTCTGTAGATTTATTTTTTCTAAAAGTTTCGTCTTCCAAATAAATGTCCAAAAATGCTTGAAATGGGAAGCGATTCGAATGTTGAGGGTAGCAGTAAGTTTTCAAAGAGAACGTCGTCGCTTCTCTCCGAACGACGATAATCCCACCAGCGCACACTCAAAGGGCTTACAATGCGGTTCTTTTTTTCGAAGCAGAAAAAAGGTTAAGAACTTCTCCGAGAAAGGTCTTTCAAATAGATTTGTAGCAGCTATGACAATGAAACTTCCGTGAGGCTTTTCGTAAGGAATCCCAATATTTTATGTAAGATGGAGCATTGGGATTCAAAAAGATTCAGACGGTATACTTAACGCAAAAAAGGCACCGAAGTTTGCTGCTAAATACGCAGCTGTGTTTATTAGCTAAAAAAGTTTTTCCAGCGATTTGAATTTTTTGGAATAATTTTAGTAAAATAAGAACAAATAGAACGGTAATGTGTTCGGTGCTGACCCCTCACTAATGCGCCATGCATTTGCATTTATTAGGTCTTTGCAGAATAAATGGCCGAAACGTAATTGGCCATAACTTCGCTCAGACACAACTTTATTTGTCGAAATAAAAACCATTCGAATCTACAGAATTTTGCCAACGATCTGGTAAGGAAACCATCACGATCAAATTCTGGATTGCGAGAATCAATAAAGTCAAGAATGGCATTTTTACCGTGCATAATTTTTCTGCCGCAGGTTTGCATCGGGAACCCGGAAAAAGTGGTAATCCGTCAGGGATAGGTCTTGGGAATAAGGGGGTGAGGGAGAGGCTCGATACCTAACTGCATCATTTTTTTACTGGATGCGCAAAACAACGTAAAACCCCACAGTTCGCAAGTCACCCGGCAGAAACTGATCGAGACTCTCCCTCACCCCCCTTATTCCTCAGACCTATCTCTGACGAATTACCACTTTTCCCGGTTCTCGATGCAAACCTGGGTCAGAAGGAGTTCGCCGAAACGATGCATGTTGAAAATGCCATCGTTGACTTCATTAATTTTCGCAATCCAGAATTTGATCATGATGGCATATTTTCTTTACTAGATCGTTGGCAAAATTCTGTAGATTCGAATGGTTTTTATTTCGACAAATAAAGTTGTGTCTGAGCGAAGTTATGGCGTTTTGAAGAAAGTGGTCCGTTTTGGCCATTTATTCTGCATAGACCTAATAAGTCAGCGCTGCGAAGGCATGGTTACAGAAATAGAACCCTTACTGTCGTATATGGTAACCATCCAATGCTCGGAAGCGACCTTTTATTCCTCCGTTCCGAATAAATCAAACCACACCAAGTACACCTCAATAGAAATCATAGGAATAAAGTATAGCCCAAATATGGGATTTGGTATTGATGATTGCTTGCACCTCGAGGAATATCAACAAAAATTCCAATTTGAAAGAATATTGTTAAAAGTCTCCCAGGTAGTGACTTCCATAGAACAATGCAATATCAAGTTGTTGCTGAGAATCTAGGATTACATAAAATCACAAAAATATGACGCGAAAGATCGAAAACTTCACTGACACACGAACCCCGCTGGAGACCTGAGGTCGCTGTCAGACTTCGCGATTTTGCGATCCTGCGATTTTGCGGAGCCACACCTTCGCACAAGATACGGCGGCCTAGGCCATTTTACGTTGCCGCAACGCAGAGCCGCAACAGCATCAAAATCGCGAAGCCTGACGGTGGCCTGAAGTACTGCTCAGATACCATAGGTGAACGGTAGCCCACTAGTTTGGGCAATTGGAGACGTAGTAGGGTTAAAGCTTATTTTAATCGTGAGCTAAACTGTGCCCCTCTGCCTTGCCAGGTGCGGGAAGGCAACGGCGCATCGAGTTGACGACTGGACGACAGCGACGATGTAGCGATGCTGATTATGCGGTCACATTTAGTGACAGTAAATGTGGAATGCATTAAAACGTTAAGTCGGCAAACGTGGCGTCGACGCCCGACTGGAAACCTCCAGCGGTAGCGGTTAATGGGTTCATATCTACCAGTTTTCGTGAAATTATCAAAACTGACAGATGTCAAATTAGCAGATCCTATAGTCAAAGATCTGAAAAAGTCAAGTGATCAGAAAACGGCTGTTCGTACACAGCGATTAAATATTAAATAAATTAAATAAGCGGTCTTGGCGTATGGTAGATGCAAACCCATAATTGGAACTTGAATTTGGCCCCATTTCAATGTGCCAGATTACTCCGAAGAAAGAAATCGGTACAAAAGGGCAGTCATCAGGCTATTACGGAGGCATAAAATCCGACTCCACCTCTACCAGCCTACATTTCGTTCTATTTGTGCAATCCAATGTTGTCAAAAATCACCAGAAGTGGTTTGAAAAAATGTCCGCGATTTTAAAGATAGCGAATGCCTGGCAAATACCGAGTGGTCAATTCCGGTCACGTTCATCCCGTGACTAGGGCTTTGAGGACAACTGTAGTGCTTTGCAATGCTGTAACTTAGCCGGATTCACATTACTTCGCGTGAAACCTTGCATGTTGTCCACGTTAGGCAAATACAGGGTGTCCCAAAATTATGTCACTCCTTTTTCTTTCATTTGCTGCTCAGCGAGTGCACAGGATCTTCTTCTACCCCGGTGCATGCTTGTCGTGGTGAAGCTCGTGGTATTTTTGAGATTTCAGAAGTTTTTCAAATGCACTTCGCGGTCATTTGCTTCAACGTACTGACACGCACCTCACCGTACTTTTGTTCAAGCGGAAAAATTTCAACGTCCTGAACCGTTGAGGGCAACCCTTTGGGGCCAACAACGTCTGGTAGGGTATACGATGCCGATAGGGTGTTTGGGTACCAGCAAGCGGGTCCCAGTAATGATTGAGGGCCCGATAATGACACGCTGTTGGTTTGCGTTGATTTGGGTGCAAAGCTTGCGGGAATGCGAAGATGAGGAACTGGCTGTTAGACATAATAAAGCACTGCCCTCACTAGTCCTTGGCAACAATACTTAGTGAGTTTAGCGGCAAGGCGCTTAAGCTTATAGAATCAAATTGATACAAAAGCGCTGCCGACCCGATTTTTTTCCGAATTCATCACATTTCGAAACGTCCGTCAAATCTCCCAAAACATGATTCCATTGATCTCCTGCCGGGGTCCTCAACCAGAAGCAAGGTCTGACGAGTCAACCATCCTAGTGTGGGGTCATATAAGGTGGTCCTGGGAAAGAGTTGGGAAAGAATATATGGAAAAACATGCGTATCATGAGTGGTTGAGTGATAGAGAGACTTTGAGCTTGTATCCTTGTAGGGGCAGTGAAACTTATGATATGACTGCTGTGCCTTGTTACATAAGACATGAGGAAAGTTGTGAATGGGTTGATTTTTCATTCACTCCATTGACGCCAACAAAATAATGCAATATATTGGCGCCCGTAATTATGGGACACCCTGTATAACATAACTATACAGGTAACAAAAAAATTCATTTTTCCGTGAATGATTTCTTATAGCAAACCAATACTGACTTCATTAGGCTGCTACTGTTCTTGAAGATAAAACAAAATTTACTTTCAGAACTGTTCAGGAATTCTCGGTGTCCAGAAATAAAAATACCTAGACCTTCGATGGCCTCGGTGATGGTTCATCAAAGAGAGAAGACAAAAGTAGTTTGATATATGACAACATAAATTCCGATGTAAAGCGATGGCGATAGCGAGTTCTTTCATCGTAAAAGGGTGTGGTCGCAGGATGGTGGCTATGGGCGTGGTGCGGGGCGTCGATCGCGCGTGGAGGCCGTGGAAAATCAACTGAACACGGTCTTTCAATGGACGTCTGACAGATGAACGTTTGCTGTGCGAACGCTGCATCGATGATTGCTTATCGAAGCAATCACTGTGAACGTCCAGTTCATCCAACGGCTTCCATGCATCACAAATTGGCCGATCAGTAATCGCATAGTTTTAATAGTCAGTCGAAAAATGTTAAGCGCTGAGTAAGCTTTTCTTGCACCACGCTAATATCTACGGAGCTCATCCCGAGGAGCAGAGGTTTGAATGAATTAAGAGATCCATATTCGGCTCTAACTTGCTCAACCCTTCTTGGAAAAGAGGTTAAGCCAGGTCCGTGGCCTGTCAAGCATCAGCTGGGTGCCTTTGGAGGCTGTGAGCCCTGATTTACACGAGCTGAGATTCCATGCCTCCAGAAGCAGCTACATGACGCCAAAATATGGTCCTGTGCGGAAAATTCACTATTTAAACGATTATTGATCTCTTGTTGGATCATTATTTTTGCAAAATATGCATTCCAATGACTCAACGATTCTGCATAGAAATCGAATGCGTAGCGCAGCTTGAAAAAATGTGTATATGCGGAGCACACACTTTTCTGCAAATTTTATTCTCGGTCAATCTTCTTATACCCGATAAGCTGGGCACTCGCACTTTCTTGAAACTCAAAAAAAAAAAGAAAAAGTGGGAAAAAATAAAAAATAAAAAACAGTGGATGAGTGGATCCTTAGTTTGCGATCCGCCTATTTTGTTCGCTTGTCAACTGATTTTCGCTTCTTTAACTATTTAGAAATATTCCCATGAAAACTGATACCCCCGGGAGGCGAGTGAGACGTGACACCCGGATAACTTGCAGGGGTCCTTATGCGAATCCTCTCACAAGGGAGGGTCATCAGGTCAGTCCGGCCTTTTGCGATGGGATGTATACCACTGTACTCGTCCTGGGACGAGAAACTCAAATCTGCCTTCCAAATTTGCGAAACGATTCTGCGACCCAGAAAGTGCGTATTAGTAAGTATTTGAAAGGTTTACCTCTTCATTCAACATCAAGAGGGGACAAAATTTCACGTTTCCTGATTTATGCATTTTTTCACGATTTTCATTTATAGAGGGCATATGGTGAGTAGGAGATACAAGAATATTTGAAAACCAGTGATTTACGAACACATGTGGTATTCCTGCACAAAGTGGGCGAAACAGTACAATCTCTCACAGTGTGCACAACGAATAAAGAAAAAATTTCCACACACACAGCAGGTATTTACAGGAAATGAAGCGATACTTATTACTGATACAGGAAAAAGAACGGCTTCCTTTAGCCGAAGATCTGTAGAATGCTATCGCTTCGTCCACCTGTATCAAAACAGCAGCAATTCTTAACTTATATGGATGTCTTCATCGGGAACTGGCAACATACCTTATCGTTTCCCACTTGCACATCACCAAAAACGATACTCCCTTGTGATACACTTGCCAGTCTACGGCACTCGGCGTCCTCTGGACTCCATGATGGGTCTTCCTCATCTTCTTCGAAGCATGGCTCCTCGTCAGACTCAATTATTACGTTGTCGAGTGCAGCTTCCCGCAAAATAAACGAGAACTTTTCGATAACTTTTTGTTCCTTCCGAAAAGGCAGACGTCTCACTTCACAGGAACCGAAGTCCTTCAACAAGTACGCCAACACTAGCTTTGGGCAGAACATTGGGATTGAGTATGAGAGAAACTACTGTTTTTCTCTGCTAGACAACGCTACGTCACCTCATACCACATACTTATCTGTACAACTGTACGCTCTGTTCAAGTATACAGGATACTATAACGTACCACATGCCCTCTATAAATGAAAGTCTTGAAAAAATGCATAAATCAGGAAACGTGGAATTTTGTCCCCTCTTGATGTTGAATGAAGAGGTAAACCTTTCAAATACTTACTAATACGCACTTTCTGGGTTCATATGAGCTGAATGGAGAAAAAGCAAAAGAGCAGTCGCACAAAGGATCCGAACCTGCGACCAATCTCCTATGAAACAACCATCGTATCCAGTACACCACAACTCACCTTGCTGTGCTAGCATTCCACGTCCACTCATGCGAACATGCGAGAGAGAGAGTCGGCCATGTCGGGAGACTACCCTTCATAACTTTGCTCACAGAATCGTTTCGCAAATTTGGAAGGCAGATTTGAGTTTCTCGTCCCAAGACGAGTACAGTGGTATACATCCCATCGCAAAAGGCCGGACTGACCTGATGACCCTCCCTTGTCAGAGCAAAAGAAATGTTCAACGCCAAATTTCGCTTGTTTTTCAGCGGGTAATCAAAAAAAACTTTTGAACGACTAGATTCAGCGGTTTTTACGGGCAATCCCGAGATGATGACGGGGGCCCGCACCTAATTTATGTATCTGAAAACGTGTCCTTGATTGTTTCTAACGACGATTGATGACAATGAGGGAACTCTCGCGAATCTTCGCGAACTATGTGGAATTCAAGATGACTGAAGCATTTTGCAAAGTTTAAAATGAGTAATTACAGCAGGAGGAGATGAGAATAAACGCTAATACGAAATGCATTCACTAAAACATTCTATATTTTCCAATCGATCGATATATCAGAAATGGAATCAAATAGAATGTATTGAAATCGAGGGAGATGATTCAACGCCGCCACTGGGGGAAAAACTGTTTGATTGATCGGCCACGGTATCACGAAGTCACACGAATTCCCCCAATGTGCAAAGTTGTGCGCAAAGGTGGAAGTAGATGGGAACTAACAACTTGGGAAAAAACGTCGCAATAACCATAAAACACAATGCGCAACATCACCCTGCCCGATTCCACCGAAAAAAGCTACTGTGCAGGGGAAAAATGGCAATGTCCCCAGTAGAAACAGGTGAATTGCCCAAGAGAATGACGTCGGAGAGGGCAAACGAGGATGCACTTACAGTAATGCAGCGACGTCGAGAGTTTATCAATATTTGATCATTTCATTGAAACATTAAAGATCATGCTTACTGTATAAAGATGATCTTGACGTCATTGTTATCAGTATCTGGTAATCTCACAGAAAAATTAAGATCATTGCTAAAAATAAATACCAGGTTGGTGCATAATTAATGCCGCTTTTTATTGTGACGTTTTTCTTTAGTGAAAATTATTTTTACGGCTGTCAAATGGGAAGCAGTCTTTGATTACGATGGTGGAAACGCTCCCAAATAATCATTTATACACGTTTTTGCAAGATTTTATCATTGTTTTTGCTAAATAAATCTGTTGAAAAAACTGCTTTAATTATGCACCAACCCATTTAATTTCTTCATATTATGAGATCGAATCAGATATCAAAAGCTGATACGCAGCCTCTAGTTGGATTTTCATATGAATGCTTGCAAAATGGGATGATCGGTTGAATCATCCCGATTTCAGTGCAGTCTATTTGATTTGAGAGCTGACTTATCGATCGGAGAATATGCACTGTTCTAGGGAAAAGTTACTCCGATCAGCACTGCATAGCTCTTAACAAAACACTTTGTTCTTCTGAAAATTAATTGACGACAGAATCTTGGAGGTCTTGGAAATCCCTTTTTGTTACAAGTGTGCTGAGTTATGGCCAGATGCAAAGTTTCGTCCAAGACCAAAGCATTTGCCCATAACTCAGCACCCTTGTAACAACTTTCGCATTGCGGCAGGGCACACCGAGAGTCGGAACAGGGGGTCGTATTTGACCGGATGGGAGAGTGAGGGGGTCGTACCTTAAAGGTCAGCGATGAGCACTAAAATCTAAATTCTCCATGAGCAGATGAGAAGCAAAGCGTATTTCACCGCAAATTCGTGTGGCAAAATGTAAAAAATCATTTTACCCCAGAAAGAATGTATAGCAACAAAACACATTACGACTATGCAATCCGGCAACAGTTACCGATATTGTAGATGTCAAAAAGAGGGGGGAGTCGTATTTGGTTGCTGTAGAGGGAGTATGAACGCGGCCTAAACGCCCTTTAGGTGCCACAAATAGCTCTTCAGATTAGCTTCTCCGCTAATTGCACAAAGCCATCGTGAACCAGTAATGCGTACAAATGTGTCTACAAGGTTGCATGGAAACAGAATGACACATGCTACATATATTCATATATTATAATGTATAGAGTAGATATTATAATGTAGAGTAGAGAGTATAATAATAGAGTAGATATTATAGAGTAGATAAACCCGTCTAAAGCATACTTGCTTTCCTTCCTTTATTGATAACCCCAAAGGGAGATTACCTCCAGGTTTAAGGGAGGTTAACATATTCTTTGTGTTATCCTCTTCAATTTTCCCAACACGATAAAGAATTCAATAATAATATTTTAACTATTTCATTGGTTAGCCAACGTATGAATCCATTTCAATTAACCCACACTTCACAGTCATGATTTCAGTCCCGACAAAGTTGGTTTTTGGGGGGTACTGCCAGGATTCGGAGAATTTTTCTCACCCCCTGGACCTATTTTACCGGGGATTCAAAAAATTGTTTGTGGAATCTCACGGAAGCAGAAGCACTTCCGGAGTGCTACCGTATGCCAGTGATGTGTGATATGCAGAGAAAAGGGCAATGAATGTGTTAAATGATGATGTACATCGATACAAAATGAAAGAACATTTCTCAACATGTGCAGAGCACAGAATGATTGCTGTCGTTGACTGCTTACACAACTCAAAAAGTTTCCGCGGGGGTGATCCATCGGCAAACACTTCCCGATGTGCACAGATTGAGTGCGAGAAGGTACATAGCAACCAGGGGAATCGCCGTCATCGTCGTCGTTGTCGTTCAATGCACTCGAACGACTCGAACGAGTGTGAATGAAGATCGCCAATAATCAATTACTACTTACCCCTTTGTCGAAACGATGCATAACTTCTAGTCGATTTGCGGGTGCCAATCCTTTACGGCCGTTCCTATCCACACACAACCACCAACCTTCGGAGATACCCTCGATTTCTGCAATAAAATTATATATTCTTGATTTAAATGTATGAAAATACACTCGGGACAGAACGATACTCCAAGACTTTTGATTTATTTAATTATTTGATCACTTTTTTATTTATTCAAATAATTATTTATTGGCCATTTAGATTTACTATGCACGCAATGATGCGAGCAGTATAACAATAAGATAGTAAAATGACTAGAAAAGTTGAAGAGCCCGTAGAAGGCGGCAAAGCATGCTGAAATTCTACTCAAAAAAGTCATCAAGAAGTAGGAAATCACAATTATTAATTACAATTAATATGAAGGACTTATAGGTGGAGGTGGTGTAATGGTATGTGAAGCGACTTCCAGCCGCATAGTTCGAGAATGGAATCCCTGATCAGCGTCCACCTAGATCCACCAAGCCTTCCTTCCATCCGAAAATGAGGTGAATTCGTACCAGACTCGTATGGAGAACGAAAACACCAACTTAGCTATTCGTTGGCCCCCGCGAGTCACTGCATAAGCTATATCGGACCTTCCTATCAACAGGACTCTGATGGAACTGAAATGAGTGGCGCATTCCAAATAACATTGATTAACATCAAAGTATCGTTTTTCCTTTGGAAAAAATTAACAAAAAAAAATATGATGATGTAATAGAATAATGATAAATGCTATATTTACGAAAAAAATTTTGCCACATTTTTGACATACTTTCCCTTTCGCTGGTCCACTTCGGACAAAATGTTAAAAGTGACACCTCAAAATTTGGAACAAGTTTTCTTTGTATTTTTTCAAACACGATAAAGATCTGGAAAAGTAACGATTGAGGCATTCCGAGTGAGTGGTGAAAGACAAAGCTGTATTGGAAAAACGGTCGGAAAAAATCAAAATTCCACTTTTAATCCAAAACAAGAAACAAATAATGGGAATGAGACGAGGCGAAAGAGCTAAGCAGAGATCACCAGTTTGGAAACAAAATTTTCAGATATGACCAAAAAGTCTAAGTCACTTTCCACCTGGAATATCCAAGACCCCACTTCGCGGAAGGAACGAAAAACCTAGAAAAGTGGGTCGCCGACACCTCGACATTTGAGACTCGTCAATTACGGTCCGTCTTCAAAAAAGGGCTATACCAAGGGTCTACGACAAGGCTCGCAAAGGAAATTCACCGAAGAGACTATTAGATTTGAAACATACGAAGATCCAAGGCAATGAGTGCACTGAACATGAAATTCTCTTAGTTCTAATAAATTTGACAACACTGGCAAGTAATGAAGGGCAAGATTTCTCCCTTTGAGTGGCCCGTAAACATTGTGAACAAAATGTCCTATTAACTGACCCAGTCACTTACCATTTGATGCGCACATTTGGCTCAATGTTCAATTATTCAATGAAAGTATACATGTGAAAGTGCTATCGCAGTGAAGAGGAGGAGGAGGGGGGGGGGATGGACCATCTCATTGAAAGTTGCTCACCAACTACCTCTGAACGATTTTTGTGGGGTCCCTCTGCACATTCGAGCGTATATTTCTGCCTGAGCCTCGAAGGGTGAAGGGGTTTCTTTCCCTTTCTTGACTTACATAAAAATAGCGCCCATAGTGGGATGCCCCCTTTTTCGATGACATCTATCTGATTTTGTTAATTTGGATGCAAACATTAAGAATTCCTTATTGCTGTTTTGTTTAAATGGCTATTAATACCGTAATAAAATGCAAAAGTCTGACGTAGCAAATTGCTTCCATACATACACTCTAGCCTGATAGAATCGCATAAATCAAGAAAGAACGGCGAAAAATGAGCATATTTTATTCAACAAAAAGGCTCCGCTGTAACATACATAACAAAAGCAATTGATTGGATTGCGGGGTATAATATGCATACGAAACTGATGGACCCTCTGGCAATGAAGCTGGAGACACAGCAGTACGTACGTAAAATCCATAAAAATATTCATGGAGTTGGATTACTTTTACGCAATTCGTTATTTATGAAACCAAGTTTTTATTAACCTTAATTATGGTTGATACAATATTTATACTGATTTTGACTCCTAGCCATCCTCAGACTTGACCCTTCATACCATACACAAAATTTCAAACTTGTACTAATAACGGCGAAATAAAACGAAATTAAAGCAAAATTGAATAGCTGGAAAGAAGAATTCAAATGGAATAGAAAAACTGAAAAACTTGAAGTTGTCGTCTTTTATAGCATAAAAAACTCAAATAAGTTCGCCTTAATCCCAGCCTTTGCACATGATATGTGTGATAGCAATGAGGCTAAGCATCTCGTTAACACAATATTGCAATTTTTAATTAATGCGACTGTTTCAACAACTTTGATTAGCAAAAACAACTATTAAACTTAGCAAAAACTTGGTTGAATTTGGGAGCGTTTTCGCCATCGCAATCAAGGACTGCTTCCCATTTATTAGTCGTCAAAACATCAATTTCCACAACAAAAAAAGTATTAATAAAAATCCGCACTGATTATGCACCAACCTACTAATTAAAAAAAATTGAGCTGAGGTCTCATGAGGGATTTTCGTTCTACTCAAAATCATTGCAGATCCATACGGCTTATTCTATGCACGTTTTTAAAATCAATCGTTTGCTTAAATTTTTTTTACTTCAACAGCAATTACTAAAAAATAATAGCAAACTTGTTTCTTTTTTCAAATTATGCAAGATGAAGGTAGACGAATCATGAACTGACCAGGTCGCTCGCTGAGCACTCGGAGCACGTCGCCTCGTTTAAATGGCAATTCCTCGTCGAATTCGCTTTCGTTGTTGAAAATCGCTCGAGCGACACTCACCTGAACAAGCGGATTTGTGGAGTGAAGCAATTCAAGCAAACAAGTCTTAAATCCAGTGGAGCGGAAAAACATTTCTTAGAAAGGTAACGGCTTATGCCACTTGAGAAGACAGAGTGAGAAGACAAAATAGGAGGGGACAAACTCCAGAAAAACAAACAAATACACGGAGAAATGAGCGAATTTGGGTGCAGAACGTCAAAATTGGCCGTCGCCAGCAATTAGAACATCGACCTTAACACTGATTAGCCGTCTCGTCGCTGTCGTGTGCAACAACAGATGTTCAGTGAAGCGGAAAAGCGGCGACACTCAACTGGTAATGGAAAACTCTTAATGTTCCCACGCATCACATCAAATGTCTCGGGGAAAAACATTGATGGTTCTTTACAGTACACTTCGCAAAAAACGAATAAACGGGTTTTTAAAAATGTGGTAAAGTTGGATTTGCGGGTGGGGTGTGGTTTCCCTCGCATCGCATGGGAAGTGGTGTCTTGAAAATCGAGGGTAAAAAGTCAGATGAGAATGAATGGACAATGGACGAAGTTAACTTCATGAATTTTAATTCACACCATTTCATTATTTCAACGTCACCTTATTAGCAAATAAACAACAAAGTGGAAAGAATAGAAATTCTTCGAAAATTTTCCACAAAGCATAAAAATGAAGAGTGAAAAACCACAGTGTTTACTTGTAGACATGTACCAATGTTCATATTGCCGGCATGGATCAAAAAGCTTCTTTTTTCAATCGATTCGATTGGATTTCTAGATGGGCTAAGTTAGGGAGGAATCAAGCTCTTTTGCTTTGAATATCGATCCAAGAGCATTCACCACAGATCGCCAAGTTTCGCCAAAGATTCGAGGAAATGGTAAAGTTAATCGATTCACTAGCTCACTGCATCAAAATTGCGAGCAGAATTAAACGAACATGCTTAGTCCCTTTGCCCACCTACTTATCCCAGAAGTTGCCGCTAGAACTAATGGGGGAAATCTGAACGTGAAAGATATGAACTGTTACAATGAAATGATGAAATGATGGATTTCAAATGGGTAATATGTGGCAAAGATTCTGGTTCTTTCTCGCAAACTTTTCAGACGTCCCGCGATCGTAGGCATGTCAATGGCCGAGTAGATGTATAGGGCGTGGCAACGTTCCAACTGGTTGGTCAGGCTGCCTTTGCCGTCCGTGTCAGATCAATTCCTTCGGTTGAGTCAATCCTGGGAAAGGGCACTATCTCTTGGTTTTCACTCATTTGATTCCATTCTTTCTTCGCTGTTGTTCTACTTAGTAGCTCTACTAACTTATTTGGCCAAAATTACAGGCTGGCAATGATCGAATATCACCTTGCACTCTGCTTCGAAAAGCATTCTAAAACAACCTAGCTATCCTCACCGCAAGATAACTGCCAGGTCCTACAGATCTCAGATTACCTCCCTCGATGGCCTATGTTCCTGCATACTCGCTACCTCACAGCCGCAAGTTATTGAACAGAAGATGAGGGCAACTAAAGTTCAATCAGTAACAATATACCGACCCTATAAAATTAGGTTGGTGCCTAATTAATGCGGATTTTTATTGTTACGCAATTTTTCTGCAATGGAACTTGACGTTTTGACGATTAATAAAAAGCAGTCCTTGATTGCGATGGAGGAAACGCCCTCAAATCATTTAAACACGTTTCTGCTGAATTGTATCATTGTTTTTGCTGCATAGAATTGTTTGAAAAAGCCGCATTAATTAGGCACCACTCCAACAATAATATATTTTATGGACCTTCTAAGAATCATTTGGCCGGAACAGCTGTTCCTCCGGAAAATCTTGCAGTAACTTTAAATAAACAAGTTGCCTCGGTTGATAGCACAGGATCCAATGTACCACACAATTCGCTGTTCTGCCAGAAAATATTCGAATGATTGATGAGAGCGTGAATTTGGACCGAGCCGTGGACAACATGCCATGATTAAGACAATGGAACAAAGGGTGTGGTGTCATTATCTAGTTTGGAACTCTTACTTCAGACGAGAAATCTCAGCCGCTTTGGTATAATTACTATTTACAGCGAAAAATAGTCAACAATCCACTAAATTATAAATCAACACGAAAAAGCTTGACAATTGTAAGCGAAAAAAAACTCTGTCAGTCGTCAGCTACCTTTTCATCTTGTCAGGCTCATCATCATCCCCACTTATCCGGAAGAATTCAAATATAATGAGAATTGGAGGGATCAAATAGGAATTATGAAAAAAAGATTTGCGGGTTCAAACAAAAAACCTCTTCCTTGAAGAGCACAGAAATTTGGAAGGAAGTAGGTACGATGAGCACGTAGGTGGAGCAACAACGAACCTGCTTGCTTCCACATTGGTGGGCTCCTCCTGTCGACTCTAACGCCCATCATCATTTCACCAGAACCCTGTGGCTGCCCACTAACCTCGGACGAGTCGGTAAGAAATACAACAGCTTTAAACGAATGATTGACAGCGATTTTCAAAAATTTTGAATAATTTTGAAGTTCGATGGCACTTTGTGTTCAATTTACGGTTACAAATTAGCTATGAAGTTCAATTTTAACTAAGAGTTCAGTGAAACAACACTTTGCGATAACTAAACAAGTGTTTTGCAAAAACCATGATTTGCGGTAGAGAATCTGATTCCAATTTCGCGCGCGGGTGATTGCGAATATCAACTTTTTCGAAGGTTTTAATTGTGAACAAACTTTTTCTGCACTTTTGCAATAGCACTGGAAACCGGAGAAAAACCCACTGCTACCGAGAATCATGAGTAATTTTGCCCCGACAAACTCACATAGACAGTAAGAGAAGTGTTACCATGGGCTGTACGCGTAGTAATTGGAGAGGATCAGGTTGGAGTTTTAACGCTTAGGACATAGTACATTCGGTCAATATGCTGCTGCTGACACAACTGACATTTCTGCTTTGAAGGCACACCACGACGTAATCACTTAGATGGCTTACTTTCTTGGGACATGTAGTTATTAGATAACTGCTCCGGTCGCATCTTTGTTGCGGCTGCACTGTGCACCCTCACGGTGTTGTGCCTACTTGCACACAGTCTTACCTGACCTAAGACAACGAACTTCAAATGTGGAGCTTACGTGGGGAAGGAAACTTGCTATAAGAGAAAATAGTTCAATGAAACACCCATTCCGGTGATGCAGGCGACTTCCACATTGAAAATTCATTCGTCAGGCCACGTGTAATTTGGTTGAGTGGGTGTGGCTCGGGGGTGTTCAAGCAGGTACAAAACCGTGAGGGTGCACCGTCAGCCACAACAGAGGTGCAGCTAGAGCAATTATCCGAGGACCTACTTGCCCCAAGAAAGTAAACCACCAAACTGATTATCGCGTAGTGTTCCTTTGATAGTACTAAATTGGCCAAATTTAACCGCTTCTCTCTTGTCGGTTCCACTTCTTGAGCCATTATAGCCAAATTAGCTCCGTTGTATTCTAGCACAGGTTCATTATGAGGTTTCACTACTTGGAGCTATACAGCCAATTTTGCATTAAAGCCTTGGGATTGGCATTTAGGCCACCAAACCCTAGCTTACCTACCAGCATACTAGCCTGACCCTAGCTCAACCTTGAGGTAATCGCTCCTATACTGATTTTGATTTAGTTCCTAACGTAGACGCTGCATTATGTGGCACCTAAAAACCCTCCAAAACAAAGCTTGAAAGACTGGTTTTAAAAAATATGAAATGGAGCTTCAGATCTGATGTGCTCAATGAGTGCATTGCAATTGAAAAGACACGAATTGAAAGCGATTAAATTTCAAAGAAAATCTATATTTTGCTGGGGCCCAAACAATTTTTTATTGGTGTAGCTAAAATTCAGTAGAAGGTTTTCAATTCCAGAATTGTTGACTATTATGAAAACAGCAAATTTCATGGCAAATTTCTGTGTTCTTACTTTATTTTTCATATAATTACATAACGTTGATTCTGAATTCTGTCACACTTACAACATTTTTTTAAAATTATTCCAAACTTGCTTTCGGTGATCCTAAGCTTCGGTGCGCTGAAAATGGCTTGGCATTGTAAATAAGGATGGTAATAATATTGTAAAACTACATTTTAATTTTACATTTACAATGCCAAGCCATTTGAACGTTAATTGGCAGTATATAAAGAGAATATAAATTTTTAAAAATGTTTTAAGTGGGACAGAATTTACGTCAACGTGATGATTTTGTGAGACGACCACCTGAAAAAGTCAAACTTTTTTTTAAATGCTCATGTTTTTTGAAGTATACGTAATGTCTATAAAAAACGACTCCGAAGAGGAAAAAGCAAACGAAAAAATTGAAAAGATCGTGAGAGCGCTGAAAAGAACAAAGGGCTAAGTGGGCTAGCAATGTTTTAGCAACATCTCGCGCACTGAATGGACACCTCAGCTCCGCCGGCGACAGAGTGGAGCCGGTTTGCAGAGCGTCGTTTAAAAAAAGTCTGCAAGTGATCGCATCACGATGGGAAAAAGATGCGCATCGGTACATAAAAACTGAGCCGAGACATCGAGACAGGGCTATTAAAACGCTCAATCATCCACGGCCTGAAGTGAAATTTTCTGAAAGAAAAAGAGAACGGGTAAAGATGTGGAAATGTAGGGAGACGCTGATAATTACGCAGAGTTTAGAAATTTACAAAAAAAAAATTGAAAAATCAACAACAAATATTTTGACGTTAGAGCTAGATACAAATGAATTGAAGATACTGATTTTACAAATGTCTTTATCTCAAAGATAACATAGCCTGGGATGCGCCACGTATTTGACATCCACGCCAGCTGCAGAGATCTACAAATGTGGACATATTCCGTTCATGCACTATGCGCTGTGTTTATCAAGTGCATAATCAGTTTTAGCCTACTCGATAGCATTACTATCGATTAATTAATCGATTGTCGATTACAAAGAGATACAAAAGCCCATGTATTTGAAACAAAATACGGTCCCACATAGTGGAGAAGCTACTGCGATGAATCCAGCCGTTTCGCTTCCTCTAGATAATGACTTTACAAATACCATAAGTTACAGAGCGGAGGTGGAGACATGATGAGTGACGGCGCTGCCACACGCATTCGATTCATGTGATCGAATCTCGGCTTAGTTTTTGCTCCGGAATTAATTATACTAAAGGGTACATCGGCTCACTTCTCAGAGTCATTACGGTGTCCGAATTGGACTGTAATGCAGCTGCGGTAACGATTCAAGGCAGAATGCGTGGTATCCTACGGAAGGGATAGAATGCCGTACTGTTTCATATTTTATCTTGGGCTTCGAGAAAAAAGTATTGCAGAGTATGTAGGAGAATAAAAAACGCAAAAAGGTTCTAAAGCGGTTTCGATGGTAACAGACTTCTTCGCATCGAAAAGTCTGCGGAATCACACAGCCTCAAGATAGGACCACATTTTGATTAGAGGAACGGATACATAGTTAAGGTAAAAGCAGCGTGCAGTGATCATTTGACGAGCGTTAGGTCCAGTTTTCCTATTCGCAAACTGTCCGCACGTCATAAAGACGGTTTAAAACCAAAGCACGTTTCATCATACAAAAAGAAGCAATTATTAGCAAGGTTGGTTCATCCGACAAGAAGTTTTAACTTGTAAGTAAATTTTTGCAACGTTTTTTGTATTTTTTCTCTTACTCACCTATCTTCCATACCGAAAATATGTCTTTGACTTTTGACTTGCAACAATTTTGTTGTTCATTCTTAAACAGTTCAAATGTTGAGATATACCTAACACTTAAACGTTGGAAAATTGGAAAAAATCAGCTTTGAAACCAAACAAGAATTTGAAAATGTAAATTTGACACTGACTCATTGTGGCTTTAACTGCTGTGGCCCCTCGTTCGTGAAATATGTCGCAAAAGTTACTTTAGACAGGGCAAAACGGTCGTGAGGACCAAGAATGGCATGCTTTACATTGACGATTTTGAATGGAAGCAAATGCGTGGCGCATGCTGAAGTGGATATGCAATTTTCATAAATCACTCTTTATGTCTGCCCCTACCTATTCCAAAGCTACAAATATGAGACGCGAAAAACAGAAATAAACGACAATAGATGGGATGGGAAACGGTAACTGAGAAGAGTGCCCAATAAGCAGCTTCTTTCCAGTGAAGCCTATTAGTGTCGTGATTGAGTGCCACCATAGAGCCGGTTCCACGGCGATACTTTGTCTGGTTACTCAGCTGTATTTAGGGAGGAAAGACTTTGGGAACGATCGTGCACTTATCCAGCCCTAATAGGCAGGTGCAGAGTTGATGAGGCAGAAACCGAAGAAGCTGAAGCTGAGCAGAACAAGCAACATCAAAATCTTTACTGCACAACAATGCAAAAATGGGCTCTGACCAACGTACGCAATAACGCTGAATAGAACCCAAAGCGGTTTTTCTATTTTCCATATGTGACCACGAGATAATCCCTAGCGATATGGGTCAGTCCACGGGCGCGCATAAGCTTTGGTCTGGACATTCTCCGTGGGATAAAAGCGGTTTTTCAACAATCGCCATGGTGCTTCGTCAGGTGTTTTCGTTCAAGCAAAAACCCCCATTTTCTCACGGTGAGGGTGCGGTGTGGGAGAAAAAAGTCTGCCCACTCAATCAAGCACATTCCCTGGTGGTTGGAAAGAGCTGTAATTTGAGGGTTTCCCAGAAATTGCTGTGTTATCACAGTTCACACGATCAGTTCTAGTCTACTTTTGAGACAGTTATGGGACTTTTCGGTATTATGTGGGCAGGAAAGTCGTTAGGGATAGAGCTGGGTAGGTGGCACTGCAGGAAGAGCTCAATCCAGCTATTTATATGTACATATGTGCAGCGCATCCCACAGAAGGGACTGACGCCAAAAAAAAGTTTATCCTTCATCTTATATAATGATCCGTATTGTAATTGTTATAGTATAACAATGTTATGTAAACTATAATGTAATTATATGTTGTAATTTATATGCATATTAGCATGTAATTGCACTTGTATAGCATAATCGTATAAATATATGTTACTAATATGACTATTATGCTAGAAAGTAATGGCTGCCCCTGCCTCTTGAACATCCCCGCACTGGTACCCCGGCTTATCGCCCGATAAGAAAGACCTGGCGTTGATTCATTCAGATTTCACTAATTTTGCGTTCTCAACTTCCCTTGCCCTTGCGTTCCCTTGCTTTCCGGAAATCTCCATTCCTTCCGAAAAAAAGGAACGAGCGTTTCGAAGGTCTTCTACTATAAGAAGGTAGTTGAAAAAACACTCACGATTGAATAGACAAATCAAATTCGAGATTGAAAAGGACCTTGCCAAGGGTAAGACTTTATTCAGACGAATGTCACGGCAGGAGAAGCCCTCCGCAGGGGGGAGGGGACAAAGATGAAAACGGAAAATGAAGTCTAACAGAAAGAGTGATCTACAGTAGACTTTAGGAAAACAGCAGAGAAAAATCTCAGAAGCTTTTTAAGGCCAACACATGTGTGATGAAATTCACCGAAGCGAATCCATGTGTGAGCTGCCGAGCAGTCGAGCGATAAATGCCCGACAGAACAGCTGACTTTGTCAAGAAAACAAATGTGAAACAGAATGAGTTTCAAGGTTCATTAACATGCGGAACTTGAAAAACGATCAGTTGTAGCTCAAAGGCGTTCAAGGATTCTCTGATCAGGCTATTCCCTGCTATCACTTCCAAGCAGCACAAGATCAAGGGGTTTAGGGAACACCATTACCCACTGTTACGGCCGAAAACAGCTGCGTATAGGCGCGGAGGTGGGAAATGAAGATAAATAAAGCGCTGTACGACTCTACGTGGATGGAGCGATCTATGAAGGGGTGGCGATGGTGAAGTGGTGGTGGAAACCGTGTGAAAATCCTGTCATGAACTGGTTGTGGATATGTGATGAGATGGAGGAGGAGGAGAAGCAAGAGGAGAGGGATGGATGGAGAATCCTCATCGTTTCAAAACAAGCCGAATAAAATTCCAACGAACAGCTGGGTAAATCGGCAAACTACCGCAGCCATCCAGAATGACATACAAAACACAGCAAAATATGACAAGGGGAACGGTTCCAGTGGGGCCGAAATCGTGCCTTGCAACTGGCAAAAATGTCCGGACAGTTATGAAAACAAGTCAGCAGGGAAAGGTCTACTAGAACTGACAGAAAAGCACAAAGGATAGACGTGCCCACGGAAAAAGCAAAAAGTTATTAGCCCTAGCTTAGTCTGCAGGAATACGCCATGCATACGAATGCCCTTCGGAGTCATTGATGCTCCCAGGCGAGTGTCCAAGGAATTTCTTAAAAAATCCATGGACAAAGATACGTTTGGCTCTGTTGATAAGGATGTTACTGAGAGAAGAAGACGTGGTACTCGGTCCCAAAACTGAGCAACCACAAATTATTCATTTGATCTTATGAAATTCCTTCTTTTTGGTTACCTCACAAACTCAACCGAGTCATTTCACTTTGAAGGGACGAAGACTTGGAGGATTCGATGGTGTGGACTGAGGAAGTGCCAGTCAGTTGAAGGACACAAAACAAGAAAATTAGGCAAGAAAAGATGACGAAAGATGACTATGCTGACTCAGAGTGATGGATCGTACTAGGACGGCTGTTCAGTTCCTTCAGCTTAACATCAGCTTACTGAAAGTGGCGACTGGCACTTGCTCAGTTCACAAAATCAAATCTAGCCCTCGTCTGTACTAGCATTTCACGCAGAATTATATTCTGTATTTTGAGTTCAGGATGTCGTAAATGGTATACTGTAACTGACATCAGTCGTTTCGAAAACAGCATTAGTCGTCAAACAGAATACAATGTAGCCGTAGAAGCATGCAGGGCACTGGATCACATACAAACATTTCGTAACGAAAAGTAATTTTTTACGAAAATCTTCGTTTCCCTTTTGTCTACAATATTTCTGCTTTTGCATAACATCTTGCGGCCGATACAGCTAATTCTTTTTGACATAAGTCTTTCAATATCGTTTAGCTTTGAAGACAATTACCGGCAGGAAATTTGATTACTGTATTCGTTTCTAGCATCCTGAAGTTGTGATCTTGTGCATTGAGCTCCATTGCTCTACCCGAAAATAAGGACAGAGCTAGGACATAGGCCAAAAATAGACATCTACGGTATAAGATACGCACTCTTGAAATGACAACAGAATTAAATGCATCACATAATTCAGGGATTGATTCAAGATATTTTGCTGGCACTCTTATTCATTCTTTCCTATGAATTCAAATGTTATAAAAATATATTTCATCAGTATATATTAATAAAAATAAATAATTTCTAGTACATGTAATATAGGTGTACTATGTTGACGCATTACAACGAAAAATAAAAATTGAAATTAGAGCATATTATTCAAAATTGATGCCAAGATTATTAGGAGATATCTGCTACGTATGGCGATGAGGAAACGGAGCAGTCTATCCAGAACCTTTAAATATGATGAAGAGCACTTGAAATGCAATTCCGTGGAATACAGGGGAATTAGGGAAGGATACAAATTGCCGACAACGGAGTATAAAACTTCAGAAGCGGCTTTGATGCATTTTATTCCCTTCTTTAGAAGCATTAGAGAAACTCTGCGTATTCAATTCCGCGCATCTAAACCATACCAGTTCTGAGCCTGGTTGAAGAAGGTCTCAAGAACTGGCAGTGAAACAACGGATGGGTTTCCCCATATTTAGTACATAATAAACCTATAATCAAGCAAGACATAGAAAAACTGTCGAATCCAAGGGTGCCCTACGAAATACGAAAAGCCGAAATCCAAATGTGAAGGAATGAATGAATGAACAGTCGGGACAGAACTTGCCCGTGGGATGATCCGCTGAGGGTCTCACATGGATACCCAGGATCCCGATGAGGACCAGTTTGTCGAATGGCACTTCACACCTTGCAAACCACGATTCGCATGATATGACACCACACCGCCATTCCTGTCGGCGATACGCCTCGTTGCGTCGGGTTGTACAGACGTTAGTGGCCACTTTTGAAGTGCTCACGTCATTTCGTAACGATCGCTTCGATCATGAAAGAATCTCAAGATCAACAGGCTTTACACAAACACAAGCAGTGTAATGGATCGTCTGAGATGATGGCGAATAAACAAAAACAAGACGTTTTTTGCCGGCAACAATCAGCTGTCATCGTTTAATTGACAGGCTGTAAAGAGGTTG
Organism: Trichostrongylus colubriformis; assembly: GCA_963978905.1. Lineage (NCBI taxonomy): Eukaryota > Metazoa > Nematoda > Chromadorea > Rhabditida > Trichostrongylidae > Trichostrongylus > Trichostrongylus colubriformis. The sequence continues at coordinate 30,664,057 of OZ022260.1, forward strand.
AGGAATGTGGTAGATTTCGCGGTTTTGGAGTGAGACACCCATTCGAGAATGAACCAAATCGAGGGTTTTGAAGGGTTCATGACAAAGGAACAATGGGTACAGCATATGTAAAGGTTTTGAACTAAAAGCAGACATCCTGTAGCCTGGGTAGGTATCGTTAACCCACTAAATGGAAACCCAGTGGTAGTGAAACACTCTCTCCAGGGCTGGTATAGCGCTACGAATCACAGCTGGTTGCCATTTATGATGGACTCAGTAACTACCATCACCACTTCTGGTACATAAATTAATGAAGGTGGGACAGTGGTAAGGGCTCGACAAATTCTACCAGTTCAGTTAAACCAGAACTCCCACACCTTGTATGCTTTTCAAGTTATTATTTAGCTGCTAGTTATTATTTATCATTAGTTGTTATCAATTGGTTATTACTTAGATCAAATGTACCATTTTCTACGGAATAGAGATTACCTCAATTATATAATTCATTGTACTGTTATGGAGTAATATATGATATTACCGATACGAAAAAAGTCTGACAAGTCCTGTGAGAAACTTTGATCATTTATTTAAAGACACTGATAGAGGTGATGTGGGTAATTAGAACTCTTTAAATGGGTCACACTAATGACAGCTAGGGGTGCAACAAAACTACATGTGGCGAAATCTCCGATGAGTAAAAGTTCCCCCGGGCTTCATGGGAGCCGTTCTCTTCAATAGCTGCCACTTGTTTTATCCCAGCCCCCCTTTTTTTCGAGCCGAACTGCCCATTTTTGAGAATAAGCTCCGGAAAACGTGCCTTATTTCTTGGCTCTTGACCGTTTCCATCTGCTTTCTCTCCACTCTCGTACTACTAGACACGTCGATCTTCATATTTGATGATCTTTCCATATTCGTCATGAATTACCTCCATTCTGTCTTTAAACAGCCTCGTAAAAGCATCTAGGTCCGGAAGAAAGAGGGTCGTCGAGTACCCTCTATCTTTCACCCTGGAATCTGCTACTTACCTTACGTAGCGCATTTATAAATAAATTGGAAGTATCTTCTCGTGAATGACAAAACATGGAGAGAGATGTTGCGGCTCGCGTGACCCCTATCAATGGCTCGTAGAGGCCCGAAAACGCAAGAAAAACTTGAAGAGAGTTGCACGTATTTGATAAACGAAGATGAATAACTGTGGTGAACGCTTCTCATCCATCAAACCGCATACACACCAACAATCATGAAATGAATTGAAAAGGCTATCACGGAATCATAGCAAAAAAGACCGGTAATTTCACACTTCCTATCGTTTCACTACCAACACACAAAAACAAAACAAAAACCGTAATTGCAGAAAAGGGATAGAGCGAGTGGAAGAGTGATAGTTGGCGTTCGGAGACATGCAGATCTCCTCACTTCCTCTATGCAAATCGATCAGGAAAACTAAAAAGGATGGGAAATAACAGGGTAGGGCTGCATGTAAGCTGCTTCAAAGGAATCGTACGCGGAAAGATGAGTTTCTCCGTTACCCACATATTTGGGTTGAACTTGTTTAATAAGGCCCGCATGCAGAGTTACAGCGAAAAAGTGAGGATCCCGCTGAGATTATACTACAGCTCTCGAAAAAGTGGACGGCGGGGCGGGGCACTTATTCGGAAGCCCATCTCCTCCCGTCCGTGGGCCACTTTGAGGAGCTATATTATTTTAGAGGGATTCTCACTTTTTTCGGGTGAAACTTTGCATGCGGCCCTCATTAAACAAACACAATATAACACAATGGCTTTTGCCCATAACTCAGCATCCTTGTAGTAACTTTCGCATCGCGAGCTGCGGCGATAAACAGCAGTTATCAAAAATTAAAAATATCAAACACAATATAAATTTAAACAAATACAACATAAATACAACCTAAACAGAGATACTATTTTTCCCGTGAACGATTCCTTCAATAAATCAGCAAATACCATGTATTATTGAAGATTATTTCAAATCTGTATCTCTGTGCTTGCCTACAAATTGCTGCAATCGGGCGAAAAGTTGGGTCACGTGCCTGACAAGAAAAGCGAAACTGCTCACTGATCACGGAAAATGAGGTAACACATCTTCAGCAGGATTGCGTCAAACCCCAAGTCAGCTGTACAGCTGTAAATTTATGCTGAAGAAGCCGTCATAACAAAGTGCCCTGGGGCTATGATTGATGACTGTTCTTGCGTTTCCGACCCCTTACAGGATTCGCTAGGAGGATGATTTCGGGAAACATGTAAGGGCAGGAAAATTATACCGTAGTCGTCGTTCGAAATTTTCTTGCTGGTACTCGTAAGGCACCATAATGTAACAATAGTCCTAATAAATAAAATAAACAAATAAATTTAGCATTTTTCAAAGTTCGAATGAATTATCAGAGCTTGAAGAAATGTTGAAATGGTATTTGGGGACCGCATGGAGAAGTGAAAGGGGTGAAGAAGGAATCACTGTGAAAACTATTGAGGTCGAGACTGCGCAAAGTCGCGAGACTTGAGAAGCAATGAATAAAACCACTTGAGGAGAACACTTTCGGTGGAATTCAGATCATGTGCCAAGTGGTGCTATGTATGTGAAAGAGGTATCCTTCGTGTGAATGGAAACGGGGCTGGCACAAAGAGTGAGCAAAATGCGATGGGATACCACTTGGCGTCAATGTTATGTACGTGAACGACTGTGCACTATAAAGCAGCATTGCATGAGGTCTCTTTGCTAGGAAAAGAAGCAGTTAAAGGAATCGTCCACGGAAAATGAGTTTTTGTGTTACTCATATATTTATGTTGTATTTGCCTAATGTTGGCCTCATGCAAAATTTCACGCGAAAAAATGTGAATCTGGCTGAGATACAGCACCAAAAAGTGCGGTCCAGGTGGGCGGGGCCTCCGTGTAAAGGCCTCGTCCCGTCGTCCGCCGTGGTCGGAGACGCATTGTAGGAACAGAGGGTTACGTAAACAGTCCCACTCTCCGTTCCCAATGGCGGCGGACGACGGGACGAGGCTTTTACACGGAGGCCCGCCCACTGAGACCGCACTTTGTGGTGCTGTATCTCAGCCAGATTCACATTTTTCGCGTGAAATTTTGCATGAGGCCAACATTAGGCAAATACAACATAAATATATGGGTAACACAAAAACTCATTCTCCGTGGACGATTCCTTCAACTTTCCAAAAAGAAATAGAAATTCAAGAGGCATATGATCATAAGTGCAGGATGCTAAGATGATATACCGTAGTAAAGCGTGTTAATAATGTCAAGTAATCGCGGTAAATCCAAAGAAAGAAAAGACTGTAAAAATCGAGATATTTTGCGAGTAGTCGGGCCCACTAGCCGTATTTACACTCGTAATCTATGCGTCATATTGTCTGGAAAACGCAAGATGCTGGTTACGGCTTACCGCCCTGGAATCCTAAATTCATAATGCTGCAATAAAGACTATACCAGCTGCTTAGAAATGATTCTCGATTTAACTGATACTAAAAAACGAGTAAAATTTTAAATCGATCTTGCAATTCACGAAAACAAATCCAGAAACAATACAATGTCCTATTGAATCATTCTGGCAATATGTAAACCCTGATCCCCTCCACGTGCTCACAGATTCAGTGATCACTTCTTTTTTGCAATGAGAAAGCATAGCGACTTTGGCCGTATGGAAAAAGTCCTTCGAAAATATATAAATCGCAGATGTGTGGGAGGGAGAGGCTGAATCACCCATTCCTCACTACAATATCCGATTAAAAACGCCTGCTTCGACAAAAAAACGGCGTGGGTGCATTATTATCCCAGCGCTGCGGGTTTTCAGCGAATAACAGCAATTTCCGAGCTCCCGCAGAGCAAAACTTCATAAGTGGAGTGGAGTTCAGCAACGGCTACCACGATACGAAGGTCAGAGTACAACTGAAATTATAGAGTGTAGAGATCTCTTTTATCTCTAATTCGGATGAAGGATAATGTTTTTGACGCATATCTATCCCTTCTCAGGGATGCGCCGCGCATTCCAGTTCCATGCAGAATTCTGGTGGCAGGTGAATGCGATTTTGCCTGAATACATTGCTGGAGCCAGCCGATGTATAAGTCTTGTATTTTTATCCTTTAAGACGAGTCTACCAATTTACGAGCCCCGGAGCAATGGAAAGTTCGATCGGCACGGTCGGGCGATGATGCAGGATTTAATCTCCGCATCATATGAGTGGGAGTGCGCGCCAGCTATCACTATACTATAAGCGATCAGCGAAATCATAATGGAGATATAAATATTTTCACATTAAAAAAATATAATTTAGTCGAGAAAAACTACAGAAACATCAAAAACTATAACTATACGAAAAAAGTAGGCAGACATGGCATAACTAGCGGCGTAACTATCATGCACATGATCCGTGGATCAAAACCCGAAACGATGCCTCCTCAGGAAAACGACGCCCTTCTTTTCCTTTCGATAGTCCAAATGGTACGGAAATATGTTTAATCAGATGGAACCACAATCATTTCCATATCACGACTATCATCTGAATGAAACAGAATGCGTGGCGTATTCCAAAATGACGGGTGGGGGTCGATTAGTCGAATTTTCGCGGCGTCGCACTCGCAGAGCCGTCAGTACGAGTCATCTGGAATTCCAATCAAGACGCAATGGGCTGATACCACAAGGGACCCTCAAAAACTGGGCCTATTTTCAGCAGCATGTTGTGAATTAGAATTTCCTAAGACTGCAATATGAACTCTCCATCGTCTTTCAAGGCTGATAAAGGCGTAGCTATCACCTCGTCTATTGTACTTGACCTTGTCGTTGAGTGTTGTGTCATCTCGACAAGTTTCGTCAACTGTTAATGCTCCTGCAGACACTTCTATGGATCACTCACTGCAGAATGAGAGAGAACAATTACATTTAAATTTCCTTTGATATTCCAATTCTTTCAGAAAGCATAACAACAAAAGTAAATAGCCGTCCGCGCTGAAAATAGATGCAATTTACAAAGTTCCCTTACGGTACCAGCCTATTGCTTCTTGAGCGTAATTGCAAACGACTCGCACTCGCCGCGCCGTTCGCCGCTGGCGGTCGCGCGAAAATTCGACCAATCGACCCCACCCCGAAATGACAGTGATTGACAAGTTCGACCTTTTCCCGTGAATTCTGTTTTGAAATCGAGTACCTTGTCGTCCCCATAACCAATAGCGACAGTCAATTTCAATAAAAATAGAACAAGAAAATGAGTAGAACAGAATGTTGTGGCTCGGTCAAGTTTGAGGATACCTGAAGTGGACACCTACGTCGTGACATTGACACTCACGAAATGGCCCTCTTAAATCTTCACGTGAAGGTGACAAAACCTTAATCGGATTTATATAGGACATCGGTCAGTGACATGGTGATTGTATGTGGGTGGATTAGGGACGAAGGAATGAATCACCCCCCGATGCCGCCGACCACATTTCAATGTGCAAACGCACATTTTCTAGCAAAATCACATTAAAATATCAATACACGGCAAAGTTTACATAAATAGACGGCTGAAAAAATTAAACAATCATCAGGGGCAGGGGTTGAATCAGTGTCATTGGTGGTGCAGACCGCGACTATTGCGTTGAATTTTCTACGATAAACATATGAGAAGTTCTTCACGTTGCCAGAGTTTTTTACTTCCTTTTATGATTTCAATACACTTCAGAGCTCCTAAATTTTTTAATGAGCCCAATGAAGCACAAAGCTCTCCTGGAATGTATGTGTTAAAAGGGATTGAGGGGCCTTTTCTGCATTGTTAAATGTACTAGTTGCTTTTCTTGATTATTTTTAGTATTTTTTATTTCCTGGCAGAGCCTAACGAATCCGTTTTAATCCCCGCAAAAATAACAAACCCGCTCACAATTTTACCAGTAGATTAGGAGAAGAAATGTGGTGCATCAAACAAATTACGACGGCAGAACATAAGAATGGATTCCTTGGGTCGCGTTCATACTCTGCGGCGACGGCGGCAGGGATTGGCTGCGTGTCTCTGCGTCTCCGCCTGATCCACTCTGCCTCGTTGCTTGCGTCATCTCTGCTCCTCCCTCAAGCCAATCTGCCTCGCTTAATGTGAACGCAACCAGGCCCTGGCCGGCGAAAAGTATGAACGCGACCTAAGTTGCATATGCAAGCCAGACGCAAGCCACAAAAGAAGGCGGCCTTCCTACTTTCTGTTTTCTCCCTTTTTCGTGATTCTCAGCAATTTGAGCAGGTAATAGACTTACAATTTCGAAAATCGGGAATTGAGATTATGGATTGGGGTTAATGTGGATGAAGGGTAGCAGAGTGTACATATTACGATGCAATGTTCTAGGCCTATGGAGGAGAAGAGGCTTCGTGGTAAGGAAAATAACTAATTTGTGCAAAAAAAAAAGGTTTTTACGTGATAAAAGGGTTCACGCACCGCGAAGCTGTCCTCCTCCCAACTGGGCTCAAACTAACCCCCATTCTTATCCTCTCTTAACACTAACCCGGGGAACGCAGTTATGAATGGTGATTTATTAATAGAAGACACCATGAACTGACAAAGAACATTGCTGTTGTAGCTTTGTTTTTATTATTTATTATTATTTATGGTTATCAAATATTTATTTATACTTGTTAGTTTTTTGTAGTTGATATTTCGCGAAAGGGAAATGGAAGATGCTTGAAAAAAAATTTGGAAAATTTTTGCCATAAATCTTGCATGAACTACAAAAAAGTAGCATGAAATTGAAATAGATGGAAATCTATAGCGGATTATGAAAGGTGGTTTCCGACAAACAAGGTATGGCAGGTGGACAAGACGCAACAATTGAGAAAGGTTTCAAGTATCAGCAAAGATCTCAGCTTACATATGAGTACGTACATGGATTTGCAGCAACACGATACCATGAGCAAGATCGTCGCACTCCAGAAATTATGAAAGAAGAGAGCTTTCGTAGATTTTTTGTATATTTGAATTTTTGATAGCTGCTACATCCGTTGATTTAAGTCGAGCCCTGTTCCAAGACATATGCTTTACCCATGACTCACAACCTTGGAGGAAATTGTGGGATTGCCAATGAAAAAAAATTAGAAACAAGCTTGTTCGGCTTAGTTTATCCCGTTATCATAAGGATTGATGATTACCTTTACGTAATCGATTAGGGTAAACAGCAGGAATCAGTTTTTTATACAGGTAAAAAAGCTAAAATGAACGCTTTACACGGACGAACACTTTCTCGGAAAATTTCACAGCTTATGACAACCCTGATTGAATGAGAGTTATTATTGAGTTCCACTCAGGCCTTCTTGGCCACACTAAACCCTCCCATCAGATCTTTGGTCAGCTTCTTCTTTCCGGGAAAGAAACCGTTCACGGAACTTTAATTGGAGACTTATTGTTAAGTGTATCAATAGAGTTTCGAATACTGATTACAAATATGAAAATCAAAGCTTCAAAGCTCCGCTAGGAAGCGATTAGGAGGGGTCAAAGTGCTTGCAATGACTAGTTGGCCCGGTTCTTTACCTAACGTGATTCATTAATGGGTCTAACCCTGAGGACAAACCCACCGTAGACCATCTCAAGAGCACGATGGCCTCCACAGAGCCACAAAAAAAACCTCTGAAATCCACGGATTCCGCCCAACTGGTGAGCCACATCCAGCGAAGTACCGAGCCAATGAGACATCGCAAGCATGCTTTAACTCCTAACCCGTTTTGTAGCTTTGGTTTTTTGTATTTGTAATTGGTATTCAAAAATCAATCGATAGATGGTAGATATACCATTGAGAAGGTGAGTTAAGGTGAAAGGTGTATCGGTAGTGTAATGGATAGCACATATGTAGTATGCCCGGAAAGCTAGGAGTGCGCGTTCGAGTCCCGTCCGACACCGAAGCTTTTGCCCATAGCTCAGCATACTTGTAACAACTTTAGCATCGCGAGCTGCGGCGAAAATCGGCAGCTACCACAAAATCAATAATATTTCTATCGACAGAATTTCCATTCAAGGTCGCATGGGAACTTGAAGCTTTCCTGATTAGTAGGTTAGTTGATTAGTAGGCAACAGATAGGTCATGATTTCGAAAGGTTGAATGACGGCGACGGGTCTTCAGGAAAGTTTAGTGAGGACAGTTACTTGGGCAAAAACAGAAACATCATAAGCGACAAAATGTAATCGCCAAATCTTCGTACATCGCCGATGTTGAACCACAAGCACCAGGAAAACGGCGAGGCTGGTCTTATGTGATGAATCCGGAAATGAATATTTACTTAGAGGATCGCGGCATCGACTACCTTATGCCATGACATCGGTCTCTAAAAACATAGCAACAGACAGCAAAGTTAACATTTCGCAATTTGGCGGACTTTTATCGAAACTTCGGACTACGCGGTGTATTGGACTTTCAGTGATATGAATGTATTAGATCCGATAGTCAATGCTACGAAAATTTTGTGAAACTCGTTGCAGTCGTTCGAAGGTACATCCAGTCATAAGGCAGCTATGACCGCCTTGTTAGGAACTGGCTCTGGTTAGAGGTGCTGGGTGGTTTGCGAATGAGATATGGAGCGAAAAAAACACCAAAAACACTGAAAAGTACGGCTGTTTTCCGATAAGCTTAGGGCCGCCGTCAGACTTTGTGATTTAACGATTTTGCGATTCTGCGATTTGCGGCGCCGCACCTTCGCACGCGATAGTATGACCTTGAGGTTGTGCGACGCCGCAACATTGCAGAATCGTAAAATCGCGAGATTGCCAAGTTTGACCACGCCTAAAGAGTAGTACGGTTTTTGTCGAAGAAGCACGCACTCGAAAGAGAGACCGAGAGTTAGAGAGCAGGCGAGGAGAGAGAGAGGAGAATGGAGAGGCACGAGAGATATCGATGCATACGCGCTTGCGAAACACGTCTATTTCAGGGCGGAGACTGTGCATATGTATTGCAAAATTTGGCTTCAGCTTAAGTTGACACTACCTTACTCTACTTAAATTTACAAGTAAACACATACTTAAGTGATCTTTGGTTTCGGATGAGCTGGTATCAACTATTTTGAGCCGTAACATAAATGAACTATTGTACATGAACAAAATTTGATCCCTTTATCGCGCAAGTCAATCGGTGCGTGCAGTTCATACCCCCATTTTCTTTTTAGGGATTCTTGGGCAATTAAATGGTTACGATATCGGTTCAACTCATTGGTTTTCAAGCGACAAACCCTTTTTCATGATTATTCGTGTGCTGCTTGGCCGAATGAGGTTTTAAGTAGTCATACTGGTGAATAATCTGGACATCATGCCGAGGTTTCAAGAAGAGAGAACTTAGAGAGTTTTTTTTCATAAATCCTCCCCATCTCAGATAAAGGACAAGTTGCTTAAGGCCGCTTCCATACTTTGCGCACCGACGCCGTCACGCGCGTGCCTGCGTCACGCGCGTGACGCAAGCACGCGCGTGACGCAGGCACGCGCGTGACGGCGTCGGTGCGCAAAGTATGGAAGCGGCCTAATATTGAAATTTCAAGAAGTGTCATAAGCCCATTGTCCTTTACCAAAGTAAGCGACGCTGAATGAGTGGCAACGACCGTCCATCCAGCACCAGCAGATGGATGATTTCGCCCGCTTTGATGGGATCCAATCCTATGTGTAGTACGTGCAGGTTAGCTCGAAACGTTTCTGTGCTGAGAGTCAATGAACCACACTCCAGAAGAAACAAATGGCAACTGCAGCTACATATTAACCATGGAACATTGTCACAAGTTTCGCAACGAGGATAAATGTTGGATTACAAAAGGTTAGCAAAAAACTTGAGAAAAGTCCAAATCTGAAATCCCTCAACTAGGCTACGTTCAATGGAAATTTGTAAGAAAGCTGGCCAAACAGATGATGGTTGTACGGAAGGGCCCATCTGGGCTAAGAACAGGCAGCTCAGCTGAACGAAGGACTGAACTGCGTTGCCGAAACGGGGGAGGGGATGGGCTGATAATTACGCGTCGTTTGACGCGGCTGACTAACGATGACAGCTTTCAGTCAAATTCGTGTTTGCATTTCAAGTTTATGGTGTCTCACGGTCGTTCTAAAACGGATTCCTTCCACATTATTACGTAATGAAACATGCTCTTTATCAGAATTTCAACTCCCCAGGGATGCAAAAGTTGAGAATGGTGAATTTTAAAGTGGTGAGCGTTAAGAATGGAGAATGTAAACGAGAAAAGGAAAGTTGCTAGTAAAACTACTTAAAGGAATCGTCCACGGAAAATGAGTTTTTGTGTTACTCACGTATTTATGTTGTAATTGCCTAATGTAGGCCTCATGCAAAATTTCACACGAAAAAATGTGAATCTGGCTGAGATACAGCACCACAAAGTGCGGTCCCAGTGGGCGGGGCCTCCGTGTAAAAGCCTCGTACCGCGTCCGCCGTGGTCGGTGACGCATTGTAGGAACAGAAGCTTACGTAAACAGTCCTACTCTCCGTTCCCAACGGCGGCGGAAGACGGGACGAGGCTTTTACACAGAGGCCCCGCCCACTGGGACCGCACTTTGTGGTGCTGTATCTCAGCCAGATTCACATTTTTTCGCGTGAAATTTTGCATGAGGCCAACATTAGGCAAATACAACGTAAACATATGGGTAACACAAAAACTCATTTTCCGTGGACGATTCCTTTAAGCAATGTAGCGATTCAAACAAAAACGAGTGAAGAAGAGAAAAAGAAATGAGAACATTATGTCTCGAAAGGATTTTCCAGTGGTGGATTAGCTTCTGTATATCCGTTCCTTCAGAGGAAGTTCTCAAATATTTTTTACCTTCAAAAGGAGGTCAAATTCCTTCATATTTGGAATTCCTTTCATTTTTTTCAGTTTGTTCGAAATTCACAGCCAATGTAAGTGTAGGAGACGATCAGATCGGAATCAAAAAATCAGGCCTCCAACCTTAACAACATTTCTATTTACTTCTCATATAGCAGCAGAAGTCAATTTTCTAATCAGGTATTGAAGTGTATAGTGGTAACAACGCCGTAAACTTGAAATCCTGATGAAAATCGAGCCAAATAATGATGTAATCAACAGTAATACCAACAACCACGTGTTTCCAATGGATCGAACGACTGCGCAAGAATGAGCGATAAATGACGGTATAGAAACTTTCTGGAGAACAGTCAACAGCAGTTATGTAAACAAGAGCGGATCGGAAAACTCAATTGTGATTCTTTTGTGATAGCTATTGTTACACGCAGCTTTAATAGTAAGATCGATTAATGTTAAAATTAGTACCACAAAGGGTGCTATTTTCTTACAGAATTCAAAGAACAGTAACCAAATTAATACGTTATCTATTTATTTATTTTTACATCAAAAAGTGTGGAACAAGAAGCAAAAATAGGAAGTCAATGGTCGGTGCGACTTGGAATTGAACCTGTAGGACATTTCAATCTTTATTTAAGACTACCACTTAGCTTTTAACTAGGAACTGTGAGTTTGATTGAGTAATTTGAGGACGTTTTTTTTGCGGAGATTACGTTTCAGCTTTAGTGTTCCTCACGATGCCTTTTTTAAGCAGCCTCTAGGGCAGAAAAGAGGTGTACTGATCGAAAATCAGTGCTTTTTAGGGCACTTTCCTTGGTTTTACAGCCTATATGGGTGTACTCAAGGGAATACTGAGCCCATCCTTTCAGGATTACGCAACGAAAGAAGCGTAAAATGATAATTTTTCGAAAATATTTCAGCTGGATTCAACAAAATTCAATTTCTCACAGTTCCTAGACATTTCAATGAAGACTTTGCCGACAATTTCACCTACCTAGCTCAATGACTTATGATGAAAATAGTGAAATAAATCAATTTTCGTAGAAAAACTCGAGAAATACGGGATTAATACTTGGGTTCAGAAAGGAATCTGTGAAATGTTTTTAGAGAAGTGACGAAATGAAAAGTCTATCAACAGTAAGTACATTGCGATAATTCTTCCTCTGGCGAAAAAAAAGCAGGAAACAAAATAGAGCTGACCTCCAAAGAGAACGATGGAAAGGCTTAGCAAGTCACCATAAAGTACATCTCAGCAGCAATTAGAAAACCTGTCTTAGCCAATTGCTTCACACAGATATGCACGCACACACAGATATGATTAGGATATGAAATGAGGGCGTGGTGCTAGAGAGAAACCAACCGATTCAGTTCTTCGCAATGTTCCTGATTATGGGCGATCAATAAGTTGAACTAGGAAGCTCTGATATAAAAATATATGGTATAAAAATATAACATAAAAATAAATAAAGTAATATAACAAAATGTTGGAAGTCAGATGAGAAATTAAGGACTGATAAATGATATAGAACACTAATGGGAGATAATAAATACAATGAGTCTTAATCTTTGTTACATAAATACACTAATATTTTTGCTAACGAAATAAAAAAAGGTTGAAATAGGCACTCTGCGAATTGAGTACTAGCTAAATATCAAATTTTTATATCTTGTAACAAGAGCTTGAGTTATGGGCAAAACATTTGGCCTCGAAGAAAACCCTCGAGCCCAGACTCTATGCCCTGGAATAAAATATACTGAATTTCCAAAGTTCCATACATTTTTAATCGTGATGTCCAATCGTAAAAGTTGAATATCGAAATAATTAATCAGAAATAAGCGCAGAACTGGTTGAGATGTGAAGTTTAAAGGTTAATGAACAGAATATTTCGGCATCTCGTCGTATTCATCGCCGCAAACAAACTAGTGTACCCAGATTAGCACAACTGCACTGTGAAACCTGAATGATTCAGTGCAGGAATAGCACAACCAATGCGGAATTAAGAATAAAAATCGATAACTAAGCATCTAATTCACGGACCACTGAAACGCTTCCCAGGAGGGGGGGGGGGGGTGCGGGGCATCCAATTCACAAAAACTCGACAATAGAAGGTAAGAAGCCATTCATTCGAGTTTCCTGATTCAGTTAATGATTCATTTCAAAACTTACAGTACTAGCGGAGTCCAGCAAGCACAGGCACCAAATGCATAGTGTCTTAATAGAGGATCAGGGTAGGGTAGGGTAGGGTAAGGTAAGATAGGGTACGGTTGAGTTGGGTTGGGTCAAGTATAACCCTGAGAAACCAGTATACCCGTGTAACAGCTTTTTTGGCTAATTTACTTAAGGAGATCAGGTGTATGTTAGACTTTCCGGTACTGGAGATTTCCAAAGTTTCCTCTTCACATACCACTGTACTCAAAGAGCCATTACAGCATTTTCCACCCAGTTTGTACTTTGAAGACATTAAAAAATGAAAAATGAAACCGGTAGTGACTAGTGAATTTGCACGATAGTCCCAATGTCTCGTTATAACAGAAACCACTTTACGTGTTCTACCAAATCCAAGCTTTCAAGATAACGACAAAAGTCCTTGTGATCCTTACCTAACCTATGCTCCTTCTTTTGCCCATAAAGAAAAACTCCAGCTACTTGTCGGTGCCACAAAGATCAATAATTTGCAGAACAACAAAAAATGAGCGACCCTTACCATGACTTTACGTTGACATCTGTAGAGCCGATTACCTTAGACCGCGTTCATACTCTGCGGTGCCAGTGGCACGGCGTGGCTGTGTGTCTCTGTGTCTTCGCTCATGCCACCCTGCCTCGTTGCCTGCGTCGTCTATGCACCTCCTTGTGAACGCAGCCACGCCCTATCGGCGCAGAGTATGAATGCGGCCTTAGGAGCTCAATCAACAGCTTCTCCCACCACTTTGTTTTCGGTTCACCCTTCTGTCCAATGACATTTAAACAGCTTTTCCCATATAGCACTAGCAACTCATTTTTTTTCTAAAACTCTCAAAAGTTCATAATTTAGCGTAAACAGCTAACATAAACAAAAACAATCCTACTCGATCTTTTAAAGACTATCGACTCTATAAGAGTGACCCGTTTTATGTGAGCAATCGTACGTGGTCAGTTCCAAGATTCTAGTTCACAGCGACTTATTGCGGACCTCATAAAGTTCAGTAATAAAGGTCGACAGAGGGTGATCAGCAGAAGTGGATCATCGACATTTTACGACATCATAAAAGACAAATGTATTCGAAGAAAACGACAAAACAGATTGTCATCGCAACCGGGGAACGGGATAATAAGCAGCTTTAATGTCGCCAGCGGGCGAAGTGAGAATGAGGAGGAAGAGGACAGGAATGTATCGGGCATCGATACAATCCGACAACCAGAGTTTGTTCTTCCGATAACCGCTAGAAAAGGTCAAAACGAAGAAAATCTCGACCCGCCGTGGAAGGGGATGTTCATTCTGATGGTGTAGAGCGGCCCGACTGATCAAAAATTAATGTGTTAGTGATGAATTGAATCGGTATCAACTCGATAATAGATTTGTAAGTGAACATCTGGTACTTTGTGATACAATAGATTCGAAGGAACAGTTCAGATTGGCCAGAGAATCACTGTTAGGCCATTGTACCCACTTATGACGGCATCATTTCCGGAGTTTTCAGCAGTCGTGGCGGTGAAGCTTTGTTGGGTGGGCGGGGTTTTTAGTTCGGAACACAGCTACCGATTTTGTCCTTTCAGGTTGTGAGCCACAAAGAGTCCACTTGACTGAAACCCTCCTTAAGTTGTTTCATACGTGATTTTACGTACACAGACTGAGTCGCTTGCGAGAGGTGAAGCTGAAGCGATCGGATGGTGAACCGAATGTCAAAAACTATTTCGACCAACTTGTAATCACAAGGTTTTAAGTCAAAACCTTCAGAATGTGAGAAGAAATTGAAAAATTCATTATTAAAAACGCTCCGCAAGAAAAGGGAACATCATAGAATGGCGGCGATGATTTTCGACTCACTGTAAGTAAGAATATAATAATCTCGAAATCTTTGAAACTTCTCGTAATTTTTGGGTACCATCAAGTCCAAGGTCTGAGGTGGCATCGACTGACATCAGAGAGCCCATTCCCGAGCACATTCCATTCAATGGGTGGGAGGGCGGACCCTCGATGGTGACAGGTGCATGCTCGTTGCGGTCGTGCTTGCCACACCCTCCGTGTGAAAAGGGGCGGGGCGGCGCGCTATGCTCTTCTACCAGTGATGATCAAGGGAATACCCTCCCTGTGAACAAGGAATAGGTTTTAATCGATTTGACGTGCAGCGATCGCTCCACTGAACGCAAGATAACGACAAACTCGAATAAGCTGTGACATTTTTACGAGAAAACCAAACGATAGGGCACAATCGGGGGTGGGGGGGGGGGGGGGTAGCGGTGGGAAGAGAAAGAAAAAACGTCAAAAGACGGTCAATGTACGGAGGACATTGAAAGGAGGCCAGCATGAGGACATGAAGGAAACCTTTACTTTTTAAACACTTACCTCCTTTTCCGGTGACTGCGTCGTGAACATCGGTTCCCTCATTGTCGTTCGCGTTACTGAAAACATCCACGTTTCAAGTGGTTTTGACAAAAGAAAACCGATATAAGAGTCGCTAAGGTGCTCGCGATAAATGCACAGAACACGAGAAGAATGGCGGAATAAAAAAAGTTTACTGAAAAGTTCTCTAGCAGGTACTTCACACTTGACAAGAAACAAGAAAAAGGGGAGCAGAGCAAAGTACTGATGAATGTTTCGCGGCAGGTCACACATAATCAGCCACCCAGAGAAAAGTGATGAGAAGCGATAAAACCTGGGAATGATAAGATGCGACAGACATGGTACGATGGCAATGGTGCTTTTTTTTTCTGAAAGCGAGCGGTTCATCCGAAATGAGAACTCTCTGTGCTTATTTGCCAAAAATGCAGAAAATCGTCGAAACTGTAAAACTGGTTTCACTATGAAGGGTGAAATATCATCACAAAATGTGATTTTAACAAATGCCACAAACTGGCACCGCCATAAATAACTTGATATCCCTGCAAATTTTGATTCACTTTAACGTACATTTTGTAGAAGTGGTTGTATAGCACAACAACAGGATCAACCTGAGGATTTTGCATGTCTTACACTGCAGTTATTCGAATGATTTCTGATTTTTTTGGGCTTCGCAATAGCCGAAGTTGTCTTTCGAAAAGAATATCATGACATCAAGGGCACAACACTATGGCATTTTGGTGAAAACTCAAAAATCAGAAAATTACGGTGGATGCCAGTCACAATGAGCTCTAATCCATAAACGTGCTCCGAAACATCAATCTGTAACATCCGCAAGAGTTCAGCGCCAAGTCTGAATCCAAAAGCCGGGAATGGAAGGGATGAGTAGGGAAGAAGACGACCCATCAATTCGGTAATTTGATTGCTCAACAACAATTGAGACTTCAAAATATCTAATCAAAAAACTCAAAAACCCCTCAAAAATCTGAAGGTATAGGAAAACATATACGACGTATATCATATTAGTTAAATCTTTTAATATAAGTTATCCCCACTGTTTCAGATCTGAAGGAGGTATTACACACCAAAGTTTTGCAAGAAATTCCAAAAACTTCAGACTTTTGAGGGGTCTTTTGACTTTTTTGAATACTATTTTGGAGTGTCAATTGTTGCTGAGCATTCAGGCAATCACTAGACTCCTAAACAGCACAATATTGAAATTCCTTTCTCAGTTAATTTACCCGATCTAATTGAGTCCCATTTGATTAACCTTTCAATAAACTTTTTTGCGTTTGATCTATCAATCATTCGCTGCTGCCTTCGATACCACAATGGGATGGGCCGTATCTTTTCTCTCGAAAGGCTTTGCTCAATGGATATTGTTTGGATGCTCTGAACAGATTACTACATGCTTCAAGGCATGAAGTGCGGGTTCGAGTCTCGTCCGACACCGAAGCTTTTGCCAATAACTCAGCATCCTTAGAGTAACTTTCGCATCGCGGAGTACGGCGACATCAGCAGCTATCAGAAATCAAAAATATCAGCTCTGAACAGGATTGAGCTATTAGGTTGTGCCAAAAGTCTTGTAGTATTTTCCCAAAAAAAATCAGTAACTCTTGTTCACTTCGAGGCAGGTCCAGGCGGTTCAGGAATATGGTAGAACAATCCCTAAGCTTTCTAGGAAAATATACAGTAGCGCTCAAAAGTCTTCGGCGAAATGGTCTTGCAGTCGGGTTTTTTCACTTGTAACTTTTTTGCAACTGCACCGATTTAAGAGAAATTTTAGTATGTTGTACTTGAAGACACTGCATACTTAATATACTATTTTGGCGCGCAACGGTGAAGGTTACGTGGTTATATGAAATTTTTTAATTTTGGCATGCCATCGCTATGCCGTCCCGCTGTGCCGCTGTCATCAAAAGTCGTGGTCTTTCTACAAAATATTAATCTTCTCTGAGGCTTGCTCTTTTTGTTTTTGTATAGGAAGCCGTTATTCTTGAACAAGCCTCTTACTTTTTTTGGGTGGTCTTGTAGTAAATTCTTGTAAAAAACCATGAAAAGAGCCAAGCGGCGCTCAAGTAGAAGGAAATGTTGACAATAGGTTCAGGCACCACATATTAAAATTTTGTCAAATTTGGTCAAGTAGAAAAAAAGTTATGACAAAAAAGTTTTGGCCGAAGACTTTTGAGCGCTACTGTATATTGACCCACCAGATTGCGTGGAGAGAGCTACAGTGCCCGTAGTCGATACCCACCCAACTCGCGGTGTCATCTATTCTAAGCGGTCTCGCGGCACCAAAACGACGGAAGCTTGCCACTCCATCAGCGCTGCTTTGGGCAAGGGATGTGTGAGCTACGTGACCGTGCGCCGCTGGTTCATCAGCTTCAGCTACGGCGAGATTGACATGAAAGACAAACCACGCTTGGGATTGTGCTGGTTCTGGGACGCGGAAGGAATGCTTTTCCGCGAGGTGCTGGTACAAGGCGAGACAGTCACCGCTGCCGTATGCATCCACCAGCTCCAGCAGCTCGCAGTCGCTGTTCGAGAAAAGTGCCGGAAAAGGTCCGCGGTCACCCTTCTTCATGACGACGCCCGCTCCCATTTCGCGAAAAGTACCCAGGCCAAGTTATAGGAGCTCGGCTGGGATGTGCTGCCCCACCCGCCATACTCTCCAGACATTGTCCCTTCTGGCTATCACCTTACTCATCCTCTCGAATCCTTCCTGGCCAAGAGAAAATTCGTTGATTATGACTTGCTTGCGAAGGCGATCGCTAACTTCTTCGACTCTCAGAAGCCAGAGTTCTGGGAGAAGGGAATCAACGATTTTCCTATAAAGTGGCAGAGGGTTGCCGATAACAATGGTCAATACGTTGTTGCCGTTATTTGTTGGACGAAAAAAATAAAAAGTGATGATCGAAAAAAATACTACAAGACTTTTGGAACAACCTGATATTAACAACTTCGCCCTCGATCAACCAGCTCTACATGATTCACGAAATATTAGATTAAGGGCCAATACGTAAGGCCGCCGTCAGATGCGATTTTGCGAATCTGCGATTGCGATTTTGCGGTGTCGCGGCTCCGCACGCGATGTTGCGGCATTGAACAATCTCATGGTCGTAGTATCGCGTGCGAAAGTGCGACGTCGCAAAATCGCAAAGTCTGACGGTAGCCTAAGACGTCGAAAAGAATGAAGTACAGTCGAGCAGCATATCTCGGATTGCGAAACTATTGATGTTATGAGAGCACTTGAAGCCATTGTCTTGGAGAACACCTTTGACACCGCTGGCCGACAAAGTGAGATCAGGCGACTTCAATAATTCATGACTTTTCTTTCATTATTATGGAAATCGTCCACGAAAATCTATGTTCTTCTGTTACCCACATATTTATGTTACATTTGCTTACTAAGGACAGCATGCAACGTTTCACGCGCATATACGAAAATCCAATTGAGAGGGCTTTCTAAAGTGGAGGACAACGGGGCGTGGCGTCTGAGTGGGTGTGAACGCTAGAGAGCTAAGGTGCAAAGAGGCTACAGTCACATGGTCAGGAACGCAGAGAGAGAAGCAAGTCTACATTCGGCGCGAATTTTGAGCTGCACATTGCCAGCCGACGGCTTTTCCTATGTGGCAATTCGAAGGACTTCTCGTTATTTATTTATTTACTTATTGGAGACGTAAACATAAGTTCAATTGAGGATCACAACCATGTCTGAGAGTTCAAAAAAGAGAGCGCAGTGATGCTTAACAACGTAGTCAAAAAAACACAACAAGCAAATAAGATACAAAAAATCATAAAAATAACAATGAACCGAGAGCATATAAAAAAGAACATTGAAAGATACAAAGTCGAAAAACGAGATACCTCTGATTTGTCTGCACGTTCGAAACCAGCCTTTGAACTGAACAGTGACAATCCAAATACATTTTGTTTTTTCCCGTTCTTCTGCCTTATTCTGTTTTTTCCAGTTTTTCGACTTCTGCACTGGAGCAGAGGAATTCTCGTTGTGTTTCGTATCTATTAGAGTGATTTTGAAAAAAATTATAGTCATGAAATTTACGTGGACAATTCCTTTAAGTAAATGACAGGACTTAAGTAGGAAGGCTGATGACCGGTAACTTTGCTTATCTACACGGTTCGCTTATGACATCCTGCTTACTATTTTGAGATTGACGCAACAGCGATGCCAGTGCAACAAATCGCAAAACTGGAAAAACAGAATAAAACAGAGAAACAGAAAAAACAAAATGATTTGGATTATCATTGGCTCAGTTCAAAAGGCTTGTTTTAAAAGGGTAGACACATCAGGGGTATCTCAATTCTCGACTCAGTGTCTTTCGTCCTGGTGATTTTTTATATCCTGGTGATTTTGTCTAACCTGTGAGATATGCTAATATATGCCAGAATTCAATAAAAATGATGCTCATGAAAAAGGATTGCCGCCCGATGCCACAATGGCGAAACGAACTTATCTGAACTCCAGCCAAGCGTCGGTCGAATAACCAGTATGACGAATGAGATACTGGAGGAGATAAGAATAACCTACCCGCGAAGCTGTGGGTGGACTGACACGGAGCACTGAAGTCGGTGTGCTGAGGATCCAAGCAATGAGTAGTATGAGAAATAAGCGTAGGAAAAGATTCATCACTGGTAAGCACACAGCACCGTTGTCATTCCACCCACATTTTTCGTAGCCCCATCGCTATCAAGTAAAGCTGATCAAGTAAGGGATCTCTCTGCCGACTCACATTATGACTATTGAATAATTGAGTTGCATCAGTCAATATAAATATTCAATTAAAATGCATAATATAAATATGTGATTGGTACAAATATGCATACAAGTGACGCAGTAGACGATAAACAAGAAAACAACGAGCGACGACATGCCCACTGGGTTGCGTTATGGATTATGAGTTCAACACAGAGCTTCCTCCTGGAGAAAATTGCCGATGCGTTTTTCGAAGTATTTGACTCTTTTTCATTTTTGTCGCTTTTTGACACAACAACAATAAACAAAATATCTACATAAGCTATAAATCTGTGCTTATCGGACCTACCGGCCCACTCCTGTAATATTTAGATTGGAAGGGAGCTGACGGAAATAGAAAATAACCTCAGATTTTTCGACAAAGGTTTTCAACAGAGAACATTCTTTGAAGCTCACCAGATAGGAATTACACCCAAATTCATGAGATTTCTAGAATTCGTACAAAAGTAAGAAAATAATTAACAGCAAACTAAAAAACAGTACCGAACATGACAAATTTCGTTTTTCGTGAAATTTTTATCGCATATATCATTGTGCCCATACATGCATTAGAACGTTACATTGTAGGGTCCAATACAGGGTAGGGAGTGTCTAGAAAAGGGTGAGCAAAAAAGGGTGGAAAAAATTGCAAAAAATTGTGCTGAAAAAGGCGCATTTATTTACGGAGCAAATGTTGATGATAAAGAAGCGCGTATGACTCAAGAAAACTAGCTCCTATGTAATCCTCGGTGTAGCGCGCGAATGATTGGAATGAGTGAACACAGTGTGAGGGATAAAACGGGGTGAGGAGGGTTTAGGGTAGCTTCGTGTTTACCTTCCAAATGCACTTTTAACACACCACACACACGGGGAATTGTTGCCGATAAACGTGGAAATTGCAGGGTGCTTTTTTGTCGGGCCGACGACAAACACGTGGGGTACCCCCGTAACGTAGCCATGTCACAATGGCACTATCCCCGATAGTGTTGATTACGCGGCCAGCTGATAGGTAACGACCTTGATGCTGACATGATAAGGTGTGATTGGATACTCAGCGATGATCTGGTGATGATCGCGCTAAACGATGCTATGTACAACGTGCTTCACAACAAGTTTTGATCATTTTCGGCGATAATGTAGGATAGGGGCTCAATTTTCGTCATAGTGTCAAGCCACCGAACAAGGGAATTTCATAGAAATACAGTGCGTTTCATAATTATAAGGTCACCCCCAAAATTCCGGATTTCAGAAGAGACAGCTAACCAAAAATTTTCAAAGTATTTTTTATAGATTCCTCATCACAGAAAACCCTCCTATACTAGTTTTCATGACATTACTTTCAGCTCGACATTTTTATGAGTATTTTCTGATTTTTGTGCCGTTTCATAATTACAAGGTCACCCCGAAGAAACAGAAAATTTGCTAGAGTTAACAGCGCATGCGAAGAACCTTATAATCTATGGCTCCCTCCTGTTTAAGGACGACATTAACTAGCAGATTTGGTGAAGTAAAAACGAATTTCGAAGAGCCTCACGCCAGATATTGTTATAGTCTTCAACGATTGCCTGTTTCAGCAATTTTGCTTTCCAGAATTAGCGATTATCGGGGTAATTATTTGAGGCGATGTCTCCCAGATCTCCCTAGAAAAGCTGAGACCCAGACTACATCTTATCTATGGCTAGACGTCCGTATTTCGGAACTTCTATTGCAATTCCGTTGACTGACCTACGTGAACAACAGCGTTGTCATCTGTGAGACAATTATTATGAGCCGGTCGGCTCCAAAAGGCAACTTATTTCTTTGCAAGATCTTCTAGCAGTCTCTGGAGTCCATTTTGCAGGACTCGAAGGCAAGGTTCGATGCAACCTCAGTGCGGAAAACAACATAGGCCATCAGCCTTTTCCCACAAGTTGCCAAACCTTCGGTAGATCGGCGCACTTCTCAGACCAAGCTAGTACTACCTCTACTCGTCAGCACCATACAAATAGAATATTTTCAAACTCAAAAATACAATTCAGACGGAATTACTCGCATGCAGGGTGCAACTGCTATGCATATTCAGTTTCGTTCAATCCGTGCCCAAGAACAACTTTATGAATTGAGGTCGTTCCGCCTTATGGTGTGCTGTAGGCCTCGGAAAGTACTTCATTATTTCTTTAGATATGTTTCTGCTCCCTCTCGTTACTGTATACGCTGTGGTCCCAGACGAGAATGGTTCAACTCCGAACAAATCTGATCCATGGAGGAGGTGCTGTAGGAAGTGGCACCCAGAATCCCTTTCTCGTTAATGACAATGATCCCACGTGGGAGCCCAGAACCTGAAAATCATCTGAAGACACCGAATGACTCAAATGTTATCTAACTGAGCCCAGGAAACTTCCGATTTTTTGGGAATGGCTCTCAAACTGTTCTTGATACCACGAGAATCCCAAATCTGGGCTTTCTCTCGAAACATAGCAGCTAACCACGAGAAGATTGATCACGTATCTCGAAGATGTTGTCGGAAGAGATATCTACCTTCCCAGACTTGCTGGTGCCTCGAATTTTTTGTTTTTTCAGGGTGACCTTATAATTATGAAACGGTGCAAAAAACGAAAAATAGTTTCAATAACATAACGTAAACGAGACTGGGACCAGAAATCGGATACGGGGGGTCATTATAGGTTAGGGATCCGTCTGTGAGACTGAAAAGATTCCTTAATGGGGCGTTGTTGAGAAAACCTGAAATTCAGGGGTGACCTTATAATTATGAAACGCACTGTATTGGGTTGAGGAATAAGTTCCCGCGGTTTTCTTTAACCCCGTTTTTCACATTGTTTCTTTCACCTTTCGACGAAGCTTATGTGTGTTTTCAATAGAGCTTTTTTGCTCTACAAAACGCTACTATCCGTTTTTCGATTCCTTTGACTACCTAATATTTATGAGATTTGGAGATGAAGTAAGCTGAAGGCGAAAATTGGCACTTTCGACACCTCATCTTCCTAGTCTACCATCGAGATCAAAAAATGCATGTGTATATGTTTTCAATAGAGCTTTTTCAGCTCTACAGAATGGTACTACCTTTTATACAAATCGCTCAACTTTTTGCTGTTTTTAAGGCTCACAAAGGCAGCACTCGCAAAAGTATGCACTTTCGTTATCTCCTCTTCCTCGCCTACCATCGAGATTAGAGAGGTGTTCATATATGCGTTCGATGGAGCTCTTTTCGCTCTACAAGACGATACCACTATTCTTTTGTATCCTCCCAAATTTTAGCATGTAGGGATAAATTTCCATCTGTTTTTCAATTCAGAATTGCATAATGAAAATAAATTTTTTTGGCGGAGTGTTTTATGTCACTCGATAGAGCTCTTTTCGCTCTACAAGGTGATGTTTACGGTTTTTGTTCGAACCGATTTCTGACATTTTTTAGATCATTTAAAAGTCGACGAAATCGAACATTTTCATCACATGGTGTCGAAAATGTTCGATTTCGTCGACTTTTAAATTATCTAAAAAATTTTTAATTTTTGATAACTGCTGTTTATCGCCGCAGCTCGCGATGCGAAAGTTACTACAAGGATGCTGAGTTATGGGCAAAAGCTTCGGTGCCGGACGGGACTCGAACCCGCACTTCATCCTTTCCGGGGATATGTGCTAATCCATTACACTACCGACACCACCTTCACCTTAACTCAGCTTTTGAATGGTATATTTACCATAGCTTATCAGCACTCACACGTATAACGTGTTGAGCCGGTTGGCCAATATCGGCATCGAACCGTGAAGCTGAAAGCTTTAGTAATGATTACTATTATTGCTATCATTACTAAAGCTTTCAGCTTCACGGTTCGATGCCGATATTGGCCAACCGGCTCAACACGTTATACGTGTGAGTGCTGATAAGCTATGGTAAATATACCATTCAAAAGCTGAGTTAAGGTGAAGGTGGTGTCGGTAGTGTAATGGATTAGCACATATCCCCGGAAAGGATGAAGTGCGGGTTCGAGTCCCGTCCGGCACCGAAGCTTTTGCCCATAACTCAGCATCCTTGTAGTATCTAAAAAATGTCAGAAATCGGTTCGAACAAAAACCGTAAACACTACCTTGTAGATCAAAAAGAGCTCTATCGAGTGACATAAAACACTCCACCAAAAAAAAATCATTTGGATTATGCAATTTTGAATTGAAAAACAGATGGAAACTTATCCCTACATGCTAAAATTTGGGAGGATACAAAAGAATAGTGGTATCGTCTTGTAGAGCGAAAAGAGCTCCATCGAATGCATATATGAACACCTCTCTAATCTCGATGGTAGGCGAGGAAGACGAGATAACGAAAGTGCATACTTTTGCGAGTGCTGCCTTTGTGAGCCTTAAAAACAGCAAAAAGTTGAGCGATTTGTATAAAAGGTAGTACCATTCTGCAGAGCTGAAAAAGCTCTATTGAAAACATATACACATGCATTTTTTGATCTCGATGGTAGACTAGGAAGGTGAGGTGTCGAAAGTGCCAATTTTCGTCTTCGGCTTATTTCTTTTTCAAACCTCATAATTATCAGGAAGTCGAAGGATTCAAAAAACAGATAAAAGCATTCTGTAGAGCAAAAAAAGCTCTATCGAAAACTATATAAGTTTTGTCAAAAGATGATGGGAACAATGTGAAAAACGGGGTTGGAAAAACCGCGGGAACTTATTCCTCAACCCAATAGATTCAAATTGCTTGAAATCCATCAGGTGATCAACAAAATAAAAACTACAAAATCTAACTCATATTCCGGTTCTATTTGAGGATTATTCTAGGCAGTAAACAATTAAGATCATAAAATAAGAATAGAGAAATCCGGTTCATTTCTCAGAATTTATATAGAATTATTTGAAAAGCACGGATTGAGGAACAGACAATAATATGTATAATATATAGCTGCTCATTTTTTGGGTCCAATTTAAGATCATTTAAAGACATGAAAAAATCAGTGACGGGCCCAAGAAATGCGAAAAAAACTAGCAGGTTAGAAAACAAGACGCCCCAAATTTGTTGCCATGGTTTGACCCATCCAAAAACCTGAGAAGCGAACAAACCAGTTATTAACGACTTTAGCTCATCCACTACTGGCTATGGCTCCATCCATTCAGTATCTTCGGAGAAACCTTTTCATACATCGCTCTCGAAATACAGACTTTTGAGAAAGTGATGTATGACGCAATTTCAAAATTGCAGGCGATGTTAGGTTTGCAAAGTCTTGTCGAGAATTGACTATCAAATATAAAAACGTATTAAGTTAATTGTCTATACTTCCTTCGATATTTCATCCATTTGCAATCGTCTTGTGCCAGTTTACTGCATTTAGCGATACGATTGCATGACAGGAGTAATCAGCTTGAACAGGAAGCTCTGACAGCTCCGCCCACAAATAATTATTTAGGTAAAAAATCAGTAAAAATTCATCAAAAATTGCGACCATTGCTGCCGTTCGAAAGGGTGAAAGCACCAAAAAACAAGGTAAGTATTCGTAAAAGAATGGTGCTGCAAAACAAAGTTGCATGACGAAAACATAGAGAACCAAAGCTGATTGTTCTGGTTTTCAGACTCTTTCTTTCCAACCTACTAAGAGGCGTTTGAAGCGAAGCTGAAGGAAAGCTGAGATAGAAACTGTGTTCTCTATGGATGAAATGATCACTTATTCAGAGGCAGTCTGCAGCGAAACTCAGTTTAAAAGCGCGCCATCAGGGTTTTATGACCATCTCATTGCGCGCACCGCAAAGCTTCACTGCAAGCTGCTGCAAGGGCGGGGTAACCCTCACGGCTGACTCACTTATCCCCTCACCCATCTGACTAACCCCCACCAATAATGATGAAGATGGACAGAAGGGAAATAGTGAGCAACTTTTTGAAATCCTATTTCTTGGATTTTTGACCATTTCGTTCTGCTTTTTCTCTGCCGTCACACTACCGAGCACCTCGACTGTCATATTACACAGCTATTCCACAACTTGCCAAGATTATCTTCAAGAACAAATGTGTGAGCTTGTAGGAAAACCCTCGATGTTACATTCGACCTCTCACTGTTGAGATTTCTAAGCGAACAAAACTCGGCTGTGAAAGCAAAAAATGCTTTCTGTGCTCTATTTGCTTAGAATGATGTATCTGTGTGCATGTGTGAGAAAACGCATGTGCACAAGTTTTTCTTCCGCACGTTCACAGGGATTTAAAGTGCAACGCCTCACGCTGTGGGATGGAAAACAGTTGCTTTCAAGCTAAGCATGTAGGAGCCACTTCGTAGCTAAAAGGCACCATTGGAGATAAAGAGTAATGAAAATGGGGGAACCTACACCCTCTAAGCGAGCACTTGCATTCAGAAAAAATCAGATTTGACAAAACTCGCATTGAAAAAGCCCGCCCTGGCCTTGCAGACTGTATTGTGGCCTCGCTGCGCTGTGTGAATCACGCTGCCTCGCATCCGCTGGACGTGTTGCTACAAAAGCGGATTAGTGCTCACTGCTGGCTGCTTCTGTCTGCATCTACTTCTCAGCGGTTAGTGATGTAGAGGGGGGGAAAATCAAGGAGTAAAAAGTGAGGCCTATTTCTCTAGTTTTTGCGGTATTATTTTGTTTTTTTCTACTACGGGGCACCTTAACATTCATATTTCACAAATATTCCACTATCGGTCAAACTACCCATGATGGCGTCATTAAGCGCCGGAAGGGGTAAAGAGAGGTGAAAAATGGGAGTGCATGCTCTCAGAAAACAAACCTTCCTTCAGAAAAGAAAATGGTTAGCGAAACTCGCACTGAATAAGATTGGATTGGGGTCCCATCATGATCACGCAGCATCTGCAGTACTGCGGCGGACGAGTTGTCGGCGAAGGCAGGACAAAGCTCGCGGCTGGCTGATTTTGCCTCTCCACCTGTCTGCAGTCTACCCCAGCTAGTGACGCAGAGTGGGAGAGAGAGGAAGTTTCAGCTTCCCATTCCTCGCCTTTTTCGCCGTTTTATTTCCTCTTTTCTCTACCATTTCATTGCTGAGCAGCCTTACTTTCATATTCCGCAATTTGCCAAATCTACCCTTCCGGTATCTCCAACCACCATAAAATCAAGCAATCACTCTTCTTTTGTAATTAAAATTATGCAGTACATTGCAACGGTGACCAGTTCGAAGATCTCGGGGAAGAGAGTGCAAAAGTGAGAAGACAAATATAGCAGTCAAAGCCTGTGACTATCTACCAAGAGATAATCGCGAGGTGTATAGACGGTTCAGAATATCGATGGAACGATGGTGTTGCTTCAAAAATGTCAAAATTTGACATATTTCAAGCACAATGAATCGATGGACTATGCTAACATACTACGCTTAACAGCATCCAGGGTGCGCAACAAATACTTATACGTGGTATAAAACCGAATATCTCTGGCAAGAGTGCGACAAAAGAAATGAAAACTTGATGATAAGTTCTGACTATTATATTATTTATTAAATTATTATATTGTATTATATTATTTATTATATCATTTATTTATTATATTGTTCGGAATCGCTATAAATATTCATCATCCTGTTTTCTTTTCTTTTTTGTGTTATTGTGAGAGATTTTTTTGTTTCTTTATCGCGTTACAGTACTTATTGCATCCTGTAGAATTTACTACACTAAGAACAAAAATTCTGGAAAATAAGGCATTGAAGATTAGTACTGATGGTGCTGCTACGGAAAATTATCACTGGTGTTTACGTGGTGGCTGAAAGCGCGATATAGTTAACGTTAACATGAATGGGCAGAACACATTACAACCATTCTATATGATTTATTAGTGTCAAATGTTGATGTTTATGCAAAAGGAAGCATCTAACGTTTGACGCTGCTGATAACTCGTACACACCGATAGCAATTGCTACTCCATCTCCCTTTGGAGCGGTAAAGTTACTCATAATGAAGTGTGAATTCTCCAATACAAGGAGTTTCACAGGAAGTCCATCTCGGAACCCCATGTTTCCACTCAACTGGTTAGTCCCGTAGTCAACAACTGAAAGGGAGAGTTCCGGCTGATGCGGGTGCAGTTCCATGCGTCGACTATACAAATGCTAGCAGCGCCCGTCGCCACTGCACCACTTCCTCCACTGCATTTTCAAAATATACCAAGCTGTCGGAGATAAGTAGTTTATTTGAAGGTAAGCCAATCCATGAACAGAACAGAGCACGGAAAACGCCTCGCAGTAACTGCTAGTCTTCAAACATTTTTCAAAGGGGATAGGGAGACACCGGAAGGGGGAATATCGGCAGACGGTGGAATAGCCGTGGGATGTAGAAGTCGAGGCCATCGGTAGTGTAACGGTAGGGGAAGAACGGAATAAAACGGTACAAATTTCACCACAGTTCATACAGTCTTCCCAGTTCTCATTTTCTCCTTACTCCTGGCGGTTTGATTCGTTGCTTACCCTTTACCAAACCACCACAATTTCTAGTTCGTCCTCCGCCTTCTATACTGTATTTGATGGATCAGCCAACAGTGATTGTGAACGCTAAGGTCGCCGTCAGACTTTGCGATTTTGCGATTATGCCATTTTGAGATTGCGCGATTTTGCGACGAAACACTTTCGCACGCGATACTACGGCCTTCAGATTGTGCAATGCCGCAACTTCGCAACAACCGCGAAAGCGCAAAATCGCAATATCGCATATCGTGAAGTCTGACGACGGCTAATAAAGACGAGCGAAGCATGCGAATATGAAGGAATAGGCCAGATGCCGGAAAATGTAATTCACAAGAAATACAAGTCACCTTAATACACACAGAACAAGAAGAGATGAACCTGAAATTGGACAGCCGAAAAAAGACAGAAGATAGGAAAAGGTCACATGAAAAAAGATATGAATATGCTATGAGGGGAAGGAGAAATGTATCTCATCCTAGACAGCCTTGCCCTACAAATCTTAGAGGATACACGATGAATGGTGGACTTACATGGAAGAATAAAATCTTCCAGCTCAAATCGTCAAAGATAGGAAGAGTTAAGTAGCTTCCGTGGTAGGAAAAAAAGAAGGAAAAAAAAAAGAGTTAAGTAGCTCTCGTGATAACAAAAAAGAGCGAAAAAAAGAGAGTCGCCGAGGCGTTCGCTTCAATTCAGATCGCGAAGCTCGTGTTTGAAGGGATGACAAATGGATTAGCATAACTCCGAAAATCCGCTTGGAACAGTTCTGAAGCGTGCAGATGTCGTTATCGAACTTCATACATGACAGATCATGCGAGGGCTAAGCATAAGCTCATTCCCTCCTATTCAAAAAACTTTTCTTTCAACCGAACAAGTTTGGTTAAAACCAGATTGCTGTAGCCATAAGCTGTTATAAACTTGTCCGCGGATAATTTGCTAGGCTAAAAATCGTAACTAATTTCTGTAGTACAACGTTTCAAGCTTCAGTTTCGGCAACTTCGTCTAGCTTTAGAACGTGACTTCTTCACATTTCGCGGGTATGCAATATCTCCACGGGTATGCAATATCTTAAAATCAGTAAGACGGAAATACCTCCTTCTTTCAAAAAGTTTAAAATGGCCGTATCTAATTACCTCCGGCGTGCGAGCTAATACATCAACTATTTTCCTTTATCAACGAGTTGTTGTTTTCAAGACCTATTGTCTGTGTTCTGATACTTCTTTCCTTTCCTTTCCTTTGTGTAATGTCACATATTTGCGTGCGGAGCCTCTACACCGCAAAATCGCAAAATCGCAGAACCACAAAATTGCAAAGTTTGACGGCGGCCTATATGGTACGATGGAGTAAAGCCTCACCAGTTCCAGCTATATGGAAAGCTGGCCTATTAAGCTCAAACTTCTAGACTACCAAGTCGCGCCACGCATTCAACATTCACAAGGTATTGATTGAGCGCAGTGGATCCCAACGAAATGATAGTGTAGCGTTATCGAATAAAGATCTTTTTTCGGAAAAATACCCACTGGTTTCGACATTACGTACGTGGCTCCCTTGAAAACGCTTTCGACTTCCGATGAAGGTCCTACACGATGTGGTGAAACAACCAATTCCAGTACAGATTAGAAGTGTAGACTTGTTTGCTACAGCCTTCGTCTTCCCCACTGAGTCCCTCAAATGGTCGTCTTTATACGTATGCTTTAAGTAACATTATTAATAGCTTTTCTGAACTAGAAGAAACTAGGACTAGAACGCAGAAGATATGAGCTAGCGGATGGAGCTTACGCGCGAGTAATAGATGCATGAAGCCAATCAATATTCTGCGTAAAAATATTGCCGATGAGCCAGAGACCCCTTGGGCAGAAATCCATGTATTTTCAGAGGGTGGCTTCATAACAGTTTCATAGAAAAAAGTTGGTATAAATAGGCCTCAAAAAATGGTGAAAATGATAGTTTAGTATGAAATAGGTCAAGTTTTTTTTTGAAAAAAGAAGTGTGAAGGGCGCAGAAACAAGAGAAAAAGTATGTGAAGGAAAGAAGAAACAATGAAATCGTTTGGTGGCCTGCAATTATGTATAAACCATAACGGAACAGGCACATTAATATTCGCACATCAAATAAACTGACATTATTGAACACATTCGATTCAGAGAGTAGAGGCGAATGCGAAACGAATGGAAATGGCCACTAAAACATTCCATAAAAGAGAAAAATATCAGCAAATCGTGTGAAATGGCAATTACGAGGGACCAAATTCATCTTAGAGGCTCACCCATGATTTAACGATTCCTCTCTGCAACTAAAAACTCCTTAAACATTGCTTCAACTTCGTCCCTTTCACAACTGTTCGTTTTTCAAATTATTATTAAATCCGAAAACCATTTTCAGCTCAAATCTGTGACTTGAGCTACGCGCTTGGTGAAACACACAGCCTTTCCACTTTCCAACAGTGCTCTAACTTCTCATGCTATGTATCAGGGTAGCTCCATGAAACCTTCAGTGAGTATTACCTTTTTCTAAGCTGGGCAACTGTGGTAGATGTACAAGGAGGGTGGTGGGAGAACGGAAGGTTAAGTAAAGTCGTCTTTTCTCGACTATCAACACTGTAGCAACCACATGTCGATTGTTTGACTGGATTTTCCCATTTTCAATCCCCAAAGCTTGATTTTTAGTTGGAATCCATCAAGTCCACGAATTGAAGCTTTTTAGGAATTATCATTTGACTACTAGGTTCGGCTCACGAACGACAACCTTGTGACTTTTAGCAACATTGTCCGAGATGCAGGACGTCAGAGTCCTCCAGAAACACAACGGAGGTCTTCAGGTAAAGCTTTGCGCAAGTTATACATTTCAGAAGTCAAGCAAATACGTTACGGTGTCGCAGATACGGTTGGTTTACTTGAACTCGTCGGCGATGGTAGACGGTCTCATCCCTGGTTAGAAGATAGGCGACTGCAGGTCACTTGAAGGCTTCAGGAAAGCAGTGATACTTTCTCCCGTCTCTCCCGTGGCCACTGTCTACTCCATCTCTTTGCGCAGAGTAAACCTTAGTACCGCACTCTAAAAGCACTTATTTGTTCTTTTTTTGTCTTTTTTTTTTGTTCTTATCACAAAGTAACGCAGTGGAGAATTTCTATAGTGTAACCGATGATCACAGAGAAAGACTATTGTCATTTCCAGTAAAAAAACAAATCAATCGTAATGGTCGAAAATGCTGAGAAAAACTAAGACGGGAAATCGTGATCATAACCGATCATAACCGCAGTCCCGCATTTGATGAGATAGCATAAGCTAAGGGCTTAAATAAAATAAAAAGGAAGATGTATGGGTATGGGGATATTTTTGGACGATGATTTCTATTATAAATGCACATTTCGATATTACAGCGCAATCAAAACAAGCCAATAAAGAAGTGAGGAGGGGTGAAGTTTGTCGATGAAAAATAAAAATAGACATGAAACACAGTTATGTTACAGAATAAAACGCTAATTAAATGAATTTTGGAGGGAGCTGGAACGATTGAACGCGATGGCGCTGGGAAGATTGATCATGAACGGGTCGATAATTCCTTCTGACTTTTGTCGGAAGTCAATCGCAACTGAAGATCAAAATACGAACATATATCAATAGAGGTGGAAAGGTGGGGGGAGACAAAAGTGTTCCATCCTTCTTTTTTCCGAAGTTTTTCTACCTCCCAACTTCGGCTGGAATCCACATTCCCTGGCCCACAATCATTTTCGGTATATTGGATTGCTCTAATTGTGCTGGAATGAGGGTTCACTTACATCGCTTTGGAATGCCTTTCCGCCGGTAGGGCGTGGCTGCATTGACAGGAAGCGAGGGAGAGTGGCACGGGGGAGGTGCGGAGACGACGCATACAACGAGATAGGGTGACACAGGCGGAGACGCAGAGACACGCAGCTACCGCAAAGTATGAACGCGCCCTCAGCGATATAGGTGTGCTGCCCTTCATTCACTACTTGCCGAACAATCATGGTATCAAAAACTTGATACCGGATTAACACAAGGTTTGATAAGCTCGAAAGGGTTCCCTCGCGTAGATCTTGCAACGGCTCTGTTGCAGCTGTAGACAGATGCTGTAGCAGAAATTCCCAAAAAAAATGTCCCAAAGCCCTCTTCCACTACCTCATTATGAAGTAACGACGCAGTATCCTTGCTCCATGGGGAGAGAAGTTCCGGCTGGTGGAATAATCTTCTCGTTCAAAGGACTTTTACGTAAGAAGACTACGCTGGACTTCCTTATATTCCCTCCTTAGATTCAGGCTAGTCAGCGCTGCAACCATTCATTCACAATGAGCCGGAAGAGAAGTTTCTAGAAACATAGACTTTGCTAGATCACTGTGGGACAAGACGAACTACAACGCTCTATTAAGAGATAAATAGAATAACGTATCAATTAGAGAAGGTTTACCTCGAGAAAACTGAATATTAATCTTTATTGTTTATTGTTATTGACTACTATAATTACAGGAGATCATTATACTAAAATGGTCCCCAGGGAAGTAGCTACTTCTTTTTTTTTTAATTTTCCGAAAAAGAAAGTTTGACAGACCTCATGAAGAAATGAAAAATTATGAATAAGGAGATCGTATTTGAAAGATTCAAGAGGGAGAAGCAAAAAAGTGTTTACCCTCTGTTTCGCACGTGCCCTTAGAAGGAGCTTAAACTCAGACATGATTTCCCTTATGAGGTCTGCTCGAAGTTAAAGAAAGGAAAACGGAAGTGGGGCCGAAATTCTAGCGCTATCATAATCCAAAGATTTTGACAAGCTGCAGAGAAAGCAAATAGCTAACCGGCACAGCGAATAACAAACACCAAGAGAAACGCTGGACGGGGCGGCCAGCCGCTTGCATGGACGCATGGTAGCCGAGAGCTCTTTTTCGAAGAGCACCTGTCCAGAAGATTCAGGTGCGAATATCACACCATTAACTATTCTTGCACAAAGGTAAAGCAACAAAATTGCGTGCTAAACCCATATTTAAGAAATTTCGGATGAGAAATCTACTTGGCTTTTCTCAAAAGTAAAACAATAATTCTATTTTGAAGATGACAATTGAAAATAATAATAATTGAATAATAAATAAAAATTACTCGTTTGTGCATTTGTGCTTACGTTATATAGTAGCAGTGAATAGGAGAAATGACTCAAACAGCAAGTTCAACGACAAGAAGCGATGAAGCTATTTGAAGGAATAAAAATGCCCTCGACTAGAAGAAACCACTACTCGAGCTTACTTCAAATTCCGTCAATCGAAAATCGACCTTTTTAAGCAAGGACATTAATTGGAAACTGATGGCCTTGACGGGATCGCTATACATGGAGACGTCAGACCGTGTTCATACTTTGCGGCACAGAGGCGACAGCGGCACTCTGGCGACGCGCTCTGTATGTAACGCAGGACTGAATCACACTGAAGCATGATGATCGTTGCCCACGTAGACCTATGGCGGAGGTGCGCGGGAGTCTTGCCACACTGGCACTATGCCAACATTCTCTGCAAAATTCAAATATCGCCGCCAGCCGCAAAGTATGAACGAGGCCTTACCATGTGTGAACTTACTACTAGTCTACATGTGTGAAGAAGAAATGAGTGATAAGATGTGATTCTGCTGAATGGAGTATTCTACGGAGTAATTTTGGGTGATTTTGGGATGTGAAATGTGAAAATAGAAGGAATTGTAAGAAACCTTTTGCTACGGTGCAAAATGTAGAACTCCACCATCCTCGAGTAAGTTTTCTTGTGCTTTCTCACATATGTTGTCAATTTTCTTATGGTTTGTAGTCGAGTACCTCAAGGAGAGGTCCTTTCCCTAGTATTGTTCAACATTTCCACTGCCGATCTACGATACGAGCTTCAAGACCCAGGTGTTCATTGTTAATATCTGCGATGATATCAAGTTGTATAAGGTTGCAGAAGACGTTTGCTCTGATTTAGCCCTTCAGACTGCAATTGACAAGGTTGTAAAGCGGTCCAAAGCCAATGGTCCGTCCCCTTTTATCCTCGGAAGAAACACAAGCAGATCATGTCTA
Source organism: Trichostrongylus colubriformis (assembly GCA_963978905.1). Classification (NCBI taxonomy): domain Eukaryota; kingdom Metazoa; phylum Nematoda; class Chromadorea; order Rhabditida; family Trichostrongylidae; genus Trichostrongylus; species Trichostrongylus colubriformis. The sequence goes on from OZ022260.1 coordinate 30,698,560, forward strand.
TTCAGATCAGTGACCGAAGTGCGACATTTGGGGTTACATTACGACTAAAAGCTGAACTTATCTAGGCATTACAGAACACTAATGGCTACAAATGTCCTCGCACAATTTTCAATTTATTCAGATCTCTTCGTACTATGGACCCCATTACCAGAGTTACTACGCTCATGTGAGCACTATGTGGCCCTACTGTGGTGTGCGGCACTACGGTCTTTAACTCCTATTCTGAAAGGAAGTCCAGGTCCCGAAATCTGTACAGACTAATTTTACTCGAAAGTTAATGCTGAGGTGTTCAAGGTTAAGATACTCCGATATCCCCAATAGATCGGTTAGAAACGCTGAATTTGGTGTAAAATCACTTGAATGGAGAAGCGATACGTCTTACTCATGGCTTTTAAATTTCTCAGACCCAGACAATTTTTTAAAATTTGATCCACAAAAGTTTTCCATCATGTTGCCAACTAACGCAGGAGAAGCGTTGTCAAGAATTACGACAAATACAGCAAAGTCTCAGCATAGGTTGAAGTTTTTTACAGAGTTCGGTGAAGCTTTAACTCACTGCTACGAAAAATGTGCACCCGGTGAAATACACGGTTTTTTCAAGGTCAAGGTTTTTTTTTCATGTTACACTGTTTTTTGAATTACCTATTGTGATTACGTGGGTTGTTGCTTACGTCACTAAACAAACAAGCAAACACCAGTTTCGAACGTGTTGGCGATCTTATGCAATTTGAGTTCACAGTGTTTGATGATTGTTTTTTGTTTGGTTTCCTCTGTTTTGTGTTCAAATAGTCACATGTGCCTGCACATGTCTACTGAATAATGAATGAATGTATGGCATACTTAAGCCCTAAAGGCGGTAAAAGAACAGCGTCAGCTGGTTCCAACTATTGCTTGATATACAATGGAGCCTATTGGCAGCTGCCATTACTCTAGTAACGGAAGACATAAGTGTAATCGAAAACGGCTGGTATGCATGTCACTCTCAACGGATCCGATTTCATCATATTTGTCAAATCACTACTATTACGACAAATGATCTCGGACTGACATATGTTGCACGCATCAACCACGATTTTTAATAACCATGATAATATTTGAAACTACGCATTGTCGGCGGTTTGTGGTTGCTACCGTAAAACGAAGGAAAATGACATAAAAATTCGAAATTGCTCAAGTTTGTGTCATTAAGATTCTCCGTGCTCCTACTTTCCCCGAACTCATCAACGTACGGTAGCTCAAGCACTTTTAGGTTGCGTTCATACTCTGCGGTACCGGCGACAGGGCGTGGCTGCGTGTCTCTGCGTCTCCTCCTATGCCACCCTGTCCCGCTGCATGCGCGAGTCAAGCCTCCGTCGAGGAATCCTCGACGGGGGGGGGGGGTCGTGTTTGGTCCGCTGGGAGGGGGGGGGGGTGCGTAATCATTGAGGTATGCAGTGGTCAACGGAATTTTCAGGCTGACGGACGGGGGGATAGGGGCTCTGACGTCGACAGAAGTTGCGTTTCCCCGCTCCCCCCCCCCCCCCCCCCCACTCCCGACTTTATTTGATCCTTGCATGACTTTCAAGCTTTCTCATTTGCCATCAGAGGATGAGCACATTACCAATGGTCGGCGAGGCTTTCGTTTCAGAATATGAGTATTGAATCTGTTAGGTTTTTATCTTTGACGCTTTTGTTTTGGAACATGAGTACTGTTAGGATTTTATTTCTCTCATTTTGTCAGGAGTTTGGTTTGGCCTCAGTTTTTTTTCATCATAGGCTCTTTCATTCTCTGGTGAATGGCAGTAGGGGTGGTTCATATGGAGCTCCCTTTTTGGCGGGAGGAGTGCTATTTTTTGAAGATTTTCCTAGATGCCACGCTTGACCCTGTGCCTGCGTCGTATCGTCTCTGCACCTCCCCCGTGCCACTCCGCCTCGCTGCCTGTGAATGTCGCCACGGAAATTATGGCCCTGCCGGTGCAAATCATGACCGCGACCGTACAAAACTACCCTTTTTGGTCACGTTTTTGCTTCAGTGAAGCTTGCTTTAGCTTTTTAACTTAGAAAAAAAAGACCTGATTCGAGCCGAAGTCGGAAGCAATCACTGCAGTACTATCGAGCCTATCGCTGCCCCTGTCCAGAGCCATACACGAAATTAGGGCGGCTCTCACTAATATTTTTCCACGTGTTTCTGCTAATCGGTAAACAAGGCTCAGACAATGCGATAGAGTAAGTTGCTGTTTCGTTTCAACCCACAGCATCGGATCCTACTCAATCGGAGCGCTCTCATTAGGACAGAAAGCTTGCGTCGAAGCGAGCAGTGGGTCGAGCACGTTATGTAGCTAGGTCCTGAAGCGATTAGCCGATGCTAAGCCTTGGCCTACGGCTTTTGAACGATGCCACAGGGCTGTTTTCACGATGAAAATTCCATGAAAGAACTTCTTGGAAGTTACCGTAAGGTCAAATACGTTGGCTGAAAGGATGGGAGCTGGACTTCAACTAACTTTCCCAAAGAATCAATCTATATCATACACTAACCCTTCATTATGATTGACGATAAATAGTCAGAATACCAACTCAGTACAAAACTGAAAACAGAATGACTAGAAATGAACAAACTCACTGGTCGTAGACTAACAAATTAACAACATCTATTATTACACAGAGATCAGATAAATTGAGTAATAATCTGAAAATACAACAACCCGCACAATTATCCAGACTTTAAGAGTTTGCCAGAATCGGAACGGGATCGAGCCATTCGCAGCACGCCCGGATATCGTTTCACCAGAAGAGACCTCACAATCCATATAATCGTCACCACTGCGGCAATGCAGTATATATTTATGACTGTTGACTCATTCGGTAGATGACATGTCCCAACCAAAACCTTCAAGAAAATAATTTTGATAATCACTACTAGAAGGCATCATGAAACTTCTGAAGTACACATAAACTCACATCATCTTTAGAGATGGTCGCCATTAGAAAAGTGGGACGATTCCCATTACGCCATGAGAACGAATTCACTGTATACTCCCAAAATCCTCCCAATGGTTGAGACCACCTTGAACATTTGGAAAGATTTCGAAGCCGAAACTGGATGAAGTTGATTAATGTATTTTCAGAACAACCTTTTCTTGCATCCTCTATGGCTATGACCATTGAAAACTGCCCTCGGTTCGAGCTTCCGTAACAGCAAATCAGTAGATTCCTCAGAAAGCGCTTCCCATAGAGGGCGATAAGGATCATTCCTGTTGGGGTCATCCTCATCGAAATCCTCGTCTCGAAGGCAGTCACTGTCATTGAGCCTAAAGTTACACGCTTGCGTAAGTACGTTTAATTAAAGCTCTAACGAGCATTTGGTAAGCAGAAGTACCAAATAAGCGAGTCATGGGATACCGGTTTCTTTTCAAATATTTCAGGGGAAACGAAAAGTACTCGAACTAGAAATATGTGACCTCACTTTTGCTTAGTATGGCCAACAGTCAGCGGTATCAAGTGGATGGGTTGCAGGGAGGGTTAACTTGCATGGTCAGGGCTCATGGGATGCCAGGCGCCTTTAGCTCGCACAGCACGATACGAGTAGATAGGAACGGTTAGAGAAGTAGGTAGCAGTATACTGAGAGGATCACGCTTGTACAACGTTTGGATGAGAAGTGGCTCGAAACCGAAATCTCTTGCCTTATAAGGGGGGTCATAGGGAATAAATAAAAGGCGTAGAAGAACTAAGTCTTGTAACCGAAATGGTATCGTTCACTGTTTAGGAAGCCATGAGCAAGGTCAAATGTCTTTAAGATTCTGAGAAAAAGCCGTGACATGTCACATTCCAGAGGAATACATAATTTCACAAATCATTCAATTCGTAGAAACAAAAATGGCATCATAAATTTGTAAAGAGTAGCTTTCAAAGGTACCTGAACAATGGAAAGTGCTGAAGAAGGACTGGTCTGCGGTATGGCTGGAATCGATTCGATGTATGGTTCTGACAGTTGCCCAGCTTTGAGCAGTCCAACTCTTTGGCAATTACATCAAGTTCTGTTTCAGCTTCATAGCAGAATCGGCAACCATCGCCATGTAAAGCCATCGAAGTCACAAGAATGAAGGGTTGTCCTTAGGCAAAAGTATGTTGTCACGAATTAGTAAAGAGTGTTTTCAGTCAGGTACCTTTGATCACGACAGCATCAACTTTGCTGCGATTGAATCGTTTTTCGAACCACTCGACACGAAATGGTGATACCCTTAAATAATTAGGTAATCCAAAATGAAAAATGATGATGCAGATTTGGATATTCCAACACTACAGTAATCCAGTGGACCCATCAAAGTCATAAAAGCCAACAGCAATTGCTGAATGGTAACCAGAGACCCTATACACTCTTCGAAACAACAGAATTAACCCAATTAACCCACGCGTAATGAAATCCAATGTCGTGATTTCCAGCCAGAACGTGAACTGATGGTTCGTCAGAGGACGAGCTGCCAAACAACGATTCGAAACGGTCAGCATATTTATGAAATAAAGTCCAATCTCCCCACTGTCCTTCGTCCATGAGATCACCTGAAACATTCCTTCTCATGAAGTGGAGAGAATAACAAAGAAGAGCTATCAAAAATGCAAAAGAAATTATAGGCTGAAGCTTTTCTACCTAGAAAGAAAACAGCATCGGGACTAAGCAGGTAACGTGCTGTGCGATATGAACGATACATCTGCCATTCTCTGAAAAAGTAATCTGCAAAAATCCAGAACAAAAGCCCGTCATGTGAGACATCGGTGCCAGGACGAAGATGCCAGAACGCACCGTATACTGATTGTATAGTATACAATATATGCTCCAGTCTAAGGAAATTTTGCCTCAACTTATTAAGATTACCAAGTTGCAGAGAACTTTCCTGGGAGGGCGACACACTATTAAGAGCATAGCTGCTCAATAAACATAGTAGGACATGATGCTCATTCAAGAGCCCCAACAAGTCTAACTGAATGTCTGATGAGCACCGCGCCTTCGATTGAAAGTAAATGAAGTGCCAAGAACATAAAAATACCTGCGAAGTTTGTCAAACCAGTGACCCTGCCGTTCACCTAACAGATGGGTGTCAGCTATGAAGAAAACACGAAGTTCAGTCGATAAGCATCTACAAATGTTTTTATGAAGTCTACAACATATAAATGTCTGATAGATTTTAATCGATCGATCTGCTGAAAGAATATTCATCGTCGAAAGTTTGTTGAAAATGAAAGAAACCCACTTAACACCATCACAAGGCCAATTACAAGTGAATCCGATCTTCATGAAATATATCAAATACTCATTAAAGAAGATCGTATTGAGGACTAGAAACAATGGAAAATAGGAAATCGACACGTGTGGCAAGAAGCGCATCTCCCACAACTAGGAGTGAAATTCGCTTAAATTCTACCTGTAAACATTTGATTAACTCAAAAAAATGATTGCGAAAAGCATGCGTTCACCTAAGCAAAGGATACCGAAGAAACAGATTCCAAAGGAAATGATAGCTTTATTTTACTAATGAACAATGACAATCAATAAATCAACAAAATAACAACCTATCCTAATGGAATAAAATGGAAGTACTAGACGCACATCAAATAGGAGAGGCTCAAGAAATCTGTAAAATTTGTGAGAACGAATATACTTTAAATCATCGATAAATTCTATACAAATCAAAATTTGGAAAACTAGTCCCGTAATAACATCTGAAGAATCCTTAACAATACTCGAGAATTCAAACCTTCTTTCTCACCCTCGGCAGTTACGTGATAGAATTTGCCGTCCCGGTAGTCGTCATACAATCGTACAGGGGATTCCACCTGGCAAACATTTGTTTTTGGATTATCGAAACCTGAAAATGTAAATGTATTCATGAAAACAACGCCGAACCACAACAGGTTCCCGAAATCAGGAATAAATTGAGCAACAGCTGCAAACTGAGGATATCGGTGACTGTACCACATTACAGTTGCTTCAAGCAGTTGCTACAATTTTCCCACTTGAAACGCTGTCAAGGAGTGAGAGCAGTATAAAAGTCAAGTGAAAAACATCCACTTCAGCTTTCAGTTGAATGAATTCCATTCAGCTTGTACACAGTCACTACTAATCTCGTGATCTCTGCCTTACAAAATAACCGAGCGAAAATACTGAGGCATACGAAAAGACCGTGATATAAAGAAGATACTTTCTGTCTTACTCTTGCGCGGTCTACAGTTAAAGACATGATCAAAATCTGTGAATTGGAAAACTTGAGGATTCGCAAGTGTCCAACCTTTGAAGCGCCGAATCTTTCCACAACATTAATGACGACCAACCCATCTACACAGTAATACACCCAATAAGCACCGTTGCACTCTACCGCATGCCTCAGAGATCAAACCTTTCAGCAGAAGTTTCCATTGAAAGTACAAAGAAACACAGGAAACTCGCCCTCACACTCGATATTGATCGCAATTGTATTTAGCTGCCCAACCGCAAAGACAAAATCAACGCCATTCGATAGCATTAACTGGGATGTGAACGGCCGAGTTATGTCAGTGAATTGCGTAAAACCTAAAAATCTTGGATAAAAAGCTGGCGATGAGGCAGAAATATCGTCATTACCGTGGGTATGTGCTTGAGCACAAAGATTCGTAAAGAGTGAAGCGACTGCTTGCGCCTTTGCACAATCTTGCCACATTTCTGCACATTCTTCTGTTGGAGCATCCCATACTTTTAATCGATCATCCAGTAATGACAATGACTTTGCAGCTACACGACTGTACGTGTGGGTTTCTTCTAAAGAATTCGAAAAGCGAACTTATCGCAACGTCTACTATTCGCTGAAAAAACTGACAATACCTGACTCGACGAAATATCCAGGACACTGCCACAACGGATCTTCGTCCGGCCATATATTAAACGTCTAAACACTAAGCATGACTACAAAAAAAAAACTTCTCAAAATACCCACTTCTACGGATTTCAGGATATAAGAAAATTCACTGAAACTAGAATTGACAGAAGCAACGAAAAACACCGGAAATTCCGAAAACATCTACGAGGATTTTAGCAGACACGGTACTGCCGCACTATGACAGCAACATAGTCTCACACCTTCAATGCACATCTGGGCAAGTTATAACGATTGCATCACGAGCAACGTAAAACAGAAACGAAAAATTTAAATCGCAGCAAAATTTATAAAAACAACACAAACCTTGGGTGAATAGAGTACGTCCTTGACAACGTCGATGTCTTCAGAAAATATTTGCTGGCATGCTTCTTCACTCTCCAGAGAGTGCAACGGAGCAAGTGGTTCCCGAGATCTCAACTGGACAGCTAGGCGATCACGACATGTGAAGGCTAACTCACCCAGCATTCGCCTGAACACAAGCTATAATCTTCAGTAAATTGCTCATAACGGATTAAATAAGGCTAAGAAAATAAGATATCATAGATCGCCTCAATGTTCCACCTTTTTTGAATGAATACAGAAACCACAGTCACCTTCGATAGTTACGAAATCCAATCATACCCGTTCTATCATTTACACTAGCTATGTGATACATAAGGATTTTTAACCAGAACTATCAAAAGACTCGCAAAGGCAACATAGATCATTTATATGAGTTAGTCATGCGTCATCTATCCCATTACACCAAATACTTTCTGTTCCATGTGCCAAACTTTCCAATCGTCCACAGGTATTACGTAAAAGCACCTTCGCTCACAGTGCAATTACGTACCTCTACCGTAACCCAACGCCTAGATAAGTCGACGATGGAACGCCTATCGGTACCATATTTGTTTCTACATGCAGTAGAGCTGTGTTTTTGCGCCAACAAATTGAACGTTCTAGAATTGCTGCTGTGGTGTGCATGCTGTAGTGAACATAACATTGTCTCATGGACGAATAAGCGGACGACTGCTGAAAACCATGTACCGTGTCCATGAACCGTTTTGAATGGTTTGCATTGGTTTTCGGGGAATGCAAAAGCAAAATGTATACCTATTTTCGATGCGTTAAAAGTATGTCTAACGCACGCACATCCACATTCTACGGGAGTATGATGAAAAACCCCACAGTAGGGATGGGAAAAGAAGACTTCTCTGAACAAGTACACAGGATGATGAGGAGTCTGTGTTAATGTAGTTAAGAGGAGGCAGTACACGTTGCTCGGCGGCCGACGCTGTTTTTGCCGGAGCTTTCAGCCTAAGCCTTACCTGAGGAGGGAAGCCCCTACCCCTACCAAGTAAGGCTTAGGCAGAAATTTACACTCGAGTGCACAAAATGATAATTCCAGGATGGTATCGAGTGTGGACGACAGCGCGACTACGAGTATTACCCCTAAACTACATTAGCACAGGGTAATCCTCCGCCCAGAGCTGATCCCTCACCTCAAAGAGGCAGATGATGGGTGCCGATGATTTGTTTGAACCTGGAGATTCATTCAGTCACAGGTTGTTTTGTATCTTCTATGAAGAACGCAAGAAATGAGTCCGGTCAAATCCATTATCAAGACACTAGAATACTTAGTGGTCCATGTGAACGGTGACTTTTGGCACTCTTCTGTTTATCTGACCATGAAGACAGTGCATGCGTTCACTGTACCGAATATCGAATTTTAATTGGTGCTATGGGAGTTAGAGGGGTGTATATCGCTAGGACAGAAACGTCGCGTGGCCGTGTTCGGCACGCGACGGTTCTGTCCTAGCGATATACACCCGGAGTTAGAGGGGCCAGCGCACCGTGCTCTGCGTCTCTAACGCCATGGCTGAGCGCAGAGAAGCCATAGCGCTAGCCGAATCGGGTTCGAATTCCGCACAGAAACGATTCTGATGCAGCGAATTCGTGCTTTTTTTCCATTCTACGTTAGCCTAAGCCTTGAGGAAGGAGATTCCCTTTCCCTAGGCTTAGGCGGACACGCATAAGTGTTTGTTTAGTCTAGTTGTAGCGAATTTTTCGTAACATACTAATGGAAGAATAATTCAATCGTTTTCTCAGTTAGTTGGCTGTATCTAGGCACAAGATAACCTTGAGAGTGCCTGTAAGCAGAAACTGGACGCGACTTCTGTCTTTGCCGAGTGCCCCCCCCCCCCCTAACTCCCATAGCACCTTTTAATTGTTGATGCAGTGGGTTCGCACAAAAACTAACTGTAGTGCACGATGAAACGAATGCGGCATGTTTGTGGAACGAAAGTCGTGCTCCAGAAACGATTTCTTTACACGTTCTGGTTACGGTAGTTGTCGGAGGTACGTAATTGCACTGTGAGCAAAGGTGCTTTTACGTAATACCCGCGCACCTAACATTGGGTAACGTTGATATACAGCGCAAGGCGTGCAGAGGGAGATCGACAAATTGAACGCCCACACAGCAGGATACCAGACGGGGTTACCGCTATGGAATCGAGCAACAGATGTGCGATGTGCCACTAGCGAACTACATAAAATGTCATAAAAAAGTCAAAACAGCATCGCTCGTCCCACGCGAACACTTGATCGATATGAAGCTATTCTTTACTCCTACCGATTTGTGCAAGTTGGCCGCGAAGTATAAGCGGTCTCATTCTCTACATAGTCGTACTAACGAATTGATACATAGAAAAACCGGAGTTCATGATAGAAACCTATTAGTACCTGTCGTCTCCTGCAAATTTCTTCGCTTTATTGAAATCCCTTTCCACAGTGTCGCTGCCAATCGGTTGGGTATCGTAAAGAAACATGAATCCCGAACGGATCCAGAACGATTCATTCTGCACATCATAAGCTATCTAAACGGAAAAGATTCAGAAGATGTGAAAGAGCTGTGCATTTGAAATATTATTCGAATGTACCCTATAGTCAGCAAAACGCGGGACATTGTGAGCAACACTGAAGATGGCCTCATCAACTAGTGCAGCTAAAATCGCGGAAACTCGTTCATCTTCAGAGCTAAATCGATCTGATGACAGGATTGCACGTAGGCTTTCTTGCACTGCTTTCTGAAAGTGTTCAGTAACGTTGATTGGGATCGAGTATAGACAGCAACGATTATAGCTTCCCCAGTGCTACGTATCCTTTTCAGTTTTGAAGAGCCATTCAAAGTGCTATTGAAAAAATTGAGAAAATTAGTTCCTCTGATGGTTGGCCGTGTGCATACCGATAATGCTATGATCGGAAAGTGCGGAATCCGCCACCCAGTCCCTATCGCCATTTACATGGTCAACTTCCAACGGCTCGCTATATAATCTCGGTATTGGGCACACCACGTATTGAAATCTTGCTAGTTTGGCTTGGACATGGCTTTCGACAAAGAGCTTCGAGATCTTCCCACATAAAGCAAATAAAGCAAAATACTCACCTCATAGCTAGCTGTAGGAGGAACAAGCCCAGCATAATAATTATCCAGCGAAGATTCCACGAGACGAGTCTTTGTGATGTACTGGTAAAACTTTAAACAATCGAAATAAGCGGGAACCGGAGGTAAAGCCCACGCCTTGCGTGGAGACATTAGATGTGGATGCCATTCACTGAAAAGCAGCACTGATAGAATTAAAACAAAGGCATTATTCGACAACTACCCACCGTCGCCATGTCTTTTCGAACTTGGTCCACGGTCGCTCATATGGACTCACAAAATCAATTTTCTCTTGGATCGTTGGTAATTGGTTGATAATTTCTGCCGTTTTGTAATAATCGTACAAACGTACTCCGGCACCAGAGACATCGCCAGCATTCTGAACAAAACGAAGCGTTACCATTGCTCTGTACGTGTACAAAATAAACATCGGTGAAGAACTGGAGTAGAATCACTTCCACAATCTTACTGAATCGTATGTTGCACATGCAGTCGCACCGCATTTCGGATCGCTAATTTTTGCGAAAGCATCAGAATAAAAGCGGAAAAAATGCAGTTCTCCTGGCCAGAGTAATCTCTCTGAGACTGGTTCCGTTTACGCTTTTGCTTTTATCGCTGCTGAAGCCCAGCACGCGGTAGTGCCACCTTCACCTTAGTGCAACTGGCACGGAAAATACCTTTCAAGTGATAGCCTTTACGTCTTTTTCGCTGAAGGTATTGCAAGAATATATATAAACGAACCAGCGATATATATTATGATAATAGAAGAAAACTTACTGGAAATTCTTCCTGAAGTATATGCGCCGGTTTACGAAATTGGTGCTGTTTCCTGTAATAGGCAGGTCGTTGAATTTTTGTTGAACCTGGAGTAGAAGAACACCTTCGCAGCAGCGTCATGGCTACGCAGTTCTCTATTGCACGGCTGCTTAAACTCCATCGCCGCATATCTGAAAGGCAAATGAGCAGTACAATAGATAGAACGACTCAGCAGTTGCCAGATCAAAGATGAAGAAGCTGCAGACTAGGGTCAAGCGTTGCAAGGATCTTCAAATGTGGTGGTTTTTGGGTTAATTAGGAGAGTCGTATCTGGCGAGCGCGCCTCTATGAATAGTAACCAGTTGAGGAGTTCCCTCTGATTTATAAATGATATGGAGATGAAGCTGGCACGACTGGGGACAAAATGAGCACAGCTGCAGCAATACGCATGATCGATGACCGGAGGAATTAGGTGTGGAATATACCAGTACCTGTCACGTCATTTAATCAGAGGGGTAGTACAGCAGATGCCCCCACCCCCCTCCCTTTGGAAAGCGTGTTCTCAATGAAGGGAAAGTCGAAGAGCAAAAACTGCGGTGCTAAGGTAGTTGGGTGGGGCCACTCGAAAATGGCAAGAGTCGCGCCCAATTTCTGCTCACAGGCACTCTCAAGGTTATTTTATGCTTAGATACAGCTATCTAACTGAAAAAAACAATTGAATTATTCTTCCATTAGTATATTACGACAAATTAGCTACAACTAGACTAAACAAGCAATTCCGCGTATTCGCCTAAGCCTAGGGGAAGGGAATCTCCTTCTCCAAGGCTTAGGCTAACATAGGATGAAAAAACAAACACGAATTTGCTTTACAGAATCGTTTGTAAGCAGAATTCGAACCCGATTCGGCTAGTGTTATGGCTTCTCTGCGCTCTAGCCATACGTTAGAGATGCAGAGACCCTACTGCAGTGGATAAGCCATTGTGTGTAGGGTGGACAAATTCAAATTTTCTACAGTATCATCATCGTGGCGGGAGCCTTGCACATCTTGGCACCATGCCAGACCATTTCCACTTCCGTATACCTACTATCGATCGGTGGTGTAGTAACAGTTTTGCTTCATGTTCGCGAATTCTTCCGCATTATGCTAACCATTTCAATATCTTTATGATCTACTATTTATCTATGTTTCTATATCAGTTTTGCTTCATGTTCGCGCGTTCTTCTGCCGCTCTGTCGCCGTTTTAGAGTACGAATACGACTTCATTATTCTGTTACATGTTCCGCTTTTCAGCTTGTAACACGACAACATAAAAGTCCTGTTGCTGGGATTGCTGCTGCATTCACACATCTTGCTGAACGTTTCGCATAACGGAGAGCATGTTTTCACCGACTACCGAAGTCTTGCAGAATCCGAAGTATGACGCCTAGTTGACAAGGATTTGGAGCATACCGCGGGTGAGTCTCTTGGATTTTGACATGTTTTTTTATTAGTGAATTTTCATTCGATCTTGTGAATACCTAGTGCTTTAGGTGTATCCAATCCACGTCGACCGTTCACGATTACTTTGTGAAGAAGCGAAGGAGCACAAGCCGAAGATAGATCATCATAGTTGAAGTATGTTGTAAGTAGACCACCCGATACCTCGAACTTGATGATACCGCGACTCTTGCTGTATTCCCGACCCTCAACGGCACAAAACACGGCGACAGATCTTCCCCCCTTTGTATTTTGTTGACTGAACCATGTTAAACGTAATAAATAAGCTTTATTTATGTGGTTTTTGCACAACAGTATCATTGAACAATCTCAAAATCCTTTTATTAGCATTGCCTCCAAAACAAGTTAAATGAAAAAAGACTCTTTTTTAGTGACGTAAGTTACTGCAGAGAGAAATATACACGTACGATTATTTCAGATTTCTAAGGATTAGCCATGTTGATGTCGGATTTTCTTGATGAACTGCACAAAATATCCCTTGGCAGCCATTACTGAACGTTCTCGTATCCGAACCGTGTACCTAAAAGAGGAAAGATTCTGCTGTTATAGGCTGAGTGAACGTTTCCTTACCTCGCTGCCTACTTGTACATCAGGTTCCTACTATCAGCAATTTTATCAATGACGTACACCTGGAATGTATTTTTGAAGAGTGAGACAGAACAAAAACATTGAGCATGAATATAGAATTAAGCAAACCTCTGGATCGAGATCGCAACTCCTGGGATCAATAAGAGGGAGCGGTTCGATGTCGTGGGCCTTTACGTATTCCACCAATTCCGCTGTTACCTAACAAAACAATCGTGACCCAAATATATCAAAGCATTAAAGGGCGAAAAACAGCTCAAGTAGGATCATTCATATACAAAGAAATTGCAATGTTTAAAGCAGAGTGCTAATGGAAAACTTCGCACACTTCAACACTTAGGCTAAGGATCTACATCGAGGAATCTCCGCCCATCATCACTTTCATTCTGAGACTGCGCGTTTTATCTTTACTCAATTTTTAGTGTTCATACTCAATTCTAGGTTTGTCAGCAATATGTTCACTTCTAACAAGTCCAATGAATGAGAGAGCATACTCACCGCCCAACGCAACAATGCTATAATGATATCCTTGATGTGTGTTCCTTCGCCTCTTCAAAAAGTAATCGTAAACGGTCGACGTCGAGATTCGATTCACCTGAAGCACTAGTATTTCACAGGATCAAATGAAAATTCACTATTAACAAAATATGTCAAGGATCAAATAAAGTTGGGGGAAGACACAACTTTGTGCCAACGTCGAAGCTCCTTTCCCTCTCTCGGCTTAGGTTAAAACTGATAACCCCTCCTCCTGACATGAAAAAGCATCTGTCAAAGCATAGGTCTCATCTGCTTCAGCCTAAGCCTATGGAGGGAAAGAAGCCTTCACGTCGGTGAAAACTTCGCATCTCCCCCCCCCCCTTGACTTTATTTGACCCTATGTCAAAATCCAAGAGACTCACCCGCGGTATGCTCCAAATCCTTGTCAACTAGGCGTCATACTTCGGATTCTGCAAGACTTCGGTAGTCGGTGAAAACATGCTCTCCGTTATGCGAAACGTTCAGCAAGATGTGTGAATGCAGCAGCAATCTCAGCAACAGGACTTTTATGTTGTCGTGTTACAAGCTGAAAAGCGGAACATGTAACAGAATAATGAAGTCGTATTCGTACTCTAAAACGGCGACAGAGCGGCAGAAGAACGCGCGAACATGAAGCAAAACTGATATAGAAACATAGATCAATAGTAGATTATAAAGATATTGAAATGGTTAGCATAATGCGGAAGAATTCGCGAACATGAAGCAAAACTGTTACTACACCACCGATCGATAGTAGGTATACGGAAGTGGAAATGGTCTGGCATGGTGCCAAGATGTGCAAGGCTCCCGCCACGATGATGATACTGTAGAAAATTTGAATTTGTCTACCCTACACACAATGGCTTATCTGCAGTGGCCCCCCCCGAACTACCTTAGCACCAAAACTGCTGCTTGTGACTCGAAGCAATCCCTTCGTGCCCTACCCCCTTACCTTTCTGAATTGTTTCCATTCCGCTGCTCGAATACCCTTACATCCACATTTTTGATGAAAATAATGTTAAAATGACGAACGAAGGAACTGAGACAATAACGAAGCAATTCTGAATAGCAGCGAAACAGTAAGATTTACTCAAGGAAGTAAGCCTGATGAAGCTTTGCGCGAAACTCTGTCGTGTGAGAAGTGTGTGGTGTGCTCACACACAAACCGCATGATAGTCACGACATGCATTTGATTGAAGAAATTTATACATTTTATAGATGGAGTGACGTCCTGTGGGTTTTCGCTTTCTATGATGCTCAGCAAGCTTGTCCATGAGTGCATCGCATTTATCGTTCTCATGCTAGACTGATAAGTATGTGAAATAAAGCGTTCTGTAGTTCGAACAATGTCCATTCCTAATCACTCACTAAAAACTTGATGCCGCCTATATCATCTGCTCTAAAGTTTTTTTTATGATCGGTCGCCATCTTTTTAGAAGTCGTTCTCATCCGTTCTCGCTACATAAGGCTTCGTTCTAGTGTTAAAGTTATTTTATGCATACAATGGCGAACTCGCCTTATAAAATCGTCCTTGTCGCTCTAATTGTGTTCTTTTCCCCTTTACCATTTCTCCACCACCTCTTTTGTGTCATTCCCTTTGGAAAGGGAGAGTGGGGATAGGGTGTAGGGATACTTCTTAACTTTTCGCGCCATTTCCTCGAATTCCTGTCTATACTATTCTATTTTTCGTTACAGGTCAAAGATCTCGATCGTTTCACTCCATGGACCCCACTTCTACGTGGAACATCAGCCACAATCAATGGCTCGTCACCTGGCACCCTACATCCTGTCCTTCTCGTGTCCTGCTGGGGCTCCCTTGTTCTGCCCTTTTTCCAACTCAAATTGCGTTCTGTCCTTCTTCCAACTCAAAATACCCTAGTGGCTTTCTGTCCTTTCCTCCTTTTTTGAACACTTGAAAGAAAACAAAACCATGGGAATAGCTACTTGGTTTGGAAAAATGCAAGTGTTTTGACCAGTGCCTTCAATTCCTCTACTGTCTTATCGCACCGTTCGAACTGTTATCGAGCGACAGAAAAATGTGGTGCGACTCGTTCAGGATCGCTCCACCATGCTGCGATTGTCCACACTTGCTGGCCGTTGTGGTGCTCTTCGGTTGAGCGTGACTCAAACTGCTGCCATGGCTTCTGGTACTCGTTCTCTATCTTTTATCCCGAGACTGTTATGCGACTGGTTCCGTTTCAGCTCCTGAAATGATCAAGGTTGAAAAAGTTGGCGAAAAGAAGAACGTCGCTCTTATAACATTGAATCGTCCCAAAGCATTCAATGCTTTGTGCAACCAGCTGATGAATGAGGTGGAATTTCTCATTACCTGAAACTCGATTTATCTATCATTTCTAATCGAGTACAGTTTGAGTTCATTTTTCTGCTAACAAACGACAGACGTTTTCTGTATTAAAAGTTTCATATCCTTTCAAGTATCGGGCGGAACGCAAACAAGTACCCCATTTTCCATCCGAATTTATTCTGTAACCTTCTCTAGAAGTCAGTTTGCAGAGAAAGAAGCTAGAAAATGCCCTTCTCTTTTTTTGCAGTGAAGGTGGTGATCATGAAGAGCTCCGGTGTAAAAAAAAAACGAAGTGAGTCAACCGAAAACACCAGAAAGATAGCCGTTACTGTACCCGCGGAGTTCCGCATTGGATGAGTGTTCCGGTGCGCCGCATAACTAATGTATCAATCGAAGGCACGCGCATCTGTGATGTGTGACGCCATCTGCAGCATGACACATGGCTGTGCCATGGGAAGGTGTGCTTTGCCAAAAAGCCCTTCTTATTAGATAGGGTCGAAAGGGCTTTTCAGTGCAAACACGTACTACTTGAATCTTTAGCTTTTTTTTATAGTAAATCCCTTTATGATTATATCAATTTTTTGTGGCGAACCCTTTCTGTATTTAAACTATCGTAACGAACGCCTTCAAATATTTGTAGTAATCACATTGGTTTAGTTGTCCGTGTCCCTGAAAGAGCTTGATGCTGACACATCAGTTGGTGCCATTGTCGTCACAGGAAATCAAAAAGCTTTTGCGGGTTAGTTGAATCTTTTCGATTAGTGATGTGCAAACAAAAAATCGATATGTTTTACAGCGGGAGCGGATATCAAGGAAATGGTTGATCGGGAGTTTGCCACAACGTTCCAAGGTCGCTTCCTCGAAGAATGGACGGCCGTGAGTGAGATGGCGAAACCTGTGATTGCAGCTGTTAACGGGTGATCCCATTTTCAAGGCTCTCTCATTTGTTGGCAGAGAAGTATTGCCCTTAACAAGATGACAATTCGAAACTGTGATTCGTGTGTTTTTCCTAATGTGCTATGCAATACACCTGGGGTAACTGTAGTGAAAATGTGTTGGAAACGGGTGAGGTAGTCATTCAGAAAAGCATGAAGTCCCAAACATTTATCTCAAATTTGCAATTATTTATCATTCAAGAGGGATGTCAACATTCAGGTACGCTCTGGGTGGTGGCTGTGAACTGGCAATGATGTGTGACATTATCTACGCTGGCGACAAGGCGCAGTTTGGACAGCCGGAGGTCAACATTGGCACCATTCCTGGTAAGTTCTTTCGGCTTTTTTGATTTTTCTTGTCGAAACCATTTTTTATTCTTATGCAATTTCTAGTCTTTGTAGTCCGTAATAGTTACGGCCTTTGCATGCGTTTTATACATAGTTTGCGTGTGCCACGCGATGCACCCACAGTACTCGCAGTATTTAACGCTTGTGATTAAGATGGTACCAATAAAGAGGTGCCCCAATTTGGATCCGATGTGAGCAGATGCGGCAAAAAGTGATTATTTCAAAGTTTTCTCACAATGAAATATGTCATTTCAAGGAGCTGGTGGAACCCAGCGATGGACTCGTGTCGCTGGGAAATCTATGGCGATGGAAGTTTGCTTGACTGGTAATCGAGTCAGCGCTCAAGAGGCAAAGGAATGTGGAATCGTCTCAAAGGTTTCTTCGAATCCCTGCTTCTAAAGTTTTCATCGCTCACAAAGCTATGAGCATATTCATAGAATAACTCTTCGGTTAAAATAAGTCAGAAACCCACCCAATTTAGGTATTCCCTGCTGATCAAGTGGTGGATGAAGCAGTGAAGTTAGGAGAGAAGATCGCCGAACAATCTCCTCTTATTATACAGATGGCGAAGGTGTGTTCTTTCATAACTGCTTGAATCTACACTTTCTCGGGCGTGACTGTTATTTCCGCATTTGTGGAGCTATGTAGAGTTGTCCAAGAACTTTATCCGAGCGGTTTTTCACCTGAGTCATGATTAAGAATTTTGGTGAATACCAAGAAAGAGGTAGTACAACTTTTATTAATCACACAATAATATAATAATTTTTCATTATATAATTCAAAGTGGTGGCCATGTGATAGCTCAGAAGATTTTTGAAAAAGTTCGTTGAGTTGAATTAAAGAGCGTATTCGTGGAGGTGTACAAAGGTGTTGCGTCATAGGACAAGGCAGCGGAGATATGGTGTCACGGCTGAGAGTCTAATATAGGAGTGGCAGTAAGTCAGAGGATATGCCCTTGTGTTGGGCAGCATCATCGGGCCCTCTTTGGGAGAGGTGTTATAACACATTATAATACACCTTTTCTCTAAAGGAGGAGCTGAACGAGAGAGAAAAAGTTCTGCAGCATCCCAAAAACTGACGTAACCCATTTAAAAATTACGTCCTTAGCCCTCTCGTAATTTCCATGATCGGTTCTCAACTGTGTGCACTCAATCTTGCTCCGAGATGAAGCGAAAAATAGATTGGCGCTGATCTATCTAATCACCAGGTGAGACGCATTCGACGTTCATTCGGTCATAGTGACGTATGATGCAATTGCTCTATGGATGAACTTCCGAAAACGAAGTTCAAGTTGGAGCTTCTGCCTTCTAGACTAGCGAAAAGTGGAGCGTTTGATTGGCTTGAATGGTAATTAGAAGAGGATACGATCACTGACTCATGCATGCGGTAGCGACGCCACTTGCAACAGCGCTACTATAATTGGATCAACAAGTTGAATCAATTCACTTATTTTTTTCATTTCAGGAGGCTGTTAACGCCGCCTATGAAACTACTTTGAGAGAAGGTCTCCGAATTGAGCGGCGACTATTCCACACTACCTTCGCTACTGTGAGTCGTTTTCGTTTTCATTTTCAAGGATAAATTTGAACAGTCAAATCTTTTCCAGAAAGACCGCAAAGAGGGCATGAGTGCATTCGCCGAGAAACGGTCGCCTAAATGGAGCTCATCATGAGGAGTTGGACAGAACCCGGTGTTGCTATAGGATGCTCAGTTTTCAACCTCTGCATGTCATTTTTATTTTGAATTTTGATAAATTATGAATAAAATATTTCCTTTACAAAGTGTTTTCTGGACATCACTTCCTGGACACAAAAGCACAATCAGTAGATATGACTGCGACCGTACATCGTGAAGGATGAAGTAAGGGCAACCTAAGTGGGATATGCTACGCGCGCTAGTTTCTTCTTGGTAATATTGAGCAGTCGCTCAAATGAGAAATAATGATGGTAGGCGAAGCGTAAAGGAGCTGTCTGCGATGACGGGATATACTCCCATGGGTGGAGTTCTGGACAGTCTCGTAACTCCCTTCAGAAGCAGTACGAAGCACTGGAAAACTGCCAGAAGTGTGCATTAGTTTTCAAAACAAACGTATGAGAAAAATGGGATGTAGACTTGCAGTGAATGGGTCAAAATTCTGCGGTTAGCTCATGACAGGTTCAAGACGGGAAAATATTCGATGTGCTGCGGGAGGAGCCAAGCGGCGTGGCGAAGTCGGACGCTGCGCACAGGAAATTAGACGGTATTTCACTTCCGTCCACATTACTGAACTTGTCTGAAAATCTCTAGATGGAATTCTTCCAGATGACTTGTCATCTTCCGCCCTTTTCCTTATTTATATTTTCTCTTTCATTATTTCAAGTAGCTCATCTAATTCTCCTAGTTTTTCAAAAGTTTTTCAAATCTAGTTTTTTAAAGTTTAGCTACTACACGACAGCGCTGCAAGAATGAGAAAAATAACTACTTTTGAACAGTTCGCGACGAAAACTTTGCAGAAATACTATACTATCATACTATCAAAAATACTGGCCCAAATTGATCAAGTAAGAAACCGAAAAGTAGAAATAAACGTAGCAGGTCCTACATTTGCAGCGCATGCCGTTTCAGTTGAGAAACGCACCTTGTCAAAATTCGCGACGCCGCACTGGCTCCTCTTGCACAGCATTGTAAAGGATATAATGCAGAGAGTGGACACAATTTCACCGAAGTTTCGATTGAAGTTACCCTGTAACTGAATAAAATAAAATAAGATAAAATAAAATGAGGTAATTATTTTTTGAAAGTACTGAATTCTAATTAATGAAGTAATAATTGTAGAGAATTTTTTCGAGGGGTCTTGTAACAAAGGATTAGTTTGGTTTCCGTTACTGATGATATGAGAGAAAACCGAAAAAGCCTAAATGAAAGGAGGAATCATTAGTAGTGCAGTGCAAAGCTAAGTCCATTCGATGCGTGACGAATCCAAGGGTTTCATGAAATGACGTCCAAAAAAGTTGGGTGTGCAACGGTTTTGAGGAAAATGAGCACAGCTTCGACTAGGAGCTAAATAGCCGTGTTATGGAAATCACAATGCCTTCCGTGATCATAGCTGCTGCTCGCGATCCAATGAATGTGCCCAGAACGGCACCCATGAGAACACCAACAACAACAGTTGCAAAGCAAGGATAAATGACTAGAGCAGCCGACGCTCTTCCAAATGCTCCTGAGGATGAGTAAACTATTTTTGAAAGTAAATACTACGGAATCGATAAGTCTCAATCCCTACGGCGCAGCATAAGACCGCGTTCATACTTTGCGGCACCAGCGGCGGCAAAATCATGTGCTAGCCGTGGTCGCCGCCGCTGCCGCAAAGTATGAATGGGGTCTGAAGTTGTAACATATTACTTACCGAAGTATCCACCAGTGCATGCTCCGGCAACACACGACACGCAAATCACGACGTTCCCCAAAAGGCTGCCCGTCTGGACCTGTTCGCTGTATTTCCATGCCAGCAGTGCACATTCCACAGCCAATACCGCAGGTAGCGCTCTTTTCATAACAGCTGCAGTTACGACGAGAACTTTCTTCACTTCCTAAATCATTTCATTGGGTAAGAGCACGAAACATTGAAGTCAGTTAGCTCCCCGTAGGTGCCTTTTACCTACGACTTGCTAGACCTGACTTCGCCTTCAAGTAAATGTATCATTTGATGCTTGTACCTTCGTAATCACCTGTGCGGCCCTGATATTCACGTCAGCAACGCAGCGCCCAAGAAGAGCCGTTCGCAGCGAGAGACAACGCAGCAATTAAGGCGCGTTCATACACTGCGGTGCCGCCGGCAGGACACTGCATGTCTCTGCGTCTCCGCCCATGCCATCCTGCCTCGTTGCCTACGTTCTCAGCACCTGCCACGTGCCACTCTGTCTCGCTGCTGTGAACGCAGCTACGCCCTGTCGGCGCTGAGTATGAACGCGGTCTTAGGCAACCTATTCAGATTTTGGTTAACTCATTCTCCTTCCCTATGCTGCATCCATACATAGCGCTTCCTCTTTTAATCCATGAATTAATCACGTTACCACATCCATTATCTTTGAAAAACACTTTTACTATTAGGTTGTCCCAAAAGTCTTGTAGGATTATTCCAAAAAAATCAGTAACTCTGGTTCACTTCGAGGCAGGTTAAGGCGATTCAGCAATATGGTAGAAGTTCTCTAAACTTTCTAGGAAAATATATTGTCCCACCAGATCCCGTGGAGAGAGCTACAATGCCCGTTGTCGATACCCACCCAACTCGCGGTGTCATCTATTATGAGCGGTCTTGCGGCACCAAAACGACGGAAGCTTGCCACTCCATCAGCGCTGCATTGGGCAAGGGATGTGTGAGCTACGTGACCGTGCGCCGCTGGTTCATCAGCTTCAGCAACGGCGAGATTGACATGAAAGACAAATTCCATGAGGTGCTGGTACAAGGCGAGACAGTCACACTACCGTATGCACTCACCAGCTCCAGTAGCTCGCCGTCGTTGTTCGACAAAAGCTCCAAAAAAGGTCCGCGGTCAAGGTCCGCGGTCACCCTCCCATGACGACGCCCCCTTCCATTTCACGAAAAGTACCTAGGCCAAGCTATACGAGCTCGGCTGGGATGTCCTGCCCTGTAGGCCATACTCTCCAGACATTGCCCCTCCTGACTATTACCTTACCCATCCTCTTGAATCCTTCTTGGCTAAGACCGCACTCGACCCGACCCGCACCTCGTAATGAAAGGCCGATGAAGCGACGGGCGCTATAGGGGTCGAATGATCAAATCAGGTTGCGATGGTGATCGAGCGGGCTCAAGGAATGCCTGGGGGGGGGGAGATCTGTGCGCGGGTCGAGGCGCATATAAGGCATCCGCAGAGTAGTGGGTATCCTCAGTGGTAGGGAGTCACAAGGATTCCGGAAGCTTCTCCCCCATCCCCATCTTTTTCTGACCTGTGTGCCACCAAATGCGGTATGCGATGGTCTGTGCTGCGCGACGGTATGCGATGGTCTGTGCTGTGGTTCGTAATGAAACTATCGCGAAAATGGCAGGCCACCACAGTAGTGGCTGGCTGAGGCACGAGATTTTCGGGAATGTTTGTTATTTTCACCTCGAGATATGGAATAGCCTTGTGCTTGCTCGCCTGTTCACTGGTCGTTACTGCCTTGATTGATCTCCATAACAGGCTCAGTCCTTGAGATGAACTCTCACTCGTCTGATCAGTGATCAGCCTAAGGCTGCGTTTATACACAACTTAATGGGATTTTTGACACATCGGTGGATCCACGATTTGGGATTTTTGGCGATGTCACGTCCCAGTTCATTAGCATGATGGCAAATAGCCCAAATCGCGGATGCGCTGATATTCTCACATTCTGGATCGATATGAAACTTTTTCTTTAGGCCGCCAAAAATCCCATTTAACGCGGTCCAATCAGACGCACCGGTGCCCTTCTGGAATCATAGCTGTAGTCACGCAGTGGATCAGGGCCGTATAAGTGAATAAAGCAATCACACCATCTATCTCCCTGGTCGGAAATGACCGATAACGTCGTCACAGTTTGAATGGATGAAGAGTGATTCAGATAAGGGCAGTGGTGATAGGGAAATCGTATAAAAGGAGCTCAGCTATGGTTTGCATCATTGCAACCGGTTCTCAACATGTTGCCCGCTTTTGTACTGTGCATGGTCGTGCAAGTGTACCCCTACGGCAGAAACCAGTTGCCGACTACACCTGAAGCCGTTTCTGCAGCCCCTGCGGAAACATCGGCACCTCCAGCCGCTCCCGCAGAAGAACCGGCACCTGCTCCTTCGTTCCCCGAAGAGCCTGGTCCAGGTTCGTTTCCACGTTGCCAGTTCGACGGGCTGGTTGCATTTCCTGTTGCAGGCGACTTTCTGGATGAATTCGCAAAGCGGCTCACCGGATACACCGCAAAGGAGATTCAAGCAAGGTTTGATAGAGAGGTGAGCCTTTTTCATGTTTTGTTCAGAAGACATGTGCTCTATAGGATTGGAAGAGAGGGCACATTGAGCCATTAAGTATTATGTTGCTACATGTCTGAGGTGTCAAAAACCTGTCTCCTACACATCATTGCTGTTTCATTCCTGCGCTAGATAACAACTGATAAGGAGTCTCGAAAGGCGATTGGCGGGAAATTCAAATCTCGCGTCGTTGCGGTGGTGGGATCCTGAATTTTTATGGTGATATCCCCTCCGGTCCCTCACCAAAGATGTCCCCTTACCATCCCCCCTCATATTACTTTAAAAAGTCGAAGTCCCAGCTTTGCTGCGACGCGAGATATGAATTTGCCGACATTCGCCTTTCGAGGATCCTTATCAGCCCTTATCAGTTGCTATCACTCCCGGTTACTCACACTGATGTCCCCTTACCACCCCTATATCATATCTAGAGACACACACCAACAGACACACTTAGCCGATTACACAATACAGTAGGATTGTATGATAGGATGTAGTGATCTGCTTCATCCGCAAGCAGTATATCAAGTACGTCCTTTACTGTTACTGTGCTCCCTCTCTTTCATACAAAGGTACAAAGTCTTGTACGTCATACGCAAATGCTTCGTATAATTTGGATTGTTGCCAGCTGTTGGATAAAGATGGAACTCCAGAACTGTCTAAGTTGAACGCTAAAATCCATGAATGCCGGAGAGAATACGATTATGAAGATGTTTTCCGCAGCGCAGTAAAATATGATGTACTTTCCATGGTAAGTGCGAGAGCTTTCACGAGGACTGTCGGAAGTATCGTTGCAGTTCAGATAAAGAGATTCTTCGTCCGTTTGAGTACCCGTGAGTATTCGAGGGCTGAAGTACTTGATATGTAAGTGTTTTTTCTAAATTATTCCAGCTCCATAAAAGTGAACCTCTCGCAGAATGCGGAGCTTTTGGTCAGCATTGGATAGCGATTTACAGCAAGAACTGCGTTCCGATTTTCCTGCTTTCGAATTGTTACAATGAGATGTTAATCCATACAAATAAATTGTTGAAAAATTCTCTCAAAAAATCCCTACTATCCTCAAATGAATAAAACATCTGCCTCTGTATGGTCAATCGGTTGTCGAGTATGAACGCGTCCTTTGTTATTAGCTATTCTATCCAGCACATTCCTCTACTGAACAAAGCCGTAAGTAGTCTTGGTGGTCCGATGTGACTGGAAAAGAAAGCATTTTTCACCACAAATGCCTCAATCTGTTTTCTCATAAGCCATCGATATTTAACGTTATCAGATCTCCAGAGAGTCCGGAAAGCAGGAAAAACCAACAGATTGAAATGATCAGATGCGGTTCCAGGTGCTGAAGTACAAGGAAGGACGGTGAGGGGTAGAGAGGATTGAAATCATCCATCATCGACAGGAACTAGAGGAGAGGGAAAGGAAAGAGGGGTGTGGTCCAGGACACTCGCAGTAGCCCAAGCTCGATTAAAGCCGCGCCCCTTCGCGCACCTGCGATTCACGACGGATTGGCAAGGCATTCGTCGCACGCGATGACCTCACTTGAGTGTCCTGTCACCCTCCTAGCCCACACTTAAAATGGCAAAATGATCGGAGAAGTCTGGTACAGGTTTCTCGTGAAGACGTATTACCGGATGAGGGCAGCACATGTAGATATACATATCTGGAAAGGTGGATACATTAAGAAGACAGGAATGAAATCACATGCAACTTATAACGTGTGTTGCATTCTATCTACATAATTTCCAGGTCCCTCTTAAGACTTGGAAAATGCTCTCAAACCAATCAATAAACTTACTTCGGAACTTCCACGACTTTTTCAAATCCCAGTTTCTCGTGAAGACGTATTACCGGCTGAGGGCAGCACATGTAGATATACATATCTGGAAAGGTGGATATTTCATAGTATCATACATTAAAGGAAATTGCTATGGTCGATCGATGGGGGGGGGGGGGGGGGACAAGTTGTTGAATATTAAACGTATGAATGCTGAACAGTAGCTTTTTTCACAGGGCCACACATGTAGTATTAGGTTGATTTGTAATAAATCGGACAAATAGTAGTGATGATTTCTAGAGATCATAACTCAGTAACGAATTAACGAAAATGGACGCGCGAGGTACCGTTGGAATGAGTATGAAAAGCTCTTCAAAGTACCGCAAAATAATCACTCCAAAGTAAATTCATTCCGCCACAATGCCGCACGATTTCAAGCGGTCCAGAGACCACATCCGCAACGTCATACTATTTATATCGCTATCTGGCCAGGAACCCGCGGATATCGGCAGACGTCTGATAGAAGTTCACAAGGAGCATGCCCCCGGCAGAAGTACACTGTAGTTGTAGCATTCGAAGTTTGCGTCAGGCGACTATTCCATCGAAGACGAAAACCGCGGTTGGTGGAGTGTACACGGCGTAGAGTACTGGGAGCTGCTCGATGAAGGTACCGCAGTATCCGCCGACGTCTACGTTCGTCAATTACGAGAATTGAAGGCCAATGTCCAAAGTTCGCTACGGCGGCGGTCACATGTCTACTTCCAGCACGACAACGTGTCTACTTCCACAGACCGCACTTCGCAAGATCGACCAAGGCCGAGCTGCTGTCGTACAGTTGGACCGTACTTCTATACCCACCGTACTCCCCAGACCTGGCCCCTTCAGATTCCCACCTTTTCTCCCACAGCCAACGCAACCTGGACGGCCAAGACTTCAAAATCGCGACGAGGTCAAGGCGGCACTCGGCAACTTCTTCGAGCTCCAGCTTCCGGCCTTCTGGAGCAAAGGCATCCATGATCTGCCTATACCGTGGCAGAAGGTCATCGATAGAGATGGAGTATATTTCAAGTGAATCCCTGTTGTCGTAAAAAAGTTGTACGACAATGATTAAAATTGGTCAATTTGTCCGATTTATTATGAATCAACCTAATACATTCAAGACATCTATGATTATTGAAATATCATTCATGTCAAGACATGCTGGTGTTCGAAATTCAACAAGGCGTCCCCCCCCTCCCCCACTGTACCATCTAACCTCTCTTTCAATAGTTTTCAGTGGCACGTTCTATAGCTGGGTGGCGATACCGATCTTTCAGTAGTAAATCTGAAACGAGCATGCAATCAGTATCCTTCAAAATGTGAGCGCACAAATTGAAAAAGAACATAGCGACCTTCTCTGATTGCTAATCAGTCTTTGCTCTTCAGGATGAATACGTTCCGATATGAGATGAGCCTACTTTATATAATCGGCTAGGTGTGTCTGTTACAAGTTTATAAGTTTCCGACGCGGCGCTTGATTACAGTACCCTGTCGTCAGATTGATGCAATCGCGCACGCACAGACATTCTGCGTTACAGTCTACCAAATACAGCTAGTTGATTTCCGCGTCAATGTGCAGCGAACTGCCAGAGTTTTTCAGTGTTTTCCTTTCTCTGTGTAATATGTTCTGCTAGTTTTTGTTCTTTTCGTGCGCCATTGTTATTCTGTGTGTTTGCGCTGCTCCGGGTCGAGAACTTATTCACTTGTTTCAGTCTCCAGTGTTTGATGGATGAGATTGCTTTTGTCCGAAGATATGTTCGAACATAGATGCATATGTGTCTTCCTTTTCTACTGCGGTTGGTTCCTGTAGTAATCCTTTCGGTCGAAATATACCCACTTTCAAAATGTTTCGTTTTGTGTCGTTGAGCAAATGTTTTACTTGTGCAACTTGTTTAACTTCCTTTCGAATATTTAGACCGATTCCGATTTTTTTTTATTGTTCTCCTGATTACCCAGAAATCATAGTCGCGTTTTTCTTTTCGGCTAGCAGGGACCGCAGGTTTACACTTACAAAATTATAGAAGCCACATATTTGTACAGCGCCGATCCCAAAATTGTTTTGAAGTAGGTAATCTAGCGAGCTATGGAAAACTGAACGAAAACGATACTATGCTGGAAAAATCCCACAGAGACGCTACGGCTTGAATAATTGGCAAGAAAGTTACACAAGGTTGCACAAATTGCAATTGCTCAACAACACAAAACGAAACATTAAGAAAGAAGGAATAGTTCGACCGAAGAGCAGGATCATCGGACAAAAGCAACCTCATCATTAAACACTGGAGCCTGAAACAAGTGAATAATTTCTCGATCCGGCGCAAGCAAACACACAAAATGATGCACAAACAAAAACGAGCAAAACGTAAAACACGAAAAAACTAAAAACATGAAAAACACTAGCAATTCACTACACAGTGACGTGGAAATCAACTAGTTATATTAGGTTGTCCCAAAAGTCTTGTCATATTTTTTTCGATCATCACTTTTTATTTTTTTTCGTCCAACAAATAATAATTAGGCAACAAAGTATTGACCATTGTTATCGGCAACCCTCTGCCACTTTATAGGAAAATCATTGATTCCCTTCTCCCGAAACTCTGGGTTCTGAGAGTCGAAGAAGTCAGCAATCGCCTTCGCAAGCAAGTCATAATCAACGAATTTTCTCTTGGTCAGGAAGGATTCGAGAGGATGGGCAAGGTGTTGGTCGGAAAGGGCAATGTCTGAAGTGTATGGCGGGTGGGGCAGGATATCCCAGCCGTGCTCCTGTAGCTTGGCCTGGGCACTTTTCGCGAAATCGGAGGAAATTGGAGTGGGCGTCGTCATGTAGGAGGGTGACCGCGGACCTTTTTCGGCGCTTTTCTCGAACAGCTACGGCGAGCTGCTGGAGCTGGTGGGTGCATACGGTAGCGGTGACTGTCTCGCCTTGTACCAGCACCTCGCGGAAAAGCATTCCTTCCGCGTCCCAGAACCAGCACAGTCCCAAACGTGGTTTGTCTTTCATGTCAATCTCGCCGTTGCTGAAGCTGATGAACCAGCGGCGCACGGTCACGTAGCTCACACATCCCTTGCCTAATGCAGCGCTGATGGAGTGGCAAGCTTCCGTCGCTTTTGCGCCGCGAGACTACCCACAGTAGATGACACCGTGTGTTGGGTGGGTATCGACTACGGGCATTGTAGCTCTCTCCACGGGATCTGGTGGGACAATATATATTTTCCTAGAAAGCATAGGGAACGTTCTACCATATTCCTGAACCGCCTGGACCTGCCTCGAAGTGAACAAGAGTTACTGATTTTTTTTTGGAAAATATGACAAGACTTTTGGGACAACCTAATATTTGGTGTGCAGTAACGCAGACCGTGTGTGCGTGCGCGATAGCACTTGATCTGATGACAGGGTACTGTAATCAAGCGCCGCGTTGGAAGCTTATAATCTTGTGTGTCGGTGTGTGTGGGTGTGTTTGTGTGTTTGTGTGTGTGTCTGTTTGGCCGGAAATTCATATCTCGCGTCGCAGCAAAGGTGGAATTCTAGTTTTTGATGTGATTAGGGGGGTGGTAAAGGGGACTCCAGCGGTGGTGGGCCGAAAGTGATAGCAATTGATAAGGGCTGATAAGGAGCCTCGGAAGGCTAATGTCGCCAATTCCGTTTCGCCTTTCGGGTCTATTCTAAAGCGCCCACACTCATAGGAGTTTTAGAGGGTGGAAAGGGCACATCAATGGTGGGTGATCCAAACTGATAACGCCTGATAAGAGTTGATAAGGAGCGTCAAAAGGCAAACGTGGCCACACCCGTTTCCCCATTCGAGCTGATCCTCGAGCGCCGACACGCATAGGCTTTTTAAGGGGTGAGACGGGCACATCTGATAACCCTTGAAAGAGTTAATAAGGAGCGTCAAAAGGCAAACGTGGCCACACCCGTTTCCCCGTTCTGCTTGATCCTAGAGCGCCGACACTCATAGGTGGTTGAGTGGTGGGACAGGCACATCAATGGTGAGTGATCCAAACTGATAACGGTTGACAGGATTCGACAAGAAGCGTCAGAAGGCTAATGTTCCCAAATCCGTTTCGCTCATCTGGCTAGCAATGGAATTTTCACATTCACAGATATTACAAGGTATGAGAACCTTAATGGTGACTTTTTAAAAATGATAACGGCTTACAGAGGCTGATAAGAGCCATTAGGAAATGGGAAAGGGATGAAATTCGATACACCGCTCACTACTGTCATACGACTGCTACAGTAAATGCGTATGAGGCTCAGCACCATGGAGTGAACATATTTTGTTCATGTTCTGATATCTGCTGCCGATGTATCGACCGCTCAGTTTCCTAGTGTTCCAGATAATGGTGCTATCTTTTGATACTGCGATCTACATTGATGATGAAGACACGATCTAGATTGTTAATAGCAAAGCAACCGATTCATCCGCTCATGTGGTGCCAGCAACAATACTGTGTATCGACCGCTAGATATGTAAAATTCGAAATAGTGGTGCATGCTTATAAAAACGATGAGCATCGGTAACTGGCACATGGATCTACCACCAATATGTAGGAAACCAGTTGGGCTGGCGCACACTACTATGAGCTTGATCGATATTGATTGTTGGGTATGATCATTCAAATGGTTCGCTAAGAGAGAGCTCCACAGAAAAGAGAAAGGGAAAAATAATCCCGTGGATTCCATCTTACCCCGCATCGATCGATATCGATCATGCTCATTTTGCGTGCTCCTCTGTTTGATGCGCGCAGTAGTGTGCGCCAGCCAACTGGTTTCTTTTTAAATAAATCTCCTAACACCAATAGCACCAACTAGCTTTTTTCGCGATTATAAGTTCCTGAATTCAGTTGAAAACCAACCACTGTCTTGATTGGATAGCGTTCATACTCACCAAGTGAATAAAAAAAGGACTGCGTCAGAGGCGATGTTAATCCAGAGCGAGTCGGCATACGGTAATGTAAGACGCTGTCCGCCCAGTCTAGGAAGTTGCTCATGAATCGTACCTGTTGCCGCGATTCCTTCTATACACGGAATATCTACTGCGACGACCTATTTTATAAATTGTGACCCAATCACGTTCCCCTTACTTCATTTTTCATTTTTTTTCCAAAAGCGATTAATACAGCAAACGATTGCACAAAAAAGCTTATAGATTCATGGCTTTTATGGCTTAAGCCAAAAAAACTGAGAAAACGGCGTGGAAAGCATCCTCGAGAGTACTCACAATGCAGAATTCACAGTGCTTGGATTTTTAGCGCATGGAATGCCAGGGAGTAGTTTTTCGGGCACTTCGGAGGTTTTACGGGAGGGGTTTCTTGGACGGAAAGTTTTAGATCCGTGAAATGAAAGTCTCGTAGGCGCGGATGTATATCGTTAGGTCAGGACTGTGGGAGTCCATCAAAAGAGTCAAATACTTGAAAAAGAGTGGAATATGACACTGTCGCAATGACTGGGCATCTCATAAACAGAAAAAAGAATAAATAAAAATTGTTCGTTTAAGCATCTCTGAAGGGTCGATCTGCACAAGCAAGCGTATATTTTTACCTGTCTCAGTAAGGGGAGGAAGTGGTCCCTTGCATAAGGCATAAGTAGCCTCACCCCAAACGATGTAACCAGCAGTTAATGGTGACAATGATGTGTGCCGTGTTCTAAATCGTGCTGTTCAACGATTACATTCATACTTGGCGTTACCGAGTATGAATGTAGCCTTGGGTTCAATAAGATTTCACCAAAAATTACTGTACTGGTCCAAAAATTCAAAAGTATCGTAATGTAAAGTTCGACAACACTGAAATACCATGTTTATGGTAATGGGATGTTCCCATGTTGTCCCCTCACCTACTGTCACATTGGCATGCGCAGTCAAGGTACACCCAGGTGCCAAGAAAAATGGCTGCTTTGATACGACCAGCCTCGACGGGACCTAAAGACGACCCCCCCCCCCTTCAACCTCTACATAATCTCTACGGCATCAGTAACCATCGCCGATAGCATAGCATTACTAAGTATTTTACTGTGATTTTCGTGTCGGTCACTCAAATTCAATCATATTTTCTTACACAACCGGGTCAGGTGACGTCATGTTCAGCTCATAGTCTAGCCTCTGGAACCATTGCTGGCCTCTGCAATTACGACCCCCAACCCGTTCGTCAAATACGACCCCCTGTCGAGGCATCCCCGACTCCCGATGTACCGTGTGCGAGGTTGAGGGAGTTCATCGATCAATTTCGCGCGCCCAGTCACTAGACATAAAGACAACTGAAGTGTGGTAGCGCATGACTGACCAGATGTGGGTGCCAAGTTATATGATGGCACGGGTCATCAACAGAATGTACTCATGCAGTCTGGAGGCTTTCTTGATGAAATGAGTAAGTCTCCAGAAAGCCTTCAGATTAGTTAACGGCTTCTATGCACCTTCAATTAATGAAATTGGCACGACAGTAGTGAAACGGTGTTCAAAATCGAAAACGTTAACAACAAATTTGGCGAAAAATAAGAACTTTCGAGTGATTTGAATAGGCTTAGAGGTTTTCTATAGGAAGATTAAGGGCACACCACGCGATAATCAAAGTGATCCTTACCTTCTGAGGGCAGGTGGACCCTTGGATGTTTGTGAAGATTGCACCCTTCTCGCGGCGCCACGGCTCACCCCCGCCGCCCACGGCCTGGTCGACATGAGCCGAGTTGAGCCCATCGAGCCGAATCACACCCGGCTTAGACGAGAGGGAAACTTGCGATAAGACAAGGTAAGGCAGCGATATCAATAGCGAGGGTAGCTTCAACAAGGAAGAACAGGAAGATGTCGTAGCACATAGCGCGATATCTTGAGCAGAAGCTCTCCTACAGTCTCCAATACTCGTACGAGGTATTTTTGGTGGTTTTGAGGGGTTTTGATTTATTTTTCTTCACTAGTGGGTAAACAGGGCCTCTACATCCTGTAACACGCGCGATAGCTCCCATAATTTTTCGCGAGGTGTGCCTTTAAGCCGATGAGGTGATCTAAGAAAATATCGTCAAGCGATAATCACACTTTGCACTACTAGCTGCTAGGCCACATTTTATATATCGACAGCATCGGTGACTCGGTGATAAAAAAGGAGGTAGACGTATTTTTCTCAAATTTGGCTCAAACCCTTACCCTGTAACTGAATAAAATAAAATAAGATAAAATAAAATGATGTAATTATTTTTTGAAAGTACTGAATTTTAATTAATGAAGTAATAATTGTAGAGAATTTTTTCGAGGGGCCTTGTAACAAATGATTAGTTTGGTTTCCGTTACTGATGATATGAGAGAAAACCGAAAAAGCCTAAATGAAAGGAGGAATCATTAGTAGTGCAGTGCAAAGCTAAGTCCATTCGATGCGTGACGCATCCAAGGGTTTCATGAAATGACGTCCAAAAAGTTGGGTGTGCAACGGTTTCGAGGAAAATGAGCACAGCTTCGACTAGGAGCTATATAGCCGTGTTATTGAAATCACAATGCCTTCCGTGATCATAGCTGCTGCTCGCGATCCAATGAATGTGCCCAGAACGGCACCCATGAGAACACCAACAACAACAGTTGCAAAGCAAGGATAAATGACTAGAGCAGCCGACGCTCTTCCAAATGCTCCTGAGGATGAGTAAACTATTTTTGAAAGTAAATACTACGGAATCGATAAGTCTCAATCCCTACGGCGCAGCATAAGACCGCGTTCATACTTTGCGGCACCAGCGGCCCAAATCATGTGCTAGCCGTGGTCGCCGCCGTTGCCGCAAAGTATGAATGGGGTCTGAAGTTGTAACATATTATTATACTTACCGAAGTATCCACCAGTGCATGCTCCGGCAACACACGACACGCAAATCACGACGTTCCCCAAAAGGCTGCCCGTCTGGACCTGTTCGCTGTATTTCCATGCCAGCAGTGCACATTCCACAGCCAATACCGCAGGTAGCGCTCTTTTCATAACAGCTGCAGTTACGACGAGAACTTTCTTCACTTCCTAAATCATTTCATTGGGTAAGAGCACGAAACATTGAAGTCAGTTAGCTCCCCGTAGGTGCCTTTTACCTACGACTTGCTAGACCTGACTTCGCCTTCAAGTAAATGTATCATTTGATGCTTGTTACCGCTTCGTAATCACCTGTGCGGCCCTGATATTCACGTCAGCAACGCAGCGCCCAAGAAGAGCCGTTCGCAGCGAGAGACAACGCAGCAATCAAGGCGCGTTCATACACTGCGGTGCCGCCAGCAGGACACTGCATGTCTCTGCGTCTCCGCCCATGCCATCCTGCCTCGTTGCCTACGTTCTCAGCACCTGCCACGTGCCACTCTGTCTCGCTGCTGTGAACGCAACTACGCCCTGTCGGCGCTGAGTATGAACGCGGTCTTAGGCAACCTATTCAGATTTTGGTTAACTCATTAACTCATTCTCCTTCCCTATGCTGCATCCATACCTAGCGCTTCCTCTTTTAATCCATGAATTAATCACGTTACCACATCCATTGTCTTTGAAAAACACTTTTACTATTAGGTTGTCCCAAAAGTCTTGTAGGATTATTCCAAAAAAATCAGTAACTCTGGTTCACTTCGAGGCAGGTTTAGGCGATTCAGCAATATGGTAGAACGTTCTCTAAACTTTCTAGGAAAATATATTGATCCACCAGATCCCGTAGAGCTACAATGCCCGTAGTCGATACCCACCCAACTCGCGGTGTCATCTACTATGAGCGGTCTTGCGGCACCAAAACGCCGCTGGTTCATCAGCTTCAGCAACGGCGGGATTGACATGAAAGACAAATCACGCTCAGGACCGTGCTACTTCTGCGACGCCGAAGCAATACTTTTCCATGAGGTGCTGGTACAAGGCGAGACAGCCACACTACCGTATGCACCCACCAGCTCCAGTAGCTCGCCGTCGTTGTTCGACAAAAGCTCCAAAAAAGGTCCGCGGTCAAGGTCCGCGGTCACCCTCCCATGACGACGCCCCCTTCCATTTCACGAAATGTACCTAGGCCAAGCTATACCAGCTCGGCTGGGATGTCCTGCCCTGTAGGCCATACTCTCCAGACATTGCCCCTCCTGACTATTACCTTACCCATCCTCTTGAATCCTTCCTGGCCAAGAGAAAATCGTTGATTATGGCATGTTTGCAAAGGCGATCGCTGATTTCATCGTCTCAAAACCCAGGGTTCCGGGAGGAGGGGATCAACGATTTACCTATGAGGTGACAGAGTCTTATCGATAACAATGGTGAATACGTTGTTGCCTAATTGTTGTTTGTTGGAAGAAAAAATAATAAAAGATGGTGGTCGAAAAAAATCCTACAAGACTTTTGGGACAACCTAATACTTTGAATGCTGACGGGTCTCAAAGCACATACCGAGAAAACCAAACAATGTCGAGCACGTAACCCTTTATCAATCCTCCCTGGTATTCAAGGGATTAAGGTAGCGTTCCTAGTGGTGGAATTTGCGCTTATTTTCGGAATTGGCAGAAAAGAATTAGATACGTATCGATCGTGAGAATTTTGTAATTATGAGATCTACGGTTTTACGGTAATCAGAATTGTGGAATCTTCACTTTCATAATCTCATGTCTCTTCGGAGTTTGGAAATCGATACGCATCCAATCCTTTTCCGCCCGTTTCGCAATTCTTAAATTCCTCAAAAAACGCTAATTCCGTAATTCTCCAATCGATAGGTATCTTTGTCATTTTCTACCGATTCCGCATTTCCGTAAAACGCAAATTAGCCATTATAAACGCTGCCGCATATTCATTTTTTCGGTACCTGAGAAGTTCATCAGCAAACTTACCGACTTGATGCATTTCATAACTTCAGTCAGTTCTTCTACTGATCCACTCGCAAACGGTGGCGTATCACCAAGGTCCTTGTCCATGAGTAGTTGGGCCTGAAGAAGAAATATGTATAGGTTCGACATTGAGCTGTAGATGAAGGTAAACGGGGCATAACTTTTATCACAATATCTCCGGTACATTTTTGTGAGAACCATAAACGTTGGGAATGGCATATACCTTCGAAAGGCCTAATTTCCCTCCTCCTGTGAAAGTTTTCTGCGCAGCACCACCAAACGTCAAAGTAGAGCAGCGGAAAATGACGTGATTATGGCTTGCAAAGCCTGGTGAGCCCTAAAATAGGTTTCGCTCGAGCCAACTGGAACCTACTTTTCGCTTCTCGGTTATTCAATACCAGACTTGCCTATAGGCGCAACTTCACATTGACGGCCCAAGTATGTATACGTTAAAAGCCAGGCTAAATATTTTGGAGGAAATCGAGGGCATATCGCATTACAAAGATGGAGCTAATAAGAATGAATGCATTTACAGCAAGAAGCATAATCGGGAAGGCAAAGCAAAAAGGCAGACAAATCCATTGGAAGCAGAACAAAGTTACTCGACAGGGTGACAACCAGAGCACACCAAAGTATCGAGGAAAATAGCCGCTTCAGTACGACCCCCCCCCCTCCTCCAGGGGACCAAATACGATCCCCCCTTTTTGACCTCTACAGTACCAGTAATTGTTGCCGGATTGCATAGTTGCCGTGTGTTTTATTTCTATGTATTCTTAAATGATGCAAAAAGATGTTTCACATTTCTTCTCACGGATTGGCTGTTGCCTGTGGAATGCCATTAGCTCACTAACTGTTTATTGAAAGTTCAGATTCTTGCTGAACATACAACCCTCCCCCCTTTCTGCCCAGTCCACACGACCCCTCTGTCGATGAATCCTCAACTACAGTATACCCTTGTGACCTCTATGACAGAGTTTCCATTACGGTCCATAAGTTAAAAGGAGCTCTCTTTCCAGAACCTCGAGCAAGAGACTACAAGAAACCAAAAGAAAGGAGAACACCATAAAGAGATGAATGCGAAAGTGCCACTGCAAAATGTTAGGATGGCACCCGAACTTGAGCACACCCTCAGTCAGGTGCTCACTCAAAACAAACAACGGAAAACTTAAAGACAGTGTTCGGGATAATGCGGGTGATAAGGAATCCCAAAAAGAGGTATTTACTGTAAATATACGGGTCTGAAAGACCTGGGTATGGCGAAATCCTCCGCGGAAGGAGCCCGCAAGAGCTGTGTCGGAGGCGGCCTCATGAGGGCAAGCCGCCTTGGTTAGGGCAGCCCGCCCCCTTGGGTCGACTTTGCCGAAGAATGACTGGGGTGTAGAGTAATGACTGTGATAGTTGAATGATACTTATCGTATCGTACCAGAGCCGTATTGATCTATATGACGTGGCGCTTGACGTGCCAGCTTTCGTGGTGGAAACGTCCACCGGTCATTATCAAAGACTAGAATGAATGATACAACCGAATTATCCCGAACACTGTATTTAAAGGCACCATTAGGGGTAATGGAAAACTGAGATCTGGAAATACATGTTCTCTGAAACGAACCTTCTACTTCAGAAGGGGTCACATGTGGTGAAAATCGCATTAAAAAAAAACGCGACTTGGGGTCTTATGGCGGCCCCGCAGCTCGTCATGCCGTTATGCCGTTATGCGCCCGGAGGAGTCGATGTGGAGGGGCGGGACAACAATCGCGGCCTACTGGTTGAGACTCTGGCCTGTCTTCAGTCCACTCTGACCAGAGACGCAGAGGACGAGAGAGAGAAGGGGGAATTTCGGGTTCCTATTTCTTGGTTTTTTCGCCGTTCTATGCCGTTCTTTTTCTGCTGTTATATTACTGAGCACCTCTACTCTCGTAATCCCTCAATTTGCCGAAATCGCCCCTAACGGTGTCTTTGAGCTCCTTTGCTTTCAATGGAGAAATGATTTGTGTAGGTCACATCATTTTGAAAATTTGGGGAGCCTGTTTTCCATTTCTTTCACCTCATTTCGGTTGGTTCTATAGCTACTGACCTTCCCGTGTGTAGTAACAAACACATGCTCTTGTACCCCGTGTCGTGCAATTAAATTAAATAAATAAATAAACAAATAACAGCAAGCGCATCGATTGTCAACATGTTCTTTGATAGGAGAACAATGAGGCTCAAAAAACTGAATCATCATTTATTTCCGAAGAATATCTATTTGAAGCGAGAAGTGTAAATAATACATATAATGGAAAAAAGTGTTACGAGAGGCATGAAAATAATCACTATGATATATTCCTGTGAAGAAGAAAGTATTGAAAAAATGAGTGAATTTTAGCAGTATAAAGTGTGAGGTGATAAACAAAAATTGGTGAAATCGGTGATTCATACGGAGTGAAGGAATCGTAAACAAAGATCACCAAAACCAATTGATAAAGGTATGAAAGGACTGATAGCAGCGATTGATTATGAAGGTTTTCTCGACACTCTCAATGATCTCAAACAATAGATTGGAGAAGATCACTTTTACAAACGGTTGTATTTTATGTTTATTTACATGATAGCCTCGCAGTGGTACATGGAAATGTTGAGGAGAAAATTGCAATAGAATTTATGGGTGAATATATCATATCAATTATTTATTAGTACAGATTTTCGGAAGCGTTTTACAGTCAGACCGTAGTGAATTGCTTGGTTAAGTTTCTCTACTGAAAACTGACGACCGAGCGTAAGGTCGGAATCATACGATTGCGTCTGACGCAACTCGAGATCGCATGGTCGATGATACTAGGAGACTGCGTTGCGGACGCGTTGCGTCAATCGCAATTAAATGAATGTGCACCGCCAGGTTTACCAGATGAAGTCTAGGACACTAACTGGGCAAGTTCGCAATGATTGCGGCAGCCACGCCCTTTCACCCTACCTTCCCTCATACTAATTTACAGTCTTGAAAAAATTTTGAAAGAGCTAAAAAAAGGAAAGAGCGTGGGTCATTTCGCACAAGTACTATGAGAGGGAACAAAGGCATTGAACTGTAAAGAAAGTGGAAATTACGTATTCATTGAGAGCAGCACTCTCAAGAAGTGACCAGTCATTTCAAGCAATCATTTACAGAGTCCTAGCCTTCTTTTGCTCATCCGTGACCTTTCGCTCCCTATCCGTGACTTCATCATCCGACGGCGAATCAGATGAGGGAATCTTTGACATCTTCGTTTGATCCGTCATCACATCGCGGTCAATATTATCGACGATTTTTTCTGCGATTTTCTCTCCAGCAATGGAACCGCCAACAGCACCGGCGACACCACCAACGATTCCTCCGACGACTGTTCCCACTCCAGGAAAAAGCGCTGTACTGGCGGTCGCTCCTCCAAGAGCACCTTAACGAAGAATCCACTCTCTAGATTCTTTCCGCATCAGATTTTCTATTATAAGTGACCTATCAAAAACGTTCCCATGGTAACTCAGTGAGAATGGTCACGCTAAGCGCGTGGGCGAATTGGTGGTCGATAATCGCTGATGCATTTCCTGCTTAAAAACGGGGACAACCGATGAAGATTGCGCAGTAGTCGCCAACTGCTACGCGATCCACGCCTCCTCTATAAAATGGATCTTTATAGGTGCCATGGCGACGAATAAGGGGAGGGGAAGGAAGGCATCTACTATGGGGGCCACTTTTAAACTCTAAACTCAGAATCCTCAAACAATAAGACCTATGCGAAAATGTACGCTTGTGTACGTGGAGATTAACCTCTCAGAGATCCCTCAGGGATGCTTAGCTTTGCAACTTTTTATATGATGACGTCCCCTTCCCCCTCCTCTTTAGAAAAAACTCATTGACTTCAGAACATCTTGGTTTCTCTGTTGACGAGGCCACCCGACCATAAGCGGACCAGGTTCGAGTTGGAAGGTGTTGGCACGATTTACATGTAAATCCAAAAATAGGGCGGAGGTGGTATAGTGACAAGTGGCGCGCACTCCCGCTATCAAGTGCGGGAATCAAGTAACGCTGTGATGCCTGTCCAGGTCTACCATGCATTCCATTCCTCCAGGATCGGTATATTGGTACCAGATTCGTCTGGGAGAATTCGCCTGCAATGACGATTCTGAATGAAACACGAATGCGCGGCGCATCCCCACAATGGATTGATTATCGCCAGAAACTTTAGGCCGCGGTCACACTTTACGTGTCTGCATCCATTGACGCAGGTGCCGGCGTCAATTGACGCAAGTAAAGTATAACCGCGGCCTTATTCTCCATACTTATACCCAAATATAATCAAATCGTGGCTCTATGTAGGATATTATTGTGGCTTTTTACTCTTACAGGCCCAATTACCCAGGGAAACACGAAATCTTCGAAGAACTG
Organism: Trichostrongylus colubriformis; assembly: GCA_963978905.1. Classification (NCBI taxonomy): domain Eukaryota; kingdom Metazoa; phylum Nematoda; class Chromadorea; order Rhabditida; family Trichostrongylidae; genus Trichostrongylus; species Trichostrongylus colubriformis. Next base: position 30,737,789 of record OZ022260.1, read on the forward strand.
CGTCTCCTCGACTTACCGCCATAACCAGCTCCCCATCCACCAGCGATTGAGGATGCGCTCTTACCGGTGTTTTTCGGTACTGCATTATCTTCATCAATATCCTGCTGAACAGACATTCCTAGACGAACCGAATCTATAGCGATTGCAGCAGGCATCAACACTTTATCCAGGGCAAGTCCAAGGCCTGTAGGAAGTTTGTTCGCTCCCTGAAAAGATCTTTAGGAAGAAAAGCCTTCGCTAATATTTTATAATACTGCCCTTTTTGCGAAATTCATTTCCTTAGAGTCATCCTACATTCACATGTTTTACTTTAAAGGCAGCAGGTGCACCGCCCACACTGCACAACTGGTGCAACCCTCTCCGTTTACAGGCGAATCACCAAGGAGTGGCTGAAATCCGCCCAATACCTTGAAATTCGCCCATACTATCTTTGTGATATGGTAACATTTACTTGTATCGCAGCATGTACATAAGGTGATTCGCAGCCTTTCCGTACAAACGTCATTTTGTTAGTATTTCTGGCAGTTGCAACGGCTCCGGTACCGTCCGCTGTTGTCATCTGAGCTTTACTTGTCGCCTTGGTAGAAGCTGTGTCAGAGGGTTTCAGCCCTTTTTCTCTTTCTTCCTTTTCTTCATATAATCACAATTAGTCTGGAAGCGGAGATAATATTTAGTAAGAACTACAGGCATTTACACAAGACAAAATAACCAAGCAGAGTCTTGAAGCAGAAAACTAAGAATGAAGTTCATACCAATCCTGAGTACCAAAATCATCGGCTGTAAACAGGAAATAACGAGGACTGGTAAATGGAACGGAGATTGATGTCTAGCACTGCAAACCATGGACGGAAAGCTTCGGTTCGGAAAAATCCCACTTCCAGTATTGAGAGCACCACTATGTTGTAAGCGTAAGTGTAAAAGTAAACATTAATGGTCAGTCTAGACTGCTGGGATATCGTGCTAGTGAGCTGGTGTGGTTATATGATACAACCCACGAGCAACGTGTAACAATCGTCGCGAAGCTGATTGGTATTTGTTGACCCTTACTCGTGCTTCGATCCCAAAGGTCCTCTGTTGAACAAACCATCCAAGTAAAGGCCGTATTATTCTGACCTCTATCTCCATATAATGTGGATGGAATTAACGAAAAAACGAATCCTTTAAACACTCTTACTTATCCTCCTTAGCTCGCATTGGGTGCTGCTGTAGGTGCCACTGGAGTGCGCAAGGTCTTCACAGTTCTCCTCCACTGCAATCTGTCCAAAGCAACCATCTTTGCTTGCTGAATACTGAGTCTGCAATTAGAAAGATCTTTCGATATCTGTTTCAGCCATGTCTTCTTCGGTGCTCCGCGCTGAATCTTCCAGTCATGTGGCCGCGTCCTCCATAAGGTCTTGTGGGGATATCGTTCCGGCTGCATTCTGCAAACATGGCCAAACCAACGAAGCCGTCGTTGTTGAATTTCCATTTCGACAGTTGTTTGGCAACAGCATCGTTGCCTTATCACTTCGTTTTTCAGTCTGTCGCGAAGCGAGACACCGAGTATACGTCTAAGACATCTCATTCGAAAGGATTCCAACTTTCGGATGTCCGAACGCAGTAATGTCCAAGTTTCAGAGCCATAAAGAAGTACTGGTAGCACCAGAGAGCGAAAGATCTTCATTTTTAAGTGTGTCGTTATGTTATGTTTCTTCCACACACACCAGGAAAGTGTACCAAAAACTTTCGATGCTGAGCCGATCCGGCACACAACTTCTGTTGATGACGCTACTTTCTTCTCCTCCACAGTCGAGCCCAGATACTTGAAATGTGAAACTTGCTCAAAAACATTTCCATTCAGATGTACTCGCGCAGCACTTCCGTCAGATGTGAGAACCTTCGTTTTATTGGTGTTGATGACTAACTCATACGGCTTTGCAGCTCTTTCAATTCTGGACACTATTTCACAAGCTTCAGTATCATCATTGGCAAAGATAGCGACGTCATCAGCATACATGAGATCCGTGATGAATTGTCCTTCTCCGAACTGTATGCCTGTTTGATTCCCTTGAACGGATTTCATGATGGCGTCAATGACAGTATTGAAGAGTACTGGTGACAACACGCATCCTTGACGAACACCAGTGTTGACTACAAAATCTTCCGACAATTCTCCCTTTATGCGAACTCTGCTACGGGAGTCTTCATATGCGTTGCGTAGTAGTCGAATTAGCTTATCGGGAATGCCTTCCGCAGCAAGCGTTTCCCAAAGAGCCACCCGGCTGACGCTGTCAATGCAGAAGCAGAGTCAATGAGTACGATGATGAGACGCTTCCCACAGCGAACACGTTCCTCTAGGACTTGTGTCAGGGTGAAAATTTGGTCACAACATCCACGATTTGGACGAAAATCCGCTTGTTCCTCTCGAGTCATCTGTTCTCGTCGTCGCTGAATTCGCCCGAGTATGATTTTCATGAAGACCTTCCCGAGAATAGATAACAAGCTAATTCCGCGGTAGTTCTTGCATTCATGAATATCTCCTTTTTTGTGAATCGGTATGACAATCGCCTGCTTCCACGACGTAGGTATACTTTCGGAAGTCCAGACAAGATGTAGCAGTGAGTGCAATCGTTGTAGGAGAACGTCTCCACCAGCTTTCAAGGCTTCAGCTGTCACACCATCACTTCCCGCTGATTTCCCACGCTTTAACTGATTCACCGCAGTTTCAATTTCACCGATATCAGGAGGTTCCACGGAGATACGATCGAACGGTTGATTGTGAGAAGAACTTGGCGGCAGTTCATCTGGTATTGGATGGTTATAGAGCTGACAAAAACACTCCTTCCACCGACCAAGTCGCTCTGCACGTGATCGTACGTAGCTTCCATCACATTTCTTGATGTTGTCATCGAGCTTCTAATCTTCCCTCCAAGACGGCGAAGAGTTGCATATAGTCGACGGTAATCTCTGCGGTTGGCCTGATTTTCAAGTTCTGCTGCAACATTGCACCAGTATTGCTTCCTTTCCATCCTGAGACGACTACGTACGACACGATGGAGCTCCCGGTATCTTTGTAAATCAGTCAGCTTGCATTGCTTTCGTTGATCCACCAGATCAAGAGTTTCATCAGAAATCCATGCTTGAGTGCGATGGCGACGAAGTGGGCACGTGGATATGGCAGACTCAGTAATAGCCGCAGCAAATTGATCAGTTACATCATCAGCATTTTCGGATGTTGTTAGAACAGCGAACCTATTGACAGAGATATTTGGAAGTGCTGTCTATAGATAGGGTCATCCAATTTGCTCCAATCTCTGCGTGATGGTATGTTCGCTGATGTCTGATGGCTCTTCAGTTTCAGTCGTACACACGCAAGCACAAGATGATGATCAGATCCGCAGTCAGCCCCTCGCATGACACGAATATCCGAGAAAGAGGATCGAAATCGGCTTGGAATGAGTAAGTAGTCGAGCATAGCCAGATCCCTTCCACTGGGGGAGCGCCACGTTAGTTGATGCTTCAGTGGGTGACGGAATACGGTGTTGCCTATGATCAGATTATTCGACAGCGCAAATGACAATAACGGAGCCCATTTTCATTGATTTCTCCGTGTCCGAAGTGGCCCAAAGCGTCTTCCCATCCTTCTCTGTTGGCGCCCGTGTGCGCTTTCAGATCACCTCCAATTACAATCATGTCGCGATGTGGTAGTGAATCAAGGACAGTTTGCAACTGACCATAGAAAGCATCCTTCGTTCCCTTCGGGCTGGCCTCTGTAGGGGCGTATGCAACAACAAGATGCATCCTGATGGTGCCTTCGATGGTAAGCACAGCCAATCTGCTCGAGAACGGCTGGAAAGCAATGACACTTCTGGTTGCTTTAGAATCGACCGCAAAGCCCACTCATTCAGTATGATGTTCACCACCAAAAAAATAGAGCCTCATCCACTTTCCATCTTTCGGCGAAGTGATCCTCATGGATCCACTTCCCGGCATACGCAATTCCGTGATCGCAGCGACGGAGATCCTGTAGCGGAGTAGTTCTTGCACGACTATTTCCTTTTGGCCGACATGATTCCCTGTTCTGATATTCCACGTTGCGAGCCTGATTGTCGTTTTCGATGAGAGGAGCTTGTTTCGTGAGAGACCAGTCGCATACTTTTCATCGACATCCTGGTCCAATGCCGACGCATCGGCTTCCCCGAATGCGGTAGCTTTTACGAAATCCTTGCAAGTATTCTCCATGTGGTTACAAGCCTAATTTTACGATCCCTCGGCGGGGGATCAACCCTCCGCCTTTATCCGGGCTTGGGACCGGCTGCGGTTACCCACAGGCGGAGTTGACATGACATTTAAACACTCTAGCTTATTGAACATGGATCAGGACATGGACATAACGAACGGAGGAAGTACTGAGGACGAGAAGACATCAGCTTGATGGGGAGGGGAAGTGGCAGAGAAGATACAGGGCATTCCTTGAACACTTCTCTCGTTGAATAGGAGCAGTACGAAGATAACAATCTGAACATTTGAAGGCACCGCTACGTTATGTGGTTTATTTTTGTCTATGAAAATGGAGTCGTGCCGCGAGTTGAGAATCAACGAAAACAGTCATAAACCCGAGATCCTCCCATAATTCTCATCGAATACGTGTTTTCGCGTCCTATACATCATTGGAGGTAGTGGCGCGGTCTCTTGACATTCATTTGCAACAGTGCGTTCCATAATTATAAGGTCACCCCTGGATTTCAGGTTTTCTCGACAAGACTCCATCGAGGAATCATTTCAGTCTCATAGATGGATTTCTCACCGGAAATAACCCCAGTGTCCGATTTTTGGTAGCAGTCTCGTTTACCTTATGTTTATAGGAGTATTTTTTGTTTTTTTGCACCGTTTCATAATTATAAGGTCACCCTGAAAAAAGAAAAAAGTTAAGGTCCCGACAGGTCTGTGACGGTAGATTTGTCTTCCAAATACATCTTCGAGATACATATTCAACGTCTTGTGGCTAGCTACTATGTTTCGAGAGAAAAGCCCAGATTTGGGATTCCTGTGGTGCTAGGCTCAGTTTGAGAGCAATTCCAAAAAAATCGGAAGATTTCTGTGCTCAGTGAGATAACATTTTAGTCATTCGGTGGATTCACATGTTTTTCAGACTCTGGACTCCCACGTGAGCTTATTATCATTAACGAGGAAAGGATTGTGGGGGCCGCTTCCTACAGCACCTCCTCCATGGACCAGATTTGTTTGGAGTTAAGCCATTTTTAGTCTGGAACCACAGCGTGTACAGCAGCGAGGAAGAGCAGAAACATCACTGAAGAAATAATGAAGTAGCTCCCGAGACCTACAGCACACCGTAAGGCGGAACGACCTCAATTCATAAAGTTGTTCTTGAGCACGGATTAAACGAAACTGAATTTGCATTGCAGTTGCACCCTGCATGCGAATAATTCAGTCCGAATTGTACTTTTGAGTCTGAAAATACTCTATTTGTATGGTGCTGACGGGTAGAGATAGTACTAGCTTGGTTTGAGAATTGCGCCGATCTATCTGAGCCTTGGCAATTTTTGTGGGAGAAAGGTGATAGCCTGAGTGGTTTTCGGCAAAGAGATTGCATTGAACCCTGCCTTCGAAACCTGCAGAATGGACTCCAAAGACTGCTAGAAGATCTTACGAAGAGAACAGTTGCCTTTTGGAGCCGACCGGCTCTTCATAATTGCGTCTGACTGCATGACAAGGCTGTTGTTCAAGCAGGTCATTCAAAGGAATCGTGGTTAAAGTTCCGAAATACGGACCTTCAGCCAAAGATAACATGTAGTCCTGGTCTCAGCTCTATTGGGGAGATCTGGAAGACATCGCCGCAAAATTATTTACCCCAATAATCGCCAATCCTGGGAAGCAAAGATGCCGAAACAGGCAATTGTTGAAGACTGGAACACTATCTGTGGTAAGGCTCTTCGAAATTTCGTTTCCACTTTCCCAAACGACTAGTTAATGCCGTTCTTAAACAGGAGGGAACTATAGATTATGAGCTCCTTCGCATGCGCTGTTAACTCTAGCAAATCTTCTCTTTTTTCGGGGTGACCTTATATTTACGAAACGGCACGAAAATCAGAAAATATTCGTGGAAATATCGGGCTAAAAAGTAATATCATCAAAAATAGTGTGGAAGGGTTTTCTGTGGTGAGGAATCTGTAAGAAATACTCAAAAAATTCCCGGCTGGCTGTGTGTTCTGAAAACCGAAAATTTGGGGGTGACCTTATAATTATGGAACGCACTGTATTAGGTTGAACCATAATTTCTGTCACACAATGACAAAAAATTTCAAATTTGATTTTCTTTATTTGTGTCTAACTTCAGTCAACAAAATATTTACCATTATAATCAGCAATATATTGCCAGCGAGAGGGCAGGTAATACATGCTTTGCTTGTAAAGTCTGGAGATTTATGGTCGAAGGAAGTCTGGAGGTCGATTTGGAGATCATCGTCATCTTTGAACTGCCGTCCGTCGAGGAAGTGGGTCAGAGATCGGAATAGGTGGTAGTCAGTCGGGGCCATGTTCGAAAATTAAGGTGGGTGGGGGAGCTTCGTCCAACTAAGGTCCTGGATCCTTTGACACGCCAACTTTGCCACATGTGGGCGAGCGTTGTCGTGGAGGAAGAAGTCTTGGTCCATTTTTCCGGCAAGTTTTGCCGCTCCGGTGTCCAATTGCCTGCAGTAGAGATCGGCAGTGGCTGTCGTGTTGGATGGTAACAGTTCCCTTTTTTTTTTTTTGAAAGTTTTGAAAGAAAATTCTCTTTTTCTCTTTGCAATTTTTTGAAATTTTTTCCTGTTTCAATTTGAGTCGATCGAGCCATCGGGTTGCCGCCATATGAGAGACAGTACCTGGGCCCATCGACTGGTTGATTCGATTAGTGGCCTTGCATGCTGAGGAACTGGGGCGGTGTTCGTGAATTTCGTACCTCTCGCGAAATTGTCGTAGATTCACTGCTAGTTAAAGCCATAGAGAATACGAATGTGTTAATCAGTAGTCCTTTTTACTCGCTTTATATACCCCCCAGTACGAAATACAATACCGCTCACATTTTTTGAAAAATCGACGGTGGGCGACGGATTAAACGGCACAAACCGTCGCCCCGTCATAACTTCGACAAAAATGGATAAAATGTGAAAAAATTAAGAGCGTTAGATTCGTCTCGATGTGTCGAATTGAACGACCTATGAGATGTCTAATTTTGATAAGTAGGTCACCAGCTTCTCGGTAAAAGCTGCAAAGATTTCTTTAAATTTACCCTCAGGCAAGCTCCGACCTGTTTCGGCTTGCATTCACATTTTCGATTGTTGCTCGCCTATGCTCTGCACAAACATTATTTTTTAGTGAGTTATCTTCAAGTTTCAGGATACTTTTCAGCATGAAATTTCCACCACATTTTCGAGTGTTTTTAAGCTCATTTCGTCAGAATCGATGGACATATTGAGAAGACAGCTCACCTATCATAGACTACTGGTTACGTGCTGCAAGAATGACCTTGACTTCCGAGTTACAGGCAAGCGCTTCTTCTGTGATGAAGCTTCAAACATCGGTAAACGGCGTACTTTGAACGCTGGATAATTTCCCTTTTCTTCCCTAAAATAACATCCTGATCAGTGAAAATCGCATAAGGTCTTCGAATACAACATCCTACACTTCCAGAAAATGAAGGCGGCATTCAAACAATGCACAGAATCATGAATTTAAAAAGAGTGTTTATTGCACATGAAAGTATGAATGTGGACGTACACTAATTAATTTCAATCGAAATTTATACTGATGTATTTAGTGTCAAAAATGCTGTTCATCGGTGTAAAGATCATCTCACTGCGAATGTTTTGAACTTTTACCACAGTTCTTGTATTCTTTTCAAGCGTTGTCGGCTCCAACGCCGCATGGTGACCCCTTAATTACTGCGCAACGCTCAGCACAGATGAGGTCAGTAATACCTCGCGGTATTATCACATCACATGAATGCACACTATTGACCTTCAGAACCGCTTACTGTCCCTTCGAACCAAAGGAACTGGTTCGCAGCCTTGTACAGTTCAGCTTAGATGGTAGTTTTTTTTATAAAGAATTTCTTCAGATATATTATATAGTGTGCTGTATGACTTGAACTTTTATGAGTGACTTTCTGTTTTAATAGTTTATCATAGATCGGTGGTTACAAATTTCTTTCTGTATTTATCATTTGAATGAATAGTTTCTGCATTGTGCGCATTGATACCAGAAGCACGTTTATGTAGGAAACTTCACGTGAAAATTCCGCAGCGCGCTTGTTCTAACAAGTCGGTCGGTACTGTTCATTGAAATCAACTGTGAGAGTTTCCATATGCCAACACACTCTGTCCGTTATCACTATGCTCGGAAACAGGTTGGACCTTATCAAGCGGTTGGATGGCGCAGGCCGAATGACCGCTGTTTGCAGGCACTCATGAAGTAATGATTCGTAGGGGTTCGAATCCTCTGGTGCATGCAACGTTTGCAAACGTGTGTTCGTGATTAGTTGTGTGCTCTTGCTTCCTTACGACCGGTTATTAAAGTGGCCCCTGAAAAGAAGGGGACTGGGGGGGGGGATCACAGAGTAGGAATAGTAAGCGGCTCTGAAGGTCAATAGTGTGCATTCATGTGATGTGATAATACTGTGAGGTATTACTGACCTCATCTGTGCTGAGCGTTGCGCAGTAATTAAGGGGTCAGCATGCGGCGTTGGAGCCGACAACGCTTGAAAAGAATACAAGAACAGTGATAAAAGTTCAAAACATTCGCAGTGAGATGATCTTTACACCGATGAACAGCATTTTTGACACTAAATACATCAGTATAAATTTCGATTGAAATTAATTAGTGTACGTCCACATTCATACTTTCATGTGCAATAAACACTTTTTAAATTCATGATTCTGTGCATTGTTTGAATGCCGCCTTCATTTTCTGGAAGTGTAGGATGTTGTATTCGAAGACCTTATGCGATTTTCACTGATCAAGATGTTATTTTAGGGAAGAAAAGGGAAATTATCCAGCGTTCAAAGTACGCCGTTTACCGATGTTTGAAGCTTCATCACAGAAGAAGCGCTTGCCTGTAACTCGGAAGTCAAGGTCATTCTTGCAGCACGTAACCAGTAGTCTATGATAGGTGAGCTGTCTTCTCAATATGTCCATCGATTCTGACGAAATGAGCTTAAAAACACTCGAAAATGTGGTGGAAATTTCATGCTGAAAAGTATCCTGAAACTTGAAGATAACTCACTAAAAAATGATGTTCGTGCAGAACATGGGCGAGCAACAATCGAACATGTGAATGCAAGCCGAAACAGGTCGGAGTCTTGCCTGAGGGTGAATTTAAGGAAATCTTTGCAGCTTTTACCGAGAAGCTGGTGACCTACTTATCGAAATTAAACATCTCATAGGTCGTTCAATTCAACACATCGAGACGAATCTAACGCTCCTAATTTTTTCTCATTTTATCCATTTTTGTCGAAGTTATGACGGGGCGACGGTTTGTGCCGTTTAATCCGTCGCCCACCGTCGATTTTTCAAAAAATGTGAGCGGTATTGTATTCCAGAAGCTTCCACAGTTTTCCCCAAGAAAAATAAAAAGTGTGACAGAAATTATGGTTCAACCTAATATAAACACCCAAGTCTGCCCCGTGGTGCTTCAGTCGGTAATGTATGTAAGCCACTCCACTCTAATTGGAACACCGCGTCACCAAAATGAGTCATTGCGCGCGGCTCTGCTGCCTGCGTTGTGAACTGCCCACTCAGGTGAGGGCAGTCGCCGATTTCAGCGACCTGACTCAATTCGAGCGTCCTGCCCTACAGCAATGCAGTTCTACTTGTGCTTGCACTCATTAACTTTCCGTATAATAAATATTTTATCAATGTGAAAGATTTGAGAAACATCAAACGTAAAAAAAGTAAAATAAATAACTATTCACGTAAGACCAAGACGTGAATGAAGAAAAGCTCTTTCCTCGCCGAGATCACGATTATTGGCCACAAGAACCTTTAAAAAAAACACAAAAATCAACTCCAGAGATACCGTAAAATGTGCGACAATCCCGAATGTGGTTTTGGAAGTGAGGAGGAACTGTGGAATCTTTTTTGACACGTTCATAGTATTCAGGTTCCCAATTACCTTCCTCATCAAATTCCTGAAAAAAAGGTGATTAAACAATTTTGTCATGTTTATCAATTACGTGGAATCTTTTTTGACACAAAGTCGAAAACGAAAATGAAGACGTTGAGTAGAAGCGGCAGCCATGTAAAACGACGTAAAATCGACAGGAGCTTAAGAAATGGTGAGAGAAAAAAAAGAAATTAAGAAAAGAAAAAAAAGAAATTAAGAAAAATCCGAACTACGCGAATCTGTGATGGGTGACAGCAATGCAAATCACGCAATAACACCTGCTAACACAGGGCTTTGCTTAGAGATTATAGCGTCATTTTCATTTCGAGACTTGCCATACATCACCTACTGTCCATCGGATGCATCTCCTCATTATCTACAGAAGTATTTGGAACTTGTGAGACTTGTTTTGGTTCTTTTTGTTCTTCGGACTGCTCTTGTTCCTTCCCGGTTTCCGCTACTGATTTTTCCTTGCAAATCTGAATTTAAATAATATCTATTATGTGGATTTAACGTGTTACTAGAAGTTTTGTATTTTCTAGGTTGGACTTATATTTCTGAAAGAAACACTTTTACCTAAGAAGATCACTCCTATTGGGTTGAGGAATAAGTTCCCGCGGTTTTCTGTTCTGTTTTTCACATCGTTCCCTTCATATTTGGACAAGGCTTATGTATGTTTTCGATAGAGCCTTTTTGCTTCACAAGATGATTCCACTAGTCTTTGGAATATTCTCAGAATTTGATATTATTGAAGCTTAGAAATGAGGTACACAGTAATAGCCCACCCGAATTTTTTTCGCGAAGAATCGAGATTTCACCAAACACGCTATCGTACAAGGAACCCTCCATTATAACAGTAGATCGCTCAGGGATGTCTTTTTCCCTCATTTGATTTCATGTGGGAAAGGTTAGCTTTTTTGGACCTCGATGCGCCAAAAGTGCAGATTTTTCTACAATCTACTCCATTACTAAACCTCTAAAGTAGCAAGCAATCAAACTATCAAAAACGAATGAAACCGTTTTGCAGAGCTGAAGCTCCATCCAAAACATGTGCACATACGTTTTTAATCTCGATAGCAGACGAGAAAGATGAAGTGAAGTGCCAAATTTGTCTTCAGCTTACTTCACTTGCAAACCTCATGAATATCAGGCGATCAAAGGAATCGAAAAACATATAGTAGCATTTCATAGAGCACAAAGCTCTATCGAAAACATATAAGCTTTGTCGAAAGATAAAGGGAACAATGTGAAAACAGAGAACAAAAAACCGCGGGAACTTATTCCAACCCAACATACAGTTAAAGCATGAAAAAAAAACTTATTGAAAAGATGCAAGCGGACCATGTTTACCCTAGATGCCCTTGCGCATGTTGATCAAAATTGACTATTAGTGGATTTCAAACCGGTTGATAAAAGGAAGTTCCTGTGCTGCATCCCACCATTGGAACGCATTGTCCCACGCGGCAGAAAATGTGCGTCCCAGCATTGGGACGCAATGTCGCCAACGTGTTAACAGTGTCAAGCATAGGTCGACGACTTCTCAGAGAGTCATATTTTGGGCTAGAAAAAGGTGGGGGAGGGTTCGCAGTATTATTGAGAATCCCTCGCCGGTCACATCTTTTTGTAACAGTCAGGCGATCCCTAAGAATTTTCAATCGATAATCATACTTAGTTCTAGGTATACTAGGTAGCAATGCTATAGAGTGTGCCAATAAGCGCGCTCCATCTTTGACAGCTCATGGCGGCCACGTTGTTTGTGGTAGAGTTGTTAAACCTAGTTGTTATTATTCAGTGTATCTTCACAAATCACCACGCACCAATCCAGCAGCGAGCAACGTGTGCAAGCCATTAAAAATTATTACAAAAGTCATTCATCGTTTCGAGCAACGTTCCACGCGCTCCGCCAGTTTCTATACAGATCTATGATAACGAACTTTTCCTGGCATGAAATCGACAATATGGATGTCGAGGATATGTGGTTTCAGTAGGAGGCGCAACAAGCCACACAGCGCGCGCCACAATGGATCTTCTGCTTCAGACGAAAGGTTATCTCGCGCGGAGGGACATCAACTGGCCACCGAAATCGTGCGATCTAACCCCACTAGACTATTTCTTGTGTGGTTTTCTTAAATGGCAGGTCTACGCAAACCAACCACAAAACACTGATGACCTCAATGTCAACATATGCCACGCCATCGATGAAATACAGCCCGATTTGTGCGCCAGAGTCATTGAAAATTGGACTTTACGTATGCGCGCCACCAAGCGAAGCCGAGGTGGCCATCATAATGTCTTTGAATACTCTTTCAAACAATAAATAAATTTCATTTATACCTCTCACACAACTTGCTTTATATCATTTTGAAGATCGAGCGCCCTTATTGGCACACCCTATATAATTATCGACTGAAGACATTTTTCAGAGAAATACCTTGAGTATAGAAACAGGTACGGCAGAGGGGAGTCGTATTTTCGAAAATTTTCCTCAATTGCTAAGCTTGACTTGGTCATGAGCGTGTGACCCCTCGCCGCTCGCGACAAGCCACAAATTTTATGCGACACCGCGTCCTGACCGAAGGCTACGCAACTACGACTAGATCAATGCATAATTTTAAACACAATTTTTCACTGCAAAATTCCCCTCAAGCACTTTTTTTTCGTGAGCATTAATCAAACCTTTGAAAATTGGGCCCAATCCTGTAGTGGATCGAGGATATCATGCAAATACTCCTCCATAAGCGATGGTGTAACAGATCCACAGCCAAATCTAGAAAATAGTTCACAGATTGCTTACCCTAAAGGAAATGCACGGAGAAATGACTTTCTCTGTTACCCTCATATTTATGTTGTATTTGCTTAATACGGGTCGCATAGTGGGACAGAAAGTTACATAAGCAGTCCCGCTCTTCGTCTCTGACCACAACGAACGACGGGGCAGGTTCACTCTGACTCAGCCTAACTCTGAGGAGTTGTATATCAGCCGGATTGTCACTTTCTTTGCGTGAAACATTTCATGCGGTTCTCATTGGGCATAAATATTGTGTAGCAAAAAACTCTTTTTTGCAAGCATGATTCCTACAAAAGAATGGCCCACGGAAAAACTTTTTTCTGTTACCCATATATTTATGTTGTATTTGCCTGTGCAATGTTTCACACAAAAAATGGGAATCCGGCTAAGATACAGCAGCTCAAAGTCCCGGCCGGGTAGGCGGGGCCTCCGAGCAAATGCTACCCCGTCGTCCGCCGCGGTCAGAGATGCATTGTAGGAAGAAAGTTACGTAAACAGTCCCACTCTCCTTTCCTAACCGCGACGATCGACAGGCAGGACTTCTACTGGGGAGCCTCGCCCAACCGGCCGAGAATTTGGGGAGCTGTATCTTAGCCGAATTCTCACTTTTCCATGTGAAACTTTGCATGCGGCCCTTATTAGGCTAATACAACATAAATATATGGGTGACAGAAAAACACATTCTTCCGTGGACGATTCCTCCAAGCTCAACTTATGAATGGTACTGAATGACCGTCTCAAGTGTAAAAAGAGAGAAAGAAAAGTGTAAAAAGGGTGTGATCAATAAATACAAAAGCTTCTATCCTGAAGAAAACAGTGGTAGCAAACCGTGACCGGTGCGTCCAGCCTTGACAAGCTCTTCTTCTCATTGAAGGCATTAGGAAAGGTAATTTATTCAATTGTTGAGAAAATAGAAGTGTCAAGTAGGCCGAAATGAAGAAGGAACGAGATGAAAGGGCCAGAAATCCGTGAAATAATCTCCATAGCCCACTGGTTTTCATGGTGGACGTGTTTTCGTGTCCGTTTCATTCCCTACGCTCACTAACAGTGAACTCATGGCACTCGCCAGTTTATCTTCAACTCTGAGTAATTAAAGAGAGAAAAAACTTACTCCTTATAGTAGCGACCCTGAAAACCCTGAAAAAAGTACTGATCACGAGACGTTTTGATCAACAGCGAACTGAACATCCAAAGAACCTGCTCATAATTAGAGACTGAGAAGTCTTCAGCAGTGCTGCATACTCTCTGAGACGCGCGAAAAATGTCGGGAACGAATTTGAATTACTATGGAAAAGTGATTCGCCCAACACAAGCCACACGATTTGCGAGACCGGCAAGCGAGCGATCTGGAAAACGAAGTGGAGACAACCATATGTTTACAATACGTATGTAATCAAAAGAAATCGGTGTGACGTCATTATCGGGTTATACCTGGCGCTGAAGTTGCAAGCAAAAGTCTGTATTCTGGGAGATGAGTTCCTTAACAATCGGAATATCATCGTCGCGTAAAATGAAGCGTTCATCGGAAGTCTAAACTATTAAATATCACAAGCTTTCTCAGAAAAATTTCTTCGTACACAAAAAATATAATCAGTTACTACAAGGATGCTGAGTTATGGGCAAAAGCTTCGGTGTCGGACGGGACTCGAACCCGCACTTCATCCTTTCCGAGGATATGTGCTAATCCATTACTCTACCGACACCCCTTTCACCTTCACTCACAAGGGAGGGATTCTAGGTCGAAGTGGCCAATCGGAATGGGATAATATTGTCTGACGTATTTTCGGACGCCGATCTCGAACCGCGCCATGGGGAAGTGTACTTTGCCAAAAAGCACTTCTTATTAGATAGCTCCTAATGGGCTTTCCAGTGCAAATCACGTACTACTTGAATCTTCAGCTTTTTTATAGTAAGTCCCTTTATGACTATATTTTGTGGTGAACCCTTTCTGCATTAATATCGTAACGAACCCCTTCAAATATTTGTAGTAATCACATTGGTTCAGTTGTCCGTATCCCTGAAAGAGCTTGATGCTGACACATCAGTTGGTGCCATTGCCGTCACAGGAAATCAAAAAGCTTTCGCGGGTTAGTTGAATCTTTTCGATTAGTGATGTACAAAGAAAAAATCGATCTGTTTCACAGCGGGAGCGGATATCAAGGAAATGGTTGGTCGGGAATTTGCCACAACGTTCTAAGGTCGTTTCCTCGAAGAATGGACGGCCGTGAGTGAGATGGCGAAACCTGTGATTGCAGCTGTTAACGGGTGAGCCCATTTTCCAAGCTCTCTCATTTATTGGCAGAAAAGTATTGCCCTTAACAAGATGACAATTCGAAACTGTGATTCGTGTGTTTTTCCTAATGTGCTATGCAATACACCTGGGGTAACTGTAGTGAAAATGTGTTGGAAACGGGTGAGGTAGTCATTCAGAAAAGCATGAAGTCCCAAACATTTATCTCAAATTTGCAATTATTTATCATTCAAAAGGGATGTCAACATTCAGGTACGCTCTGGGTGGTGGCTGTGAACTGGCAATGATGTGTGACATTATCTACGCTGGCGACAAGGCGCAATTTGGACAGCCGGAGGTCAACATTGGCACCATTCCTGGTAAGTTCTTTCGGCTTTTTTGATTTCCTTATCGAAACCATTTTTAATTCTTATGCAATTTCTAGTCTTTGTAGTCCGTAATAGTTACAGCCTTTGCATGCGTGTTTGCGTGTGCCACGCGATGCACCCATAGTACCCGCAGTATTTAACGCTTGTGATTAAGATGGTAATAAAGAGGTGCCCCAATATGGACCCGATGTGAGCAGATGCGACGAAAAGTAATAATTCACAATTTCTTACAATGAAATATGTCATTTCAAGGAGCTGGTGGAACCCAGCGATGGACTCGTGTCGCTGGGAAATCTATGGCGATGGAGGTTTGCTTGACTGGTAATCGGGTTAGCGCTCAAGAGGCAAAGGAATGTGGAATCGTCTCAAAGGTTTCTTCGAATTCCTGCTTCTAAAGTTTTCATTGCTCACAAGGCTATGAGCATATTCATAGAATAACTCTTCGGTCAAAATAAGTCAGAAACCCACCCAATTTAGGTATTCCCTGCTGATCAAGTGTTGGATGAAGCAGTGAAGTTGAGAGAGAAGATCGCCGAACAATCTCCTCTTATCATACAGATGGCAAAGGTGTGTTTCTTTCAACTGCTTTCTCATTCTTCCTTGGGCGTGACTATTATTTCCGCATCTGTAGAGTTATGTAGAATTTTCCGTGATTTTTTTCCGAGCGATTTTTCTCCTGAATCGTGACTAGCTGAGAACTTTGGTGAATGCGATGAAAGAGGTAGTATCAACTTTTATTAATCACATAATAACATGATAATTTTTCATTATATAGTTCAAAGATGGCCTATGATGATAGCTGAGATAATTTTGAAAAAAAGTTCGTTCAGTCAAATCAAATATATACGTGGAAGTGTAGAAAGATGTTGCGTCATAGAGCAAGGCAGCGGAGATATGGCCCCACGTCCGTGAATCGAGAATAGGAGTGCCATGAATCGAAGGTTATGCACGTGTGAGGGGCAGCATCATCGGGCCTCTTTTGGAAGAGTTGCTATAGTACACCTTTTTCTCAATAAGAGCAGCTCAACGGGGATGGAGAGCTACAACACCCAAAAAACCCAGTGTAAATCATTCAACCCATTTTATATGTAAGCCATTTTTGTGATTACGTCCTCAGCCCTCTCACAAAAATTTCACGATTGATTTTCAAAGCTGGATGGCACTCGATCTAGCTTCACGATGAAGCGAAAAAGGCGTAGCGCTGATGTAACTAATCTCAAAGTAAGCCACGGATTCGACGTCTATTCGGAACATAGTAGCATATAAATGCAATTGCTCGATGGATAAACTCACGAGGACGAATTACGTTGAGTTTCTGCCTTCAGACTAGTGCAAAGTGGAGCGCTTGAGTAGCTTGAATGTGGAAATGAAAAGAGGATTTGATCACTGACTCATGCATGCGGTAGCGGCGCCACTTGCAGCAGTGCTACAAAATCTGTTCAATAAGTTGAAGTAATTTACTTGAGTTTTTCATTTCAGGAAGCTGTTAACGCCGCCTATGAAACTACTTTGAAAAAAGGTCTTCGAATTGAACGGCGACTATTCCATACTACCTTCGCTACTGTAAGCTGTTTTTTCGTTTCCAGTTTTCAGGGTAAATTGAACAGTCAAATCTTTTTCAGAAAGACCGCAAAGAGGGCATGAGTGCATTCGCCGAAAAACGATCACCAAAATGGAGCTCATCATGAAAAGTTGGACGGGAGCCAGTGTTGCTATAGGATGCTCAAGTTTCAACCTCTACACGTCATTTTTATTTTGAATTTTGACAGATATATGAATAGATTTTCTTGCTTACAAAATGCTTTCTGGACATCACTTCCTGATTACAAAAACACAGTCAGTGGGTATGACTACGACCGGGCATCGTGAAGGATGAAGTAAAGGGAACCTAGACAGGATACGCTACGCGCGTTACTTCTTTTTTGGTAATATTGATCTGTCGCTCAAATGACAAATACTGATGGTAGGCGGAGCGAATAGGGCAGCGAAGAGGAGATCTGCGATGACTGGGATACGCCCATAGGTGGAGTTCGGGAATTTCGTAGCTCACTTCCGGAGACCGAAGCACTGGAAGACTGGGGTGTGGATTCGCGGGGTCGCACGCGGAGCCGCCGGTACGACTTGCCGCAGTCGTTTGGAATTCCGCTCAAGATGTAAGGGGCTGGTAGCGTGATGGATCTACATAGATTAGGTTGGAAGCTTCGGAAGTTCGTCCAAGTTGTTGTTGTTGCTGTTTCAACACATAAAGCTGCAAACGACTGGCGCTCGCCGCGGGCGGTCACGCGAAAATTCGACCGATCGGCACATACCCGGAAAACTGCCAAGAGTGTGCAATAGTTTTCGAGACAAACGTAGGAGAAAAATGGGATGTAGGCTTGCAGTGGATAGGCTAAAATTCTGCGATTAGCTCATGACAGGTTCAGGTGGGGGAAATATTGGGTATGTGTTGCGGGAGGAGCCAAAGCGGCATGGCGAAGTCGGACGCTGCGTACAGAAACTAGTAGATGGTGATCATCACTTCCGTCCACACTTTTTAAACTTATCTGAAAATCTCTAGACGGGAATCTCCCAGATAATTGGCATCTTTTGTTCGCTTTTCCTTGTCTTTCTTTCCGCTTTCATTCCTTTTAGGAGGATACCTAATTCTCCAATACTTTGGCTACTGTACAGACAGCGCTGCAAAAATGAAAACATGAACCGCCTTTGACAGTTCACGACGGAAACTGCAGAAATACCATGCTATCATACGATCAGAAATACTGGCGCACATTGATCAAGCAAAAAGCCGAAAATAGGAATAAACGCGGCAGGTCTTATAGTTGCAGCGCGTGCCGTTTCAATTGAAAAGCACCATGGCAAAATTCGCGACATCGCTTTGACTCCTCTTGCACTACCTACTAAAGGATATAATGCAGAGAGTTAACTTAAGTCTACCGAAGTCTCGGTTAAGTTACCCTGTTACTGAATAAAGTAAAATAAAATGAAATGTCGTATTTTTTTGAAAGTATTGAATTCCAAGTAATAATTGAATAGAAATTTTTTGAGGGAGGCAGGTCTTCTAATGAAGAGTTAGTTTGTTTCCCGTTACTGATGACATGAAAGAAAACCGAGAAAGGCTAAATGTAAGGAGGAATCATCAGTAGTGCAGTGCAAAGCCAAGACAATTAATTCAATGCGTGTCGCATTCCAGAGTTTCGAGAATTGAGGTCCAAAAAAGTTGAAGTGCAAGGTTTTGAGAAAAATGAGCACAGCTCCGACTAGAATCTAAATAGCTGTGTCATCAAGAACACAATTCCTTCCGTGATCATTGCTGCTGCTCTTGATCCAATAAACGTGCCTAGAACGGCGCCCATGAGAGCACCAACAACAACAGTTGCAAAGCAAGGATAAATAGCTAGAGCAGCTGATGCTCCTCCAAATGCTCCTGAGAATAAGTAAGCTATCTTCAAAGTTAATGATTGCGAATCGATAAGTCTCAATCCCTACGGTGCGGCATAGGGTCGCATTCATACTTTGCGGCATCAGCGGCGGCAAAATCATGCGCTTGCCGTCGTCGCCGCCGCTGACGCAAGTACGAATGGGGTCTAGAGTTGTAACGTATCACTTACCGAAGTATCCACCAGTGCATGCCCCGGCAACACACGACGTGCAAGTCACGACGTTCCCCAGGAGGCTGCCCGTCTGGACCTGTTCGCTGTACTTCCATGCCAGCAATGCACATTCCAAAGCCAATACCGCGGGTAGCGCTCTTTTCATAACAGTTGCAGTGACGACAAGAACTTTCTTCACTTCCTAAATCATTCCATTAAGTAAGAGCATGAAACATTGAAATAAATTAGCTTCGCATAGATGTCCTTTTCCTGCGGCTTGCTAGACCTGACTTCGCTTTCAAGTAAATGCATCGTTTGGTGCCTGTTACAGCTTTTTATTCTCGGCGAGGCTCTGGTGGTCCCATCAACGAAGCGAGAGTCAACGCAGCATTCGCCGCTTTCTTACTCCGTGGTGCCAGCGGCAGCGCGTGACTGCGTGTCTCTGCGTCTCCGCCCATCCCACCCTACCTCGTTGCCTGCGTCTCTCTGAACCTCCCAGGTGCACTCTGTTTCGCTGCCTGTGAACGCAGCCACGCCCTGTCGGCGCTGAATATGAACACGACCTTATGCGTCCTATTCAGATTTCGGTCAACTCATTCTGCTTCCCTATGCTGCCTCCATACATAGCGCTTCCTCTTTTTATCCAAGGATCAACCAAGTTACCACATCCATTGCCTTTGAAAAACACTTATTACTTTGACTGCTGACGGGTCTCAAATCACATACCGAGAGAACCAAACAATGGCGAGCACGTGACCCTTAATCAATCCTCTCTGGTATTCAAGGGATTAAGGTAGTGTTCATAGTGGTGGAATTTGCGCTTATTTTCGGAATTGTGGAATCTGTAGAAAAGAATTGGATACGTATCGATCGTGAGAATTTTGTAATTATGAGATCTGCGGTTTTACGGTAATCAGAATTACGGAATCTTCACTTCCATAATCTCATGTCTCTTCGGAGTTTGGAAATCGATACGCATCCAATCTTTTTCCGCCCGTTTCGCAATTCTTAAATTCCTCAAAAACGCTAATTCCGTAATTCCTCCAGTCGATAGGTAGCTTTGTCATTTTCTACCGATTCCGCATTTCCGTAAAACGCAATTTAGCCATTATAAACGCTGCCGCATATCAATTTTCTCGGTACCTGAGAAGTTCATCAGCAAACTTACCGACTTGATGCATTTCATAATGTTCACCATGGTGGGTTCGGTCACGCCATCCATTGTTTTGTTTTCATCGGTGACTTCAGTCAGTTCTTCTACTGATCCACTCGCAAACGGTGGCGTATCACCAAGGTCCTTGTCCATGAGTAGTTGGGCCTTAACAAGAAATATGAATAAGAAATAAGAAATATGTATAGGTTCGACAATGAGCTGTAGATGAAGGTAAACGGGGCATAACTTTTATCACAAGATCTTCGGTACATTTTTGTGAGAACCATAAACGTTGGGAATGGCATGTACCTTCGAAAGGCCTAATTTCCCTACTCCTGTGAAAGTTTTCTGCGCAGCACCACCAGACGTCAAAGTAGAGCAGCGGAAAATGACGTGATTATGGCTTGCAAAGCCTGGTGAGCCCTAAAATAGGTTTCGCTCGAGCCAACTGGAACCTACTTTTCGCTTCTCGGTTATTCAATACCATACTTGCCTATAGGCGCAACTTCACATTGACGGCCCAAGTATGTATACGTTTAAAAAGCCAGGCTAAATATTTTGGAGGAAATCGAGGGCATGTCGCATTACAAAGATGGAGCTAATAAGAATGAATGCATTTACAGCAAGAAGCATAATCGGGAAGGCAAAGCAAAAAGGCAGACAAATCCATTGGAAGCAGAACAAAGTTACTCGACAGGGTGACAACCAGAGCACACCAAAGTATCGAGCAAAATACCCGCTTCAGTACGACCCCCCCCCCCCCCTCCTCCAGGGGACCAAATACGATCCCCCCTTTTTGACCTCTACAGTACCAGTAATTATTGCCGGATTGCATAGTTGCCGTGTGTTTTATTTCTATGTACCAGTCGGATCGCCCAGCTGCCGCCGGGCGCTCCTCCTTCTTAAGAGGGCCCGGCTTCGCCGGGCTCTCTTAAAAATTCATTTTTCGATGAATGCTGAATGCGTTTTACACGCTCTTTGCATGGGTCAGCGGTGGTTACTGATATGGATAGTTACAATGAGCACTTGGTGACAAAGATTTTAAGGTGGTATGTGGCAACTGTTTGGCGCACACTAAGCAGGATGAGAAGAGCGCATACCTCCCGCAAATACTTTGCTCTATGCAATCGATAGGTAACGAAGAGAACACAATATTGCCATAAGTCTGATCAAAGATACATCTAGTAGCATCTTGGCATTATTGTGGGCATTATTTTATTAAAAATGAATTTAACATACATTGTCTCATTCTCCTAGGATCCTCAAGAAACAACTTCTTGCTGCTCTTTGAAGGCAGCAGTGATAGTAGCTTCCTGCATAATACCGGATAAGGAAACGGAAGACTGTTCAAGGCGAAAGAATTGGGATGTGCATAAAGTAGCAGTCATGCCTGCTTTTCCGAAGTCCACATGGTCCACCATGACTCCGTAAAAAGATTCGATGAAATTTGAACACTAAGCCTCATGTGTCGAGCGACATGGAAACAAACCCATATAGATTTGGCAGAGCCGGTACTACAACCTCACAGAGCGGGCACCGGAGCAGAGTAATAACTACTGACGCAATGTATGTAAGGTGTGGGTAGCAATGATAGAAAATAAAATCTGAAAGGGCTGGCGAAGACGCCCCCTTAAGAAGAAGAAGCGGGGACGGCGGCTTGGCGATTCAACTGGTATGCATACGATAATGTTAACGCTCAGCATGCTCAGCATGCGATAACGCTCAGCAATGTGATGGCAAGGATTATTGTATAACGTTGTTGGATTTACACTTATCCGCATATCCATTGGTGCACCCATTAGTCACAAAAATCAGAGAATGACCCCCCCCCTGTGAGGTGCACCATCCGTTCCGGCCCCCAAGTACGATAGCTTTCTGAGCCACTCATGGCTTGAGGAAAAGATTGCAATCGTTTTGTTTTACACAGTTCCCCATTTCGTGATCGGTTCCGTTTAGGAATGAGGTGAGCGTACAAAATAGGTGGTTTTTATAAGTAGGAGATGCTATCACTACGGTAACATGGCCTTATAATGATACTACAGTACCCATCGGTTTCTCCCGACCTAGAGCGGTTGTTTTGCTTTTTATAATAAAGTGATATGTAGATGGTATCCCGATCATGAAGCATAGAACGTATCAACAGCGCGCAACATTATTTGGACACTAAACTATTTAGCGGTGATACATCGGCAATTGATTTCAGAACACAATCAATATGTTCACACAATGGCACTGTTCATTAGACGCTTTTATTGTAGCGGTCGAGAAGTAGTAGTCAGCAGTGCACTGAATTTTACCCAATCCACTTCCCAACGGCTCTTACAGCGCTGAGCAGTCGTTATATTCATTCCGTCACCATTAGGGTCCCACTCCGGATTGATTCCAACAACTATGAATTTGGACACCCCACTTTTTGTTGAGAGAAGAAACGGATTAGGCGACATTGGCCTTTTGACGCTCCTTATCGAATCTTACCAACCGTTATCAAGCTGGATCACTCCTGACCAATGTCCTCGTCCCACTCGCAAAACACCTATGAGTACGAACGCTCCAGGATCAACGCGAAACGGATTCGAAGGCTCCAGCCTTTTTGCTCTCCTCGTCGAATCTTATCAACCGTTATTAAGCTGGATCACTCCTGACTAATGTCCGGTCCCACTCACAAAACACCTATGAGTATGAACGCTACAGGATCAATGTGAGAAGCGAAAACGGATTCGAAGACTGAAGCCTTTTTACTCTCCTTATCGAATCTTATCAACCGTTATCAATGCGCGTCACCCACCATTAGTGTCCCCGTCCAACCCCGCACAACACCTGTGACTATGAACGCTTCAGGATCAATGCTCCTGCAACTAAGCATGTCATTCCAGTGTGCCGTAATTCCAGTGTGCTGACACATACTGCGACGTCAGCGCACAGCAGAATGACGGCGAGAGTACAAAATAGGTGCTTATATAAGTAGGAGGTGCTATCACTACGATGACACGGCCTTAGGCCGCGGTCATACTTTGCGTGTCTGCGTGCGTTGACGCCGGCACCGGCGTCAACTCACGCAAGCACTTGCGTGAGTTGACGCCGGTGCCGGCGTCAACGCACGCAGACACGCAAAGTATGACCGCGGCCTTACAATGATACCCAGCATCCATCAGTTTCTCCCTACTCAGAGCAGTAGCTTTGCTCTATCATTCCCTAATCACAATCACTCACTTGCGGACGGACAGACATACCAACAAACCTACCGACAAACCTACCGACAAACCGACACACAAAGTTAGTGGTTTATATAAAAGAAGATTCTTAAATCTATGTATTCTTAAATGAAGCAAAAAGATGTTTCACATTTCTTCCCACGGATTGGCTGTTGGCTGTGGAATGCCATTAACTTGCTATCTGTTCTTGAAAGTTCAGATTCTGGCTGAACGTACAACCTCTCCCCTTTCTGCCCAGTCAATATGACCTCTGTCGATGAATCCTCAACTACAGTATACCCTGGTGACCTCTATGACAGAGTTTCCATTACAGTTCATAAGTTAAAGGAGCTCTCTTTCCAGAACCTCGCGCGAGAGACTACAAGAAACCAAAAGAAAAGAGAAGAACACCATCAAGATATAAATGAGAAAGTTGCCACTGTAAAATGTTAGGATGGTACCCGAACTTGCATCCATACTTTCCCAGCACCATGCTCATCCATTACACTGAGCACACCCTCAATCAGGTGCTCATTCAAAACAAACAACGGAAAACTTAAGCTCCTTTGCGTTCAATGGAATTCTGTAGATCACACCATTTCGAAAATTTGGGGAGCCTGTTTTCCATTTGTTTCACCTCATTTCGGTTCCTATAGCTACTGATCTTCCCGTGTGTAGTAACAAACACATACTCTTGTACATCGTGTCGTGAAACAAATAAATAAATGAATAAATAAATAAACAAATAACAGCAAGCGCATCGACTGTCAACATGTTCTTTGATAGGAGAACATTTAGGCTCAAACACTGAATCATCATTTATTTCCGAAGAATAACTATTCGAAGCGAGAAGTGTAAATAATACATATAATCAAAAAAAGTCTTACGAGAGACATGAAAATAATCACTATGATATATTCCTGTGAAGAAGAAAGTATTGAAAAAATGAGTGAATTTTAGCAGTATAAAGTGTGAGGTGATAAACAAAAATAGGTGAAATCGGTGATTCATACGGAGTGAAGGAATCGTAAACAAAGATCATCAAAACCAATTGATAAAGGTATGGAGGGACTGATAGCAGCGATCGATTATGAAGGTTTTCTCGACACTCTCAATGATCTCAAACAATAGATTGCTGAAGATCACTTTTACAAACGTTTGTATTTTATGTTTATGTACATAACAGCCTCGCAGTGGTACATGCAAATGTTGAGGAGGAAATTGCAATAGAATTTATGGGTGAATATATCATATCAATTATTTATTAGTACAGATTTTCGGAAGCGTTTTACAGTCAGACCGTAGTGAATTGCTTGGTTAGGTTTCTCTACTGAAAACTGATGACCGAGCGTAAGGTCGGAATCATACAATTGCGTTTGACGCAACTCGAGATCGCATGCTCGATGATGCTAGGAGACTGCGTTACGGGCGCGTTGCGTCAATCGCAATTAGATGAATGTGCACCGCCAGGTTTACCAGATGAAGTCTAGGACACTAACTGGGCAAGTTCGCAATGGCTTGCGGCAGCCACGCCCTTTCACTCTACCTTCCCTCATGCTAATTTACAGTCTTGAAAAAATTTTGAAAGAGCTAAAAAAAGGAAAGAGCGTGGGTCATTTCGCACAAGTACTATGAGAGGGAACAAAGACGTTGAATTGTAAAGAAAGTGGAAATTACGCATTCATCGAGGCAGCACTCTTAAGAAATGATCAAATTTTAAGCAATCGTTTACAGAGTCCTGGTCTTCTTTTGCTCATCCGTGACCTTTCGCTCTCTATCCGTGACTTCATCATCCGACGGCGAATCAGATGAGGGAACCTCTGACATCTTCATCTGATCCGTCGTCACATCCCGGTCAATATTATCGACGATTTTTTCTGCGATTTTCTCTCCAGCAATGGAACCGCCAACAGCACCGGCGATACCACCGACGATTCCTCCGACGACTGTTCCCACTCCAGGAAAAAGCGCTGTACCGGCGGTCGCTCCTCCAAGAGCACCTTAACGAGGAATCCACTCTCTAGATTCTTTTCGCATCAGATTTTCTATTATAAGTGACCTATCAAAAACGTTCTCATGGTAACTCAGTGGGAATGGTCACGCTAAGCGCGTGAACGAATCGGTGGCCGATAATCGCCGATGCCTTTTCTGCTTGAAAACGGGGACAACCGACGAAGAGTGTGCAGTAGTCGCCAACTGCTACGCGATCCACGCCTCCTCAATAAAATGGATCTTTATAGGTGCCATGGCGACGATTAAGGGGGAGGAGAAGGAAGGTATCTACTATGGGGGCCACTTTTAAACTCTAAACTCAGAATCCTCTAACAATACCTCTCAGAGATCCCTCAGGGATGCTTAGCTTTGCAACTTTTTATATGATGACGTCCCCTTCCCCCTCCTCTTCAAAAAATGTCATTGACTTCAGAACATCTTGGTTTCTCTGTTGACGAGGCCACCCTACCACAAGTGGACCAGGTTCGAGTTGGAAGGTGTTGGCACAACTTACAAGTAAACCCAAAAATAGGGCGGAGGTAATCTAGTGATGAGTGGCGCGCACTTCCGCTATTAAGTGCGGGGATCAAGTAACGCTGTGATGCCTGTCCAGGTCTACCATGCATTCCATTCCTCCAGGATCGGTATATTGGTACCAAATTCGTCTGGGAGAATTCGCCTGCAATGACGATTCTGAATGAAACACGAACGCGCGGCGCATCCCCACAATGGATTGATTATCGCCAGAAACTTTAGGCCGCGGTCACACTTTACGTGTCTGCATCCATTGACGCAGGTGCCGGCGTCAATTGACGCAAGTAAAGTATAACCGCGGCCTTATTCTCCATACTTATACCCAAATATAATCAAATCGTGGCTCTATGTAGGATATTATTGTGGCTTTTTGCTCTTACAGGCCCAATTACCCAGGGAAACACGAAATCTTCGGAGAACAGCGTCTCCTCGACTTACCGCCATAACCGGCTCCCCATCCACCAGCGATTGAGGATGCGCTCTTACCGGTGTTTTTCGGTACTGCATTATCTTCATCAATATCCTGCTGAATAGACATTCCTAGACGAACCGAATCTATAGCGATTGCAGCAGGCATCAACACTTTATCCAGGGCAAGTCCAAGGCCTGTAGGAAGTTTGCTCGCTCCCTGCAAAGATCTTCAGAATAACAAAGAAAAGCCTTTGCTAATATTTTACAATACTGCCCTTTTTGCGAAATTCATTTTCTTAGAGTCATCCTACTTTCACATGCTTTACTTTAAAGGCAGCAGATGCACCGACAAGACTGCACCACCAGGTTTAAACCACCACTGCACACTTCACTTCCCACTGGTGCAACCCACTCAGTTTACAGGCGAATCACCAAGGAATGGCTGAAATCCGCCGACTACCTCGAAATTCGCCTACACTATCTTTGTGATATGGTAACATTTACTTGTATTGCAGCATGTACATAAGGTGATTCGCAGCCTTTCCGTACAAACGTCATTTTGTTAGTATTTCTGGCAGTTGCAACGGCTCCGGTACCGTCCGCTGTTGTCATCTGAACTTTATTTGTCGCCTTGGTAGAAGCTGTGTCAGAGGATTTCAGCCGCTTTTTCGGTTTCTTCCTCTTCTTCATATAATCACAATAGTCTGGAAGCGGAGATAATAGTAAGGCCGCTTTCATACTTTGCGCACCGACGCCGTCACCGGCGGCCCCAATCACACTACAGTATGGTGATCGTGGCCGCTTCGTGTATTGGCACAGCGCCAAGATTCGAGGCGGCCACAATCACCATACTGTAGTGTGATTGGATCAAGAATTTTGCAAACGCTGGACGCCGTCGTCGGCGGCGGGCAAATGGCTGCGTGAGTTTGACGTCGGTACGCAAAGTATGAAGCGGCCACTACAGGCACTACACTACAGGCACTTACACAGGACAAAATAACCAACCAGGGTCTTGAAGCAGAAAACTAAGAATGAAGTTCATACCATTCCTGAATACCAAAATCATCGGCTGTAAACAGGAAATAACGAGCACTGGTAAATGGAACAGAGATTGATGTCTAGCGTTGCAAACCTTGGACGGAAAGCTTCGGTTCAGAAAATCCCACTTTCAGTATTAAGAGCACCACTATGTTGTAAGCGTAAGTGTAAAAGTAAACATTAATGGTCAGTCTGACGGCTGGGATATCGTGCTAGTGAGCTGGTGTGGTTATATGAGTCAACCCGCGAGCAACGTGTAACAATCGACGCGAAGCTGATTGGTATTTGTTGGCCTTTATTCGTGCTTCGATCCCAAAGGTCCTCTGTTGAACAAACCATCCAAGTAAAGGCCGTATTATTCTGACCTCTAGGGAATTGACGACGAATCCTTTGCACACTATAGCTTGTTGCACATGGATCAGGACGTGGACTTAACGAACGGAGTACTGCTCCGCACTGAGGACGAGGAAACATCAGCTGGATGGGGAGGGGAAGTGGTGGAGAAGATACAGGACATTCTTTAAACACTTCTCTCTTTGAATAGGAGCAGTACGAGGATAACAATCTGAACATTTGAAGGCACCGCTAAAAATAATGGGTAGTTGAAAAAGTTTTTTCGTATTTTTAAATACGCGCTTTTTCCTTCCAAACTGCTTTCCAGCAATCTCTTCTGTACATACACATGTAGTACAAGTCCACACGCATTGGTATTATTGTCTTCCATCTCCGGGAAAACCTTTTTCGGCAAAATAAATATATCAAAGGTCAATGTCATCTTCACTATCAAAAGTTTTTCTTCGAATGGCGTTAGATAGGGAAAGGAAAAGATGGTAGTCCGATGGAGCAAGATCAGGGCTATAAGGTGATGGGGCAGCACTCCCCATTCAAGCTTGAGAATTCTTCGGCGAGTCACCTTTTTAATATGTGGGAAGACTTGCCAAAAAATTGCCTCGCCAAAAAATTCCCAAGCCTGAATGGGGAGTGCTGCCCCATCCACCTTATAGCCCTGATCTTGCTCCATCGGACTACCATCTTTTCCTTTCCCTATCTAACGCCATTCAAAGAAAAATTTTTGTATTGAAGATGAGATTGACCCTTGATATGTTTATTTTGCCGAAAAAGGTTAGCCGGGAAACGAAAAATAATACCTATAGATGCGTGTGGACTTGTACTACATGTGTATGTACAGAAGAGATTGCTGGAAAGCAGTTTGGAGGGGAAAAGCGCGTATTTAAAAATACGAAAAAACTTTTTCGACTACCCAATATTTCGTTCATTTTTGTCTATGAAATGGAGTTGTGCCGCGAGTTGAGAATCAACGAAACCAGCCATAAACCCGAGATCCTTCCATAATTTTCATCGAATACGTGTTTTCGCAGTATTCGATGAGAATTATGGGAGGATCTCGGGTCCTATGCATCATTTGAGGGAGTGGCGCAAGGTGCCACATATGGTCTCCTGACATTCATTGCAGTAAGCAGTGTGTTCCCAACTACTATAAACACCCAAGTCTGCCCCATGATGCTTCAATCGGTAATGTATGTAAGCCAGTACACTCTAATTGGAACACCGCGCCACGAAAATGTGTCATTGCGCGCGGCTTTGCTGCCTGCCTTGTGAACTGCCCACTCAGATAAGGCAGTCGCGGATTTCAGCGACCTGACCCAATTCGAGCGTCCTGACCTACAGCAATGCAAATCTACTTGTGCTTGCACTCATTGACTTTCCGTATAATAAATATTTTATTAATGTGAAAGAACTGAGAAACATCAAATGTAAAAAAAAGTAAAATAGATAACTATTCACGTAAGACCAAGACGTGAATGAAGAAAAAAACATCAAATGTAAAAAAAAGTAAAATAGACAACTATTCACGTTAGACCAAGACGTGAATGAAGAAAAGCTCTTTCCTCGCGGAGATCACGATTATTAGCCACAAGAACCCTTAAAAAACACAAAAATCAAACTACTCCAAAGATACCGTAAAATGTGCGACAAACCCGAATGTGGTTTTGAAGTAAGCAGGAACTGTGGAATCTTTTTTGACACGTTCATAGTATTTAGGTTCCCAATTACCTTCCTCATCAAATTCCTGAAAAAAAGGTGATTAAACAATTTTGTCATGTTTGCCAATTACGTGGAATCTTTTTTGACACAAAGTCGAGAACGAAAATGGACACGGAGTAGAAGCGGCAGCCATGTAAAACGACGTGAAATCGACAGGAGCTTAAGAAATGGTGGTCACCCATTTGATGTCTGTGGCCGCATGTTTCCCTTACGCCACATCGCTGTCGTATCGATCCGAACTACGCGAATCTGTGATGGGTGACAGCAATGCAAATCACGCAATAACACCTGCTAACACAGGGCTTTGCTTAGAGATTATAGCGTCATTTTCATTTCGAGACTTGCCATACATCACCTCACTATCCATCGGATGCATCTCCTCATTATCTACAGAAGTATTTGGAACTTGTGGAGCTTGTTTTGGTTCTTTTTGTTCTTCGGATTGCTCTTGTTCTTTCCCGGTTTCCGCTACTGATGTTTCCTTGCAAATCTGAATTTATTCAAAAATTATATTCAATTCAGAACCAAACAAATTGAATAATGGAGACAATGGTGGTGAACCTGTCGATTTCTGAAGTCCTTTGCGCCCCATCACTAAGACATCGATCGGAACTACGTGAATCTGTGATGGGTGGCGGTAATAAAAGCGTTCAGTGCGATCGACTATGGAAGGAACCTGGTAAAGGGGGGGGGGGGAGGGGTCAGGCTGCCAGCGTGTAGATTCGCTTAAGAGCTTCAGCGCGCATTTCAAGACTAGTAGCACCATTCAGCGTCCCACTGAGATTAAAACCCTGGCTTACACCTTTAACGTGACATATTTCACTTTCGTACACCCAAATTACACGTCATGGTGCCTTAAAGGAACCGGAAGGGATCCGGAACAGGGGAAGATGCAAAGAAAAGAGCATTTTGTAACGAACACTCAAGCTTAGAAGCGATAATCGGCGAAAAAACCCGGATTCAAAAACGCGACATTGTGGTGTGTATTCGCATCCTATTCGCATCAACACATTGACTTTCCGAGATGTCCGCTGTAGAAGACCGGCCGCGGGCCAACGTTAATTTTAGCACCTGACTGTCAGCGCAGTGGAATGGCCATTCTCAACTGCATTAGCATTCATTTAAATACATTCAGAAACAATATAAGAAAGAACAAAGCGAAAATTAAAAGGAAAGGACAATTTTATAATGAAGACATCTCCTCTTGGCACCATGCCACGGCGTCAAATTGGCAAGTTTATGTAATGGCGGCCACTTAAACTCGTCCACGATACGTCTGTTCTACCGTAGGCCAAAATTACCCCCTTCCGGTGTCTTTAAACTGAAGAAGGTATCACCTCATTGTCTACAGAAGTATCTAGAATTTGAGCAGTTGGCACTGATTCTTCTTTCTCTTCTTCTTCATTTTCTTCTTCAGAATGCTCTCTTTCGTCGCTGGTTTCTTCTTCTGACTGCTCTTTTTCGTTTATGGTTTCTTCATGCGTTTTATCCTCTAGTTTCTGAAAGCAGGTAAAGGCTCAGTTTTTTGAGGGATCGTCAAACTCGAATTTCACAGCAATTCAGCATCAAATATGTGTTGAAAAGGCTATTATGGTAGAGAATTTCAAAAAACTAACACACAGTATGGCTGTGCCTGGAATCCGTCGGAATCGCAGTTTACCATGTTTCTCGTAAATTTCAAGTGTTATACTGAAAACAGCTACTATAAAAAAAGAACACTGAGGAAAAGTAAATGCACACCTGAACACATGAATGGCATAGCTCGTGAAAAAGTGGTCAAATCGTTGCGAAAGACGTTCGAGAAGGTCTTTTGGAAGACATACTAATGGATCTTCTTGACAGTCAAACGTTTTCAGAGGGTCTTTCAAGAGAAAAGGTCAGATACAAGAGAATTTTTCTGGTGTAATTGTCAGAAATTAACTTACAATACCACCAAGGTGGTGTACGCCGATAATATTCTTTTTTCCACAGTGGTTGATCAAGGTCTGCGGACTTCAACGTTGTTATCCTTCGCATTAGCGTTTTTACCAGTTGTCGCCTCTGAAGGTATACATATCATTGGCATGAGCTTTGGTCAAATTGCGAACGCATTATTTTTCGGTTAATCCTTCTGTGGATTGTTATTCATCGTTTATTATTCACCAGTTGGGCTGGCGCACACTACTGCGCGCATCGAACAGGGGAGCACGCAAAATGAGCTTGATCGATATCGATTGTTGGGTATCATCATTCAAACGGTTTGCTAAAAGAGACCCATGCAGAAAACGGAGAAGGGAGACAAAATCCCGTGAGTTCCATCCTACCTCCATATCAATCGATATCGGTCAAGCACATTTTGCGTGCTCCCCTGTCGCGCAGTAGTGTGCGCCAGCCCAACTGGTTTCCTACATACTGGTGGTAGATCCATATGCAGTTATGGATGCTTGTCGTTTTTGTACACCTGCACCACTTTTTGGAATTTCACATAGTCTAGCGGTCGATATCCAGTACTGTTGCTGGCCGCATGAGAGAATGAATCGCTTGCTTTGCTATCACAAATCTAGATCGTGTCTTCATCATCCATGTAGGTCGTAGTATCGAAAGGCATGCACTATTATTCGGAAGGCTGGGCAATTTAGCGGTCGATACATCGGCAGCAGATGTCAGGACATAAACAAAATAGGTTCACCCAATGGTACTGAGCAACAGACTCATTTACTATAGCAGTCCTATAGTAGTAGTAAGCGGTGTACCGGACCTTATCTCTTCCCCATTTCCTGAAGGCTCTTATCAGCCCCTGTAATCCGCAATCATGTTTCAAAAGGTCACGATTACGGTCTCCGTACCTTGTATACCTGTGAGTGTGAACGCCAGAAGAGCCAAACCTATTTGGCGACATTAGCCTTTTGACTTCCTTATAGTATCTTATCAACCGCTATCAATTCGGATCACCCACCACTGATGTACCCGTCCCCCCCCCCCCCTCAAAACACGTATAAGTGTCGGCACTCTGAGATCAACCCGAAAGGTGAGGCGGATCCAACGACATTTGCCTCGTGAGGCTCCTTATCGAATCTTATCAACCGCTATCAATTCGGAGCACCCATCATTGATGTGCCCGTCCCACCCCTCAAAACACCTGTGAGTCTCGGCAGTCAGGGATTGACACGAAAGGTGAAACGAATTTGGCAACATACGACTTTCAAGGCTCCTTATCAGCCCTTATCAGCTGCTATCACTTTTGGTCCATCACCGTTCTGGTCCCCTTACCACCCCTATATCACTTGTAAATTTCAGGGTCCCAGCTTTGTTGCGACGCGAGATATGAATTTCCGGTCAAACAGACACACACACACACAGACACACCAACAGACACACTTAGCCGATTATATTAGGTTGATCGGAAAGTTTTGATAGGGTTGAGATTTTTTTTCTATTTTATTTTACAACTCAGCAAGTAATGCAGGCTAATCAACAATATAATAAACATAGTTAGTTATAACATTGTCCCACCCAACGGGCAGGTCGGCGATTCACTTCTACCAGAATTAGGAGGATTAGGGTCAAAGAAGTCACCGACCACTTGTCCAAGGTGGTCATTGTTGACGAATTTTTTCTTTGCTAAGAAAGCCTCAGGGGGCCGGAGCAAGTGATAATCTTAAGAGATAACATCAGGGAAATAGGAGGGATGTGGAACCTTGTCCCAGTCAAGCTCTTCCAATTTTGCACGGGTCCCTCATATGGGTAAAGAGAGCCGTGCAAAATTGGAGGAGCTAGGTTGGGACCCGGTTCCACATGCACCCTATTCACCTGATACTGCCCTCTCAGATTACCACTTGTTCCGGCCCCCTAAGGCTTTCCTAGCAAAAAAAAATTCGTCACCTTGAACAAGTGGTCGGTGACTTCTTTGACTCCTAATCCTCCTAATTCTGGGAGAAGAAAATCGCTGACCTGCTCTTTAGGTGGGACAATGTTATAACTAACGATGGTTATTATATTGTTGATTAGCCTGCACTACATGCTGAGTAATAAAAAAATATCTCAACCCTATCAAAACTTTCCGATCAACCTAATATAAAGTAGGATTTTATTATAATCCTGATGATTGTGATTCGCTGTATCTTTTTTCTTTTTTGTTTTTTTTTTCCTTGTGAAGCATGCAAAAACTGCAACAAACTACAAGAAGTGGGCATCGGAAGAACGGTTTACATCAAGATTTCAAAACCTCAGACCGAAGGTGCATCTTTCTAAAGTTAAAGGGAACAGATTAGAATTGCACTGTAAATGCGGCACGTTGGTTCATCATTATAGCGCTAAAGTCGCTCAAACAGCGAAGACTACCCAACAACATCCCCGTAGGACGCGGTTAGTGGAGGCGGTGAAAGTGATTCCAGCCGCTGCCTTAACAATGTCAAGCATAGGTCGAAGAGTTCTCAGAGAATCTATTTTGGGTTAGAAAAAGGTGGGGGAGGGTTCGTAGTATTATTGGGAATCCCTCGCCGGTCACACCTTTTTGTAACAATCAGGCGACCAACAAAAATTTTCAATCGATAATCATACTTAGTTCTAGGTATACTAGGTAGCAATGCTATAATTATCGACTGAAGACATTTTTCAGAGAATACCTTGAGTATAGAAACAGGTAACCCAGGGTCTCGACCCGGCAGAGGGGAGTCGTATTTTCGAAAATTTTCCTCAATGCTAAGCTTGACTTGGTCATGAGCGTGTTGACCCCTAACCGCTCGCGACACGCCACAAATTTTATGCGACATCGCGTCCTGACCGAACGCTACGCAACTACGACTAGATCAATGGATAATTTTAAACTCGATTTTCCACTGCGAAATCTCCCTCAAACACTTTTTTCGTGAGCATTAATCAAACCTTTGAATACTGGGCCCAATCCTGCAGTGGATCGAGGATATCATGCAAATACTCCTCCATAAGCGATGGTGTAACAAATCCATAGCCAAATCTAGAAAATAGTTCACAGATCGCTTACCCTAAAGGAATCATGCACGGAGAAATGACTTTCTCTGTTACCCTCATATTTATGTTGTATTTGCTTAATAAGGGCCGCATAGTGGGACAGAAAGTTACAT
Organism: Trichostrongylus colubriformis; assembly: GCA_963978905.1. Lineage (NCBI taxonomy): Eukaryota > Metazoa > Nematoda > Chromadorea > Rhabditida > Trichostrongylidae > Trichostrongylus > Trichostrongylus colubriformis. Next base: position 30,772,394 of record OZ022260.1, read on the forward strand.
ATGCAGTCCCGCTCTCCGTCTCTAACCACAACGAACGACGGGGCAGGCTTACTCTGAGGTCCCGCTTCCTCGCCCTAACTCTGAGGAGTTGTATATCAGCCGGATTCTCACTTTTTTAGCGTGAAACATTTCATGCGGCCCTCATTGGGCATAAATATTTGTGTAACAGAAAACTCATTTTTCCAAGCATGATTCCTGTAAAAGAATGGCCCACGCAAAAACAAGTTTTTTTCTGTTACCCATATATTTATGTTGTATTTGCCTAGTGTGGGCCACATGCAATGTTTCACGCAAAAATGGGAATCCGGCTAAGGTACAGCAGCTCAAAGTCCCGGCCGGGTAGGCGGAGCCTCCGAGCAAATGCCCCCCGTCGTCCGCCGCGGTCAGAGATGCATTGTAGGAAGAAAGTAACGTAAGCAGTCCTACTATCCGCTCCCAACCGCGACGATCGACGGGACGAGACTTCTACGGGGAGGCCCCGCCCACCCGCCGAAGCTGTATCTTAGCCGAATTCTCAATTCTCCCTGTGAAACTTTGCATGCGGCCTTTATTGGGCTAATACAACATAAATATACGGGTGACAAAGAAACACGTTTTGCCGTCTTATGAATGGTACATAATGACCGCCTCCAGTGTAAAAAAAGAGGAGGAAGAAGAATGCAAAAAGGATGCGATCAATAAGTTCAAAAGCTTCTATCCTAAATAGAACAGTGGTAGCAAACCTTGATGGATATTTCCAACCTTAACAGACTTTTCCTTTCATTGAAGGCATCAGTAAAGGTAATTTGCTCAACTGTTGAAAAAATAGAGGTGTTAAGTAGGCCGAAATGGAGAAGAAACGAGATGAAACGATCAAAAATCCGTGAAGTAATTCCCTTACCCCAATGGTCTTCATGTGGACGTTTTTTCGTGTCTGTTTCATCACTGGAGGGATGAGACCGTGAAATGAAGCCACGAGCTTTGCCCCTCTCTTGAATCCCCTTCACTCATTAACAGTAAACTCATGGCATTACCCAATTTATCTTCAACTTGGGTTATTCTAAAGAGAAAAACTTACTCCTCATAGTAGCGACAGAAAGCCCTGAAAAAATACTGTACACGAGACGTTTTGATCAACAGCGAGCAGAACATCCAAAGAACCCGCTTATCCTCAGAGACTGAGAAGTCTTCAGCAGTGCTGCATACTCTTTGAGATGAGTGAAAAATGTCGGGAACGAATTTGCAATAGTATGGAAAAGTGATTCGCCCAACACAAGCCGCACGATTTGCGAGACCGGCAAGCGAGCGATCTGGAAAACGAAGTGGAGACAATCATATCTGTACAATACGTATGTATTATATTTGAGAATAATCGGTGTGATGTCATTATCGGGTTATACCTGGCGCTGAAGTTGCAAGCAAAAGTCTGTGTTCTGGGAGATGAGGTCCTTAACAATCGGAATATCATCGTCGCGTAAAATGAAGCGTTCATCGGAAGCCTAAATTATTAAATATTTCAAGCTTTCTTTCGTACACTAACGATATAATCACTTAGTTGTATGATCAACAAGTAATGTAATTATTCTCACAACAGAGTACAGGTAGGTTTGGTTTAATTCATGGAGGGGTTGGAATACGTACTCGGCCTACATCTCTCTAGTCTATGCTCCCTTAATTCGTACCTGACTAGTCTGGCGAGGGGCTAACTCAAGCAGCTAAGCTAGTCAAGGCGGCTATCCTAAGCACTTGTAGTTGGCGAGGGGCCACCCCAAGCAGCCGGAAGCGCGAGGCCGCCGTCAGACTTTGCCATTTTACGGTGTCGCGGCTCCGCAAGCGAAGTTGCGGCATTGCACAATCTCAAGGTCTTAGTATCGCGTGCAAAAGCGTCGTCGCAAAATCACAGAATCTCAAAATCGCAAAATTGCAAAGTTGCAAAGTCTGACGGCGGCCGTACCCGGTCCTCGCAAAACTCGCCCAGCGGATACGAGGCAGTATGACTAGCAGCGCAGCAAGATCGCGACCTAGACCTCGATACGCACTTTTTCATAGCGACTTAAGTAGCTCATCTCTTCTAAACTGGAATAAACTGGAATGTTCGCTGCTGAAGAACATGTCGCCTCAGTTTTTACTTCCCTCTTTACCCTTAGAGGAATCGTGCACGTTAAGATGAGTTTTTCTGTTAGCCATATATCTATGTTGCAATGCTTAATAAGGGCCGCATGCAAATCTACGTGAAGAAGTGAGAATCCGGCTAAGATACAACTCCTCAAAGTGACGGGCAAGGGAAAAAGCGGACCGTCTAGCATGTGTTCCGCCCCGTCGTCCGCCGCGGTTGCAGACGGAGAGGGGGACTGTTTACATAACTTTCTGTTCCCATTATGTGTCCTCGATCGTGGTGGATGCGGGCGGGCGCTCACTATGAGCCCCACCCCCCCACCCGCCATTTTTAAGAGCTGCATCCTAGCCTGATTCCCACTTTTTTGCGTAAAACTTTGTGTGCGGAAAAAATTGAGTATATACAACATAAATATATGGGTAACAGAGAAACTCATTTTTCCGGATCACAATTCCTTGAACGGTGCCTTTAACCTCGGTGCCGCTTTCACTTACTGTTCTTAATGTTCTCGCAGCTAAAGTGAAAGCCAGAATTAAATGAGGAACACAAGAAAAGAAAAATACTATGATGAATAAAAATTCAAAACCTTCGAAAAAAACCCAAGATTCAAAAAAATGAATTCAAAAAAAATCCAAAATTCAAAAATTGATATTGTATTAGTGGAGCAGATAGATGATTGTGTAGACAAAGAAGCAGATAGATGATTGTGTAGGAAATCAACTGGGTGATGGTTGTTCCGATGAAGTCAAACTTCACATTGGGCGAATTATTCACCGTTTTGAAGACTTTTCTATTACTTCAAAATTCATCGGGGATTAGGATCGAATGGCTCCATTCCGAAAGAACGAATTGGGAGGTCTATGAAACATCAATTGAAGCTTGACCTTATCTTTCTCGCTCTGACAGCCACTGCGACTCTTATCCTTTCTTTTGGGGCTCTTCTCCTTTCTTTTGTGACTCTTTTCTTTTTTTCCGTGACTGTTTCCTTCTGTAGAGGTCTCCTGAAATGAGTGAAACAGAAGCAGAGTTGTTCTTCAATAAATGTGAACAGAACATAGGTGTGTGCTTACCTGTGGTGGATATTTCAGCTGATATAGCATTTCGCCAGTATCCGACACAATAGCCAAAACCTGATCTCTGGAAAAAACTGAGGAGCAACATGGATCACTTTTGAAAAACAGACTTATTCCTCACCGCAAAGCATGAACACAATACAAAACGAAGAATCTGAGCATATTCGACAGGAGGCATTCCATCAGTTGAACCACTTCCTCAGCGGATAATCCTGTGTCCTCTTCTAAGTTGGTTGGATGCATCGCATTCAAGTCAGCTCAACAACAAACATTGACCTCCTCTTCCAAAAAGAGGAGCGCTCCTTGGAAACAGTTTTTCGTATCATATGAGTTGGAGTGGTCAGAAGCAGCTGGAGCTACTGGAGAGCGGTTATTTCTTTGATAGACGGTGTTTGCGAATATCGACTAGTGGCGATCGAAACTATAGGTTGTTGTGCAAAAGCTAGAAATGGATCATATTAGTGGATGAATAAGGTCATGGTGTGAACACCCATGGAGCGGTGGGCTATCGCTCGATATCGATCTAAATTCTCGATTTTCGACAAAGATCCAGGCTAATCCGAGCTAACAACAGTTGAGTGTTACAAGTATGCTGAGTTATGGGCAAAAGCTTCGGTCTCGGACGGCACTCGAACACGCACTGCATGCTTTCCGGGCAAATGTGCTAATCCATTGCACTAGCGAAATCCCCGTTACCTTGAGTGCTGATAAACTATGGTAAATATACCATGAAGCTGACTTAAGGTGAAAGAGGTGTCGGTGGAATGGATTAGCACATATGCACACAAAGCATGGAGTGCGGGTTCGACTCTAGTCCGTGACCGAAGCTTTTGCCCGTAACTCATATTTGTAACAACTTTCGCATCGTGGGCTGCGGCGAAAATGGCTATCAAAAGTCAGAAAATGCCAAAATTATCTTTTGCTTTTCGCACTCTATCATCACATCGATTCGATCACATTTGCCCAATGGGTGGTATCGCCCTCATCGTCTGCGGTGGAGCTGGTCGCAGAGTGCGGCTGCAACCGACTGGTGGGCAGTGAAGCATAGTGGCAAGGACGGAGACGCAGACATGACATAGCTACGCCCTGCCGCCGGCATCACAGAGCATGAACATATGTAAGAGGCCTACCCAGACAAAAGAGGGAAAGAGCTGAGCGCCAAGAACGAGTGAGAGCTGAGCGCCAGGAACGCCAACCACGTGCTTCGGCCAACCATGTGCAACGAGTGGTATGATTCATTGTCTAATCGCTGTTGGAGCAATTGAGGGATGGACTAATGGAGCTTTGACTGTATTGGACACCTACGTAGTTTGACATCATTAGACACCTACATACCTAACTCGTGAAGCCTGTATTTACTGAAAGAAGAATCAAGCAGTGGTTCGCCGGCTTTCGCTTGAATAAGTCGTTGTGTAAGACGGCTACAAAATTCTCGTACCTAAATGTAAATATTATGAGGTGAGAATGAATGCTTGAAAATTCTTAAAAATTTCTTACCAAGCTGGGATACCAGCTGGTTAAATCAATCACCTCGTAAAGCAATTCAGTAAGATATGTGTTTATTGCACCTGGTGAAAGGAATTCTTCACTGAAAATGGACATTCTTCTATTTGTTCTCAGTGACAACGTAGTAGTAACTTTTGGGACAATTTTGTTAAAATTTCCCTGCATTTCTCTGGAATACTTCAGATAGTTCTGGAGAGGGTTTATGATGCGGGCACGCAGGAAATTAAAATTAACTAATGGGTGGTCGAGGTGCGATCCCATGAACCGGCGAAATATGAGTTTTGGCACCAACCTAGCAGCCTCGCACCGCAAAACCAAGGGGAGTCCTTATAAACAGCTTCCTCCTGAAACTTCGAACGTGCAACTAATAGATGATGGTTGACTTACTTGCATCCCTCATGATTGAGAAGGCGAGCACTACGTTTACAGATGTGATCGCGCTCCGATAAATCTCTGAAATCAATGTCGTAACGAATATAAATGAAGCAGTCCCATGAGACTCACCGTAGACGAATCTTTTTGTGTTCTTCCTGAAAACGATTGCAAAATTCCATGAGATCAAGTCCGAGAAAAGATTCTTTGATGTATGAGTATACCGTTCTCCCACACATTAAACTTGTCAACTCTTCGATGGGTAGTAATGATACCTTAAATAAAGCAATCTGTTCTGTGAAATAATCGTGACAAGGGAATGCGTCAAGACCTTCCAGCAGCACCACTGGGCTATGTGAATTGGGACATCACGCCCGAAATAATCTTAGTTGCTCTCGTTGGGAATTGCACAAGTTCTAGGGGAGACCAGGTCTATTCACCACAGGACCAGCAACGAACATGACGGTCATGAGCGGTGACCTAACACGCGTAGAGAAATGAAGCAGCTGGAAAATCCTGGCGCACACCCATTCGAACCACCTCTTCCAACATTGATCCTTCTTCTTCGTCCATCAAGAATTCTTTTATGGTTGGATTGCGAACCCGATCGTCATGAAATGGACTTCCCACATGCTCCTTAGGGAAGACCTTGACCCACGACATTACTGTCGTACTGAGGCTTTCTCCCTGTGAACTTCTGACACTATCTGAAGCAGATCGCTCGTTTCTGAAGCCTTCCTTGTCAGTTGAGCACTTTGTTCGTCTCGGCTACGCCAGAAATAGAAAAGGAATACGTGCGTCGTACAACTTCCGTGTAAACGGCCTACCGTACGGTGCCACCTCGCAGTGCCTGTTGCGCCGGCGTTCGGCTGCACCTTCTATGGTTGGGGCCAGTATGAGAGGGTGGCTGTCGACTACCAGTCAACTTTCAACGAATAACGTCATGTTGTAGCCCAGGAAAGAGGGACGCAGCCGGGCAGTCGGGATGGGGGTCGATTGGTCGAATTTTCGCTTCACGATGTCGCATTCGCGAAGCCTTCAGCACGACTTGCTGCAGTCGGCTGGAATTCCGCTCGCATGCAGTGAGCTCGGATCCAGAGGGACCTTCAAGGATTGCAGACTGGAAGCTTCGGAAGTTCTTATATGTGGTGGTTGTTGCTGTTCTAACGGATAAAACTACAAACAATTCGCACTCGCCGGGTGAAAATTCGACCCCCACCCATATAGTCGCAGTCCCAGTCAGGATCAAGCCACATTTCAAGGGGATTCTTTCAAAAGGATGCCCCCCCTCCACCCCGGTCGAACGCATTCACGAGGGTGTGTGTGAAGTGATCGTCCAAAAAAGACGTTTCATAATCGTTATATTAATACCTAGTTCTAACTGGTCGATATGGGAGGATTCCTATAGGAAAATTATGAAATACGACCTCCACTCCGGAGGATTCTGCGATCCATGTTCGAACATGCTCCCACTCTTCCACCTCCTGCGCAGCGGAGTGCCAGCTCTTAAATTGTCTGGTTTCCGAACTTTGCCTTCCAACTGGGAGCAGCATTTGTTCAGGCTCTGCTCACGGCTACCTTCACCTAGTTATTATTATTGTAATAAACTTCCCATCAATTAAAGGTATTGGTTCTGGGTCCGCATAATGAGGGCATGTGTAGGTCACCTAAGACAAGCCACAGGGGCTCTACGTCGGCTAGATAAGAATTACAGAATACTTTTAATTCCTGAAGCGTTTCATGTAACAATATCAATTCGATGAAGGAGTCTACGAGCAGGGACCTTGACCGAGGATGCTCCCGGTCGGAAAGCAGGGTTCGGAGACCGGCTAATTTATGCACTAGCGCTCAGGAACTGAGAATGCCATGACATATACCACCAACTTACCAAAATGGATAGTCACAAAAACGTAAATAGCCATATAAAAGATAACCTAAGAAAGGACAAGAAAGATACATGTTGGTTAGAACCAGCAGAGTTTTTGAACTTTTTTGTTAGTTTCAAACTTTTCTGGCAATAAAAAAAATAAAAAAGTAAAACCACACAGTAAAACATGGTGAGCAATAGGAATGATTATACAATGACATTAAGATTAGCGTCGAATTTAAGCATTCACAGGATAGTACTTAACGGTCAAATAGAGATACTGTAGAACCGGTCGTGTGAAGTTGGGTATGTACGTGACGTCGCACACAAACCACAGCCGCGATCTAACTCAAGGCCGCCCCCATACCCTGTAGCGAAATCGGCGCCCAGGCGTGGCTGCTTTCATAGACAGCGGGCAGAATGGCACGGGCAGAGATGCACAAAACGCCCCACGCCTTGTCGCCGGCATCGCAGAGTATGAAGGAGGTCTAACGCATTACAACACTCTATCATGTTATCACACAAGCAATAGAAATATGGGAGAAAAAGAAGAGGAAGAAAGAAAATTGCAAGTACATGCGGAGCTGATCAATCACTTCGTACAACTTCGCAATTGGGAAGCCACACATTTAGATGGCTATCGCACGTGATCAGTGAAAGAGACTACAAAGAGATTATCGAACTGTACAAACGACCATACTAGTCTGAGCTAGCTTTTCACTTTTCAACATTTGGCAATCAGGTACCGTTGAATTTATAGTACAAGAGGTTATGAAAGGTCATAGCAGCGAAAACATTTGCCCGGAGATCCCTTTATAAGCCACCAGGCCTTTGAAGATCCGAGTATTTAGTATAAAGCTGTAATAAGTAAAAACAGCAAGATCACCGCCTATTGGTTCATAGAACTCACAGCCTTCTGTGTGGGCTGCTTATATTGTCACTGCAAGCTTTGGTTGCTGGCAAATGTTAAAACTGCCCTTGAAAACTAACTCGACAAAGAACTTTTGAACCATAACAATTTGAGTTCCTCAGAAGCTGATTTCAAGTAACCTTATGGATAGTGCCTGTGGCTTCGAAGCTAACCCGACTCGACCACAGGTTTGCCGGATAGAAAATTTGTATCAGGCATCTGAAAAAGGCATTGTACACCGTTGGCATCTGAAAAAGGTATTAAACAACTTTTCGCAAACCCAAAAAGAAAAAAATTAACCAGAGGATTACGCAAATGTTTCCTCTGAATTTGGGACGCTTGAACCAGTCTCCGAAAAATACGGTTACCTCGATGACATATTCTGATAGTACTGTCAAGTACCGAGAAATAATTACCCTTCCGCACACAACTACCGTCTTAAAAAGTTAAAGACACCGGAAGGGGTTAATTTGGCAGATTGTGGAATATTAAAGCAGAAGTGCACAGCAGTGTAAAAGCGGAAAAATAATGCGAATCCCCGGGAAAAAGAAATTCGTAAACTCCTCTTCTCTCTCGCACCCTTCTGCGCCACTAGCCGACGGTAGATTGCAGAGGGGCAGCGGCCAAATCAGCCAGCGCAAACGATGCCCCGCCTTCGCCAACAACTCGCCCGCCTGATGAACTGCAGAATGACACGTCGTACTGCGAGATCATGATAAGACCCTAAGCCGCCCCTTTTCAATGCGAGTTTCGCCACACATCACCTCTTCTGCAGTGGAAGGTTTGTTTTCAGAGAACATGTATTCCCAGTTCTCACTTTGTCTTTACCCCTCCCGATGCCTTTAAACGCGTCCATGTAGCCCTATGTGGAATATCGAGCTCAGAGATGAGACGAAAGATATTGAAGATATCGAAAGATATTATTTGAACGATTTTTTGAGGTTTTCTATTTTACTGCTAAGACTGACTCATGAGGGAGTATGTCGTGAGTCTTGGTGACGTACTCCGAGTTGTAAAGTCAGAAACAATGATCTTAGGATGCTGACCATAGGAGTCCACCGATAAAAACACATATACAGTTGCATCAGTACTAGGCGAAAATCGAAGCCTTGCTGAGCTCGTCAGATCGTGGATGCTTACATAATCTGACTGCGTGGATAGCAGTCTTCCTCTTCTTGAAAGGAATATTGTGCTCCGAGTTGAGCATTCATCCCAATACTACGCGTGAGGTGGCTTGAAGGAATCGTCTACAGAAAACTGAGTTTTTTGGTTACACATATGTTCATTTTGAATTTGCCTATTCAGGACAGCATGCAAAGTCCCGTTTTGAAACAAAGGAAATTTCTCGCTTCTCTTCGTTTTTTGTTCATGTGCTGTATATACTGGAAAGATTTTAAGAGGAACTAGAATCTTAAAAGTTCCGTGGACGATTTCTGTGAAGATTGAAAATTACTTATTTGCTCCTTCCCTTTCTCCCCTTGTAGAGCACAGTGAAAATTTGGGAGCTATTTTGCTAACACCAGAGACTATATCAACTGCCCTCAAACTGAATTCATTTGCAAGCTAACGGACTAAAACTTGAAAATAGTGATAGGATTCATTTTGGTGGAGCCCTTGCATAATGACAGAGAATCCTTCCATCTTCAATGACGTTAGAATGCAAATTACTGCTTTAGCGAATTTCTCATGCAAAGCTGTCCAACGAACTAACAGCCACCTCAAAATTATTTTTTAAAAGTTCTAGAAGAAAAAAAAAAGAGCTTCTTCCTGGAACCATAAGTGCAGGGTGTCCCAAAATTATGGGCGCCAATGTGTTGCAATATTTTGTTGGCGTCAGTAGAGTGAATGAAAAATCAACTCATTCACTACTTTACTCACATGTTATGTAACAAGACGCAACAGTCATATAATAAGTTTCTCTGCCCCGACAAGGATACAAGCTCAAAGTCTCTCTATCACTCAACCGCCCTTGACACGCTACTTTTTCCATACATTCCATCCCGAATCTTTCTCAGGGCTACCTTATGTGACTCCATTCTAGGATGGCTGACTCGTCAGACCTGCTTCCAGGTGAGGACCCCGGCAGGAGATCAATGGAATCATGTTTCGGGAGATTTGACGGACGTTTCGAAAAGTGATGAATTCGAAAAAATCGGGTCGGCAGCGCTTTTGCATCAATTCGATTCTATAAACTAAAGCGCTTTGCCGCTAAACTCACGAAGTATTGTTGCGAAAGACTAGTGAGGGCAGTGCTTTATTATGTCCAACAGCCAGTTCCTCATGTTCACATTCCCGCAAGCTTTACGCCGAAATTGACGGAGACCAACAGCGTGTCATTATTGGACCTTCAGTCATTACTGGGACCCGATTGCTGGTATCCAAACACCCTGTCGGCATGGTATACCCTACCAGACTGTGTTGGCCACAGTGGGTCGCCCTTGACGGTTCAAGACGTGGAAATTTTTCCGATCGAACAAAAGTACGACGAGGTGCGTGTCACCCTTGGAGCGAATGACCACCAAGTGTATTTGAAAAACTTCTGAAATCTCGAAAATGCCATGAGCTTCACCCCGACAAGCATGCACCTTGGTAGAAGAATATCCTGTGCACCCACTGAGCAGCAAATGAAGGAAAAAGGATTGATACCATTGTATAGAGGAATCCGAAGAATTACGAGTTCAGGCGCCCATAGTTTTGAGACACCCTGTATTTAAAATCATTACGTAAGGGTACTATTATAGTACGGTACTCACATTTTCCGTGGAAGCTAGAATACAACGGTTAGTCGTTTCTTCTGCAGATCGTGTAGAAATGGCTTCTTCCACAGAGTGTGTAGACGAGCTCGCTCCTATATCTTGACCACGAACTGCCTGGGCGCCTTCCTGAAATTCCAGATGATCATTAGTATTCCTGTAAACGAGAACATGAAAACAACCGGCTCAAGCGATCCCCCACAGCGATTCCCTTAGCCACACTGCTACTGCAAAAGGTGAAGTGCGACATTTCCTACCCAGTCAGCACTCCAGTCATTGTCAGCCCGATGGATTTCATTGAGTTTCAAGCACCTGGTCTCGCGTCTAACGGCAAGCCGCTCACAGGCAAGAACTTCGGGATAGTTGCCAAACGGGGAGAAAGGACTTTCCTAGGGCGATGACTGATCTTGATCTTGATATAGTCGTACATTCAGATTGCGTGACTGAGTCAGATATAAGAAGGGCTTCTTCAGTGACAGAGCTTTCAGACGTATTTTATATTCCTCATACATTCGAAACAAAAAGCAAAGCTGACTGACTTCTTCTGATTCTTTTTCGGCAGAACAACAACTCGGGCAAAAGTGCAGGATTCCACACTTCTTAGTGATTTGTGTACCTTCCCTGTAACTGATGGTTTACAGAAGAAACAAGAGCAACCATACGCTTGAAATGCACCTCAATGTGTGAACTGCGTAAATCAAGAAAAAATGATCAAGCCGCCGAGAGATACGATTCAGGAGCTCCTTTGGAAGCAAATATGGACGTTTAGCAAATCTCATCAACGGGTCTGAATGTCACAATGAAGATAGCGGCATTTAACATGAAGAAACTAAAAGAAAGCCTGACAGTAGAGTGTAGCCGGCCCGTGATCATAATCCTGTGGAGACCACAACTGCTGATCACTATCTTCTGGCTTTAGCTGGTGTAATCTATTTGTCAGGAACGTCCTCAGATAGTATCTCTGAACGGAACCGTTCGTTAGTAAACATTTTTCTCTCTGCTCGGCAATTTCTGTTTAAAAGGGAAGGCATCAGAAGAATCACTACTATATATAAAACTACTTGTCTGTGTGTCCGTCCCTAGGTCCCTCTGTCTGCTACAAAAGTAGGCATTACATGAAAAACAACTAGTGGAGATCAGGGCGAGATTGGGATGGGTAGGGCACGGGACAAGACGAGCACATGTAGGCCAAGTTAAGCTCCGCCCACGGTGAGCACGTGCACAAGAAGTTCCGCTTCAGGGATCAAGGTCCGCGATAAGTTTCTCAAAGTCATCAAAGAGGCCTGGGCAGTGGACGCACTCCGAGTGGACTGTCCGTACAACAAGAATTCATAACTAGATCACAATGCAGCCGTAAAACCAGGAGAAATCGGTAGAAATGATCGACATCGAAGCCATCATGAACATTGATGAAGCGTACGGGGACCCGCCCAAAACGGGTGAAGCGTGATGTGGTAATGGGACTGAATAAATTCATAGAAAAAAAGCAATTCCGATTACCTGCTGACGCCAGCGACGTTACGCGCGCAGGTGTGCGCTAGCCGACCTGGTACGTTATGAAACCTGTTTTGATAAAACCCGCACAAAATGCTTGAAGCAGTGAGTTGCCGATCCAGCTAGAGTCGGCTGCTATTTACGCACCACTGTATCACGGTGATGACTTGGTTGATTTCGAATATAGAATTAGTGCTAGGTAGTGCCGTAGCCGGTTAAGGAATGAAAATGAAAGTTTGCATTTTGTGCATGGACTAGTTTTTACCCCTTCCTCATGATCAATTCCAAGTTAGAATTAGGAATTACAAGACATCTTACCTTTGCCGGCAAGCTCCAGTCTTGAATAGATGCAAAAATCAGGAAGATGTAGCTGTCAACATCTGCCCACTGAAGAATCTCACCTTCTTTCCTGGAAAAGCCTCGAACGCCAATCAAGTACGGCCTCGTTGAGCTTTTACTCGAGAAAAGTATAAACCTACTTCTTCTTGATGCGAGGTTCCCTGAAATGTGACAAATAAATCTGGGTATATTTCTTCTGACGATATTTTAGGTTAGCGGGAAAGTTTTCTCATTTAAAAAGAGAATTTTTCATCAAAGGGATGGGCTACACAGAATAATGTTGGGTTCCGAAGCGATTACATGGAACTGTACAAGGCGCACTTGGCATTACTGTGTAATCGTCCAGAACCTACATAACTACACACAACACCCCTAGCTAGCATGCAAATATTGGGTTGAGGAATAAGTCCCCGCCGTTTTTTTCAACCCCGTTTTTCACACTGCTTCCTTCATCTTTCGACAGAGCTTATATATGTTTTCGATAGAGCTTTTTTTGCTCTACGAAATGCTACTACCTGTTTTGCGATTCCTTCGACTACCTCATATTTATGAGGTTTGGAAATGAAGTAACCTGAAGGCAAAAAATTGGCACTTGCGCACCTCATCTTTCTCATCTGCCATGAGATCAAAAAATGTGTGTGTATATGTTTTTGATAGAGCTTTTTCAGCTCTACAAAATGGTCCTACCTTTCATTTGAATCGCTCAACTTTTTGATGTTTTTAAGGCACACAAAGACAGTACTTTTAAAAGTGTGCACTTTCGTTATCTCCTCTTCCTCGCCTAGCATCGGGATTGGAGAGAATGTGCATATATGCCCATGTGCGACTTTCGATGAATCTTGGCATAATCGTTCACTATTGGTTGTTTGGATGTTTTAGCTTCACCCAAGATTGTTAATCACTTTATTCCGACTGACGTTTCGGCGTCGTCGCCTTCTTCAGAGTCTGGAAGAGTGAAGTCTTCATGTAGACTATTCGTTCAAACGCCATTTCATATCACAGAAAAATTTACAGTCGTAGAGAGGGAAACGATGTCCTAGATAAATACTGACTAACCTCTGAGACCGTCGACCGTAGAGGTCCACCTGCCACCCCGTAGTGGTAGAAGAGGGGTTTAAATAGGTAAAGACCCTAAGACCACTTGCCCGAGGAAGCCCCTGAGGGAGTTTGCCCCAGTTTTACCTTTCCAGAAGCAAAAAGAAACCCAGTGCACCTTGACATTGTATAACACCCCTTATTGATTGATGTTGTAACCCCGACCCCGTGGAAGAGAAACCCGCGGGGGATTGATCTAATAGATCAAAACCCGCATAGGGCAGCGAAGAGCGCCAGCTCCTTAGTGATTTCCACGCATTCCTCCTTTCTATTGATTTTAGGGTTCTTGGCCGTGATCCAGAAGGCCTCTAAGGTACGGCGCGCCGCAATATCGGGTTCACGTGATAGTATTGCGACGGCCACCTGTATGCATGCGTTATCGTGGTGCCGTACCCTGTGTTCTCCTAATGGAGTGGCAATCCTGGACTTTAACATGCCATCTAGATGTTCCTTAATTCGGATGCGAAGAGGTCTGCCGGTTTCACCGATGTACTCGTCTTTGCACTGAAGGCATGTGATAGAATACACCACACCTGATGTCATGCAATCTCCTTGCTTGCTGAACGGACAAATGACGCAAGAGGGGGTTAAACATAAGCGGTCGTATAGTCGGTTTCGTACCAGTAGACCTCGGAGATTCGGGGGTGGTACATCCACCACTCTCACTATCTCCTGAAGCCCAGCCTTCCTGACACATGAACGTATTGCCGTACTCAAGTCGTCTGATATGAATGGAACACAGAAGGAAATCTTTGAGCTCTCGTCGTCGCATCGATCCCGCCCGATCATTCTACGTCTGCGTCCCATGGCATATCCTGCTTCTGGATAGCCATTCTCTCTTGCAATACGAAGCGCCTGTCTAACGGAGTCGCTCTTGTCTTCACCTGTTGATGAGACCATTGAGGCCGTGCGTACCATATTCTTGACGATGGCTCTCTTTGTACTGGAAGGGTGGGCAGAACTGAAATGGACTACAATGTTCTTGCAAGTAGGTTTCCGATACCATTTCGTTCTAAAAGTCCCTGCGGTGCTCTGTACCTGAACATTAAGGAAGGGGAGCCAATTGTTTGTCGGTGTTTCCCGTGTAAGTTTTATGTGTTCCGACTGCTGATTTAGCAGCTCGAAACACTTGTCCATCTCCATTTGCGTGGAACATATAAGGAAACAATCGTCTATGTACCGACAATACAAAATGGGTGTGCGGTCCAGGACAGGCTGTTCTATTTTTGACATGAATGCCACCGCAAGTACCGGAGCAAGCCTTTGCCCCATAGCCAGCCCTCTCACTTGCTTGTAGTACTCGCCTGACCATTTGAATATGTTGCACGACAAACAATCGTCTAAAAGCGTCATGGCCTGCGGTATGGATAGTCCATAGAAGTTGATAAAATCCTGGTGTTCCGTTAAAAGTTCGAAGACCGCTTGCATCGCAGCATCATTTGACACATTTGTGTATAGAGAGTTGACATCAAAGGATTCCATTACGCTTCCTTCTACCAACCGAGTCTCTCGAAGTCTTGAGAGAAACGTATTAGTATTCGGAAGGTGTGCGGGTAGGTATTTTAATAGCTGCACCAAAATCAAATTGAGAAACCATGAGATCCTATCCGTGGGACCAACTACATTGCTGACTATTGGTCTGATTTTGAAACGGGTAGGGTAACAACATCAATCAATAAGGGGTGTTATACAATGTCAAGGTGCACTGGGTTTCTTTTTGCTTCTGGAAAGGTAAAACTGGGGCAAACTCCCTCAGGGGCTTCCTCGGGCAAGTGGTCTTAGGGTCTTTACCTATTTAAACCCCTCTTCTACCACTACGGGGTGGCAGGTGGACCTCTACGGTCGACGGTCTCAGAGGTTAGTCAGTACTTATCTAGGACATCGTTTCCCTCTCTACGACTGTAAATTTTTCTGTGATATGAAATGGCGTTTGAACGAATAGTCTACATGAAGACTTCACTCTTCCAGACTCTGAAGAAGGCGACGACGCCGAAACGTCAGTCGGAATAAAGTGATTAACAATCTTGGGTGAAGCTAAAACATCCAAACAACCAATTGTGCATATATGCATTCGACAGAGCTCTTCTTGCTTCACGAGACGATACCACTCTTTTTTTGAATCTTTTCATATTTTAGCATATGGAAATAAGTTTCCACCTTTTTTTCAATTCAAAATTTTTCAAAATTGCGTGACGAAAATAAACTGTTTTGGCATAGTGTTCTGTACTATTCGATAGAGGTCTGTTCGCTTCACAAGATGATGTTCACGGTTTTTGTTCGAACTGATTTTTGCTAATTTAAAGATATTCTAAAAGACGACGAAATCGAGCATTTTCAACACCATGTGACGAAAATGCTCGATTTCGTCGACTTTTAAATGATCTAAAAAATGAAAATTTCAATTCGAACAAAAACCGTGAACATCGTCTTGTACAGCGAAAAGACCTCTATCGAATAGTACAGAACACTATGCCAAAACAGTTTATTTTCGTCACGCAGTTTTGAATTGAAAAAAGGTGGAAACTTATTTCCATATGCTAAAATATGAAAAGATTCAAAAGAAGAGTAGCACCATCTTGTAGAGCAGAAAGAGCTCTGTCGAATGCATATATGCACATCCTCTCCAATCACGATACTAGGCGAGGAAGAGAAGGTAACGAAAGCGCACACTTTAAAGAGTACTGTCTTTGTGCGTCTTAAAACCATCAAAAAGTTGAGCGATTCAAATGAAAGGTAGCACCATTTTGTAGAGCTGAAAAAGCTCTATCGAAAGCATATGCGCAAGATTTTTTGATCTCGATGGCAGATGAGAAAGATGAGGTGCGCAAGCGCCAATTTTTTGCCTTCAGCTTATTTCATTTCCAAACCTCATAAATATCAGGTAGTCGAAGGAATCGCAGAACAGATAGTAGCATTTTGTAGAGCAAAAAAAGCTCTATCGAAAACATATATAAGCTCTGTCGAAAGTTGAAGGAAACAGTGTGAAAAACGGGATTGAAAAAAACGGCGGGGACTTATTCCTCAACCCAATATTAGATTGTCCCAAAAGTCTTGTAGCATTTTTTTTTCGATCATCACTTCGTATTTTTTTCGTCCTACATAACAATTAGGCAACAACGTATTGACCATTGTTATCGGCAACCCTCTGCCACTTTATAGGAAATCGTTGATTCCCTTCTCCCAGGACCCTGGGTTCTGAAAGTCGAAGAAGTCAGTGATCGCCTTCGCAAGCATGTCATAATCAACGAATTTTCTCTTGGCCAGGAAGGATTCGAGAGGATGGGTAAGGTGATAGCCAGAAGGGACAATGTCTGGAGAGTATGAGAGGTGGGGCAGCACATCCCAGCCGAGCTCCTATAACTTGGCCTGGGTACTTTTCGCGAAATGGGAGCGGGCGTCGTCATGAAGAAGAGTGACCGCGGACTTTTCCGGCACTTTTCTCGAACATCGACGGCGAGCTGCTGGAGCTGGTGGGTGCATACGGTAGCGGTGACTGTCTCGCCTTGTACCAGCAACTCGCGGAAAAGCATTCCTTCCTCGTCCCAGAACCAGCACAGTCCCAAGCGTGGTTTGTCTTTCATGTCAATCTCGCCGTTGCTGAAGCTGACGAACCAGCGGCGCACGGTCACGTAGCTCACACATCCCTTGCCCAATGCAGCGCTGATGGAGTGGCAAGCTTCCGTCGTTTTGGTGACGCAAGACCGCTCATAATAGATGACACCGCGAGTTGGGTGGGTATCGACAACGGGCATTGTAGCTCTCTCCACGGGATCTGGTGGGTAAATATATATTTTCCTAGAAAGCTTAAGCAACGTTCTACCATATTCCTGAACCGCCTGGACCTGCCTCAAAGTGAACAAGAGTTACTGATTTTCTGGGAAAATACTACAAGACTTTTGGGACAACCTAATACATAGAAGCACGCAGCACGCTACGGCGTGAGATCCTGATACAACGTTACACATCTCCTTCCAAGCCGGGTCACGGCCAAGCACCTCTGAAGGCTTCGGGCAACGGCGACGGGCTTTCCCGGATCGATGAAGTGATGCAGTAGGGAACGAGAATCTACGGACAATTTTTCTTCAAAACCCAAGCATATAAATCCCGTCCAAAATTTCAGGAGTACCTCTGCTCAAGAGCAGACTGTGATTTCTTCAAAAGAGCAGCATATTCTTCCAGATGGACAAGAAAAGCAGGACACTCATATAAAATAGAATTGATAAGCGCCTCTCCGAGAATGAGCCTCGCGATCTCAGAGCTTGGTAAGTGTGCAACCTGAAAAATGTTTCGAAACTGATGTAGTAACTATTGTTAAACCAGTACGAAGTGAAAAGGAAATACCTGGTAGTAAAGAGAGCAGCTATCGTCGGAGTGATCTTTTCCCAAGTCTTTCAGCAGTGGAATATAGTCATCATCCAGAGGTATACACTTTTCCGAAACCTTAACCTCGAATATTAGATGGACATTTAAAGGCGGTGGGGATTAGCAAGTAGTTGCCCAAGGAAATTTGAAGAAGGGGAGTTATCTGATACGGCAGATAAAATCAGCTCAAATTGCGGTCGCAGCTCAGCTGGGCGGCTGCCCTTCCCCCTCTAACCGCTAGCGCGAAGCATCGTGAATCCGGGTCTCCGAACCCCCGCACCTGGTTGCTGTGCCTGCGGGCTACCACTCGCCACGTGGGCTTCCACAGTACGGCCGCCGCTCCCCGGAAGTGCGGTCCCTATCACTTGGCTTATCGGGCTAAGAGGTATCGGCAGCGGAGACCGACCCTGTGACTACCGCTCGACACCATCTTGCCTCCTTCCTCCTGGCTACCCTAAATACAACAGCAAGTACGATTCGATAAATATATTTATTATACGCACAACTATTTGAATTAGTCGACCTACTCACATTGTCCTGCCGGATCTCAGACATCGACCGTGCTTCATCCCCCCAAGCATCGACCACGGAATTTATGGCGATAAGCGATGATCCTTCACCCTGCAAGCTCTCTTCTAGCCGCCTGCAGCCGTCCACGTCCTCGGGTATCGCGGAGGTAAGCGCACCAGCGCTCAACCAAGCCGACCGCAGTGCGCCCAACCGCACAGCACTCGACCCCTGCAGAGAGCGAGAGTCGAGCTCTCGCTTTCAACAGTCCCGCCTGGCATCCTTGCGGCTGACGCCCGCTGAACCTCTCCTCCAGGAGGGAAAGGTGTATAAGCACCGACTGGCTAATGACTCCTTATATAGAGACAGCCGCGCGGTGCGCCCGCAGGACTGTCGCAAATCGCGAAATATGCCGGATACCCGAGAGCCCTTATTTCACCGTAGTTCAGCGACAGGCGTGTTTTTCAACACACTGTGTTACTGACATATCGACCGGATGCGAGATCTGTTATGTGCGGCGACTGTAGTCAGCACACGACGCGCACACTTGAACACGCTTCAGTAGAGGCGATGAGTTACGGGCGTAGGGCCTTTCAACGAACATCCAAAGGCAACATGGTTGATTTTTTCATTGACATTTTTCATTTTCACTACCGCAAAGTGGAACGGAATAAAACGTCCATCTACTTGAGGAACGGGACCATTCTCTGACTTGGCTGAGAGCTAGTACATGGACGATAAAGCTGAAACTTGAGAAAAACCAGTGTAAAAGGAGACCAAGAAAAGAGAAAAGACAGAATCACGAGAGACAAAGGAGGAGTAGGCAAGCAGAGAATGGAAGAGGTTTGGCTTCAGAATTCCGTTATAAATTCAATAAAGACATTAGAAATGCTTCTGATTGACAAAAACCTGAATTGCCCAAGATGCCACTTCTTAATACCTCATTTGCTTGACCGTTCGTTTGCTTTTTGAGTCGTTTACTTCATTTTACCAAATTTCAACTTTCAAACCAAGCCGCGGTCATTGATTCGCCTTCCACCGCTGCTCGGTCACCGCTGGGGCATGGGTAGGGTCAAGCACGCCACCGTATGGCTACGATAAGGGCTCAAGGGGTGCCTTTTACTGGGAGCTGCGTAGTACACCATCTCATAGGACAACAGGCATTCATCGACACTGAACATGTCTCTCCACTTCTAAATACTCAAATTATTTCTCGTCGTGCCTCTAGGACTCTTTTCATACACTTTTCACCAAAAAAAAAAATGCGCCATTCAATGTGTGCGGCCCGAAGTTTTCTTCAAATTGTCATATTTTTCCCTTTGCGAAAAGTCGATGTATCGTCAAGCAAAGCGACTGAACAAAGGGGACCGCTGTTCGTCGCTGCTCAATCGAATTTAAGGTAGGAAGGAATATGCTCTCATCTGCACAATGAACTTTAAAAATTCAAAACATCCACAGAGTGATACATCATTCCAAACTCAGCTCTGAATCGCGAAAAATCAATAAGGAAGCACCTACTCATAAGCAACCTGAGAAATCTCAAGCGTGAATGGATACCTCGTTTTCTGATTCTATAGCTGAAGTAAGAATATCCACTGAGAGCGGGTACTTCATCTGGTACATGACCTCACCAGAGTTCGATAATTTCACCCGCACTTGGTCCCTGAGAGCACATAATAAGTCAAGAACACACCTATCTGCAGGAGACGTCACTACCAACCTGAGGCCATGTACACAGTAAAGAACGAAAAATTTGAGGATATTTGCTAAAAGGCACTCCAAGAGCTGTATCACTTCGTTTTCAGTCAGTGTTGTTTGTTCCTGGATATCAGCAACGTTCCTGTCAGTCAAATGACCTGAAAAGCAAATGAAATGAATATGGTAACTAAGAAGGGCGACAGCTATGGCTCAAGAGCTAGATGTAGCGCTATCAGCGCTCTTTTGAATATCCCAACTTGTTTGCAGTGAAATCCCACTTCCCCTCCACCTCCTTCACCCGCCTCATACAGCTACATCTAGCAACTTGCCATGACTCGTTTAAATGATCACACACCTGGTCGATAAATACTGTTGTAAAAAGTTGAGTCAATGAAGGGAGCACCAGGGCGATTCAAAACAAGACGTTGCGATAGACGATCACAGAAAAATACCTGAATGCAATTGCCATTCACTGATGAAATATAAGGCTTGCATGCACGAAGAGACTTTTACCATGCTGAAAAACTTTGACGACTTCTTGGTGACCAAACGCAACATTAGCTCCATGTACCCACTTATGGCAGATGGTGTGAGAAACTCCTCACTGGAAAACATAGTTCGATAATGGTGAATAAAAAAGACCCACACCAACGCGACCGCTGCAAGGCATCATTAGCGACAATGAGGAAAAGGAACTGGAAAGCCATGTTCTCCACCAAAACTCGTGTTGAACAGCACGCCTTAGGCTCTTTATCACCGCCTCACCTGCGTCACTTTTGTGTGGTAGACGCCAACGGGCAATATGCGTAGAAGGCGGCCAGAAAAGTATACTGCTAGCCTCGCTAGCTTCATGACCCCGTCAGAGTGCAGAGGGTGTTAAAATGCCTTCTCTATGAAGATCAGGGGCGGAAAATGTCTTTTTTCTGGGTTATTTGCCCGTTTCTCTTCGTCTTTCCCCTACTGCCGCACTATTTAGCGTCTCTAAAATATTCCATGTACAATTGGCCAAAATTACCCCAAAGGTATCTTTAAAAATAGCTTCTTGATATGTGATGAATTCTAGAAACTCATCACGTGTTTTCACGTTATTTTGAAACTTTGGGCAAAGATGAGATGGGAAATGAAAAGCAGGTAAGGAACATATGAGTTATGAGAATCCGATTAAATCTAAGCAAATAGCTCGTATATGAAGCATCTTTTTTTGTCTTTTTTTTATCTTCATCTTTATCAGTGCGTCAGTCACTTAGAAGGGAAGAACAGAAAACACAACAACACATCCATTAATCCGGCAGACTGACATGTAAGTAGCGAGCGGAACTGGAGTAGAGCAAACTATGACAGCAAAGATTGTAAAACATACTGAGTGCAAGCAAACAGTGGAGTACCCATTCAACCACAGAGACCCGGTAGAAAAAATACACAATTAATAAGGTGAGTCGCTTGCTGGCGCCGATGAGAGAGATTAGAGCATCCTAATACGTATGTAAGTCGCACCACAATAGCGTACCTTATATCGAGGACATGTTTTCGCGCCCTCCGCATTACTGCAGGGTGAGGCAACTGCCAAGCCAATACGCTGAACACTGAACATATTACCACTTTTTATGAACGCAATTAGCAATCCCGGTAAGCCTATACCCACTGAGTTGCAGCTATACTGATTGAGTGATATGAAGGTGTTGCGGACTAGAAGAATGATATCGTGGACTAACGACCAAGGAATTCTACTGCTTCAATAGCCATTAACGGGTATAGCAAATTTAGAAATCACAACATTTTTTTGCCACGCGTAGCAAAGCTACGACAACCCCTGTCACACACAAATTTCTCACACACTGTTAAAAATAACAGTATGGCATTTGAATTTTGTATATCTAACCGCTATATAAAACCGCTTGCACAAAAGATAATGCTTACCTGCTGCCTTCGTGACGCAAAAGCCGAAGCGTTCTTCTTGTGATTGAATCATCATTCGCGACTTCCCTGCAATTTTCTTAAGCTGCATTCATCGATTGTACAGCTTCAAAAGCGCAGATACGTGAGACATATCGAATGAGTGCGCAGAAATAGTGGAGGAGCTCTAAATCCGACGCGAGCGACACGACTTTTATTGTGCTGATTGCGCTCTCTAACAGTCACGCAACAATCGTTAAGTCTTCGCTGAACTATGAATGCCCAAGGTCGCTTCATGATGTGCAGTTCCGACGGCGACGTCGACGCCGGGTGCCGCGAAGTATAATGGCGACCTAAGGCGCAATGAAGGTGAACGTGGCTTCCGTGCAGAGAACGGTGATGAATAAAAAACCTTCTGTAGAGCTCCGTGAAACGTACCTTAGATTTAGAACAGCATGCTTTTCTTGCAACACTGCACAAAATTTTGTTAAGTTAGTCCCGAGAGTTGTGTTCTTAATTAATGAGTAGATGTTACTACCACACATCAAGCTGCTGAGCTCCTCTAATGGCAGCAGTGACACCTTAACAGAGGAATTAAACAACAGGCAAATCTAAATCAACACGGTGTTACTTACTTTATCCAACATTGATTCTTTTCCAGTATCAACAATGAATTCGTTCACGGATGGTATATAAACCCGGCTGTCATGGAATGGACTTCCTAGGTGTTCTTTAGGTGTGATATCCACTTTCAGCGCTTTTCTTGTAGACTTTGGCTTTTCCACTAGCGGTTCTTCTCTTTCTGACAAGGTCTTCGCATGATTCGCTGTTAAATAATTAGTCTTTGCATAATTGCGAACAACTGCAATTTTTCATACCATGTGGCGCTCCTTTGGACTTTTGGGCAGTTTTCTTCTTCTTCTTAGACGACGCCTTCTTTGAATGTGACACGGCAGGCTTTGCTAGTTTTTCGTTGACCATGAGTTGCAAGACAAAAGGCGGCAAAACTAATAATAGAAATTAATGAAAGGACATTATGCAAGCATGCTTTTAGGGATATGTGTTTTCGACAGACTCATTAGTAAAAAAGTGAGTGAAATAATGTAGGCTTGGGACTGCGAACGAAAAGGCTTGAGGCTGCGAACGAAAAATGACAATCCGGCGTTATGATTTTGGAATTCCATAAATCTGATTATGGAATTACATAAATCTGAATCCTATTTATAGGTTTCAACAATTTTTGACGAAACCCTTGTAATTTTTGACATTTGCACATCTATTTTTGATAAAAAAGTGGATCAAACCAACTCTATAGAGATAATTCTTTTTCCATTTGTCTATATTTATACATGTATTGGGTCCTTCCATAAGTAATGTCGTTTTTTTTCCAAGCATAAATTTTTCCCATGAAAATACAAGTTTTTGCATCATGTCACATATCATTTGAAAGAGGTCTTCCTGCTCTACAAAATGACATGTTCAGTTTCTAAGTTTGTTAGAAGGGGCCGACATTTGGGCTGGCGAAGAGGTAGGTCCAGCCGACGAAAATTGGCCAAACCGACAATCAATTGAAACACTATATTTCACTTTAGGAAAATTAATCAGTCATGTGTTGCGTACTTACTCCTGACTTCTTCTACAGTTTCCAATATTTAGTTGATCAAGAAGTCGTGTCGTTCTTTTTCTTAAAACTTTTTTCAATGCACCCACACTTATTCAAGTGAAATTTTTTTCTTTCAAACTCCTTGCTTAAAGTTGTTTTATGAACCACTTCGAAGATCTTTTTCTGCTATATCGAAAACATCTTTCTAGTTTGTTTTGGCTGCGATTCAGATTGAGTTTCAATACCATGTGTTACGATTTCACTTGACACTTTTCACAATTTATTTTTTCCATGAGAAAGTTAAGGAGTTCGGTCAGTGGTATTTCCCTCTTCCTACCCACCACCTGTTCTTAACATTTCACCACTCTTTCAACTGATTGGTTGAGAAAATGTTCCTACCTTGGTTCGAAGAAATTGTCTCAAATCACCGAGGTGCGGCCGATAAACTAAATGTGGAAAAAGAGCGACGTGACTTTTAAGCAACCGACTGGTGGAACTTGCAGGAGAGGTTGGGGCTAAGTACTGAACACATGATTGGTTAGTTTTCCTTAAGTGAAATATAGTGTTTAAACTGATTGCCCGTTTGGCCAATTTTTGTCTGCTAGACCTACCTCTTCGCCAGCCTAAATGTCGGCGCCATTCTAACATACTCGGAAACTGAACATGCCATTTTGTAGAGCAGAAAATTTCCCTCCGAATAGAGCATGATATGCTGCAAAAACTTGTGATTTTATGGCAAAAATTTTTGCTTCAACAAATACGACACTACTTATGGAATGACCCAATAGATATGAAAATATGAAAGACTCAAAACTGAGAGATTTTTCGACCAAAAAATCAAAATTTTCAGTAAATTTTGTGACCGGAAAAAGACGTGGATTTGAAATTGGTTTATCGTCGTCTCGATGGTCCCCTCCATTCGCTGTGGAATTCGGTTATCCTCACGAAGAAACATCCGAAACCATCATTTCTATCGCAGGCGTAAAGACTGGAACAATTCAAATGATCGCTCTGGATCCTTCCCAGAATTCCACCCATAGAATTTTCTAGAAACTGACAGAAAAAAATGCGGATTAAATACCGCAAAAATCTTCTCACAACCTAGTAGGTCGCACAGACTTTCTGGGCGTTTTTGGCCTACTCGCAAGCCATCTTCCCATTCATCCAGCTATTCTTATAACGGATAACCCACTTCCAAGGAGGGTGGTCTGAGCGAGACTGAATTCGGGATCTAATCCAGGAGGGAACATGCGTGCGATAACGCTGCCATCTACCGCTACATCGGCTCCGTCTAGATAGGTGGATAAACCATTGAGGACATATTCTACGAGTTACTTAGACAGCGTAGGTCAGTTTGTATAATAGATATCTAGAAAATATACAAATGGCTGCAGAATGTCTGAAAATAAGTTAAAGATGATCATATACGTTGTGGCCAACACCGATACAAGATAAGATTTCTTTGGTAAGCATAATTCATTTACTTGCATTCGAAAAAAAACTCAAAATGAAATGAGAAACCTGAAACGCTTTCTGGAAGACACGTCATAACAATATTGTTCACAGAAATCATGGTGCATTCACCATGATTTCTGTGTACAATATTGAGTGCATGCAAAAGAAAGTGATCAACGTAAAACAGTTATGAGCGGCAATTCAGTGCGTCGCCGTGCTCGAACCTAATGAACACGCCGTTATGAACATGTGATATCAAAAACAATAGGAAGAGGTTTTACGGAAGTAAGAAGTAGCTTGGTGGTTAAGCACTAATCATTAGCTTGGAATTAAAAAGCCATCTATCGGCGAAGGATGTATCGGTTTCAATCAGAAGCAACAAGAATCGACACATCGAGAAACTGTACAAACAACAACTCTAACAACAAAGAGTCAGACTTTTCACTTCTACCTCTTCCAATCACGAGCGATTGAGAAGGCTATGTAAAAAGGCTCTTTCTGTACGAAGATCTCGATTATTGGTCACTAAGATCCTGGAAACAAAACGATTGCGCAAAAAATGAAATTTCTAAAGTTGAAAAAACGTACCCAAATGTAGTCTTGAAGTAAGAGGGAACAGCAGGATCTTGCTTTACTCGCTCGTAGAATTTCAGTTCCCAGCCTTCGTCTGCTGGCGTTGCCTAAATAGGAGTGTTACTGAAGCTCAAAAACTGACAGAGCAAACATTTCTAGAGATATTTGAAAGATGAGATTTTCGTAAACTCACCGAAGGTAACTCCTTGGGTGCTGCCGGTGTTCGCGAATATCGGAAGCCTTCTTTAACGACATGTTTGTCAAATGAGGGCATCACTCCGCATCTCTGAGAAAAAGTCATCATCTAGTTGCATAATTATATAAATTGAAAAAAAAACTTAATACATTCCAGAAACTGAGAAGCTATGTTTGAAAAACACAAGTCTAAAAATTTCCTTCAAACTCAAAAATTTCAAAAGAATAACAGATAGAGATTCTTTACAGATTCAGAGGGACGCCTCCCAACAAGTCATTCTAATATCCTAATAACTGCTGAAACAGCTCTATTTCAGAACAAAAATATCTAGCCAATTCCCCGGATGTGAATGAAGAGAAACATCTTGTTATAGTTAAACAACCATTCTAGAGGTGCGTGTCATCTTGATCGTTATCGGTGGCAGATTTTCAGGGAAGTTTCGTTCACGCCCTTAGCACATCGGAGGTGGCAGATTACTCCAAGAACCTCGTGCCGAAGGCAATAAAGAAACCGTCTGCCTCTCAAAGAGATTAGCATGGTTCCAAATCTGCTATGTAATATCGAATCCACTCAACCACGACCAGCTTACAAAAGCAGTGGTACCCATGTCCTGTGGGAAATTTGTCTGGTAATTTTGTTATGGCTCTTACGGCACCGGTCACTTCCAAAATAAACTCGGTTATGGAAGCAACTCTCCAAAGGAAGAACCAAAATGGATGCTGTCAAAATCATAGATGGAAGGGCTCAAAACGGATGAACTTACATTCCCCGCCAAAGATTCCATGCAACGATCAGGGGATTGCTTTGGAGAACTTGTACAAGTCGGTTCCTCCGCAGAAAACGTTTTCTGCACTTCTACATCTTGACTTGAAGATGGCTGGGAAATCCTCTGAAAATGTTCGAAGTTTTTTGCAAGCACTTCAAAGAATTACGTTACCACATCAACTAATCATAATTTTTTACAACATTAACAACAGAAAAAGACGGGACTCACAACCTGTAATCCATGGAATTAATTGCCGGAGGTGTGCAAACAACCAACTAACGATAACTATTAAGCAAAGATTCCATCGCCGACAAAGGCAATGGGATTTGACAACCCGTCGAAAATGAAATAAAAGATTGTGGGCAGTACGGCAGTCTCTCTCTACCCCTAATTCTGCCATTGAATGCACACGTGTTTACGTATGCATCATAGCACTATCTTTGACTATACGCTTTCTTCAAGACATACATACGGTGGCGAGGTACGGAGAGGGTAGAGTTCCGCCCTGTCGTCTCGTGCACGCTTTTAACCACAAGACCCACAACCCTACACAACGCCTAACCACAACGCAGCACGCCCACGTAGCTTAGAAAAATATAAGAAATTGAAAAAAACTCATTCCCCTCTTGAACTGTCAACTTAAGTGACACAGTTAATTCATCACATCAACTTATTGCCAGCTGCCTACAACAGTGCAGCTGCGAGACAGCATCCAGTCGACAAATTCGCTGTCTCACAAAAGCTTTGCACAAAAGATGAAAGATAAAAAAGCCGTGAAAGAGTAATTTTCACAGTATTTTACATAGTGTCGTTTTAAATGTGATCACATTCTTAACATGCCCAAAAATGGGTGTGAACAGAGAGTATCTTGATCATAGTACAATGAAAAATACACACCTGATTGACTGCACGTGATTGCCTGTAAAGAGCACTGCGGTTTAAGCAAAATTGTATTTCGCCGCACTTCTCTTTAATTTGAACACTTTCCCTGAAACCGCAGTACCAAAGCAAAAATACGAAACCGCACAGTTAAGCTATACCTTAACGCATCAACTGCGTAAACCATGAAAAAGTGATTGAACCGTCGAGAAATTCGAGGCAAAAGATAATTTGGCAGCAAGTGCGGATACTTGGCGAATCTTTTCAAGGGGTCTGAAGAAGAAAATGAAGACATCGAGAAGTTGCTGGATACAACTAATCCTTTAGCCTTACAATAAAGTTTAGGCGACCCCTGTTCACAGTCTTGAGACTTCCACAACTGCTGCTCATTATTTCGCGCCTTCACTTGACGTAATTTCCGTCGCAGTAACATCGTCAAACGCTGTGCCTAAACAAACCAGATCTGTTTTCCCAAATATTTTAAGACAATTTAGGACAAAGTGACCGTTGCCTTGTAACTTCCTTGGTATTTCCTTGAACTTTCTCAGAATATAAGAGCGAAGTTATTTTCGTAGTTGTTTAAAGATTGCTGAGTCATGAAGAAACGTCTAGCACCGGACCGCACTCGAACAAATGCTTCACGATTTGTTACAAACATATCGCGGTTCTGACCGCGATCGCGATTCGTCATCAACCAGCTAACAAGGGCAAAAGTCTATGCAGGAATTCAGCCAGCTGGACTTCAGAGTAGAAGAGTGCAGCTGGAGACTGCGCATAAAAAGGTCTTCTGACAACAGGACAACCGCTGACACTCGCCGACATCCGCCGGCACCCGCCGACATTCGTCGACTTGGCTCCGCCGTCTTCTTCTCGCCTACCCACTATTTTCCTTTAAATTCATTATTATTCTTCCTTCCGCTTATTACTCTCTCTCTTTTGTCGCTTTACCCTTGATTCCTACCATTTTATTTGTAGCATAATTCACTTAGCTGCATTGATTTGATTCTTTCACTTATCGCATAAATACTCAGTTATTTTGTGTTCAGTATTATTCAGTTTTTCTCGTTTAGTTACTCAAGTTTGAGTAATAACCTGTTATCGTACCAGCGCCAATAAACTCTGTTTATCTCGACTGAAGAATAGCGTGGCAGACGAGAATCCCGATTTATATTGGAAATAT